>CM065909.1:5010000-10010000 GCA_033439115.1 Firmiana major
GCAGTTATAGGAGTTGTTGGATAAGGGATTCATCAAACCGAGTGTATCGCCTTGGGGAGCACCGGTACTATTTGTAAAGAAGAAGGATGGGAGCCTCCGACTGTGTTTTGACTACAGGTTGTTGAATAAGGCGACTATCAAGAATAAGTACCCCTTCCACGTATTGATGGCTTGTTGGATCAGCTTCGGGGAGAACAGTTCTTTTCTAAGATAGATATGAGATATGGCTACCATCAGTTGAGAATTCGAGATGAATATGTACCCGAGATAGCTTTTCGCACCCAGTATGGTCTTTATGAGTTTATGGTTATGCCATTCGGGTTGATGAATGCTCCCGTAGCTTTTATGTCTTTGATGAATGAGGTGTTTCACCAGTACTTGGATCGATTTGTTACCATGTTCATCGATAACATTTTGGTGTATTCGAGATCTAGAGAGAAGCATAAGCAGCACCTAAGGATAGTGCTACAAACCCTCCGAGAGAAGAAGTTATACGCTAAACTCAGTAAGTGTGACTTTTGACTAAAACATATCTCTTTTCTGGGTCATATTATATCGAGGGATGGTGTGTTAGTGGACCCATCCAATATTGAAGTAGTGGTTCAGTGGCAGAGACCCCGAACAGTCATGGAGATCAGAAGTTTTTTGGGTTTAGCTAAGTATTATCGACAGTTTATGGAGGGATTCTCGAGATTAGCTGCTCCATTGACACGTCTCACGAGAAAGAATATTGAATTCATTTAGGACGATAGATGTGAGAAGAGTTTTCAGGAGTTGAAGCATCGATTGACCACCGCTTCAATTCTCACCATTCTTACCAGCTCAGGAGGTTTTTCTTTATATACGGATGCTTTGTGCCAAGGACTGGGCTGTGTACTGATGCAAGATGGGAAGGTAGTTGCCTATAAATCTAGACAGCCGAAAAATCATGAGAGGAACTACCCGACCCATGATCTAGAGTTGACGACCGTGGTATTCGCTTTGAAAATATGGTGCCATTATCTATACTATGAGAAATTTTAGGTATTTACTGACCATAAGAGTCTTAAGTATCTGTTCTCATAGAAGGAGTTGAATATGAGGCAGAGAAGATGGCTCGAGCTTCTGAAAGACTATGATTGTGAGATTTTGTACCATCTGGGTAAGGCGAATGTAGTAGCTGATGCACTGAGTAGGAAGCATCTCGGGTTGGTATCATATATGATGATCAGGGAACATGAGGTGTTGGAACAGTTCGCGAGCCTCAGTTTGGATGTGACCCTGCCTGATACTGATAGTGGCTCTATGGTAGCTAGCCTGTAGTTGGAACTGGATGTAATAGATCGTATCCGACAGGCTTAGCAGATTGATTAGCAGTGTAGTAATATTATCAGCCAGATACAGAGGGGTACAGAGACTGATTTTGAGTTGACTTCAAATGGATTACTGAGGTTCAGAGGTAGGATATCTGTTCCCGATGACACAGAGATTAGGAGATTTATCTTGATAGAAGCTCATTTGTCGAAGTATACACTACATCCGAGGAGTAACAAGATGTATCAAAACCTCCGAAAAGTGTATTGGTGGTCAGGGATGAAGAGAGATGTAACAGAGTATGTAGCGAAGTGTCTTGTCTGTCAGTAGGTGAAGCTAAAGCATTAGAAGCCTGCAAGGTTATTACAACCTCTACCTATACTGACTTGGAAATGAGAGCATGTCACTATGGACTTCGTGATGGGTTTACCTAGGACCCGTAGGAATCACGATGCGATTTGGGTGATAGTGGACAAATTGACGAAGTCAGCACACTTCCTAGCTATGAGAGCCATCAATACTCTGAGTACTCTGGCGAAATTATATGTGCACAAGGTAGTGAGGTTGCATGGTATTTCGATGAGTATTGTGTCAAATAGAGACTCCTGCTTCACTTCTTACTTTTGGGAAATGATAAGAAATTTTAGGTGCTTACAGATCATAAGAGCCTCAGATATCTGATTTCATAGAAAAAGTTGAATATGAGGCAGAGACGATGGATAGAGCTTTTGAAAGATTATGATTGCGAGATATTGTACCATTCGAGAACGGTTAATGTTGTGGCTGATGCCTTGAGTAGGAAGCATCTCGGGTTGGTATCGTACATGATGGTCAAGGAACATGAGTTGCTGGAACAGTTCGTGAACCTCAGTTTAGATGTGACCCCGCTTGATACTGATACTGGTTGTATGTAGCTAGCCTGCAGTTGGAACCGGATGTGGTAGATCGTATCCGGCAGGCTCAGCAGATTGATCAACAGTGCAGTGATATAATTGGGTAGATAAAGAGGGGTACAGAGACTGATTTTGAGTTCAGTTCAGATGGATTGCTGAGGGTCAGGGGTAGGATATGTGTTCCCAATGACCTAGAGATTAGGAGGTTAATCTTGACAGAAGCTCATTCGTTGAAGTATACACTGCATCCGGGGAGTAAGAAGATGAATCAGAACCTCCAGAGAGTGTATTGGTGGTCAGAGATGAAGAGAGATGTAGTGGAAAATGTGGCAAAGTGTTTCGTATGTCAGCAGGTGAAGGTAGAGCATAAAAAACCTGCAGGGTTATTGCAACCTCTACCGATACCGACATGGAAGTGGGAGCACATCACCATGGATTTTGTGATGGGTTTACCGAGGACCCGCAGAGGTTATGATGTGATCTGGGTGATTGAAGATAGGTTGACAAAATTAACCCATTTCTTAGCTATGAGAGCTATCGATACTCTGAGTACATTGACGGATCTATATGTGCGTGAGATAGTGAGGTTATATGGTATCCCAGTGAGTATTGTTTCAGATAGGGATTTTCGTTTCACTTCCCATTTTTGGGAACATTTTCAGGAAGGGATGGGGACCCAGTTGAGTTTTAGCACCACTTTCCATCCTCAAACAGATGGTCAGTCAGCGAGGACTATACAGACTCTGGAGGATATGTTGAGAGCATGTGTACTGAATTTTAGAGGCTCATGGGATGATCATTTACCACTAGCCAAGTTTGCCTATAATAACAGCTATCATGTGAGTACCGGGATGACACCATATGAGGCATTGTATGGACGTAGATGTTGTTCCCCTATTGGATGGGAAGAGGTTTGTGACAGACAGATCTTTGCTCTTGACTTAGTAAGACAAGCCTCTAAGGTTGTACAACTGATATGTGAGAGATTGAGGACAGCTCAGAGCAAGCAGAAGAGTTATGCTGACACGAGACACAGGCCATTAGAGTTCCCTATAGGTGATTCAGTGTTCTTGAGAGTTTCTCCCTCGAAAGAGATTATAAGGTTCGATAAGAAGGGTAAGTTGAGCCCTTGATATATCAGACCATTTGAAATACTGGTGTTACGGACTAAGACGATTAAACTTATGAAGGTGCTCTAGCAGCAGCACACTTCAGAGGAGGCTGAATGGGAGTTGGAAAGCCTGATGAGGGAAAGTACCCTCGACTTTTCGAGGAGTGGCTTGGTTCTAATTTGGAGGACCAAATTTCTTGAAGGAGGGGAGGAATGTAAAGCCCGTACTTTTACATGTATTCTTTATGATTCCATGCTATACATACAAGTTACATAATATGTGGATCCTAAGAAATGGATCTTTTTATGCTCTAAGTGTGAATGGAATGCAAAATGATCAATAAAGCATTTAAAGGCAATATTTCCTTTTAAATTTTGGAAAAATTAGCTGCTGGAATTCTGCAGATGAATGACAGATCGATCTCCCTTCAAGACAGGAAAAATCTTGTAATTCCAAAATGAAATCACAAAGGTTTTATAGGTAAGAAGATCGATCTCGATGTGATTCTGCATAGAGAGGATCGATCCCTTCCCAAGAGCTGATTGATCCCGATTTGATTCTGCCTAGAAAGGATCGATCCCTTCCCAAACACCGATCGATCTCGAAAGGTTTCTAGCTAGAAAGGATCGATCCCTTACCATTACCAGATCGATCCCACAGCTTACTTACTGAATATTTGTGTAGTTCAACCAAAGGAAGATCGATCTCTCACCCTAGGAGATCGATCTCACAATACCATTTCTATTAAAAGCCCGACAAACGAGCCTTCTTCCCCAAATTAACAAAATCTCTCCATTTTAGCAAAGTGAGCAAGTTTTCTCACTCTAAAATATCATTACCTTCCAAACAGATTTGAGAAAGGTTGCTTTTAGCAAAGTTGTTCCTTGTGAAGAGGAGAACAACATAGTCAAAAACTAGTAGTTAAAGTTCTGGATTGAAGGAGCAAGGTATTTCCCCATTTTTGGCCAAAAGAAAAAGTTAAGCTAGGTGAGTTTTCAATACACCAACTTCAATTATGTTAATCTAGATATTTTATGAGTTGATTGGTGTATGTATGGTTGGCTAAAACATCCTTGAGCATGCTTAATTATCCATAACCTAATATGGGTTTAGTGTGAGAAAGTGAGCTATGGTTGAATTAATGATGAATTGATTACACTATGGTGTTGGTGATGTTATATGCATGATTTTGAGATGGTTTTGTGAAACCAATATGTTGGAATGGATGATGATTTAAAGTAGGCATAAGATGTGTATGATGAAATGCCTTAGTGAAAGAGAGTGATGAACTTAAGGTAAGCATACCAAGTGTTTGCCGAAATAACCATGAGAGCTAGGCAACCGAGGTGTCGACCACACCATACATGACCGAATGGTCAAGTGACCAAGCGTTGAGTATTTGGCTCAATAAGGCATTGTAGGCCTAAGGCCGGCATAATATGAATCAGTAGGCTTGATAGACCCAATAGATTATCGAGAAATAAATAGTAAAATCGAAATGGACTTAAGAGAAAGTAAGGCCCAATAAGAGTATATGGGAACAATACATTAAATCGATTGTAGTGAAAGTGAAATACAGATAAATAAACTGTATTTAATATGATAAATAATTTTGTGCAGCTCCAGAGATTACATTGGAAGCGAATCAGACTACGCGATCGAGCAGCTCTGAGGAAGTGGAATTACTCGGCGCGATTCTAGGTAAGGGAATTTTGTGAGTATTTAGAGGTAGCTGCACGTATTTTGAGGGTATCTACAGGGCATTAGATTTGCTTGGTTACCTAGAAAAGAAATAATAATTTTTGCAAAATTAATTGAGATTTATATGAGTTTAATCGTGCTCGAGCTTTGCTCGCATTTGATTTTGATATTTTAACATGAATGAAATGTGCTGGAGCCTAACTCGCACCATATTTTGAGTTGAGATGCATGCAAACCGTACTGGAGCTTTTATTCGTACGTGGGTTTCATTTACTACTTATGCATATAACCGTACTTGAGTTTTGCTCATACATGACTTTACCATTATTTATTTTTGCATAAAGCCGTACTGGAGCGATTGCTCGTATGAGTATTTTTACTAATTAGACATGAAATAGTGCTAGAGCCTTGCTCGCACTGGACTTTTCACACTGTGATATGTAATGAGTCGTGTAATGCGTCCTAGACGTGTATACCGCAAGTGCACGGGTCGTACAAGTAATAAAGGGAACTGAGTCCCAGATTATCGTCCCACAGAGAACACACTCAGCCTAACTAAGTACCAGTTAATTTTACCCCAAGTATATCCTAGCAAATTATAAAAAAAATGATCTACAAGGTTTAATTTGAAAATACTCGAAAGTAAGGAAAATAATAAAAACACTAAAATAAATAAAATAGAACAAAAATTACTCACAAACCTCCGAGCAAAATAAAAGTGAGAATCTGCAAAAGAAAGAAAATATTAAAACTCGAATTAATTAGTGTAAATTGACTAAAGATACAAATATAAGAAATTATAGAATAAAAATAAATAGATTAAAACATAGAAAACCCTAACATGAAAATAAAATTTGCATGTGATTAATCTAAAAAAAATAAAAATGCAAAATAATCTAACATAAGGTCTAATGAAATAAAATTCTAATAAAAAATTTAAAAATCCCTAAGTATAACTTTAACCCTAAATGCCTATATTAGTAACCCTAAATTATATATAGCTCTAGATAATTACTAAATTAATAAAATGCCTAAATGAATAATAAAATCTATTCTAAATGATGCATGAGAAATAAAATAATTTTTTGGGCTTTTAAAATTTAAAATGAAAACTATCCTAAATATATATAGAATGATTCTACCCCTAAACTAACTCAAAATGCAAACATAAGCACTACACTTAAAATTAAATCTTAAATCCTATTGCATTCAAAAATTAAATATTATTACAATTAAAATTAAATTTTAAACTAGAAAGGAAAGAAAACTAAGCTAGCGCGCAAATTAATTCAAGAATCATAATTTAACCACTAATACTATTACCTAAACTAACAAATAATAATGAAAGAAAAACTAACATCTAACAATTAATATGAAACATGATAAATCAAATTTTAAAATCCCAAAAGTGCCAAATACACAACCATGCACTGCTCCCTGCCATGCACCAACTTCTGTCCTTACGCCCGTTATCCACACACCTGCTTCAACCCGTTTCAAACGTGTCATGCTCCTCTAACCAATCACCAAACTTCAGCACTTGGTCCCAGTTATGCACTGATTTGCCAGATGCATTGAAACCTTCCCAATTTGCAACATCTGTAACTGCTTTTTGCACATTGCCCTGAGAACCAGCAACACTAAAACATTCCCTGCCCTACACCTCGTCCCTCATAGTAGCAGTTATGCTCAGTCCAAACGTGCCTCTTCACTGCAGCAGCAACGCAGAACAGTAACCAGCAAGCAGTCCTGCACCACATACATAGCCAAGAATGGTGCGACCTTTACAGAACCAGCGCAAGCTATAACCAAAGCCTCACGTTTTTAGAACAGAGCAGGGATGGTAACAACTCAGTAAACTTAACAAAAACAGAGCAAGAAAATGGCATCAAGTAGAATTTTGAAGAAACTGCAAAACAGAAAAGAACTTAAAATTTCTAATGCAGGACATTGTAATATTTGAATAAAAAAAAGAAATAATGCAGTGAAACAAACTTAAATCAGAACATATATTTTAAGCGATAATTAATAAAATATCATAATAGTAAAGTAGCAAGCGAACAGAGCGTTGGAAGAAAAAGAAGAAAAGAAACTGCAATTTCATGTATTCCAAATTCTTAAACAACTCTAGCTTGCTGCTAGCTTTGCGCCTTGGAACGCAACAGAGAACAAGACAAACTGTAAAGAATTTAAGTGTAAAAAAAAATAAACACAATAGAAATCAATTTAAAGCATAATGGCATAAAGAAAATCAAGAGATTAAAGCTGAAACTATATGGAAAATGATGAAAGTGGCAACACCTCTGAACATAACGGATCAAACAGCAACAAAAGAGGGAGCGGAAATAGGATCAAAGTATAGATATCGTGATGTAGAACAGAGAATATAAGAAGAACCCAAACAAAACTGTGAAAAATTTCAAGTATAGAAAGATGAAAAGTTCAATGTAGAAGAAGGAAAAAATGCAATTTAGTAAAACTAATTCAAAACTTGTATTTTAACCGTAAATTTAGAGAGATTAAAGCAGAAAATAACAAGGAGACAATGAAACAGTAGATTCAATTACAAACAAAGTATGTAAATAAGGAAGAAGAAAATCGTAATTATATTTAATCTAATGAACACACATATTGAAGGAATCCTAAAACAGATTTAAGAAAGATGAAAATATTAAAAGTGCAGTAACTAAAAAGAGCCTAAAACAGAATAGCAACGTGCAAAAAAAAAAATGTGAGGAGATGTGGCTGCTGTCACCAACCATGCTTTTCCTTTTGTCCAACAACTAAAAGAGCAATATAAAACTAACCTAAAAAAAACCTAGCAGCCAACCTCAAAAAAAAAAAAAAGTCTCCCATAAAATGTCTCATCTTTGTCTTTTCATACACATCAAAATGAGGGTACAAAGGGAAATTTTAATCCTAGATGAGTTGACATTGTTTGGCCACTTGTGTCACGACCCTCAATCAACCAAAAATCCATTACAATTTTTTTTTTGTTTTTCATTATTTATTATTGATCCATTTCATATTGTTTGTTCTTTATCTTTACCTTAACTGGTCTTGAACAGCTACACCACCAACAGTTGGGCTGTATATCGATGTCAATCTCATCCAATCATATCATTTCAAATTACAATTTATTAAAATGTAAACACTTGTATTACCAAATTAGAGTTGCTATTTACATGTGTTCACAATCTTTTACATCCCCAAATTACATTTATAGATATTACTGTGCTTTGATATGTCTAGATACAAAAACTATATAAATGTGTATACCTCGTGTGATGGGATGCAACAGACACCAAAATCCAATCCTCAGTCGCCCACTATCTACTGTAAGTGCTTTGTAGAGAGGGAAAATAAGGGGGTGAGCAAACCACGTGCTCAGTAAGGCAATAATACGAGCAGATAGATAACTGTACTATCTACGTGGTTGTGATGCCATGCTTAAATCACACTTTTATTTGTCATACTCCAAAACGTATGCTCATGCTAGTGTTCATGACATGTAAAGCAATTCATGCTATTAAAATCAGTGCACAGTTCTCAAAACATAGCATGGAAAATCATCATGCGTAAATCAAAATCAAGGCATGGTAAATCATAATGCAAAGTGCACTTATCAAGCATTTCAAATCTCAACATAAACCAATATAAAATCATCACTTGTCAGGACTCAGCCCCTCCCATGGACTATCCTAACCCACAAACACATTTCAAAACATGGATTTCTCATTCAACAATAGACATGTGAGATAGGCATATAATATCAATAAGGGCGATCCCAAGCTACACAGATCCTAGTGTGCGGGGTATCATCTCTATCTGCTTTCGCACGAGAGGTGGGTCACGTCCAACCCGTCGGTCCATAGCAGAATGTCCATCGTCCAAAGACGGCATATATATAATATCACACACGGAACAACGTACTCCATGCTACTTGCACGGTACAACGAACTTCGTGGACCCATATCAACATCATACACTGCCACATCTCAATACGCACGTGCGAGCCTATTTAATTGACGTGGGACACGGCCTACCAGAAGCTCCCAGCACGTCTCCCAACATGTCATAAAACCACGTGCGAGTAATCTCTAGCATGACAACAAGTTTAATGGACATCTAGTGCGAGCTATGCTCCAGCACCATGTCAAAACTCGTATGAAAACTAGTATGAGCTAGGCTCCAGCACAATGTCATAAAATCCATATGAAAACTAGTGCGAGCTAAGCTCCAGGACTCATGCAATGTAAAACTCTAGTGCGAGCATCGCTCTAGCATTAATGCACATATAAAGCACGTCAAATCTTGTGCGAGCAGTGCTCTAGCACGTTTAATTTCCACAAAACTCATGTAGGTGTCTCATTCTTTGCAAAGCATGGTTATGAAACCAAATCAAGCTACTTTTTATGGAAATCATTTCAAATGCTAGCCAACTTATCAATCACATGCTAAAAAGCAATAAAAAGATTTCAAAGCATCATGCTCTTACTTTTAATGCATATTTCTCAAAACCTAATTCTTTACCCTTCAAAGATCCATTTCATCATATGACCCTTAGATACGTTAAAAATCGCCCATGCGCCTGAAAGGCGTACAAATATCCCTAGGGCTAACACAATTCCCTTACCTTGATTCTCTTGGAAGCAACTCTTCCTTTGTTTCCCGCTTTTCATGATTTGGCTCAACTTGCTTCGGATTTATCCTCGAGAGCTGCACACATTCATAAATCATATGAATCAATATCGATAACTCATATTTAGACTTCAACTAATCGATATATCTCATCGAGCCTATTTTATCAAGTTTGACCCATTATCACTTTTGGCCATCATTATGCCATTTCTAGTCAATTTAACTAGCAACACACTTGGCATAAATGTTTATCCATAATCTTCCATCATTTATACAAATTTTCATAAATTAACTAATCTCACAATGTGGCTTCATCCTATCATCTCAAAATCATGCATATCACCTCACTAACAACTTGATATAATCCTTTTTATCATCTAATCAACCACAGTCTATTTTCTCACACTAAGCTCATTCTAGGTTATGCTTGTTTCAATACATTCTAGGTAGCTTCAATCATCAATACATACACCAATCTACTCACAACAACAACTAGATAAATATACTTAGAGTTGGTGTATTGAAAACTCACCTAGCTTGACTTTCATCTTTTCTAAGTTTGAAGACTCCTTTGCTCCTTCAATCCAACCAAAGAAATGTTGGCTCTAAGTTATGTTGTTATTTTCCTCAAGATGAACAACTTTTCTCCAATAGCTTTTTCTCAAATCTTAATGGAAGAGGGTGCATTCTAGAGAGAGAAAGCTTGGTATTTTGGGTAACAATGGAAGAGGTGTGTTAGTTTGTTAAAGAAAGAGGGTTTACCGTGGAATTTTTATAGATTGAGAGTGACGAGATCGATCTGCTAGGGTGAGGAGATCGATCTTCCTTTAGTTTTTGCCATCAAATTCTGAGGTTTGGAATAGGAGAGATCGATCTGATCATTAGGGAGAGATCGATCTTGGCTTGGCAGAAGCTTGAGGAGATCGATCTTCTCATGGGGAGAGATTAGTCTGCTCATGACAGAATCAAATGGAGATCGATCTGCACTTAAGTGGAGGTCGATCTGGGCTTGGCAAAGGCAATGTAGATCGATTTGTTCACTGGGGAGATCGATTTGGCCTTGGTAGAATCACTTGGAATTGCTCTACTTGCACAAGGGATCGATCTGCCTTGGATATGAGATTGATCTGGCCTTCATTTGGGGCATTTACTGCTGCATTTTTCCAAAATTTTAAAGGGTAAATTCCTATTTCATTGCTCCAATACTCATTTTGCATTTTAATCCCACTTAGAGCATGGAAAGACTCATTCCTATGATTCACATATATTACGAATTGTACGCATTGCTTAAATTCATAAAGAATACATAGAATTCACAGCCCATGCGTTATTAATTCGTGTCTTCATTCCTTATCTTCAATTCAAATTCTTAAAGTTCCATTCGTTTAATTTGTGGCCACTTCGACCCTTATTTATCCTTTATTTGTATCTTGACACTCATTTATCCCATTGCAATTCATTCACATTTACATGATCTAAAATCATTCGTCTTATAATTCCATTATCATGTATTACAAAGTTATACATACATGGGGTCTCACAATTTGTCTTCATACCATTAGCTTCTTAAAGAAGATATTTCCATGTCATTTGTCTTCTTGTTCACTAAGATGTGTAAGGTGGCATGACTTGTGTCTTCCATGAGGTGGCTAAGGTGTCCTTTGATCTTATCCTTCAAAGGTGAATAAAATATGGACACTTAGCTTCACATGTGTCAAGAAGAGAGAGAAGAATGGTGACTCATGCTATAAGACGAAATGGTAGTGGTCCAATCTCCTTTTTAGCCCATTTTCAGTCCATTTTCTACTGAAATGATTGAAATTCATTTGGATTTAATTTATCCGCAAAGATGAGAATTTTAATAAAAATGAGGGGACAATTAATAAAATAATATAGAGATTAAAATAGTTAATTAAGAAATTAAGTATAAATAATTCTATTTTCATAGAATTATCACACCTCAAAACATGAGCTTTTGCTTGTCCTTAAGCAAAACAAGACATATGTAGGAACTGACAAGTATCAAACATATTGATTTTTCCAATATTATCCTCAAAGAAAAAATACAAACTTTGATATCAAAGATTCACAATTATAAGTCTAGCACACAGAATCATTCAATTATAAGTCTTAACCCAAATTGGACTCCTCATGTGTGTGTGAAAATGTTAAAGCCACTTCACAGTACATTACCCAGATCAGATTATGCAAACACAATAAATACAAAGTCAATGACAAGTGATCATTCCCATAAGTTTGCTTTTCACTTCTCTCTCCACTAATATAGTCACACTTAACCAAAAATCAATAGGACTTCATTCAACTTGTAATGTAAGGCTAGGGCTAAGGTATGATAAAGTTGATTTAGGTTTAATTACCCCTCAACATGCGTTACTTCTAGGATCTTTGATGTAAGAGCTCATAATTATTCCCCAAACTTATTTATTTTGCTAAACATTATCATTCTATTTTTTTTTCTTCACTTTCACTATCACCTATAACCCATATGTACATAGCTCAAAATATATCCTAGTGAAATTACACGTTTTCGGGGTAAGGGATCAGACAAGAGTGTTTAAGCTAAGGAAAAGTATGCAAGTGTATATACAGAGAAAAGCTTATTTGGCCCAGATGGGTGACTAGGGGTAAAATATGTATAAGGACGGCTGAAAACGACTCAAACGATCCAAAGATGGCCTAAATCATTTCCTTAATCAAGTGTGATCTAATATTTCACCTCGAGAGAAGATCAAACAAATTCTAGAATACGATGCACAAAATCAACTGAACAAATGCAATCCTATGTCCACATAAGCTTTCTCTAAATAAGTATACAGATTCATGACATGACATGTGCATAAAATGAGGAAATCATAATCAGAATCAAGACAAATTCAAGAATTTAACTTCATGCTTTTCCTATAAGCATGCTTCTTATTCAATCAAAGTCAGACTAAATCATGTGCTTATATCATTGGAATATGGGAAAAACCACATGATAAGTACTAAATCAAACAATGTAAGCTCATATTTTTGTAAAATTTTACAATTCTGCCTAAAATTTTTTAAAAATGCTCAAGTGAATCCCCTCTCCCAAACTTAAAGTGCACAGTGTCCTCAGTGTGCAGATAATATAAGAATTGACATGCCTTACTATAAACAAGCTGATAAAGGGACATCCCAATAGGTGTTTTGAAGGCTGTCCTATAGGCTCAAAGTGCATCATCTAACCTAATGGACCAATCCTTCCTACTTGAATTCACTGTCTTCTCTAATATCCCCTTAATCTCCCTATTGGATAACTCTACCGGACCACTAGTTTGTGGGGGATAAGCAGTGGCTACTTTATGCTTGACCCCATATTTCTTTAAAAGCCCATCAAAACTCTTGTTGCAAAAATGGGATCCCTTATCACTAATGATGGCTTTAGGTGTGCCAAATCTCGTAAAAATATTCTTCTTCAAAAACCTTATCACCACCTTGGCATCATTGGTTGGTAAAACCATTGCTTCGACCTATTTTGACACATAATCTACGACCACCAAAATATAGAGATTGCCATATGAAGAAACAAAAAGGTCCCATGAAGTCTATACCCCAAACATAAAAAATCTCTATTTCTAAAATGTTAGTTAGAGGCATCTCATTTCTTTTGGAAATATTACCTACCCTCTGACATCTATCACATTTCACCATAAAGTAGTGGGCATCCTTAAACAAGGTGGGCCAGTAATATCCAAATTGCAAAACCTTAGCAGCTGTCCTTTCTCCTCCAAAATGTCGTCCATAATCAGAAGAATGACAATGTCTAAGTATATCCTCTACTTCTTCCATGAGAACACATCTCCTTAAAACCTGATCTTTACATTGCTTGTACAAGAAGGGCTCATCCCACACATAATACTTGAAATCACTCAAAAACTTCTTTTGTTGGGTAGTTAAATTTGGTGGCATCACATTGCTCACCAAATAATTCACAAAATTAGCATACCAAGGTAAACTGGAGTGCCCAAAAGTAAATAACTGCTCATCAGGAAAGGACTCATTAATTACTGTACCATCTTCTTTAAGTCCACTCTTCAATCTATATATATGGTCATCAACCTGATTCTCTGTCCTTTTCCTATCCTTAATCTCCAAGTCAAACTTTTGCAACAGGAGGATCTATCTAATCAATTTAGGCTTTGCATCCTTCTTGGAAACTAGGTACTTAATGGTAGCATGATCAATATTTACTACCACCTTAATGCCAATAAGATAGGAGTGAAACTTATCAAAAGCAAACACTATAGCCAACAGCTCCTTCTCGGTAGTAGCATAGTTTAACAGGGCTTCATTCATAGTCTTACTTGCATAATAGATAACATAAAAGATTTTTCCTTTTCTTTGTCTAAGTACAGCCCCAACTGCATAATCACTTGCATCACACATCAGCTCAAAATGTAAACTCCAATTCGGAGTTTTAATTATAGGGGCTGTAACTAACTTCTCCTTCAAAGTCTTAAATGCTTCTAAGCAATGCTCATCAAAACGGAATGTAATATCTTTTTCTAGAAGGTTACACAAAGGCTTTGAGATCTGAGAGAAGTCCTTTATAAACCTTCTATAAAATCTTGCATGGCCCAGAAAACTCCTAATTCCTTTAACAGAGGTAGGGGGAGGTAACTTCTTAATGATTTCCACCTTAGCTCTATCCACTTCTATCCTTCTAGTAGATATCTTGTGTCTAAGCACTATACCTTCCTTAACCATAAAATAACTCTTCTCCCAAATTAAGCACGAAATTCGTTTCTTCACATCTTTTCAGAACAAGTGCCAATTAGTACAGACAAAGATCAAAGCTATCCCCAAATACAGAAAAATCATCCATGAAGACCTCTAGAAAATCCTCCACCATATCATGAAATATGGCTATCATGCAATGTTGGAAGGTAGCAGGTGCATTGCATAGGCCAAAAGGCATCCTCCTAAAAGCAAATGTCCCTTAGGGATAGGTGAAGGTGGTCTTTTCTTGGTCCTCTAGGGCTATAACTATCTGATTATACCTAGAGTACCTATCCAGCAGGCAGTAGAACTCATGACCAACCAATCTATCTAGCATCTGGTCAATAAAGGGTAGAGGGAAGTGGACTTTCCTGGTGGCCTTGTTAAGTTTCCTATAGTCCATACATACTTGTCAACCAGTGACAGTCCTAGTGGGTATGAGCTCATTATTCTCGTTCTCAATCACAGTCATCCTTCATTTCTTAGGAACACATTGAACTGGGCTCACCCAGGCACTGTCAGAAATGAGATATATGACCCCAGCATCCAACCACTTAATTATCTCCTTTTTGACCACTTCTTTCATCACAGGATTCAACCTATACTAGTGCTCTACTAACGACCTATACCCTTCCTCCAACAGTATTTTGTGCATATATATTGAGGGACTAATACCCTTGAGATTAGAAATAGATCAGTTTATAGCTTTCTAGTGCTCTCTCAAAACCTGTAGTAATTTCTCCTCTTAATTAATGGAGAGAGCTGCAGACACTATCATTGGCCTAGTGGAGGACTCCCCTAGATAAGCATATCTAAGGTGTGAGGGTAAGGGCTTAAGCTCTAAAGCTGGAGGATCACTGATGAATGGAGAGACATCAAAAACTGGAGTAGATGGAGTGTCTAAAGTTTCAAACTGGGCAATCTCCACAAGGGGAGTAACCTCTAACAACTATAAAGCCTCATAAACATCATCATCATCCTCATTGTATTCCTTAATATTAACTGATCTCACCAAAGAAGCTTCTAAGGGGTTAAAAGGATGTGTCTTAGAGAACTTCTCGGTGATGTCTCTATCTACAATGTCCATCCTAAAACAATCTTGAGAGTTATCAGAGAACCTCAAGGATTTGAAAACATTAAATGTCACTTCTTATTCTTGGACTCCCATGGTTAATTCCCCCTTCTGCACATTAATCAATGTCTTACCAATAGCTAAGAAGGGTCTACCTAGAATGATGGAGACTTCCCTGTCATCCTCTATATCCAACACAATAAAGTCTGTAGGGAAAATGAACTTATCTACCTTAACTAGAACATCCTCAATGATTCCCTTCAGATACTTAATGGATCTGTCAGCTAATTGAAGGGTCACTGTGGTAGGTGTTGAGTTAATATATTTTGAAATGACAAAACAAGTAAATTCAATAATATAAAGACGATATAAATACATGTTTAGAAGCTATCAGTACCAGAAATTAAGTTCCTGGAGATGAGAGATCGATCTGGTGATATGAGAGATCGATCTCCTAGGTTTTCTAAGATGAGAGATCGATCTCATGAGGATATGAGATCGATCTGCTAAGGTTTGAACCTGTACAAAGGTATTGAGGAAGCTAAGATCGATCTTATAGGGTTATAAGATCGATCTGCCTACTACAGGGTGTTGAGAAGATCGATCTGGTCTAGGAAGAGATCGATCTCCCTTAAAACAAAGGTAAAGGCAGTAGATCAATCTATAAGATCGATCTATACTCAAATAGAGAGCTCATGAGATCGATCTGGTATAGGAAGAGATCGATCTCCTCAAAGTCAGAGAGCTAAGGAGATCGATCTGGGTTAATGAGAGATCGATCTCCTCACTACGAGATTACCTGACAGATCGATCTATAGATCGATCATGCCTCAAATAGAGAGATTGGAAGATCGATCTGCCTATTCGACAGATCGATCTTCTCTAATATTTTCAAATTATGAGATCGATCTCTTTGCTTCTTTTTACCTTGATCTTGTAGGAATTATAACCAAGAGATCGATCTGGTCAAGATGGCAGATCGATCTGGCATTCTACTGGAGGTTCCCAACGGCTCTTTCTGCAAAATCTCAACAGACAAAACAGCATTAAATGCTCCAACTACCAATCCTTCAGTATATAATCAAGCATTGAAGACACTGAGAAAAAGACACTATTGCTGTATATTCTCAAGAGTTTAATTCTTTCATTCCAATTGTCTTCAATCCTCATTTATTGAGTTTGTTGTATAAGCTTGTGTGCAAAAGCTGTATTTATCCTACCCACATAAAAAGCTTGATATTGTATTCATCCTTGCTTTAAGAGAGAAGAGGATTGTTCCTCAGTGAGATAATCTTTGTAAAAAGGGTGAACACATCTTTGTATAAAAAGGGTAGAGAGGTTATTCCTTAACCTGAAAAAGGAAGTGTGTAACTTTCATTGAAAGTGAGAAAGAAAGCACTTGACAAGAAGGTCAAGGAGAGAAGACGTACGCAAGAGATTGGCCGAACCTCTATAAACGACTGTGTTTGATATTCTCTTCCTTATCTTGCTTTAATTTGGTTCAATACATTATATTGCTTATTCATTATTTGTTAATTAAGTTCAAATTAGTTTAAATTTACCATTAACATTAGAAAACCGATTCACCCCCTCTCGGTAGAGCCAACAATTGGTATCAGAGCTAGGACTCTTTGATCACATAGGAATAACTTTCTTAGAGTTAGAAACGATCTAATGGCTCACAACAATATATCAACTAGCTTAGTAGGAGAGGGGCACTCTACGGTTATGCCTCTTATGTTTAATGGGGAACATTACGCTTATTGGAAGACTAGAATGATGTTATTCATTCAAGCAAATGATTATGAAGTATGGAGGATTATCACTAAAGGACCCCAAATCCCTACAAAAAGAATAGAGGGAAGAGATATCCCTAAAGAAGAAGATGAATAGGATTCAAATGATGTTAAATGTGCTCAGCTAAATGCTAAGGCCATGCACACCCTTTTTTGTGCTTTAGGGCCAAATGAATACAATAGAGTCTCTAGTTGTGATAATGCCAAACAAATTTGGGATAAATTGGCAATCACACATGAAGGTACAACCCAAGTAAAGAAGACTAAGGTAGGAATGCTCACATATGACTATGAGCTATTTAGGATGAAAGATGGAGAGTCAATCAGTGATATGTTCACTAGATTCACTGATGTAATTAATGGATTAAAATCATTAGGAAAAACTTACTCTAATATAGAAATGGTCAAGAAAATATTAAATAGCCTACCTAAATCATGGGAAGCTAAAGTGACTACAATTGAGGAATCCAAGGACCCTCACACATTGTCACTAGATGAATTAATAGGTTCACTACTCACTTATGAGATGAAATTAAGAAGAAATAAAGAGCCACCCAAGAAAGTGGGAGTTGCTCTAAAAACTACTACTCAAGAGGAAAATAAAAATGAAAATGAGAGTGGTAGTGAAGAAGATCTTGAGATGGCAATGTTTGCCAAAAGATTTAACAAATTCATGAGAATGAGAGCTAGTGGCAGTAATAGGATGAAAAGGTAACTTCAAACCTCAATGAATTTGTTAAATCTTTTGATGAACTGCAAGATGCCTTTGATGATCTTGCATTGGAATATGAATGCATGAGTATGAAATATAAGAAGATAATATCTCAATTGAAGAAAGAGAATGAGTTAATTCTAGAAGACAAATTAGAATGTGAAAAGAAACTAGAAATTACGAATCTTGAAATTTGTGACTTAAAAGAAAAAAATAGTAATCTACATAATTCCTTTAATAGATTTTATATGGGTCAGCAAAAGTTAGATAACATGTTAGAAACTCAAAGGGCATTCTTTGATAAAAATGGGTTAGGATATAATGCAAAAAGTAGAGACACTCATCTCAAAAGCTTCATTGCTAGAAAGAGCATGAATAAACCTTCAACTACTTGCTCATATTGTAATAGGAAGGGACATGCATCACATAATTGCAATATGAAGATGACTACTCTTAAAGGAAAAATAGTAAAAAGAATGTGGGTTCCAAAAGAAGTAATTAACTCAAAAGATTTTAATGCATTGGCAAAATGGATCCCAAAGGGATCAAGAATTGCATTCACTAACCTCAAAGGACCCAAAAGAATTTGGGTACCTAAGATATGAGTTTGATTTTTGATTGTAGGTAATTGAGCATTGCCACAAAGCTAAAACAAAAGAAGCTTGGTACTTGGACAGTGGATGCTCAAGGCACATGACGGGTGAGAAGAGCCACTTCAACTCATTTAAATCAAAGGTTGGTGGAGAAGTCACGTTTGAGGATAACTCCAAAGGCCAAGTTGAAGGGAGTGGCTCAATAGGTAATGACTATTTTTCATTAGAAAAAGTATTGCTTGTTAGGGGTCTAAAGCATAACTTACTAAACATAAGTCAACTTTGTGACAAAGGTTACAAAATAATTTTTGATTGCATGAAATGTCATGTTATAGATCCTAAGTCAAATAAAGTTCTTTTTCTAGGTCATAGGCAAGGTAATATATACATTATCTATCTTAATGAACTCAAAAAGGAAAACATATGCCTAATGGTAGACAATGAAAAAGAATCTTGGTTATGGCATAGAAGACTAGGTCATGCTAGCATGCATATGTTATCTAAGTTAGCTAGAAAGGATCTAGTTATAGAATTACCCAAGTTATCCTTTGACTATGAAAAAATATGTGAAGCTTGTGTTAAAGGAAAACATAAAAGGAGAACATTTAAGCCTAAGAATAGTGTATCCACCACTAGGCCTCTTTAATTACTCCACCTAGATTTATTTGGATCAACTAGAACAACAAGCCTTGGTGGGAAACACTATGGATTTGTAATAGTTGATGATTACACTAGGTTCACTTGGGTGTTCTTTTTTAGAGTGAAAAATGAAGCTTTAGAAAAGTTCATAGCTTATACAAAAGTGACTCAAAATGAAAAAGGATATACAATAACTAGTATTAAAAGTGATCATGGCAAAGAGTTTAAAAATATAGGATTTGATGAGTATTGCAATGATCAAGGAATTAGCTATAATTTTTCAGCCCTAGGACACCACAACAAAATGGAGTGGTTGAGAGAAGAAATAGAACATTGGAAGAAATGGTTAGAACCATGTTGTGTGAAAATAATTTACCAAAATATTTTTGGGCTGAAGCTATAAATATATCTTGCTATATCATTAATAGAGCCATGATTAGACCCATGTTAAAGAAAACTCCTTATGAGCTTTACAAAGGTAAGAAGCCTAACATTAGCTACTTCCATCCTTTTGGCTGCAAATATTTTGTCTTAAATAATGGGAAAGATAATTTAGAAAAATTTGATGCCAAGAGTGATGAGGGAATCTTTCTAGGATATTCCTTAATTTCAAAGGCTTATATGGTATATAACAAAAGAACATTGATGGTTGAAGAATCAATTCATGTAATATTTGATGAGTCAAATGATTTATCTAAAGATTCAACCAATGAAGAGGATGTAGGAATATTCGATGAAAACCTAGATGAAATTTCAAACTTAGAAGAAGATCTATTAGAAAAACTTGACTTAAATAAAGAAGATGAAGAAGAAATAGAGATGTTAGAGAGAGTCTAGAGCACCAAGAGAATTAGGATATGTAAAAGATTGTGAAATAGTTGGAGATCCAACTCTTGGAGTTAGAACTAGATCATCTTTAAGGAATATGTGTCAATATATAGCTTTTGTGTCTCAAATAGAACCTAGAAATGTCAATGAAGCCTTAGATGATAATAATTGGTTCTTAGCAATGCAAGAAGAATTAAATCAATTTGAAAGAAGCAAAATGTGGAAACGAGTCTCTAGGCCTAGTGATCACTCTATAATTGGAACAAAATGGATATTCAAGAACAAGATGGATGAAAATAGTGTGATCATAAGAAACAAGGCTAGATTAGTTGCACAAGGTTATAGACAAGAGGGAGGAATAGACTATGATGAAACTTATGCACCGGTAGCTAGATTAGAAGCAATTAGAATACTACTTGCCTTTGCATGTTATACAAACTTCAAGTTATATCAAATGGATGTAAAGAGTGCATTTTTAAATGGTTTCATTAATGAAGAAGTGTATGTTGAACAACCTCCTGGCTTTGAAAATCATGAATTTCCTGAACATGTTTTCAAACTATCTAAGGCACTCTATGGTTTGAAACAAGCTCCTAGAGCATGGTATGAAAGGTTGTCAAAATTCTTAATAGAAAAAGGATTTTCAAGAGGAAAAGTAGATACCACTTTATTTATCAAAAATAAAAATAAAGATTTACTAGTTGTTCAAGTGTATGTAGATGATATTATTTTTGGATCAACTAATGAATCTTTATGCCAAGAGTTTGCTAAGATCATGCAATGAGAATTTGAAATGAGCATGATGGGAGAGCTCACTTTCTTCTTGGGACTTCAAGTGAAGCAAACAAAGGAAGGAACCTTCATCAATCAAGCAAAGTATACTAAGGATTTGCTCAAGCGATTTGGAATGGACAATTGCAAACCTCAAGCAACTCCAATGGGCACCAACATCAAGCTTGATAAAGATGAAAGTGGTAAGTGTGTAGACACTAAACTCTATAGATCTATGATTGGTTCATTGCTCTATTTAACTGCAAGTAGACCAGATATTTTATTTAGTGTATGCCTTTGTGCTAGATTTCAATCCTCTCCTACGGAATCACACTTATTAGCAACCAAAAGGATCTTTAGATATCTTAAGGACACTCCCTCTCTAGGACTTTGGTACCCCAAGGACTCCACTTTTACACTTCATGCATTTTCAGATGCAGACTTTGGGGGATGCAAAATAGATAGGAAAAGTACTTCAGGTACTGTCAATTCTTAGGGAATAGATTAATCTCCTGGTTCTCTAAGAAACAAAATAGTGTGGCTCAGTCCACAACTGAAGCTGAATACATAGCAGTAGGTAGTTGTAGTGCTTAAGTGTTATGGATTAAACAACAAATGAAAGACTATGGTATTGACATGAAACAAGTCTCTATTAAATATGATAATACCAGTGCCATCAATCTATCTAAAAATCCTATTCAACACTCTAGAACTAAGCACATTGAGATTAGACACCATTTCCTTAGAGACCATGTTCAAAAGGGAGATATAATTCTAGAGTATATTGACACCTTACATCAAATTACTAATATATTCACCAAACCACTTGATAGAGATAGGTTTTGTGTCCTTAGAGGTGAATTAGGACTCATGAATGTCCCTTAAGATGTATATGCTTCAAAATCTTGATTTTAAGTTGTTTTTAAAAGAGTTTTTCAATGATTTTTTTGGGCAAAAAGTATGAGAGATCGATCTCCTATCAATATAGATCGATCTCCATACTTCAAATGAGCCTAAAGTATAAAGGTTAAGCTAGGCAGATCGATCTCCTTAAGCCTCTGTTAAACAGCAGATCGATCTATGCATTTGACAGATCGATCTCTTTAAGCTTCTGTATTCTGAGGATCGATCTTGTGGAAAAACGGATCGATCTCTTCAAGCTTCTAGAAATGACAGATCGATCTGTCGCCTCGACAGATCGATCTCCTGTGCCCTGGACTATAAAAACTGCTCAAAATTCCCAAATTTCAAAATTTTGAAATCTTCAAAATCCCTAAATTCTGTCGCACCTCAGCCTTCGATTCGTCCCCCCAGATCGTTCTCGGTACAGTCTTCATCACTTCTCCTCCTCGTTTACTAGTATAGTAACCCACATTGCTAAATTTTTCTCAAAAATTCTTAGTTTAGTGTCTAATTTCTCTTTAGGTCACATCTAGCTACTGTTCCATTGGTTAGGTTTTAGAGAACTAATTTTAAGAGTGTCTAAAGAGATTCCTATGTCTAGTTGCAAGCTTAAATCATGCCTCGTATTAAGAGATTAGCCAATAGAGAATCTAGACCAACCTCCTCACAACCACCCTCTGCCCCTTCAGTCACTACCTTTAACAGGTGTTTTAAAACACCTGCAAAAAGGAAGAGATATGAAGAGTATTTTTCCACCATGCCAATTAAACATTGGCGAACCATTGATTTCTCATTTTTAAACAGAATAGATTTTTCGTTTCTCTCCAAAATGGAAGAATTTGGTTGGCTTCCATTCTTAAAAATCAATACTCCCGTACCCCCAAACATCATCAGGGCATTCTTTTCTAATGCCGAAATCACCTATGATCTTGCTGATACTTGTAAAATTCTCGGGTTTACAACGTATGTCATGGGTAAGTTAATTGCAATAGACCCTGATGTCTTAGCCCAAGCTTTCCACATAAGCAATGAAGGCTTGACCAATGAAGATGAGGAAGTCCCCTTAGAGTTTGACCTTCCCGGGGATAAGGCGAGTGACCTACCAATGCACCCACGGTTACTCCATCTCATTATCTCATGGAATCTTCATCCTTTCGGTACCCGTCATTCCACCGTTAGGAGGTTAGATCGTTTTTGGATCCACCACATCCACTCCACAAGTTAAAAACCCAACCTTGTCCATTTTATTTATGAAGATTGGTTGAAGATCGTATGCGGCCAAGCCACCACGATAGTTTTTTCGCAACCGTTGGCGTATTTTCTACAACGACTTGGAGTGGACTGCAGTTGTGAAACGGGTGAAGTGCCCTCCCCAAAGAGCGTCTTGAATATTGGGACACTTCACCACATGGGCTATTACAAGGACTTCCGAGGCGATTGGAAGAAGAAACGAGAACAACAGCCTGCTGCAGCTATGGAGGAAGATCCATCAAATGAGCCTATTGCTCCACCTGCTGCACCTACTGAGGGTTCATCCTCTTCCTCTACTTAGCCCCTTGCACCTGCCTCATCACCCGCTGGCATGGAGTCCATTGTGACGATGATAATAGAGCTGAACCGGAAGATAGATGAAGGTTTTGCAAACCTTTATGCTACCTAACAGGCGATGTATGATGAGCTACAGGTCACTCACACTCACGTCGAGGAACTACTGGATCGCTTCCCTCGTGCACCTTAGGCCTTAGTTGATAGAACCATTTTGGCTAATGTTTTGATATTATTGGTTGGTGTTTAAAAACTGCATTTGCTTGAATGAGTCTTTGATGGAATGACATGAATTATGAAATGAACAATGTGTTGAAATGTACAATGTGCTATCATTAGCACATGGCTAATGTGCTATCATGAATTACTATTTTGAAATGAACAATGTGTTGAAAGTTAAATTTTTTTTTAACCTTTCGTGCCATTGATATGACAAAAAGGGGGAGAAGAAAAGAGAACATGTGGGTTGGTTAAAAGATGTTTAAATGACTTTAAGAAACATGTCTAAAGGTTTAAAGGAATGATTAAAATGAGGGGGAGTTAAGAAAGTAACGAGGTCACAAGCTAAAAGAAAGGGGGAGCTTACAAAAAGGGGGAGTTTATGCACAATGCAAATAGGTAACTAAACATGTTTATTGAATAAGTTTTGTCATATCAAAAGGGGGAGATTGTTGAATATATTTTGAAATGACAAAACAAGTAAATTCAATAATATAAAGACGATATAAAAACATGTTTACAAGCTATCAGTACCAGAAATTAAGTTTCTGGAGATGAGAGATCGATCTGGTGATATAAGAGATCGATCTCCTTGGTTTTCTAGGATGAGAGATCGATCTCATGAGGATATGAGATCGATCTGCTAAGGTTTGAACCTATACAAAGGTATTGAGGAAGCTAAGATCGATCTTATAGGATTATAAGATCGATCTGCCTACTACAGGGTGTTGAGAAGATCGATCTGGTCTAGGAAGAGATCGATCTCCCCTAAAACAAAGGTAAAGGCAGTAGATCGATCTATACTCAAACAGAGAGCTCATGAGATCGATCTGGTATAGGAAGAGATCGATCCCCTCAAAGTTAGAGAGCTAAGGAGATCGATCTGGGTTAATGAGAGATCGATCTCCTCACTACGAGATTACCTGACAGATCGATCTATAGATCGATCATGCCTCAAACACAGAGATTGGAAGATCGATCTGCCTATTCGACAGATCGATCTTCTCTAATATTTTCAAATTATGAGATCGATCTTCTCATATATGAGATCGATCTCCTAGCTTCTTTTTGCCTTGATCTTGCAGGAATTATAACTAAGAGATCGATCTGGTCAAGATGGCAGATCGATTTGGCATTCTACTGGAGGTTCCCAACGGCTCTTTCTGTAAAATCTCAACGGGAAAAACAGCATTAAATGCTCCAACTACCAATCCTTCAGTATATAATCAAGCATTGAAGACACTGAGAAAAAAACACTATTGCTGTATATTCTGTATATTCTCAAGAGTTTAATTCTTTCATTCCAATTGTCTTCAATCCTCATTTATTGAGTTTGTTGTATAAGCTTGTGTACAAAAGCTGTATTTGTCCTACCCACATAAAAAGCTTGATATTGTATTCATCCTTACTTTAAGAGAGAAAAGGATTGTTCCTCAGTGAGATAATCTTTGTAAAAAGGGTGAATACATCTTTGTATAAAAAGGGTAGAGAGGTTATTCCTTAACCTGAAAAAGGAAGTGTGTAACTTTCATTGAAAGTGAGAAAGAAAGCACTTGACAAGAAGGTCAAGGAGAGAGGACGTAGGCAAGAGATTGGCCGAACCTCTATAAACGACTGTGTTTGATATTCTCTTCCTTATCTTGCTTTAATTTGGTTCAATACATTATATTGCTTATTCATTATTTGTTAATTAAGTTCAAATTAGTTTAAATTTGCCATTAACATTAGAAAACTGATTCACCCCCCTCTTGGTAGAGCCAACAGTAGGCTTTGCATCTCCTACTCCTAATTTTTGGAATATGGATCAAGGCATGAGATTAATACTAGCTCCTAGATCGTATAAGGCTTTACCAAAAAAGTGATCTCCTATTGTGCAAGGTATGGTATAACTACCTGGATCTTTGAGCTTAGGGGGTAATATCCTTTGCATGATAGCACTACACTCCTTAGTAAGTGCCACAGTCTCATAATCCTCTAGTCTTCTTTTCCTCGAGAGGATATCCTTCATGAACTTCACATAACTGGGCATTTGCTCTAAAGCATCTGGGAATGGAATGTTAATGTGAAGCTTCTTTGTCAGACCCGGATTTTTTGTAGCTTATTTCCTTATGATTTCTATGTGTATGAACACTATGTAATTATGGTTGAATCATAAGAAGAGTATTTACTAGATTTAAAGTGTTAATGAAATGAATTAACACGCAAAAGCTACATAAAATGCCTAATGTGGATGATAAGTATCACAGGCTAAACCGAGTCATTCTAAATCATTCTGACTGAAAATAAGAACTTAAAATAAGAGAGCGTAGAGAGCTCATGAAGGAAAGTCAGCTTGATTTAGACCCGAACATACAAAACGAGTGTAAAAGCTAAAAAGGGTAAAATGGACCTTTTCGGCGAGAAAAGGAGTTTCGGGTGAAATTATCCACCGGGAACGGTTGGAATATAAAGACTAGAGTGTAAGACATGATATATAACACTTTCAAAAATTTAAGAAAAAGTCAACTTAGTCAATGGTTAAAGAAAAAGTCAACTATAGTTAAAAAAGTGGACTTTTACCATAGTTGACTAATCAAGGTTTGAAATTAACCTAAGTGTGGAGAAAAATTTGGGAAAAAATATTCTTGGTCAAAATACAAGATAATCATCCCCGGAAGTAAGGAAAATTTATTCGGAAGGATTTCGGAATAAATTTAATGGTTAAAAACGTGATGGGCCTAAGGTGAAAATTTTAAAGCCCATTAAGGTATACTAAAGGTATATCGAAATTCTTAGGTCCTTTAGACTGAATTGTTGGACCAATTGATCGGCCAAATTTTGAGACAATAAAAGGCCCGAGGTATAGTAAAAATTTCAGCCCGAAAGCCCATTAGGAAAGCCCAAACCGAGAAGCCCAATTGGAAAAGCCCATGAGATAAATATCTAACTATAGTTAAAGTTAACTATGACTCATAAGGTGACTCATAAGGTGACTCATGGTTCAGATTTGGAAAGTCAAGCATAGTGGCTGAAAAGTAAGGCTTAATGGCTAAGTAAGTGGCTTATAAATGCAGCCACACCTTGGTCATCTTCATCACACAATTCCGGCTAGAGAAGAACACCATTGAAACGTAACCATTCAAGCTTTCTCTCACTAGAAATCACTAGGAATTAGACATATTTGGAACTTGCATTCTTCATGGAAGTTGTTCCAAATTGAAAGGAGATTAACATATGTTGGAATTGGCTATCAAGGAGCCATAGAGTGCAAACCGAGAGCCTCCAAAGTTTTGGCCAAAGGGTGAACACAACAATTGGTATATTTTCTAATTTCCAATTTCATATATGTTAATGAATGAATGATTTTAAGTATGTTGATATATGTTTTAAGCATTGAAACATATTAAATCACCATGAAGAGGGTTAGGCCGAGAGTGATCAATGAGATATTGAAATATGTCAATTGGATTTTAAGACATAAATGGATTAGTACACATGTATTAATGTTAATGGTATAATTAGAATTAATCAAATTGATTAATTAATACATGTAAATTGTTGGCAACCAAGGTGTTTGATAAAATGCCTAAATGAACTAT
Source organism: Firmiana major (assembly GCA_033439115.1). Taxonomy (NCBI): domain Eukaryota; kingdom Viridiplantae; phylum Streptophyta; class Magnoliopsida; order Malvales; family Malvaceae; genus Firmiana; species Firmiana major. The sequence continues at coordinate 5,037,061 of CM065909.1, forward strand.
AGGATGATTGGTAATGTTGCCTACCAAGTGTTTGTGAAAATGCCTAAGTGGAAATGGCTAGAAAATAGGCATGTATGGCATGCCATGGTGGAAACCGAGAATGGCTAGCTCTCGGCCAAGGCATGTGGCCGAGAGGCCCAATGGGCCAAGCCCAATATTTTTAGGCCCAATAGGGTGTAATGGGCCTAAGACAAGCCCAATAAGAGTTGGTGGGCCCCACAAGCCCAATAGGCCCAACAAAAGTGAATAGTAAAATGAAAATGGACTTAAGGCCTAGTTAGGCCCATTAAGGATTTTTAAGGCCCATTAAGGGAAATTAAACTGTATTAATGTGTAATACAGTAGGAAAATTATAATTAACCTGAGGAATGGTTATTTACAGCTCCGGAGTTTACATCGAGAGCTGATCGGACTGCGGGATTTAGCAGCACCGAGGAAGCGAGGTCACTTGACGTGATCCGAGGTAAGGGACTTTTGCGAGTAGTTAGAGATACCTGCACGTATTTTCAACTGCTTCTGCATTCACTTAAAAACTCTGAGGGTCAGAGAAAGTGAATAATAATTATTGCGACCCGATAGTGGTAAATTACGATTTTGCCCCTAGTTAGTTAAAAAGTCAACTTTTGTGAGAAGTTGCAAAAAGCATGGAAAATACTATTGTGAGTGTTTAAATGCTATTAGCATGAAAATAAATATATGGGCTAATGATTTTAAGGTTGATATGACTTAAGCACACTTTTAAGTGCTGATTTTACTATTTTGTAAACAATCCCTTTTAAATAGCCATCTATCATATTATGTGATAATGAATCGTGCTAGAGCATAGCTCGCACTGGGATTCATATGTTTTCCACATAACATTAGTGCTGGATTTTGATACGCACTAGATTTTCATGACATGCATGATAGATTACTGGAGTTTTACTCGTACTCAGCTTTGAATGATATATGCATGACAGAGTGCTAGAGCGTGGCTCGTACTCGATTCTTCATGGTTTATACATGACATAGTACTGGGAGCGATTGCTCGTACTTGATTTTGATATTGTGCATAGCATAGTACTGGGAGCTATTGCTCGTACTTGATTTGATACATAAACTATGCATTGACCTAGTTGCTGGAGGTTTACTCGCACTAGAGTTGAGTTTTATGATGTGAAACAGTGTTGAGCGGAGTAACGACTGTGAGTCGCACTCAAGACGCACACTGTATGTGATATGTAATACATGTTGAAACCCATGCCTGATTCCTTGTGTGACTGTGTGTCATAGCTAGAGAGGATATCCGCATGAGGTTGATATAGACGTGGTATACTTATTTCCATGGTTTCGAGGGCTAAAGACCCTGGCTATGAGGATTTCCATGGTTTCGAGGGCTAAAGACCCTGGCTGTGAGGGTCCACGGGTGTACTTTGTATCGTGCCCGGGGCACGAGGTGTACGCTGTACCGTGTGTTACGTAGCTGGCGGTTGACATTGGACTGACCATCCTCCCGTTACAGCAGTGATGCCCTGCACACCGAGATCTGTGTTGCTTGGGATCACATTTTCGGATATGATCATAATCCAGGATACTATTTGTATTTACCACAGAGTCTCACATGATATATCACATTGATTGACTGATTTAAACTGCGGACAGACCTGAGGGATGGGTCGGACTCCGATTTGTGTTGTGAATCATTTGATGCCATATTTATTGTGATTTAAATATACATGGCATGATTTACATAAAGGCATGATTTATATACAATGTATTATTTTGCACTACATGCCTATATTTGAGAAATAAAGCATGAATTTCTGTACATGGGATTTATTCTGTACAAGTATATATATTATATTTCAAGACATGCTTTTAAAGTGAGTTAAGGAAATAATGTTTTCAAGGCATAGCACTATTTTGAGTAGATAGTGTGGATATCTACTTGCTTGCCTGATTTCCTTACTGAGCGCGTTATGCTCACCCCTTTTCTTTACATCTCTCTACAGAGCGTCAGTAGAGCGAGAGTTATCGTGGGAGAGTGTCCCAGAGTCCACTGCTAGTTCCTATCGATTCATCCGGTATACTTATTATGTACAGTTGTGTATCTAAACATAGAAACAGCACAGTGATGTATACTTTATATATTATGGGGAATGTAATCGTATTAGATTTTATAAAATCTTACATGTATAATAAAAGCAACTACAGTCAGAATTAATATATTGACATGTATGTATGAGAATGGATATTATGGTAAGTGAAGACTCTGACATCGAATCACAGCCCAACCATTGAAGAGAGGAAAGGTAAGTTAAAAATGCGAAAAATTTATTGTGGTTTTTGGTTAAAGTCAAGGATTGAAACTGGGGTCCTGACAGAATGGTATCAGAGCAGAGGTTGGTCTGATGTGAGTCGGTGTTAGAAAATAGGAAAGTGTACATCCCCATAGTACTGTGCTGTGTTTAGATATAACTGTGTATACCAGATAGGAAATGGACTGATTCATTATTATGAATGCAGGAACTTTGCCTAAATGGCAAATACGCGTAGTGGTAGAGGTATGAGAGGTAGGGCTCGAGGCCAAGGAGAGAGACCCGAGGGACGAGCCGCTGCCGGACCATTACCTACACATGAGACTGCAGGTGCTACTGAGGCACCCGATTATGCTGAGACGTGCTTCACGAGATTAGAGCGTGGTCTCGAGACTATTATAGAGATACTGGCACAGACGATGCCAGGTAGGCAGAGACAGGAGGCAGGAGCTGCTACAGGAGAGGCAGTGGATACTCCTACACCCCCACCGGTTTCGGGTGGTAGTGGATTAGGATATGGATGTGACTTGCATCGGTTGAGGGAGTTCCAGAAGTTCAGACCTCCATCATTTAGTGGGGTCAAGAACCCCGTAGCTGCGGAGGAGTGGTTGGCAGAGCTAGAGAAGCTCTATGGATACTTCGAGTGTACGACCTCGGAGATAGTCGCGTTTGCTGCGTTCCTACTGAAGGCAGCCGCAGAGCATTGGTGGAAGTCCACCAGACCTATATTGAGATCCCGACACACGGATATCACTTGGGATATATTTCGGGAGGCCTTTAGGAGGCAGTTTATTCCTGACACCGCACAGCGGAAGTTACAGGCAGAGTTTTTGAGACTCAACCAGGGGAGTTTATCGGTGGACGAGTATGAGACTCGATTCCTATCCCTAGGGAGATACGACCCGGATACTATGTACAGTGAGACCAGGAAGGTCCACAGGTTTATCGACGGGTTGAGACCGGTGCTACGGTCCAAGTTGGTCCCATTAGACATAGTGACCTATGAGGAGGCAGTGCGCAGGGCGCAACTATGTGAGCAGGACTATGAGAGGAATGCTTCCGAGTTTGGGAAGTTTAGTCGTAGCCAAGACTTGCAGAAGAAGAGGCCGGCTAGAGATTTTAGTTATCGAGGGGGAAAGAAATCCTTCGGTAAGAGATCACGGATAGAGGGGACACGAGATAGATATGCTAGATCTCCTGCTTATTCGACTGTAGCCCCAGCAAAGGGCATTGTCATAGGAGGACAGAGACCTGCTGCAGATCAGTGCAGAAGATGCGGTAGATCACATGGAGATAGACCGTGTTCACAGGGTGCTATGGTATGTTTCCGATGTGGGAAACAGGGGCATCTGGCTAGAGAGTGCTCAGCGCCATATGTGACTGCACCACAGAGGGGCATGGAGTATGATAGAGCTCCAGCTGGTACGTCTGCTCAGAGAGGTAGAGTGACGGCAGAGGAGAAAGGGAAACCAGTGATGGGTCAAGGGCGAGTACATGCTTTGGACCAGGGAACAGCTGATGCTTCATCGGATGTGATTCAAGGTTTCATTGCGTACGTGGTAGATATGGATAAGGCACATCCAGAGTTGACAGATATCACTATGGTCAGTGAGTACCCAGATGTTTTCTCGGATGAATTGCCAGGGTTACCACCAGACAGAGAGATGGAGTTCTGTATAGATCTGGTACCTGGTACGGAGCCTATTTCGAGACCACCTTATCGCATAGCCTTAGTTGAGCTGGAGGAGCTCAAGAGACAGTCACAGGAGCTGTTGGATCGGGGCTTTGTACGACCGAGTGTTTCACCTTGGGGAGCATCGGTTTTGTTTGTGAGGAGGAAGGATGGGAGCCTCCGATTTTGTATAGACTACCGATTGTTGAACAAGGCCACCATCAAGAATAGGTACCCCCTTCCACGCATTGACGACTTGCTAGATCAGCTACAGGGAGCACAGGTCTTTTCCAAGATTGACCTAAGGTCTGGGTATCATCAGTTGAAGGTTCAGAGTGGAGATGTACCCAAGACAGCATTTCGTACCCGATATGGCCACTATGAGTTCTTGGTCATGCCATTCGGATTGACGAATGCTCCAGCTGCTTTCATGGCTTTGATGAACGATGTGTTCAAGCCATACTTGGACCAGTTTGTTATCGTCTTCATCGATGACATATTGGTGTATTCGAGATCCAAGGAGGAGCATGAGGAGCACCTCAAAATCGTGTTGCAGACGTTACATGAGCATGAGTTATATGCTAAGCTCAGCAAGTGTGACTTTTGGTTGTCACAGATCTCGTTTTTGGGACATGTTATATCGAGAGATGGTGTATCAGTTGATCCATCTAAGATAGAGGCTGTAGTTCAGTGGGAACAGCCGAGGACAGTCACCGAGATTAGGAGTTTTCTGGGTTTAGCTGGATACTATCGAAGATTCGTTGAAGGATTTTCGAAGTTGGCTGCTCCGTTGACACGTCTTACTCGAAAGAGTGCACCGTTCATATAGAACGAGAATTGTGAGAAGAGCTTTGAGGAGTTGAAGCGTCGATTGACCACCGCTCCGATTCTCACTATCCCTACCAGCTCAGGAGGATTTGCAGTGTATACCGATGCTTCGCATCAGGGACTGGGCTGCGTATTGATGCAGGATGGGAAGGTAGTTGCTTATGGATCCAGACAGCTGAAGGATCATGAGAAAAACTATCCGACCCATGATTTGGAACTAGCAGCAGTAGTGTTTGCGTTGAAGGTATGGCGCCACTACTTGTATGGTGAGAAGTTCCAGATATTTACCGACCACAAGAGCCTCAAGTATCTGTTCTCGCAGAAGGAGCTGAACATGAGACAGAGAAGATGGCTAGTGCTTCTGAAGGACTACGATTGTGAGATACTTTATCATCCGGGTAAGGCTAACGTTGTAGCCGATGCCTTGAGCAGGAAGAGCCTGGGGATGGTATCGTATATGATGGTTAGGGAGCATGATTTGCTAGAGCAGTTTGCCAGCCTCAGTTTGGGAGTCGTGCCTTCTGACATGGATATAGGCTATGTGATAGCTAGTCTACGCTTGGAGCCGGACCTGTTGGATAGGATCAGAGTGGCTCAGCAGACAGATCCATTTTGTATGGATGTGAGTAGTCAGATGCAGAAGGGCACCGTGACTGATTTTGAATTGAGTTCTGATGGACTACTGAGGTCCAGAGGCAGATTGTGTGTTCCCGAGGATCCAGGACTCAGGAGATTGATATTGGCGGAAGCTCATTCGTCAAGGTATACTTTACATCCGGGGAGTAACAAGATGTATCAGAACCTCCGGAAGGTATACTGGTGGTCAGGTATGAAGAGAGATGTAGCAGACTTCGTGGCAAAGTGTCTCGTATGTCAGCAGGTGAAGGTAGAGCATCAGAAACCTGCAGGATTGTTGCAGCCTCTACCTATACCGACATGGAAATGGGAGCATATCACCATGGATTTCGTGATGGGTTTACCGAGGACCCGCAGGAATCACGATGCTATATGGGTGATCGTTGATAGACTGACGAAGTCAGCCCACTTCCTAGCTATGAGAGCTACCGATACTCTGAGTTCATTAGTAGAACTGTACGTACGCGAGGTAGTGAGGTTACACGGTGTACCAGTGAGCATAGTCTCTGATAGGGATTCCCGCTTCACATCCCACTTTTGGGTACATTTTCAGGAAGCCATGGGAACCCAGTTGAGTTTGAGCACCGCTTTCCATCCTCAGACAGATGGTCAGTCAGAGAGGACTATACAGACTCTGGAGGACATGTTAAGAGCATGTGTGCTAGACTATCGAGGCTCCTGGGATGACCACCTGCCACTAGCCGAGTTCGCCTACAACAACAGTCATCATTCGAGTATCGGGATGGCACCGTATGAGGCTTTGTATGGCCGTAGATGTCGTTCCCCCATTGGATGGGAAGAAGTGGGTGACCGTAAGATTTTTGCTCCTGACTTGGTTACGCAAGCATCTGAGGACGTCCGATTGATAGTAGAGAGACTGAGGACAGCTCAGAGCAGACAGAAGAGTTACGCTGACAGGAGACGTAGGCCACTAGAGTTTGCAGTTGGTGAATCCGTGTTTTTGAGAGTTTCTCCTTCCAAGGGCATAGCGAGATTTAGGAAGAGAGGGAAACTAAATCCTCACTACATTGGACCCTTTGAGATACTTGATCGAGTGGGAGATAAGGCGTATAGGTTGGCATTGCCACCGGACTTATCAGGTGTCCACAACGTCTTCCACATATCGATACTTCGGAAGTATCACCCGGATCCGTCACATGTGATTAGTTATGAGCCTTTGGAGCTCCGAGAGGACTTGTCATATGTAGAGAGACCGATTCGGATATTGGATAGAAAGGAGAAGGTATTGAGATCGAAGACCATCGGATTAGTGAAGATTCTCTGGCAGCATCATACTTCAGAGGAAGCTACTTGGGAGCTAGAGAGTCTGATGCGAGAGAAGTACCCTCACCTATTTGAGGACTGACTTGGTTCTAATTTGGAGGACCAAATTTTCTGAGTGGGGGAGGATTGTCAGACCCGAATTTTTTGTAGCTTATTTCCTTATGATTTCTATGTGTATGAACACTATGTAATTATGGTTGAATCATAAGAAGAGTATTTACTAGATTTAAAGTGTTAATGAAATGAATTAACACGCAAAAGCTACATAAAATGCCTAATGTGGATGATAAGTATCACAGGCTAAACCGAGTCATTCTAAATCATTCTGACTGAAAATAAGAACTTAAAATAAGAGAGCGTAGAGAGCTCATGAAGGAAAGTCAGCTTGATTTAGACCCGAACATACAAAACGAGTGTAAAAGCTAAAAAGGGTAAAATGGACCTTTTTGGAGAGAAAAGGAGTTTCGGGTGAAATTATCCACCGGGAACGGTTGGAATATAAAGACGAGAGTGTAAGACATGATATATAACACTTTCGAAAATTTAAGAAAAAGTCAACTTAGTCAATGGTTAAAGAGAAAGTCAACTATAGTTAAAAAAGTGGACTTTTACCATAGTTGACTAATCAAGGTTTGAAATTAACCTAAGTGTGGAGAAAAATTTGGGAAAAAATATTCTTGGCCAGAATACAAGATAATCATCCCCGAAAGTAAGGAAAATTTATTCGGAAGGATTCCGGAATAAATTTAATGGTTAAAAACGTGATGGGCCTAAGGTGAAAATTTTAAAGCCCATTAAGGTATATTAAAGGTATATCGAAATTCTTAGGTCCTTTAGACCGAATTGTTGGACCAATTGATCTGCCAAATTTTGAGACAATAAAAGGCCCGAGGTATAGTAAAAATTTCAGCCCGAAAGCCCATTAGGAAAGCCCAAACCGAGAAGCCCAATTGGAAAAGCCCATGAGATAAATATCTAACTATAGTTAAAGTTAACTATGACTCATAAGGTGACTCATAAGGTGACTCATGGTTCAGATTTGGAAAGTCAAGCATAGTGGCTGAAAAGTAAGGCTTAATGGCTAAGTAAGTGGCTTATAAATGCAGCCACACCTTGGTCATCTTCATCACACAATTTCGGCTAGAGAAGAACACCATTGAAACATAACCATTCAAGCTTTCTCTCACTAGAAATCACTAGGAATTAGACATATTTGGAACTTGCATTCTTCATGGAAGTTGTTCCAAATTGAAAGGAGATTAACATATGTTGGAATTGGCTATCAAGGAGCCATAGAGTGCAAACCGAGAGCCTCCAAAGTTTCGGCCAAAGGGTGAACACAACAATTGGTATATTTTCTAATTTCCAATTTCATATATGTTAATGTATGTATGATTTTAAGTATGTTGATATATGTTTTAAGCATTGAAACATATTAAATCACCATGAAGAGGGTTAGGCCGAGAGTGATCAATGAGATATTGAAATATGTCAATTGGATTTTAAGACATAAATGGATTAGTACACATGTATTAATGTTAATGGTATAATTAGAATTAATCAAATTGATTAATTAATACATGTAAATTGTTGGCAACCAAGGTGTTTGATAAAATGCCTAAATGAACTATAGGATGATTGGTAATGTTGCCTACCAAGTGTTTGTGAAAATGCCTAAGTGGAAATGGCTAGAAAATAGGCATGTATGGCATGCCATGGTGGAAACCGAGAATGGCTAGCTCTCGGCCAAGGCATGTGGCCGAGAGGCCCAATGGACCAAGCCCAATATTTTTAGGCCCAATAGGGTGTAATGGGCCTAAGACAAGCCCAATAAGAGTTGGTGGGCCCCACAAGCCCAATAGGCCCAACAAAAGTGAATACTAAAATGAAAATGGACTTAAGGCCTAGTTAGGCCCATTAAGGATTTTTAAGGCCCATTAAGGGAAATTAAACTGTATTAATGTGTAATACAGTAGGAAAATTATAATTAACCTGAGAAATGGTTATTTACAACTCCGGAGTTTACATCGAGAGCTGATCGGACTGCGGGATTTAGCAGCACCGAGGAAGCGAGGTCACTTGACGTGATCCGAGGTAAGGGACTTTTGCGAGTAGTTAGAGATACCTGCACGTATTTTCAACTGCTTCTGAATTCACTTAAAAATTCTGAGGGTCAGAGAAAGTGAATAATAATTATTGCGACCCGATAGTGGCAAATTACGATTTTGCCCATAGTTAGTGAAAAAGTCAACTTTTGTGAGAAGTTGCAAAAAGCATGGAAAATACTATTGTGAGTGTTTAAATGCTATTAGCATGAAAATAAATAGATGGGCTAATGATTTTAAGGTTGATATGACTTAAGCACACTTTTAAGTGCTGATTTTACTATTTTGTAAACAATCCCTTTTAAATAGCCATCTATCATATTATGTGAGAATGAATCGTGCTAGAGCATAGCTCGCACTGGGATTCATATGTTTTCCACATAACATTAGTGCTGGATTTTGATACGCACTAGATTTTCATGACATGCATGATAGAGTACTGAAGTTTTACTCGTACTCAGCTTTGAATGATATATGCATGACAGAGTGCTAGAGCGTGGCTCGTACTCGATTCTTCATGGTTTATACATGACATATTACTGGGAGCGATTGCTCGTACTTGATTTTGATATTGTGCATAGCATAGTACTGGGAGCTATTGCTCGTACTTGATTTGATACATAAACTATGCATTGACCTAGTTGCTGGAGGTTTACTCGCACTAGAGTTGAGTTTTATGATGTGAAACAGTGTTGAGCGGAGTAACGACTGTGAGTCGCACTCAAGACGCACACTGTATGTGATATGTAATACATGTTGAAACCCATGCCTGATTCCTTGTGTGACTGTGTGTCATAGCTAGAGAGGATATCCGCATGAGGTTGATATAGACGTGGTATACTTATTTCAATGGTTTCGAGGGCTAAAGACCCTGGCTATGAGGATTTCCATGGTTTCGAGGGCTAAAGACCCTGGCTGTGAGGGTCCACGGGTGTACTTTGTACCGAGCCCGGGGCACGAGGTGTACGCTGTACCGTGTGTTACGTAGCTGGCGGTTGACATTGGATTGACCATCCTCCCGTTACAGCAGTGATGCCCCGCACACCGAGATCTGTGTTGCTTGGGATCACATTTTCGGATATGATCATAATCCAGGATACTATTTGTATTTACCACAGAGTCTCACATGATATATCACATTGATTGACTGATTTAAACTGCGGACAGACCTGAGGGATGGGTCGGACTCCGATTTGTGTTGTGAATCATTTGATGCCATATTTATTGTGATTTAAATATACATGGCATGATTTACATGAAGGCATGATTTATATACAATGTATTGTTTTGCACTATATGCCTATATTTGAGAAATAAAGCATGAATTTCTGTACATGGGATTTATTCTGTACAAGTATATATATTATATTTCAAGACATGCTTTTAAAGTGAGTTAAGGAAATAATGTTTTCAAGGCATAGCACTATTTCGAGTAGATAATGTGGATATCTACTTGCTTGCCTGATTTCCTTACTGAGCGCCTTATGCTCACCCCTTTTCTTTACATCTCTCTACAGAGCGTCAGTAGAGCGAGAGTTATCATGGGAGAGTGTCCCAGAGTCCACTGCTAGTTCCTATCGATTCATCTGGTATACTTATTATGTACAGTTGTGTATCTAAACATAGAAACAACACAGTGATGTATACGTTATATATTATGGGGAATGTAATCGTATTAGATTTTATAAAATCTTACATGTATAATAAAAGCAACTACAGTCAGAATTAATATATTGACATGTATGTATGAGAATGGATATTATGGTAAGTGAAGACTCTGACATCGAATTACAGCCCAACCATTGAAGAGAGGAAAGGTAAGTTAAAAAATGCGAAAAATTTATTGTGGTTTTTGGTTAAAGTCAAGGATTGAAACTGGGGTCCTGACATTCTTAAACACCTCAAGAAATTTAGCAAATTGCTGATCAAGCTTTTGGTTTTGGAACCTTTGAGGAAAAGGTAATGGGGGTTTAACTAGAGGAAGTGTAATGGCAGCATGTGTAGTATAAGATGAAGAGGAAGGCTGTGAAAAAGAAGATGAAGATGAAGAAGTGTCTGACTTAGTTTTCTTTGTAGCCTAATCATCTTGTTCCTGCTCTTTTTGAACTACCTCTTTAGAACCTAGGGGCTCGCCACTGTGGACTTAACATGACTGGACCTATCATGTGGATCATCTAACTCTCTACCGTTCTTAAGGGTTATGGCCTTAACATGCTCCTTACCTTCCCTCTGTCTGACAGGGTTAGCTTTGGTATTACTAGGGAGGGTCCTTTGTGGACACTGGCTGAGAGCACTAGCTATCTGTCCAACCTAGACTTCCATGTTCTTAATAGAGGTAGCTTGATTCTGCAGGATAGTTGTGAACATCTTCTCAAGTGAAGGCTTCTTCTCAGCTGCAGTTGCTAGTGCAGATAAGTGCTGGGGCTGCACAGGTAGCGGTGGTGGTGGATGATGTTGAAACTGATGTGGGTGATGGGAATGTTAGACTGATGATGTGGAAGCTGTTGAGGTGGTGGTACATGAACTGTCACGACCATCAACTTACCAAAATACGTACAATTTTTTTTCTCATTTTCATGGATTATTTATTATTCATCCTTCCCCGATCGTGAACAACTACTCTCCTTAACAGTTGGGTTGTATGTCAAGGTCTATCTCATTCCTACATACCAATTTAAATTGCATATTATTTGTAAGTAAACACTTGTATAAATAAATCAGAGTTGCTGTTTACATGTGTTTACATTTCTTTACATTACTTTACATCCCTAATAGTTACATACAAAATGCTACCGTGCTATGGAAAGTTTAGATACAAAAATCTCATCAGTGTGTATACCATATGCGATGGGGTGCAGCGGATACCAAAAAAGGAACGCCTCCAGTCACTCTCTATCTATACTCAAATCTCTATAGAGAGGGGGAAACTAAGGGGGGTGAGCAAACCACACGCTCAGTAATGCAATCATGCGAACAAGTAGATACTGCACTATCTACGTGATCGTGATGCCATGCTCAGAGCATACGTTTCATCATTTTCTCAAAATATGAGTTCATGCTTGTGTTAATGGAATGTAAAGCATTCATGCTATTAAAATTTAGTGCACAATTCAATTCAAAGCATGGAATATCCATCATGCATATTTCACAAATAGGGCATGGAAAAACACATCATGCGTACGTGAACTTTAAAACCATTAACAAACCAATATCTCAAAACAATTCAACACTTGTCAGGACTCAGCCCCTCCCTCGGACTGTCCTGACCCATAAATAATTTCAAAAATGGATTTATTCACAAAGCAATAGACATTTGAGATAGGCAACACAATAAGGGAAATAACCTCTAGGACTATGGTCATATCCTGTGATACCGGCTACACGTATTAGGTGTGCGGGATATCACTATTTACTTCCGTACGAGAGGTGGGTTAAATCCAACCTGTCGATCCATAGCAGATCTTGTCTGAAGATGACATATCGTAATCTCAACATGGTACAACGTACTCCATGCTACCTGCATGGTACAACGTACTCCGTGGACCCAAATCAACACATCACATCACACCACATCTCAAAAACGTACGTGTGAGCCTATTTAATCGGTACGACCTCTTGTCTACCCGAAGCTCCTAACACGGCTATCAATCATGTCAAATCCTCAAAATGCATGTGCGAGCCTATTTAATCGGTATGACACCAAGTCTACCCGAAGCTCCAAGCATGACAACAAATAAGGTGGGCATCTAATGCGAGCTATGCTCTAAGCACCATGCCAAAACCAATATGAAATCCATGTGAAAACTAGTGCGAGCTAAGCTCCAGCACTCATGCGTATATCACACTCTAGCACGCTTTTATTCTCACGAAAACAATTTAGGTGGCTCAATTCTTTGCAAAGTATGGTTAACAAACTAAAACAACTCATTTCTTTTGCAATTCATTTTAAATGTTAGCCAACCTACCAATCACTTGCTACAAAGCAATAAAACATGATTTTCCAAAGCATTATGCTTTTATTTTCATGCACCCAACTTTTTACCCTTTAATCACCCAATATCATTTCCTAATATCTCATGCAATCTAGCAAAGCATTTAAGCGCCCAAACTGGGCACAAATATCTCTAAGAGTCCACAAGATTCCCTTACATCGATTTACTTAAGTGAGACTCTCTTCCTCTTAGTTTCTTGCGCTCTTGGCTCGCCTTGCTCTAGTGTATCCTCGGGAGCTGCGATTCATTCATCCAAACCACTTGAGTTAATGTTGTTAACTCATGTTTTGACCTCACTAGTCAATATAACTCATTCATGCATTTTACAAATGCCTTAATCCACAATTTACCCTTTTTGGTAAACCTCACAATTTATTCACTAACAACATCTTAAAATCATACTCATAACACTATTATTACTTCAAGATACCCCATTCATCATTAATCTCAATACATTTCACTTTCTTATACTAGACCATTTCTAGGTCATGGTGGATTCATTCTACTCTAGGTAGTTTCTACCCTTTCTATGTATACCAAATCATTCCCCACATTAATATCCAAACAATGTACTTGAGTATTTGCATTAGAAACTCACCAAGCTTTGTTTTCCTCTTTGCTCCAATGGAAATGCACCTTGTTCCTTAAATCCACAAATGAGGAAAATACCTCCAAGCTTAGTTGTTATTCTCTTCAATGTGAACAACTTTGCGTCTAATAGTCTTCCCTCAAATCTTACTAAAAATGTGTGGATTTAGGAGTGAGAAGCTAGGTTTTAGGTTGGAAATGGAAAAGATTGGTTTTGTCTCAAAAAAATGCAGATCCAACTACTCCATATTTATAGAATTTGCCTGATGAGATTGATCTGTATTGGGTAGAGATCGATATGGTCTTCTTAAAATCCCTCTTTTTCATGACATTTGAAAGCAGGAGATCGATCTGTCGAGGCTTGAGATCGATATACTTCAAACAGAAGGTTAATGAGATCGATCTGGTCTTAGGGAAGATCAATCTGTATTTTACAGAAGATTCAAAAGATCGATCTGGTATTAGGGGAGATCAATCTGTATTTTACAGAATGTTTACGAGATCGATCTGGCTCCATTGGAGATCTATCTGTCCTGTTCCATAGCTCAAAATAAGAGCATTTTGGCTCTTTCAGATCGATCTCTCATCCTATGAGATCGATCTTGCCTTCATATTTCCAGATTTTACTGCAGCTTTCTGCAGGTACTCACACCAACACAACTTTAATTTGCTGCCTCAGTTTTTTTCTCATTCGATCATCTTTGAGACTTGAAAATGGCATCCATTCATATTTTATACCTATTGAAACTTGTGTAAAATCTTTGTACAACCAAAGGTACATGATATAGACCAAATGGAAGTGCATAGCTTATGAAATCTTCCTTCCATTTTACCACACTACTCATTTTCCACTCTACTCACATTCTTCTCATGTTTAAGTCTATTTCTTCATACTCATTTATAATGTAACTTGTATGTATAATCACAACTCTTATTTCAAGTGTGTACATTAAACTTATGGACTTACATCGCATATACTTCACATTACAAGTATATCTTCATACTCATGAATTCATTTACATATATATACAAGGTTAAACTTATACGGGGTCTTACATGAACAGGTGGAACCTGAAAACTAGGGGGTCCCATAGGTATGAGATTAGAAGACTGCCCCTGATTTTGGTTCCAAGAAAGATTTGGGTGATTCCTCCATCCTGGATCGTAGGTGCTCGAAAATGGATTGTTCTGTTACCTTTGAAGTGGGGTAATGTCATGAATAGACTCTAAGTTTAATGGGCACCTATCAATTGAGTGTATACCACCACACAAAGTGCATGAGATGAAGGGGCTTTGGATAGCTAAAACATGACTGGGACTATTGACAGAACTATTCTGGGTACTAAGAGACTCTACATTCCTTGTGAGATTGTCAATTTAAGAAGTTAAGGTAGAAAGTGTGTCCAACTCATAAATACCTACAGCTTTCTTAGGTATCTGCCTCTTTGATGACCATTGATAATTGTTAGTTGCCATATTATCCAATAGACTATAAGCTTCTTCCTCGGTTTTACACATCAAAGCTCCTCCCGCAGCAGCATCGACTATGGTCCTATTTTGGCTAGTGAGTCCGTTATAGAAGGTTTGGACTTGAAGCCATAAGGGCAGGCCATGATGGGGACACTTCCTAAGAAGGCTTTTGTATCGTTCTCATGCCTCATAAAGGGACTCAAAGTTAAATTGAGTAAAGGAAGATATATCACTACGTAGTTTAGCCATTTTGGAAGAAGGGAAGAACTTAGCTAAGAACTGATGGGCTAACTCATCCCATGTGGATATGGATCCAGGAGGTAAAGAGGTCAATCAGTGTCTAGCTCTATCCCTAAGAGAGAAAGGAAATAGCCTAAGCCTAAGTGCATCATCCGAGAGTCCATTATGCTTGAAAGTATTGCACAAATCTAGAAAATGCCCTAAGTGAGTATGTGGGTCATCATGGGGAAGCCCACTGAATTAAAACGAAGTTTGGATCATTTGGAGGATCGAAGGCATAATCTCAAAGTTATTTGCTAGGACAGCTGGTGGCCTAATGCCAGTGTAGTAACCTCCTATGGTCGGGATAACATAGTCTTCCATAGTCCTGATCTCTCTGTTTTCAGCTATCTTATTTTATAGCGGAGCGACTATTTTCCTAGAGTCCATCCTGATTTTTCTAAGTGTTCTTTCTATTTCAAGATATAAAGGAAAGTAATCAAAGTTCTTGGCTTTACGCATGCAGACATTCAGAAGCCCTAAGGAATGATTTTTTTTTTTGTAGAAAGGAAATTAACTAATCTAAATTAAGGCTCTAAATATTTACAACCTATGTATGTACAAAACTAGAAGTAAACATAAGCATAATTTCACCGATATTAGTCAATGGCTAAGCGTGGTTCCCCGACAATGATGCCAAAAACTTGATGCGTCCTAGACGTGTATACCGCAAGTGCACGGGTCGTACAAGTAACAAAGGGAATTGAGTTCCAGATTATTGTCCCATAGAGAACACACTCAACCTAACTAAGTACCAGTTAATTTTACCCTAAGTATATCCTAGCAAATTATGAAAAAAAAACGATCTACACGGTTTAATTTGAAAATACTCGAAAGCAAGGAAAATAATAAAAATAGTAAGATAAATAAAATAGAGCAAAAATTACTCACAGAGCTCCAAGCAAAATAAAAGCAAGAATCTACAAAAGAAAGAAAATACTAAAACTCGAATTAATTAGTGTAAATTGACTAAAGATGCAAATATAAGAAATTATAGAATAAAAATAAATAGATCAAAACCTAGAAAACCTAACATGAAAATAAAATTTGCATGTGCTTAATCTAAAAAAAATAAAAATGCAAAATAATCTAACCTAAGGTCTAATGAAATAAAATTCTAATAAAAAGTCTAAAAATCCATAAGTATAACTTTAACCCTAAATGCCTAAATTGGTAACCCTAAATTATATATAGCTCTAGATAATTACTAAATTAATAAAATACCTAAATGAATAATAAAATCTATTCTAAATGATGCATGAGAAATAAAATAATTTTTTGGGCTTTTAAAATTTAAAATGAAAACTATCCTAAATATGTATAAAATGATTCTACCCCTAAACTAACTCAAAATGCAATACATAAGCACTACACTTAAAATTAAATCTTAAATCATATTGCATTCAAAAATTAAATATTATTACTATTAAAATTAAATCTTAAACTAAAAAGCAAAGAAAATTAAGCTAATGCGTAAATTAATTAAAGAATCATAATTTAACCACTAATACTATTACCTAAACTAACAAATAGTAATAAAAGAAAAACTAACATCTAACAATTAATATGAAAACATAATGTCACGACCCAATTCCATTCTCTTTAACCGAAAATCACTGAAAATTTTTCGCGTTTTACTGTGACCTTACCCGGTCGTGAACTAAACTTACCACACACTGTTGGGCTATGAGTCAATAATAAACACCACATCTCATTCATTCTCAATTAATTAAAACGATGTCATACATTTGCATTTAATCGTGTACTTATACGAATACATGTTTTACTGACATCTACATCCCCCATAATTACAACTCAAAAGAATACTGTGCTTTTACATTGTTTAGATACAAAAAGAATCACTGTGTATATACCTCTTAGCAATGGAGATGCAGCGGAGTCCAAAATAACACGCCTCAGTCCTTACTGGGCTACGATGCACGCTCTGTAGGGGGAAAATAGAGTGGGATGAGCAACCACACGCTCAGTAAGGCAATAATGCAAGCATGGTAGATAACCACTCTATCTACATGCTGATAGTGTTATGCATAAATCATTTATGGTAGGAGCATGAGGGATAAAACTATGCCATGTGAATATACATATATATCATGTATCAAAATCATGTGCATTGGCATATCAAACATGGTAGAAACATCATGTATAAATCATCTCATGCTCAATCTCGTTTAAATTCATAAAAAGGGCAATTCATTAAGAAACCTCCTTTTTAAACCAACATCATAAACCTCTTTCTCAACACATAATTACCACCAAATCAATTCACAATCACAACCACATTTTCATTTCACAATTCACGCATGTGTATAAAACTAGGTCACTATATCAAAAGTGCCTATGTGGACCATTACCTCATAAGTCATCCCAGACCACACGCATCCAGGTGTGCGGGGTATCACGCTGGCATGAAGATGGATTATCCCTCACCAGACTTTCTCAACACATAATCATCATGCGGTACATCGTACTCCATGTGATATACACGGTACAGCGTACTCCGCAGACTCATCGTGATTGGGGGTGCCATTCCTAGGTCTTACCTACCCCATACCAAGAGTTTCCCATATCTGTGAAGGAGAGCCTCCCTGCCGAACAGAGCCTCCCCGCCTAATAGAGCCTCCCTGCCTCCTCGGGCTTAAGGATGTTAGCTTAAGGATGTAGGGCTTAAGGATCCTTCCGTAAGAGAGCCTCCCCACCGAACAGAGCCTCCCCGCCTCTTTGGGCTTAAGGATGTTGGCTTAAGGATGTAGGGCTTAAGGATCTTACCGTACCCATGTAGGAGAGCCTCCCTGCCTAACAGAGCCTCCCCGCCTCTTTGGGCTTAAGGATGTCGGCTTAAGGATCCCACCGTAAGAGAGCCTCCCCGCCTAACAGAGCCTCCCCGCCTCTTTGGGCTTAAGGATGTAAGGCTTAAGGATCTTACCAACTTTCACAACCTTATACGTGTCACAATGTGCAAACTTGTGCGAGCAAAGCTCTAGCACGACTCATGCATCCTCTCATAAGGAGACGCGTACGAGCATAGCTCTAGTACGGTTATACTCATAAGACAACCACTCAAAATCCACGTACGAGCAGAAGCTCCAGTACGGTTTATAAACATCATCATAGTTTCCAAATCAAGGTACGAGCTAAGCTCCAGTACGTTTCATACGAATGAAAACATAGAAATCCAGCGCGAGCGAGGCTCTAGCGCGATTTATGTCATACAAATACGATAGGCGGCTCATATACAATTTATCAATCTCGACAATCGGGTTTAGCACTCACAAATGCTTTTCCACAACAATAATATAATACTAGCCGACCTATCTACAAGCTTGCTTAAAACCAAGCAATTCGTTTTGGAAAAACATCAAAACATTAGATTTATGCAATTATTAGCCTTACTATCCCCTTTCATAAAATCCACTTCAAATCCAAAACCACGCATATACTCATCATTATTCATGAATACCATCAATCATTTATTTGAGCAACCATGCATTTCATAAAACACCCAATAAACACCCACAAGTTCAAAGTACGAGCAGCTACCTCTATATACTCACAAAATTCCCTTACCTGGAATCGCGATGCGTGATTCCACTTCCTTAAGCTGCTTACTCGTACGGTTCGATTCGTCTTCAACGAACTCTTCGGGACTGCACAAAATCGTATCCCGCATTATATTCGATCCATACAATGCAACCCTTGTGCTTGCTATAGTCAATTTAATTTATAGCCTCTATTAACGCTTATATGGCCTCGTTTCATTACTTTACCCATAACTCGAGTCTATGGATCTTTTTAGGCCTATTAACTTATTCAAAATCGATATTAAATCGACATTAAGCTCATAGTGTTCATATTCCATGAATTCCCTCACTATGGCATTTTATCAAGCATATACATACTCATTTCCACAATTCCTCCAAACTCACAATGTAATCTCATTTACCCATCTAAAATCATAAACATTACCTCAATAACAACTTTAGCAATGCCCATAAATCATAAACTCATTCAACCCATATATTCTCACATCATACCCATTCTAGGTTTTCTAGGTTACATCAATTCCACCACATCCCTAGATAATTTATCCATCAATAGTCATGCCAAACAACTCCAAAATCAATTAAATAGACCATGTATTTGGATTGGAGTGTTAGAATCTTACCAAATGTGATTTTTCTTCTTGCTCCAAATGGCAATGCCCTTAACTCCTTCAATACCAACAATGGAAAAATGCCTTCACACTATGTTGTTCTTCTCTTTAATAGGAACAACTTTGCCTCTAATGGTCTCTCTTTAATTCTTGCTGGAAATGGCTGATTTTAGAGAGGGAAAGTTAGGTTTTTGGGTTGAAAGTGAAAGGTTAGTGTTTTTCCCGAGATTTCCTGATTTTCAGCTCTCCTTATATAGGAATGGCTTGAGGAGATCGATCTGGTCCCTTAAAATCCCTCTTTTTCACGGCATTTTTAAGCCTGAGATCGATCTGTCGAAGCATGAGATCAATTTGCTCCCAAACAGAGAGCTAAGGAGATCGATCTGGGTGCTTGGGGATCGATCTTTTCACTACAGAATGCTTGGGAGATCGATCTGGCTCCATTGGAGATCGATCTGCTCTATTCTTTTGCCCAAATAAGAGCATTCTGGCTCTTCCAGATCGATCTCTCATCCTATGAGATCGATCTGGCCTTCATGTTTTCCAGATTTCCTACAGTTTACTTGCTGCAACTCATACCAACACACCCTTAATCTATTGCCATGGCCATTTTCTCATCCATCCACCTTTATAACTTGAAAATGGCATCCATTCATACCTTATGCACATTGAAACTTGTGTGCATTCATTGTATGTCCAAAGGTATGCTACATGAAACCAAATGGAAGCATAACTCCATTCCATTTTACCACACTACTCATCTTGAGTTTCAATCACATCTATCTCTTACCAGAACTCATTTCTTCATATTCATACTCAATGAAACTTGTATGTACGTTACAATTCATATTACACATACATACATTGAATCCATGGACTTACATCAATCATACTTTACATTACAAGTCCATTCATATTATTTGATCCAATTACACACATTACCATTATACATATACGGGGTCTTACATTCTCCCCTCCTTCAAAGAATTTGGTCCTCCAAATTAGAACCAAGTCACTCTTCAAAAAGTTGGGGGTACTTCTCCCGTATCAAGTTCTCTAATTCTCACGTGACCTCTTCCGTCGTGTGGTGTTGCCAAAGAACTTTCACCAAGGGAGTTATCTTATTCCGCAACACTTTCTCTTTTCTGTCCAATATCTGAACCGGCTTCTCAACATACGTCATACTCTCATGGAGTTCCAACTGCTCATATCTTATCACGTGTGCCGGGTCTGGGTGATACTTCCGAAGCATCGAGACGTGGAAGACGTTGTGGACGTTTGCCAAGTCCGGTGGCCATGCCAACCTATACGCCTTATCTTTCACTCTCTCCAAAATCTCGAAGGGTCCGATATATCTAGGGCTCAGCTTGCCTTTCTTACCAAATCTTATAATACCCTTCGATGGTGATACCCTCAGAAACACTGACTCACCCTCATCAAACTCCAGTGGTCTTCGTCTCTTGTCAGCATAACTCTTTTGTCGGCTCTGAGCTATCCGTAATCTCTCACATATCAACTGGACGTCCTCAGATGCCTGCTGCACCAAGTCTGGAGCAAAAATCTGTCTGTCACCAACCTCTTCCCATCCAATGGGGGAACGGCATCTATGCCCGTACAATGCCTCATAGGGTGCCATATCGATACTAGCATGATAGCTATTATTATAAGCGAACTCGGCTAACTGCAGGTGGTCATCCCAGGAGCCTCTAAAATCCAGCACACACGCTCTCAACATATCCTCGAGGGTCTGTATAGTCCTCTCTGACTGCCCATCTGTCTGAGGATGAAAAGCGGTGCTAAAACTCAATCGGGTCCCCAGCGCTTCCTGAAAATGTTCCCAAAAATGGGAAGTGAAGCGGGCATCCCTATCAGAAACAACGCTCACTGGTACACCATGTAGCCGTACTATCTCTCGAATATATAGGTTCGCCAACTGACTCAGTGTATCGGTAGCTCTCATAGCCAAGAAATGGGCAGACTTAGTCAACCGGTCCACAATAACCCATATGGCATCATGACCTCTACGGGTCCTCGGCAACCCCATCACAAAATCCATGGTGACATGCTCCCACTTCCATGTCGGTATCGGTAGAGGCTGCAATAATCCTGCAGGCGTCTGATGCTCTACCTTCACTTGCTGACAAACGAGACACTTAGCGACATATTTAGCAATGTCTCTCTTCATTCCAGACCACCAATAAACCTTCCGAAGGTTTTGATACATCTTGGTACTTCCCGGATGTATCATATACTTCGATGAGTGAGCCTCTGATAAAATCGTTCTCCTGATCTCAGGATCCCTGGGAACGCATACTCTGCCTCTGAACCTCAATAAGCCATCAGCACTCTGCTCAAAATCAATACCCACACCTGTCTGTATCTGCCTCAGCCAATCGATACACCGTCGATCGCTCTGCTGGGCTTGCCGAATACGGCCAATCAACTCTGGCTCTAGTCTCAAACTAGTCATGATCTCAAGTCTCTCAGATCCAGGTGGGGTTACATCTAAACTGAGGTTCGCAAAGTGTTCTAACAATTCATGTTCCTGTACCATCATATAAGACACCAACCCAAGGTTCTTTCTACTCAAAGCATCGGCAACTACATTTTCCTTACCCGGGTGGTACATGATTTCACAATCATAGTCCTTCAGGAGTTCGAGCCATCTCCTCTGTCTCATATTCAGCTCTTTCTGCGAGAACAGGTACTTAAGGCTCTTATGATCTGTGAACACCTGAAATTTCTCACCATAGAGATAGTGGCGCCATATTTTCAAAGCAAATACTACAGCCGCCAACTCCAAATCATGTGTCGGGTAGTTCCTCTCATGATCTTTCAAATGTCTAGATCCATAGGCAACTACCTTCCCATCCTGCATAAGCACACAGCCCAGTCCCTGGTGTGATGCATCCGTATACACCGAGAATCCTCCTGAGCTGGTAGGAATAGTGAGAACTGGAGCAGTCATCAATCGATGCTTAAGCTCCTCAAAACTCCTCTCACATGCCTCATCCCATACAAACTTAACACCTTTTCGCGTGAGGCGTGTCAATGGAGCAGCTAGTATGGAGAAACCCTCTACAAATCTCCGATAATACCCTGCCAATCCCAGGAAACTTTTGATCTCAGTTACTGTCTTGGGCTGTTTCCACTGTACAACTGCCTCTATCTTAGATGGATCCACCGATACCCCATCCTTTGACACAACATGCCTCAGAAATGAGATCTGTTCCAACCAAAAGTTACACTTGCTGAGTTTGGCATACAATTCTCTCTCTCGGAGGGTCTGCAGAACTATCCTCAGTGCTCCTCATGATCTTCCCTGGACTTGGAATACACCAAAATATCATCAATGAACACTATTACAAACTTGTCCAGGTATGGCTTGAATATATCATTCATCAATGCCATAAATGCTGCGGGAGCATTCGTCAATCCGAATGGCATCACCAAAAACTCGTAGTGGCCATAACGGGTACGAAATGCTGTCTTGGGTACATCTCCACTCCTGATCCTCAACTGATGATACCCTGACCGCAGATCTATCTTAGAAAATACTTCGGCTCCCTAGAGCTGATTCAACAAATCATCGATTCTTGGAAGGGGGTACTTGTTCTTAATGGTGGCCTTGTTCAACAACCGGTAATCTATACACAGTCGGAGGCTTCCATCCTTCTTCCTTACAAATAGAATCGGTGCTCCCCAAGGTGAGACACTCGGTCTAATAAACCCCTTCTCTAGCAACTCTTGCAGCTGTTTCTTCAGCTCTTCCAACTCTATCGGAGCCATTCTATAGGGTGGTTTCGATATCGGCTCTGTACCAGGCACTAACTCAATGCAAAATTCCATTTCCCTTTCAGGTGGTAGTCCTGGTAATTCGCCCGGAAAGACATCAGGGTAGTCCGTAATTACGGGTATGTCCTTCAATTCCGGGTGTACCTCATCTATATCGACCACATAGGCAATGAACCCTTCACATTATCCTCTCCATCGTTATTAACATAAACCATCACTCCACATTCAATATTTATCAAAAACAAATAATTTATCTCTCAAGCAATATGCATTTAAAATTATACTCTTTTATTTGCCACAATTATACAAGTTTCATATCATTTCTTTTCACCAAAATTTACAATAAGATTGTCTAATCCTGAAAACATCAATGTTTTGGCATGACAATCCATCACAACACGATTGGTAGCCAACCAATCCATTCCCAAAATTACATCAAAATCATTCATATTCAATAAAATCAGATTGGCTATCATTTCCTTCCCCTCTATCTTTAACTTACAATCCCTACATACATGCTCAGTCAATTGACTATCATTCATGGGTGTGGAAATCATCAAAATTTTATCCAACAATGTTGGTTTCACATATTTCAACAATTTATGTGCAAAGGAAGGTGATATGAAAGAATGCGTGGCACCAGGATCAAATAATATCAATGCTTCTAAATCAAAGATTCGGATGGTACCTTTAATCACATCCGTCGAAGCATCTGCGATGTCCTGATCCAGTGCATGTACTCTTCCTCTGCTCACACCCGCAGCCTGTTTCCCTTTTTCCTTAGCTGTAGCCCTCCTCCTCGGGGCTGCTATCTCAACTGGAGCTCCTTCAGGCTCCTTGCCCTTCTGTGGGGCAATCTCTATCTTCTCAGGACAATACTTAGCTATATGTCCTGGTCTCTCGCATCTAAAACACACCATAGGGGCCATCAGACAGGGCCTATTCCCATGAAATCTCCCACATCTCCTACACTGATCAGTAGTCGGCTGTGGTCCTCCAATAGTCATGCCCCTTGGCGCAGTCAAGGCTGGGTATACGGGAGGTCTAGCAGCTCTCTCCCGCACCTCCTCAATCTTTGGCCTCTTCTTGAAAAATCTTTGGCCATCTCTCTTGGCCACTCTTCCAAACCCGGATCTCTTCCGGTCCCTGTCCTTTCTAACACTGACTCTCCCAAGCTCGGAGACATTTCGCTCAAAGTCTTGCTCACATAACTGAGCCTTATGTACAGCCTCCTCATAGGTCAAGATGTCAAAGGGAGCTAGCTTAGTCCGGATGGCCAATCTCAATCCATCCATGAACTTCTGTATCTTTCGGGTCTCACTACCCATCGTGTCAGGGTCATATCTCCCTAATGACATAAACCTGGACTCATACTCATCCACAGTCCGGTTCCCCTGAACCAAATTCATAAATTCCATCCGTAATTTCCTCTGTGCGGTAGCTGGAATATACTGTCTCCTGAAGGCCTCTAGAAATATCTCCCATGAGATCTCAGAGTGTTTGGCCCTCAAAATAACCTCAGTGGACCTCCACCAATGCTCGGCCTCGCCTTTCAACATAAACACGGTAAAGGCTACCTTTTCAGCTGAAGTGCATCGGAAAAACCTATATAGTTTCTCCATCTCATACACCCAATCCTCCGTAATCACTGGGTCCTTCACCCCTCTAAACACTGGGGGTTTCAGCGCTTGAAACTCTCGCAACCTGCTTAAGTCGCAGTCATAACCCAAATCGCTACCGCTCTGCTGTGGAGCGATAGGAGAAGCTATATCCTGGACTGGAGGTGGTGTAACTGTAGCTGTCTCAGCAGCATGAGGTCTCTCCGCCTCTGCAGCTGCCTGTTTCATAGTAGGCTGTGCCGTGGGACCTCGTCTGTCACCGGCGCCCAAGGCCTGCATGACTATCTCCACCAAACTCTCAATACTCCGCTCTAACCTAGCGAAGCGAGCCTCAGTATCACCTGCACTCTCAGCAGGGTTCTGTAGAGCTTGTTCAGTCTGTGGCTCCGCACGGCTCTCAGGCCTACCTCTACGGCCTCTAGCACGTGCTCTCACCCCTCTACCTTTGCGTGTAACTGGCATAGTGCCTAACTTCCTGTATTATAATAGTTCATTAAGCTCAATCCATCACGGTATACACAGTTTTATCTAAACAAAAGCACAGTACTATGGGGATGTATTTTCCTACGTTTTATTAATGACTCACATCAGGCCAACACAGCTCTAATACCAATCTCTGTCACGACCCAATTCCATTCTCTTTAACCGAAAATCACTGAAAATTTTTTACGTTTTACTGTGACCTTACCCAGTCGTGAACTAAACTTACCACACACTGTTGGGCTGTGAGTCAATAATAAACACCACATCTCATTCATTCTCAATTAATTAAAACGATGTCATACATTTGCATTTAATCGTGTACTTATACGAATACATGTTTTACTGACATCTACATCCCCCATAATTACAACTCAAAAGAATACTGTGCTTTTACATTGTTTAGATACAAAAAGAATCACTGTGTATATACCTCTTAGCAATGGAGAAGCAGCGGAGTCCAAAATACCACGCCTCAGTCCTTACTGGGCTACTATGCACGCTCTGTAGGGGGGAAAATAGAGTGGGATGAGCAACCACACGCTCAGTAAGGCAATAATGCAAGCATGGTAGATAACCACTCTATCTACATGCTGATAGTGTTATGCATAAATCATTTATGGTAGGAGCATGAGGGATAAAACTATGCCATGTGAATATACATATATATCATGTATCAAAATCATGTGCATTGGCATATCAAACATGGTAGAAACATCATGTATAAATCATCTCATGCTCAATCTCGTTTAAATTCATAAAAAGGGCAATTCATTAAGAAACCTCCTTTTTAAACCAACATCATAAACCTCTTTCTCAACACATAATTACCACCAAATCAATTCACAATCACAACCACATTTTCATTTCACAATTCACGCATGTCTATAAAACTAGGTCACTATATCAAAAGTGCCTATGTGGACCATTACCTCATAAGTCATCCTAGACCACACGCATCCAGGTGTGCGGGGTATCACGCTGGCATGAAGATGGATTATCCCTCACCAGACTTTCTCAACACATAACCATCATGCGGTACATCGTACTCCATGTGATATACACGGTACAGCGTACTCCGCAGACTCATCGTGATTGGGGGTGCCATTCCTAGGTCTTACCTACCCCATACCAAGAGTTTCCCATATCTGTGAAGGAGAGCCTCCCTGCCGAACAGAGCCTCCCCGCCTAACAGAGCCTCCCTGCCTCCTCGGGCTTAAGGATGTTAGCTTAAGGATGTAGGGCTTAAGGATCCTTCCGTAAGAGAGCCTCCCTACCGAACAGAGCCTCCCCGCCTAACAGAGCCTCCCCGCCTCTTTGGGCTTAAGGATGTTGGCTTAAGGATGTAGGGCTTAAGGATCTTACCGTACCCATGTAGGAGAGCCTCCCTGCCTAACAGAGCCTCCCCGCCTCTTTGGGCTTAAGGATGTTGGCTTAAGGATCCCACCGTAAGAGAGCCTCCCCACCGAACAGAGCCTCCCCGCCTAACAGAGCCTCCCCGCCTCTTTGGGCTTAAGGATGTTGGCTTAAGGATGTAAGGCTTAAGGATCTTACCAACTTTCACAACCTTATACGTGTCACAATGTGCAAACTTGTGCGAGCAAAGCTCTAGCACGACTCATGCATCCTCTCATAAGGAGACACGTACGAGCATAGCTCTAGTACGGTTATACTCATAAGACAACCACTCAAAATCCACGTACGAGCAGAAGCTCCAGTACGGTTTATAAACATCATCATAGTTTCCAAATCAAGGTGCGAGCTAAGCTCCAGTAAGTTTCATACGAATGAAAACATAGAAATCCAGCGCGAGCGAGGCTCTAACGCGATTTATGTCATACAAATACGATAGGCGGCTCATATACAATTTATCAATCCCGACAATCGGGTTTAGCACTCACAAATGCTTTTCCACAACAACAATACAATACTAGCCGACCTATCTACAAGCTTGCTTAAAACCAAGCAATTCGTTTTGGAAAAACATCAAAACATTAGATTTATGCAATTATTAGCCTTACTATCCCCTTTCATAAAATCCACTTCAAATCCAAAACCACGCATATACTCATTATTATTCATGAATACCATCAATCATTTATTTGAGCAACCATGCATTTCATAAAACACCCAATAAACACCCACAAGTTCAAAGTATGAGCAGCTACCTCTATATACTCACAAAATTCCCTTACCTGGAATCGCGATGCGTGATTTCACTTCCTTAAGCTGCTTACTCGTACGGTTCGATTCGTCTTCAACGAACTCTTCGGGACTGCACAAAATCGTATCCCGCATTATATTTGATCCATACAATGCAACCCTTGTTCTTGCTATAGTCAATTTAATTTATAGCCTCTATTAACGCTTATATGGCCTCGTTTCATTACTTTACCCATAACTCGAGTCTATGGATCTTCTTAGGCCTATTAACTTATTCAAAATCGATATTAAATCGACATTAAGCTCATAGTGTTCATATTCCATGAATTCCCTCACTATGGCATTTTATCAAGCATATACATACTCATTTCCACAATTCCTCCAAACTCACAATGTAATCTCATTTACCCATCTAAAATCATAAACATTACCTCAATAACAACTTTAGCAATGCCCATAAATCATAAACTCATTCAACCCATATATTCTCACATCATACCCATTCTAGGTTTTCTAGGTTACATCAATTCCACCACATCCCTAGATAATTTATCCATCAATAGTCATGCCAAACAACTCCAAAATCAATTAAATAGACCATGTATTTGGATTGGAGTGTTAGAATCTTACCAAATGTGATTTTTCTTCTTGCTCCAAATGGCAATGCCCTTAACTCCTTCAATACCAACAATGGAAAAATGCCTTCACACTATGTTGTTCTTCTCTTTAATAGGAACAACTTTGCCTCTAATGGTCTCTCTTTAATTCTTGCTAGAAATGGCTGATTTTAGAGAGGGAAAGTTAGGTTTTTGGGTTGAAAGTGAAAGGTTAGTGTTTTTCCCGAGATTTCCTGATTTTCAGCTCTCCTTATATAGGAATGGCTTGAGGAGATCGATCTGGTCCAAGAGGAGATCGATCTGGTCCCTTAATATCCCTCTTTTTCACGGCATTTTTAAGCCTGAGATAGATCTGTCGAAGCATGAGATCGATCTGCTCCCAAACAGAGAGCTAAGGAGATCGATTTGGGTGCTTGGGGATCGATCTTTTCACTACAGAATGCTTGGGAGATCGATCTGGCTCCATTGGAGATCGATCTGCTCTATTCTTTAGCCCAAATAAGAGCATTCTGGCTCTTCCCGATCGATCTCTCATCCTATGAGATCGATCTGGCCTTCATATTTTCCAGATTTCCTGCAGTTTACTTGCTGCAACTCATACCAACACACCCTTAATCTATTTCCATGGCCATTTTCTCATCCATCCACCTTTATAACTTGAAAATGGCATCCATTCATACCTTATGCACATTGAAACTTGTGTGCATTCATTGTATGTCCAAAGGTATGCTACATGAAACCAAATGGAAGCATAACTCCATTCCATTTTACCACACTACTCATCTTGAGTTTCAATCACATCCATCTCTTGCCAGAACTCATTTCTTCATATTCATACTCAATGAAACTTGTATGTACGTTACAATTCATATTACACATACATACATTGAATCCATGGACTTACATCAATCATACTTTACATTACAAGTCCATTCATATTATTTGATCCAATTACACACATTACCATTATACATATACGGGGTCTTACCCATAATAAAGTAAATTTTAAAATCCCAAAAGTGCCAAATACACAGCCATGTACTGCTCCCTGCCATGCACCAGCTTCTGTCCTTGCGCCTGTTATCCACGCACCTACTTCAACCTATTTTAAACGTGTCTTGCTCCTCTGACCAGTCACCAAACTTCAGTACCTGGTCCCAACCATGCACTTGTGAGACCCATAAATTTCTATGTAAGGCTTATGATTATTGAATATACGGACAAGTTACATTACATACGAATTACAAGAAATAGATGTTTGTAAGATCTAAGTGTGAATAAATCGTAAAATGAGTATAGAATCAATTGGATGGGAGCTTAACTTAGAAAATTTGAGAAAATTACAGCTAGAATGCTGCAGGAAGAAGGACAAATCGATCCCATGCAAGGAGAGATCGATCTTATGGCCTGAAAAACACTATTCTAAGCATTTTGCAAGAAGGAGATCGATCCATCACTCAAGCAGATCGATCTCATGTTGTCTCGGGTTGGACTAGATCGATCTCCTCCCTTAGGCAGATCGATCTCCATTGGTTTTTGGATAGGCCAGATTGATCTCCTTGCCTTCTGCTTGAACCTGATCGATCTCATTACCTTGAGTAGATCGATCTCATGCACTTCAACAGATCAATCCCTAGGCTGCAAATTGTCAAAATTTTGAAGGATTCAAGCAAGGCCAGATCGATCTCCACCCTACGCAGATCGATCTCCTAAGGCATTTTCTATAAAAATGGAGCAGTTAGATCTGCATTTCACGGGAACAAACTCATTTCCTCCATTTTTAACATTAACCTAGCTTTCTCACTCTAAAACCATCACATTTCCATAAAGATTTGAGAAAAAGCTATTAGAGCAAAATTGTTCATTGTGAGGAGAAGAACAACATAGCTTGGAAACGACACTTCATTAGTTAGATTGAAGGAGCAAATAAGTGTTCTTATTTGGAGCAAGAGGAAAGTCAAGCTAGGTGAGTTTCTAATACACCAACTCAAAGTATATTTATCTAGTTGTTGTTATGAGTAGATTGGTGTATGTATTAATGATTAAAGCTACTTAGAATGTAAGGTAACAAGCATAACCTAGAATGAGCTAGTGTGAGAAAATGTGATATGGTTGATTTGATGATAAATGGATTATACTAAGATGTTAGTGAGGTGATAAGCATGATTTTGAGATGATTGAATGAAGCTACGTTAGGAGATTAGTCAAATTATGAAAATAAGCAAATGAGGTGTTTGATAAATTGCCATAGTGAAGTAAACGATGAACTAGAGGCACTATGGACTTAATACTGATTTAGTGTGAATCAATAGGCCTAAAGAATTCAATAGACTCTCAAGAAATAAGTAGAGAAATCAAAATGGGGCCTTATAAGTTTGAATGAAAACTATAAGTCGAATCGACTATAGTAAACGCAAGAATTTTATTTCATTGGATTAAATTGATGTGATACATAATTTCATGCAGTCCCGAAGATTTCATTGGAGGGGAATCGAACTGCACAAACGTGCAGCTCTAAGGAAGTGGAATCACTCGACTCTTCCAGGTAAGGAAATTTTATAAGTACTTAGAGATAGTTGCACGTATTTTGTGGGTGTATATAGGGCTTTGCAATTGTTTGGTGATCTAGAAAAGAATAAATAGTTTGTGTGAAT
Organism: Firmiana major; assembly: GCA_033439115.1. NCBI lineage: Eukaryota > Viridiplantae > Streptophyta > Magnoliopsida > Malvales > Malvaceae > Firmiana > Firmiana major. The sequence continues at coordinate 5,067,711 of CM065909.1, forward strand.
GACTACGAATATACATGATTTGGTTTTGAAGTGAATCTTACAAAAAGGGATAATAAGGCTAATAATTGCATAAATATCATGTTTTGATATTTTTATTAAACACATTGCTTTGGTTTAAGGAAATTTGTGGATAGGCTGGCTAATGATTTCATAATTTCATGAAATAGCACGAGTCAGGTGCAAATTATGATTTTGAATGTGTTTTGTTGAAATGGAGCCACATATCAGATTTATATGAGTTAAATCATGCTGGAGTTTCGTACGCACTGGGTTTTGATGCTTTGATATGTATGAAATGTGCTGAAGCCTAGCTCGCACCATATTTTGAGTTATGATGTTTTATAAATCGTACTGGAGCTTTAGCTCGTACGTGGTTTCCATTAATTTTCTTATGCATATAACCGTATTGGAGCTATGCTCGTACGTGATTTCCTCATTATTTACTGTACATAAAGGCCGTACTAGAGTGTTACTTATACGAGGGAATTTATTGACGATGCATAAATCATGCTAGAGCTTAGCTCGCATAGGTTTTCACACTATGATATGTAATGAGTCATGCTGGATGCCTCGTGTAAACTTTATGTCACACGGATGAGATGCTTGCACGAGCCATGTTGGATGCCTCGTGTAGACTGCTAGTCACACAGATGAGATGCTCGAACGTGCACTTGAGACTGAGTAGGTTATACATGGCATGGGATAGATAAGACCTACGACAGGTACCCCCAACCATGTGTAAAGCTCATAACATGCTATGTAATCTTTATGATTTTATGATGTATAGACAAGTCACAATTGATATAAATCATAACGAATGGATGTTTTGAAGTTGTAAATGTGTATGCAATGTAAAATGGATGGTTGAGTAAATCAAATACCAATGTAATAATGATTTTAAGATGGAAGTTGTAGCAAAACTGCTTTTGGAGAGGGGCAGATTGATCTCATTGGTAATACAGATCGATCTCATAAGTTGAATATGCAATATCACAAAATCTACAAAGGGCAGATTGATCCCTCATTCGATGCAGATCGATCTCCATAAGGCTCGGGTTGTAACAGATCGATCTCATTGCAAGGCTAGATCAATCTCCTTAAGGTTTTGAGTAAAGCAGATCGATCTCATGCTTAGGGGCAGATCGATCTCATAAGCTTGGAAATTCAGTTTCTAAGGAGAAAATTGCAAGGAAGATCGATCTCATGTAGTTAGCAAATCGATCTCTATGAGACAATTCTATAAATACATGGCTCTGCACTTCAGTTTTTCCCAGGAGAACCTATTCCATTCAACAACTAAAGTATAACCTAACCTTTCAACACTAGAAAACTTCATCTTGCAAGTAGTTTTGGGTGAGATTCAGTTAAGAAAAGTTGTTCTTAGTGAAGAGGAGAATAACATACTTGGAAAAAGAAGTTGGAATCAAAGATTGAAAAAAGCAAGGAGGATTTTACGAATTTTGGTGAAAAAGAGGAAAATTTCAGCTAGGTAAGATTCAATACACCACCTTGATATATGTTAATCTAGGTGTATTGGTGAGTTAATTAGTATATGTATAAATTGTTGAAAACAAAAGGATCATGAAAAATGTACATGACCTAGCTATTGACATGAAAGTGAGAAAATGATGAGAAAGTTGTATTGGCATGAATTAAGTGATGGAATATGCATGTATGGAAGATTGTAAGGTGGCTTTAGGAAATGCATAAATTAGAAATGAGGAGAAATGAAGATAGATATATGAAAAATATGGTATAATACCAAAATGGAAGAAAGTGATGAGATTGATGTATTGAATTGAGATTTTTCAAATGAAACAAGTATATTACGGTATACTAACGTAGATAATTATAACAGTTTTAGAAATCACAGTGGAAACTGATCGGACTACGAGAGTGAGCAACACTGAGGAAGAGATGTCACGTGACGTGATCCGAGGTAAGGTAGAGATAGCTATATGTATTCGAATAGAATTTTGATATTATATTCTATATGAATTCCCGTGAATAGACATGATGTGATAGGGACTAATGAGATAAAGTGTGATTTTATCCAAAATTAGGGTGAAAAGCCTTAGAAGCATGTTGTGACTAAAATTCATAGTTGCATGATAGAATGACTAATGTTTTCAGGTATATGCGAAAACAACACATTTTAGTGCTTAATTTATTTACTTGAGTGAATTACGATTTGAACAACCATCTATCGGGGTTTGTGTGAAAACCATAAGTGTTAGAGAATACTCGCACTTAATTTTGAGATATGTATCACATAGTACTTGAGTGTATTCTCATACTAAATTTTAAATGCGATTTATGCATGTTAGAGTACTTGGAGCATAGCTTGTACTCCGTTTTTATTGATTGATGCATTATAGAGTATTGAGAGCTTTGCTCATACTCAATTTTACATGATAGAGTACTGGGACCATAGCTTGTACACAGTTTTCATTGAAATATGCATGATAGAGTATTGAGAGCTTTGCTTATACTCAGTTTTACATGATAGAGTATTGGGAGTTTTCTTATACTCATATTTTTACATGAAATAATGCTGGGAACATTGTTCGCACTAAAGTTATGTCATTGTGATATGGTTGTGTTGGGAGTTTACTCGCACGTACCAGTTTTGAAAGAAAGCATGAAACAACCGTGTTGGGAGCCTGAGCTGACTGTGTGTCGCATCGATTAATGCTCACACGTTCAATATTTTGAGATATGGTCGAGGGTATCGAAAATAGAACCCATAATATGAGGACTAAGACTTATAGTAAGCATCCCGACTATGAGGTATATCCAATGTATGAGGACTAAGACTCATAGCGAGCATCTCGACCTTGAGATAGTGTCCATGGAGTACTTTATACCGTGTATGTCACATGGAGTACGTTGTACCGTGAGTACACGATATGAGTGAGTTGTGAGTTGACGGTTGAGGATTTGACCCACCTACCGTTACAACAATTGTGAGACCCCGCACACCGAGTACTATGTAGCCTGGGATCACGAAGAATGAGTTATGATCATAATATCGGAACATGCAGTCGCCAATCTCGTATTCCTTTCATGTAATGTAAATTGAGTTCTTGAATGAACTATCACATGGTTTTATAATGTGAACATGTGAATTTGTGTGTGATAAAGGTAACTCGAGGGATGGGTGAAGCCCAGGTTTCCATGTTTTTAAACATGATGATATGTCATATTATTTTGATTTAACTGAATGACATGATAAATGTGATTTGTGTGAAATTACATGAGAAATGAAATGTTTTGCATAAATTGTTGAGGTTGTTAAACCAGCATGTTTCCAGTTTTATAACTAATGATTTGTATCTATATATATATTGCATAAAAGCTTTAAGTAAGATGCACGCTTTAGATACGAATAGATAAGGAAATGACTTCAAGGCATTAAGCATTGTATTTTGTAGATAATGTGGTTATCTACTTACCTGCCTGATTTCCATACTGAGCTGTGAGCTCACCCCCTTTTTATTTCCCCCTTTACAGAGTATCCAAAGTAGGTGGACACAACTGAGAACTGGTAGACTTTGATTCGTTGCCTATCCATCTTATGAGAGGTATACACACTTGACATTTTGTATTGAACATTGTAATAACACAGTTATGTAAATGATTGTACGGTCGTGGATGTATATGTACAAGTATTTGCATTAATGTATAAGAGTTTACATTATAGAAAAGAATATTAAATTGTATGCATGTTATGAATGAATATGAATGGGTGACTAATATCGAATCACAACCCAACTAATTGGTGTGGAGTGAAATGTGAAAAATTTGTGGTGATTTTGGAGAAGTCACGTGTGAAAGAAGGGCGTGATAGAATGGTTTCAAAACCAAGTTGGTCTGATGTAAATCGATATTAGTAATTAGGAAAGTGTACATCCCCATAGTACTGTGCTTTGTTCAGTTACAATTGTGTATACGAGATGGAAATCAAACTAATTAATGATTATAAATGTAGGAATTCAACTATTATGGCTAATACGCACCGTGGTAGAGGGGCTAAAGGTAGGGCTCGAGGATATAGAGGTAGGCTTGAGACCCGATATGAGACTACAAGTCCCACTAAGGTACTAGAGAGTACCGAGGCACGTTTTGAAAGACTAAAGAGTCGCCATGAGACCATAGTGGAGATACTGGCACAAACTATGCCAGGAGGACAGGGATAGGATGCAGAGACTAGGCCTAGAGAGGTAGCTGCACCTGGTATGCTTGCACAGCCAGCTCATGTGCCACAACCTACAAATATACCTACTCCCCTACTAGTTAAGGATACGTCATCTCATCTTACTCCATGACAGGGCAATAATATTTTGGGGTATGGTTGTGATCTTGACAGACTCCGACAATTCCAGAAGCTTGGATCTCCAACTTTTTGTGGGGTTAAGGACCTAGTTTTGAAGGAGGAATGGATAGGAGAGATAGAGAAGTTCTACAGATTCTTTGAGTGTACGACTTCAGAGATGGTCGCATTTGCTGCCTTCCTACTGAAGTGGACAACAGAGCATTAGTGGAAGTCCACCCGACCCATATTGAGAGCCCGACATATAGAGATCAGTTGGGAGATATTTCTTGATACCTTCAGGAGGCAGTTTGTTCCAGATACGGCTCAGCGGAGGCTGCAGGCTGAATTCTTAGGGTTGAGTCAGGAGAGTCATTTAGTGGATGAGTATGAGACCAGATTTCTATCTCTGGGGAAGTATGACCCTGACACCATGAGTAGCGAGACTAGGAAGGTCCACAGATTCATAGATGGACTGAGACTAGTATTACGGTCTAAAATGGTTCCATTTGACATCTCTACCTACGATGAGGCAATGTGTAGGGCACAACTCTGTGAACAAGATTATGAGAGGAATGTCTCCAAGTTTAGGACAGTTGGAAAGGGTAGAGACAGAGATAGGAAGAGGTCGGTGAGTGACAGTGCCTATGGTTTCAAATATCGAGGAGGAAGGAGACTTTTCAGTAAGAAACTAAGGATCGAGGAAGTACAAGAGAAGATTGTGAGAACTCCTGCTTATCCTACTATAGCTTCAGCTAGAGGTATTGTGATTGGAGGATCGAGTACCACTGAGAAGTGTAGTCGATGTGGTAGATTCCACGAGGTAGACCTTGTCCTGTTGCTAGCGGATTGTGCTTCATATATGGGAAGCTAGGACACATGGCCAGAGTTTGCTAAGAAATTATGCATATTGCCCCAGAGAAAGACAAAGAGCCAGAGAGAGCTCCAGTCGATATGTCTACTTCGAGGAGGAGAGCGACAATAGAAGAGAAAGGGAAGCAGGTTATTGGACGAGGTCAAGTACATGCCTTGGACCAAGGTACAACCGATGCTTCGTCGGATGTGATTAAAGGTAACATCTTGATCTATGATTTAGAAGCACATGTTTTAATTGATCCTGGTGCCACGCATTCATTTGTATCACCTTCATTTGCATGTGAGTTAGCAAAGCAGGTAAAGCGTACACCTTTAAGTAGGATGATGTTGATTAGTACACCTATGGATAACAGTCAGCTAGTTAAGTATGTATTGAATGATTGTAAGCTAAGAGTAGGGGAAAAGGATATGACAGCCAATCTAATACTGTTAAGTATGAGTGATTTTGATGTAATCTTAGGAATGGATTGGTTATCAACAAACCATGTTATTTTAGATTATTATGCTAAGATAATTATGTTTTCTAACCCTAAAAAATATATTTTAAAGTTTGATGAAAAGAAATAGAAGTAGTAGTTATGGTTGTAATTAACAATGTACTATGCTGACTGAGAAATGAATATGTTGAAGGTTTTATTGTGTACGTGGTTGATACGGATAAGGTACATCCGAAGTTGGTAGATATTCCAGTGGCTAGTGAATTCCCAGATGTCTTTTCGGATAAATTGCCAAGGTTGCCACTAGACAGAGAGATGGAGTTCTGTATAGACTTGGTGCCTGGTACTGAACCTATATCAAAATCACCGTATCGCATGGCCTTAGTTGAGCTGGAGGAGCTCAAGAGACAATTACAGGATTTGTTGGATAGGGGCTTTATCAGACCTAGTGTTTCACTTTGGGGAGCACCTGTTTTGTTTGTAAAGAAGAAGAATGGAAACCTCCGATTGTGTATAGATTATAGATTGTTAAATAAGGAAACCATCAAGAATATGTATCCCCTTCCATGCATTAATGATTTATTGGATCAACTTCAGGGAGCACAAGTCTTTTCTTAGATTGATCTGAGGTCTGGGTATCATCAGTTGAGAATTCAGAGTGGAGATGTACCCAAGACAGCATTTAGGACCCGATATGGACACTATGAGTTTTTGGTCATGCCATTCGGATTGACGAATGCTCTCACAGCTTTTATGGCTTTGATGAACGATGTGTTCAAGCTATATCTAGATCAGTCTGTTATCGTCTTCATCGATGACATGTTAGTGTATTTGAAATTTGAGGAGGAGCATGAGAAGCACCTCAGGATTGTATTACAGATGCTATGAGATCAGAAGCTATATGCTAAACTATGTTGTGTCAAAAGATGGTGTATCAGCAGATCCATCCAAGACAGAGGCTGTAGTTCAGTGGGAACAAACGAGGACAGTCATCGAGATCAAGAGTTTTCTGGGTTTAACAGGGTATTATCGAAGATTCGTTGAAGGATTTTTGAAGTTAGCTTCTCCGTTGACACGTCTCACTCGGAAGAGTGTAGCTTTTGTATGGGATGAAGATTATGAGAAGAGTTTTTAGGAGTTGAAGAGTCGATTGACCACTACTCCGATTCTCACTATCCTTACCAGCTCATGAGGATTTTCAGTATATATCAATGCTACGCATAAGGGATTGGGCTGTGTACTGATGCATGATGGGATAGTAGTTGCTTATGGATCCAGACAGCTAAAGGACCATGAGCAGAACTATCCAACCCACGATTTGGAGTTAGCAACAGTAGTGTTTACGTTAAAGGTATGGCGCCACTACTTGTATGGTGAGAGGTTTCAGATTTTTATTGACCACAAGAGCCTTAAGTACCTATTCTCACAGAAAGAGTTGAACATAAGACAGAGAAGATGGCTAGAGCTTCTAAAGGACTATGATTGTGAGATACTTTATCATCCGGGTAAGGTTAACGTTGTAGCTGATGATTTGAGTAGGAAAAGCCTTGGGATGGTATCGTATATGATGGTTAGGGAACATGAGTTACTAGATCAGTTTGCTAGCCTCAGTTTGGAAGTTGTGCCTTCTGACATAGATACAGACTGTATGATTGCTAGTTTACGCTTGGAGTTGATCTGTTGGACAAGATCAGACAGGTTCAGCAGACTGATCCATATTGCATTGACATGAGTAGTCAGATACAGAAGGGCATAGAGATTGATTTTGAGATAAGTTCAGATGGACTACTGAGGTTTAGAGGCAGATTGTGTGTTCCCGAGGACTCAGTGCTCAGGAGATTGATATTGACGGAAGCTCATTCGTCAAGGTACACGCTACATCCGGGGAGTAATAAGATGTATCAGAATCTCTGAAAGGTGTACTTATGGTCAAGTATGAAGAGAGATGTGGTGAATTTTGTGGTGAATTTTGTGGTGAGATATCTCGTATGTCAGTAAGTGAAGGTAGAGCAACAAAAACCTGCAGGGTTATTGTAGCCTCTACCTATACCGATATGGAAATGGAAACATATCACCATGGATTTCATGATGGGTTTATCGAGGACCCGGAGGAATCACGATACTATATGGGTGATAGTGGATAGACTGACAAAGTCAGCCCACTTTCTAGCTATGAGAGCTACCGATGCTCTGAGTTCATTAGTAGAGTTGCATGTGCGCGAAGTAGTGAGGTTACATGGTATTCCAGTGAGCATTGTCTCGGATAGGGATTCTCGCTTTACTTCTCACTTTTGGGAACATTTTTAGGAAGCCATGGGAACCCTATTGAGTTTGAGCACCACTTTTCATCCTCAGACAGATGGTCAGTCAGAGAGGACTATACAGACTTTGGAGGATATGTTGAGAGCGTGTGTGTTGGATTTTAGAGGCTCCTAGGATGATCATTTGCCATTAGTCAAATTTACCTATAACAACAGTTATCATGTGAGTATCGGGATGGCACCATATGAGGCTTTATATGGTCGTAGATGTTGTTCCCCTATCGGTTGGGAAGAAGTGGATGATAGAAAGATTTTTGCTCCTGACTTAGTTACACAAGCCTCTGAAGATGTCCAGTTGATAGTTGAGAGATTGAGGATAGCTCAGAGTAGACAGAAAAGCTATGCTGACAAGAGATGGAGGCCACTAGAGTTCGCAGTTGGTGATTCAGTATTTCTTAATGTTTCTCCTTCCAAGGGTATAGCGAGATTTGGGAAGAGAGGTAAGTTGAGTCCTCGCTACATTGGACTCTTTGAGATACTGGACAAAGTGGGAGATAAGGCATATAGATTGGCTTTGCCACCAAATTTATCAAGAGTGCATAATGTCTTCCACATTACGATGTTGAGGAAGTATCATCCAGATCCAAATCATGTGATTCGGTATGAGCCATTAGAGCTTAAAGATGATTTGACATACGTAGAGAAATTGATACAATTACTGGATAGAAAGGAGAAAGTCTTAAGAAATAAGACTATTGGGTTAGTGAAGATTCTCTAGCAGCATCACACTTTAGAGGAAGCTACTTGGGAGCTAGAGAGTCTAATGCAAGAGAGATATCCCCAATTGTTTGTAGAGTAACTTGGTTCTAATTTAGAGGATCAAATTTCTTAAGGTGGGGAGGATTATAAAGCCCGTAACATGCTATGTAATCTTTATGATTTTGTGATGTATAAGCAAGTCACAATTTATATAAATCATAAGGAATGGATGTTTTGAAGTCGTAAATGTGTATGAAATGTAAATTGGGTGGCTGAGTAAATCAAATACCAATGTAACAGTGATTTTAAGATAGAAGTTGCAGCAGAACTGCTTTTGGAGAGGAGCAAATCGATCTCATTGGTAATACAGATCGATCTCATAGGTTGAATATGCAATATCACAACATCTGCAACAGGCAGATCGATCCCTCATTCGATGCAGATCGATCTCCATAAGGCTCGGGTTGCAACAGATCGATCTCATTGTAAGGCCAGATCGATCTCCTTAAGGTTTTGAGTAAAGCAAATTGATCTCATGCTTAGGGGTAGATCGATCTCATAAGCTTGGAAAGTCAGTTTCTGAGGAGAAAAGTGCAGGGAAGATCGATCTCATGTAGTTAGCATATCGATCTCTATGAGCCAATTCTATAAATACACAGCTCTGCACTTCAGTTTTTCCCAAGAGAACCTATTCCATTCAACAACTAAAGTATAACCTAACCTTTCAACACTAGAAAATTTCATCTTGCAAGTAGATTTGAGTGAGATTCAGTTAAGTAAAGTTGTTCATAGTGAAGAGGAGAACAACATACTTGGAAACAAAAAGTTGGAATCAAAGATTGAAAGAGCAAGGAGGATTTTACCGATTTTGGTGAAAAAGAGAAAAATTTTAGCTAGTTAAGATTCAATACATCGTCTTAATATATGTTAATCTAGGTGTATTGGTGAGTTAATTGGTATATGTATGAATTGTTGAAAACAAAAGGATCATGAAAAATGTACATGACCTAGCTATTGACATGAAAATGAAAAAATGATGAGAAAGTTGTATTGGCATGAATTAAGTGATGGAATATGCATGTATGGAAGATTGTAAGGTGGTTTTATGAAATGTATAAATTGGAAATGAGGAGAAATGAAGATAGATATATGAAAAATATGGTATAATACCAAAATGGAAGAAAGTGATGAGATTGATATATTGAATTGAGATTTTTCAAATGAAACAAGTATATTACGGTATACTAAGGTAGATAATTATAACAACTTCGAAAATCACAGTGGAAGCTGATCAGACTGCGAGAGTGAGCAACATTGAGGAAGAGAGGTCACGTGATGTGATTCGAGATAAGGGAATTTCATGAGTAGCTAGAGATAGCTAACTATTTCGAATAGAATTTCAATATTATATTCTATATGAATTCCTGTGAATAGACATGATGTGATAGAGACTAATGAGATAAAGTGTGATTTTATCCAAAATTAGGGTGAAAAAGCCTTAGAAGCATGTTGTGACTAAAATTCATAGTTGCATGATAGAATGGCTAATGTTTTCAGGTATATGCGAAAACAGCACATTTGAGTGCCTAATTTATTTACTTGGGTGAATTACGATTTGAATAGCCATCTATCAGGGTTTGTGTGAAAACCATAAGTGTTAGAGAATACTCGCATTTGATTTTGAGATATGCATCACATAGTACTTGAGTGTATTCTCGTACTAAATTTTAAATGTGATTTATGCATGTTAGGGTACTGGGAGCATAACTCATACTCCATTTTTATTGATTGATGCATTATAGAGTATTGGGAGCTTTTCTCATACTTAGTTTTACATGATAGAGTACTAAGAGCATAGCTCGTACTTAGTTTTCATTGAAATATGCATGATAAAGTATTAGAAGCTTTGTGCATACTCAGTTTTACATGATAAAGTACTTGGAGCATAACTCGTACTCAGGTTTCATTGAAATATGCATGATAGAGTATTGGGAGCTTTGCTCATACTCATGTTTTTACATGACATAATGCTGGGAGCATTGTTCGCACTAGAGTTATGTCATTATGATATGGTCGTGTTGGGAGTTTACTTGCACGTACCAATTTTGAAAGAGAGCATGAAACAGCCGTGTTGGGAGCCTATGTTGACTATGTGTCGCACCAATTATATGCTCACACGTGCAATATTTTGAGATATGGTCGAGGGCTATCGAAAATAGAACCCATAGTATGAGGACTAAGACTTACGGTAAGCATCCCGACTATGAGGTATATCCAAGGTATGAGAACTAAGACTCATGGCGAGCATCATGACCTTGAGATAGGGTCTATGGAGTACTTTGTGCCATGTATGTCACATGAAGTATGTTGTACCGTGAGTACACGATATGAGTGAGTTGTGAGCTGGTGGTTGAGGATTTGACCCACCTACTGTTACAACAATTGTGAGACCCCGTACACCGAGTACTATGTAGCCTGAGATCACAAAAAATGAGTTATGATCATAATCTCGAAACATGTAGTCGCCAATCTCGTATTCTTTTCATGCAATGTAAATTGAGTTCTTGAATGAACTATCACATGGTTTTATAATGTGAACATGTGAATTTGTGTGTGATAAAGGGTAACCCAAGGGATGGGTGAGGCCCAGATTTTCATATTTTTAAATATGATGATAAGCCATTTTATTTTGATTTAACTGAATGACATGATAAATGTGATTTATGTGAAATTATATGAGAAATGAAATGTTTTGCATAAACTGCTAAGGTTGTTAAACAAGCAGGTTTTTAGTTTTTGTAACTGATGATTTGTATCTCTCTCTATATATATATATATATATATTGCATAAAAGCTTTAAGTAAGATATATGCTTTAGATACGAATAGATAAGGAAATGACTTCAAGGCATTAAGCATTGTATTTTATAGATAGTGCGGTTATCTACTTGCTTGCTTGATTTCTTTACTGAGCTGTGAGCTCACCCCCTTTTTATTTCCCCCTTTACAGAGCATCCACAATAGGTGGACACGGCTGAGAACTGGTAGACTTTGATCTGCTTCCTATCCATCTTACGAGAGGTATACACACTTGACATTTTTTACTGAACATTGTAACAACATAGTTATGTAAATGATTGTACGATCGGGGATGTATATGTACAAGTATTTGCATTAATGTATAAGAGCTTACATTATAGAAAAGAATATTAAATTGTATGCATGTTATGAATGAATATGAATGGGTGACTAATATCGAATCACAGCCCAACTAATTGGTGTGGAGTGAAATTTGAAAAATTTATGGTGATTTTGGAGAAGTCACGTGTGAAAGAGGTGCATGACACCATGAGATGGGTCCACAGAATACGTTGTACTGTGTACATCACACGAAGTACGCTGTACTATGAGGTTATGATGATTGATTTAAAAGTCTGGCATAGGAATAACCCATCTTCGTTCCATCATGATACCTCGCACACCGAGATCTGTGTGGTCTGGGATGATATTGACATAGTTGGCCAACATAGTCCTCTAGATATAGTGACCACCTGTCTCACATGATATCACATGATTTTTATACTGAGTATGAATTGTGTTGTCCAGGGCAGACCCGAGGGAGGGGTCGAGCCTTGAGGGATGTTTTTAAAGGAGATGGCAATTGTTGTTTGTGATGAGTTTTGATATGTTTTGAGAAAGTGATAAATCCTGAGAGTTGGTTTTGTGATGAGTTACCCTTTCTATGATTAGTTTTATTATGATTAGCATGAGAGGTTTTACATGATGAATTTCCATGATTTACTTGCCTATTTTCATGTTTTCAGTACATGATATATGTATATACATGTGACAGTTTTATTATTACCTCATGCTCTGGGTATTAATGATTCTCTAGGTATTAATGATTTTTATGCATGACACTATAAGCATGTAGATAGTATAGTTATCTACCATGCTTGCATTATTGCCTTACTGAGCGTGTGGTTACTCATCCCATTCACTTTCCCCCTTTAAAGAGCGCGCATAGTAGCCCAGTGAGGGACTGAGGCGTTGTAATTAGATATCCACTGCTCTCCATCACCAAGAGGTATACACACAGGAATTCTTTTTGTATCTAAACATGTAATAGCACAATGATCATTTTGAATTGTAATATGGGGGATGTAAATGTTAGCAAACATGTCATGTATAAGTATATAACTTAAACTTGCAAAAGTATGTGTTTGCTTTTGATTAATTGAAAGATGTATGGTAAATGATGATTAATACTAACTCACAACCCAACTGAATATGTGAGGGTTGTTCACAACCGAGTAAGTTAACGAATAAAGCGAAACATTTATGGTGATTTTTAGATGAAATGGATAAAAAATTAGTCGTGACAGCACCGATTTGCCAGCTGCATTGAAACCTTTCTAGCTTGCAACATCTGTAGCTACTTCTTGCACACTGCTCTGAGAACCAGCAACACTAAAACATTCCTTGCCCTGCACCTCGTCCCTCATAGAAGCAGTTACACTCAGTCCAAACGTGACTCTTCACTGCAACAGCAACGCAGAACAATAATCAGCAAGCAATCTTGCACCACATACATAGCCAAGAATGGTGTGACCTTTACAGAACCAACGCAAGCTCACACCAAAGCCCCACGTTTTCAGAACAGAGCAGTGATGGTAACAACTCAGTAAATGAAATAGAAACAGAGCAAGAAAATGGCATCAAGTAGAATTTTGAAGAAATAACAAAACAGAAAAGAACTTAAAATTTCTAATGCAGGACCATGTAATATTTGAATACAAAAAAAAAGAATAATGCAGTGAAACAGACTTAAATCAAAACATATATTTTAAGCGATAATTAATAGAATATCATAATAGTAAAGTAGCAAGCAAACAGAACGTTGGAAGAAAGAGAAGAAAAGAAACTGCAATTTCATGTATTCCAAATTCATAAACAACTTCAGCTTGCTGCTAGCTTTGCGCCTTGGAATGCAACAGAGAACAAGACAGAATCGTAAATAATTTAAGTGTAAAAAAAAGTAAACACAGCAGAAATCAATTTAAAGCATAATGGCATAAAGAAAATCAAGAGATTAAAGCTGAAACTATATGGAAAATGATGAAAATGGCAACACCTCTGAACATATTGGATCAAACAACAGTAAAAGAGGGCGCAGAAATAGGATCAAAGTATAGATATCGTGATGTAGAACATAGAAGATAAGTTGAAGCTAAACAAAACCGTGAAAATTTTCATAGAAAGATGAAAAGTTCAATGTAGAAGAAGGAAACAAAATGTAGTTTAGTAAAACTAATTCAGAACTTGTATTTTAACCGTAAATTTAGAGAGATTAAAGCAAAAAATAACAATGAGACAATGAAACAGTAGATTCAATTACAACAAAGCATGTAAATGAGGAAGAAGAAAATCGTAATTATATTTAATCTAATGAACACACTGATTGAAGGAATCCTAAAACAGATTTAAGAAATATGAAAATATTAAAAGTGCAGTAACTAAAGATCCTAAAATAGAATAGTAACGTGCAAAAAAAATGGGAAGAGATGCGGCCGCTGTCACCAGCCACGCTTTTCCTTTTGTCCAACAACTAAAAAAGCAATATAAAACTAACCTAAAAAAAACCTAGCAGCGAACCTAAAAAAAATATATAAAATGTCTCATCTTTTTCTTTTTATACACATCAAAATGGGGGTACAAAGGGGAATTTTAATCCTAAATGAGTTGGCATTGTTTGGCCACTTGTCTTCACACCATTAGCTTCTTGGAGAAGATATTTCCATGTTATTTGTCTTCTTCTCCACTTGGATGTGCAAGGTGGCATGACTTGTGTCTTCCTTGAGGTGACCAATGTGTCCTTTGATCTTATCCTTCAAAGGTGAATAAAATATGGACACTTGGCTTCACATGTGTCAAGAAGAGAGAGAAGAATGGTGACTCATGCTACAAGATGAAATGGTAGTGGTCCAATCTCCTTTTTAGCCCATTTTCAGTATATTTTCTACTGAAATGACTGAAATCCATTTGGATTTAATTTATCTGTAAACATGAAAATTTTAATTAAAATGAGGGGATAATTAATAAAATAATATGGGGATTAAAATAGGTAATTAATAAATTAAGTATAAATAACTCTACTTTCATAGAATTATCATCGTGCTGGATGCCTCGTGTAGACTATGTGTCACACAGATGAGATGCTCGTACGAGCCGTGCTGGATGCCTCGTGTAGACTATTAGTCACACGAATGAGATGCTTACACGTATACTTGAGACTGAGTCGGTTATTCATGGTATGGGTAGATAAGACCTACGGCAGACACCCTCGACCGTGACACGGGTCCATGGAGTACGTTGTACCATACATATCACATGGAGTACGTTGTACCGTGTAGTGATGATGTTGATTTATATTCTGGTGGGTAGGATTAACCCTCCTCCCTTTACAGCGTGATGCCCCGCACATTGGGATCCATGTTGTTTGGGATGATAGTGACATAGTTGGCCAACAGAGTCCTCGATTATAAATAGTGACCACCTGTCTCACATGATATCACATGGTTTTATATGCACAAAACATAATTTGCGTTATCCAGGGTAGATCCGAAGGAGGGGTCGAACCTTATGGGACGTTTTTAAAGGATGATATATTTATACACATGTGGCTTTAATGATGTGTTGATGAGTTTTACTAAGTTTTGATAATGTGTTAAACCTTGAGGGGTTGTTTTATTATGAGTTTTTCAATATGTTGAGCATGAGGCGTTGACATGATGGTTTTCCATGTTCACATGCCTATTTTCATGTTTTCAGTACGTGATATATGTATATACATGTGGCATAATTTTAATTATAGCTCATGCTCTGAATATAAATGATTTTTATATCATGACATTATAAGCATGTAGATAGTGTGTAAGGTCCACAATTTTGTAATTCAACCTTATGACTTTGTGATGTGTATATAAGTCACAAATAATGAAAATCATTAGGAATGTATATTGGAAGTTGTAAATGTGTATGGAATGAATACATACAAGTTTTAAAGTATAGAACAAGTGTAAGAGGAATATTTCCATGAGTGGAATGTGAAAATATTGAGTTTTGAGTGGTTAAGTAAAATGGAATGAGTTTTATACTTCCAATTGGTGATATATTGTATACCTTTGACTATACAAAGGATACACACAAGTTTAAATGTGTATAACGCATGAAAGGATGTCATTTTCAAGCCTTAAGTGTGGATGGATGAGAAAATGACCATGGTAGCAAAATGTATGAAGTTTGGCATATGTTACAGCAGAAAACTGTAGTAAAATCTGGAAATATGAATGAGAGATCGATCTCATGGGATGAGAGATCGATCTCAAAGAGTCAAAAATGCTCAAATTCGAGCAATAGAACAGGTCAGATCGATCTCATTGGAGAGCAGATCGATCTGCTGGGCATTCTGTGTTGAAGGAATCGATCTCTGAAGGACCAGATCGATTTCCTTAAGTTACTGACTTGGAGAAGATCGATATCATGCAAGAGAAGATCGATCTCCTTAAAGTTCTGAGTTGAAACAGATCGATCTCATGAAGTCTAGAAGGTCAGTTTCAAGAGGAAAAATGTAGAGCAGATCGATCTCCTAGGGTAGCAGATCGATCTCATCATGACAATTCTATAAAAACTGGACTTCTTCACTTCATTTTCCTGAGAGTTACTATTCCATTTGGAAACTAAACCTAAACCTTGCCAAGAAACACTAGAAAACTTCAGTTTGTGATCAGTTTTAAGTGAGCTATAAGAGAGTAAAGTTGTTCTTAGCAAAGAGTAGAGCAACATACTTGGAAACAAAGGATTGGAATTAAGAGCTAAGAACGCAAGGAGGATTTTACCATCTTGGTGAAAAAGAAAGGAAAGTTCAGCTAGGTAAGATTTGATACACCAATTTAATATATGTTAAACTAGATGTGTTAATGAGATTGTTCGTGTATATATGATTTGTTGGAAATGAAAGGATTATGAAAAATGAGCATGACCTAGTTTTGGCATGAAAGTGAGAAAGTGATGAGAAAATGGTATTAACATTGATTTAATGATGGAATATGCATGTAGGAAAGATTATGAGTTGATCTTATGAAATGCATATATTGGAAGTAAGGAGTGATGAATATAATTATGTGAAAATATGGTATGATGCCATATTGGGAGAAAATAGTGAGATTATGAGTCTTTTTAAGAATTGGCAAATGAAATGAGTATAGAGTGATATACTAAAGCCAATATTTATAACAGCTTCGAAAATCACATTGGAAGCTGATCGAACTACAAGAGTGAGCAGAACCGAGGAAGAGAGGTCACTTGAGGTGATCCAAGGTAAGGGAATTTTGTAAGTAGCTAGAGATGGCTACACGTATTTTACATAGAGTTTTGATAGTATACTCTATATGAATTCCCATGAATAGGCCTAATGTGTGATAGAGACAAATGAGATAAAGTGTGTTTTATCAAGATAAAAAGCCTGAGAAGCATGTTGTGACCCATAATGCATGAGTTGCATGATAAAATGGCTAATGTTTCCATGTATATGCGAAAACAACACCTTTAAGTGCTAATTTGATTTGAAATGAAAGAGTTGTGATTTGAATAAGCCATCTATTTGGTTTTGTGTGAAAACCATAAGTGCTAGAGAATACTCGCACTATATTTTGAGATATGCATCACATATACTAGAGGATATACTCGTACTATATTTTAATGCTATTTTATGCCTATTAGAGTATTGAGAGCATTGCTCGTACTCAGTTCGTGATTGATGCATATAGAGTATTAGGAGCTTTGCTTATACTCGGTTTTACATTATAGAGTATTGGGAGCGTTGCTCGTACTCGACTTTTCATGATTTATACATGATATCGTACTAGAGCGATAGCTCGTACTTGATTTGAAATGAGAAATATGCATTAACCTAGTGCTAGAGGTTACTTGCACTAGTGTTTGATATTTTGAGATGCATACACAATGTTTAAGAGGTGGAGTGTTGATTAAGAGTCACACTCAAGACGTATACTGTTGTTTTACGTGATATATAATACATGTTAAAGAGAGAAAAATCGTTACGATTTCCTCCGTGTAGACTGAGTGTCACACATTTGAGATGTTCGCACATGGATTTAGAGACATGACATTGTTTTCATAGTATGAGGGCTAAGACTCATGGAGAGCACCTCGACTATGATGTATTTCCATAGTATGAGGGCTAAGACTCATGGCGAGCACCCCGACTATGATGTATTTCTATGTTGTGAGGACTAAGACCTATGGCATGCATCCCGACCATGAGGAAAGGGTCTTTGAGTGTACGTTGTACCGTGCGAGTGGCATGGAGTACACTGTACCGTGTGGTGGAGTTATGAAGTTGAGGAGTATATAGCTGGCGGTTGTGATGGACTAACCCCCCCTCCCGTTACAGCAGTGATACCCGCACATCGAGATTTGTGTTGCCTGGTATATCACATTATAGGATATGGCCATAGTCTTGGAGAGTATTGCATTTAGCTACTGAGTCTCGCATGTTATATCACTTGTTTCATGATATGCTTAGACCTGAGAGAGAAAGGTCAGAAACCGGTTTGTGTTGTGAACTGCCATATTTACTTGATTTAAATGTAAATGGCATGATTGAGATAAAGGCATTCCTAATTTCATAAATATGCACTGTTTTCATGAATGCCTATATTTGATAAATAAGCATGATTTCAAGTACATGAAATTTAATCTGTACTATATTATATCATTTTGATACATGATTTGAGATGAGAGTAGGAAAGGCAAATCCTTATTTTCAGTAAATAGTGCGGTTATCTCCTTACTTGCCTGATTTTCTTACTGAGCGCGTTGTATGCTCACCTCCCTTATTTTCCATCCTCTACAGATCATCTGTAGTAGAGTGAGTCTGGCTAAGGTATAGCATTCATTATATCTGCTGCCTATCCATCTTACGAGAGGTATACACACTAGAACATTTTGTACTGAACAATTTATAAGCATAGTTATGTAAACAAGTGTACGGTCGGGATGTATATGTACAAATACTGTATAACAATTTATGTTATTGAAAAGAATACTAAATTCTATGTATATTGTGAGTGGATGACTAATATCGAATCACAGCCCAACAGTTGAGGAAAGAAAGGTATGTAAAGTAAAAAGCGAAAAATTTGTAATGGTTTTTGGTAAGTCAGGGAATGAGGTTGTGACAGAATGGTATCAGAGTAGTGTTGGTTTGATGTGAATCGATATTAGTAATTCAGAAAATGTACATCCCCATAGTCATGTGCTTTGTTTAGTTACAATTGTGTATACAAGATGAGAATCAAACTAATTAATGATTATGAATGTAGGAATTTAGTCTATATGGCTAATACCAGCTGAGGTAGAGGGGCGAGAGGTAGGGCTCGAGGCCGTAGAGGTAGGCCAGAGACCTGAGATGAGAATCTGGGTACTAATGAGGTACCAAAGACTGCAGAGGCACTTTTCACGAGGATTGAGCGTAACCTAGAGATGATAGTGGAGATATTGGCACAAACTAGGCCAGGTAGACAAGGACAGGATGCAGAGACTGCGACAAGAGAGGTAGTTGCACCTGACACACCTATACAGCCTTACCTGAGATGCCATAGGCTGCAGATACTCCTACACCCCCCACCAGCTCAAGAGAGTAGTGGATTGGGATATGGGTGTGATTTAGATAGATTGCGACAATTCCAAAAGCTTGGACCTCCATCTTTTAGAGGGGTCAAGGACCCAGTTGTTGCTGAGGGGTGGGTTTGAGAAATGGAGAAGTTGTACGAATTCTTTGAGTCCACCAGGCCTATATTGAGAGCCCGACATGATGAGATTAGTTGGGAGTTATTTCTGGATGCCTTTAGGAGGCAGTTTGTTCCAGATACGGCACAGTGGAGGCTGCAGGCTGAGTTCTTGGGGTTGAGCCAGGGGAGTCTATCAGTGGATGAGTATGAGACAAGACTTTTAGCCCTAGGAAGGTATGACCCCGATACAATGTATAGTGAGACTAGGAAGGTCTGTTGGTTTATCGATGGATTGAAGCCAGTGTTGCGGTCTAAACTAGTTCCATTCGATATTTCTACCTATGATGATGTTGTGCGCAGGGCGTAACTATGCGAGTAGGATTATGAGAGAAATGTCTCAGAATTCAGAGCAGTGGGAAAAGGTAAAGACAAAGATAGAAAGAGGCCGGTGAGTGATAGTGCTCGAGATTTCAGTTATCGAGGAGGGAGGAGACTCTTTGGTAAGAGACCAAAGATCGAAGAAGTACAGGAAAAGATTATGAGATTTCCTACATACCCGGCTATAGCTCCGGTGAAAAGCACTATGATTGGAAGGTCGAGGCCTACTACTGATCAGTGCAGTAGATGTGGTAGATACCATGGTGGTAAACCTTGTCCGATGAGTCTTATTATGTGTTTTCGATGTGGGAAATATGGGCACATTGTTAGAGCTTGCCCAGAGACATTTGAGGTTGCCCCACAGAAGGGCAAGGAGCCTGATAGAGCTCCAGCTGATACGTCTGCTCAGAGAAGGAGAACGACGGTAGAAGAGAAAGGGAAGCAAGTGATGGGACGAGGGTGAGTACATGCCTTGGACCAGGGGACAACTGATGCTTCATCAGATGTGATTAGAGGTAACATCCTGATTTATGATTTAGAAGCACATATTTTGATTGATCTTAGTGCCATGCATTCATTTGTATCACCTTCATTTGCATGTAAATTAGCAAAGCATGTAGAGCGTACTCCTCTGTATAAGATGATGTTGATTAGTACGCTTATGGATAATAGTCAACTAGTGGAGTATGTGTTGAATGATTGTAAGTTGAAAGTAGGGGAAAAGGATATGACAACCAATCTAATATTGTTAAGTATGAGTGACTTTGATGTAATATTAGGAATGGATTGGTTATCATCAAACCATGCTGTTTTAAATTGTTACGCTAAGACAATTATGTTTCCTAACCCTGAAAAATATGTTGTAAAGCTTGAAAAAGTAGTAGTTATGATTTGTGATTAATAATATACTATGCTGACTGAGAAATGAATATGTTGAAGGTTTCGTTGCGTACATGGTTGATACGGATAAGGTACATCAAGAGTTGAAAGTTATTCATGTTGTTAGTGAGTTCTCAGATGTCTTTCCGAATGAATTGTCAAGATTGCCACCAGACAGTGAGATGGAATTCTGTATAGATTTGGTGCCTGGTACTGAACCTATATCGAAACCACCGTATCGCATGGCCTTAGTTGAGCTAGAGGAGCTCAAGAGATAGTTATAGGAGCTGTTGGATAGGTGTTTCATTAGACCAAGTGTTTCACCTTGGGGAGCACCGATTTTGTTTGTAAGGAAGAAGGATGGAAGCCTCTGATTATGTATAGACTACAAATTGTTGAATAAGGCTACCATCAAGAGTAGGTGTCCCCTTCCATGCATTGACAACTTACTAGATCAGCTCCGAGGAGCGCAGGTCTTTTCGAAGATTGATTTGAGGTCTGGGTATCATCAACTGAGAGTAAGTAGTGGAGATGTGCCCAAGATAGCATTTAGGACCCGATATGGCCATTATGAGTTCTTGCTTATGCCATTCGGATTGACGAATGCTCCCGCAGCTTTCATGGCTTTGATGAACAATGTGTTCAAGCCATATTTGGATTGTTATCATCTTCATAGATGACATTTTGGTATACTCTAAATCTGAGGAAGAGCATGAGAGACACCTCCGGATTGTGTTGTAGACTTTACGAGAGCAGAAGCTATTTGCTAAACTTAACAAGTGTGACTTTTGGTTGTCACAGATCTCATTTTTGGGACATATAGTGTCAAAGGATGGAGTATCAGTAGATCCATCCAAGATTAAGGCCGTAGTTCAGTGGGACAATCGAAGACAGTTACCGAGATCAGGAGTTTCTTGGGTTTAGCAGGATATTATCGAAAATTCATTGAGGGATTTTCAAAGTTGGCTGCTTCATTGACATGTCTAACTCGGAAGAGTGTAGCATTTGTATGGGATGAAGATTGTGAGAAGAGTTTTCAGGAGTTGAAGAGTCGATTGACCACTGCTCCGATTCTCACTATCCTTACAAGCTCAGGAGGATTCTCAGTGTATACAGATGCTTCGCATCAGGGACTGGGTTGTGTATTGATGTAGGATGGGAGGGTAGTTGCTTATGGATCCAGACAGCTAAAGGATCTTGAGAAGAACTATCCGACCCATGATTTGGAATTAGCGGCAATAGTGTTTGTGTTGAAGATATGGCGCCACTACTTATATGGAGAGAAGTTTCAGATATTTACCGACCACAAGAGCCTTAAGTATCTGTTCTCACAGAAAGAGTTAAACATGAGACAGAGAAGATGGCTAGAGCTTCTAAAGGACTATGATTGTGAGATACTTTATCATCCGGGTAAGGCTAATGTTGTGGCTGATGCCTTGAGTAGAAAGAGCCTTGGGATGGTATCGTATATGATAGTCATGGAACATGAGTTGCTAGAGCAGTTTGCTAGCCTCAGTTTAGGAGTCGTGCCTTCTAACATGGATACGGTCTATGTGATTGTTAGTCTACGCTGTAAGCCAGACCTGGTAGAGAGAATCAGGTGGCTCAATAGACTGATTCGTATTACATTAACATGAGAGGTCAAATACAGAAAGGCACGGTGACTGACTTTGAGATAAGTTCAGATGGACTCCTGAGGTTCAGAGACAGATTGTGTGTTCTCGAGGACCTAGAGCTCAGAAGATTGATATTGTCGAAAGCGCATTCATCGAGGTACACGTTAATCCGGAGAGTAATAAGATGTATCAGAATCTTCAAAAGGTGTACTGGTGGTCAGGTATGAAGAAGGATGTTGTGAATTTTATGGTAAAATGTCTTATATGTCAGCAAGTGAAGGTAGAGCATCAAAAACCTGCAAGGTTATTGCAGCCTCTACCTATACCAACATGGAAATGGGAGCATATCACCATGGACTTTGTGATAGGTTTACCAAGGACCCGAAGGAATCACGATGCCATATGAGTGATAGTTGATAGATTAACGTAGTCAGCCCACTTTTTAGCTATGAGAGCTACTGATACTTTAAGTGTATTGGCAGAGTTATGTACGCGAGGTAGTGAGGTTACATGGTATTCTAGTGAGCATTGTCTCTGATAGGGATTCCCGCTTCACTTCCCACTTTTTGGAACATTTTCAAGAAGCCATGGGAACCCAGTTAAGTTTGAGCACCGCTTATCATCCTCAGACAGATGGGCAGTCAAAGAGGACTATACAGACCTTAGAGGATATGTTGAGAGCGTGTGTGTTGGATTTTAGAGGCTCCTTAGATGATCATTTACCACTAGCTGAATTTGCCTACAACAACAGTTATCATGCAAGTATCGGGATGGCACCGTATGAGGCTTTATATGGTCGTAGATGTCATTCCCCTATTGGTTAGGAAGAAGTGGGTGACAAAAAGATTTTTACTCTTGATTTTGTTACACAGGCCTCTGAGAATGTCCAATTGATTATCGAGAGATTAAGGACAACTCAGAGTAGACAAAAGAGTTATGCTGACAGAAGACGAAGACCACTTGAGTTCGCAGTTGGTGAGTCAGTATTTCTGAAGGTTTCTCCTTCTACGAGTATAGCGAGGTTTGGGAAGAGAGGTAAATTGAGTCCTCGCTACATTAGACCCTTTGAGATACTGGACATAGTGGGAGATAAGGCATATAGATTAGCTTTGCCACCAGATTTATCGGGAGTGCATAATGTCTTCCACATTTCGATGTTAAGGAAGTATCATCCAGATCCAAATCATGTGATTCGGTATGAGCCATTAGAGCTCATAGATAATCTGACTTATGTAGACAAACCAATCCGGATTTTGGATAGAAAGGAGAGAGTCTTGAGAAATAAGACTATCGGGTTAGTAAAGATTCTCTGGCAGCATCACACTTCAGAGGAAGTTACTTGGAAGCTAGAGAGTTCGTTGCAAGAGAGATTCCCCAATTGTTTAAAGACTAACTTGGTTCTAATTTGGAGGACCAAATTCTTTTAAGGAGGGGAGGATTATAAGGTCCACAATTTTGTAATTTATCCTTATGACTTTGTGATGCGTATATAAGTCACAAATAATGAAAATCATGAAGAATGTATATTGGAAGTTGTAAATGTGTATGGAATGAATACATACAAGTTTTAAAGTATAGAACAAGTGTAAGAGGGATATTTCCATGAGTGGAATGTGATAATATTGAGTTTTAAGTTGTTAAGTAAAATGGAATGAGTTTTATACTTCTAATTGGTGATATATTGTATACCTTTGACTATACAAAGGATACACACAAGTTTAAATATGTATAAGGTATGAAAATGTCATTTTCAAGCCTTAAGTGTGGATGGATGAGAAAATGACCATAGTAGCAAAATGTATGAAGTTTGGCATGTGTTACGACAAAAAACTGCAGTAAAATCTAAAAATATGAATGAGAGATCGATCTCATGGGATGAGAGATCGATCTCAAAGAGTAAAAAATGCTCAAATTCGAGCAATAGAATAGGTCAGACCGATCTCATTGGAGAGCAGATCGATCTGCTGGGCATTCTATTTTGAAGGAATAGATCTCTGAAGGACCAGATCGATTTCCTTAAGCTACTGACTTCAAGAAGATCGATGTGACGCCTCAAAAACGCGAAAAATATAACAAATTTAAAACTTTTTACTTATCAAATCACAATTAATGGTGCATTCCTGTGCAGTGTCACACATCATCATACTTATCATGCCTCAGGATCTCATCATAAATTAGTATATATCATATTATATACATTACTCAATTCTGAGTTAATTAATCCTAATACATCCTATACATCATTGTACAACAAGTGTCTATAAATATAACTCTAGTCTGGATATATGGATATTAAATATCTACCTCGATACAGAAAATATGGCATGGAACTCAAGTCCTCCACTATCCTCAAATCTGTACGTCGCAGGGAACTCACTTCACTTGAAGAAATCTGGAGGGGAAAGAAAACAGGGTGAGCTTCTAAATCGCTTAGTAAGGGGGGTAAGGGGACTCAGTTATATAAACCATATCACACATCACAAATATGTCTTTGTATATGAAACTCAGTATACTCATTTGAAAACGTAGTATGAAAGTTCTCAAAACATCATTATCTCATAGCTCATAAATCATGTGAAAACATGAAGGTAAAAAGGCTCAATCTAGAGCATTCACAAGCATGTGTAAATATACATGATAATGGCTTTTCTCAAAATATATGATAAAAATCACCTCAGTAAATAGCACGTGACAAGGTCACAAAACACAACTCATGTGTAAAACGAGAATAGGCAATAAAACTCATATAAAACTCGTCATGGCACATCAAATAAATAATCTCCTCTGGGTGCGTATCCCAGGCATCCTCGTAAGAGGGAACGTCGACAATATGATCGTATGCATGGTATATTGGACTTATATGTTACCAGAACAAGGCCCGACCTTACATGCTACCAGAGCAATGCCTCGCCTCATGCACACTTTCACGTAGTCCCTGGGTCGGTTCCCAGGCGACCCACTGTATCGGTCTTACATGCTACCAAAGCAAGGCCTCCTAACGCTACCAAAGCGGAGGAATAATCGGACTTACATGTCACCAGAACAAGGCCTGGACTTACATGCTACTAAAGCAAAGCCATCCAGCGTTACTAGAATGGGGGGTAATCTCACGTTACCAAAACA
Source organism: Firmiana major (assembly GCA_033439115.1). NCBI lineage: Eukaryota > Viridiplantae > Streptophyta > Magnoliopsida > Malvales > Malvaceae > Firmiana > Firmiana major. The sequence goes on from CM065909.1 coordinate 5,093,165, forward strand.
GAGGAATCTCTCTTACCAGAACAGAGGAATATCGAACTTACATGCTACCAAATCAATGCCCGTGGTCCCTGGGTCGGTTCCTAGGCATCCCACTATATCAGTCTTACATGCTATCAAGCAAGGCCCGATGTGTGTTCAACATGACACGCCTAAGTCTCAATCATTAGCCATTATCTTATAAAACGTTTTGCCTTCACGTAAAACTCATAATGGTTTTCTCTCATAAAACTCATTTAAAACATTTGTGTGCTCAACACAAAACATATTAAAACCGAGTTCCAATCGGCAAAACACGCACACATTATCACGACCCGAACTACCCAAAAATCAGAGTTAATTTTTCGCGTTGTGTTATTTTCTTACTTAAATTCTTACCTGTCTTCTGATCGTGACCACACTCCACTAACAAATTGGGTTGTGCGTCAATGCCAGTCCCACCATACATTTACCATGTAACTTATTTCTTCTCCAGTCATTTATAAAATGTCTACAATATTTATACATCCCCTAGAGACACTTACAAACATGTTACTGTGCTATGCTTATGTAGATACAATATGTACAATTGTATATACCTTATGTTGATGGGCAGCAGCGGATATCCATAATGCAGTACTGAGTCGCCTCAACTTCAACTGGAGATTATCTGTGGGAGAAAATGAAAGGGGTGAGCACATCAAGCTCAGTAAGGCAATCCTACGAACAAGTAGGTAACCATACTACCTACATGAACGTAGTGCCATGCATAAACCACCCTTTCTCCACACATTTTAAAAGAAATGATATGAGTTATGATGTTATGTAAAACACATTTGCACGAAAAATTCAACATGCAATTATATTCAAAATCATATCTTTCTCGTTTAAAATTTCACAGTAAAGTCAGGACTCGACCCCTCCTTCGGGTGATCCTGACTCACACAAAATCATAAAAATCCATTCACATCACATATGGGTTTAAAAAGCATGGAAATAACCATCATGCACATTTAATTAAAAACCCAGTTTAAATCATCGCCAAGATCATCAACATGCGAGACTAGGCAATGTCTGTATATCGGTAAATAACCAGGACTATGGCCATATGTGTCCTCGGGAGTTCCTCAGCTACACGGATCCTAGTGTACGGGTTCTCCCATGATCGGGAACCGCCCGGGTGGTGGGTCAATCCATCTCGTCAGTCTTATCCGATCCCAAGCATCCGAAGATGCTAACGTATCACAAAGATACCAACGTATCACACAGATACCACACGGTACATCGTACTCCATGCTACTTGCACGGTACATCGTACTCCGTGGACCCCCAGCCTTATCCCTCGTTCGGGCTCATCAGCTTGTCCTTCAACCCGTATCCCTCGTTCGAGCTCATCAGGTGGATCTCCAACCCTTATCCCTCGTTCGGGCTCATCAGGTTGTTTCTCTAACCCTTATCCCTCGTTCGGGCTCATCAGGTTATTTCTCTAACCCTTATCCCTCGTTCGGGCTCATCAGGTTATTTTTAACATCCCATGTCTCAAAATGCACGTGCGGGCCTATTTAATCGGTGACACACAGTCTACCCGATGCTCCAAGCACGACTCATCACATGTTCTCATAAAATCAGTGCGAGCGATGCTCAGCACTCTCATCAAATCAAGTAAATCTAGTGCGAGCTAAGCTCTAGCACTCTGTATGCAAACCGTATAAAAATCTGGTGCGAGCGAAGCTCTAACACCCTGTCTCAAAATCATATAAAAATATGGTGCGAGTTAGACTCTAGCACCCTGTCACCAAAATCATATAAAATCTGGTGCGAGTTAGACTCTAGCACCGTGTCACGAAACAAGCATGTGAAATCTGGTGCGAGTTATACTCTAGCACCTATGCATGTAAAACTCTAGTGCGAGCTCTCGCTCCAGCACTAATGCATGCATCACACAAATCAAACATCGTGCGAGCTGAGCTCTAGCATGTCACATGTAAATAAAAACACGTAGGAGGCTCGGTTATCTCCAAATAGTTTTCACAGAAATTACATCGTTTAAGGTATGCAATGCTATGCATTTTTCTTTAAAAGTGAGCCAGCCTACTCATGCATGTGTTAAAATACCTCCAGAACAAGCAGGAACCTCTTGTCCTTGCTCCTCCCAATTTTTCCTAAATTTGTAAGTTCTACCCTTAACAAGGGTATTTTAGTAATTTGCCCATTCGGGGCACTAAAATTATTATTCGACCTCTAGACCCTTCAGATAAATTTTAAAGACTGCAAATGAGCTTAAAGTTGCGTAAAGTTACCTCTAGCAGTCCGTAGAATTCCCTTACCTTATTTTCCTGTCGAGTCTGACCTTTTCTTTTCCACTGTTGTCTCGTCGCACAGTCCGATATGCTCCCAATCAAATGTCCGGAACTGCGTATTAATATTCCTCAGGTCAGATATTGTACAATTTAATTGTATTTAATATTTTCTGGGCTTAATTTAAATCATTAGGCCCGTTTACCCCTATTTTCCTCTCTTTTTTGGTTGAACCGGTTCAGTCCGGTTCGGATCGGTTCAGACCGCCGGTTCACTCCGGTTCGACCGGTTCACCGTCGGTTCACCGCCTTGCCAGCCGGTTCTCTGCCGGCTTCCACCGCCAGTAGCTCCGTGAGGTTGTCCGCAGCTCGAATCTGCCCTCGGTTTCGGTCAAGCTCGCCGGAACGTCGCCGGTCCGGCTCTTCTCCCTCGGCCGTCGGACCCATTTTCCTCCTCTTGGCCGTCGCCGGCGTTTCCCGCCGTTTCATCGGCTGATACCGGTGCAGAAAGGACCGCCGTCGCCTGGGCTTTCAGAATCTGGCCTCGGTTCCGCCCGATTCGCCGCCGTTCGCCACCGGTGACCCTTTCTTTCCCGCGGCCTTCTCCTCCGTTTTTCGTCGGATTCCGGTGTCCTTGGCGCGAGTCACCGGTGGCCTGAAGATCGCCTGGCGTCACTCTACGTTTTTTGACCTTCGCCTGGGCTCAACGGTCGCCGATGGCTCGTCGGACTCCCTCGGTTCGGCTGCTTCGTCTGTTTTTCGTTTCTGCTTCTCTCTCTCCCCGACAATTCTGATTTGATTTTTTTTTTTCAATTCATTAATTTAGTTTTATATATTTATTTATTTTTATTAATATTATTTAATTGATTAAATTAGTCTAAAATATTCTAAATATCTTTAAAAAATTATATTTTATTCATTTAGTCTATAAATTAATTTCTCGGTATTATTTCAGCTTCCCGGTATAATTTTCGATTATTTTTTGGGATTATTTTTCCGAACTAAAAATCTCGATTAATTTCTATAAATTGATATCTTGATCAATTTAACCCGAAATAAATTTATTTCACCTTTATTGACCAAGATTTCTTAATCCGTTATTTTTAATAAATTTTTCCTTATCGAAATTATACCGACTTTCGATCTTTTGACCATTTTGCCCTTACACGTGTTTGGGATTAATTTAACCCGACTTCCCTTCACGAATACTCATTCATTTCGTATTTTTAATTAAATTCGGGTCTTACAACTCTCTCCCACTTAAGGAATTTGGTCCTCCAAATTAGAACCAAGTCATATGAGTCCATATACAACTCTGGGTACATCGATCGTATCATACTCTTAAATTCTTATGTGACCTTTTTCGGAGTGTAACACTACCAACGGACTTTAATTAGGGAGATCATCTTAAACCTCGATACTTTCTCTTTCCTGTTTAATGCCCGAATCAACTTATCAATATACTTATATTTTCACTAAACTGAACTTTTGGAGTTCATATCCTATCACCTCTGTTGGATCTGGATAGTATTTTCGAAGCATCAAAAGCTGGGACACATTGTGGGTGCCTGTTAATTCAGGTGATAACACCAACCTACAGGTCTTATCTCCCACTTGCCCAATCTCTCAAAATATTCCATCCAGCGCAACTCAATTTACCTTCTTCCAAAAGTTCGCTATGTCCTTATTTTCTTAGGACAAGAAATATTTCAACCATACTAATTCACCAAGGGTGAATTCCAATACTTGTCTATCTGCTCTGAGGTGTTCCTAATCTCTCATCCTTAACTAAACATCCTCAAAGACTTATTATCCCAAGTCGAAAATAATTCTATCTGTCACCCACTTTTTCTTATCCAATTTGGGGAACAACCCCTACAACCATACACTGCCTCATATCTTGTTATTCCGATACTCAGGTGACAACTGTCACTATTGACGAATTCGATTTGTAATAACTGATCATCCCAAGAGCATAAAAATCAAGGGCACACGCTTTCATCGGATCCTCCAGAACTTGTACAGTCCTATTTGACTGACCATCTGTCTGAGGACAAAAAGTTGTGCTAATACTCAGTCGGGTTCCCATAGCTTCCTAAAAATATCCTCGGAGGTGGGAAGTGAAGTGGGAATCCCTATTTGATACCATGCTCACTGGAACGCTACTTAATGTTTCACAACCTTTCTTATACATAAATTCTCATACATACTCTGAGTATCTGGGGAGTTCATAACCAGAAGGTGGGTAGACTTAGTTACTCTATCGACTATCATCCAAATAGCCTCGTAATTCACCTGGGTTCTCTGTAACCCATCATAAAATTCATGGAGACTTGCTCTCATTTTTCGTGCCGTGTCGATATAGGTAGGTGCTGCAATAACTCCACAGACTTTTAATACTCTACCTTATTCTGCTGACATACTAGGCACTTTTCCATAATCTCTACCATATCTCTTTTCATATCTGACCACCAATACCTTTTTCAGATATTTTAATATATTTTTATTACTTTCCGTATGCACTGTATATCCCGAAGAGTGAGCTTCTGACAATATTACTATCCCATCAACTGTGGTCCTGGGGAGCACTCATACTATCTCTGAACCTCTCTGTAAATCATTATCATACTCTGTGAACTCTGTCACTATACCCTTCTGAATCTGACCCAAACTATCGACATCCTGCCGATTATCACGCTAAGCCTGTCAAATCCGGGCACTCTCATCCGGTTCTAGTCTCAGGCTAGCTGTCACACAATCACTGTCATCATCAGAAGGGATCACATCAATACTGAGGTTCACAACTGCTCTAGCAGCTCACGCTCCCTGACCATCATATGTAATACCATCCCGAGGCTCTTTCTACTCAAGGCATCAGTCATCACATTAGCCTTTCCTGGGTGGTACAATTTTCACAAATCAAAATCTCTCAGAAGCTCTAACCCCCTAGGTATTCTCATATTCGCCTCTTTCTGTGAAAATAGATACTCGGGCTTTATGATCAGTGCATATCCACAATTTCTCACCATGTACATAATAGTACCATATCCTCGGTACAAATACTGTTGCCAATTTTAAATCATGGGTCAGATAGTTTATTTTATGATCAAGGAGTTGTTTGACTCCATACTTGACTATCTTCCCATTATACATCAATACATAGCTCATCATGATTTGAGGTATCCATACTCACTGAGAATCTCTTGAGCTGTTGGGTATGGTGAAATTAATCACGGTGGTCAGTTCATACTTCACTACACCGAAATTCCTGTCACGTCTATCATCTTATTTGTCATCTCATTCAAAGACCACGTTTTCTTAGTTAAACGTGTCAACCAAGTAGACCATATTGAGAACTCGCAACAACCCATTTGTAAAAGCCATTTTTCAATTGTTGCTTATAATTCGCCCTAGACTTTAACTGCACCCAACATATCATCGATAATGATGATTACAAATCGGTCCAATCCTTGACTTATTTACGCATAAGCGTATAAGATCCTTCAAAATCGCTTACGTTTTCAGGTACTAACCTGCGTCATTTCCTTTTCTTATCTTAACGGCTCTTATTAAATTTTAATATGTTAACCTTTATGATTCGTCGAATTTTAATATTCTTATCGTCTTAGTAAAGGTATCCTAATGCTAAAGGTATTTATTACGACGATCGATTTCAAGTTATAGGTTATATACATATACTTTTAGACGCTGTCAAGTCTTCAGGCGGGGAGGTATTTTGAAATACCTTTATTAACCTTCAGACTTAACCACAATTACTTTATATACCAGTCCATGTGGTTACAATTTGTATTCGCTACTAATTGCTTTAATCCTAATGACTTCATATCGTAAGGATGTTCTTACCTAGCATACGCCTCTTACTCCGATACATCTTGTATTCAGAATTAAGCATATCTTATCTTAAAGATTATCTCCTTAGTGTATCTATTATAACGAAACTCTTATCATTATTCATTTCGTGAGTACAATCCTTTACTCCTTTAATTTCAACTGTTGCACCCCTTTTTGTCACTTAAAATCTCTATATCCATATTCCGTTAATTAATCCTCCTCTATTGGGGTACTCATTTATCAGTATTATGCCCAATGATGTAGGCATTCATGCCTTTTACTCACTTATATGCGAATGAAGGCGGTATGAATAAATGTGTGGCACCAGGATCAATGAACATATGTACTTCATTATTCATAACAAGTGTGGTATCTTACACCACATCCATGAAACATCAATAGTGTCCTGGTCCAAGACATCCTCTCGCCTTCGTCCAACAGCCTACTTTCTTTTTCTTTTCGGCTATTGCCTCCCTTTTCATTACAGCTATACCAACAAAGTTTTTTTTTCTGTCTTTTTACTTTTCTATGGGGCAATCTCGCCCAACTCTACGCAATCAAAATCAATGGTCCGTCTTATCACACTTAACGGCCATTTTCACCAATACAGTGTAGGTATAGACCCTCCTTCCGTGGTATCTACCACACATTCTACAGTGATCACACTGCTACTCTGCTTCGTAGCAGGTCGGGGTCCTCCAATTACAATACCCCTCAAAAGTGCCAAAATTGGATGCACTGGGGCCTTACCAATTATCTTACTCCATAACTCATCAAATTAAATCTTTTACCAATTACCATTTTCCCATTTTAATATCTTTGTCATTTCTCGATTCTCTTTTTGTCTCTATTTCAGCCCTCACTACCTTTCCAATCTCAGAGGCGTGCAATTAGTGTTTTTATTTACCCAACTGTAAATCTGCGCACTGCCTCAGTATAGGTAATATCTCACGGGGCCAATTGGACTCTGATTGACAATCTGAGCCCTTCCATAAACTTTTAGACATCTCAACTGTCACTGTTCATATGTCGAGGTAATATTTACCAAAGAATATAACTGAGTTTCATACTCATAATCAATTTAGTATTCCTGGGCAGTGTAAGAAATTTTTCCTTTAAATCATGTCCGGGATATCCTATCACCGGAATACATCCAATAAGATTTCTCATCTTAGCTATGGATGTTTAACACTTAAGATGGGTCGAGCGGGTTTCCACCAATGCTCCGCTGTGCCCTCTGATCTCATACATGATCTGAGCAATTAGCTCCTCACAATAATCTCCACACTCCGCTCCCATCTCGCGAAGCGTGTCTCAATACTATCCGATCACTCTGTCGGACTCTGAGAGGCATACTCAACATTAACCTCTATTTCAATCTCATACTGATTCTCATAGTCAAACTCAGCACGACTTAGCAGACTCAGGTCTACCTCTACGACCTCTGCCTCGTGCACTATCTCATCTAATGCGACTCATATTAGGCATTCCTGCATTCTCGACCATTTCTTAGTCAAAGCCCATCTTGATATACACTATTGTATCTAACTAAGCACAGTAACACGGGGATGTAATTTCCTAATTACTGACACTGACACACATCAGGCCAATTTCTGCTCTGATACCACCTTTATATGTCACGACCCGAACTACCCAAAAATCAGAGTTAATTTTTCGCGTTGTGTTATTTTCTTACTTAAATTCTTACCTGTCTTCTGATCGTGACCACACTCCACTAACAAATTGGGCTGTGCGTCAATGCCAGTCCCACCATACATTTACCATGTAACTTATTTCTTCTCCAGTCATTTATAAAATGTCTACAATATTTATACATCCCTTAGAGACACTTACAAACATGTTACTGTGCTATGCTTATGTAGATACAATATGTACAAGTGTATATACCTTATGTTGATGGGCAGCAGCGGATATCCGGAATGCAGTACTGAGTCACCTCAACTTCAACTGGAGATTATATGTGGGAGAAAATGAAAGGGGTGAGCACATCAAGCTCAGTAAGGCAATCCTACGAATAAGTAGGTAACCATACTACCTACATGAACGTAGAGCCATGCATAAACCACCCTTTCTCCACAAATTTTAAAAGAAATGATATGAGTTATGATGTTATGTAAAACACATTTGCACGAAAAATTCAACATGCAATTATATTCAAAATCATATCTTTCTCGTTTAAAATTTCACAGTAAAGTCAGGACTCGACCCCTCCTTCGGGTGATCCTGACTCACACAAAATCATAAAAATCCATTCACATCACATATGGGTTTAAAAAGCACGGAAATAACCATCATGCACATTTAATTAAAAACCCAGTTTAAATCATCGTCAAGATCATCAACATGCGAGACTAGGCAATGTCTGTATATCGGCAAATAACCAGGACTATGGCCATATGTGTCCTCGGGAGTTCCTCAGCTACACGGATCCTAGTGTGCAGGTTCTCCCATGATCAGGAACCGCCCGGGTGGTGGGTCAATCCATCCCGTTAGTCTTATCCGATCCCAAGCATCCGAAGATGCTAACGTATCACAAAGATACCAACGTATCACACAGATACCACACGGTACATCGTACTCCATGCTACTTGCACGGTACATCGTACTCCGTGGACACCCAGCCTTATCCCTCGTTCGAGCTCATCAGCTGGTCCTCCAACCCTTATCCCTCGTTCGGGCTCATCAGGTGGATCTCCAACCCTTATCCCTTGTTCGGGCTCATCAGGTTGTTTCTCTAACCCTTATCCCTCGTTCGGGCTCATCAGGTTATTTCTCTAACCCTTATCCCTCGTTCGGGCTCATCAGGTTATTTTTAACATGCCATGTCTCAAAATGCACGTGCGGGCCTATTTAATCGGTGACACACAGTCTACCCGATGCTCCAAGCACGACTCATCACATGTTCTCATAAAATCAGTGCGAGCGATGCTCAGCACTCTCATCAAATCAAGTAAATCTAGTGCGAGCTAAGCTCTAGCACTCTGTATGCAAACCGTATAAAAATCTGGTGCGAGCGAAGCTCTAACACCCTGTCTCAAAATCATATAAAAATATGGTGCGAGTTAGACTCTAGCACCCTGTCACCAAAATCATATAAAATCTGGTGCGAGTTAGACTCTAGCACCGTGTCACGAAACAAGCATGTGAAATCTGGTGCGAGTTATACTCTAGCACCTATGCATGTAAAACTCTAGTGCGAGCTCTCGCTCCAGCACTAATGCATGCATCACACAAATCAAACATCGTGCGAGCTGAGCTCTAGCACGTCACATGTAAGTAAAAACACGTAGGCGGCTCGGTTATCTCCAAATAGTTTTCACAGAAATTACATCGTTTAAGGTATGCAATGCTATGCATTTTTCTTTAAAAGTGAGCCAGCCTACTCATGCATGTGTTAAAATACCTCCAGAACAAGCAGGAACCTCTTGTCCTTGCTCCTCCCAATTTTTCCTAAATTTGTAAGTTCTACCCTTAACAAGGGTATTTTAGTAATTTGCCCATTCGGGGCACTAAAATTATTATTCGACCTCTAGACCCTTCAGATAAATTTTAAAGACTGCAAATGAGCTTAAAATTGCGTAAAGTTACCTCTAGCAGTCCGTAGAATTCCCTTACCTTATTTTCCTGTCGAGTCTGACCTTTTCTTTTTCACTGTTGTCTCGTCGCGCAGTCCGATATGCTCCCAATCAAATGTCCGGAACTGCGTATTAATATTCCTCAGGTCAGATATTGTACAATTTAATTGTATTTAATATTTTCTGGGCTTAATTTAAATCATTAGGCTCGTTTACCCCTATTGGGCCCGATTGCACCTTAATGGGCCTTAATCGGCCTTAAGCCCGTTTTCCACTTAATTTTCACTTTATCGAGGCCTATTGGGCTCATTGGGCCCACTAATAATTTATTGGGTCTCGTTCTAATTCTTGAATAACTAAATCGATTATTTACGACAATTTATCTAATTTTCCAGAATTTAATTCAATTTATGCGAAAATTAACTCAATATCATGCATAACGATGCAATTGTCGTAAATAAGGGTCACTTACCCGAGATTCCATGCTAGTTTGTAAATCGAGGCTATCTCGAGCTCTCGTTGGATGCCAATTGTCGAGCTACATAATTCCACAATTTTTTGGGTAAGGTTTCAGTCCAATAATAATTAAATAAAATATTCCAAAATTTAAATCGGTCAATTTGACCGCTTATCGACTTACCCGAAGTTCGATTGCATCGCTGGAATTTTTCCCAAATTTTTTCTCTTTTTCTTTTTCCCTTTTTCTTCCTTTTTTCCTCTCTTTTTTGGTTGAACCGGTTGAGTCCGATTCGGACCGGTTCAGACCGCCGATTCACTCCGGTTCGACCGGTTCACCATCGGTTCACTACCTTGCCGGCCGGTTCTCTGCCGACTTCCACCGCCAGCAGCTCCGTGAGGTTGTCCGCAGCTCGAATCTGCCCTCGGTTTCGGTCAAGCTCGCCGGAACGCAACCGGTCCGGCTCTTCTCCCTCGGCCGTCGGACCCATTTTCCTCCTCTTGGCCGTCGTCGGCGTTTCCCGCCGTTTCGTCGGCTGATACCGGTGCAGAAAGGACCGTCGTCGCCTGGGCTTTCAGAATCTGGCCTCGGTTCCGCCCGATTCGCCGCCGTTCGCCGCCGGTGACCCTTTCTTTCCCGCGGCCTTCTCCTCCGTTTTTCGCCGGATTCCGGCGTCCTTGGCGCGAGTCACCGGTGGCCTGAAGATTGCCTGGCGTCGCTCTACGTTTTTCGACCTTCGCCTGGGCTCAACGGTCGCCGGTGGCTCGTCGGACTCCCTCGGTTCGGCTGCTTCGTCTATTTTTCGTTTCTGCTTCTCTCTATCCCCGACAATTCTGATTTGATTTTTTTTTTCAATTCATTAATTTAGTTTTATATATTTATTTATTTTTATTAATATTATTTAATTGATTAAATTAGTCTAAAATATTCTAAATATCTTTAAAAAATTATATTTTATTCATTTAGTCTATAAATTAATTTCTCGGTATTATTTCAGCTTCCCGGTATAATTTTTGATTATTTTTCGGGATTATTTTTTCGAACTAAAAATCTCGATTAATTTCTATAAATTGATATCTTGATCAATTTAACCCGAAATAAATTTATTTCACCTTTATTGACTAAGATTTCTTAATCCGTTATTTTTAATAAAGTTTTCCTTATCGAAATTATACCGACTTTCGATCTTTTGACCATTTTGCCTTTGCACGTGTTCGGGATTAATTTAACCCGACTTCCCTTCACGAATACTCATTCATTTCGTATTTTTAATTAAATTCGGGTCTTACACACATTTTCTCAAATCTCAACATTGCCTTAACATAGAGCCCAAGTTACTTTTCACGCAAAGTCAACGGTTTATAAAGCAATTCCACACTTAGCTTATAAAACTCGTAAAACAATGGGCTCCAACCGGCTATAAAAATCGTGTGCAATCTTATCACAACACAACACTAAACATGCTTGTATTCTCAAATCATGGTTCATGCTATAAACAGTTCATCAAAACACATACACAAATGGTTTAGTTTTCCCTTACCTCTTTGCATCTCGTATAGTGCAATCGTTTCCCCGTATCATGGATTAGCCTCGCATTCCACTCTGGAACTCTCGAGCTGTCCAAACGATGTTGAAAACATCAATAACCCAACTCAATCGCATTATTGAGCACACATTTACTCATTTTCTCATTAACACCTCAATTAACTTAAATCTTCACAATTCTATCACAACTCATAATCTCACCCACTACATCTCAAAATTCTACATTTCTCGTACTATATTCCACGCTAAATTCACCACATTGTCTCAATTCCAATTTATAGCCATAATTTCCAAAATTACCATAATTGCATAATAACATCCCTACTCCAACAAAATCATAGTTTCATTAATCTCTAATCATTTCCCAACTATTTCATCACAATGCCCATGCTCACAATCACCAAAGATTACTTCAAAATCAAAGATCGAGGTTTAGAGATTACCCAAACTTGTGGAGTGCTCAACTCACACCTCGATTTGATTCGTCTTTCGATTTCCAAGTATGTTGTTCTCCTCTGGATGAGGAACAACTTTTCTTCTTGCAGCAACTCTTGATTTGGACGGAACTGGGCGATTTAGAAGAGAGAGAAAGCTAGGGCTCGGTTGAAATGGAGGTTTGAAAGGGAGAGAAAAGATGAAATGCAGGAAAACACAGGGGTCCTTTTATAGACGGAGGGTAGGAGATCGATCTGTGTCGTGCTCAAATGAAACACTACTGTAAGTGCACAGGTCAATTTTTGAGTATAGAGTAAATATAAGTATCGTCCCACAGGGAATTGTGCCTATCGCAAATCACTGTAATCAACAACCTTGAACTTTATTTAGAAAAAGTAATTTCTATTGGTTAAGATCCTATTTACTATTCTAACTATTAATTACGGAACAAATTAGTTAAAACAATCACAATTATTATGAATGAAAATATCAATGGCAAAATATTCCTAGAACTCGATTTCACCTAACTAGGGTTCATACAATTCCTTTGATCAATTGTTCTTTTGATTTCAATTTGTTTATAGCCGAAACTATTTCCTGTTTATCTCTCCCGAGTTTTAAACAGTCATACCCAAATTACCTAATCCTAACCTCCCGATTCAGAATTAAATAATAGAGTTCATTAAGCGATGGTAATCCGTTTCTCTATGGCTCATAAGAATTGTCAACCTCCCGATTCAACAATGTCCTATGTTAATCTACCCTTGTGCATATAAATAATCCCCTCTCCCGAGTGTCGGATTCCTATACTAATTCATCCAATTGGTAGCCAATCAACTAGAGCATTAAGAACAAGTAGATTAAATAAACATAATTGATATCATCCAAACAATATCACAAAATAATTGCAATATACCCAAAGTTGGCTACATCGATTCTAGGAAAAAGAAGTTTAGTTCCTAGACATCATGACAAACATCCAATAATTCCAAATCATCATCCTTAGAATAAACATTGATTGAAAAAGATGTAAAAGATGGAGTTTCTATGGAGCTAAATCAATCCTGAAGCCTTCTGCCGCAGCCTCTCCCGATATTCTGATAAAAAGACTATTTATAAGGTTCCCAGGCACTAAAACGCGGAATGCCACGTGGAAAAACAGTGTTGCCCTAATCACACTGCTATGCTGCGACAATGATATTGATTCCCCAGATCTGCTCTGCACTGTCCAGTTTCTTCTATTGCTGCAGCATAAGTCACGATCAGCATCCTGCAATTTCACTTCTTCACAGAATCATCAGAATCATCAGAATCAGCTCCAAAAGCTTTAACTTCTCCATATTGTTCTTTTTCCTGCACAAATACACAAAACACATAAAACATACCTAATATAGTAAAGAACAAATCAAATAACTAAGTAAAAAGGATTCTAAACATATATAAATTTCAGTGCTAACAAATACCCCCAAACTTAAAAATTTGCTTGTCCTCAAGCAAACATATACTAGAAACAAAACAATTAAAGACTCTCAACCATACTCAGCTCACATACTTGTCATACTAAATTGGGATTTTCCTCAAGAATTCACAAGGTTCTCAGCTTAAGATAAATTTCAGATTTATATTGTTCAAGTCAATCAAAGCAAACCAATCCCCCTTCACCCTTCACTTTCACTTGTATGTGTGTGTACAATCATTTATTCAAATTTATGCACTCAAATGTTAATGCAAAACCTAAATGGAAATTAAACACAAGACTTCATATGCTTGAATTAACTACTACTCTCCACTAATAAAGACTCATGCATAACCAAGAATCAAAAGGACTTTTCAAAGGTTGTAATGTAAGGCTCGGGTTTTAGGTGGGATAAAGGATATAATATGAAGTTTAATCCACCTAAAGCACTGTAATCACCTTTGGATTTAATTTGTTTTGAGCTCATGAATTACTACCCAACCTTACTCATTCTCAAGTTTGATTTTATGATTTTTTTTTTTTTGCTGTGTCACACTCCAGAATTTTATTTTCCACTACTTGAAACTACATATGACACTAGATTTTCAGCAAGACCCGAGAACAAACCCTTGTTTGTAACATTTAAGTTCTCAAACCAATAATTTACAAACCACCTTGTTTTCTTTTGAGCTTCTCCCTTAATCCAAAAATTTTGATTGATAGTGCTTTAAGTAAGGGACCAAAAGAATAGGATAATCAAACAATTAGGCTATGGCTTGTAATATGGTTATATAACAACAAAATGGAAAATTTTGGCTTAAAGGGTTTTCCAAGGGATTAATATAATTGGGTAGGCTTGAAAGGCTCAATCTCAAAAAAAAAAAATTGCCTAGATCATTTTTCTAATCATGCATGGTCTATCAATTTCGCCTCAAGTAATAACTAATCAAGTTTAGAGTCTTTTTAGTTTCACATATCAACACAGTAAGTGCATAAACTGAATATGATTGGTGCATAGTTTGAGTGAAAAGATTCAAGTGAAGCTTTCTATCCACATTCCAATACTCAAACAATAAAAATCATCCATTTAAACAAAATTTGATCAATTCCCTGCAAAATCCATCTTTGGCCACAATCTAGAAAACTAATCTGTAAAACTGAGTATAATTGCACACAAACAATAAAAAGAAACACATAAAAAGAAATTGAAGCAGACACATAAAACATAACAAAACATGAAAAACAAAGCATGAAAAACATAACAGCATGCATGAAAAACATAGCAGCATGACACAGAGCACAACCAATAACTCCCCCAAACTTAAAATATTCATTGTCCTCAATGAATTGAAAAAAGTAGTAAAGAGGACTTCCCTGGGGTAGTCTCAACTGTCTGAATCCTCCTCTGAGCCATCTTCAACATCAGCTTCCTCCTGGGCATCTGCTTCTGTCACGACCCAAATTACCTAAAAATCAGAGTAAATTTTTTTTTCTTTTTCATTTTCTTACTCGTCGTGAACAGTTACACCACTAAACAGTTGGGCTATGATTCGGTGTTAGTCACCTCTCACCTATTTACCATTCCATTTCATATTTCATTTACATATCAATTTATTTTAAATAAATGCATCCCCAATATTACATCTATATACAGTACTGTGCATCTATATGTTCAGATACAAAAATTTTACAAATGTGTATACCTGATCTTGATAAAAAGCAGCGGATATGACTACTGTCGTTCTCTTCTACTGAATATACCCTGTGGAGTGGAAAATGAAAGGGTGAGCATAAACAGCTCAGTAAGGCAATAAGCAGGTAGATAACTATACTATCTACGTGCTGATAATGTCATGATATAAAATCGTTTATATTTGGAGCATGAGGTATGACTAAAACGATGCCGCATGTATGTATATATCATATAAGAGAAATCATGAAGTCGACATATAATTCAAACATGGAAAAATCATCATGTATGACATCTCATGCTCGTCACATTAAAACTTATTTGTTTCATCATAAACTTTTCACTTTAAAATTTATTTGTTTAATCATAAATTCATCACGTTAAAAACTTATTTGTTTCATCATAAAACAATCACATCAAGGCTAAACCCACCACTCGAGAATACCTTAATTCATTAAATCACATCTCTTTTAAAAACATAAATCGAGATATTACCCCTCCTTCGGGTTTGTCCTGGTCTATCCAGACCGTATGATATCATGTGAGGCATGTAGATTACAGTATGAAAAATTGAGGACTATGGCCATACTTTGTCGCTGTGATCCCAGGCTACACGGATCCCGATGTGCGGGGTATCATAACTGCAACGGGAGGTGGGGTCAATTCCTACCCGCCTGAATAATAAGTAACATCATAAAGTCATCATGACTGCACGGTACAGCGTACTCTGTGTGACATACACAGTACATCGTACTCCGTGGACCCATATCATAGTCTGGGGGTGCCTACCGTAAGTCTTATCCACCCCAATACTATGTCGATAACCAACCCATGTCTCAAAGTATATGTGCGAGCATCTCAACTCTCTATGACACACAGTCTACAGGAGGCTTCCGCATGACTATATGCATGTCAACTCACGTCTAGTGCGAGCGAAGCTCTAGCACCACGCTATGCATATCATGATATCTGAAATCTTGTACGAGCGAAGCTCCAGCACGGTATTATGCACACACAAATTTCTCGTAGAGCAATGCTCCAGTATGACTTTTCATGAGAAATAAATCAATAAACTTGAGTGCGAGAAAGACTCTAGCACTCTTTTTATTCATGTAAATACGATAGGTGGCTCAATCTTGATAAAACATCTTTTAAAATAGTAACCGGTACAAACCAGTATCCTTTCATATAATTCAAGAAATCAACAGCCAACCTATGTGTAAATATGCTTAAACCAAAGCAATACATTCATATAAAGCATCAAAACATGAAAATCATGCAATTTATCTGCCTTACTACCCTTTTTGTAAATTTTATTCTCAGGGGCAAAATCGTCTTTTTCTTTATTCATCTAAGCCCCGATTTTCGTAAAAATTATTATTCCATTTTCTAGAAACTTAAAGAAATTCTAGGCCCTTTAAATCCCCTCAATAAATACGTATAGGCATCTCTATGCACCTACAAAATTCCCTTACCTCGATTCTCGTCGAGAGCGTATCTAAATTCCACTGTCGGAGGCTCGTCCGATCCGATTTGCTGCTAATCCAGTCTCTGGGACTACAGATAATTATTTATCATGTCAATTTACCCCAATAAATAAAATTCTCCTGTTTACTACAGTCGATTTAACTAATTGGGCCAATTTACTCTTATTGGGTCCAATCGCACCTTAATGGGTCTCGACCCATTTTTAGCCCGTTTTTACTTATTAAATCCCTTCTTCAGGTTTATTGGGCTCATTCAGCTTACCAATAATCATCGGGCTTCTTTCCATACTCATTGGATAGCCCATATACTATTTATGATAATTACGTTGCAATTCCGATTAATATTCCTTCTTATATAGAATTAATCCATAAATTTCGTAAAATAATCGAAACTCTGTATTAAAGGACTCTAATTGTCGGAATTAAAATGTACTTACCCAATCGGCTCTCGTTCGGGCTTTGTCGTACAACTGCACAATTATATATTTAATCTCGGGTTACTTTTCGATTAAATATAATTTAAATAAATTTCTCGAAATTCAAATCGGTCACTTTTGACCTCATATCAACTTACCCGAAGTCCAGCGTATCCTCAAAAATTCTTTCCATTTTTCCTTTTTCTCTATTTCTCCTTTTTTCCCTTCTTTCTTGGCTGAACTGGTTCAGTCCGGTTCAACCAGGTTCAGACTGGTCCGGTTCAATCGGTTCAGTTCGGTTCACCTCTTTGCTGAACCGGTCCGTACCGGTTCAGACCTTCCCATCGCAGTTCATGGCGTTTTTGGCCGGTTCTCGGCTCGTTTCTGGCGCCAAATGGTGCGCCTACACTGGGGGAGTGTTCGGCTGGGGTCGGGGTTGGTCGAATCTCGTTGGTGGCCGTCGGATTCGTCTTCTTCCTCCGCGGCACTCTCCCTCTCGATCGGCCGAATTTCGGTGGTTTCGCTGGCCGATACCGGTCTCAAAAGAACTGGCTCCTCCTCCTGAACTCGTCGGTACCCACCGTTCACGCCCAGCTGCCGTGGATCGTCGGGATCAACCCCGTTTTTCTCGCGGTCTTCTCTTCCTCCGTTCGCCGGACACAGCCATTATCGGCGCACGTCACCGATGCCCAGAGCTTCGCTGGCCTCCCCTCTTTCTCCTCGGCTCTTCGTCAAGGCCGTCGATGCCCGGTGGCCGTGGGTCGGTCGACCACGTGCGGGTCATCTTCCTCGATTTTCCATTTCAATCTTCTCTCTCCCCGATAACATTTTTCAGATTTCTCTTCTTTTTTATTATTATTATTATTATTTATAAATTAGTTTATTATTAAAATATTCATTAAAATATTCAAATATATTCTAAAAATATCTGCAATTATATTATTTTATTCAAAATAATTTAATTTAATTTAATTTAATTTAATTTATTATATTTTTAATCATTTTTTGATATAATTTCTTCGTATTTTCGGGATATTATCTCGGGTGGCTTTTCGGTATTTTTTAAAAATTCTGGATCTTGATCAATTGGACTCGAAATTTAATTATTTCTTCGTTATTGATCAAGATTCTCAAATCCATTATTTTTAATTAAATTTTTCTTATCGAATTTATTCCGACTTTCGATCTTTTGACCGTTTTGCCCTTGCACGTGTTCGGGATAAATTTAACCCGACTTCCCTTCACGAATACTCATTCATTTCGCATTTTAAATCCTTATTTCCAATCCGAATCTCATTCGTTTAAAATTGTAACCATTTTCATCCTTAATAAAAATTTACAATTAATTTTCGGGTCTTACATAATCTCCCCCACTTAAAAAAATTTGGTCCTCCAAATTAGAACCAAGTTAGTCCGTAGATCACTCCCGATATTTCACACATATCATACTCTTTAACTCTTATGTGACTTTTTCGGAGTGTACTGCTACCAAAGGACTTTAATTAGGGAGATCGTCTTAAACCTCAACACTTTCTCCTTCTTGTTTTAATACCCGAATCAAGTTTTCCAATCATACGTTATACTTCCATTGAGCTTTAATAGCTCATATCCGTTCACATACACTGGGTCCGGATAATATTTTCGAAACATCATAAGATAGGACACATTGTGGATGCCTGCTTATTTAGGTAGTAACGCCAACCTACAGGTCTTCTCTACCACTTTGTCCAATCTCTCTCCGGATCTCGTTACGTCCTTATGCTATGTCCTAAGGGCATGTAACTTCCAATAATACTAATTCACCCTCGGTGAATTCCAATGGTTTCTATCTTTTGTCAACATAGCTTTTCTATATGCTCTGAGGTGTTCTTAATCCCTCACAATTTATTGAACATCCTCAGAGGTTTGTCTTACCAATTCGGGAACAATTTTAATCTATCACCCACTTCTTCTTATCCAAATCGGGGAAAGAACCCTTACGACCATACTATACCTCATCTGAAGTTATCCCGATACTCAAGTGACAACTGTCTTTATTGGCGAATTCGATTAGTAACAACTGATTATCCTAGGAGCTTATCATATCAGGCACACACTCTCATCATATCCTCCAGAACCTGTACAGTCCTCTCTGACTGACCATCTGTCTGAGGACGAAAAGCTGTGCTAACACTCAGTTAGGTTCCCAATAGCTTCCAACAATATTCCCAGAAGTGGGAAGTGAAACGGGAATCCCTATATGATACAATGCTCACTGGAAAAATACTTGGTGTTCTACAATTTTCCATACATATAAATCCGCCTACACACTCAGAGTATTTGGGGATTTTCTAACCAGAATGTGGGTAGACTTAGTCAATTTATGAACTATCACCCAGATAGCCTTATGATTCATCCGGGTTCTCTATAACCCATCACAAAATTCATGATAACTTGTTCCCATTTTCGTGCCGTGTCGATATAGGTAGAGGCTGCAATAACTCTGCAGACTTTTAATACTCTACCTTATTCTGCTGACATACTAGGCACTTTCCCACAATCTCTACCATATCTCTTTTCACATCTGACCACCAATACCCTTTTCAGAGATTTCATATCTATATACTCATTACTTTCTATATGCATTGTATATCCCGAAGAGTAAGCTTCTGACAATATTACTACCTCATCAACTATGGTCCTGAGGAGCACTTATACTATCTCTGAACCTCAGTAAGCCATCATCTCTCTATGAACTCTGTCACTGTACCCTTCTGAATTTGACCCAAACTATCGACACCATGCCGATCATCATGCTAAGCCTGTCAAATCCGGGCACTCTCATCCGGTTCTAGTCTCAGGCTAGCTGTCACACAATCACTGTCATCATCAGAAGGGATCACATCACTACTGAGGCTCACAACTGCTCTAGCAGCTCACGCTCCCTGATCATCATATGTAATACCATCCCGAGACTCTTTCTGCTCAAGGCATCAGCCATCACATTAGCCTTTCCTGGGTGGTACAATTTTTCACAATCCAAATCTCTCAGAAGCTCTAACCCACTTTATTATTTCATATTCGCCTCTTTCTGTGAAAACAGATATTTGGGGCTTTATGATCAGTGCATACCCAAAATTTCTCACCATGTACATAATAGTACCATATCCTCAGTACAAGTACTACCGCTGCCAACTTTAAATCATGGGTCAGATAGTTTATTTCATGATCCTTGAGTTGCCTGGATCCATAATTAACTATCTTCCCTTTTTGCATCAATACCTAGCTCATTCATGATTTTGAGGTATCCATAGACTCATGAGAAACCTCTTAATCTGTTGGGTATGGTGGGAATAAATGCGATGGTCAGTTTATACTTCAATACACCAAAATTCATGTCACATATATCATCTCATTCAAATACCACGTTTTCATAGTTAAACGTGCCAACAAAGTATACCCCTTTTAGAACTCGCAGTAACCATCAGAAAAAAGCAATTTTCCAATTGTTGCTTATAATTTGCCCTGGACTTTAACTACACCCAACATATCATCTATAAGGATGATGAAAAATCGGTCCAGGTAAAATTTAATTAACTTGTTGTAGTTGACTTCGATTGAATATTTCAATCGCCCTTATCTTTGACCTACGTACATATAAACGTAAATCGTCATTTCGAAATCGCTTCCGTTCAAAATACTAACTCGTGTCATTTCTTTTTTTAACGGCTTTTATAAAATTTTAAATTTTTAAATCTTTCCTGATTAATCAAATTCTATATTCTTATTGTACCAGTAAAGGTACCCTAATTTTAAATGTATATATTACGACTGTTGCTTTCAATTTATAAGTTACGTGTATACTTTTAGACACTGTCAAGTCTTCAGGCGGGGAGGTATTTTGAAATACCTTTATTAACCCTTAGACTTAACCATAAGGACTAGTTATGGTTATATCCACCCTTATCCTTGGTTATAATTCATACTTACTACTTATCGCTTTAATCCAAATGACTTCATATCGTAAAGATGTTATTACCTTGCATACGCCTCTTACTCCAATACATCTTGTATTCAGAATCAAGTATATCTCAAAGATTATCTCCTTAGTGTATCAATTATAACGAGACTCTGTCATTATTCATTCCGTAAGTACAATCATTTGCTCCTTTAATTTCAATCGCTGCACCCCTTTTATTACTTGTCAAAACTTACTGTATACTTTCCAGGGGTAACACAGCACTGTCTTAGAATAGAACTTTAAACATCAAAATTTGCAGCCGACCAATTGAGATTTATTCTCAATATTACTTCAAATTATTCATAGTCCATTGAATAAAATCGGCTGACTTATACTTCTTCCCCCATTTTCAACTTATAATTTTTTCATAATTATTTCGTTAGTTAACCCTCCTTCATTGGGGTACTAACTATCGGCATTGTGCCCAAAGGTGTAGGCATTCACGTCTTTTACTAACTTATATACAAATAAAGGCGGTATGACTAAATATGTGGTACCAGGATCAATTAAAATAATTACTTCACTATTCATAACCAGTGTGGCATCTTTCACCACATCATATGAAATATCGTAGTGTCCTGGTCCAAGGTATACACTCGCCCTCATCCAAAGCCTACTTTCCCTTTTCCTTTCAGCTGTGGCTTCCCTTTTTCGGTGCAGAGATACCAATAAGGTTTTCTCTGTCTCTTTGCTCTTCTGTAGGGCAGTCTCACCCAACTCTGAGCAATCATTAATTAAGTGGTCCGTCTTACCACACTTAACGCCTATTTTAGTCAATAAAGTGTAGGTGTAGATCCAACTTCCGTGGTATCTACCACACATCCTACACTGTTTACACCGCTAACTCTGCTTACACTGCTACACTGCTTCGTAGCAGGTCGGGGTTCTCCAATCATAATACCCCTAATAAGTGTTAAATTGGATACACTAGGGCCTTACCAATAATCTTACCCCGTGACTCATCAACTTTAATCCCTTATCAACTGGTCTCCTTCCCGCTCTGACATCTCTATCATTCTCTATTCTCTTTTGTCCCTATTTCGACCCTTACTACCTTTCCCAATCTCAGAGGCGTGCAACACATGATATTATTCACGCAACTGTAATCTACACACTGCCTCGACATAAATAGTGAGCCAATCGGACTCTAATCGACAAATTGAGTCATTCCATGAACTTTAGGGCTTTTTGACTCTCACTGTCCACAATATCGGGTTCATACTTGCCCAGGGATGTAATCTGAGATTCATACTCATCAATCAACTAATGACTATGGGCAGTGTAAGAAATTTTACCTGTAATTTCCCCTTAAATGGTGTCCGAAATATTCTGTCACCAAAATACATCCAGAAACATTTCTCATGTCGGCTCTGGACATTTAACTCTTCAGATGGGTCGAGCGGATTTTCACCAATGCTCCGCCTCACCCTCTAACATAAACATATTTAAAAGTCACATTCTCGGTCGACATACACCGAAAGAATCTATAGCATTTCGCTATCTCATTCACCCAGTCCTTAGCAACTATTTGTTTCTTTACTTCGCTAAATATCAGAGGGGTGTAAGAATCTCTATAGTCTGAGGCATCTGTTTAGGCTTTAACCCACCTATCCTCAACTATCTGCATAGACTGAGTAAACAACTCCGAAATATTTTCTACACTCCACTCCATCCTCTTGGAGCGTGTCTCAATACTGTTTGGTCTCTTTAAAGGACCCTGTGGAGTATGCTCATCATCAGCCTCCACCTTACTCTCATCTTGAGTCTCATATGACGACTCATTCGACTCTCAGACCGATCTCTACGGCCTCGAGTATGTGTACTCGCCCCTCTACCATAGCGGCTATCATTTATAAAAACTATATTGTTGCAGTCGAATGAGTCTCATATGACGACTCATTCGACTCTCAGACCGATCTCTACGGCCTCGAGTATGTGTACTCGCCCCTCTACCATAGCGGCTATCATTTATAAAAACTATATTGTTGCATTCGAAACAAAATTCTTAGCTGCTGTTCCACCTTGATATACACAATTGTATCTAAACAATGCACAGTACATGGGGATGTAAATTTACTTAACCACTAACATCGACTCATATCAGGCCAACTCTGCTCTGATACCATCTTTTCTGTCACTGCCCAAATTACCTAAAAATCAGAATAAATTTTTTTTTTTGCTTTTTCATTTTCTTACCCGTCGTGAACAGTTACACCACTAAACAGTTGGGCTATGATTCGGTGTTAGTCACCTCTCACCTATTTACCATTCCATTTCATATTTCATTTACATATCAATTTATTTTAAATAAATACATCCCCAATATTACATCTATATACAGTACTGTGCATCTATATGTTCATATACAAAAATTTTACAAATATGTATACCTGATCTTGATAAAAAGCAACGGATATGACTACTGTCGTTCTCTTCTACTGAATATACCCTGTGGGGTGGAAAATGAAAGGGTGAGCATAAACAGCTCAGTAAGGCAATAATGTAAGCAGGTAGATAACTATACTATCTACGTGCTGATAATGTCATTATATAAAATCGTTTATATTTGGAGCATGAGGTATGACTAAAACGATGCCGCATGTATGTATATATCATATAAGAGAAATCATGAAGTCGACATATAATTCAAACATGGAAAAATCATCATGTATGACATCTCATGCTCGTCACATTAAAACTTATTTGTTTCATCATAAACTTTTCACTTTAAAATTTATTTGTTTAATCATAAACTCATCACGTTAAAAACTTATTTGTTTCATCATAAAACAATCACATCAAGGCTAAACCCACCACTCGAGAATATATTGATTCATTAAATCACATCTCTTTTAAAAACATAAATCGAGACATTACCCCTCCTTCGGGTTTGTCCTGGTCTATCCAAACCGTATGATATCATGTGAGGCATATAGGTTACTGTATGAAAAATCGAGGACTATGGCCATACTTTGTCCCTGTGATCCCAGGCTACACGGATCCCGGTGTGCGGGGTATCACAACTGCAACGAGAGGTGGGGTCAATTCCTACCCGTCAGAATAACAAGTACATCATAGAGTCATCATGACTGCACGGTACAGCGTACTCTGTGTGACATACACGGTACATCGTACTCCGTGGACCCATAGCATAGTCTGGGGGTGCCTACCGTAGGTCTTATCCACCCCAATACTATGTCGATAACCAACCCATGTCTCAAAGTATATATGCGAGCATCTCAACTCTTTGTGACACATAGTCTACAGGAGGCTTCTGCACGACTATATGCATGTCAACTCACGTCTAGTGCGAGCGAAGCTCCAGCACCACGCTATGCATATCATGATATCTGAAATCTCGTGCGAGCGAAGCTCCAGCACGATTTTGTGCACGCTTAAATTTCTCGTACGAGCAATGCTCCAGTACGGTTTTTCATGAGAAATAAATCAATAAACTTGAGTGCGATAAAGACTCTAGCACTCTTTTTATTCATGTAAATACGATAGGTGGCTCAATCTTGATAAAACATCTTTTAAAATAGTAACCGGTACAAACCGGTATCCTTTCGTATAATTTAAGAAATCAACAGCCAACCTATGTGTAAATTTGCTTAAACCAAAGCAATACATTCATATAAAGCATCAAAACATGAAAATCATGCAATTTATCTGCCTTACTACCCTTTTTGTAAATTTTATTCTCAGGGGCAAAATCATCTTTTTCTTTATTCATCTAAGCCCCGATTTTCGTAAAAATTATTATTCCGTTTTCTAGATACTTAAAGAAATTCTAGGCCCTTTAAATCCCCTCAATAAATATGTATAGGCATCTCTATGCACCTACAAAATTCCCTTACCTCGATTCTCGTCGAGAGCGTATCTAAATTCCACTGTTGGAGGCTCGTCCGATCCGATTTGCTGCTAATCCAGTCTCTGGGGCTGCAGATAATTATTTATCATGTCAATTTACCCCAATAAATAAAATTCTCCTGTTTACTACAGTCGATTTAACTAATTGGGCCAATTTACTCTTATTGGGCCCAATCGCACCTTAATGGGCCTCGACCCATTTTCAGCCCGTTTTTACTTATTAAATCCCTTCTTCGGGTTTACTGGGCTCATTTAGCTTACCAATAATCATCGGGCTTCTTTCCATACTCATTGGATAGCCCGTATACTATTTATGATAATTACGTTGCAAATCAGATTAATATTCCTTTTTATACAGAATTAATCCATAAATTCCGTAAAATAATCAAAACTCTGTATTAAAGGACTCTAATTGTCGGAATTAAAATGTAAATACCCAATATGATGCGGGATACAAATATCGGAGCTCAATCGGCTCTCGTTCGGGCTTTGTCGTACAACTGCACAATTATATATTTAATCTCGGGTTACTTTTCGATTAAATATAATTTAAATAAATTTCTCAAAATTCAAACCGGTCACTTTTGCCTCATATCGACTTACCCAAAGTCCGGTGTATCCTCGAAAATTCTTCCCCTTTTTCCTTTTTCTCTTTTTCTCCTTTTTTCCCTTCTTTCTTGGTTGAACCAGTTCAGTCCGGTTCAACATGGTTCAGACCGGTCCAGTTCAGCCGGTTCAATTCGGTTCACCTCTTTGCTGAACCGGTCCGTACCGGTTCAGACCTTCCCACCACCGTTTATGGCGTTTCTAACCGATTCTCGGCTCGTTTCTGGCGCCAAACGGTGCTCCTGCACTGGGGGAGTGTTCGGCTGGGGTCGGGGTTGGTCGAATCTCGCCGGTGGCCGCCGGATTCGTCTTCTTCCTCCACGACACTCTCCCTCTCGATCGATCGGATTTCGGTGGTTTCGTCGATCGATACCGGTCTCAAAAAAACCGGCTCCTCCTCCTGAACTCGTCGGTACCCACCGTTCGTGCCCAGCTGCCGTGGATCGTAGGGATCAACCCCGTTTTCCTTGCGGTCTTCTCTTCCTCCGTTCGCCGGACACAGCCATTATCGGCGACCGTCACCGGTGCCCAGAGCTTAGCCGGCCTCCCCTCTTTCTCCTCGGCTCTTCGTCGGGGCCGTCGGTGCCCGGTGGCCGTGGGTCGGTCAACCACGCGCGGGTCGTCTTCCTCGGTTTTCCATTTCTATCTTCTCTCTCCCCGATAACATTTTTCAGATTTCTCTTCTTCTTTTTTTATTATTATTATTATTATTTATAAATTAGTTTATTATTAAAATATTCATTAAAATATTCAAATATATTCTAAAAATATCTACAATTATATTATTTTATGCTAAACAATTTAATTTAATTTATTTATTATATTTTCAATCATTTTTTCGGTATAATTTCTTCATATTTTTGGGATATTGTCCCGGGTGGCTTTTCGATATTTTTTAAAAATTCTGGATCTTGATTAATTGGACTCGAAATTTAATTATTTCTTCGTTATTGATCAAGATTCTCAAATCCATTATTTTTAATTAAAATTTTCTTATCAAATTTATTCCGACTTTCGATCTTTTGACCGTTTTGCCCTTGCACGTGTTCGGGATAAATTTAACCCGACTTCCCTTCACGAATACTCATTCATTTCGCATTTTAAATCCTTATTTCCAATCCGAATCTCATTCGTTTAAAATTGTAACCATTTTCATCATTCATAAAAATTTACAATTAATTTTCGAGTCTTACAGCTACCATCTCATCATCAGCAGAAGGACACCATTGTGGTGGCATGGGGAATATCACCTCTCCCGCACGACCCTTCATATTTAGATTGTCAACTAATGATTTATGGTAGGAGGTAACATATGCACAAAAAGTCCGATAGTCTCGGTCATTATTGCGCATCTCCATCCGCAACTCCTTAATCTCGTTTAGCACAGCTGCAATGGAGTCGGAAGTGGTGGAAGGTATAACAGATGGACCAGCAGAAGTTTATGGTGGGGTAGTAGGAGGAGTAACTTCTCTCTGAGTCAGAGGTACCCGAGGATTTCTGAAAGTGATTGCAAATTTCCTAGCCAGTCGTGGTTCAAGCTCAGTCCAATATATGCCGTATTTCTTGCAAAGTACACAAACCAATGAAGGGTGAGGTAATCCCCTTCTATTTTCCCTGCATATAAATTCTTGCATGGACCGAAAGATAATGGCTCCAAAATCAACAATCTTGCCAGTCAGAATACAGTAAAGGAGAGCAGCTCTATCAACATCAACACTGCTTTTATGAGTTGTAGGCATTATTCGTGAGCAAATGAAATCATACCATTCGTGTAGACCATATTGAAGTCGATTGGAAGGGAATGCCATAGATTCAGTTTCTGGCCTCTTCTGCCAATGGGTGTGAGGTACTGTAAGTTCGTTAATAACTCGGTACAGCTCATCAGCATCAGTGTGGAGAGCTGCAACATAACGGTGATATTCATCCTGTACCCCTTGCGGAAGGTCCAGGTACAGATTAATGGCGTTAGCGTTGTAAGGAACAAGAATACCCCTTACTTCAGATATCGAATGGGTACTCTCCATTGCATTGGCATAAAATTCTTGGACTACATTAAGAATGGCATCTTCAGGTTGTCCTGCTAATTTCAGCAACCTGAAATCTCTCAAAAACTCATGATACATGTCCTAACCACCAATATCAGGCCGAAAACTTCTTTCGATAATCATATTTTTACCCATAATTTTCTTGAAATTTTCTGCGGCTCGGCTGTTGACAAATCTAGAGGAATCATAAGTAGTTATGACCGGCTCTTCCCTCTGGGGAGATGGGGCTGTACTTTCAGTCGCTTGACTCAAACTCTCTAGGTTTCGTTTTGCTCGGGTTTTGGGTGCCATTACCAATGGAAGCTTAATGTTGACAAGAATAGTGTTCAGCTGGCCCCAATCAGACAAGCACACAAACTAATCCCAAAAATTTGCATCACAACCAGAATTTCTCAAACAACAATCAACCAAACCGAGAAGAGCTTCAAAATCTAAGTTGCAGAAACCAAAATGAAATCCGCTGAAAATCGAAAACGATTGAAGAAAGCAGTTGAATACTCGGAATGAAAATCATGTAAGCTCAAGTTGGACCACTCTGTGTCTTTATCACAATCGGACAAGAAAATGCTTTCTACTTCCTCTAAGGGTTTCGGGACCACCAAGATTTCGAATCCACAAAAATGTTGTCGGCGAAACTACCAAATCAGCAAAAAACAACAGGATTGGAAGAAAGAAGAATAATGGGTGTGGGGTAATCGGTGTACTTCCAAAGGAACAAGGGAAAATTGCAGGATTAGAAAAAGAGAGTCTAAGTAAGAAAAAGTTTCGGCCACCTTTTTCAAATAAATTTGGGGGAGTTATTGGTTTTATCGAATAGTGAGTGGGCTTCCATCTTCCAATAAGACACGGACATGTGGATCCCATTCACCTCACTATTGTAAACTTTTATTTCTTATTTTGACAGAATTTCTTCTCTCCCTCTTGCTGACTTTCTTTTCCTAAGCAAACATTATTCGGCCCTCACTTCTTCAATTGAAGAATTTAGTTTTCCAGCTTAGGTGTTGTTCACATACTTCTTCACTTTTATTCTTGAAAACTTTTTTCGTTTCTTTGCTGTTCTATTTGTCTACATTGAAGCTGCTAAGCCTTTGCAAAAATTTTCTTGTTCTTTCACCTGATCACGCACTCATGCATTCTTGCTGGTAGGATCATGATAATTATTCTTCCAAACTGTGCTATTCTGATATGCCTAAAAAATAAAAGTAAAATTCAAACTAATAAAATAAAAAGAAAAACAAACTACTAAAATCAAAGAAAATAAAACGAGATGAAAAACTAAGAATCTAAAAAAAAAAAATCAATTGGGTTGCCTCCCAAAAGCGCTGAATTTCAAGTCTTCAGCCAGACTGCTTCCAGTCTCCTTAATTCGGTTCACCAAGGGGAATGCTATCTAATTTATACACTCCCTCTCCATAATAATGCTTTATACGCTGCCCATTGACCTTGAACAAGCTTCCATCTGATTTTTTCAATTCAATTGCTCCATATGGGAAAACTTGGTTTATTTCAAACGGTCCTGACCACCTTGACTTCAATTTGCCAGGAAACAATTTAAGCCTCGAATTATACAATAGAACTTGCTGTCCATGATTGAATTCTCTTCTCATTATCATCTTGTCATGCCATCTTTTGGTTCTGACCTTGTAAATTCTTGCATTGTTATAGGACTCATTTCTCAGCTCATCAAGCTCATTCAATTGGAGTGACCAATTTTCTACAGCCTTGTTATAGTCAAAATTTAGCTTCTTAATGGCCCAATAAGCTCGGTGCTCAAGCTCTACAGGTAGATGACATGCCTAACCAAATACCAACCTATAGGGAGACATTCCAATTGGAGTCTTATAGGTTGTCCTGTATGCCCAAAGTGCATCATCTAACTTGTTAGCCCAGTCTTTTCTATTTAGGTGGACAGTCTTCTCCAATATCAACTTCACTTCTCGGTTTGAAATTTCAGCTTGGCCATTTGTCTGCGGATGATAACCGAGAGCTACTTTATGTTGAATTCCATATTTTGACATCAAACCATTAAAGATTTTGTTACAGAAATGAGTGCCTTCATCACTCAAAATGGCTATTGGGGTATCGAATCTTGTCAATATATTCTTGTACAGAAACCGAATTACCACTTTTGCATCATTTGTTGGTGTTGCTATTGCCTCAACCCACTTAGAGACATAATCAACAGCAAGGAGAATGTACAGCTTCCCAAAAGATGGAGGAAACGGTCCCATAAAATCTATACCCCATACATCAAAGATTTCCACTTCTAAAATATTTGTCAAAGGTAATTCATGCCTTCTTGAGATGTTTCCAACCCTTTGACATCTGTCACACGTTTTTACAAATCTGTAACTATCTTTAAACACACTAGGCCAATAGAAACCTAATTGCAGCACCTTTGCTGCTGTACGTTCTACACCAAAATGTCCTCCATATGCTGCAGCATGGCAGTGGCACAGAATTTTTTGAGCTTCATCTTCCGGCACACATCGTCTTATAATCTGGTCTGGACACTTCTTAAACAGCAGAGGATCATCCCAAAAATATGAGTTGACATCATGGAAGAATTTCTTCCTCTGTTGGTACGTTAAACCACTTGGCATTAGTCCTTCTGCTAAGTAATTCACTATGTCTGCGAACCAAAGTAGATTTTCATCAATCTTCATAATTGTCTTATCTGGAAATCCCTCTTGAATAGGCTGTTTTTGCTGAATTTCGGATTGCTCCAATCTAGATAAATGATCAGCTATAACATTATCAGATCCTTTTTTATCCCTGATTTCAAAATCAAATTCTTTCAAAAGAAAGATCCATCTAATAAGTCTGGGTTTGACGTCCTTTTTTGCAAATAGATAACGAATAGCTGCATGATCCGTATAGACAATGACCTTGCTTCTAATTAGATATGGTCTGAACTTGTCAAATGCATGTACAACTGCAAGCATCTCTTTCTCTGTTGTTGTATAATTTTTCTGAGCATCATCTAAGGTCCTACTTGAATAATAAATAGCCCGAAAAATCTTGTCTCTTTTCTATCCAAGGATAGCTCCAATTGTAAAATCACTCGCGTCGCACATTAGTTCAAATGGTTCTGTCCAATCTGGTGTGATCATAATAGGTGCAGAAATAAGATCCTTCTTGATCTTTTCAAATGCCTACAAGCAAAAATCATCAAAGACAAAGTCAACATCTTTTTCCAATAAATGACATAAAGGTTTTGAGATTTTTGAAAAGTCCCTGATAAATCTACGATAGAATCTTGCATGTCCCAAAAAGCTCCTCACGGCTTTAACTGATTTTGGAGGAGGAAGCTTTTCAATAGCAGCGACTTTAGCACTATCCACCTCAATGCCGTGAGCTAAAATTTTGTGTCCAAGGATGATCCCTTCTTGCACCATAAAATAACACTTCTCCCAATTTAAGACAAGATTCGTATCTTCACATCTCTGCAAAACAAGTGTCAAATTAGATAAACATTGGTCAAAAGTCCTACCAAATACAGAGAAGTCATCCATGAAGACTTTCATTATCTCTTCAACCATGTCAGCGAAAATTGACATCATGCATCTTTGGAAGGTTGCTGGGGCGTTATACAACCCGAAAGGCATCCTTCTATATGCGAAAGTTCCATATGGGCAAGTAAATTTTGTTTTCTCTTGATCTTCTGGGGCTATTGCAATCTGGTTATAGCCCGAGTAGCCATCTAAAAAGCAATAATAACTGTGTCCAGCTAGTCTGTCTAGCATTTGGTCGATGAACGGAAGCGGGAAGTGGTCTTTCCTAGTAGCTTTATTTAGCTTCCTATAATCGATGCAAACTCTCCATCCCGTTACAGTTCTGGTGGATATGATTTCATCGTTTATGTCACGAACTACTGTCATTCCACCCTTTTTAGGTACAACCTGCACAGGACTCACCCAAGAACAAACAGATATAGCATATATAATACCAGCATTTAATAATTTTAAGATCTCAGCTCTAACAACTTCTTTCATTGCTGGATTTAGTCTTCTTTGTGGTTCAATAGAGGGTTTCTGATTTTCCTCTAATCAAATTTTGTGCATCACAACAGAGGGACTAATTCCTTTGATGTCAGCAATAGACCATCCAATTATCGGTTTGTGCTCTCTTAAAATTCTAAGCAACTTGTCTTCCTCTGCAACTGATAAAAATGATGAAATAATTACAGAAAAAGTACTATCATCACCTAAAAAGGCATACCTCAAATGGCTTGGTAATTCTTTCAATTCAGTTTTGCCTTCTTGTTTTTCACTTACCTGTGACTTGTCAATCTTCTCCTTAGTTATTGTACTTTCTAATGGATTGGCTTCCAAAGTAACAACACAACTTTTAATTTCATCAATTAGTAATTCATCATCTAAATTAGAAACTGAATTTACCAGACATTGAGCCATAGGATCGGTTGGTGCTTCCTTTGTTTCAACTTCTCTTACACAACTCTGCACTACTTCAATCAACTTACATGTTTCTGGCTCATCAGTAAATTTCATCGCCTTATAGATGTTGAACATAACTGATTCATCATTCATCTTCAGGGTTAATTGCCCTCTCTGAACATCGATTAGTGCTCTCCCAGTGGCAAGGAATGGTCTCCCAAGTATAAGTGAAATTTCTCTGTCCTCTTCATAATCTAAGACTACAAAATCGGCTGGAAAAATTAACTTATCAACCTTAACAAGTACATCTTCTATTATACCTCAGGGATAAGTAATCGATCTATCCGCTAGTTGCAGTGTTATGGTAGTCGGCTTTACCTCTCCAAGACCTAGGCTCCTGAAAATAGATAAAGGCATTAAATTTATGCTAGCACCTAAATCACACAATGCCTTACCCACTTTCGATCCTCCAATCTCGCATGGAATAGTAAAGCTTCCAGGGTCTTTCAATTTTTGCAGTAACTTTTGCTGCAAAATTGCACTGCATTCTTCTGTCAAGTTGATAGTTTCATAATCTTCAAGTTTTCGTTTCTTTGACAGCACTTCTTTCATGAACTTTGTATAATGTGGCATCTGCTGCAGAGCATCAACTAACAGAATGTTAATATGTAATTTCTTAAATATATCAAGAAATTTCATAAACTCAGATTCAATCTTCCTTTTATACAAAGCTTGAGGATAAGGAATAGATGGTTTTAACAAAGGAGGATTATCAGGAAAAAGTTTACTAAAGGGTTCAGAATTAACTCCTTGTTTTACTGTTTCTGATTCTGCATCCTTTGTCATTACAAATTCAGTCTGTTTCTTCTGTACCTCAGTTATTGGTGTAGTTCCTTCTTTCTCTGCTACCTTCGATGGCTCATATGTGTTCCCACTTCTCAAAGATATAGCATTGCAGTGTTCTTTCGGATTGAGCAATGTGTCACTTGGAAACTTACCTTTTTCATTTAAAGAACTGACAGCTACAGCTAACTGTCCCAAAGTGGTCTCAACAGACTTCATCTGTGCACCAAGACTGGTATTCATCTCTGACATTTTAGCTTCCACGTTCTCTAATTGCGCATCAGTTTTACTAAATCTTGTTCTAGTTTCAACCATGAACTCCTTAAATTTGTTCCTTTTAACTCCACCATAACCTTGGGAATTCCCTTGGTTATTGAATCCTGTATTGCTGTTATTTGCTGCTGGTGGGTTTAGAACATTTTTAGAGTTACCATAAGATAGGTTCTCATTGTTTCTGAATCCTGGCTAGTAGTAGTTAGGAACTCGATTTCCTTGAAAACCAAAGTTACGATTATTAACATAATTCACCTGCTCCAAATCTGTCCCCATCAAGTTAGGATTTGTGCTGTCATGATGAATCATAGCTTGCGGCCCTTGTATACCCATTGAAGAAATTTGTGATGAAATCTACTCAAGTCTTGCTAAGATGGCTGTTTGCGTATCTAACTCATGCATACCTGCTACTCTTCTGACATTAGCTCTTTCACCTGGCCAATGGCTACTGTTTATAGCCATCTGTTCAATTAACTGTATAGCTTGATCAGGTGTCTTGGACCATAGTGAACCTCCTGCTGAAGCATCCACAGTAGCTAGTGTCTGTGGAGTCATGCCTCTATAGAAAACTTGTATCTGGTTTCCTTCATCATATCCATGCTGAGGGCATTTACGCAATAACTCCTTAAATCGCTCCCATGCCTCATGTAATGGTTCTTGATCCAACTGTGTGAACTGGACAATTTCTAATCTCATCTACATTGTCTTTCCTGGTGGAAAGTACTTTGCTAAGAATTTTTGTGCCATCACTGCCCATGTCGGAATGCTTCCTGCTGGCAAATTTTGATACCAGCTCAAGGCTTTATCCCGAAGAGAAAATGGAAACAATCTCAGTCGAATAGCATCATCAGGGACTCCATTAATCTTAATGGTGCTGCAAATCTGCAGAAAACTTGTCAAATGTGTGTTAGGATCCTCTAAGGCCGAACCTCCAAATTGATTTTGCATAACCATGTTGATCAATGCCGGCTTCAACTCAAAGTTATTACAGTTTATAGGAATCTCTCTTATAGCAGCAAAATTCTGATTCACAACTGGGGTAAAGTAATCGCGTATAGCTCGTTGCTGCTGATTTTCATCTGCCATGATTAAATTTCTGTCTTTCTCTTCAAATCTGTTCTGTTGAATTTTCCTCATGGTTCTCTCAATCTCTGGATCTAACTCTTCTTTTATGTCTGTATTTCCACTTCTGCGGGTTTTTACCATTCACCTAAAATAAAAATTTGTAGAGAGTAAATTAAAACAAAAATAAAAAAATCTAAATTAAAGTAAAGGCTATTGAGAAATAGTGTTAACAAAAAACGAAACAACAATTCCCCGGCAACGGCGCCAGAAAACTTGTCGTGCTCAAATGAAACACTACTGCAAGTGCACAGGTCAGTTTTCGAGTATAGAGTAAATATAAGTATCGTCCCATAGGGAATTGTGCCTATTGCAAATCACTGTAATCAACAACCTTGAACTTTATTTAGAAAAAGTAATTCCTATTGGTTAAGATCCTATTTACTATTCTAACTATTAATTACGGAATAAATTAATTAAAACAATCACAATTATTACGAATGAAAATATCAATGGCAAAATATTCCTAAAACTCGATTTCACCTAACTAGGGTTCATACAATTCCTTTGATCAATTGTTCTTTTGATTTCAATTTGTTTATAGCCGAAACTATTTCCTGTTTATCTCTCCCGAGTTTTAAACAGTCATACCCAAATTACCTAATCCTAACCTCTCGATTCAGAATTAAATAATAGAGTTCATTAAGAGATGGTAATCCGTTTCTCTATAGCTCATAAGAATTGTCAACCTCCCGATTCAACAATGTCCTATGTTAATCTACCTTTGTACATATAAATAATCCCCTCTCCCGAGTGCCGAATTCCTATACTAATTCATCCAATTGGTGGCCAATCAACTAGAGCATTAAAAACAAGTAGATTAAATAAACATAATTGATATCATCCAAACAATAGCACAAAATAATTGCAATCCGTCCAAAGTTGGCTACATCAATTCTAGGAAAAAGAAGTTTAGTTCCTAGAAATCATGACAAACATCCAATAATTCCAAATCATCATCCCTAGAATAAACATTGATTGAAAAAGATGTAAAAGATGGAGTTTCTATAAAGCTAAATCAATCCTGGAGCCTTCTGCCGCAGCCTCTCCCGATATTCTGATAAAAAGACTATTTATAAGGTTCCCAGGCACTAAAACGCGGAATGCCATGTGGAAAAACGGTGTTGCCCTAATCAGACTGCTATGCTGCGACAATGATATTGATTCCCCGGATTTGCTCTGCACTGTCCAGTTTCTTCTATTGCTGCAGCATAAGTCACGATCAGCATCCTGCAATTTCACTTCTTCACAGAATCATCAGAATCAGCTCCAAAAGCTTTAACTTCTCCATATTGTTCTTTTCCTGCACAAATGCACAAAACACATAAAACATACCTAATATAGCAAAGAACAAATCAAATAACTAAGTAAAAAGGGTTCTAAACATATATAAATTCCAGTGCTAACAATCTGCATTTGAATTTGGGGACGATTTGGGGTAATTTTATGCCTAGGAGATCGATTTGTCGTGGGGTAAGATCGATCTCTTAATGGCATCATGAGATCGATCTGCTCCATTTATGAGATTGATCTCTAGTTTACAGAATGTCACGCCCCGGAAGTGCGGAAAATAGGGCTAATTTAAGACTTTTTACTCATTAATTCACAATTAAGAGTGCATTCCTGTGCAGTGTCATACATCATCATAATTATCATGCCTCAGGATCTCAACATCATATAACGTATATTGTACCGTATACAAATACTCAATTCCAAGTTAATTAATCCTAATACATCCCATATAATGTCATACATCAAGTGTCTGCAATTACAATAATAGTCTGGGTACATGAAAAGATAAATATACCTCAAAGTGCAAAATATATAGCCTGGAGCTCGAATCCTCCACTAGCCACTACTCCGTACGTCGCAGGGAAGTCCTTATTCACTTGAAGAACTCTGGGGGGAAAGAAAAACAGGGTGAGCTTCTAAATCGCTCAGTAAGGGGGGTAGGGGACTCATTTCATAAACCAAAATGCACATCACAAAACATTTATTTGTATGTGAAACTCATTTGAAAACCATAGCATGAAAATACTCAAAACGACACTCTCATGTGTCAAGTCATGTGAAAACATGAAGTAAAAGGCTCACTCTAGAGCAAAAACAAAGCATGTGAAAACAACGCGATAAACGCTTTCTCAAATAACGTGGCATAGCCACTGATTTAAAATCACTCGTGGCATAGCCACAAAACACACGTGGCAAAGCCACTGATTTAATTTCTCACGTGGCATAGCCACAAAACACACGAGGCAAAGCCAGTGAATTATTTTCTCGCGTGGCATAGCCACAGAATAGGGTTTCTCAACGTGGCACTGCCACCAATTGGGGTATAACGCGGCACAGCCACCAATGGGTTTTCTCAACGTGGCACAGCCACCAATGGGGTATAACGTGGCACAGCCACCAAGGGGGTATCTCAACGTGGCACAGCCACCAAGGGGGTATAACGTGGCACAGCCACCAAGGGGGTATCTCAACGTGGCACAGCCACCAAGGGGGTATAACGTGGCACAGCCACCAATGGGTTTTCTCAACGTGGCACAGCCACCAATGGGGTTTCTCAACGTGGCACAGCCACAGAATAGGTTATTCTCACGTTACCATAATGGAGAAGAAATCGGGCTTACATGCTACCAGAGCAATGCCCGGTGTGTACTCACATCTACACACCTAAGTCTTATCACATAAGACGGGTTTGCCTTCACGTAGAACTCGTAATGGTTTTTCTCTCATAAAACTCATTTGAAAACCGTTTTGTACTCAACACAAAACGTAATAAAACCGAGTTCCAACCGACAAAGCACACGCACACATTTCTCAAATCTCATATTGCCTTAACGTAGAGCCCAGTTATAAACTCATAAAAACGTTGGGCTCCAACCGGCTATAAAATCGTGTGCAATTTAATCTCAACACAAAACACTCAACATGCTTGTTTATAAATCATAAATCATGCTATAACAGTTTACAAATCACATACACAAATGGTTTAGATTTCCCTTACCTCTTTGCACCTCGTATAGTGCAATTGTTCCCCCGTATCACGGACTAGCCTCGCATTCCACTCTGGAACTCCCGAGCTGTCCAAACGATGTTAAAACATCAATACTCAATATCACGTAAACCTCAATTCTCAAAATCGAGCATAATTGCTCATAACACCTCAAATCTCTTGATTTCTCATAACTCAACCCTAAACTACAACCTCATTCACAATATCTCAATGTCCTACATTCCTCATGCCAATTATCTAGGCTAATTCTCCACATTGTCTATATTTCCATTTATAGCACAATTCTCAAAATTACTCAAAATCGCTAAATATCATTGACACTCTATCCACATTGAAATTCATCAATCCTTAATCATTTCTCAACTATTTCAACACAATTACAACCACCAATAACATCAAAATCAGCTCAAATATCAAGATCGAGGTTTAGAAATTACCCAAAGCTTGTGAGACGCACAACTCACGCCTCGATCCGATTCGTCCTTCGATTTCCAAGTATGTTGTTCTCCCTTTGATGAGGAACAACTTTCCTTCTTACCACAACAGCTGATTCGGCCGGAAATGGGTGATTTGGAGGAGTGAGAAACTAGGTTTTTGGAAAAATGAAGGTTTTGGAGGAGAGAGAAAGTGAAATTGCAGAGAAAACACGGGTTCCTTATATAGACTGGAGGTAGGAGATCGATCTTCCTCTTGATGAGATCGATCTGTGTTTGAATTTTGGGGACGATCTGGGCAATTTTATGCCTAGGAGATCGATCTGTCGAGGGGTGAGATCGATCTCTTTATGGCTTTATGAGATCGATCTGCTCCTAAGGAGATCGATCTTCTCCCCAAACAGAAGCATTTGGAGATCGATCTCCTCCTCATGAGATCGATCTTCTCTCAAACAGATTCATTTGGAGATCGATCTCGTCCTCATGAGATCGATCCCTTCTCAAACAGATTCATAAGGAGATCGATCTCTTCCATTGGAGATCGATCTGCTCCTCAAATTTCTCCTTCCTCGTCATTTTTAACTCACCAGATCGATCTCTCCTTCTCCTAGATCGATCTGTCCTCATGGTTCATGCTTATTTTACACACTTAACACATAAATCTCCAATTATAATTCCCACAATTCACTTAGCTCAATAAATTACACTTCAATTTATTATTACATCATTAAAATATGTCTGAAATTCTCAGATCTCACATCCTCCCCACCTTAAAAAGAATTTGGTCCTCCAAATTCAACTCAACTAGTCAAAATAGATGGGGGTATTTCTCCTTCATGAGGCTCTCTAGTTCCCACGTTGCCTCTTCCCTTGAGTGATGTTTCCACAAAACTTTCACTAATGGGATGCTCTTGGTTCTCAGTACCTTCTCCTTTCTATCGAGAATCCGGACGGGTTCCTCAGTGTAGCTCATGTCCTCCTGTATGTCCATCTCATCATACTCTATGACATGAGAAGGGTCCGGGTGGTACTTCCTCAACATAGACACATGAAAGACGTTGTGTATTTCGGACATCTGTGGGGGTAATGCTAATCTGTAAGCTACCTCTCCCACTTTCTCAAGAATCTCGAATGGTCCTATGTATCGAGGACTCAATTTTCCTTTCTTCCCAAATCGCATGATACCCTTGCTCGGTGATACTCTCAGAAATACTGCATCACCAACATCAAACTGGAGTGGCCGTCTACGCACATCCGCGTAGCTTTTCTGTCTACTTTGTGCAGCCCGTAACCTCTCACATATGAGTTTCACACTCTGTACGGCTTGCTCAATAAGCTCGGGAGCATTTATCTTTCTGTCACCGACTTCTTCCCAAGCTACAGGGGATCTACACCTCCTACCATATAGAGCCTCAAAGGGTGCCATTCCAATACTCGCATGATAGCTGTTATTGTACGCAAACTCTGCTAGGGGCAGGTGATCATCCCATGATCCCTTAAAATCCATCGTACACGCCCTCAACATATCCTCCAGGGTCTGAATAGTCCTCTCTGACTGACCATCTGTCTGAGGATGATAGGCGGTACTAAAACTCAATCGAGATCCCATGGACTCCTGAAACTGGGTCCAAAATCTGGAAGTAAACCGGGAATCTCTATCAGAAGTAATACTCACTAGAGCCCCATGTAATCTAGCTATCTCGCTGACATATAGCTCAGCTAAGGCATCTACAGTGTCTGTGCTCTTGATGGCAAGGAAGTGGGCACTCTTGGTCAATCTATCCACAATGACCCATATCATGTCACGACCTCTCCGAGTCCTCGGTAAACCCATAATAAAGTCCATAGTGACATGCTCCCATTTCCATGTAGGTACAGGTAAGGGCTGTAGTAGTCCTCCAGGCTTCCGATGCTCAGCTTTCACTTGCTGGCATACTAAACACCTGGCCACATACTCTGCCACATCTCGCTTCATACCACTCCACCAATACACATTTCTCAAGTCTCGGTACATCTTAGTACTCCCTGGGTGCATGGTGTATCACGAGCAGTGGGATTCTCTCAGTATCTGTCTCTTCAGGGTATCATCGTCCGGTACACAAATCCGTCCTCTGAACCTCAATAATCCATCCTCACTTATGGTGAGATCTGACTGCAAACTCTGCTCAGCTTGGCTAACCATATCTATCAATCTCTGATCACTGCGCTGCCCAGTTCTAATCTGATCCACGATCCTGGGCTCTATCCGCAAGCTAGCCAAAAATCCAGTCTCTACCTCTTTAACTCTGATCCGAAGTTCGGCGAACTGCTCTAACAAATCCCATTCCCTGATCATCATAGCAGACATCATACTCTTCCTGCTCAGGGCATCAGCAACTACATTCGCCTTACCCGGATGATATAGAATCTCGCAGTCATAATCCTTAAGGAGTTCCATCCATCTCCTTTGTCTCATGTTTAACTCTTTCTGATCAAAGAGATATCTCAAACTCTTGTGATCCGTGAAGATCTGGAATCTTTCCCCATATAAGTAGTGTCGCCAGATCTTCAAAGCAAATACCACAGCGGCTAACTCCAAATCATGCGTGGGGTAATTCCGCTCATGGTCTTTCAGCTGTCGCGATCCATATGCGACCACTCTTTCGTGCTGCATAAGCACACACCCCA
This sequence comes from Firmiana major, assembly GCA_033439115.1. Lineage (NCBI taxonomy): Eukaryota > Viridiplantae > Streptophyta > Magnoliopsida > Malvales > Malvaceae > Firmiana > Firmiana major. Next base: position 5,133,648 of record CM065909.1, read on the forward strand.
ATCCTTGGTGAGATGCATCACTATACACCGAGAATCCTCCTGATCCCTCAGGGATAGTTAACACAGGTGCCGCTGTCAATCTCCTCTTTAATTCCTGAAAACTGAGCTCACATTGATCAATCCATACAAATGGAGTCTCTTTGCGCGTGAGCTTAGTCAAAAGGGCGGCAATCCTTGAAAATCCTTCCACAAATCTCCTGTAATACCTTGCCAAACCAAGGAAGCTTCGTACCTCAGTCACTGTCCTCGGTCTGTCCCAATTAAGCACAGCTACTATTTTACTTGGATCCACTGATACTCCTTCCTCTGAGACTATATATCCAAGGAAAGCTATCCGGTTCAGCCAAAACTCACACTTACTAAGCTTTCCGTACAATTGCTTATCTCGGAGTATCTGAAGTACTAACCACAAATGCTGTGCATGCTCCTCATACGACCGAGAGTACACCAGGATATCATCAATAAAGACTATCACAAACTTATCCAGATAGTCTCTGAACACCTCGTTCATCAATCTCATAAATGCTGCAGGGGCGTTCGTCAATCCAAAGGACATCACCAGAAATTCATAATGGCCATACCTTGTCCTGAAGGCCGTCTTTGGAATATCTTCTTCCTTGATCCTCAATTGGTGATAGCCCGATCTCAAATCAATCTTAGAAAAGACTGATGCCCCTCTCAGCTGATCAAGTAGATCATCAATCTTGGGCAGTGGATATTTATTCTTCACCGTGGCTTTATTCAACAACCGGTAGTCTACACATAATCTGAGACTACCATCCTTCTTCTTAACAAATAGTACTGGCGCTCCCCACGGTGAAACACTAGGTCTAATTAACCCTTGATCCAATAACTCCTGTAGTTGTCTCTTCAATTCCTCAAGTTCCACTAATGCCATCCTGTAAGGAGGTTTAGAGATCGGCTGAGTATCTGGTACCAAATCAATGGTAAACTCCAGCTCTCTCTCTGGTGGTAAACCTGGCAATTCATCTGGGAAAACATCCAGAAATTCACACACCACAGGTATATCCTCAATCCTCGGATGTTCCCGCTCATCGTCTGAGATGAGTGTCTCATAACCTTCACATGAATAATCATATTTAATATTCTCCAAAATAATGTTAAAATTCTCAAATTACTATTATAATTCCACATATTCATTTTCTCAATATCTCAATTGTACACTGTAAGGCTCAGGTAGGGAGAAAGTTATAATCTTAGTGTAGCAGTCTAGACTCACTCGATTGGTTGCCAACCAATCCATTCCCAGAATTACATCAAATCCATGTATATTCAACAGGATTAGATCTGCTAACATTACTCTATCTCCCACCTTTATTTCACATCCTCTACAGATTAACTCAGTTCTCTGAGATTCACGCATAGGGGTATTTACATGTAGTATATACTCTAGAGGTTCAAACTTCAAGTTTAATCTACATGCAAAATGCTCAGAAATAAACGAATGCGTGGATCCTGAATCAATCAACACATGAGCCTCATAATTATAGACAGAGAGTGTACCTCTTATAGTTTCTGCCGAAGCGTCTGCGGTCTCCTTATCCAGGGCAAACACTCGTCCCTGTGCCACAGGTTTCTTCCCTTTCTCTGCCGCAGTGGCCCGTCTCCGGGGATCCACTCTCTGAGGCTGTTGTCTAGTGGGCTCCGGAGCATGTGGTATCTGAGGTTGGGGACAGTCCTTCACTCTGTGACCCATGTCACCACATCTGAAACATCCATGGATCGACCCAGTACAACTTCCCTCATGCGATCGGCCACAGTCTCTACAAATCCTCATCTCCGGCCTGACATATCGAGGGGCCTCCTTGATAATAGGATAGGCTCTGGGTCTCTCCAATCTGTCCTTCTGTACCTCAATCCTTCCTCTCCTGAAGGAACCTCTCCGAGCCTCTGTCTGGAAAAGTGCTGGCCTCTTGCCCTTATCTCTATTCACCGCTCTGAGCTCATTCTGGGATTGTACCATCTCAATCCCTCTTTCAATCTCTTGTGCTCGTCTCAGAGCATCTCCAAACTCAGTAATGCATAGCCCTATCAATCTATCTCTGATGATGGGCTTCAACCCATACACAAACTTCTCTGTGCGGAGCTCTTCACTCTTGAAGGTCTCTGGGTCATATCTCAATAGCGCTGTGAATTGGCTCTCATAGTCATCCACAGACATGTCACCCTGTACCAAATTCAAAAACTCGGCCTGCTTCTTTCTCTGGGCGGCCCGTGGTACATATTGGGTCCTAAAAGCTGTCTGAAACTCTTCCCAACCAATCACACCATGGTGGGACATCAAAATACCCTGGGTAGTACCCCACCAATCTCGAGCTCTCCCCTTCAGCATATAGGCACTCATACTGACCCTCTCAGCATCGGTGCACCCCAGGATATCAAATATAATCCTTAACTCCGTCAACCACTCCTCAGCCTCCGTAGGATCCTTCTTTCCCTTAAATACGGGTGGATTCATCTTCAAAAAATTCCTTAGTCGGACCATGCTTCTATCCTCAGGCTGGGCGACGGGAGGCACTGGGGGCATGGGAGGTCCTTGTGGTGGTGTAGGGGTAGTATCCGAGGCATTAACTCCAAAGTGTTGCGCGAATAACGCTGCCATCTGCTCAAAACCTTGCCTCACATCGGTCTCAATCTGATTAAATCGAGAGTTAGGACTCTCTGGTTGTGGGACAGGTGGCGGAGGGGACTCTGCCTGCCTCCTCGAACGACCTCGTCGTTTACTCATTCTCTATCTCAACTCGTCTCCTGCGCGTACATATCAAAACCGATTGAAATCTCAATCCTCAATTTCAGTTCATGACCAGACTATTACAGACACTTGGGATGTATTCTACTTCACTTAACCGACACTGACAGTACTAGACACCCTAAGCTCTGATACCAAGAAAACTCTGTCACGCCCCGGAAGTGCGAAAAATAGGGCTAATTTAAGACTTTTTACTCATTAATTCACAATTAAGAGTGCATTCCTGTGCAGTGTCATACATCATCATAATTATCATGCCTCAAGATCTCAACATCATATAACGTATATTGTACCGTATACAAATACTCAATTCCAAGTTAATTAATCCTAATACATCCCATATAATGTCATACATCAAGTGTCTGCAATTACAATAATAGTCTGGGTACATGAAAAGATAAATAAACCTCAAAGTACAAAATATATAGCCTGGAGCTCGAATCCTCCACTAGCCACTACTCCGTACGTCGCAGGGAAGTCCTTATTCACTTGAAGAACTCTGGGGGGAAAGAAAAACAGGGTGAGCTTCTAAATCGCTCAGTAAGGGGGGTAGGGGACTCATTTCATAAACCAAAATGCACACCACAAAACATTTATTTGTATGTGAAACTCATTTGAAAACCATAGCATGAAAATACTCAAAACGACACTCTCATGTGTCAAGTCATGTGAAAACATGAAGTAAAAGGCTCACTCTAGAGCAAAAACAAAGCATGTGAAAACAACGCGATAAATGCTTTCTCAAATAACGTGGCATAGCCACTGATTTAAAATCACTCGTGGAATAGCCACAAAACACACGTGGCAAAGCCACTGATTTAATTTCTCACGTGGCATAGCCACAAAACACACGTGGCAAAGCCAGTGAATTATTTTCTCGCGTGGCATAGCCACAGAATAGGGTTTCTCAACGTGGCACTGCCACCAATTGGGGTATAACGCGGCACAGCCACCAATGGATTTTCTCAACGTGGCACAGCCACCAATGGGGTATAACGTGGCACAGCCACCAAGGGGGTATCTCAACGTGGCACAGCCACCAAGGGGGTATCTCAACGTGGCACAGCCACCAAGGGGGTATAACGTGGCACAGCCACCAATGGGTTTTCTCAACGTGGCACAGCCACCAATGGGGTTTCTCAACGTGGCACATCCACAGAATAGGTTATTCTCACGTTACCATAACGGAGAAGAAATCGGGCTTACATGCTACCAGAGCAATACCCGGTGTGTACTCACATCTACACACCTAAGTCTTATCACATAAGACGGGTTTGCCTTCACGTAGAACTCGTAATGGTTTTTCTCTCATAAAACTCATTTGAAAACCGTTTTGTACTCAACACAAAACGTAATAAAACCGAGTTCCAACCGGCAAAGCACACGCACACATTTCTCAAATCTCATATTGCCTTAACGTAGAGCCCAGTTATAAACTCATAAAAACGTTGGGCTCCAACCGGGTATAAAATCGTGTGCAATTTAATCTCAACACAAAACACTCAACATGCTTGTTTATAAATCATAAATCATGCTATAACAGTTTACAAATCACATACACAAATGGTTTAGATTTCCCTTACCTCTTTGCACCTCGTATAGTGCAATTGTTCCCCCGTATCACGGACTAGCCTCGCATTCCACTCTGGAACTCCCGAGCTGTCCAAACGATGTTAAAACATCAATACTCAATATCACGTAAACCTCAATTCTCAAAATCGAGCATAATTGCTCATAACACCTCAAATCTCTTGATTTCTCGTAACTCAACCCTAAACTACAACCTCATTCACAATATCTCAATGTCCTACATTCCTCATGCCAATTATCTAGGCTAATTCTCCACATTGTCTATATTTCCATTTATAGCACAATTCTCAAAATTACTCAAAATCGCTAAATATCATTGTCACTCTATCCACATTGAAATTCATCAATCCTTAATCATTTCTCAACTATTTCAACACAATTACAACCACCAATAACATCAAAATCAGCTCAAATATCAAGATCGAGGTTTAGAAATTACCCAAAGCTTGTGAGACGCACAACTCACGCCTCGATCCGATTCGTCCTTCGATTTCCAAGTATGTTGTTCTCCCTTTGATGAGGAACAACTTTCCTTCTTACCACAACTGCTGATTCGATCGAAAATGGGTGATTTGGAGGAGTGAGAAACTAGGTTTTCGGAAAAATGGAGGTTTTGGAGGAGAGAGAAAGTAAAATTGCAGAGAAAACACGGGTTCCTTATATAGACTGGAGGTAGGAGATCGATCTTCCTCTTGATGAGATCGATCTGCTCCTAAGGAGATCGATCTTCTCCCCAAACAGAAGCATTTGGAGATCGATCTCCTCCTCATGAGATCGATCTTCTCTCAAACAGATTCATTTGGAGATCGATCTCGTCCTCATGAGATCGATCCCTTCTCAAACAGATTCATAAGGAGATCGATCTCTTCCATTGGAGATCGATCTGCTCCTCAAATTTCTCCTTCCTCGTCATTTTTAACTCACCAGATCGATCTCTCCTTCTCCCAGATCGATCTGTCCTCATGGTTCATGCTTATTTTACACACTTAACACATAAATCTCCAATTATAATTCCCACAATTCACTTAGCTCAATAAATTACACTTCAATTTATTATTACATCATTAAAATATGTCTGAAATTCTCAGATCTCACACAGAATGCTTCATGAGATCAATCTGCTCCTTGAGGAGATCGATCTTCTCCCAAACAGAAACATTCTGAGATCGATTCCTTCCTCATGAGATCGATCTCTTCAATACAGAATCATAAGGAGATCGATCATCTTCCATTGGAGATCGATCTGTCACTTAAATTCCTTCTTCCTTGTCATTTTTAGCCCACCAGATCGATCTTTCTTCTCTAAGATCGATCTGACCTCATAGTTTCCCACTTTGGTTAGACACTTACACATAAATCTCCAAATATAATTTCCACAATTCACTACTTTGATTATTTCTCATTCATTACTTATACATTTCACTCAGCTCAATAAATTACACTTCCAGTTCATCTTACATAACTAAAATATATCTGAAATTCTCAGATCTCATATCCTCCCCACCTTAAAGAGAATTTGGTCCTCCAAATTCAACTCAACTCATCAAATAGATGGGGGTGTTTCTCCTTCATAAGACTCTCTAATTCCCACGTTGCCTCTTCCATTGAGTGATGTTTCCACAAAACTTTCACTAATGGGATGCTTTTGATTCTAAGTACCTTCTCTTTTCTATCAAGAATCTGAACAGGTTCTTCAGTGTATCTCATGTCCTCTTGTATGTCCATCTCGTCATACTCTATGACATGAGAAGGGTCCGGGTGGTACTTCCTCAACATTGATACATGAAAGATGTTATGTATTTCAGACATCTGTAAGGGTAATTCCAATCTGTAGGCTACCTCTCCCACTCTCTCAAGAATCTCGAATGGTCCTATGTATCGAGGACTCAATTTCCCTTTCTTCCCAAATAGCATGATACCCTTACTGGTGATATCTTTAGAAATACTGCATCACCAACATCAAGCTCTAGTGGCCGTCTATGCACATCTGCGTAGCTTTTCTGTCTACTCTATGCAGCCCGTAACCTCTCACATATGAGTTTCACACTCTGTACAGCTTGCTCAACAAGCTCGGGAGCATTTATCTTTATGTCACCGACTTCTTCCCATGCTACGGGGATCTACACCTCTTACCATATAGAGCCTTAAAAGGTGTCATTTCAATACTCGCATGATAGCTGTTATTGTACGTAAACTCTGCTAGGGGCAGGTGATCATCCCATGATCCCTTAAAATCCATCGTACACACCCTCAACATATCCTCTAGGGTCTGAATAGTCCTCTCTGACTGACCATCTGTCTGAGGATGATAGGCAGTACTGAAACTCAATCGAGATCCCATGGACTCCTAAAATTGGGTCCAAAATCTGGAAGTAAATCGAGAATCTCTATCAGAAGTAATACTCACTGGAGCCCTATGTAATCTAGCTATCTCGCTAACATACGACTCAGCTAAGGCATCCATCGTATCTGTGCTCTTGATGGCAAGGAAGTGGGCACTCTTGGTCAGTCTATCCACTATGACCCATATCGCATCACGACCTCTCCGGGTCCTCGGTAAGCCCATAATAAAGTCCATGGTGACATGCTCCCATTTCCATATAGGTACAGGTAAAGGTTATAGTAGTCCTTCGGGCTTCCGATGCTCAGCTTTCACTTGCTGGCATACTAAACATCTGGCCACATAATCTGCCACGTCTCGCTTCATACCACTCCACTAGTACACCTTTCTCAAGTCTCGGTACATCTTAGTACTCCCTGGGTGCATGGTGTATCGCGAGCAATGAGATTCTCTCAGTATCTGTCTCTTTAGGGTATCATCGTCCGATACACAAATTCGTCCTCTAAATCTCAACAATCCATCCTCACTGACTATGAGATCCGACAGTGAAGTCTGGTCAGCTTGGCTAACCATATCTATCAACCTCTGATCACTACGTTGCCCAGTTCTAATCTGATCCATAATCCTGGGCTCTATTCGCAAGCTAGCCAAAAATCCAATCTCTACCTCTTTAACTATGATCCGAAGTTCGGCAAACTGCTCCAGTAAATCCCATTCCCTGATCATCATAGCAGATATCATACTCTTTCAACTTAGGGCATCAGCAACTATGTTTGCTTTACCCGGATGGTATAGAATTTCGCAGTCATAATCCTTAAGGAGTTCCATCCATCTCCTTTGTCTCATGTTTAACTCTTTCTGATCAAAGAGATACCTCAAACTCTTGTGATCAGTGAAGATCTGAAATCTTTCCCCATATAAGTAGTGTTGCCAGATCTTCAAGGCAAAAACCATAGTGGCTAACTCCAAATCATGCGTGGGGTAATTTCGCTCATGGTCTTTCAATTGTCGCGATCCATATGCGACCACTCTTCCGTACTGCATAAGCACACACCCCAATCCTTGATGGGATGCATCACTATAAACTGAAAATCCTCCTGATCCCTCAGGAATAGTCAGCACATGTGCCACTGTCAATCTCCTCTTCAACTCCTAAAAATTGAGCTCACACTGATCAGTCCATATGAATGGAGTCTCCTTGGGCATGAGCTTAGTCAAAGGAGCAGCAATCCTGGAAAATCCTTCCACAAATCTTCTATAATATCCTGCCAAACCAAGGAAGCTTCCTACTTCAGTAACTGTTCTCGGTCTTTCCCAGTTAAGCACAGCCTCTACTTTACTTCGATCCACTGATACTCCTTCTTTTGAGACTATATGACTAAGGAAAGCTATCCGATCTAGCCAAAACTCACACTTACTAAGCTTTCTATATAGTTGTTTATCTCAGAGTATCTGAAGTACTAACCACAAATGCTGCGCATGCTCCTCATATGACCGAGAGTATACCAGGTTATCATCAATAAAGACTATCACAAATTTATCTAGATAGTCTCTAAACACCTCGTTCATTAATTTCATAAATGCTGCAGGGGCGTTTGTCAATCCAAAGGATATCACTAGAAATTCATAATGGTCATACCTTGTCTTGAAGGTCATCTTCTGAATATCTTCTTCTTTAATCCTCAATTGGTGATAGCCCGATCTCAAATCAATCTTAAAAAAGACTGAGGCCCCTCTCAGCTGATTAAGTAGATCATCAATCCTCGGTAATGGATATTTATTCTTCACCGTGGCTTTATTCAACAGTCAGTAGTCTACGCATAATCTGAGACTACCATCCTTCTTCTTAACAAATAAAACTGGTGCTCCCCAAGGTGAAACACTGGGTCTAATAAACCCTTGATCTAATAACTCTTGTAGTTGTTTCTTCAATTCCTCAAGTTCCACTAATGCCATCCTGTATGGAGGTCTAGAGATAGGCTGAGTATCCAGTACCAAATCAATAGTAAACTCCAGCTCTCTCTCTCTGGGGGTAAACCTGGCAACTCACCTGGGAAAACATCCAAAAATTTGCACACCACAGGTATATCCTCAATCCTCGAATGTTCCCGCTCATCATCTGAGATGAGTGTTTCATAACCTTCACATGAACAATCATATTTAATACTCTCAAAAATAATATTAAAATTTCAAATTACTGGCTAGAATTCCACATATTCATTTCCTCAATATCTTAACCGTACACTGTAAGGTTCAGGTAGGGAAAAAGTTACAATCTTAGTGTAGCAGTCTAAACTCACTCGATTGGTTGCTAGCCAATCCATTCCCAAAATTACATCAAACCCATATATATTTAATATTGTTAGATCTGCTAACATTACTCTATCTCCCACCTTTATTTCACACCCTCTACAGATTAACTCAGTTCTCTGAGATTCACGCATAGGGGTATTTACATGTAGTATATACTCTAGATGTTCAAACTTCAAATTTAATCTACATGCAAAATCCTCAAAAATAAACAAATGCGTGGATCCTGGATCAATTAACACATGAGCCTTATGATTACAGACAGAGAGTGTACCTCTTATAGTTTCTGCTGAAGTGTCTGCTGTTTCTTTGTCCAAAGAAAACACACGTCCCTGTGTGACAGGTCTCTTTCCTTTCTCTACAGCAGTGGCCCGTCTCTGGGGATTCACTCTCTGAGGCTGCTATCTAGTAGGCTCTGGAACATGTGGTATCTGAGGTTGAGGACAGTACTTCACTCTGTGCCCATGTCACCACATCTAAAACATCCACGGATTGACCCAGTATAACTTCCCCCATTCGATCGACCACAGTCTCTACAAACCCTTATCTCAGGCCTGACATATCGAGGGGTCTCCTTGATAATAGGATAAGCTCTGAGTCTCTCTAATTTGCCCTTTTGTACCTCAATTCATCCTCTCCTGAAGGAACCTCTCCGAACATCTGCCTGGGACATTGCTGGCCTCTTGCCCTTATCCCTAGTCATTGCTCCGAACTCACTCTGGGATTGTACAATTTCAATTCCCCTCTCAATCTCTTGTGCTCGTCTCAGAGCATCTCCAAACTCAGTAATACACAACCCAATCAATCGATCTCTGATAATGGGCTTCAATCCATACACAAATCTCTCGGTACGAAGCTCTGCATTCTTGAAGGTCTTTGGATCATATCTCAGCAGAGCGGTAAATCGGCTCTCATAATCATCCACAGACATGTCGCCCTGTACCAAACACAAAAACTCTGCTTGCCTCCTTCTCTGGGCAGCTCGTGATACATATTGGGCTCTAAAAGCTGCCTAAAATTCTTCCTAACCAATCACATTCTGGTGGGACATCAGAATACCCTGGGTAGTACCCCACCAATCTCGAGCTCTCCCTTTCAACATATAGGCACTCACATTGACTCTCTCAGCATCGGTGCACTCGGGATAGTCAAATATAACTCTCAACTCCGTCAGCCACTCGTCAGCCTCTGTAGGATCCTTCTTTCCCCTAAATGCAAGTCGATTCATTTTCAAAAAGTCCTTCAGTCGGACCATACTTCTATCATCAGGTTGAGTGACGGAAGGCACTAGGTCCATCTGTACTGGGGGTACGGGAGGTCCTTGTGGTGGTGTAGGAGTAGTACCCGAGGTATTAACTCCAAAGTGTTGCGCGAATAGCGCTACCATTTGCTCAAATCCCTGCCTCACATCGGTCTTAATATGGTTAAACCGAGAGTTAGGACTCTCTGGTTGTGGGGCAGGTGGCGGCGGGAACTCTGCCTGCCTCCTCGAACGACCTCATCGTTTACTCATTCTCTATCTCAACTCGTCTCCTGCGCGCACATACTAAAATCGATTAAAATCTCAATCCTCAATTTTAGTTCATGACCAGACTTATACAGACACTTGGGATGTATTCTATTTCACTTAACCGACACCGACAGTACTAGACACCCTAAGCTCTGATACCAAGAAAACTCTGTGACGCCTCAAAAATGCAGAAAATAGGGTAAATTTAAAACTTTTTACTCATCAAATCACAATTAAGGGTGCATTCCTGTGCAGTGTCACACATCATCATACTTATCATGCCTCAGGATCTCATCATAAATTAGTATATATCATATCATATACATTACTCAATTCTGAGTTAATTAATCCTAATACATCCCATACATCATTGTACAACAAGTGTCTGTAAATATAACTCTAGTCTGGATACATGGATATTAAATATCTACCTCAATACAAAAAATATAGCTTGGAGCTCAAGTCCTCCACTAGCCTCAAATCCGTACGTCGCGGGGAACTTACTTCACTTGAAGAAATCTGGAAGGGAAAGAAAACAGGGTGAGCTTCTAAATTGCTCAATAAGGGGGGTAAGGGGACTCAGTTATATAAACCATATCACACATCATAAATATGTCTTTATATATGAAACTCAGTATACTCATTTGAAAACGTAGCATGAAAGTTCTCAAAACATCATCATCTCATAGCTCATAAATCATGTGAAAACATGAAGGTAAAAAGGCTCAATCTAGAGCATTCACAAGCATGTGTAAATATACATGATAATGTCTTTTCTCAAAATATGTGATAAAAATCACCTCAGTAAATAGCATGTGACAAGGTCACAAAACACAACTCATGTGTAAAACGAGACTAGGCAATAAAACTCATATAAAACTCATCATGGCACATCAAATATATAATCTCCTCTGGGTGTGCATCCCAGGCATTCTCGTAAGAGGGGACGTCTACAATATGGTCGTATGCATGGTATATTGGACTTATATGTTACCAGAACAAGGCCCGACCTTACATGCTACCAGAGCAATGCCTCGCTTCATGCACACTATCACGTGGTCCCTGGGTCGATTCTCAGGCGGCCCACTGAATCGGTTTTACATGCTACCAAAGCAAGGCCTCCCAAAGCTACCAAAGTGGAGGAATAATCGAAGTTACATGTTACCAGAACATGGCCCGGACTTACATGCTACCAAAGCAAAGCCACCCAGCGTTACCAGAACGGGGGTCATCTCACGTTACCAAAATGGTGGCATCTCTCGTTACTAGAACGAGGAATATCGGACTTACATGCTACCAGAGCAATGCCTGTGGTCCCTAGGTCGGTTCCTAGGCGTCCCACTATATCGGTCTTACATGCTATCAAGCAAGGCCCGATGTGTGTTCAACATGACACGCCTAAGTCTCAATCATTAGCCATTATCTTATAAAACGTTTTGCCTTCACGTAGAACTCATAATGATTTTCTCTCATAAAACTCATTTAAAACATTTGTGTACTCAACACAAAACATATTAAAATCGAGTTCCAACCGACAAAACACGCACACATTTTCTCAAATCTCAACATTGCCTTAACGTAGAGCCCAAGTTACTTTTCACGCAAACTCAACGGTTTATAAAGCAATTTCACACTTAGCTTATAAAACTTGTAAAACAATGGGCTCCAACCGGCTATAAAAATCATGTGCAATCTTATCACAACACAACACTAAACATGCTTGTATTCTCAAATCATGGTTCATGCTATAAACAGTTCATCAAAACACATACACAAATGGTTTAGTTTTCCCTTACCTCTTTGCACCTCGTATAGTGCAATCATTCCCCGTATCACGGACTAGCCTCGCATTCCACTCTCAAACTCCCGAGCTGTCCAAACGATGTTAAAAACATCAATAACCTAACTCAATCGCATTATTGAGCACACATTTGCTCATTTTCTCATTAACACCTCAATTAACTTAAATCTTCACAATTCTATCACAACTCATAATATCACCCACTACATCTCAAAATTCTACATTTCTCGTACTATATTCCATGCTAAATTCACCACATTATCTCAATTCCAATTTATAGCCATAATTCCCAAAATTACCATAATAGCATAATAACATCCCTACTCAAACAAAATCATAGTTTTAACAATCCCTAATTATTTTCCAACTATTTCATCACAATGCCCATGCTCACAATCACCAAAGATTACTTCAAAATCAAAGATCGAGGTTTAGAGATTACCCAAACTTGTGGAGTGCTCAACTCACACCTCGATTCGATTCGTCTTTCGATTTCCAAGTATGTTGTTCTCCTTTGGATGAGGAACAACTTTTCTTCTTGTAGCAACTCTTGATTTGGATGGAAATGGGCGATTTAGAAGAGAGAGAAAGCTAGGGCTCGATTGAAATGGAGGTTTGGAAGAGAGAGAAAAGATAAAATGCAGGAAAACACAGGGGTCCTTTTATAGACGGAGGGTAGGAGATCAATCTGGCTCTTAATGAGATCGACCTGCATTTGAATTTGAGGACGATTTGGGGTAATTTTATACCTAGAAGATCGATCAGTCGTGGGGTAAGATCGATCTCTTATTGGCTTCATGAGATCGATCTGCTCCATTTATGAGATCGATCTCTAGTTTACAGAATGCTTCATGAGATCGATCTGCTCCTTAAGGAGATCGATCTTCTCCCAAACAGAAACATTCTGAGATCGATTCCTTCCTCATGAGATCGATCTCTTCAATACAGAATCATAAGGAGATCGATCCCCTTCCATTGGAGATCGATCTGTTCACTTAAATTCCTCCTTCCTTGTCATTTTTAGCCTACCAGATCGATCTTTCTTCTCTAAGATCGATCTGACCTCATAGTTTCCCACTTTGGTTAGACACTTACGCATAAATCTCCAAATATAATTTCCACAATTCACTACTTTGATTATTTCTCATTTATTACTTATACATTTCACTCAGCTCAATAAATTACACTTCAAGTTCATATTACATAACTAAAATGTATCTGAAATTCTCAGATCTCACAATCGATCTCATGCAAGAGAAGATCGATCTCCTTAAGATTTTGAGTTGAAACAGATCGATCTCATGCTTGGGAGTAGATCGATCTCATGATGTCTGGAAGGTCAGTTTTAAGAGGAAAATGTAGAACAAATCGATCTCCTAGGGTAGCAGATCGATCTTATCAAGATAATTCTATAAATACTGGACTTCTTCACTTCATTTTCCCGAGAGTTACTATTCCATTTGGAAACTAAGCCTAAACCTAGCCAAGAAACACTAGAAAACTTCAGTTTGTGATCAGTTTTGAGTGAGCTATAAGAGAGTAAAGTTGTTCTTAGCAAAGAGTAGAGAAACATACTTGGAAACAAAGGATTGGAATCAAGAGCTAAGAAAGCAAGGAGGATTTTACCATCTTGGTAAAAAAGGAAAGAAAGTTCAGCTAGGTAAGATTTAATGCACCAAGTTAATATATGTTAAACTAGATGTGTTAATGAGATTGTTGGTGTATATATGATTTGTTGGAAATGAAAGGATCATGAAAAATGAGCATGACCTAGTTTTGTCATGAAAGTGAGAAAGTGATGAGAAAATGGTATTAACATTGATTTAATGATGAAATATGCATGTAGGAAAGATTATGAGTTGATCTTATGAAATGCATATATTGGAAATAAGGAGTGATGAATATAATTATGTGAAAATATGGTATGATGCCATATTGGGAGAAAATTGTCAGACCCGAGTTTTTGATTTACGTATGTAGCTTGTACCTTATGATTCCTATGTGTACGAACGTTATATTTCATAGTTGAATCATAAGAAGAGTATTTACTATCGTGCAATCGATTTATTGAGAATTAAAAATGCATGTAAGCTACATAATAGCAAGATAAGGGTTAAAGTGATTTTCGAGCAAGTACAGGGGTAAAACGGTCAATTGACCTAAATTCGGTATAAATTCGATGAGAAAATTTCATTAAAAATATGAAATCGAGAGATCTTGATCAATAACGATGAAAATATTGAATTTCGAGTCCAATTGATCGAGATTTGAATTTAATTAATATTTTTGGAATTTTTGTCTCGAAAAACGAGCCCAAAAATAGTTGAAAAATATATCGAAAAGGTAAAATCGGACTGATAAATTCATTTACGGACTAAATGAATTTAATAAGAATTTTTGGGATATTTTTGGGATATTTTAGGATTTTTAATATTATTTTAAGGATTAAAATAATATTAGAAAAATATATTATAAAGTTAAAAAAAAAAACGAAAATAGAAACGAAATTCTGAAAACGCGGGGAGAGAGAAACAAAAACGCAAAAAAACCGACGAAAGGGAAAGCTTGTCGGACCAGCCACCACCGGCGACCCCAGCGGCCAGCGAACGGCCAGAAAGGAAGAAGGCTACGGCGCGACCTCCCAGCCACCGGTAACGCGCCTCACCGGCGCCGGAAAAGGGAGATCAACGGAGTTGAAGGCCGCGGAGAAGAGAAGGGAATCCGACGGCCACCGGCGGTGCTAGGGTCCGATCGAGCCCAGCCGAACGATCCCCAGGCTTTGGCACGCCAAACGGTGGTGGAATCGGTCGGAGAACCGGTCGGACGGTGCCGAAACGGCGAAAGGAACCTGAACCGGTCGACCGATTCAGTGGAAAGTGACTGTGCTGAACCGGACCGGACCGGTTCAGCCAAGGAGAAAAGGGAAAAAAGAGGAAAAAGGAAAAGGAAAATTTTTGAGATTTCACCGGACTTCGGGTAAGTCGATACGAGGTCAAAAGTGACCAATTTAATTTCTGATAAATTTATTTAAATTATATTTAATCAGAAATTGACCCGGAGTTAAATATACGAAATTATGCAGTTCGACGATTAATTTCGAACGGAAGCCCGATCGAACTCCGATTCGCGCACCATCGCACAATCTCGGGTAAGTAAAGCTCATTTACGACAATTTATGTGATTTATGCGTATTTAAGATTTAATTTACGCATTTCGGATTAAATTTCGGATTTAGTGAATTATATTCAAAAAATTGAATAAAATGTCGTAAATGATATACGGGCTATCCAAAGAGCTTGGAATAAAGCCCAATGGGTATTGATAGGCCCAATGAGTCGATAGACCTTGATGAACGGGCTTAATACGGATTAAGGCCCGATTAACGTGATTAAGGCCCATTAAGCGTAAAAGGGCCAATTTAAGTGAAATAAACTGTATTAAATGTGTAATACAGTAAGAAAAGTGTAATTAACTCAGTGAATGATTAAATGCAGTTCCAGAGTCATATTGAGAGTTGACCGGACTGCGAGATTAGACAGCATAGAGGAAGAGAGGTCAAACGACGTGATCTGAGGTAGGGGACTCTTGCAAGTAGTTAGAGATATCTGTGCATATTTTCGTTGGATTTTACATTCACTGAAATTGTTTGAGGGTCAGAGAAAATCTATAATAATTATAGGGACCCGATATGGGTAAATTACGATTTTGCCCCTAGTTAGGCAAAAAGTGAAATTTTGGAAAAAGTGGTAAAAAGCATGGAAATGATGTTTTGAGTGGTTTTTACTGCTGTGTAGCAGAAGAGTAGGTGGATGGGCTAATGTTTTGAGGTCGATGTAAATTAAGCACACTTTATAGTGCTGATTTTAGTGATTTTTAACATCCCTATTTTTAAAGAGCCATCTACCAAATTATGTGGAAACAATCGTGCTAGAGCATAACTCGCACTTGATTTCAGATGTTTTTCACATACATTAGTGCTGGAGGATGACTCGCACTACATTTATTTGACTTGCATGATAGAGTATTGGAGCATTGCTCGTACTCAGTTTTTATGTGATTTGTGCATGATAGAGTGCTGGAGCGTTTAGCTCGTACTCGAGTTTTACATGAGATGCATGACCTGGTGCTGGAGGTTCACTCGCACTAGTGTTGATATTTTGACATGCATATACAGTGTTTTGAGGCGGAGTGTTGACTATGTGTCACACTCAAGACGCGCACTGTAGTTTTTCGTGATATACACACATGTTAGAAAAACCGTGACGATTTCCTCCGTGTAGACTGAGTGTCACATTGTTGAGATGTTCTCACGTGAATTTAGAGAGGTGGCATTTATTCTATAGTATGAGGGCTAAGACCTATCGCAGGCACCCCACTATGATGTATTTCCATGGTATAAGCGGCTAAGACCTATGGCAGGCACCCCGACCATGATGTATGGGTCCACGAGTGTACGATGTACCGTGCGTGTGGCATGGAGTACCTTGTACCGTGTTTTCTGTTGTGGAGTTGTGGAGGAGAGTTGTTGATAGCTGACGGTTGTGATGGACTGACCCCCCTCCCGTTACAGCAGTGATAACCCGCACACCGAGTACTGTGTTGCCTGGGATTTCACCACATGTTAGGATATGTACATAGTCCGGAGATACTCTCTAACAGTAAGATCCTTAAGCCCAACATCCTTAAGCCAGAATAGGCGGGGAGGCTCTGTTCGGCGGGGAGGCTCTCTTACATAGTCTAGAGAGATTACATTTAGCTACTGAGTCTCGCAAGGTATATAACATGTATTTTATGATACGGGTAGACCTAAGGGATGGGTCGAAACCCAGTTTATTTGTGTTGTGATGAGAAATGCCATATTTGCTGTGTTTTGAATGTAAATGGCATATTTTATATAAAGGCATTCTTAAATGATTTAATATGCACTGTTTTGCATGAATGCCTCTGATTGATAAACCAGCATGTGTTTAGTATGTGAGATTTTAAATCTGTACTATATTATATATATATTTTAAACATGCTTTTGAAATGAGAGAAGGAAAGGCAAAGCACTATTTTCAAGTAGATAGTATGGATGTCTACTTGCTTGCCTGATTTCCTTACTGAGCGCGTTGATAGCTCATCCCAATCATTTTCCCCCATCTCTACAGATTCTCATCAGTAGATCGAGTCGGCCAGGGTATTGCATTCCTTTGATCCGCTGCCACTCCCCATCTAGCGAAAGGTATACACACGCGTACTCTTTTGTATCTGAACAATGTATAAACACAGTGATGTACACGTTTTAATATGGGGGATGTAGTGATGTAATTATATTTAAGAATACGAATTTACTTATGATATAAATGTCATGTATGTATGATACGAAAAAGAATGGTAAGCTATGTATGGATGAGGAGACTAAGGCCTATTCACAGCCCAACTGTTGAGGAGATAAAGGTAAGTACAAAACGAAAAATTTATTGTGGTTTTTGGTAAAGTCGCGTGTGGGAGGAGGGCGTGACAGAGTGGTATCAGTGCCTAGTTGGTCTGATGTGAATAGGTGTTAGTAATTAGGAAAATGTACATCCCCATATCACTGTATTTTGTTCAGTTACAATTGTGTATACAAATGGGATGTTGACAAATTAATGGTTGTGAATGCAGGAATTGAGCCATTATGGCTAATACCCGCCGTGGTAGAGGGGCGAGAGGTAGGGCTGGAGGCCGTAGAGGTAGGTCGACTAGCCAGGGTGAGTCTTCGACTACCCATACACCCCCAGGTACTGCTGAGGTACCGGATACTACTGAGGCACGTTTCACGAGGATAGAGCGTAGCCTGGAGGCTATAGTAGGGTTGTTGGCACAGACTTTGCCAGGTAGACAGAGACAGGATGCAGAGACTGCGACTGGAGAGGCAGTTGCACCTAATACACCTGCGCAGGCTGTACAGATGCCACAGACTACTGATACTCCTACACCCCCACCAGTTCAGGTTGGTAGAGGATATGGGTGTGATCTTGATCGATTGCGACAGTTTCAGAAGCTTGGACCTCCATCTTTCGAGGGGTCAAGGACCCAGCCAGTGCTGAGGAGTGGATTGGCGAGATGGAGAAGTTGTACGATTTGTTTGAGTGTACGACTTCTGAGAGAGTCGCATTTGCTGCGTTCCTACTGAAGGGAACGGCAGAGCATTGGTGAAAGTCCACCAGGCCGATATTGAGAGCCCGACATGCTGAGATTAGTTGGGAGATGTTTCTAGAGGCCTTCAGGAGGCAGTTTGTTCCTGATACTGCGCAGCGTAGACTGCAGGCTGAGTTTTGGGATTGAGCCAGGGGAGTCTCACAGTGGATGAGTGTGAGACCAGATTTTTGGCCCTGGGGAGATATGATCCCGATACCATGTACAGCGAGACCAGGAAGGTCCGCAGATTTATTGACGGATTGAGACCGATGTTGCGGTCTAAATTGGTACCACTAGACATTGGTACATATGATGAGGCAGTGCGCAGGGCGCAGCTTTGTGAGCAGGATTACGAGAGAAATGCCTCTGAGTTTGGGAAGTTCAGTCGGAGCCGAGATAGAGAGAGGAAGAGGCCGGCTAGAGATAGAGGGTTCAGTTATCGAGGAGGGAGGAGACTCTTCGGTAAGGGACCACGGATAGAGGAGGTGCGAGAGCGACCAGTCAGACCTCCTACATACCCGGCCATAGCTCCGACGAAGGGCATTGTGATTGGAGGACCGAGGCCTACTACTGATCAGTGCAGCCGATGTGGCAGACATCATGGCGGTAGACCTTGTCCGTTGAGCCCTGTTATGTGTTTTCGATGTGGGAAACAGGGGCATATGGCTAGAGAGTGCCCAGAGACATATGTGATTGCCCCACAGAAGGGCAGGGAGCAAGATAGATCTCCAGCTGGTACGTCTGCTCAGAGAGGTAGAGCGACGGCAGAGGAGAAGGGTAAGCAGGTGATGGGTCGAGGGCGTGTACATGCTTTGGACCAGGACACAGCTGATACTTCTACGGATGTGATTCGAGGTAACATCCTGATTTATGATTTAGAAGCATATGTTTTAATTGATCCTGGTGCCACACATTCATTTGTATCACCATAATTTGCATGTAAGTTAGAAAAGCATGTAAAGTGTACTCCTTTAAAGATGATGATGTTGATTTGTATGCCTATGGATTCCAGTCAGCTAGTTGAGCATGTGTATAACGATTGTAAGTTAAGAGTAGGGGAAAAGGATATGACAGCCAATCTAATATTGCTAAGTATGAGTGACTTTGATGTAATATTAGGTATGGATTGGTTATCTGCAAACCATGCTGTTTTAGATTGTTATGCTAAGACAGTTATGTTTCCTAACCCTACGAAAGTTATTGTAAAGTTTGATAGGAAGAAATGAAAGAAATAAATATGTTGTTAATAAATAAAAAATATTTTGCTGACTGAGAGATAAATATCTTGAAGGTTTCATTGCGTACGTAGTGGATACGGATAAGGTACATCCGGAGTTGGTAGATATTCCTGTGGTCAGTGAGTACCCAGATGTTTTCCCGGATGAGTTGCCAGGGTTACCACCAGACAGGGAGATGGAGTTCTGTATAGATTTGGTGCCTGGTACTGAGCCTATTTCGAGACCACCGTATCGCATGGCCTTAGTTGAGCTGGAGGAGCTCAAGAGACAGTTACAGGAGTTGTTGGATAGGGGTTTTATCAGACCGAGTGTTTCACCGTGGGGAGCACCGGTTCTGTTTGTGAGGAAGAAGGATGGGAGCCTCCGATTGTGTATAGACTACAGATTGTTGAATAAGGCTACCATCAAGAATAGATATCCCCTTCCACGCATTGACGACTTACTGGATCAGCTTCGGGGAGCGCAGGTCTTTTCTAAGATTAATCTGAGGTCTGGGTATCATCAGTTGAGAGTTCGGAGTGGAGATGTACCCAAGACAGCATTTAGGACTCGATATGGCCATTATGAGTTCCTAGTTATGCCATTCGGACTGACAGATGCTCCCGCAGCTTTCATGGCTTTGATGAATGATGTGTTCAAGCCATATTTGGATCAGTTTGTTATCGTATTCATCGATGACATATTAGTATATTCGAGATCCGAGGAGGAGCATGAGGAGCACCTTAGGATTGTATTACAGACTCTATGAGGGCAGCAGTTGTATGCTAAACTCAGCAAGTGTGATTTTTGGTTGACAGAGATCTCGTTTTTGGGACATGTAGTGTCGAGGGATGGTGTATCAATAGATCCATCCAAGATTAAGGCTGTAGTTCAATGGGAACAGCCGAGGACAGTTACCGAGATCAGGAGTTTTCTGGGTTTAGCAGGGTACTATTGGAGATTCGTTGAGGGATTTTCGAAGTTGGCTGCTCCGTTGACACGTCTCACTCGGAAGAATGTTGCATTCGTGTGGGACGAGGATTGTGAGAGGAGTTTTCAGGAGCTAAAGAGTCGATTGACCACCGCTCCGATTCTCACTATTCCTACCAGCTCAGGAGGATTTTCAGTATATACCGATGCTTCGCATCAGGGACTGGGCTGTGTGTTGATGCAGGATGGAAGGGTAGTTGCTTATGGATCCAGACAGCTGAAGGACCATGAGAAGAACTATCCGACCCACGATTTAGAGTTAGCAGCAGTAGTGTTTGCGTTGAAGGTATGGCGCCACTACTTGTATGGTGAGATGTTTCAGATTTTTACCGACCACAAGAGCCTCAAGTACCTGTTCTCACAGAAGGAACTAAACATGAGACAGAGAAGATGGCTAGAGCTTCTGAAGGATTATGATTGTGAGATACTTTATCATCCGGGTAAGGCTAATGTTGTAGCAGATGCTTTGAGTAGGAAGAGCCTTGGGATGGTATCGTATATGATGGTCAGGGAGCACGAGCTGCTAGAGCAGTTTGCTAGCCTCAGTTTGGGAGTTGTGCCTTCGGACAGAGATGCAGATTGTATGATTGCGAGTTTACGCTTAGAGCCAGATCTGTTGGATAGGATCAGACAGGCTCAGCAGACAGATCTGCAGTGCATTGATGTGATTGGTCAGATGTAGAGGGGCACAGCGATAGATTTTGAGTTGAGTTCTGATGGACTACTGAGGTACAGAGGGAGATTGTGTGTTCTCGAGGACCAAGAGCTCAGGAAATTGATATTGTCAGAAGCTTATTCCTCGAGGTACACGTTGCATCCGGGGAGTGGCAAGATGTATCAGAACCTCCGGAAGGTGTACTGGTAGTCAGGTATGAAGAGAGATGTGGCAGATTTTATGGCGAGATGTCTCGTATGTCAGCAGGTGAAGGTAGAGCATCAGAAACCTGCAGGATTGTTGCAGCCTCTACCTATACCGACATGGAAATGGGAGCATATCACCATGAATTTCGTGATGGGTTTACCGAGGACCCGGAGGAATCACGATGCTATATGGGTGATCGTTGATAGACTGACGAAGTCAACCTACTTCCTAGCTATGAGAGCTACCGATACTCTGAGTACATTGGCAGGGTTGTATGTACGCGAGGTAGTGAGGTTGCATGGTATTCCAGTGAGCATTGTTTCAGATAGGGATTCCCGCTTCACTTCCCACTTTTAGGAACATTTTCAGGAAGCTATGGGAACCCAGTTGAGTTTGAGCACAGCTTTCCATCCTCAGACAGATGGTCAGTCAGAGAGGACGATACAGACTCTGAAGATATGTTGAGAGCATGTGTGCTGGATTTTAGAGGCTCCTGGGATGATCATTTGCCACTAGCCGAGTTCGCCTACAACAACAGTTATCATTCGAGTATCGGGATGGCACCGTATGAGGCCTTATATGGCCGTAGATGTCGTTCCCCTATTGGGTGGGAAGAAGTGGGTGACCGTAAGATTTTTGCTCCTGATATGGTTACACAGGCTTCTGAGGATGTCCGGTTGATAGTTGAGAGATTGAGGACAGCTCAGAGTCGACAGAAGAGTTATGCTGACAGGAGACGTAGGCCACTTGAGTTCGCAGTTGGTGAGTCCGTGTTTCTGAAGGTTTCTCCTTCTAAGGGTATAGCGAGGTTTGGGAAGAGAGGTAAGTTGAGTCCTCGCTACATTGGACCCTTTGAGATACTTGATCGAGTGGGAGATAAGGCTTATAGGTTGGCATTGCCACCAGATTTGTCAGGCGTGCACAACGTCTTCCACATTTCGATGCTTAGGAAGTATCACCCGGATCCGGCACATGTGATTAGTTATGAGCCTTTGGAGCTCAGTGAGGACATGTCATATGTTGAGAGGCCGATTCGAATACTGGATAGGAAGGAGAAGGTTTTGAGATCGAAGACTATCGAGTTAGTGAAGGTACTATGGCAGCATCACACTTTCGAGGAGGCTACTTGGGAGTTAGAGAGCTTGATGCGAGAGAAGCACCCCCAGTTGTTTGAGGATTGATTTGGTTCTAATTTGGAGGACCAAATTCTTTTAGTTGGGGAGGATTGTCAGACCCGAGTTTTTGATTTACGTATGTAGCTTGTACCTTATGATTCCTATGTGTACGAACGTTATATTTCATAGTTGAATCATAAGAAGAGTATTTACTATCGTGCAATCGATTTATTGAGAATTAAAAATGCATGTAAGCTACATAATAGCAAGATAAGGGTTAAAGTGATTTTCGAGCAAGTACAGGGCTAAAATGGTCAATTGACCAAAATTCGGTATAAATCCGATGAGAAAATTTCATTAAAAATATGAAATCGAGAGATCTTGATCAATAACGAGGAAAATATTGAATTTCGAGTCCAATTGATCGAGATTTAAATTTAATTAATATTTTTGGAATTTTTATCTCGAAAAACGAGCCCAAAAATAGTTGAAAAATATATCGAAAAGGGAAAATTGGACTGATAAATTCATTTACGGACTAAATGAATTTAATAAGAATTTTTGGGATATTTTTGGGATATTTTAGGATTTTTAATATTATTTTAAGGATTAAAATAATATTAAAAAAATATATTATAAAGTTAAAAAAAAACGAAAATAGAAACGAAATTCTGAAAACGCGGGGAGAGAGAAATAGAAACGCAAAAAAACCGACGAAAGGGAAAGCTTGTCGGACCAGCCACCACCGGCGACCCCAGCGGCCAGCGAACGGCAGGAAAGGAAGAAGGCTACGGCGCGACCTCCCAGCCACCGGTAACGCGCCTCACTGGAGCCGGAAAAGGGAGATCGACGGAGTTGAAGGCCGCGGAGAAGAGAAGGGAATCCGACGGCCACCGGCGGTGCTAGGGTCCGATCGAGCCCAGCCGAACGATCCCCAGGCTTTGGCACGCCAAACGATGGTGGAATCGGTCGGAGAACCGATCGGACGGCGCCGGAACAGCGAAAGGAACCTGAACCGGTCGGCCGGTTCAGTGGAAAGTGACTGTGCTGAACCGGACCGGACCGGTTCAGCCAAGGAGAAAAGGGGAAAAAGAGGAAAAAGGAAAGAAAAAGGAAAAGAAAAATTTTCGAGATTTCACCGGACTTCGGGTAAGTCGATACGAGGTCAAAAGTGACCAATTTAATTTCTGATAAATTTATTTAAATTATATTTAATCAGAAATTGACCCGGAGTTAAATATACGAAATTGTGCAGTTCGACGATTAATTCCGAACGGAAGCCCGATCGAACTCCGATTCGCGCACCATCGCACAATCTCGGGTAAGTAAAGCTCATTTACGACAATTTATGTGATTTATGCGTATTTAAGATTTAATTTACGCATTTCGGATTAAATTTCAGATTTAGTGAATTATATTCAGAAAATTGAATAAAATGTCGTAAATGATATACGGGCTATCCAAAGAGCTTGGAATAAAGCCCAATGGGTATTGATAGGCCCAATGAGTCGATAGACCTTGATGAACGGGCTTAATACGGATTAAGGCCCGATTAACGTGATTAAGGCCCATTAAGCGTAAAAGGGCCAATTTAAGTGAAATAAACTGTATTAAATGTGTAATACAGTAAGAAAAGTGTAATTAACTCAGTGAATGATTAAATGCAGTTTCAGAGTCATATTGAGAGTTGACCGGACTGCGAGATTAGACAGCACAGAGGAAGAGAGGTCACACGACGTGATCCGAGGTAGGGGACTCTTGCAAGTAGTTAGAGATATCTGTGCATATTTTCGTTGGATTTTACATTCACTGAAATTGTTTGAGGGTCAGAGAAAATCTATAATAATTATAGGGACCCGATATGGGTAAATTACGATTTTGCCCCTAGTTAGGCAAAAAGTGAAATTTTGGGAAAAGTGGTAAAAAGCATGGAAATGATGTTTTGAGTGGTTTTTACTGCTGTGTAGCAGAAGAGTAGGTGGATGGGCTAATGTTTTGAGGTCGATGTAAATTAAGCACACTTTATAGTGCTGATTTTAGTGATTTTTAACATCCCTATTTTTAAAGAGCCATCTACCGAATTGTGTGGAAACAATTGTGCTAGAGCATAACTCGCACTTGATTTCAGATGTTTTTCACATACATTAGTGCTGGAGGTTGACTCGCACTACATTTATTTGACTTGCATGATAGAGTATTGGAGCATTGCTCGTACTCAGTTTTTATGTGATTTGTGCATGATAGAGTGCTGGAGCGTTTAGCTCGTACTCGAGTTTTACATGAGATGCATGACCTGGTGCTGGAGGTTCACTCGCACTAGTGTTGATATTTTGACATGCATATACAGTGTTTTGAGGCGGAGTGTTGACTGTGTGTCACACTCAAGACGCGCACTGTAGTTTTTCGTGATATACACACATGTTAGAAAAACCGTGACGATTTCCTCTGTGTAGACTGAGTGTCACATTGTTGGGATGTTCTCACGTGAATTTAGAGACGTGGCATTTATTCCATAGTATGAGGGCTAAGACCTATCGCAGGCACCCCACTATGATGTATTTCCATGGTATGAGCGGCTAAGACCTATGGCAGGCACCCCGACCATGATGAATGGGTCCACGAGTGTACAATGTACCGTGCGTGTGGCGTGGAGTACCTTGTACCGTGTTTTGTGTTGTGGAGGAGAGTTGTTGATAGCTGACGGTTGTGATGGACTGACCCCCCTCCCGTTACAGCAGTGATAACCCGCACACCGAGTACTGTGTTGCCTGGGATTTCACCACATGTTAGGATATGTACATAGTCCGGAGATACTCTCTAACAGTAAGATCCTTAAGCCCAACATCCTTAAGCCAGAATAGGCGGGGAGGCTCTGTTCGGAGGGGAGGCTCTCTTACATAGTCTAGAGAGATTACATTTAGCCACTGAGTCTCGCAAGGTATATCACATGTATTTTATGATACGGGTAGACCTAAGGGATGGGTCAAAACCCAGTTTATTTGTGTTGTGATGAGAAATGCCATATTTACTGTGTTTTGAATGTAAATGGCATATTTTATATAAAGGCATTCTTAAATGATTTAATATGCACTGTTTTGCATGAATGGCTCTGATTGATAAACCAGCATGTGTTTAGTATGTGAGATTTTAAATCTGTACTATATTATATATATATATATTTTAAACATGCTTTTGAAATGAGAGAAGGAAAGGCAAAGCACTATTTTCAAGTAGATAGTATGGATGTCTACTTGCTTGCCTGATTTCCTTACTGAGCGCGTTGATAGCTCATCCCAATCATTTTCCCCCCATCTCTACAGATTCTCATCAGTAGATCGAGTCGGCCAGGGTATTGCATTCTTTTGATCCGCTGTCACTCCCCATCTAGCGAAAGGTATACACACGCGTACTCTTTTGTATCTGAACAATGTATAAACACAGTGTTGTACACGTTTTAATATGGGGGATGTAGTGATGTAATTATATTTAAGAATACGAATTTACTTATGATATAAATGTCATGTATGTATGATACGAAAAAGAATGGTAAGCTATGTATGGATGAGGAGACTAAGGCCTATTCACAGCCCAACTGTTGAGGAGATAAAGGTAAGTACAAAGCGAAAAATTTATTGTGGTTTTTGGTAAAGTCGCATGTGGGAGGAGGGCGTGACAAAAATAGTGAGATTAATGAGTCTTATTGAGATTTGGCAAATGAAATGAGTATAGAGTGATATACTAATGCCAATATTTATAACAGCTTAAAAAATCACATTGGAAGCTGATCGGATTGCAAGAGTGAGCAGAACCGAGGAAGAGAGGTTACTTAACGTGATCCGAGGTAAAGGAATTTTGTAAGTAGCTAGAGATAGCTACACGTATTTTACATAGAGTTTTGATATTATACTCTATATGAATTCCTATGAATAGGCCTAATGTGTGATAGAGACAAATGAGATAAAGTGTGTTTTATCCAAAAATAGGATAAAAAGCCTGAGAAACATGTTGTGACCCATAATGCATGAGTTGCATGATAGAATGGCTAATGTTTTCATGTATATTCGAAAACAGTACCTTTAAATGCTAATTTGATTTGAAATGAAAGAGTTGTGATTTGAATAAGCCATCTATCTAGTTTTGTGTGAAAACCATAAGTGCTAGAAAATACTCGCACTATATTTTGAGATATGCATCACATAGTACAGGAGGATATACTCGTACTATATTTTAATGCTATTTTATGCATGTTAAAGTACTGGGAGCATTGCTCATACTCAGTTTGTGATTGATGCATATAGAGTATTGGGAGTTTTGCTCATACTCAGTTTTACATGATAGAGTACTGGGAGCGTTGCTCGTACTCGACTTTTCATGATTTATACATGATATCGTACTAGAGCGATAGCTCGTACTTGATTTGAAATGAGAAATATGCTTTAACCTAGTGCTAGAGGTTACTCGCACTAGTGTTTGATATTTTGATATGCATACACAATGTTTAATAAGCGGAGTGTTGATTGAGAGTCACACTCAAGACGCGCACTATTATTTTACGTGATATATAATACATGTTAAAGAAAGAAAAATCGTGACGATTTCCTTCGTGTAGACTGAGTGTCACACAGTTGAGATGTTTGCATGTGGATTTAGAGACGTGGCATTATTTCCATAGTATAAGGGCTAAGACTCATGGTGAGCACCCCGACTATGATGTATTTCCATAATATGAGGGCTAAGACTCATGGTGAGCACCCCGACTATGATGTATTTTCATGGTGTGAGGACTAAGACCTATGGCAGGCATCCCGACCATGAGGAGAGTATCCATGGATGTATGTTGTACCGTGCGAGTGGCATGGAGTACACTATACCGTGTGGTGGAGTTGTGGAGTTGAGGAGTATACAGTTGGCGGTTGTGATGGACTGACCCCCCCTTCCGTTACAGCAGTGATACCCACACACCGAGATCTGTGTTGCCTAGTATATCACATTATAGGATATGGCCATAGTCTAGGAGAGTATTGCATTTAGCCACTGAGTCTCGCATGTTATATCACTAGTTTCATGATACGGTTAGACTTGAGAGAGAAAGGTCGGAAACCGATTTGTTTTGTGAACTGCCATATTTACTTGATTTAAATATAAATGACATGATTGAGATAAAGGCATTCCTAATTTCATAATATAAGGGCTAAGACTCATGGCGAGCACCCCGACTATGATGTATTTCCATAATATGAGAGCTAAGACTCATGGTGAGCACCCCGACTATGATGTATTTTCATGGTGTGAGGACTAAGACCTATGGCAGGCATCCTGACCATAAGGAGAGTATCCATGGATGTACGTTGTACCGAGCGAGTGGCATGGAGTACACTATACCGTGTGATGGAGTTGTGGAGTTGAGGAGTATACAGCTGGCGGTTGTGATGGACTGATCCCTCCTTCCGTTACAGCAGTGATACCCACACACCGAGATCTGTGTTGCCTAGTATATCACATTATAGGATATGGCCATAGTCTAGGAGAGTATTGCATTTAGCCACTGAGTCTCGCATGTTATATCACTAGTTTCATGATACGGTTAGACTTGAGAGAGAAAGGTCGGAAACCGATTTGTTTTGTGAACTGCCATATTTACTTGATTTAAATATAAATGACATGATTGATATAAAGGCATTCCTAATTTCATAAATATGCACTGTTTTGCATGAATGCCTATATTTGATAAATAAGCATGATTTCAAGTACATGGAATTTAATCTGTACTATATTATATCATTTTGATACATGCTTTGAGATGAGAGAAGGAAAGGCAAAGCCTTATTTTCAGTAGATAGTGCGGTTATCTACTTGCTTGCCTGATTTTCTTACTGAGCGCGTTGTATTCTCACCCCCCTTATTTTCCATCCTCTACAGATCATCTGCAGAAGAGTGAGTCCAGATGAGGTATAGCATTCATTATATCCACTGCCTATCCATCTTACGAGAGGTATACACACTAGAACATTTTGTACTGAACAATGTATAAGCACAGTTATGTA
Organism: Firmiana major; assembly: GCA_033439115.1. Lineage (NCBI taxonomy): Eukaryota > Viridiplantae > Streptophyta > Magnoliopsida > Malvales > Malvaceae > Firmiana > Firmiana major. Next base: position 5,162,360 of record CM065909.1, read on the forward strand.
ACCAAGTGTACGGTCGGGATGTATATGTACAAATATTGTATAACAGTTTATGTATTGAAAAGAATACTAAATTCTATGTATATTATGAATGAATGTGAGTGGATGACTAATATCGAATCACAGCCCAATAGTTGAGAAGAGAAAGGTAAGTAAAGTAAAAAGCGAAAATTTTGCAATGGTTTATGGTAAGTCACGAAAAGAGGTCGTGACATAGTGTGGTTATCTACCTACTTGCATTATTACCTTACTGAGCGTATGCTTGCTCATTCCTTTCATTTCCCCCTACAGAGCGCACACTGTAGTTAGTGAGTGGCTAAGGAGTTGCATCGAGATATCTGCTGCTTCCTATCACCGAGAGGTATACACACTGATATATTTTTGTATCTAAACATGTAATAGCACAGTAAACATTTTGGAATGTAATATGGGGATGTAATTATTAGTAAACACGTACAAGTATTGAATCTCAATTTGTAAAGTATACGTGTTTACTTTTGAATAAATTAAAAGATAGATGGCATGGTAAATGGTAAAGGGTGACTAATACTGACTCATAGGCCAACTGTTTGGTGGTGAGAATGTTTCACGACCAGGAAAGGAAAGGAAAAAGTGAAAAATTTGTAATGATTTTAGTTAAAAAGGGGTCGTGACAAGTTATCTTTAACTCAACAACTTTTTCATTACTTGGATACCCTTGATGCATTTCTAGATGCCAATCTTGGCTTATGATTTATGAATAAGATTACAAATCACTACTAACGTAATGAAAACCTAAAAGGTCATACAAAATAAGAGTATGACCAAAACAAAGTAATTGAAGTTGGATTCATATGTTGAATGCTAGTATAAGTAGCATTCTTAGCGAGACTAGAATTCTATTCAAACTAGAATACATGACTAATTGGTTGAAGTGCAAGTAGGAGAATGTTAGAGTATGTCATACGAGCCAATTGAATTTGGATTAAGTAATTTTAGAAAGGTCGAAAATGACCCAATCTAGTTAAACTAAGGTTAAGGCCTTTTTAGGATTTTGGTTAGAGGCACTATATATGTAACATTAAGTCAAAAAATTCTGATAGAGAAAAACGTAGCCACTCTGCTTTTTGGAGTTAGTATTCACAAAACATTCCCTTCTTTTTCCCATTGCCACCGACCACACTTTATGCATGCAAAGGTCTTGTTTTACGTCCTACTTGTGTGGATACCGTTAGAGGACTTCTTTTAGCTATAAGTCTTGAGTTAATAATAAACCAAAGGCTATTTGTGGGTTGCCAAAATTCAAAAGGTTAAACCTTCGTACTCGAGCAACACCGAAAAAGGTAAGATTATATCCGGAAAGCAATTTTGTTGCATAATTTGGTATTTTTGTTTTGTTGTTTTTCTAATTCGTTGCTTCTTTTTTGTATATAACATGATAAATCGAGATAACAAAACCTTACATTGGTCTGCCTAAGGCAAATCCGATTTGATTTCTTTCCTTTCAATTCCTGATTGAATCTAAATTTTGTTGACTTCTCAATTCTGGTTATTATTTTAATTCCAAATATATTGTTATTTTGATTTGGCTTTAAATTTCCTTTTTCGATATATAATAATAGAAAAATGAATAAAATAAATAAAAATGTAAAATAGTAATAATAATAATAATGATAATGATAATAATAAAGATAATATACATAATAACAATTTTAATAGTGAAAATAAAAAAATGAAATAAAGAAAATAAAAATACATAGTCAAAAATATTTCATGGGCTCAATAAATATTCACAATTCATATCTTTAAGTTCATGTTATCATTTTGAAGCCCAATCAAATTTGATTAAATTAAACGGGCTTTAGCCTTTAGGCTTATGATTTCTACTGAAGTTTAAATAAATACAATAAAAAATATTTTGAGAAATTTGGACAAAAATGGTGTCTACACTTGCCCCTCTTTACTCATTCCTGAGAATCAATAATACAGTAAAGACAAGAGACATCAACTTATTTTCAGTTCAAAACTTTGGAAATTTGAAAATTATTACCTGATGATTTTACGTATCTCCTCTCACTAAAGGCTCTACAACTGTCGAAATTTAAAATGAAAGAACTCCTCTCTCAGAGACTTTGAAATGCTAAAGTTTATAAACTCCTCTCACAGGCTCTGAAATGCTGAAAAGCTAAATTGAATAAACTCCTCTCACAAAGCCTTCACAACTTTGAAAAACTAAACTGAGTAAACTTCTCTCACTAGCAGCTCTACAACTTTTGAAAAATTATAACTGAATTCCTATCACTAGGCTTTACAACTTTGAAAAATCAAACCTGAACTCCTTTAATTAGAAACTCTACAACTTTTGAAAAATTGAAACTGATCTCCTCTACTAATTTGAAAAATTAAACCTAAACTCTTCTACCTAAAGACTTTACAACTTTGAAAAATTAAACTTGAACTCCTCGCACTAGAGGCTCTATAACTTTTGAAAAATCAAAACTAAACTCCTCTCAATAAAGTGTCTACAACTTTACAAATTTTATTAAAACCCAAATAATGAAACAAATGACTCGGATGGAACCAAAGTCTAAATAGTGAAATGAATGAGTTTGACAAAACCAAAATTTAAATAATAAAATGAATAACTCGTAAAACCTAAAGTTCAAATTAAAATGATTAGGACTAAACAAAAAATCTAAGTAATAAGATTATTTGGACAAAACCAAAAGTCGAATATAAATAATCTGGACAAAACCAGAGATTGTAAATAGAATGATCTAGACAAAACAAAATATCAGAGATGGAATGACATGGACGGTCGAAATTCTAAAGTGAAATGATCCTGTTGAAACCAAGATTAAAAAGGGAATGACTTGGGTGAAACCAAAAGTAAAAAATATAATGATCTAGATGAAATCAAAGACCCAAAATAAAATGATTTGGAGTAAACGAAAGATTGAAATTAAAATAATTTGGCTAAAACCAAAGATAAAAAATAAAATGATCTAAATGAAACCAAATATCGAAAATTAAATGATCTGGATGAAACTATAGATGGAAATTCTTAAATTCTCATTTTGTGCTATTTTAATAGACTTTTATTCAAAACAATGGTGTCAACTATATTAGGTTTGTATTCTCATTTTAGTACCAGCTACGTTGGGTTAAAATTTCATCTTTGATGCCAATTATGTTGGGCTTAAATAATCTTATCATCTCACCATACCGAATGCCAACTAAGTGGGCTAAAAAATATATCATTTTATCATGTGCCAACTAAGTTGGTCCTAAAAAATCATCTCATCACGTGCCAATTATGTTAAGCTTAAAAGTCTCATCTTTACAACTTTCAAAATTTACATTTTTGTAGCTTTACTTTTTATAGTAACATTTTTCCATCTTTAAATTTGCAGCTTTTAGACTTTAGTCCTTCTTTATAAATATTTCTTTTCCGTGCCTTTAATTCGTATTTTTACTTTGATTGCTTTTATTTTACTGCTCTTTAATTACATGTTATAATTTCTTCGAAATGTGATCACAGTTGTTTAAATATGCGAAGGATGACTTACTATATTACTTATCTAAACTAATTTCACTAATACTTGTGGGACAATTCAATATTCCAAACTTACCTCTGTATTACCTGAAGTTCGTATGCAGTTGCACGTTAGAAACTATAAGGTCATAACATCAGTCTTCTTATCTCTTCAGTCTTATGACTTTAAAACATACTAATCAATTTAGTTAGGCAAAATTCACATGATAGTGATAAAATTCACATGATAGTGACACATGGCTAGATTTAGGCTCCCCCATTGCTTATATATGCTTGCATACCAAGGTAAAAGGATCCTTTAGATTCTCCTTCTAGAGTCACTACTACTGAAAATTAAAGAAAAGTAATGAGCTTGATCGAAAAAAGCTAAGGAAGCTAAGAAAACTTACAGGAAACTTAAGGAAATTAAAGAGGAACATGTATGAACTTGGTGGTTGCCATGAAAGGCATAAAAGAACCTAGCTGGAAACCTAAAATTAAGCAACAACCATCCCCTTACAGCTCCCAAAACCGTGGCTTATATAAACGAGTCTCCTTGGTTTTGCTTTGCTGCTAGGCTTGGATAACCCGAGCCTCCTTGTCTTCCATCCATTCCCTCACAACCCTAGTCACACGTAGAGCATAGTTACTTCCCAAATTCTTGTCCTATAGCCCTTGAACAGCTCAAACATTCCAGATTATTCCTATTGTCTTGTCGTAGACATGTAAGCACAGGTAGACGAATGTGTAGCCTCCTAGCTGTCCACTTCGCATGAGCATGTGGTACGCGTGTGTTGCATATGCTTGGCGGCCAAAGAAAGCGCAGGAGACAAGGGGAACTAATTTGTTCGGAGAAAAGAGAATGCTGTTATTATAAGACGAAGCAGTCCATTTGAGCTTCTTCGGCTTTTCATGGTTGAAATTTATCATTTTTTGAGAGCATTTTATTTTATTTTTTTTGCTATTTTCCACTCGAAATGCCTCGAAGTCGGCTTTATTTCCATTCCATATTGATTAGTTACACAATTAAAACATTTAAGTAAAATAGCAAGGTAAATTAACTTAGGCGCGAGGGTTAAGTATAAAGTAGTGAAATTAAAAATTGTAGTGACTTTATTTTTATAATTAGATTTATGAATGACCCCGAAGGTATTTCTTAATCTAAACCTAAAAAAGACCTTAAACCTTCAATCTGTCATTCGTGTTGTTATTTGTTCTCATTAGTTGCTCCAAACTTCTTCACCCGTTTGATTCCATTGGTCCAAGTTTAGAGCATCCAGGACAAGATAAAAAAATAAAATAAAATTGTCGTATTTCTGCTTAGGAGTAGCATGTTAGTCGTTTCACTATTTTTTGCTTTATTCATAAGTAGACATAATAGAAAAGAACATTCGAACTTTGAATTTAAGATCAGTTTAAGTGATCGATAAAATTAATTTTTGTAATATTAAAAATATATTTTTTGATAAAATAATAAAAGTAAAAGCAGAGGATATTTTACCTTTCTTATTTTTGTTTTCCATGTGACCCAATTTTTTCGTACCAAACGTGCAATGAATTTCAAACAAATCTTTAATACCTAAAGATAACAACCTGTAATCATAACCTCGATTGTTAGTGGTTTCAGAATTTTCAGGAATCGTCCTGGAAACTTACAAGAATTCGAAGTTACATTGCAATTTGAAGTTATCACCAGCACCTAAGATCAGGACAAACCCGAAAAATTCAACTTTAAAAAGTTTGAAATGCTTTTGTTACTACTTACGAGTCATTTTCAAGATGAAGCATTCCAGCCGATATTGCAATCTTAATTTCATTATTCTTTTTTTATGACCGACTATTTCTTGTCGAGGGTATTGTAAAAGTGAAACTCTTATACCGGGATTTCGGGGGTTAATAACCTTAAAGCGTATGTGTTTGAACGCGGGCATGCGTGTAAGTTTTGGATGAAAAGTTTGACAAAAATACCAATAAAAAAGCCACCGCCAGACAATCATTCTTTAATTGGGGCCTACGCTCTCCCTTTCTTTTACACTGATCTAAGCCAGTTTCACAATGAAGCTAGCTTAAGGAAGTGGGGTTCGAATGACAATCATTTACTTGCGAAATCTTTTATGGGTTTTCTATTTCTGGGTGGCCCAGAGCCGTCAATGCCGAAGCCTCAGGTCTCAGTGGAATTATTATGACATATCTCTCACGAACAATGTGGTATAAAAAACAATAGTAAAAATAATATAAATAGGTATGGCTAGACAGTGAAAGGCCGGTGATGAATTGATGAAATTTTGAGATGCAATGAACTTGAACAAAAAAGAAAAGATAACATAGTTGAAAAGAGAGCAAGTGCTCGAAGCGCCTCATAGTGATCTAATAATAAGTCTTTGCAAATTTCACTCTTTGAAGCGTTTCTTTCCTGTTCTTCATATGCATTTTTGAGCTAACTAAATAACCGTGCTTCGTCCATGCACGCTGAGCTGCAAAAAAAAAAAGGTCCTTTTCAGTTAGATTGTTCATGGTCATGAGGAAGATTGAAAAGACTCTTAAAATCAGCACGTTTATAAATTTTGTGTTTAAGATTTGCCTAACGGCGCTGGAGATCTTATCTTTGGCATTTTGAGTTCAAATTCTTTTTCTACAGAATCAAGAATGCTCTGCTTTTATACCGGTGAGACTTTATCTTTATTTGAGAAGGAGAAAATATGAACTCTATTCTTCAAGAAAAATTCACGTATCTATTACTTAATTAAATGGCTAGATGTAATCATAAAAAGACTTGCAAAGCATTTAGGTTTCATTCTATGAGCAAAATAGACTTGATCATGGGTTGGATTAAGTCATATTTGGGTCGAGTCTAGATGTGATATTATCAAACTATGTGTACTTATGCTCAGCCTAACCTGATGTTCGAGTTTGAGCTTTTTTCCAAGTCTATTTTAAAAAATATCAAAAAAAGCACAGGTTGATTCTATTAAATCAATTTTTTCAACAAAAAAATAATATAATTTTGATTCTTTTATTAAGTTGGTTTCTTTAATTGGACTATTTAATATGAGTTTCTTTAATAATTAACGGGTTAACATATTTAATGGGTTTTATTAATTAGACTCAATTTTGTTGAGTTTAATTGTTTTTGACATATTTAATGGGGATTTGTGTAAAAGCTTTTATATATATATATATATATATATATATATATATATATATATATATATATATATATATATATATTGGGCCAAGCTAGGTGGGCTTGGGCTTTTAAGGGTGAAATCAAGTCTCAGCCCAAATTTTGATTGGGCCTCTTATGTTTGCCCAAACCTATTTTAATGTATTTAATTTTTTTTCTAAACTCAACCAAATGTCGGGCAAGCCTTCGGACTTCGATGGGTAGCCTGATGAGCTCTTAAGCAAGTCTAGGCAATGGGATAGAAAATAGTAGTAGAGGTAAAATCAATTACTAAAACGATGAGATTAAAATCAGAAGTGTAATATGCATTTGGTTGGATATAAACCTACAATAGTAATTGGATTCAATGTAATGAGGAAAAAAATAAAGATATTAAATTAAAATTTTTATATCATTAAATTTATAGTATACTAGATTTAGACTCTTAAAATGCATAGTGACGGTTTTAATTTTAGTTTTTTTAAATAAAATAAAATTATTATAAAATTATTTTGAAATACATGTTGAATAATGTATTGGAAAACTTTATGCATGTATAAAATACACAACTTATAAAAAAAAAATCATTTGAAATCAACTACTAACTAAAAAATTATAGAAAAAAATTAAAGATAACAAATCTTAAATATTAAATGAATAAACCGAATTGCTATAATTTTAATAAAAACAATTCTTATTGCATTAATCATTATGTTGGCTCGATTTGAAACCCAAAGGGGGTGAATTGATTTTTACTTTTTTGCTAACTTAGAGGTTTTTCTACCTAGAGTGCAACCTACACTATTCAAGCTATAAACTATGTAATAACAAGTAAAGCAGTTATGCAACAAGCAATAAGCAATTTAAAGAGTGTAAGGAAGGGAAACTATACATAGAGATTTATAAAGGATGTGCATCCTTGCCTACGTTCTCTAACTTGAGACTTTATAAGGATTTTCCACCAAATTCATTATCTAGAAAATGGAACAACTACTCCCTTTTCCATGTTCAAAGAGAAAACCTTTCTTTTTGCAAGTTCAAGGATAACCTTCATTTTTCAAAGGCTCGAGAATAACCTACACTTCCCCTTTGTAGGCTAAGGGAACAACCTTTATACCTACTCCTTTTTCAGGCTCAAGAGTAACCTTTACAACAACTTTTTTTTTTGGCTCAAGAGTATACCTTTATTTACCCAACCCACTTTTATGATATGCACACAAGGGAACTCTCCCCTTGCAAATTTGGGTATGGCTTTACAAGATGGTTCAGAAATAAGCCTCTACTAAAGCTAAATTCGAACACTTCATCTCTTGAAGAAAAATGATCGAGACAATGAATGTGGAAGTCTAAACTTTGTCTCTTTTCTTTTTTTTTTGTCTTTAAGTTATTAGATATTAGTATAACTTTAGATTTAGAATTTTGGCTCCCTGTCTATTTTGCTTCAAGTATCCAGCTTTTATAGCTTTATTTCAAGGCCTTAAATGTTATAAGAAACTCTTCTCATTGCTAGACACAGAAATTTTATCATTAGAGCTAGCTAGGCTTGAATTGTGTTAATACTTCCTTTAGTGTATCGATACTCCTTAAGTAGAATCATGTATAAACAAAACAAGTTTTATTGATATTATATTTAACTGTATCGTTACCTAGAACAGAGCATGAGCTTCTGTTTCAATGTCATGATAGTATATCAATACTCTATTAGTCCTGCCAAAATTCAAATTCATATCGTCTCGATACACATTGAACTAGTATTGATACTTATATAAAAAATATATGTAATTGGCAAAATGAAGCACGGTTATTTTAATTCTAAATATGTATAATTATTTGCTCTAAATCCTTACATATTTGACTTTCCATACATGTTAAGTATGATCATATAATAATCAAACAAACAATTCAATCATGTTAATAATTAAAATTATATTCCTCTTGAGTTCTCTATAGTCATATCAAAATCATAGTTTTTCAAATTCAACAATCTCCTCATTTTTGATATGACAAAACTAAAGGTGAATTAATTTTAATTTGTCCCTTGTTCCCTCTAAATAATATGAATCTTTTAATATTTTGCAAAATCATTTCTCCCCTTAAATTTAAGCATACTTGTGATTTTACATGAGGGTTCACTTAAACTTTTTTTACTCCCTATTCCTAAATACTTTAATTTTAGTCTTATCTTACTATATTTTTCCACCTTTTTGTCACATTAAAAAGGTACAATATTTCAAACTCATAAATATGGTAGGGTAAAGAATAAGTAAGCATAAAGGTAAATAAGAGTTACCAAGAATATATCACCTAGTATGTTTGACTTTGTATGATATAGCATAAAACATGAGGTTTGATATTGTGTTGGATAAGATAACAAAAATACAGTTTTATGAAAATTCATTTATGCAAAACCAATATACTGATGTTTATGATACAGCCAAGGAATATGAGTGTATAAAGGATAACCTTATGCAGAACATCAACATACATGAGATGGGCATACTTGATGTACTTGAGACATAAGCTTATGCAGAACATAAGATAACTATATGTAATGCAGATGAAATAAACATACTTATGACATATGATATGGATTAACTTGCTAACAAATCATTAAATACAATCATACATACAATGTTAAGCTAAAAAAAATCAAATAATTAGCTTACACAAATGAGCCCATGGTGAACTATTCACCATTCAAACAACACATCAAGTACAAACACACTTAACAAAAGATATGTAAGAAACAAAACAAAAAATAAATGAAACACTCATTTAATACATGAACAAGAAAACAAACTACATACCAATTTCACATAACTGACACACATTGTTTTATTATAATCTACTGTACACAAGTTTTAAGTCCTACTGGGATTGACTAACTAATATACAAATTGTCAAAGAAGTGCAAGCAATCTATATACCTAAGTAATCATCAAGTAGTCAAATAAGTCGAGCAAACAAAAAATTCATTCATTTAAGCAACCAAAAACACACAAACAAATAATCAATTTTAAGTCTTTATAAGGATTTGAAACACTCAAGAGAAGTCAAGAATATTAAGTATTGTTTCATTGCTCAAAGAAAATAATTTTAAGATACAAAAGACATTTCTCATGATTAGTCCTAGAACTTTTCTATACAATCATTGGAAACAAACTTAAGACTATGGAGAATCTATTCAATCTAAAATAAATTTTAACATGGCATTGTGAGAGTCTTGGAGTTATTAAACTTTGTTATGAAGATCTCTCAAGTTATCTAGAATGAAGGTGAATTTTTCTTCCAAAGTGGCTTTCTTTATATCTAATCTTGCAATTAAATCAAGATAGTTGGCATGAGAATAAGCTGGTAAGGATTCTTCATTTTCATTTTCCTCTTCTTCTTTATGTTGTGAGGGTTTAGAAAGTTGAATCCATTCACTATGATTGTTTTGTGAGAAGCCAACCTTCTTAAAAGTAACATTGTCCAGTTTAATTACTAGGATGGGACTGAGAGATTTTTCTATTTAGGTATCTATCCCAACAAATTCGAGAAGGTAAGCTAAAGAAATTCATGAGACAATGTACTTCTCCTTCCTTTGAACACATATGATTATATCTTGGAAAAAGAGAAATGACCCATATTAGGTTTCTTCCTGGTCTTGATTTTGTGAAGCCATCAGTAGTCTATTCTCCTTAAACGTGCATACTTGCTTCCATAAGGCCACAATTTATGGTTTATGATTAGCTAGAAAACTCTATCATTAAAGTCAAGAGGGGATGCCTTTTCATCTTTGACGAGGATAAAAGTCAAAATTTTTATTCTCTTAGAAATATCTCTTTCATCTACTAGGTAGAAAGCTTCAACAATGGTTCCTTTTGTTTTGGTGATGGTTCAACCAAGTAAGAATGATTTAACACCATAAATATTACAAGGGTTTTCAAAGGTGCTGAATAGCTCAGCATTGCTAAAGAATTCTCGAATAAGGTTTAGGGGGCAAGGTTCACGTTTTGCAAAAATTTTCCCTAGCCGAATCTCTCAAAGGTTTCGACATATTTCACATTGGTTTTCCTTAGGATGTCAAACCTAATTATTTTTCCTAACCTAACTTCCATATGAAGAAACTTTTCATAAAAGTTATCCTTGCTTTCTTGTTCCTTAAAACAATTTTCTAAGAAATCGTGAGTAAACTGAGATGACTCTTTTGATTTTAGCTTTGCATGAAGTTGTCCTCTTGGAATAAATTTTATTCTTTTGTAAGGACATGTTTACTAGAATTTCTTTGTTCCAAGTGGACAGGACGCAAAGGAGAAAAGTATAGGACTAGTATTAAGAGGAGTGCTAGATATGTTGCTTACCCTACTTTTATTACTTTTCTCAATCGTACAGATACCATTATAAAGAGTATCGTTACGTATTCACTAGTATTGATACTGTCACGACCACCCTTCCCATGACCTACCAAAAATCACCACAAATTTTTCGCATTTTACTTACCTCTCCTTCTGTCATAACTCAACACCAAACCGTTAGGCTGTGATTCGATATTAGTTACCTCAACCATATTCATTCCACAACATACATACATGTCAATACAATTATCTATTGACTATAAGTATTCTTTTCTTAAAAGTAAACTCATATACTTTAAATACAAATACTTGTACATATACATCTCTGATGATAATTCTATTTTTAATAGAATTATTTGTGCTTAATTTCTTAATTAATTATTTAAATCCCCATATTATTTTATTAATTATTCTCTTTATTTAATTAAAATTCTTTAATGTGCAGATAAATTAAATCCGGATGAAACTCAGTCGTTTCAGTTAAAAATGGGCTAAAAATGGGCTAAAGGAGACTGGACCACTTTCAATTTGCAGACCGAGTCACCAGTCATCTGGGCACGCGTGATGCCAGGTGTCTATATTTTATTCGCTCTGAAACGATAAGATCGACGGACACCGTGCCAACCCTCTAGAAGACACACGTCGAGCCACATCGCACAGCCAATTAGACAAAAAGACGGGTGACGTGAAAATATCTACTCTGCAGCAAATCAAATGAAGACAAGTGACCTAACAATGTCAACTCATCTAGGATGAAAAAATTACCATTGTACCCCTAAGTGTGTATATAAATAGAATATGATGGCAATTGAAAAGATCAAGTAGGAGTAGGGTAAGTAGCCTAGTGTAGAATTTAGGAGTAGTGTAAGGTAATTTAGGAGTAGTTTTTAGAGTAATTTAGAGTAGTTTTAGAATAGCTTTGAAATTAAAGTTTTATGAAGTATTTTCTCTAGTGCTTTTTCTTTATTTTCCATTAGTTGTTTTAGCCACCATTGTTAAGTTACTGTTCTTAACCATTTTAAGTTTATGAAAAGCTACATTTCTGTAAAAAAAATAAAGAAGAAAAAGAAAAAGAAAAGAAGAAAGATGAAAAATACAAAAATAGAATAAAATGTTTAGTGAAATAAATAAGTTTGGGAGAAATAATTTGAGTTCTTACATTAAAGATCCTAGAAGTAATGCATGTTAAGGGGTAATTAAACCTAAATCAACTTTATCATACCTTAACCTCAGCCTTACATTACAAGCTTAATGAAGTCCTACTGATCTTTGGTTAAGTGTGACTACATTAGTGGAGAGATAAGTGAAAAGCAAACTTATGGGAATGATCACATGTCATTGACTTTGCATTCACTGTGTTTGCATAATTTGATCCGGGTAATGTACGGTGAAGTGACTTTGACATTTTCACACACACACACATGAGGAGTCTAATTTGGATTAGGACTTATGATTGAATGATTCTGAATGTTGGACTTGTAATTATGAATCTTTGATATCATAGCCTGTACTTTTTCTTTGAGGATAATATTGGAGAAATTATTGTGTCTAGTACTTGTCATTCCTACATTTGTTTTGCTTTGCTTGAGGACAAGCAAAAGCTCAAGTTTAGGGGTGTGATAATTCTATTTTTAATAGAATTATTTGTGCTTAATTTCTTAAATAATTATTTAAATCCCCATATTATTTTATTAATTATCCCCTTTATTTAATTAAAATTCTTTAATGTGCAGATAAATTAAATCCGGATGAAACTCAGTCGTTTCAGTAAAAAATGGGCTGAAAATGGGCTAAAGGAGACTAGACCACTTCCAATTTGCAGACTGAGTCACCAGTCATCTGGACACGCGTGATGCCAGGTGTCCGTATTTTATTCGCTCCGAAACGATAAGATCGATGGACACCGTGCCAACCCTCTAGAAGACACCCGCCGAGCCACATTGCACAGTCAATTAGACAAAAAGACGGGTGACGTGGAAATATCTACTCTGCAGCAAATCAAATGAAGACAAGTGGCCTAACAATGTCAACTCATCTAGGATGAAAAAATTACCATTGTACCCCTAAGTGTGTATATAAATAGAATATGATGACAATTGAGAAAGTCAAGTAGGAGTAGGGTAAGTAGCCTAGTGTAGAATTTAGGAGTAGTGTAAGGTAATTTAGGAGTAGTTTTTAGAGTAATTTAGAGTAGTTTTAGAATAGCTTTGAAATTAAAGTTTTATGAAGTATTTTCTCTAGTGCTTTTTCTTTATTTTTCGTTAGTTGTTTTAGCCACCATTGTTAAGTTACTGTTCTTAACCATTTTCAGTTTATGAAATGCTACATTTCTTTAAAAAAATGAAGAAAAAGAAAAAGAAAAAGAAAAACAAAAGAAGAAAGATGAAAAATAAAAAAATAGAATAAAATGCTTAGTGAAATAAATAAGTTTGGGGAAATAATTTGAGCTCTTACATTAAAGATCCTAGAAGTAATGCACGTTAAGGGGTAATTAAACCTAAATCAACTTTATCATACCTTAACCCCAGCCTTACATTACAAGCTTAATAAAGTCCTACTGATATTTGGTTAAGTGTGACTACATTAGTGGAGAGATAAATGAAAAGCAAACTTATGGGAATGATCACATGTCATTGACTTTGCATTCACTGTGTTTGCATAATCTAATCTGGGTAATGTACGGTGAAGTGACTTTGATATTTTCACACACACACGAGGACTCCAATTTGGGTTAGGACTTATGATTAAATGATTCTGAATGTTGGACTTGTAATTATGAATCTTTGATATCATAGTCTGTACTTTTTCTTTGAGGATAATATAGGGGAAATTATTGTGTCTAGTACTTGTCATTCCTACATTTGTTTTGTTTTGCTTGAAAACAAGCAAAAGCTCAAGTTTGGGGGTGTGATAATTCTATTTTTAATAAAATTATTTGTGCTTAATTTCTTAATTAATTATTTAGATCCCTATATTATTTTATTAATTATCCCCTTTATTTAATTAAAATTCTTTAATGTGCAGATAAATTAAATTCGGATGAAACTCAGTCGTTTCAGTAAAAAATGGGCTGAAAACGGGATAAAGGAGACTGGACCACTTCCAATTTGCAAACCGAGTCACCAGTCATCTGGACACGCGTGATGCCAGGTGTCCGTATTTTATTCGTTCCGAAACAATAAGATCGACGGACATCGTGCCAACCCTCTGGAAGACACAAGCCGAGCCACATCGCACAGCCAATTGGACAAAAAGACGGGTGACGTGGAAATATCTACTCTGCAGCAAATCAAATGAAGACAAGTGGCCTAACAATGTCAACTCATCTAGGATGGAAAAATTACCATTGTACCCCTAAGTGTGTATATAAATAGAATATGATGGCAATTGAAAAAATCAAGTAGGAGTAGGGTAAGTAGCCTAGTGTAGAATTTAGGAGTAGTGTAAGGTAATTTAGGAGTAGTTTTTAGAGTAATTTAGAGTAGTTTTAGAATAGCTTTGAAATTAAAGTTTTATGAAGTATTTTCTCTAGTGTTTTTTCTTTATTTTTCGTTAGTTGTTTTAGCCACCATTGTTAAGTTACTATTCTTAACCATTTTTAGTTTATGAAAAGCTACATTTCTTTAAAAAAAAAATGAAGAAAAAGAAAAAAAAAGAAGAAAGATGAAAAATACAAAAATAGAATAAAATGTTTAGTGAAATAAATAAGTTTGGGGGAAATAATTTGAGCTCTTACATTAAAGATCCTAGAAGTAATGCATGTTAAGAAGTAATTAAACCTAAATCAACTTTATCATACCTTAACCCCAGCCTTACATTACAAGCTTAATGAAGTCCTACTGATCTTTGGTTAAGTGTGACTACATTAGTGGAGAGATAAGTGAAAAGCAAACTTATGGGAATGATCACATGTCATTGACTTTGCATTCACTATGTTTGCATAATCTGATACGGGTAATGTACGGTGAAGTGACTTTGACATTTTCACACACATACGAGGAGTCCAATTTGGGTTAGGACTTATGATTGAATGATTCTAAATGTTGGACTTGTAATAATGAATCTTTGATATCATAGTCTGTACTTTTTCTTTGAGGATAATATTGGAGAAATTATTATGTCTAGTACTTGTCATTCCTACATTTGTTTTGTTTTGCTTGAGGACAAGCAAAAGCTCAAGTTTGGGGTGTGATAATTTTATTTTTAATAGAATTATTTGTACCTAATTTCTTAATTAATTATTTAAATCTCCACATTATTTTATTAATTATCCCCTTTATTTAATAAAAATTCTTTAATGTGCAGATAAATTAAATCCGGATGAAACTCAGTCGTTTCAGTCAAAAATGGGCTGAAAACAGGCTAAAAGAGATTGGACCACTTCCAATTTGCAGACTGAGTCACCAGTCATCTAGACACACGTGATGCCAGGTGTCAGTATTTTATTCGCTCCGAAACGATAAGATCGACGGACACTGTGCCAACCCTCTGGAAGACACACGCCGAGCCACATCGTACAGCCAATTGGACAAAAAGACGGGTGACGTGGAAATATCTACTCTACAGCAAATCAAGTGAAGACAAGTGGCGTAACAATGTCAACTCATCTAGGATGGAAAAATTACCATTATACCCCTAAGTGTGTATATAAATCGAATATGATGGCAATTGAAAAAATCAAGTAGGAGTAGGGTAAGTAGCCTAGTGTAGAATTTAGGAGTAGTGTAAGGTAATTTAGGAGTAGTTTTTAGAGTAATTTAGAGTAGTTTTAGAATAGCTTTGAAATTAAAGTTTTATGAATATCTTCTCTAGTGTTTTTTCTTTATTTTCCGTTAGTTGTTTTAACCATCATTGTTAAGTTACTGTTCTTAACCATTTTCAGTTTATGAAAAACTACATTTCTTTTTCTTCTTCGCCATTTCATTTCACTGTTTTGCTTTTTATGGTATTTTTGTTGCGATGAGGTGAGAGGGGCTTGTGACAGAAGCCATAATGCTCAACCCATTGTAACTATTCCATTTGCCATTTTTTTAGTTCCGTCTCCTGCATATTTATTTTATACTCAGTTTATGTTTTTTTTTTTTTTAATTTTCACTATCACCAGATACCCATATGTACAAAACTCGTAATATATCACAATGACTTTTCATGCTTTCGGGGTAAGGGATAGGAACAAAGTATTTAAGCTCAGGAAATTTATGCAGGTGTATTTACAGAGAAAAGCTTATTTGGCCCAGATGGGTGACTAGGGGTAAAATATGTACAAGGATGGCTAGAAAGGCTCAAACGATCTAAAGATGGCCTAAATCATCTCCCTAATTAAGTGTGATCTAATATTTCGCCTCGAGACAAGATCAAACAAATTCTAGAATATGATGCACAAAATCAATTGAACAAATGCAATCCTATGTCCACATAAGCTTTCTCTAAATAAATATACCGATTCATGACATGACATGTGCGTAAGATGAGGAAATCACAATCAGAATCAAGACAAATTCAAGAACTCAACTTCATGTTTTTCTTATAATCATGCTTCTCATTCAATCAAAATCAGACTTAATCATGGAGTCATATCATCGAAATATGGGAAAACTACATGCTAAGCACTAAATCATCCCACAATCAAACAATTTAAGTTCAGATTTTTGAAAAAGTTTTCAATTTTGCCTAAAATTGCTCAGTGATATCCTCTACCCCAAACTTAAAGTGCACAGTGTCCTCAGTGTGCAGATAATATAACATTTAAGCTCAAGAACAGAGTACTTCCCTTTCTGATGATGATGACGAATAACTGAAGCTTGATTGAAAGCATAATACTAGAAAAGAAATCTGCAAAATAAACAAAGAAAGAAACAACGAAAAAGAAAAAGAAAACGAACTATATACAAAGTGAAAAGAAAAATTAAGTCACTTCAAATGCAGCTAAAGAACACAACACTTAGCAGCAGGGTGAAGAGTAGGAGGATCAGCCAGAGTGGTGACAGAATGTTGACAGTTAACTCCTGCTTAGCTCTATCTACTTCCCTCCTTATTTCATATTTCTTATGCTCAAGCCTTATATCCTCCTCAATCTCCATCTTAAAACACTATTGAGCGTCATCTTGGAGCTTTAAAGGTTTGAAAACATGAAATGTCACCTCCTGATCTAGGACTCTTATAGTCAACTCCCCCTTTTGTACATCAATTAAGGTTCTACCAGTAGCTAGGAAAGGTCTGCCTAGTATAATGGGGACTTCCCTGTCTTCCTCCATGTCTAATACAATAAAATCCGCAGGGAAAATAAACTTGTCCATCTTTACTAACACATCCTCAATGACCCCCTTCGGATATTTAATGGATCGATCAGCTAGCTGAAGGGCCACTGTGGTAGGCTTGACATACCATATTCCTAACTTTTGGTAGATAGACAGAGGCATCGGATTGATACTGGCTCCTAAATCACACAGGGCTCTATCAAAGAACATATTTCCAATAGTGCAGGGTATGGTAAAACTTTCGGGATCCTTGAGCTTGGAGGGTAATTTCCTTTGAATAATTGCACTACATTCTCAGTTAAGGCCACTGTCTCATAGTCTTCCAATCTTCTCTTCCTCGAGAGGATATCCTTCAGGAACTTCACATAACTCAATATTTGCTCTAAAGCATCTGCGAAAGGAATGTTGATGTGAGGTTTCTTAAAAACCTCAAGAAATTTGGCAATTTGTTGATCGAGTTTTTGATTTTGAAACCTCTGAGGAAAAGGTACTGGTGGTCTAACTGGAAGGGATGTAATGGTAACATGTGTAGCATTAGAGGACGAGGAAAGCTGTGAAGAACAAGAAAGTATAGATGAAGAAGCGCCTAGCTTGGATTCCTTTGCAGCCTGATCTTTTGATTCCTACTCTTTCTGAGCTGCTTCGTTAGAACTTAAGGATTCTTTAACTCTGTGTTGTTCAGGACTGGACTTAACTTGTGGTTCATCTAGCTCTTTGCCGCTCCTAAGGGTGATGGATTTCACATGTTCTTTACCCTCCCTTTGCCTAACAGGATTAACTTAGTATTACTGGGGAGGGTCCCTTGTGGACGCTGGCTAAGAGCAGTAGCTATTTGTCCAACCTGAACTTCTAAGTTCTTAATTGAGGCAGCTTGATTTTGCAGGATAGTCGTGAACATTTCCTCAAGCGAGGGCTTCTTCTTAGTTGCTGGCGCATGGTAAAGTTGGGGCTGCATAAGTGGTGGTGGTGGTGATGGATGATGTTGAAATTGTTGTGGGGATGCTTGATGAGGCGGATGATATGGAAATTGCGGCTGTGGTGGTACATGAACCGATGGAGCTTGAAAACTAAGGGGTCCCACAGGTCTAGAATTTTGGTTTTGGCTCTAGGAAAAGTTAGGATGGTTCCTCCACCCTGGATTATAGGTGTTTAAAAAAGGGTTGTTCTGTTGCTTAGGGGGGGCAACATACTGAACCGATTCTAAGTTGAGCGGACACCTATCTACAGAGTGGGTACCACTACACAGCTCGCAGGAAAGAAAAGGACTTTGGACAGAAAACACAGGGTTAGGATTGGTGGAAGGATTATGTTGGGTATTGAGCGACTATACCTTCTTCGTAAGGTTAGCGATTTGAGAGGTCAAGGTAGACAGTGTGTCGAGCTCATAAATACCCATCGACTTCTTTGGCAATTGCCTCTCCGAGGACCATTGGTAGTTGTTAGCCGCCATCTTGTCTAAGAGCTCGTAAGCTTCCTTTTTTGTTTTACACATCAGGGCTCCACCCGCAGCAGCGTCCACGATAGTCCTATTTTGGCTTGTAAGTCCGTTGTAGAAAGTTTGGACTTGCATCTATAAAGGTAGGCCATGGTGAGGGCACTTCCTAAGAAGCTCCTTATATCGTTCCCATTCTTCGTAAAGACATTCAAAGTCGAACTAGGCAAAGGAAGATATATCACTATGGAGTCTGGCCATTTTAGAGGGAGGGAAAAACTTAGCTAGAAATTGATGGGCTAACTCGTCCTAAGTAGAGATAGATCCTGGAGGCAAGGAGGTTAACCAGTGTCGTGCCCTATCCCTAAGTGAGAAGGGAAATAATCTAAGCCTAAGTGCATCATCAGATAATCCATTGTGCTTGAATGTGTTGTATAGGTCCAGAAACTGCCCGAGGTGGGCATGTGGGTCGTCATGCGGAAGCCCACTGAACTGTAATGAAGTCTGGATCATCTGAAGGATGGAATGTAAGACCCCGTATATGTATAAGGGTAATGTATGTAATTGGATCAAATAATATGAATGGACTTGTAATGTAAAGTATGATTGATGTAAGTCCATGGATTCAAAGTATGTATGTGTAATATAAATTGTAACGTACATACAAGTTTCATTAAGTATGAATACGAAGAAATGAGTTCTAGCAAGTGATGGATGTGATTGAGACTCAAGATGAGTAGTGTGGTAAAATGGAATGGAGTTATGCCTCCATTTGGTTTTATGTAGCATACCTTTGAACATACAATGAATGCACACAAGTTTCAATGTGCATAAGGTATGAATGGATGCCATTTTCAAGTTATAAAGGTGGATGGATGAGAAAATGGCCATGGCAATAGATTAAGGATGTGTTGGTATGAGTTGCAGCAAAGAAACTGCAGGAAATCTGGAAAACATGAGGTCCAGATCGATCTCATAGGATGAGAGATCGATCTGGAAGAGCCAGAATGCTCTTATGTGGGCGAAAGAATAGAACAGATCGATCTCCAATGGAGCCAGATCGATCTCCCAAGCATTCTGTAGTGGAAAGATCGATCCCCAAGCACCCAGATCGATCTCCTTAGCTCTCTGTTTAGGAGCAGATCGATCTCATGCTTCGACAGATCGATCTCATGCCTAGACAGATCGATCTCATTGCTTCGACAGATCGATCTCAGGCTTAAAAATGCCGTGAAAAAAGAGGGATTTTAAGGGACCAGATCGATCTCCTCTTGGACCAGATCGATCTCCTCAAGCTATTTCTATATAAGGAGGGCTGAAAATCTGGAAATCTCGGAAAAACATTTAACCTTACAATCTCAACCCAAAAACCTAACTTTCCCTCTCTAAAATCAACCATTTTCAGTGAGATTTGAAGAGAGATCATTAGAGACAAAGTTGTTCCTATCAAAGAGAAGAACAACATAGTGAGAGGGCATTGTCCCATTTTTGGAATTGAAGGAGTTAAGGGCATTTCCATTTGGAGCAAGAAGAAAAATCATATTGGTAAGATTCTAACACTTCAATCCAAATGCATTAGCTATTTAATTGATTTTGGAGTTGATTGGTATGAGTATTGATGGATAAACTACCTAGGAATGTAGTGGAATTGGTGTGACCTAGAAATCTAAAATGGGTATGATGTGAGAATTTATGGGTTGAATGAGTTTATGATTTATGGGCAAGCTAAAGTTGTTAGTGAGATGATGCTAATGATTTTAGATGGTTAGATGAGATTACATTGTGAGTTTGGAGAAATTGTGGAAATGAGTATCAATATGATTGATAAATGCCATAGTGAGGGGATACATGAAATATGAACGCTATGAGCTTTATGTCGATTTGATATCGACTTTGAATAAGTTAATAGGCCTAAGAAGATCCATAGACTCGAGCTATGGGTAAAGTAATGAAACAAGGCCAAATAAGCTTTAATAGAGGCTATAGATTATATTGGATATAGCAAACACAGGGGTTGCATTATATGGATCGAATATAATACGGGATACGATTTTGTGCAGTCCCGAAGAGTTCGTTGAAGACGAATCGAACCGTACGAGTAAGCAGCTTAAGGAAGTGGAATCACGCATCGCGATTCCAGGTAAGGGAATTTTGTGAGTATATAGAGGTAGCTGCTCGTACTTTGAACTTGTGGGTGAATATTGGGTGTTTATGAAATGCATGCTTGCTCAAATAAATTGTTGGCTCTACCGAGAGGGGGGGTGAATCGGTTTTCTAACAATTATGGCCGATTTTAAATTAATCGCAATTTAAACACAAGTGATAATGAATAAAACAGTGCAATATAACAATTTAATGCAAAGAGAGGGAAAGAGAAACAAACACAGCAACTTATAGAGGTTCGGCCAACTCTTGCCTACGTCCTCTCTCCTTGACCTTCTTGTCAAGTGGTTTCTTTCTCTCTTTCAATAGAGTTAACAAAGTTCCTTTTACAGGTTAAGGAATAACCTCTCTACCCTTAACAATACAGAAAATGTATTCACCCTTTTACAATAACACTCACTGAGGAACAATCCTCTTTTCTTTTAAGGTGAGGATGAATACAGAATAAGGCTTTTCAGTGGGTAGGACTAACACAGCTTGTAGTGCTTAAGCTTGTACAATCAATCTCAATTAATGAGCAATAGAGATACAAGGAATGAAAGAATTAAAGCTTGAGAATGTTTGGAATGTTCAGTGATAGTCTCTCTCATTTTGCTTTGTCTTCAATGCTTGGTTATATACTGAAGGTTGGGTAGTTGGAGCATTTAATGCAGTTTTTCCCGTTGAGATTTGAAGAAAATAGCCGTTGGGAACCTCCAGTGGTCAGACAGATCGATCTCCTATCTTGGCCAGATCGATCTCCTAGTTTTAAATCCTGCAATGACAAAGCACAAATACACAGGGAGATCGATCTCATACATTACCAGATCGATCTGTTAGTTTAAATAGGCAGAGGCAGATCGATCTGTCGAATAGGCAGATCGATCTCCTATCCTCTCTGTTTGAGGCAAGATCGATCTCTCAATACACCAGATCGATCTCTTAAGCTCTCTGACTTTGAGCAGATCGATCTCTTCCTTACCAGATCGATCTTCTAAGTTCTCTGACTTAGAGCAGATCGATCTCTTAACCCTTGCAGATCGATCTCTCTTTACCTTAATCCCTTTACAACGTTTTAAGGCTTGCCAGATCGATCTCTTCCATTATGAGATCGATCTCTCATCAAGTATAATCCCAGGAGATCGATCTCTCATACCTCAGATCGATCTCTCATCAGCAGAACTCTAAGTTCTGGTCCTGATATGTTCTAAACATGTTTGTATACCATCTTAACATTATTGTATTAACTTGTTTTGTCATTTCAAAATACATTAACTCAACAATCTCCCCCTTTTTGATATGACAAAACTCATCCAATAAACATGTTTAGTGAATTTGCAAAGTTCCCCCTTTTTGTGAGCTTTTGACTTTGTTAAAGATTTAACTCATCCTTAGTTAAATCTTAACTCCCCCTCAATTAAATCATCCTATAACTCCCCCTTAATTAAATCATCCTAACTTCCCCTCAATTAAAGCATCCTATCATCCTTTTAAGCATTTAACATAAATCACAACAACATGCATGTTTCTTATCATGTTTCTTATGTTTCTTCTCCCCCTTTTTGTCATATCAATCACACATAGTCATTAACTCACAAAATGCAACATTGTCAAAACCATGGCAGTTCAAAATCAACATTGACTCACAAAATGCCACATTTTCATAAACAATCAATTTATATTGCATTCAAGCAAATTCAGTACAAAAAGCAGTGCAAAATGATATAACTAAACTAAACCATACACCTAAAGCCTAATGTGATGGAGGATCACGATCCAAAAGCTCCTCAACATGCGTGCGCGTCACTTGAAGTTCATCGAACATTGCCTCTTGAGTTTCTTGAAATTTATCGAACATCGCCTTTTGAGTGTCTTGAATCCTATCCACTCGTTGAGTCAATTCGGCAAACATACGCTGCTGAGTGGTATGTCCTTCATCGATCCTCTGACTGAGGTCGCTTATCATCTTCACGATCAGCTCCAAGTCAGCAGGAGACGATGTTTGTGCAGTTGGCGCAGCTGTTGAAGATGACGGTTCAGGAGCTGGTACTGCAGATGGGTGTGCTGGTTCAGCAGTGAGGTCCTCCTCAGCCTCAGCAGGTTGCTGTTCTTGCTTTTTCGTCCACTCTCCCCGGAAATCTTTGTAGTACCCCATATGATGTAGGGTCCCAATATTAAGCTCGCTTTTAGGAGATGGAAGTTCGCCAGTTTCGCCGCTGCAGTCGATGCCAAGGCGACGGAGAAGATAAGCCACCGGTTGTGGAAAAACTATTGTGGTAGCTTGGCCACGCACAATCTTCAACCAATCCTCGTATATAAAGTGAGGGAGGTTTGGTTTTTGGCTGGTAGTGTGAATGTGATGGAGCCAAAATCGATCTAGACGCCTGACGGTTGAGTGACGGGTACCGTAAGGGCGGAGATTCTAGGAGATTATGAGGTGGAGTAACCGAAGGTGCATTGGAAGGTTACTCGCCTTGTCCCCGGGGAGTTCAAACGCAAAAGGGACTTCCTCATCCTCATTAGTTAAGCCTTCATCGCGTATATCAAAAACTTTGGCTATAACTTCAGAATCAATTATTATTGATTGACCCATGACGAAGGTTTTGAAGGCAAGGATTTTACAGGTGTCATCGGGGTCATATACGAGTTCGGCATTGGAAAAGAATGCGCGAACGAGATTTGGAGGGACAGGAGTGTTGATTCTCAAGAATTTCACCCAACCAAATTCCTCAAATTTTGATAGGTATGGAAAGTCTATGTGATTGAGGAAGGAAAAATCAATGGTGCGCCAATGCTTGATTGGCATAGTTGAGAAAAATTCCTCATACCGCTTTCTTTTGGCTGGTGTTCTAAAACACCGATTGAAAGAAGCGAGTGGAGGTGGAGTGGGTTGGGAGGAAGAACCTGCCTCTACATTGGGTCTAGGTGGTTTGGTTCCTGCTCTCTTAAGCCTAGGCATTATTCTAGACTCTAGATTCGTCTAAACAAATTCAAAAATGATAAGAGCAATGAAACAGTACCTAGGGTTGCCCTAGAATGAAAATCAACTCAAATCAGAGAAAATTTTTGAGAAATAAGTGAGAAATGTAGGTTACTATACCGGAATTTTGACACCGAGACGCAAGGAAGACTGTACGAGGATCGATCTGAGGAGGAATTGAAGAAGAGGATGCGAGGGAATTGGAGAATTTGAATTTTAGGTTTTGGGAGATTTGGGGATTTTTCGCGGCTATTTATACTCCAAGGCATAGGAGATCGATCTGTCGAGGCGACAGATCGATCTGGTACTCCCAGAAGCGAAGAGAGATCTATCTGTCGTAGGGACAGATCGATCTGGTCGCAAACAGAGGCTTAAGGAGATCGATCTGTTACATGCACAGATCGATCTGTAGAATGCGGAAGCTTGATGAGATCGATCTGTCGTGTGAACAGATCGACCTGCATTTAGACAGAGACGTAAGGAGATCGATCTTATGGTTAGAAGATCGATCTGCTTAGCTTAACCTTGACGATTTAGGCTTGATAGAAGCATGGAGATCGATCTATATCACAAGGAGATCGATCTCTCATCCTCTGTGCCAGAAAATCTTTGCAAGAAATCATTTAAAAAACAACTTGAAATCAAGATTTTTACAACATGAAAGTCCTAAGGCATACTCATGAGTCCTAATTCACCTCTAAGGATACAGAACCTATCTCTATCAAGGGGTTTGGTGAATATATCAGCTATTTGATGTGTAGTATCAATATACTCTAAGATTATATCCCCTTTTTGTACATGATCTCTAAGGAAGTGATGTCTAATTTCTATGTGCTTGGTTCTGGAGTGTTGAATAGGATTCTTAGACAGATTAATGGCACTGGTATTATCACATTTAATAGACACTTGTTTCATGTCAATGCCATAATCTCTCATTTGTTGTTTAATCCACAACACTTGAGCACTACAACTACCAGCTGCTATATACTCAGCTTCAGTTGTGGACTGAGCTACACTGTTTTGCTTCTTGGAGAACCAAGAAATTAACCTATTTCCTAGGAATTGGCAAGTACCTGAAGTACTTTTCCTATCTATTTTGCGGCCTCCAAAATCAGCATCTGAAAATGCATGAAGGGCAAAAGTGGAGTCTTTGGGATACCAAAGTCCTAGTGAGGGAGAATCTTTGAGGTATCTAAAAATTCTCTTAGTTGCCAATAGATGTGATTCCCTAGGAGAGGATTGAAATCTAGCACAAAGGCATACACTAAACAATATATCTGGTCTACTTGCGGTTAAATAAAGCAATGATCCAATCATAGACCTATAGAGTTTAGTGTCTACACACTTACCACCTTCATCTTTGTCAAGCTTGATGTTGGTGCCCATTGGAGTGGCTTGAGGTTTGCAACTCTCCATTCCAAATCTCTTGAGCAAGTCCTTGGTGTACTTTGCTTGATTGATGAAAGTTCCATCCTTTGTTTGCTTCACTTGAAGTCCCAAGAAGAATGTGAGTTCTCCCATCATGCTCATCTCAAATTCCCCTTGCATGATCTTAGCAAACTCTTGACATAAAGACTCATTAGTTGAACCAAAAATAATATCATCTACATATACTTGTACAACTAGTAAGTCCTTATTTTTATTTTTGATGAATAATGTGGTGTCTACCTTTCCTCTTGAGAATCCTTTTTCTATTAAGAACTTTGACAACCTTTCATACCAAGCTCTAGGAGCTTGTTTTAACCCATAAAGTGCCTTAGACAATTTGAAAACATGTTTAGGAAATTCATGATTTTCAAATCCGGGAGGTTGCTCTACATAGACTTCTTCATTAATGAAACCATTTAAGAATGCACTCTTTACATCCATTTGATATAACTTGAAATCTTTATAACATGCAAAGGCAAGTAACATTCTTATTGCCTCTAATCTAGCTACCGGTGCATATGTTTCATCATAGTCTATGCCTTCCTCTTGTCTATAGCCTTGAGCAACTAGCCTAGCCTTATTCCTTATGATCACACTATTTTCATCCATTTTGTTCTTGAATATCCATTTAGTTCCAATTATTGAGTGATCATTAGGCCTTGGAACTAGTTTCCATACTTTGCTTCTCTCAAATTGATTTAACTCTTCTTGCATTGCTAGGAACCAATTATTATCCTCTAAGGCTTCATTGACATTCCTAGGCTCTATTTGAGATACAAAGGCTATATATTGGCACATATTCCTTAAGGATGACCTAGTTCTAACTCCAAGAGTTGGATCTCCTACTATTTCACAATCTTTTACATATCCTAACTCTCTTGGTGCTCTAGGTTCTCTTTCTAAAACTTCTATTTCTTTTTCATCTTCTTTATTCAAATCAAGCTTTTCTAGAAAGTCATCTTCTAAGCCTCAATCAAATATCTCAACATTTTCATCATTGTTGGTTGAATCTTTAGATATATTATTTGATTCATCAAATATAACATGAATAGATTCTTCAACCATTAATGTTCTTTTGTTATAAACTCTATAAGCCTTTGAATTCAATGAATATCCTAGAAATATTCCCTCATCACTTTTGGCATCAAATTTTCCTAAATTATCTTTTCCATTATTTAGAACAAAGCATTTGCAGCCAAAAGGATGGAAGTAACTAATATTAGGCTTCTTACCTTTGTAGAGCTCATAAGGAGTTTTCTTTAGCATGGGTCTTATCATAGCTCTATTGATTATATAACATGATGTGTTTATAGCTTCAGCCCAAAAGTACTTTGGCAAGTTATTTTCACATAACATGGTCCTAGCCATCTCTTCCAAAGTCCTATTTCTTCTCTCAACTACACCATTTTGTTGTGGTGTCCTAGGGGCTGAAAAGTTATGACTTATTCCTTGATCATTGCAATACTCATCAAATCCTATATTTTCAAATTCTTTGCCATGATCACTTCTAATGCTTGTTATTGTATATCCTTTTTCATTTTGAGTCACCTTTGAGTAAGTTATGAATTTCTCTAAGGCTTCATTTTTTACTCTCAAAAAGAACACCCAAGTGTACCTAGTGTAATCATCAACTATTACAAAACCATAGTGTTTCCCACCTAGGCTAGTGGTTCTAGTTGGTCCAAATAAGTCTAAATGCAGTAATTGAAGAGGCCTAGTGGTGGATACACTATTCTTAGGCTTAAAGGTTGTTCTCTTGTGTTTTCCTTTAACACAAGCTTCACATATTTCTTCATGATTAAAGGATAGTTTGGGTAAGCCTATGACTAGATCCTTTCTAGCTAATTTGGATAGCACATGCATGCTAGCATGACCTAGTCTTCTATGCCATAGCCAAGATTCCTTTTTGTTATCTACCATTAAGCATAAGTTTTCGTTTTTGAGTTCATTAAGGTAGACTATATATATGTTACCTTGCCTATGACCTAGAAGAAGAATTTTATTTGACTTAGGATCTATAACATTACATTTCATGCAATCAAAAATTACTTTGTAACCTTTGTCACAAAGTTGACTAATGCTTAGCAAGTTATGCTTTAGACCCCTAACAAGTAATACTTTTTCTAAAGAGAAATGATTATTACCTATTGAGCCACTTCCTTCCACTTGGCCTTTGGAGTTGTCCCCAAAAGTGACTTCTCCACCAATTTTCGATTTGAAGGAATTGAAATAGCTTTTATCACCCGTCATGTGCCTTGAGCATCCACTATCTAAGTACCAAGCTTCTTTTGTTTTAGCTTTGTGGCTATGCTCAATCACCTACAACAAAAAAAAATAAACCCACTCAAGTCTTAGGTACCCAAATTCTCTTGGGTCCTTGGAGGTTAGTAAATGAAATTCTTGATCCCATTGGGATCCATTTTGCTAATGCATTGCAGTCCTTGGAATGAATTACCTCTTTTGGAATCCATATCCTTTTTACAATTTTTCCTTTAAGATTCCTCATCTTTTTAGTGCAATAATGTGACTTATGTCCCTTCTTATTACAATATGACCAAGTAATTTCAGGTTTATTCATGCTCTTCCTAGCCATAAAACTCTTAAGATGGGTCTCCCTACTTTGTGCATTATACCCTAAGCCATTTTTGTCGAAAAATGCCCTTTGGGTTTCTAACATGCTATCTAGCTTTTGTTGCCCCATGTGAAATCTATTAAAGGAGTTATGTAAATTGCTATTTTTCTCCTTAAGATCACCAATTTCTAGATTTGCAATCTCTAGTTTCTCCTCACATTCCAATTTATCTTTTAACATTATCTCATTTTCCCTTTTTAGTTTTGATATTAACTTTTTATACTTCATGCTCATAGATTCATACTCTAATGCTAAATCATCAAATGCATCTTGCAGTTCATCAAAAGAGTATTCATTGATATTAGAAGTTACCTCATCATCATCAATAGCCATGAAGCATAGGTTGGCAATGTCCTCATTTGATTCATCATCGGAGCAGTCACTGTCACTCCATGTTGCGACCATTGCCTTCTTTTTATGAAACCTATCATTAGATCTTTTGAGGAGAGGGCAGTTAAATTTTATGTGTCCAGGTTTTTTACACTCATAACACACAATAGAGTCTTTTCTACCTAATTCCTCTTGTTCTCTCCTATTGTTTCTCCTATTGCTGTTGCTAGTTCTCATCCTCATGAATTTATTAAATCTTTTGGCAAACATTGCCATCTCAATATCCTCCTCACTGCCACTCTCATTTTTAATTTCCTTTTCAGCAGTGGATTTTAGAGCAACACCCATTTTCTTGGGTGGCTCTTCATTTCTTTTAAGCTTCATCTCATAAGTTAGCAAGGAACCTATTAATTCATCTAAGGATAATGTGTGTGGATCCTTAGATTCCTCTATTGCTGTCACTTTAGCTTCCCATGACTTAGGTAAGCTATTTAAAATCTTCTTTACCATTTCAATATTAGAATATATTTTTCCTAAAGATTTTAATCCATTAATTATATCGGTAAACCTAGTGAACATATCACTAATGGATTCTTCTTCCTTCATCCTAAAGAGCTCATAATCATGTGTGAGCATACCTACTTTTGTCTCCTTCACTTGGGTTGTACCCTCATGAGTTATTGCCAATTTATCCCATATTTGCTTGGCATTATCACACCCGGATACTCTATTATATTCATTAGGACCTAAAGCACAAAATAATGTGTGCATAGCTTTAGCATTTAGTTGTGCACATTTAATGTCATTAGAGTCCCATTCATCTTCTTCTTTGGGAATATCTCTTCCCTCTATTTTCTTTGTAGGGATTTGAGGTCCCTTAACTATAATTCTCCATACTTCATAGTCATTTGCTTGAATGAATAGCATCATCCTAGTCCTCCAATATGAATAATGTTCACCATTGAACATGGGAGGTCTAACCGTGGAGTGCCCCTCTCCTATCAAACTAGTTGTTACATTGTTAAGAGCCATTTGATCGTTTTTACTCTTAGGAAGTTGTTCCTACGTGATTAAAGAGTCCTAGCTCTGATACCAATTGTTGGCTCTACCGAGAGGGGGGGTGAATCGGTTTTCTAACAATTATGGCCGATTTTAAATTAATCGCAATTTAAACACAAGTGATAATGAATAAAACAGTGCAATATAACAATTTAATGCAAAGAGAGGGAAAGAGAAACAAACACAGCAACTTATAGAGGTTCGGCCAACTCTTGCCTACGTCCTCTCTCCTTGACCTTCTTGTCAAGTGGTTTCTTTCTCTCTTTCAATAGAGTTAACAAAGTTCCTTTTACAGGTTAAGGAATAACCTCTCTACCCTTAACAATACAGAAAATGTATTCACCCTTTTACAATAACACTCACTGAGGAACAATCCTCTTTTCTTTTAAGGTGAGGATGAATACAGAATAAGGCTTTTCAGTGGGTAGGACTAACACAGCTTGTAGTGCTTAAGCTTGTACAATCAATCTCAATTAATGAGCAATAGAGATACAAGGAATGAAAGAATTAAAGCTTGAGAATGTTTGGAATGTTCAGTGATAGTCTCTCTCATTTTGCTTTGTCTTCAATGCTTGGTTATATACTGAAGGTTGGGTAGTTGGAGCATTTAATGCAGTTTTTCCCGTTGAGATTTGAAGAAAATAGCCGTTGGGAACCTCCAGTGGTCAGACAGATCGATCTCCTATCTTGGCCAGATCGATCTCCTAGTTTTAAATCCTGCAATGACAAAGCACAAATACACAGGGAGATCGATCTCATACATTACCAGATCGATCTGTTAGTTTAAATAGGCAGAGGCAGATCGATCTGTCGAATAGGCAGATCGATCTCCTATCCTCTCTGTTTGAGGCAAGATCGATCTCTCAATACACCAGATCGATCTCTTAAGCTCTCTGACTTTGAGCAGATCGATCTCTTCCTTACCAGATCGATCTTCTAAGTTCTCTGACTTAGAGCAGATCGATCTCTTAACCCTTGCAGATCGATCTCTCTTTACCTTAATCCCTTTACAACGTTTTAAGGCTTGCCAGATCGATCTCTTCCATTATGAGATCGATCTCTCATCAAGTATAATCCCAGGAGATCGATCTCTCATACCTCAGATCGATCTCTCATCAGCAGAACTCTAAGTTCTGGTCCTGATATGTTCTAAACATGTTTGTATACCATCTTAACATTATTGTATTAACTTGTTTTGTCATTTCAAAATACATTAACTCAACATAAATGTTGATGGTATTCGTGAATGATGATGAGTATATGCGTGGTTTTAGATTTGAAGTGGGTTTTATGAAATGGGATAGTAAGGCTAATAATTGCATAAATCTAATGTTTTGATGCTTTTCAAAACGAAATTGCTTGGTTTTAAGCAAGCTAGTAGATGGGTCGGCTAGTATTGTATGGTTGCTGTGGAAAAGCATTTGTGAGTGCTAAACCCGATTTTCGGGATTGTTTTATTATGTATGAGCCGCCTATCGAAATTGTATGACATAAATCGCGCTAGAGCCTCGCTCGCGCTGGATTTCTATGTTTTCATTTGTGTGAAACGTGCTGGAGCTTAGCTCGCACCTTGATTGGAAATTATGTTGATGCTTATAAACCGTACTGGAGCTTCTGCTCGTACGTGGATTTTGAGTGGTTGTCTTAAGAGTATAATCGTACTAGGAGCTATGCTCGTACGCGTCTCTTTATGAGAGGATGCATGAGTCGTGCTAGAGATTTGCTCGCACAAGTTTGCACATGGTGATAAGCATAAGGTTGTGAAAGTTGGTAAGATCCTTAAGCCTTACATCCTTAAGCCTTACATCCTTAAGCTAACATCCTTAAGCCCAGAGAGGCGGGAAGGCTCTGTTAGGCGGGGAGGCTCTGTTTGGTGGGGAGGCTCTCTTACGGTGGGATCCTTAAGCCAACATCCTTAAGCCCAAAGAGGCGGGGAGGCTCTGTTAGGCAGGGAGGCTCTGTTAGGCGGGGAGGCTCTGTTTGGTGGGGAGGCTCTCTTACGGTGGGATCCTTAAGCCAACATCCTTAAGCCCAAAGAGGCGGGGAGGCTCTGTTAGGCAGGGAGGCTCTCCTACATGGGTATAGTAAGATCCTTAAGCCCTACATCCTTAAGCCGACATCGTTAAGCCCAAAGAGGCGGGGAGGCTCTGTTAGGCGGGGAGGCTCTGTTCGGTGGGGAGGCTCTCTTACGAAAGGATCCTTAAGCCCTACATCCTTAAGCTAACATCCTTAAGCCCGAGGAGGCAGGGAGGCTCTGTTAAGAGGGGAGGCTCTGTTCGGCAGGGAGGCTCTCCTTCACGGAATATGGAACACTCTTGGTATGGGGTAGATAAGACCTAGGAATGGCACCCCCAATTACGATATGAGTTTGCGGAGTACGTTGTACCGTGTATATCACATGGAGTACGATGTACCGCATGATGGTTATGTGATGAGAAAGTCTGGCAAGGGATAATCCATCTTCGTGCCAGCATGATACCCCGCACACCTGGATGCGTGTGGTCTGGGATGATTTATGATGTAATGGTTCCCATAGGCACTTTTGATATAGTGACCTAGTTTTATACACATGCGTAGATTGTGGAATGAAAATGTGGTTGTGATTGTGAGTTGATTTGGTGGTGTTATTGTGTTGGTTTAAAAAGGAGGTTTCTTAATGAATTGCCCTTTTATGAATTTAAATGAGATTGAGCATGAGATGATTTATACATGATGTTTCTACCATGTTTTATATGCCAATGCACATGATTTTGATACATGATATATATGTATGTTTACATGGCATAGTTTTATTCCTCATGCTCCTACCATAAATGATTTATGCATAACACTATCAGCATGTAGATAGAGTAGTTATCTACCATGCTTGCATTATTGCCTTACTGAGCGTGTGGTTGCTCATCCCACTCTATTTTCCCCCCTACAGAGCATGCATAGTAGCCCAGTAAGGACTGAGGCGTTGTATTTTGGACTCCGCTGCATCTCCATCGCTAAGAGGTATATACACAGTGATTCTTTTTGTATCTAAACAATGTAAAAGCACAGTATTCTTTTGAGTTGTACTTATGGGGGATGTAGATGTCAGTAAAACATGTATTCGTATAAATACACGATTAAATGCACATGTATGACATCGTTTTAATTAATTGAGAATGAATGAGATGTGGTGATTATTATTGGCTCACAGCCCAACAGTGTGTGGTGAGTTTAGTTCACTACCGGGTAAGGTAACAGTAAAACGCGAAAAATTTTCAGTGATTTTCTGTTAAAGGGAATGGAATTGGGTCGTGACAGAGATTGGTATCAGAGCCGTGTTGGCCTGATGTGAGTCATTAATAAAACGTAGGAAAGTACATCCCCATAGTACTGTGCTTTTGTTTAGATATAACTGTGTATACCGTGATGGATTGAGCTTAATGAATTATTATAATACAGGAAGTTAGGCACTATGCCAGTTACACGCCAGGGTAGAGGGGCGAGAGCACGTGCTAGAGACCGTAGAGGCAGGCCTGAGAGCCGTGCGGAGCCACAGACTGAGCAGGCTCCACAGAACCCTGCTGAGAGAGCAGAGGATACTGAGGCTCACTTCGCTAGATTAGAGCGGAGTATTGAGAGTTTGGTGGAGATAGTCACGCAGGCCTTGGGCGCCGGTGACAGACGAGGTCCCGCGGCACAGCCTACTACTGAACAGGCAGCTGCAGAGGCGGAGAGACCTCAGACTGCTGAGACAGCTACAGTTACACCACCTCCAGCTCAGGATATAGCTTCTCCTATCGCTCCACAGCAGAGCGGTAGTGATTTGGGTTAAGACTGCGACTTGAGCAGGCTGTCAGAGTTTCAAGCGCTAAAACCCCCAGTGTTTAGAGGGGTGAAGGACCCAGTGATTACGGAGGATTGGGTGTATGAGATGGAGAAACTGTATAGGTTTTTCCGATGCACTTCAAGTGAGAAGGTTGCCTTTGCCGTGTTTATGCTGAAAGGCGAGGCCGAGCATTGGTGGAGGTCCACCGAGGTTATTTTGAGGGCCAGACACTCTGAGATCTCGTGGGAGATATTTCTAGAGGCCTTCAGGAGACAGTATATTCCAGCTACCGCACAGAGGAAATTGCAGATGGAATTTATGAACTTGGTTCAGGGGAACCGAACTGTGGACGAGTATGAGTCCAAGTTTATGTCATTGGGGAGATATGACCCTGACACAATGGGTAGTGAGACCCGGAAGATTCAGAAGTTCATGGATGGATTGAGATTGGCCATCCGGACCAAGCTAGCTCCCTTCGATATTGTGACTTATGAGGAGGCTGTACATAAGGCTCAGTTATGTGAACAAGACTTTGAGCGAAATGCCTCCGAGCTTGGGAGAGTCAGTGTTAGAAAGGAAAAGGATCGGAAGAGATCCGGGTTTGGAAGAGTGGCCAAGAGAGATGGCCAAAGATTTTTAGAGAAGAGGCCAAAGATTGAGGAGGTGCGGGAGAGAGCCGCTAGACCTCCCGTATACCCAGCCTTGACTGCGCCAAGGGGTATGACTATTGGAGGACCACGACCTACTACTGATCAGTGTAAGAGATGTGGGAGATTTCATGGGAATAGGCCCTGTCTGATGACCCCTATGGTGTGTTTTAGATGCAAGAGACCAGGACATATGGCTAAGCATTGTCCCGAGAAGATGGAGATTACCCCACAAAAGGGCAAGGAGCCTGAGGGAGCTCCAGTTGAGACAGCATCCCCGAGGAGGAGGGCTACAGCTGAGGAAAAAGGGAAACAGGCTGCGGGTGTGAGCAGAGGAAGAGTACATGCACTGGACCAGGACACTGCAGACGCATCGACGGATGTGATTAAAGGTACCATCCGAATCTTTGATTTAGAAGCATTGGTATTATTTGATCCTGGTGCCACGCATTCTTTCATATCACCTTCCTTTGCACATAAATTGTTGAAATATGTGAAACCAACATTGTTGGATAAAATGTTAATGATTTCCACACCCATGAATGATAGTCAATTGACTGAGCATGTATGTAAAGATTGTAAGTTAAATATAGAGGGGAAGGAAATGATAGCCAATCTGATTTTATTGAATATGAATGATTTTGATGTAATTTTGGGAATGGATTGGTTGGCTACCAATCGTGTTGTGATGGATTGTCATGCCAAAACATTGATGTTTTCAGGATTAGACAATCTTATTGTAAATTTTGATGAAAAGAAATGATATGAAACCTGTATGATTGTTGTAAATCAAGGAGTATGATTTTAAATGCATAATGCTTTAGAGATAAATCCATTGTTTATGATAATGTTGAATGTGGAGTGATGGGTTATGTTACTAACGATGGAGAGGATAATGTGAAGGATTCATTGCATACGTGGTCGATATAGATGAGGCACACCCGGAATTGAAGGACATACCCGTAATTACGGATTACCCTGATGTCTTTCCGGATGAATTACCAGGACTACCACCTGAAAGGGAAAAGGAATTTTGCATTGAGTTAGCGCCTGGTACAGAGCCGATATCGAAACCACCCTATAGAATGGCTCCAATAGAATTGGAAGAGCTGAAGAAACAGCTGCAAGAGTTGCTGGAGAAGGGGTTTATTAGACCGAGTGTCTCACCTTGGGGAGCACCAGTTCTATTTGTAAGGAAGAAGGATGGAAGCCTCCGACTGTGTATAGATTACCGGTTGTTGAATAAGGCTACCATTAAGAACAAGTACCCCCTTCCAAGAATCGATGATTTGTTGGATCAGCTCAAGGGAGCCGAAGTATTTTCTAAGATAGATCTGCGGTCAGGGTACCATCAGTTGAGGATCAGGAGTGGAGATGTACCCAAGACAGTATTTCGTACCCGTTATGGCCACTACAAGTTTTTGGTGATGCCATTCGGATTGACGAATGCTCCCACAGCATTTATGGCATTGATGAATGATATATTCAAGCCATACCTGGACAAGTTTGTGATTGTTTTCATTGATGACATTTTGGTTTATTCCAAGTCCAGGGAAGATCATGAGGAGCACTTGAGGATAGTTCTGCAGACCCTCCGAGAGAGAGAATTGTATGCCAAACTCAGCAAGTGTAACTTTTGGTTGGAACAGATCTCATTTCTAGGGCATGTTGTGTCAAAGGATGGGGTATCAGTGGATCCATCCAAGATAGAGGCAGTTGTACAGTGGGAACAGCCCAAGACAGTTACTGAGATCAGAAGTTTCCTGGGATTGGCAGGATATTATCGGAGATTTGTAGAGGGTTTCTCCAGACTAGCTGCTCCATTGACACGCCTCACACGAAAAGATGTTAAGTTTATGTGGGATGAGGCATGTGAGAGGAGTTTTGAGGAACTTAAGCGTCGATTGACGACTGCTCTAGTTCTCACCATTCCTACCAGCTCAGGAGGATTCTCGGTGTATACGGATGCATCACACCAGGGACTGGGCTGTGTGCTTATGCAGGATGGGAAGGTAGTTGCCTATGGATCTAGACAGTTGAAAGATCATGAGAGGAACTACCCGACACATGATTTGGACTTGGCGGCTGTAGTATTTGCATTGAAAATATGGCGCCACTATCTCTATGGTGAGAAATTTCAGGTGTTTACAGATCATAAGAGCCTTAAGTACCTGTTCTCGCAGAAAGAGCTGAACATGAGATAGAGGAGATGGCTCGAACTCCTGAAAGACTATGATTGTGAAATCATGTACCACCCAGGTAAGGCAAATGTAGTTGCCGATGCCTTGAGTAGAAAGAACCTTGGGTTGGTGTCATATATGATGGTACGGGAACATGAATTGTTAGAACACTTTACGAACCTCAGTTTGGATGTAACCCCACCTGGATCGGAGAGACTTGAGATCATGGCTAGTTTGAGACTAGAGCCAGAGTTGATTGGCCGTATTCGGCAAGCCCAGCAGAGCGATCGACGATGTATCGATTGGCTGAGGCAGATACAGACAGGTGTGGGTATTGATTTTGAGCAGAGTGCTGATGGCTTATTGAGGTTCAGAGGCAGAGTATGCGTTCCCAGGGATCCTGAGGTCAGGAGAATGATTTTATCAGAGGTTCACTCATTGAAATATACGATACATCCGGGAAGTACCAAGATGTATCAAAACCTTCGGAAGGTTTATTGGTGGTCTGGAATGAAGAGAGACATTGCTAAATATGTCACTAAGTGTCTCGTTTGTCAGCAAGTGAAGGTAGAGCATCAGAAGCCTGCAGGATTATTGCAGCCTCTACCAATACCGACATGGAAGTGGGAGCATGTCACCATGGATTTTGTGATGGGGTTGCCAAGGACCCGTAGAGGTCATGATGCCATATGGGTTATTGTGGACCGGTTGACTAAGTCCGCCCATTTCTTGGCTATGAGAGCTACCGATACACTGAGTCAGTTGGCGAACCTGTATATTCGAGAGATAGTACGGCTACACGGTGTACCAGTGAGCGTTGTTTCTGATAGGGATGCCCGCTTCACTTCCCATTTCTGGGAACATTTTCAGGAAGCGCTGGGGACCCGACTGAGTTTTAGCACCGCTTTTCATCCTCAGACAGATGGGCAGTCAGAGAGGACTATACAGACCCTCGAGGATATGTTGAGAGCGTGTGTGCTGGATTTTAGAGGCTCCTGGGATGACCACCTGCAGTTAGCCGAGTTCGCTTATAATAATAGCTATCATGCTAGTATCGGGATGGCACCCTATGAGGCATTATACGGGCGTAGATGCCGTTCCCCCATTGGATGGGAAGAGGTTGGTGACAGACAGATTTTTGCTCCGGACTTAGTGCAGCAGGCATCTGAGGATGTCCAGTCGATATGTGAGAGATTACGGACAGCTCAGAGCCGGCAAAAGAGTTATGCTGATAAGAGACGAAGACCACTGGAGTTTGATGAGGGTGAGTCGATGTTTCTGAGGGTATCACCATCGAAGGGTATTATGAGATTTGGTAAGAAGGGCAAGCTGAGCCCTAGATATATCGGACCCTTCGAGATTTTGGAGAGAGTGGGAGATAAGGCGTATAGATTGGCAATGCCACCGGACTTGGCAAATGTCCACAACGTCTTCCACGTCTCGATGCTTTGGAAGTATCACCCGGACCCGGCACACGTGATAAGATATGAGCCGTTGGAGCTCCATGAGAGTATGACGTATGTTGAGAAATCGGTTCGGATATTGGACAGGAAAGAGAAAGTGTTGCGGAATAAGACAATTCCCTTGGTGAAAGTGCTTTGGCAACACCACACGGCGGAAGAGGCCACGTGGGAATTGGAGAACTTGATACGGGAGAAGTACCCCCAACTGTTTGAAGAGTGACTTGGTTCTAATTTGGAGGACCAAATTCCTTGAAGGAGGGGAGAATGTAAGACCCCGTATATGTATAAGGGTAATGTATGTAATTGGATCAAATAATATGAATGGACTTGTAATGTAAAGTATGATTGATGTAAGTCCATGGATTCAAAGTATGTATGTGTAATATAAATTGTAACGTACATACAAGTTTCATTGAGTATGAATACGAAGAAATGAGTTCTAGCAAGTGATGGATGTGATTGAGACTCAAGATGAGTAGTGTGGTAAAATGGAATGGAGTTATGCCTCCATTTGGTTTTATGTAGCATACCTTTGAACATACAATGAATGCACACAAGTTTCAATGTGCATAAGGTATGAATGGATGCCATTTTCAAGTTATAAAGGTGGATGGATGAGAAAATGGCCATGGCAATAGATTAAGGATGTGTTGGTATGAGTTGCAGCAAAGAAACTGCAGGAAATCTGGAAAACATGAGGTCCAGATCGATCTCATAGGATGAGAGATCGATCTGGAAGAGCCAGAATGCTCTTATGTGGGCGAAAGAATAGAACAGATCGATCTCCAATGGAGCCAGATCGATCTCCCAAGCATTCTGTAGTGGAAAGATCGATCCCCAAGCACCCAGATCGATCTCCTTAGCTCTCTGTTTGGGAGCAGATTGATCTCATGCTTCGACAGATCGATCTCATGCCTAGACAGATCGATCTCATTGCTTCGACAGATCGATCTCAGGCTTAAAAATGCCGTGAAAAAAGAGGGATTTTAAGGGACCAGATCGATCTCCTCTTGGACCAGATCGATCTCCTCAAGCTATTTCTATATAAGGAGGGCTGAAAATCTGGAAATCTCGAAAAAACATTTAACCTTACAATCTCAACCCAAAAACCTAACTTTCCCTCTCTAAAATCAACCATTTTCAGTGAGATTTGAAGAGAGATCATTAGAGACAAAGTTGTTCCTATCAAAGAGAAGAACAACATAGTGAGAGGGCATTGTCCCATTTTTGGAATTGAAGGAGTTAAGGGCATTTCCATTTAGAGCAAGAAGAAAAATCATATTGGTAAGATTCTAACACTTCAATCCAAATGCATTAGCTATTTAATTGATTTTGGAGTTGATTGGTATGAGTATTGATGGATAAACTACCTAGGAATGTAGTGGAATTGGTGTGACCTAGAAATCTAAAATGGGTATGATGTGAGAATTTATGGGTTGAATGAGTTTATGATTTATGGGCAAGCTAAAGTTGTTAGTGAGATGATGCTTATGATTTTAGATGGTTAGATGAGATTACATTGTGAGTTTGGAGAAATTGTGGAAATGAGTATCAATATGATTGATAAATGCCATAGTGAGGGGATTCATGAAATATGAACGCTATGAGCTTTATGTCGATTTGATATCGACTTTGAATAAGTTAATAGGCCTAAGAAGATCCATAGACTCGAGCTATGGGTAAAGTAATGAAACAAGGCCAAATAAGCTTTAATAGAGGCTATAGATTATATTGGATATAGCAAACACAGGGGTTGCATTATATGGATCGAATATAATACGGGATACGATTTTGTGCAGTCCCAAAGAGTTTGTTGAAGACGAATCGAACCGTACGAGTAAGCAGCTTAAGGAAGTGGAATCACGCATCGCGATTCCAGGTAAGGGAATTTTGTGAGTATATAGAGGTAGCTGCTCGTACTTTGAACTTGTGGGTGAATATTGGGTGTTTATGAAATGCATGCTTGCTCAAATAAATGTTGATGGTATTCGTGAATGATGATGAGTATATGCGTGGTTTTAGATTTGAAGTGGGTTTTATGAAATGGGATAGTAAGGCTAATAATTGCATAAATCTAATGTTTTGATGCTTTTCAAAACGAAATTGCTTGGTTTTAAGCAAGCTAGTAGATGGGTCGGCTAGTATTGTATGGTTGCTGTGGAAAAGCATTTGTGAGTGCTAAACCTGATTTCCGGGATTGTTTTATTATGTATGAGCCGCCTATCGAAATTGTATGACATAAATCGCGCTAGAGCCTCGCTCGCGCTGGATTTCTATGTTTTCATTTGTGTGAAACGTGCTGGAGCTTAGCTCGCACCTTGATTGGAAATTATGTTGATGCTTATAAACCGTACTGGAGCTTCTGCTCGTACGTGGATTTTGAGTGGTTGTCTTAAGAGTATAATCGTACTAGGAGCTATGCTCGTACGCGTCTCTTTATGAGAGGATGCATGAGTCGTGCTAGAGATTTGCTCGCACAAGTTTGCACATGGTGATAAGCATAAGGTTGTGAAAGTTGGTAAGATCCTTAAGCCTTACATCCTTAAGCCTTACATCCTTAAGCTAACATCCTTAAGCCCAGAGAGGCGGGAAGGCTCTGTTAGGCGGGGAGGCTCTGTTTGGTGGGGAGGCTCTCTTACGGTGGGATCCTTAAGCCAACATCCTTAAGCCCAAAGAGGCGGGGAGGCTCTGTTAGGCAGGGAGGCTCTCCTACATGGGTATAGTAAGATCCTTAAGCCCTACATCCTTAAGCCGACATCCTTAAGCCCAAAGAGGCGGGGAGGCTCTGTTAGGCGGGGAGGCTCTGTTCGGTGGGGAGGCTCTCTTACGAAAGGATCCTTAAGCCCTACATCCTTAAGCTAACATCCTTAAGCCCGAGGAGGCAGGGAGGCTCTGTTAAGCGAGGAGGCTCTGTTTGGCAGGGAGGCTCTCCTTCACGGAATATGGAACACTCTTAGTATGGGGTAGATAAGACCTAGGAATGGCACCCCCAATTACGATATGAGTTTGCGGAGTACGCTGTACCGTGTATATCACATGGAGTACGATGTACCGCATGATGGTTATGTGATGAGAAAGTCTGGCAAGGGATAATCCATCTTCGTGCCAGCATGATACCCCGCACACCTGGATGCGTGTGGTCTGGGATGATTTATGATGTAATGGTTCCCATAGGCACTTTTGATATAGTGACCTAGTTTTATACACATGCGTGAATTGTGGAATGAAAATGTGATTGTGATTGTGAGTTGATTTGGTGGTGTTATGGTGTTGGTTTAAAAAGGAGGTTTCTTAATGAATTGCCCTTTTATAAATTTAAATGAGATTGAGCATGAGATGATTTATACATGATGTTTCTACCATGTTTTATATGCCAATGCACATGATTTTGATACATGATATATATGTATATTTACATGGCATAGTTTTATTCCTCATGCTCCTACCATAAATGATTTATGCATAACACTATCAGCATGTAGATAGAGTAGTTATCTACCATGCTTGCATTATTGCCTTACTGAGCGTGTGGTTGCTCATCCCACTCTATTTTCCCCCCTACAGAGCGTGCATAGTAGCCCAGTAAGGACTGAGGCGTGGTATTTTGGACTCCGCTGCATCTCCATCGCTAAGAGGTATATACACAGTGATTCTTTTTGTATCTAAACAATGTAAAAGCACAGTATTCTTTTGAGTTGTACTTATGGGGGATGTAGATGTCAGTAAAACATGTATTCGTATAAATGCACGATTAAATGCACATGTATGACATCGTTTTAATTAATTGAGAATGAATGAGATGTGGTGATTATTATTGGCTCACAGCCCAACAGTGTGTGGTGAGTTTAGTTCACTACCGGGTAAGGTAACAGTAAAACGCAAAAAATTTTCAGTGATTTTCGGTTAAAGGGAATGGAATTGGGTCGTGACATGGAAGGCTTAATTTCAAAATTATTAGCAGGGACAGCTGGTGGCCTAATGCCGATATAATATCCTCCAATAGTCGGCATTGCGTAGTCTCCAACGGTCCTAATTTCCTTATTTTCTGTCATTGGTGTTTTACAGCGGAGCTATAAATTTCCTAGAATCCTTTCTAATTTTTCGAGGTGTTCGTTCAATTTCAGGATCTAGAGGAAACCAATCATAACTCCTGGCTCTACGCATGCAAACATCACAAAGTCCTTAAAATTTTTTTTTAAAGTTTTTTAATTTTTCAATTTTTTTAATTAGATAGAGAAAATTTAACTAACCTAAACTAAGGCTCTAAATATTTACAACCTAAATATTTACAAGATAGAATTACACCTAAGCATAATTTCACCGATATTAATTAATGGCTAATTAAGACTTCCCTGGCAACGGCGCCAAAAGCTTGGTACGAACTAAACGTATTATCCGCAAGTGCACGGGTCGTACAAGTAATAATGGGATTTGAGTCTCGGAATATCTTCCCACAGAGAAGTTGATCAGCCTAATTAACTACCGGTTAATCTTACCCTAAGTATATCCTAGCAGATTATGAATTGATGATGGGTGATCTACCAAGTCTAAAATTAAACAAGTATTGAAAATAATAAAACTATAAAATAAAGAAAATTAAACAGAGCTAAAATTACCTACAAAACTCCAAACAACTAAAAGCAACAACCTACAAAAGATAATTAAAACAGTTAAAATGAATTAATGCAACTAAAATAAAATGCAAATATGAAAATAAAGAAGTAAAATTAAACTAAAATTTAAACAAACTTAAAATAAAAAATGCATGTAATTAAACTAATAAAAATTGCAAATTAAACTAACCTAAAATCTAATAAAAATGAAAACTAAATTAAAAATGCATGAAACACATTTAATCTAAATTAATTCTAAATGCAACTCATAAAATACTAAACTAGAATAAAGTCTTAAAACATATAATATAAAATTAACTACTAACTAAAAAATTAAAACTAAAAATTAAATTAACAACTAAAACACTAATTTAACCTACAATTTTCAATTAACAACTATCCTAAATTAACAACAAATGAAAACAATCAAAACAAATAAAATTGCATTAAACATTAAATTGTAAAAAGCAATTGTAGCCAAACATGGCCTTATCCAGTTTTCCAACCATGTGGTCTCGAAACTGTCCAGGCACTGTACACGTCTTCTTCAGCAAAATTTGTCTTCAGGCAGTGCTGTCCTGGTACCGCCCAGGTGATCCTGTTCTGCTTCCGGTCTGTCCGATTCTGCCTCAAGTGCTGTCCTTGTTTATCTCCGTTTACTGCAACGCAACATATGGACTACCACCATCATGCATCAGCAGTCCATGCACGGGATGCACCAGGTAAATCTCCTGCCCAGCCTGCACTGCTCGGAGTCATTCACCATGTTCTGCTACAACAACATGCCATGCTACTCTGCAATGCTCCCACATTCTTGCCTTCTGTTGTTCGGTTAGTTTAATACTACAAATGGTCAAAAGTAAATTAAGAAAACCAAGCAATAAAACAAATAATTAAACTAGAGATAATAAAGCAATAACTCAAATAAATAAAACCAGAGCATGAGAATGGAAGAGCTAGAATTTAACATAATAAAATGAATGACCTAAGCTGACTAGCAACCGATAGGAAATGGCATATGATTCAGCTACCATTTACCAACCAGCGTCCCTATACCGATTAACAACTACTGCTCCTGATGCCCCGAACACATTTTTCTCCTATTTCTTGTAGCAACAGTAAGTTACAGAGGCTTAACCAAACATGTCCATCCAAGCTTTTATCTCTCCAGGCAGCAGTAATTTCAACCTTGCAAGCATCAGTCAGTTAGCCAGTAATTGGCAGCAGCACCCACAAAATGTCCAACACCTCTCCTGCATCATTAAACAGTACTTTAATGACAAAACAAAGCTGAACAGAGGAAGAGAATCCTGCTACTATCGGCACCAAACATCAACCTCCAGCAACTTCATTCAATTGGCATTCAAATGCACTTGCAGCAGCCTTTAATGCCAACCTCAGCAGTCACCGGATAGCAAGAGTATGCACAGAAAACCAACAACAGAAGCAAAAACAGCCATCAGTTCTAGGCTGCTGGAAACGGTAGACTATGAACCCAGAAGTTAGAGACTGTAAAAATAATAAAGAACAATGCTATGATAAAACCTGGAATACTAAAAAGAAAGCTACAAGATTCCATAAACCGAATGATGCAGTAAGTAAAAAAAAAACATAAACTGAGTATAAAATAAATATGCAGGAGACGGAACTAAAAAAATGGCAAATGGAATAGTTACAATGGGTTGAGCATTATGGCTTCTGTCACAAGCCCCTCACACCTCATTGCAATAAAAATACCATAAAAAGCAAAACAATGAAATGAAATGACGAAGAAGAAAAAGAAATGTAGCTTTTCATAAACTGAAAATTGTTAAGAACAGTAACTTAACAATGGTGGCTAAAAAAACTAACGGAAAATAAAGAAAAAACACTAGATAAAATACTTCATAAAGCTTTAATTTCAAAGCTATTCTAAAACTACTCTAAATTACTCAAAAAACTACTCCTAAATTACCTTACACTACTCCTAAATTCTACACTAGGCTACTTACCCTACTCCTACTTGATTTTTTCAATTGCCATCATATTCTATTTATATACACTTAGGGGTACAATGGTAATTTTTCCATCCTAGGTGAGTTGACATTGTTAGGCCACTTATCTTCATTTGATTTGCTGCAGAGTAGATATTTTCACGTCACCTGTCTTTTTGTCTAATTGGTTGTGCGATGTGGCTCGACGTGTGTCTTCCAGAGGGTTGACACGGTGTCCGTCGATCTTATCGTTTCGGAGCAAATAAAATACAGACACCTGACATCACGCGTGTCCAGATGACCAGTGACTCGGTCTACAAATTAGAATTGGTCCAGTCTCCTTTAGCTTGTTTTCAGCCCATTTTTGACTGAAACAACTGAGTTTCATCTGGATTTAATTTATCTGCACATTAAAGAATTTTAATTAAAAAAAGGGGATAATTAATAAAATAATATGGGGATTTAAATAATTAATTAAGAAATTAAGCACAAATAATTCTATTAAAAA
Organism: Firmiana major; assembly: GCA_033439115.1. Taxonomy (NCBI): domain Eukaryota; kingdom Viridiplantae; phylum Streptophyta; class Magnoliopsida; order Malvales; family Malvaceae; genus Firmiana; species Firmiana major. Next base: position 5,206,817 of record CM065909.1, read on the forward strand.
TAGAATTATCACTCATTCAATCCAACAAGTTGAATACTGATTCCTAACTATGTTGTTCTTCTTCTTACAATGAACAACTTTGCTCAAAGCAACTTTCCTCAATTCTTTTTGGTATGGGGTGGTATTCTAGAGTGAGAATGCTTCTTCTTTTTGGGTAAAAATGGAGTAAGTATTTTGTTTTTCTGCGAAAGAAGGCTTTGCCGTTGGGCTTTTATAGAATATGTGTGGTGAGATCAATCTCCTAGGGTAAGAGATGGATCATCCCTTGGTTTGAGCTATCTAAATATTCAAGTATGAAAGTGAGGGATCGATCTGCTTATTGGGAAGAGATCGATCATTTCTTGGTAGAATCAAGTGGAGATCGATCTGTTTTGAGGAGGGGATTGATTCTTACTAGGCAGAAGCAAATGGAGATCGATCTGCTCATGGGGAGAGATCGATCTGCTCTTGGCAGAATTAAATGGATATCGATCTGCACTAGGGAAGGGATCGATCCTTTCAAGACAGAACCAAACTAAGATCGATCTGCTTGATCAAGAGATCGATCTGCTTTGAATAGGGGATCGATCTGGCATTCATTTGGAACATTCCTGCTGTAAAGTTTTCCAAAAGTTCAAAAGAAAACTTGCCTTTGATTGCTTCATTAGTCATTTTGCATTTTATTCCCACTTAGAGCATGGAAAAGTTCATTTCTTATGATTCACATACAATGTGACTTGTGTGTACTACTTGGAATCATAAAAGGGTACTTAAAATTCATGTTTGAGTCCTTATGTTCAGTCTGAAGGGTTTTAATTCCATTTGTTTAGTCTGTGACCACTTCAGCCCTTATTTAGCCATTACATGAATTCATGAATACTCATTCATTCCCTTTGCAATTTCATTCAAGCCAAAAACTCTTCTTATGATTCAATTAACATATGGAAATGTGTTACATCATATGACTCATAAGGAATACATCACTAATAGTGGGTCTTACATAAATAAAGCATGGAAAATCATCATGCGCAAGTCGTTATTAAAGCATGGAAAATCATCATCCGAGGTGCACTTAAAAGCAGTTCATATTCAACACAAATCAGGATTCATCAGGACTCAGCCTCTCCCTTAGACTGTCCTGACCCACAAAACAATTTAAAAACATGGATTCATCATAAACCAAGTGACATGTGAGATTAGGCAAATAATAATAATAAGGGGTAATAACTAGGACTATGGCCATATCCTCTGTGATCCCAAGCTACACGGATCCTAGTGTGCGGGGTATCACCTCTTTTTGCTTCCGCCCGAGAGGTGGGTCACGTCCAACCCGTCGGTCCATAACAAATCTAACCTTCGTCCGAAGACGGTATATATGTATATCCATACATGGTACAACGTACTCCATGCTATATGCATGGTACAACGTACTCCGTGGACCCATATCATCACATCATATCATGCCACATATCATGCCACATCTCAATACGCACATGCGAGCCTATTTAATCGGTGTGACACACAGTCTACATGAAGCTCCTAGAACGGCTCTTAACATGTCATAAAAATCATGTGCGAGTAATCTCTAGCACGACTGCAAATGTATAGTAGACATCTAGTGCAAGCAATGCTCCAGCTCCATGCCATAAAATCCATGTGAAAAGTAGTGCGAGCTAAGCTCCAGCACTCATGCATGTAAAACTCTAGTACGAGCACCGCTTCAACACTAATGCATGTATAAACACGTTAAATCTCGTGCGAGCAATGCTCTAGCACGCTTTATTTCCATAAAACTCATGTAGGTGGCTAATTCTTTTTCAAAGAATGGTTATTAAAACCAAATTAAGTTATTTTCATGTAAATCATTTAAATGCTAGCCAGCCTACCTACCCACATGCTAAAAAGCAGTAAAAAGACCCAAGAACATCTTGTTCTTGCTTTTCATGAACTTTTCTAAAATCTCAATTTTCTTTGCCCTTCAAACATTCATTTCTTTTCTAAGACCCTTAGACACTTTAAGAGATTACAAATGCGCCTGAAAACGCGTACAGGTATCGCTAAGAGCCAACAAAATTTCCTTACCTCAATTCACTCGGAAGCAACTTCTTCTTCCTTTCCCGCTTTTCATGATTGGGCTCAATTTGCTCCAGATATATCCTCGGGAGTTGCAAACATTCATTTATCACATAAGTCAATTACTAATAACTCATATTCTGACTTCATCCTAGTTAATATATCTTATTAAGCCTAATTCTCTCTCAAGTTCATTTTGACTATTCTATTCGTTTCACCTAAGCCCATTGGGCTCCTTAGGCTCATTATCTCTCGTTGGACCAAATTCTAGGTCCATTGACCTTATCGAGTCGATTTCATCACGCTTGGCCTATTTTTACATTTGGCCATGGCATGGTGATCGAACACCCATCATGCCATTCTTAGCCAATTCAGCTAACAAACTCACATAGTTATACTATCTAGCACTTGGCATGCATGCTTTATCCTTTGTTTTCCATTCATTCATGCATTTTCACAAACACCTTATATGCACCCTTCATAACTTCATCCATTTCCATAAGTTGATTTCACTAAACCATCTCAAAATCATGCATCTAACATTACTAACACCTTAGTATAATCCATTTGTCATTAAATCTACCATATCTCATTTTCTCACACTAAACCTTTTTTTAGGTCATACTTGATTCATCATGTTCTAGGTAGTTTCAACCAACAATACATACACCAATCAACTCATAACAATGTCTAGATAAACATACTTGGAGTTGGTGTATTGAAAACTCACCTAGCTTGTCTTTTCTCTTGTCCGAAATTGGAAGACCCTTTCACTCCTTTTATCCAAGGATTTGAACGATGATTCTAAACTATGTTGTTCTCCTCCTCACAGTGAACAACTTTGCTCAAAGCCACTTTTCTCAAATCTTTTTGTTAGGGGATGGTATTCTAGTATGAGAAAGCTTGTTCTTTTTTGGGTGAAAGTGGAGAGGCGTTTTATTTTTCTGAGGAAGAAGGCTTTGTTGTCGGGTTTTTATAGAATAGGTGCAGTGAGATCGATCTCCTAGGGTAAGAGATCAACCTTCCCTTGGTTTAAACTATCAAAATATTCAGGTATGTAAGTGTGGGATCAATCTGCTCATTGGGAAGTGATCGATCATTTCTTGGCAGAGTCAAGTGGAGATCGATCTGTTTTGAGGAGGGGATCGATCTGCTTGTTGGAAGGGATCGATTCTTGCTAGGCAGAAGTAAATAGAGATCGATTGCTCAAGGGGAGAGATCGATATGCTCTTGGCAGAATCAAATGGAGATCGATCTGCACTTGGGAAGGGATCGATCCTTTCTAGACAAAACCAAACTAAGATCGATCTGCTTGAACAAGAGATCGATCTACTTTGAATAGGGGATCGATCTGACCTTTATCTACAGGTTTCCAACTACAGAATTTTCCAAAAATTCAAAGGAAAACTTGCCTTTGATTGCTTCACTAGTCATTTTGTATTCTAGTCACACTTAGAGGATAAAAAGGTTCATTTCATATGATTCTCGTGTTAAGGAACTTGTGTGTACTGCTTGAAATCATACAAGATACTTAGAATTCACGTTTAAGTCCTTCTATTCAGTCTGAATGTTTTGAGTTCCATTTGTTTAGTCAGTGGCCACTTAAGCCCTTATTTAGCCATTACATGAATTCATGAATACTCATTCATTCCCTTTGCAATTTCATTCAAGCCAAAAGCTCTTCTTATGATTCAATTAACATATGAAAATGTGTTACATCATATGAATCATAAGGAATACATCACCAAAAGTGGGTCTTACACAACATCCTCCAGTCTCTCTAATATATCGAATGGACCAATGAAGCGAGGACTCAACTTTCTTTTCTTTTTGAAGCGCATGACACCCTTCATTGGAGATATCTACATCATTCCATACAATTCAGACATGCATCGAAATAATCTTTATAAATTAATTTATAGGTAAGGAGTTACCTTTACAAATACAGAGTCCCCAACTTGAAATTTTAGTGGCTATCTATGCTCATCGATGTGACTTTTTTGTTTGCTCTGTGCCATCATCAATCTATAACAAATAAGTTAAACAAATTTAGCTGCTTGCGTAACAAAATTAGGAGCTAATATTTTACTGTCACCAATTTCTTCCCACGCTATAAAGGACCTACATCTTCTACCATACAGAGCCTCGTATGATGCCATTCCAATACTAGCATGATAGCTATTATTGTAGGCAAACTGTGTGAGGGGCAGATGATCATCCCACGAGTCTTTAAAATCTAATGCATATGCTTTCAACATGTCCTCTAGGGTTTGAACAGTCCGCTTGGATTAACAATCTATTTGTGGATGGTAGGTAGTTCTCAAATGTAACTGAGACCCTATAGTTTCTTGAAAATAAGCCCAAAATCGTGAAGTAAATTGGGGGTCTCTATTAGAAGTAATACTTATAAGAGCCTCATGCAACTGTACAATCTCTTTAACATATAAGTTTGCCAAAGCATTGAGTGAATCTGTGCTCTTTATGGCAAGGAAGTGGGCAATATTAGTCAGTCGGTCTATAATCACCTAGACTACATCATGACCCTTTTAGGTCATCGGTAATCCCATAATGAAATCTATAGTAATGTGCTCCCATTTTAGAGTAGTTTCATCAGTAATGAATTAAGCGGCCCTATTCGCTTCTGGTACTTAACCTTAATCTGCTGGCACACTAAACATCTGGCCACAAAGTTTGCCACGTCTCTTTTCATTCCAATCCACCAGTAAACCTTACACAGATCGTGGTACATCTTAGTACTTCCTAGGTGCATGGTGAATCGAGAATAGTGAGACTTTCTTAAAATCATTTGTCTCAAGGTGTCATCGTTCAGCATGCAAATACAGCCTTGGAACCTTAGCAATCCATCATCAGTGATCAAGAAGTCTGACTGCAATCTCTGTTCAGCCTAGCAAATCATATCTAATAACTCCTGGTCATTTCTCTACCCTAACCCGATTTGACCTTAAAATACTGGGCTCAATCTGTAGGCTAGCCATAAACCCATCGTCAACTCTATTAACACTGATACTGAGCTCGACGAATTGTTCCAACAAATCCCACTCTCCGATCATTATATATGACACCATAACCTTTCTACTAAGGGCATCTGTAGCCACATGCACCTTGCTCAGATGATACAAGATTTCACAGTCACAATCCTTTAGGAGCTTTATCATCTCCTCTATCTTATATTAAGATCCTTCAGATAAAAAATATACTTATGGCTCTTGTGGTCAGTGAAGAATTGGAACTTTTCACCATCTAAATAATGCCGCCATATCTTCAGAGCAAAAACCACTGCGGCTAATTCCAAGTCGTGAGTTGGGTAGTTTCGCTCATGGTCCTTAAGTTGGTGGGAACCATAAGCACACAGCCTAAACTTAGTAGTAGGTATCACTGTAAACTGCAAACCCTCCCGATCCACTCGAAATGGTTAGAACTGATGTGGTAGTCAACTGATGCTTGAGCTTTTGGAAGCTCTACTCACACTGATCAGACCACTCAAATGGAACATCTTTACGTGTCAATTTGGTCAATGAGCTACAATCCAAGAAAACCCCTCAACAAATCCTTGATAATACCTTATCAATCCCAGGAAACTCCGAACCTCTGTCACTGTCCTCAGTCTCTCCCACTTCAAAACTGCATCAACCTTGGATGGATTAACAGGCATCCCGTCCTTAGATGCAATATGCTCGAGGAAAGTAATCTGATCCAACCATAATTCACACTTACTAAACTTCCCATATAACTTTTTCTCACGAAGAATCTAGAGCATAGTCTTCAAATGCTACTTATGCTCCTCCCAGGACTTAGAATAGATTAAAATATCATTATAAATACTATAATGAATCTATCCAAATACTCGAGGGAGACATCAGTCATTAAACTCATGAAAGCAGCAGGGGTATTAGTTAGACCAAAAGGCATCATCAAAAACTCAAAATGACTGTATCTGGTCCAGAAAGCTGTCTTCAGTACATCTGTCTTTCTGATCCTCAACTGATGATAACTCGATCTCAAATTTATCTTAGAAAACATCGAAACCCCTCTCAATTAATCAAATAATTCATATATCATTGTGTCACGACCCTTAATCCACCGAAAATCCACTACAAATTTTTTAATTTTTATTTATTATTTAATCCATTTCTTATTGTTTGTTCTTTACCTTTACTTTACTTGATCATGAACAGCTACACTACCAACAATTGGACTGTGTATTGGTGTCCATCTCATCCAATCAAACCATTTCAATTTACAATTTAGTTAAACGTAAACACTTATATTTCTAAATCAGAGTTGTTGTTTACATGTGTTTACAATCCTTTATATCCCAAAAAATTACATTCAAAGATATTACTGTGCTTTAACATGTCTAGATACAAAACTATACAAATGTATAAACCTGGTGTGATGGGATGCAGCGGACACCAAAATCCAATCCTCAGTCACTCTCCATCTACTGAAAGTGCTCTTTAGCGGGGGAAACTAAGGAGGGTGAGCAAACCACGCGCTCAGTAAGGCAATCAGGCGAGCAAATAGATATTGTACTATCTACATGATCGTGATGCCATGCATAAAACCAAGCATTTACTTGTCATACCCAAATTCATCAGTTCATGCACGTGTTCATGACATGTAAAGAAATTCATGGTATTCAAATCAGTGCACAATTCTTAAACAAAGCAAGGAAAATCATCACGCACAAGTAGTAATTAAGGCATGGAAAATCATCATGCACAAGTAGTAATTAAGGCAAGAAAAATCATCATGCGAGATGCACTTAAAACAATTCTTACTCAACACAAATCATCATAAAATTCACCACTCATCAAGATTCAACCCTTCCTTTGGACTGTCATGACCCATAAAACAATTTAAAAACATGGATTCATCATAAAACAAGAGACATGTGGGATAGGCAAATAATAATAAGGGTAATAACTAGGACTATGGCCATATCCACTGTGATCCCAGGCTACATAGATCCTAGTGTGCGGGGTATCACCTTTATCTACTTCTGCACGGAAGGTGGGTCACGTCCAACCCGTCGGTCCATAGCAGAGTATCCATCGCCCGAAGATGGTATATATATAATAACTATACACGGTACAACGTACTCTATGCTATATGCACGGTACAACGTACTTTATGGACCCATATCATCACAACATATCACGTCACATCTCAATATGCACGTTCGATTCTATTTCATCGGCATGGCACACAACCTACCCGAAGCTCCTAGCACGGCTGTCACAACCCTCAATCCACAAAAAATCCACAACAAATTTTTCATTTTTAATTTCTCGATTATTATTCAATCCAATTCTTATTGTTGTTCTTTACCATTACCTGATCGTGGACAGCTACACCACCAACAGTTGGGCTGTGTATCGGTGTCAATCTCATCAAATCATACCATATGAAATTTACGATTCATTCAAATGTAAACACTTGTATTACTAAGTCAGAGTTATTATTTACATATGTTTACAACCTTCTACATCCCCAAAAATTACATTTAAAAGGTATTACTGTGCTTGACATGTCTGGATACAAAAATTATATGAATGTGTATACCCGTGTGACAGGATGCAACAGACTCCAAAATCAATTCCTCAGTCGCCCACTATCTACTGTAAGTACTCTATAGAGGGGGAAAATAATGGGGGTGAGCAAACCACGCGCTCTGTAAGGCAATCATGCGAGCAGTAGATAACTGTATAATCTATGTGATCGTGATGCCATGCTTAATCACACATTTTAAGTCATACTCCAAAAGTATGCTCATGCTTATGTTTATGCTGTGTAAGGGAAATCATGCTATATAAATCAATACACAGTTATTAAAACATAACATGGAAAAATCATCATGCGTAATCAGAATCAAATCATGGAAATTTATCATGCAAAGTGTACTTAAAAGCAATTCCAATTCTCAACACAAGCCAATACAAAACTAACACTCATCAAGACTCAGCCCCTCCCATGGACTAACCTGACCTATAAATCACAATTCAAAATATGAATTTCTCATTAAAACATGGATTTCTCATTCAACAATAGACATGTGAGATAGGCATATAATATCAATAAGGTAATAACTAGGACTATGGCCATATCCTCTGTGATCCCAGGCTACACAGATCCTAGTGTGTGGGGTATCACCACTATCTACTTTCGTATGGGAGGTTGGTCCTGTCCAACCCGTCGGTCCATAGCAGAATCCATCATCCAAAAACGGTATAAATATCACACAAGGTACAGTGTACTCCATGCTACATGCACGGTACAACGTACTCCGTGGACCCATATCATCTCAGATATCCAGCTACATCTCAATACGCACGTACGAGCTTATTTAATCGGTGTGGTACACAGCCTACCCGAAGCTCCCATCTCGACTCCCAACATGTCATAAAACCACGTGCGAGTAGTCTCACAACAACATCTAGATGAATATACTTAGAGTTGGTGTATTGGAAACTCACCTAGCTTGACTTTCTTCTTTCCCAAGTTCGGAAGACTCCTTAGCACTTTTAATCCAATGAGTTGGATGTTGGCTCCAAGCTATGTTACTCTCCTCCTTCAGATGAATAACTTTGGCGCTAATAGCTTTTTCTCAATTCTTTTTAGAAGAGGGTGTATTCTAGAGAGAGAAAGCTTGGTATTTTGGTTGGAAATAGAAGAGGTGTGTTGGTTTGTTGAAGAAAAAGGTTTTACCGTGGGGTATTTATTGATTGAAAGTGATGAGATCGATCTGCTAGGGTGAGGAGATCAATCTCCATTTGGTTTTTGCCCTCGAATTCTTAGATTTGAAATGGGAGTGATCGATCTGCTCATTGGGGAGAGATCGATCTTGGCTTGGCAGAAACTTAAGGAGATCGATATGCACTTAAGGGGAGATCGATCTGGGCTTGGCAGAGGCTAATGGAGATCAATCTTCTCCTTGGGGAGATCGATCTGCCTTGGCAAATTCACTTAGAATGGCTTTGTTTTGCACAAGGGATCGATCTGCCTTGAATGGGAGATCGATCTGCCTTGGCAGATTCACTTAGAATGGCTTTATTTTGCACAAGGGATCGATCTGCCTTGAATGAGAGATCTATCTGGCCTTCATCTGCAGCCCTTATGCTGCATTTGTTTCCAGATTTCTTAAGGGTGCATTCCTATTTCATTTCTCCAATACTCATTTTGCATCTTAATCCCACTTAAAGCCTGTAAAGACTTATTTTCTATGATTCACATACAATATAACTTGTGTGTATTGCTTGAATTCATAAATGATACTTAGGATTCACAATTCATGCCTTATCATCTATGTTTTCATTCTTTATCTTCATTCCGTATGCTTAAAGTTCATTTCGTTTAATTTGGGGTCACTTCAACCCATATTTAACCTTTACTTGCATCTATGATACTCATTCATTCACATTTGCAATTCATTCACATTTGCATGATCTAAAATCCTCTGTCTTATAATTCTATTTACATATATTACAAAGTTATACATACACGGGGTCTCACAATCTCCCCCACTTAGAAAATTTGGTCCTCTAAATTGGAACCAATATCAGTCCGTGAACAACTCGGGATAATTTTCCAGCATCAAACTCTCTAACTCCCACGTGGCTTCTTCTGCAGTGTGGTGTTACCGAAGAACTTTCACTAAGAGGATCGTCTTCGATCTCAACACCTTCTCCTTCCTATCCAATATCTGAACTGACTTCTAAGCATATGTCATATTCTCGTTGAGCTCCAGTGGCTCATATCTTATAATATCTGTCGGATCCGGGTGGTACTTCTGTAACATAGAGATGTGAAAGACGTAATGAATGCCTTCTAGCTCAGGTGTAATGCTAGCCTGTAGGCATTATCTCCCACTCTATTTAATATCTCAAAGGGTTCAAAGTAACGAGGACTTAACTTTCCTTTCTTTTCGAACCTCGTTATACCATTGGAAGGAGAAACTCACAAAAACATTGATTCACCTACTACGAATTCCAATGGTCTTCGTCTCTTGTTAGTATAATTCTTTTGTCTGCTCTGAGCTATCTGTAACCTCTCACAAATCAACTGGACGTCCTCAGAAGCTTGTCTTACTAAGTCGGGAGTAAATATCTGCCGGTCACCAACCTCTTCCCCATCCAACAGTTTAACGACATTTACGGACATACAAAGCCTCATACGGTGCCATCCCGATACTAGAATGATAACTATTATTATAGGCGAACTCTGCGAGTGGCAAATGGTCATCCTAGGAGCCTCTAAAATCCAAAGCACATGCACTAAACATATCCTCCAAGGTCTGTATAGTCCTCTCTGACTGACCATCTGTCTTAGGATGGAACACTGTGCTAAAACTCAGTTAAGTCCTCATCGCTTCCTAAAAATGTTCCCAAAAGTGGGAAGTGAAGCGAGCATCCCTATCAGAAACAACGGTTACTAGAACACCATGCAATCTCACTATCTCGTGCACATATAGTTCCACCAGTGTACTTAGAGTATCAGTGGCTCTCATAGCTAGGAAGTGTGTCGACTTCGTCAATCTATCCACTATTACCTAAATAGCATCGTCATTCCTATGGGTCTTAGGTAAACCCATCACGAAGTCCATAGTGACATGCTCCCATTTCCAAGTCGGTATAGGTAGAGGTTATAATAGCCATGCAGGCTTCTGATGCTCTATCTTCACCTGCTGACAGACGAGACACTTTGCCACAAATTCAGTTACATCTCTCCTCATCCCTGACCACCAATACACTCTTCGGAGATTCTGATACATCTTGTTACTTCTCGGATGTAGTGTATATTTCGTTGAGTGAGCTTCTGTCAAGATCAACCTCATGAACTCAAGATTCTTGAGAACACATATCCTATCCCTGAACCTCAGCAAACCATCTGAACTCAACTTAAAATCAGTATTTGTACCTCTCTGTATCTGCCCAAATATCACTACGATGCTGATCAATCCACTGAGCCTGCCGAATACGATCCACTAGATCTGGTTCTAACCGCAGGCTAGCTACCATATAACCACTATCAGCATCAGGCGGGGTCACATCCAAACTAAGGCTCACGAACTGTTCCAATAACTCGTGTTCCCTGATCATCATGTATGATACCAATACAAGATGCTTTTTGCTCAATGCATCACCTACCACATTCTCTTTACCCAGGTGGTACAGGATCTTGCAATCATAGTCTTTCAGAAGCTCGAGCCACCTCCTCTGTCTAATTTTCAACTCCTTCTATGAGAACAGATACTTAAGGCTCATGTGGTCTGTAAATACTTGAAATTTCTCACCGTAAAGGTAATGGCGCCATATTTTCAAAGAAAACACTATGGCCGCCAACTCTAAATCATGAGTTGGGTAGTTCTTTTCATGATCCTTCAACATTCTCAATCCATTTGCTATTACCTTCCCATCTTGCATCAGTACACAACCCCGTCCTTGGTACGAAGCATCTGTATATACAAAAAAAAACCTTCTGAACTGGTAGGAATGGTAAGAATCGGAGCTGTAGTTAATCTCTTCTTCAACTCCTGAAAACTCTCCTCACATTTATCGTCCCACACAAATTTAACATTCTTTCTTGTAAGACGTGTCATTAGAGCAGCTAGTCTCGAGAATCCCCCCATAAATCATCGGTAATATCCAGCTAAACCCAGGAAACTCCTGATCTCTGTGACTGTCTGGGATCTCTGCCACTGAACCACTGGTTCAATCTTGGATGGGTCCACTGACACACCATCTTTTGATACAATATGACCCAGAAAAGAGATATGCTCTAACCAAAAATCACACTTACTGAGTTTAGCATATAACTTCTTCTCCCGGAGGGTCTGTAGTACTATCCTTAGGTGCTGCTTATGCTTTTCTCTAGACCTCGAATACACCAGGATATTATCGATGAACACGATCACAAACCTATCTAAATACTGGTGAAATAACTCATTCATCAACGACATAAAAGCTACGGGAGCATTCGTCAACCCGAATGGCATAACCATAAACTCAAAATGACCATACCGGGTGCGAAAAGCTGTCTTGGGTACATCTCAATCTCAAATTCTTAACAGCTAGTACCCAGATCTCAAATCTATCTTAGAAATGACCTGTGCTACCCGAAGCTGATCTAACAAGTCACTGATGCGTGGAAGGGGGTACGTATTCTTAATGGTCGCCTTATTCAACAACTTGTAGTCAATACACAGTCGGAGGCTTCCATCCATTTTCTTTACAAACAGTATCGGTGCTCCCCAAGGTGATACACTCGGTCTGATAAACCCCTTGTCTAGCAACTCCTGTAACTGCTTCTTCAATTCCTCCAACTCAATCAGAGCCATTCTGTACGGTGGCTTGGATATCGGCTCTGTACTAGGTGCTAAATCTATACAAAACTCAATCTCTCTATCTGGAGGTAACCCTGGTAAACCATCCAGAAAGACATTTGGAAATTACCTGACCACTATGATGTCTCGTAATTTTGGGCTTGCCTTATTTGCCTTAACCATGTACGCAATATATCTTTTCAAAATATCAATCATTACATCAATACAAAATTCACATATTTCACTCGCAACCACAACTGGTTTCATTATTTTTCTGGCGGATTTACATGACATTTCTCAAGAAAACTTGCTGTAATGATATTTACCCCAAGAAATGTTACCGTCTTAGAAAAACAATCTACTACTACACGGTTTACAGCCAACCAACCCATTCTTAAGATTACATCAAAATCTCTCATTTACATTAAAATGAGGTCGACTGCTATTTCCCTTTCCCCTACTTTCAACTTACAACCCCTAAATACATACTCCACTAGCTGGCTATTGTTCATGGGAGTGCTTATCAGCATCCTCCTACTCAACGGGGCAAGCTTCACATACTTTAACAAGTTACATGCAAATGCAGGTGATACAAATGAATGTGTGGCACCCGGATCTATCAAAACATAAGCTTAATGATCAAAGATTAAGATGGTACCTTTCGCCACATCTGATGACTGATCTGCAGTCTCCTGGTCCAAGGCGTGTACTCACCCTCTGCTGACAGCCTGCTTCCCTTTCTCTTCAGCTGTTGCCCTCCATCTTGGGGTAGGAGTATTAGTAGGAGCTCTTTCTGGCCCCTTGCCCTTCTGTGGGGCACTCTCGGTCATCTTTAGAAAATTTTTGATCACATGCCTTGGTTTTCCACATCGAAAACATACTGCAGCAGATCCATAACATGGCGGAGTCCCATGATACCATCCGCAGTTATTACACTGCTTTGTAGTGGGCCATGGCCCTCCAATCACTATTCCCTTTGCTGGAGCTATGGCCAGATATACAAGAGGCTTAACTGTCCCCTCTCGAATTTCCTCAATCCTCAGCCTCTTCCTAAAAAATCTCTTGCTTCCTCTATAACTGAAGCTTCCATCCATTGTCTGTCTCTTCCTATCTCTGTCCCTCAATCTGCTAACCTTTCCATCCTCTGAGGCAACCTGCTCAATGTCTTGCTCCCACAACTGTGCCCTGTGCATGTAAGACCCAAATTTTTGTGTTATTTCTTTAAGAATATATCATTTTGAATAAGTGTTTATGATATATCGATAAATAAGGAAGAAATAATACAATTTCGAGTTTATTTGATGAAATTGAAAGTCGATAAATTTTAAAATACCGAAATAAGAGATTGAGTTAAATCGAAATAAACTGAATGAAATTAGGTTAAACCGATTTAAAATATGGACTCAGAACGCGAAAATATAGGGAGTCCAAGAAGGAAAATTAGTCCGAAAATGATAACCCAAAAATTTTCCCGCAATGGAAATTTATCTCCGAAATGAAGAGAAATAAATTATATTTTCGGAGAAATAATAAAAATAGAATGTGATGTACATATATATCTATTTTGCGAAGCAAAATTAAATAAAATATATGTACACGTGTATGAATATTAATGTATAAAAATACATTATGGTAATATAATATTATTATAATAATATAAAATATTTGTTTATTATTATTATAATAATATTATATTAAAATATATTTTTTTATTTGGATATTATATTATATTATATGATAGTATAATATAATATAATAAAATATATTTGTATAAAAAAAAAGGAGAGAAAGAAGGAATCTGAAGAAAGATGAAAAAAAAAGGAAAGTGAAAAAAAAAAAGGAAATTGGAAGCAAAATCGCGAAGAGAGAGAAAGAGAGGGAGCGAAGCCGACCCTGCCTTTCCTCACCGCCGGTGAGCAACGGCAGGCTCAGGAGAGCGCGAGACCACCGGAGAGTGACGACCGGCAACCTAGGAGGCTATTGGACGTCGGCACGCGCCGTGAGAGCTGCCGGAAAGGCAGATCGGGGAGGAGAAGCCCGCGGGGGAGAAAGGGGGATTCGCCGGCGACGACGGCGATCTGGGCCGAGCCAAGCCAGACGAAGCTTCCCCAGGCCGAGGTGCACCCAACGGTGGCCGACCCACCCCGGGAACCGGCAGGCAACGCCGGCAACGGCCAGATTCTCACTGAACCGGATCGGACCGGTTCAGTGTGAAAAGGGGCTGAACCGGTCCGAACCGGTTCAGTAGGAGAGAGAAAGAGGAGAGAGAAAAAAAATGGAAAAAAATTCAGTGTTATCCCGGCACAGCAGTAGACCGGTAAGTGGTCAAAAATCGATCAAATTATTTTTTGGATAATTAATTTGAATTTATTTTAGATCGAAATTAACCGGTTTAAATATATATTGCTGTGTAGCGGAAAAATGGTAGGCGACGTGTAAAAATTCGAGCAGATCTCGACTTACGTGCCACCAAGGAAAGATTCGACTTCCGAGAATACATCCGTAGCCAATTAGACTGTGTAATCCGAGGGGATCGAGGAAATTGAATTCGCAGTCGACACAATTCGAGGTAAGGGACTTATGTAAGCTATAGAGATAGCTATACGTATGTTTTCTTATCTTCTGTGTGCAATGTATGCAATAAATACATAGATATCGGTATATCTAAGTAGAAAACTACGTATAAGAATAAGTCAAATATTGCATGATTTCTATGCTTGTGTGAAAAGAGGTTTTTGCAAACGTTTTGAGAAAGAATGATAATAGACGGGCTTCCGATTTAACCAAGTGCATGTAATATGTTTTAAAGAGTGATTGAAGGGAGAATTGCCTTCTCACTCATGATTATACATGGAGCCTTTCTATTTCTTTTTTGTGTGAAATAGTGCTAGAGCAAAAGAGGCAACGGTAGATTGACCAGCCTCGCTCGCACATTATTTTAAAAAGGGATTTTTAGAAAAACAAAAGAGTGCTCGATACCTCGAGTGACGTTGTGTGATTCCACTCGAGCTACTTGCACTAGGTTTTGGGACTCATGTTTGAGCCAGAGAGCACTTCTTAGTGATCTTGCTCCGGTTACGCTCACATGTGACCCTCTCGATTTAAAGTGATGAGACAGCAGTGCTTGATGCCTCGGTAATACTATGTGTTCCATCCGAGAGCTTGCATTCGTGCTCGATACCTCAGATATACTGTGTTCTACTCTGAGTTGCTCGCATGTAGTCTCTTGAGCTTCTGTGTGATAAGCAAAACCGTGCTTGATGCCTCGATCATACTGTGTGTTACATTCGAGAGCTTGCACGAGGGTTTATGATATTGCTGTGTGATGAATAAACCGTGCTGCAGCCGTCGTGTGATGCTAAGTGTTCTTGCACTGACCTGCTTGCATGTGATTTTGAGACATGAAAATGGATGATAGTGATACTGAGGTGGTAGACCTCGAGATTACTCGGTCCCCTCAGCTATGTCACAATATATATAAGGATCCTCGGAGTACGCTGTACCGTGAGGTAAACCACGGAGTACGATGTACCGTGATATCTTAGTGATCTTAGTGAGCTGACGGGATGGTTGATCCGCCTCCCTAAGCATGGGATTCCCGCACACCTGATCCGTGATTGCCTGGAATCCGACTATGGCCATAAGTCTTGATTGTCACTACTATATGAGGTGACAGATATCTTCCCTTGCTGTGTGTCTGGGGATATGTTAATCCATGATGTATGTCTCAACATGTAATTGATTTACAAAGTATAAAGCATTTTCTATATGTGATTTGTGTAAATAGATTATGCTGTGTAAACCTGTGTGGTTTTGAAAGATGATTTATGCAAAGCTGTGTGCTACTATGTGAAGTTAAACTTGTGTGGTTTTAAATGATAAACTGTGTGGATATGCATAAACCCATCTAGCGAATTAATGGTTTCGCATTGATGGAAATTGTTTTTAAAGAACATGCATATTGTCTTATAAGGAAAATGAACATGTATGTATTTTAGCATGTAGATAGTGTGGTTATCTACCTGCTTGCATATTTTCCTTACTGAGCGCGTTATGCTCACCCCCTTATTTCTCCTCCACAGATACTATGCAGTAGTGAGTACTGCAGTCGTCCCTGCTACGGTGTTCTTTAGTTATCCAGCTGTACAAAAAGGTATACACTTGTGAAAAAAAAAATGTGTCCTGTAAATTAATGCACAGTCTAGTAATATTTTGTACGAAATGGATGTATAAATTAATAGAAACTGAGGTAAATGCTTCCGCATAGTTATAACAGTTCAGTTTCTATTCTCTTTCATTTATTATAATGAATTTATATGAGAGGTGTATTGGATTTGACTCACAGCCCAACTGTAAGTGGTAAGTAGTAAGGTAAGTTCACGATAAGAGGGTAGGGGTCGTGACAGAAGTGGTATCAGAGCAGAGTTGGTCTGATGTGAGTCATTAGGAAATTATACATCCCTAAAGTACTGTGCATTATTAGGATACAAATGTGTATACCGAGCTGGAAAATATGACTGAGACACTTATTTGAGTATGCAGGATGTCTGATAGACGACGTACTCGTAGAGGAGAGAGTTCACGCTCTCAGGGGCATAGAGATGAGCCCGAGAGGCGTAGTGGGTCTAGTTTTTGTAGAGATCCACTAGAGCTTAGTGAGGCTATTGAGGCCCATATAGCGCAGTTACAATGCAGTGTAGACATGGTTATGGAGATGTTTACACAAGCTATAGCCAGAATGGAGGGTAGAAGGGAAAACCCTATTGGTCAGGCTGCTGCACTTAAGAGAGATGAGCCAGCACCGCCTGCACCGAGACCTCAGGTTGCAGAGGTAGAGATACCTGCACCTCACCCAGTTCAAGACATTCCCCCACCAGTTGAGGATCTTGTAGTTCCACGACAGGTTGGTAGAGAGGGAATTTATGATTGTGATTTGGGAAGACTGAGAGAGTTTCGAAAATTCAGACCACCTTCGTTTAGTGGGGTGAAGAACCCAGTGTCAGCTGAGCATTGGATACGCAGTATATAGAAACTCTATCGATTCTTCCATTGCTCCGACACAGAGAAGGTCACCTTTACGGCTTTTGTGTTAGAGGATGAGGCCGAGCATTGGTGGGTGGCCACACAGCCGATGTTGAGTGCTCGACACCCGGTTGTGACTTGGGACATATTTCTAGATGCCTTTCGGAGGTAGTACATTCCAGCCACTGCACGGAGAAAGATGCAGTTAGAGTTTATGACATTGACTCAGGGGAACCAGACAGTGGATGAGTATGAGTCTGGATTCACATCCCTGGGTAGATATGATACAGTGACTATGGGCCTGGAAGAGAGAAAGGTTCAGAAGTTCATAGAGGGACTGAGACCTTCCATCAGAGCTCGACTAGCTCCTTTGGACATTACCACCTATGAGGAGAGGCAGTATGCAGAGCTCAACTATGTGAGCAAGATTATGAGCTGCACGCCTCAGAGTTAGTCAAGAGTGGTAAGGGCAAAGATAGAGACCGGAAGAGGTCAGCTGATGATAGAGGGTTCCGAAAAGGTCGAAGGTTATTCGGTAAAGTGCCTAAGATTGAGGAGATGAAAGAGGGGCCTGTAAAGCCTCCAGTTCATCCAGTACCAAAGGCCATGGGCATTGTTATTGGTGGACCCAGACCTACCACCGAGCAATGCTGGATATGTGGTAGATATCATGGGAGTAGACCATGCCTTATGACGAGATTATGTTATCGATGCCGTAAAGCAGGGCACATAGCTCGTGAATGCCCAGAGTTGATTGATACAGCCCAACAAAGGGCAAAGAGCCAGAGAAGGCTACAGATGAGACACCTACACCTAAGAGGAAAGCCACAGCTGAATAGAAAGGGAAACAAGCTGTTGGTCGTGGGCGAGTGTTTGCTTTGGACCAGGCTTTTTCAGAGACGTCAAAGGACGTGATAAAATGTATCATCCTAGTCTTTGATTTTAAAGCATTAGCAGTGATTGATCCTGGTGCCACGCATTCATTCATATCGCCTACCTTTACATGTAAATTGATAGAACATGTAATACATGTATCTCTAGGTAGGACGTTACTTATAAGTACTCCACTTAGAGAGAATGTAGTGACAGAATATGTCAGTAATGGTTGTAAACTGAAAGTAGAGGAAAAGGAGATGTTAGCCAATCTGATGTTGTTAAACATGAAAAATTTTGATGTAATATTAGAAATGGATTGGTTAGCTGTAAACCAAGTTGTCTTAGACTGTTATGCTAAGACAGTAATATTTCCTACCCCTGAAAATCATATTGTAAGCTTTGCAAAGTAATGAAAGAAATAGTAAATTATATCCAAAGACGAATGATTTTACTAATTAAATGTGATTGTGATGTGTTGAAGATTTTATAGCCTATGTAGTTAATTTGGATAAGGTATATCCGGATATGGTTGACATCTCAGTGGTACGAGAAGTCCCTGATTTCTTTCCGGAAGAGTTACCAGGGTTGACACCAGACAGGGAGATGAAATTCTATATTGATTTGGTGCCTGGAACTAAACCGATATCCAAACCACTGTATAGAAAGACTCCAATGGAATTAAAAGAGCTAAAGAAACAGTTGTAAGAGCTGTTGGACAAGGGTTTATCAGACCGAGTGTATCACCTTGGGGACTATCGTTCTATTTGTGAGGAAGAAATATGGGAGTCTCCGACTGTGTATAGATTATCAGTTGTTGAACAAGGCTACCATTAAGAATAAATATCCCCTTCTACGGATTGATGATCTATTGGATCAGTTACAGGGAGCACAGATCTTTTTAAAGAGTGATCTGAGATCTGGGTATCATCAGTTGAGAATTCGGAGTGGAGATGTACCCAAGACAGCGTTCAGGACCCGGTAGGGCCATTATGAATTTTGATTATACCAATTGGGTTGACGAATACTCTTGCAGCGTTGATGGCTTTGATGAACAATGTGTTTAAGCCATACCTGGACAGATTCGTGATTATCTTTATAGACGACATATTGGTGTATTCGAAGTCTAGGGAAGAGCATGCGCAGCAATTGAGAACAGTATTGCAAACCCTCCGAGATCAAGAGTTGTATGCTAAATTGGATAAGTGTGATTTCTGACTGTGTGAAATATCGTTTTTGGGTCATGCAGTCTCGAGAGACGGTGTATCAGTGGATCCGTCCAAGATTGAGGCTGTGGTATAGTGGGATAGACCCAAAACGGTTACAGAAATCCAAAGTTTTGTGGGTTTAACAGGTTATTACCGACGATTTGTCGAGGAATTCTCTAAGCTGGCTGCTCCATTGACACGTCTTACTCGAAAAGATGTGGTATTCGAGTGGGATGATAAGTGTGAGAAAAGTTTCTGCGAGCTAAAGCATAGACTGACCACCGCACCTATTCTCACCATAACCACCAGTTCAGAAAGTTACTCAGTGTACACAGATGCCTCAGAACAGGGACTGGGCTGTGTGTTGATACAGAACGGGAAGGTAGTAGCCTATGGATCCAGACAGCTTAAGGACCATGAGAGGAACTACCTGACCCATGATTTAGAGTTGGCAGCCATGGTATTTGCATTAAAAAATATGGCGCCGCTACTAATACGGTGAGAAATTTAAAGTGTATACAGATCATAAAAGCCTCAAATATCTGTTTTCACAGAAAGAGTTAAATATGAGGCAGAGACGATGGATAGAGCTTCTAAAAGATTATGAGTGCGAGATATTATACCATCCAAGAAAGGCTAATGTTGTGGCTGATGCCCTAAGTAGAAAGAGCCTCGGAATGGTATCGCACATGATGGTCAGGGAATATGAGCTGCTCGAGCAGTTTGCTCACCTCAGTTTGGATATAGACCCTCTTGATACTGACAGTGACTGTGTGATAGCTAGCCTACGAGTGGAACCGGATTTGATTGACCGGATACGTCAGGCTCAACTAGCCGATCCGCTGTGTGATGATCGGGTTAGTCAGACTCAGAGGGGTGATGTGGCTGATTTTTTGTGAGTGATGATGGCCTACTGAGGTTTAGAGGCAGGATTTGCATTCCCAATGACCCAGAGTTAAAGAGATTGATATTAACTGAAGCTCATTCATCGAGATACACTTTGCATCAGGGAGGTAATATGATGAACTAGAATATCCGAAAAGAGTATGGGTGGTCAGGCATGAAAAGAGATATCGCAGAGTTGTAGCAAGATGTCTAGTATGTCAGCAAGTGAAGGTAGAGCACTAGAAGCCTGCAAGGTTATTGCAGCCTCTATCAGTACCAACATGAAAATGGGAGCATGTCACCATGGATTTCATCATGGGATTGTCAAGGACTAAGAGGAACCATGATGCTATCTGAGTAGTGGTTGAGAGATTGACGAAATTTACCCACTTTCTAGCTATGAAGATTACAGATACTTTGAGTAGTTTGGCAGAGTTGTATGTACGGGAAATTGTCAGGCTACCTGGTGTTCCAGTGAGCATCGTATCGGATAGGGATTCCCGCTTCACTTCTCATTTTTGGGAACAATTCCAGGAAGCTATGGGAACCCGATTGAGTTTTAGTACTGCTTTCCATCCTTAAATTGATGGTCAATCAGATAGAACCATCCAGACGTTAGAGGATATGTTGAGAGCAAGTATTATGGATTTTAAAGGCTCCTGGGATGATCACCTACCGTTAGCCAAAATTTGCATACAACAATAGCTATCACTCGAGTATCAGGATGGCACCATATGAAACCTTGTATGGTAGAAGGTATCATTCCCCTATTAGTTGGGAAGAAGTGGGTGAGAGTAAAATGTTTGCTCCTGATTTGGTACAGCAAGCCTCTGAGATTGTTCAGCTAATATGTGAGAAATTACGAACAGCTCAAAGTAGGCATAAAAGCTATACTGACATAAGACGGAGGCCACTAGAGTTCACTGGAGGTGACTTAATGATTTTACAAGTTTCTCCCTCGAAAGGGATTATGAGGTTTGGTAAGAAGGGTAAGTTGAGCCTCGGTATATCGGACCATTTGAAATATTGGAGCGAGTGGGACATAAGGTTTACAGAATTGCGTTGCCACCGGAGTTGGCAAACATTCATAATGTCTTCCACGTATCGATGCTTCGAAAGTACCATCCAGATCCAAGTCATGTGATTCGGTATGAGCCAATAGAGCTCAAAAATAATTTGACATATATAGAGAGACCGATCCGGATACTGGATAGGAAAGAGAAAATATTACGGAATAAGACGATTTCGCTTGTTAAGGTTCTCTGGCAACACCCCATTTCAAAGGAGGCTAAGTGAGAGTTAGAGAACCTGATACGGGAGAAGTACCCCCAACTCTTCGAGGATTAACTTGGTTCTAATTTGGAGGACCAAATTTCTTAAGGGGGGAGGAAATGTAAGACCCAAATTTTTGTGTTATTTCTTTAAGAATATATCATTTTGAATAAGTGTTTATGATATATCGATAAATAAGGAAGAAATAATACAATTTCGAGTTTATTTGATGAAATTGAAAGTCGATAAATTTTAAAATACCGAAATAAGAGATTGAGTTAAATCGGAATAAACCGAATGAAATTAGGTTAAACCGATTTAAAATATGGACTCAGAACGCGAAAATATAGGGAGTCCAAGAAGGAAAATTAGTCCGAAAATGATAACCCAAAAATTTTCCCACAATGGAAATTTATCTCCGAAATGAAGAGAAATAAATTATATTTTCGGAGAAATAATAAAAATAGAATGTGATGTACATATATATCTATTTTGCGAAGCAAAATTAAATAAAATATATGTACACGTGTATGAATATTAATGTATAAAAATACATTATGGTAATATAATATTATTATAATAATATAAAATATTTGTTTATTATTATTATAATAATATTATATTAAAATATATTTTTTTATTTGGATATTATATTATATTATATGATAGTATAATATAATATAATAAAATATATTTGTATAAAAAAAAAGGAGAGAAAGAAGGAATCTGAAGAAAGATGAAAAAAAAAAAGGAAAGTGAAAAAAAAAAGGAAATTGGAAGCAAAATCGCGAAGAGAGAGAAAGAGAGGGACCGAAGCCGACCCTGCCTTTCCTCACCGCCGGCGAGCAACGGCCGGCTCAGGAGAGCGCGAGACCACCAGAGAGTGACGACCGGCAACCTAGGAGGCTATTGGACGCCGGCACGCGCCGTGAGAGCTGCCGGAAAGGCAGATCGGGGAGGAGAAGCCCGTAGGGGAGAAAGGGGGATTCGCCAGCGACGGCGGCGATCTGGGCCGAGCCAAGCCAGGTGAAGCTTCCCCAGGCCGAGGCGCACCCAACGGTGGCCGACCCACCCCGGGAACCGACCGGCAGCGTCGACAACGGCCAGATTCTCACTGAACCGGATCGGACCGGTTCAGTGTGAAAAGGGGCTGAACCGGTCCGAACCGGTTCAGTAGGAGAGAGAAAGAGGAGAGAGAAAAAAAATTAGAAAAAAATTCAGTGTTATCCCGGCACAGCAGTAGACCGGTAAGTTGTCAAAAATCGATCGAATTATTTTTCGGATAATTAATTTGAATTTATTTTAGATCGAAATTAACCGGTTTAAATATATATTGCTGTGTAGCGGAAAAACGGTAGGCGACGTGTACAAATTCGAGCAGATCTCGACTTACGTGCCACCAAGGAAAGATTCGACTTCCGAGAATACATCCGGAGCCAATTAGACTGTGTAATCCGAGGGGATCGAGGAAATTGAATTCGCAGTCGACACAATTTGAGGTAAGGGACTTATGTAAGCTATAGAGATAGCTATACGTATGTTTTCTTATCTGCTGTGTGCAATGTATGCAATAAATACATAGATATCGGTATATCTAAGTAGAAAACTACGTATAAGAATAAGTCAAATGTTGCATGATTTCTATGCTTGTGTGAAAAGAGGTTTTTGCAAACGTTTTGAGAAAGAATGATAATAGACGGGCTTCCGATTTAACCAAGTGCATGTAATATGTTTTAAAGAGTGATTGAAGGGAGAATTGCCTTCTCACTCATGATTATACATGGAGCCTTTCTATTTCTTTTCTGTGTGAAATAGTGCTAGAGCAAAAGAGGCAACGGTAGATTGACCAGCCTCGCTCGCACATTATTTTAAAAAGGGATTTTTAGAAAAACAAAAGAGTGCTCGATACCTCGAGTGACGTTGTGTGATTCCACTCGAGCTACTTGCACTAGGTTTTGGGACTCATGTTTGAGCCAGAGAGCACTTCTTAGTGATCTTGCTCCGGTACGCTCACATGTGACCCTCTCGATTTAAAGTGATGAGACAGCAGTGCTTGATGCCTCGGTAATACTATGTGTTCCATCCGAGAGCTTGCATTCGTGCTCAATACCTCAGATATACTGTGTTCTACTCTGAGTTGCTTGCACGTAGTCTCTTGAGCTTCTGTTTGATAAGCAAAACCGTGCTTGATGCCTCGATCATACTGTGTGTTACATTCGAGAGCTTGCACGAGGGTTTATGATATTGCTGTGTGATGAATAAACCGTGCTGCAGCCGTCGTGTGATGCTAAGTGTTCTTGCACTGACCTGCTTGCATGTGATTTTGAGACATGAAAATGGATGATAGTGATACTAAGGTGGTAGACCTCGAGATTACTCGGTCCCCTCAGCTATGTCACAATATATATAAGGATCCTCGGAGTACGTTGTACCGTGAGGTAAACCACGGAGTACGATGTACCGTGATATCTTAGTGATCTTAGTGAGCTGACGGGATGGTTGATCCGCCTCCCTAAGCATGGGATTCCCGCACACCTGATCCGTGATTGCCTGGAATCCGACTATGGCTAGAAGTCTTGATTGTCACTACTATATGAGGTGACAGATATCTTCCCTTGCTGTGTGTCTGGGGATATGCTAATCCATGATGTATGTCTCAACATGTAATTGATTTACAAAGTATAAAGCATTTTCTATATGTGATTTGTGTAAATAGATTATGCTGTGTAAACCTGTGTGGTTTTGAAAGATGATTTATGCAAAGCTGTGTGCTACTATGTGAAGTTAAACTTGTGTGGTTTTAAATGATAAACTGTGTGGATATGCATAAACCCATCTAGCGAATTAATGGTTTCACATTGATGGAAATTGTTTTTAAAGAACATGCATATTGTCTTATAAGGAAAATGAACATGTATGTATTTTAGCATGTAGATAGTGTGGTTATCTACCTGCTTGCATATTTTCCTTACTGAGCGCGTTATGCTCACCCCCTTATTTCTCCTCCACAGATACTATGCAGTAGTGAGTACTGCAGTCGTCCCTGCTACGGTGTTCTTTAGTTATCCAGCTGTACAAAAAGGTATACACTTGTGAAAAAAAATGTGTCCTGTAAATTAATGCACAGTCTAGTAATATTTTGTACGAAAGGGATGTATAAATTAATAGAAACTGAGGTAAACGCTTCCGCATAGTTATAACAGTTCAGTTTCTATTCTCTTTCATTTATTATAATGAATTTATATGAGAGGTGTATTGGATTTGACTCACAGCCCAACTGTAAGTGGTAAGTAGTAAGGTAAGTTCACGATAAGAGGGTAGGGGTCGTGACAGTGCACTACCTCCTCGTAGGTAGGTATATCAAAAGGGACCCATCGGGATCTGATGGATGGTCTCAGTCTGTCCTTAAACTTTCGGACCTTCTTGTCTTCACTGTCCATAGTATCAGGATCATACCTGCCTAGGGAGATAAATTTGGTCTCATACTCGTTCACCGATCTATTCCCCTAGGTTAGATTCAAGAATTCCATTTGCAGTCTTACTGTGCAGTATCCAAAACATATTGCCTCTAGAAAGCCTTCAAAAATACATCCCAGCTGATCTCTGTATACCGAGCTCTCAAAATGGGTCGGGTGGACTTCCATCAATTCTCTACCGATCCCTTCAGCATGAATGCGATAAATGCTACCATCTCGGAAGTAGTACACTCAAATAACCCATAAAGTTTCTCAATTGCATTCACCCAGTCCTCTGCAGCTACTGGGTCCTTAAATCTATTGAAAGATGGTGGGTTAAATTTCTGAAACGATCGTAACCTATCCAGGTCACTTTTTCCATAACCCCAATCTCTACCTCTCTATGGTGGAGTAGCAGTAGAAGGTGTTTCCTGTACCGGTGGAGCTGTGGGAGTATCTGTAGTCTGAGGTTCTTGGCCTGGCTGTGCAAACCTCTCAAGAGCAACAGCTGGTTCATCATCATCATCTTGTGCATCTGGCTCTTGCCCGTCCCTAGCTCTATGCAACGACTGGACAATCAACTCCAAAATTACCTCTAAGCTCCGGTCTATCCTTGCGAAGTGTGCCTCATTACTCTCAGGTCTCTCTGTCGGACCCTATGGGGCATGCTAAACATCAGCCTTCACCTCAACTTCCTCGTGAGTCTCGTAGGGCAACGACTTAGTGCGTCCCCCAGGCCTACCCCTCTGGCCTCTAGCTCATGCTCTCGCCCCTCTACCGCTACTGGTATTAGGCATTATGCCAAGATTACTACATTCACAACCATTCCTTAGTCAAACCCATCTCGATATACACAGTTGTATCTAGACAAGCACAGTAACATGGGGATGTAATTTTCCTAAATTTTATCACTGACACACATCAGACCAACTCAGCTCTGATACCAAATCTATCACGACCCTCAATCCACCAAAAATCCACAACAAATTTTTTGTTTTTAATTTCTCGATTATAGTTCAATCCAATTCTTATTGTTGTTCTTTACCTTTACCTGATCGTGGACAGCTACACTACCAACAATTAGGCTGTGTATCAGTGTCTATCTTATCAAATCATACCATATGAAATTTACGATTCGTTTAAATGTAAACACTTGTATTACTAAGTCAGAGTTATTGTTTACATATGTTTACAACCTTCTAAATCCCCAAAAATTACATTTAAAAGGTATTACTGTGCTTGACATGTTTGGATACAAAAATCATATGAATGTGTTTACCTCATGTGACGGGATGCAACGGACTCCAAAATCAATTCCTCAGTCACCCACTATCTACAGTAAGTGCTCTGTAGAGGGGGAAAATAAGGGGGTGAGCAAACCACGCGCTCTATAAGGCAATCATGCGAGCAGTGGATAACTGTACTATCTATGTGATCGTGATGACATGCTTAAATCACATATTTTTAAGTCATACTCCAAAAGTATGCTCATGCTTGTGTTTATGCTGTGTAAGGCAAATCATGCTATATAAATCAATGCACAGTTATTAAAACATTACATGGAAAAATCATCATGCGTAATCAAAATCAAAGCATGGAAATTCATCATGCAAAGTGCACTTAAAAGCATTTCCAATTCTCAACACAAGCCAATACAAAACCAACACTCACCAGGACTCAGCCCCTCCCATGGACTAACCTGACCCATAAATCATAATTCAAAATATGAATTTCTCATTAAAACATGGATTTCTCATTCATCAATAGACATGTGAGATAGGCATATAATATCAATAAGGTAATAACTAGGACTATGGCCATATCCTCTGTGATCCCAAGCTACACGGATCCTAGTCTGCGGGGTATCACCACTATCTGCTTTTGTATTGGAGGTCGGTCCCGTCCAACCCGTCGGTCCATAGCAGAATCCATCGTCTAAAGACGGTATAAATATCACACACGGTACAGTGTACTCCATGCTACTTGCACGGTACAACGTACTCCATGAACCCATATCATCTCAGATATCCAGCCACATCTCAATACGCACGTACGAGCTTATTTAATCGGTGTGGTACACAGCCTACCAGAAGCTCCCAACACGGCTCCCAACATGTCACAAAACCACGTGCGAGTAGTCTCTAGCACAACAACAAGTATAATGGATATCTAGTGCGAGCTATGCTCCAGCACCATGTAAAAAATCGTAAGAAAACTAGTACAAGTTAGGCTCCAGTACAATGTCATAAAATCCATGTGAAACTAGTACGAGCTAATCTCCCACACTCATCCATGGAAAACTCTAGTGCGAGCATCGTTCCAACACTAATGCACGTATAAAACACGTCAAATCTCGTGTGAGCAGCGCTCTAGCTTGTTTCATTTCCACAAAACTCATATAGGTGGCTCATTCTATATAAAGCATGGTTATGAAACCAAATCAAGCTACTTTTTGTGCAAATCATTTCAAATGCTAGCCAACCTACCAATCACATGCTTAAAAGCAATAAAAAGTCTTTCAAAGCATCATGCTCTTGCTTTTAAGGCATATTTCTCAAAAACCAAACTCATTACCCTTCAAATATTCATTTCATCCTATGACTCTTAGGTGCGTTAAAAATAGCCCATGGGCCCAAAAGGCGTACAGATATCCCTAGGGCTAACACAATTCCCTTACCTCGATTCTCTTGGAAGAAACTCTTCCTTCTTCCTTTCTCATTTTTCGCGATTTGGCTTAACTTGCTTCGGATGTATCTTTGGGAGCTGTACACATTCATAAATCATATGAGTCAATACCGATAACTTATATTCAGACTTCGACTAATCGATATATCTCATCGAGCCTATTAGATTAAGTTTGACCCATTTTCACCTTTGGCCATCATTATGTCATAAGTCAATTTATCTAATAACATACTTGGTTACTTATCAAATACTTGGTTACAACATCATTTATGCACATTTTTATCACTTCACTAATCTCATAATGTGGCTTCATCCAATTATCTCAAAATCATGCACATTGCCTCACTAACAACTTGATATAATCCCTTTTATCATCAAATCAACCACATTTTACTTTCTTACACTAAACTCATTCTAGGTTATGCTTGTTTCATTATATTCTAGGTGTTTTCAATCATCAATACATACCCTAATCTACTCACAACAACATCTAGATGAATATATTTAGAGTTGGTGCATTGGAAACTCACCTAGCTTGACTTTCTTCTTTCCCAAGTTTGGAAGACTCTTTAGCTCCTTCAATCCAATAAGTTGGATGTTGGCTCCAAGCTATGTTACTCTCCTCCTCAGGATGAATAACTTTGGCTCTAATAGCTTTTTCTCAATTCTTTTAGGAAGATGGTGTATTCCAGAGAGAGAAAGCTTGGTATTTTGGTTGGAAATGGAATAGGTGTGTTGGTTTGTTGAAGAAAAGGGTTTTACTGTCGGGTATTTATAGATTAAAAGTGAAGAGATCGATCTCCATTTTGTTTTTGCCCTCAAATTCTCAAATTTAAAATGGGAGAGATCGATCTGCTCATTAGGGAAAGATCGATCTTGGCTTGGCAGAAACTTATGGAGATCGATCTGTACTTAAGGGGAGATCGATTTGGGCTTAGCAGAGGCTAATGTAAATCGATCTTCTCCTTGGGGAGATCGATCTGCCTTGGCAGATTCACTTAGAATGACTTTGTTTTGCATAAGGGATCAATCTGCCTTGAATGAGAGATCGATCTGGTCTTCATCTGCAACCTTTATGCTGCATTTTTTCCAAATTTCTTAAGGGTCCATTCATATTTCATTAGTCCAATACCCATTTTGCATCTTAATCCCACTTAGAGACCAAAAAAACTCATTTTCTATGATTCACATACAATATAACTTGTGTACAATGCTTGAATTCATAAAGGATACTTAGGATTCACAATTCATGCCTTATCATCTGTGTTTTCATTCCTTATCTTCAGTTCGGATGCTTAAAGTTCATTTCGTTTAGTATGGGACCACTTCAGCCCATATTTAACCTTTACTTGCATCCATGATACTAATTCATTCTCATTTGCAATTCATTCACATTTGCACGATCTAAAATCCTTTGTCTTATAATTCTATTTACATATATTACGAAGTTATACATACATGAGGTCTTACAATCTCCCCCACTTAGAATATTTGGTCCTCCAAATTGGAAGCAACATCAGTTCATGAACAACTCGGGATACTTTTCCCACATCAAACTCTCTAACTCCGACGTAGCTTCTTCTGCAGTGTGGTGCTGCCAAAGAACTTTCACTAAGTGGATCACCTTCGATCTCAACACCTTCGCCTTCCTATCCAATATCTGAACTGACTTGTCAGCATATGTCATGTTCTCGTTGATCTCCAGTGGCTCATATCTTATCACATGTGCCGGATCCAGGTGGTACTTCCGTAACATAGAGATGTGGAAGACGCTATGAATGCCTACTAGCTCAGGTGGTATAGCCTGTAGGCCTTATCTCCCACTCTATCCAATATCTCAAATGGTCCAATGTAACGAGGACTTAACTTTCCTTTTTTCTGAACCTCATTATACCATTGGAAGAAGAAACTCGTAAAAACATCGATTCACCCACTGCGAATTCCAATGGTCTCCGTCTCTTGTCAGCATAATTCTTTTGTCTGCTCTGAGCTGTCCGTAACCTTTCACAAATCAACTAGACGTCCTCAGAAGCTTGTCTTACTAGTCAGGAGCAAATATCAGTCGGTCACCAACCTCTTCCCATCTAATAAGGGAAAAACATTTACAACTATACAAAGCCTCATACGGTGCCATCCCGATACTCGATTGATAACTATTATTATAGACGAACTCCGCTAGTGGCAAATGGTCGTCCCAGGAGCCTCCAAAATCCAAAGCATACACTCTCAACATATCCTTCAAGGTATGTATAGTCCTCTCTGACTGACCATCTGTCTGAGGATGGAACGCTGTGCTCAAACTCAGTTGGGTCCCCATCGCTTCCTGAAAATGTTCCCAGAAGTGGGAAGTGAAGCGGACATCCCTATCAGAAACAACGGTCACTGGAACACCATGCAAACTCACTATCTCGAGCACATATAGTTCCATCAATATACTTAGAGTATCAGAGCCTCTCATAGCTAGAAAGTGTACCGACTTCATCAATCTATCCACTATTACCCAAATCGCATCGTGATTCCTGCGGGTCCTAGGTAAACCCATCATGAAGTCTATAGTGACATGATCCGATTTCCAAGTCGGTATACATCGAGGTTGTAATAGCCCAGCAGGATTCTGATGCTTTACCTTCACCCGTTGACAGACGAGACACTTTGTCACAAATTCAGCTATATCTCTCTTTATCCCTGACCACCAATACACTATCTAGAGATTCTGATATATCTTGTTACTTCCCGGATGTAGTGTATACTTCGTTGAGTGAGCTTCTGTCAAGATCAACCTTCTGATCTCAGGATCCTTGGGAACACATATCCTACCCCTGAACCTCAGCAAACCATCTGAACTCTACTCAAAATCAGTATCTGTACCCCTCTGTATCTGCCTAACAATATCACTACACTGCTGATCAATCCGCTGAGCATGCCAGATACGATCCACCAGATCCGGTTCTAACCGCATGATAGCTACCATATAACCACTATCAGTATCAGGCGTGGTCACATCCAAAATAAGGCTCGCGAACTGTTCCAATAACTCACGTTCCCTGGTCATCATGTATGATACCAACTCGAGATGCTTTCTGCTTAATGCATCAGCTACCACATTCGCTTTACCTGGGTGGTACAAGATCTCGCAATCATAGTCTTTTAGAAGCTCGAGCCACGTCCTCTGTCTCATGTTTAACTCCTTCTGTGAGAACAGATATTTAAGGCTCTTGTGGTCTGCAAATACTTGAAATTTCTCAACGTAAAGGTAATGACGCCATATTTTCAAAGCAAACACCATGACCGCCAACTCTAAATCGTGTGTCGGGTAGTTCCTTTCATGATCCTTCAACTGTCTCGTTTTATATGCTACTACCTTCCCATCTTGCATCGGTACACAGCCCAGTCCTTAGTACGAAGCATCTATATATACAAGAAAACCTCCTGAACTAGTAGGAATGATGAGAATTGGAGCTGCAGTTAATATCTTCTTCAACTCCTGAAAACTCTCCTCACATTTATCGTCCCACACAAATTCAACATTCTTTCTCGTGAGACATGTCAATAGAGCAGCTATTCTCGAGAATCCCCTAACAAACCATCGGTAATATCCAGCT
The DNA here is from genome assembly GCA_033439115.1 of Firmiana major. NCBI lineage: Eukaryota > Viridiplantae > Streptophyta > Magnoliopsida > Malvales > Malvaceae > Firmiana > Firmiana major. The sequence continues at coordinate 5,238,213 of CM065909.1, forward strand.
AAACCCAAGAAATTGCTGATCTTCGTGACTGTCTAGGGTCTCTGCCACTGAACCACTGATTCAATCTTGGATGGGTCCACTGACACACCATCATTTGATACAATATGACCCCGAAAAGAGATTTGCTCTAACAAAAAATCACACTTACTGAGTTTAGTGTATAACTTCTTCTCCCGGAGGGTGTGGAGTACTATCCTTAGGTGCTGCTGATGGTCTTCTCTAGACCTCGAATACACCAGGATATCATCGATGAACACGATCACAAACCTATCTAAATACTAGAGAAATAACTCATTCATCAACGATATAAGAGCTGTGGGAGCATTCGTCAACCCGAATGGCATAACCATAAATTCAAAATGACCATATCGAGATAGAAAGCTGTCTTGGGTACATCTCCATCCCGAATTCTTAACTGATGGTACCCATATCTCAGATCTATCTTAGAAAAGACCTGTGCTCCTCGAAGCTGATCTAACAAGTCATCGATGCATGGAAGAGGGTACTTATTCTTAATGGTCGCCTTATTCAACAACCTGTAGTCAATACAGAGTCGGACGCTTACACATTTTTTCTTTATAAACAGTACCAGTGCTCCCCAAGGTGATACACTCGGTCTGATAAACCCCTTGTTTAGCAACTCCTGTAACAACTTCTTTAGTTCCTCAAACTCAATCGGAGCAATTCTGTACGGTGGCTTGGATATCGGCTCTGTACCAGGTGCCAAATCTATACAAAACTCTATCTCTCTATCTGACAGTAACCCTGGTAAACCATCTAGAAATTCCCTAATCACTGGGATGTCTCGTAATTCCGGGCATGCCTTATCTGTGTCAACCACGTACGCAATATAACCTTTCAAAATATCAATCATTACATCAGTATAAAAATTCACATATTTCACTCGTAACCACAACTGCTTTCATTACTTTTCAGGGGGATTTACATTACATTTCTCAGAAATACTTACGGTAACACTATTTACCCCAGGAAATGTTACCGTCTTATAAAAAAATCTTCTACTACATGGTTTACTGTCAACCAATCCATTCCTAGGATTACATTAAAGTCTCTCATATACATTAAAATGAGGTCGGCTGCCATTTCCCTTTCCCCTACTTTCAACTTACAACCCCTAAATACATACTCCACTAGCTGGCTATTGTTCATGGGAGTGCTTATCAGTATCCTCCTACTCAACGGGGCAAGCTTCACATACTTAAACAACTTACATGCAAATGCAGGTGATACAAATGAATGCGTGGCACCAAGATCTATCAAAACATAAGCTTCAAGATCAAAGATTAAATTGATACCTTTCATCACATCTGACGACTGATCTACAGTATCTTAGTCCAAGGCGTGCACTCGCCCTCTGTTGACCACCTGTTTTCCTATCTCTTCAGCTATTGCCCTCCATCTCGGGGTAAGAGTATCAGTAGGAGCTCTCTCTAGCTCCTTGCCCTTCTATGGGGCACTCTCGATCATCTCTGGGTAATTTTTGATCACATGCCTTGGTTTCCCACATCGAAAACATACTGAAGCAGATCCATAAGATGGTCGAGTCCCATGATACTTGTTGTACTTATTACACTGCTCAGTAGTGGGTCGTGACCCTCCAATCACTATTCCCTTTGTTGGAGTTATGGCTGGATATACATAAGGCTGAACTGTCCCCTCCTGGATTTCCTCAATCCTCGGCCTCTTCCCAAAAAATCTCTTGTTTCCTCTATAATTGAAGCCTCTATCCACTGTATGTCTCTATCCCTCACTCTACTAACCTTTCCAAACTCTGAGGCAACTTGCTCAATATCTTGCTCGCACAACTATTCCCTGTGCACTGCCTCTTCGTAGGTCGGTATATCAAAAGGGGCCAATTGGTATCTGATGGATGGTTTCAGTCCGTCCATAAACTTTCAGACCTTCTTGACTTCACTGTCCATAGTGTCAGGATTATACCTACCCAGAGAGATAAATTTGGTCTCATACTCATCCACTGATCTATTCCTTAGGGTCAGATCCAAGAATTCCATTTGCAGTCTCCGCTGCACAGTATCCAGAACATATTGCCTCCGAAAAGCCTCCAAAAATACATCTCAGCTGGTCTCTGTACGCCAGGCCCTCAAAATGGGTCGGGTGGACTTCCACCAATGCTCTGCCGATCCTTTTAGCATGAATGCGGCAAATGCTACCATCTCGATAGTAGTGCACTCAAAGAACCCATAGAGTTTCTCAATCTCATTCACCCAGTCCTCCACAGCTACTAGGTCCTTAACTCCATTGAAAGATGGTGGGTTAGATTTCTAAAAGTGTCGTAACCTTTCCAGGTCACATCCATAACCCCAATCTCTACTTCTCTGTGGTGAAGAAGCAGTAGAAGGTGTTTCCTGTACCGGTGGAGGTGTGGGAGTATCTGTAGTCTGAGGTTCTTGGGCTGGCTGTGCAGGCCTTTTAAGAGCAACAGCTGGTTCATCATCATCATCCTATACAGCTAGCTCTTGCCTGTCCCTAGCTTCAGGAAACGACTAGGCAATCAACTCCAAATTGCCTGTAAGCTTCACTTTATCATTGCGAAGCACGCCTCAGTACTCTTTGGTCTCTCTACCAGACCCTATGGGGCATGCTCAACATCAACCTCCACCTCAACTTCCTCGTGAGTCTCGTATGACAATGACTCAGTGCATCCTCCAAGACTACACATTTGGCCTCTAGCTCGTGCTCTCGCCCCTCAACCGCGATTGGTATTAGGCATTATGCCAACATCCCTACAATCGTAACCATTCCTTAGTCAAACCTATCTCGATATACACAGTTTTATCTAGAAAAGCACAGTAACATGGGGATGTAATTTTCCTAAATTTTGACACCGACACAAATCAGACCAACTCGACTCTGATACCAAATCTGTCACGACCCTCAATCCACCACAAATCCATAACAAATTTTTCTTTTTTAATTTCTCGATTATTATTCAATCCAATTCTTATTGTTGTTCTTTAGCTTTAGTTGATCGTGAACAGCTACACCACCAATAGTTGGGCTGTGTATCGGTGTCAATCTCATCAAATCATACCATATGAAATTTATGATTCATTTAAATGTAAACACTTGTATTACCAAGTCAGAGTTATTGTTTACATATGTTTACAACCTTCTACATCCCTAAAAATTACATTTAAAAGGTATTACTGTGCTTGACATGTCTGGATAGAAAATTCATACAAATGTGTATACCTTGTGTGATGGGATGCAGTGGACTCTAAAATCAATTCCACAGTCGGTCACTATCTACTGTAAGTGCTCTGTAGTGGGGAAAAATAAAGGGGGGTGAGCAAACCATACGCTCAGTAAGGCAATCATGCGAGCAGTAGATAAATATACTATCTACGTGATCGTGATGCCATGCTTAAATCACACATTTTTATGTCATACTCCAAAACGTATACTCATGCTTGTGTTTATACCATGTAAAGCAAATCAAGCTATATAAATCAGTGCACAGATATTAAAACATAGCATGAAAAAATCACCATGTGTAATCAAAATCAAAGCATGGAAATTCATCATGCAAAGTGCACTTAAAAGCATTTCTAATTCTCAACACAAACCAATACAAAACTAACACTCATCAGGACTCAGCCCCTCCGAAGGACTAACCTGACCCACAATCACATTTCAAAATATGAATTTCTCATTAAAACATGGATTTCTCATTCAACAACAGACATGTGAGATAGGCATATAATATCAATAAGGCAATAACTAGGACTATGGCCATATCCTCTATGATCCCAAGCTACATGGATCCTAGTGTATGGGGTATCACCATTATCTGCGTTCGTATGAGAGGTCGATCATCTCCAAACCTCCGATCCATAGCAGAATCCATCGTCCGAAGATAACATAAATATCACACATGGTACAGTGTACTCCATGCTACTTACATGGTACAACGTACTTCGTGGACCCATATCATCTCAGTATATCCAACCATATCTCTATACGCATGTGCGAGCCTATTTAATCAGTGTGGCACACAGCCTATCTGAAGCTCCCAGCATAACTCCCAACATGTCATAAAACCACGTGCGAGTAGTCTCAAGCACGACAACAAGTATAATGCACATCTAGTGCGAGCTAAGCTCTAGCACCATGTCAAAACTCGTAAGAAAACTAGTGCAATCTAGGCTCCAGCACACTGTCATAAAATCCAAGTGAAAACTAGTGCGAGCTAATCTCCAACACTCATGCATGGAAAACTCTAGTGTGAGTATCGCTCTAACACTAATGCACATATAAAACACGATAAATCTCGTGCGAGCAGCGTTCTAGCACGTTTCATTTCCACAAAACTCATGTAGGTGGCTCATTCTTTGCAAAGCATGGTTATGAAACAAAATCAAGCTACGGTTTTTTCTGCAAATCATTTCAAATGCTAGCCAACCTACCAATCACATGTTTAAAAGCAATAAAACATTTTCAAAGCATCATGCTCTTGCTTTTAATGCATATTTCTCAAAAACCCAACTCATTACCTTTCAAATATTCATTTCTTCCTATGACTTTTAGGTGAGTTAAAAATAGCCCATGCGCTTAAAAGGCGTACAGATATCCTAGGGCTAACATAATTCCCTTACCTCAATTCTCTTGGAAGCAACTCTTCTTTCTTCCTTTCCCGCTTTTCGCGATTGGGCTTAACTTGCTACGGATGTATCCTCGAGAGCTGTACACATTCATAAATCATATGAGTCAATACCGATAACTCATATTTAGACTTCTGCTAATTGATATATCTCATCGAGCCTATTTCATTAAGTTTGACCCATTTTCACCTTTTGCCATCATTATGCCATTTCTAGTCAATTTATCTAATAACATACTTGGTTACTTATCAAATACTTGGCATGAGTGTTTATCCATAACCTTCCATCATTTATGCATTCTCTACAACATCATTTACGCACATCTTTAGCACTTCACTAATCTCACAATGTGGCTTCATCCAATCATCTCAAAATCATGCACATTGCCTTACTAACAACTTGATATAATCCCTTTTATCATCAAATCAACCACATTTTACTTTCTCACACTAAACTCATTCTAGGTTATGCTTGTTTCATTATATTCTAGGTGTTTTCAATCATCAATACATACTTTAATCTACTCACAACAATATCTAGATGAATATACTTAGAGTTGGTGTATTGGAAACTCACCTAGCTTGACTTTCTTCTTTCCCAAGTTTGGAAGACTCCTTAGCTCCATCAATCCAATGAGGTGGATGTTGGCTCTAAGATATGTTACTCTCCTCCTCAAGATGAATAACTTTGGCTCTAATAGTTTTTTCTCAATTCTTTTTGGAAGAGGTTGTATTCTAGAGAGAGAAAGCTTGGTATTTTGGTTGGAAATGGAAGAGGTGTGTTAGTTTGTTGAAGGAAAAGGTTTTAACGTGGGGTATTTATAGATTGAGAGTGATGAGATTGATCTGCTAGAGTGATGAGATTGATCTGCTAGAGTGAGGAGATAGATCTCCATTTGGTTTTTGCCATTGAATCTCATATTTGAAATGGGAGAGATCGATCTGCTCATTGAGGAGAGATCGATCTTAGCTTGGCAGAAGCTTAAGGAGATCGATATGCACTTAAGGGGAGATCGATCTGGGCTTTGCAGAGGCTAATGTAGATAGATCTTCTCCTTGGAGAGATCGATCTGCCCTGGCAAATTCACTTATAATGACTTTGTTTTGCACAAGGGATCAATTTGCCTTGAATGAGAGATCGATCTAGCCTTCATCTACAGCCCTTACGCTGTACTTTTTCCAGATTTCTTAAGGTTGCATTCCAATTTCATTGCTCCAATACTCATTTTGCATCTTAATCCCACTTAGAGCTTGGAAAGACTCATTTTCTATGATTCACATACAATATAACTTGTGTGTATTGCTTGAATTCATAAAGGATACTTAGGATTCACAATTCATGCCTTATCATTTGTGTTTTCATTCCTTATCTTCATTCTGGATGCTTAAAGTTCATTCCGTTTAGTCCGGGGCCACTTTAGCCCATGTTTAACCTTTACTTGCATCCATGATACTTATTCATTCTCATTTGCAATTCATTCACATTTGCATGATCTAAAATCCTCTATCTTATAATTCTATTTACATATATTACAAAGTTATACATACATGGGGTCTCAAAATCTCCCCCACTTAGAAAATTTGGTCCTCCAAATTGGAACCAATATCAGTCCGTGAACAATCCCAAATCAAACTCTCTAACTCTCACTTAGCTTCTTCTGCAGAGTAGTGCTGCCAAAGAACTTTCAGAAAGGGGATCATCCTCGATCTTAACACCTTCTCCTTCCTATCCAATATCCAAACCGGTTTATCAACAAATGTCATGTTCTCGTTGAGCTCTAGAGGCTCATATCTTATGACATGTGCTAGATCCGAGTGGTACTTCCATAACATAGAGATGTGGAAGACGTTATGAATGCCTGCTAGCTCAGGTGGTAATGCTAGCCTGGAGGCCTTATCTCCCAGTCTATCCAATATCTCAAAGGGTCTAATGCAACGAGGACTTAACTTTCCTTTCTTTCCGAACCTCATTATACCCTTGGAAAGAGAAACTCGTAAAAACATCGATTCACCTACTGCGAATTCGAATGGTCTCCGTCTCTTGTCAGCATAATTGTTTTGTCTGGTCTGAGCTATCCGTAACCTCTCATAAATTAACTAGATGTCCTCAGAAGCTTGTCTTACTAAGTTGGGAGCAAATATCAGTCGATCACCAACCTTTTCCCATCCAATAGGGGAACGACATTTACGGCCATACAAAGCCTCATACGGTGCCATCCCGATACTCGAATGATAACTATTATTATAGGCGAACTCTGCGAGTGGCAAATGGTCATCCCAAGAGCCTCAAAAATCCAAAGCACACGCTCTCACCATATCCTCCAAGGTCTGTATAGTCCTCTCTGACTGACCATCTGTCTGAGGATGGAACGCTGCGCTAAAACTCAGTTGGGTCCCCAACGCTTCCTGAAAATGTTCCTAGAAGTGGGAAGTGAAGCGGGCATCCCTATTAGAAACAAAGCTCACTGGAACACCATGTAATCTCACTATCTCACGCACATATAGTTCTGCTAGTGTACTCAGAGTATCGGTGGCTCTCATAGCTAGGAAGTGTGTCGACTTCGTCAATCTATCCACTATTGCTAAAATCACATCGAGATTCATACGGGTCCTAGGTAAACCTATCACAAAGTCCATAGTGACATGCTCCAATTTCCAAGTCGGTATAGGTAGAGGTTATAATAGCCTTGTAGGCTTCTGATGCTCTACCCTCACCTGCTGACAGACGAGATACTTTGCCATAAATTCAGCTACATCTCTCTTCATCCCTGACCACCAATAAACTCTTTGAAGATTCTGATATATCTTGTTACTTCCCGGATGCAGTGTATACTTCGTTGAGTGAGCCTCTGTCAAGATCAACCTCCTAATCTCAGGATCCTTGGGAACACATATCCTACCTTTGAACCTCAGTAAACCATCTGAACTCAACTCAAAATCAGTATCTGTACCCCTCTGTATCTACCTAACAATATCACTACACTGCTGATCATTCCACTGAGCCTGCCAGATACGATCCACCAGATCTGGTTCCAACCGCAGGCTAGCTACCATATAACCACTATCAGCATCAGGCGGGGTCACATCCAAACTGAGGCTCGCGAATTGTTCCAATAACTCGTGTTCCTTGATCTTCATGTATGATACCAACCCAAGATGCTTTCTACTAATGCATCAGCTACCACATTCATTTTACTCCGGAGGTACAGGATCTTGCAATCATAGTCTTTCAAAAGCTCGAGCCACCTCCTCTGTCTCATATCTAACTCCTACTGTGAGAACAGATACTTAAGGCTCTTGTGGTCTGTAAATACTTAACATTTCTCACTGTAAAGGTAATGGTGCCATATTTTCAAAGAAAACACCACGGTCGCCAACTCTAAATCGTGGGTCGGGTAGTTCCTTTCATGATCCTTCAACTGTCTCGATCCATATGCTACTACCTTCCCATTTTGCATCAGTATACAGCCCAGACCTTAGTACAAAGCATCTGTATATACAGAAAAACCTCCTAAACTGGTAAGAATGGTGAGAATCGAAGCTGTAGTTAATCTCTTCTTCAACTCTTGAAAACTCTCCTTATATTTATCGTTCCACACAAATTCAACATTCTTTCTTGTGATACGTGTCAATAGAGCAACTAATCTCGAGAATCCCCTCATAAACCGTCGGTAATATCCAGCTAAACCCAAGAAACTCTTGAATTCCATGACTGTCTGGGGTCTCTGCCATTGAACCACTGCTTCAATCTTAGATGGGTCTACTAACACACCATCCTTTGATACAATATGGCCCAGAAAAAAGATATGCTCTAACCAAAAATCACACTTATTGAGTTTAGCATATAACTTCTTCTCCCGGAGGGTTTGTAGTACTATCCTTAGGTGTTGCTTATGCTCTTCTCTAGACCTCGAATACACCAAGATATCATCGATGAACATGATCACAGACCTATCCAAATACTGGTAAAATAAGTCATTCATCAATGACATAAAATCTGCGGGGGCATTCGTTAACCCGAATGGTATAACCATAAACTCAAAATGACCATACCGGGTGTGAAAAGCTGTTTTGGGTACATCTCCATCCCGAATTCTTAACGGATGGTACCCAGATCTCATATCTATCTTAGAAAAAACCTATACTCCCTGAAACTGATTTAACAAGTCATTGATGCGTGGAAGGGGGTACTTATTCTTAATGGTCGATTTATTCAACAACCTGTAGTCAATACACTGTCGAAGGCTTCCATCCTTTTTCTTTACAAATAGTACCAGTGCTCCCCAAGGTGATACACTCGATCTGATAAACCCCTTGTCTAGTAACTCCTATAACTGCTTCTTTAGTTCCTCCAACTCAATCGGAGCCATTCTGTACGATGGCTTGGATATCGGCTCTGTACCAGGTGCCAAATCTATACAAAACTCCATCTCTCTATCTGACGATAATCGTGGTAAACCATCCGGAAAGGCATCTGGAAATTACCTGACCACTGGGATGTCTCGCAATTCTGGGCATGCCTTATCTGCCTCAACCACGTACACAATATAACCTTTCAAAATATCAATCATTACATCAGTATAAAATTCACATATTTCACACGTAACCACAACTGGTTTCATTACTTTTCAGGGGGATTTACATTACATTTCTCGGGAAAACTTACGATAAGGCTATTTAACCCAAGAAATGTTACCGTCTTAGAAAAACAATCTACTACTACACAGTTTACAGCCAACCAATCCATTCCTAGGATTACATCAAAATCTCTCATATAAATTAAAATGAGGTCAACTGTCATTTTCCTTTCCCCTACTTTCAATTTACAACCCCTAAATACATACTCCACTAGCTGGCTATTGTTCATAGGAGTGCTTATCAGCATCCTCCTACACAACGAGGCAAACTTCACATACTTAAACAACTAACATACAAATGTATGTGATATAAATGAATGTCTGGCACCATGATCTATCAAAACATAAGATTCAAGATCAAAGATTAAGATGGTACCTTTCACCACATCTGACGACTGATCTACAGTATCCTGATCCAAGGTGTGTACTCACCCTCTATCGACCACCTGCTTCTCTTTCTCCTTAGCTGTTGCCCTCCGTCTCGAGGTAGGTGTATCAGCAAGAGCTCTCTCTAGCCCATTGCCCTTCTGTGGGACACTCTCAATCATCTCTGGGTAATTTGTGATCACAGGCCCTGGTTTCCCACATTGAAAACATACTGCAAGAGATCCATAACATGGTCGAGTCCCATGATACCTGCCGCACTTATTACACTGCTTTGTAGTGGGTCGTGGCCCTCCAATCACTATTCCCTTTGCTGGAGTTATGGCCAAATATATGAGAGGCTTAACTGTCCCCTCCCAAATTTCCTCAATCCTCGACCTCTTCCCAGAAAATCTCTTTCTTTATCTAGAACTGAAGCATCTATCCACCGTCTGTCTCTTCCTGTCTCTATCCCTCACTCTACTAGCCTTTCCAAACTCTGAGGTAACCCTCTCAATATCTTGCTCGCAAAACTGTGCCCTGTGCACTGCCTCCTCGTAGGCCGGTATATCAAAAGGGACCAATCGGGATCTGATGAATGGTCTCAATCCGTCCACAAACTTTCAGACCTTCTTAACTTTATTGTCCATAGTGTCAGGATCATACCTACCTAGGGAGATAAATTTGGTCTCATACTCGTCCACTGATTTGTTCCTCTGGGTCAGATCCAAGAATTCCATTTGTAGTCTCTGCTATGTAGTATCTGAAACATATTACCTCCGGAAAGCCTCTAAAAATACATCACAGCTGATCTTTGTAAGCCGGGCTCTCAAAATAGGTCGGATGGACTTCCACTAATGCTCTGTCGATCCCTTCAGCATGAATGCGGCAAATGTTACCATCTCAGTAGTAGTGCACTCAAAGAACCCATAGAGTTTCTCAATCTCATTCACGTAGTCCTCCGAAGCTACTGGGTCTTTAACTCCACTGAAAGATGGTAGGTTAAATTTCTGAAACTATTGCAACCTATCCAGGTCACATCTATAACTCTAATCTCTGCTTCTCTTTGGTGGAGCAACAGTAGAAGCCGTTTCCTGTACCGGTGGAGGTGTGGGAGTATCTATAGTCTAAGGTTCATGGGCTGGCTATGCAGGCCTCTCAAGAGTAACAGCTGGTTCATCATCATCCTGTGCAGCTAGCTCTTGCCTGCCCCCAGCTCCAGGCAACGACTGGGCAATCAACTCCAATATTGCCTTTAAGCTCCGCTTTATGCTTGCAAAGCACGCCTCAGTACTCTCGGGTCTCTCTATCGGACCCTATGGGGCATGCTCAACATCAGCCTCCACATCAACTTCCTCGTGAGTCTCGTATGGCAATGACTCAGCGCGTCCCCCAGGCCTACCCCTTTAGCATCTAGCTCATGCTCTCGCCCCTCTACCGCGACTTGTATTAGGCATTATACCAAGATTCCTGCATTCACAACCATTCCTTAGTCAAACCCATCTCGATATACACAGGTGTATCTAGATAAGCACAGTAACATGGGGATATAATTTTCCTAAATTTTGACACCGACACACATCAGACCAACTCGACTCTGATACCAAATCTGTCACGACCCTCAATCCACCACAAATCCATAACAAAGTTTTCGTTTTTAATTTCTCGATTATAATTCAATCTAATTCTTATTGTTGTCCTTTACCTTTACCTGATCGTGGACAGCTACACTACCAATAATTAAGCTGTGTATCAGTGTCAATATCATCAAATCATACCATATGAAATTTACAATCTACTGTAAGTGCTCTGTAGAGGGGGGAAAATAAGGAGGGTGAGCAAGCCACACGCTCAGTAAGGCAATCATGCGAGCAGTAGATAACTGTACTATCTACGCGATCGTGATGCCATGCTTAAATCACACATTTTTATGTCATACTCCAAAACGTATGCTCATGCTTGTGTTTAAGCCATTAAAGCAAATCATGTTATATAAATCAGTGCACAGTTATTAAAACATAGAAAAGAAAAATCATCATGCGTAATCAAAATCAAAGCAAGAAAATTCATCATGCAAACTGCACTTAAAAGCATTTCCAATTCTCAACATAAGCCAATACAAAACCAACACTTGTCAAGACTCAGCCCTTCCCATGGACTAACCTAACCCACAAATCACATTTAAAAATATGAATTTCTCATTAAAACATGGATTTCTCATTCAACAATAGACACGTGAGATAGGCATATAATATCAATAAGGTAATAACTAGGACTATGACCATATCCTCTGTAATCCCAGGCTACACAGATCCTAGTGTGCGAGGTATCACCAATATCTGCTTTCGCATAAGAGGTGGGTCACGTCCAACCCGTCGGTCCATAGCAGAATCCATCATCTGAAGACGACATAAATATCACACACGGTACAACGTACTCCATGCTGCTTGCATTATACAACGTACTCCGTGGACCCATATCATCTAAGTATATCCAACCACATCTCAATACGCACGTGCGAGCCTATTTAATCGGTGTGGCACACAGCCTACCAGAAGCTCCTAGCACGGTTGCCAAAATATCATAAAACCACATGCGAGTAGTCTCAAGCACAAAAACAAGTATAATGGACATCTAGTATGAGCTATGCTCCAACACCATGTCAAAACTCGTAAGAAAACTAGTTCAAGCTAGGCTCTACCACAATGTCATAAAATTCATGTGAAAACTAGTGCAAGCTACGCTCCAACACTCATGCATAGAAAACTCTAGTACGAGCATCGCTCCAACACTAATGCATGTATAAAACACGTCAAATCTCGTGCGAGTAATGCTCTAGTACGTTTCATTTCCATAAAACTCATGTAGGTGGCTCATTCTTTGCAAAGCATGGTTATGAAACCAAATCAAGCTTCTTTTTGTGCAAATCATTTCAAATGCTAGCCAACCTACCAATCACATGCTTAAAAGCAATAAAAAATTTTCAAAGCATCATGCTCTTGCTTTTAATGCATATTTCTCAAAAACCCAACTCATTACCCTTCAAATATTCATTTCATCCTATGACTTTTAAGTGCGTTAAAAATAGCCCATGTGCCCAAAAGGCATACAGATATCCCTAGAGCTAACACAATTCCCTTACCTCGATTCTCTTGGAAGCAACTCTTCCTTCTTCCTTTCCCGCTTTTCGTGATTTGGCTTAACTTGCTCTGGATGTATCCTCGGGAGCTGCACACATTCATAAATCATATGAGTCAATACCGATAACTCATATTCAGACTTCAACTAATCGATATATCTCATCGAGCCTATTTCATTAAGTTTGACCCATTTTCACCTTTTGCCATCATTATTCCATAAGTCAATTTATCTAATAACATACTTGGTTACTTATCAAATACTTGGCATGAGTGTTTATCCATAACCTTCCATCATTTATGAATTCTCTACAACATCATTTATGCACATTTTTATCACTTCACTAATCTCACAATGTGGCTTCATCCAATCATCTCAAAATCATGCACATTGCCTCATTAACAACTTGATATAATCCCTTTTATCATCAAATCAACCCTATTTTACTTTCTCACACTAAACTCATTCTAGGTTATGCTTTTTTCATTATATTCTAGGTGTTTTCAATTATCAATACATACCCCAATCTACTCACAACAACATCTAGATGAATATACTTAGAGTTAGTGTATTGGAAACTCACCTAGCTTGACTTTCTTCTTTCCCAAGTTTGGAAGACTCCCTAGCTCTTTCAATCCAATGAGTTGGATGTTGGCTCCAAGCTATGTTACTCTCCTCCTCAAGATGAATAACTTAGGCTCTAATAGCTTTTTCTCAATTCTTTTTAGAAGAGGGTGTATTCTAAAGTGAGAAAGTTTAGTGTTTTGGTTGGAAACGGAATAGGTGTATTGGTTTGTTGAAGAAAAGGGTTTTGCCATGGGGTATTTATAGATTGAGAGTGTTGTGATCGACCAGTTAGGGTGAGGAGATCGATCTCCATTTGGTTTTTGCCCTCAAATTCTCGAATTTGAAATGGGAGAAATCGATCTGCTCATTGGGGAGAGATCGATCTTTGCTTAGCAGAAGCTTAAGGAGATCGATCTGCACTTAAGGGGAGATCGATCTAGGCTTGGCAGAGGCTAATACAGATCGATATTCTCTTTGGGGAGATCGATCTGCCTCGGCAGGTTCACTTAGAATGGCTTTGTTTTGCAAAAGGGATCGATCTGCCTTAAATGGGAGATCGATTTGGCCTTTATCTGCAGCCCTTATGCTACATTTTTTCTAGATTTTTAAGGGTACATTCATATTTCATTGCTCCAATACTCATTTTGCATCTTAATCCCACTTAGAGCCTAGAAAGACTCATTTTCTATGATTCACATACAATATAACTTGAGTGCATTGCTTGAATTCATAAAGGATACTTAGGATTCACAATTCATGCCTTATCATCTGTGTTTTCATTCCTTACCTTCATTCCAAATGCTTAAAGTTCATTTCGTTTAGTCTGAGGCCACTTCAGCCCATATTTAACCTTTACTTGCATCCATGATACTCTTTCATTCTCATTTGCAATTCATTCACATTTGAATGATTTAAAATCCTCTATCTTATAATTCTATTTACATATATTACAAAGTTATACATACATGGGGTCTCACAACGACACCCAACATGTCATAAAAATCACGTGCGAGTAGTCTTTAGCATGGCAACAAGTATATAGTGGACATCTAGTGCAAGCAATGCTCCAGCATAATGTCAAAACCCATGTTAAAACTAGTGCGAGCTAGGCTCCAACACTCGTGCATGTAAAACGCTAGTGCGAGCTATGCTCTAGCACTATATCGTAAAATCCACGTGAAAACTAGTGCGAGCTTGGCTCCAGCCTTTATGCATGTAAAAACATATCAAATCTCGTGCGAACATCGCTCTAGCACGCTTTATTTCCACAAAACTCGTGTAGGCAACTATTTCTTTTGCAAAGCATGGTCATTAAAACCAAATCAAACTATTTTCTTGCAAAGTATTTAAATGTTAGCCAACCTACCAATCCACATGCTAAAAAGGTTAGTAAAAGGATTCAAAACATCATGATTATTGTTTTTCATGAACCTTTCCCAAATCCCAATCTTCTTAGCCCTTCAAACATTTAATTCCTTTCTTATGACTCATAAACATTCTAAAAAACCTTTATGCACCCAAAAACGCGTACAGATACATATAGGGGCTATCACAATTCCCTTACCTTAATTTTCGGTGAATTAACTCTTTCCTCCTTCCCGTTTTTCATGATTGAGCTCAATTTGCTCCGGATGTATCCTCGGGAGCTGCAAACATTCATTATCATATGAGTTAATTACAAATAACTCATGTTCTGACTTGATCCTAGTCAACATATCTTTTGGAGCCAAATTCTCTTCTTAAGTAGATTTCAATTACACATATCATTTCACCTAGGCCCATTGAGTTCTTTAGGCTCGTTATCACTCGTTAGACCAAATTCTAGGTCCATCAACCTTATCGAATCGATTGTATTAAGTTTGGCCTATAATCACCTTTGGTCATGGCATGGGGGTTGAACTCCCATCACGCCATTCCTAGTCCATTTTGGTTTAGCAAACTCTCTTAGTTATCTAATCAAGAACTTGGTTTGCATTGCTCTAACCTTAGTTCTTCCATTCATTCATGCATTTTCACAAACACCTTATATGCTCATTATATAACCTCATCCTATTCCATAAACTTATTTCATAAAACCATCTCCTACTTAACGGGGTAGGCTTCATATACTTAAACAATTTATATGCAAATGCAGGTAATACAAATGAATGTGTGGCATCAGGATCTATCAAAACATAAGCTTCAAGTTCGAAGATCAAGATGGTACCTTTCACCACATCTGAAGACTGATTTGTAGTATCCTGGTCCAAGTTATGTACTCACCTTCTGCCAACTACCTACTCCTCCTTCTCTTCAGCTGTCGCTCTCCGTCTCAGAGTAGGACTATCAGCTGGAGCTCTCTCCGGCTCCTTACCCTTCTGTGGGGCACTCTCAGTCATTTCTGGGTAATTTCGAATCACATGCCTTGGTTTCCCACATCGAAAACATATAGTAGGAAGTCTATAATAAGGTCGAGTACCATGGTGCCTACCACACTTACTGCACTATTTTGTTGTAGGCTGTGGCCCTCCAATCACTATACCCTTTGCTGGAGTTATGGCCGGATACACGAGAGGCTTAACTTTCCTCTCCCGGATCTTCTCAACCTTCAGCCTCTTCCCAGAAAATCTCATGCTTCCTCTATGATTGAAGCCTCTATCCACTGGCTGTCTCTTCCTATCTCTATCCCTTACTCTACCAACCTTCCCAAACTCTGAGGCAACTCTCTCAATATCTTGTTCACACAACTGTGCCCTATGCACTACCTCCTAATAGGTCGATATGTCAAAAGGGACCAATCGGGATCTGATGACTGGTCTCAGTCCATCCATAAACTTTTGGACCGTCTTGACCTCACTATCCATCGTATCAGGATCATACCTGCCCAGGGAGATAAATTTTGTCTCATACTCATCCATCGATCTATTCCCCTTGTTTAATCCTAAAACTTCCATCTGCAGCTTCTGCTGCGCAGTATCAGAAACATATTACCTCCGGAAGGCCTTCAAAAATATGTCCCATGTAATCTCTGTATGCCGGGCTCTCAAAATGGGTCTGGTGGACTTCCACCAATACTCTATCGATCCCTTCAGCATGAATGCAGCAAAAGCAATCATCTCCGTAGTAATGCACTCGAAGAACCCATATAATTTTTCAAACTCATTAACCCAGTCCTCTGCAGCCACTAGGTCCTTAACCCCACTAAAAGATGGCAGTTTAAATTTTTGGAACTGCCGTAACCTATCCAAGTCATATCCATAACCCTAATCTCTACTACCCTATGGTGGAGCAACAGTAGAAAGTGTTTCCTGCACTGGTGGGGGTGTGGGAGTATTTGTAGTCTGAGGTCCTTGGGCTGGCTGTGCAGGCATCTCAGGAGTAGCTGTTTGTTCAGTATCATCTTGTATAGTCGGCCCCTGCCCATCCTCAGCTCCAGGAAACGACTAGGAAATTAACTCTAAAATCGCCTCTAAGCTCCACTTTATCCTTGCGAAGCACGCCTCAATACTCTCGAGTCTCTCTGTCGGACCCTGTGGAGCATGCTCAACTTCAGCCTCCACCTCAACCTCCTCGTGAGTCTCATGTAGCAACGACTCAGCACAGCCCCCAGGCTTACCCCTACAGCCTCTAGCTCGTGCTTTCGCCCCTCTACCGCGACTGGTGTTAGGCATAATGCCAAAATTCCAACATTCACAACCATTTCTTAGTCAAACCCATCTCTATAGACACAGTTGTATCTAGACAAGCACAGTAACATGACGATGTAATTTTTCTTAATTATTTACATCGACACACATCAGACCAACTTAGCTCTGATACCATCTCTATCACGACCCTCAATCCACCGAAAATCGACTATAAATTTTTCATTTTTCATTTATTATTTAATACATTTTCTATTATTTGTTCTTTACCTTTACTTTACTTGATCGTGAACAGATACACCACCAACAGTTGGGCTGTGTATCGATGTCAATCTCATCCAATCAAATCATTTCAATTTACAATTCATTTAAACGTAAACACTTATATTTCTAAATCAGAATTGTTGTTTACATGTGTTTACAATCCTTTATATCCCTAAATATTACATTCAAAGATATTACTGTGCTTTGACATGTCTAGATACAAAAACTATACAAATGTGTATACCTTGTGTGATGGGATGCAGCAGACACCAAAATTCAATCCTCAGTCGCTCTCTATCTACTGAAAGTGCTCTGTAGAGGGGAAAATAAGGGGGTGAGAAAACCACGCGCTCAGTAAGGCAATCATGCAAGCAGGTAGATAACTGTACTATCTACGTGTTCGTGATGCCATGCATAAAACCAAGCATTTACTTGTCGTACCCAAATTCATCAGTTCATGCTCGTGTTCATGACATGTAAAGAAATTCATGCTATTCAAATCAGTGCACAATTCTTAAACAAAGCACGAAAAATCATCATGCACAAGTAGTAATTAGGGTATGGAAAATCATCATGCACAAGTAGTAATTAAAGAATGAAAAATATCATGCGAGGTGCACTTAAAACAGTTCTTACTCAACACAAATCATCATAAAATTTACCACTCATCAAGATTCAGCCCCTCCCTTGAACTGTCCTGACCCACAAAACAATTTAAAAACATGGATTCATCATGAAACAAGAGACATGTGAGATAGGCAAATAATAATAAGAGTAATAACTAGGACTATGGCCATATCCACTGTGATCCCAGGCTACACGTATCCTAGTATGCGGGGTATCACCTTTATCTGCTTCCGCACGGGAGATGGGTCACGTCCAAACTGTCGGTCCATAACAGAGTATCCATCGTTCAAAGACGGTATATATATAATATTCATACACGGTATAATGTACTCTATGCTATATGCACGGTACAACGTACTCTGTGGACCCATATCATCACAACATATCACGCCATATCTCAATACGCACGTGCGAGCCTATTTAATCGGCGTGGCACACAGCCTACCCAAAGCTCCTAGCACGGCTCCCAACATGTCATAAACATCACCTGCGAGTAGTCTCTAGCACGACAACAAGTATATATTGGACATCTAGTGCGAGCAACGCTCCAGCATAATGTCAAAATCTATGTAAAAACTAGTGTGAGCTAGGCTCCAGCACTCATGCATGTAAAACTCTAGTGTGAGCTATGCTCTAGCACTATATCCTAAAATCCATGTGAAAACTAGAGCGAGCTAGGCTCCAACATTCATACATGTAAAAACATATCAAATCTCGTGCGAGCAGCGCTCTAGCACGCTTTATTTCCATAAACTCATGTAGACGGCTATTTCTCTTACAAAGCATGGTCATTAAAACCAAATCAAACTATTTTCTTGCAAAGTATTTAAATGCTAGCCAACCTACCAATCCACATGCTAAAAAGGTTAGTAAAAGGATTCAAAACATCATGATTACTATTTTTCATGAACTTTTCCCAAATCCAAATCTTCTTTGCCCTTCAAACATTTAATTCCTTTCCTATGACACAAAAACATTCTAGAAAACCTTTATGCGCCCGAAAACACGTATAGATACCTCTAAGGGCTAACAAAATTCCCTTACCTCAATTTTCGATGAAGTAACTCCTTCCACCTTCCGTTTTTTGTGATTGGGCTCAATTTGCTTCGGATGTATCCTCGGGAGCTGCAATCATTCATTATCACATGAGTTAATTACAAATAACTCATATTCTGACTTGATCCTAGTCAACATATCTTATTGAGCCAAATTCCCTTCTTAGGTAGATTTCAATTACACTTATCATTTCACCTAGGCCCATTGAGCTCCTTAGGCTCCTTATCACTCATTTGACTGAATTCTAGGTCCATCAATCTTATCGAATCGATTGCATTCAAGTTTGGCCTATAATCACCTTTGGTCATGGCATGGGGGTTGAACTCCCATCACGCCATTCCTAGTCCATTTTGGTTTAGAAAGCTCTCTTAATTATCTAATCAAGCACTTGGTTTGCATTGCTCTAACCTTAGTTCTTCCATTCATTCAAGCATTTTCACAAACACCTTATATGCTCATTATATAACCTCATCCTATTCCATAAACTTATTTCACAAAACCATCTCAAAATCTTGCATATAACATTATTAACACCTTAGTATAATCCATTTATCATCAAATCAACCATATCATATTTTCTCACAATAAACCCATTCTAGGTTATGCTTAATTCATCATATTCTAGGCAGTTTCTACCAACAATACATACACCAATCTACTCACAATAACATCTAGATAAATATACTTAAAGTTGGTGTATTGAAAACTCACCTAATTTGACTTTCCTCTTGTCCAAATTTGGAAGACTCATTTGCTCCTTCAATCTAACAAGTTGAATGTTGGCTCCAAGCTATGTTATTCTCCTTCTCATAATGAACAACTTTGCTCTAATAGTTTTTTCTCAGATCTTTTTAAAGGGGGTGTATTCTAGAGTGAGAAAGCTTGATTTTTTGGGTACAAATGGAGGAATGTGTTATTTTTGTTAAAGAAAGAGGTTTGGCCATCAAGTTTTTATAGAGCAGGGGTGATAAGATCGATATCGATCTTCCCTTGGTTAAGTTATCGAAATATTCAGTTTGTCAAGGAGAGATCAATCTGCTCTTTGGGGAGAGATCGATCTCTGCTTGGCAGAAGCAACTGGAGATTGATTTGTTTCATGGGGAGATAGATCTGCTCTTTGGGAAGGGATCGATCCTTGCAAGCCAACTAGAGATCGATCTGCTTAAGGGGAGAGATCGATCTGCTCTAGGCAAAAGCTAATGTAGACCGATCTGCTCATGGGGGAGATCAATCTGCTTATTGGGGGATCGATCTGCTCTTGGCAGAATCAACTCGAAATTGTTCTACTTAAACAAGGGATCGATCTGCTTGGAATAGGAGATTGATCTGGCCTTCATCTGTAGTCTTCCTGCTGCAAATTTTCTAAAATTTTCAAAGGGAAACTTGTATTTGATTGCTTCACTAGTCATTTTGCAATCCATTCACACCTAAAGCATGGAAAGGTTCATTTCTTATGATTTTCATGTTTGGAACTTGTGTGTACTGCTTGAAATCATAAAAAAAGTACTCAAAATTCGCAGGTCTTACATTATGAATTCATATCTTAAATCCCCATCCTCAATCTGAATGCTTTAAGTTCCATTTGTTTAGTTTGTGGTCACTTCAACCCTTATTTAACCTTTACATGTATCCATGATACTCATTTATCCCATTTGAGCTTTCATTCAAGCCAGAAGCTCTTCTTATGATTCAATTTACATATAGAAATGTGTTACATCACATAAATCATAAGGTACACATCACCACAAGTGGGTCTTACACATTTGCAAGAGATACTTATTCTTTACTGTAGCCTTAATAAAAAGTCAATAATCGATATATAAACGAAGACTCTCATCTTTCTTTCTGACAAATAATACCGAAGCACCCCATGGAGATACATTCGGTCTAATAAACCCCTTATCAAGCAACTCTTGCAACTGTTTCTTCAGTTCTTTCAATTCAACTAGTGTCATCTGATAGGGTGGTTTAGAGATGGGCTGAGTGTCGGGCACTAATCAATAGTAAACTCAAATTACCTCTCAGGTGGTAACCCCAATAATTCATCCAAAAAATATCGAGAAACTAACAAACTATTGGAACATCCTGTATACTCGGTGGTTCCTAACTACTATCAGAAAAGAAAGTAATATAACCTTCACAAAAATCAAAGTCATCAAAAATTTCAAACATATAAACACTATATAGCTTCACAGAGCATAATATCATACATTTCATTTCTTATTAACAAAGCATACATCAAATTTATCAGATAAGGAGAAGCTCACAGTTTTAGTGTAGTAGTCTAGCCTTACACGATCGGTAGCTAGCTAATTTATGTCTAAGATTACATCAAAGTCAAACATATTTAACAAAACTAGATCTGCTAACATTATCCTATCGCATACCTTGATTTTACAATTCTTACACACTATATCAGTCATATGAGATTCATGCATGGGGTGCTTATGTGTAGCATGTGACATAGAGGCTCAGGTTCTAGATACAGATTATGTGCAAACTATCGGAAGATAAAGGAGTTTAGAACCTCGGTTAAACAAAACATGAGCCTCATGATTACAGACAAGAAGCGTACCTCTAATGGTCTCAGATAAGGTGTCAACAGTCTCTCTATCTAAGACAAACACACGTCCCTGAGTATCATGCTTCTTACCTTTCTCTTTGGCTGTGACTCATCTTTGTGGGGCCTATTTCTAGGGAACTTGTCTCTCGAGCTGTTGCGACTGCTCTAGAAACTCAAAAGGTCTCATCTGAGGGTAATCCTTGATCTGGTGGCCCTTATCTTGGCACTTGAAATAACCACTTGTGATCCGACAACACAACCCACCATGCGCCCTGCAACAATGCCTGCACCATCGTAACTCAAGACCCGAACCTCTGGTGGTATCTCTATTGTCAATAGGGGTCTTGGGCTTACCAGCCCTCACCCGAGACTCATCTATCCACTGTCTCTTGAGTTGACCCCACCTTTGCACTAGTCTATATGCCTCTGATCTCTTACCCTTATCTTTACTCTTGTCTCTGGACCCATACAATGCCTGAGTGATATCAAGACCCCTCTCAATATCTTGAGCTCATCTGAGGGCATCCTTAAACTCTATAACCAGGAGCCCCAACAATCTATCTCTAATCCTCGATCTCAATTTAGACAAAAACCCTTTTGGTACGACACTCTAGATCCCTAATTTTCTCAGGGTCATATCACAACAAAGTAGTGAACTTTATGCCCATACTCATCAACTGTCATACTACCCTGAACCAAATTCAAAAAATTTGTATGCATCTTCTTATGGGTAGTACGCAGAACATACTAAGTCCTGAACGCAGTCAGAAAGGCATCTCATGAAATATTTGGTTAAATGTCTAACAAAACTATATGATTAGATCTCCACCAAAATTTTGCTTGGCCTCTCAACATGTAACTGGCCATAGTCACTTATCGATATACATATACCCCAAATACTAAAATGTCATCTCAATATCTAACAACCACTCTTTAGCCTTGACTGAATCTTTAACCCTTGTAAGCTTTGGGGGATTCATCTCGAGAAAGTCCTGTAATCTCTAAGTATCTCTGTCCTCTTTAGGCTGTGAGACTGGAAGCTGAGGAGCTAGGGGTGTCGAAGGAACCTACGATAGAGGAGGTGGAAGAGTGAGTGTGGGCATGGTGGCACCGGTATCTGAAGTGTTTTCCCTGAATTGCTGAGCAAACATGGTAGTGAGTGTACTATGCCTATCTCTCATACTCTGTATACTCTGTTCGAGCCTTTTTATTCTGGTATTTGGGCTCTCTGGCTGAGGGGGAGATGGTGGAGGGGGTTGTGCCTGCCTCCATAAATGACCTCGCCTCCCGCTTATGATTCGTGATTAATTACCTGTGCGTAAACCAAGGTTTTAGTCCAAACTTTAACAGGTATACTCGATTTATAACCAGACAAGCATAAACAATTGGGACGTAATCTAATTTCAACTAGTCGACACTGACAATGCTAGATAACTTTTGCTCTGATACCAAGTAAATTGTAACGTCCCGAAAATGTGAAAATTATGGCTAACTTTTTTTCTCTTTAACTTAATTTCTTATTTAAGTTGCATTCCTATTCAGTGCTAATTACTTAACCTTTCATTTCTCAATCGTTATTAGTTGAGTGGTTCGATTAAGTATCCTTTTCATTTTAACAAAAATTTGCCAACATAACAACTTATTCATGAACTTACCTTCGTGCAATATTTAAAAATACAATTTATAATCCCAAGGTAGCTGTCTTTAATCACCTTTCATAATCAGCAGTCATTTTCGTAACATACATTCAATTCCATTTTCTTAATATCTCGAAATGACATTTTATTGTATAAACTGTAAGTTAACAAACTTTACATATACACTGATATAGATTACACCCCAAAATATCTTTTACACATAAGTGTCCATGCTGTACATGTTGAGTTAATGTATTTTGAAATGACAAACCAAGTTAATTCTATAACATTAAGTTGATATAGAAACATGTTTAGAGGTTATTAGTACCAGAACTTAGAGTTCTGTTGATGAGAGATCGATCTGGCTGATGAGAGATCGATCTCTTGGGTTTTTACTTGATGAGAGATCGATCTCATGATGGAAGAGATCGATCTGGCAAGCCTTAAATCTTTACAAAGGTATTTAGGAGGAATGAGATCGATCTGCAAGGGGTAAGAGATCGATCTGGTTCAAGCTAGAGTTGAGAGATCGATCTGGTCTATGAAGAGATCGATCTCCCTTAAGAGCTTAAGACTATAGATCGATCTGAGAGATCGATCTACACTCAAACAGAGAACTTATGAGATCGATCTGGTAAGGAAGAGATCGATCTCCTCAAAGTCAGAGAGCTAAAGAGATCGATCTGTGTTGTTGAGAGATCGATCTCCTCTCTACGTGATTGCATGGCAGATCGATCTGGAAATCGATCTTGCCTCAAACAGAGAGATTAGGAGATCGATCTGCCTATTCGACAGATCGATCTGCCTCATTATTTTTAAACTAACAGATCGATCTGCTAACCTATGAGATCGATCTCCTTGTGTATTTGTGCTTTAATCTTGCAGGATTTATAATCAAGAGATCGATCTGGCCAAGATGGCAGATCGATCTGGCACTCTACTGGAGGTACCCAACGGCTAGTTTCTGCAAATCACAACGGGAAAAATAGCATTTAATGCTCCAACTACCAATCCTTCAGTATTTAACCAAGCATTGAAGACAAAGAGAATAGAGACACTATTGCTGCACATTCCAAACATTCTCAAGCTTTAATTCATTCATTCTTTGTGTCCCTATTGCTCATTAATTGAAATTCATTGTACAAGCTTAAGTGCAACGAGCTTTGTTAGCACTACCCATTGTAAAGCCTTATTCTGTATTCATCCATACCCAAAAAGAAAAGAGGATTATTCCTCAGTGAGAGACATTGTAAAAGGGTGAATACATTTCTGTATTGCTAAGGGTAGAGAGGTTATTCCTTAACCTGCAAAAGGAACTGTGTAAGCTCTATTGAAAGAGAGAAAGAAAACACTTGACAAGAAGGTCAAGGAGAGAGGACGTAGGCAAGAGTTTGGCCGAACCTCTATAAACGATTGTGTTTGTTTCTCTCTTCCCTACTTTGCATTAAATTGTTACATTGCACTATATTGCTCATTATCATTTGTGATTAAATTGTGATTAATTTAAAATTTGCCATAATTGTTAGAAAACCGATTCACCCCCCCTCTCGGTAGAGCCAACAGTACAGAATGTCTGGTAATAAAAACAGGAGTATACCTTAACGTGTACCAAATGTAGCCTGGGAGAGTGTCGTATCCACCAACCTACATCGAATACACGACAAGCATAGAAAGATCACTGCAAATAATCTATAAAAGAAGAGAAAGAGGGCAAGCTTCTTAAAAGCCTAGTAAGAAGTACAATTAAAACAGTCATAGTATCAAAACTTACGAAAAACATGATGCTTTTAAAATGCATTTCATACTTTAAATCACTTTCGTACAAAGTTTCAGAAAACAAACATATATCGAAACATGATTAGCTTCAGAAAGCAAATAAAAAACATTTGGATAACATATATCATATATCACAAAACTTATCATATTACTTTCTAAATCACACAAAATATCATGGAGACTAGGTAGATCCACATAGCTAGCATAAGTCATGATCGCTCAACCTCTGAAGAAGGAATTAAATGAACAAACAGAGTACCGATGTCCATGGTAAGGGGACTATAGACTGGATCAGGGTCGTCAACACCTTACGCCACTAAGGACAAATAGAAACATGCACGAAGTTGTAAAAATCATCCAACGAAAGACTAAGTACCACAAAGGACCAAAACAAACATGCACAATGTGAGCATAACATGCACGATGTGAGCATAACATGCACGACGTGGGGAAAATCAAGCACCGGCTGGGAATAACATGCATGATGTGATTAAACATGCACCACAAAGGACCAAAACAAACATGCACAATGTGGCGTAAGTCATGCACTACAAAAGACCAAGCTCTACATGGGTCATGCATGACAAGTGTCATAGACTACAGGATGTTGTTTGTCTCAAATCGAAGCTTACAAATCCCCTTTCGGGCTTGTTTAACCACATACTGATAGAATCAAGCTTATATCGAATTTTCATATTTTCGAAACATATTCATAAAACTCATTTTTACATCAAAACTTACTTTCCAAAACATTTTACAGATGCAAAGAACATACACTCAAAGGTTTTGAAATAAATAGTTTTTCTCTCAGTTTCAGTTTATGCGTAAATAGTATTTTTCGAAAATTAAACACATTTCACAACTTGATCACACTTCAAATCATGTTAGTAATAAAATTAAAGGACACTACTACTACTTTAAATTACATCCCTTACCTATCAGATCTCGAGGCAGCACAAAATTGTCGGATATCGAGCTGACCTCGATTTGCCTGCCAACACCTCGTGCTCCCTAGATAATTCCAAAACCATCAAATAATACTTGAATTCATCTTAATATATTTAAACATACACCAACTTACATAAACTTCATTAAACTTGGCCATTTTTGCCAACTTTGTTATTTACTTGATTTTACCGATAAACGTGTCATTTAGCTATTTCAATAAATTTTCATTTCTTAAACTTAGACTATCAAAATAACACTCCATTCATTCATTTCAGCCCATAACTTATGTTTTACAACTTAGTTATATGTCACTCTTCATCGTTTCATATTGTTTAGTTAAATCGAGGCATAAACCGAGCCTTTTCGATTTAGCTCATTCACTTCAATCTAAACTTACTCAATTCTTATAAATGTTAAACAACATTCATTTTAAGTCTTTCCATAACAATCCATAACATGCCAAAGTACCATTTTCATCATTTTTACAGTTTTCGGTTAAATCGAAGTTTAAACCGAACTTTTTGGTTTTACCCAATACCACACAATCATCAAATTCCATCAAACTTCAGCATTTCTATACAAACCCTAGGTTGGCCAAAACTAAATCTATCCCATACAAAATCCAACTCAAAGTTATACTTTAGCCAAAATCATTCAAACACATCAAACATCAACATTTATGAAATTCATAAACTTCTAACACTTTTTACCTCCTTTGACCAAACTTTGACTTGACTTTTGTCCACCACCAATCCTTCTTCACTGCAAGACAACATGTATATAGCTTTAATACACCTTAAACAACCTTAGAATTGAACCAAAGAATCAAAAACAAAAGCTTTCTCTCACCTTACAAAACATAGCAGTTCTGCCCAGAAATCTTCTCACTAACTTTTCACAGGCAATTGACCTTGGATTTGGATGAATTTTTAATATGCTGTAGGGGACTTACAAGTTAAAATTTTAATTTTTGTCAAACTCTAATTCTACTTTGAAGGTGGCCGAAAAAAATCCCACAAGGGAGAAAAAGGGGAGGATTCGTACGACAACTTCCAGGGGTAGATCTCACTAGTTTCTTCAAATTTCAAGGGCTATAATACCTATTTGGAAAGGAAATTGGGTTCTACTTTCCTGGGTTAAAATTCCATGTCCAAAGCTTATCTATAACCTATCCAAATTAGGCCATTTCTTCAGCCTAGCAAAAGCTATACAAGCTGACCTACATTCATAAAATTTCTAAAAATTATTTTCAGCTTATTTGTTTAAATTTTTCCACTTTTCCAATATTCTAATATGTCTCTAGTTGTTCTCCAAAAAGTTTGGGGTCCAATTGTTTTGAAAAAATTTTCGTTTTACGCGATTTAACCTTTTTCGACGCTAAACCGTTAAATTTTTTAGTGTTCTTTCAACACTTTATTCAAGGGTTTTAACCTCACTTTTTCCATGCCAGTTTAATTCTTCTTCTTAAATATACCCATGCTAACTTCCTATGGGCTCGAAATAATTTTCTCAAATTTACGAAATTTATTTTGAATTTATTTTGGTTCTTGAAAAATTTCTCGGCTTAGTGCTAACTCGAGTTTTTACTAGCTTTTTCACTTTCGATGCTTTAGTTTTACTTTCTAACCATAAAATCATACTTATAAATGCAACCTCTTAAGAAATATTTTAATTTAAAATCTTACCTCGGGTTTCGTGCCCCAATTTTTGTGCCACTAATCCGGGTGCTTCGATTGTTCTAAGCCCTGCATAATATTATTTTGAGTCTCTTCATTTGTTTCTAATTTTCAAATAAAAAATAATACAAAAATTTTGAATTTCACAAGTTTGCAGCCAAACCTTGTGGAAGTTTGGGAGTATGATTTGGCCAAAGTGAGATCTAAGGATAATAAGTTGTCTTGTGGTTTGGTTTTCATAGTGCGCTATGATGTTGGTTTGTAGTGAAACCTTAAGGAGAAGGGTTTTGCAAGTTTGGCATAAGCTTAACATAGGGTAAGATCGATAATGTTAAATAATTCCTATGGAAGCTATGTTCATATACATGATCCATGCTAAGTGTTTGTGCGATTGAAATGTAAAAAAAAAAAAACACAAGGAAGCCCTAGGATAGGCCCACGATCAAGAGGAGTTACTAGGGTAATGTGGATACAATTTGTTCAATATGATTTCTATCATGTATATGGCATTGATATAAATTAATTGTTGTATTGGAATTGTAGAGAAAAGTGCTAAGTAGTGAGTGTGCATGTTCGGCCAAGGCATTATTTTGCCTAAGTATAATAAGTTTTGGTAAGTTACTTATATAAGATGGAACATAGTATCCTAGTGTAAGATTGTGTTGTGGAAAGTTGAAATGTTACTTAAATTGTTTTATGTGTAAAGTGTGTCATTGCTACCTAACAGGGCATAATAGCCCAAGTACTGCATGTGATAGTGTGATATTACCATCAATGATATCAATGCTATTGAAGGCTAATTGGCTACGTGGAAGTGGAATTTAGTGAGAATAATGTCTAGGCCATTTAGTGCATATGTTGATAACAAAAACAGTAGGAAGTTTATCCTAATGCACTCGGTCTAGTCTAATTTAGCATATGGTTGTTTGACTCATGTATAGTGCATTAGCTTAAAGACGAGATTTATGAGATTTTGAAAATCTATTTTGAACCACGTTTTAATGCATTTAACATACTTATGCATTGCATGGAGCTTCTAAGATTTAGAAAGTATGCATTGATTTATAAATGCACATGTGAGAGCTTATGAATCTATTAAACATGTTTTGAATGACATGATGTTTATGGATAAGTGTCTTTTGTTGAAAGCATGACTTAGCTTTCACGATTTCAAAGCATGTTAAGTATTTAAATTCCAAAACCTTTAGTATTTTAGAACCTTCAGTATTTCAGATCTTTTAGAACTATAACAAAACTTTCAATTTTCAGAATATGGCCTTCCATTAATACCAATAAAGCACTATAGACATGCCTAATTTGAATTACTCATTAGGCATTTTCAGAGCTTGTTTAACAACTAGTCGTTGATAGGTCCTAGTCACACATGATCAGTGGGGCTAGGGTTCAAAATTCTATGGCCATAAGTTACACAGGGTAGTCAGACTCACTGATAGCTACAATGGGGTTGTAGTGCATATTTATTGATACATCAGATTTGATTATGCTATATCTCGTTCAGAAGATGATTTTGAATATCAAACTTTCAAGCTTTTGGTTTTGAGCAATGCTAAAGCTTTCAAATTCAATTGAAATTTTCTCAACTCTCTCTATG
Organism: Firmiana major; assembly: GCA_033439115.1. Lineage (NCBI taxonomy): Eukaryota > Viridiplantae > Streptophyta > Magnoliopsida > Malvales > Malvaceae > Firmiana > Firmiana major. The sequence continues at coordinate 5,267,342 of CM065909.1, forward strand.
GGTGTATTATATATATATGCTCATATAGTTATATATAATGTAATTAGTTCTTTCAAATTCAAATTGTTAGCTTTATTTATTATGTTTTGGTATATATTAATTTTACTAATTGCAATTTAAGAGGGTTAATTAAAATCATATTATTATTTGTTTATTTATTATACTAACCGATTACTATTTACAAATTCTTAAAATCAAGAAATTTGTTATGATATTTAAATCACAATTATGTAAATTTAGCCAAGGTCAATTTAACTTTTTAGATTTCTTGAAAAACAATGAATTTATAACCAAGTACCAAATGTGTTTCTTTTTTTTTAGATGGGAGTTCAAACCCCATTTATTCCTTTTTTTTTATTTAAGCTTTAAATTGCCCGAAAAATAAAGAAACTTTTCATAATTCATTAAAAGATTATATAATTAGTAATTTTACTATTAAAATTGAATGTTTTGATATTTTTAAAAATATAACGTTGTCACATTATATTTTTATTTTATAATTTTATGAACTTGTTGCTTTTTATTATATAATATATATTTTGTATACTATATTGCATATATGTATATATATGTGCGTATTTAGGATAAAATATATTTTACATATAATAATCCCATATAATATTAATTGGTCCCCAAATTCAATTGTCAAGATCCATCACTTACTTTCAACCTTTAATCTGCTATTTGTGTTGTTATTTTTTTCTCATTAGTCGCTCCAAACTTTTTCACTCCTTTAACTCCATTGGTCCAAGATCACAGCATCCTGGACATGATCAAAAATAAAATTGTCATATTTCTGCTTAAGAGTCCAATGTTAGTGATTTCAGTTTTTTCAAGAATCGTCCTGGAAACTTAAAAGAATTCGGAGTTACATCGCAATTTGAAGTTATCACCTGCACCCAAGATCAGGACAAACCTGAAAAGGACAACTTTAAAAAGTTTGAAATGCTTTGGTTACGACTTACGAGTCATTTTCAGGATGAAGTATTTGAGCCGATATTTGCAATCTTAATTTCATTACTATTTTTTTATGACCGACTTTTTCTTGTCCAGGGTGTTCTAAAAGTGAAACTTTCTACCGGGATTTCGGGAGTTAAAAACCTCGAAAAGTTTGTGTTTGAGCGCATGCATGCGTGCAAGTCTTGGATGAAAAGTTTGACAAAAAATGCCAATAAGAAAGCCACTGCCAGATCATTCTTCGCATCGGGCCCTATGCGCTCCCTTTCTTTGACACTGATCTCAAACCAGTTTCACAATGAAGCTACTTTAAGGAAGTGGGGTTTTGAATGACAATCACTTGCGAAATCTTTTATAGGGTTTCTATTTCTGGATGGCCCACAGCTGTCAACGCCGATTGAAGCCTCAGGGCCTTAGTATAATTATTATGATAACACATCTCTCATGAACAACGTAGCATAATAATAATAATAATAATAATAATAATAATAATAATAGGTATGCCTTCACAGTGAAAGGCCGGTGATGAATTGATCAAGTTTTGAGATGCGATGAACTTGATAACAAAACAATAGATAACACAGTTGAAAAGAGTGCAAGTGCTTGAGTGCAAGTGCTTGAAGCGCCTTATAGTGATTTTATAATAAGTCATTTCAAATTTAACTCATTGAAGGGTTTCTTTCCTTCTCCAAATGCATTTCTAAGCTAACTAAATAACAGTGCACCGTCCATGCACTGAGCTGAAAAAAAAACAGTGTCCTTTTTGGATAGATTGTTCATGGTCATGAGGACGATTGAAAAGACTCTTAATCAGCTCATTTTTAAATTTAGTGCTTGAGATTTAGCTAACGGTGCTGGAGGATCTTATCTTTGACATTTTGAGTTAAAATTCTTTTTCTACAGAATGAAGACCGCTCTGCTTTTACACCCGCAAGAGGTTATCTTTATTTGAAAAGGAGAGAATCTGAACTCTATTCTTTAAGAAAAATACACGTATTTATTACTCAATTAAATGATTTAAATGGTTGGATGTAATCATAAAAAGACTTGCAAAGCATTTATGTTTCATTTGATGGGCATAGTACACTTGATTACGGTTGGACTAAGTCAGATTCGAGTCGAATCTAGACGTGATGTTAATAGATTTTATATGTACTCATGCTCGGCTTGACCCAATGTTAGAGCCCGCATTTTTTTCCCAAGCCCATTTTTAAAATAATAAAAAGCACAAGCCCACCCAATTAAATCCATTTTTAAACAAAAAAATAACATAATTTTGATTCTTTTATTATGTTAGTTTCTTCAATTGGACCATTCAATATAGGTTTTTTTAATTATTAGCGGGTTAGCATATTTAATGAGTTTTGTTGATTGGACTCAATTTTGTTGGGTTTAATTGATTTTAGCGGATTTATGTAAAGGCATATGGGCGGGCTTGTGCTTTTAAGGGTGAAATCAAGGCCTAGCCCAAATTTTGGTTGAGCCTCTTTTTTTCTGACGAAACCCATTTTAATAGATTTAATATTTTTTTAAATCCAACCAAATCTCGAGCAAGCCTTCGGGCTTGGATGGGTAGCTCAACGGGCTTTTGAGCAAGTTTAGGCAATGAGATTGAAAATAGTAGTGGAGGTAAAATTAGTTATTACAACGATGAGATTAAAATCAGTAGTGCAATATGCAATTGGTTGGATATAAACCTATAATAGTAATAAGAAAAAAAAACCATTGAAGATATTAAATTAAAATTTGTATATCATAAAATATATAATGTATTGATGCCAAAAAGGTTGTTAGGCTTGTTAATGGCAGATCAACACTTTCCTCCTTGGATCAACCTGCTAAATAGAAGGTCCATCGGGGTTGTTCTCAGTGGGACTTGCTCCGATACTTGAGTTAGTAAGAGCATTTAAGAGAATTTATGAAAACTAGAGAGTTCGAGTCCACTTTTGGCCTACCATGAGCCCCTTTTTATAGTAGCTAGGCATGATCTCCATACCCTTCTTTCACGGAGCTTAATGCTTGTGCACAAAGTGGGTGGTTTTCGGAGACAGTGGGAGGTTTCCTTGTATCTTGGTGGGAAGTGGTAGTTTGTGGCTGGTTATGCCCTTATATTTTGAACCATGTCATTGGTATATTAACATACTGCCCTCCTAGCAAATATCGATCATAAAAGTGATTGGTGTTCGTCATAGACCTTTTATTACTCGTCTTGCATTCTAAGGGCTACATCACGAGGAAAGGAGAAGTCTAAGGTTGTGGGCGAGCATGAGTCTAGGACACTGACGTTCAAGGCATCGGTGAATGGAAGCCATGATACTAGCATTTAAGCTAGGCGATTGAAAGCCCAAGAGACAACACTTAGGCCATAGGTGAGCAAAAGCCCAAGATACTGACGCCAAGGTCACGGGTGAATAGGCAACAATAAGACTGGCACTCAGGCCATGGGCAATCTAGTGTTGAAGGTATTAGCGCTAAGGCCACGGGCAAGCAAGTGCCTAAAAATTGGCGCTAAGATCACAGGTGAGCAAGTGCCTAAGATACTAGCGCTAAGACCATAGGCAAGCAAGTGCCTAAGATACTAGCGCTAAGGCTATGGGCAAGCAAGTGCCGAAGATATTGGCGAACAATCAAACATTGTGCATTTTTTACTTTTGCTACGCATTGCTAACTGTTGAATGACTAAAACATATGGAACTTAATGATATAACATAGCTTAATGAAAATTCTAAGAATATACTTTAGATGGTTGGGCTTCTTTATCTCAGTAATCGTTGTTGTTAATGAAGTTCTTCAAATACTTATTCCTTATAAGGAACTCGATCTCATTTTTCAATTTTTAGCATCCCTTAGTGGTGTGGCTATAATCGTTATGAAATGCACAATGCTTTGATTTGTCAATGTTTGGATTTAGAAGCTCGACAAGACTTTTTGTTTTTTAGTTCCTATAAACTATGCCAAAATGTTGATGCCAAAAAGGTTGTTAGGATTATTGATGGTGGATCAACGCTTTCTTCCTTAGATCAACTTGCAAAACAAAAAGTCCATTGAGGATGTTCCTAGTGGGATTTGCTCTGATGCCTAAGTCAATAAAAGTATTCGAGAGGATATATGAAACCAAAGAGTTTGAGTTCCTTTTTAAACTACGATGAAACCTTTTTTTATAATAGCTAGGCGTGATCTCCACACCCTTGTTTCATAAAGCTTAATGCTTGTGCACAAAGTTGGTCGTTTTTTGAGATTGTAGAAGGTTTCCTTGTATCTTGGTGGGAAGTGGTAGTTTGTAGGTGGTTATGCCCTTGTATTTTAGACCCATGTCATTGGGTTACTAAAATAGTATACTATATTTAAACTCATAAGATGCATAGTGATGATTTTAATTTAATTTTTTTTAAATAATATAAAATTATAAAAAAAATCTTGAAATACATGTTGAATAATATATTAAAAAACTTTATACATATATGGAATACAAAAATTTTAAAAAAAAAACACATTTGAAATTAAATACTAATTAATAAATTATAGAAAAAAAATTAAAGATCACAAATCTTAAATATTAAATAAATTAATTAATTAAATAGCAATAGTTTTAATGAAAACATTTTTTTACTACATTAATCATTACGTTGGCTCATTTCCAAGCCAAAAGGGGAGCGAATTGGCTTCTACATTTTTTTGTTCTAACTTAGAGGTGTTTCTACCTAGAGTGCAACCTACACTATTCAAGCTATAGACAATGTAATAACAAGAAAAGCAGTTATGCAACAAGCAATAAGCATTTTAAAGAGTGCAAGGAAGAGAAACTATACATGGAGATTTATAGAAGATTTGCACCCATGCCTATATCCTCTACTTTGAGACTCTCCCAAGGATTTTCCACTAAATTCACTCTCTAAAAAATTGAACAACGTCTCCCTTTTTCATGTTCAAGGAGAAAACCTTCTTTTTTACAAATTCAAGGATAACCTTCCTTTTTCAAAGGCTCAAGGATAACTTACACTACCCCTTTGTAAGTTAAGGGAACAACCTTTACAACTACCCCTTTTTCAAGCTTAATAGCAACCTTTACAACAACTTTTTTTTTCTAACTTAAGAGTAAACCTTTATTTACGTAACTCACTTTTAAGTTATGCACTCGAGGGAACTCTCCCCTAAAAAATTTGTGTATGGCTTTACAAGACGTGTCACGACCCAATACTACTAAAATCAGTACAAATTTTTCGCTTTTGAAAAATCTTTCTTACCTCCTCGTGACATATTCCTCTAAACAGGTCGGGCTGTGAATCAATATCGATATACCCTTTTTAACCATTAAAACATCACACGTACATATATATATAATTACATCAATCATATTATAATAGAGTGGTCGGTATGTTTATACATCACATGATTCTATATTTACATCCCCAAATATTCTTTAATATACAATACTGTCCTGTAAGCATACTGATACAAAATTTTGTATGTGGTGTATACCTGACAGTCGATGGGAATCACAGATAATCAGCTATGCCGTCTACTCTCTACACCCGCTATCTCTATGGTGGAAACACTGAAAGTGGGTGAAAAATGAAAGGGTGAGCTCCACATGCTCAGTAAGGCAATAATACAAACGGGTAGATAGCTATACTATCTACATGCTGATAAGAAATCAGGATATATGTGAGCATGAGGTAAAAACAATGATATATCATATATATAATATCATCTGTTCTAAAACAGGAAACCGACATAATAAAACATAAAATAATTCTCATGTGAAAACATCTCATGCTCAAATAAATCAACACGTTTTAAAATACCCCATCTGGGTCAAAATATGATACACTCACAATCAAAATCCATTTCAACAAAATTCTTTATTTTCAAATCTCCGTTATAAAATCACCCTTCTCACAGGGTTACAAATCAATGAAAGTTTCATAAAATTTCTCCATGGGAACAATCAAAACTCAATTGAAATCATAAGAAAATCGGGCCCGACCCCTCCCTCGAGTCTACCCTGGTCTATCAAGACCAATAATTATATCATGTGAGACATGTAAGCGACTATATCGGTAATATCCAGGACTATGACCATAACCTCGTGATCCTTAGCACATGGATCCTAGTGTGCGGGGTGTCACACCTGAAACGAGAGGTGGGTCGGTCCTACCCATCAGAACAGCATAATATCAGGATTGCGAGGGCAAGACTTGCTGTCTTGTGGCTAATGCCACTCCACTCCAACAATCCCCATGGTACAGCGTACTCCGCGTGACATACACGGTACAACGTACTCCGTGAACCCAAGCTCAATCAGGGGTGCCTGTAATAGGTCTTATCCACCCATGTCAAGTATGTCTCAGTCTGCACGTGTGAGCATATCATCTCACTGTGACACACAATCTACAGGCTCCAACACGACTATATGCATGTCATATAAATCCTTGTGCGAGCGAAGCTCTAGCACGACTCCATGCATATTCATGATATCTAAAAACCTCGTGCGAGCGAAGCTCTAGCACGGTTTCATAGAAATCAATAAAATCTACATACGAGCAGCGCTCCAGTACGACTTAAACTGATTATAAATTCAATTCAAATCCACGTACGAGCATTGCTATAGTACGGATATGTATAAAAACTTAATGAAAACCTCGTACGAGAAAAACTCCAGTACAGTAGTCATATAAAATAAATCTGTAAAATAGTGCGAGCAAAGCTCCAGCACTCTGTGTATGAGTTAAAATATAAAATCCAGTGCGAGCAGTGCTCAAGCACGGTTTCAACTCATATATCACTGATAGGTGGCTCAATTTTATCAAAACATGTTAAATAAATATCAATTGGCACCTAACTTGTGCCTTCTCACTTAAAACATGAAAATAATAGCCAACCTATCCATAAATTGCTGGAATTAAAGCAATATCATCATGAAAACATTGAAATCATGAATTTCATGCAATTTCATAACCTTACTACCCTTTTTGAAATTTTTCTAACTGGGGGCAAAATAGTAATTTGTCACTATTTCCATTTTTTTTTTGGTAAAAATTATTATTCTGTTTTCGGGTAGCCTAATGAATTTAACGTAATGTAAATCCCCTCGAAACTACGTACAAATACCTCTAAGTGTTCATAAAATTCCCTTACCTGGAATCACGCACGAACTTATCTCGACTCGGCCGTGCCAGGTCTCTCAATCCAATTCGCTTGTCTACGGAGCTGCATATAACCACATATGGGTTCAGTTCAATATTACTGATTAGTATTTCACTCTTATTGATCGAATCTAAAGCTCTGGGCCCGTTTTACTCTATTGGGCCCGATTGCACTTTAATGGGCCTCGAACCCCTTTTTCAACCCGTTTCCACTTTTAAAATCCCTTTTTTTCGGATTTACTGGGCTCATTTGGTTTATCAATAATCATTGGGCTTCATTCTAAACTCATTGGATAGCTCGGATACTATTTACGATAATTACTTTGAAATTTCGAATAAAATTCTTTTTGTCCGGGGTATGAAAATTGGAGCTAAATCGGCTCTCGTTCAGGCTCTGTAGTGACACTGCACAATTATACAATTTCGGGTCATTTTTCATCAATAAAATATTAAATTAAATTCTCAAGATTTATCTGCAGGTCAATCTCGACTCTCGGTCACTTACCTGAATTTCGAGTCGTCCCGGGTACATTTTCTTTCTTTTTTTTTTCCTTTCTTTCTTTTTCTTTTTCTTCTTTTTTTTTCTTTTTCTTTTCCTCCCTTCTAGACTACGGTGCCGTTTTGGCCCGTTTGCCGTCACCGGTGATTCCGGCCATCTCGTCGGCCGCCAGTGGGCTCAACAGAACCGCCTTGGCCTGGGAAGGCTCGGCTGGGCTGAATCGGCGCTGGGACACCGCCGTTCGCCAGGACAGAGGCGATTTCTCCAACGATTTTTCGTTGCTCGATTCGTCGAAAATAGCTGCCGTCGACGCGCGTTAATGTTACCGTTGGAACCGTCGGGCTTCGCTCTTCCTTTTTCGACTGGTAGCTGGGCTCGTCGGCCGTCAGTGGGTTATCGGGGGGTTTGGGTTTCAGACGGGTTTGATGGGTCTCGGTTTCGGGTTTCTCTCTCCTCGATTTGTTTTCAGATTTTTTATTTTTTGTTTTTTTATTATTATTATTTATTTATTTATTATTATTTTAGTACATTAAAATATATTAAAAATACTCAAATATCTCTTAAAATATCTTAAAAATTATTATTAAATTCATTTAATCAATAAATGAATTTATCAATCTATTTTCATCTTTCCGGTATATTTTTCGATTATTTTCGGGATAATTTTTCGAATTAAAAATTTCGATTAATTCCGAATTAATTTCGATTAATTCCCATAAATTCCAATAAATTTATATCTAGATCAATTGGAGTCGAAATTAAATATTTTCCTTGATATTGATCCAGATTTCGCAAATTCCATATTTTTAACGAAAATTACAAATTGAATTTATACCGAATTTTGGTCTTTTGACCATTTTACCCTTGCACGTGTTCAGGACTAAATTAAATCGACTTTATTTCATCAATCCACAATCTTTTCCCTATATTCAATTTCTTATTTTCAGTCAACTCAATTAAATTACTTAAACGAACTTGTTGCTTCCTTGTTTTCTCGATTTATCCATTTTCGATTTTACGTACATTATTTCGTTCCGTCCACATTTATCAAATCCGAATCAACCATCTTATGAATCCATTAACATATAATAATGTCATACAATATGGAAATCATAAGGAATATCATACAAAAATGCAGATCTCACAAGACGATTCAGAGATAAGCCTCTAGTAAGGATGAATATGAACATTTTAGCATTTGAAGGGAAATGATTGAGACAATGAATGTTGGAAGTTTAAACTTTGCCTCTTTTCTTTGTTTCTGTCTTGAATTTATTAGATATTAGTATAACTTTAAATTTAGAATTTTTGCTCCTTATCCATTTTGCTTCAAGTTTTAAGCTTTTATAACTTTGCTTCAAGGCTTTAGTTGTTATAAGAAAATCTTCCCATTAGAGCTAGCTAAGCTTGAAATGTGTGTTAATACTAGATAAGTGGAATCGTGCAAAAAATATTTATATTATCTTCAACTATATTGGTACTTAGAATAGAGCATGAGCATTTATTTCAATATCATGATAGTATATCGATACTCTGTTAGTCCCGTCAATACTCAAATACATATCGTATCGATACACATTCAACTAGTATCAATACTTATATATAAAATATATGCAAATGGCTAAATTAAATAGGATTATCTTAAGTTTAAAAATGTATGTATAATTCTTTACTCTAAATCCATAAATATTTAATTTCCACATATGTTAAGCATGATCATATAATAATCAAACAAATAATTCAATCACATTCATAATTAGAATATATTCCTCTTAAATTCTCTATAGTCATATAAAAATCATGATATTTCAAAGTCAACAATCTCCCCCTTTTTGATATGACAAAACTTAAGGTGAATTAATTTTAATTTATCACTTATTCCCTTTAAACAATATAAATCTTTTAATATTTTGCAAAATCGTTTCTCTTCCTAAATTTAAGAATACTTGTGATTTTGCATGAGGGTTTACTTAAACTTTTTTAACTCCCCCTTTCTAAATCTTTCATTTAAGTCTTATCCTACTATATTTATCTACCTTTTTGTCATATTAAAAATCAAATAAATGATAGGGTAAGGAACAAGCAAGCATAAAAGTAAGTAAGAGTTACCATGAATATATCACCAAGTATATTAGACTATACATGATATAGCACAGAACATGAGGCCTGATATTGTGACGACAAGATCGTCAAACTACAAGCTAATGAAAACTCATTTAAGCAACACTAATGTACTGATACTTATTATACAACCATGTAATTTAAGTGTATAAAGGACAACCTTATGCAAGTCACAGATATGCATGAGATGCGCAGACCTAATGTATGTAAGACACAAGCTTATGCAGAGCACAAGATTACTATTTTAATGCTGATGAAATAAACATGCTTATGACATATGATATGGATTTACTTGATAAGAAATCATTGAATACAAGTATACATGATACTCACTATGTTAAACCCAAACAAATAAAAGAAATTAGCTTACAATAATGTTCCCATGGTGAACTATTCATCATTCATACAACACATCTGGTACAAATACACTCAACAAGAGATATGTAAGAAGCATATCAAGAAATAAATGAAACACTTATTCAGCACACTAACACGCAAACAAACTACATACTAATTTCAAATAATTGACACACATTGTTCTAGCGTAATCTACTGCAAACAAGTTTTAGGTCATGTTAAGATTGACTAAACAATATACAAACAGTTATAGAAGTGCAAGCAATCTATATCATGGTTTTAAATCTATATAGCGGTAGCGGTAGTGGCCGTTACCGTTATGCGTGAAATAACGGGTGTCACACCCGCAATGATCTAATTGATCCGTTATTACCGTTATCGAGGACCGTTATTACCGTTATCGACTGTTATTACCGCTATCGAGGGTCGTTATTACCGCAATCGACCGTTATTGTCGCTATCGTCCGTTAAAAAAATTATGCGATATTAAAAAAAATTCACGACCGCGATGACCGTTATGACCGCAATAATCTCTGTTATGTCCGAAACCGCAATAAACGCAACGTAACCGAAAACGTGACCGCAACCGCAATTTAAATCCCTGATCTATATACTTAAGTAATCATCAAGCAGTCAAACAAGTCAAGCAGACAAAAACATAAAGGTAAACAAGCATTTAAACAATCTTAATATTCATCTAAGCAACCAAAAACACACAAACTAATAATCAGTTTTAAGTCTTGTAAGGAGTTGAAACACTTAAGAGGATTCATGAATATTAAGTACTGTTTCATTACTCATGCCTTGTTTGATGAATTTCTTATGAAGATCTTTCATGTTATACAGAATGAAGGTGAATTTTTCTTTTAAAGTGACTCGCATTAAATTCAATCTTGTAATTAAATCAAGATTGTTGTTATGAGAATGAGCTGAAACGGATTTTCATTTTCATTTTCATTTTCCTCTTTTTCTTTAGGTAAGGGTTCGGAAGGTGGAATCCGTTCACTATGATCGTTTTATGAGAAGCTAACCATCTTAAAAGCAACCTTGTCTAACTTACTTGTCAAGATGGACATGAGTGGTTTTTCTATTAAGGTATTTATCCCTATAAATTTAAAAAGTTATGTTAAAGTAATTACAGAGATAATGTACTTCCCCTTCCCTTGAACACATCCACTATATCTTAGAAAAGGAAATGAGCCAAATTAGGTTTCTTCCCTATCTGGATTTGGTTAAGCCACTTGTTGTCTATTCTTTTTAAGTGTGCATACTTACTTTCATAGGGTCGTAATTTATGGTTTATGATTAGGTGGAGAACTCTATCATTAAAGTTAAGATGGGATGCCTTTACATATGTGATGAAGATAAAAGCTGAAATTTCTACTCTCTCAGATATATCTTCTTCATTTGCAAGGTTGAAAGCTTCAACAATGATTCCTTTCGTTATGGTAATGGTTCGACAAAGCATGAATGATTCAACACCACAAATACTACAAATGTCTTCAAAGCTACTGAATGGCTTAGCATTGTTCAAGAATGCTCAAATAAGGTTTAAGAAGACAAGGCTCACGATTTACAAGAATTTTCCTTAGCCGAATCTCCCAAAGGTTTCGACATATTTCATGTTGGCTTTCCTTAGGATGTCAAACCTAAATATTTTTCCTAACTTGACTTCCATATGAAGAAACTTTTCATAAAAGTTATCCTTGCTTTCTTATTCTGTAAAACAGTTCTCTAAGAAACTGTTGAGTAGAGTGTGATGACTCTCCCAATTTTTGCTTTGCATGAAGTTGTCCTTTTGAAGCGAATTTGATTCTTTTGTTAAAGCATTTTTACTAGAATTTCTTTGTTCTAGTGGAAAGGATGTAGAGCAAAAAAAGTAACACTTATTTTAAGAGGACTGCTCAATATGTCGCTTGCCCTATTTTTATTACTTTTCTAAATCATATTGATATCTTTAGAAAGAGCATCGATATGAATTCATCTAGTATCGATACCTCAAGAAGGGGTATTGATACTCAATGAATTCGTGAATGTCTTGAAAACTAAATGTATCAATACTCAACTGTGAATATCAATTTAGCATTTCTGCACATATTAATTTCTAACACACACAAACAAATAAGAACACAAATCATCAAACAAACAAATAAGCAATCAATAAAGAGACAAACAAACAACATGCACAAATCATTAAACAAGCATTTGTATATATATATTTATATATATATATATATATATATATATATATATATATATATATATATATAAACAGCATACAACTTAAGATTAAGCAGATAGGATAAAATAAGCAAACAAACATTAAAACAAAGAATTTTAGAGACAATGCAATGTAGAGATATAAAGCTAGTGAACTTAATTCCAATGCTATTTTAGTCTTACAGACTAATCTAAATCTTAACATGTCAAGATGGCATTTCAAATACCAAGATCACATAATGTCATGTCATACTTCCATAAAGTGTATTCGAATAATCATATCAATCATTAATAGCTTTTGCACTTGAGTTAATTACATATAATGATGTTCATAACAAAGTATAAGAGTAAGAATTGTCTTACAGTACTTCTTAGCTTGAAAATCAACTAATCTTCATTTCTTGATTAAGGCATACTGATGTCTTCTTTTGAGCTTTGCCTTTTTCTTACTTATTCATTTCTTTTCTTTCCTATGATGTAGCTCTCTTTTATTTTCGACATGTAATTACTAACTTCCATCACATATACTTGCAGCACAGAAATCATCTATGTTTTGGTACCCATACTTGTTTAAGTCCTTAGTGCTAGAAAGTTTGGTTCCCTTATGGATCCTTAACAAAAAATCAATATTTGAGTCAAGTACATGCATAAGAATATATAATTTCCTAATTATTTTATTCATAGATGTAGTTTTGCTAAAATTGTACCTATTTGCATTTTATCCTATTCTAAGGCAGCAACTACACTAAAAAACAGTAGCTTGTCTTAATTTCTTAATTGTTTTATTCTTCATTTTTAATAAGGAATTCCTGAAATTGAGATTCTTTCTTGACATTGTTGTGTCCTAGCTTGTCCTTGTTGAAGTAAGCTCTTTGAGATTCTAACATCTGATCTAATTTCTATTGAGCCATATAGGATCTTAAAAAAGATTTGTGTAAGTTTATATTCTTCTTCTCAAGCTCTTCATTTTCTAAATTAAGGCTTTCTATCCTAACTTCTTATTTTACCTTAATTTTTGTCAAGTTCTCATTTACATTAGTTAGCTTGGCAATTACCTTCACATACTTATCCTCATCTTAATCAATGATAGTGTGGTATTACCATGAATGATATCAATACTACTGAAGGCTAATGGGCTATTTGGAAGTGGAATGGAGTGAGAATAATGTCTAAGCCAATTAATGCATAGGTTGATAATGAAAACAATGGGAAGTCTAGCCTAATGCATTCGATCTAGTCTAAATTAGCATGTGATTGTGTGACTCATGTATAGCGTATTAGCTTAAAGATGAGATTTATGAGATTTTGAAATTCTATTTTGAACCATGCTTTAATGCATTTAACACACTTATGCACTGCATGGAACTTATAAGATTTGGAAAGTATGCATCGATTATAAATGCACATTTTAGAGCCTTTGAATCTATTAAACATGTTTTGAAATGCATATGACATGATGTTTATGCATAAGTGTATTTTGACGAAAGCATGACTTAGTTTTCATGATTTCAAAACATCTTAAGTATTTAAACTCCAAAACCTTTAGTATTTCAGAACTTCAGTATTTCAAAACTTTCAAAATTATCAATAAAGCACTATGGACATGTCTAATTGTAATTACTCATTTGGCATTTTAGAGCTTGTCTAATAACTAATCATTTAGAGGTCCTAATCATACCTGATTAGTGGGACTAAGGTTCAGAAATCAATGGCCATAAGTTGCACAGGGTAGTCAAACTCACTGATAGCTATAATAGGGTTACAGTGCATATTTATTGATACATCATACTTAATTATGCTATATTCATTCAAAACATGATTTTGAATATCAGACTTTCAAACTTTTGATTTTGAGCAATGCTAAAGCTTTCTATTTCAATTGAAATTTTCACAACTCTGTCCGCAGTTGTATTATACATATAAGCACATATAGTTACATATAAATGTAATTGGTTCTTTCAAATTCAAGTTGTTAGCTTTATTTATTATGTTTTGGTTTATAAGTAATTTTATTAATTGCAATTTAAGGGGTTAATTAAATCGTACTATTATTTGTTTCTTTATTATACTAACCAATTACTATTTACAAATTCTTAAAATCAAGAAATTTGTTATAATATTTAAATGGCAATTATGTAAACTTAGCAAAGGTCAAATTGACTTTTTAAATTTCTTGAAAAGCCATAAATTTATAACCAAGTACCAAATGTGTTTTTTCGTTGAAGGGAGTTCAAACCCTATTTATACTTTTTTTTTTATTTAAGCTTTAAATTGCCCAAAGAATCAAAACAAAAAAAAAATCATAATTCATTAAAAGAATATTATATAATTAGTAATTTTACTATTAAATTGAATGTTTTGATATTTTTTAAAGTATAGTGTTGTCATATTATATTTTTGTTTTATACTTCTCTGAGCTTGTTGCTTTTTATTATTTGTAAACTATGTTGCATATATAATAATAATAATAATAATAATAATAATAATAATCCAATATAATATTAATTGTCCTATTTCTGCTTAAGAGTCAAATGTTAGTCGTTTCAGTATTTTCAGGAAGCGTCCGGGAAACTTGCAAGAATTCGGAGTTACATGGCAATTAGAAGTTATCGCCAGCACTTGAGATCAGGACAAAACCCGAAAAATCGAACTTTAAAAACTTTGAAATGCTTTTGTTACGACTTACGAGTCATTTTCAGGATGAGGTATTCGAGCCGATATTTGCAATCTTAATTTTATTGGTACTTTTTTTATGACCTACTTTTTCTTGTCCAATCATTCTTTATATTGGGGCCTATGCCTCTCCCGTTCTTTCACTTCTTTGACACTTATCTTAAACCAGTTTCACAATGAAGCAAGCTTAAGGAAGTGGGGTTTTGAATGACAATAATTTACTTGTAGAATCTTTTATGGGGGTTTCGATTTCTGGACTGCCCTGAGCTGTCAATGCCTATTGCCGACGCCTCAGGCCTTAGTGGAATTCTTATGAGTGTATATAACATATCTCTCGTGAACAACGTGGTAAATAATAATAATAATAATAATAATAATAATAATAATAAAAGGTACGGCTTGAAAGTGGAAGGCCGGTGATGAATTGATGAAATTTTGAGATGCAATGAACATGAACACAAGAGTAGATAACAAAGTTGAAAAGAGAGCAAGTGCTTGAAGCGCCTTATAGTGATCTAATAAAAAGTCATTGCAAATTTGACTCTTTAAAGGGTTTCTTTCCCTTTCTTCAGATGCATTTTTGAGCTAACTAAATAACCCTCTACCGTCCATGCATACTGAGCCGCAAAAAAAAAATTAATAAATAAATAAAAAATGTCCTTTCGGAAGGATTGGTCATTGTCATGAGAAATATTGAAAAGACTCTTAAAATCAGCACATTTTTAAATGTTGTGTTTGAGATTTGGCTAACGGCGATGGAGTATATTATCTTTGTCAATTTGAGTTCGGATTCCTTTTTCTACAAATCAGGACTGCTTTGCTTTCATACTGGTAAGACATTATCTTTATTTGAAAATGAGAGAATTTGAACTTTATAACTACAAGTATTTATTACATAATTAAATGGTTGGATGTAATCATAAAAAGACTCGCAAAGCATTTAGGTTTCATTTGATGGGAAAATTAGACTTGACTACGGGTTGGGCTAGATCGGATTCATGTGAGGTTTGAGCAAGATATTAATAGATTTTATGTGTGTTTATACCAGGCTCGACCTAATATTCGAGTTTAAGTTTTTTGTTTATACTCATTTTTTAAAAATAACAAAAAAGCAAAATCCTGCTCTTAAATCATTTTTTTAACAAAAAACAGCATACTTTTGATTTTTTTTTATTATGTTGGTTTTTTTTAATTTGACAGTTAAATATGGACTTCTTAATTGTTAATAAGTTGGCATATTTAATAAGTCTTACTGATTGAGCTCAAATTTGTTGAGTTTATATATATTGTTGGGTCGAGCTGGGAGGGCTTGTGCTTTTAAGGGTGAAATTAAGGTCCGACCCAAATTTTGATCGGGCCTCGTTTGTTTGTCTAAACTCGTTTTAAGGGATTAAATATTTTTCTAAACCCAACCAAATATCGGGTATGTTTTCAAGCTTAGGTGGATAACCTGGCGGGCTCTTGAGCAAGTTTAGGCAATGAGATTGAAAATAGTAGTGAAGATAAAATTAGTTACTTATACAATAGAGGTTATAATCAGTAGTGCATTATGTATTTGGTTGGATATAAACCTACAATAGTACTAGGATTCAATGTAATGAAAAAAAAAACCATTAAAGATATTAAATTAAAATTTGCATATCATAAAATTTATAGTATACTAGATTTAAACTTGTATGATGCAAGGCGATGATTTTAATTTTAATTTTTTTCAAAAAGACCAAAATTATAAAAAAATTATTTTGAAATACATGATGAATAATATATTAAAAAACTTGATGCACATATAGAATACACAAATGAATAAAAAATAATTTGTAATTAAATACAAATTAAAAAAGTAGAGAAAAAGGTTAAAGATAACAAATCTTAAAATATTAAATAAATAAATTAATTAAATAACGATAATTTTAATGAAAAAAATTCTTACTACATTAATCATTACGTTGGCTCTATTCTAAACCAATAGGTGGGTGAATTGGTTTATACTTTTTTTGCTAACTTAGAGGTTTTTCCACCTAGAGTGTAACCTACACTATTCAAGTTATAAACAATGTAATAACAAGTAAAGAATATATGTAACAAACAATAAGCAATTTAAAGAGTGTACGAGAGGGAAGCCATAAGCATATATTTATAAAGTATTGACACCCTTTGTAACGTCCCGAAAGCACGGAAATTAGGGCTAACTTTTTCTTTTTATTCTTATCTTCTTTCTTAGGTTGTATTCCTATACAGTGTAGGTTACATAGTTTCTTCCTTTGCTTATTCTTTTAATCGTTTAGAGTTGCCTTAATTTCGGCAGCACAACCTCTTATATTTTAACTTACCTTCCTGCAATAATCGAAACTATAGTTTATATCCACAAACAATTGATTTTATTTTCTTAAACTTACTATTTTCCAATTTACTATACATCCCACAACATCTGCTATTTCCATACTTAACATCATCAACAGTTCATTTACGTCTCGAAATATTTACAATACTAATCCGTAAGACAATTGATTACATTCCAAAAGTATATATACAAACCAGTATCTGTACATTACCAATGTCTGGAAATAAACATTAGAGGATATACCTGAACGTGTAATAAATGTCACGACCCTCAATTAACCGAAAATCCACTACAAATTTTTCATTTTTCGTTTATTTCTTAATTCTTTTCTTACCTCACTCTGATAGTGAACGGCTACACCATCAACAGTTGGGTTGTGTATCGGTGTTAATCTCATCCAACCATACCATTTCAAGTTACAATTTATTTAAACATAAACACTTGTATTTCTTAATCAGAGTTGCTATTTACATGTGTTTACAATTCTTTACGTCCCCAAAAGTTACATTCAAAATATTACTATGCCATGGCATGTCTAGATACAAAAACTATACAAATGTGTATACCTTGTGTGATGGGATGCAGCGGATACCAAAAATTCAATCCTCAGTCGCTCTCTATCTACTGAAAGTGCTTTGTAGAGGGGCAAAATAAGGGGGTGAGCAAACCACGTGCTCAGTAAGACAATCATGCGAGCAAGTAGATAATTGCACTATCTACAAGATCGTGATGCCATGCATAAAACCAAGCAATTACTTGTCATACCCCAAAACATCAGTTCATGCACGTGTTCATGATATATAAAGCAATTCATGCAATTTAAATCAGTAAACTATTCTTAAACAAAGCATGGAAAATCATCATGCACAAGTCGTAATTGAAGCATGGAAAATCATCATGCGATGTGCATGATAATTCTATGAAAATAGAATTATTTGTGCTTAATTTTCTAATTAATTATTTAAATCCCCAATTTATTTTGTTATTTATCCCCTTTATTTAATTAAAATTCTTTAATGTGCAGGTAAATTAAATTTGGATGAAACTCAGTCGTTTCAGTCAAAAATGGGTTGAAAACGAGCTAAAGGAGACTGGATCACTTCCAATTTGCAGACCGAGTCACTAGTCGTCTGGACACGTAGGATGCCGGGTGTTAGTATTTTATCCGCTTCAAAACGATAAGATCGACGGACACCGTGCCAACCTTCTGGAAGACACCCGCCGGGCCACATCGCACAGTTAAATGTACTAAAAGACGGGTGACGTGGAAATATCTACTCTGCAGCAAATAAAATGAAGACAAGTAGCCAAACAATGCCAACTCATCTAGGATAGAAAATTACCATTGTACCCCTAAGTGTGTGTATAAATAAGACATGATAACAATTGAAAAAAAAAGTAGTTTTAGTGTAGAACTAGTTAAAGTAGTGTAGGTAGAATAGTTTTTTTTCTTGTTTCTTTAAAAACTTTCCCGTTTGCTTTATTTTCCAATGAATGTTGTTTTAGCCACCATTTTTCCATTTTCATTTTCGGTTTTGCTCAAGTTCCTTTCATTTATTGTTTTAATGTTTAAGTTTAATGAAAAGTTTTCAATTTTATTGTCCTAAGCTCTCGGTTTGCACTTTCTTTAAATTTTTTTTTACTCATTTATTTCTGTTGCTTGTTGATTTTTCTTTATTTTTCCATTGTTATTCGGATTCATGGTTTTAAGGGGGCAGCCGAGTATTAGGAGAGATTATACATAGCTGGTGACAGTGGCTAAGAACTCTCTCCTTGCTCCATTGCATCCATTTACTTACGGGTCATTTATTTTGTTGTTTCCGAATCATTCATTTTTTACATTTACTATGTGTTTCCTTTTTTTTTTTTATTTGTTGTTTGGAGTTTTTCTTGTACTGTTTGTGTATTTCTCGGGCTTCTTTGCTTTGTGGTGTCATGAAGGCTAGGCAGGCACAAAAAGGTTGCTGGTTGTTAGTCTAAACAGCAGGAACACGTGGCTTTGCAGAAGCTGGTGGACAGCTACCGGTGGATGAAGAGCAGAGCATCATGGCTCTACCTCTCGATTTCATTCTAAGTTGCCTATTACATTGTTGTTTATTGCTCTAAGCTTTTATTAGATGCATGTTTTCTGGTTTATAGCATTGTTAATATTATGTTGCAAAGAGCCAAAAATCTTCTATGTTCTCCCCTGTTTTAAGCTTTTCTCTACTGTTCATCTTCATTTACTATTATAGCTGCTGGTTTTAATGTTTTCTCATTTCATGCATTGTTTTAAGCTCACCATTTAATGATTTTCACATGTATGAGTTCCTTTATTTGATGATCGGTGCTGCGGATGAATGCTGGATGGTTGCCACTCCAGTCTCGACAATCTCGAATATCGTTGGTAAATAACCGAGGAGCTGGGCACGAGGAGGCTGAAGATGATGCTGCCAACGATACCAGGATCCAGTAAAGTAGACAGAGCTAGAGGAAGTTGCAGCATTGCAGTGCAGTACAGGAGCCGGATAACGCCTGATGCAGAAGCCACGAACAACACTCAAACCTGAAAATCGAGAAGAAGCAGTAGCAGGACGTGTGCGGGGTGCAGGTCTGGCTAAAAAATGAAGCAGTTGGTAACGTGATGTGTTGTGTTGCAGGAAAGGATGCTGTACACGGAACCGAGAGCAGAGTTGGTGGAAATTGCAGAGCAGGAGCTGGACACACCTGGGCAGCAAAATGGAGAAGAACATGCACAGTGCTATTTACGTGACCACTCAGTTGGCTTGCAAGCTGTCTAACGCAGTGTTTGGCACTGGGAAATGTCCCAACTTCATGTCTCATGCAATTTTAGTATTAGTTTGTTTGTCATTATTTCCCGTATTATTTGCTAGTTTAAAGTACTATGCACTAACTAAATTTTTCTTTGCTAATTTAAGGCTTAGTTTCAGTTGCATTAGTAGTTAATTCTTAAACACAATAGAATTTAAGGCTTTAATTAAGTAGTATTCATATATAGGATATAGAGTAGAATTATTTCATGCACTTTTAATTTAATCTTCATGTTAAACTTTAAAAATCCAAAAATATTAGTTTTCATGCATTATTTAGATTTTATTTTATTGTTAGTAAGTAGATAGAGTTAGATTTAAATTAGGATTAATTTTTAAGTAGTTAATTTCTTAGTTAGATTTAAGAATTTCTTTAAGTTAATTGAAGTTTTATTTTATTAGATTTTAGGTTAGTTTAATTTGCAAGTTTTTTTAGTTAGTTTAATTACATGCATATTTTATTTTTAGGATGGTTTAATTTTAGTGTAATTAATTTTGTCTTTTATTTTCATATTTGCTTTTTTAGTTTAATTGCTTTAATTAATTTTAACTGTTTTAATTATCTTTTGTAGATTGCTGCTTTTAATTACCCAGAGCTCTGTAAGTAATTTTATCTCGGTTTTATTTTCTTTATTTTTATAGTTTTTATTATTTTCGGTATTGTTAGCCATGTAGATCACTCCCTTAAAATTCATAATTTACTAGAATATACTTGGGGTAAGATTAACCGGTACTTAATTAGACAATTATACTTCTCTGTGAGACAATAATCTGGGACTCAAATCTCATTATTACTTGTACTAACCGTGCACTTGCGGATAATACGTTTAGTTCGTATCAATGCACTTAAAAGCATTTCATACTCAACACAACTCAGCACAAAATCACCATTTGTCAAGACTCAGCCCCTCCCTTGAACTATCCTGACTCACAAAACAATTCAAAACATGGATTCATCATAAAACAAGTGACATGTGAGATAGACAAATAATAATAATAATAATAATAATAATAATAATAATAATAATAATAATAATAATAATAATAAGGGCAATAACTAGGACTATGACCATATCCTCTGTGATCCCAAGCTACACGGATCCTAGTGTGTGGGGTATCACCTCTATCTGCTTCCGCACGGGAGGTGGGTCACGTCTAACCCGCCAGTCCATAGCAGATCTAACCTTCGTCCGAAGACGGTAAATATATGATATTCATACACGGTACAATGTACTCTATGCTATATGCACGGTACAACGTACTTCGTGGACCCATATCTTCACATCATATCGTGCCACATCTCTATACGCAAGTGCGAGCCTATTTCATCGATGTAACACACAGTCTACCCAAAGCTCCTAGCGCGGCTCCCAACATGTAATAAAAATCACATGCGAGTAATCTCTAGCACAGCAGTAAGTATATAGTGGACATCTAGTGTGAGCAACGCTCTAGCACCATGCCATAAAATCCATGTGAAAACTAGTGCGAGCTAAGCTCTAGCACTCATGCATGTAAAACTGGAGTGCAAGCTATGCTCCAGTACTATATCGTAAAATCCATGTGACAACTAGAGCAAGCTAGGCTCCAGCACTCATACATGTAAAACTCTAGTGCGAGCTATGCTCCAGCACTATATCGTAAAATCCATGTGAAAACTAGTGCGAGCTAGGCTCCAGCACTCATGCATGTAAAACTCTAGTGCGAGTATCGCTCCAACATTAATGCATGTATAAACATATCAAATCTCGTGCGAGCAGCGCTCTAACATGCTTTGTTTCCACAAAATTCATGTAGGTGGCTCTTTTGTGTGCAAAGAATGGTTATTAAATCAAATCAATGCTATTTTTTTGGCAAAGCATTTAAACACTAGCCAGCCTACCAATTCATATGCTAAAAAGCAATAAAAAGACTCAAGAACATCCTGTTCTTGTTTTTCATAAACTTTTCTAAAATCTCAATTTCTTTGCCATTTAAACATCTACTTTTTTCCTATGACCCACAAACATTCTAGAAAACCATAATGCGCCCGAAAACACGTACAAATACCTCTAGGGGCCAACATAATTCCCTTACCTCAAATCTCTGTGAAGCAACTCCTTCTTCCTTTCTAGCTTTTCGTGATTGGGCTCAATTTGCTCCGGATATATCCTCAAGAGTTGCAAACATTCATTTATCACATGAGTTAATTACAAATAACTCATATTATGACTTGATCCTAGTCAACATATCTTACTTATTGAGCCTAATTCTCTTCTTAAGTTGATTTCAACTACACTGATCATTTCACCTAGGCCCATTGAGCTCCTTAGGCTGACTATCACTCGTTGGATCGAATTCTAAGTCCATAAACCTCGTTGAATCGATTGAATTGAAGTTTGGCCTATGACGCATTCGGCCATGGCATGGTGGATGAATACCCATCTAGCAATTCCTAGCCAATTCGGCTAACAACTCACTTAGTTTCTTATCAAGCACTTAGCTTGCATGCTCTAACCCTAGCTTTTCCATTCATTCATGTATTTTTACAAACACCATATATGCACATTTCATCACTTTGACCAATCCCATAAATTGATTTCACATAACCATCTCAAAATCGTGCATATAACATTATTAACACCTTGGTATAATCCACTTATTATTCAATCAACCATATCTCAATTTCTCACACTAAACCCATTTTAGGTCATGCATGATTCATCATATTCTAGGTAGTTTCAACCGACAATACATACACCAATCAACTCATAACAACATTTAGATAAACATACTTAGAGTTAGTGTATTGGAAACTCACTTAGCTTGACTTTTCTTTTGTCCGAAATTGGAAAACCCTTTTTCTCCTTCAATTCAACAAGTTGAATGCTGTTTCCAAACTATGTTGTTCTCCACCTCACAATGAACAACTTTACTCAAATAGCTTTTTCTCAAATCCTTTGGAAGAGGGTGGTATTCTAGAGTGAGAAAGCTTGCTCTTTTTGGGTAAAAATGGAGGAGTGTTTTGATTTCCTGAAGAAGAAAGTTTGGTCGTCAGGTTTTTATAGAACAGGGGTGGTGAGATCAATCTCCTATGGTAAGAGATCGATCTTCTTTTGGTTTGAACAATCGAAATATTCAAGTATGAAGGTGAGGGATTGATCTGCTCATGGGGAAGAGATCGATCCTTTCTTGGCAGAATCAAGTGGAGATCGATCTGCTCATGGGAAGAAATCGATATGTTTTTTGGGAAGGGATCAATCCTTGCTAACCAGAAGCAAATGGAGATCGATCTGCTCATGGGGAGAGATCGATCTGCACTTAGGAAGGGATCGATCTTTTTAAGACAGAACCACATTGAGATTGTTCTACTTGAATAAGAGATCGATCTGCTTTGAATAGGGGATCGATCTAGTCTTCCTTTGGAGCATTCGTACTGCAATTTTTTCCAGATTTTTAAAGGTAAACTCATATTTCATTACTTCAATACTCATTTTGTATTCTAATCCCACTTAGAGCATGGAAAGGTTCATTTCTTATGATTCACATACAATGTGACTTGTGTGTACTACTTGGAATCATAAAAAGGTACTTAGAATTCACAATCCTTACATCATCATTTCGTGTTTTAAGTCCTTATATTTTGTCTGAATGTTTTAAATTCCATTCGTTTAATCTGTGGCCACTTTAGCTCTTATTTAACCTTTACATGGATTCATGGATGTTCATTCATTCTCTTTGCAACTTCATTCAAACCAAAATCTCTTCTTATGATTCAATTTAACATATGAAAATGTGTTACATTATATGAATCATAAGGAATACATCACCAAAAGTGGGTCTTACATAATCTCCCCCACTAAGGAAATTTGGTCCTCCAAATTAAAACCAAATCAGTTGGTGAATAACTCTGAGTACTTCTCCCGCATCAAATTCTCTAACTCCCATGTATCTTCCTCCACAGTGTGATGTTGCCAAAGAACTTTCACTAAGGAAATCGTCTTCGATCTCAACACCTTCTCCTTCCTATCCAATATCCGAATCGGCTTTTCAACATACGACATGCTCTCGTTGAGCTCCAATGGCTCATATCTTATCACATGTGCCGGATCCGAGTGGTACTTCTATAACATAGAGATGTGGAAGATGTTGTGAACGCCTGCTGGCTCAAGTGGAAATGCTAGCCTATAGGCCTTATCTCTCACTCTATCAAGTATTTCAAAGGGTCCAATGTAACGAGGACTTAAATTTCCTTTCTTTCTGAACCTCGTTATACCATTGGAAGGAGAAACTCGCAAAAATACCGATTCATCCACTGTAAACTCTACTGATCTCCATCTCCTATCAGCATAAATTTTTTATCTGCTCTGAGCTGTCTGTAACCTCTCACAAATCAACTGACGTCCTTAGAGGCCTGTCTCACTAAGTCGGGAGCAAATATTTGTCGGTCACCTACCTCTTCCCATCCAATAGGGGAACTACATCTATGGCCATACAAAGTCTCATACGGTACCATCCCGATACTTGAATGATAACTATTATTATAGGCGAACTCTGTGAGTGGCAAGTGGTCATCCCAGGAGCCTCCAAAATCCAATGCACACGTTCTCAACATGTCCTCCAGGGTTTGTATAGTCCTTTCTGACTGACCATCTACCTGAGGATGGAAAGCTGTACAAAATCTCAGTTGGGTTCTCATCGCTTCCTGAAAGTGAGAAGTAAAGTGGGCATCCCGATCAGAAACAATGCACATCGGAATACCATACAACCTCACTATCTCGCGAACATATAATTCCACTAGAGTACTCAGAGTATTGGTAGCTCTCATAGCTAGGAAGTGTGCAAACTTCGTCAATCTGTCCACTATTACCAAAATCGCATCGTGATTCCTGCAGGTCCTGGGTAAACCCATCATGAAGTCCATAGTGACATGCTCTCATTTTTAAGTCGGTATAGGTAGAGGTTGCAATAACCCTACAGGTTTGATGCTCTACCTTCACCTGCTGACAGATGAGACACTTCTTTACTTACTCCGCCATATCTCTCTTCATCCCTAACCACCAATAGACTCTCCAGAGGTTTTGATACATCTTGTTACTTGTTAGATGCAGTGTATACTTCGTTGAGTGAGCTTATGTCAAGATCAACCTCCTGATCTCTGGGTCATCGGGAACACATATCCTACCCATAAACCTTAACAATCCATCTGAACTCAATTTAAAATTAGTCTCTGTACCCCTCTGTATCTGCCCGATAATATCACTACACTGCTGATCAATCTACGGAGCCTGCTGAACACGATCTACCACATCCAGTTCCATCTGCAGGCTACTACCATAAAGCTACTATCAGTATCAGGCGGGGTCACATCCAAACTGAGGCTCGCGAATTGTTCCAATAGCTCGTGTTCCCTGATCATCATATACGAGACCAACCCGAGATGTTTCCTACTCAGTGCGTCGACATTCGCCTTACCCGGGTGGTACAAGATCTCGCAATCATAGTCCTTCAGAAGCTCGAGTCATCTTCTCTGCCTTATGTTCAACTCTTCTTTGAGAACAAATACTAGAGGATCTTATGGTCAGTAAACACCTGAAATATTTCACTATACAAATAATGACGTCATATCTTCAAGGCGAATACCATTGCCGCTAACTTTAGATCGTGGGTCGGGTAGTTCCTTTCATGATCCTTCAGCTATCTAGATCCATAAGCGACTACCTTCCCATTCTGCATCAGTACACAACCCTGTCCTTGGTACGAAGCATCTGTATATATAGAAAAACCTCTCGAGCTGGTAGGAATGGTGAGAATCGGGGTTGTGGTTAATCTCCTCTTCAACTCCTGAAAACTCTTCTCACATTTATCGTCCCAAACGAATTCAACATTCTTCCTCGTGAGACATGTTAACGGAGTAGCTAATCTTGAGAATCACTACACAAATTGTCGATAATACCCAACTAAACCCAGGAAACTCCTGATCTCCGTGACTGTCTGGGGTCTCTGCCACTAAACCACTGTCTTAATCTTGGATGGGTCCACTGACACACCGTCCTTCGATATAATATGACCTAGAAAAGAGGTATGCTCTAGCCAAAAGTCACACTTACTGAGTTTAACGTGTAACTTCTTCTCTCGGAGGGTCTGTAGCACTATCATTAGGTGCTGCTCATGCTCCTCTCTAGATCTCGAATACACCAAAATGTCATCGATGAACACAATAATAAATCGATCCAAGTACTTGTGAAACACCTCATTCATTAATGACATAAAAGCTTCAGGAGCATTTGTCAACCCAAATGGCATAACCATAAACTCATAATGACTATAACGGGTACGAAAAACTGTTTTGGGTATATCTCCATCTCGAATTCTCAACTGATGTTACCCAAATCCCAAATCTCCCCGAAGCTGATCTAACAAGTCATCAATGCGTGAAAGGTTCAATAACCTATAGTCAATACACAATCGGAGGCTCAAATCCTATTTCCTCACAAACAAAATCGGTGCTCCCCAAGGCGATACACTCGGTCGGATAAACCCCTTATCCAACAACTCTTGTAATTGCTTCTTCAGTTCCTCCAACTCAATCGGAGCTATTTTCTACGGTGACTTGGATATCGACTCTGTACCAGGTGCTAAATCTATACAAAACTCTATCTCTCTATTTGGCGGTAATCCTGGTAATTCATTCAGAAAGACATCTGAAAATTTCCTGACCACTAGAATGTCTCTCAATTTTAGGCATGCCTTATCCGCCTCAACCATGTGCGCAATATAACCTTTCAAAGCATTAATCATTTAGTCAGCATAGAATGCATCTATTTCACTTACAACAATTACTACTTTCATTACTTTTCAAGGAAACTTTACATTACATTTTTCGGGGAAACTTACAGTAACGCTATCTATCCCTGAAAAAGTTATCGTCTTAGAAAAATAATCTACCATAACATGGTTTGTATCCAACCAATCCATTCCTAGGATTACATCAAAGTCTCTCATATACATTAAAATGAGGTCGGTTGACATTTCCTTTTCCCCTACTTTCAACTTACAATCCCTAAACACATACTCCACTGGCTGATCATTGTTCATGGGAGTGCTTATCAGCATCCTACTACTTAATGGGGTAAGCTTCACATACTTAAACAATTTATATGCAAATGCAAGTGATACAAATGCATGCGTGGCACCAGGATCTATCAAAACATAAGCTTCAAGATCAAAGATCAAGATGGTACCTTTCACCACATCTGACGACTGATCTGCAGTATCCTGGTCTAGTGCGTGTACTCGCCCTTTGCCAATTGCCTGTTTCCCCTTCTCTCCAGCTGTCACCCTTCGTCTCGGAGTAGGAGTATCAGTAGGAGTTTTCTCCGGCTCCTTGCCCTTCAATGGGGGCACTCTCAGTCATCTCTGGGCAATTTCGGATCACATGCCCCGGTTTCCCACATCGAAAACATACTGTTCCATAACACAGTCGAGTACCATGGTACCTACCACACTTACTGCACTGTCTGTAATAAGTTGTGGGCCTCCAATCACTATACCCTTTGCTGGAGCTATAGTCAGATACACGAGAGGCTTAACTGTCCTCTCTCGGATCTCCTCAATCTTCTGCCTCTTCATAGAAAATCTCATGCTTCCTCTATCACTGAAGCCTCTATCTACTGTTTGTCTCTTTTTATCTCTATCCCTCACTCTACCAACCTTCTCAAACTCTGAGGTAACTCACTCAATATCCTATTCACACAACTACACCCTATACACTGCCTCCTCATAGGTCGGTATATCAAAAGAAACCAATCGGGATCTAATGGCTGGTCTCAATCCATCCACAAACTTTTGGACCTTCTTGACCTCACTGTCTATCATGCCATGATCATACCTGCTCAGAGAGATAAATTTCGTCTCATACTCATCCACCGATCTGCTCCCCTAGGTCAATCCCAAAAATTCCATCTGTAGCTTTCGCTGCGCAATATCCGAAACATATTACCTTTGGACGGCTTCCAAAAATATATACTATGTGAACTCTGTATGTCAGGCACTCAGAATGGGTCTGTGGACTTCCACCAATGCTCTGTCGATCCCTTCAACATGAATGCGGCAAAAGCAACCATCTCTTTAGTAGTACACTCAAAGAACCCATATAATTTCTCAATCTCATTCACACAGTCCTCTACAGCTACTGGGTCCTTAATCCCACTAAAAGATGGCAATTTAAATTTTTGGAACTGCCATAATCTATTCAAGTCACATCCATAACCACAATCTCTACTACCCTATGGTGGAGCAACAGTAGAAGGTTTATCCTATACTGGTGGGCGTGTGAGAGTATCTGTAGTCTAAGGTCTTTGGGCTGGCTATGCAAGCATCTCAGGAGCAGCCGCCTATTCAGCATCACCTTGTGTAGCTGGATCTTACCTGCCCCCAGCTCCAAGCAACGACTGGACAATCAACTCTAAAGTCATCTCTAAGCTCCACTCTATCCTCGCGAAACGTGCCTTAGTACTCTCTAGTCTCTCAGCCGGACCTTGTGGGGCATGCTCAACATCAGCCTCCGCATCTATCTCCTTCTGAGTCTCATTTGGTAACGACTCAGCACAGCTCTCAGGCCTAACCCTACGACCTCTAGCTCGTGCTCTCGCCCCTCTACCACGATTAGTGTTAGGCATAATGCCAAAATTCCTACATTCACAACCATTTCTTAGTCAAACACATCTCGATATACACAGTTGTATCTAGACAAGCACAATAACATGAGGATATAATTTTCCTAAATTTTTTGACACTGACACACATAAGACCAACACAACTCTGATACCACCTTTGTCACGACCCTTAATTAACAGAAAATCCACTACAAATTTTTCATTTTTCATTTAGTTGTTAATCCTTTTTCTTACCTCAATCTAATCGTGAACAGCTACACCATCAACAGCTGGACTGTGTATCAGTGTTAATCTCATCCAACCATACCATTTTAAGTTAAAATTTATTTAAACGTAAACACTTGTATTTCTTAATCAGAGTTGCTATTTACATGTGTTTACAATTCTTTATGTCCTCAAAAGTTACATTCAGAATATTATTGTGTTATGGCATGTCTAGATACAAAAACTATATAAATGTGTATAACTTGTGTGATGGGATGCAGTGGATACCAAAAATTCAATCCTCAGTCGCTCTCTATCTACTGAAAGTGCTCTGTAGACGGGAAAATAAGGGGGTGAGCAAACCACGCGCTCAGTAAGGCAATCATGCGAGCAAGTAGATAACTGCACTATCTACATGATCTTGATCCCATGCATAAAACCAAGCATTTACTTGTCAAACCCCAAAACATCAGTTGATGCACGTGTTCATGATATATAAAGCAATTTGTGCTACTCAAATCAGTGTACAATTCTTAAACAAAGCATGGAAAATCATCATGCACAAGTCGTAATTAAAGCATGGAAAATCATCATGCGAGGTGCACTTAAAAGCATTTCATACTCAACACAACTCATCACAAAATCACCATTCGTCAAGACTCAACCCCTCCCTTAGACTGTCCTGACCCACAAGACAATTTAAAACATGGATTCATCATAAAATAAGTGACATGTGAGATAGACAAATAATAATAATAATAATAATAATAATAATAATAATAATAATAATAATAATAAGGGTAATAACTAGGACTATAGCCATATCCTCTGTGATCCAAGGCTACACGGATCCTAGTGTGTAGGGTATCACCTCTATCTGTTTCCGCATGGGAGGCGAGTCACGTCCTACCCGCTGGTCCATAGCAAGTCAAACCTTCATCTGAAGACGGTATATATATCATATTCATACACAGTACAACGTACTTCATGCTATATGCACGACACAACATACTCATTGGACCCATATCTTCATATCATATCGTGCCACATCTCTATACGAACGTGCGAGCTTATTTAATTGGTATAACACACAGTCTACCTGACACTCTTAGCACGGCTCCCAACATGTTATAGAAATCACATGCGAGCAATCTCTAGCACGGTAACAAGTCTATAGTAGACATCTAGTGCGAGCAACGCTCTAGCACCATGCCATAAAATCCATGTGAAAACTAGTGCGAGCTAAGCTCTAGCACTCATGCATGTAAAACTCTAGTGCGAGCTATGCTCCAACACTATATCGTAAAATCCATGTGAAAACTAGTGCGAGCTAGGCTCCAGCACTCATGCATGTAAAACTCTAGTGTGAGCTATGCTCCAGCACTATATCGTAAAATCCATGTGAAAACTAGTGCGAGCTAGGCTCCAGCACTCATGCATGTAAAACTCTAGTACGAGTATCGTTCCAGCACTAATGCATGTATAAACATATCAAATCTCGTGTGAGCAGCGCTTTAGCACGCTTTGTTTCCACAAAACTCATGTAGGTGACTTATTTATGTGTAAAGAACGATTATTAAATCAAATGAATGCTATTTTCTTGAAAAGCATTTAAATACTAGCCAGTCTACCAATTCAAATTCTAAAAAGCAGTAAAAAGACTCAAGAACATCCTGTTCTTGCTTTTCATGAACTTTTCTAAAATCCCAATTTCTTTGCCCTTCAAACATCTACTTCTTTTCCTATGACCCACAAACATTCTAGAAAACCATAATGCGCTCGAAAACGCGTACAGATACCTCTAGGGGCCAACACAATTCCCTTACCTGAATTCTCTCTGAAGCAACTCCTTCTTCCTTTCCCGCTTTTCATGATTGGGCTCAATTTGCTCCGGATATATCCTCGGGAGCTGCAAACATTCATTTATCGCATGAGTTAATTGCTAATAACTCATATTCTAACTTAATCCTAGTCAGCATATGTGAGATCTGAGAATTTTAGATATATTTGAATGATGTAATATGAACTTGAAGTGTAATTTATTGAGCTAAGTGAATTGGGGAATGATAATTGGAGATTTATATGTTAAGTGTTTAAAATAAGTGTGAAACTATGAGGACAGATCGATCTGGGAGAAGGAGAGATCGATCTGGTGAGTTAAAAATGACAAGGAAAGAGGAATTTAAGGAGCAGATCGATCTCCAATGGAAGAGGATCGATCTCCTTATGATTCTGTTTGAGAGAAGATCGATCTCATGAGGAAGAGATCGATCTCCAAATGATTCTGTTTGGGAGAAGATCGATCTCCTCAAGGAGCAGATCGATCTCATAAAGCCATAAAGAGATCGATCTCACCCCTCGACAGATCGATCTCCTAGGCATAAATTGCCCCAAATCGTCCCAAAAATTCAAATGCAGATCGATCTCATCAAGAGCCAGATCGATCTCCTACCCTCAGCCTATATAAGGAACCCCTATTTTTCTCATGCAATCTCACTTTCTCTCTCTTCCAACCCCCATTTTTACCGAAACCTAACTTTCTCACTCATCCAAAGCCCCCATTTCCTGCCAAATCAGAAGTTGTGGCAAGAAGGAAAGTTGTTCCTCATCAAAGGGAGAACAACATACTTGGAAATCGTAAGACGGATCGAATCGAGGCAAAAGATAAGCTCTCCACAAGTTTTGGGTAATTTCTAAACCCCGATCTTGATATTTGAGATGATTTTGATGGTAATGGTGGTTGTCATTGTGTTGAAATAGCTGAGAAATGATTAAGGATTGATGAAATTACAATGTGGTTGGAGTGATAATGATATTTAGCAATTTTGGGAATTTGAGCTATAAATAGAAATTTAGACAATGTGGTGAATTCGCATAGATAATTGGCATGAGAAATGTAGAACGTTGAGATGTTGTGAATGAGAGTGTAGTTTGGAGTAGAGTTACGAGAATCAAGAGATTTGAGGTGTTATGAGCAATTATGCTCGATTTCGAGAATTGAGGTTGATGAGATAATTGAGTATTGATGTTTTAACATCGTTTGGACAGCTCGAGAGTTCCAGAGTGGAATGCGAGGCTAGTCCGTGATACGGGGGAAACAATTGCACTATACGAGGTGCAAAGAGGTAAGGGAAATCTAAACCATTTGTGTATGTGATTTGTAAAATATTATAGCATGATTTGTGGTTTATAAAACAAGCATGTTGAGTGTTGTGTTGAGTTATAATTGCACACGGTTTTTATAGCCGGTTGGAGCCCATTGTTTTATGCGTTTATAAGCTGAGTGTGAAATTGTTTTATAAACCGTCGAATTTGTGTGAGTAATGAATTGGGCTCTACGTTAAGGCAATATCGAGATTTGAGAAATGTGTGCGTGCTTTGCCGGTTGGAACTCGATTTTATCATGTTTTGTGTTGAGTACAAAACGGTTTTCAAATGAGTTTAATAAGAGAAAAACCACTATGAGTTCTACGTGAAGGCAAACTAGTCTTATGTGATTAAGACTTAGGTGTGTAATTCTGAGTACACACCGGGCATTGCTCTGGTAGCATGTAAGCCCGATTTCTTCTCCGTTCTTGTAACGTGAGAATAACCCATTCTGTGGCTATGCCACATATACTTGGTGGCCGTTGCGACGTGAGAAACCCCTAATTAGTGGCCATTGCCACGTGAGAAACCCTATTGGTGGCCGTTGCCATGTGATACCCCCTTTGGTGGCCGTTGCCACGTGAGAAACCCTATTGGTGGCCGTTGCCACGTGATACCCCATTTGGTGGCCGTTGCCACGTGAGAAACCCTATTGGTGGCCGTTGCCACGTGAGAACCCCTAATTAGTGGCCGTTGCCACGTGAAACCCTATTCTGTGGCTGTGCCACGTGTGAATCCAAATCAGTGGCTATGCCACGTGTGTTTAGTGGCTATGCCACGTGTGAATTTAAATCAGTGGCTATGCCACGTGTGTTTAGTGGCTGTGCCACGTGCATTATTATTACAGTGATTTTATCACGTTCATTGAGAAAGCGTTTATCGCATTATTTTCACATGCTTTGTTATTGCTCTAGACTGAACCTTTTTACTTCATGTTTTCACATGATTTGAGACATGAGAATGTCGTTTTGAGTACTTTCATGCTATGATTTTCAAATGAGATTAATGAGTTTCACATACAAATAAATATTTTGTGGTGTGCATTTTGGTTTATGAAATGAGTCCCTTACCCCCCTTACTGAGCGATTTAGAAGCTCACCCTGTTTTCTTTCCCCCCAAAGTTCTTCAAGTGAAAAAGGATCTCCCTGCGACGTACGGAGTAGTGGCTAGTGGAGGACTTGAGCTCCAAGCCATATATATTGTATTTTGAGGTACCTTTTATCTTTTCATGTACCCAGACGATTATTGTAATTGCAGACACTTGATGTACAACATTGTATGGGATGTATTAGGATTAATTAACTTGGAATTGAGTAATGTATATGATACAATATACACTATATTATGATGAGATCCTGAGGCATGATAACTATGATGATGTATGACACTGCACAGGAATGCACCCTTAATTGTGAATTAATAAGTAAAAAGTTTTAAATTTGCCCTATTTTCCGCATTTTCGGGGCGTGACAGCATATCTTATTGAACCTAATTCTCTTCTTAAGTCGATTTCAACTACATTGATCATTTCACATAGGCCCATTGGGCTCCTTAGGCTCATTCTCACTCGTTAGACTAAATTCTAGGTCCATCAACCTCGTCGAATCGATTGAATTCAAGTTTGGCCTATGACACATTTGGCCATGGCATGGTGGACGAACACCCATCTAGCCATTCCTAGCCAATTCGGCTAACAACTCACTTAGTTTCTTATCAAGCACTTGGTTGACATGCT
The DNA here is from genome assembly GCA_033439115.1 of Firmiana major. NCBI lineage: Eukaryota > Viridiplantae > Streptophyta > Magnoliopsida > Malvales > Malvaceae > Firmiana > Firmiana major. Next base: position 5,301,209 of record CM065909.1, read on the forward strand.
CTAACCTTAGCTTTTCCATTCATTTATGCATTTTTACAAACATCATATATGCACATTTCATCACTTTGACCAATCCCATAAATTGATTTCACATAACCATCTCAAAATCATGCATATAACATTGTTAACACCTTGGTATAATTCATTCATCATTCAATCAACCATATCTCATTTTCTCACACTAAACCCATTTTAGGTCATGCTTGATTCGCCATATTCTAGGTAGTTTCAACCAACAATGCATACACCATTCAACTCATAACAACATTTAGATAAACATACTTAGAGTTGGTGTATTGGAAACTCACCTAGCTTGACTTTTCTTTTCTCCGAAATTGAAAAACCTTTTTGCTCCTTCAATCAAACAAGTTGAATATTGATTCCAAACTATGTTGTTCTCCTCCTCACAATGAACAACTTTGCTCAAATAGCTTTTTCTCAAATCTTTTTGGAAGAGGGTGGTATTCTAGAGTGAGAAAGCTTACTCTTTTTGGGTAAAAATGGAGGAATGTTTTGATTTCCTAAAGAAGAAGGCTTGGCCGTTGGGTTTTTATCGAATATGGGTGGTGAGATCGATTTCCTAGGGTAAGAGATTGATCTTCTCTTGGTTTGAACCTTCGAAATATTCAGGTATGAAGGTGAGGGATCGATCTGTTCATTGGGAAGAGATCGATCCTTTCTTGATAGAATTAAGTGGAGATTGATCTACTCATAGGAAGAGATCGATCTGCTCTTTGGGAAAGGATCGATCCTTGCTAAGCAGAAGCAAATGGAGATCGATCTGCTTATGGGGGAGATCGATCTATTCTTAGCAGAATCAAATGGAGATCAATCTGCACATAGGAAGGGATCGATCTTTTCAAGACAGAACCACATTGAGATCATTCTCCTTGAACAAGAGATCGATCTCCTTTGAATAGGGGATCGATTTGGTATTCTTTTAGAGCATTCCTGCTACAATTTTTCTCAGATTTTCAAAGGTAAACTCATATTTCATTACTCCAATACTCATTTTGCATTCTAATCCCACTTAGAGCATGGAAAGGTTCATTTCTTATAATTCATATACAATGTGACTTGTGTGTAATGCTTGGAATCATAAAAGGTACTTAGAATTTGCAGTCCTTGCATCATCATTTCGTGTTTTAAGTCCTTATATTCTGACTAAATGTTTTAGATTCCATTTGTTTAATCTATAGCCATTTCAGCCCTTATGTAACCTTTACATGGATTCATGGATGTTCATTCATTCTCTTTGCAACTTTATTCACGCCAAAATCTCTTCTTATGATTCAATTTAACATATGAAAATGTGTTACATTATATGAATCATAAGCAATACATCACCAAAAGTGGGTCTTACACTAAAGATAGTCTGGGAGGCTCAAATCCACCAGCCTAACTGGAGTACTCCGAAATTAGCTGACCAGTCCATTTGCAGGTAATCTGAAAACAAGAAAGATGGGGATGAGTTTCTGATAAAGCCTAGTAAGGAAGGCATTTAAAATAATCCTAACCACTCTAATATATGTAGAAATTCAGGGTTAGCATGCTTTTCAAAACTTGCATACTTACGTTAATCAAAATACATAAACTTACTTACGTATAGTAGCAAAACAATACTTATTTAATTACTTATCAATAAAACATACTTACTTACATACTTACAATATTTACTTACTCATTTTGAAATAAAACATACATACATACATACTTGCTTAATCAAATTTACATACTTACTTACATTTGATAAAACGTACTTACTTTCATAATTCATAATCATTGATATACTAAAACATAGAGAATAGGTTAAATCTGTATAGCTATCATGCAGACAAAAATATCATCCTCCATAGAGGGAATAAAACACCAATGACCATGGTAACGGCTATTGTCACGACCCTCAACTTACCAAATTCAGCGCAAATTTTTCGCATTTTCATGCATCATTTATTATTAGTCCTTACCTCAATCGTGAACAGCAACTCTTCTCAATAGTTAGGCTGTGTGTCGATGTCTAACTCACTCCATCATACCAATTCAATTTGTATATTATTTATGAGTAAACACTTGTATAAATGTATATATCAGAGTTGTTACATGTGTTTACATTGTTTTACATCCCCAATAGTTACATACAAAATGCTACTGTGCTATTGTAAGTTTAGATACAAAATTACAACAGTGTGTATACCTTAGGCGATGAGATGCAGCAGATACCAAAAAGGATAAGCCTCCAGTCGCCCACAATCTATACTCAAGGCTCTGTAGAGAGGGGGAAAATAATAGGGGTGAGCAAACCACACGCTCAGTAAGGCAATCATGCGAACAAGTAGATACTGCACCATCTACGTGATTGTGATGTCATGCTCAAAAGTATTTAGTTCATCATTTTATCTCAAAACATGAGTGTATGATTGTGTTAATGGTATGTAAAGCATTCATGCTATTAAAATCCAGTGCAAAATTCAATTCAAAGCATGGTATAAACATCACGTATAATTCACAATAAAGCATGGCATTACCCATCATGCGTTTTTCTTAAATAAGCATGGCATTAACCATCATGCATTTTTTCACAATAAAGCATGACATTAATCATCATGCTTCGGTGCACTTTAAACCATTAACAATCGATATCTCAAAACAATTCAACACTTATCAGGTCTCAGCCCCTCCCTCGGACTGTCCTGACCCACAAATCATTTCAAACATGGATTTATCCACAAAGCATTAGACATGTGAGATAGGAAATTCAATAAAACGTAATAACCTCTAGGTCTATGCCCATAACCTGTGATACCGGCTACACGGATCAGGTGTACGGGATATCACCACTATCTGCTTCCACACGGGAGGTGGGTCAAATCCAGCATGCCAGTTTATAGCAGATCTCGTCCGACGACGGCACATCACAATCTCAACACGGTACAATGTACTCCATGCTACATGCACGGTACAACGTACTCCGTGGACCCAATCAACACATCATATCACGCCACATCTCAAAACGCACGTGTGAGCCTATTTAATCGGTATAACCTCTTGTCTATCCGAAGCTCCTAACACGGCTATCAACATGTCAAAACATCATAAATGCTCGTGTGAGCCTATTTAATCGGTGCGACACCCAGTCTGCCCGAAGCTCCAAGCACGACAACAAATAAGGTGGACATCTAGTACGAGCTAAGCTCCAAGCACCATGCCAAAACCAGTATGAAATTCATGTGAAAACTAGTGTGAGCTAAGCTCTAGCACTCATGTGTATAAAACACATCAAATCTCGTGCGAGTCATACTCTAGCACGCTTTCATTCTCACAGAAACAATGTGGGTGGCTCATTTCTTTGCAAAGTGTGGTTAACAAACCAAAACAACTCATTTCTTTTGCAATTCATTTCAAATGCTTGCCAACCTACCAATCACTTGCTAAAAAGCAATAAAACATGATTTTCCAAAGCACTATGCTTTTATTTTCATGCACATTTGTCAAACACCCAACTTTTTCCCTTCAATCACCCAATTTCATTTCCTAACATCTCATGCATTCTAGAAAATCATTAAGCGCCCAAATTGAGCACAGATATCTCTAAGAGTCCACACAATTCCCTTACCTCGATTTACTTGAGTGTGACTCTCTTCCTATTAGCTTCTTGTGCTCTTGGCTCACTTTGCTCTGGTGTATCCTTGGGAGCTGTGATTCATTTATCCAAATCAATTGAGTTAATGTTGTTAACTCATATTTGACCTCACTAGTCAATATAATTCATTATGCATTTTACCAATGCCCTAAATCCACATTTTACCCCTTTTAGGTAAATCTTACAATTTATTCACTAACAACATCTTAAAATCATACACATAACACTATTCTCACCTCTAGATATCCCATTTTTCATTAATCTCCATACATTCCACTTTCTCATACTAGACCATTTCTAGGTCATAATCATTCCAATGTATTTTAGATAGTTTCTAACAATACTAAGCACCCCAATCAACCCCAAACATCAATAGCCTAACAATGTACTTAAGTTGGTGCTTTAGAAACTCACCTTTTTGGATTTCCTCTTTGCTCCAAATAGAAATGCCCCTTGTTCCTTCAATCCAATAAATGAGTAAATGCCTCTTAACTATGTTGTTCTTCTCCTTGATGTGAACAATTTTGCCTCTAATAGTCTTCCCTCAAATCTCCTTGAAAATGGTTGGATTTAGAGAGAGAAAACTAGGTTTTGGGTTGGAAAGGGAAGGAAATGGTTTTGTCCCGAAATCTGCAGATTTTCAACGCCCTTTTATAGAAATAGCTTGAGGAGATCGATCTGCACAAGGAGGAGATCGATCTGGTCCCCTTAAATTCCTCTTTTCCACGACATTTTAAGCATGAGATTGATCTGTCGAAACTTGAGATCGATCTGCTCCAAACAGAGAGCTAAGGAGATCGATCTGTATGCTTGAGGATCAATCTTTTCATACATAATGTTTAGGAGATCGATCTGGTCCCATTGGAGATCGATCTGCCATATTCCTTTGCTCAAATACAAGCATTTTTAGCTCATCCAGATCGATCTCTCATCCTATGAGATCGATCTGGCCTGCATAATTTTCAGATTTTGCAGCAGTTTCCTACAGAAACTTACACCAAAACATCCTTAATTTGCTGCCATGGTCATTTTCTCATCCAATCATCTTTGAGACTTGAAAATGGCATCCATTAATACTTCATACACATTAAAACTTGTGTAGAATCTTTGTATGACCAAAGATACTTAATATAAACCAAATGGAAGTGCATAACTTATGCCATCCTTCTTTCATTTTACCACTCTACTCACTTTCCATTTTACTCCCATTCTTCACATGTTTAAGTCTATTTCTATAATGTAACTTATACATACAATCGCAACTCTTATTACAAGTGTGTACATTAACTTATGGACTTACATCACATATACTTCACTTATGAATTCATCGTATAACTTCATTTACATTTCTATGTACATATATACAATTATACATATACGGGGTCTCATAGCTATAGACTGGATCAGGGTCATACAACAAAATAGGAGTAGTATCTGTATAACTAGCACATAGCTAGAGCATGGGCACCATTGGCACTCACCGTGCTGGTAACATAACCTACAGGCGTGTTGCATAAGCACGAGATACTACGGAACAGGCATCATGTGTAGTGAAGACAAACACCACAGAGGCAAAGACGAACATTACAAGGGCTAAACAGAACGGCACTACAGGTGACGGAGTTGGGGCACCACAAGTAGCGGGCATGACATGCACAAAGCAAACACTATCGGGGCAGCCTTTAGTCTCAGAAAAATCTTACTTTCTTACTTGCTTTCATACTTACTTAAAATCATATTGAAACTTAAATCATAAAATCATATAATTCTAATACAAAATATTGATATAACAAAACTCATACATCATAGACAAAAGCAGTCGGTTTCAGAATTAAATCGGGGTTATTACTTTTGGAAATTCCTATTCACAAGGTCGGATTTTTCCACCTAAATTCTTCATACATTTATCAGGTCATTTTATGAAATATAACAGGTACAAGAAGTCATTACTACTTTAAATTGCATCCCTTACCTAAACGGGGCTAGGACAGCACTCAATTGTCGGGCCTCGGGTTTACCTCGCTTTGCGAGCTCGTACCTTGAGCTGCCACAAACAATCCAGTTAGTATCCAAATCACCCTTATTACATGTTCTCATACATTTATAACTTAAACATGGTTAATTGGACCCTTTTTTCGGCCATTTTTCTACTTTCTCGGTTTTACGTTTTAAAGTGTCAATTTAAGCTATTTTCGATAATTTTTTTCTTTTAACTTTAAATTCATAAACTCAATAACCTAAATACTTATTCAAGTCTCCAATTCATGCTTGTCAACTTACCTAATTTACTAATTCTTACACTTTTCGATTTTCCACTGAACTGGCTATAAACTAGACATTCTCAGTATTAGTTTAACAGTCTACAACATCAAACTCAACCAATTTTCATCTCTACCCTATCAAACATGAGTTGGTCAAACCTACACAAGTCTCTAGAAAATTTTTCTTCAAATTCTACTTAAGCGAAAATCATCCAAATTCAACCAACATCAACATATATAAGCATCATCATCTTCTATCAAATTCTCACCTTAGTTGACCAACTTTGACCACTTCTTCTTGCTCCAGTAAAGATTTTCAGTTGTAGATCAACATGTATACAACTTAGAATCATAAAAAACAAGCTTAAAAATAAACCAAGAACTTATGAATTAAAGTTTCTCTCTTACCCAGAAATAGAGTAGATTCTGCCCTTGTTCTTCTCACTAACTTTTCACCTAGTAAGTGAGCTTGTTTAAGGTAGGATTGTTTATATGTTGTAGAGGACTCAGGAAGGAAGATTGATCCTCCTGACTAAACTCTAAAAGTGGTCAGACGGTGGCTGAAAAACTCTAAAAGGATGAGGGATAGGTTATTGAGTTTATGTCGGTTCGAGGCTTACTTTAGTGTTCCAGAAAGTGTATTAAGTCTACTTTGATTATGGGAAATCTCATATTAAAAGACCTTCTAGAAGGACTTCAAATTTTATCTTTTTGTTGGGTCAACAGATTTCTGGGCCAGGGCAACCTGCAGTCCTGTTTTTGTAAAAACCATAAAAACTATTTCCAGCCCATTTTCTTCCAAATTTCTACCATTCATATGTTATAATAAGTCCTTAGTATGTTTGATAAAAATTTGGTTCCCACTTTTTTAAGAAAATTTTTCCGTTTGAGCCCATTTTGCTCGATTTAGTCATTACCGATCGAAATCGTTTAAGGTTTTGGTTTACTTTAAAAATTAATTTGATCACCGAAACCTTAAGATTTCCACTCAATTTTAATTTCCCAAGTCAAATACACCATATTTTAATTTTCTATGACCTCAGAATAATTTTTACTAATTTTTAGAATTTATTTCAAATTTATTTCTATTTTTAGGCCTAATTACTCGGTTTAGCACTAACCCGAGTTTTACTAACTTTTTCACTTACAAAACCTTTGTTTCACTTTCTAACCACCAAAACATACTAATAACATACTTCCTTGATGAATACTTCAATTTAAGATCTTACCTCGGATTTCAGGCCTCGGGCTTCGTGCCATTATTCCGAGCATCTCGGTTAGTTCACGACCTACATGAATACTTAAGTAAGTCTTAAACTTCTCATCTTAGCTTTAATTGAAAAATGGTATGAAAAATTGGGTTACACATTCCTCCCCACCTTTTTAGGAATTTGGTCCTCCAAATTCAGCTGGGTCCGTCAAATAGACGAGGGTACTTCTATTTCAAAAGGCTCTTCAGTTCCCACGTAACTTCTTCTGTCGAATGGTGTTGCCAAAGAACCTTTACCAACGGAATTTTCTTCATTCAAAGTACATTTTCCTTCTTGTCGAGGATCTGAAAACGTTCTTCCACATAGTTCATATCTCCCTGAACGTCTAAGGATTCATACTCAATGACATGGGAGGGATCCGAATTATATTTCCTCAACATGAAAATGTGGAAAACATTATGTGTCCTAGAAAGCAGTGGGGGTAAAGCTAATCGGTAGGCAACATCTCACACTTTCTCTAATATCTCGAACGAACCAATAAAACGATGACTCAACTTTCTTTTCTTTCTAAATCACATGATACATTTGCTTGGAGATACCTTCAAAAATACGGAGTCCCCAACCTGAAATTCAAGTGGTCGTCTACGCACATCGATGTAACTCTTCTGTCTACTCTGAGCAGCCCTGAGTCTGTCACAAATCAACTGAATGCCCTTAACTGCCTATTCAACAAGATTTGGAGCCAAGATCTTTTAGTCACCTACTTCCTCCTAAGCCACTAGAGATCTATATCTCCTACCAAACAAAGCCTCATAAGGTGTCATACCAATACTAGCATGATAACTGCTATTATAGGCAAACTTCACAACGGGTAAATGGTCATCCCATGATCCCTTAAAATCCAATGCACACGCCATTAACATATCCTCCAAGGTTTGAATGGTCCACTCGTAATGACCGTCAGCTGAGGATGATAGGTGGTGCTGAAATTCAACTGAGATCCCAAGGCTTCCTGAAAATGAGTCCAAAATCTGGAGGTGAACCTGGAATCCCTATCAGAAGTAATGTTCATAGGAGCCTCATGCAATCGAGCTGCCTCTCTAACATATAATTCTGCCAAGGCACTCAAAGAATCTGTACTCTTAATGGCAAGGAAGTGGGCACTCTTAGTCAATCTGTCTACTGTAACCCATATTGCATCATGACCTCTTCGGGTCTGCAGTAATCCCATAATAAAGTTCATTATTTTGTGCTCCCATTTTCATGTAGGTACAAGCAAAAGCTTAATTAGTCCTGCAGGCTTTTGGTGCTTAATTTTCACCTGTTGACTCACCAAACATCTGGCCACAAATGCTGCTACATCCTGTTTCATACCACTCCACCAATACACCTTACGCAGATTATGGTACATCTTGCTATTGCATGGGTACATGGTGTAACAGGAACAGTGGAACTCTCTCAAAATTTGTTGCTTTAAGACATCATCGCACGGAACACAGATACGGCCCCGGAACCTCAACAACCCATCATCACTGACCGAAAAATCTGGCTGCAAAGCATGCTCTACCTAGCTAACCATGTCTAATAATCTCTGATCGTTTCTCTGCCCTGTTCAGATCTGATCTAAAATGCTGGGCTTAATCCGTAGGCTAGCCACAAATCCCACATATGCCTCCTCAACACTAATCCTGGGACCGACGAATTGTTCTAATAACTCTCATTTTTTTCTGTTACTGCATTGGCATGAGAAGTTGAAGCAGAAGACATATCAGATGATTGAAACAATTCAAGTAATTTTATAGTAGTCTTTTGTAAAAGTCACTAGAAAGGATACATATTCTCCTTTAAGTTTCTAAATTTCTGGCTCATCTTTGCTGCTATTCTCCACGCGATCATTGGTATCAATATGGTTTACTGAACCAGTTTTAATCCTTGGCTTGAACCTTGTGGATAGCCATGTTTCTTGTAACATTTGTCAATAGACCAAGATAACCACAATAAGTGCATACAACCTTTCTTCCATTTGCATTAGGCCTTCTTGAAAAAGAATTGCTAGTAGGACTGATAACTGTCTTGCTTGAAAAACCAGTAGACTCAATCTTCTGAGAAGAGATAGGAATTAGAAAATTCATCTATCTTTCTTGTTGATACAGTGGCAAAAACTTTGTTAATGGTTGGCAATGGTTCCACTAACATGATTTCACATAGAATAGTAGCAAAATTCTCATTCAACCCTTTCAAGAACCTTATCACATAGTTATTTTCTTGAAATTTTTTGGCTGTCTACAAAACTCCATATCTTCAACTTGGATTGCAAGAACAATTAAGGATGGATCTAAAATTAATGTCTCATCCTATAACACCTTATGCTTTGTAAAGTGATCTGTCACAAACAAAAAAAATTCTTGTTGGAAGGTGTAAATTTCTACTTGCAACTTTGAAATCCTAAAATAATCCCCTTGAAAAAATTATCCTTCAAATCTCTCCAAACATCAATTGCATTGTCAATCCAAATCACGCTCTATCCAATGGAAGGTGGAAGAGAGTGCAATATCCATGAAAGTGTCATGGTGTTGCATCTTTCCCATGCCGAGAATAGCGGGTCAGTCTTTGCATGGAATGGTATTGAACCATCTACAAATTGTAGCTTGTTCTTCGAAAGTAATGCCATCCTCAATGCTCAACACCAAGAATGATAGTTTGATCCAATTAATACAAAAAAAAAAAAGGATCAAAGAAGGGTTTTCATTTGGATGAAGGAAGTACGGGCTTGAAGGCGATCCGTCAAACCTTGCTAGAATAGCCAGGAATTATGAATCCAAAAAGCAAAAACATGCAAGAAGAAACTTAAGAAAATCTCCAAAAGAAGAAGAATTTCTCAAGCTTTGGTACCATGTAGAAATTTTTGTTGTGTTATTACTCACAGAAAGATTATATTGGTTCAAGTATATATAGAAAAGCTCGAGAGTTTCTACAGTCAACTAACTAACTTGGAAGTCCCAAGTTTGCTATTGCCTAACTTCTTATCTACCTGTTTAATAAATACAGAAAGAGAAAAGAAAAAAAAAATATGATTTTTGTTGTTAGCTAGACTCTTTGTTAAATAGGGAACTTGATAGTAGAAGCAGGGAAAAGGAATAAAAAGTTCTCGATTTGTAACATAGAACATGCTAGAAGGGAAGCAAACAAAGCTGCACATTTACTATTGAACTTGACCTTTAACTCTCACGAGGATAGGTTCTAGATTGAGTCATGCCCAGAATGTGTTATGGCAACAGTGATATGTGATTGTAATAAACTTTAGCCATGAATGAAAGATAATGATTTCAGAAAATAACTATTCAATTTTTGTGAGAAGTATTTTAAAAGTAAAATTTTAAATGCAACGCATTTCTTAAATTATCTGAAAAAGAGATCAAGTGATCTAAGTTAATTAAATTTTGGGATATTATTAAAAAATAATAATTTACTTTCAATTCAGTTATATTCATTTGGAAGTACGGAAAAAAAATCCTGGTCAAATTACGACAAATGCTTGGTGAGGATAGAAGATATAATGGGAGTATAACTAAGAATTCGATACACGTGAAACAGAGCATGATTTCAACCATTTTTTCTTCTATTAAAATAATGAGGTGTTTATGATATATAAAAATTATATATGGTTCATTTTTCTTTGTCGGCGTGTATCCACGTTTATTTAGGCCTGCATAAAGTAGAAGATGAAGTCATTCTTGTACAATTTCTGGCGTTTAGTCTAAATTTGAGTATGTGATCTTAACTTCGAAGTCTTTGAATTTGACCTGATCTAGGCTATTGGGCCCAACAACCTCCCAGCCAAGTCTCTGTACTCCTTATCCCTGTTTCCCAAATCAATTTTGAATTTGACTGAGACTTTGATCATTTGATTAATTAATTAATTAAAAAAAATTATTTACCAGCGGCAGTTTTTCCCTTACGTTAAAATTTAAATTTTCAACCTAAAGTAATAGCCAAGGGCATGGGCATTATAAACTTTAATATACTTATTATCTCTTTAGGAGTTATGGTTCAAATTCCCTCTAACATTGTATTTTTTTATGAACAAAAAAATATTTATTCTACAATAAATTCTTCCTATTTATCTTTTTATTTATTTCTTTCTTTCCAATCTCTTTTAAATAATATCGTTCGCAAAACAATTGTCTATACTTTTAAGCCAGTTAAATAAATGGATCTTCAATTTATTTTTCCGATGCTTGAATTTAAGAAATTAAATCGATTTTATTAGCAAATATAATTAATCTACCATAAAATTGCAAATGTTGCCTGTATTGAAAAAAAAGAAAGAAAGATAAGTGTTATCACTTTTACGATGGATCAAAATCATCATTTATTTTTTAGTGAATGCAAGTTTATTAACTTACATTCAATTTTATTTAAAAAGTGTCAAAAGTAAATATAATGAATATTTTACAAAAAGTATAAGTTAACAACCTCTTAATCAGAAAATTAAAAAATAAAATTATTACCTATTATAAAATTTAAATTTAAATTCAAAAAAAAATCATCCCATATACTCAATTATCAAATATTTATATAAATATATATAAATTTTGTTGACGTTTGAAATGGTTCCTTGACCATGTGGGTAGAACATTTATTGTGTGCATCCTCAAAAGTATTCTCAGGATTGGATTGAGATTTTGAATTATTTCTCTCAACTTTTTATTTTTCTATCAGATGATTCTTCACGACTTAATTAGGGAGGAAAAGTATTTTGATGGCATTCAAGCGGTAGGTTCTAGGCAATTTATTGCAGCTGTTTAATTTCGCAATCTCGTGCTCCTTCAACAGCTTTATTACTATATATGTACCAAAAGATAACATAAATATGAAAGTGGGACAAAATAAAAGTTATGTACATAAATGATATAAATTTTAAGAACATAAATAAAAATATATTTTATTAGTGAACCAAATCTTCAACCAAACATAATTAAAACTATATTTTAATTCATACTATCAAATATGAAATATTATTTGTTTTTTTAAATAAATTAAATAGGTGATTTATAATGAAAAGTTTTGTATTTGAATCTTGATCAAATCAAATTTATTTTATCAACGTTAATCATTAAACACATAAAAATTAATCTTATTCTCAATGATAACATATCGAAATTAAATAAAATTAAATAAGCAATTCACCAAATAATTAAAGCGAAATGCAAAAATCCAATGCGGTGGGTCACTCGTTTTTCTTTTTGGTGGGAAAAAGAGTTAAATAGTGCAATTTTTTAGCAAGATCAATCAAAATAATAGTATTCTGCGCCCACTACAGATAGAAAGATCAGATGCTAAAGCCTTTCTAATTCTCGTGGCAGCATGCTTTGATTAATTATTTTCCCTCTGCTTTGGACAATCAGCCGACAGGGAGGAGCTATAATATTATCCTTTATGGAACAAAGATAATGACTGAATCGAATCAATTTGGCGCTGATCCATGATGAGGCAAACTAATAAGAAATAATTAGTTCACTAATTAAATGTATGCATTTTCAACATGAAACAGATTTAAAGATTATATAAATGCTGTCAACGAGGTGCCGGTTTCAATTGTAAGAAAAAGATTTTGAAATTTTTAAATCTCAAAATCAAATTTCATCTCACGTTGATTTAGTTCTCTTTTTGTTATTTTATTTAGTTAATTTTTTTTTTATGATTTTTATAAATAAAATATTTTTATGTGTGTGGGTACATATATATTAAGTTATTTGTTTATAATAAATATTTTTATCTGTTACTGTAACCAATAATAGAAGTTAAAAAATTGATTAAAGTATATAGGTCTCGAAAATATACGTGTTCGTTGTTTCTCTTCGAACTTCAGACCATTTAGTAATTAAAATGAAAAAAAAAATAAAGAAAAGAAAAGGGAGATCCAAATGTATTATTCTGTCAATAATGTACAGCTTATTTTGAAGTTGGATATCATCATATATAATTAAATGAAGTAAAAGATTAGGTTGCAAATATCTCATATTGAAGTAAAGATTACATAACTGTGTCTGCTGCCAAAACTCATAATTCACGTTTTGATGATTTTTTAACTTTAAATTCCTTGGAATTATTCAAAACTTCGTGCTTATCAACAGTAAAACGTGAAACATAAAATAATTAATATAGTAGCTAGACAGTTAGTTTCCAAAAAAAAAAAGGGCTGCACGTAAATGACGTGCGGAAAGTAGAAATGGGTGATGGTGTAAAGGATTTGGTAACCCTGTCTGCTGGCTATGACTTGTTCACGCAGAATGACGACCAAGAGATCTTTTATTCATTTTTAGGTTAGCTAGCTTTCTCTCTTTGTCTATGTCACAGATCTTTTTCTTTGATTTATTTATTTGTCGAATTTGATGATCGATTGTTAATTATTTTTATCACAAATGTTATAATATTTGATGTTCTAAGAAGTGATTCAAATCTCGGTGGAAATAAGTGAAATATATGTAGACCAAATATATTCATGACGAGAAAGATTTCAAAAAATTAATAATAAAAATAAGGAGAAAAGTGTAATCGTGCTTACTTCTCCATGAAATGCATACTCAATTCAATCTCTCTCCCTTCTCCCTTTTTTCTCCACCCTCATGGAATGGATTCTAAAAATATTCTGCTGTCTTCATCGTATCTAAACCAGATCTTAACCTGCAATGTAAATTTTAATCCTTACGAAAAAAGAAAATAGTCACAAATTTAAAGAGTTGTCTCAATAATATAAAGTTTCGTTGAGTTTCTGAATGAAGACGTTTTATAATGAGAAGTTTTATGTTAAAATTTTCATCACGTCAAATTTTGTTAGACAACATTAATCACGAAACATCAAAAAAATTTAATTTTATATCTAATAAAATATGACAATTTTAAAAGAAAAAAAATGTCACAACCTTTAATTTTTATAGTAATAATTATATTTTTGTCAATAATCTTATCTTAACGACAAGTACTAAAAGATTTTGAGTAGAGTATCAGCCTATGGTGGGATCAATTTGACTATGTGGGGACCTGGCCACTTAATCCGGCAGACTAGATTTTTCCTTGTTTATGACAAATATCCTACAAGGACATTTCCTTGAGAAAACAACAAAATATTTGTCGTCATCTTGTATGTGAGAATGTTCAAAGAGTTTCCCCCTAACATCTTTCTTTATCATCTTCATCATTATGTTCAAGTGCAATATGTGGAAAACAATAATGGATCAACATTAATTCAAGAGTAAGTCTAAAAGAAAAATCAATGGTCATTAAATAATTAGAGTATTAAATGATGTTAGCCGAAGACTTGAACTTTCATATGTACTGTCTCTGCACGTCTTAAAACTCTTTAATAAATGTGAATCATTCTTTTTTCTAAATTGGGAGAAGATTCATAATATGAATAAAATTATAACCAAGGTCAAATATTATATAAAAATTTAATAAATTAAATCAATGAACGATTCAATGTATCATTGAAGGAGTTCGAAATAATAAATTGAATTAAAATAACACATGGATTTAAATTTAAATTTTAACAAAATTTCGAAACGTCCATTCTGTAACAAAGTTATGGCTTCATTGATGTAAATGCAAGCATATTCTAACGAAAAATTCAATTTTTTGAAAAATATTCTTTTATTAAGAATAACGTAATTAATATATTTATGCAATATTGAAAATAACAGCTTTTGAGATATCACAGTTGAAGTCATACCAAGACCATCACTAACTCCCTACTAACTCACAGCCCTATATTGGTATCCACAATCATATCTACACTATCAGGTATGCCAACATCTTAACCATTTATCCACTTCAATTCATAATGCCTGAGTAGTAATAGGGGATTTTAATTGTATCGTTGATGTCAATGAACAATTTAGCCTCCATCAACCAAACTACTAAAGCATTAATCATTTACGTGCATGCGTGCAAGCATGTAACTTGCAAGATATGACATACATGTTACCTCAATTTACATGGAACAATAAGCAACTAGGGTTAAGTCACAAAGGTAAATGACTAGATAAGGTTACGGCAAATACCTTATGGTTCCAAACATATTCAAATAGTATAGTGCATAACCTTCATCTATAGGTTATAGGGTTAAGTCACAAAGGTAAACGACTAGATAAGATTATGGCAAATACCTTATGGTTCCAAACATATTCAAATAGCATGGTGCATAACCATCATCTATAGGTTCGAACCATATAGTTATATTATTAGACATAACACCGCAACCTTTACATATAAATCATAGATTTAGGTATGAATCACATTGGATAAACTTTAAGGACTATCAGGAAATAGTTCAAAACATATGGAATGCACCACAATGTGGATCTTATGCATACAACTTTGTAATAAATCCGCTAATGGCATTCCAAACAAAACAATGGGAAAAAATTGAATTTACACAATAATAAAACTAATATTAATGCTAAAAAATAAATTACGAGCTACAACTACAAATGTCTACCAACATTCACCGCATCTAATAAGTGAAACCCAACTTTTTTCATGCTATTGTTTATTAAAAGCTACGATGAGAAGTTTAAAACTTACTTAAGTATTCATGTAGGGCCCGGAATAGCTGAAGCACTCGAATTAGTGGCATGAAACTCGAAGCATGAATTTCGAGGTAAAAATTTAAATTGAAGTATTTTTCAAGAGATTGCATTTATGGTTATGTTTTGGTGGTTAAAAGGTAAAACTAAGACATCGGAAGCAGAAAAACAAGTAAAAACTCAAATTAGTACTAAACCGAACAATTGAGCCTAGTAATTGAAATAAATTCAGAATAAATTTTATAAATTCATAAAAATTATTCTGAGGTCATAGGAAATTAATGTAAGGTGTAGTTGAATTGGAGAATTAAAATCTAGCGGAAATCTTGAAGTTTCGGTGATCAAATTAATTTTTAAAGTAAATCAAAAACCTTATGGAATTTTTATCAGTAAATACTAAATCGGGTAAACAGGGTCCAAAAGAGAAACTTTTCGTAAACAAGTGGGCCCAAAATTTTTATGGGACATACTAGGGATTTAGTATAACACATGAGAAGTGAAAATTTAGAAGAAAATGGGCTTGAAATAATTTTTATTGATTTTATGAAAACAGAGCTGCTGACAGGCTAGACCCATCACCTTGCAGGCCCATAAAGAAAGCCCATTTTGAAGACATTCCAAAAGCCTTTTGAGCCTGATATTTTCCAAAATTAAAGTAGACTTAAAGCCATTTTTTGAATGGTAAAGAACTCCCCGAACCGAATTGGAACCAGAGAGATCTCCGTCCCCCAAGTTACCAAAACGTCCTTCCCCTGTTCACTTTGTGGAATTTTTTGGCCACCTTCCATGCAGAAATAGAGTTTGACCAAAATGACCAATTTTAGACCTGGAAGTTCCCTACAACATATAAAAAATTCAGCCTCAAACATGTTGATTTGCTAGGTGAGAAGTTAGAGAGAAGAATAGGGGTTGAAACTGCCCTGTTTCAAAGGTGAGAGAAACTTGAATTTTTAGTTTCTTGGTTGATTTTTAAGTTTGTTTTGAATGATTCTAAGTTGTATACATGTATATCTACAGTTGAGGATCATTTTTGGAAAAATAAATAGTGGTCAAACTTAGTCAACAATGTAAGAAAGTTGGTGGAAGATGATGATGTTGATGTATGCTGTTGTTTAATGATTTTGGATGATTTTTACTAAAGTAGAAATTGAAGAAATAATTTCTTGAGCTTGTATGGAATTTGGCCAACCTTTTCTTAACATGTTAGAAATGAAATTTGGTTGAGTTATGTGTTATGGAATGTTAGATTAATACCGAAAAGTTTAGTTTATAGCTCGATTTAGTGAAAAAAATGTGAAAGTGCAAAAATTGGCAATTTGACAAGTTGTGAAGTGTTAATTTGAGACTTGAATTAGTGTTTTAGTCATTAAGTTGATAAGTTTGAAGTTAGAAAGTAGGAAAATTTAGCAAAATAACCGAGTTTAGTGCGATTTATGTAAGTTGATGTATGTTTAAGTATATTAAGATGGAACAGAGCATCACTTGATGGTTTTGAAATTATTTTGGTGTCAGACCCGGATTTTTTGTAGCTTATTTCCTTATGATTCCTATGTGTATGAACACTAAATAATTATGGTTGAATCATAAGAAGAGTATTTACTAGATTTAAAGTGTTAATGAAATGAATTAACACGCAAAAACTACATAAAATGCCTAATGTGAGCAATGAGTATCACAGGCTAAACCGAGTCATTCTAAATCATTCTGACTGAAAATAAGAACTTAAAATAAGAGAGCGTAGTGAGCTCATGAAGGAAAGTCAGCTTGATTTAGACCCGAACATACAAAACGAGAATAAAAGCTAAAAAGGGTAAAATGGACCTTTTCGGCGAGAAAAGGAGTTTCGGGTGAAATTATCCACCGAGAGCGGTTAGAATATAAAGACGAGAGTGTAAAACATGATATATAACACTTTCGAAAATTTAAGAAAAAGTCAACTTAGTCAATGGTGAAGGAAAAAAGTCAACTATAGTTAAAAAAGTGGACTTTTACCATAGTTGACTAATCAAGGTTTGAAATTAACCTAAGTGTGGAGAAAAATTTGGGGAAAAATATTCTTGGCCAGAATACAAGATAATCATCCCCGAAAGTAAGGAAAATTTATTCGGAAGGATTCCGGAATAAATTTAATGGTTAAAAAACGTAATGGGCCTAAGGTGAAAATTTTAAAGCCCATTAAGGTATACTAAATGTATATCGAAAATGTTAGGTCCTTTAGACGGAATTGTTGGACCAATTGATCGGCCAAATTTTGAGACAATAAAAGGCCCGAGATATAGTAAAAATTTCAGCCCGAAAGCCCATTAGGAAAGCCCAAACCGAGAAGCCCAATTGGAAAAGCCCATGAGATAAATATCTAACTATAGTTAATGTTAACTATGACTCATAAGGTGACTCATAAGGTGACTCATGGTTCAGATTTGGAAAGTCAAGCATAGTGGCTGAAAAGTAAGGCTTAATGGCTAAGTAAGTGGCTTATAAATGCAGCCACACCTTGGTCATCTTCATCACACAATTCCGGCTAGAGAAGAACACCATTGAAACATAACCATTCAAGCTTTCTCTCACTAGAAATCACTAGGAATTAGTCATATTTGGAACTTGCATCCTTCATGGAAGTTGTTCCAAATTGAAAGGAGATTAACATATGTTGGAATTGGCTATCAAGGAGCCATAGAGTGCAAACCGAGAGCCTCCAAAGATTCGGCCAAAAGGAGAACACTACAATTGGTATATTTTCTAATTTCCAATTTCATATATGTTAATGTATGAATGATTTCAAGTATGTTGATATATGTTTTAAGCATTGAAACATATTAAATCACCATGAAGAGGGTTAGGCCGAGAGTGATCAATGGGATATTGAAATATGTCAATTTGATTTTAAGACATAAATGGATTAGTACACATGTATTAATGTTAATGGTATAATTAGAATTAATCAAATTGATTAATTAATACATGTAAATTGTTGGCAACCAAGGTGTTTGATAAAATGCCTAAATGAACTATAGGATGATTGGTAATGTTGCCTACCAAGTGTTTGTGAAAATGCCTAAGTGGAAATGGCTAGAAAATAGGCATGTATGGCATGCCATGGTGGAAACCGAGAATGGCTAAGCTCTCGGCCAAGGCATGTGGCCGAGAGGCCCAATGGGCCAAGCCCAATATTTTTAGGCCCAATAGGGTGTAATGGGCCTAAGACAAGCCCAATAAGAGTTGGTGGGCCCCACAAGCCCAATAGGCCCAACAAAAGTGAATACTAAAATGAAAATGGACTTAAGGCCTAGTTAGGCCCATTAAGGATTTTTAAGGCCCATTAAGGGAAATTAAACTGTATTAATGAGTAATACAGTAGGAAAATGATAATTAACCTGAGGAATGGTTATTTACAGCTCCGGAGTTTACATCGAGAGCTGATCGGACTGCGGGATTTAGCAGCACCGAGGAAGCGAGGTCACTTGACGTGATCCGAGGTAAGGGACTTTTGCGAGTAGTTAGAGATACCTGCACGTATTTTCAACTGCTTCTGCATTCACTTAAAAACTCTGAGGGTCAGAGAAAGTGAATAATAATTATTGCGACCCGATAGTGGCAAATTACGATTTTGCCCCTAGTTAGTCAAAAAGTCAACTTTTGTGAGAAGTTGCAAAAAGCATGGAAAATGCTATTGTGAGTGTTTAATTGTTATTAGCATGAAAATAAATAGATGGGCTAATGATTTTAAGGTTGATATGACTTAAGCACACTTTATAGTGCTGATTTTACTATTTTGTAAACAATCCCTTTTAAAATAGCCATCTATCATATTATGTGAGAATGAATCGTGCTAGAGCACAGCTCGCACTGGGATTCATATGTTTTCCACATAATATTAGTGCTGGATTTGATACGCACTAGATTTTCATGACATGCATGATAGAGTACTGGAGTTTTACTCGTACTCAGCTTTGAATAATATATGCATGACAGAGTGCTAGAGCGTGGCTCGTACTCGATTCTTCATGGTTTATACATGACATAGTACTGGGAGCTATTGCTCGTACTTGATTTTGATATTGTGCATAGCATAGTACTGGGAGCTATTGCTCGTACTTGATTTAATACATAAACTATGCATTGACCTAGTTGCTGAGAGTGCTCGCACTAGAGTCGAGTTTTATGATGTGAAACAGTGTTGAGCGGAGTGACGACTGTGAGTCGCACTCAAGACGCACACTATATGTGATATGTAATACATGTTGAAACCCATGCCTGAGACCTTGCGTGACTGTGTGTCATAGCTAGAGAGGATATCCGCATGAGGTTGGTATAGACGTGGTATGATATTTCCACAGGCGCGAGGGCTAAGACCTCTGTTAGGCACCCTGACTGTGATGTTGATATGTTCCACGGGTGTGAGAGCTACGTCCTATGGTAGGCACTCTGGCCGTGAGAACGGGTCCACGGGTGTACTTTGTACCGTGTCTGAGTGGCACGAGGTGTACGCTATACCGTGTGTTGTTATGGAGTTGAGGAGGA
The DNA here is from genome assembly GCA_033439115.1 of Firmiana major. Classification (NCBI taxonomy): domain Eukaryota; kingdom Viridiplantae; phylum Streptophyta; class Magnoliopsida; order Malvales; family Malvaceae; genus Firmiana; species Firmiana major. The sequence continues at coordinate 5,321,430 of CM065909.1, forward strand.
TATAGCTGGCGGTTGTGATGGACTGACCCCCCTCCCGTTACAGCGGTGATGCCCCGCACACCTAGTACTGTGTTGCTTGGGATCACATCGGATATGATCATAATCCAGGATACTATTTACATGTACCACAGAGTCTTACATGATATATCACCTTGTTTGATTTACTGATTTAAACTGCGGACAGACCTGAGGGATGGGTCGGACTCCGATTTGTGTTGTGAATCATTTGATGCCATATTTATATGTGATTTAAATATACATGGCATGATTTACATAAAGGCATGATTTATATATAAATGCATTGTGTTGCACTACATGCCTACTTTTGAGAAATAAAGCATGATTTCTGTACATGGGATTTATTCTGTACAAGTACATATATATTATATTTCAAGACATGCTTTTAAAGTGAGTTAAGGAAATAATGTTTTCAAGGCATAGCACTATTTTGAGTAGATAGTGTGGATATCTACTTGCTTGCCTGATTTCCTTACTGAGCGCGTTATGCTCACCCCCTTTTCTTTACATCTCTCTACAGAGCGTCAGTAGATCGAGAGTTATCGTGGGAGAGTGTCCCAGAGTCCACTACTAGTTCCTATCGATTCATCAGGTATACTTATTATGTACAGTTGTGTATCTAAACATAGAAACAGCACAGTGATGTATACGTTATATATTATGAGGAATGTAATCGTATTAGATTTTATAAAATCTTACATGTATAATAAAAGCAACTACAGTCAGAATTAATATATTGACATGTATATATGAGAATGGATATTATGGTAAGTGAAGACTCTGACATCGAATCACAGCCCAACCAGTGAAGAGAGGAAAGGTAAGTTAAAAATGCGAAAAATTTATTGTGGTTTTTGGTTAAAGTCAAGGATTGAAACTAGGGTCCTGACAGGATGGTATCAGAGGAGAAGTTGGCCTGATGTGAGTCGGTGTTAGAAAATAGGAAAGTGTACATCCCCATAGTACTGTGCTGTGTTTAGATATAACTGTGTATACCAGATAGGAAATGGACTAATTCACTATTATAAATGCAGGGACTTTGCCTGTATGGCGAATACGCGTAGTGGTAGAGGTATGAGAGGTAGGGCTCGAGGCCGGGGAGAGAGACCCGAGGGACGAGCCGCTGCCAGGCCATTACCTACGCATGAGACTGCAGGTGCTATTGAGGCACCCGATTGTGCCGAGATGCGCTTCACGAGATTAGAGCGTGGTCTCGAGACTATTATTGAGATACTGGCACAGACGATGCCAGGTAGGCAGAGACAGGAGGCAGGAGCTGCTACAGGAGAGGCAGTTGCCCCTGATACACCTACGTAGACAGCTGATGCACAGAGGACAGTAGATACTCCTACACCCCCACCGGTTTCGGGTGGCAGTGGATTAGGATATGGATGTGACTTGCATCGGTTGAGGGAGTTCCAGAAGTTCAGACCTCCATCATTTAGTGGGGTCAAGAACCCCGTAGCTGCCGAGGAGTGGTTGGCAGAGCTAGAGAAGCTCTATGGATACTTCGAGTGTACGACCTCGGAGATGGTCGCGTTTGTTACGTTCCTACTGAAGGGAGCTGCAGAGCATTGGTGGAAGTCCACCAGACCTATATTGAGATCCCGACACACGGATATCACTTGGGATATATTTTGGGAGGCCTTTAGGAGGCAGTTTATTCCTGACACCGCACAGCGAAAGTTACATGCAGAGTTTTTGAGACTCAATCAGGGGAGTTTATCGGTGGATGAGTATGAGACTCGATTCCTATCCCTAGGGAGATACGACCCAGATACTATGTATAGTGAGACCAGGAAGGTCCACAGATTTATCGACGGGTTGAGACCGGTGCTACGGTCCAAGTTGGTTCCGCTGGACATAGTGACCTATGAAGAGGCAGTGCGCAGGGCGCAACTATGTGAGCAGGACTACGAGAGGAATGCTTCCGAGTTTGGGAAGTTTAGCCGTAGCCAAGACTTGCAGAAGAAGAGGCCGGCTAGAGATTTTAGTTATCGAGGGGGGAAGAAACCCTTCGGTAAGAGATCACGGATAGAGGGGACACGAGATAGATATGCTAGATCTCCTGCTTATCCGACTGCAGCCCCAGCGAAGGGCATTATGATAGGAGGACCGAGACCTGCTGCGGATCAGTGCAGAAGATGCGGCAGATTTCATGGAGATAGGCCGTGTTCACAGGGTGCTATAGTATGTTTCCGATGTGGGAAACAGGGGCATTTGGTTAGAGATTGCCCATTTCCGTATGCGACTGCACCACAGAGGGACAGGGAGTTTGATAGAGCTCCAGCTGGTACGTCTGCTCAGAGAGGTAGAGCGACGGCAGAGGAGAAGGGGAAACAAGTGATGGGTCCAGGGCGAGTACATGCTTTGGACCAGGGAACAGCTGATGCTTCATCGGATGTGATTCGAGGTAACATCCTGATTTATGATATTGAAGCATATGTTTTAATTGATCCTGGTGCCACGCATTCTTTTGTATCGCCTTCATTTGCATGTAAATTAGAGAGACATGTAGAGCGTACACATTTATGTATGATGATGTTAATCAGTACGCCTATGGATAGTAGTCAAGTTGTAGAATATGTATATAATGACTGCAAGTTGAGAGTAGGGGATAAGGAGATGACAGCCAATCTAATATTACTAAGCATGAGTGACTTTGATATAATATTAGGAATGGATTGGCTATCTGCAAACCATGCTGTTTTAGACTGTTACGCTAAGACAGTTATGTTTCCTAACCCTACTAGATATGTTGTAAAGTTTAATAAAGATAAATGAAAGGAGTAGATATGATTATTACATGACTTCTGATTTAGAAAACCTTCAACATATCAAGGTTTCATTGCGTACGTGGTAGATATGGATAAGGCACATCCGGAGTTGGCAGATATCACTGTGGTCAGTGAGTACCCAGATGTTTTCCCGGATGAATTGCCAGGGTTACCACCAGACAGAGAGATGGAGTTCTGTATAGATCTGGTACCTGGTACGGAGCCTATTTCGAGACCACCATATCGCATGGCCTTAGTTGAGCTGGAGGAGCTCAAGAGACAGTTACAGGAGCTGTTGGACAGGGGCTTTGTACGACCGAGTGTTTCGCCTTGGGGAGCACCAGTTTTGTTTGTGAGGAAGAAGGATGGGAGCCTCCGATTGTGTATAGACTACCGATTGTTGAATAAGGCCACCATCAAGAATAGGTACCCCCTTCCACGCATTGACGACTTGCTAGATCAGCTACAGGGAGCACAGGTCTTTTCCAAGATTGACCTAAGGTCTGGGTATCATCAGCTGAAGGTTCGGAGTGGAGATGTGCCCAAGACAGCATTTCGTACCCGATATGGCCATTATGAGTTCTTGGTCATGCCATTCGGATTGACGAATGCTCCAGCTGCTTTCATGGCTTTGATGAACGATGTGTTCAAGCCATACTTGGACCAGTTTGTTATCGTCTTCATCGATGACATATTGGTGTATTCAAGATCCAAGGAGGAGCATGAGGAGCACCTCAGGATCGTGTTGCAGACGTTACGGGAGCATGAGTTATATGCTAAGCTCAGCAAGTGTGACTTTTGGTTGTCACAGATCTCGTTTTTGGGACATGTCGTATCGAGAGATGGTGTATCAGTTGATCCATCTAAGATAGAGGCTGTAGTTCAGTGGGAACAGCCGAAGACAGTCACCGAGATCAGGAGTTTTCTGGGTTTAGCTGGATACTATCAGAGATTCGTTGAGGGATTTTCGAAGTTGGCTGCTCCATTGACACGTCTTACTGGGAAGAGTGCACCGTTCATATGGAACGAGGATTGTGAGAAGAGCTTTGAGGAGTTGAAGCGTCGATTGACCACCGCTCCGAATCTCACTATCCCTACCAGCTCAGGAGGATTTGTAGTATATACCGATGCTTCGCATCAGGGACTGGGCTGTGTATTGATGCAGGACGGGAAGGTAGTTGCTTATGGATCCAGACAGCTGAAGGATCATGAGAAGAACTATCCGACCCATGATTTGGAACTAGCAGCGGTAATGTTTGCGTTGAAGGTATGGCGCCACTACTTGTATGGAGAGAAGTTCCAGATCTTTACCGACCATAAGAGCCTCAAGTATCTGTTCTCGCAGAAGGAGCTGAACATGAGACAGAGAAGATGGCTAGAGCTTCTGAAGGACTACGACTGCGAGATACTTTATCATCCGGGTAAGGCTAACGTTGTAGCCGATGCCTTGAGCAGGAAGAGCCTGGGGATGGTATCGTATATGATGGTTAGGGAGCATGATTTGCTAGAGCAGTTTGCCAGCCTCAGTTTGGGAGTCGTGCCTTCTGACATGGATACAGGCTATGTGATAGCTAATCTACGCTTGGAGCCGGACCTGTTGGACAGGATCAGAGTGGCTCAGCAGACTGATCCATTTTGTATGGATGTGAGTAGTCAGATGCAGAAGGGCACCGTGACTGATTTTGAGATGAGTTCTGATGGACTACTGAGGTTCAGAGGCAGATTGTGTGTTCTCGAGGATCCAGGACTTAGGAGATTGATATTGGTGGAAGCTCATTCGTCGAGGTATACGTTGCATCCGGGGAGTAACAAGATGTATCAGAACCTCCGGAGGGTATACTGGTGGTCGGGCATGAAGAGAGATGTGGCAGACTTTGTGGCAAAGTGTCTTGTATGTCAGCAGGTGAAGGTAGAGCATCAGAAACCTGCAGGATTGTTGCAGCCTCTACCTATACCGACATGGAAATGGGAGCATATCACCATGGATTTCGTGATAGGTTTACCGAGGACCCGCAGGAATCACGATGCTATATGGGTGATCGTTGATAGACTGACGAAGTCAGCCCACTTCCTAGCTATGAGAGCTACTGATACTCTGAGTTCGTTAGCAGAACTGTACGTACGCGAGGTAGTGAGGTTAAACGGTGTACCAGTGAGCATAGTCTCAGATAGGGATTCCCGCTTCACATCCCACTTTTGGGGACATTTTCAGGAAGCCATGGGAACCCAGTTGAGTTTGAGCACCGCTTTCCATCCTCAGACAGATGGTCAGTCAGAGAGGACTATACAGACTCTGGAGGACATGTTGAGAGCATGTGTGCTAGACTATCGAGGCTCCTGGGATGACCACCTACCACTAGCCGAGTTCGCCTACAACAACAGTTATCATTCGAGTATCGGGATGGCACCGTATGAGGCTTTGTATGGCCGTAGATGTCGTTCCCCCATTGGATGGGAAGAAGTGGGTGACCGTATGATTTTCGCTCCTGACTTGGTTACGCAAGCATCTGAGGATGTCCGCTTGATAGTAGAGAGACTGAGGACAGCTCAGAGCAGACAGAAGAGTTACGCTGACAGGAGACGTAGGCCACTAGAGTTTGCAGTTGGTGAATCCGTGTTTTTGAGAGTTTCTCCTTCCAAGGGCATAGCGAGATTTAGGAAGAGAGGGAAACTAAATCCTCGCTATATTGGACCCTTTGAGATACTTGATCGAGTGGGAGATAAGGCATATAGGTTGGCATTGCCACCGGACTTATCAGGTGTCCACAACGTCTTCCACATATCGATGCTTCGGAAGTATCACCCGGATCCGTCACATGTGATTAGTTACGAGCCTTTGGAGCTCCGAGAGGACTTGTCATATGTAGAGAGACCGATTCGGATATTGGATAGGAAGGAGAAGGTATTGAGATCGAAGACCATCGGATTAGTGAAGATTCTCTGGCAGCATCATACTTCAGAGGAAGCTACTTGGGAGCTAGAGAGTCTGATGCGAGAGAAGTACCCTCACCTATTTGAGGACTGACTTGGTTCTAATTTGGAGGACCAAATTTTCTGAGTGGGGGAGGATTGTCAGACCCGGATTTTTTGTAGCTTATTTCCTTATGATTCCTATGTGTATGAACACTAAATAATTATGGTTGAATCATAATAAGAGTATTTACTAGATTTAAAGTGTTAATGAAATGAATTAACACGCAAAAGCTACATAAAATGCCTAATGTGAGCAATGAGTATCACAGGCTAAACCGAGTCATTCTAAATCATTCTGACTGAAAATAAGAACTTAAAATAAGAGAGCGTAGTGAGCTCATGAAGGAAAGTCAGCTTGATTTAGACCCGAACATACAAAACGAGAATAAAAGCTAAAAAGGGTAAAATGGACCTTTTCGGCGAGAAAAGGAGTTTCGGGTGAAATTATCCACCGAGAGCGGTTAGAATATAAAGACGAGAGTGTAAAACATGATATATAACACTTTCGAAAATTTAAGAAAAAGTCAACCTAGTCAATGGTTAAGGAAAAAAGTCAACTATAGTTAAAAAAGTGGACTTTTACCATAGTTGACTAATCAAGGTTTGAAATTAACCTAAGTGTGGAGAAAAATTTGGGGAAAAATATTCTTGGCCAGAATACAAGATAATCATCCCCGGAAGTAAGGAAAATTTATTCGGAAGGATTCCGGAATAAATTTAATGGTTAAAAAACGTAATGGGTCTAAGGTGAAAATTTTAAAGCCCATTAAGGTATACTAAATGTATATCGAAAATGTTAGGTCCTTTAGACGGAATTGTTGGACCAATTGATCGGCCAAATTTTGAGACAATAAAAGGCCCGAGATATAGTAAAAATTTCAGCCCGAAAGCCCATTAGGAAAGCCCAAACCGAGAAGCCCAATTGGAAAAGCCCATGAGATAAATATCTAACTATAGTTAATGTTAACTATGACTCATAAGGTGACTCATAAGGTGACTCATGGTTCAGATTTGGAAAGTCAAGCATAGTGGCTGAAAAGTAAGGCTTAATGGCTAAGTAAGTGGCTTATAAATGCAGCCACACCTTGGTCATCTTCATCACACAATTCCGGCTAGAGAAGAACACCATTGAAACATAACCATTCAAGCTTTCTCTCACTAGAAATCACTAGGAATTAGTCATATTTGGAACTTGCATCCTTCATGGAAGTTGTTCCAAATTGAAAGGAGATTAACATATGTTGGAATTGGCTATCAAGGAGCCATAGAGTGCAAACCGAGAGCCTCCAAAGATTCGGCCAAAAGGAGAACACTACAATTGGTATATTTTCTAATTTCCAATTTCATATATGTTAATGTATGAATGATTTCAAGTATGTTGATATATGTTTTAAGCATTGAAACATATTAAATCACCATGAAGAGGGTTAGGCCGAGAGTGATCAATGGGATATTGAAATATGTCAATTTGATTTTAAGACATAAATGGATTAGTACACATGTATTAATGTTAATGGTATAATTAGAATTAATCAAATTGATTAATTAATACATGTAAATTGTTGGCAACCAAGGTGTTTGATAAAATGCCTAAATGAACTATAGGATGATTGGTAATGTTGCCTACCAAGTGTTTGTGAAAATGCCTAAGTGGAAATGGCTAGAAAATAGGCATGTATGGCATGCCATGGTGGAAACCGAGAATGGCTAAGCTCTCGGGCAAGGCATGTGGCCGAGAGGCCCAATGGGCCAAGCCCAATATTTTTAGGCCCAATAGGGTGTAATGGGCCTAAGACAAGCCCAATAAGAGTTGGTGGGCCCCACAAGCCCAATAGGCCCAACAAAAGTGAATACTAAAATGAAAATGGACTTAAGGCCTAGTTAGGCCCATTAAGGATTTTTAAGGCCCATTAAGGGAAATTAAACTGTATTAATGAGTAATACAGTAGGAAAATGATAATTAACCTGAGGAATGGTTATTTACAGCTCCGGAGTTTACATCGAGAGCTGATCGGACTGCGGGATTTAGCAGCACCGAGGAAGCGAGGTCACTTGACGTGATCCGAGGTAAGGGACTTTTGCGAGTAGTTAGAGATACCTGCACGTATTTTCAACTGCTTCTGCATTCACTTAAAAACTCTGAGGGTCAGAGAAAGTGAATAATAATTATTGCGACCCGATAGTGGCAAATTACGATTTTGCCCCTAGTTAGTCAAAAAGTCAACTTTTGTGAGAAGTTGCAAAAAGCATGGAAAATGCTATTGTGAGTGTTTAATTGTTATTAGCATGAAAATAAATAGATGGGCTAATGATTTTAAGGTTGATATGACTTAAGCACACTTTATAGTGCTGATTTTACTATTTTGTAAACAATCCCTTTTAAAATAGCCATCTATCATATTATGTGAGAATGAATCGTGCTAGAGCACAGCTCGCACTGGGATTCATATGTTTTCCACATAATATTAGTGCTGGATTTGATACGCACTAGATTTTCATGACATGCATGATAGAGTACTGGAGTTTTACTCGTACTCAGCTTTGAATAATATATGCATGACAGAGTGCTAGAGCGTGGCTCGTACTCGATTCTTCATGGTTTATACATGACATAGTACTGGGAGCTATTGCTCATACTTGATTTTGATATTGTGCATAGCATAGTACTGGGAGCTATTGCTCGTACTTGATTTAATACATAAACTATGCATTGACCTAGTTGCTAGAGAGTGCTCGCACTAGAGTCGAGTTTTATGATGTGAAACAGTGTTGAGCGGAGTGACGACTGTGAGTCGCACTCAAGACGCACACTGTATGTGATATGTAATACATGTTGAAACCCATGCCTGAGACCTTGCGTGACTGTGTGTCATAGCTAGAGAGGATATCCGCATGAGGTTGGTATAGACGTGGTATGATATTTCCACAGGCGCGAGGGCTAAGACCTCTGTTAGGCACCCTGACTGTGATGTTGATATGTTCCACGGGTGTGAGAGGTAAGTCCTATGGTAGGCACTCTGGCCGTGAGAATGGGTCCACGGGTGTACTTTGTACCGTGTCTGAGTGGCACGAGGTGTACGCTGTACCGTGTGTTGTTATGGAGTTGAGGAGGATATAGCTGGCGGTTGTGATGGACTGACCCCCCTCCCGTTACAGCGGTGATGCCCCGCACACCTAGTACTGTGTTGCTTGGGATCACATCGGATATGATCATAATCCAAGATACTATTTACATGTACCACAGAGTCTTACATGATATATCACCTTGTTTGATTTACTGATTTAAACTGCGGACAGACCTGAGGGATGGGTCGGACTCCGATTTGTGTTGTGAATCATTTGATGCCATATTTATATGTGATTTAAATATACATGGCATGATTTACATAAAGGCATGATTTATATATAAATGCATTGTGTTGCACTACATGCCTACTTTTGAGAAATAAAGCATGATTTCTGTACATGGGATTTATTCTGTACAAGTACATATATATTATATTTCAAGACATGCTTTTAAAGTGAGTTAAGGAAATAATGTTTTCAAGGCATAGCACTATTTTGAGTAGATAGTATGGATATCTACTTGCTTGCCTGATTTCCTTACTGAGCGCGTTATGCTCACCCCCTTTTCTTTACATCTCTCTACAGAGCGTCAGTAGATCGAGAGTTATCGTGGGAGAGTGTCCCAGAGTCCACTACTAGTTCCTATCGATTCATCAGGTATACTTATTATGTACAGTTGTGTATCTAAACATAGAAACAGCACAGTGATGTATACGTTATATATTATGGGGAATGTAATCGTATTAGATTTTATAAAATCTTAGATGTATAATAAAAGCAACTACAGTCAAAATTAATATATTGACATGTATATATGAGAATGGATATTATGGTAAGTGAAGACTCTGACATCGAATCACAGCCCAACCAGTGAAGAGAGGAAAGGTAAGTTAAAAATGCGAAAAATTTATTGTGGTTTTTGGTTAAAGTCAAGGATTGAAACTAGGGTCCTGACATTTGGGCAGCTTGAGGAGTTGGCACACAAATCGAGGCAAGCCTGATACTCGACAATTCTATGCTGCCTTAAGAATTTAATAGGTAAGGGATGCAATTTAAAGTAGTAATGACTTCCTTGCCTATTTATATATTTTAATGATTCAATATGTGCATCAAGAACTTACATGGAAAACTCGAACCTCTTAATTTAAATTTTCGAAAGAAACGACACCTCGATTTTTATATATAATGCATAAGTCTTTGAACAATTGATATTTTATAAGTGAAGTTATATGAATAAATGATTTAGGTCTTTCGTGTGAATTTTTAAATAAGCATGAAAGTAAGTAAGAAAATAAATTTTTCAGACTAGAGGCTACCCGATAGTGTATGCTGTGTGCATGTCATGCCGCTATTTGTGGTGCCCGGCTCCCCCACTTGTAGTGTCTATTCCGTTTGGCCCGTGTAGTGCTCGTCCTCGCCTTTGTGGTGCTTGTCTTCGCTACACATGGTGCCTGTTTTGTAGTATCTAGTGTCAGCTCAGGACGCTGACAAGATTAGTTACCCGCACAGTAAGTGCCACCAGTGCTCGTGCTCTAGCTGTGTGCCAATTATTCAGATACTATGACTGTTTTGCTGTATGACCTTGATCCAGTCTACAGCCCCTACTATGGCCATAGATATTTTATTCCCTCTACGGAGGATGATATCTCTGTCTGTATGATAGATATACAAATTTAGCCTAATCTTCATGTTTTAGTGTATAAATGTTTTGAATCATGAAAGTCAGTAAGCTTGCTTTATTGAAGTAAGTAAGTATGTAAATTTGACTAAATAAGTATGTATGTTTTATTTCAAAGTAAGTAAGTAAATATTGTTTTGCTACAATTAATGAGTAAGCATATGTTATTTAATTAAGATAAGTACAGAAGCATTTAAAAATATGTTAATCATGGTTTTCTATATGTTTTTTTAGGGTTGTCAAGATTATTTTAAATGTTTTCCTAACTGAGCTTTTTTAGAAGCTCATTCCCATTTTTCTTCATTCTAGATTACCTGTAGTAAGTCTGTTCAGCTACTTACGGGGTACTCGAGTAGACTGGTAGATTTCGAGCCTCCCAAAATATCTTTAGTACACGTTCAGATATATCATCTGATGTTTATTTTCAGACATTTGTATTATATAGATACTAGTGTGTAAATACTTTTGGAGATGTAATCTACTTTTACAGATCTATTTATAAAGGGTTTCAGAAGTAACTGAAATGTTTGATTTTGTTAAGTATGGATGGAATTGATTGAGTTGAGGAGTACGTTGAATTGAAAAATGATAAGTTAAACAACAGCATCTACTTGCGGTTATAAATTGTGATCGTGCTTATTGTAGGAAGGTAGGTTAAGGTATAAGAGGTTATGCTACCAAAATTTGAACAAACCTTAAGCGATTAAAGGAATAAAGAAGAAACTAAGTAATCAACACTGTACAGGAATACAATCTAAGTAAGAAATTAAGTATTAAAAGAAAATTTTTAAAAAAAAGTTAGCCCCAATTACAGAGCTTTCGAGGCGCGACAATTTTCGTGTTATCAGAGCAAAAGTTGTCAGTGTCGAGTAGGTAAAGTTTGATTACATCCAAAGTATCTATACCTATCTAGTTATAAATTGTGTATACCTGTTATAGCTGCAACTAAAATCTATTGGTATTGACGCAGGTAATATATCATTTACTATGAGTGTGAAATGAGGCCACCCTCGGAGGCAAAATCAGCCACCACTACCACCTCCCCCATAACCAGAGAGTCCCAACTCTCGAATGAATCGCATTGAGTAGAACATGAGGGAGGGATTTAAGAATATAACGGCGTTATTGGCCCAACATTTTGGGGCTAATGCATCAGATACACCACCGATACCAGTGTCACGACCCTCTTCCCATGACTTACCTGACTATTAATAGTTGGATTGTGAGTCAACATCCATATCCACATCTCATCCATTTTATAATTTAAGTTCATTTAATGAAATAGAAACTGTACTTATATATATATAAATATGCGGAATCGTTTACATCAGTTTCTATTATATACTCTCATTTTGTACAAAAGATAGCTTTACTGTGCACTATTTTACAAGATACAAAATTTTCTCATAAGTGTATACCTTTGTACTGTTGGAGAACTGGAGAATATGGTAGCAGGAACAACTGCAGTAAACTCACTACTGTGCAGAATCTATGGAAGAGGAAATAAGGGGGTGAGCTAACACGTTCAGTAAGGAAAATAGGAACGTAGATAAATAACTACACTATCTACAATGCTTAAAATACATATTTATTTTCCTTATAAAGCATATGCATTCTTTTTAAAACAACTTCCATCAATATGAAATCATTAATTCACTAGATGGATATATGCATATTCTTTTCAAATCACACAACAGGTTACTCATTTCAAAATCACACAGTATACACTTAGAAAATGTTTTACACTTAGCAAATCAATATACATGAGACATAGGATAGGATATCATATCATCCAGTATCATACAATAGGGGACATATGCCACATCACACAATAGTGACAAAATGTCATATCACACAAAAAGGACGTATGACCATAGTCTGGATTCCAGGCAATCACTGATTAGGTGTGCAGGAATCCCATGCTTGGGGAGGCGAATCAACCATCCCTTCAGCTCACTAAGAATCACTAAGATATCACGGCACATCGTACTCCATGGCTAACACTCACGGTACAGCGTGCTACTGTGGATCCTCTATCACCCATTTCCATTGTCTCAAAATCTAGTGCAAGCAGGTCTGTGCAAGATCACTGAGGAATACACGACGGCTCCAGCACAATTTTACTCATCACATAGCAAAAATCATAAAAAACCCCGTGCGAGCAACTCAGCGTAAGATCACATAGCAATACCTGAGGCCTCTAGCACAATCTTACTTATCACACAGTAAACATCATAAAACCACGTGCGAGCAACTCAGCATAAGATCACATAGCAATACCTGAGGCCTCTAGCACGGTTTTTACTCATTACACAATAAAGATCATAAAACCTCGTGCGAGCAACTCAGCGTATGATCACATAACATTACCTGAGGCCTCTATCACGGTTTCGTTTAAAATCACTTTAAGTCAAGAAGTTACATGCGAGTATAGTCAGAGTAAGATCACTTATCTGTTCTCGATGGCTCTAGCATGATTTCCTAAAATCTAGTGTGATCTCTCTAGTGTATCACACAACACTCAGCTCTAGCACCATTCGCTTTCTAAAAATCCTTTTAAAATGACGTGCGAGCAAGGTTGGTAAATCTACTATTACCACATTGGCTCTAGCACAAGTTTACAGAGAAATCTAATAGACGGCTCCAATTAGGTGAAAACGGTATCCCTGACCGAATTCACTTTGACAAATCACAAAGTATGAGTGAGAGGATAATTTCCCTTCAATCACTTGTTACACACTTTTTACATAATAAACATGCATTTTGTGTAAAATAGTTAAATCGGGAGCCAATCTATCCTCTTACATTTTCAAAACAATTTATCACCACAAAGATACTGAAAGCATGTACTTTATGCATCTATGCTTTTTCGATCAATTACAGAATATCCTTAAATTTGGTTTTCATACAGATATTTTGATATCTATATACTTTACAGATACTACTTATTCTCATACAAGGATTTATCAAAATACGTATAGCTATCTCTAATAGCTCGTATAAATCTCTTACCTCGAATCACACTCGAATTACTTTCCTTCGATTTCCACCGCTCGTGATTCGGTCTAATAGACTCCAATTATATCTCTAGGAGTTGCAATTGTTTACAATTCACATCAGTAAAATTTCACATACTTAATTCTCACTTGCATGATGCATTGGGCCGTTTACACCCATTTAGCCTCGTTACATCTTATTGGACCTTATTTTCTCTTAAGTCCATTTCAATTGTATCATTCATTTCTCAAGAATCTATTAGACTCATCAAGTCTATTTTGAGCCAGCCTTAAGCTCACAATGCCTTAAGTTCATCATTTTCCTTCCACTATAGCATTTCCTCATACACCTCACATGTCTACTTTCATTTCATCATCTATTCCAGCATATGGATTTCACAAAACTATCTTAGAATCATGTATACATGGTTAATAACATCAATTCATGCTTAAATAATCATTAACTCCATGCCATATCAACTTTCTCTTACTTTCTCACACTAAGCCCATTTTAGGTCATAGAGGATTAAGCATGCCCAAAGATGTTTTAGCCAATAATACATACACCAATCAACTCATATAATTGTCTAGATTAACAAACTTAAAGTTGGTGCATTGAAATTTTCCCTAGCTTGACTTTTTCTCTTTTTGCCAAATTTAGGGAAAAATCACTTTGCTCCTTCAATCTAGCAGCTCAGCCTCTAGTTTTCAACTACGTTGTTCTCCTCATCATAAGGAACAATTTTGCTCAAAGTAATCTTTCTCAAATCTGATTGGAAGGTGATGATAATTTAGAGAAAGAAAGCTAGGTTTACTTTGTTACAATGGAGGAATTTCAGTTGTTTCGTGGAAAAAGAACTCAGCTGTCAGGTTTCTATAGAATTAGCCTCATGAGATCGATCTCCTAGGGTGAGAGATCGATCTCCCCTTTGTTTGAACTCTCTCGATATTCATCAATTAAACTATGGGATCGATCTACCTCTTAGGAAGGGATCGATATTTGCTAAACAAAATACTTTAAAGATCGATTTGGCTTTGAAAAGAGATTGATCTTTGCTAGGCAGAAGCAATTAGAGATCGATCTGCCTTATGGGAAGAGATCAATCTTGTCCAAGCAGAAGTAACTTGAGATTAATTTTTGCTAACCAGAATCCATCTGAGATCGATCTGCTCTAAATGAGGGATCGATCTTCCTTTTACAGAATGATTTAGCACTGCATTTCGAGATAATGAGATCGATCTCCCTTACACTAAGATCGATCTCCCTTTGCTCTGCAGTATTCCAACTATAATTTTCCCAGATTTTCAAAGGTAACTTTGCATTCACTTGCTTCACTACTTATTTTGCATTTCATTCACACTTAGAACTTAAAAATATCAATTTCTTACTATTCACATATTATGTAACTTGTCTGTATATCACGGAATCATAAAGAATACATATAAATTTACGGGCCTTACAACCAGCTCCACCTCTACCTCCTTCACAAGTTTCTTCGACACCCAGTGTCACTCAACCTCTGGTATAGACTGGGACAGATGATAGAAATACAAGCAGAATAAAGGATTTTCTTAAGATGCACCCTCTAGAATTCAAAGGGGTGAAGGACCTAGTAAAGGCTAAAGAGTGGCTCATCAACTTAGAAAAGGATCTACAAATATTTGGGGTGCATTGATTCTGAGCGAGTCATTATGGCTACATACATGTTTACTGGATAGGCTAGTGTGTGGTGGAGAGCCACCAAAACATATTTGGTTTCCCAGTATCCGGAGATTAGTTGGGGAATTTTCTTATCCGCTTTTAGAAATCAATATGTCCCACCAGTTGCTTAGAAGAAACTGCAAGTTGAATTTCGAGATTTGGTACAGGGCAGCATGACGGTAGACGAACCCCTTATCCAACAACTCCTGTAACTGCTTCTTTAGTTCCTCTAACTCAATCGGAGCCATTCTGTACAGTGGCTTGGATATTGGCTCTGTACCAGGTGCCAAATCTATACAAAACTCTATCTCTCTATCTAGCGGTAACCCTGGTAAATCATCAGGAAAGATATCTGAAAATTCTCTAACCACTAGAATGCCCCTCAATTCCGGACGTGCCTTATCCGCCTCAACCACGTATGCAATATAACCTTCAAAATATTAATCATTTAGTTAGCATAGAAATTCATCCATTTCGCTAACAATAACTACTGCTTTCATTACTTTTCAAAGGAACTTTACAATACATTGTTCGGAGAAACTTACAGTAACGTTATCTATCTCTGAAAACGTTACTGTCTTAGAAAAATAATCTACCACAACACGGTCTGCAGCAAACTAATCTATTCCTTGGATTACATCAAAGTCGCTCATATGCATTAAAATGAGCTCGGCTGACATTTTATTTCCCCTACTTTCAACTTACAATCCCTAAACACATATTCCACTAGCTGACTATTGTTCATAGGAGTGCTTATCAGCATCTTCCTACTTAAAGGGGTAAGCTTCCCATATTTAAACAACTTATATGCAAATGAAGGCGATACAAATGAATGCATGGCACCAGGATCTATCAAAACATAAGCTTTAAGATAAAAAATTAAGATGGTACCTTTCACCACATCTGAAGACTGATCCGCAGTATCCTAGTCCAGAGCGTGTACTCACCCTCTACCAACTACCCGCTTTCCCTTCTCTTCAGCTATCGCCCTTCATCTCGGAGTAGGAGTATCAGCAAGCGCTCTCTTCGGCTCCTTGCCCTTCTGTGGGGCACTCTCAATCATCTTTGGGCAATTCTGGATCATATGCCCTGGCTTTCCACATCGAAAATATACTGCATGAGGTCAATAACACGGTCGAGTACCATGGTATCTACCACACTTACTACACTGCTCTGTAGTAGGTCGTGGCTCTCTAATCACTATGCCATTCGCTGAAGTTATGGCCGGATACACGGGAGGCTTAACTATTTTCTCTCGGATCTCCTCAATCTTCGGCCTCTTCCCAGATAATCTCCTACTCCCTCTATAACTAAAGCCTCTATCTACTGCCGGTCTCTTCCTATCTCTGTCCCTCACTCTACCAACCTTCCCGAACTCTAAAGCATTCCGCTCAATATCCTGTTCACATAACTGTTCCCTGCACATTGCCTCCTCATAAGTCTGTATATCTAAGGGAACTAATCAGGATCTGATGGCTGGTCTCAGTCCATCCATAAACTTTTGGACCTTCTTAACCTCACTATCCATAATGTCAGGATCATACCTACCCAGGGAGATAAATATCGTCTCATACTCGTCCATTGATCTGCTCCCCTGGGTGAATCCCAAGAACTCCATTTGCAGCTTTCGTTGCGTAGTATCCGAAACATACTGCCTTTTGAAGGCCTCCAAAAATATATCTGAGGTGATCTCTGTATGTCGGGCTCTCAAAATGGGTCTGGTGGACTTCCACCAATGCTTTGTCCATCCCTTTAGCATGAATGCGGCAAAAGCAACCATCTTGTATTAGTGTACTCGAAAAACCCACATAACTTCTCGATCTCATTCACCCAATCATCTATAGCTACTAGGTCCTTAATCCCACTAAAAGACAGCGATCTAAACTTTTGAAACTACCATAATTTATCCAGGTCATATCCATAACCCTAACCTCTACTGCCCTGCGGTGGATCAACAGGAGAAGGTGTATCTTGTACTGGTGGGGGTGTTGGAGTATCTGTAGTTTGTGGTCTCTGGGCAAGCTGTGCAAGCATCTTAGGAGCAGCTGCCTTTTCAACATCACCCTGTGCAGCTGGACCTTCCCCGCCCCTAGCTCTATGTATCGATTGGGCAACCAACTCCAAAATCATTGCTATACTCCGCTCTATCCTAGCGAAGCATGCCTCAACACTCTTCGATCTCTCTGCTAGACCTGGTGGGGCATGCTCAACATCAACCTCCACTTCTATCTCTTCTTGAGTCTCATGTGATGACGCCTTAGCACGATTCTCAGGCCTACCCGTATGGCCTCTAGCTCACGCTCTCGCCCCTCTACTGCGACTGATATTAGGCATAATGGCCCGATTCCTACATTCATAACCATTTCTTAGTCAAACTTATCTTGATATACACAGTTGTATCTAAACAATCATAGTAACATGGGGATGTAATTTTTCTAATTATTAACACCCATACACATCAGACTAACTCGGCTCTAATACCACCTCTGTCATGGCCCCTAATTTATCAAAAATCGCTACCATTTTTTTGATCCATTGTTCTTTCCTTCTTCCGATTGTGAACAACTTCACCACCAACAGTTGGGCTATGCATCGGTGTTAATCTCATCCAACCATACCATTTCAATTCACATTTTATTTTAAATGTAACCACTTACATTTCATAGTCAGAGTTACGATTTACATGTGTTTACAATTCTTCACATCCCTAAGTGTTACATTTAAAATATTACTGTGCTATTGCATGTCTAGATACAAAACTGTACAAATGTGTATACCTTTATATGATGGGATGTAACAGACACCAGAAATCAAATCCTCAGTCACTCTCAATCTACTGAAAGTGCTTTGTAGATGAGGAAAATAAGGGGGTGAGCAACCACACGCTCAGTAAGGTAATCATGCGAGTAAGTAGATAACTATACTATCTACGTGACCGTGATGCCATGTATAAAACCATGTAGTTACACGTCATACCCAAAACATCAGTTCATGCTCATGTTTATGGTATATAAAGTAGTTCACGTTATTCAAACCAGTGCACAAGTCGACAAATAAAGCATGAAAAATCATCATGCGAGGTGCACTTAAAATAGTTCATGATATTCAAATTAGTGCACAAGTCGATAAATAAAGTATGGAAAATTATCATGCGAAGTGCACTTAAAAAAGTTCATGCTCGACACAAATCAGTACCAAATCACCATCTGTCAGGACTCAACCCCTCCCTTAGACTGTCTTAGCCCACAACATAATTTAAATCATGCAATTATCATAAACTAGGTGACATGTGAGATTAGGCAAATAATAAGTGTAATATCTAGGACTATGGCCATATCCTTTGTGATCTCAGGCTTCACGGATTCTAGTGAGCGGGATATCACGCCTATCTGCTTTCGTACGGGAGGTGGGTCACGTCCTACCCGTCGATCCATAGTAGATTTTACCTCGTCTGAAGATGGTATATATATATATATATCCAAGCACGGTTTACTGTACTACATGCTACATGCACAGTACAACGTACTCCGTGGACCCATATCATCATATCAAATCATGCCACATCTCAAAACACATGTGCGAGCCTATTTAATTGGTGTGACACAAAGTCTACTTGAAGCTCCCAGCACAGCTCCCAACATGTCATAAAATCACGTGAGAGCAACGCTCCAGCACTATGTCATAAAATCCATGTGAAAACTAGTGCGAGCACAGCTCCAGCACTAATGTATGTATGAAAATGTCAAATCTCATGCGAGCAACACTCCAGCATGCTTTATTTCCATAAACCCCTGTAGATGGCTAATTATTTTTGCAAAGAATAGTTATTAAAATGAAATTAAGTTGTTTTCCTGTAAACCATTTAAATGCTAGCTAGCCTACCTCCATGCTAAAAGCAGTAAAAGACTCAAGAACATCCTATTCTTTCTTTTCATGATCTTTTCTAAAATCTCAATTTTTACCCTTCCTAGGGGAAAAATGATAATTTGCCATTCCGGACCCCTTAAAGCATCGTTTCTTTTTTAGGACCTCAGATATTTAAGAAATTGTAAATGCGCCCGCAAACGCGTACAAATATCTTTAAGAGCCAACAAAATCCCCTTACCTCAAATCACTCGGAAGCTGCTTCTTCCTCATTTCATGCTTTTCGTGATTGGGTCTAATTGGCTCCGGATATATCTTCGGGAGCTGTAAATATTCATCATTCACATCAGTCAACACTGATAACTCATTCTTCTGACTTCATCATAGTCAATATATCTTATTGGGTCGATTGCATTAAACTTGACCCGTGATCACATTCGTCCATGACATGGTGGCTGAACACCCATCACGCCACCTTGGCCAAATGCTAGCCATCGTCATGCCATTCCTAGCCAATTTGGCTAGCAAACTCACTTAGTTATTTTACCAAGCACTTGACATGCATGCTTTAACCTTAGTTTTCCATTCATTCATGCATTTTCACAAACACCTTATATGCACACTTCATAACTTCATCCAATTCCATAAACTGATTTCACAAAACCATCTCAAAATCATGCATATAACATCACCAACACCATAGTATAATCCATTCATCATTAAATCAACCATAGCTCACTTTCTCACACTAAACCCATATTTGGTCATGGATGATTAAGCATGCTCAAGGATGTTTCAGCCAACCATACATACACCAATCAACACATAAAAATGTCTAGATTAACATAATTGAAGTTGGTGTATTGAAAACTTACCTAGCTTAACCTTTCTTTTTTTGTCGAAATTAGGGAAATACCTTGCTCATTCAATCCAGAGATTCAACTACTAGTTTTTGACTATGTTGTTCTTCTCATCACTAGGAACAACTTTACTAAAAGCAACCTTTCTCAAATCTACTTGGAAGGTGATGATATTCTAAAGTGAAAAAATTTGTTTGCTTAGCTAAAAATGGAGAGGTATTTGGTATTCTGGGGAAGAAGATTCGCTGTCGGGCTTTTAAACAGAAATGGGTGTTGTGAGATCAATCTCCTAGGGTGAGAGATCGATCTTCCTTTGGCTTAACTACACAAGTATTCAGTAAATAAGCTGTGGGATCGATCTGCTCTTGGGAAGGGATCGATCCTCTATATGCAGAATCACATCGAGATCGATCTGCTTGCCTGGAAAACCTTTGTGATTTCATCCTGGAATTACAAGATCGATCTTATCGTGAAGGGAGATCGATCTGGTATTCATCCATAGGATTCTCGTTGCTAATTTTTCCAGACTTTCAAGGGAAAGATTGCATTTAAATGCTTCACCAATCATTTTGCATTCTATTCACATTTAGAATATAAAAAGGTCCATTTCTTATGATTCACATATTATGTAACTTGTGTGTGCAACATGGAATCATAAAGGGTACATAGAATTCACGGGCCTTACATCTCTTATGATTCATATAGCATGTAACAAGTGTGTACATCATGAAATCATAGGGAATTCCTATAAAAGTATGGGCCTTATATTATCATTTCATGTTTTAAGTCCTTGTATTCAGTCAGAGTGGTTTAAATTCCATTCGTTTAGTCGGTAGCCACTTTAGCCCTTATTTAGCCATTACATGGATTCATGAATATTCATTCATTCTCATTGCAATTTCATTCAAGCAAAAGCTCTTCTTATGATTCAATTAACATATGAAAATGTGTCCATTATATGAATCATAAGGAATACATCACTAAAAGTGGGTCTTACAAATGCGCTTAGTAAGAAACTCATGTAAGCAATAGACAACCATACTATCTACATGCTTATAATGTATGCCATGATCAGTTATAAAACATTGTAAAACACTTAAATATAATTCAATTCGTTAATACTGAAAACGATTCACAATCGATACAATTTCTTTTAAAAACACTTTCAATCACACTCCATTTTCGGTAATATACTTTACCATATGTAAAACATATGCATTCAATATAGTTGGTACAATGAAACCATTTACTGTTCAATCAATATAGTAAAACACTTGAATTCGTTTCTTTAAAATGATTCATTCAATCAGTAAATAGTTCAATTCACTTTTCTTTCTATTAATAAACAATTCAGTTCGCTGAGACTTGGCTGGGATTCAATCAATAATAGTACAGTCGATATATGACCATAGTCAATGACCCCGTGCCTCATGGGCCAAGTGTGCTTGACTGTCATACGCCTCAGGGGCGATGGGTCAGTCCAGCCCGTCGGCCAATCAATACAATACAGTTCAGTTCAGTTTAGTAGTCCGAAGACTCATTACACGGTGCAACGTATTCTATGTGCGTCCACACGGTACAACATACTCTGTGGACCTCGATACAATACAATATGACTGAGGGTACCGAGTAGTCTCAAGGATTTACCCCCCAACATCAATATCAACCATCAACTTAGTATCAAAATTCAGTGCGAGCAGGTCAGTGCAAGATCACACAACAATACACGACTCTCCAACACTTAAAATCTCAAATTGTTTGTTCTCTTCCCAAATTGTTTGTTCCCCCACTTAAAATATTTGGCCACTTAATTTCTCCTGGTCCTCATGTTATGATTTTATTTTATTTTATTTTTTGACCAAGGGGACACACCTTTAATCCCAATTGTTACCCCTCTATAAAATCGTATTCATGCAAATTCATGGTATTTACAGCTGAAGGAAAAAGAAATGATAGCAAGAGTGTTGTCTCATCGTCAGCATAAACATTTGCTAAGGGAAAAAGTAGAGTTGGTGATCGTAATGCTTGGTAAGAGAAGGCACAAAAGAAATATATAAATACAAATATGTACTAGAAATGATAGCTTTCTGTAGGAAGGAAGATATGGGCTGAATGGTGAAGTGAAAGAAAAAAACTAGAAAAAAAAAAGAAAACGAAGTAATGGGGGCAATAAAGGACATGAAGTCAATTGCCACAAAATTAAATGATGTACAAATGAAATAAAATAAAGATAATGAAGTGATGAATCTGAAAACAAAACGAAAGAGAATAGGAGGAGTGCAGAAGTTTGGAAAACTGAAATGAAAAGAAATAGTGCTCGGACAGAAGAAAAACCAAGAATAAATGCCTATATATTTATATTATATATATGTACTATGGAAGGTGGTAGGAAAGGAAGGAATGAGTAGAGCATTGGCAGTGAATAGAGAAGGAAATTGAAAATGAAAATCGAGTGGTTTAGTGAAGAAGATACAAAAGGGCAAAGCTGAGGGACACCCGAGAATGATAGCCTGAAAATAAAAAGAAAGAAGTGTGTGGGAGTGTGATATGGCTGCTGGGAATTTAGAGCAAAGGACTACGAGAGGGAGTGAAAATAGTTGGTAGCTGCAACAGGGAGTTTGTGCTGTAGTCCAGCATAAAGAGGAAAACTAGACACGGACGACGAAGATGTCTTGCTGGGCACAGTAGCCTTAATTGCAGTATGATGATCAGGAACACAGTAGCTACAATATACAACAGGTTTCGGTTGACCAAATGAGTAAGGCATAGCTCCTGGAACCACATGTATAAAAAACTGCAGCAACAACGTTTGCGTAAGTCGAGAGGTATCCAGCAGCTTAAGATGAAGGAACTAGAGCGAAAATAAAAGGGAAAAAGGTTACTGCATTTGCGTGACTTAATAACAGGGGACAAGAATGAAGGCATGAGAAAAAGAGAAAAACTAAGCCAAGAAGTTTCAAACCGAGATGGCTTCATCCCTGTTTTATTACTTGATTAAGGTTGGGCTGTATACAGTCTACTGTAAGGAAGAATCAAAGTTAAGAAGGATGATGAACAAGAAGACAGAGGTAACCATGCACAGCCGCTGGTGTCACAAGGAATCTGAACCAAGCCGCCTGGAAGTAAGAATGAAAGGGTGATGCATGAGGGCTATACACAAAGAGCTTTCGAGATATAAACAGTTGAAGCAGCGACATGGAGCGACACTACTGGTGCGAGAAAACCATGAACCCTGAACAATGGAATTAAGTGAGCTGCAATATAGGACATAAGTCCTCTGCAACCTGAAACCAGGAGTTGAAAGGATTACGATGATGGTGGAGGTCAACTAAAGACCCTCGAGTATTGTCTAGACTGGGGGGAGAATGGTGAGATAGGCGGTGTCGGATGGAGGAGAAAGAAGAAAATGATGAACAGTAAAGAACTCGAAAATAAAGAAGGAAAAGGAAAAGAATTTTTGGGGCAAGGAAAATAATTATAAAAAAAGGAAGAAGAAGAAATTTATATATTTATGTGTGAAAGTGAATATATATAAAACACCGAAGATTAAACTGAATGCACGAAAATTCAGAGAAAATTCGGGAAAGATAATTCGAAAATATTTATTGACCGGACCCACTGGCTCGTACTATTGAAGTACAAAGAGACTGTCGATAGCCATCGAGGTAAGGAAAATTCTCGTGTGCTGCTAGAGATAAATATACGTAATTTTTGTGCATTTGTAGTTATAAAATTGTTAGGCTAAATTTCCTAGTTACCGAAATATAGAGAACCCGAGGTCGAATTTACATTTTTGAATTTAGGGAAATTTTAAACTTCGTAGATCGGTCCAACTACCAATATGGATTTACTTGGTTTATTTAGACAAAATCTCAATAATTATAATTATTGATTTTAAATCGAAATTTCCTGGTTTTACTCACCATAGCCTATTTATTGGCATTTTTAACTGAGAGAAAAAGGCTAGTCAGCCTCTTCTGAATTGTCTTATAAAATGAACTGAATTTACAAGTGATTTAAAGGAACTGATTTGCTTATAAAGTTATTCTGATAATATGTGCTTGAGCGCGTACTGACTGTGTGTCGTGCGGTCCGACTCGCACTGATTTTGAGACAAAGGCTTTGGTGAGATCATGCTGCATTTTTGTTTGTTCTGTATCTATTCTGTGGTCCATGGAGTACGATGTACTGTGCAGCATGCACCGAGTACGATGTATCGTGTTTTCTAATTCTGATTCTGGTCTTCGGACATTCTGATCTGTGAGCCGTTAGGGTAGCTGACCACTCTCACGGCCATTGACATCCCGGTACACCTGGCCCGTGATTACCTGGAGTCCCCGACATTGGCCAATTGTCATTTTTTATATTTGATATAGCATGTCTTCCTTGTCTCGTCTATTTGATATTCTAAATTGACTGTGTGATTGTATTTTCATATGGAACTGAATATTTTAATGCATAAAAGACCGTGGGGGCTACCTCTTGAATTGTACTAGACTAAAGTGTCACACCGTCATCGCTTTTAAAAGCTATTTAAAGTTTTAGAAAACGGTATTGTTTTCAGTTCTATTTTGATACTGAAATTGCCATGAATTTTTTCGACATTCATTTTTCGGAATTAGCAGTGCCTCTGTGAATATTTGAATTATTTTCTGAACTGTCTACATGAATTGTGATATCTGGAAATTCGTTTATTTTGCTAATGGAAGCTCTAAAATTTCTGTATTTATCACAGTAGATAATTTTACTACCAATATATGTTCTGGTTTCTAAAATTCATTTTTGGTATCTGTGAATTTACAGAACTACTTGTATACTTTGTGAAATGTTCCAGATTTGGCAGATACATATATATATAATTTTAAGTAGTGTATTTGTCTACATGTTATGGGGTTTTTCTTACTGAGCATCTTGAACTTACCCTCTACTTTCCTCCACAGAGCTCATCGGTAACTTGGACCGCTTCGGTTAGTAGGGCATTTCGCACAGCTGTGATTTCGCGGAGTATATTTTTGCATCGAAGGTATACCCAGTCTTAAGAAATTCTTTTGTATCTAAAATTTTTGTAAGTGCAGTAATGTAGGTGAGATGTGTTTGGGGGAATGTGAACATGACTATTTGTAGAACAAAATTTAATTAACACTGTTAGATTTCACTACTTGATCTAATATCGACTTGTACTCCAACCAAATTGTGTGGAAATTTGGGTCGTTACACTTAGATGGAATTTATCCAATATGATAATTAAAGTTTTTTTATTAATATCGATTGTCATTTTTATTAGTACTATTATTATAATGATGGTAATGGTATAATTATCAACATTTTCATTGCCATTATACTCATCATTAGTAGTGGTACCCAACAAGCAACGTATTTTCATAAATTTAAATTTTCTATAATATATATATATATATATAAATAGAACTAGTCATGTAGTTCTTTCTAATGTAAGATATGTGTGTGTGTGTGTGTGTGATGCAACTAGTAAAGTAATCTGGTACTCTCAAATCAAAGATAGAACATCATTGCTTAACAAATTTAAGCCCATAAAAAGACCTAACAAGACACAAGTTCCTTAAACATAAGGCCGAACAACATAAGAGTTTAAGGGAAAACACCTAAACTCCAAGACAACCAAACCTGCCTTTTCAAGATATGGTACATGGACTTAATATAGCCAACAACCACAACCAAACTAACAAAACAAGCTGTTGGCATGGTTGGTAGAAGGGGCTCCCACTCTTACAAATAACTACCCATGTCCACTATGCAACCACCTACTAACACTAGGCATCATGTGTGTAAGGATTAAGGACTTAAAGGTCTTGGGTTCAAACCATGTGAGACGCGAATTGAGGTATTTACCTCAACAAAAGCGTGAGGTGCCTATGAGGCTTCCAAAGCGGAGAGTACAGATGAGTGAGACTGTTGGGGCCACCTCTTGAATCCTGCAGGAACAAAGTGTCACACAGTCGTTACATCATATTGGAGGTGGTTAGTGTTTAAGTTGCATTCAGGTTAGTTTATATGGCATTTTAGATTAGATTTTTATATTAATTTTAAATTTGTTCATCCCAATTTTTATTATTGTTTTGGCATGATTTATGGTTGTTTTGGGGTTATTTTAGGTACATGTAGATTGCATTAATTTAGGGGTAAGTTTATGGTTAGTTTAGTTTAGGAATTAGTCTATTTTTCCTTGCATTTTCATGCATTAGTATTAGTTATGTTTGCATTGTAAGAATTTTTATTTACTATTTTAGTCAGATTTTAATAAATGTTTTAGTGTTAGGTTAGTATTTGTTTAGGGTTTGAGTCATGCACTTAGGTTTCGTTTAGGGTTTGAGTAATGCACTTAGGTTTAGTTTAGGGTTAGAGTTCAATTCATTCATTTTTAGGTTAGTTTTCATTTCAATTTCAAAAATTTCAAAAAGATTTTAATTCTCATGCATCATTTTAGTTAGTCTTAGTAATTAATTATGCATTTTATTAATTTAGAAATCATTTAGAGTTAAGATTAGTTTTAGGTTTAACATTTTAAGGCATTTTAGGGTTAGGATTAAATTAGGAATTTTTAGGATTTTTATTAAGATTTTATTTCATCATGCATTTGCTTAGAATCTTTTGCATTTTTATTTCATTAAATTAAATTAGATTCATGCTTTTTAATTTTCATATTAGGATTTTCTAGTTTTATTTTCATTATTTGCATTTTAGGCCTATATTTTCTATTATTTGCATTTTTAGCTCATTTTCATTATTGATTTTAATTTAGTTTTTTTTTTCCTTTGAAGTTGCTTTTTATTACTTATTTGGGCTTTGTAAGTATTTCTTATTCTCATTTTGCTTTTTATTACTTATTTGGGCTTTGTAAGTATTTCTTATTCTCATTTTTTATTAACTTCATTTTATTATTTTTGTTTATTTTGTTTTATTTTTGTTTTAATTTATGCAACTAGCCTTAATAGATCACCCTTTCTCATAATTGGCTAAGATACACTTTAGGATGTAATTATCTGTTAATCAATTAAGCTAGCTGAATCTCTGTGAAATGATATTCTGATACTCCAATTCCTATATTACTTGTATGACCTATGCGTTTGCAGTAGAAACCATTTATGGTCAATAAGTTTTTTGCGCCGTTGGCGGGGATTCGGATAGCCTTAGTTGATATCGGAGAAAGCATGCCAAGGTATAATTATAGCTTGTACATACTTACAACCTTTAGGTTAGATTAGGATTTTTTTTTTATATATACATAAAAAAATTAAAAATTCAAAAAAAAATTTAAAAAAATAAAAAAAAATCATTTAAGGGTTTTTTGGATGTCAGTATACGTAAAGCTTAGAGTTTTGATAGCCTTCCCCTTGATCTTGAGGTTGAGCGTACAATTAGAAAAATTAGAAAGGATTCTAGGAAGATAGTTGCTCTGCTACAAGACATGATGGTTGATCATAGAGAGCTTAAGACAATTGGTGATTATGCAGTCCCTACTATAGGAGGATATGGCATCAAGCCACCAGCAGTTCCAACCAACAATTTCGAAATCAAGCCCACAATCATCCAAATGATCCAAACTTTTCTTTAGTTCAGTGGACTACCTCGTGATGACCCACATGCTCACTTAAGTAGTTTCATAGAGCTTTGCAATACCTTCAAGCATAACGGGCTTTCGGATAACGCTATTAGGGTTAGGCAATTCCTTTTCTCACTTAGGGATAAAGCCTAATATTAGTTGACTTCTTTACCTCAAGGATCCATTTCTACATGGGACGAGCTAGTACAACAGTTCCTTGCTAAATTTTTCCCTCAATCTAAGATGGTTAAGTTTCGTAATGACATATCCTCCTTTGTCCAGTTTGTTCTTATATGAAGCATGGGATAGATATAAAGACCTATTTTGGAAGTGTCCACATGATGGTCTACCCTTATGTCTTAAAGTCCAGACCTTCTACAATGGTCTTACTAATCAGAATAGGACAATCATAAATGCTGCAGCAGGAGGAGCTCTTATGTGCAAGATGGAGGAGGAGGCTTATGCACTGCTAGATAAGATGGTCACCAAAAATTATTAGTGGTAAGCTGAGAGACACACACCTAGGAAGGCTGTTGGAATATACAAGCATGATGCTTTATCTACCTTGACGTTACAAATTGCCACTTTGACTAAGAAGGTAGAGTCCTTAAGTACCCATTCTAGCCATAGTTTTATCATGGCCATTAAGAGCCCGTTTTCTTCATGTGATCTATGTAGTGGTACTCACTCAATAGATAGGTGTCTGATTAGAGTTGAACCAGTTTAGTATGTTACCCTATCCCCTAGGTAGCAACGCAACCTCTTTTCTAACACCTACAATCCAGAGCAGAGGAATCACCATAACTTTTTTTGGAGCTAAAATCAGAGGCTGTCTTCCACTTTTAAACCTATAAGACCGCCCGATCTTCAACCTTCGCCTTTTCATATTCCTCTACCTACTCAAGTACCACCACCTCAGTGGTTCCAATAGAAGCAGCTTTTTCAGTCATACCAGCCACCATCTATTCAGCCACCACTTGTTTTACCCCTACCTTCTCAATTTCAGTCTGCACTTGTAAATGAAAAGAAGCCCTCGCTTGAATACATGTTTACTCAGATTCTAAAAAATCAAATGGCTTCCATTAAGAATCTGGAGAGACAGGTGGGACAGATTGCAAGTGTCGTTACTTAACCCTCACAAGGTACCCTACCTAACAATATAAAGTCGAATCCTAATAAGAGATTGGAGAAAGAGTAGTGTAATGAATTAGATGAGGGACAACTGACTGAGGAGAAGTCAAATATAGGCCACAATGATGAGCGTATTCTTTCTAATATTGTTGTGAGTACAATTGAGCCTAGCTCCTACTCACTTTCATCTTCTGTTTCATAAGGCTTAGACCCCGAACCTATTTCTATTAACACTACCTCTGTTGTAACTCTTCATATGGAGACCATTTCTTCAGAACCCACATCTTTAAAGCCATGTAAGACTGTTGAGCCTAGCTCCTGTCAGTCTATTATAGGCCTCCAATTTCATTTTCATAGAGGCTTGTTAAGCCCAGTTATGCTTTCCCCAGTTTAGAGCCCATAACACTTACTAAGAAATGTAAAGTCATTTATTGAGAGAGGGATTATACCTAAGCTTGGTGGTCCAGGTAGCTTTTCTATTCCTTACATCATTATTGACCAGTTCTTTTCAAATGCCTTTCTTGACCTAGGATCTAGTGTCTATCTTATGCCTTTAACAATATTTGATACCCTCAAGGAGTGGCAGAAGATGTGCCTGTCTAAGTTGATGAGCTCACTATTCTAGCAGATTTCTTTATCGTGGATATACGAGAAAGCAAAAGTACATCGATCATCTTAAGTAGACCTTTTTTGGCTTCAGGGAGAGCTTTGATAGATGTGAAACTAGAAGAGTTGACTTTTAGGCTCAATGGCAAGGAAGTTAAGTATAAAATGTTGGGCAAGAAGAAGAATGATATGAATGGTCAACCTAAAGGGTTGAAAAAGGGCTTAGCATCCGAGAATGATGTTAATGAGCTATTTAAGGATAATTAAGCTAAGTCATGTGGAGTGACCACTATATCGAGGATTTTAGAGGATGAGATTTGGAGAATGTTAGATGTTAATGGGGAGGTGAGTAGATTTATCCTCAATGTTTCTGAAGAGAATGATGTGAATAAGAGATTTTGTAAAGACCATTCTAGGACAATGACGTCATTCATTGAGGCATTGATTTCTAGAACACTATCCACTGTGAGGAGTGCTTTACTGAAGTGAGATGCTGCCAATCCCATGCCTCAAAAGCCCGATTGATACGTGCTATATAGCTTCATGATAGTCTGTTGAGGACTATAAACTCAGCCCAGCTTCAGTTTACTTGCTTTCTTTTCTTTTATTTTCTTTTCTTATTTTCCATTGTTGTAGAGTTTTTTTCTAGATTGATACTTGTTTTGTTTTGTTATCTTTTATAAGTACCATTAGTATCCATACCCATTGTTAAGCTTTATGATATTCATCTGGACAATGGGGGAGTTTTCTGTTTTGAGCTTCATTTTCTTTATGTTTATCTGCACACTGAGGACACTGTACACTTTAAGTTTAGGGGAGGGATTAACTTGAGCAATTTTCAAAAACAATTTAGCAAAATTGAAAATTCTTTCAAAATTTTGAAAATTTGTGCTTTGCATAATTTGTTTTCTTTTGATCCTATTGATATTGTATGATTTTGATTGATGGGAAGCATGATTGTTCTAAAAGAATAAAGTTAACTCCTTGAATTTATCTATACTCTGATTGTGAGTTCCTCATTTCGTGTTCGTGTGCATGTCATGTCATGAATTTGTATGCTCATTTAGGGAAAGCTTATGTGGATGTAGGATTGCATTTGTTCATTTCATCTTGTGCATCATATTATAGAATTTGTTTGATCTTCTCTCGAGGTGAAATATTATATCACACTTGCTGAGGAAGTGATTTAAGCTATCATTGGATCGTTTGAACCTTTCAAGCCATCCTTGTGCATATTTTATCGCTAGTCACCCCTCTAGGCCAAATAAGCTTTTTTGTATATATACTCGCATGATTTCCCTTAACCTAAACCCTTTTTCCTATCCTTTACCTCGAAAGCATGTGATTTCACTAGGATATATTCAGAGCTATGTACATATACGTTGTAGGTGATAGTGAAGAAGAAGAATGAAAAGAAAAAGAAAAAGAAAAGGAAAAGTAAATAAATAAATAAATGAAAGAAGAGAAAAAATACAAAAATTTAAAAAAATAGAATAAAGTGTATAGGAAAATAAATAAATATGGGTGAAATAATTAAAATCTCTAACATCATTAGATCTTAGTAACTAATGCATGTCTAAAGGTTTTTAAGCTTAAGTCGACTTTATCGTACCTTAAACCTAGCCTTACATTGCAAGCTTAATGAAGTCTTATTTATCTTTGATTAAGGGTGACTACATTAGTAGAGAGAGAAGTGAAAAGTAAACTTATGGGAGTTATCACTTGTCATTGACTTTGCATCCTTTTGTTTGCATAATTCGATCCGGGTGATATACTTTGAAGTGGCCTTGACATTCTCACACACACACCAGGGCTTCAATTTGGGTTTAGATTTATGATTAGTTGAGACTTAATGCTTGAATAACAATTGTAATTCTTTGATTTTGGGTTTCATACTTCGTCTTTCTGGATATGTTGGGAGAATAAGCATGTTGGGTATTTTATCACTTCTACCATGATTTTAACTGTGTTTGTTTTTGTAAGGCCAGTAAATTTTTATGTAAACTTATGATTTCCATGATGTACAGATAAATTATACAATAAATGAATCATAAGAATTGGATATTTTGGAGTGTTAAGTGTGAATGAAATGCAAATTGGGTATTGAAGTGATTGAATATTAGTTTAACATTGAAAATCTAGAAAATTGCAGTTGAAATGCTGAAGGATAAGGGCCAAATCGACCTCATTGCAAGGGGAGATTGATCTCATGGCCTGGAAACACAAAGCCCAACATTCTGGAAGAGGGAGAACGATCCCTCACTCAAATCAGATCGATCTCTAGTAGCCTCTGGATAGGCCAGATCGATCCCCTCTTAAGGCTTGATCAATCTCTGAAGCTTTCTACCTAGCCGAGATCGATCCCGTTCCATGAACAAAGATCGATCCTATCCCTTTGAACAGATCGATCTCATGTAAGAGGCAGATCGATCCCCTAACCTGCATTATCAAATTCTAAAGGCATTTAAGCAAGAGGAGATCGATCTCCATCCTTGGAGATCGATCTCATAACGCGATTACTATAAAAAGGACATGGCTGTTGAGCCTTCTTCCCAAAAATCCCAAAAACTTTTCATTTTAACGCAAAACAACCTAGTTTTTTCACTCTAGGATATCCTTACCTTCCAAAAAGATTGAGGAAAAAGCTATTTGAGCAAAGTTATTCCTAGTGAGGGAGTGAACAACATAGTCAAATATTGGAAGCTCAAACCATGGATTGAAGGAGAAAAGAGTTTTTTCCTCATTTTGGTAAAAAGAGGAAAAAGGTCAAGCTAGGTAAGATTTCTATACACCATCTTCTAGTATGTTAATGTAGACATTTTGATGAGTTGATTGGCGTATATAATGTTGGCTAAAATGTTCATATACATGCTTAAACAACCATGACCTATAATGGGTTTAGTGAGAGAAAGTTAAAATGGCATGGAGTTGATGATTATTTAAAAGTGTAGAGATGTTAGTAAGCATGTATAGATGATTTTAAGATAACTTTGTGAAATCCATATGTTGGAATGAATGATGATTGGAAATAGGCATAAGAGCTATTTAATAAATTGCCATAGTGAAGGAAATGATGAACTAGAGGCATTAGGAGCTTAATATCGGTTTAATGTGAGTTAATAGATTCTCGAGAAATGAAAAGAGCAATCAAAATGGACTTAAGAGAAAGTGAAGTCTTATAAGTGTTAAGAGACCCAATAAGTCGAATCGAATATAATCAACACGAGAATTGTGTTGTATTGGGTTAAATTGATGTGATAAATAAATTGTGCAACTCCTGAGATTTCATCGGAAGTGAATCGGACTGCACGATCGAGCAGTTCCGAGGAAGTGGAATCACTCGATGCGATTCCAGGTAAGGGAATTTTGTGAGTATCTGGAGGTAGTTGCACGTATTTTGAGGGTGTTTATAGGGCTTTGTAATTGCTCGGTTATCTAGAAAAGAAATAATGATTTGTAAGAACGATTTCGGATATAGATTATTTTGGTTTTGGAAGTGAATCTTACAAAAATGGGTAGTAAGGCTAATAATTGCACAAACATCCTGTTTTGATATTTTTACGAAATACATTGCTTTGGTTTAAAAAAATCTACGGATAGGTTGGCTATTGACTTCATGATTTTGTGAAATAGCACGAGTCCGGTGCTAACTGTGGTTTGAACGTGTTTTGTTGAAATAGAGCCACCTATCAGATTTATGTGATGTTTTATAAGTCATACTGGAGCTTTTGCTCGTACGTGGGTTTCCATTGATTTCCTTATGCATATAACCGTACTGGAGCTATTCTCATACATGATTTTCTCATTACTTGTTATGCGTAAAAATCGTACTAGAGCGTTGCTCGTATAAGGGTATTTAATGATAATGCATGAAATCGTGCTAGAGCTTTGCTCGCACTGGGCTTTTCACACTGTGATATGTAATGAGTTGTGTTGAATGTCTAGTGTAGACTTTGTGTCACACGTATGAGATGCTCGCGTGAAACATGCTGGATGCCTCGTGTAAACTATTTATTAGTCACACAGATGAGATGCTCATATGTGCACTTGAGACTGAGTAGGTTATACATGGCATGGGGTAGATAAGACCTATGGCAGGCACCCCTAACCATGATGTGGGTCCACTGAGTACGTTGTACCATGTATATTACATGGAGTACATTGTACCGTGAGGTTATGATGTTGATTTGAAAGTCTGGCGAAGGACTAACCCACCTCTGTTCCAGCATGATGCCCCGCACACCGGGATCCTTGTGGTCTGGGATGATAATGACATAGTTGGCCAACATAGTCCTCGATTATATGTAGTGACCACTTGTCTCACATGATATCACATGGTTTTTTTTTTATATAGCGATCATGAATTGTGTTGTCCAGGGTAGACCCGAAGGAGGAGTCGAGCCTTGAGGGATGTTTTTAAAGAGATGGTATTGTTGTTTGTGATGAGTTTCATTATGTTTTGAGAAAGTACTAAATCCTGAGGGATGGTCTTATGATGAGTTTTATTATGATGAGCATGAGATTTTTTACATGATGATCTTTTCCATGTTTACATGTCTATTTTCATGGTTTTCAGTACATGATATATGTATATGCATGTGGCATAGTTTTAATAATTCCTCATGCTCTATATATAAATTATCTTTATGCATGATATTATAAGCATGTAGACAGTTTAGATATCTAGCACGCTTGCATTATTGCCTTACTGAGCGTGTGGTTGCTCATCCCTATCATTTTCCCCCTCTACAAAGCGTACATAGTAGCCTAGTGAAGGACTGAGGTGTTATATTTGGATATCCGCTGCTCTTCATCGCCAAGAGGTATACACACAAGAATTCTTTTTGTATCTAAACATGTAATAGCACAATAATCATTTTAAATTGTAATATGAGGGATGTAAGTGTTAGTAAACATGTATAAGTATATAACTTAAACTTTCAAATGCATGTGTTTGCTTTTTATTAATTGAAAGATGAATGGTAAATAATGATTAATACTGACTCATAGCCCAACTATTATTGGTGAGAATTATTCACGACTGCGAAAGGAAATGAAAAAGTGAAAAATTTATAGTGATTTTAGATGAAAGAGGGTCGTGACAGAGATTGGAATCATAGCTGAGTTGGCCTGATATGAGTCCGTATTAATAAGAAGGAAAGTTACATCCCATATTATTGTGCTTTGTTTAGATATAACTCTGTATATCAAGATGGAATAAGACTAATAAATGGTATGGATACAGGAAATTAGGCATTATTCCTGTCACCCACTGAGGTAGAGGGGCGAGTTTACGTGTTAGAGGCCGTAGGGGTAGGCCTAAAAGTCGTGCGGAGCCACAAACTGATCAGGCTCCATAAGACCCTGTTGAAAGAACTGGGGATACTGAGGCACGCTTTGCTAGGATAAAGCGAAGTATCGACAGCCTGGTGGAGATAGTCACGCAGGCGTTGGGTGCTGGTGATAAACGAGGTCCAGCCGTGCAGCCTACCACTACTGCACAGGTAGCTGCTGTGAGATCTGAGAATTTAGACATTTAAATTATGTAATGAGAACATGATGTGTAATTGATTAAACTAAATATGATGTACTCATATATTGAAGTGGTATGGAATGAAATTTTAAGTGATGAATGAGTTATAAATGAGATTTTATGTTAAAGTGTGAAACTATGGGGCCAGATCGATCTTGGAGAAGAGAGGATCGATCTGGAAGGCCAAAAATGACAAGGAAGGGGGAATTTAAGCAAGCAGATCGATCTCCAATGGAAGAGGATCGATCTCCTTATGATTCTGTAATGAAGAGATCGATCTCAAAATGTTTCTATAAAGGAGAAGATTGATCTCCCCAAGGAGCAGATCGATCTCATGAAGCATTCTGTAAACTAGAGATTGATCTCACAATTGAAACAGATCGATCTCACCCCACGACAGATCGATCTCTTAGGCATAAAATTACCCCAAATCATCCCCAAATTCAAATGCAGATCGATCTCATCAAGAGCCAGATCGATCTCCTACCCTCAGTCTATATAAAGACCCCTTCGTTTTTCCTAGAAATGGATCTCTCTCTCTCCCAAACCTCCATTTCAACTGAACCCTAACTTTCTCTCTCTTCTAAAGTCCCCATTTTTGTCCAAATCAAAGATTGTGGCAAGAAGGAAAGTTGTTCCTCATCCAAAGGAGAACAACATACTTGAAAATCAAAAGACGAATCGAATCGAGGTGTGAGTTGAGCACTCCACAAGTTTGGGTAATCTCTAAACTTCAATCTTGGATTTTAAAGTGATTTTTGGTGATTGTGAATATGGGCATTGTGATGAAATAGTTAGGAAAGGATTAGAGCTGACAAAAAATTGTGATTTATTAGAGTGATGGTGATATTAAGTAAATTATGGTAAATTGGGATTTTTGTCTATAAATTAGAAATTTAGGCAATGAAGTGATTTTGGCATGGGTATTATGCATGAGAAATGTAGAATGTTGAGATATAGTGGATGAGATTATGAATTGTGATAGAGTCATAAGAAATGGGATAATTGAGGTTTTTAATGAGAATATGGGCAATATGCTCGATGTAGAGATTTTGAGGTTATGTGATAATGAGTTATTGATGTTTTAACATCGTTGGACAGCTCGGGAGTTCCAGAGAGGAATGTGAGACTAGTCCATGATACGGGGGAACAATTGCACTATACGAGGTGCAAAGAGGTAAGGGAATCTTAAACTCGTTTGTGTATGTGAATTGTGAAATATTGTAGCATGAATTGCGATTGAGAAAACAAGCATGTTTTATGTGTTGTGAATGAGTAGTGCACACGATTTTATAGCCGGTTGAGGCCCAACTTTTATGAGTTGTAAACTAAGCGTAAAAATGTTTTATAACTGTTTTGTGTTTAAAACGTGAAAAGAGATTTGGGCTCTACGTTAAGCCGTACTGAGATTGAGAAATGTGTGCGTGGTTTTCCAGTTGGGACTCGATTTTTAACATGTTTTGTGTTGAGTACACAAATGTTTTAAATGAGATTTATGAGAGAAAACCATTATGAGTTCTACGTGAAGGCAAAACGTTTTATATGATAATGGCTAATGATTGAGACTTAGGCGTGTCATGTTGAACACACATCAGGCCTTGCTTTGGCAGTATGTAAGTTCGGGCCTTGTTCTGGTAACATGTAAGTCTGATTATTCCTCTACTCTGGTAGGGTTGGGAGGCCTTCCTCTGGTAGCATGTAAGTCTGGGCCTTGCTCTGCTAGCATGTAAGTCCGATATTCCTCCGTTTTGGTAATGTGAGATGACCCCCGTTCTGGTAACGTTAGGTGGCCTTGCTTTGGTAGCATGTAAGACCAAGAGAATGAGCCGTCTGGGAACCGACCCAGGGACCACATGATAGTGTGCATGAGGAGAGGCATTGCTCTGGTAGCATGTCAGGCCAGGCCTTGTTCTGGTAACGCGTAAGTCCAATATACCATGTACACGACCATATGTCGACATTCCCTCTTATGAGGATGCCTAGGATGCGCACCTAGAGGAGATTTATTATGATGTGCCATGACAAGTTTTATATGAGTTTTATTGTCTAATCTCCTTTTTATACTATGAGTTGTGTTTTGTGGCTGTGCCACGTGCATTTTATTGCGGTGATTTTTATCACGTTTTAATGAGAAAAGCCATTATCGCATCATGATTTTCACATGCTTGTAACTGTGATTTATACTGAGTTATGTACTCTCATGTTTTCACATGATTTTAGAGAATGAGATGAGAATGATGTTTTATTGAGTCATGCTACATTTTCTAACGAGTTTTCAACTATGAGTTAAAATGATTGTGCTGTGCAAATCTTTTTTTTATTGATGAGTCCCTTACCCCCTTACTGAGCGATTTAGAAGCTCACTCTGTTTTCTCTTCCCCTCAGATTTCTTCAAGTGAAGAGAGTTTTTCCTGCGACGTAGTGACTAGTGGAGGACTTGAGCTCCAGGCCATATATTGTATTTGAGGTATAATTTATCATTTCATGTACTCAGAATAAAGTTGTAATTACAGACACTTGTTGTACAATGATGTATGAGATGTATTAGGATTAATCAACTTGGAATTGAGTAATGTATATGATATGATATGATATGATATGATATATACTATTTAATGATGAGATCCTGATGCATTATAAGTATGATGATGTATGACACTGCACAGGAATGCACCCTTAATTGTGATTGATGAGTAAAAAGTTGTAAATTTGCCTTATTTTTTGCGCTTCCGGGGCGTCACAGCTACAGAGGCAGAGAGACCTCAAACTACAGGGACTGTTACACCACCCCCAATTCAGGATACGACTTCTCCTATCGCTCCACAGACGAGGGAAAGTGACCTGGGTTATGATTATGAGTTGAGGAGGTTACGACAGTTGCAGGAGTTGAAACCTCTAGTATTTAGAGGGGTGAAGGACCTGGTTGTGGCTGAGGATTGGGTATATGAGATGGAAAAATTGTATGGGTTCTTCAGATGTACATCGACTGAGAGGGTTACCTTTGTCATATTTATGCTGAAAGGCGAGGCAGAGCACTGGTGGAGATCCACCGTATCTATTATGAGAGCCCAACATCCCGAGATTACATGAGAGATATTCTTAGAGGCCTTTAGTAGGCAGTATATTCCAGCCACTGCACAGAGGAAGATGTGGCTGGAGTTTATGAACTTGGTTCAAGGGAACCACTCTATGGACGAATATGAGTCTAGGTTCATATCCTTGGGAGGGTATGACCCTGATACATTTAGCAGTGAGGCTATGAAGGTCCATAGATTCATGGATGGAATGAGACTAGCCATCATATCCAGATTGGCTCCGTTTGACATCCTCACTTATGAAGAGGCAGTGTGCGGGGCGCAGCTATGTGAACATGACTTTGAGCAGAATGCCTCTGCATTTGGAAAGGTTAGTGGCAGGAGAGATAAAGATTAAAAAAGATTCGGGGTTGATAGGATGGTCAGGAGAGGAGGTCAGAGATTGTTTGAAAAGAGGCCAAAGATTGAGGAGGTGCAAGAGAGAGCTACTAAACCTCCTATGTACCCAGCTTTAGCTCCACCAAGGGGTGTAGTCATTGGAAGACCACAGCCTACTACCAAGTAGTGTAGGAGATGTGGTATATTTCATGGTACCCGACCTTGTCCGACGACCCCTATTGTAGTTATAGATGTGGGCAGCCAGGACATATCGCGAGGTATTATCCAAAGATGATTGAGACTGCCCCACATAAAGGCAAGAAGTTGGAGAGAGCTCCTGTTTAGACTTCTGCTCCAAGGAGAAAAGCTACAACTGAGGAAAAAGGGAAACATATGGTTGGTAGAGGGCAAGTACATGCAGTGGACCAGGACACCGCAGACACTTCAACGAATGTGATTAAAGGTACCATCCTAATTTTTGATTTAGAAGCATTTGTATTATTTGATCTTAGTGCCACGCATTCCTTTATATCGTCGTCCTTTGCACATAAGTTGTTGAAGCATGTAAAGCCTACATTGTTAGATAGAATGTTGATAATCTCTACACCTATGAATGATAGTCAGTTGACTGAATATGTGTATAAGGATTGTAGACTAAAAATAGGAGGGAAAGATATGACGACCAACCTTATTCTACTCAATATGAGTGACTTTGATGTAATTTTAGGAATAGATTGGTTGGCTGCAAATCATGCTATTTTAGACTGTTTTGCTAAGACAGTGATGTTTTCAGAGATAGATAACCTTGTTGTAAGTTTTGTTAGAAAGAAATGAAGAGACATGATTATTGTATAGATAACCTTGTTGTAAGTTTTGTTAGAAAGAAATGAAGAGACATGATTATTGTATGTGAGAAGAGTATGACTTTTACTTATCTTATTTAAGAGATGAATCTACTTATTAAGCATGAATGTTAATGTGATGACCTATGTTACTAACGCTGAAAAAGATAATGTGAAGGGTTCATTTCATACGTGGTTGACACAGATACGGCATATCCGAAATTGAGAGACATTCCAGTGGTTGCAGAGTTTCCTGATATCTTTTCGGACGATTTACCAGGGCTACCACCCGACAGGAAAATGGAGTTTTGCATAGAGTTGGTACTTGGTACAGAGCCGATACCTAAGCCATCGTATAGAATGGCTCCGATTGAGTTGGATGAGCTAAAGAGGCAGTTGCAAGAGTTGCTAGAGAAAGGGTTTATCAGATCGAGTGTCTCACCTTGGGGAGCTCCGGTTCTATTTGTGAGGAAGAAGGATGGGAGCCTCCGACTGTGTATAGATTATCAGTTGTTGAATAAGGCCACTATTAAGAATAAGTACCCCCTTTCACGTATTCATGATTTGTTGGATCAGCTCCGGGGAGCTCAGGTCTTTTCTAAAATAGATCTGTGATCTAGGTACCATCAGTTGAGGATATGGAGTGGAGATGTACCCAAGACAGCATTTCGTACCCGTTATGGCCACTACGAGTTCATGGTCATGCCATTCGGATTGACGAATGCCCTCGCAACATTTATAGCTTTGATGAACGATGTATTTAAGCCATACATGGACCAGCTTGTGATAGTATTCATTGATGACATATTGATTTATTCCAAGTCCAGGGAAGATAATGAGCAGCACTTGAAGATAGTTCTATAGGCCCTCCGAGAGAAGAAATTCTATGCTAAACTCGGAAAGTGTAACTTTTGGTTGGAGCAGATCTCATTTTTTAGCTATGTTGTATCGAGGGATGGGGTATCAGTGGATCCATCCAAGATTGAGGCAGTTGTACAGTGGGAACAGCCCAGGATAGTTATTGAGATCAGAAGTTTTCTGAGATTGGCAAGGTATTATCGGAGATTTGTAGAGGGTTTCTCCTGTCTAGCTGCTCGTTGACACGTCTCACATGGAAAGATGTTAATTTTTTGTGGGATGAGGCATGTGAGAGGAGTTTTCAGGAGCTTAAGCATTGGTTGACCACTGCTCCGATTCTCACCATTCCTATCAGCTCAGGATGTTTCTTTGTCTATACGGATGCATCACATCAGGGACTGGGCTGTGTACTTATGCAAGATGGGAAGGTAGTTTCCTATGGATCCAGACAGTTGAAGGATCACGAGAGGAACTATCCGACTCACGATTTAGAGTTGGCAGCCGTAGTATTTGCATGGAACATATGGCGCCACCATCTCTATGGTGAGAAATTTCAGGTGTATACGGACCACAAGAGCCTTAAGTATCTATTTTGGCAGAAAGAGTTGAATATGAGACAGAGAAGATGGCTCGAACTCCTTAAAGACTATAATTGTGAAATCATGTACCACCTGGGTAAGGCGAATGTAGTGGCCGATGCCTTGAGCAGGAAGAACCTCGAGTTGGTGTCTTATATGATGGTTCGGGAAGATGAGTTGTTGGAGCAGTTCGCGAGCCTCAGTTTGGATGAAGCCCCACCTAATACGGAGAGTGCTGATGTTGTGGCTAGTTTGAGTTTGGAGCTAGAGTTAATTAGTTGTATTCGACAGGCTCAGCAGAGTGATCGATAGTATACCGATTGGTTTAGATAGGTACAGACAGGTGTGGGTACTGATTTTGAGCTGAGTACAGATGGATTGCTGAGGTTCAAGGGCAAGATATGTTCCCGAGGATCTAGAGATCGGGAGCTTGATTTTATCAGAAGCTCACTCATCGAGGTATACGATACATCTAAGGAGTACCAAGATGTATCAAAACCTTCGAAAGGTTTATTAGAGGTATTGAATGAAAAGAGACATTGTTGAATATGTCGCTAGATGTCTCGTCTATTAGCAGGTGAAGGTAGAGCATCAAAAGCATGCAGGGTTATTGCAACCTCTACCTATACCTACATGGAAATAAGAGCATGTCACCATGGATTTTGTGATGGGTTTACCGAGGACCCGCAGAGGTCAGATGCCATTTGGGTGATTGTGGATCGATTAACAAAGTCAGCCCATTTCTTAGCTATGAGAGCTACCGATACTCTGAGTCAGTTGGCAAACTTGTATGTTCGAGAGATAGTTCGGTTACATGGTGTTTTAGTGAGCGTTATTTTTTATCGGAATGACCTTTTCACTTCCTATTTCTGGGAACATTTTCAGGAAGTGATGGAGACCCAATTGAGTTTTAGCACCGCTTTTCACCCTCAGATAGATGGCCAGTCAGAGAGGATAATACAGACCCTAGAGGATATGTTGAGAGCATTTGTGTTGGATTTTAGAGGCTCCTAGGATGATCACCTACCGTTAGCAGAGTTCACCTATAATAACAGCTATGATGCGAGTATCGGGATGGCACCATATGAGGCACTATATGGACGCAGATGTCGATCCCCTATTGGATGGGAAGAGGTTAGTGACAGACAGATTTTTACTCCCTATTTAGTACAATAAGCCTATGAGGACATCTAGTTCATATGTGAGAGGTTACGGAAAGCTCAGAGCCGACAAAAGAGTTATACTAATAGGAGACAGAGTCCACTGGAGTTTACTATGGGTGAGTTTGTATTCTTGAAAGTTTCTCCCTCGAAAGGGATTATGAGATTTGGTAAGAAAGGGAAGTTGAGCCTTTGGTATATCAGACCCTTTGAGATTCTAGAGAGAGTGGGAGATAAGGCTTATAGGTTGGCATTGCCGCCAGAGTTATCAGGTGTTTATAACGTCTTCCACGTCTTTATGCTTTGAAAATACCATCCGGACTCAGCACATGTGATAAGTATGAGCCATTGGAGCTCTATGAGAGTATGTCGTATGTTGAGAAGCCAGTTCGGATATTGGATAGGAAATAGAAGGTGCTGAGGTCGAAGACGATTCCCTTAGTGAAAGTTCTTTGGCAATATCATACTCCGGAGGAAGCTACATGGGAGTTGGAGAGTATGATATAAAAGAAGTACCCAAAGTTGTTTTCAGATTAACTTGGTTCTAATTTGGACGATCAAATTTCTTGAAGGAGGGGAGGAATGTAAGGCCCGTAAATTTTTATGTAAACTTATGATGTCCATGATGTACAGAGAAATTACACAATAAATGAATCATAAGAATTGGATATTTTGGAGTGTTAAGTGTGAATGAAATGCAAATTGGGTATTGACGTGATTGAAGATGAGTTTAACATTGAAAATCTGGAAAATTGTAGCTGAAATGCTGAAGGATGAAGGCCAGATTGATCTCATTGCAAAGGGAGATCGATCTCATGGCCTGGAAAAATAATGCCCAGCATTCTGGAAGAGGGAGATCGATCCTTCACTCAAAGCAGATCGATCTCTAGTAGCCTCTGGATAGGCAAGATTGATCCCCTCTTAAGGCTAGATCGATCTCTAAAGCTTTCTGCCTAGCCGAGATTGATCCCATACCATGAACAAAGATCAATCATATCCCTTTGAACAGATCGATCTCATGCAAGAGGCAGATCGATCCCCTAGCCTGCATTGTCGAATTCTGAAGGGATTTAAGCAATGGGAGATTGATCTCCACCCTTGGAGATCAATCTTATAACGTGATTACTATAAAAGGACCTAACCGTCGAGCCTTCTTCCCCAAAAATCTCTAAAACATTATATTTTAACCCAAAAACAACCTAGTTTTCTCACTCTAGGATATCCTTACCTTCCAAAAAGATTGAGGAAAAAGCTATTTGAGCAAAGTTGTTCCTAGTGAGGGAGTGAACAACATAGTCAAAGATTGGAAGCTTAAACCTTAGATTGAAGGAGAAAATAGGTTTTTCCCCATTTTGGCAAAAAGAGGAAAAAGGCCAAGCTAGGTAAGATTTCTATACACCATCTTCTAGTATGTTAATGTAGACATTTTGATGAGTTGATTGGCAAATTAATGTTGGCTAAAATGTTCATATACATGTTTAAATGTCAAGACCTCAATCTGTGACTTACCAAAACCCACTACAAATTTTTCGCTTTCTACTTTACTTACCTTTCTCTCCTCAATTGTTGGGTTGTGATTCGATATTAGTCATCCACTCACATTCAATCACAATACATATAGAATTTAATATTCTTTTCGATAATATAAATTGTTATACAGTATTTGTACATATACATCCCGACCTTACACTTTGTTACATAACTATGCTTATACATTATTCAGTACAAAATGTTCGAGTGTGTATACCTCTCGTAAGATGAATAGGCAGCGGATGATCTGTAGAGAGGGGAAAATAAGGGGGTGAGCATACAACGCGCTCAGTAAGAAAATCAGGCAAGCAAGTAGACAACCGCACTATCTACTGAAAATAAGGCTTTACCTTTCCTTCTCTCATCTCAAAGCATGTATTAAAATGATATAATATAGTACAAATTAAATTCCATGTACTTGAAATCATGCTTATTTATCAAATGTAGGCATTCATGCAAAACAATGCATATTTATAAAATTAGGAATGCCTTTATCTCAATCATGCCAATTACATTTAAATCAAGTAAATATGGCAGTTCACAACACAATACAAACCGATTTTCGACCTCTCTCTCTCAAGTCTAACTGTATCATGGAAACAAATTATATAACATGTGAGACTCAGTGGCTAAATGCAATACTCTCTTGGACTATGGCCATATCCTAGTGTGATATACCAGGCAACACAGATCTAGGTGTGCGGGTATCACTGTCGTAACGGGAGGGGGGTCAGTCCATCACAACCGCCAGCTATATGCTCCTCAACTCCACAACTCCACATAACACATGGTACAGTGTACTCCATGCCACACGTATGGTACAACGTACACTCGTGGACCCTCTCCTTATGGTTGGGATGCCTTCCATAGGTCTTAGTCCTCACACCAAGGAAATACATCATAGTCGGGGTGCTTGCCATAAGTTTTAGCCCTCATACTATAGAAATAATGCCATTTCTCTAAATCCATGTGCGAACATCTCAACAGTGTGACATTCATTCTATACGGAGGAAATCATCACGATTTTGCTAACATGTCTTATATGTCACGTAAAAACTACAGTGCGCGTCTTGAGTGTGACTCACAATCAACACTCCGCCTCTTAAACACTGCATATGCATTTCAAAATATCAAACACTAGTGCGAGTAACCTCTAGCACTAGGTTAATGTATAATTCTCTTATCAAATCAAGTACAAGCTATCACTCCAGTACTATATGATGTATAAATCATGAAAAGTCGAGTACGAGTAATACTCCCAGTACTCTATCATGTAAAACTGAGTATGAGCAAAGCTCCCAATACTCTATATGCATCAATCACAAACTGAGTAGGAGCTATACTCCCAGTACTCTAACTTGCATAAAATAGAATTAAAATATAGTACGAGTATATCATCCAGTACTATATGATGTATATCTCAAAATATAGTGCGCGTATTTTCTAGCACTTATGGTTTTCATAAAAAAACCAGATAGATGGCTATTTCAAAACACAACTCTCTCATTCAAATCAAATTGGCACTTAAATGTGCTATTTTCGTATATACATGAAAACATTAGTCATTTTATCTTGTAACTCATGCATTTTGGGTCACAAGATGCTTCTCAGGCTTTTTATCCTATTTTTAGATAAAACTACACTTTATCTCATTTGGCTCTATCACACAGTAGGCCT
Organism: Firmiana major; assembly: GCA_033439115.1. Taxonomy (NCBI): domain Eukaryota; kingdom Viridiplantae; phylum Streptophyta; class Magnoliopsida; order Malvales; family Malvaceae; genus Firmiana; species Firmiana major. The sequence goes on from CM065909.1 coordinate 5,366,271, forward strand.
ATTCATGGGAATTCATATAGCATATAATATTGAAATGCTATTTAAAATACGTAAAACCATCTCTAGCTACTAACAAAATTCTCTTACCTCGGATCATGTCAAGTGACCTCTCTTCCTCGATTCTGTTCACTTTTGCAGTTCGATCAGCTTCCACAATGATTTTTGAAGCTGTTACAATTATTGGCATTAGTATATCACTCTATACTCATTCCATTTGCCAAGTCTCAACTTAACACATTATTATACCATTTTCTCTCAATATGGTATAAAGTCACATTTTCACATAACTATCTTCATCACTCCTTATTTCCAATATATGCATTTCATAAGATCAACTCATAATCATTCATACATGCATATTCTATCATTAAATCAAAGTTAATACCATTTGCTCATCACTTTCTCATTTTCATGCCAAAGCTAGGTCATGCTCATTTTTCATGATCCTTTCATTTCCAACAATTCATATATATATATAAATCAACTCATCAATACACCTAGTTTAACATATATCAAAATGGTGTATTGAATCTTACCTATTTGAACTTTCCTTCCTTTTCCACCAAAAAGGTAAAATCCTCTTTGCTCCTTCAACTCTTGATTTCAATCTCTTGTTTCCAAGTATGTTGTTCTCTTCTTTGCTAAGAACAACTTTGCTCACTTATACCTCACTCAAAACTGATCACAAACTGAAGTTTTCTGGTGTCTCTTGACTAGGTTTCACTTTAGTTTCTAAATGGAATAGTAGCTCTCGGGAAAATGAAATACAGAGGTCCAATATTTATAGAATTGTCTTGATGAGATCGATCTACTACCCTAGGAGATCGATCTGCTCTGTATTTTTCCTCTTGAAACCGACCTTCCAGACCACATGAGATCGATCTGCTCCTAAGCATGAGATCGATCTGTTTCAACTCAGAACCTTAAAGAGATCGATCTATTCTTTCATGAGATCGATCTTCTCCAAGTCAGTAGCTTAAGGACATCGATTTGACCCTTCAGAGATCGATTCCTTCAACACAGAATGCTCAGCAGATCGATCTGCTCTCCAATGAGATCGATCTGTCCCTGTTCTATTGCTCGAATTTGAGCATTTTTGGCTCTTTGAGATCGATCTCTCATTCATATTTCTAGATTTTTCTGCAGTTTGCTGCAGTAAACACACACCAAACTTCCTACATTTTGCTACCATGGTCATTTTCTCATCCATCCACACTTAATACTTGAAAATGACATCCTTTCATACCTTATACACCTTTAAACTTGGGTGTATCCTTTGTATAGCCAAAGGTGTACAATATATCACCAAATGACTGTATAAAACTCATTCCATTTTACTTAACCACTAAAAACTCAATATTATCACATTCCACTCATGGAAATATCCCTCTTACACTTGTTCTATACTTTAAAACTTGCATGTATTCATTCCATAGACATTTACAACTTCAATATACATTCCTCATGATTTTCATTATTTGTGACTTATATACACATCACAAAGTCATAAGGTTACATTATAAAATTGTGGATCATACATTAAACAACCATGACCTAGAATGGGTTTAATGAGAGAAAGTTAAAATGGCATGGAGTTGATGATGATTTAAAAGTGTAGAGATGTTAGTAAGCATGTATAGATGATTTTAAAATAACTTTATGAAATCCATATGTTGGAATGAATGATGCTTGGAAATGGGCATAAAAGGTATTTAATAAATTGCCATAGTGAAGGAAATGATGAACTAGAGGCATTAGGAGCTTAATGCCAGTTTAGTGTGAATCAATAGATTCTCGAGAAATGAAAAGAGCAATTAAAATGGACTTAAGAGAAAGTGAAGTCTTATAAGTGTTAATAGACCCAATAAGTCGAATCGAATATAATCAACGTGAGAATTATGTTGTATTTGGTTAAATTGATGTGATAAGTAAATTGTGTAGCTCTTGAGATTTCATCGAAAGTGAATCGGACTGCACGATCGAGCAGCTCCGAGGAAGTGGAATCACTCAACGCGATTCCAAGTAAGGGAATTTTGTGAGTATCTAGAGGTAGCTGCACATATTTTGAGGGTGTTTATAGGGCTTTGTAATTGCTCGATTATCTAGAAAAGAAATAATGATTTGTAAGAACGATTTCAGATATAGATGATTTTGGTTTTGGAAGTGAATCTTACAAAAATGGGTAGTAAGGCTAATAATTGCACAAACATCTTGTTTTGATATTTTTACGAAATACATTGCTTTGATTTAAGCAAATCTACGGATAGGCTGGCTATTGACTTCATGATTTTGTAAAATAGCACGAGTCCGGTGCTAACTATGGTTTGAACGTGTTTTGTTGAAAAAGAGCCACCTATTAGATTTATGTGATGTTTTATAAGTCGTACTGGAGCTTTTGCTTGTACGTGGGTTTCCATTGATTTCCTTATGCATATAACCGTACTGGTGCTATGCTCGTATGTGATTTTCTCATTGATTGTTATGCATAAAGCCCGTACTAGAGCGTTGCTCGTACGAGGGTATTTAATGATGATGCATGAAATCATGCTAGAGCTTTACTCGCACTGGGCTTTTCACACTGTGATATGTAATGAGTCATGCTAAATGCCTGGTGTAGACTTTGTGTCACACGAATGAGATGCTCGCATGAGCTGTGCTGGATGCCTCGTGTAGACTACTAGTCACAAAGATGAGATACTCGCACGTGCACTTGAGATTGAGTAGGTTATACATGGCATGGGGTAGATAAGACCTATGGAAGGCACCCCCAACCATGATGTAGGTCCACGGAGTACGTTGTACCATGTATATCACATGGAGTACATTTTACCGTGAGGTTATGATTTTGATTTGAAAGTCTGGTGAAAGACTAACCCACCTCCGTTCCAGCATAATGCCCCGCACACCGGGATCCATGTGGTCTGGGATGATAATGACATAGTTGGCCAACACAGTCCTCGATTATATGTAGTGACCACCTGTCTCACATGATAACACATGTTCTTTTTTTATATACCGATCATGAATTGTGTTGTCTAGGGTAGACCCGACAGAGGGGTCGAGCCTTGAGGGATGTTTTTAAAGAGATGGTATTGCTGTTTGTGATGAGTTTCATTATGTTTTGAGAAAGTGCTAAATCCTTAGGGATGGTTTTGTGATGAGTTTTACTATGATGAGCGTGAGATGTTTTACATGATGATCTTTTCCATGTTTACATGTCTATTTTCATGTTTTTCAGTACATGATATATGTATATACATGTGGCATAGTTTTAATAATTCCTCATGCTCTGGATATAAATGATTTTTATGCATGATATTATAAGCATGTAGATAATGTAGATATCTACCACGCTTGCATTATTTCCTTACTGAGCGTGTAGTTGCCCATCCCTATCATTTCCCCCCTCTACAGAGCGTACATAGTAGCCTAGTAAAGACTGATATGTTGTATTTGGATATCCGTTGCTCTCCATCGCTAAGAGGTATACACACAGAAATTCTTTTTGTATCTAAACATGTAATAGCACAGTAATCATTTTGAATTGTAAAATGGGGGATGTAAGTACTAGCAAACATGTATAAGTATATAACTTAAACTTTCAAATGTATGTGTTTACTCTTGATTAATTGAAAGATGAATGGTAAATGATGATTAATACTGACTCATAGCCCAGCTGTTATTGGTAAGAGTTGTTCACGACCGGGCAAGGAAATGAAAAAGCTAAAAATTTATAGTGATTTTAGATGAAAAAGGGTCGTGACAGTTTTGCTTAAGAATAAGCAATAGTTCAAGTTTTGGGGTATGATAACTTTATTTTATAGGGTTATTTATATGCTTATTTTCCTTAATTATTGATTAACTCTCTTGTAAAATTATAATTTTAACCTTTAATTTGATTAATTTTCTCTAATTATGCAGATAAATAAATTTTATAAGAAATTAGGCTAATTTGATGACAATAAATTTTATAAGAAATTAGGTTAATTTGATGACATTTGAGCTCACCCTTGTAGAATGAGATTGAGTATACTAGAAGACATCTTCCATTACAACCAAATTTGACTTTTAGTACAACTCACTCATTGCCACCTAAGCATGCCACATGGCTTTACTTCATTCACTCTTGAAAAATGATGACAAACCTTTCACATGGACTTCACATGGGTTGGCTACCTAGGATGACACTTGGACAAGAAGATAATATATGGTTATAGAGCTCTAATGATATGGAAATATCTTCCTTGAGGACCTAATAAAATTAGGACACATGGCAATTAATTGCAAACTCACCTAAATTGTCATTTTACCTATTTACCCCAAATTTACCTATGTATATAAACTAAAAGATGAGAAAGAAGATAGAGAGGCTATCTTAGGTTTTTCATCCATTTCTTTAATGCTTCTTCTTAATCTTTAGTTGTAAAATGCACCCACTAATTTACATTTTTAAAACCTATTAATTTTCCTTAGTGAATTTACTTGCTTTCTTTACATTTCAAGTTCAAGCTTTACTTTCATGTTGTCATTTTAATTATGTTTTTTGATTTTCTCTTCTTCTACCCCATTTCTATTTTTATTGTTGTCCTTGATTGAGTTCCAAGGGGAGGGAGCTTGAGAGGTTGCAAAATCACTTTCATATCTCTTGTTCTTGAGCTTGTCCATATTTGTTTCTTTGCCAATTTTTTTATCTTATTTATTTACTGTTTTATTTTTAATGTTACTATTTAGATTTAATTTTTTGACTTAAGAGTTTTGATTTAAAGTTTTTAAGGTGTTGGTAAGCATTTAATATATATATATATATATATATATATAATTATGCAAATTCTTAAGGTAATGGTTTAGGATAGTTTTCAGTACTTTCATTAACTATTGCATTGCTTTGATTTTTAGCATTTTAATCTTATTCTAGTCAGTCATATTAAGCTCATGTAGGTTAATATTATTTATATTGTTCAGTGCAAAGTTATCTTGATGTGGTTTTGGCTTGTTCTTTTAATTGATGTGCGTTGATCGGTCATATTGGCCTCAGTTCCAAGTGGTAATATAAGGCTGTCCTTATTATTTTTCTTGTTTTTTTTTTTTGTTACTTGTTGCATTCAGTTCTGGTACGTTATTTTCTTATTCTTTCATAGTTAATGTAAACAATTAATATTTTTTTGTGATCAGCATTATCATATCACCATTCATTCATTAGTAGTTTCAGCATTTCACTGCTTCAGTCATTTGTAATTTCATCATGCCACCGCTTCATCCTATTACAAATTTAATCTTCCACCACCTCGATTTTTGTTTAGTTGATATTCAATAAGTTTTAGGTACTTTTAGATTTTACTTAGTTAGAATACTTGTTAGGATAAAAGTAGCTTAAGTTTCACTAGCTTTACATAAAAATTTGACATGCATTTTATTCATTCTTCATCATAATTTACGCAACATTCATGCATTCATTGTCCAAGTTTATATTTCTTCATTGTTTGGTTTGTTTTTAGGCATATTTAGGTACATGTAGTTGTTAATTAAATCATATTAGAAGTGGTTAATTTAGGTTGCATTCAAGTTAGTTTGTATGGTATTTTAAATTAGATTTTTACATTAATTTTAAATCTGTCCAGCCCATTTTTTATTACTGTTTTGTCATGATTATGGGTTGTTTTAGGGTTATTTTAGGTATATGTAGGTTGCATTAATTTAGGCATAAGTTTAGGGTTAGGTTAGTTTAGGAATTAGACCATTTTTCCTTGCATTTTCATGCATTAAATCAGTGTTAATTGCATTTGCATTGTAAGAATTTTTATGTACTGTTTTAGTAAGATTTTAATTAATGTTTTAGCATTAGGTTAGTATTAATTTAGGGTTTGAGTCATGCATTTAGATTTAGTTCAGAGTTAGTGTAAAGCTTGTAACATAATATGTACTCTTTATGATTTATGATATATGGATAAGTCACAATTGATATAAATCATATGGAATGAATGTTTTTAAGTTGCCAATGTGCATAAAATGCAAAACGGGTAGTTAAGTAAATCTAAAATGAATGTAACAGTGAATTTTGGGAAGAAGTTGCAGCAGAACTGCTTCTAAAGAGGAGCATATTGATCTCTCATTCAATGTAGATCGATCTCGAAGAGGTTTTGGGTAGAACAGATCGATCTCATGAAAGGGCCAGATCGATCTCTTTAAGGCTCGGTGTAACGCAGATCGATCTTGTGCTCGAGAGCAGATCGATCCCCTAAGTTTAAAAGGTCGGTTCCTGAAGGGAAATGTGCAGGACAGATCGATCTCACTTAGTTAGCATATCGATCCCCCTGTGCAATTCTATAAATATAAGGCTCTGCAACCTCTGTTTCTCGAGAACATCAAACCCCATTCAAGAACCAAAGTTAAACCTAACCTTTTTACTCTAGAAAACTTCATTTTGCAAGTAGTTTTGAGTAAGATTTAGTTCAGCAAAGTTGTTCTTAGTAAAGAGAAGAACAACATGCTTGGAAACAAGAAGTTGGAATCAAAGATTGAAGAAACAAGGTGGATTTTGCCAATTTTGGTGAAAAAGAAGAAAGTTCAAACTAGGTAAGATTCAATACACCACTTTGATATATGTTAATCTGGGTGACTTGGTGAGTTTATGGGTGTATATTTGAATTCTTGAAAACAAATGGATCATGAAAAATATCCATGACCTAGATATTGGTATGAGGTTGAGAAAATGATGAGGAAGTTTAGTAAACATGGATTAAATGATGAAATGAGCATGTATGAAAGATTGTAAGGTGGTTTTATGAAATACCTAAATGGGAATAGATGAGAAATTAAGATAGGTATAGGAAATGTATGGTATAACACCATCATGGGAGAAAGTGATAAGATAAAAGCATTGATTTAGAGTCATGCAAGTGAAAATAAGTATATTAAGATATACTGATGTGGAAAATTATTAACAGCTTCGAAGTTGATATTGGAAGCCGATTGGATTACGAAAGCGAACAACACCGAGGAAGTAAGGTCATGCGACGTGATCCGAGGTAAGGGAATTTCATGAGTAGCTAGAGATAGCTACACATATTTCGAATAATATTTCGATAATGATATGATATATGAAATTCCGTGAATAGAAAAGTCGTGATAGAAATCAACGAGATAAAGTGTGGTTTTATCCAATTATAGGGTAAAAAGCCTTAGAAGCATGTTGGGACTAAAATTCATAGCTACATGATAGAATGGTTAATGTTTTCATGTATATACGAAAACAGCACATTTGAGTGCCTATTTGAATTATGTGGGTGAATTATGATTTGAACAACCATCTATCGGGGTTTGTGTGTAAACCATTAGTGCTAGAAAATACTCACACTATATTTTATGAGATATACATCACATGGTACTTAAGTGTATTCTCGTACTAAATTTTAAATGCGATTTATGCATGATAGAGTACTGGGAGCATTGCTCGTACTTAGTTTCATTTATTGATGCATTATAGAGTATTGAAAGATTTGCTCATACTCCATTTTACATGATAAAGTACTGGAGCATTGCTCGTACTCAGTTTTCATTGATTTATGCATTAGAGAGTATTAAGAGCATTGCTCATACTCATGTTGTTACATGACATAGTGTTGGGAGCATTGCTCGCACTAGAGTTATGTCATTATGATATGGTCATGTTCGGAGTTTACTCGCACGTACCAAATTTTGAAAAAGAGCATGAAACAGTCGTGTTGGTAGCCTGTGCCGACTGTGTGTCATACTGATTATATGCTCACACATGCAATATTTTGAGATATGACCGAGGGCTATCGAAATTAGAACCCATAGTATAAGGACTAAGACTTATGGCAAGCATCCCGACTATGAGGTATATCCAAGGTATGTGGACTAAGACTTATGGCAAGCATCCTGCCTTGACATTTGGTCCATGGAGTACTTTGTACCGTGTATGTCACATGGAGTATGTTGTGCGGTGAGTATACGATAAGAGTGAGTTGTGAACTGACGGTTGAGGATTTGACCCACCTACCATTACAGCAATTATGAGACCCCGTACACTGAGTATTGTGTAGCTTGGGATCACGAAAAATGAGTTATGATCATAATCTCGAAACATGTAGTCGTCTATCTCCTTTCATGCAATGTAAATTGAGTTTCTTGAATGAACTATCACATGGTTTTATACTATGAACATGTGAATTTGTGTGGGATAAAGGGTAACCCAAGGGATGGGTGAGGCCCTGTGTCACAACCCAATTCCATTCTCTTTAACCAAAAATCACTAAAAATTTTTCGCGTTTTACTGTTACCTTACCTGGTCGTGAGCTAACTCACCACACACTGCTGGGCTGTGAGTCAATAATAAACTCCACATCTCATTCATTCTCAGTTAAATAAAACGATGTCATACATTTGCATTTAATCTTGTACTTATGCAAAAGCATGTTTTACTGACATCTACATCCCCATAATTACAACTCAAAAGAATACTATGCTTTTACATTGTTTAGATACAAAAAGAATCACTGTGTATATACCTCTAAGCGATGGAGATGCAGCGGAGTCCAAAATACCACGCCTCAGTCCTCACTGGGCTACTATGCACGCTCTGTAGGGGGAAATAGAGAGGGATGAGCAACCGCACGCTCAGTAAGGCAATAATGCAAGCATGGTAGATAACTACTCTATCTACATGCTGATAGTGTTATGCATAAATCGTTTGTAGTAGGAGCATGAGGAAGTAAAACTATACCATATGAGTATACATATATATCATGTATCAAAATCATGTACATTGGCATATAAAATATGGTAAAAACATCATGTATAAATCATCTCATGCTCGATCTCATTTAAATTCATGAAAAGGGCAATTCATTAAGAAACCTCCTTTTTAAACCCACGTCATAAAACTCTTTCTCAACACATACAATCTCATCACATCAATTCACAATCACAACCTCATTTTCATTTCACAAATCAAATCCATGAGGCTCGACCCCTCCTTCGGGTCTACCTTAAACAATCACAAATCACGCTTAGAGATTTAAAATCATGTGGTAGTAAGTAAATCAAGCAAGAAGACAGGTTACTAAATCTCAAGTGACTACGTTGGCCAATCGTCATATATCATCCCAGACCACACGGATCTCGGTGTGCGGGGTATCATGCTGGTACGAAGGTGGGTTAGTTCTCCACCAGACTTTCTCAATTTAAGTAACCACTACGCGGTACATCGTACTCCATGTGATATACACGGTACATCGTACTCCGCGGACCCATAACAAGGTTGGGGGTGCCTGCCGTAGGTCTTATCTACCCCATACCAAGTGTAACCTTTATAGTCTCAAGAGCGCGTGGGAGTAACCTCAATACCAGGTCCTAGCCCCCCATGGCCTTGCTCTCCCCTGTTGGGTTCCCTGATTCAGGTCCTAGCCCCTCACCCTCACCCCACTCAAGAGGTCTGTTAAGCCTGTTGGGTTCCCTGAATGGATGATGTCAGGTCCAAGCCCCTCACCCTCACCCCACTCAAGAGGTCTATTAGGCCTGTTGGGTTCCCTGAACACCAATCTGTATCTCTCACCACGGCCTCATACATACCACAGTGTGAAAACCAGGGCGAGCTATGCTCTAGCGCGAATTCATGCATCAAAACCAATCACTTCGTACGAGCAACGCTCTAGTACGGCATTTATGCATAAAAATATGAAGAAACCACGTATGAGCATAGCTCCAGTATGGTTATATGCATAAGAAAAACCACTCAAATCCAAGTACGAGCGTAAGCTCCAGTACGGTTTATAAAACATCATCACAATTCAAATCAAAGTGCGAGCTAGGCTCAAGCACGTATCATACAAGTGAAAACATAGAAATCCAGCGCGAGCGAGGCTCTAGCGCGATTTATGTCATGCAAATACGATAGGCGGCTCATACACAATCAACAATCCCGGCAATCGGGTTTAGCACTTCACAAATGCTTTTTCACAACATCAATAAAACACTAGCCGGCCCATCTACAAGCTTGCTTAAAACCAAGCAATTCCGTTTTGAAAAACATCAAAACATTAGATTTATGCAATTATTAGCCTTACTATCCCATTTCTTTACAATACCATTTCAACCACCAAATCTCATACAATTATTCATAGTCATATCCATACATCTTCAAAACACATTTCTATAAATCCATGCACATTTCTAAAGCCCTATACACCCACAAAATACGAGCAACTACCTCTATATACTTACAGAATTCCCTTACCTGGAATCACGATGCGTGATTCCACTTCCTTAAGCTGCTTACTCGTACGATTCGATTCGTCTTCAACGAACTCTTCAGGACTACACAAAATCGTATCCCGCATTATATTCGATCCATATAATATGACATCGTGCGTTCACTATAGTCAATTCGACCTATAGTTTTCTATTAACGCTTATGAGGCCTCGTTTCATTACTTTACCCAAAACTCGAGTCTATGGATTCTTTTAGGCCTATTAACTCATTCCAAATCGATATTAAATCGATATCAAGTTCATAGTGTTCATATTTCATTGATTTCCTCACTATGGCATTTGTCAAGCATTTACATGCTCATATTCATAATTCCACTTAAACCCACATTATAACTCCACATAACCATTTCAAATCACCCACATTACTCATTTAACAACTTATCATAACCCATAAACAACCAATTCCCCAAATCATACTTTCTCACACTAGAGGCATTCCATTTTCTAGGTTACATTAGTTTCTAACACAACCTAGGTGTTTTCATCCATACATACTCATGCCGAACAACTCCAAAATCAATTAAATAGACAATGTACTTGGATTGGAGTGTTAGAATCTTACCAAATATGATTTTTCTTCTTGCTCCAAATGTCAATGCCCTTATCTCCTTCAATACCCACAATGGGATTTTGGGTTCCAACTATGTTGTTCTCTTCCTCAAGATGAACAACTTAATGTCTAATGGTCTCCCCTCAATTGCTGGAAATGGCTGATTTTAGAGAGAGAAAGTTAGGTTTTTGGGTTAGAAATGGAAGATTGGTGTTGTTCCCAAAATTTTTAGATTTTCAGCCCTCCTTTTTATAGAAATAGCTTGAGGAGATCGATCTGGTCCAAGAGGAGATCGATCTGGTCCCCTTAAATCTCTCACTTTCATGAAATTTTAAGCATGAGATCGATCTGTCGAAGCATGAGATCGATCTGGTCCCAAACAGAGAGCTAAGGAGATCGATCTGGGTGCTTGAGAATCGATCTTTTCATTACAGAATGCTTAGGAGATCGATCTGGCCCCATTGGAGATCGATCTGCTCTATTCCATTGCCCAAATAAGAGCATTCTGGCTCTTTCAGATCGATCTCTCATCTTATGAGATCGATTTGACCTTCATACTTTCCAGATTTTCTGCAGTTTTCTTGCTGCAACTCATACCAACACATCCTTAATCTGTTGCCATGGCCATTTTCTCATCTATCCACCTTTATAACTTGAAAATGGCATCCATTCATACCTTATGCACATTGAAACTCGTGTGCATTCATTGTATATCCAAAGGTATACTATATATAACCAAATGGAAGCATTTATATTCATGCAGCTTCCATCCATTTACCACACTACTCATTTTGAGTTCCAATCACATTCATCACTTACAAGAACTCTTTTCTCCATATTCATACTTAATGAAACTTGTATGTATGTTACAAATCATATTACACATACGTACATTGAATCCATGGACTTACATCGATCATACTTTACATTACAAGTCCATTCACATTCATTACACATTACAACTTTACATATACGAGGTCTCACATTCTCCCCTCCTTCAAGGAATTTGGTCCTCCAAATTATAACCAAGTCACTCTTCAAAAAGTTGGGGGTACTTCTCCCGTATCAAGTTCTCCAATTCCCATGTGGCCTCTTCCACCGCGTGATGTTGCCAAAGAACTTTCACCAAGGGAATTGTCTTATTCTGCAACACTTTCTCTTTTCTGTCCAATATCCGAACCGGCTTCTCAACATACGTCATACTCTCATGGAGCTCCAACGGCTCATATCTTATCACGTGTGCCGGGTCCGAGTGATACTTCTGAAGCATCGAGACGTGGAAGACGTTGTGGACATTTGCCAAGTCCGGTGGCAATGCCAACCTATACGCCTTATCTCCTTCTCTCTCCAAAATCTCGAAGGGTCCGATATATCTAGGGCTCAGCTTGCCCTTTTTACCAAATCTCATAATACCCTTCAATGGTGATACCCTCAGAAACACCGACTCACCCTCATCAAACTCCAGTGGTCTTCGTCTCTTGTCAGCATAACTCTTTTGTCAGCTCTGAGCTGTCCGTAATCTCTCACATATCAACTGGACGTCCTCAGATGTCTGCTGCACTAAGTTCGGAGCAAAAATCTGTCTGTCACCAACCTCTTCCCATCCAATGGGGGAACGACATCTACGTCCATACAATGCCTCATAGGGTGCCATCCCGATACTCGCATGATAGCTATTATTATAAGCAAACTCGGCTAACTGCAGGTGGTCATCCCAGGAGCCTCTAAAATCCAGCACACACGCTCTCAACATATCATCGAGGGTCTATATAGTCCTCTCTGACTGCCCATCTGTCTGAGGATGAAAAGCGGTGTTAAAACTCAGTCGGGTCCCCAGCGCTTCCTGAAAATGTTTCCAGAAATGGGAAGTGAAGCGGGCATCCCTATCAGAAACAACGCTCACTGGTACACCATGTAGCCGTACTATCTCTCGAATATACAGGTTCACCAACTGACTCAGTGTATCGGTAGCTCTCATAGCCAAGAAATGGACGGACTTAGTAAATCGGTCCACAATAACCCATATGGCATCATGACCTCTACGGGTCCTCGGTAACCCCATCACAAAATCCATGGTGACATGCTCCCACTTCCAAGTCGGTATCGGTAGAGGCTGCAATAATCCTGCAGGCTTCTGATGCTCTACCTTCAATTGCTGACAAACGAGACACTTAGCGACATATTCAGCAATGTCTCTTTTCATTCTAGACCACCAATAAACCTTCCGAAGGTTTTGATACATCTTGGTACTTCCCGGATGTATCGTATACTTCGATGAGTGAGCTTCTGATAAAATCATTCTCCGATCTCAGGATCCCTGGGAACGCATACTCTGCCTCTGAACCTCAATAAGCCATCAGCACTCTGCTCAAAATCAATACCCACACATGTCTGTATCTGCCTCAGCCAATCGATGCACCGTCGATCGCTCTGCTGGGCTTGTCGAATACGGCCAATCAACTCTGGCTCTAGTCTCAAACTAGCCATGATCTCAAGTCTCTCGGATCCAGGTGGGGTTACATCCAAACTGAGGTTCGCAAAGTGTTCTAACAATTCATGTTCCCGTACCATCATATAAGACACCAACCCAAGGTTCTTTCTACTCAAAGCATCGGCAACTACATTTGCCTTACCCGGGTGGTACATGATTTTACAATCATAGTCCTTCAAGAGTTCGAGCCATCTCCTCTGTCTCATAATCAGCTCTTTCTGTGAGAACAGGTACTTAAGGCTCTTATGATCTGTGAACACCTAAAATTTCTCACCATAGAGATAGTGGCGCCATATTTTCAAAGCAAATACTACAGCCGCCAACTCCAAATCATGTGTCGGGTAGATCCTCTCATGATCTTTCAACTGTCTAGATCCATAGGCAACTACCTTCCCATCCTGCAGAAGCACACAGCCCAGTCCCTGGTGTGATGCATCCGTATACATCGAGAATCCTCCTGAGCTGGTAGGAATGGTGAGAACTGGAGCAGTCGTCAATCGACGCTTAAGCTCCTCAAAACTCCTGTCACATGCCTCATCCCACACAAACTTAACATCTTTTCGCGTGAGGCGTGTCAATGGGGCAGCTAGTCTGGAGAAACCCTCTACAAATCTCCGATAATATCCTGCCAATCCCAGAAAACTCCTAATCTCAGTTACTGTCTTGGGCTGTTCCCACTGTACAACTACCTCTATCTTGGATAGATCCACCGATACCCCATCCTTTGACACAACATGCCCCAGAAATGAGATCTGTTCCAACCAAAAGTTACACTTGCTGAGTTTGGCATACAATTCTCTCTCTCGGAGGGTCTGCAAAACTATCCTCAAGTGCTCCTCATGATCTTCCCTGGACTTGGAATACACCAAAATGTCATCAATGAATACTATTACAAACTTGTCCAGGTATGGCTTGAATATATCATTCATCAATGCCATAAATGCTGCGGGAGCATTCGTCAATCCGAATGGCATCACCAAAAACTTGTAGTGGCCATAACGGGTACGAAATGTTGTCTTGGGTACATCTCCACTCCTGATCCTCAACTGATGATACCCTGACCGCAGATCTATCTTAGAAAATACTTCGGCTCCCTGGAGCTGATCCAACAAATCATCGATTCTTGGAAGGGGGTACTTGTTCTTAATGGTGGCCTTATTCAACAACCGGTAATCTATACACAGTCGAAGGCTTCCATCCTTCTTCCTTACAAATAGAACCGATGCTCCCTAAGGTGAGACACTCGGTCTAATAAACCCCTTTTCCAGCAACTCTTGCAGCTACTTCTTTAGCTCTCTAACTCTATCGGAGCCATTCTATAGGGTGGTTTCGATATCGACTCTGTACCAGGCACTAGCTCAATGCAAAATTCCATTTCCCTTACAGGTGGTAGCCCTGGTAATTCATCTGAAAAGACATCAGGGTAATCCGTAATTACGGCTATGTCCCTCAATTCCGGGTGTGCCTCATCTATATCAACCACGTATGCAATGAACCCTTCACATTATCCTCTCCATCGTTAGTAACATAACCATCACTCCACATTCAACATTTATCATAAACAATAATTTATCTCTCAAGCAATATGCATTTAAAATCATACTCCTTTATTTACAACAAACATGCTATTTCCATATCATTTCTTTTCATCAAAATTTACAATGAGATTGTCTAATCCTGAAAACATCAATGTTTTGGCATGACAATCCATCACAACACGATTGGTAGCCAACCAATCCATTCCCAAAATTACATCAAAATCATTCATATTCAATAAAATCAGATTGGCTATCATTTCCTTCCCCTCTATCTTTAACTTACAATCTCTACATACATGCTCAGTCAATTGACTATCATTCATGGGTGTGGAAATCATCAACATTTTATCCAACAATGTTGGTTTCACATATTCCAACAATTTATGTGCAAAGGAAGGTGATATGAAAGAATGCGTGGCACCAGGATCAAATAATACCAATGCTTCTAAATCAAAGATTCGGATGGTACCTTTAATCACATCCGTCGAAGCATCTGCAGTGTCTTGATCCAGTGCATGTACTCTTCCTCTGCTCACACCCGCAGCCTGTTTCCCTTTCTCCTCAGTCGTAGCCCTCCTCCTCGGGGTTGCTGTCTCAACAGGAGCTCCCTCAGGCTCCTTGCCCTTCTGTGGGGCAGTCTCAATCATCTCATTGCAGAACCTCGATATATGTCTTGGCCTTCCACACCTAAAACACGAAACATGGGGCATCTGACATGGCCTAGTCCCCTGGTATCTCCCACATCTCCTACACTGATCCGTGGTAGGTCGCGGTCCTCCAATAGTTATACCCCTCGGTGCAGTCAAGGCTGGGTATACAGGAGGTCTAGCAGCTCTCTCCTGCACCTCCTCGATCTTAGGTCTCTTCTCAAAATACCTTGGGCCTCCTTTCTTGGCCACTCTATCCTTCCCGGACCTCTTCCGATCTCTGTCATTTCTAACACTGATTCTCCCAAGCTCGGAGGCATTTCGCTCAAAGTCTTGCTCACACAACTGAGCCTTATGTACAGCCTCCTCATAAGTCACAATGTCGAAGGGAGCTAGCTTAGTCCGGATGGCCAATCTCAATCCATCCATGAACTTCTGTATCTTTCGGGTCTCACTACCCATCGTGTCTGGGTCATATCTCCCCAAGGACATAAACTTGGACTCATACTCGTCCACAGTATGGTTCCCCTGAACCAAATTCATAAATTTCATCCGCAGTTTCCTCTGTGCGGTAGCTGGAATAACTGTCTTCTGAAGGCCTCCAAGAATATCTCCCATGAAATCTCGGAGTGTCTAGCCCTCAAAATAGCTTCGGTGGATCTCCACCAGTGCTCTGCCTCGCCTTTCAACATGAACACGGCAAAGGCTACCTTCTTAGCTGAAGTGCATCGAAAAAACCTATATAGTTTCTCCATCTCATACACCCAATCCTCCGTAACCACTGGGTCCTTCACCCCTCTAAACACTGGGGGTTTCAGCGCTTGAAACTCTCGCAACCTACTTAAGTCGCAGTCATAACCCAAATCACTACCGCTCTGCTGTGGAGCGATAGGAGAATCTGTATCCTGGGCTGGAGGTGGTGTAGCAGTAGTAGTCTCTGTAGTCTGAGGTCTCTCCGCCTCTGCAGCTGCCTGTTCAGTAGTAGGCTGTGCCGCAAGACCTCGTCTGTCACCAGCGCCCAAGGCCTGCGTGACTATCTCCACCAAATTCTCAATACTCCGCTCTAACCTAGCGAAGCGAGCCTCAGTATCCTCTACTCTCTCAGCAGGATTCTGTGGAGCCTGCTCAGTCTATGGCTCCGCACGGCTCTCAGGCCTACCTCTACGGCCTCTAGCACGTGCTCTCACCCCTCTACCTTTGCGTGTAACTAGCATAGTGCCTAACTTCCTGTATTATCATAATTCATTAAGCTCAATCCATCACGGTATACACAGTTATATCTAAACAAAAGCACAGTACTATGGGGATGTACTTTCCTACGTTTTATTAATGACTCACATCAGGCCAATACAGCTCTGATACCAATCTCTGTCACGACCCAATTCCATTCTCTTTAACCAAAAATCACTAAAAAATTTTCGCGGTTTACTGTTACCTTACCCGGTCGTGAGCTAACTCACCACACACTGTTGGGCTGTGAGTCAATAATAAACTCCACATCTCATTCATTCTCAGTTAAATAAAACGATGTCATACATTTGCATTTAATCTTGTACTTATACAAAAGCATGTTTTACTGACATCTACATCCCCCATAATTACAACTCAAAAGAATACTGTGCTTTTACATTGTTTAGATACAAAAAGAATCACTGTGTATATACCTCTAAGCGATGGAGATGCAGCGGAGTCCAAAATACCACGCCTCAGTCCTCACTGGGCTACTATACACGCTCTGTAGGGGGAAATAGAGAGGGATGAGCAACCGCACGCTCAGTAAGGCAATAATGCAAGCATGGTAGATAACTACTCTATCTACATGCTGATAGTGTTATGCATAAATCGTTTGTAGTAGGAGCATGAGGAAGTAAAACTATACCATATGAGTATACATATATATCATGTATCAAAATCATGTACATTGGCATATAAAACATGGTAAAAACATCATGTATAAATCATCTCATGCTCGATCTCATTTAAATTCATGAAAAGGGCAATTCATTAAGAAACCTCCTTTTTAAACCCACGTCATAAAACTCTTTCTCAATACATACAATCTCATCACATCAATTCACAATCACAGCCTCATTTTCATTTCACAAATCAAATCCATGAGGCTCGACCCCTCCTTCGGGTCTACCTTAAGCAATCACAAATCACACTTAGAGATTTAAAATCATGTGGTAGTAAGTAAATCAAGCAAAGAGACAAGTTACTAAATCTCAAGTGACTACGTTGGCCAATCGTCACATATCATCCCAGACCACACGGATCTCGGTGTGCGGGGTATCATGCTGGTATGAAGGTGGGTTAGTTCTCCGCCAGACTTTCTCAATTTAAGTAACCACCACGCGGTACATCATACTCCATGTGATATACACGGTACATCGTACTCCGCGGACCCATAACAAGGTTGGGGGTACCTGCCGTAGGTCTTATCTACCCCATACCAAGTGTAACCTTTATAGTCTCAAGAGCGCGTGGGAGTAACCTCAATACCAGGTCCTAGCCCCCCATGGCCTTGCTCACCCCTGTTGGGTTCCCTGATTCAGGTCCTAGCCTTCACCCTCACCCCACTCAAGAGGTCTGTTAGGCCTGTTGGGTTCCCTGAATGGATGATGTCAGGTCCTAGCCCCTCACCCTCACCCCACTCAAGAGGTCTGTTAGGCCTGTTGGGTTCCCTGAACACCAATCCGTATCTCTCACCACGGCCTCATACATACCACAGTGTAAAAACCAGTGCGAGCTACGCTCTAGCGCGCATTCATGCATCAAAACCAATCACTTCATACGAGCAACGCTCTAGTACGACATTTATGCATAAAAATATGAAGAAACCACGTACAAGCATAGCTCCAGTACGGTTATATGCATAAGAAAAACCACTCAAATCCAAGTACGAGCGTAAGCTCCAGTACAGTTTATAAAACATCATCACAATTCAAATCAAAGTGCGAGCTAGGCTCAAGCATGTATCACTAAAGTGAAAACATAGAAATCCAGCGTGAGCGAGGCTCTAGCGCGATTTATGTCATGCAAATACGATAGGCGGCTCATACACAATCAACAATCCCGGTAATCGGGTTTAGCACTTCACAAATGCTTTTCCACAACATCAATAAAACACTAGCCGGCCCATCTACAAGCTTGCTTAAAACCAAGCAATTTCGTTTTGAAAAACATCAAAACATTAGATTTATGCAATTATTAGCCTTACTATCCCATTTCTTTACAATACCATTTCAACCACCAAATCTCATACAATTATTCATAGTCACATCCATACATCTTCAAAACACATTTCTATAAATCCATGCACATTTCCAAAGCCCTATACACCCACAAAATACGAGCAGCTAGCTCTATATACTTACAGAATTCCCTTACCAGGAATCGCGATGCGTGATTCCACTTCCTTAAGCTGCTTACTCGTACGATTCGATTCGTCTTCAACGAACTCTTCGGGACTACACAAAATCGTATCCCGCATTATATTCGATCCATATAATATGACATCGTGCGTTCACTATAGTCAATTCGACCTATAGTTTTCTATTAACGCTTATGAGGCCTCGTTTCATTACTTTACCCAAAACTCGAGTCTATGGATTCTTTTAGGCCTATTAACTCATTCCAAATCGATATTAAATCGATATCAAGCTCATAGTGTTCATATTTCATTGATTTCCTCACTATGGCATTTGTCAAGCATTTACATGCTCATTTTCATAATTTCACTTAAACCCACATTATAACTCCACATAACCATTCCAAAACACCCACATTACTCATTTAACAACTTATCATAACCCATAAACCACCAATTCCCCAAATCATACTTTCTCACACTAGAGGCATTCCATTTTCTAGGTTACATTAGTTTCTAACACAACCTAGGTGTTTCCATCCATACATACTCATGCCGAACAACTCCAAAATCAATTAAATAGACAATGTACTTGGATTGGAGTGTTAGAATCTTACCAAATATGATTTTTCTTCTTGCTCCAAATGTCAATGCCCTTATCTCCTTCAATACCCACAATGGGATTTTGGGTTCCAACTATGTTGTTCTCTTCCTCAGGATGAACAACTTAATGTCTAATGGTCTCCCCTCAATTCTTGCTGGAAATGGCTGATTTTAGAGAGAGAAAGTTAGGTTTTTGGGTTAGAAATGGAAGATTGGTGTTTTTCTTGAAATTTTTAGATTTTCAACCCTCCTTTTATAGAAATAGCTTAAGGAGATCGATCTGGTCCAAGAGGAGATCGATCTGGTCCCCTTAAATCTCTCACTTTCATGAAATTTTAAGCATGAGATCGATCTGTCGAAGCATGAAATCGATCTAGTCCCAAACAGAGAGCTAAGGAGATCGATCTGGGTGCTTGAGGATCGATCTTTTCATTACAGAATGCTTAGGAGATCGATCTGGCCCCATTGGAGATCGATCTGCTCTATTCCATTGCCTAAATAAGAGCATTCTGGCTCTTCCAGATCGATCTCTCATCTTATGAGATCGATCTGACCTTCATACTTTCCAGATTTTCTGCAGTTTTTTTGCTGCAACTCACACCAACACATCCTTAATCTGTTGCCATGGCCATTTTCTCATCTATCCACCTTTATAACTTGAAAATGGCATCCATTCATACCTTATGCACATTGAAACTCGTGTGCATTCATTGTATATCCAAAGGTATACTATATATAACCAAATGGAAGCATTTATATTCATGCAGCTTCCATCCATTTACCACACTACTCATTTTGAGTTCCAATCACATTCATCACTTACAAGAACTCTTTTCTCCATATTCATACTTAATGAAACTTGTATGTACGTTACAAATCATATTACACATACGTACATTGAATCCATCGACTTACATCGATCATACTTTACATTACAAGTCCATTCACATTCATTACACATTACAACTTTACATATACGGGGTCTCACACCCTATTTTCCATGTTTTAAACATGATAATATGCCATATTATTTTCATTTAATTGAATGGCATGATAAAATGTGATTTGTTTGGAATTACATGAGAAATGCAATGTTTTACATAAACTGCTGAGGTTGTTAAACCAGCATGTATTCAGTTTTATAACTGATGATTTATATATATATATATATTGCAGAAAAGTTTCAAGCAGGATACATGCTTTAGATATAAGTCGATAAGGAAATGATTTTAAGGCATGAGCATAGTATTTTGTAGATAGTGTGGTTATCTACTTGCTTGCCTGATTTCCTTACTGAGCTGTGAGCTCACCCCCTTTTTATTTCCCCTCTCTACAGAGCGTTCACAGTAGTTGAGTACGGCTGAGGACTGATATTCCTTGATCCGCTGCATATCCAAATTACAAAAGGTATACACATTCGAACGTTTTGTACTGAACATTGTAACAGCACAGTTATATAAACGATTGTATGGTCAGGGATGTATATGTACAAGTATTTTTATTAATGTATAAGAGTTTACATTATAGAAAAGAATATTGACTTGTATGCATATTATAAAGGAATAATGAATGGGTGACTAATATCGAATCACAACCCAACGGATTGGTATTGAGTGATGACAGAAGGAGAGGTAAGTAAAATACGAAAAATTTGTAATGACTTTAGTAGGTCACGGGAGGGGAGGTCGTGACAGTTAGAGTTCATTTCATGCATTTTTAGGTTAGTTTTCATTTCAATTTCAAAAATTTCAAAAAGATTTTAATTCTCATGCATCATTTTAGTTAGTCTTAGTAATTAATTATGCATTTTATAAGTTTGGAAGTCATTTAGGGTTAGGTTAGTTTTAAGTTTAGCATTTTAGGGCATTTTAGGGTTATTACTAAATTAAGAATTTTTAAGATTTTTATTAGGATTTTATTTCATCATGCATTAGTTTAGGATATTTTGCATTTTTATTTCATTTAATTAAATTAGATTCATGCATTTTTATTTTCATATACGATTTTCTAGTATTTTTATTCTTTGCAATTTAGGCCTATATTTTCTATTATTTGCAATTTTTTACCCATTTTCGTTATTGATTTTAATTTAGTTATTTTTCTTTTGCAGTTGCTTTTTATTTCTTATTTGGGCTTTGTAAGTGTTTCTTATTCTCTTTTTTTATTAATTTTATTTTATTATTTTTGTTTATTTTGCTTTATTTTTATTTTATTTTGTTTCATTTTATGTAATTAGCCTTAGTAGATCAGTCTTTCTCATAATTGTCTAAGATATACTTTAGGATGTAATTATCTAGTAATCAATTGAACTAACTGAATCTTTGTGGGATGATATTCTACGACTTTAGTTCCTATATTACTTCTACGACCTGTGCGCTTGTAGTAAACACCATTTATAGTCAATAGAAAGCTATCATTATAAAATAGACTTGTAGTTGCAAAGGTATGAACTCCCTCTTATATATTAATGTCATAAAGTGCTAAAACCTAGATCTTAACTTGTTAGATACAAACTCAAGAAGTTGCCACTAATCCTTCTAACCTAGGTATAATTGGCTACCTATTCACATTTAAAAATAAGGTTTGGTCTATGTTAAAAAATTCTAGGTTCGAGTCAATAATCCAAATTTAATTAATGCTAAGTATTATAATTTATTTAAATCATTTAATTAAATTCCAATAATCCTTTGTCAATTAAGTTTGCTTAATTAAACACATTTAATGAAGTTCAATTATAATTCCAAAAATAAGTCTCACGAAAAATTTCAAAATTTTCAAGCATAATCAACTCAATTTAATCTATCCATAATTCTTATGTGTGTTACCTTTAGGTTTCCAACATAATGGTAATGAATTTAAATTGTCATTTAAATTCATGGATTAAGTGTAAGACCCGTATTTTTATATGTAACCTTATGAATTCATAAGTACATACATGTACATGCTATGTGAAGCATAAGTGATGTAAAGTCCATAAATACCATGTACATTATGTATGAATATGAAGAAATGGACTTTTATAAGCGATGAATGTGAGTGAAACTCAAAATGAGTAGTGCAGCAAATGGAATGAAGTTGCATGAGTTATGTAAAGTCTTTGTACTTCCTTTTGATTTTGTATTGCATACCTTTGGTTATACAATGAATGCACACAAGTTTTAATATGTATAAAGTATGAATGGATGTCATTTTCAAGCCTTAAAGGTGGCTGGATGAGAAAATGACTATGGTAGAAAAATTTAGGATGTTTGTGTGAATTACTACAGAAAACTACAGCAAAATCTAGAAAGTATGAATGCCAGATTGATCTCATAGAAGGAAAGATCGATCTGGAAGAGCAAAAAATGCTCTTATTCAAGCAATGGAATAGAGCAGATCGATCTCCAATAGGGCCAGATCGATCTTCTTAACATTCTAAAATGAGGAGAAGGATCCTCAATGCAAGCCAGATCGATTTCCTTAGCTCTCGACCAAAAGTAGATCGATCCCATCCTTGTGCCAGATCAATCTGTTTAACTCTCTGCCCGGAGAAGATCGATCTCATCACATAGAGCAGATTAATCTCGTGAAATCCGATGCACTGAAAAGTAAGCCGGCAAAGAAAGAGAGATCGATCCTCTCACCATGCATATCGATCTCCTAGTGAAATTTCTATATAAGAAACGAGAATTGAGGCTGAAAGGCACAGTGACCTAAAACCTCTCAATTTTGCTTAAGTGTTCAAAAAGTTTTCCCAGACAAACCACCCTTTCTAGCCAAAATTAAGAGACGTTTCCTTCTACGAAGTTGTTCGTTAGCAAGAGGAGAACAACATAGTTGGAAACAGGACCTCGATACAATAAATCGAAGGTGTTGGTTGATATTACAAGATTTTAGACCAAGTGGCAAGAAAAGCAAACTAGGTAAGCTTTCAGGCTACCAAATTCTAGTATGTTAACCTAGCTACTACTATGAACCTATTGATATATGGGAAGATAGCTAGAAGTGACTATAACACGTAAAGTCACTAAGGACCTACGTTAGGTCAAAGAGGAAATAAGAGAATAAAATGGTGTTTTAATGATTCAAGATTATAGAAATGATGAATGATACGTTTGATGTGTATCTACAGCGTCCGAAGAGATAGACGGAGCTGTAGACGTAAATGATGACATGTGAAGCAATGTGAGACAAAGAGATACACTGCAAGATCAAGGTAAGGGACTTATGTGAGCTATAAAGATAGCTATACGTATGTTTTCTTGCCTGCTAAATGCCCATGTATGCGATAAATACATAGATATTGATATAGTTGATAGAAAAATACGTATGAAAATAAGTCAACAGTATGAGAATTGCATGACTTCTATGATTGTTGCGAAAAGAGATTTTTTCAAATGTTTTGAGAAAGAATAACAATAGAAGGGCTCCTAGTTTAACAATTGTGTTAAATGGTTTTAAGGAGTGATTTGAGGGAGAATTGCCCTCTCACTCATGACTATACATGGAGTCCTTCTATTTCTTTTCTATGTAAAATCGTGCTAGAGCATAAGAGGCAATGGTAGACTGACCAGCCCCGCTCGCACATTATTTTCAAAGTGTCTTTGGGAAAAGCTAAAGAGTACTCGATGCCTCGGGTGATGATGTGTGTTCCACTCAAGCCGTTCGCCCTAGATTTTAGGAAATCATGTTGGAGCCATAGAGTACTTCTTAGTGATCTTGCTCTGATTATGCTCACATGTGACCCTCTCGATTTAAAGTGATGGAACAACCGTGCTCGATGCCTCAGATATGATGTGTGTTTTACACTGAGTTGCTCGCATGTAGTCTCTTGAGCTTCTGTGTGATAAGCAAAACCGTGTTTGATGCCTCGATGATACTGTGTGTTCCACTCGAGAGCTCGCACGAGAGTTTATGAAATTTACCGTGTGATGGATAAACCATGCTCGAGCCGTCGTTTATTGTTGTGTGTCTGGCATTGACCTGCTCACATGTGATTTTTTGAGACAATGGAAATGGGTGATTAGGATCCATGGGAGCACGATGTACCGTGAACGTTAGCCATGGGGTACAATGTACCGTGAATTGAGTTGAGCTGGCGGGATGGTTGATCCGATTCCCTAAGCGTAAGGTTCCCGCACACCTGATCAGTGTAGCCTAGAATCTGACTATGGCCATAAATCTTCTATATCTGTGTGATATGATATTGTCACTACTATGTGAGGTGACAGATATCTTCCCTTGTTGTGTGTCTGGGGAATGTGATAACCCATGCTTATGTCTCATATGAACATTGACTTGCTGTGTGGTTTCAAAATGAACATGTGTGGTTTTAAGTAAAGCATTTTCTATATATGAACTGTGTGAATAGATTATGCTAGGAAAAGCTATGTACTAATGTGTGAATATGCATATACCTATCTAGCAAATTAATGATTTCGCATTTATGGAAGTTGTTTTAAAGAATATGCATATTGTTTTATAAGGAAAATGAATATATATGTATTTTAGCATGTAGATAGTGTAGTTATCTACATGCTTGCACATTTTCCTTATTGAGCGTGTTATGCTCACCCCCTTATTTCCTCCTCCACAGATACTACGCAGTAGCGAGTACTGCAGTCGTCCCTGTTAAGGTGTTCTCCAGTTCTCCAGTAATATAGAGAAGTATACACTTGTAATGAAAAGAAAACAAAAATTTTGTATCCTGTAAATTAATGCACAGTCTAGTGATATTTTGTACGAAAGGGATGTTTAATTAATAAAAACTGATGTAAACGCTTCTGCAATATCTAAAAAAAAAAAAGGTCCAGTTTCTATTTTATATTAGTTTAATTACAATTATTGAACTATAAATGGATGAGGTATGTATTGGATGTTGACTCACAACCCAACTATTAGGGGTAAGTGGTAAGGTAAAGGTTACAGACTGGTAAAGAGGGACGTGTCCGCGACATTAAGATAGGTATCTAGTAATATACCATGACCAACCAAATGTTAGAAAAGTCAACTAGTTTGACTAAGCTATTCAATGTATAGTATCTCAATGTAATTAAGTCCTTTTATTTGAAATATTTTAGAAATGCATAAAGCATGGTGCAGTGTCTACTTTATAGGCATTTCCATTTTTATCCAAGAGATGCCAATATAACTCTATAACATTCATTCTCTGGCCAAGATTTATAAGTTAATATGAGCTAGGATTAATGAGATACTATCCTCCAAAGTCATTCAAGGAGATGGATCCTCATCTTGATTACTCATCTATCTTCATATGCTTTATAGTACACCAAAATCACCCCTTTCAAGCATTTGGCACCCAAACCTATAAAGATGAAATCAAAGTGTGACAATTCACACATAGGATGACTTGGCATCTTAAGTCAAAGGACTATTTACATTACTGATATGTGAGAACATTTCCATAGACACTTGAGTGACACTACTAAATGGAGCTCTCACAACGGGTCATGTTCACTGAACTTATTCTCTAATAACTATTCACATGCTATCCTCAAATATTCCTATATTTCAACCTATGAGATTAATTGCTTACTTCATAAGTAAAGAGATTAGGCATGTGCTAGTCTTTGAACACTATTAATGCACTATCATGATAGTACGATGACCATGAAAAATTTAGGAACATAGCTTTGATGCATAGGGACCTCATAATTGTAACTCTTTACAATTTCCTTACAAGGCTAGTTTGTTCCATGGGATTCACCTATTTAGAGACTACTGAATCCATTCTTGTAAATAATAAATGGTATTGGGAAACTTTTATGTCACTAACCTAAGTGAACATATGCCACCATGGTACTATGCCTTATGCCAACTAATTTGGCTCTAGGGCTTACACTAAGAAATTCCACTAGGCTAATCTCATACTTCAATCTATCAATTTCATTAAATAATTTCTACTCCTCCCACGATTTGTCCTTTATATAAAGAATCTAAGAAACAACCACTTTTTAGTTGAATTTCACCATTAAATCAGTTGTCTCCTTTTATGGTGATTTGTAGAACATTAGTAAAGCTTCCTTAATTGCATGAACCTCTACTAGTCACACTAAGCTTGCAAGTAAAGCCAAAGAATAAACCAAGAACACCACCAGTACCATCTCTAAGCACACCACCACACCAAGCTAAGCCCAATGATCCAAAAATTTAACCTTTCACGTGAAATTTAGTTCGTTTATAGAATGAAACTTCTTCTACAATACTTGTTCTTGAATTGACTTTTATTATAGTAGGCAAAACTTCTGATGGCATAGTCTAGCACTCAGCTTCATTCACCACATTATTTTTTTAATACTTTTATCCAATATAATGATCTCAGTTTTATTAAAAACAAAATTTCCTCTTCATACCTTTTTTTCTTATTGAAGATAGTTTCATTCCTTGATATACACAAAACCCAAAGAGTGGCTCCACATATTATAAGTCACCTTTTCTACATTGCGCCAGATAAAAATAATACTTCGCATTATTAAATAAATGCTTTAATAGAGCTAGGTTTTACCCATAATAGTCCCCACCATATAAATACCATTCCTTACTCAAACTAAGAATACTGATAATTAAATAAAACATTACTCACATCTAACACCTCACTTTCATACAAATTATATAGCAATTGTCTCTCATAAAAAAAAAAAAAAGACTCCCCTATAGCTTTAAAAAATAACTTTTCGAAGGATTGCACTTCTGTAACGACCCGATTTACACACATTTTGGTTAGGCTATGAGTCAACGACGGATCAGCACAATGAAATTTCGATACACATATGTTTCAAGATAAACAATTTAAATATAAATCAGTGAAAGTACTTTTCAATTAAACAGTACTATAATTCTTTTTCAAAATATTCGTGTCCACATTTTTCCTAGACTCATGTTTCATTTTGCATTACTGTACTTACAAAATTTAGACACAAAATAAATGTATAAGCTGGGTATACCTTTTTATGTAGGAGAATACTTCTCTGACGTATAGCTGCGCAATAAAACCTACCTACAAAACGGTCTCCACTACTAACGAGGCTCTGTGGAGTAAAGTAAGGGGTGAGCTTAACATGCTCAGTAAGAAAAATCAAGCGGGCAGGTCCGTGCAAGATCATGCAGCAATACACGACGGCTAGCACGATTTTCGATCAAAACCAATTTATAAACAGTCCATTTTATCCAAATAGTTTCTAAACCTCGATTCAGTATATAAAACAAATTGGAAGGGGCTGTCCTGCCCTTTTTCAGCTGTAAATCACAAGGCACAGTCTTTGGGTAATAAATCCAAAATTTTAGATTTTAAACAATAATTAAAACTACTCTGATATTTATGTAAATAAGCTAAATATTACTATACCGAAAATCGAGCCGATTTTCGAAGTTTTCAATTTTTTTTCCTAAATTCCAGAGCGGTAAATTCATCCTTGGGTTTTCTATGGTTCTGGTGCCTTAGGAATTGCATCCTAAAATTCATAGTCACAAACGCCTAGAGTTTATACCCAATTACTTTTTGTAGCATACAAAGATTTTTCTACAGTAAAAATATTACCTAAATTCAAAACTACAATTCATAAGAAAATACGTGCATTCATCACTAATAGCACACCATAATTTTTCATACCTCGATGTCTGTCTGTAATCATCAATGCCTCAATGTTGCGAGTTGACGAGTCTAGTCCACTTGATTTATTTCCCCAGAATTTCGTACCATTATTTCCAATAATATTTTCAAACAGTCTAACCCTCGAATTTCTCATATTCTTTGTAAACTCAGATCTAACTTAAATTTTATTTTATATATATATATATATATATATATATATATATATATATATATATATAAACATTCTCTTTCTCTCTTCTCTTTTTTTTTTAACTCTTTTCCCGCGTTTTTTTCCTTCCTCTCTTTTTCTCTGCTTCACTCGAATGCACTGTTCATCACTCCCCTCACCCTCTCGACGATACCTCGCTTACCCCATTCTCTGCCATTTTCGTTCGGTGTTGGTGGTCTTCCCATTCACTCCATCTCCGGTGGCCACACCAACTTCCCGTTCACCGCTGCCTCTCACGGTCTCCTCCTTATCTCGGCTGATCTCTGTTTCCCAGCTTCTAAAGCCCGTTTCACTACCGAGCAGCAAGGTGATCACAAAGGTGGCCTCACTGCACACACGACCTCCTTGCAGCTCGGAAGCCCACCCTTAGCAGCCTGTGGTTTCTTTCCCCCTCTTCTGCTCTCCTCTGTTTGGCTTCCTCTGTACTGTTCACTCACCAGCTCCCTCTCCCTCTCCCGTTTCCTCTTTCATTTATAGCTATCCAGTGGGCAGAGGTGTAGGGGGTGCAGGACTCGCGTGCAGGAGGTGTAGGATCGGGTGGCAGTGGCCTGGCGTGGAGCAGAGTCCTGGTGCACGTAGGTCTGGGGTGCAGACTGGTGCTGGCGTGCGGGCTGGCTCTGGCATGCAGGCTGGTGTGTTGTGGAGGCTGGTGCGCGCAAGTCTAGCGCACTGTGCAGGCTGGGAGCAGGTTTGGGCGCGCTAGGCGTGCTCGGCGGTGCATGCTGGCGTCTGTTTTGGGGCTGTACTGCGCAGGCTGGCCTGGAACGAGCTGGGGCGTGTAGGCACAGGCTGTGCAGAGGTGCGCTGGGCGCGCTGGACGCGCAGGTCCTCGCGTGGTCAGGAGCTGGTGCAGGTCGGTGCGTAGAGCTGGGCTGGAGTGTCCGTGGAATGTTTTCCAACCCCTTTTTTTAATCTAATTTAATCACCATAAATGTATCTTTACATATACATATTGTTTATCTTATTATTATTATTATTATTATTATTATTATTATCATTTTATTTATTTATCATTTATCTAATTTGTTATTTTATTATTATTTGTTTATTTGTTTCCTAAATCAATTTTTTAACAAAATTTTTGGCTTATCCTAATCTCTCTTTTTCAACCAAATTAATTTAATTATCCACGAGCAATAGTAAATTAAATCTAAATTCGATAACGCTTAGGCCGATTACCAAAAAAATTTTGGGGTTTACAACTTCAATATTGGCAGCCATAAAAAACGTTGCACTTTAGGTTTATATTTTGTTTCCAAATAGAGATAAACCATACCTTTTTATTTTGGATTGAAAGTTGGAAGTTCAAACTTTATTGAATTTTTTAACAGAAAATGAACCTTTATTATCCACCTTCTACGTCAGCTCAGCTTTTCTTTTCTTTTCCTATCTAACCTAATGTGTTTTATCTCACAAGCAATTTGTCGAGAGATTCAATCCCCCACTTCCTCATATTTCTCCTGAACTTTAATTATCATGAACCATTTTCATTAACAACTTCACACGCCTTTAGCTCTTTCTTTTCGATCACATAAAATAAACATGGGAATTTATCTTTTAAAGGTTCTTCATCAACCCATTTGTTTAACTAAAAATAAGTAAGAACTCTTCACAAAATCCATTTGCATCCTCCAAATCCAACTAGCCTATTAATCCCTTTCACACTAGTTATGGAGATAATGCTTCCCCACAACACGACATTTTCTTTTTTTATAATACATAAGTTGCAAGATTCGAAAATTTCCTAAGCTTGATTTAAAATTATTAAATTGTAATTAATGGAGTTCAAATAGATTATATAGGGAATTCGAGTTAATTATCACGTTGAGATTATTATTAAATGTGTATCAAAAATTAATCAATCTAATTAAAATTGATATCCGGATGAGGAGGAATGAAGGACAAAATGTCCGGTAGCAAGAAATTTTACTTGACTACTTTGCAGGAAACAAATAGCTAATCTGTCTTGATCTGACCATAACTTTTGGTAAAAGAATCCAACTGACAGGCTGTAAACTTTTCTAGAAAGCTAACTCAAAGAGCTTTCCAACCATATGTGGCACATTTCTAGTTCGTTGTAGAATAACACAAGTTAATTCTTAAAGTTGCATTATGTGCAGAAAATATGCCAGCCAACCTATTTATAGAGATCTATACAAAACTTTTGGTAGGAAACTTCAAATGATGTGATTCAAATTTTGTTAAAAAGTTAACTCAGAGATTTTTCCAACTGTGTATGGCATGTCCCTTAATTCATTGTGGATAAATATAGTTAAATACTTAAAGTTATGTCATTATATTGGAGAAAGTTTGATTTGTATGGGAATTAATTTGAAAATTGATGAAGGAAAACATTTTGGTAAATTATATGGATTAATCAAGGGAAGTAAGGAATTTTAAGAGCTTACATGGGACCAATTTAATTAATTTAGTTCTTAAGGATGGGAATTTAATTGAAGGGCTAAATTAATTAAAAGTCTTTAAGGGTTAAGCCATTGCACTACAAGAAAATGGGCCAACAGCGACGGAATTTTTGTTGCTAATTCTCGAATTCCGTCGCAAATGAGAATTAGCGACGGAATATTCCGTCGCTAATTCTGTCGTTAAATATGAAGTCACTGAAAGTTTTCCGTCGCTGAGGGAAAATTTTCGTCGGTAATTCTGTCGTTAAACAATTGTTTGATTAATTGAAATTTGAAAAGGCTTAAGTGTTACAACCAAATTTTACCATACCAAAGGCGAAATAAGGGACAGTTGATGGCCAAAGAATTTTATGAAGTATAAGGAGAGATTTTTGTGAAAATTTCTCAAATTCTAGCTTGGTTGTATACTTTGAAAACCCTAGAGCTTAGTTTTTCTCAGTTTTGAGTGGCATTTGCATGAAGTAAACTTGGAAGAGAAAGAGGGAGGAGGTTTGGCCAAGGTAAATTAGATAAGGAAAAATGTAACTTGTATTTATTTAAGGTTTGATCTTATACATGCATGGTTAATGAAGTAGTGTGGTGTTGTTGGTTTGTAGAGTCTTACAAAGGTGGTGACTTGTGCATTTTGGTGAAGGCTACTATGGTGTAAGTGTTAAACTTTTGAATTGGCAAGTTACTTATGTAAGATAGGAATTAGTGTTATATTGTATAAACTTGATTTATTAGATATGTGATTAGAGAAAATAATATTGTTGTTTGGAAATTGAATTTCACTTTCAGCTAATATAATGTATATATATATATATATATATATATATATATATATATATATGAAAATTGTGCTTTTAATGACCATTGGAAAATTTGGAAAAGTAAAGTTATTATCTTTGCTTGAGTGGATGAGAATGAAAATTGATATGTGCAATATGACATTAAGCCATGGCATGATGATTACCTAACGTATTTTGATTTTGGAGAATATGATTGTCACGACATCCTGTGAGACCCCGTATATGTGTAATTGTATATATGTACATGGAAATGTAAATGGTGATATACTTGTAATGTGGAGTATATGTGATGTAAGTCCATAAGTTAATGTACACACGTGTAATAAGAGTTGTGATTATACATACAAGTTACATTATGTATAAATGTGAAGAAATGGACTTACACATGTGGAGAATGTTATTAGAATGGATTATGAGTAGTGTGGTAAAATGGAAGTAGACTTGCATAAGTTGTGCACTTCCATTTGGTTTATATCGTATACTTTTGGTTATACAAGGATTCCACAAAAGTTTCAATATGTTTAAGGTATGTATGGATGTCATTTTCAAGCCTCAAAGATGATTGGATGAGAAAATGATCATGGCAACAAAATGTATGAAGTTTGGTAAGTGTTGCTGCAGAAGAATTGCAGAAAATCTGGAAATTATGAAGGGCAGATCGATCTCATAGGATGAGAGATCGATCTGGAAGAGCCAGAATGCTCTTATTTGGGCAATGGAATAGAGCAGATCGATCTCCAATAGAGCCAGATCGATCTCCAAAGCATTCTGTAATGAAAAGATCGATCCTCAAACACCCAGATCGATCTCCTTAGCTCTCTGTTTGGGAGCAGATCGATCTCATGCTTCGATAGATCGATCTCATGCTTAAAATGCCATGAAAATGAGGGATTTAAAGGGACCAGATCGATCTCCTCTTGGTGCAGATCGATCTCCTCAAGCTATTTCTATAAAAGGAGTGTTGAAAATCTGAAAATTTCGGGAAAAACACTATCCTTCCATTTTCAACCCAAAAACCTAACTTTCTCTCTCTAAAATTAGTCATTTTCAGTAAGATTTGAAGAGAGACCATTAGAGGCAAAGTTCTTCCTATCAAAGAGACGAACAACATAGTTGGAAGGCATTTTTCCATTGTTGGTATTGAAGGAGCTAAGGGCATTGTCATTTGGAGCAAGAAGAGAAATCAGATTTGGTAAGATTCTAACACTCCAACTATGGTACATTGTCTATTTAATTGATTTTGGAGTTGTTGGGTATGAGTATGGATGGTTAGAAACTATCTAAAATGCATTGGAATGATTATGACCTAGAAATGGCCTAGTATGAGAAAGTGGGATGTATGGAGATTAATGAGAAATGGGATATCTAGAGGTGATAATAGTGTTATAGGTATGATTTTAAGGTGTGGTTAGTGAATAAACTATGAGATTTACCTAAAAGGGGTAAAATGTGAATTAAGGCATTGGTAAATGTAAAGATGAGTTATATTGACTAATGAGGTCAAATGTGAGTTAAAAACATTAACTCAATTGATTTGGATGAATAAATCGTAGCTTCCGAGGATACGCCGGAGCGAGTTGAGCCAAAAGCGTGAGAAGCTAAAAGGAAAAGAGTCACACCAAGTAAATCGAGGTAAGGGAGTTATGTGAACTCTTAGAGATATCTGTGTGCAACTTGGGCCCATTAAATGCTTTGCTAGAATGCATGAGACATTAGGAAATGATGTTGGGTGATTGAAGGGCAAAAGTTGGGTGTTTGACAAAATGTGCATGAAAACAAAAGCATAATGCTTTGAAAATCATGTTTTATTGCTTTTTAGCAAATGATTGGTAGGTTGGCTGACATTGAAATGATTTGCAAAATAAATGAGTGTGTTTTGGTTTTGTTAACCATACTTTGCAAAGTTTAGAGCCACCTACATGATTTCGTGAGTATGAAAGCGTGCTAGAGTATAACTCGCACGAGATTTGACGTGTTTTATACACATGAGTGCTAGAGGCACTAGTTTTCACATGGATTTCATATTGGTTTTGGCATTGTGCTTGGACCTTAGCTCGCACTAGATACCCACCTTGTATGTTGCCGTGTTTGGAGCTTCGAGTAGACTGGGTGTCACATCGATTAAATAGGCTCACACGTGCATTGTTTTGACATGATTAATTAGCCGTGTTAGGAGCTTCGGGTAGACAAGAGGTCGTATCGATTAAATAGGCTCACACGTGCATTTTGAGATGTGGCGTGACATGATGTGTTGATTGGGTCCACGAAGTACATTGTACCGTGCATGTAGCATGGAGTACATTGTACCGTGTTGAGATGTGATGTCTCGTCTTCGGACGAGATCTGCTATGGACTGGCGGGTAGGATTTGACCCACCTCCCGTGTGGAAGCATATAGTGGTGATATCCCACACACCTGATCCGTGTAGCCGGTATCACAGGTTATGTACATAGACCTTGAGGTTATTACCTGTTGTTGAACTGCCTATCTTACATGTCTATTGCTTTAAGAATAAATCCATGTTTGAAATGATTTGTGGGTCAAGAAAGTCCGAGGGATGGGCTGAGACCTGACCAGTGTTGGATTGATTTGTTAATGGTTTTTAAAGTGCACGGATGCATGATGTTTAATGCCATGCTTTATTATGAAAATGCATGATGGTTAATGCCATGCTATTTAAGAAAAATGCATGATGGGTAATGCCATGCTTTTATTGTGAATTATGCATGATGATTTATACCATACTTTGAGTTGAAATGTGCACTGGATTTTAATAGCATGAATGCTTTACATACCATTAACACAATCATACACTCATGTTTTGAGATAAATGATGAATTAAATGCTTTTGAGCATGGCATCACGATCACGTAGATAGTGCAGTATCTACCTGTTCGCATGATTACCTTACTAAGTGTGTGGTTTGCTCACCCCCTTTATTTTTCCCCTCTCTACAGAGATTTGAGTATAGAGTGAGCGTGACTGGAGGCTTGTCCCTTTTGGTAATCCGCTGCATCCCATCGCTAAAGGTATAAACACTTGGATTATTTTGTATCTAAACTAGACCTATCACAGTAGCATTTTGTATGCAATTATTGGGGATGTAAAACAATGTAAACACATGTAACAACTCTGATATATGTACATTTATACAAGTGTTTACTCATAAATAATGCTCAAAAGAAATTGGTATGGTGGAGTGAGTTAGACGTCGACACACAGCCCAACTGTTGAGAGTGTGGTTGTTCACGATCGAGGAAGGATGATTAATAATTGATGCATGAAAATGTGAAAAATTTGTACGTATTTTGGTAAGTTGAGGGTCGTGACACCTCCCCTCCAATGACCTACCAAAAACCACTATAAATTTTTCGCATATTTACTTACCTCTCCTTCTATCATACCTCAACACCAAACAGTTGGGCTGTGATTCGATATTAGTTACCTAAACCATATTCATTCCACAACATACATACATGTCAATATAGATATTCTATTGACTATGAGTATTCTTTTCTTAAAAGTAAACTCATATACTTTAAAACACAAATACTTGTACATATATACATCCCCGACCGTACATTCATTTACATAACTGTGCTTTTACATTGTTTAGTACAAAATGTGTTTCAAATGTGTATGCCTCTCGTAAGATGGATATGCAACGGATCAAGGAATATCAGTCCTCAGCCATGCTCAACTACTGCGAACGCTCTGTAGAGAGGGGAAATAAAAAGGGGGTGAGCTCACAGCTCATTAAGGAAATTAGGCAAGCAAGTAGATAACCACATTATCTACAAAATATCATACTCATGCCTTGAAATCATTTCCTTATCGATTCATATCTAAAGCATGCATCTTGCTTGAAAACTTGATGCAATATATACATATAGATATAAATCATCATTTATAAACTGAAATCCTGCTGGTTTAATAAATCTCAGCAGGTTATGCAAAATATTGCATTTCTCATGTAATTTCATAAAATTCACATTTATCATGTTATTTAATTAAATCAAAATAATATGGCATTCATCATGTTCAAAAACATGGAAATCTGGGCCTCACCCATCCCTCAGGTTACCCATTCACAATTCACAAACACACATGTTCAGGTTATAAAACCATGTGATAATTCATTCAAGAAATATCAATTTACATTGCATGAAAGAGATAGGCAACTACATATTCTGAGATTATGATCATAACTCATTTTTCGTGATCCCAGGCTACACAGTACTCAGGGTGCGAGGTCTCATAATTGCTGTAACGAGAGGTAAGTCAAATCCTTACCGTCAACTCATAACTCACTCAAATCGTGTACTCACGGTGCAACGTACTCCATGTGACATACATGGTACATAGTACTCCATGAACCCAATCTCAAGGTCGGGATGCTCGCCATGAGTTTTAGTCCTCATACCTTGAATATACCAAAGAGTCGGGATGCTTACCATAAGTCTTAGTTCTCATACTATGGGTTTTATTTTTGATAGCCCTCAGCCATATCTCAAAATGTGCACGGGCGAGCATAAAATCGGTGCGACACACAGTCAACACAGGCTCCCAACACGGCTGTTTCATGCTTTCATTCAAAACTAGTATGTAAGACCTGTAATTGTTTAAGTAATCTTTATGACTTTGTGATGTATACACGAGTCACAAATTATATAAATTATGAAGAATGGATGTTTTGAAGTTGTAAATGTGGATGAAATGTAAAATGGATGGTTAAGTAAATCAAATACCGATGTAACAGTGAATTGGGATGAAGAGTGCAGCAGAACAACTTCAGGAAGGGAGCAGATCGATCTCATTGGCAATACAGATCGATTTCCTTAACTCTCGGATTGCGATAGATAGATCTCATTGCAAGGTCAGATCAATCTCCTTAAGGTTCTGAGTAATGTAAATCGATCTCATGCTTAGAAAATGATCGATCTCATTGGGCCTGAAAGGTCGATTTCGAGGTGAAAAATGCAGGGTAGATTGATCTCATAAGGTTAGCAGATCGATCTCATAGAGACAATTCTATAAATACTAGACTTCTACAACCTCTGTTTCATGAGAAACACTATTCTATTGAAGAACCAAAGCAAAACCTAACATTTCAACACTAGGAAACTTCAGTTTGCAATCAGTTTTGAGTGAGATATAGTTAAGCAAAGTAGTTCTTGGTGAAAAAAAGAACAACATACTTGGAAACAAGAAGTTGGAACCAAAGATTGGAAGAGCAAGATGGATTTTACCAATTTTGGAGAAAAAGAGGAAAATTTTTGCTAGCTAAGATTTAATGCACCAAGTTGATATATGTTAAACTAGGTGTATTGGTGAGTAAATCGGTATATGTATGAATTGTTGAAAACAAAAGGATCATGAAAAATAAGAATGAGCTAGCTAATGGCATGGAAATGAGAAAGTGATGAGGGAATGGCATTGGCATAAATTTAATGATGGAATATGCATGTATGGAAGATTTTAAGTTAGTTTTGTGAGATGCATAAATTGGAAATGATGAGAAATAAAGAGAGATATATGGAAAATGTGGTATAATACCATAATGGGACAAAGTGGTGAAATTTATGTATTGATTTGAGATTTGGCAAATGAAATAAGTATATTTCGGTATACTAACATAAATAATTATAACAGCTTCGAAAATCACATTGGAAGCTGATTGGACTGCGAGAGTGAGCAGCACCGAGGAAGAGAGGTCACAACACAACACAACACCAAACATGCTTGTATTCTCAAATCATGGTTCATGCTACAACAATTCATCAAAACACATACACAAATGGTTTAGTTTTCCCTTACCTCTTTGCACCTCGTATAGTGCAATCGTTTCTCCCGTATCACGGACTAGCCTCGCATTCCACTCTGGAACTCCCGAGCTGTCCAACGATTTTAAAACATCAATACTCATTATCACATTAACCTCAATTCTCAAAATCGAGCATAGTTGCTCACAACACCTCAAATTTCTCAATTCTCATAACTCCATCACAAACCACAATCTCGCTCTCAACACCTCAACATTCTATATTTCCTATGCCACAATATCTATGCTAATACACCACATTGTCTAAATCTCCATTTATAGCTCAAAATTCCTAAATTTACCAAAGTTGCTAAATATCATCATCACTCCAACTACATTGTAATTTCATCAATCCCTAATCATTTTTCAGCTATTTCAACACAATGCCAACAACTATCATCACCAAAATCATCTCAAATATAAGGATCGAAGTTTAGAAATTACCCAAAACTTGTGGAGAGCTTATCTCTTACCTCGATTCGATCCGTCTTTCGATTTCCAAGTATGTTGTTCTCCCTTGGGTGAGGAACAACTTTCCTTCTTGCCACAACTTCTGATTTGGACGGAGATGAGTGCTTTGGATGAGTGAGAAAGCTAGGGCTCGGTGAAAATGGGGGTTAGAAGAGAAAGAAAGTGAAATTGCAGGAGAAAGCAGGGATTCCTTATATAGACTGAGGGCACGAGATCGATCTGGCTCTTGATGAGATTGATCTGCATTTGAATTTGGGGACGATTTGGGGTAATTTATGCCTAGGAGATCGATCTGTCGAGGGGTGAGATCGATCTCTTTATGGCTTTACGAGATCGATCTGCTCCTTGAGGAGATCGATCTTCTCCCAAACAGAAACATTTGGAGATCGATCTCTTCCTCATGAGATCGATCTTCTCTCAAACAGAATCATAAGGAGATTGATCCTCTTCCATTGGAGATCGATCTGCTCATTTAGATTCCTCCTTCCTTGTCATTTTTAACTCACCAGATCGATCTCTCCTTCTCCAAGATCGATCTGGCCTCATAGTTTCACACTTAGGTTAAACACTTAACATATAAATCTTCAATTATAATTTCCACAATTCACTGCTTGGATTATTTCTCATTCATCACATATACATTTCACTTAGCTCAATAAATTACACTTCAAGTTCATATTACATAATTAAAATATGTCTGAAATCCTCAGATCTCACAATAATAGTCAGCTGGTAGAGTATGTATTAAATGATTGAAAGCTAAGAGTAGGGGAAAAGGACATGACAGCCAATCTGATATTATTAAGTATGAGTGATTTCGATGTAATCTTAGGAATGGATTAGTTATCGTCAAACCATGATGTTTTAGATTGTTATGCTAAGACAGTTATGTTTTCTAACCTTGAAAAATATGTTGTAAAGTTTGATGTAAAGAAATAAAAGTAGTAGTTATGATTGCAATTCATAATGTACTATGTTGATTGAGAAATGAATATGTTGAAAGCTTTATTGCATACGTGGTTGATACGAATAAGATACATCTGAAGTTGACAAATATTCCTGTGGTTAGTGAATTTTCAGATGTCTTTCCAGTTGAATGGCTAAGGTTGCCACCAAACAAAGAGATGGAATTTTGTATAGATCTGGTGCCTAGTACTGAACCTATATCGAAACCACTGTATCGCATGGCTTTAGTTGAGCTGGAGGAGTTCAAGAGATAATTACAAGAATTGTTGGACAAGGGTTTCAACAAACCGATTGTTTCACCTTGGGACCACCAGTTTTGTTTGTGAAGAAGAAGAATGGAAGCCTCCAATTGTATATGGATTACAGATTCTTGAATAAAGCAACCATCAAGAATATGTATCCCCTTCCACACATATATGATTTGTTATATCAGCTCTGGGGAGCGCATGTCTTTTTCAAGATTGATCTGAGATCTGGGTATCATCAGTTGAGAGTTCGAGTGGAGATGTGCCCAAGACAGCATTTAGGACCCGATATGGCCATTATGAGTTCTTGGTTATGTCATTCGGATTGACGAATGCTCCCGCAGCTTTCATGGCTTTCATGAACGATGTGTTCATGCCATATTTGGATCAATTTGTTATCGTCTTCAAAGATGACATCTTGGTATATTCTAAATCTGAGGAAGAGCATGAGGAGCACCTCAAGATTGTACTACAGACCCTACGAGAGTAGAAGTTGTATGCTAAACTCAATCAGTGTGATTTTTAGTTATCACAGATCTCGTTTTTAGGACACGTTGTGTCGAAAGATGGTGTATCAGTGGATCCATCCAAGATTGAGGCTATAGTTCAATGGGAACAGCCGAGGACAGTCACCGAGATTAGGAGTTTTTTAGGTTTAGCAGGATATTATCGAAGATTCGTTGAAGGATTTTTTAAGTTAGCTACTCCGTTGACACGTCTCACTCAAAAGGGTGTAGCTTTTGTGTGGGATGAGGATTATGAGAAGAGTTTTCAGGAGTTAAAGAGTCGATTAACTACTACTCTGATTCTCACTATCCCTACCAGCTCAGGAGGATTTTCAATGTATACCGATGCATTGCATCAGGGACTAGGCTGTGTATTGATGCAGGATGGGAAGGTAGTTGCTTATGGATCCAGACAGCTGAAAGATCATGAAAAGAACTATCCGACCCATGATTTGGAGTTAGCAACGATAGTGTTTGCGTTAAAGGTATGACGCCACTACTTGTATAAAGAGAAATTCCATATCTTTACCAACCACAAGAGCCTTAAGTATCTGTTCTCGCAGAAAGAATTTAACATGAGACAGAGAAGATGGCTAGAACTTTTAAAGGACTATGATTGTGAGATACTTTATCATCCGGGTAAGGCTAATGTTGTAGCTGATGAGTTGAGCAGGAAAAGCCTTGGGATGGTATCGTATATGATGGTCAGGGAACATGAGTTGCTAGAGTAGTTTGCTAGCCTCAGTTTAGGAGTCGTACCTTCTGACATGGATACAGACTGTATGATTGCTAGTCTACGCTTGGAGCCAGATCTACTGGATAGGATCAGACAGGCTCAGTAGACTGATTCGTATTGCATTAATGTGAGTAGTCAGATACAGGAGAGCACAGTGATTGATTTTGAGATGAGTTCTGAGGAAAATCTGAGGTTCAGAGGCAGATTGTGTGTTCCCGAGGACCTAAAGCTCAAAAAATTAATATTGACGGAAGCTCATTTGTCGAGATACACGCTACATCCGGGAAGTAATAAGATGTATTAGAATCTGCAGAAGGTGTACTGGTGGTCAAGTATGAAGAAAGATGTGGCAGAATTCATGGTAAGATGTCTCGTGTGTCAACAAGTGAAGGTAGAGCATTAGAAACCTGCAGGGTTATTGCAACCTCTACCTATACCGACATGGAAATAGGAGCATATCACCATGGATTTCATAATGGGTTTACCGAGGACCCAGAGGAATCACGATACAATATGGGTGATAGTTGATAGACTGACGAAGTCAGCCCACTTTCTAACTATGAGAGCTACCGATACTCTGAGTTCATTAGCAGAGTTGTATGTACGCAAGGTAGTGAGGTTACATGGTATTCCAGTGAGCATTGTTTCGGATAGGGATTCCCGCTTCACTTCCCACTTTTGGGAACATTTTCAGGAAGCCATGGGAACTTAATTGAGTTGGAGCACCACTTATCATCCTCAGACAGATGGTCAGTCAGAGAGGACTATGCAGACTCTGGAGGATATGTTGAGAACGTGTGTGCTAGATTTTGGAGGCTCCTGGAATAATCATTTGTCACTAGCCGAATTCACCTACAATAACAGTTATCATGCGAGTATCGGGATGGCACCGTATGAGGCTTTATATGATCGTAGATGTCGTTCTCCTATTGGTTGGGAAGAAGTGGGTGACAAAAAGATATTTGCTCCTGACTTGGTTACACAGGCCTTTGAGGATGTCCAGTTGACAGTTGAGAGATTAAGGACAGCTCAGAGTAAACAAAAGAGTTATGCTGACAAGAGACGGAGACCACTTAAGTTCGCAGTTGGTGAGTCACTATTTTTTAAGGTTTTTCCTTCCAAGGGTATCGCGAGATTTGGGAAAAGAGGTAAGTTGAGTCATCGCTATATTGGATCCTTTGAGATACTGGACAGAGTGGGAGATAAAGCATATAGATTAGCTTTGCCACCGGATTTATCGGGAGTGCACAATGTCTTCCACATTTCGATGTTGAGGAAGTATCATCCAGATCCAAATCATGTGATTCGATATGAGCCATTGGAGCTCAAGGAAGATTTGACATATGTAGAGAAATCGATCTGGATATTGGATAGAAAGGAGAAAGTCTTGAGAAATAAGACTATCGAGTTAGTGAAGATTCTCTGGTAGCATCACACTTCAGAGGAAGCTACTTGGGAGCTGGAGAGTCTGATGAGAGAGAGATACCCCTAGTTGTTTAGAGATTAACTTGGTTATAATTTGGATGACCAAATTTTTTAAAGTGGGGAGGATTGTAAGACCTGTAATTGTATAAGTAATCTTTATGACTTTGTGATGTATAGACGAGTCACAAATTATATAAATTATGAGGAATGGATGTTTTGAAGTTGTAAATGTGGATGAAATGTAAAATTAATGGTTAAGTAAATCAAATACCAATGTAAAAGTGAATTGGAATGAAGAATGTAGCAGAACTGCTTCAGGAAGGGAGCAGATCGATCTCCTTGGCAATACAGATCGATTTCCTTAAATCTCGTGTTGCGACAGATAGATCTCATTGTAAGGTCAAATCAATCTCCTTAAGGTTCTGAGTAATGCGGATTGATCTCATGCTTGAAAACAGATCGATCTCATTGGGCCTGAAAGGTCCATTTCGAGGTGAAAAATGCAGGGCAGATCGATCTCATAAGGTTAGCAGATCGATCTTATAGAAACAATTCTATAAATACTAGACTTCTGCTATCTCTGTTTCACAAGAAACACTATTTCATTCAAGAACCAAAGCAAAACCTAACATTTCAACACTAGGAAACTTCAGTTTGCAATCAGTTTTGAGTGAGATATAGTTAAGCAAAGTTGTTCTTTGTGAAAAGGAGAACAACATACTTGGAAACAAGAAGTTGGAACCAAAGATTGGAAGAGCAAGGTGGATTTTACCAATTTTGGAGAAAAAGAGGAAAATCTCAGCTAGGTAAGATTTAATGCACCAAGTTGATATATGTTAAACTAGGTGTATTGGTGAGTAAATCAGTATATGTATGAATTGTTAGAACAAAAAAATCATGAAAAATGAGCATGAGCTAGCTATTGGCATGGAAGTGAGAAAGTGATGAGGGAATTGTGTTGGCATAAATTTAATGATGGAATATGCATGTATGGAAGATTTTAAGTTAGTTTTGTGAGATGCATAAATTGGAAATGAGGAGAAATAAAAAGAGATATATGGAAAATGTGGTATAATACCATAATGGGACAAAATGGTGAAATTTATGTATTGATTTGAGATTTGGCATATGAAATAAGTATATTTCGATATACTAACGTAAATAATTATAACAGCTTCGAAAATCACATTGGAAGCTGATCGGACTGTGAGAGTGAGCAGCACCGAGGAAGAGAGGTCACGTGACTTGATCCGAGGTAAGGGAATTTCGTGAGTAGCTAGAGATAGCTACACGTATTTCGAATAGAATTCTGATATTATATGATATATGAATTCCCATGAATGGCATGATAAATGTGATTTGTGTGAAATTACATGAGATTTATGAAATGACATGAGAAAT
Organism: Firmiana major; assembly: GCA_033439115.1. Taxonomy (NCBI): domain Eukaryota; kingdom Viridiplantae; phylum Streptophyta; class Magnoliopsida; order Malvales; family Malvaceae; genus Firmiana; species Firmiana major. Next base: position 5,409,364 of record CM065909.1, read on the forward strand.
GCAGTGTTATGCATAAAATGCTGGGGTTATTAAACCAACATATTTCCAGTTTTATAACTGATGTTTTGTATCTATATATATGGCATAAAGCTTTGAGAGAGATGCATGCTTTAGATACAGATAGTGTAAGGAAATGATTTCGAGGCATAAGCACGGTATTTTGTAGATAGTATGGTTATTTACTTGCTTGCCTGATTTCCTTACTGAGCTGTGAGCTCACCCCCTTATTATTCCCTCTTTTCAGAGCATCCATAATAGGTGGACACGGCTGAGGATTGACATTCCCTGATCTGCTGCATATCCATCTTGTAAGAGGTATACACACTTTACATTTTGTATTAAACATTGTAAAAGCACAGTTATTTAAACTAATGTACGGTCGGGATGTATACGTACAAATAATTGTATTTATCTATAAGAGTTTATATTATAAAAAAGAATATTAAATTTTATAGATGTTATGAATGAGTGTGAATGGGTGACTAATATCGAATCACAGCCCAACGTTTGATGTGAGTGATGACAGAATGGAAGGTAAGTAAAATGTGAAAAATTTGTGGTGATTTCGGTAGGTCACGTGTGAGAGAAGGGCGTGACATGGTACGTGTGAGTAAACTCCCAGCACGACCATAATATAAGTGATACAAATATAGTGCGAGCCATGCTCCCAGCACTATGTCATATAAAGATCGAGTATGAGCAATGCTCTCAATACTCTATAATGCATCAATAATGAAAACTGAGTACGAGCTAAGCTCTCAGTACTCTATCATGTAAAACTGAGTATGAGCAAAGCTCCCAATACTCTACAATGCATTAATCAATGAAAATTGAGTACGAGCTACTCTCCCAGAACTCTATCATGCATAAATCGCATTTCAAATTTAGTACGAGAATATACTCAAGTACTATGCGATGCATATCTCATAAAATATAGTGTGAGTATTCTCTAGCACCAATGGTTTTCACACAAACTCCGATAGATGGCTGTTCAAATCATAATTCACCCAAGTAATTCAAATAAGCACTCAAATGTACTGTTTTCGCATATACATGAAAACATTAGCCATTCTATCATGCAACTATGAATTTTAGTCGCAACATGCTTCTAAGGCTTTTTACCCTATTTTTGGATAAAATCACACTTTATCTCATCGATTCCTATCACAACATGTCTATTCAAGGGAATTCATATAGAATATAGTTATCGAAATTTTATTCAAAATACGTGTAGCTATCTCTAGCTACTCACGAAATTTCCTTACTTTGGATCACGTCACGTGACCTCACTTCTTCGGTATTTCTTACTCTCGCAGTCCGATCAGCTTCCAATATCAACTTTCGAAGCTATTAATGATTATTCACATTAGTATACTTTAATATACTTGTTTTCATTTGCATGACTCTCAATCAATGCTTTTAACTTCTCTCAATACTTCAATCTCATCATTTTCTCCTATTTTCTCATTTTCATACCTATAGCTAGGTCATGGATATTTTTCATAATCCATTTATTTTCAGCAATTTAAATATACACCCATGAACTCACCAAGTCACCTAGATTAACATATATCAAAGTGGTGTATTGAATCTTACCTAGCTTGAGCTTTCTTCCTTTTTCACCAAAATTGACAAAATCCACTTTGCTTCTTCAATCTTTGATTTCAACTTCTTGTTTCCAAATATGTTGTTCTCCTCTTTACTAAGAACAACTTTGCTAAACTAAATCTCACTCAAAACTACTTGTGAGATGAAGTTTTCTAGTGTAGAAAGGTTAGGTTTAACTTTGCTTTTGGAAAGGTTTGATGTTTCTCGGGAAAACAGAGGTTGCAGAGCCTTATATTTATAGAATTGCTCTTAGAGATCGATCTGCTAACGATGGGGATCGATCTGTCCTGCCTTTTTCCCTTCAGGAACCGACCTTTCAAGCTTAGGAGATCGATCTGCCCATACACATCAGATCGATCTGCACTACATAGAACCTTAAGGAGATCGATATGGCCCTTACATGGGATCGATCTACTCTACCCATAACCTCTTCAAGATCGATCTGCATTGAATGAGAGATCGATCTGCTCCTCTTCAGAAGCAGTTCTGCTGCAATTTCTTCCCAAAATTCACTGTTACATTCATTTCGATTTACTTAACTACCCATTTTGCATTCCATACACACTTGCAACTTAAAAACATTCATTCCTTATGATTTATATCAAATGTGACTTGTTCATACATCACAAAATCATAAAGGGTACATATAAAAATGCGGGTCTTACAATGATTGAAGTTGGAATTAGGATTAATATTTGATCTTGAGATATATAAACACATACACACACACACACACACACACACATATATATATATATGTGTGTGTGTGTGTGTGTGAATATAGTGTGCTACTATATTATCTAATGAGGGCATAGTAGCTCATACGGTGTATGTGACAATATGGTAAAAAGTATTATGCTTTCGATTGAATTTTTGGGTAGCTATGAGATAACTTGCATTTGGCATAATGCTTAGCAACCATGACATTGTGATTTGGACTCATGATTTAATGCATTGGCTTAAAGCATGCATGACATAAAACTTGAGCATTCGAAAGCTATGCATTGGGTTAAAAATGCATACATTAGAAACTTTTTTGAAATATTAGAACCTTTGAATTTATTAGAAAAGTTTTGAAGAGAAAATGAATATGGATTGAATTACGCCAAGATGATGGTTGTATTCTATGTTAAAGAAACTAATTTGGATGTGATTATTCAAGTATTAAGAAGATGAATTTAAGGTTAGAAAACCTTAAAATTGAAAATACCCAATTTTGGAGTTATGATGTGTAGTTTCAACCAACATCAAGTTTTAAAGGGTCAAGATGTCGATTTTCGAGGTTAAAAAATAATAATTAAACTCAGTTAAGGGTGTGTAATCATTTGAGACCAAGAGAGAGAAAATAGGATTTGAAAGTTAAAAGCTTACTTTTTCGATTTAAGGTTTGACTTTTTGAAAGAAAGGTTGACTTGAGGTAATTTGGGGTTTGGAGTGAGTTTTGAAGGTTATAACAATTAAAACAAGGTTTAGACGAGCTTTTGGCAAAGCCAACTTAAGATTTGATCGGTCAAACTTTTTAGATTTGACTTTTAACCAAGAGTTGATTGATTGAAAAGTCAAACGAGGTTTGACTAAGGGAAGAGATTAAGAAATTGATGAAAGTTAAGTCAAAATACGAAATACATTAGTCAAAGAAATTATATTTTGGGTTTCACTTTTGCATATAAGTGTTGAGTTTGATCGCACATTGATTGAGGCATTTCCTCGTGAATTCAAAGTATATGATTGATTGTGTTTGGAGAGAGTAAGTACTCTAATCAAGCCTTTTTAGATTTATTTTAGTACCATAAAACATGTTTTATGAAAATTATGACAATTGTGTATATTGTTATTTTTATGTGAAATGTGTTCAAAACTCGTTTTATAAGTGTTTTGAGATTGTGATACATTTTCAGAAAACGTTTTAAACATGATTTCGTTCGTTAAGTATGTGATTGGGCCATATATTTACATTGAATTGATTTCTATGTGTTTAATATAAATGTGATGATCCTTGATGTGATTCTGTACTTGTGTTTTATGAAACTCTAGGTGCTTTCAGAGACATTGTGTTTTGATTCAAGATTTGAGCACTCCATTAGAATTGTGTAAGATTTGTGGCTGATGATTGGGATAAATCCCACGAGGAGATAATTATCGAACTCTTATATGACTTAAAATTGATATATGGTTCGCGCCTATATAAATGAGGATGGACCAAGGCATCAGTGAGTGGTGAGTGCACGAATATGTGACCCATTGTAATATGCATATTACTATTTTTGTGTGTTACCAACTAGAACGAATTGTCAGAGTGTCCGTGTGGCATTGATAACAATATGACCAATGATTGGGTTGGATGTATACATTCGATGAAGGTATAAGAATCGTTGTCTGTGCAAAAATAGGTAATTTTGGCTTACCACTATTGTTCTAAAAGTCTGTTTGCCCTTATCTTACCCACTTTGGTAGGATCATAATGTAAACTCCACGAATTCTCTTGTATTCGAAATTAATTACGATTAGTAAAGTAGACAAATGAAATTGAAAGTGTGCTTATTGGAGGGAAATTAATTAAGGTTATATGTTTAACATGAGAGACTTAAGTGAATTTAATTAATTAAAATATTTTTAAGTTGAAGAATAAATAATCGTGAGGAATAGGAATAAACTTTTATGAGCTAGATTATTGTATGAATATTCCTTCATGTCAAGTAAGTATAAATAATAGACTAATTATACATTGAAAATAATACATGGCGAATTGTTAAATAACTAACAAAAATTAGTAAATAAATAAACAAATAAATTAAAAAAATTGAATGAATGATGAGTGATGGATGAATGAAAATGATGGAAGTGAAATGATGATGATGTTGTATAGTAAAGGAACGTGGGAAATGATAGCCAAGGTTTAGCTATATATATATATATATATATATATATATATATATATATATATATATATAATTGTTTAGGTATGATAAAAGAAAAGTCATGAATAAGGATAGAGATGATAGCAGTAAAACGTGAGAAAGTAGTCTGATAACTGGCATAGTAGGCAGTTAAAAGAGAAAGAAACGAAAATGTGGAGATAGTGGAAGTCTGCAATGAAAAGAAAGGAAATAATATTAAAACAATGTAAGGCTCGAAACTGAACTTGGCAGAACCGAGTGATGGAAAGGGGAGTGTGAGCAGAAAACGAGGGAGAAAGTTAGGAATGAAAAGATTAAATGAAACAAAAAGAAATGGTCTGAAGCAGGCAGATGTAGCAGTGTAAGAGAAAGAAAAGAAGCTACGCGAAGTAGGTAAGGCCTGCTACAGGAGAACAAATATAAATACATCAGAAATAGGTGATACAGTAGAGAAAAGAAACAAGAGAGAAGTCAGACCAAAAAAATGGGGGAAAGGAAAAACAATGAAACCGACATTCAAAAGGATAAGGCTGGCGAGGCGAAGAGCTAGCAATGAAAGAGTGACGCGAGTGAGAACTGGACAAAGCAAAGGACAGATGTGATCGAAGCAGAATCATGAGATAAGGGAGCCTCGTTCATGGCCGATCAGGACAAGTTTTCAGGCTGGTTTTGGAGCTGAGTTCAGGGAGCATTACATGTAAAGAAAAGCCACTTTCAGCCTCTTCCTCGGTACTGAAATAGAACTAATTTCTATTTTTGCATGACGGTTTGGGTAAAGAGAAAAACGGAGGAAAAACAGAGAAGGCGTGCAAGACATGATGATGAGCAAGAAACTGATAGAAAAAGAGCCGAGAACTGAAGGAGACTATGTCGAAGGGAAGAAGTAAAACCGAGACAAGGGAGAAAACCGAGAGTTACAGATGCTGGAGACAAAACAAGGGAAGCTCCTTCTTGGGCAACAGTAGCCACAGTGGAAGACTGAACCGGAGCAGTGGCTAAAAAGGCCAAGGACCTCTCGGTCCAAGAAGTCAGACAACACAAGATAAGGGTGAGATAGAATGGTTTTTTTTTTCTTTTTGTGGGTGAAGAAGACGATGAACAGGGGTGCGGGGAAGTGAAGAAGAAATGAAAAGAAAAAGGGCGCGAGAAGAAGAAGGTTTAAAAAAAGTATATATATACAATTACATATATATATTGTAAGAACACTAGCTTAAGTACATGGGAATTAAAAATATAGTGTATTTATTAGATAAATAATATAATTCAAAACAAAAAGCTTCTCGAGGAAGCCACACTACATCCACCTCGCTCACCCTTTTTTTTCTCTCTCTCTCTCTCTCGGATTCAAGCATCAGCCTTAGCTCCTCCTCCTAAACTCTCTCTCCCGACTCCATCTTCTTCAACAGCCTATTCTCTCCCTCTCGGCTGCAACCTTTCACTCCTTAGCTCTAGCTTCATTTCCCTTCAGTTAGTGCAGCAAGGGAACAAAGTAGTAGAAGTAACATTGGCTGGACGACTGAAGCTACTGAAGTGATGGACACACAGGAACAAAGCAGTAGCGGGGCAGGGGAGCCTTCCTTGCCTCGGGAAAGCTCAACGGTAGTGGCGGCGTCAAGAGAAATTACTAGTTGAAGACTAAACAGCAGTAAAGGGCTGGTTCGATCAAAGCAAGCTACAGCGAGAAGACACCCCTGGCCAAAATCGATCAGGCAATAGAAAACTCCTTCAAGCAGAACAGAACTGAAAAAGAGAGTCTGCCTTTCAGGTCACAGGGCTGAACAGAAAGGTACCTGGAAGTTGAGAGAAAAGGAGAACACAACAGAGGCATGAAGTGAGGCTATAGGAATTGAAGCAGAAAAAAAAAAGGAATGGTGAGGCGGAAAATGTGAGCTACCATGGAGGTTTTGATGGTGAAGGTTTCACAACGGTAAGGCTTGTAGTTATATTGGGATCATTGTAGCATGATTTAAGGAATAATGCACTGATTTTATATATAATGGATGTAATTCGTTGGAGTAAGGAAGTAGGTTGTTGTTTTCAAGAAAACACAGCAACATTTCAAGACTACTGCATTTGGAGATTGTACAAGAAGCACCAGGAAATATCAAGAGAATAGGGGCTCGGTTTTGGGTGTAACGAAAGGTAAGTTACACTTTTGTAAAAGAAATATATATTTAAATATATTGCAATATAGGAATATATATAATTGATTTAAAAATGTATAGAAGTATGATTGTTGTAGAAATCAATTTAAATTTTTGTTTTGAAGAAACTAGGAAAAATTAGGGTCAGTAATTTGAAGAAAATTGGGGATTTTGATAATTAGATTAGAAACAAATTTTTTTTGGATAAAATTCGTGAATACATTTAGGTTGAATTTACTGGTTATCTTGCTAAATTTCATCTATTATTAAAATTGCATTATGAGCATGAAGAGTGGACATTCGGCCATTTAGGAAATTTATAGAAAAATAGTTAAAATTGAGAATTTAAAGTTTGAAGTAATTAAATTGTAATATAAACAATTAAATTTTAGTATTACACGATTAGAAATCTAACGCACATAAGTTGGGGTAGAGATTAAGGGTTCGACCATGAAAGGAAGAGTTTGGAATTTCATGCTAAAATAGGCATCTAGAAACTTGAACTACAAATTTATAATAAAAGTAATACATAAATTTAATTTGCATAGAAGTTTTGCGAATAAAGAACTTAGAATTGATGAATATTGGGCATGAGTAAAGATGAAGAGTTATAGTATTGAGGTTAACCCACACAGTGATAAATGAAAGTATTAAATTGATATTAAACCAACTAAAAATGGATGCTGATGATACCTCGATGTTATTCATGGATTTTGCAGCAAATATCTCTTCGAGTGGTAAGGCGAGCGAAAAGGAGACATAAGCACGTATATGCGTGCCTAAGGCGAGAAGGGTAATTGTTGCGCATCATTTGTGGTAAGGGATTTATATAGCTCGTAGCTAGTAGGATATCTCCAGTTAAGCTAAAACTTTACTAGGAACCATAGGTTGTTAGTTTAGTTAGGATTTTTTTTAAGCTAATTATCTATCTTACCCGCTTTTCATAAATACCGAAACTTTGTTCGTAGTCACTAGTTTTAGTCAAAATGAGGTTATAAATATAAGTTTACTGATTTTTAGTGTCAAATAAAAATAGTAAACTCAAATGAGTACAAACGTTTTGTTACCTGATTTTATCATTTTTTCGCATCTATGCATGATGTTTATAACTTGGTTGCATGAGCTGCTTTCAAATATGATTTGGGAAAGCATGATGGTGTACAGAATGATGTTAGTATGCTTTATGATAATATTACATGTTTCTAAAGTTATTGGTGTATTTTTCGTGAACTCGATGTTGAATTGAAATAATTTTTATGTTTTCACCGTACACCTATTGATGTCGATTTTGAGATTATTGGCGATCCCTGAAAATGCCTTTGTGGAAGTCATGTCTTGTGAGAGCAATCTCTAGCACCAGTAGGAGGTTCTGTGTGATTGCCCTATGGTGCGAAGTGCTTCACAAGGATACCTGGGTGGCATCGAGTTTATGGGACGTGAGAGCCATCTCTAGCACCAGTAGAAGGTTCTCTGTGATTGCCCTACGGTGCCAAGTGCTTCACATAGATGCCTTCGTGGCATCGAGATTTTTATTCGACCTACTACTATAGACCTTGATCTCGTCTTCAGTATCCTAGTCCAAACCTGATCAGTTTAGGATAGGGTGGTAGTCACTATGGCCTTTGGTGTTTACATTGTGTAACTGGTTCCACTACGAGTTTTGGATTGCGCCACATCTCTCCTATTTGTATCGAATATTTAATATGAGTCCATGTATACGTTTGCTAGATTGTACTTGTTTTCAGCATGAATGTTATGCTACCAGATTTTAAGGTTTTCGTTTATTAAATTCTACACTAATGATTTATAAACGGTGGAGTATTTAGCAAGCTTTATGAAATCTTTAGTTTTGGGAAACGTGTTGATTTAACTTATCTTACTTTTTCGTGTTTAACTATTCATTTATAAAAGTTGCGCATCGTCTTACAAAGTGCATGATTTACCTAAACTGAAAAACTATATATATCTGCTTACTTGGTATTTTATTAGCCTCAGTTATATGATTTTCTTACTGAGTGTGTGGTTACTCACCCCTTTCTTTAAAATATTTCAGATTAACTAGTGGGTGAAGCGCTCGAAAAATTGCTAATTCCATCTGCTAAGTGCGCGGCTTTTGTGCTAAGGTATACGCAACTAGTGTAAAGTTTTTGTTTCAGACTTGTATGTATGCACAGATTTAAGTAATAATCATTTAGGATTTATTAGCTGAGTTTTAGAGTGTCGCTTCTATACTAGGATCTATTTACTTAGTTAGGTAATACTTCGTAAATCGATTTAAGACTTTAGCGATTGGGCTATTGTCAATTGTTAGTTACTTGAGATTATGTGATGTTAGTTGTGGATAGCTAGGGTTACCGATATATATCTGTTTGCGAGATTGATAAATTGTGGATGTGTGATTGATGATTGAGGATATGGGTTGTATATTGCTCTTGTTTGCAGATTGGGTTATGTGACAGCTCGGAAGCGCAAAAAATAAAGCTAATTTAAAATTTCTTACATTAAAATCTCTGACTCGGGTTGCATTCCTGTACAATGTCATTTAATCACTTCTGTTTATAATAAATCATTATCCTCAAGATCACACAATTTATATTTCACAAAATCAAATACATAATATCCAGAAGTGATCAACCCATAAAATACGATTCATTTTCCTTACTATCGTCCTAATTACATCCTAAAAATACTTAACACAAATGTTTGTATTACATCGTTGTCTAGATACAAAATGAACTGAATTATTCCTTGTGCGTGTACAAGCAATAGCCGGGGGAGATCTTGTCCACCAGTCTATATCACGTATGCGGCAGGTTTTAACACGCTACTTCAAGTAATCTGGAGGGGAGAGGAAAAAGGGTGAGCTCTCAAAACGTTCAATAAAGAGGATGAGGGAGATTTATAAAATCATCATCACAGCAAAAAATGATGGAAATATTCGAGCATGTAAAAACGTTATAGAAATAACAGTGGAAACAATGGCATCGGCATAATCCATGGGATAAAAATTACAAATCATCATAACATCAAATCATTATTACGTGATAGAAATCACAGTTGTAAAACACATCATTCATCAAGGAAATCGAGATTATGCATTTAATAAAACTCAGATAAAATCATCGTCATAGGCACATCACATCAAATCAAATCGTCCCCTAGGCAGATATCCTCAAAAGAGGGAAACGTCGATAGAAATACATGGCCATGATTCGCTGTAGACTTGATCAAAGTCGTAAAGCCTCGGTCTTACATGCTACCAGAGCAAGGCCCAGTCTTACATGCAATCAAAGCAAGGCCACCCATCGCTACCAAAGCGGGGTCATTTCACGTTACCAGAACGAAGGCATCGATCTTACATGCTAGAGCAAGGCTCAATCTTACATGCAATCAAAGCAAGGCCACTCATAGCTGTCAAAGCGGAGTATCGATGTGCATCTCATGACAAGCCTTAGTCTCAGTAAAATATTTCATAGTTGTATTAAAACCGTTTTACCTTCACGTAGAGCCCATAGTAGTTATTATGAAACTCATTTCAATTATAAAGCATTATATTCACCGTTACACAAAACTCATCAAAATCGAGTTCAAACCGGCAAAACACTCACTCTTTCATCAAAGCATCAATTCATCTTATTTCTCATAAACATGCTGATTTCATTAAACATTTTTCATGCTATCAAAACGTTTTCAATCATTTGAAAACTCACAAGCACAAACGGTATATTTCCCTTACCTCTTGCACCTTGCGCGGTACAATATCTTTCAGTCCTCGAACTGGCCTCGTTTCCCATGTTGGATTCTCGAGCTGTCCAAACATCATTAAATTGTCAATATTCATCATTCTCATTTCTATTTTCACCTCACTTATACCTATACCTATACTATACCCAAGCTACCACTCTTAAACACATACTTTGTCTCAAAATTTCTCCTACATCTTAATCATCACCTTAACTAGCTCATAATCAATACAAGATATCCACATTTCATTTTCTAACTATACTCATTAGGTGTTTTCCTCATGATTTAGACATTTCCAGCCAAATATACGTATATATATATATATATGTTCATTCACCAATATATAAAATGATAATGCTTAAGAAAACAAGGGTCTTGTGAGCTCACCTAGCTTGTCTCCTCTTGTCAAAACGTGTAGAATGTTTGTTCTTTCCTTTGTTTCAATCCAATCCTTGATTTTCTAGTATGTTGTTCTCTTCACTAAGAGGAACAACTTTGTCTCTTACCCCTTTGTCTAATTCTGTCTAGAATATGGTAAATTTGAGAGAGAGAAAGCTTAGTTTGGGTGAAAATGGTGAATGTTGGGGTTCGCAGGTGAGAGAGGCTCGGTTTCCAGGCAAACTCCTATGATTCTTATATAGGTAGGGCATATGAGATCGATCTGGCATTAATGGAGATCGATCTCTACTTGATTCAACTGCTCCAACTGCTCCATTAACAACTACAAGATCGATCTAGTCGAGGGTAGAGATCGATCTCTTCCAGGCCGAGACTTAAGGAGATCAATCTGCCCTTGTGACAGGATCGATTCTTGCTAGGCTGAGGCAGCATGAGATCGATCTGCTCCCCTGTGAGATCGATCTGCTTGCCTGCTTTACACACTTACTGCATTTTGGAGTCATGAGATCGATCTCCCTTCCCTTGGAGATCGATCTGGCCTTCACAGATCCTACTACTACTGCACCAAATTGCAGGAAACTCAATGTAAAACTTACCATAATCTACTCCCTAGTCCATATTTCAATCCATGCACATTTCAGTCTTAAAAACTTCATCTCCATATACTTCATTATATTTAAAACTTGTGTGTACATCAATATAACGTAATTACATTCTCTAAACTATGAATCTCATAGTTAAAGTACACAAAATTCACAGGTCTTACAAGTTAGGTCCAATTGCAGCCGTTATGTTGCCAAAATTTCTAGAAAATTTTAAAATTTTAATAAATTCCTTTACCTAATAGTTTAAAGGTTGTAACCTATATCGGACATGAAACTACACGAAACTACAAGAAAAAATCCTAAAAGAGTAATAATAACAAAAACTAAATGTTAGTCCACTTTAAAATATTTCCGCTTATATATGTGCATAGGGACAATTGTAGATGTCACGGGTCGTGACATATATATACAAATAGAAGTATTGAAGATAGAATAGAGTACATAGAGAATTTGGGAAACTCGAGGAAAAGACAGTTCGAAAATATTTATGCAAATATTAACTTGCAATTCCAGAGAGATAAACCGATTAAAGCGGACCCACTGACTTGCACCACTGAGGTGTTGAGGACTACTGATAGACACCGAGGTAAAGAAAATTCTGTGTGCTACTAGAGATAATTGCACGTAGTTGCTGTTGAACCATAGATAAAAATATACTAAGCCAATTTTATAACTCTGATGAAAAATATAGATTTTCAACCTTAGTTAAACAGCCTAACCTTACCGTTATAAATTTAAATTGTTTGCATATATACTGATATAGCTTGAATTATTGTTTTAAATCGAAAATCCTGAATTTAATTTCCATAGATTGTTTATTGAGATTTTTAATCAAAAAAGAGCGAATTAGCCTCTTTCTAAAATGTTAGATTTTTACCGAACTAAATTTACAGTTGATTTTAATGAAAAATGATTTGCTTATAAGTGATACTGAGAATATGTGCTTGAGCGCGTGCTAACTGTGTGTCCTACGGTCCAACTCGTATTGACTTTGAGACAAAGGTGATGGTTAAATCATGCTACACCACTATTTGCATTATTTTTTCTGTTTTTATGGTCCACGAAGTATGATGTACCATGCAACACGCACGTGAGTACGATGTACCGTATTTTTTGGTCTTCGGACATTCTGTTCTATGAGCCATTAGGGTAGCTGACCACTCTCACGGCAATTGACATCCCGGCACGCCTGATCAGTGATGCTTGGAGTCATCGACATTGGCCAATTGTCATTCCGATTTTTTATATAGCATGTTCTGTCTTGTCTCGTCTATTTGATTTACTGATTTGACCGTATGGACAGTGTTATTGTATGGAAAATCGTTATTTTACTGCATAAAATTTTAGAACTTGTATTTATTGTAGTACAATGCATAAACTATCGATATTGATATTGTTATGGATTTTTCGATTCTGATTATTATTGAATTTGCCAAATTATCTGTATATTTTCATGAGAATTCTTATTTTGGCATATATATATATATATATATATATATATATATATATATATATATATATATATGTAGGTAGTGTATTTATCTACCTGCCGCGTGTTTTTCTTATTGAGCACATTGAGCTCACCCTTTACTTTCCTCCACAGAGCCTCATCAGTAGTTGAAAGTGCTTTTATAAATTGAATTATTTTACATAGTTATACGCCAGCAAAGTATTCTTCCATGTTAAAGGTATATCCAATATAGATATCTATTTTGTATCTAAATTTTGTAAATACAGTAATGTATATGGAAATATGTCTGGGGAATGTGAACATGAATATTTTGTAAATGAACAATTATGTTGATTTAATTGAAAAGTACTACCATTAATTTTGTTTAAATTTATTACCAAGAAATAAAATTGAATATGTGGATTTATTATTCTAATCTATTATCGACTCGTAGTCCAACCATATTGTACCGTAAATTGGGGCGTTACACATATTTTTTAATATGAGATTTTCTATACGGAATTTTGATATGGCTTTGTGTGACGCCCCGAAAGCACGGAAGACAGGGCAAATTTAAATTTTTTTTTTTCACATCCATTCACAATAAATGGTGCATTCCTGTGCAGTGTCATACATTATCATACATATCATACCTCAGGATCTCATCATCTCATAATTATATTTCATACAATATACATTACTTAATCCAAGATTAATTAATCCTAATACATCCCATACATGGTACATCAAGTGTCTGTAAAATACAATATATTAGTCTGGGTACATGAAATGATAAATTATACCTCAAAGTACAATATGTGGCCTGGAGCTCAAGTCCTCCACTAGCCACTACTCCGTACGTTGCATGGAAACTTTCTTCACTTGAAAAAATCTGGGAGGAAGATAAAACAGGGTGAGCTTCTAAATCGCTCAATAAGGGAGTAAGGGACTCGTTAGTAAAATAATAATTTGCAAAGCACAATCATTTTGTTTCGTAGTTGAAACTCAATTAAAACATAGCATGAACTCATTAAAACATTATTCTCATCTCATTTCTCTAAAATCATGTAAAAACATGAGAATACATAACTCAGTACAAATCACAGCCACAAGCATATGGAAATCAGAATGCGACAATGTTTTTTCTCATTAAAACGTGATAAAAATCACCTCAATAGAATGCACGTGGCACAGCCACAAAAGACAAACTCATGTGTAAAACGAGACTAGGCAATTAAAACTCATATAAATATTTGTCATGGCACATCATAATAAATCTCCTCTGGGTGCGCATCCCAGGCATCCTCAAAAGAGGGAACGACAATAATATGATCGTGTACATGGTATATTGGACTTACGCGTTACCAGAATAAGGCCCGGCCTTACATGCTACCAGAGCAAAGCCTCTCCTCATACACATTATCGGTCTTACATGCTACCAAAGCAAGGCCACCCAGCGTTACCAGAACGAGGGTCATCTCACATTACCAAAACGAAGGAATATCGGACTTACATGCTACCAGAGTAAGGCCCATTGTGTATTCAACATGACACGCCTATGTCTCAACACTAGTCATTATCATATAAAATCGTTTTGCCTTCACGTAGAACTCATAATAGTTTTCTCATAAAACTCATTTCAAAAATCGTTTTGTACTAAACACAAAACATGTCAAAATCGAGCTCAAACCGACAAAACCACGCACACATTTCTCAATCTCAGTAAGCCTTATCGTAGAGCCCAAATCTCTTTTCAGGTTTTAAACTCAAAACAGTGGTAAAACAATTTCACATTTGTTTTCAACTCAATAAAAATTGGGCCCCAACCGGCTATAAAATCGTGTGCAATACTCGTTCACAACTCATAAAAAACATGCTTGTTTTCTCAAATCGCATTTCATGCTACAATATCATCACAAAACAACACACACAAATGAGTTAAGTTTTTCCTTACTTCTTTGCACCTCTTATAGTGCAATCATTTTCCCGTATTACAGACTAGCCTCGTATTCCACTCTAAAACTCCCGATTTGTCCAAACGATATTAAAACATCAGTAATTTATCTCAATCACCTCATCGAGCACATACTTGCTCATATTTCTCATTAACCTCTCCAATAGCCCAATTCTCACAATTCTATCACAATTCACATTCTCATCTACTACATCTCAAAATTCTACATTTCTCATACCATATTCCATGCTAAATTCACCTCATTGCCTCAATTCCAATTTTATAGTAAAAATTCCCAAATTATCACAAATTGCCTAACGTTAGCTTTACTCCAACAAAACCATAATCTCATCAATTTCTAACCATTTCCTATCTATTTTATCACAACGCCTACAACCATAATCACCAAAAATCACTTTAAAATCTAAGATCGAAGTTTAGAAATTTACCAAACTTGTGGAGTGCTTAACTCTTGCCTCGATTCAATCCGTCTTTCGATTTTCAAGTATGTTGTTCTCCTTTAGATGAGGAACAACTTTCCTTATTGCTATAACCTTCGATTTGGACAGAAATGGGGACTTTGGAAGAGAGTGAAAGTTA
This sequence comes from Firmiana major, assembly GCA_033439115.1. Classification (NCBI taxonomy): domain Eukaryota; kingdom Viridiplantae; phylum Streptophyta; class Magnoliopsida; order Malvales; family Malvaceae; genus Firmiana; species Firmiana major. The sequence continues at coordinate 5,424,765 of CM065909.1, forward strand.
GGGCTCGGCTGATATGGAGGTTTGGGAGAGAGAGAAAAGATGAAATGCAGGATAACACAGGGGTCATTTTATAGACGGGGTGTAAGACCCGTATTTTTGTATATAAACCTTATGAAATGCATAAGTATATACATGTACATGCTATGTGAAGCATAAATGATATAAGTCCATAAGTTGATGTACACATTTGAGATATAAGTTTGTGATGTACACACAAGTTTTATTATGTATGAATGTGAAGAAATAGACTTTTCTCAATGATGAATGTGAATAGAACTCAAAATGAGTAGTGTGGTAAAAAATGGAAGGAAGTTGCATGAGTTGCATAAAGCCTTATACTTCCATTTGATATATATATTGTATACCTTTGGTTATACAATGAATGCACACAAGTTTTAATATGCATAAAGGATAAATGGATGTCATTTTCAAGTCTTAAAGATAGTTGAATGAGAAAATGACTATGGCAGCAAAATGAAGTATGTTTGGTGTGAGTTACTGTTGAAAAGTGCAGTAAAATCTGAAAAATATGAATGCCAGATCGATCTCATAGGAGGAAAGATCAATCTGGAAGAGCCAAAACTGCTTCTGTTCGAGCAATGGAATAGGACAGATCGATCTCCAATGGAACTAGATCGATCTCCTTAAGCTACTGACTTGCAACAGATCGATCTCATGCAAGAGAAGATCGATCTCCTTAAGGTTCTGTGTTGTGAAGATCGATCTCATGCTTGGAGCAGATCGATCTCATTAAGCTTGGAAGGTCAGTTTCAAGAGGAAAAATGCCGAGAAGATCGATCTCTTGGGGTAACAGATCAATCTCGTCAAGGCAATTTCTATAAAACAGGTTCTGCTGACCTGCATTCACGGGAAAAAACCAAAACCTTTCCATATTTTGACACCAAGTAACCTAAATCCCCCTCTAAACTATAAACACTTTCCATAGAGGTTGGAGACAAGTTTGTTTCATCAAAGTTGTTCATAGAGTAGAGAAGAACAACATAGTTAGAAGCTAAAAGTTGAGGTGATCCATTTAAGGGAGAGAAGGAGTTTTTCCCCCAAAAGTGCGCTAAGTGGAGAAAAGCTGAGATTGTTAAGATTTTAATATCTTAATCTCATATATGTTAATTTATATACTTATGTGAGTAGATTGGTATATAAATTAATGGTTGAAACATCTTAGAAGTGCTAAACTATCCATGACCTAGAAAATGGCTAAATGAGCCAAAATAAAGAGTTATTGAGTAGGCATGGATTTGATGATGATTTAAGCATGCCTAGAGGTTATTAAGCATATATAGATGCTTATAAAATGAATTGATGAAGTTCATGTGCTAGAAACAAAAGTAGCTCAAATTGACTATATGTGGTTTTTAATGAAATGCCACAATGAAGTGAAAATCATGAACTTGGGGTATCAAGAGCGTAATACCAGTTTAAGATGAATCGATAGACTCGAGGAGTCTAAGGGATTCTTGGAAAAGAGTTATAGACTCGAAATGGACTTGTAAGAGGATTAAGTCCACTAAAGCATAAAAAGGGCAAATAAGATGTAAATGGCTAAATGCATTGATTTAAATGCAGTGATCGAAGGGAGTTACCCTCTCACTCATACTTAGTGAAAGGAGCTATTCTATTTCTTTACTGTGTGGAGTCGTGTTGAGCATGAGATGCAAAGGTAGATTGACCAGCCCTGCTCACACATTGTTTTCAAAGGGATTTTGAGAAAAATAAATAAGTGTTTGATGCTTCGAGGATATTGTGTGTTTCACTCGAGAGCTCGCACGTGATTTTGAGACAATAGAAATGGGTGATAAGGATCCATGGGAGCACGATGTACCATGAGTGTTAGCCATGGGGTACGATGTGTCGTGATTATCCGTGTGATAATTGTGTGAGATTTGTGTGATATCTATGTGATGCTGAAGGGATGGTTGATCCGCCTTCCTAAGCATGGGGTTCCCGCACACCTGATCTGTGTAGCCTGGAATCCGACTATAGCCATAAGTCTGTAAAAGTTGCATAAGTCTGTATCTGTGTGATACGATATTGTCACTACTGTGTGAGGTGATGGACATCCTCCTTTGCTATGTGTCTGAGGATGGGTTGACCCATGATTTATGTCTCAACGTGTAATTGATTTACACAGTATAAGTATTTTCTATATGTGATCTGTGTGAATCGAGTATGTTGTGTAAACCTATGTAGTATTGAAAGATGATCTGCGTGAAGCTATGTGTTTACTGTGTGAAGTGATTCAAGTGTGAACTGTGTGCAGTTTTAAACTTTGTGGTTTTGTATGATAAACTGTGTGAATATGCATATATCCATATGGCGAATTAACGGTTTCGCATTGATGGAAATTGATTTAAAGAACATGCATATTATTTTATATGGAAATGTGAGTATGTATTTTAGCATGTAGATAGTGTAGTTATCTACCTGCTTGCACATTTTCCTTACTAAGCGCGTTATGCTCACCCCCTTATTTCCTCCTCCACAGATACTACTCAGCAGTGAGTACTGCAGTCGTCCCTGCTACGGTATTCTCTAGTCATCCAGTCGTACAGAGAGGTATACACTATGTGATGATATGAAGAGAAATTTTGTATCCTATAAATTAATGCACAGTTTAGTAATGTGTTGTACAAAAAGGGGATGTATAGTTAATAGGAACTAATGTAAAAGCTTCTGCATATGTTATAAAAGTCTTGTTTCTATTTAAATTTGTTTAATTACATTAATTAAACTATGAATGAGTAAGATATGGATTGGATTTGACTCACAGCCCAACTGTAAGTTGTAAGTGTTAAGGTAAAAAGTCGCGGAAGAGGGTCGTAACATAGAGGGTAGGAGATCGATCTGGTCCTTGATGAGATCGATCTGCATTTGAATTTGAAAATGTTTTGGGGCAATTTTATGCCTAGGAGATCGATCTGTCGTGGGGTGAGATCGATCTCTTAATGGCTTTATGAGATCGATCTCTAGTTTACAGAATGCTTCATGAGATCGATTTCTTCCTCATGAGATCGATCTCTTCATTACAGAATCATAAAGAGCTCGATCCTCTTCCATTGGAGATCGATCTGCCTATCAGTTCTTGCACATTTTCTGCATTCTAGAGCCATGAGATCGATCTCTCATCCTTAGAGATCGATCTGGCCTTCACAGATTGTACTGTTGCTGCACCAATTTGTAAAAAACTCAATGTAAAAATTCTCAAAATCTACCTCATAGTCCATATTTTAATCCGTACACATTCAAGACTTAAAAATCTTTTCTTCTTATACTTCATCATATTTAAAACTTGTGTGTACATATACATATCATAATTACATACACAAAATTACAATTCTCATAAATGGGGTATACAAAATTCACAGTTCTCACACTTTAAGGCAAAACTGTAATAGAATTTTGTAATTGTGCTTAAAATATACTGAAACATGTATATTTTTGTGTTTTCTTACGGTTTTCACGTATGCATGCACCACCATCATGGCATATACATATTTTTGTTTTGTTTTAAAAATAACATTCATCATTTTAAATAAATCATTTAAAACCCATGTCATGATACCTTTTATAAAAAAAAAAATTTTAAAATGATTTCAAAAGAATGTTCCATTTTAATCTCATATCTACCTTTATGTAATACTAATTCTACACGCTTGTATTACTTGCTTACTACGCGTTAGCTCACTACTCTGTTTTTTAAATGTTTTAGACTCTTCAAGGAGCTTAAGTCTCACGTGATTACTACTACCTCTACTTGGAAGGTATGTGTAGAGATGTATTTTCATTTTGTAGTGTACTATTTTCAATAAACACCTATTATAATGTAAGCTATGTTTATTGGGATGTATTTAAGTTCAATTACACGTGTATATGCTGTGTCAATGTAAAATTGAATTTTGTATAACTTGATGATTGTTGATGATTGTGATAGAGACCATGAATTATGCATGATATATCATTTGAGATATTATAGAGAATCATAATCTTTATAAAACATATTAGTTATAACATGCACAAATTTGAACCTCTCATTTGATCTGAGCCGCAAGCCTGAACTCCACTAATTTAGAAAAGGTGCTCGAAGGAGACCATACAATATTTGACAAGAAGGCAGGTATTAACCCAATTTTCAGACCGCTCCTTTTCATTGTAACCTAATAAAATCAATCAAAATGTTTGGTTCTATTTTTTTTCATTTCCATTTTGAAACAAATAGCAACATGATCAGTTGACCCTCTCCTCATTATCTTTTACTACATTTGGTCCCATTGATTCTTGCCAAGCACACATTAGATATCCAAATAATACTTGAAAATATTGATTAGTTGGATTGCTGTCAGCGTCAGTCACTTGAAACGTAACATTGCCCTAACCACTCCTGCCTAGCCCTTTTTCTTTTTCTTACTTTGTCTTCCAGTTTCCTTTGGGTTTGTGGCTTTCCTCCCGTAACTTCTCGACTTCATTTCCTATACACAACTATGGGACATGAACCCACTCACGGTCACCTTGCCTAACGTGATAAGCATCCGATGATTGATGGATCCCAAAATCACTTGATTCTTTTTCTTTTAAAATAAAACGCTATTAAATATAGAAAAATTGTTAGTTTTAGCATAATTAATATTCATATTATTTTATTTTATTTTAAAATACTTGACATGCAATCTAGTTCACTGCAAATTGCACATGCTACAAATACTACATATATATATATATATATATATATATATATATATATATATATATATATATATATATATATACACTCAAAAGATTTGTATTTGTTAGTTTTATTTCACTTCAAATTATCTCTAGTTTTCAGTTTAGAGAAAGTGTTAGTAAAATTTTGCCTTCCAAATGAGTCGAATTTAGGCCCTTCGGTGAGCCAAGCTAGTGATGTGGAGACGTTCTCGCCGCATTGGATCCCTTATTGGGACGTAAACGCACTAGCATTTCACAACCGTGACCCGTCTTCCGATTGGACCTTTGTAATTTTGTTTGTTTAGTATTCTTATACCCTATCAATGGCTGTCATGTTTACCCTTAATATTTGGTTTAATGTGGTTTATGCACATCTCACGCTCAAACAGCTAGCAGCATTCAAATCCTCCTTAAAAAAAATGCTTCTACTATTATTTGGTACTATCTATTACACATTTAAGCAATAGTAACAATTTCTTTTAATGTAGATGCATTATCTAGCTATGTCTAAATCTTCCATATATACAAATAAAACAACTTCAATTTTTAACTCTAAAACTCTGCTTAGTAAGAAGAAAAAAATTGGTGAAAATGAACAATTTGTTAATCCAATAATTAAATTACTAAATAAAAAAAAACAACCATTAGATTAGCAAGTTTTTATCTTCACTTCTTTTCATCATTTCTAGCATACAAAACCTTAATGATGTTATACAGTTATATGAAGTAATGTAGTTGCTTTAAAGCCGAAAAACTATAAAATAAATCATTTAACTAATTTATCTTTTAATAAAATACTTTAATGAAAAATTTTATTTGAAAAAAAAAAAGAAAATTACACACATGCATCCGCATATACATACAATTAAAGAAGACTTCAAGTTACATTACAATTCAGTTTGGTTGTTATCTTTTAATTATTATTTTTTTTCAAGGGGTGTAATGAGGAAAAAAAATCAAACCTTAGATCTAATTTTTATAAGAAAAAATAACAATTAGTAGACTATTCATTTTGTTTCTTTTTAAAGCATAAAGCAAAAGATGAATTTGGATACGGAAGCAAAATGTGTTCGTAAGAACTAAAAATATCAAATTTTCTATTATTACTTTTTCCCCTTTTGTTTATCGATTCATATAGAGATCATTGGGTTTTGTGTCTTTTTCTTCTCTTGTATGTAGTAAAACACCATTTGCTTTAGAGTGTAGTAAAACAAAAGCTTATAAAAGTTTATTTGAGCTCAAAAACCCGTTTGAACCTGATTAGACTAAATACAAGGGATTCAAATTAATTAAAAAAAAATCAAAAACCCAAATCAAAAACTCGACTCAAAAAATCTTGAATCCGAAAAAATTTGAATTCGATACGATCCAAACTCGAGAATGACTCAAACCCGAGTCTAAAAAATCAAATTTATAACTCGAAAAAATCTGAATTATAATTATATGGTTATTTTATTAAAAATAAAATAAATAAATAAATAATGATATACTTTTTCTAATTACAATTTATAAAATTTTAAAAATAATCATGATTTATTACATAATTATATCAATAATGTATTATCAACAAAATAAGTATTGAGTATTTAAATTCAATTATTAAATAAAATTATTTCAAAACGATATATATATATATATATATATATATATATATTTATATGAATATCAAATAATTTTTAATATCATACTTGTTGTATTTATAATAATAAATATATTATTAAATATAACATTTAATTTTATTATAAAAATAATTATTATACTACTTTATTATATATTTCATATTAAAATTTTAATTTTAATATAATAATAAATCAAATATATATAAATCATTAAATAATTGTAAAATTTGTTTGAATTTGATATTTTGTGCAAAAGAACATTATTAACAAAATTAAATTTAAATTATATTTTCTTAGATTTTTAAATATATAAAAATATTAAATTTACTTGAAAATAAAAAACATAATCTTAAAATTAAAATATGTTATTTTTAAATTTAAAAGAAAAGTTACATAACTATATCAAACAATACAACTATACAAGTATAACGTTCAAAATAAATATAATAAAATAAAAATATTTTTTAATTTGTAAAATCAAATGAAAAAAGTTTCTTAATTCCAAAAAACTACACATACACATATGCATACACATACACATACATTTACGCATACTTGTTTCTTATATAAATGAGTAATATTCAATGTAAGCTAAGTTAGAAAAAATTGTCAAAACATATATACACAATTATACATCACACATACATATGTATGTCAATGTGTGTATAAGTTGTGAATGTTTAAAAATTGTATCTTAAGTTTTATTAATTGTTTCTTAACTTATTAATTATTAGGAAACTTTTATTAATTTAATTTTAGTTTCTTTTGTTTAAAATTTAAAAACATATTACCTAAAGCATAATATATATACCAAAATTTTAAACGAATTATTATATAAAAAATAAATTAATTGTTATATTCAATTTTTTTTTAAATGTTCATAACTTATAAAATTTTAAAATAATTGGAAGTTGGCTCGTTAAACTCACTCGACTTGAATCTAGACCGAATCAAAAATCAAATCGAACCCAAAAAAACCTAAAATCGAAAAAACTCAAATCCGAAAAAGTTTGACCCAGAAAAGTCCAAACCCAAACAAACCTAAACCTGAAAAAGCTTGGACCTAAAAAGTCCGACCTAAAAACAATCAAGGTCGAACCCACTCAAACCAGCCCGTTTGTCACTTCTAATTGTCATGAATATAAATTTGCTTATGAAGTTATGAAAAAAGTACCATATTGATTTAATTCTTAACTTACATCAGTCTTTTAAAAGAATGAAAATTGTAAAACATATATTAAGGATAATTATTCTATATATCGTCAATAGAGTTTTTTGACTCCACAAGTAAGGTTACCATGATTACACATGTTTTTTAAAAATATTCAAAAAAATAAAAAATAAATAAAATAGGATATATAATCATCCTAAACTCACTTATAGAGTCAAAAACTCCGCTGATAGTATATTGGATAGTTATCCATCAATATATGAATTTAACAACTTACTCATATTTATCATGCATATAATTTTTTGAGTCAAACTAATATTCCTATCATTTTTAATTGATATTAGTATTTTTTTTCAATATATATTAATAGTTAAAATTTTATTATTAAAAAATAAATAATTAAACATTTTTTACTATCTTAAAATTTAGTAGGTACATTTATACAAATATAATATAAACTCAACCATCACATAAAAAAACATAACTCCTATAAAAAAATTATAAGAATATATAAAATTAATTTAATTTTATAAACGTGTAAATGAGCCCTTCTTCGTCAAATAAAACAAAAAAGTGTTTACAAATTAATAATCACATTATTCATGGTTGTTAGAGTAAAAAATACAGGTTTAAAATGAGAAATGTGGCCGCAAGATTCTTACTAAAAATAATCCTTCATCATTATCATGGAAGCTTCTTTGCATTCTTAGCATGCTTAAATTTGATCCCTAAAAAAATATCCATCAAGTGGGACCTTAAAATAATTTTTCATCATCAAATGATGGCACCTTGTACAAATCCCGAAATTGATCTCAACAAGAAACAGGAGTCCTAAAAAACTAAGTTAAAAAATATATTCTCTTCACCCGAAAAAGGTCGGTAAACATCCGGTCACCCTACCAATATTAATTTTAACCCGTCAGGATAAATAATTATCAGACAAAAATTGTTTATTAAAAAAAAAATCACGGTTCCAAAGCCTTACACGTCTGTTCTTTTTGCATGCATCGGGATGTGGACTCTTTCTTGATGCATTGCCGTCATTACAACGCTGACGCATAACACGTGTCTTTATGGGCCCCACTCCCTTACATTTGACCTAATCCGTGACCCTCTATCACGCGTGTCTCCCACGTGCATGATGACCTCATCAATTTATCCGGGGCTGAAGACGTAAATCTCAATCTCAGGTAACCTTCTCAACAAATTTCAATGAAATTAAATTAATCCCTAATTAATTAATCTTCTGATAAACAATATTTAAATTTAGGTATATTGTTTTTTATGGAGTTTAATAAAAAATAATAGTGAGATGCTGATGTTAATCTCATCCGCTTTGTTTCACTTACCCCATTCATAAAGTAAATAATTTTTGTCATTTTCTAAGTGTTGCTAACGTTATGTCGCTTGATTTTGATACATTCTTTGTGCAAGCACAGAACATGTATATGCAAACGAATACTCAGGCCGCACATCTCATTTGATCTCATATTAATCAAAGTAGAGCACAGGAATTGTGTGGTCATGACTACATATATAAACATTAGGTTTTACATGTGAAATTAATGTATTTAATCCACTAATTTACCTTTTTATAATAAATTAAAATAATATTTAAATTTTATTTGAATTTTATTTTTCGGACCAATTTTAAAATTTATTATTTGCATCATTTGATATATCCAAAATTTTACTTCAAAATATTACTTAAAGAATTCGAATTTTGATAGATAAAAGAAAATGGAATTTATTCCTTTACAAACTAGACTAACCTTTAAGGATATTATTATAGATTTTACTTTAATATTAATGAAAATAACGTTTTCGGATATTGTTCAAAGTCGGTCTACTCTAAGTTTAGGGCAGTTGGCCAACATTATTTTTTTATTTTTTATTTTTTTTTAATATGTGTGGAGGGCATTAAAGAAAATGTTCTGTGTGAACAAGAGGAAGCGGTGGGAGATCCATTTTATATATATATATATATATATATATATATATATATATATATATATGAAGTTATACCAATGTAAATAATTTTATTTTATATTATTTTATATTTTTTATATAATTTATATTTTTTTAATTTAATTGTTGAGTATTATATTATATTCAAATAAATTAAACATATAAAATTTTAAATTAATTCAAACTATTTAATTGTTGCTTTGAAAGTAATAAATTTTCAACATTAATATATATATATATATATATATATATTTATATATATAAAAGAGAGATTCAAAAGCAGGAGTGTTTTGCACGTCCGTATTTCATGTGATTAAATCAGATGGGGTTGATTGCGGACCAAATTGTACTGATTTTAACCTATTAGTTAGGGGAATCAGATTGACCCAATTAGTTATCTAACTGGCTTCGGCTCTTGGTTCACAATAGATTGAGTGGAATCGATCCAGTCCGTGGAATAAGCAATGAGATTTTGAATTGGATCGGATCAATTTTAGTTCGGTTCGTTTTTTATTTATTATTTATTTATTTATTTATTTGATTTAACTTATTTTTATCTAATTTAAAAAAAAAAAGCTTTTATTTTACTTATTTACTTTAGATTTTGTAATTTTATTTGATAAAACGAAAGAAATTTCAATCTTTCACTAAAAATAAATACTACACAAACAACTAAGATTATACATATTATAAGTAAATTTAATTGATAAAAAAACATATTTATTTATTAATTTTCTAAACTTATCATTTTAAATAATTTTTATGGTTATGATTTTCAATTATAATTATTAATTAACAATAGTAATAAAATTTATACGCTAAAAAAAGGGCAACACTCTTACATTGTAGGTCTGGATAGGGTCATTATACAATATAAAAAAATAAGTTTTATCAAATATCTTGTATTAAAAAATGGATAATTATTCTATACTTTATTAGTGAAGTTTTTAAATTTCACAAACGGAGTTAAGATGATGACACATGTCCTTTAAATATATTAAAAAAATAAAAAATAAAATAAGACATGTATCATCATCTTAATCTCACTTCTGAAATAAAAAAACTCCACTAATAATGTATAAAGTATTAATCTTTAAAAAATAATGAACTTTTATTATAACTTGTCCTTTAAATAATTAGAATTATACAAATTATGAATATTAAATGAAATAAAAAGAATTTGTAAGTAAGCATATGATATTGAAAAGTAATTGAAAGATTGGTAAGCAAATAAAAAATATTGAAAGAAATTGAAATGGGAAAAATTAATATTAGAGTTTGTAAAAAATTTAGAGAGTTTATGTAAATAAAAGAGAATTTGAGAGATTTTAATGTAAAAAAAGGGTAATGGAAGGACATTTATAGGATTAGGAATATAAAAAAATTAAAAAAAAAATACCAAAGTTCCGGTTTCGAATTTCGAACTGATTTTAAATTTCATATTGATACCTATTCTTTCCCAAACCGAATTAGTATTGGTTTAGAATTTCATTTTTAAAAACCATTCCAAGCTATTTTATATTACTAGATTGGAATGAAAATCAAAATCTCTAATACGGGTTTAGGTTTTGAGGTTGAATTTACCATATTAGATCTGATTCAGTTCGGAGCTAATCTAGCTCGGTTAGCATCTCTAGATTAAATACATATTTTTGCTGATTTATAAAAAAATTTCTTCTCCTTTTTCTTTTTTCAATTTAAGATTTTTTTTATTCTGGTTTAGAAAAGTTTAAAAAAAAAATTAATCTCAAAAACAGAAAATTCTTTGCCTATATAGAATGAAGCTTCCTTACTGGCAAATAAATAAATAATAGAGCCTCCTCCATCTAATATTTGAATAGTACTTTTCGAGAAATGGTCCTATTTTGGCTTATCTAATAAGAATTAATTGTTTTTCTCTGACAATTTCAATTTACAAACAAAAAATGACAGCATCTATTTTGTGCATCAATTGGACTATTCTTCTTCTTCTTCTTCTTCTTCAACAGATTTATAATTTTGATTTTTGATAGGATTTTGGATAAGCTTTACTACTTAATATTGTTGTAATCTTTCTCTTGATATAAATCAAAACCGATGAAAAAGAAAAGCAAAAAGTGTTTCAAATTCAAATTTGTTAAAATTTGAAATAAATTCTGCCTTGTTTTATATCATTTCTTATTCGTTATGTAGTCTAAAAAATATTTGAATTTATGTTTATGATCTTCTAATGTAAATATCAATGCAATGCTTGATCAATATATAAAATAAGTGCTCCATATTCAAATATGTATGCCAAAAATAAAAATTTGAGCCCTTACATATGAAACTTAATTTACAGGTGATATTCATGAAAAGAAAGTAGACAAGAATTAGAATTTAAAAGTAAAGGAAAATCAAAACTTCTTCACAAGATATTTTTGCCAATTTATATTTTTATATATTTGAGATGAGAGTTCGGAAATTAATTTTTTAAATTAAAGAACATGTAAAAATCATTAAATCAAATGTTTTAATAAAATCAATACCTATATACAAATTTTTTAGTTTGATCAATTGAATTGGCATTAATTTGCAATTTGGAATCCTAAATTATTGACAAATGGCAATACACATGATATAACTATAGGTTAAATTTTGGTTTTAATTGGGACCTATTTAATTGGTGAAATTAAATGTCTAGTTTAATGATTTTTTTTTGTGTAGTTTCATATATTTTTGTTAGTTTTATGGTTTGAAATTAATTTTGTTTAGGTCAGAAGTGATATACAGTAAAACCCTTTTAATAAAGACAATTTAACGATTCCAACGTTATTCAAATACTTGAGAAAAAATCAACTTTCATTTCAATTTAATGATGTCTTTCAACCAAATACATAACACCTGCTTAAGTATTTCTATTTTCGAAAAAAAACAATTAATATTAAAAAACATTCATTTAATTTTTTTATGAAAGTACAAAAGTTAATTTCACATAAAAAATGATAATCGTTAAATTAAATATTAATTATTAAAAGCATATGTATTTCGTCAAATTATAAAAATATAAGATTGAATTAATGAGAATTGATGTATATGATTAAAAAAAATTATGTATTAATAAAACTTTATATAATTAAATTTTTAATTTTAATTATTTTTTTAAATATTTATCATTAATTCATACTAATAAAAATATGACTTGAGAGAGACGAGTAAATTTTCTGGTAATATAATTTTAAGTACGTATTTTGATAAAATCAACCTCTCCACATCAACAGATCAGGGTCGAGTACAGTAGACTTAGCATATTTGGGAAACTCTGATAGAATATAATCACTGCAACTCCAAATTTTGACCGATCCACCAAATTTCCACTCCAGAAATAGACAAAAGAAATTTCAAGCTTTAGCTCTATTCAAACCACAAGAATAGACTTACAAAAATAATAAAGTCAATTAATTAATTATTATATTTGAAAATATCAATACAAATATACAATTTCTCTAATGTGAAAGGGTAGGGAAATTCTAACTATCCATCTTACTATTTCTGAAAGTTCGATTACTTGCTATAATAACTAAATATCAAATCCATGAAATATAAGAAGTACCAGTATTTGTTCGACTGTCAAATAAAATAGTTAGTTGAGAGTATATTCCAAAATAGTTATTAATAAGGGCAAAGTAACTGAGGTTAGTAAATAATAATTTTGTTCAGTGAGGATAATTTATAATAATAAATTTTATGTTTAAATATTTATTAAATTAAATTTTTTAAGTCAACATCAATAAAAATAAATAAAATTAATTTTATACTTAATATAATATAATAATGATTTATAATATCTTTTAAAAAAATGATCAATTACGATAAAACTTAAAAAATCAAGCTACATTCTCGCAATGATACTTTTGGCTGTAAAGCAAACGACAAACAGCTTAAAAAAGGCTGTTGGTTTCTACATCTTTCTTTCGATAATCCAGAGAAAAAGTAAGCATCAGCTCCCAACTGTGCCCAAAATCCTAAACACCTCTTTGCTTATATTCCCCCTTAACTTTATACTGAATTTTATGTTCCTTTTCTTAAGGTTTTTTTTCCTTTACAATAACGACGATGATTACAATAACTCAAATCAATCTTGCTACACGCAATACAAAGTTCAACAATATATATAAATAAAACGGAAAAGATACTAATTTTTTCAAGAATATATTTTTTCTATATATAGAAAAAATTGGGAGTACTATTAACCACTGGATGAAGGATAACCACCAGGATGAGACGACGGCGGCATCGGAAAATCTGACCCACTAGCCTGAGTTTGATTAGACGGCTGCCTGAAAGTGCCCATTTGTTGCTGCTCAGCCAAAAACAGAGGAAAAGAAGCAGAGGAAGATGATGAAGAACCAGAAGCTGAAGAAGCTGCAAATGAAGAAGGGAAAGGTGACAAAGAAGATGAAAGCAATGGCTGTTGAATATTCGGTAATTGAGAAGATTGAAACATCTGCTCTTGCAAGCTTGTAGCTTGTTGTCCATGGAAATCAGTAGAACTCTGTAGCAACTGAGAATACTGCCAATAATCTCTCAGCATATCAGCAGTAGAGCTCTGAAGAGGTTGAGATTGGTAATATGTTGGCATAGGCGTAGAATGAGATGGCTGAAAATGGGTTGCTAGAGAACTAGAAACTGATGTTTGGGTAACAGGAAAATTCTGCATTGGTTGAGGAACAAGCCTGACATTTTCCGGAAAATTCAATTTGGCCCTGTTTCCCCTGAATCTCAAGGCGGCTTCATCATAGGCTCTTGCTGCGGCTTCTGCTGTATCAAATGTACCAAGCCAAACTCTTGCTGCTTTGTGAGGATCACGTATTTCTGCTGCCCATTTTCCCCATGGCCTTTGCCTAACGCCTCTATATCTTCTCCTTCGCTCGCCACTTTCTTCATAGGACGCTGATGCTGCTGCTCCTGCGGTTTCTGTTGATATAGCTGGTGGTGCAACAACGTTTGTAGTTTCTTCAGTAACTGTTAAAAGATGGAGAGACAGATTGTTGAAAAAGAAAGCTAATTCTATCTCTTGTTAGATATTTATTGCTTTGAAGGTCAATGAGAGGTTGAATCCTAAATGATAGTGGTAGCCCTGAATGAAACTGATTAACTGTTTCATTGCTGTTTTGAGTTGGTGAATGTTTTTGAAAAGCTGACTAATGGAAACTTACAAGTTAAGGCAATATTACTTGTTAAAAGACATGCAATATTACATTTTTTTTATTCTTATTGTTACTATTATTGTATTTAAATAAATAGGCATCTTTTTTAATAAAAAATATTTTTATAAAATTATTTATTAATAAGAAACTAAATGGTCTTTTATAGATTATGTAATCTTATGTCATAGTATGTAAGCAAAGAAAACAGGAATGGAATTGCCTAGATTTTCACAAAAGGGAAAAAAATGAAAAATGAAAAATGAAAATCACTATGCAACGAACAGTTGAAAAAGAAATGGAGGATAAAGTGGTAGTGATGGAAAATATATACCAGTAGTTGCACCAGATGATGAATCAGCATGAGAGCCTCGAAAATCAGCAAAAGCTCTTTGAACCCTTGGGACAGACTCAATCAATTGAGTAGTACCCTCTTCTTCACGCCCTCTTTTTTGACCAATCCATAGACCAGAACCAGAACCAGAACCAGAACCAGAACCAGAAGGAGAAGCGGCAGAAGAATAAGAAGAAGGAGAATAAACAGCGGAAGGAGAAGCTGCTGAGCCACTATGTGTATGTCCAAAATTAGACGAGACCGTGCCAGCTAAGTTAGCACCGTAACCCCAACCAACAGCTGTTTGCCCTGAGACAACATCTGTCAGGGCCGACACCATTGCAGACATCTCGGTTGCTCGACTTTGTGATCCAAAAAACATTTCAGCTTGGTTCCTATGTTGCATCATCGGTTGGTCTGGTTCTCGAATTTGAGACAACTGCGCTTGTATTTCTTGACTGTAACTATCTTGTTGTTCTTCTTCAGTACCTCCATCTGCAGCAGGGGGAAACCTGACGTACTCACTTGACCCTCTCTGGTGCGCCACCTTGTTGTGTAAGCACATGAAAACCAATGTAATCTTTGGGTTTCTTTTTTTGGTTTTATTAAAAAAAGAAAGAAAGAAAAGAACCTGTGTAACGATTGCCCTGCCAAGGAGATTTTGAAGCAATTTTGTTTTGAAATTGAAGGGAATAGGGTTTATATGTCGATGAGGATTTTCAAAAGATGAAGTTTTTGGTCAGCCTCAGCCACCATTAAAATAGTACTATTCTGAAATTTACCACTTTACATATATCCCACCATCGCTACCTTTAAGAGATAAAAAGTTACTGAATTTATTTTTGACCCAAAAAAAAACTAAACTGAATTTTTTTTTTAGCAACAACTTTTTATATTTTATTATTAGAGATCTGAATGAAAAAAAAATAGAAGCAACAACTAAATGAAATTTTCATACCATGAAATTTGACTGATTAAATGAGAGTTTTTATGTAGAACCCGGCAGCGAGCGAAGTCGGTTGTGGTTTGCTTTTTCGAGAGAGAAAAAAACAAGTACTTAGAAAAGATAAGAGTTCTTGTTTGAATTGAGTTCTAAATACCGACATAAAAATGTAAAAATTCTGGGGGAATAATCAATCAACTTGGCTCTAAGCATTAATTAACGATAGGCCCATAATTAAGAAATTGGATTGTATCCGAATCCAAATTGGTTTGAACAGAGTTTAAGTTCCGTAGTGTAATCACAGGAACGCTTTTGCCAAATTTTATAAGATTAAAACATAAATTGGTGTTTGTTATAAATTCAAGGGATTATTGTCGGATGGATTATTTTCACACGTTTGAATTTCATAGCATTTTTAATACGATGAGAATAGGACATATAAAAAAATAAAATTATTTTTTAATTTTTAATTTTTAATTTTAATTTTACTACTTTATTAAAATTATTATTATTTTAATAATTACTTTTTTAATCTTATTAAAATTAATTTTACTATCTACCCAAATTAATTTTAGGAACTTCACGATTCAGCCTGATTAATTAAAGTGAAAGAAGCTGGACTTGTTAAGAAAGACAAGCTATTCTTTTTGATAGTTTTGCATTGACATTTTAATTAGGATCTGTTCTTTTATTTATTTTTCTTAATTTCGGAAATTTGAGTTGGTCTCAAAAGAAGAAATATAAAATGGTGGAATTGAAGTTTCGGTCATTTGCATCAATCATAAGTCGTCGCAATTGGCTTATAATTTTACATAAGAAGCTAGTAACAATACAACTACTAATAATTATATAAATAATAAAGAAATAGCGTTAATGATTTTTCATTTGTCTAATATTGAATTAAATGTAGAGTTGTACTAACTTTTTTTATTTTTTATTTTTTTTATGTGTACGGTCAGAACACGTTTCTCTCTGACATGCTCCATGTGCTGAACAGCACACCTTAGCATATTCAACCATAAACTCAACGCCGGAAACATATAGAACCATTAATTTTAAGGTCAAGAGGAGATTATTGACAAATTTTCTTATTATTTCAACACATTCCCAGCCCAAATAAATCAAGGCCGGTTCAATTTTTTGATGATCAAACTATTTCATTTTATGTTACGGATAAACAATTTGATTGCCTATAAATAATATAAAAGTAATAAAATATTAAAAATTGTTCATTATTTTTGTAAAAAGCTTTTTAAATATAATTTTTAAATGCATTATAATTATGTAAAAATATATTTTAAATAGTTTAAAAAATAAAATTTAAATAAAAATTAAATATTTTTAATCATATTATAAAAATAATAGATATAAAATCATGAGCTATTTTAGTTATTTAATATTAATCCAATAATTTTAAATATAATATAATAATATAATAAAAAATAATACGAATTAAATGATACGAACTAAAATTTGATTACACAATTAATATTAATATAATAAAAATAAAAAAGAATTTTTTATTTGATATATTAATAAAAATTTTAATATAATATTTTAATGTTTTAAACAGTATAAACATAATTTTATATAATATGTACATAAATTATATAAAAAATTATCAGTTAAACCATCGAATGTATACTTTAATACTTTTTTTTGTTGTTTTAATAAGCTTAATTAACGAAAGTAGGAGTTTCCACATTTCTTTTCAGTGTTTCCATAAAGGACTGTAAGAGTTTGGCTGCACTGCCCAAATGTTTCAGCTTTAAGAGAGGCTTAAGTTCGATAAAAGTTTGTTCATTTTGTTTTTCAATTCGGTGAACGTTGTCCGCATCCAAGTGTAAGAAATTAGATTTGTGGGGGACCCAAACAAGGGCATTTGGCATGGAAATGGCGAAAAGACAAGACGATTTTTTTTTTTTTTTTGGTTGCGCGAGAGGGTTAATGAATGTCAGAGTGATTGGTCAGCTCTTTAAAATCACATAATGCGTGCAAACTAGTAGGTAAAAGTAGGCAAGTAGGGAAAAGGCTCTCAAATTTGGGCTAATGCCCTTGAAAGGCCTCCCCTAACACCTAGATTTTTTTTTTTTAATTTTCTTTTTAGTGAAATGATTTCTTATCTATTTTACATGTGCTTGTGTGTGATATGGATTTTAGGAGAATCACACTCCAAAATTTAGTTATTGAAGTGAGGAAGCTCAAGTCTATATAAATCCTAAAAGAATTTTTTTTTTCATGTGTGATCAAGTGTTCATATCATTTCAATTAAGATCGTATCGATCTACCACACTTCTTTGTTTTAATGTTCATTGTATACACAAATTTTCGCGTCTGTAAAATTAAAACACGAATTAGTGATAAAATTCAATTTTTGTATTTATGTGTGAGTATAATTCTCTGTTTTGAATTCTTTACAAAAAGAATTATGATCCTCTGATTCGGTCTCCTGATTGCACTTGTCGAGGGCATGACGCTTGATCCCGACGGAGTGAAAAGAGTGATTGATTGAGAGAAACGACCAAAGGGGCTTGTTGTTCCTCTTGAATTTGCAGCGGCGTGGCTGATCGTTGAGAGAACGGTCTGTGGTTCCTCGTGGATTTGTAGCGGTGCGGCTGATTGTTGAGAGAACGGTCTGTGACTTGTTGTCCTCTTGTAGATTTGCTGACGGCTTTGTTGAAGAAAAGACTTGACTGAAGAGAAGGCTTGATCGGAGAACAGCCGGAATTCTGCAGGCTTTCAATTCTCTGAGGAGGCTGAGACTTCTTTTCTTCAGTGCTTTCTGTCTGCTTCTTCTGAGTGCTCTGAGTCTTCTGACTATTTTCTGAGTCTTCTGACTATTTTTTGAGTCTTCTTCTGTGTGTCTTCTGAGTGTGGAAGAGCTCTTTATTTATAATGCTTGATGGTAGAGATTTCTAAAGGGATTCAATCACTCCAGGATTTATCTCTAATTAATTTAATTTAATTAGAGATAATACAATTGGTTGATAATTTTTATTTATCACCAATTTATTAGAAATTATCAATTAATTAAAGATTTAATTTAATTAACTAATAATACTAATTAATTATTATTTTTTTAATGCCTACAAATGCCCCCACTTCAAGATACGGGCGTGCGTATGCTAGGCATGAAGTACGTATGGAATTTGAAGTCCATCAATGTCAAAAGCATACGTGCTATGACAAAATTCTTTTTTTTTTTAATAGCACAATATTTTTTTTTGTGCTTTATATATATATATATATATATATATATATATATATATATATATATATATATATATATATATATATATATATATATATTGAATTTTATGTTTATTTTCAACACAAATTGAACTAAAGAAACCAATTACAATTATATCTCTCCAGTTAGAGTTCATCTTAAATTCTTCTGTCAAACTATATATTGACTAATAATCATAAACTCCTCTTCATAAATTTCAAGCAGCTCGGATCAATTCTGCAGATCATTAGGTAAGACTCTTTTTTTTTTTTTGTGAATGTATGCTCGCACATCCATGATAAACTATCTGTATGTCGATCTTTGAATTATTGTTATGTGGCTATCTGTACTGCTATTTTGCATGCTTGAATTTTGCTGCTTCTTTTCCTATTTGTTGAGTTAATGTATTTTGAAATGACAAAACAAGTTAATTCAAAAATGCTAAGATGATATACAAACATGTTTAGAGGTGATTAGTACCAGAACTTAGAGTTCTGCTGATGAGAGATCGATCTGGGGTATGAGAGATCGATCTCCTGGGCTTTTACTTGATGAGAGATCGATCTCATGAAGTAAGAGATCGATCTGCCTAGCCTTAAAACGTTGTAAAGGGATTAAGGTAAAATGAGATCGATCTGCAAGGGTTAAGAGATCGATCTGGCTAAAGCTAGAGTTGAGAGATCGATCTGGTCTAGGAAGAGATCGATCTCCCTTAAGAGCTTAAGACTATAGATCGATCTGAGAGATCGATCCACACTCAAAGTCAGAGAACTTATGAGATCGATCTGGTAAGGAAGAGATCGATCTTCTCAAAGTCAGAGAGCTAAAGAGATCGATCTGTGTTGTTGAGAGATCGATCTCCTCTCTACGAGATTGCATGGAAGATCGATCTGGAGATCGATCTTGCTTCAAACAGAGAGTTAAGGAGATCGATCTGCCTATTCGACAGATCGATCTTCCTCATTACTTTTAAACTAACAGATCGATCTGCTAACCTATGAGATCGATCTCCTTGTGTATTTGTGCTTCAATCTTGCAGGATTTATAACTAAGAGATCGATCTGGCCAAGAAGGCAGATCGATCTGGCACTCTACTGGAGGTACCCAACGGCTAGTTTCTGCAAAACACAACGGGAAGAATAGCATTTAATGCTCCAACTACCAATCCTTCAGTATTTAACCAAGCATTGAAGACAAAGAGAATAGAGACACTATTGCTGCATATTCCAAACATTCTCAAGCTTTAATTTTTTCATTCTTTGTGTCCCTATTGCTCATTCATTGAGAATCATTGTAAAAGCTTAAGTGCAAAAAGCTACATTTGTCCTACCACTTTAAAGCCTTATATTGTATTCAGTCTTATCTTAAAAGAGAAGAGGATTGTTCCTCAGTGAGAGTAAATTGTAAGAGGCTGAATACTTTTTCTGTATTGTTAAGGGTAGAGAGGTTATTCCTTAACCTGCAAAAGGAACTGTGTAAGCTCTATTGAAAGAGAGAAAGAAAGCACTTGACAAGAAGGTCAAGGAGAGAGGACGTAGGCAAGAGTTTGGCCGAACCTCTATAAACGATTGTGTTTGTTTCTCTCTTCCCTACTTTGCATTAAATTGTTATATTGCACTATATTGCTCATTATCATTTGTGATTAAATTGTGATTAATTTTTAACTTGCCATAATTGTTAGAAAACCGATTCACCCCCCCTCTCGGTAGAGCCAACAATTGGTATCAGAGCTAGGACTCTTTAATCACATAGGAACAACTTCCTAAGAGTTAGAAAACGATCAAATGACTCTTAACAATGTAGCAACCAGTTTGATAGGAGAGGGGCACTGCACGGTTAGACCTCCCATGTTCAATGGTGAACATTATTCGTATTGGAGGACTAGGATGATGCTATTCATTCAAGCAAATGACTATGAAGTATGGAGAATTATAGTTAAGGGACCTCAAATCCCTACAAAGAAAATAGAGGGAAGAGATATCCCCAAAGAAGAAGATGAATGGGATTCCAATGACATTAAATGTGCACAGCTAAATGCTAAAGCTATGCACACATTATTTTGTGCTTTAGGTCCTAATGAATATAATAGAGTCTCCGGGTGTGATAATGCCAAGCAAATATGGGATAAATTGGCAATAACTCATGAGGGTACAACCCAAGTGAAGGAGACAAAAGTAGGTATGCTCACACATGATTATGAGCTTTTTAGGATGAAGGAAGGAGAATCGATTAGTGATATGTTCACTAGATTTACAGATGTAATTAATGGACTAAAATCCTTAGGAAAAATATATTCTAACATTGAAATGGTAAAGAAAATTTTAAATAGCTTACCTAAATCATGGGAAGCTAAAGTGACAGCAATAGATGAATCTAAGGATCCACACACATTGTCCTTAGATGAATTGATAGGATCTTTGCTCACTTATGAGATGAAACTTAAAAGAAATGAAGAGCCACCCAAGAAAGTGGGTGTTGCTCTAAAATCCACTGCTAAAGAGGAGATTAAAAATGAGAGTGGCAGTGAGGAGGATATTGAGATGGCAATGTTTGCCAAAAGGTTTAATAAGTTCATGAGGATGAAAGCTAGTAGTAGTAATAGGAGAAACAATAGGAGAGAACAAGAGGAAGTAGGTAGAAAAGACTCTATTGTGTGTTATGAATGTAAAAAACCTGGACACATAAAATTTAACTGCCCTCTTCTCAAAAGACCTAATGATAGGTTTCATAAAAAGAAGGCAATGGTAGCAACATGGAGTGACAGTGACTGCTCCGATGATGAATCAAATGAGGACATTGCCAACCTATGCTTCATGGCTATTGATGATGATCAAAAGGTAACTTCTAATCTCAATGAATACTCTTTTGATGAATTGCAAGATGCATTTGATGAACTTGCATTAGAGTATGAATGTATGAGCATGAAGTATAAAAAGTTAATATCTAAATTAAAAAGGGAAAATGAGATAATGTTAAAAGATAAATTGGAATATGAGAAGAAACTAGAGATTTCAAATCTAGAAATTTGTGACCTTAAGGAGAAAAATAGCAATCTACATAACTCCTTTGATAGATTTCACATGGGGCAACAAAAGCTAGATAGCATGTTAGAAACCCAAAGGGCATTTTTTGACAAAAATGGCTTAGGGTATAATGCACAAAGTAGGGAGACCCATCTTAAGAGTTTTATTGCTAGGAAGAGCATGATTAAACCTGCAATTACTTGTTCATATTGTAATAAGAAGGGACATAAGTCACATCATTGCAATATAAAGATGAGGAATCTTAAAGGAAAAAGAGTAAAAAGGATATGGATTCCAAAAGAGGTAATTCATTCCAAGGACTATAATGCATTAGCAAAATGGATCCCAATGGGATCAAGAATTGTATTTACTAACCTCCAAGGACCCAAGAAAATTTGGGTACCTAAGACTTGAGTTTAATTTTTTGTAGGTGATTGAGCATAGCCACAAAGCTAAAACAAAAGATGCTTGGTACTTAGATAGTGGATGCTCAAGGCACATGACGGGTGATAAAAGCCATTTCAATTCCTTCAAATCAAAAATTGGTGGAGAAGTCACTTTTGGGGACAACTCCAAAGGCCAAGTGGAAGGAAGTGGCTCAATAGGTAATGATCATTTCTCTTTAGAAAAAGTATTACTTGTTAGGGGTCTTAAGCATAACTTGTTAAGCATTAGTCAACTTTGTGACAAAGGTTACAAAGTAATTTTTGATTGCATGAAGTGTAATGTTATAGATCCTAAGTCAAATAAAATTCTTTTTCTAGGTCATAGGCAAGGTAACATATATATTGTCTATCTTAATGAACTCAAAAATGAAAACATATGCTTAATGGTAGACAACAAAAAGGAATCTTGGCTATGGCATAGAAGACTAGGTCATGCTAGCATGAGTGTGCTATCCAAGTTAGCTAGAAAGGATCTAGTAATAGGCTTACCCAAAATACCTTTTGATCATGAAGAAATATGTGAAGCTTGTGTTAAAGGGAAACACAAGAGGACAACTTTTAAGCCTAAGAATAGTGTATCCACCACTAGGCCTCTCCAATTACTGCATTTAGACTTATTTGGACCAACTAGAACCACTAGCCTAGGTGGGAAACACTATGGATTTGTAATAGTTGATGATTACACTAGGTACACTTGGGTGTTCTTTTTGAGAGTAAAAAATGAAGCCTTAGAGAAATTCATAACTTACTCAAAGGTGACTCAAAATGAAAAAGGATATACAATAACAAGCATTAGAAGTGATCATGGCAAAGAATTTGAAAATATAGGATTTGATGAGTATTGCAATGATCAAGGAATTAGCCACAATTTTTCAGCCCCTAGGACACCACAACAAAATGGTGTAGTTGAGAGAAGAAATAGAACTTTGGAAGAGATGGCTAGAACTATGTTATGTGAGAATAACTTACCAAAGTATTTTTGGGCTGAAGCTATAAACACATCATGTTATATAATTAATAGAGCTATGATAAGACCCATGCTAAAGAAAACTCCTTATGAGCTCTACAAAGGCAAGAAGCCTAACATTAGTTACTTCCATCCTTTTGGTTGCAAATGCTTTGTTCTAAATAATGGAAAAGATAATTTAGGAAAATTTGATGCCAAGAGTGATGAGGGAATATTTCTAGGATATTCATTGAATTCAAAGGCCTATAGAATATATAACAAAAGGACATTAATGGTTGAAGAGTCTATTCATGTTGTATTTGATGAATCAAATAATATATCTAAAGATTCAACCAATGATGAAAATGTTGGAATATTTGATGAAGGCCTAGAAGATGACTTTCTAGAAAAGCTTGACTTGAATAAAGGAGATGAAGAAGAAATAGAGGTTTTAGAAAGAGAGCCTAGAGCACCAAGAGAGTTAGGATATGTAAAAGATTGTGAAATAGTAGGAGATCCAACTCTTGGAGTTAGAACTAGATCATCCCTAAGGAATATGTGCCAATATATAGCCTTTGTATCTCAAATTGAGCCTAGGAATGTCAATGAAGCCTTAGAAGACAATAATTGGTTCCTAGCAATGCAAGAAGAATTAAATCAATTTGAGAGAAGCAAAGTATGGAAACTAGTTCCTAGGCCTAGTGATCACTCAATAATTGGAACTAAATGGATATTCAAGAACAAAATGGATGAAAATAGTGTGATCACAAGGAATAAGGCTAGGCTAGTTGCTCAAGGCTATAGACAAGAGGAAGGCATAGACTATGATGAAACATATGCACCGGTAGCTAGATTAGAGGCAATAAGAATGTTACTTGCCTTTGCATGTTATAAAAACTTCAAGTTATATCAAATGGATGTAAAGAGTGCATTCTTAAATGGTTTTATTAATGAAGAAGTATATGTTGAGCAACCTCCCGGATTTGAAAATCATGAATTTCCTGAACATGTTTTTAAATTATCTAAGGCACTTTATGGGTTAAAACAAGCTCCTAGAGCTTGGTATGAAAGGTTGTCAAAATTTTTAATAGAAAAGGGATTTTCAAGAGGAAAAGTGGATACCACCTTATTCATTAAGAATAAAAATAAGGATTTATTAGTTGTACAAGTGTATGTAGATGATATTATTTTTGGTTCAACTAATGAGTCTTTATGCCAAGAGTTTGCTAAGATCATGCAAGGAGAATTTGAGATGAGTATGATGGGAGAACTCACATTCTTCTTGGGACTTCAAGTGAAGCAAACAAAAGCTGGAACCTTCATCAATCAAGCAAAGTATACTAAGGAATTGCTCAAGCGATTTGGAATGGACAATTGCAAACCTCAAGCCACTCCAATGGGCACCAACATCAAGCTTGATAAAGATGAAAGTGGTAAGTGTGTAGACACTAAACTCTATAGGTCTATGATAGGCTCATTGCTTTATTTAACTGCAAGTAGACCAGATATTCTGTTTAGTGTATGCCTTTGTGCTAGATTTCAATCCTCTCCTAAGGAATCACATCTATTGGCAACTAAGAGAATCTTTAGATACCTCAAAGACACTCCCTCACTAGGACTTTGGTACCCCAAGGACTCTACTTTTGCCCTTCATGCATTTTCAGATGCTGATTTTGGAGGCTGCAAAATAGATAGGAAAAGTACTTCAGGTACTTGCCAATTCTTAGGAAATAGGTTAATTTCTTGGTTCTCCAAGAAGCAAAACAGTGTAGCTCAGTCCACAACTGAAGCTGAGTATATAGCAGCTGGTAGTTGTAGTGCTCAAGTGTTGTGGATTAAACAACAAATGAGAGATTATGGCATTGACATGAAACAAGTGTCTATTAAATGTGATAATACCAGTGCCATTAATCTGTCTAAGAATCCTATTCAACACTCCAGAACCAAGCACATAGAAATTAGACATCACTTTCTTAGAGACCATGTACAAAAAGGGGATATAATTTTAGAGTACATTGACACTCTACATCAAATAGCTGATATATTCACCAAACCCCTTGATAGAGATAGGTTTTGTATCCTTAGAGGTGAATTAGGACTCATGGATATGCCTTAGGACTTTTGTGTTTCAAACATCTTGGTTTCAAATTGATTTTAAATGAGTTTTTGCAAAGATTTTCTGGCAATGAGGATGAGAGATCGATCTCCTTGCAATATAGATCGATCTCCATACCTCCAACAAGCCTAAATCATCAAGGTTAAGCTAAGCAGATCGATCTTCTAACCATAAGATCGATCTCCTTACGTCTCTGTTTAAAGGAAGATCGATCTGTCAACACGACAGATCGATCTCTTCAAGCTTCCGCATTCTGCAGATCGATCTTTGCATTGGGCAGATCGATCTGCCTAAGCCTCTGTTTGCGACCAGATCGATTTGTCCACACGACAGATCGATCTCCTCACAGCTTCCGCATTCTGAAGATCGATCCATGCATTTGGCAGATCGATCTCTATAAGCCTCGGTTTCACTACAGATCGATCTGTGCATGTAACAGATCGATCTCCTTAAGCCTCTGTTTGCGAACAGATCGATCTGTTCATGCGACAGATCGATCTTCCTTGGCTTTCTGGAAATGAAAGATCGATCTGTCGCCTCGACAGATCGATCTCCTGTGCCCTGGAGTATAAATACCCGCGTAAAATTCCCAAATTTCCCAAACCCAATCTTCAAAATTCCCAAATTTCCCTCGCATTTCTTCCTTTGATTCGCGACCAGATCGATCTCTGTACGGTCCTCCTTGCGTCTCGGTGTCAAATTCCGGTATAGTAACCAACATTTCTCATCGACCTGCTGCACCAGCTCCGGAACCATCGGCTCCGCCCACTGCACCAACATCGTCTCCTGCTGAATTGGAGATGCTCATGACGATGGTGAATGACCTCAGTCAGCAGATGAATGACGGCTTTGCCACTCAGCGGTGTATGATCGAGGATTTAACCCAAAGAGTGGATAAGATTCAAGAGACTCAAGAGGCGATGTTCGATGAGCTCCAAGTAACACGCACGCACGTTGAGAACCTTTTGGATCGTGATCCTCCCTCATCTTAGGCCATAGGTGTTTGTTGTAGTTTAGTTTCATCATGGTTGATCTTTAATGTTACTTGCACTACATTTGCTTGAATGAACTGTGATTTGACTGGATATTGGGTGAGTTAATGAAAATGTTGATTTTGAAATGCCATGAATCTTCTATTTTGTGTGTGATTGATATGACAAAAAGGGGGAGAAGAAACATGTGTTGTGGTTATGTTAAATGTTTAAAAGAATGATTTAATTGAGGGGGAGTTATGATTTAATTGAGGGGGAGTTAAGATTTAACTGAGGGGGAGTTAAGTCATTAACAAAGTTAAAAGCTCACAAAAAGGGGGAGTTTTGCAAATTCACTAAACATGTTTATTTGATGAGTTTTGTCATATCAAAAAGGGGGAGATTGTTGAGTTAATGTATTTTGAAATGACAAAACAAGTTAATTCAAAAATGCTAAGATGATATACAAACATGTTTAGAGGTGATTAGTACCAGAACTTAGAGTTCTGCTGATGAGAGATCGATCTGGGGTATGAGAGATCGATCTCCTGGGCTTTTACTTGATGAGAGATCGATCTCATGAAGTAAGAGATCGATCTGCCTAGCCTTAAAACGTTGTAAAGGGATTAAGGTAAAATGAGATCGATCTGCAAGGGTTAAGAGATCGATCTGGCTAAAGCTAGAGTTGAGAGATCGATCTGGTCTAGGAAGAGATCGATCTCCCTTAAGAGCTTAAGACTATAGATCGATCTGAGAGATCGATCCACACTCAAAGTCAGAGAACTTATGAGATCGATCTGGTAAGGAAGAGATCGATCTTCTCAAAGTCAGAGAGCTAAAGAGATCGATCTGTGTTGTTGAGAGATCGATCTCCTCTCTACGAGATTGCATGGAAGATCGATCTGGAGATCGATCTTGCTTCAAACAGAGAGTTAAGGAGATCGATCTGCCTATTCGACAGATCGATCTTCCTCATTACTTTTAAACTAACAGATCGATCTGCTAACCTATGAGATCGATCTCCTTGTGTATTTGTGCTTAAATCTTGCATGATTTATAACTAAGAGATCGATCTGGCCAAGAAGGCAGATCGATCTGGCACTCTACTGGAGGTACCCAACGGCTAGTTTCTGCAAAACACAACGGGAAGAATAGCATTTAATGCTCCAACTACCAATCCTTCAGTATTTAACCAAGCATTGAAGACAAAGAGAATAGAGACACTATTGCTGCATATTCCAAACATTCTCAAGCTTTAATTCTTTCATTCTTTGTGTCCCTATTGCTCATTCATTGAGAATCATTGTAAAAGCTTAAGTGCAAAAAGCTACATTTGTCCTACCACTTTAAAGCCTTATATTGTATTCAGTCTTATCTTAAAAGAGAAGAGGATTGTTCCTCAGTGAGAGTAAATTGTAAGAGGCTGAATACTTTTTCTGTATTGTTAAGGGTAGAGGGGTTATTCCTTAACCTGCAAAAGGAACTGTGTAAGCTCTATTGAAAGAGAGAAAGAAAGCACTTGACAAGAAGGTCAAGGAGAGAGGACGTAGGCAAGAGTTTGGCCGAACCTCTATAAACGATTGTGTTTGTTTCTCTCTTCCCTACTTTGCATTAAATTGTTATATTGCACTATATTGCTCATTATCATTTGTGATTAAATTGTGATTAATTTTTAACTTGCCATAATTGTTAGAAAACTGATTCACCCCCCCTCTCGGTAGAGCCAACACTATTTTCTGGGGTGCTGCACCTCGCTTCTTCGTATAACTTTGACAGCCGCTGTCCACGCTTCTGCTTTGCTTTCGGATTCTGTTTTGCTTCTTCATTACGACTGACCTACAGCTCCCTGTCTCATCATCTTCATCGCGACAGCCAGCTCTTCATCACAGCAGCTAGCTCTCTGTCAGCCGCTAGCTTTCTATCACAGCAGCTAGTTCTCTGCCTCATCATCTTCATCAGCCGCAACTCATCAAAGGCTTTAAAGATATCAATAGTAGGTTGATGAATAGTGCAGACGACTGTTCTTCCAGTGTCCATCATGTTTCTGACAATCCTCATGACAATTGTTGCTGTACACGAAGATGAAGTGTCTTCATGCCTCTGATGATCAGATACGCAACATTCGCGTTAAGAGTACCACCCAAAATATGATGCAAAGTATGAATTTCAGTAACCAACTTCTCAGAACCACTTATGCAACCAGCAAGAACATCATTGTGGCCCCTAATAAATTTTGTTGCAGAGTGCAAAACAAGGTCTGTACCAAGGGCCAAGGCCTTCTGGTTAAGAGGTGTAGCAAAGGTACCATCGATGCAGACAAGTGCACCTTTGCTGTGGCACAGCTTTGAAACTTTTTCTATATCGACACATCCGAGGAATGAATTTGTTGGAGACTCGGTAAAGAAAAGTGAAACTTTGTTCTTGTCGAGTGCAGCCTCCAAGCCATCCACATCAGCAGGGTCAATAACAGTAGCCGAGATTCCCATTTTAGGTAGTATGGTCTCAATGAATATCCTAGTTTTTCGGTAGCAATCTGTTGTTGTCACAAGATGCCTATTAGCAGGAACCAATGCCATCAGTAAGACTGTGCTAGCATACATTCCAGATGCCATAATCAGGGTCGATTCAGCCCCCTCAAGTGCACTTATCTTCTCCTCTGCAACCACAGTCGTTGGATTTCCATACCGCCCATATTCAAAACTTTTATGGCGTTTCTCCTTGTAGTCAATAAGCTCCTGGGTTTTCTTAAAGAAGTAAGCAGAAGTGTGAACCACTGGAGTAGTAATCGCATCAGTAACTATACTGCGACCTAATCTTTCACCAGCATGAACAGTGAGGCTCCCATCGGAGCTTAAAAAAGATGTACTGGAGTTATCTGAACCCCCAATCTGTACACTACCGTTGTCAATACAACCTTGACTATGGCCGGAACCAGCAAATTATTGCTGGAGCTGCAACCGCCATTGGAGCATTCTTTTGTCTACCTGCCGGATTCTTCAGAGTCACATGGATTTTCCCGCTATATATTGCTCCAATCGTGGTTGCCATTACAGCTGCTACTGCCTCCCACACCCGTCACCATGGCCTAATGATTCGAGGCTTAACTGGACCGACCCTTCAAAGACATCAATTCTCAGTTAGAAGAGGTGTCTCAAGTTGGCTGTCGTTATATGCCACTGCTGCTGGTTGCTTGGGCTCTGCTGTAATAACTGCATTCGTTTATTACATGCTTCGAATTCATGATGCGTTTACTGGCCTCTGGGTTGTCTCCATTTTTAGTGGACTCAAGTGGCTAACTGGAATAGTTCACGT
Source organism: Firmiana major (assembly GCA_033439115.1). Lineage (NCBI taxonomy): Eukaryota > Viridiplantae > Streptophyta > Magnoliopsida > Malvales > Malvaceae > Firmiana > Firmiana major. The sequence continues at coordinate 5,454,727 of CM065909.1, forward strand.
CATTACCTTAAGGCCTGGTGCAACCATGAACTCTCCTTTATTTCCAAAAGACCATTTTCTCTCCATTTTTAGATATCGACATGGATTTGGAAGCCTCATTGTTGTTGGTCTTTCTTCATTCACTTCAATGTGCATTTTCACATGAGGGGTACTCTATTTGGTTGGTGAACTCTGCGTTAAACCGGTGAACTTGCTTTATTTCTGGTTGATTTATTTCATTTTCCCCTTAGTTTCTCTGCCACTTCTGCAACCAATTCAGCTTGTTTTAAAGGGAAATGCTGTGAAAATGCATCTGCTTGGACTCATTTTATCACCAGTAACTTCGGGGATTGGGTTCCGATTCCGGAAGGACAATTGGCAGAGACATCATATCTTGATTTTTGCTGCAGTGCAGAGCACATCGACAGGAGTCTTGCATGCTTTTGGGCGAGTTTTGTTGATGGACTCTTCACCGGCTGGGAAAGAAGGTGCATTTGCAGTCTGGTTTTCCTGGGTGAAAATGGTGGGAACTTGTTTAGGCTTTGCAGTAGCATCAGGAGCCGCTGCTGGAAACGTTGGAACCTCTTTTGGAATCGCATTCTGCACGGCTGTCATTGCCATGGTGATTTCAATATACGGGAACATCAGCGACGTTGGAGGAGCCTGTATACACAATTTTCGACCATGTTCAAAGTTGATAAGAACGGTTGCCTAAGAATCCTGGGCACATCGGGGGTACTGTGATAACGCATCCCTCTTTTCTCTTTCTTTTTATTTTATTTTATTTATTTTTATTTATTTTTATACATATATGTATATATATTTTTTTGATTGATTGATTTTATATATATATATATATATATATTTTTAAAGTTATTTGATCCTCTTTTCTTACCATTTTTTTTGTGTAGTCATGGACGAATTTCCTTCGTATCGCCTTCCAAGACCGTCTATTGTCAAGCATTGCCAAGATGAAGTTAAGGGTAGACCCTTTTTTTCAAAGACTCAAGAGGAGTATAAAGGTCGTCTACGTGATTTTTTACTTATCCGGGACAAGTCCAATGAGGATATAAAGAAAGCTACTAGGTGTTTAATTCACACTCCAGCTATTGGTAGTAATACAAATAACTGGGATTCCGATGTGGCAACGCTTTACCATTTGGATGTCTGGACTTCTGAAGAGGTTGATGAGGTATTTTCCTGCAATTCTCACATTGCTCAAAAGGGTGTCTTTAAGACGGTGCTGAAGTTGCAAGATAGTCACCATGAAGAGAGCGTCAAATACACTGCCCTTACCACTTTGGGTCATCGTATTTGTAGACGCGAAGTTTCTTGGCATAGCTTTCAACCACATGGAGAATTTGTTCTTCCTCCTGGATATTGGGAATGGTCAGAGCTTATTTTGAGTCAGTACAAGCAGATTTTAGAGCAAGCGGGCGTCTATGAATCGATTTTCGCTTCGCTGTTTGTTTATGACCAAGGTCGAAATATGATTCATGCCTTGTGCGAAGCTTGGTGTCCAACCACCAATACATTTTTATCTTCTCGTGGGGAAGTTTCCATTTCACTGTGGGATCTGAAGGTTTTAGGAGGCCTTCCTATTGTTGGAGAGTTTTACGACGAGGTTGCCCCCAGCTTAGAAGAAATAACCGGTCTTGATGAATCTTCGTGTCCCATTCTTTCGGTCAGTTGTCGATACCTTTTTCTTGCATATCACCTTATCAGGCTGCAGGAGGACTATGGGACTTCGAAAGGCAATGGAGTTTCTACTTTTGCTTGGGTGAGATTTTGGTTTCGAGGCAAAAGCAAATACAATGATCTTTATGATTCGATCACGATCAAAGGCAAGAAAAATTCTCTATATACTCCCGATGGTCGTTTCAGACACCGACTTCGTACTAGAAAGGAAAATGAAGTTTTCCTTGATCTGGGTGTTCTTGACGTTGATAGAGATGAGGTGTTCTTAGCCACATTCTTATCAGTCTGGCTATGCTCTTTTATTCTTCCGAGTACCCGTGGTGATGTCATTCGGCCTGAGACTTTCAAAATGGCTTCTTTTATAGCAAAAGGTACCCGATTTAGTCTTGCTATTCCCGTCTTGGCAAGCATATACAATGGACTGAATCAAATTGCTACTTGCGTTGATGATCCTGGTCAATGCAATGTTGCTCTTCCTTGGCATTTTGTGCATGTGTGGATGGCATCTTACTTTGGGACTCATCCTGGATCAAATAGAGCACCAAGAAGACCTAAAATGTGCAAGTACGGGGGATCTTTTGGTCACAAATCTTACGGTGAGGTCAAAAGTCGAGAAATCATTCAACAATTGCTTGGCATAGATTGGCAAGCCACTAGCATATTTGACACTTGTAAGACTAAACTCTTGGACACTCCTGGGAACCGACTTAAGATCGATGACTTTGAATACTTGGTCAGCCTTTGATCTTCATTTTTGACTTTACGAAGAGGCAATTTTCACTTGGTAGAATCATATAGTCCTCATCGCTTTGCAAGGCAATTTGGATACTGTCAAGATGTTCCGGGATCTTTGACAACTGCTATTAGAACTGTCAGTTTGAGAGGGTTGTTGCGCTATTGGCGATGTAGCGTGTTGAGAGGTCCCAGCTGTGAAGTGACTATCCCTAAATGGAGTAGCACCAATGAACACTTGTTTGTGACAAGAAAATTCTTTGTATGGTGGCAAGGTCAAATAGGAGATTACTATCGTACTAGTATACCCATCTTGAAAGATAGCACAAGTATTAATTTCAAACTTGCTTCTTCTAGCTCTTGTAAAGAAAGATTATCGAAGCAAGTGCAACCTTTGATTGAGACTACTGACCTTGAGGCTGAAGATATTGATGATGTTACCATGACGCAACTCCTTGACATGGGGCAATTTGAACAAAGCAAAGGTTCTTTAACCCCTGCTGTGGATGGGAGAGTGGCTCTCGTTGTCAGAGATGAACAACCTCGTCAGTGTGATGATTGTAGTGATAGACCTATGGAACCTATCAGTGATCATGATAGTGACAGATGCAATCCCAGAAGGCTTAGGAGAGGTGTGAGATCTTCTTTGAAAAGAAAAATGATGGTCTCCGAGCAACCAAAGATTTCAAGTCAACTAACAAGGGTTGGTTCCCCTAAGAAATCTTGTCATGGTAGGCTTCGTCTTTCCTTAAAGAGGAGATGTCCTGAAACTGATCGCGAGGAGTTTGAGAAAAGGACTCCGATTGCACAGGAAGAAGTTGCTGATTCGACCGGTGATGATACGATTCCTCTTACAGAGATGTTAAAGAAAAACACTATTGACCAGGTTAAAAACATCATGCCCGATGATGAGCCTTCAAAAAGTGAGGAATCTGTAAGTGATGCTGGTAAAGTTCGAAACCAAGTGAAACAGTTGTCAGCTAAAATAGGCTCCACATCTTCGACCAAGGGTAGCTCTAAGTCTATTTCAATCAATTCATCGACTAAGAGAGCTCGAGGTGACGACACAGTTGGGAATAAACCTCCTCATCAGGATCCGCCCCAGTTGCCAATCAATCGCTCTCTTGAACGAGATACTATCTCTGTTTCGACTTATCATCCTGGCAAATATTCTTCCATGATTTTTGAAAAAGCCATTAAAGGGATCAGACATGATTTCTTACCTCGACTTAGAGATGCCTCTTTTTCTCAAGTTAGCAAGCTCTACGAAGATGCTTCCACTGTTTATTCAGGCATTGAAAGTTTGCATGGTGATTCGACTTCCTTAAAAAAGATTGTTGACTCCTATGTTGGGGAGGTGAAGGCATTGTTGTGCCTTGAGAAAGAACTTGATGGTCGTCTTTCTCAAAAAACTTTAGAAAGAAAGAAGGCTGAAGTAACAGAACAGCTGGAATGCGCTAAGTCTTCATTGACGTCGAAGCAACAACATTATGAAGCACAAGCCACAAAGCTTCAAGTTTTGCAAGATGAACGTGCTGCACTAGAAGAGAAGTTGCATTTAATTCGAAAGGAGGAATTGAAGGTGAAGACTGATTTGGATGCTCGAGTTGTTGAAGTAAGCAAGGCCACTGATGAAATTGCTTCCTTTGAAAAGCTGATGATTGAATTAGAGGCCACAGTTTCCATTGCTGATAAAGACATGGAGAACATTAAAGAGCTTAGGAGAGCATTGCAGACTGATCGAGACTCTTTGGTCGACAGTTGGAACAGCAAGTCCTAAATATTGCTTGAGCATTTTATTTTATTTCATTTGTAATAGACATTTTTAGCATTTCATCTATGTCATATAGGACTTTAATCATTATAATGATTTTTTTTTTATTTGGTGTGGTGCATAGAAATTGGAGCTTTCACGCATAATAGCGTTTCAAAAATTTTCCATTGATAGGGCCGACTCGCAATCCTTCACTGTCGACTATCTTGTAAGCATTGTTTGTATAAACTTCTTGCACAACATAAGGTCCATCCCACTTGGAAGTAAACTTATCACCAGGATGATGATGAAAGTTAATTGGCCTGCGCATGGCGAGCACTAAATCTCCTACTTGAAAGGAACGTGGGCAGACTTTCTTGTTAAAAGCTTTAAAGAGGCGTGCTTGATAACATTCAAGATGTTGTTGTGCTTGTAGACGTCTTTCATCCAACGCTTCAAGCTCTTGAAGGCGCAATTGGGCATTGCTCTCTTGTGTTAAGCCTTCTTGGATGGCAATTCTTAAAGTAGGAATTTGACATTCCAATGGAAGAATGGCTTCAACACCATAAACAAGGGCATATGGAGTAGCTTGCGTGGGTGTTCGATATGTTGTGCGATACGTCCAGAGTGCTTCTCCGATTCTTTCATGCCAATCTCTTTCACTCTTCGCAACAACTTTCTTCAACAAATTACAAAGTGTCCTGTTGAATGCTTCTGCAAGGCCATTTGCTGGGGCATTATACATGGAAGAATTGTATTGTTTGAAATTAAATTTCTCGCACAACTTATCCATAAGGCTATTGTAGAATTGTTTGCCATTATCAGTGATGATGTACCGAGGAACTCCATAGCGATAGATGATCTGCACGCGAATGAATTCTACCACTTGTTCTTTCTTGACCTCTCTGAAAGGTAATGCTTCTGCCTATTTGGAGAAATAATCTGTTGCAGCCAGAATGTATAAGTGTCCTCTTGAAGACTTAGGCAATGGTCCTACAAGATCAAGACCCCATCCATCGAAAGGCCACGATGCAACTGTGGGATGAAGAGGCTCTGATGGCTGATGTATGTAATTGGCATGGAACTGGCATGGTTGACATCTCTTTGCAAAATCTATAGCATCTTGCGCCATTGTAGGCCAATAATACCCCATTCTCTTGATCTTGTAATGCATTTTCGGCCTAGATTGATGTGCGCCACAGATTCCAGAATGAACCTCTTCTAACACTTGTTTGGCTTCCTCACTTCCTCGGCAACGTAAGAATTGCCCATCAAATGACCTACGATACAAGGTATTTTTATAATAGATGAACCTTATTGCTCTGCGTCGCACTTTAGACTTGTGACGTAAATCATTCGGAAGTTTGCCATGCTGAAGATAATCAATAATAGGCTGTCGCCAATCTTCAACTTCAATTGTGCATACCGATATCGCACTGACTTCTTCATGAACTATGTCTTGTAGAGGTACTATCCATCTGCAACATATTGGAACACTCAACTTTTCATCCTCATTGATAGCCAAAGTTGTTGCCAAGTTGGCCAAAGCATCTGCCTGCCGATTTTCACCTCTTGGGATATGCTTCAACGTTATGTAATCAAACTTATCCATCAACCGTTTAGCATTTTTGAAATATGAAATCAAATCTTCTTTCTTGACTTCGTATTCTGCCAAGAGTTGATGTATTATCAGCTTAGAGTCTCCATACACTTCGATGTCTTTAATCCCCATTTCAAGTGCCATTTCTAAGCCTAAAATAAGTGCTTGATATTCAGCAACATTATTAGAGCATAATTTGCTCAAGATAAAAGAATATGGCAAGACTTGATTGTAAGGGCTAACGAGAATTGCCCCCGCTCCTGCTCCACTTTGTCTTGAAGTACCGTCAAAAAATAACCTCCAGCCTGTCTTTAAGTCGACAAAAAGGACTTTTTCATCAGGTAAATCATCTGACAATTTCCAATCAGACGGGATAGGTTGATCTGCTAGAAAATCTGCCAAGGCTTGCCCCTTCACCGCCTTTTGGGAAACATAAACAATGTCATATTGTTGAAGGATTACCGCCCACTTTGCCAACCTCCCAGAAAGAACTGGTCTAGACAAAATATATTTCACAGGATCTGCTCGTGCTATTAAATGGACGGTGTATGCTTGCATGTAGTGTCTTAGTTTATCAACAGCGAAGAACAAAGCAAGACACATTATCTCAATAAGGGAGTAGTTTAATTCTGCCCCTACAATTGTTCGGCTTAAATAGTATAAAGCCCTTTGTTTCCTTTGCTCATCTTCTTGTGCGAGTAATGCCCCCAAGGACTTGTCCTGTGCAGCAATATAAAGGACTAATGGCTTTCCATGAATTGGTGCTCCCAAAACTGGAGGATTAAGCAAGTATCTCTTAATCGCATTAAAATCATTGCTACAGGATTCATCCCACTCGAATGGTATGTCCTTCTTCATTAGTCGACTGAATGGTTGGCATCTTCCAGCTAGGTTTGAAATAAACCTTCGAATGTATGCCAATTTACCTTGCAGACTTCGAAGCTCTTTTAAGTTCTTAGGCTCTGGCATATTCTGGATAGCATCTATCTTGGACTGATCTATTTCAATGGCTCGGTGTCTCACGATAAAACCAAGGAATTTCCCAGATGTCACTCCAAAGGCACATTTCAGCGGGTTCATCTTCAGTTGGTACTTCCTCAGCCTATCAAACACTGAACGAAGATTTTCTAAATGGTCGTTTCTTCTCTTTGACTTGACCACAAGATCATCAACATAACATTCTACTGTTTATGCAGTAGGTCATCAAAAATTCTCTGCATAGCACGTTGATAAGTTGCACCAGCATTTTTCAAACCAAAGGGCATTACTTTATAGCAATAAATCCCCTTAGGTGTTCGAAATGTGGTTAGCTCTTCATCTTATGGTGCCATTCGAATCTGATTATAACCAGATGATCCATCCATGAATGACAAAGCCTCATGCCCTGTAGTGGCATCAACCATTATTTCGGTGATGGGCAGTGGAAAGTCATCTTTTGGGCATGCATTGTTTAGATCGCGAAAGTCGACACAGACGCGAAGTTGTCCATTCTTCTTTTTGACTGGCACTATATTAGCTATCCAAGATGGATATTTCACTTCACGTATGAATCCTGCATCGATCAACTTGTTGACTTCAGCTTCTATGAGCGGGATAAGATCAGGTCTATAGCGCCTTTGGGGCTGTTTAATTGGCTTTACTCCCTTCCGAACAACCAAGTTATGAACTGCAACTTTCGGATCAAGTCCGGGCATCTCTTTATATGTCCAGGCGAAGACATCTTTGTATTCTAACAATAGTCCGATATACTTTTCTTTTTCTTCTGAGCTAAGGAGTGCACTCAAAAATATAGGGCGTGGTGCATCCGAAGTGCCAAGATTTGCCTCTTCCAACCTGTCGACAGTTGCTTGCCCCCCATCTTCTAAAGCAGCAGGAGCTTCTTCTTCTTCGATTTCAGATGGCTCTTCAGACTCATCTTCTGATGATTCATCATCTGCACTTTCTTGGATGGTTACATGATATGTTGAATAAACCTTTGTCTCATCTTCTTTGAGATGTACTGATGAACTGGTGTCCACAACAGTATGACGTCGCACTTTCAATGGCCCTTCTGCCGAGATTTCAAGCTCTAAACGCCTCTTCATGCGAGATGGAATCGAGCTTCGGATTTCTTTATCATCCTTTAATTCAGTGCAGTTTTGACTTTCTTCTTGCTGCACTTCACTGCTTGAAACATTCAATCTATCAAAAACTGAATTGCGTCTTCTAGGTGCTTGACGTAACTCAGAGTGAGGGACATTGAGCCTATCAAACACTGAAATACGAGTTGCTGACGTTCCCAAACGATTGAATACTGACACACGAGTAGTGTTTTGAGGAGGATGAGTTGGAGAAGCTTTTGGCTCATCACATTCTTCAGTAACCTCCACCGAAATGTGTTAAGTACTGACTGATTTATTCTTCCTGCCAACACGAATTCGTACCGGGTTTTGGGATTCACATCCTAATCCATCTTTTGGAAAAGGTTTCCCATCCGACTTGTTTATCAGCTTTTTATGGGTTTCAATGATCCCTTGCAACTTTGCAGTAGTCTTCCCATCATGCAACTCATTCATGGACGATGACTTGGAAAAGTCGAACGCAGCCTTAGCGATCAGTTTATAAGCCTTTGGATCATAATTTTCAGCAGTACGACCTTGAGGCAAAGTCCCATGTTCTATTGCGCCTTGGGACGGTCGAACGAACCCTTTCAACGGCTTCTTGGCTTGACTATGGACCATGTTAGTTAGAGGCAACGTGCAAGCATCCTTCAACAGTTTTATGTCTTCTTTTATCTTGTCAGGAGAACACTCTGCTTGATTAAATTCTGAGCATTCCAAGAATGGCGATTGACTTTCCTTGCGACGAGCCTTTGGAATATAGCGAAGAACTGAAATTTCTTTTACCTCGCTGGGTGAAGATTTGACTGGGTTGTCCTTTACAACATCTTCCAATGTAAGCTTGGGAACACCTTCAAGGGATGCATCTAAAAGCTCTTTCGTCACATTAGGATCTATTTTCTTTTTACCCTTAATTTCAATTTTTTCGGTGCTTGGCATTTGAGTGGGTAAAACTTCTTTTATGCCACAGTTCTCTGAGTAGAACTTCGTATCAGCATAGTGAGACTCGACCTCATTGAATGGTTTTAAATCAGCATCAACCTTTCTCGGTCCGTCTCGATAAAACTTTAAGCATTGATGCAGTGTAGAAGGTACAACGCCATTTGCATGAATCCAAGGTCACCCGAGCAACAACTTATATGTAGTTCTAGCGTCGATGACATGGAAGATTGTACTCGACATTAATTCACCGATCGCGACATCCACTCGTATTATTCCCAAAGCACGTTGCTCCATTTGATTGAAACCTTGGATCAAAAGTCGGCTTTTTGACAATTAATTAATTGATATGCCAAGTTCCTCCATTGTTGCCTTGGGCATGATATTAACTGCAGACCCGTTATCGACCAACATGCGATTCACCCTTTGTTCTCGGATGTATCCATAAACATAAAGTGGCCGATTGTGGGGTTTTGATCCTAACAATAGATCCTCATCTGTGAATGCAAGAGTTGTCAAGCAGTAATCACAAAAACCATTATCTGAAGTAGGTTTCGTGGGAGCTGGAAGATGTGCAGCGTAAATTTTTGGGTTTTCCAAAGTATGCGCAATCGCGTCATGTGTTACCTTTGGATACTGCAACAGCTCGTAGATGGTAAGATGAGAAGAGATCCCTTTTAAGATCTTAAGGCATTCTTCCCGGACGGTTTTTGTCTGGCCATCTCCTCGAGCCTTAATGGCCTTTGAGCTTTCTCCCTCTGACTCCTCTTTAAACGAAACCATATGAACACCAACACTCATTTGTTTTTCCCTAAGAAAACCTTTAGGAAAGAATTCTTCTAGTATTATTTGTTTTCGAGGCTTTTGCCTCAAAAAATTTTGGAATTGGGGATGCTTCATAGTTTTCTTCTGTCCCCAACGTTGATGCGAGTTATTTATCTGTTGAGTTCCCTTTTGAAAAGGAAGGTTTGCGGATCGGACATATCGCTTTCGCGATTTTCGTCGTGTTACCAATGTCCATTGTTCTTCATCATCCGCAGCAGATTCGACATCTTTAAAAGAGCTAGTAATTGAGCTTGTTACCGCAACTGGCAGGGCAACAGGTTCCAAGCAGCCAAATTGAATCAGTCGATACGTTATGCCTTTTGTAGGCAAAGAAGTGAAAGTAGCATGATTTGACTCTACTATGTCATCCATATCAAGTTCAATCTTGCGTTCATTCACTAGCTTCATTATCAAATCTTTCAGGTCAAAACATTTTTCAGTGGGATGACCAATGATTCCATGATACTTGCAATACTTTGGATCAGTAACTTTTCCCTTTTCTCCTGGCCTTTTGGACTCTGGAAGTTCAATCAGCTTTTGCTTCAGGAGTTGATCCAGCATGTCAGGCACATCTGAAACAGGGAAAGGATATTTCTTTGCTTCTCTTTCTTCGAAGCTCAGGCGTTGTATATTTTTCATTTGAGGCCGCCTGACATTTTCCTCAACTTTCTTAGTGCCTCTGGAGGAAAATTTTAAAGGTTTAGTCTCAACGAACAAAGACTCCTTAGCAGTGCTTTTTAAAGGCTTCTCAACCTTCTTAAAATCCTTCTTGTCTCTCATAGGATCAAGAATCGAAGAAGTTTTGTTACCAGAATGAGCAATACTCAATTCCATGTCATGAGCACGGGTGGCCAATTCTTCGAAAGTATGCGGCTTTATCCCTTGGAGAATGTAAAGAAGTTCCCAATGCATACCTTGGATGCACATCTCAACAACAGAAATTTCAGAGAGCTTATCTTTACAATCAAGACTTAACGCTCTCCATCTATTGATGTAGTCGACGACTGGTTCGTCCTTCCTTTGTTTGGTATTGGTTAGCTCTGTCATACTCAATGTGCGGCGAGTACTAAAGAAACGATTGAGAAACTCCCTCTCAAGTTGTTCCCAGCTATCAATAGACTCGGATTCCAAGTCAGTATACCATTCAAAGGCATTTCCTTTCAGCGACCTTACAAACTGTTTAACCAGAAGATCTCCGTATGTTCCTGCATTGTTACATGTCTCCACAAAATGGGCCACGTGTTGACGTGGATTTCCCTTCCCATCGAACTGCTGGAACTTAGGAGGTTGATAATTTGCCGGCATCCTTAAATCATCAATTCTCCTCGTGTACGGTTTAATGTATGCATAATAGGACTTAGATGACGATCCACCATACTGAGCCTTGATGGTATTTGCAATCATCTCTTGTAGTTGTTGAACAGACAAAGACCCAACTGATATCGATGATGATCCGTTTTCGGGGTTTTCAGCATCATGAACTGCTTTCAGTTTCCTAGCGGCTTCAGCAGTTGGTTTGTTTGGTGTTGGATTATCGTTGGATTCTTCATCGTGTTGAGCTTCCAGTTGACTCTTCAACATCGCAATTTCAACATCCTTTTCTTCAACTATCTTGTGCAGAGTTGACATCATCCTCTCCATTTCAGAGATCCTTTCCTCTAGAGTAGTCGCATTAGTAACCATTACAGACATGGTTTGGAGAGTAGACACTGATTGTTCTGTTGGTACTTGCGAAGCAGATTTTCTTCCTGCCAAAAGTTCCATCGAGATGACAGGTTGATGAGCAGTATTGTTGGTTGGCCCCATTAAATCTTGACCTTGTGTTGCAAGATACCGTACTCTAGCACGAGTCGTCGGTCCAGTGTAACCAGGTTGCACGGTCGCAGCCGGGTTGAATTTGTGACTTGGTGCAGCAGTCTTTGGAGCCATAGATTTGATCAATTGGTTGATCTTGATTGATAATGGAGAGCGAGATGAGAGGCAGAGATGTCCCACTGGGTGTGCCAGAAATTTGTATACACAAATTTTCGCGTCTGTAAAATTAAAACACGAATTAGTGATAAAATTCAATTTTTGTATTTATGTGTGAGTACAATTCTCTGTTTTGAATTCTTTACAAAAAGAATTATGATCCTCTGATTCGGTCTCCTGATTGCACTTGTCGAGGGCGTGACGCTTGATCCCGACGGAGTGAAAAGAGTGATTGATTGAGAGAAACGGCCAAAGGGGCTTGTTGTTCCTCTTGAATTTGCAGCGGCGTGGCTGATCGTTGAGAGAACGGTCTGTGGTTCCTCGTGGATTTGTAGCGGTGCGACTGATTGTTGAGAGAACGGTCTGTGACTTGTTGTCCTCTTGTAGATTTGCCGACGGCTTTGTTGAAGAAAAGACTTGACTGAAGAGAAGGCTTGATCGGAGAACGGCCGAAATTCTGCAGGCTTTCAATTCTCTGAGGAGGCTGAGACTTCTTTTCTTCAGTGCTTTCTGTCTGCTTCTTCTGAGTGCTCTGAGTCTTCTGACTATTTTCTGAGTCTTCTGACTATTTTCTGAGTCTTCTTCTGTGTGTCTTCTGAGTGTGGAAGAGCTCTCTATTTATAATGCTTGATGGTAGAGATTTCTAAAGGGATTCAATCACTCCAGGATTTATCTCTAATTAATTTAATTTAATTAGAGATAATACAATTGGTTGATAATTTTTATTTATCACCAATTTATTAGAAATTATCAATTAATTAAATATTTAATTTAATTAACTAATACTACTAATTAATTATTATTTTTTTAATGCCTACATTCATGAGGACGGTCTTTGTGCTAGACTTAGCCTTGGGCAAACACTACAATATTGATGTCATCACTATGTGAGTTGGCTTTGCAATAGTTTTTTTTTTTAATTAGCTTTGTGATAGCTTTTTATTTGTTGGCTTTGCGCTAGCTTTTTTCTTTTCCTAGTCTCGGGCAAATACTGTAATATTGACGTCAGCACTTACGAGATCTGACTTTGTGCTAGCATTTAGTCTTGGGCGAACAATGCAATTTCATCATCACCATTTACGCGCACGATAGTGACTGAGAGGCGTGATGGATAGCTCTAATATAAATTGATATGGATTCTAGGAGAAACATACAACAAAAGCTAGCTATTGAAGTGAGAAAGTCTCGGTCCATAAAAACCTTACAGTGAATCCTTTATGTTTTCCATGGAGAATTAAGTATCCCATACTAGTTCAATTTGGATCATGAAAGTGTACAACTTCATGTAGAGTACGATAATTTAGTTTGAATTATTTATATGAGGTAGGAAATTAAATATGTCAAATTATATAGATAGTTCTTGCACTATTTTAAAGATTAAATTTTAGTTCTTGTAGTTTAATTCAAAAAATATTAATTTTTTTTTTTACTATTTTAATTTGTTAATTTTAGTCTTGTCCTTAGAATAGTCTGTTAGGCTCTGTTAGTTTTGTATACATGATTGCTAGCCATGTTGACATGACTGTTGGTCATGCTGACATAGCTCTTGGCCATGTTAACATGGCTATTAGTAATGTTAATATGGCGTTGATTGCATTGACGTAACATTTTAGTTGGATTGATATTATCAAATTAAAATAGTAAGGTGATTTAATTCTTTTTAATTATATATAAGGACTCAATTTCACAATTTAAAATGATAAAACACCCATAAAAAATAAAAAGAATTATTTTTCTTCATTTTCATCTTTTCATTCTCTTTCTTACTCAACTTCTTCTGTCTCTAATTCCACCCTACCAATCGGCTATAATTCATTTTCTAGATTTCAATGACCGACCGCCTTACCAGCCATCGACTGTCATTACCTATCAAATATTCTTGAACAATGCTTTCACACTTAAGATAAAACTCTCGAGGTGGTGTCATAGCATAGCTTCAAACCAAAACTAACAAAACCTCAATAATTTTTTTTTCACTCATGATGACTTTCAACATTTCTTTTTAGAATTCCAACTAGATTTGCAAAGAAAATAGCTAGACCAAAGTTCGCTTCTTCTTTTACTTTCTCAAAGTTAGCACAAATCACAACCAAGATTTCCTACATAAAACAAAAATATAGTTAGGAATACATAACTGCATAACAATAAGAGGCATGAAATAGGTTCTGAGTACTTCTAAGTTGTTTAAGCGTTTAGGTTTCCAAAGTGAAAAATATTATATGCCTTTGGAATTTAATTCATAGGATAAGCTTTTAATATGAGTAGGTTCCAGGGTCTAAAGTAGCTAGGTCTTTCTTTTATAGCATAAGGAAGTAGATGGTAACTAGAAAAAAATAATCTTAAAGATTTTAATCCGACTTATAAGCTTAGCAACTCAAAATCCATATTAAATTTTAGATAAGATATGATAGGCAATGTTTGTTAATACTTAAAAAACTCTGTTAAATAAGAAGCATTATCAACATTTTAGTAACCAAAATTTAAGTTGAGCAATATAATAAAAAAATTAGGACTCATATCTTATAAAATCATATCACCCTTTTAAGAATAGTTTGATCACTGAACTTACATAAGTTGGAAAAAGGCCATAACGAAAAGAAAATATGCCAAATTACATGCGAATGCCGAAAACTAAGAATCACAAACATATTTACATCTAGAGGAAAATCCTTTTACTTCTCCCAAAACGAAGAGAGAGACATCAGTTGTAAAGTTGCATACACATGGACAGCCACCGCGGCGGTAGACGATAGCTGGCACTATTATTGGTCTCCACACTTTAGAAAAAGAGTAGTAGCCGGTTGGTAAGATGGAATTAAAAAGAAAAGTGGTTGAGTAAGAGAGAGAAAGAAGTGATGAAAATGAAAATGGATAGTCCCTTTCATCATCATTATCAAAGCTTTTATCCAAATATTGGCGATAATCCCTTTATTTTATTAAATTTTAAAATTTAGCCATTATAATATATAATTTCAGGGGATAGAGTCCTCTTACTATTTTAACATGATAATATGATCAATCCAAAAAAAATGTCACATCAGCATGGTTAATGCCATGTCCACATGGTCAACAACACACGTACATGTCAACGACCACATGTACAAAATAAATATAACCTAATAAACTATTCTAACTATGGGACTAAGATTACCAAATTGAAATAGGACTTAATTGCTTTAAATTATACCATAAGGACTAACCTTTAAAATTTAAGTTAATATAAGGACCTTCCGTCGTGACCTGAAAGCCGCGACGGCGATTGTAAACTTAAACTTATTCTATCTTACAAATCATGAACTAAAATTTTCTTTTTACTAAACGGTTTGTATTTGGTGTTTGTGTAGCCACTAAAAAATTTTTCATGTATGTTTTTTGCTTAAATTATGACTTCTACTATCTTAATCGTTAATTAAATGAGGGTTGAATAAATCTTTAAGGTAGATATTGATCATTTCTACTCCATAACACATTCTTACCAAAAAATTGATTGAAAATATCCCTTTTTAAATTGAGAGTTTTCATAGATTAACCTATGTCCAATAACATATCACATACACTACCACTATCCACAACATTCACATCATAACACTAATCATATCAAAGATCGCACTCGATAATTATATCACTCATACAATAATCTAGAACGATCCTAAGGTACATCCCATGACACATCCATAAACTATACTGTGCAATATGATAATTCTAATTTTAATAGAATTATTTGTGATTAATTTCTTAATTAATTAATTTAATCCCCATATTATTTTTATTAATTATCCCCTTTATTTAATTAAAATTCTTTAATGTGCACATAAAATAAATCCAGATGAAACTCAGTCGTTTCAGTCAAAATTGGGCTGAAACGGACTAAAAGAGACTGGACCACTTCCAATTTGCAGACTGAGTCAACAGTCGTCTGGACACACGTGATGCCAGGTGTCTGTATTTTATTCGCTCCGAAACGATAAGATCGAAGGACACCGTGCTAACCTTCTGGAAGACACACGTCGGGCCACATCGCACAACCAATTGGACAAAAAGATGAGTGACATGGAAATATCTACTCTGCAGCAAATCAAAGGAAGACAAGTGGCCAAACAATGTCAACTCATCTAGGATAGAAAATTACCATTGTACCCCTAAGTATGTATATAAATAGAATAAGATGGCAATTGAAAAAAAAGAGAAGTAGTTAAGGTAGAATAGTTTTTAGGGTAACTTTAAGTTTTCCTTTTAGAAGATTTTCGAATAGTTTTTTTTGCAAGCATTTTATTTTACTGTTAAACTTTCTTTATTTTATGAAGAGTTTCATTTCTTTGCTAGTTCATTTATAGTTCATGTTAGTAGCAAAGTTTATTTTCTTTAAATTTGATTTAATGAAGTTTAATGAAAAGTATTTGTGTCTCTTTTATTAGCTCTCGATTTTTCTAAGTTCCAATTGCTTATGTTTTTGTCTTAATGAAAAACCTTTATTTTTCCTATTGTTGATAGCTCTCGGTTTGCTAAGGGTCCATGTTTTTGTTCTTCATTTTTTTGTTTATTCGGGTGATAAGGTTTCTTCCTTCATCTTTGCCTTTCGGTTCTGGTGCTTTGATGTGGGTTAATGCTGAGCATTGTTCCACATCAATGGCAATGTGGAACCTTGGCAGTAGGAGCTGGAATCGAAGCAACCCGAGGATGATGAATATTCACGATGATGAAGCTCACGGGTGTTGATTAGGTTAACTTTCATTTGTTGATTTTACATATTTTCCTTCGGTTTAAGCTTATGTTCTGCAATGCATTGTTATTCTTTTCTTTGCTTATTTCATTTTTCTTTGTTTATACTACATGATTCTGCTCTCTACTGCATTTAATCATTATCTTCTGTATTTTTTTTACTGTATTTTCTTATGTTCTGTAGTCCATTTTCATTTACTACAATTCATCTTGGCATTTTCTTGTTGCTCTCACTAGATTCGCTAGCCGGTTTATGATTGGTGGAATCATTTTCGTGTGGTGAGGAGCAGAAGTTGATTTCATTGGGTGCAGTGAGCAGTGTCTATATCGTTACTCTGTTCAACTCTGTTTTGTTATTAGTGTACTGTTTATTTGGTTGGTTTGCTGGATTGCTGAAATGGTGAAAGTTGCATGAGTAAAGGATAAAAGAGTGCTAGCTGCAGGAACCTTCATCTTCTTCATTGTTTTTGCTTTTGTGTTCCTTGTTTTACACTTTTAAAGGTGTATTGATTGATGATTGGTCATGGTTTTTAAAATAACCTTAGTTGATAAGTTTATGTTGGTGTTTGATTTTGCATTGGAATAGGAGGCTGAAGGAAACCAGTGCAAGGTGAGTAGCTGGATTAATCTTAGCAGCTGCAAACTTGGAGGCAGATTCTGCTTGGGCGTAGGTTACTGGAGTATCGGATGCAGCAGCTACTGTTGTAGCAGTCCCTTGGTACCCTGCTGTTGTGCACGAGTAGGCCAGTTAAAGACAAAGTGACAATAACAGTATAGGCGCACTGGAGTCTTGCAGCAAGTGATGTATTGCTGGACAAATCCGACCAGAGCATAAAACGAGAGCACGAGCTGGGCAGACCGAGGACGAGCAGCAAACAACAGAAGCGGACCTCGCCTGGAGCAGTACTTGGATCAGACCTGGGAATGTAGAAGAGACATGAACAGTGCCAGTTGGGACCACTCAGCTGGCTTGTTGGTTAAGGCCTTGTTTGGCCATTAGATTTTAATTGCGTAATCCATTTTCCATGCTTTTGAAATAGTTAATATTTTTTTAGTTGTTAACTGCAATCTCATTTGTTAGATTAGAGTTAAAAGTTAATTTGCATGATTAGTTATAATTCATTTGCTTGATTAGTTCAAAATTTAGATTTAATTATGTCATTAGATAATTTTTATTTTAGTGTTAGGTGTTACATTTAGAATTTACTTAGATTAAAATCACTTTATGCATGTTTTAAGTTTTCATTTTAAATTGAAAAAATCAAAAAATATTTCTCATGTATTATTTAGATTTTGTTTTATTAGATAGAGTTAGATTTAATTTAGGATCATTTTTTTAGATAATTAGTTTCTTAGTTATATTTAGGAATTTCTTTAGGATTAATAGAATTTTTTATTTTAGGTTAGTTTAATTTGCAAGTTTTGTTAGTTAGTTTAATTACATGCATATTTTATTTTTAGGATGGTTTAATTTTAGTTTAATTAATTTTGTTTCTTTATTCTCATATTTGCATTTTAGTTTAATTGCGTTAACGAATTTTAACTATTTTAATTATTTTTTGTAGGTATTTTCTTTAATTACTCGGAGCTTTGTAAGTAATTTTTAGCTCGATTTTATTTTATAATTTTTATTGTTTTCAGTACTTTTAATTTTAGCCATGTAGATCACTATCTTAAAATTCATAATTTGTTAGGATATACTTAGAGTAAGATTAACCGGTACTTAATTACGCAATTCAACTTCTCTGTGGGACGATATTTCAGGACTCAAATCCTATTATTACTTGTACGACCCGTAAACTTGCAAAAATACATCTAGTTCGTAACACAATACATAATGACTATACATGTAAACAAAATGATATACAACTATGTATACCTTAGAAATTATAAAAACAAGGCTTGGAGGACACTAGCTGGTAACAAAGCTAGGTACGGTCCTCGAAAGCCCACTCAAAAACTCAGATACAAGAGCCTATCTTAGATAGTCTGTAAGGAGTTAAGAGAAAGAGTGAGTAAAAATACAGTTCAATAAGTATTTTAAGTAAATGGATGCTTGTAAACTCCATAGATTTTTTTTGTACCCGAATTCTAACCATAAATAGTAATTAATTAATTGAAATTTATTAAGTACAAGGATGTAAATATATATATATATATATATATATATATATGTTTACATGTGGGTGTAATAATTCCTTCAAATTAAGCACATGGGTATGTGCAAATATACATATAAGTATATATATATCAGTAGATATATAAATATATATGTGTTGGTATATACAATAAATACATATATATATATATATATATACACCCACATATATATACATGGACCGAAACACACATATAAGGGAATATATATATATATATATATATATATATATATATATATATATATATATATATATATATAAAGGATTCATGAAGATGGTTTAAGAAACAAGAAAGCGTGAATGCACTGAAAAGGAAACGTGAGAAAAAAGAAGGGAAAATCTGAAACAGGAATGGGAGTTGGTGTGTTGAAGTGCACATATATATAAATCATAACATAAACTAGTACATAGGCCTGTATGGCAACAGAGTAAGAGGGAAAGAGAGGGAAGTGCTCAGTGATAAGGAAAACGTGAAGGCTTATGATGTTCGGTAGGACTGAGATGGAAGGAATGGGAACGAAATGTGCAGCAGAAGCAGTAAGCAGCAGGGACACGACGAAAATAGGAAGCAGAGGGAAGCGATGAAGTTGGGTCAGTAGAAAGCATGAAACGTGTGACAGACAATGTGAAACAGAAACATGAAGGGAATAGGAGAAGTCTGAAGAAAGGAAGAGCTGAAGTGTTGAAGTGTGTATAAATAATATATATATATTCAGTACATATGCTGGCGATGACAGAGAAGAAAAGAGAGGCTGCAGCTGTGGAAAATGTGGAAGGAATTGCCCTTTGATAGCTGCACACAACTGATGTCCATTCCTGCATAGGCACAGTAGTAAGAGGACATGAATAAACAGGAAATTCTGAACATATATATATATATATATATATATATATATATATATATAATTGACAAGGACAATATATATAGGATTGCTACCTAAAAACGATGAAGGAGTGAGAGTATAAATATGTATATATATAGCACTAGAAAACCAGCAGCAGCCCATCATTCAAGCAGAAGACATGGGGAAGAACATGAAAGAAATGATGATGGAGCAATATAAAGGAGAAGAAGACCCGTGAGACGTGAATAGAGAAGCTGAAGCATTGGGAATGGTAATGGCCGGTAACCTGGGGTGTTAAGAAACCCGAACTGGGTGAGAAAGAGACGAGGAAGCAGAGATAAGGAGAACTGTGCGGAAGGTCGAAGCAGTAGACGAAACAAGGGAAACAAGAGTGCGGCACCTGGAAACAAGGGCAGTGGAAGGGCACCAGAGATTGGCAGTGCTGGAAGGATAACGGCCGAGACGTGAGGATAATGTTGATGATGGCAAAAATGTGGACAATGAAGGGTGGCAAAAACCGAGAAGAAAAGGGAGAAGAGGGTGGCAGCGCTGAAGGCATGAGAAGACGATGAATAGGGGAGTAAGGAAGTGAAGAAGAAAAGAAAAGAAAAAGGGCTCGAGAAGAAGAAGATTAAAAAAAAAGGTATATATATATATGTATGATTATATATATGTATAGATATAAATAAAAATAAAAATATTTGGAGATCGGAAGAAGACATAGAGAAATTTGGGAAACCTGAAAGAACGAGCTCCGGGGAAATAAAACGAATAGAGCGGACCCACCGACTCGCAACGTCGAGGCAATGAAGATTAAAGAAAACTTCCGTGTGCTGCTAGAGATATATTCATGTATTTTTCTATGAAATTGTAGGTATAAAATTCTAGGCTGAATTTTATAGTTATCGAAATTCTAGAAAATCCTAGGCCGATTTTACAGTTTCTTAGAAGTAAGGAAAAACTTTAACCTCAGGAAATCGGCCCATTTATCGATATAAATTTATTTTGGTTATTTAGATAAATATCACTGAAGTTTGTAATTATTGTTTTAAATTGAAAAACCCGAATTAAATTTGTATGGACTGTTTACTGAGATTTTTAACCGAAAAAGGATGAATGGCAGCCTATTTCAGAAAGTTGTATTTTTACCAAACTAAATTTACAATTGATTTTAATGAAAAATGATTTGCTTATAAGTGATATTGAGGATATGTGCTTGAGCGCGTGTTGACTGTGTGTTGCACGGTCTGACTCACATTGATTTTAAGACAAAGACGATGGTTAAATCATGCTGCACTACTGTCTGTTTCAGTTTCTGTGGTCTAGGAGTACGATGTACTGTGCGACATGCACGTGAGTATGATGTACCGTGTATTATGGTCTTTGGACATTCTGTTCTGTGAGCCGTTAGGGTAGCTGACCACTTTCATGGCGATTGACATCCTGGCACACCTGATCAGTGATGCCTGGAGTCAACGACATTGGCCAATTGTCATAATGGAATTTTGATTTAGCATGTTCAGCATTGTCTCGTCTATTTGATGTACTGGTTTGACCGTAAGAACTGTAATATTTTGTGAAAATTGTTTATGTTAATGCTTAAAGTTTCAGAATCCTGTATTTTTTACAGTAGACTGTTTATACTATCAATATTGATACTGTTTTCGAATTCTGATTCTAGTATTATTGATTTTGCCAAATTATCTGTATATTTTTATGAGAATTCCTATTTTGACATATATATAGGTAGTGTATTTATCTACCTGCAGTATGTTTTTCTTACTGAGCACTTTGAACTCACCCATTACTTTCCTCCACAGAGCCTCATCAGTAGCTGCGACCGCTGTTATGAGTTGAACTATTTTGTACAGCCATACGTCAGTAAAGTATTCTTCTGCGTTAAAGGTATACCCAGTATAGATATCTATTTTGTATCTAAATTTTGTAAGTACAATAATGTATATGGATATGTGTCTGGGGAATGTGAACATGAATATTTTGTAAAAGAACAATTACGCTGATTTAATTAGAAAGTACTACCATTAGTTTTGTTTAAATTTGTTACCAAGAAATAAAATTGAATAGGCAGATTTATTGTTTTGATCTATTATCGACTCGTAGCCCAACCATCTTGTTCTGGGTCGTTACAGAAGTTAGTATCAGAGTAAGGTTAGCCTGATACGAGTCGATATTAGTAGTAAGAGAAAATTTGGAAAGTTCACATCCCCAACATTACTGTACATTGTTTAGATACAAACATGTATACCTGGCTATGTTTAGCTAAGAAATTGTTACTGAATGCAGGGAAACAAAGAGATATGGCTGGTAGACCACTTGGTCGACCGAGAGGGCGAGGGGGCAGGTCATCCTAAGGCCATGAGGATAGGCCTGAAAGACAGGGTGGTCCCTAAGCTGAGCAACCCACTTGTAACCCTACTGAGAGCTCCGAAACCTGAATTACTAGTTTGAAACGGGGCATGGAGTCAATACTGAATCTGATTCGACAAGTGATGGCGAGATTGGTAACACATCAGGCACTGCTGCTTAAGCTACATCGACTACTCCAGCAGTCGCACCAGGTACGGCCGTGCTAGCCCAGACAACATTAGTGCCACTAGTGGAAGAACCCTCTACATCTTTGCCTACTACATTATCGCAGACCCCAACTGTACCACATTCACCGGCACTAGTGGCCCCACAACAGCGTAGTATCGAAATGGGGTATGATTGTGAATTGGATAGACTGAGGTAATTTTAGGAGTTCAAGCTTCCATCTTTCAGTGGGGTTAAGAATCTAGTAGTTGCGGAAGATTAGATAAATGAAATGGAGAAGCTCTATGGATTCTTCCAATGTATCTACCGAGAAGGTAGATTTTGCAGCTTTTGTATTGAAGGGAGAAGCTGAACACTAGTGGGAGTCCACCCGGACCCGACGCATGTGATAAGGTATGAACCATTGGAGCTTAGTGAAAGCATGACGTACATTGAGAAGTCGGTTCAGATATTGGATAGAAATGAGAAAATGTTGAGGACAAAGACGATTCCCTTGGTGAAAGTTCTTTGGCAACATCACATGGTGGAAGAGGCCACATGAGAATTGGAGAGTTTAATGCAGGAGAGGTATCCCGAGCTATTCACAGAATGATCGGTTCCAATTTGGAGGACCAAATTTTCTAAGGAGGGGAGGATGTAATACCTTTAATTTTTGTAAACTCCTATTTAATTATGTAAGGTGTATATTGGATTGTGAAATGAATACACGCAAATTTTAAAAGTGTATAGCGATTGTAAGAAGGATATTTCCATGAGTGGAATTTGAATATATTGAGTTTTGAGTGGTGTGGTAAAATGGAATGAAGTTGCATGAGTTGCGTAAGTCTTTGTACTTCCATTTAGTTTTGTATTGTATACCTTTGGTTATATAATGAATGCACACAAGTTTTAATGTGTATAAAGAATGAATGGATGTCATTTTCAAGTCTTAAAAGGGGTTGAATGAGAAAATGACTATGACAACAAAATTAAGGATGTTTTGTGCGAGTTTCTACAAAAAACTGCAACAAAATCTGAAAAATATGAATGCCAAATCGATCTCATAGAATGAAAGATCGATCTGGAAGAGCAAAAAATGCTCTTATTTAAGCAATGGAACAGGACAAATCGATCTCCAATGGGGCCAGATTGATCTGCTAGGCATTCTGTAATGAAGAGATCGATCCTTAATGCAAGCAAATAGATTTCCTTAGCTCTCAGGTTGGAGCAGATCGATCTCCTCCCTTAGCCGGATCGATCTCCTTAACTTTTTGTCTGAAGTAGATCGATCTCAAGCCTTCGATAGATCGATCTCATGCCTTCAAAATGTCGAGAAAATTAGGGGTTTAAGAGTACAAGATCAATCTCCACCCTATGCAGATCTATCTCATCAAGCTAATTCTATAAATAGGAGCAGTTAGATCTGCAAATTTTGGGAAACAACCTCACTCTACCATTCTCAATCCAAAAACCTAGCTTTCTCACTCCTAAATCCACCCATTTTCATTGAGATTTGAGGAAAAACTATTAAATACAAAGTTGTTCACATCAAAGAGAAGAACAACATAGCTTGGAGTCATTATCCCATTTGTTGTATTGAAGGAGCTATGAGCATTTTCATTTGGAGCAAGAAAAAAATCCAAAGAGGTGAGTTTCTAAAGCACCAACTCAAGTACATTTGTTTAGATATTCGATTTTGGAGTGGATTTGTATGTATATTAATGGTAGAAACTACCTAGAATGCAAAGGAACAATTATAACCTAGAAATAGGTTAGTGTAAGAAAGTGAAATATATTGGAATTAATGATGAATGCGATATCTTAAGGTGATAATGATGTTATGAGTATGATTTTAAGATGGTGTTATGGAATGAATTGAGAGACTTACCCAAAAAGGGTAAAATGTGTATTTAAGGCATTGGGTAAAATGCATAAATGAATGAGAGAGTAAGGGTAGAGTATTTCACATCAAGTCCTAAACAAGTAACTAAGTGAGTTACTAGATAAATTGGTTGGAAATGGCTTGATGATGGCCAAATGCAAAAATGGGCCAAACTTAACGAAATAGGCTCAATGAAATATATTGACTAGTTGAAGACAAAATGTGAGTTAGCAACATTAACTCAAGTGATTAGTGAATGATTTACAGCTTTCGAGGATACACCCGGAGTAAGTTGAGCCAAAGCGTAAGAAGTAAAAAGGAAGAGAGTCGTACCCCGAGTAAATCGAGGTAAGGAATTGTGTGGACTCTTAGAGATATCTGTGCGCATTTTGGGTACATTATGTTTTTTAGAATGCATGTGGTAATAGGAAATGAAATGGGAGTTTGAAGGGCAAGATTTGGGTTTTGATGAAATGTGCATGAAAATAAAAGCTTAATACTTTGAAAATCCTGTTTTATTGCTTTTTAGCAAGTGATGGGTAGGTTGGCTGACATTTGAAATGATTTACAAAAGAAATGATTTGATTTGGTTTATAACATGCTTTGCAAAGAATTTAGCCACCTACATGGATTCATGAGAATGAAAGCATGCTAGAGTATGACTCGCATGAGATTTGATGTGTTTTATACGCATGAGTGCTGGAGCTTAGCTCGCACTTGTTTTCACATGGATTTTTATGATGTTGTGTTGGAGCTTAGCTTGCATAGACTCTATACTAGTTTTGACATGGTGTTGGAGCATAGCTCGCATTAGATGTCCACCATACTTGTTACCGTGTTTGAGATTACTCGTACGTGATTTTATGACATGTTGATAGTCGTGCTAGGAGCTTCGGGTAGACTGAGTATTGCACCGATTAAATAGACTCACACGTGTATTTTGAGAAGTGGCTGATATGATGTGTTGATATGGGTCCACAGAGTACACTGTATCGTGCAGGTAGCATGAAGTACGTTGTACCATGTTGTGATTATGATATGCCGTCTTCGGATGATGTTTAGTTCTGCTATAGACTGATGGGTTGGACGTGACCCACCTCCCGTGCGAAAGTAGATAGAGGTGATACCCTGCACATCTGATCAGTGTAGCCTGAGATCACAAAGGATATGGCCATAGTCCTAAAGGAGATTTCCCTGTTATATTACCTATCTCACATGTCTCTTATTTATGAATGAATCCATGTTTTGAAATGTATTGTGAGTCAGGACAATCAGAGGGAGGGGCTGAGTCCTGACAAGTGTTGATTTTCTTAAGATGTGAAAGTATGATAATGGCTTTAAAGTGCACTTATGCATGATGATTTTCCATGCTTTATTGGTGAAAGACGCATGATGGTTTTCCATGCTTTGAACTTGATTTGTTCACTGAACAAAGAGCCTGAATTGCTTTACATGCCATTAACACAAGCAAGAGCTAATGCTTTTGAGGTGTGATGAGAAATTGTATAGTTTTGAGTATGGCATCACGATCACGTAAATAGTGCAGTATCTACCTGTTCGCATGATTGCCTTACTGAGCATGTTGTTTGCTCATCCCCTTATTTTCCCCTCTCTACAAAGCATTGAGTATAGACTAAGGGCGACTGGAGGTTTCTTTTGTACCGCTGCATCCCATCATGATAGGTATACACACTTGTATAATTTTGTATCTAAACTTTTCATAGCATAATAGCATTTTGAATGTAATCATTGGGGATGTAAAGTAATGTAAACACATGTAAACAACAACTCTGATTTATTTATACAAGTGTTTACTTCTAAATTATAATGGAAATTAAATTGTTATAGTTGGATGAGGTAAGCATCGACACATAGCCCAACTGTTGAGACTGTAGCTGATCACGATCAAGGTAAGGTAAGAACGAATAATAAGTAAGGCATAAAAAGCGAAAAATATGTGACGATTTTTGGTAGGTTGAGGGTCGTGACAGAAGTTGGTATCAGAGCTGAGTTGGTCTGACGTTTGTCAGTGTCTAAAATACATAATAAGTTGAAAAAAATTACATCCCCCTGTTACTGTGCTTGTTTATATACAAATTGTGTGTGTGTCAATGGGTTGACTAAGAAATTGATGTAAATGTAGGGAATTCAGCACTATGCCTAACACCAGTAGCGGTAGAGGGGCGAGGACGCAAATTAGAGGCTGTAGAGGTAGGCCTAGGGGTAGTGTTGAGCCAGAACCACGCGAGACTCAGGAAGAGATTGAGGTGGAGGTTGAGGTTAAGCATGCTCCACAGGGTCCAGAGGAGAGACCCGAGAATACCTAAGCACGCTTCGCGAGGATTGACGGAGTATAAAGATGATCTTGGAGTTGGTCACTCAAACTTTACTTG
Organism: Firmiana major; assembly: GCA_033439115.1. NCBI lineage: Eukaryota > Viridiplantae > Streptophyta > Magnoliopsida > Malvales > Malvaceae > Firmiana > Firmiana major. The sequence continues at coordinate 5,480,853 of CM065909.1, forward strand.
GAGTTGGGGGCTGACAGAATCTCGCTACACAGGGTGATGCCAAATAGGCGACAGCTCCTGAGGCACGGGCACGACCAGCCCAGAGACCTTATACGACAGATACACCTACACCCCACCCGCACAGGATATGCCTACACCTGTTGCTATACCACAAAGCAGTAGAGGCTGGGGTTATGAATGTGATTTTGATAGACTGCGGCAGTTTCAAAAGTTTGGACCACCGTCTTTCAGTAGAGTTAAGGACCCAGTAGCTACAAAAGATTGGATAAATGAAATTGAGAAGTTATATGGGTTCTTTGAGTGCACTACTACCAAGATGGTAGCGTTTGCCACATTCATGCTGAAAGGTTCAGCAGAACATTGGTGGAAATCTACCAAGCCTATTTTGAGAGCCCAACTTATAGAGATCAGCTGGGATGTGTTTTTGAAGGCTTTTCGGAGATAGTATGTTTCGGATACCATACAACGGAAGCTAAAGATGACATTTTTAGGACTGACCCAAGGGAGCAGGACAGTGGATGAGTATGAGATGACCTTTATCTCCCTAGATAGATATGATCCTGATACGATGGGTAATGAGGTTGAGAAGGTCTAGAAGTTTGTGGATGGACTGAGACCAACCATCATGTCCAGATTAGTCCCCTAGGATATACCAACCTATGAGGAGGTAGTGCGCAGGGCACAATTATGTGAATAAGATATCGGTAGGATCGCCTTAGAGTTTGGGAAAGTCGGTAAAGTGAGGGATAGAGATAAGAAGAGACTAGTACTGGACAAGGGCTTCAGTTATAAGGGAACCAAAAGGTTTTTTGGGAAGAAGCCGAGGATTGAGGAGATCCGGGAGAGGACAGTTAATCCTCCCATGTATCTGACCATAGCTCCAGCTAAGGGAATTATGATTGGAGGGCCACGACCTACTACAAAACAATGTAGCAATTGTTGTAGGTACCATGGTACTCGACCATGCTGTGGATCTCCTACAGTATGCTTCAGATGTGGGAAACCAGGGCACATAATTTGGGATTACCCAGAGATGACAGAGAGAGTTCTACATAAGGGCAAAGAGCCAAAAAGAGCTCTAGTTGGTACAGCTGCTCCGAGGGGGAGAGCTACAGCTGAGGAAAAGGGGAAGCAGACAGTGGGTGTGAGCAGAGGACGAGTGCATACACTGGACCAGGACACTGCAGATCAATCTTCGGATGTGGTTAAAGGTACCATCTAAATCTTTGATTTAGAAGCATTTGTATTGTTTGATCCTGGTGCCACACATTCCTTTATGTCACCATCCTTTGCACATAAATTATTGAAGCATGTAAAACCCACACTACTAGATAAGATGTTGATGATATCTACCCCTATGAATGATAGTCAATTGACTAAGCATGTATATAGAAATTGTAAGATGAGGATAAAAGGTAGAGAAATGGAAGCCGATTTAATTTTATTAAATACGAGTGATTTTGATGTAATCCTAGGAATGGATTGGCTGGCTGCGAACCATGTTGTTATGGATTGTAGTGCTAAAACATTGATGTTTCCCGAGATAGAAAATCTTGTTGTAAACTTTGTGAAATAAAATGAAAGGACATGTTTACTATAAATAAAAGAGTACGATCTTAATACATGATATTCAAGAGATGAATTTGTTTATCAACTATATATGTTAATGTGATGATTTGTGTTACTAAGGATGGGAAGGATAATGTGAATGGTTCATTGCTTATGTGATTGAGACGGATAAGGCACGTTCGGAGTTATTAGACATCCTAGTGGTTAGAGAATTTTCAGATGCCTTTTCGAATGAATTACCAGGGTTACCTCCAGATAGAGAGATGGAATTTTGTATAGATTTGGCACCTGGCACAAAGCTGATATCCAAGTCACCATACAAAATGGCTCAAGTTGAGTTGGAAGAATTAAGGAAGCAGTTACAGGAGTTGTTGGAGAAGGGGTTCATCAGGCCGAGCGTCTCACCTTGAGGAGCACCAGTTCTGTTTATAAGGAAGAAGGATGGAAGCCTCTGACTGTGTATAGATTATCGGTTGTTGAATAAGGGCACCATCAAGAATAAGTACCCCCTTCCACGCATCGATGACTTGTTGGATCAGTTTAGGGGAGCACAAGTCTTCTTCCAAATAGATTTGAGATTTGGGTATCATCAATTGAAAATTCGGGATGGAGATGTACCCAAGATAGCTTTTTGCACCCGGTATAGACATTATGAGTTTATGGTTATGCCATTCGGGTTGACAAATGCTTCCACAGCTTTTATGTCATTGATGAATGAGGTATTTCACCAGTACTTGGATCGATTTGTTATTGTGTTTATTGATGATATACTGGTGTACTCAAAATCTAGAGAGGAGTATGGACAACACCTAAAGATAGTGCTACAGACCCTCCGAGAGATGAAGTTGTACGCTAAACTCAGTAAGTACAACTTTTGGCTGAAACAAATCTCTTTTATGGGTCATATAGTGTCGAAGGATGGTGTGTCAGTGGATCCATCAAAGATTGAGGTAGTGATATAGTGGCAAAGACCCCAGATAGTTTCAAAGATTAGAATTTTCTTGGGTTTAGCTAGATATTATCGACGGTTTACGGAGGGATTCTTGAGATTAGCTACTTCGTTGACACGTCTCACGAGAAAGAATGTGAAGTTTGTGTGGGACGATAGGTGTGAGGAGAACTTTCAGGAGTTGAAAAGGAGATTAACCATAACTCCGATTCTCACCATTCTTACCAGCTGAAGAGGTTTCTCGATGTATACAGATGCATCACACCAAGGACTGGGCTGTGTACTTATGTAGGATAGAAGGGTAGTTGCATATGGGTCTAGACAGTTGAAGGGTCATGAGAGAAACTACCCGACCCATGATTTGGAGTTGGTGGCCATAGTTTTTGCATTGAAAATATGGTGCCGCTATCTCTATGGTGAGAGATTTTAGGTTTACACTGATCATAAGAGCCTTAAGTATCTGTTCTCACAGAAGGAGTTGAACATGAGACAGAAGAGATGACTCGAGCTTTTAAAAGATTATGATTATGAGATCCTGTACCACCTGGGTAAGGCAAATGTAGTGGTTGATGCATTGAGTAGAAAGTATCTCGAGTTGGTGTCATTTATGATGATTAGGGAACACGAGCTATTGGAACAGTTCACGAACCTCAGTTTGGATGTGACCCCACCTGATGCTGATAGTGGTTTTATGATAGCTAGTCTGCAATTAGATTCAGATCTGGTAGATTGAAGCCGACAGGCTCAATGGATTGATTAGCAATGCAGTGATATAGTCGGGCAGATACAGAGGGGTACAGAGACTGATTTTGAATTGAGTTCAGATGGATTGCTGAGGTTCAGAAGCAAGATATGTGTTCCTGATGATCCAGAGATCAGGAAGTTGATCTTGACAGAGGCTCACTCATCGAGGTATACGATACATCTAGGGAGTACCAAGATGTATCAGAATCTTTGAAAGGTTTATTAGTGGTCTGGGATGAAGAAAGACATTGCTGAATATGTTGTTAGATGTCTTGTCTGTCAGTAGGTGAAGGTAGAGCATCAGAAGCCTGCAGGGTTATTGCAGCCTCTACCGATACTGACTTGGAAGTGGAAGCATGTCACCATGGATTTTGTGATGGGATTACCGAGGACCCGTAGAGGTTATGATGTAATATGGGTAATTGTGGATCGATTGACGAAGTCAACCCATTTTCTAGCTATGAGAGCTACTGATACCTTGAGTCAGTTAGCGAACTTGTATGTGCGCTAGATAGTGAGGCTACAGAGAATTCCAGTGAGCGTTGTTTCTGATCGGGATGCCCGCTTCACTTCTCATTTTTGGGAATATTTTCAGGAAGTGATGGGGACCTAGTTGAGTTTTAACACCGCGTTTCATCCTCAGACAGATGGTCAATCAGAGTGGACTATATAGACCCTGGAGGATATCTTGAGAGCGTATGCATTGGATTTTGGAGGCTCATGGGATGACCATTTTCCACTCGCAGAGTTCGTTTATAATAACAATTTTCATGCGAGCATCGGGATGACACCATATGAGGCATTGTATGGGCATAGATGCCGCTCCCCTATTGGATGGGAAGAGGTTGGTGACAGACAGATCTTTGCTCCTGACTTGGTTAGATAAGCCTCTGAGGATGTCCAATTGATTACTGAGAGATTACAGACAGCTCAGAGCAGACAAAAGAGTTATGCTGATAGGAGACGGAGACTATTAGAGTTTATTATGGGTGAGTCAGTGTTTTTGAAGGTTTCTCCCTCGAAGGGGATTAGGAGGTTCGGGAAGAAAGGAAAGTTGAACCCATGATATATAGGACCATTCGAGATACTTGATAAAGTGAGAGATAAGGCATACAGGCTAGCATTACCACCTGAGCTAACGAATGTACATAACGTTTTCCACATATCCATGTTACGAAAATACCACCCAGACCCAGCGCATGTGATAAGGTATGAACCATTGGAGCTCAATGAAAGCATGACATATATTGAGAAGTCGGTTCAGATATTGGATAGAAAAGAGAAAGTGTTGAGGACAAAGACGATTCTCTTGGTGAAAGTTATTTGGCAACATCACACGGTGGAAGAGGCCACATGGGAATTGGAGAGTTTGATGCGGGAGAGGTATCCCGAGCTATTCACAGAATGATTGGTTCCAATTTGGAGGACCAAATTTTCTAAGGAGGGGAGGATGTAATACCCTTAATCTTTGTAAACTCCCATTTAATTATGTATGGTGTATATTGGATTGTGAAATGAATACACACAAATTGTAAAGTGTATAACGAGTGTAAGAAGGATATTTCCATGAGTGGAATGTGAACATATTGAGTTTTGAGTGGCGTGGTAAAATGGAATGAAGTTGCATGAGTTGCGTAAGTCTTTGTACTTCCATTTAGTTTTGTATTGTATACCTTTGGTTATACAATGAATGCACACAAGTTTTAATGTGTATAAAGTATGTATGGATGTCATTTTCAAGTCTTAAAAGGGGTTGGATGAGAAAATGACTATGGCAGCAAAATTAAGGATGTTTTGTATGAGTTTCTACAGAAAACTACAGTAAAATCTAGAAAATATGAATGCCAGATCGATCTGAAAGAGCAAAAAATGCTCTTATTTGAGCAATGGAACAGGGCAGATCGATCTCCAATGGGGCCAGATCGATCTGCTAAGCATTCTATAAGGAAGAGATTAATCCTTAATGCAAGCAGATCGATTCCTTTAGCTCTTAGGTTGGAGCAGATCGATCTCCTCCCTTAGCCAGATCGATCTCCTTAACTCTCTGCCCGAAGCAGATCGATCTCAAGCCTTCGACAGATCGATCTCATGCCTTCAAAATGTCAAAAAAATGAGGGATTTAAGAGGACAAGATCGATCCCCACCCTATGCAGATCGATTTCATCAAGCTAATTATATAAATATGAGTAGTTGGATCTGTAAATTTTGAGAAACAACCTCAATCTACCACTCTCAATCCAAAAACCTAGCTTTCTCACTCCTAAATCCACCCATTTTCATTGAGATTTGAGGGAAAGCTATTAGATACAAAGTTGTTCACATCAAAGAGAAGAACAACATAGCTTGGATTCATTACCCCATTTGTTGTATTGAAGGAGCTATGAGCATTTTCATTTGGAGCAAGAAGGAAATCCAAAGAGGTGAGTTTCTAAAGCACCAACTCAAGTACATTTATTTAGATATTAGATTTTGGAGTGGATTGGTATGTATATTAATGGTAGAAACTACCTAGAATGCAAAGGAACAATTATAACCTAGAAATAGGTTAGTGTGAGAAAGTGAAATGTATTGGAATTAATGATGAATGGGATATCTTAAGGTGATAATGGTGTTATGAGTATGATTTTAAGATGGTGTTATGGAATGAATTGAGAGACTTTCCCAAAAAGGATAAAATGTGTATTTAAGGCATTGGGTAAAATGCATAAATGAATGAGAGAGTAAGGGTAGAGTATTTCACATCAAGTCCTAAACAAGTAACTAAGTGAGTTACTAGATAAATTGGTTGGAAATGGCTTGATGATAGCCAAATGCAAAAATGGGCCAAACTTAATGAAATAGGCTCAATGAAATATATTGACTAGTTGAAGTCAAAATGTGAGTTAGCAACATTAACTCAAGTGATTGGTGAATGATTTGCAGCTTTTGAGGATACTCCCGGAGCAAGTTGAGCCCATGCGCAAGAAGTCAAGAGGAAGAGAGTCGCACCCCGAGTAAATCGAGGTAAAGGAATTATGTGGACTCTTAGAGATATCTGTGCGCATTTTGGGCACATTATGTTTTCTAGAATGCATGTGGTAATAGGAAATGAAACGGGAGTTTGAAGGGCAAGAGTTGGGTTTTGATGAAATGTGCATGAAAACAAAAGCATAATACTTTGAAAATCCTGTTTTATTGCTTTTTAGCAAGTGATGTGTAGGTTGGCTGACATTTGAAATGATTTACAAAAGAAATGATTTGATTTGGTTTATAACCATACTTTGCAAAGAATTTAGCCACCTACATGGATTTCATGAGAATGAAATCGTGCTAGAGTATGACTCGTACGAGATTTGATGTGTTTTATATGCATGAGTGCTGGAGCTTAGCTCGTACTAGTTTTCACATGGATTTCTATGATGTTATGTTGGAGCTTAGCTCGCACAGACTTTATACTTGTTTCGACATAGTGCTGGTGCATAGCTCGTATTAGATGTCCACCATACTTGTTACCGTGCTTGAGATTACTCGTACGTGATTTTATGACACATTGATAGCCGTGCTAGGAGCTTCGGGTAGACTGGTTGTCGCACCGATTAAATAGGCTCACACGTACATTTTGAGATGTGGCGTGATATGATGTGTTGATATGGGTCCAAAAAGTATGCTGTACCCTGCAGGTAGCATGGAGTATGTTGTACCGTGTTGTGATTATGATATGCCATCTTCGGACGATGTTTAGTTCTACTATGGACCGACGGGTTGAACGTGACCCACCTCCCGTGCGGAAGTAGATAGAGGTGATACCCCGCACACCTGATCAGTGTAGCCTGGGATCACAGAGTATATGGTTGTAGTCCTAGAGGAGATTTCCCTGTTATATTGCCTATCTCACATGTCTCTTTTTTATGAATGAATCCATGTTTTGAAATGTATTGTGAGTCAGGACAGTCTGAGGGAGGGGCTGAGTCCTGACGAGTGTTGATTTTCTTGAGATGAGAAAACATGATAATAGCTTTAAAGTGCACTTATGCATGATGATTTTCCATGCTTTACTGGTGAAAGACGCATGATGGTTTACCATGCTTTGAACTTGATTTGTGCACTGAACAAATAGCATGAATTGCTTTACATGCCATTAACACAAGCATGAACTAATGCTTTTGATGTGTGATGAGAAATTATATGGTTTTGAGCATAGCATCACGATCACATAGATAATGCAGTATCTACCTGTTCGCATGATTGCCTTACTGAGCGTGTTGTTTGCTCACCCCCTTATTTTCCCCTCTCTACATAGCATTGAGTATAGACTAAGGGCGACTGGAGGTTTCTTTTGTACCACTGAATCCCATCACAAAAGGTATACACACTTGTATAATTTTGTATCTAAACTTTCCATAGCATAGTAGCATTTTGAATGTAATCATTGGAGATGTAAAGTAATGTAAAAACATGTAAGCAACAACTCAGATTTATTTATACAAGGGTTTACTTCTAAATTATAATGCAAATCATATTGTTATGGTTGGATGCGTTAAGCATCGACACACAGCCCAATTGTTGAGAGTGTAGCTAATCACGACTGAGGTAAGGCAAGAACGAATAATAAATAAGGTATAGAAAGTGAAAACTTTGTGATGATTTTTGGTAGGTTGAGGTTCGTGACACTAATGTACTAGCAGAAGCGTTTAAAGGTACCGTTTTGATTTTTGATATTAAAGCGGTAATTTTATTTGACTCTGGTCCAACCCAGTCATTTATATCACCTATGTTTGCATGTAAATTGACTTCATATGTACAACCTAAACCAATGGGAAGGATGTTAATGATTAGGACACCAATGAAAGATAGTCGAATGATAGAACAATTATATAAGGATTATAGGCTCAAAATATGAGACATGAATTTGTTCGCAGACCCGATCCTATTAGATATGTATGATTTTGATGTGATATTAGGCATGGACTAGTTAACAGTAAATCAAGCTATTCTTGATTGTCATAATAGGATAGTGACATTTTTGCTCGAAAAATATGTTGTAAGTTTTTTTGAAAAGTAATGAAAAAGAATTTGTAGTTTAATGACAAAAATTTTACTAACTATATGGATAATACTTTTAAGGTTACATTGCCTATGTAATCTATACAGATAAGACGAGTTCGAAATTGAGCGATATTCTAGTGGTCAGAGGGTTTCCTTATGTATTATCGGACGATTTACCAGGGATACCTCCAGAGAGGGAGATAGAGTTCTGTATTGACTTAGTGCCTGGTATTGAGACGATATTGAAAATGCCTTACAGAATGGCTCCAGTTGAGTTGGAAGAGTTGAAGAAGCAGTTACAAGAATTGCTAGATAAATGGTTTATTAGGCCGAGTGTTTCATCATAGGGTGCACCTGTTTTATTTGTTAAAAAGAAAGATGAGAGTCTCAGGCTGTGTATCGATTATAGATTGCTTAACAAGGCGACCATCAAGAACAAATATCCCTTACCTCGTATTGATTATTTGTTGGACCAACTGCGAAGAGCTCAGATCTTTTTCAAGATTGATCTTAGGTCAGGGTACCATCAGTTGAAGATCAAGAGTGAGGATGTACCTAAGACAACTTTCAGAACTCGATACAGACATTATGAGTTTTTGATTATGCCTTTCGGGTTGACGAATGCTCATGCAGCTTTCATGGCACTGATGAACGAAGTACTTAAGCCGTATTTGGACAGATTCATTATAGTTTTTATTGATGATATTTTGGTATATTCAAAGTCCAGGGAAGAACATGAATAACATTTGGGAATGGTTCTGCAAACCCTCAAGGAGAAGAAATTGTATGCCAAGCTCAGCAAATGTAATTTTTGGCTAGATCAGATAGCTTTTGTAGGTTACATTGTGTTAAAGGACGCGGTGTTTATAGATCCGTCTAAGATCGAGGCTATAGTGCAATGAAAAAGACCCAAATCTGTTACTGAGATTCAGAGTTTTTTGGGTTTGACCAGTTATTACAGAAGGTTTATCGAGGGTTTCTTTTAGTTGGTTACTCCTCTGACATGACTTAAGAGGAAGAATGTTAAGTTTGAATGGAGTGGCTCATGTGAAAGGAGTTTCCAAGAGTTGAAGCACAGACTGACCACCGCACCTATTTATACTATACCCGCTAGTTCGGGAGGCTTTTCGGTGTATACGAATGCTTTTGGTCAAGGATTGGGATATGTGTTGGTGTAGAACGGGAAGGTAGTTGCTTATGGTTCCCGTCAATTAAAAGACCATGAGAGGAACTATCTGACCCATGAATTGGAATCGGTAGCCGTAGTGATTGCACTGAAAATATGGCGCCATTACCTATATGGAGAGAAGTTCCAGATCTTCACAGACTATAAAAGCCTCAAGTATTTATTTTTGCAGAAAGAGTTGAATATGAGGCAGAGGAGGTGGATAGAGCTTCTAACGGATTATGACTGTGAAATCCTTTACCACCTGTGGAAGGCAAATATAGTAGCGGATGCCTTAAGCAAAAAGAATATCGAGATGGTGTCTTACATGATGATTCGAGAATATGAACTGCTGGAACAGTTTCAACTTGGACATTGAGCCATCCGACACTGCTAGTTGTGGTGTGATATCTAGCTTGAGAATATAACCATATTTGATTGATAAAATTTGACAAGCTTAGCATACTCATCAATATTGTATAGATATGGCTAGTCATACCCAATTGGGAACTGTGACAGATTTTGAAGTTAGCCTTGATGGTATACTGAGGTTTAGAGGTAGAATTTGTGTTCCCGATGATGCACAGTTGAAGAAATTGATACTGATAGAAGCTTATTCCTCGAGGTATACCTTACAACCGGGAAGTAATAAGATGTATCAGAATTTGTGAAGGGTGTATTGGTGGTCAGGGATGAAAAAGGATGTGGCTGAATTCGTGACCTGATGTCTTGTGTGTCAGCAAATTAAAGTAGAGTATCAGAAACTTGCAGGGTTTTTATAACCTCTACCCATGCCAACATGGAAATGAGAGCATGTCACCATGGATTTCGTTATGGGATTGCCACAGACCCGTAGGAACCATGATCTGATCTGGGTGATTGTTGATAGACTGATAAAGTCTGCTAACTTCTTGGCTATGAAGTCTACGGATACCTTGAGTGCTCTACCAGATCTATATATTTGGGGATATGGAGGATTACATGGCATACCAGTGAGTATTGTATTTGACATGGATTCTCAGTTCACTTCGCATTTCTAGGAACATTTTCAAGAAGCCAGGAGAACCCAACTGAATTTTAGCATATCTTTTCATCCTCAGACAGACGGGAAATCAGAGAGAACTATTCAGACTTTGGTGGACATGTTGAGAGCTTATGCTCAAGATTTTAAAGGTTCTTGGGATGACCATTTACCGCTAGCGGAGATTGCATATAATAGCAGCTATCACTCAAGTATCGAAATGACACTGAATGAAGCGTTGTATGGTCGAAGGTGTCGTTTGCCAATTAGATGGGAAGAAGTGGGTGAAAGAAAGATATTTACTCCTGATCTAGTTAAGCAAGCTTCTGAGGATGTTCAATTGATTTGCGAGAGGTTGAGGACAGCTGTGAGAACTGAGGATTTTAGACATATTTTAATTATGTAATATGAACTTGAAGTATAATTTATTGAGCTAAGTGAATTGTGGGAATGATAATTGGAGATTTATATGTTAAGTGTTTAAAATAAGTGTGAAGCTATGAGGACAGATCGATTTGGGAGAAGGAGAGATCGATCTGGTGAGTTAAAAATGACAAGGAAGGAGGAATTTAAGGAGCAGATCGATCTCCAATGGAAGAGGATCGATCTCCTTATGATTCTGTTTGAGAGAAGATCGATCTCATGAGGAAGAGATCGATCTCCAAATGTTTCTGTTTGGGAGAAGATCGATCTCCTCAAGGAGCAGATCGATCTCGTAAAGCCATAAAGAGATCGATCTCACCCCTCGACAGATCGATCTCCTAGGCATAAATTACCCCAAATCGTCCCCAAATTCAAATGCAGATCAATCTCATCAAGAGCCAGATCGATCTCATGCCCTCAGTCTATATAAGGAATCCCTGCTTTCTCCTGTAATTTCACTTTCTCTCTCTTCCAACCCCCATTTTCACCAAGCCCTAGCTTTCTCACTCATCCAAAGCACTCATCTCCGTCCAAATCAGAAGTTGTGGCAAGAAGGAAAGTTGTTCCTCACCCAAGGGAGAACAACATACTTGGAAATCGAAAGACAGATCGAATCGAGGCAAGAGATAAGCTCTCCACAAGTTTTGGGTAATTTCTAAACTTCGATCCTTATATTTGAGATGATTTTGGTGATGATAGTTGTTGGCATTGTGTTGAAATAGCTGAAAAATGATTAGGGATTGATGAAATTACATTGTAGTTGGAGTGATGATGATATTTAGCAACTTTGGTAAATTTAAGAATTTTGAGCTATAAATGGAGATTTAGACAATGTGGTGTATTAGCATAGATATTGTGGCATAGGAAATATAGAATGTTGAGGTGTTGGGAGCGAGATTGTGGTTTGTGATGGAGTTATGAGAATTGAGAAATTTGAGGTGTTGTGAGCAACTATACTCGATTTTGAGAATTGAGGTTAATGTGATAATGAGTATTGATGTTTTAACATCGTTGGATAGTTCGGGAGTTCCAGAGTGGAATGCGAGGCTAGTCCGTGATACGGGAGAAACGATTGCACTATACGAGGTGCAAAGAGGTAAGGGAAAACTAAACCATTTGTGTATGTGTTTTGATGAATTGTTGTAGCATGAACCATGATTTGAGAATACAAGCATGTTTGGTGTTGTGTTGTGATATAATTGCACACGGTTTTTATAGCCGGTTGGAGCCCATTATTTTATGAGTTTATAAGCTGAGTGTGAAATTGCTTTATAAACCTTTGAGTTTGTGTGAAAAGTAAATTGGGCTCTACGTTAAGGCGATATTAAGATTTGAGAAAATGTGTGCGTGTTTTACCGGTTGGAACTCGGTTTTAATATGTTTTGTGTTGAGTACACAAATGTTTTAAATGAGTTTTATGAGAGAAAACCATTATGAGTTCTACGTGAAGGCATAACGTTTTATAAGATAATGGCTAATGATTGAGACTTAGGCGTGTCATGTTGAATACACATCGGGCCTTGCTCTGGTAGCATGTAAGACCGATATAGTGGGACGCCTGGGAACCGACCCAGGGACCACAGGCCTTGTTCTGGTAACATGTAAGTCCGATTATTCCTCCGCTTTGGTAGCGTTGGGAGGCCTTGCTCTGGTAGCATGTAAGTCCGATATTCCTCCATTTTGGTAACGAGAGATGCCTCCGTTTTGGTAACGAGAGATGCCTCCGTTTTGGTAATGAGAGATGCCTCTGTTCTGGTAACGTGAGATGACCCCCGTTCTGGTAACGCTGGGTGGCCTTGCTTTGGTAGCATGTAAGACCGAGAGAGTGGGCCGCCTGGGAACCGACCCAGGGACCACGTGATAGTGTGCATGAGGCGAGGCATTGCCCTAGTAGCATGTAAGGCCGGGCCTTGTTCTGGTAACATATAAGTCCAATATACCATGCATACGACCATATTGTTGACGTTCCCTCTATACGAGGATGCCTGGGATGCGCACCCAGATGGGATTTCATATTTGATGTGCCATAACAAGTTTTAATTGAGTTTTATTGCCTAGTCTCGTTTTACACATGAGTTGTGTTTTGTGACCTTGTCACGTGCTATTTACCGAAGTGATTTTTATCACGTATTTTGAGAACAGCCATTATCGCATATATTTACACATGCTTGTGAGTGCTCGATATTGAGCCTTTTTATCTTCATGTTTTCACATGATTTATGAGTTATGAGATGATGATGTTTTGAGAACTTTCATGCTACGATTTCAAATGAGCTTCATAAACAAATACATATTTGTGATGTGTGATATGGTTTATATAATTGAGTTCCCTTACCCCCCTTACTGAGCGATTTGGAAGCTCACCCTGTTTTCTCTTCCCCCAGATCGCTTCAAGTGAAGTGAGTTGCCTGCGGCGTACGGGTTAGAGGCTAGTGGAGGACTTGAGCTCCAGGCCGTATTTTGTGTATTGAGGTAGATATTTAATATTCATGTACCCAGACTAGAGTTATATTTACAGACACTTATTGTACAATGATGTACGGGATGTATTAGGAGTAATTAACTTGGAATTGAGTAATGTATATAATACAATATATACTATATTATGATGAGATCCTGAGGCATGATAATTCTGATGATGTATGACACTGCACAGGAATGCACCCTTAATTGTGAATTAATGAGTAAAAAGTTTTAAATTAGCCATATTTTTCGCTCTTCCGTAGCGTCACAGAGTTTTCTTTGTATCAGAGCTTAGGGTGTTTAGTACTGTTAGTGTCGGTTAAGTGAAATAGAATACATCCCAAGTGTCTGTAATAGTCTAGTCATGAACTGAATCTGAGGATTGAGATTTCAATCGATTTTGATATGTACGCGCAGGAGACGAGTTGAGATAGAGAATGAGTAAACGACGAGGTCGTTTGAGGAGGCAGGCAGAGTCCCCTCCACCACCTGTCCCACAACCAGAGAGTCCTAACTCTCGATTTAATCGGATTGAGACCGATGTAAGGCAAGGTTTTGAGCAGATTGCATCGTTATTCGCGCAACACTTTGGAGTTAATGCCTCGGGTACTACTCCTACACCACCATAAGGACCTCCCATACCCCCAATGCCTCCCGTCACTCAACCTGATGACAGAAGTATGGTCCAACTGAAAGACTTTTTGAAAATGAATCCACCTACATTTAGGGGAAAGAAGGATCCTACAGAGGCTGAGGAGTGGTTGACGGAGTTGAGAGTTATATTCAACTATCTGGGGTGCACCGATGCTGAGAGGGTCAGTATGAGTGCCTATATGTTGAAAGGGAGAGCTCGAGATTGGTGGGGTACTACCCAGGGTATTTTGATGTCCCACCAAGATGTGATTGGTTGGGAAGAGTTCCAGACAGCCTTTAGAGCCCAATATGTACCACGAGCTGCCCAGAGAAGGAAGCAAGCAGAGTTTTTGAGTTTGGTACAGGGTGACATGTCTGTAGATGATTACGAGAGCCGATTTACCGCTCTGCTGAGATATGATCCAGAGACTTTCAAGAATGAAGAGCTCCGTACAGAGAGATTTGTGTATGGATTGAAGCCCATCATCAGAGATCGATTGATTGGGTTGTGTATTACTGAGTTTGGAGATGCTCTGAGACGAGCACAAGAGATTGAGAGGGGAATTGAAATTGTACAGTCCCAGAATGAGTTTGGAGTAGTGATTAGGGACAAAGGCAAGAGGCCAGCGATGTCTCAAGCAGATGTTCGGAGAGGTCCCTTCAGGAGAGGAAGGATTGAGGTACAGAAGGGCAGATTGGAGAGACCCAGAGCTTATCCTATTATCAAGGAGATCCCTCGATATGGCAGGCCGGAGATAAGGGTTTGTAGAGACTGTGGCTTATCGCATGAGGGAAGTTGTACTGGGTCGATCCGTGGATGTTTTAGATGTGGTGACATGGGTCACAGAGTGAAGGACTATCCTTAACCTCAGATACCACATGCTCCGGAGCCTACTAGACAGCAGCCTCAGAGAGTGAATCCCTAGAGACGGGCCACTGCTGCTGAGAAAAGGGAAGAAACCTGTGGCACATGGACATGTGTTTGCCCTGGATAAGGAAACTGCGGACACTTCAGCAGAAACTATAAGAGGTACACTTTCTGTCTGTAATCATAAGGCTCATGTATTGATAGATCCAGGATCCACACATTCGTTTATTTCAGAGTATTTTGCATGTAGTTTAAATTTGAAGTTTGAACCTCTAGAGTATGTACTACATGTAAATACCCCTATGCGTAAATCCCAGAGAACTGAGTTAATCTGTAGAGGATGTGAAATAAAGGTGGGAGATAGAGTGATGTTAGCAGATCTAATCATGTTGAATATACACGAGTTTGATGTAATTTTGGGGATGGATTGGTTGGCAGCCAATCGAGTGAGTTTAGACTGCTACACTAAGATTGTAACTTTCTCCCTACCTGAACCTTACAGTGTACGGTTGAGATATTGAGGAAATGAATATGTGAAATTCTAGTAAGTAATTTGAGAATTTTAATATTATTTTTGAGAGTATTAAGTATGATTGTTCATGTTAAGGTTACGAAACACTCATCTCAGACGATAAGCGGGAACATCCGAAGATTGAGGATATACCTGTGGTGTGTGAATTCCTGGATGTTTTCCCAGATGAGCTGCCAGGTTTGCCACCTGAGAGAGAGCTGGAGTTTACCATTGATTTAGTACCAGATACTCAGCCGATCTCTAAACCTCCCTACGGGATGGCATTAGTGGAACTTGAGGAATTGAAGAAACAACTACAGGAGTTATTGGATCAAGGGTTCATTAGGCCCAGTGTTTCACCGTGGGGAGCACCAGTTTTATTTATTAAGAAGAAGGATGGTAGTCTCAGATTATGCGTAGACTACCGGCTGTTGAATAAAGCCACGGTGAAGAATAAATACCCACTGTCCAGGATTGATGATCGACTTGATCAACTAAGAGGGGCCTCAGTCTTTTCTAAGATTGATTTGAGATCGGGCTATCACCAATTGAGGATCAAGGAAGAAGATATTCCCAAGACGGCCTTCAGGACAAGGTATGGCCATTATGAATTTCTGGTGATGTCCTTTGGATTGACGAACGCCCCTACTGCATTTATGACGTTGATGAACAAAGTGTTCAGAGACTATCTAGATAAATTTGTGATAGTCTTTATTAATGATATCCTGGTATACTCTCGGTCATATAAGGAGCATGCACAGCATTTGTGGTTAGTACTTCAGATACTCCGAGATAAGCAATTATATGGAAAGCTTAGTAAGTGTGAGTTTTGGCTAAACCAGATAGCTTTCCTTGGTCATATAGTCTCAGAGGAAGGAGTATCAGTGGATCCAAGTAAAGTAGCAGCTGTGCTTAGTTGGGAGAGACCGAGGATAGTTACTGAGGTGCGAAGCTTCCTTGGTTTGGCAGGGTATTACAGAAGATTTGTGGAAGGATTTTCAAGGATTTGCTCTCCTTTGACTAAACTCACGCGTAAGGAGACTCCGTTCATATGGACTGATCAATGTGAGCTCAGTTTTTAGGAGTTAAAAAGGAGATTGACAGCGGCACCTGTGTTAACTATTCCTGAGGGATCAGGAGGATTTTCGGTGTATAGTGATGCATCTCATCAAGGATTGGGGTGTGTGCTTATGCAGCACGGAAGAGTGGTCGCATATGGATCGCGACAATTGAAAGACCATGAGCGAAATTACCCCACGCATGATTTGGAGTTAGCCGCTGTGGTATTTGCTTTGAAGATCTGGCGACACTATTTATATGGGGAAAGATTCCAGATCTTCACTGATCACAAGAGTTTAAGATATCTCTTTGATCAGAAAGAGTTAAACATGAGACAAAGGAGATGGATGGAACTCTTTAAGGATTATGACTGCGAGATTCTATATCATTCGGGTAAGGCAAATGTAGTTGCTGATACCATGAGCAGGAAGAGTATGATATCTGCTATGATGATCAGGGAATGGGATTTGTTAGAGCAGTTCGCCAAACTTCGGATCAGAGTTAAAGAGGTAGAGATTGGATTTTTGGCTCGCTTGCGGATAGAGCCTAGGATCATGGATCAGATTAGAACTGAGCAGCGTAGTGATCAGAGGTTGATAGATATGGTTAGCCAAGCTGAACAGAGTTCGCAGTCGGATCTCACAGTCAGTGAGGATGGATCGTTGAGATTCAAAGGACGGATTTGTGTACTGGACGATGATACCCTGAAGAGACAGATACTGAGAGAATCCCACTGCTCGCGATACACCATGCACCCAGGCAGTACTAAGATTTACCGAGACTTGAGAAAGGTGTACTGGTGGAGTGGTATGAAGCGAGACGTGGCAGAGTATGTGGCCAGGTGTTTAATATGCCAGCAAGTGAAAGCTGAGCATCGGAAGCCTGGAGGGTTACTATAGCCCTTACCTATACCTACATGGAAATGGGAGCATGTCACCATGGATTTTATTATGGGTTTACCGAGGACCCGAAGAGGTTGTGATGCGATATGGGTCATTGTGGATAGATTGACCAAGAGTGCCCACTTCCTTGCCATCAAGAGCACAGATACTGTGGATGCCTTAGCTGAGCTGTATGTCAGCGAGATAGCTAGATTACATGGGGCTCCAGTGAGTATTACTTCTGATAGAGATTCCCGATTTACTTCCAGATTTTGGACCCAATTTCAGGAGTCCATGGGATATCGATTGAGTTTTAGTACCGCCTATCATCCCCAGACAGATGGTCAGTCAGAGAGGACTATTCAGACCCTAGAGGGTATGTTGAGGGCGTGTACGATGGATTTTAAGGGATCATGGGATAATCACCTGCCCCTAGCAGAGTTTGCATACAATAATAGCTATCATGCAAGTATTGGAATGACACCCTTTGAGGCTCTATATGGTAGGAGGTGTAGATCCCCTATAGCTTGGGAAGAAGTCGGTGACAGAAAGATAAATGCTCCCGAGCTTGTTGAGCAAGCTGTACAGAGTGTGAAACTCATATGTGAGAGCCTACGGGCTACACAGGGTAGACAAAAAAGCTACGCGGATGTGCGTAGACGGCCACTCGAGTTTGAGGTTGGTGATGCAGTATTTCTGAAAATATCACCGAGTAAGGGTATCATGCGATTTGGGAAGAAAGGAAAATTGAGTCCTCGATACATAGGACCATTCGAGATTCTTAAGAGAGTGGGAGAGGTAGCCTACAGATTGGCATTACCCCACAGATGTCCGGAATACACAACGTCTTTCATGTGTCTATGTTGAGGAAGTACCACCCGGACCCTTCTCATGTTATAGAGTATGACGAGATGGACATACAGGAGGACATGAGCTATATTAAGGAACCCGTTCGGATTCTCGATAGGAAGGAGAAGGTACTGAGAACCAAGAACATCCCATTAGTGAAAGTTTTGTGGAAACATCACTCAAGGGAAGAGGCAACGTGGGAACTAGAGAACCTCATGAAGGAGAAATACCCCCATCTCTTTGACTAGTTGAGTTGAATTTGGAGGACCAAATTCTTTTAAGGTGGGGAGGATGTGAGATCTGAGGATTTCAGACATATTTTAATTATGTAATATGAACTTGAAGTATAATTTATTGAGCTAAGTGAATTGTGGGAATGATAATTGGAGATTTATATGTTAAGTGTTTAAAATAAGTGTGAAGCTATGAGGACAGATCGATCTGGGAGAAGGAGAGATCGATCTGGTGAGTTAAAAATGACAAGGAAGGAGGAATTTAAGGAGCAGATCGATCTCCAATGGAAGAGGATCGATCTCCTTATGATTTTGTTTGAGAGAAGATCGATCTCATGAGGAAGAGATCGATCTCCAAATGTTTCTGTTTGGGAGAAGATCGATCTCCTCAAGAAGCAGATCGATCTGGTAAAGCCATAAAGAGATCGATCTCACCCCTCGACAGATCGATCTCCTAGGCATAAATTACCCCAAATCATCCCCAAATTCAAATGCAGATCGATCTCATCAAGAGCCAGATCGATCTCCTACCCTCAGTCTATATAAGGAATCCCTGCTTTCTCCTGTAATTTCACTTTCTCTCTCTTCCAACCCCCATTTTCACCGAGCCCTAGCTTTCTCACTCATCCAAAGCACTCATCTCCATCCAAATAAGAAGTTGTGGCAAGAAGAAAAGTTGTTCCTCACCCAAGGGAGAGAAACATACTTGAAAATCGAAAGACGGATCGAATCGAGGCAAGAGATAAGCTCTCCACAAGTTTTGGGTAATTTCTAAACTTCGATCCTTATATTTGAGATGATTTTGGTGATGATAGTTATTGGCATTGTGTTGAAATAGCTGAAAAATGATTAGGGATTGATGAAATTACAATGTAGTTGGAGTGATGATGATATTTAGCAACTTTGGTAAATTTAGGAATTTTGAGCTATAAATGGAGATTTAGACAATGTGGTGTATTAGCATAGATATTATGGCATAGGAAATATAGAATGTTGAGGTGTTGGGAGCGAGATTGTGGTTTGTGATGGAGTTATGAGAATTGAGAAATTTGAGGTGTTGTGAGCAACTATGCTCGATTTTGAGAATTGCGGTTAATGTGATAATGAGTATTGATGTTTTAACATCCTTGGACAGCTCGGGAGTTCCAGAGTGGAATGTGAGGCTAGTCCGTGATACGGGGGAAATGATTGCACTATACGAGATGCAAAGAGGTAAGGGAAAACTAAACCATTTGTGTATGTGTTTTGATGAATTGTTGTAGCATGAACCATGATTTGAGAATACAAGCATGTTTGGTGTTGTGTTGTGATATAATTGCACACGGTTTTTATAGCCGGTTGGAGCCCATTATTTTATGAGTTTATAAGCTGAGTGTGAAATTGCTTTATAAACCTTTGAGTTTGTGTGAAAAGTAAATTGGGCTCTACGTTAAGGCGATATTGAGATTTGAGAAAATGTGTGCGTGTTTTGCCGGTTGGAACTCGGTTTTAATATGTTTTGTGTTGAGTACACAAATGTTTTAAATGAGTTTTATGAGAGAAAACCATTATGAGTTCTACGTGAAGGCATAACGTTTTATAAGATAATGGCTAATGATTGAGACTTAGGCGTGTCATGTTGAATACACATCGGGCCTTGCTCTGGTAGCATGTAAGACCGATATAGTGGGACGCCTGGGAACCGACCCAGGGACCACAGGCCTTGTTCTGGTAACATGTAAGTCCGATTATTCCTCCGCTTTGGTAGCGTTGGGAGGCCTTGCTCTGGTAGCATGTAAGTCCGATATTCCTCCGTTTTGGTAATGAGAGATGCCTCCGTTTTGGTAACTAGAGATGCCTTCGTTTTGGTAACGAGAGATGCCTCCGTTTTGGTAACGTGAGATGACCCCCGTTCTGGTAACGCTGGGTGGCCTTGCTTTGGTAGCATGTAAGATCGAGAGAGTGGGCCACCTGGGAACCGACCCAGGGACCACGTGATAGTGTGCATGAGGCGAGGCATTGCTCTGGTAGCATGTAAGGCCAGGCCTTGTTCTGGTAACATATAAGTCCAATATACCATGCATACGACCATATTGTCGACGTTCCCTCTATACGAGGATGCCTGGGATGCGCACCCAGAGGAGATTTCATATTTGATATGCCATGACGAGTTTTAATTGAGTTTTATTGCCTAGTATCGTTTTACACATGAGTTGTGTTTTGTGACCTTGTCACGTGCTATTTACCGAGGTGATTTTTATCACGTATTTTGAGAACAGCCATTATCGCATATATTTACACATGCTTGTGAGTGCTCGATATTGAGCCTTTTTATCTTCATGTTTTCACATGATTTATGAGTTATGAGATAATGATGTTTTGAGAACTTTCATGCTACGATTTCAAATGAGCTTCATAAACAAATACATATTTGTGATGTGTGATATGGTTTATATAACTGAGTTCCCTTACCCCCCTTACTGAGCGATTTGGAAGCTCACCCTGTTTTCTCTTCCCCCAGATCGCTTCAAGTGAAGTGAGTTGCCTGCGGCGTACGGGTTAGAGGCTAGTGGAGGACTTGAGCTCCAGGCCGTATTTTGTGTATTGAGGTAGATATTTAATATTCATGTACCCAGACTAGAGTTATATTTACAGACACTTATTGTACAATGATGTACGAGATGTATTAGGAGTAATTAACTTGGAATTGAGTAATGTATATAATACAATATATACTATATTATGATGAGATCCTGAGGCATGATAATTATGATGATGTATGACACTGCACAGGAATGCACCCTTAATTGTGAATTAATGAGTAAAAATTTTTAAATTAGCCCTATTTTTCGCGTTTCCGGGGCGTCACAACAGCTCAGAGCAGGCAAAAGAGTTATGCTGACCAAAGACGAAGACCTTTGGAATTTTCAGTAGGAGATTCAGTGTTTCTAAAAGTTTTTCCTTCCAAGGGCATAATGAGGTTTGGGAAGAAAGGAAAGCTAAGTCCCCAATATATTGGGCCTTTCGAGATCTTAGACCGAGTAGGAGACAAAGCTTACTGATTGGCTTTACCGCCAGAGTTGTCGAGTATCCATAACGTCTTCCATGTCTCGATGCTCTGGAAGTATCATCTAGATTCGGCACATGTAATAAAATATGAACCACTGGAGTTGAAGGAGGATATGACCAATGCGGAGAAGCCAATTTGGATCTTGGACAGGAAAGAAAAAGCATTACGGTCTAAGACAATTGCTCTGGTCAAGGTTCTGTGGCAGTACCATAACTCGAAGGAGGTCACGTCAGAATTAAAAAGTTTAATGCGAGAGAAATATCCACAGTTATTTGAGGACTGATGTAATCTTAAATTTGGGGACCAAATTTTCTAAGGTGGGGAGAATGAAACTCCGCATATTTTTTTGTACTAGAATTCTAACCATGAATAGTAATTAATTAATTGGAATTTATTAAGTACAAAGATATATAAATAAATATATATGTGTGTGTGTGTGTTTACATGTGGGAGTAATAATTCCTTCAAATTAAGCACATGGGTATGTGCAAATATACATATAGGTATATATATATCTGTACATATATAAATATATATGTTGGTATATACAATATATACAATATATACATATAAATATATATAGCCATATATATATATACATGGGCCGAAACACAGATATAAGGGAAAATATATATATATATATATATATATATATATATATATATATATAAAGGATTCATGAAGATGGTTTAAGAAACAGGAAAACGTGAATGCACTGAAAAGGAAACATGAGAAAAAAAAGGAGAAAATCTGAAGCAGGAATGAGAGTTGGTGTGTTGATGTGCATATATATATATATATATATATATATATATATATAAATCATACTATAAACTAGTACATAGGCCTGTATGGTAGCAGAGTAAGAGGGAAAGAGAGAGAAGTGCTTGGTGATGAGGAAAACGTGAAGGCTTATGATGTTCGGTAGGACTGAGATGGAAGGAATAGGAACAAAATGTGTAGTAGATGCAGTTGGCAGCAGGCGCATGATGGAAATAGGAAGCAGAGGGAAGAGATGAAGCTGGGTCAGTAGAAAGAAGGAAACATGTGACAGGCAATGTGAAACAGAAACATGAAGGGAATAGGAGAAATCTGAAGAAAGGATGAGCTGAAGTGTTGAAGTGTGTATAAATAATATATATATATATATATATATATATATAGATTCAATACATATGCTGGCGATGAAAGAGAAGAAAAGAGAGGCTGTAGCTGTGGGAAATGGGAAAGGAATGGCCGTTCGATAGCTGCACACAACTGATGTCTATTTCTGCTTAGGCACAGTAGTAAGAGGACAGGAAGAAACAGGGAATGCTAAAGCATATTTATATAATTGATAAGGGCAATATATATAGGATTGCTACCTGGAAACGATGGAGGAGTGAGAGTATAAATATGTGTATATATATATATATATATATATATATATATATATATATAGCACTGGAAAACCAACAACAACCCATGATTCAAGCAGAAGACATGGAGAAGAACGGGAAATAAATGATGATGGAGTAGTATAAAGGAGAAGGATAACCATGACACGTGAATAGAGATGCTGAAGCATTAGGAATGGTAATGGCCGGTAACTTGGGGTGTTAGGAAACCTGAACTGGGTGAGCAAGAGACGAGGAAGCAGAGACAAGGAGAACTGTGCGGAAGGTCGAAGTAATAGACGAAACAGGGGAGACAGGTGTGCAGCACTTGGAAACAGGGGTAGTGGAAGGGCACTGAAGATTGGCAGTGCCGAAAAGATGATGGCCGAGAGGTGAGGATGATGTTGATGATGGCCGAAACGTGGATAGTGAAGGGTGGCAGAAATCGAGAAGAAAAGGGAGGAGACGGTGGTAGTATAAAGGCATGAGAAGACGATGAACATGGGAGCAAGAAAGTGAAGAAGAAAGGAAAAGAAAAAGGGCACGGGAAGAAGAAGATTAAAAAAAAGGGTATATATATGTATGATTATATATATATGTATATATAAATAAAAATATTTGGAGATAGGAATAGAAAAAGCTGGGAAACCCAAAGGAAATAGCTTCGGGGAAATAAATTGAATAGAGCGGACCTACCAACTCGTAACATTGAGGCAATGAGGATTATTGGCAGACACCGAGGTAAGGAAAACTTCTGTGTACTGCTAGAGATAGATTCACGTATTTTTCTCTGGAATTGTAGATATAAAATTCTAGGCCGAATTTTATAGTTACTGAAATTCTAGAAAACCCTAGGCCGATTTTACAGTTTCTTGGAAGTACGAAAAAACTTCAACCTCAGTAAATCGGCCCATTTATTAATATAAATTTATTTAGTTTATTTAGATAAATATCATTGGAGTTTGTAATTATTGTTTTAAATCTAAAATCCCGAATTAAATTTTGATAGACTGTTTATTGGGATTTTTAACCGAAAAGGGCGAATTAGCCTCTTTCAGAATGTTATATTTTTACCAAACTGAATTTATAGTTTATTTGAATGAAAAATGATTTGCTTATAAGTGATGTTGAGGATATGTGCTTGAGCGCGTGTTGACTATGTGTCGCACGGTCCAACTCGCACTGATTTTGAGACAAAGGCGATGGTTAAATCATGCTGCACTATTGTCTGTTTTTGTTTCTGTGGTCCATGGAGTACGATGTACCGTGCGACACGCACCTGAGTATGATGTACTGTGTATTCTGGTCTTCAAACATTCTATTCTATGAGCTGTTAGGGTAGTTGACCACTCCTATAACGATTGACATCTTGGCGCACCTGATTAATGATGCCCGGAGTCGCCGACATTGGTCAATTGTCATTCTGAATTTTGATATAGCATGTTCTGCCTTGTCTCGTCTAGTTGATGTACTGGTTTGACCGTAAGAACTGTAATATTTTGTGGAAATCGTTTATGTTACTGCTTAATGTTTCAAAATCTGGTATTTTCTGGAGTCGACTATTTATACTATCGATATTGATACTGTTTTCGAATTTCGATTATGGTATTATTGATTTTGCTAAATTATTTGTATATTTTCATGAGAATTCCTATTTTGGCATATATATGTAGGTAGTGTATTTATCTACCTGCCGTGTGTTTTTCTTACTGAGCACGTTGAGCTCACCCCTTACTTTCCTCCACAGAACCTCATCAGTAGCTGAGACTGCTGTTATAAGTTGAATTATTTTGTATAGCCATACGTCAGCAGAGTATTCTTCCGTGTTAAAGGTATACCCAATATAGATATTTATTTTATATCTAAATTTTGTAAGTACAGTAATGTATATGGAAATGTGTCTGGAGAATGTGAACATGAATATTTTGTAAAAGAAAAATTACGCTGATTATTTAATTGGAAAGTACTACCATTAGTTTTGCTTAAATTTGTTACCAAGAAATAAAATTGAATAGACGGATTTATTGTTCTGATCTATTATCGACTCGTAGCCCAACAATATAGTTTCGTAAAATCGGGTCGTTACAATGCTAGGCTCATGTCAATCTACATGTATGTGTAAGCAAGTGCTGTGTTAAAGTGACATGTATGCAAAATATCATGTCCTGACGTCAGATATGTCTATACTGACTCATACTTTAAATTTAAGGTTGTAAGTGGTATCAGTTGGAAGAATGCCTTAGGCACTTCATTTCCCTGAGCCTTAATGCGATGACCAAATGTCTAAATCACTTATCATATATTAACGACGCACACTGAACATATAGCAATGTGATTGTTGAATGTACTTATTCAAAACATATTTCTTATACATTTAGCTCAAAACGAATAATCTTACGAAAATGGATAACTGATAAAGTTAAGCAAAAACCTTAAAGCATTGATTCTAATACTGATATAAAAAAAAATTGATAGAGTTAGGCATAAAGGCTCAAAACCACTGAAATGAATACTAATGTCAAATCAGATAATTGACAAAGTTAGGTATAAAGCTTCAAATCATAGAAACATGTATTAATGTCAAAAGGGATAACTGATAGAGTTAGGCATAGCGCCTTAGATCATTGAAACGAATACTGATGTCAAAATATAAAACTAATACTGATGTCAAAAATTGATAACATTTAGGCAAAAGCACTAAATCACTGATATGGATACAAATGTCAAAACGAATAACTGATATTGATATAAAAACATATAACTAATAGAGTTTAGGCTAGAATCTCTAATAACTGATACTAATACTGATAGCCATCCTAGCTAGTAATGGAGAAAGTGTCGGAAGCAACACAATACCTATCGCAATAGATTATAACTCTAGACCCACTGATCAATTGAGAGTTGGAACCTGTATGTCGTATGATGAAGACAAGTATGATTTGCTAGGAGTACAAGGCTCGATAGGCACACTCTTTGATAGTCAAGAGTGTAGAGCTCAATGGACAAGTAATAAAACCTAGAGCAAGCTTTATAGGCTTAAGGTGACTCGAAGGTCAATGGGCATGCCTGCACTAAAAAATGGAGTTGAAAATAGTGTACAAGTCAAAATCTTAGAGTTTTCATAAGAAAATGATCTCTTATCAAAACTTACAAAACGAAGCATGTCATCAAGATTCAAAGGTTCTAGAATAGCATTTAGTTCCTTTAGGACTCTAGAGGTAACTTTTATCATTCAAAGGTACCAATATAGCACTTAGTTCCTTTAAAACCCTAGAGGTGACTCCTACAGTCTGAAATTTGACGACATTGTCTGATTTGCCTAGTTGGTGCATGGTTTCAAAATATTGATCAAAACAATTTTGAGCTTTATGTAACTATAATGCTATTGGTTACAAAAGTCAACTCAAAACAATAGATTTCAAGCCAAAACATAATGCAAGTTGCCATAAATTCGTGCATAAAGATAGTTTAAACCAAACATGCTATGCATGTAATCACAAATGCATCAACAGAATGCAACAAGCCACTTTGTATGGTTGCCTATGGTAGTCTGATGCAAGCCTTGCTCATATACACATAACTTATACACACATAAACAAAGCAAGTTCACATAAGCGGATACACATTTCACTTCACTTAACACATAAGCTTATTTGGCCATAACACACAAGTTAGACAAAAGATTTCCTCCCAACCCAAGCACTAAACAGAATCTTATGTCATCATAACTTATAGTATACCTTAACTTACCTCAATAGCCAAGCTCATAATAATTGCATAGCTTAGTTCATAAATTTGTTTAGTCATTAACAATAAATTTAAACATCTCCTACAAGATGATACTAACATATTTTTTACTTAAATCACTTACCTTAAGTTTAGCAAATACTTCATTTTGAAGCTCAAGCTTCTACACCACTTCGAGTCACTACACTTAATTTCATTACCATCTTAATCAATCATATGTGTTAATAATATACATACATATATCCATTCACATTCAATACAATCCACAAGCGTTGGCTCTTCATTTCAATGTTCATATAGTTACTAAGTTATGAGTGTCCATTCACAAATCCATTTAATAGCACAATATTTCTAAACCATTTCCACTACTTTTTCATCACAATATGAATACTAAAACCCCCCACATTTTCAAAACATCCAACGATTATTCAATTACTCAATTTAAGGACATAGCCATAACCATTTCATCATAATATCATCATTACCCAGTCAATTTCATTAATTCATAATTATAACCATATCATATTCACAACAATTTTTAATCCTAAACAAGTCAAGCCATTACCTATAACAAGACTTTCTCCACTTTCTTTACACTACAAATCATTATTCACATCAAAATACCATAATCAATCATAAACCTATATCAGTTTCATCAAGTCACAAGGATTCCTCACCTTAATCATCATGGTTGACCTTATGAGAGATAATCTCACCAATTTCTAAACAACCTTTATAATTATCAAATTTAACACATCAAAACTTAAAACTTCAATAAATTTAAAAAAATCTCACCTTTCTTACTCTTTAGGGTGGGTGACACTTTCTCTCTCTAAAACCCAAGCTTTTTCTTCAAATCCTAGTTAGAATTAACCTTTGGGAAGTAAAGGAAAGGTGGGTTTAAGGTTAGATTACAAGATCTTTGAAGAAAAATCAAGAATTTTGCAAGAAAGTTGGATTTTCTTTCCTACATTTTTTTTCTTCAAGCGTACCGAGTTCTATGGGTGAAATGGGGGATAATGGGTTTTTTTTTTTTAGACTTCTAAAGACTTAAAATAGGGGAAAGTGGCTTAGGCCATGTTTGGCAAAAAATGAATTAAAGGAAATGTTCAATACCAATTAATGTGGTTATCGTTAGCTCTTCTAACATAAGCTTATTTAATATTTTGAAAGTGTCTTAAGAATGTTTAGGAAGAGTGTTGGTGGCACTTAAAAATTTGTACGAGGGTCTCTCTTCATTTTAATACTTTAAAATCATTATTCATGTCAAATGGCACTATTTGCGTCAAATTTACTATTCACACCATAACTTCATTTAATCTTATTAATTTTGATGCGGCGTGATTAAGTATCACTTAATAACTTATTAGACGTGTTAGTGGTCACTTCGTTGTGACAAAAATGTAATCCGTTCGCTTAAAATCGAGTAATTTTGGAAGCCTATTGATTAGAGCTTAAAATCACTATTCAAGTTCTATTTGACAATTTTAATTGAATTTGGACGGGATTTTGTCCAACTTGAGTAGGGATAACGACATTATACTTATTTTGATGTGAGTTGGAGTCATTTCTTGATTACTAAAAAAGGCAAAAATTACAATTTTACCCATGCCTCCTTGATAGCACATCACTTCATGTTCACATTTTCCTTATTTATTGATACATATTTGTACCTTATTATTATAGTACGATTGAAATCACATATTAAAACACTTCATGCATTTTTTAATTAATTAATGCCTGAATCGAATGTACAATATTGACGTTTTTTGCAATCACCCCACTTTGAAAAATTTAGTTCTCCAAATTTACAAGTCATATCAAAACAATTCCGAATACTTTTCCTTTATAATGTTATCAAGTTTCCACGTAGCCTTATCAGATGAATGGTGTTGTCATAACACTTTGACCATCGATATAGTCTTAGATTTTAGCACCTTTTGCTTTCTATCCAATATTCGGATTGGCTCTTCTGTGTACCTTAAATCCTCCCTGATATTTAAAGGTTCATACTGAATTACATGAGAGGGATTCAAATGATACTTTTACAGCATGGATACGTGGAAAATATTATCCACTATTGATGGTTGTGTAAGCCAAGTCTTCGACCCTCTCAGGAATCTTAAATAGACTAATGAACCTTGAGCTTAACTTGCCCTTTTTGTTGAATCTCATAAACCCCTTGAACGAAGAAATCTTCAAGAATATAATGTTTCCCACCTCAAACTTTAGATGTTGTTTCCGATTATTGACATAGCTCTTCTGACGGCTTTGAGCTATTTTTAATCTATCACATATTAGTCTGATATCTTCATACGCTTTTCCAAGAACTTACAACAGAATAAATTTTTATCCTCCACTTCTTCCTAACCTATGGGAGATCTACGTCTTTGTCCATATAATGCCTTGAAAGGCACCATACCAATACTAGCAAGCTAGCTTTTATCACATGCAAACTTAGCTAGTGTTGGGTGATCATCCCATGATCCTCAGAAATCAATGGCACTCGCCTTCAACATATCCTTGAGTGTCTAGATAGTTCTCTTGAATTGGCCATCTAACTGAGGGTGAAATACCATTTTGAATTTAAGCTTGGACCTAAAGCCTCTTGAAAATGCTCTTAGAAATACGAGGTAAACTTAGAATCCTTCTTAGATGTGATGCTAATGAGTATAACATGTAAATGGAAAATCTCATTCACATACAACACTGCTAAAAAAACCAATGTGTCTGTGGATTTAATGGCTAAGAGGTGGGCAGACTTGGTCAAGCTATCCATAATAACCTAACCTGCGTCATGATTACGCCAGGTCTTGGGTAAACCCTTGATACAATCTGTGGTAATATGCTCATATTTCCATGTCAAAATTGGTTTGAGTAACATACGAGTCTTTAGTGTTCAACCTCTATCTGCTAACAATGAAACACTCGCCACAAAATCTACTATGTCTCATTTCATCCTAACCCACCAGCACACACTGCGCAAACTCTGGTAGATATTAGTACCACCTGGAGCATCATGTACTTAGAGCTATGAGCTTCGTCTAAAATCAATAGCATCATGTACTTAGAGCTATGAGCCTCGTCTAGAATCACTCTCTTTAACTCAGAATTGGTGGGTACACTAATTCGACCTCCAAACCTTAATATTTCATCCTATAAAACCATAATATTTGTACTTTGTCCATGTTGGACCTGACTAGCAAACTTAATCAATTCGAGATCCACTTTTTGAGCTTATTTGATTTGATCAATAAGGTAAGGCTTGATCGTTAGACTAGCAATAAAGCAATCCTCGTTTAAAGGTGGAACATGTAATCCCAACCTTGCAAGTTGATCCAAAAGATCTCATTCTTGGACCATCATGTAAGAAACTAACCTAATGCTCTTTTTGCTTAAGGCATGTGCCACATCATTAGCTTTACTTAAGTAGTAAAAGATATTGCAATCGTAATCCTGTAGTAGTTCCATCCATCTCCACAGACGCATATTAAGTTTCTTATGCCAAAACAGATACTTCAGGCTATTATGGCCAGTGAAGATCTAGAACTTCTTACTATACATATAGTGGCATCAAATCTTAATTGCAAATACCATAGTAGCCAACTCCAAATCATGAGTCAGGTAGTTCTTCTTATGGTCTTTTAATTTCCTTTAACCATAAGCGACTACCTTCCTATGCTTCATCAGAACACAACCAAGACCCTGATGAGAGGTATCACTAAATTTAGGTATTCCTTCTGAACCACTGGGAATGGTCAAGATTGGAGCTGTGGTCAAACGATGCTTTAACTCTTGAAAACTACACTCACATGCATTTCAAGCTGAATATCTTTACACCTGAGGTAAGTCACAAGGGCAAGAATTGTGGAGAAACCTTGCAAGCCAATCAAGACTTATTATGATTGCAAATACTTTTTTATTATTCTTTATGTCAGTATATATTATAACTATAAGTTTTGATAATTATGAAGTATTTCTTTATCCATAGGTCTAGAGAATAATTTTATTATGTAGATAAAGTTCATGAGACATAATAGCCTCGCAAGTGAATTACAATGTGTTACAATTATTGGATCACTATGCATCAATAATTTATTCCTAAAATATTTCTTAGTCATTGTACTACCAAGAATGAGAATTGATAATGCTTAAAGATCGGTATATGTTATGCTTCATACTTGTATAAAATGCAACTAATATAATGAGTTGAAATGTGAAGATATTTGAAGATAACATATGAGTGCTTATTAGAGAATAAGTTTACTGAAATGATTCGCTGTGAGAGTTCCATTTGGTAGTATCACTTATATGTCTATGGAATATACTCTCATGTGAAACCAATTTAAGTAATCCTTGGACCTAAGATGCCATGTCATTTTATATATGGACCTACATACTTTGGTTTCATCCTTATGGGTTTGAAAGAGCCAAATGTCTAAAACGAGTGTTTCTAGGTATGTCTTGCATATGAAGATGGATGAGTAGTCAAGATGAGGATTCATATCCTCGAATAACCTAAAGGGATAATATTATTAGTGTATGCCTTAGGTCTAATTCACTTGGTGAGAGGCAAGGTACCGTAGCAAAATATGTTCACTAAGGGAAGTGACATAAAAGGTTTCCCTATGCCATCTTAATCAACTATACTGAGACATAATGACTTTAAGATAAGGTGGAGCCTATGGAACAATAAAAGCC
Source organism: Firmiana major (assembly GCA_033439115.1). NCBI lineage: Eukaryota > Viridiplantae > Streptophyta > Magnoliopsida > Malvales > Malvaceae > Firmiana > Firmiana major. Next base: position 5,512,119 of record CM065909.1, read on the forward strand.
TTGCAAGGGATTTGTAATGTGGTTACAATTATGAGAATTTTTATGCATCAAAGCTGATTTCCTAAAAACTGTTGTTGGTCATTATTCTGTTGAGACATGGCATCAATAGTGCTAAATATCAGTACATGCTATGCTGCCTTACTTATGAAGTAAGCAATCGTTCTCATAAATTGAAATATGGATATTTGAAGATAGCATGTAAGTGCTTATTAGAGAATAAGTTCATAGAACATGACTCGAAATGGGAGTTTCATTTGGTGGTGTCGCTTGAGTGTCTATGGAATATGCACCTACATGTTAGTAGTGCAAGTGATTCTTTGAATTGAGATGCTAACTCATTTTATATGTCACGACCCAATTCCATTCTCTTTAACCGAAATCACTGAAAATTTTTCGCGTTTTACTGTTACCTTACCCGGTCGTGAACTAAGCTCACCACACACTGTTGGGCTGTGAGTCAATAAGCTAGCTTAGTCTTGCTCACACAACTGAGCCTTATGTACAGCCTCCTCATAAGTCACAATGTCGAAGGGAGCTAGCTTAGTCCGGATGGCCAATCTCAATCCATCCATGAACTTCTGAATCTTTCGGGTCTCACTACCCATCGTGTCCGGGTCATATCTCCCCAAGGACATAAACTTGGACTCATACTCGTCCACAGTACGGTTCCCCTGAACCAAGTTCATAAATTCCATCCGCAGTCTCCTCTGTGCGGTAGCTGGGACATATTGTCTCCTGAAGGCCTCTAGAAATATCTCCCATGAGATCTCAGAGTGTCTGGCCCTCAAAATAACCTCGGTGGACCTCCACCAATGCTCGGCCTCGCCTTTCAGCATAAACACGGCAAAGGCAACCTTCTCACTTGAAGTGCATCGGAAAAACCTATACAGTTTCTCCATCTCATACACCCAATCCTCCGTAATCACTGGGTCCTTCACCCCTCTGAACACTGGGGGTTTCAGCGCTTGAAACTCTCACAACCTGCTCAAGTCGCAGTCATAACCCACATCACTACCGCTCTGCTGTGGAGCGATAGGAGAATCTGTATCCTGGGCTGGAGGTGGTGTAACTGTAACTGTCTCAGCAGTTTGAGGTCTCTCTACCTCTGCAGCTGCCTGTTCCGTAGTAGGCTGTGCTGCGGGACCTCGTCTGTCACCGGCGCCCAAGGCCTGCGTGACTATCTCCACCAGACTCTCAATACTCCGCTCTAATCTAGCGAAGCGAGCCTCAGTATCACCTGCTCTCTCAGCAGGGTTCTGTGGAGCCTGCTCAGTCTGTGGCTCCGCACGGCTCTCAGGCCTACCTCTACGGCCTCTAGCACGTGCTCTCGCCCCTCTACCTTTGCGTGTAACTGGCATAGTGACTAACTCCCTGTATTATAATAATTCATTAAGCTCAATCCATCACGGTATACACAGTTATATCTAAACAAAAGCACAGTACTATGGGGGTGTACTTTCCTACATTTTATTAATGACTCACATCAGGCCAACACAGCTCTGATACCAATCTCTGTCACGACCCAATTCCATTCTCTTTAACCGAAATCACTAAAAATTTTTCGCGTTTTACTGTTACCTTACCCGGTCGTGAACTAAGCTCACCACACACTGTTGGGCTGTGAGTCAATAATAAACACCACATCTCATTCATTCTCAATTAATTAAAACGATGTCATACATGTGCATTTAATCGTGTACTTATACGAGTACATGTTTTACTGACATCTACATCCCCCATAAGTACAACTCAAAAGAATACTGTGCTTTTACATTGTTTAGATACAAAAAGAATCACTGTGTATATACCTCTTAGCGATGGAGATGCAGCGGAGTCCAAAATAATAAGCCTCAGTCCTCACTGGGCTACTATGCACGCTCTGTAGGGGGGAAAAATAGAGTGGGATGAGCAACCACACGCTCAGTAAGGCAATAATGCAAGCATGGTAGATAACTACTCTATCTACATGCTGATAGTGTTATGCATAAATCATTTATAGTAGGAGCATGAGGAATAAAACTATGCCATATGAGTATACATATATATCATGTATCAAAGTCATGTAAAATTGGCATATAAAACATGGTAAAACATCATGTATATATCATCTCATGCTCGATCTCATTTAAATTCATAAAAGGGCAATTCATTTAGAAACCTCCTTTTTGAACCAACAACATAACACCACCAAATCAACTCACAATCACAACCACATTTACGTTCCACAATTCACGCATGTGTATAAATCTAGGTCACTATATCAAAAGTGCCTATGTGAACCATTACATCATAAATCATCCCAGACCACACGCATCCAGGTGTGCGGGGTATCATGCTGGCACGAAGATGGATTATCCCTCGCCAGACTTTCTCATCACATAACCATCATGCGGTACATCGTACTCCATGTAATATACACGGTACAGCGTACTCCGCAAACTCATATTGTGATTGGGGGAGCCATTCCTAGGTCTTATCTACCCTATACCAAGAGTATTCCATATTCCGTGAAGGAGAGCCTCCCCGCCGAACAGAGCCTCCCCGCCTAACAGAGCCTCCCTGCCTCCTCGGGCTTAAGGATGTTAGCTTAAGGATGTAGGGCTTAAGGATCCTTTCCGTAAGAGAGCCTCCCCACCGAACAGAGCCTCCCCGCCTAACAGAGCCTCCCTGCCTCCTCGGGCTTAAGGATGTTAGCTTAAGGATGTAGGGCTTAAGGATCTTACCGTACCCATGTAGGAGAGCCTCCCTGCCTAACAGAGCCTCCCCGCCTCTTTGGGCTTAAGGATGTTGGCTTAAGGATCCCACAGTAAGAGAGCCTCCCCACCGAACAGAGCCTCCCCGCCTAACAGAGCCTCCCCGCCTCTTTGGGCTTAAGGATGTTAGCTTAAGGATGTAAGGCTTAAGGATCTTACCCACTTTCACAACCTTATACGTATCCCATTGTGCAAACTTGTGCGAGCAAAGCTCTAGCACGACTCATGCATCATGCATCTTCTCATAAAGATGCGCGTACGAGCATAGCTCTAGTACGGTTATACTCATAAGACAACCACTCAAAATCCACGTACGAGCAGAAGCTCCAGTACGGTTTATAAATATCATTATAGTTTCCAAATCAAGGTGCGAGCTAGGTTCCAGCACGTTTCATACAAATGAAAACATAGAAATCCAGCGCGAGCGAGGCTCTAGCGCGATTTATGTCATACAAGTGTGATAGGCGGCTCATATACAATTCATCAATCCCGGCAATTTGGGTTTAGCACTCACAAATGTTTTTCCACAACAACCATACAATACTAGCCGTCCTATCTACGAGCTTGCTTAAAACCAAGCAATTCGTTTTGGAAAAACATCAAAACATTAGATTTATGCAATTATTAGCCTTACTATCCCATTTCATAAAATCCACTTCAAATCCAAAACCACGCATATACTCGTCATCATTCACGAATACCATCCATCATTTATTTGAGCAATTCATGCATTTCATACAACACCCAATATTCACCCAGTTCAAAATACGAGCAGCTATCTCTATATACTCACAAAATTCCCTTACCTGGAATCGCGATGCGTGATTCCACTTCCTTAAGCTGCTTACTCGTACGGTTCGGTTCGCCTTCAACGAACTCTTCGGGGACTGCACAAAATCGTATCCCGCATTATATTCGATCCATACAATGCAACCCTTGCGCTTGCTATAGTCAATTTAACCTATAGCCTCTATTAACGCTTATACGGCCTCGTTTCATTACTTTACCCATAACTCGAGTCTATGGATCTTCTTAGGCCTATTAACTTATTCAAAATCGATGTTAAATTGACATTAAGCTCATAGTGTTCATATTCCATGAATTCCCTCACTATGGCATTTATCAATCATATACATATCCATTTTCACAATTCCTCCAACTCACCAACTAATTCCATCTAACCATCTAGAATCATAAACATTACCCCAATAACAACTTTAGCATGCCATAAACCATAAGCTCATTCAATCCCACATATCCTCACATTATACCCATTTTAGATTTCTAGGTCACACCAATTCCACTACATTCCTAGGTAGTTTATCCATCAATACTCATACCAATCAACTCCAAAATCAATTAAATAGCTAATGCATTTGGATTGGAGTGTTAGAATCTTACCAATATGATTTCTCTTCTTGCTCCAATTGGTAATGCCCTCAACTCCTTCAATTCCAAAAATGGGAAAATGCCCTCTCACTATGTTGTTCTCCTCTTTGATAGGAACAACTTTGCCTCTAATGATCTCTCTCTAAATCTCACTGAAAATGGCTGATTTTAGAGAGGGAAAGTTGGGTTTTTGGGTTGAAAATGGGAGGTTCCGAGATTTCCAGATTTTTCAGCTTTCCTTATATAGAAATGACTTGAGGAGATCGATCTGGTCCAAGAGGAGATCGATCTGGTCCCTTAAAATCCCTCTTTTCACGGTATTTTTAAGCCTGAGATCGATCTGTCGAAGCAATGAGATCGATCTGTTGAAGCATGAGATCGATCTGTCGAAGCATGAGATCGATCTGGTCCCAAACAGAGAGCTAAGGAGATCGATCTGGGTGCTTGAGGATCGATCTTTCCACTACAGAATGCTTGAGAGATCGATCTGGCTCCATTGGAGATCGATCTGCTCGATTCTTTCGCCCAAATAAGAGCATTCTGGCTCTCCCAGATCGATCTCTCATCCTAGGAGATCGATCTGGACCTCATGTTTTCCAGATTTCCTGCAGTTTCATTGCTGCAACTCATACCAACACACCCTCAATCTATTGCCATGGCCATTTTCTCATCCATCCACCTTTATAACTTGAAAATGGCATCCATTCATACCTTATGCACATTGAAACTTGTGTGCATTCATTGTATGTTCAAAGGCATGCTACATAAAACCAAATGGAAGCATAACTCCATTCCATTTTACCACACTACTCATCTTGAGTCTCAATCACATCCATCACTTGCTAGAACTCATTTCTTCGTATTCATACTCAATGAAACTTGTATGTACGTTACAATTTATATTACACATACATACTTTGAATCCCTGGACTTACATCAATCATACTTTACATTACAAGTCCATTCATATTATTTGATCCAATTATTCACATTACCATTATACATATACGGGGTCTTACATTATATGTGTTCTATCATACTTTGATTTCATTCTATCAGGTTTGATAAGCCTAAAATAGGTGCTTTTGGGTATGGCCTAAAGCATGTGATGGTGGATAAGTAGTCAAGATGAGTATTTATCACTTCGAATGACTTAAGGGGATAGTACCTCATGTATCTTAACTTATATTAACTCATAAAGCCTTTGGTCAAAGCACTTGTTAAGAACAGTTAATATTTAAAGCTTGTGGATAACTATGAAAATATACTTGAGGTAGACATTTAACTAAGCTTTAGTCTTTTCTGAGTTATTATGACGAAAGACTAAATTACTTTGAGATCCTGCACACTAAATGGTTGGTCAAACCTTTTTGACCTTTCAAAAATTTTGGTTGTCATGATATGTTGCTAGATGCCACTCATGATTTATGAATTCAAATAAAAATTTAAATTTATTGTTAACATGTTGGAATCTTAATGGGTTGAAAATTTTGGAATTTTATATTTGGATTTATTAAGTTTTATGTCACGACCTCCTCTCCCGTGACCTACCAAAACCACCACAAATTTTTCGTATTTTACTTCTCCTTCTGTCATAACTCAACACCAAACCGTTGGGCTGTGATTCGATATTAGCCATCTCAACCACATTCATTACATAACATGCATACATGTCAATACAAATATTCTATTGACTGTAAGTACTCTTTAAAAGTAAACTCATATACATTAATACAAATACTTGTACATATACATCACCGACCGTACATTCGTTTACATAACTGTGCTTTTACATTGTTCAGAAAAAAATGTTCAAACGTGTACACCTTTTGTCAGATGGGTATGCAATGGATAAAGGAATACCAGTCCTCAGCCGTGTTCAACTACTGTGAACGCTCTGTAGAGAAGGGAAATAAAAAGGGGGTAAGCTCACAACTCAGTAAGGAAATAAGGCAAGCAAGTAGATAACTACACTATCTACAAAATACAATGCTCAAGCCTTGAAATCATTTCCTTTTCGATTCATATCTAAAGCATGTAACTTTCTTGAAACATTTATGCAATATATATGATACAAATCGTCAGTATGAACTGAAAACATGTTGGTTTAATAATCTCAGCAGTTTATGCAAAACATTGCATTTCTCATGTAATCAATATAAATCACATTTTATCATGCCATTTCAATTAAATTAAAACAATGATGGCATATCGTCATGTTAAAAATATGGAAATCCGGGCCTCACCCATCCCTCGGGTTACCCTTTCACACACAAAGGTCACATGTTGAGGCTTAACCCATCCCTCGGGTTTACCCAATTATAAAAACTCATGTGACAATTCAAACAAGAAATATCAGTAAGGTGAGATAAGCGAATACATGTTCCTAGATTATGATCATAACTCATTTTTCGTGATCCCAGGCTATACAGTACTCGGTGTGCAGGGTTTCACATTTACTGTAACGGGAGGTGGGTCAAATCCTCAATCGTTAGCTAATAACTCAATAACATCGTGTACTCATGGTACAACATACTTCATGTGACATACACGGTACAAAGTACTCCATGGACCCAATCCTCATAGTCGGGGTGCCTGCCATTGGTCTTAGCCATTATAGCATGGATAAAATTTTTCCATAGCCCTTGGCCATATCTCAAAATGTTGCACGTGCGAGCATATAACTGGTGCGACACATAATCTGTACAGGCTCCCAACAAGGCTGTTTCATGCTATCTCTTTCAAAACTAGTACGTGCGAGTAAACTCCCAACACAAACTAATGCATATAGTCATATAAAACTAGTATGAGCAATGCTCCCAGCACTATAACATGTAAAACTGAGTATGAGCACTGCTCCAATACTCTATTATGCATAAATAAAATTGAGTACGAGCAATGCTCCAATACTCTATCATGCATAAATCGCATTAAAATCTAGTATGAGAAATACTCAAGTACTATGTGAAGCATATCTCATAAAATCTAGTACGAGTATTACTGTAGCACCAATGGTTTTCACACAAACTGATAGATGTCTTATTTCAATTGAAATTCACTCAATTAAATCAAATCGACACTAAAATGTGCTGTTTTCGTATATAACAGGAAAACATTAGCCAAATCTATCCATGCAACTGTCAAAACTAGTCACAAACATGCTTCCTAAGCTTTTTACCCATATTTGGGGTAAAACCACAATTTTACCTTATCGGTTCCTACTAAAACTTTTCTATACTCGAATTTCATATACAATATAACTAATCGAAATTCTATTCAAAATACATGTAGCTACCTCTAGCTGCTCATGAAATTCCCTTACCTTAGATCACGTCACGTGACCCCATTTCCTCAGTGCTGTTAAACTTTGCAGTCCAATCAGCTTCCAATATTATTTTCGAAGCTGTAGATAACCATTCATATCAGTGTATCTTAAAATACTAAATTTTCACTTGCATGAACCTCAAATCAATGTATTTAGCCCTTTTTACACTCATTTAGTCTTATTACAATTCATTGGATTTTACTCTTTCTCAAGTCCATTTCCAACACATGTATTTCACAAAACTATCTTATAATCATATATACATGCTTAATAACTTCACTACATGCTTCAATCATTATCGAATCCATGCCTACTCAACTTTCTCATCATTTTCTCAATTCCAAGCAAAAATCTAGGTCATGGAGATTTTACATATTCAAGATGTTTTCAGCAACTTAAACATACACCAAGATACCTATATTAACATATTTGAAATTGGTGTATTAAATCTTACCTAGCTTGAATTTTCCTTTTTTTCCAAATTGGGGGAAAATCCACTTTGCTCCATCAATCCTTGATTTCAACTTCTAGTTTTCAACTATGTTGTCCTCCTCTTCATAAGAAACAACTTTGCTGAAACAAATCTCACTCAAAACTAATTGAGAGGGATGATTTTTGGAGTAGGAAAGGTTAGGTTTTCACTTTGGTTAAATGAAGGATTGATAGTTCCTGGGGAAATGAAGGTGCATGAGTCCAGTATATATAGAATTGCCCTTGAAGATCGATCTGCCCTGTGTTTATCCCTTCAGATTTTGACTTTTTAAGCCAAGGGATCGATCTGCTCTTTAGCATGAGATCGATCTGCTTCAAACAGAATCTTATGGAGATCGATCTGGCCCTTGAGAAGAGATCGATCTTGTCACGACCCTCAACTTAACAAAATATGTACAATTTTTTTGTATTTTCATGCGTTGTTTATTAATCATCCTTACCTTATCTCGATCGTGATCATCTACATACTCAATGGTTGGGCTGTGTGTCAATGTCTACCTCATCCATCCATAGCAATTTAATTTGCAACATAATTTCAGAAGTAAACACCTTTATAAATACATCAAAGTTACTGTTTACAAGTGCTTACATTGCTTTACATCCCTAATGTTTACATACAAAATGCTACTGTGCTATGTCTAGTTTAGATATAAAATAATTCAAGTGTGTATACCTTGCGCGATGGGATGCAGCGGATACCAAAAGGGAACGCCTCCAATCACGCTCAGTCTATACTCAATTCTCTGTAGAGAGGGGGAAAATAAGGGGGGTGAGCAAACCACACGCCCAGTAAGGTAATCATGAGAACAGGTAGATACTGCACTATTTATGTGATCGTGATGCCATGCTCAAAGCATTTATTTCATCATTTTCTCAAATATGAGTGTATGATTGTGTTAATGGTATGTAAAGCAATTCATGCTATTAAAAATTTAGTGCACAAAACCCATTCAAAGCATGACATTAACCATAATGCATATTTCATAAGGCATGGCATTAAGCATCATGCATTAGTGCACTTTAAAATCCATTAACATACTTTCATCTCAAAACAATTCAACTGTAGTCAAGATTCGGTCCCTCCCTCAGACTATCCAGACCCACAAAACATTTCAAACATGGATTTATTCTCAAAGCAATAGACATGTGAGATAGGCAATTCAATAAGGGAAACAACCTCTAAGACTATGGCCATAACCTGTGATACCAGTTACACGGATCAGGTGTGCGGGATATCACCACTATCTGCTTCCACACGGGAGGTGGGTCAAATCCTGCCCGTCGGTCCATAGCAGATCTCATCCGAAGATGACATATCACATCTTAACACGGTACAACGTACTCCATGCTATCTACAAACGTACTCCGTGGACCCACTTCAACATATCATATCACGCCACATCTCAAACGTACGTGTGAGCTTATTTAATCGGTATGACCTCTTGTCTACCCGAAGCTCTTAACATGGCTATCAACATGTCAAAATATCACAAATGCACGTGCTAGCCTATTTAATCGGTGCGACACCTAGTCTACCCAAAGCTCCAAGCACGACACAAATAAGGTGGGCATCTAATGCGAGCTAAGCTCCAAGCACAATGCCAAAACTAGTATGAAATCCATGTGAAAACTAGTGCGAGCTAAGCTCCAGCACTCATGCGTATAAAACACATCAAATCTTATGCGAGTGATACTCTAGCACGCTTTTATTCTCACGAAAACCATGTAGGTGGCTCAATTCTTTGCAAAGTATGGTTAACAAACCAAATCAACTCATTTCTTTTGCAATTCATTTTCAAATGTTAGCCAACCTACCAATCATTTGCTAAGAAACAATAAAACATGATTTTCCAAAGCATTATGCTTTTATTTTCATGCACATTTCTCAAACACCCAACTTTTACCCTTCAATCACCCAATATCATTTTCTAACATCTCATGCATTCTAGTAAAGCATTTAAGCGCCCAAATTGTACACAGATATCTCTAAGAGTCCACAGAATTCCCTTACCTCAATTTACTTGAGTGCGACTCTCTTCCTCTTAGTTTCTTACGCTCTTGGCTCGTCTTGCTCCGGTGTATCCTCGAGACCTGCGATTCATTCATCAAACACTTGAGTTAACGTTCTTAACTCGAATTTTGATTTCACTAGTCAATATAATTCATCTATGCATTTACCAATGCCTTAATCCACATTTTACCCCTTTTGGTAAATCTCACCATTTATTCACTAACATCTTAAAATCATACTTATTACACCATTATCACCTTAAGATATCCTATTCATCATTAATACCTCTACATTTCCACTTTCTCCCACTAGACCATTTCTAGGTCATAATCATTCCAATGCATTTTAGATAGTTTCTAACAATACTAAGCACCCCAATCAACCCCAAACATCAATATCTTAGCAATGTGCTTGAGTTATTTCATTAGAAACTCACCTAGCTTGATTTCCTTGTTGCTCCATATGGAAATGCACCTTGATCCTTCAATCCATAAATGGGGAAAATGCCTCCAAGCTAAGTTGTTCTTCTATTCGATATGAACAACTTTATCTCTAATAGCTTTCCCTCAAATCTTACTGAAAATGGTTGGATTTAGAGAGAAAAATCTAGGTTTTGGGTTTGGAATAGAGAGGGAATGGTTATTTTTGTGATTTGCAGATTTCAACTGCTCCTATTTATAGATTCAGCTTAATGAGATCGATCTTCCTTGGGTGGAGATAGATCTAGTCCCCTTAATTTCCTTTTTTTCACGATATTTTGAAATATGAGATCGATATATCAAAGCTGGAGATCGATCTGCTCCCAAATAGAGAGTTAAGGAGATCGATCTGTTCCATTAAGGATCGGTATGCATTTTAAAAAATGTCTAAGAGATCGATCTGGCTCCCTTAGAGATCGATCTGTCCTGTTCCATAGCTCAAAATAAGAGCATTTTGGCTTTTCCAGATCGATCTCTCATCCTATGAGATCTATCTGGCCATCATATTTTCAGGTTTTACTGCAGTTTTCTGCAGGTTCTCACACCACAACAACTTTAATTTGCTGCCACAGTCATTTTCTCATCTGATCATATTTGAGACTTAAAAATGGCATCCATTCCTACTTTATACCTATTTACACTTGTGTGGAATCCTTGTATAAACAAAGGCATACGATATAAACCAAATGGAAGTGCATAACTTATACAATCTTCCTTCCATTTTACCACACCACTCATATTCCATTCTACTCACATTCTTCACATGTTTAAGTCCATTTCTTCATATTCATATATAATATAACTTGTACGTACAATCACAACTCTTATTATAAGTGTGTACATTAAACTTATGGACTTACATCACAAACACTTCACATTACAAGTATATTACCACACTTATGATTTTATTTACATTTCTATGTACATATACTAAATTATACATATACGGGGTTGCACAGATTTGGCCTTGCCAGAAACTTATGGAGATTGATCTGCTTTGAATGAGGGATCGATCTCCTCCTCTCAAAATGCTTTGGCATTGTATTTTCAAGCCATGAGATCGATCCTCCTTGCTTATAAGATCGATCTGCTCCTCATCTGCTGTCACAACCCAAAACTACCTAAAAATCAGAGTAAATTTTTCGTTTTTCTTTTATACTTACCTGACCTCTGATCGTGACCAACCACAACCAATAATTGGGCTGTGTGTCAATGCCCATATCATCACCATACATTTTATAGATAGTACACAATTTAAATTAAAATATTAACTCATACATTATGCACTAATTTCTTTTCATTTCTTTAGAATATGTACCCAGTCTATACATCCCAGTGTCAATACAAAATATAATACTGTGATTATGTTATTTAGATATAATATTTATACGTGTATATACCTCAAAAGATGGGCAGCAGTGGATGTTTGGAATGCAGTGCTCAGTCTCCTCAAGGTCTACTGAAAGAAATCTGTGTGAGAAAATGAAAGGGGTGAGCACATCAAGCTCAGTAAGGCAATCCTACGAACAAGTAGATAACCATACAACCTACATGAACGTGGTGCCATGCATAAACCACCCCTTCTCCACACATTTCAAAACAGATGCTATGATTCATGATGTCATGTAAAACAATTCACATATGGTTTTCAAAGGGCATGAAAACTTAACATGTTAATCCTTTTAAATCATTTCATTCTCGTTAAAATTGCACAACAAAGCAGGACTTAACCCATCCCTCGGGTGTTCCTGACTTACATAAAATCATGAAGTAAAATGATTTTCAAAGCAATGATAACATGTAAGAGTTTAAATCCCAATTTTATTTCCATCACAATCACGTCTCAGTCAGGACTCAACCCCTCCCTCGGGTGATCCAAACTCACACAAAAATCCACAAAATGTGTTTCTTAAAATCATCAACATGCGAGACTAGGCAATATATGTATATCTCAAGCAAATAACTAGGACTATGGCCATATGTCCCTGTGATCCCACTGCTACACGGATCCTAGTGTGCGGGGTCTCACCACTATCGGGAACCACCCAGGGAGGTGGGTCAGTCCATCCCGTCGGTCCTGCCCGATCACTCGCATCCGAAGATGCCACTCGCATCCGAAGATGCCACACAATCAATCCCGAGACGGTACAGCGTACTCCATGCTACTTGCACAGTACAACGTACTCCGTGGACCCATATCTCATATCCATACTCATGCCCTGTCTCAAAACGCACGTGCGAGCCTATTTAATCGGCATGACACACAGTCTACACGACGCTCCAAGCACGGTTCATCTCATGTTCTTATAAAATCAGTGCGAGCGATGCTCCAGCACTCTCATAAAATCAAGGAAAATCTCGTGCGAGCCAAGCTCCAGCACGCGTTTCATAACATCTCATAAGATTAGTGCGAGCTAAGCTCTAGCATTCTATATACAAATCATGTGAAAATCTGGTGCGAGTTAGAATCCAGCACCGTGTCACGAAAATCATGTAAAAATCTGGTGCAAGTTAGACTCCAGCACCAATGCATGTAAAACTCTAGTGCGAGCTCTCGCTTCAGCACTAATGCATGCATCACACAAATCAAAACTCGTGCGAGCTGAGCTCTAGCATGTCACATGTCTATAAAATCACGTAGGTGGCTCTGTTATCTCAAAACAATTTCCAAACAGAATACACATTGTTGAAAATATGCAATGCTGTGCATTTTATTTAAAAGTTACCCAGCCTACTCATGCACGTGTCAAAAACACCTCAAAAACGAGCAGGAACCTCTTGTTCATGCTCCTCGCAATTTTTTCTAAATTTGAAAAATTTACCCAAAACATGGGTATTTTGGTAATTTGCCCATCCGGGGCACTAAAATTTTTATCTTAAATCTAGACCCTTCAGACAATTTTAGGGAATGTAAATGACGTTGAAATTGCGTAAAGTTACCTCTAACAGCCCGTAAAATTTCCATATCTGGAATCACGCGTAACTTATCCCTTCTCGATAATACCAGATCTCTCAGTCCAAATTCGCGCCAACCAAGTCTACGGAACTGCATATAACCACATATTTGGGTCAATTCAATTATCTTTATCAGTATGTCACACTTACTGATCAAATCTAAAGTACTGGGCCCGATTGCACCTTAATGGGCCTCGATCCATTTTCAACCCGTTTCTACTTATTAAATCCCTTCTTCGGGTTTACTGGGCTCATTCGGCTTACCAATAATCATCGGGCTTCGTTCCAAATTCATTGGATAGCCCGTATACTATTTACGGTAATTACTTTAAAATTCTGAATAATATTCCTTTTTATACAGAATTAATCTGTAAAATAATCTTAACTCGGCATTGAGGACTCAAATTGTCGAAATTAAAATGTACTTACCCAATGTTTTACGGGGTACAAAAATCGGAGCTCAATCGGCTCTCGTTCAGGCTCTGTCGTAAAACTGCACAATTAGGTAAATTCGGGTTATTTTCCATTAAATATAATATTAAATAAATTTCTGAAATTTACCTGTAGGTCAATCTCTACCCTCGATCAACTTACTCGAATCTCGAGTCGTCCCCAGAAATTTTTCTTTCCTTTTTTCTTTTTTTTTTCTTTCCTTCCCATTTTCCTTCCTTTTCCTTTTGGCCAAATGGTGCCGTTTTCTGCCCTTTGCCGTCGCCGACGTTTCCGACGGTTTCGCTGGCCACTACTGGTCTCAAAAGGACCCCCTCCTCCTCCTGATCACGCTGGTGCCCACCATTCGAGCTCAGTTGCCGTGGATCACCGAGAATCGAGCCGTTTTCCTCAAGGTTCTCTCTTCCTCCGTTCGTCGATTTTCGACTTCTATACGGCGCGTCTCCGATGCCATGGAGTTCGTCGGCCTCTCCTCTTCCTCCTCCGATCTTCGTTTGAGGTCGTCGATCGTCGGTGGCCGTTGAGGGGTCTCGGGTTTCCTCGAGTTTTTATCGGTTTTCGTTTTTGGGTTCTTCCCGATTTTTAGATTTTCATTTTTTTATTATTATTATTATTTATTATTTATTTTATTAATATTATAATCATTAAAATACTCTAAAATATTCCAAAATATCTATAAATTTTGTATTTTATTCATAATTAATTTATTTAATTTATTCTAATTTATTTATTATATTTTAACCCTTTTCTGGTATATTTTCTCCGTATTTTCGGGATATTGTCCTGAGTGAATTTTCGGTAATTCTAAATAATTCTGAATCTTGATAAATTGGACTCGAAATTTGATAATTTCCTCATTATTGATCAAGATGTCCTAAATCCTTATTTTTAATTAAAATTTTCTTATCGAATTTATACCGAATTTTGATCTTTTGACTGTTTTACCCCTGTAATTGTTTCGGAACCAATTTAACCCGACTTTCCTTCATACATCCACTATCTTTTCTTATTTTAAATTCGTATTTTCTGTCAACTTAATTTCGATCCCTTTCGTTTGGCCGATGGCCATCTCGGCTCGTATTTGACTACTTCATACATTCACCGATATTTCGTTTTATTCTATTTGCAAATTTAATTCAGTCAAAACTCTTCTTATGATTCAATCAATATATGGAACTGTACATCACATGAATCATAAGAAAATGCATCAACAAGTACTAAAAAGTGGGTCTTACATAATCTCCCCCACTAAAAGAATTTGGTCCTCCAAATTGGAACCAAATCAGTCTCTGAACAACTCCGGGTACTTCTCTTTCATCAAACTCTCTAACTCCCAAGTCGCTTCCTCTGGAGTGTGATGCTGCCACAGTACTTTCACCAGGGGAATCGTCTCCAATCTCAATACCTTCTCCTTCTCATCCACCATCTGGATCGGTCTCTCAACATAGGACATACTCTCACTGAGCTCCAATGGCTCGTATCTGATCACATGCGACGGATCCGGCTGATACTTTCGAAGCATGGAGACGTGGAAGACTTTATGGACATTTGCTAGCTCTGGTGGCAACGCTAGCCTGTAAGCTCGATCTCCCACTCTCTCGAGTATCTCAAAAGGTCCTATGAAGCGAGGGCTCAACTTCTCTCTCTTTTTGAATCTTGTAATACCCTTGGAAGGAGAAACTTTTAAGAATACTGACTCCCCTGCTGTAAAATCCAACGGTCTACGTCTCCTGTCAGCATAACTCTTTTGTCGACTCTGAGCTGTCCTCAACCTCTCACAAATCAACTGGACATCCTCAAAGGCCCAACGTATTAAATCGGGAGTGAATATCTGCCTGTCACCAACCTCCTCCCATCCTACAGGAGAACGACATCTACAGCCATACAAGGCCTCATATGGTGCCATCTCGATACTCGAATGATAACTGTTATTATAGGCGAACTCCACGAGTGGTAGGTGATCATCCTAGGAGCCTCTAAAATCAAGTACACAAGCTCTCAACATATCCTCAAGGGTTTGTATAGTCCTCTCTGACTGCCCATCTGTCTGAGGATGGAAAGCTGTACTGAATCTCAACTGGGTCGCCATAGCTTCCTGAAAGTGTTCCCAGAAATGGGAAGTGAAGCGTGAATCCCTGTCTGACACAATACTCACCGGGACATCATGCAGTCTCACAACCTCGCGCAATATAGCTTCGCCAATTTACTCAAAGTATCGGTGACACTCATAGCTAGGAAATGTACCGACTTTATCAATCTGTCAACTATTACCCATATGGCATCATTCCCTCTATGAGTCCTCGGTAAAACCATCACAGAGTCTATGGTGACCTGCTCCCACTTCCAAGTCGGTATAGGTAGAGGCTGTAATAACCCTGCAGGCTTCTGATGCTCTACCTTCACCTGCTGACAGATGAGACATCTCGTAACAAACTCTGCTATGTCTCTCTTTATTCCCGACCACCAGTATACCTTTAAGAGATTTTGATACATCTTTGTACTACCCGGATGCAAGGTATACCTCGATGAATGAGCCTCTGTCATGATCAACCTCCTGATCTCAGGATCTTCGGGAACACATATCCTGTCTCGGAACCTCAATAATCCATCTGAACTCAACTCAAACTCAGTCTCAATACCTTTCTGCATCTGCCTGACTATCTCAATACATTGCTAATCATCACGCTGAGTCTGTCGGATCCGATCCATCAAATCTGACTCTAACCGTAAGCTAGCAATCATATAACCACTATCAGCATCAGGTGGGGTCACATCCAAACTGAGGCTCGCAAACTGCTCTAACAACTTGTGTTCCCGTACCATCATATAAGAAACCAACCCGAGATGCTTCCTGCTCAACGCATCAGCCACTACATTTGCCTTACCTAGGTGATATAGAATCTCACAATCGTAATATTTCAGAAGCTCAAGCCACCTTCTCTGTCTCATGTTCAATTCCTTCTGCGAGAACAGATACTTGAGGCTTTTATGATCGGTAAATACATGGAATTTCTCACCATACAGATAGTGGCGCCATATCTGCAATGCAAACACTACGACTGCCAACTCTAAGTCATGGGTCGAGTAGTTCCTCTCATGATCCTTCAGCTGCCTGGATCCATAAGCGACTACCTTCCCGTCCTGCATTAATACACATCCCAGTCCTTGGTAAGAAGCATCTGTGTAAACAGAAAAACCTCCTGAGCTGGTAGGAATGGTGAGAATCGAAGCAGTGGTCAATTGACGCTTCAGCTCTTGAAAACTCTTCTTACATCTCTCATCCCACTCAAATGCAACACTCTTCCGAGTGAGACGTGTCAACGGAGTGACCAACCTCGAAAACCCCTCCACAAACCGTCTATAATATCCAGTTAAACCCAAAAAGCTCTTGATCTCCGTAACTGTCTGAGGCCTCTGCCACTGAACTACTGCCTTTAGCTTGGATAGGTCCACTGACACACCATCCCTCGACACAATATGTCCCAAAAAGGAGATATGCTCAAGCCAAAAGTCACACTTACTGAGTTTAGCATACAACTGCTTCTCACGGAGGGTCTGTAATACAATCCTTAGGTACTGCTCATGCTCCTCTCTGGACCTCAAATAAACTAGGATGTCATCGATGAACACTATCACAAATCGATCCAAATAAGGTCGAAACACCTCATTCATTAATGACATAAAAGTTGCGGGAGCGTTCGTCAACCCAAATGGCATAACCATAAACTCAAAGTGGCCATAACGGGTGCGAAAAGATGTCTTGGGTACGTCTCCATCCCGGACTCTCAACTGATGGTACCCAGATCTCAGATCAATCTTAGAAAAGACCTGTGGTCCCCGTAGCTGATCCAGTAAATCTTCAATCCTCGAAAGGGGATACTTATTCTTGATGGTAGCCTTGTTCAACAATCGGTAGTCGATACATAATTGGAGGCTCCCATCCTTCTTCCTCACAAACAAAACTGGTGCTCCCCACGGTGACACACTCGGCCTGATGAATCGCTTCTCTAATAATTCCTGTAACTGTTTCCTCAGCTCCTCCAACTTAACCGGAGCCATCCTGTACAGTGGTCTAGATATCAGCTCTGTACCAGGTGTCAAATCAATACTGAACTCTGTCTCCCGCACTGGCGCTAACTCTGGTAACTCATCCGGAAAGACATCTAAAAATTCTCTGACTACTAAAATGTCTGTTAATTTTGAACATGCCTTAATCGTATCTACCACGTACACAATATAACCTTCAAACATTATTCACCAAATTAGTACATCATTCATTCATTCATACTCTTACAAAATTCTCATTCTCATTAACTTCAACAAAATTGCACAATACATTTTTCTAGAGTATGAAATGTGACTTTCTTGGCAAAACAATCTAAAACAGCTCGATTAGCAGCCAACCAATCCATTCCTAGGATTACATCAAAGTCTCTCATGTGCATCAAGATTAGATCGACTGTCATCACTCTGCCACCTAATTTCAGCTCATAAGTCATCAATACATACTCCACTAATTGACTAGTGTTCGTGGATGTAATTATCGACAGCTTACTACTCAAAGGAGTAGGTTTTACATAATTACACAATTTACATGCAAACAAAGGCGATACAAATGAATGCGTAGAACCAGGATCTATTAACACATATGCTTCTAAGTCATAGATCAGAATAGTACCTTTCACCACAGCTGATGACTGATCTGCTGTATCTTGGTCTAGAGCATGCACTCGCCCTGTACCAATCACCTGCTTCCCCTTCTCTGTCGCTGTCGCTTTCCTCTGTAACGCAGATGTATCACCGGGAGCTCTCCCTGAACCTTTGCGCTTTTGAGGGGCACTCTCAACTATCTTTGGACATTCTCTAATCACATGTCGGGGCTTCACGCATCTGAAGCATACCACTGTGGTGCCAAAATAGGGTCTATCATCGTGATATCTACCACATCTACTGCATCTCTCAGTCGTAGGTCGTGGCCTCCCTATCACAATACCCTTCTGTGGAGCAGAAGTAATGGCCGGATAAACTGGAGGTCTAGCTAGCCTCTCTCGAATCTTCTCTATCCTCGGCCTCTTCCCAGTTAACCGTCTACCCCCTCTATAACCAGACCCTCTATCTCCTACTGGTCTCTTCCTCTCTCTAACTCTGCCAGCCTTCTCGAGCTCTGAGGCAGTCCTCTCAAAATTCTGCTCTATCAACTGTGCCCTGCTCACTGACTCCTCGTAAGTCGGGATAACCAAAAGGACTAATCTAGATCTGATCGTTGGCCTCAATCCATCAATAAATCTCCGGACCTTCTTAACCTCACTACCCATAGTGTTCAAATCATATCTACCCAAGGAGATAAACCTCGTCTCATACTCATCTACCGATCTACTCCTCTGGATCAAACTCAAAAACTCAGTCTGCAGCTTTCGCTGCGCTGTATCCGGGACGTACTACCTCTGAAGGGCCTCCAAAAATACCTCCCAGCTAATCATTGTATATCTGGCTCTAAGAATCTGTTTGGTGGACTTCCACCAATGTTTCGTCGATCCCCTAAACATAAATGCAGCGAACGCTACCATCTCAATAGGGGTACACTCAAAGAACCCGTATAGCCTCTCCATCTCACTCAACCAATCCTCAGCTACCACTGGGTCCTTCGCCCCACTAAATGTCGACGATCTGAACTTCTGAAACTGTCATAGTCTGTCCATGTCACTACTATAACCCCAATCTCTAGTACCCTGCTATGGGGCAATAAGAGAATCCGTGTCCTGGACTAGTGGGGGTGTAGGAATATCCGTATCCTGAACTGGCTGAGCAGGCATATCAGGAGCAGCTGCCTGTCTAGCATCACCCTATCCACCTCTAACTCCGTACACTGACTGCGCAAATAACTCCATAATCATCTCGAGGCTCCGCTCTATCCTAGCGAAACGCGCCTCGACCGTCTCAGCAGGTCTCTCTACAGTATCCCTCTCTGCAAGACCCTGTGGGGCATGCTCAACCTCGATCTCTACCTCAGCCTCCTCCTGAGTCTTATGAGGTAACTCGACATGTCCAGCAGGCGCAGGCCTATCTCTACGACCTCTGCCTCGTGCCTGACCTCCTCTACCGCAATAAGTAACAGGTATAATGCCTATATTCCTGTATTCACAACCATTTCTTAGTTAAAACCCATCTCAATATACACGATTGTATCTAACCAAGCACAGTAACACGGGGATGTAATTTTCTAATTACTGACACTGACACATATCAGGCCAATTTTGCTCTGATACCACCATTTTGTCACAACCCAAAACTACCAAAAAATCAGAGTAAAGTTTTTGTTTCTCTTTTATACTTACCTGACCTTTGATCGTGACCAACCACAACCAATAATTAGGCTGTGTGTCAGTGCCCTTATCATCACCATACATTTTTTAGATAGTGCACAATTTAAATTAAAATATTAACTCATACGTTATGCACTAATTTCTTTTCATTTCTTTACAATATGTATCCAATCTATACATCCCAGTGTCAATACAAAATATAATACTGTGATTCATGATGTCATGTAAAACAATTCACATATGGTTTTCAAAGGGCATGAAAACTTAACATGTTAGTCCTTTTAAATCATTTCATTCTCATTAAAATTTCATAACAAAGCCAGGACTTAACCCATCCCTCGGGTGTTCCCGACTCACATAAAATCATGAAGTAAAATGCTTTTCAAAGCAATGATAACATGTAAGAGTTTAAATCCCAGTTTTATTTCCATCACAATCACGTCTCAGTCAGGACTCAACCCCTCCCTCTGGTGATCTAGACTTACACAAAAATCCTCAAAATGTGTTTCTCAAAAGCATCAACATGCGAGATTAGGCAATATATGTATATCTTAGGCAAATAACTAGGACTATGGCCATATGTCCTCGTGATCCCACTGCTACACGAATCCTAGTGTATAGGGTCTCACCACTATCGGGAACTGCCCCAGGAGGTGGGTCAGTCCATCCCGTCGGTCCTGCCCAATCACACGCATCCGAAGATGCCACTCGCATCCGAAGATGCCACTCGCATCCGAAGATGCCACATAATCAATCCCAGCACGGTACAGCGTACTCCATGCTACTTGCACGGTACAACGTACTTTGTGGCCCCATATCTCAAATCCATACTCATGCCCTATCTCAAAATGCACGTACGAGCCTATTTAATCGGCGTGACCATAGTCTACCCGACGCTCCAAGCACGGCTCATCGCATGTTCTCATAAAACCAGTGCGAACGATGCTCCAACACTCTCATAAAATCAAGAAAAATGTTGTACAAGCCAAGCTCCAGCAAGCGTTTCATAAAATCTCATAAGATTAGTGCGAGCTAAGCTCCAGCACTCTGTATACAAATCATATGAAAATCTGGTGCGAGTTAGACTTCAGCACCGTGTCACGAAAATCATGTAAAAATCTGGTGCGAGTTAGACTCCAGCACCAATGCATGTAAAACTCTTGTGCGAGCTGTCGCTCCAGCACTAATGCATGCATCACTCAAATCAAAACTCATGTGAGCTAAGCTCTAGCATGTCACATGTCTATAAAACCACATAGGCGGCTCTGTTATCTCAAAACAATTTCCAAACAGAATACACATTGTTGAAAATATGCAATGCTGTGCATTTTATTTAAAAGTTAGCCAGCCTAATCAAGCACGTGTCAAAACACCTCAAGAACGAGCATGAACCTCTTGTTCTTGCTCCTCCCAATTTTTTTTAAATTTGGAAAATTTACCCTTAACAAGGGTATTTTGGTAATTTACCTATCTGAGGTACTAAAATTTTTATCTTAAATCTAGACCCTTCAGACAATTTTAGGGAATGTAAATGACATCGAAATTGCGTAAAGTTACCTCTAGCAGCCCGTAAAATTCCCTTACCTGGAATCACGCACAACTTATCCCTTCTCGATAATACCAGATCTCTTAATCAAAATTCGCGCCAACCAAGTCTACGGAACTGCATATAATCACATATTTAGGTCAATTCAATTATCTTTATCAGTATGTCACACTTACTGATCAAATCTAAAGTACTGGGTCTGTTTTACTTTATTAGGCCTGATTACACCTTAATGGGCCTCGACCCATTTCCAGTCCGTTTCTACTTATTAAATCCCTTCTTTGGGTTGACTGGGCTCATTCGACTTACCAATAATCATCGGGCTTCGTTCTAAATTCATTGGATAGCCTGCATACTATTTATGGTAATTACTTTAAAATTTTGAATAATATTCCTTTTATACAGAATTAATCTGTAAAATAATCTTAACTCGTAATTGAGGACTCAAATTGTCGAAATTAAAATGTACTTACCCAATGTTTTGCGGGGTACGAAAATCGGAGCTCAATCAGCTCTCATTCGGGTTCTGTCGTAAAACTGCACAATTAGGTAAATCCGGGTTATTTTTCATTAAATATAGTATTAAATAAATTTTTAGAATTTACTCGTAGGTCAATCTCGACCCTTGATCAACTTACCCGAATCTCGAGTCGTCCCTAAAAATATTTCTTTCCTATTTCCCTTTTTTTTCCTTTTCTTTTCCTTCCCTTTTTCCTTCCTTTTCCTTTCTTTTCCTTTCTTTTCCTTTCGACCAAACGGTGCCGTTTTCTACCCTTTGCCGTCGCCGGCGTTTTCGACGGTTTCACCAACTGCTACCAGTCTCAAAAGGACAGCCTCCTCCTCCTAATCACGCTGATGCCCACCGTTCCAGCCCAACTGCCGTGGATCGCCGAGAATCGGGCCATTTTCCTCGCTGTTCTCTCTTCCTCCATTCGTCGGTTTTCAGCGTCTATACAGCGCGTCTCCGGTGTCGTGGAGTTCGTCGGCCTCTCCTCTGGTCTTCGTTTGAGGTCGTCGATCATCGGTGGCCATCGGGGGGTCTCGGGTTTCTGTCATTTTCCAATTTCGGGTTTTCTCGATTTTCAGATTTTCATTTATTATTATTATTATTATTATTATTATTATTATTTATAATTTATTATATTAATATTATAATCATTAAAATACTCTAAAATATTCCAAAATATCTATAAATTCTTTATTTTATTCATAATTAATTTATTTAATTTATTCTAATTTATTTATTATATTTTAACCCTTTTTCGATATATTTTCTCCGTATTTTCGGGATATTGTCCCGAGTGAATTTTCGATAATTCTAAATAATTTCGAATCTTGATCAATTGGACTTGAAATTTGATAATTTCCTCATTATTGATCAAGATGTCCTAAATCCTTATTTTTAATTAAAATTTTCTTATCGAATTTATACCGGATTTTGATCTTTTGACTGTTTTACCATACACTTGTTTGGAAACCAATTTTTTGTCAACTTAATTTCGATCTCTTTCGTTTGGCCTGTGACCATCTCGGCCTGTATTTGGCTACTTCATACATTCACCGATATTTCGTTTTATTCTATTTGCAAATTTAATTCAGTCAAAGCTCTTCTTATGATTCGATCAATATTGGAAGTGTACATCACATGAATCATAAGAAAATTCATCAACAAGTACTAAAAAGTGGGTCTTACATCTGCAGCATTCGTGCTGCAGTTTTTCCCAAAAAAATCACTATTACATTCATATCCAATTTACTTCACTACCCGTTTTGCATTTCATACACATTTGGAACTTAAAAACATTCATTCCTTATGATTTACATCAATTGTGACTTATCCATACATCACGAAATCATAAAGAGTACATATTATTTTTCAGGCCTTACAATCCCCCCTTCTTAAAGAATTTTGGTCCTCCAAAGTAGAACTAAGTTAATCATCAAACAACTGGGGGTGTCTCTCTCACACCAGACTCTCTAGCTTCCAAGTTGGCTCCTCTGAAGTGTGATGCTGCCAGAGAATCTTAAGTAACCCGATGGTCTTGTTCCGTAACACTTTTTCCTTCCTATCCAGTATCCGTATCGATTTCTCTACATATGTTAGATCATCCTTAAGCTCCAATGGCTCATACTGAATCACATGGGTCGGATCTAGATGATACTTTCGAAGCATCGAAATGTGAAAGACACTATACATGTCTGATAAGTTCGGTGCCAAAGCCAACATATAGGCCTTATCTCCCACTCGATCAAGTATCTCAAAGGGTCCAATGTAGCGAGGACTCAGCTTACCTCTCTTCCTGAATCTCGCTATACCCTTGGAAGGAGAAACCTTTAGAAACACTGACTCACTAATTGCGAACTCAAGTGGTCTTCGTCTCCTGTTAGCATAACCTTTCTGTGTACTCTAAGCTATCCTCAATCTCTCAACAATCAATCGGACATCCTCAGAGGCTTGTGTAACCAAGTCAGGAGCAAAAATCTTTCGGTCACCCACTTCTTCCTAACCGATAGGGGAACGACATGTATGGCCATACAAAGCCTTAAACGGTGCCATCTCGATACTCGAATGATAACCGTTGTTGTAGGCGAATTCGGCTAGTGGCAAATGATCATCCCAGGAGCCTCTAAAATCTAGCACACACGCTCTCAACATGTCTTCAAGGGTTTGTATAGTCCTCTCTGACTAACCATCTATTTGAGGATGGAAAGCGGTGCTTAAACTCAACAGGGTTCCATGGCTTCTGGAAAATGTTCCCAAAAGTGGAAAGTGAAACGGGAATCCCTATCCGAGACAATGCTCATTAGAACATCATGTAACCTCACTACCTCGCGTACATATAACTCTGTTAATGTACTCAGAGTATCAGTAGCTCTCATAGCTAAGAAGTGGGCTGACTTTGTCTGTCTGTCAATCACCCATATCGCATCATGATTCCTCTGGGTTCTCAGTAAACCCATCACAAAATCCATGGTGATATGCTCCCATTCCATGTCGGTATAGGTAGAGGCTGCAATAACCCTGCAGGCTTCTGATGCTTTACCTTTACCTGCTAACATATGAGACATCTTGCTATGAATTCTGCCACATCTTTCTTTATACCCGACCACTAGTACACCTTCTAGAGGTTCTGATACATCTTGTTACTCCCCGAATGCAACGTGTACTTTGAAGAATGAGCTTTCTATAAAATCAATCTCTTGAGCTCTGGGTCATCGGGAACACACACTCTACATTTGAATCTCAGTAGTCCATCTGAACTCAACTCAAAATCAGTCACTATGTCACTCTGTATCTGACCAGTCATATCAATGCAATACAGATCAGTCTACTGAGCTTGTCTAATCCTGTCCAACAGATCCGGCTTCAAGAGTAGACTAGCAATCATACAGTCTGTATCCATGTCAGAAGGCACAATATCCAAACTGAGGCTAGCAAATTGCTCTAGAAGCATATGTTCCTTGACCATAATATACAATACCATCCCAAGGCTCTTCCTGCTCAAAGCATCAGCTACAACATTAGCCTTACTCGGATGATAAAGTATTTCACAATCGTAGTCCTTGAGAAGCTCTAGCCATCTTCTCTGTCTCATGTTCAGCTCTTTCTGCGAGAATAAATATTTGAGGCTCTTGTGGTCGAAAAAAATCTGAAACTTCTCACCATACAAGTAGTGGCATCATACCTTCAACGTAAACACTACTGCTATGAACTCCAAATCGTGGGTTGGATAGTTCTTCTCATGGTCCTTCAGCTGTTTGGATCCATAAGCAACGACCATCCCATCCTGCATCAGTACACAACCAAGTCCCTAATCTGAAACATTGGTATACACTAAAAATTCTCCTAAGTTGGTAGGGATAGTGAGAATCAGAGCGGTGGTTAATCGACACTTCAGTTCTTGAAAACTCCTATCACAATCCTAATCCTAAATGAATGCTACACCCTTCTGAGTGAGACGTGTAAATGAAACAACTAACTTCAAAAATTCCTTAACGAATCTCCGATAATATCCTGCTAAACCCAAAAAACTCCTGATCTCGGTGACTGTCTTTGGCTGTTCCCACTGAACTACAGCCTCAATCTTGGATGGATCTATTGATACTACATCCCTCGACACAACGTGTCCCAAAAGTGAGATTTGTGCCAACAAAAAGTTACACTTACTGAGTTTAACGTACATCTTCTGCTCTTGTAGGGTCTGTAATACTATTCGTAGGTGCTGCTCATGCTCCTCTTGAGACTTCGAATATACTAATACATCATCGATGACGATGATAACAAACTGATCCAAATATGGCTTGAACACATCATTCATCAAAGTCATAAAAGCTGCGAGAGCATTCGTCAATTCGAATGGCATAACTAAGAACTCATAATGGCTATATCGGGTCCTAAATGCTATCTTGGGCACATCTCCACTCTGAACTCTCAACTGATGATACCCAAACCTTAGATTAATCTTAGAAAAGACCTACGTTCTCGAGAGTTGATCCAACAAATCATCAATGTGTGGAAGGGGATACCTATTCTTGATGGTAGCCTTCTTTAACAATTTATAATCTATACACAAATAGAGGCTTCCATCCTTCTTCTTCACAAACAAAATAGGTGCTCCCGAAGGTGAAATACTCGGTCTGATGAATCCCCTATCCAACAGCTCCTGTAACTGTCTCTTGAGCTCCTCCAACTCAACTAAGGCTATGTGATATGTAATACCCTTAATTTTTTGTAAACTCCCATTTAATTATGCAAGGTGTATATTGGATTATGAAATGAATGCACGCAAATTTTAAAGTGTATAACGAGTGTAAAAAGGATATTTCCATGAGTGGAATGTGAATATATTGAGTTTTGAGTGGTGTGGTAAAATGGAATGAAGTTGCATGAGTTGTGTAAATCTTTGTACTTTCATTTAGTTTTGTATTGTATACCTTTGGTTATACAATGAACGCACACAAGTTTTAATGTGTATAAAGTATGAATAGGTGTCATTTTCAAGTCTTAAAGGGGGTTGGATGAGAAAATGACTATGGCAGCAAAATTAAGGATGTTTGTATGAGTTACTGTAGAAAACTACAAAAAATTTGGGAAATATGAATACCAGATCGATCTCATAGGGTGAGAGATCAATCTGGAAGAGCAAAAAATGTTCTTATTCGAGTAGTGGAATATGGCAAATCGATCTCCAATAGGGACAAATCGATCTTTTAAACATTTTATAATGAAGTGATTGATCCTTAATGCAAGTAGATCGATTTCCTTAGCTCTCAGGTTAGAGCAGATCGATCTCCTCCCTTAGCCAGATCGATCTCCTTAACTCTCTGCCTAAAATAGATCGATCTCAAGCCCTCAATAGATCGATCTCATGCCTTCAAATGTCGTGAAAATGAGGGATTTTAAGAGGACCAGATCGATCTCCACCCAATGCAGATCAATCTCATCAAGCTAATTCTATAAATATAAGCAGTTAGATCTGTAAATTTTGGGAAACAACCCCACTCTACCATTTTCAATCCAAAATCCTAGCTTTCTCACTCCTAAATCCACCCATTTTCATAAAGATTTGAGGGAAAACTATTAGATACAAAGTTGTTTGCATCAAAGAAAGGAACAACATATTTTGGAGACATTACCCCATTTGTTGTATTGAAGGGGCTATGAGCATTTTCATTTGGAGTAAGAAGGAAATCCAAATAGGTGAGTTTCTAATACACCAAGTCAAATACATGTTTCTTTAGTTGCTATTATGAGTTGATTGGGTGGTGTATTAATGGTAGAAACTACCTAGAATGCAAAGGAATAATTATGACCTAGAATGAGTCTAGTGTGAGAAAGTGAAATGCATTAGAATTAATGATGAATGGGATATCTTAAGGTGATAAGGGTGTTGTGAGTGTGATATTAAGATGGTGTTATGGAATGAATTGTGAGACTTACCCAAAAAGGGATAAATTGTGTATTTAAGGCATTGGGTAAAATGCATAAATGAATGAGAGAGCAAGGGTGGAGTATTTCACATCAAGTCCTAAACAAGTAACTGAGTGAGTTACTAGATAAATTGGTTGGAAATGGCTTGATGATGGCCAAATGCAAAAATGGGCCAAACTTAATGAAAAAGGCTCAATGAAATATATTGACTTGTTAAAGTCAAAATGTGAGTTAGCAACATTAACTCAAGTGAGTGGTGAATGATTTGCAGCTTTTGAGGATACACCCGAAGCAAGTTGAGCCAAAGCACGAGAAGCTAAGAGGAAGAGAGTCGCACCCCAAGTAAAGCGATGTAAGGGAATTGTGTGGACTTTTATAGATATCTGTGCGCATTTTGGGCACATTATGTTTTTTAGAATGCATGTGGTAATAGGAAATGAAATGGATGATTGAAGGGCAAGAGTTGGGTTTTGATGAAATGTGCATGAAAACAAAAGCATGATGCTTTGAAAATCCTATTTTATTGGTTTTTAGCAAGTGATAGGTAGGTTGGCTGAAATTTGAAATGATTTGCTAAAGAAAAGATTTGATTTGGTTTATAACCATGCTTTGCAAAGAATTTAGCCACCTACATGGATTTCATGAGAATGAAAGCGTGCTAGAGTATGATTCGCATGAGATTTGATGTGTTTTATACACATGAGTGCTGGAGCTTAGCTCGCACTAGTTTTTACATGGATTTCTATGATGTTGTGTTGGAGCTTAGCTTGCATAGACTTTATACTGGTTTTAACATGGTGCAGGAGCATAGCTCGCATTAGATGTCCACCATACTTGTTACCTTGCTTGAGATTTATCGCACCTGGTTTTATGACATGTTGATAGCCGTGCTAAGAGCTTCGGGTAGACTGGGTGTCGCACCAATTAAATAGGCTTGCACATGCATTTTGAGATGTGGCATGATATGATGTGTTGATATGGGTCCACAGAGTACGCTGTACCGTGCAGGTAGCATGGAGTACGCTGTACCGTGCATGTAGCATGGAGTACGTTGTTCTGTGTTAAGATTGTGATATGTTATCTTCGGATGATGTTAAGATCTGCTATGGACCGACGGGCTGGACGTGACCCACCTCCCGTGTGGAAGCAAATAAAGGTGATACCCTGCACACCTGATCAGTGTAGCCTGAGATCACAAAGGTTATGGCCATAGTCCTAAAGGATATTTCCCTGTTATATTGCCTACTCACATGTCTCTTATTTGTGAATAAATCCATGTTTTGAAATGTATTGTGAGTCAGGACAGTCCGAGGGAGGGGTTGAGTCCTGACAATTGTTGATTTTTATTGAGATGAGAAAGTATGATAATGGCTTTAAAGTGCACTTACGCATGATGATTTTCCATACCTTATTTGTGAAATACGCATGATGGTTTTTCATGCTTTGAATTTGATTTGTGCACTGAATTAAATAACATGATTTGCTTTACATGCCATTAACACAAGCATGAACTAGTGCTTTTGAGGTGTGAATGAGAAATTGTATGGTTTTGAGCATGGTATCACGATCACGTAGATAGTGCAGTAACTACATGTTCGCATGATTGCCTTACTGAACTGTTGTTTGCTCACCCCCTTATTTTCCCCTCTCTACAGATCATTAAGTATAGACTGAGGGCAACTAGAGGTTTCTTTTATACCGCTGCATTGCATCACAAAAAGTACACACACTTGTATAATTTTGTATCTAAACTTGTCTTAGCACAATAGCATTTTAATGTAACTATTGGGGATGTAAAGCAGTGTAAACACATGTAAACAACAACTTTGATTTATTTATACAAGTGTTTACTTCTAAATTATAATGCAAATTAAATTGTTATGGTTGGATGAGATAGACATTGACACAGCCTAACTGTTGAGAGTTTAGCTGATCATGATCGAGGTAAGGTAAGAACAGATAATAAATAAAGTATGAAAAGTGAAAAATTTGAGACGATTTTTGATAAGTTGAGGGTTGTGACACGATACAGTGGTTTCAAAATAGGTTCATTACCACTCACCAAATCTATACAGAACTCCGTTTCTCTGTCTGGTAGTAATCTTGGCAATTCATCCGGAAAGACATCTGGGAACTCTCTAACCACAGGAATAACTGCCAACTCCGGATGTGCCTTATCTTTATCAACCACGTACGCAATAAAACGTTTAATATTTTCATTTCGTAGTTAGCATAGTACATTATTTATTGTAACTATGACTACTACTTTCATTTCTTTTCATAAAACTTTACAACGTAATTCATAAGGGTAGGAAACATAATTGTCATAGCATAACAATCTAAAACAGCATGGTTTGACGATAACCAATCTATTCCTAAGATTACATCAAAATCAGTCATAGTTAACAATATTAGATTGGCTGTCATATCCTTTTCCCCTACTCTTAGTTTACAGTCATTTAACACATACTCAACTAGCTGACTGTTATCCATAGGTGTACTAATCAACATCATTCTACTTAAAGGTGTACGCTCTACATGTTTTGCTAACTTACATGCAAATGAAGGCGATACAAATGATTGCATGGCACTAGGATCAATTAAAACATATACTTCTAAATCATACATCAGGATGTTACCTCTAATCACATCTGACGAAGCATCAACCATTACCTGGTCCAAGGTATGTACTCACCCTTATCTAATGACCTGTTTCCCCTTCTCTTCTGCCATCTCTCTCCTCCTCGGAGCAGACGTATAAGCTGGAGCTCTTTCTTGCTCCTTGCCCTTCTGTGGGGCATATCGATAACCTCTGGGTAAACTCTCGCCATATGCCCTGGCTTCCTGCATCTGAAGCACAATCCCCTAGAAATAGTACAAGGTCTACCTCCATGGAATCTACCAAATCTACTCCACTACTCAGTGGTAGGCCTCGGTCCTCCAACAATAACACCTCTAGCTAGAGCTATAGTCGGATATGCTGGAGATCTAACAGTCTTCTCCTGTACTTCCTCGATCTTTGGTCTCTCACTGAAGAGTCTCATCCCTCCTCGATATCCAAAACCTAGGGCACTGTTACTCATCGGCCTCTTCCTATCTTGGTCTCTACCCTTGCCAACTATTCTGAACTTAGAGACATTCCTCTCATAGTCCTGTTCAGAGAGTTGCGCCCTGTGCACTGCCTCATCATAGGTAGAGATATCAAATGGAACCAATCTAGACCGTAGTACTGGTCTCAGTCCATCAATAAATCTACAGACTTTTCTGGTCTCACTACTCATGGTATCGGGGTCATACCTACCCAGGGATATAAATCATGTCTCGTACTCATTCATAGACTGAGTCCCTTAGCTCAACCCCAAGAATTCCATTTGCAACTTCCGTTGCACTGTGTTTGGGACATACTGCCTCCTGAAGGCATCCAAAAAGATATCCAATGTGATCTCTAAGTGTCGTCCTCTCAATATAACCCTGGTTGACTTCTACCAATGCTCTATCGATCCCTTTAGTAGGAACGCAGCAAACGTGACCATCTCGATCGTCGTACATTCAAAGAATCCATATAACTTCTCTATCTCTCCCAGCCAATCCTCTGCAACCACGGGGTCCTTAACCCCACTAAACGACAGTGGTCCAAGCTTATGGAATTGTCGCAGTTTGTCAAGCTCACAACCATAGCCCAAAGCACTACTGGCTTGTCATGGAGCAACATGAGAAGGCGTGTCCTGAATTAGTGGGGGTGTAGGAGTATTCATAGGTTGTGGTGTCTGAGCTGGTTGTACAGGCATACTAGGTGCAACTACCTCTCCAGGCATAATTCCTGTATCCTGTCCCTATCCTCTTGGCAAAGTCTGTGCCAGTAACTCCAATATAGTCTCAAGGCGATACTTTAATCTCGTGAAGCGTGCCTCGATACTCTCTGGTACCTGAATGGGACCTGTTGTCTCATCTTGAGTCTGAGGCCTAACTCTACGGCCTCGAGCCCTACCTCTAGCCCCTCTACCACGGCTGGTATTAGCCATAATGACTCAATTCCTATGTTCATAACCATTAATTAGTCTGATTCCCATCTCGTATACACAATTGTAACTGAACAAAGCACAATAATATGTGGATGTACACTTTCCAAAATACTAATACCGATTCACATCAGACCAACTTCACTCTGATACCATTCTGTCACGACCTCCCTCCCGTGACCTATCAAAACAACCACAAAATTTTCTCATTTTACTTACCTCTCCTTCTGTCATAACTCAATACCAAACCATTGGGCTGTGATTCAATATTAGCCACCTCAACCACATTCATTGCGTAACATGCATACATGTCAATACCTCTTTTATTTAAAAGTAAACTCATATACATTAATACAAATACTTATACATATACATCCCCGACCGTACATTCGTTTACATAATTGTGCTTTTACATTATTCAGTACAAAACGTTCAAACGTGTATGTCTTTTGTCAGATAGGTATGCAGCGGATAAAGGAATACCAGTCCTCAGCCGTGTCCAACTACTGTGAACGCTCTGTAAAGAGGGGAAATAAAAAGGGGGTGAGCTCATAGCTCAGTAAGGAAATAAGGCAAGCAAATAGATAACTACACTATCTACAAAATACAATGCTCATGCATTGAAATCATTTCCTTTTCGATTCATATCTAAAGCATGTATCTTTCTTGAAACATTTATGCAATATATATATATATATAGATACAAATCGTCAATATGAACTGAAAACATGCTGGTTTAATAATCTCAGCAGTATATGCAAAACATTGCATTTCTCATGTAATTAATATAAATCACATTTTATCATGCAATTTCAATTAAATCAAAACAATGATGGCATATCGTCATGTTAAAAACCTGGAAATCTGGGCCTCACCCATCCCTTGGGTTACCCTTTCACACACAAAGGTCACATGTCGAGGCTCAACCCATCCCTCGGGTCTACCCAATTATAAAAATTCATGTGATAATTCAAACAAGAAATATCAGTAAGGTGAGATAGACGACTACATGTTCCTAGATTATGATCATAACTCATTTTTCATGATCCCAGGCTACACAGTACTTGGTGTGCAGGGTCTCACATTTGTTGTAATGAGAGGTGGGTCAAATCCTCAACCGTCAGCTTACAACTCAATAACATTGTGTATGCACGATACAATGTACTCCATATGACATACACGGCATAAAGTACTCCATAGACCCAATCCTCATTGTTGGGGTACCTGCCATAGGTCTTAGCGCGCATACCATGGATAATATTTTTCAATAGCCCTCGATCATATCTCAAAATGTTGTACTTGCGAGCATATAATTGGTGCGACACACAGTCTACACAGGCTCATAACACAGCTGTTTCATGCTATCTCTTTCAAAACTGGTACGCTCGAGTAAACTCCCAACACGAACTCATGCATATAGTCATATAAAACTAGTGCGAGCAATGCTCCCAAAACTATAACATGTAAAACTGAGTATGAGCACTGCTCCAATACTCTATTATGCATCAATCAATAAAACTGAGTATGAGCAATGCTCTAGTACTCTATGATGCATAAATCGCATTAAAATCTAGTACGAGAAATACTCAAGTACTATGTGATGCATATCTCATAAAATCTAGTGCGAGTATTACTCTAGCAACAATAGTTTTTACAGAAATCGATAGATGACTTATTTCAATTAAAATTCACGCAATTAAATCAAATCGACACTAAAATGTGCTGTTTTCGTATATAACATGAAAACATTAGCCAAATCTATCCATGCAACTGTCAAAACTAGTCACAAACATGCTTCCTAAGCTTTTTACCCATATTTGGGGTAAAACCACAATTTTACCTTATCGGTTCCTACCAAAACTTTTCTATACTCAAAATTTCATATATAATATAAATAATGGAAAGTCTATTTGAAATACGTGTAACTACCTCTAGCTACTCATGAAATTCCATTACCTCAGATCACGTCACATGACCTCATTTCCTCAGTGCTACTAAACTTCGCAGTTCGATCAGCGTCCAATATTATTTTCGAAGCTGTAGATAACCATTCATATCAGTGTATCTCAATATACTAAATTTTCACTTGCATGAACCTCAAATCAATGCATTTTGCCCTTTTTACACTAATTTGGTCTTATTACAATTCATTGGACTTTACTCTTTCTCAAGTCCATTTCCAACACATGTATTTCACATAACTATCTTACAATCATATATACATGCTTAATAACTTCACTACATGCTTCAATCATTATCGAATCCATGCCTACTCAACTTTCTCATTATTTTCTCAATTCCAAGCAAAAATCTAGGTCATGGAGATTTTACATATTCAAGATGTTTTCAGCAACTTAAACATACACCAATCAACTCACCAAGATACCTATATTAACATATTTGAAGTTGGTGTACTGAATCTTAACTAGCTTGAATTTTCCTTTTTTTTACCAAATTGGGGGAAAATCCACTTTACTCCTTCAATCCTTGATTTCATCTTCTAGTTTTGAACTATGTTGTTCTCCCTTTCACAAGGAACAACTTTGCTAAAAAAATCTCACTCAAAACTGACTGAGAGGGATGATTTTTGGAGTAGGAAAGGTTAGGTTTTCACATTGGTTAAATGAAGGATTGGTTCTTCTTAGGGAAATAAAGGTGCAGGAGTCTAGTATATATAGCATTGCCCTTGAAGATCGATCTGCTAACCATGAGAGATCGATTTGCCCTGTGTTTATCTCTTCAGAATTTGACTTTTTAAGCTAGGGGATCGATCTGCTCTTTAGCATGAGATCGATCTGCTTCAAACAGAATCTTATGGAGATCGATCGGGCCCTTGAGATGAGATCGATCTGGCCTTGGAAGAAACTTATGGAGATCGATCTGCTTTGAATGAGGGATCGATCTCCCCCTTTCAGAATGCTTTGGTATTGTATTTTCAAACCATGAGATCGATCTTCCTTGCTTATGAGATCAATCTACTCCTCATTTGCAGCATTCTTGCTGCAGTTTTTCCCAAAAAATCCCTGTTACATTCGTATCCAATTTGCTTCACTACCCGTTTTGCATTTGATACACATTTGAAACTTAAAAACATTCATTCCTTATGATTTACATCAATTGTGACTTGATCGTACATCACGAAATCGTAAAGAGTACATATTATTTTACGGGCCTTACATTTTAACTATAATTATGTTGACTTAATTAAATGTGTTTAATTATAATGGATTTAATTTAGGGGTTTAGTTAAATCCATTGGTCTAGTAATTAATTTAAGAGAATTAATGGGTTTTACTAAAATAAATTTAGTCAATGAAATTTAATTAAGAAAGGTGTAATTAAATCATGGGGCCTATCTTATAATTAATATAGCACAAGCTAATCTAATTAAAGAGCTTTTTTTCAACCAAAAAAAAAAGAGTTTAATTGGGTCTTGGAATTTAGGTCAACTAAATAGTTTAATGATAACCTGAGCCTTAAGAAAATATAATTCTAATTAAGTCCAAAGCCTAGAGGAACTAGAATTAGAAATCCTTGGTGTATATATAATCCTTGTTATGGCTAGCCATATATAGTTTTTTTCCTCTTTGATAGTTGGCAACACATAGAGAGAGAAACCTTATGATGATTATGGCATCTTACCCCAAGTATAACCTATGAAGTGCAGAAACTATACCCTATTAATCCCTATTTTTTAGCAATCAAGGGAAGAGAAAGGTCCTCTAGCATTTGATACGTCCTTCTAATATAGCTGGTATTAAAGTAATTACTACAAACCATCCTACAAAAACCTATAAGAAACCATATGTTTGCTGGCCGATTCTCTCGATGTAAGATCTAGAATTGTTCTTGATACTCCATAGTTGTGAGTTTCAATAAACTCAAGCTACTAGCATAGTTGTATCCATAATCTGATTCAACCATACTGAAGGTTCATGTATTGTGGATGATTGTTAGAAGTCAGACACTTGAATGACATTGGTTTGGCTACAACCAAGAACGAGTGTGAAATCAACTTGGAGTAAGATTCTTGGGTTACTAGATTCAAGAATTAAGGTATGAAAATTCTAAACTCCTAGCTGCTTATTATAATGACAAATCAATTCTACTTGGTTATTAAGATTAATCTTGTCACGATCCTCAAATTACCAAAATACGTACAAATTTTTTGCATTTTCATGCATAGTTTATTTTTCATCCTTACCTCGATCGTGAATAGTTACTCTCTCACCAGTTGGGTTGTGTGTCAATGTCTATCTCATTCCACCATACTAATTTAAATTGCATATTATTTATAAGTAAACACTTGTATAAATAAATCAGAGTTGTTGTTTACATGTGTCTACATTGCTTTACATCACAATAGTTATATACAAAATGCTACTGTGCTATGGAAAGTTTAGATACAAAGAATCTCATCAGTGTGTATACCTTATACGATGGGATGCAGAGGATACCAAAAGGGAACGCCTCCAGTCACGCTCAATCTATACTCAAAGCTCTGTAGTGAGGGGAAAATAAGGGGGTGAGCAAACCACACGCTCAGTAAGGCAATCATGCGAACATGTAGATACTGCACTATCTACGTGATCGTGATGCCATGCTCAAAGCATACATTTCATCATTTTCTCAAAATATGAGTTCATGCTTGTGTTAGTGGTATGTAAAGCATTCATGCTATTAAAATCCAGTGCACAATTCAATTTAAAGCATGGAATATTCATCATGCATATTTCACAAATAAGGCATGGAAAACACATCATGCGTACGTGCACTTTAAAACTATTAACAAACCGACATCTCAAAACAATCCAACCCTTGTCAGGACTCAGCCCCTCCCTCGGACTGTCCTGACCCACAAATCATTTCAAACATGGATTTATTCACAAAATAATAGACATGTGAGATAGGCAATACAATAAGGGAAATAACCTCTAGGACTATGGCCATATCCTGTGATACTGGCTACACGGATCAGGTGTGCGAGGTATCCTACTATCTGCTTTCGCACATGAGGTGGGTCACGTCCAACCCGCCGGTCCCATAGCAGAACAATCATCATCCGAAGATGGCATATCACAATCTCAACACAGTATAACGTACTCCATGCTACCTGCACAGTACAATGTACTCCGTGGACCCATATTAACACATCATATCACGCCACATCTAAAAAATGCACGTGTGAACCTATTTAATTGGTATGACATCTTGTCTACCGAAGCTCCTAACACGACTATCAACATGTCAAATTCTCAAATGCACATACGAGCTTATTTAATCGATGCGACACCAAGTCTATCCGAAGCTCCAAACATGACAATAAGTAAGGTGGGCATCTAATGCGAGCTATGCTCCAACACCATGCCAAAACCAGTATAAAAATCCATGTGAAAACTAGTGCGAGCTAAGCTCCAGCACTCATGCGTATAAAACAAATCAAATCTCGTGTGAGCCATACTCTAGCACGCTTTCATTCTCCCGAAAACTATGTAGGTGGCTAAATTCTTTGCAAAGTATGGTTAACAAACCAAAACAACTCATTTCTTTTGCAAATCATTTCAAATGTTAGTCGACCTACCAATCACTTGCTAAAAAGCAATAAAACATGATTTCCAAAACATTATGCTTTTGTTTTCGTGCACATTTCTCAAGTACTCAACTTTTTACCCTTCAATCACCCAATTTCGTTTTCTAATATCTCATGCATTCTAGCAAAGCATTTAAACGCCCAAATTGCGCACAGATATCTCTAAGAGTCCACATAATTCCCTTACCTCGATTTTCTTGGGTGCACCTCTCTTGCCTTTAGCTTCTCGCTCTTTTGGCTCAACTTGCTTCGGTATATCCTCGGGAGCTACAATTCATTCATCCAAACACTTGAGTTAACGTTCTTAACTTTCATTCAACTATACCTTTTTACCTAATGCCTTAAATACTCATTTTACTCTTTTTGGGTAAGCCTCTTTATTCATTCCATAACACTATCTTAAACTCATACCCACAACACTATTATTACCTTAAGATATCCCATTCATCATCTAATCCTCTATATTTCACTTTCTCACACTAACCCATTTCTAGGTTATAATCATTCCATGCATTTTACATAACTTCTAACGTTACTAAGCACCCCAATCAACTCCAAACATGAATAACTTAACAATGTACTTGAGTTGGTGCTTTAGAAACTCACCTCTTTGGATTTCCTCCTTGCTCCAAATAGAAATGCCCTTTGTTCCTTAAATCCAACAAATGGGAAAAATGCCTCCAAGCTAAGTTGTTTTTCTCTTCGATGTGAACGACTTTGTGTCTAATAGCCTTCCCTCAAATCTTCTTGAAAATGGTCAGATTTAGAGAGTAAAATCTAGGTTTTGGGTTGAAAAATGGAAATGGAAATGTTTGTTCTCAAAATCTACAGATCCAACTGCTCCTATTTATAGATTCAGCTTGATGAGATTGATTTACCTTGGGTGGAGGTCGATCTGGTCCTCTTAAAATCTCTCTTTTTCACGGTATTTAAAAGCAGAAGATCGATCTGTCGAAGACTGGAGATCAATCTGTTTCAGGTAGTAGCTTAAGGAGATCGATCTTGCTTGGGATGAGATCGATCTGCTTCAACCTGAGAGCTTAAGGAAATCGATCTATTTGCCTTGAAATCGATTTTCTCTTTATAGAATGTTTAGCAAATCGATCTGGCTACATTGGAGATCGATCTGTCATGTTCCATAGCTCAAGATAAGGACATTTTAGCTCTTCCAGATCGATCTCTCATCCTATGAGATCAATCTGACCTTTATATTTTCTAGATTTCCTACAATTTTTCTGCAGCAACTCACACCCAACATCTTTAATTTGCTGCCATAGTCATTTTCTCATTCAATCATCTTTGAGACTTGAAAATGGCATCCATTCATACTTTATACCTATTAAAACTTGTGTGAAATCTTTGTATAACCAAAGGTACATGATATAAACCAAATAGAAGTGCACAACTTATGCAATCTTCCTTCCATTTTACCACACTACTCATTTTCCATTCTACTCACATTCTTAACATGTTTAAGTCCATTTCTTCATATTCCTACATAGTGTAACTTATACGTACAATCACAACTCTTATTACACGTGTGTACATTAAACTTATGGACTTACATTACATATACTTCACATTACAAGTATATCACCATACTTACGAATTCATTTACATATATGTACAAGGTTACGGGGTCTTACAAATCTTGTGAATCCTTCGGTATTTCTATGTTTTAATTTTTGTTGTGTTGTACGCTTTAGAATTTGATTAAGTTAGCATGAGTCAAATCTTAGTGTAAGATTAACCCCTCCCCACACTTTCTCATTAATTTGTATCAGGGCCTCGCTCGATACGATAGAAATTGATAAATCGAGTTTTATGATGTTGCATTTATGTCTCTAAATTCATGTTAGATGTTTGATATAATTATTAATGATTTAAAATATTTTAAAATATGTTTTATAATTATTTTAATCCTATTATTTTGTTTCAATTTATTGATAAACATGTTTAAATAATGATTTAAACATAAAGAAAAAATGTATTCAAGTTTAATAGATAAGTTTATGAAACTATGAACATGCCAGATTCCTTGATTGTGGTAGATAGATGTCAATTGAGAATTGAATTATTAGCTGATTATTTTGACCAATCAAAGCGTTAAAATTACATTAAATTGGTTTACATACAAGCTAGAAAGATTATAGGGTGGTATAGTGAATCGTTCATAAAAGCCATGAAAATGAAATTCGGTGAAACCCAAAAACTATAGACATCGACTAGGCATAACTTTCATTGTGCTTGTTGGATTTCAAACTTTTTAGTGTCTATGACCTTGTACTACTATCCTTTACGTGTGGTGAAAGTGGTGGCTTAAGAAAACTATTGGAAGACAAACAATAAAAAACCCTGTAAAACTTGAATAAAGAATTTCGATAAGGTCTATAGCTTTCCCTAGTGTTTCATTTTTATCATACTTGATGTTATGACGTTTTATTGCATCCCTCTATGTGTGGTAAAAATAGTAATTCGAAATAATCATAAGGGGATACAAAGCTTAAAGTATTTATAGAAAATCTTGAGTGCTAGTCTCATGAAATAGGGATATACTTGAAAGTGTTTCTATAGTGATAAAAACATGTTTTTTGGCCTTCTAAAGACCACACTTAATAGTAAAAGGGTTAAGGGCGGGGAGTATATTTAAAATCTAAATATACCCTCCCTTTCCTAGAACACTCGTTCAAGTAACGAGGGCTGCCTCTCCCTCTGCTTCACCTCCTCCGTATAGTATGGACATTGGGAAAAAGGCTTGATAGTTGTAAATCCCAACATCCATACCTTATTTGAGTATGGAACCAGCGTTGATCGAGTATAGTGTATTGAGTAAACGAATAGGTTAATAGAAGGATCATGATCCCTTCCTCTATCCGTACTCAATGAACAATAAACAAAAATAGTTTAAATCAAGTTGTCTGCTCTAAGTCATCTGACTTTCACGAGTTATTGTTCAACTAGTGTCGTCTTGTCTTCTAGACTCTAATGCAGTCTTGAATGATCGAACAGTAACCAATTCACGTTTTTAGCAACTACAAGATTAGATGGTTCACTAGTCATTTATGATATTACTAGAACCAAAAAGCGAGTTAGATTTATGGTTGAAGGGAGGGAGGGGGTTATATTCATATAGCACCTGACTGATAAAGGAAAGCAGTGAAGAAGAGGGTGACTTTAGCTCCCTCTACTTCACGGTGGACGAATAGCTGTTTTAGAGTTAAACGTGGAGGGGTTAGAGTTAGAGAGTGAGGAGAGAGGGATGTGAGTCATGAGATGGCTCATAACTCGAACGTTTGTTACTTTAGGAGTGAGAGGGCGATGAGAGGATGGCTGTAAGGCCCGTATTTTCTTATGCAATCCTTTTGATTCCCTAAGTATACACTTGTTAATGTAATAAGAATCATAAGAGGTGTAAGGTCCGTAGATTTGATGTACACACTTGTTATGTGAGTTCGTGATATACACACAAGTTTCGTTATGTATGAAATATAAGAAAGGGACCTTTTTAAGTGATAAATGTGGATTGAATGCAAAATGAGTAGTGAGATAATTGATATGAAGTTAGCTTTGAGAATTTGAGATGAAATTTAGCTAAGTATGATGCAGAGCAAAAGGAGATCAATCTCTCCTTCAGGCCAGATCGATCTCAGTAAGCTTCTACCAAGTAAGGATCGATCTCATCCTCAAGCAAATCGATCTCCTTATGTCTCAGCTAGAAGCAGATTGATCCCATTCCCTTGACAAATCGATCTCTGAAGCTCTCTGCCTGGCTAATATCGATCTCATGCTCTTCGACAGATCAATCCCTCATGCTTAAAAACTGAATACTGAGAGACTTAAAGCAGGAGAAGATCCATCCCTCACTTATGGAGATCAATCTCATCAAGCCATTTTTATAAAAACTGGGTAGGTGACTGCATTTCACAAGAAACAACTTAAAACCCTTCCATTTTTAAGGCAAAGTGACCTAGTTTCCCTCTCTAAAGTATTAACACCTTCCATTAAGATTGGAGAAAAGTTTATTTAAGCAAAGTTGTTCATAGAGTGGAGAAGAACAACATAGTTGGGAATAAGAGGTAGAATCGCTGAATCGAAGGAGAAAAGGAGTTTTTCCTCAAAGTTGTGAAAAAAGAGTAAAGCTGAGATATGTAAGATTTCAATGCATCAATCTCATATATGTTGATCTATACACTGGTATGAGTTTATTGGTATATAGATTGATGGTTGAAACATCTTAGTTCATGCCTAATCTTCCAAAACCTATAAATGGCTTAATGTGTCAAAATGAGAGAAGGATTAGTAGGCATAGATTTAATGATGAATTAAGTGTGCATCGATGTTATTGAGCATGTATATATGCTTGTATAATAGTTTGGTGAAATCCATGTGCTAGAAATAATAATGGTTGAAAGTAAGTATATGAGGTATTTGATGAAATGCCAAAATGAAATGAAATAATGAACTTGAGGTATTGTAAGCTTAATACCGGTTTAATACGAATCAATAGACTCGAGGAGTTCGAGAGATTCTTAAAAATGAGTTATATACTCAAAATGGACTTATAAAAGAGTAAGGTCTAATAATGGTGTAATGAGGCCAAATGATATATAAATGGCCCAATGCATTGATTTGAATATCAAGCAAGTGAAATGAAGTATACTGATGTGTGTAGTACATAATTTCAGCTCCAGAAGATAAAGTCAGAGTTGATAAGATCGGGTCACGAGAATTAGGAATCAAAAGAAAGTGATTCAAGTGTGATTCGAGGTAAGGGACTTATGCGAGCTATTAGAGATAGCTATACGTATATTTTCTTACCTGCTGTGTAAGAATGTATGCGATGAGTATATAGATATTGGTATATCTAGGCAGAAAACTACGTATGAGAAAAAGTCTATAAGTACGAGTTGCATGACTTCTTTGTTATTATTGTGAAAAAAGGTTTTGCAAACGTTTTAAGAAAGAATAATAATAGACGGGCTCCCGGTTTAACCATTTGTATGAAATGCTTTTAACGAGTTATTGAAGGGAGATTTTCCCTCTCATTCATGACAGTACATGGAGCCCCTTCTATTTATTTTTCATGCGAAATCGTGTTAGAGCCTGAGTGGCAACGGTAGATTGACCAGCCCTCCTCGTACATTATTTTCAAAGGGATTTTTGAGAAAAACAAAAGAGTGCTCAATGCCTCACGTGATACTGTGTGTTCCACTCGAGATGCTCGCACCGGATTTTTGGAAATCACATTGGAACCTTCAAGTATTGCTGTGTGTCTTACGCTGAGTTACTCGCACGAAGTTTTCATGATTATGCTCTGTGTTGAGTAAAACCGTGCTAGAGTCGTCGTGTATTGCTGTGTGTCTTGCATTCACCTGCTCGCACGTGATTTATGAATGTGATGTAATGAGTACAAAATCATGCTTGAGTCGTCCTGTATTGCTGTGTGTCTTGCACAGACCTGCTCGCACGAGATTTTGAGACAACAGAAATAGGTGATAAGGATCCACGGGAGCACGATATACTGTGAGCATTAGCCATAGGGCACGATGTGCTGTGATTTGAGTATGAGCTGAAGGGATGGTTGATCCGCCTCCCTAAGCGTAGGGTTCCCGCACACCTGATCAGTGTTGCTTGGAATCTGACTATGGCCATCAGTCTTCTTATATCTACAAGATACGACATTGTCAGTACTGTGTGAGGTGACATATGTCCCCCTGCTGTGTGGCTGGGGATATGATAACCCATAATTTTTGTCTTAAATATATTGATTTGCTAAATGTAAAGCATTTTCAAAGTATGAACTGTGTGAATTGGAACATGTTGTGTGATTCTATGTGAATATGCCTATACCCATCTAGCGAATTAACGGTTTCGCATTGATGGAAGTTATTTTAAAGAGAATGCATATGTTTTATAAGGTAAATGAATATATATGTATTTTAAGCATGTAGATAGTGTAGTTATCTACCTGCTTTCATATTTTCTTTTCTGAGCGTGTTAGCTTACCCCCTTATTTCTCCTCCACATATTCTACACAGTAGTGAGTACATTGCAATCGTCCCTCCTATCGTGTTTCTTCGGTCATCCAACAGTATAGAGAGGTATACACTTGAGATGAAAAATTTTATAAATTAATGCACTGTAAAGTTTGTATTTTGTAGTTTGGGGGATGTTTATAATAGAAACTGATGTAAACGCTTCCGCATTTATATATAAAAGTCCAGTT
This sequence comes from Firmiana major, assembly GCA_033439115.1. Taxonomy (NCBI): domain Eukaryota; kingdom Viridiplantae; phylum Streptophyta; class Magnoliopsida; order Malvales; family Malvaceae; genus Firmiana; species Firmiana major. The sequence continues at coordinate 5,555,609 of CM065909.1, forward strand.
TCTATTCTACTTCATTTGTATGAATTTATTAAATTAAAATGGATGAGATATAGATTGGATGTTGACTCATAGCCCAACTATAAGTGGTAAGGTAAAGGTCACGGACTAAGAGAGAGGGTCGTGATAAGAATTAATGGTATCATAGCTGAGTTGGTTTGATGTGAGTCAGTATCCATATTTAGGAAATTATAAATCCCCAAAGTACTATGCATTATTAGGATACAATTGCGTATACCAAGCTAGAAAATATGACTGAGACACTTATTTTTAGTATGCAGGATATCTGATTGACGACGTACTCATAGAGGAGAGAGGTTGCGCTCTCAAGGGCATAGAGATGAGCCCGAGAGACGCTGTGGGTCTAGTTCTAGTAGAGATCCACCTGGTCTTAGTAAGGCCGCTGAGGAATGTATAGTGCAATTATAGCGCAGTGAAGACAAAGTCATTGAGATGTTTACAAAGGCGATGGCTAGACTTGAGGGTAGACAAGAGAACCCTACTGGTCAGGCTGCTGCACCTGAGAGATAAGAGCCAGCATAGCCTACACCGAGACCTCGGGCTATAGAGGTAGAGATACCTGCAACCCCTCCAATTCAGGACATTCCCCCATCGGTTTAGGATCCTGTAGCTCCACAACAGGTTAGTGGTGAAGGAGTGTATGATTGTGATCTAAGAAGAGTGAGAGAGTTTTGGAAGTTTGGACCACCTTCATTTAATGGGGTGAAGAACCCAATGTTAGCTAAGCATTGGATACGTAGAATGGAGAAGCTCTATCAATTTTTCCATTGCTCTGCCACAGAGAAGGTCACCTTTGCAGCTTTTGTGTTAGAGGATAAGGCCAAGCATTGGTGGATGGCCACACAACCGATGTTGAGTGCACGACACCTGGTTGTGACATGGGATATATTATTGGATAGCTTTAGAAGGTAATATATTCCAGCTACTACTCAAAGAAATATGTAAATGGAATTTATGACATTGACTCAGGGAAATTGGATAGTGGATGAGTATGAGTTTGGATTCACATCCCTGGGCAGATATGATATAGTCACTATGAGCCTTGAGGACAGAAAGGTTTAAAATTTTTTTGAGGGATTGAGACCTTTCATTAGAGTGCGATTAGCTCCATTAGACATTACCATTTATGATGAGGCAATACGCAGAGCTCAACTGTGTGAGCAAGATTATGAGTTGCATGCCTCAGAATTGAGCAGGAGTGGTAAAGGTAGAGATAGAGACTGGAAGAGGTTGGTTGATGATAGAGGGTTTAGAAAGGCCCAAAGGTTATTAGGTAGGGGGCCTAAGATTGAGGAGGTACGAGAGAGGCCTGCAAAACCTCTAGTTCATCCAGCTTTATCTCCAACTTCGAGGGGCATAGTTATTGGCAAACCTCGCCCTACCACAGAGGAGTGCAGGTTATGTGGTAGATATGATGGGGGTAGACCATGCCCATTATCGATGAGATCATGTTACAAGTGTGGTAAACCAGGGCACTTAGATCGTGAATGCCCGAAGTTGATTGATACAACTCCACAGAAGGGCAAAGAGCCAGAGAAGGCTACAGTTGAGACACCTACACCTAAGAGGAAGGCCACAGCTGAAGAGAAAGGGAAGCAAGCTATTGGTCGAGGGTGAGTGTTTGCATTAGACCAGGCATTGGCAAAGGCTTCCTCAAATGTGATTAAAGGTACCATCCTTGTCTTTGATTTTGAAGCATTAGCATTGATTGATCCTGGTGCCACATATTCATTCATATTACCTTCATTTGCATGTAAACTGTGTAAACATGTGAAACCTGTACCCTTATGTAGAGTTTTACTTAAAAGCATTCCAGTGAGAGACAATATAATGACAGAGAATGTATGTAAGAGTTGTAAGTTAAAAGTAGGGAAAAAGGACATGTCGGCCGATCTCATCCTATCAGCTATGAAGGATTTTGATGTAATACTAGGAGTGGATTGGTTGACTATAAACCATGCTGTTTTAGACTGTTATGCTAACAAAATAATGTTTTCCATCCCTGAAAATTACATTGTAAGATTTGCAAAGTAATGAAAGAAGCAGTAAGTTAATTTTCAAGGATAGATGATGTTGCTAACGAATGTAATAATAATGTATTGAAGGTTTTATCACCTTTGTGGTTGACTTGGATAAGGTGTACCCGGCTGACATCCCAGTGGTTAGAGAATTTCCCGATGTCTTTTCGGAAGAATTACCAGGGTTGTCACCAGACAAAGAAATGGAATTCCGTATTTATTTGGTGCCTGGAATTGAACCGATATCCAAGCCACCGTATAGAATAGCTCCGATTAAATTGGAGTAGCTAAAGAAGCAATTGCAAGAGTTGTTGGACAAGGGGTTCATCAGATCGAGTGTATCACCTTGGGAAGCACTGGTTCTGTTTGTAAAGAAGAAAGATGGGAGTCTCTGACTTTGTATAGACTATCGATTATTGAACAAGGCTACCATCAAGAATAAATATCCCCTTCCATGGATAGATGATCTACTGGATCAGTTGTAAGGAGCACAGGTCTTTTCAAAGATTGATATGAGGTCTGGGTATCATCAGTTGAGGATTCGGAGTGGAGATGTACCCAAGACAGCGTTTCAGACCCGTTATGGCCATTATGAGTTTTTGGTTATGCCATTTGGGTTGACGAATGCTCCTGCAGCATTTATGGCTTTAATGAATGATGTGTTTAAACCATACTAGGACAACTTTGTGATTGTCATTATAGATGACATATTGGTGTACTCGAAGCCTAGGGAAGAACATGAGCAACATTTGAGAACAGTGTTACAAACCCTTAGAGATCATAAGCTGTATGCTAAACTCAACAAGTGTGATTTCTAGTTAAGTGAGATATCATTTTTGGGTCATATAGTCTCGAGAGACGGTGTATCAGTGGATCTGTTCAAGATAAAGGATGTGATACAGTGAGAAAGACCCAAGACAGTTACAGAAAATTGCAGTTTTCTGGGTTTAACAGGTTATTACGAACGATTTGTCGAGGGATTCTCTAAACTGGCTGCTCCGTTGGTACATCTCACGCGAAAGAGTGTGACATTTGAGTAGGATGAAAAATATGAAAGTAGTTTCTCGACCTAAAGCATAGACTAAGCACCGCACCCATTCTCACCATACTCACCAGCTCAGGAGGTTATTCAGTGTATACAGATGCCTCGGGATAGGGACTGGGCTATGTGTTGATGTAGGACGGGAAGGTAGTAGCCTATAGATCCAGACAGCTTAAGGAGCATGAGAGGAACTACCTGACCCATGATTTAGAGTTGGCAGTCATGGTATTTGCATTGAAAATATGGCGCCACTACTTGTACGGAGAGAAATTTTAGGTGTATACAGATTATAAGAGCCTCAGATATCTGTTTTCTCAAAAAGAGTTGAATATGAGGCAGATGCGATGGATAGAGCTTCTAAAGGATTATGAATGCGAGATACTATACTATCCAGGAAAGGCTAATGTTGTGACTGATGCCTTGAATAGAAAGAGCCTCAGAATGGTGTCGCACATGATGGTCAGGGAATATGAGCTGCTCGAGTAGTTTTCTCACCTCAGATTAGATATAGACCCTCTTAATATTGATAGAGAGTGTATGATAGATAGCCTGCGAGTAGAATCAGATTTGATTGACCGGATACGCTAGGCTCAGCATGTCGATCTACTTTGTGAGCATCGTACGAGTCAGATTCAGAGGGGTGATGTGACCGATTTCTTAGTGAGTGATGATAACCTACTGAGGTTTAGAGGTAGAATTTGCGTTCCCGATGACCCAGAGTTAAAAAGGTTGATTTTGATAGAAGTTCATTCATCTAGATAAACATTGCATCTGGGAAGTAATAAGATGTATCAAAACCTTCGAAAAGTGTATTGGTGGTTAGGGATGAAAAGAGATATCACAGTGTTTGTGGCAAGATGTCTTGTATGTTATCAAGTGAAGGTAGAGCATCAGAAGCCTACAGGGTTATTGCAGCCTCTACCTATACCAACTTGGAAATGAGAGCATGTCACTATGGATTTCATCATGGGATTACCGAGGACTAAGAGGAAGCATGACGCTATCTGGGTAGTGGTTGATAGACTGACGAAATCTGCCCACTTCCTAGCTATGAAATCTATTAATACTTTGAGTAGTTTGGCAGAGTTATATGTACAGGAGATTGTAAGGCTACATGGTGTACCAGCGAGCATCGTATCAGATAGGGATTTCGGCTTCACTTCTTGCTTTTGGAAATAATTTCAGGAAGCTATGGGATCCCGATTGAGTTTCAGTACTGCTTTCCACCCTCAAACCGATGGTTAGTCAGAGAGAACCATCTAAACATTAGAGGATATGATGAGAGCAAGTGTTATGGATTTTAAAGGCTCCTGGGATGATCACTTGCCGTTAGCCGAATTTGCTTACAACAATAGTTACCACTCGAGTATCAAGATGGCACCCTATGAGGCCTTGTATGGAGGAAGGTGTCGTTCCCTTATTGGTTGGGAAGAAGTGGGTGAAAGGAAAATTTTTGCTCCTGATTTGGTACAACAAGCCTCTGAGGCTGTTCAGCTGATATATGAGAGACTGAGAGCAGCTCAAAGCAGGTAGAAAAGTTACGCTAACATGAGATGGAGGCCACTAGAGTTCACTGTGGGTGACTCAGTTTTTTTGAAAGTCTCTCCCTCGAAAGGGATTATGAGGTTCGATAAGAAGGGTAAGTTAAGCCCTTGGTATATCAGACCATTTGAGATATTGGAGCGTGTGGGAGATAATGCCTACAGGCTAGCATTACCGCCGGAGCTAGCAGGCATACATAATGTCTTTCATGTGTTGATGCTTTGGAAGTACTATCCAGATCCGACTCATGTTATTCGGTATGAGCCATTGGAGCTCAAGAATGATTTTTCATATGTAGAGTAATCGATCAGGATACTGGATAAGAAGGAAAAGGTGCTACGAAACAAGACGATTCCACTTATTAAGGTTCTCTGGCAGTACCATACTTCAGAGGAAACTACTTGGGAGTTGGAGAACTCTATATTGGAAAAGTACCCCTAACTTTTTGAGGAGTAACTTGGTTCTAATTTGGAGGACCAAATTTCTTACAAGATGGGAGGAATATAAGGCCCGTATTTTCTTATGTAATCCTTATGAGTCCCTAAGTATACACTTGTTAATGTAATAAGAATCATAAGAGGTGTAAGGTCCGTAGATTTGATGTACACACTTGTTATGTGAGTTCGTGATGTATACACAAGTTTCATTATGTATGAAATATAAGAAATGGACCTTTTTAAGTGGTAAATGTGGATTGAATGTAAAATAAGTAGTAAGGTAAATTGATATGAAGTTAACTTTGAGAATCTGGGATAAAATTTAGCTAAGTATGCTGTAGAGCAAGGGGAGATCGATCTCTCCTTCAAGCCAGATCAATCTCGGTAAGCTTCTGCCAAGCAAGGATCTATCTCATCCTCAAACAGACCGATCTCCTTATGTCTCAGCCAGAAGCAGATCGATATCATTCCCCTGGCAGATCGATCTCTGAAGCTCTCTGCATGGCTAAGATCGATCTCATGCTCTTCGACAGATCGATCCCTCATGCTTAAAAACTTAATGCTGAGAGACTTAAAGCAGGAGAAGATCAATCCCTTACTTATGGATATCGATCTCATCAAGCCATTTCTATATAAACTGGGCAGCTGACTGCATTTCATGAGAAGCAGCTTCAAACCGTTCCATTTTTAAGGCAAAGTGACCTAGTTTCCCTCTCCAAAGTATCAGCACCTTCCATTGAGATTGGAGAAAAGTTTATTTCAACAAAGTTGTTCATAGAGTGGAGAAGAACAACATAGTTGGGAACGAGAGGTAGAATCACTGAATCGAAGGAGAAAAGGAGTTTTTCCTCAAAGTTGTGAAAAAGGAGAAAAGTTGAGATAGGTAAGATTTCAATGCATCAATCTCATATATGTTGATCTATACACTGGTATGAGTTTATTGGTATATAGATCGATGGTTGTAACATCTTAGTTCATGCCTAATCTTCCAAGACCTATAAATGGCTTAATATGTCAAAATGAGAGAAGGATTAGTAGGCATGGATTTAATGATGAGTTAAGTGTGCATCGATGTTATTGAGCATGTATATATGCTTGTATAATAGTTTGGTGAAATCCATGTTCTAGAAATAATAATGGTTGAAAGTAAGTATATGAGGTATTCAATAAAATGCCAAAAAGAAATGAAATAATGAACTTGAGGTTTGTTAGCTTAATACCGGTTTAATATGAATCAATAGACTCGAGGAGTCTGAGAGATTCTCGAAAATGAGTTTTACACTCGAAATGGACTTATGAAAGAGTAAGGTCCGATAATGGTGTAACAAGGCCAAATGAGATATAAATGGCCCAATGCATTGATTAGAATATCAAGCAAGTGAAATGAATTATACTGATATGTGTAGTATACGATTTCAGCTCCAGAAGATAAAATTGAAGTCGATAAGATCGGGTCACGAGCATTGGGAATCAAAGGAAAGTGATTCAAGTGTGATTTGAGGTAAGGGACTTATGCGGGCTATTGGAGATAGCTATACGTATGGGACTTATGCGGGCTATTGGAGATAGCTATACGTATGTTTTCTTACCTGCTATGTGCGAATATGTGCGATGAGTATATAGATATTGGTATATCTAGGTAGAAAACTACGTATGAGAATAAGTCTATAAGTGGGAGTTGCATGACTTCCTTGTTATTGTTGTGAAAAGAGGTTTTGCAAACATTTTGAGAAAGAATAATAATAGACGGGCTCCTGGTTTAACCATTTGCATGAAATGCTTTTAACGAGTGTTTGAAGGGAGATTTGCCCTCTCACTCATGACAGTACATGGAGCCCCTTCTATTTCTTTTCTTTGTGAAATCATGATAGAGCTTGAGTGGCAACGGTAGATTGACCAGCCCTACTGGCATGTTATTTTCAAAGGGATTTTTGAGAAAAACAAAAGAGTGCTCGATGCCTCAAGTGATGTTGTGTGTTCCACTTGAGGTGCTCGCACCAGATTTTTGGAAATCATGCTGGAGCCTTTGAGTATTGTTGCGTGTCTTGCTCTAACTATGCTTGCATGTAATTTCCTAGTAATACCGTGCTCGATGCCTCAGGTATGCTGTGTGTCTTACGCTGAGTTGCTCGCACGAGGTTTTCATGATTATGCTATGTGTTGACTAAAACAATGCTAGAGTCGTGTATTGCTGTGTGTCTTGTATTGACTTGCTCGCACGTGGTTTATGAATGTGATGTAATGAGTACAAAACCATGCTTGAGCCATCGTGTATTGCTGTGTGTCTTGCATAGACCTGCTCGCACAAGATTTTGAGACAACAGAAATGGGTGATAAGGATCCACAGGAGCACAGTGTACCGTGAGCGTTAGCCATGGGGTACGATGTGCCGTGATTTGAGTATGAGCTGAAGGGATGGTTGATCCACCTTCCCAAGCGTAGGGAAAATGCACACTTGATCAGTGTTGCCTGGAATCCGACTATGGCCATCAATCTTCTTATATATGCGAGATACGACATTGACAGTACTGTGTGAGGTGACATATGTCCCCCTGCTGTGTGTCTGGGGATATGTAACCCATAATTTATGTCTCAAATATATTGATTTGCTAAATGTAAAGCATTTTCTAAGAATGAACTGTGTGAATTGGAACATGCTGTGTGATTATGTGTGAATATGCATATACCCATCTAGCAAATTAATGGTTTCGCATTGATGGAAGTTATTTTAAAGAGAATGCATATGTTTTATAAGGAAAATGAATATATATGTATTTTAAGCATGTAGATAGTGCAGTTATCTACCTGCTTTCATATTTTCCTTACTGAAAGTGTTAGCTCACCCCCTTATTTCGCCTCCACAGATTCTAGCAGTAGTGAGTACATTACAGTCGTCCCTGCTATCGTGTTTCTTCGGTCATCCAGCAGTATAGAGAGGTATACACATGAGATGAAAAATTTTGTATCTTGTAAATTAATGCAAGTAAAGTTTGTATTTTGTATTTTGGGAGATGTATATAATAGAAACTGATGTAAACGCTTCCGCACTTATATATAAAAGTCCAGTTTCTATTCTACTTCATTTGTATGAATTTATGAAATTGAAATGGATGAGATATGGATTGAATGTTGACTCACAGCCCAACTATAAGTGGTAAGGTAAAGGTAACGGACAAAGAGAGAGAGTCGTGACAATGGCACCCGATCGAGTATCCCCTTAGTATGCACGAGACTGTGTCCAACTTCATTCTTTGAAGTTGAAAGTAGAGGAGAGAGGGGGTAAGCCCTTTTGCCCTTGAACGAGGTAGAGCAAGTCCCCTATTCCATCCTGCTACACTAAAGGGATGGAATAGAGTAGGGACTTGACCTTACCTTTAGAAGAACTCGTTCTCTCCAAACCTTTACGTGAAGGCAGTCCCCCCCCAAGGGGTTAGGGGGTAACGTCACTTTAGCTAATAAAAAACCTGAGCAATCCACCATAATGAATTTTGACAAGTTAATAATTAGTTTTACTGTTGTCCAATTTTTAGCCTTTTTATATTTTTGACCTTGTAATACTTCCCTCTGTATGTTGTGTGAGAAATGACTTAAAAAAAAATCAAATGTAGGTCCATTTCAGGCCTAGTTCCTGCCACGACCCCTTTTTACTAAAAATTGCTACAAAATTTTCGCTTTTTTCCTTTCCTTTCCTAGTCGTGAACATTCTCACCACCAAACAGTTAGGCTATGTCAGTATTAGTCACCCTTTACCATCTACCATGGCTATCTTTTAATTTATTCAAAAGCAAACACATATACTTTATAATTGAGGTTCTATACTTGTACGTGTTTACTAATATCTACATCCCCCATATTACATTCCAAAATGATTACTGTGCTATTACATGTTTAGATACAAAATGATACCAGTGTGCATACCTCTCGGTGATGGGAAGCAGCGGATACCAGGATGCAAGTCCTTAACCACTCACTAACTACTGTGTGCGCTCTGTAGAGGGGAAAATGAATGGGATGAGCTCACTAGCTCAGTAAGGCAATAAAGTAAGCAGGTAGATAACTACACTACCTACGTGCTTATAATGTCATGATATAAAATCGCTTACATTTAGAGCGTGAGGAAATAGATAAAACTTTGCCGCATGTGTATAAATATATCATGTACTGTAAAACATGAAAGCAGACCTAAAACCATAGAAAGTCATCATGTAAAATGTCTCATACTCAGCATGTCAACTTATCATAAAATAATACATCATCCTTTAAAAACATCCCACAAGGTTCGACCCCTCCCTTGGGTTTACCCTGGATAACATAAATCATGTTTAGTGCATATAAAATCATGTGATATCATGTGACACGGGTGGTCACTGTATACAATCAAGGACTCTGCTGGCCAACTATGTCCCTATCATCCTAGACCACACAGATCCCGATGTGCGAGGCATCACACTGTAACAGGAGGTGGGTCAAATCCTACCCAGTAGAATATAAATCAACATCAATACCACACGGTACATCGTACTGCATATGATATACACGGTACCACGGACTCCATGGACCCATATCATGGTCAGGGGGTGCCTGCCGTAGGTTTTATGTACCCCATACCATGTATAACCGACTCAGTCTCAAGTGCACGTGTGAGCATCTCATCCGTGTGACACAGACTACATGAGGCATCCAGCACGACTCATTACATATCACAGTGTGAAAAGTCCAGTGTCAGCAAGGCTCTAGCACGATTTCATGCACAATCAGTAAAAATCCTCGTACGAGTAATGCTCTAGTACGACTTTATTCAAAATAAATAGTGGTGAAATCATGTACGAGCAAAGCTCCAATACCCTATATGCATAAGAAATAATGAAACCCACATATATGAGCAAAAGCTCCAGTACGACTTGCATGCATCTCAACTCGAAATATGGTGTGAGATAGGCTAAAGCACATTTCATACATGTTAAAATATCAAAATCCAGTGCGACCAAGGCTCTAGCATGATTTATACTCATATAAATCTGATAGGTGGCTCTATTTAGGTAAAACCCCTTTCAAAACTCAAAATCAGCACTGACACGTGCTATGTCATGCAAATCAAGAAACAATTAGCCGACCTATCCTTCTTTTGCCCAAATCAAGGCATCACATCACATTAAAACATCAAAACCATGATATTCATGCAGTTTACTAGCTTACTACCCTTTTCATAAAATTTACTCCTAGGGGTAAAATCATCTTTTTACAATGATACCCCGATTTTTTTAAAAATTATTATTTTATTTCTAGATACCTTAGAGAATTTCATGTCCTGTAATACTCTCAAAAATATGTGTAGATACCTCTAAGTACTCATAAAATCCCCTTACCTCAAATCACTCTGCCTTTTCCAATCCTGAGATTCCACGCGATCTGTTTTGCTCCCAATTAAATCTTCAGAGCTGCATATAATCATTTATCAAATTAAATACAATACTTCCATCTGTATTTCACTTTTATTGGGCTTAATTTAAACTATTGAGCCCAGTTACTCTTATTGGGCCCAATTACCCCTTAATGGACCTTACTCAGTCTTAAGCTCATTTTCACTTACTATTCACTTTATCTAGGCCTATTGGGCTCATCAATCTCACTAACACTTATTGGGCCTTTTCCTAGACTCTTTGGATAGCTCATTTAGTCATTTACGACAATCGATTTTCAATTCTAATCATGAGGCATTTTATATGGAATTAATCCGCAATTTATACGATGAATTTCTAACTCTTATTGTCACGACCCTCAATCCACCGAAAATCCACTCCAAATTTTTCATTTTTCATTCCATTATTTATTGTTTGTTCTTTACATTACTTTACTTGATCGTGAGTAGCTACACCACCAACAGTTGGGCTGTGTATCGATGTTAATCTCATCCAATCAAATCATTTCAATTTGCAATTCATTTAAACGTAAACACTTGTATTTCTAAATCAGAGTTGTTGTTTACATGTGTTTACAATCCTTTACATCCCCAAAAATTACATTCAAAGATATTATTGTCCCTTGACATGTCTAGATACAAAAACTATACAAATGTGTATACCTTGTGTGATGGGATGCAGCGGACACCAAAATCCAATCCTCAGTCGCTCTTTATCTACTGAAAGTGCTCTGTAGAGGGGAAAAAATAAGGGGAGGTGAGCAAACCACGCGCCCAGTAAGGTAATCATGCGAGCAGGTAGATAAATGCACTATCTACATGATCGTGATGCCATGCTTAAACCGCACAATTACTTGTCATACCCAAAATATAACAGTTCATGCTCGTGTTCATGATATGTAAAGCAGTTCATGCTATTTAAAGTAGTGCACAATTCTTAAACAAAGCATGGAAAATCATCATACGTAAATTGAAATCAAAGTATGGTAAATCATCATACAAGGTCCATTTCAAAGCATTTAAAAACTCAACACAAATCGATACAAATCACCATTTGTCAAGGCTCAGCCCCTCCCATGGACTATCCTAACCCTCAAACACATTTCAAATATGGATTTATCATAAAACAAGACATGTGAGATATGCATATAATATTAATGAGGGTAATAACTAGGACTATGGGCATATCCTCTGTGATCCCAGGCTACACAGATCTTAGTGTGCGGGGTATCATCTCTATCTGTTTCCGTATGGGAGGTGGGTCATGTTCAACCTGCCAGTCCATAGCAGAACATCCATCATCCGAAGAAGGTATATATATATATATATCATATCCATACATGGTACAATGTACTCCGTGGACCCATATCATCACATCATATCACGCCACATCTCAATACACACATTTGAGCTTATTTAATCGGCGTGGCACACAGCCTACCCGAAGCTCTTATCACGGCTCCCAACATGTCATAAAATCACGTGCGAGTAATCTCTAGCACGACAATATGTGTAAAGTGGACATCTAGTTCGACCAACGCTCCGGCACAATGTCAAAACCTATCTGAAAACTAGTGTGAGCTAGGCTAGAGCACTCATGCATGTAAAACTCTAGTGCGAGCTATGCTCTAGCACTATGCATGTAAAAACATATCAAATCTCGTGCGAGCAGCGCTATAGCACGCTTTGTTTCCATAAAACTCATGTAGGTGGCTAATTTATTTGCAAAGCATGGTCATTTAAAATCAAATCAAACTATTTTCTCGCAAAGTATTTGAATGCTAGCCAACCTACCAATCCACATGCTAAAAAGGTTAATAAAAGGATTCAAAGCATGATGATTCTTGTTTTTCATGAACTTTTCCCAAATCCCAATCTTCTTTGCCCTTCAAACATTTAATTCCTTTCCTATTACTCATAAACATTCTATAAAACCTTTATGCACCCGAAAATGCGTACAGATACCTCTAGGGCTAACACAATTCCCTTACCTCAATTCACTTAGAAGCAACTCCTTCTTCCTTCTCGCTTCTTACGATTGGGCTAAATTTGCTCTGGATATATCCTCGGTAATTGAAAACATTCGTCAATCACATGAGTCAATAACGATAACTCATGTTTTGACTTCAACTAGTCAATATATCGTATCGATCCTATTTCATCAAGTTCAGCCCATTATCACATTTGGCCATCATTATGCCATTTCTAGTCAATTTAGCTAGCAACTCACTTAGTTGCTTATCAAACTCTTGGCATAGGTGTTTATCCATAATTTCCCATTCATTCATGCATTTTTACAAACACCAAATATGCACATTATATAACCTCATCCTATTCTATAAACTCATTTCACAAAACCATCTCAAAGTCATGCATATAACATCATTAACACCTTGGTATAATCCATTTATCATCTAATCAACCATATTTTATTTTCTCACACTAAACCCATTCTAGGTCATGCTTGCTTCATTACATTCTAGGTAGTTTCAACCATCAATACATACACCAATCTACTCACTACAACATCTAGATAAATATACTTATAGTTGGTGTATTGGAAACTCACCTTGTAAGACCCCGTATATGTATAATGGTAATATGTATAATTGGATCAAATAATATGAATGGACTTGTAATGTAAAGTATGATTGATGTAAGTCCATGAATTCAATGTATGTATGTGTGATATGAATTGTAACGTACATACAAATTTCATTGAGTATGAATATGAAGAAATGAGTTCTGGCAAGTGATGGATGTGATTGAAACTCAAGATGAGTAGTGTTGTAAAATGGAATGGAGTTATGCTTCCATTTAGTTTTATGTAGCATACCTTTGAACATACAATGAATGCACACAAGTTTCAATGTGCATAAGGTATGAATGGATGCCATTTTCAAGTTATAAAGGTGGATGGATGAGAAAATGGCCATGGCAATAGATTAAGGATGTGTTGGTATGAGTTGCAGCAAGGAAACTGCAGGAAATCTGGAAAACATGAGGGCCAGATCGATCTCATAGGATGAGAGATCGATCTGGAAGAGCCAGAATGCTCTTATTTGGGCAAAAGAATAGAGCAGATCGATCTCCAATGGAGCCAGATCGATCTCCTTAGCTCTCTGTTTGGGACCAGATCGATCTCTTGCTTCGACAGATCGATCTCATGCTTCAACAGATCGATCTGATGCTTCGACAGATCGATCTCCAGCTTAAAAATGCCGTGAAAAAAGAGGGATTTTAAGGGACTAGATTGATCTCCTCTTGGACCAGATCGATCTCCTCAAGTCATTTCTATATAAGGAGAGCTGAAAATCGGGAAATCTCGGAAAAACACTTAACTTTACAATCTCAACCCCAAAAACCTAACTTTCCCTCTCTAAAATCAGCCATTTTCAGTGAGATTTGGAGAGAGATCATTAGAGGCAAAGTTGTTCCTATCAAAGAGAAGAACAACATAGTGAGAGGGCATTTTCCCATTCTTGGAATTGAAGGAGTTAAGGGCATTACCATTTGGAGCAAGAAGAGGAATCACATTGGTAAGATTCTAACACTCCAATCCAAATGCATTAGCTATTTAATTGATTTTGGAGTTGATTGATATGAGTATTGATGGATAAACTACCTAGGAATGTAGTGGAATTGGTGTGACCTAGAAATCTAAAATGGGTATAATGTGAGGATATGTGGGATTGAATGAGCTTATGATGTATGGCATGCTAAAGTTGTTATTGGGGTAATGTTTATGATTTTAGATGGTTAGATGGAATTACTTGGTGAGTTGGAGGAATTGTGAAAATGGGTATGTATATGATTGACAAATGCCATAGTGAGGGGATTCATGAAATATGAACGCTATGAGCTTTATGTCGATTTGATATCGATTTTGAATAAGATAATAGGCCTAAGAAGATCCATAGACTCGAGTTATGGGTAAAGTAATGAAACGAGGCCATATAAGCGTTAATAGAGGCTATAGATTAAATTGACTATAGCAAGCACAAGGGTTGCATTGTATGGATCGAATATAATGTGGGATACGATTTTGTGCAGTCCCGAAGAGTTCGTTGAAGACGAATCGAACCGTACGAGTAAGCAGCTTAAGGAAGTGGAATCACGCATCGCGATTCCAGGTAAGGGAATTTTGTGAGTATATAGAGGTAGCTGCTCGTACTTTGAACTTGTGGGTGAATATTGGGTGTTTTATGAAATGCATGGTTGCTCAAATAAGTGAATGGTGATGAGTATATGCGTGGTTTTAGTTTTGAAGTGGGTTTTATGAAATGGGATAGTAAGGCTAATAATTGCATAAATCTACTGTTTTGATGTTTTTCAAAACGAAATTGCTTGGTTTTAAAGCAAGCTTGTAGATGGGTCGGCTAATATTGTATTGTGGTGGTGGAAAAGCATTTGTGAGTGCTAAACCCGATTTTCGGGATTATTTTATTGTGTATGAGCCGCCTATCATATTTGTATGACATAAATCGCGCTAGAGCCTCGCTCGCGTTGGATTTCTATGTTTTCATTTGTATGAAACGTGCTGGAGCTTAGCTCGCACCTTGATTGGAAATTATGTTGATGTTTATAAACTGTACTAGGAGCTATGCTCGTACGCGTCTCTTTTTGAGAGGATGCATGAGTCGTGCTAGAGATTTACTCGCACAAGTTTGTACATCGTGATAAGCATAAGGTTGTGAAAGTTGGTAAGATCCTTAAGCCTTACATCCTTAAGCCTTACATCCTTAAGCTAACATCCTTAAGCCCAAAGAGGCGGGGAGGCTCTGTTAGGCGGGGAGGCTCTGTTCGGTGGGGAGGCTCTCTTACGGTGGGATCCTTAAGCCAACATCCTTAAGCCCAAAGAGGCGGGGAGGCTCTGTTAGGCAGGGAGGCTCTCCTACATGGGTACAGTAAGATCCTTAAGCCCTACATCCTTAAGCTAACATCCTTAAGCCCAAAGAGGCGGGGAGGCTCTGTTCGGTGGGGAGGCTCTCTTACGGAAAGGATCCTTAAGCCCTACATCCTTAAGCTAACATCCTTAAGCCAGCATCCTTAAGCCCAAAGAGGCGGGGAGGCTCTGTTAGGTAGGGAGGCTCTCCTACATGGGTACAGTAAGATCCTTAAGCCCTACATCCTTAAGCTAACATCCTTAAGCCCAAAGAGGCGGGGAGGCTCTGTTAGGCGGGGAGGCTCTGTTCGGTGGGGAGGCTCTCTTACGGAAAGGATCCTTAAGCCCTACATCCTTAAGCTAACATCCTTAAGCCAGCATCCTTAAGCCCAAAGAGGCGGGGAGGCTCTGTTAGGCGGGGAGGCTCTGTTAAGCGGGGAGGCTCTGTTCGGCCCGAAGGCTCTCCTTCATAGAATATGGAAAACTCTTGGTATGGGGTAGATAAGACCTAGGAATGGCACCCCCAATCACGATATGAGTTGCGGAGTACGCTGTACCGTGTATATCACATGGAGTACGATGTACCGCATGAAGGTTATGTGATGAGAAAGTCTGACGAGGGATAATCCATCTTCGTGCCAGCATGATACCCCGCACACCTGGATGCGTGTGGTCTGGGATGAATTATGATGTAATGGTTCACATAGGCACTTTTGATATAGTGACCTAGATTTATACACATGCGTGAATTGTGGAACGAAAATGTGGTTGTGATTGTGAGTTGATTTGGTGGTGTTTATGATGTTGGTTTAAAAAGGAGGTTTCTTAATGAATTACCCTTTTTATGAATTTAAATGAGATTGAGCATGAGATGATTTATACATGATGTTTCTACCATGTTTTATATGCCAATGCACATGATTTTGATACATGATATATATGTATATTCCCGTGGCATAGTTTTATTCCTCATGCTCCTACCATAAATGATTTATGCATAACACTATCAGCATGTAGATAGAGTAGTTATCTACCATGCTTGCATTATTGCCTTACTGAGCGTGTGGTTGCTCATCCTACTCTATTTTCCCCCCTACAGAGCGTGCATAGTAGCCCAGTGAGGACTGAGGCGTATTATTTTGGACTCCGCTGCATCTACATCGCTAAGAGGTATATACACAGTGATTTTTTTTGTATCTAAACAATGTAAAAGCACAGTATTCTTTTGAGTTGTACTTATGGGGGATATAGATGTTAGTAAAACATGCTTTTGTATAAGTACAAGATTTAAATGCACATGTATGACATCGTTTATTTATCTGAGAATGAATGAGATGTGGTGTTTATTATTGGCTCACAGCCCAATAGTGTGTGGTGAGTTTAGTTCACGACCGGGTAAGGTAACAGTAAAACGCGAAAAATTTTCAGTGATTTTCGGTTAAAGAGAATGGAATTGGGTCGTGACACATCTAGCTTAACTTTTCTCTTGTCCCAAATAAGAAGAGTCCTTTGCTCCATCAATCCAACTTAATTCCAAGGTATGTTGTTCTTCTCCTCACAATGAACAACTTTTCTCTAATAACTTTTTTCTCAAATCTTTTTGGAAGGGGGTGGTATTATAGAGAGAGAAAGCTTGCTTTTTGGGTAAAAATAAAGGGGAAAGGTTTGATTGTTGAAGAATGAGGTTTGGTCGTCGGGTTTTTATAGAATAGGAGTGATGAGACCGATCTGCTAGGGTGAAGATCGATCTGCCTTTGTTTTTGTTTTGAACTACCGAGACGTTCAGACATGAAAAGTGGGATCGATCTACTATTTGGGGGAAGAGATTGATCCTTTCTTGGCAGAAGCTTGAAGAGATCGATATGCTCATGGGGAGAGATCGATCTGCTCTTGACAGGATCAAATGGAGATCGATCTCGATCTGCACTTAGGAAAGGATCGATCTCTTCTAGGCAGAAGCAAATGTTGATTAATCTGCTCATTGGGGAGATCGATCTGCCCTTGGCAAAATCAACTTGGAATTGTTTTGCTTGCACAAGGGATCAATCTGCTTTGAATAAGAGATCGATCTGGCCTTCATCTGTAGGTTTTCTGCTGCAAATTTTCCAGTTTTTCAAGGGAAAAATTTGTGTTTGATTGCTTCACTAGTCATTCTGCAATCTATTCACACTTTAAGCATGGAAAGGTTCACTCCGTATGATTTTCATGTTATGGAACTTATGTGTACTGCTCGGAATCAAAAAAGATACACAGAATTCACAGTCCATGCATTATCATTTCGTGTTTTAAATCCTTATCTTTAGTCCGAATGCTTTAAGTTTTATTCGTTTAGTTTGTGGCCACTTCAGCCCTTATTTAACCTTTACTTGCATTCATGATACTCATTTATCCCATTTGTATGTGATCCAAAAATCATTTGTCTTACAATTCCATTAACATATAATAAAATCATAAATACATGGGGTCTCACAATCTCCCCCACTAAGAAAATTTCGTACTCCAAATTGGAACCAAATCAGTCTGTGAATAACTCGGGGTACTTTCCCCGCATCAAACTCTCCAACTCCCATTTAGCTTCATCTATAGTGTGATGCTGCCAAAGAACTTTCACTAGGGGAATCGTCTTTGATCTCAACACCTTTTGTTATGACTCCTTTTCATCCTTTTCATCTAAAAATTACCATAAATTTTTCGTTTTATTCGCAAACTTACCCGGTCTTGAACAACTCTCACCAATGACAGTTGGGCTACGTGTCAGTATTAATCATCATTTACCAATCATCTTTCAAATAATTCAAAAGCAAACACATATATTTGAAAATTTAAGTTCTATACTTATACGTGTTTACTAACACTTACATCCCCAATATTAGAATTCAAAAAGATTACTGTGCTATTACATGGTTAGATACAAAAAGATTTCCTGTGTGTATACCTCTTAGCGATGGAGAGCAGTGGATGTCTGGACACAGCTCTTCAGTCCCTCTCTAAACTACTGTGTGCGCTCTGTAGATGGGGGAAAATGATAGGGATGAGCAACCACACATTCAGTAAGGTAATAATGCAAGCATGGTAGATAACTACACTATCTACATGATTATAATGTCATGGCACAAAAAATTATTAATATCCGGAGCATGAGGAAATATTAAAAACTATGCCACATGAATATACATATATCATGTACTGAAAAACATGAAAATAGGCATGTAAACATGGAAAACCATCATGTAAAACTTATCATGCTCATCGTAATAAAGCTCATCAAAATAAGGAAAACTCATCACAAAACCATCCCTCAAGATTTAGCACTTTCTCAAAACATAGTAAAACTCATCACAAATAGCAATACCATCTCTTTAAAAACATCCCACAAGGCTCGACCCCTCCCTCAAGTTTACCCTAGACAACACAATTCATGATCAGTATATAAAACCATATGATATTATGTGAGACAGGTAGTCACTATATAATCGAGGACTCTGTTGGCCAACTATGTCATTGTCATCCCAGACCATACGGATCCCGATATGCGGGGCATCATGTTGGAACGGAGGTGGGTTAGTCCTACGCTAGACTTTCAAATCAACATCGTAACCTCATAGTACAGTGTACTCCATGTGATATACACGGTATAACATATTTTGTGGACCCATATCATGGTTGGGGGGTCTTATCTACCCCATGCCATGTATAACCTACTTAGTTTCAAGTGTACGTGCCAACATCTCATCCATGTGACTAGCAGTCTACATGAGGCATCCAGCATGACTCGTTCAAGCATCTCATCTGTGTGACACAAAGTCTACATGAGGCATCCAACATGACTTATTACATATCATAGTGTAAAAAGTCCAGTGAGAGCAAAGCTTAAGCACCATTTCATGCATCATCATTAAATACCTTCGTACGAGCAACGCTCTAGTACGATTTTATGCATAACAAGCAATGAGAAAATCACGTACAAGCATAGCTCCAGTACGGTTATATGCATAAGGAAATCAATGGAAACCCACGTACAAGCAAAAGCTCCAGTATGACTCATAAATCATCACAAAAATCTGATAGGTGGCTCTATTTCAACAAAACACGTTCAAGCCACAGTTAGCACCGGACTCGTGCTATTTCATAAAATTATGAATTTAATAGCCAGCCTATCCGTAGATTTGCTTAAACCAAAGCAATGTATTTCGTAAAAATATCAAAACATGATGTTTATGCAATTATTAGCCTTACTACTTTTTTGTAAGATTCACTTTCAAAACCAAAATCATCTATACCGAAAATTGTTTGTACAAATCATTAATCCTTCTTAGATAATCGAGTGATTATAAAGCCCTATAAACAACCTCAAAATACGTGCAGCTACTTCTAGATACTAACAAAATTCCCTTACCTGGAATCGCTTCGGGTGATTCCACTTCTTTAGAGCTGCTCGATCGTGCAATTTGATTCACTTCCAATGAAATCTCTAGAGCTACACAACTTACTTATCACATCAATTTAACGCAATACAACACAATTCTCGCGTTTATCATATTCGATTCGACTTATTATTTTCATTAACACTTATAAGACCTCACTTTCTTTTACGCCCTTTTTTGATTTTACTATTCATTTCTTGAAAATCTATTAGTTCCACCAAGCTTATTGGTTCACACTAAATCGACATTAAGCTCATAATGCCTCTAGTTCATTATTTCCTTCACTATGGCAATTTATAAAACACCTCTTATGCCCATTTCCAATCATCATCCATACATGCTTAAATCATCATCAACTCCATGCCATTTCAACTTTCTCTCACTAAACCCATTCTAGGTCATGGTTGTTTAAGCATGTATATGAACATTTCAGCCAGCATTATATACACCAATCAACTCATCAAAATGTCTACATTAACATACTAGATAATGGTGTATAGAAATCTTACCTAGCTTGATTTTTTCCTCTTTTTGCCAAATTGGGGAAAAACCTCTTTTCTCTTTCAATCCAAGGTTTGAGCTTCCAATCTTTGACTATGTTGTTCACTCCTTCACTAGGAAGAACTTTTCTCAAAGCAACTTCTTTCAAAACTGTTTGGATGGTGATGATTTTTAGAGTGAGAAAGCTAGGTTATTGTTAAAAATGGAGGAAAAGGGTTTGGTTTCGTGAAATACAGATTCAGCTGCCTAGTTTTTATAGGAAATGTCCAAGGGCGAGAGATCGATATGGCCTTACTTAAACTCCTTTAGAATCTCGACAATGTAGGCAGGAGATCGATTTATCCATTTGCATGAGATCGATCTGCTCAAAGGGAATGAGATCGATCTATTTCAGGCAAAAGGCTTTAGAGATCGATCTGACCTTAAGGAGAGATCGATCTGACCTATCTAGAGACAACTAGAGATTGATCTGCCTTGTGGGAGGAGATCGATCTATTTGAGTGAGGGATCAATCTCCCTCTTGCAGAATACCCCGGCATTGCATTTCAAGTCAATGAGATCAATCTCTCCTTGCAATGAGATCGATTTGTTCTTCATCCTGCAGTATTTCAACTGTAATTTTCCAGATTTTCAAAGTTAAACTCATATTCAATTACTTCAATACCCAATTTGCTTTTCATTCACACTTAACACTCAAAAGTATCAAATTCTTATGATTCATATATTGTATAACTTGTCTGTACATCATGGAAATCATAAGATTACATTGAAATTCACGGGCCTTACATTCCTCCCCTCCTACAAGAAATTTGGTCCTTCAAATTAGAACCAAGTTATCCTGAGAACAACTCGTGGTACTTCTCTTGCATCATCCTCTCCAACTCCCAAGTGGCTTCCTTTGGAGTGTGATATTGGCAAAGAACTTTCATTAAGGGAATCGTCTTCGACCTCAACACCTTCTATTTCCTATCCAATATCCGAACCGGCTTCTTAACATACGACATACTCTCATTGAGCTCCAATGACTCATATCTTATCACATGTATCGGGTCCGGGTCGTACTTCCAAAGTATAGAGACGTGGAAGATGTTATGAACACTTGCTAACTCCGACGGCAATGCCAACCTATAAGCCTTATCTCCCACTCTCTCCAAGATTTCGAAGGGCCCAATATACCGAGAGCTCAACTTACCCTTCTTACCAAATCTCATAATCCCCTTCGAGGGAGAAACTTTCAAGAACACAGACTCACCCATAGTAAACTCCAGTGGTCTCCGTCTCCTGTCAGCATAACTCTTTTATCGGCTCTAAGCTGTCCGTAACCTCTCACATATCAATTGTGATGCCCTCTGAGGCTTGCTGCACTAAATCGGGAGTAAAAATCTGTCTGTCACCAACCTCCTCCCATCCAATAGGGAATCGACATTTGCGTCCATACAGTGCCTCATATGGTGCCATCCTGATACTCGCATGATAGCTATTATTATAAGCGAATTCGGCTAACGGTAGGTGATCATCCCAAGAGCCTCTAAAATCCAGCACACATGCTCTCAACATATCCTCCAAGGACTGTATAGTCCTCTCTGACTGACCATCTGTCTGAGGATAAAAAGCGGTGCTAAAGCTCAATTGGTTCCCCATCGCTTCCTAAAACTGTTCCCAAAAATGAGAAGTGAAGCGAGCATCCCGATCAGAAAAATGCTCACTAGAACACCATGTAACTGAACTATCTCTCGAACATACAAGTTTGCTAACTGACTCAGAGTATCGGTAGCTCTCATATCTAAGAAATGGACTGACTTCGTCAATCGATCCACAATCACCCAAATGGCATCATGACCTCTGTGGGTCCTCAGTAAGCCCATCATAAAATCCATGGTGACATGCTCCCACTTCCATGTCGGTATAGGTAGAGGCTGCAACAGCCTTATAGGTTTCTGATGCTCTACCTTCACCTGCTGACAGACGAGACATCTAGCTACATACTCAGGAATATCTCTCTTTATTCCAGACCACCAATAAGTTTTTTGAAGGTTCTTATACATCTTAGTACTCCCTGGATGTATCGTATACCTCGATGAGTGAGCCTCTGATAAAATCAATCTCCTGATCTTTAAATCCTCAGGAGCACATATCTTGCCTCTGAACCTTAGCAATCCATCTGTACTCAACTCAAAATTAGTACCCACACCTGTCTATACCTATCTCAACCAATCAGTACACTGTTAATCACCCTGCTGAGCTTGTCGAATACAAAAAATCAACTCTGACTCCAATCTCAAACTAGCCATAACATCAAATCTCTCTGTATCAAGCGGGGCTACATCCAAACTGAGGTTTGTGAACTGCTCCAATAACTCATGTTCCCGAACCATCATATAAGACACCAACCCGAGGTTCTTCCTGCTGA
This sequence comes from Firmiana major, assembly GCA_033439115.1. Lineage (NCBI taxonomy): Eukaryota > Viridiplantae > Streptophyta > Magnoliopsida > Malvales > Malvaceae > Firmiana > Firmiana major. The sequence goes on from CM065909.1 coordinate 5,578,305, forward strand.
GTGCATCAACTACTACATTCGCCTTACCCGGGTGGTATAAGATTTCACAATCATAATCCTTTAGGAGTTTGAGCCATCTTTTCTGTCTCATATTCAACTCTTTCTGCGAAAACAAATACTTAAGGCTCTTATAATCTATATATACCTGAAATTTCTCACCATAGAGATAGTGGCGCCATATCTTCAATGCAAACACTACGGTCGCCAACTCTAAATCGTGAGTCAGATAGTTCCTCTCGTGATCTTTCAACTGTTTGGATCTACAGGCAACTACCTTCCTATCTTGCATAAGTACATAGCCCAGTCCCTAGTGTGATGTATCCGTATACACAGAGAAACCTCTTGAGCTAGTAGGAATAGTGAGAATCAGAGCAGTGGTCAACCGACGCTTAGGCTCCTGAAAACTCCTCTCACATGCCTCGTCCTACACAAACTTAACATCCTTCCACGTGAGACGTGTCAACAGAGCAGCTAGTTTGGAGAAACCCTTAATAAATCTCCGATAATAAGTAGCTAATCCTAGAAAACTTCTGATCTCAGTGACTGTCTTGGGCTGTTTCCAGTGTGCAACTGCCTCAATCTTGGATGGATCCACTGACACTCATCCCTCGATACAACATGGCGCATAAATGAGTTTTACTCCAACCAAAAGTTACACTTACTGAGTTTGGCATATAATTCCTTCTCTTGGAGGGTCTGTAGAACTATCATCAAGTGCTGCTCATGATCTTCCCTGGACTTTGAATAAACCAATATATCATCAATAAACACGATCACAAACTGGTACAGGTATGGCTTAAATACATCATTCATCAAAGCCATAAATGTTGTGGGGGCATTCATCAATCCGAATGGCATAACCAGAAACTCGTTGTGGCCATAACGGGTACGAAATGCTGTCTTGGGTACATCTCCACTCCGTATCCTCAACTGATGGTACCCAGATCACATATCTATCTTAGAAGAGACTTGTGCTCCCTGAAGCTGATCCAACAGATCATCAATGTATGGAAGGGGGTATTATTCTTAATGGTGGCCTTATTCAACAACTGGAAATCTATATATAGTCGGAGGCTCCCATCCTTCTTCCTCATAAACAGAACCGGAGCTCCTCAGGGTGAGACGCTGGGTCTAATAAACACCTTCTCTAGTAACTCTTGCAACTGCTTCTTTATCTCCTCCAACTCAATCAGAGCCATTCTATACGGTGGCTTAGATATTGGCTCTATACCAAGTACCAACTCTATACAAAACTCAATTTTCCTGTTGGGTGGTAGCCCTAGTAATTCGTCCGAAAAGACATTAAGAAACTCTACAACCACTGGAATGTCTCTCAATTCCGGGTGTGCCTTATCTGTGTCAACCACATATGCAATGAACCCTTCATATTATCCTTTCCACCGTTAGTAACATAGGTCATCACATTAACATTCTTGATTAATAAGTAGATTCATCTCTTAAATATGATAAATAAAAATTATACTCTTCTCATATACAATAATCATGTCCCTTCATTTCTTTCCAACAAAGCTTACAATAAAGTTATTTATCTCTGAAAACATCACTGTCTTAGCAAGACAGTCCAAAATAGCATGATTTGCAGCCAACCAATCCATTCCTAAAATTACATCAAAATCATTCATATTGAGTAGAATAAGGTCGACTATCATATCTTTCCCTCCTATTTTCAACCTACAATCCTTAGACACGTATTTAGTCAATTGACTATCATTCATAGGTGTAGAAATCAGCAACATTCTATCTAACAATGTAGGCTTTACATGCTTCGACAACGTATGTACAAAGGAAGGAGATATAAAGGAATGCGTGGCACCAGGAACAAATAACACAAATGCTTCTAAATCAAAGATTAGGACGGTACTTGTTATCACATTCGTCGAAGCGTCCGAGGTGTTCTGGTCCAGTGCATGTACTCGCCCTTTGCCAACCACCTGTTTCCCTTTTTCCTCAGCTGTAGCTTTCCTCCTCGGAGAAGAAGTCTCAACAGGAGCTCTCTCTGACTCCTTGCCCTTCTGTGGGGTAGTCTCAATCATCTCTAGAAGATACCTCTTCATATGTCCTGGCTTCCCACATCTGTAACACACAACAGGGGTCGTCGGACAAGGCTGGGTACCATGAAATATACCACATTTTCAACACTGTTCTATAGTAGGTCATGGTCCTCCAATGACTATACCCCTCGGTGGAGCTAAAGCTGGGTACACATGAGGTTTAGCAGCTCTCTCTTGCACCTCCTCAATCTTTGGCCGCTTCTCAAACAGTCTCTGACCTCCTCTCCTAACCACTCTATCCACCCCGGATCTCTTCTAGTCTCCATCTTTCCTGCCACTAACCTTTCTAAATTTAGAGGCATTCTGCTCAAAGTCCTGTTCACATAGCTGCGCCCTGCGCACTGTCTCTTCATAAGTGAGGATGTTAAACGGAGCCAATCTAGATATGATGTCTGGTCTCAGTCCATCCATGAACTTCTGGACCTTCATAGCCTCACTGCTCAATGTATCAGGGTCATACCTCCCCAAGGATATGAACCTCGATTCATACTCATCTACTGAGCGAGTCCCCTGAACCAAATTCATAAACTTCATCTGCAGCTTCCTCTGTGTAGTGGCTAGAATATATTGCCTCCTAAAGGCCTCCAAGAATATCTTCCATGTAATCTCGGGATGCTGGGTTCTCAGAATAGATATGGTGGATCTCCACCATTGCTCTGCCTCGCCCTTCAACATAAATACGGTAAAGACAATCCTCTCAGTCGACGTACACCTAAAGAACCTATACATTTTCTCCATCTCATACACCCAATCATCTGCCACAACCAGGTCCTTCACCCCTCTAAATACTGGAGGTTTCAACTCCTGAAACTGTCATAACCTACTCAACTCGTAATCATACCACAGGTCACTTGTCTGTGGAGCGATAGGAGAAACCATATCCTGAACTGGGGGTGGTGTAACAGTCTCTGTAGTCTGAGGTCTCTCTGCCTCTGCAGCTGTCTGTCCAGTAGTAGGCTGCACAGTGGGCCTCGTCTATCACCAGCACCCAATGTCTGCGTGACTATCTCCACAAGGCTCTTAATACTCCACTTTATCCTAGCGAAGTGTGCTTCAGTATCCCATGGTCTCTCAACAGGGTCCTGTGGAGCCTGATCAGTCTGTGGCTCCGCACGACTGCCTACCTCCACGGCCCCTAGCTTGTGAACTCACCCCTCTACCTTGGCGGGTGACAAGTATAATGCCTAATTTCCTATATCTATACCATATATTAATCTCATTCCATCTCGGTATACACAGTTATATCTAAACAAAAGCACAATAATACGAGGATCTAAATTTCCTACTTATTAGTACCGACTCATATAAGAACAACTTAGCTCTGATACCAATCTCTATCACCACCCCTTTTCATCCATTTCATTTAAAAATTACCATAAATTTTTTGCTTTATTCGTTAACTTAGCCGGTCCTGAACAACTCTCACCAATGACAGTTGGGCTATGCGTCAGTATTAATCATCATTTACCAATCATCTTTCTATAATTCAAAAGCAAACACATACATTTGAAAATTTATGTTCTATACTTATACATGTTTGCTACCATTTACATCCCCATATTACAATTCAAAATGATTACTGTGCAATTACATGTTCAGATACAAAAAGATTTCCTGTGTGTATACCTCTTAGCGATGGAGAGCAGCGGATGTCTGGACACAGCTCTTCAGTCCCTCTCTAAACTACTGTGTGCACTCTGTAGATGGGGGAAAATGATAGGGATGAGCAACCACACATTCAGTAAGGTAATAATGCAAGCATGGTAGATAACTACACTATCTACATGATTATAATGTCATGGCACAAAAAATTATTAATATCCGGAGCATGAGGAAATATTAAAAACTATGCCACATGAATATACATATATCATGTACTGAAAAACATGAAAATAGGCATGTAAACATGGAAAACCATCATGTAAAACTTCTCATGCTCATCGTAATAAAGCTCATCAAAATAAGGAAAACTCATCACAAAACCATCCCTCACGATTTAGCACTTTCTCAAAACATAGTAAAACTCATCACAAATAGCAATACCATCTCTTTAAAAACATCCCACAAGACTCGACGCCTCCCTCCTGTCTACCCTAAACAACACAATTCATGATCGGTATATAAAACCATGTGATATCATGTGAGACAGGTGGTATGACGCCTCGAAAGTACGAAAAACAGGGCAAATTTAAACTTTTATTTTCATCAATACACATTTATGGGTGCATTCCTGTGCAGTGTCATGCATCATCATATATATAAGTTATAAAACTTAAACCACAGGATCTCATCATCAAGCAGTCAGAAATCATATCATATCCATTTCTCAACTCAGTATCAATTAAACCTAATACATCTCATACGTCATTGTACATCAAGTGTCTGTAAATACACATTAGTCTGGGTACATGAAATGTGAATTATACCTCTAATACAAATATATGGCATGGGGCTCAAGTCCTCCACTAGCCACTACTCTGTACGTCGCAGGAAATTCTCCTCACTTGAAGAAATCTGAAGGGAAGATAAAATAGGGTGAGATTCTAAATCGCTCAGTAAGGGGGAAAGAGACTCATTGTTAAATTAATCATTTGCACAGTACAATCATTTTATTTCACAGTTGAAACTCAATAGAAAATGTAGCATGAATTCATTAAAACATCATGTAAAACATGGAAGTACATACTCAGTACAAATCATAGTTACAAGCATGTGGAAATCAGGATGTGATAATGGCTGTTCTCTTTAAAACGTGATAAAAATCGCCTCAATAAAATACACGTGGCACAACCACAAAATACAATCGGCACGTGGCACAGCCATAAAATACAATTTGCACGTGGCACAACCACTGAATACAATCCTCACGTGGCACAGCCACCAAAACACAATCCACATGTGGCATAGCCACTAAATAGAATTCGCACATGGCATAGCCACCAAAACACAATCCACACTTGGCACAACCACCAAATAAAATTCGTACATGGCACAGCCACAAAACACAATCCACTCGTATAAAACGAGGCTAGGTAAGTAACCAGCGCTACCAGAATAGGGGAAAATATGTTAGACTTACATACTACCAGAGTAATGCCTGACGTGTATTCAACATGACAAGCCTAAGTCTCAATTAATAGTTATTATCATAAAAATCGTTTTGCCTTCACGTAGAACTCATAATGGTTTTCTCTCATAAATCGTCTTTAAAACATTTGTGTACTCAACACAAAACATGTTAAAACCGAGTTCCAACCGGTAAAACCACACACACATTTCTCAATCTCAGTACGCCTTAACGTAGAGCCCAAATCTCTTTTTACTTTTGAAACACAAAATGATTGTAAAACAATTTTCATATTTATTTTACAACTCAAAACAATTGGGCCCCAACCGGCTATAAAATCATGTACAATAACTCATAAAAACATGTTTGTTTTCTCAAATCTCATTTCATGCTACAATATCATCACAAAATACAAACACAAATAGATTTGAGTTTTCCCTTACCTCGTTACACCTCGTATAGTGCAATCGTTCCCCCGTATCACAGACTAGTGTCGAATTCCTCTCTAGAGCTCTCGTGTTGTCCAAACGATGTAAAAACATCAATAACTCAACTCAATCGCATTATTGAGCACACATTTTCTCAAATTCTCATTAACACATCAAATTACTCAATTCTCATAACTCTATCACAATTTACATACTCATCCTCTATACCTCACAATCCTACATTTCTCATACCATATTCCATGCTAAATTCATCACATTGTCTCAATTCCAATTTATAGCCATAATTCCCAAAATTACCAGAATTGCATAATAACATCTCTACTCCAACAAAATCATAGTTTCATCAATCCCTAATCATTTCCCAACTATTTCATCATAATGCCTACAACCATAATCACCAAAAATCACTTTAAAATCCAAGATCAAAGTTTAGAATTTACCCAAACTTGTGGAGTACTCAACTCTTGCCTTGATTCATTCTGTCTTTCGATTTCCAAGTAGTTGTTCTCCTTTTGATGAGGAATAACTTTCCTTCTTGCCATAACCTTTGATTTTAGACGAAAATGGGTGTTTTAGAGGGGAGAGAAAGGTAGGGTTCAAAAATGGTAATTTGGGAGAGAGAGAGAAATTGATTTCTAGGAAAACAAAGGGGTCTTTATATAGGTTGAGGGTAGGAGATCGATCTGGCTCTTGATGAGATCGATTTGCATTTGAATTTGGAGATGTTTTGGGGCAATTTTATGCCTAGGAGATCGATCCGTCGTGGGGTGAGATCGATCTCTTAATGGCTTTATGAGATCGATTTGTTCCAATTATGAGATCGATCTCTAGGTTATAGAATGCTTCATGAGATCGATCTGCTCCTTGAGGAGATCGATCTTCTCCTTTACAGAAACATTTTGAGATCGATTCCTTCCTCATGAGATTGATCTCTTCATTACAGAATCATAAGGAGATCGATCCTCTTCCATTGGAGATCGACCTGCTCGCTTAAATTCCACCTTCCTTGTCATTTTTGACCTACTAGATCGATCCTCTTTTCCAAGATCGATCTGGCCTCATAGTTCCACGCTTAGGTCACACACTTAACATAAAATCTCATTTAAAACTCATTCATCACTTAGAAATTCATTCCATACCACCTCAATATAAGAGTATATTACATTCAGCTTAATAAATTACATTTCAAATATACATTACGTAATTGGATCTGTGTAAAATTCTTAGATCTCACATCCTCCCCACCTTAAAAAGAATATGGTCCTCCAAATTCGACTCAACTCATCAAACATATGGAGGTACTTCTCCTTCATGAGACTCTCCAATTCCCACGTTGCCTCTTCCATTGAGTGATGTTTCCATAAAACTTTCACTAATGGGATGTTCTTAGTCTGAAGCACCTTCTCTTTTATATCGAGAATCCGGATGGGTTCTTCAGTGTAACTCATGTCTTCTTGTATGTCCATCTCTTCATACTCTATGACATGAGAAGGGTCCGCATGGTACTTCCTCAACATAGCTACATGGAAGACATTGTGTATTCCGGACATCTGTGGGGGTAATGCCAACCTGTAGGCTACCTCTCCCACCTTCTCAAGAATCTCAAAGGGGCCTATGTATCGAGGACTTAATTTCCCTTTCTTTCCAAACCTCATGATACCCTTACTCGGTGATATCTTCAGAAATACTGCATCACCAACATCGAACTCGAGTGGACGTCTACACGCATTTGCGTAGCTTTTCTGTCTACTCTGTGCAGCCCGTAATCTCTCACATATAAGCTTCACACTCTGTACAGTCTGTTCAACAAGTTCGGGAGCATTTATCTTTCTGTCACCCACTTCTTCCCAAGCTACAGGGGATCTACACTTCCTACCATATAGGGCCTCAAAAGGTGCCATTTCAATACTCACATGATAGCTGTTATTATACGCAAACTCTACTAGGGGCAGGTGATCGTCCCATGATCCCTTAAAATCCAACGTACATATCCTCTAGGGTCTGAATAGTCCTCTCTAACTGGCCATCTGTCTAAGGATTATAGGTGGTACTAAAACTCAATCGAGATCCCATGGACTCCTGAAATTGGGTCCAAAATCTGGAAGTAAATCGAGAATCTCAGTCAGAAGTAATACTCACTGAAGCCCCATGTAACCTAGCTATCTCACTGACATATAACTCGGCTAAGGCATCCACAGTATCTGTGCTCTTGATGGTAAGAAAGTTGGTACTTTTCGTCAGTCTATCAACTATAACCCATATAGCATCATGACCACTTTGGGTCCTCGGTAAACCCATAATAAAGTCTATGGTGACATGCTCTCATTTCCATGTAGGCACAGGTAAAGGCTGTAATAGTCCTCCGGGCTTGCGATACTCAGCTTTCACTTACTGGCACACTAAACATCTGGCCACATACTTTGCCACGTCTCGCTTCATGCCACTCCACCAATACACCTTTCTTAAATCTCGATATATCTTAGTACTCCCTAGGTGCATGGTATATCGCGAACAGTGGGATTCTCTCAGTATCTGTCTCTTCAGGGTATCATTGTCCGATACACAAATTCGTCCTTTGAATCTTAACAATCCATTCTCACTGATTGTGAGATCTGACTGTGAAGTCTGCTCAGCTTGGCTAACCATATCTATCAACCTTTGATCATTGCGTTGCCCAGTTCTAATCTGATCGATGATCCTTGACTCTATTCGCATGCTAGCCAAAAATCCATCTCTACCTCTTTAACTCTGATTCGGAGTTCGGTGAACTGCTCCAGTAAATCCCATTCCCTGATCATCATAGTAGATATCATACATTTCCTGCTCAAGGCATCAGCAACTACGTTTGTCTTACCCGGATGGTATAGAATCTCACAGTCATAATCCTTAAGGAGTTCAATCCATCTCCTTTGTCTCATATTTAACTCTTTCTGATCAAAGAGATATCTCAAAGTTTTGTGATCAGTGAAGATCTGGAATCTTTCCCCATATAAGTAGTGTCGCCAGATCTTCAAAGTAAATACCACAGCTGCTAACTCTAAATCATGCGTGGGGTAATTTTACACATGATCTTTCAATTATCGCGATCCATAAGCAACCACTCTTCCATGCTGCATGAACACACATCCCAATCATTAATGTGAGGCATCACTGTACACTGAAAATCCTCCTGATCCCTCAGGAATAGTCAACACAGGTGCCGCTGTTAATCTCCTCTTTAATTCTTGAAAGTTGAGCTCACATTGATCAGTCTATATAAATGGAGTCTCCTTACGCGTGAGTTTCGTCAAAGGAGTAGCAATCCTGGAAAATCCTTCCACAAATCTTCTGTAATACCTTGCCAAACCAAGAAACCTTCGTACCTCTGTAACTGTCCTCGGTCTTTCCCAATTAAGCACAACCTCTACTTTAGTTGGATCAACTGATACTCCCTCCTCTGAAACTATATGGCCTAGGAAAGCTATCAGACCCAGCTAAAACTCACACTTACTAAGCTTTTCATATAATTGTTTATCTCGGAGTATTTGAAGTACTAACCAAAAATGCTATGCATGCTCCTCATATGACCGAGAGTACACCAGGATATCATCAATAAAGACTATCACAAACTTATCTAGATAGTCTCTAAATACTTCGTTCATTAACCTCATAAAGGCTGGAGGAGCGTTCGTTAATCCAAAGGGCATCACTAGAAATTCATAATGGTCATACCTTGTCCTGAAGGCCATCTTCGGAGTATCTTCTTCCTTAATCCTCAATTGGTGATAGGCCGATCTCAAATCAATCTTAGAAAAGACTGAGGCCCCTTTCAGCTGATCAAGTAAATCATCAATCCTGGGCAATAGGTATTTATTCTTCACCGTGGCTCTATTCAAGAATCGGTAGTCTACGCTTAATCTGAGACTACCATCCTTCTTCTTAACAAATAAAACTAGTGCTCCCCATGGTGAAGCACTGGGTCTAATAAACCCTTGATCCAATTACTCCTATAGTTTTTTCTTCAATTCCTTAAGTTCCACTAATGCCATCCTGTATGGAGGTCTAGAGATCGGTTGAGTATCTGGTACCAAATCAATGGTAAACTCCAGCTCTGTCTCTAGTGCTAAACCTGGTAACTTATCTGGGAAAACATCCGAAAATTCACGAACCACAGGTATATCCTTAATTCTCGGATGTTCCCGATCATCATCTGAGATGAATATTTCATAACCTTCACTAGAATGATCAAATTTAGTACTCTCAAAAGCAACACCAAGATTTCAAATTACTTATAAAAATTCTACACATTCATTTCCTTAATATTTCAAACGTACACTGTAAGGTTCAGGTAGGGAGAAAGTTATAATCTTAGTGTAGCAGTCTAAACTCACTCGATTGGTTTTTAACCAGTCCATTCCCAAAATTACATCAAACCCATGTATATTTAACATTATTAGATCTGCTAACGTTACTCTATATCCCACCTTTATTTCACATCCTCTACAGACCAACTCGGTTCTCTGGGACTCACACATAGGGGTATTTACATGTAGTATATACTATAAAGGTTCAAACTTGAAATTTATCCTACATGCAAAATGTTCAGAAATAAACGAATGTGTGGACCCTGAATCAATCAACACATGAGCCTTATGATCACTGATAGAGAGTATACCTCTTATAGTTTCTACAAAAGTGTTTGCTATCTCTTTGTCCAGAGCAAACACACGTCCCACTGTAACGGGCTTCTTCCCTTTCTCTACAGCAGTGGCCCATCTTTGGGGATTCACCCTTTGAGGTTTTTGTCTAGTAGACTCTGGAGCATGTGGTATCTAAGGTTGAGAACAGTCTTTCACTCTATGACCCATGTCTCCACATCTAAAGCATCCATGGATCAACCCAGTACAACTCCCTCATGCGATTGGCCATAATCTCTGCAAACCCTTATCTCAGGCTTGAAATGTCGAGGGGTCTCTCTGATGATAGGATAAGCTTTGGGTCTCTCAAATCTACCCTTCTGTACCTCAACCCTTCCTCTTCTAAATGAACCTTTTCGAACCTCTGCTTGGGAAATTGCTGGCCTCTTGCCTTTATCCCGAATCACTGCATTGAACTCATTCTGGGATTGTACAATTTCTATTCCCCTTTCAATTTCTTGTGCTCGTCTCAGAGCATCTCCAAACTCAGTAATACATAGCCCTACCAATCGATCTCTAATGATAGGGTTCAATCCATATACAAATCTCTCTGTGCGGAGCTCTTCATTTTTGAAGGTCTCTGGATCATATCTCAATAGAGCGGTAAATTGACTCTCATAATCATCCACAGACGTATCACCCTGTATCAAATTCAAAAACTTTACCTTCTTCTTTCTCTGACAGGCTCGTGGTACATATTGGGCTCTAAATGCCATCTGAAACTTGTCCTAGCTAATCACATCCTGGCTGGACATCAGAATACCCTAGGTAGTACCCCACTAATCTCGAGCTCTCCTTTTTAACATATAGGCACCCATACTGACCCTCTCAGTATCGGTGCATCCCAAATAGTCAAATATGACTTTCAACTCTGTTAGCCACTCCTCAACCTCTACAGGATCCTTTTTCTCTTTGAACGCGGGCGGATTCATTTTCAAGAAGTCCTTCAGTCAGGCCATACTTCTTTCATCAGGCTGAGTGACGGGAGGCATCGGGTCCATCAGTACTGAGGGCACGAGAGGTCCTTGTGGTGGTGTAGGAATAGTACCCGAGGCATTAACTCCAAAATGTTGCATGAATGACGCTGCCATTTGATCAAATCCCTTCCTCACATCGGTCTCAATCCGATTAAATCGAGAGTTAGGACTCTCAGGTTGTGGGGTAGGTGGCGGAGGAGACTCTGCCTGCCTCTTACGACCTCATCGTCCACTCATTCTCTATCACAATACGTTTCCTGCGCGTACATATTAAACTTGATTGAAATCTTAATCCTCAATTTTAGTTCATGACTAGACTTGTATAGACACTTGGGATATTTTATTTCACTTAACCGACACTGACAGTACTAAACACCCTCAGCTCTGATACCAAGAAAACTCTGTGACGCCCCAAAAGCGTAAAAAACAGGGCAAATTTAAACTTTTATTTACATCAATACACATTTATGGGTACATTCATGTGCAGTGTCATCCATCATCATATATATATGTTAAACCACAGGATCTCATCATCAAGTATTCAGAAATCATATCATATCCATTTCTCAACTCAACATCAATTAATCCTAATACATCCCATACGTCATTGTACATCAAGTGTCTATAAATACACATTAGTCTAGGTATATGAAATTTGAATTATACCTCTAATACAAATATATGGCCTGGAGCTCAAGTCCTCCACTAGCTACTACTCTGTACGTCGCAGAAAATTCTCCTCACTTAAAGAAATCTGGAGGGAAGATAAAACATGGTGAGCTTCTAAATCGCTCAGTAAGGGGAGTAAGGGACTCATTGTTAAATTAATGATTTGCACAGCACAATCATTTTATTTTACAGTTGAAACTCAATAAAAAATGTAGCATGAATTCATTAAAACATCATGTAAACATGGAAGTACATACTCAGTACAAATCACAGTTACAAGCATGTGGAAATCAGGATGTGATAATGGCTTTTCTCTTTAAAACGTGATAAAAATCACCTGAATAGAATGCACGTGGCACAGCCACCAAATACAATCGGCACGTGTCACAACCACTGGATACAATTTTCAGGTGGCACAGCCACTGAATACAATCCTCACGTGGCACAACCACCAAAACACAATCCACACGTGGCACAACCACCAAATAGAATTCGCACGTGGCATAGCCACCAAAACACAATCCACACGTGGCACAACCAGTAAATAGAATTCGCACGTGGCACAGCCACTAAACACAATCCACTCGTGTAAAACGAGGCTAGGTAAGTAACCAGTGCTACCAGAGTAGGGTAAAATATGTTGGACTTACATACCACCAGAGTAATGACCGACGTGTATTCAACATGACACCCTAAGTCTCAATTAATAGCCATTATCATAAAAATCGTTTTGCCTTCACGTAGAACTCATAACAGTTTTCTCTCATAAATCGCCTTTAAAATATTTGTGTACTCAACACAAAACATGTTAAGACCGAGTTCCAACCGGCAAAATCACACACACATTTCTCAATCTTAGTACACCTTAACGTATAGCCTAAATCTCTTTTTACGTTTTAAACACAAAATGATTGTAAAACAATTTTCATATTTAGTTTACAACTCAAAACAATTGGGCCCCAACCGGCTATCAAATTATGTGCAATAACTAATAAAAACATGTTTGTTTTCTCAAATCTCATTTCATGCTACAATATCATCACAAAGCACATAAACAAATAAGTTTGAGTTTTCATTTTCTCATATTCTCATTAACACCTCAAATTACTCAATTCTCATAACTCTATCACAATTCACATACTCATCCACTACACATCACAATCTTACATTTCTCATACCATATTCCATGCTAAATTCACCACATTGTCTCAATTTCAATTTATAACCATAATTCCCAAAATTACCACAATTGCATAATAACATCTTTACTCCAACAAAATCATAGTTTCATCAATCCCTAATCATTTCTCAACTATTTCATCACAATGCCTACAACCATAATCACCAAAAATCACTTTAAAATCCAAGATCAAAGTTTAGAATTTACCAAAACTTGTGGAGTGCTCAACTCTTGCCTCGATTCAATCTGTCTTTCGATTTTCAAGTATGTTGTTCTCCTTTTGATGAGAAACAACTTTCATTCTTGCCACAACCTTTGATTTTGGATGAAAATGGGTGTTTTAGAGGGGAGAAAAAGCTAGGGTTCGAAAATGACGATTTGAGAGAGAGAGAGAGAGAAATTGATTTCCAGGAAAACAAAGGGGTCTTTATATAGGCCGAGGGTAGAAGATCGATCTGGCTCTTGATGAGATCGATCTGCATTTAAATTTGGAGACGTTTTGGGGTAATTTTATGCATAGGAGATCGATCTGTCGTGGGGTGAGATCGATCTCTTAATGGCTTTATGAGATCGATCTGTTCCAATTATGAGATCGATCTCTAGGTTACAGAATGCTTCATGAGATCGATCTGCTCCTTGAAGAGATCGATCTTCTCCTTTACAGAAATAATTTGAGATTGATTCCTTCCTCATGAGATCGATCTCTTCATTACAGAATCATAAGGAGATCGATCCTCTTCCATTGGAGATCGATCTGCTCGCTTAAATTCCTCCTTCCTTATCATTTTTGGCCTACCAGATCGATCCTCTCTTTTCCAAGATCGATCAGGCCTCATAGTTTCACACTTAGGTCACACACTTAACATAAAATCTCATTTAAAACTCATTCATCACTTAGAAATTCATTCCATACCACCCCAATGTAAGAGTACATTACATTCAGCTCAATAAATTGCATTTCAAATTCACATTACGTAATTGGATATGTGTAAAATTCTCAGATCTCACAGGTGGTCACTATATTATCGAGGACTCTGTTAGCCAACTATGTCACTATCATCCCAGACCACACGGATCTCGGTGTGGGGGCATCATGCTGGAACGGAGGTGGGTTAGTCCTACGCTAGACTTTTAATTCAACATCATAACCTCATGGTACAGTGTACTCCGTGTCATATACACGGTACAATGTACTCCGTGGACCCATATCATGGTTCGAGGTGCCTGCCATAGGTCTTATCTACCCCATGCCATGTATAACCTACTCAGTCTCAAGTGCACGTGCGAACATCTCATCCGTGTGACTAGCAGTCTACACAAGGCATCCAACACGGCTCGTGCGAGCATCTCATCCGTGTGGCACAAAGTTTCCATGAGGCATCCAGCATGAATCATTACTGAGAATTCTATTAAAATAGAATTATTTGTGCTTAATTTCTTAATTAATTATTTTAATCTCCATATTATTTTATTAATTATCCCCTCAATTTAATTAAAATTTTCTTATGTGCAGGTAAATTAAATTCGGATGAATTTCAATAAAAAATATGCTGAAAATGGGTTAAAGGAGACTGACCATTACCATTTCGCAGTCTGAGTCACCATTCGCCTGGACACGTGTGATGTCGGGTATTCGTATTTTATTCTCCTCGAAAAGATAAGATCTACAGATACCGTGTCCATCTTTTGGAAGACACGCGCTGGGCCACATCGCACAACCAAGTGGATTAGAAGACAAATGACGTGGAAATATCTTTTCTATAGCGAATGGAAAGAAGACAGGTGGCCAAATAATGCCAACTCATCTAGGATTGAAAATTACAATTGTACTCGCATCTTTATGTATAAATAAAATATGATAAGCAATTGAAACCCAAGTAGTTTTTAGGCTAAGTAGTTTAAGAAGTAGGTAAAGTAGAATAGAGGTTGTTTTCAGGGTAAACTAGAATAGGAGTAGAATAGAAGTAATTTTAGAGGTAGCTTTTAGAATAGTTTTAGTTTTTTTAGGTTAAAGTTCTTATGAAATTTTTAGTTTCTTTAAGCTTTTTACGTTGTGAAGACTAACACCATTTTTAATTTTCTTTTCGATTTTTCCAAGCTTCCATTCCCTTATTGTTTTGACATTTTAAGTTTTACGGACAATTTCATTCCTTTTTCATTAGCTCCATGTTATCCCTCGGTTCCCTGTATGTTTTTCCATTTTATTCACTGTTCCTTAAAAGCAGAAGCATTGTCGACCTCTTAGACCATTTTCCTTTCTGCCAATATCGTTCACTGTTCACTCGAATTTATGCCTTGCTGATTGTCCAAAGCTTATTATTGCTGTCCATACCTTGTTTTGACGCAGTGGATCACAGGTGGCTGAACAGAGGATGAAGCAAGGCGTGGCCACTGGAGCTTTCCATTTCTCTGTTTCACGGCTTCTTTTGTTTCTGTTTAATCTTCAGCTACTGATTTTATTCATGCTTTTTCTGCTTTAACTTGATTACATAATGTTTCCCTGTGTTTCTTTCTCATTAGCCATTTTCATTTGCTGCATTATATCAATTCCGCTCTTTACTGTATTTAGAGTATTAAGCTGTCGGTTTATGCCTTTCAGCATCTAGTTTGTATTTTACTTGTTCTGCATTTTTTTCATCTTGGCATTTTCTTTGTGTCCATTTTGCTCGTTGGCTGGTATTGAAGTTGGCAAGATTACAGTCGTTCTGGATGCTTAGCTAAGCATAGCATCTGAACGGAGGTTGGACAAGATGCTGCATGCTGGGTTTCAAACTACGGTTGAGTCTGCTCCATCTGATGCAGTACAGCAGCGAGATTGCTCATGACTGTGGACAGGGACCAGCAATCATCCTCTGTTCTACTCTGTTTGTAGTTATTGACACTGTTCAGTTTAGTTTATCTTTCTATGCTGCATTGTTCCATTAATTGCTGGTGTTTCAGACTTGGCTAGTGTTCTATTCATCTGATTATCATATGTTGATTGAAGCAGTGGGGTTTAAAGCTACCTAATGTTTCTGCAATTTTTCGGTTTCGAACAGCAATTTGCAAACTTCCTTAAATTTCTTTGCTTTCGTTTATTTGGTTCAGCCTGCCTCTGCTTGATATGGTTTTATTTTTGATGGTGGTCGTGTCACCAGAATCCACGTGTGCAACTATCCACCTGCCACGTGTCAAACCAAGAACGAGCCACGTGGCAGATTTGGCGACAGAGTGGCCACGTGGCACAGTTCCTAGCAGTGCGACAGAGTGTTCGATGCGATAGGAGTCTGTCGCCTTGCGATGTGCCGCACAGCAGGCGCGACAGACCTCCATCGCCTCTATTGCGACATAGGTCTCCCGCATTGCCCTCGCGGCAAAGGTCTCCCGTACAGACTGCGGTAGAGGTCTTCCGTACAGTCTGCGGTAGAGGTCTCCCGCACAGCCTGCGGCATAGTTCTCCTGCACAGCCCGCGGTAGAGGTCTCCCGCAAGCTGCTTTACCCGAAGCGCGACAGAGTGCTATATGACTCTGTCGCGGCCCAGACACGCGCCTGGGCCTCAGCTCGAACCGACTTGAAGAAACCTATAAATACACAGGTGAGCTCTCTGAAAAAGAGATCCGAAACAAAAGAAACAAAAAGAAGGGAAAAGCCTTAAACTCTCTGATTTAAGCAATACATTCTCTTCTTCATACATTCACAACTCCGATTACTTACTTAATCATCGGAGTGCGCGTGCAGGGACAAATCCCTGCCCCCTCTGATTCCTGTTGTTTTTGCAGGATATACGAAGAACACGTGGAACAAATTGCATCGACGTCACCCTTTTATCGTTAGTGCAATCAGACTACGTGAAAGGTATATTCTTGTTGCTGTCAGGTAGGCAACATCAATTGGCGCAGTCTGTGGGAATCCTGACAAAAAGTCAGGTTCTCTATCAAAATGGTGAGAACACGCTCTAAGCAGAGTTGACAGGAGGGAAGAATTCTGTGAGTCCCCCCGTCGGACCAGAGCAGAGACGAAGACGTAGTGAAAGGGGTGACAGAGAAGCCTTGGTTTCTCTAGAAGAATTTGAGACCCTGAAGCGCAAAAATGAAGAGACCACGACAGCGTTGAAAGCTATGGTGAGCTTCTTCAGAGACGCTCTCCCCCAATTCAGCTTGCCCCATGAAGTGCAGCAGTTAGTGGGGGAGAGCACGCCTAGGCAGACCTACGAGAGAGGTCAGCCCTCCACCCTGGTAAACGCTGGACAAGAGGCAGGAACACGAAATAATGCCACTGCAGATCCAGCAAGGCAGAGGTCTCCCCCAGCAGATAGGCGGCAGAGCTCAACCGCGGACCTTAGGCGACAGAGTTCGCCCACAGCACCTATGCGGCAGGGCTCACCCGCAGACCTCGTGCGGCAGAGGTCTCCCCCAGCAGATAGACCACGGAGCTCGCCCGAGCTCAACGGCGGCAGTGTTCACCACTGGCCGATAGGGGACAGAGCCCACCAAATGTGCGGCAGAGCTCGTCCACGGCTCAATGGCGGCAGAGCTCACCCGCAGACTTCAGGCGATAGTGTTCTCTTGAGGAACCCGTGCGACAGAGCTCTCCCGGGGACTACATGCGGCAGAGCTATCCCGCAACATATATGCGACGGTGCTCTCCCGCCGCTGATAGGCGGCAGAGTTCTCCTATGCCCGGCAGGCGGCAGACTTCTCCTCTAGCCGATAGGCGGCAGAGTTCCCCCACATTCCGCAGCTCATCTCCCGTGGAGTTGGAACATGGTTTAAGAGAATGTAAGGCTGGGGAGCGACGGAGACAGAGAGGCCAAGACCCACGAGAAGGTCTCGAAATCTCAAGTCCCGGAATGGGAGGTGCTGGAAGGGGTGCTTATCAGTCGGACTCTTCTAGACCCGAAGGGACAAGGCCATGCTCAGCTCGAGGGTCAGAGGACGTGGAGAAGGTCGTCCAAAGGATCCTCGAGAAGAAAAAACTGGTGTCTCCAGATGACGGCCAAAGGAGGAGGATCCCATTCATCCTGGAGATCATGAACAAACCTTTGCCAAAGAAGTTCAAAATGCCTTCCATGGCCACTTACACCGGCAAAGCATACCCCTATGACCACATACAGAGTTACGAGTCCCTCATGCTGCTGCATGGGTGGGAGGACGAAATTATGTGCAGGGCTTTTTCCCTCACATTGTCCGGGCACGCTCTAAAGTGGTTCAACGGGTTGAGCGAAGGTTCAATCTCCTCTTTTGATGAGTTGAGAAATGAATTCCTCAAAGTCTTCATGATCCACAGCCAGAGAAAGAAAGATGCTGCCTACCTACTCACGCTTAAACAAGGGAATAAAGAACCCTTGAAAAGCTTTGTAGACCGCTTCCGAGATGCAACCTTGGAAGTGGAAGATCTACCGGTAGGCGTAGCCTTGGCTGCAATGCTGCAAGGGACGAGCTCTGAAAAGCTACAAGAATCCCTCTCTCTCGATCAACCGATGACAATTTTCGACCTCTTTGCCAGGGCTAACAAGTATGTAGCTCAAGAAGAAGTGATGAAAATGATACAGCCCAGGGAGGCAAAGGAAGGAAAGAAGAGAGAGAGAGATGCACCTGAGAGAAGCTCCCCAAGACCCGTGAGAGTAGACAAAGCCCCTAGGCTCAGGTATGAAGGCTATACCAGGTTGAACGAGCCTCGTACTGCCATACTGGCAGCTATCGAAGGGGCAGGATTATTGGAATTCACTAAGAAGAAAATTGGAGATGTAGGACGAAACCCCGAAGCCTACTGTGAATTCCATTGTGCTCACGGTCACCCAACAGAGAGGTGCAGAGATTTAATGGACCAGTTGGAAAGACTGGCCAGAGAGGGGAAGATCAACCGCTTCCTGTGGACAAGCGAGAGACCCCGTTATTCTCCGCGTGACCAAAGGAATGATCGCCCGCGGACTGGGCCAAACGATGGTAACAGAAGGAATAGGCCCAGAAATGAAGTAATCAGGCCCATCCCCCGAGTCAATCTGTCAAACAACGAACCTACAGCCCCCGCAATAAATGTTATTACAGGCGGGGAATCAATAACGGGAAGCTCCTCTACTTCCCGCAAAAGTTACGCTAGGCAAGCGTATCAGGTTAACGTTGTGATGGAAGAACAGGCGGATGAAGAACCCATCATGTTCACTCCAGCTGACAAAGGTGATATTGTCATGCCCCATGACGACCCCATGGTGATATCCACTGTAGTGGCCAAACACCCGGTGAGCAAGGTTCTGGTCGATAACGGGAGCTCAGTAAACCTAATCTATTGGAACTGCTTCGAAAAAATGAGCATATCCGAAGATAGGCTAAAGCCCGTTATGACGCCACTATACGGATTCACGAGCGAACGAGTGAAAGTTGTCGGGTCCATAGAGTTGTCTGTGACTCTCGGAGAGCACCCGAAGAACGTGACCCGGCAAGTGTTGTTCATGGTGGTCAGGTCAACCTCCGCTGCCTACAACATGATTTTGGGCAGACCTGTGCTGAATGACATGAGGGCGATGATATCCTCTTGCTATCTATTGATGAAGTTTCCCACTCCCAACGGAGTCGGACAAGTACGAGGAAACCAAAGGAGTGCTCGTACTTGTTATCTCGCTTCCACTGCCAACAAGGTAGCACAGAGGAAAGAAACCTTATGTATCGACGATCCGCCCAAGCCTCAGCCTGTAGAGGAAACCGAGGCCATTGAACTAACAGAAGGGGATGAGGGAAAAAAGGCATTCATAGGGACTCAACTGGGCGAACAACTAAAGAATGAGATAGTCGAGTGCCTGAGAAGAAACTCGGATGTCTTCGCCTGGAGTCCTGCGGACATGCCCGGAATCAGTCCCGAAGTGATCTGCCATGAGCTTAATGTCATACCCGGGCACAGACCCGTCAAACAGAAGAAGAGGAGTTTCGCCCCGGAACGACAAAAAGCAATCACTGAAGAAGTGAATAAACTCCTGGGTGCCGGATTCATCCGAGAGGTCTACTACCCTGAGTGGTTAGCCAACGTAGTGATGGTAAAGAAATCTAGCGGGAAGTGGCGAATGTGTGTGGATTTCACCGACCTGAACAAAGCCTGCCCTAAAGATTCATACCCCCTACCTCGGATAGACAGACTAGTAGACGAAACATCCGGCTACGAATTCCTCAGTTTCTTGGATGCATTCTCCAGGTATCACCAAATCATGCTTCACCCAGAAGATGAAGAAAAGACTTCCTTTATAACCGACGACGGAACCTATTGCTATCGGGTAATGCCGTTCGGTCTAAAGAACGCGGGAGCCACCTATCAACGAATGGTGAGCAAAGTGTTCAAAGATCTTCTGGGAAATACCATGGAACCCTACGTGGACGATATGATAATCAAGAGCCGCGTAGGAGAGTCTCATACTGATCAAATGTCCAGGGTATTCGAAGTATTGAGGAGATTCAACATGAAGCTAAACCCTGAAAAGTGCTCATTCGGGGTAAGATCAGGGAAGTTCTTAGGCTTCATGATCACTAACAGGGGCATTGAGGCAAATCCTGAGAAGGTACAGGCGATCATTGACATGAAACCCCCAACCACCGTAAGAGAGGTCCAGAGATTGACAGGCAGGATAGCAGCTCTGAATCGCTTTTTGTCAAAATCAGCAGAAAGGAGCCTGCCGTTCTTCAAAACTCTACGGGGGGGAAAGAACTTCGAATGGACGGAAGATTGTCAAAAAGCCTTTGAAGACCTCAAGGAATACTTGAAACAGTTGCCTTTATTAACAAGGCCCCTGGAAGGAGAACAACTCTATATGTATTTGGGAGTCGGTGATTTCGCCGTCAGTGCGGTGCTACTGAAGAAAGATGAAATGGTGCACCGTCCCATCTACTACGTGAGTAAAGTATTATTGGATCCAGAGACCCGCTATCCACTGGCCGAAAAGCTAGCATTAGCCCTTTTGATGGCCTCGCAAAAGTTACGCCCGTATTACCAAGCACACCTTATCATCGTATTGACAGATCAACCGTTAAGACAGATCCTTCAGAAACCTGAACACTCAGGAAGGTTAGTGAAATGGGCAGTGAAGCTTGGGGGATACGAAATCACATTCCAACCACGGCAGGCTATCAAAGGTCAAGCTCTGGCCGACTTCATCGTAGAATGCACTATCCCAAGCGACAGCAGTGAAGGGGAGGCTCACCCATGGCTGCTGCATGTCGACGGGGCATCAAGTGCCAACGGAAGCGGAACGGGTATAGTCCTGGTATCACCCGAAGGAAAATCCCTTGAATACTCCTTACGGTTCGGATTCCCCAGTTCGAACAACATAGCGGAGTATGAAGCTCTGATAGCAGGGATGATGTTAGCGAAGAAGCTACAGGTTCAACACTTGATAGCACACAGTGATTCTCAATTGGTGGTGAACCAATTCAGCGGAGAGTACGAGGTACGGGAACCGATGCTGGTCCCTTACTTGAAGAAAGTCCAACTTCTGGCCCAGACTTTCAAAAGCTTTTAGCTGATACAAATCAACCGGTCCGAAAACACACATGCTGATGCATTGTCTAAGTTAGCCTCTTCCACCAAAACACGAGGAAGGACAGTGAAGGTGGAGAGGCTCGAACGACCTAGTATTGAAGAGGTCGAAGTGTGTGACATTCAATTGGGAGAGGACTGGAGATCCCCATACAAACAGTATCTCACCGAAGGAACACTCCCCCAAGATAAGGACGAGGCTCGTCACTTAAAAATACAAGGGGCGAAGTTCACACTCATCAATGGAGAACTGTATAAAAGGGGATATTCGTCACCCTTATTGAAATGTCTGGGACCGGAACAAGCAAGCTACGCTTTAGCCGAAGTCCATAAAGGAATTTGCGGCGAACACTTGGGAGCGAGAGCTCTTGCTGCTAAAGTACTGCGATCGGGATTCTACTGGCCAACGTTGAAGAAAGATGCGATGGACCAAACCCGCAGGTGTGACAAATGCCAGAGGTTTGCGCCTATCACAACAGCCCCAGTGACTCCCTCTCAAGGCACAGTATAGCCAATTCCTTTTGCACAATGGGGATTGGACATTATTGGACCTTTCCCATTGGCCACGGGTCAAAGAAAGTTCCTATTAGTGGCTACCGATTACTTTACAAAGTGGATTGAAGCAGAGCCTTTAGCCACAATCACGGAAAAGAAAGTGGAGGCAGTGGTGTGGAAAGACATTATCTGTCGATTCGAAATTCCCCGCATCATAAATGCCGACCATGGAAAGCAATTTGATTGCAACGCCTTCCGTGAATTTTGTAAGAGCCTCAACATTCAGCTAAGGATCTCCTCAGTGTCATATCCTCAAGCTAATGGACAGGCCGAAGTCAGTAATCGAACTATCCTTCATGGGCTGAAGACCAGGCTAGACAAAGCAAAAGGGGCATGGGTGGACGAATTGCCTAGTGTTTTATGGGCATATCGTACCACCAGTCGTGTGTCGACTAAAGAAACGCCATTCAGCCTTGTATACGGCGCAGAAGCACTGATCCCCATGGAAATTGGAGCGTTATCACCAAGAGTGATACCCTTAGTAGAGGAAGAAAATTCACAAGCTCTAAGGGAAGGCTTGGACCTACTCGACGAACATAGAGAAACCGTGGCTATTCGATTGGCATCCTATCATCAGAGGGTGGCCAACTACTACAATAGCCGGGTGAGAGATAGGCCAATGTCCGATGGAGATCTAGTGCTCAGAAAGTCGTAGATCACGAATGCCCTGAAGGAGGATGGGAAATTCAGAGCCAATTAGGAAGGTCCCTACAGAATCAGATACAAGATTGGACCTAACACCTGTGTCCTGGAAACTCTACAAGGGAAGAAGATAGGGAAAACGTGGAATTCAAATCACCTAAAGCTGTATTTGAATTAAGCACCATATTTTCTTTCCCAAACATTATTATCATTTACTTGTACTATCACAAGATACTGTTATTTACACACTATGCAGATTGTTCTTTTATCATACATCTGTGACTTTTGTATATCTAAATCTTGTGACAGGATACAAAAAAGCCGTAAGAGCCTGAGGCACTATGCGTCACTGTGGCCAGGCGTAGTTCAACCGAGCCGTAAGAGCCTGAGGCGCTATGCGTCACTGTGGCCAGGCGTAGTTCAACCGAGCCGTAAGAGCCTGAGGCGCTATGCGTCACTGTGGCCAGGCGTAGTTCAGACGAGCCGTAAGAGCCTGAGGTGCTATGCGTCACTGTGGCCAGGCGTAGTTCAACCGAGCCGTAAGAGCCTGAGGCGCTATGCGTCACTGTGGCCAGGCGTAGTTCAGACGAGCCATAAGAGCCTGAGGCGTTATGCGTCACTGTGGCCAGGCGTAGTTCAACCGAGCCGTAAGAGCCTGAGGCGCTATGCGTCACTGTGGCCAGGCGTAGTTCAGACGAGCCGTAAGAGCCTGAGGCGTTATGCGTCACTGTGGCCAGGCGTAATTCAGACGAGCCGTAAGAGCTTGAGGCGCTATGCGTCACTGTGGCCAGGCGTAGTTCAGACGAGCCGTAAGAGCCTGAGGCGCTATGCGTCACTGTGGCCAGGCGTAGTTCAGACGAGCCGTAAGAGCCTGAGGCGCTATGCGTCACTGTGGCCAGGCGTATACCATCAACCAAGCCATAAGAGCCTGAGGCGCTATGCGTCACTGTGGCCAGGCGTATACCATCAACCAAGCCATAAGAGCCTGAGGCGCTATGCGTCACTGTGGCCAGGCGTGTACAATTAACCAAGCCGTAAGAGCCTGAGGCGCTATGCGTCACTGTGGCCAGGCGATAAAAATATCAAGGCTATAAAAACTAAAGACGCATACACGTCACAGTAATCAAGCCTTAAACAATTATACGTTCACAAAAAAAAGTCTTTCTGAAAGTATACCTTTCTATCAAGAATTGGGGAGCATGCACGAATACATTCACACGAATACATTCAAGCGAATACATTCAAACGAATACATTCAAGCAAACGCGAATACATTCCAATGAATACATTCAAGCAAAATAAACAAACAGACAAAGAATGATAAATGATAAATAGAGAAGTAGTGCAATACAAAGCATGAACAAAAATCTCAATTTCATTTCATTCAAAAGTCATTACAAACAGATCTTTAACAGATCTTTACGATTACATTCAACAAAAGTACAAAGTTAAAATAAAAAACAACAAAGTACTTGAAAAGAAATACAAAAAACAAAAATAGCTATCTACTCTTCGGGAGGAAACTGGGGATCAGCTGCAGATGGACCATCACTTCCCAAGGACTGCTGACCCTCCTCGCCGTCTAAATCAATAAGAGCCTCGATAGGCTCGGGAGCACCGTCCAAATCCATGGGCTCCCAAGGACCAGTGAGGTTGGCGAGGTCATCTTGGGCGGTTCTCTCGAATAACTCGTCTGCAGGTTCGGCTTTAGGCTCATATTTAGTCAAGTCGGGGGCCTCAAATAGCATCACCTCGTTGGTATACTGGAGCTCGGGGAATTCCTCTCCTTCCCTATGTGCTTCTAACCAAGACCGGGCCAGGTAGAACCCGTACTTCACATAAGGGTTGGAGAAATCTTCCTTTCGCCTCAAGCAATCCTTGGAGAGACGATACTCCTTCACGGCCTCGGCCCGTATGCTGTCGATCTCTACCTGGGTCAGAATAGGAGCAGCCTGACCTTCTAAATCGGCAACGCGTTGCTCAAGCTCCTGATTCCGAGTGAGTAAGGACCCGTAGCTGGACTGCATACGATCCAGCTCGGCATGGGCCTCCTGAACATCCTCGTGGAATTTGTCGGACCGGGCCGTCTCTACAGTGAGATCCCCCTTGGCGTGATTAAGGTCTTGATGAACCTTTGCGAGCTGCTCCTCCAAGCTTCGAACTAAATTCGGAAGTTTGGACAAGTTGTTGACGGTGTTCTGTAACTCCATAACTTGGTCCTTTAACTCCCGGATTTCCCTATCGGTACGCTCCCGATAAGCCCGGTGCTGGGCATTGTTGGCCACAGTTCGTTGAGCCAGCTGCAAAGAAATGCAAAAAGTTAGATTCAAAGAATGCGGCAAAAAGGAGTCAAACGAAGAGGAGTATGAAACTTACCCTCAATGCCTCCATGTCGGCTAAGTCCTCCCCCTCCGGGTAATTCCGGAATATCCTCGCCTCGTCCCGAGGAAGGATGGAAGACCAACTAATTCGGGAAGCCACCCCGGGAATGTCCAAAGTATCGTTGTCACGGACCCCAGGGTAAACTCGAAATTCGGCCCCTCTCATAATAAACCCCCCGTCCACGGGGTAGGACCTCTCGTCAGCAGGGCCTATCCTCGGTAGTATTGGCCTGCTTCCCATCGAACCTTCGATGTACAAGCGCCTTCGATTCTTCCGCTGCGACGGAATGATATTGCATTCCGCACGCTCCTCGATGCGTGATCGCCCGGATGACCCGGAAGCCCCCCGTGAAGATGAGGCAACTCTCCCCCTATCCCGAGAGAGATCCCTCTGCTCCGAAGGAGGGGGAGGCATCGCCTGCCTAGAAACAGGAGGGGTCCGAGCACGAGGTGGGTAAGAGGGGACCGGTGCCTCACTTGGGACATCGTCGGCCAAACGACGCCTCTTCCTGGTAGGAGCGCTGGAAGGACCAGCCTCAGAGACCTGGCGACCCAACGATCGTCGAAAATGACTCATATCTGCAAAAAAGAAAGAAAATACATCAATGGTCAAAACTTGATCAGAAACGATAAGCAACGGGAAACAATGAAAGGTTACCTTCAGGAGAGTCTAAATGCTCCTGAAGGGACTCGATATTTATCGCGTCGTCATTATGGAGCACCATAAAAGTGGAGCCGAACCCTTCCCAACCAGTCAGATTAGCTAAGGGTTCGCTGCCAGAACTTGATTCTACGTTGGTGCTCCCTATATCCTCTTGTGGCCTAGGTGCTTCAGGATTTAACTCGGGGGAAATCGAAGGCAGAGGATCTGACGAAGGAACAGAGGGTCCGGTAACAGGGACCTAACCCACACCCCAGCCAGCTGATATCAAATTTTCATTTGATAAAAGGCTGTCAAGGCTTATGGGATGACGGACTAGCAGTTTGTTGACATCCGAAGATAACTGCTCCCTAAGTGTGGAGATCCTGGGGCCCTTGGGGATTTCTCGCCTATTCTCCCAACGGGTGGGGAAATCCAGGCCCTCGGGCACTTCTACAACAAGCCACTCCGTCTCAAAACCATGAAGCTTGTTAGCAGGTTTCTCGAACAACCTGTTCTCAAAACCGGGCGTTGAAGCGAGTAAGGCACTAAGCCGGGGCTCCCTCGAAGCCTAAAGAATGCTTCTAAAAGAGGAAGGGACGGAGGGACGCCCCTTAAATGGCAGTGCACGGTGAATGCTACCAATTGCATCCATGCATGAGGATGCAGTTGTCCCGGGGATACCCTGTGCGTCCTAAGGAAGGAAGCCCCGAAGTCGGACAATGGGAAGCGGAGTCCTAACTCCAAAGCTGCCCTAAAAACGACAGCCTCGTCGGACACACGACGTATGTCGCTCTCCTGAGGGGTTGGGAGCCTATAAGAGTATCCCTCGGGTAAAGGAAATCGGGATTCTAGGTCTTGGACGTCGGCTTCCTTTAAAGTCGACTTAACGCCTACATCAATTTGTTTTCCTACACCATGGCCAGCCATTTTAGGAGTCCGTAAATCAAAAGAGTGGGACTACGAACTATGAAATTACCTAAAATGAAGAAAAGGAGGAACTGGCGACAGAGTATGGAGAAGCTGCGGCAGTGTTGCGACACAGTGATGTGTACGCGACAGAGTTGCGGCAGAGTACGGTGGAGTTGCGGCAGAGTACGGTGGAGTTGCGGCAGAGTTGCGAGAGAGTGTCCAGAGAAAATCGCGGCTGAGTGTCTTTTTGCGGGAGAACTCAATAGCGACAAGGACAGCAGGGGCCCAGTATATATAGCGGCTCGCCTGCATCGACACACGCGCGGAGATCCGACCTGACCCGAGAAAAGTCCAGACCCAGATACTCTTTCGCAGGAAAGATTCCTACCAAAGAGTGGGGAGCAATTGATGGTGGTCGTGTCACCAGAATCTACGTGTGCAACTATCCGCCTGCCACGTGTCAAACCAAGAACGAGCCACGTGGCAGATTTGGAGACAGAGTGGCCACGTGGCACAGTTCCTAGCAGTGCGACAGAGTGTTCGATGCGATAGGAGTCTGTCGCCTTGCGATGTGCCGCACAGCAGGCGCGGCAGACCTCCATCGCCTCTATTGTGACATAGGTCTCCCGCATTGCCCTCGCGGAAAAGGTCTCCCGCACAGACTGCGGTAGAGGTCTCCCGCACAGACTGCGGTAGAGGTCTCCCGCACAGTCTGCAGTAGAGGTCTCCCGCACAGCCTGCGGCATAGTTCTCCTGCACAGCCCGCGGTAGAGGTCTCCCGCAAGTTGCTTTACCCGAAGCGCAACAGAGTGCTATATGACTCTGTCGCGGCCCAGACACGTGCCTGGGCCTCAGCTCGAACCGACTTGAAGAAACCTATAAATACACAGGTGAGCTCACTGAAAAAGAGATCCGAAACAAAAGAACCAAAAAGAAGGGAAAAGCCTTAAACTCTCTGATTTAAGCAATACATTCTCTTCTTCATACATTCACAACTCCGATTACTTACTTAATCATCGAAGTGCGCGTGCAGGGACAAATCCCTGCCCCCTCTGATTCCTGTTGTTTTTGCAGGATATACGAAGAACACGTGGAACAAATTGCATCGACGTCACCCTTTTGTCGTTAGTGCAATCAGACTACGTGAAAGGTATATTCTTGTTGCTGTCAGGTAGGCAACATCAATTTTTATTTTATTTTCTGTTCTTTCTTTTCTTAGGTTTAGTTTTAAGTTTAATTTTTGCATTGCTTTAGTCATCTTGGTTATGGCCTTGCAGTTGGAAATTCTGTTAATTATTCTGGTTTCCAGACTTGTTTCTGGTTTCCAGGAAGTGCACCGGCTGCTGAGCTGATTTGCTGAGAATGGCGACAGTGGCGTGGGACGGATGAAGCCCTGCGTGGATAGTAGGAGCATATCTGTTGCTGTTATTCCTGGTCATTGGCGTGAAGCAGAATGGTGGCAAGGGCTGGTCTGTGTTGAACAGCTGTTGAGCATGGTGAGTGGAGCAGTTGCTGGTGCTGTCGGTTCTGCTGCAAAAGACACAAGTGAGGACAGCAGGACACAGTTGCTGCATTCTGTTATTATCTTGGCACTGCAGAACACACTTGCTGGCTAAAGTAGAATCTGCTGCTGCAGCAGGGAATGAAGCTGATGCCAGGATGCTGTTGCAGACACTGGAGGTAGACACGATCAGAATGGCGAGAGCCGAGACTGCAGCATGATTCCAGGCCGTGCTGAGGCAAAGCTGTACTGGAGGCAGTACATGCGTGAAGAAAAACGGCTGGGCAGCCTGCGGGTGTCATCGATTCTGCAGTATGTTAAAGTTTGGCCTTTAGTTTGTTAATATGTTACTTATGCAGTAATATGTTAGATTAGTTTCATAGTTAGCAGATAGTTTAATAATTAATTAATTTAGCATTTTAGTGTTGGTTAATTTGATTAAAATAGTTAGTTATTTAATTGCACCAAAAAATATATATATATTTAATTTATGTTTTAGGAAAATTTAACTTAAGATATTTACTTAGTTTATTATTTATTTAGATATTTTATTAAGTAGTAATTAATTAGAGTTATATTTAAATTAAGGTCATCATATAAGTAATTAGTTTCATAGTTATAGTTAGGAAATTCCTTAAATTAATAAAATTTTATTAGACCATAGGTTAGGTTATTTTGCATTAGATTAATTTACATTAAATTTTATTAGCATTTTCTCGTGTTATTTATTTTATTTTGCATTTTCTTATATTTGCATTTTAGTCTATTTGTACTAATTAATTTTAGTTTCAATATTGTTCTTTTGCAGGTTGTTACTTTTATTTACTTGGAGCGTTGTAAGTAATCTTTTCTCTATTTTTATTATTATTTTCTTTATTTTATAATTTTTATTGTTTTTCAGTATTTTTAATTTAAGCCTTGTAGATTACCCACTGAATTCATAATATACTAGGATATACTTATGGTAAAATTAACCGGTACTTAATTAGACTAATTAGATTCTCTGTGGGACAATAATCCGAGACTCAAATCACATTATTACTTGTACGACCCATGCACTTGCGGTTAATACGTCTGGGTAACTTAGAGCGGGCGTTGTACCAATTACATATCACAATGTGAAAAGCCCAGTGCGAGCAAAGTTCAAGCACAATTTCATGCATCATCATTAAAAACCCTCGTACGAGCAACGCTCTAGTACGGTTTTATGCATAACAAGCGGTGAGAAAATCACGTACGAGCATAGCTCCGGTATGGTTATATGCATAAGGAAATCAATGGAAACCCACGTACGAGCAAAAGCTCCAGTATGGCTCATAAAACATTACAAAAATCTGATAAGTGGCTCTATTTCAACAAAACACGTTCAAACCACAGTTAACACCGGACTCATGCTATTTCACAAAATTATGTAGTCATTGCCAGCCTATTCGTAGATTTGCTTAAACCAAAGCAATGTATTTCGTAAAAATATCAAAACATGATGTTTATGCAATTATTAGCCTTACTACCCCTTTTGTAAGATTCACTTTCAAAACCAAAATCATCCAAACCCAAAATCATTTGTACAAATCATTAATCCTTCTTAGATAATCGAGAATTACAAAGCCCTATAAACACCCTCAAAATACGTCCAGCTACATCTAGATACTCACAAAATTCCTTTACCTGGAATCGCGTCGAGTGATTCCACTTCCCACTGAAATCTCCGGAGCTGGACAAATTACTTATCACATCAATTTAACCCAATACAACACAATTCTCGCGTTTATCTTATTCGATTTGACTTATTGTTTTCATTAACACTTATAAGACCTCACTTTCTCTTACGCCCTTTTTTTATTATACTATTCATTTCTTGGGAATCTATTAGTTCCAACAAGCTTATTGGTTCACACTAAACTGGCATTAAGCTCATAATGGCTCTAGTTCATTATTTCCTTCACTATGACAATTTATCAAACATCTCTTATGCCCATTTCCAATCATCATCCATTCCAACATATGGATTTCACAAAGTTATCTTAAAATCATCTATACATGCTTACTAACATCTCTACATGCTTAAATCATCATCAACTCCATGCCATTTCAACTTTCTCTCACAAACCCATTCTAGGTCATGGTTGTTTAAGCATGTATATGAACATTTCAGCCAACATTATATACATCAATCAACTCATCAAAATGTCTACATTAATATACTAGAAGGTGGTGTATAGAAATCTTACCTAGCTTAAGTTTTTCCTATTTTTTCCAAATTCGGGAAAAACCTCTTTTCTCCTTCAATCCAAGGTTTAAGCTTCCAATATTTGACTATGTTGTTCACTCCTTCACTATGAACAACTTTGCTCAAAGAAACTTCTTTCAAAATTGATTGGATGGTGATGATTTTTAGAGTGAGAAAGCTAGGTTATTATTAAAAATGGAGGAAAAAGGTTTGTTTTCGTGAAATACAGATTCAGCTACCCAATTTTTATAGGAAACGCCTTATGAGATCGATCTCCAAAGGTGGGAGATCGATTTGGCCTTGCTTAAACTCCTTTAGAATCTCGACAATGCATGCAAGAGATCGATATGTCTATTTATATGAGATCGACCTGCTCAAAGGGAATGAGATCGATCTGTTCCAGGCATAAGGCTTTAGAGACCGATCTGACCTTAAGAGGAGATCGATCTAGCCTATCCAGAGACAACTAGAGATCGATCTGCCTTATGGGGAGAGATCAATCTGGTCCAAGCCGAGGCAACTTGAGATCGATCTATTTGAGTGATGGATCGATCTCCCTCTTGTAGAATGCCCTGACATTGCATTTCAAGGTAATGAGATCGATCTCTCCTTGTAATGAGATCGATCTGGCCTTCATTGTAGCATTTCAGCTGCAATTTTTCAGATTTTCAAAGTTAAACTCTATTTAATCACTTCAATACCCAATTTGCATTTCATTCACACTTAACACTCAAAAGTATCCAATTCTTATGATTCATATATTGTATAACTTGTCTGTACATCATGGAAATCATAAGATTACATTGGAATTCACGGGCCTTACACCTTCTCCTTCCTATCTAATATCTGAACCAGCTTCTCAACATACGACATGCTCTCGTTAAGCTCCAATGGCTCATATCTAATTACATGTGTCGGGTCCGGGTGGTACTTTTGTAACATAGAGATGTGGAAGACGTTATAAACGCCCGCTAGCTCAGGTGTCAACGCTAGCCTATAGGCCTTATCTCCCACTCTATCAAGTATTTCAAAGGGTGCAATGTAATGAGGACTCAGCTTTCCTTTATTTTTGAACCTCGTTATACCCTTGGAAGGAGAAACTCGCAAAAATACTGATTCACCCACTGTGAACTCCAATGGTCTCCGTCTCTTGTCAACATAATTCTTTTCTCTGCTCTGAGCTATCCGTAACCTCTCACAAATCAGTTGGACATCCACAGAGGCTTGTCTCACTAATTAGGGAGCAAATATCAATTGGTCACCCACCTCTTCCCATCCAATAAGGGAACAGCAGCATCTTCGGCCATACAAAGCCTCATACGGTGCCATCTCGATACTCAAATGATAGCTATTATTATAGGCGAACTCTGCAAGTGGTAAAAGGTCATCCTAAGAGCCTCTAAAATCTAATGCACATGCTCTCAACATATCCTCTAGGGTCTGTATAGTCCTCTACCATCTGTCTGAGGATAGAACACTGTGCTCAAACTCAGTTGGGTCCCCATCGCTTCTTAAAAGTGTTCCCAAAAGTGAGAAGTGAAGCGGGCATCCCTATCAGAAACAATGCTCACTGGGATACCATACAACCTCACTATATCGAGCACATATAGTTTTGCCAGTGTACTCAATGTATCTGTGGCTCTCATAGGTAGGAAGTGTGACAACTTCGTTAATCTGTCCACTATCACCCAAATCGCATCGTGATTCCTACGGGTCCTGGGTAAACCCATCACGAAGTCCATAGTGGCATGCTTCCACTTCTAAGTCGGTATAGGTAGAGTTTGTAATAGCTCTGTCGGCTTCTGATGCTTACCTTCACTTGCTGACAGACGAGACACTTAGCCACTTATTCAGCTACATCTCTCTTTATTCCTGACCACCAATCTACTCTCCAGAAGTTCTGATACATATTGTTACTTCTCGGATACAGTGTATACTTCGTTGAATGAGCCTCTGATAAAATCAACTTCTTGATCTCTAGATCATTGGGAACACATATCCTACCCCTGAACCTTAGCAAACCATCTAAACTCAACTCAAAATCAGTCTTTGTACCCCTCTGTCTCTAGCCGATAATATCACTGTACTACTGATCAATCTATTGAGTCTGTCGAATATGATCTACTAGATCTGGTTTCAACCGCAGGCTAGCTACCATAAAGGCATTATCAGTATCAGATGGGGTCACATCCAAATTGAGGCTTACAAACTGTTCTAATAGCTCGTGTTCCCTGATCATCATGTATGATATCAATTCGAGATGCTTCCTACTCAGTGCATCAGCTACTACATTCACCTTACCCGGGTTATACAAGATCTCACAATCATAGTCCTTCAGAAGGTCAAGCCATCTTCTCTGTCTCATGTTCAACTCATTCTGGGAGAACAAATACTTAAGGCTCTTGTGGTTAGTAAATACTTGAAATTTCTCACCATAAAGGTAATGACACCATATTTTTAAGGCAAATACTATGGCCGCCAACTCTAGATCATGGGTCGGGTAGTTCCTCTCATGATCCTTCAACTGTCTCGATCCATAGGCGACTACCTTCCTATCCTGCGTCAGTACATAGCCCAGTCCTTGGTACGAAGCATCTGTATATACAAAAAAACCTCTTGAGCTGGTAGGAATGGTGAGAATTAGAACTGTGATTAATCTCTTCTTCAATTCCTGAAAACTCTTCTCACAGTTATCATCCCACACAAATTCAACATTCTTCCTCGTGAGACATGTCAACGGAGTAGCTAATCTTGAGAATCCCTCCACAAACCGTCGACAATTCCCAGCTAAACTCAGGAAACTCCTAATTTTTGTAATTGTTTGGGGTTGCTGCCACTGAACCACTGTTTCAATCTTGGATGGGTCTACTGACACTCAATCCCTCGATATAATGTGACCCAAGAAAGATATCTGCTCTAGCAAAAAATCACACTTATTGAGTTTAGCGTATAACTTCTTCTCTCGGAGGGTCTGTAACGCTATCCTTAGGTGCTGTTCATGCTCCTCTCTAGATCTCGAATACACCAGAATGTCATCGATGAACACGATAACAAATATATCTAAGTACTGGTGAAACACCTCATTCATCAACGACATAAAAGTTGTGGGAGCTTCATTAACCCGAATGGTATAACCATAAACTCAAAATGACAATACCGGGTGCGAAAAGCTGTCTTGGGTACATCTCCATCCCGAATTCTCAACTGATGGTACCCAGATCTTATATCTATCTTAGAAAAGACATGCGCTCCCCGAAGCTAATCTAACAAGTTATCGACGCATGGAAGGGGGTAGTTATTCTTGATGGTTGCCTTATTCAACAACCTGTAGTCAATACACAATTGAAGGCTCCCATCATTCTTCTTTACAAACAGTACCTATGCTTCCCAAAGTGATACACTCGGTCTGATGAACCCTTTATCCAACAACTCCTGTAACTGCTTCTTTAGTTCCTCCAACTCAATCGGAGCCATTTTGTACGGTGGCTTAGATATCAGCTCTGTACCAAGTGCCAAATCTATACAAAACTTCATCTCTCTATCCGGTGGTAACCCTGGTAAATCATTTGGAAAGACGTCTGGGAATTCCCTAACAACTGGGATGTCTCTCAATTCCGGACGTGCCTTATCCGCCTCAACCACATATGTAATATAAC
The DNA here is from genome assembly GCA_033439115.1 of Firmiana major. Taxonomy (NCBI): domain Eukaryota; kingdom Viridiplantae; phylum Streptophyta; class Magnoliopsida; order Malvales; family Malvaceae; genus Firmiana; species Firmiana major. The sequence continues at coordinate 5,612,409 of CM065909.1, forward strand.
CTTTCAAAACATCAACCATTTAGTCAGCATAGAAGTGCATCTATTTTGCTTACAACACTTATTGTTTTCATTACTTTTCAAGGGGATTTTACATTACATTGTTTGGGGAAACTTACGGTAACGCTATCTATCCTTAAAAACGTTACCGTCATAGAAAAATAATCAACTACAGCATGGTTTGCAGCCAAACAATCCATTCTTAGGATTACATCAAAGTCTTTCATATGCATCAAAATGAGGTTGATTGACATTTCCTTTCCCCTACTTTCAACTTACAATTGCTAAACTCATATTCTACTAGCTGACTATTGTTCATGGGAGTGCTTATCAGCATTCTCTTACTTAACGAGGTAAGCTTCCCATACTTAAATAATTTATATGCAAATGCAGACGATACAAATGAATATGTGGAACCAAGATCTATCAAAATATAAGCTTCAAGATCAAAGATCAAGATAGTACCTTTCACCACATCTTACGACTGATCTCCAGTATCCTGGTCTAAGGCGTGTACTCGCTTTCTGTCAACTACTTGTTTCCCCTTCTCTTCAGCTGTCGCCCTTCGTCTCGGAGTAGGAGCATCAGCAGGAGCTCTCTCCACTCCTTGCCCTTCGGTAGGACAGTCTCAGTCATCTCTGGGCAATTTCGGATCACATGCCCTGGTTTTTCACATCAGAAACATACAGCAGGGGGTCCATAACACGACCGAGCACCATGGTACCTACGACATTTACTGTATTATTCGGTTGGAGGCCGTGGCCCTCCAATCACTATACCCTTTGTTGGAGTTATGGCCGGATACATGAGAGGCTTAACTGTTCTCTCTCGGATCTCTTTAATCTTTGGCCTCTTCCCATAAAATCTCTTACTTCCTCTATAAATGAAGGCTCTGTCCACTATCGGTCTCTTTCTATCTCTATCCCTCACTCTACCAACCTTCCCAAGCTCTAAGGTAACTCACTCAATATCTTGTTCACACAACTATGCCCTGTGCACTACCTCCTTATAGGTCGATATGTCAAAGGGAATCAATCGGGACCTGATGGCTGGTCTCAGTCCATCCATAAACTTTCGGACTTTATTGACCTCACTATCCATCGTATCAGGATTATACCTGTTCAGGGAGATAAATTTTATCTCATACTCATCCACTGATCTGCTCCCCTGGGTCAATCTCAAAAATACCATCTGCAGCTTCCATTGCATAGTATTCGAAACATATTACCTTCGGAAGACCTCCAAAAATATTTCCCATGTGATATCTGTATGTTGGGTTCTCAAAATAAGTCTAGTGGACTTCCACCAATGCTTTGTCGATCCCTTCAGCATGAATACGGCAAAAGCAACCATCTTCGTAGAAGTGCACTCGAAGAACCCATATAATTTCTCAATTTCATTCACCTAATCCTCTGCAGCTACTAGGTCCTCAATCCTACTAAAAGATGATGATTTAAATTTTTGGAAATGCCGTTACTTATCTATGTCACATCCATAACCCCAATCTCTACTACCCTGTAGTGGAGTAACAGTAGAAGGTGTATCTTGTACTGGTGGGGGTGTGGGAGTATCTGTAGTCTGTGGTTCTTGGGCTGGCTGTGCAGGCATCTCAGAAGCAGCAGCCTATTCAGCATCACTTTGTGTAGCTGGACCTTGCCCACCCCCAGCTCCAGGTATCGACTGGGCAATCAACTTCAAAATTGCCTCTAAGCTCCGTTTTATCCTCGTGAAGCGTGCCTTAGTACTTTTCGATCTCTCTACCGGACCTTGTAGAGCATGCTCAACATCGGCCTCAACTTCTACCTCCTCATGAGTCTCATGTGGCAACAACTCAGCACGGCCCCCAGGCCTACCCCTACGGCCTCTAGCTCGTGCTCTTGCCCCTCTATCACGACTGGTGTTAGGCATTATGCCAAGATTCCTACATTCACAATCATTTCTTAGTCAAACCCATCTTGATATACACAGTTGTATCTAGACAAGCACAATAACATCGAGATATAATTTTTCTAATTATTTACACCGACACACATCAGACCAACTCTGCTCTGATACCAAATAAATTGTTACGACCCTCAATCCACCGAAAATCCACTACAAATTTTTCATTTTTCATTCCATTATATTGTTTGTTCTTTACCTTACTTTTCTTGATCGTGAGTAGCTACACCACCAACAGTTGGGTTGTGTATCAGTGTCAATCTCATCCAATCAAATCATTTCAATTTACAATTCATTTAAACGTAAACACTTGTATTTCTAAATCAGAGTTGCTATTTACATGTGTTTACAATCCTTTTGCATCCCCAAAAATTACATTCAAAGATATTACTGTGCCTTGACATGTCTAGATACAAAAACTATACAAATGTGTATACCTTGTGTGATGGGATGCAGCGGACACTAAAATCCAATCCTAGTCGCTCTCTATCTACTGAAAGTGCTCTGTAGATGGGGAAAAATAAAGGGGTGAGCAAACCATGCACTCAGTAAGGTAATCATGCGAATAGGTAGATAACTGCACTATCTACGTGATCGTGATGCCATGCTTAAGCCACAAAGTTACTTGTCGTACCCAAAATATAACAGTTCATGCTCTTGTTCATGATATGTAAAGCAGTTCATGCTATTTAAAGCATTGCACAATTCTCAAACAAAGCATGAAAAATCATCATGCGTAAATCAAAATCAAAGCATGGTAAATCATCATGCAAGGTTCACTTCAAAGCATTTAAAAACTCAACACAAATCGATACAAATCACTATTTGTCAGGACTTAGCCCCTCCCATGGACTGTCCTGACCCACAAACACATTTCAAATATGGATTTATCATAAAACAAGACATGTGAGATAAGCATATAATATTAATAAGGGTAATAACAAGGACTATGGCCATATCCTCTGTGATCCAAGGCTACACAGATCCTAGTGTGCAGGGTATCACCTTTATTTGCTTCCACTTGGGAGGTGGGTCACGTCCAACCCATCGGTCCATAGCAGAACATCCATCGTCCGAAGATGGTATATATATATATATCATATCCATACACGGTACAACGTACTCCATGCTACTTGCACGGTACAACGTACTCCATGAACCCATATCATCACATCATATCACGCCACATCTCAATATGCACGTGCGAGCCTATTTAATCGACGTGTCACACAGCCTACCCGAAGCTCCTTGCACAGCTCCCAACATGTCATAAAATCACGTGTGAGTAATCTCTAGCATAGCAATATGTGTAAAGTGGACATCTTGTGCGAGCAACGCTCCAGCACAATGTCAAAACCCATGTGAAAACTAGTCAAGCTAGGCTCCAGCACTCATGCATGTAAAACTCTAGTACGAGCTATGCTCTAGCACTATGCATGTAAAAACATCAAATCTCGAGCAAGCAACGCTCTAGCACGCTTTGTTTCCATAAAACTCATGTAGGTGGCTAATTTATTTGCAAAGCATGGTTATTTAAAACCGAATCAAACTACTTTCTTGCAAAGTATTTGAATGCTAGCAAACCTACCAATCCACATGCTAAAAAGGTTAATAAAAGGATTCAAAACATGATGATTCTTGTTTTTCATAAACTTTTCCCAAATCCCAATCTTCTTTTCCCTTCAAACATTTAATTCCTTTCCTATGACTCACAAACATTCTAGAAAACCTTTGTGCGCCCGAAAACGCGTATAGATACCTCTAGGGCTAACACAATCCTTACCTCAATTCACTTGGAAGCAACTCCTTTTTCCTTTCTCACTTCTCACGATTGGGCTAAATTTGCTCAGGATATATCCTCGGTAGCTGCAAACATTCGTCAATCATATGAGTCAATATCGATAACTCATGTTTTGACTTCAACTAGTCAGTATATCTTATCGAGCCTATTTCATCAAGTTCAGCCTATTATCACATTTGGCCATCATTATGCCATTTCTAGTCAATTTAGCTAGTAACTTACTTAGTTGCTTATCAAACTCTTGGCATAGGTGTTTATCCATAATTTCCCATTCATTCATGCATTTTTACAAACACCAAATATGCACATTATATAACCTCATCCTATTCTATAAACTCATTTCACAAAACCATCTCAAAATCATGCATATAACATCATTAACACCTTGGTATAATCCATTTATCATCTAATTAACCATATTCTATTTTCTCACGCTAAACCCATTCTAGGTCATGCTTGCTTCATTACATTCTAGCTAGTTTCAACCATCAATACATACACCAATCTACTCACAACAACATCTAGATAAATATACTTAGAGTTGGTGTATTGGAAACTCACTTAGCTTGACTTTCCTCTTGCCCCAAATAAGAAGAGTCTTTTGCTCCTTCAATCCAACTTGATTCCAAGGTATGTTGTTCTCCTCCTCACAATGAACAACTTTGCTCTAATAGTTTTTTTCTCAATTCTTTTTGGAAGGGGGTGGTATTCTAGAGAGAGAAAGCTTGCTTTTTGGATAAAAATGGAGGGGAAAGGTTTGATTTGCTGAAGAATGAGGTTTGATCATCGGGTTTTTATAGAATATGAATGATGAGATTGATCTGCTAGGGTGAAGAGCGATCTAGCTTTGGTTTTTTTTTTTTTGAACTACCGAGACGTTCAGGGATGAAAGGTGGGATCGATCTACTCTTTGGGGGAAGAGATCGATCCTTTCTTGGTAGAAGCTTGAGGAGATCAATCTGCTCATGGGGAAAGATCGATCTGCTCTTGACAGGATCAAATGGAGATTGATCTGCACTTAGGAAGGGATCGATCTTTGCTAGGCAGAAGCAAATGTAGATCGATCTGCTCATTGGGGAGATCGATCTGCTCAGTGGGGAGATCAATCTGCCCTTGGCAAAATCAACTTGGAATTGTTCTATTTGCACAAGGGATCGATCTGCTTTGAATAGGAGATCAATCTGACCTTCATCTACAGGTTTTTCTACTGTAAATTTTCCAGTTTTTTAAGGGAATAATTTGTGTTTGATTACTTCACTAGTCATTTTGCAATCTATTCACACTTTGAGCATGGAAAGGTTCATTCCTTATGATTTTCATGTTATGGAACTTTTGTGTACTGCTTGAAATCAGAAAGGTTACATAAAATTCGCAGTTCATGCATTATCATTTCGTGTTTTAAATCATTATCTTCAGTCCGAATGCTTTAAGTTCTATTCATTTAGTTTGTGGCCACTTCAGCCCTTATTTAACCTTTACTTGCATTCATGATACTCATTTATCCCATTTGCAATCCATTCACATTTATATGATCCAAAAATCATTTGTCTTACAATTCCATTAACATACAATAAAGTCATACGTACATGGGGTCTCACACTTATAATTATACAGGTTGTTGTAAATGAGATTTACTTACCCAAGATTCCATGATGGCATGTAAATCGAGACTGACTCGAACTCTCACTTGTCACCAATTATCGCGCTATATATTTATATAATTAAATCTGGTCAATTTCAGTCAGATATATATTCAAATGAATTTTTTTAAAATTAAAACGATTAATTCTGGATGTTTATCGGTTTATCCCTAGACCCGATGCGTCATCGAATTTTTCTCCCCATTTTTGTTCTTTTTTTTTCTTTTTCTCTTTCTTTTTTTTCCTGGCTGAACCAGTTCAGTCTGGTTTAGTTTGACCTTCGACTTTCAAAGATCTATCGGTCGGTTCTTCATCGGCTTCCACTTCCAGCTGGTCCGTCTGGCCACGCGAAGCATAGATCTGATGGTAGCCATGCTCGAATCGACGGCGATGAGGCTGGTTTGACCTTCTCCTTTTTTAGCATCACTACCATCTCTCCTCCTCGTCGTTGCAGGCTGTTTCTCTAATCGATTCTGCCACCAATCGTCTCACTTTCGCCTCTAGAGCCTTCTTTTGGCCTAGGCCGGGGTAGATCGACGCCAGATTCTGTCGATTCTCCCCTTCTCTCCCGCGGCTTCTCCCTCTCCGATCTCCCATTTTTCAATGACTCACGGTGCGTGGTGGCTGTCAAGCGTTCTCCCGGTGCCGGTCGTCCCTTCGCCAGGCACCTTTCTCGCCCTCCGCCTATGGGTCACTGTCGGTGAGAAATCAAGGGAGGATCGATTTCCTCCTGTTTCTCGCGCGTTTCAAGTTCTATTTTTGTTTCTTTTTTTTTTTCAATTCTTTTACCCTTTTATTTAATATATATTATATTATAATATAATATAATATAATATAATATATACAAAATATCTTAAACATAAAATATTATTATTTTATTTTTATTTCTCCGAAAATATTTTTATTTATTATTATTTTTCAAAAATATTTTTTCATATTTTCGAGATAAATTCCCAATGTGAAAAAATTTTGGTCTTCACAATAATTTCGTATCTTGATCAATTGGACTTGAAATTCAATTATTTCGTCTTTATTGATCAAGATTACATGAATCCATGTTTGTAATGACAATTTCTTAAGAAATGACACCGAATATTGAGTCTTACAGTTCCTAAAATAGTAAGATGGCTTACTTCGAAAAGAAAGTCTTTGTCAAAGTCAATCTTTTTTGTCATAGGATGACATATTAAACAATTTCTAATTAATTTTATGATGAAATTAATTATCTTGATTAGTTCTAAAGGGATTAGAATTTATTTTAATATGATTAAAATATATGTTAATCAAGATATAGAATTATACCATGATACATCATGCATGGCAACTTGAAACTCTGTCATTCCACATCTTTTATATTATGGATGCATAAAGATGATTAAGAACTTAGGATATGGAACTCTAGCCTTGTTTTTAACTATATTTGTGGCTATTTTTGAAATAGGAACTCTAGCCTTGTTTTTAACTGTATTTTTGTTCAAGGGTTTTAAAATTCTCTTCTCACCTAAATCCTCTCAAATGTAACTCGAGATTTTTTTTTTTTTAGTTTTGATGTAAATTAAAAATTACAAATGTAATTAGGATTAGTTAGGATTGGATTTTTACAAATGTAATTAGGATTAGTTAGGATTGGGTTTTATGTAACTCAATGGTAAAGATAGAGATCTCAAATGTGCCATGAAGATTGTAACAAGGCTTATAAAGACTATGTGTATGCAATTTAGCATATAAGCAACAAATTTCATTAAGTGGCTCAAGGAAATTAGATTAGATAGAATTCTATAAACATCCTAGTAGTTAGCATGCGAAAGATTTAGTTTTTTGTAATATTTATAAATGTTATGCATGTAATATATATGCGATATATGTGAATGTGTAATGAGACTTGATTAACAAATTTACTCATAACATATAGAGTCACACATTTTCACATGATTAAGATGCCTTTCACAGTCTCAAAAATATAACCAAAGTTCTTTTAATCATAGGCTTGTTGATGAAAATCAGGGCCAAACTTTTACAAAAATATGTTTGAACTAATTGACAATGGGTCTTACTCAACTAAAGTTACATATTCTGGATGCGAAAAACTTGATTATATGACTTTGGAGGCAGTGATTGCGCGACGCATATGTGATATGTTTAGATAAAAAATTGTCAACCAATTGATCTAGGAGTTATTGTGATGTAACTGATAAATTGTGTTATTTATCCAACTTGATCATATTGTAATGGCTTGTGAAAGCAGGGATTGCAATATGATTGAAAGGGATCTTAGCTTGCTAAGAGATTCAAAGTATTGAACTCTCGAAATACTTTGAATATAGATTTGCTATGATCACTACGAATTCATCTCTTTGAAGCATTTTAGGTAGTGATAAGTTTCTAGATTGAATTTCATTGACTTGCATCGAAATGTAAAAATTGTTTCTACACAATAAAAGAAAGAACACATCCTTGAATCTCCTGTTTCTGAAGAACTAGGTGAGGATGCTACTAATGAGCATAGTGAGGTTTATAAGGTTTGTATGGGTGACCATTGTTAAGCAACAAGTCTGATGTTGGCTAGTATGACTCCCGAACACCAAAAATAACATGAGGCATTGGTTACCCCTGATATTGTCTTGAACTTTAAAGAACTATTTGATAAAGAAAGGCACAATGGGAGGTTTGACATCTCAAAAGAGTTGTTCAACAATAAAATGAAAGAATGAACCTCTTGCATCACTAGGCTTGGACAATTGAGACTCATCATGGATAATGAGTTAGGTATAGACCTAAAATTATCTTTTTTCCTTAAGATCTACACGCAGTTCGTGATTAATTATAACATGAACCTCATGGACACGAGCTTGTCTCAACTCTTGAATATGCTCACAAGTGTTAAGAAGACCATATGAGCAAATGAAACTTTAGTAAATGTCATCTTTTCCACTTCTCCAAAGAAAGATAAAAGGCTTAAGAGGGAACATTCCTCTTAGTGGAATAAGTTGAATTCAAAGAACAAAGAAAGGAACAAGGAAAAGGATGTGTGTCACCATTGTGGGAAAATTGATCATTGGAGGAGAAATTGTAATCCTCAATGGCTAAAAAGTTTAAAGGAGCATCTACCTCATGTACTCTTTGAAATTTATCTATAATTGGAATATGATACTTTATAAAATCCTAATATGTGTGACATATTATAGAATTCACCGAGGAAAAAGTCTAGTGAAGTACCATATAGAAGGTGGGAGTGGCAATCAGTTAACTTGAAGATCAAGGATTGTAACTCTCTTTAAGTTTTATTATTGTTTTGAGAAACAATTTAGGATTTGATTTGATTTAACATGATATGTTTGTGGCATGTTTGAGCTAAGGATGTTTTATTGTTTTAAGTCGTATAAGCTAAACTTCCATTTATATTTGAAAAAATAGTTTTCTAGTAATAGGTTACTAAGCTAGAATAAAGCATCTTACTTGAATGGAAATCTTGATATAATATGCCTTATAAGATTCTTGATAATCGATGTAATTATAAACAATAATAGGTAATCACTAAACGACTACTAATCATGGATGGCACGATTTAACTCATTTAAATCTGATAGGCGGCTCCATTTCAACAAAACACATTCAAAATCAAAATTAGCACCTGACTCGTACTATTTCATGAAACTATGAAGTCATTAGCCAGCCTATTCGTCAATTTTGCTTAAATCAAAGCAATGTGCTTCATAAAAATATCAAAACATGAGGTTTCATACCCTTTTGGTAAGATTCACTTCCAAAACCAAAATCATCTATATTTGAAATCGTTCGCACAAAACCATTATTTCTTTTCTAGGTAACCAACATAAATCCAATACCCTATAATTACCCTCAAAATACGTGCAGCTACCTCTAGATACTTACAAAATTCCCTTACCTAGAATTGCGTTGAGTAATTCCACTTCCTTAGAGCTGCTCGATCGTGCAATCCTATTTACTCCCAATGAAATCTCTGGAGCTGCACAAAATTACTTATCACATCAATTTAACCCAATATAACACAATTCTCGCATTTATTATAGTCAATTTGACTTATTGGGTTCATTAACACTTATTGGGCCTTACTTTCTCTTAGGTTCTTTTTCGATTGTACTATGCATTCCCCGAGAATCTCTTAGACTCTTCAAGTTTACTAATTTTCATTTAGGCCGGTATTCATCTCACAATGCCTTAAGTTCATCATTTCATTCAACAAGGCAATTTATCATATACCTCATAGGTCAATTTTCAATTATCATCCATTTCAACATATGTATTTCACAAAACTATCTCATAATCATCTCTATATGCTTAATAACATTCATTCATGCTCCAATCCTCATCTAATCCATGCCTATCAACTTTCTCTCACTTTTTCACACTAAGTTCATTCTGGGTCATGGAAGATTCATCATGTTTTAGATAATTTCAACCAACAATATATACACCAAATAACCCATAACAATGTCTAGATAAACATCCTTGAAGTTGGTGTATTAAAATCTTACCTAGCTTCAATCCAAAGTTTTAACTTCCAATCTTTGACTATGTTGTTCTCTTCCTCACTAGGAATAACTTTGCTCAAATATCTTTTTCCTCAAATCTTTTTGGAAGGTAAAGATATCCTAGAGTGAGAAAACTAGGTTGCTTTGGCTAAAATGAAGGGTTTTGGGATTTCTAGGGAAGAAGGCTCGACAATCGAGTCTCTTTTATAGTAATCGCATTATGAGATCGATCTCTTTTATAGTACTAGATGCATGCCTTGTTGAACAAAGCTTCTTGCTCAGGTTGTTGTTGTAACACTTAGTTCCTTCGACAATTCTTTGAGCAATGCCCTTGTCTTTGGTCAAAAGTGAGCCTCTACAATAGCGAACTTCATGGTACTTAGTTGTCTTGTTCTCATGTTGCATCGAGCATTGTCAGAACATTAAACCTAGCTTGGCCAATTGATTAAAGACTCTTGTTAAGGCTTTTTGGCGCAAATTACCTATGGTCGGCCATTAAACCTATCTCGTGATTTTGTTGACTATGTTGACTTTTTTCATAACTAGCACGTGTAATCTTTCTTTTTTATGTTTCTCATTCTTTCTTTTCCTCTTTTTCACTCCTTTCTCTTTTTTCCTTGCAAAGCAAGTTTAGGGAATATCATTTTCCCTCCAAATTCTGAAATTTTATGTTTTTTTACCTCTTTTGCCCCTAGTCTCTTTCTTTTGATTGGTTGTTAAATCGAAATTTCACCTTCTTTATCCTTGGCCAAACTCATCTCTTCCTTACAATTTTCTTCATTTTTCATCAAGCTTATTTGTTTTTATACCGTTATCTATCGAGGTTCTGCACATTACCAAGACAAGTTGTGCACCATATTTGCTTGAGGTAACTTTACAACTTCTTTCACTTTCTCTATCTTTATTAAATTTTCAAGCGTTCGAAGCTAGCAATTGTACCTTTGTTAAATGTTTTTGTTGATTTTTTTTGCATCCCTTGTTGATATGTGAACTTTGCATGTCATTATGGTGTCATTGTTCATTTTAGTGTGTTGTGTTCAATCATTAAGCATATTGTTCCCTAATCTTGATTGTGCTCGCTTATCGTTGCCGAATCTCACACTTGTTTGCTTCTTATAGCCATACATAGAACATTCTTGCCCATTGCTATTGAATTTTGATCATGGCATTTGACTTGACCGAATCTTATGTGTGCATTATATCTTATTGTCAAAATTTAAGCATGCCTTTGTTACTTTCTTCTTTGACGTTGCACTTACTCGTATCTTTGCTGAACTCAGACTTCATTAACATCTTATTGCTTTACATTGCATACCTAAGGGCTCAGTTGATTTTCATAACTGTTACTCCATGTTGTGTTCTTTAGGGTATAGTTAAACTTCGTGGCTAGATTTTTCAATACTTAGAGTACACTGTGCTCGACCATGCATTTAGCATAGCTTTCTTGACGACCATCTTGCTTTCCTTATAACCAATATTAGCATGATGTAATTACATGCACATTTAATCGCTTATATTGTATGCTCATTGTCATTTATCTTCATTTTCACTTCATTACCTTAGCCTTGTAGAATGTCATCCACTAGTAGTAGCAGTAGTGATAATGATAGTTCTAGTACTTCTTACTTAAAGTCGGGTTCTCTTTTGGTAATGGCTCTTTTCTTAAGTAGTTTAGAAGTTTATTCCTTTGTAGTTGTATTTCTAGCTTCAGGTTCCTCAAATAAAGTGGCTTCACATTGTAAAGCTATTAGGAATGAGGAGGACCCGTTCGGTAATGATTTAAAAGTAAAAAATGGCCCAAGACATCATAGCTTAAGGGTTGAGTCACTTTTCCCTAGGATCTTATAGGATACTGATGTGGTCGAGTGTGAAAAATCTTGAGGGGTCTTGATCTCCTACTTAGTTCCATTCTTCTATCTTGAATCCCTCATATCTGAGAGGTTTATTTCTATTCCCTCTTCATACACTACTAGAATTCCAAATGACTCAGAGAGTGTGTCGCAGAGTCCCTATGTAGATAATCTTTTTTTTCATGTCGACACTTTTATGGTGGATCTTCGACTCTCACTTCATCCTTTTGTCATATTTTCCTTAACTTTCTCACATTACTGTCTCCAATTAATGTTAAACTATTGGATGATCTTGTTTGGGTTCATCGCTCATTGTGAACTCATTGATGTATGGCCACCTTAAACCTTCTTATGGAATTCTTTTCCCTTAAGCCAATGGCAAAGGTCATGGGTTCTTCGCCTTATATTCTAGGAGAGGTTTTTCCCTTCTTAGTAAGGATCTAATTTCTTGAAAATAGTGGAACCAAAATTGCATCGTTTCTTATTCTTTTTCTTAAGCAGAGAGTTGGCATGCTCAAACCTCTTAGAAGGATTATGCCCTTATGCACCATTATTCACCGTCGGTACATGAGAAGAAGTTTTGTGAGCTTCTTTCTTCATTGGAATCATTGGACATAAGAAGGCTTATATTTAGGACTTTGTCGCTGAATTGGTGTTCATGCTTTCCTTTGGTACATTCTTTGTTTTTAATTAATTTTTTTCCATGGTTTTTCTTGCGATTAGCTTGACTTTTTTTGTCTTATTTTTGTAGACATGTCTTTTGTTACTAAGAAGTCTCTTGTGGCCGAGTTATTCGGGTAATCTTCTGAGCTTCCCCTGATTCTAACTTTTCTACGCAATCTACTTGTTAGGCAAAGATGAAACTAGCAATGACTGATGCCTCTCTATCACTAAAAGGTTCTGATGAGGCTAGGAGAGATAAAGGCCACACCAAAAGGGATAAAGGGAAAAAAGTCGACAGCCCCTCAATTCTCTCTCTTCTAGATAATGTAGTTGCTCACATATAACTTCAGTTTTATAGCTTCTTTGAAGTTTCACTCATTTTACCTTTTATTTGCTGACTATGAAGGGATATTAGGAAGATTCGACCATTAGAAGGAACACGATGGTGTGAATAAGGAAGGCGTTTTTGCTTTTAACTTGACACTTTCTCACCACAAAGAATAGCGGCTTTGAAGAGGGCTCGACTGCCTATGTTTTTTCCAAGGGAATACTCTTACCCATAGAAATGATCGTTACAAGACTTTGTACAGTGATGTATCTATTGTCGACCATGCCCTGGTTCACTAATAATATAGGGTAACTTGACTTTTTTCCTTGGTAGGTTAGTTTGCTTTGTATTTTATGATCTTCTATGATATTTCTAACTGTTTTCCTTATGTTTCTTTTGTAGACCATGATGACTACTTTAGCCGTGGAAAAGAAGTGTGGTCAACTCAATTATGAGAACTCTCATTTGCTTAAAGATTACTAGAAGGTGAGTAAGCAAGTGGATGGGTTCAAGAAGGAGGTTGGTGATTCGTTAGCTTCATGCTCCAAGCTCACGAAAGCATTTCTCGTAGCTATGCAAGACAAGAACGAAGCATTTTTTGTCCTGAAGGCATAATAAGACAAATTTAGTCAAATGGAGTCATTCATGGAGGGCTTTCGTGGTGCGGCTATAGTGGAGTATAAAGCTTTTAAGGTCTTTATTTTAAATGTCTTGGCAGTGAGCCTGGATACGATTAAAGATTGGATACAATTACTTTTTTTGACTAGATGCACTTAGATTTTTTTAATGTGAGATTTTCATATTATACTTTACTCTAGGTAGTTAAGGATGCCAAAGATCGTCCTGACATGCCATCCCTTTTATGGCCTGTTGCACCTCATTCGAAAACTTATATGCAAGTTGACGATTGCAAACTCATTGAGATTGTGAGGAGTTTAGATGGGATGATATCTGGTAATGGCGTGGATGTTGATGCTTCAAACTTCACTATGACTGTTGACTTATGATTTAGCCTTGTTCTTTTATGCTCTTAATTTAGGCCAATGTACCCTTTTGGTAAATGATGAGAGGGATGATCTTTATTTATTAGTCCAAAGTGCTTTGATGCTTTGACACCTTTTTCTTTCCTTTTATTTTAGACTGATTTTATATCTGGTCATACTACAACTTCATTTAGTTTATTGACTTGCAACAATTTTGTATTCTTTGCTATTACAAAGTGGGGTTGCCAACCTTTGGATTTTCTCTTCATATGTTTGCCATCATATCCTTATTATTGCATTTTCATCCATCATATCCTTATTGTTGGATTTTCATCTCATCTCATTCAACTTAACTGATTACTATATGTGCTCATCTCATCTAACGTCATTTGAATTAGCTAACAATATATCTACTTCATCTGTTTGGCTTGAATTATCGTATCATGTTGAATTGTGGAAAAAAAAAGTATATCTTTTCCAATCTTCTCCCTTTCTGGCCGAACATTTGAAGTTTCCTATTAGAGCATACCCAAATAATATTACTTGCAAGAACTGATGAAACAACATCCAAGTTGTTTAAGCTCAAATCAATTTTATCTTGTCCTATGATGGCTTCTCAGCCTCAAACATTCGCTCCTCTTTGTCTTGGGATCTCACTTCTTACAACTCGGGTTTCTATGTTAGGCGATGCAGAATTTGATCCTCAAATTGTTTTCTTGATAATTGACTCTTTTTACAAGACCTCTTCCACTTCTCTGGGCATCATAAATGATTACCATTTTTAGAGTACTGCTACCTCCATAGCATCACTATAGCAATTGCTCGAATGGATGGTTGATCAGGCCTCCCATTCGAGTCACTACCTCAGCTCGGTAGGTACCTTCAAGTAGTGGTGCATATTCTTACTCTTTAAGCACTTCTTCTATATTCCTTCTCATTTTCCATCGAATTCTTTTGCTTAGGCTTTGCTTGCCTTACATGTACTTTTAAATAGAGGTGCCATTTAGCTCTGAACCTTCTTCTGCAACACACATATAAAAAGAATTCATCTTTTGTTTGTTAGAATTGATTACTATGTCATTGTAAGATTTTTGCCATACTGCGGGATTAGAGAAGTTTGGCCATTGCAACGTCAAGCTTGTACAATTCAGCCATTGTGTCACCCCGGAAGCGCGAAAAATATGGCAAATTTAAAACTTTTTCACATCCATTCACAATAAATTGTGCATTCCTGTGCAGTGTCATACATCATCATACATATCATACCTCAGGATCTCATCATCTCATAATTGTATTTCATCCAATTTATATTACTGAATTCAAGGTTAATTAATCCTAATACATCTCATACATCATTGTACAACAAGTGTCTGTAATTACAACTTTAGTCTGGGTATATGAAAAGATAAATTATACCTTAAACACAATATATGGCCTGGAGCTCAAGTCCTCCACTAGCCACTACTCCGTACGTCTCAGGGAAAAACTCTCTTCACTTGAAGAAATCTGAGGGGAAAGAAAACAGGGTGAGCTTCTAAATCGATCAGTAAGGGGGTAAGGGACTCGTTAATAAAATAATGATTTGCACAACACAATCATTTATCTCATAGTTGAAACTCAATTAAAACGTAGCATGAACTCATTAAAACATCATTCTTAACTCATTTCTCTGAAATCATGTAAAAATATGAGTGTACATAACTCAGTACAAATCACAGTCACAAGCATGTGGAAATCAGAATGCGATAATGGCTTTTCTCATTAAAACGTGATAAAAATCACCTCAATAGAATGCACGTGGCACAGCCACAAAACACAACTCCTGTGTATAAAAAGGAGACTAGGGAATAAAACTCATATAAAACTCGTCATGGCACATCATAATACATCTCCTCTGGCTGCGCATCCTAGGCATCCTCATAAGAGGGAACATCGACATATGGTTGTGTACATGGTATATTGGACTTCGCGCTACCAAAACAAGGCTCGACCTTACATGCTACTAGTGTAATGCCTCTCCTCATGCACACTATCACGTGGTCCCTGGGTCGGTTCCCAGGCGGCCCACTCTATCGATCTTACATGCTACCAAAGCAAGGCCACCCAGCGTTACCAGAACGAGGGTCATCTCATGTTACCAAAACGGAGGCATCTCTCGTTACCAAAACAGAGGAATATCGGACTTACATACTACCAGAGCAAGGCCCGATGTGTATTCAACATGACACGCCTAAGTCTCAATCATTAGCCATTATCATATAAAACGTTTGGCCTTCACGTAGCACTCATAATGGTTTTCTCTCATAAATCTCATTTAAAACATTTGTGTACCCAACACAAAACATGTTAAAAATCGAGTCCCAACCGAAAAAACCACGCACACATTTCTCAACCTCAGTACGCCTTAACGTAGAGCCCAATTCTCTTTTCATGTTTTAATCACAAAACGATTGTAAAATATTTTCACACTTAGTTAATAACTCATAAAAGTTGAGCCCCAACCGGCTATAAAATCGTGTGCACTACTCATTCACAACTCATAAAAACATGCTTGTTTGCTTAAATCACTTTCATGCTACAATTAACATCAAAACACATACACAAACGAGTTTAAGTTTTCCCTTACCTCTTTGCACCTCGTATAGTGCAATTGTTCTCCTGTATCATGGACTAGTCTCATATTCCTCTTTGGAACTCCCGAGCTGTACAAACGATGTAAAAACATCAATAACCCAACTCAATCGCATTATTGAGCACACATTTGCTCATATTCTCATTAACACCTCAAATAAAACAATTCTCACAACTCTATCACGATTCACATTCTCATCCACTACATCTCAGAATTCTACATTTCTCACACCATAATCCATGTTAAATTCACCTCATTGTCTTAATTCCAATTTATAGTCATAATTCCCAAAATTACCACAAATTGCCTAACGTTACCTTTACTCCAACAAAATCATAGTTTCATCAATCCTTAACCATTTCCTAGATATTTAACCACAATGCCTACAACTATAATCACCAAAAATCACTTTAAAATCCAACATCAAAGTTTAGAATTTACCCAAACTTGTGGAGTGCTCAACTCTTGGCTCGATTCAATCCATCTTTCGATTTTCAAGTATGTTGTTCTCCTTTGGATGAGGAATAACTTTCCTTCTTTTTACAACTTTCGATTTGGATGGAAATGGGGACTTTGGAAGAGAGAGAAAGCTAGGGCTCAGCTAAAATGGAGGTTTGGAAGAGAGAGAAAAGATGAAATGCAGGAAAACACTGGGGTCCTTTTATAGACGGAGGGTAGGAGATTGATCTGGTCCTTGACGAGATCGATCTGCATTTGAATTTGGGAACGTTTTGGGGAAATTTTATGCCTAGGAGATTGATCTGTCGTGGAGTGAGATCGATCTCTTAATGGCTTTATGAGATCGATCTGCTCCAATTATGAGATCGATCTCTAGTTTACAAAATGCTTCACAAGATCGATCTTCTCCTTGAGGAGATCGATCTTCTCCTTACAGAATGCTTCATGAGATCAATTTCTTCATCATGAGATCAATCTCTAGTTTACAGAATCATAAGGAGATTGATCCTCTTCCATTGGAGATCGATCTACCTATCAGTTCTTGCACATTTTCTGCATTCTGGAGCCATGAGATCGATCTCTCACCCTTGGAGATCGATCTGACCTTCACAGATTGTACTGCTGCTACACCAATTTGTAGAAAACTCAATGTAAAACTTCTCAAAATCTACCTCATAATCCATATTTCAATCCGTACACATTCAAGACTTTAAAATCTTTTCTTCATATACTTCATCATGTTTAAAACTTGCGTGTACATTAACATATCATAATTACATACACCAAGTTACAATTCTCATAAATGGGGTATACAAAATTCACAGTTCTCACATCCTCCCCACCTTACAAAGAATTTGGTCTTCCAAATTCAACTCGACCTGTCAAACAGATGGGGGTACTTCTCCTTCATGAGATTCTCCAATTCCTAAGTTGCCTCTTCCATTGAGTGATGTTTCCACAAAACTTTCACTAATAGAATGCTTTTGGTCCTAAGCAACTTCTCCTTTCTACAAGAATCCGGACGGGTTCCTCAGTGTAGCACATGTCCTCTTATATGTCCATCTCTTCATACTCTATGACATGAAAGGGGTTCGGGTGGTACTTCCTCAACATAGACACATGAAAGACCTTGTGTATTTCGAACATCTGTGGGAGTAATGCCAACCTGTAGGCTACCTCTCCCACTCTTTCAAGAATCTCGAATGGTCCTATGTATCGAGGACTCATTTCCCTTTCTTTCCAAACCTCATGATACCCTTACTCGGTGATAACTTTATAAACACTGCATCACCAACATCAAACTTAAGTGGCCGTCTACGCACATCTGCGTAGCTTTTTTGTCTACTCTGTACAGCCCATAATCTCTCACATATGAGTTTCACACTCTGTACAGCCTATTCAACAAGTTTGAGAGCATTTATCTTTCTGTCACCCACTTCTTCCCAAGCTACAGAGGATCTATACCTTCTACCATATAGAGCCTCAAAAGGTGCCATTCCAATACTCGCATGATAGCTATTATTATACGTAAACTCTGCTAGGGGTAGGTGATCATCCCATGATCCCTTAAAATCCATCGTACACGCCCTCAACATATCCTCCAGGGTCTGAATAGACCTCTCTGACTGACCATTTGTCTGAGGATGATAGGCGGTACTAAAACTCAATCGAGATCTCATGGACTCCTGAAAATGGGTCCAAAATTTAGAAGTAAATCGAGAATCTCTGTCAGAAGTAATACTCACTGGAGCCCAATGTAATCTAGCTATCTCGCTGACATATAACTCAGCTAAGGCATCCACAGTATCTGTGCTCTTGATGGCGAGGAAGTGGGCACTCTTTGTCAGTCTATCTACTATAACCCATATAGTGTCATAACCTCTCTGGGTCCTCGGTAAACCCATAATAAAGTCCATGGTGACCTGCTCCCATTTCCATGTAGGTATAGGTAAAGGCTACAGTAGTCCTTTGGGCTTTCGATGCTCAGCTTTCACTTGCTGGCATACTAAACGTTTGGCCACATACTCTGCCACGTCTCACTTCATACCACTCCACCAATACACCTTTCTCAAATCTCGGTACATCTTAGTACTCCCTGGGTGCATGGTGTATTACGAGCAGTGGGATTCTCTCAGTATTTGTCTCTTCAGGGTATCATTGTTAAGTACACAAATCCATCCCCTGAATATCAACAATCCATCCTCACTGATTGTGAGATCCGACTGCGAAGTCTGCTCAGCTTGGCTGACCATATCTATCAACCTCTGATCATTACGCTGCTCAGTTCTAAACCGATCCATGATCTTGGGCTCTATTCATAGGCTAGCCAAAAATCCAGTCTCTACCTCCCTAACTCTGATCTGGAGTTCAGCGACCTGCTCCAATAAATCCCATTCCCAAATCATCATAGCAGATATCATACTCTTCCTGCTCAGAGCATTAGCAACTACATTCGCCTTACCCGGATGGTATAGAATCTCGCAGTCATAATCCTTAAGGAGTTCCATCCATCTCCTTTGTCTCATGTTTAACTCCTTCTGATCAAAGAGATACCTCAAACTCTTGTGATCAGTGAAGATCTGGAATCTTTCTCCATATAAGTAGTGTCACCAGATCTTTAAGGCAAATACCACAGCGGCTAACTCCAAATCATACGTGGGGTAATTCCGCTCATGATCTTTCAATTGTCGCGATCCATAAGCGACCACTCTTCCATGCTGCATGAAGACACACCCTAATCCTTGATGCGAGGCATCACTATACATTGAAAATCCTCCTGATCCCTTAGGAATAGTTAACACAGGTGCCGTTGTTAATCTCCTCTTTAATTCTTGAAAGTTGAGCTCACATTAATCAATCCATATGAATAGAGTCTCCTTGCGCATGAGCTTCGTCAAAGGAGTAGCAATCCTGGAAAATCCTTCCACAAATCTTCTGTAATACCCTGCCAAACCAAGGAAGCTTCGTACCTTTGTAACTGTCTTCGATCTTTCCCAATTAAGCACAGCCTCCACTTTACTTGGATCCACTGATACTCCTTCCTCTGAAACTATATGACTAAGGAAAGCTATCTGATGTAGCCAAAATTCACACTTATTAAGTTTTTCATATAATTGCTTATCTCGGAGTATCTGAAGTACTAACCACAAGTGTTGTGCGTGCTCCTCATAAGACCGAGAGTACACCAGGATATCATCAATAAAGACTATCACAAACTGATCTAGATAGTCTCTGAACACCTCGTTTATTAATCTCATAAAGGTTATACAGGCATTCGTCAATCCGAAGGACATCACTAGAAATTCATAATGGCCATACCTTGTCCTGAAGGCCGTCTTCGAAATATCTTCCTCCTTAATCCTCAGTTGGTGATAGCCCGATCTTAAATCAATCTTAGAAAAGACTGAGGCCCCTCTCAGCTGATCAAGTAGGTCATCAATCTTGGACAATGGGTACTTATTCTTCACCGTGGCTTTATTCAACAGTCGGTAGTCTATACATAATCTGAGACTACCATCCTTCTTCCTCACGAATAACACTGGTGCTCCCCACGATGAGACAATGGGTCTAATAAATCCTTAATCCAATAACTCTTGTAGCTGTTTCTTTAATTCCTCTAGTTCCACTAATTCCATCCTATACGGAGGTCTAGAGATAGGCTGAGTATCCAGTACCAAATCAATGGTAAACTCCAGCTCTTTCTCTGGTGGTAAACCAGGCAACTCATCTGGGAAGACATCCAAAAATTCACATACCACAGGTATATCCTCGATCTTCGGATGTTCCCGATCATTATCTGAGATGAATGTTTCATAACCTTCACATGAATGATCAAATTTAGTACTCTTAAATGCAATGTCAAACTTACAAAATTCCATACGTCTATTTACTTAATATTTCAAACGTACACTTTAAGATTCAAGTAGGGAGAAGGTTACAATCTTAGTGTAACAGTCTAAACTCACTCGATTGGTTGCCAGACAATCCATTCCTAAAATTACATCAAACTCATGCTTATTTAACATTATTAGATCTGCTAACATTATTAGATCTGCTAACATTATTCTATCTCCCACCTTTATTTCACATCCTCTACAGATCAACTCAATTCTCTGGGATTCACGCATGAGGGTATTTACATGTAGTATATACACTAGAGGATCAAACTTCAAATTTAAACTACATACAAAATGCTCAGAAATAAACGAATGCGTGGACCCTGAATCAATCAACACATGAGCCTTATGATTACAGACAGAGAGTGTACCTCTCATAGTTTCTGCTGAAGTGTCTGTTGTTTCCTTGTCCAGAGCAAACACACGTCCCACTGTAACAGGCTTCTTTCCTTTCTCTGCAGCAGTGGCTCATCTCTGAGGATTTACTCTCTGATGGTGTTGTCTAGTAGATTCCAGAGCATGTGGTATCTGAGGTTGAGGATAGTCTTTTACTCTATGACCCATGTCTCCACATCTAAAATATCCACGGATCAACCCAGTACAACTCCCCTCATGCGATCGACCACAGTCTCTGCAAACCCTCATCTCAGGCCTAACATATCGAGGGGTCTCCCTGATAATAGGATAAGCTCTAGGTCTCTCCAATCTGCTCTTTTGTACCTCAATCCTTCCTCTCCTGAAGGAACCTCACTGAACATCTGCCTAGGACATCGCTGGCCTCTTGCCCTTGTCCCTAGTCACTGCTCCGAACTCATTCTGGGATTGTACAATTTCAATTCCCCTCTCAATCTCTTGTGTTCATCTCAGAGCATCTCCAAACTCAGTAATACATAGCCCTATCAATCGATCTCTGATGATAGGCTTCAAACCATACACAAATCTCTCTGTGCGGAGCTCTTCATTCTTGAAGGTCTCTGGATCATATCTCAATAGAACGATAAATCGGCTCTCATAATCGTCCACAGACATATCGCTTTGTACCAAATTCAAAAACTCTGCCTGCTTCATTCTCTGAGCAGCTCGTGGTACAAATTGGGCTCTAAAAGCCGCTTGAAACTCTTCCCAGCTAATCACATCCTGGCTGGACATCAAGATACCCTGGGTAGTACCCCATCAATCTCGCGCTCTCCCTTTCAATATATAAGCTCTCATACTAACCCTCTCAGCATCAGTGCATCCCAAATAGTCAAATATGACTCTCAACTCAGTCAGCCACTCTTCAGCCTCAGCGGGATCCTTTTTTCCTTGAATGCGGGTAAATTCATTATCAAAAAGTCCTTCAGTCGGACCATACTTCTGTCATTAGGCTGAGTGACGGGAGGCACCGAGCCCATCTGTACTGGGGGCATGAGATATCCTTGTTGTGGTGTAGGAGTAGTACCCAAGGCATTAACTCCAAAATGTTGCACGAATAGTGCTGCCATTTGCTCAAATCCTTGCCGTACATCTATCTCAATTTAGTTAAATCGAAAGTTAGGACTCTTAGATTGTGGGGCAGGTGGTAGAGGTGGCTCTGTTTACCTCCTCGAACGACCTCGTCGTCCACTCATTCTCAAGCTCAATACATTTCCTGTGCGTACACATCAAACTTGATTGAAATCTCAAACCTCAATTTCAGTTCATGACCAGACTTATACAGACACTTGCGATGTATTCTATTTCACATGATCGACACTGACAGTACTAAACACCCTAAGCTCTGATACCAAGAAAACTATGTGACACCCCGAAAGCGTAAAAAATAGGGCAAATTTAAAACTTTTTCATATCCATTCATAATAAAGGGTGCATTCTTGTGCAGTGTCATACATCATCATACATATCATACCTCAGGATCTTATCATCTCATAATTGTATTTCATCCAATTTACATTACTCAATTCAAGGTTAATTAATCTTAATACATCTCATACATCATTGTACAACAAGTGTCTGTAATTACAACTTTAGTTTGGGTACATGAAAAGATAAATTATATCTTAAACATAAGATAAGGCCTGGAGCTCAAGTCCTCCACTAGCCACTACTCCGTACGTCGCAGGGAAAAACTCTCTTCACTTAAAGAAATCTGCGGGGAGAGAAAACAGGGTGAGCTTCTAAATCGCTCAGTAAGGGGGTAAGGGACTTGTTAATAAAACAATGATTTGCACAGCACAATCATTTTATCTCGTAGTTGAAACTCAATTAAAACGTAGCATGAACTCATTAAAACATCATTCTCAACTCATTTCTCTGAAATCATGTAAAAATATGAGTGTACATAACTCAGTACAAATCACAGTCACAAGCATGTGGAAATCATAATGCGATAATGGTTTCTCTCATTAAAACGTGATAAAAATCACCTCAATAGAATGCACATGGCACAGCCACAAAACACAACTCATGTGTATAAAAAGGAGACTAGGCAATAAAACTCATATAAAACTCGTCATGGCACATCATAATACATCTCCTCTGGGTGCGCATCCCAGGCATCCTTATAAGTGGGAACATCGACATATGGTCGTGTACATGGTATATTGGACTTACGGGTTACCAGAACAATGCTCGGCCTTACATGCTACCAGAGCAATGCCTCTCCTCATGTACACTATCATGAGGTCCCTAGGTCAGTTCCCAGGTGGCCTACTCAATCAGTCTTACATGCTACCAAAGCAAGGCCACCCAACGTTACCAGAATGGGGGTCATCTCACGTTACCAAAATGGAGGCATCTCTCGTTACCAAAACAGAGGAATATCGGACTTACATGCTACCAGAGCAAGACCCGATGTGTATTCAACATGACACGCCTTGGTCTCAATCAGTAGCCATTATCATAGAAAACGTTTTGCCTTCACGTAGAACTCATAATGGTTTTCTCTCATAAATCTCATTTAAAACATTTGTGTACCCAACACAAAACATGTTAAAAATCAAGTCCCAACTGGCAAAACCACGCACACATTTCACAACCTCAGTACGCCTTAACGTAGAGCCCAATTCTCTTTTCATGTTTTAATCACAAAACGATCGTAAAACATTTTCGCGCTTAGTTAATAACTCATAAAAGTTGAGCCCAACAGGTTATAAAATCGTGTGCACTACTCATTTACAACTCATAAGAACATGCTTGTTTGGTAAAATCACTTTTCATGCTACAATTAACATCAAAACACGTACACAAACGAGTTTAAGTTTTCCCTTACCTCTTTGCACCTCGTATAGTGCAATCGTTACCCCGTATCACGGACTAGTCTCACATTCCTCTCTAGAACTCCCAAACTGTCCAAACGATGTAAAAACATCAATAACCCAACTCAATCGAATTATTGAGCACACATTTGCTCATATTCTCATTAACACCTCAAATAACTCAATTTTTATAACTCTATCATAATTCACATTCTCATCCACTACATCTCAGAATTTTACATTTATCACACCATATTCCATGTTAAATTCACCTCATTGTCTCAATTCCAATTTATAGTCATAATTCCCAAAATTACCACAAATTACCTAATGTTACCTTTACTCCAACAAAATCATAGTTTCATCAATCCTTAACCATTTCCTAGCTATTTAATCACAATGCCTACAACCATAATCAACAAAAATCACTTTAAAATCCAAGATCAAAGTTTAGAATTTACCCAAACTTATGGAGTGCTCAACTCTTGCCTCGATTCAATCAGTCTTTCAATTTCCAAGTATGTTGTTCTCCTTTGGATGAGGAACAACTTTTCTTCTTGTTACAACCTTCGATTTGGAGGGAAATGAGGACTTTAGAAGAGAGAGAAAGCTAGGGCTCGGCTAAAATGGAGGTTTGGAAGAGAGATAAAAGATGAAATGCAGGAAAACACTGAGGTCCTTTTATAGACAGAGGGTAGGAGATCGATCTGGTCCTTGATGAGATCGATCTGCACTTGAATTTGGGAACGTTTTAGGATAATTTTATGCCTAGGAGATCGATCTGTCGTGGGGTGAGATCGATCTCTTAATGGCTTTATGAGATCGATCTGCTCCAATTATGAGATCGATCTCTAGTTTACAAAATGCTTTGTGAGATCGATTTGCTCCTTGAGGAGATCGATCTGCTCCTTGAGGAGATCGATCTTCTCCTTATAGAATGCTTCATCAGATCGATTTTTTCCTTATGAGATCGATCTCTAGTTTACAGAATCATAAGGAAATCGATCCTTTTCCATTGGAGATCAATTTGCCTATCAGTTCTTGCACATTTTCTGCATTCTGGAGCCATGTGATCGATCTCTCATCCTTGGAGACTGATCTGGCCTTCACAGATTGTACTGCTGCTACACCAATTTACAGAAAACTCAATGTAAAACTTCTCAAAATCTACCCCATAGTCCATATTTCAATCTATA
Source organism: Firmiana major (assembly GCA_033439115.1). Classification (NCBI taxonomy): domain Eukaryota; kingdom Viridiplantae; phylum Streptophyta; class Magnoliopsida; order Malvales; family Malvaceae; genus Firmiana; species Firmiana major. The sequence continues at coordinate 5,637,542 of CM065909.1, forward strand.
CACATTCAAGACTTAAAAGTCTTTTCTTTATATACTTCATCATGTTTAAAACTTACGTGTACATTAACATATCATAATTACATACACCAAGTTATAATTCTCATAAATGGGGTATACAAAATTCATAATTCTCACGGCCATCATAATGTTAGAATTGTGGTTTTAACAAATAAAGAGACACCAAGGTTTACTTGGTTCGGTATTGTGCCTACATCCATGAGGTATCTAAAAGTATGCTACTAAGTAGTTGGTGTAAACCAAACTGTTAACTAAGTACAGAGTGATTGATAGAACTGGTCGGATGTCTAGGTGAGAGTAAAGTACAAGTAAGAAATGAATAAGGTGTAAAGTAAATATAGCAGAACCTAAGCAGTGTAGAGAGTAAAAATGATCTATTCTCATTGGAATTAGAGCCTATTTATAGGAAGTGTGGTGCACTAAGATCGTGCCACGCATCACTGATTGGAGTCTAATTGTCTGAGTAGAATAAGTCTATCTTCAAGCCAAGAGATTGGGAAGACTAGGAGACTGAGCAAAATTTGTGCTAGGCCTATTGGACCAGGCTAGGCATGCAGTCTCTAGGTTGAGTCCATCCCTAACATGTATTATTAAATTTCGAACTTATTTTGATTTTTTATTCTTTTCTAATTCTAATATTTTAATTCTTATTTCCTATTTAATTTTATCTTATTTTAATTTCATTTTATCTTAATTTGTTTCAATTCTTATTTTCCCTAATTTTATTTTTTATTCAATATTTTGAAAGTAAATATGAAGTATGAGCTATAGAAAACTCCTCGTAAATAACCCATCAATCTGGCTCAATTTGAGAATAATTTCCTCACTTAGAAATTTACAAGAAATACTAATTGACTTTCTTAGAATTTCATCTTCGGCATATTCATATTTATTTCGTTAATTTATTTTGATATGTTTTCATTTTTATTTAAAGAATTTAATTCTTACATATCTTAATAATCCTAATTTAATCTTTTAATACATATTTCTTATTATCCCTATTGACTGTGAAATAACTAGGATTCTGATATGTAAGTCCCACTTTTGGTGATGTATTCCTTATAATTCATATGATGTAACACATTTTCACATGTTGATTGAATCATAAGAAGAGTTTTTGCTTAAATAATGTTGCAAAGAGAATGAATGAACATTCATGAATCCATGTAATGGTTAAATAAGGGCTGAAGTGGCCACAGACTAAACAAGTGGAACTCAAAACCCTTCAGACTGAATATAGGGACTCAAACGTGAATTTTAAGTACCCTTTTATGATTCCAAGCAGTACACACAAGTCACATTATATGTGAATCATAAGAAATGAACCTTTTCCATGCTCTAAGTGGGAATAGAATGCAAAATGACTAGTAAAGCAATCAAAGGAAAGCTTTCCTTTGAAATTTTAGAAAAATTTGCAGCAAGAATGCTCCAAATGAAAGCCAAATCGATCCCCTATTCAAAATAGATTGATCTCTTGTTCAATCAGATCGATCTCAGTTTGGTTCTGTCTAGAAAGAATCAATCCCTTCCCAAGTGCAGATCGATCTCCATTTAATTCTACCAAGAGCAGATCGATCTCTACCCATGAGCTTATCGATCTCCATTTGCTCTTGCCTAGCAAAGATCGATCCCTTGCCAAAGAGCAGATCGATCTCTCCCTATTAGCATATCGATCTCCACTTGATTCTGCCCAGAAAAGGATCGATCTCTTCCCAAAGAGCAGATCGATCCCTCACTTACATACCTGAATATTTTGATAGTTCAAACCAAGGGAAGATCGATCTCTTACCCTAGGAGATCGATCTCACCACACCTATTCTATAAAAACTCGATGACAAAGCCTTCTTCTCATAAAAACAAAACACCTACTCCATTTTACCCAAAAAGAACAAGCTTTCTAACTTTAGAATACCATCCTCTTCCAAAAAGATTTGGGAAAAGTTACTTTCAGCAAAGTTGTTCATTGTGAGGAGGAGAACAGCATAGTTAGGAATCAACTTTCAACTTGTTGGATTGAAGAAGCAAAGGATCTTCCAATTTCGGACAAGAGAAAAGACAAGCTAGGTGAGTTTTCAATACACCAACTCCAAGTATGTTTGTCTAGACATTATTATTAGTTGATTGGTGTATGTATTGTTGGTTGAAACTACCTAGAACATGATGAATCATTCATGACCTAAAAATGGGTTTAGTGTGAGAAAATGAGATATAGTGCATTTAATGATGAATGGGTTATACTAAGGTGTTAGTAATGTTAGATGCATGATTTTGAGATGGTTTAGTGAAATCAACTTATGGAAATGAAAGAAGTTATGAAGTGTGCATATATGGTGTTTGTGAAAATGCATCAATGAATGGAAAACTAAGGTTAAAGCATTGCATGCCAAGTGCTAGATAGTATAACTAAGTGAGTTTGTTAGCCAAATTGGCTAAGAATGGCATGATGGGTGTTCGGCCACCATGCCATGGCCAAATGTGAAAATGGGCCAAGCATTATGAAATCAACTCGATAAGGTCAATGGACCCAGAATTCAGTCCAATGAGAGATAATGAGCCTAAGGAGCCCAATGGGCCAGGTGAAATGAATAAAATATTTGAAATCTACTTAAGAGAAAATTAGGCTCAATAAGATATAATGACTAGGATGAAGTTAGAATATGAGTTATTAGTAATTGACTCATGTGATTGATGAATATTTGCGGCTCCCGAGGATAAATCTGGAGCAAATTGAGCCAATCACGAAAAGCGGGAAAGGAAGAAGAAGTTACTTCCTAGTGAATTGAGGTAAGGGAATTTTGTTGGCTCCTAGAGGTATTTGTACATGTTTTCGGGCGCATTTGTAATCTCTTAAAGTGTCTAAGGGTCTTAGAAAAGAAATGAAAGTTTGAAGGGCAAAGAAAATTGAGATTTAAGAAAATGTCATGAAAAGCAAGAACATGATGTTCTTGAGTCTTTTTACTGCTTTTTAGCATCTGAATTAGTAGGCTAGCTAGCACTTAAATTGTTTGCAAGAAAATAGCATTGATTTGATTTGAAAACCATTCTTTACACACAAATGAGCCACCTACATGAGTTTTGTTGAAATAAAGCATGCTAGAGCATTGCTCGCACAAGGTTTGAAGTGTTTATACATGCATTAGTGTTGGTGCGATGCTCGCACTAGAGTTTTACATGCATGAGTGCTGGAGCCTAGTTCGTACTAGTTTTCACATGAATTTTATGACATTGTGCTGGAGCCTATCTCGCACTAGTTTTCAAATGGATTTTTATGGCATGGTGATGGAGCGTTGCTCGCACTAGATGTTCACTACATATTTGCAGCCGTGCTAGAGACTACTCGCACATGGTTTTATGACATGTTGGGAGCCGTGATTGGAGCTTCGGGTAGGCTGTGTGCCACATTGATTAAATAGGCTTGCACGTGCGTATTGAGATGTGACACGATATGATGTGATGATATGGGTTCACGGAGTATATTATACCGTGCATATAGCATAGAGTATGTTGTATCGTGTATGGATATTTATATATGTCATCTTCGGACAAATGTTACATCTGCTATGGACCGACAGGTTGGATGTGACCCACCTCTCGTGCGGAAGCAGATAGAGGTGATACCCAGCACACTAAGATCCATGTAGTTTGGGATCATGGAGGATATGGCCATAGTCCTAGTTATTGCCTTTATTATTATTTTCCTATCTCACATGTCACTTGTTTTATGATAAATCCATGTTTTTAAATTGTTTTGTGGGTCAGGACAGTCCAAGGGAGAGGTTGAGTCCCTGACGAATGGTGAATTGTTTTCGATTTGAGTTTATCATGAATTGTTATAAGTGCAAATTGCATGATGATTTTCCATGTTTTATTTATGACTTGAGCACTGATTTGAGTAGAGCATGAATTATTTTTAAGTGCACCTTGCATGATGATTGTCCATGCTTTATTTACGAATTGTGCACTAATTTGAATAGCATGAGCTGCTTTACATATCATGAACACGTGCAAGAACTGATGATTTTTGGTATGACGAGTAACTGCTTGGTTTTACGCATGGCATCACGATCATGTAGATAGTACAATTATCTACCTACTTACATGATTGCCTTACTAAGCGCGTGGTTTGCTCACCCCCCCTTTTTTCCCCCTACACAGAGCACTTTTAGTAGATTGAGAGCTACTGAGGATTTGATTTTTAGAGTCTACTGCATCCCATCATATAAAGGTAAACACATTTGTACGATTTTGTATCTAGACCTACAATAGCACAGTAATATTTGGAATGTAAATTTTGGGGATGTAAAGAATTGTAAACACATGTAAATAGCAACTCTGATTAAGAAATACAAGTGTTTACGTTTAAATGAATTGTAAATTGAAATGATACGGTTGGATGAGATTAACACCGATACACAACCCAACTGTTGGTGGCGTAGTTGTTCACAATTAGAGTAAGGTAAGAAATGGATTAAAAAATGAAAAAAAAATTGTAGTGGGTTTTCGTTGGACTGAGGTTCGTGACATGATATAACTTCCAATAGCTATGCCAATTTTACATGAGTTATAAGTAGGTGAATCGATAATAGTTGAATGTGTATTGATACAACATGATTTTGACTATTGTCGGGCTAACATAGTTTCGATAAGCTATTGTGACTTTAAAACAGAAGCTTTTGCTCTATCCAAGTACCAGTACAGCAAAAATAAGTATCGATACAACTATTTATGTTTATGCAGTATCTCACTCAAGAGTATCGATACACTTCAAGCTTGGAAACCTCTAACGGTTAAATTTCTATGTCTATTAATGGGAAAATTAATCTATAGCCATGGTTTTGAAGCAAGCCATAAAAGCAAGAAGTTTGAAGCTAGACCTGCTAAACGAGCTAGGCTAGCATGGGCCAGTTCACCAGAAGGACTGAATTATGTCGATCCTTACTTTTTTAGACTGCGATCGATAAAGACCTGACCCTTTAAGGCTTGAGACCTTATCGGTCTCAGTCTGGACCAAACCGATTCAGGGCTTGAATCGGTTCGGCAACGGCAAGCCTACAATTGCCTTTCTTTATAAATTTAATATTTTTAAAACTTTTTTTTAATTTTTTTCAACTTTTTTTCTATAAATACCTATTACTATTTCAATTTTTCTTTACATTTATCTCCAATTCTCTCTAACTCCAATTCTCTACAATTCTCTCAAACTTTGATTCTCTTCAATTCTCTAATTCTAAATTCCTAACATTATTCTAATTATTTCACTCAAATTCTTTCTAAAATTCAAAATCCATTTACAATATTGTTTTTTAGTTTCTAAACATAAATCTAACTTTCACCATTTCCTTTCTTTTTTTTTTTTTTACAATATTACAAAGTTTAGTTCCTCTAACTTGTAATATATATTCGTCCATTTCTCCCTTTCAAATTTCAAGTTTTCAAATATATTTATAAGAAAAATACAAATGGTCAGATTTCTATCGTCGTACATGTCACGACCCTCAACTTACCAAAATACGTACAACTTTTTCGCATTTTTGTGCGTTGTTTATCAATCATCCTTACCTCGATCATGATCAGCTACACACTCAACAGTTGGGCTGTGTGTCAATGTCTACCTCATCCATCCATAACAATTTAATTTCAAAAGTAAACACTTTTATAAATACATCAGAGGTACTCTGTACAAGTGTTTACATTGCTTTACATCCCCAATGTTCACATATAAAATGCTACTGTGCTATGTCTAGTTTAGATACAAAATAATTCAAGTGTGTATACCTTTAGTGATGGGATGCAGCGGATACCAAAAGGGAAAGCCTCCAGTCACACTCACTCTATACTCAAATCTCTGTAGAGAGGGGGAAAATAAAGGGGATGAGCAAACCACACGCTCAGTAAGGCAATCATGCTAACAGGTAGATACTGCACTATCTACGTGATCGTGCTGCCATGCTCAAAAGCATTTAGTTCATCATTTTATCTCAAAACATGAGTGTATGATTGTGTTAATGGTATGTAAAGCATTCATGCTATTAAAATCCAGTGCACAATTCAATTCAAAGCATGGTATAAATCATCATGCATAATTCACAATAAAACATGGCATTACCCATCATGCGTTTTTCTCAAATAAGCTTGGCATTAACCATCATGCATTTTTCACAATAAAGCATGGCATTAATCATCACACTTCGGTGCACTTTAAACCATTAACAATCGATATCTCAAAACAATTCAACACTTGTCAGGTCTCAGCCCCTCCCTCGGACTGTCCTGACCCACAAATCATTTCAAACATGGATTTATTCACAAAATAATAGACATGTGAGATAGGCAATTCAATAAGGGTAATAACCTCTAGGTCTATAGCCATAACTTGTGATACTGGCTACACGGATCAAGTGTGCGGGATATCACCACTATCTCCTTCCACATTAGAGATGGGTCAAATCCTACCCATCGGTCCATAGTAGATCTCGTCCGAAGATGGCATATCACATCTCAACACGGTACAATGTATTTCATGCTACTTGCATGATACAATGTACTCTGTGGACCCACATCAACATATCATATCATGCCACATCTCAAACGCACATGTGAGCTTATTTAATCGGTACGACCTCTTGTCTACCTGAAGCTCCTATCACGGCTATCAACATGTCAAAATATCACAAATACACGTGCGAGCCTATTTAATCGGTGTGACACCCAGTCTACCCGAAGCTCTAAGCACGACAACAAATAAGGTGGGCATCTAGTGCGAGCTAAGCTCCAAGCACCATGCTAAAACCAGTTTAAAATCCATGTGAAAACTAATGCGAGCTAAGATCTAGCACTCATGCGTATGAAACACATCAAATCTCGTCCGAGTCATACTCTAGCACGCTTTCATTCTCACGAAAACAATGTAGGTAGCTTAATTCTTTGCAAAGTATGGTTAACAAACCAAAACAACTTATTTCTTTTTGCAATTCATTTCAAATGTTAGCCGACTTACCAATCCTTTGCTAAAAAGCAATAAAACATGATTTTTCGAAGCAATATGCTTTTATTTTCATGCACAATTCTCAAACTCCCAACTTTTACCCTTCAATCACCCAACATCATTTCCTAATATCTCATTCATTCTATCAAAGCATTTAATGCGCCCAAATTGCGCACAGATATCTCTAACAGTCAACAGAATTCCCTGATAATTCTATTTTTAATAGAATTATTTGTGCTTAATTTCCTAATTAATTATTTAAATCCCCAATTTATTTTATTAATTATCCCCTTTTTTAATTAAAATTCTCTTGTGTGCAGATAAATTAAATCCGGATGAAACTCAATAGTTTCAGTCGAAATTGGGCTGAAAATGGGCTAAAGGAGACTGGACCACTTCTAATTTGTAAACCGAGTCACCAGTCGTCTGGACACCCATGATGCTAGGTGTCCGTATTTTATTCACTCCGAAACGATAAGATCGACGGACACCGTGCCAAATTTCTGGAAGACACAGGTCGGGCCACATCGCACAACCAATTGGACAAAAAGAATATTGATGTGGAAATATCTACTCTGCAGCAAATAAAATGAAGACAAGTGGCCAAACAATGCCAACTCATCTAGGATGGAAAAATTACCATTGTACCCCTAAGTGTGTGTATAAATAGAACATGATGGCAATTGAAAAAATAAAGTAGTGTAAGTAAGGTAATCTAGGGTAGAATAGGAGTAGTGTAGGTAGAGTAGTTTTTAGGGTTATATCCTTTCTAGTATTTTTAGCTTTCCCGTTGCTCTATTTTTCAATTATTTTTGTTAGCCACCATTTCTTTATGCTACTGTTTCAACAATTTCAATTGTTATTAAAAGCTTTTTAAGTTCCATTATAACCACCATTGTTCATTGTTCTTCTCTGTTTTACAAGTGCATTTGTTTATTGTTGATTCGTTACACTTAAGGTTGAATGGAGAGGAGGTTCGACTTACAAGAGCATTGCTCCACAATTTTTTCAACTTCTCCCAACTTTTATTTTTTTTTTATTTTATAGCTTAAGTTGATGAGCAGTAGAGAAGAGTGAGGTAGAAGACCAGGTGACAGGCGGTTTCTCTTCATCCATTCCATTGCGTTGTTTTTTAATCTTCCATTGTTTTATTTAATTTCTGTTTTTCTTAGCTTCTGTTAATGTAATACATTCAAGCTTTAATTAAACTTAGTTTCTTTTTAATTTAGACTAAATAGAATCAGTGTTCTTCTTTCTTATTTTCATATTCTGTATTACTTCATTTACTATTTCCTTGACATCTTACTATTTTCAGCTTCAAATCCCTTATGTTTTCTATTTAAGAATTCCTATTCTAGGCTTATATGATCGTTCTACGTCAGTCTTTCTACGTCAGTCTTTCTTTTTCTTTGTGGCACTGCTGGAATTGGCTTCTAGCGTGAACCTACTGCATGAGTCGATAGCCCTATGAGCATGATTGGAGGCTGCAACGTGTACTGGTGGTTCAGTGAAGCAAGCAGGATGTGTAGGCTAGTGCTAAAGCTGGCAGAACTAATGCTACGCTATGCGGAATAGAAGCTCCCTCATGGCTTCAGTGGATAGATGAGCTCATATTCTCCTCTGTTCTACCCTGTTTCAAGAGCTTTGTACTGTTCATTCTCTTTGTGGGCTCTCATTCTGAACTAACCTAGTGTTTGGCTGCTGTAGGTTTTCATTGATGTGTGTTGTCACCAGTACTGAGCTGCTATAAAGAACGATGGACATAGATCGGCAGGTTGTAGCTGAAGTCTTGAAGGGTACAGAGCTTCGTGATTAAGCTCGGGTTTAGCACTGTTTTATGTGCATTATTTTTGCTTTTTGCATTATTTTCTAATTACTCATTTACACTTTCAAGTTCGGTTTTCTACTTCATTAGTTTTATATTTATCTTAAGTTTTGTCCTCCTAAAATCTATAGTTTCTTTTATAGGTTCATTAGTTCTACTTAGTTCTTCCATTTGTTTGTTTTGCATTTTGCTTGTTGTTAACCGCTGATTATCGAGAGTTCCTTGTATGCGTTCTGTCGTGTTGTTGTTCCAGGAGATGGTGAGCTGCTGTTTGCTACCCAACTGGTGTGGTGCACGAAATAGATGATGGCAAAGCAACCCCAACACTGAAGACAACATCAGCTGCTAGGTGAAGCAGAAGCAGAGAAGCAGGACGTGGATGCTGCACCTAGTTCCTATCCTAGCATTGTAGGACATAAGCGTTGGCTAGGGACGGGTGCTGTTGTATGCAGTGTGCAGAGAGTGAACTTGCAGTGCAAGGACAGGCTGTGTAAGGTGGTAGAGCAGACAGTACAAGTGCAGCACTTGGACAGCAACGCCTAGAAACAAAATTTGGAGAAGAAACGTGTACAGTGCACACCCGGGACCACGAGGCCAGAATTCGATCAAGGCTTTGTTTGGTTGCATGTCATTGTTTAATGCATATTTATTTTGATGGTTTTTATCCCTTTTATTAGTAGTTAATTTAGGTAATTTGTTAAATGATAATTGTTGGTTAGTTCTAGTATTTTAGTTTGTTAATTTAATTTTTAGTTTTAATTTTTAGTTAATAGTTAATTTTGTATCATAGGTTTTAGGACTTAATTTTAGTGTAGACTTTATGAGTTGCATTTAGAATCAATTTAGATTTAATTTGTTTCATGAAATTTTAATTTAGTTTTCAGCTTAAAATGTAAAAATCCAAAAATATTTATTTCTCATGCATTAGTTAAATTTTATTGTTAAGTTAGTAATTAGATATAATTAGGATTAATTTAGAATTAATATTTTAGACATTTAGACTTGTAGTTATTTTCTTAATTTTTCTAGGATTTTATTTCATTAAATTTTAAGTTAGTTTAATTTGCATTTTTATTAAGTAGTCTAATTACATGCATATTTTATTTTAGGATAGTTTAATTTTAGTTTAATTAATTTTGTTTCTTTATTTTTATATTTGCATTTTTAATTGCATTAATGAATTTTAACTATTTTAATTATGTTTGTAGGTATTTGCTTTTAATTGCTTGGAGCACTGTAAGTAATTTTTAACTCAGTTTTATTTTCTTTAGTTTATAATTGTTATTATTTTCAGTACTTTTAATTTTCAGAATTAGTAGACCACCCACATCAAACTTCATAATTTGCTAGAATATACTTAGGGTAAGATTAACCGATAGTTAATTAGGCTAATCAACTTCTCTGTGAGATGATAATCCGAGACTCAAATCCCATTATCACTTGTACGACCCGTGCACTTGCGGATAATACGTTTAGTTCGTATCATTCCCTTACCTCAATTTACTTGAGTGTGACTCTCTTTTCCTCTTAGCTTCTTGCGCTCTTGGCTCGCCTTGTTCCGGTGTATCCTTGGAAGCTACTATTCAATCACCCAAACCACTTGAGTTAAAATTGTTAACTCACATTTGACCTCATTAGTCAATATAACCCTTCTTTGCATTTACCAATGCCTTAATCCACATTTTACCCATTTTTGGTAAATCTCACAATTTATTCACTAACAACACCTTAAAATCATACCACAACACTACTATTAATTTCAATATATCCCATTCATCATTAATCTCAACACATTTCACTTTCTCACACTAGACCATTTCTAGGTCATGGTGGATTCATTACTTCCTAGGTAGTTTCTACCCTTTCTATGCATACCAAACAACTCCAAAATCAATATCTACACAATGTACTTGAGTTATTTCATTTAGAAACTCACCTAGCTTGATTTCCTCTTTACTCCAATGGAAATGCACCTTTGATTCTTCAATCCAACAAGTGGGGAAATGCCTCCCAACTATGTTATTATTCTCTTTGATATGAACAACTTTGTCTCTAATAGCTTTCCCTCAAATCTTACTGAAAATGTGTGGATTTAGGAGTGAGAAACCTAGGTTTTAGGTTGGAAATAGGAAAGATTCGTTTTTGTCTCGAAAATGCAGATCCAACTGCTCCATATTTATAAATTCAGCTTGATGAGATCGATTTGCCTTGGGTGGAGATCGATCTGGCCCTCTTAAAATCCCTCTTTTCCAAGACATTTTGAAGGCAGGAGATCGATCTGTCGAGTAGGGGAGATCGATCTGCTTTAAACAGAAGGTTAAGGAGGTCGATCTGGTCTTAGGGGAGGTCGATATGGTCTTAGGGGAGATCGATCTGCTTCCAACCCAGAGCTAAGGAGATCGATCTGTTCCATTAAGGATCGATCTGCTCTATTCCATTGCTCAAATAAGAGCTTTTTGGCTCATCCAAATCAATCTCTCATCCTATGGGATTGATCTGGTCTTCATTTTTTCAGATTTTCTGCAGTTTTTCTGCAACAACTCATACCAAACTTTATACATTTTGTTGCCATGGTCATTTCCTCATCCAATCATCTTTGAGACTTGAAAATGGCATCAATTCATACTTTATATCTATTCAAACTTGTGTGAAATCTTTGCATATCCAAAGGTACTTAATATAAATCAAATGGAAGTGCACAACTTATGCAATCTTCCTTCTATTTTACCATACCACTCATATTCCATTCCACTCACATTCTTCACATATTAAAGTCAATTTCTTCATATTCATATATAATGTAACTTGTATGTACAATCACAACTCTTATTACATGTGTGTACCTTAAACTGATGGACTTACATTACATATACTTCACTTATGAATTCATGGTATAACTCCATTTACATTTCTATGTACATATACGGGGTCTCACATTCTCCCCCACTTAGAAATTTGGTCCTTAAAATTAGAACCAATCATTCTGTGAATAACTCGGGATACTTCTCCCGCATCAAACTCTCCAATTCCCATGTGGCTTCTTCCACATTGTGAAGTTGCCAAAGAACTTTCACCAAGGGAATGATCTTTGTCCTCAACACTTTATCTTTTCTATCCAGTATCCGAATCGGCTTCTCAACATACGTCATGCCTTCATTGAGCTCCAATGGCTCATATCTTATCACATGCGTTGGGTCCGGGTGATACTTCCTTAACATGGATACGTGGAAGACGTTATGCACACTTGTCAACTTTGGTGGCAATGTCATATCTTATCACATGCGCCGGGTCTGGGTGATACTTCCTTAACATGGATATGTGGAAGACGTTATGCACACTTGCCAACTCTGGTGGCAATGTCAACCTATATGCCTTACCTCCCACCTTATCAAGTATCTGAAATGGCCCTATATGCCGAGGGCTCAACTTTCCCTTCTTCCCGAATCTCATAATTCTCTTCGAAGGGGAAACTTTCAGAAACACTGACTCACCCACCTTAAACTTTCAGATCTTTGCCTGCTCTGAGCTGTCTGTAACCTTTCACAAATCAACTAGACATCCTTAGAGGCTTATCTAACCAAGTCCGGAGCAAAGATCTGTCTGTCACCAACCTCTTCCCATCCAATAGGGAAACGGCATCTACGCCTATACAATGCCTCATATGGTGCCATCCCGATACTTGCATGAAACTGTTATTATAGGCGAACTCTGCGAGTGGCAAATGGTCATCCCAAGAGCCTCCAAAATCCAATGCACATGCTCTCAACATATCCTTCAGGGTCTGTATAGTCCTCTCTGACTGACCATCTGTTTAAGGATGAAACGCGGTGCTAAAACTCAACTGGGTCCCCATCGCTTCCTGAAAACATTCCCAGAAGTGGGAAGTGAAGCGGACAACCCTATCAGAAACAACGCTTACTGGAACACCATGTAGCCATACTATCTCTCGAATATACAGGTTCGCCAACTGACTCAATGTATCAGTAGCTCTCATAGTTAGAGAATGGGCTGATTTCGTCAACCGATCCATAATCACCCATATGGCATCATGACCTCTCCATGTCCTCGACAATCCCATCACAAAATCCATGGTGACATATTCCCACTTCCATTTCGGTATCGGTAGAGGCTGCAATAATCCTGCAGGCTTCTGATGCTCTACCTTCACCTACTGACAAATGAGACACTTAGCAACATATTCATAAATATGTTTTTTCATCCAAGACTACCAATAAACCTTTCGAAGGTTTTGATACATATTTGTACTTCTTGGATGTATCGTATACCTCGTTGAGTGAGCCTCTGTTAAGATCAACCTTCTGATCTCTGCATCATCAGGAACACATATCCTACCTCTGAACCTCAACAATCCATCTGAACTCAACTCAGAGTTCGTCTCTGTACCCCTCTGTATCTACCCTACAACATCACCGCACTATTGATCAACTCGCTGAGCCTGTCGAATTTGATCTATCAGATCCGATTCCAATTGCATGCTAGCTATCATAAATTCACTATCAGCGTCAGGCGGGGTCAAATCCAAACTAAGGTTCGTGAACTGTTCTAACAGCTCGTGTTCCCTGACCATCATGAATGACACCAACCCGAGATGCTTTCTACTTAATGCATTAGCAACCACATTTGCTTTACCCGGGTGGTACAGGATCTCATAATCATAATCCTTTAATAGCTCGAGCCATCTCCTCTGTCTCATGTTCAACTCTTTCTACGAGAACAGGTATTTAAGGCTCTTGTGATCCGTAAACACTTGAAATTTCTCTCCATAAAGGTAGTGGCACCATATCTTCAATGCAAACACCACCGCTGCTAACTATAAGTCATGGGTCAAGTAATTCCTCTCATGATCCTTTAACTGCCTTGATCCATAGGCTACTACCTTCCTATCCTGCATCAATACACAGCCCAGTCCTAGGTATGAAGCATCCGTATACATCAAAAAACCTCCTGAGTTGTTAGGAATGGTGAGTATCGGAGCTGTAGTCAAACGACGCTTCAACTCTTGAAAACTTTCCTCACACTTATCGTCCCACACATACTCCACATTATTCCTCATGATACGTGTCAATGAAGCAGCTAACCGTGAAAACCCCTCTACGAACCTTCGGTAATACCCAGCTAAACCTAGGAAATTTTTTATCTCTATCACTGTCTAGGGTTTCTGCCACTGAACTATGGCCTCAATCTTAGATGGATCCACTGACACTTCATCTTTTGATACTATATAACCCAAAAAAGAGATTTGTTCTAACTAAAAGTCGCACTTACTTAGTTTAGCGTACAACTTCTTCTCCCGGAGGGTCTGTAGCACTATCCTTAAATGCCTTTCATGCTCCTCTCTAGACCTTAAGTACACCAGTATATCATCAATAAACACGATCACAAATCGATCCAAATACTAGTGGAATACCTCATTCATCAACGACATAAAAGAGACGGGAGCATTCGTCAACCCGCATGGCATAACCATAAACTCATAATATCCATACCTGGTGCGAAAAGCTGTCTTAGATACATCTCCACTCCGTATCTTCAACTGATGGTACCCAGATCTCAAATCTATCTTGGAAAAGACTTGCGCTCCCTTAAACTGATCCAACAAGTCATCGATGCGTGGAAAGGGATACTTATTCTTGATGGTGGAATTATTTAATAACCGGTAATCTATACACAATCAGAGGCTTTCATCCTTTTTCCTTACAAACAGAACTAATACTCCCCAAGGTGAGACACTCGACCTGATGAACCCCTTCTCCAACAACTCTTGTAACTGGTTCCTTAATTCTTCCAACTCAATTTGAGCCATTCTGTACGGTGGCTTACATATCGGCTCTGTACCAGGTGCTGACTCTATACCAAACTCCATCTCTCTATCTGGAGGTAACCCTGGTAATTCATCCGGGAAGACATCTAGAAATTCCCTAACTACTAGTATGTCTCCCAATTCCAGACGTGCCTTATTCGTCTCAATCACATAAGCAATGAACCCTTCACATTATTCTTTCCATTATCAGTAACACAATACACATATATAATAGATAACAAAATCAATCTCTCAAATATCATGTATTGAGATCATACTCTTTTCTTATTTATAAAGATCATGGCATTTCATTTCTTTTCATCAAAATATACAATAAGGTTGTCCATCTTTGGAAACATCAAGGTTTTTGCATGACAATCCATAACCACATGATTGGCAGCCAACCAATCCATTCCTAGGATCACATCAAAATCACTCATATTTAATAAAATTAAATCGGCTGCCATTTCTTTACCTCTTATTCTCATCTTATAATCTCTATGCACATGCTCAGTCAACTGACTATCATTCATAGGGGTAAATATCATCAACATTTTATCTAGCAGTGTGGGTTTTACATGCTTCAACAACTTACATGCAAAGGATGGTGATATAAAGGAATGCGTGGCACTAGGATCAAACAGTACATATGCTTCTAAATTAAAGATTTGGATGGTACCTTTTACCACATCCGAAGATTGATCTACAGCGTCCTGGTCCAATGCGTGCACTCATCCTCTGCTCACACCCACTGTCTGCTTCCCCTTTTCCTCAGTTGTAGCCCTCCTCCTCGGAGCAGCTATTCCAACTGAAGCTCTCTCTGGCTCCTTGCCCTTCTGTGGGGCTCTTTCTGTCATCTTTGGGTAATCTCTGATTATGTGCCCTGGTTTCCCACATCTAAAGCATACAACAGGATGTCCATAGCATGGTCGCGTACCATGGTACCTGCCACACTTGTCGCATTGCACTGTCGTATGTGGTGGCCCTCCAATCACAACTCTTTTCGTTGGACCTAGAGCTAGATACATGGGAGGATTAACTGTCCTCTCTTGGATCTCCTTGATCCTCGGCCTATTTCCAGAAAACCTCTTGCTTCCCTTATAGCTGAAGCCTCTATCCATCACTGATCGCTTCTTATCTCTGTCCCTCACTTTATCGACTTTTCCAAACTCTGAGGCCATTCTATCAACATCTTGTTCACACAATTGCGCCCTACGCACTGCCTCCTCGTAGGTCGGTATATCCAGAGGTACCAATCTGGACCTGATGGTCGCTCTCAATCCATCCACAAATTTTTGGATCTTCTAGACCTCATTACTCATAGTGTTGGGATCATATCTGCCTAGGGAGATAAAGGTCATCTCATACTAGTCCACATTCCTACTCCCTTAGGTCAATCCCAAAAATACCATTTTCATCTTCCGCTATGAGGTATCCGGAACATACTGTCTCCGGAAGGCCTCCAAAAGCACATCCCAGCTGATCTCAATATGTCGAGCTCTCAAAATAGGCCTGGTGGATTTTCAGCAATGTTCTGCTGATCCCTTCAGCATAAACGCAGCAATCGCTACCATTTCGGTAGTAGTGCACTCAAAAAACCCATACAGCTTCTCGATCTCATTTATCCAATCCTCAGCAGCTACTGGGTCATTAACTCCACTGAAAGACGGTGGTCCAAACTTCTAGAACAGTCGCAGTCTATCCAACTCACAACTGTAACCCCAGCCCCTACTAGCCTGTGGTGTAGCAACATGTGTAGGCATATCCTGTGCAGGTGGGGTATCTGTCGTCTGAGGTCTTTAGGCTGGCCGTGCCCGTGCCTCAAGAACTACCACCTCCTTAGCATCACCCTGTGTAGCGAGACTCTGTCTACCGCCAACTCCAGGTAAAGATTGAGTGACCAACTCCAAGATCATCTTAATGCTCCACTCAATCCTCGCTAAGCGAGCCTCAGTACTCTCGGGTCTCTCCTTTGGACCCTGTGGAGCATGTTCAACCTCAGCCTCCACCACAATATCTTCTTGAGCCTCATGTGTTTTTGGCTCAACGTAACCCCTAGGCCTACCTCAACAGCCTCTAACTTGCGCCCTCGCCCCTCTACCACGACTGGTATTAGGCATAATGTTTCACTTCCCTGCGTACATCTCAATTTCTTAGTTATCCCATCGACACACACACTTTGTATCTAAACAAGCACAGAACATGGGGATCTAATTTTCCAACTTATTAAGCATTTTAGAATGACACACGTCAGACCAACTCGAGCTCTAATACTAACTTCTGTCACGACCCTCAACTTACCAAAATGAGTACAAATTTTTTGCATTTTTGTGCGTTGTTTATCAATCATCCTTACCTTGATCATGATCAGCTACACACTCAAAAGTTGGGTTGTGTGTCAATGTCTACCTCATCCATCCATAACAATTTAATTTCAAAAGTAAACACTTTTATGAATACATCAGAGTTACTCTTTACAGGTGTTTACATTTCTTTACATCCCCAATGTTCACATACAAAATGCTACTGTGCTATGTCTAGTTTAGATACAAAATAATTCAAGTGTGTATACCTTTAGCGATGGGATGCAGTGGATACCAAAAGGGAAGGCCTCCAGTCATGCTTACTCTATACTCAAATCTCTGTAGAGAGGGGGAAAATAAGGGGGTGAGCAAACCACATGCTCAGTAAGGTAATCATGCGAACAGGTAGATACTGCACTATCTGTGTGATTGTGATGCCATGCTCAAAAGCATATAGTTCATCTTTTTATCTCAAAACATGAGTGTATGATTGTTTTAATGGTATGTAAAGCATTCATGCTATTAAAATCCAGTGCACAATTCAATTCAAAGCATGGTATAAATCATCATGCATAATTCACAATAAAACATGGCATTACCCATCATGCATTTTTCTCAAATAAGCATGGCATTAACCATCATGCATTTTTCACAATAAAGCATGGCATTAATCATCACGCTTCGGTACACTTTAAACCATTAACAATCGATATCTCAAAACAATTCAACACTTGTCAAGTCTCAGCCCCTCCCTTGGACTGTCCTGACCCACAAATCATTTCAAACATAATTTATTCACAAAACAATAGACATGTGAGAAAGGCAATTCAATAAGGGTAATAACCTCTAGGTCTATGGCCATAACCTGTGATATCGGCCACACGGATCAGTTGTGCGGGATATCACCACTATCTGCTTCCACACAGGAGGTGGGTCAAATCCTGCTCGTCGGTCCATAGCAGATCTTGTCCGAAGATGGCATATCACATTTCAACACGATACAATGTACTCCATGCTACATGCACGGTACAACGTACTCTGTGGACCCAGATCAACATATCATATCACGCCACATCTCAAACGCACATGTGAGCCTATTTAATCGATATGACCTCTTGTCTACCCGAAGCTCCTAACACGACTATCAACATGTCAAAATATCACAAACGCACGTACGAACCTATTTCATCAGTGCAACACCCAGTTTACCTAAAGCTCCAAGCATGACAACAAATAAGGTGGGCATCTAGTGCGAGCTAGCTCCAAGCACCATGCCAAAACCAGTATGAAATCCATGTGAAAACTAGTGTGAGCTAAGCTCTAGCACTCATGCGTATGAAACACATCAAATCTCGTGCGAGTCATACTCTAGCACGCTTTCATTCTCACAAAAACAATGTAGGTGGCTTAATTCTTTGCAAAGTATGGTTAACAAACCAAAACAACTCATTTCTTTTTGCAGTTCATTTTAAATGTTAGCCGACCTACCAATCCTTTGCTAAAAAGCAATAAAACATGATTTTCCAAAGCAATATGCTTCTATTTTCATGCACATTTCTCATACACCCAACTTTTACCCTTCAATCACCCAACATCATTTCCTAATATCTCATGCATTCTAGCAAAGCATTTAATAGGCCCAAATTACGCACAGATATCTCTATGAGTCCACAGAATACCCTTACCTCAATTTACTTAAGTGCGACTCTCTTTTCCTCTTAGCTTCTTGCGCTCTTAGCTCGCCTTGTTCTGGTGTATCCTCGGAAGCTGCGATTCAATCATCCAAACCACTTGAGTTAAAATTGTTAACTCACATTTGACCTCATTAGTCAATATAACCCTTCTTTGCATTTATTAATTGTGACGCCCCGAAAACGTAAAAAATATGGCAAATTTAAAACTTTTTACTCAACAAATCACAATTAAGGGTGCATTCTTGTGTAGTGTCATACATCATCATACTTATCATGCCTCAGGATCTCATCATTAAATAGTATATATCATATCATATACATTGCTCAATTCCTAGTTAATTAATCCTAATACGTCTCATACATCATCGTACATCAAGTGTCTGTAGATGTAACTCTAGTCTAGATACGTGAATATTAAATATATACCTCAATACACAAAATAAGGCCTGGAGCTCAAGTTCTCTACTAGCCTTTAATTCGTACGTCTCACGGGACTCACTTCAATTGAAGAAATCTGGAGGGGGAAGATAAACCAGGGTGAGCTTCTAAATCGCTCAGTAAGGGGGTAAGGGAACTCAGTTATATAAACCTTATCACACATCACAAATATGTATTTGTATACGAAACTCAGTATACACATTTGAAATTGTAGCATGAAAGTTCTCAAAACATCATCATCTCATAGCTCATAAATCATGTGAAAACATGAAGGTAAAAAGGCTCAATGTAGAGCATTCACAAGCATGTGTAAATATATGCGATAATGGCTTTTCTCAAAATATGTGATAAAATCACCTCAACAAATAGAACGTGACAAAGACACAAAACATAACTCATGTGTAAAACGAGAGTAGGCAATAAAACTCATAGAAAACTAGTCATGGCGCATCAAATATATAATCTCCTCTGGTTCGCATCCCAAGCATCCTCGTAAGAGGGAACGTCGATACTATGGTTGTATGCATGGTATATTAGACTTATATGTTACCAGAACAAGGCCCTGCCTTACATGCTACCAAAACAATGCCTCGCCTCATGCACACTATCATGTGGTCCCTAGGTCAGTTCCCAGGCGGCCCACTCTATCACGTGGTCCCTGGGTCAGTTCCCATGTGGCCCACTCTATCGGTCTTACATGTTACCAAAGTAAGGCCTCCCAACACTACCAAAGTGGAGGAATAATCGAACTTACATGTTACCAAAACAAGGCCCGATGTGTATTCAACATGACACGCCTAAGTCTCAATTATTAGCCATTATCATAAAAGAAATCGTTCTGCCTTCACGTAGAACTCATAATGGTTTTTCTCTCATTAAAACTCGTTTAAAACATTTGTGTACTCAACACAAAACATATTAAAATCGAGTTCCAACTGACAAAACACGCACACATTTTCTCAAATCTCAATATTGCCTTAACGTAGAGCCCAAGTTACTTTTCACGTAAACTCAACGGTTTATAAAGTGATTTTACACTTAGCTTATAAACTCATAAAACAACGGGCTCCAACCGGCTATAAAATTGTGTGAAATCTTATCACGACACGACACTAAACATGCTTGTATTCTCAAATCATGGTTCATGCTAGAAACAGTTCATCAAAACACATGCACAAATGGTTTAGTTTTCCCTTAGCTCTTTGCACCTCGTATAGTGCAATCGTTCCCCTATATCATGGACTAGCCTCGCATTCCACTCTGGAACTCCCGAGCTGTCCAAATGATGTTAAAAACATCAATAACCTAACTCACTTGCATTATTGAGCACACATTTGCTCATTTTCTCATTAACACCTCAATTAATTTAATCTTCACAATTCTATCACAACTCACATTCTCACCCACTACATCTCAAAATTCTACATTTCTCATACCATATTCCATGCTAAATTCACCACATTGTATCAATTCCAATTTATAGCCATAACTCCCAAAATTACCACAATTGCATAATAACATCTCTACTCCAACAAAATCATAGTTTCATCAATCCCTAATCATTTTCCAACTGTCACGTCCCGCAAGCGCGAAAAAAAATGGGGCTAATTTAAACTTTTTATCCATTAACTATGTTGTTTTCCTGTCTATGTCTAGATTTAAAACCTCTTTTATTTTAAAAATTTCGGCAGCATAACGGCTGCGTTATGACTTAACCCAACCTGCAGAGTTTAAAACGCAGTTTATATTATTCAACCCACATCCTCAATACTTTTCATTCATATCTTAGAATCATATAACAACTAAATATATTCATTCATTTATACTACGTAACTAAGACTCTGTATACAATCATTTACATCTATTACATCCGAAAGGTTATATATACAATAGTGTCCATGCATTACATCTTGTCTGGAATATGAGTAAAGTTGTACCTCAAGGTTACGAAAGTATCCGATAGAAGGTCGGACTACCTTGTCAACGACCATAGTCTCGTATGTGCAGTAGACTCGCTATAGATAATCTGGGAGATGGAGATGAGGGGGGTGAGTTTTTCAGACTCAGTAAGAGATACATTTAAAATAGCTTTAAATACTCAAAACATAGTAAAACTCATGGTTTTACAAATCAGCATAAATATGTACTGGAGTAGAGATGCTTACATTTCATAAAAGCAGTAAAAACATGCTTAAATCATAAGTTTACACATCATGCATCTTTTTAATAAAACTCATATATAGTATACATATCACGTCGTGTAAACAAGTAAAAAGCATCTCAAAACTTAATCATGCATATCATAACATGCTTATCACTTTAAAATGAAATCGTATTGTCATATGCACATTTCGTAAAACATACTCATGGCTACCTTTAAAATCTCATTATAGAAAATATGTGCTCAATAAAATCATAAAATAGGTAGCATGAACTGTGCGAAAACATATATATATCATTCCGTCAATTCATCGTGTAGGGTCAGGCAATCGTCTCATATACTAGTCCCGAAGGACATCATACATCTGGTCTCGTAAGATATTCATCATAGGTATATATGGCCATTGTACAGGGGAGCCGTAGGACTGGATCAGGGTCGTACGCTGCCCTATCTCTCGTGCACCACTAAATGAGGACTATACGCACGAACTCACGTGCATCACCAAGTGTGGACTATGCGCATGTTTCTCATATCAAGTCAGAGCCTGTCCGTTCTCTGGCCGTTAGCTAGGTAGATCCTCGATCGTCTCCATACGAGATCGACCCCAGATCCTCTGACTATCATCATATCATGCTTTTTTACCCCACAAAAATCATTTTGGGCCTCTTACCTAATTTATCACAATCATTTCGAGCCTCATACCCATGTATTAAAAATCATTACGGGACTCTAACCCGATTTTCATAAATCATTACGGGACTCTAGCCCGTTTCTTATAGAAAACATAATTTTCATAAATCATTGTGGGACTCTAACCCGTGTAAATATGGAAAGCATAGTTATCAAAGTCAATTCTTGGGACTCATACCCGTACCGTGAAAATATAGCTTAAAAGCTGTTTCGAGACTTTAACCAGTATCATGAAAACATGGTTTCATAAAACATATCAGGACTTTAACCCGTAATCTCACATAAAAATACTATGCTTTCGTTTCAGAAGTGAAAAATCACTTTTCTAAACATGTATGCTGTAAAAATGTATCTCATATATATAAAACATGCTGAAAACTCGGGAAATGGTTTTGGCTTCGGTTTAAATACAGTTGGAAATTGATTTCGTAAAATCTCATCCAATTCTCATATATAAACAGTTGGTAAAGATGAAGGAGTACTAACGCTACTCTAAATTATATCCCTTACTTCTTAACGTCGAAGGTAGTGCAAGTTCCTCATTTTTTGAGCTTGCCTCAAAATACGTGTCGATAACCCGAGCTGTCACATACCAAATTATCTCATCACATATAGCTCAAATTCATGTTAATATACTCAATATGTGATTATATCTAAAATGTTGACCAAAAGTTGACTTTCTAACTATCTTGCTCGGTTTGCTCGGTTTTATCGGTTTAAACCTCGATTTAAGCTTACTTAACATATTTGACACCTTTAAATTCATTTTCAATACCTCTATGTGGTGTCTTACATTCCAGCAACTCATTCCACTTCATACAAGACCTTAAAGTATCGATTCTTGCATTATTTCGATAATTCATCTAGTTAAACACTAAACCGAACCTTTATAGTATAATTTTAACTGTAAATTCATTTTAATTACATCCATCTTCATCATTCCAGCAGCTAAATCATGCTGGCAGCAATTGAATTCAATCATATAATTCAATTCATCAACTTTCTTTCAACAAGAATTCATCAAAATTCACAAATTAACAACTTATCACATCATCATCACCATACCTCAACTTCTTCACTCCTTTGACCATGTTTGACTTCGGTTTTAGGTCTCCAAATTGTCACTCAGCTGTAATACAACATGTATAGAGCTTAGAAGTGTTCAGAATCATCCAAGAACCTCATCAAATTCATCCAAAAATTGAATTTTTGCTTACCTCAGAACAGGGTAGTTTTCTGTCTTGTTCGTCTCTCTAACTTTTCATGGAGTAAATGACTTCATTTAGGTCTGAATTTTTTATATTTGGTATAGGGGAGGAAGAGGAAGATTTCATATGAAGGGACCGTTGCCTGAAAATGGCCGGAAGGTGGCCGAAACATTCACACCAGTAAGGAACAGGGGTACGTCTGCGGCAGAATGGGTGAGGGATAACTCTCGGGTTTTGCAACAGTTCGGGATGGTTCTGACCTTTTTATGAAGCTTATCTAGTTGAATTTCAATTTATAAAATATCAGAGGCAAAGAAAATCGGGAAGGTCATCAAATGGGATTATTTTCATTGGCAGACAATTTACTAAGTGCAGGGGAAATGATTGTTCTGTTTTATAAAATTTACCAAAATTAATCTTGATCAGATTTCTTCAAAATTCCACTTCTTAATTGTTATAATATGTCTATAGGATGTCCCATAAAAATTTAGGGATCACATGTTTAAGAAAAATTTCACGAACGAGCTCATTTTGCGCAATTTGGCTAATACCGAGCAAAATGGAAATAAGCTTTCGATTAGCTTTAAAAATTTATTTAAACCCCTAAATCTCCATATTTCTTCATGATTTTTATTTCCCATGTCAATTTCACCTTATAATAATTTTCTATGGCCTCAGAATAATTTTCACGAATTTTTAGAATTTTATACGCATTTATGTCCCTTATTAGGTCCGTTTTCTCGATTTAATTTAAAACCCGAGTTTGACTAACTTTTGCATTTCCAATCACTTAGTTTCCCCTTCTACACATCATTCCATCCATGAACATGACATTTTAAAGAAATTCTCGGGTCTAGGACCTTACCTTGATTTGTGTACCATTGGGTCCCACGCTACAACCGAGTGCTTTAATCGTCTACGGGCCTGTAAAACGCTACATTGAGCTATAATTTACTTCTCATAAGCATCATAATATGGAAAAAATATCGGGTTTCACACCAACAATTTCATCATAATGCACATGCTCACAATCACCAAAGATTACTTCAAAATCAAAGATCGAGGTTTAGAAAATTACCCAAACTTGTGGAGTGCTCAACTCACACCTCGATTTGATTCGTCTTTCTATTTCCTAGTATGTTGTTCTCCTTTGGATGAGGAATAACTTTCCTTCTTGCCACAACTCTTGATTTGGACAAAAATGGGCGATCTGGAAGAGAGAGAAAGCTAGGGTTCGGCTGAAATGAAGGTTTGAAAGAGAGAGAAAAGATGAAATGCAGGAAAACACAGAGTTCCCTTTATAGACGGAGGGTAGGAGATCGATCTGGCTCTTGATGGGATCGATCTGCATTTGAATTTAGGGACGATTTGGGGAAATTTTATGCCTAGGAGATCGATCTGTTGTGGGGTAAGATCGATCTCTTAATGGTTTTATAAGATCGATCTGCTCCAATTATGAGATCGATCTCTAGTTTACAGAATGCTTCATGAGATCGATCTGCTCCTTGAGGAGATCGATCTTCTCCCTAACAGAAACATTTTGAGATCGATTCTTTCCTCATGAGATCGATCTTTTCATTATAGAATCATAAGGAGATCGATCCTCTTCCATTGGAGATCGATCTGCTCACTTAATTTCCTCCTTCCTTTTCATTTTTAGCCCACCAGATCGATCTTTTCCTCTCCAAGATCGATCTGACCTCATAGTTTCACACTTTGGTTAAACACTTAACATATAAATCTCCAAATATAATTTTCACAATTCACTACTTTGATTATTTCTCATTCATTACTTATACATTTCACTCAGCTCAATAAATTACACTTTAAGTTCATATTACATAATCAAAATATGTCTAAAATTCTCAGATCTCACACCAATGCCTTAATCCACATTTTACCCCTTTTGGGTAAATCTCACAATTTATTCACAAACAACACCTTAAAATCATACCACAACACTATTATTAACTTCAATATATCTCATTCATCATTAATCTCAACACATTTCCCTTTCTCACACTAAACCATTTCTAGGTCATGGTGGATTCATTACTTCCTAGGTAGTTTCTACCCTTTCTATGCATACCAAACAACTCCAAAATCAATATCTACACAATGTACTTGAGTTATTTCATTTAGAAACTCACCTAGCTTGATTTCCTCTTTGCTCCAATGGAAATGGACCTTTGATCCTTCAATCCAACAAGTGGGCAAATGCCTCCAAACTATGTTGTTCTTCTCTTTGATGTGAACAACTTTGTCTCTAATAGCTTTTCCTCAAATCTTACTGAAAATGTGTGGATTTAGGAGTGAGAAAGCTAGGTTTTAGGTTGAAAATGGGAAAGATTGGTTTTTGTCTCAAAAATGCAGATCCAACTGCTCCATATTTATAGATTCAGCTTGATGAGATCGATCTGCCTTGGGTGGAGATCGATCTGGCCCTCTTAAAATCCCTCTTTTCCAAGACATTTTGAAGGCAGGAGATCGATCTATCGAGTATGGGAGATCTATCTGCTTCAAACAGAAGGTTAATGAGATCGATCTGGTCTTAGGGGAGATCAATCTGCTTCCAACCTGAGAGCTAAGGAGATCGATCTGTTCCATTAAGGATCGATCTGCTCTATTCCATTGCTCAAATAAGAGCTTTCTGGCTCATCCAGATCGATCTCTCATCCTATGGGATCGATCTGGCCTTCATATTTCCAGATTTTCTTCAGTTTTTCTGCAACAACTCATACCAAACTTCATACATTTTGTTGCCATGGTCATTTCCTCATCCAATCATCTTTGAGACTTGAAAATGGCATCAATTCATAATTTATATCTATTTAAACTTGTATGAAATCTTTGCATATCCAAAGGTACTTAATATAAACCAAATGAAAGTGCACAAGTTATGCAATCTTCCTTCCATTTTACCATACCACTCATATTCCATTCCATTCACATTCTTCACATATTTAAGTCCATTTCTTCATATTCATATATAATGTAACTTGTATGTACAATCACAACTCTTATTACATGTGTGTACCTTAAACTGGTGGACTTACATTACATGTACTTCACTTATGAATTCATAGTATAACTCAATTTACATTTCTATGTACATATACAATGTCTCACAATACATGTTCCATTTCCCTCCTTTTCGATCTTACTCGAATCTTCGATTTGGGTAAAGAATCTTTTAATGAATTCGAAATGGATTTTCCTTTGGAAGAGGAGCTTCCTTTGGCAACACAAGGTAGTCAAATACAATCATCAACTGCCACTACCACCGCTAAAGCTACAACATCAAAATTGAAGAAGACCCATCCTAAGAAAAGCAAGGTATTGAAGCAACATTATGAAAAATGAATGTACAAATTAATATGGTGTTATTTGTAAAATATGTAAAATGGACTATGTTTGTAGCTCTGGTTGAAGTAGTGGGGGTATAGGTACGTATAAAAGACATTTCATTAGTGCACATAAGTTTAATCCAGATGAGGTACAAGACGAAATTAGGGAAGGTAGACAATTTCAAATTAATACACACAAAGGGGGAAATTTTCTTTTTGACAATGATAAAGCTAGGAGTAGTTTAGGTATATTTATAATTAGGATTGAACAACATTCACAATATGTGGAAAAGTTGGATATTTAGAATATCTTTGTCAATATTTACAATCTGCATATAAATCTATTTCTAGGCATACATTGAAAAATGATTACATGTTAATGTTTAAAGAATATAGGGAACCTTTAAGTCATAAACTTACTAATATTTCATTTAAGGTTAGTTTAATTAATGATATTTGGACTAGTATTTATGGTTTAAGTTATCTTGTTTAACTTATCATTAGATAAATGGAGATTGGTGCATGCAAAAATGCATTTTAGCTTTAGATGTATTAGAACAATCGTATAATACATATACTATTACTTAATATATTACTAATGAGTGTAATTTGTATGGAATTGAAAATAATGTTTTTTCTATTACTTTAGATAATGCTTCAAATAATATCATAGTTATTCCTATGTTAATTAGAAATTTAGATCCAGTTATGTAAGGTGTATTGGAAATTTAAACCTAGTTATGTAAGGTGTATTTATTCATGTTATATGTGTATGTCTTATTATAAATTTTTGTGTTCAAAATGGCTTTAATGTTAGTGGCATAGGTCTAATTAAAAAAATTAAAACTTTAGCAAAGTGGATCTACAACCCAAGTCACAAACATGAATAGAAGCATATTTGTAAAGCAAATAATATAAATGCTAAACCGTTTCCACTTCCCGTAGAAACAAAATGGAACTCACTATATTGTTCGCTTTCTTCTATTTTAACTTATAAAGATATTATTATTCCTTTTTATAACAATTTTGCAAGTGACCCAACCTTAACAATTTATGATGATGATTGGAATTTTATTAAAAGTCATGTTGATTTGTTATCTACTTTTAAAGAACTAACTGAAGATTTTCAATTCAATATTATCCAACTACACCATTTTTTGTTCTTATAGTTTTTACAATGTTTAATAAATTTTTAAAATTTAAGAATGATGATACTTTATCTTCTTTTGTATATGATATGGAGGAAAAATTTTAAAAATATTGGGAAATAATTCCTCTTATTCATTACATTATAACTTTATTAGATCCTAATCAATAAGAGGTAAATATAGATTTTTGTTTTTAATTCTTATAAAGATTTTATTAGGCTTGATTAAATTGAGGACCAAAAGTCTTCAATTAACATGTATTTTCGAGATTTATTTAATTTTTATGAAGGTGAGAGGGAGCAACTCAACCAAGGACAAGAAGAACCAAACGAAGAAACCGAAAGTAGTGGCGGCAACAACCGATGAGGCATTTTTGAAGTAATTAAGGCACTAACAAAGAAGAGACTAAAGCTAAAAGGAAAAGCGAGTAGATCTAGCTCCAACTTGATGAACTCATGGTGGAGGTGAAGGAGATAGCTCCAATGAGATAGGATTTTTCTTAAGTCAAAATTTTCGTATAGACAATAACTTTAATCTTCTCTGGTGGTTGAAAGAAAAACAAAGACAATTTCCAATTTTAGCTTCAATGGCCCAAGATGTTTTTGCGATGCAAGTATCATCCGTTGCTTCATAATCCACATTCTTGACATGTGTCAGAATCATTGGAGACCATTGAACCAGTCTTACTCTAGCTTCATTATTTATCTTATCATGCCTCAAAGATTGGTTTGAAGTGGAATCCCGCAATAAAGAACTAGAAATGACCAATGAATTTGTTGATAATATTTCACAAAAGAAGGAAGAAATTTTCAATCAATTCTTATAAATTATGAGGAATAGGAAATAGTTTTATTTTTCTTTACTTCTAATTGTATGTAAAATTGTTTGTAAAGTGGTTTTTACCCTTCTAACTTTTGAAGGGGTTTTCCATGTAAAAAATCTTTGATCTCCTTCTTCTTTTTTATTATTTTTATTTATTATTATTGTTAAATACCAAATAAATTAATGTTATAAGTTTAAAAACTAAATAAATATTTAAAATACAAAATGAATAAATATTTTTCATGCTTGCAAAATGACAAGTTTATGTCACGCCTCGGAAGCGCGGAAAAATTGGGCTAATTTAAACTTTTTATCCATTAACTATGTTGTTTTCCTGTCCATGTCTAGATTTAAAATCTTTTTCATTTTCCAGGATCTCATTACATTAATTACATTCTGTATATATATAATCATTTACAACTATTACATCCCGACTATTATATACAATAGTATCTATTATGTATCACATGTCTGGAATATAAGTAAGACTGTACCTCAAGGTTACAAAAGTATCTGATGAAAGGTCGGACTACCTTGTCAACGACCACAGTCTCGTATGTGCAGTAGACTCGCTATAGATAATCTGGGAGATGGAGAGGAGGGGGTGAGTTTTTCAGACTCAGTAAGAGATATATTTAAAATAGCTTTAAATACTCAAAACATAGTAAAACTCATGGTTTTACAAATCAGCATAAATATGTACTGGAGTAGAGATGCTTACATTTCATAAAAGCAGTAAAAACATGCTTAAATCATAAGTTTACACATCATGCATCATTTTGGTAAAACTCATATATAGTAGGCAGATCACGTCATGTAAACAAGTAAAAAGCATCTCAAAATTTAATCATGCATATCATAACATGCTTATCACTTTAAAATGAAATCGTATTGTCATATGCACATTTCGTAAAACATACTCATGGCTACCTTTAAAATCTCATCATAGAAAATTTATGTTCAATAGCAAATCATAAAACAGGTAGCATGAAATGTGCGAAAATATATATATATCATTCCGTCAATTCATCGTGTAAGGTCAGGCAATCGTCTCACATACTAGTCTCGAAGGACATCATACATCTGGTCCCTTAGGACGTTCATCATAGGTACATATGGCCATCGTACAGGGGAGCCGTAAGACTGGATCAGGGTCGTACGCTGCCCTATCTCTCGTGCACCACTAAATGGGGACTATACGCACGAACTCACGTGCATCACCAAGTGTGGACTATACGCACGTTTCTCATATCAAGTCAGAGCCTGCCCGTTCTCTGGCCGTCGGCTAGGTAGATCCTCGATCGTCTCCATACGAGATCGACCCCAGATCCTCTGACTATCGTCATATCATGCCTTTTTACCCCATAAAATCATTTACCTCGTAAAACGTGTCGATAGACCCAGCTGCTGCAAAACAAGTTCAACTTATCACATATGGCTTAAATTCATTTCAACATATCCAAATATGTGATTATATCGAAACTTTGACCAAAAGTTGACTTTTATCGATTTTACTCTTTTTGTTCGGTTTTATCGGTATAAACCTCGTTTTAAATCGTATTTAACTCAATAAATGTTTTCCTCATATTTATTACAGTCGATTTAGCTAATTGGGCCAATTTCTCTCTTATTGGGTCCGATTGCACCTTAATGGGTCTTAATTCGTTTTAAGCCCGTTTCCACTTATTAATTCTTTCATCAAGGCCTATTGGGCTCACTGGGCCCATTAGTACTTATTGTGCCTTTTCTATACTTTTTGAATAGCCTGTATATCATTTACGACAATTTAATTAAAATCTCAATTTAATCCACTAAATGCGGAATTAAATCCGTAACTCGTAAAATAAACTTTTAATGCGCGATAATTACATAAATTGTCGTAAATGAGCTTTACTTACCCGAGATTTTGCGATAGTGCGCAATTCGAAGTTCGATCGGGCTCACGTACGCGATTTATCGTCGAACTACGTAATTATATATATTTAATTTTGGGTAAATTTTTGATCAAATATAATTTAAATAAATTTCTCGAAAATTAAATCGGTCACATTTGACCTCTTACCGACTTACCCGAAGTCCGGTGTATCCCTAAAAATTTTTCCCTTTTTTCTTTTCCTCTTTTTCTTCACTTTTTCTCCTTTTTCCCTCTCTTTCTTAGCTGAACCGGTTCGGTCCGGTTCAGCCCGGTTCTCTTATTGCTGAATCGGTCCGTACCAGTTCAGGCTTTCCCGTCGCCGTTCACCACTTTTTCGGTCAGTTCTCAAGCCGTTTCTGGCGTGGTTCGGTGCTCCTGGTGTGAGACCCCGTATATGTATAAGGGTATATATGTACATAGAAATGTAAATAGAGTTGTACTATGAATTCATGAGTGAAGTATATGTGATGTAAGTCCATAAGTAATGTACACACTTGTAATGAGAGTGGTAATTGTACATACAAGTTACATTAAGTATGAATGTGAAGAAATGGACTTAAACATGTGGAGAATGTGTGTAGAATGGATTATGAGTAGTTTAGTAAAATGGAAGTAGAATTGCATAAGATGTGCACTTCCATTTTTGTTTATATTAAGTACCATTGGTCATACAAAGATTCTACATAAGTTTTAATGTGTATGAAGTGAGGATGGATGTCATTTTCAAGTCTCAAAGATGAATGGATGAGAAAAGGATCATGGTAGCGAATTAAGGATGTTTGGTAAGTGTTGCTGCAGAAGAACTGCAGAAAATCTGGAAACTATGAAGGGCAGATCGATCTCATGGGATGAGAGATCGATCTGGAAGAGCCAGAATGCTCTTATTTGGGCAATGAAATAGAGCAGAACGATCTCCAATGGAGCCAAATCGATCTCCTAAGCATTCTGTAATGAAAAGATCATCGATCTCCTTAGCTCTCTGTTTGGGAGCAGATCGATCTCATGCTTCGACAGATCGATCTCATGCTTAAAATGCCGTGAAAAAAAGGGATTTAAGGGGACCAGATCGATCTCCTCTTGGACCAGATCGATCTCCTCAAGCTATTTCTATATAAGGAGTGCTGAAAATCAGAAAATTTCGGGAAAAACACTAACCTTCCACTTTCAACCCAAAAACTTAACTTTCTCTCTCTAAAATCAGCCATTTTTAGAGAGGTTTGAAGAGAGACCATTAGAGGCAAAGTTGTTCCTATCAAAGAGAAGAACAACATAGTTGGAAAGCATTTTCCCATTGTTGGTATTGAAGGAGTTAAGGGCATTACCATTTGGAGCAAGAAGAGAAATCAAATTGGGTAAGATTCTAACACTCCAACTATGGTACATTGTTTATATAATTGATTTTGGAGTTGTTTGGCATGAGTATGGATGGTTAGAAACTATCTAAATACATTGGAATGATTATGACCTAGAAATGGTCTAGAGTGAGAAAGTGGAATTGTATGGAGATTAATGATGAATGAGATATGTAGAAGTTATTAATAGTGTTGTGGTATGATTTTAAGATGTGGTTAGTGGATAAATTGTGAGATTTACCTAAAAGAGGTAAAATGTGGATTAAGGCATTTGTAAAATACATAAGTGAATAATATTGACTAGTGAGGTCAATTATGGGTTAAATACATTAACTCAATTGATTTAATGAATGAATCGCAACTTCCGAGGATACGCCGAGGCGAGTTGAGCCAAGAGCATGAGAAGCTAAAAGGAAAGGAGTCACACCAAGTAAATCGAGGTAAGGGAATTGTGTGGACTCTTAGAGATATCTGTGCGCAATTTAGGCGCTTAAATGTTTTGCTAGAATGCATGAGATTAGGAAATGATGTTGGGTGATTGAAGGGTAAAAGTTGGGAGTTTGAGAAATGTGCATGAAAACAAAAGCATATTGCTTTGAAAATCATGTTTTATTGCTTTTTAGCAAATGATTGGTAGGTTGGCTGACATTGAAATGATTTGCAAAAGAAATGAGTGTGTTTTGGTTTTGTTAACCATACTTTGCAAAGTTTTGAGCCACCTACATGATTTCGTGAGTATGAAAGCGTGTTAGAGTATGACTCGCACGAGATTTGACGTGTTTTATACACATGAGTGCAAGAGGCACTAGTTTTCACATGGATTTCATAATTGTTTTGGCATTGTGCTTGGAGTTTGTCTCGCACTGGATGCCCACCTTACATGTTGCCGTGTTTGGAGCTTCGAGTAGACTGGGTGTCACATCGATTAAATAGGCTCACACGTGCATTGTTTTGACATGATTAATTAGCCGTGTTAGGAGCTTCGGGTAGACAAGAGGTCGTACCGATTAAATAGGCTCACACGTGCGTTTGAGATGTGGCGTGATATGATGTGTTGATTGGGTCCATGGAGTACGTTGTACCGTACATGTAGCATGGGGTACATTGTACCGTGTTGAGTTGTGATGTGCCGTCTTCGGACGAGATCTGCTATGGACCGACGGGTAGGATTTGACCCACCTCCTGTGTGGAAGCAGATAGTGGTGATATCCCGCACACCTGATCCGTGTAGCCGGTATCACAGGTTATGTACATAGGCCTTGAGGTTATTACCTATTGTTGAACTGCCTATCTCACATGTCTACTGCTATTTGAGAATAAATCCATGTTTGAAATGATTTGTGGGTCAGGAAGGTCCGAGGGATGGGCTGAGACCTGACCAGTGTTGAATTGATTTGTTAATGGTTTTTAAAGTGCACGGATGCATGAGGTTTAATGCCATGCTTTATTGTAAAAATGCATGATGGGTAATGCCATGCTTTTATTGTGAATTATGCATGATGATTTATACCATGCTTTGAGTTGAAATGTGCACTGAATTTTAATAGCATGAATGCTTTACATACCATTAACACAATCATACACTCATGTTTTGAGATAAATAATGAATAAAATGCTTTTGAGCATGGCATCACGATCACGTAGATAGTGCAGTATCTACCTGTTCGCATGATTGCCTTACTGAGCGTGTGGTTTGCTCACCCCCTTATTTTCCCCCTCTCTACAGAGATTTGAGTATAGAGTGAGCGTGACTGGAGGCGTTTCCCTTTTGGTAATCCGCTGCATCCCATCGCTAAAGGTATACACACTTAGATTATTTTGTATCTAAACTAGACGTAGCACAGTAGCATTTTGTATGTAACTACTGGGGATGTAAAACAATGTAAACACATGTAACAACTCTGATATATATATACATTTATACAAGTGTTTACTCATAAATAATGTTTCAAAGTGAATTGGTATGGTGGAGTGAGTTAGACGTCGACACACAGCCCAACTGTTGAGAGTGTGGTTGTTCACGATCAAGGAAGAATGATTAATAATTGATGTATGAAAATGCGAAAAATTTGTACGTATTTTGGTAAGTTGAGGGTCGTGACACCTGGAGCAAGGCAACGTTCGGCTGGGGTCGGTTAGGGTCAATCGCCGGTGGATCCGCCGGAATCGTCTTCTCCTCTTTCGGCCTTCTCTCCCTCGATCCGTCGAATTTCGGTGGTTTCGGTGCATGGCGCCGGTGGCAGGAGGGTCGGGTGGCTGTGGGGTTTCATTTTCGATTGTCAGCTGGCCTTGACTGGCACCGGTGGTGGCTCGCCGGCAGTCGGTCCCTCGCTCTCTCTCGCGTTTCTGTCTTCTCTCATTTTGCTTCTTCTGTTTCCTTTCCAATTTCCAATCCCGATTTCAGTTTTCTTTTTTTTATTATTATTATTTTTTTATTATTATTTTATTATATTTTATTTTATTATATTTTATTTTAATCAAATAAAATATAATAAAATACCCAAAATATCTCAAAAATCATATTTTATTTTATTAATTAATTAATTAATTTAATTTATTTAATTTATTTTAACTTTTTCGGTGTATTTTTCGCATATTTTCGGGATAATGTCCCGGGCGAAAATTACGAAAATTCGTAATATCTTCGTATCTTGACCAATTGATGTCGGAATTCCATAATTTCTTCTTTATTGATCAAGATTTCCTAAATTCATATTTTTAATGAAATTTTCTTATCGAATTTACACCGAAATTAGGATCTTTTGACCATTTTACCCTTCTATATGTTTGAGACCAATATAGACCGATTTTCCTTCTCGGACTCACTATCTTTTCTTATTTAAATTTCGTATTTACATACCTCCACTACATCATTCACATTCATATGTTCTAAATCATCCGTCTTATGATTCCAAATGATGAACATAGTGTGAAAAATCTGGGTTTCACATTTCTCCCCACCTTTTAAGAATTCAGTCCTCTGAATTCAAGCTGGTTCATCAACCATGTGAGAGTACTCCTCCTTCATTTGGCTCTCTAGTTCCCAAGTGACTTCTTTTGTCTTGTGGTGTTACCAGAGAACTTTTACTAGTGGAATAGTCTTAAATCGTAGCACTTCCTCTTTTTTCGAAGCGTACTATACCCTTCATCGGTGACACCTTAACAAATACGGAGTCCCCAACCTAAAATTCAAGAGGATGTCTGCGCACATTGGCATAACTTTTCTGTGTGGTCCTCAATCTGTCACATAAGCTGAACACCCTTAGCTGCCTGTTCCACTAAATCGGAAGTAAGGTGAATCTAGGACAATGAGACTCCTTTAGAATGCTCTGACTCAAGGTGTCATCATGTGGCACACAGATACGGCCCTGGGTACCTCAGTAATTCATCATCACTGACCGTAAACTCAGACTACGATCTCTCCTTTATTGGCTAACCATATCCAGTAACTTCTGATCGTTTCGCTATCCAGCTCTAATCTGGTCTAGTATACTGGGTTCAATCCATAGGCTAGCCATGTATCCATACTCAAGCTCATCCATACTAATCCTGAGTTCGATGAATTGTTTCAATAAGTCCCACTCTCTAATCATCATGTAGGACATCATACTCTTTTAGCTCAGGACGTCGACTACCACGTTCGCCTTATCAGGATGATATAAAATCTCGCAGTTATAAACCTTGAGAGCTCTATCCATCTCTGTTGTCTCATATTCAGCTCCTTCTGATTAAACAAGTACTTAAGATATTGTGGTCAGTGAAAATCTGAAATCTTTCTCCAAAATTAATGTCGCTATATCTTGAGTGCGAACACTACTGCAGCTAACTCTAAGTAGTGAGTGGAATGATTACGTTCGTGATCCTTTAGCTGACGTGGTCCATAAGCTACCACTCTACCATGCTGCATAAGCACATAGCCAAGACCTTGGTGGGAGGCATCATTGAATACCACAAATCCCCCAGACTACTTGGAATGGTCAAGACTGGTGCTGTAGTCAACCGACATTTGAGCTCTTGTAAGCTCTGCTCACGCTATTCAGACCATATAAACTGAACCTCTTTACATGTCAGTCTGGTTAATGGAACTGTTATCTGTGAAAACCCTTCGACAATCCGTCGGTAATACCATGCTAATCCCAATAAGCTTCTGATCTCCGTGACTGTACTCAGTCTTTCCCATCTCAATATTGCATCTACCTTGGACGGATCTATTGGCACCCCGTCCTTAGATACCATATGTCCGAGAAATGCAATCTGATCTATCCAGAAGGCACAATTACTAAATTTACCATATATCTTCTTCTCACGGAGAGTCTATAGCACAGTCCTCAAATGTTATTCGTGCTCTTCCCGGGATCCAAAATAAATCAAGATGTCATCGATGAATACTATCATCAATCTATCTAAGTATTCTCGGAAGACATCGTTCATAAGATTCATGAATGCAGATGGGGCATTAGTCAATCCAAAAGGGCATAACTAGGAACTCGTAGTGCCCATATCAGGTCCGAAATGTTGTCTTCAGTACATTAGCCTCCTTAATCCTTAGCTGATGATAACCCGATCTCAAATCTATCCTTGAAAACACTGAAGCCCCTCTCAACTGATCAAATAAGTCGTCAGTCCTTGGCAGGGGATATTTATTCTCAACTGTTACTTTATTCAAAAGCTTGTAGTCTATACATAGACAGAAACTACCATCCTTCTTTCTGGTAAATAGTACTAGTGCACCACATGGTGACACACTAGGCCTTATAAACCCTTTATCGAGTAATCATTGCAACTGCTTCTTTAATAAAAAAAATTTTTCCAACTCTACCAATGTCATTCGATAAGGTGGCTTGGAGATGGGTTGAGTATCTAGTACTAGCTCAATGGCAAACTCAACTTCTCTCTCTGGTGGTAACCCCGGTAAGTCTTTTGAGAATACTTCGGGAAACTCACATACCACCAAAACATCCTATGTACTTCGTAGTTCCAACTCTCATCAGAAATGAAGGCAATGTATCCTTCACACAATAAAACATCATACGTCAATCTCATACATAAACATTATATCATTTCATAACTTTAACACTATGCACTTTTATTACTTTCTAGTAATCATACACAGAACGTTTCTGGTAGGGAGAAAGTTAAGGTCTTAGTGTAGCAGTCTAGACTTACACGATTGATGGCTAATCAATCCATGCCTAATATTACATCAAAGTCTTGCATATTCAACCATATTAGATCTGCTAACAACTTCTTATCTCCTACCCTCATATCACAAGCTTTACATATCATATCTGTTTTATGTATCTCATACATAGGTGTACTTATGTGCAACATGTAATCTAATGACTCCAGGTTTCCTATGAAACTTACATGTAAATTGTAGTGACACAAACGAATGTGTGGAACTTGGGTCACGCAGTACATGTGCTTCATGATTACAGACAATGAGAGTACCTTTTATGGTGTCGGAGGATATATCGGCTGTCTCCTTATCAATGGCATAGACTCGACCTTATGAGACAGGCTTCTTACCTTTGTCTGCGACTGTGGCTCTCTTCGGTGGTGCTTGCCTCTATGAAGCCTGAGTCGGTCTCTCTGTCTATCTATCTAGGTGCCTCACGAGGTTCCTGAGATCTTATAAGTAGACACTCTCTCATCAGGTGTCCTGCTTCACCACATCTGCAGCAAGTAAATGTACCTGCACGATAAGGTCCAGTGTGACTATTGCCACATATCCTACACTGTGGCACTCTTATCTCAGGGCCTCTAATCATCCCTACGGCACCAACAGGAGTCTTGGGCTTACCAGCCCCTATCTGAGGTCCTTCCACCCTCTATCTCTTGGGTTGACCCCCTTTCAACTCATGTCGAGAAGCAACTGCTCTCTTCCCCTTCATTCTGACTGATCTCCTGAGACCATGCTCTGCTTGAGTAATGTCTAAGCCCCTCTCTATCTCCTGGGCTCACCTCAGAGCATCTCTAAAATCTACGATATTCTGACCCAACAGCTTATCTCAGATCTCAGATCTCAGTCCCGCCAGAAATCTCTCTGTCTGGCGCTCGAGATCTCTAACTGTCTCTAGATCGTATCTCATCAGGGTTGTAAATCTATTCTCATACTTGTCTACTATAGAACTTCCCTGTTATAGATCTAAAAACTCTGTATGCATCTTCTTTCGAGCTGCGAGCGGTACATACTGCTCTTGGAATACGACTAAGAAAGCATTCCATGTGATCTCTGAGGGATCCTTGGCTAATATCATCTGTGTGGATCTCCTCCAGAACTTAGCCTGTCCCTTTATCATTTAACCTGCCATAGTCATTCTCTCCCTATCAGTACACTCCAAAAACTAAAATACTACCTTAATATCTAGGATTCACTCCTCAGCCTTAACCGGGTCCTTAAGCCCTGTGAACTCCGGAGGATGCATACTTAAGAAAATCTCGCACCCTCTGAGTCTCTATGTCATCCCTATGCTGGGGAACTGCTGGCTGAGGGTTGGGGCTACTGGAGGAACTGGTGGGGAGGAGGATTAGGCATAAGAGTAGTTGTCTCCGTACCAGGTGTACGTACCCTAAACAGCTGGGTAAACATAGTGGTAAAGGTTGTAAGTCCTTCCCTCATACCCCGTACTATCTCCTCGAGCCTCCTTATTCTATCAGTAGGGCTCTCGGGTTGAGAGGAAGATGGTGGAGCGAGTTGAGCTCGTCTCTGTGAACGGCCTCGTCTACCACTCATGATTAGCGATCTACTATTTGCACATAATCCATAAATTAAGTCATACTTTGACAGGTAAGCTTACCTTATTACCAGACATGCATAGACACATTGGGATGTAATACACTCTTATTACTAAATACGACAGTACTACACAACATTTGCTCTGATACCAAAAAAACTGTCACGCCTCAAAAGTGCGGAAAAATGGGGCTAATTTAAACTTTTTATCCATTAACTATGTTGTTTTCCTGTCCATGTCTAGATTTAAAATCTTTTTCATTTTCTAGGATCTCATTACATTAATTACATTCTGTATATAATCATTTACAACTATTACATCCCGACTATTATATACAATAGTATCTATTATGTATCACATGTCTGGAATATAAGTAAGACTGTACCTCAAGGTTACAAAAGTATCATATGAAAGGTCGGACTACCTTGTCAACGACCACAGTCTCGTATGTGCAGTAGACTCGCTATAAATAATCTGAGAGATGGAGAGGAGGGGGTGAGTTTTTCAGACTCAGTAAGAGATACATTTAAAATAGCTTTAAATACTCAAAACATGGTAAAACTCATGGTCTTACAAATCAGCATAAATATGTACTGGAGTAGAGATGCTTACATTTCATAAAAGCAGTAAAAACATGCTTAAATCATAAGTTTACACATCATGCATCATTTTGGTAAAACTCATATATAGTAGGCAGATCACGTCGTGTAAACAAGTAAAAAGCATCTCAAAATTTAATCATGCATATCATAACATTCTTATCACTTTAAAATGAAATCGTATTGTCATATGCACATTTCGTAAAACATACTCATGGCTACCTTTAAAATCTCATCATAGAAAATTTGTGTTCAATAGCAAATCATAAAACAGGTAGCATGAAATGTGCGAAAACATATATATATCATTCCGTCAATTCATCGTGTAGGGTCAGGCAATCGTCTCATATACTAGTCCCGAAGGACATCATACATCTGATCTCGTAGGACGTTCATCATAGGTACATATGGCCATCGTACAGGGGAGACGTAGGAGTGGATCAGGGTCGTACGTTGCCCTATCTCTTGTGCACCACTAAATGGGGACTATACGCACGAACTCACGTGCATCACCAAGTGTGGACTATACGCACGTTTCTCATATCAAGTCAGAGCCTGCCCGTTCTCTGGCCGTCGGCTAGGTAGATCCTCGGTCGTCTCCATATGAGATCGACCCCAGATCCTCTGACTATCGTCATATCATGCCTTTTTACCCCACAAAATCATTTTGGGCCTCTTACCCATTTTATCAAAATCATTTCGGGCCTCATACCCGTGTATTAAAATCGTTACGGGACTCTAACCCGTTTTTCATAGAAAACATGATTTTCATAAATCATTGCGGAACTCTAGCCCGTGTAAATATGGAAAGCATAGTTATAATAGCTATTTCTCGGGACTCATACCCGTACTATGAAATTATAGCTTAAAAGTTGTTTCGGGACTTTAACCCGTATCATGAAAACATGATTTCATAAAACATATCGGGACTTTAACCCGTAATCTCACATGAAAACACTATGCTTTCATTTCAGAAGTGAAAAATCACTTTTATAAACATATATGCTGTAAAAATGTATCTCATATATATAAATCATGCTAAAAACTCGAGAAATGGTTTTGGCTTCGGTTTGAATACCGTTGGAAATTCATTTCATAAAATCTCATTCAATTCTCATACACAAACAGTTGGTAAGGATGAAGGAGTACTAACGCTACTCTAAATTATATCCCTTACCTCTTAGCGACTGATGTAGAGTAGTTTCCTCGATGCTCGAATTTACCTCGTAAAATGTGTCGATAGACCCAGCTGCTGCCAAACAAGTTCAACTTATCACATATGGCTTAAATTCATTTCAACATATCCAAATATGTGATTATATCAAAACTTTGACCAAAAGTTGACTTTTATCGATTTTACTCTTTTTGCTCGGTTTTATCGGTATAAACCTCGTTTTAAATCGTATTTAACTCAATAAATGTTTTCCTCATATTTATTACAGTCGATTTAGCTAATTGGGCCAATTTCTCTCTTATTGGGTCCGATTGCACCTTAATAGGTCTTAATTCGTTTTAAGCCCGTTTCCACTTATTAATTCTTTCATCAAGGCCTATTGGGCTCACAGGGCCCATTAGTACTTATTGAGCCTTTTCTATACTTTTTGAATAGCTCGTATATCATTTACGACAATTTAATTAAAATCTCAATTTAATCCACTAAATGCGCAATTAAATCCGTAACTCGTAAAATAAACTTTTAATGTGCGATAATTATATAAATTGTCGTAAATGAGCTTTACTTACCCGAGATTTTGCGATAGTGCACAATTCGAAGTTCGATCGGGCTCACGTACGCGATTTATCGTCGAACTGCATAATTATATATATTTAATTTCGGGTAAATTTTTGATCAAATATAATTTAAATAAATTTTTCGAAAATTAAATCAGTCGCATTTGACCTCTTACCGACTTAACCGAAGTCCGGTGTATCCCCAAAAATTTTTCCCTTTTTCCTTTTCCTCTTTTTCTTCCCTTTTTCTCCTTTTTCCCTCTCTTTCTTGGCTGAACCGGTTCGGTCCGGTTCAGACCGGTTCAGACCGGTCCGGTTCAGCCCGGTTCTCTTATTGCTGAACCGGTCCATACCGGTTCAGGCTTTCCCGTCGCCGTTCACCACTTTTTCGGTCGGTTCTCAAGCCGTTTCTGGCGTGGTTCGGTGCGCCTGGAGCAGGGCAACGTTTGGCTGGGGTCGATTGGGGTCAATCGCCGGTGGATCCGCCGGAATCGTCTTCTCCTCTTTCGGCCTTCTCTCACTCGATCCACCAAATTTCGATGGTTTCGGTGCACGCCGCCGGTGGCAGGAGGGTCGGGTGGCTGAGGGGCTTCATTTCCGATGGTCAGCTGGCCTTAACTGGCGTCGATGGTGGCTCGCCGGCAGTCGGTCCCTCGCTCTCTCTTGCGTTTCTGTCTTCTCTCGTTTTGCTTCTTCTATTTCCTTTCCAATTTCCAATCCCGATTTCAATTTTCTTTTTTTTAATTATTTTTTTTATTATTATTTTATTATATTTTATTATATTATATTTTATTATATTTTTATTTTAATCAAATAAAATATAATAAAATACCCAAAATATCTCAAAAATCATATTTTATTTAATTAATTTAATTAATTTAATTTATTTTAACTTTTTCGGTGTATTTTTCATATATTTTCGAGATAATGTCCCGGGCGAAAATTACAAAAATTCGTAATATCTTCGTATCTTAACCAATTGAAGTCGGAATTCCATAATTTCTTCTTTATTAATCAAGATTTCCTAAATCCATATTTTTAATGAAATCTTCTTATCGAATTTACACCGAAATTAGGATCTTTTGACCATTTTACCCTTCTATACGTTTGAGACCAATATAGACCGATTTTCCTTCTCGGACTCACTATCTTTTTTTATTTAAATTTCGTATTTTCATACCTCCACTACATCATTCACATTCATATGTTCTAAATCATCCGTCTTATGATTCCAAATGATGAACATAGTGTGAAAAATCTGGGTTTCACAGTTTATTTATATTTCAAATGTTAAATGATAAGTTTAACTATATTTCAAACGTAAAAATAAGTTTAACCTTTAACAAAATAAATAAAAAATTAAAGTAATGATTTTTTTTAAACTAATAACTTTATTAAATAAGTTATAATATTTTTATTATAATAAATTTATTATACAAAAATATATTAAATAACTAAATAAGTCAATATTAATTTTTATTAATTTACAACTTAATAAATAAATTTAAAAAATTGAAAAAAAAAAAACTAGGATTGGCCCGGCTCAACCTGAGAATCGACATGCCGGTTTACCAAGCCAAACCAGTCCCTATAAATTTTTTTATACCCGAAACAAGACCAGCTGGATCTGGAACTGATTCAAACCGATTCCTTCATCTTAAGGGTCAAAAATGGTGGGACTTGGCTTGAAACTGGCCTGATCCAGCCTGTTAGCACCTCTGCTTGAAACATAACGAATAAGAGCCCAAATTCCATATCAGAAGTTATACATACTTTCAAGAGGTTAAGTTAGAAGAGAAAAGAATAGACAAAATTTAGATCTCCATATCCATTGTCTTAAAAAGATTCCTTCAAGTGCTAAAGAGTTTCTTATTTAGGTTTAGTAGAGGCTCATCTTTTTGCTACTTTGTAAACATACCTAAGAGTGTAAAAAGGGGAGAGTTCCCTCGAGTGCCTACTAGTTAAGTAAGGTTAGGTAGTAAACAGTTTTCTATTTAAAAGGCAAAAATGAGTAGTTATAAATGTCGCTTCCCTCAGCTTGCAAAAGAGAAGGTGTAGGTTTGCTCTTTGAGCTTGTGAAAAAGGAGTAAGAAGGTTATCCTTGAGCCTTTGGTAAACAAGAAAGTTTCCTCCTTGAACATGCAAAAAAGAGATGTTAAATACCATTTTCAAGTGAATGAATTTTGT
Source organism: Firmiana major (assembly GCA_033439115.1). Taxonomy (NCBI): domain Eukaryota; kingdom Viridiplantae; phylum Streptophyta; class Magnoliopsida; order Malvales; family Malvaceae; genus Firmiana; species Firmiana major. The sequence continues at coordinate 5,680,523 of CM065909.1, forward strand.
GAAAATCCTTGGGACTATTTCAAGGTAAAAGACGTAGGCAAGGGTGTTGAACCTCTATGAATCGTTGTGCGAAACTTGTCTTCCCTACACTCTTTATTTGCTTATTGTTTACTACTTTATTGCCTTACTTGTTGTTTGATTGTTTATCATCGGTTGCAATTATGTTAGAAAAAGCTTTAACAAGCTTAAAGAATTGGAAACTGATTCACCCCTTCTCGGTTATTAGAGAGCCAACAATTGACATTAGAACATAGCTCTAAAGATTAGATTTAATCAAAGTATAGTAGAAAATATCCTTAAAAATGGCTCATTCTAATATAAGAAACTCCTCACTCTAGAAGGTCATTCTACCATTAGACCCTTATTGATTAATGGTGAAAACTACTCCTATTAGAAAACTATGATGATGCTCTTCATTAAGGCTAATGACTATGAAGTTTGGAAAGTTATTATTAGAGGTCCTTACATCCCTAAGAAAATGTAAAAAAACAAATAAGTAATCAAAGCAGAGGAAGAATGGGATGAGAATGATATTAAACAAGCACAACTTATTTCCAAAATTATGCATATTTTTATTTTGTGCTTTAAGACTAAATGAATATAATAGAGTTTCTCTATGTGGTAGTGTTAAGGAAATAAAGGAAAATTTTGAAGCCACACATGAAGGAATTAATTAGGTCAATGAGGCCAAAATCAGGATACTCACATAGGATTATGAAATGTTTAAAATGGAGCTTGATGAATCAGTGGTTGAAATAGCCAATAGATTTACTGACATTAAGGGACTAGGCAAGACTTATTCTAATATGGAATTAATCAAAAAGATTTTTGCTTCCTAAAGTCATGAGAAGCGAAAATGACTGTTGTAAGAGTTAAATGATCCCAATACTTTTTCCATATATCAATTAATAGGATAATTGCTTACCTATGAGATAAAATTAAAAGGGACTAGTGAGGATAATAGGTTAGAAAATAATAGCACTAGGAATAATGAACTAGAATTACTATGCTTGCTATAGGAAATATGATAAGTTCATGAACTAGGATAGCTATGCTTGCTAGGAAATTTAATAAGTTCTTGAACAATAGCTCTAAAAATAATTGCTTACCTAGTGAGAATGATAGGTTGGAAAAGAATAGCTCTAGGAATGATGAACTGGAATTAGCTATGGTTACCAAGAAATTTAATAAGTTCATGAACAATAGAGCAAAGAGGTTAGAAAGAGAATCTTTTAGAAAAGACTCAAGGGGAATCTACTGCAAGGGATGAAAATCCAAAAATATGTTATGATTGCAATAGACCAGACACATAAGACAGGATTGTCCAAATCTTAGGAAAAAGATGGAGAAGAAACCTAAGAAAAATGCTATGTTTGCAACTTAGAGTGATAGTGATATTTTTGAAAATGAAGATGAAAATAACGATGATAATGAGGTTGCAAAGTACGGCAGAAAAGGAATCACATGATTCTTCAATTTTTTGTAAGACAAATGACTACTCATTTGAGGAGCTACAAGATGCATTAGATGAGTTAGCAAATGAGTACATTAAGATGGAAGAAAAGTATAGAAAAACAATTGCCAAGCTAACTAGTGAAAATGAGAATTTGGCAAAGACTAAGGGAGAGCTAAAAGCTAGATAAAGAACCTTAGTTTAGAGAAAGAAAAACTTGAAAAGAAAAATCTAAATTTGCATAATACTTTCTTGAGATTTTACATGGCACGGTAAAAGTTAGATCAAATGCTGGATTCTCACAAAGCCTTATTTGATAAAAATGATCTAGGATATAACAATGTTGAGAAAGAGGCTCAGCTAAAAGATTTCCTCATTAAAGAAAAGGAAGTTCAATCTATTTCTTCGAAGTGTAGTTGTTATCATAGATTAAGACATAGTGAAGCTAGATGTAATTTAGCAAGACTACATTAGGAAAACAATTAGGAATATATGAATTTTTAGGCATATACTTAATTTGAATGTTAACTTATCCTCATGGTTGCCTAAGGGAACCAAACTTCCTAGCACTAACCTACAAAGACCCAAGCAAGTGTGGCTGCCAAAGTACAAATGATTTCTTGTGTTGTAGGTATAGATATGTGTGACAAAGATCGGTAATCAAATGATAAAAAAAATAGAACATAAATTGTCACGGCCCTCTTCCGCAACCTTTTACCCTAACACTTACCACTTACAGTTGGGCTGTGAGTCAAATCCAATCCATATCATACTCGTTTATAGTTTAATTAATGAAGTTAAACAAACTGAAATAGAAACTGGACTTTTATAACATATGCGGAAGCGTTTAAATCTGTTTCTACTAACTATACATCCCCTTTTGTACAACACATTACTAGACTGCGCATTAATTTACAGGATACAAAATTTCTCTTCATATCATCACATAGTGTATACCTCACTGTACGGCTGGATGACTAGAGAATACTGTAGCAGGGATGACTGCAGTACTCACTACTGAGTAGTATTTATAGAGGAGGAAATAAGGGGATGAGCATAACGCGCTCAATAAGGAAAATGTGCAAGCAGGTAGATAACTACAATATCTACATGCTAAAATACATACTCACATTTCCTTATAAAATAATATGCATGTTCTTTAAATCAATTTCCATCAATGTGAAACCGTTAATTCGCCAGATGGGTATGTGCATATTCACACAGTTTATCACACAAAATCACTGAGTTTAAAACTGCACACAGTTCACACTCGAAATCACTTTTCACAAAGTAAACATATAGCTTCACACAGACCATCTTTCAATACCACACAAGTTTACACAACATACTCGATTCACACAGATCACGTATAGAAAATACTTTATACTTTGTAAATCAATTACACGTTGAGACATAAATCATGGGTCATCCCATCCCCAGACACATAGCAAAGGAGGATGCTCGTCACCTCACACAGTAGTGACAATATCGTATCACATAGATACAGATGTATGCAACTTTTACAGACTTATGGCCATAGTCAGATTCCAGACTACACTGCTCAGGTGTGAGGGAACCCCATGCTTAGGGAGGCGGATCAACCATCCTTTCAGCATCACACAGATATCACACAGATCTCACACAGTTAACACACAGATAGTCACAACACATCGTACCCCATGGCTAACGTTCACGGTATATCGTGCTCCCATGGATCCTTATCACTCATTTCCATGGTTTCAAAATCACGTGCGAGCTCTCGAGTGAAACACACAATATTCTCGAAGCATCAAACACTTATTTACTTTCTCAAAATCCCTTTGAAAACAATGTGTGAGTAGGGCTGGTCAATCTACCTATGCCTCTCATGCTCAGCACGACTCCACACAGTAAAGAAATAGAATAGCTCATTTCACTAAGTATGAGTGAAAGGATAACTCCCTTCGATCACTCTGCCTACACATTTCATACAAGTGGTTAAAATCGGAGCCTGTCTATTATTGTTCTTTTTCAAAACATTTCAGAAATCTCTTTTCACAAAAATCATAGAAGTCATGCAACGCATGCTTATCGACTTATTTTCATACGTAGTTTTCTTCTAGATATATCGATATCTATCTATTATCACATACAATTCACACGGAAGATAAGAAAACATACGTATAGTTATCTCTATAGATTACATAAGTCCCCTACCTTGAATCACACTTGAATCTTTTTCCTTGATTCCAATCGCTTGTGATCCGGTCTTATCAACTCCAACTTTATCTTTCGGAGCTGAAATTGTGCATCACACGCATCAGTATACTGTCATATACTTTATTTAACATGCATGATATTCAAATCAATGCATTTAGCCATTTACATCTCATTTGCCCTTTTTATGCCTTAGTGGACTTTATCCTCTTACAAGTCCATTTCGAGTCTATAACTCTTTTCCAAGAATCCTTTAGACTCCTCGAGTCTATCGATTCATCTTAAGTCGATATTACACTCTTAATACCTTAAGTTCATGATTTTCACTTCATTGTGGCATTTCATCAAACACCACTTATAGTCAATTTGAGCTACTTTTGTTTATAGCACATGAACTTCATCAAATCATTTTATAAGCATCTATATATGCTTAATAACATCTAGGCATGCTTAAATCATCATCAAATCCATGCCTACTCAATAACTCTTCATTTTGGCTCATTTAGCCATTTTCTAGGTCATGAATAGTTTAACACTTCTAAGATGTTTCAACCATTAATTTATATACCAATATACTCACACAAGTATATAAATTAACATATATGAGATTGGGATATTGAAATCTTACCAATCTCAGCTTTTCTTCGCTTAGCAAACTTTGGGAAAAAAACTCCTTCTCTCCTTTAAATGGATCACCTCAACTTCTAGCTTCCAACTATGTTGTTCTTCTCCACTCTATGAACAACTTTGATGAAACAAACTTGCCTCCAACCTCTATGGAAAGTATTTATAGTTTAGAGGGGGATTTAGGTCACTTGGTGTCAAAATATGGAAAGGTTTTTGGTTTTTCCCGTGAATGCAGGTCAGCAGGTCCTATTTTATAGAAATTACCTTGATGAGATCGATCTACTACCCCAAGAGATCAATCTTCTCAGCATTTTTCCTCTTGAAACCGACCTTCCAGGCTTAATGAGATCGATCTGCTCCTAGCATGAGATCGATCTTCACAACACAGAACCTTAAGGAGATTGATCTTCTCTTGCATGAGATCGATTTGTTGCAAGTCAGTAGGTTAAGAAGATCGATCTAGTTCCATTGGAGATCGATCTACCCTATTCCATTGCTCGAACAAAAGCAGTTTTGGCTCTTCCAGATCGATCTTTCCTCCAATGAGATCGATCTGGCATTCATATTTTCTAAATTTTACTGCACTTTTCTGCAGTAACTCACACCAAACATACTTGATTTTGTTGCCATAGTCATTTTCTCATTCAACCATCTTTAAGGCTTGGAAATGACATCCATTTATCCTTTATGCATATTAAAACTTGTGTGCATTCATTGTATAACCAAAGGTATACAATATATATCAAATAGAAGTATAAAGCTTGATGCAACTCTTGCAACTCCCTTCTATTTTACCACACTACTCATTTTGAGTTCTATTCACATTTATCATTGAGAAAAGTCCATTTCTTCACATTCATACATAATGAAACTTGTGTGTACATCACAAACTTATATCACAAGTGTGTACATCAACTTATGGACTTATGCTATTTATGTTTCACATAGCATGTACATGTATATACTTATGCATTTCATAAGGTTTATATATAAAAATACGGGTCTTACTTTCCTCCCCTCCTTAAAAGAATTTGGTCCTCCAAATTAAAACCAAGTTACTCTTCAAAAAGTCAGGGGTACTTCTCTCGTATCAAGTTCTCTAACTCCCAAGTTGCTTCTTTCAAATTATGGTGTTGCCAGAGATCTTTAACAAGCGAAATCGTCTTGTTCCGTAACACTTTCTCTTTCTTATCCAGTATCCGAATTGGTCTCTCGATGCAGGTCAAATCATCTTTGAGCTCCAATGGCTCATATCGAATCACATGACTTGGATCTGGACGGTGCTTCCGAAGCATCAATACGTGGAAGACATTTTGAATGCTTTCCAATTCCAGTGGTAACACAATTCTATAAGCCTTATCTCTCACACGCTCTAGTATCTCAAACGGTCCGATATACCGAGGGCTCAACTTACCCTTCTTACCAAACCTCATAATCCTTTTTGAGGGAGACACTTTCAAGAATACTGAGTCACCAATCGTGAACTCTAGTGGCCTGCGTCTTATGTCAGCATAGCTTTTCTGCCTGCTCTAAGCTGTTCTCAATCTCTCACATAGCAACTGAACAACCTCTGAGGCTTGCTGTACCAAGTCAGGAGCAAACATTTTCCTCTCACCCACTTCTTCCCAACTAATTGGGGAACAAAACCTTCTACCATACAAGGCCTCATATGGGGCCATCCTGATACTTGAGTGATAACTATTGTTGTGTGCAAATTCGGCTAACGGTAGGTGATCATCCCAAGAGCCTTTAAAATCCATAACACCTGCCCTCAACATATCTTCTAACGTCTGGATGGTTCTCTCTGATTGACCATCGATTTAAGGATGGAAAGCAGTACTGAAACTCAATCGGGTTCTCATAGCTGCTTGGAATTGTTCCCAAAAGCGAGAAGTGAAACAGGAATCCCTATCTGATACAATACTCACTGGAACACCATGTAGCCTCACTATCTCCTGTACATACAACTTTGCCAAACTACTCAAAGCATCTGTAGATTTCATTGCTAGAAAGTGGGCTGATTTCGTCAGTCTGTCAACCACTACCCAGATAGCTTCCTCTTAGTCCTTGGCAATCCCATGATGAAATCCATGGTGATATGCTCCTATTTCCATGTCGGTACTGGTAGAGGCTGCAATAACCCTACATGTTTCTGATGCTCTACCTTTACTTGCTGACATACCAGACATCTTGCCACAAACTCTGCGATATCTCTTTTCATTCCTGACCACCAATACACTTTTCGGAGGTTCTGGTATATCTTATTACCTCTCGGATGCAATGTGTATCTCGATGAATGAGCTTCTGTCAATATCAATCTTTTTAATTCTGGGTCATCAGGAACGCAAATTCTACCTCTAAACCTCAGTAGGCCATCATCACTCACAAAGAAATCGGCCACATCACCCCTCTGAATCTACCTCGCACGATCCTCACACAGTAGATCGGCATACTAAGCCTGACGTATCCGGTCAATCAAATACGGTTCCACTCGCAGGTTAGCTATCACACAGCCATTATCAACATCAAGAGGGTCTATATCCAACCTGAGGTGAGCAAACTGCTCGAGCAGCTCATATTCCCTGATCATCATGTGCGATACCATTCCAAGGCTCTTTCTACTCAGGGTATCAGCCACAACATTAGTCTTTCCTGGATGGTATAATATCTCGCAATCATAATCTTTCAGAAGCTCTATCCATCATCTCTGCCTCTTTGCCTCATATTTAACTCTTTCTATGAAAATAGATATTTAAGGCTCTTATGATCTGTATACACTTGAAATTTCTCACCATATAAGTAGTGGCATCATATTTTCAATACAAATATAACAGCTGCCAACTCTAAGTCATGGGTCAGGTAGTTCCTCTCATGGTCCTTAAACTGTCTGGATCCATAGGCTACTACCTTCTCGTCCTGCATCAACACACAGCCCAGTCCCTGTCCTGAGGCATCTGTGTACACTGAGTAACCTCCTGAACTGGTGGGTATGGTGAGAATAAGTACGGTGGTCAGTCTATTCTTTAGCTCGTAAAAACTTTTCTTACATTTATCATCCCACTCAAATGCTACATCTTTTCGAGTGAGACGTGTCAACTGAGCAGCCAGCTTAGAGAATCCTTCGACAAATCGTAGGTAATAACCTGCTAAACCCAGGAAACTACGGATCTCTGTAACCATCTTGGGTCTATCCCACTGTGTCACAGCCTCTATCTTAGACGGATCTACTAATACACCGTCTTTCGAGACTACATGACCCAAAAACAATATCTCACACAGCTAGAAATCACACTTGTTCAATTTAGCATACAACTTCTGATCTCGGAGGGTTTGTAACACTATTCTCAAATGCTGCGCATGCTCTTCCTTGGACTTCGAGTACACCAGTATGTCATCTATAAAGACAATCATGAATCTGTCCAGGTATGGCTTAAACACATCGTTCATTAGAGCCATAAACGCTGCAGGAGCATTCGTCAACCCAAATGGCATAACTAGAAACTCATAATGGCTATAACGGGTCCTGAACGTTGTCTTGGGTACATCTCCACTTCGAATTCTCAACTGATGATACCCAGACCTCATAGCTATTTTTGAAAAGATTTGTGCTCCCTGCAACTGATCCAATAGATCATTAATCCATGGAAAGGGATATTTGTTCTTGATGGTAGTTTTGTTCAACAACCGGTAGTCTATACACAGTCGGAGACTTCCATATTTTTTCTTTACAAACAGAATCGGTGCTCCCCAAGGTGATACACTCGGTCTGATAAACCCCTTGTCCAACAGCTCTTGCAACTATTTCTTAGCTCCTCCAATTCCACTAGAGCCATTCGATACGGTGGTTTGGATATCGATTCAGTTCCAGGCACTAAGTCAATACCGAATTCCATCTCTCTATTTGGTGACAATCCTGGTAATTCTTTCGAAAAGATATCGGGGAATTCCCTCATGACAAGGATGTCAACTAAATCCGGAGACACCTTATCCAAATCAACCACATAGGCTATAAAACCTTCAACACATTACAATCACATTTGATTAGTAAAACATCCATCATTAGACATAATTTACTATTTCTTTCATTTCTTTACAAAGCTTACAATATGCTTTTCAGGGGTAGGAAACATCACTATCTTAGCATAACAGTCTAAAACAGCCTGGTTTGCAGCTAACCAATCCATTCCTAATATTACATCAAAATCTCTTATGTTTAACAAAATAAGATTGGCTAACATCTCCTTCTCCCCTACTTTCAACTTACAACCATTACAGACATACTAGGTCATTACATTCTCTCTAAGTGGAGTACTTATAAGCATTACCTTACCTAAAGGTACAGGTAGTACATGTTCTATCAATTTACATGCAAAGGTAGGCGACATGAATGAATGCGTGGCACCAAGGTCAATCAATGCTAATGCTTCAAAATTAAAGACTAGGATGGTACCTTTTATCACATCCTTGGAAGTCTCAGCAGAAGCCTGGTCCAAAGGAAACGCTCCCCCACGGCCAACAGTTTGTTTCCCTTTAATCTTCAGCTGTGGCTTTCCTCTTAGGTGTAAGTGTCTCAACCTTAGCTTTTTCTGGTTCTTTACCCTTCTATGGTGCTGTATCTACCAACTCTGGGCATTCACGAGCTATGTGCCCGGCTTTACGGCATCTATAGCATACTCTCGTCATATGGCATGGTCTACCCCCATGATATCTACCACACATCCAACATTGTTCAGTGGTAGGTCTGGGCCTACCAATAACTATGCTTGTAGCCCTCAATGCTGGAGAATGAGTTGGATGCACTGGAGTTTTCACAGACCCCTCTTGCATCTCCTTAATCTTAGGCTCCTTACTGAATAACCTTCAGCCTTTTCAAAATTTGCTATCATCAACTGATCTCTTTCGATCTCTATCTTTGCCCTTATCACTCTTACTCAACTCTAAGGCATGCAACTCATAATCTTGCTCACACAGCTTAGCTCTGTGTACTACCTCATCATAAGTGGTAATGTCAAATAGAGCTAGTCGAGCTCTGTTTGAAGGTCTCAATCCCTCAATAAAATTCTAAACATTTCTGTCCTGATAGTTCATCGTAACTGTGTCATACTTGCCCAGGGATGTAAATCCAGACTCCTACTCATCTACTGTACAGTTCCCCTGAGTCAATGTCAAAATTTCCATCTGCATCTTCCTCTGTGTAGTAGCTGGAACATATTACCTCCTGAAGGCGTCTAGGAATATATCCCATGTCACAACCGAGTGCCTTGCACTCAAAATCGGCTGTGTGGCTATCCACCAATGCTTGGTTTCTCCATCTAACATAAAAGCTGCAAAGGTGACCTTCTCGGTGTCAGAGTAATGGAAAAATCGGTAGAGCTTCTCTATACCACGTATCCAATGCTTGGCCAACACTGGGTTCTTCACCCCACTAAAAGAAGGTGGTCCAAACTTCTGAAATTCCCTCAGTCTACTTAGATCACAGTCATAAACTCCCTCTCCACCAACCTGTTCTGGAACTACAGGATCATTAATTGGTGGGGGAATGTCCTGAACTAGGGGAGGTGCAGGTATCTCTACCTTTGCAACCTGAGGTCTCGGTACAGGTTGTGTTGGTTCATCTCTCTCAGGTGCAGCAGCCTGACCAATAGGGTTTTCTTATCTACCCTCCATTCTGGCCATAGCCTGTGTAAACATCTCTATCACTGTGTCTACACTGCGCTGTAACTGCGCTATTCTGGCCTCAGCGGCCTCACTAAGCTTAGGTGGATCTCTACGACAACTAGACCCACTACGCCTCTCGGGCTCATCTCTATGCCCATGAGAGCGTGAACTCTCTCCTCTACGACCACGTCGTCTATCAGACATCCTGCATACTCAATAACAAGTATCTCAGTCAAGATTTCCAGCTTGGTATACACATTTGTATCCTAATAATGCACAGTACTTTAGGGATGTATAATTTCCTAATTATGGATATGACTCACATCAGACCAACTCAACTCTGATACCATTAATTCTGTCACAACCCTCTTTTGCGACCTTTTACCTTAACACTTACCACTTACAGTTGGGTTGTGAGTCAAATCCAATCCATATCATACTCATTTATAGTTTAATTAATGAAGTTAAACAAATTGAAATAGAAATTGGACTTTTATAACATATGCAGAAGTGTTTTCAGCAGTTTCTATTAACTATACATCCCCTTTTGTACAACACATTACAAGACTGTGCATTAATTTACAGGATACAAAATTTCTCTTTATATCATCACATAGTGTATACCTCTCTGTACAGTTGGATGACTAGAGAATACCGTAGCAGGGACGACTGCAGTACTCACTACTGAGTAGTATCTGTGGAGGAGGAAATAAGGCGGTGAGCATAACGCGCTCAGTAAGGAAAATGTGCAAGTAGGTAGATAACTGCAATATATACATGCTAAAATACATACTCACATTTCCTTATAAAATAATATGCATGTTCTTTAAATCAATTTCCATCAATGTGAAACCGTTAATTCGCCAGATGGGTATGTGCATATTCACACAGTTTATCACACAAAATCACTGAGTTTAAAACTGCACACAGTTCACACTTGAAATCACTTTTCACACAGTAAACATATAGCTTCACACATATCATCTTTCAATACCACACAGGTTTACACAACATAATTGATTCACACAGATCACGTATAGAAAATACTTTATACTTTGTAAATCAGTTACACGTTGAGACATAAATCATGGGTCATCCCATCCCCAGACACATAGCAAAGGAGGATGTTCGTCACCTCACACAGTAGTGATACAGACTTATGTAACTTTTGCAGACTTATGGCCATAGTCAGATTCCAAGCTACACTGATCAGGTGTGCGGGAACCCCATGCTTAGGGAGGCGAATCAACCATCCCTTCAACATCACACAGATATCACCTAGATCTCACACAGTTGTCACATAGATAGTCACAATACATCGTACCTCATGGCTAACGCTTACGGTACATCATGCTCCCATGGATCCTTATCACCCATTTCTATTGTCTCAAAATCACATGCGAAGCATCAAACACTTATTTACTTTCTCAAAGTCCCTTTGAAAATAATGTGCGAGCAGGGTTGGTCAATCTACATTTGCCTCTCATGCTCAGCATAACTCCACACAGTAAAGAAATAGAATAGCTCCTTTCACTAAGTATGAGTGAGAGGGTAACTCCCTTCGATCACTCTGTTTACACATTTCATACAAGTGGTTAAAACCGGAGTCTGTCTATTATTGTTCTTTTTCAAAACATTTGAGAAATCTATTTTCATAAAAATCATAGAAGTCATGCAATGCATGCTTATCGACTTATTTTCATACGTAGTTTTCTTCTAGATATATCGATATCTATCTATTATCACATACAATTCACACAGCAGATAAGAAAACATACTTATAACTATCTCTATAGCTTACATAAGTCCCTTACCTCGAATCACACTTGAATCTTTTTCCTTGATTCCAATCGCTTGTGATCCGATCTTATCAACTCCAACTTTATCTTTCGGAGCTGAAATTGTGCATCACACACATCAATATACTGTCATGTACTTTGTTTCATATGCATGATATTTAAATCAACGCATTTAACCATTTATATCTCATTTGCCCTTTTTATGCCTTAGTGGACTTTATCCTCTTACAAGTCCATTTCGAGTCTATAACTCTTTTCCAAGAATCCCTTAGACTCCTTGAGTCTATCGATTCATCTTAAGCTGGTATTACACTCTTAATACCCCAAATTCATGATTTTCACTTCATTGTGGCATTTCATCAAACACTACTTATTATCAATTTGAGCTACTTTTGTTTCTAGCACATGAACTTCATCAAATCATTTTATAAGCATCTTTATATGCTTAATAACATCTAGGCATGCTTAAATCATCATCAAATCCATGCCTACTCAATAACTCTTCATTTTGGCTCATTTAGCCATTTTCTAGGTCATGAATAGTTTAGCACTTCTAAGATGTTTCAACCATTAATTTATATACCAATCTACTCACACAAGTATATAAATTAACATATATGAGATTAGGATATTGAAATCTTACCAATCTCAGCTTTTCTTCACTTAGCACACTTTGGGAAAAAAACTCATTCTCTCCCTCAAATGGATCACCTCAACTTCTAGCTTCCAACTATGTTATTTTTCTCCACTCTATGAACAAATTTGATGAAACAAACTTGCCTCCAACCTCTATGGAAAGTATTTATAGTTTAGAGGGGGATTTAGGTCACTTGGTGTCAAAATATGGAAAGGTTTTTGGTTTTTCCCATGAATGCAGGTCAGCAGGTCCTGTTTTATTGAAATTACCTTGATGAGATCGATCTACTACCCCAAGAGATCGATCTTCTCAATATTTTTCCTCTTGAAACCGACCTTCCAAGCTTAATGAGATCAATCTGCTCCTAGCATGAGATCGATCTACACAACACAAAACCTTAAGGAGATTGATCTTCTCTTGCATGAGATCGATCTGTTGTAAGTCAGTAGCTTAAGGAGATCGATCTGGTTCCATTGGAGATTGATCTGCCCTGTTTCATTGCTCGAACAGAAGTAGTTTTGGCTCTTCCAGATTGATCTTTCCTCCAATGAGATCGATCTGGCATTCATATTTTCCAGATTTTACTGCACTTTTCTGCAGTAACTCACACCAAACATACTTGATTTTGCTGCCATAGTCATTTTCTCATTCAACCATCTTTAAGGCTTGAAAATGACATCCATTTATCCTTTATGCATATTAAAACTTGTGTGCATTCATTGTATAACCAAAGGTATACAATATATATCAAATAGAAGTATAAAGCTTTATGCAACTCATGCAACTCCTTTCCATTTTACCACACTACTCATTTTGAGTTCTATTCACATTTATCATTGAAAAAGTCCATTTCTTCACATTCATACATAATGAAACTTATGTGTACATCACAAACTTATATCACAAGTGTGTACATCAACTTATGGACTTATATCATTTATGTTTCACATAGCATGTACTTGTATATACTTATGCATTTCGTAAGGTTTATATACAAAAATACGGGTCTTACATAAATAGCTTACATCACAGGAAAGGAAAAAGAAAAGGAAAGAATCAATAAGGCAAAGCTCAAGAAAGATATAAAACTACCTTGTACAAAGATAAGAGGATTAATCTACTTTCAAGCTAAGGAGTATTGTAAGAAGTTTCTTATACTGTTTGGAGAAGTGTTTTAGGGGCCAAGAGAACGAGGATAACTTTTATCAAAAGTTTCTTCACATGGAAGTTGGGTTAGGAAAAATAATTAGATTTGACATTCTGAGGAAGGAAAGCATAATGTATGTCGAAACTTTCGACAGATTTGGATAGTGCAAATTCTTACAAATCTCGAACCTCGTCCCCCTAAACCTAATTTGATCATTCTTCAACAAAGTTAAATTGTTCAACATCTTTGAAGATCCATGTAATATTTATGGTGTTGAATCGTTCTTGCTTGGTCGAACCTTCACAATAACAAGAGGAACAATTGTTGAGGTTTTTAACTTTGTGGATGAAAGGGTTATATCAGAGGCGGTAGAAATTCCAGTTTCTATCTATTTCGAGGATGAAAAAGTATCTCTCATTGACTTTAATGATAGAATTCTCCACTTGATCATCAATCACAACTTGTGTCCCTAAGGGAGCAAGAATGCTTGTCTAAGGAGAATAGACTATCGTGGTTTACCAAATCAAAGCAATAAACAAACCCAATCTAGTCCACTTTCGGTTTCAAGATATGATTAGATTTGTTCAAAGGAAGGAAAAGTACATTGTTTTCTAGAAATGCTTCAGCCTACATTTCAAGTTTATAAGGATAAATATTTCAATGGAAAAACCTTTTACTCCTGCTATAACCAGTAGGTTGGATAAGGCTACATTTAAGAAAGCTAGTTTCACACAAAACAATCATAGTGAGCCGATTCACCCTTCATAACCCTCACACCCTAAAGAATACTTTGAGAATCAAGAATCTTTTCCAAATTCTTCTCGTACCAACAACCTTGATATAATTGCCAAATTGGATGTGATGTAAGTAACCTTTGAAGAGAATTTTACTTTTATATTAGACAACTTGAGAAATCTTCATAACAAAGTAAAATAACTTTAAAACTCTCGCAATGCTCTGTTTAATGAGTTTCAGGCAATGTATCTTACTTCCAAGAGATATGGAATACTCTCCTTAGTCTTAAATCAATCTTTAATTTTTGTATAGACGGATCTTAGGAATGCCAAAAAGTCTCCTTTTGTATTTAAAAACCCTTAATGAAACGATACCTCCTTTTTTAGTCTCAAGTCCTTATAAAGACCTAAAACTAATTATGCTTGAATTATTGATTGATGAATAGCTTAATTGCTTGATTGTTGAATACTTAATGAATGCTTGAGTGTTAGGATGATGAATGATTAATTGCTTTCGTGTGACAAATTGTTTGACTGCTTGATTGATCAATCCTAACAAGACTTAAAACTTATTTGCAGTAGAATACATTGTGTGACATTTTTTGTGATTTTAATGCTTGTTGTGATACCTACATATTTCTTGTTGAAGTTGTTTGTGCTTTATGTGCTAATTTTGCATTCTTTTGCTTGAATGGTGAATATTTCACCATGGACTCATTGGCTCAGGCTAAATGATTGTTTTGTTTGAGCTTGAAACAATATTAACATGTTTGTACGCATTTTTAGTAAGTCAGTCCATATCATGTGCACAATGCATAAGTATCTGCACTCATAAGTTTCCTCATCTCATATTGCATTACATCATTGGTGTTCTGCATAAGTGTACGCATCATGAACTTTTTCATCTCACTTACATTGTATGGCTACATAATGCATAGGTCTAAATACATCAGTTCTACATTAATTCACTATCATACATAAATCCATATACACGAGTCTGCAATCATACACATGTCCTACACTATTGTCTTTATCTAGTAAATATTAGAGTTCATGTCCTTTTTAAATTCAACTATATCTTACAAAGTATGGTATACTTAATTATATATTTGACTCTCTGATTACTCTTACCTACCCTTATTCTTATTGTATTTTTACCTTATCATTGGACTTTGAAATACTATACCATTTTAATACGACAAAAAGGCGTAGAAATGTGGTAAGTAATTCGACTTGAAATGAAAAAATAAAGAGAATTTGGAAAGGGGAGTAAAGAGAATTAGAAAAACCCTTAGGCAAAATCACAAGTATGCTTGAATTAAGGGGGAGATATGAAGGCAAAATCACAAGTATGCTTGAATTAAGGGGGAGATATGATTTTGCAAAATACTTAAAGATTTATCTTATTTTGATGGAATAAGGGATTTTGTCATATTTAAAAGAGAGGAATTGTTGACTTTCTAATAATTAGGATTTTGATACGACTTCTAGCAACTTAAGTGAAATATAATTTTAATTATAAAGCATGATATAATTAATTGTTTAATTGGTATATGATCATACTTAACAAATTAGAAATATCAAATAAGCATGTTCTTAAAGATAACATTTACATTTGCATATTTGAATAAAAGATTTTCATGCTTACTAGACCAATAATACATGAGCTATAATTAGACGTACTCATACTAATTGAATGGATATCGATATAATATGATTTTGAATATTAGAAAAATTAACATAGTATTGACACATTATTGTGATTTTGAAACAAAAACTTCTGCTTTGTTCCAATATCGGTATAGTCAAAAGAAGTATCGATACATCTATTTATATTTATATAGGATTTAAAGAAAGTATTGATACACTACAAGCTTGATAAGTTCTAACTATCAAATTTTTATGTCTACCAATGAGAAGATCAATCTCACAACCATGGTCATGAAGACACTAGTTGTTTCAGCAACTGATGTTTTGCTACTTCAACAAAATATCTTCGCATCTGGAAAATGTAAAAAGACAAAACGAACTTCAATTCCACTAGGTCACCAAGTTGGTAATAACAAAGGGAAAATAAATTGAAATCATAAGTGGGATCCAAACTGCAACTAACGCAACTGAAAAATAGATCATTGAAAACTTCCCAATGCTAATGCTAATAATGAGAGAGAGAGAGAGAGAGAGAGAGAGAGAGAGAGAGAATTTAACGTCTCTAGCAGGAATATAATATTTTACAACTGAGGTAAGAATAAAACTACACATTCCACGCAACGTTGCATATCATTCAACAATACTAAGCGAGAAGAAAGAATAAACAACACTATTCACTTTTCTTCTCAAAACAATTATAAAGACACATTCCTATGGACCGTGCTTTCAAAATGAAAACTAAAAAAATGGTGCTAGAATTCCCAAAAAGAAGAACGAAAACTGGTAATACAAGCTTTCATGCCTAAAACGGGAGTAAATTTCACTCCCCAATGGATAATTGTCATTCTCTAATCAATGAAACTTCCCCACCATACCAGGAAAACACTATCAAAGAGACCGTACAACATTCATGCGAAGGCAACTATACAAATTAATCCATCATTGGCGAGTTTCTTTTGGAGTGATATAGCTTCTGCTTTCAGTAACGGTGGAATTGGCAAGGAAATCAGGTGCAATTTCCCAGCTACCACTTCTCCTTCCCCAACTTGAGTGCCTTGTGTCAGATCGAATTGTAGGAGCTCGATGATCTGAACCCAGAATAGAACCAGCCTCCAAGGTAGTATGAGGAGGGCCATTGCTGCCTCTACGTATGTCCTCATCAATTTCCTCAATATTACGTCGCTGGGAAATCTTCAATAGATCTTCACCGATCTCTAGATCATCTTCAACCTTTGAACGTGGATCTCCGCCTATATCTTCTACTTCTGCTTCCTGAGTAATTGGTAAAGGAGGCCTTGGTACCTCCTCTTTAACAAAAGCCCGAAAATTATTCTTTGATGGCTTTATCTTTGTGCAAAATACTTCAAGAAAATTACTCGGACAACCCCGATTGTAAACATTGATTCTGTTGTCAGCCCTATATCGAAAATTTTCATATGTAGTCTGGAAGACATGAAGGTACATTAGTTAACTCTTGAAAATACTCATGGAATTCAACAAAAATGGATCTCTTCTCTACACAAAATGCACACCGTGCTCTTCTCCCCCTGCCCATATACACATGCCCTCTATTCCCAATTTTTCAAAGAAGCAGATTCAAGGCCTAAAACTGACTAATATATTTCATTGCTGAATTTTTCCCATTTTTATTTACCAAGCTCTCACAATTTAGAAGGGCAGAAAAAACAATATAAGACTTGGGTCAACTTTTATCATACTTAATTCAAGCTCTTTGTGCCTTCCACAAAAAAATAAATAAATAAATAAAAAGTAAAGCTCAGTGATTTGAAATAATTGAGATCAAGCACAACTTAAATTATAATACAGAAATCGGGAGAAATTAACAGACCTGGTTTGTTGCAATGAGGTACAAGTGAAACCCAGTGAGGCCGCCTACAAACCACAGCAAAATGAAACAATATGCCATTAGTATGACAGACGGAGGAGATTCCTTCATCGATTTCCAAACTGTTCCATGGTGATCATCCATCAGAACCTTGATGTAAAATGCCGACATGGAGAACACATAAATGCAGAGAAGAGTTGCCGAAGAAACGAACATAAAGAAATACCGGTAATTTCGCTGCTCATTACATGACAGTCAGCCTCCTAACAAAACACTGCTTGAGAGAAGCAAGCAAGAAACATCCAACAGTATCAATAAACAAGCTTATCAGATAAAACAACATACCAGTCCAATGCATTGCCCCACCCAAGGGCAATGGTGATCAAAACGCTCCACACAATTGTTGCAAATAGAACAGTGGGAGCAACGGGGAGGGCGATAAAGCATGCATGTGTCACAATACTTCACCCTCACATAAATTCCATTAACCATAACTTCCTTGGTTCGAGGGATTTGCCTATCCCCGACCTCGGCTGAAACAGAAGAATCGTAGCACAACTCCTCTGGTGGATGTAAATTGCGTGGAATGATTCCTGGGTCCCGGGCAGATGTAAGGAAAAGAAGAATCAACACCTATCAAAATAAATTGTGCTATTAAAATCAAAGCAACTTGACATCCCAAAAGAACAAGTAAACAAAAATAGAGGACAAAAGTTATCCAATAGATATCCTACTTTAAAAATGCATTTGCAATATAACATCAAGTCAAGACATTAGGAGGGGCAATCCTAATTTTATCTAGATCTGAGAAGGCCAACCTTCGATGAGAACTCCATGTCCAGTACAAAGTCAACAACTTATCAAGATCAAACGAAACAGTTCCATCATCACCAAAATATATTTTAAAATTCAGAAGATTAATTATCTTTTGAATTGGAACATAAGACTTTGCTTACTCTAAATCACGAAAATTTAACTTCAATAATTGTCCATGAAAATTTCATTCAGAAAATTTATGACGGAAAGATAATTGCTGAGAAATCCCAAAAAATAAAAATTGCCACTCACTGCAGCACATAAAGTTCTTACAGTTAACAGTAGTTGTTTTAAAACATCAAGAAGAATGAATTCAAGCAACAAGTATAAGGTGAAGATCACTTACATAGATAGTAAAGACAATGGCTACCACCAGAATTGCATATCCCGCATTATGTGGAGAAAATGCATGCCGAAGATGCCTTGCAACAAATACACAAAAGATAATAACAGGAACAGTGATCAGCAATAAGGTAACAAGCAGAGACTTAGAATCTGGCCCAAATATCAGCCTCCCACTAAGGATAAACTTCTGCAAAATGTATATAAAAGAGGAATTAAAGGCTGATTGAACCGCATGATCAGTCCAGGAGGAGAAAGCAAAAGATAAACTGAAGAACATCATATGTGCTATCACATTTCCATATTTAAATGCAGCCATTCCAAATATTTTTCAAAAATTGCACCCATTTGTTCAGTTTTGGTCCTAGTTAACCTACAACCATGCATCCTAAAGTAGTATTCAAAGTTCTAACTTTCATTTACCTCTAACCTACATCTCATTTACTAATTATATTATTTGCAAATAGCATGCTAAAGGATACCATACTGAAATATACTTGCTAAGTTCATCCATAACCAGCACAAAGAGTGAGGCCTTAAAGTAGTTCGCTGTTATAAATATGTCATAATGTTGACTTAGTTTTTTCACCAGTTCCAACACTTGTAACTGTTTTCCTCCACATATCCTCAATAAAATCAAAATATATGTAACAAATACTCCTTTATTACAACATCAACCACAAGATTAATTAACTATTAAAGCAGGGGGAAATTAAGCATTACATCCAATTTTTTATTTTTGCTTCAACATATAAATTGAATAAATGCTTTAAACTTTTTCAATGTTTACATATTATAAATTTTATAAAATTGCTAATAACATCAAGAGCAGATAGATTATTCAGCAAGCAAATCTCCTCGACCAATAAATGCCATTTAGATCAACAGTTGAGCATTTAGATCAATACTTTGTTTTACAGATCCACACAAGTAGCAGTAGGGCTCCTAAAAGAACCAAGAAAGATAAGGCTATAACAAACAGATACTCTTAACCTTCAACATGCACTCAGAGCAGTAGCAATCATGAAATTTGATCCTACCTCCTATAATAGTCATACGATTGCTATAAAAGTCCTATCTCTTTCTTATTCTATACAACTTTGATCTGGTCCTTTTGAGAACTTCTGAAAAGATATATAATGATACCGGAAGCCCCAGGACAATAGTTGAAATCCTCACGCACAAACATTGAAATCCTCAAAGGAGAACTCTGAAAGGAACCAAGTAGGGCCTTTCGATCAACTAATTATAAAACACAGTAATGGTAGTATCAAAATGAATTACACAAAGTTCACGGCAAGTTAAACAGCATTAAAGGCTACAAGGAAATCGCCT
This sequence comes from Firmiana major, assembly GCA_033439115.1. Lineage (NCBI taxonomy): Eukaryota > Viridiplantae > Streptophyta > Magnoliopsida > Malvales > Malvaceae > Firmiana > Firmiana major. The sequence continues at coordinate 5,700,763 of CM065909.1, forward strand.
ATAGCAAAAGAGCTCATAACCCTTCACTAGTAAAATATAATGCTTGTGTGGCCCATCTTTTGAACAGCTTCATAATTCTACAAAGCTAAAGCTGTGTCAAACAACGGTGTGGAAAAAACAGCTTTACCCTCAGAATTAAAAGTAAGATTTGAAAGACCAAAAATTGATGGTCATGGTGCTTCTGACAAAAAGCTGCAATGCAAAGCTGATACATATAATTACAGAAAATTTTGTATGAATAAAGCACTTAATATCAATTGTTTCAAATAAATTCTATTGGGTTGTGCTTCTTTTAAAAAAAAAAAAATCTACTTCATAAGACCTTTTTTATAAAAATATTTAATAGCACTTCTGACAGAATATTCCTTTTAAAACTAGATAAGAAAGTCAGTTAAAGCTCGAACTAAAAGGTTAAAATATAATTATAACCAAATTCAAACTTCGGGAACCATCTTTACAAAATTCTATAGACAAATTATAAACAAAAACATTAATACTTATATAGAACTTCCAAAAGAAAAAACAAAGCTGTTCCTCCATTGCCACATAAACTAGAAAAAACTAGCCAAACCCGTCAAGCAAACCTCCATAGGCAATTCAATCCTATCTGAGTGAACATAAATGAGAGTAAACTGGCAAATTCCCCAATCAAATCAACTGTGAATATTAGACCATTTATAATCATTCATCATAATCTAAAGCCTAAACAAACTCATTGTCAACCACACTTAAAGCCTTTTTCAACAACTTTGAGCCAACTGGAAAACCCTTACATGTACTGACTAAGAGTCTAACTTGCATATGAAATAACTGTAATGAGCTTAAATGTGTTTCAGGAAGAAAAAAATTAATTTATACTCATCTAAAGGCTCAAAAGGCTTTCAATCTCACCTGAACATTTTTTTTTTCCTGTCACTAGCCTTGCTCCTTGATGATATACTGATTAGATCTCTTAAATATTCTTGATTTAGTGCAGTCCTTCATTCTTTAGGGGTACTACATAAAATAATTACCAAAACATCGAGTTTCCGAGAACCAAAAGATATGTATATCACTCAATAACATTGAATCCAATCTCGATATACTCTCATCACTACATGTAGATCATCACTACAAGCATGACAAAAAACATGCTGCAATAGATTTTTTGCACCTCTCATACATGAACATCAAACATTGGATCATCTATTACTTTGCATAATCCAGTTAGTAACAATATAGAACACTGCATTGCTTACCCCCCACCGTCCTAAAACTTGCCTCTGATAAATGTTACTTTCTTCAACTTGTAAATTATTACTCATTGAAACGCATCCCACCACCAGAAAGGAAAAAGCTGATGAATCTAACATCAAAATAAGCAGTAAATGTAAAAAAAAAAAAAATCAACTAATTTTTATCTTTATATTCCTTCAAAATATTTTCTTTCTTTTTTTGGGAGGGTAGGGGTGTTAAGGATTGAAAATGTTGTCAGTTCCAACAAATATAGTCTTTCATCGTAAAAATCTTAACCACAAACTATGACCAAATTGTTCATACTTCTATTCAGAAAATACTTTTGCAGTGATTCCTATACTAGCATCCCTTTGATCCTGAGATTGCCACACTAATAAAGTAGCAAGTATACCCTCACAATCACCAAACTCAGCAAAGCAATGGCTTCATTATTGTGGTTTGAGATTTGGAAAAAGGTAAACTAGAACATAAGAGAATCCATCCCATTGAAATTTCCACAATTGCAAAAATTTATAACATATAATTATACTTATTTCAATTGGGAAATTTCTCTCATGACATTGGGAGATCAGAATGAGTTTCAAAATCTTAATAATGCCCACAAGAGTAGCATTATAGTACTCCTGACCGACACAAACACACACATAACATCCTTAAAATGAAAAAAAAAAAAACATAAAATCAACTATGTACAAGCATGGACTCAGCCTACTTTCCCCGAAGTAATTTGGCATAAAAGCACATCAATTCATCCTGAAAACTGTAAGGATATAGTCTGTAACTCTACTCAACAATCCATTATTGACTATCCTTGCCAAAGCTTGTCCTCCATTTGGTCATAAGCGTAAATTGGAAGAGCCATGAGCTCATTCCCAACAATGCTTCATCAACCTTAACCACGGCTCGTTGCCTAACTTCATCAATGAAAAAATAAATCAACGAACAGTCATAAACACCCAAAAAAAACGCTTCATTATTTTCTCCATATTTTCCCCCGTTTTCTCAGTATCATAATTCGTAGCACCAAATTCACCTAGCAGAATAGAAACTAATCAGAATCCCATTTGATTAAAAACCCAAACCTAAAATTCCCACTAATGAGTAAACCAATTAAAACCCAACTCACTTTTGAACAAACCAAACAAATCTAACAAATACCCAGATACTCAACCGAGAATTTAGATTAAAAAAATCCACAAAAATGAAAATAAGAAAATGACATCCTTACATTACTCCCTTTCCAAACATCGTACACGCGCTTTTCCATGAGAGGAATTCCAAGGCCTTCTCTTCCCCTATGGTAGCTTTATTGAACTACGCTGGAACTGAGTCGAAGTTTTGAAATTTGTGCGGGGTTTTCATTTCATTTAAAAAAGAAAAATAGCAACACCTCTACTCGCGAAAACCTTCCCCACCACACTGAAAATCGTACTCAATCGAATTATGATGGGATCGTGAATGCTAGATTTGGAACCTGTTTTTATGGATATTTAATATTTTAATTAAAGAGGGAAATTATTGTAGAAAATGAGTGTGTATTGGAGGTTGGGTGATCTTAGCGATGGCGGTTCCTGTCTGTCCATGAGCGAAAATGGGAATTTTAAGGAATTTTCACTTTTTTTAGGAAAAAAATCCGATGTCACTGTATCATCATCTTCCAACAAAAAAAAAAAAAGTGTTTTTTTTTTAAATGACTAATTTCCCACTAATGTTAACCTTTAATTGCTTTGTGTCTCCACGTCAGCATCAATTTTGAGGGTTTGGGTGAGTTGGCATGATCAGATTGGTGATGCAAGACAATTATGTCTTTCATTTGTATGACTGATTAAATTAATTTCAATAAATTTAAAAATATTAGTGACGATGAGATTAATTACTAATGAAATTGTATAGTAAAACGATGATATATATTTGAATATAATCGCAACAATGATGATGAAATAATTTAGGAAAAAAAATGATTATTAAATGTATCAAATTAAAATTTATATATAATGAAATTTAAGCATATCTTTTATATTTATAAAATTACAAAAATTAATAAAATTTATATAATATCAATTAATATTTTTATTATTAAGTATTTAAAAATATTTGTTAAAAAATTTGTGTATTTTAAAACAATAAAATATCTTAAAAGTTGTTATTAGACCTTTTTTCCTCCGGTTCCTTTTTGGAGAGAGATTGCTTTAAGCTACATAGTGGAGTTCAACCCAATCGCACCCGACGATATAGTTGTGATACATTTTAGTCTTTGAATGTCACTTGGGCTAGGGTTTTCTTTTTGTTTAATCATGCGATCAGAAAAGGTTAAATAATCAAATAACTAAGTACTAAATTTATGCAAAGTTCCAAAAACATGTGAAGAAGCCAACATGATAGATGCTTAGTTCATGTTTGGTGCATAATAAAATAGGATGATTATCATTTGGATAAATTTCATTTAAGTCTTTGAGGTTTAAACATAATTGAACTTAATACATTTGTATTAAAAATGGACACTCCACCACAAATAACTTAATACTGTTAATAAAAGTTAATAGAATGTAAGCAATTATAAAATTACTTAACTTTTAATATTTCAGTATAAATAATTTTTCATTTTTCTATTTTCCGCTATCCTCCATTATTTTTTATTTTTCATTTTTCTATTTTCCGCTATCCTCCATTATTTTTTACTCTTTTTCACAAATTTTTTTGCTATTTTTTACAAGCATTGTTTAATCCTTGATTTTCTTCTCAAAATTAGATTTCATCTTATTAATTATTAAAAAAATTATACATAATTTAAATTTTAATAATTTTAATCAATGCTTCAAATTTTAAATTATTTTGATGTTGAATAATTTTAAATATAAATCATTTTAAATTAAGTTATTTACATTTTAATTAGAAGTAAATAAATAAAAATAACTTGAATAAAAAATTTTAAATAAATAAACAAAAAATAAAATAAAAGCAAAAAAGAAAATAAAACTATTTTTTTAAAGAAAATAAACTTTTCAAAACCCAATAGTTTTTTAGCATTTGTTTTTTATTTTTATTTGATTTTGAGTATTTGAAGTATTTCAAATGATTCAAGGGTAAAAATGGTCTTAAACTTAAGTTTATAACAGTTTACTTAACGGTTAACTAACGGAATAACTTATTTGTCTTGCGAAATAAAAACGTTTAGGGCCGAGCGTCAATTTTTTATACTAATGGACTAAAGTTGAATTAGATGCAAACCTTAAGAATTTTGATGGAATTTACCTTTATCATTTTATTTTATCTTTGGTGCACAAATAAAATGAATTATTGAATTGTAAAAGGGATTAATCATCCTCTCTAAAAGGTAAGAATTTATTTTTAATCTCCTATGATTAGGTAATAGATATCTATATTTTATTTTTGAAGTTTACATTTAAAAGTTAATTTAAATGACAATGGTCTTTGATTAATTAGTTATTCTAAATTATTGTTTTCTTTTTTTCTTTTTCCTTGTTTTTCATCTTTCATTTTTCTATTCTTTTTTCTTTATTTCTTTTTTTTTTTCTCTTTATTTTTCTTTTTTTCTTTTTTCTTTTTTTAATAGAGAAAAAAGATATTTAGATAAAATAGTATTTTTAAAAAAATTAATGTTTTCAATTCTTTTTGATTGGGATGAAAGCTATGATGATGATGATGATGATGATGATGATGATGATGATGATGATGAATGTTTTTCAAATTCTTAAATAATCGATGTTTAAAACCAATTTTTTTTTTCAATTAACACTCAAATATAAAAATTATTATGAATTAATTTTTTAAAATTTTATAAAATTTTAACTTTTAAATTTAGCAAATATTTTTTCTTATTTTTAAATTTTAAATTTTTTTTGTTCTCTTTTAGTTTTTCTTTTTTAGATTATTTTCTTTTTTCTCTTGTTAATAATAAAAGAAAGAAATGGAAAAATAAAGTAAAATAAAAATAAAAATAAAAATAAAGGCTTAATAGTCAAATAAGCCCTCAACCTTTAGGGTAAAATGGAATTAAACCCTCAATGTTTTATTTCTTTGATATCAGTCCAAAATGTTTTACTTTCATGTAAATTAAACCAAAACCCATCAAAATCATGAAATTAAGAATAATTTAATTAACTGCCATTAAAAGCAATTTTCTTTGTGCAAGTGGACTCTAACGTGTCAAAATTACGTTGACATAACTTTTTTCAAAAATGATGTGGTGATGATTGTCAAGTTCTTCATATAAATGCTGGCGTGGCTATTAAAAAATAAAAAACAAAGAAAACATAGATTAAAATATCCACATGGAAATCCTAATACGCTCAGAAACTATCGTGGCTCAAAAGGTTTTGGGTTTTGGCCATTTGTTTCATCTGAAGATAAAAATTAAAAGGTTTTCAAAGGGAAATAGGGTTTAGGGCTTTTGAGAAGCAAAAATCAAATTGAATAGATAGGATAGCACCAGAGTTAGGGCTCGATTTTGCGTTTATTTCTGGTTTTCATTATAGGTGAAGCTTAAATCGGGTTTCAAAAAATTTAGGTTTGAGAGACCAAAAATTTTCCCATGGTATGGTTTATTTTGAGATAAGTCGAGAGGCTTAAGACTTACTTAAATGTTCATGTAGGGCCTAGGAGAACAGAGATATCGAAATAGTGGCATGAAGCTTGAGGCATGTATTTCGAGGTATGATCCCAAATTTAAGTACTTCCTAGGAAAGTATGATTTTGAGCTTGTTATGATGATTGGAAAGTGAAACTAAGAAATTGGAAATGAAAAAGTTAGTAAAACTCGGGTTTCCACTAAATTGAGCAAATAAGCCCATAAGAGAAATAAATTCAGAATAAATTCTTGAAATTTACGAAAAGTATTCCGAGATCATGAGAAATTAGTATAAGGTATAATTTACATGAGGAATGACTATTGAGTGGAAATAAGGAGGTTTCAATAACCGAATGAATTTTTAAAGTAAACCGAAAACCTTAAGTTACATTGCTCGGTAATGACTAAGTCATGCAAAATAGGCTCAATCCGGAAACTTTTCTTAAAAAAGTGGGCCCTAAATTTTATGAGAGATACTAGAGACATAGTAAAACATTTGAGAAGTGAGAATTTGGAGGAAATTGGACTAGAAATGATTTTTATGAATTTATCAAAACAAAACAGAAAATTTCTCTACTTCAGTAAACAGACCAGTACCTTGAAAAGCCCAATTTCGACCCACCTACAGACCAGATTTAGGCTCGACCTTTTGGCCCATGAAACTAGACTTAAATACCTTTCCGAGGGCTTTAAAATCATCCCGACATAAGCTTCCACGCGCCCTCACCTCCTTCCAAAAATTTTCATATGCGTCATTCCCTAGAGAAGAAGACGTGATTTTTTCGGCAACCTTCCGACCCTTTTCAGGTGACAGTCAAGAAGGACAAAATATTCCCCTTCAAGTCCTCTACAACATATAAAAAAATTAAGCCATAAAGGAGTTCATTTGCTAGGTGAAATCTTAGAAAGAAGAACATGGGGCAGAATTTGTCCATTACGAGGTGAGAGAAAGTTTCAATCTTGAAAGTTTTTGGTTGATTTTTCTTGTAGTTTTTAATGAATCTAAGCTATATACATGTTTATCTACAGTTGATGAGTAGTTTGGAGGATCAAAAGTTTGGTCATCTTTGGTCAAAGTTGAGGTAAACTTGATGAATGATGATGAACTTGAGATATGTGATTATTTGATGTTGTTGGATGATTTTTAGTTAAGTGGAAATTGATGAAATAATTTGTAGGAAGGGGAATGATTTCGGTCAGCCTAGGGTTATAAGAAAAGGATCAAGTTTGGTGATGTTTGAGGTTATAAATTGTTAAATTAATATCGAGAAAGTCCGGTTTAAAGCTAGGTTTAATGGGAAAACCAAAAAGTGTAGAAATTGAGAAATCGAAAAGTTGATAAGATTGAATCATGGACTTAAGTGAGTATTTAAGTTATTGAGTTAATGAATATAAAGTTAAAACATTAAAATTGGCAAAATTAGCTTAAGCTGGTACTTAAATCGGTAAAACCGAAAAAGTAGAAAAAGTTGACTAAAAAGTCAAAATCAGTGAAACTTTGAGAAGATAAATTCATATTCGGATATGTAAAGCTGAAATTGAACAATTTTTGATGAGTTGATATTGTTTTGGGTAACTCGAGAAAATTGGCACATTTAACGAGGCAATACCGAACCCTGATGAAATAACACTGCTTTAGCCCAGTAGAGGTAAGGGGTGTAATTTAGCATAGTTCTAACCATCTATGCTTATTTATGATTTGTAAAATGATTTATGAAGTATATTTATGTTCATAAATGATTTATGAAATATGAAGAACTTTTAAAAAGAAAATAAATAGTGATAAACCGGGTTTTTAGCCATTATACACCAGTTTTAACATATGGATGTTTTGTAGTTATCCATACGATTTTATATTTATGTTTCAAAGGAATTTTTGACGATTTTGAAAGTGAATAATTAAGGGAAAAAAAGAGACTTTTTAGACTATAAGGCTATCCAATTAGCATGCCCACTAGTTGTGGCGCTCCGGCTCCGCCACTCATGGTGCCCAATACGTTGGAATTGGGTAGTGCTTGTCTTCACCTGTTTGGTGGTTGCCTTCGCTACTCGTGGTATATGTTTCTCGTAGTATCTCGTGCCCGCGCAGCACACATGTATGTCTCTCGTACGGTGTGCTAGTGTATGTTAAGTTGTTCAGATGCTACCCATGATTATGTTTGTTGTAGGACTATTATCCAGTCTAGAGCGCCCCCCCCCCCCAATGGCCATTGGTATGATATGCCCTCTACGGAGGATGATGTATGATGCATGTTAGCTACTCAGACATAGCCTAGTCTCTATGTTTAATGTATGATGACTTAACGAAAGAAAGTATGATTGATGTTTTCTTAAGAAAAGATATGTATGATGATTTTAATGAAGAAAGTATGTTTAATGTTTTCTTATGAAAAGATATGTATAATGATTTTAATGAAGAAAGTATGTTTGATGTTTTCTTAGGAAAAGATACGTATGATGATTTCAATGAATGAAGTATGTTTGATGTTTTCTTATGATAAGATATATCTATGTATATATGATGTTTCCAGGTAAGGATATTTTACGTACGAAATAAAGTATATGTGTATGTTTTGTCACAACCTCCCCTCCCGTGACTTACCAACATCATCACAAAATTTTCGCATTTTACTCACCTCTCCTTCTGTTATTACTCGACACCAAAACGTTGGGCTGTGATTCGATATTAGTCACCTCAACCATACTCATTCAAAATATGCATACAAGTCAATATTCGTTTCTATAATATAACTCTTATACATTAATACAATTACTTATACATATACATCCTCGATCGTACATTCGTTTACATAACTGTGCTTTTACATTGTTCAGTACAAAATGTTTCAAAGGTGTATACCTCTCGTAAGATGGATATGCAGCGGATCAAAGAATACCAGTCCTCAGCCGTGCCAGACTACTGTGAACGCTTTGTAGATAGGAAAAATAAAAAGGGGGTGAGCTCACAGCTCAGTAAGAAAATCAGGCAAGTAAGTAGATAACTACACTATCTACAAAATACAATGCTCATGCCTTGAAATCATTTCCTTATCGACTCGTATCTAAAGCATGCATCTTGCTTGAAACTTTTATGTAATATACACGGGAGGGGAGGTTGTGACAGAATGGTATCAGAGCAAAGTTAGTCTGATGTGAATCGATATTAGTAATTAGGAAAGTGTACATCCGTATAGTACTGTGCTTTATTCAGTTACAATTGTGTATATGAGATGGAAATCAGACTAATTAATGGTTACAAATGCAGGAAATTAGCTATTATGGCTAATACCAGTCGTGGTAGAGGGGCTAAAGGTAGGGCTCGAGGTCGTAGAAGTAGGCCAGAGACTCAAGATGAGACTACAGGTCCCACCAATGTACCAGAGAGTACCGAGGCACGTTTTGAGAGACTATAGCGTCGTCTTGAGACCATAGTGGAGTTATCGGCACAGACTATGCCAGGAGAACAGGGACAGGATGCAGAGACTACGCCTGGAGAGGCAGCTGCACCTGGTACGCCTGCACAGCCAACTCATGTGCCACAGCATATGGATACACCTACACCCCCACCGGTTCAGGATACGCCATCTCATGTTGCTCCATGACAGGGCGGTAGTGTTTTGGGGTATGGTTGTGATCTTGACAGACTCTGACAATTCCAGAAGCTTGGACGTCCGTCTTTTCGAGGGGTCAAGGATCCAGTTTTGGCTGAGGAGTGGATAGGAGAGATGGAGAAGTTGTACTGTAAGACCCAAATTTTTATCATATTTCCTTATGATTCACTTGATGTAAACATGGATATATGTAAATTGAATCATAAGAAGAGTTTTACGTGAATCTAAAATGCAAATAGAATAAATAAAAATTTCTGAATGCATTTAAAGATCAAATGGAGATTTAAATGGCCATATATTAAACGAATGGGATTCGAAACATTCGAAATGAAGATAAGAATTTAAAACATGAAATGAGGAAGTGTTCGTGAAGGGAAGTTGTGTTGATTTGATCTCGAAAACGTTAAAGGGTAAAACGGTAAAAAAGACCCAAAATTCAGTGTCAATTCGGTAAGAAATATACACTGTAAACATGGATTCAAGAAATCTTGATCAATAAAGGAGAAATAATTAAATTTCAGGTTAAATTGATCAAGATATGAATTTATAGGAATAAACCGAAATTTTCACCACGGGAAATTATCCCGAAAATACTGAAAAAATAACCCAAGAAATAAATAAGATAAATATATATATATATTTAATTGATTTATATATATATATAAATATTTTAGGTATATAATATATTATATCATATTTTAATATAATATAATATAATATAATTTTAAAAAAAGTCAAAGTCAATAGTAAAAAAAATAAATAAAAATAATAATAATCTGCAATATGAGAAATAGAAGGAAGCAACCGAGGGAGTGCCTCACCGACGGAGCCCGACGGATGGACCGGACGAGGCAGCCGAGCCTCGCCGACGCTGGTAGGCGAAGAAGAACCACGGTCAACGAGGGAAAAAAGAGAGAAATGAGGAAGAAAAGAGAGAAACTGAGAGAAAGAGAGAAAATGGAGGAGAGAGAGGCGATCGGTGGCCGGAGGAAGGAGGAGCGCCTTACCACTGGCCAGAGAAGGGTGACTACGATGCCAATCTAGGTGCAGATCGGCCAGAAACGCCGTCGAACGGTGTAGAAAAAAATGGGTACCAATGTCGAGGAGAGAAGAGGTCGGACCGACCACTTTCTGATGAGCTTTGGCGAAATCGACCCCAAATCCATGCACCGGACTACCTTACAGACAAGTTGGAGGCAAAAGTCGACGGAGAACCGACCGACAAAGCTTCGAACGACGAAGGAGAAAATCGAACCGGATTGAATTGAGATGAACCGGACCAGTCTGAACTAGGTTGAACTGGACCGAACCGGTTCAACCAGAAAAAGAAGAAAAAGAAAGAGGAGAAGAAAAAGAAAAAGAAAATGGAAAAATGGGAAAAATTTGATGATGCAATCGAGTTTCGGGTAAGCCGGTAAGTGGTCAAACGGACCAATTTAATTTTTGGAATAATTATTTAAATATATATTTGATTGGATTTAACCTGAAAAATATAAATGTGTATCTCGATAATCGATGTTAAACGAGAGCTCGAGTCAGCCTCGATTTGCGTACTAGCATGAAATCTCGAGTAATTAACCCTTATTTACGACAAATTACATCGTTATGCGTGTTAGAAATTCATCCATAAATTACAGATTTAATTTCCGCATTAAATGAAATATATTCTGGAATTTGAGATAAAATGTCCTAAATAATTAATGGAGTTATCCAAGATTTTAGAACGAGGCCCAATAAATTGTTGGTGGGCCCAAGGAGCCCAACAGGCCTCGATGATGTGATTAGTAAATGAAAAATGAGATTAAGACTGATTAAGGCCCATTAAGGTGCAATCAGGCGATTAAGAGTAAACGGGCCCAATGCAGTAAATTAAGCCCAGTAAAAGTGAAATGCAAGTAAAATGTATTGTATTTAACCCGATAAATAATTATTTGCAGCTCCAGAGAACATACTAGGAGTTAAATGGATTAGGTGATCAGTAACGACGAAAAAGGTAGAATGATTAGAGAAATTGAGGTAAGGGAATTATGTGAGTAGCTAGAGGTAGCTACACGTATTTTCGGGTAGAGTTTCAAATAATTAAATTGTATATGAAAAATATCGGTAGAGACCTGACAAAGTAAAAATTATTGTTTTGCCCCTACTAAGGAAAATTTTGAAAAAGTTAGGATTGGATTGAAATATGCATAAATACCATGTTTTGAGTATTTTCACAATGAAATATTTCTTTTTAGTACATGATATGATATTCATTTTAACTTGAGAGGGTAAATGACGATTTTGCCCCTGTGAAGGGTAAATATTTTCACTTTTAGAAAGAGTCATGAAAAGCAAGAACTGAGTGTTGTTGATGTATTTTAATGCTTTTCAACAAGAAATTGGGTAGGCTAGCTGAAGTTTTATCAATTGCATGAAATAACACGTGGCAGGTGCTGATTTTGGTTTTGAAAACCATTCTTTGAAACTTAGCCACCTACATGATTTATGTGAAAACAAAACATGCTGAGAGCATTACTCGCAGGAGATTGACATGATTTGTGCATGTGACAGAGTGCTGGAAGCTTGACTTGCACTCGATTTTTACATGATTTTATACATGACATTGTGCTAGAGCTTAGCTCGCACTAGTTTTCATACGAGATTTGACATGGTGTTGGAGCATAGCTCGCACTAGATTTCCACTATACTTGTTGCCATACTTGAGAGTACTCGCACGTAGTTTTATGACATGCATAAGGCCGTGCTAGGAGCTACGAGTAGACTATGTGCTACACCGATTAAATAGGCTCGCACGTGTATTTTGAGACATGGCGTTGGATATTGAGATGACGTGGGCATGAGGTGTACATTGTACCGTGCTTACAGCATGGAGTACGTTGTACTGTGCCGTTATATATGATGTGTAGTCTTCGAACTAGGGATCTGATTGGTTGGCGGGATGGTTTGGTACCCACCTCCTGGGGCAGCCTCAGATGTGATGTGATACCCTGCACACCTTATCATTGTAGTCTGGGATCACAGGATATGGCCATAGTCCTAGAGTTATTACCCTTATTCTTGCCTAGTCTCACATGTCACTTACTTTATGAAATTGCATGTCACTTACTTGCGAAATCACATATTATTTGCTTTGCCAAATCACATATTACTTATTTCTTGATTTTGTGATTTCATGATTATATATTTTGGGACTGAGTCATGATGATTTTGGGGTGGATGTGGATTTGAAATAAATGACATATTTTGATATAAAGTGCATTATTTAAATAGCATGACGCATAATTCCATGATTTATCTGCCATTTCACGAAATGAATTGCCAATTTGAAATAAATGGCATGATTTGACAGAATGTGCATTATTTAAACATCATGAAGTATAATTCCATGCTTTATTTGCCATTTCATGAAATAAAATGTTTTATACGAATTATTTTACTTGGCATAAAGTATGCATGAAATTCGTATTTAAGAACGATTTCGAAAGAGAATGATTTAATACATGGCATCATGATCATGTAGATAGTGTGGTTATCTACTTGCTTGCATGATTGCCTTACTGAGCGCGTGGTTTGCTCATTCCCCTTATTTTCCCTTCTTTTCAGAGCACTTGCAGTAATTAGTGAGCGATTGAGGACTTGCATTCTTGGTATCCGCTGCTTCCCATCATTGAAAGGTATATACCCTGGTATCATTTTGTATCTAAACATGTAATAGCACAGTAATCATTTTGGAATATAATATGGGGGATGTAAATATTAGTAAACACGTATAAATATAGAGTATCAATTATAAAGTATACGTGCTTGCATTTAAATAAATTAAAAGATAGATGTTATGGTAAATGGTAAAGGGTGATTAATAATGACTCATAACCAAACTGTTTGGTGGTAAGAATGTTCACGATAGGGAAAGAAAGGAAAAAGCAAAAAATTTATAGCGATTTTTGGTAAAAATGGGTCGTGACAGAGGTGGTATCAGAACTGAGTTGGCCTGATATGAGTCGGTATTAGTAAGTAAGAAAGTTACATCCCCATATAATTGTGCTTTGTTTAGATATAACTGTGTATACCGAGATGGGATCTGACTAATAAACGGTTATGAATGCAAGAATATAATCATTATAAGTGATAGCCGCTACGGTAGAGGGGCGAGTACATGTACTTGAGATCGTAATGGTAGGCCTGAGAGTGGTATTGAGTCGTCACATGAGACTCAGGATGAGATTGAGGTAGAGGCCGATGTTCAGTATACTCCACAGGGTCCCACAGTGAGACTAAATGATATTGAGACATGCTTCATGAGGTTGAAGCGGAGTGAGGAGAATATTTTAGAGTTGTTTACTCAGTAGATGCAGGGAGCTAAGGGCTGACAAGACCTAGCTGCATAGCCTGCAAAGATGCCTCAGACTATAGATACATCTTTGCTTGCAGCTCTACAATAGAGTGGTAATGATTTGGAATAAGATTATGAGCTGGACAGGTTAAGGCAATTTTTAAGAGTTCATACCATCGATAATTAGTGAGGTAAAGAACCCAGTAGCTATTGAGGACTAAATGAATGAGATAGCAAAGTCATACGGGTTCTATCGGTATATGTTGACCGAGAAAGTGACTTTTGATGCGTTTATGTTAGAGGGCGAGACGGAACATGAGTGGAAGTCCGCTCGACCCATCTTAAGATTTTGACTTCCAGAGCTAACATGAGAAATAATTCTGGATGCACAAAGATAGTATATTCTGGACTCTGACCTAGAGGAACATATCGATTGACGAGGATGAATCTCAGTTTATATCCCTAGGCAAGTGTAACCTCGACCCTATGAACAGTAAGAATCGAAAGGTCTGAAAGTCATGGAAAGACTCAGATCGTCTATCAGAGTCTGATTTGCCCCGTTAGATATCATTACATACAACGAGGTAGTGCGCAGACCACAGTGGTACTAATAAGATTATGAATTGCACTCCTCAGAGTTTGGAAAAGATAATAAGGGCTGAAATAGAGATAGAAAAGAATAGTGGATGACCAAGGTGTCAGAGTGGGAAAGAGGTCATTTAGCAAGAGATTTAGAGTTAATAAGACATGGGGTAAGATGATTAGTAAGCTCCAGTGTATCCAGTTTCAGCGCCTATGAGGGATATTGTGATTGGAGGACCCGACCTACTACTGAGCAGTGTAGGATGTGTGGTAGATACCACGAAAATAGACCCCGCATCTTATTGGCTAAAACATGCATTAAGAGTGGTAATACGGGCCATTTATTTAAGGATTGCCTAGAGTTGGGTGAGATTGCCCCACAGAAAGGCAAATAGCCTGAGAAAGCCTTGCTGATACCTCTGTACCAGAAAAGAATGTCACAGCCGAAGAGAAAGGGGAAATAGGCTGTTAGTTGAGGACGAGTGTATGCTTTGGACCAGAACACTATTGATACTTCATTTGATATGGTGGAAAGTACCATCTTGATTGTTCATATTGAAGCAATTGCTTTAAATTGATCATGGTGCCACACATTTATTCATATCGCCTTCGTTAGCATATAAGTTAGTGAAAGAGGTGAAGCCTATACCTTTAGGCAAAATGCTGATAGTTAGCACCCCAATGAGGGAGAGTCAGCTAACTGAATGTTTATGTAAAGATTGTAGGTTTTGACAAGTGATGAAAGAATGTAATGGTTGTAACTAAAGGAATGAATGATTGTACTAACAAAATGAGTAATGATGAGAAGATTTCATCGCTTATGTGGTTGATATGGCTAAGATATATCTGGAGTTAACAGATATCCCAGTAGTCAGGAAGTTGCCTGATGTCTTTTCGGATGATCTACCAAGGTTGTTACCAGTTAGAAAGATAGAATTTTGTATTGATTTGGTAACTGGTGCTGAGCCGATAACTAAACCACTGTATAAAATGGCTTTAGTGGAACTGAAGGGAATAAAGAAGCAGTTACAGGAGTTATTGGATAAGGATTTATCAGACTGAGTGTCTCACCATGAGGAGCATTGGTCTTGTTTGTGAAAAAAAGAAAGATGGAAGCCTCCGACAAGGGAATTATTATTGATTTTCGAATAAGGCTATTATCAAGAATGAATGTTCCCTTCCATGTATTGATGAGCTATTGGATTAGCTTTGGAGAGCACAGATCTTTTGAGATCGATTTGAAGTCTGGGTATCATTTGTTGAGGATTTGGGATGTGGATGTACCCAAGACAATTTTTCGTACCCATTATGACATTAATGAATGTGATATTTAAACTTTACCTAGACCGAATTGTTATCATCTTTATTGATGATATGTTGGTATAATCAAAGTCCAGGGAAGATTATGAGCAGTAATTGAAAACTATTTTACCGATGATTTATTGAGGATTTCTTGAATTGGGTTACTCCATTGACACGTCTCATTCGAAAGAAAGTTGTATTTGAGTGGGATGATAAGTGTGAAAGTAGCTTCTGTGAGTTTTGGTATGTTGAAACATAAAACTGACCACCACATTCATTGTCACCTTATCTGATAGCTTATGAGGTTTCTCAGTATATATGGATGCCTCAAAACAAGGATTAGGTTGTATATTGATGTAAAAATGGGAAGATAGTCGATTATGGATTTTGACCGTTAAGGACCATGAGAGAAACTATCTGACCCATGGTTTAAAGTTGGTAGTCGTAGTGGTTGCACTGAGGATATGACACCACTATTTATACGGTGAGAAATTTCATGTATGCACTGATCATAAATGCCCTAAGCATTTGTTTGCACAGAAAGAATTGAATATGAGATAACAAGAAGGGTTAGAGCTTCTGAAGGACTATGATTATGAGATATTGTACCACCCAGGTAAGGCTAATGTTGTGACTGATGCCTTGAGCAGAAAAAACCTCAAGATGGTATCACATATGATGGTCAGGGAGCGTGAACTGTTAGAGCAGTTTGTGAGCCTCAGTAGTGATGTGATCCCTTCTGATGCTGACAGTGATTATGTGACAGCTAGCTTGAGATTATAACCGGATTGGATTGATCGGATTCAACAGGCTTAGCGTAATGATCGGCAGGATGTCGATAGTGTGAGTCAGATTCAGATGAGAATAGTGACAGAGTTCACAGTGAGTGATGATGGCTTACTGAGGTTCAGAGGCAAAATAAATGCTCCCAAGGAACCACAGTTGATGAGATCTTTATTGTCAGAAGCTCATTTTTCAAGATATACAGTGCATCAGGTGAGTAATAA
This sequence comes from Firmiana major, assembly GCA_033439115.1. NCBI lineage: Eukaryota > Viridiplantae > Streptophyta > Magnoliopsida > Malvales > Malvaceae > Firmiana > Firmiana major. Next base: position 5,717,422 of record CM065909.1, read on the forward strand.
AATATATCAGAATTTCAAAAAAAAAAAAAAGGTATTGGTGGTCAGATATGAGATATGAGAAGAGATATGGTAGAGATTGTAGAAAAGTGTCTCGTATGTCAACGAATTAAGGTATAGTAACAGAAGTCTGCAGGGTTATTGAAGCCTCTACCTATATCGACACAAAGATGGGAGCATGTTACCATGAAATTCGTGATGGGAAACATAGGACCCGCAAGAATCACAAGGCTATTTGGGTGATAGTCAATAAATTGACTGAGTCTGATACTTACTAACTATGAAAGCTACTGATACTCTGTGTGCGTAGGCTGATTTATATGTAAGAGAGATTGTGGAATACCATGTAATTTTTTCGTGAGCATTGTATCAGATGGGGATTCCTGCTTCATTTTCCACTTCTGGAAACATTTTTCAGGGAGTCATGGGAACCCAGTTGAGTGTTAGCACAACTTTTCATCCTCAGACAGATGGTCAGTCAGAGAGGACTGTACAGGTTCTGGAGGATATGTAGAGAGCGTGTGCGATTGATATTCGAAGCTCCTGGAATGATCACTTGTCATTTGCTAAATTGCCTACAATGATAGTTATCACTCGAGTATCCGGATGACATTATATGAAGCATTGTTAGCCGTAAGGATTTTTCCCCGATTTGGATGGGAAGAAGTGGGTGACTGACTGATAATTGCTCCCGATTTGGTAAGAAAATCCTCTGATGGATGTTCAGTTAATGTGTGAGAGATTAAGAACACCTTAGAGCAGACAGAAAAGTTATGCTGACAAGAGGCGGAGACTGTTGAAGCTCAAAGAGAGTAGGTCGTATGTTGAAAAGTCGATTCGATTATTGTATGAAAGGATTAAGTATTGAGGTTTAAGATGATTTTCCTAGTCAAAGTCCTTTGGGAGTATTACACTCCGATAAAAGTCACATGGGAATTAAGGAGTACGATGCGATAGATTTACCCGGAGTTATTTATGGAAACATTTGACTTGTTTCTAATTTGGAGGACTAAATTTCTTAAGTGGGGGAGATTATATAAGACCCAAATTTTTATCATATTTCCTTATGATTCACTTGATGTAAGCATGGATATATGTAAATTGAATCATAAGAAGAGTTTTACGTGAATGTAAAATGCAAATGGAATGAATAAAAAATTCCCGAATGCATTTAAAGATCAAATGGAGATTTAAATAGCCATATATTAAACGAATTAGATTCGGACCATTCAGAATGAAGATAAGAATTTAAAACACGAAATAAGGAAGTGTTCGTGAAGGGAAGTTGTGTTGATTTGGTCCCGAAAACGTTAAAGGGTAAAACGATAAAAAAGACCTGAAATTCAGTGTCAATTCGGTAAGAAATTTACACTGTAAACATGGATTCAAGAAATCTTGATCAATAAAGGAGAAATAATTAAATTTTGGGTTAAATTGATTAAGATATGAATTTATAGGAATAAACTGAAATTTTCACCTCGAAAAATTATCTCGAAAATATTGAAAAAATAACCCGGGAAATAAATAAAATAAATATATATTTAATTGATTTAAATATATATTTAAATATTTTAGGTATATAATATATTATATTATATTTTAATAAAATAAAATATAATATAATAAAAAAAAGTCAAAGTCAATAGTCAAATTCGCGATTCTGCAATATGAGAAACAGAAGGAAGCAATCGAGGGAGTGCCTCACCGACAGAGCCTGACGGATGGACCGGACGAGGCAGCCAAGCCTCGTCGGTGCTGGTAGGTGGAGAAGGACCACGGTCGGTGAGGGAAAAAAGAGCGAAATGAGGAAGAAAAGAGAGAAACCGAGAGAAAGAGAGAAAATGGAGGAGAGAGAGGCGATCAGTGGCCGGAGGAAGGGGGAGCACCTCACCATCTGCCAGAGAGGGGTGACTCCGGCGCCGATCTAGGCACAAATCAGCCAGAAACGCCGTTGAACAGCGCAAAAAAAAAGGGTACCGACGCCGAGGAGAGAAGAGGCTGGACCGACCACTTTTCGACGAGCTTTGGCAAAACCAACCCCAGATCCATGCACCGGACTACCTCGCGGACAAGTTGGAGGCGAAAGTCGGCGGAGAACCGACCGACAAAGCTCCGAACGACGAAAGAGAAAATCGGATCGGACTGAATCGGGCTGAACCGGACCGGTCTGAACTGGGTTGAACCGGACCAAACCGGTTCAGCCAGAAAAAGAAGAAAAAGAAAGAGAAAAAGAAAAAGGAAAAATGGAAAAAATTCGGTAATGCAATCGAGCTCCGGGTAAGCCGGTAAGTGGTCAAATGGACCAATTTAATTTTTGAAATAATTATTTAAATATATATTTGATCAGATTTAACCCGAAAAATATAAATGTGTAGCTCGATAATCGGTGACAAACGAGAGCTCAAGTCAATCTCGATTTACGTACTAGCATGGAATCTCGGGTAATTAACCATTATTTACGGTAAATTACATCGTTATGCGTGTTAGAAATTCATCGCATAAATAACGGATTTAATTTTCGCATTAAATGAAATATATTTTGGAATTTGAGATAAAATGTCAAAATAATTATTGGAGTTATCCAAGAGTTTAGAACGAGGCCCAATAAATTGTTGGTGGGCCCAATAAGCCCAACATGCCTCGATGATGTGATTAGTAAATGAAAAATAGGATTAAGGCTGATTAAGGCCTATTAAGGTGCAATCGGGCGATTAAGAGTAAACGGGCCCAATGCTGTAAATTAAGCCCAGTAAAAGTGAAATGAAAGTAAAATGTATTGTATTTAACTTGATAAATGATTATTTGCAGCTCTAGAGAACATACTGGGAGTTAAATGGATCGGGTGATCGGTAACGACGAAAAATGTAGAATGATCAGAGAAATTGAGGTAAGGGAATTATGTGAGTAGCTAGAGGTAGCTACACGTATTTTCGGGTAGAGTTTCGAATAATTAAATTGTATATGGAAAATATCGGTAGAGACCCGACAAAGTAAAAATTATCGTTTTGCCCCTACTAAGGGAAATTTTGGAAAAGTTAGTATTGGATTGAAATATGCATAAATATCATGTTTTGAGTATTTTCACAATGAAATATTGCTTTTTAGCACATGATATGATATTCATTTTGACCCGAGAGGGTAAATGATGATTTTGCCCTTGTGAAGGGTAAATATTTTCACTTTTAGAAAAAGTCATGAAAAGAAAGAACTAAGTGTTCTTGATGTATTTTAATGCTTTTCAATAAGAAATTGGGTAGACTGGCTGAAGTTTTATCAATTGCATGAAATAGCACGTGACAGATGCTGATTTTGGTTTTGAAAACCATTCTTTGAAACTTAGCCACCTACATGATATATGTGGAAACAAAACATGCTGAGAGCATTACTCGCACAAGATTGACATGATTTGTGCATGTGACAAAGTGCTGGAAGCTTGGCTTGCACTCGATTTTTAAATGATTTTATACATGACATTGTGCTGGAGCTTAGCTCACACTAGTTTTCATACGAGATTTGACATGGTGTTGGAGCATAGCTCGTACTAGATGTCCACTATACTTGTTGCCATGCTTGAGAGTACTCGCACGTGGTTTTATGACATGCATAAGGTCATGCTGGGAGCTTTGGGTAGGTTGTGTGCCACACCGATTAAATAGGCTCGCACGTGCATTTCGAGACATGGCGTTGGATATTGAGAATATGTGGGCATGGGGTGTACGTTGTACCATGCTTATAGCATGGAGTACGTTGTACTGTGCCGTGATATATGATGTGTAGTCTTCGGACTAGGGATCTGATTGGCTGGCGGGATGGTTTGGTACCCACCTCCTGGGGCAGCCTTAGATGTGATGTGATACCCCGCACACCTGATCAGTGTAGCTTGGGATCACAGGATATGGCCATAGTCCTAGAGTTATTACCCTTATTCTTTCCTAGTCTCACATGTCACTTACTTTATGAAATTGCATGTCACTTACTTGCGAAATCGCATATTATTTGCTTTGTGAAATCACATATTACTTATTTCTTGATTTTGTGATTTCATGATTATATATTTTGGGACTGAGTCCTGATGATTTTGGGGTGGATGTGGATTTGAAATAAATGGCATATTTTGATATAATGTGCATTATTTAAATAGCATGATGCATAATTCCATGCTTTATCTGCCATTTCACGAAATGAATTGCCAATTTGAAATAAATCGCATGTTTTGACAAAATGTGCATTATTTAAACAGCATGAAGTATAATTCCATGCTTTATCTGCCATTTCACGAAATAAAATGTTTTATACGAATTATTTTACCTGGCATAAAAGTATACATGAAATTCGTATTTAAGAACGATTTCGAAAGAGAATGATTTAATGCATGACATCATGATCATGTAGATAGTGTGGTTATCTACTTGCTTACATGATTGCCTTACTAAGCGCATGGTTTACTCATTCCCCTTATTTCCCTTCTTTTCAGAGCACTTGCAATAATTAGTAAGTGGCTGAGGACTTGCATTCTTGGTATCCGCTGCTTCCCATCATTGAAAGGTATATATCCTGATATCATTTTGTATCTAAACATGTAATAACACAGTAATCATTTTGGAATATAATATGGGGGATGTGAATATTAGTAAACACGTACAAGTATAGAGTATCAAGTATAAAGTATACGTGTTTGCATTTAAATAAATTAAAAGATAGATGTCATGGTAGATGGTAAAGGGTGATTAATACTGACTCATAGCCTAACTGTTTGGTAGTGAGAATGTTCACGACAAGGAAAGGAAAGGAAAAAGCGAAAAATTTGTAGCAATTTTTGGTAAAAATGGATCATGACATGTACGGATTCTTTAAGTGTACAATTTCAGAGATGGTCTCATTTGCTGCGTTCCTACTGAAGGGGACGACAGAGCATTGGTGGAAGTCCACCGACCCATATTGATAGCTCGACATATAAAGATCAGTTGGGAGATATTTCTGGATGCCTTCAGGAGGCAGTTTGTTCCTGATACGGCCCAACGGAGGCTGCAGGCTGAATTTTTAAGGTTGAGTCAGGGGAGTCATTCAGTAGATAAGTATGAGACCAGATTTTTATCCCTGGAGAGGTATGACCCCGACACCATGAGTAGAGAGACTAGGAAGGTTCACAGATTCATTGATGGACTGATACCATTATTACGATCTAAATTGGTTCCATTTGACATCTCTACTTATGATGAGGCAGTGCGCAGGGCGCAACTATGTGAGCAGGATTATGAGAGGAATGTCTCTGAGTTCATGATAGTTGGAAAGGGTAGAGACCGAGATAGGAAGAGGCCAGTGAGTGATAATGCCAGAGGTTTCAGATATCGAGGTGGGAGGAGACTCTTCGGTAAGAGACCAAAGATTGAGAAAGTACATGAGAGGACTGTTAGATCTCTTACATATCCGGTCATAGCTCCAGCTGGAGGTATTATGATTAGAGGACCGAGGCCTATCACTGAGCAGTGCAGTAGATGTGGTAGATTCCATGGAGGTAGACCTTGTCTTGTTTCTATTAGATTGTGCTTCAGATATGGGCAGTCAGGGCATATGGCCAGAGTTGCCAAGAGGTTATAGATATTGCCTCATAGAAGGGTAAGGAGCTTGAGAGAGCTTCAGTTGATATGTCTGCTTCGAGGAGGAGAGTGACAACAGAGGAGAAAGGGAAACAAGTCATTGGACGAGGGCTAGTGCATACCTTGGACCAGGGGACAGCTGATGCTTCATCAGATGTGATTAAAGGTAACATCTTGATATATGATTTAGAAGCACATGTTTTAATTGATCTTATTACCACACATTCATTTATATCGCCTTCATTTGCATGTAAGTTAGAAAAGTATGTAGAACGAACACCTTTAAGTAGGATGATGTCGATTAGTAAGCATATGGATAATAGTCAGCTAGTGGAGTATGTGTTAAATGATTGTAAGCTAAGAGTAGGGGAAAGGGATATGACAGCCAATCTAATATTGTTAAGTATGAGTGATTTCGATGTAATCTTAGGAATGGATTGGTTATCGTCAAATCATGCTGTTTTAGATTATTATGCTAAGACAGTTATGTTTCCTAACCTTGAAAAATATGTTGTAAAGCTTGATGAAAAGAAATGAAAGTAGTAGTTATGGTTGAAATTTACAATGTAATATGCTGACTGAGAAATGAATATATTGAAGGTTTTATTGCGTACGTGGTTGATACGAATAAGATACATCCGGAGTTGGCAAATATTCCTGTGGTCAATGAGTTCCTAGATGTCTTTCTAGATAAATTGCCAGGGTTACCACCAGACAAAGAGATGGAATTCTGTATAGACTTGGTACCTAGTATTGAACCTATATCGAAACCACCGTATCGCATGTCCTTAGTTGAGCTGGAGGAGCTCAAGAGACAGTTACAAGAGCTGTTGGATAGAGGTTTCATCAGACCAAGTGTTTTACCTTGGGAAACATCAGTTTTGTTTGTAAAGAAAAAGGATGGAAGCCTTTGATTATGTATAGATTACAGATTGTTGAATAAGGCAACCATCAAGAATAGGTATCCCCTTACGTATTAATCACTTGTTGGATCAGCTCCGGGGAGCACATGTCTTTTTTAAGATTGATCTGAGGTCTGGGTATCATCAGTTGAAAGTTCGGAGTGGAGATGTACCCAAGACAGCATTTAAGACCCAATATGGCTATTATGAGTTCTTGGTTATGCCATTCAGATTGACGAATGCTCCCGCAACTTTCATGGCTTTGATGAGCAATGTGTTCAAGCCATATCTAGATTAGTTTGTTATCGTCTTCATCGATGACATATTGGTATATTCGAAATCATAGGAATAGCATGAGAAGCACCTCAGGATTGTATTGCATACCTTATGAGAGTAGAAGTTGTATGGTAAACTCAGTAAGTGTGATTTCTGGTTGTCACAAATCTCATTTTTGGGACACATTGTGTCAAGGGATGGTGTATTAGTGGATCCATCCAAGATTGAGGCTGTAGTTCAGTGGGAACAGTCGAGGACAGTCACCGAGATTAGGCGTTTCTTGGGTTTAACAGGATATTATCGGAGATTCGTTGAAGGATTTTCAAAATTAATTTCTCCGTTAATATATCTCACTCGAAAGGGTGTATCTTTTATATGAGATGAAGATTGTAAGAAGAGTTTTCAGGAGTTAAAGAGTCGATTGACCAGCGCTCCGATTCTCACTACCCCTACCAGCTTAGGAGGATTTTTAGTGTATATCGATCCTTCGCATCAGGGACTGGGTTGTGTATTGATGCAGGATGGGAGGGTAGTTGCTTATGGATCCAGATAGCTGAAGGAACATGAGAAGAACTATTCGACCTACATTTGGAGTTAGCAGCAGTAGTGCTTGCGTTGAAGGCATCGTCACTACTTGTATGGTGAGAAGTTTCAGATTTTTACTAACCATAAGAGCCTTAAGTATCTGTTCTCGTTGAAAGAATTGAACATGAGACAGAGAAGATGGCTAGAGCTTCTAAAGGACTACGATTGCGAGATACTTTATCATCCGGGTAAGGCTAACATTGTAGCTGATGCTTTGAGTAGGAAGAGCCTTGGGATGGTATCGTATATGATGGTCAGGGAACATGAGTTGCTAGAGCAGTTTGCTAGCCTCAGTTTTGGAATTATGCCTTCTAACATGGATATGGAGTATATGATTGCTAGTCTATGCTTGGAGCCAGATCTGTTGGACAGGATCAGACAGGCTCAGCAGACTGATCCGTACTGTATTGACATGATTGGTCAGATATAGAGGGGCACAGTGACTGACTTTGAGATGAGTTCAGATGGACTTCTGAGGTTTAAAGGCAGATTGTGTGTTCCCAAGGACCCAGAGCTCAGGAGATTGATATTATCGAAAGCTCATCCGTCGAGGTATATGTTGCATCTGGGGAGTAATAAGATGTATCAGAATCTCTGGAAGGTGTTCTGGTGGTCAGGTATGAAGAAAGATGTGACAGATTTTGTGGCGAGATGTCTCGTATGTCAGTAAGTGAAGGTAGAGCATCAAAAGCCTGCAGGGTTATTGTAGCCTCTACCTATATCGACATGAAAATGAGAGCATATCACAACGGATTTCGTTATGGGTTTACCGAGGACCCGGAGGAATCACGATGCGATATGGGTGATAGTTGATAGACTGACGAAGTCAACCCACTTTCTAGCTATGAGAGCTACCGATACTCTGAGTTCTTTGGTAGAGTTGTATGTACGCTAGGTAGTGAAGTTACATGGTATTCCAGTGAGCATTGTCTCGGATAGGGATTCCTGTTTCACTTCCCACTTTTGGAAACATTTTCAGGAAGCCATGAGAACCCAGTTGAGTTTGAGCACCACTTTTCATCCTCAGACAGATGGTCAGTCAGAGAGGACTATACAGACTCTGGAGGATCTGTTGAGAGCATGTGTGTTGGATTTTAGAGGCTCCTGGGATGATCATTTGCACTAGCCAAAGTTGCATACAACAACAGTTATCATGCAAGTATAGAGAAGGCACCGTATGAGGCATTATATGGTCGTAGATGTCATTCCCCTATCGGTTAGGAAGAAGTGGGTGACAAAAATATTTTTACTCCTGATTTGGTTACATATGCCTCTGAGGATGTCTAATTGATTGTTGAGAGATTGAGGACAGCTCAGAGTAGACAGAAAAGCTATGCTGACAAGAGACGAAAACCATTTGAGTTCGTAGTTGGTGGTTTAGTGTTTCTGAAGGTTTCTCCTTCCAAGGGTATAGCAAGATTTGGAAAGAGAGATAAGCTGAATCCTTGCTACATTAGACCCTTTGAGATACTTGATCGAGTGGGAGATAAGGCATACAGGTTGGCTTTGCCACCGGATTTATCGAGCATGCATAATGTCTTCCGTATTTCGATGCTAAGGAAGTATCATCCAGATCTAAATCATGTGATTCGATATGAGCCATTGGAGCTTAAAAGTGACTTGACTTATGTAGAGAAACCGATTCGGATACTGGATAGAAAGGAGAAGGTCTTGAGAAATAAGATTACCGAGTTAGTGAAGATTCTCTGGCAGCATCACACTTCAGAGGAAGCTATTTGGGAACTAGAGAGTCTAATGTGAGAGAGATACCCCTCATTGTTTGAAGAGTAACTTGGTTCTAATTTAAAAGACCAAATTTCTTAAGGTTGGGAGGATTGTAAGACCCGTAATTTAATATGTACTCTTTATGATTTTGTGATGTATGGACAAGTCACATTTAATATGAATCATAAGGAATAAATGTTTTTAAGTTGAAAATGTGTATGATATGCAAAACGAGTAATTAAGCAAAGTTAAATCGAATGCAACAGTGATTTTTGGGAAGAAGTTATAGCAGAACTGCTTCTGAGGAGGAGCAGATCGATCTCCCATTCAATGTAGATCGATCTTGAAGAGGTTTTAGGTAGAACAGATTGATCTCATGTAAGGGCCAGATCAATCTCCTTAAGGTTCTGAGTAAAGCAGATCGATCTTAGGCTTAAGAGCTTATCGATCCCCTAAGTTCAAAAGCTAGATTTCTAAAGGGAAAAAGGAAGGACAAATCGATCTCACTTAGTTAGCAGATCGATCTCTAAGTGCAATTCTATAAATACAAGGCTCTGCAAACCTCTGTTTCCCAAGAAACATCAAACCCCATTTAAAATCAAAGTTAAACCTAATCTTTCTACTCTAGAAAACTTCAACTTGCAAGTAGTTTTGAGTGAGGTTTAGTTCAGCAAAGTTGTTCTTAGTAAAGAGGAGAACAACATACTTGGAAATAAGAAGTTAGAATAAAAGATTGATGGAGCAATGAGGATTTTTTCCAATTTTGGTGAAAAGAGGAAAAGTTCAAGCTACGTAAGATTCAATACACCAAGTTCATGTATGTTAAACTAGATGATTTGATGAGTAAATCGGTGTATGTCTAAATTGTTGGAAATAAATGGATCATGAAAAATATCCATGACCTAACTATTGGTATGAAATTGAGAAAATGATGAGGAAGTTGAGTAAACATGGCTTTAAGGATGAAATAAGCATGTATGGAAGATTGTAAGGTAGTTGTATGAAATACATAAATGGAAATAGATGAAAAATGAAGATAGTTATATGAGATATATGATATAACTCCATAATGAGAGAAGTGATAAGACTGTGGTATTGAGAGGAGTTGAATGCATTGATTTAGAGTCATGCAAGTGAAAACAAGTATATTAAAGTATACTGATGTGGATAATTATTAACAGCTTCAAAGTTGATATTGGAAGTTGATCGAACTGCCAGAGTAAGCAGCACTGAGGAAGTGAGGTCATGTGACGTGATCCGAGGTAAGGGAATTTTGTGAGTAGCTAGAGGTAGCTACATGTATTTTGAATAGAATTTTGATAATTATATGATATATGAATTCCCGTGAATAGAATTGTTGCGATAAAGACCGAAGAGATAAATAGTGGTTTTATCCAAAAATAGGGTAAAAAGGCCTTAGAAGCATGTTTGTGACTAATCTTCATAGTTGCATGATAGAATGGCTAATGTTTTCATGTATATGCGAAAACAGCACACTTGAGTGCCGATTTGATTTGAGTTCGGTGAATTATGATTTTGAATAAGTCATCTATCGAGTTTATGTGTAAACCATAAGTGCTAGAGAATACTCGTACTTGATTTTTGAGATATGCATCACATAGTACTTGAGTGTATTCTCGTACAAAATTTTAAATGCGATTTATGCATGATAGAGTACTGAGAGCATTGCTCGTACTTAGGTTTATTGATTAATGCATTATAGAGTATTAGGAGCTTTACTCATACTCAGTTTTACATTATATAGTACTGGGAACATTGCTTGTACTCAGTTTTATTGAATCATGCATTATAGAGTATTAGGAGCTTTGCTTATACTCAGGTTTTACATGACATAGTAATGAGAGCATTGCTGGCACTAGAGTTATGTCATTGTGATATGGTCGTACTAAGAGTTTACTTGCACGTACCGAATTTTGAAAGAAAGCATGAAATAGCTGTGTTGGGGGCCTGTGCTGACTGTGTATCACACCGATTATAGGCTCACACGTGTAATATTTTGAGATATGGTCAAGGGCTATCGAAAATATAACCCATAGTATGAGGACTAAGACTTATGGCAAGCATCTTAACTATGAGGTATATCCAAGGTATGTGGACTAAGACTTATGGTAAGCATCCCACCTTGAGATAGGGTCCGTGGAGTACTTTGTATCGTGTATGTTACATGGAGTATGTTATACCGTGAGTACACGATATGAGTGAGTTGTGAACTGACGGTTGAGGATTTGACCCACCTACCATTACAACAAATGTGAGACCCCGCACACTGAGTACTGTGCAGCCTGGGATCACGAAAATTAAGTTATGATTATAATCTCGGAACATGTTGTCGCCTATCTGCTTTCGTGCAAATTGAGTTTCTTGAATGAACTATCACATGGTTTTATAATGTAGACATGTGAATTTGTGTGTGATAAAGGGTAACCCGAGGGATGGGTGAGACCCAGATTTTCATGTTTTTAAACATGATGTGCCATATTATTTTGATTTAATTAAATGGCATGACAAAATGTGATTTGCGTGAAATTACATGAGAAATGCAATATTTTGCATAAACTGCTAAGGTTGTGAAACCAGCATGTTTTCAGTTTTATAACTGACGATTTGTATCTATATATATAGATATTGCACAAGCAAGATGCATGCTTTAGATATGAGTCGATAAGGAAATGATTTCAAGGCATGAGCATTGTATTTTGTAGATAGTGTGGTTATCTACTTGCTTGCCTGATTTCCTTACTGAGCTGTAAGCTCACCTCCATTTTATTTCCCCTATCTACAGAGCGTTCACAGTAGTCTGGCACGACTGAGAACTTGTATTCTTTGATCCGCTGCATATCTATCTTATGAGAGGTATACACCTTTGAAACATTTTGTACTGAACAATGTAAAAGCATAGTTATGTAAACGAATGTATGATCGGGGATGTATATGTATAAGTAATTGTATTAATGTATAAGAGTTACATTATAGAAAAGAATATTGACTTGTATGCATATTATGAATGAGTATGGTTGAGGTGACTAATATCGAATCACAGTCCAACATTTTAGTGTCGAGTAATAACAGAACGAGAGGTGAGTAAAATGCAAAAATTTTGTGGTGATGTTGGTAAGTCACGGGAGGGGTGGTTGTGACATGTTTAAATGCTATGTTTCAAAGTAAACATATGAATTGTTTTTCACAAGTATGAACGTACGAAAGTATATTTACATGACTTCCTATTTGTTTTATATAGTTAGAACTATTTTAATTACATTTCTTACCGAGCTTTATCAAAAGTTCACCCCCATTTCTCTCCATTTCAGAGTACCTGTAGTAAGATCTCTCAGCTGTAACAGAGTAGACAAGTAGCTGGTGGATTTAGTGCCTCCTAGCTTACTTTTATTATAAGCTGCGGTATATCACCGAACGTTTATTTCCAGACATCTATTTTGTACAGATACTGGATGTATAATTACCTTTGGGATGTAATCAATGGATTATTGATAGTATGTGAATACTTTGGGATGTATGGAATTGGAAAGTGAATTAAGATGAGGAAATTAAATCAACTGCCTTGCGAATATATATATATATATATATATATATATATATATATATATATATATATATAAACTGTGTTTGCTTGCAGGAGGATAGGGTATAATATAAAGGGATATGCTGTCGAAATTTTTGGCAAAATTAGATGATTAAAAAGAATAAGGAAAAAAAGTAATGAAGTAACTTACACTGAACAAGAATGCAACCTAATTAGGAAATGAGATTAAGGAAAAAGTTAGCCCATATTTCTGCGCTTTCGGGACGTGACAGTAAACGTGGTATCAGAGCAAACATTGTCTAGTATTGTCAGTGTCAGGTAGTTAAAGTATGATTACATCCCAAGTATCTATATTTATCTAGTTATAAATTTAGATATATTTGTGATAGTTGTAGCTAAAATTTATTGGTATCGGTACAAGTAATTTATATTTGCTACCATAAGAGGTAGAAGAGGTCGCCCACGGAGGCAGAACAAACCACCTACACCCCCTCCTCCTCAGCCAGAGAGCCCCAATACCTGGATGAGGAGACTGGAGTAAGGAATTTAAAGTATGAGGGAGGGGCTTAATGCCCTTATCAATATGTTTGCCCAGCAGTTTGGGGCACATGCTTCAAATTTCGGTGCTACTACACTCGTACCTCCTCCTCCTCCATAGGCCCCTGAGTCACCTCCGGTAGCTCAGCCTCCTGTATAGATTGAGATAGATAACAGGGATAAAGGCAGAATGAAGGATTTTCTGAAAATGCACCCTCCAGAGTTCAAGGGTGTGAAGGAATCGGTACGAGCTGAGGAATGGTTAATGGACTTGGAACGAATATTAGAATATTTAGAATGTACCGAGGCAGAGAGGGTCAGAATGGACACCTATATGTTGACTGCACAAGCCTGTGTATGGTGGAGAGCAGGTTTACTACACTTATGCCATACATCCCGAAAATCGTTAGAGATGAGCAGGGCTGAGAACGAAGATTTCTGTCTGGATTAAGATCGCCATTAGGGACAGACTAATTGGTCTCTGTATTATAGAATTCAGTGATGCTCTAGAGCGAGCTTAGGAGTTAGAAAGAGGTCTTGACATCGCTCAGGCCCAATATAGACTAAGGTGGGAGTCAGGGTAATGATAGCAGATCTAATCTTACTAAACATGTACGGCTTTGATGTAATTTTAGGAATGGATTAGTTAGCCGTCAATAGGGTAAGTTTAGACTGTTATACCAAGATTGTAACCTTCTCCTTGCCTGATAAATTCGAAGTATGTTTTGTCACTAAGAAATGAAATGAAAATATATAATGTTTTGAAATATGATGTGGTGTGAACCTTTTGATGTTTTACTGATGATGAAGGTTATATAGCTTTTGTATTGGATACCAGTAAGGAACATCCAAATATTAATGACATACCGGTAGTATGTGAGTTTCTAGATGTGTTTCCTGAGGAATTATCAAGGTAATCGTCGGAGAGAGAGCTGGAGTTTACTATTGATTTAGTGCCAGATACTCAGCCAATCTCTAAGACTCCCTATAGAATGGCACCAGTGGAATTGAAAGAGCTGAAAAAGCAGTTGTAAGAATTGTTGGACAATGGTTTTATCAGACCCAGTGTGTCACCTTGGGGAGCTCCAGTTTTATTTATCTGGAAGAAGGATTGTAGCCTCAAGTTGTGCATAGATTACAGGTTGTTGAATAAGGCAATGATAAAGAACAAGTACCCCTTGCCCAAAATAAATAATTTATTTGATCAGTTGAGAGGGGCTTTAGGGTTTTCGAAGATTGACTTGAGGTCTGGCTATCACTAGTTGAGGATCAAGAAGGAAGATGTGGCCAAGACAGCGTTCAGGACTAGATATGGACACTATGAATTTTTAGTGATGCCTTTTGGCTTGACTAATGCCCCTGCTGCTTTTATGGGTCTGATGAATGAAGTATTGTGGGATTACCTAGATCAATTTGTGATTGTCTTTATTGATGATATCTTGGTTTATTCTAAGTCTTAAGAGGAACATAAGCAGCATTTGAGGACAGTGCTCCAGACTCTTCAAGAGAAACAGTTATATGGGAAACTGAGCTAGTGTGAATTTTTGCTGGAGTAGGTAGCTTTCCTCGGTCACATTATATCCAAGGATGGGGTGTTAGTTGATCCATCCAAGGTTGAGGCAGTACTCGAATGGGAAAGTCGAGGATTATAACTGAGATTCGGAGTTTTCTAGGGCTGACAGGGTACTACCGAAGATTTGTAGAAGGATTTTCAAAATAGCAGCTCCACTGACGAAGCTCACATGTAAAGGAACTCCTTTTGTATGGTCAAAGGCTTTTGAGCAGAGTTTTTAGGAGCTCAAACAGAGATTAATTGTCACACCCGTTCTAACTCTTCCAAGTGGTTTGGGAGGATTTGCGGTAAACTGTAATACTTCTCACTAGGGTTTGGGATTTGTACTTATGCAAAATGGACGAGTGATAGCTTATGGTTCCAGGCAATTAAAGGACCATAAGCGAAACTGTCCCACCCATGATCTGGAATTAGCCACTGTGGTATTTGCTTTGAAGATTTGGCGGCATTACCAGTATGGTGAGAAATTTTAGATCTTCACTAACCACAAGAGGTTAAAGTATATATTTGATCAGAAGGAGCTTAACATGACACAGAGACGATGGTTAGAGCTCTTTAAGGATTATGACTACGAGATTTTGTATCATCCGGGTAAGGTGAACGTGGTGGCAAATGCTCTCAACAGGAAGGGAATAATGTCATATATGATGGTTAGAGAATGAGAGCTACTGGAATAGCTTGTCAAACTCAGAATTAATGTTGAAGAACCAGAGATTGGATTTCTGGCTAGCTAACAGGTTGAGCTCAGCATTCTAGATTGGATCAGGGTAGGACAAAGAAATGATCAGAGGTTATTAGACATGGTTAGCCATGCAAAACAAGCTATGCAATCAGAGGCCAAGTCTACGTTTCAAACGATGATGCCCTGAAGCAATAGATTCTAAAGGAGTCTCACTGCTCCCGATACACCATGTACCCAGGTAGCACCAAAATGTACCATGATCAACGGAAGGTGTATTGGTGGATTGGCATGAAGCGAGATGTAGCAGAATTCGTTGCCAGGTTTTTGGTATGTCAATAGGTTAAGATTGAACATCAGAAGCCCGTAGGATTTCTTAAGCCCATATCAGTGCCTACATGGAAATGGAAGCACATAACAATGGATTTTATTATGGGATTATCGTGGACCCGAAGGGGTCATGACGTAATCTGGGTTATAGTAGACAGATTGACTAAGAGTGCCCACTTCCTCGTCATTAAGAGTGCAGATTCTTTGAGTGCCTTATCAGAACTGTATGTCAGAGAGGTAGCTCGATTACATGGGGCTCCCATGAGCATTACGTTAGATAGAGATCTCAAGTTTACCTCTAGATTTTGGACACACTTTTAGGAAGCCATGGGATCTAAGTTGAACCTCCGCACCACCTATCATCCTCAGACTGACGATCAATTCGAGCGGACTATTCAAACATTAGAGGATATGTTGAGGGCGTGTGTGTTGGATTTTAAGGGTTCATGGGATAATCATTTGCCTCTTGTAGAGTTCGCTTATAATAACAGCTACCATACTAGTATCAAGATGACACCATATAAAGATTTGTATGGCAGGAGATGTAGGTCCCCAATTGCTTAGGAAGAAGTGGGTGATCGAAAGATTATGGCTCCCGATTTAGTGGAACAGGCAGCGAAGGGTGTTCAGGTTATTTGTAATAGACTTCGGGCTGCTAAGAATAGGCAGAAGAGTTACGTCGATGTGCGCAGACGGCCACTTGAGTTTCAGGTTGGGGACTTTGTGTTTCTAAAGGTATCTCCGAGTAAGGGCATCATACATTTTGGAAAGAAAGGGAAGTTGAGTCCTGGCTACATCAGTCCATTTAAGATACTAGAGAGAGTGGGAGAAGTTGCTTACCAGTTAGCTTTACCTCCATAGCTATCCGGGATACATAACATCTTCCATGTCTCAATGTTGAGGAAATATAATCTGGATCGCTCTAATATCATTAAGTACGAAGCCTTGGACCTCTAGGGATATATGAGCTATGTGGAAGAACCTATTTGAATCCTCGACAGGAAGGAAAAGGCACTTCAAACAAAGAAGATCCCATTAGTAAAAGTTCTCTGGCAACACCACTCAATGGAAGAAGCAACATGGGAGCAAGAGAGCCTTATGAGAGAGAAGTACCCTCGACCGTTTGACGAAACAAGCTGAATTTGGACCAAATTCTTAAAAGCTGGAGAGAAATGTGAGACCCAAATTTTTCCCATGCTATGGTTTATTTTGAGATAAGTCGAGAAGCTTAAGACTTACTTAAATGTTCATATAGGGCTTAGGAGAATAGAGATGCCGAAATAGTAGCACGAAGCTCGAGGTAAATATTTCGAGTTATGATCCCAAATTTAAGTACTTCTTAGGAAAGTATAATTTTGAGCTTGTTATGATGATTGGAAAGTTAAACTAAGAAATTGGAAATGAAAAAGTTAGTAAAACTCAGGTTTCTACTAAACATAGCAAATAGGCCTAATAGGAAAAATAAATTTGGAATAAATTCTAAAAATTTATGAAAATTATTTTGAGGTCATGAGAAATTAGTAGAAGGTATAATTTACATGAGGAATGAATATTGAGTGGAAATAAGGAGGTTTCGATGACCAAATGAATTTTTAAAATAAACTGAAAACCTTAAGTTACATTGCTTGGTAATGACTAAGTTACGTAAAATGAGCCCAATCAGGAAATGTTTCTTAAACAGGTGGGCCCAAATTTTTATGAGAGATACTAGAGACATAGTAGAACATTTGAGAAGTGAGAATTTGGAGGAAATTAGACTAGAAATGATTTTTATGAATTTATCAAAACAGAACAGAAAATTTTTTTGCTTCAGTAAACAGACCAATACCCAGAAAAACCCAATTTTGACCCACTTACAGACCGAATTTAGGCCCAACCTTTTGGACCATGAAGCAAGACTTAAAGACCTTTCAGAAGGCTCTGAAATCATCTCGAAAAAAGCTTCCACGGGCCCTCACCTCCCTCTAGAAATTTTCATACGCGTCATTCCCTAGAGAAGAAGACGTGATTTTTCAGCCACCTTCCGGCCATTTTCAGGTGACGGTTAAGAAGGAAACAATTTTCCTCTTCAAGTCCTCTACAACATATAAAAGATTCAGCCCCAAAGAAGTTTATTTGCATGGTAAAATGTTATAGAGAAGAACCGGGGGCAGAATCTGTCCATTACGAGGTAAGAGAAAGTTTCAATCTTAGAAGTTTTTGGTTGAATTTTCTTGTAGTTTTCAATGAATCTAAGCTATATACATGTTGATCTATAGTTGAGGAGTAATTTGGAGGATCTAAAGCTTGGTCAACCTTAGTCAAAGTTGAGGTAAACTTGATGAATAATGATGAATTTGAGATATGTGATTATTTGATATTGTTGGATGATTTTTAGTTAAGTGGAAATTGATGAAATAATTTTTAGGAAGGGGAATGATTTCGGTCAGCCTAGGGTTATAAGAAAAGGATGAAGTTTGGTGATGTTTGAGGTTATAAATTGTTAAATTAATACCGAGAAAGTCTGATTTAAAGCTAGATTTAGTCAAAAAATCGAAAAGTGTAGAAATTGAGAAATTGGAAAGTTGATAACCTTGAATCATGGACTTAAGTGAGTATTTAAGTTATTAAGGTAGTAAATATAAAGTTAAAACAATAAAATTGGTGAAATTAGTTTAAACCAGTAGTTAAATTGGTAAAACCAAAAAAGTAGAAAAAGTTGACTAAAAAGTTAAAATCGGTCAAACTTTGAGAAGATAAATACATATTCAGATATGTTAAGCTGAAATTGAATAATATTTGATGAGTTGATATTGTTTTGGGTAGCTCAGGAAAATCAGTGCGTTTAACGAGGTAATTTCGATCCCCGATGAAATAACACTACTTTAGCCCAGTAGAGGTAAGTGGCGTATCAGAGCAAATTTTATCTAGTACTGTCAGTGTCGGGTAGTTAAAGTATGATTACATCTCAAGTATCTGTACTTATCTGATTATAAATTGTATATACCAGTGATAGATGTAGTTAAAATTTATTGGTATCGGTGCAGGTAATTTATATTTGTTACCATGAGTGGTAGAAGAGGCCGCCCACGGAGGCAACCAACCACCTACACCCCCTCCTCCTTAGCCAGAGAGCCTTGATACCCGAATGAGGAGACTGGAGCAAGGAATGCAAAGTATGAGGGAGAGGCTTAAAGCCCTTACCACTATGTTTGCCCAACAGTTTGAGGCACATACTTTCAGATTCCGGTGCTACTACACCCGCACCTCCTCTTCCTCCACAGGCCCCTCAGGCACCTCCGGTAGCTCAACGTCCAGCATAGATTAAGACAAATAATAGGGATAAAGGCAGAATGGAGGATTTTTTTAAAAATGTACCCTCTAGAGTTTAAGGGTGTGAAGGAATCGGTACGAGCTGAGGAATGGTTAACGGACATGGAACGAATATTTGAATATTTAGAGTGTACCGAGGTAGAGAGGGTCAGAATGGCAACCTATATGTTGATTGGTTAGGCCTGTGTATGGTAGAGAGCCACCGAAACTCATTTGATGTCCCAGCATCCAGAGATTTCTTGGGAGACATTTTTAGCTACTTTTAGGGGTCAGTATATACCGTATGCTGCCCAACAGAAGATACAAACAAAATTCTTAGAGTTAACACAGGGCAGTATGACTGTGGATGAGTATGAGAATAGGTTTACTACACTTATGCGGTACGACCCAAAAATCGTTAACGACGAACAGCGCTGAGCACAAAGATTTTTATTCGGATTAAGACCCACCATTAGGGACAGACTACTTGGTCTCTGTATTACAGAATTCAGTGATGCTTTAGATTGAGCTCAGGATGTAGAAAGAGGTCTTGACGTCAATCAGGCCCAATATGGAACTAGGGGAAAATTAAAGGGCAAGGGTAAGAAAATGGAGATCTATAGAACTGAATCGCAGAGGAGTCAACCAAAGAGACTGAAACTTGGTGATGCTCCAGTGAGAGCTGATAGGCTTGTGACTCCGACTATCCCCCTATAGCCACCTGAGGGCAATTGATGACCAAGAAGAATTGCCAGGAGTACGGTAAGATGCATAGTGGTCCTTGCCTCTTGAGATCAAGTGTATGATGTGGTGAGAAAGGACATCTGATGAGAGATTTTCCACAACAGTAGACTCCACAGCCACAAAATCAGCCTCCCCCACTACCTGAGAGACCGCCTGAGAGACAGACACGAACAGTTCAGAGGTAAACCCCTCAGAGACAAGCTATAGCAGAAGTAAAGGGTAAGAGGCTTGTCACCCGAGGGAAAGTCTTCGCAATTGATCAGGAGACAATAAATGCCTCATCTGATGTTATCAGAGGTAATATTCTTGTCTGTAATCATAGAGCTAATGTTTTGTTTGACCTTGGATCCGCACACTCATTCATTTCACCTCAGTTTGTAAAGTGTCTGCATGTCAAATCTGAACCTCTAGATTATATATGTCATATCGGTACTCCCCTGCATGAGACCCAAGTAACTGATAGAGTGTGTAAGAATTGTGAAATTAAGATGGGAGACAGGGTAATGATAGCAGATCTAATCTTACTTAACATGTACGGCTTCGACGTAATTTTAGGAATGGATTGGTTAGCTGCCAAAAGGGTAAGTTTAGACTGCTATACCAAGACTGCAACCTTCTCATTGCTTGATAAATTTGAAGTATGTTTTGTCACTAAGAAATGAAATGAAATGAAATATATAATATTTTGAAATATGATGTGGTGTGAACCTTTTGATATGTTACTGATGATGAAGGTTATATAGCTTTTGTATTGGATACCAGTCGGGAACATCTAATTATTGAAGACATACCGTAGTATGTGAGTTTCCTGAGGAATTACCGGGGTTATCACTAGAGAGAGAGCTGAAGTTTACTATTGATTTAGTGCCACATACCCAGCCAATCTCTAAGACTCCCTATAAAATGGCACCAGTGGAATTGAAAGAGCTAAAGAAGCAATTGTAAGAATTGTTGGACAAAGGTTTTATCAGACCCAATGTGTCACATTGGGGAGCTCCAGTTTTATTTGTCAGGAAGAAGGATGGTAGCCTCAGGTTGTTCATAGATTACAGGTTGTTGAATAAGGCAACGGTAAAGAACAAGTACCCCATGCCCAGAATAGATGATTTATTTGATCAGTTGAGAGGGGCTTTAGTGTTTTCGAAGATTGACTTGAGGTCTGGCTATCACCAGTTGAGGATCAAGAAGGAAGATGTGGCCAAGACAGCGTTCAAGACTAGATATGGACACTATGAATTTTTGGTGATACCTTTTGGCTTGACTAATGCCCTTATTGCTTGTATAGGTTTGATGAATGAAGTATTCCAAGATTACCTAGATCAATTTGTGATTGTCTTTATTGATGATATCTTGGTTTATTCTAAGTCCCGGGAGGAATATGAGCAGCATTTGAGGATAATGCTCTAGACTCTTCAGGAGAAATAGTTATATGGGAAACTGAGTAAGTGTGAATTTTTGCTGGAGTAGATAGCTTTCCTCGGGCACATTATATCCAAGGATGGGGTGTTCGTTGATCTATCCAAGGTTGGGATAATACTCGAATGGGAAAAGTCGAGGACTATAACTGAGATTCGAAGTTTTCTGGGGCTGGAAGGGTATTACCAGAGATTTGTAGAAGGGCTTTCCAGAATAACAGATCCACTGATGAAGCTCACGCGTAAAGGAACTCCTTTTGTATGGTCAGAGGCTTGTGAGCAGAGTTTTCAAGAGCTCAAACATAGATTAATTGCTGCGCCTGTTCTAACTCTTCCAAGTGGTTCGAGAGGATTTGTAGTATACTATGATGCTTCTCACCAGGGTTTGGGATGTGTACTTATGCAAAATGGACAAGTGATTACTTAAGTTTCCAGGCAATTAAAGGACTATGAGCGAAACTATCCCACCCATGATCTAGAATTAACCACTGTGGTATTTTCTTTAAAGATTTTGCGACATTACCTGTATGGTAAGAAATTTCAAATCTTCACTGACCACAAGAGCTTGAAGCATATATTTGATCAGAAGTAGCTTAACATGAGACAAAGACGGTGGTTAGAGCTCCTTAAGGATTATGATTGTGAGATTTTGTATCATCGGGTAAGACAAACGTGGTGGTAGATGCTCTCTGCAGGAAGGGAATAGTGTCATATATGATGGTTAGAGAATAAGAGCTATTGGGACAGTTCGTTGGACTCAGAATTAATGTTGAAGAAGCAGAGATTAGATTTATGGCTAGCTTACAGGTCAAGCCCAACATCTTAAATCGGATCAGGATAGGACAAAGAAATGATCAGAGGTTATTAGACATGGTTAGCCAGGTAAAACAAGCTACACAGTCAGATTTTACGATCATTAAGGATGAACTGTTAAGGTTGAGAGGCTAAGTCTGCATTCCCAACAATGATGCCTTAAAGCAACAGATTCTAAAGGAGTCTACTGCTCCCAATACACCATGCACCTAGGTAGCACCAAAATGTACCATGATCAGTGAAAGGTGTATTGGTGGACTGGCATGAAGCGAGATGTAGCAGAATTCGTGGCTAGGTGTTTGGTATGTCAGTAGGTTAAGATCAAACATCAGAAGCTCGTAGGATTTCTTACACTCTTACCAGTGCCTACATGGAAATGGGAGCACATCACGATGGATTTTAATATGGGATTATCGCGGACCTGAATGGGTCATGACGCAATCTGGGTTATAGTTGACGGATTGACTAAAAGTGCCCACTTCCTCGCCATTAAGAGTAAAAATTCTTTGAGTGCCTTAGCAGAACTGTATGTCAGAGAGGTAGCTCGATTACATGGGGCTTCCGTGAGCATTACGTCAGATAGAGATCCCAGGTTTACCTCCAAATTCTAGACACACTTTCAGAATGCCATGGGATCTAAGTTGAAGCTTAGCATCGCCTATCATCCTCATACTAGCTGTCAATCCGAGCGGACTATTCAGACCTTGGAGGACATGTTGAGTGCATATGTGTTGGATTTTAAGGCTTCATGGGACGATCATTTACCCTTTGTAGAGTTTGCTTATAATAATAGCTACCATACTAGTATCAGGATGACACCTTATGAAGCTCTGTATGGCAAGAGATGTAGGTCCCTAGTTTCTTGGGAAGAAGTGGGTGATTGAAAGATTATGGCTTTCGATTTAGTGGAACAGGCAGCGAAGGGTGTTCAGGTTATTTGTAATAGACTTCGAGTTGCTCAGAATAGGCAGAAGAGTTATGCCGATATGTGTAGACGGCCACTTGAGTTTTAGGTTAGGGACTTTGTGTTTCTGAAGGTATCTACAAGTAATGGCATTATGCGTTTTGGAAAGAAGGAGAAGTTGAGTCCTCACTACATCGGTCTGTTTGAGATATTAGAGAGATTGAGAGAAGTTACTTACCGATTAGTTTTACCTCCACAGCGTTTCGGGATTATAACGTCTTTCACGTCTCAATGTTGAGGAAATATAATCCGGATCACTCTCATATCATTGAGTACGAAGCCTTGGACATCTAGGGAGATATGAACTATGTGGAAGAACCTATCTGGATCCTCAACAGGAAGGAACAGGTACTTCGGATGAAAAAGATTCCATTGGTAAAGGTTCTCTGGCAGCACCACTCAATGGAAGAAGTAACGTGGGAACTAGAGAGCCCTATGAGAGATAAGTACCCTTGACTGTTTGGCGAACCGAGCTAAATTTGGAGGGCCAAATTCTTAAAAGGTGGGGAGGAATGTGAGACCAAAAATTTTCCCATGCTATGATTTATTTTGAGATAAGTCGAGAAGCTTAAGACTTACTTAAATGTTCATGTAGGGCACATGAGAACAAAGGTGCCAGAATAGTGGCATGAAGCTCGAGGCACATATTTCGAGGTATGATCCCAAATTTAAGTACTTCTTAGGAAAGTATAATTTTGAGCTTGTTATGAGGATTGGAAAGTGAAACTATGAAATTGGAAACGAAAAAGTTAGTAAAACTCAAGTTTCCACTAAAACGAGCAAATAGGCCCAATAAGAGAAATAAATTTGGAATAAATTCTAGAAATTTATGAAAATTATTTTGACGTCATGTGAAATTATTACAAGGTATAATTTACATGTGGATTGAATATTGAGTAGAAATAAGGAGGTTTCAGTGATCGAATGAATTTTTAAAGTAAACCGAAGACCTTAAGTTACATTGCTCGGTAATGACCAAGTCATGCAAAATGGGCCTAATCGGGAAACTTTTCTTAAACAAGTGCGCCCTAAAGTTTTATGAGAGATACAAGAGACATAGTAGAACATTTGAGAAGTGAGAATTTGGAGGAAATTGGACTAGAAATGATTTTTATGAATTTATCAAAACAGAACAGAAAATTTCTCTACTTCAGTAAGCAGACCAGTACCTGAAAAAATCCAATTTTGACCCACCTATAGACGAGAATTAGGTCTGTACTTTTGGCCCATGAAGTAAGACTTAAATACCTTTTAGAGGGCTTTGAAATCATCCCGAAACAAGCTTCCACGCGCCCTCACCTCCCTCCAAAAATTTTCATATGCATCATTCCCTGGAGAAGAAGACGTGATTGTTTTGACCACCTTTCGGCCATTTTCAGGCGACGGTCAAGAGAACATAATCTTCTACTTGAAATCCTCTATAACAGATAAAAAATTCAACCCTAAAGGAGTTCATTTACTAGGTGAAATCTTAGAGAGAAGAACAGGGGACAGAATCTGTCCATTACAAAGTGAGAGAAAGTTTCAATCTTAGAAGTTTTTGGTTAATTTTTCTTTTAGTTTTTAATGAATCTAAGCTATATACATGTTGATCTACAGTTGAGGAGTAGTTTGGAGGATCAAAAGCTTGGTCAACCTTGGTCAAAGTTGAGGTAAACTTCATGAATGATGATAAACTTGAGATATGTGATTATTTGATGTTGTTGGATGATTTTTAGTTAAGTGTAAATTTATGAAATAATTTTTAGGAAGGGGAATGATTTCGATTAGTCTAGGGTTATAAGAAAAGGATGAATTTTGTGATGTTTGAGGTTATAAGTTGTTAAATTAATACCGAGAAAGTCTGATTTAAAGCTAGGTTTAGTCAAAAAATCGAAAAATGTAGAAATTGAGAAATAAGAAAGTTGAGAAGCTTGAATCATGGAGTTAAGTAAGTATTTAAGTTATTGAGGTAATGAATATAAAGTTAAAACAATAAAATTGGCGAAATTAGCTTCAACTAGTACTTAAATCGATAAAACCGCAAAAGTAGAAAAAATTAACTAAAAAGTCAAAATCGGTCAAACTTTGAGAAGATAAATACATATTCGGATTTGTTAATATGAAATTGAATAATATTTGATGAGTTGATATTGTTTTAGGTAGCTTAAGAAAGCTGACACGTTTAACTAGGCAATACCGAACCTCGATGAAATAACACTGCTTTAACCCAGTAGAGGCAATGTGTCACAGGGTCGTTCTCTCCTATAGAACTTTTCCTAGTGATGGCCTAAGTTCCCCGCAACTTAGTACAGCCAATCTCCACACTAACCCAAATCCGGGTCAATACGCAGCGATATAACACTCGAGCAGAAAGATGACTCGAAAAAGTATACTAATAAAGCAACGAACACTCAAGCTTTAGAGAAAAGAGTCTTTCTATTAATCCGTAATAAAAAGGAATTACAATCTTAGCCAAGAAGACTGCTCTTAGCTATCACTCTCTTTCTCCCTAAATGATTCTCTCAATGAATGATGAATACATTCTACCCCCTTCCTTGGGGTTTATATAGGCAAGTGAGGACATCCCCCTCACGTAGGCAATTGAGTTTGATTACAACAGAAACTCTATAGGATTAATTCCTATTAAACTAAGGACTCTCCGGATGATCGCCACCTCAATGCTCTTCAGAGTTTATATCCATGATAATCTCCAGTGATTCAGTCTGCCAAGACTTCTCCGCTTATCCTGACTTATGCCCCGCATTCATCCTTATCTCGATTTTCAAGGATTCGCCTTAGCTCTCGCGCCCGTCTCCCATGACTGTACGATCTTTGCTATGGCCGTTGTCTACCACTTGGTTCACATTTCTACAGTGTCGACAGGTTAGCTCGCCACTTGCAAACTACGATCATCGTCTGTTAGTGTCTCCGTTTCATGCTTGGCAATCCACCCAAGCCAAGTGCCTGTCTTGCCTGTTTTGGGTGAGCGCCCTGTTGTGCCCCATGCAAAGTTTTCCCGCTCTTTGCACCTGTCACAGCGCCCCTAGTCGATCCCTTGCGAGCTGGGCACCTGGTCAAGTAGTTAGGGTCTAACAAACCCTCCCCCCATCGGAGGAAGCCGATGCCCTCATCGAAATGAGCTCTAAATACGCCTTGATCTCATCCTCGAATTACCACAAAGAAGTGTCTTTCTCCCAAGTAGCGTCTGCCTCATCTTCACCTTACCACTGCACTAAGTAGTAAGTTCTCCGATTCTTCCTACTAGTTCCCTCAACCTTGTGGTCAAGTATCTTCGCCACCTTCTTCTCGAAATGGTTTCTCACAGTAGGTGGA
The DNA here is from genome assembly GCA_033439115.1 of Firmiana major. Lineage (NCBI taxonomy): Eukaryota > Viridiplantae > Streptophyta > Magnoliopsida > Malvales > Malvaceae > Firmiana > Firmiana major. The sequence goes on from CM065909.1 coordinate 5,743,727, forward strand.
GCTTTCCTTACTTGTTGTCTCCCCGGATCAACATCTTCATGGTAAGGCTTCAAAAAGGTCACGTGAAAAGTAGGATGTAACTTCATCCTCTCTGGCAGTTTCAGCTGATAAGCCATCGTGCCTACCCGCTTTATAACTTCAAAAGGGCCATCGTATTTTTGCACTAGACCTTTGTGATACCACTTGTCTGTGACTTTTCTTCATATCTGAGGTGTCAGTTTGAGCAACACCTTGTCACCCACCTCAAATTCTAGTGCCCGCCTATGCTGATCTGCATATTTCACCATCCTCCTTTGTGCCTTCTCCAAGCTCTCCCTAGCCTGTTCCATCAACTCCTGACGGTCTTGCACAAATCTATATGCCGCTGGGCATTCCCCTTGGGACTTAGTCTTTGCTATCTCCAAAGGTGTAGTAGGTTGATGTCTAAATACTAACTCCGTTGGACTCATACCCGTGGAAGATGATCTATGCATATTATAGCAAAACTGTGCGGAATCGAGCAAACTCACCCAATTCTTTTGGCTCACAGCATATAGTGGCTAAAGTATTCTTCCAACAATGCATTAATGTGCTCCGTCTGGCCATCTGTTTGTGGATGATTAGCTGTTGAAAACTTTAATTCTGAACCTATTAACTTGAACAAGTAAGTCCAGAATCTCCCAGTAAACCAAGCATCCCGATCGCTTACTATATCCTTGGGCAAACCAAAGATCTTCACCACATGATTCAAGAACAACTCTGCAGCTTCATGTGCGGTACATGCATGTGGGGCTGCTATGAACACAGCATACTTAGAAAAACGATCTACCACCACCATTATAGATTTCATCTTGTTTATCTCCGGAAACCTTGTAATGAAATCCATAGAAACTGATTCCCATATCCTCTCAGGGATAGGCAGTGGTTGAAGAAAACCCGCTTACTTCTTCCTCTCGGTCTTATCAATCTGGCATATGTGGCATGTGCGGACATATAGTTCGATGTCTTTCCCATCTTCGGCCAGAAATATGTCCTTGACAACAATGCCAACATCCTCTCCACTCCAGGATGTCCTGGCCACTGAGGGTCGTGGGTTTCTTTCAGCAACTCTTTCCTTAGTCCCCTACCAGATGGAACATAGAGTCGATTGCCTTTGGCATACAGTAAATCCCCCTCGAGCCAATACCTACGAACTTTGCCCAACTTAACGTTCTCCCTGAGCTGTTCATAAGCCTTATCAGTTGATGCCTGTTGCCTTATCCTGTCAATCAGGTTAGTCTCAATAGCGGATAATGAAGCAACATAAGATTGGACTATCTTACGACTTAGTACGTTTGCCACCTGGTTCTCCCTTCCTGGTCTATGTACCCAGGTGAAATCGAACTGTGCAAGGAATTCTTGCCATCGTGCCTGCTTCGGGCTCAGTTTCTTCTGTGTCTTAAAATAAGTGTTAACCACATTGTCTGTCACCACCATAAATTTCGTTCCCAATAAATAATGCTTCCACACCTCTAAACAATACACAACTGCCATCATCTCCTTCTCATGAGTTGAATATCAAATTTTCGCATCCTTCAGCTTACGACTTTCATAAGCAATGGGGTGTCCTTTTTGGACAACACACCTCCAATAGCTCAGTCTGAGGCATCCGTGTGAACTTCAAATGGTAGCCTGAAATCTGGCAGTCTCAACACTGGCTCGGATGTCACTGCCTCCTTGATTTCTTGAAAAGCTCACTCACATTCATCAGACCACACCCACTTCTTGTCATTTTTCAAGAGATCTGTCAAAGGACTTACCATCTTGCTATATCCCTTGATGAACAGTCTGTAATAGTTGGCCAGTCCTAAGAAAGACCGTAACTCCGAGACATTCACAGGGGCTTGCCATTCAATAATGGCTTGGATTTTCCTCTCATCCATTTGTATTCTGCCACTACTAGCTTTGTGACCTAGGAACATAATCTCCCGTTGGCAAAACTCACACTTCTCCTTCTTCACATAGAGAGAGTGCTTTCTCAAGGTCTCAAACACCACCCTGAGGTACTCCACATGATATGCAAATGTCTAGCTATACACCACAATATCATCTAGGTATACCACCACAAAGTGATCCAGGTACTCATAAAGCACATCATTCATCAAGTTGCAAAATATCGCAGGTGCATTAGTTAAACTGAAAGGCATAACTAAAAATTCAAATGAGCTGTACCTTATCACACAAATCGTCTTAGCTTCATCTCCTTCGGTAATCCTTACTTACTAATATCCTGATCTCAGGTCTAACTTGGTAAAATATGACGCCTTCGACAATCGGTCAAACAGATCAGCGACATTTGGAACTGGATACTTATTCTTGACCGTTACCTTGTTCAGGGCTCAGTAATCCACACACATTCTCAATGTGCCATCTTACTTCCTCTGGAACAAAACTGGGGTTCCATATGGTGCCTTCAATGGTTGGATATATCCCGTATCCAATAACTCACTAAGCTGTTTCCTTAACTCGACCAGCTCAAAAGGACTCATCCTATAAGGTGCTCATGCAGGTGGTCTAGTTCCCGGTTCCAGGTGCTCGTGTAGGTGATTTAGTTCCCGGTTCCAACTCGATCTTATGATCAATGGCGCGCTTAGGTGGTAGCGCCTTGGGTAATTCTGGGGGCATTACATCTTTGTAATCGTTCAACACCACTGCTACTTCATCTGGTACCTCGACAACTGTGTCTGGTTTCACCTCAACCAGGGCAACAAGTATGGTTGTTTCCCCCTTCTTCAACCCAGTGTTTACTTGTGAAGCCGACTGCGGCAACGACTTTCCAGCACCTTGTCCTCTCTCTTCAGGGATAAAGTTTGGACACGTCTCGTCAAATATCATCAATCCACTAAAATGTGGAATAGCAAATGCCTTTGCTTACACAAAGAATTCAATGCCCATGATCACATCAAAATCATCTATTGGCAAAGCCAAGAACTTACAATCCTATTGCCAAGTTCCAATCTTCACCAATGCGGTAGCCGTTCCTTAGATACCTCGGGCTTTAAAATTGACTGCTTTCACCTGATTGTTACTCCTCGTGACTTTCAGGCCAAGATGCTCAACTGCGTTCAATGAAACGAAGTTGTTGGTTGCTCCTGTATCAAGCATCGCTCGAATTGGTCTCTTATTCACCTTAGCTTTAACATACATTAATCCATTTGGAGGAGCTTATTGCTCGGTCTAAATAGCGTTGAGCAACTGCATTGGGGAAACTCTTGAACACTCGTCATCCAGATCCTCCTTACTCATGAGGGCTGCCAACTTGGTCCGTCTAGGGTAATCTCGGGCCTTGTGATTCCCATTACACAAGAAACAACTCTAATCTCCCTTGCTTTGGGGTGGATTTGGTCCCCTCGGCTTAGAAGACTCAGCCTTCTCCTTGTTTCTCTTGCACTTCTTCCAGTCCTTCTTACCTTTCCCCCTATTTCCATTAGGATGGTTCTTCTTCCTTTCCCCAATGTTCAAAGAAGAACCCAAACTGTAATTCGCCAAACTGTCTGTAGTTGTAATTGCTTATGGCAGATCCTTCATGTTCTGCCTACGAAACTCAGCCTGAGCCCATGGCTGAAGTCCAGAGAAAAAGTTGAACAACTTATCCTCCTCTGACATATTCTTGACGTCCAACATCAAGGAGCTAAACTCCTTGACATAATCTCGCACAGAACCTGTGTGCTTCAGTTTCTTGAGTGTCCCTCTCGTGACCCATGCCGCGTTCAAAGGAAGGAATTAATCTCGTAACTCCTTCTTCAGTGTGTCCCATGTTTCAATCCTCGAATGACCAGCACTATCGTCACCTACTAGCCTGCTTCGCCAGCACAGCTTAGCATCACCCGAGAGGTACATGCTAGTGATTGTAACCTGGTCTTGCTCCGGTATTCAGGCAACTTTGAAGTACTACTCCATGTGCCATAGAAAAGTCTCAAGCTCCTTTGCATTGTGAACTCCTGCAAACTCCTTAGGTTCAGGCACCTTGATCTTCTTCTGAAGATCGCTACTATCACCCCCTCTGCTACTACTAGACGCCTCCCGATGGTTGGTAGCAGTCATTGCGCGTTTCATCAGTAAAACGTCATCCTTCAGGGAATTTAACTGCACCTCAAATTTATTCGATAGATCATGAACATGCTGCATGGCGTTGGTGTAGCAATTAGCATGCTCCTTCTGCATGTCGAATGCTAGCTGTGTCAGCTCCTGGACACTGCCTGTCATGGCCTGAATCTGCTCAGCCATTGTACCCACCTCCTCTTGTAGTACGCCCACCATTGCTTCAAGTACAGTAACTCTGTCAGCCAACTTGTGTGCCATGATCCAAAACTCAGCTCGGATAGCAAATTATCACTGGGTTGTTCTCTCCTATAGAACTTTTCCCAGTGATGGCCTAAGTTCCCCGTAACGTAGTACAACCAATCTCCACACTAACCCAAATTTGAGTCAATACGCAGCGATATAACACTTGTGCAGAAAGATGACTCAACAAAGTATACTAATAAAGCAAAGAACACTCAAGCTTTAGAGAAAAGAGCCTTTTTATTAATCCGTAATAAAAAGGAATTACAATCTTAGCCAAGAAGACCGCTTTTAGCTATCACTCTCTTTCTCTCTGAATGATTCTATTAATGAATGATGAATACATTCTACCCCCTTCCCTGAAGTTTATATAGGCAAGTAAGGACATCCCTCTCACGTAAGTAACTGAGTTTGATTACAATAGAAACTTTATAGGATTAATTCCCATAAACTAAGGACTCTCTGGATGATCGCCACCTCAATGCTCTTCAGAGTTTATATCCGTGATAATCTCCAGTGATTCGATCTACCAATACTTCTTCGCTTATCTTGGCTTATGACCCGCATTCATCCTTATCCTGATTTTTAAGGATTCATCTTAGCTCTCGCGCCCATCTCCCATGATTACACAATATTTACTATGGTCGTTGTCTACCACTTGGTTCACGTTTCTAGAGTGTCGGCAGGTTAGCTCGCCACCTGCAAACTACGATCATCGTCTGTTAGCGTCTCCGTTTCATGCTTGGTAATCCGCCCAAGCCAAGTGCCTGTCTTGCCTGTTTTGGGTGCGCGCCTCGTTGCGCCCCGTGCAAAGCTTTCCCGCGCTCTGCACCCGTCATAGCGCCCACAGTCGATCCCTTGCGAGCTGGGCGCCTGGTCAAGTAGTTAGGGTCTAACACAATGGGTGTAATTTAGCATAGTTCTGACCATCTATGCCTATTTATGATTTGTAAAATGATTTATGAAGTGTATTTATGTTCATAAAATGATTTATGAAGTATGAAGAACTTTTAAAAAGAAAATAAATAGTGATAAACCGGGTTTTTAGCCATTATACACCAGTTTTAACACATGGATGTTTTGTAGTTATCTGTACGACTTTATATTTCTGTTTCAAAGGAATTTTTGATGATTTTGAAATGTGTAAGTAAGAAAAGAAAGAGATTTTTTAGACTAGAATGCTATCCAAGTAGCATGCCCATTGTTTGTGGTGCTCCAGTTCTGCCACTTATAATGCCCAATACGGTTAACTCGGGTAGTGCTTGTCTTCACCTGTGTGGTGGTTGCCTTTGCTACTCGTGGTTTATGTTTCTCGTAGTATCTCGTGCCCGCGCAGCACACATATATGTCTTCAGCACAGCGAGTGCCTTCCGTGCCCGTGACCTAGCTATGTGCTAGTGTATGTTAAGTTGTTCAGATACTACCCATGATTATGTTTGCTGTACGACCCTGATCCAGTCTACAGCCCCTCCTACCATATCCATTGGTATGATATGCCCTCTACGGAGGATGACGTATGATGCATGTTAGCTACTCAGACATAGCCTAGTCTCCATGCTTGATGTATGGTGACTTAACGAAAGAAAGTATGTTTAATGTTTACTTAAGAAAATATATGTATGATGATTTTAATGAAGAAAGCATGTTTGATGTTGTCTTATGAAAAAAATATGTATGATGATTTTAATGAAGAAAGCATGTCTGGTGTTTTCTATAGAAAAGATACGTATGATGATTTCAATGAAGGAAGTATGTTTGCTATTTTCTTATGATAAGTTATATCTATGCATATATGATGTTTCCATGTAAGGATGTTTTACGTACGAAATAAAGTATATGTGTATGTTTAAATGTTATGTTTCAAAGTAAACATATGAATTGTTTTTCACAAGTATGAATGTACGGAGGTGTATTTACATGACTTCTCATTTGTTGTATATAGTTAGAACTATTTTAAATACATTTCTTACTGAGTTTTATCAGAAGCTCACCCCTCTTTGTCTCCATTTCAGAGTACCTGCAATAAGATCTCTCAGCTGTAACAGAGTGCACAAGTAGCTGGTGGATTTAGTGCCTTCCAGCTTACTTTTTGTACAAGCTCAGGTATATCACCAGACGTTTATTTCCAAACCTGTATTTTTTATAGATACTGGATGTATAATTACCTTTGGGATGTAATAAATGGATTATGGATATTATGTGAATATTTTGGGATGTATGGAACTGGAAAGCGAATTAAGATAAGGAAATTAAATCAACTGCCTTGCGAATATATATAAACTTCGTTTGCTTGCAAGAGGATAGGGTATAATATAAGGGGATATGCTACCGAAAGTTCTAGCAAAATTAGATGATTAAATAGAATAAGGATAAGAAATAACGAAGTAACCTACACTGAACAAGAATGCAACCTAATTAAGAAATGAGATTAAGGAAAAAGTTATCCCCTATTTTCAGCTTTCGGGGCGTGACAGGGTTCATTATAGATGAAGCTTTAATCGGGTTTCTTGATTTCGTTACAGGTAAAGCTTAAATCGAGCTTTGTGTTTGTTTCTGGCTTTCAGTTGGTTTCTTGCTTTTGGTTTGTTTTTGGGTTCAAAAGGTTTTCAGAAAAATTTGGTTTCAAAATTAGGGATACTTTAAATCGGTGTTGAAATCATATCAGAGTTAATGGTTTATTTGTGTTTTATATGTTACTTTTGGGGGTTCGTTTTTGGGGAAGCAAAATTAAGTGGTTAGGGTTTTGTAAAAAATTGGGATTCGACTTTGGGAAAACTTAAATCGAGGTGAAATTTGTGTGAGTTAGGGTTTTTTTTTAAAAAAAAGGGTTTTTGGGTTTCTATTTGAGTTAGGTGTTTTGTGTTTACAGTGATTAAAGTTTGGTTAATTTAAGATTTTTGGGTCAGGGATTTAAAATTTTCAGTTTTGTAAATTAAGGATTTCACCAAATTAGGATATCTGGAGTTAGGATTTAGGTGATTTAGGGGTTGTGAAGAAAAGATCAGTTCATGTAGTTTAAGGAGAAAGGCTAGTTGATTTCGGGTTGGAGAAAATTTTGCTGTAGACTTGTAAAAAGTTAAAGGAGTCTCTTAAGACTGGGAATTTTTGGTTACTGCTTTGTCTTGTTAGATTCCTCAACTTTTGCCTAATGTTAAGTGATCTAATATGCTGTTATATTCTATTGAAATGTTGATTGTGGTCCCACGTGCTTTGTCTATTGTGGATCATAATGTACCTCATTTCGGATGCATTTATTTTAAAGTATATAATTTATCAACTTTTGTTTATCTTAGTTGGTAATCTTGTTTTTGTCTTTATCTTTTTTGATAGGATGTGGAGGTTTTGGGTAATTTACAAAAATGTAACTGCATGTGTAAGTTATTGATACTTTCTGCAAAATAGTTAGTGCATAAATTTGAAAAGAAAATCAAGATGGAGCCAAGCTTAAATAGAATCAGAGTTGAAGGTATTTGTCTCTACTGACAAAGTTAGAAGGGCTAAGCTGATTATATTGGCCGACATGCAAGATACCTTCAGCATGGAGTTCTCTAGACTAAGGGATCAAAATATTGACTTTTAAGAAAATCTATCTTTCAATGTGGGTAATCATGTTTGACTTGAAGCTAAAACCCTGTGGCGTTTTCCCTGTAGAAATTAGCAGGCACAAGGTGTTGCGCTCTCCCCGTGTCGATTTCCCAATAGGTTTTCAAGATTATTTACTTGTTCAGAAGAAAGAGTTCTTCCTCGATATTACGTTTTTTTAATATTACTAATTTTAGGTGGTAAATATATTAATACTCTAGCTACTAGCATGGTAACAGTTGTAATTCAACATAACCCTTATTAATGTACCTTTCATGACTTATGTGGATATAACTAGAGATCGAACATGTCACGACCCAAATTACCTAAAAATCAGAGTAAATGTTTCGCTTTTTAATTTCCTTACCCGTCGTGAACAGTTACACTACTAAACAGTTGGGCTATGATTCGGTGTTAGTCACCTCTCACCTATTTACCATTCCATTTTCATATTTCATTGACATATCAATTTATTTTAAACTAAATACATCCCCAATATTAAATCCATATACAGTACTGTGCCTCTATATGTTCAGATATAAAAATTATACAAATGTGTATACTTGGTCTTGATAAGAAGCAGCGGATAACCGAAATGCAAGACTACTGTTTGTCTCTTTTATTGAATATACCCTGTGGGGTGGAAAATGAAAGGGTGAGCATAAACAGCTCAGTAAGACAATAATGTAAGCAGGTAGATAACTATACTATCTACGTGCTGATAATGTCATGATATAAAATCGTTTACTTTTGGAGCATGAGGTAAGACTAAAATGATGCCTCATGTATGTATATATCATATAAGAGAAATCATGAAATCGACATATAAAGTCAACATGGAAAAATCATCATGTATGACATCTCATGCTCGTCACATTAAAATTTATTTGTTTCATCATAAACTCAACACTCAAAAACTTATCTGTTTCATTACAAACTCTTCACGTTAAAACTTATTTGTTTTATCATAAAACAATCACATCAAGGCTAAACCCATCTCTCGGGAATACCTTGATTCATTAAATCGCATCTCGTTTAAAAACATAAATCGGGACGTTACCCATCCTTCGGGTTTGTCCTGGTCTATTCAAACCGTATGATATCATGTGAGGCATGTAGGTTACTGTATGAAAAATCGAGGACTATGGCCATACTCTGTCCCTGTGATCCTAGGCTACACGGATCCTGGTGTGCGAGGTATCACAACTGCAACGGGAGGTGGGGTCAAGTCCTACCCGCCAGAATATCAAGTAACATCATCGAGTCATCATGACTGCACGGTACAACATACTCCATGTGACATACACGGTACATCGTACTCCGTGGACCCATATCATAGTCTGGGGGTGCCTGCCGTAGGTCTTATCCACCCCAATACTATGTCGATAACCAACCCATGTCTCAAAGTATACGTGCGAGCATCTCAACTCTCTTCGACACACAGTCTACAGGAGGCTTCCGCACGACTATATGCATGTCAACTCACGTCTAGTGCGAGCGAAGCTCCAGCACCAAGCTATGCATATCATGATATCTAAAATCTCGTGCGAGCGAAGCTCCAGCACGATTTTGTGCACATACAAATTTCTCGTACGAGCAATGCTCCAGTATGGCTTTTCATGAGAATTAAATCAGTAAACTTGAGTGCGAGAAGGACTCTAGCACTCTTTTTATTCATGTAAATACAATAGGTGGCTCAATCTTGATAAAACATCTTTTAAAATAGTAACCGGTACAAACCGGTATCCTTTCGTATAATTCAAGAAATCAACAGCCAACCTATGTGTAAATTTGCTTAAACCAAAGCAATACATTCATATAAAGCATCAAAACATGAAAATCATGCAATTTATCTGCCTTACTACCCTTTTTGTAAATTTTACTCTCAGGGGCAAAATCATCTTTTTCTTTATTCATCTAAGCCCCGATTTTCGTAAAAATTATTATTTCATTTTCTAGATACTTAAAGAAACTCCAGGCCTTTTAAATCCTCTCAATAAATACGTATAGGCATCTCTATGCACCTACAAAATTCCCTTACCTCGATTCTCGTCGAGCTCGTATCTAAATTCCATTGTCGGAGGCTCGTCCGATCCGATTTGCTGCTAATCCAGTCTCTGGGGCTACAGATAATTATTTATCATGTCAATTTAACCCAATAAATATAATTCTCCTGTTTAATATAGTCGATTTAACTAATTGGGCCAATTTACTCTTATTGGGCCCAATCGCACCTTAATGGGCCTCAACCAATTTTCAGCCCGTTTTTACTTATTAAATCCCTTCTTTGGGTTTACTGGGCTCATTCAGCTTACCAATAATCATCGGTCTTCGTTCCAAACTCGTTGGATAGCCCATACACTATTTACGATAATTACTGTAAAATTCTGAATAATATTCCTTTTTATACAGAATTATTCCGTAAATTTCGTAAAATAATCAAAACTCTGTATTAAAGGACTCTAATTGTCGAAATTAAAATATACTTACCCAATGTGATGCGGGATACGAAAATTGGAGCTTAATCGGCTCTCGTTCGGGCTTTGTCGTACAACTGCACAATTATATATTTAATCCCGGGTTACTTTTCGATTAAATATAATTTAAATAAATTTCTTGAAAATTAAATCGGTCACTTTTGACCTCGTATCGACTTACCCGAAGTCCGATGTATCCCCGAAAATTCTTTCCCTTTTTCCTTTTTCTCTTTTTCTCCCTTTTTCCCTTCTTTCTTGGCTGAACCGGTTCAGACCGGTCCGGTTCAGCTGGTTCAATCCGGTTCAGCTCGGTCCGTACCGGTTCAGATGTTCCCGCCGCCGTTCAGGGCATTTTCGATCGGTTCTCAGCTCGTTTCTGGCACCAAATGGTGCGCCTGCACTGGGGGAGTGTTCGGCTGGGGTCGGGGTTGGCCGAATCACGCAGGTAGCCGTTGGATTCATCTTCTCCCTCCGTGGTTTCTCTCCCTCGATCCGTCGGATTTCGATGGTTTCGCCGGCCGATACCGGTCTCAAAAGAACCGGCTCATCCTCCCGATCACACCGGTGGCCTCCGTTCGAGCCCAGCTGCCGTGGATCGTCGGAATCAACCCTGTTTTCCTCGCGGCTTTCTCTTCCTTCGTTCGGCGATTTCCGGCCTCCTGACGGCGCGTCACCGGTGCCCAAAGCTTCGCCAGCCTCTTCTCTTCCTCCTCGACCCTTCGTCGGAGCTGTCGGTGGCCGGTGGCCATGGGTCGGTCGGGCCACGCGCGGCATCTTCCTCGGTTTCCATTTCGATCTTCTCTCTCCCTGACAATCATTTCCGATTTCTTTCTTTTCCTTTTTTTTTTTTACTTAATTATTTTATTTATATTTATTATTATTTATAAATTAGTTTATTATTATTATATTCAAGTAAATATTATTATTTGGTAAAAATATCTAAAAATATTAATATTTTATTCTAAATTCATTTATTTAATTATATTTAATTTATTTATTATATTTTTAACCCTTTTTCAGGTATAATTTCTCCGTATTTTCGGGATATTGTCCCGAGCGAAAATTTTGATTAATTCCAGTAAATTCATATCTTGATCAATTTAATCCGAAATTAAATTATTTCTTCGTTATTGATCAAGATTCTCAAATCCATTATTTTTAATTAAATTTTCTTATCGAATTTATTTCAGCTTTCGATCTTTTGACTGTTTTGCCCTTGCACGTATTCGAGAATTTTCCATTTCAGTCCTTTTGCATTTTTAATTTCGTGTTTTGACTGAATTCGGGTCTTACATAATCTCCCCCACTTAAGAAATTTGGTCCTCCAAATTAGAACCAAGTTAGTCTGTAAATCACTCCGGATATTTCATACATATCATACTCTTAACTCTTATGTGACTTTTTCGGAGTATCCTACTACCAAAGGACTTTAATTAGGGAGATCATCTTAAATCTCAATACTTTCTCCTGTCATCTAATACCCGAATCAAGTTTTCAATCATACTTTATACTTTAATTGAGCTAAACTGTTGAAACTCGTACCTGATCACATACGCTGGGTCCCGATAATATTTTCGATGCATCATAAGATAGGACACATTGTGGATGCCTGCTAAATTAGGTGGTAACGCCAACCTACAGGTCTTGTCTCCCACTTTGTCCAATCTCTTTTCGAATCTTGTTACGTCCTTAGGACCAATAACTTCCTACAATAGTAATTCACCCTTGGTGAATTCCAATGGTTTCTATCTCTTGTCAGTATCACTTTTCTGTCTGCTCTGAGGTGTTCTTAATCCTTCACAATTAACTGAACATCCTCAGAGGTTTGTCTTACTAATTCGGGAATAATTCTCTATCTGTTATCCACTTTTTCTTATCCAAATCAGGGAAAACAACCCTTACGGCCATACTATACCTCATCTGAAGTTATCCCGATACTCAAGTGACAACTGTCTTTATTGGCGAATTCGATTAACAACTGATCATCCCAGGAGCTTATCATATCAAGCACACACTCTCATCATATCCTCCAGAACCTGTACAGTCCTCTCTAACTGATCATCTGTCTGAGGATGAAAAGATGTGCTAACACTCAGTTGGGTTCCCGTAGCTTTCTGAAAAATGTTCCCAGAAATGAGAAATGAAGCGGGAATCCCTATATGATGCAATGCTCATTGGAAAAATACTTGGTGTTCCACAATTTTCCATACATATAAATCTGCCTACACACTCAGAGTATCTGGGGATTTCCTAATCAGAAGGTGGGTAGACTTAATCAATCCATCGACTATCACCCAAATAGCCTTATGATTCATCCGGGTTCTCTATAACACATCACGAAATTCATGGTAACTTATTTCCATTTTCGTGTCAATATAGGTAGAAACTGTGATAACCCTTCAACTTCTTTTGCTCTACCTTAATCTGCTGACATACGAGATACTTTTCCACAATCTCTACCATGTCTCTTTTCATATCTGACCACCAATACCCTTTTCTAATATTTCGATATATTTATTACTTCTCGGATGCACTGTATATCCCGAAGAGTGAGCTTCTGACAATAACTCTATCTCATCACTGTGGTCCTGGGGAGCACTTATACTGTCTCTAAACCTCAGTAAGCCATCATCTCTCTCTGTGAACTCTGTCACTGTACCCATCTGAATCTGACCCACACTATCGACACCATGCCGATCATCACGCTAAGCCTGTCAAATTCGGGCACTCTCATCCGGTTCTAATCTCAGGCTAACTGTCACACCATCACTGTCATCATCAGAGGGAATCATATCACTACTGTGGCTTACAACTGCTCTAGCAGCTCACGCTCCCTGACCATCATATGTAATACCATCCCAAGGCTCTTTCCGCTCAAGGCATTAGCCATTTCATTAGCCTTTCCTGGGTGGTACAATTTTCCACAATCAAAATCTCTCAGAAGCTCTAACCCACTATGTATTCTCATATCCGACTCTTTCTGTGAAAACAGATACTCGGGGCTTTTATGATCAGTGCATACCTAAAATTTCTCACCATGTACATAATATGTCATTTACTCAATACAACCACTATCGCTGTCAACTTTAAATCATGGACCGGATAGTCCTTTCATGATCCTTGAGTTGTCTGGATTCATAATTGCTATCTTCCCCTTTTGCATCAATACACAGCTCATTCATTATTTTGAGGTATCCATAGACTCATGAGAAACCTCTTAATCTGTTGGTTGTGGTGAGAATAAATGCGGTGGTCAGTTTATTACTTTAATACACCAAAACTCTTGTTACGTCTATCATCCCATTCAAATACAACTTTTTCTAAGTTAAACGTGTCAATAAAGTAGTCCATTCCGAGAATTCTCAACAAATCATTTGTAAAAGCAATTTCCAATTGTTGCTTATAATTTTCCCTGGACTGTAAATACATCCAAAAGATCATCAATAAAGATGATAACAAATCGGTCCAGGTAAAGTTTAATTAACTCATCATAGTTGTGTTCCATTGAATATTTCAATTACTCATTTCCTTGACCTATGTACGCATAAACGTAAAATGTCCTTCAAAATCGCTTTCGTTCAAGCTACTAACCTGCGTCATTTCCTTTTTCTTATATTAACGGCTTTTATAAAATTTTAAAATTTTAAACTTTCCTGATTAATGGAATTCTATATTTCTTATTGTACCAGTAAGGTACCCTAATTTTTAATGTATATATTATGACTATCGATTTTAGTTTATAAGTTACGTGTATACTTTTAGACGCTGTCAAGTCTTCAGGTGGGGAGGTATTTTGAAATACCTTTATTAACCCTCAGACTTGACCACAATTACTTTACATATCAGTTCATGTGGTCACAATTCATATTCGCTACTAATTGCTTTAATCCAAATTACTTCACGTATCATAGATACTCGTACCTTGCATACGCCTCTTATTCTTGTCTATCTCGTATTCAGGATTTATCATATCTCAAAGCTTATCTCCTTTCGTATATCACTTATAACAAAAACTCTGTCTCATTTACTCCTTTAATTTCAATCGCTACACCCCTTTTATTTACTTGTCAAAACTTACCGTATACTTTCCAGGGGTAAAACAGCACTATCTTAGAATAGAACTCTGAACATCATAATTTGCAGCCAACTAATTTATTCTCAAATATTACTTCAAATTATTCATAGTCCATTGAATAAAATCGGCTGACTTATACTTCTTCCCCCGTTTTCAACTTATAATTTCTTCATAATTATTTCGTTAGTTAACCATCCTTCACTGGGGTACTAACTATCAGTATTGTGCCCACGGATGTAGGCATTCACGTCTTTTACTAACTTATAAGCAATTGAAGGCAGTATGACTAATTACGTGGCACCAGGATTAATTAAATTAATTACTTCTCTATTCACAACCAGTGTGATATCTTTCACCACATCATATGAAACATCAATAATGTCCTGGTCCAAGGCATACTCTCGCCCTCATTCAACAGCCTATTTTCCCTTTCTCTTCGGCTGTGGCCTTCCTTTTCGGTGTAGAGATACCAATAGGATTTTCTCTATCTCTTTGCTCTTCTGTAAGGTAGTCTTACCCAACTCTGAGCAATCGTTAATTAAGTGGCATGTCTTACCACACTTAATGCCTATTTTAGTCAATAAAGTGTAGGTGTAGACCCTACTTCCGTGGTATCTACCACACATCCTACACTGTTTACACTGCTACGCTGTTACACTGCTACGTTGCTCTGCAGCAGGTCGGGGTTCTCCAATCACAATACCCCTTATAAGTGTTAAATGGGATGCACTGGGGCCTTACCAATCATCTTACCCCGTGACTCATCAACTCTAATCTCTTACCAACTGGTCTATTTTCCGCTCTGACATCTCTGTCATTCTCTATTCTCTTCTGTCTCTATTTCGGCCCTTACTACCTTTCTAATCTCAAAGGCGTGTAACACATGATCTTATTCACGCAACTATAATCTACGCACTGCTTCGACATAAGTAGTGAGCCAATCAGACTCTAATCGACAAATTGAGTCATTCCATGAACTTTTGGGCTTTTTGACTCTCACTGTCCATAATATCGGGTTCATACTTGCCCAGGGACATAATCTGAGATTCATACTCATCAATCAACCAATGACTATGGATAATTTAAGAAATTTTACCTGTAATTTCTCCTTAAATGGTGTCCGAAATATTCTGTCACCAGAATACATCCAGAAACATTTCTCATGTCGGCTCTGGACGTTTAACTCTTCAGATGGGTCGAGCGGATTTCCACCAATGCTCCACCTCACCCTCTAACATAAACGTATTTAAAAGTCACATTCTCGGTCGACATACATCGAAAGAATCCATACAACTTCGCTATCTCATTCACCCAGTCCTTAGCAACTATTTGTTTCTTTACTTCGCTATATACCGGAGGGTTGTGAAAATCTCTATAGTCTGAGGCATCTGTTTAGTCTTTACCCTACCTATCCTCAACTACATGCATAGACTGAGTAAACAACTCCGAATTATTTTCTACACTCCACTCCATCCTCTTGGAGCGTGTCTCAATATTGTTTGGTCTCTTTATAAGACCCTGTGGAGTATGCTCAACATCAGCCTCCACCTCACTCTCATCTTGAGTCTCATATGACGACTCATTCGACTCTCAAGCCGATCTCTATGGCCTCGAGCAGGTGCACTTGCCTCTTTACCATAGTGGCTATCATTTATAAAAACTAGATTCTTGCATTCGAAACTAAATTCTTAGCTGAACTTCTATCTTGATATACACAATTGTATCTAAACAATGCACAGTACATGGAGATGTAAATTTACTTAACCACTAACACCGACTCATATCAGGCCAACTCTGCTCTGATACCATCTTTTTTGTCACGACCCAAATTACCTAAAAATCAGAGTAAATTTTTCTCTTTTTAATTTCCTTACCCGTCGTGAACAGTTACACTACTAAACAGTTGGGCTATGATTCAGTGTTAGTCACCTCTCACCTATTTACCATTCCATTTTCATATTTCATTGACATATCAATTTATTTTAAACTAAATACATCCCCAATATTAAATCCATATACAGTACTGTGCCTCTATATGTTCAGATACAAAAATTATACAAATGTGTATACCTGGTCTTGATAAGAGTAGCGGATAATCGAAATACAAGACTACTGTCTATCTCTTTTATTAAATATACCCTGTGGGGTGAAAAATGAAAGGGTGAGCATAAACAGCTCAGTAAGGCAATAACGTAAGAATGTAGATAACTATACTATCTACGTGCTGATAATGTCATGATATAAAATCGTTTACTTTTGGAGCATGAGGTAAGACTAAAACGATGCCACATGTATGTATATATCATATAAGAGAAATCATGAAATCGGCATATAAAGTCAACATGGAAAAATCATCATGTATGACATCTCATGCTCGTCACATTAAAACTTATTTGTTTCATCATAAACTCAACACTCAAAAACTTATCTGTTTCATTACAAACTCTTCACGTTAAAACTTATTTGGTTTATCATAAAACAATCACATCAAGGCTAAACCCATCTCTCGGGAATACCTTGATTCATTAAATCGCATCTCGTTTAAAAACATAAATCGGGACGTTACCCATCCTTCGGGTTTGTCCTGGTCTATTCAGACCGTATGATATCATGTGAGGCATGTAGGTTACTGTATGAAAAATCGAGGACTATGGCCATACTTTGTCCTTGTGATCCCAGGCTACACGGATCCCGGTGTGTGGGGTATCACAGCTGCAACGGGAGGTGAGGTCAAGTCCTACCCGCCAGAATATCAAGTAACATCATCGAGTCATCATGACTGCACGGTACAGCGTACTCCATGTGACATACACGGTACATCGTACTCCGTGGACCCATATCATAGTCTGGGGGTGCCTGCCGTAGGTCTTATCCACCCCAATACTATGTCGATAACCAACCCATGTCTCAAAGTATACGTGCGAGCATCTCAACTCTCTGCGACACACAGTCTACAGGAGGCTTGCATACGACTATATGCATGTCAACTCACGTCTAGTGCGAGCGAAGCTCTAGCACCACGCTATGCATATCATGATATCTAAAATCTCGTGCGAGCGAAGCTCTAGCACGGTTTTGTGCACACACAAATTTTTGGTACGAGCAATGCTCCAGTACGACTTTTCATGAGAATTAAATCAGTAAACTTGAGTGCGAGAAAGACTCTAGCACTCTTTTTATTCATGTAAATACGATAGGTGGCTCAATCTTGATAAAACATCTTTTAAAATAGTAACCGATACAAACCGGTATCCTTTCATATAATTCAAGAAATCAACAGCCAACCTATGTGTAAATTTGCTTAAACCAAAGCAATACATTCATATAAAGCATCAAAACATGAAAATCATGCAATTTATCTGCCTTACTACCCTTTTTGTAAATTTTACTCTCAGGGGCAAAACATCTTTTTCTTTATTCATCTAAGCCCCGATTTTCGTAAAAATTATTATTTCATTTTCTAGATACTTAAAGAAATTCTAGGCCCTTTAAATCCCCTCAATAAATACGTATAGGCATCTCTATGCACCTACAAAATTCCCTTACCTCGATTCTCGTTGAGCGCGTATCTAAATTCCATTGTCGGAGGCTCGTCCGATCCGATTTGCTGCTAATCCAGTCTTTGGGGCTATAGATAATTATTTATCATGTCAATTTAACCCAATAAATATAATTCTCCTGTTTACTATAGTCGATTTAACTAATTGGGCCAATTTACTCTTATTGGGCCCAATCGCACCTTAATGTGCCTCGACCCATTTTCAGTCCGTTTTTACTTATTAAATCCCTTCTTCGGGTTTACTGGGCTCATTCAGCTTACCAGTAATCATCGGTCTTCGTTCCAAACTCGTTGGATAGCCCATACACTATTTACGATAATTACTGTAAAATTCTGAATAATATTCCTTTTTATACAGAATTATTCCGTAAATTTTGTAAAATAATCGAAACTCTGTATTAAAGGACTCTAATTGTCGGAATTAAAATATACTTACCCAATGTGATGCGGGATACGAAAATTGGAGCTTAATCGGCTCTCGTTTGGGCTTTGTCGTACAACTGCACAATTATATATTTAATCCCGGGTTACTTTTCGATTAAATATAATTTAAATAAATTTCTCAAAAATTAAATCGGTCACTTTTGACCTCGTATCGACTTACCCGAAGTCCGGTGTATCCCCGAAAATTCTTTCCCTTTTTCCCTTCTTTCTTGGCTGAACCGGTTCAGACCAATTCGGTTCAGCCGGTTCAATCCGGTTCACCTCTTTGCTGAACTGGTCCGTACCGGTTTAGATGTTCCCACCGCCGTTTATGGCATTTCCGATCGGTTCTCGGCTCGTTTCTGGCGCCAAACAGTGTGCCTGCACTGGGGGAGTGTTCGGCTGGGGTTGGGGTTGGCCGAATCACGCCGGTGGCTGCCGGATTCATCTTCTCCCTCCGCGGCTTCACTCCCTCGATCCGCCAGATTCCGGTGGTTTCGTCGGCCGATACCGGTCTCAAAAGAACCGGCTCATCCTCTCGATCACACCGGTGGCCTCCGTTCGAGCCCAGCTGCCGTGGATCGCCGGAATCAACCCTATTTTCCTCGCGGCTTTCTCTTCCTCCGTTCGGTGATTTTCGGCCTCCTGACGGCGCGTCACCGGTGCCCAAAGCTTCGCCGGCCTCTTCTCTTCCTCCTCGACCCTTCGCCTGAGCCGTCGGTCGTCGGTGGCCGTAGGTCGGTCGGGCCACGCACGACATCTTCCTCGGTTTCCATTTCGATCTTCTCTATCCCCGACAATCATTTTCGATTTCTTTCTTTTCTTTTTTTTTTACTTAATTATTTTATTTTTATTTATTATTATTTATAAATTAGTTTATTATTATTATTATATTCAATTAAATATTATTATTTGGTAAAAATATCTAAAAATATTAATATTTTATTCTAAATTCGTTTATTTAATTATATTTAATTTATTTATTATATTTTTAACCCTTTTTTCGGGTATAATTTCTTCGTATTTTCGGGATATTGTCCCGAGCGAAAATTTTGATTGATTCTAGTAATTTCATATCTTGATCAATTTAATCCAAAATTTAATTATTTCTTCGTTATTGATCAAGATTCTGAAATCCATTATTTTTAATTAAATTTTCTTATCGAATTTATTTCGGCTTTCGATCTTTTGACCGTTTTGCCCTTGTACGTGTTCAAAAATTTTCCATTTCAGTCCTTTTGCATTTTTAATTTTGTGTTTTGACTGAATTCGGGTCTTACATAATAATTGAATGACTTTGGTTTGTGACAACCTAGCCTTGGTGTACAAGTCTGAAAGGAGATCAAAAAACTTGAGACTACAATAAATCTTGACAAGGTGAATTTTTAAACTCCATTATGTACTTAATATATAAACCGACTTCTTGAATGCTTTATTGAATGTGATCCCAGTGATGGTTTTGGTGTTTGTATGTTTAAGTTTCACCTTATGCTGTTATACTATTCTGATTTTATGTTTGACCATGAATTGAAATCACCATCAATTGGTATCAAAGCCTCATTTTGACATAAGCTTAAAATAAAAAATTGAGTTGTCAATTTGTTGCCATTAATGCAAAGGATGCATGTTAGGTGTTTGTAAGACGTGAGATTTGACATTGTTTCCTTTAAGATTCATTCTTGTAATTCTTGAATCTTATTACTGTTAATCATAAAGGGAACCATGGTTTAGTTTTAGATTGATTTGGCTTAATTACAACTCTGAAGAAATAAAAGTGCCAAAGATGAGTAAGGACATGCTCGAGTTGAAGCATATAGAATATAACCAATCTAACTGATAAAAATGGTTAAGAACATCATAATATAGGTATGTTATGAAGGAAAGTTGGCTTGGATAGGTCCCGACAATGTTAGGATACTGAAAATGCCAAAAAAGGCCTAAACGAGCTCAAAATCAATCATTTGAGTTGTTTTTAGCATTTTGAGCCTCCAAAGGAAATCAAATCCCAAAGATGAGTAACTTATGCATGGGAAACCTTATATAAGGGATAATTAGACATAATTAAACATGGTCAACAACTCAAAGTTAGAATTGATATTGTATTTTTGACTAAGTAACCTAACCATGGTTAACTTAACCATGAATAGTTAATGCATAAAAACTTAAATTCAAGGCTTAATAAAATTAATTTCAAGGAAATAACAATTGAGAAATTAATTGAAATATAATTGGGCTAAGTGTTATGTGGGTTGAATATATAGGCCCATTATTGATTGGGCTTATGGAAAATTATGAAAGCCTAACATGAAAAAAGGAAGAATGGGCCAAAAATTCTTGGGTTGGATTTATGAGCCCACATAATTAAGAGATTGGGCCCAAGAATCAAAGCCCAAATTAGCAGCCCAATTAAGTTTAAATCAAAGCCCAATTGAAAATTAAACATGGCCGAATAACAAGCCCAAAACAAGCCAAAGCCCAAGACCATTAAAGGCCCAACTTATTGGCTGAATTTATTTAATTAAAAGCTAAGAATTTCCTTTATAAATATTCAGAATTGGCCTCCATTTGCTGTCGTCCCTCTTGCTTCATCTTTTCCTCTATTTTTGGTTTCAAGTGTAAGCTTTTTCTCACTAGACAAAGTCCCCTCTATACTCACCAACTCAACTAGCTTTCTTTACCAAAGTTGCTCCATATTTCAAGAGCTACAACATACCTAAGAGTAGCATAAAACAAAGTTGAATTAAAGGAGCAAAACTCTCCCCTCATATTTGGCCAAGGTTGGAAAACTAAGCTAGGTATGTTGTTTCTTTCCTAATTTCATATATTTTAATCTATGGAATTTATGAAGCATACCTACATAAAAATTAGTATGGAAAACAACCCCCATGGTAGGAAACCATGCTTGGCCGAAATGGGTATGATTGTTTATAATGCACATGGTTGGTGATTTAATTAGTTAATGTGTTGATTGTTAAGTGTAGTTGATGATGAGAATAATTGGTGATATCAAAATTGAGAGATAATTAAACTAGGATGTGTAAATTGTCATGCATATGAAGTGTTTGTTAAAATGCCTAAATAAACTTGGATGATGGCATGGGACATGCATGAAAGGTGTTTGTTAAAATGCCTAAGTAAGAATGGTGGTAGTCATAGGCTACATCCACCAAGTGTTTGATGAAATGCCATAATGGACCAAACTTACATAATGGATTGCCCAAGATGGACTAATGGGCTTAATGGATTAATGAGCCTTAATGGAAAAGTTGAATTGGGCCCATTAATTAAGCAATTTGGCCCATGTAAAATAATTGGGCCCATTAAGTGAGCAATTCAGCCCATGTAAAGTAATTGGGCCCAAACCTTGGACTGATCATTAACGAAGTGTATACGGGTCCATAAAGACTAATAAAAATAATTGGTAATTTTCTGCAACCCCCGGAGATAAAAATTGGAGCTAAGCAAATTGATTAATTGATGGTGCCCGGATAGTGGCACAATAGTCCATTACTGAGGTAAGGGAAATATGTAAACTATTAGAGGTAACTGTACGTACACAAATTGATTCCTTGTTGGGAATTAAATACTGTAGGATAAATGGCTACTGTAATATCAAGGTTTAAGCCTAGTGATAGAAACCACCCCATACTGTCTATAGATACAGTCTGAACTGTATCGTAATTACACGTATACTGCACCACTGCATGAACTACATGTTTTCTGTGCATTACTACATTTCTGTTGCTTTTAACCGAGAAACGGTAGGCCAGCTTACGTTTCCTTTATCTGCACGGGTTCCAAATTTAAGTGTGCATGTATGGGGGAAATTCCATGGATGGGTGACCATATGGGAAGTGTGAGACCCCATGTATGTATGACTCTATGATATGTTAATGAAATTATAAGATAGATGATTTTTGGATCATATAATTGTGAATGGATTGCAAAATGACTAGTGGAGCAATCGAATGCAAGTTTTCCCTTGGAAATTCTGGAAAATTGCAGCAAAAAGCCTGCAGATGAAGGCCAGATCGATCTCTTATTTAAAGCAGATCGATCTCTTGTTCAAGCAGAATAATTCTGAGTGGCTCTGCCAAGAGCAGATCGATCTCCCCAATGAGCAGACTGATATGCATTTGCTTTTGTCTAGCACAGATCAATCCCTTCCAAAGAGCAGATCGATCTCCATTTGTTTCTGCTTAGAGCAAATCGATCTCTCCCTATGAGCAGATCGATCTCCTCAAGCTTCTGCCAAGAAAGGATCGATCTCTTCCCCAAAGAGCAGATCGATCTCACCTTTCATGCCTGAACATCTTGGTAGTTCAAAAACAAAAGGAAGATCGATCTTCACCCTAGCAGATCGATCTCCTCACTCTCATCCTATAAAAACCCGACGGTCAAACCTCATTCTTCAGCAAATCAACAACCCCCCTCTATTTTTACGAAAAATACCAAGCTTTCTCTCTCTAAAATACCTCTCCTTCCAAAAAGATTGAGGAAAAAGCTATTAGAGCAAAGTTGTTTATTGTGAAGAAGAGAATAACATATCTTGGAATCAAAACTCAACTTGTTGGATTGAAGGAACAAATGAGTCTTCTTATTTGGGGCAAGAGAAAAGCCAAGCTAGGTGAGTTTTCGATACACCAACTCTAAGTGGGTATATTAAGATGTTGTTAGGAGTAGATTGATGTATATTTCATTGGTTGAAAATACCTAAAATGTGACGAATCAACAATAACCTAGAAATATGTTAGTGTGAGAAAATAGGATATGGTGGAATTCCATGATGAATAGGTTATATTAAGGTGTTAGAAATGTTATATGCATGGTTTTGAGATTTGTGTTATGAAAGCAAATTATGGGATTGGACAAGTGGTGAAATGTGTATATATGGTAATTGTGAAATGTATGGATACATGGAGGAACTAGGGTTAGAGCATGCAAGTCAAGTGCTTTATTTGATAACTAAGTAAATTACTAGCTAAGTGACTAGGAATGGCATAATATGGCCAAATGTGAAAATGAACCAAGCTTAATACTATAAGGTCCGATAAAATATATCGATTGTGATGAAGTGATTGCTGAATGTTTGTAGCTCCAGAGATCGGATTAGAAACAAATTGGATTGGACGAGCTTCCAGTTGTGGAAATTGTGCTACGCTCGACGTGATTTGAGGTAAGGGGGTTTTATAAGTGCCTAGAGGTAGCTATACGTATTTTGAGGGGAATTATAAGGCGCAAATTTCTCTAGCTATCTAATAATGCATTAAAAAGAATTTTTGAGAAAGGTTCCAAAAATAAGGAATGAAAATATGAGTTTACCTTAGTAGGAATTTTATGAAAAGGGTAGTAAGGATCTAAAAATGCATGTATTTTCATGATTTTGATGTTTTCATGATGAAATGCTTTGATATGAATGAAATGAGGATAGGTTGGCTATTGCTTTGTGTGTTTGCATGAAAAAGCATGGGTCATGTGCTAAGTTTTTATCCTTGAAAATACTTGATATTTTAACTGGATCCACCTATCATGTTTGTGTGAGTGCAAACGGTGTTGGAGCTTGACTCGCACTAGATTTTGATGCTTTGATTTATACTGATAGTGCTGAAGCCCTACTTGCACTAGGTTTTACTGATTTACTGTGCATGAAAGTCGTATTGGAGCGTTGCTCGTATGATGATTTGACATGTTTTATAGAAAACTGTTCGGATGCCTCTTGTAGATTGTGTGTTACGGTGAGATGATGCATCAGACGCGTGTTTTGAGACATGAAATGGTTATCGACATGGTATAGGGTGGCTAAGACCTATGACAGACACCCCTGAACCATGATGTGGGCTAAGTCCTATGGCAGGCACCCCAGACAAACAGTCATGTGGGCTAAGTCTTATGGCAAACACCCTTGACAATGATGTGGGCTAAGACCTATGGCAGGCACCCTCAGATCGTGTGGGTCCACTGAGTACATTGTACCATATATGTCACATGGAGTATGATGTACCATGTAGTCTTGATGATTAGTTGGTTAAGTTATTGGGCTGACTTAACCCCTCGTTGCAGTTGTGATGCCTTGCACGTCGGGATCCATTTAGCTTGGGATCACAGGGATTTATATATGGCCATTATTCCCAATTTGTTTTCGAAATGTAACCTACATGCCTCACGTGATATCATGTTTTAATGATAGATTTGGGTAGACCCGAAGGAGGGGCGACACCTGTGACTTGTTTTAAAAGGAAATGTGATTTTATGCACAGGGTATTCCCGAAGGACGGGATTAGATTCGATTTAAATGAATTGTGATAAGTTTTGATATGATAAGCATGAGATGTTTTATATGTTGATTTTCCATTTGATATCATGCCTGATTTTATGAGTTTTTCATATGCTATATACATATTCATGTGGCATGGTTTTGATTTACCTCATGCTTAAGATGTAAATGATTTTGATATCATGTCATCTTATGCACGTAGATAGTGTAGCTGTCTACTTGCTTACATTATGTCCTTACTAAGCGTGTGGTTGCTCACCGTCCACAGAGCAGCCATAGTGGTTAAGAACGAGCAGAGACTTGCACTCCCAATGTCCGCTGCTGCCTATTGCTGAGAGGTATACATATTATTGTCGTTTTGTATTCAAACAAGTACAGCACAGTAACACTTTTGGAAATGTAAATTCGGGGGATGTAAACATTTGTAGACATGTATGAATTAATGAAGTTAATGTAAGCAATTTAACTGTCTATAGTTATTGTATATAAATGTTAAGTGATATTATGTATGGTAAGAGATAACTAACCCCGAATCATATTCAAGACAAGAAGGTTAACGAATTAAGCAAAAAATTTATAGTGAATTTTATGAAAGAGGGTCGTGATCGAGATTGGTATCAGAGCTGAGTTGACCTGATATGAGTCTGAGTTAATAATAAGAAAATTTACATCCCCATTTGCTGTACTTTATTTAGATATAAATTTGTATATCTGATAGGTTAGACTAATGAATAATTATGGATGTAGGAATTTAGGCATCATGCTTGTCACACGCAGTGGTAGAGGGGCAAGGGCACATGCTAGGGGCTGTAAAGGGAGGTCTGAAAGTCGTGCAGAGCCCCAGACTGGTTAGATCCCACAGGAGCCTACTGAGAGGCCAGGGGATATTGAGCCAAGCTTCACGAGGTTGGAGCGGAGCTTGGAGACTATTATGGAGCTAGTCGCTCAGTCTATGCAGGGAGCTGGGAGAGACAAGGCCCAGCTACCCTGGCTATTGATGCTGAACCGACAGTTGCTTTTGATACGCCTACACAGCCAGCACAGATGCCATAGGCGGTAGATACACCCCTACTAGTTCAAGATACAACATCACTTGTTGCTCCACAACAGAGTAGTAGAGTTTGGGGTTGTGGTTGTGACTTGGAAAGATTATGGCAATTTCAGAAATTTAGACCACCGTCATTCAGTGGGGTGAAGGACCCAATACTTACTGAGGACTAGATGATTGAAATTGAGAAGTTGTACGAATTCTTTAAGTGTACAACTATAGAGATAGTCGCTTTTGCCGCGTTCATGCTTAAGAGAGCGACAGAACATTGGTGGAAGTCCACCAGACCATTTTTTGACAGCCTGGCACACTGAGATCACATGGGAGGTATTTTTGGAGGCCTTCCGGAGACAGTATGTTTCGGACACTGCTCAGAGGAAGTTACAAATGGAGCTTATTGGGTTGACTCAGGGGAACAAATCTGTAAATGAGTATGAGACGAGGTTTATATCCCTGAAAAGGTACAACCTGGATACGATGAGCAGTGAGATGAGGAAGGTGAGGAAGTTCATTGATGGATTGAGACCAGTCATCAAGTTTGGATTAAGATCAGTCATCAGGAATTTCATTGATGATGGACTGTCAGCATAACTCTTTTGTCTGCTCTGAGCTATCCGTAACCTTTCACAAATCAATTGGACGTTCTCAGAGGCTTGTTACACTAAATTGTGAGCCAAAATCTGTCTGTCACTAACCTCTTCCCATCCATATCGGGGAATGACATCTAGGACCATACAATGCCTCTTATAGTGCAATCCCAAAACTCGCATGATAGCTGTTATTATAGACGAATTCAGCTAGTGGTAGGTGATCATCCTAGGAGCCTCTAAAGTCCAGCACACACGCTCTCAACATGTCCTCTAGGGTCTGTATAGTCCTCTCTGACTGACCATTTGTCTGAGGATGGAAAGCAGTGCTAAAACTCAACTGGGTCCCTATGCTTCCTAAAAACATTCCCAGAAGTGGGAAGTGAAACGGGCATCCCGATCAGAAACAATGCTCACTGGAACACCATATAGCCGAACTATCTCTCGAAGATACAATTTCGTAACCCAACTCAGAGTATCGGTAGCTCTCATAGCTAAGAAATAGACTGACTTCGTCAACCGATCAACAATTACCTAGATGGCATCATAACCTCTGCGAGTCCTTAGTAAACCCATCACAAAATCCATGGTGACGTGCTACCACTTCCATGTCGGTATCGGTAGAGGCTGCAATAATCCTGCAGGCTTCTGATGCTCTACCTTCACCTGCTGACAGACGAGACATCTAGCGACATACTCTACAATGTCTCTCTTCATTCCAGACCACCAATAAATCTTTCGAAGGCTATGATACATATTGGTACTCCCCAGATGTATCGTATACCTCGATGAGTGAGCCTCTGATAAAATCACTCTTCATATATCTGGATCATCGGGAACACATATCCGACCCCTGAATCTCAGCAATCCATCTGAACTCAATTCAAAATCAATCTCTGTACCCCTCTATATCTGCCTAATAACATCACTGCTGATCAATCCCCTGAGCCTGTCGGATACGATCCACCACATCCGGTTTCAACCGCAGGCTAGCTACCATACAACTACTATTAGTATCAGGCAGGGTCATATCTAAACTAAGGCTCGTGAACTTTTCCAACAACTCGTGTTCCCTAATCATCATATAAGACACCAACCCAAGGTTATTCCTACTCAAGGCATCGATAACTACATTCGCCTTACCCGGGTGGTACAGGATTTCACAATCGTAATCCTTCAGGAGCTCGAGCCATCTCCTCTGTCTCATATTTAGCTCTTTCTATGAGAATAGATACTTCAGACACTTGTGATTCATAAATACCTGTAACTTCTCACCATAAAGATAATGGTGCCAAATCTTCAATGCAAACACTATAGTCGCCAACTCTAAATCGTGAGTTAGGTAGTTCCTCTCGTGATCCTTTAACTGTCTGGATCCATAGGCAACTACCTTCCCATCCTGCATAAGTATACAGCCCAGTCCTTGGTGTGATGCATCTGTATACACAGAGAAAGCTTCTGAGCTGGTAGGAATTGTGAGAATCAGAGTAGTGGTTAACCGACGCTTAAGCTCCTGAAAACTCCTCTCACATGCCTCGTCCCACACAAACTTAACATCCTTCCGTGTGAGACATGCCAATGAAGCAGCTAGTATGGAGAAACCCTCTACAAATCTCCGATAATAACCTACCAATCCTAAAAAACTTTTGATCTCAGTGACTATCCTGGACTGTTCCCACTGAGTAACTGCCTCAGTCTTGGATGGATCCACTGATACCCCATCCCTTGATACAACATGGCCCAAAAATAAGATCCGCTCCAACCAAAAGTTACACTTACTGAGTTTGGCATATAACTCCTTCTCTCGGAGGGTCTGTAGAACTATCCTCAAATGCTGCTCATGATCTTCCCTGAACTTGGAATAAACAAATATATCATCAATAAACACAATTACAAATTGGTCTAGGTATGGCTCAAACACATCATTTATCAAAGCCATAAATGCTACGGGGGCATTTGTCAATCCGAATGGCATAACCAACAACTCGTAGTGGCCATAACGGGTACAAAATGCTGTCTTGGGTACATCTCCACTCCGTATCCTCAACTGATGGTACCCAGACCGCAGATCTATCTTAGAAAAGACCTGTGCTCCTCAAAGCTGATCCAATAGATCGTCAATGCGTGGAAGGGGATACTTGTTCTTAATGGTAGCCTTATTCAACAACAGAAAATCTATGCATAGTCGGAGGCTCCCATCCTTCTTCCTCATAAACAAAACCGGAGCTCCCTAAGGTGAGACGCTTGATCTAATAAACCCATTCTCTAGTAACTCTTGCAACTGTTTCTTTAGCTCCTCCAACTCAATCAGAGCCATTCTGTACGGTGGTTTAGATATCAGCTCTGTACCAGGTACCAACTCTATACAAAATTCCATCTTTTTGTTGGGTGGTAACCCTGGTAAATCATCTGGGAAGATATCCAGAAACTCTGCAACCACTGGGATGTCTCTCAATTTCGAACGTGCCTTATCTGTGTCAACTACGTATGCAATGAACCCTTCAAATTACCCTTTTTCCACCGTTAGTAACATAGGTCATCATATTAACATTTATGATTAACAAGCAAATTCATCTTTTAAACACGATGCATTAAAATTATACTCTTCCCATTACAATAATCATATTTCTTCATTTCTTTTCAGCAATACTTACAATACACTTTTCAAGAAAACTTACAGTAAAGTTATATATCTCTGGAAACATTACTGTTTTAGCATAACAATCTAAAACAACATGGTTGGTACAGACTGTGCCCACTCTAAGTGACCTAGACGTGTTATCCGTAAGTGCACGGGTCGTACAAGTAATAATGGGATTTGAGTCCCGGATTACCGTCCCACAGAGAAGCTGATTAGCCTAATTAAGTACTGGTTAATCTTACCTTAAGTATATCCTAGCAAATTATGAATGTTTAATGGGTGATCTACAAGGCTAACAGTGCTGAAAATAATAAAAACTATAAAATAAAAAAATCAAACAGAGCAAAAATTACTTACAAAGCACTTAACAATTAAAAGCAAATACTACAAAAGATAATTAAAACAATTAAAATTAATTAATGCAAATAAACTAGATTGCAAATAAGAAATAAAATTAACTTGAATAAAATTAGACAATAAAAATAAAATGTGCATGCAATTAATCTAATTATGAAAATGCAATTTAAACTAACTTAATTCTAATGAAATAAAATTCTAAAAATAAAATTTCTAAATATAATTATAAATCTAAATGCATAAAGTAGTGATTCTAAATTAATACTAACTATAGCTAAATACCAACTTAACAATAAAATCTAAATAATATTAGCATGAGAAATATTTTTGGATTTTTCAATTTAAAATGCAAACTTAAAAATGCATAACATGATTTTATCCCTAATTTAATTTTAAATGCAACACCTAACACTAAAACAAAAATGACATAATTAAATCTAAGTTTTGAACTAACAAGCAAAGGAAATAAAAATAATATGCAAATTAATTTAAAACTCTAATTTTTTAAGCTAACAAATAAGATTGAAATTAAAATATCAAAAATGCTTGAAAAATGGATATGTAACCAAAATGGAATGCCAAACATGGCCTTAACCAAATTTATAATTTGCCAACTGCCCGACCATGCACTGTCCTGTACTGTGCACTGCGCTCAGCAGCTTGTGAACGCCCGACTCCAGGTGCTGTACTGTTGTCTACTACATGTTCCTCGACTTGCACAGCTCCCTGCCCATGCCGCTGGCAGCACTCACATACTGCCTCTTCTGCTCCAGGCGATGTCCAGCTCCCGCTCCTGCTCTCTGTATTGTCCAGCTACTTTTGCGTATAGGTGTTGTCCGACCCCTGCTATGCTGCTAGCTGCAGCTCCTGAAATCGGTCATGCCACCTCTTGCCTCAGTTGTTCATTCTCTGCAATGTACGTAACTACAACCACTATTAAACGCCGAGCGGTCCTGCACTGCCTCTTGTAAGTGCAACCCGACAGAATGCATCCAAGAATACTCACGGTAGAATCAGCAATTAACAAGCAGTGATGCTGCACAAAACTAGAAAAGCTAAACAAATCTAATGCAAACGTAAGATAACTATAAAATGAAACATAAAACCGAACTTGAATGTGTAAATAAGTAGCTAGAAAATAAGGCAACAACAAAAAATAGAAATAATGAGCACAAAACAGAAAATGAAACAATGCTGGAACCGAGCTTAAACACAAAGCTCTGCATCCTTCACGACTTCAGCTACAACCTACATATGTATGTCCACACAGCAGCTCAATAATGGTGAAGGATTACATCAATAAAAACTTGAAACAGAAAGCCAAAATGAGATTAAAACTGAATAACAACAACATAAAGATATTGAATAGTGCAATCAACTTGAAACAGAGTAGAACAAAGGAAAGTGATGGTGGTCGTGTCACCAGAATCCACGTGTACAACTATCCGCCAACCATTGATGCCACGTGTCAGAACAAGAATAAGCCACGTGGCTGATTTCACGACAGAGTTGCTATGCGATACAGTTGCTTGTTGAACGACAGAGTGTTCGGGGTGATAGGCACTCTGTCGCCTGGGATGTGTGCCACACAGTAGGCGCGACAGACTCCATCGCCTCTATCGCGACAAAGATCTCCCGCATCGCCCTCGCGACAAAGGTCTCCCGCATTGCCCTCGCGGTAGAGGTCTCCCGCACAGCCTGCAGCAGAGGTCCATGGGCACTCTGCCGCCTACCAACTCCCCCGCAAGCTACTTAACCCAAAGCGCGACAAAGTGCTCCATGACTCTGTCGCGGCCCAGACACGCGCCTGGGCCTCAGCTCGAACCGACTTAGAGGAAACCTATAAATATGCCGAGGAGCTCTCAGAAAAGAGGACGAAAACCACAGAACAAAAAAGCAGGGAGAAATACTTCAACCCTTTGAATTAAGAAACACATTCTCTTCCTCTTACTTACACAACTCCCGATTGCTTACTTAATCATCGGAGTGCGCGTGCAGGGACAAATCCCTGCCCCTTCTGATTCCTGTTGTTTTTGCAGACTATACGAGGAACCAGTTACATCGACGTCATCTCCTTATCGTCAGTGCAATCCGAATACGTGGAAGTCGTAATCCCGTTGCCGTTTAGTGGAAGGCAACATCAATTGGCGCCGTCTGTGGGAAATCTGACAAAAAGTCAGGTTCTCTATCAAAATGGTGAGAACACGCTCTACAGCAGAGTTGACAGGAGGGCAGTATTCTGTGAGTCCCCCTGTCAGACCAGAGCAGAGATGAAGACGTAGTGAAAGGGGTGACAGAGAAGCCTTGGTTTCTCTAGAAGAATTTGAGACCCTGAAACGCAAGAATGAAGAGACTACGACAGCATTAAAAGCTATGGTGGGCTTCTTCAGAGAGGCTCTCCCCCAATTCAGCTTGCCCCATGAAGTGCAGCAGTTAGTGGGGGAAAGCATGCCTAGGCAGACCTACGAGAGAGGCCAGCCCTCCACCCTGGTAAATGCTGGACAAGAGGCAGGAACACAAAATAATGCCACTGCAGATCCAGCAAGACAGAGTTCGCCCACAGCACCTGTGCAGCAGAGCTCACCTGCAGACCTCGCGCGACAGAGGTCTCCCCCAGCGGATAGGCGGTAGAGCTCAACCGCGGACCGTAGGCGACAGAGTTCGCCCACAGCACCTGTGCGACAGAGCTCACCCGCAGACCTAGCGCGGCTGAGGTCTCACCCAGCAGATAGACCACAGAGCTTACCCGCGGCTCAACAGCGGCAGAGCTCACCCCCAGACTTCAGGCGACAGCGTTCTCTTGCGGAACCCGTACGACAGAGCTCCCCCACAGACTACATGCGGCAGAGCTATCCCGCAACACATACGCGACGGTGCTCTCCCGCCGCTGATAGACGACAGAGTTCTCCTCTGCCCGGCAGGCGGCAGACTTCTCCTCTAGCCGGTAGGCGGCAGAGTTCCTCCACATGCCGTAGCTCATCTCCCGTGGAGTTGGAACATGACTTAAGAGGATATAGGGCTGGGGAGCGACGGAGACAGAGAGGTCCAGACCCACGAGAAGGTCTCGAAATTTCAAGTCCCGGAATGGGAGGTGCTGGAAAGGGTGCTTATCAGTTGGACTCTTCCAGACCCGAAGGGATATGGCCACACTCAATTCGAGGGTCGAAGAACGTGGAGAAGGTCGTCCAACGGATCCTTGAGAAGAAAAAACTGGTGTCTCCGGATGATGGCCAAAGGAGGAGGATTCCATTCAGTCCGGAGATCATGAACCAACCTTTATCGAAGAAGTTTAAAATGCCTTCTATGGCTACTTACACCGGCAAAGCAGACCCCTATGATCACATACAGAGTTATGAATCCCTCATGCTGCTGCATGGATGGGAGGACGAAATCATGTGCAGGGCTTTTTCTCTCACATTATCCGGGCACGCTCTGAAGTGGTTCAACGGGTTGAGCGAAGGTTCAATCTCCTCTTTCGACCAATTGAGAGATGAATTCCTGAAAGTCTTCATGATCCACAACCAGAGGAAGAAAGACGCTACTTACCTACTCACACTTAAGCAAGGGCATAAAGAATCCTTGAAGAGTTTTGTAGACCGCTTCCGAGATGCAACCTTGGAAGTGGAAGATGTACCGGTAGGGGTAGCCATGGCTGCAATATTGCAAGGGACGAGCTCCGAAAAGCTGCAAGAATCTCTCTCTCTTGACCAGCCTAAGACAATCTCCGATCTCTTTGCTAGGGCCAATAAGTATGTGGCCCAAGAAGAGGTGATGAAGATGATACAGCCCAGGGAGGCAAAGGAAGGAAGGAAGAGAGAGAGAGATGCACTCGAGAGGAACTCTCCAAGACCCGTGAGAGTAGACAAAGCCCCTAGGCTCAGGTATGAAGGTTATACCAGGTTGAACGAGCCTCGCACTGCAATACTGGCAGCTATCGAAGGGGCGGGATTGTTGGAATTCCCCAAGAAGAAAATTGGAGACATAGGACGAAACTCTGAAGCCTACTGCGAATTCCATAGCGCTCACGGCCACCCAACAAAGAGATGCAGAGATTTAATGGATCAGTTGGAAAGACTGGCCAGAGAGGGGAAGATCAACCGCTTCCTGTGGAGGAGCGAGAGACCCCGTTATCCTCCGCGTGACCAAAGGAATGACCGTCCGCGGACTGGGCCAAATGATGATAACAGAAGGAATAGGCCAAGAAACGAAGCATTCAGGCCTATGATCCCCCGTGCCAATCCGCCAAACAATGAACCTACAGCCCCCGCAATAAATGTTATTGCAGGCGGGGAATCAATAGCAGGAAGCTCCTCTACTTCCCGCAAAAGCTACGCTAGGCAAGCGTATCAGGTTAACGTTGTGATGGAAGAACAAGCGGATGAAGAACCCATCATGTTCACTCCGGCTGACAAAGGTGATATTGTCATGCCCCATGACGACCCCATGGTGATATCCACGGTAGTGGCCAAACACCCGGTGAGCAGAGTCCTGGTTGATAACGGGAGCTCGGTGAACCTAATCTATTGGAACTGCTTCGAGAAAATGAGCATATCCGAAGATAGGTTAAAACTCGTTATGACGCCACTATACGGATTCACGGGCGAGCGAGTGAAGGTCGCAGGGTCCATAGAGTTGCCTGTGACTCTCGGAGAGCACCCGAAGGACGTGACCCTACAAGTATTATTCATGGTAGTCAGGTCAACCTCCGCTGCCTACAACATGATCTTGGGTAGACCTGTGCTGAACGATATGAGGGCGGTGATATCCTCTTGTTATCTATTAATGAAGTTTCCCACTCCCAACGGAGTCGGGCAAGTACGAGGAAACCAAAGGAATGCCCGTACTTGTTATCTCGCTTCCACCGCCAACAAGGTAGCACAGAGGAAAGAAACCTTATGTATAGACGATCCGCCCAAGCCTCAGCCTGTAGAGGAAACAGAAGCCATTGAGCTAACAGAAGGAGATGGAGGAAAAAAGGCATTCATCGGGACTCAACTGGGCGAACAACTAAAAAAGGAGATAGTCGAGTGCCTGAGGAGAAACTCGGATGTCTTCGCTTGGAGCCCGACCGATATGCCCGGGATTAGTCCCGAAGTGATCTGCCATGAGCTTAACGTCATACCCGGGCACAGACCCGTCAAACAGAAGAAGATGAGTTTCGCCACGGAACGACAAAAAGCAATTACTGAAGAAGTGAGTAAACTCCTGGGCGCAGGATTCATCCGAGAGGTCTACTACCCTGAGTGGTTGGCCAATGTAGTGATGGTAAAGAAATCTAGCGGGAAGTGGCGAATGTGTGTGGATTTCACCGATCTGAACAAAGCCTGCCCTAAAGATTCGTACCCCCTACCCCGGATAGACAGACTGGTAGACGAAACATCCGGCTACGAATTCCTCAGTTTCTTGGATGCTTTCTCCGGGTATCACCAAATCATGCTTCACCCAGAAGACGAAGAAAAGACTTCCTTTATAACCGACAACGGAACCTATTGCTATCGGGTAATGCCGTTCGGTTTAAAGAACGCGGGAGCCACCTATCAACGAATGGTGAGCAAAGTGTTCAAAGATCTTCTGGGAAATACCATGGAAGCCTACGTGGATGATATGATCATCAAGAGCCGTGTAGGACAGTCTCACGCTGATCAAATGTCCAGGGTATTCCAAGTATTGAGGAGATTCAACATGAAGCAAAACCCCGAAAAGTGCTCATTCGGGGTAAGATCAGGGAAATTCTTAGGCTTCATGATCACTAACAGGGGCATTGAGGCGAATCCTGAAAAGGTACAGGTGGTCATTGACATGAAACCCCCAACCACCGTAAGAGAGGTCCAGAGATTGACAGGCAGAATAGCAGCTCTGAATCGCTTCTTGTCGAAGTCAGCAGAAAGGAGCTTGCCGTTCTTCAAAACTCTACGGGGGGGGGGGAAGAACTTCGAGTGGACGAGAGACTGCCAAAAGGCCTTCGAGGACCTCAAGGAATACTTGAAATAGTTGCCTTTATTAACAAGGCCCTTAGAAGGAGAGCAACTCTATATGTATTTGGGAGTCGGTGATTTTGCCGTCAGTGCGGTGCTACTGAAGAAAGATGAAATGGTGCACCATCCCATCTACTACGTGAGTAAAGTGTTATTAGATCCAGAGACCCGCTACCCCCTAGCCGAAAAGCTAGCATTGGCCCTTGTGATGGCCTCGCGAAAGATGCGCCCTTATTTCCAAGCACACCCTATCACCGTCTTAACAGATCAACCGTTGAGACAAATCCTTCAGAAACCTGAACACTCAGGAAGGTTAGTAAAATGGGCAGTGGAGCTTGGGGGATACGATATCACATTTCAACCTCGGCAGGCTATCAAGGGTCAAGCTCTGGCGGACTTTATAGTAGAATGCACTATCCCAAGCGACAGCAGTGAGGGGGAGGCTCACCCATGGTTACTGCACGTCGACGGGGCATCAAGTGCCAACGGAAGTGGAGCGGGTATAGTCCTGGTATCACCAGAAGGGAAATCCCTGGAGTACTCCCTACGGTTCGGATTCCCCAGTTCGAACAACATAGTGGAGTATGAAGCTCTGATAGCAGGGATGATATTGGCAGAAAAGCTGCAGGTTCACCACTTGGTAGCACACAGTGATTCTCAATTGGTGGTGAACCAATTCAGCGAAAGTATGAGGTACGGGAACCGATGCTGGTCCCTTACTTGAAGAAAGTCCAACTTCTGGCCCAGACTTTCAAAAGCTTTCAATTGATACAAATCAACCGGTCTGAAAACACACATGCTGATTCATTGTCTAAGTTAGCCTCTTCCACCGAAACACGAGGAAGGACAGTGAAGGTAGAGAGGCTCGAATGACCTAGTATTGAAGAGGTCGAAGTGTGTGACATTCAAGTGGGAGACGATTGGAGATCCCCATACAAACAGTATCTCACCGAAGGAACACTCCCCCAAGATAAGGACGAGGCTCGTCGCTTGAAAGTACAAGGGGCGAAGTTCACACTCATCAACGGAGAACTGTACAAAAGGGGATATTCGTCACCCTTATTAAAATGTTTGGGACCGGAACAAGCAAGTTACGCCCTAGCCGAAGTGCATGAAGGAATTTGCGGCGAACACTTAGGAGCAAGAGCCCTCGCTGCTAAAGTACTGCCATCGGGATTTTACTGGCCAACGTTGAAGAAAGATGCGATGGACCAAACCCGCAGATGTGACAAATGTCAGAGGTTTGCGCCTATCACAACAGCCCCAGTGACTCCCTCTCAAGGCACAGTACAGCCAATTCCTTTTGCACAATGGGGATTGGACATCCTTGGACCTTTCCCCTTAGCCACGAGCCAAAGAAAGTTCCTGCTAGTGGCTACCGATTACTTTACAAAATGGATCGAAGCAGAGCCCTTAGCTACGATCACAGAAAAGAAGGTCGAGGCGATGGTATGGAAAGACATCATCTGTCGATTCGAAATCCCACGCATCTTAAATGTC
Organism: Firmiana major; assembly: GCA_033439115.1. NCBI lineage: Eukaryota > Viridiplantae > Streptophyta > Magnoliopsida > Malvales > Malvaceae > Firmiana > Firmiana major. The sequence goes on from CM065909.1 coordinate 5,780,527, forward strand.
GACCATGGAAAGCAATTCGATTGTAATGCTTTCTGCGAATTCTGTAAAAACCTCAACATTCAGCTAAAGATCTCTTCAGTGTCATATCCTCAAGCCAATGGACAGGCCGAGGTCAGTAATCGGACTATTCTTCATGGGCTGAAGACCAGGCTAGACAAAGCAAAAGGGGCATGGGTGGACGAATTGCCTAGTGTTCTATGGGCATATCGTACCACCAGTCGTGTGTCAACCAGAGAAACGCCATTCAGCCTCATATATGGCGCAGAAGCACTGATCCCCGTGGAAATTGGAGCGTTATCACCAAGAGTGGTACCCTTAGTAGAGGAAGAAAACTCACAAGCTCTAAGAGAAGGCTTGGACCTACTCGATGAACATAGAGAAGCCGCGGCTATTCGATTGGCATCCTATCATCAGATGGTGGCCAACTACTATAATAGCCGGGTGAGAGATAGGCCAATGTTCGAGGGAGATCTAGTGCTCAGAAAGTCGCAGATCACGAATGCCCTGAAGGAGGATGGGAAATTCAGAACTAATTGGGAAGGTCCATACAGAATCAGATACAAGATTGGACCTAACACCTGTGTTCTGGAAACTCTACAAGGGAAGAAGATAGGGAAAACATGGAATTCAAATCACCTAAAGCTGTATTTGAATTAATCGCTATATTTTCTTTCCCAAACAGTATTATCATTTGTTTATACCATCACAAGATATTATTATCAAATCATCATGTAGAATGTCATGTTATTATACATCTGCAACTTCTATGCATCTAAATCTTGTGACAGGAATTCAGCCGAGCCATAAGAGCCTGAGGCGCTATGCGTCACTGTGGCCAGGCGTATATTCAGAAGAGCCGTAAGAGCCTGAGACGCTATACGTCACTGTGGCCAGGCGTATATTCAGAAGAGCCGTAAGAGCCTGAGACGCTATGCGTCACTGTGGCCAGGCGTATATTCAGAAGAGCCGTAAGAGCCTGAGGCGCTATGAGTCACTGTGGCCAGGCGTATATTCAGCCGAGCCGTAAGAGCCTGAGGCGCTATGCGTCACTGTGGCCAGGCGTATATTCAGCCGAGCCGTAAGAGCCTGAGGCGCTATGCGTCACTGTGGCCAGGCGTATATTCAGCCGAGCCGTAAGAGCCTGAGGCGCTATGCGTCACTGTGGCCAGGCGTATATTCAGTCGAGCCGTAAGAGCCTGAGGCGCTATGCGTCACTGTGGCCAGGCGTATATTCAGCCGAGCCGTAAGAGCCTGAGGCGCTATGCGTCACTGTGGCCAGGCGTACATTCTGCCGAGCCGTAAGAGCCTGAGGCGCTATGCGTCACTGTGGCCAGGCGTACACTCTACCGAGCCGTAAGAGCCTGAGGCGCTATGCATCACTGTGGCCAGGCAATAAAAATATCAAAGGCTATAAAAACTAAAGACGCATTCATGTCATAGTAATCAAGCCTTAAGCAGTTATACGTTTACGCAAAAAATTGTTTCTGAAAGTATACCTTTCTATCAAGAATTGGGGAGCATATACGAATACATTCAAAGCGAATATATACAAGTAAAATAAATAAACAGACAAAGAATGATAAATGATAAATAGAGAAGTAATGCGATACGAAGCATGAACAAAAATCTCGATTTCATTTCATTCAAAAGTCATTACAAATAGATCTTTAGTAGATCTTTACAAAAAGACAACAAAGTACTTGAAAAGAAAAACAAAAAAACAGAAATAGCTATCTAATCTTCGGGAGAAAGCTGGGGATCAGCTGGATCAGCTACAGACGGACCTTCACTACCCACGGACTGCTGCTGACCCTCCTCGCCATCCAAATCAAGAAGAGCGTTAATAGGCTCGGGAGCACCGCCCAAATCCGGGGGCTCCCAAGGACCGGTGAGGTTGGTGAGGTCATCTTGAGCGGTCCTCTCAAATAGTTCATCCGCGGGTTCGGCCCCAGGTTCATACTTGGTCCAGTCGGGGGCCTCGAATAGCATTGCCTCATTCGTATATTGAAGCTCGGGGAATTCCTCGCCATCCCTATGCTTCTCTAACCATGATCGGGCAAGATAGAACCCGTACTTTACATAGGGATTCGAGAAATCCTCCTTCCGCCTCAAGCAGTCTTTGGAAAAGCGATACTCCTTTACGGCTTCCGCCGTGTGCTATCGATCTCTACTCGGGTCAAAGTAGGAGCAGCTTGACTTTCTAAATCGGCAACGCGTTGCTCAAGCTCCTGATTCTGAGTGAGTAAGGACCCGTAGTTGGACTGCATACGATCCAGCTCGGCATGGGCCTCCTGAAGATCCTCGTGGAATTTTCCAGATCGGGCTGTCTCGACGATGAGGTCCCCCTTGGCCTGGTTCAAGTCCTGGTGAACCTTGGCGAGCTGTTCCTCCAAGCTTCGCACCAAATCCGGAAGTTTGGACAAGTTATTGACGGTGTTGGATAATTCCATAACCTTGTCCTTCAAATCCCGAATTTCTTTATCAGCTCGCTCCCGATAAGCCCTGTGCTGGGCATTGTTGGCCACGGTTCTCTGAGCCAGCTGCAAAGAAATGCAAAAAGTTAGATTCAAAGAATGCAGCAAAAAGGAGTCAAACGAAGAGGAGTATGAAACTTACCCTCAATGCCTCCATGTCGGCTAAGTCCTCCCCCTCCAGATAATTTTGAAATATTCTCGCCTCGTCCCGAGGAAGGATGGAAGACCAACTAATCCGGGAAGCCACCCCGGGAGTATCCAAAGTATCATTGTCGCGGACCCCGGGGTAAACTCGAAATTCGGCCCCTCTCATAATAAACCCCCCGTCCACGGGGTAGGACCTCTCGTCAGCAGGGCCTATCCTCGATAGTATTAGCCTACTTCCTATCGAACCCTCGATGTATAAGCGCCTCCGATTCTTCTGCTGCGACAGAATGATATTGCATTCAGCACGCTCCTCGGAGCGGGATCACCCGGATGACCCGGAAGCCCCCCGTGAAGATGAGGTAACTCTCCCCCTATCCCGAGAGAGATCCCTCTGCTCCGAAGGAGGGGGAGGCATCGCCTGCCTAGAAACAGGGGGTCCGAGCACGAGGTAGATGAGAGGGGACCGGTGCCTCGCTTGGGACATCGTCGGCTAAACGACGCCTCTTCCTGGTAGGAGCACTGGAAGGACCAGCCTCCGATACCTGACGACCCAACGATTGTCGGAAGTGACTCATTTCTGCAAAAAAGGAAAAGAAAATAAATCAGTGGTCAAAAACTGATCAAAAACAGCAAGTAGTAAAAAGAATTAAAAGTTACCGTCAGGAGAATCGAGATGCTCCTGAAGGGACTCTATATTTATTGCGTCGTCATCAGGGAGCACCATGAAAGTGGAGCCAAACCCTTCCCAGCCAGTCAGGTCGCCTAAAGGTTCGTTGCCAGAACTAGACTCCACGTTGGTACTCCCTATATCCTCCTGTGGCCTTACAGGTTCAGGATTCAACTCGGGGGAAGTCGAAGGCGGAGGATCGGATGAAGGAACAGAGGGTCCGGCAACAGGGACCGGACCCACACCCCAGCCAGCTAATATCAAATTTTCATTTGATAAAAGGCTGTCGAGGCTAATGGGATGACGGACTAGCAGTTTGTTGACATCCGAAGATAACTGCTCCCTAAGCATGGAAATCTTGGGACCCTTGGGGATTTCTCGCCTATTCTCCCAACGGGTGGGGAAATCCAGGTCCTCGGGCACTTCTACAACAAGCCACTCCGTCTCAAAACCATGAAGCTTGTTAGCAGGTTTCTCGAACAACCTGTTCTCAAAATCGGGCTAATACACCCGCTGAAGCGAGTAAGGCACTAAGCCGGGGCTCCCTCGAAACCTGAAAAATACATCTAAGAGAGGAAGGGATGGAGGGACGCCCCTTGAATGGCAGTGCACGGTGAACGCTACTAATTGCATCCATGCATGAGGATGCAACTGTCCCGGGGATGCTCCGTGCGTCATAAGGAAGGAAGCCCCGAAGTCGGACAATGGGAAGCGGAGTCCTAACTCTAATGCTGCCCTAAAAACGACTACCCCGTTGGATACACGACGTATGTCACTCTCCTGGGGGGTTGGAAGTCTATAAGCTTATCCCTCGGGTAAGGGAAACCTAGATACTAGATCTCGGATGTCGGCTTCCTTCAAAGTCGACTTTACTCCTAGGTCTATTTGTTTTCCTACACCATGGCCAGCCATTTTTAGGGGTTCGGAAGCCAAAAAGTGGAACCACGTACTATAAAATTACCTAAAATGAAGAAGAGAATAACTCACGACAGAGTCTCAAGAAGGCGCGACAGACCTGCGACACAGTGTTGTGTGCGCGGCAGAGTTGCGATGGAGTTGCGGTAGAGTGGCGAGAGAGTAGCGACAGAGTCTGCAGAGGAAAATACGGTAGAGTATTTTTGCGAGAGAACTGAGTACCGACGAGGACAGCAGGGGCCCAGTATATATAGCGGCTCACCTGCGTCGCCACACGCGCGGAGATTCGACCCGACCCGAGAAAAATCCGGACCCAGACATTCTTTCGTAGGAAAAATTCCTACCAAAGAGTGGGGAGCAATTGATGGTGGTCGTGTCACCAGAATCCACGTGTACAACTATCCGCCAACCATTGATGCCACGTGTCAGAACAAGAATAAGCCACGTGGCTGATTTCGAGACAGAGTTGCTACGCGATACAGTTGCTTGTTGAATGATAGAGTGTTCGGGGCGATAGGCAGTCTGTCGCCTGGGATGTGTGCCACACAGTAGGCGCGACAGACTCCATCGCCTCTATCGCAACAAAGATCTCTCGCATCGCCCTCGCGACAAAGGTCTCCCGCATTGCCCTCGCGGTAGAGGTCTCCTGCACAGCCTGCGGCAGAGGTCCATGGGCACTCTGCCGCCTACCGACTCCCCCGCAAGCTACTTAACCCGAAGCGCGACAGAGTGCTCCATGACTCTGTCGCGGCCCAGACACGCGCCTGGGCCTCAGCTCGAACCGACTTAGAGGAAACCTATAAATATGCCGAGGAGCTCTCAGAAAAGAGGACGAAAACCACAGAACAAAAAAGCAAGGAGAAATACTTCAACCCTTTGAATTAAGAAACATATTCTCTTCCTCTTACTTACACAACTCCCGATTGCTTACTTAATCATCGGAGTGCGCGTGCAGGGACAAATCCCTGCCCCCTCTGATTCCTGTTGTTTTTGCAGACTATACGAGGAACCAGTTACATCGACGTCATCTCCTTGTCGTCAGTGCAATCCGAATACGTGGAAGTCGTAATCCCGTTGCCGTTTAGTGGAAGGCAACATCAGAAAGTATGTGGTCTTGTTCACTGCCACGGTTTGCTTGCCGCATCCATCAACTTTGCTTAGCAATGACCACCAGCTTCAGCACCGGCCAACAACTTCTTTAGCATGTTCATAGCTACCCTCTCGCACTACTTCCTCATACCACGAACAACAGTAAATCCATCGGCAGTGTCACTAACACACATATAAGCTCTATAATGCAGCTTCACTCCACCCTTTAGCTTCTGCACTACAAAATAGAAAAGAATAGAAAAGTAAACACATAAAGAATCTTAAAATAGTAGCTAAATTCTAAACCAAAATAAAACGAAAAGAGCAGTAAACAAGGAAATGCAAAATCTCGTGGCCACTGTCTAGCTTTCTTCTCAGTTCATCCTTCACCGCTCCACTATGCCACCAACTTAGGAACAACTACCAACAACAGACTTGCACCCCATGCTTAGCCAGGAGTGCCTCACTTAGAACAGTAAATTTTTCATCTTAAACTTTAATAAATAAAAATAGAAAAGTGTCTAAATATGATGGAATAGTAATAACTGAAACATAACCGAACTGTAAAATGAAGAATGATGAAACCCATAAACTGTAAATTGCAAGATAATCAGAATGTAATAAATGTGCAGGAAAATGAAAATGAAACAGTGGCAATGGGTTGAGTTATATTGTTGCTGTCACCAACCCCTTAAACTCGGATAAACAAAAACAGAGGAATGAAAGCAAATGCAGTAAAAGAAATTAATCGCAGCTTAAAGGAAACATGTTTATTGAAAGAAAATAAAATGGAAGCTTGTAAATTTCTATAACAATGGTGGCTACCCGTAAATGAAAAGCTTGAAAATGAAAACTAGGAAACAAAATAAAACCTAACAATAAAGCTTTTTAAAATAAAATTTAAACTATTCTAAAAACTACTTCTACTCCTACTTTTTCCCTAAACTACACTACCCTAAAATTACCTCTACTCCTAAAAACTACTTCTACCATAAAAACTACTTACTTCCTTTTTTCAATTGCTCATCATGTTCTATTTATACACAAACTTGGAGGTACAATGGTAATTTTTCAATCCTAGATGAGTTGGCATTATTTGGCCACTTATCTTCATTCCATTCGCTGTAGAGTAGATATTTTCACGTCACTTGTCTTTTTGCCAACTTGAATGTGCGATATGGCCCAGCGTGTGTCTTCCAGAAGGTGGGCACAATATCCGTCGATCTTATCTTTTCGAAGCGAATAAAATACTAACACCCGACATCCCACGTGTCGAGACGAATGATGACTCGGTCTGCGAATTGGAAGTGGTCTAGTCTCCTTTTAGCCCATTTTCAGTCCGTTTTCTACTGAAACAACTGAGTTTCATCTAGATTTATTTTATCTGCACATTAAAGAATTTTAATTAAATTAAGGGGATAATTAATAAAATAATATGGGGATTAAAATAATTAATTAAGAAATTAAGCACAAATAATTCTATTTTAATAGAATTATCTGTGAGATTTGCACCTTTGTATGACATTCCTTATGATTTCCATATTGTATGACATTATTATATGTTAATGGATTCATAAGATGGTTGATTCGGATATGATAAATGTGGATGAGATGAAATAACGTACGTAAAATCGCATAAGGATAAATCGAGAAAGTAGGGACCCCAAATATTTACTTTAAGGAATTTAATCAAGTTGACTGAAAATAAGGAATTTAAAATAGGAAAAAAGATTATGGGTTTATGAAGGAAAGTCAGTTCAATTTGGTCCTGAACACGTGCAAGGATAAAAAGGTCAAAAGACCAAAATTCGGTATAAATTTGATAAGTAATTTTTATTAAAAATATGGAATTTACGAAATCTGGACCAATAACGAGGAAAATTGTTAATTTCGAGTCCAATTGATCTAGATATGAATTTATTGGAATTAATTATAATTTTTAATTCAAAAAATTATCCCAAAAATAATAAAAAAATATACCGGAAAGATGAAATAAGATCGATAAATTCATTTATAGATTAAATGAATTAAATAATAATTTTTGGAGATATTTTGATTTTTTTAAAGGATTTTAATGATTAAAATAATAATAAAATTAATAAATAAATAAACAAATAATCAAAAAATCTAAAAAATCGAGGAGAGAGAAAAATCAAAATCCATAGTCGAAACCCGAGACCCCCGACGAGCCACCGACGATCAAACGAAGGTTGGAGTAGATAGAGGACTGTCTGGCGAATCCATCGGTACCGGTAACGCGCGTCGACGACACCTATTTTCGGCGAATCGACGACCGAAAAGCCGAGGAAGAAAACACGTCGGTTTCAGTGATCCACGACATCCCTGCTTCGATTCGACCCAACCGAGAAATCCCCTGGCCGAGGCGGTTCTTTTGAGGCCAGTGGTGGCCGACGAAATGGTCGGGAATGCCAGCGACAGTAAAAGGATCAAAACAGCACCGTAGCCCGAAAGGAGAGAAAAGAAAAAGAAAAAGAAAAAAAGAAAAGGAAAAAAGAAAAGAAAGAAAGGGGAAAAAGGAAAGAAAGTGTACCGAGGATGATTCGAGATTCGGGTAAGTGACCGAGGGTCGAGATTGACTTGCAAATAAATCTCGGGAATTCAATTTAATATTATATTAATGGAAAATAACCCGGATTTACCTAATTACGCAGTTTTACGACAGAGCCCGAACGAGAGCCGATTGAGCTCCGATTTTTGTACCCCGCATAGCATTGGATAAGTACATTTTAATTACGACAATTTGAGTCCTTAAATACAAAGTTAAGATTATTTTACGAATTTTTTGGATTAATTCTGCATAAAAGGAATTTTATTCAGAATTTCAAAGTAATTATTGTAAATAGTATAGAGGCTAACCAATGAGTTTAGAACAAAGCCCGATGATTATTGATAAGCCAAATGAGCCCAGTAAACCCGAAGAAGGGATTTAAAAAGTAGAAACGAGCTGAAAAAGGGGTAGAGGCCCATTAAGGTGCAATCAAGCCCAATAAAGTAAAACGGGCCAAGTGCTTTAGATTCGATCAGAAAGAGTGAAATACTGATATGTACATTTGAACTGAACCAATATATGGTTATATGCAGCTCCGTAGACGAGCGAATTGGATTGAGAGACCTGGTACGTCCGAGACGGGATAAGCTTGGGCGTGATTCCAGGTAAGGGAATTTTATGAGCATTTAGAGGTAGTTGTACGTAGTTTCGAGGGAATTTACATTATGTTAAATTCATTAGGCTACTTGAAAATAGAATAATAATTTTTGCAGAAAATGTGGAAAATGCGACAAATTACTATTTTGCCCCTAATTAGGAAAATTTCAAAAAGGGTAGTAAGGCTATGAAATTACATGATTTTCATGATTTTGATATTTTTATGATGACATTGCTTTAATTCAAGCAATTTATGGATAGGTTGGCTATTATTTTCATGTTTTAAGTGAAAAGGCACAGGTTAGGTGCCAAATGATATTTATTTAGCATGTTTTGATGAAACTGAGCCACCTATCAGTGTTATATGAGTTTTAATCATGTTGGAGCACTGCTCGCACTGGAGTTTATACTTTAACTCATACATAAAGTGCTGAAGCCTTGCTCGCACTATTTTACAGACTTATTTCACTCACATGACTACTGTATTGGAGTTTTTATTCGTATGAGGTTTTCACTGAGTTTTAATACATATCCGTACTAGAGCATTTCTCGTACGTGGATTTTACTTGAATTTATAATTATTTTAAGTCGTACTGGAGTGCTACTCGTATGCATATTTCATTGATTTCTATGAAACCGTGCAGGAGCTTCGCTCGCACAAGATTTTTAGATATCATGTATATGTATGAAGCCGTGCTGGAGTTTTCTCCTGTAGACTGTGTGTCACAGTGAGATGATATGCTCACATGTGTATACTGAGACATAATTGACATGGGTGGATAAGACCTATTGCAGGCACCCCCTAACTGAGCTTGAGTTCATGGAGTACGTTGTACCATGTATATCACATGGAATACGCTGTACTATGGGGATTGTTGGAATGGAGTGGCATTAGCCACGAGGTAGAGGTAGCAAGCCTTACCCTCGTAATCCTGATATTATGCTGTTTTGGAGGGTAGGATCGACCCACCTCCCGTTTCAGGTGTGATACCCCGCACACTAAGATCCATGTAGCCAGGGATCACGAGGTTATGGCTATAGTCCTAAATGTTTTCGATATAGTCACCTACATGTATCACATGATAAACGCGCATGATAAACTCGCATGATAAATTCGCATGATAAATCATTTGGTTTTAATAGATCAGGGTAGACCTGAGGGAGAGGTCAGGCCTCGATCTTCTTATGAATTCGATTTAGACTTGATTTTTCCACAGAGGAATTGGATGAAACTTTTATGACTTGTAACCCTATGAGAAGGGCGATTTTATAACGAAAATTTTAAAATAAATCATTTTGTTGAACTGGATTTCATTCTTTGAGTTTATCACATTTTAAACCAGATGATGTGTTTTAAATACGTATTGATTCATTTGAGCATGATATATTTTCACATGAGAATCATTCCATGTTTTAATATGTCGATTCCTATTTTAGAACAGATGATACTTATATATATGGCATATCATTGTTTTTACCTCATGCTCACATATATCCTGATTTCCTATCAGCATGTAGATAGTATAGCTATCTACCCATTTATATTATTGCCTTACTGAGCATGTGGAGCTCACCCTTTCATTTTCCACCCACTTTTAGAGTTTCCACCATAGAGATAACTGGTGTAGAGAGTAGACGGCATAGCTGATTATCTGTGGTTCCCATCGACTATCAGGTATACACCATGTATAGAATTTTGTATTAGTATGCTTACAGCACAGTATTGTATATGAAGGAATATTTGGGGATGTAAATATAAAATCATGTGATGTAGAAAACATACCGACCACTCTATTATATGATAAATGATATCAGTATATATGTATGTATGTGTGATATTTTCATGGTTAAAATGGTATATCGATATTGATTCACAGCTCGACCTGGTCAGAAAGATCTATCACAATGAGGTAAGAAAGATTTTTCAAAAGCGAAAAATTTGTACTGATATCTGGTAAGTATTGGGTCGTGACATTATCACACCCCCAAACTTGAGCTTTTGCTTGTCCTCAAGCAAAACAAAACAAATGTAAAAATGATAAGTACCCAACATAATAATTTCCCTAATATTATCCTCAAAGAAAAAGTACAACTATGATCTCAAAGATTCACATCTTATAAGTCCAACACTTAGAATCATCTAATCATAAGTCCTAACCCAAATTGGACTCCTCGTGTGTGTGTGAAAATGTCAAAGCCACTTCACAGTACATTACCCGGATCAGATTATGCAAACACAGTGAATGCAAATTCATTGACATGTGATCATTCCTATAAGTTTGCTTTTCACTTCTCTCTCCACTAATGTAGTCACACTTAACCAAAGATCAATAGGACTTCATTAAGCTTGTAATATAAGGCTGGGGCTAAGGTATGATAAAGTCGATTTAGGTTTAATTACCCTTTAACATGCATTACTTCTAGGATCTTTAATGTAAGAGCTTAAATTATTTCCCCCAAACTTATTTTACTAAACATTTTTTTCTATTTTTGTATTTTTCTTCTTTTTTTTCTTCTTCTTCTTTCATTTTTTCATTTTTTCTTCTTTTTTCGATCTTTCACTCACCTAATACCCACGTGTACATAGCTCAAGATATATTCTAATGAATTTACAACTTTTGGGGTAAGGGATAGAAACAGAGTATTTAAGTTGAGAAAAATTATGCAGGTGTATTTACAGAGAAAAACTTATTTGGCTTAGATGGGTGATTAGGGGTAAAATATATACAGGGATGGCTAGAAAGGCTCAGACGATCCAAAGATGGCCTAAATCTTCTCCCTAATTAAGTGTGATCTAATATTTCACCTTGAGATCAGATTAAACAAATTCTAGAATATGATGCACAAAATCAACTGAACAAATGCAATCCTATGTCCACATAAGCTTTCTCTAAATAAATATACAGATTCATAATATGACATGTGCATAAGATGAGGAAATCACAATCAGAATCAAGACAAATTCAAGAATTCAACTTCATGTTTTTCCAATAATCATGTTTCTTAGTCAATCACAGTCAGACTAAATCATGGGTCATATCACCAGAATATGGGAAAACTACATGCTAAGCACTAAATCATCCTAAAATTAAACAATGTAAGCTCATATTTTTGAAACATTTTGCCCAAAATTTTTTAAAAATGCTCAAGTGATATCCCTACCCCAAACTTAAAGTGCACTGTGTCCTCAGTGTGCAGATAATATAAGAATTTAAGCTCAAGAACATAGTACTCCCCTTTCTGATGATGATGAAGAACAACCGAAACTTGATTGAAAACATAATACTAGAAAAGCAATTTGCAAAAGAAACAAAGAAAGAAAAAAATAGAAAAAAGAAAAGAACTGTACAAAAAGTAAAAAGAGAGATAAAGCACATCAAATGCAGCTGAAGAAAATGACACTAGCAGCAGGGCTAGAAGTAGGAGGGTCAGGTAAAATGGTGACAGAATGCTGACAGTCAAATCCTCCTTAGCTCTATCAACTTCCATCATTCTCTTAGATTTCTTATGCGCAAACCTTATATCCTCATTAACCTTCATCTTAAAACACTCTTGAGAGTTATCAGGGAACTTTAAGGGTTTGAAAACATGAAATGTCACCTCTTGATTTAGGACTCTCATAGTTAATTCCCCCTTTTGCACGTCAATCAAAGTTCTACTAGTAGCTAGGAAAGGTCTGCATAGTATAATGGAGACTTCCCTGTCTTCCTCCATGTCTAATACAATAAAATTCGCAGGGAAAATAAATTTGTCCACCTTTACTAACACATCCAAAATGACCCCCTTCAGATATTTAATGGATCGATCAGCTAGCTGAAGGGTCACTCTGATAGGCTTGGCATCCCATATTCTTAACTTTTGGTAAATAGACTAAGGCATCAGATTGATACTAGCTCCTAGATCACACAGAGCTCTACCAAAGAACAGATTTCCAATAGTGCAGGGTATGGTAAAACTTTCGGGATCTTTGAGCTTGAGGGGTAATTTCCTCTGGATAATGGCACTACACTCCTTAGTTAAGGCCACCGTCTCATAATCTTCCAATCTTCTTTTCCTCAAGAGGATATCCTTCATAAACTTCACATAACTCGGCATTTGCTCTAAAGTATCTACGGAAGGAATGTTGATGTGAAGTTTCTTAAAAACCTCAAGAAATTTAGCGAATTTTTTATCAAGCTTCTGGTTTTGGAACCTTTGAGGAAACGGTAATGGTGGTCTATCTGGAGGAAGTGTAGTGGTAACATGTGTAGCTTCAGATGACGAGGATGGCTGTGAAGAAGAAGAAGAAGGTAAAGATGAAGAAGTGCCTAACTTAGATTCCTTTGTAGCCTGATCATGATGTTCCTGCTCTTTCTGAGATGTCTCTTTAGAACCTATAGGCTCTACCACTATGGGCTCAATAGGACTGGACTTAACTTGTGGCTCATCTAGCTCTTTGTCGCTCCTAAATGTGATGGCTTTAACATGTTCCTTACCCTCCTTCTGCCTAACAAGATTAACTTCGGTGTTACTAGGAAGGGTCCTTTGTGGACGCTGGCTAAGAGCACTAGCTATTTGTCCAACCTGAACTTCTAAATTCTTAATTGAAGTAGCTTGATTTTGCAGGATAGTCTTGAACATCTCTTGTAGTGTAGGCTTCTTCTCAGCTGCAGCTGCTGGTGCAGGTAAGTACTGTGGCTGCATAGGTGGTGGTGGTGATGGATGATGTTGAAATTGAGGTGGTGGATGGTATGGAAATTGCTAATGTGGGGGTACATGAACTGGTAGAGCTTGAAAACTAGAGGGTCCTATAGGTTTGGAATTAGAAGATTACCCTTGATTTTGGCTCCAAGAAAAATTAGGATGGTTCCTCCACCCTAGATTGTAGGTGTTTGAAAAGGGGTTGTTCTGTTGCTTCTAAGATGGGGCAACGTACTGAACTGATTCTAAATTAAGCGGGCACCTATCTACAGAGTGTGTACCACCACACAGATTGCAAGAAAGAAAAGTACTTTGTACAGAATACACATGGTTAGGATTTGTAGCAGAATTATGCTGGGTACTGAGTGACTCTACCTTTTTCGTAAGATTAGCAATTTAAGAGGTCAAGGTAGACAGTGTGTCTAACTCATAGATACCCACCGACTTCTTAGGCAGCTGCCTCTCCGAAGACCATTGATAGTTGTTAGCTGCTATCTTATCTAACAAATTGTAAGCTTCCTCCTCCGTCTTGGACATTAACGCTCCTCCCGCAGCAGCATCAACGATGGTCCTATTTGGGCTTGTAAGTCCATTATAGAAGGTCTGGACTTGCAGCCACAAGGGTAGGCCATGATGAGGACTTAAATTGTTTGATTTTGGGATGATTGAGTGCTTAGCATGTAGTTTTCCCATATTCTAATGATATGACCCCATGATTTAGTCTGACTTTGATTGAATAAGAAACATGATTATAGGAAAAACATGAAGTTGAATTCTTGAATGTATTCTGATTCTGATTGTGATTTCCTCATTTTATGCATATGTCATGTCATGAATCTGTATATTTATTTAGAGAAAGCTTATGTGGACATAGGATTGCATTTGTTCAATTGATTTTGTGCATCATATTCTAGAATTTGTTTGATCTAATCTCGAGGTGAAATATTAGATCACACTTAATTTTAGAAGTGATTTAGTCCATCTTCGGATCGTTTGAGCCTTTCTAGCCATCCTTGTACATATTTTACCCTAGTCACCCATCTGGGCTAAATAAGCTTTTCTCTGTAAATACACCTGCAGAAATTTTCCTTAGCTTAAATACTTTTTTCCTATCCCTTACCCCGAAAGCATGAAAAGTCATTTGGATATATTGTGAGCTATATGGGTATTAAGTGATAGTGAAGGAGTATGTACTGTTTAAAAAAAATGAAAAAATGAAAGAAAAAGAAAAAGAAAAGAAGAAAGAAGAAAAATACCAAAATATAATAAAAAGTTTAGTGAAATAAATAATTTTGGGGGAAATGATTTGAGCTCTTACATTAAGATCCTAGAAGTGATGCATGTTAAGAGATAATTAAACCTAAATCGACTTTACCATACCTTAGCCCCAGCCTTACATTACAAGCCTAATGAAGTCCTATTAATCTTTGTTTAAGTGTGACTACATTAGTGGAGAGATAAGTGAAAAGCAAACTTATGAGAATGATCACTTGTCATTAACTTTGCATTCACTATGTTTGCATTATCTGATCCAGATAATGTATTGTGAAGTGACTTTGACATTTTCACACACTCACGAGGAGTCCAATTTGGGGTAGGAATTATGATTGAATGATTCTGAATGTTGGACTTGTAATTGTGAGTCTTTGAGATCATAGTTTGTACTTTTTCTTTGAGGATAATATTGGAGAAATTATTGTGTTTAGTACTTATCATTCCTTCAATTATTTTGTTTTGCTTGAGGACAAGCAAAAGCTCAAGTTTGGGGTGTGATAATTCTATATTTTTTAGTATTATTTGTGCTTAATTTCCTAATTAATTATTTAAATCTCTAATTTATTTTTTAATTATCCCCTTTATTTAATTAAAATTCTCATGTTTGCAGATAAATCAAATCCGGATGAATTTTGAATATTTCAGTAGAAAATGGACTGGAATTGGGCTAAAATCGAAATTGGACCACGTAGACAACACGAGCCATGCCACCTAGCACATCCAATTGGACAAGAAGACAAATGACATGAAAATATTTTTTCAAGGAGGCAATGGTGTGAAGACAAGTGGTCATATAATGCCAACTCATCTAGGATGGAAAAGTTACAATTTTACTCCTAAGTGTGTGTATAAATAGGAAAGGATGGCAATTGAACAAATGATGAAAGTTAGGAGTAGTGTTAGTGTAGAACTAGTTAGATTAGTTTAGTTTTTATTTTTTTAGAAGCTTTTCCCGAAAACCATTTTCCATTTTACTATTCATGTTAATCTTCAATTGTTATCCTTTATGAAAAGCTTTTCATATTGTATTTGCAGCCACCATTGTTTACCTTCATCTTGGTTTGGTTTAATTCAGTTCTTTTATTTTTCAATTTTTAATATATAGCATTTATCTCCTAGTGTAGCTCTCGGTTGCCATAAAAGAAAACAAAAAAACTGCTTGTGTTTTTATTTGAAGAATCTTTATCTTTTCTTATATAGCTCTCGGTTTTGCTTCCTATTTGTAGTTGTTTTGTGTTTTGTTAATTGTTCAATGTAAGCTCTTGGTTTGCTTCTTATTTGTAGTTGTTTAATGACTCTCGGTTTGCTTCTATCCAAGGTTCCATGCTTGTTATTTTGTTTTTGTTCAATGACTCTCGGTTTGCTTCCCATGTTGATTTTATTTTTTTTCTTTCTCGTTAGCTTTCATTGTTACTCAAGGTTGTGGTTAGCTGATTTGATCTCATGAGCCAAGAAAGAAACCCGAGACCAAAGCAGCAGCAGCAACCCGAGAGCAGCAGAAGTAGCCATAACCGAGAGCCATAATCACTCTATGTTCTCCCCTGTTTCATTTGTCATTTACTTTTCATTGTCATTTCTCATGTTAAGCTAATTATTTTCTGTTGTTAGGTTGCTGTAGATTGATGTTTAGACTGAACAGGGAGTGAACTGGGCATGCGAGGTACGATCAACAACAGCAGTGCAGGACAGAGCAGACCGAGAGCAAGTCTGGCCAGAAGAAGGAAGCAGCTGGGAAAGGAATGAACTCGGGCAGGTCCATGGTGCTGGTTCCAGCAACGTTAATGCAACAGGTTGGGAAATGTTAATGCAGAACATGTGAGCAGCAGGCGTGGACAGACCGAGAGCAAGTACAGGGCTGAAATCTGGAGCTTGGTTTGCTAATGAATGAAACGTGCTGTGCTGTGTTGAGTGCAAGAAATGAAGCTGTGCACGAAACGGAAGCAGAGTTGGTGAGATTTGTAGAGCAGGAAGTAGCTGGACACACCTGGGCAATGGAACCAAGAGTAAGCATGGCAGATGCAGGATAGCAAGTGGAAACGTGCAAGGCGGTAGCTGGGCAGATGACAAATTGAGAAGAACGTGTACAGTAGTGCAATCGGGACCTCTCAACTGATTTTAGCTTAAGGCCATGTTTGGCCATGTCATTTTCTTTGTTTAATTTCATGTTTAATGCATTTTTATTATTTTGATTAGTTGTTAGTTTAGGATAGTTGTTAATTGTTAATTGTAGGTTAGATATAATGTTTTAAGTGGTTAATTTAATCTTTAGTTTAATTTTTAGTTAAAAGTTAATTTTATATTATATATTTTAGGACTTTATTTTAGTTTAGATGCATTTAGAATTAATTTAGATTAAATGTGTTTCAAGCATTTTTAATTTAGTTTTCATTTTTATTAGATTTTAGGTTAGTTTAATTTGCAATTTTTATTAGTTTAATTACATGCATTTTTATTTTAAGCTTGTTTAAATTTTAGTTTAACATTAGTTCTTTATTTTCATAATTGCATTTTATTTTAATTGCGTTAATTAGTTTTAACTGTTTTAATTTTCTTTTGTAGGTTAATTGCTTTTAATCGCTTGGAGCACAGTAAGTAAATTTTACTCGGTTTTATTTAGTTCTTATTATTTTATTGCTTTCCAGTAATTTTAATTTTAGACTTAGTAGATCACCCACCTTCATAATTTGCTAGGATATACTTAGGGTAAGATTAACCGGTAGTTAATTAGGCTAACAACTTCTCTGAGGGATGATAACTCGGGACTCAAATCCCATTATTACTTGTACGACCCATGCACTTGCGGATAATACGTTCAGGGCGTACCAACAGTGGGGGCTGTTTTAGGACAGCGGGTCGTCAACCAGGCGCATGTGATCTATTATGTGTCAAGGACACTTAACCCAGCTCAGTGCAATTATTCCACGACCGAAAAGGAGCTTTGGCTATTGTATTTTCTTTCGATAAGTTTCGATGTTACTTGCTTGGGACTAAAGTTGTTGTGTTCTGACCATGCAGCTTTGAAATACCTTTTGGCAAAAAAAGAGGCAAAGCCAAGGCTGATTAGGTGGATTCTTCTACTGCAAGAGTTTGATCTCGAGATCAAAGAAAAGAAGGGAGCAAAAAACCTAGTAGTTGACCACTTGAGCCGGTTGGTGAAAGTAGAAGATCTAGTGCCATTACAAGAAACTTTCCCCAATAAGCAGCTCTTTACGGTGCAAGGCATGACCCCTTGGTATGCTGACTTGGTAAATTATTTGGTTACTAAGGTCATACCTAAAGATTTGAGTAGGGCTAAAAAAGATAAAATGAAAAGTGAGGCAAAATACTATGTATGGAATGAAGCATATTTGTGGAAATATTGTTCTGATTAAATCATTAGAAGGTGCATCCCTAATTCGAAAATTCAGTTTGTCCTTACTTTTTGTCATGCATATGCCTATGGGGGTCATTTTGGGCCAAAGAGAACAGCCAGGAAGGTGTTAGATTGTGGTTTTTATTGGCCTACTTTGTTTCATGACATTTATGTGTTTTTTAAAAATTGTGAACGATGTCAATGGATAGGGAGCTTAAACCGTAGGAATGAGATACCTCAAACTCCCATACTTGTGTTTGAAATTTTTTATGTGTGCGGTATTGACTTTATGGGTCCATTTCCTCCTTTCTTTAGGTTTGTTTACATTTTATTTGTTGTTGATTTTGTGTCGAAATGGGTGGAAGCAAAGGCCACCAAAACCGACGATTCACGAGCTGTTGTAGGTTTTTATCAAATCTAACATTTTTAGCAGGTTTGGCATACCAAGAGCATTGATTAGTGATCAGGGAACTCATTTTTGTAATCGATCAATGGAGGCTTTATTAAAGAAGTATGGAGTTCTACACAAAACCTCCACAGCTTACCATCCCCATACGAATGGACAGGCCGAGGTGTCTAATAGGGAAGTCAAGTTGATCTTGGAGAAAACGGTAAATCCAAACAGAAAGGACTGGAGTCTCAGACTTGACGACGCTTTGTGGGCTTATAAGACAGCATATAAGATGCCTATTGGGATGTCCCCGTATAGGTTGATTTTTGGTAAGTTGTGTCATCTGCCTATAGAGTTAGAACACAAGGCTTATTGGGCAGTTAGACGATGCAACATGGACCTACAACAGACATGTTTGGAACGGAAGTTGCAGTTGCAGGAATTGGAGGAAATTCGACTTGAGGCCTATGAGAACTCATGAATTTACAAGGAGAAGACCAAGACATTTCATGATAAGATGATCATTAGGAAGCAATTTTTGGTTGGCCAAAAAGTTTTGTTATACAACTCCAAATTGAAGTTGATGCCTGGTAAGTTACGTTCCCGTTGGATTGGACCCGTTGTTGTTACTGACGTATTTCCTCATGGTGCAGTTGAGATTCAAAGTATGGAAACCAACAAGGTGTTCAAGGTTAACAGGCATAGACTCAAGCCATATTACGACAGTTTTCAAGCACACACGGTTGAGGAGGTGCAGTTAGGAGATGCGGTCTACTCGATGTGAAGGAAGTTGTATTGTCGAGCCAACGACACTAACCAAAGGCGCTGCATGAGAGGCAACCCATGAACCCCATATTTGATTCCTCACCCTATCTCTTTTAATTTTACTTGTCCGTTATTTGCTTTAATGATGTACTTTACATTGGGAACAATGTAAAATCTAAGTGTGGCGGGGGGGGGGGGGAGGGGGGAGAATTTTAGGATTTTTGAATTTTTACATAAAAAAAAATCTTAGTGCATGTTTTGGTGCTTTCTATCACTGAAAGTTTATATTTATCATGAACTTGAATCAACTGGATTTGAAAAGAGGATAACACAATTGAATTGATTGACTTTTCATCTTAACATTTGTTGATTAAGTGATTGATTTCGGAATCTTGGTGAATTGAATTGGTTGACTTTAAACCTGTGAGATTTTTGAGCCTATAGATTGAGCATTAATGTCAATCTTTATTTTCTTTGGATATGTGATATTCTTCCATGAATGTGTTTCTCTAGAACTTGCATTTATTCTTTTTGAGATTACATTGATTCAAGCATACATAAAAGTGATTAAGGCTATTTTTGGATGAACCACTCTAGCCATATAGCCCACCTAACATAATTTACCATTGTTAAGCCCCTTTGAGCCTAATTGACTTTTTTTTTTGTTGAATAACTTGTTTTAACCGTGAGCTTAATATGAATGACTTTACCTAACTTTAAAAATTAGTAGGGCATTTGAAAATTCTCGAGCTGATTATGAAACAAGTGTAGGGGTGCGATTAATTCCATATGTTAGTTGTGGTGATGGTGGACTTAAAAAAAAACAAAAAAAGAAAAGAAAAGAAAAGAGGGTATTTGATTGATAAAGGACTTGAGTAAAGTGCGAGTGATTAATAAAGTGTTTGTATTTGAAGTGATTGCGGGTTGTTGATTGCTTTATTTACCCGAGTTGTAATTTTGAACGCTCTATTAATTTTTACGGTTTTAAACTCTCTTACCCCAAAAATAATTTCGTACCTTATCCCTAGCCCTGTTACAACCCTTGAATTAAGTCCTTTTAATTTGTGTTATGCATGAATACTAAGTAGTGGAGATTAGATGATATGAAAGCTTATGGTAGGACATGTTTTATAGAATGAATGTGAGTGAAATACTTACCCCTTAAATGCTTGAGTGAATAGAGAGAATATTGTGAGGATCTACCAATTTAATTTGCATCGTTTTGAATGAAATTGCTATGTTGGCAAATTCTTGAGATTGTTAAGGATTTTGATTCATGACATGTTATGTTTCTCGAAAATGTTGGTTGACTTTTTTGTTTCTGGTTTTTTGTAAACTTGATGTGATTGAAAAGTTTTAGAGGGTGATTTTGTCAGGACCCTTTCTCAATCCATGACTTAACCAAAAATCACTACAAATTTTTCGCATTTTTAACTTACCTTTCCTCTCTTATATGGTTGGGTTGTGATTTGATGTCAGAGTCCTCGCTTACCACATTATCCATTATCATACATACATGTCAATATACTTGTTACTGATTGTAACTGCTTTTATAATACATGTGAGATTATATAAAATCTAGCACAAATACATTCCCCATATATATATCGTATACATCACTATGCTGTTTCTATTTTTAGATACATAACTGTACAAAATATGTATACCTGTCGATCGATAGGAACTAGCAGTGGACTCAGGAATACTATCCCTCAATAGCTCTCGCTCTACTGCTGATGCTCTGTAGAGAGATGTAAAGAAAAGGGATGTAAGCATATAACACACTCAGTAAGGAAATCAGGCAAGCAAGTAGATATCTACACTATCTACTCAAAATAATGCTATGCCTTGAAAACATTATTTCCTTAACTCACTTTGAAAGCATGTCTTTAAATATATATATATATATATGTATACTTGTACAGATTAAATCCCATGTACAGACAATGCATCTTTATATAAATCATGCCTTTATGTAAATCATGCCATGTATATTTAAATCACAATAAATATGGCATTAAATAATTCACATCACAAAATCAGAGTCCGACCCATCCCTCAGGTCTGTCCGCAATTTAAATCAGTCAATCAATGTGATATATCATGTGAGACTCAGTGGTGAAATGTAAATAGTATCCTGGACTATGATCATATCTAACATGTGATCCTAAGCAACACAGTACTCGGTGTGCGGGGCATCACTGCTGCAACGGGAGGGGGGTCAGTCCATCACAACCGTCAGCTATATCCTCCTCAACTCCATAATAACACACGGTATAGTGTACTCCATACCACATGCACGGTACAACGTATGCCCGTGGACCCTATATCACAGTCGGGGTGCCTGCCATAGGTCTTAGCCCTCAAACCATGGAATATCATACCACATCTCTAATATCCTCATGCGAATATCCTCTCACATAATGTGACACTCAGTCACATAAGGATTCGGGCATGGGTTTGTAACATGTATTATATATCACATACAATGCGCGCCTTTGAGCGCGACTCACAGTCGACACTCCGCTCAAACACTATAGATTAAATCCCATGTACAAACAATGCATCTTTATATAAATCATGCCTTTATGTAAATCATGCCATGGATATTTAAATCACAATAAATATGGAATTAAATAATTCACATCACAAAATCGGAGTCCGACCCATCCCTCAGGTCTGTCCGCAATTTAGATCAATCAATCAATGTGATATATCATGTGAGACTCAGTGGTGAAATATAAATAGTATCCTGGACTATGATCATATCCGACATGTGATCCCAAGCAACACAGTACTCGGTGTGTGGGGCATCACTGCTGCAACGGGAGGGCGGTCAGTCCATCACAACCGTCAGCTATATCCTCCTCAACTCCACAACAACACACGGTATAGTGTATTCCATGCCACATGCACGGTACAACGTACGCCCGTGGACCCTACATCACAGTCGTGGTGCCTGCCATAGGTCTTAGCCCTCAAACCATGGAATATCATACCACATCTCTAATACCCTAATGTGGATATCCTCTCACATAATGTGACACTCAGTCACACAAGGATTCGGGCATGGGTTTGTAACATGTATTATATATCACTACAGTGCGCGCCTTTGAGCGTGACTCACAGTCGACACTCTGCTCAAACACTGTTTCACATCACAAACTCAACTCTAGTGTGAGTAAACCTCCAGCAACTAGGTCAATGCATAGTTCATGTATTAAATCAAGTACGAACAATAGCTCCAGTACCATGCTATGCATAATATCATCAAATCAAGTACGAGCAATAGCTCCAGTACTATGTCATGTATAAATCATGAAGAATCGAGTACGAGCAATGCTCCAGCACTCTGTCATGCATCTCATGAAAAACTTGAGTACGAGCTAATCGCTCCAGCATTCTGTCATGCATATATCATATAAAACTGAATACGAGTAATAACTCCAGTACTCTATCATGCATGTCATGGAAATCTAGTGTGAATCAAAATCCAGCACTAATGTATGTGGAAAATATATGAAATCTAGTACGAGCTGTGCTCCAGCACGATTCATTCTCACAAAATATGATAGATGACTCTTTAAAAAGGGATGATTTACAAAACATCAAAATCAGCACTATAAAGTGTGCTTAATTCACATCAACCTTAAAATCATTAGCCCATCTATTTATTCTCCTGCTAAATAGCAGTTAAACACTCAAAATAGTGGTTTTCATGTTTTTTACAACTTTTCACAAAAGTTGACTTTTTGACTAACTAGGGGTAAAATCATAATTTGCCACTATCGAGTTGCAATAATTATTATTCACTTTCTCTGACCCTCAGAGTTTTTAAGTGAATGTAAAAGTAGATGAAAATATGTGCAAGTATCTCTAACTACTCACAACAATCCCTTACCTGCAATCACTCAAGAAATTTCACTTTCTCTGCGCTGCTCGTTTCAGCAGTCCGATTTGCTCCTCCAATACTCTCTGGAGCTGCATATTACCATTTATCAGGTTAATTACACTTTTCCTACTATATTTCACATTAAATACAGTCTATTTCTGTCACGACCTAAAACTACCCAAAAATCAGAGTAAATTTTTCGCGTTTTGTTATTTTCTTTCATGCTTACCTGTCCTCTAAATTTTTCGCGTTTTGTTATTTTCTTTCATGCTTACCTGTCCTCTGATCGTGACCACACTCCACTAACAATTGGGCTGTGCGTCAATGCCAGTCCCACCAAATTAATTCTTTCTCAGACATTTATAAATGTTTACAATATTTATACATCCCCTAAAGTTACTTACAAACATGTTACTGTGCTATACTTATTTAGATACAATATGTACAAGTGTATATACCTTAAATGATGGGCAACAACGGATATCCGGAATGCAGTACTCAGTCACCTCAACATCTACTAGAGATTATCTGTGTGAGAAAATGAAAGGGGTGAGCATATCAAGCTCAGTAAGGCCATCCTACGAACAAGTAGGTAACCATACTACTTACATGAACGTGGTGCCATGCATAAACCACCCTTTCTCCACACATTTCAAAACTGATGCAATGATTCATGATGTCATGTAAAACAAGTTTGCATGAAAAATTCAACATGCAACTATTTCAATTCAGTTCTTTCTCATTTAAAATTTCACAACAAATCCAGGACTCAACCCATCCCTCGGGTGGTCCTGACTCACACAAAATCACGAAAATCAGTTTACAGTAATCACACATGGGTTTAAAAAGCATGGAAATAATCATCATGCACATTTGATTTAAAACCCAGTTTCAATCATCGTCAAGATCATCAACATGCGAGACTAGGCAACATCTGTATATCGGTAATAACCAAGACTATGGCCGTGTGTCCTCGTGAGCCCCTCTGCTACACGGATCCTAGTGTGCGGGGTCTCACCCTGATCGGGAACCACCCGGGAGGTTGGTCAATCCAAACCGTCAGTCTTATCCGATCCCACGCATCCGAAGATACCGTATCCGAAGATACCGTATCCGAAGATACCCCGTATCCGAAGATACCACACAGTACATCGTACTCTATGCTACTTGCACGGTACATCGTACTCCATGGACCCATATATCATACCCTGTCTTAGAACGCACGTGCGAGCCTATTTTAATCGGTGACACACAGTCTACCCGATGCTCCAAGCACGGCTCATCGCATGTTCTCATAAAATCAGTGTGAGCGATGCTCAGCACTCTCATCAAATCAAGTAAAACTAGTGCGAGCTAAGCTCTAGCACTCTCATCAAATCATGTGAAAAATCTGGTGCGAGTTAGACTCTAGCACCCTGTCACGAAAATCATGTAAAATCTGGTGCGAGTTAGACTTTAGACTCTAGCACTGTGTCACGAAAATCATATATATATATATATATATATAAAATCTGGTGCGAGTTGGACTCTAGCACCAATGCATGTAAAACTCTAGTGCGAGCTCTCACTCCAGTACTAATGCATGCATCACACAACTCAAAATATCGTGCGAGCTGAGCTCTAGCACGTCACATGTCAATAAAAACACGTAGGCGGCTCTGTTTCCTTAAAACAGTTTTGAAAACAATTTTATCGTTGCTGTGCATTTTTCTTTCAAGGTTAGCCAACCTACTCATGCATGCATCAAAACACCTCCAGAATGAGCAGGAACCTCTTGTTCTTGCTCCTCCCAATTTTTCCTAAAATTGTAAATTTTTCCCTTAACAAGGGTATTTTGGTAAATTTACCCATTCGGGGCACTAAAATTATTTATTTACTTCTAGATCCTACAGATAATTTGAAAGACTGCATATGACTTTGAAATTTTGTAAGGTTACCTCTACCAGTCCGTAGAATTCCCTTACCTTATTTTTATGTGGAGTCTGACCTTTCCTTTTCCATTGCTGTCTCATCATGCAGTCCGATCTGCTCTCAACCCAATGTCCGAAACTGCGTATAATTATTCCTCAGGTCAGATATTATACAATTTAATTGTATTTCCTATTTTCTGGACTTAATTTAAATCATTGGGCCCATTTACCCCTATTGGGCCCGATTGCACCTTAATGAGCCTTAATCGGCCTTAAGCCCATTTTTCACTTAATTTTCACATTATCGAGGCCTATTGGGCTCATTGGGCCCACCAACAATTTCTTGGGCCTCGTTCTAACTCTCGAATAGCTCAATTTATTATTTACGACAATTTATCCGACTTTCCAAAATTTAATTTAATTAATGCGGAAATTAAAT
Organism: Firmiana major; assembly: GCA_033439115.1. Taxonomy (NCBI): domain Eukaryota; kingdom Viridiplantae; phylum Streptophyta; class Magnoliopsida; order Malvales; family Malvaceae; genus Firmiana; species Firmiana major. Next base: position 5,805,689 of record CM065909.1, read on the forward strand.
CTGAAGCACGCATAACGATGTAAATTATCGTAAATAAAGGTTACTTACCCGAGATTCCATGCTAGTACGTAAATCGAGTCTATCTCGAGCTCTCGTTTGATGCCAATTGTCGAGCTACACAATTTCATAATTTTTCGGGTAAATTTCCAGTCGAAAATTAATTAAATAAAATATTCCAAAATTTAAATCGGTCAATTTCGACCGCTACTGACTTAACCGTAGCTCGATTACATCGTCGGGATTTTTTCCCAATTTTTCCTCTTTTTCTTTTCCCCTTTTTCTCTTTTTTTTTTCCTTTCCTCATTGGCTGAACCGGTTCGGTTCGGTTTAGACCCGTCGGTTCACTCCGGTTTGGTCGGTTTAGAGCCTTGCCGGCCGGTTTTCCTCCGGCTTTTGCCGCCAGTGGCTCTGCTGGGTCGTCCGCATCTCAGATCTGGGGTCAGTTTCGGTCGAGGTCGCCGGTCCGGCCTTTCTCCTCTTCCGTCGGAACCCATTTCTCTTTCCGTCGTTTCCGGCGTTTGCCGACAATTTCGCCGGTCGTGGCCGCCACCAATAAGCTCGCCTGCGCCTGGGGAACGTTCGATGGTGGTCGGGGTCGGCCAGATCGGCGCCGTTCACCGTCGATCTCCTTTTTTCCTCTCGGTTTCTCCGTTTTGCCGTTCCTCTCGCTGGTGGCCGCCGTTCATGGCTCCTTTAGGCCGGTGGTGGTCCGGGCTTCGTCGGGTTTCCTTCCTTGGCCTCCGTCAACCATCGATCGTCGGCGAGAGGCTCGGCCTCTGCTTCGTTTTCCGTTTTCGCTTCCTTTCTCTCTCCCCGATCTATTTTCTGTGTTTTTTGTTTGTTTTTTTAATCCATTTATTAATTTATTTTTATATATTTATTTATTTATTTTATTAATATTTTTAAATCATTAAAATACATTAAAAATACCCAAATATCTCTTAAAATATCCTAAAAATTATTATTAAATTCTAAATTCATTTATTTAATTTAATTTAATTTATTTAATTTATTTTAACCCTTTTTGGTACATTTTTCTCCGTATTTTCGGGATATTGTCCCGAATGACTTTTCGGTATATTTTTCGATTATTTTCGGGATTATTTTTTGAATTAAAAATCCTGATTAATTTCGATTAATTCCCATAAATTCATATCTTGATCAATTTAACCCGAAATTTAATTATTTCTTCGTTATTGATCAAGATTTCTCAATCCATTATTTTTAATTAAATTTCCTTATTGAATTCATACCGATTTTCGATCTTTTGACCATTTTGCCCTTTTGCATTTTTAACTTTCATGTTTTAACTAAAATTGGGTCTTACATAATCTCCCCCACTTAAGGAATTTGGTCCTCCAAATTAGAACCAAGTCATAGGAGTCCATAGACTACTCTGGGTACATCAATCGTATCATACTTTTTAATTCTCATGTGACCTTTTCGGAGTGTATTTCTTCTCAAGAACTTTAACTAGGGAGATTGTCTTAAACCTTAATACTTTCTCTTTCCTATTTAATGCCCGAATCAACTTTTTCAATATACTTATATTTGCACTGAGCTGAATCTGTTGGAGTTTATATCCGATCACCTATGCTGGATCTGGATAGTATTGCCGAAGTATCAAAAGAGTCTCATCTCCCACTTGTCCAATCTCTCAAAATTTCCATTCAGCAAAACTTAATTTGCCTTCTTCCCGAGTCTCGTTATGTCCTTATTCCCTTAGGACAAATAACTTCAACAATACTGATTCACCCTTGGTGAATTCCAATGCTTTTTGTCTGCTCTGAGGTGTTCTTAATCTCTCCCTCAACTGAACATCCTCAGAGACTTATTATACTAATTCAGAAGAAATTTCTATCTGTCACCCACTTTTTCTTATCCAAGTCGGGGAAACAACCCTTACGGCCATACTATGCCTCATATCTTGTTATCCCAATACTCAAGTGACAACTGTCGTTATCGACGACTTTAATTTGTAACAACTGATCATTCCAGGAGCTTATAAAATCAATGGCACACACTCTCATCATATCTTCCTTATACCTGAATCCTCATACACACTTTGAGTATCTGGGGATTTCATAACCAGAAGGTGGGTAGACTTAGTCAATTTAGCGACTATCATCTAAATAGCCTCGTGATTCATCTGATTCCTCTATAACCCATCACGAAATTTATGGAGACTTGCTCCCATTTTCGTGCCGTGTCGATATAGGTAGAGGCTGCAATAACTCTGCAGACTTTTAATACTCTACCTTATTCTGCTGACATACTAGGCACTTTTCCACAATCTCTACCATATCTCTTTGCACATCTGACCACCAATACCCTTTTCAGAGATTTCATATATATAATCGTTACTTTTCATATGCACTGTATATCCCGAAGAGTAAGCTTCTGACAATATTACTATCTCATCAACAGTGGTCCTGGGGAGCACTTATACTGTCTCTGAACCTCTCTGTAAATCATCGACACTCTCTGTGAACTCTATCACTGTACCCTTCTGAATCTGACCCAAACCATCGACATCATGCCGATCATCACGCTAAGCCTGTCAAATCCGGGCACTCTCATCCGGTTCTAGTCTCAGGCTAGCTGTCACACAATCACTGTCATCATCAGAAGGGATCACATCAATACTGAGGCTCACAACTGCTCTAGCAGCTCACGCTCCCTGACCATCATATGTAATACCATCCCGAGGCTCTTTCTGCTCAAGGCATCAGCCATCACATTGGTCTTTCCTGGGTGGTACAATTTTTCACAATCAAAATCTTTCAGAAGCTCTAACCCACTTTATTATTTCATATTCGACTCTTTCTGTGAAAACAAATACTTTGGGCTTTATGATCAGTGCATACCCAAAATTTCTCACAATGTATATAATAGTACCATATCCTCAGTACAAGTACTACCGCTGTCAACTTTAAATCACGGGTCAGATAGTTTATTTCATGATCCTTGAGTCGTCTGGATCCACAATCGACTATCTTCCCATTTTGCATCAATACACAGCTCATTCATTATTTTGAGTTATTCATACACACAGAGAACCTCTTGAGCTGTTAGGTATGGTGAAAATAATCACGGTGGTTAGTTCATACTTCACTACACCAAAATTCATGTCACATCTATCATCTCACTTATCATCTAATTCAAATACCACGCTTTCTTAGTTAAACGTGTCAACAAAGTATACCCTTTTTCAGAATTCGCAACAACCATCTGTAAAAGCAATTTTCCAATTGTTGCTTATAATTTTCCCTGGACTTTAAATACACCCAGCATATCATCAATAAGGATGATGACAAATCGGTCCAAGTAAAGTTTAAATAACTCATTGTAATTGAGCTCCACTACATATTTCAATCGCCCATATCCTTGACCTATGTATGCATAAGCATATAATATCACTTCAAAATTGCTTCTGTTTCCAGGTACTAACCCGCGTCATTTCTTTTTTCTTATATTAGCGGCTTTTATTAAATTTTAATATTTTAACCTTCATAATTAATCGAATTTTATAGTTCTTTAGCGTACTAGTAAAAGTATCCAAATTTTAAATGCATATATCTTACCACGGTCGATTTCAAGTCTAGATTATATATATATTTCTAGACGCTGTCAAGTCTTCAGGCAGGGAGGTATTTTGAAATACCTTTATTAACCCTTAGACTTAACCACAATTACTTTACATATCAGTCCCTGTGGTCACAATTCATATTCGCTACTAATTGCTTTAATCCTTATGACTTCATATCGTAAAGATGTTCTTACCTTACATACTCCTCTTACTCCAGTACATCTTGCATTTAGGATCAAACATATCTCAAAGAGTATCTCCTTTGTATATCAGTTATAACGAAACTCTGTCATTATTCATTTCGTGAGTACTATCATTTACTCTTTTAATTTCAACCGTTGCACCCCTTTTTAGTACTTATCAAAACTTACAGTATACTTTTCAGGGGTAACCATATCACTATCTTAGGATAGAAATTCGAACATCATAATATGTAGCCGACTACTTTATTCTCAAATATTACTTTAAATTATTCATAGTCCATTAAATAAAATCGGCTGACTTATACTTCTTCCCCCATTTTCAACTTAAAATCTCTTCATAATTATTCCGTTAGTTAACCTTCCTCTATTGGGGTACTCATTTATCTGCATTGTGCCCAAGAGTGTAGGCATTCATGTCTTTTACTCACTTACATGCGAATGAAGGCGGTATGAAGAAATACGTGGTACCAGGATCAATTAACACAATTACTTCTTTATTCAGAAGCAGTGTGGTATCTTTTCACCACATCCTGTGAAACATCAGTAGTGTCCTAGTCCAAGACATACACTCGCCTTCGTCCAACAGCCTACTTTCCTTTTCTCTTCGGCTGCGGCCTCCCTTTTTTATGCAGCTATCTCAACAGGGTTTTCTCTATCTCTTTACCTTCCTGTGGGGCAATCTAGCCTAACTCTGAGCAATCATAATAAATGGTCCATCTTACCACACTTAACGACCATTTTCATCAATAATATGTAGGTGTAGCCTACTTCTGTGATATTTACCACACATTCTACAGTTATCTGTAGCAGATCGGGGTTCTCCAATCGCAATACCCCTCAAAAGTGCTACAATCGGATAATTGTGGCCTTACCAATCATCTTAGCCCATAACTCATCAAATCAAATCTTTTTACCAAACTACCTTTTTTCCTCGTTCTGCCATCTCTATCATTCTCGAATCTCTTTCTGTCTCTATTTTGGCCCTTACCACCTTTCCCAATCTCAGAGGCGTGCAACTCACAATCTTATTCACACCACTGTAGTTTACGCATTGCCTCAACATAGGTAATATCTCATGGGCCAATCGGACTCAAATCGACAATCTGAGCCCTTCCATAAACTTTTAGACATCTCGACTGTCACTGTTCATAGTGTCGAGGTAATATTTGCCCAAGAATATAACTGAGTTTCATACTCATAATTCATACTCATCAATAAATCAATTCCTTTGGGTCAGAGTAAGAAGTTTTATTTATAATTTCCTTTAAGAAATGTCTGGGATATTTTGTCATCGAAAGACTTCCAAATATTTCTCTTGTCAACTCTGGACGTCTAACTCTTAAGATGGGTCGAGCGGACTTCAATCAATGCTCTGACTCGCCCTCAAATCCCATGCATTCTCTGAGCAATTAGCTCCTCAAATATTCTCCACACTCCGCTCTAACCTCGCGAAGCGTGTCTCAATACTGTCCGATCTCTCTGTCGGACTCTGTGAGGCATGCTCAACATTAGCCTCCATTTCAATCTCATCCTGATTCTCACAGGTCAACTTAGCACGATTAGCAGGCTCAGGTCTACCTCTACGACCTCTGCCTCATGCTCTACCTTCTATATCGCGACAAATATTAGGCATTCCTGCATTCTCAACCATTTCTTAGTTAAAACCCATCTCGATATACACTATTGTATCTAACCAAGCACAGTAACACTGGGATGTAATTTTTTAATTACTGATATTGACACACATCAGACCAATTTCTGCTCTGATACCACCTTTATATGTCACGACCCAAAATTACCCAAAAATCAGAGTAAATTTTTCGCGTTTTGTTATTTTCTTTCATGCTTACCTGTCCTCTGATCTTGACCACACTCCACTAACAATTGGGCTGTGTGTCAATGCCAGTCCCACCAAATTAATTCTTTCTCAGTCATTTATAAATGTTTACAATATTTATACATCCCCAAAAGTTACTTACAAACATGTTACTGTGCTATACTTATTTAGATACAATATGTACAAGTGTATATACCTTAAATGATGGGCGGCAGCGGATATCCGGAATGCAGTACTCAGTCGCCTTAACATCTACTGGAGATTATCTGTGTGAGAAAATGAAAGGGGTGAGCACATCAAGCTCAGTAAGGCAATCTTACGAACAAGTAGGTAACCATACTACCTACATGAACGTGGTGCCATGCATAAACCACCCTTTCTCCACACATTTCAAAACTGATGCAATGATTCATGATGTCATGTAAAACAAGTTTGCATGGAAAATTCAACATGCAACTATTTCAATTCATTTCTTTCTCATTTAAAATTTCACAACAAATCCAAGACTCAACCCATCCCTCAGATGGTCCTGACTCACACAAAATCACGAAAATCAGTTTACAGTAATCACACATGGGTTTAAAAAGTATGGAAATAATCATCATGCACATTTGATTTAAAACCTAGTTTCAATCATCGTCAAGATCATCAACATGCGAGACTAGGTAGCATCCGTATATCGGTAATAATCAGGACTATGGCCGTGTGTCCTCGTGAGCCCCTCTGCTACACGGATCCTAGTGTGCGGGGTCTCACCCTGATCGGGAACCGCCCAGGAGGTGGGTCAATCCAACCCGTCAGTCTTATCCGATCCCACGCATCCGAAGATGCCGTATCCGAAGATACCCCGTATCCGAAGATACCGTATCCAAAGATACCCCGTATCCGAAGATACCACACGGTACATCGTACTCCATGCTACTTGCACGATACATCGTACTCCATGGACCCATATATCATACCCTATCTCAGAACACACGTGCCAACCTATTTTAATCGGTGACACACAGTCTACCCGATGCTCCAAGCACGGCTCATCGCATGTTCTCATAAAATAAGTGCGAGCGATGCTCAGCACTCTCATCAAATCAAGTAAAACTAGTGCGAGCTAAGCTCTAGCACTCTCATCAAATCATGTGGAAAATCTGGTGCGAGTTAGACTCTAGCACCCTGTCACGAAAATCATGTAAAATCTGGTGCGAGTTAGACTCTAGCACCGTGTCACGAAAATCATATATATATATAAAATCTGGTGCGAGTTGGACTCCAGCACCAATGCATGTTAAACTCTAGTGCGAGCTCTCGCTCTAGCACTAATGCATGCATCACACAACTCAAAATATCGTGCGAGCTGAGCTCTAGCACGTCACATGTCAATAAAAACACGTAGGCGGCTCTGTTTCCTCAAAACAGTTTTCAAAACAATTTCATCGTTGAAACTATGAAATGCTGTGCATTTTTCTTTCAAGGTTAGCCAGCCTACTCATGCATGCATCAAAACACCTCTAGAACGAGCAGGAACCTCTTGTTCTTGCTCCTCCCAATTTTTCCTAAAATTATAAATTTTTCCCTTAACAAGGGTATTTTGGTAAATTTGCCCATTCGGGGCACTAAAATTATTTATTTACTTCTAGACCCTACAGATAATTTGAAAGACTGCATATGACTTTGAAATTTTGTAAAGTTACCTCTACCAGTCCGTAGAATTCCCTTACCTTATTTTTCTATGGAGTCTGACCTTTCCTTTTCCATTGCTGTCTCGTCACACAGTCCGATCTGCTCTCAACCCAATGTCCGTAACTGCGTATAATTATTCCTCAAGTCAGATATTATACAATTTAATTGTATTTCCTATTTTCTGGACTTAATTTAAATCATTGGGCCCATTTACCCCTATTGGGCCCGATTGCACCTTAATGGGCCTTAATCGGCCTTAAGCCCATTTTCCACTTAATTTTCACATTATCGAGGCCTATTGGGCTCATTGGGCCCACCAATAATTTCTTGGGCCTTGTTCTAACTCTCAAATAGCTCAATTTATTATTTACGACAATTTATCCGACTTTCCAAAATTTAATTTAATTTATGCGAAAATTAAATCCGAAGCATGCATAACGATGTAAATTGTCGTAAATAAAGGTTACTTACCTGAGATTCCATGCTAGTACGTAAATCGAGTCTATCTCGAGCTCTCGTTTGATGCCAATTATCGAGCTACACAATTTCATAATTTTTCGGATAAATTTCCAGTCGAAAATTAATTAAATAAAATATTCCAAAATTTAAATCGGTCAATTTCAACCGCTACTGACTTACCCGTAGCTCGATTACATCGTCGGGATTTTTTCCCAATTTTTCCTCTTTTTCTTTTCCCCTTTTTCTCTTTTTTTTCCCTTCCTCATTGGCTGAACCGGTTCGGTCCAGTTCAGACCCGGTTCGGACCCGCCGGTTCACTCCTGTTCGGCCGGTTCAGAGCCTTGCTGGCCGATTTTCCATCGGCTTCCGCCGCCAGTGGCTCCCCTGGGTCGTCCGAATCTCAGATCTGGGGTCGGCTTCGGTCGAGGTCGTCGGAAAGTCGTCGGTTCAGCCTTTCTCCTCTTCCGTCGGAACCCATTTCTCTTTTCGCCGTTTTCGGCGTTTGCCGGCAGTTTCGCCGGTCGTGGCCGCCACCAATAAGCACGCCTGCGCCTGGGGAACGTTCAGTGGTGGTCGGGGTCGGCCAGATCGGCGCCGTTCGCCGTCGATCTCCTTTTTTCCTCTCGGTTTCTCCGTTTCGCCGTTCCTCTCGCCGGTGGCCGCCGTTCATGGCTCCTTTAGGCCGCTGGTGGTCCGGGCCTCGTCGGGTTTCCTTCCTCGGCCTCCGTCGGCCATCGATCGTCGGCGAGAGGCTCGGCCTCTGCTTCGTTTTCCGTTTTCGCTTCCTTTCTCTCTCCCCGATCTATTTTCTGTGTTTTTTGTTTGTTTTTTTTAATCCATTTATTAATTTATTTTTATATATTTATTAATTTATTTTATTAATATTTTTAAATCATTAAAATACATTAAAAATACCCAAATATCTCTTAAAATATCCTAAAAATTATTATTAAATTCTAAATTCATTTATTTAATTTTATTTAATTTATTTAATTTATTTAATTTATTTAATTTATTTTAACCCTTTTTGGTACATTTTTCTCCGTATTTTAGGGATATTGTCCCGAATGACTTTTCGGTATATTTTTTGATTATTTTCGGGATTATTTTTCGAATTAAAAATCTCGATTAATTCCCATAAATTCATATCTTGATCAATTTGACCCGAAATTTAATTATTTCTTCGTTATTGATCAAGATTTCTCAATCCATTATTTTTAATTAAATTTCATTATCGAATCCATACCGATTTTCGATCTTTTGACCATTTTACCCTTTTGCATTTTTAACTTTCATGTTTTAACTAAAATCGGGTCTTACAATTTCCCTTAATGGGCTTGAATAATCCTTAATGGGCCTAACTATGCCTTAAGCCCATTTTTATTTTACTATTCATTTTCGTTGGGCCTATTGGGCTTGTGGGGTCCACAAACTCTTATTAGGCTTATCCTAGACCCATTACATCACATTAGGCCTAAAATATTTGGGCTTGGCCCATTGGGCCTCTTGGCCACATGCCATGGCCGAGTGTTATCCATGCCATCGGTTACACCATGGCATGCCATCCATTCCTATTTGTCTAGCCAATTCACTTAGGCATTTTCACAAACACTTGGTCGGCAACATTTCTAAACATCATATAGTTCATTTAGGCATTTTATCAAACACCTTGATTGCCAACTAATTACATGTATTAATTAATCAAATTGATTAATTCTAATTACACCATTATCATTAACACATGTACATTAATCCATTTATGCCTTAAAATCATATGGACATAATTCAATATCCCACTACTCACTCTCGGCCTAACTAACATCATAGTGATTTAATATGTTTCAATACTTAAAACATATATCAATATACTTAAAATCATTCATACATTAACATATATGAAATTGAAAATTAGAAAATATACCAATTGTTGTGCTCACCCTTTGGCCGAATCTTTGAAGGCTCTCGGTTTGCACTCTATGGCTCCTTGATAGCCAATTCCAACATATGTCACTCTCCTTTCAATTTGGAACAACTTTCATGAAGGATGCAAGTTCCAAATATGCCTAATTCCTAGTGATTTCTTGTGAGAGAAAGCTTGGATAATATGTTTCAATGGTTTCTTCTTCTAGCCGAATTTGGTGTGATGAAGATGACAATGGTGTAGCTGATTTTATAAGCCACTTACTTAGCCATTAAGCTTTACTTTCCAGCCATTAAGCTTAACTTTCCAAGCCTTAGCCATGAGTCACCTAATGAGTCACCTTATGAGTCATGGTTAGCTTTAACTATGGTTAGATATTTATCTCATGGGCTTTCCATTTGGGCTTCTCGGTTTGGGCTTTCTTAATGGGCTTTCGGGCTGAAATTTTTACTATACTTTGGGCCTTTAATTGTCTCAATATTTGGCCAATCAATTGGTCCAACAATTCGGTGTAAGGGACCTAAGAATTTCGATATACTTTTAGTATACCTTAATGGGCTTTAAAATCTTCACTTTAGGCCCATTACGTTTTTAACCATTAAATTTAATCCGGAATCCTTCCAAATAAATTTTCCCTACTTTTGGGGATGATTATCTTGTATTCTGGCCAAGAATATTTTTTTCCAATTTTTTCTCCATACTTAGGTTAATTTTTAACCATGATTAGTCAACTATGGTAAAAGTCCACTTTCTTAACTATAGTTGACTTTTTCCTTAACCATTGACCAAGTTGACTTTTTCTCAAAATTTTGAAAGTGTCATATCTTATGTCTTACACTCTCGTATTTATGTTTCAACTGTTCCCGGTGGATAATTATACCTGAAACACCTTATCACGCCAAAAAGGTCCATTTTACCCTTTTTAGTTTTTACTCTCGTTTTCTATGTTCGGGACTAAATCAAGCTGACTTTCCTTCATGAGCTCTCTATACTTTCTCATTTTAAGTTCTTATTTTCAGTCAGAATGATTCAGATCCACTCGGTTTAGCCTGTGACTCTTATAGTTCACATTAGGCATTTTATGTAGCTTTTGCGTGTTAATTCATTTCACTAACACTTTATGTCTAGTAGATACTCTTCTTATGATTCAACTATAACATAGAGTGTTCATACACATAGGAATCATAAGGAATAAGCTACAAAAATCTGGGTCTGACAGATTTAGTCTTAGATTTTGAGTTTGCTCGAGGACGTGCAAACATTTAAGTGTGGGGGAATTTGATGAGTGTCATATTTTTATTATTTAATTCCTCCTACATTTTAATATTCTGCTATGTTCCTCATATTATTTAGAGTACTTATGTTAATTTGTGATTTTGGCAGATAAATTGGGCTTCAAAACTTAACCGAAGAAATTGGACAGTTTTTTTAGTACTATTTGGGATTTTGGCTCTAAACAGAGTTCTAGATGTCGGATTGGGGCAAGTTTTAGCTCGTTGGAAAGAAGATTAAAAGGCCTATGATTTCTCTACAGAGAACTCAGCCCAGTTTGGACGTTTTATAGATCAAAAAAATTCCACAAAGTTGCAGCGAATCGGTTTTATATATTTCAAGGCAGTTTCGATTTTTAGCCCATATCTGAAGTTTTAGACCTCCAAATTATGCAAGGTTAAGCCCAGTGGAACTCTGATTTACTGATTTAAAACTTTGAAGAAGAGCTCAAGATCCGATTCGGCCTGTTTCCACTCCAAAACCAACTATGAAGGAAAAGCCTGAATTTGTCAGCCTTTCCCACTTATAATAGGATTTTGAATTTAGGTTTTTTTCACGATATATATAGCTTTCTTTTTCTTTATAAAAAAAAGGAGAGAGAGGCAGCAGCAGTCAAAAAAAAAAAATAATTCACTCTCTATGTTTTTATTTTTGCTTTCAATAATCATGTGCTGCTAAATCTTTTATTCGGTTCAAGGGAATCGAATCCAGTGAATTTCAACAATTGAGAAACACGGTTTGTTGATCTAAACTGTCTTTTGATTCAATTATCTATTGTTTCTGGTATTAATAGATTCGATTGCATGAGAAAATTATATGATCTAGCCAATTGGATAACCTTCGCATGTGATTGTATGCTATCTGAAGTTTTCACAATCCATAATTGTTGTGATAGAAATCAGAACCAGTAGCAATTAGGGTTCATCAACTCTAAGTGAAACAATAGAGCGTATTAAACATTCAACCCGTGGTTAAAGTGTTATTCGGTTTATTAGTCTTTCTAGAACGTTAATGTTATTCCTAGTCTAAATAGGATTGCGCCAAAACCTACTAGATTAGGGAGAAGAATTTAATTCGGGTGCTGGGCTTGAGTTAATGATAACAGGGAAGAAGAGATATTATTCTTCTGGTTGATAATACCTCAGCTAAGTAATTGAAGACAAGATGGTAAATTAGGTGTTAAGGATCAATTGTTAATGGCTGGGCAGTTCCCTTGAATAGAAATTGTTAATCTTGGTTTACCCTTTTTATAATTAGTTGAATATAAATTCTGTTTTAGGATTTTAATTCAGTCAAATTAACCCCCCCAATTATTTCAGTTATTGCATAATAATTAATCTACCAGTCTTTAGGGTTCGACCTAGATTTGTCGCCACTGCAAAATTTTGGTAAGACCAGTATTTTAAATTTGGTTAAATTCGACAATCACCAGTCCTGGTAATGCTGGAGTGGTGAAATTGCAAAAAAAAAGGGCTAAACGAGCTCAAAATCAATCGTTTGAGTTGTTTTTTGCATTTTCAGGCACCAAAGGCACCCAAAACGTCAAGATGAACTAACCAAGCATTAAAATTCATATATTTGGGTTTTTCAACATTAGTCAAACATGATTAATGGTCAAAGTTAAGAGAAAAGTCAAAAATGAAGAATAAGCTTTGACTAATTAACCAAAGCATGGTTAACTTAACCCAACCATGGTTAATGCATGGGAAAAATTATTTCGGCTAAAACACTTAATTTCCAGCCAATAATACTTAGAAAGTTAATTAAATTAAATTGGGTTAAATTAAAAATGGGCTGAAATGAAAATTTCTAATAGGCTAACTAGTTAAATGGATATGGCCTATTATGCATGGATTAAAGTGGGTCGAAATTGTGCAAGCTTAATAGGCCGAATTTTGGGCCAAACTTTGGGTTGAATTTAGGCTAAATAATAGGCCCACAATGGAGAGAAATTCCACCCGAATAAATATTAATTGGAGGCCTAAAACTGAAAGCTTGATAGCTTTAAAGATAAAAGCCCAATTGAAATAGTTAAGCCCAAAATCCAAGCCCAATAAATTACCAAGCCCAAAACCTTTTTAAGCCCACTTAATGGGCTGATTTTAATCCATGAATTGGCTGAATTTCTAGTCTTGAAAAACCAAAAAATTGCTAAGGAAAATCACATCTTCTTCCACCTTGAAAATTCGGCGACCATTGAAACATAATCAACCAAGCTTTCTCTCACTAAAATTCATCCACCTAAAAACATATTTGGAACAAGCTTTCTGCATCAAAGTTGTTCCATATTGTAAGGAGAATAACATATCTAAAACCCATAATCTAACAAGTTGATTTGGAAAGGTTAGACTATCCCACAACATTCGGCCAAGTTGGATTTTATAAGCTTGGTGAGTTTTCTTTCCACCAATCTTATATGTTGATCTAGTGAATTAATGGAGTAGATTGGTGTATGAATTGAGTGGAAAAACATCACCTAAGGTAGAGAACTAGCTTAGGCCGAATGGGTATGGTGAATTTATGATGAACACGTTAATGCTTTAATGATGTTTATGTGTTGGTAATTACATGTACATGATGATGGTGTAATTGGGTGACATCAATTTGTAAGAATGAATTGATTTATAATGCATGCATATAAGGTGTTTGATAAAATTCCTTAAGGAACTAGTGAATGCCTTAAGAAAAACATGCCAAGTGTTTGTGAAAATGCCTAAATGAGCTAGAAATGGCTAGAGTTGGCGTGATGGTGCCTATAGGCTATGGCTACCAATTGTTCGGCATAATGTCGAAATGAAACCAAACTTGTAATGGCCGACCACCATGGGCCGAACACAAGCCATGGATGGCTAAATAAGTGTAAATGGGCCTAACAAGCTAAATGGGCCTTAGTAGAATGAATGGGAAAGTTAAAATGGGCTTAAGATAGAGTTGGGCCCATTAAGGAACAACAAGGCTCAATAAGAGTAATTAGGCCCAAAATTTTAAATTGATCGTAGTGAAAGTGAAATACGAGTTTATAAGATTTCAATGATGTGATTGGTGATTATCTGTAGCTCCAAAAGACATAATTAGAGCCGGGTAGATCGATTGACTGGAAGTGAAAGAATAAAAGCGCAAATGACTGATAACGAGGTAAGGGATTTATGCAAGCTATTTGAGATATTTATACGTATATTTTTGACCTTCTGTATGCAAATAAATATTATAGAGAATATAGCTATCAAAATATCTAGATAAAAACCTAATAATAGGAAATTCCTATATTGACCCAATTTACAGATCGAAATGTACTATATTGCATCGATACAACATTAATGCATAAATTGCATGTTTTTAATGTTTTCATATTTAAATACTGTTTATAATGGTATATGGATAGGTTGGCTATTGTTTTTATTGTCTGCATAAAATAACACATTTTCCAAGTTAAGCATGCTTAGGTAGGAGAAATTCCACGATGGGTGACCACTCGGGAAGTCTCCACTCACACATCGTTTATGCACCATTTTTAGTAAAACTATGATTTAGTACCGTTTTTTATGGAATTGAGCCACCTATCGGATTTTCAAGTGAAATCGTGCTGGAGTCGGGTGTTGACGATGTGTCACACTATCTGGTTGGCACTGGATTTTGAGATAAGGCGATGGTTGATTATTGATGTTGGGGTGGTAAATCCTTGAGATTACTCGGTACCTACAGTCATATCACAGTGTAGTGGGGTCCACAGACTACACTGTACCGTGTGAATAAACATGGAGTACGTTGTACCGTGCTTTAAGTCTTTAGACTAGTGTATTGTATCGATCGGCTGACAGGTTGGATTGACCCATTTCCCAAGGTGCCCTTGCACACCTGATCAGTGATGCTTAGGATCACTGACTATGGTCATATGTCCATCGTTATTTTTATTGAATCCCAACCTAGTCTCCAATGTTATTAAATATCATTTATCGAATTGTTTAATGACTGTTTTATTGAATCGTTGATCGAGTTGTATATTGATCGTATGGAAATTGAAATGAAAAGCATCGAATGAATTTTCTATAGATTGATGTTTATCGTATTGATTGCTATCATTTTCATTGAATGCAATTGTTTGACAAAGTGATAAAGCATGTATTATAAGCATGTAGATAGTATGGTTATCTACTTACTTACATATTTTCCATACTGAGCGTGTTAGCTCACCCCTTTACTTTCTCCACTCTACAGAGTATTTACAATAGAGAATTACCGCTGCAATAGTCTTGCAATCCTTTTGCTCACATTTTCCCAACAGCGCAAAGGTATACACATTTGTGACATTTTTGTATCTGAACAATTAATGCACAGTAATGTAGTTATGTATATATTGGGGATGCAAGTTAATGTAAATGAATGTAAATGAGCGGAATGACAGCTTTGTGAATTTCCATTTTGATATGGCACGAAATGAATGTAGAGTAAGAAATTAATTGGCTGACATTGACTCATAGCCCAACCCATTAAAGTGTGTGTGAAATGAAAATGCAAAAATTTGTAGGGATTTTAAGAAAAACAAGTCGCGACAATTATCCATACAGTAAGTACAGTAATTCATTCTTCCAGTCACATTAACTATACTCTTTCATTACTTCTCAGAAAGATTTACAACATATTTCTCAGGTAAAGAAAATGTTATCGTGTTAGTGTAACAATCTAAGATGGCATGATTCACAGCTAACCAGTCCATACCTAGTATTAGATCGAAATCATACATATTTAGTATGATGAGGTCAGCTAACATACTCGCATTTCCAACCTTTAGCTTACAATTCTAATATACTTACTCAGTTATTTGACTAGTTTTCATTGGGGTACTAATCAGTAACATTTTATCTAAAGGTACAAGTTTTACATAAGATGATAGTTTGGATGCAAATGATGTTGATATCAATGAATGAGTCACACCAGGATCAAATAAAGCTAATGCTTCAAGATCAAAAACTAGAATTGTACCTTTTACGACATCTAATTAAGCATCTGTTGTATCCTGGTCTAACGCATACACTCGACCTCAGCCTACAGCTTGTTTCCATTTCTCTTCAGCTGTGGCCCTTCTCCTCGGGTTTGGGGTAACAGTGGGAGTTTTCTTTAGCTCCTACTCACTCTGTGGGGTCGAAACTAAAGATTCTAGGCAATCTTTCACCAGATGCCTTGTCTTACAACAACAAAAACAGGCTCTAGACACCCAATGGCAAAGCCGATCACCATGATATTTCTATCATACTTTACATGGCTTTATAGTAATTCTGGGCTCACCAATTACAATGCTATTTTTTGGAGGTCTAATCGGGACAACATGAGGCTTGGCTACTTTAGATCGAGCCTCCCCAGAACTCTTCGACCGTTTCCATGATCGATCCTTACCCCTAACTTCCCTGTCCTCAGCAGATCTCTTTCAATCACGATCTCTGCCTTTACCCTTCTTATTGACCTCAGAGACATGCATCTCGTAATCCTGCTTACATAATTGTGTCCTACGCACTGCCTCTTCATATGTAATTATATCAAATGGGGCTAATCTAGCTCAAATCGAGGGTCTCAGACCCTCCATGAACTTCTCGACCTTCTTCATTTCAGTACCCAACGTGTCCGGATCATACCACCCTAGAGCTATAAGTTTTGACTCATACTCATCCACAGACCTATTACCTTATGTCAGACTCAAAAATTACATCTGCAATCACCTCTATGTTGTGTCTGGGATGTATTACCTTCTGAAGGCATCCAGAAATATATCTCACAT
Organism: Firmiana major; assembly: GCA_033439115.1. Taxonomy (NCBI): domain Eukaryota; kingdom Viridiplantae; phylum Streptophyta; class Magnoliopsida; order Malvales; family Malvaceae; genus Firmiana; species Firmiana major. Next base: position 5,822,417 of record CM065909.1, read on the forward strand.
AGTCCTTTTATATTTGGCCCTCATAATGGGTCTGGTTGTGAAACCTGAGAATTTTATGTACCTTAGTCATGAGATTTGTAATGTGAAGATTGAAATTGGTGAATGTAATTATGTTATATCGATGTACACGTAAGTTTTAAATATAATGAGGTATATGGAGATGAAGTTTTTGAGTCTTAAATGTGTATGGATTGAAAAATCGACTATGGAGTAGATTTTGGTAAGTTTGCTTTGCGTTTCCTGCAGATTTGAGCAGTAGTAGTAGGATCTGTGAAGGCCAGATCAATCTCCAAGGGAAGAGAGATTGACCTCAAGGCTCCAGAATGTAGAAAATGTGCAAAAGCAGGCAAGCAGATCGATCTCAGGCTGCCTTTGCTTAGCAACAATCGATCTTGTCACAAGGGCAGATCGATCTCCTTAAGTCTCGGCCTGGAAGAGTCGATCCCTACCCTCTACCAGATCGATCTCCACTTAGAAGAACAGATTGATCTCCACCATCGATCAGATCGATCTTGTAGTTGTTAATGGAGCAGTTGAATCAAGCAGATATCGATCTCCATCAATACTAGATCGATTTCATACTCTCTGCTTATATAAGAATCACAGGATTTTGCCTGGAAACTGAGCCTCTCTCACCTACAAACCCTAACACTCATCATTTTTACCCAAACAAAGGTTTATCTCTCTTAGATTTACCATATTATAGATAGAATTAGACAAAGGGGTAAGAGACAAAATTGTTCCTCTTGGTGAAGACAACAACATACTAGAAAATCAAGGATTCGATTTAACAAAGAAAAAGGGCAAGCATTCTACAAGTTGGTCATGAGGAGATAAGCTAGGTGAGTTCACAAGACCCTTGTTTTTCTTAAGCATTATCATTTTATATATATTAGTGATGGATATATATATATATGTTTGGTTACAAATGTCTAAGTCATTAGGGAAACACTCTATAAGTATAGTTAGAAAATGAAATGTGGATATCTTGTATTGATTATGAGCTAGCTAAGGTGATGATTAAGATGTAGGAGAAGTTTTGAGATAATGTATGAGTTAAGAGTGATAGCTTGGATATAGTATAAGTATAAGTATAAGTGAGGTGAAAAGAGAAAATGAGATTGATGAATATTGACAATTTAATGATGTTTGGACAGTTCAAGAATTCGACACTTGAAACGAGACTAGTCTGAAGACCGGAGGACATTGTACCACTCAAGGTGCAAGAGGTAAGGGAAATAAATCGTTTGTGCTTGTGAGTTTTTGAATGATTGAAAACGTTTTGATATCATGAAAAAGGTTTAATGAAATGAGCATGGTTAGGAGAAATGAGATGATTTGTTGCTTTGATGAACGAGTGAGTGTTTTGCCAGTTTGAGCTCGGTTTTGATCAGTTTTGTGTAATTATGAATATAACTTGTTATAACCCAAAATGAGTTTCATAATTCTATGTGAAGGTAAAATGGTTTTAATACGACGATGGCATATTTTACTGAGACTATGGCTTGTCATGAGATGTACATCAATACTTTGCTTGATAGCATTGAGTGGCCTTGCCCTAGTAGCATGTAAGACTGATACCTCCATTCTGGTAACGATAGATGACCCCGCTCTAGTAGCAATGGGTGGCCTTACTTTGAATAGCATGTAAGACCGTAGCTGTATGACTCTGATCAAGTCTACAGCGAATCATGGCCATGTATTGATGTCGACGCTTCCCTCTTTTGATGATGTCCGCCTAGGGGACGATGTGTTTTGATTTGATGTGTTGTGCCTATAATGATGATTTTATCCGAGTTTTATTAAATGCCTAGTCTTGATTTCTTTAATGAATGATGTGTTTTGTAACTATGATTTCTATCACGTAATGAGATTTGATGTTATGATTGTCACACCCCAATTCCATGTGTTCTTTATCCATACTTACTCAACTATGGTTGGGCTGTGAGGCGATGCAATTACTTAAGTTCCTTGAATTTACAGTGGAAATATTTAAAATTTAATTCACACTCCCAGGTGTGTGTAAATTTACAAAATTAATTGTATAATAATATCTTCACATAACATCCCCATAAAACTGTTATGTTTCTTAAGTATAACTGTGCGATACAAGATAATAGATACAAAATACTCTTGTGTATACAAATCTTATACCTTTACGATTAGTGGGGGCTGTCCAACACAAAAAGAGACCCAGAGACCACCGCTCTCCTACTTCTCAGTATCTGGAGGGGGAAAATAGTGGGGTCAACAAACCACAGCTCAGTAAGGAAATGAATGCTAGCAGGTAGATATTGTACTACCTACATAGCCCATGCATGTATAAAACAAAACCATGCTTTCATTATAAATGGAAATATCATCGGAAAATGCAGTAAACATATATTTTTCATTTGGAATTTTCATGAATATAAATATTTAATATTTTCACTTGAAACATGTTTCATAAAACAATGCTCTCATGGCACAAGTGATTAAATCAGAGATTTATCAAAACACAAAATCTCTTTACTCTCTCTCAAACAATTCTTTTCCTCAAATCTCTTTCTTTTATGAGATGGTCTCTGTTTCTCGAATCTCTGAGATAGGCATGAAATTTTTGGCAATCAAATATCCACGACATATGGCCATAATCAGTGATCCCAAGCCTCACTGGTCAGGTGTGCACAGGGTATCACTTCGCCTGAAGGGGGATGGGTCAGTCCTACCCTCTGGCTCATCTCAATTAACCTTGTCTCCTCATATACTTATGGTATAAGGTACGCCATGTGTCATCTACGCGATACTCGTACTCACATGCACCCAGCACAGTACATAGTATACCAACGGACAACTACACAGTACTATGTACGACTGTGGACCCAAGTCCATACTCCAACTCCAATGGACTTTTCATTCTAAACCATGTCTTATATATCGGGAGAGCATGCAGTGTGACACACAGTCATCACAAGGCTCCAGCGAGGTAGGATTTATCGTTAAGGCCTAGCCCATTCAAAAGTTGTCGGCTGGCATCCCCTTGGGTCCCAAACCCCCAAGTTTACCTCAACTAAGTAAAAACAGGTGCGAGCAAAGATCCAACACTTTCTCAAAACCATCGTGAGAGTTAAAATCTAGCACGACACACCAAAACCATAGAATCATGTGTGAGCTAACACTCTAGCACATTGTCAAGTCATTAAAATGGGTGTGAGCTAGAGCTCCAACACCAAATCTCATCTCAAATCCGATAGGTGGCTATTTTCCCTTTTTAAAACTCAAAACATGTTTATTTATGCAGCATGTCTCTCCACGCTAAAACATGTAAATTTTTCCAACCTATCATCATCATTTCTCGATCACCAATATCAATACAAAATTGAGAAAAACATTAAAAACATGCATATCATGCTATTTCCTTACCCTATCCCATTTCTCAATACATATATATATCATAGTACATTTAATGCTTCCATATCATCTCATAGAATCGTAGTATTGTACTAATTCTGGCATTATATCTATGAAATTGCCATAAAATATGCACGAACATCTCTATAGCTAACACATAGTCCCTTACCTCGAATCGCGCTCGTATTTCATTTGTCACGTATGCTCCGTTCGCGATCTGGGTTAACCGTGTTCCACATTCTTCCGAGCTACACGTACAATCATCAATTTATTTTCTTTTCCCTCTTCTAAGCCTCTACATTGTCATTTATTTATTTATTCATACTCCTCAACCCATTAAATCACATTTCATCTTTCTCACAATCTCATTATACTTCTCTTAAGCTTTCCCCATTTCTCATGGATTTTCTCTCCATAAATCCCTTTCAATATCGCTCACTCATCACTATGCTCATCATTTCTAACCATATTTCACATCTCATTCAACCCACAAATATCTAGAAACCATATTTAGAAGCTTGAAGGTTGAAGAGCTTACCCTTTTACTTAGTCAAACTTGCAGTAGCCACAACTCCTTCTCTTGATCACACCAATGTGAGATTTTTGGATATGTTGTTCTCCTTGCTTCAAGGAATAACTTTCCCTTCTTGAGCTTCTTCCAAAACTGGCTGGAATGTAGTGATTTTTAGAGTGAGAAAGCTTGGGCCTTGAGAGAAAATGGCAGGTGAGGTTTGGTGGGAGGGAAAATCTGAGTTTTCAATCAAATCCCGAGCCCCTTTTTATAGATGCAGAGACATGAGATCGATCTGGCCCTTGTGGAGATCGATCTCTGCAAGGTTTGGTAGTCTTTTTTACAAAACACAACCACTACAAGATCGATCTTCTTCCATGATGAGATCGATTTGTCGAAGGTAATTTTCCTCTTAGAGATCAATTATCTCCTTACAGAACCCTTAAGGAGTTCGATCTGTCAAGTCTTGAGATCGATCTGTTCTCAAACAGAGAGTTAAGGAGATCAATCATCTTGCCTTAAAATCAATCTGTCTTGTCCCATTACTCAAAATAAGGTCATTTTGGCTCTTCCAGATCGATCTCTCATCACATGAGATCGATCTGTCATTCATATTTTCAGATTTTACTGCAATTTTCTGTAGCAACTTCATTCAAAACCTCCTTAATTTGTTGTCATAGTCATTTCCTCATTCATCCCTCCTTGAGACTGGAAAATGGCATCCAATCACACTTAGTACATGTTAAAACTTATGGGAAATCTTTGTATAACCAAATATATACAATATATAACTAAATGGAAGTGCATAACTTATGCAATTTCATTCCATTTTACTCCAATACTCATATTCCATTCCTCTCACATTCATTATATATCAAAGTCCATTTCTTCATATTCATACTTAATGTAACTTGTACGTACAATCACCATCTCTTATTACAAGTGTGTACATTTAACTTATGGACTTTATATCACATATGCTTCACATTACTAGTACATCATCATACTTATGAATTCATTTACATATGTTCAAGGTTAAACCTATCCGGGGTCTCATATTCTCCCCCACTTAGAAAATTTGGTCCTCTAAATTGGAACCAATCATTCTGTGAATAACTCGGGATACTTCTCCCGCATCGAACTCTCCAATTCTCATGTGGCTTCTTCCGATGTATGATGTTGCACAAAACCTTAACCAATAAAATCGTCTTGTTCTGTAACACCTTCTTTTTTCTATTCAATATCCGGATCGGTCTCTCGACATATGACATATCCTCCTTGAGCTCCAACGGCTCATAGCTAATTTGTGTCGAATCCGGGTAGTACTTTCGAAGCATAGAAACATGGAAGACATTTTTGACTTCCGCTAGCTCAGGTAGTAAGGCTAGCCTATATGCTCCATCTCCCACTCTATCCAAGATCTCGAAGGGACCAATATAACGAGGACTTAGTTTTCCTTTCTTCGTGAACCTCGTTATTCCCTTAGAAGGAGATACTTTCAAAAATACGGACTCACCCACATCAAACTTAAGTGGTCTCCGTCTCTTGTCAGCATAGCTCTTTTATCGACTTTGAGCTGTTTGCAGCCTCTCGCATATTATCTGAACATCCTCGGAGGCTTGTTTAACCAAATCGGGAGCGAGTAACTGTCTGTCACCAACTTCTTCCCAAACAATGTGCGATCGGCATCTAAGATCGTATAGTGCCTCATATGGGGCCATACCAATACTTGAGTGATAACTGTTGTTGTAGGGGAACTCAATCAATTGTAAGTGATCATCCCATGAGCCTCTAAAATCCAGCACACACGCTCTCAACATATCCTTCAGGCTCTGTATAGTCCTCTCTAACTTACCATCTGTCTAAGGATGAAAAGCAATGCTAAAGCTCAACTGGGTCCCTATCACTTCCTGAAAATGTCCCCAAAAGTGGGAAGTGAAGAGGGCATCCCGATCAGAAACAACACTTACTAGGACTCCATGTAATCTCACTATTTCCCGCACATACAGGTTCGCCAGTGCACTCAATGTATCTGTAGATCTCATGGCTAAAAAGTGTGTCAATTTTGTTAACCGATCTACTATCACCCATATAGCATCATGGTTCATACGGGTTCTCGGTAACCCCATCACAAAGTCCATGGTGACGTGCTCCCACTTCCATGTCGATATCGATAGAGGTTGCAATAATCCTCATAGTTTCTGGTGCTCAACCTTTACTTACTGACAAGTGAGACATCTAGCGATATACTCAGCTACGTCTCTCTTCATTCCAGACCACCAAGATATCTTCCAGAGATTTTGATACATTTTACTACTCCCCGGGTGTACTGTATATCTTGATGAGTGAGCCTCTGATAATATCAACTTTCTTATCTCCGAATCTTTAGGAACACACATTCTATTTCTAAACCTTAGTATTCCATCTGAACTCATTTCAAATTCCATACCCTTACCCTTTTGGATTTGGCTAATCACATCAACACACCATTGATCCATTTGCTGAGCTTGTCGGATTCTCTTAATCAACTCCGGTTCTAATCTCAAGCTAGCAATAATCACATAGCTACCAATCTCAGGTAGGGTCATATCCAGACTAAGGTTCGTGAATTGCTCTAACAACTCATGTTCTCTAACCATCATATGTGATACCAACCCGAGACTCTTTCTACTCAATGCATCGACAACCACATTTGCCTCCCTAGGTAGTACAAGATCTCAGAATCGTAGTCCTTGAGGAGTTCTAACCACCTTCTTTGTCTCATATTTAACTCCTTCTGTGAGAATAGATATTTCAGACTCTTGTGATCCATAAAGATCTGAAATCTCTCACCATACAAGTAGTGGCGCCATATCTTCAATGCAAACACTATGGTCCCCAACCCAAATCGTGAGTGGGATAGTTCTTCTCATGATCTTTTAGCTGTCTAGATCTATAAGCTACTACCCTTCCATCTTGCATTAAAACACAGCCTAGTCCTTGATGCGAAGTATCTGTATATACTGAGTAGTTCTCTAAGCTGTTAGGGATGATAAGAACTGGCGCGACAGTTAATCTGCGCTTGAGTTCCTGAAAACTCCTCTCACATGCTTCGTCCTATGTAAACTCCACATTTTTTCTCGTAAGACGTGTCAATGGAGCAGCCAATCTAGAGAAACCCTCTACAAATCTCCTGTAGTAACCTGCCAAACCCATAAAGCTTCTGATCTCTGTGACTGTCCTGGGCTGTTCCCACTGAACAACGACCTCAATCTTGGATGGATCTACTGACACCCTATCCTTCGATACAACATGACCCAGAAAAGAAATCTGCTCTAGCCAAAAGTCATATTTACTTAGTTTAGCATACATCCTTCTCCCTCGAAGGGTTTGCAAAACAATCCTTAAGTGCTGCTCATGATCTTCCTTGAACCTTGAATACACCAATATATCATCCATAAAGACGATTACGAACTAGTCTAAGTATGACTTGAATATCTCATTCATTAGAGCCATAAAAGCTGCTGGTGCATTCTTAACCCGAAAGGCATCACTAGGAATTCGTAATGACCATAGCGGGTGCGAAAAGCTGTCTTGGGCACATCCTCCTTTCGAATCTTCAATTGATGATACCCAGACCTCAGATCTATCTTGGAAAAGATCTGTGCTCCCCGAAGCTGATCCAATAGGTCATTGATGCGCGACAAGGGGTACTTGTTCTTGATGGTAGCCTTGTTCAACATCATGTAGTCAATACACAACCTAAGGCTCCCATCTCTCTTCTTCACAAAAAATACCGGAACTCCCCATGGTGAGACGCTCGGTCTTATAAATCCCTTATCTAGCATATCTTGCAACTATTTCCTTAACTCCTCTAGCTCAACTGAAGCCATCCTATATGGTGACTTGGATATTGGCTCGGTTCCAGGCGTCAAGTCGATACCAAACTCCATTTCTCTATCCGGTGGCAATCTTGGTAGGTCGTCTAGAAAGACATCAGGAAATTATCTGACCACTGGAATCTCATCCATATCTGGATGTGTTTTGTCCAAATCCACCACATAAGCAATAAAACCTTCAAAACAACATTCAAGTCATTTATACCAAGGTACTTTACTTATCACAAAATTCAAGATTTCATTTCTTTTCTTAAAATCTTACAACACATTCTTTGGGTAGAGAAAACCTAATAAACTTAGAACGATAGTCTATGACAGCATGATTGGTAGCTAACCAATCCATTCCCAAGATTACATCAATGTCATACATATTCAATAAAATCAGGTTGGCTATCATGCACTTATCTCCTACCCTCACTTTACAATCTTTATACACTTGTTCAGCCAATTGGCTAACTCTCATTAGAGTACTTATTAACAATGTCCTATTTAAGTGTGTGGGTTCTACAAGTCCTGTCAACTTTGATGCACATGCATGTGATATAAAGGAATGCATAGCACCAGAATCAAACAAAGCCATAACTTCCAAATAAAAAATCAGGATTGTACCTTTTATCACCTCAGAGGAGGTATCAGCTGATGTCTGGTCTATCGTATACACCTTGCCTTGACCCACAACTTGTTTTCCTTTTTATTCAACCGTGGCTCTCTTTCTTGCAGGAGGTGTAACTGTAGAAACTCTCTTTGGCTCCTTACCCCTTTGTGGAATTATCTCAACTGTCTCTGGACATTCCTTTGCATAATGTCCAAACCTGCCACATCTAAAGCATCGTGTACTTTGAAGGTGATAGGGCCTACCACCATGATATCGGCCACATGTTCTACACTGATCCATAGTCGGTTGAGGTCTAGCGATCACTATACGCCTAGTTGGTGTCTGAGTCGGAGGCATAAAAGGTCTAGCAGCCTTTTTCTGGAACTCATCTGCCTCTCTCCGACGCTTACTCATGAATTTTTGACCAAATTTGGCATTCTTACCATCTCCCAGCTTCCTCGGACCCTTGTCCTTACCCCAACTAAACTAAAAAATTTACAGGTCATAATCCTGCTCACATAACTGGGCCTGTCGCACAGCCTCTCTATATGTAGCGACATCAAACGAGGCCAACTTCGCTCGAATTGAAGGCCTCAGTAACCTCACTCCTGACCGAGTCCGGGTCATATCTGCCTAGTGAAGTGAATCGTGACTCATACTCATCAACTGTTCGATTCCCTTGAGTCAGATTCAAAAATTTCATTTGCAACCTATGTCGTGCGGTATCTGGAATGTATTGCTCTCTGAAAGTACCCAAAAACATATCCTACGTGATAGTCATACCCTGAGCTCCTAAAATAGGCCTGGTGGACTTCTACCAGTGCTATGCTTCACCTCTCAGTACAATGGCAGCAAGCGCTACTCTCTCCGTTGCCAAACATCTACAGAAGTCAAACAACTTCTCCATCTGACTGATCCAGTCCTCAGCCACTGTCGGATCCCTTACTCCGCTAAAAGAAGAAGGCTTGAAGTACATGAAATGCCTCAACCTCTCCATATCACAATCATATCCATACCCTAAATCATCCTCATCATACTGCTGTGGGGCTACTGGAGGAGGTACTGGTCGAATATAAGGATCTTGTGGCCTAGTCGGTTCAAGTTGTGCAGGTGCAACATTCTCAGGTTCAGGTGTAGCTACTACGGGATTCGGTGCAGCCTGTCCTGCTATACCAGGTGTACCCTCAAACCTAGCCATGATCTGACCCATCATGGCTATCATCATGTTCATGTCTTCCTTTAATTAGGCTATCCGAGGATCGATAACCTCTATCTGTTCCTAGGGCTCATGACTAGAGGACGATCTACTGTACCTCTCAGTCCTGTCATTCCACCCTTGAGCTCTAGAGCTCTCTCCCCTCTTGTGGTGTCTCTCAGGCATATCTCACAAGCCTGATAACTTTTTCGCATTTACAATAAACTTTTAATTGACTAACAGCTCTGTATACACATTTGCATTTAAATATCGCACAATAACTTGGGGATGTATGTTTCTTAGTCCTAAACATCGACTCACATCAGACCAACCAGGCTCTGATACCAAATCTGTCACACCCCAATTCTAGGTGTTCTTTATCCATACTTACTTAACTACGGTTGGACTGTGAGGTGATGCAATTACTTAAGTACCCTGAATTTACAGCGAAAATATTTAAAATTTAATTCACACTCCCAGATGTGGGTAAATATACAAAATTAATTGTATAATAATATATTTACATAACATCCCCATAAAACTGTTACATTTCTTAGGTATAACTGTGCGATACAAGATAATAGATACAAAATACTTTTGTGTATACAAATCTTATACCTTTACGATTAGTGGGAGCTGTCCAACACAAAAAGATACCCACAGACCACCGCTCTCCTACTTCTCAGTATCTGGAGGGGGAAAATAGTGGGGTCAGCAAACCACAGCTCAGTAAAGAAATGAATACTAGGAGGTAGATATCGTACTACCTACATAGCCCATGAATGTATAAAACAAAACCATGTTTTCATTATAAATGGAAATATCATCAAAAAATGCAGTAAACATATATTTTTCATTTGGCATTTTCATGAATACAAATATTTAATATTTCCACTTGAAACATGTTTCATAAAACAGTGCTCTCACGGCACAAGTGATTAAATTAGAGATTTATCAAAACTCAAAATCTCTTTACTCTCTCTCAAACAATTCTTTTCCTCAAATCTCTTTCTTTTCTGAGATTGTCTCTGTTTCTCGAATCTCTGAGACAGGCATGGAATTTTTGGTAATCTAATATCCACGACATATGGCCATAGTCAGTGATCCTAGGCCTCACTGATCAGGTATGCATAGGGCATCACTTCGCCTGAAGGGGGATGGGTCAGTCCTACCCTTCGGCTCATCTCAATCAATATCGTCTCCTCATATACTCATGGTATAAGGTACGCCATGTGTCATCTACGCGATACTCGTACTCACGTGTACCCAGCACGATACATAGTATACGAACAAACAACTACACAGTACTACGTATGACCGTGGACCTAAGTCCATACTCCAACTCTAATGGACTTTTCATCCTAAACCATGTCTCATATACAAGGTGAGCATGTAGTGTGACACACAGTCATCTCAAGGCTCCAGCGCGGTACGATTTATCGTTAAGGCCCAGCTTGTTCAAAGGCCGTTGGCTGGCATCGCTTTGGGTCCTAAACCCCCAAGTTTACCTCAACTCAGTAAAAACAAGTGCGAGCAAAGCTCCATCACTTTCTAGAAATCATCGTGCAAGTTAAACTCCAGCAAGGCACATCAAAAGCACAGAATCATGTGCGAGCTAACCTCCAGAACATTGTCAAGTCATTAAAATGGGTGTGAGCTAGAGCTCCAACACCAAATCTCATCTCAAATCCGATAGTGGCTATTTTCCCTTTTTAAAACTCAAAACATGTTTATTTATACAGCATGTCTCTCCACACTAAAACATGTAAATTTAGCCAACCTATCATCATCATTTCTCAATCACCAATATCAATACAAAATTGAGAAAAACATTGAAAACATGCATATCATGCTATTTCCTTACTCTATCCCATTTCTAAATACATATATATCATAGTACATTTAATGCTTCCATATCATTTCATAGAATCGTAGTATCGTACTAATTCTAGCATTATATCTATGAAATTGTCGTAAAATACGCACGAACATCTCTATAGCTAACACACAGTCCCTTACCTTGAATATCGCTCGTATTTCCTTTGTCACGTATGCTCCGTTCGCAATCTGAGTTAGCTGTGTTCCACGTTCTTCCGAGCTACACGTACAATCATCAAGTTATTTTCTTTTCCCTCTTCCAAGCCATTACATTGTCATTTGTTTATTTATTCATGCTCCTCAACCCATTAAATCACATTTCATCTTTCTCATAATCTCATTATACTCCTTTTAAGCTTTCCCCATTTCTCATGGATTTTCTCTCCATAAATCCCTTTCAATATCATTCACTCATCACTACGCTTATCATTTCTAACCATATTTCACATCTCATTCAACCCACAAATACCTAAAAACCATATTTAGAAGCTTGAAGGTTAAAGAGCTTACCCTTTTACTTAGTCAAACTTGCGGTAGCCACAACTCTTTCTCTTGATCACACCAATGTGAGATTTTTGGGTATGTTGTTCTCCTTGCTTCAAGGAACATCTTTCCCTTCTTGAGCTTCTTCCAAAACTGGTTAGAATGTAGTGATTTTTAGAGTGAGAAAGCTTGGGTCTTGAGAGAAAATGGCAGGTGAGGTTTGGTTAGAGGGAATATCTGAGTTTTCAGTCAAATCCTAAGCCTCTTTTTATAGATGCAGAGACATGAGATCAATCTGGCCCTTGTGGAGATCGATCTCTGCAAGGTTTGGTAGTCATTTTTACCAAATGCAACCACTACAAGATCAATCTTCTTCCATGATGAGATCAATCTGTCGAAGGCAATTTTCCTTTTGGAGATCGATCTTCCCCTTGTAGGAGATCGATCTACTCCTTACAGAACCATTAAGGAGATCGATCTATCAAGTCTTGAGATCGATCTGTTCTCAAACAGAGAGTTAAGGAGATCAATCCCCTTACCTTAAAATCGATCTGTTTTGTTCCATTACTCAAAATAAGGTCATTTTGGCTCATCCAGATCGATATCTCATCCCATGAGGTCGATCTGTCATTCATATTTCTAGATTTTACAGTAGTTTTCTGCAGCAACTTCATTCAAAACCTCCTTAATTTGCTGTCATAGTCATTTCCTTATTCATCCCTCCTTGAGACTTGAAAATGGCATCCAATCACACTTAGTACATATTAAAACTTGTGGGAAATCTTTGTATAACCAAATATATACAATATATAACTAAATGGAAGTGCATAACTTATGCAATTTCATTCCATTTTACTCTAATACTCATATTCCATTCCTCTCACATTCATTATATATTAAAGTCCATTTCTTCATATTCATACTTAATGTAACTTGTACGTACAATCACCATCTCTCATTGCAAGTGTGTACATTTAACTTATGGACTTTATATAACATTTGCTTCAATTACTAGTATATAATCATACTTATGAATTCATTTACATATGTTCAAGTTTAAACCTATCCGAGGTCTCACAATGATGATTTGTGATCTTTATCACGTGAATTATGCAAATGCCATTGTTTCTACCGTTATTCTTATAACGTTTGACATGCTCGAATATTTCTATCATATTGTGTTGTGACGATGATGTTGTAACTTTCCCTTATCCTCCTTACTGAGCGTTTTAAGAGCTCACCCTTTTTCCTTCCCCCCACTAAATTTCTTGCAGTGAGCGGGATAGTGCCTACCGCGTACGTGATATAGGCTGGTGGACAAGATCTCCCTAGGCTATTACTTGTACACACACAAGGTATAATTCAGTTCCTTTTGTATCCAGACAATGATGTAATATAGACATTTGTGTTAAGTATTTTTGGGATGTAATTAGGACGATGTAAGGAAAATGAATCGTGTTTTGTAGGTTGATCCCCTCTGGATATTATGCATTTAATTTTATGAAATAGAAATTGTGCGATCTCGGGGATAATGATTTATTATAAACACAAGTGATTAAATGACACTGTATGAGAATGCAACCCGAATAAGAAGTTTTAATGTAAGAAAATTTTAAATTTACCATATTTTCTAATCTTTCGGGCTGTCACACTAGTGGACTTCAACCAAAGTTCAACTTCCTCTTTCAACATGGAAATTGCAAATGCCACCTTCTTTGTAGCAATACACCTCAGAAACTCGTATAACTTTTCCAACTCACCCAGTTCTCTACCGCAACCGAATTCTTAACCCCAATAAATGATGACGGGTTGAACTTTCGGAACTGGCTCAGCCTCTCGAAATCATAGTTATACCCCAAATCATCATCATGATGTTATTGTGGGGCTATTTGAGGCTCTACAAGGGGCCTGTGGTGGTACTAGTGGTTAGGCAGCTAGAGGTACGGGATTAGGTTGTACCAGTGGTGGTGGCATTGTAGGAACAGAAATAGAAGGTCCAACGGTCTGTGGTGTGGGTGCTGACTAGGTAGGTACAAGTGTGGTAGGTGCTATTGCTGGGCCAGCCATGCCCTGCAGACTATTGATGAGTGCCATTGCCTGACTAAACATTGTCGTCATAGTTTCCATACCCCGCTCTAACGCCGCGAGGCGTGCTTTAGAGCTCTTCGTTGAACTACAAGGAGCATGATCAGATGATGAATCACTATGCCTCTCTGACCTATCTCAACGGCCTCGAGAAGGCTTGCCCTCTCGACGACTACGGTGTCTATCAGTCATTTCTAATTACTTTCCCTGCATTCATAACACAGTTTTTAGCATAATACAGACATGTATACACCAATGTTTCTAAACAATGCACAGTAATATAGGGATGTAAAATTTTCTAACCACTAACACCGGCTCATAACTGACCAACCCTGCTTTGATACCAACTCTGTCGTACGCCATTTTTCTTAAAATCCATACAATTTTTTTGCAATTTCAGTTCAGTTATTAATTAAATGGTTGGGCTATGAGTCAATTCTAGTTTAGACAAATTACTTATATTAATGTTAATTCCCACATCACACCATCAAACAGAAATTAACTTTCATTAAACTTTATACATCTATTTCAGATAACTGTAATTACATGCATCTACATCTCCAATGTTCTAGATATATACATCATTGCATAATTATATGTTTAGATATAAAAAGGATCACAAACATGTATACCTCTATGCAAACTGAGGAAGATGTGAGCGCTCAGTAATCCTCAAAAAGAAGCACAGGACTACAGCGGAGCTCACACTATTGGAGGTAATTTGTGGAGAGGGGAAAGTAAAGGAGTGAGCTTAACATGCTCAGTAAGGTAAACATGTAAGCAAGGAGATAGCCATACTATCTACATGCTTGTAATGTCATGCCTTGCAGTGAAATGGTAGTAATTACGAAAACAATGAAAGTAAGATAGAAAGATCAGTACATGCAGTGTGTAAAAAATTTTACAGTGAAACCATAACAAATCCAGTACAGAACAGAAAATAATACTGCTGTTCAGTTCATTCAGTAATTGAAACAGTGGAGACTAGGCAGAACATACAGTAGACAGAATCCCACAAAAGGGATGACATATGGCAATAGTCAGTGATTCTAAGCATCACAGATCAGGTGTGCAAGGATATCAATTGCCATGGGAAGTGGTCAGCAACCCATTGGCTCTCTGAAATCTGAAGACTGAAAACATGGTTCAGCATACTTCACATGTAAATCACACGGTACAACGTACTCCGTGGACCACAGTAAGACTTGGAGTGCCTGGATTAGCCAGGGATTTACCACCCCAGTTATTGTCACACCCCGTGACCTAACCTCAAACGTAAATGCGCAATGTTAAGCGGAATCGTGCTATAAGATAACGAAATGTCTTTATGGATCGTTTTACTTGTTGTTTTGTGTCTAATGTAGGAATTCATGCCACTACTTTTAAAATTTCATAAATGATCTATATCTATTCATGACTTATGATATATATGAGAACAGGTTTCTTTCGCAAATCCGGAAGTATAACGATATGATCGAACTAAGTCCTTCCTACAATTTACACCATAATCATCACATGTACTCAACTAAAGAAATATTTAATCTGTAATAACAAAACTTTTCATCATGCATCACATAACCACAAACCCAACTAGTTGGTTAAACACCATACAACATATTTGTCGTTCATCTACTTTAAACCGAAAAGAAGAAACCTAAGAGTATTCATAGTGATAATACTATAAACAACTTCCAACTAAATACATCCCACAAAATACAACTGTGCGTACATGATCTAAAATAAAACATGCATATATATATATATATATATATATATGTCGTTCGTCGCATATACCTCGGTAGACCAAAAGCTGCTCACTAAACTGATGGAGTCAGTAAGAACGTGAAGCTCGCCTCGCGAATCTAATATGAAAAGTGTTGGAAAATAGGGGTGAGCAACCACATGCTCAGTAAGAAATTTACATAACCGAAGCTAGTGAAACACCATGCAAACACACACCATGCAGTGTAAATGATGAGAATTATGTAAAGACGTCATGCACATTTCATGAAAGAAAATGTTGCTTATGCTTCGATTAAGACATGCTTGCATAGCTAAATTTTATGCATCGTTAAGCAAATTTGAATTTCAAAAGAAACACTTGGAAATTCTTGAAAAATCGACACACTTGTCAAAATGAGCAATTCTGTCAAATACATGCATTGGGAGAGCTTGAATAATTTATTACAACTGAATGAGAATGTGGCAATTTTCGCAACTCGTTAAGGAACTAAGTACTTAAAAAATATCACCAATATCAATGAAAACACCTACGGCCATAGTGACTACCGCCCTATCCTAACTGATCAAGTTTTGGACTAGGGTACTGAAGATGGGGTCAGAGTTTAACAGTAGTAGGTAGCTATAACATCTCAATGCCACAAAGGCATCCCCATGAAGCATTTGGCACTGTAGGGTAATCACACAACCTCCTATCGGGTGCTAGAGATGGTTCTCACGGGACATGACTGCCACACAAGCATAAACAGGGTCGCCAACAATCTAAAAAATCTCCACGATGGGTTCACAATATAATTTATCAAATCAACCCAAATTCACAATTCCAAAGTTTGGTGGAAAACAACCCATCAATGTAAAAACATGTACCATCATTTCAAAAATCAGCATGTATGCAATTCTTGCAACTTTATGCTATCTCCAAAACACAGTCAAAGAGCCCATGCAAACATGTTTACATTCGTCAACAAAACTGAATGAGGTGATAAAAATTGACAGTAAAATGCTTGCACGCATATGATTAACAACACCTCAAAATATATTTTACAAAACATTCAACTTTCATGGTATATTAAGGATTTAGTCCAAAGTGATGCAACTGAACAATAATTGCAGAAAGTCGGTGAAATAAGGTAAGGTAGATTTTAAATCTAAATACAGCCTAGCTAACTAACTAAACTAACAGCTTACATTTTCGTGTAAAAATCTTAGTTAATCTTAGGGCATTCTACTAACCACAGCCACGTAAATCCCTTACCACACAACAGTGACGCGCACAACTTTACTCTTTTCACCTTAGACGCACATATATGCGTCTAAGCTTCCTTGGCGCCTGCTGAAGTAGTTGCTGTGAAATAACATTTAAGGGCAATATGTCAATTAACCTTCATACATGAACAAATGAAATTTCAGCACATTCAACACTCACAAGATCAATTTGAGACTAACTAACACTAACGTAGTCCACTGGTTTTTTTTTTAAACCTTAATTTATTCACACTTGGAAAATCCCCAATATTTGGTCATAACTGTCACACCCCGTGACCTAACCTTAAATGTAAATGCGCAATTGTTAAGCGGAATCGTGCTATAAGATAACGTAATATCTCTATGGATCGTTTTGCTTGTTGTTTTGTGCCAATGTAGGAATTCATGCTACTCTTTTAGATTTTCGTAAATGATCAATATAAGTCGTGACGTATATCTATGATAACAGGTTTATTTCGCAAATCCAACAACATAACGACATAGTTAAACTAATCCTTCCTATATTTTACAGTATATTCATCACATGTACTCAACTAATGGAAATATTTAATCCGTATTAACCAAATTCATCAGAGCATCATAACCATAAACCCGACTAGATGGTTAAACTCTATACAACATATTAGCCGTTCATTTACTTTAAACCGAAAAGAAGAAACCTAAGAGTATTCATAGTGATGATACTTTAAACAAGTTCCAACTAAATACATCTCACAAAATACAACCGTGCATACATGATCTGAAATAAAACATGCATATATATATATATATATATATAAATGAGCAATTCAATCAAAATACATGCATGGGCAAGCTTGAATAATTTGACACAACTGAATAAGAATGTGGCAATTATCGCAACCAGTCATGGAACTAAGTACTCAAACAATATCACCAATATCAATGAAAAACAAACACCTATGGCCATAGTGACTACCGCCGTATCCTAACTAAGCAAGTTTCGGACTAGGGTACTGAAGACAGGCTCAGGGTCTAACAGTAGTAGGTAGCATTAACATCTCAATGCCATAAAGGCATCCCCATGAAGCACTTGGCACCGCAGGGCAATCAAACAGAACCTCCTGCCGAGTGCTAGAGATGGCTCTCATGGGACATGATTGCCACATAGGCATAAAATGGGTTGCCAACAATCTCAAAAATCTCCACGATGGATTCACAATATAATTTATCAAATCAAACTAAATTCACAATTTCAAAGTTTCGGGGAAAACAACCCATCGATATAAAATAACTCGTATTGTCATATCCAAAATTTGGAAAATCAATTCAAGCTTTCTAAAAAAAAATAGTTAAAATAGCCCATACAAACCAACTGAATGGAGTTACAAAAATTATAATGTAATGCTCACACGCACATGATACTAACATGTCAAAACATATCATATAAAATGATGAGCTCCATGCTGTGACAAAATTTTAGACCATGGAGATTTCAAAATGAACACATTACAGAATCAGTAGTATAAGGTAAGGAAAATTTCTATCTAAACTATCCTAACAACGTAACTAAACTATAGTATATCTTCAAAAATGGATCTAACCTATCCTAAGGCATTTCACTCACAACAACCACATAAACCCCTTACCATACAACAGCGATGCGCCTAACTTACCCTTTTTCGCCTTAGACGCGCATATATGCACCTAAGCTTCCTTGGTGCCTGTTCAAGTAGTCGCTGCGAATCAACATTTAAAGGCAACGTGTCATTTAACATTCATACAATAACAAATAAAATTTTAGCACAATCAATACTCAGAAGACCCATTTTTCAATATTATAACATATCCTTCTCACTTATGCCCATAGTTGCCTAAATCGGTTTCCACCTCTATAAGAACCATAAATTTCTATGTAATGTATATGATTATTTGATGTACAAACAAGTTAAATTACATATGAATTACAAGAAATAAATGTTGTTGAGTTCTAAGTGTGAATGGAATGATAAATGAGTGTTGAAGTGATTGAGTATTAGTTTAAATGAAAAATTTACAGCAAAAAGGGTGCAAGATGAAGGCCAGATCGATCACATGCAAGGAGAGATCTATCTTGTGGCTTGAAAAATGCAATATCAATCATGCTGGAAGAGGGAGATCGATCCTTCACTCAAGCAAATCGATCTCCATTACTCTCGAGCTAGACCAGATCGATCTCCCCTCAAGGCCAGATTAATCTCCTAAGCTCTCTGCCTGAGACAAATCGATCCTGTTTCATTGAGCAGATCGATCCCATGCAACACGGCAAATCGATCTCATGCAGCAAACAGATCGATCTCATGCCTGTAAAATGTCAAGAAACTGAGGAAATCAAGAGGACCAGATCGATCTCCACCCTATGCAGATCGATCTCATTAAGCCATTTCTATAAAAAGGAGCAATTGGATCTATATTTCACGGGAACAGACCATTTTTTTCATTTTCAATCTAAAACCTAACATTCTTACTCTCAAATCACCCCATTTTTATTAAGATTTAAGAAAAAGCCATTAGAGCAAAGTTGTTCATTATAAAGAGAAGAAAAACATAGTTTGGAATCAATACCCCATTGGTTGAATTAAAGGAACAAGGAGTGTTCTTACTTAGAGCAAGGAAGAAATTAAGCTAGGTGAGTTTCTAATACACCAACCCAAGTACATTTGTTTAGTTATTAATTTTGGAGTTGATTGGTATGTGTATTGATGATTAAAACTACATGGAATGTAATGGAACAAGTATAACCTATAATGAGTTTAGTGTGAGAAAATGTGTTATGAGTGAATGGATGGTAAATGGATTATATTAAGGTGTTAGTGGAGTAATATGCATGATTTTAAGATGATGAAATGAAGCTACATTGTGAGGATAGTCAAATTTTGAAAATGAGTATATAAAATTTTGAAAATGAGTATATAAGGTGTATGAAAAAATGCCATAGTGAAATAAATGATGAACTAGAGACACTACGAGCATTAAATATCGATTTAGTAAGAAGCAATGAATCTAAAAGAGTCTAATAGACTCTCGAGATATGAGTAGAGCAATCAAATGAAGTCTTATAAGTGTTAATGGACACTATAGGTCGAATCGACTATAGTGAACACAAGGATTGTGTTATATTGGACCCAATTGACACGGAATATGATTTTGTGCAGTTCTGAAGAGTTCGTTGGAGATAAAACGAACTGCGCAATCAAGCAACTCTAAGGAAGTGGAATCACGCGACGCGATTTCAAGTAAGGGAATTCTATGAGTGGATAGAGATAGTTGTTCGTATTTTGTGGGTGAATATAGGGCTTTGTAAAGTGCATAGTTATTTAAGATAGGGATTGATGGTATGTATGAATGACTACAAGTGTTTTTGTATATGATTTGGTTTTAAAGTGATTCTTATAAAAAGGGGATAGTAAGGCTAATAATTGCATAAATCACATGTTTTGACTTTTTATGAAACACATTGCTTTGGTTTAAGAAAAATGACGGATAGGCTGGCTAGTGATTTTTTGATTTGTGAAAGAGCACGAGTAAGGTACTAACCATGGTTTTTGAGAGTGTTTTGTTAAAGGAGAGCTGCCTATCATATTGCTAGTGATTTTCTGATTTGTGAAAGAGCACGAGTGAGGTGCTAACTAGGGTTTTTGAGAATGTTTTGTTGAAGTAGAGCTGCCTATCTTATTTACATGAGTTAAATCATGCTGGAGCTTCGCTTGCATTGGATTTTGATGTTTTCACATGTATGAAATGTGCTGGAGCTTAGCTCGCACCTTGGTTTGAATTATGATGATGTTTTATAAACCGTACTGAAGCTTCTACTCATTCGTGGATTTTGATTGACTTTCTTATGCATTTAACCGTATTGGAGCTATGCTCGTACATGATTTCTTGATTATTTTATGCATAAAGTCGTACTAGAGCATTGCTCGTACGAGGAGATTTATTGATGATGCATGAATCGTTCTAGAGCTTAGCTCGCACAGGTTTTCATACTATGGTATATATGATGCCGTGGAGATGATAAGATCCTTAAGCCCAACATGTTTAAGCCCAATAGGGTGGGGAGGCTCTCTTACGGTAAGATCCTTAAGCCAACATCCTTAAGCCTATTGGAGTAGGGAGGCTCTGTTTGGTGGGGAGGCTCTCTTACATGGAAACGAAATGCTCCCACATGCATATGAGACTATATAGGTTACACATGGCAGGGGTTGATAAGACCTATGGCTGGCACCCCCAACCATGATATGGGTCTGTGGAGTACATTGTACAGTGTATATCACATGGAGTACACTGTACAGCATGGTTGTGACGATGATTTGAAAAGTCTAGCGAAGAACTAACCCACCTTTATTCTAGTATGATGCCCCGCACACCAAGATCCGTGTTGTATGGGATGATTATGACATAGTTAGCCAACGTAGTCCTTGAGATATAGTAACCGCCTGCCTCACCTAATATTACATAGTACCACATGGTTTTTATACACTGAGTGTGATTGTGTTTGTCCAAAGTAGACCCTAGGGAGGGGTCGAGCCTTGTGAAATTTTGTTTAAAGAAGTAATTGTTTTATGTTTATGTGTTTGAGAAAGTGATAAATCTTAAACGATGTTTCTTCTTGAATTTCCTTTTTCATGATAAGTTCTAATAACGATGAGCATGAGAGGTTTTACATGATGATTTTACCATGTCTTACATCATATTTCCATTTTTTCAGTACATGATATATGTATATACATGCGGCATAGTTTTATTTCCTCATACTCCGACTATAAATGATTTATGCCATGACATTATCAACATTTAGATAGTGTAGTTATCTACCATGCTTGCATTATTCCCTTACTGAGTGTGTGGTTGCTCATCCCTCTACTTTCCCCCTCTACAGAGTGTACATAGTAGCCTACTGAGGACTGAGGCGTTGTATTGGGACATCCGCTGCACTCCATCACCAAGAGGTATATACACATGGATTCTTTTTGTATCTAAACATGTAAGGCACAGTAGTCATTTGGAATTGTGAAATGGGGGATTTAAATGTTAGAAAACATGCCATGTATAAGCTTATGACTTAACTTTAATGTTTGTCATTATTTTTTATTAATTGGAAATGAATGAGAAATGATGATTAATATTGACTCACAACCCAACTAGTATTAGTGAGGGTTGTTCATGATCGGGTATAGTTACGATTTAAGCGAAAAATTGTAGTGATTTTTAGATGGTATGGATAAAAAGGGTCGTGACAAAGATTGGTATTAGAGCGAGGTTGGCCTGATGTGAGTTAGTATTAATAAGTAGGAAAGTTATATCCTCATATTACTGTGCTTTTGTTTAGATATAATTGTGTATACCGAGATGGAATGAGACTAATAAATGATTATGAATACAGGAAGTTAGACATTATGCCTATTACACGTCGAGGTAGAGGGGCAGGCGTAGGCGCTAGAGGCCTAAGGGTAGGCCCGAAGGCCATGTGGAGCCACAGACTGATCAGGATCCACAAGACCCTGCTGAGAGATTAGGGGATACATAGGCATGCTTCGCTAGGATAGAGCAGAGTATCGAGAGCCTAGTTGAGATAGTCACACAGGCATTAGGTGCCGATGATAGACGAGGTCCCGTAGTGCAGCCTACTATTACTGGACAGGCAGCTGCAGAGGCAGAGAGACCTCAGGCTATAGAGACTATTACACCTCTAGTTCAGGATACTGCTTCTCCCATCGCTCCACAGCCGAGGGAGAGCGACCTGAGTTATGATTGTGAACTGGGTAGGCTACACCAATTTCAGAAGTTGAAACCTCTAGTATTCAGGGGAGTGAAGAACTTGGTGATTACTGAGGATTAGGTCTATAAGATGGAAAAATTATATAGATTCTTCAGCTGCACATCAGCTGAGAAAGTGGCATTTGTCGTGTTTATGCTGAAGGGCGAGGCAGAGCACTGGTGGAGATCCACCGAACCTATTCTGAGGCCCAGACACTTCAAGATCACATGGGAAATATTCTTGGAGGCCTTTAGGAGGCAATATATTCTGGCCACCGCACAGACGAAATTACGGATGAAATTCATTAACTTGGTTCAAGGGAACCGTTCAGTGGATGAGTATGAGTCGAGGTTCATGTCTTTGGGGAGATACGACCTAGATATGATGAGTACCAAGACTTAAAAGGTCCAGAAGTTCATGGATGGATTGAGATTAGCCATCCAGACAAAGTTTGTCATGACCCTTTTTACCCTTTATATCCGAAAATCACTACCAATTTTTTGCACTTTTCATTTCCCTTACCCGATCGTGAACAACCCTCACCAATACAGTTGGGATGTGATTCAATAATAATCATCATTTACCATTCATTTCCAATAAATCAAAAGTCATGTCATACACTTAAAAAGTTAAGTTATACATTTATACAAGACATGTTTACTGACATTTACATGCCCCATATCACAATTCAAAATGACTACTATGCCTTTACATGTTTAGATACAAAAAGAATCCCTGTGTGTATACCTCTTGGCGATGGAGTGCAGCGGATGTCCCAACATAACGCCTCGTCCTACTGGGCTATTATCTACGCTCTGTAGAGGGGGAAAGTAGAGGGATGAGCAACCACACGCTCAGTAAGGTAATAATGCAAGCATGGTAGATAACTAGCTTATCTACATGCTGATAATGTCATGGCATAAATCATTTATAGTCTGAGCATGAGGAAATAAAACTATGTCGCATGTATATACATATATCATGTACTGAAAACATGGAAAACAGGCATGTAAAACATGGAATAATCATAATGTAAAGCCTCTCATGCTCATCTTTATCAAAACTCATCATAAAAAGGGAAATTCATTAAGAAACATCCTTTAAGATTTCCATCTTCTCAAACACATCAAATCTCATCATAACAGATATTATTTCTTTAAACAAAACCCCACAAGGTTCGACCCTCCCTTAGGTCTACCCTGGACAACACAATCACACTCAGTGTATAAAACCATGTGGTACTATGTAACATTATGTGAGCCAAGCAGTCACTATATCTTAAGGACTATGTTGGCCAACTATGTCATAATCATCCTAGACCACATAGATCCCGGTGTGCGGGGCATCATGCTGGAATGAAGGTGGGTTAGTTATTCGCCAGACTTTTCAAATCATCATTACAACCACGCGATACAACATACTCCATGTGATCTACACGGTACAACGTACTCCGCGGACCCATATGATGGTTAGGGGCGCCAGTAGTAGGTCTTATCTACCACATGCCATGTGTAACCTGTATAGTCTCAAGTGCACTTGGAGCTTTTCATTTCCATGTAAGAGAGCCTCTCCACCAACAGAGCTTCCCCACTCCATCGGGCTTAAGGATCCTACCGTAATAGAGTCTCCCCACCGAACAGAGCCTCCCCACCCGGTTGGGCTTAAGGATGTAGGGCTTGAGGATCTTACCATATCCACAGCATCATACATACCACAATGTGAAAACCTGTGCGAGCTAATCTCTAGCACGATTCATGCATCATCAATAAATCTCCTCGTGCGAGCAACGCTCTAGTATGACTTTATGCATAAAATCATGAAGAAATCACGTACGAGCATAGCTCCAGTACGGTTATATGCATAAAAAAGTCAATCGAAATCAATGTACGAGCAGCAGCTCTAGTACGATATATAAAACATTATCACAGTTGAAATTAAGGTGCAAGCTAAGCTCCAGCACGTTTCATACGTATGAAAACACTAAAATCCAGTGCGAACGATGCTCTAGCACGATTTAACTCACATAAACACGATAGACAGCTCTATTTCAACAAAACATTCTTAAAACAATGGTTAGCATCTCAATTGTGCCTTTTTACAGAAATAGGAAATCACTAGCCCGCCTATCCATCATTTTGCTTAAACCAAAGCAATGTGTTTTCATAAAAGCATCAAAACATGTAATTTATACAATTATTAGCCTCACTATCCCTTTTCATAAGAATTATTTGAAATCAAACCACACACATATACACTTGTAGTTATTTCCATACACCATCAAACACTTTTCTAGATACTCATGCAGTTTTTCAAAGCCCTATATACCCACAAAATACGAGCAACTATCTCTATATACTTACAAAATTCCCTTACCTGGAATCGCGTTGTGAGATTCCACTTCCTTAAAGCTGCTTGATTGCGTGGTTCGATTCTCCTCTAATGAATCTTTCGGGTCTGCACAAAATCATTTACCACATCAATTTGGGACTAATGTGACACAATCCTTGTGTTTACCATAGTCGACTTACCCTATAGTTTCCATTAACGCGTATAAGGCTTCATTGATTCCTCTACTCTTATCTCGAGAGTCTATTGGATTCTTTTAGATCCATTGATTCTTACTAAATCGATATTTAAGCCCATAGTGTTTATATTTCATCATTTACTTCACTATGGCATTTTGTCAAACACGTCATATACTCATTCACTTAGCTAGGCCAATCTAACAATGTGGCTTCATTCACCCTTCTAAAAATTATACATATTACCTCATAGACACTTTAGCATACTCCATTTATCATCAAATCATCCATATCACAATTTCTCACACTAGACTCCTTCTATTTTCTAGGTCACACTAGTTCATTCACATCCTAGGTAATTTCTATCACTAGTATACCCACCCATAAACTCAAAATCAATAGCTAGATGAGTGTACATTGGATCGGTATATTAGAAACTCACCTAGTTTGATTTTCTCCTTACTCTAAATGGGAATGCATCTTTACTCCTTAAATCCAACCAATGTAGTATTGATTCCAAGCTATGTCGTTCTTCTCTTAATAATGAACAACTTTGCTCTAATGGCTTTTTCTCAAATCTTAATGGAAATGGGGTGATTTTGGAGTGAGAAAGCTAGGTTTTAAGATTGAAATGGAAAGAAATGGTTTGTTCCTGAGAAATGCAGATCCAACTGCTCCCTATTTATAGAATTGGCTTGTTCAGATTGATCTGCATAGTATGAAGATCGATCTAGTCCTCTTAAATTCTTCAGTTTCTCGACATTTTACAAGCATGAGATCGATCTGCTTACTGCATGAGATCGATCTACCGTGTTGCATGGGATCGATCTGCTCAATGAAACAGGATCGATTTGTCTCAAGCAGAGAGCTAAGGAGATCGATCTGGCCTTAAAGGGAGATCGATTTGCTCCAGCTCGAGAGTTGAGTAGATCGATCTGCTTGAGTGATGGATCAATCTCCCTCTTCCAACATGCTTGATTTTGTATTCTTCAGGCCATAAGATCGATCTCTCCTTGCATGGGATCGATCTGGCCTTCATCCTACACCTTTTTTACAGCAAATTCTCCATTTAAACTCATATTAAATCAATTTAACATTCATTCTTCAATTCATTCACACTTAGAACTTCAAAAACATTTATTTCTTGTAATTCATATGTAATGTAACTTGTTTGTACATCAATTAATCATTTACATTACATAGAAATTTAAAGGTCTTACAAAGCTAGCTCCCTTTGACATTCATACTTCCGAAGAGGCTATACACAGGGCATAGTTGTGCGAACAAGACTTTGAGCGGAATGCATCCGAGCTTGGAAAGATCAGTGTCAGAAGAGATAAAGATCGAAAGAGATCCGGGTTGGATAGAGTAGCCAAGAGAGGATGCCAAAGACTATTCAAGAAGAGACCTAAGATTAAGGAGGTGCATGAGAGAGCTGTTAGACCTCCCGTGTAGCCGGCTCTGACTACATCGAGGGGTATGGTTATTAGAGGACCACGACCTACTACTGATCAGTGTAGGAGATGTGACAGATTTCATAGGACTAAACCTTGTCAAACGCCCCCTGTTACATGTTATAAATGTGGGAAGCCAGGGCATATCATGAGGTATTGTCCTGAGATGATGGAGACTGCCCCACAAAAGGGCAAGGAGCTAGAGAGAGCTCCAGTTGAGACAGCTGCTCCGAGAAGGAGGGCTACAATTGAGGAAAAAGAAAAATAGGCAGTTGGTGTGAGTAGAGGATGAGTGCACGCATTGGACCAAGACACAGCGGACGCATCGACGGATATGATTAAATGTACCATCCTAATTTTTGATTTAGAAGCATTTGTATTGTTTGATCCTGGTGTCATGCACTCCTTCATATTGCCTTCCTTTGCACATAAATTGTTAAAGTATGTAACACCCACATTGTTAGATAAACTGTTCATAATTTCCACACCGATGAATGATAGTCAATTGACTGAGTATGTATATAGGAATTGTAAGTTAAAGATAGGGAAAAAAATGGCAGTCGATTTAATTTTACTAAGCATGAATGATTTTGATGTAATCCTAGGAATAGATTGGTTGGCTTTAAATCATGTTGTTATGAATTGTCATGCTAAGACATTGATATTTCTAGAGATAGAAAATCTTGTTGTAAGCTTTATTGAAAAGAAATGAAAAATATGATTATTGCAAATGAAAAGAGGATAAATTAATCTATCATAATTGAGAGATGAATTTAATTATTATTTATGAATGTTAAAGTAATGACTTATGTTGCTAACAGGGGAAAGGGTAATGTGAAGGGTTCATTGGGTACGTGGTTGACACAGATAAGGCACATCCAGAATTGAGAGACATTCTAATAGTGGCAGAATTTCCTTATGTCTTTTCGGACGAGTTACTAGGGCTACCATCTGATAGGGAAATGGACTTTTATATAGAGTTAGTACCTGATACACAGTCGATATCTAAACCACCTATAGAATGGCTCCGATAGAGTTGGAAGAGCTAAAGAAACAGTTACAAGAGTTACTAGAGAAAAGGGGTTTATTAGACTGAGTGTCTCACCTTGGGGAGCTCTGGTTCTATTTGGAAAGAAGAATGATGGACGCCTCCGACTGTGTATAGATTATCGGTTGTTGATTAAGGCTACCATTAAGAACAATTACCCCTTCCATGCATAGATGATTTGTTTGATCAGCTCCGGGGAGCACAAGTCTTCTCTAAGATAAATCTGCGATCTGGGTACCATCAGTTGAGGATAAGGGTGGAGATGTACCCAAGACAGCATTTCATACCTGTTATGGCCACTACGAGTTTTTGGTAATACCATTCGGATTGACGAATGCCCCTACAACATTTATGGCGTTGATGAATGACATATTTAAGCCATACCTTAACCAGTTTGTGATTGTGTTTATTAATGACATTTTGGTTTATTCCAAGTCCAGGGAAGATCATGGGCAGCATTTGAGGTTAGTTCTACAGACCCTCCGAGAGAAGGAATTATATGCCAAACTTAGTAAGTGTAACTTTTGGTTAGAGCAGATCTCATTTTTGGGCCATGTTGTATCGAAGGATGGGGTATCAGTGGATCCATCCAAGATTGAGGCAGTTGAAGTTTTTTGGGATTGGCAGGTTACTATCGGAGATTTGTTGAGGGTTTCTCCAGGCTAGCTGCTCTGTTAACAGGCCTCACGCGGAAAGATGTTAAGTTTGTGTGGGATGAGGCATGTGAGAGGAGTTTTCGAGAGCTTAAGCATCGGTTGACCACTGCTCCGATTCTCACCAATCTTACTAGCTCAGGAGGTTTCTCTTTGTATACGAATGCATCACACCAGGGACTGGGCTATGTAGTTATGTAGGATAGGAGGGTAGTTGCCTATGTATCCATACGGTTGAAGGACCACGAGAGGAATTATCTGACTCATGATTTAGAGTTGGCGGCTGTAGTGTTTGCATTGAAGATATGGTGCCACTATCTCTATGGTGAGAAATTTCAGGTTTATACAGATCATAAGAGCCTTAAGTACCTATTCTCGCAGAAAGAGTTGAATATGAGACAGAGGAGATGGCTCGAACTCCTAAAAGATTATTATTGTGAGATCATGTACCACCCAGGTAAGGCGAATGTAGTTACCGATGCCCTGAGCAAGAAGTACCTCAAATTGGTGTCTTATATGATGGTTCAGGAACACAAGTTATTGGAGCAATTTGTAAACCTCAATTTGGATGTTACTCCACCTGGTTCAAAGAGATTTGACATTATAGCTAGTTTGAGATTGGAGCCAGAGTTGATTTGTCACATTTGACAGGCTCAATAGAGTGATCGATAGTGCATCAAGTGGATAAGTTAGATACAGGCAGGTGCGGGTACTGATTTTGAGCTAGGTGCAGATGGATTATTGAGGTTCAGAGGTAGAGTATGTGTTCCCGAGGATTCAGAGATCAAGAGGTTAATTTTATCAGAGGCTCACTCGTCGAAGTATAGGATACATCCGAGGAGTACTAAGATGTATCAAAACCTTCAAAAAGTTTATTGGTGGTCTAGAATGGAAAGAGACATTGCTGAATATGTCGCTAGATGTCTTGTCTGTCAACAAGTAAAGGTAGAGCATCAGTAGCCTGTAAGGTTATTATAGCTTCTACCGATACCGACATGAAAATAGGAGCACGTCACCATGGATTTTATGATGGGATTACTGAGGACCCGCAGAGGTCATGATGCCATTTGGGTTATTGTGGATCGGTTGACAAAGTCAGCCCATTTCTTAGCTATGAGAGCTACCGATACCCTGAGTCCATTGGCAAACTTGTATGTTCGAGAGATAGTTCGATTACATGGTGTACCAGTGAGCATTATTTATGATAGGGATGCCCACTTCACTTCCCACTTCTGGGAACATTTTCAGGAAGCGATAGGGACCCACTTGAGTTTTAGCATCGTTTTTCATCCTCAAACAGATGGTCAGTCAGAGAGGACTATACAGACCTTGAAGGATATGTTGAGAGCATGTGTGTTGGATTTTGAAGGCTCTTGGGATGATCACCTATCATTAGCCGAGTTTGCCTATAACAACAGCTATCATGTGAGTATCAGAATGGCACCATATAAGGCACTGTATGGACGCAAATGTCTATCCCCTATTGGATGAGAAAAGGTTGGTGACAGACAGATTTTTACTCCGATTTAGTGTAACAGGCCTCTGAGGATGTCCAATTGATATTTGAGAGATTACGGATAACTCAGAGTTGGCAAAAAAGTTATGTTGACAGGAGACAGAAACCACTAGAGTTTGCTATGGGTGAGTCAGTGTTTTTGAGTGTTTCTCCATCAAAAGGGATTATGAGGTTTAGTAAGAAGGGAAAGTTAAACCTTTGATATATCAAACCCTTCAAGATTCTGGAGAGAGTGGGGGATAAGGCTTATAGGTTGGCGTTACCACTAGACTTAGCAAATGCTCATAACGTCTTCCATGTCTCTATGCTTCGAAATTATCACCCAGACTTGGCACATGTAAAAAAATATGAGCCATTGGAGCTTAATGAGAGTATGAAGTATGTTGAGAAGTCGGTTCGGATATTAGATAGGAAAGAGAAGGTGTTGCGGACAACGACGATATCCTTCATGAAAGTTCTGTGGCAGTATCACACTCCGGAGGAAGCCACATGGGAGTTAGAAAGTATGATGCAAGAGAAGTACTCGGAGTTATTTTCATATTAACTTGGTTCTAATTTGGAGGACCAAATTCCTTGAAGGAGGGGAGGATTGTAAGAACCATAAATTTCTATGTAATGTATATGATTATTTGATGTACAAACAAGTTACATTACATATGAATTACAAGAAATAAATGTTTTTGAGTTCTAAGTGTGAATGGAATGATAAATGAGTGTTGAAGTGATTGGGTATGAGTTTAAATGAAACATTTGCAGCAAAAAAAGGTGCAAGATAAATCCTAGATCGATCCCATGCAAGGAAAGATCGATCTTGTGGCCTGGAAAATACAATATCAAACATGCTGGAAGAGGGAGATAGATCCCTCACTCAAGCAGATCGATCTCTATTACTCTCGGGCTGGACCATATCGATCTCCCCTCAAGGCCAGATCGATCTCCTAAGCTCTCTGCTTGAGATAAATCGATCCTGTTTCATTAAGCAAATCGATCCTATGCAACACAACAGATCGATCTCATGTAGCAAACAGATCGATCTCATGCCTGTAAAATGTCGAGAAACTGAGGAATTCAAGAGGACCAGATTGATCTCCACCCTATGCAGATCGATTACATCAAGCCATTTCTATAAAAAGGGAGCAGTTGGATATGCATTTCAAGGGAATAAACCATTTCTTTCCATTTTCAATCTAAAACCTAACTTTCTTACTCTCAAATCACCCAATTTCTATTACGATTTAAGAAAAAGCCATTAGAGCAAAGTTGTTCATTATAAAGAGAAGAACAACATAGTTTGGAATCAATACCCCATTGGTTGAATTGAAGGAACAAGGAGTGTTCTTACTTAGAGCAAGAAAGAAATCAAGCTAGGTGAGTTTCTAATGCACCAACCCAAGTACATTTGTTTAGTTATTGATTTTGGAGTTGATTGGTATGTGTATTGATGATTAAAACTATGGAATGCAATGGAACAAGTATAACCTCGAATGAGTCTAGTATGAGAAAATGTGTTATGGGTGAGTGGATGATAAATGGATTATGTTAAGGTGTTAGTGGAGTAATATGCATGATTTTAAGATGATGAAATGAAGCTACATTGTGAGGATAGTCAAATTTTGAAAATGAGTATACAAGGTGTATGACAAAATGCCATAGTGAAATAAATGATGAACTAGAGACACTACAAGCATTAAATATCAGTTTAGTAAGAATCAACGGATCTTAAAAAGTCCAATAGACTCTCGAGATATGAGTAGAGCAATCAAATGAAGTCTTATAAGCGTTAATGGACACTATAGGTCGAATCGACTATAGTGAACACAAGGATTGTGTTATATTGGACCCAATTGACGTGGAATATGATTTTGTCCAGTTTCGAAGAGTTCGTCAGAGATGAAACAAATCGCGCAATCAAGCAACTCTAAGGAAGTGGAATCACGCAACGCGATTTCAAGTAAGGGAATTCTGTGAGTGTATAGAGATAGCTGTTCGTATTTTTTGGGTGAATATAGGGCTTTGTAAATTGCATAGTTATTTAAGATAGGGATTGATGGTATGTATGGATGACTACAAGTTTTTTTGTATATGATTTGGTTTTAAAGTGATTCTTATAAAAAGGGGATATTAATGCTAATAATTGCATAAATCACATGTTTTGATGTTTTATGAAACACATTGCTTTGGTTTAAGCAAAATGACGGATAGGCTAGCTAGTGATTTTCTTATTTGGAAAAGAGCACGAGTGAGGTGTTAACCATGGTTTTTGAGAATGTTTTGTTGAAGTAGAGTCGCCTATCATATTTACGTGAGTTAAATCATGCTGAAGCTTCGCTCACATTGGATTTTGGTATTTTCATATGTATGGAACGTGCTGGAGCTTAGCTTGCACCTTGGTTTGAATTATGATGATGTTTTATAAACCGTACTGGAACTTCTGCTCGTACGTGGATTTTGATTGACTTTTTTATGCATTTAACCGTACTTGAGCTATGGTCATACGTGATTTCTTCATGATTTTATGCATAAAGTCGTACTAGAGCGTTGCTCGTATGAGGAGATTTATTGATGATGCATGAATCATGCTAGAGCCTAGCTCGCACAGGTTTTCACATTGTGGTATGTATGATGCCGTGCAGATGGTAAGATCCTCAAACCCAAAATCCTTAAGCCCGACGGGGTGGGGAGGCTCTCTAACAGTAAGATCCTTAGGCCAACATTCTTGAGCCCGACGAGGTGGGGAGGCTCTTTTCGGTGGGGAGGCTCTCTTACGGTAAGATCCTTAAGCCCGTTGGGGTAGGGAGGCTCTATTTGGTAGGGAGGCTCTTTTACATGGAAACGAAATGCTCCCACGTGCACTTGAGACTATATAGGTTACACATGGCATGAGGTAGATAAAACCTATGAGTGGCACCCCCAACCATGATATGGGTCTGCGGAGTACGTTGTATCATGTTTATCACATGGAGTACGCTGTATCGCGTGGTTGTGATGATGATTTGAAAAGTCTGGTGAAGAACTAACCCAACTTCGTTTTAGCATGAGGCCCCGCACACCGAGATTCATGTGGTCTGGGATGATTATGACATACTTAGCCAACATAGTCTTTAAGATACAGTGACCGCCTGTCTCACCTAATATTACATAGTACCACACATTTTTTATACACTGAGTGTGTTTGTGTTTGTCCAAGGTAGACCCGAGGGAGGGGTCGAGCCTTGTGGAATTTTGTTTAAAGAAGTAATTATTTTATGTGATGAGATTTTTGTGTTTGAGAAAATGATAAATCTTAAAGGATGTTTCTTATTAAATTTCCCTTTTCATTATGAGTTGTAATAACGATGAACATGAGAGGTTTTACATGATGATTTTACCATGTCTTACATGCCTATTTCTGTAAGACCCATAATTGTATAAGTAATCTTTATGATTTTGTGGTGTAGAGACAAGTCACAATTTATATAAATCATAAGGAATGAATGTTTTGAAGTTGTAAATGTGTATCAAATGTAAAAATGGATGGTTAAGTAAATTAAATACGAATGTAACATTGATTTTAGGATAAAAGTTGCAGCAGAACTGCTTCAGGAAGGGAGTAGATTGATCTCCTTGGCAATACAGATCGATTTCCTTAAGGCTCGGGTTATAACAGATCGATCTCATTGCAAAGCCAGATTGATCTCTTTAAGGTTCTGAGTTATGTAGATCGATCTCATGCTTATGGGCAGATTGATCTCATTTGGCCTGGAAGGTCTATTTCGATGAGAAAAATACAGGGAAGATCGATCTCATGTGGTTAGCAGATCGATCCCATTGAGCTAATTCTATAAATATTGGACCTCTGCAACCTCTGTTTCACGAGATTAACTATTTCATTTAAGAACTAAAGCTAAACCTAACCAAGATACACCAAAAAACTTCAGTTTGCAATCAGTATTGAGTGAGATATAGATCAGCAAAGTTGTTCTTGGTAAAGAGGAGAACAGCATACTTGGAAACAAGAAGTTGGAATCAAAGGGTTGAAGAGCAAGAAGGATTTTTATCAACTTTAGAGAAAATGAGGAAATCTTAGCTAGGTAAGGTTTAATACACCAAGTTGATATATGTTAAACTAGGTGTATTGGAGAGTTAATTAGTATATGTATGAAATGTCAGAAATGAAAAGATCATGAAAAATAAGCATGACCTAGCTATTGGCATGAAAATGGGAAAATGATGAGGAAATGGTGTTGGCATAAATTTAATGGTGGAATATGCATGTATGGAAGATTTTGAGCTAATCTTATGCAATGCATAAAATGGAAATGAGGAGAAATAAAGAGAGGTATATGGAAAATATGGTACAACACCATAATGGGAGAAAGTGATGAAATCTATGTATGGAATTAAGAATTAGCAAATCAAATAAGTATGTTACGTTATACTAACGTAAATAATTATAACAGCTTCAAAAATCACATTGGAAGCTGATCGGACTGCAAGGGTTAGTAACACCGAGGAAGAGAGGTCACTTGATGTGATTCGAGGTATGGGAATTTCTTGAGTAGCTAGAGATAGCTACAGGTATTTTGAATAGAATTTCGATATTATATTCTATATGAATTCCCATGAATAGGCATGTTCTGGTAATAGAGACTAAGGAGGATAAGTGTGTTTTATCCAAAAAATAAGATGAAAAATATCTTAAAAGCTTGTTGTTACTGAGATTCATGAATTTCATGATAGAATGGCTAATGTTTTCATGATATATACGAAAACAGCACACTTGAGTGCGGATTTGATTTATTTGGGTGAATTGTGATTTGAAAAGCCATCTATCCGGTTTTGTGTGGAAACCATAAGTGCTAGAGAATACTCGCACTATATTTTGAGATATGCATCACGTAGTACTGAAGTATTTACTCGTACTAAATTTTAAATGCGAATTTTGTACGTTAGAGTACTGGGAGCATTGCTCGTACTCGAGTTTTGTGATTGATGCATTATAGAGTATTGGGAGCTATGCACATACTCAGTTTTACATGATATAGTACTAGGAACTTAACTCGTACTCAGTTTTCATATAATATACATTATAGAGTATTGGGAGCTTTACTCATACTCAAGTTTTTATATGACATAGTGCTGGGAGCATTGCTCGCACTAGAGTATATTATTGTGATATGGTCGTGTTGGGAGTTTACTCGCACGTACTAGTTTTGAAAAGAGCATGAAACAGCCGTGTTGGGAGCCTATGCTGACTGTGTGTTGCATCGATATTTTATGCTCACACATGCATTATTTTGAGATATGGCTGAGGGCTATCAAAATAACCCATGGTATGAGGACTAAGACTTATAGCGAGCATCCCAACTATAAGGTATATCCAAGGTAAGAGGACTAAGACTTATGGCGAGCATCCTACCTTGAGATAGGGTTCATAGAGTACTGTGTACCATGTATGTCACATGGAGTACGTTGTACCGTGAGTACTTCATGTACTTCAATAGGACTGGTTAGCAGTGGGAGCGGGATCCAGTGTGAGATTTGAGAATTTTAGACATATTTTAATTATGTGATATGAACTTGAAGTGTAATTTATTGAGCTGAGTGAAATGTATAAGTAGTGAATGAGAAATAATCAAAGTAGTGAATTGTGGAAATTATATTTGGAGATTTATATGTTAAGTGCTTAACCAAAGTGTGAAACTATGAGGTCAGATCGATCTTGGAGAAGAAAAGATCGATCTGGTGGGCTAAAAATGACAAGGAAAGAGGAATTTAAGCGAGCAGATCGATCTCAAATGGAAGAGGATCGATCTCCTTATGATTCTATAATTAAAAGATCAATCTCATGAGGAAGGAATCGATCTCAAAATGTTTTTGTTAGGGAGAAGATCGATCTCCTCAAGGAGCAAATCGATCTCATGAAGCATTCTATAAACTAGAGATCGATCTCATAATTGGAGCATATCAATCTCATAAAGCCATTAAGAGATCGATCTCACCCCTCGACAGATCGATCTCCTAGGCATAAAATTACCCCAAATCGTTCCCAAATTCAAATGCAGATCGATCTCATCAAGAGCCAGATCGATCTCCTACCCTCTGTCTATAAAAGGCCCTTGTGTTTTCCTGCATTTCATCCTTTCTCTCTCTTTCAAACCTCCATTTTAGCCAAGCCCTAGCTTTCTCTCTCTTCCAGATCGCCCATTTTCGTCCAAATCAAGAGTTGTGGCAAGAAGGAAAGTTGTTGCTCACCCAAAGGAGAGCAACATACTTGGAAATCGAAAGACGAATCGAATCGAAGTGTGAGTTGAGCACTCCACAAGTTTTGGGTAACTTTCTAAACCTCGATCTTTGATTTTGAAGTAATCTTTGGTGATTGTGAGAATGGGTATTGTGATGAAATAGTTAGGAAATGATTAGGAATAGAAGAAATTGTGATTTGGTTAAAGTAGATATGTTATTATGCAATTTGTGGTAAATTGAGATTTTTGTCTATAAATTGAAAATTTAGGCAATGAGGTGATTTTGGCATAGGTATTATGCATAAGAAATATAAAAGGTTGAGATGTAGTGGACAAGATTATGAATGGTGATAGAATTGTGAGAATTGAGTTGATTGAGATATTAATGAGAATATGAGCAAAGGTGTGCTCAATAATGCGATTGAGTTGGGTTATTGATGTTTTTTAACATCGTTTGGACAACTCAGGAGTTCCAGAGTGGAATGCGAGGCTAGTCCGTGATACGGGGGAACGATTGCAGTATACGAGGTGCAAAGAGCTAAGGGAAAAATAAACCATTGTGTATGTGTTTAGATAAACTGTGTGTAGCATAAACCATGATTTGATAATACAAGCATGTTTAGCGTTGTGTCGTGATATGATTGCACACGATTTTTATAGCCGGTTGGAGTCCATTGTTTTATGAGCTTATAAGCTAAGTGTGAAATCACTTTATAAACCGTTGAGTTTACGTGAAAAGTAACTTGGTCTCTACGTTAATGCAATATTGAGATTTGAGAAAATGAATTCATGTTTTGCCGGTTAGAACTCGATTTTAATATGTTTTGTGTTGAGTACACGAATGTTTTAAATGAGTTTTATGAGAGAAAACCATTATGAGTTCTACGTGAAGGCAAAACGATTTCTTTTATGATAATGGCTAATGATTGAGACTTAGGCGTGTCATGTTGAATACACATCGAGCCTTGTTCTGGTAACATGTAAGTTCGATTATTCCTCCGTTTGGTAGCGTTGGGAGGCCTTGCTTTGGTAGCATGTAAGATCAATAGAGTGGGCTGCCTGGGAACCGACCCAGGGACCACGTGATAGTGTGCATGAGGCGAGGCGTTGCTCTGGTAGCGTGTAAGGTCGAGCCTTGTTCTGGTAACATATAAGTCCAATATACCATGTACACGACCATATTATCGATGTTCCCTCTTACGAGGATGCCTGGGATGCGTACCCAGAGGAGATTATATATTTAATATGCCATGACGAGTTTTATATGAGTTTTATTGCCTAGTCTCGTTTTACACATGAGTTGTGTTTTGCGACTTTATCGCGTTCTATTTACTGAGGTGATTTTATCACATATTTAGAGAAAAGCCATTATCGCATATATTTACACATGCTTGTGAATGCTCTATATTGAGCCTTTTTACCTTTATGTTTTCACATGATTTATAAGTTATAAGGTGATGATGTTTTGAGAACTTTCCTGCTATGATTCCAAATGAGTTTACTGAGTTTCATATACCAATACATATTTGTGATGTGTGATATGGTTTATATAACTGAGTTCCCTTACCCCCCTTACTGAGCGATTTAGAAGTTCACCCTGGTTTATCTTCCCCCTCCAGATTTCTTCAAATGAAGCGAGTTCCCTGCGACGTACGGATTAGAGGCTAGTGGAGGACTGGAGCTCCAGGCCGTATTTTATGTATTAAGGTATATATTTAATATTCATGTATCCAGACTAGAGTTATATTTACAGACACTTGTTGTACAATGATGTATGGGATGTATTAGGATTAATTAACTCAAAATTGAGTAATGTATATAATATGATATATACTAATTTATGATGAGATCCTGATGCATGATAAGTATGATGATGTATGACACTGCACAGGAATGCACCCTTAATTGTGATTTGATGACTAAAATGTTTTAAATTAGCCCTATTTTTCACGTTTTCAGGGCGTCACATCCAGTGGGATCTGGTGTGCTCTGGGATCAGGTCCTCAGATTGAGAGCTGACGATAGAGAATTGACCTACCTCTCGTTACAGCAATTGTGAGACACCGCACACTAAGTACTTTATAGCCTGAGATCACAAAAAATGAGTTATGATCACACACTCGGAACATGTAGTCGCCTATCTTGGTTTTCTTTTCATGCAATGTGAATCAATATTGTAAGACCCGTATTTTTGGATGTAAACCTTATGGATTCATAAGTATGGTAATGTACTTGTAATGTGAAGTACAATTGATGTAAAGTCTATAAATGTAATGTACATACGTGTAATATGAGTTTGTAATGTACATACAAATTTCATTGTGTATGAATATGAGGAAACGAGCTTTTATAAGTGATGGAAGTGAGTGGAACTCAAAATGAGTAGTGTGGTAAATGGAAGGAAGTTGCATGAATATAAATGCTTCCATTTGGTTTTATATAGTATACCTTTGGATATACAAGGAATGCACACAAGTTTCAATGTCAATAAGGTGTGAATGGATGACATTTTCAAGTCATAAATGTGGATGGATGAGAAAATGGCTTGCAACAGGAAAACTGCAGAAAATTTGGAAAATATGAAGGCCAGATAGATCTCATAGGATGAGAGATCGATCTAGAAGAGCCATAATGCTCTTATTTGAGCAATGGAATAGAGTAGATCGATCTCTAATGGGGCCAGATCAATCTCCTAACCATTCTGTAATGAAAAGATCGATCCTCAAGCATACAGATTGATCTCCTTAACTCTCTGTTTGGAGCAGATCGATCTCAAGCTTCGACAGATCGATCTCATGCTGAAAATGCCATGCAAAAGGGAGAATTAAGGGGACCAAATCGATCTCCACCTAGTGCAGATCGATCTCCTCAAGCTATTTCTATAAAAAGAGCGCTGAAAATCTAAAAATTTCGAGAAAACAACATCACCCTTCCATTTTTCACCCAAAACCTAGGTTTATCTCTCTAAAATCAGCTATTTCCAGTAAAAATTCAGGGGAGGCTATTAGGTGCCAAGTTGTTCATCTTGAGGAAGAGAACAACATAGTTGAAACCCAAAATCCCATTATTGGTATTGAAGGAGCTAAGGATATTGTCATTTGGAGCAAGAAGAGAAACCTGATTTGGTAAATTTCTAATGCTCCAATCCAAGTACATTGTATGTTTAATTGATTTTGGAGTAGATTTGCATGTGTATTAATGGTTGGAGATATTTAGGAAGTGATGGAACTAGAGTGTGACCTAGAAATGGAATCAGTCTAGTGTGAGAAAGTGTAGATTGGGTGAGTTTGTGGTTTATGGATGTTGATAAGTTGTTATTGGAGTAGTGTGGATCTTTTGAGATGGGTAAATGAAGCAACATTGTGAGTTTCGAGAATTTATGGAAATTAGTAGGTAAAATGCTTGATAAATGCCATAGTGAAGAAATCAAGGATTAATTGATGAAATATGAACACTATGAGCTTAATATCAATTTAATATCGATTCATTATGAATAAATAGGCTTAAAAGGATCCATAAACTCGAGTCATGGGTAGACTAATGAAATGAGGCCTTATAAGCGTTAATAGAGACTATAGGTCGAATCGACTATAGTAAACGCAAGAGTTGGATTATAATAGGCTAAAATGTTGTGAAATACGTTATGTGCAGTTTCGGAGAGCTCGTTGGAGACAAATTGAACCGCACGAGTAAGTAGCTTTAAGGAAGTGGAATCACGCGTCCCGATTCTAGGTAAGGGAATTCTGTAAGTATATAGAGGTAGTTGCTCATATTTTGTGGGTGGATATAGGGCGTTTATGAAATGCATGAATGTTTAAGAAATTGGTTGTTTGGTACGCGAAAATGGTTGCAAATGTTGGATGATTTGGTTTTATATGGATCTATAAAAAGGGATAGTAAGGCTAATAATTGCATAAATCATGTGTTTTGAATGTTTTCACAAAACACAATGCTTTAATTTGAGCAAATAAAAGGATAGGCTGGCTAGTGTTTTATTAATGTTATGGAATAGCACATGTGAGGTGCTAAACATGTTTATGATGTGTTTTAAATGCATATGAGTCGCCTATCGAGCTATGTGAATTAAATCACGCTAGAGCCTCGCTCGCGCTAGATTTTGATGCTTTGACTTGCATGAAAGTGCTGGAGCTTAGCTCGCACTTTGATTTAATTTGTGATGATATTTTATAAACTGTACTGGAGCCTTTGCTCGTATGTGGATTTTGAGTGGTTTTTCTTATGCGTATAATCGTACTGGAGCTATGCTCGTACGTGTTTTCTTTATGATATGATGCATGAGTCGTGCTAGAGCATTGCTCGCACAAGTTTGCACATTGTGATACATATGAGGTCGTGAAAGTTGGTAAGATCCTCAAGCCCTACGTGTTTAAGCTAAAATCCTTAAGCCCGAAGAGGCGGGAAGGCTTTGTTAGGTAGGGAGGCTTTGTTCAGTGGGGAGGCTCTCTTACGGTAAGATCCTTAAGCCAACATCCTTAAGCCCGAAGAGGTGGGGTGGCTCTGTTAGGCAGGGAGGCTCTGTTCGGTGGGGAGGCTTTCTTACTGAAGGATCCTTAAGCCAACATCCTTAAGCTCGAGGAGGCAGGGAAGCTCTGTTCGGCTGGAAGGCTCTCCTACATGGGTACAGAAGGATCCTTAAGCCAACATCCTTAAGCCCTGGAGGGATGGGGAGGCTCTATTCGGCAAGGAGGCTCTCCTATATGAGTACGGCAAGTTCTTGGTATGAGGTAGACAAAACCTAGGACTGGCACTCCCAACTACGATATGGGTTCGCGGAGTATGCTGTACCATGTATATCACATGGAGTACAATGTACCGCGTGATGATTATGTGATGAGGAAGTCTGGCGAGGGAAAATCTACCTTCATGCCAGCACGATCCCCCTCACACCTAGATGCGTGTGGTCTGGGATGATTGATGATGTAGTTGATCCACGTAGTCACTTGGGACATAGTGACCTAGCATTTTTATACATATGTGTGATTGTGATTGTGATTGTGATTGTTCAAGGTAGACTTGAGGGAGGGGCCGAGCCTTGTGGGATTTGAATTGTGAATTAGCAATGATGTTTGTGATTGAGAAAATGATTTGTGATGGAATTGTATGTGGATGAGAAAGAGATGGGACTCAAAAAGAGGTTTCTTAAATGAATTGCCCTTTTATGAGTTTAATGAGAATGAGCATGGGATGTTTTCACATGTTAATAGTCCATGTTTTATATGCCAATTTTACCTGATTTTGATACATGATATATATGTATACTCATATGGCATAGTTTTATTCCTCATGCTCCTATTATAAATGATTTATGCATAACATTATCAGCATGTAGAGTAGTTATCTACCATGCTTGCATTATTACCTTACTGAGCCTGTGGTTGCTCATCCCTCTCTATTTTTTCCCTCTACAGAGCGTACATAGTGGCCCAGTGAGGATTGAGGCATTTTGGTTAAGACATCCGCTGCATCTCCATCACTCAGAGGTATATACACAATGATTCCTTTTTGTATCTAAACAATGTAAAAGCACAGTAGTCATTTGAAATGTATATGGGGGATGTAGATGTTAGAAATCATATTTTGTATAAATGAATGATTAATGTTCAAATGTATGACATCACTTTTATTAACTGAGAATGGACATTACGAGTGAATTATTATTGACTCATAGCCCAACAGTGTAGTGGTAAGTTTGTTCACGACTGAGTAGAGAAAGGAATAAATGCAAAAAATTTATTGATATTTTCGGTAAGAAGAGGATAAAAAGGGTCGTGACAGAGATTGGTATCAGAGTTGTGTTGACCTGATGTGAGTCAGTAATAAAACGTAGGAAAATTTCATCCCATATTACTGTGCTTTTGTTTAGATATAACTGTGTATACCGTGATGGATTGAGCTTAATAAATGATTATTAATACAGGAAGTTAGGCATCATGCCAATTACACGCCAAGGTAGAGGGGCGAGAGTACGTGCTAGAGGCCGTAGAGGTAGGCTTGAGAGCCGTGCAGAGCCATAGACTGGTCCTCCACAGGACCCTACTAGGAGAGCAGGAGATACAGAGGCACCCTTCACAAGGATAAAGCGAAGTATTGAGAACTTGGTGGAGATAGTCACGTAGGCATTAGGTGCCAATGATAGACGAGGTACCATATTATAGCCTAGGAGTGGATAGGTAGCTACAGAGGCAGAGAGAACTCAGACTACAGAGACTGCTACTGTTACACCACCCCCAGCCCAGGATATAGCTTCTCCTATCGTTCCACAGCATAGCGGTAGTGAGTTGGGGTATGACTGCGAGTTAAGCAGATTCCGAGAGTTCCAAGCATTGAAACCCCCAGTGTTTAGAGGGGTGAAGGACCTGATTGTCACAGAGGACTAGGTGTATGAGATAGAGAAGCTGTATTGGTTTTTTCGATGCACTTCAGCAGAGAAGGTTACCTTTACCGTGTTTATGCTGAAAGGCAAGGTAGAGCACTGGTGGAGATCCA
This sequence comes from Firmiana major, assembly GCA_033439115.1. Lineage (NCBI taxonomy): Eukaryota > Viridiplantae > Streptophyta > Magnoliopsida > Malvales > Malvaceae > Firmiana > Firmiana major. The sequence goes on from CM065909.1 coordinate 5,865,117, forward strand.
CCGAAGCTATTTTGAGGGCTAGACACTCCGAAATTACATGGGAGATACTCTTGGAGGCCTTCAAGAGACAATATATTCTAGCTACCACACAGAGGAAATTACGGACGGAATTCATGAATCTGGTTCAAAGGAACCAAACTGTGGACAAGTATGAGTCCAAGTTTATGTCATTGGGGAGATATGATCCAGACACCATGGGTAGTGAGACCCGAAAGATTCAGAAGTTCATTGATGGATTGAGATTGGCCATCTGGACTAAGCTAGCCCCATTTGACATTCAGACCTCTGAGGAGGAGGTTCACAATGCTCAGTTATGTGAGCAAGATTTTGAGAAGAATGCCTCTGAGCTTGGAAAGTTTGGTGTCAAAAAGGACAGAGACCAGAAGAGATCGAGGATGGATAGAGTGGCCAGGAGAGGAGGCCAGAGATATTTTGAGAAGAAGCCTAAGATTGAGGAGGTGCAGGAGAGAGCTGCTAGACCTCCCGTATACCCTGCTTTGACTGCAGCGAGGGGTATGGTTATTGGAGGACCGCAGCCTACTTTTGAGAGGTGCAAGAGATGTGATAGATTTCATGGGACTATGCCTTGTTCGATGACCCCTATGGTGTGTTACAGATACGAGAAACCATGACATATAGCTAAGTATTATACTGAGAAGATGGAGACTGCCCCACAAAAGGGCAGGGAGCAGAAGAGAGCTCCAGTTGAGACGCCTGCCTCGAGGAGGAGGGCTACAGTTGAGGAAAAAGGGAAGCAAGTAACGGGTGTGAGCAGAGGAAGAGTACATGCACTGGATTAGGGCACCGCAGATGCTTCAACAGATATGATTAAAGTTACCATCTGAATCTTTGATTTAGAAACATTGGTATTATTTGATCTTGGTGCCACGCATTCCTTCATATCACCTTCCTTTGCACATAAATTATTGAAGCATGTCAGACCAACGCTGGTAGATAAAATGTTGATGATTTCCATACCCATGAATGATAGTCAATTGACTGAGTATGTATGTAGAGATTGTAAGATAAAGATAGAGGGAAAGGAAATCACAGCCAATTCAATTTTATTGAATATGAATGATTTTGATGTAATATTGGGAATGGATTGGTTGGCTACCAATCATGTTGTTATGGATTACCATGCTAAAACATTGTTGTTTTCAGGATTAGACAATCTTATTCTAAACTTTGAGGAAAAGAAATGATACGAAAAGATTATGGTTGTTTTAAATGAAAGAGTATAATCCTAATATATGATATTTGAGAGATGAATTCATTCGTTTATTTTGAATATGGATGTGATGACTTGTGATACTAACGGTGGAAAGAATGATGTGAAGGGTTCTTTGCCTATGTGGTTGATATAGATGAGGCACACTCGGAATTGAGGGACATACTCGTAATTGCGGATTACCCTGATATCTTTCCGGATGAATTACCAGGACTACCACTTGAAAGGGAAATGGAATTTTACATAGAGTTAGTTCCTGGTACAGAACTGATATCGAAACCACCATACAGGATGGCACCGATTGAGTTAGAAGAGCTGAAGAAATAGCTGCAAGAGTTCCTAGAGAAGAGGTTTATAAGTCCGAGTGTCTTACTTTGAGGAACACCGATTTTGTTTGTAAGGAAGAAGGATGGGAGCCTCTGACTTTACCGGTTGTTGAATAAGGCCACCATTAAGAACAAATACCCCCTTCCACGTATAGATGATTTGCTAGATCAGCTCCGAGGAGCCCAAGTGCTTTTAAAGATAGATCTGTTGTCAGGGTACCATCAGTTGAGGATCAGGAGTGGAGATGTACCCAAGACAGCATTTCGTACCCGTTATAGCCACTACGAGTTCTTGGTGATGCCATTCAGATTGACGAATGCCATCGTAGCATTTATGGCGCTGATGAATGATATATTCAAGCCACACCTAGACAAGTTTGTTATTGTGTTCATTGATGACATATTGGTTTATTCTAAGTCCAGAGAAGATCATGAGGAGCACTTGAGGATAGTTCTGCAGACCCTCTGAGAGAAAGAGTTATATTCCAAACTCAGCAGGTGTAACTTTTGGTTAGAACAGATCTCATTTCTAGGCCATGTTGTGTCGGAGGATGGAGTATTAGTGGATCCATCCAAGATAGAGACAGTTGTACAGTGGGAACAGCCCAAGACAGTTACTGAGATCAGAAATTTTTTGGGATTGGCAGGGTATTATCGGAGATTTGTAGAGGGTTTTTCTAGAGTAGCTGCTCCGTTGACACGCTTCACACGTAAGGATATTAAGTTTGTATAGGATGAAACCTGTGAGAGGAGTTTTGAGGAGCTTAAGCGTCGATTGACCACTGCTCTAGTTCTCACCATTCCTACCAGCTCAGGAGGATTCTCGATGTATACAGATGCATCACACCAGGGATAGGAAGGTAGTTACCTATGGATCTAGATAGTTGAAAGATCACGAGAGGAACTACCCGACACATGATTTGGAGTTGGCGACCGTAGTGTTTGCTTTGAAAATATGGCGCTACTATCCCTATGGTGAGAAATTCCAGGTGTTCACAGATCATAAGAGCCTTAAGTTTCTGTTCTCGCAGAAAGAGCTGAACATGAGACAGAGGAGATGGCTCGAACTCCTGAAAGACTATGATTGTGAAATCACGTACCTCCCGGGTAAGGAAAATGTGGTTGCTGATGCTTTAAGCAGGAAGAACCTTGGGTTTGTGTCTTATATGATGGTACGGGAGCATGAATTGTTGGAACACTTTGTGAACCTCAGTTTGGATGTAACCCCACTTAGATCAGAGAGATTGGATATCATGGCTAGTTTGAGACTAGAGCCAAAGTTGATTAGCCATATTCAGCAGGCCCAACAGAGCAATCGACGGTGCATCGATTGGCTGAAGCAGATACAGACAGGTGTGGGTATTGATTTTAAGCTAAGTACTGATGGGTTATTGAGATTCAGAGGCAGAGTATGTGTTCTCAAGGATCCTAAGATCAGGAGGATGATTTTATCAGAGGCTCACTTATCGAAGTATACAATACATCCGAGGAGTACCAAGATGTATCAAAACCTTCGAAAGATTTATTGGTGGTCCAGAATGAAAAGAGACATCGCTGAGTATGTCGCCAAGTGTCTCATTTGTCAGCAGGTGAAGGTAGAGCATCAAAATTCTGCAGGATTATTGCAGCCTCTATCGATACTGACTAGGAAATAGGAGTATGTCACCATGGATTTTGTGATGGGATTGCCGAGGACCCGCAGAGGTCATGATGCCATATGAGTTATTATGGACCGGTTGATTAAGTCTACCTATTTCTTGGCTATAAGAGCTATCGATACACTGAGTCAGTTGGCGAATCTGTATATTCGAGAGATAGTATGGCTACATGGTGTTCCAGTGAGCATTGTTTCTGATAGAAATGCCCGCTTCACTTCCCATTTCTGGGAACCTTTTTAGGAAGTGCTGGGGACCCGACTGAGTTTTAGCACCGCTTTTCATCCTCAGACAGATGGGCAGTCAGAGAGGACTATACAGACCCTCAAGGATATGATGAGAGCGTGTGTGCAGGATTTTAGAGGCTCTTGGGATGATCACCTGCAGCTAGTCGAGTTCGCTTATAATAATAGTTATCATGCGAGTATCGAGATGGCACCCTATGAGGCATTGTACGGGTGTAGATGTCATTCCCCTATTGGATGGGAAGAGGTTGGTGACAGACATATTTTTGCTCCGAACTTAGTGCAGCAGGCATCTGAGGACGTCCAGTTGATATGTGAGAGATTACGAACAGTTCAGAGCCGGCAAAAGAGTTATGCTGACAAGAGACGAAGACCACTAGAATTTGATGTGGGTGAGTCTGTATTTCTGATAGTGTCACCTTCGAAGGGTATTATGAGATTTGGTAAGAAGGCTAAGCTGAACCCTAGATATATTGGACCCTTCAAGATTTTGGAGAGAGTAGGAGATAAGGTGTATAGGTTGGTATTGCCACCGAACTTGGCAAATGTCTACAACATCTCCCATGTCTGTATGCTTCGAAAATATCACCTGGATCAGGCACATGTGATAAGATATGAGCCGTTGGAGCTCAATGAGAGTATGACATATGTTGAGAAGCCAGTTCAGATATTGGACAGAAAAGAGAAAGTGTTATGGAATAAGACAATTCCCTTGGTGAAAGTTCTTTGGCAACATTACACGGTGGAAGAGGCCACATGGGAATTGGAGAACTTGATACTGGAGAAGTACCCCTAACTTTTTGAAGAGTAACTTGGTTCTAATTTGAAGGACCAAATTCCTTGAAGGGGGGAGGAATGTAAGACCCGTATTTTTGGATGTAAACCTTATGGATTTATAAGTGTGGTAATGTACTTGTAATGTGAAGTACAAATTGATGTAAAGTCTATAAATGTAATGTACATACGTGTAATATGAGTTTGTAATGTACATACAAATTTCATTGTGTATGAATATAAGGAAACGAGCTTTTATAAGTGATGGAAGTGAGTGGAACTCAAAATGAGTAGTGTGGTAAATGGAAGGAAGTTGCATGAATATAAATGCTTCCATTTGGTTTTATATAGTATACCTTTGGATATACAAGGAATGCACACAAGTTTCAATGTGAATAAGGTATGAATGGATGCCATTTTCAAGTCATAAAGGTGGATGGATGAGAAAATGGCTACAATAGTAGATTAAGGATGTTTTGGTGTAAGTTGCAGCAGGAAAACTGCAGAAAATTTAGAAAAATATGAAGGTCAGATCGATCTCATAGGATGAGAGATCGATCTGGAAGAGCCAGAATACTCTTATTTGAGCAATGGAATAGAGCAGATCGATCTCCAATGGGGCCAGATCGATCTCCTAACCATTCTGTAATGAAAAGATCGATCCTCAAGCATACAAATCAATCTCCTTAACTCTCTGTTTGGAGCAGATCCATCTCAAGCTTCGACAGATCGATCTCATGTTCAAAATGCTGTTAAAAGGGGATAATTAAGGGGAGCAGATTGATCTCCTCAAGCTATTTCTATAAAAGGAGCGCTAAAAATCTGAAAATTTCAAGAAAACAACATCACCATTCCATTTTTTACCCAAAACCTAAGTTTTTCTCTCTAAAATCAGCCATTTCCAATAAGAATTGAGGGGAGGCTATTAGGTACCAAGTTGTTCATCTTGAGGAAGAGAACAACATAATTGAAACCCAAAATCCCATTGTTGGTATTGAAGGAGCTAAGGACATTGTCATTTGGAGCAAGAAGAGAAACCCGATTTAGTAAGTTTCTAATACTCCAATCCAAGCACATTGTATGTTTAATTGATTGTGGAGTAGATTTGCATGTGTATTGATGGTTGGAGATACCTAGGAAGTGATGGAGCTAAAGTGTAACCTAGAAATGGAATGAGTCTAGTGTGAGAAAGTGTAGATTGGGTGAGTTTGTGGTTTATGGATATTGATAAGTTGTTATTGGAGTAGTGTGGATGATTTGAGATGGGTAAATGAAGCCACAATGTGAGTTTAGAGAATTTATGGAAATGAATAGGTAAAATGCTTGATAAATGCCATAGTGAAGAAATTAAGGAAAATTGATGAAATATGAACACTATGAGCTTAATATCGATTTAATATCGATTCATTATGAATAAATAGGCCTAAAAGGATCCATAGACTCGAGTCATGGATAGAGTAATGAAAAGAGGCCTCATAAGTGTTAATAGAGACTATAGGTCAAATTGACTATAGTAAACGCAAGAGTTGGATTATAATGGGCTAAAATGTTGTGAAATACGTTATGTACAGTTCCGAAGAGCTCGTTAGAGACAAATTAAATTGCACGAGTAAGCAGCTTCAAGGAAGTGGAATCACGTGTCGCGGTTCCAGGTAAGGAAATTCTGTAAGTATATAGAGGTAGCTGCTCGTATTTTATGGGTGGATATAGGGCGTTTATGAAATGCATGAATGTTTAAGAAATTGGTTGTTTGGTACGCAAAAATGGTTACGAATGTTGGATGATTTGGTTTTATATGGATGTATAAAAAGGGACAGTAAGGCTAATAATTGCATAAATCATGTGTTTTGAATGTTTTCACAAAACACAATGCTTTGATTTGAGCAAATAAAAGGATAGGCTGGCTAGTGTTTTATTGATGTTATGGAATAGCACATGTGAGGTGCTAAACATGTTTGTGATGTGTTTTGAATGCATATGAGCCGCCTATCGAGCTATGTGAATTAAATCGCGCTAGAGCCTCGTTGCGCTGGATTTTAATGCTTTGACTTGTATGAAAGTACTGGAGCTTAGCTCGCACTTTGATTTGATTTGTGATGATATTTTATAAACTGTATTGGAGCCTTTGCTCGTACGTGGATTTCGAGTGGTTTTTCTTATGCGTATAACCGTATTGGAGCTATGCTCGTACGTGTTTTCTTTATGATATGATGCATGAGTCGTGCTAGAGCCTTGCTCACACAAGTTTGCACATTGTGATCCGTATAAGGTCGTGAAAGTTGGTAAGATCCTTAAGCCCTACATCCTTAAGCTAACATCCTTATGCCCGAAGAGGCGGGTAGGCTCTGTTCGGTGGGGAGGCTCTCTTACGGTAAGATCCTTAAGCCAACATCTTTAAGCCCAAAGAGACGGGGAGGCTCTGTTAGGCAGGGAGGCTCTGTTCGGTGGGGAGGCTCTCTTACGGAAGGATCCTTTAGCCAACATCCTTAAGCCTGAGGAGGCTCTGTTCGGCAGGAAGGCTCTCCTACATAGGTACAGAAGGATCCTTAAGCCCTGGAGGGGCGAGGAGGATCTATTCGGCAGGGAGGCTCTCCTATATGAGTACGGCAAGTTCTTGGTATGGTGTAGACAAGACCTAGGACTGGCACCCCCAACTACGATATGGGTCCACAGAGTACGTTGTACCGTGTATATCACATGGAGTACGATGTACTGCGTGATGATTATGTGATGAGAAAGTTTGGCGAGGGAATATCCACCGTCATGCCATCACGATACCCCTCACACCTAAATTCGTGTGGTCTAGGATGATTGATGATGTAGTTGATCCACATAGTCACTCGGGACATAGTGACCTAGCATTTTTATAAATACGTGTGATTGTGATTGTTCAAGGTAGACCCGAGGGAGGGGTCGAGCCTTGTGGGATTTGAATTGTGAATTAGCAATGATGTTTGTGATTGAAAAATTGATTTGTGATGCAATTGTATGTGTATGAGAAAGAGATTGGACTCAAAAGGAGGTTTCTTAAATGAATTGCCCTTTTATAAGTTTAATGAGAATGAGCATGAGATATTTTCACATGTTGATAGTCCATGTTTTATATGCCAATTTTACAAGATTTTGATACATGATATATATGTATACTCATATGGCATAGTTTTATTCCTCATGCTCCTAGTATAAATGATTTATTCATAACATTATCAGCATGTAGATAGAGTAGTTATCTACCATGCTTGGATTATTGCCTTACTAAGCATGTGGTTGCTCATCCCTCTATATTTCCCCATCTACAGAGCGTACATAGTGTGAGACCCCGTATATGTATAGTTGTAATGTGTAATGAATGTGAATGGACTTGTAATGTAAAGTATGATTGATGTAAGTCCATGGATTCAATGTACGTATGTGTAATATGAATTGTAACGTACATACAAGTTTCATTGAGTATGAATATGAAGAAATGAGTTCTTGTAAGTGATAAATGCGATTGGAACTCAAAATGAGTAGTGTGGTAAAATGGAATGGAGTTAAGCTTCCATTTAGTTTAGAATGTGATACTTTTGGATATGCAATGAATGAACACAAGTTTCACTGTGCATAAGGTATGAATGGATGCCATTTTCAAGTTATGAAGGTGGATGGATGAGAAAATGGCCATGGCAACAGATTAAGGATGTGTTGGTGTGAGTTGCAGCAAGGAAACGGCAGGAAATCTGGAAAGTATGAAGGCCAGATCGATCTCATAGGATGAGAGATCAATCTGAAAGAGCCAGAATGCTCTTATTTGGGCAATGGAATAGAGCAGATCGATCTCCAATGGGGCCAGATCGATCTCCTAAGCATTCTGTAATGAAAAGATCGATCCTCAAGCACCCAGATCGATCTCCTTAGCTCTCTGTTTGGGAGCAGATCGATCTCATGCTTCGACAGATCGATCTCATGCTTAAAATTTCATGAAAATGAGAGATTTAAGGGGACCAGATCGATCTCCTCTTGGACCAGATCGATCTCCTCAAGCTATTTCTATATAAGGAGTGCTGAAAATCTGAAAATTTTGGGAAAAACACCAATCTTCCATTTCTAACCCAAAAACCTAACTTTCTCTCTCTAAAATTAGCCATTTCCAGTAAGATTTGAGGATAGGCCATTAGACACTAAGTTGTTCATCTTGAGGAAGAGAACAACATAGTTGCAACCGAAAATCCTATTGTGGGTATTGAAGGAGCTAAGGGCATTAACATTTGGAGCAAGAAGAAAAATCAGATTTGGTAAGGTTCTAACACTCCAATCCAAATACATTGTCTATTTAATTGATTTTGGAGTTGTTTGGCATGAGTATGGATGGATGGAAACACCTAGGTTGTGTTAGAAACAAATGTAACCTAGAAAATGGAATGCCTCTAGTGTGAGAAAGTATAATTTGGGGAGTTGGTGGTTTATGGGTTATGATAAATTGTTAAATGAGTAATGTGGGTGATTTGGAATGGTTATGTGGAGTTATAATGTGGGTTTAAGTGAAATTGTGAAAATGAGTATGTATATGCTTGATAAAATGCCATAGTGAGGGAATTCATAAAATATGAACACTATGAGCTTAATGTCGATTAAATATCGATTTGGAATAGGTTAATAGGCCTAAGAAGATCCATAGACTTGAGTTATGGGTAATAGAATGAAACAAGGCCTTATGAGCGTTAATAGAAACTATAGGTCGAATCGACTATAGTGAACGCACGGTGTCCTATTATATGGATCGAATATAATGTGGAATATGATTATACGCAGTTTCGAAGAGTCCGATGGAGACGAATCGAACCGTACGAGTAAGCAGCTTAAGGAAGTGGAATCACGCATCGCGATTCCAGGTAAGAGAATTCTGTAAGTATATAGAGCTAGCTGTTCGTAATTTACGGGATTATAGGGTGTTTATGAAATGCATGAACGTTTGAGAAATTGGTTGTTTGGTATGCGAAAATAGTTGTGAATATTGGATGATTTGGTTTACATGGATGTATAAAAATGGATAGTAAGGCTAATAATTGCATAAATCAAGTGTTTTGAATGCTTTCACAAAACATGTGTTTGGTTTTAAACGAATTGATAAATAGGTTGGCTATTGTGGTTTGATGTTTATAGCACATGTGAAGTGCCAAATATGTTTTGAGATAGTTTTGAAAGCTTATGAGCTGCCTATCATGTTTATGTGAATTAAACCGTGCTGGAGCCTAGCTCGCATCGGGTATTAATGTTTTCATTTGTATGAAACGTGCTGAAGCTTAGCTCGCACCTTGATTTGGAAACTATGATGATGTTTATAAACCGTACTGGAGCTTCTGCTCGTACGTGGCTTTTGAGTGGTTTGTCTTATGAGTATAACCGTACTAGAGCTATGCTCGTACGCATCTCTTTATGATAGGATGCATGAGTCATGCTAGAGCTTTGCTCACACAAGTTTGCACATTGTGACACGTATAAGGTTGTGAAAGTTAGTAAGATGCTTAAGCCCTACATCCTTAAGCCAGCATCCTTAAGCCCGAGGAGGCGGGGAGGCTCTGTTCGGTGGGCAGGCTCTCTTACGGTGGGATCCTTAAGCCAACATCCTTAAGCCTTGGAGGGGCAGGGAGGCTCTGTTAGGCAGGGAGGCTCTCCTACATGGGTACGGTAAGATCCTTAAGCCCTACATCCTTAAGCCAACATCCTTAAGCCCGAGGAGGCGGGGAGGCTCTGTTAAGCGGGGAGGCTCTGTTTGGTGGGCAGGCTCTCTTATGGAAGGATCCTTAAACCCTACATCCTTAAGCTAACATCCTTAAGCCCGAGGAGGCAGGGAGGCTCTGTTAGGCGGGGGGCTCTGTTCGGCAGGGAGGCTCTCCTTCACGGATATGGAAAACTTTTGGTATGGGGTAGGTAAGACCTAGGAATGGCACCCCCAATCACGATATGAGTCTGCGGAGTACGCTGTACCGTGTATATCACATGGAGTACGATGGACCACGTGATGGTTATGTGATGAGAAAGTCTGGCGAGGGATAATCCATCTTCGTGCCAGCATGATACCCCGCACACCTGGATACGTGTGGTCTGGGATGATTTATGATGTAGTTGGTCCACATAGGCACTTTTGATATAGTGACCTAGTTTTTATACACATGTGTGAATTGTGAAATGAAAATGTGGTTGTGATTGTGAATTGATTTGGTGGTATTTATGTGTTGAGAAAGAGGTTTATGATGTTGGTTTAAAAAAGAGGTTTCTTAATGAATTGCCCTTTTATGAATTTAAATGAGATTGAGCATGAGATGATTTATACATGATGTTCTTTTTACCATGTTTGATATGCCAATGTACATGATTTTGACACAGGATATATATTTATACTCATATGGCATAGGTTTATTCCTCATGCTCCTACCATAAATGATTTATGCATAACACTATCAGCATGTAGATAGAGTAGTTATCTACCATGCTTGCATTATTGCCTTACTGAGCGTGTGGTTGCTCATCCCTCTCTATTTTCCCCCTCCTACAGAGCGTGCATAGTAGCCCAGTGAGGACTGAGGCGTGGTATTTTGAATTCCGCTGCATCTCCATCACTTAGAGGTATATACACAATGATTTCTTCTGTATGTAAACAATGTAAAAGCACAGTAGTCATTTGAAATGTAATTATGGGGGATGTAGATGTCAGTAATCATATTTTGTATAAGTAAACGATAAACTTCGAATGTATGACATCGTTTTATTAAATTGTGAATGAATGGTAAGTGATGTTTATTATTGACTCACAGCCCAACAGTGTGTGGTGAGTTAGTCACGATCGGGTAAGGTAACAGTAAAACGCGAAAAATTTTCAGTGATTTTCGGTTAAAGGGAATGAAAATGGGTCGTGACATAGTGGCCCAATGAGGACTGAGGCATTTTGGTTAAGACATCCGCTGCATCTCCATCACTCAGAGGTATATACACAGTGATTCCTTTTTGTATCTAAACAATGTAAAAGCACAGTAGTCATTTGAAATGTAATTATGGGGGATGTAGATGTCAGAAATCATATTTTGTACAAATGAATGATTAATGTTCAAATGTATGACATCATTTTTATTAACTGAGAATGGATATTGCGATTGAATTATTATTGACTCACAGCCTAACAGTATAGTGGTAAGTTTGTTCACGACCGAGTAGAGAAAGGAATAAATGCAAAAAATTTATTGAGATTTTCGGTAATAAGAGGATAAAAAGGGTCGTGAAAATATTTATTGAATGAATTATCACATGGTTTTATGATATGAACATGTGAATTTGTGCGTTGTGAAAAGGGTAACTAGAGGGATGGGTGAGGCCCAGTTTTTCATGTTTTTTTTTAAACATGATGATATGCCATATTATTTGATTTAACAAAATGGCATGGTAATTGTGATTTGTGTGAAATTACATGAGATTTATGAAATGACATGAGAAATGCAGTGTTATGCATAAAATGCTGAGGTTGTTAAACCAACATATTTCCAGTTTTATAATTGATGTTTTGTATCTATATATATATTGCATAAAGCTTTGAGAGAGATGCATGAATTAGATATGAATGAATAAGGAAATGATTTCAAGACATAAGCATTGTATTTTGTAGATAGTGCAGTTATCTACTTGCTTGCCTGATTTCCTTACTGAGCTATAAGCTCAGCCCCTTATTGTTTCCCTTTTTTCAGAGCATACACAGTAGGTGGACACGGCTAGAGATTTGTAGACTTTAATCCGCTGCCTATCCATCTTGTGAGAGGTATACACACTTGATATTTTGTACTGAACATTGTAACAGCACAATTAAGTAAACTAATGTACGGTCGGGATGTATATGTACAAATAATTGTATTAATGTATAAGAGTTATATTGTAGAAAAGAATATTAAATTCTATGTATGTGATGAAGGAATCTGAATGGATGACTAATATCGAATCACGACCCAACTATTTGGTGTTGAGTGCTGACAGAAGAAGAGGTAAGTGAAATGCAAAAAATTTGTGGTGATTTTGGTAGGTCGCGTGTGAGAGAAGGGCGTGACAATTTCCATGTTTTCAGTACATGATATATGTATATACATGCGGCATAGTTTTATTTCTTCATGCTCCGACTATAAATGAGTTATGCCATGGCATTATCAACATGTACATAGTGTAGTTATCTACCATGCTTGCATTATTGCCTTACTGAGCGTGTGGTTGCTCATCCCTCTAAAGAGCGTACATAATAGCCCAGTGAGGACTGAGGCGTTGTATTGGGATATCCACTGCACTCCATCGCCAAGAGGTATATACACAAGGATTCTTTTTGTATCTAAACATGTAAAGGCACATTAGTCATTTTGAATTGTGATATGAGGGATGTAAATGTTAGAAAACATGCATGTATAAGCTTATGACTTAACTTTTGTATATGTCATTGTTTTTTATTAATTGGAAATGAATGAGAAATGATGATTAATATTGACTCACAGCTCAATCGGTATTGGTGAGGGTTGTTCATGACCGGCTACGGTTACGGTTTAAGCGAAAAATTAGTAGTGATTTGAGATGGTATGGATAAAAAGGGTCATGACAACCTCTCCAAATATCATTATCATCCTTTAAACATATCCCGTAATATATTTCAAAGTTTGATTCTGAAATTTTGGATTAAATTAAGAGGCTCAATTTATTCCCTCTACTTATCTATTTCGGTTTATTACAATTTCGTCAAGCCAATTTACCTTGTTTCACTACAAATTCAGCTATGGAAATTTTAAAAGCAAAGCTAACACTAATGTGATTTACTAGTTTCAACTCAACACATTTATTGTAGACTGAACATTCCCAATTCTTTTGTCATATCCGACACTTCACCCCGAGTATTCCTACTTGAATAGCATAAGCTTATTTCTTACAAATTCATGGAATAACCTCATTTGCACCTCCCATTTCTGGTCTAACATTTAAAATCCAATTAGCTAATCTTTCTTAATCATCTCAAAATTGCCGAATGCATTGAGTCATATTCTCAACTTTACATTAAATCTATGCAATCCTATAAATACATATTTTTCACACCTAAATTCTATTTTTAACTTCTGAAATTTCCAACAACTAATATTTCCAACTTTACGTAGTGGCTGAAACTCCCATAAATCATCCCTATTCATTGGCTAAATTTTTGGTTTTATAATTATGGAACTATGTTATTTATACTTAAATTTACTAACTTAATCCTTAAATTTCGGTAAGCAAATTTGTTCCTAAGCATTTCAAAATGACCGAACCTAATCTTCCATATTCATTTAACATTTCAACAATTGTTTGACATTGCTATATCAACTAGTAAATTCTTATAATTTCAGCCAAGGAGAATTTAAATTCTGAATTTCATTATCATTCACTACATGCTAAACAATGTTCTTTTCCTTATTCACCACATGCATCCAATGTATGTACTGATTTCATGATAGTTTTATAATCTAACTTTTTCGAAACCGATTGTAAGCATGAAATCCTTAAATTTTCCTCCCTTGGCTGTGCACTCAATTTCCACCATTCATCTATAATTTCCAGCACTCATTATAATTACTCATTGAAATAGTCAATTCCTCCCTAGCATTATAATTTACCTAAGTTATCAAGTTTTACCCTCAATTTAGATTTCTCCAAAATTATATGAATCCTAAACCCTTCAACATCTAAATTATGCATTTTAAATTAAACTATCACACTATATAATTCTAGAATTTTAGGTTGCATACAAATTTGCAAGCATGTAAAAATCAGTTTTATCATTTTTTCTTGCTGTAGCCGAGACCATACCCCAACATTCAAACTTTCATGGCTAAGTTTTAATTCATGTTAACCTACTATTTTCTTTAATCACAATACATAATTTAATGAAATACAGAAATTTCCTTAACATTGCCTACATGGTCGAAAGCCCTATTCCTCATACTCTTCAAAATTTTCTCTCAATTGTTAGAATTTCTCAATTTGTTCATTAAATTTTCACATGCAGGTTTACATTTTAATTAGTCATACAAGTCCTTAATTTCCAATTTTATAATTCCTTAATTTGCCTAACTAAGAACCGTAACTTCATGCATGCAATCAAATTCTGAAAGTGAACTCAAATTTCCCTTAATCTATACTAATATAACAGTAAATAAGCAACAATTACCATAATTGAACACTACATACCTTAATGCCAATAACCGAGACTACCCTAGCCAAAATCCCCATTTTGTTTTCTGAAATTTTCTGAAATCTTTGTGTAATCCTAGGTCTCTACACGTTTTCAGCTCAATTTGGTGTAATCTCTCACCCTCCAAACCATCTAGACTCTCCCCTCTCCTTGGGACTTCTCGGTTTCAACATGCAGAAATGGAAATGGTGTGTTTTAGTTGCTGGAATATGCTGGAAAAATTTTTAGGGGATAATCACGAATTTGAAGGTGTAAAAATTAGGAAATCTAATTCTCAGACTAACTTAGATTCACTTAACTCTAACATGCAACTTGATTTTGTAGGTTTTTGTTGGCTATTTAGGGAAATCTGGTGGTGGGGAGGGGTTAGTTTCGTGAGAGGCAAAGAAAAGCTAGAGGGGAAACCTGCATGCAGGTTTGGAGAGGCTATTCTGGTTATTGGAGGCGTGAACAAAGGGGGAGGCTTGCTAAATTTTTCAATTGCTGGTGTGAGGGTGGTGTGAGGGATGAAATGAAGAGGAAATTTTCTGGTTTTAGGGTGGAAACGTGAGAGGGGGAGAAGAAGAGTAAAAAAAAAAAAATGTTAAGGTAAATTTTGTTTGTTTTATATTTTACCCACTTTTTTTCATAATGTTTAAATATTTGTAAATAAATTTCATATTTTTAATTATAATAAGTATTATTCAGATTTTATATCTCTAATATATGTACATGTTCCTAAAACTATTAAACATAAGGTTTTATATACCTAAATTTCCCAATTTGCAAAATATACATAAGCATAGTTCTTATCAACTATTGTTACTAACTATACTAACTTAGTATATTTTAGCTCTTAATTAATTTGGTTAGATTACTAAATTTTAAATTATCACTACTTAATTATCCATATTAATTTTATTTAACTGAATTTAGCTTATGTTCCTATTAATTTCGATACACTACCTAAGTTTACTTGCATGAATTTGATTTAATTCTACATTCATGTACATTTAACTTAATGACTAATGGTAGATTACCTTAATCTATCCTAATCTGGTCACATGAATCTATTACTACTCAATAAATTGAGTTCATGAACACATTCATGCACATACAGTATGCATTTAAAAAATGATCACACAATACAATTTATCATTGTTGTATTTTATTTATACTAGATTTTAATTTCCAGATTTATTATTTATACTTACCTATTATGCTAATGTCTCACACATCTCTACATTTCCTAAACTAAAATACACCAAGGTTATTTATACTAAGTGGCGTGAACCTAAAATAACTATCCTAACTTAATATATTTTATCTCCTAATTAAATTCGATTCTCCTATTAGATAGATTTTCATTACATAATTATCTTGATACTATATTTACTTCGTCCAATTTATATTAATCGAACTTAATTGATAATGCTACAATAAGATTTTAACTAACTTCGATTTAAGGTCTTGCCTTATCCAACTGAACTCCTATTCCTGACTTAACTATAAAAGCTAAAATTGTAAGGCCCAAAATTTGTAACATTTAACTTTATGACTTTATGAGGTATGGACAAGTCACAAAAGATGTAAATTATGAGGAATGAATGTTTTGAAGTTGTGAATGTAGATGGAATGAAAAATGAATGGTTAAGTAAATCAAATACCAATGTAACAGTGAATTTGGATGGAAAAGTGGAGCAGAAATGCTTCAGGAAGGGAGCAGATCGATCTCCTTGGCAATACAAATTGATTTCCTTAAGTCTCGGGTTGCAACAGATCGATCTCATTTCAAGGCCAGATCGATCTCCTTAAGGTTCTGAGTTGTGAAGATTAATCGCATGCTTAAGGGCAGATCGATCTCATTAAGCCTGAAATGTCGATTTCGAAGAGAAAAATGCAGTGGAGATCGATCTCATATGGTTAGCAGATCGATCTCACAGAGACAATTCTATAAATATTGGGTTCTGCACTTCAGTTTTTCATGAGATTTACTATTTCATTCAAGACCTAAAGCTAAACCTAACCCATATACCCTAGAAAACTTCGATTTCCAGCCAGTTTTGAGTGAGATATATTTTAGCAAAGTGTTCTTGGTAAAGAGGAGAGCAACATACTTGGAAACAAGAGATTGGAATCAAAGGGTTGAAGAGCAAGAAGGATTTTTGTCAAGTTTGGTAGAAAAGGAGGAAATCTTAGCTAGGCAAGATTTAATGCACCAAGTTGATATATGTTAAACTAGGTGTATTGGTGAGTCAATTGGTATATGCATTAATTGTTGGAAATAGGAGGATCATGAAAAATGAGCATGACTTAGCTATTGGCATGGAAATGAGAAAATGATGAGGAAATGGTGTTTACATGAATTAAATGATGGATTATGCATGTATGGAAGATTTTAAGCTAATCTTATGAAATGCATAAATTTGAAATAAGGTGAAATGAAGATAGATGTATGAAAAATATGGTATAACACCAAATCGGGAGAAAGTGATGAGATTTGTGTATTGAATTGAGATTTGACAAATGAAAAGAGTATATTACGATATACTAACGCAGATAACTATAATAGCTTCAAAAATCACATTGGAAGCTAATCAGACTGCGAGAGTGAGCAGTACCGAGGAAGAGAGGTCACTTGATGTGATCCGAGGTAAGAGAATTTCGTGAGCAGCTAGAGGTAGCTACACGTATTTTGAATAGCATTTTGATATTATATGCTATATGAATTCCCATGAATAGGCATGATGTTGTGATAGAAATCAAAGAGGATAAGTGTGTTTTATCCAAAATAGGGTGAAAATACCTTAGAAGCATGTTATGGCTAAAAGTCATGATTTGCATGATAAAATGGCTAATATTTTCATGTATATGCTAAAACATGCACATTGAGTGCCTATTTGATTTGAATTGGGTTAATTGTGATTTGAATAGCCATCTATCAGGTTTTGTGTGAAAACCATAAGTGCTAGAGAATACTTGCACTATATTTTGAGATATGCATCATATAGTACTTTAGAGTATTCTCGTACTAAGTTTTAATGCTATTTATGCATGTTAGAGTACTAGAAGCATTGCTCGTACTCAGTTTTATGATTGATGCATTATAGAGTATTGGGAGTTATGCTAATACTCAGTTTTACATGATAGAGTATGGAAGCTTAGCTCGTACTTAGTTTTCATATATTATACATTACAGAGTATTGGGAGCTTTGCTCATACTCGTATTTTTACATGACATAGTGCTGGGAGCATTGCTCGCACTAGAGTTATGTCATTATGATATGGTCGTGTTGGGAGTTTTACTCACACGTACCAGATTTGAAAAGAGCATGAAACAGCTGTGTTGGGAGCCTATGCTGACTGTGTATCGCACTGATATATATATATATGCTCACACATGCAATATTTTGAACATGATGATATGCCATATTTTGATTTAAATGAATGGCATGATAAATGTGATTTGTGTGAAATTACATGAGAAATGTAGTATTTATGCTTGATTAGCTGAGATTATCAAACCAGCATATTTCCAGTTTTATAACTGATATTTTGTATCTATATATATATATTGCATAAAGATTTGAGAGAGATGCATGCTTTAGATACAATTGGGTAAAGAAAACATTTCAAGGCATAAGCATTGTATTTTGTAGATAGTGCGGTTATCTACTTGCTTGTCTGATTTCCTTACTGAGTTGTGAGCTCACCCCCTTATTATTTCACTCTTTTCAGAGCATCCACTGTATGTCGACATAGCTGAGGACTGAGATTCCCTGATCCGCTGCATATCCATCTTGTAAAAGGTATATACACTTGATAATTTGTATTGAACAATGTATAAGCACAGTTATGTAAACTAATGTACGGTCGGGATGTATATGTACAAATAATTGTATTTATGTATGAGAGTTATTATTATAGAAAAGAATATTAAATTCTATATATGTTGTGAATGAGTGTGAAAGAGTGACTAATATCGAATCACAGCCCAACTAAATGGTGTGGAGTGATGACAGAAGAAGAGGTAAGTGAAATGTGAAAACTTTATGGTGATTTTGGTTGGTCGTGTGTGGGAGTAGAGCGTGACAGAATGGTATCAGAGCAGTGTTGGTCTGATGTGAATCAATATTAGTAATTAGAAAAGTATACATCCCCGTAGTACTGTGCTTTGTTCAGTTACAATTGTGTATATGAGATGGAATTCAGACTAAATAATGATTATAAATGAGGGATTTAGCTATTATGGTTAATACTCACCGTGGTAGAGGGCTAGAGATAGGGCTCGAGGTCGTAGGGGTAGGCTAGAGACCCAAAATGAGGCTATTGGTCCTACTGAGGTACCAAAGAGTACCGAGGCACGTTTCGAGAGACTAGAACGTCGCTTGCAGACCATAGTGGAGATACTGGCACGGACGATGCCAGGAGGATAGGGACAGGATGTAGAGACTACATCGGGAGAGGTAGCTGCACCTGATACACCTACACCCCTGCCAGTTCAGGATATGCGATCTCATGTTACTCCACGACAATGTGGTAATGTTTTGAGTTATGGTTGTGATTTGGACAGACTCCGACAATTTCAAAAACTTAGACCTCCAAGTTTTCGTAGGATTAAGGACCCAATTTTGGAGGAGGAGTGGATAAGAGAGATAGAGAAATTGTACGGATTCTTTGAGTGTATGACTTTAGAGATGGTCGCATTTACAGCGTTCCTACTAAAAGGACTGCAGAGCATTGGTGGAAGTCCACCTGACCAATATTAAGAGCCTAACATACGAGATCAGTTGGGAGATATTTCTAGATGCCTTCAGGAGCCAGTTTATTCCAGATACGGCTCAGTGGAGGCTGCAGGCCGAGTTCTTGGGGTTAAGCCAAGGTAGTCATTCAGTAGATGAGTATGAGACCAGATTTCTATCCTTGAGAAGGTATGACATTGACACCATGAGTAGCGAGACCAGGAAGGTCTGTATGTTTATCGAAGGACTGAGACCAGTATTGCGGTCTAAACTGGTTCCATTTGACATTTCTACCTATGATGCGGTAGTGCGCAAGGCGCAACTCTATGAATAAGATTATGAGAGGAATGTCTCAGAGTTTTGAACCATTGGAAAAGGTAGAGATAGAGATAGAGATAGAAAGAGGTTGGTGAGTGATAATTCTTGAGGTTTCAAATATCGAGGAGGGAGGAGGCTCTTCGGTAAGAGACCAAAGATCGAGGAAGTACAGGAGAAGACTAGTAGATCTCCTGCATACTCGGCTAGAGCTCCAGCTAGAGGAGTAGTGATTAGAGGATCGAGGCCTACCACTGAGCAGTGCAGTCGATGTGGTAGATTCCATTGAGGTAGACCTTGTCCTGTTTCTAGTGGTTTGTGCTTCAGAGGTGGGAAGCCAGGACACATGGCTAGAGTTTGCCAAGAGGTGATAGATATTGCCCCATAAAAGGGTAAGGAGCTTGAGAGAGCTCCAGCTGATATCTCTGCTCCGAGGAGGAGAGCGACAATAGAGGAGAAGGGGAAGCAAGTCATTAGATGAGGACGAGTACATGCCTTGGACCAGCGAACAGCCGATGCTTCATCGATGTGATTAGAGGTAACATTCTGATATATGATTTAGAAGCACATGTTTTAATTGATCCTGGTGCCACACATTCATTTATATTGCCTTCATTTGCATGTAAGTTAGAAAAGCATGTGGATACGAAGCATAGGAACGATATAAGGAGCTTCTTAGGAATTGCCCTCATTATGTCCTACCTTTATGGCTACAAGTCCATACCTTCTACAATGGACTTACAAGCCAAAATAGGACCATCATTGACGCTGCTACGGGTGGAGCTCTAATGTGCAAAATAGAGGAGGAAGCTTACGAGTTTTCAGACAAGATAGCTGCTAACAACTATCTATGGTCCTCGAAGAGGCAATTGCCTAAGAAGTTGGCTGGTATCTATGAGTTCGACATGCTATCAACCTTGACCTCTCAAATCGCTAACCTTACGAAGAAGGTAGAGTCACTTAGTACCCAACATAATCCATCTACCAGTCCTAATCCTGTTTATTCTGTCTAAAGTCCTTTTCTTTTTTGTGATCTGTGTGGTGGTACACACTCTGTAGATAGGTGTTCGCTTAACTTAGAATCGGTTCAGTACGTTGTCCCCTCTCAGAAGCAACAGAACAACCCCCTTTCAAACACCTACAATTCAGGGTGAACCATCCTAACATTTCTTGGAGCCAAAATCAAGGGCAATCTTCTAACTCCATATCTGTAAGACCCCCTGGTTTTCAACCTCCATCGGTTCATGTACCACCACATCAATAATTTTCACACCATTCACCACATCATCCCCATCCACCTCACTTTCATCAACCACCACCACCACATATGCAGCCACAACACGTACTTGCATCAGCACCAGCAGCTGAAAAGAAGCCCTCGCTTGAGGAAATGTTTACAACGATCCTGTAAAATCAAACTGCTTAAATTAAGAATTTAGAGGTTCAGGTGGGACAAATAGCGAATGCTCTTAGCCAGCGTCCTCAAAGAACCCTTCCTAGTAACACTGAAGCTAATCCTGTTAGGCAAAGGGAGGGTAAAAATCATGTGAAATCCATCACACTTAGGAGTGGCAGAGAGCTAGTTGATCCACAAGTTAAGTCCGGACCTGAAAAGCCCATAGTTGAAAAACCCATAGGTTCTAACAAAGCAGCTCAGAAAGAGTAGGAACCTAAAGATCAGGCTGCAAAGGAAACAAAGCTAGGCGCTTCTTCATCTTTACCTTCTTCTTCTTCTTCTTCTTCTTCTTCACAGCCTTCCTCGTCCTCTGATGCTACACATGTTACCATTACATCCCTTCCAGTTAGACCACCAGTACCTTTTTCCTTAGAGGTTCCAAAACCAAAAGCATGACCAACAATTTGTCAAATTTCTTGAGGTTTTTAAGAAACTTTACATCAACATTCCTTTCGTAGCTATTTTAGAGCAAATGCTACGTTATGTAAAGTTTTTGAAGGATATCCTGTCAGACCCGTGTTTTCGATTTACGTATGTAGCTTGTTCCTTATGATTCCTATGTGTACGAACACTTTATTTCATAGTTGAATCATAAGAAGAGTATTTACTATCATACAATCGACTATTTAAGAAATTAAAAATGCATGTAAGCTACATAACAGCGAGATAAGGTTTAAATTGGTTCCGAACAAGCGCAGGGGTAAAACGATCAAATGACTGAAATCCGATATAATTTCGATCAGACAATTTCATTAAAAATATGAAATTGAGGAATCATGATCAAAATCGAGGAAAATATTTAATTTTGGGTCCAATTGATCAAGATATAAATTTATTAGAATTTATCAAAATTTTTACCTTGAAAAATGAGCCCAAAAATAGTGGAAAAATATACCGAAAAGGTAAAATCAGACTGATAAATTTATTTACGAATTAAATGAATTTAATATGATTTTTTTAGATATTATGGGAATTTTTAATATTATTTTAAAGATTAAAATAATATAAAAATCATTTATAAAAAAAAAAAGAAAAATTTCAGAAAATTGGATTGAAACGCGAGGAGAGAGAAGAGGGGAAATCGACACAAGTCGAGGAGAAGAAGAGACCACTGGACGGCCACCATCCGGTGACCAGCAGCCAGGCAAGTGACCGAAAAAGGAAGCCCGACACCATGAGACCTCCCTGCCACCGGGACGCGCTCCACCAACGTCGGACGCCGATGAATTGAAGAGAGGAAGGCCGTAGAGGAAAAGAGGAAATTCGGCGGCCACCGGCTGTGATTGGTCCCGATCGAGGCCAGCCGAGAGGTCCCTAGGCTAAGGCATGCCGAACAGCAGTAGCGGCACTCCGGGAACCGATCGGATGGCGCCGGAACGACCAAAGGAGAGCTGAACTGGTCGGCGGTTCAGTGAAGAACCTTCTAGGCTGAACCGGACCGGACTGGTTCAGCCAAGGAGAAAAAAGGAAAAGGAGAAAAAAAGAAGAAAAGAAAGAAAAAAGAAAAAGGAAAATTTGTGGGATTACACCGGACTTCGAATAAGTTGATACGAGGTCAAAAGTGACCGATTTGATTTTCGATAAATTTATTTAAATTATATTTGATCGAAAATTAACCTGAAAATTAAATATACAAATTATGCAGTACGACGATAAATTCCGAACGTGAGCCCGATCGAACTTTGAATTTCGCACCATCGCATAAACTCAGGTAAGTAAAGCTCATTTACTATAATTTATATGATTATCGCGTATTAGAGATTTATTTTACGCATTACGGATTTAATTCCTCATTTAGTGGATAATATTGGGAATTTTGAGTAAACTGTCGTAAATGATATACGGGCTATCCAAAGAGTTTGGAACAAAGTGCAACGGGCATTGATAGGCCCAATCAGCTAATAGACCCTCATGAAGCGAATTACTAAATGGAAAACGGGCTTAATACGGATTAAGGCCCAATTAAAGTGATTGAGGCCCATTAAGAGTAAACGGGCCCATTTAAGTGAAATAGGCTATATTAAATATGTAATACAGTAGGAAAAACATAATTAACCTGATAAATGGTTATATGCAGCTCCAAAGATTATTGAAAGAGCAAATCAGACTGCTGGATCGAGCAGCGTTGAGAAAGTAAAATTTCTCGAGTGATTACAGGTAAGGGACTTTTGTGAGTACTTAGAGATATCTGCACGTATTTTCGTTTGCTTCTACATTCATTTAAAAACTCTGAGGGTCGGATAAAGTGAATAATAATTATTGTGACCCAATAGTGGTAAATTACAATTTTACCCTTAGTTAGGGAAAAAGTCAACTTTTGTGAAAAGTTGTAAAAAGCATGGAAACCACCATTTTGAGTGTTTTACTACTGTTTAGCAGAAGAATAAATAGATGGGCTAATGATTTTAAGGTTGATGTGAATTAAGCACACTTTATAGTGCTGATTTTGATGTTTTGAAAATCATCCCTTTTTAAAGAGCCATCTATCGAATTATGTGAGAATAAATCGTGCTAGAGCACAACTCACACTTGATTTCATATATTTTTCACATATATTAGTGCTGGATTGTGATTCACACTAGATTTTCATGACATGCATGATAGAGTGTTGGAGTTATTACCCGTACTCAGTTTTATAGGATATATGCATGAGAGAGTGCTGGAGCGATTAGCTCGTACTTGAATTTTACATGAGATACATGACAAAGTGCTAGAGCGTTGCTCGTACTCGATTCTTCATGATTTATACATGACATAGTACTTTAGTTATTTCTCGTGCTTAATTTGATGAGTTTTGTGCATAGCATGGTATTGGAGCTATTGCTCCTACTTGATTTAAAACATGAACTATGCATTGACCTAGTTGTTGGAGGTTTACTCGCACTAGAGTTGAGTTTGTGATGTGAAACAGTGTTTGAGCGGAGTGTCGACTGTGTGTCATGCTCAAATGCGCGCATTGTAATTTATGTGATATATAATACATGTTGAAAACCATGCTTGATTTCCTTGTGTAGACTGAGTGTCACACTATGAGAGGTTCGCATGTGGATTTAGAGACTTGGTATGATATTCCTTGGTTTGAGGGCTAAGACCTATGGCAGGCACCCCGACTGTGATGTAGGGTCCACGGAGTACGTTGTACCATGCGAGTGGCATGGAGTACACTGTACCGTGTGGTGTTGTGGAGTTGAGGAGTTGATAACTGGCGGTTGTGATGGACTGACCCCCATCCTGTTGCAGCAGTGATGCCCTGCACACTAGGATTCCATGTAGCCTGGGATCACCATTGTAGAATATGGCCATAGTCCAAGATATTATTGCATTTCACCACAGAGTCTCACATGATATATCACTTAATTGACTGATTTACTTTTGATACGGATAGACCTAAGGGATGGGTCGAAATCTGATTGTTATGTTGTGAATGATTTAAATGCCATATTTACTGTGATTGAAATATACATGGCATGATTTATTTAAGGGCATTGTGATATTATAAAGATGCATTATTTTGCACTTCATGCCTATATTTGAGAAAGCAAGCATGATTTTTGTACATGGGATTTAATCTGTACAAGTATATATATATATATTTAAAGACATGCTTTTAAAGTGAGTTAAGGAAATGATGTTTTCGAGGCATAGCATTATTTTGAGTAGATAGTGTAGATGTCTACTTGCTTGCCTGATTTCCTTACTGAGCGAGTTGTATGCTCACCCCCTTTATTTTCCCTCTCTACAGAGCATAAGCAGTAGAGCGAGTGTGATTGAGGGATAGTATTCCTATTGTCCGCTGTTATTTCCTATCGATCGACAGGTATACATATTTTGTACGGTTATGTATCTAAACATAGAAACAACATAGTGATGTATACGATATATATTATGGGGAATGTATTTGTATTAGATTTTATATGATCTCACATGTATTATGAAAGAAGTTACCGTCAGTAATAGTATATTGGCATGTATGTATGATAATGGATGATATGGTATGCGAAGAAGCTAACATCGAATCACAGCCCAACCATTAATGAGAGGAAAGGTAAGTTAAAATACGAAAAAGTTATAGTGGTTTTGGTTAAGTCAGGAAGGGTCTAGACAGAATAGGATCAAAGCAGAGGTTGGTCTGATGTGAGTCGGTGTTAGAAAATAAGAAAGTGTACATCCCCATAGTATTATGATGTGTTTAGATACAACTGTGTATACCAGATAGGAGACAGACTAATTCATGATTGTGAATACTGAAACTTTGCCTATATGGCAAATACTCGTAGTGGTAAAGGGATGAGAGGTAGGGCTCAAGGCCGTGAAGATGGGCCTGAGAGACGAGCTGCTGCCGAACCATTACCTACCCATGAGACTTCAGATGCTATCGAGGCACCAAAGTGTGCTGAGATGCGCTTTACGAGATTAGAGCGTAGTCTAGAGACGATAGTAGAGATATTGGCATAGACGATGCCAGGTAGGCAGGGACAGGAGGCAGGAGCTACGATAGGAGAGGTAGTTGCCCCTGATACACCTATACAGCCAGCTCATGCACCGAGGACTATAGATACTCTTACACCCCCACCAATTTTGGGTAGTAGTGGATCAGGGTACGAATGTGATCTGGATCGGTTGCGACAGTTCCAGAAGTTTAGACATCCATCTTTTAGTCGGCTCAAGGACCCTATAGTTACCGAGGAGTGGGTTGTGGAGATGGAGAAGCTTTATGGATTCTTTGAGTGTACGACATCGAAGATGGTCGCATTTGCTACGTTCCTACTGAAGGGAGCTGCAGAGCATTGGTGGAAGTCCACTAGACCCATATTGAGAGCCCGATATACAAATATTAGTTGGGAGACATTTCGGGATGCCTTTAGGAGGCAGTTTGTTCCAGATACCGCACAATGGAAACTGCAGGCTGAGTTTTTGGGATTGAACTATGGGAGTTTGTCCATGGACGAGTATGAGACTCGATTCCAATCCCTAAGGAGATATGACTCAGATACCATGTATAGTAAGGCCAAGAAGGTCCACAGGTTCATCGATGGATTGAGACCGATTTTACGGTCCAGGTTGGTCCCATTAGATATAACCACCTATGAGGAAGAAATGCGTAGGGCGCAACTGTGCGAGCAAGATTATGAGAGGAATGCTTTCGAGTTTGGGAAGTTTAGCCGGAGCCGAGATATATAGAGGAAGAGGCCGGCTAGAGATAGAGGTTTCAGTTATCAATGAGGGAGGAAACTTTTCGGTAAGAGACCACGGGTTGAGGAGGCACAAGAGAGACCTGCTAAACCTCCTGCTCATTCGACCATAGCTCCAGCAAAGGGTATTGTCATAGGAGGACAGAGACCTACTACCAATCAGTACAAAAGATACGGTAGACAACATGGAGGTAGACCGTGTCTGCTGACTCCTATAGTGTGTTTTCGATGCAAGAAACAGAGGCATAATGAAGAGCTTACCCAAAGATGGTTGAGACTGCTCCACTGAAGGGCAGGGAGCCAAAGAGAGCTCCAGTTGATCCTTTTACTTCGAGGACGAGAGCGACAGCAGAAGAAAAGGGGAAGCAAGCGATTGGTCGAGGATGCGTACATGCTTTGGACCAAGGTACAGCTAATCTTCATCGGATGTGATACGAGGTAACATCCTAATTTATGATATTGAAGCATATGTTTTAATTGATCCTGGTGCCACGCATTCTTTTGTATCGCCTTCATTTGCATGTAAATTAGCAAGACATGTAAAGCGTACACCGTTATGTATGATGATGTTGATTTGTATGCCTATGAATAGTAGTCAAGTTATAGAGCATGTATTTAATGACTGCAAGTTGAGAATAGGGGACAAGGAGATGATAGCCAATCTAATATTGCTAAGTATGAGTGACTTTGATATAATCTTAGGAATGGATTGGTTATCTGTAAACCATGTTGTTTTATATTGTTATGCTAAGACAGTTAGGTTTCCTAACCCTACTAGATATGTTGTAAAGTTTAATAAAAATAAATGAAAGAAGTAGTTATGATTGTAATATGATATACTGACTTAGAAAACCTTCAACATATCAAGGTTTCATTGGTACGTGGTAGATATGGATAAGGCACATCCGGAGTTGTTAGATATTTTTGTGGTCAATAAGTACCTAGATGTTTTTTCGGATGAGTTGCCAGGGTTACCACCAGATAGAGAGATGGAGTTTTGTATAGATTTGGTGCCTGGTACGGAGCCTATTTTGAGACCACCATATCGCATGGCCTTAGTTGAGCTAGAGGAGCTCAAGAGGCAGTTGTAGGAGCTGTTGGATAGGGGTTTCATTAGACCGAGTGTTTCACCTTGGGGTGCACCAGTTTTATTCGTAAGGAAGAAGGATGGGAGCCTTTGATTATGTATAGATTACCAATTGTTGAATAAGGCCACCATCAAGAATAGGTATCCCCTTCCACGCATTCATGGCTTGTTAGATCAGCTTTGAGGAGCACAGGTCTTTTTCAAGATTGATCTAAGGTTTGGGTATCATCAGTTGAGAGTTCGGAGTGGAGATGTACCCAAGACAGCGTTTCGTACTCGATACGGCCATTATGAGTTCTTGGTTATGCCATTCGGATTGACGAATGCTCCAGCTGCTTTCATGGCTTTGATGAACAATGTGTTCAAGCCATATTTAGACCAGTTTGTTATCATCTTCATCGATGACATATTGGTGTGCTCGAGATCCAAGGAGGAGCATGAGGAGCACCTCAGGATCGTATTGCAGACTCTACGAGAGCACAAATTATATGCTAAGCTCAGTAAGTGTGACTTTTGGTTGTCACAGATCTCGTTTTTGGGACATGTTGTATCGAGGGATGGTGTATCAGTCGATCCATCTAAAATAGAGGTTGTAGTTCAGTGGGAACAACTGAGGACAGTCACCGAGATCAGGAGTTTTTTGGGTTTAGCTGGATACAATCGGAGATTCGTTGAGGGATTTTCGAAGTTGGTTGCTCCGTTGACACGTCTTACTCGAAAGAGTGTACCATTCGTATGGAACGAGGATTGTGAGAAGAGTTTTCAGGAGTTGAAGCGTCGATTGACCATCGCTCCGATTCTCACTATCCCTACCAGCTCAAGAGGATTTGCAGTGTATACTGATGCTTCGCATTAGGGACTGGGTTGTGTATTGATGCAGGATGGTAGAGTAGTTGCTAATGGATCCAAACAGCTGAAGGATCATGAGAAGAACTATCCAACCCATGATTTGGACTTAGCAGCAGTAGTGTTTTCGTTGAAAGTATGGTGCCACTACTTGTATGGTGAGAAGTTTCAGATATTTACCGACCACAAGAGCCTCAAGTATCTGTTCTCACAGAAAGAATTAAACATGAGATAGAAAAGATGGCTAGAGCTTCTAAAGGACTACGATTGTGAGATACTTTATCATCTGGGTAAGGCTAACGTTGTAGCTGATGCTTTGAGCAGGAAGAGCCTAGGGATGGTATCGTACATGATGGTTAGGGAACAAGATTTGTTAGAGCAGTTTGCTAGCCTCAGTCTGGGAGTTATGCCTTCTGACATGGATACAGGCTATGTGATAGCTAGTCTACGCTTAGAGCCAGATCTGTTGGACAGGATCAGAATGGCTCAGTAGACTGATCCGTTTTGTATGGATGTGAGTGGTTAGATGCAGAAAGGCACATTGATTGATTTTGAGTTGAGTTCTGATGGACTACTGAGGTTCAGAGGCAGATTATGTGTTCTTGAGGATCCAGGACTCAGGAGATTGATATTGGTGAAAGCTCATTCACCGAGGTACACTTTACATCCAGGAAGTAACAAGATGTATCAAAACCTCTGGAAGGTGTACTGGTGGTCAGGTATGAAGAAAGATGTAGCAGATTTTATGGAAAAATGTCTCGTATGTCAGCAAGTGAAGGTAGAGCATCAGAAGCCTGTAGGGTTATTACAGCCTCTACCTATACCAACATAGAAATAGGAGCATATCACCATGAATTTCGTGATGGGTTTACCGAGGACCCGTAGGAATCACGATGCTATATGGGTGATCATCGACAGACTGACGAAGTCAGCTCACTTCCTAGCTATGAGAGCTACTGATACTCTGAGTTTATTGGCAGAGTTGTACTTACACGAGGTAGTGAGGTTACATGGTGTACTAGGGAGCATAGTCTCTGATAGGGATTCCGGCTTCACTTCCCACTTTTGGGAACATTTTCAGGAAGCCATGGGAACCCAGTTGAGTTTGAGCACCGCTTTCCATCCTCAGACAGATGGTCGGTCAGAGAGGACTATACAAACTCTGGAGGATATGTTGAGAGCATGTGTGCTAGATTTTAGAGGCTCTTGGGATGACCACTTACCACTAGCTGAGTTCGCCTACAACAACAGTTATCATTCGAGTATCGAGAAGGCACCGTATGAGGCTTTATATGGTCGTAGATGTCATTCCCCTATGGATGGGAAGAAATGGGTGACCGTAAGATTTTTGCTCCTGACATGGTTACACAAGCATCTGAGGACGTCCATTTGATTATAGAAAGACTGAGGACAGCTCAGAGTAGACAGAAGAGTTACGCTGATAGGAGACGAAGGCCACTAGAGTTTGCAGTTGGTGAATCAGTGTTTCTGAAAGTTTCTTCTTCCAAAGGCATAGCGAGATTTGGGAAGAGAGGAAAGCTGAATCCTCGCTATATTGGACCCTTTGAGATACTTGATCGAGTGGGAGATAAGGCGTATAGGTTGGCATTACCACCGGACTTATCAGGTGTCCATAACGTCTTCCACATATCGATGCTTCAGAAGTATCACCTGGATCCGACACATGTGATTAGTTATGAGCCTTTGGAGCTCCAAGAGGATATGTCATACGTTGAGAGATCGATTCGGATACTGGATAGGAAGGACAAGGTATTGAGATCAAAGACTATCGGATTAGTGAAGGTTTTATGGCAGCATCACACTTCCGAGGAGGCTACTTGGGAGTTAGAGAGCTTTATGCGAGAGAAGCACCCCCAGTTGTTTGATGATTGATTTGGTTCTAATTTGGAGGACCAAATTCTTTTAGTTGGGGAGGATTGTCAGACCCGTGTTTTCAATTTACGTATGTAGCTTGTTCCTTATGATTCCTATGTGTACGAACACTTTATTTCATAGTTGAATCATAAGAAGAGTATTTACTATCATGCAATGGACTATTTAAGAAATTAAAAATGCATGTAAGCTACGTAACAGCGAGATAAGGTTTAAATTGGTTTCGAACAAGCGCAGGGGTAAAACGGTCAAATGACTGAAATACGATATAATTTCAATAAGACAATTTCATAAAAAATATGAAATTGAGGAATCTTGATCAAAATCGAGAAAAATATTTAATTTCGGGTTCAATTGATTAAGATATGAATTTATTAGAATTTATCAAAATTTTTGCCTCGAAAAATGAGCTCAAAAATAGTGGAAAATATATCGAAAAGGTAAAATCGGACTGATAAATTTATTTACGGATTAAATGAATTTAATATGATTTTTTAGATATTTTGGGAATTTTTAATATTATTTTAAGTATTAAAATCATTTATAAAAAAAAGAAAAAAATAAAAAAATTGGATTAAAACGCGGGGAGAGAGAAGAGGGGAAATCGACACAAGCCGAAGAGAAGAAGAGACCACCGGACGGTCACCATCCGGCGACCAGCAGGCAGGCAAGTGACTGGAAAAGGAAGCCCGGCACCGTGCGACCTCCCTGCCACCGGGACGTGCTCCCCAGGCTGAGGCATGCTGAACAGCGGCAGCGGCACTTCGGGAACTGGTCGGATGGCGTCGGAATGACCAAAGGAAAGCTGAACCGGTCGGCGGTTCAGTGAAGAACCTTCTACGTTGAACCGGACCGAACTGGTTCAGCCAAGGAGAAAAAGGGAAAAGGAGAAAAAAGGAAGAAAAGAAAGAAAAAAGAAAAAGGAAAATTTTTGGGATTACACCGGACTTCGGGTAAGTCGATACGAGGTCAAAAGTGATCGATTTGATTTTTGATAAATTTATTTAAATTATATTTGATCGAAAATTAACCTAAAAGTTAAATATACAAATTTTGCAGTTCGACGATAAATTTTGAACGTGATCCCGATCGAACTTCGAATTTTGCACCATCGCATAAACTCGGGTAAGTAAAGCTGATTTACGACAATTTATGTGATTATCGCGTATTAGAGATTTATTTTACGCATTACGGATTTAATTTCGCATTTAATGGATAATATCAGGAATTTTGAGTAAACTGTCGTAAATGATATACGGGCTATCCAAAGAGTTTGGAACAAAACCCAATGGGTATTGATAGGCCCAATGAGCCAATAGACCCTGTGAAGGGAATTACTAAGAGGAAAACGTGCTTAATACGGATTAAGACCCAATTAAAGTGTTTGAGGCCCATTAAGAGTAAACGGGCCCATTTAAGTGAAATAGACTGTATTAAATGTGTAATACAGTAGGAAAAATATAATTAACTTGATAAATGGTTATATGCAGCTCCAGAGAATATTGGAGGAGTAAATCAGACTGCTAGATCGAGCAGCGTTGAGAAAGTAAAATTTTTTGAGTGATTGCAGGTAAGGGACTTTTGTGAGTAGTTAGAGATACCTGCACGTATTTTCATCTACTTTTACATTCACTTAAAAACTCTGAGGGTCAGAGAAAGTGAATAATAATTATTGTGACTCGATAGTGCATATTACGAGTTTGCCATTAATTAGGAAAAAAGTCAACTTTTGTGAAAAGTTGTAAAAAGCATGGAAACCACCATTTTGAGTGTTTTACTGCTGTTTAGCAGAAGAATCAATAGATAGGCTAATAATTTTAAGGTTGATGTGAATTAAGCACACTTTATAGTGTTGATTTTGATGTTTTGAAAATCATCCCTTTTTAAAGAGCCATCTATCGAATTATGTGAGAATAAATTGTGCTAGAGCACAGCTCGCACTTGGTTTCATATATTTTCCACATATATTAGTGCTGGATTTTGATTCGCACTAGATTTCCATGACATGCATGATAGAGTGCTGGAGTTATTACTCATACTCAGTTTTATATGATATATGCATGAGAGAGTGCTGGAGCGATTAACTGATACTTGAATTTTACATGAGATACATGACAAAGTGCTAGAGCGTTGCTCGTACTTGATTCTTCATGATTTATACTTGACATAGTACTTGAGTTATTTCTCATACTTAATTTGATGAGTTTTGTGCATAGCATGGTACTAGAGCTATTGCTCGTACTTGATTTGAAACATGAACTATGCATTGACCTAGTTGCTGGAGGTTTACTCGCACTAGAGTTGAGTTTGTGATGTGAAACAGTGTTTGAGCGGAGTGTCGACTGTGTGTCGCGCACTATAATTTATGTGATATATAATACATGTTGAAAATCATGCTTGATTTCCTCGTGTAGACTGAGTGTCACACTATGAGAGGTTCACATGTGGATTTAGAGACGTGGTATGATATTCCATGGTTTGAGGGCTAAGACCTATGGCAGGCACCCCGACTGTTATGTAAGGTCCACGGAGTACGTTGTACCGTGCGAGTGGCATGGAGTACACTGTACCATATGGTGTTGTGGAGTTGAGGAGTTGATAGCTGGCGATTATGATGGACTGACCCCCCTCCTGTTGCAGCAGTGATGCCCTGCACACTAGGATTTCGTGTAGCCTAGGATCACCATTATAGGATATGGCCATAGTCCAGGATATTATTGCATTTCACCACAGAGTCTCACATGATATATCACTTGATTGACTGATTTACTTATGATACGGATAGATCTGAGGGATGGGTCGGAATCTGATTGTTGTGTTGTGAATGATTTAAATGTCATATTTACTGTGATTTAAATATACATGGCATAATTTATCTAAAGGCATTGTGATATTATAAAGATGCATTATTTTGCACTACATGCCTATATTTGAGAAAGCAAGCATGATTTCTTTACATGGGATTTAATGTGTACAAGTATATATATATATTTAAAGACATGTTTTTAAAGTGAGTTAAGGAAATGATGTTTTCGAGGCATAGCATTATTTTGAGTAGATAGTGTAGATGTCTACTTGCTTGCTTGATTTCCTTACTGTGCAAGTTATATGCTTACCCCCTTTTATTTTCCCTCTCTACAGAGCATCAGCGGTAGAGCGAGTGTGATTGAGGGATAATATTCTTGTTGTCCGCTGTTATTTCCTATCGATTGACAGGTATACATATTTTGTACAGTTATTTATCTAAACATAGAAACAACACAGTGATGTATACAATATATATTATGGGGAATGTATTTATATTTGATTTTATATGATCTCACATGAATTATGAAAGAAGTTACTGTCAGTAACAGTATATTGACATGTATGTATGATAACGGATGATATGGTATGCGAGGAAGCTAACATCGAATCATAACCCAACCATTGATGAGAGGAAAGGTAAGTTAAAATGAGAATGAAGCGAAAACTTTATGGTGATTTTTAGATGAAATTGATGAAAAGGGGTCGTGACAGAGATTGGTATCAGTGTTGAGTTAGCCTGATATGAGTCGGTATTAATAAGCAGAAAAGTTACATCCCCATATTACTATGCTTTTGTTTAGATATAACTGTGTATATCGAGATGAAATAAGAATAATATATGATATGGATACAGGAAATTAGGCATTATGCCTGTCACAAGCCGAGGTAGAGGGGCGGGTGCACGTGCTAGAGGCCGTAGGGGCAGGTCTGAGAGCCGTGCAGAGCCGCAGACTGATCAGGCCCTACATGACCCTGTTGAGAGACCAGGGGATACTGAGACACGCTTCGCTAGGATAGAGCGGGGTATTGAGAAACTCGTTGAGATAGTCACGAAGGCATTAGGTGCTAGGGATAGACAAGGTCCAGTCGTGTAGCCTACTACTACTGGATAGGTAGCTACAGAGGCAGAGAGTCCTCAGACTATAAGGACTGTTACACCACCCCCAATTCAGGATACGACTTCTCCTATCGCTCCACAGGAGAGCAAAAGTGATCTGGGGTATGATTGGGAATTGAGTAGGCTACGACAGTTCTAGGAGTTGAAATCTCCAATCTTTAGAGGGGTGAAAGACTCGGTTGTTACTAAGGATTGGGTATGTGAAATGAAAAAGTTGTATGGGTTCTTCAAATGTACATCATCGAAAAAAGTTCCCTTTGTCGTATTTATGCTGAAGGGCAAGGCAAAACACTGGTGGAGATCCACGGTATCTATTCTGAGGGCCCAACACTGAGTGATCACATAAGAGATATTCTTGTAGGCCTTTAGGAGGTAATATATTCCAGCCACTACAGGAAGGAAGTTACGGATGGAATTTATGAATTTAGTTTAGGGGAACCATTCCGTTGACGAATACGAGTCTAGGTTCATATCCTTGGGGAGGTCTGACTCTGATACATTGAGTAGTGAGGCTATGAAGGTCTAGAAATTCATTGATGGACTGAGACAAGCCATCAAATCTAGATTGGCTTTGTTTGACATCCTCACTTATGAAGAGGCAGTGCGCAGGGCACAGTTATGTGAATTAGACTTTGAGCAGAATGTCTTTGAATTTAGAAAGGCTAGTGGCAGGAGAGATAGAGATCGAAAGAGATCCGAGATTGATAGAGTGGTCAGGAGAGGAGGCCTGAGACTGTTCGAGAAGAGGCCCAAGATTGAAGAGGTGCAGGAGAAAGCTGCTAAACCTTCTATGTACCCAGCTTTAGCTCCATCGAGGGGTGTAGCCATTGAAGGACCACGGTTACTACCGATAAGTGTAGGAGATGTGGTAAAGTTCATGGTACCAGGCCTTGTCCGATGACCCCTATTGTGTGTTATAAATATGGGAAGCCCAGGCATATCACGAGGTATTGTCCAGAGATAATGGAGACTGCCCCACAGAAAGGGAAAGAACCAGAGAGAGCTCTGAGGAGGAGAGCTACAACTAAGGAAAAAGGGAAACAGGCAATTGGTAGAGGGCGAGTACATGCACTAGACCAGGACACCGCAGACACTTTAACGGATGTGATTAAAGGTACCATTCTTATTTTTTATTTAGAAGCATTTGTGTTATTTGATCCTGGTGCCACGTATTCCTTTATATCGCCTTCATTTGGCCATAAGTTATTAAAGCATGTAAAACCCACATTATTGGATAGAATGTTGATGATTTCTACACCTATGAATGATAGTCAGTTGACTAAATATGTATATAGGAATTGTAAGTTGAAGATAGGGGAAAAAGATGTGATAGTCAATTTAATTTTATTGAGTATGAGTGATTTTGATGTAATTTTAGGAATGGATTGGTTGGCTGCAAATCGTGTTGTTATGGATTGTCATGCTAAGACATTGATGTTTTTAGAGATAGATAACCTTATTCTAAGCTTTGTTAAAAAGAAATGAAAGAACATGATTATTGTAAATGAGAAGAGTATAATTTTAATCTATCATATTTAAGAGATGAATTTATTTATTAATTATGAATGTTAATGTGATGACTTATGATGCTAAGGTGGAAAGGATAATGTGAAGGGTTCATTGCATACGTGGTTGACACAGATAAGGCATACCCGAAATTGAGAGACATTCCAATGGTTGCAGAATTTCCATATGTTTTTTCGAACGATTTACCAGGGTTACCACCTGATAGGGAAATGGAGTTTTGCATAGAGTTGGTACCTGGTATAGAGTCGATATCTAAGCCACCGCATAGAATGACTCTGATTGAGTTGAAAGAGTTAAAGAAGCTATTGCAAGAGTTGCTAGAGAAAAGGGTTTATTAGACCGAGCGTCTCACCTTGGGGAGCTCTGGTTCTGTTTGTAAGGAAGAAGGATGGTAGCCTCTGACTGTGTATAGATTACTGGTTGTTGAATAAGGCCACCATTAAGAACAAGTACCCCCTTCCACGTATTGATAATTTGTTGGACCAGCTTCGGGGAGTATAAGTCTTTTCTAAGATTGATCTACGATCAGGGTACTATCAGTTGAGGATACGAAGTGGAGATATACCCAAGACTGCATTTCGTACCCGTTATGGCCACTACGAATTCCTGGTTATGCCATTCGGATTGACAAATGCCCCCGCAGCATTTATAGCTTTGATGAATTATGTATTTAAGCCATACCTGAACCAGTTTATGATTGTGTTTATTGATGATATATTGGTTTATTCCAAGTCCAGGGAAGATCATGAGCAGCATTTGATGATAGTTCTGCAAACCCTCCGAGAGAAGGAATTATATGCCAAACTCAGTAAATGCAACTTTTAGTTAGAACAGATCTCATTTTTGGGCCATGTTATATCGAGGGATGGGTATTATTAGTGGATCCATCTAAGATTGAGGCAGTTGTACAGTGGGAACAGCCCAGGACAGTTATTGAGATCAGAAGTTTTCTGGGATTGGCAGGTTATTATCGGAGATTTGTTGAGGGTTTCTCCAGATTAGCTGCTCTGTTGACACGTCTCACGCAGAAGGATGTTAAGTTTGTGTGGGACGAGGCATGTGAGAGGAGTTTTTAGGAGCTTAAACGTCGGTTAACCACTGCCCTGATTCTCATCATTCCTACCAGCTCAGGAGGTTTCTCTGTGTATATAGATGCATCACATAAGGGATTGGGTTGTATACTTATGCAGGATGGGAAGGTAGTTACCTATAGATCCAGATAATTGAAGGATCACGAGAGGAACTATCTGACTCACGATTTAGAGTTGGCGACTCTAGTGTTTGTGTTGAAGATATGGCGCCACTATCTCTATGGTGAGAAATTCCAGGTATATACAGATCACAAGAGCCTTAAGTATCTGTTTTGGTAGAAAGAGTTGAATATGAGACAGAGAAGATTGCTCGAACACCTGAAAGATTATGATTGTGAAATCTTATACCACCCGGGTAAGACGAATGTAATAATTGATGCACTGAGCAGGAAGAACCTTGGGTTGATGTCTTATATGATGGTTTAGGAACACGAGTTGTTGGAGCAGTTTGCGAGCCTCAGTTTGGATGTAGCCCCACTTGATACGGAGAGAGTTGATATTATGGCTAGTATGAGATTGGAGCCAAAATTGATTAGTCATATTTAACAGGCTCAGCAGAGTGATGGACAGTGTATCGATTGGTTGAGATAGGTATAGAAAGGTGTGGGTACTGATTTTGAGCTAAGTACAGATGGATTGCTGAGTTAAAGGGAAAGATATGTGTTCCCGAGGATCTAGAGATTAGAAGATTGATTTTATCAGAGGCTCACTCATCAAGGTATATGATACATTCGGGAAGTTCCAAGATGTATCAAAACCTTTAGAAAGTTTATTGGTGGTCTAGAATGAAAAGAGATATTGCTGAATATGTCACTAGATGTCTCATTTGTCAGTAAGTGAAGGTAGAGCATCAGAAGCCTGCAGGGTTATTGCAGCCTTTACCGATACCGACATGGAAATGGGAGCACATCACCATGGGTTTTGTGATAGGTTTACCGAGGACCTATAGAGGTCATGAAACCATTTGGGTGATTGTGGATTGGCTGACGAAGTCAGCCCATTTCTTAGCTATGAAAGGTACCGATACTCTGAGTCAATTGGCATACTTGTATATTCAAGAGATAGTTCGGTTACATGGTGTTCCAGTGAGCGTTGTTTCTGATCGAGATGTCTGCTTCACTTCCCATTTTTGGGAACATTTTCAGGAAGCGATAGGGACCCAATTGAGTTTTAGCATCACTTTTCAACCTCAGACAAATGGTCAGTCAGGGAGGACTATACAGACCTTGGAGGATATGTTGAGAGCATGTGTACTAGATTTTAGAGGCTCCTGGGATGATCACCTATCATTAGTCGAGTTTGCCTATAATAATAGCTATCATACGAGTATTGGGATGA
Source organism: Firmiana major (assembly GCA_033439115.1). Classification (NCBI taxonomy): domain Eukaryota; kingdom Viridiplantae; phylum Streptophyta; class Magnoliopsida; order Malvales; family Malvaceae; genus Firmiana; species Firmiana major. The sequence goes on from CM065909.1 coordinate 5,902,961, forward strand.
CACTATATAAGGCACTGTATGGATGTAGATGCCAATCCCATATTGGATGGGAGTAGATTGGTGACAGATAGATTTTTGCTCCCGATTTAGTGCAGCTAGCCTCTGAGGACGTCCAGCTGATATGTGAGAGATTATGGACAGCTCAGAGCCGACAAAAGAGTTATGCTGACAGGAGACGGAGACCACTGGAGTTTACTATGGATGAGTCTGTATTCTTGAAAGTTTCTCCCTCGAAAGGGATTATGAGATTTGGTAAGAAAAGGGAAGTTGAGCCCTCATTATATTAAACCCTTAGAGATTTTGTAGAGAGTGGGAGATAAGGCTTATAGGTTGGCATTACCACCGGAGTTAGCAAGTGTTCATAACGTCTTCCACGTCTCTATGCTTCGGAAGTACCACCCAGACCCGACACATGTGATAAGATATGAGTCATTGGAGCTCAATAAGAGTTTGTCGTATATTAAGAAGTCGGTTCAGATATTGGATAGGAAAGAGAAGGTGCTGAAGTCGAAGACGATTTCCATAGTGAAATTTCTTTGACAATATCACACTCCGAAGGAAGCTACATGGGAATTGGAGAGTATGATGCAAGAGAAGTACCCGGAGTTATTCTCAAGTTAACTTGGTTCTAATTTGGAGGACCAAATTTCTTGAAGGAGGGGAGGAATGTAAGGCCCCTGAATTTCTATGTAATCTTATGACTTTCATGATGTACAGACAAGCTACACAATATATGAATCATAAGAATTGGATATTTTTAAGTGTTAAGTGTGAATGAAATGCAAAATGGATATTGAGGTGATTAAATGGGAGTTTAACCTTGGAAATTTGGGAAAATTGCACCTGGAATGTTGTAGAATACAGGGTAGATCTATCTCATTGCAAGGCAGATTGATCTGCAGTAGCCTCTGGATAGGCCATATCGATCTCCTCCTAAGGCCAAATCGATCTTTGAAGCTCTCTGCCTAAACCAGATTGATCCCACTCCATGAACAAAGATCGGTCCTATCCCTTGAATAGATCAATCTCATACAATAGGCAAATCGATCTCATGGCCTGCATTGTCGAATTTTGAAGGAGTTTAAGCAAGGGCAGATCGATCTCCTACCCTTCGAGATCGATCTCATAATGCATTTTCTATAAAAACCAGGCAATTGAATCTTCATTTCCATGAGATAACCCAAATTTCCCTCATTTTTCACAACCTAGTTTTCTCACTCTAGAATGCACCCCTTCCATAAAGATTTAAGGAAAAGCTATTAGAGCAAAGTTATTCATTGTGAAGAGAAGAACAACATAGCTTGGAGCCAACATTTTATTTGGTTGATTGAAAGAGCAAAGAGGTTTTTCCCCATTTTGGCAAAAAAGAGGAAAAAAGTCAAGCTAGGTAAGATTTCTACACACCATGTTCTAGTAGTTAATCTAGATATTTTGATGAGTGATTTGGTGTATATAATGTTAGATGAAATAGTCATTTACATGCTAAACAACCATGACCTAGAATGAGTTTAGTGAGAGAAAATTGAAATAGCATGGAGTTGATGATGATTTAAGCATGTATAGATGATTCTAAGATAGTTTTGTGAAATATAAATATGTTGAAATAGATTATGATTGATAATTGGCATAAGAGGTGTTTGATAAATTGTCATAGTGAAGGAAATGATGAACTAGATGCATTATGAGCTTAATGCCAATTTAGTGTGAATCGATAGGCCTAAAGAGTTCAAGAAATCCTTGAGAAATGAATAGAGCAATCAAAATGGACTTAAGAGGAAGAGAGGCCTTATAAGTGTTAATGAAAACAAAAAGTCGAATCAAAATGCGAGAATTGTGTTGTATTGAGTTAAATTGATGTGATAAGTAATTTGTGCAGCTCCGGATATTTTATTGGAAGCGAATCAAACTACGCGACTGAACAACTCTGAGGAAGTGGAATCACTCGACGCGATTCCAAGTAAGGGAATTTTGTAAGTGCCTAGAGATAGTTGCACGTATTTTGAGCATGTTTATAGGGTATTGAAAATTGTGTTGGTTATCAGGAAAGGAATTAACGATTTGTGTGAACAACTAAGAATGTAGATGATTTGGTTTTTAAAATGAATCTTGCAAAAGGGGTAGTAAGGCTAATAATTGCATAAATATCATGTTTTGATGTTTTTATGAAACACATTGCTTTGGTTTAAGTAAATTGATGGATGGGCTAGCTATTTGATTTTCATAATTTCATGAAATAGCACGAGTCAGGTGCTTACTTTGATTTGGAACATGTTCTATTGAAATAGAGCTGCCTATCAGACTTATATGAGTAAATCGTACTGGAGCTTCGCTTACACTGGATTTTGATGCTTTAAAATATGTCGAAAATGTGTTGGACCCTAGTTCGCACCATGTTTTGAGTTACGATGTTTTATAAACCGTACTGGAGCATTTGCTCGTACGTGGATTTCCATTGATTTTCTTATGCATATAACCGTACTGGAGCTATGCTCAAACATGATTTCCTCATTAATTTTTATGCAAAAGGCGTACTAGAGCTTTGCTCGTAAGAGTGAATTTATTGATGATGCATGAATCGTGCTAGAGCTTAGCTCGTACTGGTTTTCCCACTGTGATATGTAATAAGTCGTGTTGCATGCCTCATGTAGACTGTGTGTCACACGGATGAGATGCTCGTACGAGCCATGCTGGATGCCTCATGTAGACTGCTAGTTATACGGATGAGATGCTCGCACATGCACTTGAGACTGAGTAGGTTATACACGACATGAGGTAGATAAGACCTATGGCAGGCACCCCCAGCCATGATATGGGTCCGCGGAGTACGTTGTACCATGTATATCACATGGAGTACACTGTACCGTGAGGTCATGATGTTGAGTTGAAAGTCTGGTGAAGGACTGACCCACCTCTATTCTAGCATGATGCCCTGCACACCGGGATCCGTGTGGTCTAGGATGATAGTGACATAGTTGGCCAACATAGTCCTCGATATATATAGTGACCACCTGTCTCACATGACATCACATGATTTTATACACTAAGCATGAATTATGTTGTCCAGGGTAGACCCAAGAGAGGGGTTAGACCTTGTGGGATATTTTAAAGAGATGGTATTGCTGTTTGTGATGAGTTTTACTGTGTTTTGAGAAAATGTTAAATCCTGAGGGATGGTTTTAAGATGAGTTTTCCTTATTTTGATGAGTTTTACTACTATGAGCATGAGAAGTTTTACATGATTGTTTTCCATGTTTACATGCCTATTTTCATGTTTTTCAGTACATTATATATGTATATACATGTGGCATAGTTTTAATAGTTCCTCATGCTCCGGATATTAATGATCTTTATGCATGACATTATAACCATGTAGATAGTGTAGTTATCTACCATGCTTGCATTATTTCCTTACTGAACATGTGGTTGCTCATCCCATTCACTTTTATCCTCTACAGAGCTCACATAGGAGCCTAGTGAAGGACTGACGTGTTGTAATTGGATATCCACTGCTCTCTATTGCCAAGAGGTATACACACTGGGATTCCTTTTGTATCTAAACATGTAATAGCACAGTAATCATTTTGAATTGTAATATGGGGGATGTAAGTGTTAGCAAACATGTATAAGTATAGATCTTAAACTTTCAAATGCATGCGTTTGCTTTTGATTAATTGAAAGATTATTCGTAAATGATGATTAATACTGACTCATAGCCCAACTGTCATTGGTGAGAGTTGTCCACGACCGGGTAAGTTAACGAATGAAGTAGAAACTTTATGGTGATTTTTAGATAAAATGGATGAAAAAGGGTCGTGACATTGGGTCAAAAGTTATGTGATATGAAATCCTGAATTTCCATAAGCCTAATTATATGAATTAATGGGAAATTGAAATTTTAATTGGAGGTTAGTTCACAAGTGTTGTTGAAAGAGCATGAATTTTGACATTTTAGTATTGTTTCAGTCATAACTAAAGATTTAGGAACCCAATTGATGACTCGTCAATTTATTTGAAAGTTAACACAAATAACTTTCCATGCATATGCAACACATCTCCTAATTCATTATGAGTCAATGCTAGCAATTTTTCAAAATTAGTCTATGTGCAACCACATATAGTTAACTTGATCAACCAAACGACTTGCAAAGAATTGCACATAATTCATAGTCGGAAGCTTCAATCACGGTGATTTAAAATTCATTTGAAATTTAATTTAATGACCTTTTTTGAAAGATAAGATTCACAATTTAATTTATAGTGGATTAATTACAGTGAATTTTCAAAATGAACCTACATGTAGAAGACACTGCCAGTGAACAGTCTATAAAGAAATTTAGATCTTTCATGCTAAGGAAATCCAATTGGAGTGATTTAATTTTTATTAGAAAGTTAACTCAATTCCTTATATATTGGTAAAATCAAGTTACAGGCTGAGTTATGACAGCAGGGGATTAAATTGCATCAATTGAAAGTTAAATAAAAAAGGATGGGATTGCATGGCCCTGTGATTGTTCTACCGATTCTATAAATAATTTGTTGCATGTTCTTTAAACATAATTATCCCCTTACACATTTGGCACTTGCCAAATGACAAGTGCTAACCATATGGCTACTAATGCCATAATGGTTGGCCACTTTAGCTTGTAATTTAGCTGACCACTTCAACCTTCAACCTTTTTGAATTAATGCCTAGAAATAGAAACAAAACTTAAACCCAACTAAGAAACACTATGAACAATAAAGCAATTTAACCTTTCCTTGCTTGTGAGATTTCTTGACATTTTCTTGCATGCAAGACTAGAAAATAACACTAGATAGGCTATAGACCTAGCTACCAACTTTTCTTTCAATTTTTAGCCATTATCTTAAGCTATTTCGAAGAAGAGAAGTTCGGGAAACATTGTGGGTGATTCGACTTCTAAAAGGAATTGGTAAGGGGTTTCAAGCTTATGAAAATTTAACTAAGAAATCATGGTGTTATGAAGTTGTCTTGACTTATGGTAATGAAAGTTTGAATTTGTCATCTTGAATAGGATTAACCAGGCCCATTTGAAGAATAATCTTGATTTATTTGGTAAGAAAATGTGAGATTATGATGAGTTATTGTTACATAATGAGATTGTAATGGTTTCATTTTTAAAATTGAGGAAATTTCTACATTGTGAAACCATAAGGGATTCGACCAAGGCTTGTTGCATTAAGGGTTTGCGTTGATTTGGTAATATGTGGTATATGGCATGATGTGTTTGGGTTGATTATTATTGTGAAATAAATTTACCAATTTGACTCTAAGGAATTAAGGAAAATTGAGAAATTTCATTATTAGGAATTAAAGTTGGATTTTAAGAAATAATTAGGGGATTTAATTTTGTTGAATTAGGGGAATTAAACATTGTTTAAAAATTGTTTTGAACATGTTAGTAATGAATAATAGGGCAATTTGGGGTTAGTAAGTCTCAAAATGTAAATAGGGGTATTTTAGGGTTTGGCTAGAGTAGGTTCACCAAACCATAAACCAATAGGTTTGAAAGCCAATTTTATGAAATAAAAATCATAATGAAGAACAATAAGATGTTAGGATTTATTCGGAACCATCTGGGAAGGAATCAGACCTAAAAGTTAAAATGTTGACCTTTTTAATTTGGGGTTTGACTTTTATAGGTAAATTGAAACCCAAATTAAGATTTGAGGGTTCCAATGATGAAATTAGGGTTTAAGTGAGACCTCGGTAAAAGTTAACTTCAAATTTGAGTGGGTTAAACTTTTGAGGTTTGACTTTAATCGAGAGTTAACTTTAACCAAAAAGTTAAATGAGGTTTGACTAAGATAAAATGCCATGAAACTAACTAGGGTGAAGCTGAATTATGGAATTGTTGGTCCAACAGTTAAAAAATTGAAGTTTGACTTTTGCTGATAGATATTGATTGTGACTGCATACAGGTCGAGATGCTACCCAGTGAGTTAATAATTGTGCTAGGAGTTTGAAAATACTTTAATCAAGTCTTTTATGATTTCATTAGTACCATTAAGCTTTTGTTTGTGAAATCGAGATAGACATGTATGTGGCCTGTTTTAGATAAAGCGATGTTTTGTAACGGTTTCGTAAAATTGTGACATATTGACTTTAAGGTTTGAGCATGTTTCACATGTAAATGATATGGCCATTATGCATATTGATTTAACTATCCATATCTATTTTATATAACTGGTAATCTTTGCTATGATTTTGTGAAATCTCTTTTCATGAACTTTGTGTCCCTTTAGGGATATTATTTTTTGTTTTAGAGATTTAGGCTTCCATTAGGATTGAATAAGATTTTATGTTCGATAATTTATACAACTCATGAGGATTTTTGTTTATCGATTATCTAATGACATTGGGTTGATCTATGGCTAGCTCCCATTGAAATGAGGACTGACCGAGGTATTAGCAAGTGGTGGAGTACCCAATCTCAATGCATGGGTTAGGCCTACTGTAGTTTGTACATTACTATTTTGTATTTCCAACAGAGGATGCATTAGAAAAATGTTTGTGTGACAGTAGTAACGCTTGACTAGTGATTAGAGCATGTATATATGCTCTATGAGGACATGAGGACCGTTACCCAAGTAAAAACGGGTTTTTGACCTACCACACTAGTTCTAAGAGATCATTAGCCTATCTTGTACTCACTATTAGCTGGATCATGGTTTCAGTAAATTTTTTGTATCAGTGAAATTTTTTTTTTCAGGCTATTACGATGGAATTTTGTATTTGTATTTTGAAATTAACTGATGCATGTGTAGTTTTGTTTTCTTATGGTTTTATGTATGCATGCATTACCATCATGACATGCATAATTTTGTTTTATAAATAAACACTTGCCATTTAATTACTTGTTTTAAACTATACAACGTCATGGTAATTTTTTTATAATCAAACTTAAGCTTAAAATAACTTTCCGTTTTCTTTTTGTTAGTCTTTATATGGTGCTAATCTTGTGTACTCGTATTAATTGCTTACTGGCCATTAGCTTACTATGTCACGACCCAATTTCATTCTCTTTAACCGAAAATCACTGAAAATTTTTCGCGTTTTATCGTTACCTTACCCGGTCGTGAACTAACTTACCACCACACTGTTGGGCTGTGAGTCAATAATAAACATCACATCTCATTCATTCTCAGTTAAATAAAGCGATGTCATACATTTATAAGTTAATCATTAACTTACACAAGTTATGTTCACTGACATCTACATCCCCCATAATTACAACTCAAAAGACTACTGTGCTTTTACATTGTTTAGATACAAAAAGAATCCTGTGTATATACCTTTCAGCGATGGAAGCAGCGGATGTCCAAAACCATAATGCCTCTGTCCTCACTGGGCTACTATGCACGCTCTGTAGGAGGGGGAAAGTAGAGAGGGATGAGCAACCACACGCTCAGTAAGGCAATAATGCAAGCATGGTAGATAACTACTCTATCTACATGCTGATAGTATTATGCATATATCATTTATGGTAGGAGCATGAGGAAGTAAAACTATGCCATATGAGTATACATATTTATCATGTATCAAAATCATGTACATTGGCATATAAAACATGGTAAAAACATCATGTATAAATCATCTCATGCTCAAACTTATTTAAATTCATAAAAAGGGCAATTCATTAAGAAACCTCCTTTTTAAACCCACATCATAAAACTCATTCTCAAACACATACAATCCCATCAAATCAATTCACAATCACAACCACATTTTCATTTCACAAATCAATTCCACGAGGCTCGACCCCTCCTTCGGGTCTACCTTAAACAATCGCAATCACACTTAGAGATTAAGATCATGTGCTAGTAATTAAATCAAGCAAGGAGACAGGTTACTATATCTCAAGTGACTACGTTGGCCAATCGTCACATATCATCCCAAACCACACGGATCCCGGTGTGTGGGGTATCGTGCTGGCACAAAGGTGGGTTAGTTCTCCGCCAGAATTTCTCAAATCAAGTAACCACCACGTGGTACATCGTACTCCATGTGATATACACGGTACATCGTACTCCATGGACCCATAACATGGTTGGGGGTGCCTGCCATAGGTCTTATCTACTCCATACCAAGTGTAACCATTATAGTCTCAAGAGCGCGTGGGAGTAACCTCAATACCAGGTCCTAGCCCCTCATGGCCTTGCTCGCCCCTATTGGGTTCCCTGATTCAGGTCCTAGCCCCTCACCCTCACCCCACTCAAGAGGTCTGTTAGGCCTGTTGGGTTCCCTGAATGGATGATGTCAGGTCCTAGCCCCTCACCCTCACCCCACTCAAGAGGTCTGTTAGGCCTGTTGGGTTCACTGAACACCAATCCGTATCTCTCACCACGGCCTCATACATACCACAGTGTGAAAACCAGCGCGAGCTACGCTCTAGCGCGAATTCATGCATCAAAACTAATCACTTCGTATGAGCAACGCTCTAGTACGACATTTATGCATAAAAATATGAAGAAAACCACGTACGAGCATAGCTCCAGTACGGTTATATGCATAAGAAAAACCACTCAAATCCACGTACAAGCGTAAGCTCCAGTACAGTTTATAAAACATCGTCGCAATTCAAATCAAAGTGCGAGCTAAGCTCAAGCATGTTTCACACAAGTGAAAACATAGAAATCCAGCGCGAGTGAGGCTCTAGCGCGAATTCAATCACATACACACGATAGGCAGCTCACATGCATTCAAAACATCTCAAAACATGCTTAGCACCTCACATGGGCTATTTCACAACATCATTCAAGTACTAGCCAGCCTATCCTTTTATTTGCTCAAATCAAAGCATTGTGTTTTGTAAAAGCATTCAAAACACATGATTTATGCAATTATTAGCCTTACTACCCCTTTTCTATAACCATTTCAAACAACCAAATCTCATACAAATACTCATAGTAATTTCCAGACATCTTCAAACACATTTCTATAAACTCATGCACATTTCCAAAGCCCTATACACCCACAAAATACGAGCAGCTACCTCTATATACTTACAGAACTCCCTTACCTGGAATCGCGATGCGTGATTCCACTTCCTTAAGCTGCTTACTTGTACGGTTCGATTCGTCTTCAACGAACTCTTCGGGACTACACACAATCATATTTCACATTATATTCGATCCATATAATGCAACCCTTGTGCTTGCTATAGTCAATTTAATCTATAGCCTCTATTAACGCTTATATGGCCTCGTTTCATTACTTTACCCATAACTAGAGTCTATGGATCTTCTTAGGCCTATTAACTTATTCCAAATCGATATTAAATCGACATTAAGCTCATAGTGTTCATATTTCATGAATTCCCTCACTATGGCATTTTATCAAGCATATACATACTCATTTTCACAATTTCACTTAAACCCACATTATAACTCCACATAACTATTCCAAATCACCCACATTACTCATTTAACAACTTATCATAACCCATAAACCACCAACTCCCCAAATCATACTTTCTCACACTAGAGGCATTCCATTTTCTAGGTTACATTTGTTTCTAACACAACCTAGGTGTTTCCATCCATCCATACTCATGCCAAACAACTCCAAAATCAATTAAATAGACAATGTACTTGGATTGGAGTGTTAGAATCTTACCAAATCTGATTTTTTCTTCTTGCACCAAATGTCAATGCCTTTATCTCCTTTAATACCAACAATGGGATTTTGGGTTGCAACTATGTTGTTCTCTTCCTCAAGATGAACAACTTAGTGTCTAATGGCCTCCCCTCAAATCTTACAGGAAATGGCTAATTTTAGAGAGAGAAAGTTAGGTTTTTGGGTTAGAAATGGAAGATTGGTGTTTTTTCTGAAATTTTCAGATTTTCAACCCTCTTTTTATAGAAATAGCCTGAGGAGATCGATCTGGTCCAAGAGGAGATCGATCTGGTCCCCTTAAATCTCTCATTTTTCAAGGCATTTTAAGCATGAGATCGATCTGTCGAAGCATGAGATCGATCTGCTCCTAAACAGAGAGCCAAGGAGATCGATCTGGGTGCTTGAGGATCGATCTTTTCATTACAGAATGCTTAGGAGATCGATCTGGCCCCATTGGAGATCGATCTGCTCTATTCCATTGCCCAAATAAGAGCATTCTGGCTCTTCCAGATCGATCTCTCATCCTATGAGATCGATCTGGCCTTCATACTTTCCAGATTTCCTGCAGTTTCCTTGCTGCAACTCACACCAACACATCCTTAATCTGTTGCCATGGCCATTTTCTCATCCATCCACCTTTATAACTTGAAAATGGCATCCATTCATACCTTATGCACAGTGAAACTTGTGTGCATTCATTGTATATCCAAAAGTATCACATTCCAAACTAAATGGAAGCTTAACTCCATTCCATTTTACCACACTACTCATTTTGAGTTCCAATCACATTCATCACTTGCAAGAACTCATTTCTTCATATTCATACAAAATGGAACTTGTGTGTACATTACAAAATCATACTATCATTATGTACATTGAATCCATCGACCTAAATCAATCATACTTTACATTACAAGTCCATTCATATTTATTTGATCCAATTACACCCATTACAATTATACATATACGGGGTCTTACATTCTCCCCTCCTTCAAGGAATTTGGTCCTCCAAATTAGAACCAAGTCACTCTTCAAAAAGTTAGGGATACTTCTCCCATATCAAGTTTTCCAATTCCCATGTGGCCTCTTCCACCGTGTGATGTTGCCAAAGAACTTTCACCAAGGGAGTTGTCTTATTCCTCAACACTTTCTCTTTTCTATCCAATATCCGAACCGGCATCTCAACATACGTCATACTCTCATTGAGCTCCAACGGCTCATATCTTATCATGTGTGCCAGTCCGGGTGATACTTCTGAAGCATCGAGACGTGGAAGACGTTGTGGACATTAGCCAAGTCCAATGGCAATGCCAACCTATACGCCTTATCTCCCACTCTCTCCAAAATCTCGAAGGGTCTGATATATCTAGGGCTCAGCTTGCCCTTCTTACCGAATCTCATGATACCCTTCGATGGAGAAACTCTCAGAAATATCGACTCACCCTCATCAAACTCTAGTGGTCTCCGTCTCTTGTTAGCATAACTCTTTTGTCGGCTCTGAGCTGTCCGTAATCTTTCACATATCAACTGGACGTCCTCAGATGCCTGCTGTACTAAGTCTGGAGCAAAAATCTGTCTGTCACCAACCTCTTCCCATCCAATAGGGGAACGGCATCTACGCCCGTACAATGCCTCATAGGGTGCCATCCCGATACTCGCATGATAGCTATTATTATAAGCGAACTCGGCTAACTGTAGGTGGTCATCCCAGGAGCCTCTAAAATCCAGTACACATGCTCTCAACATATCCTCCAGGGTCTGTATAGTCCTCTCTGACTGCCCATCTGTCTGAGGATGAAAAACGGTGCTAAAACTCAGTCAGGTCCCCAGCGCTTCCTGAAAGTGTTCCCAAAAAATGGGAAGTGAAGCGGGCATCCCTATCAGAAACAACGCTCACTGGTACACCATGTAGCTGTACTATCTCTCGAATATACAGGTTCACCAACTGACTCAGTGTATCGGTAGCTCTCATAGCCAAGAAATGGGCGGACTTAGTCAACCGGTCCACAATAACCCATATGGCATCATGACCTCTGCGGGTCTTCGGCAACCCCATCACAAAATCCATGGTGACATACTCCCACTTCCATGTCGGTATCGGTAGAGGCTGCAATAATCCTGCAGGCTTCTAATGCTCTACCTTCACTTGCTGAAAAACGAGACACTTAGCGACATATTCAGCAATGTCTCTTTTCATTCCAGACCACCAATAAACCTTCCGAAGGTTTTGATACATCTTGGTACTTCCCGGATGTATCGTATACTTCGATGAGTGAGCCTCTGATAAAATCATTCTCCTAATCTCAAGATCCTTGGGAATGCATACTCTGCCTTTGAACCTCAATAACCCATCAGCACTCTGCTCAAAATCACTACCTACACCCGTTTGTATCTGCCTCAGCTAATCGATGCATCGTCGATCGCTCTGTTGGGCTTGCCGAATACGGCCAACCAACTCTGGCTCTAGTCTCAAACTAGCCATGATCTCAAGTCTCTCGGATCCAGTGGGGTTACATCCAAACTGAGGTTCGCAAAGTGTTCTAACAATTCATGTTCTCGTACCATCATATAAGACACCAACCCAAGGTTCTTTCTACTCAAAGCATCGGCAACTAGATTTGCCTTACCCGGGTGGTACATGATTTCACAATCATAGTCCTTCATGAGTTCGAGCCATCTCCTCTGTCTCATATTCAGCTCTTTTTGCGAAAACAGGTACTTAAGGCTCTTATGATCTGTAAACACCTGAAATTTCTCACCATAGAGATAGTGGCGCCATATTTTCCAAGCAATTACTATAGTCGCCAACTCCAAATCATGTGTCGGGTAGTTCCTCTCATGATCTTTCAACTGTCTGATCCATAGGCAACTACCTTCCCATCCTGCATAAGCACACAGCCCAGTCCCTGGTGCGATGCATCCGTATACACCGAGAATCCTCCTGAGCTGGTAGGAATGGTAAGAACTGGAGCAGTCGTCAATCGACGCTTAAGCTCCTCAAAACTCCTCTTACATGCCTTATCCCATACAAACTTAACATCCTTACGCGTGAGGCGTGTTAACGGAGCAGCTAGTCTGGAGAAACCCTCTACAAATCTCCGATAATATCCTGCCAATCCCAGGAAATTTTTTATCTCAGTAACTGTCTTGGGCTATTCCCACTGTATAACTGCCTCTATCTTAGATGGATCCACTAATACCCCATCCTTCGACACAACATGGCCCAGAAATGAGATCTGCTCCAACCAAAAGTTACACTTGTTGAGTTTGGCATACAATTCTCTCTCTCGGAGGGTCTGCAGAACTATCCTCAAGTGCTCCTCATGATCTTCCCTGGACTTGAAATACACCAAAATGTCATCAATGAACACTATTACAAACTTGTCCAGGTATGGCTTGAATATATTATTCATCAATGCCATAAATGCTGCGGGAGCATTCGTCAATCCAAATGGCATCACCAAAAACTCGTAGTGGCCATAACGGGAACGAAATGCTGTCTTGGGCACATCTCCACTCCTGATCCTCAACTGATGGTACCCTGACCGCACATCTATCTTAGAAAATACTTCGGCTCCTTGGAGCTGATCCAACAAATCGTCAATCCTTGGAAGGGCGTACTTGTTCTTACTGGTGGCCTTATTCAACAACCGGTAATCTATACACAGTCGGAGGCTTCCATCCTTCTTCCTTACAAATAGAACCAGTGCTCCCCAAGGTGAGACACTTGGTCTAATAAACCCCTTCTCCAGCAACTCTTGCAGCTGTTTCTTCAGCTCTTCCAATTCTATCAGAGCCATTCTATAGGGTGGTTTCGATATCGACTCTGTACCAGGCACTAACTCTATATAGAATTCCATTTCCCTTTCAGGTGGTAGTCCTGGTAATTCATCCGGAAAGACATCAAGATAATCCGCAATTATGGGTATGTCCCTCAATTCCGGGTGTGCCTCATCTATATTAACCACGTATGCGATAAACCCTTCACATTATCCTCTCCATCGTTAGTAACATAAACCATCACTCCACATTCAACATTTATCATAAACAAATAATTTATCTCTCAAGCAATATGCATTTAAAATCATACTCCTTTATTTACAACAAACATAGTATTTTCATATCATTTCTTTTCATCAAAATTTACAATAAGATTGTCTAATCCTGAAAACATCAATGTCTTGGCATGACAATCCATAACAACCCAATTGGTAGCCAACCAATCCATTCCCAAGATTACATCAAAATCATTCATATTCAATAAAATCAGATTGGCTATCATTTCCTTCCCCTCTATCTTTAACTTACAATCTCTACATACATGCTCAGTCAATTGACTATCATTCATGGGTGTGGAAATCATTAACATCTTATCCAACAATTTTGGTTTCACATACTTCAACAATTTATGTGCAAAGGAAGGTGATATGAAAGAATGCGTGGCACCAGGATCAAATAATACCAATGCTTCTAAATCAAAGATTCGGATGGTACCTTTAATCACATCTGTCAAAGCATTTGCGGTGTCCTGATCCAGTGCATGTACTCTTCCTCTGCTCACACCCGCAGCCTGTTTCCCTTTCTCCTCAGCCGTAGCCCTCCTCCTCGGGGCTGTTGTCTCAACTGGAGCTCCCTCAGGCTCCTTACCCTTCTGTGGGGTAACCTCAATCATCTCATTGCAGAACCTCGATATATGCCCCGACCTCCCACATCTATAACACAAAACAGGGGGGTTCTGACATGGCCTAGTCCCATGGTATCTGTCACATCTCCTACACTGATCAGTGGTAGGTCATGGTCCTCCAATAGTCATACCCCTCGGCGCAGTCAAAGCCGGGTATACGGGAGGTCTAGCAGCTCTCTCCTACACCTCCTCGATCTTAAGCCTCTTCTCGAAAAACCTTTGGCCACCTCTCTTAGCCACTCTTCCAAATCCGGATCTCTTCCGGTCTCTATCCTTTCTAGCGCTGATTCTCCCAAGTTCGGAGGCATTCCACTCAAAATCTTGCTCACATAATTGAGCCTTATGTACAGCCTCCTCATAAGTCAAAATGTCGAAGGGAGCTAGCTTAGTCCGGATGTCCAATCTTAATCCATCCATGATTTTCTGTATCTTTTGGGTCTCACTACCCATCGTGTCCGGGTCATATCTCCCCAAGGATATAAACTTGGACTCATACTCGTCCACAGTATGGTTCCCCTGAACCAAATTCATAAATTCCATCCGTAATTTCCTCTGTGCGGTGACTGGGGTATACTGTCTCCTGAAAGCCTCTAGAAATATCTCCCACGAGATCTCAGAGTGTCTGGCCCTCAAAAGAGCCTCGGTGGACCTCCACCAGTGCTCTGCCTCGCCTTTCAACATGAACACGGCAAAGGCTACCTTCTCAGCTGAAGTGCATCGAAAAAATCTATACAGTTTCTCCATCTCATACACCCAATCCTTCGTAACCATTGGGTCCTTCACCCCTCTGAACACTGGGGGTTTCAGCGCTTGAAATTCTCGCAACCTACTCAAGTCGTAGTCGTAACCTAACTCACTATTGCTCTGCTGTGAAGCGATAGGAGAAGCTATATCCTGGGCTGGAGGTGGTGTAACTGTAGCTGTCTTAGCAGTCTGAGGTCTCTCCGCCTCTGTAGCTGCCTGTTCAGTAATAGGTTATCCCGCGGGACCTCGTCTATCACCGGTGCCCAAGGCCTGCGTGACTATCTCCACCAAATTCTCAATACTCCGCTCTAACCTAGCGAAGCGAGCCTCAGTATCCTTTACTCTCTCAGCAGGGTTCTGTGGAGCCTGCTCAACCTGTGGCTCTGCACGGCTCTCAGGCCTACCTCTATGGCCTTTAGCACGTGCTCTCGCCCCTCTACCTTTGCGTGTAACTGGCATAGTGCCTAACTTCCTGTATTGTGATAATTTATTAAGCTCAATCCATCATGGTATACACAGTTATATCTAAACAAAAGCACAGTACTATGGGGATGTACTTTCCTACATTTTATTAATGACTAACATCAGGCCAACACAGCTCTAATACCAATCTCTGTCACGACCCAATTTCATTCTCTTTAACCAAAAATCACTGAAAATTTTTTGCGTTTTACCGTTACCTTACCCGGTCTTGAACTAACTTACCACCACACAGTTGGGCCGTGAGTCAATAATAAACATCACATCTCATTCATTCTCAGTCAAATAAAGCGATGGCATACATTTATAAGTTAATCATTAAATTACACAAGTTATGTTCACTGACATCTACATCCCCCATAATTATAACTCAAAAGACTACTGTGCTTTTACATTGTTTAGATACAAAAAGAATCCTGTGTATATACCTTTCGGCGATGGAAGCAGCGGATGTCCAAAACCACAATGCCTCAGTCCTCACTGGGCTACTATGCAGCTCTGTAGGAGGGGGAAAGTAGAGAGGGATGAGCAACCACACGTTCAGTAAGGCAATAATGCAAGCATGGTAGATAACTACTTTATCTATATGCTGATAGTGTTATGCATAAATCATTTATGGTAGGAGCATGAGGAAGTAAAACTATGCCATATGAGTATACATATATATCATGTATCAAAATCATGTACATTGGCATATAAAACATGGTAAAAACATCATGTATAAATCATCTCATGCTCAATCTCATTTAAATTCATAAAAAGGGCAATTCATTAAGAAACCTCCTTTTTAAATCCACATCATAAAACTCATTCTCAAACACATACAATCCCATCAAATCAATTCACAATCACAACCACATTTTCATTTCACAAATCAATCCCACGAGGCTCGACCCCTCCTTCGGGTCTACCTTAAACAATCATAATCACACTTAGAGATTAAAATCATGTGGTAGTAATTAAATTAACCAAGGAGATAGGTTACTATATCTCAAGTGACTACGTTGGCCAATCGTCACATATCATCCCAGACCACACGGATCCCAGTGTGCGGGGTATCGTGCTGGCACGAAGGTGGGTTAGTTCTCCGCCAGACTTTCTCAATTCAAGTAACCACCACGCGGTACATCGTACTCCATGTGATATACACGGTACATCGTACTCCGCGGACCCATTACATGGTTGGGGCTGCCTGCCATAGGTCTTATCTACCCCATACCAAGTGTAACCATTATAGTCTCAAGAGCCCGTGGGAGTAACCTCAATACCAGGTCCTAGCCCCTCATGGCCTTGCTTGGGTTCCCTGATTCAGGTCCTAGCCCCTCACCCTCACCCCACTCAAGAGGTCTGTTAGGCCTGTTGGGTTCCCTGAATGGATGATGTCAGGTCCTAGCCTCTCACCCTCACCCCACTCAAGAGGTCTGTTAGGCCTGTTGGGTTCCCTGAACACCAATCTGTATCTCTCACCACGGCCTCATACATACCACAGTGTCAAAACCAGCGCGAGCTACGCTCTAGCGCAAATTCATGCATCAAAACTAATCACTTCGCACGAGTAACGCTCTAGTACAGCATTTATGCATAAAAATATGAAGAAAACCACGTACGAGCATAGCTCCAGTACGGTTTTATGCATAAGAAAAACCACTCAAATCCACGTACGAGCGTAAGCTCCAGTACAGTTTATAAAACATCGTCACAATTCAAATCAAAGTGTGAGCTAAGCTCAAGCACGTTTCACACAAGTGAAAACATAGAAATCCAACGCGAGTGAGGCTCTAGCGCGAATTCAATCACATACACACGATAGGCGGCTCACATGCTTTCAAAACATCTCAAAACATGGTTAGCGCCTCACATGGGCTATTTCACAACATCATTCAAGTACTAGCCAGACTATCCTTTTATTTGCTCAAATCAAAGCATTGTGTTTTGTAAAAGCATTCAAAACACATGATTTACGCAATTATTAGCCTTACTACCCCTTTTCTATAACCATTTCAAACAACCAAATCTCATACAAATACTCATAGTAATTTTCAGACATCTTCAAACACATTTCTATAAACTCATGCACATTTCCAAAGCCCTATACACCCACAAAATACGAGCAGCTACCTCTATATACTTACAGAACTCCCTTACCTGGAATCGCGATGTGTGATTCCACTTCCTTAAGCTGCTTACTCGTACAGTTTGATTCGTCTTCAACGAACTCTTCGGGACTACACATAATCATATTTCACATTATATTCAATCCATATAATGCAACCCTTGTGTCATTTCTATAAAAGTGGAGTAGTTGGATCTGCATTTTCACGAGAAACAAGTTCATTCTTCCATTTTCAACCTTAAACCTAGCCTTTTCTCTCTAAAATCATCCCATTTCTATAAAGATTTAAGAAAAAAGCTATTAGAGCAAAGTTGTTGATTATAAAGAAAAGAATAACTTAGTTTGGAATCAATACTTCATTTGTTGGATTGAAGGTGCAAAGGAGTGTTCTCATTGGAACAAGAAGAAAACCAAGCTAGGTGAGTTTCTAATACACAAACTCAAGTACATTTATCTAGTTATTATTGGTGAGTAGATGGTAATAATTCTATTAAAATAGAATTATTTATGCTTAATTTCCTAATTAATTATTTCAATCCCCAATTTATTTTATTAATTATCCCCTTTATTTAATTAAAATTCTTTAATGTGCAAGTAAATTAAATCCAGATGAAACTCAGTCGATTCAATAAAAAATAGGCTGAAAACGGGCTAAAGGAAACTGGACCACTTCCAATTTGCAGACCGAGTCACTAGTCATCTGGACACGTGGGATGCCGGGTGTTAGTATTTTATTCACTCCGAAACGATAAGATCTAGTATTTTATTCGCTCTAAAATGATAAGATCAACGGACACCGTGCCAACCTTCTGGAAGACACACGCTGGGCCACATCGCACAACCAAGTGTACTAGAACACGGGTGACGTGGAAATATCTACTCTGCAGCAAATAAAATGAAGACAAGTGGCCAAACAATGCCAACTCATCTAGGATGAAAAATTACCATTGTACCCCTATGTTTGTGTATAAATAGAACATGATGAGCAATTGAAAAAGGAGCCTAGGGAAAAGTAGTTTAGTTTTTTTAGTTAGAGTTTTAGGGTTATTTTCTTTCTAGTAATTTTCCAAGCTTTTTCGATTAGATTTTTCAAGCCACCATTTTATTGTGCTGTTCATTCAATCTTCATTTCATGAAAAGCTTCTTCATTTTCTAGTCTTTGGTAATTTCATTAATGGTAATAAATTTCATTTCCTTCTTCTCGATTTTGTTAAAGTTCATTTCCTTTATATTTCAGCTTTAATGTAAATCTTATATTTCCTATAGTTGGTAGCTCTCGGTTTGCTCAATATTAAGGTTCATTGTTTTTGTTCTTCATTGCTCATTTGGGTGATTCATTCTCCTTCATTACTGTCCACTCGATTTTGGTGCTTTGATGTGGTTTTGTTGCCTAGCATTATTTCCACATCAAGAGCAATGTGGAATCAAGGTTGAAGCAGGAAATGAAGCAACCCGAGGATGATGGATTTCTACTTTCATGTGATTTACGAGTGTTGGTAGTTGGGTTAATTTTTAGTTGTTGATCTTTACTTAGATCTTTTCGTTTTTAAGCTTATATATAGCAATGCATTGTTATTCAATTTTTTTTGTTTCATTTTTCTTTGTTTGCACTGCACGGATTCAGCTCTTACTGCATTTAAATATTAGTTGCCATATTATTTTACTGCACTTTCTTATGCTGTTGTAATCCCGTTTCAATGACTACATTTAATGTTAGCAATTTCTCATTGATCTCTTTAGCCTCTTTAGTTATTATGTTTGGCTGAAAATGGTGTCCATGGGTGCAGTGGGGAGTATCCCTCATTTTCCTCTATTTGGCTCTGTTTCAATATTGATGTACTGTTTATTATCTTTATGTGCTGTTATTCAGTTTTAATCTCGTGTTAGCCTTATGTTTCAAGTTGTTAAATGCAGGAATCCATCACCATTACTGAGTGGTTGTGTAGATATTAATAGTTTGCAGCTGAAGGGTGCAGAGTTTGTGCAACCACAATCGGGTCCGGCCCCTGTCTTCTTGTTCTGTCTCGTCTCCAGTTGTCGAGAGTTTCGGTTCAGTCTGCTGCAGCACTAACTGCTGTGCATTCTCGGTGACTGTTGCACACTACTGCTGTTTGCTTTCAATGGTAGATGACTGGTGCTGAGGGAAGGCCGGGGAATGTGCGGCATGTACAGCAGCTTGGGTGCAGAATGACACTGTAACATGTAAGGCAGCAACAGACATCGCCTGGCTAGCAACGTGTGCATGTATTGGAAGCAGGATGTGGCGAGATGATGGCTGGGTTCAGTTGAAGCTTGAAGTAGAACAAGCTGGTGACGTGCTGCGTGCTGTTGTTGCATGGAATGGAGCAGAGCAAGAGTTAGACATTCACCATCTGCTGAGTGCAGTGCACAGTCGAGGCAGTTGACAGATTGCACATATTGGCTAAGGCCATGTTTGGCTTTTTAATGTTGTCACATTTCTAGTTTTTATGCTTGATTATTACTTTATTTCTATTATTCCTCTTAATTTCATGTGTTAGCTTAGATTATAGTCTTAATTTAATTTGCATATTATTGTTCCTTGCTTGTTAGTTTACAC
This sequence comes from Firmiana major, assembly GCA_033439115.1. NCBI lineage: Eukaryota > Viridiplantae > Streptophyta > Magnoliopsida > Malvales > Malvaceae > Firmiana > Firmiana major. The sequence continues at coordinate 5,923,197 of CM065909.1, forward strand.
TTAGTTTTGATTAGGAATGTAGAATTAAATTTAGTATTTAGGCAGTACTTAATTAAAATTAGTAGTAGAATTATTTTAGGTAATTTTAAGTAAGTTTGCACTTTAAATTAAAATCCAAAAATATTAGTTCTCATGCATTATTTAGATTTTGTTTTATTGTTAGTAATTAGTTAGAATTAGATTTAATTTAGGATCACTTTAGAGGTAATTAGTTTTTTTTTTTAGTTTATTTAATAAAATTTTATTTTATTAAACTGTAGGTTAGTTTCATTTGCATTTTTATTAATTAGTTTAATTACATGCATATTTTATTTTAGGATTGTTTAATTTTAATCAAATCAATTTTTCTTTATTTTCATACTTTACATTTTAGTTTATTTGCGTTAATTAATTTTAACTGTTTTAATTATCTTTTGTAAGTTACTGCTTTTAATTGCTTGGAGCTTTGTAAGTAATTTTTGCTCTGTTTTATTTCCTTTAGTTTATAATTTTTATTGTTTTCAGTACTGTTTAATATTAGCATTGTAGATCACTCATTGAAAATTCATAATTTGCTAGGATATACTTAGGGTAAGATTAATCGATAGTTAACTAGGATAATCAACTTCTCTGTGGGACCATAATCTGGGACTTAAATCCCATTATTACTTGTACGATCTGTGCACTTGTGGATAAAATGTCTAGGTCACTTAGAGTGGGCGCAGTCGATATCAAGTTCTTGGCGCCGTTGCCGGGGAAGATAATTAGCCATTAATTAATATCGGTGAAATTATGCTTAGGTGTAATTCTAGCTTGTAAATATTCAGGTTGTGAATATTTAGAGCTTTAATCTAGATTAGTTAATTTTCTCTAAAAAAAATTAAAAAATTAAAGAAATTTAAAAATTTTAAAAAAAATTCCTGAGGACTTTTAGATGTTTGCATGCGTAGAGCCAAGAGTTATGATTGCTTTCCTTTAGATCCTGAAATTGAACAAACTCTTAGGAAAATCAGAAAGGATTCTAGGAAATTTATAGCTCCGGTGCAAAACACCATGGTAGAAAATAGAGAAATTAGGACCATAGGAGATTATGCAGTATCGACTATTAGAGGGTATTATACCGGCATTAGGCCACCAACTGTCCTTGCAAACAATTTCGTAATCAAGCCTGCAATCCTTTAGATGATCCAAACCTTGCTACAGTTCAGTGGGCTTCCTCATGACGACCCACATGCTCACCTTGGGCAATTCCTCGACCTGTGCAACACCTTCAAGCACAATGGATTATCTGATGATACGCTTAGGCATAGATTATTTCCCTTCTCGCTTAGGGATAGGGCGCGACACTGGTTAACCTCCTTACCTCCAGGATCCATTTTTACTTGGGATGAGTTAGCCCATCAATTTTTAGCTAAGTTTTTCCCTCCCTCTAAAGTGGCCAAACTTCGTAGTTACATATCTTCCTTTGCCCAATTCGATTCCGAATCTCTTTACGAAGCTTGGGAACGATATAAAGAGCTTCTTAGGAAGTGCCCTCATCATGGCCTACCTTTATGGCTGCAAGTCCAGACCTTCTACAATGGACTTATAAGCCAAAATAGGACCATCATTGACGCTGCAGTGGGAGGAGCTTTAATGTACAAAACGGATGAAGAAGCTTACGGACTCTTAGACAAGATGGCTGCTAACAACTACCAATGGTCTTCGGAGAGGCAACTGCCTAAGAAGTCGACGGGTATCTATGAGCTCGACGTGCTGTCTACCTTGACCTCTTAAATAGCTAACCTTACGAAAAAGGTAGAGTCGCTCAGTACCCAACATAATCCTTCAGCCAGTCCTAATCCTGTGTATTCTGTCCAAAGTCCTTTTCTTTCCTGCAATCTATGTGGTGGTACACACTCTGTAGATAGGTGTCCGCTAAATTTAGAATCCGGTTAGTATGTTGCCCCTTCTCAGACGCAACAGAACAACCTCTTTTCAAACACCTATAATCCAAGGTGGATGAACCATCCTAATTTTTCCTAGAGCCAAAATCAAGGGCAACCTTCTAATTCCAGACCTGTAGGACCCCATGGTTTTCAAGTTCCACCAGTTCATGTACCACCACATTAGCAATTTTCATATCATCCGCCTCATCAACCATCCCCACCTCAATTTCAACATCATCCACCTCAGTTCCATCAACCACCACCACCACCACAACCTTAGCACTCACTAGCAGCTGAGAAGAAGCCCTCGCTTAAGGAAATGTTCATAATGATCCTGCAAAATCAAGCTGCCTTAATCAAGAATTTAGAAGTTTAGGTTAGACAAATCAAGCTGCTCTTAGTCAACGTCCACAAGGGACCCTTCTTAGTAACACTGAAGCTAATCCTGTTAGGCAAATGGAGGGTAAGGAACATGTTAAAGCCATCACCCTTAGGAGCGGCAGAGTGCTAGATGATCCACAAGTTAAGTCCAATCCTGTTGAGCCCACAGTGGTAGAATCCTTAGGGTCTAAAAAGGCAGCTCAGAAAGAATAGGAACATCAAGATCAGTTTGCAAAGGAATCCAAGCTAGGCGCTTCTTCATCTATACCTTCTTCTTCTTCACTGCCTTCCTCGTCCTCTGATACTACACATGTTACCACTACATCCCTTCTAGTTAGACCATCAGTACCTTTTCCTCAGAGGTTCCAAAATCAAAAACTGGATCAACAATTCACTAAATTTCTTGAGGTTTTTAAGAAACTTCACAGCGACATTCCTTTCGCAGATACTTTAGAGCAAATGCCGAGTTATGTGAAGTTCCTAAAGGATATCCTTTAGAGAAAAAGAAGATTGGAAGATTACAAGATAGTGGCCTTAACTGAGGAATGCAGTGCAATTATCCAGAGAAAATTACCCCAAAGCTCAAAGATCTCGGGAGTTTTACCATACCATGCACAATTGGAAATCTGTTCTTTGGTAGAGCCCTGTGATATTTAGGAGCCAGTATCAATCTGATGCCTTGGTCTATTTACCAAAAGTTAGGAATAGGGGATGTCAGGCCCACCACTATGACCCTTCAACTAGCTGATCGATCCATTAAATATCCGCAGGGGGTCATTGAGGACGTGCTGGTAAAGGTGGATAAATTTATTTTTCCTACGAATTTTATCATGTTGGACATGGAGGAAGACAGGGAAGTTCTCATTATACTAGGCAGAACTTTCCTAACAACTGGTACAACTTTAATTGATGTACAAAAGGGGGAGTTAACACTGAGAGTTCAGAATCAGGAAGTGAAGTTTAATATTTTCAAACCTTTGAAGCTCCCTGATGACTCTCAAGAATGTTTTAAGATAGAGGTTAAGGAAGATATAAGGCTTGAGCACAAGAAATATGAAAGAATGAGGGAAGTAGATAGAGCTCAGGAGGATTTAACTGTTAACATTCTGTCACCACTTTGGCTGACCCTCCTACTCTTAGCCCTGCTACTGAGTGTTGTTTTCTTCAGCTGCATTTGAAGTGGCTTTATCTCTCTTTTTACTTTTTGTACAGTTCTTTTCTTTTTTATGCTTTTTCTTTCTTTGTTTATTTTACAGATTTATTTTCTAGTTTTACATTTTCAATCAAGTTTTGGTTGTTCTTCATCATCATCAAAAAGGGGAGTACTCTATTCTTGAACTTAAAATTCTATATTATATGCACACTAAGGACATCGTGCACTTTAAGTTTAGGGGTGGGGATATCACTTGAGCAATTTTGGGCAAAATTGACAAATTGTTTTAAAAATCTAAGCTTTCATTGTGTGATTTTAGGATGATTTAGTACTTAGCATGTAGTTTTCTCATATTCTGATGATATAACCCCATGATTTACTCTAACTTTGATTGATGAGAAGCATGATTATAGGAAAAGCATGAAGTTGAATTCTTGAAATTGTCTTGATTTTGATTGTGATTTCCTCATTTTATGCACATGTCATGTCATGAATTTGTATATTTATTTAGAGAAAGCTTATGTGGACATAAGATTGCATTTGTTCAGTTGATTTTGTGCATCATATTCTAGAATTTGTTTGATCTGATCTTGAGGCGAAATATTAGATCACACTTAATTAGGGAGATGATGTAGGCCATCTTTAGATCGTTTGAGCCTTTCTAACCATCCTTGTACATATTTTACCCCTAGACACTCATATAGGCCAAATAATCTTTTCTCTGTAAATACACCTGCATAATTTTCCTTAGCTTAAATACTCTGTTCCTATCCATTCCCTGAAAGCTGTAAATTCACTAGGATATATCTCAAGCTATGTACATATGGGGATTAGATGATAGTAAAAGTTCCACACAAAAAAACTTAAAAAAGAAAGAAAATGAAAAAAAAAAAGTGACAAAAAAAGGAAGAAGAAAAATACAAAAATACAAAAAAATGTCTAGCAAAATAAATAAGTTTGGGAGAAATAATTTGAGCTCTTACATTAAAGATCCTAGAAGTAATGCATGTTAAGGAGTAATTAAAACTAAATCGACTTTATCATACCTTAGCCCCAACCTTATATTACAACCTTAATGAAGTCCTATTGATCTTTGATTATGTGTGACTACATTAGTAGAGAGAGAAGTGAAAAGAAAACTTATGGGAATGATCACATGTCATTGACTTTGCATTCACTGTATTTGCATAATCTAATCTGGGTAATGTACTGTGAAGTGGCTTTGACATTTTCACACAAAAACACGAGGAGTCCAATTTGGGTTAGGACTTATGATTGAATGATTCTGAATGTTGGACTTGTAATTGTGAATCTTTGAGATTAGAGTCTGTACTTTTTCTTTGAGGATAATATTGGGGAAATTATTATGTCGAGTACTTGTCATTCCTACATTTGTTTTATTTTGCTTGAGGACAAGCAAAAGCTCAAGATTGGGGGTGTGATAATTCTATTAAAATAGAATTATTTGTGCTTAATTTCATAATTAATTATTTCAATCCCTAATTTATTTTATTAATTATCCCCTTTATTTAATTAAAATTCTTTAATGTGCATGTAAATTAAATCTAGATGAAACTCAGTCGTTTCAGTCAAAAATGGGCTGAAAATGGGCTAAAGGAAACTTGACCACTTCCAATTTGCAAACCGAGTCACTAGTCATCTGGACACGTGGGATGTCAGGTGTTAGTATTTTATTCGCTCTGAAACGATAAGATCTAGCATTTTATTCCCTCCGAAACAATAAGATCGACGGACACCGTGCTAACCTTCTGGAAGACATACGCCGGGCCACATCGCACAACCAAGTGTACTAGAAGACGGGTGACGTGGAAATATCTACTCTACAGTAAATAAAATGAAGACAAGTGGCCAAACAATGCCAACTCATCTAGGATGAAAAATTACCATTGTACCCCTATGTTTGTGTATAAATAGAACATGATGAGCAATAGAAAAAGGAGCCTAGGGAAAAGTAGTTTAGTTTTTTTAGTTAAAGTTTTAGGGTTATTTTCTTTCTAGTAATTTTCCAAGCTTTTTCGATTAGCTTTTTCAAGCCACCATTTTATATTACTGTTCATTCAATCTTCATTTTATGAAAAGCTTCTTCATTTTCTAGTCTTTGGTAATTTCATTAATGGCAATCAATTTCATTTCCTTCTTCTCGATTTTGTTAAAGTTCATTTGCTTTATTTTTCAACTTTAATGTAAAGCTTATATTTCCTATAGTTGGCAGCTCTCGGTTTGCTCATTATTAAGGTTCATTGTTTTTGTTCTTCATTGCTCATTCGGGTGATTCATTCTCCTTCATTACTGTCCACTCGGTTCTGGTGCTTTAATGTGGTTTTGATGCCTAGCATTATTTCCACATCAAGAGCAATGTGGAATCACGATTGGAGCAGGAAATGAAGCAACCCGAGGATGATGGATTTCTACTTTCATGTGATTTACGGGTGTTGATAGTTGGGTTAATTTTTAGTTGTTGATCTTTACTTAGATCTTTTCATTTTTAAGCTTATATATAGCAATGCATTGTTATTCAATTTTTTTGTTTCATTTTTCTTTGTTCGCACTGCACGGATTCAACTCTTACTGTATTTAAATATTAGTTGCCATATTGTTTTGCTGCACTTTCTTATGCTGTTGTAATCCTGTTTCAATTACTACATTTCATGTTAGCAATTTCTCATTGATCTCTCTAGACTCTTTAGTTATTATGTTTGGCTGAAAACGGTGTCCATGGGTATAGTGGGGAGTATCCCTCATTTCCTCTATTTGGCTCTATTTCAATATTAATGTACTGTTCATTGTCTTTATGTGTTGTTATTCAGTTTTAATCCTGTTTTGGCCTTCTGTTTCAAGTTATTAAATGCTGGAATCCATCACCATTACTGAGTGGTTATGTAGATATTGATAGTTTGCAGCTGAAGGGTGCAAAGTTTGTGCAACCATAATCGAGTCTGGCCCCTGTCTTCTTGTTCTGTCTCGTCTCCAATTGCCAAGAGTTTCGGGTCAGTCTGCTGCAGTACTAACTGCTGTGCATTCTCGATGACTGTTGCACACTACTGCTGTTTGCTTTCAATGGTAGATGACTAGTGCTGAGGGAAGGCCGGGGAATGTGCGACATGTATAGCAGTTTGGGTGCAGAATGACACTGTAACATGTAAGGCAGCAACAGACATCGCCTGGCTGGCAACGTGTGCATGTATTGGAAGCAGGACATGGTGAGATGATGGCTAGGTTCGGTTGAAGCTTGAAGCAGAACAAGCTGGTGATGTGCTGCGTGCTGTTGTTGCAGGGAATGGAGCAGAGCAGGAGTCGGACATTCACCATCTACTAAGTGCAGTGCACAGTACCAGTGCACAGTCGGGGCAGTTGACAGATTACACATATTGGCTAAGGCCATGTTTGGCTTTTTAATGTTGTCACATTTCTAGTTTTTATGCATGATTATTACTTTATTTCTATTATTTCTCTTAATTTCATGTGTTAGCTTAGATTATAGTCTTAATTTAATTTGCATATTTTTGTTCCTTGCTTGTTAGTTCACACTTAGTTTTGATTAGGAATGCATAATTAAATTTAGTATTTAGGTAGTACTTAATTAAAATTAGTAGTAGAATTATTTTAGGTAATTTTAAGTAAGTTTGCACTTTAAATTAAAATCTAAAAATATTAGTTCTCATGCATTATTTAGATTTTGTTTTATTGTTAGTAATTAGTTAGAATTAGATTTAATTTAGGATCACTTTAGAGGTAATTAGTTTTTTTTAGTTTATTTAATAAAATTTTATTTTATTAAACTTTAGGTTAGTTTCATTTGCATTTTTATTAATTAGTTTAATTACATGCATATTTTATTTTAGGATTGTTTAATTTTAATCAAATTAATTTTTCTTTATTTTCATATTTTGCATTTTAGTTTATTTGCGTTAATTAATTTTAACTGTTTTTATTATCTTTTGTAGGTTACTGCTTTTAATTACTTGGAGTTTTGTAAGTAATTTTTGCTCTGTTTTATTTCTTTTAGTTTATAATTTTTATTATTTTCAGTACTGTTTAATTTGAGCCTTATAGATCACTCATTGAAAATTCATAATTTGCTAGGATATACTTAGGGTAAGATTAACCGATAGTTAATTAGGATAATCAACTTCTCTGTGGGACGATAATCCGGGACTTAAATCTCATTATTACTTGTACGACTCGTGCACTTGCGGATAGAACGTCTAGGTCACTTAGAGTGGGCGTAGTTGACATCAGATGGGTGTATGAATTTATGATAGAAACTACCTAGAATGTAATGGAACAAGTAAAACCTAGAATGAGTCTAGTGTGAGAAAATGTGACATGGGTGAGTTGATGATAAATGGATTATGCTAAGGTGTTAGTGAAGTAATGTAAGACCCGCTTTGTACGTACTTGTCGATACATTTCCTTATGATTCATGTGATGTACAGTTCCACATATTAATTGAATCATAAGAAGAGCTTTGACTGAATTAAATTTGCAAATAGAATAAAACGAAATATCGATGAATGTATACAGTAGCCAAATACGGGCCGAGATGGCCATAGGTCAAGCAAAAGGGATCGAAATTAAGTTGACGGAAAATACGACTTTAAAATAAGAAAAGATAATGGATGTATGAAGGAAAATCGGGTTAAATTGGCTCTGAAACAAGTGCAGGGGTAAAACGATCAAAAGACCAAAATCCGGTATAAATTCGATAAGAGAATTTTAATTAAAAATAAGGATTTAGGATATCTTGATCAATAATGAGGAAATTATACAATTTCGAGTCTAATTGATCAAGATCCGAAATTTTTAGAAATACCGAAAAGTCACTCGGGACAATATCCCGAAAATACGGAGATATTATACAGGAAAAAAAGGGTTAAAAAATATTATAAATAAATTAAATAAAATTAAATAAATTTATTTGGAATAAAATAATAGATTTTGTAGATATTTTAGAATATATTTGAATATTTTAATGATTATTTTAATAATAAAGTAATTTATAAATAATAATAATAAAAAAAAGAAACTGAAATTTTTGGGGAGAGAGAAAAGAAGGAAACCGACGCAGATCGAGGAGAAGAAGGAGGGACTGGACGGCCACCGTCCGGCAACCAATCGGCCACGTGAGGGCCGAAAAAGGAAGAGGACGTCGGCGCGACCTCCCTAGTACCGGCGACGCAACTCACCGACGCCGAAATCTGGTGGATCGAGGGAGAGAAGCCGCGTAGAGGAGAAACGAAATCGACGGCCACCGACGTCGATTCGACCCCGACCACCGCCTACCGAGGGACCCCCACGTGATACCGAGCAGATTGGTGATAGCCACGACCGGCGAAACCGATGGCGAAAAATGGGTACCGACGGCGATGAGAGAACAGGCCGGACCGGCCACTTTCTGGCCACCGTTAGTGAAATCGAGGCCAGATTTGTGAATCGGACTACCCCGCGGAACTGCTGGAGGCGGAAACCTGCGAGGAACCGACCAGCAGAGCTCCAAAAGACAAAGAAGAAATTCGGACGAGCTGAACCTGCTGGACGGAACCGGTCTGAACCGGGTTAAATCGGACCGAACCGTTTCAGCCGAGAAAGAGAGGGAAAAAAGAGAAAAAGGAAAAAAAGGAAGAATTTTTTGGGATACACCAGACTTCGGGTAAGTCGATACGAGGTCAAAAGTGACTGATTTGATTTTCGAGAAATTTTTTTAAATTATATTTGATTAAAAATTAACTCAGAATTAAATATAAAATTGTGCAGTTTTTCGATAAAGCCCGAATGAGAGCCGATTGAGCTCCGATTTTTGTACCCTGCATCATATTGGGTAAGTATATTTTAATTACGATAATATGAGCCCTTTAATACAGAGTTTCGTGTATTTTACGAAATTTACGGATTAATTCTGCATAAGAAGGAATATTATTCGAAATTGTAACATAATTACCGTAAATAGTATACGGGCTATCCAATGAGATTGGAACGAAGCCCGATGATTATTGGTAAGCTGAATGAGCCCGGTAAACCCTAAAAAGGGATTTAATAAGTATAAACGGGCTGAAAATTGGTCGAGGTCCATTAAGGTGCAATTGGGCCTAATAAAGTAAAACGAACCTAGTACTTTAGATTGATCAAGGAATGTGACATACTGATAAAGATAAGTGAATTAACCCAAATATGTGGTTATATGCAGTTTCGTAGACTTGGTTGGCATGCATTTGGACTGAGAGATCGGGTATTATCGAGATGGGATAAGTTTACGCATGAATCTAGGTAAGGGAATTTTGTAGGTGCATAGAGATACCTATACGTATTTTGAAGGGGATTTACAGGGCCTAGAATTTCTTAAAGTATCTAGAAATGAAATAATAATTTTTACAAAAAACCGGGGCATGGGTGAATAAATAAAAAGACGATATTTCCCCTGGGAGTAAAATTTACAAAAAGGGTAGTAAGGCAAATAAATTGCATGATTATCATGTTTTGATGTTTTATATGAATGTATTATTTTGGTTTAAGCAAATTTACACATAGGTTGGCTGTTGATTTCATGAATTATACAAAAGGGTACTGGTTACGATTTTAAAAGATGTTTTATCAAGATTGAGCCACCTATCATATTTACACGAGTAAAAAGAGTGCTAGAGTCTTACTCGCACTAAATTTTACTGATTTATTTCTCATAAAAAGCCGTACTGGAGCATTGCTCGCACGAGAAATTTGTATGTGTACAAAAATCATGCTGGAGCTTCGCTCGCATGAGATTTTAGTTATCATGATATGCATAGCGTCGTGCTAGAGCTTCGCTCGCACTAGACGTGAGTTGATGTGCATATAGTCGTGCGGAAGCCTCCTGTAGGCTGTGTGTAGTAGAGAGTTGATATGCTCACACATATACTTTGAGACATGGGTTGGTTATCGACATAGTATTGGGGTGGATAAGACCTATGGCAGGCACCCCCAGACTATGAATATGGGTCCACGGAGTATGTTGTATCATGTATGTCACACGGAGTACGCTATACCGTGTAGTCATGATGACTCGATGATGTTACTTGATATACTGGTGGGTAGGATTTGACCCCACCTCCCGTTACAGTTGTGATTCCCTGCACACCGAGATCCGTGTAGCCTGGGATCACAGGGACATAATATGGCCATAGTCCTTGATTTTCATACAGTAACCAACATGTCTCACATGATATCATACGATCTGAATAGACCAGGATAGACCCGAAGGAGGGGTAATGTCCCAATTTATGTTTTTAAACGAGATGCGATTTAATGAATCAAGGTATTCCTGAGGGATGGGTTTAGCCTTGATGTGGTTGTTTTATGATGAAACAAATAAGTTTTAACATGATGAGTTTATGATGAAACAAATAAGTTTTAACGTGATGAGCATGAGATGTCATACATGATGATTTTTCCATGTTTTTTTTATATGTCGATTTCATGATTTCTCTTATATGATATATACATACATGTGGCATCGTTTTAGTCTTACCTCAAGCTCCAAATGTAAACGATTTTATATCATGACATTATCAGCACGTAGATAGTATAGTTATCTACCTGCTTACATTATTGCCTTATTGAGCTAGTTATGCTCACCCTTTCATTTTTCACCCTCCACAGAGTGACTACATTAGTTGAGAGCGGGTAGAGATTGCATTCCTGGTTGTCCGCTGCTCCCATCGCGAATCAGGTATACACATCGTACAGTTTTGTATCTAAACAAATAATAGCACAGTTTTGTAACGAATATAATTATGGGGGATGTAAATATATGAAAACATATGTACATACAATTGTATAATATATATACTTATTATTACACTGTCTGAAATTCTAACATTTTTACCATGGTAAGAATGATATGGTTAAATGGGATAAGAGTTGGGATTATTACTGACTCATAGCCCAACTCGTTAAAAATGGAAATTGTCACGAGGAGGTGAGAAGTATAGAAAAAGTAAAAAATTTATAGTAATTTTGGTAGGACGGGTCGTGACAAAAGGTGGTATCAGAGCTAGAGTTGGTCGGATATGAGTCAGTAATAATAGTTAAGAAATTACATCCCCATAGTACTGTGCTTTGTTTAGATATAACTGTGTATACCAATATGGGATTAGACTAATAAATGGTCATAGATGCAGGAAGTTAGGCACTATGCCCACTTACTCGCCATGGTAGAGGGGCACGTTTACGTGCTAGAGGTTATAGAGGTAGGCCCGAGAGCCGTGCAGTGCCACAGACTATTCAGGCTCCGCAAGACCCCATTAAGAGATCAGGGGATACTGAGGCACGCTTCACTGGGATTGAGCGGAGTATAGAAAGTCTTGTTGAGATAGTTGCACAGACATTAGGTCTGGTGATAGACGAGGCCCAGTTGGACAGCCTACTACTACTGGACAGACTACAGAGACTGTTACACCACCACCAGTTCAGGATACAGCTTCTCTTGTTGCTCTATAGCCGAGCGGTAGTGATTTGGGTTATGACTGTGAGATAGATTACGGTAATTCCAAGAATTTAGACTTCCAGTTTTCAAAAGGGTGAAGGACCCGGTTATTGCAGAGGATTGGATATATGAGATGGAGAAATTGTATGGGTTCTTCAGATGTACATAGACTGAGAGGGTTGTCTTTACCGTATTTATGCTGAAGGGTGAGACAGAGCATTGGTGGAGGTCTACTGTGTCTATCTTGAGAGCCCGACATCTAGTGATTACTTGGGAGATATTTTTGGAGGCCTTTAGAAGGCAATATATTTCGGCCACTGCACAGCGGAGATTACGGATGGAGTTTATGAGTTTGGTTCAGGGGAACCGCTCCATTGATGAGTATGAGTCAAGGTTCATATCATTGGGGAGGTATGACCTAGATACATTGAGTAGTGAAAGTCAGAAGGTTCAGAAGTTCATAGATGGATTGAGACCAGCCATCAGATCTAAATTAGCTCCGTTTGACGTCTCTACTTCTAAGGAGGTAGTGCACAGGGCTCAGTTGTGTGAGCAAGATTTTGAGCGGAGTGCCTCAGAGTTTGGGAAGGTCAGCAGAGCTAGAGATAGGGACTGGAAGAGATTCGGAGGGGATAGTGTGATCAAGAGAGGAGGTTAGAGGTTTGCTGATAAGAGACCTCGGATTAAAAAGGTATAGGAGATGACGGGTAAGCCTCCTTTATATCCGGCTTTACCATCACCGAGGGGTATAGTTGTTGGAGGGACACGATCGACTACCGAACAATGTAGGAGATGTGGTAGATTTCATGGTACCAGGCCTTGTCCGACGACTACTGGAGTATGTTTTTATTATGGGAAGCCAGGGCATGTCATAAGAAACTGTCCTGAGATGATTGTGACTGCCCCACAGAAGGGCAAAGAGTCAGAGAGAGCTCCTGTTGAGACTCCTGCTCCTAGGAGAAGAGCCACTGCTGAGGAGAAGGGGAAGCAGGTTATGGGCAAAAGGCGAGTGCATGCATTGGACCAGGACACCGCAGATGCTTCAGCGGATGTGATTAAAAGTACCATCCTAATTTTTGACTTAGAAGCATTTGTGTTATTTGATTCTGGTGGTACACACTCCTTCATATCGCCTTCATTTGCACATAAGTTGTTGAAGTGTGTACAACCTACATTGCTAGATAGAATGTTGTTAATTTCTACACCTATGAATGATAGTCAGTTGACTGAGTATGTATCTAGAGATTGTAGGCTGAAAATAGGGGGAAAAGATATGTCAGTCAACCTTGTCTTACTGAATATGAGGGATTTTGATGTAATTTTAGGAATGGATTGGTTGACTGCAAACCATGCTGTTTTAGATTGCTATGCTAAGACAGTAATGTTTTCGGAGATAGATAGCTTTACTGTAAGTTTTGCTAAAAAGAAATAAAAGGCATATAATTATTGCATTTGGAAAAGTATAGTTGTAATTCATCATTTTGCGAGGTAAATTTATTTATTAATAATGGATACTTATATGATGAATTATGTTACTAATGGTGGAAATGGTATTTTGAAGGGTTCATTGCATATATGGTTGATATAGATAAGGCACGTCCAAAATTGAGAGACATTCTAGTTGTGACAGAATTTCCAGATGTCTTTCTGGATAAGTTACCAGGGTTACCGCTAGTGCGGGAGATGGAGTTCATTATTGATTTGACACCTGGTACAGAGTCGATATCTAGACCACTGTACAGGATGGCTTCGGTTGAGTTGGAGGAACTGAGAAAACAGTTACAGGAATTATTAGAGAAGGGGTTCATCAGACCGAGTGTGTCACCGTGGGGAGCACCGATTCTGTTTGTGAGGAAAAAGGATGGGAGCCTTCGATTGTGTATCGACTACCGATTGTTGAACAAGGCTACCATCAAGAACAAGTATCCCCTTCCGAGGATTGATGATTTATTCGATCAGCTACGGGGAGCACAGGTTTTTTCTAAGATTGATTTGAGATCTGGGTACCACCAGTTGAGAGTTCAGGATGGAGATTACCCAAGACAGCTTTTCGCACCCGTTATGGTCACTTTGAGTTTATGGTTATGCCATTCGGGTTGACGAATGCTACAACAATTTTTATGTCATTGATGAATGAGGTGTTTCGGCCTTATTTGGATCGATTTGTGACAGTGTTCATCGATGACATCCTGGTTTATTCGAGATCCAGAGAGGAGCATGAGCAGCACCTGAGGATTGTATTGCAGACCCTTCGTGAGAAGCAATTGTATGCTAAACTCAGTAAGTGTGACTTTTGGCTTGAGCAGATATCCTTTTTGGGACATATTGTGTCGAGGGATGGTGTGTCAGTGGACCCATTCAAGATTGAGGCAGTAGTTCAGTGGCAGAGGCCTCAGACAGTTACGGAGATCAGGAGCTTTCTAGGTTTAGGTGGATATTATAGACGGTTTGTGGAGGGGTTTTCGAGGTTGACTGCTCCGTTGACACGTCTCACTCAGAAGAGTATTGCATTTGAGTGGGACGACAGATGTGAGGAGAGTTTTCAGGAGCTGAAGCATCGATTGACCACTGCTCCGATTCTCACCATTCCTACCAGCTCAGAAGGTTTTTCTATTTACACAGATGCTTCTTACTAAGGACTGGGCTGTGTATTGATGCAGGATAGGAAGGTAGTCGCTTAAGGATCCAGGCAGCTGAAGGATCATGAGAGGAACTACCCGACCCATGATTTAGAGTTGACGGTCGTGGTGTTTGCTTTGAAGATATGGCGCCACTATCTCTATGGTGAGAAATTCTAGGTATTTACCGATCACAAAAGCCTCAAGTATATGTTCTCACAGAATGAATTGAACATGAGACAGAGAAAGTGGCTTGAGCTTCTGAAAGATTACGATTGTGAGATCCTATACCACTTGGGTAAGGCGAATGTAGTGGCTGATGCATTGAGCAGGAAGCACCTCGGGTTGGATTCTTATATGATGGTACGGGAACACGAGTTGTTAGAGCAGTTTGTGAACCTCAGTTTGGATATGACCCCGCCTGATGTTGAGAGTGGTTATATGATTGCTAGCCTACGGTTAGAGCTAGATTTGATGGATCGGATTCGACAGGCTCGGCGTGATGATCAGTAGTGTATTGAGATAGTCAGGCAAATGCAGAGGGGTATTGAGATTGAGTTTGAGTTGAGTTCGGATGGATTACTGAGGTTCTGAGACAAGATATGTGTTCCCGAGGATCCTGAGATCAGGAGGTTGATCTTGACAGAGGCTCATTCGTCGAGGTATACCTTGCATCCGGGTAGTACAAAGATGTATCAGAATCTCCGAAGGTATACTGGTGGTCGGGGATGAAGAGAGACATAGCAGAGTTTGTTGTGAGATGTCTCGTCTGTCAGCAGGTGAAGATAAAGCATCAGAAGCCTGCAGGGTTATTACAGCCTCTACCTATACCGACTTGGAACGGGAGCATGTCACCATGCACTTTGTGATGGGATTACCGAGGACTCGTATAGGGAATGATGCCATATGGGTGATAGTTGACAGATTGACGAAGTCGGCACATTTCCTAGTTATGAGAGTCACTGATACTCTGAGTAGATTGGCAGAGCTATATGTACGTGAGATTGTGAGACTGCATGGTGTCCCAGTGAGTATTGTGTCGGACAGGGATTCCCGCTTCACTTCCCATTTTTGGGAACACTTTCAGAAAGTTATGGGGACCCAGTTGAGATTCAGTACAGCTTTCCATCCTCAGATAGATGGGCAGTCAGAGAGGACTATACAGACCCTTGAGGATATGTTGAGAGCTTGTGTACTTGATTTTAGAGGCTTCTGGGATGATCACCTACCACTCACAGAGTTCGCCTACAATAACAGTTATCATTCGAGTATCGGGATGGCACCATATGAGGCCTTGTATGGCCGTAGATGTCGTTCTCCTGTAGGATGGGAGGAGGTTGGTGACAAGTAGATATTCGCTCCCGATTTGATACGTTAGGCCTCTGAGGATGTCCAATTGATTTGTGAGAGGTTGAGGACAGCTCAGAGTCGACAGAAGAGTTATGCTGGCAGGAGACGTAGACCGTTGGAGTTTACAGCAGGGGAGTCAATATTCTTGAAAGTTTCTCCTTCCAAGGGTATTACGAGATTCGAAAAGAGAGAAAAGTTGAGCCCTCGCTTCATAAGACCTTTTGAGATACTCGAGAGAGTGGGAGATCGAGCTTATAGGCTAGCGTTGCCACCAGAGCTAGTAAATGTCCATAACGACTTCCACGTCTCCATGCTTCCGAAGTATCAGTCGGATTCGTCTCATGTGATCAGATACGAGTCACTGGAGCTCAGTGAGAGTATGTCCTATGTTGAGAGACCGATCCAGGACATGGATAGGAAGGAGAAGGTATTGAGATCGAAGACGATTCCCCTGGTGAAAGTACTGTGGCATTATCACACTCCGGATGAAGCGACTTGGGAGATAGAGAGTTTGATGAAAGAGAAGTATCCGAAGTTGTTCAGAGACTGATTTGGTTCCAATTTGGAGGACCAAATTCTTTTAGTGGGGGAGATTATGTAAGACCCACTTTGTACGTGCTTGTCGATACATTTCCTTATGATTCATGTGATGTACACTTCCACATATTAATTGAATCATAAGAAGAGTTTTGACTGAATTAAATTTGCAAATAGAATAAAATGAAAGATCGGTGAATTTATGTAGTAGCCAAATACGGGCCGAGATGGCCATAGGTCAAGCGAAAGGGATCAAAATTTTGTTGACAGAAAATACGAATTTAAAATAAGAAAAGATAGTGGATGTATGAAGGAAAATCGGGTTAAATTGGCTCCGAAATAAGTGTAGGGGGTAAAATGGTCAAAAGACCAAAATCCGGTATAAATTTGATAAGAGAATTTTAATTAAAAATAAGGATTTAGGATATCTTGATCAATAATGAGGAAATTATACAATTTCGAGTCTAATTGATCAAGATCCGAAATTTTTAAAAATACCGAAAAGTCACTCGGGACAATATCCCGAAAATACGGAGAAATTATATCGAAAAATGGTTAAAAAATATTATAAATAAATTAAATAAATTTAAATAAATTTATTTGGAATAAAATAATAGATTTTGTAGATATTTTAGAATATATTTGAATATTTTAATGATTATTTTAATAATAAAGTAATTTATAAATAATAATAATAAAAAAAAGAACTGAAATTTTTAGGCAGAGAGAAAAGAAGGAAATCGACGTAGACCGAGGTGAAGAAGGAGGGACCGGACAGCCACCGTCCGGTAATCAATCGGCCAAGTGAGGGCCAAAAAAGGAAGAGGACGCCGGCTCGACCTCCCTGGTACCGACGACACAACCCACCGACGCCGAAATCCGACGGATCGAGGGAGAGAAGCCTCGGAGAGAAGAAACGAAATCGACGGCCACCGGCGTCGATTCGACCCCGACCACCGCCTGCTGAGGGACCCCCACGTGATACCGAGCAGATTGGTGGTGGCCACGGCTGGCGAAACTGATGGACGGCGTTGAAAACGGCGTGAAAGGAAAATGGGTACCGACGACGAGCAGAGAACAGGCCGGACTGGCCACTTTCCGGCCACCATTAGTGAAACCGAGGCCAGATTCATGAATCGGACTACCCCGCGGAGCTGCTGGAGGCGGAAGCTGGTGAGGAACCGACCGGCAGAGCTCCGAACGACGAAGAAGAAAATGAGACCAGACTGAACCGGCTGGACCGAATCGGTCTGAATCGGGTTGAACCGGACCGAACCGGTTCAGCCAAGAAAGAGAGGAAAAATGGAGAAAAAAGAGAAAAAGGTAAAAAAGGAAGAATTTTTGGGGATACACCAGACTTCGGGTAAGTCGATACGAGGTCAAAAGTGACCAATTTGATTTTCGAGAAATTTATTTAAATTATATTTGATCGAAAATTAACCCGAAATTAAATATAAAATTGTGCAGTTTTTCGACAAAGCCAGAACGAGAGCCAATTGAGCTTCGATTTTCGTACCCTGAATCATATTGGGTAAGTATATTTTAATTACGATAATATGAGCCATTTAATACAGAGTTTCGAGTATTTTACGAAATTTACGGATTAATTCTGTATAAGAAGGAATATTATTCGGAATTGTAACGTAATTACCGTAAATAGTATACGGGCTATCCAATGAGTTTGGAACGAAGCCCGATGATTATTGGTAAGCTGAATGAGCCCAGTAAACCCGAAGAAGGGATTTAATAAGTATAAACGGGCTGAAAATGGGTCGAGGTCCATTAAGGTGCAATTGGGCCCAGTAAAGTAAAACATGCCCAGTACTTTAGATTGATCAGTGAATGTGACATACTGATAAAGATAAGTGAATTAACCCAAATATGTGGTTATATGCAGTTCCGTAGACTTGGTTGGCGCGCATTTGGACTGAGAGATCGGGTATTATCGAGACGGAATAAGTTTGCGCGTGATTCTAGGTAAGGGAATTTTGTAGGTGCATAGAGATACCTATAGGTATTTTTGAGGGGATTTACAGGGCCTAGAATTTCTTAAAGTATCTAGAAACGAAATAATAATTTTTACAAAAAATCGGGGCATGTGTGAATAAATAAAAAGACGATATTGCCCCTAGGATTAAAATTTACAAAAAGGGTAGTAAGGCAAATAAATTACATTATTATCATGTTTTGATGTTTTATATGAATGCATTGCTTTGGTTTAAGCAAATTTACACATAAGTTGGCTGTTGATTTCATGAATTATACGAAAAGGTACCGGTTTGTACCGGTTACGATTTTAAAAGATCTTTTTATCAAGATTGAGCCACCTATCATATTTGCACGAGTAAAAAGAGTGCTAGAGTCTTACTCGCACTAAATTTTACTGATTTATTTCTGATAAAAAGCCGTACTAGAGCATTGCTCGTACGAGAAATTTGTGTGTGTACAAAAATCGTGTTGGAGCTTCGCTCGCACAAGATTTTAGATATCATGATATGCATAGCGCCGTGCTGGAGCTTCGGTCGCACTAAACGTGAGTTGACATGCATATAGTCGTGCGGAAGCCTCCAGTAGACTGTGTCGCAGGGAGTTGATATGCTCGCACGTATACTTTGAGACATGGGTTGGTTATCGACATAGTATTGGGGTGGATAAGACCTATGGCAGGCACCCCCAGACTATGATATGGGTCCACGGAGTACGTTGTACCATGTATGTCACACGAAGTACGTTGTACCGTGCAGTCATGATGACTCGATGATGTTACTTGATATTCTGTCGGGTAGGATTTGACCCCACCTCCCGTTACAGTTGTGATGTCCCACACATCAAGATCCGTGTAGCCTGGGATCACAGGGACATAATATGACCATAGTCCTCGATTTTCATACAGTAACCTACATGCCTCACATGATATCATACGGTCTGAATAGACCAGGACAGACCCGAAGGAGGGGTAATGTCCTGATTTATGTTTTTAAACGAGATGCGATTTAATGAATCAAGGTATTCTCGAGGGATGGGTTTAGCCTTGATGTGGTTGTTTTATGATGAAACAAATAAGTTTTAACATGATGAGTTTATGATGAAACAAATAAGTTTTAACGTGATAAGCATGAGATGTCATACATGATGATTTTTCCATGTTTGTTTTATATGTCAATTTCATGATTTCTCTTATATGATATATACATACATGTGGCATCATTTTAGTCTTACCCTATGCTCTAAATGTAAACGATTTTATATCATGACATTATCAGCACGTAGATAGTATAGTTATCTACCTGCTTACATTATTGCCTTACTGAGCTAGTTATGCTCACCCTTTCATTTTTCACCCTCCACAGAGCATCTACAGTAGTTAAGAGCGAGTAGAGACTGCATTCCTGGTTGTCCGCTGCTCCCATCGTGAATCAGGTATACACATCATACAGTTTTGTATCTAAACAAATAATAGCACAGTTTTGTAACGAATAATTATGGGGGATGTAAATATATGAAAACATATGTACATACAGTTGTATAATATATGTACTTATTATTACACTGTCTGAAATTCTAACATTTTTACCATGGTAAGAATGATATGGTTAAATGGGATAAGAGTTAGGATTATTACTGACTCATAGCCCAATTCGTTAAAAATGAAAATTGTCACGAGGAGGTGAGAAGTATAGAAAAAGCGAAAAATTTGTAGTAATTTTGGTAGAACGGGTCGTGACAAGTAATATGCAAGATGTTGGGATTATACATAAAATTGTACTGGAGCGTTGCTCGTACGAGGATATTTGCTGACGATGCATGAAATCGTGTTAGAGCTTCGCTCGCACTGGATTTTCACACTATGGTATGTATGAGCCATGAAGCTGGTAAGATTCTTAAGCCCAACATCCTTAAGCCCGTTGGGGTGGGGAGGCTCTATTCGGTGGGGATGCTCTCTTACATGGAAAAGTAATGCTCGCACGTACACTTGAGACTGTGTAGGTTACACATGGCATGGGGTGGATAAGTCTTATGGTAGGCACCCCTAACCATGATATTGGTCCGTGGAGTACGCTGTACCATGTAGATCACATGGAGTACGCTGTACCACGTGGTTGTGGTGATGATTTGAAAACTCTGACGAAGAACTAACCCACCTTCAAGGATCCATGTGGTCTGGGATGATTATGACATAGTTGGCCAACGTAGTATTTGATATATATAGTGACCACCTGTCTCACATAATATCCCATGATTTTTGTATACTGAGTACGATTGTGTTGTCAATGGTAGACCCAAGGGAGGGGTCGAGCCTTGTGAGATTGTATTTAAAGAGAGGGTTCTTGCTAATTGTGATGTATATTGACGTGTTTTGAGAAAGCGATAAGTCCTGGGGGATCTTTTGTGATGAATTTCCATTTTGATGTGTTTTAATGATGATGAGCATGAGAGGTTTCACATGATGACTTTTCCATGTTTTTCAGCATATGATATATGTATATACATGTAGCATAGTTTTGATGTTTCCTCATGCTCTAGATGCTAATGATTTTATGCATGACACTATAAACATGTAGATAGTGTAGTTATCTACCATGCTTGCATTATTGCCTTATTGAACATGTGGTTGCTCATCCCATTTATTTTCTCCCTCTACAGAGCACACATAGTAGCCTAGTGAAGGACTGATGCGTTATTTTTGGATATTCGTTATTCTCCATCGCCCAGAGGTATACACACATGAATTCTTTTTGTATCTAAACACGTGATAGCACAGATTCATTTTAAAATGTAATATGGGGAATGTAAATGTTAGTAAACATGTCACGTATAAGTACATGACTTAACTTTCAAATGCATGGAATTATTTTGATTAATTGGAAGATGTATGGAAATGGTGATTGTTACTGACTCACACCCCAACTGTATTTGTGAAGGTTGTTCACGATCGGGTAAGTTAATGGTTAAAGCGAAAAATTTATAGTGATTTTTAGACGAAATGGATAAAAAAGGTCGTGACAACAGGAACCTTAGATTAATTACCTTAAACTATGTTAAGAAGCCAGCTACTTGATATTCCCATATGAGATTGCTCACATGACAAATTAAAGTTAAAGAAAAATGAAAAAGTTAGCCCTATTTTTGTACTTTCTCATATTGTACCTCTCTGTAGCGTCTTTTGAGTCATGACAGTATTTGTTGATATCAGAGCAAGTTTATTCTGTTGAGTTTGTAAAGAAATGTTCTAAAAGTCTTTTACGTCTTAGTCACATCCCACAGTATGTTGTCTGTGTGAATATAAACTATGAGTTAAAGTAGGATTGTCCTGATGCATGCAAATTTTTCTGTATAGAATAGTGGAAATACTGAAAGGAAAATTGAGACCTCCACGTGGGAGACGAGATCCATTTCCATCTCCTGGTAAGCAAAATAGTCTCAAATACACGTACCATCTGGATTGGCTAGAATAGAACTTTGATGACATCACTACTACATTACAAAACCTGATTACACTAATCACTTAACAGTTAAGTGATGCTCAATAGAATCCACCATCACTAGCGGAACTTCAGACACCTGCTGCTCAGCACCCACCTAATCCTATGCAGCCTCAAGCTCTACCACTAACTCCTCAACCAACTACCTCTGAGCCATCACCTTAACAGCTGGTAGTTCCTTCTCCTCAACCTATTGTAGCACTGCTAGCAACCCTAGTGCGAACAAGTTTAAATAGTTCTAGAAAATGAACTCGCTTTCATTTAAGGGGGTTAAAGACCCAAAGGTGGTAGGGACATGGCTTATGAAGATCAAAAAGGTCTTTGAGTATATGGATTACAGACCAAAGGCTTTGGTTGTCTCAATCATCTAAATGTTCGAGGAAGAGGTTAAACACTGGTGGCGATCAGCTAAAACTATTCAGAGAAGTTGGGGGCTAGTGATTTCCTGGGATAAATTTCTTACTGCATTTAATGATCAATAATTGGACCAAGGAATATGACAGTAGACCAATATGAGTCTAAGTTTACCATATTGAGCCACTATTATCCATTGATTGCACAAAATCAGGTCCGCAAGAAAGTAAAGGTTATTGATGGACTGAAACCCGCCATCAGAGGCAGGTTAGCAGCTCTGCACATTATTTCTTTTTCAAAGGCTATCCAATAGGCTCAATTCGTTGAACAAGACTTAAACAAGGCTCAAACTCAATATGATACATGGAGTAAGAGTAAATGTAAAAGGTCAGTGTAGGGTAAGCTAGTTTCTGATAAGTCAAAGGGTAAGGAAACGAGGTAAAAGATAGATGCGCCTGGACTACATGCTACTTAGCCTAAGGCTATTTAGACTTGTCTGTGATGAGGTAAGAATCGTGAGCATAAGCCATGTTATCTCGAGATAGGTGCCTACTTCAGGTGCTAAAAAATAGGACACTTTATCAGGGATTGCCCTAGAATGAAAGTTTCAAAGTAAAGACTAAAGAAACCAGCCACCAAAAAGGCGAAATCGACAAATAACGGTGAGAAGCTAGTAGCTCAGGACAGAGTCTTCACCTTCGATCAGGAGGCTATAAACATATCTGACACTATCATTTAGGGTAAGCTTCATATCTTTATTGTGAAGGTTTATGTTTGATATATCTTGGCTTTACACATTAGTTTGTTTCACACTTGTTTGCTATGAGAATGAACATAGAGCCAGAGAAACTAGATACGTGTTAAAGAAGGAGTTAGAGGCTGATTTAATTTTATTAAACGTGTACGATGTAGATATGATTTTGGGTATGAATTGGTTAGCCACCAACCATGCCAGTGTAGATTGTCATAGTAAAAGTGTAACTTTTGCTCTCCAAAAAAAAAAAAAAACGTCATACAGCTCAATAAATGAAATGGAAGTAAATATTTTTCTTTTGGAAATCTTATGTAAATACATTATTATGTGTTGTGAAGGTTGCCTAGCTTTTTGTCAATGATACAATTAGGATATTTCTGAAGCCATCTGATATCCTGAGAATTAGAGACTTTCTTGTAACATTCGCTAAATACGCAGTTGCGTGTAAGTTGAATAACTAATAAATGGATTAATATAAATTAATTTGCTAAAAATTTTGATAAATTGCCGAAAGGAGTGAGGTCATTAGGCTACTCAGGAAAATTGGTGGAATTCCGGGACTAATGTAAAATGCTAAATTTCCACATCCCGATGTCAAATATATAATTATAAGGAAGAGTATACTTAGTGGAATTTGCTAGAGAATTAATTTCACAATATATTAGAGGTAATATACTAAAATAAGGATGTTGGAAATTAATATAAAAGGTTAATGGGGAGCATGGGATTTTAATTTAAAGGTTATGTCTTAAAATAATCGTGTATTATAATGAAATATTGTCCCACTAACTAATATATAATCTTAATATTTATATATAAAAGAAATTGAAAAGTGGGACATGGTCCCTATATTAAATTTCTTTTATGGA
Organism: Firmiana major; assembly: GCA_033439115.1. NCBI lineage: Eukaryota > Viridiplantae > Streptophyta > Magnoliopsida > Malvales > Malvaceae > Firmiana > Firmiana major. Next base: position 5,947,079 of record CM065909.1, read on the forward strand.
AAATGACTAATTTAACTAGCCTAGTTAAACTATAGTAAAACTTATTAACACTATTCATCATCTCCTTCCTTTAGCTATTTCCGCCATCTTCATTTCTTTCCAAGCTCTCCATCTATTCTTCACCGAACAGTGGGGAAAACTTAATGGAATTTATAATCAAACACCATGAAACCAAAGAAGGAAGTCTACTAATATCAAATCTATAGTTGCATGTGTGATTTGTAGAGAGAAAGGTTTTAACCGAGAGGGTCCTTAAAAGATCGAGCAATCGATCCTGGTGAGTTAAGGTAAGAAAATTCATTCTTTCTTTAAGGTTTAATGAGTAATAGTGTAAATGGTGATGAACAACTTCTTGCATGTTGATTTGGCTAGAGTTAATGTGCAAACGAGAGCTTGATTTACAAAGGAGATATGGTTTTAATACTTTTTACCTAAGAAAAGGTACGGTTTTAAAAAAAATCTAAAGCTTGAATGTGTAATCCATGGAGACTTGATTGTTGCATGTTTATTTGTATTAGGAAATGATGAAACCAAAGGATAGGGATGAAGAAAGGAGCCACAATTTGAGGTTTAATATGTGTGAAAGTTTAATGTTTCATCAAATTGCCATGGTTAACTCTGAAATCTACAACTAATAGATGGTTTTATGATGACTTGGTGTTAGAAGCTTGCAAGCTGAGAGCTTTAGGAAGGAGAGCAAACAAATTTTACAAGAATTGATAAGGTATAGTGGTTCTCTTAAATTTAAATATTGATGATGATGAGATAATGTGTAGTGTGGTTAACTATGAAATCTATAACTAAGAGATGGTTTTATGATGACTTGGTGTTAGAAGTTTGTAAGCCTTGAGTTTTAGGAAGGAAAGCACACAGATTTTACAAGAATTGATAAGGTATAGTGGTTCTCTTAAATTTAAATATTGATGATGATGAGATAATGTGAAAAGTAGTGAAAATAAATGATGGAAGTAAAATATGTGATGTGGTGGGGTCTTGATGAATTAGAGAAGAAAAAAGATATCTAGGTTTATATGCCATAAACGTGAATGTCTTATGGTATTGTCTTGGTTAATATAATAATAGTGGAAAAGATCAAAAAGCAAGCTTTAAAGAGGAAATAATAAATGTTAAAATAATTAATACCCTTGGAATTGGTAGTGATAAGCATGCAAGTATAGAAAGGTGATTAATCCTACATATGTGCTCTGTCCATGACCCAACTTCAGAAACTTATTCTAATTAATCAATAATGGGTTTAAATCTGAAAGATTTATGGCTTATAGCCTATCAAATTCGCTCTATGTTAGACTTGTAATCACTCAATTTAGAGTTCCCTAGCTTGAGATTTATGCAATTTAAAGGATACTCACTTTTAAAAAGGCATTTCCTAGGGTCATCTTTACAAATTCATGGAAATTGATACAAATTGAATTAAGCTTCGATTTTTACATTTCCAGATAGGAATTGAGTTAGATTTCATATGGTTTTGGAATAACATTAATTCGACATCCCTACATTTAGTTATGTACATTTTAGTGCACAAAGGTCAGTTAGTCATTTTGCCTGAACGTGCCTACACATAGGGTAACTTTGGAAATTTAAATCTGAAAGATTTATGGTGTTTAACCTATCAAGTTAGGTTTATGTCAGACTTGGAATCACTTAATTTAGAGTTCCCTAGCTCGAGTTTTATGCAATTTAATGCAGGATACTCACTTTCGGAAACGCACTTCCAAGGGTCATCTTTAAGAATTCATGGAAATCGATACAAATTTAATTAAGCTTCGGTTATTACATCTCCTGATAGGGAATTAAGTTAGATTTCATATGGTTTTTCGGAATAACATTAATTAGACATCCCTACATTTAGTTATGTGCACTTTAGTGCACAAAAGGTTAGTTAGCCATTCCGCCTGAACGTGCCTACACATAGAGTAACTTTGGAAATTTAAATCTGAAAGATTTATGGCCTTGAGCCTATCAAGTTAGGTTTATGTTAGGCTTGGAATTACTCAATTTAGAGTTCCCTAGCTTGAGACTTTTGCATTTTAGTGTAGGATACTCACTTCCAAAAACGCACTTGCTAGGGTCATCTTTAAAAATTCATGGAAGTTGATACAAATTGAATTAGGCTTCGATTTTTACATTTCCAGATAGGGAATTAACTTAGATTTTATATGGTTTTGGAATAACATTAATTGGACATCCCTACTTTTAGTTATGTGCATTTTTGTGCTCAAAGGTTAGTTGGCCATTCTACGTAAACGTGCCTACACATAAGGTAACTTCGGAAATTCAAATCTAAAAGATTTATGGCTTTTAGCCTTTCAAGTTAGGTTTATGTCAGACTTGGAATCAATCAATTTAGAGTTCCCTAGCTTTAGATTTATGCAACTTAGTACATGATACTCACTTCCAAAAACGTACTTCCCAAGGTCATCTTTAAAAATTAATGGAAATTGATAAAAATTGAATTAGGTTTTGGTTTTTACATTTCCAGATAGGGAATTAAGTTGGATTACATATGGTTTTGGAATAACATTAATTGGGCATCCCTGCCTTTAGTTTTGTGCATTTTAGTGCACAAAGGTCAGTTGCCCGTTCTGCTTGAACATGCCTACACATAGGGTAACTTTGGAAATTTTCTGGTGTTGATCTAGAATGAATTAAATAATGAGCCTTACATTTCCAAATAGGAAGTTAAGTTAGGTTTCATACAAAATTGACGGTTTGTTAATCGGACTCCGAATTTTTTGCTTAAGGCCAGAAAAATGTTAAAAGGTCAGATTTATAATTTAAATAGTGAGGTTATGTGGTACTATATTTTACGGGAATATGTTGGATTGGTTAAATAAATAATTGAAACCAAGAATATGATAGTACAGTGATATTTGATGAGTAAAATTAAAGTACAAGTGTTTAGTAAACAATAAGTGTACTAACATGTTTCAAAATTGTTATAGGTGGTGCAAATTAGACCACAAAGTGGTTTTAAAAGGGAGCTTGCGATTAGTAGTAACTTCTATTATTAAACAAAAAAATGAGTTAATGCAATTAATACAAGTTCATGGAATCAATTTGTCGTATAATTCTTATTTGTAGCTAATCATCGAGCTACGTAGGTATTCATGTGGACTTAGGAAACGTGTGCCATGTAGTACAGTTATAGCTATATATAAAAAAGTGGTAAGTGAAAGTATAAGTATAAATTGCATGATTTTAAATTGTTTTATATGATTATGCTTTTAATCATGCTTTGATACCGACTATATGAAAAGTGTGCTTGATCGGCTTTGTCATAATATATTTTAAATTGACGTGAAAAATTGTGAAATCATTACCCCGGTGTTGATTTGAGTTACTAGCACGCTTATAGCATTTTTATTTATAATCTAATGATTTCATTGTGCTTTAAGAGAAATGGAATTGAACTTAGCATGCTTTTTTCTATGTTTAGTCGAATGTGTTATTTTTACATAAATTTTGATATGAATTTAAAGGCTAAGAGAGGGGTAACAGGGTTTAAAAGATGCTGATATGTTAGCACACTAAAATTACTAACCATGGTCCAAGTAATGTTGGGGTTGAATCCTTTCACGATGATTTTGTGAGAATAACACTCTTGAATTGCTAGAGTAAGTATTTGGTTTTGTCCTACCGCAAGAGGATGGGAGATTACCGAGGGGGTATAATATGCATCAGGTACCATCTGATCAATGGTATGGCGAACTTGTGTCCACATAAGTAGGTTCCTAGTGAAGAACGAGTAGGTTTATTGATACTGCAATGATCTAGTGTTATTATATGAGCTTTAGACATATAACTTAATGGTGTACACTGTCAGACCCGTGTTTTTGATTTACGTATGTAACTTGTACTTTATGATTCTTATGTGTACGAATATTTTATTTCATAGTTGAATCATAAGAAGAGTATTTACTATCATGCAATCGACAATTAAAGAATTTAAAAATGCATGTAAGCTACATAACAGCGAGATAAGGGTTAAAGTGATTCCCGAACAAGTACAGGGTAAAACGGTCAAATGACCGAAATCCGGTATAAATTCGATGAGAAACTTTCATTAAAAATATGAAATTGAGAAATCTTGATCAAAATCGAGGAAAATATTCAATTTCGAGTTCAATTGATAAAGATACGAATTTATTTAATATTTTCAGAATTTTTGCCTCGAAAAACATCCCGAGAATAGTGAAAAAAAATACCGAAAATGTAAAATAAGACTGATAAATTCATTTACGGATTAAATGAATTTAATATGATTTTTTTTAGATATTTTGGAAATTTTTAATATTATTTTAATGATTAAAATAATATTAAAATCATTTATAAATATTAAAAGAAAAAAAGAAATCAAAAAATAGAAATTTGAAAACGCGGGGAGAGAGAAAAATAGAGAGGAAACCGCGTGAAGACCGACGGAAAAGAGAAACCATCGGACAGCCACCATCCGGCAACCCAGCGGCCAGCGAAGGGCAGGAAAAGGAATAGGGGAACCCCGCAACCTCCCAGCCACTGGGACGCGCTCCACCAGCGCCGGAAAAGGCAGATCAACGAGGTTGAAGCCGCGAAGAAGAGAAGTGAAATTCGGCTGCCACCAGCAGTGATTGGTCCCGATCGAGGCCAGTCAAGAGGTCCCCAGGCTGAGGAGCGCCAAACAGCGGCAGCGGCACTCTAAGAACAGGTCGGACGATGCGGGCATGACCAAAGAAGCCCTGAACCGGTCGGCGGTTCAGTGAAGAAGCTTCTGCGCTGAACCGGACCGGACCGGTTCAGCCAAAGAGAAAAGGGGAAAAAGAGGAAAAAGAAAGAAAAAGAAAAATAAAAATTTTTGGGATTTCACCGGACTTCGGGTAAGTCGATACGAGGTCAAAAGTGACCGATTTGATTTTCGATAAATTTATTTAAATTATATTTAATCAAAAATTGACCCGGAGTTAAATATACAAAATTGTGCAGTTCGACGATAAATTCCAAACGGAAGCCTGATCGAACTTCGATTTGCGTACCATCACATAATCTCGGGTAAGTAAAGCTCAATTACGACCATTTATGTGATTATAACGTATTTAAGATTTATTTTACGCATTTCGGATTAAATTCCGCATTTAGTGAATTATATTCGAAATTTCAAATTAACTGTCGTAAATGATATACGGGCTATCCAATGAGCTTGGAATAAAGCCCAATGGGTATTGATAGACCTAATGAGTCGATAGACTCTGATGAAGGGAAATAATACGTGGAAACGAGCTTAATATGGATTAAGGCCCAATTAAAGTGTTTAAGGCCCATTAAGAGTAAACGGATCCATTTAAGTGAAATGAACTGTATTAAATGTGTAATACAGTAGGAAACGTGAAATTAATCCAGTGAATGGTTAAATACAGCTCCAGAGTCATATTGAGAGTGACCGGACTGCGAGGTTTGGTCAACACAGAGGAAGAGAAGTCACACTATGTGATCCAAGGTAGGGGACTCTTGCAAGTAGTTAGAGATATCTGTGAGTATTTTCGTCAGCTTTTGCATTCACTGAAATTGTTTGAGGGTAAGAGAAAATCAATAATATTATAGGGACCCGATATGGGTAAATTACGATTTTGCTCCTAGTTAGGTAAAAAGTCAAATTTTGGGAAAAGTTGTAAAAAACATGGAAATGATGTTTTGAGTGTTTTTTACTACTGTGTAGCAGAAGAGTATGTGGATGGGCTAATGTTTTGAGGTCGTGTAAACTAAGCACACTTTATAGTGCTGATTTTAGTAATTTTAAACATCTCTGTTTTTAAAGAGTCATCTACCTAATTATGTGGAAACAATCGTGCTGGAGCACAGCTCGCACTTGATTTCAGATGTTTTTCACATACATTAGTGCTGGAGGTTTACTCGTACTACATTTACTTGACATGCATGATAGAGTACTGGAGCATTGCTAGTACTCAGTTTTATGTGATTTGTGCATGATAGAGTGCTGGAGCGATTAGCTCATACTCAAGTTTTACATGAGATACATGACAGAGTGTTGGAGCGTTGCTCGTACTCGATTCTTCATGATTTGTACATGACATAGTACTTGAGCGATTTGATCGTAGTTGATTTGAATGAGAACTATGCATGACCTAGTGCTGGAGGTTTACTCACACTAGTGTTGATATTTTGACATGCATATACAGTGTTTTGAGGCGAAGCATTGACTGTGAGTCACACTCAAGACGCGCACTGTAATTTACGTGATATATAGACATGTTAGAAAAACCGTGACGATTTCCTCCGTGTAGACTGAGTGTCACACTGTTAAGATGTTCTCACGTGGATTTAGAGACGTGGCATTTATTCCATAATATGAGGGCTAAGACCTATGGCAGGCACCCCAACTATGATGTATTTTCATGGTATGAGAGGCTAAGACCTATGGTAGGCACCCCGACCATGATGTAGGGTCCATGGGTATACGTTGTACCGTGCGTGTGGTATGGAGTACACTGCACCGTGTTCTGTTATGGAGTTGTGGAGGAGAGTTGTTGATAGCTGGCGGTTGTGATGGACTGACCCCCCTCCCGTTACAGTAGTGATAACCTACACACCGAGTACTATGTTGCCTGGGATTTCACCACATGTTAGGATATGGCCTTAGTCCAGAGATATTGCATTTAGCCACTGAGTCTCGCATGATATATCACATTTGTTTTTATGATACGGGTAGACCTGAGGGATGGGTCGGAACCCGATTTGTTTGTGTTGTGATGAGAAATGCCATATTTACTGTGTTTTGAATGTAAATGGCATATTTTATATAAAGACATTCTTAAATGATTAAATATAGAGATATTGCATTTAGCCATTGAGTCTCGCATGATATATCACATGTGTTTTTATGATACGGGTAGACCTGAGGGATGGGTCGGAACCCGATTTGTTTGTGTTGTGATGAGAAATGCCATATTTACTGTGTTTTGAATGTAAATGGCATATTTTATATAAAGGCATTCTTAAATGATTAAATATGCACTGTTTTGCATGAATGCCTATGATTGATGAACCAGCATGTGTTTAGTACATAGGATTTTAAATCTGTACTATATTATATATTTTGAAACATGCTTCTGAATTGAGAGAAAGAAAGGCAAAGCACTATTTTCAATAGATAAGATGGATGTCTACTTGCTTGCCTGATTTCCTTACTGAGCACGTTGATAGCTCATCCCATTCATTTTCCCCCATCTCTATAGATTCTCGTCAGTAGATCTAGTCGGCCAGGGTATTGCATTCCTTTGATCTGCTGCCACTCCCCATCTAGCGAAAGGTATATACAAGCGGACTCTTTTGTATCTGAACAATGTATAAACACGTGATTTACATGGTTTTAATGTTGGGGATGTAAATGTAATGATGTAATTATATTAAGTATATGAATTTACTTATGATATGAATATCATGTATGTATGATACATGAATGAATGGTAAGATATGTATGGATGTGAGGACTGATGCCTATTCACAGCCCAACTGTTGAGGAGAGAAATGTAAGTAAAAGGTGAAAAATTTATTGTGGTTTTTGGTAAGTTGCGTGTAGGAGGAGGGCGTGACAGAATGGTATCAGAGCCTAGTTGGTCTGATATGAATAGGTATTAGTAATTAGGAAAATGTACATCCTCATATCACTGTGTTTTGTTCAGTTGTAATTGTGTATACAAGATGAGAAGTTGACAAATTAATGTTTGTGAATGAAGGAATCTAGGTATTATGGCAATTACCCGCCGCGGTAGAGGGGCGAGAGGTAGGGCTGGAGGCCGTAGAGGTAGGCCGACTAGCCAGGGTGAGTCTTCGACTGCCCATACACGCCCAAGTACTACTGAGGTACCAGATACTATTGAGGCATGCTTCATGAGGATAGAGCATAGCTTGGAGGCGATAGTAGGGTTGTTGGCACAAACTTTGCCAGGTAGACAGAGGCAGGATGCAAAGACTGCGATAGGGGAGGCAGTTACACCTGATACACCTGCGCAGCATGTACAGAGGCCACAGACTACTGATACTCCTACACCCCCACCAGTTTAGGTTAGTAGAGGATTGGGATATGGGTGACATTTGGATCGATTGCGACAGTTCCAGAAGCTTGGACCTCCATCTTTTCGAGGGGTCAAGCACTCAGCCAATGCTGAAGAGTTGATAGGCGAGATGGAGAAGTTGTACGATTTTTTTGATTGTACGACTTTAGAGAGAGTCGCATTTGCTGCGTTCCTACTGAAGGGAACGACAGAGCATTGGTGGAAGTCCACCAGGCCGATATTGAGAGCTCGACATACTGAGATCAGTTGGGAGCTATTTCTGGATGCCTTCAGGAGGTAGTTTGTTCCTGATACGGTGCAGCGTAGATTGCAGGCCGAGTTTTGGGATTGAGCCAGGGAGTCTCACAGTGGATGAGTATGAGACTAGATTTTTTGCCCTGGAGAGAAATGATCCCGATACCATGTACAGCGAGACCAAGAAGGTCCGTAGATTTATCGATGGATTGAGACCGGTGTTACGGTCTAGATTGGTACAACTGGACATTGGTACATATGATGAGGCAATGCGCAGGGCGCAGCTTTTCGAGTAAGATTATGAGAGACATTCCTCTGAGTTTAAGAAGTTTAGTCGAAATTGAGATAGAGAGAGGAAGAGGTTGGCTAGAGATAGAGGGTTCAGTTATCGAGGAGGGAGGAGACTCTTCGGTAAGGGACCACGGATAGAGGAGGTGCGAGAGCAACCAGTTAGACCTCTTACATACCTGACCATAGCTCCAGCGAAGGGCATTGTGAGTAGAAGATCGAGGCCTATTACTGATCGGCGCAGTCGATGTGGTAGACATCATGGCGGTAGACCTTGTCCGTTGAGCGCTGTTGTATGTTTTCGATGTGAGAAATAGGGGCACATTGCTAGAGAGTGCCCAGAGACATTTGTGGCTGCCCCACAGAAGGGCAGGGAGCCTGATAGAGCTTCAGCTGGTACGTCTGCTCAGAGAGGGAGAGCGACAACAGAGGAGAAAGGGAAACAAGTGCTGGATCGAGGGCTAGTACATGCCTTGGACTAGGACACAGTTGATGCTTTTGCAGATGTGATTCGAGGTTTTATTACGTATGTGGTGGATACGGATAAGGTACATCCGGAGTTGGTAGATATTCCTGTGGTCAGTGAGTACCCAGAGTTTTCCTGTTTGAGTTGTCAAGGTTACCACCAGACAGAGAGATGGAGTTCTGTATAGATTTAGTGCCTGGTACTGAGCCTACTTTGAGACTACCGTATCGCATGGCCTTAGTTGAGCTGGAGGAGCTCAAGAGACAGTTGCAGGAGCTGTTGGATAGGGGTTTCATTCGACCGAGTGTTTCACCGTGGGGAGCACCGGTTTTGTTTATGAGGAAGAATGATGGAAGCTTCCGATTATGTATGGACTACAGATTGTTGAATAAGGCTACCATCAAGAATAGGTATCCCCTTCCACGCATTGACGACTTACTGGATCAGCTTCAGGGAGCGCAGGTTTTTTCTAAGATTGATATGAGGTCCGGGTATCATCAGTTGAGAGTCTAGAGTAGAGATGTACCCAAGACGGCATTTAGGACCCAATATGGCCACTATGAGTTCCTAGTTATGCCATTCGGACTAATGAATGCTCTCGCAGCTTTCATGGCTATGATGAACGATGTGTTCAAGCTATATTTGGATCAGTTTGTTATCGTTTTCATCGATGACAAATTGGTGTATTCGAGATCCGAGGAGGAGCATAAGCAGCACCTCAGGAAAGTATTGCAGACTCTACGAGGGCAGCAGTTGTATGCTAAACTCAGTAAGTGTGATTTTTGGTTGACAGAGATCTCATTTTTAGGACATGTAGTGTCGAGGGATGGTGTATCAGTAGATCCATCCAAGAATGAGGTTGTAGTTCAGTGGGAACAGCCGAGGACAGTTACCGAGATCAGGAGTTTTCTGGGTTTAGTAGGGTGCTATCAGAGATTCGTTGAGGGATTTTCAAATTTGGCTGCTCCGTTGACACGTCTCACTTGGAAGAGTGTTATATTAATGTGGGACGAGGATTGTGAGAGGAGTTTTTAAGAGCTGAAGAGTCGATTGACCATTGCTCCGATTCTCACTATTCCTACCAGCTTAGGAGGATTTGCAGTATATACCGATGCTTCACATCATGGACTGGGCTGTGTGTTGATGCAGGATAGGAGGGTAGTTGCTTATGGATCCAGACAGCTGAAGGATCATGAGAAAAACTATCCGACCCATGATTTAGAGTTAGCAGCAGTAGTGTTTGCATTGAAGGTATGGCGCCACTACTTGTATGGCGAGAAGTTTCAGATTTTTACCGACCACAAGAGCCTCAAGTACCTGTTCTCACAGAAGGAGTGGAACATGAGACAGAGAAGATGGTTAGAGCTTCTGAAGGATTATGATTGTAAGATACTTTATCATCCGGGTAAGGCTAATGTTGTAGTAGATGCTTTGAGTAGGAAGAGCCTTGGGATGGAATCGTATATGATGGTCAGGGAGTACGAGCTGCTAGAGCAGTTTGCTAGCCTCAGTTTGGGAGTTGTGCCTTCGGACATGGATGCAGATTGTATGATTACGAGTCTACGCTTAGAGCCAGATCTGTTGGACAGGATCAGACAGGCTTAACAGACTAATCTGTATTGCATCGATGTGATTGGTCAGATGCAGAGGGGCACAGTGATTGATTTTGAGTTGAGTTCTAATGGACTACTGAGGTTCAGAGGTAGACTGTGTGTTCCCGAGGACCCAGAGCTCAAGAGATTGATATTGTCAGAAGCTCATTCATCGAGGTACACGTTGCATCCGAGGAGTGGCAAGATGTATTAGAACCTCCAGAAGGTGTACTGGTGGTCAGGTATGAAGAGAGATGTGGTAGATTTTGTGGCGAGATGTCTCGTATGTCAGCAGGTGAAGGTAGAGCATCAGAGACCTGTAGGATTGTTGCAGCCTCTATCTATACCGACATGAAAATGGGAGCAGATCACCATGGATTTCGTGATGGGTTTACCGAGGACTCGGAGGAATCACGATGCTAGATGGGCGATCATTGATAGACTGATGAAGTCAGTCCACTTCTTAGCTATGAGAGCGACCGATACTCTGAGTTTATTAGCAGAGCTGTATGTACGCGAGGTAGTGAGGTTACATGGTGTACCAGTGAGCATAGTCTCTGATAGGGATTCCCGCTTCAGTTCCCACTTTTGGGAACATTTTCAGGAAGCCATGGGAACCCAGTTGAGTTTGACACCGCTTTCCATCCTCAGACAGATGGTCAGTCAAAGAGGACTATACAGACTCTGGAGGATATGTTGAGAGCATGTGTGCTAGATTTTAGAGGCTCGTGGGATGACCACTTGCCACTATCCGAGTTCGCCTACAACAACAGTTATCATTCGAGTATCAGGGTGGCATTGTATAAGGCTTTATATGGTCGTAGACTTCGTTCCCCTATTAGATGGGAAGAAGTGGGTGATCGAAAGATTTTTGCTCCTGATATGGTTACACAGGCTTCTGAGGATGTCAGGTTGATAGTTGAGAGATTGAAGACAGCTCAGAGTTGACAGAAGAGTTATGCTGACAAGAGATGTAGGCCACTTGAGTTCGCAGTTGGTGAGTCAGTGTTTCTGAAGGTTTCTCCTTCCAAGGGTAAAAGCGAGGTTTGGGAAAAGGGGTAAGCTGAGTCCTCGCTACATTGGACCCTTTGAGATACTTGATCGAGTGTGAGATAAGGCCTATAGGTTGGCATTGACACCAGATTTGTCAGGCGTGCATAACGTCTTCCACATTTCTATGCTTCAGAAGTATCACTCGGATCCGACGCATGTGATTAGTTATGAGCCATTGGAGCTCAGTGAGGACATGTCTTATGTTGAGAGGCCAATTCGGATACTGGATAGGAAAGAGAAGGTTTTGAGGTCAAAGACTATTGGGTTAGTGAAGGTTTTATGGCAGCATCACACTTTCGAGGAGCCTACTTGGGAGTTAGAGAGTTTGATGTGAGAGAAGCACCCCCAGTTGTTTGAGGATTGATTTGGTTCTAATATGGAGGGCCAAATTCTTTTAGTTGGGGAGGATTGTCAGACCCATGTTTTCAATTTACATATGTAGGTTGTATCTTATGATTCATATGTGTACGAACACTTTATTTCGTAGTTGAATCATAAGAAGAGCATTTACTATCATGCAATCGACAATTAAAGAATTTAAAAATGCATGTAAGCTACATAACAGCGAGATAAGGGTTAAAGTGATTCCCGAACAAGTACAGGGGTAAAGCGGTCAAATGATCGAAATCCGAAATAAATTCGATGAGAAAATTTCATTAAAAATATGAAATTGAGGAATCTTGATCAAAATCGGGGAAAATATTGAATTTCAAGTTCAATTGATAAAGATACGAATTTATTTAATATTTTCAAAATTTTTGCATCGAAAAACAATCCCGAGAATAGTGAAAAAATATACCGAAAAGGTAAAATCGGACTGATAAATTCATTTACGGATTAAATGAATTTAATATGATTTTTTTAGATATTTTGGGAATTTTTAATATTATTTTAATGATTAAAATAATATTAAAATCATTTATAAATATTAAAAGAAAAAAAGAAATCAGAAAATAGAAATTTGAAAACGTAAGGAGATAGAAAATAGAGAGGAAACCGCGTGAAGACCGACGGAGAAGAGAAACCATCGGACGGCCACCGTCCGACGACCTAGCGGCCAGTGAAGGGCCGAAAAAGGAAGAGGGGAACCCTACGACCTCCCAGCCACCAGGACGCGCTCCACCAGCGTCGAAAAAGGCAGATCGACGAGGTTGAAGCCACGAAGAAGAGAAGTGAAATTCGACGGCCATCGGCAGTGATTGGCCCCGATTGAGGCCAGCCGAGAGGTCCCCAGGCTGAGGCGCTCCGAACAGCAGCAGCGACTCTCTGGGAACCGGCCGGACGATGTCGGCACGACCAAAGAAGCCCTGAACCGATCGACAGTTTAGTGAAGAAGCTTCTGCGCTGAACCGGACCGAACCGGTTCAGCCAAGGAGAAAAGTGGAAAAGGGGAAAAGAAAGAAAAAGGAAAATTTTTTGGATTTCAACGGACTTCAGGTAAGTCGATATGAGGTTAAAAGTGACCGATTTGATTTTTTATAAATTTATTTAAATTATATTTAATCGAAAATTGATCCAGAGTTAAATATACAAAATTGTGCAGTTCGACGATAAATTCCGAACGGAAGCCCGATCAAACTTCGATTTGCATACCATCACATAATCTCGGGTAAGTAAAGCTCATTTACAACAATTTATGTGATTATAGCATATTTAAGATTTATTTTACGCATTTCGGATTAAATTTCGCATTTAGTGAATTATATTCAGAATTTCGAATTAATTGTCGTAAATGATATACGGGCTATCCAATGAGCTTGGAATAAAGCCCAATGGGTATTGATAGGCCCAATGAGTCGATAGACCCTGATGAAGGGAAATAATACGTGGAAAACGGGCTTAAGACGGATTAAGGCCAAATTAAAGTGTTTAAGGCCCACTAAGAGTAAACGGGCCCATTTAAGTGAAATGAACTGTATTAAATGTGTAATACAGTAGGAAACGTGAAATTAATCCAGTGAATGGTTAAATACAGCTCCAGAGTCATATTGAGAGTGACCAGACTGCGAGGTTTGGACAACATAGAGGAAGAGAGGTCACACTACGTGATCTGAGGTAGGGTACTCTTGTAAGTAGTTAGAGATATCTGTGCGTATTTTCGTCAGCTTTTGCATTCACTGAAATTGTTTGAGGGTCAGAGAAAATCAATAATATTATAAGGACTCGATATGGATAAATTACGATTTTACCCCTAGTTAGGTAAAAAGTCAAATTTTGGGAAAAGTTGTAAAAAACATGGAAATGATGTTTTGGGTGGTTTTTACTGCTGTGTAGTAGAAGAGTAGGTGGATGGGCTAATGTTTTGAGGTCGATGTAAACTAAGCACACTTTATAGTGCTGATTTAAGTGATTTTAAATATCCCTGTTTTTAAAGAGCCATCTACCGAATTTTGTGGAAACAATCGTGCTGGAGCATAGCTCGCACTTGATTTCAGATGTTTTTCACATACATTAGTGCTAGAGGTTTACTCGTAGTACATTTACTTGACATGCATGATAGAGTGCTGGAGCGATTAGCTCGTACTCGAGTTTTACATGAGATGCATGATAGAGTGCTGGAGCGTTGCTCGTACTCGATTCTTCATGATTTGTACATGACATAGTACTTGAGCAATTTGCTCGTACTTGATTTGAATGAGAACTATGCATGACCTAGTGCTGGAGGTTTACTCGCACTAGTGTTGATATTTTGACATACATATATAGTGTTTTGAGGTGGAGCATTGACTGTGAGTCACATTCAAGACGCACACTGTATTTTACGTGATATATAGACATGTTAGAAAAACCGTGACGATTTGCTCCGTGTAGACTGAGTGTCACATTGTTGAGATGTTCTTACGTGGATTTAGAGACGTTGTATTTATTCCATAGTATGAGGGCTAAGACCTATGGCAGGCACCCAAACTATGATGTATTTTCATGGTATGAGAGGCTAAGACCTATGGCAGGCACCCCGACCATGATGTAGGGTCCACGGGTGTACGTTGTACCGTGCATGTGGCATGGAATACACTGTACCATGTTTTGTTGTGGAGTTTTGGAGGAGAGTTGTTGATAGCTGGCGGTTGTGATGGACTGACCCCCCTCTCGTTACAGTAGTGATAACCCGCACATTGAGTACTGTGTTGCCTGGGATTTCACCATGTTAGGATATGGCCATAGTCCAAAGATATTACATTTAGCCACTGAGTCTCGCATGATATATTACATGTGTTTTTATGATACGGGTAGACCTGAGGGATGGGTCGGAACTCGATTTGTTTCTGTTGTGATGAGAAATGCCATGTTTATTGTGTTTTGAATGTAAATGACATATTTTATATAACGGCATTCTTAAATGATTAAATATGCACTGTTTTGCATGAATGCCTCTGATTGATGAACCAGCATGTGCTTAGTACATGGGATTTTAAATCTGTACTATGTTATATATATTTTGAAACATGCTTTTGAATTGCGAGAAGGAAATATAAAGCACTATTTTCAGTCGATAGTATGGATGTCTACTTGCTTGCCTGATTTCCTTACTGAGCGCGTTGATAGCTCATCCTATTCATTTTCCTCCATCTCTACAGATTCTCGTTAGTAAATCTAGTCGGCCAAGGTATTGCATTCCTTTGATCTGTTGCCACTCCCCATCTAGCGATAGGTATATACAAGCGCACTCTTTTGTATCTGAACAATGCATAAACACAGTGATGTACACGGTTTTAATATTGGGGATGTAAATGTAAAGATGTAATTATATTAAGTATATGAATTTACTTATGATATGAATATCATGTATGTATGATACTTGAAAGAATGGTAAGATATGTATGGATGAGAGGACTGATGCCTATTCACCGCCCAACTATTGAGGAGAGAAAGGTAAGTAAAAAGTGAAAAATTTATTATGGTTTTTGGTAAGTCGCATGTGGGAGGAGGGCGTGACATACAATCACTCTTTTATGTATATGCCTAGCATGGTTACTGATACAATGTTTTATTATGCTTTTACAAAGCTATAAGTTATATTGTTTTCAAGTGCATATACGGCTATGCTATATGCGGTGATTGCATTCCAGACTTTAAATGACAAGATTGTGGACTATGATACATTGATTACATGCATGCCTGTTGATTTTAAATGCCATTTATGATTTATGATTTCTAAAGAACTTGCATGGTATTCCTTATTTTAATTTTTGGCATACAGGGTTTAAAAAGGATCATTAATACTATTTTGGTTTTAAGTGCTTATATTCCCTTACTGATCCTCCTAAACTCACCTCCTTCCTTTCTCTGCAGATTAGCTTATGATTAGTCTTTGGTAGTGTCACGACCCATTTTTTTCCTAAGAACCCCTACAAATTTTTCACTTTTTCATTTCCTTACTCGTCATGAATAGTTACACTACTAATAGTTGGGCTATGAGTCGATGTTAGTCCCTCCTGTCATGTTACTTACCTTAACATCTATTTTCCATGTTTCATTTACATATCAATTTATTTTAACTAAATACATCCCTAATATTACAATCCGTGTACAATATTGTGCCTCTATATGTTCAGATACAAAAATTATACGAATGTGTATACCTAGTCTTGATAGGAAGCAGCGGATAACCGAAATGTAAGACTACTGTCGCTTTCTTCTACTGAATGTACCCTGTGGAGTGGAAAATGAAAGGGTGAGCGAAACTTGCTCAGTAAGGCAATAATGTAAGCAGGTAGATAATTATACTATCTACATGCTGATAATGTCATGATATAAAATCGTTTATATTTGGAGCATGAGGTAAGAATTAAACGATGCCACTTGTATGTATATATCATATAAGAGAAATCATGAAATCGACATATAAAATAAACATGGAAAATCATCATGTATGACATCTCATGCTCATCACAGTAAAACTTATTTGTGTTCATCATAAACTCATCACGTTAAAACTTATTTGTTTCATCATAAACTCATCACGTTAAAACTTATTTGTTGCATCATAAAACAACCACATCAAGGCTAAACCCATCCCACGGGAATACCTTGATTTATTAAATCACTTCTCTTTTAAAAACATAAATCGAGACATTACCCCTCCTTCGGGTTTGTCCTGGTCTATTTCAGATCGTATGATATCATGTGAGGCATGTAGGTTACTGTATGAAAATCGAGGACTATGACCATATTATGTCCTTGTGATCCCAGACTACACGGATCCCGGTGTGCGGGTGTGACGGCCAACCCCTGCCCGGCCAACCCCTGCCAACGGCCATGGCAACCCCTCTTGGGCCCATCGACAACGTTGGTGGTCCAACAACGGGTGGTGCAACAACGCCAACAAATCCAACGTATTGTCCGCTTTGGCCCATTGGGCCTCACGGCTTTGTTCCATTCAGGGAAATTCCCCTCAGAACGCGTCCTCAGTGGTTCGAACTTGGGTAAACACCCTTGTTCTTGCCACTGATGATGCCAATGAGCCAAGTCACGACCCAAATTACCTAAAAATCCCTACAAATTTTTTGCTTTTTTTTTTTATCATCACCCGTCGTGAACAGTTACACTTCTAAACAGTTGGGCTATGATTCGGTGTTAGTAACCTCTAATCTATTTACCATTCCATTTTCATATTCACATTCACATATCAATTTATTTAAACAAAATACATCCCCAATATTAAATCCATATACAGTACTGTGCATCTATATGTTCAGATACAAAAATTATATAAATGTGTATACCTGATCTTAATAAGAAGCAGCGGATAACCGAGATGCGAAACTATTGTCGCTCTCTTCTGCTGAATATACCCTGTGGGGTGGAAAATGAAAGGGTGAGCATAAACAGCTCAGTAAGGCAATAATATAAGCAGGTAGATAACTATACTATCTACGTGCTGATAATGTCATGATATAAAAATCTTTTACCTTCGGAGCATGAGATAAGATTAAAACAATGCCACATGAATGTATATATCATATACAAGAAATCATGGAACCATCATGTAAAACACACATGGAAAATCATCATGTAAGACATCTCATGCTCGTCACATTAAAACTTCATCACTTAAAACTCATTCGTTTAATCACAAAACTCATCATTTTAAAATTTATTCATTTCATCATAAAAACAACTTCATCAAGGTCGAACCCATCTCTCGGGAATACCTTGATTCATCAAATCAAATCTCTTTTAAAAACATAAATCGGGACTACCCCTCCATCGGGCTTGTCCTGGTCTATCTAGACCATATGATATCATGTGAGGCATGTAGGTTACTGTATGAAAAATCGAGGACTATGGCCATATTTTGTCCCTGTGATCCCAGGCACACGGATCCCGGTGTGCGGGGTATCACAACTGTAACGGGAGGTGGGGTCAAGTCCTACCCGCCAGAATATCAAGTAACATAATAGTCATCATGACTGCACGGTACAGCGTACTCCGTGTGACATACACGGTACATCGTACTCCGTGAACCCATATCATAGTCTGGGGTGCCTGCCGTAGGTCTTAGCCAGCCCAATACTATGTCGATAACCAACCCATGTCTCAAAGTATATGTGCGAGCATCTCAACTCTCTGTGACACATAGTCTACAGGAGGCTTCCGCACGACTATATGCATGTCAACTCGCGTCTAGTGCATTTATGTGAGCATCCTGCTGCCCGCCCCACACCAGGTCACAGGCTTACGGATCTCATCACAGCACCACGCTATGCATATCATGATATCTAAAATCTCGTGCGAGCGAAGCTTCAGCACGGTTTTGTGCACACACAAATTTCTTGTACGAGCAATGCTCCAGTACGGCTTTTCATGAGAATCAAATCAGTAAACTTGAGTGCGAGAAAGACTCCAGCACTCTTTTTACTTGTATAAATACGATAGGTGGCTAGATTTTGACAAAACATCTTTAAAAATGATAACCGGTACAAACCGGTACCCTTTCGTATAGTTCACGAAATCAATAGCCAACCTATATTCGTATATGCTTAAATCAGAACAATATAATCATATACAACATTAAAATCATGAAATTCATGCAATTTCATAGCCTTACTACCCTTTTTGAAATTTTCCTAACTGGGGGCAAAATGGTCATTTTTCACTATTTCCAAATTTTTATCGTAAAAATTATTATTTTGTTTTTGGGTAGCCTAATGAATTTAACGTACTGTAAATCCCCTTAAAATTACGTATAGCTACCTCTAAGTGCTCATAAAATTCCCTTACCTGGAATCGCGCGTAGACTTAGCCTGTTTCGATAATACCGAACCTCTCGGTCCAAGTGCGCGCCAATCAAAAATACGTCACTGCATATAACCACGAAATCGAGGTCAATTCACTTATCTTGATCAGTATATCGCATTTACTGACCAACTTTAAGCTATTGGGCCTTATCTACCTTATTGGGCCTCGACCCATTTTAGCCCTTTTTATATTCATTTATTCCCATCTTCAGATATACCGAGCTTATACAGCTTTCTAATAATTATCGGGCTTCATCCCAAATTCATCGGATAGCCCGTATACCATTTACGGTAATTTATTACAACTACGAATTAATATTCCTTCCTATGTGAAATTAATCCGAAATTCCGTAAAATAATTAAAAATCGATATTTAAAGAACTCTTAATGCCGAAATTAAATCGTACTTACCCGATACGATGCGGGGTACGAAGATCAGAGCTCGATCGGCTTTCGTTCGGTCTCCGTCGTGAAGCTGCATAATTAGGTAAATTCGGATTATTTTCCATTAAAATAATATTAAATTTAATTTTCGGAATTCACCCGTAGGTCAATACCGACCCTCGGTCAACTTACCCGAACCTCGAGTCGTCCCCCGATAATTTCTTTCCCTTTTTCCCTTCTTTTCCTTTCTTTTCTTTCCTTTTCTTTCCTTTTCCTTCCCCTTTTCCTTCCTTTTCCTTCCCTTTCCTTCCCTTTCCTTCCAGCAAAACGGCACCGTTTCAGTCTCCTCACTGCCTCTTGCCGTCGCCGACGGTTCCGGCGGTCTTACCGGCCAAGACCGGTACCAAAATGACCGGCTTCCTCCCCTGAACGCGTCGGTAGCCTCCTTTTCAACCCAGACGCGACGGTTCGCCGGGAATCAACCTGTTTTTCCGGCAGTCTTCCTCGGCTCCGATCGGGCTGCTCCGGCCACCTGACGGCGTGAAACCGGTACCCACGTGCTCGCCGGACTCTCCTCTTGCTCCTGGAAGCTTCGTCGGACGTCGAAGGTCGCCGGCGGTGCGTGATCGGCGGTTGTCTTCTTCGGGTCTTCGCTCGGTTTTCCTCTCTCGGGTTTTTTTTTCCGAGTTCAGTTTCTTTTTTTTTTTATTTTATTATTTAACCTTTTATTTTATTATTAAACTAATCATTAAAATAGTCAAAAGAAATCTGAAAATATCTACAAAAATATTATTTTATTCCACCAATTTAATTTAACTAAATTAAATTAAATTTATTTAGTTTTTAAATTATTTTTCCGGTATAATTCCTCCGTATTTTCGGGATATCGTCCCGGTGACTTTTCGGTATTTCTAAAAATTCCGGATCTCGATCAATTTGACTCGAAATTGAATAATTCCTCATTATTGATCAAGATATCCTAATTCCTTATTTTTAACTAAATTTTTCTTATCGTATTTATCCCGAATTTCGGTCTTTTGACCGTTTTACCCCTACACTTGTTTCGAAACTAAATTAACCTAACTTTCCTTCATACATCCACCATATTTCCTTATTTAATTTCCATATTTTCGGTTAATTTCATACTGATCATTTTCGTTTGATCAGTGGTCATTTCGACTCGTATTTAATTATTTCCGACGTCCACCGATATTCCATTTTATTTTGCTTCACAACATTAAATTAGTCAACGCTCTTCTTATGATTCATTGATTATATGAAAATGTACATCACATGAATCATAAGGAAAATACACCAACAGATAATAAAAGTGGGTCTTACATAATCTCCCCCACTAAAGGAATTTGGTCCTCCAAATTAGAACCAAGTCATATGAGTCCATATACAACTCCGGTACATCGATCGTATCATACTCTTAAATTCTTATGTGACTTTCTCCGGAGTGTATTACTACCAAAGAACTTTAATTAGGGAGATTGTCTTAAACCTCAATACTTTCTCTTTCCTGTTTAATGCCCGAATCAACTTCTTCAATATACTTATATTTGTATTACGCTGAACTGTTGGATCTCATATCCTATCACCTATGCTGGATCTGTATAGTATTTTCGAAGCATCAAAAGCTGGGACATTGTGGTTGCCTGTTAATTCAGGTGATAACACCAACCTACAGGTCTTATCTCCCACTTGTCCAATCTCTCAAAATATTTAATCCAGCGAAACTCAACTTACCTTCTTCCAAAAGTTCGCTATGTCCTTATTCTCTTAGAACAAGAAACATTTCAATCTTACTAATTCGCCAATGGTGAATTCCAATACTTGTCTATCTGCTCTGAGGTGTTCTTAATCTCTCATCCTTAACTAAACATCCTCAAAGACTTATTATCCAAGGTTGAATATAATTCTATCTGTCACCCACTTTTCTTATCCAATTTGGGGAACAACCCCTACAGCCATACACTGCCTCATATCTCGTTATCCCGATACTCAATTGCCAACTGTCGTTATTGGCAACTTTAATTAGAAATCAACTGATCATTCCAAGAGCATAAAAATCAAGGGCACACGCTTTCATCGGATCCTCCAGAACTTGTACAGTCCTCTCTGACTGACCATCTGTATGAGGATGAAAAGCTGTGCTAATACTCAGTTCGGGTTCCCATAGCTTCCTGAAAATATTCCCTGAAGTAGGAAGTGAAGCGGGAATCCCTATATGATACCATGCTCACTGGAACGCTACATAATGTTCCACAATCTTCCTTATACCTGAATCCTCATACACACTTTGAGTATTTGGGGATTTCATAACCAGAAGGTGGGTAGACTTAGGCAATCTGTCGGCTATCATCCAAATAGCCTCGTAATTCACCTGGGTTCTCTGTAACCCATCATAAAATTCATGGAGACTTGTTCTCATTTTCGTGCCATGTCGATATAGGTAGAGACTGCAATAACCCTGCAGACTTTTAATACTCTACCTTATTCTGTTGACATACTAGGCACTTTTTCACAATCTCTATCATATCTCTTTCCTCATCTGACCACCAATACCCTTTTCGAGATTTCAATATATAATCATTACTTTTCGTATGCACTGTATATCCCGAAAAGTGAGCTTCTGACAACATTACTATCTCATCAATTGTGGTCCTGGGGAGCACTCATACTATCTCGGAACCTCTGTAAATCATTATCATATTCTGTGAACTCTGTCACTGTACCCTTCTGAATCTGACCCAAACTATCGACATCCTGCCGATCATCACGCTAAGCCTGGCAAATCCGGGCACTCTCATTCGGTTCTAATCATCAGGCTAGCTGTCACACAATCACTGTCATCATCAGAAGGGATTACATCAATACTGAGGCTCATAACTGCTCTAGCAGCTCACGCTCCCTGACCATCATATATAATACCATCCCAAGGCTCTTTCTACTCAGAGCATCAGCCTTTCCTGGGTGGCACAATTTTCACAATCAAAATTCTCAGAAGCTTTAGCCCACTATGTAATCCATATTTGCCTCTTTCTGTGAAAACAGATACTCGGGCTTTATGATCAGTGCATATCCACAATTTCTCACCCTGTACATAATAGTACCATATCCTCGGTACAATTACTGTTGCCAACTTTAAATCATGGGTCAGATAGTTTATTTCGTGATCAAGGAGTTGTCTGACTCCAAAATTGACTATCTTCCCATTATACATCAATACACAGCTCCATCATAATTTTGAGGTATGCATACTCACCGAGAACCTCTTGAGCTGTTGGGTATGGTGAAATTAATCACGGTGGTCAATTCATACTTTACTACACCGAAATTTATATTACATCCATCATCTTATTTATCGTCTTATTCAAAGATCACGTTTTCTTAATTAAACGTATCAACCAAGTATATCCTTTTAGAACTCGCAGCAATCCATCTGTAAAAGCCATCTTCAATTATTGCTTATAATTTGCCCTAGACTTAAACTACACCCAACATATCATCGATAATGATGATTTACACATCGGTCCAATCCTTGACTTATTTACGCATAAGCGTATAAGATCCTTCAAAATCGCTTACATTTTCAGGTACTAACCTGCGTCATTTTCTTTTCTTATTTTAACTGCTCTTATTAAATTTTACTATGTTAACCTTTATGATTTGTCGAATTTTAATATTCTTATCGTCTTAGTAAAGGTATCCTAATGCTAAAAGTATTTATTACGGCAATCGATTTCACGTTATAAGTTATATATACATACTTTTAGACGCTGTCAAGTCTTCAGGCGGGGAGGTATTTTGAAATACCTTTATTAACCTTCAGACTTAACCACAACTACGTTATATCTCAGTCTATATGGTCACGATTTATATTCGCTACTAATTGCTTCAATCCTAATAACTTCATATCGTAAGGATGTTCTTACCTAGCATACGCTTCTTACTCTGATACATCTTGTATTTAAAATCAAGTATATCTCAAAGATTATCTCCTTCGTATATCAATCATGACAAAACTCTTGTCATTATTCATTCCGTGAGTACAATCCTTTACTCCTTTAATTTCAACCGTTGCACCCCTTTTTATCACTTGTCAACACTTACAGTATACTTCTCAGTGATGTTTTCACCACCTGTTTTCAACTTAAAATCTCTATATCCATATTCCGTTAATTAATCATCCTCTATTGGGGTACTCATTTATCAATATTGTGCCCAATGATGTAGGCATTCATGCCTTTTACTCACTTATATGTGAATGAAGGCGGTATGAATAAATGTGTGGCACCATGATCAGTAAACGTATGTACTTCATTATTCATAACAAGTGTGGTATCTTACACCACATCCATGAAACATCAATAGTGTCCTGGTCCAAGACATCCTCTCGCCTTCGTCCAACAGCCTACTTTCCTTTTTCTTTTCGGCTATGGCCTCCCTTTTCGTTGCAGCTATACCAACGAAATTTTTTTCTCTGTCTCTTTACTTTTCTGTGGAGCGATCTCGCCCAACTCTGTGCAATCAAAACTAATGGTCCGTTTTTCCACACTTAACGGCCATTTTTCATCAATACAGTGATATAGACCCTCTTTCCGTGGTATCCACCACACATCCTACACTGCTCACAGTGCTTACACTGCTACACTGCTTCGTAGCAGGTCGGGGTCCTCCAATCACAATGCCCCCTAAGAATGCCAAAATTGGATACACTAGGGCCTTACCAATTATCTTACTCCATGATTCATCAACTCTAATCTCTTACCAACTGATCTATTTCCCGCTCTGACATCTCTGTCATCATCTATTCTCTTCCGTCTCTATTTCAGCCCTCATTACCTTTCCCAATCTCAGAGGCGTGCAATTCATATCCTTATTTACCCAACTGTAAATCTGCGCACTGCCTCGGTATAAGTAATATCTCACGGGCCAATCGAACTCTAACTGAAAATCTGAGTCCTTCCATAAACTTTTAGATATCTCGACAGTCACTTGTTCATAGTGTCGAGGTAATATCTGCCAAAGAATATAACCGAGTCTCCATACTCGTCAATAAATCAATTCCCTTTTTAAACAGTGTCCGGGATATTCTATCACCGGAATACATCCAAAAATATTTCTCATCTTAGCTCTGGATGTTTAACACTTAAAATGGGTCGAGCGGGTTTCCACCAATGCTCCGCCTCACCCTCTAACATAAACGTATTTAAAATCACCTTCTCAGTCGACATACACCGAAAAAAAATCCATAGCACTTCACTATCTCATACACCCAGTCCTCAACATCTATAGGTTTCTTTACTTCGCTATATATCGGAGGGTGTGAGAATCTCTATAGCCTGAGGCATCTGTTTAGGTTTTACCCTGGCTATCCTCAGCTATCTGTATAGACTGAGTAAGCAACTCTGAAATATTTCCTACACTCCACTCCATCCTCTTGGAACGTGTCTCAATACTGCCCGATCTCTCGGTCGGACTCTATCCGATCTCTCTGTTGGACTCTGTGGGGCATACTCAACATTAGCCTCCATTTCAATTTCATCCTGATTCTCACAAATCAACTCAGCACGACTTAGCAGACTCAGGTCTACCTCTACGACCTCTGCCTCGTGCACTATCTCATCTTGAGTCTCATATCACGACTCATTCGATTCTCAGGCCAATCTCTACGGCCTCGAGCATGTGTACTCGCCACTCTACCATAGCGGCTATCAGTTATAACAACTATATTCTTGCATTCGAAACTAAGTTCTTAGCTGCTGTTCCATCTTGATATACACAATTGTATCTAAACAATGCACAGTACATGGGGATGTAAATTTACTTAACCACTAACACCGACTCATATCAGGCCAACTCTGCTCTGATACCATTAAATTGTCACGACCCAAATTACCTAAAAATCCCTACAAATTTTTCGCTTTTTTTTTTATCATCACCCGTCGTGAACAGTTACACTTCTAAACAGTTGGGCTATGATTCGGTGTTAGTAACCTCTAATCTATTTACCATTCCATTTTCATATTCACATTCACATATCAATTTATTTAAACAAAATACATCCCCAATATTAAATCCATATACAGTACTGTGCATCTATATGTTCAGATACAAAAATTATATAAATGTGTATACCTGATCTTAATAAGAAGCAGCGGATAACCGAGATGCGAAACTATTGTCGCTCTCTTCTGCTGAATATACCCTGTGGGGTGGAAAATGAAAGGGTGAGCATAAACAGCTCAGTAAGGCAATAATATAAGCAGGTAGATAACTATACTATCTACGTGCTGATAATGTCATGATATAAAAATCTTTTACCTTCGGAGCATGAGATAAGATTAAAACAATGCCACATGAATGTATATATCATATACAAGAAATCATGGAACCATCATGTAAAACACACATGGAAAATCATCATGTAAGACATCTCATGCTCGTCACATTAAAACTTCATCACTTAAAACTCATTTGTTTAATCACAAAACTCATCATTTTAAAATTCATTCATTTCATCATAAAAACAACTTCATCAAGGTCGAACCCATCTCTCGGGAATACCTTGATTCATCAAATCAAATCTCTTTTAAAAACATAAATCGGGACTACCCCTCCATCGGGTTTGTCCTGGTCTATCTAGACCATATGATATCATGTGAGGCATGTAGGTTACTGTATGAAAAATCGAGGACTATGGCCATATTTTGTCCCTGTGATCCCAGGCACACGGATCCCGGTGTGCGGGGTATCACAACTGTAACGGGAGGTGGGGTCAAGTCCTACCCGCCAGAATATCAAGTAACATAATAGTCATCATGACTGCACGGTACAGCGTACTCCGTGTGACATACACGGTACATCGTACTCCGTGAACCCATATCATAGTCTGGGGTGCCTGCCGTAGGTCTTAGCCAGCCCAATACTATGTCGATAACCAACCCATGTCTCAAAGTATATGTGCGAGCATCTCAACTCTCTGTGACACATAGTCTACAGGAGGCTTCCGCACGACTATATGCATGTCAACTCGCGTCTAGTGCATTTATGTGAGCATCCTGCTGCCCGCCCCACACCAGGTCACAGGCTTACGGATCTCATCACAGCACCACGCTATGCATATCATGATATCTAAAATCTCGTGCGAGCGAAGCTTCAGCACGGTTTTGTGCACACACAAATTTCTTGTACGAGCAATGCTCCAGTACGGCTTTTCATGAGAATCAAATCAGTAAACTTGAGTGCGAGAAAGACTCCAGCACTCTTTTTACTTGTATAAATACGATAGGTGGCTAGATTTTGACAAAACATCTTTAAAAATGATAACCGGTACAAACCGGTACCCTTTCGTATAGTTCACGAAATCAATAGCCAACCTATATTCGTATATGCTTAAATCAGAACAATATAATCATATACAACATTAAAATCATGAAATTCATGCAATTTCATAGCCTTACTACCCTTTTTGAAATTTTCCTAACTGGGGGCAAAATGGTCATTTTTCACTATTTCCAAATTTTTATCGTAAAAATTATTATTTTGTTTTTGGGTAGCCTAATGAATTTAACGTACTGTAAATCCCCTTAAAATTACGTATAGCTACCTCTAAGTGCTCATAAAATTCCCTTACCTGGAATCGCGCGTAGACTTAGCCTGTTTCGATAATACCGAACCTCTCGGTCCAAGTGCGCGCCAATCAAAAATACGTCACTGCATATAACCACGAAATCGAGGTCAATTCACTTATCTTGATCAGTATATCGCATTTACTGACCAACTTTAAGCTATTGGGCCTTATCTACCTTATTGGGCCTCGACCCATTTTAGCCCTTTTTATATTCATTTATTCCCATCTTCAGATATACCGAGCTTATACAGCTTTCTAATAATTATCGGGCTTCATCCCAAATTCATCGGATAGCCCGTATACCATTTACGGCAATTTATTACAACTACGAATTAATATTCCTTCCTATGTGAAATTAATCCGAAATTCCGTAAAATAATTAAAAATCGATATTTAAAGAACTCTTAATGCCGAAATTAAATCGTACTTACCCGATACGATGCGGGGTACGAAGATCAGAGCTCGATCGGCTTTCGTTCGGTCTCCGTCGTGAAGCTGCATAATTAGGTAAATTCGGATTATTTTCCATTAAAATAATATTAAATTTAATTTTCGGAATTCACCCGTAGGTCAATACCGACCCTCGGTCAACTTACCCGAACCTCGAGTCGTCCCCCGGTAATTTCTTTCCCTTTTTCCCTTCTTTTCCTTTCTTTTCTTTCCTTTTCTTTCCTTTTCCTTCCCCTTTTCCTTCCTTTTCCTTCCCTTTCCTTCCCTTTCCTTCCAGCAAAACGGCACCGTTTCAGTCTCCTCACTGCCTCTTGCCGTCGCCGGCGGTTCCGGCGGTCTTACCGGCCAAGACCGGTACCAAAATGACCGGCTTCCTCCCCTGAACGCGTCGGTAGCCTCCTTTTCAACCCAGACGCGACGGTTCGCCGGGAATCAACCTGTTTTTCCGGCGGTCTTCCTCGGCTCCGATCGGGCTGCTCCGGCCACCTGACGGTGTGAAACCGGTACCCACGTGCTCGCCGGACTCTCCTCTTGCTCCTGGAAGCTTCGTCGGACGTCGAAGGTCGCCGGCGGTGCGTGATCGGCGGTTGTCTTCTTCGGGTCTTCGCTCGGTTTTCCTCTCTCGGGTTTTTTTTTTCCGAGTTCAGTTTCTTTTTTTTATTTTATTTTATTATTTAACCTTTTATTTTATTATTAAACTAATCATTAAAATAGTCAAAAGAAATCTGAAAATATCTACAAAAATATTATTTTATTCCACCAATTTAATTTAACTAAATTAAATTAAATTTATTTAGTTTTTAAATTATTTTTCAGGTATAATTCCTCCGTATTTTCGGGATATCGTCCCGGTGACTTTTCGGTATTTCTAAAAATTCCGGATCTCGATCAATTTGACTCGAAATTGAATAATTCCTCATTATTGATCAAGATTTCCTAATTCCTTATTTTTAATTAAATTTTTCTTATCGTATTTATCCCGAATTTCGGTCTTTTGACCGTTTTACCCCTACACTTGTTTCGGAACTAAATTAACCTAACTTTCCTTCATACATCCACCATATTTCCTTATTTAATTTCCATATTTTCGGTTAATTTCATACTGATCATTTTCGTTTGATCAGTGGTCATTTCGACTCGTATTTAATTATTTCCGACGTCCACCGATATTCCATTTTATTTTGCTTCACAACATTAAATTAGTCAACGCTCTTCTTATGATTCATTGATTATATGAAAATGTACATCACATGAATCATAAGGAAAATACACCAACAGATAATAAAAGTGGGTCTTACAGCGGGGCATCACAACTGTAACGGGAGGTGGGGTTAAATCCTACTTACCAGAATATCAAGTAAGATCATCGAGTCATCATGACTGCATGGTACAGCGTACTCCGTGTGACATACACGGTACAACTACTCCGTGGACCCATATCATAGTCTGGGGGTGCCTGCCGTAGGTCTTATCCACCCCAATACTATGTCGATAATCAACCCATGTCTCAAAGTATACGTACAAGCATATCAACTCTCTACGACACACAGTCTACAGGAGGCTTCCGCACGACTATATGCATGTCAACTCACGTCTAGTGCGAGCGAAGGTCGAGCACGACGCTATGCATATCATGATATCTAAAATCTCGTGCGAGCGAAGCTCCAGCACGGTTTTGTACACACACAAATTTCTCGTACGAGAAATGCTCCAGTACAGCTTTTATGAGTAATAAATCAGTAAAATTTAGTGCGAGTAAGACTCTAGCACTCTTTTTATTCATGTAAATACGATAGGTGGCTCAATCTTTATAAAACATCTTTTAAAATCGTAACTGGTACAAACCGGTACCATTTCGTATAATTCATGAAATCAACAGCCAACCTCTGTGCATATTTGCTTAAATCAAAGCAATTCATTCATATAAAACATTAAAAACATGAAATCATGCAATTTATCTGCCTTACTACCTTTTTTGTAAATTTTACTCCCATGGCCAATATCGTCTTTTTCTTTATTCACCCATGCCCCGGGTTTTTTGTAAAAATTATTATTCCGTTTCTAGATACTTTAAGAAATTCTAGGCCCTGTAAATCCCCTCAAAAATACATATAGGTATCTCTATGCACCTATAAAATTCCCTTACCTCGATTCTCTGTACAGTCTGACTTTTTCAATTCTACCAATCACCCGATCCGTTTAGCTCCCAATATGTACTCCGGAGTTACAGATAATTGTTTACCATGTCAATTTAACCCAATAAATATAATTCTCGCGTTTACTACAGTCGATTTAATTAATTGGGTCAATTTACTCTT
The DNA here is from genome assembly GCA_033439115.1 of Firmiana major. NCBI lineage: Eukaryota > Viridiplantae > Streptophyta > Magnoliopsida > Malvales > Malvaceae > Firmiana > Firmiana major. Next base: position 5,976,834 of record CM065909.1, read on the forward strand.
ATTGGGCCCGATTGCACCTTAATGGGCCTCGACCCATTTCCAGTCCGTTTCTACTTATTAAATCTCTTCTTCGGGTCTATCAGGCTCTCAATACTCATTGGGTTTCGTTCCCCATATACTATTTACGGTAATTACTGTAAAATTTCGAATAATATTCCTTTTTATACAGAATTAATCCGTAAAATAATCTTAACTCTGCATTGACGACTCTAATTGTTGAAATTAAAATGTACTTACCCAATGCTATGTGGGGTACGAAAATCGGAGCTCAATCGGCTCTCGTTCGGGCTCACGTACACAATCTATCGTCGAACTGCACAATTTTATATTTAATTTCGGGTTAATTTCTGATTAAATATAATTTAAATAAATTTCTCAAAAATCAAATCGGTCACTTTTGACCTCGTATCAACTTACCCGAAGTCCGGTGTGTCCCCAAAAATTCTTCCCCTTTTTCCTTTTTCTCTTTTTCTCCTTTTTTCCTCTCTTTCTTGGCTGAAACGGTTCGATCCAGTTCAACCCATTCAGACCGGTCCGGTTCAGTCCTGTTCAGTTCGGTTCACCTCTTGCTGAACTGGTCCGTACCCGTTCAGGCCTTTCCGTCGCCGTTCATGACGTTTTCGACCGGTTCTCGACTCATTTCTGGTGCCAATCGGTACGCTTGCACTAGGGAAGTGTTCGGCTGGGGTTGGGGTTGGCCAAATCACGTCGACGGCCGTCAGATTCCTCTTCTCCCTCCGCGACACTTTCCCTCTCGATCCGCCAGATTTCGACGGTTTCGTCGGTTGATACCGGTTTCAAAAGGATCGGCTCCTCCTTCCGATCACGTCGGTGCCCACCGTTCGAGCCCAGCTACCGTGGATAGCTGGAATCGACCCCGTTTCCTCGCGGTCTTCTCTTCCTCCGTTAGGCGATTTTCGACCTCCTGACGGTGCGTCTCTGGTGCCAAGAGCTTCGCCGACCTCTCCTCTTCCTCCTCGGCTCTTCGTCAGCGTCGTTGATCGTCGGTGGACTGGGGTGGCTCGGGTCACGCGCTATGTGGGTCTTCGGTTTCCTTTGTTTTCTCTCTCCCCGATAAAATTTTTGATTTCTCTCTTTTTTTAAATTTATTTATTTATTATTATTATTATTTATAATTTATTTTATTAATATTATATTCATTAAAATAATATAAAATTCCCAAAAAAATCTAAAAAAATATATTTTATTTTCCAATTAATTTATTTAATTTATTTATTGTATTTTTCTACTTTCCCGATATATTTTTTTCGAATTTTCGAGATATTGTCCCGAGTGAAAATTTTGATTAATTTCAGTAAATTCATATCTTAATCAATTTAACCCGAAATTTAATTATTTCTTCGTTATTGATCAAGATTCTCAAATCCATTATTTTTAATTAAATTTTCTTGTCCCGATTAATACTGAATTTCGATCTTTTGATCGTTTTGCCCTTGCACGTGTTCAAAAATTTCATTTCAATCCTTTCTTTCAGGAACATACTCATTTCGTGTTTTAACTAAATTCGAGTTTTACAGGTAGACTACGGGTGGGTCGATACTCTAGGACGCTTGATAGTCAACGTGAGGTACTGATAGAGGCATTATATTTTGTTTGTACATATATGTATATATACATGGATTATGCAGTTTTGCATGTGTAGTAGTTGTATATACATATAGTATGTAGGATGTATGATGATATCTTATTTTGATCATGTGTATGCAATGATATGCCTTTTACTACTGAATCAATAAGATATGGATGTTCAAATATGAAAATAGCAATTTGAATAACTGAAATTGTGGTATCAAGGCTTAATGGCTATGTTGAATATAGCTATATGATTTTGAGTAGTAAATGTATGTTGTTGGGGTTGCCAAATTATTCTGTTTATCTTGCAGGAGGGCTAGGCTAGTTATAAGCCGTTATGCTGCAAGAGTTTCTAAGAAATTTATGACTTAAAAAATAAATGTAGTTATAAGTGATGTTGATGAATATAGGTTCAATGTGATTTAGGTAAATGGACATAGTTATGAGGAAAGATTATGCCATATAGAGGTTAACTGCTTTGAGCTAGAAAGATGCTACGAGTAAGGCGACTAGCATACTAAGTGGGACCGATATTGATGAATCCAATTTATTTATTGCTCAATAATGCAAGTATTGGAAGGATACCTATACTACACACACTTAAACGACACAATAATGGATTCAATTAAAAAGAAAAAGAAAATTTTCATGCCCTAATTTCCAACTTCCGTAAGTTACAATGAAAAATTGGGTTGTTACAGATTTTGGTATTAGAGCTTGAGTTTAACTGTGTGCAAGCAATCACTCTTAACATACATCTTTCTGCAATGTGCATATGTCTATATAAATAAATAAATATATATATATATATATATGTATTGTACCTATCGCTTACCTTGCTAAAGAGATTGTTTTATGTAGGAGTGAGTTGTCATTATGAGGATGCTTGGACAGTCACGACTCTACTGCCCACTAATCCTGATTCTAGAATGGGACAGATGAAACAGAGTATATGGGAGAAGGGACAAACTATGCAGCAGTTACAGTAGACAATACATAATTTGACTACTTTGCTAGCTCAACAGATATAGAGTGCTTAGACTCATCCACCACAATAAGCCTCAGTCCTCAATCTACCACCTTTAGCTCTAGCTACTCAACCACAATAGTAGGCTACGCACGCCTCCGTCGCAGCCTGATAATCCATAAGTAGCTGCTCCACCATATCAAGTACCTTTTTCCATCACTTGGTGATGTAGTCGACCAAAATATGAATAGAACTCGCCAATTCTAAAAGATGGATCCTCATACATTCAGAGAGGTGAAAGGTCCAGATGAGGACATATATTGGATAAAACAATTAAAGAAAATGTTTAGGCATACGGATTACAGCTCGACTGAGAGAATTGCTCTAGCCTTCTTCGTGCTTGGAGAAAAGGGTGAAATCTGGTTGGAGTTTACTAAGAAGCTCTTGTGGGATAAGAATCTCGAGATCTCATGGGATGATTTTTTATTCAGTTTCTATAAGAAGTACATTCCAAAGCCTAAGAGGCAAAAAAGGCAAGCTGATTTTCTACGGTTGACTCAAGGAAACATGACCGTGGATAAGTATGAGTCACTATTTATAGCATTTTACCAATATGAATTTTTGGTGTCCAAAGATGAGTAGGCCAGGATAGTGAGGTTCATGTCTGGGTTGAGGCCCAAGATTAGATACAGATTGGTCGCACTCGATATAGATTTTTATGTTGAGGCACTCCATAGAGCTCAGAAGGCAGAGTTGGAGCTTGATACTGCTCAATAGAAGTATACACAGAAGGATAAGGGTAAGGCTAAACGATTTAATAGTTAGAAGCTTGATAAGGGCCAGACACAAGATAAGAGGCAGAGATCATCAGGGTTTAGACCACGGGCTGAGAGGCCTAAGAGATCATAGGTTTAGCGTAAGTGTGGTCATAATCAAGGCTCTAGACCTTGCTACATTGACACTGCTGCTTATTTCATGTGTGACAAGAAGGGACACTATGCCTAAGATTTTTCGAATCAAAAACCAACCCCTAAGTCCATTCAGTAGCCAACAGGTGACAAAGGAAAGGCTATTGATAAAGTCAAGCAACTTATGGCTCAAAGGCATGTCTTTGCCTTGAACATGGCATCTACCAAGGGTGCCGCTTTAGTTATTATGGTTAAGCTTATTATTGCCAATTTCGAAGCTTTTGTGTTAATTAATCTTGGCTTAACTCATTTTTTTAATAGCTCCATATTTTGCTAAAAAAATTGGTGTAATGCCTAAGCCCTTAGAGTATTCACAGTATGTTAGTACACCGCCTAAGGAGACACAAGTAACAGATATTATATTTAAGGCATGTAAGGTGAAGGTAAGGGATAGAGACTTAACAACTAACTTAATTGTGCTTGACATGATTGACTTTAATGTAATCCTAGCAATGGATTGGCTAGCTAAGTATCATGTTGTATTAGACTGTCATAAGAGGATAGTTACCTTTCTCCTGTCTGAAACTGTTGTAATACCTCTAAATGAAAAGTAATGAAACTTGAGTTGTGTTCTTAACATAAATTGATTGAACTATTCTAATATGTGTGTTACTATGAAGAGTATTTGGTATTCATGGAAAATACCAATAGACAACAATCAAAGTTGGATAGTATTCCAATTGTAAGGGAATTCTTAGACATGTTTCCTAATGATTTGTCAGGGTCACCTCTGGAAGAGAGGTCGAGTTCACCATAGATTTGGTCCCGGATACTTAGCCAATTTCTAAAGCGCCGTATGGAATGACTTTAGTTGAGTTAAAAGAGTTCAGAAAGCAGTTACAAGAGCTGCAAGATAAAGGGTTTATACACCCGAACGTATCTCCATAGGGTACTTCAGTTTTCTTTGTAAAAAAAAAAATATTGAGTTAATATATTTTGAAATGACAAAACAAGTAAATTCAATAATATAGAAATGAATTTAAAACATGTTTAGAGGTTATCAGTACCAGAAACTAAGTATTCAAGGATGAGAGATCGATCTGGTAGTATAAGAGATCGATCTCCTGGGTTTTCTAGTATGAGAGATCGATCTCATGAGAATATGAGTTCAATCTGCTAAAAGATTGAAATCTCAAAGGAACGGTACAAAGTATTAAGAAAGCAAAGATCGATCTCTAAGGGTTATAAGATCGATCTGTTTATTACAGAATGTCTATGAGATCGATCTGGTCTAAGAAGAGATCGATCTCCTCTAAAACAAAGGGTAAAGGCAGTAGATCGATCTGTAGATCGATCTATGCTCAAACAGAGAGTTTATGAGATCGATCTGGTATAGGAAGAGATCGATCACCTCAAAGTCAGAGAGCTAAGAAGATCGATATGGGTTGATCATAGATCGATCTTCTCTCTACGAGAATACTTGCTAGATCGATCTGAAGATCGATCTTGCCTCAAACAGAGAGATTGGAAGATCGATCTGCTGGTTTGATAGATCGATCTTCACTAACATTTTCTAATTGTAAGATCAATCTCTACATATATGAGATCGATCTCCATGCTTCAATTTGCTTTGCAATCATAGAAAATTAAACTAAGAGATCGATCTGGTCAAAATGGGAGATCGATCTGGCACTTTACTGGAGGTTCCCAACGGCTCTTTCTGCAAAACTTTTAACGAGAAAAACAACATTAAATGCTCCAACTACCAATCCTGCTGTATAAAGTCAAGCATTGAAGACACAGGAAAGTGAGACACCTTTGCTACAAATTCTGCATATTCTCAAGAATTTCATTTCAACATTCTCTTTGTCTTCAATCTTCATTTATTGATATTGTTGTAAAAACTCTTGGTGTAAAAGCTATTTGTATCCTACCTACCAAAGAAAAGCTTTACCTTGTATTCATCCTTATTTCAAGAGAGAAGATGAGTGTTCCTCAGTGAGATAAACTTTGTAAAAGGGTGAATATTTGTTTGTGTAAAAAGGGTAGAGAAGTTATTCCTTAACCTGTAAAAGGGAGTGTGTAACATTCATTGATAGAGTGAAAGAAAGCTCTTGACAAGGAGGTCAAGAAGAGAGGACGTAGGCAAGAGATTGGCCGAACCTCTATAAACTGCTGAGTTTGCTATTTCCTTCCCTTATCTTCTTTCAATTTATTGTATTACTTTATATTGAATATTTGTTATTTTCAATTAGACTTAATTTAGTTTAAATTTTCCATTAACCTTAGATAACCAATTCACCCCCCTCTCGGTAGAGCCAACAAAAAAGATAGTAGTCGTAGACTTTGTATTGACTATCGGCTATTGAATAAGACTACCATGAAAAACAAGTACCCTTTACCTCGTATTGACGATTTGTTTGATCAGTTAAAAGGCGTACAGGTTGTAGCACCCCGTTTTAGTGGAAAATAGACTAAATTTTTATTTTCTTACTTATATTTGTCAACGATCAGTGTAGCACCTAATTGCTTTGGTTGATCTTATTAGATTAATTCAATTAATAATTTCCAAGTCCCGATCCCATTAAGATGTGTGTGATGTGATCTCAAATCAACTCCAACATATGTTTATATCATGCATTCATTAAGCCCTAAATTCTTGTTACAAAAGAATTTTCATCATCACACCTTAAAGTTGCAGGTTACAATTGACATTTAATGCACTCTAAAGAATAGATTTGATACCAATTATTGTCTATTGTTACATCCTAAAAGAATTATATAATTGTGCATCAAAGTGTTTTACATACGAACAAGATATAAAAACCCAAGTATATACATTCAAAAAGAATCTAGCATGCTCTCTCTGACTAGTGTAGATAATTTGTGGAGGAGAGGAAGGGATGAGCTTAACGCTCAGCAAGAGTAAATGAAGAGGGGATGGCAAAATAGCATGCATACAGGATTTGAAACATAATGAGGCAGTCTTAATAGAAACACACTTATTTCAAAATCATACTTAGGCTCTGTTTGGTTCTTAGAAAATGATTTCCAGAAAAATGACTTTTGCATTTTCAGGTGTTTGGTAGGTAGAAAATTGATTAGTTAACGGAAAATTATTTCTTGGTCAACGAAAAATTATATCATTTTTCTAGAAATTGTCTTACGCTTTTGAAAAAGGGAAGATATATTTAAGAAAAAAGCTATTTATGAATAAGGTTATTTATCAAGTTCGTGAGTATAATTCCACCTAAGTTATTCCTTGAATATAATTTTTTGAAATTTAATTTAATTTAACCCTATATAAAATATTATTATATTAATAATTTTTATTTAATTAGAATACAAATTTTAAAAATTAAAATATTAACATTAAAAATCTTTTCATATTTTAAGTTTAAATATTTTATTTTGTATATTAGTAATCTTAAATATTTTTAATATTTCAATAATATACGATATTATATTATTATTTTTTAATAAGTAATAAAAAATAATTTAATAAATAATATATTATTTAATACTTTATTTTAAAATATAATATTCTTACATTTTATGTAAAAAATTTATATTAATATTTAAATATTAAATATAAATAAATAATACTTTTGTTATGATTTTAATAATAAATAATTTCAATGTAAAATATAATTATTTTAAAATTATAAATATTTTTAATATTTCAAAAATAAATATTAATATATTCTTAATAATTTATATATTACAATATTCATATTACTTCAAACTTTTAAAAATATAGAAGTAGTAATAAATAGTTTTCGTTTAACTATTTAATAATATAATATTAGAATATTAAATATTATTTTTAAAATATAATTATTTTTAATTTTAATAAATTAATTAATAAATAATAAATAATTTTTAATATTTTATTAGTTAGTTAATATATTTGATAAAAAAAGAACAGATTTTCCAAAAAACAGCCAAACAACCGAAAACATTTTTCATTAACTCATCCAAACAACAGAAAATCTTTAGTTTTTCATAAAATGAAAATATTTTTCAGAAATAATTTTTCAGAAGTCATTTTCAGCGAATCAAACGGAGCCTTAGTTTAAATCATATCACATGAATAGTATAAAATATATAGGCATGTAAGTAAATCATGCTTGGATGCATACTTGCAAATCGTAGCTTAGAAACAAATGCTCATAAAACTTTAAACATAAGTTAGAGACTGCAATTTATCCTATTTGTACTTGTGCAACTTACTTACATCCCGTAACGAGAGCCCTTAAAGAGAAGGTTAACTTAAGCCATGGTTAGGGTTTTCCTCAGCTTCACTGGATCGGTAAGTACTAGGAATGTTGTTGACTTGTCTAGGTCATATAGCCTTACTTACATAAAGGCATAAATGCCACATAGAGGGGTGGACGTGATACGTCCCTTTAGCACATACTAATGGTGGCCTTACCGTCTCTTAAAACACTTAACAAAACATATTTAACATGATTCCCATTTCATACAAAGCATATACATAGCTTTCAAATCATAATATTTAAGTAAGTGGGTTAGTTACCCTATGGAATCATAGTTATCATAGCTTAAACATGAGGATCCTACTCTAAAACATGCTAAACATATTTGAGGAAACCATTTAGATGCAATCATTTGGTTAAAGTCGCTAAAATGAGTTTTATTATGCAATTTCATAAAATAAATCATTTTAATGCAATTGATGGGATTTCCTTGCTCAATTCATAAAGTCTTAAACTTAACAAAACATGCATTCAATGGCTTTAAACAGTAACATTCCGTTTTATAAGAGGTTGTAGCTTTAGAGCCAAATTCCAAGAAAAGGATTGATCCCATAGAGTAAGGAGACCGATCCTTGATTGGTATAAATGTGAGAACCCTGCTGCCCGCCCCACACCAGGTCACAAGCTTACAGGAACTCATCACCTCCACGTATTGTCCGCTTTGGGCTGGCCCACAGGCCCCCTCACGGTTTTGGTCCACTGGGGGGGCAAGCCCATCTCCCAGGAGATGCATCACCCTCGAGGCTCGAACTCGGGTCTTCACCCTTGTTCTTGCACTCTTGGTACCATTGAGCTCGTCGTAATAAATACCTTTAGCATTAGGATACCTTTACTAAGACGATAAGAATATTAAAATTTGAAAAATCATAAAGGTTAACATAGTAAAATTTAATAAGAGCCGTTAAGATAAGAAAAGGAAATGACGCAGGTTAGTACCTGAAAACGTAAGCGATTTTGTAGGATCTTATACGCTTATGCGTAAATAAGTCAAGGATTGGACCAATTTGTAATCATCATTATCGATGATATGTTGGGTGTAGTTAAAGTCTAGGGCAAATTGTAAGCAATAATTGGAAAATTGCTTTTACAAATGGGTTGTTGCGAGTTCTCAATATGGTCTACTTGGTTGACACGTTTAACTAAGAAAATGTGGTCTTTGAATGAGATGATAAATAAGATGATAGATGTGACATGAATTTCGGTGTAGTGAAGTATGAACTGACCATCGTGATTAATTTCACCATACCCAACAGCTCAAGAGGTTCACAGTGAGTATGGATACCTCGAAATTATGAAGGAGCTATGTATTGATGTATAATGGGAAGATAGTCAATTATGGAGTCAGACAACTCCTTGATCACGAAATAAACTATTTGACTCATGATTTTAAGTTGGCAACGGTAGTGTTTGTACCGAGGATATGGTACTATTATGTACAGGGTGAGAAATTTTGGATATGCACTGATCATAAAGCCCCGAGTATCTGTTTTTCACAGAAAGAGTAGGATATGAGAACAAAGAGGATTAGAGCTTCTAAATGATTATGATTGTGAAAATTGTACCACCCAGGAAAGACTAATGAAATGGCTAATGCCTTGAACAGAAAGAGCCTCGGGATGGTATTACATATGATGGTCAGGGAGCGTAAGCTGCTAGAGCAGTTGTAAGCCTCAGTAGTGATGTGATTCCCTCTGATGATGACAGTGATTGTGTGATAGCTAGCCTGAGACTAGAACCGGATGAGAGTGCCCGGATTTGACAGGCTTAGCGTGATGATCGGCATGGTGTCGATAGTATGGGTCAGATTCAGATGGGTACAGTGATAAAGTTCACAGAGAGAGATGATGGCTTACTGAGGTTCAGAGACAGTATAAGTGCTCCCCAAGACCATAGTTGATGAGGTAGAGTTATTATCAGAAACTCACTCTTCGGGATATACAGTGCATCCGAGAAGTAAGAAATATATCGAAATCGTAGAAAAGAGTATTGGTGGTCAGATATAAAAAGAGATATAGTGGAGATTGTGGAAAGGTGCCTAGTATGTCAACAGAATAAGGTAGAGTATTAAAAGTCTGCAGGGTTATTGCAGCCTCTACCTATATCGACACGGCACGAAAATGGGAGCAAGTCTCCATGAACTTCATGATGGGTTATAGAGGACTCAGATGAATCACGAGACTATTTTATTTAGATGATAGTCGATAGAGTGACTAAGTCTACCCACCTTCTGGTTATGAAATCCCCAAATACTCAGAGTGTATATGAAGATTTATGTGTAAGGAAGATTGTGGAACATTATGTAGCGTTCCAGTAAGCATGGTATCATATAGGGATTCCCGCTTCACTTCCCATTTCGGGGAATATTTTTCAGGAAGTTATGGGAACCCGGAGCACAACTTTTCATCCTCAGACAGATGGTCAGTCAGAGAGGACTGTACAGGTTCGGGAGGATACGATGAAAGCGTGTGCCATTGATTTTATAAGCTCCTGGGATGATCAGTTATTACAAATTGGATCTGTCAATAATGACAGTTGTCATTTGAGTATCGGGATAACAAGATAGGAGGCAGTGTATGGCTGTAGGGGTTGTTCCCCAAATTGGATAAGAAAAAGTGAGTGACAGATAGAATTATTTTCGACTTTGGATAATAAGTCTCTGAGGATGTTTAGTTAAGGATGAGAGATTAAGAACACCTCAGAGCAGATAGAGAAGTATTGGAATTCACCGAGGGTGAATTAGTATGGTTGAAATGTTTCTTGTCCTAAGAGAATAAGGACATAGCAAACTTTTGGAAGAAGGTAAATTGAGTTTCGCTGGATTGAATCTTTTGAGAGATTGGACAAGTGGGAGATAAGACCTGTAGGTTGGTGTTATCACCTGAATTAGCAGGCACCCACAATATGTCTCAGCTTTTGATGCTTCGGCAATACTATCCAGATCCAGCATAGGTGATCGAATATGAACTCCAAAAGCTCAGTTTAATGAAAACATAAGTATATTGATAAGTTGATTCGGGCATTAAACAGGAAAGAGAAAGTATTGAGGTTTAAGATGATCTCCCTAATTAAAGTCCTTTGGTAGTAATACACTCCGGAGAAGGTCACATAAGAATTTAAGAGTATGATACGATCGATGTACCCGGAGTTGTATATGGACTCATATGACTTGGTTCTAATTTGGAGGACCAAATTCCTTAAGTGGGGGAGATTTGTAAGACCCGAAATTAAATCGTAAATTTTATGAGGTAGAAAAATGTTCACAAATTTAAAGGAATGAGATTCGGACTGAAAATAAGGATTCAAATCATAAAATGAATGAGTGTTCGTGAAGGAAAGTTTGACTGAATTAATCCCGAACAAGTACAAGGGTAAAATGGTCAAATGATTGAAAGCCGAAATAAATTCGGTAAGAAAATTTAATTAAAAATAATGGATTTGAGAATCTTGATCAATATCGAAGAAATAATTAAATTTCGGGTTAAATTGATCAAGATATAAAATTATTGGAATTAATCGAAATTTTGCTCGGGACGATATCCCGAAAATACGAAGAAATTATACCCGAAAAAGGGTTAAAAATATAATAAATAAATTAAATAAAATTAAATAAATCTATTTGGAAAAAAAATTAATTTTTGTAGATATTTTGAATATTTTGACTAAAATATTGAATAAAATATTAATAAAATTAAATAATAAATAAAATTAAACTAATTGTAAAAAAAAAAAAAGAAGGAAGGAAATCTGAAAATGTCGGGGAGAGAGAAAGAGAAGCAGAGACAAAAAACGAAGCCAACCGAGGATGACCACCGACGAGCCGTCCGGCGACCAACGGCCAGGTGAAGGGCCGAAAATGGAAGAGGAGAGGCCGGCGACCTCCCTAGTACCGGCGGTGCAGCCCACCGACGCCGGAATCTGGCGGATCGAGGGAGAGAAACCGACGGGGAGAGAAGAGGAATCGCCGACGATCGGCGCTGATTCAGGCCCGACCGACCACCACCGAACGTTCCCCAGGCGTCGGTGAGTCGATTGGTGGCGGCCACGACCGGCGAAACTACCGGCAAACGTCGAAAACGGCAGAAAGAGAAATGGGTACCGACGGCGAAGAGGAGAACAGCCGGACCGGTGACTTTTTGGCGGCCTTGGACGAAGCCGAGGCCAGATTCGAGCTGCGGACGACCCAACGGAGCCACTGACGGTGGAAGCCGGCGGAGAACCGGCCGGCAAGGCGGTGAACCGGAGTGAACCGGGGTGAACCGGCGATCTGAACCTGTCTGAACCGGACTGAACCGGTTCAGCCAAAAAGAGAAGGAAAAAAGGGAGAAAAAGGGAAAAAGAAAAAGAGGAAAAATTGGGGAAAATTTCAGTGATGCAATCGAGCTTCGGGTAAGTCGGTAAGCGGTCGAATTGACCGATTTAATTTTTGGACTATTTAATTCGATAAATAATCGACTGAAAGTTTACCCGAAAATATATTTAATTGTGTAGCTCGACAATTGGCATCGACCGAGAGCTCGAGACAACCTCGAATTTCGTACTATCATGGGATCTCGGGTAAGTGACCCTTATTTACGACAATTTACATCGTTATGCTTGATATGAATTTAAATTCCGCATAAATTGAATTAGATTTTGGAAATTTAGATAAATTGTCATAAATAATAAATTTAGCTATTCGAGAGTTAGAATGAGGCCCGAGGAATTGTTAGTGGGCCCAATGAGCCCAATAGGCCTCGATAATGTGAAAATTAAGTGAAAAACGAGCTTAAGGTCGATTAAGGCCCATTAAGGTGCAATCGGGCCCAATAGGGATAAATGGGCCCAATGATTTAAATTAAGCCCAGAAAATAGGAAATACAATTAAATTGTATAATATCTGACCTGAGGAATATTTATACGCAGTTCTGGAGGTTTGATTTGGGAGCATATCGGACTGCGCGATGAGACAACAGTGAAAAAGGAAAGGTCAAACTCTACAGAAAAATGAGGTAAGGGAATTTTGTAAGTGCATAGAGATACCTATACGTAATTTTGAGGGGAATTACAGGGTCTAGAATTACTTAAAGTATTTAGAAAACGAAATGATAATTTTACGAAAATCGGGGCTTAGATGAATAAAGAAAAAAGATGATTTTGCCCCTAGGAGTAAAATTTACAAAAATGGTAGTAAGGCAGATAAATTGCATGATTTACATGTTTTGATGCTTTATATGAATGTATTGCTTTGGTTTAAGCAAATTTACACATAGGTTGGCTATTGATTTCATGAATTACACGAAAGGGTACCGGTTTGTACCGATTACTATTTTAAAAGATGTTTTATCAAGATTGAGCCACCTATCGTATTTACATGAATAAAAAGAGTGTTAGAGTCTTCCTCGCACTCAAGTTTACTGATTTATTTCTCATGAAAAGCCGTACTGGAGCATTGCTCGTACGAGAAATTTGTGTGTGCACAAAACCGTGTCGGAGCTTCGCTCGCACGAGATTTTAGATATCATGATATGCACAGCGTGGTGCTGGAGCTTCGCTCGCACTAGACGTGAGTTGACGTGCATATAGTCGTGCGGAAGCCTCCTGTAGACTGTGTGTCACAGAGAGTTGAGATGCTCACACATATACTTTGAGACATGGGTTGGTTATCGACATAGTATTGGGGTGGATAAGACCTACGGCAGGCACCCCCAGACTATGATATGGGTCCACGGAGTACGATGTACCGTGTATGTCACACGGAGTACGCTATACCGTGTAGTCATGATGACTCTATGATGTTACTTGCTATTCTGGCGGGTAGGACTTGACCCCACCTCCCGTTGCAGTTGTGATACCCCGCACACCGGGATCCGTGTAGCCTGGGATCACAGGGACAAAGTATGGCCATAGTCCTCGATTTTTCATACAGTAACCTACATGCCTCACATGATATCATACGGTCTGGATAGACCAAGACAAACCCGATGGAGGGGTAGTCCCGATTTATGTTTTTAAAAGAGATGTGATTTAATGAATCAAGGTATTCCCGAGAGATGGGTTTGACCTTAATGAAGTTGTTTTATGATGAAACAATGAGTTTTAAAGTGATGAGTTTATGATGAAACTAATAAGTTTTAATGTGACGAGCATGAGATGTCATACATGATGATTTTTCCATGTTTGATTTATATGTCGATTTCATGATTTCTCTTATATAATATATACATACATGTGGCATCGTTTTAGTCATTCCTCATGCTCAAAATATAAAGGATTTTATATCAGGACATTATCAACACGTAGATAGTATAGTTATCTACCTGCTTACATTATTGCCTTACTGAGCACGTTTCGCTCACCCTTTCATTTTCCACCCCACAGGGTACATTCAGTAGAAGAGAGCGACTTGCATCTCAGTTATCCGCTGCTTCTTATCAAGACCAGGTATACACATTTGTATAATTTTGTATCTGAACATATAGATGCACAGTACTGTATATGGATGTAATATTGGGGATGTATTTAGTTCAAATAAATTGATATGTAAATGAAATATGAAAATGGAATGGTAAATAGGTGAGAGGTACTAACACCGAATCATAGCCCAACTGTTTAGTAGTATAACTGTTCACGACGGGTAAGGAAATGAAAAAGCGAAAAAATTGGTAGGGATTTTTAGGTAATTTGGGTCGTGACAATAAAGCTTGTACTTAGCAAAATATAGGCATAGGGATCTATCCTTTCATAGAGGGGATTGATCCCTCATAACTCGAGATACATTTTCTGGAAAATTCTTGGAAACTTCGTATAAGGATCGGTCCCCTGCCTTGAGTGATCGATCCTTTAGTGCAAAAACATAATTTTCAGCACATTTTTGAATCTTAAACATGACAAAAACATTCTTAAAGTGAGCATAGATGCTTGAAACATGCTTTAAACAAAGAGACACCAATGTCTCAACATGAATCCCTTACCTCTTAGCAAATATAGCACCTAGCCTTGGTCCTTTGGCACAAAAATTAGGTTAAGCAATGCATGTATATTGCTTAACTCCCTCTAAATAGTTCTTTAGCTACAAATGTCATCCACATAAGTCTTATTGAGCATTAATCTACTTACTTAAACCTTAAAACTAGATAACATAGCCCATAACTTATCGTATCCTTAATTCCTCATACTCTTGACTTAGTAAACTTAACCTTACTACTCTTTTAGGTTTTCGAAATAACACATCATATCATGCAATTCCTACATCGAATATTAACATTATATTAACCTAGTTAGGAATCCTAAGCTTCCATTTTATCCTCAAAGTCTCATTCCCATGTCTTTTCACATATCCATTACTTATCATAAATCCTACATATTCATTATAATTACATTATATATCCCTAAAAACTCTAAAGATTTAAACGTCAAGACACAAAATCATTACCTTGTCCCATTTCCTTGACAAAACACTAGCTCAAACCTCAAGTAGTAGTGGCTGTAATAGAATCCACAAAAATACTCTAAGAACCTTGGGTTATCACAAGTATTCAAGGATTTGAAGATTAGAATTTCCTCTCTCCACTTACCTAAATAGATTCAAACCTTCCCTTTAGCCTTTGAGCCCTTAAATAGCCAGCAATAATCTACAAATTGAAATATGATGGTGAGGAGTGTTTGGGGAGGGTTTGGGTGGAGTTTTGAGACTTGGATCACTTCTTTTCTCTTTTTCCTTTCCTTTCTTTCTCCTTTCCTTCTTTTACTCTTCTTTTCTCCCTTAGTTTGAAATTAGTAGAAGAATGAAATAGGGAACATTTCCATCCGGCTAAAAATGTTTTAAGTGGGAACAAGTGAGCAAGGGAATCAATCCTTTAGTGTGAAGGATCAATCCTTCTAGGCAGTTTTCATTCGCAAAGGCTCTTGGCTAAACAAAGGATCGATCCTGAGGATAAAGGATCGATCCTCTATTGGCAGAATGTAAATTTCTACAATTCTTCAACATGGGATCGATCTTTTAAGGCTGAAGGGAACGATCCTGTCGTGGTAGAATGCAATTTTGATCATTTTCCTCTACAAATGATTGATCCTTTAAGGGAAGGGATCGATCTTTCATGCCAGAACTGCAGCTTTTTGCATTTTTTTCTTACATGAATTCATCCTCAAACCATCTAAATTGCACATCAACATAAATTAGGGTTTTTATCATTCCCAACATACCTAACATGTCATTATACACTTGTTTACTCCATTTTCGTATCAACTTTCATCCATTTCACTAAATATTCGTCTATAATACCCTTTAAAGCTTTAAATTACTCATTTCATACATAACCATGTCATCACACACTTTAAACCAAATTGAACACTTTACTCTTCCAAAATGGGCTTTCATTAATCATTTCACTATATTTGTCTTATTACACTTAAGTTTAAGGTTAAGTACATAAGAATGTAGGTTTCACATGAGTCTTCTTTGAAATTGATCTATGGCCTGGTTACCACCAACTACATATCTGAGGAAGGACACTAGATATAGATATTAAGAATTTTTAGTGATGTCATTCGAATTCACTAATGCACCAATAGCATTCATGAGTTTGATAAATGAAGTTTTCATACCATATATACACCAGTTTGCCATACTGTTCATCGACGATATATTGGTATATTCTGCATCAAGTGAGGATCATGAGCTTCATATGTGTACTGCTCTTTAGACCATCCAAGAGAAGAAACTATATAAGTTCAGTAAATGTGACTTTTGGCTCTATTAGAATGCCTTTTTGAGGTATATTGTGCATAAGAACAGGGTGTCTGTTGATTCCTCTAAGATCGAGGCTATACTGAATTGAGAAAAGCAAAATCATTGACTAAGATTCGCAGTTCTTGGGGTTGGTCGGTTACTATAAGAGATTTATAGAAGGGTTTTCCAAACTTACTGCACCACTAACCCGCTTCACTCGTACAATAGGGAATTTGGATTGGAACAAAGCGTGTGAGACAGTTCCAAGAATTGAAGCGTCGGTTAACTACAACATTTATCCTCACTATTCTTAGTGGTTCAAGGGGTTTTATTGTAGAAGTACAGCGATGCTTCACATTAGGTGTTAAGATTCGTACTCATGCAACACGGTAAAATAGTTGCTTATCATTTTTGGTAATTGAAAAACCATGAAAAAAAACTACTTAACACATGATATCGAGTTAGTTGCAGTTGTTTTTACTTTCAAGATTTGGCTTCAATACCTCTATAGAGAGACATTTCTGATTTACACTAATTATAAAAGTCTAAAATACCTTTTTTTTCTAAAAAGAGTTAAATCTGTGTTAATGACGGTGAATGGAGTTACTTAAGGATTTCGACTATGAAATCCTTTACCACCCAAGAAAAACAAATATGGTGGTTGATACGTTGAGCAGAAAGTGTTCATGGATGGTCTCCGATATGATGGTCCAGGAACAGGATCTATTGAGATAGTTTGTAGAATTGAGTGCATCTGTTGAACTATCAGTTGAGGGTTGCATGATAGCCAGCATGAGAATTAAGCATGATTTGATTGAGTTGATTAGACAAGTGTAGAGAGAGGACCCAGATTATTAGAGATTGTCTATGAAAATGAAAAAGATAGGTTCTTATCTTGAGTATGAGTTCGGCACTGATGGTTTGTTGAGGTACCAAGGTTGAATATGTATTCTTGATAAAGATAGTTTGAAAAGACTGATTTTAGAATAAGTTCACAGCTTAAAGTATACCATGTATCTAGATAGTATAAGGATGTATTAGAATCTACATGGTTTGTATCATTGGGCTAGTATGAAGAGAGATATCATTGACTTTGTTGTTAGGTGTTTAGTCTGTCAGTAGGTTAAGTTTGAACATCAAAAGCCTGATGGACTACCTCAACCTTTACCTATCCCTACCTAGATTTGGGAACATGTGACGATAGACATTGTCATGGACTCCCACGGACATGCAGGAAGTATGATAGTATTTGCGTGATAGTTGACCGACTCATAAAGTTGGTATGCTTTTTGTCCATCAGGGTTATCTGTTCTCTTAACTCTCTAGTAGATCTATATGTGTGAGAAATAGTGCAACTTCACAAAACCCTAATAAGCATTACATCTAATAGAGATTCTCGCTTCACCTCCCATTTTTGGGAACAATTTCAAGAAGCTAGGGAAAATCAGTTACACTTTAGCACAACATGTCACGACCCTCTTTCATTTAAAATCACGATAAGTTTTTCGCCTTTTTCAGTAACTCACCCTGTTGTGAACAGTTTCCTGCACCAAATAGTTGAACTATGATTTAGAGCTAGTTACCTCTTACAATACACAATATCACTTAACATTTATATACGATAACTGTAGACATTTAAATTTCTTACATTAACTTCATTAATTACTACATGTCTACAAATGTTTACATCCCTCGAATTTACATTTCCAAAAGTATTGCTATGATGTACTTATTTAGATACAAAACGATATTAATGTGTATACCTCTCAGTGATGGGCAGCATCGGACACTGGGAGTGCAAGTCTCTGCTCACTCTCGACCACTATGGATGCTCTGTAGCATCTCATGCTCATCATATCAAAACTCATCACAATTTATTTAAATCAAAACCAATCCCGCCCTTCGAGAATACCCTGTGCATAAAAGCACATTTCCTTTTTACAAAACCAAATCATGGGTGTCACCCCTTCTTCGGGTTTACCCAAGTCTATCAATAAAACATAATATCAACTGAGGCATATAGGTTACATTTAGAAAACAAATTTGTGAATAATGGCCATATATATAAATCCCTGTGATCACAGGCTACGCGGATCCCAGCGTGCGGGGCATCACAACTACAACGAGAGGTTAGGTCAGCCCTACTCGTGTAATAACTCAACCAACTAGTCATCAAGACTACACGGTACAGAGTACTCCATATGACATACATGGTACAACGTACTTCGTGGACCCACACGGTCTGAGGGTGCCTGTCATAGTTCTTACCCCACATCATTGTCAGGGGTGCCTGCCATAAGACTTAGCCCACATTACTATTTAGGGTGCCTGCCATAGGACTTAGCCCATATCATGATTCGAGGGTGCCTGTCGTAGGTCTTAGCCGCCCTATACCATGTCGGTAATCATTTCCTATCTCAAAACACGTATATGATATATCATCTCACCGTGACATACAGTCTACAAGAGGCATCAGCATGGTTTTTTATAAAACATGTCAAATCTTTGTACAAGCAACGCTCCAGTACGACTTTTATGCACAGTAAACCAATAAAACTAGTGCGAGCAGGGCTCCAACACTATCAGTCTGAATCAAAATATCAAAATCTAGTGCGAGCTAAGCTCCAACATTGTTTGCTTTCACACAAATATGATAGGTGGCTCCAGTTAAAATATCAAGTATTTTCAAGGATAAAACTTAGCACATGATCTGTTCTTTTTCATGCAAATACACAAAGCAATAGCCAACCTATCCCCATTTCATTCATATCCAAACATTTTATCATGAAAACATCAAAGTCATGAAAATACATGCATTTTTAGATCCCTACCTCTTTCATAAAATTTCTACCAAGGTAAACTTATATTCTCTTTCCTCATTTTTGAAACCTTTCACAAAAATTCTTAATACATTATTAGATAGCTAGTGAAATTCGCGCCCTATAATTCCCCTCAAAATACGTATAGCTACCTCTAGGCACTTACAAAACCCCCTTACCTCGAATCACGTCGAGCGTAGTACAAGTTCCACCGTTGGAAGCTCGTTCAATCCAACTTGCTGCTAATCTGATCTTTGGAGCTGCAAACATTCATCAATCACTTCATCACAATTGATACATCTTATCGGACCTTATAGTATTAAGCTTGGTCCACTTTCACATTCGGCCAACATTGTGTTGTTCCTAATAAATTTAGCTAGTAACTCACCTAGTTATCAAATCAAACACTTGATTTACATGCTTAAACCTTAGTTCCTCCATTCATTAATGCATTTAACAATTACCATTTATGCACATTTCATCACTTTGTCCAATCCCATAAATTTGATTCCACATAACCATCTCAGTGCCATGTATACAACATTATTAACACCTTGGTATAACCCATTTATCATCAACTCAACTATATCATATCTTCTCACACTAAACCCATTCTAGGTTATGCTTGATTCATCACATTCTTGGTAGTTTTAATCATCAATACATACACTAATCCACTCACAACAACAGCTAGATAAATATATTTAGAGTTGGTGTATTGGGACTCACCTAGCTTGACTTTCCTCTTTTCCAAATTTGGAAGACTCCATAGCTCCTTAAATCCAATGAGTTGAATGTTGGCTCTAAGCTATATTGCTCTCCTCCTCAAAGTAAACGCTCTAATAGCTTTTTCTCAATTCTTTTTGGAAGGGGTGGTATTCTAGAGAGAGAAAACTTGGTATTTGGGTGAAAATGGAGGGGAAATGTTTGATTTGCTGAAGAATGAAGTTGGCCATCGATTTTCTATAGATGAGAGGGATGAGATCGATCTTCTAAGGTGAAGAGATCGATCTTTCCTTGGTTTTAGCCATCGAATTTTCAAGTTTGAAATGGGAGAGATTAATCTGCTCATTGGGGAGAGATCGATCTTGGTTTGGCAGAAGCTTGAGGAGATCGATCTGATCATGGGGAGAGATCAACTACTCTTGACAGAATCAAATGGAGATCGATCTCCGCTTAGGAGGGGATTGATCTCTGCTAGGTAGAGGCAAATGCAGATCGATCTGTTCATTAGAGAGATCGATCTGATTAATGGGGAGATCGATTTGGCCTTGGCAAATTCATTTGAAAATTGTTTTGCATGGACAAGGGATCGATCTGCCTTGAATAGGAGATCGATCTGGCCTTCATCTGGGGCATTCCTGCTGCATTTTTCCCATATTTTTCAAAGGTAAACCTGTATTAGGTTGCTTCACTAGTCATTTTGAAATCTATTCAGACTTTAGGCATGGAAAGGTTCGTTTCTTATTAGTTTCATGTTATGAAACTTGTGTTACTGCTTGATATTAGAGAGGATACACAAAATTCATCGTCCATGCATTATCATTTTGTGTTTTAATCCTTATTTGCAAATTTGAATGCTTAAAGTTCTGTTCATTTAGTTTGTGGCCACTTCAACCCTCGTTTATCCTTTACTTATCTAATGATACTCATTTATCCCATTTTCAAGTCATTCACATTTACATGATCCAAAAATCATCTGTCTTATACTTTCATTTACATATAAATAAGTCATACATTCATGGGGTCTCACACAATATTCCACCCTCAGTCCCATAGACAGTCTGGGAAAACTATCCAAACTCTCGAGGACTTGTTGAGAACGTGTGCGCTTGAATTTAAAGGCTCCTAGGATGATCATTTACATTTAGCCAAATTAGTGTATAATAACAGCCATCACACATGTCACGACCCTCAATCCACCAAAAATCCACTACAATTTTTTTCATTTTTCATTTATCGATTACTATTTAATCTAATACTCATGGTTTGTTCTTTACCTTTACCTGACCTGATCGTGAATAGGTACCTCCAACAGTTGGGGTGTGTATCATTGTCAATCTCATCCAATCATACCATTTCAAATTACAATTAATTTAAATGTAAACACTTGCATTTCTAAATCAGAGTTACTATTTACATGTGTTTACAATCTTTTACATCCCCAAAATTACATTTAAAGATATTACTGTGCTTGACATGTCTAGATACAAAATTATACAAATATGTATACCTCGTGTGATGGGATGCAGCGGACACCAAACAAATCCAATCCTCAATCGCCCACTATCTACTGTAATTACTCTGTAGAGGGGGAAAATAAGGAGGAGTGAACAAACCACATGCTCAGTAAGGTAATCATGCGAGCAGGTAGATAATTGTACTATCTATGTGGTCGTGATGCCATGCTTAAATCACACATTTATTTGTCATACTCCAAAACGTATGCTCATGCTTGTGTTCATGACATGTAGAGGAATTCATGCTATTTAAATCAGTGCATAATTCTCAAAACATAGCATGGAAAATCATCATGCATAAATCAAAATCAAGGCATGGAAAATCATCATGCAAAGTACACTTATCAAGCATTTCAAATCTCTACACAAACCGATACAAAATCATCACTTGTCAGGACTCAGCCCCTCCCATGGACTATCTTAACCAACAAATACATTTCATGACATGGATTTCTCATTCAACAATAGACATGTGAGATAGGCATATAATATCAATAAGGGTAATAACTAGGACTATGGACATATCTTCTATGATCCCAGGCTACACAGATCCTAGTATGCGGGGTATCACCTCTATCTGGTATGCGGGGTATCACCTCTATCTGCTTTCGCACAGGAGGTCGGTCACGTCCAACCCGTCGGTCCATAGTAGAATCTATCATCCAAAGATGACATATATATAATATCACACATGGTACAACGTACTCCATGCTACTTGCATGATACAACGTATTTCATGGACCCATATCAGCACAATATATCTTGCCACATCTCAATACGCACGTGCAAGCCTATTTAATCGGTGGGGCACACAACCTACCCGAAGCTCCCATCACGGCTCTCGACATGTCATAAAATCACGTGCGAGTAATCTCTAGCATGACAACAAGTATAGTGGACATCCAGTGCTAGTTATGCTCCAGCACCATGTCAAAACTCGTATGAAAACTAATCCGAGCTAGGCTCCAGCACAATGTCATAAAATCCATGTAAAACTCTAGTGTGAGCATTATTCCAACAATAATACATGTATAAAACACGACAAATCTTGTGCGAGCAGCGTTCCAGCACGTTTCATTTTCACAAAACTCATGTAGGTGGCTCATTCCTTGCAAAACATGGTTATGAAACCAAATCAAGTTATTTTTGTGAAAATCATTTCAAATGCTAGCCAACCTACCAATCACATGCTAAAAAGCAATAAAAAGATTTTAAAGCATCTTTCAAAAGCATCGTGCTCTTGCTTTTATGCACTTTTTTCAAAAACCCAATTCATTTCCTTTCCAACAAACATTTCATCCTAAGACCCTTAGCTACGTTAAAAATCGCCCATGTGCTCGAAAGACGTACATATATCTTTAGGGCTAACACAATTCCCTTACCTTGATTCTCTTGGATGCAACTCTTCCTTCCTTTCCTGCTTTTCGTGATTTGGCTCAACTTGCTCCGGATTTATCAACAAGAGTTGCACACATTCATAAATCATATGAGTTAATACTGATAACTCATATTTAGACTTCAACTAATCGATATATCTCATCGAGCCTATTTTATCAAGTTTGACCCATTATCACATTTTGGTCATCATTATGCCATTTCTAGTCAATTTAACTAGCAACACACTTGGTTACTTATCAAACACTTGGCATAAAATGTTAATCCATAACCTTCCATCATTTATGCATTCTCTACAACACCATTTATGCACATTTTTATCACTTGGCTAATCTCACAATGTGGATTCATCCAATCATCTCAAAATCATGGACATTATCTCGCTAACAACTTGATATAATTTGTTTTATCATCTAATCAACCACATTTTATTTTCTCGCACTAAACTCATTCTAGGTTATGCTTGTTTCATTACATTCTTGGTAATTTCATTCATCAATAAATACACCAATCACTTACAACAACCACTAGATAAATATACTTAGAGTTGGTGTATTGGAAACTCACCTAGCTTGACTTTCCTCTTACTCCAAATAAGAAAACTCCTTAGCTCCTTAAATCCAACAAATGAGATGTTGACTCTAAGCTATGTTGTTCTTCTCCTCATAATGAACAACTTTGCTCTAATAGCTTTTCCTCAATTCTTTTTGGAATGGGGTGTATTCTAGAGAGAGAAACTTGGTATTTTGGATAAAAATGGAAGAGGTGTGTTGGTTTGTTGAAGAAAAAGGTTTTTTCGTGGGGTTTTTATAGATTGAGAGTGATGAGATCGATCTGCTAGGGTGAAGGGATCGATCTTCCTTTGGTTTTTGCCATCGAATTCTCAGGTTTGAAATGGGAGAGATTGATCTGCTCATTGGGGAGAGATCGGCTCGGCAGAAGCTTGAGGAGATCGATCTGCTCATGGGGAGAGATCGATCTGCTCTTGACAGAATCAAATGAAGATCAACTGCACTTAAAAGGGGATCGATTTGGGCTTGGCAGAGGCAAATACATATCGATCTGCTCAATGGGGAGATCGATCTGGCCTTGGCAGATTCACTTGGAATTGTTCTTCTTGCACAAGGGATCGATCTGCCTTGGATAGGAGATCGATCTGGTCTTCATCTGGGGCATTTCCTGCTGCATTTTTCCATATTTTCAAGGGTAAATTCCTATTTCATTACTCCAATACTCATTTTGCATTTTAAAACATGGAAAGTCTCATTTCCCATGATTTACATACTACATGACTTGTGTGTATTGCTTGAATTCATAAAGGATACTTAGAATTCAGGGTCCATGCATTATCATTTCGTGTCTTCATTCCTTATCTTCAATTCGATTGCTTAAAGTTCTATCCGTTTAGTTTGAGGCCACTTCGGCCCTTATTTATCCTTTACTTGTATCATGACACTTTATTTATCCTATTGCAATACATTCACACTTATAAGATCCAAAATCATTTGTCTTATGCTTTCATGTGCATATAGTTAAGTCATACATATATGGGGTCTCACAATGTCCCCCACTTAGAAAATTTAGTCCTCCAAATTGGAACCAACTTAGTCTGTGAACAACTCGGGGTATTTTCCCCGCATCAAACTCTCCAACTCCTATGTAGCTTCTTCTACAGTGTGGTGCTACCAAAGGACTTTCACTAAGGGGATCGTCTTTGATCTCAATACCTTCTCCTTCCTATCCAATATTCGAATCGGCTGCTCAACATATATCATGTTCTCATGGAGCTCCAATGGCTCATATCTTATCACATGTACTAGTCCGGGTTATACTTCCGTAACATAGACATGTGGAAGAAGTTGTGAATGCTCATTAGCTCAGGTGGTAATTCTAGCCTGTAGGCTTTATCTCCCACTCTATCTAATATCTCAAAGGGTCCAATGTAACCAGGGCTTAACTTTCCTTTCTTTCTGAACCTTGTTATACCCTTGGAAAGAGAAACTTGTAAAAACACAGATTTACCCACTGTGAATTCCAATGGTCTCCGTCTCTTGTCAGCATAGCTCTTTTGTCTGCTCTGAGCTGTCCGTAACCTCTCACAAATCATTTGGACATCCTCAGAGGCTTATCTCACTAAGTCGGGAGAAAATATTAGTTGGTCACCAACCTCTTCCCATCTAATAGGGGAACGACATCTGCGACCATACAAGGCTTCATACGGTGCCATCCCGATACTCGAATGATAACTGTTATTATAGGCGAACTCTACGAGTCGTAAAAAGTCATCCCAAGAGCCTCCAAAATCCAATGCACATGCTCTCAACATATCCTCCAGGGTCTGTATAGTCCTCTATGACTGACCATCTGTTTGAGGATGGAACGCTATGCTAAAACTCAGTTGGATCCCCATCGCTTCCTAAAAATGTTTCCAGAAGTGGGAAGTGAAGCGGGCATCCCTATCTGAAACAATGCTCACTGGAACATAATGCAATCTCACTATCTTGCGCACATATAGTTCTGCCAATGTACTCAGAGTATCAGTGGCTCTCATAGCTAGGAAGTGTGCCGACTTCGTCATTCTATCCACTATTACCCAAATCGGATCGTGATTGCTGCGGGTCCTGGGTGAAGCCATCACGAAGTCCATAGTGACATGCTTTCATTTCCAAGTCGGTATAGGTAGAGGTTGCAATAGCCTTGCAGGCTTCTGATGCTCTACCTTTACTTACTGACAGACGAGACACTTTGTCACCAATTCAGCTACATCTCTTTTCATCCTTGACCACCAATACACTCTCTGGAGATTATGATACATTTTGTTACTTCCCGGATGTAGTGTATACTTTGTCGAGTTAGCTTCTGATAAAATCAACCTCCTGATCTCTAGATCATCGGGAACACATATCCTACCCTTGAACCTCAGCAAACCATCGAAACTCAACTCAAAATCAGTAGCTGTACCCCTCTGTATCTACCCGATAATATCATTACACTGCTTATCAATCTGCTGAGCCTGCCAGATACGATCTACCACATCGAGTTCCAACCGTAGGCTAGCTACCATAATGCCACTATCAGTATCAGACGAGGTCACATCCAAACTGAGGCACGCGAACTGTTGCAATAACTCGTGTTCCCTGGTTATCATATACAATACCAACTCGAGATGCTTTCTACTCAATGCATCAGATACTACATTTGCTTTACCCGGGTGGTACAAGATCTCGCAATCGTAGTCCTTCAGAAGTTCAAGCTACTTTCGTTGTCTCATGTTTAACTCTTTCTGTGAGAAAAGATAATTAAGGCTCTTGTGGTCTGTAAACACGTGAAATTTCTCACCATATAGATAATGGAGCCATATTTTCAAAGCGAATACCATGGTCGCCAACTCTAAATCGTGGGTCGGGTAGTTCCTTTCATGATCCTTCAGCTGTCTCGATCCACAGCCTACTACCCTCCCATCTTGCATCAGTACACAACCTAGTCCTTGGTATGAAGCATCTATATATACAAAAAAAAAAACCTCTTGAGCTGGTAGGAATGGTGAGAATCAGAGCTGTAGTCAATCTCCTCTTCAACTCCTGAAAACTTTCCTCACATTTATCATCCCACACAAACTCAACATTCTTCCTAGTGAGACGTGTAAATGGAGCAGCCAATCTCGAGCATCCTTCTATAAACCGTCAGTAATATCTATCTAAACCAAGGAAACTCCTGATTTATGTCACTGTCTGGGGTCTCTGCCACTGAACCACTACTTCAATCTTGGATGGGTCCACTGACACACCATCCTTTGATACAATATGACCCAGAAAAGAGATCCGCTCTAGCCAAAAATCACACTTACTGAGTTTAGCATACAACTTCTTCTCCCAGAGGGTCTGTAGCACTATCCTTAGGTGCTGTTCATGCTCCTCTCTAGATCTTGAATACACCAAAATATTATCAATGAATACAATAACGAACCAATTCAAATATTGGTGAAACACCTCATTCATCAACGACATAAAAGCTATGGGAGCATTTGTCAACCCGAATGGCATAACCATAAACTCAAAGTGACCATACCTGGGGTGAAAAGCTATCATGGGTACATCTCCATCCCAAATTCTTAACTGATGGTACCCAAATCTTAGATCTATCTTAAAAAAGACCTGCGCTCCTCGAAATTGATTCAACAATTCATTGATGCGTGGAAGGACGTACTTATTCTTAATGGTTGCCTTATTCAACAACCGGTAGTTAATACACTATCGAAGGCTTTCATCTTTCTTTTTTATAAACAGAATCAGTGCTCCCCAAGGCGATACACTCGGTCTAATGAACCCCTTATCTAACAACTCCTATAACTGCTTCTTCAGTTCCTGTAATTCAATCAGAGGCATTCGATACGGTGGCTTGGATATTGACTCTGTACTAGGTGCCAGTTCTATACAAAATTTCATCTCTCTATCTGGCAATAACCTTGGTAATTCATTCGAAAAGACATCTGAAAATTCTTTGACCACTGGGATGTCTCGTAATTCCAGGCATGCCTTATCAGCCTCAACCACGTACGTAATATAACCTTTCAAAATTTTAATTATCAAATCAGTATAGAAATTCATATGTTCCACTCACAACCATAACTGCTTTCATTACTTTTCAAGGGGATTTTACATTACATTACATTTTTTCAAGGAAACTTACGGTAATGCTATCTACCCCTGGAAATGTTACCGTCTTAGAAACACAATCCACTACAGCACGATTTGCAGCCAACCAATCCATTCTTAGGATTACATCGAAGTCTCTCATATACATTAAAATAAGGTCGGCTGACATTTTCTTTCCCCTACTTTCAACTTACAATCTCTAAATACATACTCCACCAGTTGACTATTATTCATAAGAGTGCTTATCAATATCCTCCTACTCAACGGGGCAAGCTTCACATACTTAAACAGTTTACATGCAAATGCAGGTGATACAAATGAATGTGTGGCACCAGGATCTACCAAAACATAAGCTTCAAGATCAAAGATTAAAATGGTACCTTTCACCACATCTGACGACTAATCTGTAGTATCCTGGTCCAAGGCGTGTACTCGCCCTCTGCCAACCACCTGCTTTCCCTTCTCTTTAGTTGTAGCCCTCTGTCTCGGAGTAGGAGCATCAACAGGAGCTCTCTTCGGCTCCTTGCCCTTATATAGGGAACTCTCAGTCATATCTACGCAATTCTGGATCATATGCACTGGTTTCCCTACATCGGAAACATACTGTAGGAGATCCATAATATGGCTGAGTATTGTGGTATCTACGACACTTACTGCACTATTTTGTCGTAGGCCGCGACCCTTCAATCATTATTCCCTTTGCTGGAGCTATGGCCGAATACACGAGAGACTTAACTGTTTTCTCCTAGATTTCCTCTATCCTTGGCCTCTTCCTAGAAAATCTCTTACTTTTTCTATAACTGAAGCCTCTATCCACTGTCTGTCTCTTCTTGTCTTTGTCCCTCACTCTACCAACCTTTTCATACTCTGAGGCAACTCGTTCAATATCTTGCTCGCACAACTGTACCCTGTGCATTGCCTCATCGTAGGTCGATATGTCAAAAGGGACTAATCGAAACCTGATGGGTGGTCTCAGTCCATCCACAAACTTTCAGACCTTCTTGATGATACGATCTAAACGTATTATCCGCAAGTGCACGGGTCGTACAAGTAATAATGGGATTTGAGTCCTGGATTATCGTCCCACAGAGAAGTTGGTTAGCCTAATTAACTACCGGTTAGTCTTACCCTAAGTATATCCTAGCAAATTATGAATTGATGATGGGGTGATCTACTAAGTCTGAAATTAAAAGTACTGAAAATAATAAAAACTATAAACTAAAGAAAATAAAACCACGCGAAAATTACTTACAATAAACCACGCAAGCAAATACCTACAAATGATAATTAAAAAAATTAAAATTAATTAACGCAATTAAACTAAAATTCAAAAGTAAAGTAAAGTAAAAAAATTAATTAAACTAAAATTAAACAAACCTAAAATAAAATATGTATGTAATTAAACTAATTAATAAAAATGCAAATTAAACTAACTTAAAATCTAATAAAATAAAAATCTACTAACCTAAAGAAATTCTTAAACCTAACTCTAACTAAATACTAACAATGGAACAAAATCTAAATAATGCATGAAATTTTTTTTTTGATTAAATTTAAAATGAAGATTAAATTAAAAATGCATGAAACAAATGTAATCTAAATTAATTCTAAATGCAACTCATAAAATACTAAACTAAAATTAAGTCCTAAAACCTATGACATAAAATTAACTATTAACTAAAAATTAAAACTGAAAATTAAATTAACGTGCAAAGATATTAAAACTAACTTACCATTTTAATTGATTAAATTACCTAACTAAAAACTAACAAAGGAATGGAAATACTAAAAATGCATTAAACTATAAAATAGCAACAATGTAATGTGGCCAAACGTGGCCTTAACAAGGAAGCCAGCCGAGTGGTCCCAACTGCTGTACTGTGCATGGTTCTTCTCATTTTCATTTCCAGGTGTTTTGCTAGTTCTGCTCCCAATTTGTCCTGGGCTACTATCCTGCATTGCTGGTTGTAGAATCCTCGACAGATCATATAGCAAACACGCACATAGCTCCTGGCTCGGGTCCGTAATCAACATCAGCTGCTACTGGCAGTCCTGCAATGCATGCTCAGTAATCGTCAATGATGCCGCTGTCATCGTGTCCTATGTTGCTTTCGACTCCTGCTTCAGCTGGTCCCTGCTATGCTCATCAACTTCATGCTTTGCAAAATCAAACTCGATAACATCTTACTACTGCACATGTTTCAGGTTCAGCATGCTACCGAGAGCAACAAAATGCTCACTTCATCGATACATTCTTCATCTTCATCTTTGCACATTCCTGGTACTGAGAGCAACCTGGAAACATCTTTGGTATCTTTAACTGGACAGCAGAGGAACAAACCAACGCCTAAAGTAATTCAGCATCAACCTTGAAAAAATTGCAGACAATAAAACAAATAAAACTGTAATGAACAATGATAGGACACGAAAACAGAGCTAAACAGAGGAGAAATTTCAAGTTAAACTTGCTGCCCATAATGAAACTGTGCTCCACGAACTGCTTCTTGAAACTCTACACCGAACAACCTACTACATCCTTTTCACTAACCATCAGCAAGCAACAAATGAGCAAACAACAATAATTCTAAAATGAAATGCAGTAAATGAAATGGATTAAAGAAACATAAGAAAATGCAGTAAAAAAAATGGAAGCTAATACTCTAAATGCAGTCAAGAACTTAATCATGAAGTGCAAACAAATAAAAATGAAATAAGGAAAGGAAAGAACAATAATGCATAGCAGAATATGAACTTAAACCAAAAGGAAATATGTAAAAACCACAACTACAAACATCACCTGTGAGCTTCATCAACGTGAACAAGGAACCCAACATCCTCAGGTTGCTTCATTTTCTTCTCCAACCGTGGTTCCACATTGCTCTTGGTGTGGAACAATGCTCTGCATTAACCTAAATCAAGGTAACAGAACCAAAAGGCAGAAGAATGAATGAGGAAATATTGTCACCCGAATGCACAAAAGAAGAGCAAACTGAGAGCTACGAAAAATAAAGGTTTTTCAATGAAAGAAAAATAAAGGTTTTTCCATAAATAATTTTAAGAAAATTGAGAGCTAGTAAAAGTGAAACACATGCTTTTCATTAAACTTCATTGAATCAAATTCAAAGGAAATAAACTTTGCAAATGTGAACTATAAACGAAATAGAAAAAGAATGAAATTTCTTCATAAAATAAAGAAAGTTTCCATGAAATGTAAAAAATTTGCTTGCTAAAAGAACCTATTCAGAAATTGAAAAAGAAAGCTTAAAATTACCGTAAAAGCTATTCTACCCTAGATTACTCTAAACTACACTACTCCTAAATTCTACTCTACTTTAACCCTACCTACACTACTTACCCTACTTGATTTTTTTCATTGCCATCATGTTCTATTTATACACACACTTAGGGTACAATGATAATTTTTCATCCTAGATGCGTTGACATTGTTTGGCCACTTGTCTTTCTTTGATTTGCTGTAGAGTAGATATTTCCACGTTACTCGTCCTTTTATCCAATTGGCTATGCGATGTGGCCCGATGTGTCTTCCAGAAGGTTGGCATGCTGTCCTTCGATCTTATCGTTTCGGAGCAAATAAAAAACGGACACCTGGCATCACGCGTGTTTAGACGACTGGTGACTCGGTCTGTAAATTGGAAGTGGTCCAGTCTCCTTTAGTCTATTTTCAGCCTAATTTCGACTGAAACGATTGAGTTTCATCCAGATTTATTTTACCTCCACATTAAAGAATTTTAATTAAATAAAGGAGATAATTAATAAAATAAATTGAGGATTTAAATAATTAATTAAGAATTAAGCACAAATAATTCTATTAAAAATAGAATTATCACTTGACCTCATTGTCTATTGTGTCGGGATTATACCTGCCCACAGAGATAAACTTGGTCTCATACTCATCCACCGATCTACTTTCCTGGGTCAAATCCAAAAATTTCATTTGCAGTCTCTGTTGCACAGTATCCGAGACATATTACCCCTGGAAGGCTTCCAAAAATACATCTCAGCTAATCTCTATATGTCGGGCCCTTACAATGGGTCAGGTGGACTTCTACCAATGTTCTGCTGATCCCTTTAGCATGAATGCAAAAAACGCTACCATCACGGTAGTAGTGCTCTCGAAAAACCCATATAACTTTTCAATCTCATTCACCTAGTGCTCTGCAGCTACTAGGTCCTTAACTCTACTGAAAGATAGTGGGTTAAATTTTTGAAACTACTGCAACCTATCTAGGTACATTCATAACCCCAATCCTTACTTCTCTGTGATGGAGCAACAGTAGAAGGTGTTTGTGTACTGGTGGGGGTGTGAGAGTATCTGTAGTCTGAGGTTCTTGGGCTGGCTGTATAGGCATCTCAAGAGCAACAGCCGATTCATCATTATCACCCTATGCAACTGGCTCTTGCCCGCCCCCAGCTTTAGGTAACGATTGGGCAATCAACTCCATAATCGCCTCTAAGCACTGCTCTATCCTCGCGAAGCGCGCCTCAGAACTCTCGGGTCTCTCTGCCAGACCCTGTGGAGTATGGTCTATATTTCAAGTTAAACGGAGCTAAACTTGCTAACAGAGTAGAAATTTCAAGTTAAACTTGCTGCCCAGAATGAAACCGTGCTCCACGAACTGCTTCTTGAAACTTTACACCGAACAGCCTACTAACCATCAGCAAGCAACAAATGAGCAAACAACAATAATGCTGAAATGAAATGCAGTAAATGAAATAGATTAAAAAAACATAAGAAAATGCAGTAAAACAAAATGGAAGCTAATACTCTAAATGCAGTCAAGAACTTAATCATGAAGTGCAGACAAATAAAAATGAAATAAGGAAAGGAAAGAACAATAATGCATAGCAGAATATGAACTTAAACCGAAAGGAAATATGTAAAAACACAACTATAAACATCACCCGTGAGCTTCATCAACGTGAATAGGGAACCCAACATCCTCAGGTTGCTTCATTTTCTTCTCCAACCGTGGTTCCACATTGCTCTTGGTGTGGAACAATGCTCTACATCAACCCAAATCAAGGCAACAGAACCAAAAGGCAGAAGAATGAATGAGGAAATCTTGTCACCCGAATGCACAAAAGAAGAGCAAATCGAGAGCTAGGAAAAATAAAGGTTTTTCAATGAAAGAAAAACATAAACAATTTTAGGAAAACCGAGAGCTAGTAAAAGTGAAACACATGCTTTTCATTAAACTTCATTAAATCAAATTCAAAGAAAATAAACTTTGCAAATGTGAACTATAAACGAAATAGAAAAAGAATGAAATTTCTTCATAAAATGAAGAAAGTTTTCATGAACAGTAAAAAATTTGCTTGCTAAAAGAAACTATTCGGAAATTGAAAAAGAAAGCTTAAAATTACCCTAAAAGCTATTCTACCCTAGATTACTCTAAACTACACTACTCCTAAATTCTACTCTACTTTTACCCTACCTACACTACTTACCCTACTTGATTTTTTTCAATTGCCATCATGTTCTATTTATACACACACTTAGGCATACAATGGTAATTTTTCATCCTAGATGCATTGGCATTGTTTGGCCACTTGTCTTCCTTTGATTTGCTGTAGAGTAGATATTTCCACGTCACTCGTCCTTTTGTCCAATTAGCTGTGCGATGTGGCCCGACTGTCTTCCAGAAGGTTTGCACGTTATCCTTCGATCTTATCATTTCGGAGCAAATAAAATACGGACACTTGGCATCACGCGTGTTCAGATGACTAGTGAATCGGTCTGTAAATTGAAAGTGCTCCAGTCTTCTTTTGTCCGTTTTCAACCCAATTTCGACTGAAACGATTGAGTTTCATCCGAATTTATTTTACCTCCACATAGAGTTGGCAAACGGGCAGGCTCGGGCGGGTTTGGTTCGAGTTCTTTTTAGGTTCGGGCTTTTTCGGGTTCGGTTATTTTTGGGTTCGGGTTTTTTCGGGTTCGAGCTTTTTTGGTTTCGGGCTTCTTCTAGTTCGGGCTTCTTCGGGTTCGGTCCCGATTCTAGTCGACTGGGTTTAGCGGGCCGACTTGAAATATTTTGAAATTTTATTAGTTATAATTTTTTTTAAAAAAAAAATTTGAATGTGATAATTAATTTAATTTTTATATGATTTTATATTTTAATAAACATATTTATAAAAACAAATTTCTATATTTTAATATTTATTATTTGAAAAAAATAATTTACTTTTTTTTAATTTCCTACAATATTTACTATAAAATAGTAGATATAATTATATTCATTAAATGCAAAAGAAAATATTACATATAGATATTATAGGAAGAAAAGTACCAATTAATATTATCATTTACCAAAAAAATGCTTAATATGAATAAATGGTCAATTAATTAGCTCTATTTTATTTCTAATTTGTTTCTTATTTGTACATAAATCATAATTAATAATATTGCATTAAATAAAATCGTTTACATTAATTAATCAAATGTCTCATTAAAATATTAGAATATTAAATTAAAAAATTATATATTTTTAATATTTGATATAATTATATCATATACAATTATACACTACCATATGAGTGATATTTTGTAGTTGATATAGAGGAAATACAAAAAATATTATGAAACTTTTATTAATATAATTTTAGTAACTTCTGTTTAAAATTTAAAAATTTATTATTTTAATCATAATTATATACTTTAATTTCATAATTATTTATATTAAGCTTTTTTTTTTAAGTTCACAAAGTTTTTTTGTATAAATATATTTTTTTAGTTTTACAGATTTCCTCCAACTTCTAGATGTTATCTTCTTCCCTTCTTTTCAAAATGAATGTTTTTCTTATTTCCTTAGTCTTGGTCAAGAAAAATTAAAGAGCATAAAAAATCTGACTGGACTACAAATATAATCTATCTATATAATAATTAAAATTGTTGATAGGCTTTCAAAAAATTAGAAAAGAAAGGATATGATTTCGTGATAAATTATTAAATTATTGTATAAAATGAAATAAAATGAATATTGCACGTTAATGTATATAATTAATTTAATAATTTTCAAATAGAATTATCATATTATATAATAACATGGTTAAAAAATTAATTATTTATTATCAAAATTATTATTAAAATAAATATTTACTAATTAGTTATCATATATAAGTATAACAAATTATTAATTTTTAATAAATTAGTTACATAATTTAAATAAAAAATTAACTTAAAATAATCATTTTTGCACAATCAAGTAATGATGCATGTTTGTCTTGATCGCCACGTTGCATAATGCAGAAGAAAAAATATCTACTGATATTATTCTAGTGGACTGGTATAGATATGAACCGATAAGGTAGGTAAATAAATAAATAATCATATATGCTTAACAAAATTATACCTAATTAATTGTTATCAATTCGTTTTAAATTATACCTAATTAAAGTTTTATAATTGTAGCTAAATTCTCAATTGATAGATACAATTAGTTTAAGTTTGGAAAAATTATTAAATATAATATAGGAGTTTAAATAAAACAGGTAAACCAAAAAGCTGATATAATTTAATCACAGTGATTATAAGACAAAATATAATTAAAAGGATGAAATATGAATTAAAGAGGAAAACAATTATATAATTTAGTAATAAAATTTATACAAGAGACAAGACATAGCAAAAACTTAAATTTCCTAGCTAGAAATAAAATTTGAAACATATAAATATTTATTGTTAATTTGATAACATATTTATATAAATTTTTTGTTCAAAAGTTTAATATAAATTGATTTAGTAACTTATTAAATTATTATTTTTTATATTGAGTAATTCTTTTTTGAGTTTTAATTTACATTTGTTATTATAATTTCATATATGAACTTATTTTGTTATTGTAGGGATTTAGAAACTTCAATTTTGGATCTCTTTTGTCACAACCCAAATTACCTAAAAATCAGAGTAAATTTTTTGCTTTTTCATTTATTATTTAATTCTTATATTTCTCTCATCGTGACCATCCTATAAACAGTTTGGCTATGATTCGGTGTTAGTCACCTCTCACTATTACCAATTCCATTACCATAATCACTTTTATATATTAGAGTTTACTATCATTTGACTTTAATTAAATACATATACAATGGTATTTATAACACTACATCCCCGACATCATATCCATTTATAGTACTGTGCATTACTTATTTAGATACAAAACCATACAAATGTGTATACCTGTCTCTCGATGGGAAGCAGCGACTACAAAGCATGCAAGTCCTCAGCCGCTCAATAACTATTGCGAGTGCTCTGAAAAGATGAAAAATTAAGGGGGGTGAGCAAACCACACGCTTAGTAAGGCAATTATGCAAGTAAGTAGATAGTTCCACTATCTACATACTCATAATGCCATGTCCTTAAATCCGTTTCTTTTCATTAAAATCATCAAGCACAAAGTCATGCAACCATCAATGACTTAGTTTATAAAACTGTTCGTGCATATATAAATCATACTACTTATGCATCATAGCATTTTATGTGATATCATTAAATCATAATAAGCATGAATTTAATCAAGATCATGCAGTCTTTCATGTCATGTAAGACAAATCATGGATTTCAAATGAAAGCATGGGAAACATCATCATGCTACTGCATTTAAATCAATTCATTAAAATTGTAGTATAAACTAACCCTTCCGGGTCCATCTCATAAAACAATTCAGTAAAGTTCATTATAAAACTCCGATTATAAAACCCCCTTCTTTCAGGGTCACATATCATAAAATCATCTGAAATCTTATATCACAGTATAAAATCATAAAATCGGGGGCCTGACCCCTCCCTCGGGTCTACCCTGGTCTATCGACCAATAATTATATCATGTGAGACAAGCAAGTGATTATATCAGTAACATCGAGGACTATGGCATATCCTAGTGATCCCTGGCAACACGGTACCTAGTGTGCGGGGTATCACACCTGAAACGGGAGGTGGGTCATCCTACCCGCCAGAACAGCATAACACCAGGATTGCGAGGGCAAGGCTTGCTGCCTCGTGGCTAATGCCACTCCACTCCAACAATCCCCACGGTACAGCGTACTCCGCGTGACATACATGGTACAACGTACTCCGTGAAACCAAGCTCAGTCAGGGGTGCCTGTAATAGGTCTTATCCACCCAAATCATCTCTGTCTCAGAATGCACGTGTGAGCATATTATCTCACTGTGACACACAGTCTACAGGAGGCTCCAACACGGCTATATGCATGTCATATAAATCCCTGTGCGAGCGAGGCTCTAGCACGGCTCCATGCATATTCATGATATCAGAAAATCTCGTGCGAGCAAAGCTCTAGCACGGTTTCATAGAAATCAATGAAATTTGAGTACGAGCAGCGCTCCAGTACGACTTAAACTGATTATAAATTCAAGTAAAATCCACGTATGAGCAATGCTCTAGTACGGATATGTACAAAAACTCAGTGAAGACCTCGTACGAGAAAATCTTCAGTACGATATTCAAATGAATTATAAAAACCATATAAAACTTTGTGCGAGCAACGCTCCAGCACAAATGAATGCTCAAATAAATCAAATCTTTGTACGAGCAACGCTCCAGTATGACTTTATGCATAAATACATCAAATCTCGTGCGAGTTACACTCCATCACGGCTTTATGCAATATCAAATCAAAATAGGATGCGAGCTAAGCTCCAGCATCTCTCATGCATGTCAAATGATTAAAACTAGTGCGAGCAATCGCTCCAGCACCATTTTATGCATACCACGTCAAAACAAATCAAAACATGTCAAAACAGAGTGCGAGCTAGGCTCCAGGAGCTCTCATTTCACAATAATAAAAATCAGTGCGAGCACTATGCTCTAGCACATTTCATGCATATGATGTCACACAAGTCGGTGCGAGCAACCGCTCCAGCACATTTATGCACATTCACAAATGCAGATATAGTGCGAACTACGTGTCAGCACTATCTGTTTCTATATAAACTTGATAGTTGGCCTATTTCCAAAGAATTTTCATTTAAATACAAATAACACCTACGTAGTATTATCTTGTGAAATTATATAATTTCTGGCCAATCTACCGATTTGCTTTGATTAAAACAAATAAAATTCCTTAATTTAGAAAATTTCTTAAATCATGCATTTCATGCATGTCATGCTTTCACCATCCTTAGGTGAACTTCCCTCAATAGAGGTAAAATAACCTTTTTACCTATTTCGATCCTTAAAATCATTTAAACCACTTTTAGGATCATTTTACAATAACAATGTATACATACATAATCAGTGTACAGAAAAACTATTAAAATACGCGTAGTTACCTCTAGCTACTCACACAATTCCCTTACCTCATTTTTCTGTACAGTCTGACCTTTCCTCTGATGACTCGTCACGCAGTCCGATTTGCTCCAAATCCAATCTCCGAAACTGCGGATACATATTCATCAGGTCAAATACAATACAATTAATTGTATTT
The DNA here is from genome assembly GCA_033439115.1 of Firmiana major. Lineage (NCBI taxonomy): Eukaryota > Viridiplantae > Streptophyta > Magnoliopsida > Malvales > Malvaceae > Firmiana > Firmiana major. The sequence continues at coordinate 6,014,861 of CM065909.1, forward strand.
CATATGTTCTGGGCTTAATTTAAATCATTGTGCCCGTTTACCCATATTAGGCCCGATTACACCATAATGGGCCTTAATCGGCCTTAAACCCGTTTACCACACTTTATCGAGACCTATTGGGCTCATTGGGCCCATCAATATTTATTTAACCTCGTTTTAGATTCTCGGATATCTCAATTTAATATTTACGACAATTTATTTCAAATTTCCAGAATTTAATTCATTTATGCGGAAATTAAATCTGTAATTTATGCGTTAAATATCAATCACGCATAACGATGTAAAATTATCGTAAATAAGGGTTACTTACCCGTGATTCCATGATAGTACTCAAATCAAGGCTGTCTCGAGCTCTCGGTTGATGCCAATCGTCGAGCTACACAATTAAATATATTTTCGGGTAAACTTTTAGTTGCTTATTTATCAAATTAAATATTTCAAAAATTAAATCAGTCAATTCGACTGCTTACCGACTTACCCGAAGCTCGATTGTATCACCGAAATTTTTCCCAATTTTTTTCCCTTTTTCTTTTTCCCTTTTTCTTCCTTTTTTTTCCTCTCTTTTTGGCTGAACCGGTTCAGTCCGGTTTAACCTGGTTCAGACCGCCGGTTCAGCTCGGTTCGGTTCGATCGGTTCAGTCCGGTTCGATCGGTTCAGTCATCATCTGGTCATTTCGTCGCCATCCGTCTTGTTCTCCGATCGATTCCGCCACCAATCGTCACGCCACAGCCTGGGCTTCCATAATCAGGCCTCGGTTGGGGTCAAAACGGTGCCATCGCTGACGAATCACCTCTTCTCTCTTTCGGCCTCCCCTCCATTGATCTCTCGATTTCGGCGACGTCGACGCGTATCGAGGCTACCGATGGGTCTCCCGATGGTCGAGCTCCTCTCCCGGTCGTTGCCCACACCTTCGACTCGCCGGTGGGTTGCCAGACGGAGGGAACCGACTCCCTCGGTTCTCACTTCGCGTTTCGCCTTTTGCTTTCTGTTTCAGAGAAAATAGTATTTCGTGATTTTTCTCTTTTTTTATTGTTTTTATTATTTTATTTATTATTTACTTTTTTATATTATTTTATTTTTAATAATATTTTAATCAATTAAAATATTATTAAAATCCAAAAATATCTAAAAAAATATTATTTTATTCATTTATTCCATAAATGAATTTATCAGTCCGATTTTACCTTTTCGGTATATTTTTCGATTATTTTGGAAATTATTTTTCGAGGCGAAAATTTTTGATTTTATTCCAATAAATTCATATCTTGATCAATTTAACCCGAAATTTAATTATTTCTTCGTTATTGATCAAGATTTCTCAATCTCATATTTTTAATTAAATTTTCTTATCCCGATTAATATCGAATTTTGGTATTTTGACCATTTTGCCCTTACACGTGTTCGAGAATACCATTTCAGTCCTTTTACATTTTTAAATGCACTCGAAAATTCCTATTTATTCCCTTTTTGCCCTTACGATAAAATCGGGTCTTACATCTTTTATATAGATGAGAGTTAGATGTATATTTGAATGAACCAAGAGAAGATTATGAGATTCAAATTGATGTTCTTGATTATTGGAAGAAAAATCAATTTCGATACCATGTACTTTCACTTATGGCTAAGGATATATTGAGTATTCCAATTACCACAGTTGCATCTGAATCAACATTTAGTATGGGTGATAGAGTTATCAACAAATGGAGAAATTGTCTCACAATACATAATGCAGAAATTTTGATTACCATTCGTAATTGGCTGTATGGATATGATATAGATCAAGATGGTAAGATTTTAGTGTCATTATTATTTTATTAATTTTTTATTATTTAAATTCTTATATGATTATTTTTATATATTTTATTAGATGAAGAAGATGAAACAATGGGATTTGGAAGGAAAGTTGGATTAAATTGAACTAGTTGGTTTGTGGAAGAGGATGAAGAGTTCTAATTGCAATGTATGTTGATATTTTATTTCTTACTATTTATATTGTTAAAAAATTAAATTTTTTTATTAAGAGTAATTATGATTGATCATTGCCTCATTAATCTTATTTGAAGACAGTGTTGCTCTTGGAGAGTTTGGTTGCTTTCTACATTTACAATCTTTCCGAGTATGTTATTCATCAAGCCGCTAACGTTGAATGGAATGATCGTATTTTCCTGTTTTGTTCATCATGCAATGTATGACTAGGGATTGGTTTCTCCATGGCTAGGTGGCTGTGTATGAGAATGATTATATGTTTTCTATTTTGTTGTTCTTGTAATGTTACATGTCATAGCTTCAAGTGTTTGACGTTTTCTTTGCTAGTTTGTTTTTTAATATATTGGACTAATTTAGAACATAACAATCATTAATGGCATGAGAATTTGGATGCAAACATGTCATAGTTAAGTCTGAATCTTTTTTTTTTTTTGCACTGAAAAAGTTATTACAACCTTTAATAACTATTTTTAGCATAATCACCATTTAAAAAACAAATTACTATTTTTTCTATTTACGAGTTATAGAAGTCAAAATTTAAAATCTAATTTTGTTAATAATGTATTCAATGTTTTATACGAAATATCAAATTTAAATAAATGTTACAATTCTAACTTCATACTCATGCTTACCGAGCTCAACACCATAACATACACTGAATCCAAGAAAAAAAAATCACTTACACCTTGAGAACCCTTCTTGGCCGAAACCCTAAAATAATCCTCCAAGTGATTTTGTAGTAATTTAACACCATACACATCCTCAGAAACCATCAAAAGACAATATAGTTCATTTTCAACTAAATCTGATTTTTTTCACTAACTTACCCAAACTTGGCCAAAACTTCTCTATATTTTCACCCTTCATACAACCTTTATACACTCAAAAAATGATATATGTTGAAGAAAGAAACAAGAAGATGAAGTGGTCTAAAGCTTGGAAGCTAGTTTTCTTTCTTTTTTCTTTTTCCTTTTTCTTCTTTCTTTCTCTTTCTTTCTCCTTCACATTTTTCTTCCCTTCTTATATGGATTAGGATGTGGGAATGGCGAGAAAACATAAAGAAGATGATGATAAAACACTTATAAAAATGTATGTTTAGTTTGGTGGCAAAATTCCGAAGTTAAGCTTATTTATTTACCAAGCTTATGTGTAACTAATGTCATAACGATTTCATCTATAGACTTGATCGCTAGACGATTTTGAAAACACAAAAGGGAGTCACCACAATTTTTTTTATTAGGTGTGATTGGCCACTTAAAAATATTTATCTTTTTAACAAAAATATTAAAATTAATTAAGTTTTATTAAAAAGACAATTTTTTTCTGCAAAAACAAAGTCGGGTTCGGGAGTTCGATTATGTGTAGGGAAGGATTAACACCTCACAATGCACATTTAAAAACGTTACCATTTTAATCATGTGTCGTCCTTTAATCTTAATAAAATGGTCTTGATTTAAACATTTAAAAAGAATTCCCTTTATTTTGAAATTTTTTTTTTGTTTGTTTCTTTTTTTATTTGGAAGGTAAAATTTTTTAATTTATTTTAGAAATAAATGAGAATCTTTTTTACTGAAAACTATTGGTAGTATTTCGGATAATTTTCTCACTTAGGGATTTCTTAAGAATTGTTGTTTGCAATTTCCATAGAATCCCATCTTTGGGAGATTCGTACATATTTTAAAATTTACATGATTGTATATGATGCAAAACACATAGTGCATGATGCATATGAAAAATTTATTTTTATTCTTATTTTTTTAGCTTTATTATCATTTTTTATTTAAAATAAAGATTCATTTTATTGAAAAATTACATTGAATATTCCAACACTTCTAATAACATTTAGTGAATTTTTCTAACCTAGAGATCAATTATAAATCAATACTTGTGTCACGACCCCTTTTCATCCTTTTCACTCAAAAATCACCATAAATATTTTGCTTTTTCATTTCCTTTCTCGATCGTAAATAACTCTCACCGATAACAGTTGGACTATGAGTCAGTATTAATCATCATTACCATTCATCTTTCAATTAATCAAGAGCAAGTACATGCATTTAAAAGTTTAAGTTCTACATTTTTACATGTTTGCTAGCACTTACATCCCCCATATTACAATTCAAAATAAATATTGTGCTATTACATGTTTAGATACAAAAAGAATTCCTGTATGTATACCTCTTGGCGATGGAGAGTAGCGGATATCCAAATACAACACCTCAGTCTTTCACTAGGATACTATATGCGCTCTGTAGAGGGGGGAAATGAAAGGGATGAGCAACCACACACTCAGTAAGGCAATAATGCAAGCATGGTAGATAACTACACTATCTACATGCTTATAATGTCATGCATAAAGATCATTGATGTCTAGAGCATGAGGAAATATTAAAAATCATGAGGAAATATTAAAACTATGGTACATGTATATACATATATCATGTATTGAAAAACATGAAAATAGGGATGTAAACATGGAAAACCATTATGTAAAACTTCTCATGCTCATCGTAATAAAATTCACCACAAAACCATCCCTCAGGATTTAGCACTTTCTCAAAACATAGTAAAACTCATCCCAAACAGTGATACCATCTCTTAAAAAAAACATCCCATAAGGCTCGACCCCTCCCTCGGATCTACCTTGGACAACACAAATCATACTCAGTATGTAAATCCATGTGATATTATGTGAGATTGGTGGTCACTATACAACCGAGGACTATGTTGGTCGACTATGTCATTATCATCCCAAACCACACGGATCCCGGTGTGCGGGGCATCATGCTGGAAAGAAGATGGGTTAGTCCTTCGCCAGACTTTCAAATCAACAGCATAACCTTATGGTACAGTGTACTCCATGTGATATACACGATACAACATACTCCGTGGACCCATATCATGGTTAAGAGTACTTGTCATAGGTCTTATCTACCTCATGCCATGTATAACCTACTCAGTCTCAAGTGCACGTAAGAGCATCTCATCTGTGTGACTAGCAGTCTACACGAGGCATCCAGCACGGCTCGTGCGAGCATCTTATCTATGTGACACAAAGTCTACACGAGGCATCCAACACGACTCATTACATATCACGGTTTCATGCATCATCAGCAAATACTTTCATACAAGCAACGCTCTAGTACGACTTTATGCATAATAAATAATGAGGAAATCACGTACGAGCATAGCTCCAATATAATTATATGCATAAGAAAACCAATGGAGGTCCAAGTATGAGCAAAAGCTCTTGTATGGTTTATAAAACATTATAACTCAAAACAGGGTGCGAGTTAAGCTCTAGCACATTTTATACGTATTAAAGACATCAAAATCCAGTGCAAGTGAAGCTCCAGCACGATTTAACTCATATAAATCTTATAAGCGGCTCCGTTTCAATAAAAACACATTCTAAATCAAAATTAGCACATGACTCGTGCTATATCATGAAATTATGAAATCAATAGCCAGCCTATCCATAAATTTGCTTAAACCAAAGCAATGTATTTCATAAAAATATCAAAGCATGATATTTATGCAATTATTAGCCTTACTACCCTTTTTTGTAAAATTCATTTCAAAAACCAAATCATCTATATTTGTAGTCTTTCACGCATATCATTAATTCCTTTCTAGATAACCAACGCAGTTTCAATACTTTATAATAACCCTCAAATTACATGCAGCTACCTTTAAATACTCACAAAATTCCCTTACCTCAATTCTCTTTGAAGCAACTCTTCCTTCCTTTCCTGCTTTTCGCGATTGGGCTCAACTTGCTCTGAATATATCCTCGGGAGTTGTAAACATTCATCACTTATATGAGTTAATACCGATAACTCATGTTCTGACTTCAACTAGTCAGTATATCTCATCGAGCCTATTTCATAAATTTTGGCCTATTATCTCATTTGGCCATCATTATGCCATTTCTCGTCAATTTAGCTAGCAACTCACCAGTAGTTTATCAAACACTTGGCATAAATGTTTATCCATACTATTCCATTCGTTTATGCATTTTCTACAACATCATTTATGCACATTTTTATCACTTGACTAATCTCACAATGTGGCTTCATCCAATCATCTCAAAATCATGCATATTACCTTACTAACACCTTAGTATAATCCATTTATCATCAACTTAACCATATCATATTTTCTCACACTAAATCCATTCTAGGTTAGGCTTGATTCATGACATTCTAAGTAGTTTCTACTAACAATATATACATCATTATACTCACGATAACATCTAGATGAATATACTTAGAGTTGGTGTATTGGAAACTCACCTAGCTTGACTTTTCTCTTTTCCAAATTTGAAGACTCTTTTGCTCCTTCAATCCAACAAATGAAATGTTGGCTCCACACTATATTGTTCTTCTCTTCACAATGAACAACTTTACTCTAATAGCTTTTTCCCAAATCTTTATGGAAACATGTGTATTCTAGAGAGAGAAAGCTTAGTATTTTGGGTAAAAACTGGAAAGGGTATGTTGTTTTGCTGAAGAAAGAGGTTTTACCGTGGGGTTTTTATAGAGCAGGGGTGATGAGATCGATCTGCTAGGGTGAAGAGATCGATTTTTCTTGGTTTTAGCCATCGAATTTTCAGGTTTGCAATGAGAGAGATCGATCTGGTCATTGGGGAGAGATCGATCTTTGCTTGGCAGAGGCAACAGCAGATCGATATGCTCATCGGGAGAGATCGATCTGCTCTTGACAGAATCAAATGGAGATCGATCTGCACTTAGGAAGGGATCAAACTCTGCTAGGCAGAGGCAAATGCAGATTGATCTGCTCATTGGGGAAATCGATATGGCCTTGGCAGATCCACTTGAAATCATTTTGCTTGCACAAGGGATCGATCTGCCTTTAATAGGAGATCGATCTGGCCTTCATCTAGGGCATTCTGTCATGACCCAATTCCATTCTCTTTAACCGAAAATCACTGAAAATTTTTCGCATTTTACTGTTACCTTACCCGGTCGTGAACTAAACTCACCACACACTGTTGGGCTGTGAGCCAATAATAAACACCACTTCTCATTCATTCTCATTTTATTAAAACGATGTCATACATGTGCATTTAATCGTGTACTTATACGAATACATGTTTTACTGACATCTACATCCCCTATAAGTACAACTCAAAAGAATACTGTGCTTTTACATTGTTTAGATACAAAGAGAATCACTGTGTATATACCTCTTAGCGATGGAGATGCAGCGGAGTCCAAAATAATACGCCTCAGTCCTCACTGGGCAACTATGCACGCTCTGTAGGGGGGAAATAGAGTGGGATGAGCAACCACACTCTCAGTAAGGCAATAATGCAAGCATGGTAGATAACTACTCTATCTACATGCTGATAGTGTTATGCATAAATCATTTATAGTAGGAGCATGAGGAATAAAACTATGCCATGTGAATATACATACATATCATGTATCAAAATCATGTGCATTGGCATATAAAACATGGTAGAAACATCATGTATAAATCATCTCATGCTCAATCTCATTTAAATTCATAAAAAGGGTAATTCATTAAGAAACCTCCTTTTTAAACCAACATCATAAACACCACCAAATCAACTCACAATCACAACCACATTTTCATTCCACAATTCACGCATGTGTATAAATCTAGGTCACTATATCAAAAGTGCCTATGTGAACCATTACATCATAATTCATCCCAGACCACACGCATCCAGGTGTGCGGGGTATCATGCTGGCACGAAGATGGATTATCCCTCGCCAGACTTTCTCATCACATAACCATCATGCGGTACATCGTACTCCATGTGATATACACGGTACAGCGTACTCCGCAACTCATATCGTGATTGGGGGTGCCATTCCTAGGTCTTATCTACCCCATACCAAGAGTTTTCCATATTCCGTGAAGGAGAGCCTCCCTGCCGAACAGAGCCTCCCCGCTTAACAGAGCCTCCCCGCCTAACAGAGCCTCCCCGCCTCTTTGGGTTTAAGGATGCTGGCTTAAGGATGTTAGCTTAAGGATGTAGGGCTTAAGGATCCTTTCCGTAAGAGAGCCTCCCCACCGAACAGAGCCTCCCCGCCTAACAGATCCTCCCCGCCTCTTTGGGCTTAAGGATGTTGGCTTAAGGATGTAGGGCTTAAGGATCTTACCTTTACCGTACCCATGTAGGAGAGCCTCCCTGCCTAACAGAGCCTCCCCGCCTCTTTGGGCTTAAGGATGTTGGCTTAAGGATCCCACCGTAAGAGAGCCTCCCCACCGAACAGAGCCACCCCGCCTAACAGAGCCTCCCCGCCTAACAGAGCCTCCCCGCATCTTTGGGCTTAAGGATGTTAGCTTAAAGATGTAAGGCTTAAGGATGTAAGGCTTAAGGATCTTACCAACTTTCACAACCTTATGCTTATCACGATGTGCAAACTTGTGCGAGTAAATCTCTAGCACGACTTATGCATCCTCTCAAAAAGAGACGCATACGAGCATAGCTCCTAGTACGGTTTATAAACATCAACATAATTTCCAATCAAGGTGCGAGCTAAGCTCCAGCACGTTTCATACAAATGAAAACATAGAAATCCAGCGCGAGCGAGGCTCTAGCGCGATTTATGTCATACAAATACGATAGGCAGCTCATACACAATAAAACAATCCCGGCAATCGGGTTTAGCACTCACAATTGCTTTTCCACCACCACAATACAATATTAGCCGACCCATCTACAAGCTTGCTTTAAAACCAAGCAATTTCGTTTTGAAAAACATCAAAACATTAGATTTATGCAATTATTAGCCTTACTATCCCATTTCATAAAACCCACTTCAAATCTAAAACCACGCATATACTCATCATCATTCACTTATTTGAGCAACCATGCATTTCATAAAACACCCAATATTCACCCACAAGTTCAAAGTACGAGCAGCTACCTCTATATACTCACAAAATTCCCTTACCTGGAATCGCGATGCGTGATTCCACTTCCTTAAGCTGCTTACTCGTACGGTTCGATTCGTCTTCAACGAACTCTTCGGGACTGCACAAAATCGTATCCCGCATTATATTCGATCCATATATTGCAACCCTTGTGTTTGCTATAGTCAATTTAATCTATAGCCTCTATCAAAGCTTATTTGGCCTCGTTTCATTACTATACTCATAGCTCGAGTCTATGGATCTTCTTAGGCCTATTATCTTATTCAAAATCGATATCAAATCGACATAAAGCTCATAGTGTTCATATTTCATGAATCCCCTCACTATGGCATTTATCAATCATATATTCCTCCAACTCACCATGTAATTCCATCTAACCATCTAAAATCATAAACATTACCCCGATAACAACTTTAGCATGCCATAAATCATAAGCTCATTCAATCCCACATATTCTCACCTTATACCCATTTTAGATTTCTAGGTCACACCAATTCCACTACATTCCTAGGTAGTTTATCCATCAATACTCATACCAATCAATTCCAAAATCAATTAAATAGCTAATGCATTTGGATTGGAGTGTTAGAATCTTACCAATATGATTTTTTCTTCTTGCTCCAAATGCTAATGCCCTTAACTCCTTCAATTCCAAAAATGGGAAAATGCCCTCTCACTATGTTGTTCTTCTCTTCGATAGGAACAACTTTGCCTCTAATGATCTCTCTTCAAATCTCACTGAAAATGGCTGATTTTAAAGAGGAAAAGTTAGGTTTTTGGGGTTGAGATTGTAAAGTTAAGTGTTTTTCCGAGATTTCCCGATTTTCAGCCCTCCTTATATAGAAATAGCTTGAGGAGATCGATCTGGTCCAAGAGGAGATCGATCTGGTCCCTTAAAATCCCTCTTTTTTCACGGCATTTTTAAGCTGGAGATCGATCTGTCGAAGCATCAGATCGATCTGTTGAAGTATGAGATCGATCTGTCGAAGCAAGAGATCGATCTGGTCCCAAACAGAGAGCTAAGGAGATCGATCTGGCTCCATTGGAGATCGATCTGCTCTATTCTTTTGCCCAAATAAGAGCATTCTGGCTCTTCCAGATCGATCTCTCATCCTATGAGATCGATCTGGCCCTCATGTTTTCCAGATTTCCTGCAGTTTCCTTGCTGCAACTCATACCAACACATCCTTAATCTATTGCCATGGCCATTTTCTCATCCATCCACCTTTATAACTTGAAAATGGCATCCTTTCATACCTTATGCACATTGAAACTTGTGTGCATTCATTGTGTGTTCAAAGGTATGCTACATGAAACCAAATGGAAACATAACTCCATTCCATTTTACCACACTACTCATTTTGAGTTTCAATCACATCCATCACTTATAAAAACTCATTTCTTCATATTCGTACTCAATGAAACTTGTATGTATGCTACAATTCATATTACACATACATACATTGAATCCATGGACTTACATCAATCATACTTTACTTTACAAGTCCATTCATATTATTTGATCCAATTATACATATTACCATTATACATATACGGGGTCTTACAATCTCCCCTCCTTCAAGGAATTTGGTCCTCCAAATTAGAACCAAGTCACTCTTCAAAAAGTTGGGGGTACTTCTCCCTTATCAAGTTCTCCAATTCCCACGTGGCCTCTTCCGCCGTGTGGTGTTGCCAAAGAACTTTCACCAAGGGAATTGTCTTATTCCGCAACACTTTCTCTTTTCTGTCCAATATCCGAACCGGCTTCTCAACATACGTCATACTCTCATGGAGCTCCAACGGCTCATATCTTATCACGTGTTCCGGGTCCGGGTGATACTTCCGAAGCATCGAGACGTGGAAGACGTTGTGGACATTTGCCAAGTCCGGTGGCAATGCCAATCTATACGCCTTATCTCCCACTCTCTCCAAAATCTCGAAGGGTCCGATATATCTAGGGCTCAGTTTGCCCTTCTTACCAAATCTCATAATACCCTTCGATGGTGATACCCTCAGAAACACCGACTCACCCTCATCAAACTCCAGTGGTCTTCGTCTCTTGTCAGCATAACTCTTTTGCGGCTCTGAGCTGTCCGTAATCTCTCACATATCAACTGGACGTCCTCAGATGCCTGTTGCACTAAGTCCAGAGCAAAAATTTGTCTGTCACCAACCTCTTCCCATCTAATAGGGGAACGAAATCTACGCCCATATAATGCCTCATAGGGTGCCATCCCGATACTAGCATGATAACTATTATTATAAGCGAACTCGGCTAACTGCAGGTGGTCATCCCAGGAGCCTCTAAAATCCAGCACACACGCTCTCAACATATCCTCGAGGGTCTGTATAGTCCTCTCTAACTGCCCATCTGTCTGAGGATGAAAAGCGGTGCTGAAACTCAATCGGGTCCCCAGCGCTTACTGAAAATGTTCCCAGAAATGGGAAGTGAAGCGGGCATCCCTATCAGAAACAACGCTCACTGGTACACCATGTAGCCGTACTATCTCTCGAATATACAGGTTCGCCAACTGACTCAGTGTATCGGTAGCTCTCATAGCCAAGAAATGGGCGGACTTAGTCGACCGGTCCACAATAACCCATATGGCATCATGACCTCTACGGGTCCTCGGCAACCCCATCACAAAATCCATGGTGACATGCTCCCACTTGCATGTCGGTATCGGTAGAGGCTGTAATAATCCTGCAGGCTTTTGATGCTCTACCTTCACTTGCTGACAAACGAGACACTTAGCGACATATTTAGCAATGTCTCTCTTCATTCCAGACCACCAGTAAACCTTCCGAAGGTTTTGATACATCTTGGTACTTCCCGGATGTATCGTATACTTCGATGAGTGAGCCTCTGATAGAATCGTTCTCCTGATTTCAGGATCCCTGGGAACGCATACTCTGCCTCTAAACCTCAATAACCCATCAGCACTCTGCTCAAAATCAATACCCACACCTGTCTGTATCTGCCTCAGCCAATCGATACACCGTCGATCGCTCTGCTGGGCTTGCCGAATACGGCCAATCAACTCTGGCTCTAGTCTCAAACTAGCCATGATCTCAAGTCTCTCAGATCCAGGTGGGGTTACATCTAAACTGAGGTTCGCAAAGTGTTCTAACAATTCATGTTCCCGTATCATCATATAAGACACCAACCCAAGGCTCTTTCTACTCAAAGCATCGGCAACTACATTTGCCTTACCTGAGTGGTACATGATTTCACAATCATAGTCTTTCAGGAGTTCGAGCCATCTCCTCTGTCTCATATTCAGCTCTTTCTGCGAGAACAGGTACTTAAGGCTCTTATGATCTGTGAACACCTGAAATTTCTCACCATAGAGATAGTGGCGCCATATTTTCAAAGCAAATACTACAGCCGCCAACTCCAAATCATGTGTCGGGTAGTTCCTCTCATGATCTTTCAACTGTCTAGATCCATAGGCAACTACCTTCCCATCCTGCATAAGCACACAGCCCAGTCCCTGGTGTGATGCATCCGTATACACCGAGAATCCTCCTGAGCTGGTAGGAATGGTGAGAACTGGAGCAGTCGTCAATCGACGCTTAAGCTCCTCAAAACTCCTCTCACATGCCTCATCCCACACAAACTTAACATCTTTTCGCGTGAGGCGTGTCAACGGAGCAGCTAGTCTGGAGAAACCCTCTACAAATCTCCGATAATATCCTGCCAATCCCAGAAAACTTCTGATCTCAGTAACTGTCTTGGGCTGTTCCCACTGTACAACTGCCTCTATCTTGGATGGATCCACTGATACCCCATCCTTTGACACAACATGCCCCAGAAATGAGATCTGTTCCAACCAACAGTTACACTTGCTGAGTTTGGCATACAACTCTTTCTCTCGGAGGGTCTGCAGAACTATCCTCAAGTGCTCCTCATGATCTTCCCTGGACTTGGAATACACCAAAATATCATAAATGAACACTATTACAAACTTGTCCAGGTATGGCTTGAATATATCATTCATCAATGCCATAAATGCTGCGGGAGTATTCGTCAATCCGAATGGCATCACCAAAAACTCGTAGTGGCCATAACGGGTACGAAATGCTGTCTTGGGTACATCTCCACTCCTGATCCTCAACTGATGATACCCTGACCGCAAATCTATCTTAGAAAATACTTCGGCTCCCTGGAGCTGATCCAACAAATCATCGATTCTTGGAAGGGGGTACTTGTTCTTAATGGTGGCCTTATTCAACAACCGGTAATCTATACACAGTCGGAGGCTTCCATCCTTCTTCCTTACAATTAGAACTGGTGCTCCCCAAGGTGAGACACTCGGTCTAATAAACCCCTTCTCCAGCAACTCTTGCAGCTGTTTCTTCAGCTCTTCCAACTCTATCGGAGCCATTCTATAGGGTGGTTTCGATATCGGATCTGTACCAGGCACCAACTCAATGCAAAATTCCATTTCCCTTTCAGGTGGTAGTCCAGGTAATTCATCCGGAAAGACATCAGGGTAATCCGTAATTACGGGTATGTCTTTCAATTCCGGGTGTGCCTCATCTATATCGACCACATAGGCAATGAACCCTTCACATTATCCTCTCCATCGTTAGTAACATAAACCATCACTCCACATTCAATATTTATCAAGAACAAATAATTTATCTCTCAAGCAATATGCATTTAAAATTATGCTCTTTTATTTACCGCAATTGTACAAGTTTCATATCATTTCTTTTCACCAAAATTTACAATAAGATTGTCTAATCCTGAAAACATCAATGTTTTGGCATGACAATCCATCACAACACGATTGGTAGCCAACCAATCCATTCTCAAAATTACATCAAAATCATTCATATTCAATAAAATCAGATTGGCTATCATTTCCTTCCCCTCTATCTTTAACCTACAATCCCTACATACATGCTCAGTCAATTGACTATCATTCATGGGTGTGGAAATCATCAACATTTTATCCAACAATGTTGGTTTCGCATATTTCAATAATTTATGTGCAAAGGAAGGTGATATGAAAGAATGCGTGGCACCAGGATCAAATAATACCAATGCTTCTAAATCAAAGATTCGGATGGTACCTTTAATCACATCTGTCGATGCGTCTGCGGTGTCCTGGTCCAATGCATGTACTCTTCCTTTGCTCACACCCGCAGCCTGTTTCCCTTTTTCCTCAGCTGTAGCCCTCCTCCTCGGGGCTGCTGTCTCAACTGGAGCTCCCTCAGGCTCCTTGCCCTTCTGTGGGGCAATCTCCATCTTCTCGGGACAATACTTAGCTATATGCCCTGGTCTCTCGCATCTAAAACACACTATAGGGGTCATCAGACAGGGCCTATTCCCATGCAATCTCCCACATCTCCTACACTGGTCAGTAGTAGGTCGTGGTCCTCCAATAGTCATGCCCCTTGGCGCAGTCAAGGCTGGGTATACGGGAGGTCTAGCAGCTCTCTCCCGCACCTCCTCAATCTTTGGCCTCTTCTCGAAAAATCTTTGGCCATCTCTCTTGGCCACTCTTCCAAACCCGGATCTCTTCCGGTCTCTGTCCTTTCTGACACTGACTCTCCCAAGTTCGGAGGCATTTCGCTCAAAGTCTTGCTCACATAACTGAGCCTTATGTACAGCCTCCTCATAGGTCAAGATGTCAAAGGGAGCTAGCTTAGTCCGGATGGCCAATCTCAATCCATCCATGAACTTCTGTATCTTTTGGGTCTCACTACCTATCGTGTCAGGGTCATATCTCCCCAATGACATAAACTTGGACTCATACTCGTCCACAGTCCGGTTCCCCTGAACCAAATTCATAAATTCCATCCGTAATTTCCTCTGTGCGGTAGCTGGAATATACTGCCTCCTGAAGGCCTCTAGAAATATCTCCCACGAGATCTCAGAGTGTCTGGCCCTCAAAATAACCTCGGTGGACCTCCAGCAATGCTCGGCCTCGCCTTTCAGCATAAACACGGCAAAGGCAACCTTTTCACTTGAAGTGCATCGGAAAAACCTATACAGTTTCTCCATCTCATACACCCAATCCTCCGTAATCACTGGGTCCTTCACCCGTCTAAACACTGGGGGTTTCAGCGCCTGAAACTCTCGCAACCTGCTCAAGTCGCAGTCATAACCCAAATCACTACCGCTCTGCTGTGGAGCGATAGGAGAAGCTATATCCTGGGCTGGAGGTGGTGTAACTGTAGCTGTCTCAGCAGTCTGAGGTCTCTCCGCCTCTGTAGCTGCCTGTTCCGTAGTAGGCTATGTCGCGGGACCTCGTCTGTCACCGGCACCCAATGCCTGCGTGACTATCTCCACCAAACTCTCAATACTCCGCTCTAATCTAGCGAAGCGAGCCTCAGTATCCTCTGCTCTCCCAGCAGGGTTCTATGGAGCCTGCTCAGTCTGTGGCTCCGCACGGCTCTCAGGCCTACCTCTACGGCCTCTAGCGCGTGCTCTCGCCCCTCTACCTTGGCGTGTAACTGGCATAGTGCCTAACTTCCTGTATTATAATAATTCATTAAGCTCAATCCATCACGGTATACACAGTTATACCTAAACAAAAGCACAGTATTATGGGGATGTACTTTCCTACGTTTTATTAATGACTCACATCAGGCCAACACAGCTTTGATACCAATCTCTGTCACGACCTAATTCCATTCTCTTTAACCGAAAATCACTAAAAATTTTTCGCGTTTTACTGTTACCTTACCCGGTCGTGAACTAAACTCACCACACACTGTTGGGCTGTGAGCCAATAATAAACACCACATCTCATTCATTCTCAATTTATTAAAACGATGTCATACATGTGCATTTAATCGTGTACTTATACGAATACATGTTTTACTGACATCTACATCCCCCATAAGTACAACTCAAAAGAATACTGTGCTTTTACATTGTTTAGATACAAAGAGAATCACTGTGTATATACCTCTTAGCGATGGAGATGCAGCGGAGTCCAAAATAATACGCCTCAGTCCTCACTGGGCAACTATGCACGCTCTGTAGGGGGAAAATAGAGTGGGATGAGCAACCACACGCTCAGTAAGGCAATAATGCAAGCATGGTAGATAACTACTCTATCTACATGCTAATAGTGTTATGCATAAATCATTTATAGTAGGAGCATGAGGAATAAAACTATGCCATGTGAATATACATACATATCATGTATCAAAATCATGTGCATTGGCATATAAAACATGGTAGAAACATCATGTATAAATCATCTCATGCTCAATCTCATTTAAATTCATAAAAAGGGTAATTCATTAAGAAACCTCCTTTTTAAACCAACATCATAAACACCACCAAATCAACTCACAATCACAACCACATTTTCATTCCACAATTCACGCATGTGTATAAATCTAGGTCACTATATCAAAAGTGCCTATGTGAACCATTACATCATAATTCATCCCAGACCACACGCATCCAGGTGTGCAGGGTATCATGCTGGCACGAAGATGGATTATCCCTCGCCAGACTTTCTCATCACATAACCATCATGCGGTACATCGTACTCCATGTGATATACACGGTACAGCGTACTCCGCAACTCATATCGTGATTGGGGGTGCCATTCCTAGGTCTTATCTACCCCATACCAAGAGTTTTCCATATTCCGTGAAGGAGAGCCTCCCTACCGAACAGAGCCTCCCCGCTTAACAGAGCCTCCCCGCCTAACAGAGCCTCCCTGCCTCTTTGGGCTTAAGGATGCTGGCTTAAGGATGTTAGCTTAAGGATGTAGGGCTTAAGGATCCTTTCCGTAAGAGAGCCTCCCCACCGAACAGAGCCTCCCCGCCTAACAGAGCCTCCCCGCCTCTTTGGGCTTAAGGATGTTGGCTTAAGGATGTAGGGCTTAAGGATCTTACCTTTACCGTACCCATGTAGGAGAGCCTCCCTGCCTAACAGAGCCTCCCCGCCTCTTTGGGCTTAAGGATGTTGGCTTAAGGATCCCACCGTAAGAGAGCCTCCCCACCGAACAGAGCCTCCCCGCCTAACAGAGCCTCCCCGCCTCTTTGGGCTTAAGGATGTTAGCTTAAGGATGTAAGGCTTAAGGATGTAAGGCTTAAGGATCTTACCAACTTTCACAACCTTATGCTTATCACAATGTGCAAACTTGTGCGAGTAAATCTCTAGCACGACTCATGCATCCTCTCAAAGAGAGACGCGTACGAGCATAGCTCCTAGTACGGTTTATAAACATCAACATAATTTCCAATCAAGGTGCGAGCTAAGCTCCAGCACGTTTCATACAAATGAAAACATAGAAATCCAGCGCGAGCGAGGCTCTAGCGCGATTTATGTCATACAAATACGATAGGCGGCTCATACACAATAAAACAATCCCGGCAATCGGGTTTAGCACTCACAAATGCTTTTCCACCACCACAATACAATATTAGCCGACCCATCTACAAGCTTGCTTTAAAACCAAGCAATTTCGTTTTGAAAAACATCAAAACATTAGATTTATGCAATTATTAGCCTTACTATCCCATTTCATAAAACCCACTTCAAATCTAAAACCACGCATATACTCATCATCATTCACTTATTTGAGCAACCATGCATTTCATAAAACACCTAATATTCACCCACAAGTTCAAAGTACGAGCAGCTACCTCTATATACTCACAAAATTCCCTTACCTGGAATCGCGATGCGTGATTCCACTTCCTTAAGCTGCTTACTCGTACGGTTCGATTCGTCTTCAACGAACTCTTCGGGACTGCACAAAATCGTATCCCGCATTATATTCGATCCATATATTGCAACCCTTGTGTTTGCTATAGTCAATTTAATCTATAGCCTCTATCAAAGCTTATTTGGCCTCGTTTCATTACTTTACCCATAACTCGAGTCTATGGATCTTCTTAGGCCTATTATCTTATTCAAAATCGATATCAAATCGACATAAAGCTCATAGTGTTCATATTTCATGAATCCCCTCACTATGGCATTTATCAATCATATATTCCTCCAACTCACCATGTAATTCCATCTAACCATCTAAAATCATAAACATTACCCCGATAACAACTTTAGCATGCCATAAATCATAAGCTCATTCAATCCCACATATTCTCACCTTATACCCATTTTAGATTTCTAGGTCACACCAATTCCACTACATTCCTAGGTAGTTTATCCATCAATACTCATACCAATCAATTCCAAAATCAATTAAATAGCTAATGCATTTGGATTGGAGTGTTAGAATCTTACCAATATGATTTTTTCTTCTTGCTCCAAATGCTAATGCCCTTAACTCCTTCAATTCCAAAAATGGGAAAATGCCCTCTCACTATGTTGTTCTTCTCTTCGATAGGAACAACTTTGCCTCTAATGATCTCTCTTCAAATCTCACTGAAAATGGCTGATTTTAAAGAGGAAAAGTTAGGTTTTTGGGGTTGAGATTGTAAAGTTAAGTGTTTTTCCGAGATTTCCCGATTTTCAGCCCTCCTTATATAGAAATAGCTTGAGGAGATCGATCTGGTCCAAGAGGAGATCGATCTGGTCCCTTAAAATCCCTCTTTTTTCACGGCATTTTTAAGCTGGAGATCGATCTGTCGAAGCATCAGATCGATCTGTTGAAGCATGAGATCGATCTGTCAAAGCAAGAGATCGATCTGGTCCCAAACAGAGAGCTAAGGAGATCGATCTGGCTCCATTGGAGATCGATCTGCTCTATTCTTTTGCCCAAATAAGAGCATTCTGGCTCTTCCAGATCGATCTCTCATCCTATGAGATCGATCTGGCCCTCATGTTTTCCAGATTTCCTGCAGTTTCCTTGCTGCAACTCATACCAACACATCCTTAATCTATTGCCATGGCCATTTTCTCATCCATCCACCTTTATAACTTGAAAATGGCATCCTTTCATACCTTATGCACATTGAAACTTGTGTGCATTCATTGTGTGTTCAAAGGTATGCTACATGAAACCAAATGGAAACATAACTCCATTCCATTTTACCACACTACTCATTTTGAGTTTCAATCACATCCATCACTTATAAAAACTCATTTCTTCATATTCGTACTCAATGAAACTTGTATGTATGCTACAATTCATATTACACATACATACATTGAATCCATGGACTTACATCAATCATACTTTACATTACAAGTCCATTCATATTATTTGATCCAATTATACATATTACCATTATACATATACGGGGTCTTACACATTCCTACTGCATTTTTCCCAGATTTTTCAAAGGTAAACTCCTATTTCATTACTCCAATATTCATTTTGCATTTTAATCCCACTTAGAGCATGGAAATGCTCATTTCCTATGATTCACATACAATATAACTTGTGTGTATTGCTTGAATTCATAAAGGATACACAGAATTCACGGTTCATACCTTATCATTTTGTATTTAAATCCTTATCTTCAATTCGAATGCTTAAAGTTATGTTCATTTAGTTTGTGGCCACTTCAGCCCTTATTTAACCTTTACTTGTATCATGACACTCATTTATCCCATTTGTAATTTATTCACATTTTTATGATTAAAAAATCATTTGTCTTATACTTTCCTTAACATACAATAAAGTCATACATACATGGGGTCTTACAATCTACCCCACTAAGAAAATTTGGTCCTCCAAATTGGAACCAAATCAGTCCATGAACAACTCAGGGTACTTTCGCCGCATCAGACTCTCCAACTCGCATGTAGCTTCTTCTGAATTGTAGTGCTGCCAAAGGACTTTCACTAAGGGAATCGTCTGCGATCTCAGCACCTTCTTTTTCCCGTCCAATATCCGAACCAGCTTCTTAACATATGTCATGTTCTCGTTAAGCTCTAACGTCTCATATCTTATCACATGTGTCGGATCCAAGTGGCACTTCCGGAGCATAGAGACATGGAAGACATTATGAACACTTGCTAACTCTGGTGGCAATACCAACCTGTAAGCCTTATCTCCCACTCTCTCTAAAATTTCGAGGGGTCCGATATACCGAGGGCTCAACTTACCCTTTTTACCAAATCTGATAATCCCTTTCAAGGGAGAAACTTTTAAGAATACCGACTCACCCACAGTAAACTCTGGTGGTCTCCGTCTCTTGTCAGCATAACTCTTTTGCCAGCTCCCAGCTGTCCATAACATCTCACATATCCAATGGACGTCCTCATAGGCTTACTACACTAAATCGAGAGTAGCGATCTATCTGTCACCAACCTCTTCCCATCCAATAGGGGATCGACATCTGCATCTATACAATGCCTCATATTGTCATGACCTTTTTTATCCAATTCATCTAAAAATCACTACAAATTTTTCACATTTTTCATTTCCCTTACCCGATCGTGAACAACCCTCACCAATAATAGTTGGATTGTGAGTCAATATTAATCAACATTTCTTATTCATTTTCAATTAATGAAAAATAATGTCATTCATTGAAGTTAAGTCATAAGCTTATACATGGCATGTTTTCTAACATTTACATCCCCCATATCACAATTCAAAATGACTACTGTGCCTTTACATGTTTAGATACGAAAAGAATCTCTGTGTGTATACCTCTTGGCGATGGAGTGCAGTGGATGTCCCAATACAATGCCTCAGTCCTCACTGGGCTACTATGTACGCTCTATAGAGGGGGCAAATAGAGGGATGAGCAACCACATGCTCAGTACGGCAATAATACAAGCATGATAGATAACTACACTACCTACATGCTGATATTATCATGGCGTAAATCATTTATAGTTGGAGCATGAGGGAATAAATCTATGCCGCATGTATATACATATATCATGTACTGAAAACATGGAAACAGGCATGTAAAACATGGTAAAATCATCATGTAAAACCTCTCATGCTCATCGTTATTAAAATTCATCATAAAAAGGGAAATTCAATACGAAACATCCTTTAATATTTATCACTTTCTCAAAACACATCAAATCTCATCACAAATAGAATATCATTTCTTTAGACAAAATCCCACAAGGCTCGACCCCTCCCTCAGGTCTACCCTGGACAACATAATCACACTCAGTGTATAAAACCATTTGGTACTATGTAATATTATATGAGACAGGCGGTCAATATATCTAAAGGACTATGTTGGCTAACTATGTCATAATCATCTCAGACCACACGGATCTCAGTGTGCAGGGCATCATGCTAGAACGAAGGTGAGTTAATTCTTCGCTAGACTTTTAAATCATCATCACAACCATGCGATACAACGTACTCCATATAATTTACATGGTACAATGTACTCGACGAACCCATATCATGGTTGGGGTGCCAACAGTAGGTCTTATCTACCCCATACCATGCATAACCTACTCAGTCTCAAGTACACGTAGGAGCGTTTCATTTTAATGTAACAGAGCCTCCCCACCCCAACTGGTTTAAGGATGTTGGCTTAAGGATCTTACAGTAAGAGAGCCTCCTCACTGAACAGAGCCTCCCCACCCCATTGGGCTTAAGGATGTTAGCTTGAGGATCTTACCATCTCCACGGCATCATACATATCACAGTGTGAAAACCTGTGCGAGCTAAGCTCTAACATGATCCATGCATCTTCAATAAATCTCCTCGTACGAGCAACGCTCTAGTACGGCTTTATACATAAAATCATGAGGAAATCACGTACGAGCATAGCTCCAGTACGATTATATGCATAAGAAAGTCAATCGAAATCCAAGTACAAGCAGAAGCTCCAGTACGGTTTATGAAACATCATCGTATTTCAAATCAAGGTGCGAGCTAAGCTCCAGCACGATTTAACTCACATAAATATGATAGGCGGCTCTATATCAACACACATAATTCAAAACAAAGTCAGCACATACCTCATGCCATTTCATGAAATTACCGAAATCAAATAGCCAGCCTATCCATCAATTTGCTTAAGACAAAGCAATTGTATTTCATAAAGCATCAAAACATGTGATTTATGCAATTATTAGCCTTAATATCCCTTTTTATAAGAATCACTTCAAAACCAAATCATATACAAAAATACTTGTAGTCATTCACACATATCATCAATCACTTTCTTAAATAACCATTCATTTTACAAAGCCCTATATTCGCCCACAAAATACGAGCAGCTGTCTCTATACACTCATAAAATTCCCTTGCCTGGAATCGCCTCGAATGATTCCATTCCCTTAGAGCTGCTTATTTGTGCAGTTCGATTCGTTTCCAACAAACTCTCCGAGACTCCACGAGATTATGTTTCATATCAATTTAGTCCAATATAACATGACTCTTGCATTTACTATAGTTGATTCAACCTATAGTCTTCATTATTACTTGTAATGCCTCATTTGATTGCTCTACTAATATCTCGAGAGTCTATTGATTCTCACTAAATCTATATTCAAGCTCATAGTGTCTCTAGTTCATTATTTACTTCACTATGGCATTTTGTCAAACACCTTACATGCTTATTCTCATAACTTGATAAATTTTGCAATGTAGCCTTATTCAATCATTGCAACATCATGCATATTACTTCACTAACACCTTAACATAATCCATTTATCATCAACTCATCCATATCACACTTTCTCACACTAGACTCATTCTAGGTTTTACTTGTTCCATTACATTCTAGGTAGTTTTAATCATCACTACACATACCAATCACCTCACAACAACAACTAGAAGATATATCTTGAGTTTGGTGTATTAGAAACTCACCTAGCTTGGTTTCTTTCTTGCTCCAAGTAAGAACACTCCCTTGCTCCTTCAATCCAACAAATGGAGTATTGATTCCAAACTATGTTGTTCTTCTTTTTAAGATAAACAACTTTGCTCTAATGATCTTTCCTCAAATCTTTATGAAAATGGGGTGATTTTAGAGTGAGAAAGCTAGATTTTAGATTGAAAATGGAAGAATGAAGTTGTTTCCCATGAAAAGTATATCCAATTGCTCCCTTTTTTATCGAAATAGCTTAATGAGATCGATCTGCATAGGGTGGAGATCGATCTGGCCCTCTTGAATCCTTCAATTTCTCGACATTTTGTAGGTATGAGGTCGATCTATTTAATGCATGAGATCGATCTGTCATGTTGCATGTGATCGATATGCTCAATGAAACAAGATTGATTTGTCTCAGGCAGAGAGCTTAAGAGATCGATCTGGCCTTAAGAGGAGATCGATCTGGTTCAGCCCGAGAGTAATGGAGATCGATCTGCTTGAGTCAGGGATCGATCTCCCTCTTGTCGAATGCTTGGCATTGTGTTTTCCAGGGCATGAGATCGATATCTCCTTGCATGGGATCGATCTGGCCTTCATCCTACACCTTTTTTACTGCAAATTTCCCATTTAAAACTCATACTCAATCACTTCAACATTCATTCATCAATCCATTCACACTTAGAACTCAAAAATGTTTATTTCTTGTAATTCATATGTAATGTAACTTGTTTGTACATCAAATAATCATATACATTACATAGAAATTTACGGGTCTTACAATCTTCCCCTCCTGCAAGGAATTTGGTCCTCCAAATTAGAACCAAGTTAATCTGAAAATAACTCCGGGTACTTCTCTTGCATCATACTTTCTAACTTCCATGTAGCTTCCTCCGGAGTGTGATATTGCCACAGAACTTCACTAATGGGATTGTCTTTATCCGTAACACCTTCTCTTTCCTATCCAATATCCGAACCGACTTATCAACATACGTCATACTCTCATTGAGCTCTAATGGCTCATATCTTATTACATGTGTCGGGTCCAGGTGATACTTCCAAATCATAGAGACGTGGAAGACGTTATTAACACATGCTAAGTCTGGTGGCAATGCCAACCTATAAGCCTTATTTCCCACTCTCTCCAAAATCTCGAAGGGTCCAATATATCGAGGGCTTAACTTCCCCTTCTTACCAAACCTCAAAATCTCGAAGGGTCCATAATCTCTCGCATATCAACTGGACGTCCTCAGAGGCCTGTTGTACTAAATCAAGAGCAAAAATCTGTCTGTCACCAACCTCTTCCTATCCAATAGGGGATCGACATCTGCGTCCATATAGTGCCTCATATGGTGTCATCTCGATACTCGCATGATAGCTATTACTATAGATGAACTCGGCTAACGGTAGGTGATCATCCCAGGAGCCTCCAAAATCTAGCACACACGCTCTCAACATTTCCTCTAAGGTCTGTATAGTCCTCTCTGACTAACCATCTATCTGAGGATGAAAAGCGGTGCTAAAACTCAGTTGGGTCCCCATCACTTCCTGAAAATGTTCTCAAAAGTGGGAAGTGAAGCGGGCATCTAGATCAGAAACAACGCTCACTGGTACACCATGTAATCGAACTATCTCTCGAACATACAAGTTCGCCACCTGACTCAAGGTATCGGTAACTCTCATGGCCAAGAAATGGACTGACTTCGTCAACCGATCCACAATAACCCAAATGTCATCATGACCTCTGCAGGTCCTCAGTAATTCCATCACAAAATCCATGGTGACGTGCTCCCATTTCCATGTCGATATTGGTAGAAGCTGCAATAACCTTGCATGCTTCTAATGCTCTACCTTCACTTGCTGACAGATGAGACATCTAACGACATATTCAGCAATGTCTCTTTTCATTCCAGACCACCAATAGACTTTCTGAATGTTTTGATACATCTTGGTACTCCCCGGATGTATCGTGTCCTTCGATGAGTGGGTCTCTGACAAAATTAACCTCCTAATCTCTGAATCCTCATGAACACATACTCTGCCCCTTAACCTCAACAATCCATTTGTACTCAGTTCAAAATCAGTACCCACACCTATCTGTATCTGACTCAACCAATCGATATAATGTCGATCGCTCTGCTGAGCCTGTCAAATACGACAAATCAACTCTGGCTCTAATCTCAAACTAGCCATAATGTCAAATCCTTCTGAACCAGGTGGGGTTACATCCAAACTGAGGTTCGCAAGTTGGTCCAACAACTCGTGTTCTTGAACCATCATATAAAACACCAATTCGAGGTTCTTCCTGCTCAAGGCATCGGTAACTACATTCGCCTTACTCGGGTGGTACATGATCTCACAATCATAATCTTTCAAGAGTTCAAGCAATCTCCTCTGTCTTATATTTAACTCCTTCTATGAAAATAGGTACTTAAGGCTCTTACAATCTGTATAAACTTAGAATTTCTCACCATAGAGATAGTGGCGCCATATTTTCAACAAAAACACTACGGCCACCAATTCTAAATTGTGTGTTGGATAGTGCCTCTCGTGATCCTTCAACTATCTGGATCCATAGGCAACTACCTTCCTATCCTGCATAAGTATACAGCACAATCTCTGGTGTGATGCATTTGTATGCACAGAGAAACCTCCTGAGCTGGTAGAAATGGTGAGAATTGGAGCAGTGGTCAACCGACGCTTAAGCTCCTGAAAACTCCTCTCACATGTCTCATCCCATACAAACTTAACATCTTTCCGCGTGAAGCGTGTCAACAGAGCAGCTAGTCTGGAGAAACCCTCTACAAATCTTCGATAATAAATTGTCAATCCTAGAAAACTTTTGATCTCAGTAACTGTCTTGGGCTGTTCCCACTGTACAACTACCTCAATCTTGGATGGATCCACTAATACCCCATCCTTCGACACAACATGGACCAAAAATGAGATCTGCTCTAACCAAAAGTTACACTTACTGAGTTTGGCATATAATTCTTTCTCTCGGAGGGTCTACAAAACTATCCTCAAATGCCACTCATGATCTTCCGTAGACTTGGAATAAATAAAAATGCCATCAATAAGCACAATCACAAACTTGTCAAGGTATGGCTGGAATACATCATTCATCAATGCCATAAATGCTGAAGGGCATTCGTCAATGCGAATGGCATAACCAAAAACTTGTAGTGGCCATAACGAGTACGGAATGCTGTCTTGGGTACATCTCCACTTCGTATCTTCAACCTATGGTACCCAAATCATAGATCTATCTTAGAAAAAACCTATTCTCCCAGGAGCTGATCTAACAAATCATCGATGCGTGGAAGGGGATACTTGTTCTAGATGGTGGCCTTATTCAACAACTGATAATCTATACACAGTCGAAGGCTTCTATGCTTCTTCCTTACAAACAGAACCGGAGCTCCCCAAGGTGAGACACTTAGTCTAATGAACCCTTTCTCTAGAAACTCTTACAACTGCTTCTTTAGCTCTTCCAACTCAATCGGAGCCATTCTATATGGTGGTTTCGATATCAGCTCTATACCAGGCACTAATTCTATATGGAACTCCATTTCCCTATCAGGTGGTAGTCCTGGTAATTCGTCCGGAAAGACATCAGAAAATCCTACCACTATTGGAATGTCTCTCAATTTCGGGTGTACCTTATCTATATCAACCACGTATGCAATGAACCCTTCACATTATCCTTTCCACCGTTAGCAACACAAGTCACTACTTTAACATTCATAAATAATAAATAAATTCATCTCTTCATATGATGGATTAAAATTATACTCTTTTCATTTACAATCATCATGTTTTCCATTTCTTTTCAACAAAGCTTACAATAAGATTATCTATCTCTGGAAATATCAATGTTTTAGCATGACAATCCATAACAACATAATTTATAGCCAGCCAATCCATTCTTAGGATTACATCAAAATCACTCATGCTCAGTAAAATTAAATCAGTTGCCATCTCCATTCCTCCTATCCTCAACTTACAATTCCTATAAACATACTCAGTCAATTGACTATCATTCATCGGTGTGAAAATCATCAACATCTTATCTAACAGTGTGGGCTTTACATACTTCAAAAATTTATGTGCAAAAGGAGGTGATATGAAGGAATGTGTGGCACCAGGATCAAACAATACAAATGCTTCTAAATCAAAAATTAGGATAGTACCTTTAATCACATCCCTCGATGCGTCAGCTATGTCCTGGTCTAGTGTGTGCACTCTCCCTCTGCTAACACCAACCGTCCGCTTCCTTTTTTCCTCAGCTGTAGCCCTCCTCGGAGAAACTGTCTCAACTGGAGCTCTCTCTGTCTCCTTGCCCTTCTGTGAGGCAGTCTCAATCGTCTCAAGATAATTCCTTGCGATATGCCCTAGCTTCCCAATCTATAACATGTAACAAGGGGCGTCTGACAAGGGTTAGCTCCATGAAATTTACCACATCTCCTACACTGCTCAGTAGTAGGCTGTGGTCCTCCAATAACCATACCCCCCGATGCAGTCAAAGCTGGATACATAAAAGGCTTAGTAGCTCTCTCCTGCACCTCCTCAATCTTGGGTGTCTTCTCGTAAAATCTCTGGCCTCCTCTCTTGGCCACTCTATCCAACCCGGATCTCTTCTAGTCTATGTCTCTTTTGACACTAATCTTTCCAAGCTCGGAGGCATTTCGCTCAAAGTCCTGCTCACATAATTGTGCCCTGTGCACTGCCTCGTCATAAGTATGAATATCAAATGGGGCTAACTTAGTCCGAATGGCCAATCTTAATCCATCCATAAACTTCTGGACCTTCCGAGTCTCACTACTCATCGTATTCGAATCGTATCTCCCCAAAGACATGAACCTCAACTCATACTCATCCACAGAACGATTCCCTTGAACTAAGTTAATGAACTCCATCCGTAATTTCCTCTGTGCGGTAGCCGAAATATATTGCCTCTTGAAGGCTTCCAAGAATATCTCTCATGTGATCTTAGAGTGTCTAGCCCTCATAATAGATTCAGTGGATCTCCACCAGTGCTCTGCCTCACCTTTCAGCATAAATACAGCAAGGCCACTTTCTCAGCCAATGTACATATGAAAAACCTATACAATTTCTCCATCTCGTACACCCAATCCTCAGTAATAATCAAGTCCTTTACCCCTCTAAACACTGGAGGTTTCAACTCTTGAAACTGCCTTAACCTACTCAACTCATAGTCATAACCCAAATCATTCTCGCTCGGCTGTGGAGCGATAAGGGAAGCAGTGTCCTAAACTGGGGGTGTAACAGTCTCTCCGCCTCTGCAGCTGCCTATCCAATAGTAATAGGCTGTGCTGTATAACCTCGTCTATCACCGACACCTAATGCCCGTGTGACTATCTCCACGAGGCTCTCAATACTTTGCTCTATCCTAGCAAAGCATGCATCGGTATCCCCTGGTCTCTCAGCACAGTCCTGTGGAGCTTGGTCAGTCTGTGGCTCGCACGGCTTTCGGGCCTACCCCTACGGCCTCGAGCACATTCACCTGCCCTTCTACCTCAGCGTTTAACAGGCATAATATCTAACTTCCTGTATTCATAACTATTTATTAGTCTCGTTCCATCTCGGTAGACACAATTATATCTAAACAAAAGCATAGTAATATAGGGATGTAACTTTCCTACTTATTAGTACTGACTCATATCAGGCCAACTCAGCCCTGATACCAATCTTTGTTATAACCCTTTTATCCAATTCGTCTAAAAATCACTACAAATTTTTCACATTTTTCAATTCCCTTACCCGATCGTGAACAACCCTCACCAAAAATAGTTGGGCTGTGAGTCAATATTAATCATCATTTCTCATTCATTTTCAATTAATCAAAAACAATGTCATTCATTGAAGTTAAGTCATAAGCTTATACATGACATGTTTTCTAACATTTACATCCCCCATATCACAATTCAAAATGACTACTGTGCCTTTACATGTCTATATACAAAAAGAATCTATGTGTGTATACCTCTTGGCGATGGAGTGCAGTGGATGTCCCAATATAACGCCTCAGTTCTCACTGGGCTATGATGTACACAATGTAGAGGGGGAAATAGAGGGATGAGCAACCACACGCTCAGTAAGGCAATAATGCAACCATGGTAGATAACTACACTATCTACATGCTGATATTATCATGGCGTAAATCATTTATAGTCGGAGCATGAGGAAATAAAACTATGTCGCATGTAACATATATCATGTACTGAAAACATGGAAACAGGCATGTAAAACATGGTAAAATCATCATGTAATACCTCTCATGCTTATCATTATTAAAACTCTTCATAAAAAGGGAAATTAAATAAGAAACATCCTTTAAGATTTATCGCTTTCTCAAAACCCATCAAATCTCATCACAAATAGAATATCGTTTCTTTAAACAAAATCCCATAAGGCTCGACCTCTCCCTCGGGTCTACCCTGGACAATACAATCACACTCAGTGTATAAAATCATGTGGTACTATGTAATATTAAATGAGACAGGCGATCACTATATCTGAAGGACTATGTTGGCCAACTATGTCATAATCATCTCAGACCACATGGATCTCGGTGTGTGGGGCATCATACTGGAACAAAGTTGGTTAGTTCTTCGCCAGACTTTTAAATCATCATCACAACCACGCGGTACAACGTACTCCATGTGATTTACATAGTATAACGTACTCTGCAAACCCATATCATGGTTAGGGGTGCCAGCCGTATGTCTTATCTATCCATACCATCCATAACCTACTCAGTCTTAAGTGCATGTGGGAGCGTTTGTTTTCATGTAAGAGAGCCTCCCTACTGAACAGAGCCTCCCCACCCCAACGGGCTTAAGGATATTGGCTTAAGGATCTTATCGTCAGAGAGCCTCCCCACCGAACAGAACCTCCCCACCCCATCGGGCTTAAGGATGTTGGCTTAAGGATCTTACCATCTCCACGACATCATACATACCATAATGTGAAAACCTGTGCGAGTTAAGTTCTAGCACGATTCATGCATCTTTAATAAATCTCCTCGTACGAGCAACGCTCTAGTACGACTTTATTCATAAAATCAAGAGGAAATCACATACGAGCATAACTCCAGTAGGTTATATGCATAAGAAAGTCAATCAAAATCTACGTACGAGCAGAAGCTCCAGTATGGTTTATGAAACATCATCGTATTTCAAATCAAAGTGCGAGCTAAGCTCCAGCACGTTTTAACTCACATAAAAACAATATGTGGCTCTATTTCAACACATATATTTCAAAACAAAGTCAGTACATACCTCGTGCCATTTCATGAAATTACCGAAATCAAATAGCCAGTCTATCCATCAATTTGCTTAAGACAAAGCAATTGTATTTCATAAAGCATCAAAACATGTGATTTATGCAATTATTAGCCTTACTATCCCCTTTTATAAGAATCACTTCAAAACCAAATCATATACAAAAATACTTGTGGTCATACGAACATACCATCAATCAGTTTCTTAAATAACCATGCATTTTACAAAGCCCTATATTCGCCCACAAAATACGAGCAGTTTACATATAAGCTGCTTATTTATGCAGTTTGGTTCATCTCCAACAAACTCTTTGGGACTGCACGAAATTATGTTTCACGTCAATTTAGTCCAATATAACACGACTCTGGCATTTACCATAGTTGATTCAACCTATAGTCTTCATTATTACTTGTAAAGCCTCATTTGATTGCTCTACTAATATCTCGAGAGTCTATTAATTCTCACTAAATCGATATTTAAGCTCATAATGTCTCTGGTTCATCATTTACTTTACTATGACATTTTGTCAAACACCTTATATGTTTATTCTCATAACTTAACAAATTTTACAATGTAGCCTTATTTAATCATCTCAACATCTTGCATATTACTTCACTAACACCTTAGCATAATCCATTTATCATCAACTCATCCATATCACACTTTCTCACACTAGACTCATTCTAGGTATTACTTGTTCCATTACATTCTAGGTAGTTTTAATCATCATTACACATACCAATCACCTCACAACAACAACTAGAAAGATATATCTTGAGTTTGGTGTATTAGAAACTCACCTAGCTTGGTTTCTTTCTTGCTCTAAGTAAGAACACTCCCTTGTTCCTTCAATCCAACAAATGGAGTATTGATTCCAAACTATGTTGTTCTTCTCTTTAAGATGAACAACTTTGCTCTAATGATCTTTCCTCTAGTCTTTATGAAAATGGGGTGATTTTAGAGTGAGAAAGCTAGATTTTAGATTAAAAATGGAAGAATGAAGTTGTTTCCCATTAAATGCAGATCCAATTGCTCCATTTTTATAGAACTGGCTTGATGAGATCGATCTGCATAGGGTGGAGATCGATCTGGCCCTCTTGAATCCTTCAATTTCTCAACATTTTACAGGTATGAGATCGATCTATTGAATGCATGAGATCAATCTGTCATGTTGCATGGGATCGATCTGCTCAATGAAACAGGATCGATTTATCTCAGGCAGAGAGCTTAGGAGATCGATCTGGCCTTAAGAGGAGATCGATATGG
Organism: Firmiana major; assembly: GCA_033439115.1. Taxonomy (NCBI): domain Eukaryota; kingdom Viridiplantae; phylum Streptophyta; class Magnoliopsida; order Malvales; family Malvaceae; genus Firmiana; species Firmiana major. The sequence continues at coordinate 6,046,043 of CM065909.1, forward strand.
TCCAGCCCGAGAGTAATGGAGATCAATCTGCTTGACTGAGGGATCGATCTCCGTCTTGCCGAATGCTTGGCATTGTGTTTTCCAGGCCATGAGATCGATCTCTCCTTGCATGGGATCGTTCTGGCCTTCATCCTGCACCCCTTTTGTTGTAAATTTCCCATTTAAAACTCATACTCAATCACTTCAACATTAATTTATCAATCCATTCACACTTAGAATTCAAAAATGTTTATTTCTAGTAATTCATATGTAATGTGACTTGTTTGTACATCAAATAATCATATACATTACATAGAAATTTACAGGTCTTACACATATAGTGTCATCCCGATACTCTCATGATAGTTGTTATTATAGGTGAACTCGACTAACAGTAGGTAATCATCCCAGGAGCCTCTAAAATTTAGCACAGACACTCTCAACATACCCTCCAGGGTCTGTATAGTTCTCTTTGACTGACCATCTGTCTGAGGATGAAAAGCGGTGCTAAAACTCAGTTGGGTCCACATAGCTTCCTAAAAGTGTTCTCAAAAATGGGAAGTGAAGGGGGCATCCTGATCAGAAACAATGCTCACCAGAACACCATGCAACCGAACTTCTCTCGAACATACAAGTTCACCAACTGACTCAGAGTATCAGTAGCTCTCATATCTAAGAAATGGGCAGACTTCGTCAACCGATCTACAATCACCCAAATGGAATCATGGCCTTTGCGGGTCCTCGGTAAACCCATCATAAAATCCATGGTGACATGATCCCACTTCTATATAGGTATAGGTAGAGGCTGCAGTAACCCTGCAAGCTTCTGATGCTCTACCTTCACCTGCTGATAGACGAGACATCTAGCGACATATTCAGCAATATCTCTTTTTATTCCAAACCACTAATAAACTTTTCGAAGGTTTTAATACATCTTGGTACTCCCCGGATGTATCATATACCTCGATGAGTGAGCCTTTGATAAAATCAATCTCCTAATCTTTGGATCCTTGGGAACACATATCCTACCCCTGAACCTCAGTAATCCATCTGTACTCAGCTCAAAATCAGTCTCCACACCTATCTGTACCTGTCTCAACCAATCGGTACAGTGTCGATCACTCTGCTGAGCCTGTCAAGTATGACCAATCAACTCTGGCTCCAATCTCAAACTAGCCATAACATCAAATCTCTCTGTATCAAGTGGGGCTACATCCAAACTACTCCAACAACTCGTGTTCCCGAGCCATCATATAAGACACCAACCCGAGGCTCTTCCAACTCAAGGCATCAGCAACTACATTCGCTTTACCCGAGTGGTATATGATTTTGCAATCATAGTCTTTCAAGAGTTTGAGTCATCTTCTCTATCTCATATTTAGCTCTTTCTGTGAAAATAGATACTTTAGGCGCTTGTGATCCGTATATACCTAAAATTTCTCACCATAGAGATAGTGACGCCATATCTTCAACGCAAACACTATGGTCGCCAACTCTAAATCGTGAGTCAGATAGTTCTTCTCGTGATCCTTCAACTGTCTGGATCCATAGGCAATTACCTTCCCATCCTGCATAAGTACACAGCCCAGTCCTTGGTGTGATACATCTGTATACACAGAGAAACCTCTTGACCTGGTAGGAATGGTGAGAATTGGAGCAGTGGTCAACTGACGCTTAAGCTCCTGCCTCCTCCCACACAAACTTAACATCCTTCCGCTTAAGGTGTGTCAACGGAGCAGCTAGTCTTGTAAGACCCGAAATTATATCGTAATTTCTTATAAAAGATTGAAAATGGTCACAAATGTAAATGAATGGGATTCGGACTGGAGATAAGGATTTAAAATACGAAATGAGTAAGTGTTCGTGAAGGGAAGTTGGATTGGATTGATCCCGAACATGTACAAGGGTAAAACGGTTAAAAGATCAAAATTTGGTATTTATCGTGACAAGAAAATTTCATTAAAAATAATGGATTTGAGAATCTTGATCAATAATGAAGAAATAATTAAATTTCGGGTTAAATTGATCAGGATATGAATTTATTGGAATAAATCAAAATTTTCACATTGAAAAATTATCCCGAAAATAATCGAAAAATATACCGAAAAGACGAAATAAGATCGATAAATTCATTTATAGATTAAATGAATTAAATAAGAATTTTGAGATATTTTTTGGATTTTAATAATATTTTAATGAATAAAATAATAATGAAAAATAAATTATAAATAAATAAATAATAAATAAAAAGAAAAAAGAAAAAAAAGAAAAAGAAAAAGAGAAAATGAATCGCGAAACATGAGAGAAAATGAAAACGAAGCAGAAACCGAAAACCGAACGAGAGAGCCGAGCCCTCTGCCTCACTGGACGGAGCAATCGGCGACGCACGCACTAGGCCAAGTAGCCGACGTCGACCCAGGCAAAATCCGACGATGGAAGCACGAACAACGAGAGAAACGCCGACGGAAGAGAGAGAACCGAGAGAAGGAGAGAAGAATCTGATGATCGGTATCGATCTAAGCCCAGCCATCGATAGTCGAGGGAAGCCCGACCCCGTGAGAACCCCCAGTCACCGAAACACGGGCCCCCAGCCACCGAGAAACCTGCAAACGACAAGGACAGAGGAAAGCACCAACGACGAAAAGGAGAAGAGCCGGACCGGCCACTTTTCGGCCACCTCGGACGAAACTGACCCCAGATCAATGCATCAGACGATCTTGCGGAGCTGTTGGCGGAGGAAACCGACGGAGAACCAGCCGACAAGGCCCTGAACTGACCGAACCGGACTGAATCGGTTGGACCAACCGATCTGAATCAGGTTGAACCGGACTGAACCAGTTCAGCCAGAAAAGAAGGAAAAGAAAGAGAAAAAGGGAAAAAGAAAAAGAGGAAAAATTGGGGAAAAAATCTCAATGATGCAATCAAGCTATGGGTAAGTCGGTAAGCGGTCGGAATTGACCAATTTAAATTTTGAAATATTTTATTGGATTAATATTCGACTGAAAGTTTACCCGAAAAAATATTTAATTGTGTAGCTCGACAGTTGACGTCAAACGAGAGCTCGAGACAGTCTCGATTTGCATATTATCATGGAATATCGGGTAAGTAACCCTTATTTACGATAATATTGCATCGTTATGCATGTTAGAAATTTACCGCATAAATTACGAATTTAAATTCAGCATGAAATGAATTATATTCTGGAATTAGAGATAAATTATCGTAAATAATTAATTAAGCTATCCAAAAATTTACAACGAGGCCCAATAAGTGTTGATGGCCCAATGAGCCCAATAGGCCTCGATGATGTGACTAGTAAGTGAAAAATGGCGTAAAATTGGAGTAAGGCTCATTAAGGTGTAATCGGGCCCAATAAGAGTAAACGGGCCCAACATTTTAAATTTAAGCTCAATAAAGGTTAAATATGATAAGTGTATGGTATTTAACCCGATAATGTATATTTATACACAGTTTTGGAGATTTGATTGAGAGCAAATCAAACTACGTGACGAGTCATCAGTGGAAAGGTCAGATTATACAAAAAAATGAGTTAAGGGAATTTTGTAAGCGCTTAGAGATATTTGCACGTATTTTTTGGGTTATTTACATTACGTAGAATTTCATAAGGTATCTAGAAATAGAATAATAATTTTTACAAAAATCGTGGTATATGTGAAAATTACGATTTTACCCCTAGTTAGGAAAATTTTAAAAAGGGTAGTAAGGCTATGAAATTGCATGCTTTTCATGTTTTTGATATTCCTATGATTATGTTGCTTTAATTTAAGCAAATTATGGATAGGCTGGCTATTTATTTCATGTTTTTACATGAAAGGGCACGAATTAGGTGTCAGTTGTGATTTTTTATTTGTTTTAGTGAAACTGAGCAGCCTATCATGTTTTTATGAATTTTAAATCATACATGGATTTTACTTGGTTTTATGCATCCGTACTAGAGCATTTCTCGTACATGAATTTAAATTGGATTTATAATTATTTTAAGTCGTACTGGAGCGCTACTCGTACGCAGATTTCATTGATTTTCATGAAACCGTGTTGGAGCTTCTCTCGCACGAGGGTTTTTTTTTGATATCATGAATATGCATGGAGCCGTGCTGGAGCTTCACTCACACAGGAATTTTATGACATGAATATGACCGTACTGGAGCCTCCTGTAAACTGTGTGTCACAGTGAGAAGATACGCTAGCACGTGTAGATTGAGACATGGGCTGGTTATCGACATGATTTGGAGTGGGATAAGACCTATGGCAGGCATCCCCAGACTATGATATTGGGTTCATGGAGTATGTTGTATCGTGTATGTCACACGAGTATGTTGTACCATGTAGTCATGACTATTGTATTCACGTGATGTGATATTCTGGCGAGTAGGGTGACCAACCTCCCGTTACAGTTGTGATACCCCACACACCGGGATCCGTGTAGCCTGGGATCACAGGGACATAGTCCTCGATTGTTTCCATACAATAACCTGCATGTCTCACATGATATATTTTTGATTTATCTTGTTAGACCAAGGTAGACCCGAGGGAGGGGTCGAGCCCTGATTTGTGATGATTTTCATGAAATGTGGTATTAAATGAGAAATTGATGAGTTTTTATGAGGATATTAATGATTTTAAAGATCTGTTGAATCCCTCTGGGATTGTTTTGATGAGTTTTACTGTATCGAGCATGAGAGGTTTTACATTAGATGTTTTTCATGTTTTACAATATATGATATACTCATACATGGCATGGTTTTAATTTCCTCATGCTCGAGATATAAATGTTTTACATGCCATGCCTTTACCAGCATGTAGATAGTGTAGTTATCTACCTGCTTGCATTATTGCTTTACTAAACAAGTTGTGCTCACCCTTTCATTTTCCACCCTACAGGGTACATTCAGTAGAAGAGAGTGACACTAGTCTTGCATTTCGGTTATCCGTTGCTTCCTATTAAGACCAGGTATACACATTCGTATAATTTTTGTATCTGAACATATAGAGGCACAATATTGTACACGGATGTAATATTGGGGATGTATTTAGTTAAAATAAATTGATATGTAAATTAAATATGGAAAATAGATTTAAGGTAAGTAACATGACAGGAGGGACAACATCGACTCATAGCCCAATTGTTAGTAGTGAAACTGTTCACGACAGGTAAGAAAATGAAAAAGCAAAAAAAAATTGTAGGGGTTTTTAGGAAAAATGGGTTGTGATAGAGGTGGTATCAGAGCTGTGTTGGCCTGATATGAGTCGGTATTAGTGGTTAAGTAAATTTACATCCGCATGTACTGTGCAGTGTTTAGATACAATTGTGTATATCAAGGTGGAAGTGCAGTTAAGAATTTAGTTTCGAATACAAGAATATAGTTTTTATAACTGATAGCCGCTATGGTAGAGGGGCAAGTACACATGCTCGAGGCGTAGAGATAGCCTTGAGAGTCGAATAAGTCGTCACATGAGACTCAAGATGAGAGTGAGGTAGAGGCTGATGTTGAGCATACTCCACAGGGTCCTATAAAGAGACCAAACAGTATTGAGACACGCTCCAAGAGGATGGAATGGGGTGTATAAAATATTTTGGAGATGTTTACTCAATTTATGCAGGTAGTTGAGGATAGGCAGGGTAAAGCCTAAACAGATGCCTCAGACTATAGAGATTCCCACACACCTCCGGTATTTAGCGAAGTAAAGAAACCAATAGTTACTGAGGACTGGTGAATGAGATAGCGAAGTTGTATAGATTCTTTCGGTGTATGTCGACTGAGAAAGTGACTTTTAAATACGTTTATGTTGGAGGGCGAGGCGAAGCATTGGTAGAAATTCACTCGATCTATTTTAAGAGTTAGACATCCAAGACTAACATGGGAGATAATTTTGGATGCATTCCAAGTAAAGTATATCCCTAATACTGCTCAGAGGAAGTTACAGATGAATTTATGAGATTAGTTCAGGGAAACCAAATCTATTGATGAGTATGCATATCTGATTACATCCCTGGGCAGGTATGAACCCGATATTGTGGACACTGAGAGTCGAAAGGTTCGAAAGTTCATGGAAGGACTCAGATCATCTATAAAAGTTAATTGGCCTGTTAGATATCACTATTTACGATGAGGCAATGCGCATATCACAATGCATGAATAAGATTAGGAATTGCACGCCTCTGAGATTGGGAAGGTAGTAAGGGCCAAAATAGAGACAGAAGAGAATAGAGAATGACAGAGATGCCAGGGCGGGAAGGAGACCAGTTGGTAAGAGATTAGAGTTGATGAGCCACGAGGTAAAATGATTGGTAAAGCCCCAGTGTATCCAGTTTCAGCACTTTTGAGGGATATTGTGATTGGAAGACCCCGACCTGCTCCGTAGCAGTGTAAGCAATGTAGGATGTGTGGTAGATACTGTCACGATCCAATTCCATTCTCTTTAACCGAAAATCACTGAAATTTTTTTGCGTTTTACTGTTACCTTACCCGGTCGTGAACTAAACTCACCACACACTGTTGGGCTGTGAGCCAATAATAAACACCACATCTCATTCATTCTCAGATAAATAAACGATGTCATACATGTGCTTTTAAATCTTGTACTTATACAAAAGCATGTTTTACTGACATCTACATCCCCCATAAGTACAACTCAAAAGAATACTGTGCTTTTACATTGTTTAGATACAAAAAGAATCACTATGTATATACCTCTTAGCGATGGAGATGCAGCGGAGTCCAAAATAATACGCCTCAGTCCTCACTGGGCTACTATGCACGCTCTGTAGGGGGGAAAATAGAGTGGGATGAGCAACCACACGCTCAGTAAGGCAATAATGCAAGCATGGTAGATAACTACTCTATCTACATGCTGATAGTGTTATGCATAAATCATTTATAGTAGGAGCATGAGGAATAAAACTATGCCATATGAGTATACATATATATCGTGAATTAATATCATGTACATAGGCATATAAAACATGGTAAAAACATCATGTATAAATCATCTCATGTTCAATCTCATTTAAATTCATAAAAGGGCAATTCATTAAGAAACCTCCTTTTTAAACCAACACCATAAACACCACCAAATCAACTCACAATCACAACCACATTTTCATTTCCACAATTCACGCATGTGTATAAATCTAGGTCACTATATCAAAAGTGCCTATGTGAACCATTACATCATAATTCCTCCCAGACCACACGCATCCAGGTGTGCGGGGTATCATGCTGGCACGAAGATGGATTATCCCTCTCCAGACTTTCTCATCACATAACCATCATGCGGTACATCGTACTCCATGTGATATACACGGTACAGCGTACTCCGCAAACTCATATCGTGATTGGGGTTGCCATTCCTAGGTCTTATCTACCCCATACCAAGAGTTTTCCATATTCCGTGAAGGAAAGCATCCCTGCCGAACAGAGCCTCCCCACCTAACAGGGCCTCCCCGCCTCTTTGGGCTTAAGGATGTTGGCTTAAGGATGTAGGGCTTAAGGATCCTTTCCGTAAGAGAGCCTCCCCACCGAACAGAGCCTCCCCGCCTAACAGAGCCTCCCCGCCTCTTTGGGCTTAAGGATGTTGGCTTAAGGATGTAGGGCTTAAGGATCTTACTGTACCCATGTAGGAGAGCCTCCCTGCCTAACAGAGCCTCCCCGCCTCTTTGGGCTTAAGGATGTTGGCTTAAGGATCCCACCGTAAGAGAGCCTCCACACCGAACAGAGCCTCCCCACCTAACAGAGCCTCCCCGCCTAACAGAGCCTCCCCGCCTCTTTGGGCTTAAGGATGTTAGCTTAAGGATGTAAGGCTTAAGGATGTAAGGCTTAAGGATCTTACCAACTTTCACAACCTTATGCTTATCACAATGTGCAAACTTGTGCGAGCAAATCTCTAGCATGACTCATGCATCCTCTCGTAAAGAGACGCGTACGAGCATAGCTCTAGTACGGTTATACTCATAAGACAACCACTCAAAAGCCACGTACGAGCAAAAGCTCCAGTACGGTTTATAAACATCAACATAATTTCCAAATCAAGGTGCGAGCTAAGCTCCAGCACGTTTCATACAAATGAAAACATAGGAATCCAGCGCGAGCGAGGCTCTAGCGTGATTTATGTCATACAATTTCAATAGGCGGCTCATACACAATCAAACAATCCCGGCACTCGGGTTTAGCACTCACAAATACTTTTCCACAACAACAATACAATACTAGCCGACCTATCTACAAGCTTGCTTAATACCAAGCAAATTTCGTTTTTGAAAAACATCAAAATAATAGATTTATGCAATTATTAGCCTTACTATCCCATTTCATAAAATCCACTTCAAATCCAAAATCACGCATATACTCATCATCATTCACGAATACCATCAACATTTATTTGAGCAACCATGCATTTCATAAAACACCCGATATTCACCCACAAGTTCAAAGTACGAGCAGCTACCTCTATATACTCACAAAATTCCCTTACCTGGAATCGCGATGCGTGATTCCACTTCCTTAAGCTGCTTACTCGTACGGTTCGATTCGTCTTTAACGAACTTTTCGGGACTGCACAAAATCGTATCCCGCATTATATTCGATCCATATAATGCAACCCTTGTGTTTGCTATAGTCAATTTAATCTATAGCCTCTATTAAAGCTTATTTGGCCTCGTTTCATTACTTTACCCATAGCTCGAGTCTATGGATCTTCTTAGGCCTATTATCTTATTCAAAATCGATATCAAATCGACATAAAGCTCATAGTGTTCATATTTCATGAATCCCCTCACTATGGCATTTATCAATCATATACATACCCATTTTCACAATTCCTCCAACTCACCATGTAATTCCATCTAACCATCTAAAATCATAAACATTACCCCAATAACAACTTTAGCATGCCATAGATCATAAACTCATTCAATCCCACATATTCTCACATTATACCCATTTTAGATTTCTAGGTCATACCAATTCCACTACATTCCTAGGTAGTTTATTCATCAATACTCATACCAACCAACTCCAAAATCAATTAAATAGCTAATGTATTTGGATTGGAGTGTTAGAATCTTACCAATATGATTTCTCTTCTTGCTCCAAATGGTAATGCCCTTAACTCCTTCAATTCCAAAAATGGGAAAATGCCCTCTCACTATGTTGTTCTTCTCTTTGATAGGGACAACTTTGCCTCTAATGATCTCTCTTCAAATCTCACTGAAAATTTCTGATTTTAGAGAGGGAAAATTAGGTTTTTGGGGTTGAGATTGTAAAGTTAAGTGTTTTTTCGAGATTTCCAGATTTTCAGCCCTCCTTATATAGAAATAGCTTGGGGAGATCGATCTGGTCCAAGAGGAGATCGATCTGGTCCCTTAAAATCCCTCTTTTTCACGGCATTTTTAAGCATGAGATCGATCTGTCGAAGCATCAAATCGATCTGTTGAAGCATGAGATCGATCTGTCGAAGCATGAGATCGATCTGGTCCCAAACAGAGAGCTAAGGAGATCGATCTGGCTCCATTGGAGATCGATCTGCTCTATTATTTTGCCCAAATAAGAGCATTCTGGCTCTTCCAGATCGATCTCTCATCCTATGAGATCGATCTGGCCCTCATGTTTTCCAGATTTCCTGCAGTTTCCTTGCTGCAACTCATACCAACACATCCTTAATCTATTGCCATGGCCATTTTCTCATCCATCCACCTTTATAACTTGAAAATGGCATCCATTCATACCTTATGCACATTGAAACTTGTGTGCATTCATTGTATGTTCAAAGGTATGCTACATAAAACCAAATGGAAGCATAACTCCATTCCATTTTACCACACTACCCATCTTGAGTTTCAATCACATCCATCACTTGCCAGAACTCATTTCTTCATATTCATACTCAATGAAATTTGTATGTACGTTACAATTCATATCACACATACATACATTGAATCCATGGACTTACATCAATCATACTTTACATTACAAGTCCATTCATATTATTTGATCCAATTATACATATTACCATTATACATATACGGGGTCTTACAGATACCACAGAAGTAAAACCTACACATACACTTTATTGACTAAAATAGGCGTTAAGTGTGGTAAGACAGGCCAATTATTTAATAATTGCTCAGAGTTGGGTGAGACTGCCCCACAGAAGGGCAAAAAGACAGAGAAAACCCTGTTGGTATCTTTGCACCGAAAGAGGGAGGCCACAGCCGAAGAGAAAAGGAAAGTAGGTTGTTAGACTAGGGCGAGTGTATGCCTTAGACCAGGACACTACTGATGTTTCATATGATGTGGTGAAAGATACCACACTGGTTATGAATAAAGACGTAATTATGTTACTTGATCCTAGTACTACGCATTTATTCATACCGCCTTCATTTGTATATAAGTTAGTGAAAGACATGAATGCCCACACCCTTTGGGTACAAGAATGATAGTTAGTACCCCAATGAAGGAGGGTTAACTAACGGAATAATTATGAAGAGATTATAAGTCGAAAACGGGGGAAGAAGTATAAGTCAGCCGATTTTATTTAATGGAATATGAATAATTTGAAGTAATTTTTGAGAATAAATTGGTCGGCTGCAAACTATGCTGTTCAGATTTCTATCCTAAGATAGATATATGTTTACCCTTGAAAAGTATACTGTAAGTTTTGACAAGTAATAAAAAGGGGTGTAGCGATTGAAATTAAAGGAGTAAATGATTGTACTCACGGAATGAGTAATGACAGAGTTTGTTATAAATGATATACAAAAGGAGATAAGCTTTGAGATGTGATAGATCCTGAATACAAGATCTATTGGAATAAGAGGCGTATGCAAGGTACAAATATCTCTAATATGTGAAATAATTTGGATTAAGCGATATGTAGTAGATATGAATTGCGACCAAGGTAAGGGGTGGATATATCCATAACCAGTCCATATGGTCAAGTCTGAGGGTTAATAAAGGTATTTCAAAATACCTCTCTACCTGAAGACTTGACAGCGTCTAAAAGTATACACAACCTATAAATTGAAATTGACAGTCGTAATATATACATTTAAAATTAGGGTACCTTTACTGGTATGATAAAGAAATATAGAATTCGATTAATCAGGAAGGTTTAAAAATTAAAATTTTATAAAAGTCGTTTGTAAGCCTTAGTAGTGATGTGATCCCTTCTGATGATAACAGTGATTATGTGACAGCTAGCCTGATGTTAGAACCAGATTTGGTTGACCGGATTTGACAGGCTTAGCGTGATGATCGACAGGGTACCGATAGTGTTAGTCAGATTCAGATGGGTACAGTGACAGAGTTCATAGAGAGTGATGATGACTTACTGAGGTTCAAAGACAGTATAAATGCTCCCCAGGACCACAGTAAGGAGATAGTTATTGTCAGAAACTCACTCTTCGGGATATATAGTGCATCCAAGAAGTAATAAATATATCGAAATCATAGAAAAGGGTATTGGTGGTCAGATATGAAAAAAAAAGACATTGTATAGATTGTGGAAAAGTGTCTCGTATGTCAACAGAATAAGGTAGAGTATGAGCAGTCTGTAGGATTATTGCAGCCTCTACTTATATATTGACATGGAAATGGGAGCAAGTTACCATGAATTTCGTGATGGGTTACAAAGGGCCCAGATGAATTACAAGGCTATCTAGGTGATAGTCGATAGATTGACATAGTTTACCCACCTTCTAGCTATGGAAATCCCCAGATACTCTAAGTGTGTAGGCGGATTTATGTGTATGGAAAAATTGGAACATTTTGTAGCTTTCCAGTGAGCATGGTATCAGATAGGGATTTTCGCTTCACTTTCCACTTCTGGGAATGTTTTCAGGACGCTATGGGAACCCGACTGAGTGTTAGCACAGCTTTCCATCCTCAGACAGATGGTTAGTTAGAGAGGACTGTACAGGTTCTGGAGGATACGATGAGAGTGTGTGCTTTGATTTTATAAGCTCTTGGGATGATCAGTTACTACTAATCGAATTCGCCAATAATGGCAGTTGTCACTTGAGTATCGGGATGACTTCAGATGAGGCATAGTATGGTCGTAGGGGTTGTTTCCCTAGTTAGATAAGAAGAAGTGGGTGACAGAGAGAGAATTGTTCCCGAATTGGTAAGATAAACCTCTGAGAATGTTCAGTGGATTGTGAGAGATTAAGAACACCTCAGAGCAGACAGAAAAGCTATGCTGACAAGAGACAGAAACCATTGGAATTCACCGAGGGTGAATCAGTATTGTCAAAAATTACTTGTCCTAAGGACATAACGAGATTCGAAAAAAAGGCAAATTAAGTTTCGTTAGATTGAATTCTTTGAGATTGGACAAAGTGGGAGATAAGGCCTGTAGGTTGGCTTTACCACTTAAATTAGCAGGCATCCACAATGTGTCCCATCTTTTGATGCTTCGGAAATACTATCCGTACCCAGCATATGTGATTAGATATGAGCTCCAACAGCTTAGCTCAATGAAAGTATAACGTATGTTGAAAACTCGATACGAGTATTAGACGAAAGAAGAAGGTGTTGAAGTTTAAGATGATCTCCCTAATTAAAGTCCTTTGGTAGTAGTACAATCCTAAAAAGTCACATGAGAATAAAAGAGTATGATGCGATAGACGTACCCGGAGTTGTTTATGGATCCATTTGACTTGGTTCTAATTTGGAGGACCAAATTTCTTAAGTGGGGGAGATTATATAAGACTCGAAATTATATCATTATTTCTTATAAAGGATTAAAAATGGTCACAAATTTAAACGAATGGGATTCGGACTGGAGATAAGGATTTAAAATACGAAATGAGTGAGTGTTCGTGAAGGGAAGTTAGATTGGATTGATCCCGAACACGTACAAGGGTAAAACGATCAAAAGATCGAAATTTGGTATTTATCGTGACAAGAAAATTTCATTAAAAATAATGGATTTGAGAATCTTGATCAATAACGAAGAAATAATTAAATTTCGGGTTAAATTGATCAAGATATAAATTTATTAGAATAAACTGAAATTTTCATATCGAAAAATTATCCCGAAAATAATCAAAAAAATATCGAAAAAATGAAATAAGACCGATAAATTCATTTATAGATTAAATGAATTAAATAAAAAATTTTAAGATATTTTTGGGATTTTAATAATATTTAAATGAATAAAATAATAATAAAAATAAATTATAAATAAATTAATTAATTAAAAAAAAAGAAAAAAAGAAAAAGAAAAAATGAATCGCGAAACAAGAGAGAAAACGAAAACGAAGCATAAACTGAAAACCGAACGAGGGAGCTGAGCCCTCTACCTTACCAAACGGAGCGGCCGGCTGCGCACGCACCAGGCAAGGTAGCCGACGCCGACCCAGGCGAAATCCGGCGATGGAAGCACGAATGGCGAGAGAAACGTCGACGAAAGAGAGAGAACCGAGAGAGAGAGAGAAGAATCTGGTGACCGACGCCGATCTAGTCCCGACCACCGATAGTCGAGGGAAGCCCGACCCTGTGAGAACCCCCAACCACCGGAACACGGGCCCCCGCCATCGAAAAACTCGCAAACAGCGAGGAAAGAGGAAAGCACTGACGACAGAAAGGAGAAGAGCCGGACTGGCCAGTTTTCGGCCACCTCGGACAAAACTGACCCCAGATCCGTACATCGGACGATCCCGCGAAGCTGCTGGAGATGGAAATCGACGGAGAACCAGCCGGTGAGGCCCTGAATCGGCCGAACCAGACTGAACCGGCTGGATCGAACCAATCTGAATCGGGTTGAACCGGACCGAACCGGTTTAGCTAGAAAAGAAGGAAAAGAAAGAGAAAAAGAGGAAAAATTGGGGGAAAATCTCAGTGATGTAATCAAGTTGCGGGTAAGTCGGTAAGGGGTCAAAATTGACCGATTTAAATTTTGAAATATTTTATTGGATTAATATTCGATTGAAAGTTTACCCGAAAAAATATTTAATTGTGTAGCTCGACAATTGACGTCAAACGAGAGCTCGAGACAGCCTCAATTTGCATATTATCATGGAATCTTGGGTTAGTAATCCTTATTTACAATAATATTGTATCGTTATGCGTGTTAAAAATTTACCGCATAAATTACGGATTTCAATTCCGCATGAAATGAATTATATTTTGGAATTAGAGATAAATTGTTGTAAATAATTAATTGAGCTATCCGAAAATTTAGAATGAGGTCCAATAAGCGTTGATGGCCCAATGAGCCCAATAGGCCTCGATAATGTGAATAGTAAGTGGAAAAGGGCGTAAAACCTGAGTAAGGCCCATTAAGGTGTAATCGGGTCCAATAAGAGTAAACGGGCCCAACATTTTAAATTTAAGCTCAATAAAGGTTAAATATGAATAAGTGTATTGTATTTAACCCGATAATGTATATTTATACGCAATTTCAAAGATTTGATTGAGAGCAAATCGGACTGCATGACGAGTCATCAGTGAAAGGTCAGACTATACAAAAAAATGAGGTAAGGGAATTTTGTAAGCGCTTAGAGATATCTGCGCGTAATTTTGGGGTTATTTACATTACGTATAATTTCATAAGGTATCCAGAAATAGAATAATAATTTTTACAAAAATCGTGGTATATGTGAAAATTACGATTTTGCCCCTAGTTAGGAAAATTTTTAAAAGGGTAGTAAGGCTATGAAATTGCATGATTTTCATGTTTTTGATATTCCTATGATTATGTTGCTTTAATTTAAGAAAATTATGGATAGGCTGGCTATTTATTTCATGTTTTTTACATGAAAGGGCACGAATTAGGTGCCAGTTGTGATTTTTGATTTGCTTTAGTGAAATTGAGCAGCCTATCATGTTTTTATGAGTTTTAAATCGTACGTGGATTTTACTTGGTTTTATGCATCCATACCAAAGCATTTCTCGTACCTGAATTTAAATTGAATTTATAATTATTTTAAGTCGTACTGGAGCACTGCTCGTACTCAGATTTCATTGATTTTTATGAAACCGTGTTGGAGCTTCTCTCGCACAAGGGTTTTTTTCTGATATCATGAATATGCATGGAGCCGTGCTGGAGCCTCCTGTAGACTATGTGTCACAGTGAGAAGATATGCTAGCACGTGTAGATTGGGACATGGGTTGGTTATCGACATGGTTTGGAGTGGGATAAGACCTATGGCAGGCATCCCCAAACTGTGATATTGGGTTCATGGAGTACGTTGTACCGTGTATGTCACACGAGTGTACTGTACCATGTAGTCATGACTATTGCATTCACGTGATGTGATATTCTGGCGGGTAGGGTGACCCACCTTCCGTTACAGTTGTGATACCCCGTACACCAGGATCCGTGTAGCCTGGGATCACAGGGACATAGTCCTCGATTGTTTCCATACAGTAACCTGCATGTCTCACATGATATATATTTGATTTGTCTTGTTAGACCAGGGTAGACCCGAGGGACGGGTCGATCCCCGATTTGTGACGATTTTCATGAAATGTGGTATTAAATGAGAAATTGATGGGTTTTTATGAGGATATTAATGATTTTAAAGATGTGTTGAATCCCTCTAGGATTGTTTTGATGAGTTTTACTGTATCAAGCATGAGAGGTTTTCCATGAGATGTTTTTCATGTTTTACATGTCGATTCATGTTTTACGATATATGATATACTTATACATGGCATGGTTTTAATTTCCTCATGCTCGAGATATAAATGTTTTACATGTCATGCCTTTACCAGCATGTAGATAGCGTAGTTATCTACCTGCTTGCATTATTGCCTTATTGAGTAAGTTGCGCTCACCCTTTCATTTTCCACCCTACAGGGTACATTCAGTTGAAGAGAATGACACTAGTCTTGCATTTCGGTTATCCGCTGCTTCCTATCAAGACCAGGTATACACATTCGTATAATTTTTGTATCTGAACATATAGAAGCACAATATTGTACACGGATGTAATATTGGGGATTTATTTAGTTAAAATAAATTGATATGTAAATGAAATATGGAAAATAGATGTTAAGGTAAGTAACATGACAGGAGGGACTAACATCGACTTATAACCCAACTGTTAGTAGTGAAACTGTTCACGACGGGTAAGGAAATGAAAAAGCAAAAAAAAAAAAATTGTAGGGGTTTTTAGGAAAAATGGGTCGTGACAAGTCTGGAGAAACCCTCAACAAATCTTCGATAATAACCTGTCAATCCCATAAAACTTCTAATCTTAGTGACTATCTTGGGTTATTCCCACTGTACAATTGCTTCAATCTTAGATGGATCTGCTGATACCTCATCCTTCAATACCACATGGCCCAGAAATGAGATATGCTCCAACCAAAAGTTACACATACTGAGTTTGACATATAATTCCTTCTCTCAGAGGGTCTATAGAACTATCCTCAAGTGCTGCTCATGATCTTCCCTGGACTTGGAATAAACCAAAATGTTGTCGATAAACACTATGATGAATTGTCCAGGTATGGCTTAAACACATCATTCATCAATGCCATAAATGCTGCAGACAATTTTCAATCCGAATGGCATAACCAGGAACTCGTAGTGGCCATAACGGGTAGGAAATGTTGTCTTGGGTACGTCTCCACTCTGTATTCTCAACTGATGGTACCCAGATCGCAGATCTATCTTAGAAAATACTTGTGCTCCCCGAAGCTGGTCCAGCAAATCATCAATGCGTGGAAGGGGGTACCTGTTCTTAATGGTGGCCTTATTCAACAACCGATAATCTATACGCAGTCGGAGGCTCCCATCCTTCTTCCTCATAAATAGCACCGAAGCTCCCTAAGGTGAGACACTCAATTTAATAAACCCCTTCTCTAGCAATTCTTGCAACTGCTTCTTTAGCTTTTCCAACTTAATCAGAGTCATTCTATACGGTGGCTTAGATATCGGCTCCGTACCAAGTACCAACTCTATGCAAAACTCCATTTCCCTATCAAGTGGTAGCCCTGGTAAATCGTCTGAAATGACATCAGGAAATTCTACAACTACTGGAATGTCTCTCAATTCCAGATGTGCCTTATCTGTGTTAACCACGTATGCAATGAACCATTCACATTATCCTTTCCACCGTTAGCAACATAAGTCATCACATTAACATTCATAATTAATAAATAAATTTATCTCTTAAATATGATGGATCAAAATTTTACTCTTCTCATTTACAATAATCATGTTCCTTCATTTCCTTTCAACAAAACTTACACTAAGGTTATCCATCCCTGAAAACATCATTGTCTTAGCATAACAATCCAAAACAACACGATTTGTAGCCAGTCAATCTATTCCTAAAATTACATCAAAATCGCTCATACTTAATAAAATTAAATCGGCTGCTATATCTTTTCCCCTTATCTTCAACTTACAATTCCTCTATACATATTCAGTCAACTGATTATCATTCATATGTGTAAAATCATCAACATTTTATCTAACAATGTGGGTTTTACATGCTTTAATAACTTATGGACAAATGAAGGTGATATAAAGGAATGTGTGGCACCAGGATCAAACAATACAAATGCCTCTAAATAAAAAATTAGGATGGTACCTTTAATCACATCCATTGAAGCGTCTGCGGTGTCCTGGTCCAGTGCATGTACTCCCTCTGCCAACCGCATGTTTCCCTTTTTTCCTCAGCTGTAGCTCTCCTCCTCAGAGCAGCTGTCTCAATTTGAACTCTCTCTGGCTCTTTGCCCTTCTGTGGGGCAGTCTCCATCATCTCTGGACAATACCTCGTGATATGTCTTGGCTTCCCACATTTGTAACACACAACAGGGGTCGTCGGACAAGGTCGGGTACCATGAAATCTACCATATCTCTTACACTGATCGATAGTAGGCCATGGTCCTCCAATGACTACACCCCTTGGTAGAGCTAAAGCTGGGTACACATGAGGTTTAGCAGCTCTCTCCTGCACCTCCTCAATCATGGGCCTCTTCTCAAACAGTCTCTAGCCTCCTCTCCTGACCACTCTATCAACCCCGGACCTCTTCCGGTCTCTATCTCTCTTGTCATTAACCTTTCCAAATTCAGAGGCATTCTGCTCTAAGTCTTGTTCACATAGTTGCGCCCTGCGTACTGCCTCTTCATAAGTAAGGATGTCAAACAGAGCCAATCTTGATCTGATGGCTGGTCTCAGTCCGTCCATGAACTTTTGGACCTTCATAGCCATATTGCTCAACGTATCGGGGTCATATCTCCTCAAAGATATGAACCTGGACTCATATTCGTCAACGGAGTGGTTCCATTGAACCAAGTTCATAAATTTCATCTGTAATTTCCTCTGTCCAATGGTTGAAATATACTGCTTCCTAAAGGCCTCTAAGAATATCTCTCATGTGATCATTGAGTGTTGGGCCCTCATAATAGATACAGTAGATCTCCATCAGTGATCTGCCTCGCCTTTCAGCATAAATACAACAAATGCCACTTTCTCAGTTGATGTACATATGAAAAACCCATACAACTTCTTCATTTCATATACCCAATCCTTAGTAACAACCGAGTCCTTCACTCCTCTAAACATTAGAGGTTTCAACTCTTGAAACTGCCTTAACCTGCCTAACTCGAGTCATAGCTCATGTCACTCTCGCTCGGCTATCGAGCAGTAGAAGAAGCCGTATCCTAAACTAGGGGTAGTGTAACAGTCCCCATAGTCTGAGGCCTCTCTGCCTTTGCAACAGCCTGTCCAGTTGTAGCAGGCTGCATGGCGAGACCTCGTCTATCGCCAGAGCCTAATGCTTGCGTGACTATCTCCACAAGTCTCTCAATACTCCACTATATCCTAGCGAAGCGTGCCTCAGTATCCCTTGGTCTCTCAACAGGGTCCTATGGGGCCTGATCAGTCTGCGACTTCGCATGGCTCTCAGGCCTGCCCCTACAGCCTCTAGCACGTGCACCCGCCCCTCTACCTCGGCGTGTGACAAGCATAATGCCTAATTTCCTATATCCATATCATATATTAGTCTTATTCTATCTCGGTATATACAGTTATATCTAAACAAAAGCATAGTAATATGAGGATGTAACTTTTCTACTTATTAGTACTGACTCATATCAGGTCAACTCAGCTCTGATACCAACCTCTGTCACGACCCCTTTTCATCCTTTTCACTCGAAAATCACCATAAATTTTTTTATTTTTCATTTCATTTTCCGATCGTGAACAACTCTCACTAATAACAGTTAGGTTATGAGTCAGTATTAATCATCATTACCATTCATCTTTCAATTAATCAATAGCAAGCACATGCATTTAAAAGTCTAAGTTCTACATTTTTACATGTTTGGTAGCACTTACATCCCCCATATTACAATTCAAAATGAATATTGTGCTATTACACGTTTAGATGAAAAAAAAATTCTTGTGTGTATACCTCTTGGTGATGGAGAGCAGTGGATATCCAAATACAACACCTCAATCCTTCACTAGGCTACTATGTGCGCTCTATAGAGGGGGAAATGAAAGGGATGAACAACCACAAGCTCAATAAGACAATAATGCAAGCATGTTAGATAACTACACTATCTACATGCTTATAATGTTATGCATAAAAATCATTGATGTCTAAAGCATGAGGAAATATTAAAACTATGCCACATGTATATACATATATCATGTACTAAAAAACATGAAAATAGGCAGGTAAACATGGAAACCATCATGTAAAACTTCTCATGCTCATCGTAATAAAACTCATCATAATAAGGAAAACTCAGCACAAAACCATCCCTCAAGGTTCGACCCCTCCCTCAAGTCTACCCTGGACAACACAAATCATACTCAGTATGTAAAACCATGTGATATTATGTGAGACCGGTGGTCACTATACAACCGAGGACTATGTTGGCCAACTATGTCATTATCATCCTAGACCACACGGATCCCGATGTGCGGGGCATCATGCTAGAACGGATGTGGGTTAGTCCTTCGTCAGAGTTTCAAATCAACATTATAACCTCACGGTACAGTGTACTCCATGTGATATACACAGTACAACATACTCCATGGTTGAGGGTATCTGCCGTAGGTCTTATCTACCTCATGCCATGTATAACCTACTCAGTCTCAAGTGCACGTGCGAGCATCTCATCTGTGTGACTAGTAGTCTACACGAGGCATCCAACACAGCTCATGCAAGCATCTCATCCGTGTGACACAAAGTCTACACAAGCATCCAACACGACTCATTACATATCACAGTGTGAAAAGCCAGTGCGAGAAAAGCTTAAGTACGGTTTCATGCATCATCAGCAAATACCCTTGTACGAGCAACGCTCTAGTACGACTTTATGCATAATAAATAATGAGAAAATCACGTACGAGCATAGCTCCAATACAGTTATATGCATAAGAAAATCAATGAAAATCCACATACGAGCAAATGCTCCAGTACGGTTTATAAAACATCATAACTCAAAATAGGGTGCGAGCTAAGCTCTAGCATATTTCATACGTATTAAGGACATCAAAATCCAGTGCGAGCGAAGCTCCAACATGATTTAACTCATATAAATCTGATATGCAGCTCTATTTCAACAAAACACATTCTAAATCAAAATTAGCACCTGACTCGTGCTATATCATGAAATTATGAAATCAATAGCCAACCTATCCATAAATTTGCTTAAACCAAAGCAATGTATTTCATAAAAATATCAAAGCATGATATTTATGTAATTATTAGCCTTACTACCCCTTTTTGTAAGATTCATTTTAAAAACCAAATCATCTATATTTGTAGTCTTTCACGCATATCATTAATTCCTTTCTTGATAACCAACGCAGTTTCAATACCCTATAATCACCCTCAAATTACATGCAGCTACCTCTAAATGCTCACAAAATTCTCTTACCTCAATTCTCTTTGAAGCAACTCTTCCTTCCTTTCCCACTTTTTTCGCGATTGGGCTCAACTTACTTCGGATATATCCTCGAGAGCTGCAAACATTCATCACTTATATGAGTTAATACCGATAACTCATGTTCTGACTTCAACTAGTCAGTATATCTCATCGAGCCTATTTCATAAATTTTGGCCTAATATCTCATTTGGCCATCATTATGTCATTTCTAATCAATTTAGCTAGCAACTTACCTAGTAGTTCATCAAACACTTGGCATAAATGTTTATCCATACTCTTCCATTCTTTTCTGCATTTTCTACAACATCATTTATGCACATTTTTATCACCTGACTAATCTCACAATGTGGCTTCTTCCAATCATCTCGAAATCATGCATATATAATTCATTTATCATCAACTCAATCATATCATATTTTCTCACACTAATCTCATTCTAGGGTATCCTTGATTCATGACATTCTAGGTAGTTTCTACCAACAATATATACACCGTTATAGTCACGATAACATCTAGACGAATATACTTAGAGTTGGTGTATTGGACACTCACCTAGCTTGACTTTTCTCTTTTTCAAATTTGAAGACTCATTTGCTCTTTCAATCCAACAAATGAAATGTTGGCTCCAAGCTATGTTGTTATTCTCCTCACAATGAACAACTTTGCTCTAATAGCTTTTTCCCAAATCTTTATGGGATAGGGTGTATTCTAGAGAGAGAAAACTTGGTATTTTGGGTAAAAAATGGAAAGGGAGTGTTGATTTGCAGAAGAAAAAGGTTTTGTTGTGGGGTTTTTATAGAGCAGGGGTGATGAGATCGATCTGCTAGGGTGAAGAGATCAATCTTTCCTTG
The DNA here is from genome assembly GCA_033439115.1 of Firmiana major. NCBI lineage: Eukaryota > Viridiplantae > Streptophyta > Magnoliopsida > Malvales > Malvaceae > Firmiana > Firmiana major. Next base: position 6,067,756 of record CM065909.1, read on the forward strand.
ACTTTAGCCATCAATTTTTCTGGTTGGCAATGGGAGAGATCGATCTGCTCATCGGGGAGAGATTGATCTTTGCTTGGCAGAGGCAACAGCAGATTGATCTGCTCATGGAGAGAGATCGATATGCTCTTGGCAGAATCAAATGGAGATCGATCTGCACTTAGGAAGGGATCGATCTCTGCTAGGCAGAGGCAAAGATCGATCTGCTCATTGGAGAGATCGATCTGCCCTTGGCAGATCCACTTGAAATCATTTTGCTTGCACAAGGGATCGATCTGCCTTGAATAGGAGATCGATCTGGCCTTCATCTGGGGCATTTCTACTGCATTTTTCTCAAATTTTTCAAAGGTAAACTCCTATTTCATTGCTCCAATATTCATTTTGCATTTCAATCTCACATAGAGCATGGAGTTGCTCATTTCCTATAATTCACATACAATATGACTTGTGTGTATTGCTTGAATTTATAAGGGATACACGAATTCACGGTCCATGCCTTATCATTTTGTGTTTAAATCCTTATCTTTAATTCGAATGCTTAAAATTCTGTTCATTTAGTTTGTGATCATTTCAACCCTTATTTAACCTTTACTTGTATCATGACACTCATTTATCCCATTTGTAATTCATTCACATTTTTATGATTACAAAATCATTTGTCTTATACTTTCCTTAACATACAATAAAGTCATACATACATGGGGTCTCACTACTTGCAAATTCCGTAACATCTCATCATTGAAGGCAAAATTTATATTTTATTTATTCATTATTTTTTTAATAATTGTTATTTTAAAAAATTAATTTGTTTTATAAAATAAAATGTTTCGACATCGAAATAAAATCACGTAAATATTCTAATACACTGGTAACATTTAAGAATTTTTATTAGATCCTAAGGATTATCGAAGAATCACAATTTGTGATTTCTAATAAATCTCATCATCGAAAATAAAATTTTTATTTTTATTTATTTGTCTGTTTGTTTCTATTTCTTATAAAAGTTAATTTATTTCATAAATTAAGAAATTTTAATATTGAAATAAAATCAATTAAATATTCCAATACGCCGATAATGTTTAAAAATTTTAATTTCACCCTAAGAATATTGAAGAATCATTACATGTGATTTCTAAGAAATCTCATCATCGAAAATTCCTCATTTATTATAAAAAATCAAAATCATCTTTTATAAAATTTTAAAATATATTATATGAATTTTTAATCAATTTTTTTAAAAATATATTATATGAATTTTTAATCAATTTTTTTAAAAAATAAATAATATAAGAGAAAAAAAAAAAACAGAGCAAATGATATAACTTAATATAGCACAAACTACGTTGTTTTAATAAAACCACTTTCTTCCTTTTTCCTTTTCTCTTTCCGTCTCATTGCCAAAGCTGAAACAAGTAAGCCTTCTCCCCTGTCAAAACTTGCCACACCTCCGGCACCCAAGACCGGCATAGCAGCAGCAGCGCCTGGAAGCAGCAAGGTGAGGCAGTGCAGGGCAGGGCAGAGTAGCTAGCAGTTGATGGTGCAGAAACGATGCAGCAGAGCAGAACTAATGTTGCAGGGAGCAACGATAATGCTGGGACTAATAGTGCAACGGTGGGCGAGAAAGGGGCACGGCAAAAAGAAGCAATGCGAGGGTGACGGCAGCGTGGAGGATGATGGTGTAGGGAGACAACAACAATGCAAGAAGTCGTGTGGGGCTGTGAGCAGGACGTGGAATGACAACCGGCAACAGAAAACGGCAGGGGCGATGATGATGCATTAAGTAGCAAGGCAGGGACGATGGTACAGCAAAGATAAGTAGAACCGGAGGAGCGGTGTTGGCGATGTATAACAGCAAGAATGGTGGCAGCGATGATGGAAAAGAGGTAATGCAGAGTTGAATGACGCAGCAAACTTGGACCCAACAAGGCAGGGCGATGGTATAAAACATCGAAGCAACATAGTAGAGCCTAGGAAGGCTCAGTGCACTGATGCAAAGAAGCAGGGAGGGTAGTGAAAAATAAATAAATAAATAAATAAAAGCATGTGCCGTAGGACATTCAATAGAAAAAAATGCAGAAGACCCTCCAGTATTTCTCTTTTCGTTCGTGTGTGCATGTATTTTGTGTTTCTCCTCTATTTCTCTTCTGTGTAAGTTGTTGTCCCCTGGAAGCTCCCCATCTCTTAGCTTTTATAGCCATTCTTTAAACTTGAAGAGAAGGAAAGAACAATATCCCTTCATTTAAGCGCTAAAATCATGCCAACCATTAAGGGATTTTCTTAACTTTTAATTTTGACAGATTTTCCTCTCAAATTTCTTCTTCATTTTGCTTCCAATATCTTTTAGCTTTTATTTAAGGTGACATAATCAATCTTAATCAACCCTTTATAATTTGCATGTGATTCATATACAGTGTGCATGGGATGATTTTAATATGGGGTTTAATTTAGGATTTTGCATGGACTCATGGGATTTGCATGGGGTTGCATATGATAAGGTTTACATAGGAAAGGGTTTAAGGGCTTTGCATGAGAAGGATTTACGTGGTTTAGGGTTTGAAATAGGGCTTGACCAAAGTTGATTTATGCAAAAAAAAAAAAAAATTGAATATTTTAATTGTTGATTTTTTTGATATATTAATTTTTTATTAAAAATTTACTCAGACAAAATTAAATGTCTATAATTAATTTTATGTGTTTTATATTAATTTTCAAATCTAAAATTTCAAGCCCATTTGCACCACTTGCACACTATTCTCCATGATTTGCGATGCCAAATTATAAGAAAATATCTTATCTATATATTTACCAAATTAATTAAATCAATTTCATTAATTCCATGTACTATGTGTAACTGAGCATGGCTAATATTTAAAGTAAATTACATAGTCACAATTTCTTCATCATCATCGCGCCTTTTTCAAGCCATTTTTGACTTTTCAACGTGGAAAAATCAATCCCATGTGACATGATGAGGTGGATGACTACATCATCATCATCATCATCATCATCATTCGTTTTTACGCCATTTTTGACTTTTCAATGTGGAAAAATTAATCCCATGTGGCATGATGAGATGATGGCTACATCACCTTCTCCATGCCATTTTTCTTTATTTGTTTTCTATACTTCCATTTTAACCATATCTGAGTAGTCTGATTTACCAAATTGAGTTTGGGGTTCGACTTCATCACTTGAGGGTTTGACTAAGTTTAGTCAACAGTCAAAAGTTTACCCACAAGGTGCTCTATTTAAATTTATTTAATTTGGTTATGGAGAAAATCATCATTTCAAAATTTGTTTGCACATAATTCCCGGTATACTAAATTGAATACAAATTGAGTTGCAATTTCTTACCGTATGTGTATTGAGTCTCCAATATCAATAATCTAATCTTTCCACTTAGATTTGGCTTGTAGGGAATCTCGCGTAGCTGTGCGAATGCATACTCGCATCCCTACAAAGCATCCAATTAGATGTCATTCACTTTCAGTTTATCGTTTTAACTTCAAATAATTTATGTAAAGTGTAAGGAAAAGTGTGGATCATAAATAAATACTGATGGTTGTCGGGTTCGCCCATAATGGGTAGAACCCGACTTCATCCAAACTGCCTTGCAGTTTGGATAGAAAACTGCCTAAGTTGAGAAATCAAAAAATGTGCCACCCTTTTTCAAGGCGAAAAAGGATGGCACACGACTAAAATAAAAAACAATGATGTATATATAAATATATTCAATTCTACCATTTAAGAATGTAGATTAAAAAGAAAACGGTGGCGGAAAAAACATACAGAAAACTCTCGAAGTTCACTCTGCAATTATTAAAAATTTAGAATGTGATTCATGTACAACTTTTGCTTCGTGATTTTGTATCTAACCAGTGAATCAAACAAACAATTTCATCTGAAACTGTAAGTTTTTAAATTTCGTAAATTATTGTTTGAAAATCGTACCACTCGCACATAATGGGTGTGCTATACTCTCAAATCAATTTCAAGAGAACATATTTCCTTTTTCTGGAAAAGTTCATACAAGAAAATAGGTCATGCGACCAACATACTTTATCGTCTCGAGAGCTTGTTGCTATACAACTGTTAGGTATATATAGCAACCCAAAATATAATTAGAGTTAGTATGCAGTACCCTAGATCCATTCAGTCACATTTCAAGTTTCTCATGATCTCTCTTTTATCAAACTGTATGATATTCTTTCGTATTCACAATTATGTTTAACTATTTAAACATAATTGGTCGACCAATGAATACAATTAAATGTGACACCATAATGGTCTTCCCTTCTTCTAGAATCTCTCCATTTCAATTCAACTGCTATCCGGATACATCCCATTAGATCGAATCATCCATAATCATTGGTAACATTCCAAGATAGCTAACACTGAACTGAAATTTTAAGAAATAGTCAGAAGTCATAAGGGTACTAATTTGAGATCCTTTTGACCTCATAGGTCTCACACAACATTGAAGCAGAGATCAATTCTTTTGTTACCTATATTGGTCGAATAATGCACATGTGGTATGAAACGCATGCTACGATATTACTATCCTTTTTTTTTAATGGAACGTATGTCTTTATCATAATTTCAATACCGTACAAGTGATAGTTAGATACACTCAGTATCTAACTTGAGTCCACAACTCTACTTACTTTAAAAATAACAACTGAACTTCCACCTGGCATTCAAAGACAAATAAAATGAATGGTGGGGTCATTCACTTTCGGTCATAAAGCTCATTATCATATAACCTCATCTTAACTCACAGTCAAGGCGATTCCATTTTAAGTTTGGGCTCTCTAGTTCTTATCGCTTAAAACTAATCTCATCTCTATGGCACAGAGCCATAGAGGTGATTGCCTGTGTGACAAGGCCAATCATCTGTCTGACATACCTTAAACACGATACTGTATATATTTATATAAATATGTGTGTGTGTGTGTGTATGCTTCACAAAAACAAAGTATTGAACTTTATAGGCATTAATTGAAATAAAAATTAGTCAACATCAAATACTAATGAGAAGATAATTGTAAATCGTTTACTAAAAAATATCTTAGCAAGTACATCAAAATCTACGCAATCCAAGAGCTCTAATGTGTCTATTATACTCATCTCTAGGTATTGGCTTTGTAAATGGATCTGCAATCATCTTATGCGTAGAAATGTACTGCATGTTGACTTCCTTTCGTGCAACCCTGTCTCTAATAAAATTATACTTGATATCTATATGTTTGGTTTTTGAATGATATTTGGGATATTTAGTGAATGCGATTGCTGCTTGACTATCACAGTTCACTAACACTGAGTTTGATTCATCATTATTAAATCCCAAATGATTCAAAAATCTCTTGAGCCAAACAGCTTCTTGCACTGCTGCTGAAAATGCTACAAATTCATCTTCCATTGTGGAAAGAGCTATACACGTCTGTTTCTTACTACTCCATGAGATTGCCCTATTATTCAGTAAGAAGACATAGCCCGAGGTAGATTTTCTTTCATCTAAATCTCCTCCCTAATCAGCGTCTATATACCCAATCAGATGCAGATCACTTTCCTGATAGCACAATGAATAATTTGCAATGCCTTTAAGATACCTTAATATCCTTTTAATGGCTTTCCAATGGGGTTGTCATAGATTAGATTGGTACCTACTTACCATTCCAACTGCATAACAAATATCTGACCTTGTGCACATCATAACATACATAAGGCTTCCAATAGCACTGGAATAAGGAACTCTTGTCATTTGTTCCTTTTTCTTGAGGAGTCTTAGGACACATTCTTAGACTTAGGCCTTCGTCTTTAGCAATAGGAGTATCTATTGGCTTGCAGTCTTGCATGTGGAATCGTTCAAGAATTTTCTTAATATATTGCTCTTGTGAAAGAGCTAACAATTTCTTGTAACAATCCCTTTCAATTTTAACACCAAGTATGTAAGCTGCTTCGCCCATGTCCTTCATTTCAAAATTTGAGGATAACCAATTTTTTACCGTAATAATATACTCATTGTCATTTCTAGCCAACAGTATGTCATCCACATAAAGTGACAAGATTACAAACTTGTCTTTGGACCTTTTGACATACACACAGTGGTCTTCATCAATCATGATAAAATCATAAGAAATTATCGCTTGATGAAATCTGATATACCACTGTCTGGAAGATTGTTTAAGACCATAAATTGATCTTAATAGTCTACACACTTTGTGCTCTTGACCTTTTTCAATGAAACCTATAGGTTGTTCCATATAGATTTTCTCTTCCAGTTCTCCGTTTAGAAAAGCTGTTTTTACAGCTATTTGATGTAACTCCAAATCTAAACTTGCAACTATTGCTAGAATCAAGCGTATTGAGGTAAATGTTACAACAGGAGAGAATGTTTCTTCATAATCAACTCCCTCTTGTTGCGTATACCCCTTAGCCACCAAACGAGCCTTATATCTTTCAATTGTCCCATCTGACTTACGCTTAATTTTGAGAACCCATTTGTTCCCAATTGCTTTGCATCCTTTTGGAAGATCAACCAATTTCCAAACATTGTTTGATCTCATAGACTCCATTTCTTCTTCCATTGCTTTCATCCACTTTTTTTTTTTTGTATTACAAAAAAAAAGCCTCTTGAATGTTCTTTGACTCTTCTTCATCTTGTGTAATCATGAAAGCTTCTCCCTTTATGTCAAAACGACGTCGAGGAACTTTTTCACGACTACTACGCCTGACTTGTGATTCTTGTGAAATAAATTCATCATCTTTTTTCATGCTCCCACTTGGATGAGATACTGTTGGTTCATTATCAGGTTGATGCATTAAACGATTTGCAACAATTAAATCATCTGGATCTTGAATCTCATAAAGAGATTTTTCTTGATTTATCTCACCCCTATTTGGAAAATCATTTTTCAGAAAAGTGGCATCTCGAGATTCAAATTCAGTTACACTCCCACTGGCTTGTTCACTAATGAACACATATCCCTTTGAATGTTCAGAGTATCTTACAAATATACTTTTTTTTCCTCTTGGACCTAACTTGCCGTGTTGATGAGTAGGCTCATGAACATAGGCAACATAACCCCAAGGTCTTAGATTACTAAGATTAGGTTTTCTTCCAATCCATAATTCATAGGGAGTGGATGCAACTGACTTGGAGGGTACTCGATTGAGTATGTAGGCAGCTATTAATAATGCACCACCCTAAAAAGTGATTGGCAAATTTGCTTGGGCCATTATGGACCTAACCATTTCCAGAAGGGTTCTATTTCTTCTCTCCGTAACACCATTTTGTTGTGGAGTTCTTGGAATGGTAAACTACCTATCAATTCCTTTTTCATCAGAAAAAAATCTGAATTGTTCAGATAAGAACTCATGTCCACGGTCTGTTCTTAACGCCTTAACGTTTTTATCTAATTAATTCTCCATAAAATTCACATATTTTCTAAAGCATTCTAAAGCTTCAGATTTGTGAGAAATCAAATAGACAAATCCGAAATGTGTGTAATCATCAATGAATGGATGAAATATACACCTCCACTTCGTGACCTTAAATTCATTGGGCCACAAATATCGGAATGAATCAATTGCAATGAAATTTCAGCTCTAGTTCCTTTACCAAATGGTTTTCTTGATATTTTTTCCATTAGACAACTTTCACATGTTAATAGATTAACTTTTTTCTATAGGGCCTAGTAATCCCTCTTTAGCTAATCTATCCATTCTTTGTTGCCCAATATGGCCTAGTCTAGCATGCCAAATGTTTACATTAACATATGAAGATGTAACAAGGGAAAAACTATTACTACACATATCACCACTTGAAGTGTAGTCTACATCCATTACAATAAAACCATCCAACAAATATCCAGAACCATAATAATTCGTTTCCAATAACAAATTTAAAACAGTGCTATGAAAGTTCAAAATAAAGCCCAAATTAAGAAGAACAATAATGGAAACTAAATTTCGTTGAATCTCAGGAGCAAATAGGACATCATGTAGGATAAGGGTTTTTCCACCACGAATACATAATCTGCAAGTTCCAATACCCTTGACTTCAACCCGTGTGTTATTTCCTACATAAATCCATTTTGATCCTCATGGAATCCGACGAAAATCCACAAACACATTCTTGTCTTGTGCTACATGATCTGTGGCCCCTGGGTCTACAATCCACAAGGGATGAGATTCAATCAATAATATAGTACTAGAAACACATATAGTACTTTTCAAAATATCTAAAGTATTCACAAATGCTTTAAGGGTTTCTACCTTTTTCGGCTTGTTACATTCACGAGCAAAATGACCCTTCTTACCACTGTTAAAGCAGTTAACATTTATCTTGTTCTTCTTCAGATGAGTCGTAGGACCTTTTCTTTTACGAGGATAATCGCCTTTTGCTTTTTAGGAGCTTTACCTTTATGTCCACCAAATGGCTTTCGTTTGAAGCTCGAAGCTTCTTTAGAACTTGTACCAGCCATATACACATCAGCATTAAGCCTAGTTGACTCAATGCGATCTTCCTCCAATTGTAGGTGACGTGATATCACGCCCTTCCTGTGACGCCCCGAAAACGCGGTAAATAAGGCTAATTTAAAACTTTTTACTCATTAATTCACAATTAAGGGTGCATTCCTGTGCAGTGTCATACATCATCATACTTATCATGCCTCAAGATCTCATCATAAGATAGTATATACCGTATCATATACATTACTCAATTCCAAGTTAATTAGTCCTAATACATTCCATACAATGTTATACATCAAGTGTCTGTAATTACAATAATTGTCTGGGTACATGAAAAGATAAATGATACCTCAAAATACAATATATGGCTTGGAGCTCAAGTCCTCCACTATCCACTACTTCGTACGTCGCAGGAAAACCCTTTTCACTTGAAGAAATCTGGGGGGGAGAAAGAAAACAGGGTGAGCTTCTAAATCGCTCAGTAAGGGGGTAAGGGACTCATTATATAAACCATAATGCACATCACAAAATATTTATTTGTATGTGAAACTCAGTATATTCTTTTGAAAAACATAGCATGAAAGTTCTCAAAACAACATTCTCATATCTCAAAATCATGTGGAAACATGAAGTAAAAGGCTCAGTATAGAGCAGTAACAAGCATGTGAAGACAATGCGATAATTGCTTTCTTAATAAACGTGATAAAATCACTGTAATAATAATGCACGTGGCGCAGCCACCAAACACACGTGGCACAGCCACTGATTTAGATTCATACGTGGCATAGCCACAAAATATACGTGGCACAGCCACAGAATAAGGGATCTCACGTGGCACAGCCACCAAATATACGTGGCACAGCCACAGAATAGGGTTCGCCCGTGGCACAGCCACCAAATACACGTGGCATAGCCACAAAATAGGGTTTCACGCTACCAGAACGGAGAAGTATCAGACTTACATGCTACCAGAGCAATGCCTGATGTGTACTCAAAATTACACACCTAAGTCTTTATCATATAAAACTGGTTTGCCTTCACGTAGAACTCATAGTGGTTTTTCTCTCATAAAATTCATTTAAAACCGTTTTGTACTTAACACAAAACATATTAAAACCGAGTCCCAACCAACAAAACACGCACACATTTCTCAAATCTTAATATTGCCTTAACGTAGAGCCCAATTGACTTTTCACGCAAACTCAACGGTTTATAAAGCAATTTCACATTCAGCTTATAAACTCATAAAATAGCGGGCCCCAACAGACTATAAAAATCGGGTGCAATTATATCACAACACAACACTAAACATGCTTGTATTCTCAAATCATGGTTCATGCTACAACAATTCATCAAAACACATACACAATTGGTTTAGTTTTCCCTTACCTCTTTGCTCCTCGTATAGTGCAATCGTTTCCCCCTTGTCACGGACTAGTCTCGCATTCCACTCTGAAACTCTCGAGCTATCAAAACGATGTTAAAACATCAATACTCATCATCACAGTAACCTCAATTCTCTAAATTGAGCATAATTGCTCATAACATCTCAAATTTCTCAATTCTCATAACTCTATCACAAACCACAATCTCGCTCGCAACACCTCAACATTCTACATTTTCCATGCCACAATATCTATGCTAATTCACCACATTGTCTAAATCTCCATTTATAGCTCAAAATTTCCAAAATTACCAAAATTGCTAAATATCATCATCACTCCAACTACATTGTAATTTTATCAATCCCTAATCATTTTCCAGCTATTTCAACACAATACCAACAGCCATTATCACCAAAATCATCTCAAATATCAAGATCGATGTTTAAAAATTATCCAAAACTTGTGGAGAGCTTATCTCTTACCTCGATTCAATCCGTCTTCCGATTTCCAAGTATGTTGTCCTCCCTTTGATGAGGAACAACTATCCTTCTTGCCACAACCTCTGATTCGGATGGAAATGGGTGCTTTGGATAAGTGAGAAAGCTAGGGCTCGGGTGGAAATGAGGTTTTGAAGAGAGAGAAAATGAAATTGTTGGAGAAAGCAGGGGTTCCTTATATAGACGGAGGGTAGGAGATCAATCTGGCTCTTGATAAGATCGATCTGCATTTGAATTTGGGGACGATTTGGGGTAATTTTATGCCTAGGAGATCGATCTCTTAATGGCTTTAGGAGATCGATCTGCTCCATTTATGAGATCGATCTCTAGTTTATAGAATGCTTCATGAGATCGATCTGCTCTTTGAGGAGATCGATCTTCTCCCAAACAGAAACATTTTGAGATCGATCCTTTCCTCATGAGATCGATCTTCTCTCAAACAGAATCATAAGGAGATCGATCCTCTTCCATTGGAGATCGATCTACTCTCTTAAATTCCTCATTCCTTGTCATTTTTAACTCACCAGATCGGTCTCTCCTTCTCCAAGATCGATCTGACCTCATAGTTTCACACTTAGGTTAAACACTTACATAAATCTCCAAATATAATTTCCACAATTCACTTAGCCCAATAAATTACACTTCAAGTTCTTATTACATAATTAAAATATGTATAAAATTCTCAGATCTCACACTTCCCCCATACGCGACCTACCTTATTCACCACAAATTTTTTGTATTTCACTTATCTCATCTTCTGTCATCTCTCACCTTAAACGTTGGGCTGTGATTCGATATTAGTTACCCATTCACACTCATCCATAACATGTATAGAATTTAATATTCATTTATACAATAATACAATTATTTGTACATATACATCCCGACCGTACATAATTTACATAGTTGTGCTTATACAATGTTCAGAACAAAATATCAAGTGTGTATACCACTCACAATATGGATATGCAGCGGAATCAAGGAATGGCAATCCTCAGCCATGTCCACCTACTGTGGATGCTCTGAAAAAAGGAAAATAATAAGGGGGTGAGCTAACAGCTCAGTAAAGAAATCAGGCAAGCAAGTAGATAACCGTACTATCTACAAAATACCATGCTTATGCCTCGAAATCGTTTCCTTACCCTATCTGTATCTACAGCATGCATCTCTCTCAAATCATTATGTAATATATATATACATATATACAAAACATCAGTTATAAAACTGAAAATATGTTGGTTTAACAACCTCAGCATTATATGCATAAATACTGCATTTCTCATGTCATTTCATTAATCTCATAGTTATCATGCCATTCATTTAAATCAAAATCATGGCATTCATCATGTTTAAAAACATGGAAATTTGGGCCTCACCCATCCCCCGGTTTACCTTTTCATAATTCACAAACTCACATGATTATATCATAAAACCATGTGATAATTCATTCAAGAAATTCAATTAGACATAGTACGAACGGAGATAGGCGGCTACATGTTCCGAGTGTATGATCATAACTCATTTTTCACGATCCCAAGCTACACAGTACTCACTGTGCGGGGTCTTACAATTGCTATAACGGGAGGTGGGTCAAATCCTAGCCGTCAGCTCACAACTCACTCTCATCGTGTACTCACGGTACAATGTACTCCATGTGACATACACGGTACATAGTACTCCATGGACCCTATCTCAACGTGGGATGCTCGCCATGAATCTTAGTCCTCAAACCTTGGATATACCTCATAGTCAGGATGCTCGCCACGAGTCTTAGTCAACATACTATGGGTCAACCTCATAGTTAGGATGCTCGCTATGAGTCTTAGTCCTCACACCTATGTGTTATTTCAATAGCCCTTTGCAATATCTCAAAATAATGCACGTGTGAGCATATATATATATCATGCGACACACAGCCAGCACAAGCTCCCAACAAGGTTGTTTCATGCTCTTTTCAAATCAGGTACGTGTGAGTAAAACTCCCAACATGACCATATCAAATAATGTAACTCTAGTACGAGCAATGCTCCCAGTGCTATGTCATATAAAACTCGAGTATGAGCAAAGCTCCTAATTCTCTATGATGTATAATATATGAAAACTGAGTACGAGCGAAGCTCTCAATACTCTATCATGTAAAACTGAGTATGAGCATCAATCAAAATTTGAGTACGAGTAATGTTCCTAGAACTCTAATATGCACAAATTGCATTAAATATGTAGTACGAGTAAACCCTCAAGTACTATGTGATGCATATCTCAAAATATAGTGCGAGTAATCTCTAGCACTTATGGTTTTCACACAAAACCTGATAAATGGCTATTCAAATCATAATTCACCCAATGAAATCAAATAAGCACTCAAAAGTGCATGTTTTCGCATATACATGAAAACATTAGCCATTCTATCATGCAACTCGTGAATCTTAATCACAATAGGCATCTATGGTATTTTCACCCTAATTTTGGATAAAACACAGTTATCCTCAATGATTTCTATCACGCATCATGCCTATTCATGGGAATTCATGTAGCATATAATATCAAATGCTATTCAAAATACGTGGAGCCATCTCTAGCTACTCACGAAATTTCCTTACCTCGGATCACGTCAAGTGACCTCACTTCCTTGGTTTTGCTCACTCTTACAGTCGATCAACTTCAATGGGATTCTCCGAAGCTGTTATACGTATTTATGTTAGTATATCATATTATACTCTTTTCATTTGCCAAATCTCAATTTAGTACATCATTTTCTTGATTCTCTCCCAATATGGTATTATACCACATTTTTCATATAGCTATATTTATTCTTCCTTATTTCCAATTTATGCATTTCATAAGATTAACTTAGAATCTTCCATACATGCATAATCCATCATTAAATTTATGCCAACACCATTTTCTCATCATTTTCTCACTTTCATGTCAAAACTAGGTCATGCATATTTTTCATGAGTCTTTCCTTTCCAACAATTCATACATATACCAATAAACTTGTCAATACATCTAATTTAACATATATCAACTTGGTGCATTAAATCTTACCTAGCTGAGATTTCCTTGCTTTTTCACCAAATTGGTACAAATTTTCCTTGCTCTTGAAATCCTTGATTTCAATATCTTGTTTCCTAGTATGTTGTTCTCCTCTTTGCCAAGAACAAATTTACTCAACTATACCTAACTCAAATCTAGGTGTAAACTAAAGTTTTCTAGCTTATAAATGTTAGGTTACACTTTTGCTCTTGAATGGAATAGTGAAGCTCGTGAAAACTGAAGTGCAGAAGTCCAGTATTTATAGAATTGTGTCTATGAGATCGATCTTCTTCCTCAATGAGATCGATCTGCCCTGCACTTTCTCCTCTCAAAATCGACCTTTCAAACCTAATGAGATCGATCTATCTCAAGTCAGTAGCTTAAGAAAATCGATCTACCCTAAGGGTGAGATCGATCTTCTCCAAGTCAGTAGCATTTGGAGATCGATCCGGCCCTTCATGGATCGATTCCTTTTACACAGAATGTTTAGCATATCGATCTGGCCCCATTGGAGATCGATCTGACCTGTTCCATCGTTTAAACAAGAGCATTTTTTGCTCTTCCAAATCGATCTTACCTTCAATGAGATCGATCTGTCATTCAAATTTTCCAGATTTTACTCTAGTTTTCTGCAGTAACTAATATCAAACTTTATACATTTTGCTGCCATAGTCATTTTCTCATCCAACCTCCTTCAAGGCTTAAAAATGACATCCATTCATACTTCATACACATTGAAACTTGTGTGTATTCATTGTATAACCAAAGGTATACAATACTAAACCAAATGGAAGTATAAAGCTTTACTTAACTCATTCAATTTCATTCTATTTTACCACACTACTCATTTTTCATCCCACTCACATTTATCACATGCAAAAGTCCATTTCTACCTATTCATACATAATAAAACTTATACGTACATCACAACTCATTACAAATGTGTACATTGAATCTATGGACTTACATCATTTATGCTTCACATAGCATATACATGTATATACTTATGAATTTAAGGGTATTACAATCCTCCCCTCCTTAAAAGAATTTGGTCCTCCAAATTAGAACAAGTTACTCTATAAACAAATGGGGGTGTCTCTCTCTCATCAGACTCTCTAGCTCCCAAATAGCTTCCTCCGAAGTATGATGCTGCCAAAGAATCTTCACTAACCCGATAGTCTTATTCCTCAAGACTTTCTCCTTTCTATCCAGTATCTGTATCAGTTTCTCTACATATGTCAAATCATCTTTGAGCTCCAATAGCTCATACCGAATCACATAATTTTGATCTAAATGATACTTCCTCAACATCAAAATGTGGAAGACACTGTGCACTCCCGATAAATCTGGTGGCAAAGCCAATCTATATGCCTTATCTCCCACTCTATCCAGTATCTCTAAGGGTCCAATGTAGCGAGGACTCAACTTACCTCTCTTCCCAAATCTCGTTATACCCTTGGAAAGAGAAACCTTCAGAAATACTGAATCACCAACTGCGAATTCAAGTGGTCCCCGTCTCTTGTCAGCATAGCTTTTCTGTCTACTCTAGGCTGTTCTCAATCTCTCAACAATCAATCGGACATCCTCAGAGGCTTATGTAACCAAGTTAGGAGCAAATATCTTTTCGTCACCTACTTCTTCCCATCCGATAGGGGAACGACATCTACGGCTATAAAAAGCCTCATACAGTGCCATCTCGATACTCGTATGATAACTGTTGTTGTAGGCGAATTTGGCTAGTGGCAATTGATCATCCCAGGAGCCTCTAAAATCTAGCATGCACGCTCTCAACATATCCTTCAGAGTCTGTATAGTCCTTTCTGACTGACCATCTGTTTGAGGATGATAAGCGGTGCTCAATCTCAACTGGGTTCCCATGGCTTCCTGAAAATGTTCTCAAAAGTGGGAAGTGAAGCGGGATTCCCTATCCGAAGCAATGCTCACTGGAATACCATGTAACTTCACTACCTTACATACATACAGTTCTGCCAAAGAACTCAAAGTATCGGTAGCTCTCATAGCTAGAAAGTGGGCTGACTTTATCGGTCTATCAACTATCACTCATATATCATCATGATTCTTCCGGGTCCTCGGTAAACCAATCACGAAATCCATGGTGATATGCTCCCATTTCCATCTTAGTATAGGTAGAGGCTGCAATAACCCTGCAGGTTTTTGATGCTCTACCTTTACTTGCTGGCACACGAGACATCTTGCCACAAATTTTGCTACATCTCTTTTCATACCTGACCACCAGTACACCTCTTCGAGATTCTGGTACATCTTATTACTCCCCAGATGTAGTGTGTATCTCGATGAATGAGCTTCCATAAATATAAGTCTCCTGAGCTCTGGGTCCTTAGGAACACACAACCTACCTCTGAACCTCAGAAGTCCATTTGAACTTATCTCAAAGTCAGTCATTGTTCCCTTCTGTATCTGACCACTCATGTCAATGCAATACGGATCAGTCTGCTGAGCCTGTCTGATCCTGTCCAACAAATTTGGCTCCAAGCGTAGACTAGCAATCATACAGTTCGTATCCATGTCAGAAGGCATAACTCCCAAACTGAGGCTAGCAAATTGCTCTAGCAACTCATGTTCCCTGACCATCATATACGATACCATCCCCAAGCTCTTCCTGCTCAATGCATCAGCTACAACATTAGCCTTACCTGGATGATAAAGTATCTCACAACCATAGTCCTTTAGAAGCTCTAGCTATCTTCTCTGTCTCATATTCAATTCTTTCTGTGAGAACAGATACTTAAGGCTCTTGTGGTCGGTAAGGATCTGGAATTTCTCTCTATACAAGTAGTGGTGCCATACCTTCAACGCAAACACTACCGCTGCTAACTCCAAATCGCGAGTCAGATAGTTCTTCTCATGGTCCTTCAACTGTCAGGATCCATAAGCAACTACCTTCCCATCCTACATCAATGCATAGTTCAGTCCTTGATGTGATGCATCGGTACATATTGAAAATCCTCCTAAGCTGGTAGGGATAATGAGAATCGGAGTAGTAGTCAATCGACTCTTCAACTCCTGAAAACTCTTCTCACAATATTCTCATGTACTTCCTCGATCCTTGATTTCTTACCAAAGAGTCTCCTCCTTCCTCGATATCCGAAACCTCAAGCACTGTCACTCATCGGCCTCTTTCTGTCTCTGTCTCAACTTTTTTTGACTATTCTGAACTCTGAGACATTTCTTTCATAATCCTGTTCACAGAGTTTCGCCCTGCGCACTTCCTAATCGTAGGTAGAAATGTCGAATGGAACCAGTTTAGATCGCAATACTAGCCTCAATCCATCGATAAACCTGCGGACCTTCCTAGTCTTGCTGCTCATGATTTTAGGGTCATATCTCCCCAGAGATAAAAATTTGGTCTCATACTCATCCACCGAATGACTCCCCTGACTCAACCCAAAAAATTTAGCCTGCAGCCTCCGCTGAGCCGTATTTGGAACAAATAACCTCATGAAGGCATCCAAAAATATCTCCTTACTGATCTCTGTATGTCGGGCTCTCAAAATAGGTCGAGTGGACTTCCACCAATGCTCTGCAGTCCCCTTCAGTAGGAATACAGCAAATGCGACCATGTCTGAAGTCGTACACTCAAAGAATCCATTCAACTTTTTCATCTCTCTTATTCATTCCTCCGCCAACACTGGGTCCTTAATCCCACGAAAAGTTTGAGGTCCAAGTTTCTAGAATTGTCGGAGCCTGTCCAAATCACAACCATACCCCAATCCACTACTAACCGAAACAGGTGGAGGTGTGGTGTATCAGGTGAAACTACCTCTCCCAGTGTAGTCTCTGTACCCTGTCCATGTCCTCATGGCATAGTCTATGCCAGTATCTCTACTATGGTCTCTAGGCGACGCTCTAATCTCTCGAAACTTGCCTCGATCCTCTCAGGTACCTCAGTAGGACCTATAGTATCCTCTCGGTTCTCTGGTCTACCTCTGCGACCTCGAGCCCGAATGAGGGATAAGCCCAAATGAAACAAAGCCGTGAGGCCCAATGGGCCAAAGCGGACAATACGTGGATGTTGTTGATGTTGTTGCACCACCCGTTGTTGACCACCATCGTTGTTGTGGGCCCAAGAAGGGTGGCCATGGCCGATGGCAGGGGTTGGCCGGGCAGGGGTCGGTCGTCACAATAAAAACGCGCATTTTTATTGTGACGGCCGACCCCTGCCCGGCCAACCCCTGCCATCGGCCATGGCCACCCTTCTTGGGCACACAACAACGATGGTGGTCTAACAACGGGTGGTGCAACAACATCAACAACTTCCACGTATTGTCCGCTTTGGGCCTTCGGCCCGCACGGCTTTGTTTCATTTGGGCTTATCCCTCATTCGGGCTCATCACCCTCAGAACGCGTCCTCAGTGGTTCGAACTCGGGTAAACACCCTTGTTCTTGCCACTGATGATGCCAATGAGCCAAGTTGGCTCAAAGGCATCATCAGTGGCAAGAACAAGGGTGTTTACCCGAGTTCGAACCACTGAGGACGTGTTCTGAGGGTGATGAGCCCGAATGAGGGATAAGCCCAAATGAAACAAAGTCGTGAGGTCCAATGGGCCAAAGCGGACAATACGTGGATGTTGTTGATGTTGTTGCACCACCCGTTGTTGACCACCATCGTTGTTGTGGGCCCAAGAGGGGTGGCCATGGCCGATGCCAGGGGTTGGCCGGGCAGGGGTCAGCCGTCACACTAGCCCCTCTACCATGACGAGCATTAACAATAATGGCTAAATCCCTGCATTTATAATCATTAATTAGTCTGATATCCATCTTGCATACACAATTGTAACTGAACAAAGCACAGTACTATGGGGATGTATATTTTTTCTAATTACTAATATCAATTCACATCAGACCAACACTGCTCTGATACCATTTCTGTCACGCCCTTCCCCCACACCAGACCTACCTTATTCACCACAAATTTTTCGCATTTCACTTACCTCTTCTTCTGTCATCTATCACCTCAAACGTTGGGTTGTGATTCGATATTAGTTACCCATTCACACACATCCATAAAATGTATAGAATTTAATATTCCTTTATACAATAATACAATTATTTGTACATATACATCCTAACCGTACATAATTGACATAACTGTGCTTATACAATGTACAAACAAAATATCAAGTGTGTATACCTCTCACAATATGGATATGCAGCGGAATCAGGGAATGGCAGTCCTCAGCCGTGTCCCCTACTGTGGATGCTCTGAAAAAGGGAAAATAATAAGGGAGTGAGCTCACAGCTCATTAAGAAAATCAGACAAGCAAGTAGATAACCGCACTATCTACAAAATACCATGCTTGTGCCTCGAAATCGTTTCCTTACCCTATCTGTATCTAAAGCATGAATCTCTCTCAAATCGTTATGCAATATATATATATAGATACAAAACATCAGTTATAAAACTGGAAATATGTTGGTTTAACAACCTCAACATTATATGCATAAATACTGCATTTCTCATGTCATTTCATAAATCTCATAGTTATCATGCCATTCATTTAAATCAAAATCATATGGCATTCATCATGTTTAAAAACATGAAAATCTGGGCCTCACCCATCCCTCGGTTACCCTTTTCACAATTCACAAACTCACATGTTTATATCATAAAACCATGTGATAATTCATTCAAGAAATTCAATTAGACATAGTACGAAAGGAGATAGGAGACTACATGTTCCGAGTGTATGATCATAACTCATTTTTTGCGATCCCAAGCTACACAGTACTCGGTGTGAGGGGTCTCACAATTGCTGTAATGGGAGGTGGGTCTCACTCTCATCGTGTACTCACAGTACAACGTACTTCATGTGACATACACGGTACATAGTACTCCATGGACCCTATCTCAAGGTGGGATGCTCGCCTTGAGTCTTAGTCCTCAAACCTTAGATATACCTCATAGTCAGGATGCTCACCATGAGTCTTAGTCCACATACTACGAGTCTACCTCATAGTTAAGATGCTCGCCATGAGTCTTAGTCCTCACACCTATTGGTTATTTTAATAGCCCTCTGCCATATCTCAAAATAATGCACGTGTGAGCATATATATATATATATTAGTGCGACACACAGTCAGCACAGGCTCCCTACACGGCTGTTTCATGCTCTTTTCAAATTAGATACGTGTGAGTAAAACTCTCAACACGACCATATCAAATAATGTAACTCTAGTGCGAGCAATGCTCCCAACATTATGTCATATAAAACTCGAGTATGAGCAAAGCTCCCAATACTCTATGATGTATAATATGTGAAAATTGAGTACGAGCAAAGCTCCCAGTACTCTATCATGTAAAACTGAGTATGAGCATAGCTTCCAATACTCTATAATGAATCAATCAAAATTTGTGTACGAGCAATGCTCTCTGTACTATAATATGAACAAATTGCATTAAGTATGTAGTACGAGTAAACCCTCATGTACTATGTGATGCATATCTCAAAATATAGTGCGAGTAATCTCCAGCACTTATAGTTTTCACACAAAACCTGATAAATGAATATTCAAATCGTAATTCACCCAATGAAATCAAATAAGCACTCAAATGTGCATGTTTTCGCATATACATGAAAACATTAGCCATTCTATCATGCAACTAATGAATCTTAATTACAATAGGTTTCTAAGGTATTTTCACCCTAATTTTGGATAAAACAGACTTATCCTCAATGATTTCTATCACACATCATGCCTATTCATGGGAATTCATATAGCATATAATATCAAATGCTATTCAAAATACGTGGAGCCATCTCTAGCTACTCACGAAATTCCTTTACCTCGGATCATGTCAAGTTACCTCACTTCCTTGGTTTTGCTCACTCTTGCAGTCCGATCAGCTTCAATGGGATTCTCCAAAGCTGTTATACATATTTACTTTAGTATATCATATTATATTCATTTCATTTGCCAAATCTCAACTTAGTACATCATTTTCATGATTCTCTCCCAATATGGTATTATATCACATTTTCCATATAGCTATATTTATTCTTCTTTATTTCCAATTTATGCATTTCATAAGATTAACTTAGAATCTTCCATACATGCATAATCGATCATTAAATTTATGCCAATACCATTTTCTTATCATTTTCTCACTTTCATGTCAAAACTAGGTCATGCTCATTTTTCATGATTCTTTACTTTCCAACAATTCATACATATGCCAATAAACTCGTCAATACACCTAGTTTAACATATATCAACTTGGTGCATTAAATCTTACCTAGTTGAGATTTCCTTCCTTTTTCACCAAATTGGTACAAATCCTCCTTGCTCTTGAAATCCTTGATTTCAATATCTTGTTTCCTAGTATGTTGTTCTCCTCTTTGCCAAGAACAACTTTACTCAACTATATCTCACTCAAATCTGGTTGTAAATTGGAGTTTTCTAGCTTAGAAATGTTAGGTTACACTTTTGCTCTTGAATGGAATAGTGAAGCTCATGAAAACTGAAGTGCAGAAGTCCAGTATTTATAGAATTGTGTCTATGAGATCGATCTTCTCCCTCAATGAGATCAATATGCCCTGTACTTTTTCCTCTCGAAAATGACCTTTCAAACCTAATGAGATCAATTTGTCTCTAAGCATGAGATCGATTTGTTCCAAGTCAGTAGCTTAAGGAAATCGATCTGCTCCAAGTGTGAGATTGATCTTGTCCAAGTCAGTAGCATTTAAAGATCGATCTGGCCCTTCATGGATCGATTCCTTTTACACAGAATGTTTAGCAGATCGATCTGGTCCCATTGGAGATCGATCTGACCTATTATATCGTTCAAACATGAGCATTTTTTGCTCTTTCAGATCGATCTTACCTTCAATGAGATCGATCTGTCATTCATATTTTTCAGATTTTACTTCAGTTTTCTACAGCCACTAATACCAAACTTCATACATTTTGCTGCCATAGTCATTTTCTTATCCAACCTCCTTCAAGGCTTGAAAATGGCATCCATTCATACTTCATACACATTGAACTTATGTGTATTCATTGTATAACCAAAGTTATACAATACCAAACCAAATGGAAGTATAAAGCTTTACTTAACTCATGCGACTTCATTCCATTTTACCACACTACTCATTTTTCATCTCACTCACATTTATCACATGAAAAAGTCCATTTCTGCCTATTTATACATAATAAAACTTATACGTACATCACAACTCATTACAAATGTGTAAATTGAATCTATGGACTTACATCATTTATGTTCACATAGCATGTGCATGTATATACTTATGAATTTAAAGGTCTTACACGTGAAGCATCATCAATGGTCTTGATGCTTTCATTATGAGTAAGGTGGACTTTCATATGCTCCCAACTGTGTGGCAAGGACCGAATGACAGCTTGAACTTGTTGTTCATCTGTTAGAGTGTGACCAGCCTCTTTCAACTCACTAATCATATTTGACATTTCTCTTATATGTTGTTTCATGTTGTGATTTGGACGTTTTTTATACGTGTCAAATATGATTGTAAGTTGTCTTCGTTTAGCGAACGTAATGCCACCAAACTTTGCCTTTAAGGCTGTCCACATCTCTGTTACATTACCATGCTTTCTGAACTCACGCATGATATCATTCTCCATACTGCTTAGTAACGTAATGTGAGCTATGAAGTTTTTCTTTTTCCAGGCTTCATAAGCCTCTCGGTCCCTCCTATGTTGTGCAGTATTTCCTTCCTCAGGTTCTTCCATGGCATTATTCAGAACTTCAAGAGCCTCTTGTTCTTCCAACACATACTGGATTTTCATACTCCAGATTTCATAGTTATGCCCATTCAGTTTCTCACATTTGTTTAACTACGCAGCAATGGTTTTAGAAGCAGAAGTCATTTCAAAAGATATTCTACACAAAGACATATATGCACTTAATTAATGCCTAGCATTACACACATCCATTTTTCCACAATTTCAAAAATTAAATTAATGATAATTATTCACATGTCATGGAATCAAAAGTTCACTAAGTTTCACAATCATCATCCAATTCGATGTGTTTAATTATCAACAATTAATTTTATTGTGCAAAATTTATTATTCTAAGGTAATCACACATATTATTATTATTATTTATTAAAATACCTTAGAACTCCCACTGCAAAGAAATCAACTATATATATACAAACAATAACATATATTGATTGAATAAAAATAATAAAAATATTAACATAAACTAGTCTTTCAAAATAACAATATTTGTTCAAATATTCAAACAAAACATAATAAAATAAAATAAAACTAGTTCCTAGGAATAGAGTCCATAAATTCTTTTGATAATTCAAAAACTAAATCTGCTAGCCATGAAGTTCCAGGAACGTTGTGTTTTCTATTGCAAAGTAGTGCTAATTGAGAGGGTTGCAGTCCTTCTTACCCCTATCTTCATATATTCTTTCAAAAAATTTATCACTAACATTGCATAATTCGATTTTGGGTTTAGTTTTCAAAAATCATCTAAAAGACCCTTTTGACTTGGAGTGATCAATGTACTCATTAACATGAGGTATTTGTTTGGTCACTCCTCAAATATCGACAACCAATCCAAACTGATTCCTGAATTTTTTTATTGACAATAATGATATGTTTCTCCATATCATCATTAGGATCCATTCGGTAAGAGCCTAATTCAACCAATAGTCTTATAGCTCTAGTGAGCTGTGCTTCTGTCCCATCAACCATAAGAGTCCTCATCATAACCAGTATGTCTTTCTGTAACAAATATAGAAAAATAATGAACACATATATATATAACACAAGCCTTGTAATGATTAAAAATGAATTTTAATCATCCTTGTGTTATATGGACTCCTCACGTTGGGGCATTCACATGTTTATGATAGAAATCATAATTTTCAATTCCTCAACTTTCTAACCAATAATATTTTCTTATTTGAAACATCCTATACACATCTGCAACAATTTCGAATAAATCTCACACATTTGTGTGATTTCCAATGACATCGCATATTAATATGATTTTCAATTGTTCTACACGAAATAACAACAACATTTCATACCAGAAATCAAGCAACCTGGCTCGGATACCAATGTTAGATTAAAAAAATATCATGCGTCAATCATATACCACGTACAATATTACACTCACAATCAAATATATAAAGAACAATTACATATAAGATTGAACATATGATTTTTAAATAATAATTTAGGGAATTTAAACACTTACAGTGTGAGAGCCCCTAGCCTCCGCAGGCGAGCCCATTGACTCCCTGGACCGACTAGGCCTCGTAACCATAGCTACGTATTGTTCTCTTTTGGTCCCACTGGGCTCAGTGGTATCAACAGAGTGCAAGGACTAGGACTTGGTCCTGGGTTCGAGCACTCTGGGACGCGTCCTGGGTGAGCAAAATCTTGATGGTCCAGTGGGACCAAAAGAGAACAATACATAGCTATGGTGACGAGGCCTAGTCGGCCTAGGGAGTCAATGGGCTCGCCTGCGGAGGCTAGGGGCTCTCACATAAAAACGATTGGCTCAGTGGTATCAACAGAGTGCAAGGACTAGGACTTGGTCCTGGGTTCGAGCACTCTGGGACGCGTCCTGGGTGAGCAAAATCTTGATGGTCCAGTGGGACCAAAAGAGAACAATACGTAGCTATGGTGACGAGGCCTAGTCGGCCCAGGGAGTCAATGGGCTCGCCTGCGGAGGCTAGGGGCTCTCACATATAGTTTCGGATGAAATTGTTTGCTTGATTCACTAGTCAGGTACAAAATCACAAAACAGAAGTTGTACACGAATCACAACCTAAATCCTTAACAATTGCAGAGTGAACTTCGAGAGTTTTCTGTATATTTGATTGTGAGTATAATATTGTACATGGTATATGATTGACGCATGATATTTTTTTAATCTAACAAATACTTGCCATTTAATTGCTTGTTTTAAGCTTTACAGTGTCATAATATTTTATAATCAAACTTAATTTTAAAATAACTTTCCGTTTTACTTTCTATCAGCCTTAATCTGATACTAATACTATGTACTCGTATTAGTTACTTATTGGGTGTTAACTTATTAATCCATTTTTAAATGTTTTTAGACTAAGTAGCCTACAAGTCATTTTTTAGAAGCATTCGTCTCTTACAGTTCATCAATCACACTCAAAAGGTTAATTTAATAAATTTTTGTAATATTTTTTAATAGACTTCGAATTAAATGTAAGATGGTTTATATTGGATTGTCATTTTAATTTAAATACTTATGTTTAAAAGATTAATGATGCAAATTTATGTATTAAGTGAATTTATGTTTAGTGCCTATCGAACCTGTGACAAGCGTGAAATACATGTTAATTAAAATAAGACTTTCGTATATGCACATATGTGTTGGTGTCGAGTTGTGACATGCGATTTCCATGATTTTGATATCCATGACCTTGTCTCACTTTTCTACTTTGTATGGTGAAAGTGATAGCTTAAGATAATCAAAGGTGGGCTCGATTTAAGAAAAATTCCAAAAATAAAAGTAGTTCTAAAACTGGAAAGTTCAATCATAAGCTCAATTTTGTCTTAAACTTCTAGAATTAAACTTGTAGATTTAGCTATGGATGTCCGGGGGGAATTCAGAATTCATCTTTAGTGGGGACAAATTTTGTAATGAAAATAAAGTTTCTATAATATATTTTTATTTATATATTATAATTTTATTAAAATATAAAATGAATACAATTTTTTTTTTTTACATAAAAGCATTATATTTTTCTCATTTTTTTCTTTTCTCATTTTAATTGTGTGAAAACACTATATATTGTTCAAAGAAAATATGAAGAAACAGGTAAGTAAATAACTTTACTTGTTACAGTCAATTATTATATTTAAATAATCATTCTGCTATGGATGTTTTTTTTAACTAAAAAAAGAATAGAATGAGAAAAAAAAAATAAGTAGAAGATCAAATAAAAATAGTAAAAAGTAAAAGAAAAAAATATTTTACGAATGAAGTCTAATATACTTTTGATGGTGGTCCTACTATCACCGTCCACGTGTACCAGGATCAACGAATCAGAGATCGCCACGTGACAAACACAGGAGAAGCCACGTAGCTCCTACAGCGCCAGAGCCTCACGCGACAGAGTAGCGTGATAGGCGACACAATATGGCGACAGATACTCTACCGCACAGGTCTGTGCCGCACAGTAGTCGCGACAGACTCCATCGCCTCTATTGCGACATAGGTCTCCCGCATTGCCCTCGCAATAAAGGTCTCCCGCACAGCCTGCGGCATAGTCTCCCGCACAGACTGCGGTAGAGGTCTCCCGCACAGCCTGCGGCATAGTCTCCCGTACAGACTGCGGTAGAGGTCTCCCGCACAGTCTGCGGTAGAGGTCTCCCGCACAGCCTGCGGCATAGTTCTCCTGCACTGCCCGTGGTAGAGGTCTCCCGCAAGCTGCTTTACTTGAAGCGCGACAGAGTGCTATATGACTCTGTCGCGGCCCAGACATGCGCCTGGGCCTCAGCTCGAACCGACCTGCAGAAACCTATAAATATCAGGTGAACTCTCAGAAACCGGAGGGGGGAGGCCAGATCCGAAACAAAAGGACCAAAAAGAAGGGAAAAGACTTAAACTCTCTAATTTAAGCAATACATTCTCTTCTTCATACATTCACAACTCCGATTACTTACTTAATCATCGGAGTGCGCGTGCAGGGAAAAATCCCTGCCCCCTCTGATTCCTGTTGTTTTTGCTGGATATACGAAGAACACGTGGAACAAATTGCATCGACGTCACCCTTTTGTCGTTAGTGCAATCAGACTACGTGAAAGGTATATTCTTGTTGCTGTCAGGTAGGCAACATCAATTGGCGCCGTCTGTGGGAATTCTGACAAAAAGTCGGGTTCTCTATCAAAATGGTGAGAACACGCTCTACAGCAGAGTTAACAGGAGGGCAGAATTCTGTGAGTCCCCCCGTCGGACCAGAGCAGAGACGAAGACGTAGTGAAAGGGGTGACAGAGAAGCCTTGGTTTCTCTAGAAGAATTTGAGACCCTGAAGCGCAAAAATGAAGAGACCACGACAGCGTTGAAAGCTATGGTGAGCTTCTTCAAAGACGCTCTCCCCCAATTCAGCTTGCCCCATGAAGTGCAGCAGTTAGTGGGGGAGAGCACGCCTAGGCAGACCTACGAGAGAGGTCAGCCCTCCACCCTGGTAAACGCTGGACAAGAGGCAGGAACACAAAATAATGCCACTGCAGATCCAGCAAGGCAGAGCTCACCCGCAGCTCATAGGCGGCAGAGCTCGCCCGCAGCTCTCAGGCGGCAGAGTTCTCCCGCGGCTCATTGGCGGCAGAGCTCACCCCAGGCACATTGGCGGCAGAGCTCACCCGCAGCTCATAGGCGGCAGAGCTCGCCCGCAGATCGCAGAAGGCAGAGCTCTCCCCTAGCACATTGGTGGCAGAGCTCGCCCGCAGCTCTCGGGCGGCAGAGTTCTCCCGCGGCACGTCGGCGGCAGAGTTCTCCCGCGGCACGTCGAGGGCACAAGGTCAAATCCCAGAATGAGAGGTGCTGGAAGGGGCGCTTATCAGTGGTACTCTTCTAGACCCGAAGGGACAAGGCCATGCTCAGCTCGAGGGTCGGAGGACGTGGAGAAGGTCGTCCAAAGGATCCTCGAGAAGAAAAAACTGGTGTCTCCAGATGATGGCCAAAGGAGGAGGATCCCATTCAGCCTGGAGATCATGAACAAACCTTTGCCAAAGAAGTTCAAAATGCCTTCCATGGCCACTTACACCGGCAAAGCAGACCCCTATGACCACATACAGAGTTACGAGTCCCTCATGCTGCTGCATGGGTGGGAGGACGAAATTATGTGCAGGGCTTTTTCCCTCACATTGTCCGGGCACGCTCTAAAGTGGTTCAACGGGTTGAGCGAAGGTTCAATCTCCTCTTTTGACGAGTTGAGAAATGAATTCCTCAAAGTCTTCATGATCCACAGCCAGAGGAAGAAAGATACTACCTACCTACTCACGCTTAAACAAGGGGATAAAGAACCCTCGAAGAGCTTTGTAGACCGCTTCCGAGATGCAACCTTGGAAGTGGAAGATCTGCCGGTAGGGGTAGCCATGGCTGCAATGCTACAAGGGACAAGTTTTGAAAAGCTGCAAGAATCCCTTTCTCTTGATCAACCGATGACAATCTTCGATCTCTTTGCTAGGGCCAATAAGTATGTGGCCCAAGAAGAGGTGATGAGTTCGATCCACTGGGGACACGAAAGAAAACCGTGAGGGAAACCCTTGGTTCGGGCCCTGCGAACGCAGGCTGCCAGTGGGTTGTACCCAAAGCGGACTATGTCCTGAGTTCGATCCCCTGGGGACACGAAAGAAAACCGTGAGGGAAACCCTTGGTTCGGGCCCTGCGAACGCAGGCTGCCAGTGGGTTGTACCCAAAGCGGACTATGTCCTGAGTTCGATCCCCTGGGGACACGAAAGAAAACCGTGAGGGAAACCCTTGGTTCGGGCCCTGCGAACGCAGGCTGCCAGTGGGTTGTACCCAAAGCGGACTATGTCCTGAGTTCGATCCCCTGGGGACGCGAAAGAAAACCGTGAGGGGAACCCTTGGTTCGGGCCCTGCGAACGCAGGCTGCTAATGGGCCGTGCCCAAAGCGGACAATACGGTTGAGTGGGCCTCCCGTCCATATGGCGGCGTACATTCAGAAGAGCCGTAAGAGCCTGAGGTGTTATGCGTCACTGTGGCCAGGCGTAGTTCAACCGAGCCATAAGAGCCTGAGGCGCTATGCGTCACTGTGGCCAGGCGTAGTTCAAACGAGCCGTAAGAGCCTGAGGCGCTATGCGTCACTGTGGCCAGGCGTAGTTCAACCGAGCCGTAAGAGCCTGAGGCGCTATGCGTCACTGTGGCCAGGCATAGTTCAGACGAGCCGTAAGAGCCTGAGGCGCTATACGTCACTGTGGCCAGGCGTAGTTCAGACGAGCCGTAAGAGCCTGAGGCGCTATGCGTCACTGTGGCCAGGCAATGGAAACATAAAGGCCATAAGAACTAAAGACGCGTTCGCGTCGTGATAGTCAGGCCTGAGAAAGGTATGTAAAATTCTTTTCGAAAATATATCTTTCTATTAAGAATCCTCTTTCGCAGGAAATATTCCTACCAAAGAGTGGGGAGCAATTGATGGTGGTCCTACTATCACCGTCCACGTGTACCAGGATCAACGAATCAGAGATCGCCACGTGACAAACACAGGAGAAGCCACGTAGCTCCTACCGCGCCAGAGCCTCACGCGACAGAGTAGCGTGATAGGCGACACAATATGGCGACAGATACTCTACCGCACAGGTCTGTGCCGCACAGTAGTCACGACAAACTCCATCGCCTCTATTGCGACATAGGTCTCCCGCATTGCCCTCGCGATAAAGGTCTCCCGCACAGCCTGCGGCATAGTCTCCCGCACAGACTGCGGTAGAGGTCTCCCGCACAGCCTGCGGCATAGTTCTCTTGCACTGCCCGCGGTAGAGGTCTCCCGCAAGCTGCTTTACTTGAAGCGCGACAGAGTGCTATATGACTCTGTCGCGGCCCAGACACGCGCCTGGGCCTCAGCTCGAACCGACCCGCAGAAACCTATAAATATCAGGTGAACTCTCAGAAACCGGAGGGGGGGAGGCCAGATCCGAAACAAAAGGACCAAAAAGAAGGGAAAAGCCTTAAACTCTTTAATTTAAGCAATACATTCTCTTCTTCATACATTCACAACTCTGATTACTTACTTAATCATCGGAGTGCGCGTGCAGGGAAAAATCCCTGCCCCCTCTGATTCCTGTTGTTTTTGCAGGATATACGAAGAACACGTGGAACAAATTGCATCGACGTCACCCTTTTGTCGTTAGTGCAATCAGACTACGTGAAAGGTATATTCTTGTTGCTGTCAGGTAGGCAACATCAACTTTAATTCTTGTATATTCCTTAGGTAGGAAGAAATGAAAATGAAGGAAAAAAAATTTAATCCAATGCTTGAGTTATATATCAACAAGTGTTATTTTGTGCCATTTTTCAATTAAGAATACAATCTTTAATCAATTAAAAAGTTTTTAATGAGAGTGAGAGTCACACGCCGTTTAAAAGACCGAGGATGATAAAAGAATGACAAAATCATATTTTTACTCTAGCAAACTAATCTTAGATAATTTTGTTTCCTTTTTCCTCTTTTCTCCACTATTTTTCCTCTACTTTCTCAAAAAAAGAAAAAAAAGTCCAAAAACGCCATTTTCATCTTAGCTTCCTTGATGAAAACCAATGAACAACAACCAAAATAACTACAAATACTTAACAAATAAAAAAAACAATAACATATTTCTATAAACTCATATAAAAGTAAAAGTTTAAGGGGGGGAAAAACATTATATTGGCATGACAAAACAGAGTCTCGAGCAGTAAAAGGAGTGTTATAGTGTAGGTAAGGCTCATATCTCCTTGTAATTGTGACAATGACTGTCAAACCACCTAGCGCTGCAATTCGCCACTTTTGATATACCTCTAGTAGCTGCTACCACCTTGCGTTCCTAAGCCCAATTGCTGGTCGCCTCTTTTTGATAGGTTTGACCATTCGAATTTATAATTTTTGTTCGTATCATATAAAATCATATTTATATTATATAAAATATAAAAATTTAATGTCGATACGAAAAATATTGAATTTTTTTTAATTTTTATCATATTTATATATAAAATTTAATTAATTTTCGTATCATGTAACATGTCGTGTCAAGGATAGTCAAATTGAGTTTCAAACTCCCTTTTAGTAGCCGTTGGTTTCCTTTCTTTTTTATTTTTTACATTTTTTAATATGTTTTCGAATGTGTTTTGTGATTCTGATCTGGACTATGTGTTTGAGACTTGTGAATTGATGTTTAGTGTTTCTTTATCTGCGTTGGGTATGGCCGAATGTGTTAGGTATGACCCAAACCCAGATTCAAGAGACAAAAAGACAGAATTAATGCAATAAAAAACTTAGGCGGTGGGTTTTCTTTTTTTCGGCAAATAGCTTGGGGCAGTGGACTCTTGGTGAAGATTCAAGTGACGAACATCCATAAAGAAGAGGGCGTCGAGGCAAGTGGCTATCCATTGGTGTTTCGAATAGATCGACAGAGTAGTTGCGGACAAATTGAGAATGATTTTAGGATTTGTAAGAATTTTCGAAGAGAATCAAAAGCCAAAGAAAGTCAAGAAAGAAAGCAGTGGAAGATACTAAGAAAGTGAAGAACCTCTAAAAGATGTGTTAGGAAAATTGGAAGATAAGATATCTCTAGATTGAGTTCTAGGATTTTTTTTATTAGTTGGTTGTTTGGTTAATTACAAAATCTCGAAAAGATTTAAACAAGATTTTTAAATCTTTAATCAAAAATTAGTTAAATAAAAAATTTAAAACTAATAAATTGTTGCCACATGTAGCTGTTAAAAACTTATCGGTGTGTAACTTTCACTCTAGTTAAAAAATCCTTAATAAAATAAATTTGAAAATGTTTAGTCCTTAATTGAACAAAATTAAATATTATGTCCTCAACTAAAAAATGACACAAAGATTATATCCTAAATTGAGCATTTAAGCCATTAATTTTTCTTTCTTTCCTTCATACTTGTTGTGCATGTTATTAAGAATAAAAAAAGTGCGTTGCGTGGTACACGAAGAATGCACCAAGTGGCACACGAAGAAAACGAGTATAGGCATAAGAAAATATGACATTTAACAAAAAGGGTATATGCGTAATTAAAAACAGAGAGAAACCCCTATAAATAGGGGCCATGTATGATTCATAAACCAGATCTAAAAACTCCCTACAAAAACTCTGTCAAACTCCCTGTCTGACTTAAGTATCAGAATGTAAACGCAGGGGACAACTTCTGCGTTCCTCTGATCTTCTTCTTTTTTGTAGAAGCTCTCGGCAACACGTGGCAGGGAACCCAAAGAGAAGGCGTCAGCAATTCGTCACCATTGTTTCAGGTAACAACAATTGGAGTCGTCTGTGGGAAACGAAAGAAAAGCTATGGTACAGACACGTTCAGGAGGGACGATAACCAATGGATAATTAAAAAAATCAAAATTCGAAACTAAAACGACGATTTTTTGGATGAAATCTGGACAAATCGCCTTCGGCTATTTTCCATCGCATAGATCTTGAAAAGTTACGCGAATTCAAAAAAAATCACCTCAATTGGACCACCGAGCACAAAGTTATGGCCCTCCGAAGTTTCGAGAACAATGAGAGACCTTGCCGCTAGAGACTTTACCGCACACTCTGCCGCGCGAGACTCTGCCGCACACCCTGCCGTGCGAGACTCTGTCATGCACTCTGCGCTCTGTCGCTCGAGACTCTACCTGACACCCTGCTCACACTCTGCCGCGCGAGACTCTGACACGCACCCTGCCGTGCACCTAGTCGCACACTCTGCTGCGCGAAGCACGAGAGACCCTGCCGCGCGAGACTCTGCCGCACACTCTGTCGCACACTCTGTCACGCACCCTGCTGCACACTCTGCCGCGCAAAAGACCCTGTCGCGCATCTTGCCTCACAAAGACCCTGCCACACAAGACCCTGTCGCGAACCCTGCCGCTCACCCTGTTGCGCAAGGCGCGAGACACTGTCGCGCACTCTGCCATGCACCCTGTCGCGCAAGACCCTGCCGCGTAGTTTCAGATTCCTGCCCCAGCGTTGAGGGAGCACAACCTTGCGACACATTTTTAGAACCCTGTCGCAGGGACCAGTACTCAGGACCGTGTCTCCAGGGCGAGGGAGATAAACCTTGTCACAGAGTTCGAGAGGCAAACCTCTACCACAGGGTTTGGTCGAAATTAATTTGAAGTTCATCGGTCTAGGGGGCAGGGGAGACAGAGCCCTCCCTTAGCAAATAGAAGGCAGCAGGCTAGTGGTCATAACAGTCTGAACTCCTTAGTCTATTTCGAAGATTCAAGGTCAAATCTTGGAATGGGAGGTGTTAGAAGAAAGCATCCAGTGCAGAGACTCGGGAGAAGGAGCTTTCATTCAAATGACTCGGACTCTTGTAGAACCGAGGAAATGGGAGCACATTCGACTCGAGAATCTGAGAAGAACATGGAAAAAGTCATAGAAAGGAGTCTTTGAAAAGTTATGTGGATCACTTCCGAGATGCTACTCTAAAAGTGAAAGATTTACAAGTAAGAGTAGCTATGACAGCAATCCTGCAAGGAACAAAATTTGAGAAGTAACAAGAGTCTTTGTCCCTTGACCAGCCTACAACTATCTCAAATTTATTTGCTCGAGCAAATAAGTATGTTGCCTAAAAGGAAGTAATGAAAATGGTGCAGTCTCGAGATGCGAAAGAAGAAAGAAAAAGATAAAGAGATGTGACCGGGTGGAGTTCTTCCAGACCCAACAGATCAGGCAAGACTCCTAGGCTTAGGTATGAAAACTATACCAAGCTGAACGAGCCTCGTACTACTATTCTTGCTGCTATTTAAGGGACTGGACTATTAGAATTCTGGAAAGAGAAAGTAGGAAACTTAAGGCGGAACGCGGTTGCCTAGTGCAGCTTTTATTCCGCTTATGGTCATCCTACGGAAATGTGCAGAAAACTGATAGATTAGTTGGCTTGAGAGGAGAAGATTAATTGCTTCCTTTGGAGAAGCGAAAGGACTCGTTACCCCCCACGAGATCGAAGGGATGATCATCCGCGGAATAGATAAGATAATGATAAAGGGAGAAATAGTCCAAGAAATGAATAAGAAGCTAGGCCAGACCCCCGAGGCAACCGACTGGATAACGAACCCACTGGCCCGGCCATAAATGTTATTGCAAGGGAAGAATCGATGGCAGAAAGTTCCTCTGCTTCTCACAAAAGTTACGCTAGACAAACATATCAAATTCATGCTTTGATGGAGGAGAAGGTGGGTAAAGAACCCACTATGTTCACTCCGATAGACAGGGGTGATATCGTCATACCTCATGACGATCCCATGGTGATATCAACGGTGGTGGCAAAACATCCAGTGAGCAGAATCCTGGTAGACAATGGAAGTTCGATGAACTTAATCTATTGGAACTGCTTTGAGAAAATGAATGTATCAGAAGACAGATTAAGACCCGTTATGACGCCATTGTATGGATTTACGGGTGAGAAAGTGAAGATTGTTGGGTCTATAGAGTTGCTTGTGACTCTAGGGGAAAGCTCAAAGGATGTGACTTGACAGGTATTGTTCATAGTTGTAAGATCAACCTCAGTTGCTTACAACATGATCTTGGGGAGGCCCCTACTAAATGATATGAGGGCGATGATATCTTCTAGCTACATGTTAATGAAGTTCCCTACTCCTAACGGAGTCGGGCAAGTACGAGGAGATCAAAAGAGCGCTCGCACATGTTATATTTCCTCTACCGCCGGCAAAGGAGTATAAAGAAAGGAGACATTGCCACAAGATACTATTATAATGTCTTCTGTCTAAACTTTTATATTCTCGCATTATTATCTGTTCATTTTAATGCATTTATATGGTCATTATGCAAGTTACTTCTCTACTTTTCTATTATATCTTCAACATTTATGGATATGAATCTTGTGACAAAAAACAGATAAGCCGTAAGGAGTCTGAGGCGCAATAGCGTCACTGTGGCCAGACATTGAAGACAGACGAGCCGTAAGAGCTTGAGGCACAATAGCGTCACTGTGGCTAGGCACTGAAAGCGTACAAGCCGTAAAAGCCTAAGGTGCAATAGCGTCACTGTGGCCAGGCGTTGAAGACAGATAAGCCGTAGGAGCCAAAGGCGTGATAGCGTCACGGCGGCCAAGCATCTGAAAAGACTTACCGTAAGAGCCAGAGGCGCAAAGGCGTAACGGCGGCCATGCATTTGAAAACAAACATGTCATAGTGCCAGAGGCACGAATGAGTCACGGTCGCCCGACACCAGGAGATGATTTATATAAAACAGCTTGAAGCGAAAAATGAGCAAGCTAAGCCATGAAGAAAAAATGCAAAAGCTTGAAGTGAAAAATGCGCGAGGTAAGCTAAGCACTCAAATAAGGGCTTGAAGCAAAAAATGCGCGAGGTAAGCTAAACACTCCTATGAAAATTCGACTTCAGAATCTAACGTAAGGACTTGACGTGAGGTTACGATGAGAACATATGTACTCTTCCACAAGGTTATACCTAGCGAAAGAGTGGGAAGCAATTGTTGTGCATGCAATTAAGAATAAAAAAAAGTGCGTCGCGCTGCACACGAAGAATGCGCAAAGTGGCGCACGAAGAAAACGAGTATAGGCATAAGAAAATCTAGCATTTAACGAAAAAGGCATATGCGTAATTAGTGACAGAGAGAAACCCCTATAAATAGGGGCCAGGTATGATTCATAAACCAGATCTGAAAACTCCCTACAAAAACTCTACCAAACTCCCTGTTTGACTTAAGCATCGGAGTGTAAACGCAGGGGACAACCCCTGCGTTCCTCTGATCTTCTTCTTTTTTGCAAAAGCTCTCGGCAACAGTGGCAGGGAACCCGAAAAGAAGACGTCAGCGATTCGTCACCATTGTTTCAGGTAACAACAATACTAAACATAGCATAGGTTTAAAATATGCATAAGTGGTTAAATTCAAGTCCCCAAAAATAAAATAGTCTAAACAACTATTTTGTAGATAGTGAGTAGAGGTCAATCCACATAGACTGCAACAATTGAATCAAAGTAAATTAAAGTCTTAAGAAATTAAAAGAAAATAAAACAAAAGAAATGAAATGAGGAAGTTTACTATATAAAGTAACATTGGAAGTGTAAAAGTTTCTATAATTAGAGGCTATAAAAATCGAAAATAAAGAAAAGAACAAAGAATGAGTTTTGACAAATTTTATGAAGAGTTTTAGCTAGCATGCACATCAATTATCTTATATTTACTTTGTTGATCATTGAATTCAAAATATATCATTAAGTTAAGCATTCAATCATAATGTAACAACAAACAATGTTAATACCATCTTCTCTTATTTCTCAGTTAATTACAAGAGAACTTCGTAAGTAATCCTCAACTACTTAGAGTATTTAGAAAGAACTTCCTAGATATATTCATGTAGCAACATTAGAATTTGTGAAAGATATTGATTGAAATTAAGAAACAAAAGCAAAAACTTGAATTGTTTACTTAAAACTTAAATTTTCCTCTATCTCTATGTAAATTAAAATATAAAGAACTTAAGTTTTAAATCTAGTAAGATTATTAAATTTAACTAAATAGTCTACAACCTATCAAATTAAACAAACAATCATAAAAACATGCTATGGAAAATCTTAAATACTTAACCAATGATATATTTTTAATTCTCACAGCAAATAATTATCTAAGATCAATCGACGATACGTACTAACTGAATTGGAAAACTACTCATTAGACATTATTGAAGTAAACAAAAATATCATGCAATATTAAGAAATCAAAATTTATAATATTAAACCAAAGAAATTGGTGACTTTATAATATTAAAACATGCAAGTCAACAACTATATCAAACTTTAAGAAAAAGGATTTGGCAACTAAAGATTTATAACGGAAAACAAGAAATGGAAATTGAAATATTATGAAAAAATCTACAAAGTAATAATATAAAGAAGAAAAATCGACAAACAAATTATAAAGTAAAAGAGAGCAATTTGTCATGACCCAAATCAAAGGGATTTTGAGCTAAATTGCGGAAACTTGGACAAAAAATTTCTCTCTTTTTTTTACTTATATTTGTCAACGATCAGTGTAGTGTTTAATCGCTTGTATTGATCTTATTCGACCAACTCAATTATTAATTTCCTTTAGCCCTTGTCACATTGAAATATGTATGATGTGATTTAACTCCAATATACATGTCATCCATCCAATTAACCATAATTAAATGTTACCCATGAATTGACTACAAACGAGCATGATTATACTTAAATTGATTCTTGCATCACACTTCAAATACAGGTCATAATCGATATCTAATACGGCCTAAAAATCACATTTGATACTTATTATAACCTATTATTACATCCCATAAATCATTACATAAACTGTGTAGTAACTGTCTAATGTACAAACCAAGATATATAATGTAAGACTCGAAATTCGGTGTCATTTCTTTAAGAAATTGACATTTGAAACATGGATTCGTATAATCTTGATTAATAAAGAATAAAAATTGAATTTTCAAGTCCAATTGATCAAGATACGAATTTATGACGATAAATCGAAATTTTTCACATCGATAATTTATCTCGAAAATATGAAAAAATATTCCCAAAAAATAATAATAATAATAATAAATAAAAATATTTCGAAAAAATAAAAATAAAAATAAAAATAAAAATAAATAACAATGTCTAAATATATATAGAAATAAATTAAATAATATATAAATTAAGATATTTAGTATAAGATATTTATTACGTATAATATATTATATTATATTAAAATATATATATAATATATTATATATAAAAAATAAAAGAATTGAAAAAAAAAACAGAAACTGGAGAAGAGTGAAACGTGCGAACAGGGGAGGCAAAACCCAATCCTCCCATGATTTTCTTCACCGGCGACGAGCCAGAGGCAGAGGGCGCGAGAGGTGCTTGGTGAAGGGACTATCGGCAACGGAAGAACACCTAACCGCCACCACGCGCCTGGAATCACTAGTGATGAGGAGATCGGAGAAGGGAGAGGCCGTAGGAGAGAAGAGGAAATCGGGCAAAATTCGGTGCCGATCTGACCCAACCCGAGCCAACTGAAGGTAGCTCTCCACCGCGCGACCTCACTGGATGAAAACGGGGCCGGGAACCGGCCCAAAAAAGAGTCTGAACGACGAAATTGGCACTAAAACGAGTCGAACTGGTTTAGTGAAAAGGGAGACTGACCCGGTCCGAATCGATTCAGACAGAAAAAAAAAGAGGAAACATGGGGATAAAAATTTGATGACGCATCGGGTCTAAGGATAAACCGGTAAGCGACCGGAATTAATTGTTTTAGTTTTTGGAAAATTTATTTGAATGTATATCTGACTGAAATTTACCTAATTTAATTATACAAATGTATAGCGCAACAATTGACGACAAACGAGAGTTCGAGTTAATCTCGATTTACGTGCCATCATGGAATCTTGGTAAGTAAATCTCATTTACGACAACTTGTATAATTATAAGAGTTAAAAATTAATCGCATAAGTTGCGGATTAATTTCCAAATAAAATGCCTCATCATTAGAATTGAAAATCGATTGTCGTAAATGACTAAATGAGCTATCCAAAGAGCCTAAAAAAGGCCTAATAAGTGTTAATGGACTTGATGAGCCCAATAGGCCCAGATTGTGATAACCTGAAATTTTTTCCACTTCCGAAATTTATTTCGAAATTACGAGACAATATTTCCAAAAAAAAAAAAGAGTGTCTATATGTATATATTAAATAAAATATATGTAAAAATAAATTAAATAATATATTATATTAATATATGGATATTAATATAGTATATTATATGTAAAATAGAATAAAACAAAATAAATATATATGTAGAAATAAATAAAAAATATATATATATGTATGTATGTGATGTTTTAATATAAAATATTATAATAGTGTATTGTATTTAAAGATATTTTATTTTATAATATTTTATATTAAAATATATATAATATATTATATTATATATATTAAATAAAAAAGGGGAAAGGAGTCGGGCAGGAGAAAGGGAAGAGAAAGAGAGGAAGAGAGGCCGAGAGCGAGGGGAGGACGTCGCCCCGAGGGAGTTGGCGTCGGCCAACCCAGAGAAAGCCGGTGAAAAGCGGAGATCGACGAAGGAGAAGAGAGGACAACGTCGGCAAGAGGGAGAAGGGCTGAACCGTCCACTTTCCGACGAGCCCAGGTGTAATCGTCACCAGATCCACGCATCACGCAGCCTCGAGGACTCACTGAAGGCAAAAACCGACGAGGAACCGGTCGTCGGCAAGTGCAGAACTATCCTTAAGTGCTCCTCATGATCTTCCCTGGACTTGGAATAAACCAATATGTCATCAATGAACACAATTACAAACTTGTCCAGGTATGGCTTAAACATATCATTCATCAATGTAATAAATGTTGCGGGGGCATTCGTCAATCCGAATGGCATCACCAAGAACTCGTAGTGGCCATAACGGGTACGAAATGCTATCTTGGGTACATCTCCACTCATGATCCTCAACTGATGGTACCCTGACTGCAGATCTATTTTTGAAAACATTCGAGCTCCTCGGAGCTGATCCAACAAATCATCTATTCTTGGAAGGGGGTACTTGTTCTTAATGGTGGCCTTATTCAACAACCGATAATCTATACACAGTCGGAGGCTTTCATCCTTCTTCCTTACAAACAGAATCGGTGCTCCCCAAAGTGAGACACTCGGCCTAATAAACCCCTTCTTTAGCAACTCTTGCAGCTATTTCTTTAGCTCTTCCAACTCAATCAGTGTCATTCTATATGGTGGTTTCGATATCGGCTTCGTACCAGGCACTAACTCTATGCAAAATTCCATTTCCCTTTCAAGTGTTAGTCCTGGTAATTCGTCCGAAAAGACATCAGGATAATCCGCAATCACGGGGATGTCCCTCAATTTCGGATGTGCCTTATCTATATCGACCACATAGGCAATAAACCCTTCACATCATCCTTTCCACCGTTAGTATCACAAGCCATTACATCAACATTCAACATAAGCATATAAATCCATCTCTCAAGTAGATTAATTAAATAAAATCATACTCTTTTCATTTATCATAATTATGTTCTTTCAATTCATTTCACAAATCTTACAACATGATTTTCTATCTTTGGAAACATCAAAGTCTTATCATGACAGTCCATAACAACATGATTGGTAGCCAACCAATCCATTCTCAATATTACATCAAAATCATTCATATTCAATAAAATTAAATCGGTTGTCATTTCCTTTCCTTCTATCTTTAACTCACAATCTCTACATACATACTCAATCAATTGACTATCATTCATGGTGTGGAAATCATCAGCATTTTATCCAACAATGTAGGTTTCACATGCTTCAACAATTTATGTGCAAAGGAATCCGATATGAAAGAGTGCGTGGCACCAGGATCAAATAATACCAATGCTTCTAAACTAAAGATTAGGATGGTACCTTTAATCACATCCGTCAAAGCATCTACAGTGTCCTGATCCAATGCATTTACTCTTCCTCTGCTCACACCTGCTGTCTGCTTCCCTTTTTTCTCAGCTGTAGCCCTCTTCCTCGGGGTAGCTATCTCAACTGGAGCTCTCTTTGGCTCCTTACCCTTCTGTGGGACAGTCTCAACCATCTTAGTACAGTATCTCGAGATATGTCTGGGCTTCCCACACCTAAAACATGACACAGGAGGCATCTGATGTGGTCTAGTCCTATGGTATCTCCCACATCTCCTACACTGATTAGTAGTAGGTTGTGGTCCTCCAATAACCATACCCCTCGGTGCAGTCAAAGTCGGGTATACTGGAGGTCTAGCAGCTCTCTCTGCACCTCCTCAATCTTAGGTCTCTTGTCAAAAAAATCTATGGCCTCCCCTCTTGGCCACTCTATCCATCTCGGATCTCTTTCGGTCTCTGTCTCTTCGGACATTAAACTTTCCAAGCTCGGAGGCATTCTGCTCAAAGTCTTGCTCATATAACTGAGCCTTGTGCACAGCCTCCTCAAAAGTCTGAATATTAAATGGGGCTAGCTTAGTCCGGATGGCTAATCTCAGTCCATCAATGAACTTTTGGATCTTTCTAGTCTAACTGCCCATCTTGTCTGGGTCATATCTCCCCAAAGACATAAACTTTGACTCATACTCGTCCACAGTACGGTTCCCCTAAACCAGGTTCAAGAATTCCATCCGCAGTTTCCTCTATGCTGTGGCTGGGATGTACTGTCTCCTGAAGGCCTCCAAGAATATCTCCCATGAAATCTCAAAGTGTCTAGCCCTCAAAATAGCTTCGGTGGATCTCTACCAATGTTCTAACTCGCCTTTCAGCATAAACACGGTAAATGCTACCTTTTCAGCTGATGTACATCTGAAAATATGTACAACTTCTCCATCTCATACGCCCAGTCGTCCATGATAACTGGGTCCTTCACCCCATTGAACACTGGAGGTTTCAACCCTTGGAACTCTCGTAATCTACTTAACTCACAGTCATAACCCAAATCGCTATCGCTCTGTTGTGGTCCGATAGGAGAAGCTGTATATTGGACTGGAGGTGTAACTGTAGCAGTCTCTGTAACCTGAGGTCTCTCCGCCTCTGCAGCTACCTATCCAGTAGTATTAGGCTGCACTACGGGGCCTCGTCTATCACCGGCACCCAATGCTGCGTGACTATCTCAACTAGACTCTTTATACTCCGCTCTATCCTAGCGAAGCAAGCCTCCGTATCCCCTGATCTCTCAGTAGAGTCCTATGGAGCCTGATCAGTCTATGGCTCCGGACAGCTCTCAGGCCTACCTCTATGGCCTCTAGCACGTGCTCTCACCCCTCTACCTTGGCGCATAACAGGTATACTGCCTAACTTCCTCTATTAATAATCATTTATTAAGCTTGATCCATCATGGTATACACAGTTATATATAAACAAAAGTACAGTAATATGAGGATGTACTTTTCCTACGTTTTATTACTGACTCACATTAGGCCAACACAGCTCTGATACCAATCTCTGTTACGACCCGTTTTATCCTTTTTAACCGAAAATCACTATAAATTTTACGCATTTTTCCTTTCCTTACCTGGTCGTGAACAAACTCACCACTACACTGTTGGGCTGTGAGGCAGTAATAATCATTCTTTACCATTCACTTTTCAAATAAATCAAAAGTATTATTATATATCCAAATATTAAGTGGTATGTTCATACATACTAAGTGTTATGACATTTACATCCCTCATATTATAAATTCAAATGATCACTGTGCTTTTACAATTGTTTAGATACAAAAAGAATCTCTGTGTATATACCTCTGGGTGACGAAGATGCAACAGATGTCTCAACAAAATGCCTCAGTCCTTACTGGGCCACTATGTACACTTTGTATAAGGGGAAAGTAGAGAGGGATGAGCAACCACACGCCCAGTAAGGCAATAATGCAAGCATAGTAGATAACTACTCTATCTACATGCTGATAATATCATACATAAATCATTTATAACAAGAGCATGAGAAATTAAAACTATGTCATATGAGTATACATATACCAAGTATTTAAATCATGGAAATTGGCATATAAAACATGGTAAAATCATCATGTACAAATCATCTCATGCTCATCAATTGTCAAATCTCATAAAAAAAGGCAATTCATTTAAGAAACATCCTTTTGAAATCACATCTCTTTCTCAAATACATACGAACCCATCACAAATCATTTTCTCCTTCACAAACATTATTACCATTTCACAAATCAAATCCCACAAGGCTCGACCCCTCCCTCGGGTCTACCCTGGACAGTCAAAATCACACTCAAGTATCAAAACCATGTGGTGTTATATAATAAGCAAGGAGACAGGTCATTATATCTCAATGTACTATGTTGGCCAACTACATCATAAATCATCCTGGACCACACGAATTTCTGATGTGCAGGGTATCATGCTGGAATGAAGGTGGGTTAATTCTCCACCTGACTTACTCATCACGTAACCACCATGCGGTACATCGTACTCCATGTGATATACACGATACAACGTACTCCGCGGACCCATATCATGGTTGGGGGTGCCTGCTGTAGGTCTTATCTACCCCATACCAAGTGTAACCTCTATAGTCTCAAGTGCACGTGTGAGTACTCTTAATACCAGGTCCTAGCGCCTTATGGCCTTGCTCGCCCCTTTTAGGTTCCCTGATCCAAGTTCTAGCCCCTCACCCTCACCCTCACCCCACTCAAGAGGTCTATTAGGCCTGTTGGGTTTTCAGGTCCTAGCCCCTCACCTTCACCCCACTCAAGAGATCTGTTAGGCCTGTTGGGTTCCTTGAACACCAACCCGTATTACCCTCACCACGGCATCATACATACCACAGTGTGAAAACCGGTGCGAGCTAAGCTCTAGCACGATTCATGTATTATCATTAAATCACTTCGTACGAGTAGCGCTCTAATACGACGGTTATGCATAAAAACATGATAAAACCATGTACGAGCATAGCTCCAGTACGATTATATGCATAAGAAAGCCACTTGAAATCCACGTACGAGCAAAAGCTCCAGTACGGTTTATAAAACATCATCATAGTTTCAAATCAAGGTGCGAGCTAAGCTCCGACATGTTTCATACAAGTAAAAGCATCAAAATCCAGTGCAAGCTAGGCTCCAGCACGATTTAATTTACATAGCTCGATAGACGGCTCATATACATTCAAACAAATCTCAAAACGTGTTTAGCACCTCACATGTGCCATTTCACCACATCAATAAATCACTAGCCGGCCTATCTGTAAGACCCAATTTTTATCAAAATTCCTTATGATTCATGTGATATAAACATGGTTATATGTAAATTGAATCATAAGAAGAGTTGTACGTGAATGGAAAAATGAAAATGGAATGAATAAAAATTTTTGAATGCATTTAAAGATCAAATGAAGGATTGAAATGACCACATATTAAACGAATGGGATTCAGACCATTCGGATTGGAGATAAGAATTTAAAACATGAAATGAGAAAGGGTTTGAGGAGGAAAGTCGGTCTGAATTGGTGCCGAACATGTAGAAGGGTAAAATGGTCAAAAGACATAAAATTTGGTATAAATTCGATAAGAAATTATCATTAAAAATATGGAATCGAGAAATCTTGATCAATAATGAGGAAAATATTGAATTTTGAGTCCAATTGATCAAGATATGAATTTATTGAAATAAACTAAAATTTTCACTTCGAGAAATTATCCCGAAAATATTGAAAAAATATACAGAATAGACGAAATAAGACAGATAAATTTATTTAATGGATTAAATGAATAAAATATGAATTTTGTAGATATTTTATCAATAAAATAATTTTATTCAATAAAATAATAATATAATAATTAATTAATTAAAAAAAAGAGAAATCGCGAATGGCGATTTTTAAAGAAGACGAAACCGAGGGAACAGTTTCCCTCGGCTCCGACGAAACCGTCGGCTAACGATGCGAAGAGGCAGACGACGAAGGGTGATCAGCACCCCAGGAAGCCGACCTGCACACCCACATGTGCTGAGATCGCCGAAAAATGTCGAATCGAGCGGGAGAGACCGCGAGAGAGAAGATTGGATCAGGTGCCACCGGCGCTGATTTGACCCACCCCGAGGCCATTCGAAGGTTACCCTCATGATGGCGCGCCGATTGGTGCCAAAAATGGCCTGAGAAACGTCGGCTAGCACCGACAACGGCAAGAAAGGAGAATCGGTAGCGAAATCAAGGAGAGAAGAGGTCGGACCGGCCACCGCTGGCCAAACCGATACCAGATTCGTGCTTCGAATGGCCAGACGGACCATCTGGAAAAAGAAGCCAGTGAAGAATCGACCGGTGATGCTTTGAACAGTGAAGGAGAAAATCGAATCGGACTTAACCGAGTTGAACCGGACCGAACCGGTTCAGCCAGAAAAGAAGAAAAAGAAAAAGAAAAAGGGAAAGAGAAAAAGAGGAAAAATTGAGGAAAATTCCAGTGATGCAATCGAGCTACGGGTAAGCCGATAAGCGGTCAAAATTGACCGATTTAAATTTCAAAATATTTAATTTAATTAATAGTCTACTGAAAATTTACTCAAAAAAATATCTAATTGTGCATCTCGACAATTAACGTCAAACGAGAGCTTGAGTCAGCTTCGATTTGCTTACTATCATGGAATCTCGGGTAAGTAACCCTTATTTAGGACAATTTGCATAGTTATGCGTGTTAAAAATTTACCGCATAAATTACGGATTAATTTCGTATAAAATGAATTAAATTCTAGAATTTGAGATAAATTGTCGTAAATAATTAATTGAGCTATCCGAGAGTTTAGAATGAGGCCCAAAAATACGGATGGGCCCAATGAGTCTTATAGGCCTCGATGATGTGAATAGTAAGTGAAAAATGGGCTTAAGGCTGGTTAAGGCCCATCATGGTACAATCGGGCCCAATATGGGTAAACGGGCTCAATGATTTAAATTAAATCGAAGAAATATGAAATACAAATTAATTATATTGTATTTGACCTGATGAATATTTATATACGGTTCCAGAGATTGGA
Organism: Firmiana major; assembly: GCA_033439115.1. Taxonomy (NCBI): domain Eukaryota; kingdom Viridiplantae; phylum Streptophyta; class Magnoliopsida; order Malvales; family Malvaceae; genus Firmiana; species Firmiana major. Next base: position 6,112,425 of record CM065909.1, read on the forward strand.
TTGGGAGCAAATCGGACTGCGTGATGAGACATCAGTGGAAAGGTCAGACTGTACAGAAAAATGAGGTAAGGGAATTTTGCGAGTAGCTAGAGGTAGCTACGCGTATTTTTAACAGCTTTTGTATATACTGAAAATGTATAAAAGTCCTAGAAATGGATTAAAAATTTTAAGGACTCGGGATAGGTAAAAGACTATTTTACCCCTATTGAGGGAAAATTCACCTAAGGATGGTGAAAGCATGACATGCATGAAATGCATGATTTGAAAGATTTCCATGAAAGTTTAGCAAAGCAAATTGGTAGATTGGCCAGTATTTGTATAAATTTCACAAGATAACACTACGTAAGTGTTATTTAGATTTAAATGAAATTTCTTTGAAAAATGGGCCAACTATCAAGTTTATATGGAAACAGATGGTGCTGGAGTATTTCCTTGCACTATACTTGAGTTTGTAAGTGTGCATAATGGTGCAGGAGCGGTTACTCGCACCGATTTGTGTGATATCATGTGTATAAAATGTGCTAGAGCGATTGCTCGCACTGATTTTTACTATTGTGAAATGCATGGGAGGTGTTGGAGCTTAGCTCGCACCCTGTTTTGACTTGATATGCATAAAAAGGTGCTAGAGCGATTGCTCGCACTAGTTTTAATGATTTGACATGCATGAGAGATGCTAGAGCTTAGCTCGCATCCTGTTTTGATATGATAATTGCATAAAAGCCGTGCTGGAGTGTAACTCGCACGAGATTTGATTTCTTTATGCATGAAACCGTGCTGGAGCGTTGCTCACGTGAAGTTTTGATTTACTTGAGCATTCATTCGTGCTGAAGCATTTCTCACACGAAGTTTTAAATGATTTATGCATGATGTCGTGCTGGAGCATTGCTCGCACGAGGCTTTGATGGATTTTATGCATAAAACCTTACTGGAGCTTGCTCGCACGTGATTTTATATGGATTTATAACTATTTTAATGTCATACTGGAGTGCTGCTCGTACGCAGATTTTACTGGTTTTTATAAAACTGTGCTAGAGCTTCGCTCGCACGAGGTTTTTCGATATCATGAATATGCATGGAGCTGTGCTGGAGCTTTGCTCGCACAGGGATTTATTTGACATGCATAAAGCCATGTTGGAGCCTCCTGTACACTGTGTGTCATAGTGACACGTGCATACTGAGACATAGGTTGGGTGGATAAGACCTACGACAGGCACCCCTGACTATGATTTGGGTTCACGGAGTACGTTGTACCGTGTATGTCACGCGGATTATGTTGTACCGTGGGGATTGTTGGAGTGGAGTGACATTAGCCATGAGGCTGTAAGCCTTGCCCTCACAATCCTATAATTATGTTGTTCTGGCGGCAGGACTGACCCACCTCTCATTTCAGGTGTGATGCCTAGCACACTAGGTATCGTGAAGCTAGGGATCACTAGGATATGGTTAAAGTCCTCGATGTTACTGATATAGTCACCTACATGTCTCACATGATATAACTTTTGGTCTCGATAGACCAGGGTAGACTCGAGGGAGGGGTCAGACCCCTGATTTTGTGATTTTCACTGAGATGTGATTTTCTACTATGATCCTAGATTTTTCAGAGGATTTTATGGCATGTGACCCTAAAAGAAGGGTGATTTTATAACAAAATTTTCATAATGAATTTTTAATGAGTTTGAGATTGATTTATGAGATGATTGACCCGGAGGGGTTATTTTATACTGAGCTTTAATGAAGTGATTTAAATGCAGTAGCATGAGCAGTTTTCCATGCTTTAATTACAAATTCATGAAAAGAATTGTCTCTCATGATTTGTTTTATATGACATGAAATAATGCATGATCTTGATTTACTTCATGCGAATTATGATTTTACATAAAATGCCATTGATACATGAGTTGCATGATTTCTATATACACGAATAGTTTTTATAAACTATGGCATTGATGTGTGCATGATTTTGTGTGTGAGATTTAAACGAAAAGAAATGGATTTAAGGACATGACATTATGAGCATGTAGATAGTGGAGCTATCTACTTACTTGCATGATTACCTTACTGAGCGTGTGGTTTGCTCACCCCCTTATTATTCCATTTTTTCAGAGCACTCACAGTAGTTAGTGAGCGGCTGAGGACTTGCATTCTTGGTATCTGCTGCGTCACATCGAGAGTCAGGTATACACATTTGTATAGTTTTGTATCTAAATATGTAAATGCACAGTACTGTAAACAGATATGATGTCAGGGATGTAAGGTTATGTAAATACCACTGTGAATGGATTTAGTTAAAGTTAAAGGATAGTAAATCCTGATATGTGAATGAGAATATGGAATTGGGATAGTAAATAGGTGAGAGGGGACTCATACCGAATCATAGCCCAACTGTTGGTAGGATGGTCACGATCAGATAAAGGTAAGAATTAAATAACAAACGAAAAATTTGTAGTGATTTTTAGGTAATTTGGGTCATGACACTATCCTTTTATTCTCCCAAAACAAAGTATTGAGTTTTGTGAAAACATTCAAAACATATGACTTATGTAATTATTAGCCTTACTATCCCATTTCTTTATAACACCATTTCAAACCACCAAATCTCATACAAATACTCATAGTTGTTCCATACATCGTCAAACACATTTCTAAATACGCATGCATTTTTACAACACCCTATATACCCACAAAATACGAGCAGCTACCTCTATATACTTACAAAATTCCTTTACCTAGAATCACGACGTGTGATTCCACTTCCTTAAAGCTGCTTACTCGTGTGGTTCATTCGTCTCCAATGAACTCTCCAGAACTATACATAAACGTATTTCACAACATTTTAGCCCATTATAATCCAACTCTTGCGTTTACTATAGTCGATTCGACCTATGGTCTCTATTAATGCTTATGAGGCCTCGTTTCATTACACTACCCATGACTCGAGTCTATGGATCCTTTTAGGCCTATTAACTCCTTCCAAATTGATATTAAATTGATGTGAAGCTCATAATGTACATATTCCATAGGTTTCCTTACTATGGTATTTATCAAGCATTTATATACTCATTTTCCATAATTTTCCCCAAACTCACAATGCAACTCCATTTAGTTATTTCAAATTATCCACACTACACCAATAACAACTTAACATAATCCATAAATCATCAACATACCCAAATCACACTTTCTCACACTAGACTCATTCCATTTTCTAGGTTATATGTGTTCCATTGCTTTCTAGATGATTTCTATCATCCATATTCATGACAATCAATTCTAAAATCAATTAAATAGACAATGTACTTGGGTTGGAGTATTAGAAACTTACCAATGTTGTTTCTCTTCTTACTCCAAAGGGAATGTTCCTTGCTCCTTCAATACCTACAATGAGGTTTTGATTCCCAACTATGTTGTTCTTCTCTTTGAAATGAACAACTTTGTGTCTAAATGGTCGATTTTAGAGAGATAAAATATAGGTTTTGGGTGGAAAATGGAAAGGAAAGGTTCTATCTTGGAAAAATGCAGATTTCACTGCTCCTTTTTATAGAAACCACTTGATGAGATCGATCTGTCGAAGTATGAGATCGATCTGGTCCTCTTAAATCCCCCATTTTCATGTCAATTTGAATGCATGAGATCGATCTGTTGATGGGCAGTAGCATAAGGAGATCGATCTGCATCCAGGGGGGATCTATCTGCTCCAACCCAAGAGCTAAGGAAATCGATCTGTTTGGCTTAAGAATCGATCCTCATTTTACAGAATGTTTAGCAGATCGATCTATCTCCATTGGAGATCAATCTGCATTGTTCCTATTGCTCGAATAAGAGCATTTTGGCTCTTCCAGATCAATCTCTCATCCTATGAGATTGATCTGCCCTTCATATTTTCCGGATTTTGCTACAGTTTTCTGCAGTAACTTCACACAAAACATTCTCAATTTGCTGCCATGGTCATTTTCTCATCCAACCACCTTTTAGGCTTGAAAATGACATCTATTCATTCGTTATACACATTCAAACTTATGTGTATTCATCGTATATCCAAAGGTACGCATTACAAAACAAAATGGAAGTACAACTTCACTCCATTCTACCACGCTACTCATTTTGAGTTCCAATTACATTCATCACTTAGAAAAGTCCATTTCTCCATATTCATACACAGTGAAACTTGTATGTACATTACAAACTCATATTACAAGTGTGTCCATTACATTTATGGACTTTACATCACTTATGCTTCACATTCATTTGATCCTTTTACACATATCACAAACTATACATGCATAGGGTCTCACAAGATCAATCCCTTACCTTGAGGGATCGATCTTTTTGTGCCAAAAATGCATTTTTCATATAGCTTACTATCCCAAAACAATTCAAAACTTCATAAAACATTTCATATATGCTTAAAAAAAATTCGTACCCATATCTTTACATGTAATCCCTTGCTCTTGGCACTGCAGCACTTAAACTTGGTTCTTTGGCACCACACTTTAAGCTAGGCAATGCATTTTATATTGCATAACTCCCTCAAACAAATTTTTTAACTGCAATACCATTCAAATAAAGACTAATTATCATAAATCTTACTTTCTTAAGCTTCATAACAACTTCAACATAATTCAAACCTTATTGAATCAACTCAATTCTGCTTATTCTTATCTTAACAAACTTGCCCTCAATGCTCCTATAAGCCTCCTATCTATCCAAAGGTCACAATTCATATTACATAACTCTTACATTGCTCTAACATCATATTAGCCTAGTTAGGAGCCTTAAATTTCCATTTCACTAACAAGTTCTCATTGCTTATCATCTTACTCACTTATTTCCTATTACAAACCCTACATATAAATCATCCATGCATCTTAACACTAAAACCTCAAAGATTAAGGCCTTAAATCATAGAATAATTCTTACCTTATCCTCCTTATTTGTCCAAAAACCCTAGCTTAAACCTCTAATGGTCTTAGCTGCATTAATCCACCAAAATATCCGTAGGAACCTTTGTATAAACATAAACATTTAAAAGCTTGAAAATTAAAGCTTTCTCTCTCTAACTTATCGTAAGAAATCCAATCTTTTCTCTAGCTTTTATCCTTAAACTTCAACTCTAATGCCTCAAAATGGAGTATGATGAAGGTGAGATGGAAGAGAAGATTTGGTCGATAAACCCAAGGGTTGATAGTTGTTCTCTCACTTCCCTTTGTTTTAATCCTTTTCTTTCTCTTTTTCACTTCATATGGTTGAAAAACTCAGAGTGTCGAGAGAGAAATGGGTAAGAATGGCCGAAATAGAGTATTTCATGCTTGAGTAGGAGCAAGTGAGACTAATGGATCGATCCCTCTATACTCATTTAGCTCTCGAGATATTTTACCAAATGAGGATCGACCCATTAGGAGGAGGGGATAAATATCTTAGCTCTAAAACCTAAATTTTGGCTTCATTTTGGTTGAAAATCACTTAAGTACATTTTGTTCTTCACTAACAAACCCATTCAAACCCAATACATGAAATCTTTTACCTTAATCGATCCAAATCATATCAATACATACATTTAAACTTTAAACAAATCCTTAATCTTACAAAAATCATTCATTGACTATCCATCTAATGTACATTGGTCACATTACAATTAAGTTTTCCATAAGGGATATAACGAAAATTTATGGCTTTTACACAATCTGACAAGGGTTTGTTTATAATAAAAAGAGACTTTATAAAATAAAAGAAGAACTTTGTAACTTCATAAAATAAAAACTAGGCCAATTGATGATTTAATTAGCCTCCTAAGGTCCCTTTATATAGTAAGAGAATGGTACAAATCCTACTTGTAGTCTAACTCTAATTACAATTTCTAATATTTTCTAAGAATAATTTTTAATTTATCTGTAGATGTTTGATAGCTTTGCAAACTCTTCAAGGCTTTTCTCTCTACTTGCAATTATGTCTCCAAAAGAGCTTTAATTTAAATAGCCAATTATTCTTGTAGTATTTCCACTTCTACTAGGATTAGGATTCCTCATTTTTTTTTTGTCGACTTTGCAAGGACATTTGACCCATCAAACAAACTTCAATTTGGATAATGTTGGACATTCCAAAAAGCTTGAGAAGTCCTCAACAACTTTGTTAAAGATCACTTTTTCCTAAATTGAGTAAGAAGATAAATGAAGATTAATTATAAAAAATGATATGAATAAAAAAATATTGATTTATTTAAATATGCATTTTAAACTTTAGGACGAAATAGTGGACATATTAACTGCTTACAGGTTATCTTTTTCCCATTTTTTTGTCTTCAGTTTTTAATGGGGGTAAAAACAAATTTAATAAACTTTTAACACTATTTATCAATTGTAATAATTACATTTTAGGTTAAAGGATCAAAAAAGCCCTCCAGGAAAAAAAAAAGGGTTTAGCAATTGAGCCCTTAGGTTTTTTTCGCAATGAATTGAGTCCTTATATTTCAATTTCACTCAATTGAGCCCTTTTATGGATAGAAACTGTTACATCCATATATGATTTTTCGTTGCATGTGACTAAAAATATAACTGTTTCCATTATGAAAAAGATTCAATTAAGTGAAAATTGAAATATAAGAGTTCAATTAATTGCCAAAAAAGCATAAGAGCTTAATTGCTAAACTCTTTTTTTTTTTCCTCGAAGGCTTTTTTGACTATTTTGCCTAAATTTAAAGTACCCCCAATAGCTAACATGTAGATCTATCCCTATGGATGTCCATGGCATTATGATCATTATGTTAATCAATCAATTATTTACTAAATTATTTAGAATGTCATTAAATTTATTGGATCACTAAAGATGGTATATCGATCATAGACAAATAATTGAAAACCCTATTTTATAAACATACTCAATTTCAATTGTTTTGAATTGTGATAGCATGAAGGGTGATTATGGACTTAGGCATAATGTGAATGTGTTTTGTTATATTTTCATGGTATTTATTTTTAAATAAAGATTGTAAGCCATGCATTATCTCTGATTTCACTCAGGTTGTAAAATTCACTTCTTATTTAAGTCTCTTTGAATGCAACTTGAAATTTCTTAGTATTTGACGTAATTAGATCACAATGTAAATGTAATTTAGGATTATATAGGATTTAAATTTTATGTAACTTGAAGATGAAGATGGAAATCAAGGCACCATGAAGATTATATTCAAGACTTATGAAAACTATATGTGTAATCCAAGAATATTACCAACTGATTTCATTTAACGGCTCAAGGAAATCAAATTAAATTTATTTTATGTGACACTGTCAATGCTATGCATACATGTTAATGAGACCTAATAAGAAAGATAATCAAATCCCTTGTTAAAATATTGAGTCACATGCTAAAGTATGAGTTACCTTCTACCAAACATAGCAATATAACCAAAGTTCTTTTAATCAGAGACTTATTGAGCCACTTCAAGGTCAAAAATTTACACAAATATGTTTGAGCTATGACATTAGTAGGTCTTACTTAACTAAAGTCATATTGTTTGGATGTCCTACCACATGACTATGTGACATTAGAGGCAATGGTTAAGTAAAGTGTATATGATACATTTAGACATAGAGTTGTCGCTTAATTAATCTAAGAGTTGCACGGTGATACTAATGGTAAGCTAACTTACCTACCAAATTTGTTATATCACAATTTGTTGAGCTACCTCAAGGTTTTGATATAATAAAAAAGGTCCTATCTCACTAAGAGATTTAACTGTTATAATCTTGAAATAATAAGTGATGACAATTATTTTGATAAAATAATGAGGATAACTATTAAAGATTTGAAACATTTCTTTAAACAATTAAAACATGGATATTGATATATGCTATTTTATAACTGGTATAGATATCTACGATGACTACCAATCAGTCTCTTCGTAGCATACTTGATACAATAAATTAATTGTAATGAATTTCATTGAGATGTGTCACAATCTTAAAATTGTCCTAATGTAAGACTCACTTTTGGTGATGTATTCCTTATGATTCATATAATGTACACATTTCAATATGTTAATTGAATCTTAAGAAGAGCTTTTGCTTGAATGAAATTGCTAAGAGAATAAATGCATATTCATGAAGCCAAGTAATGGCTAAATAAGGGCTAAAGTGGCCACCGACTAAACGAATTGAATTTAAACCACTCCGACTGAATATAAAGACTTAAAACATGAAATGATAATGCAAGGCCCGTGAATTCTATGTACCTTTTATGATTCCATGCTATACACACAAGTTACATAATATGTGAATCATAAGAAATGGACCTTTTTTCGGCTCTAAGTATGAAAAGAATGCAAAATGATTGGTGACGCAATTAAAAGCAATCTTTCCTTTGAAATTCTAGAAATATTTGTAGCAGGAATCCTACAGATGAATGCCAGATCGATCTCCCTTCACGACAACATTGATCTGGTAATTCCAGAATGAAATCACAAAGGTTTTCCAGGCAAACAAATCGATCTCGATGTGATTCTGCATAGAGAGTGTAAGACCCGATTTTTATCGTAAGAGCAAATGGAATGAATAAAAATTTTCGAATGCATTTAAAAATGCAAAAGGATTGAAATGAAATTCTCGAACACGTGCAAGGGTAAAACAGTAAAAAGATCGAAAGTTAGTATAAATTCGATAAGAAAATTTAATTAAAAATATGGGATTGAGAAATCTTGATCAATAACGAAGAAATAATTATATTTCGAGTTAAATTGATCAAGATATGAATTTATTGGAATTAATCAGAATTTTCACCTTGAAATATAATCTCGAAAATAATTGAAAAATATACCGAAAAACTGAAATAAGACCCAGAAATTCAAATATTAAATGAATTAAATAAGAATTTTTGGGATATTTTTGGAATTTTAATAATATTTTAATGAGTAAAATAATATTATAAATAAATTATAAATAAATAAAGTAAATGAAAAAAAAAAGAAACTGAATCACGAAAATCACAAAACAGAAAAGCAAAACACGAAACACAGACCTGAGGAAGAGATCCACCGGATGGCCACAATCCCGCGACCCAGCGGCTAGCGAAGGGCCGAAAAAGGAAGAGGGGAAGCCCACGACCTCCCAGCCATCCGGACGCGCCCCACCGGCGCCGAGATCCGACGGATCGAGGGAGAAATTGCCGCGGAGAAAAAGGGGAGATCCGGCGGCCACCGTCGGTGCCTGGCTCCGATCGAGGCCAGCTGAGAGGTCCCCATGCTACGGCGCGTCGAACGGCGGTAGCGGCACTCGGAGAACCGACCGGACGACGTCGGCACGACCAAAGGAGCCTGAACCGGTCGACGGTTCAGTGAGGACATTTTTATGCTGAACCGGACCGGACCGGTTCAGCCAAAAAGAAAAGGAAAAAAAGGAAAGAAAAAATTGAGAAAAATTCCAGTGATGCAATCGAGCTACGGATAAGTCAGTAAGCGATCGAATTGACCGATTTAAATTTTGAAATATTTAATTTGTTTAATATCCAACTGGAAGTTTACCCGAAAAAATATTTAATTATGTAGCTCGACAATTAATGTCAAATGAGAGCTCGAGACAGTCTCGATTTGCGTACTATCATGAAATCTCAGGTAAGTAACCCTTATTTACGATAATTTGCATTGTTATGCGTGTTAGAATTTACCGCATAAATTACAGATTTAATTTTTGCATTAAATGAATTATATTCTGTAATTTGAGATATATTGTCGTAAATAATTCATTAAGCTATCCGAAAATTTAGAACGAGGCTCAATAAATACTGATAGGCTCAATGAGCCCAATAGGCCTCGATAATGTGAATAGTAAGTGATAAACGGGCTTAAGGCCGATTAAGGCCCATTGTGGTGCAATCAGGCCCAATATGGGTAAACGGGCCCAATGATTTAAATTAAGCTCAGAAAATATGAAATACAATTAATTGTATTGTATTTGACCTTATGAATATTTATCTGCAGTTCCGGAGAGTGGATTCGGAGCAAATCGGACTGCTTGACGAGTCATCAATGGAAAAGGTCAGACTGTACAGAAAAATGAGGTAAGGGAATTGTGTGAGTAGCTAGAGGTAGCTACGTGTATTTTAATAGCTTTATATACACTGAATATGTATGTATACACTGATATTGTATAAAGGTCCTAAAAATGGTTTAATGATTTTAAGGACTCGATATAGGAAAGTCTATTTTACCCCTATTGAGGGAAGTTCACCTAAGGATGGTGAAAGCATGACATGCATGAAATGCATGATTTAAGGAATTTTTTGAATTTAAGGAATTTTCCTGGTTTTTAAGCAAAGTAAATCGATAGATTGGCCAATAATTGCATAAATTTCACAAGATAACACTCCGTAAGTGTTATTTATATTTAAATGAAATTTCTTTGGAAAATGGGCCAACTATCAAGTTTATATGGAAACAGATAGTGCTAGCGCATAACTCGCACTATATCTGCATTTGTGAGTGTGCATAAAAATGTGCTTGAGCGGTTGTTTGCACCGACTTCTGTGACATCATATGCATGAAATGTGCTATAGCGGTTGCTCGCACTGATTTTTATTCTTGTGGAATGCATGAGAAGTGCTGGAGCTTAGCTCGCACTAGGTTTTGACTATTTTGACTATATATGCATAAAAAGGTGCTGGAGCGATTGCCGCACTAGTTTTAATGATTTGACATGCATGAGAGGTGCTGGAGCCTAGCTCGCATCCAGTTTTGATATGATATTGCATAAAAGTCATGCTGGAGTGTAACTCACACGAGATTTGATTTATTTATGCATAAAGTCGCGCTGGAGTGTAACTCGCACAAGATTTGATTTATTGATGCATAACACCGTGCTGGAGCTTGCTCGCACGAAGTTTTATATGGTTTTATAACTCATTTTAAAGTCGTGCTAGAGTTTTTCTTGTACGAGGTTTTCACTGAGTTTTTATACATATCCGTACTAGAGCATTGCTCGTACGTGGATTTTACTTGAATTTATAATTATTTTGAAGTTGTACCGGAGTGTTACTCGGACGCAGATTTCATTGATTTCTATGAAAGCGTGCTAGAGCTTCGCTTGCACGAGATTTTCATATATCATGAATATGCATGGAGCCGTGCTAAAGCTTCGCTCGCACAGGGATTTATATGACATGCATATAGCCGTGTTGGAGCCTCTTGTAGACTGTGTGTCACAGTGAGATGATATGCTCACACGTGCATACTGAGACAGAGATGATATGGGTGGATAAGACCTATTGCAGGCACCCCTGACTGAGCTTGGGTTCACGGAGTACATTGTACTGTGTATGTCACGCAAAATACGTTGTGCCGTGGGGATTGTTGGAGTGGAGTGGCATTAGCCACGAGGTAGCAAGTCTTGCCCTCGCAAACCTGATGTTATGCTGTTCTGGCGGGTAGGATCGACCCACCTCTCATTTCAGGTGTGATACCCCGCACACTAGGTACCGTGTTGCCAGGGATCACTAGGTTATAGCCATAGTCTTATGTTGTTACTGATAGTCATCTACATGTCTCACATGATATAACTATTGGTCGATAGACCAAGGTGGACCCGAGGGAGGGGTCAGGCCCCTGATTTTATGATTGTATGATATGAGACCTTGAAAGAATGGTGGTTTTATAACTGAAGTTTTATAATGAATTTTAATGAATTGTTTTATGAGTTTGGAATTGAATTATGAGATGCTTAACCCCTTTGGGTTATTTTATACTGCGTTTTAAATGAAATGATGGAAATGCAGTAGCATGATGAGTTTTCCATGCTTTAATGATAAATTCATGAAATGATTGTATGTCATGATTTGTTTTATATCGCATGAAATAATGCATGATTTTGATTTAATTCATCCTAAGTATGATTTACTGATGTCACATAAAATGCCATTGATGCATAAGTAGTATGATTTATATATGCACGAACAGTTTTATAAACTGAATCATTAATGCATACATGATTTTGTGCTTGATTTTTTAATGAAAAGAAATGGATTTAAGGGCATGGCATTATGAGCATATAGATAGTGGAGCTATCTACTTACTTGCATAATTGCCTTACTGAGCGTGTTGTTTGCTCACCCCCTGATTTTCTCATCCTTTCAGAGCACTTGTAATAGTTAGTGAGCGGCTGAGGACTTGCATGCTTGGTATCCGCTGCTTCCCATCGAGAGACAGGTATACACAGTTGTATAGTTTTGTATCTAAATATATAATGCACAGTACTGTAAATGGATATGATGTCGGGGATGTAAGGTTATGTAAATATCATTGTGTATGTATTTAGTTAAAGTCAAAAAATAGTAAACTCTGATATGTGAATGTGATTATGGAAATAGAATGGTAAATAGGTGAGAGGTGACTAACACCGAATGATAGCCCAACTGTTTGTAGAATGGTCACGATGAGAGAAAGGTAAGAATTAAATAATAAATGAAAAGCGAAAAATTTACTCTGATTTTTAAGTAATTTGGGTCGTGACAGTTTAATGGTATCAGAGCTTAAGTTGGCCTGATATAAGTCGGTGTTAGTGGTTAAGAAAGTTACATCCTCATGTACTGTGCATTGTTTAGATACAATTGTGTATATCGAGATGGAAGTGCAGCTAAGAATTTGATTTTTAAATGCAAGAATATAGACTCATTAACTGATAGCCGCTATGGTTGAGAGGCGAGTACACGAGCTCGAGGCCGTAAAGGTATGCCTGAGAGTTGTACTGAGTCGGCACATGAGACTCAAGATGAGATTGAAGTGGGGGCTGATGTTGAGTATGCTCCACAGAGTCTGACAGTGAGATCGGACAGAGTCCGATAGTGAGATCGGACAGAGTCTGACAGAGAGATCAAACAGTATTGAGACACATTTCGCGAGGTTGGAGCGAAGTGTGGAGAATATTTTGAGAGCTAATTGCTCAGAGTATGCATGGTATTTGAGGGCGAGTCAGAGCATTTGTGGAAGTCCGCTCGACCCACCTTAAGAGTTAGACGTCCAGAATGGACATGAGAAAATAATTCTAGAGTATTCCGGAGATAGACTACCCCGAACACTGCTTAAAGGAAATTACAGATTAAATTCGTTACTCTGACCGAGAAGAACTGGTTGATTAATGAGTATGAATCTCAGTTTATATACCTACCCAAATATGACTCCGACACTATGAACATTGAGAGTCGCGATGTCTTAAAGTTCATGGAAGGGCTCAGATTGTCAATTAGAGTCTGATTAGCCCGTTAGATATTACTACCTATGCCAAGGCAGTGCGCAGACTACAGTTGTGTGAATAAAAATATGAGTTGCACGCCTCTGAGATTGGGAAAGGTAGTAAGGGCCGAAATAGAGACAGAAGAGAATAGAGAATAACAAGGATGTCAGAATGGGAAAAATGTAGTTTGGTAAAAGCTTAGAGCTGTTGAGTCATGGGGTAAGATGATTGGTAAGGCCCTAGTGTATCCAAACACAGTACTTTTGAGGGGTATTGTGATTGGAGGACCCCGACCTATTCCGTAGCAAGTGTAAACAGTGTAGAATGTGTGGTAGATACCACAGAAATAAGATGTTGGACGAGGGCGAGTGTATGCCTTGGACTAGGACACTACTAATGTTTCATCTAATGTGGTGGAAGATACCACATTGGTTGTGAATAATGAAGTAATTATTTTAATTGATCCTGGTGCCACGCATTTATTCATACCGCCTTCAGTTGCTTATAAGCTAGGGAAAGATGTGAAGCCTGTACCCTTAAGCAAGATGATGCTAGTTAGCTGATCATCACTAACTGAATATGGGTATAAGGATATGTCAGTCGATTTTATTCAATAGAATATGAATAATTTTGAAGTAATATTTGAGAATAGATTGATTCGACTGCAAACTATGATGTTTAGATTGCTATCCTAAGATAGTGATGTTTTCACTCTTGAAAAGTGTACTATAAGTTTAACAAGTAATGAAACAATTTATTATAAGTGATATATGAAAGGAGATAAGCTTTGAGATGTAATAGATCCTGAATACAAGATATATTGGAATAAGAGGCGTATACAAGGTAAGAATATCTTTAATATGTAAAGTAATTTGGATTAAGCGATATGAAGTGACTATGAATTGCGACCAAGGATAAGGGGTGGATATATCTACACCCAGTCCATATGGTCAAGTCTGAGGGTTAATAAAGGTATTTCAAAATATTTCCCCGCCTGAAGACTTGACAGCGTTTAGAAGCGCACACATAACCTATAAATTGAAATCGATAGTCGTAAAATATACATTTAAAATTTGGGTACCTTTACTGGTACGATAAAGAAATATAGAATTCGATTAATCATGAAGGTTTAAAAATTAAAATTTTATAAAAGCCGTTAATATAAGAAAAAAGAAATGACGTGGGTTAGTATCTTGAACGGAAGCGATTTTGAAATAACATTATATGTTTACGCGTACATAGGTCAAGGATATGAGTGATTGAAATATTTAGTGGAACTCAACTACGATGAGGTATTTAAACCTTACCTGAACCGATTGGTTGTCATCTTTAGCGATGATATTTCGATGTATTCAAAGTCCATGGAAGAGCATGAGTAGCAACAGGAAACTATCTTACAAACGAGTTGTTAAGAGTTTCTTAAAATTGGCTGCTCAGTTGACACATCTCATTCGGGAAAAGATTGTATACGAGTGGGATGATAAGTACGAAAGTAGCTGCAGTGAGTTTTGGTGTATTGAGTAATGAACTGATCACCGTAAGTATTCTCACCATAACCAACAGTCAAGAGGTTTCAGTGTGTATGGATACCTCAAAATAAGGATTGGGCTATGTATTGACGTAAAATGGGAAGATAGTCGTTTATGGATCCAGATAGTTCAAAAAGCATGAGAGAAACTATCCGACCCATGATTTAGAGTTGGCAACCATAGCGTTGACACTGAAAGTATGGCGCCACCACTTAAATGGTAAGAAATTTTGGGTATGCACTGGTCGTAAAAGCTCCGAGTATCTGTTTTCACAGAAAGAGTAGAATATGAGATAACCAAGAGGGTTAGAGCTTCTAAGGATTATGATTGTGAACATTGTACCACCCAGGAAAGGCTAATGTAATGGTTGATGCCTTGAACAGAAAGAGCTTTGGGATGGTATCACATATGATGGTCAGGGAGCGTTAGCTGCTAGAGCAGTTGTGAACCTCAGTAGTGATGTGATCCCTTCTGATGATGACAGTGATTTTGTGACAGCTAGCCTGAGGTTAGAACCAGATTTGAGTGACCAGATTTGCCAAGCTTAGCGTGATGATCGACATGGTGCCGATAGTTTAGGTCAGATTCAGATGGGTACAATGACAGAGTTCACAGTGAGTGATGATGACTTACAAAGGTTCAGACATAGTATAATAGCTCCTCAGGACCATAGTTGCTGAGATAGTATTATTGTCAGAAGCTCACTCCTTGGGATATACAGTGTATCCGAGAAGTAATAAATATATCGAAATCTTTGAAAAGGGTATTGGTTGTCAGATATGAAAAAAAAGACATTGTAGAGATTGTGAAAAAGTGTTTCGTATGTCAACAGATTAAGGTAGAGCAAAAGAAGTTGCAGGGTTATTGCAGCCTCTACTTATATTGACACGAAAATGGGAGCAAGTTACCATGAATATTGTGATGGGTTACAGAGGACCCAAATAAATCATGAGACTATCTGAGTGGATAGTCAATAGGTTGACTAAGTCTACCCACCTTCTAGCTAAGGAAATCCCTAGATACTCTGAGTGTGTAGGCGGATTTATATGTATGAAAAATTGTGAAACATTATGTAGCGTTTCCAGTGAGCATGGTATCAGATAGGGATTCCCGCTTCACTTTCCACTTCTGGAATATTGCTTTGAAAGGTACGGGAACCCGATTGAATGTTAGCACAGCTTTCCGTCCTCAGATAGATGGTCAGTTAGAGAGGACTATACAAGTTCTGGAGGATGTGATGAGAGTGTGTGCCATTAATTTTATAAGCTCCTGGGATGATCAGTTGTTACTAATCGAATTCGCCAATAATGACAGTTGTCACTTGAGTATCGGGATGACTTATATGAGACATATTATGGCCGTAGGGGTTATTCCCCGATTTAGATAAGAAGAAGTGAGTGACAGATCGACAATAAACCTCTGAGGATGTTCAGTTTATTTATAAGAGATTAAGAACACCTCAGAGCATATAGAAAAGCTATGCTGACAAGAGACAGAAAACCATTGGAATTCACCGAGGGTGAATCAGTAACGATGAAAGTTACTTGTCCTAAGAGCATAACGAGATTCGAAAAGAGATATTGGACATAGTGGGAACTAAGACCTGTAGGTTGGTGTTACCACCTGAAGTAGCAGGCATCCACAATGTGTCCTATCTTATGATGCTTCGAAAGTACTATCTAGACCCAACATATGTGATCGGATATGAGCTCCAATAGCTTAGCTCAATGAAAGTATAACTTATGATTGGAAAATTGATTCGGGTATTAGACGAAAGGAGAAAGTATTGAGGTTTAAGATGATCTCCCTAGTCAAGTCTGATAGTAGTAGTACACTCCGAAAAAAGTCACATGAGAATTAAAGAGTATGATACAATTGATGTACCCGGAGTTGATTATGGACCCATTTGACTTGGTTCTAATTTGGAGGACCAAATTTATTAAGTGGGGGAGATTGTAAGACCCGATTTTTATCGTAAGAGCAAATGGAATGAATAAAAATTTTCGAATGCATTTAAAAATGCAAAAGGATTGAAATGGAAATCCCGAACACAAGCAAGGGTAAAACGGTAAAAAGATCGAAAGTCGATATAAATTCGATAAGAAAATTTAATTAAAAATATGGGATTGAGAAATCTTGATCAATAACGAAGAAATAATTAAATTTCGGGTTAAATTGATCAAGATATGAATTTATTGTAATTAATCGAAATTTTCACCTCAAAAAATAATCTCGAAAATAATCAAAAAATATACCAAAAAGCCGAAATAAGATCGAGAAATTCATTTATATATTAAATGAATTAAATAAGAATTTTTGGGATATTTTTGGAATTTTAATAATATTTTAATGAGTAAAATAATATTAAAAATAAATTATAAATAAATAAAGTAAATGAAAAAAAAGAATCTGAATCGCGAAATAGAAAAGCAAAACAAGAAACGCAGACCCGAGGAAGAGATCCACCGAACGGCCACAATCTGGCGACCCAGCGGCCAGCGAAGGGCCGAAAAAGCAAAAGGGGAAGCCCGCGACGTCCCAGCCACCGGGATGCGCCCCACCAGCGCCGAGATCCGACGGATCGAGGGAGAAATTACCGCGGAGAAAAAGGGGAAATCCGACGGCCACCAGCGGTGCTTGGCTCCGATCGAGGCCAGCCGAGAGGTCCCTAGGCTGTGGTGCGTCGAACGGAGGCAGCGGCACTCGGAGAATCGACCGGAGGACGTCGGTACGACCAAAGGAGCCTGAACCGATCAACGGTTCAGCGAGGAAGTTTTTGTGCTGAACCGAACCGGACCGGTTCAACCAAAAAGAAAAGGAAAAAAAAAGAAAGAAAAAGAGAAAAAATTGAGAAAAATTTCAGTGATGCAATCGAGCTACGGGTAAGTCGGTAAACGGTCGAATTGACCGATTTAAATTTTGGAATATTTAATTTGATTAATATCCGACTGGAAATTTACCCGAAAAAATATTTAATTGTGTAGCTCGACAATTGACGTCAAACGAGAGCTCGAGATAGCCTCGATTTGCATACTATCATGGAATCTCGGGTAAGTAACCCTTATTTACGACAATTTGCATCGTTATGTGTGTTAAAATTTACCGCATAAATTACAGATTTAATTTCTGCATTAAATAAATTATATTCTAGAATTTGAGATATATTGTCATAAATAATTCTTTAAGTTATCCGAAAATTTAGAACGAGGCTCAAAAAATACTGATGGGCCCAATGAGCCAAATAGGCCTCGATAATATGAATAGTAAGTGAAAAATGGGCTTAAGGTCGATTAAGGCCCATTGTGGTGTAATCGGCTCAATATGGGTAAACGGGCCCAATGATTTAAATTAAGCCCAGAAAATATGAAATACAATTAATTGTATTGTATTTGACCTGATGAATATTTATCCGCAATTTCAGAGAGTGGATTCGGAGCAAATCGGACTGCGTGACGAGTCATCAGTGGAAAAGGTCAGACTGTACAGAAAAATGAGATAAGGGAATTGTGTGAGTAGCTAGAGGTAGCTACGCATATTTTAATAGCTTTTGTATACACTGAATATGCATGTATACACTGATATTGTATAAAGGTCCTAAAAATGGTTTAATGATTTTAAAGACTCGATATAGGAAAAGTCTATTTTACCCTATTGAGGGAAGTTCACCTAAGGATGGTGAAAGCATGACATGCATGAAATGCATGATTTAAGGAATTTTCTGAATTTAAGGAATTTTTCTGGTTTTTAAGCAGAGTAAATCGATAGATTGGCCAGTAATTGCATAAATTTCACAAGATAACACTACGTAAGTGTTATTTATATTTAAATGAAATTTCTTTGGAAAATGGGCCAACTATCAAGTTTATATGGAAATAGATAGTACTGGCGCATAGCTCACACTATATCTGCGTGTGTGAGTGTGTATAAAAATGTGCTTGAGCGGTTGCTCGCACCAACTTGTGTGACATCATATGCATGAAATGTGCTAGAGCGGTTGCTCGCACTGATTTTTATTCTTGTGGAATGCATGAGAAGTGCTGGAGCTTAGCTCGCACTAGGTTTTGACTGTTTTGACTATATATGCATAAAAAGGTGTTGGAGCGATTGCTCGCACTATTTTTAATGATTTGACATGCATGAGAGGTGCTGGAGCCTAGCTCGCATCCAGTTTTGATATGATATTGCATAAAAGCCGTATTGGAGTGTAACTCCCATAAGATTTGATTTATTTATGCATAAAGCCGTGCTGGAGTGTAACTCGCACGAGATTTTATTTATTGATACATAACACCGTGCTGGAGCTTGCTCGCACGAAGTTTTATATGGTTTTATAACTCATTTTAAAGTCGTACTGGAGTTTTTCTCGTACGAGGTTTTCACTGAGTTTTTATACATATCTTATAATTCTATATTTTTAGAATTGTTTGTGCTTAATTTCCTAATTAATTATTTAAATCCCCAATTTATTTTGTTAATTATCCCCTTTATTTAATTAAAATTCTCATGTTTGCAGATAAATTAAATTCGGATGAATTTTGAATATTTCGGTAGAAAATGGTCCGAAATTGAGCTAAAATCAAGATTGGACCACGCGGACAACATGAGCCTAGCACATCCAATTGGACAAAAAGACAGATGACATGGAAATATCTTTTCAAGGAACCAATGGTGTGAAGATAAGTGGCCAATCAATGCCAACTCATCTAGGATTGAAAAATTACAATTGTATCCCCAAATTTGTGTATAAATAGAATATGATGGCAATTGAAAAGGGGGTAGCCTAGGTTAGAAATAGTGTAGAATAGTTTTAGGTTAATTTTAAAGATTGTTTTAAATTTCCAAATGTTTTCTTTTTCCAACAAATAATTTATTTTTACTGTTCATGGCAATCAATTTAATTTTTTATTTGCTCTCGGTTTGTTCATCTGTTTTGTTCTTCAATGTTCATTCAAGCTAATCGATTTCATCTATCACTGTCTTTGATTCTGATGTTTTGATGCGGGTTGGGTGCTTGGTATTATTTCCACATCAATGGTAATGTGAGATCACAGCAGTAGGAGGAAGATTGGAAGCAACCCGAGAGTGCTAGTTTTTTCAAATTTGTGTGATTTACGGGTAGTGATAACTTGGGTTAATTGTTTTTGTTGTTGATCTTCACTTAGTTCTTTTCGTTTTTAAGTTTTTAGTTAGCAATGCACTGTTATTTGAATTTCTTTTCATTTTTAGTTAACTGCATTTCACTGATTCTGCATTTTACTACATATTAACAATAGTTTTTGTTATTTTCTAATGCATTTCATTAATTCTTCTCGGTTTTGCATTTGCTCATCACTATCTTTCCTTTATTTAGTTATTGATTTTCACCTTGCTTTGTTACTTATTGTCACCATTCATCGCAGAGCATAGACTGAGTGCAACATGGCAGCAATCAGGGATTAACATCACACTCTGTTTGGCTCTGTTTAAGTGCAATAGTACTGTTCAATTCTGGGATTGTTTGTAATCTGCATTGCTCATTGTTTTTGCTGGGTTATGTGAGGCATGGGTTAAGGTTAATGCATCAGTATTAAGTGGACAGCTAGAGCAGCGGGCAGCAACTAGTTGTGGCAGTCCAGTGCAGGAGATAAGGGTCCAGTACAAAAACAAAATGTCGCAGAGCAGGTTGCTGGCAGGAATTGTTACAGATTATCGGTACGAGATTGCTGCATGAGGATGAACTTCTGATGACCTACAGCAGCACGCGGGCAAGACAGCAGCTGGGAGCATGATCAACAGTAAATGTAGGAGCAGAAGTCGTGCCCTAGAACTGAGAACACGCCTGGGCAGAAAAGAATGGAGAAGAACGTGTACAATGTCACATATCGGGACCACTTTGGTGTTTGCAATTCACTTAAGGCCATGTTTAGCACATTTGCATTGTAACTTTAATCCATTTTCATGCATTTTTAGAATAGTTAATTCCAATTTAATTTGTTAGCATAAGAAGTTATGATTTTAATTTTATTTGCAAGATTAGTTATAGTTCAATTTATTGATTAGTCTAGAACTTAGATTTAATTATGCCATTAGTTAATTTTTATCTTTATTAGAATTAATTTAGATTAAACTCAATTCATGCATTTTTATTTTAAGTTTGTTTAAAGTTTAGTTTAATTAAATTTTATTGCTTTATTTTCATATTTGCATTTTATTTTAGTTGCGTTAATTCATTTTAACTGTTTTAATTTTCTTTTATAGGTTATTTGCTTTTAATTGTTCGGAGTACTGTAACTAAATTTTGTTCGATTTTATTTTCTTTAGTTCTTATTATTTTATTGTTATCCAGTATTTTTAATTAGCCTTATTAGATCACCCACTTTAATTTCATAATTTGCTAGAATATACTTAGGGTAAGATTAACCAGTAGTTAATTAGGCAAATCAACTTCTCTGTGAGACGATAATTTCGAGACTCAAATCTCATTATTACTTGTACGACCCGTGCACTTGCGGACAATACCCTTAGGGCGTGTCAAGTTTTTGGCTCCGTTACCGAGGAAGTTTTAATTAGTCGTTAATTAATATCGGTGAAATTATGCTTAGGTGTAATTCTAGCTTGTAAATATTTAGATTTTAAATATTTAGATCCTTAGTTTAGTTTAGTTAATTTTCTCCATTTAATTAAAAAAAAGGAAAAAAATTTAAAAATTCAAAAAAAAAATTCTAAGGACTTTTCGATGATTGCATGCGTAGAGCCAGAAGTTTTGATTGCTTTCCTCTAGATCCTGAAATTGAACGCACTTTTAGAAAAATTCGAAAGGATTCTAGGAAATTAATAGCTCCGCTGCAATTCACCATGGCAGAAAATATGGAAATTAGGACCGTTGGAGATTATGCAATACCGACGATTGGAGGATATTATTTCGACATTAGGCCACCAGCTGTCCCTACAAATAACTTCGAAATTAAGCCCGCAATCCTCCAGATGATCCAAACTTCTCTACAGTTCAGTGGGCTTCCACACCATGACCCACATGCTCACCTTGGGCAATTCCTGGACTTGTGCAACACCTTCAAACATAATGGATTATCTGATGATGCGCTTAGGCTTAGATTATTCCCCTTCTCACTTAGGGATAGGGCGAGACACTAGTTAACCTCCCTACCTCCAAGATCCATTTCTGCATGGGACAAGTTAGCCCATCAATTTCTATCTAAGTTTTTCCCTCCCTCTAAAATGGTCCAACTCCGTAGTAATATATCTTCCTTTGCTCAGTACGACTTTGAAACTCTTTACGAAGCATGGGAACGATATAAGGAGTTTCTTAGGAAGTGCCCTCATCATGGCCTACCTCTGTGGTTGCAAGTCCAAACCTTCTACAATGGACTTACAAGCCAAAATAGGACCATTGTTGATGCTGCTGCGGGGGGAGCCCTGATGTGCAAAACAGAGGAGGAAGCTTACGAGTTGTTAGAAAAGATGGCTGCTAACAACTATTTATGGTCCTCGGAGAGGCAATTGCCAAAGAAGTCAGCGGGTATTTATGAGCTCGACACGCTGTCTACCTTGACTTCTCAAATCGTTAATCTTACCAAGAAGGTAGAGTCGCTCAGTACCCAACATAATCCTCCCACTAGTCCTAACCCTGTGTATTCTGTCCAAAGTCCTTTTCTCTCCTGTGAGCTGTGTAGTGGTACCCACTTTGTAGATAGGTGTCCGCTCAACTTAGAATCGGTTCAGTATGTTGCCCATTCTCAAACGCAACAGAACAACCCTTTTCCAAACACTTATAATCCAGGGTGGAGGAACCATTCTAACTTCTCATGGAACCAAAACCAAGGGCAAACTTCTAGCTCTAGACCTGTAGGACTCCCTGGTTTTCAAGTTCCACATGTTCAGATACCACCACAGCCGTAATTTCCTCATCATCCGCCTTCTCATCACCCATACCCATTTTAACAATTTCAGCATCATTCATCTCCACCACCACCACCACCTATCCAGCCACAGCATATACTTGCACCAGCACCAGCAGCTGAGAAGAAGCCCTCGCTTGAGGAAATGTTCACAACGATCCTGCAAAATCAAGCTGCCTCGATTAAGAACTTAGAAGTTCAAGTTGGAAAAATAGCTAGTGCTCTTAGCCAGTGTCCACAAGGGACCCTCCCCAGTAACACTGAAGTTAATCCTATTAAGCAAAGGGAAGGTAAGGAACATGTTAGATCCATCACCCTTAGGAGTGGCAGAGAGCTAGATGATCCATAAGTTAAGTCCAATCCTGTTAAGCCCACAGTGGTAGAGCCCTTAGGGTCTAAAGAGGCAGCTCAAAAAGAACAAGAATATCAGGATCAGGCTGCAAAAGAATCCAAGCTAGGCGCTTCTTCATCTATATCTTCTTCTACTTCACAGCCTTCCTTACCCTCTGATGCTACACATGTTACCACTACATCCCCTTCGGTTAGACCACCAGTACCTTTTCCTCAGAGGTTCCAAAATTAAAAACTCGATCAACAATTCGTTAAATTTCTTGAGGTTTTTAAGAAACTTCACATCAACATTCCTTTCGCAGATGCCTTAGAGCAAATGCCAAGTTATATGAAGTTTCTGAAGGATATCCTCTCTAGGAAAAGGAGATTGGAAGATTATGAGATAGTAGCCTTAACTGGGGAATGTAGTGCAATTATCCAGAGAAAATTACCCCCCAAGCTCAAGGATCCCGAGAGTTTTACCATACCCTGCACTATTAGAAATCTATTCTTTGGTAGAGCCCTGTGTGATTTAGGAGCCAGTATCAATCTGATGCCTTTGTCTATCTACCAAAAGTTAAGAATAGGGGATATGAAGCCTACCATAGTGACCCTTCAGCTAGCAGATCAATCCATTAAATATCCAAAGGGGGTCATTAAGGATGTGTTAGTAAAAGTGGACAAATTTGTTTTCCCTGCGGATTTTATTGTTTTAGACATGGAGGAAGATAAGGAAGTCCCATTATACTAGGCAGACCTTTCCTAGCGACGGGTAGAACTTTAATTGATGTACAAAAAGGGGAGTTGACTATGAGAGTCTTAGATCAGGAGGTGACATTTCATGTTTTCAAACCTTTGAAGCTCCTTGATGACTCTCAAGAGTGTTTTAAGATAGAGATTAATGAGGATATAAGGCTTAAGCACATGAAATCTGAAAGATGGAGGGAAGTAGATAGAGCTAAGGAGGATTTAACTATTAACATTCTATCACCATTCTGGCTAATCCTCCTACTCTTCGCCCTGCTACTGAGTGTTGTTTTCTTCAGCTGCATTTGAAGTGGTTGTGTTTTTCTTTTCACTTTGTATATAGTTTTTTTTTTCTGTTGTTTCTTTCTTTGTTTATTTTGCAGGTTTATTTTCTAGTTTTACGCTTTCAATCAAGCTTCGATTGTCATCATCATCAGAAATGGGAGTACTCTGTTCTTGAACTTCAATTCTTATATTATCTGCACACTGAGGACACTGTGCACTTCAAGTTTGGGAGAGGGGATATCACTTGAGCATTTTTCAAAAATTTGGGAAAAATTGAAAATTTTTTAAAATTTTTTCGAAAATCTGAGCTTAAACTGTTTGATTTTGGGATGATTTAGTGCTTAGCATGTAGTTTTCCCATATTCCGATGATATGACCCCATGATTAAGTATGATTTTGATTGACTAAGAAGCATGATTATAGGAAAAGCGTGAAGTTGAGTTCTTGAATTTGTCTTGATTCTGATTGTGATTTCCTCATCTTACGCACATGTCATGTCATGAATCTGTATATTTATTTAGAGAAAGCTTATGTGGACTTAGGATTGCATTTGTTTAGTTGATTTTGTGTATCATATTCTAGAATTTGTTTGATCTGATCTCGAGGTGAAATACTAGATCACACTTAATTAGGGAGATGATTTAGGCCATCTTTGGATCGTTTGAGCCTTTCTGGCCATCCCTGTATATATTTCACCCCTAGTCACCCATCTGGGCCAAATAAGCTTTTCACTGTAAATACACCTGCGTTAATTTCCTTAGCTTAAATATTCAGTTCCTATCCCCTACCCCGAAAGCATGAAAGTCATTGGAATATATTTTGAGCTTTTTACATATGGGTATCTGGTGATAGTGAATGTTCAAAAAAAAATTGATGAAAAAAAAAAGAAAAAGAAAAGAAGAAAGATGAAAAATAAAAAATAGAATAAAAAATGTCTAGCAAAATAAATAAGTTTGAGGGAAAATAAATTGAGCTCTTACGTTAAAGATCCTAGAAAGTAATGCATGTTATGGGTATTTAAACCTAAATCGACTTTATCATACCTTAGCCCCCGCCTTACATTACAAGCTTAATGAAGTCCTATTGATCTTTAGTTAAGTGTGACTACATTAGTGGAGAGAGAAGTGAAAAGCAAACTTATGGGAATGATCACATGTCATTGACTTTGCATTCACTATGTTTGCATAATCTAATCTGGATAATGTACTGTGAAGTTACTTTGACATTTTTCACACACTCATGAGGAGTCCAATTTAGGTTCAGACTTATGATTGAATGATTCTTAATGTTGGACTTGTAATTGTGAGTCTTTGAGATCATAATCTGTAATTTATCTTTGAGGATAATATTGGGAAAATTATTATGTTTTGTACTTGTCATTCCTACAATTATTTTATTTTGCTTGAGGACAAGTAAAAGCTCAAGTTTAGGGGTGTGATAATTCTATATTTTTAGAATTATTTGTGCTTAAATTCCTAATTAATTATTTAAATCCTCAATTTATTTTGTTAATTATCCCCTTTATTTAATTAAAATTCTCATGTTTGCAGATAAATTAAATCCAGATGAATTTTGAATATTTCGGTAGAAAATGGACCGAAATTGAGCTAAAATCGAGATTGGACCACGCGGACAACACGAGCCTAGCACATCCAATTGGACAAAAAGACAGATGACATGGAAATATCTTTTCAAGGAACCAATGGTGTGAAGACAAGTGGCCAATCAATGCCAACTCATCTAGGATTGAAAAATTACAATTGTATCCCAAATTTGTGTATAAATAGAATATGATGGCAATTGAAAAGGGGGTAGCCTAGGTTAGGAATAGTGTAGAGAAATTTAGGAGTAGTTTTAATTTAGGGTAGAATAGTTTTAGGTTAATTTTAAAGATTGTTTTAAATTTCCGAATGTTTTCTTTTTCCAACAAATAATTTGTTTTTACTGTTCATGGCAATCAATTTAATTTTTTATTTGCTCTCGGTTTATTCATCCATTTTGTTCTTCAATGTTCATTCGAGCTAATCGATTTCATCCATCACTGTCTTTGATTCTGATGTTTTGATGTGGGTTGGGTGCTGGGTATTATTTCCAAATCAATAGTAATGTGAGATCACAGCAGTAGGAGGAAGATTGGAAGCAACCCGAGAGTGCTAGTTTTTTCAAATTTGTGTGATTTACGGGTAGTGATAACTTGGGTTAATTGTTTTTGTTGTTGATCTTCACTTAGTTCTTTTCATTTTTAAGTTTTTAGTTAGCAATGCACTGTTATTTGAATTTCTTTTCATTTTTAGTTAACTGCATTTCACTGATTCTGCATTTTACTGCATATTAACGATAGTTTATGTTATTTTCTAATGCATGTTATTCATTCTTCTCGGTTTTGCATTTGTTCATCACTATCTTTCCTTTATTTAGTTATTGATTTTCACCTTGCTTTGTTACTTATTGTCACCATTCATCACAGAGCATAGACTGAGTGCAACATGGCATCAATCGGGGATTAACATCACACTCTGTTTGGCTCTGTTTAAGTGCAATAGTACTGTTTAATTCTGGGATTGTTTGTAATCTGCATTGCTCATTGTTTTTGCTGGGTTATGTGAGGCACGGGTTAAGGTTAATGCATCAGTATTAAGTGGACAGCTAGAACAGCGGGCAGCAGCTAGTTGTGGCAGTCCAGTGTAGGAGATAAGGGTCCAGTACAAAAACAAAATGTCGCGGAGCAGGTTGCTAGCTGGAATTGTTGCAGATTATCAGTACGAGATTGCTGCATCAGGATGAACTTATGATGACCTACAGCAGCACGCGGGCAGGACAGTAGCTGGGAGCATGATCAACAGCAAATGCAGGAGCAGAAGTCGTAGCCTGGAACCGAGAACACACCTGGACAGAAAAGAATGGAGAAGAATGTGTACAATGTCACATATCGAGACCACTTTGGTGTTTGCAATTCACTTAAGTCCATGTTTGGCACATTTGCACATTTTCATGCATTTTTAGAATAGTTAATTCCAATTTAATTTGTTAGCATAAGAAGTTATGATTTTAATTTTATTTGCAAGATTAGTTATAGTTCAATTTATTGATTAGTCTAGAACTTAAATTTAATTATGTCATTAGTTAATTTTTATCTTTATTAGAATTAATTTAGATTAAACTCAATTCATGCATTTTTATTTTAAGTTTGTTTAAAGTTTAGTTTAATTAAATTTTATTGCTTTATTTTCACATTTGCATTTTATTTTAGTTGCGTTAATTCATTTTATCTGTTTTAATTTTCTTTTATAGGTTATTTGCTTTTAATTGTTCGGAGTACTGTAACTAAATTTTGTTCGGTTTTATTTTCTTTAGTTCTTATTATTTTATTGCTTTCCAGTATTTTTAATTAGCCTTATTTGATCACCCACTTTAATTTCATAATTTGCTAGAATATACTTAGGGTAAGATTAACCGGTACTTAATTAGGCTAATCAACTTCTTTGTAGGACGATAATTCCGAGACTCAAATCTCATTATTACTTGCACGACCCGTGCACTTGCGGACAATACCCTTAGGGCGTGTCAATATCCGTACTAGAGCATTGCTCGTACGCGGATTTTACTTGAATTTATAATTATTTTAAGTCGTACCGGAGTGTTACTCGTACGCATATTTCATTGATTTCTATGAAACCGTGCTAGAGCTTCGCTCGTACAAGATTTTCAGATATCATGAATATGCATGGAGCCGTGCTAGAGCTTCGCTCGCACAGGGATTTATTTGACATGCATATAGCCGTGTTGGAGCCTCCTGTAGACTGTGTGTCACAGTGAGATGATATGCTCACACGTGCATACTGAGACAGAGATGATATGGGTGGATAAGACCTATTGCAGGCACCCCTGACTGAGCTTGGGTTCACGGAGTACGTTGTACCGTGTATGTCACGCGGAATACGCTGTACCCTGGGGATTGTTGGAGTGGAGTGGCATTAGCCACGAGGTAGCAAGCCTTGCCCTTGCAATCCTGATGTTATGCTGTTTTGGAGGGTAGGACCGACCCACCTCCCGTTTCAGGTGTGATACCCCGCACACTAGGTACCGTGTTACCAGGGATCACTAGGTTACGGCCATAGTCCTATATTGTTACTAATAGTCACTTACATGTCTCACATGATATAACTATTGGTCGATAGACCAGGGTAGACCCGAGGGTTGGGTCAGGCCCTCGATTTTATGATTTTATGATATGTGACCCTGAAAGAATGGTGGTTTTATAACTGAAGTTCTATAATGAATTTTAATGAATTGTTTTATGAGTTTGGAATTGAATTATGAGATGCTTAACCCCTTTGGGTTATTTTATACTGCGTTTTAAATGAAATGATTTAAATACAGTAACATGATGAGTTTTCCATGCTTTAATGATAAATTCATGAAATGATTGTATCTCATGATTTGTTTTATATCGCATGAAATAATGCATGATTTTGATTTAATTCATCCTAAGTATGATTTACTGATGTCACATAAAATGCCATTGATGCAATGTAGTATGATTTATATATGCACTAACAGTTTTATAAACTGAATCATTAATGCATACATGATTTTGTGCTTGAAATTTTAATGAAAAGAAATGGATTTATGGGCATGGCATTATGAGCATGTAGATAGTGGAGCTATCTACTTACTTGCATAATTGCCTTACTGAGCGTGTTGTTTGCTCACCCCCTTATTTTCCCATCTTTTCAGAGCACTCGCAATAGTTAGTGAGCGGCTGAGGACTTGCATGCTTGGTATCCGCTGTTTCCCATCGAGAGACAGGTATACACATTTGTATAGTTTTGTATCTAAATATATAATGCACAGTACTGTAAATGGATATGATGTCGGGGATGTAAGGTTATGTAAATATCATTGTGTATGTATTTAGTTAAAGTCAAAAAATAGTAAACTCTGATATGTGAATGTGATTATGGAAATAGAATGGTAAATAGGTGAGAGGTGACTAACACCGAATGATAGCCCAACTGTTTGTAGGATGGTCACGATGAGGGAAAGGTAAGAATTAAATAATAAATGAAAAGCGAAAAATTTACTCTGATTTTTAGGTAATTTGGGTCGTGACAAAGAGGATCGATCCCTTCCCAACAGCGAATCGATCTCCATGTGATTCTACCTAGAAAGGATCGATCCCTTTCCAAACACAGATCGATCTCGAATGGTTTCTGACTAGAGCAAATCGATCCCTTCCCAAGAACATATCGATCCCTTCCTAAGAGCAAATCCATCCCATAGCTCATTTATTGAATACTTGTGTAGTTCAACCAAAGAAAGATTGATCTCTCACCCTAGGAGATCGATCTCACAATACCATTTCTATTTAAAAGCCCTACAGCCAAGCCTTCTTCCCCAAAATATCAATTTTCTCTCCATAGCAAAGTGAATAAGCTCTTTCTCACTCTAAAATATCATCACCTTCCAAACAGATATGAGAAAAGTTGCTTTTAGCAAAGTTGTTCCTAGTGATAAGGAGAACAACATAGTCAAAATTTAGTAGTTAAATCTTTGGATTGAAGGAGCAAGGTGTTTCCCCCAATTTTGGCCAAAAGAGAAAGGTTAAGCTAAGTAAGTTTTCAATACACCAACTTCAAATTTGTTAATCTAGACATTTTTATAAGTTGATTGGTGTATGTATAGTTGGCTGAAACATCCTTGAGCATGCTTAATAATCCATGACCAGTGTGAAAAAGTGAGCTATGGTTTGATTTAATGATGAATTGATTATACTATGGTGATGCTGATGTTATATGCATGATTTTGAGATGGTTTTATGAAATCAGTTTACTGAATTGGATGAAGCTATGAAGTGCGCATATAAGGTGTTTGTGAAAATGCATGAATGAATGGAAAACTAAGGTTAAAGTATGCATACCAAGTGTTTGATAAAATAACTAAGTGAGTTTACTAGCCAAATTGGTTAGGAATGGCATGGCGATGGCTAGCATTCAGCTATGGTGGCGTAATGGGTGTTCGGCCACCATGCCATGTTCAAATGTGATCATGGGTCAAGCTTGATGTAATCGACTCAATAAGATATATTGACTATGATGAAGTTAGAATAATGAGTTATGAGTGTTGACTGATGTGATTGATGAATATTTACAGCTCCCAAGGATATATCTGAAGCCAATTAGACTCAATCACGAAAAGTGGGAAAAGAGGAAGAAGAAGCTTTCGAGTGATTTGAGGTGAGAGAATTTTGTTGGCTCATAGAGATATCTATACAAGTTTTCGAGCGCATTTACAATTTCTTAAAAATGTTTGAGGGTCATAGAAAAGAATTAATGTTTTAAAGGGTCCAGAATGATTTATCCCTGGGAAGGGCAAAATATGGGATTTTAGAAAAGATCATGAAAAGTAAGAACAAGATGTTCTTGACTCTTTTACTATTTTTAGCATGTGGATAGGTAAGCTGGCTAGCATTTAAATGATTTGTAAGAAAACAACTTGATTTGGTTTTAATAACCATGCTTTGCAAAAAAAATTAGCCACCTACATGGGTTTTTTGGAAATAAAGCATGCTGGAGCGCTGCTCACACGAGATTTGACATTTTCATACATGCATTAGTGGGTAAATTTTTTTTAATGAGTTTAGCAATCCATAGTATCTTTAAGCTTTGACTTCATTAATTTAGAATAAGATCACTCATTTTTATCAAATTTTTGTAGGTAAATTTCATCTAAGTTTTTCAGTTTTAGCCTTATTTTAAGATTAGTCAATTAGTTTGAGAAATGAACATTTTGGTCCAAAATTATCAATTTGATAGTACCAAAAAAAAATCGTTCTATTAGGTCACTATTAAAAAATCTATTAACCTAAACATTTGTTACTCATGAAATATCCATAATGCCCTTTTTAGGTATTAAAAAAAATCATACATAAAATAATTTTTTAAATATATTTGAAAATAATAAATAGTAATAAAATTTAATGTTGATACTTGGAAATGTTATATTATTAGTTCAAGTTTGGTAATTGAGTGATATATATTAAAGTCATTTATGATTTTGGATCGAAATGTCTATTCTTAAAATTAATGGACTAGAGTTAAATTATGATAAAACCTTGAAGTCCTCATTAGAATTTATCCAAATTTTGTCAAACAAAATCATTTTTTAACTTTTGTCAAATTATTAATTTTTTATCAAATTTTAACCAAGGCCTTAAATCATGCAAAATGCTACATAATTCTTGACATAGTTAAAAATTAAAACGTACATTAATAAAAAAAAGTGCTAAAAAAAATTATGAAAAGATAGTGGTTTGTGTCTATACACACAATATGTCTCATGCAAAGCACCTAAGTGCTAAATTAAGTATATGTAGTGTATTTATCATTGTCATATTGAGATAAAAAAAATAGGAGTGTATTTAGAAATTATTTTCGAGTGCCTTTGGATAAAATTTTTTTAAATTTTGATGCATTTGAAAATAAATACATTTTAAAATGTATTAATTTAAAATATTAGTATTTATAATTATTTTATTTGAGTAAATATTATTTAGAAATTTTTTTGAATACTTTGATGAAATAAAAAAATTATAAAAATAATGATATTATATATTAAAAAAGAATAAAAAATGTTTTTATTTTTAATTTTATATTTAATAGTGGACCATACCTACTAAATTAAGTGAAAGTTTGGGTTTAAGTGGATTTTGAAGGATTTTGAAAAATCTGGAAGGATTTTAAATAACTATTTTTTAAGTGAATTTTTATTAGAGAATCTTTCAAAATTTAGATATTTTAAATTTAAATAAATAAAAAAATTAAATTTTAAACATTTGAATATCATTGATCGAAGTGATTGTGAAATCTCTCATCCAAAAAATTGATCCAGGAATTGCTATAAAACTTTAAAGCAGAGGAATCTGTCTTCTATAGTTCGATGCTGTCTAACTCTTTCAGTTCAAAAGTGAGAAGTTCCACTCCAAATGAAAGTTAATAGTCAAAACTATGAGACATGAGAACAACAAAATATGCCTCAAAACTCAACATTTTCCAAGCGACCTTCCACTACAAAGCATTGGAATTACGGAAGCATTAGCCAAGAAAAATTCCAGCCCAAATCAACCCAGTTGGTCTGACACCATTAGAAACCAACTTTCTCAAGGAAATCCTAAACAGGTGCTTTCTTTGTACACCCAAATACGCCAAAACGGACTCTACATTTTAGGCCTGGTTCCTTTGATTTTCAAGGCATGTGCTTCTGCTTCAAACCAAACTTATGGGAAATCTTTGCATGCCGAATCAATCAAATTCGGGATAGACTTTGATTTGCATACTGCCTCGTCATTGCTGAATATGTATTCAAAATGCGCCAACTTGGTTGATTCCCGGAAGGTGTTTGATGAGATGCCTGAGCGAAATGTGGTGACATGGAATGCGATGATTTCTGGGTATTTGAGAAATGGGGATAGAGATTCCGCCTTGGATTTGTTTGAGAAGATGTCAGTTAGAAGAAATTCAGTGACTTGGATTGAGATGATTGATGGGTTTGCAAAGAGTAGAAATACTTTGAAAGCAAGGCATTTTTTTGATAAAGTTCCATTAGAGTTGAGAAATGTGGTAACTTGGACGGTGATGGTTGATGGGTATAGTGCAAACGGTGAATTAGAGGCTGCAAGGGAACTTTTTGAAATGATGCCTGAAAGGAATTTCTTTGTTTGGTCATCGATGATTTCTGGGTATTGTAAGAGGGGAGATGTTAAGGAAGCAAGGAATATTTTTGATAGAATCGCTGTTAGGAATTTGGTGAATTGGAATTCATTAATTTCAGGTTATACACAAAATGGGTTTTGTGAGGAAGCTTTGGAAATGTTCAGGAAAATGCAGAGTGAAGGTTTTGAACCTGATGAAGTTACTATCGCAAGTGTTTTATCTGCTTGTGCGCAGTTAGGTGAATTAGATGTTGGGAAAGAAATCCATTATCTTATTAAGGTGAAGGGAATGAAAGTTAATCAATTTGTTTTGAATGCATTATTGGATATGTATGCAAAATGTGGAGATTTAGCTCATTCAAGATTGATCTTTGAAGGAATGAGTCATAGGACAAGCGCCTGCTGGAATTCTATGATCTCAGGTTTTGCTATTCATGGACAGAGTGAAGAGGCGCTTGAGTTTTTTAGAAGAATGGAAGAGTCGAATGAGATGCCAGATGAGATCACTTTCCTTTCTCTTCTATCAGCTTGTGCCCATGGGGGATTTGTAGATGAAGGGCTAGATATCTTCTCTAAGATGGAGAAGTACGGCTTGGTAGCAGGCATCAAACATTATGGTTGCTTGGTAGACCTTCTGGGGCGTGCCGGAAGATTGAAAGAAGCTTTCGATTTAATCAAGAGAATGCCTATTAAGCCGAATGATGTAGTTTGGGGGGCTTTACTTGGAGCTTGCCGGGTTCATTTGGACACAGACTTGGTAGAACAGGTGATGCAAGAGATTGGCAGAATGGATCATGGCATGGATTCCGGAGATAATTCACATTACTTGCTGCTATCAAATATTTTTGCTGCTTCAGACAGATGGGAAATGGCTGAAAAAATGAGGATGGCTATGGTGAATATGGGGTTTCAAAAGACTCCAGGCCTCAGTTCAGTTATACCGTGTCATAAAGAGCCGCAAAATAGTTCCTACCTGAGTATGATGTAATAAGCCACTATCCCTCTTGAACTATGATGGACCATGCAGAGATGTGCAACAATGCAAATTCCAAAGTGGTAGAAGATAGTGGGCGTTGGCTCAGTCAATCATCTCGTTTGTCTCGATTGAAAAGGATCTCGATTTTGAGCATTGGTGATCTCTCCAAGTGAAAACACCGACGCAGTACCATAACTGGAATGTCAGGACCCTTTTTTCATAAGCTAATACTAAAGCTGAATGTAATCATTTCTTAATGTGAATATCTTCATATTGATTTCCTTTGAAGGTGGTGAAGTGGACGATATTTGAAGCTGTTGACATGTCTGGTAAGATTCTCTGCAGAGATGGAAATTGATCAGGGGATGTTTATGATATCTTTTTCAAGTGTGTTTCGATATTTAAGTCAATTAAAGGTATAAAGGGTGTTTAAAAAATGGACTAAGTTCGAAAAAGAGGAAGTGCAGGAAAGATGCTGAGAGAAGGAAAGAGAGTAGAAGAGAGTGTTTGCATTAGGAAAAGTGTTCGAAGAGAGTGTTTGCATTACAAAAAAGCGTTAAAAGAGTGTTGGAGATAAAAGCTTTCTTCGGTTTCCTTCTATTTATACATTTATTAACCGAGTAATCAAATGTACTCATGAATGCATGTAGTTGTCTCTTATTTCGGAAATATTAGTACACGTGATTATGTTATTTGTCAATTAATTATTGTTATGACTGATATGATATTAGACTATTTTGGACCTAACATTTTTAAATTTTTTTCCTGGAAGATCATCTCTGAACAGATACTTAACGAAAAAAAAAAGATATTATTATATCTTTATTAAAAAAAAAATGTTTTCTTATGTAAGAGGGGGAAGGCAGCTGACATGGGAGCTGATTGGTGGTGTACTCTCATTTAGAGTTGGTAAAAGTTGGTCCGAGCTCGAAAACCCGTTCGAGCCCACCTAAAATCGAACTCGAGACCGAATCGAATTGACTAAAAAGTCAAAGGTCCGAGTTCGAAAAAAACCCGATCCGAAAAAATCCGAACCCGATAAAGATCGAGCCCGAAAAAATTCGAATCCGAAAAAATTCGAATTTGATATAACCCGAGCCCGATACGACCCGAGTCCGAAATCGACCCGATCCGAAACCCGAGAAAACTCGAATTTATAATCTGAAAAACTTGAATTATAATTATATAATTATTATATTAAAAAATAAATAAATAATACACTTTTTTAATTAAAATTTATAAAATTTTAAAATAATCATTATTTATTTATTACATAATTATATCAATAATTTATTATCAACAAAATAAATATTGAATATTTAAATTCAATTATTAAATAAAAGTATTTTAAAACACAATATAATATTCAATATCAAATAATTTTCAATATTATGCTTATTATATTTGAAATAATAAATAATAAATATATTATTAAATATAACATTTGATTTTATTATAAAAACAATTATTATACTATTTTATTATATTTATTTCATATTAAAATTTAAATTTCAATACAATAATAAATCATATATATATATAAATCATTATATAATTGTAAGATTTATTTAAATTTGATATTTCGTATAAAATATTGAATACATTATTAACAAAATTTAAATTTAAATTCTGACTTCTATAACTCGTAAACAGAAAAACAATGATTTGCTTTTTAAATTGTGATTATGCTAAAAATAAGAATTAAAAGTTGAAAGAGGGGACCATACCCTTTTAAAGACTGTAATAACTTTTTCACTGTAAAAAAAAATTCAGACACAACTATAACATGTTTGCATCCAAATTCCCATGTCATTAACAAGTCAATAATTGTTATGTTCTAAATTAGTCTAATATAGTAGGAAACAAACCAGTAAAGAAAACATCAAACACCTAAAACTATGACATGTAACATTACAAGAACAACAAAATAGAAAACATATAATCATTCTCATACACAGCCACCTAACCATGGAGAA
Source organism: Firmiana major (assembly GCA_033439115.1). NCBI lineage: Eukaryota > Viridiplantae > Streptophyta > Magnoliopsida > Malvales > Malvaceae > Firmiana > Firmiana major. The sequence continues at coordinate 6,148,081 of CM065909.1, forward strand.
ACCAATCCCTAGCCACACATTACATGAAGAACAAAACAGGAAAAATACGATCATTCCATTCAACGCTAGCGGCTTGATGAATAACATGCTCGGAAAGATTGTAAATGCAGGAAGCAACCAAACTCTCCAAGAGCGAGTCTTCAAATAAGATTAATAAGGTAATGATCAATCACAATTACTCGTAATAAAAAAATTTAAATTTTTAACAATATAAATAGTAAGAAATAAAATATCAACACACATTGCAATTAAAACTCTTCATCCTCCTCCATAAACCAACTAGTTCAATTTAATTCAACATTCCTTCCAAATCTCATTATTTCATATTCTTCATCTAATAAAATATATAAAAATAATCATATAATAATTTAAATAATAAAAAATTAATAAAATAATAATGACACTAAAATCTTACCATTTTGATCTATATCATATCAATACAGTCAATTACGATTGGTAATCAAAATTTATGCATTATGTGTTGTGAGACAATTTTTTCATTTGTTGATAACTCTACCACTCATACTAAATACTGATTCAGATGCAACTGTGGTAATTGGAATACTCAATATATCCTTAGCCATAAGTGAAAGTACATAGTATCGAAATTGATTTTTTTTTCTCGTTGTGCATAAAATAATAAATAATAATAAAAAATTGAAATAATTACATCGCACCACGTGGTGCGAGGAAAATGCGCCACGTGGCGCATTTAAAAAGAAGAGGCAAGAGACTACCCTCCCGCACTGTAGGCGGGAGAGTCTCCCGCACAGACAAGAGGCGCGCCGCGAACACGCCACGTGGTGCGAAACTAAATATGCGGGAGGTACCCTCCCGCACACTGACGGGAGGGTACCTCCTGCGAAACTGCGGTGGGAGCCTGCCTCAGTTTCCTTTTGCGCCACGTGGCGCAATGATAGTGCGCCACGTGGCATAAGAAATGTATCCGTAAATATTTTTTTGACAATTTTACCCTTAAATATTTTTTGATTCTACATATCCGTAAAACAATAAAAATATTTAATTAGTAGATAAATACGTAATTAAAGTTGAAATCAATCCCTATAAAAAGGGATCAGGTATGATCTATTAAACGAAGTCTCTATTTTCTTTACTAAAACTCTGTCAAATTCTCCGTCTGACTTAAACATCGGAGTGCTTAAGTAGGGAAAAACCTCTGCGTCTCTCTGATCATTCTTTTTCTTGCAGAGTTTTCGGTAGCACGTAACACAAAAATTAAGGCGAAGACGTCAGCAATTCGACACTGTTGTAACTGAGCAACAACACTTCCAATAATCAAGAACATCAATTTGAAATCTCATAATCTTCTCTTGGTTCATTCAAATATACATCTAACTTTGATTTATATAAAATAGATCCAGAATTGAATCTTCTAAATCCCCACAATAACAAAATAAGTTCATATATGAAATTATAATAACAAATGTAAATTAAAACTGAAAAAAAAATACTTAATATAAAAAAATAATAATTTAATAAGTTACTAAAGCAATTTATATTAAACTTTTGAACAAAAAATTAAAAAAAAATTAAACTTACACTCAAATCTTCAGAAATATTTCTTCTATTGCTTTGATCTTTATCCCCGGTCATCATGAATGATTGGAAAGAAGATTATTTTGATTCTCTTACTCCTTGAAAAGTAGTTTCATTTCTTCCAAAATATTCATCCACTTATTTTCATATTCAACACCCAATTTTACGAAAAGAAATTGTCAAAGTTGCAACTTGAACCTAGGATTAAGTATAGCTCCAAAAGACAACACACGAGTGTAATCATCCCAATACTTACAAAATTTTTCATTAATCTTCATTGCCATTAATTCCTTAATTTCGTCTTCACATTTCACATTTACTTAACATTTCAGGAAAAAAAAAATATTATGAAACTTTTATTAATATAATTTTAGTGACTTTTGTTTAAAATTTAAAAACTTATTATTTTAATTATAATTATCTACTTTAATTTCATAATTATTTATATTATACTTTATTTTTTAAGCTCACAAAGTTTTATTGTATAAATATATTTTTTAATGTATTATATCAACTACAAAATATCACTCATATGGTAGTGTATAATTGTATATGATATAATTATATCAAATGTTAAAAATATATAATTTTTTTCATTCAATATTTCAAATTTTTAATGAGACATTTGATTAATTAATGTAAACGATTATATTTAATGCAATAATCTTAATTATGATTTATTGACAAATAAAAAATAAATTAGAAATAAAATAAAGCTAATTAATTGATTATTTATTCATATTAAGCATTTTTTTGGTAAATGATAATATTAATTGGTATTTTTCTTCCTATAATATCTATATGTAATATTGTCTTTTGCATTTAATGAATATAATTATATCTACTATTTTATAGTAAATATTGTAGAAAATTAAAAAAGAGTAAATGATTTTTTTCAAATAATAAATATTAAAATATAGAAATTTTTTTTCATATAAATATTTATTAAAATATAAAATCATATAAAAATTAAATTAATTATCACATTCAAAATTTTTTAAAAAAATCATAACTAATAAAATTTCAAAATATTTCAAGTCGATCCGCTAAACCCGTCCAACTAGAACCGAGACCGAACCCGAAAAAACCCGAACCCGAAGAAATTCGAAATCGAAAAAATCCGAACCCGAAAAAACTCAAACCAAAAAATACCCGAACCCGAACCGAGCCCGCCCGAATCCACCCGAACCCGCCCGTTTGCCACCTCTACTCTCATTGCTACAATGCGGAGGCTATGATGTAGAAGGTGCTAGATGATTTTTAATAGTGCCGAAAGGGTGGAAATGCAGGCTGAGAACTTCTCTTCTGCTATCGTATGGGAGGCTATGGAGATACATGGACTTTTTGACAGCAAGGTTAAAATGCACAATGAGCATGGCCTTATACGTTGGGATAGGCCAGTTGAAGGTTCTGTTAGGTTAATACAGACGGAGCAGCACAAGGGAATCCAGGGCAAGTGGGCTGATCAGATTGCATACAAGGAGATGCATTGTTGGGTTTAGAACACATTTGGATATTTATACAAATGTGGCAGCTGAATTATCGGCCTTGAGATATGGAGTACTTCTAGCTTGGAAGTTGGAACCTAGGATTAATGAAAGTTGTGGATGAACTTGATGCCTTGGTAGTAATCAATCTAATAAAAGAAGCAGATAATAAAGTTCATACACTTGGAGGTATCATTGAAGATTGATGTTGCCTTCCACTAAACGGCAACGGGATTACGACTTCCATGTATTCGGATTGCACTGACGACAAGGAGATGACGTCGATGTAACTTGTTCCTCGTATAGTCTGCAAAAACAACAGGAATCAGAGGGGGCAGGGATTTATCCCTGCACGCGCACTCCGATGATTAAGTTAGAAATCGAGAGTTGTGTATGAAGGAATGAAGAAGAGAATGTATTACTTAATTCAGAGAGTTAAAGTTTTTTTTTTTCCTTTCTTTTTGTTCTCGGTCCTCTCTTTCTGAGAGCTCACCTGGATATTTATAGGTTTCTCTAAGTCGGTTCGAGCTGAGGCCCAGGCGTGTGTCTGGGCCGCGACAGAGTCATAGAGCACTCTGTCGCGCTTCGGGTCAAGCAGCTTGCGGGGGAGTCGGCAGCGGCAGAGTACCCGTGGACCTCTGCCGCAGACTATGCGGGAGACCTCTGCCGCAAGCTGTGCGGGAGACCTCTACCGCGGCTTGCGGGAGACCTATGTCGCAATAGAGGCGATGGAGGTCTGTCGCCCCTACTGTGCGGCACACATACCAGGCGACAGAGTGCCTATTGCCTCGAACACGCTGTCGTTTAACAAGCAACTGTGTCGCATGGCAACTCTGTCGCCACATCAGCCACGTGCTCATTCTTGTTCTGACACGTGGCAGTCTCTGGTTGGCGGTTAGTTGTACACGTGGATTTTGGTGACACGACCACCATCAATTGCTCCCCACTCTTTGGTAGGAATTTTTCCTGTGAAAGAGGATCTGGGTCCGAATTTTTCTCGGGTCGGGTCGGATCTCTGCGCGTGTTGGGAGTTGTGCCTTTTGACATGGATACAGGCTATGTGATAGCTAGTCTACGCTTGGAGTCGGATCTGTTGGACAAGATCAGAGTGGCTCAGCAGACTGATCCATTTTGCATGGATCTGAGTGGTCAGATGCAGAGGGGCACAGTGACTAATTTTGAGTTGAGTTTAGATGGACTATTGAGGTTCAGATGCAGATTGTGTGTTCCCAAGGATCTAGGACTCAAGAGACTGATATTAGCGGAAGCTCATTCGTCGAGGTACACGTTACATCCGGGGAGTAACAAGATGTATTAGAACCTCCGGAAGGTGTAATGGTGGTCGGGTATATAGAGAGATGTAGCAGATTTTGTGGCAAAATGTCTCGTATGTCAGAAAGTGAAGGTAGAGCATCAGAAACCTATAGGGTTATTGCAGCCTCTACCTATACCGACATGGAAATGGGAGCATATCACCATGGATTTCGTGATGGGTTTACCGAGGACCTGCAGGAATCAAGATGCTATATGGGTGATCGTCGACAGACTGACGTAGTCAACCCACTTCCTAGCGATGAGAGCTACTGATACTCTGAGTTCATTGGTAGAGCTGTATGTATGCGAGGTAGTGAGGTTACATGGTGTACCAGTGAGCATAGTCTCTGATAGGGATTCCCGCTTCACTTCCCACTTTTGGGAACATTTTCAGGAAGCTATGAGAACCCAGTTGAGTTTGAGCACCGCTTTCCATCCTCAGACAAATGGTCAGTCAGAGAGGACTATACAGACTCTGGAGGATATGTTAAGAGCATGTGTGCTAGATTTTAGAGGCTCCTGGGATGACCACTTGCCACTAGCCGAGTTCGCCTACAACAACAGTTATCATTCGAGTATCGGGATAGCACCATATGAGGCTTTATATTGTCGTAAATGCCATTTCCCTATTGGATGGGAAGAAGTGGGTAACCGTAAGATTTTCGCTCCTGACTTGGCTACACAAGCATCTGAGGACGTCCTTTGGATTATAAAGAGATTGAGGACAGCTCAGAGTAGACAGAAGTGTTACACTGACAAGAGATGAAGGCCACTAGAGTTTGCAGTTGGTGAATCCCTGTTCCTGAAAGTTTCTCCTTCCAAGGACATAGCGAGATTTGGGAAGGGAGGAAAGTTGAGTCCTCGTTATATTGGACCCTTTGATATACTTGATCGAGTGAGAGATAAGGCCTATGGTTGGCATTGCCACCAGATTTGTCAGGCGTGCATAACGTCTTCCATATTTCGATGCTTCGGAAGTATCATTTGGATCCGATACATGTGATTAGTTATGAGCCTTTGGAGCTCCATGAGGACATGTCATATGTTGAGAGATCGATTCAGATACTGGATAGGAAGGAGAAGGTCTTGAGATTGAAGACTATCGGATTAGTGAAGGTTCCTTGGCAGCATCATACTTCAGAGGAGGCTACTTGGGAGCTGGAAAGTCTGATGCGAGAGAAGCACCCCCATCTGTTTGATAACTGACTTGGTTTTAATTTGGAGGACCAAATTTTCTTAGTTGGGGAGGATTGTCAGACCCGTATTTTTATGTAGCTTGTTCCTTATAATTTATACATGTATAGACATGTATTGAGTTATTTAAATCATAAGAAGAGTATTTACTAGATTTAAGTGTGCTTTAACACTTAAAAGCTACATAAAGGCCTAATGTGAACTATAAGGGCTATAGGTTAAACCGAATGGATCTAAATCATTCTGACTAAAGAGAAGAACTTATGATGTGAAAATATAGAAAGTTCATGAAGGAAAGTCAGTTTGATTTGGTCTCGAACACATAAAGGTAGAGTAAATGCAAAAAAAAGGGGAAAAATAGACCTTTTAAGTCGTTCGAGGTGTTTTAGGTATATTCACTTCCCGAAAATGGCCAAAACGTAAAGATGAGAGTGTAAAACATAAGATATGACACTTTCAAAATTTTGAGAAAAAGTCAACTTGGTCAATAATTAAGGAAAAAGTCAACTATAGTTAAGAAAAGTGGACTTTTACCATAGTTGACTAACCATGGTTAGGAATTAACCTAAGTATGGAGAAAAAATTTGGGGAAAAATATTTTTGGTTAGAATACAAAGATAATCATCCCTGAAAGTAAGAAAAATTTATTCGGAAGGATTCTAGATTAAAATTAATGGATAAAAACGCAATGGGCCAAAGTTGGAAATATTAAAGCCCATTAAGGCATCATAAGTGTAGGCCGAATTTGGGAAGCCCAATGGGTCGAATTTTTGGGCCAATTTATGGGCCCAATATTGAGACAATTGAAGGCCCAATAGGTAGTAAAAATTTCAGCTCAAAATCCAAAAGGAAAAGCCCAAACCGAGAAGCTCAATTGAAAGCCCATTTGAATAAGTTAAAAGCCATTAATGAAAGGTAGCAAAGTCCAAAATGATAACTATTACCTAAACTTTTTGGAAGTCAATTAAGGTGGCTGGATTTTAGCTTAATGACTAAGTAATGGACTTATAAATACCAGCCAACACATAATCATCTTTATCCTTTCATTCTCGGCAAAGTGAAGAAACCATAACCGAAAAGTTTTCTAAGCTTTCTCTCACTAGAAATCACTAGAAAAAAGGCATATTTGGAACTTGCAATCTTCACGAAAGTTGTTCCAAATTGAGAGGAGAGTGACATATGTTGGAATTGGCTATCAAGGAGCCATAGTGTACAAACCGTGAGGCTTCAAAGTTTCTGCCAAGTGTGAACACAAATACTAGTTATAATTTCAAGCTTCCAACTTCATATATGTTAATCTATGATTTATATGGAGTTGATTGGTATATGTTTTATGGATTGAAACGCATGAAAACACTATGAACATGTGATGGCCGAAAGTTGGTATATGAGTTTTGATAAATACCCATGTGATTTTAAGACATGTATAGGTTGATATGCTTGTAGACATGATTATGGCATGGTTAGTTATAATCAATTTGTTCATATGGATGGTGGTATGATATTGGTACATAAGGTGTTTGATAAAATGCCAACATGAACTATAGGAAAGGCTTAAGACATGCCAACCAAGTGTTTGTGAAAATGCCTAAGTGAATTTGGCTAAACAAATGGACATGGACAACAAGCCATGGTGTGACCGACGGCATGGGATGCTCTCGGCCATTGCATGTGGTCGAGAAGTCCAATGGGCCAAGCCTAATTATTTTAGGCTCAATGTGATGTAATGGGTCTCAGATAAGTCTAATAAGAGTTGGTAGGCCCCACAAGCCCAATAGGCCCAACGAAAATGAATAGTAAAATGGAAATGGGCTTAAGGCATAGTTAGACCCATTAAAGTTTATTAAAGCCCATTAAGGGAAATAGACTGTATTTAATGTGAAATATAGTAGGAAAAATATAATTAACCTGATAAATGGTTATATACAGCTCCAGAGATTATTGGAGGAGCGAATTGGTCTGCTGGATCGAGCAGCGTTGAGAAAGTAAAATTTCTCGAGTGATTGCAGGTAAGGGACTTTTGTGAGTAGTTAGAGATACCTGCACGTATTTTCGTCTGCTTTTACATTCACTTAAAAACTCTGAGGGTCAGTGTCACGACCCAAATTACTTAAAAATCAGAGTAAATTTTTCGCTTTTTCATTTATTATTAAATTCTTACCTATCTCTCATCGTGACCATCTTACCAAATAGTTGGGCTATGATTCGGTGTTAGTCACCTCTCACCCATTTACCATTCCATTTCCATAATCACATTCACATATCAGAGTTTACTATCTTTTGACTTTAACTAAATACATACACAATGGTATTTATATAACCTTACATCCCCGACATCATATACGTTTACAGTACTATGCATTACATAATTAGATACAAAACTATACAAATGTGTATACCTGTCTCATGATGGGAAGCAGCGGATACCAAACTTGCAAGTCCCCAGCCGCTTACTGATTACTGTGAGTGCTCTGAAAAGATGGGAAAATAAGGGGGTGAGCAAACCACAAGCTCAGTAAGGCAATTATGCAAGTAAGTAGATAGCTCCACTATCTACATGCTCATAATGTCGTGTCCCTAAAAATCAATTTCTTTTCATTAAAATCTCAAGCACAAAATCATGTATTTCATCATGACTTAGTTTATAAAACTGTTCGTGCATATATAAATCATACTACTTATTCGTCAATAGCATTTTATGTGACATCAGTAAATCATACTTAGCATGAATTAAATCAAAATCATGCATTATTTCATGTGATATAAAACAAATCATGAGATACAATCATTTCATGAATTTATCATTAAAGCATGGAAAACTCATCATGCTACTGCATTTAAATAATTTCATTTAAAACGCAGTATAAAATAACCCAAAGGGATTAAACATCTCATAATTCAATTCCAAACTCATAAAACAATTCATTAAAATTCATTATAAAACTTCGGTTATAAAACCGCCCTTCTTTCAGGGTCACATATCATAAAATCATAAAATCGGGGGCCTGACCCCTCCCTCGGGTCTACCCTGGTCTATCGACTAATAATTATATCATGTGAGACAAGTAGGTGACTATCAGTAACAACATAGGACTATGGCCATAACCTAGTGATCCCTGGCAACACGGTACCTAGTGTGCGGGGTATCACACCTGAAACGGGAGGTGGGTCGATCCTACCCGCCAGAATAGCATAACATCAGGATTGCGAGGGCAAGGCTTGCTGCCTCGTGGCTAATGCCACTCCACTCCAACAATCCCCACGGTACAGCGTACTCCGCGTGACATACACGGTACAACGTACTCCGTGAACCCAAGCTCAGTCAGGGGTGCCTGCAATAGGTCTTATCCACCCATATCATCTCTGTCTTAGTATGCACGTGTGAGCATATCGTCTCATTGTGACACAGTCTAGAGGAGGCTCCAACACAGCTATATGCATGTCATATAAATCCCTGTGCGAGCGAAGCTCAAGGACGGCTCCATGCATATTCATGATATCAGAAAATCTCGTGCGAGCGAAGCTCTAGCACGATTTCATAGAAATCAATGAATTCTGCGTACGAGCAGCGCTCCAGTACGACTTAAAAAAATTATAAATTCAAGTAAAATCCACGTATGAGTAATGCTCTAGTACGGATATGTATAAAAACTCAGTGAAAACCTCGTACGAGAAAAACTCCAGTACGACTATAAAATGAGTTATAAAACCATATAAAACTTCATGTGAGCAAGCTCCAGCACAGTGTTATGCATCAATAAATCAAATCTCGTGCGAGTTACACTCCAGCATGGCTTTATGCATAAATAAATCAAATCTCGTGCGAGTTACACTCTAGCACGGCTTTTATGTAATTATCATATCAAAACAGGATGCTAGCTAGGCTCCAGCACTTCTCATGCATTTCACAATAATAAAAATCAGGTGCGAGCAACCGCTCTAGCACATTTCATGCATATGATGTCAAACAAGCAGGTGCGAGCAACTGCTCAAGCACATTTATTCACACTCACAAACACAGATATAGTGCGAGCTATGCGCCAGCACTATTTATTTCCATATAAACTTGATAGTTGGCTCATTTTTCAAAGAAATTTCATTTAAATATTAATAACACCTACGTAGTGTTATCTTGTGAAATTTATGCAATTATTGGCCAATTTATCGATTTGCTTTACTTAAAACCAATAAAATTCCTTAATTCGAAAAATTCCTTAAATCATGCATTTCATGCATGTCATGCTTTCACCATCCTTAGGTGAACTTCCCTTAATAGGGGTAAAATAGACTTTTACCTATTTCGAGTCCTTAAAATCTTTGAACCATTTCTAGGACCTTTACACATAATCAGGGTATACATACATATTCAGTGTACAGAAAAGCTATTAAAATACGTGTAGCTACCTCTAGCTACTCACACAATTCCCTTACCTCATTTTCTGTACAGTCTGACCTTTCCACTGATGACTTGTCACGCAGTCCGATTTGCTCTCAATCAAATCTCCAAAACTGCGTATAAATATACATCAGGTCAAATACAATACAATTAATTGTATTTCATCTTTTTCTGTGCTTAATTTAAATCATTGGGCCTGTTTACCCATATTGGGCTCGATTGTACCATAATGGGTCTTAATCGGCCTTAAGCCCGTTTTCTCACTTACTATTCACATTATCGAGGCCTATTGGGCTCATGGGGCCAACCAGTATTTATTGAGCCTCATTCTAAATTCTCGAATAGCTTATTTAATTATTTACGACAATTTATCTCAATTTCCAGAATTTAATTCATTTAATGCGAAAATTAAATCCGTAATTTATCTAACACGCATAACGATGCAAATTGTTGTAAATAAGGGTTACTTACCCATGATTCCATGATAATACGCAAATCGAAACTGTCTCAAGCTCTCGTTTGACGTCAATTGTCGAGCTACACAATTAAATATTTTTTCGGGTAAACTTCCAGTCGGATATTAATTAAATTAAATATTTCAAAATTTAAATCGGTCAATTCGTCCGCTTACCGACTTACCCGTAGCTCGAGTGCATAACTGGAATTTTCTCCAATGTTTCCTCTTTTTCTTTTTCCCTTTTTTTTCTTCTTTTCCTTTTCTTTTAAGGTGAACGGGTTTGATCCAGTTCAACCCGGTTCAAACCACCGATTCAGTTTGGTTTGGCCGGTTCGATACCTCACCAATCGGTTCTCCACCGATTTTCGCTGCCAACAGCTCCGCGGGGTCGTCCACAGCTCGGATCTGGGGTCAGTTTCGTCTGTGCTGGCTAGAAAGTGGTCGGTCCGGCCTATTTTCTCCTCGCCGTCGGTGCCCTTTCTTTTCTTGTTGTTTTTCGGCGCTAGCCGCCGTCTCACCGACCGATTCAACTGCTGATCGGTCGGTTTTGGCGTGGACCTCCTTCGGCTGGAGGTGGCCGGCCCTAGATCGACGCCGGTCACCGATTTTTCCTTTCTCCCTCTCTCGGTTTCCTTTCGCTGACGTTTCTCTCGCCGCCGATTGTGCTTCCATCGTCGGACTTTGCCTAGGTCGGCGTCGGCTACCTCACCTGGTGGGTGCGCCGCCGGCCGCTCCGTCCGGTGAGGGAGGACTGACTCCCTCAGTCCCTGCTTCGTTTTCGTTTCCAGTTTTCGCGTTTTCGCAAAAACATTTTTTTTTACTTTATTTTATTTTTATTTTTATTTTTCTTTATTTATAATTTATTTTTATTATTATTTTAATTAATTAAAATAATATTAAAATCCCAAAAATATCTAAAAATTTCTTATTTAATTATTAAAAATCCAAAAATATCTTAAAAAATTATATTTAATTCATTTTAACCAATAAATAAATTTATCAGTATTATTTCGACTTTTTGGTATATTTTTCAATTATTTTCGGGATTTATTTTTCGATGTGAAATTTTTGATTAATTCCAATAAATTCGTATCTTGATCAATTTAACCCGAAATTTAATTATTTCTTCGTTATTAATCAAGATTTCTCATTCCCATATTTTTAATTAAATTTTCTTGTCCCGATTAATACCGAGTTTCGATCTTTTGACTGTTTTACCCTTGCACGTGTTCGGTAATTCCATTTCAATCCTTTTGCATTTTTCATTTCGTGTTTTAACTAAAATCGGATCTTACAGTCAGAGAAAGTAAATAATAATTATTGTGACCCGATAGTGGCAAATTACGATTTTGCCTTTAGTTAGGAAAAAAGTCAACTTTTGTGAAAAGTTGTAAAAAGCATGGAAACCACCATTTTGAGTGTTTTACTGCTGTTTAGCAGAAGAATAAATAGATGGGCTAATGATTTTAAGGTTGATGTTAATTAAGCACACTTTATAGTGCTGATTTTTATGTTTTGAAAATCATCCCTTTTTAAAGAGCCATCTATCGAATTATGTGAGAATAAATCGTGCTAGAGCACATCTCACACTTGATTTCATATATTTTCCACATATATTAGTGTTGGATTGTGATTCGCACTAGATTTCCATGACATGCATGATAGAGTGCTGGAGTTATTACTCGTACTCAGTTTTATATGATATATGCATGAGAGAGTGCTGGAGCAATTAGCTCGTACTCGAATTTTACATGAGATGCATGACAAAGTGCTAGAGCGTTGCTCATACTCGATTCTTCATGATTTATACATGACATAGTACTGGAGCTATTGCTCGTACTTGATTTGATGAGTTTTGTGCATAGCATGGTATTGGAGCTATTGCTCGTACTTGATTTGAAACATGAACTATGCATTGACCTAGTTGCTGGAGGTTTACTCACACTAGAGTTTGAGTTTGTGATGTGAAACAGTGTTTGAGCGGAGTGTCGACTATGAGTCGCGCTCAAAGGCGCGCACTGTAATTTATGTGATATATAATACATGTTGAAAACCATGCTTTATTTCCTCGTGTAGACTGAGTGCCACACTATGAGAGGTTCACATGTGGATTTAGAGACGTGGTATGATATTCCATGGTTTGAGGGCTAAGACCTATGGGAAGCACCCCGACTGTGATATAAGGTCCCCGGAGTACATTGTACCGTGCGAGTGGTATGGAGTACACTGTACTGTGTGGTGTTGTGGAGTTGAGGAGTTGATAGCTAGCGGTTGTGATAGACTGACCCCCTTCCCGTTGCAGCAGTGATGCCCCGGACACCGAGATCTGTGTTTCCTGGGATCACCATTATAGGATATGGCCATAGTCTAGGATATTATTGCATTTCACCACAAAGTCTCACATGATATATCACTTGACTGATTTATTTAAGTTACGGATAGACCTGATGCATGGGTCGGAATCCAATTTTGTGTTGTGAATGATTTAAATGTCATATTTACTGTGATTTAAATATACATGGCATGATTTATCTAAAGGCATTGTGATATTATAAAGATGCATTATTTTACACTACATGCTTACATTTGAGAAAGAAAGCATGATTTCTGTACATGGGATTTAATATGTACAAGTGTATATAAATATATATATATATATATATATTTAAAGACATGCTTTTAAAATAAGTTAAGGAAATGATGTTTTCAAGGCATAGCATTATTTTGAGTAGATAGTGTAGATGTCTATTTGCTTGCCTGATTTCCTTACTGAGCGTGTTGTATGCTCACCCCCTTTCTTTACATATCTCTACAGAGCATCAGCAGTAGAGTGAGTGTGCTTGAGGGATAGTATTCCTATTGTTCGTGCTATTTCCTATCGATCGACAGGTATACATATTTTGTACGGTTATGTATATAAACATAGAAACAACACAGTGATGTATACAATATATATTATGGGGAATGTATTTGTATAAGATTTTATATGAGCTCACATGTATTATAAAAGAAATTACAGTCAATAGATAATGTATTGACTTGTATGTATGAAAGTGGATGATGGATATGGTAAGCGAGGATTCTAACATCGAATCACAACCCAACCATTTATGATGAGAAAGAAGTTAAAATGCGAAAAATTTGTAGTGGTTTTGGTTAAGTCAGGAAGGATCTTGACAAAGTATGACCTAGTTATTGGTGTGAATATGAGAAAGTGATGAGGAAATGGTGTTAACATGGATTTAATGATAGAATATGCATGTATGGAAGATTATGAGTTAATCTTATAAAATGCATATATTGGAAATAAGAAGAAATAAATATAGCTATGTGGAAAATGTGGTATAATACCATTTGTGACGGCCGACCCCTGCCCGGCCAACCCCTGCATCGGCCATGGCCACCCCTCTTGGGCCCACAAAAACGATGGTGGTCTAACAACGGGTGGTGCAACAACGCCAACAACATCCACGTATTGTCCGCTCTGGCCCATTGGGCCTCACGGCTTTGTTTCATTCGGGGTCATCCTTGCTTAAGGGCCTTTTCCCCTCAGAACGCGTCCTGAACTTCGTCTTCTAGCACGCACCTTCTTATAATCTGGTCTGGACACTTCTTAAACAGCAGAGGGTCATCCCAAAAATACAAGTTGACATCATGGAAGAATTTCTTCCTCTGTTGATAAGTTAAATCACTTGGCATTAATCCTCCTGCTAAGTAATTCACTATGTCTGCGAACCAGGGCAATTTGCATCAATCTTCATTATTGTTTCATTTGGAAACTCCTCTTGAATAGGCTGTTCTTACTGAATTTCAGATTGCTCCAACCTAGACAAATTATTAGCTACAACATTTTCGGATCCCTTTTTGTCCCTGATCTCAAAATCAAATTCTTGTAAAAGCAAGATCCATCTAATAAGTCTGGGTTTGGCATCCTTCTTCGCAGATAGATACTGAATAGCAGAATGGTTTGTATAGACAATGACCTTGCCTTCGATTAAGTTTGGTCTGAACTTGTTAAATGCATGTACAACTGCAAGCATCTCCTTCTCTGTAGTGTAATTTTTCTGAGATTCATCTAAGGTCTTGCTTGAGTAATAGATAGCGCGAAAAATCTTATCTCTTTTCTGCCCAAGGATTACTCCAATTGTAAAATCACTCGCGTCGCACATCAGTTCAAACGGTTCTATCTAATCAAGTGCGATCATAATAGGTATAGAAATAAGCTCATTCTTGATCTTTTCGAACGCTAAATACTAAGAAGTTATTCATGAAGACTTCCATTATCTCTTTAACCATGTCAGTGAAGATCGACATCATGCATCTTTGGAAGGTTGCTGGGGCGTTACACAAATCGAAAGACATCCTCCTATATGCTAAAGTTCTATATGGGCAAGTGAAGGTTGTTTGCTCTTGATCTTCTGGAGCTATCACAATCTGGTTATAGCCCGAGTAGCCGTCTAAAAAGCAATAATAACTGTGCCCGGCTAGTCTATCTAACATTTGGTCAATGAACGAAAGTGGGAAGTGGTCTTTCCTAGTAGCTTTGTTCAGCTTCCTACAATCGATGCAGACTCTCCAACCTGTTACCATTCTGGTGGATATGATTTCATCGTTGATGTCACGAACTACTGTCATTCCACCCTTTTTAGGCACAACTTGCACAGGACTCACCCAAGAACTATCAGATATCGCATATATAATACCAGCATTTAATAATTTTAAAATCTCAGCTCTAACAACTTCTTTCATTACTAGATTCAGTCTTCTCTGTGGTTCAATAGAGGATTTATGATTCTCTTCCAACCGAATTTTGTGCATCACAACAGAGGGACTAATTCCTTTGATGTCAAGAATGGACCATCCAATTACCGATTTGTGCTCTCTTAAGATTCTAAGCAACTTGTCTTCCTCTGCAGTCGATAAAGATGATGAAATAATCACAGGAAAAGTACTATTATCACCTAAGAAGGCATCCCTTAAATGGCTTGGTAATTCCTTCAATTCGGTTTTGCCTACTTTTTTCTCACTTACCTGTGACTTGTCAATCTTTTCCTTAGTTGTTGTAGACGCATTTTCTAATAGGTTAGCTTCCAAAGTAGCAACACAACTTTTAATTTCATCAGTTAATAATTCATCATCTAAATTAGAAACTGAATCTACCAGACACTGAGCCATAGGATCGGTTGGTGCTTCCTTTGTTCTAACTTCCTGTACACAACTCTATACCACTTCAATCAATTTACAAGTCTTTGGCTCATCAGCGAATTTCATCACTTTATAGATGTTGAACATAATCGATTCACCATTCATCCTCAAGGTTAATTGCCCTCTCTGAACATCGATTAGTGCTCTCCTAGTGGCAAGGAATGGTCTCCCAAGTATAAGCGAAATTTCTCTATCCTCTTCATAATCTAAAACTACAAAACTGACAAGAAAAATTAGCTTATCAACTTTAACAAGTACATCTTCTACTATACCTCTGGGATAAGTAATCGATCTATCCGCTAGTTGCAGTGTTATGGTGGTCGGCTTCACATCTCCAAGACCTAGGCTCCTGAAAATAGATAAAGGCATTAAATTTATGCTAGCACCTAAATCACATAATGCCTTACCCACTTTCGATCCTCCAATCTTACATGGAATAGTAAAGCTTCCAGGGTCTTTCAATTTTTACGATAACTTCTACTGTAAAATCGCACTGCATTCCTCTGTCAAGTTGACAGTTTCATAATCCTCAAGTCTTCGTTTCCTTGACAGCACCTCTTCCATGAATTTCGTATAATGCGGCATCTGCTGCAAGGCATCAACAAACAGAATGTTAATATGTAATTTCTTAAATATATCTAAAAATTTCTTAAACTCAGATTCAATCTTCCTTTTATACAAAGCTTGAGGATAAGGAATTGATGGTTTCCACAAAGGAGGATTATCAGAAAAAAGTTTACTAAAAGGTTTAGAATCAACTACATATTTAACCATTTCTGATTCAGCATCCTTTGACACAACAGGTTCGGCCTACTTCTTCTACACCTCAGTGATTGGCACAGTTTCTTCTTTCTCTGCTACCTTTGGTGGCTCATAGGTTTTTCCACTTCTCAAAGATATAGCATTACAGTGTTCTTTTGGATTTAGCACTGTATCACTAGGGAATTTACCTCTTTCATTCAAAGAACTGACAGTTGCAGCTAACTATCCCAAAGGAGTCTCAACAGACTTCATCTGTGCACCAAGACTAGTACTCATCTCTGACACTTTAGCTTCCATAATGTCTAACCGCGTATCATTTTGCTAAATCGTGTTCTAGTTTCAACCATGAACTCCTAAAATTTGTTCCTTCTAACTCCACCATAACCTTGGGGATTCCCTTAGTTATTGAATCCTGTATTGCTGTTACTTGCTGCTGGTGGGTTTAGAACATTCTTAGAATTACCATAAGATAGATTCTTATGGTTTCTGAATCTTGGCTGTTAATAGATTAGAACCTGATTTCCCTGAAAACCAAAGTTACAATTATTAACATAATTCACTTGCTCCGAATCCCTCCCCATCAAGTTAGGATTTACGTTGTCAGGATGAATCATAGCTTGCGGCCCTTGTATACCCATTGAAGCCATTTGTGTCGAAATCTGCTCAAGTCTTGCTAGAATGGTTGTCTGCGTATCTAACTTATGCATACTTGCTACTCTTTTAACATTAGCTCTTTCACCTGGCCATTGGCTGCTATTTATAGCCATCTCCTCAAGTAACTGGATAGCCTGATCAGGTGTCTTAGACCATAGTGAACCTCCTGCTGAGGTGTCCACAGTAGCTCTTGTCTGCAGAGTCATGCCTCTGTAGAAAACCTGTATCTGGTTTCCTTCATCATATCCATGCTGAGGGTATCTATGCAATAACTCTTTAAATCACTCCCATACCTCATGTAATGGCTCTTGGTCTAACTGTATGAATTGGGCAATCTCTAATCTCATCTGCATACTCTTTCCTGGTGGGAAATACTTTACCAAGAATTTATATGCCATCACTACCCATGTCAGAATGCTTACTGCTGATAGATTTTGATACCAACTCAAGGCTTTATCCCGAAGAGAGAAAAGAAATAACCTTAGCCGAATAGCATCGTCAGAGGCACCATTAATCTCAATGGTGCTACAAATCTGTAGAAAACTTGTCAAATGTGTATTAGGATCTTCCATAGTCGAACCTCCAAATTGGTTTTTCATAACCATGTTGATCAATGCCGGCTTCAATTCAAAGTTGTTGCAGTTCACAGGAATCTCTCTTATAGCAGCGAAATTTTGATTCACAATTAGGGGGAAATAATCGAGTATAGCTCGTTGCTGCTGATTATCATCTGCCATGATTAAATTTTGGTCTTTCTCTTCAAATCTGTTCTGGCGAATTTGTCTGATGGTTCTCTCAAGCTCTGGATCTAACTCTTTTATATCTGCACTTCCACTGCTGTGAGTTTTTACCATTCACCTGCCAAAAAAAATCATAGATAATAAATTAAAACAAAAATAAAAATAAAAATCTAAATTAAAGTAAAGGCTAGTGAGGAACAGTGTTAATGAGAAACTAGACAACAATTCCTCGGCAACGGTGCCAAAAAACTTGTTGTCCTAAATGAAACACTACTCAAGTGCACAGGTCAGTTTTCGAGTATAGAGTAAATATGAGTATCATCCCATAGAGAACTGTGTCTACCGCTAATCACTGTAATCAACAACCTTGAGTTTTTTCTAGAAAATCAATGAGTGTTGGTGAAAATTCTATTTAACTATTCTAACTGTTAACTACGAAACAAATTAATTAAAGCAAATCACAATAATCATGAATGAAAATATCAATAGCAAAATATTCCTAAAAACCGATTTCACCTAACTAGGGTTCATACAACTCCTTTGATCAATTGTTCTTTTGATTTCAAATTGTTTATAGCCGAAACTATTTCCTGTTTACCTCTCTCGAGTTTTAAACAGTCATATCTAATTTACCTAATCATAACCTCTCGATTCAGAATCAAATAATACGGTTCATTAAGCAAGAGTAATCCGTTTCTCTATGGCTCATAAGAATTGTCAACCTCTAGATCTAACAATGTCCTATGTTAATCTACCCTTGTGCATATAAACAATCCCTTCTCTCGAGTGTCGGATTCTTATACTAATTCATCTAATTGGTGGCCAATCAACTAGAGCATTAAAAACAAGTAGATTAAATAAACATAATTGAAATCATCCAAACAACATCACAAAGTAATTGCAATATGCCCAAAGTTGGTTACATCGATTCTAGGAAAAAGGAGTTTAGTTCCTAGACATCATAATAAACATCCAAGAAATCAAATCTAACATCCCAAGAACAAATATGGTGAAAAATGTGAAAAAGATGAAGTTTCAATGGAGCTAAATTAATCTTGAAGTCTTAAGCAGCGACCTCCTTCGAAATTCTGATAAAAAGATTATTTATAAGATTTCCAAATACTAAACCGTGAAAGGCCACGTGGCAAAACAGTGTTGCCCTAATCAGACTGCGGTAATGGTATTAATTCCTCAAATCTACTCTGCACTTTCCAGTTTCTTCTATTGCTGCAGCATAAGTCACGATCAACACCCTGTAACTTCAATTCTTCACGAAATCACCAGAACCAGCTCCAAAAGCCTTGACTTCTCCAAATTGTTCTTTTTCCTGCACAAGTATACAAAACACATAAAACATACCTAATATTGCAAAGAATAAATCAAATAACTAAGTAAAAAGGGTCCTAAACATATATAAAATTCAATGCTAACAGCTATTGAAATAACCCATAGGTGTGAGGACTAAGACTCATGGCGAGCATCGTAACTATGTGGTAGACCCGTAGTATGTGGACTAAGACTCATGGCGAGCATCCTGACTACGAGGCATATCCAAGGTGTGAGGACTAAGACTCATGGTGAGCATCCTACCTTGAGATAGGGTCCATGGAGTACTGTGTACCATGTATGTCACATGGAGTACGTTATACCGTGAGTATACGATGAGAATAAATTGTGAGCTGACGGCTAAGATTTGACCCACCTCCCGTTACAACAATTGTGAGACCCCGTACACCGAGTACTGTGTAGCCTGGGATCACAGAAATTGAGTTATGATCATACACTCGGAACATGTAGTCGCCTATCTCCTTTCTTGCTAATTGAATTTCTCGAATGAATTACCACATGGTTTTATGATATAAACATGTGAGTTTGTGAATTGTGAAAAGGGTAACCCGAGGGATGGGTGAGGCCCAGATTTCCATGTTTTAAACATGATGGATGCCATATGATTTTGATTTAAACGAATGGCATGATAAATGTGATTTGTATGAAATTACATGAGAAATGCAGTGTTTTGCATATGATGCTGAGGTTATTAAACCAGCACATTACCAGTTTTATAACTGATGTTTTGTATCTATATATATATATATATATTGCATAATGATTTGAGAGAGATGCATATTATTGATACAAATAGGGTAAGGAAACGATTTCGAGGCATAAGCCTTGTATTTTGTAGATAGTGAGATTATCTACTTGCTTGCCTGATTTCCTTACTGAGCTGTGAGCTCACCCCCTCATTATTTCCCCTTTTTTCAGAGCATCCATAGTAAGTGGACACGGTTGAGGACTGACATTCCCTGATATCCACTGCAGATCCATCTTGTTAGAGGTATACATACTCGATATTTTGTACTGAACAATGTATAAGCACAATTATGTAAATAAACGTACGGTCGGGATGTATATGTACAAATAAATGTATTAATGTACAAGAGTTGGTATTATAGAAAAGAATATTAAATTCTATATATGTTATGAATGAGTGTGAATGAGTGACTAATATCGAATCACAGCCCAACGTTTGATGTGAGAGATAACAGAAGAAGAGGTAAGTAAAATGAGAAAAATTTGTGGTGAATAAGGTAGGTCGCGTGGGGGGGAAGGGCATGGCACTCTAATTATCTTCAACTCTAATTCTCTCATTCTACTAAATTCAATAAAATTCCTATTAGTACTTTAATTATTTCACTCAAAATCAAATTCTCTCTTCTCTAAATTGAAAATCCATTTACATTATTCTTTTTTAAAATTCCTATTATTAATTTTCTCAAATTCTTCTTTTATAATTTTACAAAATTTAGTTCCTCCAACTTTCAATATATTTCTCCAATTTTTTCTTTCAAATTTTCAACTATATTATAATAACTTTATTAAATAAGTTATAAAAATTTTATTATAATAACTTTGTTATATAAAAATATATTAAATAACTAAATAAGTCAATAATTATTCTTAGTAATTAATAAATTTATAAAATAAATATACTTTAATTAATAAGTTCATAAAATTTTTCAATTAAAAATTCATTTTAAAAATTTTTTAAAAATAAAATGGGCTGGACCGAACCAGTCCACTTGAGAACTGGCTTAGATAGGTTCTCGCTGCTAACGAGCCAGGAACGATTGAAAATGATCCAGAATCGTTTCGGTTTAGCTCGTTAGTAGCCTTACTTCCATGCTAATATTGGGATGGTGTCGAATGAGGCCTTATATAGTAAGAGATGTCGATCTCTGATGGCTTGAGAGTAAGTGGGTAACAAGAAACTTTTGGCTTCTGAACTTATTGAGCAGGCATCTGAGGTGTGTTAGGTTATTTTTAGATTTTGGAGAGAGTTGGAGTTGTTGCCTACAGACTACTTTACCATCGCAGTTTTTTTGGGTGCATAACATCTTTCATGTCCCCATGTTAAGGAAGTATCATTCAAACCCCTGAGACGTCATCTAGTATGAGCCATTGGATACTCAGAGGGATATGAGTTACATTGAAAAGCCTATTCAGATAGTGGATGGAAAAGAGAAGGTACTTCGATTTAAGACTATTTCATTGGTCAAGGTTTTCTGGCAACATCAGTTAATGGAAGAGGTGACTTAGGAGTTAGAGAACCTCATGAAGGAAAAGTACCCACATTTGTTTTGACGGGCCTAAATGAATTTGGAGGACTAAATTCCTTAAGGTAGGGAGAATGTAAAACCATAATTTTCCTTATACTTGTCATGAAACCTTAACTGTATGAAGCTAAGTGTAATTTGATGTAATGACAAAGCAAGACTTTGATAAGGATACAAGTTTCATTTTAAGTTTAAATTTGTGTATGAGTATGTTTTAAATTGATGTGAGAATGGAAATTATATGTTTGGAAGTTAAAGTTAGTGTATGGTATGAGTTAGGAGAGTTTCTAGATGAATTCTAAAAAATTAGACATTCTAGAACTAGAGGATCGATCCCTCAAAGGAAATGATCGACCTTTTCAAATAAAATGTTAGAAAAATGCATTCTGTGATTTTTGGATTGATCCCTCTGTTTCATAGGATCGATCTCATCTAAGGGTTGAAGGAGCAAATCATTCGGGAAGGAAATGACCAACCCCAAGGGAGAAAATATTGATCCTCATAGCTTTAAAGACTTAAAACTAAGCATTTCATGAGAAAGGATCAAACCGCACCATACACGGATTGATTATCATGCTTCCTAAAGCTGTTACCTACTCCCACTATAGAAAAAAGTTACCTAACCCCATATGTAAAACCTAAGATCCATGTAAAACCCTTTTTCCTCATCTTCTTCCATTTTTCCACAAAATTCAAACCCAAAAACACTCAAAGAAAAACCTAGAGAAAGAAAGGGAAGAAAGAAAGAAGAAAAGGAAAGAAAAAGGTAAAAAGTTTATAGTCGGCCACCCTAACTTGCAAACCAATCCCTCCTCCTCCTTTCTTTTAACCCATATATATTCATTTGGAAGCCTAAAGTCAAAGTTGAGGTCAAATCCTTAGAGGAGGCAAGTGATTTTATGTTTAAGGAGTTAGACAATAGCTATTCAAAGGTTGGTTAAGATTATTAAAAGGTTGTGTTGGTGTTATTATAGCAAAGAAGCTTAAAGGCTTTGATCTAGGGTTTTATATCCAATAAGAGGATTATGGTAAGCATTTTTAGAAAATTGTGAAATAAACATATGTTGGAATTTGAACTTTAATCTATGTTTTGGGCTAAAGGGAAATGTTAAGGGAAAACAAGAAATTGTGGCCTTAGGGTTTGGCTATGAGTAGGCCTTAACATTGGGTTTGTTTGTGGAGTTTTAAAGATTAGTTGAGAATGATAGATCCATTGTGTTGTCGAATGCAACAACGTTTCCAAAGTAATGCCATTAAGCCATGGGACACGTGCTTAGATTCTATTGGTAGAGTTATTGTACCTAAGAGTTGAAGGATGTATGTGGTGTTGATAGTGACTAAATGATAAGTTCTTATGTATAAAGAGTATAAATGACACGTTTTGAAGTTATTTTAGGAATTTAGTTTTATAAAATGCCTTTAAGTCATACGCTTTAGCTTTGGGTAGGTTTCCATGCATGCCACAACATTTTAAGCATGAAATAAGGCTTTCATAATTGCATGTGTTGATTTTCAAATGTTTTGGGAATGATTGAAAGGTGAAAAACCCAGAAAAAATAAATTTTGGGGCATGAAGGATCAATCCCTCAAGGTGTGGGATCGATCTATTATATAATTTTCAAGAAAGATTGCATTCAGGTCATGAGGGATCAATCCCCTCTCTTCATAGGATAGATCATCATGCCCACATTTCAATAAGGTTTACATTATGACTTCTTAAGGTCAATCTTTTCTTTTTATAAAATCGATCCTAACCCATCAAGTTTGGTTTTAAACCCTATAAAACTTATTTTAAGGGCTTGAAACACCCATTAAGTTTGTGAAATGTGTTGAATTGCATAAGAAAGTATGTTTTGAGACTTTGGCTATAAGGCCCATGAATTTCTATGTAATCTTATGATTTTCATGATGTACAGAAAAGTTATACGATATATGAATCATAAGAATTGGATGTTTTTTAGTCTTAAGGGGGAATGAAATGCAAAATGGATATTGAAGTGATTGAATGAGAGTTTAACTTTGGAAATATGGGAAAATTACAGATAGAATGCTGCAGAATACAGGGTAAATCGATCTCATTGCAAGGCAGATCGATCACAAGTTACCTCGGCTTGAACAAGATCGATCTCTTTTCATAAGGCAGATTGATCTCCAGTAGCCTCTGGATAGGCCAGATCGATCTCCTCCTAAGGCCAGTCGATCTATGAAGCTCTCTGCCTGAACCAGATTGATCCCACTCCATGAACAAAGATCGATCCTATCCCTTGAGCAGATCGATCTCATGCAATGGGCAGATAGATCTCATGGCCTGCAATGTCAAATTTTTGAAGGAGTTTAAGCAAGGGCAGATCGATCTCCTACCTTTGGAGATCGATCTCATAATGCATTTTCTATTAAAACTGGGCAACTGAATCTTTATTTCCACCAGACAACCTAAATTTCCCTCATTTTTAACAACAACCTAGTTTTCTCACTTTAGAATGCACCATTTCCATAAAGATTTGAGAAAAAGCTACTAAAGCAAAGTAATTCATTGAAGGAGAAGAATAACACAGCTTGGAGCTAACATTTTATTTGTTGGATTGAATGAGCAAAGAGGTTTTTTCCCCATTTTGGCAAAAATAGGAAAAAGGTCAAGCTAGGTAAGATTTCTATACATTATCTTCTAGTATGTTAATCTAGATATTTTGATTAGTGATTTGGTGTATATAATGTTGGATGAAATATTCATTTACATGCTTAAACAACCATGACCTAGAATGGGTTTAGTGAGAGAAAATTGAAATAGCATGGAGTTGATGATGATTT
Organism: Firmiana major; assembly: GCA_033439115.1. Taxonomy (NCBI): domain Eukaryota; kingdom Viridiplantae; phylum Streptophyta; class Magnoliopsida; order Malvales; family Malvaceae; genus Firmiana; species Firmiana major. The sequence goes on from CM065909.1 coordinate 6,172,272, forward strand.
AAGCATGTATAAATGATTCTAAGATAGTTTTTTGAAATATATATGTTGGAATAGATGATGATTGATAATGGGCTTAAGAGGTGTTTGATAAATTGCCATAATGAAGGAAACGATGAACTAGAGGTGTAGTTTTTTGAAATATATATGTTGGAATAGATGATGATTGATAAGGGGCATAAGAGGTGTTTGATAAATTACCATAGTGAAGAAAACGATGAACTAGAGGTGTTATGAGCTTAATATCGGTTTAGTGTGAATCAATAGGCCTGAAGAGTTCAATAAATTCTTGAGAAATGAATAAAGCAATCGAAATGGCCTTAAGAGGGAGAGAGGCCTTATGAGTGTTAATGAAAACAATAAGTTGAATCGACTATAATAAACGTGAGGATTGTGTTGTATTGAGTTAAATTGATGTAATAAGTAAATTGTGCAGCTCTGGAGATTTCATTGGAAGCGAATCGAACTGGAAGATCGAGCAGCTCTGAGGAAGTGGAATCACTTGACGTGATTGCAAGTAAGGGAATTTTGTAAGTGCCTAGAGATAGCTGCACGTATTTTGAGGGTGATTATAGGGTATTAAAAATTATGTTGGTTATCTGGAAAGGAATTAATGATTTGTGTGAACGACTAAGAATGTAGATGATTTGGTTTTTGAAGTGAATCTTGCAAAAGGGATAGTAAGGCTAATAATTGCATAAACATCACGTTTTGACGTTGTTATGAAACACATTGCTTTGGTTTAAGCAAATTGATGGGTAAGCTGGCTATTTGATTTCTGTAATTTCATGAAATAGCACGAGTCAGGTGCTGACTTTGATTTGGAACATGTTGTGTTGAAATAGAGCCGCCTATCAAACTTATATGAGTAAATTGTGTTGGAGCTTCGTTCACACTGGATTTTGATGCTTTAAAATATGTTGAAAATGTGTTGGAGCCTAGTTTGCACCATGTTTTGAGTTATGATGTTTTATAAACCGTATTGGAGCTTTTGCTTATACGTGGATTTCCATTGATTTTTTATGCATATAATCGTACTGGAGCTATGCTCGTACGTGATTTACTCATTAATTTTTATGTGTAGAGTCGTACTAGAGCGTTGCTCGTACGAGGAAATTTATTAATGATGCATGAATCGTGCTAGAGCTTAGCTTGCACTGGTTTTCACATTGTGATATGTAATGAGTCGTATTTGATGTCTCGTGTAGAATGTGTGTAACACGAATGAGATACTCGCACGAGCCGTGCTGGATGCCTCGTGTAGACTGCTAGTCTCACGGATGAGATGCTCACACGTGCACTTGAGACTGAGTAGGTTATACATGGCATGTGGTAGATAAGACCTATGACAGGCACCCCCAACCATAGTATGGCTTCACGGAGTACGTTGTACCGTGTATATCACATGAAGTACAATGTACCGTGAGGTTATGATGTTGAGTTGAAAGTCTGGCGAAGGACTAACCTATCTTCGTTCCAGCATGATGCCCCGCACACCAAGATCCGTGTGGTATGGGATGATAATGACATAGTTGGCCAACATAGTCCTCGATATATATAGTAACCACCTGTCTCACATGATATCACATGGTTTTATATACTGAGTATGTTTTGTGTTGTACAGGGTAGACCCAATAGAGGGGTCGAGCCTTGAGGGATGTTTTTAAAGAGATGGTACTTGTTGTTTGTGATGAGTTTCAATACGTTTTGAGAAAGTACTAAATCTTAAGGGATGGTTTTGAGATGAATTTTCCTTTTTACGATGAGTTTTATTATGATAAGCATGAGACTTTTTACATGACGATCTTTTCCATTTTTACATGCCTAATTTCATATTTTTCATGTACGTGATATATGTATATACATGTGGCATAGTTTTACTATTTCCTCATACTGTAGATATTAAAGATATTTATGCATGACATTATAAGCATATAGATAGTGTAGTTATCTACCATGCTTGAATTATTGCCTTACTGAGCGTGCGATTGCTCATCCCATTCACTTTCCTTCCTCTAGAGAGCGCACACAGTAGCCTAGTGAAGGACTGAGGTATTGTATTTGGATATCCGCTGCTCTCCATCGGCAAGAGGTATACACACAAGAATTCTTTTTGTATCTAAACATTTAATAGCACAGTAATCATTTTGAATTGTAATATGGGGGATGTAAGTGTTAGCAAACATGTATAAGTATAGAGCTTAAACTTTCAAATGCATGTGTTTGCTTTTGATTAACTAAAAGATGATTGGTAAATGATGATTAATACTGACTCATAGCCCAATTGTCATTGGTGAGAGTTGTCCACGACCGTGTAAGTTAACGAATAAAGCAAAAAATTTAAGGTGATTTTTAGATGAAATGGATGAAAAGGGGTCGTGACATTAGCACCCTTAGTTTATGCCGCCATGGTAATCATGCTTTGTGTGACATGTAACGTCTACTACGCTTAATTTATCGCATGATGTGTGCCGAGTGGTACCTATTCTCATACCTGGCCTTTGCTTTGTGCTTGGCACTGTTTATGCGATCTTAATAGTAACTATGATTTTGTATTTATGATTTTGGATTTGTTAAACATAGATCATGTCCACAGTCGACCATGGCCATAAATTCTATTCTCTCTTGTAAGAACCTACGTTCGTTGCATGATTACTATAGGGACCCAGCATAGTCTTGGCCCTATGATTTTGATGTATGCTTTCGGAATTGATAAGGTTTATGTTTTCAGAATTATTATGATTATGATTTGATTAGTAAGATATGTTTTTAAACGAACACCTATGATTTGGCTTTAAATGCATAGTTTTAAATTATTGGTGTATGCGCATTAAAATATGATTTCGAAAGTGCACAAATTATTTGAATGCATCAGCATCTATTTTCGACTATTTTCTCTTTATGTATTTCTTATTGGGCATAAAGCTCACCCCCTTCAGATTTCATGCAATGACCATTGTGGAGTACACGACTTAAGCTAGTGGATAGAGAGTCTCCTTAGGCTACATTTTGTACCTTCTTAGGTATATGAACTCTTTTTTTATGTTCAATCCTCAGATAATTGTGAGCACAAATTCATGTATTCTTTTTAGCACATAGATGTTTATGCGGAATGTAATTAGGACTCATTTCAGTTTATCAATTTAGTGATGTCGTAGATACCTAGGGAAATATGATTTTTGATAATGTAAGGTAAAATTATTATATTTATGATTGTGGATTGTGGTTAATGGTATGACACCGCTCATAGGTTAAATGAAGATAAAAGAAAACTACTAATAAGTCGAAAATGATTAGTTAACTAGGTTAATTACACCGACGTCGCGCATTGACAACTGTAAGGTTGAAAAGAAAAATATAATCCAAAATTTTTGCCACTTTTGAGGACCTTACAATTATAATTAGAAGTACTATAACAATTAGGTTCATGTATTTTTATGATGATAATTATTATGTTGCAAGTAACATTACAAAAACATATTAATTATACTAATTTATTAAGAAATTGGTTTGAAAACTCAATGTAATTTCCATTTAATTACGGGTTTGGGAAAATGCATCCTAATTTCGTAATTAAATATTTTCCTTACGAGTTAGTTAGTCCATAAACGACATGCAATCTTAATTTGCTATTCAGATTTATAATAGGTTAAAAGCATATCATATGCAATTATTCTTTGAAACTTTAATGCTATTCAAATTCATGTCCATGCAACTTGTTTCATGTGATTTGCCGCATGGTGAGTGTTATTGGTGCTCGTGCCCTAATTGTGTGCTAGTTTAGTGATATGTGATGATTATGAAATTTGTTGTACGACTTTGATCCAGTCCACAGCCTACCATGGCCATTGGTATTATTTTCCCTTTGATAGGGACGTTTTATTATATGACTGCATGATGCTATAGGGAACTCTTGCCTAGTCTCCTTCTTAATTGTGATGTAAACTTTGTGATTAAATTTTGAACTTCATGTGAGTTATTCGAAAACTATGTGAAGCATTGTGGTTTGACTTTTGAACTTATATTTGATCTACACATGTGAAATGTGGCTTCGACTTCTCTTTTAATTATTAGATCTAAAATTTCTTATGTTGAAATGCATACTTTGATTTCACAGCATCATGATAGTTTTAAACTATCTTGATGCTATTAAGATTTTAAATGCATTTCTTACTGGGTTTCTCTAAAAGCTCACTCCTTTTACCTTCTGATTATTTCTAGTAAGGTATTGGAGTACACACCTTAGGCTGGCAGACATGAGGTTCTACATGCTAGCTTTTGTACTGTACTAGGTATATGCCTCTATTTTGCTATTTATCTCCAAAATGCCATAAACACAGATGTATGTAATGTAAATATCGAAAATTTTCACATACTGGGTGTTGTCCATAAAATGGCAATGACGGAATTAAGATTCGATATGTGACTATGGGAAAATTTATTCAAGCATAAACATTAGATAAAAATTTATTTTAATTTTAATACTACATGGAAAATTTTATTTAAGAGCATGGACACACATATGTATATATGTGAATACAACAGTTCATTCATTCCTCAAGTGTGATGAATATATATATATATATATATATATATATATATATATATATATATCCATAAGACATGCGCACAAGGTATACGAATATACATGTATACATATACGTAGAAAGGAATGTACCCATGCATATAAACATATGTATATATATATATATGTATATAGGTATATACATGTTAAAGAGAGGAAATGTATAAAAGGAATAAAAATAAATAGGAAAGCTGAAACAATATACACAAGGGATAAAAGAGGGGAGCAAGACTTGGGTTGGCAGCAGTAATGTAAAGAAAACTACTGTAGTGGGTGATTAAATTGAGGCTTGATAGAAACTGATGGAAATTTGTACCATAATATATATATATATAGGCTCGTGGACTTCATATTACACCCAACAGGAAATTGGTAGTGAGCAAACGATAGCAGAAGGCAGCAGTGGCAAATGGAGTAGGAGGGAGCCATGCAGCAAAAACAATAAGGAAGACATAGAGTTCAGAAGACTGGAAGCTGACCTGCTAAGGATTAGGCGCGCCTACTGAAAACAGCAGCAAAATACACTGGAAATTAATGTTAAATCGATAAGGAGGGGTGAAATGTGTTATTGCTAGGAGGCGGGAAGCATTGCAAAAATATAAATATATAAAATAATGATAATAAGAAGCTGAAACAGAGGCACTACAGCCAACAGAGGAAAGATATATATATATATATATATATATATGGAAGACCGAGCACGATAGTATTGAGGACTGAAAACAAGGAAAGGAAAACGTGAATCATGAACCAAAAATAAGTGGAGCATAACAGCAGGTGAGAAGAAATGATGAAAGGAGATGGCGTGTGAAGGTTTGTTGAAGGGTACCGTTCGATGAAAATATATATACACATGTCTATAGTAATTAGAGCAGACCAAGAAGGTGAGAAGAAAAATTGGAGTGGTGCTCGAGTGTTGCTGCTGATATCAAGAGAGAATCCTGAAACCGAGGGAAGTAAGCGAGCTGAATGCAGAGACGAGCCAGGTGTGATATGGCTGTAAAGGGCTGAGCTCTTGGCTGGGAGTGTAGTAAAGGCAGAGAGCTTTACTCGGGAGTTGAAAACACCCCTGTTTCACTTCCTGGAAATGAGACCAGGCTGTACACAACATTGTTGCACAGAATCAATGAGAGAACATGATAAGAAACTAGAAACGGTGAAAGTGTGAGAAACTGAGAGCTTAAGGAAAGATGACGAGGAAAAGAGATGAAGCTGGAGCCACAGAAATGAAGGCTGTACAAGATGAGAGAGGAAGGCAGAAGCAGCAGCATGATCGGGGAGGCGATAAATGAAAGAAAGGTAGTGGCAAGAATGATAGAAGATGGTGAGTTGTTGGTTGTTTACACACAGTAAGGAGGTGGCCAAAATAGAGGTGGCTAGGTTTATGATAAACAGGGGGAAGGAGCATGAAGACAGAGGTAGAACACCTCTGTTTCGCTTGCTGGAACTGGAACGGGGTCACTGGGTGGAAGATGACGGTGGTGGCAGGAAGTGAATGATGAAAAAGGCGTGAGAAAGAGAGAATGGAAAACCATGAAGATGAGAAGGAGAAACTGGAATCAAGAAGTGGCTGTGTTCAGGGAGTGAAACCGTGAAGTAAGGGAAACAGAGGAAGAGGACGGTGGTCGGAAAAGGGGAACCAAGCTGAGGCGCTGGAACCAGAATGAACAGAAGGGACCATCGGCGTTGGATGGAACCATCTAGACCGAGGGAGGAGCAGCACCAGTAAACAGTGAAGAAAGGTGAATAGTAGATCAGGCTGGAAGAGAAGAAGAAGAAAAAGAAGAAATAGGAAAAGAAGTTGGAAGGAAAAGATTAAAAAAAAAAGAAGAATTTATATTGTATATATATATATATATATATACTTGGAGTTGAAAAGTTAGCCCAAGGAAATTGGGAGAAAACCTAGGAAAAGACGGTCAAAATATCAGTTCGAATTTTGGAGAAATAAATCGATTAAAACAGATCCACTGACTCGCAACGTTGTGGTGATCGAGGATTACAGACAGACATTGAGGTAAGGAATTTATCCAAGTTTTAGAGATAACTGTACATATTTGTATGATTTCGAATAGCTAAATAGATACCGTAGAGATAAAAATTTCCTATATTACCCCTACCTATAGAACAAATCATACCGTACAGTGTTGAAGAATCATAAATGCATAAATTGCATGTTTTCAGTGTTTTCACCGTTGAATACTGTTTCCATCAGTATATGGATAGGTAGGCTATTGTTTTTACTGTCTGCATAAAAATAGCACGCTTCACGAAGTTAAACGTGCTTGAGTGGGAGAAATACCATAATGGGTGACCCCGGGAAGTCTCCACTCATATATTAATTAAACACAGTTTTTATACAGATTAAGGATTTTTATATTATTTTTGAAAGAATTAAACCACCTATCCGATTTTCGAATGAAACGATGCTGGAGCATGTGCTATCTGTATCGTACGGACTGACTCGCACTAACGAGATGTTCTTGAGCGCATGTTGTGTGTCCCATGGCCTGACTCGCATTGACTAGACGTGCTTGAGCGCGTGCAGACTGTGTCGCATGGTCTGACTCGCATGAGATTTTAAAATGATATATGAGTAAAACCGTGCTGGAGCCGTCGTGTATTATTGTGTGATCTTTCACTGACCTGCTCGCACTGGATTTTGAAACTAAGGTGATGATTGATATTGATGCTGGGGGGTAAATCCTTGAGACTACTCGGTACCCTCAATCATATTGTATTGTATCGGGGTCCACGGAGTACGCTGTACCGTGTGGACACACATGGAGTACTTTACACTGTGTATTGAGTCTTCAGACTACTGAACTGAACTATATTGTATCGATTAGCCGACGCGTTGGACTATCCCATCCCCCTGAGGCGTATGACCCTCGTGCACACCAGGCCCATAAGGTGCGGGGTCACTAAACATGGCCATATGTCGATTGTATTGTTATTGATTGAATCCCAGCCTAGTCTCAGTGAACTGAATTGTTTATTGATAGAAAGAAAAGTGAATTGAACTGTTTACTAATTGAATGAAATGTTTTAAAGAAACGAATTCAAGTGTTTTACTGCATTGATTGAACAATAAATGGTTTCATCGTACCAACCATATTGAATGCATATGTTTTACATATGGTATAGTATTGTATTGGAAATGGAGTGTGATTGAAAATATGTTTCAAAGAAAGTGCATCGATTGTGAATCATTTTCAGTATTAGCGAATTGAATTATATGCAAGTGTTTTACAGTGTTTTATAACTGATCATGACATACATTATGTAAGACCCCGTATATGTATAAGGGTAATGTGTGTACTTGGATCAAATAATATGAATGGACTGTGATGTAAAATATGATTGATGTAAGTCCATGGATTCAATGTATGTATGTATAATATAAGTTGTAACGTACATACAAGTTTCATTGAGTATGAATACGGAGAAATGTGTTCTAGCAAGTGATGGATGTGATTGAGACTCAAAATGAGTAGTGTGGTAAAATGGAATGGAGTTATGCTTCCATTTGGTTTTATGTTGCATACCTTTGAATATACAATGAATGCACACAAGTTTCAATGTGCATAAGGTATGAATGGATGCCATTTTCAAGTTATAGAGGTGGATGGATGAGGAAATGGCCATGGCAATAGATTGAAGGTGTGTTGGTATGAGTTGCAGCAATGAAACTGCAGGAAATCTGGAAAACATGAGGTCCAGATCGATCTCCTAGGATGAGAGATCGATCTGGAAGAGCCAGAATGCTCTTATTTGGGCGAAAGAATTGAGCAGATCGATCTCCAAAGGAGCCAGATCGATCTCTCAAGCATTCTGTAGTGGAAAGATCGATCCCCAAGCACCCAAATCGATCTCCTTAGCTCTCTGTTTGGGACCAGATCGATCTCATGCTTCGACAGATCGATCTCATGCCTCAACAGATCGATCTCATTGCTTCGACAGATCGATCTCAGGCTTAAAAAAGGCCGTGAAAAAGAGGGATTTTAAGGGACCAGATCGATCTCCTCTTGGACCAGATCGATCTCCTCAAGTCATTTCTATATAAGGAGAGCTGAAAAATCTGGAAATCTCGGAAAACACTTAACCCTACAACTTCAACCCCAAAAACCCAACCTTCCCTCTCTAAAATCAGCCAATTTCAGTGAGATTTGGAGAGAGATCATTAGAGGCAAAGTTGTTCCTATCAAAGAGGAGAACAACATAGTGAGAGGGCAATTTCCCATTTTTGGAATTGAAGGAGTTGAGGGCATTACCAATTGGAGCAAGAAGAGAAATCATATTGGTAAGATTCTAACACTCCAATCTAAATGCATTAGCTATTTAATTGATTTTGGAGTTGATTGGTATGAGTATGGATGGATAAACTACCTAAGAATGTAGTGGAAGTGGTGTGACCTAGAAATCTAAAATGGGTATAATGTGAGGATATGTGGGATTGAATGAACTTATGGTTTATGGCATGTTAAAGTTGTCATTGGGATAATGTTATGATTTAGATGGTTAGATGAAATTACATGGTGGGTTGGAAGAAATGTGGAAATGGATATGTATGTGATGAATAAATGCCATAGTGAGGGGATTCATGGAATATGAACGCTATGAGCTTTACATCGATTTGATATCGATTTTGAATGAGTTAATAGGCCTAAGAAAATCCATAGACTCAAGTTATGGATAAAGTAATGAAACGAGGCCAAATAAGCTTTAATAGAGGCTATAGATTAAATTGACTATAGCAAGCACAAGGGTTGCAATATATGGGTCGAATATAATGCGGGATACGATTTTGTGCAGTCCCGAAGAGTTCGTTGGAGGCGAACCGAATCGTACGGGTAAGCAGCTTAAGGAAGTGGAATCACGCATCGCGATTTCCAGGTAAGGGAATTTTGTGAGTATATAGAGATAGCTGCTCATATTTTAAACTGGGTGAATATTGGGTGTTGTATGAACTGCATGAATTGCTCAAATAAATGATGGATGGTATTCGTGAATGATGTCGAGTATATGCGTGGTTTTGGATTTGAAGTGGATTTTATGAAATGGGATAGTGAGGCTAATAATTGCATAAATCTAATGTTTTGATGTTTTTCCAAAACGAATTGCTTGGTTTTAAGCAAGCTCGTAGATAGGACGGCTAGTATTGTATGGTTGTTGTGGAAAAGCATTTGTGAGTGCTAAACCCGAATTGCCGAGATTGATGAATTGTTTATGAGCCGCCTATCACACTTGTATGACGTAAATCACGCTAGAGCCTCGCTCGCGCTGGATTTCTATGTTTTCATTTGTATGAAATGTGCTGGAGCCTAGCTCGCACCTTGATTTGGAAACTATAATGATATTTATAAACCGTACTGGAGCTTCTGCTCGTACGTGGATTGTGAATGGTTGTCTTATGAGTATAACCGTACTAGAGCTATGCTCGTACGCGCCTCTTTATGAGAAGATGCATGATGCATGAGTCGTGCTAGAGCTTTGCTCGCACAAGTTTGCACGAGGGGATACGTATAAGGTTGTGAAAGTGGGTAAGATCCTTAAGCCTTACATCCTTAAGCTAACATCCTTAAGCCCGAAGAGGCAGGGAGGCTCTGTTAGGCGGGGAGGCTCTGTTTGGTGGGGAGGTTCTCTTACGGTGGGATCCTTAAGCCGACATCCTTAAGCCCAAAGAGGCGGGGAGGCTCTGTTAGGCAGGGAGGCTCTCCTACATGGGTATGGTAAAGGTAAGATCCTTAAGCCCTACATCCTTAAGCTGACATCCTTAAGCCCGAAGAGGCAGGGAGGCTCTGTTAGGCGGGGAGGCTCTGTTCGGTGGGGAGGCTCTCTTACGGAAAGGACCCTTAAGCCCTACATCCTTAAGCTAACATCCTTAAGCCCGATGAGGCAGGGAGGCTCTGTTAGGCGGGGAGGCTCTGTTCGGCAGGAAGGCTCTCCTTCACGGAATATGGAAAACTCTTGGTATGGGGTAGATAAGACCTAGGAATGGCACCCCCAATCACGATATGAGTTGCGGAGTACGTTGTACCGTGTATATCACATGGAGTACGATGTACCGTATGATGGTTATGTGATGAGAAAGTCTGGCGAGGGATAATCCATCTTCGTGCCAGCATGATACCCCGCACACCTGGATGCGTGTGGTCTGGGATGATTTATGATGTAATGATTCACATAGGCACTTTTGATATAGTGACCTAGATTTATACACATGCGTGAATTGTGGAATGTAAATGTGGTTGTGATTGTGAGTTGATTTGGTGGTGTTATGTTGTTGGTTCAAAAAGGAGGTTTCTAAATGAATTGCCCTTTTATGAATTTAAATGAGATTGAGCATGAGATGTTTTATACATGATGTCTCTACCATGTTTTATATGCCAATGCACATGATTTGATACATGATATATATGTATATTCACATGGCATAGTTTTATTCCTCATGCTCCTACTATAAACGATTTATGCATAACACTATCAGCATGTAGATAGAGTAGTTATCTACCATGCTTGCATTATTGCCTTACTGAGCGTGTGGTTGCTCATCCCACTCTATTTTCCCCCCTACAGAGCGTGCATAGTAGCCCAGTGAGGACTGAGGCGTATTATTTTGGACTCCGCTGCATCTCCATCGCTAAGAGGTATATACACAGTGATTCTTTTTGTATCTAAACAATGTAAAAGCACAGTATTCTTTTGAGTTGTACTTATGGGGGATGTAGATGTCAGTAAATCATGTATTCGTATAAGTACACGATTAAATGCACATGTATGACATCGTTTTAATTAATTGAGAATGAATGAGATGTGGTGTTTATTATTGACTCATAGCCCAACAGTGTGTGGTGAGCTTAGTTCACGACTGGGTAAGGTAACAGTAAAACGCGAAAAATTTTCAGTGATTTCGGTTAAAGAGAATGGAATTGGGTCGTGACACATTATAAGCATGTAGATAGTATTGTTGTCTACTGCTTACATAAGTTTCTTACTGAGCGCGTTAAGCTCACTCCCTACTTTCCTCCACAGAGTCCCAATAATAACTTGGACACTTCCGTTAGTAAGGCATGTCGCACAGCTATGGTTCTGTGGAATATCTTTCTGCGTTGAAGGTATATCCAGTTGTAAGAAATTCTTTTGTATCTAAAATTTTTTATAAGTACAGTAATGCATACGTGATGTGTATGGGGAATGTGAACAATTTTGTTTAAATTTACTACTAAGAAAGAAAATTAATCGGACTGGGTATTGTTCTAACCTAATGTCGACTTGTAGCCCAACCAAATTATGTGAAAATTTGGGTCATTACAGAAGTTGGTATCAGAGCAAAGTTTGCCTGATACGAGTCGATATTAAAAGTGAAAAAGACTTAGAAAGTTTATGTGACAGCTCGAAAACGCGAAAAATAAGGCTAATTTTTAAAATTTTCTTATATTAACCTCTTACTCGGGTTGCATTCATGTACAGTGTCATTTAATCACTTGTATTTATAATAAATCATTAATCCCAAGATCACACAATTTCTAACTCATAAAATCAAACACATAATATCCAAAGGGGTCAATCCACAAAACATGATTCATTTCCCTCATGTTATCCTAGTTACATCCCAAAAATACTTAACACAAATGTCTGTATTACATCATTGTCTAGATACAAAATGAACTGAACTATACCTTATGCGTGTACAAGCGATACCTAGGGAGATCTTGTCCACCAGCCTATATCACGTACACGGTAGGCTCTAACTCGCTACTTCAAGTAATCTGGAGGGGGAGGAAAAAAAAAGGGTGAGCTCTCAAAATGCTCAGTAAGGAGGATAAGGGAAAATTTATAAAATCATCATCACAGCACAATATGATGGAAATATACAAACATGTAAAACGTTATAGAAATAACGGTGGAAACAATGGCATCGACATAATTCATGTGATAAAGATCACAAATCATTATAACATCAAATCTCATTACGTGATAGAAATCACAGTTGCAAAACACATCATTTATCAAAGAAATCGAGACTAGGCATTGAATAAAACTCAGATAAAATTATCATCATAGGCACATCACATCAAATCAACTCACATCGTCCCCTAGGCGGACATCCTCAAAAGAGGGAAGCGTCGACATCAATACATGGCCATGATTCGCTGTAGACTTTATCAGAGTCATACAGCTGCGGTCTTACATGCTATTCAAAGCAAGGCCCGGTCTTACATGCTATTAAAGTAAGGCCACCCATCTCTACCAGAGCGGGGTCATCTCTCGTTACCAAAATGGAGGTATCGGTCTTACACGCTACTAGAGCAAGGCCCGGTCTTACATGCAACTTGAGCAAGGCCACTCAACGCTGTCAAGCAGAGTATCGATGTGCATCTCATGACAAGCCTTAATCTCAGTAAAATATGCCATTGTTGTATTAAAACCGTTTTTCCTTCACGTAGAGCCCATAGCGGTTATTACAAAACTCATTTCGGTTATAAAACATTATATTCACAGTTACACAAAACTCATCAAAACATCAATTCATCTCATTTCTCATAAAACATGCTCATTCATCAAACCCTTTTCAAACTAAAAAGGTACTTTCATCATTTTAGAAACTCACATACACAAACATTTTATTTCCCTTACTTCTTGCACCTTGAGTGGTACAATATTCTCCGGTCCTCGAACTAGCCTCGTTTCCGTGTTGGATTCTCGAGCTGTCCAAACATTATTAAATTGTCATTATTCATCATTCTCATTTCTCTTTTCACCTCATTTATTCCTATATCTATACTATATCCAAGTTACCATTCTTAACAGATACATTGTCTCAAAACTTCTCCTACATCTTAATCATCATCTTAGCTAGCTTATAATCAATACAAGATATCCATATTTCATTTTTCAACTATACTCATTGGTTGTTTCCCACATAACTTAGACATTTCCAACCAAACATACAGATATATATATATATATATATGTTCATTCATCAATATATAAAATGATAATGCTTAAGAAAAACAAGGGTCTTATGAGCTCACATAGCTTGTCTCCTCTTACCCAAACTTATAGAATGCTTGTCCTTTCCTTTGTTCCAATCCAATCCTTGATTTTCTAGTATGTTGTTCCCTTTACTAAGAGGAACAACTTTATCTTTTACCCCTTTGTTTAATTCTGTCTTGAATATGGTGAATCTTAGAGAGGGAAAGCTTGGTTTGGGTAAAAATGGTAAGTGTTGGGGTTTGTAGGTGAGAGAGGCTCGATTTCTAGATAAAATCTTATGATTCTTATATAGGTAGGGCGTATGAGATCGATCTGGCATTGATAGAGATCGATCTCTGCTTGATTCAACTGCTCCAACTGCTCCATTAACAACTAGAAGATCGATCTGGTCGAGGGTGGAGATCGATCTGTTCTTCTATGTGGAGATCGATCTGGCATTGGGTAGGGATCGATCTCTTCCAGGCCGAGACTTAAGGAGATCGATTTGCCCTTGTGACAGGATAGATTCTTCCTAGGCAGAGGCAGCATGAGATCGATATGCTCCCTTATGAGATCGATCTTGCATGCCTGCTTTTGTACATTTTCTACATTATGGAGCCTTGAGATCGATCTCTCCTTCCTTGGAGATCGATCTGGCCTTCACAGATCCTACAACTTCTGCATAAATTTACAAGAAACTCAATGTAAACTTACTACAATCTACTCCATAGTCTATATTTCAATCCATACACTTTCAAGACTTAAAACTTCATCTCCATATACTTCATTATATTTAAAACTTGCATGTACATCGATATAACATAATTACATTCACCAATTACAATCTTCACAATGTAAATCTCATGACTAAGGTACATAAAATTCTCAGGTCTCACATCCTCCCCACCTTTGCAGAATTTGGTCCTCCAAATTTAACTCAAGCGATTAAATAGTTGGGGGTACTTCTCCTTCATAAGGCTCTCTAGTTCCCATGTTGCTTCCTCCATTGAGTGGTGCTTCCAGAGAACTTTAACCAATGGAATCCTTTTCATCCGAAGTACCTTTTCCTTTCTATCAAGTATCCGGATGGGTTCTTCCACATAACTCATATCCCCTTGAATATCCAATGCTTCATACTCAATGACATGGGAGGGGTCCGGATTATATTTCCTCAACATTGAGACGTGAAAGACATTGTGAATTCTAAAAAACTGTGGAGGTAAAGCCAACCGATAGGTAACGTCCCCCACTCTCTCTAAAATCTCAAATGGTCATATATACCGAGGACTCAATTTCCCTTTATTTCCAAAGTGCATGATACCCTTACTTGGAGATACTTTAAGAAACACAAAATCTTTAGTTTGAAACTCTAGTGGCTGCCTACTCATATCAGCGTAGCTCTTTTGTTGACTCTGAGCAGCCCATAACCTTTCACATATGATTTTGACACTCTGAACTGCCTACTCAATAAGTTCGAGAGCATTTATTTTCCTGTCGCCCACTTCTTCCCAAGCTATGGGAGATCTACACCTCCTACCATATAGAGCCTCATAAGGTGCCATACCAATACTCGCATGATAGCTGTTATTATATGCAAACTCGACAAGGTGCAGGTGATCGTCCCATGATCCCTTAAAATCCATCGTACATGCCTTCAACATGTCCTCCAAGGTCTGTATAGTCCGCTGGGACTGACCATCAGTCTGAGGATGATAGGTTGTACTAAAACTCAACCGAGATCCCATGGCCTCCTGAAAATGAGTCTAAAACTTGACGGTGAATCGAGAATCTCTATCAGATGTAATACTCACTGGAGCCCCATGTAGCCTAGTTATCTCCTTAACATATAACTCGGCTAAGGCACTCAATGTATCCGTAAACTAATGGTAAGGAAATGGTACTCTTCATCAATCTATCTACTATAACCCATATTGCATCATGACCTCTTCAGGTCCTTGGCAATCCCATGATAAAGTCCATGGTGATATGCTCTCATTTCCATGTAGGCACAGGCAAAGGCTTAAGCAATCTTTTGGGCTTTTGGTGCTCAGCTTTCACTTGTTGGCATACCAAGCATCTGGCCACATATTCTGCCACGTTTCGCTGCATACCACTCCACCAATACACCTTTCTCATATCTTGATACATCTTGGTACTTCTCGGGTACATGGTGTATCGTGAGCAATGAGACTCTCTCAGTATTTGTTGCTTCAGGGTATCATCGTTTGAAACACAAATTCGACCCTTACACCTTAATAACCTATCGTCGCTAACCATGAAATCCGACTGTGAGGTCTGTTCAGCTTGGTTAACCATATCAAATAGCTTCTGATCATATCGCTGCCCGGTTCTAATCTAATCCATAACAGTGGGCTCTATTCGTAGGCTAGCCATAAACCCGCCTTCTGCGTCCTCAACTCTGATCTTGAGTCCGGTGAACTGTTCTAACAAATCCCATTCCTTGATCATCATAGCAGATATTACACTCTTCCTGCTAAAGGCATCAACGACCACCTTCGCCTTTCCAGAATGATAGAGTATCTCATAATCATAGTCCTTAAGAAGTTTTATCCATCTCCTCTGTCTCATGTTTAACTCCTTTTGGTCGAATATATATCTTAGGCTCTTCTGGTCAGTAAATATCTAGAGCTTTTCCCCATATAAGTAATACTACCAGATATTTAATACAAACACCACTGCATCATGTGTGGGGTAGTTCCGCTCATGATCCCTCAGCTGTCGCAAACCATAGACGACCACTCTTCCATGCTTCATGAGCACACAACCCAACCCTTGTTAAGAGGCATCATTGTACACTGTGAAGCCTCCGAGTCCATTTGGGATAGTCAATACAGGTGTCGTCATCAATCTCCTTTTTAATTCTTGAAAGCTTTGCTCACACTGCTCAGACCATACAAAAAGGAACCTCCTTACGTGTGAGCTTGGTCAAAGGAGCGGCAATCCTAGAAAATCCTTCAACAAACCTTCTATAATATCCTGCAAGTCTTAGAAAACTCTGAATCTCTGTAATTATCCTCGGTCTCTCCCAATTAAGTACAGCTTCTATCTTAGACGGGTCAATTGACACTCCGTTCTTAGATATAATATGCCCAAGAAAAGCTATTTGATCTAGCCAAAACTCGCTTTTACTAATCTTTCCATAAAGCTACCTATCTCTGAGTATTTGCAGCACAATCCTCAAATGCTGTGCATGTTCTTCGTGAAATTGAGAATACACAAGGATGTCATCAATGAAGACTGTCATAAACTGATCTAGATAGTCTCTGAATACCTCATTCATCAAACTCATAAAAGTAGCAGGGACATTCGTCAAACCAAAGGGCATCACTAAGAACTCGTAGTGGCCATACCTAGTTCTGAAGGCCGTTTTCGAAATATCCTCTTTCCTGATTCTTAACTGGTGATAGCCCGATCTCAAGTCAATCTTAGAAAAGACGAAAACCTCGCTCAACCGGTCAAACAAATCGTCTATCCTTGGCAGGGGATATTTATTCTTCACCGTAGCCTTGTTCAGCAATCTATAATCTATGCATAGTCTCAGGCTTCCTTACGAATAACACCGGAGCTCCCCATGGCGACACACTAGGCCTAATAAAACCCTGGTCAAGCAGTTCTTACAACTGTTCTTTAACTCTTTCAATTCAACCAACGTCATCCTATAGGGAGGTTTAGAGATCGGTTGGATATCTAGCATTAAATCGATTGTGAGCTCCAGTTCTCTCTCCGGTGGTAAGCCAGGTAATTCATCAGGAAATACATTCGAAAACTCACATACTACTGGTATGTCTTTTATCCTCGGATGTTCCCGACTTGTATCAAAGACGAGTGCAACGTAACATTCACATCAATAATTTAATCAGTGTTTTATAGTGATATAACCATATCCTTGAATTTTTCATAATAATTTCATACATTTTCATTCCTTAACTTCAAACGTACACTAAACGTTTCAGGTAGGTAGAAAGTTACAATCTTAGTGTAGCAATTTAGACTCACACGGTTGGCCGCTAGCCAATCCATCCCTAAAATCACATCAAAACCACACAAGTTTAACAACACTAGATCTGCTAACATCACTCTATCTCCCACCTTGATTTCACACCTTCTACACACCATATCAGTCCTCTGAGACTTACGCATAGGGGTATTTACATGTAAAATAAAATCTAAGGATTCATGCTTTAAACTCAGTTTACATGCAAAATGAACATCAATAAAAGAATGCATGGATCTCGAGTCAAATAACACATGAGCCTCACGATTACAGATAAGAAGTGTACCTCGTATGGTCTATGATGAAGTGTCTACGGTCTTCTTATCCAAAGTAAACACACGTCCTTCTATGATCGACTTCTTACCTTTATAAGCAGCCGTAGCCTGTCTCAGGGGAATCGTCCTCTGAGGCTATTGTCTATGAGGCTCTTCACAGTGTGGCTTTTGTGGCTGCGGGTAGTTCCTCACTCTATGGCCCATGTCCTCGCATCTAAAACATCCTTGTATGGTTTTAGAATAACTTCCCTCATGTGGCCGGCCTAAATCTCTACAAACTCTAACCTCTGGCCTGGCACTTTGAGGGGTCTCCATAACAATGAGAGGAACCCTGGGTCTGTCAACTCTTCCTCTTGATCCCTCAAATTGTCTCCATTTAAAAGAACCTCTCTGAAAGTTTGTGTGGCAGGTCATGAGTCACTTACTCTTATCCCTGGTCAAAATTCGAGACTCAATTTGGGACTGTACCAACTCTAGTCCCCTCTCTAGTTCTTATGCTCGTCTCAGAGCATCCTTAAACTCAATGATACAGAGCCCTATCGACCGGTCTCTAATGACGGGCCTCAGTCTATACACGAATCATTCTATACGGACCTCCTCATCCTTAAGGGTCTCCGGATCATACTTCAGTAGGGTGGTAAATCGGCACTCGTAATTATCAACCATCATATTGCCTTGAGCCAAGTTTAGAAATTCAGCTTGCATTCTCCTCTAGGTAGCTCTTGGCACACATTGAGTTCTAAATGCCAACCGAAACGCCTCTTAGCTAATCACCTCATGGATAGTCACCATTATAGTCTGAGTAGTGCTCCACCAGTCTCGGATTAGTCCCTTTAACATGTAAGCACCCATACTGACCCTCTCGGCATCGGTGCATCCCAAAAAGTTGAAAATAACTTGCAACTCTGTCAACCACTCCTCAGCCTCTGTGGGATCTTTCACCCCTCTAAAAGTCGGTGGGTTCATCTTCAGAAAGTCCCTCAATCAACCCTTATTTCTGCCATCAAGTTGGGTCTACATCGAAGGCTGTGTGGCATGAGGCATCGAGTCAGTTTGTAATGGGGTGCAGGTGGTCCTTGTGGTGGTGGAGGAGTCGAAACAGGTGTAGTACCCGAGCCATTAGCCCCAAAATGTTACGCGAATAGCGCTGCCATCTGCTCAAATCCCTGCCGCACATCATGCTCTAGCCGATTCATTCGAGAGTTAGGACTCTCCGGCTGTGGGACAAGTGGTGGAGATGGCTATGCCTGCCTCCCAGAACGTCCTCTTCTCCCCCTCATATCCTATCTCTTACATGCCTGCGTGTATTCATTAAACATAGATTATAATCCTACCCTTTAAATTCAATTCATTACAAGACAATACAAACATTTGGGATGTAATCTACTTCCAATTGATCGACACTGACAGTACTAGATAACCTTGGCTTTGATACCAATAAATCTGTGACAGCCTGCAAAAGTGAAAAATAGGGCTAATTTTTAAAATTTTCTTATATTAACCTTTTACTCGGGTTGCATTCCTGTACAATGTCATTTAATCACTTGTATTTATAATAAATCATTAACCCCAAGATCACACAATTTCTAACTCGTAAAATCAAACACATAATATCACAAAGGGGTCAATCCACAAAACACGATTCATTTCCCTCATGTTATCCTAGTTACATCCCAAAAATACTTAACACAAATGTCTGTATTACATCATTGTCTCGATACAAAATGAACTGAACTATACCTTATGCGTGTACAAGCAATAGCCTGGGGAGATCTGGTCCACTAGCCTATATCACGTACGCGACAGGCTCTAACTCGCTACTTCAAGTAATCTGGAGGGGGGGAGGAAAAAGAAGGGTGAGCTCTCAAAACGCTCAGTAAGGAGGATAAGGGAAAATTTATAAAATCATCATCACAGTACAATATGATGGAAATATATGAACATGTAAAACGTTATAAAAATAACGGTAGAAACAATGGCATCGGCATAATTCACGTGATAAAGATCACAAATCATCATAACATTAAATCTCATTATGTGATAGAAATCACAGTTGCAAAACACATCATTCATCAAAGAAATCGAGACTAGGCATTTAATAAAACTCAGATAAAATTATTGTCATAGGCACATCACATCAAATCAACTCACATCGTCCCCTAGGCAGACATCCTCAAAAGAGAGAAGCATCGACATCAATACATGGTCATGATTCGCTGTAGACTTGATCAGAGTCGTACAGCTGCGGTCTTACATGTCATTCAAAGCAAGGCCCAGTCTTACATGCTATTAAAGCAAGGCCACCCATCGCTACCAGAGCGAGGTCATCACTCGTTACCAGAACGGAGGTATCAGTCTTACATGCTACTAGAGTAAGGCCCGATCTTACATGCTACCATAGCAAGGCCACTCAACGCAGTCAAGCGAAGTATCGATATGCAACTCATGACAAAACTTAAACTCAGTAAAATATGTCATTGTTATATTAAAATCGTTTTGCCTTCACGTAGAGCCCCTAGCGGTTATTACAAAACTTATTTCGATTATAAAACATTATATTCACAGTTACACAAAACTCATCAAAACCGAGCTCAAACCAGCAAAACACTCACTTGTTCATCAAAATATCAATTCATCTCATTTCTCATAAACATGCTCATTCATCAAACCCTTTTCACACTAAGACGGTATTTTCATCATTTTAGAAACTCACAAACACAAACATTTTATTTCCCTTACCTCTTACACCTTGAGTGGTACAATATCCTCTAGTCCTCGGACTAGCCTTGTTTCTTGTGTTAGATTCTCGAGCTATCCAAACATTATTAAATTGTCATTTTTCATCATTCTCATTTATCTTTTTACCTCATTTATTCTTATATCTATACTATATCCAAGTTACCATTCTTAACACATACATTATCTCAAAACTTCTCCTATATCTTAATCCTAATCTTAACTAGCTCATAATCAATACAAGATATCCACATTTCATTTTCCAACTATACTCATTGGCTGTTTCCCTCATGACTTAAACATTTCCAACCAAACATACTTATATATACATATGTTCATTCACTAATATATAAAATGATAATGTTTAAGAAAAACAAGGGTCTTTTGAGCTCACCTAGTTTGTCTCCTCTTGCTCAAACTTGTAGAATGCTTGTCCTTTCCTGTGTTCCAATCCAATCCTTGATTTTCTAGTATGTTGTTCCCTTTACCAAGAGGAATAACTTTATCTCTTACCCCTTTGTTTAATTCTGTTTAGAATATGGTGAATCTTAGAGTGGGAAAGCTTGGTTTGGGTGAAAATGGTAAGTGTTGGGGTTAGTAGGTGAGAGAGGCTCTGTTGCCAGACAAAATCTCGTGATTCTTATATAGGCAGGGCGTATGAGATCGATCTGGCATTGATGGAGATCGATCTCTGCTTGATAAAACTGCTCTAACTGCTCCATTAACAACTACAAGATCGATCTGGTGGAGGGTGGAGATCGATCTGTTCTTCTAAGTGGAGATTGATCTAGCATTGGATAGGGATCGATCTCTTCCGGGCCGAGACTTAAAGAGATCGATCTGCCCTTATGACAAGATTGATTCTTGCTAGGCAGAGGTAGTATGAGATCGATCTGCTCCCTTATGAGATCGATCTTGCTTGCCTACTTTTATACATTTTCTACATTCTGAAGCCTTGAGATCGATCTCTCCTCATTTAGAGATCGATCTGGCCTTCACAAATCCTACTACTGCTGCACAAATTTGTAGGAAACTCAATATAAACTTACTACAATCTACTCCATAGTCCATATTTCAATCCATACACATTTAAGACTTAAAACTTCATCTCCATATACTTCATTATATTTAAAACTTGCGTGTACATTGATATAACATAATTACATTCACCAATTACAATCTTCATAATGCAAATCTCATTACTAAGGTACATAAAATTCTCAGGTCTCACAGTTCACATCCCCAGTGTTACTATACATTAATTAGATACAAACGGGTATCTGGCTGTGTTTTATTGAAAATTATGTCAGTGAATGAAGGGAAACTAATAGATATGACTGATAAGTATTTCATCCATATTGGCAAATGGAAATGAACCGTTCCTCGAGGCCGTAGAGATAGGCTCGAGAGGTGTAGTGAACCCTCATCTGAGTGTACACCTTATAGTTTCACTGAAAATTTTGGAGTCTGCTTCGTAAAATTTGAGTGGGCATGGAGACAACAGTGATATTGTGGTCAAGTGATAGCGGCGCAATGATAATGATAATGATTAAGGTGTGACTAAGAGAAAGACCAAACTAATTTCGGAAGATAGTATGCTATTACATATTGGAGTCAAGAATCCAATTGTAATGGAAAACAAAAAAAAATTAAATTGAAAAACTTATATGGATTCTTAGAATATGACTGTGAACTTAATAGACTGAGGGTAGTTTCAGGAGTTTAAGCCTCCGTTTTTCAATAAGGTTAAGAATTTAGTGATTTGAAGGGTTGGATGAATGAGATAGAAAAGCTTGATGATTTTAGAAGTAACTCTACCGAGAAATTTGCTTTTGCAACTTTGTGGTAAATAATTGGAGGAAGTTACACGGACTTTTAAAGTACACTACTATAAGAAAAAGTAGTTTTAGTGGCATCAGCATCGAAATGGGAACTCGAGCTCGGAAGGAAGTCCCCCGAATTAATCCGAGAGCCGACATCAGATAATTATATGAGATAT
The DNA here is from genome assembly GCA_033439115.1 of Firmiana major. Taxonomy (NCBI): domain Eukaryota; kingdom Viridiplantae; phylum Streptophyta; class Magnoliopsida; order Malvales; family Malvaceae; genus Firmiana; species Firmiana major. Next base: position 6,194,858 of record CM065909.1, read on the forward strand.
ATTTTTGAAGGCCCTTAGGCGACAGCACATTTCGGATGAAATAAGGTGGCAATTATAGATGAAATGAGTGAATTAGACATAAAGTAACAAGTCTGTGGATGAATATGAAATTAAATTTATAGCTTTGGAAGAAAAATAATTCGGATAAGTAGAGATGTGAAAAGGAGAAAGTCCAGGAAACTCATAAGAGGTGCTGGGATCCTCAATCGAGCTAAGTTAGCTCCATTGGATGTTATTTTAAGAAAGCAGTGCACAAGGCGCAACTATGAGAATATGAGATATATACTCTCGAGGTTACCAAGAAAGAGGAAAGGTAAAGAGAGTGACAGAAGAAAGGTCTACTGAAGAAAGACTAATAGTGAAAGAGCAAAGTCACTATGTCTGAAAGGACGAATTAAGGAACAAACTGTATAAATCAAACTTAAAGGTCACACTGCTTACATGATTGATAAAGTTAGGGCGTGTTCGGAGTAAAAAGACACCTCAGTAGACAAAGGGTTTTTCGACACATATTCGGATGATCTATCAAAATTAACACTAAATTGGAAGATGAAGTTTGAAATTGATTTAGCATGTGGTATCGAATTAATTATTCAGACCACTATAATGAATGACTTTGATTGAATTAAAAATGTTGAAAAAGCAATTATAATGACTATATGAAGAGGGGATTATCGGACCGAGTGATCCAGTTTGGAGTATATTGGCATTAATTTTTAAAGAGATCCGGAGTCTTCTGGGTCACGTTGTATTAAGAATGAGTGTCAATCAAAATCTCCAGAACAGAGGTTACAGACCAGCGAGAAAAACCCAAGTTGTTAAGAGGATTCAGAATTGTAAGAATATAAAGAGACTTTGGAACAAGAAATACATTTTGAATCAAAGAATTGAAATTTGTGTGTGCTATTGTTTTGGATGCGAGACTTAATTTGAGCAAAGAAAGGGCTTCGTTATAATTGATGTGCGAAACGAGACAAGCTTTGAAATGTAATAAATCATGAATACAAGTTATATTGGGATAAGAGGCATATACAAGGTAAAAATAGCTCTGATATGTGAAATGATTCGGATCTAATGATATGAACTGAATATGAATTGTGAATAAAGGATAAATGTGAAATTGCGATAAGTTTTGGTATCCTACTTTCTACTAAGACCGAACCTTGAACTCTTATATCTATAACTAGTTATGTGGTCGGGTCTAATAGCTAGTAAAGGTATTTCAAAATACCTCTATATCTTTCGTTCTTCATCTCGTATTGTCTCGGGGTTAAATATGCTCAATGCAGTGAAGCGAGACTCATATGCATCTACAAATAGGCTTTCTTGGACCAAGTTTAAGAAATTGGCTTGCATCTTCTTCCACACAGTCTGAGGGATGTACTGCTTATTGAATACCACTAAGAAAATTTCTTAGGTGACCTCTAAGTGATGAGTCGTCAATATTGTTCGAAAAGACTTCCATCAATGTTCGACTTCTTTCTTGAGTACATAGACTGCCAATAAAATTTTCTCAATGGTGTACAGTCTAGACACTCAAAAGATTTCTCCAAACTTAGCACCCAATTCTCAACTTCCACTTGATCCTTGTTTACCTTTAAACACTGGGGGATTTATCTTTAAAAAGTCCTTTAATAGGGTCATAGTCCTACCGGATCTACCTTTGGCCCTAAGCTACAATGGAGCCCATAGCGGAAGTGTAAGACCCGTATTTTTGTATATAAACCTTATGAAATGCATAAGTATATACATGTACATGCTATGTGAAACATAAATGATATAAGTCCATAAGTTGATGTACACACTTGTGATATAAGTTTGTGATGTACACACAAGTTTCATTGTGTATGAATATGAAGAAATGGACTTTTCTCATTGATAAATGTGAATAGAACTTAAAATGAGTAGTGTGGTAAAATGGAAGGGAGTTGCATGAGTTGCATAAAGCTTTATGCTTCCATTTGATAAATATTGTATACCTTTGGTTATACAATGAATACACACAAGTTTTAATATGCATAAAGGATAAATGGATATCATTTTCAATCCTTAAATATGGTTGAATGAGAAAATGACTATGGCAGCAAAATCAAGTATGTTTGGTGTTAGTTAGTGCAGAAAAGTGCAGTAAAATCTGGAAAATATGAATGCCAGATCGATCTCATTGGAGGAAAGATCGATCTAGAAGAGCCAAAACTGCTTCTATTCGAGCAATGAAATAGGGCAGATTGATCTCCTTAAGATACTGACTTGCAACAAATCGATCTCATGAAAGAGAAGATCGATTTTCTTAAGGTTCTGTGTTGTGTAGATCGATCTCATGCTAGGAGCAGATCGATCTCATTAAGCCTGGAAGGTCGGTTTTAAGAGGAAAAATGTCGAGAAGATCGATCTCTTGGGGTAGCAAATCGATCTCATCAAGGCAATTTCTATAAAACAGGACCTGCTGAACTGCATTCACGGGAAAAGACTAAAACCTTTCCATATTTTGACACCAAGTGACCTAAATCCCCCTCTAGACTATAAACACTTTTCATAGAGGTTGGAGGCAAGTTTATTTCATCAAAGTTGTTCATAGAGTGGAGAAGAACAACATAGTTGGAAGCTAGAAGTTGAGGTGATCCATTTAAGGGAGAAAAAGAGTTTTCCCCCAAAGTGTGCTAAATGGAGAAAAAACTGAGATTGGTAAGACTTCAATATCCCAATCTCATATATGTTAGTCTATATACTTGTATGAGTAGATTTGTATATAGACTAATGGTTGAAACATATTAGAAGTGCTAAACTATCCATGACCTAGAAAATGGCTAAATGAACCAAAATGAAGAGTTATTGAGTAGGCATGGATTTGATGATGAATTAAGCATGCCTAGAGGTTATTAAGCATATATAGATGCTTATAAAATAATTTGATGAAGTTCATGTGCTAGATACAAAAGTAGCTCAAATTGACTATAAGTGATGTTTGATGAAATGCCACAATGAAGTGAAAATCATGAACTTGAGGTATTAAGAGTGTAATATCGGTTTAAGATGAATCGATAGACTCGAGGAGTCTAAGGGATTCTTGGAAAAGAGTTATAAACTCGAAATGGACTTGTGAGAGGATAAAGTCCACTAAGGCATAAAAAGGGCAAATGAGATGTAAATGGCTAAATGCATTGATTTGAATATCATGCATGTGAAATAAAGTATATGATAGTATACTGATGTGTGTAATACACAATTTCATCTACGGAAGATAAAGTTGGAGTTGATAAGACCGGATCACAAGCGATTGGAATCAAGGAAAAAGATTCAAGTGTGATTCGAGGTAAGGGACTTATGTAAGCTATAGAGATAACTATACGTATGTTTTCTTATCTGTTATGTGAATTGTATGTGATAATAGATAGATATAAATATATCTAGAAGAAGACTACGTATGAAAATAAGTCGATAAGCATGTGTTACATGACTTCTGTGATTATTGTGAAAATAGATTTTTTTTACTGTTTTGAAAAGAACAAAAATAGACAGGCTCCAGTTTTAAGCACTTGTATGAAATGTTTAGACAAAGTGATCGAAGGGAGTTTACCCTCTCACTCATACTTAGTGAAAAGAGCCGTTCTATTTCTTTACTGTGCGGAGTCGTACCGAGCATGAGAGGCAAAGGTAGATTGACCAGCCCTGCTCGCACATTGTTTTTAAAGGGATTTTGAGAAAGTAAATAAGTGCTTGATGCCTCAAGGATATTGTGTGTTTCACTCAAGAGCTCGTACGTGATTTTGAGACAATAGAAATGGGTGATAAGGATCCATGGGAGCACGATGTACCGTGAGCGTTAACCATGGGGTACGATGTGTCGTGACTATCAGTGTGATAACTATGTGAGATCTGTGTGATATCTAAGTGATGCTGAAGGGATGGTTGATCCGCCTCCCTAAGCATGGGGTTCCCGTACACCTGATCAGTGTAGCCTGGAATCCAACTATGGCCATAAGTCTGCAAAAGTTGAACAAGTCTGTATCTATGTGATACGATATAGTCACTATTGTGTGAGGTGACAGACATCCTCCTTTGCTATGTGTCTGGGGATGGGATGACCCATGATTTACGTCTCAACATGTAACTGATTTACAAAGTATAAAGTATTTTCTACATGTGATCTGTGTGAATCGAATATGTTATGTAAACCTGTGTGGTATTGAAAGATGATCTACGTGAAGCTATGTGTTTACGGTTTGAAAAGTGATTTCAATTGTGAACTCTGTGCAGTTTTAAACTCAGTGATTTTGTGTGATAAACTGTGTGAATATGCACATAACCATCTGGCGAATTAACGGTTTCGCATTGATGGAAATTGATTTAAAGAAAATGCATATTATTTTATAAGGAAATGTGAGTATGTATTTTAGCATGTAGATGTGTAGTTATCTATCTGCTTGCACATTTTCCTTACTGAGCGCGTTATGCTCACCCCCCTTATTTCCTCCTCCATAGATACTACTCAGTAGTGAGTACTGCAGTCGTCCCTGCTATGGTATTTTCTAGTCATCCAGTCGTACAGAGAGGTATACACTATGTGATGATATGAAGAGAAATTTTGTATCTTGTAAATTAATGCACAGTCTAGTAATGTGTTGTACAAAAGGGGATGTATAGTTAATAAGAACTGATGTAAACGCTTTCGCATATTTTATAAAAGTCCAGTTTCTATTTCAATTTGTTTAATTACAATAATTAAACTATAAATGAGTATGATATGGACTGGATTTGACTCACAGCCCAACTGTAAGTGGTAAGTGTTAAGGTAAAAGGTCGTAGAAGAGGGTCGTGACAGGAAGTGGTTGTTCTTGTGGTGAAAGTTGTAGCTAAGCTAAAGAGACTAAGGGGCTGTAGGTGCTGATGGGGGTGGTGCTTGCTGACTGTCAGTCTCGAAGTTAGTTGCCCCAAAGTGATGGGTAAACATGCAGTCAGAGCCTTAAAACCTTACTCAAGTCCTTGCTCGAGCTTTGACATATGAGAGTTTGGACTCTCGGGTTATGGAGTAGGTGGTGGAGGTGGCTAAGCCTACCTTCGAGGTCTACCCCATCGTTCATTCATGGCAATTAAACAATCTGTATCTAAAACAAGCAACTTAGTACAACTCTTTATAGTTATACTCGATCCAAAACTAGGCAAGTATAGAAACATGGGATGTAACTCTAATTCTAACCTACCAGTACTAACACGCACTAGACAACTCAAGCTTTGATACCAACTCTATAATGTCTCAAATTTTGTGTAATTGTGAACTAACGTTTTTTTATACTTCCTAATATTTGCCAACCTGTAGTATAAAATGCGATCAACTTAGTTAACTAACCCTTTATAATTTATGATTGTAATTTCTTTAGTCAATAATCCTAGCCCAAACTTTAAGTGATGCAACTTAATGATTCATTAACCCTACTTAGTTATCCACATGAACCTTACATCCATATACTTACATTTGTAACTATAATTCATACAAAAGAAATCATATTGTAATCCCTCAGTTCATCACCCTAAATGAAGATACAATAGACGCTCAATCTAGCCTATCAGACTACATTTAACATTCATTATAGCCTATTGTTACATCCCAACATTTAACTTACTTAATTATACAAATATCATAGCATGTGCCTTGGCTATATAGAGAACAAAATGCAATGGGGGATGTATACCTCGAGAAATACAAAGATGAGCAGGGAGAGGCTCCAAGCTAACCACCAACTAAATGGTACTTCTCGAGACCTTACAAAATCAATATGAAAAGTGGAGGGATGAGCTTTACGCCCAGTAATAAATACATTTGCAAACACAATAGCATCAAAATAATGATGTGAAACAATATATGCGACATGCAAAAATAAGTCAAATAATGTTTTCTGAAACATGCTTATCGAAATTAAATACTTAGCATAGGCATACTTCAAAATCAAAACTTATCAAAAGAAATCTTATCAAATCAATACACATCAAAGTGTACATATCAAATTGAAACTTATCAAATCAGATCGAATAGTGGAGAGCAGATTGTGTCCCTATAGTTATCATGCAACAAAACTTAGGATAACCTATGGCTATGGTCAAGGTCCTCAGTACCTTAAAACGGATGAGTATTGAGAAGCTATAGACGTGTCCAGGTCTAACAGACACGAAAAGTGCCACTTGGCACACAAAAAGTACCACTCGGTATGTGCATGTACAAATACTTCATGGCTCGCAACATATGACACGGTTACCACTCAGTACTCCCAGACATAGATGCCACTCTGCTCGCAACATGACGCGCAAAGCATACACTAAAGGTGTCTATCATCTCAAAATATTATTTCTAGAATGTATCATGAAACCACTTGATCTCACGTCAAATAAACCATTAAAAGCGACCCATGTTTTAATAATAAGATAGATAGTATAGCATATATATTTTAAAATGTGCACAGATGCATTTTTGAATTACTTTTAAAGTCAGCGGGTCATTTTGTTCATTCAAAACAAGATTTAGTTCAAAATCTAAAGGGGATTGATCATATGGGTAAAAGCAATCAATCCTAAACTAGCAAAATGCTTCTGCGATGGTAAATAGGCATAGAGGATCGATCATTGCCTCATAGAGGATTGATCCCTCATACTTAGAAAGTAATTTTTTAAAAAAATAAGGAAGAGGGATCGGTCTCTCATCATAAAGGTTCGGTCTCTAAAGTTCAGAAATGCAAATTTGGCTGAATTTTGAACCCCAAGCTAATCCAAAACATTTTCAAAACATTTTATGCATTTCATAGATAACCTTTTTTCGTGACAAAACTTTCATGATATGCTTGTAAAACCTATCGTACACTAAAACTGTTCAAAACCAAGGGAGTTTGAACCAAAATTTCTAATACATTTCCAAAATAAGCTACTTTGAGGTTTCTTAGGTTTTTATGCATTAACATACCCGTTTTGAACATTATCACACCCATAAACATATCCATTACCTCTTATGTGCAGTACTTATCACAAATGAGGTCCTACCACCCTTCTTTAGTTCAAAGCCCTACTTAAAACACCTTGGTTGCACCTTCATAACACCGTTTATTACTTTCTTAACTCATCAACAACACACTTCATATTCATAAATATAAGCTACTCATGGTCAAACCCTAAAGTCATCCATTTCACATATTTCCCTTAATAATTTCCTTAGCCAAAATATAGATTAATACCTAAACGTAAACATATATTAACGTTTTAATTTCCAAAAATTCTTTCCTTAATCCTCTTATAGGTTTCAAAACCCTAGCTCTTCTCCTTCGAGCTATTCAACTTCAATTCACACCAAAACAACCTTTAAACATTACAAAAGGACTCGAAAATCATAACCCCTCTAAGGTCAAACTCATACATTCAACTTACCTCAAGATCTAAAACTTCTCTTTAAGATTCACTACTAAAATAACTTCTTTCGAGCTCCAGTGAGAGGGTTGAGTTTAAGCTTTGGGAGGTTATCTCCTCGTCTTTCCTTCTTTTTTTTCTTCCTTTTTCTCTCTAGGTTTTCTTTGGTGAGTTTGAGGCTGAAAATTTTGTAGAGAAGCAAAAGTGAGGAGAAAGAGGGAGTGTTAGAGATTAAAAATGGGTTTTGGTAGCCTTTTATGTCCTTAGTAAAAGCATGTAAGCTCTTCAATAGGCAAAGGGATCGATCCATCAAGCGAGGGGATCAATCCCTCCTTCATAATTTTCTTACTTTTTCAAGGGTTAAAGCTAGGGAATCGATCCTTGCTTCATTGGGGCTCAATCCCTTCATTCCAAAATGCATTTTCATGCATTTCTTTGGAAGGGGATTGATCCTTCCTTATGAGGGATCGATTCTTCATGCTCCAATTTGCTTAATTTTCCCAAAAATTCATCTTCAAGTCCATCTAATCATCATCAATCCAACTCAAACTCACCTCATCCAAATTTCAATTTCACAACCAATCCAAAACATACTCATACACATATTCAAACTTAGGAATGGCATTTATTCCCTCAAATAATCTTACATTGTCATAATGCCAATCATACATAATCAAATACACAATGGTTCATACAAACACAAGGAAAATGGTGGGTTCTACATTTATAATTTATCAAGTTAAAGTAACTCACTCCATATTCCATAAGCTTATCCTAATATGAATCCTCGATTCCTTTTTAAATTTGCATGTGTCAAGAATCCAGTGTAAGTGCACATCCATTTTCTTGCACTTCTGCACATTAAGATGGATGGTTATTATTCATTATCGAATATTTATTGGCTAGTATAGTGAGGAAACTTGTATTTCTCACATTTTTGCTTCAATGTTATCCATCCATTCATTTTGTTGTACCAATGATAAGAAGCAGATAACACCAGACTCGATGAAGAAATAAATGACTCAAATAAATCTCTACTTTATGGCCTTGCTCCAAAGCTGTAAACATGTGTGCACATGATCTTCATTCCGTCAATGGAATCACACCAAGCTTTTGGGCCAAAACTCTTGAGTTTTGGTATCCGTACTAGACTTCTAATTCAATAAAGCATTATATTTTTTCTACAAGAAAAAATAATTATTATCATATAAACTTAAGAGAGAAAACAAGAAAACATAAAATGAAAAAAAAAATTTACTTACATTGACAGCTTTAGACTTATTGTCACAAATTCATCTTTGCAAGCATCTTCTTTATGTGTTTGATCAAAAAGTTATTATCGACCAAACTCTTTCCTTTCCAAGTAAAGCATTAACAAAATTAAGTTAGTTGTATACAAAATATATATAATAACTAAAACATCACATGTTTAATGTAAAAGTTACATATCAGCCTATGTTGCACAGGAAAAGAACTGAACCACCTGTATGTTTCATAATGGTTCCTTCTTTCCTTGCCAATCGATTTTGCTTTTCCTTTATGTAATCTCAACTCCATTTCCTTTGTAATTCATTTATGTGCATTCTTTACTCTCTTGGTTGTAATTCCTTTCTTGAGCTAAAGTGTAATCATTCCACCTTGTTAGAGCTTTTTAGATTACACTTCTTATACACCCATCTAAACATTGTAAATGATAGTGAACCCTTAGCTTATTTGTAAAGAGAGGATTAGGTAGTGTCATAAGGTTTTCTCCTTGAGCCTTAAAATGTAATATTGTGAAAGGTTTCTTCCTTCAGCCCACAAAAAAATGAAAGGTTATCGATTTTCTCTTCGAGCTTAGAAAAGCAAGAGGTTGTAAATGTTATCCTTGAGCCTCGGTAAAAAGGAAGGTTACTTTTAAGCCTATAAAAGTCCAAAGTTCAGTAGTGAAGTCGATAAGTCTTTAAGAAGAGCTCAAGAGAGAAGATGTAAGCAAGGGTGTCGAACCTCTATAAATCCTTAGTGTGCAATTTCCCTATCCATACACTTTTATTTTATTTGTTATTCATTTACTTTAATTTTTAAGTGTTGAATTATATGATAAGCAGTGTAGAGAAGTTAAAATAGGAAAGCAAAATTTAGTATGGTGATAAATCTGATTCACCCCCTTCTTGGTTTAGTTATTTAGCTAACAATTTTCATGGTACTTAAAAATAATTTCCCCCTTCCAATCTCTATTGATACCCAATGCAGAATTGCAACGATTTTTGGAATTTCCACCTTTCGTTTATAATTCATGCCTATTTGTTAATAAAATAGTAATAATAATAGATTCAGCAATATAATATCTAATAGTTAATCAAATTCATAGAATATCACAATAAAACAAAAACTACAAGTATTTGAAACATCTTACAAGATATTTACCCAAACTTTTCTCCAGGTTCAATCAGGCAAGACTTAGCTAAATTAAAGTCTTCATACTCTAAAGCTAAAGTTCAAGTCACATGAAGACATCATAACTTGCTACATGTGAGAACTGTAAATTTTATGAGATTTGCTAAGTGAGAATTGTAATTTGGTGAATGTAATTATGATATGTTGATGTACACACAAGTTTTAAATTTAATGAAGTATAAGGAGATGAAGTTTTTAAGTCTTAAATGTGTATGGATTGAAATATGGCCTATGGAATAGATTATGGTGAGTTTTACAATGAGTTTCCTGCAATTGATGCAGTAGCAGTAGAATCTGTGAAGGCCAGATCGATCTCCAAGGATGAGAGATCGATCCCATAGCTCCAGAATGCAGAAAACGTGCAAAAGCAGACAGGCAGATCGATCTCATAAGGAAGAAGATCGATCTCCTATTGCTTCTGCCTAGCAAAGATCGATCTTGTCACAAGGGAAGATCGATCTCCTTAACTCTCGGCCTAGAAGAGATCGATCTCTACCCTCTAGCAGATCGATCTCCACTTAGTCTTTTTATGAAGAGCAGGTCGATCTCACCCTCGGCCAAATCGATCTTGTAGTTGTTAAGGGAGCAGTTTGGAGCAGTTGAATCGAGTAGAGATAGATCTTCTTCAAATACCAAATCGATCTCATAGCCTCTGTCTATATAAGGACCACGAGATTTTTACCTGAAATCGAGCTTTTCTCTCTCTAAAACCTAAACCTTCACAATTTTTACCCAAACCAAGATTTCTCTCTCTAAGATTCACCCTATTCTAGACTGAATTAGACAAAGGGGTAAGAGACAAAGTTGTTCCTCTTGGCAAGGAGAACAACATACTAGAAAATCAAAGGTTGGCTTGAGCAAAGGGAAGAGACAAGCATTCTACAAGCTTAGACAAGAGAGGACAAGCTAGATAAGCTCACAAGACCTTTGTTCTTGAGCATTATCATTTTATATATGGGTGGATAAACATATATGTTTAAATATTTGGTTAGAAATGTTTTAGGCATGATGGAACCAACAAATGGGTATAGTTAGAAGATTGAATGTGGATGTCTTGTGATGGTTATGAGTTAACTAAAGTGTTGATAAAATGTAGAAAGAGTTTTGAGATAATGTTGAGTTAGAATGAGTAAGAGAAAGAAAAGACAAATGAGAATGATGTATATTGATGGGTTAATGATGTGTGTGGACAGCTCAAGAATCCAACACGGGAAACGAGACTAGTTTGAGAACCCGAGGATATTGTACCACTCAAGGTGCAAGAGGTAAGGGAAATAAACCATTTGTACTTGTGAGTTTTCAAATGAATGAAAACATTTTAATAGCATGAAAAAGGTTTAATGTGATGAGCATGTTTATGATAAATTAGATGAATTGATGTTTTGATGAATGTGTGAGTGTTTTATCGGTTTGAGCTCGATTTTTGATGTGATTTGTGTAATTGTGAACACATATGGTTTATAACCGAAATGAGTTTTGTGATAACCACTATGAGCTCTACGTGAAGGCAAAATTATTTTTATACAACAATAGGAATGTATGAGTGTTTTGGCGGTTTGAGCTCGATTTTTTATGTGATTTATGTAATTGTGAACACATATGGTTTATAACCGGAATGAGTTTTGTGATAACCACTACGAGCTCTACGTGAAGGTAAAACGATTTTTATACAACAATGGGAATGTGTGAGTGTTTTGCCGGTTTGAGCTCGATTTTGATGAGTTTTGTGTAAATGGGAGTACAAAGTCTTATAACCGAAATAGGTTTTGTGATAACCACTAAGAGCTTTACGTGAAGGCAAAATGATTTTTATTGAGACTATGGCTTGTCATGAGATGCACATCGAGCTTTGCTCTGGTAGCATGTAAGGTCGAGCCGTACTCTAGTAGCATGTAAGACCGACGCCTCCGTTCTGGTAACGTGAGATGACTCCACTCCGGTAGCGATGGGTGGCATTACTTTGATAGCATGTATGACCAGGCTGTGCTTTGATAGTATGTAAGACCGATGATTGTACGACTCTGATCAAGTCTACAATGAATCATGGCCATGTGTATTATTTTCGATGAAATCCCTCCCTTGGGGATGTCCGCCTAGGGGACGAATTCAATTGATGTGATGTGCTTGTGGCGTTGATTTCATCTGAGTTTTATAAATGCCTAGTCTTGATTTCTTGGATGATTATGTAATTTTACAACTGCGATTTATATCACACATTGAGATTTGATGTAATAGTGATTTGTGATTTTTGTCACGTGAGTTATGTTGATGCCATTGTTTATACAGTTATTTCTATAACGATTTGCATACCCAATATTTCCATCATATTGTGTTTGTGATGATGATTTCATAACTTTCCCTTATCCTCCTTACTAAGAGTTTTGAGAGCTCACCCTTTTTCCTCCTCCCTCTAGATTACTTGAACTAAGCGAGATAGAGCCTGCTGCATACGTGTAATAGGCTGGTGGACAAGATCTCCCCAGGCTATCGCTTGTACACGCATAAGGTATAATTCAATTCATTTTGTATCCAGACAATAATGTAATACAGACATTTGTGATGATTATTTTGGGATGTAATTAGGTTGATATGAAAGAAATGAGTTGAGACTTATGGGTTGATTCTTTTTGGGATATTATGTATTTGATTTCATTAAGTATGAGTTGTATGATCTTAGGGGATAATGTTGGTTTATAAACTATAGTGATTTAAAGATACTGCACAGGAATACACCCAAAGTTGGTAGATTTAATTTATGAAAAATTTAAATTTGCTCTATTTTCGTGCTTCCGGGCTGTCACAGATTTTTCTTGGTATCAGAGCAAAGGGTGTCTAGTACTGTCAATGTCGATCAATTAGAAATAGATTACATCCCAAGTGTCTGTATTGTCTGGCGATGAATTGAATTTAACGAGTAACATTATGATCAATGCTTAATGAATACGCACAGGCACGTAAGAGATAGAATATGAGGGGGAGAAGAGGACATTCAAGGAGGCAGGCACAGCCACCTCCACCACCTGAACCACAGCCAGAGAGTCCTAACTCTTGAATGAATCGCCTAGAGCACGATGTGCGTCAGGGATTCGACTAGATGGCAACATTATTCGCGCAGCATGTTGGGGCTATTGCCTCGGGCACTACACCTGTGTCGACTCCTCCACCACCACAGGGACCACCTGCACTCCCATTACAAATTGACCCAGTGCCTCTCGCCACACAGCCTGCAGTACAAACCAACTTGATGAGAGAGATAAGGGTCGATTGAGGGACTTTCTAAAAATGAACCCACCGACTTTTAAATGGGTGAAAGATCCCGCAGAGGCTGAAGAGTGGCTGACAAAGTTAAAAGTCATTTTTGACTTTTTGGGATGCACCGATACTGAGAGGGTCATTATGGGTGCTTATATGTTAAAAAGACAAGCCCGAGATTGGTGGAGCCCTACTCAGAGTATATTGTTGACTAGCCATGAGGTGATTAGCTGGGAGATGTTCTAATCGGCATTTAGAACTCAGTATGTGCCAAGAACCGCCCAGAGGAGGAAGCAAGCTGAATTCCTAAATTTGGCTCAGGACAATATGACGGTTGATGAGTACGAGAGCCGATTCACCATCCTACTGAAGTATGACCCGGAGACTCTTAAGGATAAGGAGCTTTGTACCGAATGATTCGTGTATGGACTGAGACCCATCATTAGAGACCGATTGATAGGGCTTTGTATCACTGAGTTTAAGGATGCTCTGAGATGAGCACAAGAAGTGGAGAGAGGACTAGAGTTGGTACAGTCCCAGACTGAGTCTCGAATTTTAACTAGGGACAAGAATAAGCGACTCGTGACCTCTCATACAGACTTGTAGAGAGGTTTTTTTAAGAAGAGATAGTTTGAGGGACCAAGGGGAAAAGTTGACAGACCTAGGGTTCCTCCCATCACAATGGAGACCCCTCGATGTGCCAGACCAAAGGTTAGAGTTTGTAGAGATTGTGGCAGATAACATGAAGGAAGCTGTCCCAGAACCATACAAGGATGTTTTAGATGCGGGGACATGGATCACCAAGTGAGGTACTACCCGCAACCACAAAAGTCACATTCACAAGAGCTTCCTAAACAACAACCTCAAAGGATGATTCCCCAGAGACGGGTTATGGCTGCTGATAAGGGCAAGAAGCCGGTCACAAAGGGACGTGTGTTTGATTTGGATAAGGAGACCACAGACACTTTGTCTAAGACCATACGAGGTTACATCGCACTCATCTCTGATGAGTTGAGAACATCCGAGGATAGAGGACATACCAGTAGTATATGAGTTTTTGGATGTATTCCCAGATGAATTGCCTGGCTTACCACCGAAGAGAGGGTTGGAGTTCACTATCGATTTAGTGCCAGATACTCAGCCGATCTCTAAACCTCCCTACAGGATGGTATTGGTTGAATTGGAAAAGTTAAAGAAACAGTTGCAAGAACTGCTTGACCAAGGTTTTATTAGACCTAGTGTGTCGCCATGGGGAGCTCCGGTGTTATTTGTAAAGAAGAATGATGGTAGCCTGAGACTATGTATAGACTACAGGTTGCTGAACAAGGCTACGGTGAAGAACAAGTACCCCCTGCCAAGGATAAATGATTTGTTTGACCAGCTGTGAGGGGCTTCTATCTTTTTTAAGATTGATTTAAGATCGGGCTATAACCAGTTAAGAATCAAGAAAGAAGATATTTCAAAGACGACCTTCAGAACTAGATATGGCACTACGAGTTCTTAATTATCCCCTTGGATTGACAAATGCCCATACTGCTTTTATGAGTTTGATGAATGAGGTCTTTAGAGACTATCTAGATCAGTTTGTGATAGTCTCTATTGATGATATCCTTATGTATTCTCGGTCTCATGAGGAACATGCACAGTATTTGAGGATTGTGCTATAAGTACTCAGAGATAAGCAGCTGTATGGAAAGATTAGTAAGAGTGAGTTTTGGCTAGATCAGATACCTTTTCTTGGTCATATTGTATCTAAAGACGAAATGGCAGTTGATCCGTCTAAGATAGAGGTTGTACTTAATTGGGAGAGACCGAGAACAGTTATAGAGATTCAAAGTTTCCTAGGTTGGTATGGTATTACAAAAGGTTTGTTGAATGATTTTTCAGGATTGCCGCTCCTTTGACCAAACTCACACGAAAGGCGACTCCTTTTGTATGGTCTGAGAAGAGTGAGCAGAGTTTCCAAGAGTTAAAAAGGAGATTAACGACAGCACCTGTGTTGACTATTTCGAATAAACTAAGAGGCTTCGCAGTGTACAGTGATGCCTCTCAACAAGGATTGGGGTGTGTACTCATGCAACATGGGAGAGTAGTCGCTTATGGTTCGCGACAGCTGAAAGATCATGAGAGGAATTACCCCACACATGATTTGGAGTTATCCGCAGTAGTGTTTGCATTGAAGATCTGGCGGCATTACTTATATGGGGAAAGGTTCCAGATATTTACTGATCATAAGAGTCTGAGATATATATTCGATCAAAAGGAGTTAAACATGAGACAAAAGAGATAGATAGAACTTCTTAAGGATTATGATTGTGAGATACTCTATCATCCGGGGAAGGCGAATGTAGTAGCTGATGCCTTGAGCAGGAAAAGTATGATATCTGCTATGATGATCAAAGAATGGGGTTTGTTGGAACAGTTCGTCAGACTCAGGATCAGTGTTGAGAAAGCAGAGGTCAGCTTTTTAGCTAGTCTGCGGATAGAGCCTGATATTATGGATCAGATTAGAGCCGGGCAACGAAATGATCAGAGGCTATTAAATATATTTAGCCAAGCTGAACAGACCTCGCAATCGGATTTCATGGTCAGTGACGATGGGTTATTGAGGTTTAAGGGTCGAATTTCTGTTTCGAACGATCATACCCTGAAGCAACAAATACTAAGAGTCTCACTGCTCGCGATACACCACGCACCCAGGAAGTACCAAGATTTAAGAAGGGTGTATTAGTGGAGTGGCATGAAGCGAGACGTGGCAGAATATGTGGCCAGATGTTTGGTATGATAACAAGTGAAAGTTGCGCACCAAAAGCCCGGAGGATTGCTTTAGCCTTTACCTGTACCTACATGGAAATGTGAGCATATCACCATGGACTTTATCATGGGATTATCGAGGACCCGAAGAGGTCATGATGCAATATGGGTGATAGTTGATAGATTAACAAAGAGTGCCCACTTCCTTGTCATCAAGAGCATAGATACATTGAGTACATTAGTCGAGCTATATGTTAGAGAGATAGCTAGACTACATGAGGCTCCAGTAAGTGTTAGTTCTGATAGAGATTCTCGGTTCACCTCCAGGTTTTGGACTCATTTTCAGGAGGTCATGGGATCTCGATTGAATTTTAGTACCGTCTATCATCCTCAGACTGATGATCAGTCCGAGCGAACTATACAGACCTTGGAGGATATGTTGAGGGCCTGTACGATGGATTTTAAAGGATCATGGGATGATCACCTACCCATTGATGAGTTTACGTACAACAATAGCTATCATGCGAGTATTGTTATGGCACCTTATGAGGCTTTGTATGGTAAGAGGTGTAGATCCCCTATTGCGTGGGAAAAAGTAAGCGACAGGAAAGTAATTACTCCCGAACTAGTTGAACAGGCAGTTCAAAATGTGAAAATCATTTGTGATAGATTACGGGCTGCTCAGAGTCGACAGAAGAGTTACGCAGATGTGCGTTGACAGCCACTTGAGTTTCAAGTTGGAGGTTTTGTGTTCCTTAAGATATCTCCCAATAAGGGTATCATGCGTTTCGGGAAGAAAGGAAAATTGAGTCCAAGATATTTAAGACCATTTGAGATTTTAGAGAGAGTATGAGGCGTTGCCTATCGGTTGGCTTTACCTCCACTGTTTTCCAGAATCCACAATGCCTTTCATGTCTCCATGTTGAGGAGATATAATCCGAACCCCTCCTATGTCATTGAGTATGAAGCATTGGATATTCAAGGGGATATAAGTTATGTGGAAGGACCCATCTGAATACTAGACAGGAAGGAAAAGGTACTTCGGACGAAAAGGATTCCATTCGTTAAAGTTCTCTGGAAGCACCACTCAATACAGGAAGCAACTTGGGAATTAGAGAGCCTTATGAAGGATAAGTACCCTCAGCTATTTAATGGGTCAAGTTAAATTTGGAGGACCAAATTCTCTAAAGGTGAGGAGGATGTGAGAACTATAAATGTTATGAGTGATATGTTGATTTGGTGAATGTAATTATGATTTTATGAGTGCTAAGTGAGAATTGTAATTTGGTGAATGTAATTATGATATGTTGATGTACACACAAGTTTTAAATTTAATGAAGTATAAGGAGATGAAGTTTTTAAGTCTTAAATGTGTATGGATTGAAATATGGCCTATGAAGAAGATTACGGTGAGTTTTGCAGTAGAAATTGTGAAGGCCAGATCGATCTCTAAGGATGAGAGATCGATCTCATAGCTTCAGAATGCAGAAAACGTGCAAAAGCAAACAGGCAGATCGATTTTATAAGAAAGAAGATCGATCTCCTATTGCCTCTGCCTAGCAAAGATCGATCTTGTCACAAGGGCAGATCAATCTCCTTAACTCTCGGCCTGGAAGAGATCAATCTCTACCCTCTAGCAGATCGATCTCCACTTAGTCTTTTTATGAAGAGCAAATCGATCTCCACCCTAGACCAGATCAATCTTGTAGTTGTTAAGGGAGCAGTTTGGAGTAATTGAATCGAGCAGAGATTGATCTCCTTCAAATACCATATCGATCTCATAGCCTCTATCTATATAAGGACTACGGGATTTTCGCTTGAAATCAAGCCTTTCTCTCTCTAAACCTTCACCATTTTTACCCAAACCAAGCTTTATCTCTCTGAGATTCACCCTATTTTAGACTGAATTAGACAAAGGGGTAAGAGACAAAGTTATTCCTATTGGCAAGGAGAACAACATACTAAAAAATCAAAGGTTGGCTTGAACAAAGGGAAGAGACAAGCATTCTACAAGCTTGGACAAGAGAGGACAAGCTAGGTAAGCTCACAAGACCTTTGTTCTTGAGCATTATCTTTTTATATATGGGTGGATAAACATATATGTTTAAATATTTGGTTGGAAATGTTTTAGGCATGATGGAACCAACAAATGGGTATAGTTAGAAGATTGAATGTGGATGTCTTGTGATGGTTATGAGTTAACTAAAGTGTTGATAAAATGTAGAAAGAGTTTTGAGATAATGTTGAGTTAGAATGAGTAAGAGAAAGAAAAGAGAAATGAGAATGATGTATATTGATGGGTTAATGATGTGTGTGGACAGCTCAAGAATTCGACACGAGAAACGAGACTAGTACGAGAACCTGAGGATATTGTACCACTCAAGGTGCAAGAGGTAAGGGAAATAAACCATTTGTGCTTGTGAGTTTTCAAATGAATGAAATCATTTTAATAGCATGAAAAAGGTTTAATGAGATGAGCATGTTTATGAGAATTGAGATGAATTGATGTTTTGATGAATGTGTGAGTGTTTTACCGGTTTGAACTCGATATTTTATGTGATTTGTGTAATTGTGAACACATTTGGTTTATAACCAAAATGAGCTTTGTGATAACCACTATGAGCTCTATGTGAAGGCAAAACGATTTTTATACAACAATAGGAATGTGTGAGTGTTTTGGCGGTTTGAGCTCAATTTTTTATGTGATTTGTGTAATTGTGAACACATATGGTTTATAGCCGAAATGAGTTTTGTGATAACCACTATGTGCTCTACGTAAAGGCAAAATGATTTTTATACAACATTGAGAATGTGTGAGTGTTTTGCCGGTTTGAGCTCGATTTTGATGAGTTTTGTGTAAATGTGAATACAATGTCTTATAACCGAAATGGGTTTTGTGATAACCACTAAGAGCTCTACATGAAGGCAAAACGATTTTTACTAGGACTATGGCTTGTCATGAGATGTATATCGGGCTTTGCTCTGGTAGCATGTAAGGTCGGGCCATGCTCTAGTAGAATGTAAGACCGATGCCTCCATTCTGGTAACGTGAGATGACCCCGCTCCGATAGCGATGGGTGGCCTTGCTTTGATAGCATGTAAGATCGGGCTGTGCTTTGATAGCATTTAAGATCGATGGTTGTACAACTCTGATCAAGTCTATAGCGAATCATGGCCATGTGTATTATTGTCGACGAAATCCATCTCTTGGGGATTTTCGCCTAGGGGCGAATTCAATTGATGTGATGTGCCTATGACGTTGATTTCATCTGAGTTTTATAAATTCCTAGTCTCGATTTCTTTAATGATGATGTGATTTTACAACTGCGATTTCTATCACGGATTGAGATTTGATGTAATAGTGATTTGTGATTTTCATCACGTGAGTTATGCTGATGCCATTGTTTATACAGTTATTTCTATAACGATTTGCATGCTCAGTATTTCCATCATATTGTGTTTGTGATGATGATTTCATAACTTTCCCTTATCCTCCTTACTGAGCGTTTGGAGAACTCACCCTTTTTGCTCCCCCCTCTAGATTACTTAAAGTAAGCGAGATAGAGCCTGCCGCGTACGTGTAATAGGCTGGTGGACAAGATCTCCCCAAGCTATTGCTTGTATACGCATAAGGTATAATTCAATTCATTTTGTATCTAGACAATGATGTAATACAAACATCTGTGATGAGTATTTTGGGATATAATTAGGTTGATATGAAAGAAATGAGTTAAGACTTATGGATTGATTCTTTTTGGGATATTATGTATTTGATTTCATTAAGTATGAGTTGTATGATCTTGGGGATAATGTTGGTTTATAAATGATAGTGATTTAAAGATACTGCAGAGGAATACACCCAGAGTTGGTAGTTTTAATTTAAGAAAAATTTTAAATTTGCTCTATTTTCTGCACTTTCAGGCTGTCACACTACCAAAGAGATTGAAGTTGTGTCCCATGAATAGAAAGAGAAAATGGGATTATGAGTAAAGTAAACCATAAAGAGAGACAATATTATTTAAACTTTAAACTAAATCAAAACGATTAGTCGATAGCAATTTAATTTCTCAATGTATTTTGTCGCATGAAAACCAACCATAATTCAACATTAACTAAGATAATTTTTGCATATTACCTTCTAATTTCCTCATCTCCATAAATAGAATTCCTCACCCAAAGTAGTGTAAGAAAATATATGCTTAAATTCTTACATAATGCTTAGACATTTTGATTATAACAAACCTTATGCCATTGGAAACACTTCACTTATTGTTATTATCATTACATTCAAATTCTATAAAACAATGTGACTTCGTGCTATAAAATAGAACATGTAAATGTATCACGTATTCAAGGGTGTACCATATACCATATATCATAAAGATAACTCGTAAATCTAAGATGCATTGGCCGCAGATAAGGACAAAGCATTTTCATAAGTTTATCATGCGACCTAATCCTTTCTTTCAATACCATTTTATCATCATGCTAAACACCTAATAAGTCATACTTTAACCATTTAAAATATGAATTCTTTTAAACAAACAAATATTAAACATCTAGAAGTAACATAAAATTATTACTTTCAGAGCATCACAATTACAAATTTGGCCTAAAGTTTATTGGTTATTACCATTTGCCAAACAATTAAAAAACCTACTTAAGTAACAAAAAACATAACTTACATATATCCTCCTTCATAGTATCCTACAAGGATGTAAACATACCAATCCTACAAGATAAAGTAAGGAACTTCATTAAGTGGACAAATTCATTATTCATGCATATGGTGATGATTGAAGATTATATAGCTTTGATAGAAGAAACAAAACATGAAAACTATGAAAGAAAGAAGTATTAGGCAGAATTAAAACGCAAATAAAACATTGCCTGCTCATCCTCTCTACCCAAGAATCATTCTATTTAACAATAAATGGATTCTTCACCTTAGAAAAAAACTCCATTTATATCATAAGAACCAAAAGGGCAGTTTTTTTACACTAAAACTAACATTTAAAAAAAAAAAAAAAAGCAAAACCTTACCAAAGTCTAAATTTTATACAAAAAACAAAAAATAAACAGCCATAATATCCAACAAGCTAAAACCCAATTCAAACCCAAAAATAAAATGCGCACAAAGAAAACATAAAGTCAACAAAAGGACTTTTCGGGTTAAATCACCCAAAACCAGCAATTGATTCACAGAAAAATCTCAAATTTAATCTCACATGTCAAAACTCAAACACACAAAAACCACAAAAATCCAACAATTAGTACAACAAGACTTAAACAAGCAGAAAAAATAACAAAAAATAAATCAATAGAACGGAAAAACTGAAGGTAGGCAGGGGAGCTTGGCTTAAGAGACTTGGATTTTAGTCATAGATTTACGCTCTTTAAATGATATCTAGGTAAAATCGAGTGTGGATTTAGGTTTAAGGGAGGTTAAAGGTCGGTTCTACAATTTTTGGTAGGTTTCTGACAAGGACTTATGACACCTCACGACGGGGTCGAGGTATTATGGCTGCCGAAAAAATTACCTAGAGGTAAAGTGTTAGACCTAAAGATACTTGACCTGCCGTCCAGCTCGCAAAGGTTAGGCTGGGGGCGCTGTGACCAGTGCGGGGCACGGGAAAAGCCTTGCATGGTGCTCAACGAGGCACGCACCAAACAGGCAAGACAGGTACTTGGCCTGAGCGGATTACCAGGCTTGACGTTGAGACGCTAACGGACGATGATCGTGAATTACGGGTTACAGGTGAACCTGCTTACCACCAAGAGACATGAACCATGTGATTGGGTAATAGCCATAGCGAGAATTGTGTAATCATTGGAGACATACGCGAAAGCTAAGCAGCATGTCACGACCCTTAACTTACCAAAATACGTACAAATTTTTAGCATTTTCATGCGTCATTTATTAATCATCCTTCCTCGATCGTGAACAACCACACTCTCAACAGTTGGGCTGTGTGTCAATGTCTACCTCATACATCCATAACAATTAAATTTGCAATATAATTTTAGAAGTAAACACTTTTATAAATATATCAGAGTTACTATTTACAAGTGTTTACATTGCTTTACATCCCCAATAGTTACTTACAAAATGCTACTGTGCTATGTCTAGTTTAGATACAAAATAATTCAAGTGTGTATACCTTTAGCGATGGGATGCAGCAGATACCAAAAGGGAAAGCCTCCAGTCACGCTCACTCTATACTCAAATCTCTATAGAGAGGGGGAAAATAAAGGGGGTGAGCAAACCACACGCTTAGTAAGGTAATCATGCGAACAGGTAAATACTGCACTATCTACGTGACCGTGATGCCATGCTTAAAAGCATTTAGTTCATCATTTATCTCAAAACATGAGTGTATGATTGTGTTAATGGTATGTAAAGCATTCATGCTACTAAAATCTAGTGCACAATTCAATTCAAAGCATAGTATAAATCATCATGCATAATTCACAATAAAGCATGGTATTACCCATCATGCGTTTTTCTCAAATAAGCATGGCATTAACCATCATGCATTTTTCACAATAAAGCATGGCACTAATCATCATGCATTTTTCACAATAAAGCATGGTATTAATCATCAAGCTTCGGTGCACTTTAAACCATTAACAATCGATATCTCAAAACAATTCAACACTTGTCAGGTCTCAGCCCCTCCCTCGGACTGTCCTGACCCACAAATCATTTCAAACATGGATTTATTCACAAAACAATAGACATGTGAGATAGGCAATTCAATAAAAGGTAACAAACTCTAGGTTTATGGCCATAACCTGTGATACCGGCTACACGGATCAGGTGTGCAGGATATCACCACTATCTACTTCCACACGGGAGGTGGGTCAAATCAATCACGTCGGTCCATAGCAGATCTCGTCCGAAGACGACATATCACATCTCAACACAGTACAACGTACTACATGCTACATGTACGGTACAATGTACTTCGTGGACCCACATCAACATATCATATCACGCCACATCTCAAATCACACGTGTGAGCCTATTTAATCGGTACGACCTCTTGTCTACCTGAAGCTCCTAACACGGCTATCAACATGTCAAAATATCACGAATGCACGTGCAAGCCTATTTAATCGGTGCGACACCCAGTCTACCCGAAGCTCCAAGCACGACAACAAATAAGATCGGCATCTAATGCGAGCTATGCTTCAAGCATCATGCCAAAACCAATATGAAATCCATGTGAAAACTAGTGCGAGCTAAGCTCTAGCACTCATGTATATAAAACACATCAAATCTCGTGCGAGTCACACTCTAGCACGCTTTCATTCTCACGAAAACCATGTAGGTGGCTCAATTCTTTGCAAAGTATGGTTAACAAAACCAAAACATCTCATTTCTTTTGCAAAACATTTCAAATGTCAACCAACCTACCAATCCTTTGCTAAAAAGCAATAAAACATGATTTTCCAAAGCAATATGCTTTTATTTTCATGCACATTTCTCAAACACCCAACTTTTACCCTTCAATCATCCAATTTCATTTCCTAATATCTCATGCATTCTAGCAAAGCATTTAAGTACTCAAATTGCGCACAAATATCTCTAAGAGTCCACACAATTCCCTTACCTCGATTTACTCGAGGTACGACTCTCTTCTTTTACACTTCTCACGTTCTTATCTCGACTTGCTCCGGTGTATCCTCGGGAGCTGAAATTCATCCATTAAACAGTTGAGTTAACACTTTTAACTCACATTTGACCTCATTAGTCAATATATAACCCATCTTTGCATTTACCAATGCCTTAATCCATATTTTACCCCTTTTTGGTAAATCCCACAATTTATTCACTAACAACACCTTAAAATCATACCACAACACTATTATTAACTTCAATATATCCCATTCATCATTAATCTCAACACATTTCACTTTCTCACACTAGACCATTTCTAGGTCATGGTGGATTCATTACTTCCTAGGTAGTTTCTACCCTTTCTCTACATACCAAACAACTCCAAAATCAATATCTACACAATGTACTTGAGTTATTTTATTTAGAAACTCACCTAGCTTGATTTCCTCTTTTCTCCAATGGAAATGCACCTTTGATCCTTCAATCCAACAAGTGGAGAAATGCCTTCAAACTATGTTGTTCTTCTCTTTGATGTGAACAACTTTGTCTCTAATAGCTTTCCCTCAAATCTTACTGAAAATGTGTGGATCTAGGAGTGAGAAAGCTAGGTTTTAGGTTGGAAATCGGAAAGATTGGTTTTTGTCTAGGAAATGCAGATCCAACTACTCCATATTTATAGATTTAGCTTGATGAGATCGATCTACCTTGGGTGGAGATCGATCTGGTCCTCTTAAAATCTCTCTTTTCCAAGACATTTTGAAGGCAGGAGATCGATCTGTCGAGTAGGGGAGATCGTCTTGCTTCAAACAGAGAGTCAAGGAGATCGATATGGTCTTAAGGGAGATCGATCTGCTTCTAACCCGAGAGCTAAGGAGATCGATCTATTCTATTAAGGATCGATTTGCTATATTCCATTGCTCAAATAAGAGCTTTCTGGCTCTTCCAGATCGATCTCTTATCCTATAAAATCGATCTGGCCTTCATATTTCCAGATTTTCTGCAGTTTTTCTGCAACAACTCATACCAAACTTCATACATTTTTTTGTCATGGTCATTTCCTCATCCAATCATCTTTGAGACTTGAAAATGACATCTTATAATACTTCATACTCATGCAAATTTTCATTCCATTTTACCATACTACTCATATTCATCACATATAAAAGTTCATTCCTTCACATTCATACATAATGTAACTTGTATGTACAATCACAACTCTTATTACATGTGTGTACATTAAACTTATGGACTTACATTACATACACTTCACTTATGAAATCATAGTATAACTTCATTTATATTTCTATGTACATATTACAATTATACATATACGGGGTCTCACACAGCATGAACCTTATAAAGCAGAGATAAGGAGGATTGCGGGTCATAAACCGAGATAAGCGGATAAATCTCGACAGACCATATCATTGGAGAATATTAAGGACCCTAGCTCATAAGGGCATCAAGGTGGCGATCATTCGAAGAGTCTCAAGTCTAATGAGAATTAATCTTAGAGAGTTTATGTTGTAATTAAACTCTAGTACCTATGTGAAGGGGTGTCCTCACTTGCCCATATAAACCTCATTGGAGGGGTAGAATGATATAATTCAAGAGAGCGAGAGAGAAAAGTAGAGAGCGGTCGTCTTTGCAAGTTGTATACTTTTTTATTGTGGATTAATAAAAAGGCTCTTCTCTTGAAAGCTTGAGTGTTCTTTACTATTGGAGTATTCTTTGGTTAGTCGTTTACTTGCTCGAGTGTGATATCGCTATGTATTAGCCTGTATTTTGGTCAAGTGTGGAGATTGGCTGATTAAGTTACGGAGAAACTTAGGCCATCACTGGAAACTGTTCTATAGGAGAGAACAACCCTGTGATAATTTAGTATTAGAGCGGAGTTTTTGATCATGACACACGAGCTGGCTAACCGAGTTACTGTCTTTGAGGCAATGATGGGCATATCGTAAGAGGAAGCGGGTTCAATGGCTGAACAGATTCAGGCCATAGCGGGCAGTGTCCAGGAGTTAACACAGCTAGCCTTTGACATGCAGAAGGAGCATGCTAACCGCTACACCAGCGTCATGCAGTATGTTCACGATCTTTTGAAGAAATTTGAGGTACAATTGAATTCCCTAAAGGCTTATGTTTTACTGATGAAACGTGTCATGACTGCTACAGAGCATGCAGAGGCGTCTAGTAGCAGCAGAGGGGGTGAAAGTAGCGATCTTCAGAAAAAAAAATCAAGGTACCTAAACCAAAGGAGTTCGCAGGAGTTTGCAATGCCAAGGAGCTTGAGAATTTCTTATGGGACATGGAGCAGTACTTTAAGGTTGCCAGAATATCGGAGCAAGACCAAGTTACTATCACTAGCATGTACCTCACGGGTGATGCTAAGCTATGGTGACGAGGTAGACTGGCCGATGACGATAGCGTTGGTTGTCCAATGATCGAAACATAGGACGCATTGAAGAAGGAGTTGCGAGACCAATTCCTTCCCCTGAACGCGGCATGGGTCACGAGAGAGGCGCTCAAAAAACTTAAGCACAAGGATTTTGTGCGAGATTATGTCAAGCAGTTTAGCTCTTTGATGTTGGACATGAAGAATATGTCAGAGGAGGATAAGTTATTTAACTTTTCTCAAGACTTCAGCCATGGGCTCAGGGTTAGTTACGTAGGCAGAATGTGAAGGACCTGCCTCAGGCAATTGTGGCTGTAGATAGTTTGGCGGATTACAAACTAAGTTCTTCTTCGTTAAACATTGGAGAAAGGAAGAAGAATCATCCTGATGGAAAATAGGGAAAAAGGCAAGAAGGATTGGAAGAAGTACCAGAGAAACAAAGGAAAGGCTGAGTCTTTTAAGTAGAAAGGACCAGATCCACCCCAAAGCAAGGGAGATTAGAGTTGCTTCTTGTGTAATGGGAACCATAAGGCCCGAGATTCCCCTAGACAGACCAAGTTAGCGGCCCTCATAAGTAAGGAGGATTTCGATGATAAGTGTCCACGAGTTGCCCCTATGCAATTGCAATGCAATTCGGACAAAGCAACAAGCTCATCAGAAGGGATTGGTGTATGTGAAAGCTAAGGTGAATGGAAGGCCTATTCGACCTATGTTTGATATAGGAGCGACCAACAACTTTATTTCATTGAACACAGTTGATCATATTGGCCTAAAAGTCACGATAAGTAACAATCAGGTGAAGGCAGTCAATTCAAATGCCCAAGGTATCCATGGAACGGTTACCGCATCGGTGAAGATAGGGACATGAAAACGAGATTGCAAGTTCTTATCTTTGCCTATAAATGATTTTAATGTAATCATGGGCATTGAATTCTTTGTACAAGCAAAGGCATTTGCTATTCCACATGTGGGTGGATTAATGATCTTTGACGAGACTTGTCTAAACTTTGTTCAAGCGGAGAGGGGACAAAGTGCTGCGAAGCCATTGCTGCAGTCAACTTCACAGGTGAACACTGGGTTGAAGAAGGGGGAGACAACCATACTTGTTACCCTAGTTGAGGTGAAACTAGATATGATTGTCGAGGTACCTGATGAAATAGCGATGGTGCTAGGTGATTATAAGGACGTGATGCCCCTGAATTACCCAAGGCGCTACCACCTAGGCTCGCCATTGACCATAAGATCAAGTTTAAATCAAGAACTAGACCACCTGCACAAGCACCCTACAAGATGGGTCATTTGGAACTAGCCAAGTTAAGGAAACAACTTGGTGAGTTGTTGGAAGCGGGATATATCCAACCATTGAAGGCACCGTATGGAGCTCCAGTTTTATTCCAGAGGAAGCAGGATGACACACTAAGGATGTGTGTTGATTATTGAGCCCTAAACAAGGTAACGGTGAAAAATAAGTATCTGGTTCCAAATGTCATTGATTTATTCGATTGGTTATCAAAGACGACATACTTTACAAAATTAGACATGAGATAAGGATATTGGCAAGTAAGGATTGTCGAGGGAGATGAAGCCAAGACGGCTTGTGTGACGAGGTACGACTCATTCGAATTTTTGGTTATGCCATTTGGCCTAACTAATGCACCTGCGACGTTTTGCAACCTGATGAACAATGTGCTTTATGAGTACCTGGACCACTTTGTGGTAGTATACCTAGACAATATTGTGGTGTATAACGGGATGCTAGCAGAACATGTGGAGCACCTTAGGTTGGTGTTCGAGACTTTGAGAAAACACTCTCTGTACATGAAGAATGAGAAGTGTGGGTTTTGCCAACGAGAAATCATGCTTCTAGGTCATAAAGTTAGCAGTGGGAGAATTCAGATGGATGAGAGGAAGATCCAAGCCATTGTTGAATGACAAGCCCCTGCAAAGGTCTCGGAGTTACAGTCATTCTTAAGACTAGCTAACTATTATAGACGATTTATCAAAGGATATAACAAGATAGTGAGTCCTTTTGACAGATCTTTTGAAAAATGACAAGAAGTGGGTGTAGTCTAATGAATGTGAGTAGGCTTTTCAAGAAATCAATGAGGCAGTGACATTTGAGCCAATGTTAAGACTGCCAGATTTTAAGCTACCACTCGAAGTTCACACGGATGCATCAGACAAAGCCATCGGAGAGGTATTGGTCCAAGAAGGACACCCCATTGCTTATGAAAACCGTAAGCTTAAGGATGCAAAAATGCGATATTCAGCCCATGAGAAGGAAATGACGGCGGTTGTGTATTGTTTTGAGGTGGTGTGAAAGCATTATCTGTTAGGAACAAAATTTGTGGTGGTGACTGACAATTCTATTTTTAATAAAATTATTTGTACTTAATTTCCTAATTAATTATTTAAATCCTCAATTTATTTTGTTAATTATCCCCTTTATTTAATTAAAATTCTTTAATGTGCAGGTAAATTATATCCAGATGAAACTCAGCCATTTAAGTAAAAATTGGACTGAAAACGGGCTAAAGGAAACTGGACCACTTCCAATTTGCAGATCGAGTCACCAGTCGTCTAGACACGTGGGATGCCGAGTGTTAGTATTTTATCCGCTTCGAAACGATAAGATCGACGGACACTGTGCCAACCTTCTGGAAGACACACGCTGAGCCACATCGCATAGTCAAGTGTACTAGAAAACGGGTGACGTGAAAATATCTACTCTGTAGCAAATAAAATGAAGACAAGTGGCCAAACAATGCCAACTCATCTAGGATGGAACATTACCATTGTACCCCTAAGTGTGTGTATAAATAGGACATGATAGCAATTGAAAAAGTAGTCAAGAGTAGAAAGTAGTGTAGGTAGAATAGCTTTAGTCTTATTTTCCCTTGTTTTTTAGAAGTTTTTTCGAATAGTTTTTTTTTTAACAAACATTTTCTTATTGTACTGTTCATGGCAACTTTCTTTATTTTATGAAGAGTTTCATTTCTTTGCTCGTTTATTTTTAGTTCACGTTAGTAGCAAATTTTAGTTCCTTTGAATTTGATTCAATGAAATTTTGTGAATGAAAAGTTTATTTAGTTTCAAAAACTCCATTTTTACTTTTCGATTTTCTCTTGTTTTTATTTTTCATTTATTGTTCATTCAAACACCTGCCTTGTTGATTTGCCTAAGCACATTGCTTCTGTTCTTGCCTTGTTCTAGTGCAGTGGTGCAGGTTCAATGCCGTGTACTGTTCCTGCATTACTGGCACAGTGGAACAATGGTAAGTTGAGCAGAAAATAAAGCCAAGAGTGACCTCTAGAGCTTGCATTTCTCTATTTTACGGTTTCCTCTAGTTCGGTTTCATCTTTAGCTACTGAGTTTATTTTTTTCTTTCACTTTAAGTTGAATGACTTTTACTGCCCTGTAGTTTCTGTTTCATTATCTAATTCCATTCACTGCATTATATTAATACCTCACTTCTCTGCATTTTAGAATATTAGCTTTCAGTTACTAGTTTAGCATCTAGTTGGATTTGTTTTGCATTTGCTCATCTCTACATTTTCTTTTTCATTTTTTTCTTTTGCTTGCTGGTACTGAAGAGGGCAGGTTTGCTGCCGAGAATAGGATCAGTAAACTAATGCAGTGGACAGAGATTACACACTCTCCTCTGTTCAGCTCTGTTTTATGAATATTACATTATTCATCATTTAACTGTTGTTATGATTTTCTTTGATTAATCTCATACATTGGTTTTTATTATTCTTGTTGTTTCCTGGTAGCGCATGCTGCAAAGAGTCTTGTGATGGTGTTACTCGGTTCTGCAGCTGACTGAAGCTCACGCTAAGGTAGTATTGAAGGGTAGACGCACAGCAGATAAGGAGCATGACTGGTTGAGTAGCTGCTGGACGAGAGGACTGGGAAGCAGCAGGCTTGTTGGACATTCTATGGTTAACTCAGAATACAGCAACTGCAATACGTTGGCGAGGTTGGAGCTGTGTAGCAGATAGCAGAGCAGACGTCGCCTGGGACAGCACTTGGAACACCAGCGACATGGGTAGGGAATGGAGCAGAACAAGCTGGTTACAGCGGTATGGGCAGGGAACGGATGCAGGAGCAGGATGTGTGCGGGGAGCAGGTTTGGCCAGAAAATGAAGCTTGAAGCAGTTGGAGACGTGCTGTGCTGTGTTGCAGGGAAAGGAGCTATACACGGAACCAAGAGCAGGAGTCGGTGGAAGTTGCAGAAGACAGCACCCAGACCTAGAAAAAAAATGTGTATTGGCACTGTAGTCGGGACCGAGGCAGCTGAGAAACTAAGCAATGCCACGTTTGGCCCTTAGAATTATTACAAATTATTATATTCTGCTTTTATATTGTTTTGTTAAATGGTGCTTGGTTTAGGTATACATTAATAGTTTAATTTACTTAGTTTATTAATTTAAAGTTTAGTTTAATTTTATTAGTAGCTAATTTGTGACTATATTAGAATTTAGGAATTAGATGTTGTACTTAGGATTAAATTAGAGGACTATTATTTTATGCATTTTAAGTTTTCATTTTAAATTAAAAAATCCAAAAATATTTCTCATGCATTATTTAGCTTGTTGCTTACTTATTTTATTAAGTTAGTAATTAGTTAGAATTATAGTTAATTTAGAGCCATTTTATAGGTAGTTAATTGTTAGTTATATTTAGAAATTTCTTTAAGTTAATAGGATTTTATTTCATTAGACTTTAGGTTAGTTTAATTTGCATTTTTATTAATTAGTTTAATTACATGCATATTTTATTCTAGGATAGTTTAATGTTAGTTTAATTAATTTGTTTCTTTATTTTCTTATTTGCAAGTTAGTTTAGTTGCGTTAATTAATTTTAACCGTTTTAATTATCTTTTGTAGGTTGTTGCTTTTAATTATTCGGAGCTCTGTAAGTAATTTTAGCTCGGTTTTATTTTCTTTAGTTTATAGTTTTTATTATTTACAGTATTTCTAGCCTTGTAGATCACCCACAAAAATTCATAATTTGCTAGGATATACTTAGGATAAGATTAACCGGTAGTTAATTAGGCAATTCAACTTCTCTGTGGGACGATAATCCAGGACTAAAATCCCATTATTACTTGTACGACCCGTGCACTTGCGGATAGAACGTCTAGGTTACTTAGAGTGGGCACTAGTCGGGCGTAGCTCGTATCAGTGACGGATAACGTGGCTAACACTTATTTCAAGACGCAGAAGAAGTTGAGCCTGAAGATGGCAAGAATTCCTGGCAGAGTTCGATTTCACCTGGGTACATAGACCATGAAGGGAAAACCAGGTGGCGGACGCGCTGAGTCGCAAGATAGTCAGTCTTACATTGCTTCATTATCTGCTATTGAGACTAACCTGATTGACAGGATAAAGCAGCAGACATCAGCATATAAGATTTATGAACAGCTCAAGGAGAATGTGAAGTTGGGCAAGGTTCGTAGGTATTGGCTCGAGGGGGATTTGTTGTATGCCAAAGACAATATACTCTATGTTCCAGCTGGCGGGGGAGTAAGGAAAGAGTTATTGAAAGAAACTTATGACCATTAGTGGGCAGGACATCTTAGAGTGGAGAGGATGTTGGCATTGTTATCAAGGACATATTTTTGGCCCAAGATGGAGGAAGACATCGAGTTATATGTCCGCACATGCCATATATGCTAGATAGATAAGACTGAGAGAAAGAAGAGAGCATGATTGCTTCAACCACTACCTATCCCTGAGAGAATATGAGAATATGTTTTTATGCATTTCATCACGAGGTTCCCAGAGATAAACAAGATGAGGTCCGTGATGGTGGTGGTAGATCGCTTTTCAAAGTATGCTGTATTCATAGCAGCCCCACATGCGTGCACCGCCCATGAAGCTGCAGAGTTGTTCTTAAACCATGTGTTGAAAATCTTTAGCTTGCCCAAGGATATTGTGAGCAATCGTGATGCTCGGTTTACTGGGAGATTCTGGACTTATTTGTTCAAGTTGATAGGTTCAGAATTAAAATTTTCTACGACTAATCATCCGCAGACAGATGGCCAGACAGAGCAGATTAATGCTTTGTTAGAAGAGTATTTGATGCACTATGTGACTGCTAGCCAAAAGAATTTGGTGAGTTTGCTTGATTTCGCACAGTTTTGCTATAACATGCATAGATCATCTTCCACGGGTTTGAGTCCAGCGGAGTTGGTATTTGGACATCAACCAGCTACACCTTTGGAGATAGCAAAGACCAAGTCCCAAGGGGAGTGCCCAACGACATATAGATGTGAGCGAGACCATCAGGAGTTGATGGACCAGGCTAGAGAAAGCTTGGAAAAGGCACAAAGGAGGATGGTGAAGTATGCAGACTAGTATAGGCGCCCACTAGAGTTCGAAGTGGGTGACAAGGTGTTGCTCAAACTGACGTCTCAGATATGGAAGAAAGTCACAGACAAACGGTTTCATAAAGGTTTGGCACAGAAATACGATGACACTTTCGAAGTTGTGAAGCGGGTAGGCGCGGTGGCTTATCAGTTGAAACTGCTTGAGAGGATGAAGCTACATCCTACTTTCCATGTGAGCTTTTTGAAGCCTTACCGTGAAGATGCTGATCCAGGAAGGCAATAGGTGAGAAAGGCTCCACCCACTGTGAGAAGCCATTTCGAGAAGAATGTGGCTAAGATACTCGACCACAAGGTTGAAAGAGCTAGTAGGAAGAATAGGATAACCTACTACTTGGTGCAGTGGGAAGGCGAAAGTGAGGCAAATGCTACTTGGGAGAAAGATACTTCTTTGTGGCAATTCGAGGATGAGATCAAGGCATATTTAGAGCTCATTTTGATGAGAGCATCGGCTTCCTCCGACGGGGGAGGGTTTGTTAGACCCAAAATACTTGACCTGGCGCTCAGCTCGCATAGGTTAGCTTGGGGGCGCTGTGACGAGTGCGAGGCACGAGAAAAGCCTTGCACTGTGCGCAACGGGGCACACACCAAACAGGTAAGACAGGTACTTGGCCTGGGCGTCTTACCAGGCTTAACATTGAGACGCTAACAGACGATAATCGTGAATTGTAGGTGAACCTGCTTACACCACCAAGAGAAGTGAACCATGTGAGTGGGTAACGACCATAGCGAGAATTGTGCAGTTGTTGGATACGTGCGCGAAAGCTAAGCAACATGAACCTTATCAAGCGGAGATAAGGAGGATTGCGGGTCACGAACCGAGATAAGCGAATAAATCTCGACATACCATATCACTAGAGAATATTAAGGACCTTAACTCTTAGGGTATCGAGGTGGCGGTCATCCGGAGAGTCACAAGTCTAGTGGGAATTAATCTTAAAGAGTTTATGTTATAAACCCTATTGAAGGGGGTAGAATGAGATAATTCAAGAGAGCGAGAGAGAAAAGTAGAGAGCAGTCGTCTCTGCAAGTTGTATTTCTTTTTGTTACGGATTAATAAAAATGCTCATCTTGAAAGCTTGAGTGTTATTTACTATTTAAGTATTCTTTGATTAGTCGTTTACTTGCTCGAGTGTGATATCGCTGCGTATTAGCCCATATTGGGTCAAGTGTAGAGATTGACTGATTAAGTTACAAATAAACTTAGATTATCACTGAAATCTATTTTATAGAAGAGAACGACCGTGCGACATAAAGAGAGGTTAGAGCTATTCAACACGAACTAAATAAAAAGCATGGAAAAAAATTTATATTTTTCCTTTTATAATCAACCTAAAATGAAATCATTTTGGAAGAGTTCTAGAACCATAAAAATATCAAAATTTTAAGGTTTCAAATCATTAGATCCATGATCGACACTGTACAAGTCGCGCATCCCCTTGATTTCACCCGACTCAAATGCTTTACTTTCTCTTGTCGTCCTTTCATTTTTTTTGGTAATTTTATAATTTAAGATATTGTTTGATTATTTGAATTATTATTTTATATTTGAAATCAGTAATTAAATTAGATTAAATCTGTTAATTGGTGATTTATTTCAAAATAAAATTGAATGATTTAAATAATTAGTTAATTTAAAATGAAGAATTAAAGCATTCTTATTTTGATCACCTTTTCTATTCAAGAATCTTTATGTTTCACAATAAATGGATATTCCACATTAAAAATGAACTTCATCTGTGAATATATTTAAATTTTAAAAAAATCCGTGCATCATACCTATCACAAACTAATTTGAATTTAAATCAAATTATAAAATTTTACTTGTGTACGATAAAAATATAAAAGTTTACTTAAAGAATAATAATTTATTTATTTTTAATATTTCAAACCTTGATTTTTGTCTTTGATAGAAAAATAAATTTTTTAACTGAGGCCTTTCGATTAATAATAATAATAATAATAATAATAATAATAATAATAAGCTTCTCCATCCATTTCTAGGGTTTCAATCTTCATCCCCCTCTCAAGAAAAGATCGAGTTGCTGGGATGGCAAGACGAAGAGACGAGGAAGACGATGACGTGGATGACGAAGAGTACGAAGATGAGGAAGAGCAGTTGTTTGACGACGAGGATTACGATGAGGAAGAAGACGTAGGGAGAGGCCGTGGCGGTTCACGTAGGAAGCGGCAGAGATCTGATTTCATCGATGACGTGGCGGAGGAGGACGATGAGGAAGATGAAGATGATCACTATGAGGGTTATGGTGGTGGGAAACGACATAACAAGGCTCCACGTGTTGGCTCTCAATTTTTTGATCTTGAAGCGCAGGTTGATAGCGATGAGGAAGAGGAAGAAGATGAGGGAGAAGACGGTAATTTCCTCTGTCTTCTTTCGTTTTACTCATTGTTTGCTACTTTGGATGATTGGAATGGAAATTGGTAATGAAGTGTAAAAAAGGATGATTAATGTGCTCGAATCGAGGATATGTTGGGATAAATGAAATTTTATTCTTTTCTAGAAATTAGTTTCAAAGCTTAAGCTGATTCAGTATTGGTATTTTTGGAGGTTGCAGTTATATGCCCTTTTAATAACAATTAGAAGTAGCTTCTTTTCCGTATTTGTTGCAAGATGCCATAATTTCATTCCTATATTCTGTATGCAGTAACTGTTGACAAATTCAGAATCATTTGTTCGGAATGTTGATTGAATGTTGGCACGTCTTAAATATCACACAGTGAAAATTGTTATCATTAACATTTAAGGTGATCTTGTAGTGGTTCTGAAAGTCACTATAGGTTTACAGTATAGATTAAAGTATTTGAACCTTATCTGTCACTGAATTTCTTAAGGGATCCATTTTGTGTCTCACTCTTGACATTTCTTGAAAGTCTTATGTACCTACTTTTTTCTTTTTTCTTTTCTTAAATAAGGGGATTCCATTTAGTTGGTGGTATTTCCTTCTGATATGTATTCGCTTATCAGACTTTACCTTGGACATTCTTATTCTTGGTCTTGGTGGGGGAATTGAACAGCAAGAGTAACGTTGGTAGTTCCTATTGTTGTAATTATTTGATTAGATCTTATTTTCCAACAGTTTTTTCTGGAATTGTCTGTGAAAAAACTCCCCTTCATTCATTGATCCATAGTTATTTGTATGACTATTATTTGCTACGCAAGGCATAAGAAAAAACATCTTTTCTAGGTTTACACTTCTTGTTTCACTGTTTGTTGAAGGTTCTGTTTCATTTGTACCTATGTTGGGATACTTAGCACCTGATGCTTTGTAAATTCTAGGAATTCCTCTTTGGTAGTTCCAGTCGTTGTAATCATTTTGATTCTTAAGTGGCTTTTGTTTTCCACCAATTTTTTCCTGGAATTGTCTGTGAAAAGACACCCCGACATTCATTGAACCATAGGTATTTGTTTGACTATTATTTGCTAGGCAAGGCATAAGAAAAACCTTCTTTTCTAGGTTTACACTTCATGTTTCACTGTTTGTTGGCGGTTCTGTTTCCTTTGTATATATGTTGAGATACTTAGCTCCTGTTGCTTTGCAAATTCTAGGAATTACTCTGTTGTTTTAAAACTTAATCTGAAGTTTTCTACTTTTGTAATTATTAAAATCTCAACGAGCTTCTAGTTTTCCTACTATTTTTCATTATAATAATTTCTGTGAAGAATTTTTCCTCCATTCATTGAACTCACAATTTATTTGTCTACTAGGCATGGCAGAAAAAAAAAAAAAAACCTCACAATTTATTTATTGATCACTTTTGTGTGATGGTTTGTTGCATTTGTACCTGCGTTCGGGTACCTGGCGCCTGATGCTCTGCTAATAGAAGATTTCTTCTTTGTTTTAAAATTTAAATTAGTCAATCTGAATCTTCCAGGTAAACTTTTTTTTCCTCCTCGATATTTAAGCTCAATTCGGTTAGTTTTTAGCCCATTGTGCTTGAGAATCTTTTGGTTATTATATTTGTCAATTTTGGCTTAATCTGTTGTTTGTTAGAAGGACATGCATTAGCAATAGCTTGGGTGGAATTGACATGTGGAAAACTATGCATGTGAATCTCATGGCTGGTGCTCTCCGTCCTTTGCCTTTTCAATTTTTGCCCAAAACAATATTGCTTTCAATTGTTCCATACACCCTTCCCAAGCCAGAAAGATAAAGTGCGGCTTAGATTGGCTGAAGAGGCATTTCATAATCAACACAATTTTGTGACTGGTAAACCTTTATGGGATTGTCATGTATCAGGCTACTTCACTGATAATCAGTGTGGAATGGTTTGATGGCATATCTGAGCATGCTGATCTTTGTTGAATCATCTATTTGTGCTAGGTTTTTTATCCTCAATATTATGTATGTTGCTGATAAATTTACAACTACAAATGCAGACTTCATAGTTGAAAGCGGAGCTGATCTACCTGATGAAGATGTTGGTAGAAGGATGCACCGTCGCCCTTTACCACTCCAGGAGGATGAACAAGAAGATGTTGAAGCTCTTGAGAGAAGCATTCAGGCTAGGTATGCAAGATCAAGTCACACAGAATATGATGAAGAGACAACTGATGTGGAACAGCAAGCACTTTTACCATCAGTAAGAGATCCAAAGCTGTGGATGGTGAAATGTGCGGTATGATAATGATTTTCTCTGCATCTTAAGTCTTGTAGTTCTGTTTTTGGACAGAAATGGTTAATGATTATTTGGGCATTTCTCACGGAAGTTGACTAAGGAAATGTTTATGCATGCTAGATTGGTCGGGAACGAGAGACAGCTGTTTGCATCATGCAGAAATACATCGATAAAGGATCTGAATTGCAAATCAGGTCCGTTATTGCCCTTGATCACCTCAAAAATTATATTTATATTGAAGCAGATAAGGAAGCCCATGTGAGGGAGGTATGCGTTAATGGCTGCTTTGGTTTATTTTTTATTGGTGGCTTAGCTTTAGATGTCTAAGTATATTTCTGTTGACCGATTTTCATCTGCTTCAGGCTGTCAAAGGTCTACGTAATATATTTGCAACAAAGATTATGCTTGTTCCAATAAGAGAAATGACTGATGTCTTATCAGTTGAAAGCAAAGCAATTGATCTTTCAAGAGATACCTGGGTTAGAATGAAGATTGGGACCTATAAGGGTGATCTTGCTCAGGTATGATTTGTGTCCTTTGCCACATTTATGAATTCTTCTCTTTCAAATTTATAGTCTGAACTCCTAATTGCCAATTCATAGGTAGTTGATGTGGATAACGTGCGGCAGAGAGTCACTGTGAAATTGATCCCCAGGATTGACTTACAGGCCCTTGCAAATAAATTGGTATGAAATTGATTGCATTTTTTGAGTGCTTTTCTCATGGGTTGTGCATGTTAAAAACTTGTACTAGAATTGCGTTTTGATCTTCTTATGCTGGTGTAGGAGTTTAGCCGTCTATCTATGGTTTGCACAGTTATGAAGATTAAACTGATTTAGTATTAACTATTTGGTTCTGTTTCCTGGTTCCGTTGTATCTTCTACTATTTCATACAGGAAGGAAGAGAAGTTGCTAAGAAGAAAGCCTTTGTCCCTCCTCCTCGATTTATGAATGTGGATGAAGCAAGGTAGTCTCAAATGATTTTGACTTCTAGTGGAAAATCTACCACATTTTTATTTGCTTCATAATGACTTAGTTCATATGCCTCAATGCTTATTTATTTATTTATTTATTTATTTTTTGTTTCATAGGGAGCTTCATATTCGTGTGGAGCGCAGACGAGATCCGATGACTGGTGATTACTTTGAGAATATTGGTGGCATGTTGTTTAAAGATGGATTCTTGTACAAAACAGTGTCGATGAAGTCAATTAGTGCTCAGAACGTAAAACCAACTTTTGATGAACTCGAAAAGTTTCGGGCACCTAGTGAGAATGGAGAAGGTGAAATGGTTGGTTTGTCAACTTTGTTTGCAAACAGGAAGAAAGGTCATTTCATGAAGGGTGATGCTGTTATTGTTGTCAAGGGAGATCTGAAAAATTTAAAGGGATGGGTTGAAAAGGTTGAGGAAGAGAATGTCCATATCAGACCAGAAATGAAAGGTCTTCCTGTAAGAATCCTGTCAATATTGGTATTCTTTGAGTTCAGTCCTTGATCACTGGTGTGCGTGTAACTTATTGCTGGGATGTACTTGACATTAGATGATGTTTGCAGAAAACTCTTGCTGTTAATGAAAAAGAGCTGTGTAAGTACTTCGAGCCTGGGAATCACGTGAAGGTTGTGTCTGGGACAAAGGAAGGTGCAACTGGTATGGTTGTCAAGGTTGAGCAGCATGTGCTCATTATTTTATCCGATACGACCAAAGAACATGTGAGTGATACATCCTTTGAAGTCTGGTCCTGATCTAAGGAATATCTTATTGGAAAAATAATTGGCATTTGTTATATCAGATCCGTGTTTTTGCTGATGATGTTGTTGAGAGCTCTGAAGTAACTACTGGTGTTACAAAAATTGGAGAGTATGAGCTTCATGACCTTGTACTACTAGAGTAAGTAGTTATTTGTTGAAGAATTTGACTCACAGTCTTTGGTTAATTTGGGCTCCAACATTTGAATTCTGTTGGTGCAGTAACAATAGCTTTGGTGTTATTATACGTGTAGAAAGTGAAGCATTTCAGGTGAATAACCTCACCTAAATGGCCAGATTTTAAGTACTCCGCTTTTAAATATGCTCTTAGTCTTTTACTTTCTTTTAGATTCTTAAGGGAGTTCCAGAGAGACCAGAGGTTTCTCTTGTCAAATTGAGGGAAATCAAATGCAAGCTTGAGAAGAAATTTAATGTGCAAGACAGATATAGGAATACTGTTTCTGTCAAAGATGTGGTTAGGATCCTTGAGGGTCCTTGTAAAGTAAGATTTTCATTTACAATTTGGTTCTTCCCTGTTAATTATTTTACGACCTATTAATTATTTTACGAGTTTTATAGTTTACAAATTGTACTCTTCTATCATATTTAGGGGAAACAAGGCCCTGTAGAGCATATATACAAAGGAGTCTTGTTTGTGTATGATCGACATCACCTGGAGCATGGTGGCTTTATATGTGCTAAAGCTGATTCTTGTTGTATAGTTGGAGGATCACGTTCCAACGGTGAAAGAAATGTAAGTCTTTTTGTTTTTATTTTTGTGGTAAGTTCATGTATAATTTTGCATCCTCGTTCAGGCAGTGTAATTGATTCAATATTTTAGGGTGATTCTTTTTCAAGATTTGGTGGCTTCAAGACTCAAGCTCGTGTATCACCATCACCAAGAAGATTTTCTAGGGGAGGTCCTCCATTGGATTGTATGTTGCTGGTCTTATCCTTGTTTCTAGAAAAATTGTTATTGAATTTCTTTGACTTATTATTTTCACGAGGTTAAGCGACTAATTTCATTAGAAGGTTGATGCTATTTTCTGCCTCTTTAAAACAGCTGGAGGAAGGCACAGAGGTGGAAGGGGAGGGCATGATGCTTTAATTGGTACTACCGTTAAAATTCGCCAGGGCCCTTTTAAGGGTTACCGCGGACGTGTTGTGGATATTAAAGGTCAATCGGTTCGAGTTGAGTTGGAGTCACAAATGAAGGTTGTTACAGGCAAGTCCAGGTTAATGTTGAAATGTTTTCTCCATTGCTTTGGTATCTTTATGGCTTATAAAACTTGTTCATTTTTGCAGTTGATCGCAATTTTATATCTGATAATGTGGTTATTTCAACACCCTACCGGTAAATATGATTTGTTTGAAAATCCTTTTCTTGTTTTTTGACAATGAAAAACCCTCTTGCCATATCTCTCTGATGGTGTATGTTTATTTTGTTTCACTAGTGATACATCCCGATATGGTATGGGAAGCGAAACACCTATGCACCCTTCACGAACTCCATTACATCCATACATGACTCCTATGCGAGATCCTGGAGGTACTTTTGTCATGCATTTAGTGTTTTCTTGTGCTTTAACTGTGGATACTTCTGTAAATAAATGATATTGTTATTTAATAATAATAATAATAATAATAATAATAATAATAATAATAATAATAATAGTTACTTCTATATTCTCTGCAGCAACACCTATCCATGATGGCATGAGAACACCTATGCGAGACAGGGCCTGGAATCCTTATGCACCAATGAGTCCACCCAGGTTTGCTAATAGATCCCATTTATCTAAAGCCTACTACATTAATTGTTTAAATCATGGTGATGAAAGATTCACTGTTTTCTTATTATGACTGCAAAATAGGGATAATTGGGAAGAAGGAAACCCTGCCTCCTGGGGAACCAGTCCACAGTATCAGGTTAGAATTCTTGCCCAATTTGGTGCTATGAGCAATATAGTTACTTTTTTGTTACTGTATTTATTTGAGTTTGATTCTTTCTCTGTAAAATAACTATGACGCTGATCCTTTCAGCCAGGAACTCCTCCTTCGAGGGCATATGAAGCACCTACTCCTGGTTCAGGTTGGGCTAGTACACCTGGCGGGAATTACAGTGAGGCTGGAACACCAAGGGATAGCAGTTCGGCTTATGGTAGTACTTTATCCCATTTTTTCTCTTTGAATGTTATTTTATACTTTAGTGTTGCTGATATTGTATGTTTGTTGCAGCCAATGCTCCAAGTCCTTATATGCCATCAACTCCCAGTGGGCAGCCTATGACACCGAGCTCCGGATCCTATATTCCGGGTACACCTGGAGGGCAGCCAATGACACCGGGCACTGGTGGTCTTGATGTCATGTCTCCTGTAATAGGTACCATTTCTGTTTCTACACCTGTATTAGAAAAACTGAACAATCTTCATTTGGGTCATTGACTAGTGGATAGTTTGCTGGATTTAATTTGTCTCATAATTCATTTAATCTTTTAATATCAGAAATGTTTTAGTGCCAAATACTGATGAACTTATTTTGATGAATTATTTATTTATTTTTAGTTTTCTGATGTGAACCTTGGAATCTATTTTTGAATAGTTATTACTGAATAAGCCAAGTGTAAGTACTTCTGTAGGATTTGTTGAATGCTTTAAGTTTATCTGGAGTTGTTTCTTCCATTCCAATTCTAATTTTTTAAGAACATAAAAGAAAAAGCTTTCCCTCCAATTTAATGTCCAGCTACTTGCAGGTGCTGACAATGAAGGACCATGGTTCATGCCAGATATTTTGGTCAATGTGCGCAAATCTGGAGATGAGACTCTTGGAGTTGTTCAAGAGGTGCTTCAGGTATGCTTTCCATCAATTTCTTAACATAATTTTCATTTGCTTCTATTTTGCTTTCCATCAACTATCACTTCAGCATTTTGAGAGTTTAAAGATCTTGGTTTATTTTTTATTACATTTACGGAATTGATAATCGTGTTAATGATTATATAAATCAATTAGGTCTATGTAGTAAAAGGTGCATACACCATCCACAGATATCCTTAATGAAATACTAGTATTTCAGTCCAGTTTGCTTTGCGTGTTCTATAGATATTAACCCGAAAAATTAATTGTCATTTTTAGACCTCATGGCTGTACCAGTTTCTTGTTGAAACCTTACCTATGTTGAGGCATATTACAGGCACTTGTAGCAGTTGTCGACTCTAATTGGAGTGTTTGAAAAACTTAATATAAAAAACAATGTTTGATAATTGATGGTTAATGATACAGGATGGCTCCTGTAAGGTGGCCCTGGGATCAAATGGCAGCGGAGATATAGTAACCGTCCTGCCTAGTGAGATGGAGATTGTACCACCAAGGAAATCAGACAAAATCAAAATCATGGGTGGCTCACTCCGTGGTGTTACTGGCAAGTTAATTGGTGTAGATGGCACTGATGGCATTGTAAGGATTGATGATAGTCTCGATGTCAAGATATTGGACTTGGTTATACTAGCAAAATTACCCTGAACAACTTGGAAATGAATGAAAATTAACTATGTATATTAATTATTATTTAGATTTGAGCTAA
Organism: Firmiana major; assembly: GCA_033439115.1. Taxonomy (NCBI): domain Eukaryota; kingdom Viridiplantae; phylum Streptophyta; class Magnoliopsida; order Malvales; family Malvaceae; genus Firmiana; species Firmiana major. Next base: position 6,237,059 of record CM065909.1, read on the forward strand.
ATCTTTTGAGGAATTCGTGTTTCTCTGTGCATGTGCACATACTCAAACTTCATGTCCGTCCTAATCATTTGATTCTCATTCTCAATTCTCAAATTTTAACGCGAGTAGCCGCAAAGTTTAACCATTGCGCTTTAACGTGCTCTAAAGATCTGCCGTGTCCCATCTAGGTTGAGAGAGCATGCTATGCAAGCCTCATGATCCTGTTATTATGGTTTACAGTTATTTTACTGAAGCAACATCGTCATGCGGTCATGTTTAGTTCGCAAGACTCGGCATGTTTTCCCGCAGCCATCTCTCTTTCCTTGTCCATTTTTTTCTAAACCTAAAGAAGGCTTGAATTTGATTGTATGGAACATCAGTAGTGAACACTGCTTCAGGATCTTTAAAAAATATGGCAATGATTGGAATTCAACGGGGTACCAGAATGTGTGGAGAAACTTGATTCGATCTTGTGTGTGTGTGTGTGTGTGTTCTCTTCAATCGAACTCCTTTCAGTTAATTATTAACCAGAAACAAGCACAGCTAACAAAACAAAAGGAGAAGCAGGGCCAGATATTGGCAAATGAATTTTGTTTATTATTACCATCCGGCATTCATATACAAAAAACCCGATTTACAAACACTATTCACAGATATCGAGTAATTGAAGACATTCAAGCACACAGAAATGTCATAAAGACAACATCGTTTCACGCTATTACGGTTCTATTCCATGCGGATGATGCATCGAAGGCCTTCACCCTTGAGCATGTATTCAAAAGCTTTACTGATCTCCGAGAATGGGACTGAGTGTGTGATGAACTTTTCTAGTTCAAGTTCCTGCCAGCATTAGACAAAAGCTTATGGGTATACAGCATTTTTTTGTCATCAAGTGAAACCATAATTAATGAACTTCATTGCAGCCAGTATACCTTATTCATGTATTTTTCCACCACCGAGGGAAGATCGGAACGGGGTTTGTAGTTTCCAAAGAAGGTTCCTTTGAGAGTCCTCTCATTCAACCAATTTATGGGGTGGCTTTTGAAAACGGCTTCTTTGTGTGGCACGCCACAAGGACAGCAACACCCCATCCCTGAAATTACAGTTTGAGAGAAAAGGTGAAAAAGACGAGCCTTTTCAAGGATACAGTAGATGAGAAGAAATAAAAACCGAAGAACGTACATCATGGACACACTCAAATGCAGATATCATGGCATCAACATTCCCAGTACATTCAACGCTACTGTCCACTCCGCCATCGGTCATCTCAGCAATCACCTGACAAGCGAATCATAAAGTTTATTAGTTGGACTGGAACATCTCGATATGCAGCTAATGGAATTACAGACCCGAAAGGCTCAGAGTCAGAGACAGACCTCTTGAACTGGCTTCCTGTAGTCTTTTGGGTTCACAAACTCAGTCACACCAAATTTCTTTTCTGAAAACGAAAGATGAAATTCTCAATTTCAGAATTAAAACAAATTCATTATGGATTGTTACTCGAATCGCCCAAGTTGTTCAAGTAGAGCCAGTAATGAACTGGCTAGAGAAATGCAACAAGATTCTTACCTTCTTCAAATCTGTTTGAGTTAATATCAACACCAATAATCCTTGAAGCGCCAGCAATCCTGGCCCCGTCAGCGGCCTAATCACATTGAAACGCCAACAAATTGATGTGTTATCTTAAGATATCTGGGTAAAAAGGCAAATGAATAAATTATGGCAGAGAGGCAGACGCTCACAGCAAGTCCCACAGCTCCCAGACCGAAAACAGCCACCGTTGAACCCTTCCGAGGTTTTGCAACATTAAGTGTAGCACCAAGTCCTAAACAAGAAAAGCAAAAAATTGAGTTGGGATGGATCATCAACAGAATCCGTAGAAGAGGGCTAGAAGTCTATTTACCTGTGGAAATTCCACAGCTGAGAACGCAAACTTCGTCAAGAGGAGCCAAGGGGTTGATCTTGGCAACACAGCCAACATGAACCACAGTGTACTCGCTGAAGGTGGAAGTTCCAACAAAATGGTAAATAGGCTTGCCATTGATTGAAAATCTGGATCTCCGATCATTAAGCATTACACCCCTGTCAGTGTTAATCCTGAGCAAGTCACACATGTTACTCTCTTCTGATATGCAGTGAGCACATTTCTTGCATTCCCCTGTGACCACAGGCAGTACATGATCACCTGCTTTGAGGTCTGTCACACCTTCGCCAACCTCTCTACAATCCTGATATATCCATGAAATCATATAAAATCAATAAACTTGAAACAAAAAGCACAAACCACTTAAATTAAAATGATTGGTGTGGAATTCACAGACCCTCCTGCCTCATGACCATAAATTCTAGGAAATAATGGGTTCTGCCCCGGCAGGTAGATAGGAAGCCCAATTAGGTTTGTACTATAATACAATTCAACCCGTAAAAAATGAAGAGAAAAGGAAATTCTATGGTCTATGTTTGTTGACTGATTTTAAATTAGGCTGTCACCTTGGCTTCCCAGAAGTAGACATCAGTATGGCACAAAGAAGTGAAAAGGATTTTCAAACGAACTTCATTTGCCTGTGGTGGCGCCACCTCTACTTCTTCTATCACCAGTGGCTTCCCGGGTTCCCATGCCACAGCAGCTTAATTTTTAATATGCAAACAGTAAAAAAGTTAGCAAAAGTTCCAAGTGAAAAAAATTGAAAAAAAAAAAAAAAGGACAGACCAGACGCAATTGCTTCTTCCTTTTTTTTTTTTTTTACCTTTGCAGCGTATCACTTGACCGGCAGTGCACGACATCTTTGCTTCTTTAGAATAGTTTTTTGAACTGTAATTGATTCTTTTGTTGTTGTTGGAATATGATAGCAGTTTGTGAAGGTACTTCTAGCTTTTAGCTTTTATGCTAAAAGCATCATGAAAACAGGGAATATTAAATATTCCAAGTGAATATATAAAAATATATAGTTGGCAACTAATCCTTCATGAATATATATATATATATATATATATAGTTTATCTATGTATCAGTAGTAACAGTTGACCATACCAAAAAAAAATTAGTAAACAGTTGGCATATTAGGCTTTTCAATGTACTTCATAACAAAACAAAATACAACAGGCGATGCCAAAACCATTACCCTGATTCCAAGTTAATTCCTGAGGGATTCATTCCTGGTTTTATCCTGTTGGTTTATCTTTAATTTTGTATTGTTTCAAATTGTTTTGATGATAATGATCGAAGCGTGAATTGATGGCTAAGATTTTTTTATGTCTCAATATACTCCTTTATATATATATATATATATATATATATATATATGAATATCAAGTGGATTCCAAGTACAAACATTATTTATATTAGCTAAAAATTAATTGAACTTGCAATTACTTCTTAATTTGTGTCTACGTTTGCTCCATTAATCATCCAATAATGAACGTGTGATAATAAACCGAGACAAATTATTCAGAATTCTAAGAGGACTAGTAATGCACCCAAATCCTCACTCATCATAGACTACAAGGAAAAAGTCAATGTGAGTGGAAGTGTTTCGCTAACCATTGTAGAGGTTACTACCTCAAGAGAGTATATGTACTTTACTTCCTCCTAAAAGAGACAGAGCCCACGTATAGAGTTCATGAAATGATATGCACATGATGGTGTGTGTAGGAACAAACCCTTAAAATGCCCCACAGTAAATACCAAAACATACAGCGAAATAAACAAAATCAATTAAAACTCAAATCAAAACCATTCAAATAGAATCTAAGATAATACTAGGATTAATTATTAGATTGGCCCTCTATTTATCCCCAACGGAGTCAGTGAGCTTTTATGTATTAAGTTTTAGAAAAATCTAATAGCTAAATACAAATCAATTGAGTCGTCACCAATCATTTAAATTAAGGTAAAATTGATCACATATTCCAACTAAATATAAGGATTGATCTGCATCTCAAAGTTAGGATTTGAGGGTACAATTACGGGTAAGGAAGGTGTTAGCATCCTCACTATGCCCATCCTAAATTGGTACCTAATTAATTTTCTGTTATCTTTGAAAGGTTTGATTAAATTCTCTATGTTCTAAATATCTTTTATTTTATCCAAATATTTAAATATTAAAAAATGTTGACTTAGGATTTTGATATGACTTCTTAAAGAACTTAAAAGAATGTAATTTTAATAAAACATGATCGGGTTAATTATTTGAGCCATATATACATGCTTAATAAATGTTAAAGTCTGATATGCATAACACTGAAGATAAAATATATACTTCCATAATTGAACTTGAGTTAATCTTGCTGCCTAAGCCAAATATATGTGATTTATATATAATAGTATCGATATAGTTTGAATGTGTATCGATACGAAATGATTTGAATATTGGCAAGACTAATAGTATATTGATATCCGATCATAACCTAGAAAAAAAAGCTTCATGCTCTGTTTTGGTACCAATACAATCAAGTGATGTACTGATACAATTGTTTTCTTTTAATGCAGAATTTCTCTTAAAGGTATCGATACATAAAAGGAAGCATCGATACAGTTTAGTCTGGCAAGCTCCAACGGCCTAGTTTTCATATTTGCCAACGAGAAGTTCATTAGGTGTGAGACCCAGTATAGGTTTAACCTGGTACATATGTAAATGAATTCGTGAAGTATGGTAATATACTAGTAATGTGAAGCATATGTGATGTAAAGTCCATAAGATTAATGTACACACTTGTTATAAGAATTGTGATGTAAGTACAAGATGCATTAAATATGAATATGAAGAAATAGACTTTGATATATGATGAATGTGAGTGGAATAAAAAATGAGTATTGGGGTAAAATGGAATAAGTTGCATAAGTGTTGTAACTATTGGCACTTCCATTTAGCTAAGTATGGTATACCTTTAGTTATACAAAGATTTCTCACAAGTTTTAATGGGTACAAAGTGTAAATGGATGCCATTTTCAATTCACAAAGATGATTGAATGAGAAAATGACTATGACAGCAAATTTAAGATGTTTTGAGTGAAGTTACTGTAGAAAAACTGCAGAAAATCTAAAAATATGAAGGTCAGATTGATCTCATCGGATGAGAGATCGATCTGGAAGAGGCAAAATGAACTTATTTTGAGCAATGGAGCAGGACAGATCGATCTCCAATGGAGCAAGATCAATCTGCTAAGCATTCTGTAATGAGAGGATCAATTTTAAGGTAAGAGGATCAATCTCCTTAACTCTTTGTTTGAGATAGATCGATCTCAAGACTAGACAGATCGATCTCCTTAAGGGTTCTGTAAAGAGCAGATCGATCTCCTACAAGAGGCAGATCGATCTTCAAGAGGAAACCTGGCCTTCGACAGATCGATCTCATAATGGAAGAAGGTCGATCTGGGAGTGGTTATGTTAGCTGAAAAGGACTACCAAATGTGCAGAGATCGATCTTTACAAGGACCAGATCGATCTCATAAGCCTGCATCTATAAAAAGAGCACGAGATTGAGATGAAAACTCAGAACTCTTCCCCCACCAAACCTCACCTGCCATTTTCTCCCCAAAACCCAAGCTTTCTCACTCTAGAAATTACCACATTCCGGTCAGTTTTGGAAAAAGCTCAAGAAGGGAAAGTTATTCCTTGGAGCAAGGAGAACAACATACCCAAAAATCTCACATTGGTGTGACCAAGAAAAAGAGTTGTGGCTACCACAAGTTTGGCTAAGAAAAAGGGGTAAACTCTTCAACCCTCAAGTTTTAAATAAGGATTCTAAACATTGTATGGGTTGAATGGTATGCAAAATGTTGATAAGAATGATTTGTAGTGATGAGTGAGTAATGTTAAGAGAAATTTAAGAAGAGGGAAATCTATGGAAAGCTTAAGAAATAGTTTAATGAGATAAGTGATACAAATAGAAAAGTGAAATATGATTTAAAGGCTTGAAAGGTATGAATGGGAGAATAAGTGACAATGAGGATATTTGGGAGAAAGAAAAGAAATGATTTAATGGTTATGTGTATAGATTGGAAGAACGTGGAACACGGCTAACCCGAATCGCAAACTGTAAACCCCACAAATTTCCTACGTTTAAATTAGATTATATAAAAATAGAAATATTATATTTTAATGGGAGTGTGAATATTCGTTGTAGGACTCGAGAACTATAAGAACCGAGAAGCCCGTGGGATGACCGGGAACCTGAAGATACAAGAAGGGATACGACGAATGCAAGTACGGAGGGATTAGAAATTTTAATTTGTTAATCGAAAATTGTTGATGTAAACACTTGTATCGAGAATTTATGAAGAATGATGGAATTTCGATATTATTTTAATTTCGGAATAAGGAAAATCTCATGGAAGGCATGATATTACGTCTTGGATAAATTATACAAGGAAAATGTATATGTGTAGAGACATACATAAGTGAAAATGTATATATATATATATATATATATATATATATATATATGTATGTATATATATATACATACATGCTAGACAGTTTAATAAAAGGAAAGGTATATGTATATATATATATATATATATATATATATATATATACTAGACAATTTAAAATGGAAAAATGATGATATACATATATATATGACAAATATATATATATGTATTGTAAGGTATAATGTATAAAACATTTAAAATAAAATGGAAACAAAAAAAATATAATAATAGTAATAATAATAACAATACAAATACATAACAAATAACACCTACATACTAATATAATATATTTATATATATTAAATTAATATATATATATATAAATATATTATGGCATGTACGGAATTGGCTTCTAAGCCAATTCCGTCTGCCACTATTCTAATTGAAAAGGAAATAAAAAAAAAAACAGAGGAGTGTTGGGCGGGAATCGAAAGGAGAAGAGAAGAGGAAGGAAAAGAGAAGAGGAAGGAGAAGAAGAGAGGGAGGAAAGGAAGAGAGGCCTGGCCGGGAGAGAAAGGAAACCAGGAAAAGAAAGGAAGCTGGTGCTGGCCGAGGAAGAGAGAAAGGAAACCAGGAAAGAAGAGGAAGCTGTCCTGCCGGGGAAGAAGAAAAGGAAAGGAAAGAAAGGAAAGGGAAGCTGTCCAGCCGAGGAAGGAGGAAAGAAAGGAAGAAAAGAAAATAGAGGGACTGCTGGCCGAGGAAGAGAGGAGAAGAAAAAGGGGAAGGAAGGGAGGAGAGGAAAAAGAGGAGAGGACTGATCGGGAGAGCAGAACCGAGAGTGTGCAGGGGAGCTGCCGTTGAAGGGGAGATCGAGAGAAGGAGAAGAAACTGCAGCAGAGCAAACCGAGGAAGGAGACCAATTTGGGAGCTGGAACCGTGAGCTGAAGGAAGGGGCTGGAACAGAGGCAAGAGAGGAAAAAAAAAAGAATCGGGACTGGGAATTGGAGATGGAAACCGAGAGGCAGGGGAGAGGGATAGCAGAACCGAAGGGAAGAAGACTGCAATGGAGGCTGTAACCGAGAAGTGAATAGGAGAAATCGTGAGGGAGAAAGGGGTGATCAGCTGAGGAAGAAAAGGAAGAAGAAGGGCTGACCGAGAGGGAAGAAGAGAAAAGAAAAAAAAAGAGAAAAGAAAAGAAGAAAAAGAAAATAGAAAAGGTAAATGATATATTTATGTATTTGTGTATATTCAATATACATATACATTTAGATTGAAATAGAAGCATGTTTTGTGTGGATTTAATTTGGCAAAAATGGAAAGATGAGAAGTAGGCCAAAATATATAATTGTGACATGGAATAATGGAAACAAGTGATAATATATATATATATATATATATATATATGTATTTATGTGAATATATATATATATATATATATATATATATATTTGGGTATATACATATAGGTGTGTATAATGAAAAGGGTATGTTAGTACATGTACATATATTTGATAATGAATAAGGAAAGCCAAGGATAAAATAAAAATGTGTATATACTTGGGTGTATATACAAATGAGCGTATAAAATAAATGTGTGTTTTAGTATATGTACATATAAAGAATGGATACATGTGATAAGGAAAAATGGAAAACAATGATATATATATATATATATATATATATATATATATATATATATTTATTTGGTGCATATACATACGGATGTACATAGGATGAATGTGTGCTAGTATATGTATATACAAAGAATGTATATATATATGAGATAGGGAAATATGAAAAACAAATAAAAGTATATATATGTATATACAAAGAATGTATATATGTGAGATAGGGAAACATGAAAACAATAAAAGTATATATATACATATAGGAGAGTATATATATATATATATATAAATTTATACGTGTATACATGTGGATGTATATAATAAAGGTATATGTTAATACTTGTAGGAGCAAAATATATAAATAGTGAAGAAATAGATAAACGTGCGTGTTAGCCTAAGGATATACAATAATACGTACACACGCAGTAGCAACGATAATTACGATCTTAACGCAATTCGCATAAATAGGGTGCTAAGTCTACAATTTCGGTGTAGGTGATTGTAGAAGGGATTAAAGGAGATACTAGGAGACGTCACCGTTCGAATTCGAGACATCCGATAAATCGAGGTAAGGGGTACTATTTAACTATGTCCTGATAATGCATATTGTTTTTACCGATGAATGACTTTATGAAAAGAGCATGTGATTTGAAATGATTTATCAATGCTTTCATACATGCGAAGCATGTTTTAATTTATCGAAATATTTTTCGAGTACTTTCCATGTTGTGAAATGAATTTCCTAAGGTATGAAGCGTATGGATGTTTTATATTTATTTATGTTTTTATATCCATATCGTTAATGAAACTTTTGACAATTTCAAAAGTATGTAAGAAAAGAAATTTGTTTTCGAAAGGGGATTGTGGGGGCCACCTCTTGAGTCCTGCGGGAACAAAGTGCCACACAGTCTTTCGATTTTATGAAAGAGTTTTTAGATTACAAGGAATTCGATTTTATTACTCGATATGAGTTTATGGGTTATAAAACCCAAGAAAGATTTTGAAAACTCTGTTTTGAGACTATAGGTTTCATGCATGGTTACTTCTTGTGGTGTTCCGGCTGCACCACTTGGGGTGCCGGTACGTTGGCCCTTTTAGCACTTGACTCAACCTGTGTGGAAGATGTCGTGCTACTTGTGGTTTATGATGATGATGTTTTGGTAGTATCTCGTGCCCGCGCAGCACGCGATTATGTTGCCCACACGGAGAGTGCCATTGGTGCCCGTGTCCTAGCTATGTGCTAGTGAAAGTATGTAAGATGGATACTACCCATGTTTTACGAAAGAGCTGTACGACCCTGATCCAGTCTACAGCCACTTACCATGGCCATAGGTAACATGTTTAGCTCTCTACGTAGAATGACACGTATCGCATGACTTAGTTATAGCCTGGTCTCTATGAATTAGTTATGAATGATAAATGTGGCAACGAATATGTGCCTTATGAATTTCAATAATTGGTTATGAACCAACACGTTTATGTAATGTTTACAAAGTAATTATGAAATGTTTCATGAAAGCTTCACAAAATGTTTATGACATGTTTACGAAAGTAAAACGAGATGATTATGCAATGTATGCGAAAAGCTTATGAAAGAATTTATAGCATGGTTGAGCATGATTCTTGCTTTGAACTTGCATGCTTTATGACTTTTACGATGAATTGCATGAAGTGATGATTTAAGTTTTTCCTTTTATTTAAAGTACGATCTTACAAATAATTTTTACATGCTTTTCATATATATATATATATATATATATGTATATATCAGGATTAATTTAAAGGTACTATCTTACTGGGCTTTTTCCCGAAAGCTCATCCCTCTACCTTCAGATCATTTGCAGTGTATGTATAGACGCTCCCTACCGCGTATACGACGTAGGCTCGTGGGAAGAGCTATCATAGGCTACTTTTTGTACACGTAGAAAGGTATACATTTACATTCCTGTACCAGACATATTTGTACGCACAGACACATATAATAGAAATAATTTGTCGGGATGTAATTTGTAAGGAAATGATGTAAAGAATATAATACTTGGGATTAGGTTGTAAGATGATTGTATAAATTGATATCGATATATTGAGTTGTAAAAGTGGATTGAGAAAGTATGCTTGGTAGTTGTAGATATCTAGGATTGTTGGAAAGCATGCTTGGTAGTTGTGGATATCTAGGATTGTTGGAAACAACTAAATTGCAGGTGGATAGGCTCATATATAAGTCGTTGTGCTGCCGAAATTTTTATCGGCCACATAAGTTAAAATATAGAAATTAAATTATAATTACGAGTAAAGTATTAGGAAAAGTGTTTTGACACTGCACAGAAATACAACCTAAGTGAATAAGGGAATAAGTGGGTAAATTAAATTCAAAAAAAAAAATTTATCCCGATTTTCAAGGGTCAAGGGTCGTTACACGAACGAAGCAAACGTGACGGAGGAAATATGAGCGCGATTCGAGGTAAGGGTGTGTGTGTTAGCTATAGAGATGTTCGTACGTATTTTACGGCAATTTCGTAGATATATTTGCTAGAATTAGTGAGATGCTACAATTATATGAAATGATATGGAAGCATTAAATGTATATGATATATATGTATTGAGAAATGGGATAGGGTAAGGAAATAGCATGATATGCATGATTTCAATGTCTTCTCAATTTAGTATTGATTTTGTGATTGAGAAATGATAATGATAGGTTAGCTAGTTTTACATGTTTTAGCATGGAAAGGCATGTTGCATAAATAAACATGTTTTGAGTTTTAAAAGAGAAAGTAGCCACCTATCAGATTTGAGATGTGAAATGGTGTTGGAGCTTTAGCTCACACCTGTTTTAATGATTTTGACTATGTTGGAGTTTGACTCGCATACATCTGCATGATTTGATAAACCGTGTCGGAGCGTGACTCGCACGTGGTTTTATAATGATAATGTGCTAGAGTGTTAGCTCGCACATGTTTTTTTTTTTACTGAGTTGAGGTAAACCTAGGGGTCTGGGACCCAAGGGGATGCCAGTCGACGGCCTCAGAATAGGTTGGACGTTAACAATAAATCGTACCGCATTGGAACCTTGCCACTACAAGAAAAAGGGTCATCAGCGACGGAATTAGCGACAGAGTTTTCGTCGCTAATTTTATATTTCCGTTGCAAATGGGTATTAGCGTCGAAATTTGCGACGAAAAAATCCGTCACAAATTCCGTCGCTAAATTTGAAGTTGCTGAAAGTTTCCGTCACTGATGAAAAAATTTCGTCGTTAATTTCGTCGCAAATAATTTTCGTCGTTGAAAACTTTTTTCGACGTTATTTTTTCCGTCGCTAAATGGAATCAGTGACGGATTTCTGTCGCTAATACATGTATTAAGAATAATTACACTTTCGTCGGTAAAACGAAACAGCGACGGATTTTTCGTAGCTAAAAATTTCGTCGTTGAAAGAAATTAGCGACGGAATTTCGTCGCTAATTGAGATAATGAGGTTTTCGTCAGTAATAATTTTTAGCGACGGATTTTCGTCGATAATTTATTTGTTTAATTTTATAATGTATCTGTTGCTAAAAGTATTCAGCGACGGAATTTCGTCGCTGATACGTTCCGTCGTCGAAAGAAATTAGCGACGAAATTTCGTCGCTAATTGAAATAAAGAGATTTTCGTCGGTAATAGTTTTCAGCGACGGATTTTCGTTGCTGAAAACTTCCTAGGAAAAAGAAATTTCGTCGCTAAAAGTCTTCAGCGACGGATTTTCGTAGGTAATTTTACTATATATTTTTAGTGTATTTGTTGCTTAAATTCGTGTACCTAAAATAACATCACAGACATTTATAAATCGATAGAAACAAACAAAAAAGTATATCACAACTATATATCAAAACTAACATCAACTATTAATTGAAAATCATCATCATATACAGTCCGATCAAATCATCATCAGAAATATCATCCGGAATTCACGCATCTGAAAACAAAATATTTAAATTAAATGTGTACTCTCATTGATCCAGACGACCTCCTGATCCAGACGGTCCAGGTCCAGGTGCTCCTGTGTTTTTGGCATTCCTTGCCATCAAGTTCATCATCTGATCCATAAAATCAGACAACTTTCCTTCCAGATTATCAATCTTGTTTGAAATGACTCTAACGTCCTCTTTCACTTGCTGCACCTTTGAATTTGTGTCATGAGTACCCATCACACCAGGAGTAGGATAAGGAAAAGGACTATAAGCTGAATGAGATGCGCAAGAAGATTGGGTGGAACCAGAGGCAGATGCAATGTTTGTGCCCATTTGTAAATCAATACGATTTGGCCTAGTCCCAAATCCGTACGTATGTGTACATGTACTCTCCATCCCTCCAATTACCTCACACCATGCAGCTCGATCAAAATGAGGATGGGTGCTTATATCATCGCCGTATTTCTGAGTCAATGAAGTAGCGTATTTTTCCTACAATGTAATTAGAAGAAGGGTAATAAACAGTAAACTTTAATAACGAGAAAACCATTTAGAAGCCAATAGAATGCATTACGTACACTGACAGATTTAGACTTGTTGTCTACATAATCACCATCTCCACCTAAACGTCTATGCGTCCGATCAAACAATTCTTTATATGTCGGTGCTCGACCTAGACGTTGCGCCTACATTAAAAGATACGTAATTTTTCATAGAAAGATATGAAATTCTTGTAAGTAATAAAAATTACATTAAAATAAATAAAACGGTAAAATAAATGTTATTATTTGGACTTACCATCCTATATTCATGTACCGAAAAAGATACAGAACCGCTTGTATGCTTTGTTATCGTTCCTTCTTTTTCCGTCAACCGATTCTGTTTTCCTTTTTTTGACTTCTCCTCCCACCTGTCAATCCCCCATTCATTCTCAACTAATTGATCCCATATTTGGACTGAAATCCATTTCGACTTGTTGTACCCTTTACAGTCAGATATTTTATCCGTATTAAAATATTGCATTGCTTGTCTTCTCTCCAACTGTAGCAGGTCTCTAAAACGTGACTTGCATAAGTGCTCCCAAATTGTATAAACATTATTGGTTTGGTTAGCAGACCACCTGAACTTCTCCTGCAAAGAAAAACAAATGATAATTATCATTTCAATACATTTATGACCAATAATCAAGTTATTTACTTCAAAGTAATGTACTTGAAATTTATTCCACATCTGTGCTTTCACTTCATTTGGAACCCTTTTCCATGTTGGCCATGGTTTCGAGTAATGTTGTTTAATTAAATTGGATATAGTCGCACTCCCTTCGAGTCTTGAAAAGAACTGCAAAAAAAAAAAAAACATATCTCCAAATATTATACCATATTTAATATCATAGTTGTATGAAAATATAACAAAATTAGAAGCAATATACCTGTTACCAAGTGGCGTCAGGAATAACCTATGCTTTGGATTTTTCGATGTTTCAAGACTCTGATTTGGGCCTCTTGTTCTTTTCCGACCACTACCACTACCACTCCCACTCTCACTCCCACTACCACCCGCAATTTGTGTAGCCTCCTCAGTAGATATTCTTCGCCCGGGTAATGGTTGTTGTACCGCTGATAGAGGAGCTGGAGCTGGAATGGCATCATTATCGTCGTCATCATCATTATCAGGAGCTGGATCAGGTCGACTTGAAGATGGAGTTGGTTGCGCAAGAGGCCGAGAACGAGGCTGATTTGAACGGTGATCTAAAAGTCGATCAGGAGCTTGAGCATGAGGCTGAGTATGCTGCTGAGATTGAGGCTGAATGTAAGAGTCAAGATTATAGTCAAACTCCAATCCATGTATAGTCTCCATTGCAGGTGAAGGAGACTTGGACCTAGATGATCGTTGTGCTAACCTTTTCAATCTTCTCATCTGCAATACAGATAAAATAATTATGTTCAGAAATAAGTAAAAGAAGTCCAATAATATTGATTTTACAGATAAATGAAGTCCAATAATATTTGATTAATTCTTACTATTCGTTATTGTAATCACTGTCATCTTCTCTATCATTACCAACTGCTTCATCATTCCATACTTCATCTTCCTCTTCTTCTTCTTCTTCTTCTTCTTCTTCTTCTTCTTCTTCTTCTTCTTCTGCAAATTGATTGACTTCTTCATATTCCCTACTAATATGAACAGTAGGGTTGTCCAATTCGTCTGAATATGCAACTATTCTAGGATTCGAAACTTCTACTTCTTGGTAAACTCCTTCGTTCAAATCTAGAATCTGTCCACCGTCATTTCGTCGAAGGGTAAATCTACTTCGTGCCTTTGTTTTGAATACAGCCCACCAATGACGATGATCTTTTTTTGTAGAAGGATAAGGACTAAAGTACACTTGTTGGCTCTGTTCAGCTAATATAAAAGGTTCATTACTGGCAAGTACAGATTTATGCTTGATATCAACAAGACCATGACGGGGATCAACATGTAGACCTCGTTCTGTATCAAACCAATGACACTTGAATAACAACTTTATTTCCAATTCCAAAGTACTCTAATTCGATTATATCTGTCAGTATGCCATAAAAATCACGATCAAATCATTGTAGCAGCTGCCTTTGACACATACACCACTATTCATTGTTTTTCGAGATCGACCATAATCCAACGTATGAAACTTGAAACCATTTACAAAATAACATTGATAACTCCTTATCATACGTCCAGGACCATGAGAAATCTCAATAATACGTGGATCTGTTTGAGTGGTATGTTCAAATACCTGAAACCCCGCGAAACCAATCATTAAAAGACTAAGAAATTAAGTTCAAACTACTGATTGTTCTATTTTTATAGTACTTACAAATTGTTTAAACCATTGTGAAAAATGATCATGACGTGCTTTCTCTAATTGTGCATCGCTGATATTCGAATGATCTCTTTTAATCATATCATCAAATGACCTACAATGACATTTGAAATTAAATAATATAACAACTATATCAACCATATATTTTTAAATTAAACGATGGGTTAAATTTAGATAACTTACTGAATATAGGGGACTATTTCCTCACAATTCATTAACACATATATACACGCAGCATTGTAGTCATCTTCCTCCAAGTATCGAGCATTATTTTTTGTCGGCCCAATTGGTCGACCCGGACGTCTAAAAATGGACAAACATCCCATTGGATCGACATCTCCTCCATCATCATTACGTGGTGGACGGGTCAATCTTGTTTGAACTTCAGGTTCAAAATACAAGGCACAAAAGTTTCCAATCTCCTCCCTTATGTATGCCATACATATCGACCCTTTTGGATGAGCTGGATTTTTCATTTTCTTTTTTAAGTGATACAAAAATCTAAATTGAATATTGTAAGCAATTAATTTTTATTAACTTTTTCAGATAGAATATTTGGGATGATAAATATTAATATAACAATACATAAAGATTAACTATAAGTGATTACCTCTCAAAGGGATACATCCATCGATATTGCACTGGACCGCCCACTGTAGCCTCATAAGGCAAGTGGATTGGAAGATGCTCCATACAATCAAAAAATGAAGGGGGAAAGATCTTCTCTAATTTGCAAATAGTTTGTACAATGTTCCTTTGTAAAACTTGCATATGATTTACACGTATTTCTGGTAAGCATACATCTCTGAAAAAATGAGATAGCTCTATGATTGCATCTCAAATTGGATTGGGGACAAAATCACGAATAGCTATGGGAAGTAAGCACTGCATAAAAATGTGACAGTCATGAGATTTCATTCCGTAGAACTTGCATTCATCGACATTAACACACCGAGCTATATTTGTTGCAAACTCATCAAGAAGCCTTAACTCTTTAACCCAAGCACATAGTCTTCTTTTCTCCTCATTGCTTAGAGTGAATGAAGCTTTAGGCTTTAATGTTTTTCCTTCACTGTTCACCAATTCTAAATCTTTTCTTTTGTAAATGAAGGCCATATCTATTCTTACATTTATATTATCTTTAGTTTTACCCTTAACATCCATCAGGGTGTTAAACAAATTGTCAAAAACATTTTTCTCAATATGCATAACATCCAAATTGTGTCGAATAAGATTGGTATGCCAATAAGGCAATTCCCAGAATATACTCTTCTTCACCCAATTATGAGATACCCCAAACCCTGGAGGTTTTTGTGGACCACATTTTTTTCCGTATGGTAAATCTTCAATGGCATCTAATTGTTGCAATACTTCTTCACCTGACAATCTTTGCACTGGAGGATAATGATCTACCTTTTTACTAAATTTGTCATGTTGCCTCCTGAAAGGATGATTAGGAGGCAAAAATTGACGATGACAATCGAAAAGCAAGGCTTTCGTCCATACTGCAACCTAAAGGCCTTTGTACGTTCCATGCAATGAGTACAAGATAATCGACCATGGGTGCTCCACCCAGACAACATTCCATAAGCAGGAAAGTCATTAATCGTCCATAACAATGCGGCCCTTAACATAAAATGTTGTTTTCTGTGAGCATCATAAGTCTCAACACCATGTTCCCACAACACCTTTAACTCATCAATTAAAGGTCTCAAGAAAACATCAATGTTATATGATGGACTTTTCCTTCCGGGAATTATCATATTGAGAAACAAATATGGTTGCTTCATGCACATCCATGGAGGTAAATTGTAAACAGCAAGCATTACTGGCTAACAAGAGTATGGTCTCGATGCCGGGCCATAAGGACAAAAGCCATCAGCACACAAACCAAGTCTTACATTCCGAGGATCAGCAGCAAACGATTGGTGAATACGATCGAATTTTTGCCATGCCTCCCCATCAACAGGATGATTGAGCACTCCGTTAGTATTTCGACTTTCACCATGCCATGTCATAAACTTAGCAGTCACTGAAGACATAAAAAGCCTTTGCAACCTCGGAATTAATGGCAAATAATGTAACACCTTATAAGGTATCCTTTTTCCTCGTCCACCAACTGTTGAGATAGGTTTATATCGAGGATGACCACATATTTGACAATACTCCTCCTCTGCATGTTCTTTATCAAACAACAAACAATTATTCTTGCATGCATCTATTTTTACATAACTAAGACCCAATTTTTCTAGCTTCTTATTCATTTCATAGTTGATTTGTGGTAAATTATCATCTTCTGGTAACATAGGCTTCATAATCCTCAACAAACGATTGAAGCATCCTTCACTTATATTAAACTCTGACTTTCAGTTCAAAAGTTGTGAAACAGCCGATAATGTTGTGTGCATTGAACAACCAGGCCATAGTGTTCTTCTGCATCATTCAATAGAGAATAGATGTATGTAGCAGATGCATCTGGATGTTTCTCATCACATCTTGAATTGTTAGCTGAATTACCAATTACGTCATCCTCCATATGAAAAGCATCTGTAACCATTCTAACATATGGATTTTGTTCTTCAGGTCTCACACCAGATAGTGGATCAACTGTTTCATTTATATTTGGCGATGACTGTCCTTCTTCAATTTCTCCGTGTTTATCCCAAGTGGTATACCCAACAACAAAACCTTTGTAATAAAGGTGTTTACGCACCTTATCCACTTCCAAGAATTGTTTATTCATACATTTGCTACAAGAACATTTAATTCGATTTCCACTAACTACCTCCGAATGACAAAATGCAAAAGTAATAAACTCTTCAACTCCATCCAAAAATTCATCTCTAATGAATCCATCTACATCTAATCGACAATACATCCAAGGTCTATCCTTATCCATTTTTCACACAGATAATATTATATCTGAAAATATAGAATAACAAGTACACTATATCAGCAAATAATTTTTGTCAATTAAGTAAATCAGAGGAAAAATTTTATAATATTTTTCTTATGAATGATCCTCTCGAATGAATAACTCTAAATAACCCTAAAACGTAACTGTTCAATAACATATACCTATGTATTCTTCGTTCATATTTACTTTAATTATTTATTAATTTCCAAATAATATATAAAACTAAAAAATAAAGAAATAATTTTGTAATACATATTATAAACATGTAATTTAAATTGAACTTACCTTTAATGTATGTCGTATATGACAGTTGAATTTGAAAATATAACCTGGAGGTAAAAAAAAGCATCCGTAAACATTGAATGTATGTAACGTGCATATAAGAAAAGTTAATATCTACAATAACAAAATAAATAAACTAAAAATATCAATTATAACAAAATAAATCAAATTAGCTAACATTAATATATATAGATTTAAATCTTGAAACTGAATATGTGGAGAATTATATTTTAAAGTCCTAAGTTTCCTTAGAAATTTCGGCAGCATAACGATGGCAATTTGTCTTTACCCAACCTACAAATAATACTATATAGTAGTCCAAATCATCAATACAATTCATGCATATTAAATCATCTCAACAACCTTAGTTATCCACAACTAACAATCATGCTTTCCAATCACAACTAACAATCATGCTTTCCAGCAAACATCATTGTCCTAAAAGTCCCATTTAGTCGAACCTACCCCTTCCATTCTCATGAAAATTTTGCATGATTAATTGATGCAAACTTATTAACCAACAATTCCTTATAAATTTCCAGCTAAAGGATTTATATTTGATGCAATTTTCTGCATTTTCATTATATATATATATATATAGAAGCATTATGTATTTTTCAAAAGTTGAGTGGGTCATATGACATAACTCATCACCGTGAGCTGCCTCACTAGCTACAATTTTTACAATTTTCAATTATTCTATTTAAAGTAGACAATGTTTATAAATTTAGAGCCTCCAATTAACAGTGAAGATTTTGTGTCTTTGCCGACCAGAGGACTGTGGAGAGACAAATAAACTATGAATGAGAAAAATAAATATAAATAACAAAAACAACAAGATGAAGGAGAAAGATGATTTTTACAGATGTCAAAGAGTAACACAAAACAGAAATTCAGGTGATTTTGTTTTTTTTTCTCTTTTCAATTTTTTTTTTTTACATGTTAGGTCTACTCTCCAATAAATAAGCATGAGTTATATATACTATACTATCTTCAATCAGTTCAAAATATATCTCTTTTCTTTTTTCTTCTCTCAATTTTGAATTAAATAATAATACATATATATATATATATATATATATATAAAAGTTGTTGATAGAGTTTTTTGGGTGAATTTTTAAAGTTTTAATAAAATCAAATTACATATTTAAATTGACATATACAGATTTAAAAAGAAAAAGAAAATAGTTCATGCGATTGAAGTTGAAAGAAAAATAAAAATTAAATGTTTGTCATCTTTTTAGTGTCTCTTTATGAATGATAAACTCCATTTTTTTAATAAATACTAACATATGCCAGTTGAATTGAATCACTACAGACTTCACGTTATATTATACTATTTCTATTGCATGTAAATCATACAGAAAATTTTTATTTTCTATAAATAAACTCTTATTCATTCAAAATAATCAATTAAATCTAAATCTATTAAACAATACCAACTATAGTTTAGATCCCTGTAGTACGTGGTAACTGTCACAATAGTTTTCTGTATTGCCATATGCAACATGTACAATACAAACTAAATTTAGTGTCGTTTAATAAATTCAAATTTAATTATATAATTTTTAAAAATTGAGAGTTTAAAAATAAAAATTTATTAATTTGTATAAAATAAAATATTGAGCATATAGATTCACTTTGATTAAAAAAAAAAAAACTCGATCAAGAGCCTCATAACTTTCCACCAACACCAAAGACATCAACAATATATATATATATATATATATATCGATATATATATATATATACGCACACGTATACATTATAAAACTATTTATTGCCTAGATTATAAGGATTTTATACATTATATATATGCATTATATATATATATATATATATATATATATATATATATATATGCATAGAGTTCGATCAGCTATCATGTCAGTAAATAGAAATTACTTCATTCATTCCGTTCAGTAAATGTCAAGTGCTTGAGTGGTAGATAAAGTATTGAAAATTAAATTAGACAGATTAAAATAGATGGTGGACTGGTACACAAGATTTGATTAAGAACACAATTGCACTACTGCTCTCTTTAAACCCCCATCAGTTTTGAGTTGGGTGGCTTCACTGTTCACACAGAACAGACAAATTAAGTTGTTGGCTTCCTCTTTAAGAGAGTGTTGTGACAGTCAGTATACTTTTGAAAGATATTGAAAGAGTCTGTGACAGTGCAATGCAAAGTTGACAGCTGATCACTTAATGCCCTACCCTCATGAGAGCTCAGATGGTCGACCAGACCAATTTCATCTTTGCTTCACCCTATATGAACATCGATTCATGTTGATTGCGGTTTACTTCTAATTTGTTTTCTCCCTCTGTTACTTCTTCTCACCATTTCATTACAACTATATATACTCATCTTCCCAATGAATATGCAGCGAGTTTCACATGAAATCTATGCATACATATATAATGTATAAAATCCTTATAATGTATATATATAATATATATATACGCAACGATCAAAACAGGGTTAAAAATAAAATCCTTAAAGACGGTAAAAAAGAACAGCATTGAATTGTCCCTAGCTAAAACTCAATCCCTAGCTAGAAATCCCCAAATATGTTTTCAGCCATTTCTTGTAATTTCTCCAATTTCATCATGTACTGTAAGCAGGGCGTTAAATTCACACAATCACATAGCTAATTAAAACATTAAAAAGCAAAAATAAAACGAAAAAAAAATTGATACAGTTGATAATTTCTGGTTGCAGGGCGAGATTGTTACCAGCGTTGGAGGGAGAGGAAATGCTGACCGTCGGTGACAGGGGAAAGGGAAGAGGGCGGTGACGGGGGAAAGGGAAGCTGTATGCGGGGCAGCTGCAGCAGGGCGTCCGCAGATTGCAGAAGCAGTAATGAAGCAACGAGGCGTGACGGGGGAAAGGGAAGCCGTATGCGGTGGCCGCGGGGTGAAGCTGCTGGGCCGGTGATGGGGGGAAAGGGAAGAGGTGACGACTAGGAAGCTGGGTTTGGCACATCGAAGAGAGCGACTGGGGTGAAGAAATCGAGTTCGGTGAAATGATGTCAAGAAATCGACTGAAGGAAAATAGGGCTCGAAAAATTTAAAGAGTTAAGGGGTTTTCAGCGACGGATTTAGCGACGAAATTTCGTCGCTGATAGGGGAATTAGCGACGAAAAAAAAAAGTATAAAAATTGAGAATTTTTTTTAACGCATCTGCGACGGAATTTCGTCGCAGAAAACTTTCTACGACGGAATACATCTGAGACAAAATTTCGTCGTAGAAAGGAATCAGCGACGGATAGGAACTTCCAAGGATTCTGCGACGGAATTCCATCGCAGATAGCTTTCAGCGACGGAATTTGAAATTTTTTTATGAATCTGCGATGGAATTCCGTCGCTGAAATATTTCAGCGACGGAATAACAAGTTTAAAAAAATTTGAAATTTTTTCATGAATCTGCGACAGAATTCCGTCGCTGAAATATTTTCGCGACGGATAATATTTACCACGGAATTCCGTCGCAGATAGATTTCAGCGACGTACAGCAACTTCCAAGTCTCCTGCGACAAAATTTCGTCGCAGAATACATATAGTGACAGATATTATTTACGACGAAATTTCGTCGCAGATAGCTTTCAGTGACAGACAGGAACTTCCAAGGCTTCTGTGATGGAATTTCGTCGCAGAATACATATAGCGACAGAGAATATTTACGACGAAATTTCGTCGCAGATAGATTTCAGCGACGGACAGCAACTTCCAAGGCTTCTGCGATGGAATTCCGTCACAGAATACATATAGAGACGGAGTAAATCTGCAACGAAATTCCGTCGCTGAAATATATCTTTCAGCGACGGAATAACAAGTTTAAAAAAAATTTAAATTTTTTTCATGAATCTGCGACAGAATTTTGTCGTTGAATCATGTCAGCGACGGATATCCATTGGTGATTTTTTCAGCGACAGAAATATATTTGTAACGTTTACCGACGAAATTTCGTTGCAAATCTGTCGTAAATTACATTTTTTAGCGACGAAATAATTCCGTCGTTAATTTTTCGTCTCTGAAAATCAGTTTTCTTATAGTGTGCGATGACTGTGTGTCACGCTGACTGCTCGCCTAGTATATGAGACGTGGTCCAGGATGAAAAGTCCATCAGAGTTGGAGTATGGACTTGGGTCCACGGTCGTATGTAGTACTGTGTAGTTGTCCGTTGGTATAATATGTATCGTGCTGGGTGCACATGAGTATGAGTATCGCGTAGATGACACATGGCATACCTTATACCAGAGTATATGAGGAGATGAGGTTAATTGAGATGAGCCGGAGGGTAGGACTGACCCATCCCCTTTTAGGCGAAGTAATGCCCTGGGCACACCTGATTAGTGAGGCCTAGGATCACTTACTATGGCCATATGTCGTGGATTGTAGATTGCCAAAAATTTCATGCTTGTCTAAGAGATTTGAGAAACAGAGAAAACTCATAAAAGAAAGAGATTTGAGGTGAAGAAATGATTGAGAAAGTAAATAGATTTTGTGTTTTGATAAATCTATGATTTAAACACTTGTGCCGTGAGGGCACTATTTTATGAATCATGTTTTAAAATGGAAGCATGACATATTTGATTTACATGAAAATGCAAATGAGAAATGTATGTTTAAATGCATTTTTGTATAATATTTCCATTTATATCGAAAACATGGTTCTGGTTTATACATGCATGGGCTATGTAGGTAGTACGATATCTACCTGCTAGCATTCATTTCCTTATTGGGCTGTGGTTTTCTCATCCCACTATTTCCCCCTCCTGATACTAAGAAGTAAGGCGGTGCGGTGGTCTCTGGATCCCTTTTTGTGTTGGACAGCTCCCACCAGTTGCAGAGGTATAAGATTTGTATACACATGAGTATTTGTATCTATTATATTGTATCGCACAGTTACAAATCGAAAATGTAAACAGTGGTATGGGGATGTTATGTAAAGACATTATTAGACAATTAATGTTGTATATTTACACACTTAGGAGTGTGAATTAAATTTTAAATGTTTTCGCTGTAAAATTTTGGAACTTTAGTAATTGCATCGCCTCACAGCCCAACCGTAGTAGCCTAAGTATGATAAAGGTCACCCGTAAGTGGAGTGTGACAGATTTGGTGTCAGAACCATGGTTAGTCTGATGTGAGTCGATGTTTAGGACTAAGAAACATACATCCCCAAGTTACTGTGCGATATTTAGATACAAGTGTGTATGGAGCTAGTGGTAAGTAAAAAGTTTATTGTAAATGCAGGAAGTTATCAGGATAGCGAGTTATGCTTGAGAGACACCGCAAGAGGGGAGAGAGCTCGAGAGCTCAAGGGCGGAATGACAAGATTGAGAGGCACAGTAGATCGTCCTCTAATCATGAGCCCTAGGAACAGATAGAGGCTTTCGATTCTAGGATAGCCTGATTAGAGGTAGACATGCAAACTATGATGACCATGATGGGCCAAATTATGACTAGGTTCGAGGGTACACCTGGTACAGTGGGACAGGCTGCACCGAATCCCCCAGCAGCTGCACCTGAACCTGAGAATGTTGCACCTGCACCACCTAAACCGGTTAGTGTGAGATCTGAGAATTTCAGACATATTTATTGATGTAATAATAATTTGAAGTGTAATTTATGGAACTAAGTAAATTGTGGGAATTATAATTGGAGACTTATGTGTTAAGTGTGTAAAATGGGCATGAAGCATGAGGACAGATCGATCTGGGAGAAGGAGAGATCGATCTGGTGAGTTAAAACTGACAAGGAAGGAGGAAATTTGAGAAGCAGATCGATCTCCAATGGAAGAGATCGATCTCCTTATGAATCTGTTTGAGAAGGGATCGATCTCAGGAGGAAGAGATCGATCTCCAAATGAATCTGTTTGAAGGCAGATCGATCTCATGAGGAAGAGATCGATCTCCAAATGCTTCTGTTTGGGAGAAGATCGATCTCCTCAAGGCACAGATCGATCTCATAAAGCCATAAAGAGATCGATCTCACCCTTCGACAGATCGATCTCCTAGGCATAAAATTTCCCAGATCGCCCCCAAAATTCAAACGCAGATCGATCTCCCCATGAGACAGATCGATCTCCTACCTCCAGTCTATATAAGGAACCCGTGTCTTCTCCTGAAATCTTACTTTCTCTCTCTCTCAAAACCTCCATTTTTTCGAAAACCTAGTTTCTCACTCCTCCAAATCCCCCATTTCTGACCGAATCAGCTATTGTGGTAAGAAGGAAAGTTGTTCCTCATCAAAGGGAGAACAACATACTTGGAAATCGAAGGACGAATCGGATCGAGGCGTGAGTTGTGCGTCTCACAAGCTTTGGGTAATTTTTAAATCTTGATCTAGGTATTTGAGTTGATTTCGATGTTATTGGTGGTTGAATGGGTGTTGAAATGGTTGAAAGATGACTAGGGAGTGATTAAATTTCAATGTGGTAGGAGTGATATGTATATTGAGAGTTTTGGTGAATTTAGGAAATTGTGAGTTATAAATGGAAATTGGACAATGTAGAGAATTGCCTAGATAATTGGTATTAGAGATATCGAACATTGGGATATTGTGAATAGAGTTGTAGTTTAGGGTGGAGTTGCGAGAACCAAGAGAATTGAGGTGTTATGAGCAATTATGCTCGATTTTGAGAATTGTGGCTTATGAGAATTGAGTATTGATGTTTTAACATCGTTTGGACAGCTCGGGAGTTCCAGAGTGGAATGCGAGACTAGTCCGTGATACGGGGGAAACGATTGCACTATACGAGGTGCAAAGAGGTAAGGGAAATCTAAACCATTTGTGTATGTGATTTGTAAACTGTTATAGCATGATTTATGATTTATAAACAAGCATGTTGAGTGTTTTGTGTTGAGATTTAAACTGCACACGATTTTATAGCCGGATGGAGCCTAATGTTTTATGAGTTTATAACTGGGCTCTACGTTAAGGCAACATTGAGATTTGAGAAATGTGTGCGTGTGCTTTGCCGGTTAGAACTCGGTTTTATTACGTTTTGTGTTGAGTACAAAACGATTTCAAATGAGTTTTATGAGAGAAAACCATTACGAGTTCTACGTGAAGGCAAACCTGTCTTATGTGATAAGACTTGGGTGTGTAGTTGTGAGTACACACCGGGCATTGCTCTGGTAGCATGTAAGCCCGATTTCTTCTCCGTTCTGGTAACGTGAGAATAACCTATTCTGTGGCTGTGCCACGTTATACCCCATTGGTGGCTGTGCCACGTTGAGAAACCCCATCGGTGGCTGTGCCACGTTGAGATACCCCCTTGGTGGCTGTGCCACGTATACCCCATCGGTGGCTGTGCCACGTTGAGATACCCCCTTGGTGGCTGTGCCACGTATACCCCATTGGTGGCTGTGCCACGTTGAGAAAACCCCATTGGTGGCTGTGCCACATTGAGAAACCCCATCGGTGGCTGTGTCACGTTGAGATACCCCCTTGGTGGCTGTGCCACGTATACCCCATTGGTGGCTGTGCCACGTTGAGATACCCCCTTGGTGGCTGTGCCACGTATACCCCATTGGTGGCTGTGCCACGTTGAGAAAACCCCATTGGTGGCTGTGCCATGTTGAGAAACCCTATTCTGTGGCTATGCCACGTGAGAATTAAATCAGTGGCTTTGCCACGTGTGTATTGTGGCTATGCCACGTGTGATTTTTAAACCAGTGGCTATGCCACGTTATTTGAGAAAGCGTTTAACGCGTATTTTCACATGCTTTGTTTTGCTCTAGAGTGAGCCTTTTTACTTCATGTTTTCACATGACTTGACACATGAGAGTGTCGTTTTGAGTATTTTCATGCTATGGTTTTCAAATGAGTTTCACATACAAATAAATGCTTTGTGATGTGCATTTTGGTTTATGAAATGAGTCCCCTACCCCCCTTACTGAGCGATTTAGAAGCTCACCCTGTTTTTCTTTCCCCCCAGAGTTCTTCAAGTGAATAAGGACTTCCCTGCGACGTACGGACTAGTGGCTAGTGGAGGATTCGAGCTCCAGGCTATATAATTTGTACTTTGAGGTATATTTATCTTTTCATGTACCCAGACTATTAATGTATTTGCAGACACTTGATGTATAACATTATATGGGATGTATTAGGATTAATTAACTTGGAATTGAGTAATGTATATGATTCAATATACACTATATTATGGTGAGATCCTGAGGCATGATAATTATGATGATGTATGACACTGCACAGGAATGCACCTTTATTTGTGAATTAACGAGTAAAAAGCTTTAAATTAGCCCTATTTTCCGCATTTTCGGGGCGTGACAGAGTTTTCTTGGTATCAGAGCTTAGGGTGCCTAGTACTGTCAGTGTCGGTTAAGTGAAATAGAATACATCCCAAATGTCTGTAATAGTCTGGTCATGAACTGAAATTGAGGATTGAGATTTCAATCAATTTTGATATGTACGCGCAGGAGACGAGTTGAGATTGAGAATGAGTAAACGATGAGGTCGTTCGAGGAGGCAGGCAGAGTCCCCTCCGCCACCTGTCCCACAACCAGAGAGTCCTAACTCTCGATTTAATCGGATTGAGACCGATGTGAGGCAAGGTTTTGAGCAGATGGTAGCGCTATTCGCGCAACACTTTGGAGTTAACGCCTCGGATACTACCCCTACACCACCACCAGGACCTCCCATACCCCCAGTGCCTCCCGTCACTCAGCCTGAGGACAGAAGTAAGGTCCGACTAAAGGAATTTCTGAAGATGAATCCGCCCGCATTTAAGGGAAAGAAGGATCCTACAGAGGCTGAGGAGTGGTTGACGGAGTTGAGAGTTATATTTGATTTACTGGGGTGCACCGATGCTGAGAGAGTCAGTATGAGTGCCTATATGCTGAAGGGGAGAGCTCGAGATTGGTGGAGTACTACCCAGGGTATCTTGATGTCCCACCAGGATGTGATTGGTTGGGAAGAGTTCCAGACAGTTTTTAGAACCCAATATGTACCACGAGCCGCCCAGAGAAGGAAACAGGCCGAGTTTTTGAGTTTGGTACAGGGTGACATGTCGGTGGATGACTATGAGAGCCAGTTCACCGCACTATTGAGATATGACCCAGAGACCTTCAAGAGTGAAGAGCTCCGCACAGAGAAGTTTGTGTATGGGTTGAAGCCCGTCATTAGAGATAGACTGATGGGGCTATGTATTACCGAGTTTGGAGATGCTCTGAGACGAGCACAAGAGGTTGAAAGAGGGATTGAGATGGTACAATCCCAGAATGAGCTCAGAGCGGTGAATAGAGATAAGGGCAAGAGGCCAGCACTTTTTCGGTCAGAGGCTCGGAGAGGTTCCTTCAGAAGAGGAAGGATTGAGGTGCAGAAGGACAGATTGGAGAGACCCAGAGCCTATCCTATTATCAAGGAGGCCCCTCGATATGTCAGGCCGGAGATGAGGATTTGTAGAGATTGTGGCCGATCGCATGAGGGAAGTTGTACTGGGTCGATCCATGGATGTTTCAGATGTGGTGACATGGGTCACAGAGTGAAAGACTGTCCCCAACCTCAGATACCACATGCTCCGGAGCCCACTAGACAACAGCCTCAGAGAGTGGATCCCCGGAGACGGGCTACTGCGGCAGAGAAAGGGAAGAAACCTGTGGCACAGGGACGAGTGTTTGCCCTGGATAAGGAGACCGCAGACGCTTCGGCAGAAACTATAAGAGGTACACTCTCTGTCTGTAATTATGAGGCTCATGTGTTGATTGATTCAGGATCCACGCATTCGTTTATTTCTGAGCATTTTGCATGTAGATTAAACTTGAAGTTTGAACCTCTAGAATATATACTACATGTAAATACCCCTATGCGTGAATCCCAGAGAACTGAGTTAATCTGTAGAGGGTGTGAAATTAAGGTGGGAGATAGAGTGATGTTAGCAGATCTAATCATGTTGAATATACATGGGTTTGATGTAATTCTGGGAATGGATTGGTTGGCGACCAATCGAGTGAGTTTAGACTGCTACACTAAGATTGTAACTTTCTCCCTACCTGAACCTTACAGTGTACAATTGAGATGTTGAGGAAATAATTATGTGGATTTCTAGTGAGTTATTTGAGTATCTTAATATTATTTTGGAGAATATTAAATGTGATTATTTATGTGAAGGTTATGAGACACTCATCTCAGATGATGAGCGGGAACACCCGAGGATTGAGGATATACCTGTGGTTTGCGAATTTCTGGATGTTTTCCCAGATGAATTGCCAGGTTTACCACCAGAGAGAGAGCTGGAGTTTACCATTGATTTGGTACCAGATACTCAGCCGATCTCTAAACCTCCCTACAGAATGGCATTAGTGGAACTTGAGGAATTGAAGAGACAACTACAGGAGTTATTGGATCAAGGGTTTATTAGACCCAGTGTTTCGCCGTGGGGAGCGCCAGTGCTGTTTGTTAAGAAGAAGGATGGTAGTCTCAGATTATGTGTGGACTACCGGCTATTGAATAAAGCCACGGTGAAGAATAAATACCCACTACCCAGGATTGATGATCTACTTGATCAGCTAAGAGGGGCATCAGTCTTTTCTAAGATTGATTTGAGATCGGGTTATCACCAATTGAGGATTAAGGAAGAAGATATTCCAAAGACGGCCTTCAGGACAAGGTATGGCCATTACGAATTTCTGGTGATGTCCTTTGGATTGACGAACGCCCCTGCAGCATTTATGAGATTGATGAACGAGGTGTTCAGAGACTATCTGGATAGGTTTGTGATAGTCTTTATTGATGATATCCTGGTGTACTCTCGGTCGTATGAGGAGCATGCACAGCATTTGTGGTTAGTACTTCAGATACTCCGAGATAAGCAATTATACGGAAAGCTTAGTAAGTGTGAGTTTTGGCTGAACCGGATAGCTTTCCTTGGGCATGTAGTCTCAGAAGAAGGAGTATCAGTGGATCCGAGTAAAATAGCAGCTGTGCTTAATTGGGAAAGACCGAGGACAGTGACTGAGATACGAAGCTTCCTTGGTTTGGCAGGGTATTACAGGAGATTTGTGGAAGGGTTCTCGAGGATTGCCGCTCCTTTGACTAAGCTCATGCGTAAGGAGACTCCGTTCATATGGACTGATCAATGTGAGCTCAGTTTTCAAGAGTTAAAGAGGAGATTGACAGCGGCACCTGTGTTAACTATTCCCGAGGGATCAGGAGGATTCTCGGTGTATAGTGATGCATCTCACCAAGGATTGGGGTGTGTGCTGATGCAGCACGGAAGAGTGGTCGCATATGGATCGCGACAGCTGAAAGACCATGAGCGGAATTACCCCACGCATGATTTGGAGTTAGCCGCTGTGGTATTTGCTTTGAAGATCTGGCGACACTATTTATATGGGGAAAGATTCCAGATCTTCACTGATCACAAGAGTTTGAGATATCTCTTTGATCAGAAAGAGTTAAACATGAGACAAAGGAGATGGATGGAACTCCTTAAAGATTATGACTGTGAGATTCTTTATCATCCGGGTAAGGCGAATGTGGTTGCTGATGCCCTGAGCAGGAAAAGTATGGTATCTGCTATGATGATCAGGGAATGGGAGTTGTTAGAGCAGTTCGCCGAACTTCGGATCAGAGTTAAAGAGGTAGAGACTGGATTTTTGGCTAGCCTGCGGATAGAGCCCAGGATCATGGATCAGATTAGAACTGGGCAGCGCAGTGATCAGAGATTGATAGATATGGTTAGCCAAGCTGAGCAGAGTTCGCAGTCGGATCTCACCATCAGTGAGGATGGATTGTTGAGATTCAGAGGACGGATTTGTGTACCGGACGATGATACCCTGAAAAGACAGATACTGAGAGAATCCCACTGCTCGCGATACACCATGCACCCAGGAAGTACTAAGATGTACCGAGACTTGAGAAAGGTGTATTGGTGGAGTGGTATGAAGCGAGATGTGGCAGAGTATGTGGCCAGGTGTTTAGTATGCCAGCAAGTGAAAGCTGAGCATCGGAAGCCCGGAGGACTACTACAGCCCTTACCTGTACCTACATGGAAATGGGAGCATGTCACTATGGACTTTATTATGGGTTTACCGAGGACCCGAAGAGGTCGTGACGCGATATGGGTCATTGTGGATAGATTGACCAAGAGTGCCCACTTCCTTGCCATCAAGAGCACAGATACTGTGGATGCCTTAGCTGAGCTATATGTCAGCGAGATAGCTAGATTACATGGGGCTCCAGTGAGTATTACTTCTGATAGAGATTCCCGATTTACTTCCAGATTCTGGACCCAGTTTCAGGAATCCATGGGATCTCGATTGAGTTTTAGTACCGCCTATCATCCTCAGACAGATGGTCAGTCAGAGAGGACTATTCAGACCCTGGAGGATATGTTGAGGGCGTGTACGATGGATTTTAAGGGATCATGGGATGATCACCTGCCCCTAGCAGAGTTTGCGTACAATAACAGCTATCATGCGAGTATTGGAATGGCACCTTTTGAGGCTCTATATGGTAGGAGGTGTAGATCCCCTGTAGCTTGGGAAGAAGTCGGTGACAGAAAGATAAATGCTCCCGAGCTTGTTGAGCAAGCCGTACAGAGTGTGAAACTCATTTGTGAGAGGTTACGGGCTGCACAGAGTAGACAGAAAAGCTACGCGGATGTGCGTAGACGGCCACTCGAGTTTGATGTTGGTGATGCAGTATTTCTGAGAGTATCACTGAGCAAGGGTATCATGCGATTTGGGAAGAAAGGAAAATTGAGTCCTCGATACATAGGACCATTCGAGATTCTTGAGAGAGTGGGAGAGGTAGCCTACAGATTGGCATTACCCCCACAGATGTCCGGGATACACAACGTTTTTCATGTATCTATGTTGAGGAAGTACCACCCGGACCCTTCTCATGTCATAGAGTATGATGAGATGGACATACAGGAGGACATGAGCTACATTGAGGAACCCGTCCGGATTCTCGATAGAAAAGAGAAGGTACTGAGAACCAAGAGCATCCCATTAGTGAAAGTCTTGTGGAAGCATCACTCAAGGGAAGAAGCGACGTGGGAACTAGAAAGTCTCATGAAGGAGAAATACCCCCATCTATTTTGATTAGTTGAGTTGAATTTGGAGGACCAAATTCTTTTAAGGTGGGGAGGATGTGAGATCTGAGAATTTCAGACATATTTATTGATGTAATAATAATTTGAAGTGTAATTTATGGAACTAAGTAAATTGTGGGAATTATAATTGGAGACTTATGTGTTAAGTGTGTAAAATGGGCATGAAGCATGAGGACAGATCGATCTGGGAGAAGGAGAGATCGATCTGGTGAGTTAAAACTGACAAGGAAGGAGGAAATTTGAGAAGCAGATCGATCTCCAATGGAAGAGATCGATCTCCTTATGAATCTGTTTGAGAAGGGATCGATCTCAGGAGGAAGAGATCGATCTCCAAATGAATCTGTTTGAAGGCAGATCGATCTCATGAGGAAGAGATCGATCTCCAAATGCTTCTGTTTGGGAGAAGATCGATCTCCTCAAGGCACAGATCGATCTCATAAAACCATAAAGAGATCGATCTCACCCTTCGACAGATCGATCTCCTAGGCATAAAATTTCCCAGATCGCCCCCAAAATTCAAACGCAGATCGATCTCCCCATGAGACAGATCAATCTCCTACCTCCAGTCTATATAAGGAACCCGTGTCTTCTCCTGAAATCTTACTTTCTCTCTCTCCCAAAACCTCCATTTTTCCGAAAACTTAGTTTCTCACTCCTCCAAATCTCCCATTTCCGACCGAATCAGCTATTGTGGTAAGAAGGAAAGTTGTTCCTCATCAAAGGGAGAACAACATACTTGGAAATCGAAGGACGAATCGGATCGAGGCGTGAGTTGTGCGTCTCACAAGCTTTGGGTAATTTCTAAATCTTGATCTAGGTATTTGAGTTGATTTCGATGTTATTGGTGGTTGAATGGGTGTTGAAATGGTTGAAAGATGACTAGGGAGTGATTAAATTTCAATGTGGTAGGAGTGATATGTATATTGAGAGTTTTGGTGAATTTAGGAAATTGTGAGTTATAAATGGAAATTGGACAATGTAGAGAATTGCCTAGATAATTGGTATTAGAGATATCGAACATTGGGATATTGTGAATAGAGTTGTAGTTTAGGGTGG
Source organism: Firmiana major (assembly GCA_033439115.1). Lineage (NCBI taxonomy): Eukaryota > Viridiplantae > Streptophyta > Magnoliopsida > Malvales > Malvaceae > Firmiana > Firmiana major. The sequence continues at coordinate 6,269,189 of CM065909.1, forward strand.
AGTTGCGAGAACCAAGAGAATTGAGGTGTTATGAGCAATTATGCTCGATTTTGAGAATTGTGGCTTATGAGAATTGAGTATTGATGTTTTAACATCGTTTGGACAGCTCGGGAGTTCCAGAGTGGAATGCGAGACTAGTCCGTGATACGGGGGAAACGATTGCACTATACGAGGTGCAAAGAGGTAAGGGAAATCTAAACCATTTGTGTATGTGATTTGTAAACTGTTATAGCATGATTTATGATTTATAAACAAGCATGTTGAGTGTTTTGTGTTGAGATTTAAACTGCACACGATTTTATAGCCGGATGGAGCCCAATGTTTTATGAGTTTATAACTGGGCTCTACGTTAAGGCAACATTGAGATTTGAGAAATGTGTGCGTGTGCTTTGCCGGTTAGAACTCGATTTTATTACGTTTTGTGTTGAGTACAAAACGATTTCAAATGAGTTTTATGAGAGAAAACCATTACGAGTTCTACGTGAAGGCAAACCTGTCTTATGTGATAAGACTTGGGTGTGTAGTTGTGAGTACACACCGGGCATTGCTCTGGTAGCATGTAAGCCCGATTTCTTCTCCGTTCTGGTAACGTGAGAATAACCTATTCTGTGGCTGTGCCACGTTATACCCCATTGGTGGCTGTGCCACGTTGAGAAACCCCATCGGTGGCTGTGCCACGTTGAGATACCCCCTTGGTGGCTGTGCCACGTATACCCCATCGGTGGCTGTGCCACGTTGAGATACCCCCTTGGTGGCTGTGCCACGTATACCCCATTGGTGGCTGTGCCACGTTGAGAAAACCCCATTGGTGGCTGTGCCACGTTGAGAAACCCCATCGGTGGCTGTGCCACGTTGAGATACCCCCTTGGTGGCTGTGCCACGTATACCCCATTGGTGGCTGTGCCACGTTGAGATACACCCTTGGTGGCTGTGCCACGTATACCCCATTGGTGGCTGTGCCACGTTGAGAAAACCCCATTGGTGGCTGTGCCACGTTGAGAAACCCTATTCTGTGGCTATGCCACGTGAGAATTAAATCAGTGGCTTTGCCACGTGTGTATTGTGGCTATGCCACGTGTGATTTTTAAACCAGTGGCTATGCCACGTTATTTGAGAAAGCGTTTAACGCGTATTTTCACATGCTTTGTTTTGCTCTAGAGTGAGCCTTTTTACTTCATGTTTTCACATGACTTGACACATGAGAGTGTCGTTTTGAGTATTTTCATGCTATGGTTTTCAAATGAGTTTCACATACAAATAAATGCTTTGTGATGTGCATTTTGGTTTATGAAATGAGTCCCCTACCCCCCTTACTGAGCGATTTAGAAGCTCGCCCTGTTTTTCTTTCCCCCCAGAGTTCTTCAAGTGAATAAGGACTTCCCTGCGACTTACGGACTAGTGGCTAGTGGAGGATTCGAGCTCCAGGCTATATAATTTGTACTTTGAGGTATATTTATCTTTTCATGTACCCAGACTATTAATGTATTTGTAGACACTTGATGTATAACATTATATGGGATGTATTAGGATTAATTAACTTGGAATTGAGTAATGTATATGATTCAATATACACTATATTATGGTGAGATCCTGAGGCATGATAATTATGATGATGTATGACACTGCACAGGAATGCACCTTTATTTGTGAATTAACGAGTAAAAAGCTTTAAATTAGCCCTATTTTCCGCATTTTCGGGGCGTGACAGTTAGGCCACGAGATCCCTATATTCGACCAGTACTTCCTCCAGTAGCCCTACAGCAGTGTTATGAGGATGACTTGGGGTATGGATATGATTGTGATATGGAGAGGTTGAGGCATTTCATAGATTTCAAGCCTCCTTCTGTTAGCGGGTAAAGGATCCGACAGTGGCTGAGGATTGGATCAGTCAGATGGAGAAGTTGTTTGATGTAACGCCCCAGAAGTGCGGAAATAGGGGCTAACTTTTTCCTTTAAATATTATTTTTCTACTTAGGTTGTATTCCTGTACAGTGTAGGTTACTTCTTCTCTTTCTTTACTTATTCTTTTAACCATTCAATTTTACCAAAAATTTCGGCAGCATAACCTTTTGTAATATATCCTATCCCCCTGCAGGTAAACGCAGTTTATATTCGCAAGGCAGTTGATTTTACTTCTTAAACTTATTACTTTCAACTCTACATTTTTATTACTACAACTTCCACATCCATACTCAGTATCATCGACATTTCATTCACTTTCCAAAACGTTTACAAAATAATCCATAAAACAACTAATTACATCCCAAAAGTATTTATATACAATCCAGTATCTGTACAATATACATGTCTGGGAATAAATATCCGATGATATACCTGAGCTAGTACTGAAAGTAGTCTGGGAGGCACTGAATCCACCAACTACTCACGTACGTGTAAACGACTGAATAATCTCACTGCAGGTACTCTGAAATGGGAGAGGAGAAGGGGTGAGCTTCTGGAGAAAAGCTCAGTAAGGTATGCATTTAAAACAATTCTAACCATTTAAAAATAATTAGAAAATCAGAATAAACATACTTCCGTACATACATAGTTAGAAAACCATTTTACATGCTTACTTTAAAATACATCATACTTCATCAAAACGTTGTACGTACTTTCATATACTAAAACATCATACATACTTTCTTTATTAAAATATTATACATCAAAACATGGAGACTAGGCTATTTCAACATAGTTATCATGCAACATATCATATCCTCAGTAGAGGTAATAATACCTATGGCCATGGTAAGGGTTGTAGACTGGATCAGGGTCGTACAGCGGTTCTAATATAATATCTCAATCACACTAGCACACAGCTAGGGCACGGGCACCAGTGGCACACACCGTGCAGTCACAAGATACTTCGGAAATAGACACCACGTGTAGTGAAAAAAACAACACCACTAAGGCGGAATAGACACTACACTGGTGAATCTAAACTAATACTACGTGTGGCGGAGCCAGGACACCACAAGTAGCAAGCATGATTATGCACTCAGCATATACTAATAGTAGCCTGTCGTCTCAAAATCCTTACTTTCATACTTACTTACTTACTTTCATATGGAAACTTTAATCATCAAATCATATCATAATTCATACAAAATATGTATTTCTATTTTATTTATACAAAATAAGTGAAAACCATGATTTCAGTATCTAAAAACGGTTTATTATTCCTTTTGGACTTAAACCGAGAAAGTATGGTTTTCAAACAGATTTCTTTCTACGATTTTCAAGTCATTTATAAACAATAAAGAGATATAGGAGGTTAGTACTATTTTAAATTGTATCCCTTACCTCAACGGAGCTAAAACAGCGTTACTCTGTCGGGGTCTGAGTTTACCTTGTTTTGCGTGCTGAATTCTCGAGCTGCCCAAAATGATACCAAATTATCAAATATTGTTTCATTTCATCTCAACATATCCAAATATGTATTTATCTCCTTAAGATTTGACCAAATTTGACCTTTTTGTCAACTTTTCCTATTATTTTCGGTTTTACCGATTTAAGTGCCGGTTTAAGCTATTTTATCCAATTTAATCATTCTAACTTCACATTCACTATCTTAATAACCTACATACCCATTCATATCCATAATCCACACTTTATCAATCCAATTCTTACAAATTCTCACACCTTTCGATTTTTCACTAAACTAAGCTATAAATCGAACTTTTTCGGTACAAATTTAACTGTTAACAACCTTGAATTCATCCAAAATTGATCATTTCCACAACTTAAGCATGCTGATCAGAACTACACACTTCCATATAAATTATTTCTTTACATTCTACTTAACTAAAAATCCTTAAAAATCATCAAACATAAACATATCTTATCATCTTCATCATCCATCAAGTTTCTCTCACCTTTGACCAAAGTTGACCAAGTTTTTGATCTTCCAAACAAATCCTCAGCTGTAATTAAACATGTATATAGCTTAGAATAATCAAAAACTACCAGAAAAACCAACTAAAAACTTTCAAAAATCAAACTTTCTCTCACCTCGAAACAGGGCAAATTCTGCCCCTGTTCTTCTCTCTAAGTTTTTACCTAGTAAATGAACTCATTTATGGCTTAATTTTTTATATGTTATATAGGGTTGAAAGGGGAATATTTCATCCTTCTTGGAAAAAGTCCAATTCGGCCTGGAAAGGGGTCGAAAAAATTCAAGAAGGGGAGAGATATAGTAACGCCTGCGGAACTTTCGGGAGGGAGGTGAGAGCGCGTGAGAGCTGGTTTCTGGGTGTTTTTAGAGCCCTATGAAAGATAAATAAGTCTAGTTTTTTTTTATAAAAGGCTGTATTTAAATAGGATCTGTAGATAGGTTAAAATTGGGCTTTCCCTAATGGGTATCCAGTTCACTGGGTTGGGGCAGCCCACTGGTCAGTTTTAGAAAATCTATGAAAAATAGTTCTGGCCCATTTTCTTCCAAATTTCCACTTCTCAAGTGTGATACTATGTCTCTAATATCTCTCATAAAAATTTGGGGCCCACTTGTTTAAGAAATGTTTCTCGATTGGGCCCATTTTACTCAACTTGGTCATTACCGAACAATGTAACTTAAGGTTTTCGGTTTACTTTAAAAATTCATTTGATCACCGAAACCTCCATATCTCCACTCAATTTTCATTCCTCATGTAAATTATGCCTTATAATAATTTCTTATAGCCTCGAAATAATTTTTGTGAATTTCTAGAATTTATTTCGAATTTATTTCTATTTCTAGGCTCATTTGCTCGGTTTAGTGTAAACCCGAGTTTTACAAATTTTTCAACTTCTAATGTATTAGTTTCACTTTCTAATCATCATAACATACCTAAAATCATACTTTATTGAAAAGTACTTAAATTCGAGATCTTACCTCGAAACACGTGCCTCGGGCTTCATGCCACTATCCCGGGTATCTCGATCTTTCTACGTCCTGTATAAACATTTACACAAGTTTTAAACTTCTCGATTTATCTTAAAATGAACAATAGCATAAAAATTTGAGTCTCACATTTGACTTCTATAGATGTTCGACTATGGAGAGAGTAGCGTTTGTAGCCTTTGTACTGAGAGGCGAAGCAGAGCAGTGGTGGAAGTCCACCAGGCCTATGTTGAGAGCTCAGGGTATGGCTATCACGTGGGATATGTTTTTGGGCGCTTTCAGAGAGCAATACATCCCAAATACCGCTCGACGTAGGTTGCAGATGAAATTTCTAAATCTGACTCAAGGGAATCGAACTGTAGATGAGTATGAGTCACGATTCACTTCATTGGGTCGATATGATCTAGATTCTATCAGGAGTGAAGTTATAAAGGTCCGCAGATTTGTGGATGGACTGAGGCCTTCGGTTCGAGCTAAGTTGGCCCCGTTTGATGTCGCTACATATAGAGAGGTTGTGCGACGGACTCAATTGTGTGAGCAGGATTATGACTTGCAGGTTTTTGAGCTCAGTTGGGGTAAGGACAAGGGTCCGAGGAAAATGGGAGATGGCAAAGGTGCCAAGTTTGGTAGGAGATTTATGAGTAAACGTCGGAGAGAGGCAGATGAGTTCCAGAAAAGGGCTGCTAGACCTTTTATGCCTCCGACTCAGACACCAGCTAGAGGTATAGTGATTGGAGGACCCCGATCGACTACGGATCAATGTAGAGCATGTGGTCGGTATCATGGTGGTAGGCTCTGTCATCTTCAGGGTACACGATGCTTCAGATGTGGCAAGTTTGGACATTATGCAAAGGAATGTCCAGAGGCAGTTGAGGTAGTTTCACATAGGGGTAAGGAGCCAGAGAGAATTCCTACAGTTACACCTCTTGCAAGGAAGAGAGCCATGGCGGAAGAAAAAGGAAAGTAAATTGTGGGTCAAGACAGGGTATATGCGATAGACCAGGTATCAGCTGATATCTCCTCTGAGGTGATAAAAGGTACAATCTTGATTTATAATTTGGAAGCTATAGCTTTGTTTGATTCTGATGCTACGCATTCTTTTATATCCCCAACATGTGCATCAAAGTTAACAAGACTTGTAGAACCCACACACTTAAATAGGACTTCGTTAATAAGTAAGCCGATGAGAGTTAGCCAATTGGCTGAACAAGTGTATAGAGATTGTAAGGTGAGGGAAGAGATAAGTGTGCGACAGCCAACCTGATTCTGTTAAATATGTATGATATCGATATAATCTTGGGAATGGATGAGTTAGCTACCAATCATGCTATCTTAGACTGCCACACTAAGTCTATTACGTTTTCTCTACCTGAAGAATGTGTTGTAAGATTTTAAGAGAAGAAATGAAATTTTAAATTTTGTGACAAGTAAAGTACATTGGTATCAAATGACATCAATATTATTTTGAAGGTTTTATTGCTTATGTGGTGGATTTGGACAAAGTACATCCGGATATGGAGGACATTCCAGTGGTTAGAGAATTCCCTAATGTCTTTCCAGACGACCTACCAGGATTACCACCGGATAGACAAATGAAGTTTGGTATAGACTTGACACCTGGAACCAAGCCAATATCCAAGTCACCATATAGGATGGCTCCAGTTGAGCTGGAGGAATTAAGGAAGCAGTTTCAAGATATGCTAGATAAGGGGTTTATAAGACCGAGCGTCTCACCGTGGGGAGCTCCGGTATTGTTTGTGAAGAAGAGAGATGGGAGCCTTAGGTTGTGTATTGACTATCGAATATTGAACAAGGTTACCATTAAGAATAAATATCCCTTGCGGCACATCGATGACCTATTGAATCAACTTTGGGGAGCGCAGATCTTTTCCAAGATAGATCTGAGATTTGGGTATCATCAACTAAAGATTCGAAAGGAAGATGTGCCCAAGACAGCTTTTCGCACCCGCTACGGTCATTACGAATCCTAGTGATGCCTTTCAGGTTGACGAATGCGCCAGCAACTTTTATGGCTCTAATGAATGAGATATTGAAGCCATACTTGGACCAGTTCGTGATCGTTTTCATTGATGATATATTGGTGTATTCAAGGTCCAAGGAAGATCATGAGCAGCACTTAAGGATTGTTTTGTAAACCCTCCGAGAGAGAATGATGTATGCCAAACTGAGTAAATGTGACTTTTGGCTAGAGCAGATTTCTTTTCTGGGCCATGTTGTATCGAAGGATGGGGTGTCAGTAGATCCATCCAAGATTGAGGCAGTTGTTCAGTGGGAACAGTCCAGGTCAGTCACAGAGATTAGGAGTTTTCTGGGTTTGGCTGGTTACTACATGAGATTTGTAGAGGGTTTCTCTATATTGGCTCCGTTGACTCGTCTTACGAGAAAGAATGTGGATTTTACGTGGGATGAAGCATGTGAGAGGAGTTTTCAGGAACTTAAGTGCAGATTAACCACCGCGTCAGTTCTTATCATCCCTAACAGTTCAGGAAACTATTCTATTTATACGGATGCTTCACATCAAGGATTAGGTTGTGTTTTGATGCAAGATGGAAGGGTAGTAGCTTATGGATCTAGACAGCTAAAAGACCATGAGAAGAATTACTCCACTCACGATTTGGAGTTGGCGGTCGTAGTATTTGCATTGAAGATATGGCGCCACTACTTGTATGGTGAGAGATTTCAGATCTTTATGGATCATAAGAGTCTGAAGTATCTATTCTCACAGAAGGAGTTAAATATGAGACAAAGAAGGTGGTTAGAACTCCTCAAGGACTACGATTGTGAGATTTGCATCACCCGGGGAAGGCAAATGTGGTTATCGATGCATTGAGTAGGAAGAGTCTCGGGTTGGTATCACATATGATGGTTAGAGAGCATGAGTTGTTGGAGCAATTCACGAACCTAAGTCTGGATATGACCCTACCTGAGATTGACAGCTATGAGATTATTGCTAGCTTGAGATTAGAACCAGAGTTGATTGAGAGAATCCGGCAACCTCAACAAATTGATCAATGGTGTATTGATGAGATTAGCTAAATCCAGAAGGGTAAGGGTACGAAATTTGAATTGAGTTCAGATGGAATACTAAGGTTCATAAATAGAATGTGTGTTCCTAAGGATTCAAAGCTGAGGATAATGATCTTATCAGAAGCTCACTCATCGAGATATATAGTACACCCGGGGAGTAGTAAGATGTATCAGAATCTTCGAAAAGTATATTGGTGGTTGGGAATGAAAAGAGACATAGTTGAGTATGTTGCTAGATGTCTTATCTGTCAGCAGGTAAAGGTTGAGCATCAGAAACCTGGAGGATTATTACAACCTCTACCGATATCGACATGGAAGTGTGAGCACGTCACCATGATTTTGTGATGGGGTTGCTGAGAACCTGTAAGAACCATGATGCCATATGGGTTGTAGTAGATCGGTTAATGAAATCGGCACACTTCTTAGCCATGAAATCTACTGATACCTTGAGTGCATTGGTGAACTTGCATGTACAGGAGATAGTGAGATTACATATAGTCCCAGTGAGTGTTGTTTCTGACAGGGATGCTCACTTCACTTCCCACTTTTGGAGACATTTTCAGGAAGCGATGGGGACCCAATTGAGCTTTAGCACCACTTTTCATCCTCAGATAAATGGTCAGTCAGAGAGGATTATACAGACCTTGGATGATATGTTGAGAGCGTGTGTGCTGGATTTTAGAGGCTCATGGGACAATCACTTGCCATTGATTGAGTTCGCCTACAATAATAGTTATCACTCAAGTATTGGTATGGCCCCTTATGAGGCATTATACGGTTGTAGGTGCCGATCGCCCATTGGTTGGGAAGAAGTTGGTGACAGACCATTGCTTGCTCCCAATTTGGTTAAACAAGCCTCCGAAGATGTCTAGATAATATGTGAGAGGTTGCGAACAGCTCAAAGTCTACAAAAGAGCTATGCTAACAGGAGACGGAGACCACTTGAGTTTGATGTGGGTGAGTCCGTATTTTTTAATGTGTCTCATTCTAAGGGAATAACGAGGTTCGAAAAGAAAGGAAAACTAAGTCCTCATTACATTGGTCCCTTCAAGATTTTGGATAGAGTGGGAGATAGAGCATATATGCTAGCCTTACCACCTAAGCTAGCAGAAGTCCACAATGTCTTCCATGTTTCTATGCTTCGGAAGTACTATCCGGATCCAACACATATAATTAGCTATGAGCCGTTGGAGCTCAAGGAGGATATGTCGTATGTGGAGGAACCGATCCAGATATTGGACCAGAAAGAGAAGGTGTTGCGGAACAAGACGATCTCATTGGTTAAGGTTTTGTGGCAACATCACACAGTGGAAGAGGCCACATGAGAATTGGAGAGTTTGATGAGGGAGAAGTATCCCGAGTTATTCACAGAATGATTGGTTCCAATTTGGAGGACTAAATTTTCTAAGTGGGGGAGAATGTGAGACCCCGTATAGGTTTAACCTGGTACATATGTAAATGAATTCGTGAAGTATGATAATGTACTAGTAATGTGAAGCATATGTGATGTAAAGTCCATAAGATTAATGTACACACTTGTAATAAGAGTTGTGATGTATGTACAAGATGCATTAAATATGAATATGAAGAAATGGACTTTGATATATGATGAATGTGAGTGGAATGGAAAATGAGTATTGGGGTAAAATGGAATAAGTTGCATAAGTGTTGTAACTATTGGCACTTCCATTTAGCTAACTATGGTATACTTTTAGTTATACAAAGATTTCCCACAAGTTTTAATGGGTACAAAGTGTAAATGGATGCCATTTTCAAGTCTCAAAGATGATTGAATGAGAAAATGACTATGGCAGTAAATTTAAGATATTTTGAGTGAAGTTACTACAGAAAAACTACAAAAAATCTGAAAATATGAAGGTCAGATCGATCTCATGGTATGAGAGATCGATCTAGAAGAGCCAAAATGAACTTATTTTGAGCTATGGAGCAGGACAGATCGATCTCCAATGGAGCCAGATCGATCTGCTAAGCATTTTGTAATGAGAGGATCGATTTTACAGCAATAGGATCGATCTCCTTAACTCTCTGTTTGAGACAGATCGATCTCAAGACTAGACAGATCGATCTCCTTAAGGGTTCTGTAAAGAACAGATCGATCTCCTACAAGAGGCAGATCGATCTCCAAAAGGAAAATTAGCCTTCGATAGATCGATCTCATAATGGAAGAAGATCGATCTGGGAGTGGTTATATTAGGTGAAAAGGACTACCAAACGTGCAATGATCGATCTCTACAATGACCAGATCGATCTCAAAAGCCTGCATCTATAAAAAGAGTACGTGATTGAGATCAAAACTCAGAACTCTTCCCCCACCAAACCTCGCTTGCCATTTTCTTCCAAAAACCCAAGCTTTCTCACTCTAGAAATCACCACATTCCGACCAGTTTTGGAAGAAGCTCAAGAAGGGAAAGTTATTCCTTAGAGCAAGGAAACAACATACCCAAAAATCTCACATTTGTGTGACCAAGAGAAGGAGTTGTGACTACCACAAGTTTGACTAGTAAGCTTTTCAACCCTCAAGCTTTAAATAAGGATTCTAGACATTGTATGGGTTGAATGGTATGTAAAATGTTGATAAGAATGATTTGTAGTGATGAGTGAGTAATGTTGAGAGAAATTTAAGAAGAGAGAAATCTATGGAAATCTTAAGAAAGAGTTTAATGAAATAAGTGATACAAATGAAAAAAGTGAAATATGATTTAAAGGCTTGAAAGGTATAAATGGGAGAATAAGTGACAATGAGGATATTTGGGAGAAAGAAAAGAAATGACTTAATGGTTATGTGTGTAGATTGGAAGAACGTGGAACACGGCTAACCCGAATCGCGAACGAAGCAAACGTGACGAAGGAAATACGAGCGCGATTCGAGGTAAGGGAGTGCGTGTTAGCTATAGAGATGTTCGTACGTATTTTACGGCAATTTCGTAGATATATTCGCTAGAATTAGTGAGATACTACAATTCTATGAAATGATATGGAAGCATTAAATGTACTATGATATATATGTATTGAGAAATGGGATGGGGTAAGGAAATAGCATGATATGCATGATTTCAATGTCTTCTCAATTTTGTATTGATTTTGTGATTGAGAAATGATAATGATAGGTTAGCTAGTTTTACATGTTTAGCATGGAAGGGCATGCTGCATAAATAAACATGTTTTGAGTTTTAAAAGAGAAAATAGCCACCTATCGAATTTGAGATGTGAAATGGTGTTGGAGCTTTAGCTCACACATGTTTTAATGATTTTGACTATGTTGGAGTTTGACTCGCATACGTCTGCATGATTTGATAAACCGTGTCGGAGCGTGACTCGCACGTGGTTTTATAATGATAATGTGCTGGAGTGTTAGCTCGCACATGTTTTTTTTTTTTTACTGAGTTGAGGTAAACCTAAGGGTCTGAGGCCCAAGGGGATGCCAGCCGACGGCCTCAGAATAGGCTGGACCTTAACAATAAATCATATCGCACTGGAGCCTTGCGATGACTGTGTGTCACGCTGACTGCTCGCCTGGTATATGAGATATGGTCCAGGATGAAAAGTCCATCGGAGTTGGAGTATGGACTTGGGTCCACAGTCGTACGTAGTACTGTGTAGTTTTCCGTTGGTATAATATGTACCGTGCTGGGTGCACGTGAGTACGAGTATCGCGTAGATGACACATGGCATACCTTATACCGGAGTATATGAGGAGATGAGGTTGATTGAGATGAGCCGGAGGGTAGGACTGACCCATCCCCCTTTAGGCAAAGTGATGCCCTGGGCACACCTGATTAGTGAGGTCTGGGATCACTGACTATGGTCATATGTCGTGGATTTTAGATTGTCGAAAATTTCATGCCTGTCTCAGAGATTCGAGAAACAGAGAAAACTCAGAAAAGAAAGAGATTTGAGGAGAAGAAATGATTGAGAAAGTAAAGAGATTTTGTGTTTTGATAAATCTATGATTTAAACACTTGTGCCGTGAGGGCACTATTTTATGAATCATGTTTTAAAATGGAAGCATGACATATTTGATTTACATGAAAATACAAATGAGAAATGTATGTTTAAATGCTTTTTTGTATAATATTTCCATTTATATCGAAAACATGGTTCTGGTTTATACATGCATGGGCTATGTAGGTAGTACGATATCTACCTGCTAGCATTCATTTTCTTACTGAGCTGTGGTTTGCTCATCCCACTATTTCCCCCCTCCAAATACTGAGAAGTAAGGCAGTGCGGTGGTCTCTGGATCCCTTTTTGTGTTGGACAGCTCCCACCAGTTGCAAAGGTATAAGATTTGTATACACATGAGTATTTTGTATCTATTATATTGTATCGCACAGTTACAAATTGAAAATATAAACAGTGGTATGAGGATGTTATGTAAAGATATTATTATACAATTAATGTTGTATATTTACACACTTGAGAATGTGAATTAAATTTTAAATGTTTCCGCTGTAAAATTTTAGAACTTTAGTAATTGTATCGCCTCACAGCCCAACTGTAGTAGCCTAAGTATGGATAAAGGACACCCGTAAGTGGGATGTAACATTAGGAATTCAACTTTAGTAGGCAAGGATTTAAAGACTCTATAAATAGATGAAGCTAAGAATGAAACAAAGTGAGAACAAAATTTCATATCTAAAGTTATACTCAATTCCTAAGCTTCATAAGAGAAAAGAGAAGTGAATAGACAAGAGATTAGTCTCTGCATCGAGTTGTTTCTTTCACAATAGCTAAAGAGAAAGAGAGATTCGACCTTACTAGAGGCATTTGTAGCCATCTAGTTAGACCACACCTATACTTGTAAAAAGGGGAGACTTCCCTAGAGTGCTAAATCTGTAAAGTGAGGTTGGGTAGATTAAGGCTTACTTCTTGAACTAGAAAAAAAAAACAATTATAAGGTTTGCTTTTTCAGCTAAGAACAAAGAACACTTGTAAAGGTTGCTTCCATCTACTTGTAAAAGGGAATGTGTAAGTTTGTTCTTTGATACTGTGAAAAGGGAATGGCAAGGTTTATCCTTGAGCCTTGGAAAAAAAAGAAAAGGTTGTCTCCTTGAGCCTACAAAAGGGAGAAGTTGTAAACCATTTTCGATAGCGGATTCGATGGAAATCCTTAGGAGGAACTTAAGATAGAAGATGTAGGCTGGGAGCCAAAACTCTATGAATCATTTTGTATAGCTTCTCTTCCCTACACTCTTACATTATTTTTTGATTATTGTTTTATCTATAACTTGTTTTGTATATTGCATAGATAATGTAGATAGAACATAAATTAGAAGGGCCTTAAGTTAGAAAATGATTTAGGAACCAATTCATCCCCCTCTTGGTTATTTGTGAGCCAACAATTTCAAAGAAACTCTCTATCATTCTGAAGGAATTTTTTTTAAATATTCATCCTCACTTTAAGATTATCCAAGTAGTACCATTCGACTTTCTTAAAGAGACTTTATCATCAGATTTATTAAATCTTTTATGAATGATTCCTAATCATCTTAATCTTAATTTCTACTTCTTATTTTATTTTATTAATTTTTTGTTTTTATTTATTTTAAATTTCATTTTTTAATTTATTGAGAATAAATTCCAATTATTTACATCAAAAATTTCTTTTAAATCTTCATTCATTCTGACGAGCCTTAAAGAAAAATTCTCACATAGAGATTTTTAAATTAAATTATTTGTGACTTTTTGATGTCTCATCCTCGGAATAATTTTTCTTCATTTTTATTTTATTATTAGTAATTTATTATATTATTTATTTATTACATTTTGAAAATAAATATCAATGCTTAATATTGAAACTTTTCCTTAAATCTTTCATCATTCTAGCAAAATTAAATGAAAACATCTTATCTTAGAAAATTTCAAATGACAACCATTCGTAAATTTTTAAAATTTTATCATCGAATTAATCTCAATTTATTTCAAAAAAATTTATAAGAAAAAAGTAATTTAAAGATTTGATTTTAACAATCTTAATTCACTTTTATAATTAGTTTAATCAAAAATAATTTTAAATTTTCTAAATATACAACTAAAATCTTAATTTTAAAATAACAAAGCAAATTTAAATAAATAAAGAATCCAATCAAAATAAATAAATTTAACTTTTAACTAAGCTAATAAATTAATAAAAAATCGATTTTCTCTTTCTTAATTCTCTCTCTCTCTTTTTTTTTTTTTTAAAAAAAAAAATTGCTTCTTTGTTTCACCTGTCAGCTCTCTGAATTCTGTCCCGCTTAGGGTTTTTGCCGATTTCCATGTACGCTTCGAGTTTCTCGACTGTTGATGACTGCCGACCTCCTTTTGCATGTGATGTACTGATTGTATTATACAGATCTACGACTATTTCGTTTATAGAAATTCTTGGAGGCTAAGAAACAAATTTTTTGAAAAGTACTTGAGGTCCAAGAATCAGAGCTGCCAAAGGTAGATCCGATTGGGATTTTCTTTTGATTTTCTTCATTTAATTTTCAAAACCTATTTTCTTTTTTCATTTTTTAATATAAATAAGAAAAAATACAAATAAAAAAATCAAAACCACTCATGATAAATACAATAATAATATAAAATTAAAAAAATTGTAACATGTTTCGTGAACTTAAGCCCAACTCTAATGTATTTACAGTTAACACTCTCAAGTGCACATTATCATTTTAAAGCCCAATCATGTTTGATTGAAGTTTTATTTTGTGAAATCTGGACAAATATAGTGTCTACATGATGGAAAATGTTTTAGAAATTTTCAATATTTAAATATTAAATTTTTAATCAAGTATAATGACCATTTAATTAAGATCATTTTAAGATTCCATAAATTTTGATATCATTTCAAGATTGTTGTTGTGGGACGCTAATCTTTCACTATTTATAATCAAATTCTGAAACTTAAAATTTTAAATTATAAATAAGTAGTTATATTAAAATTTGAATATGTGATTAATCATTGGACTATTAAACGAGCCATTAAACTCATTTATGAGTTAATTTATCACAGATCGACCTTAAACGTATCAAATCGTACTAACTCGTATTTTTTTCGGTGCTAATAAAACCAAAGTCTTAACTTTAATATGTTTGGTTCACGAACTAACGGGCTGACTTAGGGATCAAATAAAATTGAACTAACATATAATAAAAGGGGTATAGATCTGGATTGATCAACCTGAGTAGGATGTATTATTCTTCAGCACATGGAATGTTTGTTGGTCCCTTTTCAAGAACAAAAGAAAAAAGGCTTCATCTGATCTTTCTCAATCATTCAATTAGAAGGGAAAGATGGTGGCACTCTCATGGAAATGGGGCTAATTGGGGGAGTCTTCAAAACTGTTTGGATATGGAAAATCAGCAGGTGAGCTTTTGGATTAAGGCGGATTTCAATATAAATTTCCATAATAACACACAACTCCGTTACTATCCTTATTCATTCAAGAATTCTTTATAACAAAAATTATAACGGTATGTGGAAGGAACAAATTTCTTACTTGGTAAAATATGCCCCCTATAATTATTCTCTCTAAGGTCCCATCTATTAGCTTCCATTGACGAATGGGAAAAGCGGGTCACTCGCAGACAAGCAGGTTTGGTGCAGGTCGCGAACAAAAGAGATCGAGTCAATTATACTTACATTTAAATAGATTTACGTTTTAGAGACTTTAACCCTAAAAAATAGGTGAATAAAGGGGTCGATTCAAGGAGTAAAATCTGTTTGGATAATTCTATCAATCACGCCTTTAAAAAAGAGTTGTGGCGACTTCTTAAATTTTGTATCTTGTTATTAAGTTATAGGATCAAGATGTTATTGCATTATAAATAATCATTATATATATATATATTTGATTTTGTTAACTTTAATTTTTTGTTAAAATTATCATTATAAAAATTTGATTATAATGATATTTTTACCCATATAGATATATGGAAAAGTAAATAAATTTTTAAATTAAAAAATTATTTAATAATAATTAGATTTATTCATGATTCAAACGGTTTGCTCAAACTTTAAAGTTTGTGAGATTTTTGAAAAGATTTAAATAAAATTACTAAATTCAATAAATGAGTTTAAACAAATATATGTCGTCTATTTAAAAATCGAATCAAGTTTAGATTTTGTCATTTGAAACTAAAATCAAACCTAATCAATCCAAAATCAAACTTGAATCTTATGAAAAGGACATTACTCCGCTCTTTATCGTGTCAATCCCTCTTTTATGTGCTTTTTCACTTGGATCAAATATTGTAGTAGTGTATTCAATTTCAAAGTAAACGACAACTAAAAAAAAAAGGTAAAATCAACATATTGTCTTCACACAATCAAATTATGTTTGCAAGATTTCACCATAAAATCCCACTTAGCATGGACACAATTATGAATCACAAGCTTCTCAGAATATCTTTAGGGGGCGTTTGGTTGGGGTAAATTTTTTTCTTCAAATAATTTTTTTCGTCATCTAATTCTTTGTTCGGTTCACCGATTTTTCCTCATATCCATAATTTAATATTACCAACAATACTAGAATAAGGGAAAATAGAGGGTTGAAATGATCACTGCTCATCTTAAGATATTTTTAGATTCCGAGGTAAAATATTTTGTGACTATTTTACCCTCTAATAAATGTTTTTTATGGCCAATTTATCCATAATTCCTATCTAATATTATAATTTTGTTGATAGATTATGACTTTAGTAATTGTTCATTATTATTATTATTATTATTTGGAATGAATTGAGTATTCTTACATAAGTCTTTAGTTAATTTTCTAGTCACTTTCCAAAAAGAAATGTATAAAGATACTTAACCCTTCGTAGACAAAACTTTAGTAAATAGATAAATTGACATCTTACAAATAAATAGCTTAAGTAATTAAATAAATCAAATTAATTTATATATTAAATAAATTTATTACCTTGTGTTAAATAAATTAATCAATATTTATTAAATAAATAAGTTTAAATAATAATAAATAAATAAACATATAAATAAATATGTTAAACATAACTTTCATCAAAGTATTATTCACTTTAAAGTAATTATTTATTTACTTTAATACAAGAAGATAATATTGTAAAATGAATCATTTAGTAATCTTAAATTCCTTGAATCAAACAAAATAATCAAATATTTTCTTAATACAACAAAATGCGAGAATTTAATATTTTTCGAAATTTATTAAGTAAAATAATTGAGAGTAAATTTTTTTTTAGGAATTTTTTTTTTTGTCGAACCATACACCTCCTTAGAGTTATCTTGTCCTGTCAGTAGCTTTTGAAAACAAAGACGAGCTGCAAGGGGTGGGGTTAAATTCAAAAATAGGATCGAATACATATGAAAATGACATTGGGTTGAAAATCGAAATCAACTGATGAAGCTGGGCTCGAGTTTGCATATAATCATTTAATAATCTTCTTAGGATCGATCCAAATTCGATACAATCCATGGATTGGTGTGATAATAACATATCGAGTTAAATTCTATTGGTAACTAAAGTTGAAGTTAAAAAAAGAAAAAGAAAAAAGAAAGAAAGGCAAGTCAAGAAGTTACACTAGAGGAATGTGGGATGTAAAAACAGGTTAGGTTGAAAATCAAACTCAAATATTTACGTCTGACTCAGTTTGCTTATAATTATTTAATAATCTTTGTAGGATCCATTTAAATTCAATTTGTTTCATGGACAAGTGTATGAGTTAAATTCTAGTGGTAATTAATGTTAAAAACTGAAAGAAAAAATGATAAAACACAAAGGTTTTTTTTATAAAAAATCACAAAGTATTTTTATATTATATTATATTAGATTTAAAATTAGTTTAAATTACATTTCATAGTTTACCCTAACTCAAAAATTATTTTATTATGAATAAGAAGAAAAATCAGAAGGTTTCATTCAAGAAAAGAGGGGTCGAATAGCAGCCCAAGACGAGAGATGAGAAGGATAGATGGGCTGGTAGCAACGCAAGAGGGCATTCAGGCTTGGGCATCAGTTCAGGTGGGCCATGGGGGCCAATCGCACGCCGTAAGAAAGCTTTGCCTTTGCCTCATATTTTCTGACACTGCGCCGTCCCCACCCCATCTAATCCTTTTGCAGCTTCTTCTCTTGGACTCGTTGCTATCTTGCCTTCTCAACGTATTTCACGCCCTTTCTCTCTTTCGTAACACTGCCATTTTCCTTTTTTTTTTTTCTGGTAGACTTAACACTGCCACTTGATTATATATGCTTGTATGTGTATTGATCATAAAATTTAACTCATTTTGCTTATTAAAAATAAAAAGAAAGAATATATATATATATATATAGACAATAATTACTGTTATTAATTATCAAATAATACTAAGCCATCGTTGACTTTTTCTTTTCCTAATAATTTGAGCCATCTTTTTCACAAGAAAATTTTATGACACTGAGGGCAATTACAATTTAAATATTATAAATATTGAGCTCAAAGTCAACAGACAATGGCAATTGGCAAAATGTGTATTTTATCCTCTTCTATCTATATGCGCATGACTTATTATTACAAGGATATCCCCACAGCAAAATCCCGTTCGGCCATTATTTTTTAATTTCATATTCTTATTATATGTTGTTAATTTATTAGTTTTTTAGTTGATATATTTTAATAGACTCTGTGACAAATCTTTAATTTTATAGAAAAAATTAAAAATTTCGTCTAGATAGTTATTTTTTAGTATTACACGAAATGTCATCAAATTTCAACTAGAAATTGTTTCTATTGAAGGATGTTTGAAAATCTTCTTTTGCTATTATGTTTTTACAAGTGATAAAGGTAATTTACATCAAGTCCACATAGATAACATTAGCTAACCAGTGACAACCACAAGTCAAGTCAAATGTCACATGGCATGTGTCACGTGTCA
Source organism: Firmiana major (assembly GCA_033439115.1). Taxonomy (NCBI): domain Eukaryota; kingdom Viridiplantae; phylum Streptophyta; class Magnoliopsida; order Malvales; family Malvaceae; genus Firmiana; species Firmiana major. The sequence continues at coordinate 6,288,010 of CM065909.1, forward strand.
ATTCATAATGCCACTTGGCAATTACCGAAGAGCCAAGGACACCTCTGCACCCTGCGGCAGACCTCTGCACCCCTGGTGTAAGATCAGACCTTTACCGTAGGGTGACAGACTTCTGAACTCCGCAGTAGAGGTTCTCAGAGCTCTGCACCCCTGAGACTGAGCTCTCAGAACTCACTTCTGAGAGCCCAATGGCGCACTTGGGCCTCAGAACACGGAAGACTCAAAACAATAAAATTTTGGGCCCAAATACCTATAAGTCCTGAGCTTATTGAAACCACACAATGGACATCTATAAATACCCCGCATGTATGATAAAAAAATCTTAAGCTCTATTTTGTTGACTAAGACTCTGCTAAAACACCTTTTTTTGACTTAAGTATCGGAGTGCGCGCACAGGGATAGATCCTTGCGCTTCTCTGCCCTTGACTATTTTTACAGAATCTTCAGTACACATGGAGAAGAGAATAAGGAAGATTACTGTAAACCCCGCAAATTTCTTGTTACCCGATTTTAATCATGAATAGAAATATTTGTTGATTGGAGATTTACCAAGTACAAGGATATACTAATATATATATATATATATATATATATATATATATATATATATATATATATATATATATATATGTATGAGTTTACAGATGTGTAATAATTCCTGCAATTTTGGCATAAGGGTATGCACATATATACATGTAAATATATTTATATATATATATCTGTACATATGTAAATATACATATGTATATATGTACAGGTAAGTACAATATATATATACCGAGGGTTGTAATGTGGGACACACTTACCAAATATATATATATATATATATATATCTGCACCTATATATATATACACACGAATGAAGGGGATGGCAGTGATTCGGTAGCTACTGGGTAATAAAATCTGAGGCACCCCTTTACCTGCTGCCATTGACAGAAACTTAGAGAGGGGAGGAGCAGTGGCGTGATGTCTCAATCCCTCAGCTACTACACACAGATATATGCTCATGCCAGAGGTGAGGCATGAGTTAGGAACTGACATGAAGAAACAGTAGACAGAGTCGGTGAAGAAAACAGTCTCGGCAACATGCACGTCCATCGACTGAGCATAGCAGGGAATGGGGATGAAACGTGTAGCGTTGTCTAATAGCCTAGGAGGAGGATGTCACGACCCAAATTATCTAAAAATCAGAGTAAATTTTTCACTTTTTCATTTATTATTTAATTCTTACATTTCTCTCATCGTGACCATCCTACAACACAGTTGGGCTATGATTCGGTGTTGGTCACCTCTCACCATTTACCATTCCATTTCCATAATCATATATCAGAGTTTACTATCCTTTTGACTTTAAATAAATACATACTTAATGGTATTTACATGACTCTACATCCCCGACATAATATACGTTTACAGTACTGTGCATTACATATTTAGATACAAAACTATACAAATGTGTATACCTGCCTCTCGATGGGAAGCAGTGGATACTAATGCATGCAAGTCCTCAGCTGATTAATAACTATTTCAAGTGCTCTGAAAAGATGGGAAAATAAGGGGGGGTGAGCAAACCACACGCTCAGTAAGGCAATTATGCAAGTAAGTAGATAGCTCCACTATCTACATGCTCATAATGCCATGCCCTTAAAAATCCATTTCTTTTCATTAAAATCTCAAGCACAATCGTTCATATATCAATGACATAGTTTATTCAATCACTATTTGTGCATATAAAAATCATGTAATTCATGCATCAAAGGCATTTCATGTGACATCATTAAATCATAATGAGCATGAAGCAAATCCAGATCATGCATTCTTTCATGTCATGTAATACAAATCATAAATTTGAATAAAAGCATGGAAAACATCATCATGCTGCTGCATTTAAATCAATTCATTAAAACTGCATTATAAACTAACCCTTCCGGGTCAATCATCTCATAAAACAACTCATTAAAAATTCATTATAAAACTTCAGTTATAAAACCACCCTTCTTTCAGGGTCACAAATCATAAAATCATGAAATCATAAAATCGTCAAATCGGGGGCCTGACCCCTCCTTGGGGTCTACCCTGGTCTAACAGACTACAAGTTATATCATGTGAGACAATCAGGTAATTATCAATAACATCGAGGACTATGGCCATATCCTAGTGATCCCTGGTAACACGGTACCTAGTGTGCGGGGTATCACACCTAAAACGGGAGGTGGGTCGTCCTACCCGCCAGAACAGCATAACACCAGGATTGCGAGGGCAAGGCTTGCTACCTCGTGGCTCATGCCACTCCACTCCAACAATCCCCACGGTACAGCGTACTCCGCGTGATATACACGGTACAACGTACTCCGTGAACCCAAGCTCAATCAGGGGTGCCTGCAATAGGTCTTATCCACCCATATCATCTCTATCTCAGAATGCACGTGTGAGCATATCATCTCACTGTGACACACAGTCTACAGGAGGCTCCAACACGGCTATATGCATGTAATATAAATCCCTGTGCGAGCGAAGCTCAAGCACGGCTCTATGCATATTCATGATATCAGAAAACCTCGTGCGAGCGAAGCTCTAGCACGGTTTCATAGAAATTAATAAAATCTGCGTACGAGCAGTGCTCCAGTACAACTTAAACTGATTATAATTTCAAGTAAAATCCACGTACGAGCAATGCTCTAGTACAAATATGTATAAAAACTCAATGAAAACCTCGTACGAGAAAAACTCCAGTACGACATTCAAATGAATTATAAAAACCATGTAAAACTTTGTGCGAGCAACGCTCCAGCACAAATGAATGCTTAAGTAAATCAAATCTCGTGCGAGTTACACTCCAGCACGGCTTTATGCATAATTAAATCAAATCTCGTGCGAGTTACACTCCAGCACGGCTTCATGCATAATTAAATCAAAACAGGATGCGAACTAAGCTCCAGCATCTCTCATGCATGTCAAATCATTAAAACTAGTACGAGCAATCGCTCCAGCACCATTTTATATATACCACGTCAAAACAAATCAAAACATGTCAAAACATGTCAAAACAGAGTGCGAGCTAGGCTCTAGCACTTCTCATGCATTTCATAGGAATAAAAATCAGTGCGAGCAACCGCTCTAGCACATGTCATGCATATGATGTCACAAGTCGGTGCGAGCAATCGCTCAAGCACATTTATGCACATTCACAAACGTAGATATAGTGCGAACTACGTGTCATCACTATCTGTTTCCATATAAACTTGATAGTTGGCCGTTTTGCAAAGAAATTTTCATTTAAATATTAATAACACATACGTAGTGTTAATTTGGGAAACTTATGCAATTATTGGCCAATCTATCGATTTACTTTGATTAAAACCAAGAAAATTCCTTAATCATAAAAATCCTTAACTCATGCATTTCATGCATGTCAAGCTTTCACCATCCTTAGGTGAACTTCCCTCAATAGGGGTAAAATAGACATTTCACTTATTTCGATCCTTAAAAATCATTTAAACCACTTTTAGGATCATTATACAATAATCGCGTATACATACATAATCAGTGTATACAAAATCTATTAAAATATGCGTAGCTACCTCTAGCTACTCACACAATTCCCTTACCTCATTTTTCTGTACAGTCTGACCTTTCACTGATGTCTCATCACGCAGTCCGATTTGCTCAGAATCCAATCTTCGGAACTGCGGATACACATTCATCAGGTCAAATACAATGCAATTAATTGTAATTCATAATTTTCTGGGTTTAATTTAAATCATTGGGCCCGTTTACCCATATTGGGCCTAATTGCACCATAATGGGCCTTAATCGGCCTTAAGCCCGTTTACTACTCTTTATCGAGGCCTATTGGGCTCATTGGGCCCATCAGTAATTTATTTAGCCTCGTTCTAAATTTTCAGATATCTCAATTTAGTATTTACGACAATTTATTCCAATTTTCCAGAATTTAATTCATTTATGCGGAAATTAAATCCGTAATTTATGCGTTAAATATTAATCACGCATAACGATATAAAATTGTCGTAAATAAGGGTCACTTACTCGTTATTCCATGATCGTACACAAATCGAGGCTGTCTCGAGCTCTCGGTTGATGCCAATTGTCGAGCTACACAATTAAATATATTTTTGGGTAAACTTTCAGTCGATTATTTATCAAATTAAATATTCCAAAAATTAAATTGGTCAATTTGATCGCTTATCGACTTACCCGAAGCTCGATTGCATCACTGAAATTTTCTCCAATTTTTCCTCTTTTTCTTTTTTCCTTTTTCTTCCTTTTTTCCCTCTCTTTTTGGCTGAATCGGTCCGGTCCGGTTCAACCCGGTTCGGACCGCCGGTTCGGTCTGGTTCGATTCGACCGGTTCAGTCCGGTTCGGCCGGTTCAGGCAACATTTGGTCGTGCCGGCGTCGTCCGGCCGGTTCCCGACGCGATTCCACCGCCGTTCGGTGCGCCATGGCCTGGGTTTCCTAAATCGGGCCTCGGCTGGGGTCGAATCGACGCCATCGCTGGCGAATCGACGTTTCTTCCCCGCGGCTTCCTCCTCCGTTTTCAGCATTTTTCAGCCACTTCGCCGCGCGTCGCTGCTGCCTATGTGTTGCACGGGTTTCGGGCCTCCTTCGCCGGCCCTCGTCGGCCCCTAGGCCTCGCCGGTGGCTCGCCGGTGATTCCTCCTCGGTCTCGGCTCGTTTTCTGCTTCTCCCCGTTTCTGTTTCTTTTCTCTTCTGTTTTTCGAAATTCCAGATTTCCTTTTTTTTTTTAACATTTTATTTATTTATTTATAATTTATTTTTATTATTATTTTAATCAATTAAATATTATTATTTTACCAAAATATCTGAAAAATTATTATTTTATTCATTTTTTTCATAAATGAATTTATCAGTCTGATTTTACCCTTTCGGTATATTTTTTGATTATTTTCAGGATTATTTTTTCGATATGAAAATTTCGATTTATCCCCATAAATTCATATCTTGATCAATTTAACCCGAAATTTAATTATTTCTTCATCATTGATCAATATTTCTCATTCTCATGTTTTTAATTAAATTTTCTTATCCCAATTAATACCGAATTTTGGTCTTTTGACCATTTTGCCCTTACACGTGTTCGGGGATACCATTTCCATCCTTTTGCATTTTTAAATGCACTCGAAAATTCCTATTTATTCCCTTTTTGCCCTTACGATAAAATCGGGTCTTACAATCTCCCCCACTTAAGAAATTTGGTCCTCCAAATTAGAACCAAGTTAAACGAGTCCATAAATAACTCCGGGTACATCTATCGTATCATATACTGTCATCCTCAAGTGACTTTCTCTGGAGTGTAATATTTCCATCATACTTAATTAGGGAGATCATCTTAAACCTTAACACTTTCTCCTTTCGTCTAACGCCCGACTCGATTTCCAATCATTTGTTATACTTTCATTTAGCTAAGCCGTTGAAGCTCATATCCAATTACATATATTCGGGTTCGGATAATATTTCTGAAGCATCAAAATATGGGAGACATTGTGGATGCCTGTTTATTCAAGTGGTAATGTCAACCTACAGGCCTTACCTCCCACTTTGTCCGATATCTCTATCCGAATCTAGTTACGTCCTTATGCTCTTAGGACAAGTAACTATCAACAATACTGATTCACCCTCGGTGAATTTCTAATGATTTCTGTCTCTTGTCAGCATAGCTTTTCTATCTGCTCTGAGGTGTTCTTAATCTCTCATAAATCAACTTAACATCCTCAGAGGGTAGTCTTACCAATTCGGGAACAATTTTCTATCTGTCACCCACTTCTCTTATCCAAATCGGGGAACAACTCCCTATGGCCATACACTGCCTCACATAAAATGTTATCCCGATACTCAAGTGACAACTGTCATCATTGGCGAATTTGATTAGTAGCAACTGATCATCTCAGGAGCTCATAAAATCAATGGCACACGCTCTCATCACATCCTCCAGAACCTGTACAATCCTCTCTGACTGACTATCTGTCTGAGGGTGGAAGCTGTGCTAACACTCAATCGGGTTCCCATAGCTTCCTGAAAAACATTCCTAGAAGTGGGGAGTGAAGCGGGATTCCCTATCTGATATCATGCTCCCTGGAACGCTACATATTGTTTCACAATTTTTCCATACACATAAATCCGCCTACACACTCAGAGTATCCGGGGATTTCATAACCAGAAAGTGGGTAGACTAAATCAGTCTATTGACTATCACCTAGATAGCCTCGTGATTCATCCGGGTCATCTGTAACCCATCACGAATTTCATGGTAACTTGTTCCCATTTTCGTGTCAATATAGGTAGAGGCTGCAATAACCCTGCAGACTTCTAGTACTCCACCTTAATCTGCTGACTTACGAGACACTTATCCACAATCTCTACAATGTCTCTTTTCATATCTGACCACTAATACCTTTTTCAAGGATTTTTGATATATTTATTATTTTCTGGATGCACTGTATATCCCGAAGAGTGAGCTTCTGACAATAATACTATATCATCAACAGTGGTCCTGGGGAGCACTTATACTGTGTCTGAACCTCTGTGAATCATCATCACTAACTGTGAACTCTGTCACTATACCCTTCTGAATCTGACCCACACTATCGACACCATGCCGATCATCATGTTAAGCCTGACAAATCCGGTCACACAAATCCGATTCTAACCTCAGGCTAGCTGTCACAAAATCACCGTCATCATCAGAAGGGATTCACATCACTACTGAGGTTCATAACTGCTCTAGCAGCTCACGCTCCCTGACCATCATATGTGATACCATCTCGAGGCTCTTTCTGTTCAAGGCATCAACCATTACACTAGCCTTTCCTGGGTGGTAACAATGTTCACAATCATAATCCTTAGAAGCTCTAACCCTCTTGGTTATCTCATATTCTACTCTTTCTGTGAAAACAGATACTTGGGATTTTACGATCAGTGCATACCCGAAATTTCTTACCATTTAAGTGGTGGTGCCATACCTTATATGTAAACGCTACGGCTGCCAACTCTAAATCATGGGTCAGATAGTTTCCCTCACGGTCCTTGAATTGTCTGGATCCATAAACGACTATCTTCCCATTTTACATCAATACACAGCTCACTCATAATTTTGAGGTATCCTTACATACTGAAACCTCTCGAGCTGTTGGTTATAGTAAGAATACTTACGGTGGTTAGTTCATTGCTTCAATATACCAAAACTCACCGATGCTACTTACATAATTATCATACCACTCGTATGAAATCTTTTTCCAAACGAAACGTGTCAACTGAGTAGCCCATTTCAAGAAACTCATAACACCTTATCTGTAAGACAGTTTCCTGTTGCTACTCATGCTCTTCCCTGGACTTCGAATACATCATAATATCATCGCTAATGATGACAACCAATCGGTCCAGGTAAGGTTTAAATACCTTATCATAGTTGAGTTCCACTCAATATTTCAAATTCCCATATTCTTGACCTATGTTCGCATAAACGTACAATGTTATTTCGAAATCGCTTTCGTTCAAGATATTAATCCACGTCATTTCGTTTTTTCTTATATTAACGGCTTTTATAAAATTTTAATTTTTAAACCTTCATGATTAATCAAATTTTGTATCTCTTTATCGTACCAGCAAAGGTACCCAAATTTTAAATGTATATATAGCGACTGTCGATTTCAGTTTATAGATTATGCGTGCGCTTCCAGACGCTGTCAAATCTTCAGGCAGGGAAGTATTTTAAAATACCTTTATTAACCCTCAGACTTGACTACATACCGCTTAATCCAATTTACTTTGCATATCAAGGATATCCTTACCTTGCATACGTCTCTTATTCCAATATATCTCCTTTAATATATCACTTATAACAAACTCTTTCATTATTTGTCAAACTTACAATCCCTATACCCATATTCAGTTAGTGAAAATCAGCTAACTATCATCTTCATGCCTAAGGGTACAGGCTTCACATTTTTCACTAACTTATAAGTAACTGAAGGCAGTATGAATAAATACGTGGCACCAGGATCAATTAAAATAATTATTTCATTATTCACAATCAGTATGGTATCTTCCACCACATCATATGAAACATCAATAGTGTCCTGGTCTAAGGCATATACTCGCCCTCGTCCAACATCTTATTTTCGTGGTAACTACCACACATCTTACACTGTTCACACTGCTACACTGCTACGTAGCAGGTCGGGGTCCTTAAATCACAATACCCCTCGTAAGTATTGAAATTAGATATACTAGGGTTTATCAATCAACTTACCCCGTGATTCATCAGCTCTAATCTTTTACCAAACTACCTTTTTTTCGTTCTGACATCTCTGTCATTCTTTATTCTCTTTTTGTCTCAATTTCGACCCTCACTACCTTTCTCAATCTCAGAGGCGCGCAACTTATAATTTTATTCACACAACTGTAGTCTGCGCACTGCCTCGGCCTAGGTAGTGATTACTAACGGGCTAATCGGACTCTAATTGACAATCTGAGCCCTTCCATGAACTTTTAGACATCTCGACTCTCACTGTTCATCGTGTCCGAGTCATATCTGCCTAGGAATATAAATTGAGATTCATACTCGTTAATCAATTAGTTCCTCTGGGTCAGAGTAAATAATTTCATCTGTTATTTCCTTTAAGCAGTGTCCGGGATATTCTGTCACCGGAATACATCTCGAATTTTTTTTGTCCATTCTGGACGTTTAACTCTTAAGATGGGTCGAGCGAACTTCCACCAATGTTCCGACTCGCCCTCAAATCTCATACATATTCTGAGCAATTAGCTCGCAAAATATTCTCCATACTTCGCTCCAACCTCGCGAAGCGTGTCTCTATACTGTCCGATCTCTCTGTCAGACTCTGTCTGATCTCTCTGTCGGACTCTGTGGGGTATGCTCAACATCAGCCTCCACGTCAATCTCATCTCGAGTCTCATGTGGCAACTCAGTACAACTCTCGGGCCTACCTCAACGGCCTCGAGTTCGTGTACTCGCCTCTCAACCATAGCGGCTATCGGTCAATGAGTCTATTCTTGCATTAAAAACCAAATTCTTAGCTGCATTTCCATCTCGATATATACAATTGTATCTAAACAATGCACAGTACATGGGGATGTAAATTTCTTTAACCACTAACACCGACTCATATCAGGCCAACTCAAGCTCTGATACCATTTTACCTGTCACGACCCAAATTACCTAAAAATCAGAGTAAATTTTTCACTTTTTCATTTATTATTTAATTCTTACCTTTCTCTCATCGTGACCATCCTACAACACAGTTGGGCTATGATTCGGTGTTAGTCACCTCTCACCATTTACCATTCCATTTCCATAATCATATATCAGAGTTTACTATCCTTTTGACTTTAAATAAATACATACTCAATGGTATTTACAGGACTCTACATCCCCGACATAATATACGTTTACAGTACTGTGCATTACATATTTAGATACAAAACTATACAAATGTGTATACCTGTCTCTCGATGGGAAGTAGCGGATACCAATGCATGCAAGTCCTCAGCCGCTCAATAACTATTTCAAGTGCTCTGAAAAGATGGAAAAATAAGGGGGTGTGAGCAAACCACACGCTCAGTAAGGTAATTATGCAAGTAAGTAGATAGCTCCACTATCTACATGCTCATAATGCCATGCCCTTAAAAATCCATTTCTTTTCATTAAAATCTCAAGCACAATCGTTCATATATCAATGACATCGTTTATTCAATCACTATTTGTGCATATAAAAATCATGTAATTCATGCATCAAAGGCATTCCATGTGACATCATTAAATCATAATGAGCATGAAGCAAATCCAGATCATGCATTCTTTCATGTCATGTAATACAAATCATAAATTTGAATAAAAGCATGGAAAACATCATCATGCTGCTGCATTTAAATCAATTCATTAAAACTACATTATAAACTAACCCTTCCGGGTCAATCATCTCATAAAACAACTCATTAAAAATTCATTATAAAACTTCAGTTATAAAACCACCCTTCTTTCAGGGTCACAAATCATAAAATCATGAAATCATAAAATCGTCAAATCGGGGGCCTGACCCCTCCTTCGGGTCTACCCTAGTCTAACAGACCACAAGTTATATCATGTGAGACAATCAGGTAATTATCAGTAACATCGAGGACTATGGCCATATCCTAGTGATCCCTGGCAACACGGTACCTAGTGTGTGGGGTATCACACCTGAAACGGGAGGTGGGTCGTCCTACCCGCCAGAACAGTATAACACCAGGATTGCGAGGGCAAGGCTTGCTGCCTCGTGGCTCATGCCACTCCACTCCAACAATCCCCACGGTACAGCGTACTCCGTGTGATATACACGGTACAACGTACTCCGTGAACCCAAGCTCAATCAAGGGTGCCTGTAATAGGTCTTATCCACCCATATCATCTCTGTCTCAGAATGCACGTGTGAGCATATCATCTCACTGTGACACACAGTCTACAGGAGGCTCCAACACGGCTATATGCATGTAATATAAATTCCTGTGCGAGCGAAGCTCAAGCACGGCTCCATGCATATTCATGATATCAGAAAACCTCGTGCGAGCGAAGCTCTAGCACGGTTTCATAGAAATCAATAAAATCTGCGTACGAGCAGTGCTCCAGTACGACTTAAACTGATTATAATTTCAAGTAAAATCCACGTACGAGCAATGCTCTAGTACGGATATGTATAAAAACTCAATGAAAACCTCGTACGAGAAAAACTCCAGTACGACATTCAAATGAATTATAAAAACCATGTAAAACTTTGTGCGAGCAACGCTCCAGCACAAATGAATGCTTAAGTAAATCAAATCTCGTGCGAGTTACACTCCAGCACGGCTTTATGCATAATTAAATCAAATCTCGTGCGAGTTACACTCCAGCACGGCTTCATGCATAATTAAATCAAAACAGGATGCGAGCTAAGCTCCAGCATCTCTCATGCATGTCAAATCATTAAAACTAGTGCGAGCAATCGCTCCACCACCATTTTATACATACCACGTCAAAACAAATCAAAACATGTCAAAATATGTCAAAACAGAGTGCGAGCTAGGCTCCAGCACTTCTCATGCATTTCATAGGAATAAAAATCAGTGCGAGCAACCGCTCTAGCCATGTCATGCATATGATGTCACAAGTCGGTGTGAGCAACCGCTCAAGCACATTTATGCACATTCACAAACGTAGATATAGTGCGAACTACGTGTCAGCACTATCTGTTTCCATATAAACTTGATAGTTGGCCGTTTTCCAAAGAAATTTCCATTTAAATATTAATAACACCTACGTAGTGTTAATTTGGGAAACTTATGCAATTATTGGCCAATCTATCGATTTACTTTGATTAAAACCAAGAAAATTTCTTAATCATAAAAATCCTTAAATCATGCATTCATGCATGTCATGCTTTCACCATCCTTAGGTGAACTTCCCTCAATAGGGGTAAAATAGACATTTCACCTATTTCGATCCTTAAAAATCATTTAAACCACTTTTAGGATCATTATACAATAATCGCGTATACATACATAATCAGTGTATAAAAAATCTATTAAAATATGCGTAGCTACCTCTAGCTACTCACACAATTCCCTTACCTCATTTTTCTGTACAGTCTGACCTTTCACTGATGTCTCGTCACGCAGTCCGATTTGCTCAGAATCCAATCTCCGGAACTGCGGATACACATTCATCAGGTCAAATACAATGCAATTAATTGTAATTCATAATTTTATGGGCTTAATTTAAATCATTGGGCCCGTTTACCCATATTGGGCCTAATTGCACCATAATGGGCCTTAATCGGCCTTAAGCTCGTTTACTACCCTTTATCGAGGCCTATTGGGCTCATTGGGCCCATCAGTAATTTATTTAGCCTCGTTCTAAATTTTCAGATATCTCAATTTAGTATTTACGACAATTTATTCCAATTTTCCAGAATTTAATTCATTTATGCGAAAATTAAATCCGTAATTTATGCGTTAAATATCAATCACGCATAACGATATAAAATTGTCGTAAATAAGGGTCACTTACCCGTTATTCTATGATCGTACACAAATCGAGGCTGTCTTGAGCTCTCGGTTGATGCCAATTGTCGAGCTACACAATTAAATATATTTTTGGGTAAACTTTCAGTCGATTATTTATCAAATTAAATATTCTAAAAATTAAATCGATCAATTTGACCGCTTACCGACTTACCCGAAGCTCGATTGCATCACTGAAATTTTTCCCAATTTTTTCTCTTTTTCTTTTTCCCTTTTTCTTCCTTTTTTCCCTATCTTTTTGGCTGAACCGGTCCGGTCCGGTTCAACCCTGTTCGGACCGCCGGTTCGGTCTGGTTTGGTTCGGCCGATTCAATCCGGTTCGGCCGGTTCAGGCAACATTTGGTCGTGCCGACGCCGTCTGGCCGGTTCCCGGTGCGATTCCACCGTCGTTCGGTGCGCCATGGCCTCGGTTTCCTAAATCGGGCCTCGGCTGGGGTCGAATCGGCGCCATCGCCGGTGAATCGACGTTTCTTCCCCGCGGCTTCCTCCTCCATTTTCAGCGTTTTTCGGCCACTTCGCTGCGCGTCGCGGCCGCCTTTGTGTTGCACTGGTTTCGGGCCTCCTTCGCCGGCCCTCGTCGGCCCCTAGGCCTCGCCGGTGGCTCGTCGGTGATTCCTCCTCGATCTCGGCTCGTTTTTTGCTTCTCCCCGTTTCTGTTTCTTTTCTCTTCTGTTTTTCGAAATTCCAGATTTCCTTTTTTTTTTTACATTTTATTTATTTATTTATAATTTATTTTTATTATTATTTTAATCAATTAAATATTATTATTTTACCAAAATATCTGAAAAATTATTATTTTATTCATTTATTTCATAAATGAATTTATCAGTCCGATTTTACTTTTGCGGTATATTTTTTGGTTATTTTTGAGATTATTTTTCCGATATGAAAATTTTGATTTATCCCCATAAATTCATATCTTGATCAATTTAACTCGAAATTTAATTATTTCTTCATCATTTATCAAGATTTCTCATTCTCATATTTTTAATTAATTTTTTTTGTCCCGATTAATATCGAATTTTGGTCTTTTGACAATTTTACCCTTACACGTGCTCGGGGATACCATTTCCATCCTTTTACATTTTTAAATGCACTAAAAAATTCTTATTTATTCCCTTTTTGCCCTTACGATAAAATCGGGTCTTACAGAGGAGGTGGCAGGATTTTTAGATTTTGCTGTCCCAAGGTCTGAGAATGGACAGTAAATCGAGAAGGTAAAAAAAACTGACAAGAAGCGATGGTGGATAGCAGAAAATGGAGGAAAGAACCAAAGCATGTAGGGAGCTGGGAACTACAGTTGTTCGGTGAAGTAAAAAAAAATACATATATAATTTTATAAGATAATGAGAGCAGCTTGACAAGAACCGAAGCAAGGAAGCCTGACTAGAAAAGAAAGGAAACGTGAGGAATGAAGCATAAAAGAGAATGGAAACTGACTGAAGTGAAAAGAAATATATACATATTCATAAACTGAAAGCAGTAAAGCAGTGATAACTTGGGTACACGCAACCTTATGGAAAACCTGCCAAGATGTTCAGCAACCCAAAAATAAAATGGGGGAAAAGAAAGAGTAGTGCTCGGACAGCAGAAAAATAAAGAATAAATGCCTATATATTATATATATGTACTATGGAAGATGGCTCAGTTAAACCAGGAAAGAAACTGTTGCAGAGCATGGGAATGGACTATAAACTAGGAAGGAAATATGAGCAGGAAACTGAAGCCGAGGGTGGAGCACTGAGCAAAGAAAGAGAACAAAAACAGAGAAGTAAAGAAATTAGGAAACTGCCAAATCGAAGACATTGGAGATGGGAGAAGTAGGTTCGGTCCTTGTGGATTCAGGGAGGTGCAACGGTGCTTCAGGGGTTCATTCTCAGGCCTCCTAAAACAAAGCAAAGGTTAAGCAATATAGGGACTCTCCCCGATTTCTAGAAACAGAGGCTCTCGACTGCTGCTTAAAATCGGGAGGGGGCTAAAAATTCTGAAGCACCAGGAGCAGTTGCAGCACACGAGAAGGATCGGTCTCAGTCAGTTTGAACTGGAAAATAGAGGGAACAGAAGGAGACGGGCTGGCAAGGCAGTGATGATGATGATGATGGTCGAACTGAGGGATAAAAATGGTGCAGGGGTCTCCTTCCGATGTTAAGGCACGGGAAAATCGAGCTGAGGAGGTGGAAGACAGTAATGAAGCAATGAAGAATGGCATGAAACACGAAATGAAGGTGAAGATTAGTGAGGGAACAGGAAAGATAGAAGACCAAAACAGAAGCTGGGACTATAGCGTGAAACCGAGAGCAGAGGTAGCGACAAGGTAGTGGCGAGAATGATGGAAGATAGTCCAAAAAAAAAAACAGAGGACTTCAAGTGGCAAGCAAGGTGGCTGAAATAATGGTGCTTTGGGCTGAAACGAGGAAGCTAACGGCGGAGAAGGAGAGGGGGGATAATGTCGGGACTTCCCTCTGTGAAGAAGCAAAATGGAAAACTGAAGGAAAAGGGTGGCCACCGAGAGCTGGAAAAAATGGTGAATAGTGCCGGGCAAGGAAGAAATGATAAAGAAATAGAAATTGGCGGGAAGAAGAAAGGAAATTCAAATGAATAGTAAAAAAAGAGAGAAAAGAAAAAGATGAATAGTAATCGAGAAAAAGAAAGAGAAGAAGAAAGTAATATAAATAAATATATATATATATATTATTGGAAATAGAGGAAAATTCGAGGAAGGAAAATAAGGGTACTAATTTTGGAGATTCGGGGAAGAGCATCAGGAAATTTATTGAGAGGACCGGATTCGTCGACTCGCTAAGTCGAAGCAATCAAGGATTACGGACAGACACTGAGGTAAGAAATTTATGCAAGTTTTAGAGATAACGGTACATATTTTATGATTTCAAGTGAATTTTCAAGTGAATTTTACGATTTCGACGCATAGTAGGTAATTCGAATAAATAGGATACTAAGAATATAAATTTCAATGTAGGAGAATCGTAGAAGGATTTAAGGGAGATACTAGGAGGCGTCACCACTCGAATTCGAGATTTTCGTTAAATCGAGGTAAGGGGTACAATTTAACTTAGTTCTGATAATGCATTCTTGTTTCACCGATAAATGATTTTATGAAAGAGCATATGATTTAAAGTGACTTATCAATGGTTTCATACTTGTGAAACTGTTTACGATGCATGTTTTAATTTATCAAAATATTTCCCGAGTACTTTCCATGTTGTGAAATGAATTTTCTAAGGTATGAAGCATATGGATGTTTTACATTTATTTATGTTTTTATATCAATATCGTTAAAAAAACTTTTGACAATTTTAAAAGTAAGTAAGAAAAGAAATTTGTTTTCGAAAGGAGATTGTGGGGGCCACCTCTTGAGTCCTACGGGAACAAAGTGCCACACATTCTTTCTGTTTTATGAAAGAATATTCAGGTTTCAAGGAAATTCGATGTTATTACTCGATATGAGTTTATGAATTATAAAACCCAAGAAAGATTTTGGAAACTCTGTTTTGAGACTATAGGCTTCATGCATGGTTACTTCTTGTGGTGTTCCGGCTACACCACCCGAGGTGCCGGTACGTTGGCCCCTTTAGCACTTGACTCAACCTTTTGGAAGATGTCGTGCTACTGGTGGTTTACGATGATGTTTTGGTAGTATCTCGTGCCCGCGCAGCACGGATGAATGTTCCCCGCACGGTGAGTGCCACAGGTGCCCTGCCCTAGCTATGTGCTAGTATATGATAAGAAATAAGAAGATACTACCCATGTTTATGATTATGATTGCTGTACGACCCTGATCCAGTCTACAGCCCCCCTTACCATGGCCATAGGTATGATGACTCTCCAACGGAGAATGACACGTATCGCATGACTTAGTTATAGCCTAGTCTCCTCGATTTGATTATGAAAAATCGACTATGATGAATGAATATGTGTTTTCATGATTATGAATTATTCATGAAAAGAATATGAAATGATTATGAAATATTCATGAAATGTTTACGAAATGATTATGAAATATGCATGAAATGTTTACGAAGGGATTATGAAATACTCATGAGATGTTTACGAAATGACTATGGAATATTCATGAAATGTTTACGAAATGATTTATGAAATGTTCATGAAAGGTTTATGAAAAGTTGTAAAATGGTTAAGCATGTGATTTGTTTTAAAGACACACATGCTTTATGACGATTATGCATGAAATGCAAATTTATGTATTGCATTAAGTTTTGTTCTATGAAAAATTTCAAATGTTTTTATATATCAGAACTACTTTAAGAGCATTACCTTACTGAGCTTTTCCCCAAAAGCTCACCCCTCTACCTTTCAAATTTTTGCAGTGAATTACAGCTAATAAATGCTGCGTAGACGACGTCGGCTGGCGGATATGAGCTTCCCCAGACTACCTTTTGTATATGCGTGAGGTATACATTCTTATCTCTTAACCAGACTATTTGTATGCACAGACATCTATTGAAAATAATGTGTCGGGATGAAATATGTTTTAGGATAAATTAAATGAGATATTTTTAAGGATTGACACTGAACAGGAATACAGCCTAAGTGAATGAGGGAATAAGTGGGTAAATTAAGTTCAAAAAAAAAATCCCCCGATTTTCAAGGGTCAAGGGTCGTTACAATTACATCAGAATCATTTCATTGTTGTTGATAGCAACAACAATTGGCATCGTCTGTGAGAATCAAATATAAAAGCCAAATTTTTTAGCGAAATGGTGAGAACAGGTTCGACAGCAGCAGCGAACTTGGGGGAGGAAAATTCTGTGAGCCCTCCTAACAGACCTGTGAGAAGACAAGAGCAGATTGGAGAAGGAGAGGGGGCTGCCACAGTTTCCCTAGAGGAGTTTGAGGCTTTGAGATGTCAGAATGAGGAGGTTACTTAGGAACTCCAACGCCAAAATGAGCAGACGACTGTAGCCTTAAGAGCCATGGTGGATTTCTTCAAAAATGCACTGCCACAGCTCAATCTACCCCCAGAAGTACAGCACCTGGTGAGAGAGAATATCCCACGGCACACTTATGAGGAAGGTCAGCCCTCTGCAGCGACGAATTCGGGACAACTAGAATGGGGGCTGACAGGCAGCATGTTGCATATTACTCAACATCAACAAGACCCTGCCGTAGTGTTTCAAGAGCAGTACCTTGCCGTAGGGGTGAGGGAGTCGAACCCTGCCGCAATGGTAATAAGTCAAGACACTACCGCAGGGTTTCAGGAGCAGTACCCTGCCGCAGGGGTCATGAGTCAAGACCTTGCCGCAGGTCTGAGGGAGTTCAACCTTGTCGCACTATTTCAGGAACAGTACCCTGTCGCATGGGGTGAGGGAGATGAACCCTGCCGTAGGGGTCATGAGTCAAGACCCTGCCGTAAGTCTTAGGGAGTTTAACCCTGGCACACGATTTCAGGAGCAGTACCTTGATGCAGGGTTTAAGAGGCAGACCTCTGCCATAGATTTCAGGAGGCAGACCTCCGCCGCAGAGTTTGGGCGACATAATTTCGAAGTTCATCGATCTGAGGAGCCTTGGAGACAGAACTCTCCCTCAACGGACATGATGCGGTAGGCTTATGGGCAGGATAGTCTTGAGTCCTTAAACTATTTCTATGAGACCTCGTATAGGTTTAACCTTGAACATATGTAAATGAATTCATAAGTATGATGATGTAGTAGTAATGTGAAGCATATGTGATACAAAGTCCACGAGATTAATGTACACACTTGTAATAAGAGTTGTGATGTACGTACAAGTTGCATTAAATATGAATATGAAGAAATGGACTTTGATAGATAATGAATGTGAGGGGAATGTAATATGAGTATTGGAGTAAAATGGAATGAAATTGCATAAGTTATGCACTTCCATTTAGTTATATATTGTATATATTTGGCTATACAAAGATTTTCCACAAGTTTTAATATGTACTAAGTGTGATTGGATGCCATTTTCAAGTCTCAAGGAGGGATGAATGAGGAAATGATTATGGAAGCAAAATTAAGAAAGTTTTGAAAGAAGTTACTGCAGAAAATTGCAGTAAAATCTGGAAATATGAATGACAGATCGATCTCATGAGATGTGAGATCGATCTGAAAGAGCCAAAATGACCTTATTATGAGCTATGAGGCGAGACAGATCGATCTCTAATGGAGCCAGATCGATCTGCTAGACATTCTGTAATGAGAAGATCGATTTTAAGGCACGAAGATCGATCTCCTTAACTCTCTGTTTGAGAACAGATCGATCTCAAGACTCGACAGATCTATCTCCTTAAGGGTTCTGTAAGGAGCAGATCGATCTCCTACAAGGGGAAGATCGATCTCCAAAAGAAAAATTGCCTTCGTCAGATCGATCTCATCATGGAAGTAGATCGATCTTATAGTGATTGTGTTTGGTAAAAAAGACTATGTTGAGTTAATGTATTTTGAAATGACAAAACAAGTAAATTCAATAATATAAAGATGATATAAAAACATGTTTAGAGGTTATCAGTACCAGAACTTAAAGTTCTGTTGATGAGAGATCGATCTGGCTCATGAAAGATCAATCTCCTGGGTTTTCTATAGTTGAGAGATCGATCTGGGTTATGAGAGATCGATCTTCTGGGTTTATCCTGGATGAGAGATCGATCTCAGGAAGACATGAGATCGATCTGCCAAGCCTTAAGCCTGTACAAAGGTATTAAGGAAGAGTAAGATCGATCTATAAGGGTTAAGAGATCGATCTGCCCAATACTGGAGTTAAGAGATCGATCTGATCTATGAAGAGATCGATCTCCCTTAATGCAAAGACAGTAGATCGATCTGTAAGATCGATCTACACTCAAACAGAGAGCTTATGAGATCGATCTGATAAGAAAGAGATCGATCTCCTCAAAGTCAGAGAGCTAAGGAGATCGATCTGGGGTATTGAGAGATCGATCTCCCCACTACAAGATTGCATGGCAGATCGATATGTAGATCGATCTTGCCTCAAACAGAGAGATTGGAAGATCGATCTGCCTGTTCGACAGATCGATCTCCCCTATCATTTTCAAATTAACAGATCGATCTGCCTATTTGACAGATCGATCTGCTTGTGTTATTGTGCTTTGATCTTGCAGGATTTATAACTAAGAGATCGATCTGGCCAAGATGGCAGATCGATCTGGCACTCTACTGGAGGTACCCAACGGCTAGTTCTGCAAAAATCTCAACGGAAAAAATAGCATTTAATGCTCCAACTACCAATCCTTCAGTATTTAACCAAGCATTGAAGACGATGAGAACAGAGACACTATTGCTACACATTTCTTACATTCTCAAGCTTTCAATACTTTCATTCCTTGTGTCTTCATTCCTCATTTATTGAGATCTATTGTATAAGCTTAAGAGCAAAAGCTGTATTTGTCCTACCCACATTAAAGCTTCATTTTGTATTCATTCCTACCTTAAGTGAGAAGAGGATTGTTCCTCAGTGAGATAAAATTGTTAAAGGTTGAATACATTTTTGTATTGCAAAGGGTAGAGAGGTTATTCCTTAACCTGAAAAAGGAACATTGTAACTTCTGTTGAAGGAGAGTAAGAAAGCACTTGACAAGAAGGTCAAGGAGAGAGGATGTAGGCAAGAGTTTGGCCGAACCTCTATAAACGATTGTGTTTATTTCTCTCTTCCCTATCTTGCATTAAATTGTTTGATTTTATTATATTGCTCATTATCATTTGCTGATTGAAATTGGATTAAATTAAAATTTGCCATTAACGTTAGAAAACTGATTCACCCCCCCTCTTGGTAGAGCCAACAATTGGTATCAGATCTAGGACTCTTTAATCACATAGGAACAACTTCCTAAGAGTTAGAAACGATCAAATGGCTCATAACAATGTAGCAACTAGTTTGGTAGGAGAGGGGCACTCTACGGTTAGACCTCTTATGTTCAATGGAGAACATTATGCGTATTGGAAGACTAGGATGATGTTATTCATTCAAGCAAATGATTATGAAGTGTCGAGAATTATAATTAAAGGACCTCAAATCCCTACAAAGAGAATAGAGGGAAGAGATATCCCTAAAGAAGAAGATGAATGGGATTCAAATGATATTAAATGTGCTCAGCTAAATGCTAAAGCTATGCACACATTATTTTGTGCCTTAGGTCCAAATGAATATAATAGAGTCTCAGGGTGTGATAATGTCAAACAAATCTAGGATAAATTGGCAATAACTCATGAGGGTACTACTCAAGTGAAGGAGACTAAGGTAGGGATGCTCACACATGATTATGAACTTTTTAGGATGAAGGAAGGAGAATCAATTAGTGATATGTTCACTAGATTCACAGATGTTATTAATGGATTAAAGTCATTAGGAAAGATATACTCAAATATTGAAATGGTCAAGAAAATATTAAATAGCTTACCTAAATCATGGGAAGCTAAAGTGACTGCAATTGAGGAATCTAAGGATCCTCACACATTGTCTCTAGATGAATTAATAGGATCTCTACTCACTTATGAGATGAAATTGAGAAGAAATGAAGAGCCACCCAAGAAAGTGGGAGTTGCTCTAAAATCCACTGCTCAAGAGGAGATTAAAAATAAGAGTGGTAGTGAAGAGGACCTTGAGATGGCAATGTTTGCCAAAAGATTTAACAAGTTCATGAGGATGAGAGCTAGTGGTAGTAATAGGAGAAACAATAAGAGAGATCAAGAAGAAGTAGGTAGAAAAGATTCAATTGTGTGTTATGAATGTAAAAAACCAGGACACATAAAATTTAACTGCCCTCTTCTTAAAAGGTCCAATGATAGGTTCCATAAAAAGAAAGCAATGGTGGTAACATGGAGCGACAGTGACTGCTCCGATGACGAATCAAATTAGGACATTGCTAACTTGTGCTTCATGGCTATTGAGGATGAAAAGGTAACTTCAAAACTCAATGATTATTCCTTTGATGAATTGCAAGATGCATTTGATGATCTTGCATTAGAGTATGAATGCATGAGCATGAAATATAAAAAGATAATATCCAAATTAAGAAAAGAAAATGAGTTGATGCTAAGGGACAAATTAGAATGCGAAAAGAAATTAGAAATTTCAAATCGTGAAATTTGTGATCTTAAAGAGAAAAATGGCAATCTACATAATTCCTTTAATAGGTTCCACATGGGTCAACAAAAGTTGGATAGCATGCTAGAGACCCAAAGGGCATTCTTTGACAAAAATGGGTTAGGATATAATGCAAAAAGTAGAGAGACTCATCTTAAAAGCTTTGTTGCTAGAAATAGTATAAATAAACTATCAACTTCTTGTTCATATTGCAATAGGAAGGGACATGCATCACATAATTGCAATATAAAAATGAGATCTCTTAAAGGAAAAATAGTAAAAAGGATATGGATTCCAAAAGAAGTAATTCACTCCAAAAATGTTAATGCATTAGCTAAATGGATCCCAAAGGGATCAAGAATTTCATTCACTAACCTCAAAGGACCCAATAGAATTTGGGTACCTAAGATTTGAGCTGGAATCTTTTTGTAGGTAATTGAGCATGGCCACAAAGCTAAAACAAAGGAAGCATGGTACTTGGATAGTGGATGCTCAAGGCACATGACGGGAGATAGAAGCCACTTCAACTCTTTTAAATCAAAGGTTGGTAGAGAGGTCACATTTGGGGACAACTCCAGAGGCCAAGTTGAAGGAAGTGGCTCAATAGGTAATGACTATTTTTCATTAGAAAAGGTATTACTTGTTAGGGGTCTAAAGCATAACTTACTAAGCATAAGTCAACTTTGTGACAAAGGTTACAAAGTAATTTTTGATTGCATGAAATGTAATGTGGTAGATCCTAAGTCAAACAAAGTTCTTTTTCTAGGCCATAGGCAAGGTAATATATATATTGTCTATCTTAATGAACTCAAAAATGAAAATATATGCCTAATGGTAGACAGTAAAAAGGAATCTTGGTTATGGCATAGAAGACTAGGTCATGCTAGCATGCATGTGCTATCTAAGTTAGCTAGAAAGGATCTAGTCATAGGTTTACCCAAGCTATCCTTTGATCATGAAGAAATATGTGAAGCTTGTGTTAAAGGAAAACACAAAAGGACAACATTTAAGCCTAAGAATGTTGTATCCACCACTAGGCCTCTTCAATTACTTCACTTAGATTTATTTGGACCAACTAGAACAACTAGCCTAGGTGGGAAGCATTATGGATTTGTAATAGTTGATGATTACACTAGGTTCACATGGGTGTTCTTTTTAAGAGTAAAAAATGAAGCCTTAGAAAAATTCATAGCCTATACAAAAATTACTCAAAATGAAAAAGGGTATACAATAACTAGCATTAGAAGTGATCATGGCAAGGAATTCGAAAACATAGGATTTGACGAGTATTGCAATGATCAAGGAATTAGTCATAACTTCTTAGCCCCTAGGACACCACAACAAAATGGAGTAGTTGAAAGAAGAAATAGAACCTTGGAAGAAATGGCTAGAACCATGTTCTGTGAGAATAATTTGCCAAAGTATTTTTGGGCTGAAGCTATAAACACATCTTGCTATATAATCAATAGAGCTATGATTAGACCCATGCTTAAGAAAACTCCTTATGAGCTCTACAAAGGTAAAAAGCCTAACATTAGTTACTTCCATCCCTTTGGCTGCAAATGTTTTGTCTTAAATAATGGGAAAGATAATCTAGGAAAATTTGATGCCAAAAGTGATGAAGGAATCTTTCTAGGGTACTCATTAAATTCAAAGGCTTATAGAGTATATAACAAAAGAACATTAATGGTTGAGGAATCTATTCATGTTATATTTGATGAGTCAAATGATGTATCTAAAGATTTAACCAATGATGAGGATGTTGGAATATTTGATGAAAACTTGGAGGAAATTCCAAACTTAGAAGATGATTTATTAGAAAAACTTAACTTGAATAAAGAAGATGAAGAAGAAATAGAGATATTAGAGAGAGAGTCTAGAGCACCAAGAGAGTTAGGATATGTAAAAGATTGTGAAATAGTAGGAGATCCAACTCTTGGAGTTAGAACTAGATCATCTCTAAGAAATATGTGTCAATATATAGCCTTTGTATCTCAAATAGAACCTAAGAATGTCAATGAAGCTTTAGATGACAATAATTGGTTCCTAGCAATGCAAGAAGAATTAAATCAATTTGAGAGAAGCAAAGTATGGAAACTAGTTCCTAGGCCTAGTGATCACTCTATAATTGGAACTAAATGGATATTCAAGAACAAGATGGATGAAAATAGTGTGATCATAAGGAATAAGGCTAGGTTAGTTGCACAACGCTATAGACAAGAAGAAGGTATTGATTATGATGAAACCTATGCACCGGTAGCTAGACTAGAGGCAATAAGAATGTTACTTACCTTTGCATGTTATAAAAACTTCAAATTATATCAAATGGATGTAAAGAGTGCATTCTTAAATGGTTTCATTAATGAAGAAGTCTATGTTGAGCAACCTCCCGGCTTTGAAAATCATGAATTTTCTGAACATGTTTTTAAATTATCTAAGGCACTCTATGGCTTGAAACAAGCTCCTAGAGCTTGGTATGAAAGGTTGTCAAAATTTTTAATAGAAAAGGGATTTTCAAGAGGAAAAGTGGATACCACTTTATTCATCAAAAATAAAAATAAGGATTTATTAGTTGTACAAGTGTATGTAGATGATATTATTTTTGGATCAACTAATGAGTCTTTATGTCAAGAGTTTGCTAAGATCATGCAAGGTGAGTTTGAAATGAGCATGATGGGAGAACTCACATTCTTCTTGGGACTTCAAATAAAGCAAACAAAAGATGGAACCTTCATCAATCAAGCAAAATATACTAAGGATTTGCTCAAGCGATTTGGAATGGACAATTGCAAACCTCAAGCAACTCCTATGGGCACCAACATCAAGCTTGATAAAGATGAGAGAGGTAAGTGTGTAGATACTAAACTCTATAGGTCTATGATTGGCTCATTGCTTTATTTAACTGCAAGTAGACCAGATATTTTGTTTAGTGTATGCCTTTGTGCTAGATTTCAATCCTCTCCTAGGGAATCACATTTATTAGCCACTAAAAGGATCTTTAGATACCTTAAGGACACTCCCTATCTAGGACTTTGGTACCCCAAGGACTCTACCTTTGCACTTCATGCATTTTCAGATGCAGATTTTGGGGGATGCAAAATAGATAGGAAAAGTACTTCAGGTACTTGCCAATTCTTAGGAAATAGACTAATCTCTTGGTTCTCCAAGAAACAAAACAGTGTGGCTCAGTCCACAACTGAAGCTGAATACATAGCAGCAGGTAGTTGTAGTGCTCAAGTGTTGTGGATTAAACAACAAATGAAAGATTATGGTATTGACTTGAAACAAGTCTCTATTAAATGTGATAACACCAGTGCCATTAATCTATCTAAAAATCCTATTCAACACTCTAGAACCAAGCACATAGAAATTAGGCATCACTTCCTTAGAGACCATGTGCAAAAGGGGGATATAATTCTAGAGTACATTGACACGTTACATCAAATAGCTGATATATTCACTAAACCCCTAGATAGAGATAGGTTTTGCATTATGTTCCCTAAGATGTGTGTGCTTCAAAATCTTGATTTCAAATTGACTTAAAAGTGATTTTCAAATGAGATTTCTGGGCAACAAGTATGAGAGATCGATCTCCTATTCATATAGATCGATCTCCATACCTTAAATAAGCCTAAAGCATTAAGGTTACGCTAGGCAGATCGATCTTCTATCCATAAGATCGATCTCCTTAAGCCTCTGTTCGATAACAGATCGATCTGTGCATACGACAGATCGATCTCTTCTAGCCTCTGTATCCTAAGATCGATCTGTGCATACGACAGATCGATCTCCTCAAGCCTCTGTCCTCTGAAGATCGATCTATGCATCTGGCAGATCGATCTCCTCTAGCCTCTGTTCGACAACAGATCGATCCGTGCATACGACAGATCGATCTGCTTGGGCTTCTGGAAATGACAGATCGATCTGTCGTCTCGACAGATCGATCTCCTGTGCCCTGGACTATAAATACTGGAGAAAAATCCCCAAATTTCAAAACTCCAAAACCCAAATCCCTAAAGCTCCTGTCGCACCTTCTCTCTCAATTCGTCCTCAGATCGATCTCGGTACGGTCTTCATTGCTTCTCTTCTTTGTTTACTGGTATAGTAACCCACATTTCTCATTGTTTTTTTTCAAAATTTTCTTAAGATTTGTGTTATATTTCACTCCAGACAAATCTAGTCACTGTTTCATTGATTTTGTGCTTGAGAACCTGTCTTAGAGTCAATACAGTATCTAGCACCATGCCTCGCCTTAAGAGAGCAGGCCAAAAACCTCCCCGATCCAATGTAGAACCCGGGTCATCCTCCCAATCCATTCCTCCCTCTTCAGCCGCTACCTTTAACAGGTGTTTTAAAACACCTGCCAAAAGGAAGCGATATGAAGAATACTTTTCAACCATGCCAATTAAACATTGGCGCACAATCAATTTCTCTTTTCTAAACCGAATTGATTTTCCGTATTTGTCTAAATTTGAAGATTTTGGTTGGATGCCTTTTCTAAAAATAAATACTCTCGTACCTCCAAATATCGTTCGTGCATTCTTTTCCAATGCCGAACTCACCTTTGATCCCAATGACACTTGTAATATTCTCGGGTTTACAACGTATGTCATGGGAAAATCCATTGCCATAGACACTGAAGTCCTTGCCCAAGCGTTTCACTTACTCGATGAAGGCTTGTCAAACGAAGATGAGGAAGTCCCTTGGGAGTTTGATATTCCCGAGGATAAGGCGAGTGACCTCCCAATGCACCCCCGGTTACTCCACCTCATCATTTCTTGGAACCTTCGTCCTTTTGGTACCCGTCACTCCACCCTTAGACGATTAGATAGGTTCTGGCTTCACCACATTCATTCCACCAGTCAAAAACCCAACCTCATCCACTTTATCTATCAAGACTGGTTGAAGATCGTACGAGGTCAAGCCACAACGATCGTGTTTTCGCAACCACTGGCGTACTTCCTCCAGCGACTCGGAATAGATAGCAGTTGCGAAACCTGCGAAATGCCCTCTTCGAAGAGCGTCCTCAACATTGGGACACTTCATCACATGGGCTACTACAAAGACTTCCGGGGCGACTGGAAGAAGAAGCGGGAACAGCCTTCTGCAGCAGCCATGGAGGAAGATCCCCTTGATGAGCCTGTCGATCCACCGGCTGCACCGACTGCGCGTCCACCATCTCCACCTGCTCAGCCCACTGCACCTGCACCCTCACCTGCTGGCATGGAGCTCATCATGACGATGATGAGTGAGCTCAACCGAAAGATCTATGAAGGCTTTGCAAACCTTCATGCAACTCAGCAGCGGATGTTCGAGGAACTAAACCGCAAAGTGGATGACGGTCTTGCAAATCTTCATGAGGCTCAGGAGGCGATGTTTGATGAGCTTCAAGACACTCGCACTCATGTTGAGGATCTCATGGATCGATTTTCTCCTCCACCATAGGACTTAGTTGCTAGATCTAGTTTGGTTATATGTTTTCATTACTCTTTGTTATTTAAACTCAATTTGCTTGAATGAGCTGCTCTTTGTGTTATTGAATGAAATGTTAATTTGAAATGACAGAGTATTGTTTAGACTTCCTTTTTTACCATTGATATGACAAAAAGGGGGAGAAGAAATAATGTTAAGAACACATGTGTGTGTTAAAACATGTTTAAATCATTTTAAGAATCATATCTAAATGGCTTAAAAGGAATGATTAAAATGAGGGGGAGATAAGAAAGGTTAGAAGCTAAAAGAAAGGGGGAGCTCACAAAAAGGGGGAGCTTCTGCAAATTAACTAAACATGTTGATTGAATAAGTTTTGTCATATCAAAAAGGGGGAGATTGTTGAGTTAATGTATTTTGAAATGACAAAACAAGTAAATTCAATAATATAAAGATGATATAAAAACATGTTTAGAGGTTATCAGTACCAGAACTTAAAGTTCTGTTGATGAGAGATCGATCTGGCTC
This sequence comes from Firmiana major, assembly GCA_033439115.1. Classification (NCBI taxonomy): domain Eukaryota; kingdom Viridiplantae; phylum Streptophyta; class Magnoliopsida; order Malvales; family Malvaceae; genus Firmiana; species Firmiana major. The sequence goes on from CM065909.1 coordinate 6,315,165, forward strand.
ATGAAAGATCGATCTCCTGGGTTTTCTATAGTTGAGAGATCGATCTGGGTTACGAGAGATCGATCTTCTGGGTTTATCTTGGATGAGAGATCGATCTAAGGAAGACATGAGATTGATCTGCCAAGCCTTGAGCCTGTATAAAGGTATTAAGGAAGAGTAAGATCGATCTATAAGGGTTAAGAGATCGATCTTCCCAATACTGGAGTTAAGAGATCGATCTGATCTATGAAGAGATCGATCTCCCTTAATGCAAAGACAGTAGATCGATCTGTAAGATCGATCTACACTCAAACAGAGAGCTTATGAGATCGATCTGATAAGAAAGAGATCGATCTCCTCAAAGTCAGAGAGCTAAGGAGATCGATCTGGGGTATTGAGAGATCGATCTCCCCACTACGAGATTGCATGGCAGATCGATATGTAGATCGATCTTGCCTCAAACAGAGAGATTGGAAGATCGATCTGCCTGTTTGACAGATCGATCTCCCCTATCATTTTCAAATTAACAGATCGATCTGCCTATTTGACAGATCAATCTCCTTGTGTTATTGTGCTTTGATCTTGCAAGATTTATAACTAAGAGATCGATCTGGCCAAGATGGCAGATCGATCTGGCACTCTACTGGAGGTACCCAACGGCTAGTTCTGCAAAAATCTCAACTGGAAAAATAGCATTTAATGCTCCAACTACCAATCCTTCAGTATTTAACTAAGCATTGAAGACAATGAGAACAGAGACACTATTGCTGCACATTTCTTACATTCTCAAGCTTTCAATACTTTCATTCCTTGTGTCTTCATTCCTCATTTATTGAGATCTATTGTATAAGCTTAAGAGCAAAAGCTGTATTTGTCCTACCCACATTAAAGCTTCATTTTGTATTCATTCCTACCTTAAGTGAGAAGAGGATTGTTCCTCAGTGAGATAAAATTGTAAAAGGTTGAATACATTTTTGTATTGCAAAGGGTAGAGAGGTTATTCCTTAACCTGAAAAAGGAACATTGTAACTTCTGTTGAAGGAGAGTAAGAAAGCACTTGACAAGAAGGTCAAGGAGAGAGGACGTAGGCAAGAGTTTGGCCGAACCTCTATAAACGATTGTGTTTGTTTCTCTCTTCCCTATCTTGCATTAAATTGTTTGATTTTATTATATTGCTCATTATCATTTGCTGATTGAAATTGGATTAAATTAAAATTTGCCATTAACGTTAGAAAACCGATTCACCCCCCCTCTCGGTAGAGCCAACAGACTACCAAACCTTGCAGAGATCGATCTCCACAAGGGCCAGATCGATCTCATGTCTCCGCATCTATAAAAAGAGCACGAGATGAGATGAAAACTCAGAACTCTTCTCCCACCAAACCTCACTTGCTATTTTCTCTAAAAAAAACCCAAGCTTTCTCACTCTAAAAATCACTACATTTCAACTAGTTTTGGAAGAAGCTCAAGAAGGGAAAGTTGTTCCTTAAAGTAAGGAGAACAACATACCCAAAAATCTCACATTGGTCTGATCAAGAGAAGGAGTTGTGGCTACCACAAGTTTGGCTAAGTAAAGGGGTAAGCTCTACAACCTTCAAGCTCTAAATATGGATTTTAGACATTGTATGGGTTGAATGAGATGTGAAAAGTTGATATGAAAGATGAATGTAGTGATAGGTGAGTAGTATTAAGGGAAATTTATAAAAAGAAAATCTATGGAAAAATGAGGGAAAGCTTTATAAATGATAAAATGATGTTAGTGGAAAGGTGAAATGTGATTTGAAGGATTTGAGGAGTATGAATAGATAAATAGAAGACAATGTGTATGTTTAGTAGATGAAAATAGAAAATAACTTGATGATTTATACGTGTAGCTCGGAATACGTGAGACACGACTAATCCGGATTGCTAACGGAGTAAATGACAGAGGGGATACGAGCGCGATTCGAGGTAAGGGACTGTGTGTTAGCTATAGAGATGTTTGTACGTATTTTACGGTAATTTCGTAGATATATCGCTAGAATTAGTACGACATTACAGATGAAATGATATGGAAGCATGAAACATACTATAATATATATGTATTGAGAAATGGGATGGGGTAAAGAAATAGCATGATGTGCATGTTTTCAATGTTTTCTCAATTTTTGTATCGATATTGGTGATTGAGAAATGATGATGATAGGTTGGCTAATTTTACATGTTTTAGTATGAAGAGGCATGCTGCATAAATAAACATGTTTTGAGTTTTAAAAAGAGAAAATAGCCATCTATCGGATTTGAGATGAGATTGGTGTTGGAGCTCTAGCTCACACCCGTTTTAATGACTTGACTATGTGCTGGGGTGTTAGCTCGCACATGTTTCTATGCTTTTGATATGTTGTACTGGAGTTTAACTTGCACGATGGTTTTGAGAAAAGTGCTGGAGTATTGCCCGCACCTATTTTTAATGAGTTTAGGTAAACCCGGGGGTTTGGGACCTAAGGGGATGCCAATCGACGGCTTTTGAACGGGCTGGGCCTTAATGATAAATCATATCGCGCTAGAGCCTTACGAAGACTGTGTGTCACGCTACATGCTCGCCTGATATATGAGACATGGTTTGGGATGAAAAGTCCATCGGAGTTGGAGTATGGACTTGGGTCCACGGTCGTACGTAGTACTGTGTAGTTGTCCGTTGGTATACTATGTACCGTGCTGGGTGCACGTGAGTACGAGTATCGCGTAGATGACACATGGCGTACCTTATACCGTGAGTATATGAGGAGATGAGGTTGATTGAGATGAGCCGGAGGGTAGGACTGACCCATCCCCCTTCAGGCGAAGTGATGCCCTGTGCACACCTAATCAGTGAGGCTTGAGATCACTGACTATGGCCATATGTCGTGGATATTTGATTGCCGAATATTCCATGCTTGTCTCAGAGATTCGAGAAACAGAGAAAACTCAGCAAAGAAAAATAAACTTTTGGAAAAGAAATGATTGAGAAAGTAAAGAGATTTTGTGTTTTGATAAATCTCTGATTTAATCACTTGTACCGTGAGAAACATGTTTTATGAAACATGTTTCAAGTGGAAATATTAAATATTTGTATTCATGAAAATGCCAAATGAAAAATATATGTTTACTGCATTTTTCGATGATATTTCCATTTATAATGAAAACATGGTTTTGTTTTATACATGCATGGGCTATGTAGGTAGTACGATATCTACCTGCTAGCATTCATTTCCTTACTGAGCTGTGGTTTGCTCATTTCACTATTTTTCCCCTCCAGGTACTGAGAAGTAGGAGAGCGGTGGTCTTTAGATTTTTTTTTGAGTTGGACAGCTCCCGCCAGTTGTAAAGGTATAAGAATTGTATACACGTGTATTTTGTATCTATCTCGATGTATCGCACAGTTTTTACCTAAGAAATGTAACAATTTTATGGGGATGATATGTAAAGATATTATTATACAATTAATTTTGTATATTTACACACCTGGGAGTGTGAATTAAATTTTAAATATTTTCGCTGTAAACTCAAGGAACTTTAGTAATTGCATCGCCTCACAGCCCAATCGTAAGTAGTAATTGTAAGGATGAAGAACACCCGAAAGTGGGGTGTGACAGATTTGGTATCAGAGCATGGTTGGTCTGATGTGAGTTGATGTTTAGGACTGAGAAAACATACATACCCAAGTTACTGTGTGATATTTAGATACAAATGTGTATATAGACCTGGTAGTGAATTAAATGTTTGTTATAAATGCAGGAAAGTTATCACGCTTGTGAGATATGCCTGAGAGACATCGCAAGAGGGGAGAGAACTCGAGAACTCAAGGGCAGAATGACAGGACTGAGAGGCACAGTAGATCGTCCTCTAGTCATGAGCCCTAGGAACAGATAGAGGATTTCGATCCTCGGATAGCTATATTAGAGGAAGACATACGCACTATGATAACCATGATGGGTCAGATCATGACTGAGTTTGAGGGTACACCTGGTACAGTAGGATAGGCTGCATCGAATCCTCCAGCAGCTGCACCTGAACCTGAGAATGTTGCACCTGCACAACCTGAACCGGTTAGGCCACGAGGACCTTATATTCGACCAGTACCTCCTCCAGTAGCCCCACAACAGTATGATGAGGATGATTTGGGGTATAGATATGACTATGATATGGAGAGGTTGAGGCATTTTATGGATTTCAAGCCTCTTTCTTTTAGGGGAGTAAAAGATCCGACAGTGGCTAAGGACTGGATTAGTCAGATGGAGAAGTTGTTTGACTTCTGTAGATGTTCGGCTACAGAGAGAGTAGCGCTTGCGGCCTTTGTACTGAGAGGTGAAGCAGAGCACTGGTGAAAGTCCACCAGGCCTATGTTGAGAGCTCAGGGTATGGCTATCACATGGGATATGTTTTTGGGCGCTTTTAGAGAGCAATACATCTCAGATACCGCTCGACGTAGGTTGCAGATGGAATTTCTGAATTTGACTCAAGGGAATCGAACAGTTGATGAGTACGATCACGATTCACTTCACTAGGCAGATATGATCCGGACTCGATCAGGAGTGAGGATATAAGGGTCCGTAGATTTGTAGATGGACTGAGGCCTTTAATTTGAGCGAAGTTGGCCCCGTTTGATGTCGCTACATATAGAGAGGCTGTGCGACGGGCCCAGTTATGTGAGTAGTATTATGACCTATAGATTTTTGAGTTTAGTTGGGGTAAGGACAAGGGTCCGAGGAAAATGACAGATGGCAAGAGTGCTAAATTTGATAAGAAATTCATGAGTAAGCGTCGAAGAGAGGCAAATGAGTTCCAAAAAAAGGCTGCTAGACCTTTTATGCCTCCAACTCAGACACCAACTAGGGGCATAGTGATCGGTGGACCCCGATCGACTACGGATCAGTGTAGAGCATGTGGTCGATATCATGGTGGTAGGCCCTGTTACCTTTAGAGTACATGATGCTTCAGATGTGGCAAGTTTGGACATTATGCAAAGGAATGTCCAAAGACAGTTGAGGTAATTCCACAGAGGGGTAAGGAGCCATAGAGAGTTCCTACAGTTACACCTCCTGCAAGGAAGAGAGCCACGGTTAAAGAAAAAGGGAAACAAGTTGTGGGTTAAGGCAGGGTGTATGCGATAGACCAGGCATCAGCTGATACATCCTTTGAGGTGATAAAAGATACAATCCTAATTTTTAATTTGGAAGCTATGGCCTTGTTTGATTATGGTGCTACGCATTCCTTTATATCACCTGCATGTGCATCAAAGTTAAAAGGTCTTGTAGAACCCACATACTTAAGTAGGACTTTATTAATAAGTACTCCAATGAGAGTTAGCTAATTAGCCGAGCAAGTGTATAAAGATTGTAAAGTGAGGGTAGGAGATAAGTGCATGACAGCCAACCTGATTTTGTTGAATATGTATGACATTGATGTAATCTTGGGAATGGATTGGTTAGCTACCAATCATACTGTCATAGACTGTCGTTCTAAGTCCATTAAGTTTTCTCTACCCGAAGAATGTGATGTAAGATTTTAAGAGAAGAAATGAAATCTTGAATTTGTGACAAGTAAAGTACTTTGGTAAAAATGATTTGATGTTGTTTTGAAGGTTTTATTGCTTATGTGGTGGATTTGGACAAAGTACATCCAGATATGGAGGACATTTTAGTGGTTAGAGAATTCCCTGATGTCTTTCCAGATGACCTACCGAGATTACCACCGAATAGAGAAATGGAGTTTGGTATAGATTTGACGCTTGGAACAGAGCTGATATCCAAGTCACCATATAGGATGGCTTCAGTTGAGCTAGAGGAATTAAGGAAACAGTTGCAAGATATGCTAGATAAGGGGTTTATAAGACCGAGCGTCTCACTATGGGGAGCTTCAGTATTGTTTGTGAAGAAGAGAGATGGGAACCTTAGGTTGTGTATTGACTATAGGATGTTGAACGAGGCTACCATTAAGAATAAATATCCCTTGTCGTGCATCGATGACCTATTGGATCTGCTCCAGGAAGCGCAGATCTTTTCCAAGATAGATATGAGGTCTGGGTATCATCAATTGAAGATTCAGAGGGAGGATGTGCCCAAGACAGCTTTTCGCACCCGCTATGGTCATTACGAATTCCTAGTGATGCCTTTCGGGTTGACAAATGCACCAACAGCTTTTATAGCTCTAATGAATGAGATATTCAAGCCATACCTAGACCAATTCGTGATTGTTTTCATTGATGATATATTGGTGTATTCAAGGTCCAGAGAAGAGCATGAACAACACTTAAGGATTGTTTTGCAAACCTTCCGAGAGAGAAGATTATATGCCAAGCTTTGTAAATGTGACTTTTGGCTAGAACAGATTTCATTTTTAGGCCATGTTGTATCGAAGGATGGGGTGTCAGTAGATCCATCCATGATCGAGGCCGTTGTTCAGTGGGAATAACCCATGACAGTCACAGAGATCAGAAGCTTTCTGGGTTTGGCTGGTTATTACAGGAGATTTGTAGAGGGTTTCTCTAGATTGGCTGCTCTATTGACATGTCTTACGAGGAAGAGTGTGGAGTTTATATGGGATGAAGCTTGTGAAGGGAATTTTTAGGAACTTAAGCGCAGATTAACAACCACGCCAGTTCTTGTCATCCCTAACAGCTCAGGGAACTACTTGATGTATACAGATACTTCGCATCAAGGACTAGGCTCTGTTTTGATGCAAGATGGAAGGGTAGTAGCTTATGGAACTAGACAGCTAAAAGATCATGAGAAGAGCTACCCCACTCACGATTTGGAGTTGGCAGCCGTAGTATTCGCGTTGAAGATATGTCGCCACTACTTGTATGGTGAGAGATTTCAGATCTTTACGGATCACAAGAGTCTGAAATATCTATTCTCACAGAAGGAGTTAAATATGAGACAGAGAAGGTGGTTAGAACTCTTCAAGGACTATGATTGTGAGATCTTGTACCACCCAGGGAAGGCAAATGTGGTTGCCGATACCTTGAGTAGGAAGAGTCTCGGGTTGGCATCGCATATGATGGTTCGAGAACACGAGTTGTTGGAGCAATTCACGAACCTTAGTCTGGATATGACCCTACCTGAGATTGGCAACTATGGGATTATTGCTAGTTTGAGATTAAAACCGGAGTTGATTGAGAGAATTTGACAAGCTGAGCAAATTGATCAATGGTGTATTGATATGATTAGCCAAATTCAGGAGGGTAAGGGTAAGAAATTTGAAATGAGTTTGACATGCCCTAAAGGTATTATCCGCAAGTGCACGGGTCGTACAAGTAATAATGGGATTTGAGTCCCGGATTATCGTCCCACAGAGAAGTTGATCAGCCTAATTAACTACCGGTTAATCTTACCCTAAGTATATTCTAGCAAATTATGAAGTTCTGATGGGTGGTCTACATGGCTAAAATTAAAGTACTGAAAATAATAAAACTATAAAATAAAGAAAATAAAACCGAGCTAAAAGTACTTACAGTGCTCCAAGTAATAAAAAAAAATACCTGCAAAAGATAACGCAATTAAAATAAAAAGCAAAAATGGAAATAAGGAAATAAAAATTAATGAAACTAAAACTTAAACAAACTTAAAATAAAAATGCATGTAATTAAACTAATAAAAATTACAAATAACTAAAATCTAATGAAAATAAAGGCTAAATTAAAAATGCATGAAAAACATTTAATCTAAATTAATTCTAAATGCAATTCTTAAAATACTAAACTAAAATTAAATCCTAAAACATAAAACATCAAATTAACTATCAACTAAAACTTAAAACTAAAGATTAAATTAACACATAAAATATTAAATTTAACCTACAATTATCAACTAACACTGCACTAAACTAACAACTAATGAAACAATCAAAATTATAAAAATGCCATAAAAATTAAACTAAGTAAAAAAGGAAGTGGCCAAACGTGGCCTTAACCACATTGCAAAACAAAGTGGTCCCGATATGGGACACTGGTACTATTCACTCTCTTCTCCAATTTGCAGTTCTGTCTCCAGGTAAGCTCACGGTTCAGGCCTGCTGCCTTCCTCAACTGCTGTCCAGGTTTGCCCAGCTTCATTCCAGCTACTGTCTGCGGGAGGTCTGTCCACTGGTGCTCCAGGCGTGCTCTCGGTCTGCTCCAGGTTCTTGTCCCTGCTGGTCTTGCACACGTCCTCTCCACTGCACAGCTCTGTCCCGATTTAGGCGCTGCTGTAAGTTGTCGAGCACTGTACTGCATTCTGCGTAGCTCCTGCTTGTCCTCTGCCCAGGTGTTGATTTGTGCTGCTCCTGCTCCCGGTTCTGCACTGTTTTACTGCACCGAGTCATGCTCTGCATACTAGCACCATTTCTCCTAATCTGCATCTCCAGTAGTTGACGCTCTCCAACCAGCAATGCTCTGCCTTCACGCCAGCTCTTGCTTCAGCTGATACCTTCCTGCAAACCGCACCTCACAAGAGCAACCAGCAGAAATTAAAGTATCAACAACATGGAAAAATACACATAACCAGAAAAATGAAAATGAACAGTAACATAAACTACAAACAGAGCAGAACAGAGGAAGAAATTCTTGCTACTGTCACCGCCAGGTATAGACCAGCGTTCCACCATCCAGCTGCTTCTTCCAACTTGCATTGAAGTTGCAATTGTAGGAACTTTTAACGCAGCTTCAGTAGCCCAAAATAGCTACGCACATCAGGTCATTAGCAACGTCAGTCATGCCAAGTGCAGGACAGTAACTCTACGCCATCCCTACAATAATCGCTAGTTCCAACGAGCAGTAGCCGAACAACACCAAAGACCAATAACCGACCTACAAATATAAAGAAATTAAAACAGAATCTGAAACGGTGCATAAAGAAATTAAAACAGAAAGTAGAATGTGATGGAACACAAAAGAGAGGCTAAAACAGAGAAAGTTCGGTGTTGAAGGATCCAGGGTTGCCTGTCAAGCAGTCAAGCCCTCCAACCTACAGAACTTCTTCCCAGCAGCTACCAATGAGGCACTATCTAACAAATATAAAAACTAAACTAGAATAGGGAAATTGCTACGCAAAGCCGAAAACAGAAGAAAAGAACAAGGCAATAGTGGAGCAAGAACGAATTAGGCTTAATCATGTAGCCTATAAGCCTCCTGCAGAACCACATTGCATTAGCTACTGCTCAACTTTCAACCACCTCTCACCTAGGCCAATGAATCAAATCAACCAGTAAAACCGAGGAGGCCAGAGATCGAACAATAAACAAACACAGTAAACCAAAATGAAACCTTTTTATTTAAAGAAACGTTAACTTAAAAACTACCGCCTAAGCTTAGGAAAGCACATAAAGAGTGCATTAAAATGGTGAAGAGTAAGCTGTTGTCACCAAGCTTAAGCTTCCCGAATGAACAACAAAAGAAAATGAAAACAACCAGAATAGTAAAAGAGATTACTAGCAACTGAAATGAAACCTTTTCATTTAAGAAAGTTAAATGTGCTGAAAATAATAAAATGGAAGCTTGTAAAACCTAAAACAATGGTGGCTAACAAAAACTAACGGAAAAAAGCTTGGAAAATACTAAGAAAAACTTTAAAAACTAAAGCTACCTTAGAATTACAACTACTCCTAATTTTACTTCTACACTACTCCTAACCTAGACTACACTACTTACCCTACTCCTCCTTGATTTTTCAATTGCCATCACATTCTATTTATATACAAACATAGGGGTACAATGGTAAATTTTCATCCTAGATGAGTTGGCATTGTTTGGCCACTTGTCTTCATTTAATTTGCTGCAGAGTAGATATTTCCACGTCATCAGTCTTTTTGTCCAATTAGTTGTACGATGTGGCTCGGCATGTGTCTTCCAGAGGGTTGGCATGGTATCCTTCGATCTTCTCGTTTCGGAGCAATTAAAATACGGACACCTGGCATCACGCGTGTCCAGACTACTGATGACTCGGTCTGCAAATTAGAAGTGGTCTAGTCTCCTTTAGCCCATTTTCAGCCTAATTTCGACTGAAATGATTGAGTTTCATCCGGATTTAATTTATCTGCACATTAAAGAATTTTAATTAAATAAATGGGATTATTAATAAAATAATATGGGGATTAAATAAATAATTAGGAATTTTAAGCACAAATAATTCTATAAAAAATAGAATTATCATACCCCCAAACTCGAGCTTTTGCTTGTCCTCAAGCAAAACAAAATAATTGTAGGAATGATAAGTACAAAACATAACAATTTTCCCAACATTATTCTCAAAGAAAAAGTACAGACTATGAAATCAAAGACTCACAATTACAAGTCCAACACTTAGAATTATTCCATCATAAGTCCTAACCCAAATTGGACTCCTCGTGTGTGTGTGAAAAATGTCAGAGCCACTTCAAAGTACATTATCCGGATCAAATTATGCAAACATAGTGAATACAAAGTCAATGACAAGTGATCATTCCCATGAGTTTGCTTTTCACTAATCTCTCCACTAATGTAGTCACACTTAATCAAAGATCAATAGGACTTCATTAAGCTTGTAATGTAAGGCTGGGGTTAGGGTGTGATAAAGTCGATTTAGGTTTAATTACCCCTTAACATGCATTACTTCTAGGATCTTCAATGTAAGAGCTCTAATTATTCCCCCAAACTTATTTATTTCACTAGACATTTTATTCTATTTTTGTATTTTTCTTCTTTCTTCTTTTCATTTTCTTTTTCTTTTTCTTCATTCATTTTTTTTGAATTTTCACTATCACCAGATACCCATTATGTACAAAGCTCACAATATATCCAATGACTTTCCATGCTTTCGGGGTAAGGGATAGGGAAAAAAAAGTACTTTAGGCTACGAAAAATAACGCAGGTGTATTTACAGAGAAAAGCTTATTTGGCCCAGATGAGTGACTAGGGGTAAAATATGTACAGGGATGGCTAGAAAGGCTCAAACAATCCAAAGATGGCCTAAATCATCTCCCTAATTAAGTGCGATCTAATATTTCGTTTCGATATCAGATCAAGCAAATTTTAGAATATGATACACAAAATCAACTGAACAAATGCAATCCTAGGTCCACATAAGCTTTCTCTAAATAAATATACAGATTTATGACATGACATGTGCATAAAATGAGAAAATCGCAATCAGAATTAAGGCAAATTCAAGAACTCAATTTCATGCTTTTCCGATAATCATGCTTCTCATTCAATCAAAATCATACTTAATCATGGGGTCATATCATCGGACTATGGGAAAACTACATGCTAAGTACTAAATCATCCCAAAATCAAACAATTTAAGCTCAGATTTTCGAAAAAATTTTAAAATTTTTTTCAATTTTGCTCAAATTTTTGAAAAATACTCAAGTGATATCCCCTCCCCCAAACTTGAAGTGCACAGTATCCTCAGTGTGCAGATAATATAAGAATTGAAGTTCAGGAACAGAGTACTCCCCTTTCTGATGATGATGATGAACAACTGAAGTTTGATTGAAAGCATAAAATTAGAAAAGAAATTTGCAAAATAAACAAATATAGAAACAACAGAAAAGAAAAAAGAAAAAGAACTATATACAAGGTGAAAAGAAAAACACAACCACTTCAAATGCAGCTGAAGAAGACAACACTCAGTAGCAGGGCGAAGAGCAGGAGGATTAGCCAAAATGGTGACAGAATGTTAACAGTTAAATCCTCTTGAGCCCTATCTACTTCCTTCTTTCTCTCAGATTTTATAAGGTCAAGCCTTATGTTCTCCATCCTAAAACAGTTTTCAGAGTCATCAGGGAACTTTAAAGGTTTGAAAACATTAAATTTCACTTCCTAATCTAGGACTCTCATAGTCAACTCCCCCTTTTGCACATCAATTATCATCCTACCAGTAGTTAGGAAAAGTCTGCCTAAAATAATGGGGACTTCCCTGTCTTCCTCCATATCTAGTACAATAAAATCTGCAGGGAAAATAAACTTGTCCACCTTTAATAAGACATCCTCAATGACCCCCTTTGGATATTTAATGGATCGATCTGCTAGCTGAAGGGTCATTGTAGTGGGCTTAACGTCCCCTATTCCTAACTTCTGATAGATAGATAAATGCATTAGATTGATACTAGCTCCTAAATCACACAGGGCTCTACCAAAGAATAGATTTTCAATAGTGTAGGGTATGGTAAAACTCTCGGGATCCTTGAGCTTAGGGGGTAATTTCCTTTGGATATTTGACATATTTGATTTACTTGATATTCGCTGCTTCCCATCGAGAGACAGGTATACACATTGGTACAGTTTTGTATCTAAATATGAAATGCACAGTACTGTAAACAGATATAATGTCGGGGATGTAAGGTTATGTAAATACCATTGGGTATGTATTTATTTAAAGTCAAAGAATAGTAAACTCTAATATGTGAATGCAATTATGGAAATGAAATGGCAAATAGTGTGAGGTGACTAACACCGAATCATAGCCCAACTGTGTTGTAAGATGGTCACGATGAGAGAAATGTAAGAATTAAATAATAAATGAAAAAGTAAAAAATTTACTCTGATTCTTAGGTAATTTGGGTCGTGACAGTTAATGGTATCAGAGCTTGAGTTGGCCTGATATGAGTCGGTGTTAGTGGTTAAGGAAGTTTACATCTCCATGTACTGTGCATTGTTTAGATACAATTGTGTATATCGAGATGGAAGTGCAGCTAAGAATTTGATTTTCAAATGCAAGAATAGACTCATTAATTGATAGCCGCTATGATTGAGAGGCGAGTACACGAGCTCGAGGCCATAGAGGTAGGCCCGAGAGTCGTATTGAGTCGCCACATGAGACTCGAGTTGAGATTGACGTGGAGGCTGATGTTTAGCATGCCCCACATAGTCCGACAGAGAGATCGGACTGAGTCTGATAAAGAGATAGGACAGTATTGAGACACGCTTCGCGAGGTTAAAGCGGAGTGTGAAGAATATTTTACGAGCTAATTGCTCAGAGTATGCATGAGATTTGAGGGTGAGTCGGAGCATTGGTGGAAGTCCGCTCGACCCATCTTAAGAGTTAGACATCCAGAATGGACATGGAAAAATAATTTTAGATATATTCCGGTGACAGAATATCCCGGACATTGTTAAAGGAAATTACAGATTAAATTTTTTACTCTGACCCAAAGAACTGGTTGATTGGCGAGTATGAAACTATGTTTATATTCCTGGGTAGATATGACTCCGACCCTATGAACAGTAAGTGTCAAGATGTCTGAAAGTTCATGGAAGGGTTCAAATTGTCAATTAGAGTCCGATTGGGCCATTAGATATCACTACCTATGCCGAGGCAATGCGCACACTACAGTTGTATGAATAAGATCATGAGTTGCACGCCTTTGAGATTGAGAAAGGTAGTAAGGGCCGTAATAGAGGCAGAAAGAGAATAAAAAATGACAGCGATGTCAGAACGGGGAAAAGGTAGTTTGGTAAAAGATTAGAGCTGATGAGTCACAGGGTAAGATGATTGGTAACCCCAATGTATTTAATTTCAACACTTACGAGGGGTATTGTGATTTGAGGACCTTGACCTGCTACGAAACAGTGTAACAGTGAGAGTAGTGTAGCAGTGTAAACAATGTAAGATGTGTGGTAGATACCACAGAAATAAGATGTTAGATGAGGGCGAGTGTATGTCATAGACCAGGACACTATTGATGTTTTATCTGATGTGGTGGAAGATACCACACTGCTTGTGAATAATGGAGTAATTATTTTAAGTAATCCTAGTGCCACGCAATTATTCATACCGCCTTTAGTTGCTTATAAGTTAGTAAAAGATGTGAAGCCTGTACCCTTAGACAAGATGATGATAATAGTTAGCTGATTTTCACTAACTGAATATGGGTATAGAGATAGTAAGTTGAAAATAGGGATGAAAACATCCCTGAAAAAGTATATTGTAAGTTTGACAAGTAATGAAAGAGTTGTTATCAGTGATATATGAAAGGAGATAAGCTTTGAGATATGATAGATTTTGAATACGAGATAAATTTGGATTAAGTTATATGTAGTAGATATGAATTGTGACCACATGGACTGATATGTAAAGAAATTGTGGTCAAGTCTGAGGGTTAATAAAGGTATTTCAAAATACTTCCCTACCTGAAGATTTGACAGCGTCGATAAGCGCACACATAACCTATAAATTGAAATCGACAGTCGCTATATATACATTTAAAATTTGGGTACCTTTACTGGTACGATAAAGAAATATAGAATTCGATTAATCATGAATGTTTAAAAATTTAAAATTTTATAAAGCCGTTAATATAAGAAAAATGAAATGACGCGAGTTAGTACCTTGAACGGAAGCGATTTCGAAATGACATTATACGTTTATGCATATAAAGGTAAAGGATATGAGTGAATGAAGTATTTAGTGGAACTCAACTACGAAAAGGTATTTAAACCTTACCTGGACCGATTGGTTATCATCTTGAGCGATGATATTTCGATGTATTCGAAGTCCAGGGAAGAGCATGAGTAGCAACAGGAAACTATCTTACAGACAAGGTGTTATGAGTTTCTTAAAATGGGCTGCTCAGTTGACACGTCTCGTTTGGAAAGAGATTGCATACGAGTGGGATGATAAGTATGAAAGTAGCTTCGATGAGTTTTGGTTTATTGAAGTAATAAACTGACCACCGTAATTATTCTTACCATACCCAACAGCTCAAGAGGTTTCAGTGTGTATGGATACCTCAAAATAAGGATTGAGTTGTGTATTGATGTTAAATGGGAAGATAGTCATTTATGGATCCAAATAGTTCAAAGACTATGAGAGAAACTATCTGACCCATGATTTAGAGTTGGCAGTCGTAGCGTTTATACTGAAAGTATGGCGCCACCACTTATACGGTGAGACATTTCTGGTATGCACTAATCATAAAGCCTCGAGTATCTGTTTTCACAGAAAGAGTCGAATATGAGATAACCAAGAAGGTTAGAGCTTCTAAGGATTATGATTGTGAACATTGTACCACCCAGGAAAGGCTAATGTAATGGTTGATGCCTTGAACGGAAAGAGCCTCGGGATGGTATTGCATATGATGGTCAGGGAGCGTGAGCTGCTAGAGCAGTTGTGAACCTCAGTAGTGATGTGATCCCTTCTGATGATGACGGTGATTTTGTGACAGTTAGCATGAGGTTAGAACCGGATTTGAGTGACCAGATTTGCCAGGCTTAGCGTGATGATCGACACGGTGTCGATAGTGTGAGTTAGTTTCAGAGGGGTATAGTGACAGAGTTCACAATGAGTGATGATGACTTACAAAGATTCAGAGATAGTATAAGTACTCCCTAAGACCACAGTGATGAGATAGTGATATTGTCAGAAGCTCACTCTTCGAGATATACAGTGCATCCGAAAAGTAATAAATATATTGAAATCTCTGAAAAAGGTATTGGTGGTCAGATATGAAAAGTGACATTGTAGAGATTGTGGAAAAAGTGTCTCGTATGTCAGCAGATTAAGGTAGAGCAAAAGAAGTTGCAGGGTTATTGCAGCCTCTACATATATTGACACGAAAATGGGAACAAGTTACAATGAATTTCATGATGGGTTACAGAGGACTCGGATAAATCACGAGGCTATCTGGGTGATAGTCGATAGATTGATTAAGTTTACCCACCTTCTGGCTATGGAAAGCCCCAGATACTCAGAGTGTGTAGGCGGATTTATATGTATGGAAATTGTGATACATTATGTAGCGTTCCAGTGAGCATGATATCAGATAGGGATTCCCGCTTCACTTTCCACTTCTGGGAATGTTTTTAGGAAGCTATGGGAACCTGACTGAGTGTTAGCACAGCTTTCCATCCTCGGACAGATAGTCGTCAGAGAGGACTGCACAGGTTCTAGAGGATGTGATGAGAGCGTGTGCCATTGATTTTATAAGCTCCTGGGATGATCATTTGTTACTAATCGAATTCGCCAATAATGATAGTTGTCACTCGAGTATCGGGATGAGATTATATGAGGCATAGTATGGCCGTAGGGAGTTGTTTCCTGACTTGGATAGGAAGAAGTGGGTGACAGATAGAGAATTGTTCCCGAATTAGTAAGACAAACCTCTGAGGATGTTTAGTTGATTTGTGAAAGATTAAAAACACCTCAGAGCGGACTGGAAAGCTATGCTGACAAGAGACAGAAAACTATTGAAATTCACCGAGGGTGAATAATTATTGTTGGCAGTTACTTTTCTTAAGGACATAACGAGATTCAGATAGAGAGATTGGATAAGTGGGAGATAAGACCTGTAGGTTGACATTACCACTTGAATTAGCAGGCACCCACTATGTGTCCCATCTTTTGATACTTCAAAAATATTATCCGAACCCAGCATATGTAATCGGATATGAGCTCCAACAGCTTAGCTCAATGAAAGTATAACGTATGAAATCGATTCGGGTATTAGACGGAAGGAGAAAGTGTTGAGATTTGAGACGATCTCCCTAGTTAAGTATGTTGGTAGTATTACGCTTCGGGAAAAAGGCACATGTGAATTAAAGAGTATGATGTGATAGATGTACCTGGAGTAGTTTATGGACCCATTTGACTTGGTTCTAATTTGGAAGACCAAATTTCTTAAGTGGGGGAGATTGTAAGACCTGAGTTTTATCATAAGAACAAAAGGATTGAAATGGTATTCCCGAACACGTG
This sequence comes from Firmiana major, assembly GCA_033439115.1. Taxonomy (NCBI): domain Eukaryota; kingdom Viridiplantae; phylum Streptophyta; class Magnoliopsida; order Malvales; family Malvaceae; genus Firmiana; species Firmiana major. The sequence continues at coordinate 6,331,811 of CM065909.1, forward strand.
CAAGGGTAAAACGATCAAAATACCAAAATTCGATATTAATCGGGACAAGAACATTTAATTAAAAATATGAGAATGAGAAATCTTAATCAATAACGAAGAAATAATTAAATTTCGGATTAAATTGATCAAGATATGAATTTATTGGAATAAATCAAAATTTTCATATCGAAAAATAATCCCGAAAATAATCAAAAAATATACCGAAAAGGTAAAATCGGACTGATAAATTCATTTACGGAATAAATGAATAAAATAATATTTTTTTTGATATTTTTGGATTTTAATAATATTTTAATTGATTAAAATATTATTAAAAATAAAATAATAATAAAAATAAAAATAATAATAATAAACACAGAAAATCGCGTTTTGCGATTTTCTGGAGGAAACCGAAGCAGCCGAACAAGGGAGCCACCGACGGAGCCACCGGCGAGGGACCCAGGCGAGGTGGCCGAAGCCATCGACTAGCCGAGCCATCGTCAGCATTGGTGGAGGCCGAGGGAGGCAACGATCGGCGGTGAAAGAGGAGAGAAACCGAGGACCGAGAGAAAAGAGAGAGGAAACCGGTGACCGACGCCGATTTGGGCCCGACCACCGCCAGTCGAAGGAAGCCCGAGCGAAGATCGACCAATCAGCGGCTGAATCGGCCGGTGAGGCGGCGGCTAGCGTCAAAAACGGCGAGAAAGGGAGAAGCCACCGACGGCGGAAAGGAGAAGGGCCGGACCGGCCACTTTCCGGCGACCTTGGGCGAAACCAACCCCAGATCCAAGATGCGGACGACCCAGCGGAGCCACTGGCTGCGAAAACCAGTGGAGAACCGGCTTGCGAGCCACTGAATCGACAGAACAGGACTAAACCGATGGTCTGAACCGGGTTGAACCGAACCGGACCAAACCGATTCAGCCAAAAAGAAAAGGGAAAAAAAAGGAAGAAAAAGGGAAAAAGAAAAAGAGAAAAAATTGGGGAAAATTTCAGTGATGCAATCGAGCTTCGGGTAAGTCGGTAATTGGTCGAATTGACCGATTTAATTTTTGAAATATTTAATTTGATAAATAATCGACTGAAAGTTTACCCGAAAATATATTTAATTGTGTAGCTCGACAATTGGCATCCACCGAGAGCTCGAGACAGCCTCGATTCGCATACTGTCATGGAATCACGAGTAAGTAACCCTTATTTACGATAATTTTACGTCAATATGTGTGTTAGAATTTGCCGCATAAATTACGGATTTAATTTTCGCATTAAATAAATTAAATTTTGGAAATTGGGATAAATTATCGTAAATAATTCATAAGCTATCTGAGAGTTTAGACCGAGGCTAAATAAATACTGCTGGGCCCAATGAGCCCAATATGCCTCGATAAAGTGTGGTAAAAGGGCTTAAGGCCGATTAAGGCCCATTATGGTGCAATCGGGCCCAATATGGGAAACGGGCCCAATGATTGAAATTAAGTCCAAAAAATTATGAAATACAATTAATTGTATTGTATTTGACCTGATGAATGTGTATCCGCGTTCCGGAGATTAGATTGGCAGCAAATTGGACTGCGTGACGAGTCATCAGTGGAAAGGTCAGACTGTACAGAAAAATGAGGTAAAGGAATTGTGTGAGTAGCTAGAGGTAGCTAAGCGTATTTTAATAGCTTTTCTGTACATTGAATATGTATGTATACCTTAATTATGTATAATGATCCTAAAAATGGTTTAAATGATTTTAAGGATCGAAATAGGTGAAAAGACTATTTTACCCCTGTTGAGGGAAGTTCACCTAAGGATGGTGAAAGCATGGCATGCATGAAATGCATGATTTAAGAAATTTTCTGAATTAAAGAATTTGATTGGTTTTAATTAAAGCAAATAGATAGATTGACCAGTAACTGCATAAATTTCACAAGATAAGACTACGTAGGTGTTATTCATATTTAAATAGAATTTCTTTGGAAAATAGGCCAACTATCAATTTTATATGGAAACAGATAGTGTCGACACGTAGTTCGCACTATATCTGCGTTTGTGAATGTGCATAAATGTGCTTGAGCGGTTGCTCGCATCGATTTGTGTGACATCTTATGCATGAAATGTGCTAGAGCGGTTGCTCGTACTGATTTTATGATTTGATATGCATGAGAGCTGCTGGAGCCTAGCTCGCACTCTGTTTTGACATGTTTTGACATGTTTGGACTCGTTTTGACCTGATATGCATAAAAGGTGCTGGAGCGATTGCTCGCACTAGTTTTAATGATTTGATGTGCATGAGAGGTGTTGGAGCCTAGCTCGCATCCATTTTTGATATAATAATTGCATAAAAGTTGTGCTGGAGTGTGACTCGCATGAGATTTGATTTAATTATGCATAAAGCCGTGCTGGAGTGTAACTCGCACGAGATTTGATTTACTTGAGCATTCATCTGTGCTGGAGCTTGCTCACACGAAGTTTTATATGGTTTTATAACTCATTTTAAAGCCGTACTGGAGTTTTTCTCGTACGAGGTTTTCACTGAGTTTTTATGCATATCCGTATTAGAGCATTGCTCGTACGTGGATTTTACTTGAATTTATAATCGGTTTAAGTCGTATTGGAGTGCTGCTCGTACGTAGAATTTATTGATTTCTATGAAACCGTGCTAGAGCTTCACTCGCACGAGGTTTTCTGATATCATGAATATGGATGGAGCCGTGCTTGAGCTTCGCTCGCACAGGGATTTATTTTACATGCATATAGCCGTGTTGGAGCCTCTTGTAGACTGTGTGTCACAGTGAGATGATATGCTCACATGCGCATTATGAGACAGAGATGATTTGGTGGATAAGACCTATTACAGGCACCCCTGATTGAGCTCGGGTTCACGGAGTACATTGTACCGTGTATGTCACGCGGAGTATGCTGTACCGTGGGGATTGTTTGAGTGGAGTGGCATTAGCCATGAGGCAGCAAGCCTTGCCCTCGCAATCCTGGTGTTATACTGTTCTGGCGGGTAGGACGACCCACCTCTCGTTTCAGGTGTGATACCCCGCACACTAGTTACCGCGTTGCCAGGGATCACAAGGATATGACCATAGTCCTCGATGTTACTGATATAATCAGTTGCTTATCTCACATGATATAACTATTGGTCGATAGACCAGGGTAGACCCGAGGGAGGGGTCAGGCCCCCGATTTTATGATTTTGTGATATGTGACCCTGAAAGAAGGGTGGTTTTATAACTGAAGCTTTATAATGAATTTCAATGACTTGTTTTATGAATTTGAGATTTACTGATGAGATAATTGACCCGAATGGGGTTATTTTATACTACGTTTTTTAAATGAAATGATTTAAATGTAGTAGCATGATGAGTTTTCCATGCTTTAATGATAAATTCATGAAATGATTATATCCCACAATTTGTTTTATATCGCATGAAGTAATGCATGATTTCGATTTAATTCATGCTGAATATTGATTTAATGATGTCACATAAAATGCTATTGATGCATGAATTACATGCTTTTCTATATGCACCAATAGTTTTGGATAAACTATGTCATGATATATGCATGGTTTTGTGCTTGAGATTTTAAATGAAAAGAAATGGATTTAAGGGCATGGCATTATGAGCATGTAGATAGTGGAGCTATCTACTTACTTGCATAATTGCCTTACTGAGCGTGTGGTTTGCTCACCCCCTTATTTTCTCATCTTTTCATAGCACTCACAGTAATTAATAAGCGGCTGAGGACTTGCATGTTTGGTATCCGCTGCTTCCCATCGAGAGACAGGTATACACATTGGTACAGTTTTGTATCTAAATATGAAATGCACAGTACTGTAAATGGATATAATGTCGGGGATGTAAGGTTATGTAAATGCCATTGGGTATGTATTTATTTAAAGTCAAAGAATAGTAAACTCTGATATGTGAATGTAATTATGGAAATGAAATGGTAAATAGTGTGAGGTGACTAACACCGAATCATAGCCCAACTGTGTTGTAGGATGGTCACGATGAGAGAAAGGTAAGAATTAAATAATAAATGAAAAAGCGAAAAATTTACTCTGATTTTTAGGTAATTTGGGTCGTGACAAAAACGTTGCGCCCTTAATAGCCATCCCCAAAAGACATAATCCTCTTATTATACTCTCCCATAGGGAATTTTCCTATGCAAGAGTGGGGAGCAATTGATGAAAGTAATTTACATCAAGTCCACGTAGGCAACATTAGCTAACGAGTGACAGCCACGTGTCAAGTCATAATGCCACATGACATGTGCCACGTGTCAAGTCATAATGCCACGTGGTAATCACCGAAGAGCCAAGGACACCTCTGCACCCTATAGTAGACCTTTGCACCCATGGTGCCCTGCGACAGACCTCTGCACCCCTGGTGCGAGATCAGACCTCTACACCCTACAGTAGACCTCTGTACCCCTGGTGTAAGATCAGACCTCTGCCACCGGGTGACAGACTTTTGAACCCTACGGCAGAGGTTCTCAGAGCTCTGCACCCCTGAGATTGAGCTCTTAGAACTCACTTTTGATAGCCCAATCGTGCGCTTGGGCCTCAGAACACAGAAGGCCCAAAACAATAAAATTTTGGGCCTAAATACCTATAAGTCACGAGCTTATTGAAGCCACACAATGGACATCTATAAATACCCCACAGGTAAGATCAAAAAACCCTAAGCTCTATTTTGTTGACTAAGACTCTACTTAAACACCTTTTTCTGACTTAAGCATCGGAGTGCGCGCGTAGGGACAGATCCCTGCACCTTTTTGACCTTGACTGTTTTTGCAGAATCTTCAGTACATGTGGAGAAGACAATAAGGAAGATTATATCAGCATCATTTCATTGTTGTTGAGAGCAACAATAATAAAAAAAGGATTTTGAAAAAAAATTAACACATTACCGAAAGGCAAGAAAGCTTTTATTTTTATTAAACTATGAATATTTTTATATTATATTATATTATATGTAAGAATAATTTTTATTTATATTTCATAACTGACGTCGAATAAAAAAACTTAGACCTAATAACGAGTAACAAAGCTTTTGTGTAAACACAAAACAAGTATCTTCATAGGAATTGAAAAGGTTAGTTAAAGCGCTTTTTTTTTTCTCCGGTACTCCTAGTCCTTTTTATAATGAAAGGTCAATTTGCTAACAAAATTAACTCTTTTCTTCAACTTCATAGATGCTAAAGCCCGAAACTGTTGAATTGCTCCTAGCTAGATTTGAAAGCTTCTTTTGTAGATTCTCAATCATCTCAGTCACATGACTCATAACAAAGATTAGCCATAATGCTAAAATGAAATAGTTGGTTCTACTAGAGTTGGTAAAAGTTTGTTCGACACGAAAATTCATATGAGATCGAATTCAGATTAACTTAAATTGATCAAAAAAGTTAGAGGTTTGAATTTGAAAAAATCTGACCTGACGAAATTTGAATTCGAAAAAAAAAACTGAACCCAAAAAAGATTGAATCTGACACAACCTGAATTTGACATAACCCAAGTCCAACACTATTTAAATCCCAGATGACCCAATCCAAAACATGTAAAAAATTGAATTTATAACCTGAAAAAACTAGAATTATAATTATATGATTATTTTATTAAAAATAAAATAAAATAAAAAACGACACACCTTTTAATTAAAATTGATAAAATTTTAAAAATAATTATTATTTATTACACAATTGTTTCAATAATATATTATTTACAGAATAAGTATTGAATATTTAAATTTAATTATTAAATAAAATTATTTTAAAACACAATATATATGAATATAATTTTTTTTAATATCATACTTATTGTATTTATAATAATAAATAGTAAATATATATTAAATGTAACATTTGATTTTATTATAAAACAATTATTATACTATTTTATTATATTGATTTCTTATTAGAATTTTAATTTTAATAATAATAAATCAAATATATAAAAATTATTATATAATTGTAATCAACAGTTGGTTAGAAGGAGTGAAAATGAGTTTCTTTCCCGTGTATTTGGACAAGGTTCGAATTCTGGAGTTGCTACTATTATGAGTTTTTTACCTAAATATCACATCAGCCTAAACAGATCTGAGACCATAAAACAATGAGGAGACCTTTAGTTACACTAAAAATATATATAATTGTAACAGTTGTTTGAATTTGATATTTTGTGCAAAAAATTAAGAACATAATAATAAAATTAAATTTAAATTATATTTTCTTAGAGTTTCAAATATATAAAAATATTAAATTTACTTGAAAATAAAAATCTAATCTTAAAATTAAAATATATTATTTTTAAAATTAAAGGAAAAGTTAAATAACTAAATCAAATAATACAAGGACAACGTCCAATATTAATATATGTTACCTCCACTTAAAATATTTTTTTATAAATTATAATATAATTTAAAATAAACCACATATATTTAAATCATTATAGGTATACATGTTATTTAAATAATTTATAACCTCTTATTGTTATACATGTCATTTAAAATAATTTGTTGTTTTGAGTTTCAAAAGTATAATCTTATCATGTGATTTAGAACCAAGTATATAAAATAGATCATTAGTAAATCTATTTTATTGATATTAAGATTAATTATATTTAAGTAATTAGTATTATATTAATTAATTTAGTGAATCTACTATTTAACATTCTAATTGGATATGCGATCAATTGGTATATATATAATGTTATTATTGTTAATATCAACATGAACAAATTAGTAATCATTTGTTGTATAATTATATATGATATAATTATATCAACTGTTAAAAATATTATGACAATTGGTGTATATAACTTTTTTAATTTAACATTTTAAATTTTTAGTAAGACAATTGGTTAATTAGTGTATACAATTATATTTAATGCAATAATGTTAATATTATGATTTATGTACAAATTAAAAATAAATTAGAAGTAAAATTGAGCTAATTAGTTGACCAATTATTCATATTAAGTATTTTTTAAAATGATAATCGTGCTTTACATTTCATAATATCTATATATAATATATTTTGCAATTGATGAATATAGTTATAACTACTATCTTATAACAAATATTGTAGGAAAATAAAAAAAAGTTAATAATTATTTTCGAATAATAAATATTAAAATGTATAAATTTGTAATTATATAAATATTTATTGAATTTTAAAATTATTTAAAAATGAAATTAATTATTACATTCATAATTTTAAAAATATTCATAACTTATAAAATTTTAAAATAATTTGAAATCGATCCACTAAATCCACTCAACTCAAACTGAGATCAAATTCGAAAATAATCGAAACCGAAAATAATTGAACTTGAAATAAACTCGAACTGAAAAAGCCCAAATATGAAATTATCCGAACTCAAAAATGCTCGAATTTGAAAAAATTCAAATTCAAAAATACTCAAATCTAAAAAACTTGAATTTAAAACTATTTAAATCCAAAATGATCCGAATCAAAAAATAACCTAAATCAAACTCATCAAAATCTGCCGTTTGCCATCTCTAATGCTGTCGCTTAGAAATTGAATGGGCCTTGTGATTTAGCCTTCCCAGGCACCGCCACTGCCAAGTGTAGCCTATCGAAAGAAGCTAACACATGAATTAGCAACCAGGCAAATAAACATTTTCATTTTTTTTGGGGAATTTTACGAATGTGATGGAGACCTGTCGACTTCATGGTATAACTTGAAAGTAGAATCGATTTCCATTTTTTGTCATTAGAATTACCATTCAACGATCAGTTTCGATCTTTGTTTCTCGACTTTTTTTACCCTTTACTTCATACTTTGGTTCTTATAATTATAAATAAAGGTGTTCATTTGATCGATTAAATTAATATCTATTTAAATTAGTTAAAATTAAATTAACAAAATTATATTATTTTACTTTATTAATCGAAATTTAATTAATGAATTTAAAAAATTTAAACGATCAAATAATTTAATTGATTAGGTTAATTATCTATTAATCGAATAATAAATTACATTCAAGTTAAATTATATTTTAAATTCTTAATTTTCTCATATTTGAAGTAAATAAAATATAATAAAATAAAATCAAAGCAAACGAAATATAATCATTTAACAAAATATTGGAATATTAAACTTAAAACACTATCAAAACTCCAAACATTAAATATATTTTCAGGTTTCTTGTATTTTTAATTTTAATCTTTAAAATTTTTATCCTTCAATTAAATTTTGATAAATTGAATTTTCAACCCGAATTAACCCAAAATCAATATTTCTTCAATATGATTTTCGATAACTAGTCAAAAATAATTCTATAGCTCACTGTTTAATTAAATTAAATCGGTTCGATTGGTTAATTCTATTAAGACTGAATACCCCTAATTATAATGAAGCACTCCAACCTTTAGAAAGTTACCTTGAAATTTCATTTTAAAATTTTAATTCGATTTATGAATGAATGAAACAAAAGGAAAAATTATATTTCATTGTGTGATTTCCTATATATACTAGATATTTTCCCAGTGCGGTGCTGAGGGATTTTATTTATTTTTAATTATCTTAAATGCTCTAAAAATGTCATTTGTTAGGTTTTCCTACTTTGTGAGCAGAAAAGGCAACTTAGATAAATTCTTATACTCGAAAATAACTTTGTAGTTTAACCCATATGCACAACTTGTCAAATCTCTTAAGAGGCATGGATGGTTAATTTCTATCTCAACAAAAAGTGGCTCTACTAATTCAAAGCATTTGGTAATTTGCCTTAGATGCATTAGCAAAACAAATTAATAAAGGTCTACTGTATTGAAGAATTAAGTGCGAATGATACTATTTTATTAGAGCGAACTTCCGATGCTTTCACTTTGATAGTGATTTCCCAACCACAATGTAAATAGCCTTGTCCTTTATTCGATACGATGAACTTAACACTAACAGGCATTGAATCTTTCTTTGGGACAACTTACTTTGTTTTATGGTTGGAGATGGCAGTAATTTTTGTAAAGACTATATTGACTAATATGGAATGTGCATTTATATATGTAAGACTCGTATTACAGAAGTAAACTTTATGAAATCATAAGTATGGTGATATATTTGCAATGTAAAGCATAAGTGATGAAGTCCATGGATTCAATGTACATACTTGTAATATGAGTTTGTAGTGTACACACAAGTTTCATTTTATATGAATATGAAGAAAATGGGCTTTTATAAGTGATGAATGTGATTGAAACTCAAATGAGTAGTGCAGCAAATGGAATGAAGTGACATGAATTGCATAAGTATTTGTACTTCCATTTGGCTGTGTATTGTATGCCTTTGGTTATACAATTGTGAGATCTGAAAATTTTACACATATCTAATTATGTAATGTGAACATGAAGTGTAATTGATTGAACTAAATGTGATGTACCCATATATTGAGATGGTATGGAAAGAGATCTTTAAGTGATGAATGAGAATTTAATCAATGGAGTAGACTATGGCCATGGAGATTTTATGCTAAGTGTGAAACTATGAGGCCAGATCGATCTCAGAGAAGAGAGGATCGATCAGGTAGGCCAAAGTGACAAGGAATGAGGAAATTAAGTGAGCAGATCGATCTCCAATGGAAGAGGATCGATCTCCTTATGATTCTATAATGAAGAGATCGATCTCATGAGGAAGAAATCGATCTCATGAGGAAGAAATCGATCTCATGAAGCATTCTGTAAGGAGCAGATCGATCTTCTGAAGGAGCAGATCGATCTCATGAAGCATTCTGTAAGGAGAAGATCGATCTCCTCAAGAAGTAGATCGATCTCATGAAGCATTCTGTAAACTAGAGATCGATCTCACCCACGACAGATCGATCTCCTAGGCATAAAATTGCCCCAAAACGTTCCTAAATTCAACTGCAGATCGATCTCATCAAGGACCAGATCGATCTCTTACCCTCCGTCTATAAAAGGACCCCTGTGTTTTCCTTTATTTCATCGTTTCTCTCTCTTCCAAACTTCCATTTCAGTCGAGCCCTAGTTTTCTCTGTCTTCCAAAGTCCCCATTTTTGTCCAAATCGAAGGTTGTAGCAAGAAGGAAAGTTGTTCCTCATCCAAAGGAGAACAACATACTTGAAAATCGAAAGACGGATTGAATCAAGGCAAGAGTTGAGCGCTCCACAAGTTTGGGAAAATTCTAAACTTTGATCTTGGATTTTAAAGTGATTTTTGGTGATTATGGTTGTAGGCATTATGATTAAATGGCTAGGAAATGGTTAAGGGTTGACGAAACTATGATTTTGTTGGAGTAAGGGTAACGTTAGGTAATTTGTGGTAATTTTAGGAATTATGGCTATAAATTGAAATTGAGACAATGAGGTGAATTTAGTATGGAATATGCTGTGAGAAATGTAGAATTCTGAGATGTGGTGGATGAGAATGTGAATTGTGATAGAGTTGTGAGAATTGAGTTATTTGAGGTGTTAATGAGAATATGAGCAAATGTGTGCTCAATAATACGATTGAGTTAGGTTATTGATGTTTTTACATCGTTTGGACAGCTCGGGAGTTCTAGAGAGGAATGGGAGACTAGTTTGTGATATGGGGGAATGATTGCACTATACGAGGTGCAAAGAGGTAAGGGAAAAACTTAAACTCATTTGTGTGTGTTTTGTGACTATATTGTAGCATGAATTGTGATTTGAGAAAACAAGCATGCTTTATGAGTAGTGAATGAGTATTACACACGATTTTACAACCGGTTGGGGCCCAACTTTTATGAGTTGTAAACTAAGCGTGAAAATGTTTTACAACAATTTTGTGTTTAAAACGAGAAAAGATATTTGGGCTTTATGTTAAGGCGTACTGAGATTGAAAAATTTGTGCGTGGTTTTGCCAGTTGGAACTCGATTTTAAATGTTTTGTGTTGAGTACACAAATGTTTTAAAAGAAATTTATGAGAGAAAACCATTATGAGTTCTACGTGAAGGCAAGACATTTTATATGATAATGACTAATGATTGAGACTTAGGCATGTCATGTTGAATACACATCAGGCGTTGCTTTGGTAGCATGTAAGGCCGATATTATTCCCCGCTTTGGTAGCGTTGGGAGGCATTGCTTTGGTAGCATGTAAGGCCAAATTATTCCCCGCTTTGGTAGCATGTAAATTCGATATTCCTCCGTTTTGGTAACGAGAGATGCCTTCGTTTTGGTAACCAGAGATGCCTCCATTTTGGTAACATGAGATGACCCTCGTTTTGGTAACACAGGGTTGCCTTGCTTTGGTAGCATGTAAGACTGATAATGTGCATGAGGAGAGGCAATGCTTTGATAGCATGTACCATGTACAGGACCATATTCTCAACATTTCCCTCTTTTGAGGATGCCTGAGATACGCACCCAGAGGAGATTTATTATGATATGCCATGACGGGTTTTATATGATTTTTCTTGCCTAGTCTCCTTTTTATACACATGAGTTGTGTTTTGTGGTTGTGCTACGTGCATTCTATTGAGGTGATTTTTATCACGATTTGATGAGAAAAGCTATTATCACATTTTGATGTCCACATGCTTGTGATTGTACTTTGTACTGAATTATGAACTCTAATGTTTTACATGATTTTTGAGAATGAGACGAGAATGATGTTTTATTGAGTCATGCTACATTTTTATCGATTTTTCAACTACAAAACAAATGATTGTACTGTGCAAATCATTAATTGTAAAGAGTCCCTTACCTCTTTACTGAGCGATTTAGAAGGTCACCCTGTTTTATCTCACCCCCCAGATTCCTTCAAGTGAAGAGAGTTCCCTACGACGTACGGATTAGTGACTAGTGGAGGATTTGAGCTCCAGGCTACATATTGTACTTGAGGTACATTTTAATATTTCATGTATCTAGACTAGAGTTGCATTTACAGACACTTGATGTACTATGATGTATGGGATGTATTAGGATAATTAACTCGAAAGTGAGGAATGTAAATGGTATAATACTTATTCAAGAGATGATGAGATCCTGAGATGTGGATTTATGATTTATATATATAATGCTGCATGACACTACATAGGAATACACCATTATTTGTGAATGAATGTGAAAAAAAGTTTTAAATTTGCCATATTTTTTGCACTTCCGGGGCGTCACATACTTTTCTTGGTATCAGAGCTTAGGGTGTTTAGTACTATCAGTGTCAGTCAAGTGAATTAGAATACATCCCAAGTGTCTGTATAAGTCAGGTCATGAATTGAAATTGGGGATTGAAATTTCAATCAAGTTTGATATGTACGCGCAGGAAACGTGTTGAGATTGAGAATGAGTGGATGACGAGGTCGTTCGAGGAGGCAGACAGAGCCACCTTCATCACCTGTCCCACAACCAGAGAGTCCTAACTCTCGATTTAATCAGATTGACCATGATGTGCGATAAGGTTTTGAACAAATGGCAGCGCTATTCGCGCTACATTTTAGAGTTAATGCTTCGGGTACTACTCCTACACCACCACAAGGACCTCCCGTACTGCCAGTTCATATGGACCCAATGCCTCCCGTTACTCAACCTGATGATGGAAGTATGGTCCAATTAAAGGACTTTTTGAAAATGAATCTGCCCGCGTTCATAGGGAAAAAGGATCCTGCAGAGGCTGAGGAGTGGTTGACTGAGTTGAGAGCCATCTTTGACTATTTGGGATGCACTGATGCTGAGAGGGTCAGTATGGGTGCCTATATGTTGAAAGGGAGAGCTCGAGATTGGTGGGGTACTACCTAGGGTATCTTGATGTCCAGCCAGGATATGATTAGCTGGGAAGAGTTTCAAGCGGCTTTTAGAGCCCAATTTGTACCATGACCTACTCGGAGAAGGAAGCAAGTAGAGTTTTTGAATCTGGTACAGGGCGATATGTCGGTGGATGATTATGAGAGTCGATTTACCGTTCTATTGAGGTATGATCCAGAAACCTTCAAAAATGAAGAGCTCTGCACTGAGAGATTTGTGTTTGGGTTAAAGCCCATCATCAAAGATCTATTGATAGGGCTATATATTATTGAGTTTAGAGATGCACTGAGACGAGCACAAGAGCTTGAGAGGGGAATTGAAATTGTGCAATCTCAGAACGAGTTTAGTGCTATGACTAGGGATAAGTGCAAGAGGCCAGCGATTTCCCAGGCAGATGTTCGGAGAGGTTCTTTTAGAAGAGGAAGGATTGAGGTACAGAAGGGAAGATTTGAGAGACCCAGAACTTATCCCATCATTAGAGAAAGCTCTCGAGATGTCAGGCTTAAGATAAGGGTTTGTAGAGACTGTGGCCGATCGCATGAGGGAAGTTATATTGGGTTGATCTGTGGATGTTTCAGATGTGGAGACATGGGTCACAGATTAAGAGATTGCTCTCAACCTCAGAAACCACATGCTCCGGAGCCTGCCAGACAACAACCTCAGAGAGTGAATCCCTAGAGACGGGCCACTGTTGCAGAGAAAGGAAAGAACCTTGTTACAGTGGGACGTGTGTTTTCTTTGGATAAATAAACAGCAGACAGTTCTGCAGAAATTATTACTCTCTGTCTGTAATCATAAGGCTCATGTGTTGATTGATTCAGGGTCCACGCATTCGTTTATTTCTGAGTATTTTGCATGTAGATTAAAATTGAAGTTTGAACCTCTAGAGTATATACTACATGTAAATACCCCTATACGTGAGTCCCAGAGAACTGATTTAATTTGTAGAGGATGTGAAATAAAGGTGGGAGATAGAGTATTGTTAGCAGATCTAATAATGTTAAATATACACGGGTTTGATGTAATATTGGGAATGGATTGGCAGACAACCAATCAGGTGAGTTTAGACTACTATACTAAGATTGTAACATTCTCCCTACCTGAACCCTATAATATACGTTTGAAATATTGAGGAAATAAATGTGTGGGATTTTTGTGAGCAAATTGAAATCTTGGTATTGCTTTTGAGAGTATTAAATTTAATCATTCATGTGAAGGTTATGAAACATTCATCTCAGATGATGATCAGGAACATCCGAGGATCGAGGATATACCTGTGTTGTGAATTTTCGGATGTCTTCCCAGATGAGTTACCTGGTTTACCACCAGAGAGAGAGCTGGAGTTTACCATTGATTTGGTACCGGATACTCAGCCTATCTCTAGACCTCCGTATAGGATGGCATTAGTGGAACTAGAGAAATTAAAGAAACAATTGCAGGAGCTATTGGACCAAGGATTTATTAGACCTAGTGTTTCACCGTGGGGAGCACCAGTGTTATTCGTGAGGAAAAAAGATGGTAGTCTCAGATTGTGCATAGACTACTGACTGTTGAATAAAGCCACGATGAAGAATAAGTACCCATTACCCAGGATTGACGACCTGCTTGATCAGCTGAGAGGGGCCTCAATCTTTTCTAAGATTGATTTGAGATCAGGCTATCACCAATTGAGGATTAAGGAAGAAGATATTCTAAAGACGACCTTCAGGATAAGGTATGGCCATTATGAATTTCTAGTGATGCCTTTCAGATTGACAAATACCCCTGCAGCCTTTATGAGATTAATGAATGAAGTGTTCAGAGACTATCTAGATAAGTTTGTGATAGTCTTTATTGATGATATCTTGGTGTACTCTCGGTCTTATGAAGAGCACGCGCAACACTTATGGTTAGTACTTCAGATACTCTGAGATAAGCAATTATATGGAAAGCTTAGTAAGTGTGAGTTTTGGCTGGATCAGATATCTTTCCTTGGTCATATAGTTTCAGAGGAAGGAGTATCAGTGTATCCAAGTAAAGTGGAGGCTGTGCTTAATTAGGAAAGACCGAAGACAATTACAGAGGTACGAAGTTTCCTTGGTTTGGTAAGGTATTACAGAAGATTTGTGGAAGGATTTTCCAGGATTGTTGCTCCTTTGACAAAGCTCACGCGCAAGGAGACTGCATTCATATGGATTGATCAATGTGAGCTTAACTTTCAGGAATTAAAGAGGAGATTAACAACGACACCTGTGTTGACTATTCCTGAGGGATCATGAGGATTTTCAGTGTACAGTGATGCCTCGCATCAAGGATTGGGGTGTGTGCTCATGCAGCATGGAAGAGTGGTCGCTTATGGATCGCGATAATTGAAAGATCATGAGTGGAATTACCCCACGCATGATTTGGAGTTAGCCGCTGTGGTATTTGCCTTGAAGATCTGGCGACACTACTTATATGGGAAAAGATTCTAGATCTTCACTGATCACAAGAGTTTGAGGTATCTCTTTAATCATAAGGAGTTAAACATGAGACAAAGGAGATGGATGGAACTTCTTAAGGATTATGACTGTGAGATTCTATACCATCCGGGTAAGGCGAATGTAGTTGCTGATGCCCTGAGCAGGAAGAGTATGATATCTGCTATGATGATCAGGGAATGGGATTTATTAGAGCAGTTTGCTGAACTTCGGATCAGAGTTAAAGAGGTAGAGATTGGATTTTTGGCTTGCCTGGGAATAGAGCCCAAGATCATGGATCAGATTAGAACTGGGCAGCATAATGATCAAAGGTTGATAGATATGGTTAGCCAAGTTGTGCAAACTTCGCAGTCATATCTCACAATCAGTGAGGATGGATTATTGAGATTTAAAGGATGGATTTGTGTACCTGATGATGATACCCTAAGGAGACAGATACTGAGAGAATCCCACTGCTCGTGATACATCATGCACCCAGGGAGTACTAAGATGTACCTAGATTTGAGAAAGGTGTACTGGTGGAGTGGTATGAAGCGAGACGTGACAGAGTATGTGGCCAGATGTTTAGTATGTCAGCAAGTGAAAGCTGAGCATCGGAAGCCTAGAGGACTACTACAGCCTTTACTTGTACCTATATGAAAATGGGAGCATATCATCATGGACTTTATTATGGGTTTACCGAGGACCCGGAAAGGTCATGACGCTATATGGGTTGTAATGGATAGATTGATAAAGAGTGCCCGCTTCCTTTCCATCAAGAGCACAGATACTGTGGATGCCATAGTTGAGTTATATGTCAGCAAGATAGTTAGATTACATGGGGCTCTAGTGAGTATTACTTCTGACAGAGATTCTCGATTTACTTCCAGATTTTGGACCTAGTTTCAGGAGTCCATGGGATTTCGATTGAGTTTTAGTACCGCATATCATTCTCAGACAGATGGTCAGTCAGAGAGGACTATTCAGACCCTGGAGGATATGTTGAAGGCGTGTACAACGGATTTTTGTGATAACCACCATGAGCTCTACGTGATGGTAAAACGATTTATATACAACAATGGCATGTTTTACTGTGTGAGTGTTTTGTCTGTTTGAGCTCGATTTAATGAGTTTTGTGTAAATGTGAACACAATGTATTATAATCGAAATAAGTTTTGTAATAACCATTATGAGCTCTACGTGAAGGCAAAATGATTTTTTTACTGAGACTATGGCTTGTCATGAGATGCGCATCAGGCTTTGCACTTGTAGCATGTAAGGCCGGGTCGTGCTCTAATAGCACGTAAGACTGACGCCTCCATTCTAGTAACGTGAGATGACCCCGCTCCATGGTAGCGATGGGTGGCATTGCTTTGATAGCATGAAGGTCGGGTCGTGCTTTGATAGCATGTAAGACCGATGACTGTACAACTTTGATCAAGTCTACAGCGAACCATGGCCATGTGTGTATTATTGTCGATGAAATCCCTCGATTGGGGATGTCCGCCTAGGGGACGAGTTCAATCGTTGATTTCATATGAGTTTTATAAATGCCTAGTCTCGATTTATTTGATGACGATGTGAATTTTACTATTGTGATTTATATCATGCTATGAGATTTGATATAACGTGACTGGTGATTTTTATCTCATGCTTTATGCTAATGCCATTCTTTTACACAGTTATTTCTATAACGACTTGCATGCTCATTATTTTCCATCATATTGTGATTGTGATGATGATTTTCATAACTTCCCTTATCCTCTTTACTGAGCATTTTGAGAGCTCACCCTTTTTCCTCTCCCCTCCAGATTATTTGAAGTAAGCGAGATAGCGCCTGCCACGTAAGTTATATAGGCTGGTGAAAAAGATCTCCACAGGCTATCGTTTGGACACGCTTAAGATATAATTCAGTTCATTTTGTATCCAGACGATGTTGTAATACAGACACTTGTAATGAGTATTTTGGGATGTAATTAGGTTGATATGAAAAAGATGATTTGAGACTTATGTGTTTATTCTTTTTGGAATATTATGTAATTGACTTCATTAAATGTGAGTTGTATGATCTTGGGTATAATGACTAGTGTTAAAACGTAAGTGAGCACATGACACTACACAGGAATACAACCAGAGTTGTTAGTTTTGTTTTAAGAAAAATTTTAAATTAGCCATATTTTTCGCGCTTTCGAACTGTCATAGATTTTCATGGTATCAGAGCAAAGAGTGTCTAGTACTGTCAGTGTCGCTAAATTGGTAGTAGATTACATCCCAAGTGTTTGTATTGTCTGGTATTGAAATGAATTTAATGAGTAACGTTATGATCGATGTTTAATGAATACGCGCAGACATGTAAGAGATAAAATATGATAGGGAGAAGAGGATGTTCAGGGAGGCAGGCACAACCACCTCCACCACCTGAACCATAGCCGGAGAGTCATAACTCTCGAATGAATTGCCTAGAGCATGATGTGCGTCAGGGATTCAAGCAGATGGCAGCGTTATTCGCTTAGCATTTTAGGCTAATGCCTCGGGTCCACACCTGTGTCGACTCCTCCACCACCACAAGGACGACCCGCACCCCCACCACAGATTGACCCGATGCCTCTTGTCACACAACCTCCTGTGCAGATCCAATTTGATGATAGAGATAAGGGTCAGATGTGAGACTTTCTGAAGATCAACCCACCGACTTTTAGAGGGGTGAAAGATCCCGTAGAGGCTGGGGAGTGGCTGACGGAGTTGCAAGTCATTTTTTACTTTTTGGGATGCACCGATGCAGAGAAGGTTAGTATGGGTGCCTATATGTTAAAAGGCAAAGCCTGAGACTGAGGGAGTACTACTCAGGGTATATTAGCGTCTAGCCATGAGGTGATTAGCTGGGAGATGTTTCAATCAACATTTAGAACCCAGCATGTGCCAAGAGCTACCCAGAGAAGGAAGCAAGTTAAATTCCTAAATTTGGCTTAGGGCAATATGTTGGTTGATGATTATGAGAGCCGATTCACCACTCTACTGAAGTATGACCCGGAGACTCTTAAGGATGAGGAGCTTCGCACAAAGTGATTTGTGTATGGTCTGAGACCCATCATTAGAGACCGATTAATAGGGCTCTATATCACTGAGTTTAAGGATGCTCTGAGACGAGCATAAGAAGTGGAGAGGGGATTAGAGTTGGTACAATTCAGACTGAGTCCTGGATTTTGACTAGGGATAAGAGTAAGCGATTCGTGACCTCCCACACAGACCTTTAGAGGGGTTCTTTTAAGAGAAGACAGTATGAGGGATCGAGGGGAAGAGTTCACAGACCCAGGATTCCTCCCACTATTAAGGAGACCCCTCGAGGTGTCAAACCAGAGGTTAGAGTCTGCAGAGATTATGGCAGATCACATGAGGGAAGCTATCCCAGAACCATACAAGGATGTTATAGATGCAGGGACATAGGTCACCGACTGAGGTATTACCCGCAACCATAGATGCCACATTCTCTAGTGCCTCTTAGACAGTAGCCACAGAGGACGATTCCCCAGAGACGGGCTACGGCTATTGATAAAGGTAAGAAGTCGATCATAGAGGGATGAGTGCTCACCTTGGATAAGGAGACTGCAGACACTTCATCTAAGACCATACGAGGTACGCTTCTTGTTTGTAATCATGAGGCTCATGTGTTATTTGATTTGAGATCCACACATTCTTTTATTGATGTACAATTTGTATGTAAATTGAATTTGAAGCATGAATCCTTAGATTTTATTTTACATGTAAATACCCCCATGCGTGAGTCCCAGAGGGCTGATATTGTGTGCAAGAGTTATGAGATTAAGGTGGGAGATAAGGTGATGTTAGCAGATCTAGTGTTATTAAACATGCGTGGTTTTGATGTGATTTTGGGTATGGATTGGTTAGCGGCCAATCGTGTGGGTCTAGACTGCTATACTAAGACTGCAACTTTCTCCCTACCTGAAAAGTTTAGTGTATGTTTCAATGTTAAGGAATAAAAGACATATGACGTTTATTGTGAAATCTTGAGATATGGTTATATCGCTATAAATACTGATTAAATTATTGATGTGAAGGTTACATCGCACTCATTTCTGATATGAGTCGAGAACATCTGAGGGTAGAGGACATACCGATAGTATGTGAGTTTTTGGATGTATTCCCAGATGAATTGCCTAACTTACCACTGGAGAGAGAGAGAGAGAGCTGGACTTCACTATCGAATTAGTTTCAGACACTCAGTCGATCTCTAAGCCTCCCTATAGAATGGCATTGGTCGAGTTGGAAGAGTTAAAGAAACAGTTGCAAGAACTGCTAGACCAAGGTTTTATTAGGCCTAGTGTGTCACCATGGGAGCTCCGGTGTTGTTTGTAAAGAAGAAGGATGGTAGCTTGAGACTATGTATAGACTACAGATTGCTGAACAAAGCTACAGTGAAGAACAAGTACCCCTGCCAAGGATAGATGATTTGTTCGACCAGCTAAGAGGGGCTTTTATCTTTTCTAAGATTGATTTAAGATCGGGCTATCATCAGTTAAGAATCAGGAAAGAGGATATTTTGAAGGCGACCTTTAAAACTAGATATGACCACTATGAGTTCTTAGTGATGCCCTTCGGATTGACGAATGCCCCTGCTGCTTTTATGAGTTTGATGAATGAGGTCTTTAGAGACTATATAGATTAATTTGTGATAGTCTTCATTGATGATATCCTTGTGTATTCTCGGTCTCATGAGGAACATGCACATCATTTGAGGATTGTGCTGTAAGAACTTAGAGATAGGCGGCTTTATGGAAAGATTAGCAAGAGTGAGTTTTGGCTAGATCAAATACCTTTTCTTGGGCATATTATATCTAAAGACGAGGTGTCAGTTGATCCATCTAAGATAGAAGCTGTACTTAATTGGGAGAGACCGAGGAAAGTTACAGAGTGAGTTTTGGCTAGATCAAATACCTTTTCTTTGGCATATTATATCTAAAGATGAGGTTTCAGTTGATCCGTCTAAGATAGAAGTTGTACTTAATTGGGAGAGACCGAGGACAGTTACAGAGATTCAGAGTTTTCTAGGACTTACGAGATATTACAGAAGGTTTGTTGAAGGATTCTCCAGGATTGTCGCTCCTCTAACTAAACTCACACGTAAGGAGACTCCTTTTGTATGGTCTGAGAAGTGTGAGCAGAGCTTCCGAGAGTTAAAGAGGAGATTAACAATGACGCCTGTGTTGACTATCCTAACTGGACCCGGAGGTTTTGCAGTGTACATTGATGCCTCTCAACAAGGATTGGGATGTGTACTCATGCAGCATGGAAGGGTAGCCGCTTATGGTTCGCGATAGCTGAAAGATAATGAGCAGAACTACCCCACACATGATTTGGAATTGGCCGCAGTGGTGTTTGCATTGAAGATCTGTCGATATTACTTATATGGGGAAAGGTTCCAAATATTTACTGATCACAAGAGCCCGAGGTATATATTTGACCAGAAGGAGTTAAATATGAGATAAATGAGATGGATGGAACTCCTTAAAGATTATGATTGCAAGATACTTTACCATCTGGGGAAGGCGAACGTAGTTGCTGATGCCTTGAGCAGGAAGAGTATGGTATCTGCTATGATGATCGGGGAATTGGATTTGTTGGAACAGTTCGCTGGACTCAGGATCTGAGTTAAAGAGGTAAAGTTCAGATTTATGGCTAGCCTGCGGATAGAGCCCGATATCATGGATCAAATTAGAACCAGGCAACGAAATGATTAATGGCTATTGGATACAGTTAGCTAAGCTGAACAGACATCACCGTCAGATTTCATGATCAGTGATGATGGGCTATTGAGGTTTAAGGATCAGATTTGTGTTCCGAACGATGATACCCTAAAGCAACAAATACTGAGAGAGTCTCATTGCTCACGATACACCATGCACCTGGGAAATACCAAGATGTACCAAGATTTAAGAAGGGTGTATTGGTAGAGTGGTGTGAAGCGAGACATGGCAGAATATGTGGCCAGATGTTTGGTATGCTAACAAGTGAAAGCTGAGCACCAGAAGCCTGGAGGATTGCTTAAGCCTTTGCCTATGCCTACGTGAAAATGGTAGCATATCACCATGGACTTTATCATGGGATTATCAAGGACGCAACGAGGTCATGATGCAATATGGTTGATAGTGGATAGATTAACAAAAAATGCCCACTTCCTTGCCATCAAGAGCACAGATACATTGAGTACATTAACTAAGCTATATGTTAGAGGGATAGCTAGACTACATGGGGCTCCAGTGAGTATTACCTCTGATAGAGATTCCAGGTTTACCTCTAGATTTTGGACTCATTTTCAGGAGGCCATGGGATCTGGGTTGAATTTCAGTACCGCCTATCATCCCTAGACCGATGGTCAGTCCGAACAGACTATACAGACCTTGGAGGACATGTTGAGGGCGTGTACGATAGATTTTAAGGGATCATGGGATGATCACTTGCCCCTTGCTGAGTTTGTGTACAACAATAGCTATCATATGAGTATTGGTATGGCACTTTATGAGGCTCTGTATGGTAGGAGGTGTAGATCCCTTATAGCATGGGATGAAGTGGACGATAGGAAAGTAATTACTCTCAAGCTCGTTGAATAGGCAGTTCAGAATGTGAAAATCATTTGTGATAGATTACGAGCTGCTCAAAGTCGATAAAAAAGTTACGTCGATGTGCGTAGACGGCCACTCGAGTTTCAAGTTGGAGATTCGGTGTTCCTTAAAGTATCTCAAGTAAGGGTATCATGCTCTTCGAGAAGAAAGGGAAATTAAGTCCTCGATATATAGGACCGTTTAAGATTTTTGAGAGAGTGTGAGACGTCGCCTATCAGTTGGCCTTACCTCCGCAGTTCTCCGGGATATACAATTTCTTTCATGTATCCATGTTAAGGAAGTATAATTCGGATCCCTCCCATGTCATTGAGTATGAGGCATTGGATATTCGGGAGGATATAAGTTATGTGGAAGAACCCACCTGAATACTTGACAGAAAGGAGAAAGTTCGTTAGACGAAAAGGATTCCATTGGTTATGGTTCTCTGGAAATGTCACTCAATGGATGAAGTAACTTGGAAACTAGAGAGCCTTAAGAAGGAGAAGTACCCTCAGCTATTTAATGGATCGAGTTGAATTTAGAAGACCAAATTCTCTTAAGGTGGGGAGGATGTGAGAATTGTAAATTTTATGAGATTTGCTAAGCGAGAATTGTAATTTGGAGAATGTAATTATGATATGTTGATGTACACGCAAGTTTTGAATTTAATGAAGAATAAGGAGATGAAGTTTTTAAGTCTTAAATGTGTATGGATCGAAATATGGACTATGAGGTAGATTAAGATGAGTTTTGCATTGAGTTTCCTGCAATTGATAAAGCAGTAATAGAATCTGTGAAGGCCAGATCGATTTCTATGGGATAAGAGATCGATCCCATAACTCTAGAATGCAGAAAATGTGCGAGAACATGTAGGCAGATCGATCTCATGAGGAAACAGATCGATCTCCTAATGCCTCTACCTAGCAAGGATCGATCTTGTCATAAGGGCAAATCGATCTCCTTAACTCTTAGCCTGGAAGAGATCGATCTCTACCCTCTAGCAGATCGATCTCCACTTAGTCTTTTTATGAAGAGCAGATCGATCTCCACCATTGGCCAGATTGATCTTGTAGTTGTTGAGGGAGCAATTTGGAGCAGTTGAATCGAGCAGAGATCAGTCTCTTTCAATACTAGATCGATCTCATAAGCCTTGTCTATATAAGGATCACGAGATTTTCGCCTGAAACTGAGTCTTTCTCTCTCTGCAACTCAAACCCTCACCATTTTCACCCAAACCAAGCTTTCTCTTTAAGATCCACCCTATTCTAGACAAAATTAGACAAAGGGGTAAGAGAGAAAGTTGTTCCTCTTGGTAAGGAGAACAACAAACTAGAAAATCAAAGGTGGGCTTGAGCAAAAGGAAGAGACAAGTGTTCTACAACTTGGTCAAGAGATGACAAGCTAGGTAAGCTCACAAGATCCTTGGTGTAAGCATTATAATTGGGTATATTTATGAATAAATGCACATTTATGTTTAGACATTTGGTTAGAGATGTTTAAAGCACGATGAAGCCAACAAATGGGCTTAGTTAGAAAAGTTAATGAGGATGTTTTGTGATGGTTATGAGTTAACCAAAATGTTGAGTTAGAATAAGTAAGAGAAAGAGATGGAAAATAAAAATGAGGTGTATTGATGATTTAATGATGTGTGTGGATAGCTCGAGAATCCAACGCGGGAAACAAAGCTAGTCCGGACGCCAAGGATAGTGTACCACGCAAGGTGCAAGAGGTAAGGGAAATAAATTATTTGTGCTTGTGAGTCTTCTAGTAAATGAAAACATTTTAAGAGCATGAAAAAGAGTTTGATGAATGAACATGTTTTATGAGATGATATGATGTGTTGATAAATGTGTGAGTGTTTTATCGGTTTGAGCTCGATTTTGATGTGATTTGTGAAATTGTGAAAACATGTGGTTTATAACCAAAATGGGTTTTTGTGATAACTGCCATGAGCTCTACGTGAAGGTAAAACGATTTATATACAACAATGGCATGTTTTACTGTGTGAGTGTTTTGCCCGTTTGAGCTCGATTTGATGAGTTTTGTGTAAATGTGAACACAATGTGTTATAACCGAAATAGGTTTTGTGATAACCATTATGAGCTCTACGTGAAGGCAAAATGATTTTTTTACTGAGACTATGGCTTGTCATGAGATGCGCATCGGGTTTTGCTCTTGTAGCATGTAAGGCCGGGTCATGCTCTAGTAGCACGTAAGACTGACGCCTCCATTCTAGTAACGTAAGATGACCCTACTCCTCGGTAGCGATGGGTGGCATTGCTTTGATAGCCTGTAAAGCCGGGTCGTGCTTTGATAGCATGTAAGACCAACGACTGTACGACTCTGATCAAGTCTACAGCTAACTATGGCCATGTGTGTACTATTGTCGACGAAATCGTTTGATTGGGGATGTCCGCCTAGGGAACGAGTTCAATCGTTTTGATGTACTGTGACATTGATTTTATATCAGTTTTATAAATGCCTAGTCTCGATTTATTTGATGACGATGTGAATTTTACTACTGTGATTTATATCATGCTATGAGATTTGATATAACGTGATTGGTGATTTTTATCACGCGCTTTATGCTAATGCCGTTGTTTTACACAGTTATTTCTATAACGACTTGCATGCTCATTATTTTCCATCATATTGTGATTGTGATGATGATTTTCATAACTTCCCTTATCCTCCTTACTGAGCGTTTTGAAAGCTCACCCTTTTTCCTCCCCCGTCCAGATTATTTGAAGTAAGCGAGATAGCGCCTGCCGCGTAAGTGATATAGCTAGTGGAAAAGATCTCCACAGGCTATCGCTTGTATACGCTTAAGGTATAATTCAGTTTATTTTGTATTCAGGCAATGTTGTAATACATACACTTGTAATAAGTATTTTGGGATATAATTAGGTTGATATGAAAAAGATGATTTGAGACTTATAGGTTTATTCTTTTTGGAATATTATGTAATTGACTTCATTAAATGTGAGTTGTATGATCTTAGGTATAATGACTAGTGTTAGAATGTAAGTGAGCACATGACACTGCACAGGATTACAGCCAGAGTTGTTAGTTTTGTTTTAAGAAAAATTTTAAATTAGCCTTATTTTTCACGCTTCTAGGCTGTCACAAGTACAGATAGATCTGGTGCCTCCCGCTACTCAGCCCGATGATAGAAGTATGGTTCAACTGAGAGACTTTTTGAAAATGAATCCACCCGTATTCAAGGGGAAAAAGGATCCTGTAGAGGCTGAGGAATGGCTGACTGAGTTGAGAGTCATATTTGACTATTTGGGATGCACTGATGTTAAGAGGCTTAGTATGGGTGGTGTTTGTATGTTGAAAGGGAGAGCTCAAGATTGGTGGGGTACTACCCAAAGTATTCTGATGTCCCACCAGGTTGTGATTAGTTGGAAAGTGTTTTAGACGGCCTTTAGAGCCCAATATGTACCACGAGCTGCTCAGAGAAGGATGCAGACTGAGTTTTCGAGTCTGGTACAGGGTGATATGTCTGTGGATGATTACGAGAGCCGATTTACCACTCTATTGAGATATGATATAGAGACCTTTAAAGATAAAGAGCTCCGCATTGAGAGATTTGTATATGGATTAAAGCCCATCATTAGAGATCGATTGATAGGGCTGTGTATTATTGAGTTTGGAGATGCTCTGAGACGAGCACAAGAGATTGAGAAGGGAATCAAACTTATACAATCCCAGAATGAGTTCAGAGTGGTGACTAGGGATAAGGGCAAGCGGCCAGCGATTTCCCAAGTAGATATTCAGAGAGGTTCCTTCAGATGAGAAAGGATTGAGGTACAGAAGGGCAGATTGGAGAAACCCAGAGCTTATCCCATCATTAGGGAGACCCCTCAAGATGTTAGACCTGAGATAAGGGTTTGTAGAGACTGTATCCGACCGCATGAGGGAAGTTGTACTAGGTTGATCCGTGGATGTTTTAGATGTGGAGACATGGGTTACGGAGTAAAAGACTATCCCTAACCTTAGCGACCACATGCTCCAGAGCCTATCAGATAATAGCCTTAGAGAGTGAATCCCTCGAGAAGGGCCACTGCTGCGGAGAAAGGAAAGAAGCCTGTCACAGTGGGACGTGTGTTTGCTCTAGATAAGGAAATAACATACACTTCTGTAGAAACTATAAGAGGTACTCTTTTTGTCTGCAATCATAAAGCTTATGTGTTGATTGATCCGGGGTCCACGCATTTGTTTATTTCTGAGCATTTTACATGTAGGTTAAGTTTGAAGTTTGAAACTCTAGAGTATATCCTTCATGTAAATACCCCTATGCGTGAGTCCTAGAGGACGGATAGGATCTGTAGAGGATGTGAAGTAAAGGTGGGAGATCGAATAATGTTAGCAGATCTAATGATGTTAAATATACATGAGTTTGATTTAATTTTGGGAATAGATTGACTGGCAACCAATCGAGTGAGTTTAGACTGCTACGCTAAGATTATAACTTTCTCCCTACCTGAACCTTACAGTGTACGTTTGAAATGTTGAGGAAATAAATGTGTGAATTTTTTGTAAGAAAATTGGAATTTATAATGTTACCTTTTGAGAGTATTGAATTTGATTTTTAATGTGAAAGTTATGAAGCACTCATCTCTGATGATAACTGGGAACATCCGAGGATTGAGGCTATACCCGTGGTGTGTGAATTTTCGGATGTCTTCCCAGATGAGTTGCTCGGTTTACCACCAGAGAGAGAGAGCTAGAGTTTACCACTGATTTGGTACCAGATACTCAGCCTATCTCTAGACCTCCGTATAGGATGACATTAGTGGAACCAAAGGAATTGAAGAAACAACTATAGGAGTTATTAAATCAAGGATTTATTAGACCCATTGTATCACCATGGGGAGAACCAGTGTTATTCGTAAGGAAGAAGGATGGTAGTCTCAGATTATGCATAGACTACCGACTATTGAATAAAACCACGGTGAAGAATAAATACCCACTGCCAAGGATTGACGATTTGCTTGATCAGCTGAGAGGGGCCTCAGTCTTCTCTAAAATTGATTTAAGATGGGGCTATCACTAATTGAGGATTAAGCAGGAAGATATTTCGAAGACGGCCTTCAGGAGAAGGTATAGCCATTATGAATTTCTAGTAATGCCCTTTGGATTGACAAATGCCCCTGCAACCTTTATGAGGTTAATGAATGAGGTGTTCAGAGACTATCTAGATAAGTTTGTGATAGTCTTTATTGATGATATCTTGGTGTACTCGCGATCTTATGAGGAGCACGCACAGCAATTGTGGTTAGTACTTCAGATACTCCGAGATAAGCAATTATATGGAAAGCTTAGTAAGTGTGAGTTTTGGCTAGATCGGATAGCTTTCCTTGGTCATATAGTTTCAGAGAAGGAGTATCAGTTGATCCAATTAGAGTGGAGGTTGTACTTAAATGGGAAAGACTGAGGACAGTTACAGAGGTACGAAGTTTCCTTGGTTTGGCAAGGTATTACAGAAGATTTGTGGAGGGATTTTCCAGGATTACCACTCCTTTGACCAAGCTCACGCGTAAGGAGACTCTGTTCATATGGACTGATCAATATGAGCTTAATTTTCAGGAATTAAAGAGAAGATTAACAGCGGCACTTGTGTTGACTATCCCTGAGGGATCAGGAGGAATTTCAGTGTATAGTGATGCTTCCCATCAAGGATTGGGGTGTGTGCTCATGCAGCATGGAAGAGTGGTCGCCTATGGGTCGCGACAGTTGAAAGATCATGAGCGGATTCACCGCACGCATGATTTGGAGTTAGTCGCTGTGGTATTTGCCTTAAAGATCTGGCGGCACTACTTATATGGGGAAAGATTCCAGGTCTTCACTGACCATAAGAGTATGAGGTATCAGTTTGATCAGAAAGAGTTAAATATGAGACAAAGGAGATGGATGGAACTCCTTAAGGATTATGACTATGAGATTCTATACCATCCGGGGAAGGCGAATGTAGTTGCTAATGCCCTGAGCAGGAAGAGTATGATAGCTGCTATGATGATCAGGGAATGGGATTTATTGGAGCAGTTCGCTGAACTTCAGATCAGAGTTAAAGAGGTAGAGACTGGATTTTTGGCTAGCCTATGAATAAAGCCCAGGATCATGGATCGGATTAGAATTGGACAGCTTGATGATCAGAGGTTGATTGATATGGTTAGCCAAGCTGAGCAGACTTCGCAGTCGGATCTCATAGTCAGTGAGGATGGATTGTTGAGATTCAGATGATGAATTTGTGTACCGGATGATGATACCCTGAAGAAACAGATAATGAGAGAATCCCACTGCTCACGATACACCATGCATCCAAAGAGTACTAAGATGTATCGAGATTTGAGAAAGGTATACTGGTGGAGTGGTATGAAGCGAGACATGGTAGATTATGTGGCTAGATGTTTAGTGTGCCAGCAAGTGAAGGCTAAGCATCAGAAGCCTCGAGGATTATTACAGCCTTTACTTGTGGCTACATGGAAATGAGAGAATGTCACCATGGACTTTATTATGGGTTTACCGAGGACCCGAAGAGGTCGTGACGCTATATGGGTCATAGTGGATAGACTTACAAAAAGTGTCCACTTCCTTGTCATCAAGAGCACAGATACTGTGGATGCCTTAGCTGAATTATATGTCAGCGAGATAGCTAGATTACATGGGGTTCCAGTTAGTATTACTTCTGACAGAGATTCTCGATTTACCTCCAGATTTTGGACCCATTTTCAGGAGTCCATGGGATCTCGATTGAGTTTTAGTACCGCCTATCATCCTCAGACAGATGGTCAGTTAGAGAGGATTATTCAGACCCTAGATGATATGTTGAGGGCGTGTAAGATGGATTTTAAGGGATCATGGGATGATCACCTACCCCTAGCAGAGTTTTCGTACAATAATAGCTATCATGCAAGTATTGGAATGGCACCTTTTGAGGCTATATATGGTAGGAGGTGTAGATCCCCTGTAGCTTGGGAAGAAGTGGGTGACAGAAAGATAAATGCTCCCGAGCTTGTTGAACAGGCTATACAGAGTGTGAAATTTATTTGTGAGAAATTACGGGCTGCACAGACTAGATAAAAAAGCTACGCAGATGTGCGTAGACGGCCACTCGAGTTTGATGTTGGTGATGCAGTATTTTTGAAGATATCACTGAGTAAGGGTATCATGAGATTTGGAAAGAAAGGGAAATTGAGTTCTCGATACATTGGAACATTCGAGATTCTTGAGAGAGTGGGAGAGGTAGCCTACAGGTTGGCATTAGCTCCACAGATGTCTGGAATACACAATGTCTTCCATGTATCTATGTTGAGGAAGTACCACCCAGACCCTTCCCATGTCATAGAGTATGAAGAGATGAATATACAAGAGGATATGAGCTACACTGAAGAATCCGTCCAAATCCTTGATAGGAAAGAGAAGGTACTTCGAACTAAAAGCATCCCATTAGTGAAAATTTTATGGAAGCATCACTCAATAGAAGAGGCAACTTGGGAATTGCAAAGCCTCATAGGAGAAGTACCCCTATCTGTTTGACGAGTCGAGTTAAATTTGGAGGACCAAATTCTTTAAAGGTGGGGAGGATGTGAGACTTGAGAATTTTATACATATCTAATTATGTAATGTGAACATGAGTGTAATTGATTGAGCTCAATGTGATGTACTCATAAATTGAGGTGGTACAGAATGAAATTTCTAAATGATGACTGAGAAATAATCAATGGAGTAAATTATAGCAATTATATATGGAGATTTTATGCCAAGTGTGCGACCATAGTGTGAAACTATGAGGCCAGATCGATCTTGGAGAAGAAGGGATCGATATGGTAGGCCAAAGTCACAAGGAATGAAAAATTTAAACGAGCAAATCAATCTCCTATGAAAGCAGATCGATCTCCTTGTGATTCTACCTTAAAGGAATTGATCTCCTACAGGAGCAGATCGATCTCTAAATGTTTTTGTAAAAATCAGATCGATCTCCTCATAAGGAGTAGATCGATCTCCTCAAGATTATGAGATCGATCTTGCCCCTACGACAGATCGATCTGGTAGGTATAAAAATTGCCTAAAATATTCTCAATTCAAAGGTAGATCGATCTCCTGCCTTCTGCCTATATAAGGGCCCTTGTGGTTTTGCTAGAATTCATCTTTTCTCTCTCTAGAAATCGAAAACCCTTATTTTGATCGAATCCCTAACTTTCTCTCTCTTTCAAAACGTCCATTTTCGTTCGAATCAGAGGTTGTGGTAAGAGGGAAACTTGTTCCTCATAAAAAGGGGAACAACATACTTGGAAATCGAAGCACGATTTGAGCTAAGGTATGAATTGAGCACTTCACAAGTTTTGGGTAAATTTTTAATCTTTAATCCTTGATTTTGAAGTAGATTTTTGCGATTGTGGTTGTAGATGTTGTGATGAATTGGCTGAAAATGGTTAGGGTTGTTAGAATTATTGAGGTATTGAGGAATTATGAGAATGTGAGTAATTATGCTCGATGTTGAGATTTGAAACAATGTGACGATGTGTTCATGATGTTTTTACATCGTTGGGACAGCCAGGGAGTTCTAGAGAGGAATACGAGGCTAGTCCATCGTTCGGGGGAAACGATTGTACTATACGAGGTGCAACGAGGTAAGGGAAAACATAAACTCCTTTGTATATGTGATTTGTGATGATATTTGTAGCATGAAATATTTTTGAGAAACAAGCATGTTTTACGAGTTATGATTGATTTATTACATGGTTTTATAGCCGGTTGGGGCCCAATTCTTATGAGTTGTAAACAAAGTGTGAAATTGTTTTACAAACTGTTTGAGTTTAAAAGTGAAAAAGGATTTGGGCTCTACGCTAAGGCGTACAGAGATTTGAGAGATGTGTGCGTGGTTTTACCGGTTTGAGCTTGGTTTTGACATGTTTTGTAATGAGTACAAAAAGGTTTTCAGTTGAGTTTTATAAGAGAAACCATTATGAGCTCTACGTGAAGGTAAAACAGTTTTATATGATAATGGCTGTTACTGAAGCTTAGGCGTGTCATGAGATAGCACATCGGGCCTTGCTTTGGTAGCATGTAAGTTCGGGCCTTGCTCTGGTAGCATGTAAGTCCGATATTCCTCCGCTTTGGTAGCGAGAGATGCCTCCATTTTGGTAAAGTGAGATGACCCCCGCTCTGGTAGCGCGGGGTGGCTTTGCTTTGGTAGCATGTAAGTCCGGGCCTTGGTTTGGTAGCATGTAAGATTGATAGTGTGCATAAGGAGAGGCCTTGCTCTGGTAGCATGTGTCAAGACCCTTCCTGACTAAACCAAAACCACTACAAATTTTTTGCATTTTAACTTACCTTTCTCATCATAAATGGTTGGGCTGTGATTCGATGTTAGAATCCTCGCTTACCATATCCATCATCCACTTTCATACATACAAGTTAATACATTATCTATTGACTGTAATTTCTTTGATAATACATGTAAGCTCATATAAAATCTGATACAAATACATTCCCCATAATATATATCGTATACATCATTGTGCTGTTTCTATGTTTAGATACATAACCGTACAAAATATTATACTTGTCGATCGATAGGAAATAGTACGGACAACAAGAATACGATCCCTCAAGCACACTCACTTTACGGCTAATGCTCTGTAGAGAGATGTAAAGAAAGGGGGGTGAGCATACAACGCGCTCAGTACGAAAATCAAGCAAGCAAGTAGACATCTACACTATCTACTCAAAATAATGCTATGCCTTGAAAACATCATTTCCTTAACTTATTTTAAAAGCATGTCTTTAAATAAATATATATATATATATATACTTGTACAGATTAAATCCCATGTACAGAAATCATGCTTTCTTTCTCAAATGTAGGCATGTAGTGCAAAATAATGCATCTTTATAATATCACAATGCCTTTAGATAAATCATGCCATGTATATTTAAATCACAGTAAATATGGCATTTAAATCATTCACAACACAAAATCGAATTCCGACCCATACCTCAGGTCTATCCGTATCATAAATAAATCATTCAAGTGATATATCATGTGAGACTCTGTGGTGAAATGCAATAATATCCTGGACTATGGTCATATCCTACAATGGTGATCCTAGGCAACACAGTACTCGGTGTGCGTGGCAATCACTGCTGCAACAGGAGGGGTGTCAGTCCATCACAACCGCCAGCTATAACCTCCTCAACTCCACAACACCACACGGTACAATGTACCCCATGCCACTTGCACGGTACAACACCACACGGTACAATGTACCCCATGCCACTTGCACGGTACAACGTACTCCGTGGACCCTACATCATAGTCGAGGTGCCTGCCATAAGTCTTAGCCCTCAAACCATGGAATATCATACCACGTCTCTAAATCCACATGCGAACCTCTCATAGTGTGACACTCAGTCTACACGAAGAAATCAAGCATGGTTTTCAACATGTATTATATATCATATAAAATACAGTGCGCGCCTTTGAGCACGACTCACAGTCGACACTCCGCTCAAACACTGTTTCACATCACAAACTCAAACTCTAGTGTGAGTAAACCTCCAGCACTAGGTCTAGCATAGTTCATGTTTCAAATCAAGTACGAGCAATAGCTCCAGTACCATGCTATGCACAAAACTCATCAAATCACGTACGAGCAATAGCTCAAGTACTATGTCATGTATAAATCATGAAGAATCGAGTACGAGCAACGCTCTAGCACTCTGTCATGCATCTCATGTAAAATTCATGTACGAGCTAATCGCTCCAGCACTCTCTCATGCATATATCATATAAAACTGAGTACGAGTAATAACTCCAGCACTCTATCATGCATGTCATGGAAATCTAGTGCGAATCACAATCCAACACTAATATATGTGGAAAATATATGAAATCAAGTGCGAGCTGTGCTCTAGCACGATTTATTCTCACATAATTTGATAGATGGCTCTTTAAAAAGGGATGTTTTTCAAAACATCAAAATCAGTACTATAAAGTGTGCTTAATTCACATAACCTTAAAATCATTAGCCAATCTACCTACTCTGTTGCTAAACAATAGCAAAAATAATCAAAATGGTGGTTTCCATGCTTTTTACAACTTTTATCAAAAGTTGACTTTTTTCCTAACTAAGGGCAAAATCGTAATTTGCCACTATTGGGTCACAATAATTATTATTCACTTTCTCTGACCCTCAGAGTTTTTAAGTGAATGTAAAAGCAGATGAAAATACGTGCAGGTATCTCTAACTACTCACAAAAATCCCTTACCTGCAACACTCGAGAAATTTTACTTTCTCAACGCTGCTCGATCCAGCAGTCCGATTCGCTTCTCCAATAATCTCTGGAGCTGTATATAACTATTTATCAGGTTAATTATATTTTTCTTACTGTATTTCACATTAAATACAATTTATTTCCCTTAATGGGCTTTAATAAACCTTAATGGGCCTAACTATGCCTTAAGCCCATTTCCATTTTACTATTCATTTTCGTTGGGTTTATTGGGCTTGTGGGGCCCACCAACTCTTATTGGGCTTATCCGAGATCCATTACATCACATTGTGCCTAAAATAATTGGGCTTGGCCCATTGGACCTCTCGGGCACATGCCATGGCCGATAGCATCCTATGCCGTTGATCACATCATGGCATGCCGTCCATGTCCATTTGTTTAGCCAAATTCACTTTGGCATTTTCACAAACACTTGGTTGGCATGTCTTAAGCCTTTCCTATAGTTCATGTTGGCATTTTATCAAACACCTTATGTGCCAATATCATACAACCATCCATATGAACAAATTGATTATAACTAACCATGTCATAATCATGTATACATGCATATCAACCTATACATGTCTTAAAATCACATGGGTATTTATCAAAACTCATATACCAACTTTCGGCCATCAAATGTTCATAGTGTTTTCATGTGTTTCAATCCATAAAACAATAGCAATCAACTCTATATAACTCATAGATTAACATATATGAAGTTGAAAGCTTGAAATTATACATAGTATTTGTGTTCATACTTGTCCGAAACTTTGAAGCCTCACGGTTTGCACACTATGGCTCTGTGATAGCCAATTCCAACATATGTCACTCTCCTCTCAATTTGGAACAACTTTCATGAAGATTGCAAGTTCCAAATATGCCTTTTTCCTAGTGATTTCTAGTGAGAGAAAGCTTAGAAAACTTTTCGGTTATGGTTTCTTCACTTTGCCGAAAATGAAAGGATTAAGATGATTATGTGTTGGATGGTATTTATAAGTCCATTACTTAGTCACTAAGCTAAAATCCAGCCACCTTAATTGACTTCCAAAAAGTTTAGGTAATGGTTATCATTTTGGACTTTGCTACCTTTCATTAATGGCTTTTAACTTATTCAAATGGGCTTTCAATTAGGCTTCTCGGTTTGGGATTTCGGGCTGAAATTTTTACTACCTATTGGGCCTTCAATTGTCTCAATACTGGGCCCACAAATTGGCCCAACCAATGGGGCTTCCCAAATTCGGCCCACACTTATGATACCTTAATGGGCTTTAAAATTTCCAACTTTTGCCTATTGCATTTTTAACCATTAAATTAAATCCGAAATTCATCCAAATAAATTTTCCTTACTTCGGAGGATGAATATCTTGTATTCTAGCTAAAATTATTTTTTTCCAATTTTTTCTCCATACTTAGGTTATTTCCTAACCATGGTTAGTCAACTATGGTAAAAGTCCACTTTTCTTAACTATAGTTGACTTTTTCCTTAATCATTGATCAAGTTGACTTTTTCTCAAAATTTTGAAAGTGTCATATCTTATGTTTTACACTCTCGTCTTTACGTTTTGGCCGATTTCGGGAAGTGAATATACCTAAAACACCTCGAACGACTTAAAAGGTCTGTTTTGCCCCTTTTTTGGCATTTACTCTACCTCTATGTGTTCGGGACCAAATCAAACTGACTTTCCTTCATAAACTTTCTATATTTTCACATCATAAGTTCTTCTCTTTAGTCAGAATGATTTAGATCCATTCGGTTTAACCTGTAGCCCTCATAATTCAGATTAGGCCTTTATGTAGCTTTTAAGTGTTAAAGCATTTCACTAACACTTAAATCTAGTAAATACTCTTCTTATGATTTAAATAACTCAATACATGTCTGTACATGTATAAATCATAAGGAACAAGCTACATAAAAATACAGGTCTGACAGCATGTAAGTCCGGGCCTTGTTCTGGCAATACGTAATATACCATGCACATGACCATATTGTCGACGTTCCCTCTTTTGAGGATGCCTGAGATTCGCACCCAGAGGAAATTATTTTGATGTGCCATGACAGATGTTTTTATCTGAGTTTTTATTTGCCTAGTCTCCATTTTACACATGAGATTGTGTTTTGTGGCTTTGCCTCATGCATTACTATTGAGGTGATTTCTATCACGTTTTTACGAGAAAAGCCATTATCGCATCCTGATTTCCACATGCTTATAACTATGGTTTTTGTACTGAGCTATTTACTCTCTTGTTTCCACATGATCTTAGAGAGATGAGATGATAACGATGTTTTAATGATATCATGCTACATTTTCTATTGAGCTTATTGAGTTTCTTCTAGAAAACAAAATGATTGTGATGTGTAATTGATGATTTTGTAATAAGTTCCTTACCCCCCTTACTGAGCGATTTAGAAGCTCACCCTATTTTTAATATCTCCCAGATTTCTTCAAGTGAAGTTAGTTTCCTGCGACGTACGGAGTAGTGGCTAGTGCAGGACTTGAGCTCCAGGTCATATATTGTATTTTGAGGTATACTTTAACATTTCATGTACCCAGACTAAAGTTGTATTTACAGACACTTGATGAACGATGATGTATGGGCTGTATTAGGATTAATTAAATCTGTATTGAGGATTGTATATGCTATGATATATGAATATTAGATGATGAGATCCTGAGGTGAAAGTTTTATAATGAATATATGATGATGCATGACACTGCACAGAAATGCACCTAAAATTGTGTATTAATGTAAATAAGTTTTAAATTTGCCCTGTTTTTTGTGCTTCCGGGGCGTCACAGTAATCATGCTTAGCTATATGAATTACACCACATGTATCATTTTCACCATAAACTAAGCATGATACCCCATTAAACCCTAAGTAGTCGAACCCTAAACTTTATCATCCATGTATTATCATTTCATTCTAACTTCATGTAAGATCACTACACCACTAGACAATTGAAATATCTTGAAATTAAAGCTTGAAACAACACCTACCCTTATAAATCACAACTTGGCTGAATTTAGCTCACCACCAAGGAGACCTTTTTGTTTCAAATAAAAACCATAGAATATATAGTATTAAATTGGAAGCTTGAATTAAAGCCTAGGTACTAGATCTCACCTTGGCCAAAAGTTACTTCACTATGTTTTCCTTAATGAATCTTGATATAACTTGAAGAAATAAGGTGGGAAATGAAGTTAGGAAATGAAGAAGACTTTGAAAAGCACTAAAGGAAGAAGAATCAAGGCTAAAATTCATGGAAAATTGTTAAAGGTTCACAGTTTTATCATTTAGCATAAGTTTCTTTCTTTTTCTTCTATTTTCTTCATTGTTTTCGATTTCCAATAGAAATATAAGGTGTCAGCTAAGTTTCATGGCTTATTTAAGCAAATTTGGTGTATTTTAAATCGTAATCAATTAATGAAAAGTTTATGTTATAAGCTTAGTGTGATATTCAGTTTAGCCATTTTTCACTAAGTACACCATTTTCGTAATTCTCATTGGTTCACATTTTTTGATAAGTGAAATTTTCATTAATTCCATGCATGTCTCGTGCAAATAAGGTGACATTAGTGGAAAATGCCAAAGGTGGCCGGCCAGGCTTTATTTCATTCGTATTTTCACCTGGTTTCGCTTATTTCGGTCTTTTTGGATTTTAGCTTCATAATTTTCGAGACTGTGATTGACATGACATTTTAAAGGCTTGACATAACTCGGTTAATACCCTTAAAAATCTATAGTGTCCATTTGGTCAATATAACAATTTGACCTATGAAAACTGCATTTTTTTTATTTGTTACACGTTTTTTGAGATAAGTCATAATTTAAATTTTATGCTCAACTGACTTACCGAAGGTCATATATCATCATTTTATGATGATTCAGAGATATCTGGGTAGGTATGCACTCCATCAAGGTCCGCATACCTCTTTGTATAAGAGTTGGCCTCATTGCACTTAAAACTAAAAATTCGCGATTTATCCATCCTACACTGTTCAACTAGTCAAATATAATATAATAAGTATAGAAATGACAATTCTTACTTCAAATCATTAACTGTAAACACCGCAAATTTTTTGTATTTAATTAAACAACAAAATTAAATGAAAATATGTTATAAGAATATATATTTTTGTTAAATTGAAAATGTATTTAAAAATGATAAAAATAATTACAATAAAAATATATATGTATTTGTCAAATTGAAAATGTAATTTTAAATAAAAAAACAACATATAAGTATAATAATAAATAAAACAAAGTAGAATAGTAAAACATAAACAAAATAAATAAATGATATAAATAAATTTTATATAATAATAATATATATAATAATGGAGTACGGAATTGGCTCCGAAAATAAGCTAATTCTCGCATTCGTTTCCTTTCAAAAAACAAAGGTATCCTCTGTTGAAGCGGAAGGGAAAAAAAAGAAGAGAAGAAAGGGAGAAGAGAAAGGTGAGGGCTGAAGCAAATCGAGAGGAGAAAGAGAGAAGAGAAAGGTGAGGGCTGAAGCAAATCAGGAGGAGAAAGAGAGAAGAGAAAGGTGAGGGCTGAAGAAAATTGGGAGGAGAAAGAGAGAAGAAAGGTGAGCGCTGAAGCAAACTAGGAGGTGAAAGAGAGAAGAATGAAGGAAGAGATGGCAGAAGAGAGAAGCTGGAGCTGAAGCAAACCGGGAGGAGAAAGGGAGAAGAAGGAAGGAAGAGATGGCAGAAGAGAGAAGCTAGAGCTGAAGCAAACCGAGAGGAGAAAGGCAAGGCTGAGCAATAATGAAGCATGACAAAAAAGAGGGAGAGAAGGAAAACTGAAGCAAGCCGAGGAAGATAGCAGAAGAGGAGGCAGTTGAAGCAGGTCGAGAGCAGGAAAGGAAAGCAGTAGGGAAATGTGTAAAGGCTGACTGCTGGAACTGGAGACCCGAAACAGAGCAAGATCGGAGCAGGGACAGGGAATCGGTGAAGCAAAAAACGGTGACTGAATGAGGATGATGAGGATGACGATGGAAGCCAAGCAGAGGAAGGTTCAGTGGGGAGGGGATGATGTAACAACAAACAGTGGAGAGGAAGAAGAACAGTGAGCAATAGCCGAGGGAAGAAAAGAAAAAGAAAAAGGGAAAAGAAATGAAGAAGAAAGAAAGAAAAAAAAGCTGGAAAGTGAAGAAGAAAAAAGGTAATATATATAATATACATATATATATATATATTTATGTTTATATGTATGTATGTGTAAGTTACCATAGGTGTTAAAAAAAAGGAGAAATGAGAAGTTGACAAAAAAATATAATAATGAATAATAAAAAAATAATAAAATATATATGTATATACTTATGTAAAAAAAATATATATATATATATACATATAATAAATGTGTGTGTTAGTATAAGTGCATACGAACAAAAAATCAAATAAAAATAAATATACATGTTTTAGCCTAGGTATGTACAATTATGTACACACACGAAGTAGTAACGAGTAGGAAATGTATAAGATGATAAGAGAAAATGATGATTTAATTGGGAACGTAGCTAAAGACTTTGTAGTAGGATTAAATTTTTGAATGTATGATGGAACTGGAAGAAAAAAAGGGAATTTTGTAAACTCCATGAGGTTAATTATATATTTTGATGCAATCTTAGAAAGTTAGAATTTAAATTCCAAGTATATTTTCATAGACGAATAAGGTTATGATTTTGACACATTGTGGACAATTCAGATAAATAGGATACTAAGAATACAAATTTCGGTGTAGGAGAATCATAGAAGGATTTAGGGGAGATACTTTGAGGCGTCACTACTCGAACTTGGAATTTTTTATAAACCGAGGTAAGGGGTAGAATTTAATTTAGTTATGATAATGAACCCTCATTGCATTGATAAAAAGATTTTATGAAGCAATATTATGTTTTGAAATGATTTATGATTGTTTTCATACTTATGGAATGGTTTATGAAACATGATTTCGTTTTAGGAAATATTCCCCGAGTACATCTATGTTTATGAAATGAATTTCACTGAAGTATGAAAATGCATGGAAGCTTTATAATGGTTTGTAATTCTATATTTATATTTTGAAAGAAACTATTGACAATTTCAAAAGTGTATAAAAAAAAGGGGAAAAGAAATTTTTGAGACTATAGGCTTCATGCATAGCTACTTTTTGTGGTGCTCCAGCTCCACCACTTGAGTGTCGGTACGTAGGGCTCCTGAAGCAGTTGACTCTACCTGTGTGGTAGATGTCTCGCTACTTGTGGTTAATGATGATGATGTTTTGGTAGTATCTCATGCCCGCGCAACACGCATGAATGTTTCCCACGCGGAGAGTGCCTTTGGTGCCCGTGCCCTAGCTAGGTGCTAGAGAAAGTAAGAAAGAGAGATACTACCCATGTTTTATGAAAGTGTTGTATGACCATGATCCAGTCTACAGCCCCTACCATGGCCATAGGTACGATGACCCTCTACGGAGGATGACACGTATCGTATGACTTAGTTATAGCCTAGTCTCCACGATTATGATTATAATGATGATGCTGATGAATGTTTATGTTTTTCTGAGATTATGACAAATGTTTACGAATAATTATGATTTTTGACAGGAAGTTTAAGAATGATTATGTTTTATGAAATGTTTATGAATGATGATGATTTTATGAAATCATCCATGAATGATGAAACTTTTATGTAACAGTTAAGCATGTTATTTGATTTAAAGAAACTCATGCTTCATATTTTCTTATGATGACTAAGCACGTAAAGAAAGTTTTACACATCTTTTAAAAGATTGGTTTATGAATGATTTTACATGCTTTTACATATCAGAACTACTTTAAACATATTATCTTACTGGGATTTTTCCCGAAAGCTCACCTCTCTACCTTTCAGACAATTTGTAGTGATCTACAGGCGCTATCTGTCGCGTACACGACGTAGGCTGGTGGGAAAGAGCTACCTTAGACTACTTTTTGTACATGCAGAAAAGGTATATTATTACATTCCTTTACCAGACACATTTTGTATGCACAGACATATATTGAAAATATTTTGTTGGAATGTAATTTGTAAGAAAACAAATGTAAAGAATATTCCTTTTGGGAATTTGTCTCGAAGTAATTGGTCTTGGTTTGAAATAGATGTATTGGATTGATGATGTGGATTTGGAAAGCGTGTTTGGTAGTTGTGGATATCTAGGATTGTTAAAAACAATTGGTTTGCAGGTGGGTAGGCTTATATATAAGCCGTTATGCTGTCGAAATTTCTATCAACCATATAAATTAAAATGTGAAACTTAAATATAATTACGGATAAAGAAGTAAGAAAATGAACTGACACTAAACAGAAATAAAACCTAAGTGAATAAAGGAATAAGTGGAAAAATTCAAGTTACAAAAAAAAAAATATCCCTCAAATTTTCAAAGGTCAAGGGTTGTTACAGTTTAAGGTGGTATCAGAGCGAAGGTTGTCTAGTACTGTCAGTGTCGAAAATAAGGATAAAAATTACATCCCGAATGTCTGTGCTTGTCTAGTTGTTGGCAATGTATACCTAATGAAGTTAAGATTTGATCTTTGGTTTACGCGCAGGTATTAGATCATGTGCTTAATGAGTGGAAGACGAGGACGCCCTCGGAGGTAAGCTCAACCACCTCTACACCCTTCACCGCAACCAGAGAGTCCCAATACTCATATGGCTAGGTTTGAGCAGCGTTTGGAGCAGTGCCTCGAGTGAGGCTTGGAATCGATAGCTTCCATGGTTGCCCAACACTTAGGGGAAATTGCCTCTGATTTAGCTGGCACAACACCAATTCCTACTCTGGTGCCGACTCCTCCACAAGTACCACCTCCACCTCCTCCTCCACAAGTACCCCTAATACCTATGGCACCTTAGCCACCTATACAGACTCAGACGAAAGAGAGAGATATTGGTAGGATGAAGGACTTCTTGAAAATGAAGCCTCCAGCATTCAAGGGAGTTAAGAATCCAGTAGAGGCTGAAGAGTGGCTAGTAGACCTCGGGAAGATCTTTGATTATCTGAGGTGTTCTTATGTAGAGAAGGTTTCTATGGCCACGTACATGTTGAAAGGCCAAGCAGAGTATTGGTGGGGATCCACCAAGATCCTTCTGACAGCCTAGCATCCGGTGATTAGTTGGGATACATTCTTAACAGCCTTCAGACAGCAGTATGTTCCACGAGCTACCCAGTAGAAGTTAGAGACGAACTTTTTGAATTTGGTATAGGGCAGTATAACTATAGATGAATACGAGAGTAAGTTTACTATGTTGATGAGGTATGACCCTGAGACGTTCCAGAATGAAGAGCATCGTACTGAGAGGTTTCTAGCCGGGTTAAAGCTAGCTATCCGAGATCAACTATTGGGGTTTTGGATTACTGAGTTCAAGGATGCCCTCAGTAGAGTACATATGATTGAGAGGGGTCTAAATGTTACACAGACGGCGTATGGCTCTAAGAGAAAGAGCAACGATAAGGGTAGGAAGATGGAGTTTGTGAGACAAGATTATCGGAGGGGCCAACCCGAGAGGCAGAGGACAAATGAGTTTCGAACTAGGGTTGATAGACCAACAGTTCCTATACCTACTCCCCAGATTGCTATAGGTCCGCAACAATATAGGAAGTTGTGCAAAGAGTGTGGGAAACTCTATGGAGGTGTTTGTCTTATGGCCACAGGGAGCTATTTTGGGTGTGGACAGAAGGGACACATGGTAAGGGATTGCCCACAGAACCAGATTCCATAGCCCCCAGAGCAACCACGATAACCTGAGAGGCAAGCTCCCCAAAGACAAATCCCACAGATACGGGCTACCGTATCAGAGAAGGGCAAGAAGCCTGTCACTCATGGGAGAGTCTTTGCCTTGGACAGAGAGACTGTTGATACTTCCACTGAGACCATTCGAGGTAAGCTTTTAATTTGCAATCACGAGGCACATGTACTATTTGATCCAGGTTCCACACACTCTTTCATATCACCCTATTTTGCACGTAATCTACATATCAAGCCTGAACCTCTAGAGTTTATGTTACACATTAGCACACCCATGTATAAATCCCAAAAGACTGATATGGTGTGTAGAAATTGTGAAATCAAGGTTGGAGATAGGATCATATTAGCAGATCTAATCCTGTTGAACATGTATGGCTTTGATGTAATTCTGGGTATGGATTGGCTAGCCACCAATTACGTAAGTATAGACTGCTACACTAAGACTGTAACCTTCTCCTTACCTAATAAGTTAAGAAATAAATTACATGATTTTGACT
Organism: Firmiana major; assembly: GCA_033439115.1. Lineage (NCBI taxonomy): Eukaryota > Viridiplantae > Streptophyta > Magnoliopsida > Malvales > Malvaceae > Firmiana > Firmiana major. The sequence goes on from CM065909.1 coordinate 6,374,144, forward strand.
GTTGATGAAAATTTCTGATGAACGTGTTAATGTGAGGGTTATGTTGCACTCATCTTCGATACTAGTCGAGAACGTCCAAGTATTCAGGACATACCAGTGGTATATGATTTCCCGGATGTATTTCCTGATGAACTATTGGGACTACCACCAGAGAGAGAATTAGAATTCACTATAGATTTTGCACCAGAGACTCAGTCAATCTCGAAGTCTCCTTATCGGATGACCCTTGTTAAACTTGAGAAAGTGAAAAAGCTGTTGCAAGACCTATTAGACAAGGGGTTGATTAGGCCAAGTGTATCCTCGTGGGGAGTTCTAGTATTATTTGTGCGGAAGAAGGATGGTAGTCTCAGGTAGGCTGCTGAACAAGGCCATAATCAAGAACAAGTATCCCTTGCCCAAAATAGATGATCTATTTGACCAGCTAATAGGGGCTACGGTGTTCTTAAAAATTGACCTGAGATCGGGCTATCACCAATTGAGGATTAGGAATGATGATGTTTCGAAAACGGCCTTTAGAACGAGATATGGTCACTATGAGTTCCTCGTGATGCCTTTTGGTCTAACTTATGCCCTAACTGCATTCATGAGCCTGATGTGAGATCTGAGAATTTCAGACATATTTTATTGATGTAATAATAATTTGAGTATAATTTATTGAGCTAAGTGAATTGTGGGAATTATAATTGGAGATTTATGTGTTAAGTGTGTAAAATGAGCATGAAGCACGAGGACAGATCGATCTGGGAGAAGGAGAGATCGATCTGGTGAGTTAAAAATGACGAGGGAAGGGAAATTTGAGGAGCAGATCGATCTCCAATGGAAGAGATCGATCTCCTTATGAATCTGTTTGAGAAGGGATCGATCTCAGGAGGAAGAGATCGATCTCCAAATGAATCTGTTTGAGAGAAGATCGATCTCATGAGGAGGAGATCGATCTCCAAATGCTTCTGTTTGGGGAGAAGATCGATCTCCTTAGGAGCAGATCGATCTCATAAAGCCATAAAGAGATCGATCTCACCCCTCGACAGATCGATCTCCTAGGCATAAAATTGCCCAGATCGTCCCCAAATTTCAAACACAGATCGATCTCATCAAGAGGCAGATCGATCTCCTACCTCCAGTCTATATAAGGAACCCGTGTTTTCTCTGCAATTTCACTTTCTCTCTCCTCCAAAACCTCCATTTTTCCAAAAACCTAGTTTCTCACTCCTCCAAATCCCCCATTTTCGGCCGAATCAGCTATTGTGGTAAGAAGGAAAGTTGTTCCTCATCAAAGGGAGAACAACATACTTGGAAATCGAAGGACGAATCGAATCGAGGCGAGAGTTGTGCGTCTCACAAGCTTTGGATAATTTCTAAACCTCGATCTTGATATTTGAGCTGATTTTGATGTTATTAGTGGTTGTAGTTGTGTTGAAATAGTTGAGAAATGATTAGGGATTTATGAATTTCAATGTGGATAGGGTGACAATGATATTTAGCGATTTTGGTGAATTTAGGAAATTGTGAGCTATAAATGGAAAATTGGACAATGTGGTGAATTAGCATAGACGATTTAACTTGAGAAATGTAGGACGTTGAGATATTGAAAACGAGGTTGTAGTTTAAGGTTGAGTTACGAGAATCGAGAGGTTTGAGGAGTTATGAGCAATTATGCTCGATTTTGAGAATTGAGGTTTATGTGATGTTGAGTATTGATGTTTTAACATCGTTTGGACAGCTCGGGAGTTCCAGAGTGGAATGCGAGGCTAGTCCGTGATACGGGGGAACGATTGCACTATACGAGGTGCAAAGAGGTAAGGGAAATCTAAACCATTTGTGTATGTGATTTGTAAACTGTTATAGCATGATTTATGATTTATAAACAAGCATGTTGAGAGTTTTGTGTTGAGATTTAAACTGCACACGATTTTATAGCCGGTTGGAGCCCAATGGTTTATGGGTTTATAACTGGGCTCTACGTTAAGGCAATATTGTGATTTGAGAAATGTGTACGTGTGCTTTGCCGGTTGGAACTCGGTTTTACTATGTTTTGTGTTGAGTACAAAACGATTTCAAATGAGTTTTATGAGAGAAAACCATTACGAGTTCTACGTGAAGGCAAACCTGTCTTATGTGATAAGACTTGGGTGTGTAGTTGTGAGTACACACCGGGCATTGCTCTGGTAGCATGTAAGCCCGAATTCTTCTCCGTTCTGGTAACGTTGAGAAACCCCATTGGTGGCAGTGCCACGTTGAGAAAACCCCATTGGTGGCAGTGCCATGTTGAGAAAACCCCATTGGTGGCTGTGCCACGTTGAGAAAACCCATTGGTGGCTGTGCCACGTATACCCCATTGGTGGCTGTGCCACGTTATACCCCATCGATGGCTGTGCCACGTATACCCCATTGGTGGCTGTGCCAGTTATACCCCATCGGTGGCTGTGCCACGTTGAGAAAACCCCATTGGTGGCTGTGCCACGTTGAGAAACCCCATTGGTGGCAGTGCCACGTTGAGAAACCCTATTCTGTGGCTATGCCACGTGAGAAAATAATTCAGTGGCTTTGCCACGTGTGTTTTGTGGCTATGCCACGTGAGAAAATAATTCAGTGGCTTTGCCACGTGTGTTTTGTGGCGATGCCACGAGTGATATTAAATCAGTGGCTTTGCCACGTGTGTTTTGTGGCGATGCCACGAGTGATTTTAAATCAGTGGCTATGCCACGTTATTTGAGAAAGCGTTTAACGCGTTATTTTCACATGCTTTGTTAATGCTCTAGAGTGAGCCTTTTTACTTCATGTTTTCACATGACTTGACACATGAGAGTGTCGTTTTGAGTATTTTCATGCTATGGCTTTCAAATGAGTTTCACATACAAATAAATGTTTTGTGATGTGCATTTTGGTTTATGAAATGAGTCCCCTACCCCCCTTACTGAGCGATTTAGAAGCTCACCCTGTTTTTCTTTCCCCCCAGAGTTCTTCAAGTGAATAAGGACTTCTCTGCGACGTACGGAGTAGTGGCTAGTGGAGGATTCGAGCTCCAGGCTATATATATTGTATCTTAAGGTATATTTATCTTTTCATGTACCCAGACTATTATTGTAATTACAGACACTTGATGTATAACATTATATGGGATGTATTAGGATTAATTAACTCGAGATGGATTAATGTATTTGATATGATATATAAATTCTAGTGATGAGATCCTGAGGCATAATGATCATGATGATGTATGACACTGCACAGGAATGCACCTTTAATTGTGAATTAACGAGTAAAAAGTTTTAAATTAGCCCTATTTTCCGCATTTTCGGGGCGTGACACCTGATGAATGAGATGTTCTAGGAGTATCTAAATCAGTTCATCATAGTTTTTATCGACGATATTTTGATCTATTCAAAGTCCTGAGAGGAGCATGAGCAGCATTTGAGAGTAGTGCTCTAAACTCTCAGAGAGAAGCAGTTGTATGGTAAGTTGGATAAGTGTGAGTTTTGGTTGGAGCAAATAACTTTTCTGGGCCATATTGTTTCTAAGGGGATAGAGTGTCAGTGGATCTGTCTAAGATTGAGGCAGTACTCAAATGGGAAAGGCAGAAAATCGTTACAAAAATCCAGAGTTTTTTGGGACTAGCTGGATATTATAGGAGGTTTGTAAAAGGTTTCTCCAAGATTGCCGCTCCACTGACTAAACTGATACGCAAGGATGTTCCATTTGAGTGTACTGATCAGTGTGAGCAGAGTTTTCAAGAACTTAAGTAGAGGTTGACCACCACCCCAGTCGACCATTCTTAGTGGATCTGGAGGTTATGCAGTATAGAGTGATACATCATACCAGGGCTTGGGGTGTATACTTATGTAGCATGGGAGAGTAGTCGCGTATGGTTCGAGTCAACTTAAGAATCATGAAAGGAACTACCCCACCCATGACTTGGATTTAGTTGCGATTGTTTTTGCTTTGAAGATATGGTGGCACTATCTATATGGGGAAAGATATCAAATCTTCACTGGCCATAAGTGTCACGACCCTCAACTTACCAAAATTACGTACAAATTTTTTTCATTTTCATGCGTTGTTTATCAATCATCCTTACCTCGAATCGTGATCAGCTACACACTCAACAGTTGGGCTGTATGTCAATGTCTACCTCATCCATCCATAACAATTAAATTTCAAAAGTAAACACTTTTATAAATACATCAGAGTTACTGTTTACAAGTGTTTACATTGTTTTACATCCCCAATGTTTACATACAAAATGCTACTATGCTATGTCTAGTTTAGATACAAAATAATTCAAGTGTGTATACCTTTAGCGATGGGATGCAGCGAATACAAAAAGGGAACGCCTCTAGTCACGCTCACTCTATACTCAAATCTCTGTAGAGAGGGGGAAAATAAGGGGGGTGAGCAAACCACACGCTCAGTAAGGCAATCATGCGAATAGGTAGATACTGTACTATCTACGTGATTGTGATGCCATGCTCAAAAGCATTTAGTTCATCATTTATCTCAAAATATGAGTGTATGATTGTGTTAATGGTATGTAAAGCATTCATGCTATTAAAATCCAGTGCACAATTCAATTCAAAGCATGGCATTAACCATCATGCATAATTTATAAGTAAAGCAAGGCATTAATCATCATGCATATTTCACAAGTAAGCATGGCATTAAACATCATGTGTTGTGCACTTTGAAACCATTAACATACTTTCATCTCAAAACACTTTAACTCTAGTCAGGATTCGGTCCCTCCCTTGGACTATCCTGACCCACAAAACATTTCGAACATTGATTTATTCTCAAAGAAATAGACATGTGAGATAGGCAATTTAATAAGGGAAATAACCACTAAGTCTATAGCCATAACCTGTGATATCAGCTACACGGATCAGGTGTACGGGATATCACCACTATCTGCTTCCACACGGGAGGTGAGTCAAATCCTACCCACCAGTCCATAGCAGATCTCGTCCGAAGATGGCATATCACAATCTCAACACGATACAACGTACTCCATGCTACTTACACGGTACAACGTACTCCGTGAACCCACATCAACATATCATATCACGCCACATCTCAAACGCACGTGTGAGCCTATTTAATCAGTACGATCTCTTGTCTACCCGAAGCTCCTAACACTGCTATCAACATGTCAAAATATCACAAATGCACGTGTGAGCCTATTTAATCGGTGCAACACCCAGTCTGTCCGAAGTTCCAAGCACGGCAACAAATAAGGCGGACATCTAGTGCGAGCTAAGCTCCAAGCACCATGCCAAAACCAGTATGAAAATCCATGTGAAAACTAGTGCGAGCTAAGCTCCAGTACTCAAGTGTATAAAACACGTCAAATCTCGTGCGAGTCATACTCTAGCACGCTTTCATTCTCATGAAAACAATGTAGGTGGCTTAATTATTTGTAAAGTATGGTTAACAAACCAAAACAACTCATTTCTTTTGCAATTCATTTAAAATGTTAGCCAACCTACCAATCCTTGACTAAAAAGCAATAAAACATGATTTTCAAGGCATTATGCTTTGTTTTCGTGCACATTTCTCAAACAGTCAACTTTTACCCTTCAATCACCCAATATCATTTCCTAACATCTCATGCATTCTAGCAACGCATTTAAGCGCCCAAATTGCACACAGATACATCTAAGAGTCCACACAATTCCCTTACCTCAATTTATTTGAGTGCGACTCTATTTTCCTCTTAGCTTCTTGCGCTCTTGGCTCGCCTTGTTCCGGTGTATCCTCGGAAGCTGCGATTTAATCATCCAAACCACTTGAGTTAAAATTGTTAACTCACATTTGACCTTATTAGTCAATATAATTCATCTATGCATCTACCAATGCCTTAATCCACATTTTACCCATTTTTGGTGAATCTCACTATTTCTTCGCTAACAACATCTTAAAATCATACTTATAACATCTTTATCATCTTAAAATATCCTATTCATCATTAACCTCAATATATCTTACTTTCTCACACTAGACAATTTCTAGGTCATGGTGGATTTATTACTTCCTAGGTAGTTTCTACCCTTTCTATGCATACCAAACAACTCCAAAATAAATGTCTACACAATGTACTTGAGTTATTTCATTTAAAAAATCACCTAGCTTGATTTCCTCTTTGCTCCAATGGAAATGCACCTTTGATCCTTCAATCCAACAAGTGGGGAAATGCCTCCAAACTATGTTGTTCTTCTCTTTGATGTGAACAACTTTGTCTCTAATAGCTTTCTCTCAAATCTTACTAAAAATGTGTGGATTTAGGAGTGAGAAAGCTAGGTTTTTAGGTTGGAAATGGGAAAGATTGGTTTTTGATACGAGCTAAATGTATTGTCCGCAAGTGCACAGGTCGTACAAGTAATAATGGGATTTGAGTCCTGGATTATTGTCCCACAGAGAAGTTGATCAGCCTAATTAACTACCAGTTAATCTTACCCTAAGTATATTCTAGCAAATTATAAATTGATGATGGGTGATCTACTAAGTTTGAAATTAAAATTACTGAAAATAATAAAAACTATAAACTAAAAAAAATAAAACTGAACTAAAATTTACTTACAGTGCTCCGAGCAAATACCTACAAAAATAATTAAAATAGTTAAAATTAATTAACGCAATTAAACTAAAATGCAAGTATGAAAATAAAGAAACAAAATTAATAAAACTAAAATTCAACAATCCTAACAATAAAATGTGCATGCAAATTAATCTAATTATGAAAATGCAATTTAAACTAACTTAATTCTTAATGAAATAAAATCCTACAAAATTAAGAAAATAACTATAAGTCTAAATGTCAAAAATATTAATTCTAAATTAATCCTAACTATATCTAATTACCAATTTAACAATAAAATCTAACTAATGCATGGGAAATAATTTTTGGATTAAATTTAAAATGAAGACTAAATTAAGAATGCATGAATCAAATTTAATATAAATTAATTCTAAATGCAACATATAAACTCTACACTAACATTAAGTCTTAACTCATATTATATAAATTCAACTACTATCAAAATTAAAACTAACAATTAAATTAACAAACAAAGAAACTATACTAGCCTACAAATTGATTTAAAACTGTACCTAAGCTAACAATTAATAATAAAACATGAAACAATTAACATAAAAGCATGAAGTTTAAATGAGACAATGTGGTGCTGCCAAACACAGCCATGCTTAATTTGCAACAAATTGGTCCCGACACATTGCACTGTACACGTTTCTTCAACCAGTTTCATTTCCATTTTGCAACAGGAGCTGTCCAGGTGCTGTGAGTGATGCACTGCTCTCGGTCTGCTCTGTCCTGCACTGCTGCGTCAGGTGCAAATCGTAACTTGCTCTAGGTGTTGCTCTAGCTTTCGAGTTTGTAGATGGTAAACTTCTGGCTCGTACTGCTACGCGTCTTCAGCTTGCCCAACTAACTAGTACGCATGTGTCCTGCTCAAGTTGTTTTCTATACATTAATGTGATTATCGACATTCCAGCCAGTAAACTCTATCAATCATGCCCGAATTCAGCTTACTGCGAAGCATCTCTTCTTCTATTCCATAAACTCAAGGATGGTCCTGCTGAATATAACCCAAACAAAAAATTATGACATGATTCACTGATCTAAACACATGAATGCAGCAATCTAAACACTATATAACCAGTATGATAAAATGCAGTAAACAAATAAGCAGAGTAACTAATGAAACCGATCCTAGTTGTATCAAGCAATAACTTCTACTTAGATCACCATCCAACATATATTCTTCAATCACCCGAGCATCACAACATGAAACAATGAACCAACAAACAACCAAACGCAGAAAATCAAAGGTGAACAGTAAGTAGAAAATGAAACAGAGGATAACAGAGTTAAAAATATGGTTCCTGTCCACTGCACCCGTGAAGTAGTAATGTACCGATTGTTCTTAGCTCATCAATCTTTATCACCAGCCAGCAACAAGTAACAATCCATAAACCTAAAAAATGCTGAGAATACAAAAATGCAAGGCAAGGGATAGCATACTGTGACGACCAAAATATAAAATTAAACTAACTCTAAATGCAGAAAATAGATGAAACCATGGAACATAAACTAAAAGAAATGAAATAAACACTAGAAAATATAAACAACCAACCAGTTAATCCAGTATTTAAAAGCAACACCAAAGAGAAATAACTAGGCATCAAGAACTGAAAATAAAAGCAAACTAACAACTCCTCATGAATACAATAATATGGACATTCATCATCATCGGATTGCTCTCATTCCAACTCTTACTGCCATAGTTCCACATTGCCATTGATGAGGACCAATACCCAACATCAGCCCACATCAACGCACCAAAACAGAAAGGCAGAGATGGAGAAAGAAGTTTTGTCACCCAAATGAAAAAATGAGCAATCCGAGAGCTAGGAAAAATAAAAGTTGTTTCAACAAAACAAAACATACACATTTTAGGAAAATCGAGAGCTAGTAAAAGAGAGGTAAATCCTTTCCATTAACTTTCATTGAATTAAATTCAAAGAAAATAAACTTTGATAATATGAACTACCAACGAAAATAGCAAATGAAGAACTTTTCATAAAAATAAGTTGCCATGAACAGTAGAAAAACTTGCTAAAACTATTCAAAATTTTTTAAAAAATAATAAAAACTTAAAGTTACCCTAAAAGTTATTTTAGCCTAACTTACATGCTTTTTCCAATTGCCATCATTTTCTATTTATATACACACTTAGGGGTACAATGGTAATTTTCCATCCTAGATGAGTTGGCATTGTTTGGCCACTTGTCTTCATTTGATTTGCTGCAGAGCAGATATTTCCACGTTACTTGTCGGTTTATCCAGTTGGCTATGCGATGTGGCCCGGCGTGTGCCTTCCAGAAGGTTCACATGGTGTCTGTTGATCTTATCGTTTTAGAGCAAATAAAATATGGACACCTAGCATCACGCGTGTCCAAACGACTGGTGACTCGGTCTACAATTTGGAAGTGGTCCAATCTCTTGTAGCTCATTTTCAACCCAATTTCGATTGAAACGACTGAGTTTCATCAAGATTTAATTTATCTGCACATTAAAGAATTTTAATTAAATATATGGGATAATTAATTTAATAATATGGGGATTAAATAAATAATTAAGAAATTAAGCACAAATAATTCTATTAAAAATAGAATTATCACACCCCCAAACTTGAGCTTTTACTTGTCCTCAAGCAAAACAAAATAAATGTAGGAATGACAAGTACAAAACATAATAATTTTCCTAATTTTATCCTCAAAGATAAAGTACTAACTCTGATATCAAAGATTCACAATTACAAGTCCAACACTTAGAATTATTCAATCATAAGTCCTAACCCAAATTGGACTCCTCGTGAGTGTGTGAAAAATGTCAAAGCCACTGCACAGTACATTATCCGGATCAGATTATGCAAACACAGTGAATGCAAAGTCAATGACATGTGATCATTCCCATAAGTTTGCTTTTCACTTCTCTCTCCACTAATGTAGTCACACTTAATCAAAGATCAATAGGACTTCATTAAGCTTGTAATGTAAGGCTGGGGTTAAGGTATGATAAAATCGATTTAGGTTTAATTACCCCTTAACATGCATTACTTCTAGGATCTTTAATGTAAGAGCTCAAATTTATTTCCCCCAAACTTATTTCTTTTGCTAAACATTTTATTCTATTTTTGTAATTTTCTTCTTTTTCTTTCTTCTTCTTTTTTTCTTTTATTTTTCATTCATTTTTTTTAACGAACTTTGACTATCTCCTAATACCCATATGTACAAAGCTCACAATATATCCCAATGACTTTCATGCTTTCGGGGTAAGGGATAGGAACAAAGTATTTAAGCTAAGGAAACTTTGCAGGTGTATTTACAAAGAAAAGCTTATTTGGCCAAGATGGGTGACTAGGGGTAAAATATGTACAGGGATGGCTAGAAAGGCTCAAACGATCCAAAGATGGCCTAAATCATCTCCCAAATTAAGTGTGATCTAATATTTCACCTCGAGACAAGATCAAACAAATTCTAGAATATGATGCACAAAATCAATTGAACAAATGCAATCCTATGTCCACATAAGCGTTCTCTAAATAAATATACCGATTCATGACATGACATATGCATAAAATGAGGATATCACAATCAGAATCAAGACAAACTCAAGAATTCAACCTCATGCTTTTCCTATAATCATGCTTCTCATTCAATCAAAATCAGACTTAATCATGGGGTCATATCATCGGAATATGGGAAAACTACATGCTAAGTACTAAATCATCCAAAAATCAAACAATTTAAGCTCAGATTTTTGAAAATTTTTTCAATTTTGCCCAAATTTTTGAAAAATACTCAAGTGATATCCCCACCCCCAAACTTAAAGTGCACAATGTCCTAAGTGTGCAGATAATATAAGAATTTAAGCTAAGGAACAGAGTACTCTTCTTTCTGATGATGATGACGAACAACTGAAGCTTGATTGAAAACATAAAACTAGAAAAGAAATCTGTAAAATAAACAAAGAAAGAAGCAACATAAAAGAAAAAGAACTATATACAAAGTGAAAAAGAAAAAATGAAGCTAAGTAGCAGGATCAGAAGTAGGAGGGTCAGTTAAAGTGGTCACAGAATGCTGACGACCAAACCCTCCCCCAAAATAATGTTTCAGTCTGCCCCCATTAACCTTAAAGGGTTGCTTCAGGGTTTTATCCATAATTTCAATGGCTCCATAAGCAAATACTTGTGTAATGGTAAAGGGACCTGACCACCTAGACTTAAGCTTTCCTGGAAACAACTTCAAGCGTGAATTAAATAACAGAACTTGCTGGCCTGACTCGAAGTGTCTCTCATTAATTTTCTTATCATGCCATCGCTTAGTCTTTTCCTTGTAGAGCTTGGCATTCTCATATGCCTTTATCTAACTGATTGAGCTGTAGTAGCCTCTTCTCCCCTGCTGCCTTTAAGTTGAAATTCAGGTTCTTAAGGGCCTAGTAGGCCTTGTGCTCAAGCTCTACTGGTAGATGACAGGTTTTACCATAAACAAGCTAATAAGGGGACATTCCTAAAGGTGTTTTGAAGGCTGTCCTATAGGCCCAAAGTGCATCATCTAACCTAATGGACCAGTCTTTCCTACTTGGGTTCACTGTTTTCTCCAATATCCCCTTAATTTCCCTATTGGACAACTCTACTTGGGCACTCGTCTGTGGGTGATAAGCAGTGGCTACCTTATGTTTGACCTCATATTTCTTTAACAGCCCATCAAAACTTCGATTGCAAAAGTGGGATCCTCCATCACTAATGATAGCCTTAGGTGTGCTAAATCGTGTGAAAATATTCTTCTCCAAAAACCTTACCACTACCTTGGCATCATTAGTTGGTAAAGCCATCGCTTCAACCCATTTCGACACATAGTCTACAGCCACAAGAATATAGAGATTGCCATATGAAGGAATAAATGGTCTCCTGAAATCAATACCCCAGACATCAAAGAGTTCTACTTCTAAAATATTAGTCAGAGGCATCTCATTTCTTTTGGAAATATTACCTACCCTCTGACATCTATCACATTTCAGCATAAAGTAGTAGGTATCCTTAAATAACGTGGGCCACAATATCCAGATTGTAAAACCTTGGCCGCTGTCCTCTCTCTTCCAAAGTACCCTCCATAATAAGAAGAATGGCAATGTCTAAGTATATCCTCTACTTCTTTCATGGGAACACACCTTCTCAAAATATGATCTTTACATTACTTGTATAGGAGGGGTTCATCCCAAACATAATACTTGACATCACTCAAAAACTTTTTCTTTTGCTGGGCAGTCAAATCAGGTTACATCACGTTACTCACCAGATAATTAACAAAATTAGCGTACCAGGGTAATCTGGAGTGCCCGAAAGTAAATAGCTGCTCATCAGGAGAGGACTCATTAATAGCTATACCATCTTCTTTAAGTCCACTCTCTAATCTAAATAGATCGTCAGCAACCTGATTCTCTATACCTTTTGTATCCTTAATTTCCAAATCAAACTCCTGAAGTAAGAGAATCCATCTAATCAGCCTCGACTTTGGATCCTTCTTGGAGACTAAGTACTTAATGGTAGCATGATCAGTATATACTGCTACCTTACTACCAATGAGATAGGAGTGAAACTTATCAAAAGCAAATACTACAGCTAACAGCTCCTTCTCGGTAGTAGCATAGTTCATCTGGGCCTCATTCAGGGTTTTGCTTGCGTAGTAGATAGCATAAAAGACTCTTCCTTTTCTTTGTCCTAGTACAACCCCAATAGCATAATCACTTGTATCACACATAAGCTCAAAAGGTAAACTCCAATCCGGAGCTATGATTACAAGGGCTGTAACTAAGTTTTCCTTCAAAGTCTTAAATGCTTCTAAGCATCTCTCATCAAAGCAAAACACAATGTCTTTCTCAAGGAGATTACATAAAGGCTTAGATAATTGAGAAAAATCCCTAATGAACCATCTGTAAAATCCCGCATGGCCCAAGAAACTTCGAATTCCTTTTACAGTGGTAGGGGGAGGTAACTTCTCAATAGTTTCCACCTTAGCCTTATCCACTTCTATCCCCCTAGCAGAGATTTTGTGCCTTAGCACTGTACCTTCTTTCACCATAAAGTGGCATTTCTCCCAATTAAGCACTAAGTTTGTTTCTTCACACCTCCTCAGTTCTAATGCCAAATTCTGCAAACATAAATCAAAGCTATCCCCAACTACTGAGAAATCGTCCATGAAAACCTCAAGAAAATCGTCCACCATATCATGAAATATGGCTATCATGCAACGCTGGAATGTAGCAGGTGCATTGCATAAGCCAAAAGGAATTCTTCTAAAAGCAAAGGTCCCATAGGGACAGGTGCAGGTAGTCTTTTCTTGGTATTTCGGGGCTATAGCTATCTGATTGTACCCAGAATATCCGTCCAACAAGCAATAAAATTTGTGACCAGCTAATCAATCTAACATTTGGTCAATGAAGGGTAAAGGGAAGTGCTCTTTCCTAGTGGCCTTGTTGAGTTTCCTATAGTCCATGTATACTCGCCAACCAGTGACAGTCTTAGTGGGGATGAGCTCATTATTTTCATTCTCGATCACTGTCATCCCTCCCTTCTTCGGGACACATTGTACTAGGCTCACCCAGGCACTATCAGAAATGGGATAGATGATCCCTGTATCTAACCACTTAATGATCTCCTTCTTGACAACTTCTTTCATTACAAGGTTCAATTGACGTTGGTGCTCTATGGATAACCTATACCCCTCCTCCAATAGTATCTTATGCATACAGATTGAGGGACTAATACCCTTAGGATCAGAGATAGACCAGCCTATAGCCTTCTGGTGCTCTCTTAAAACTTATAGTAATTTTGCTTCCTGGTCACTAGAGAGAGCAGCAGGTACTAGTACCGGTCATGTGGAGGATTCACCTAAGTAAGCATACCTAAGGTGTGAGGGTAAAGGTTTGAGCTCTAATGATGGAGGATCACTAGTGGATGGAAAGATATTTGAAGCTGGAATAGATGAAGGGTCTAGTGTCTCAAATTGGGCAATTTCCTCAAAAGGAGTGACCTCTAATAATTGTAAAGTCTCGTAGACCTCATAATCATCTTCACTGTATTCTCTAAGATCAACAGATTTCACTAAGGAGGCTTTTAAACAGTTTAAATGATGTGTCTTGGAAAACTCCTTAGTGATGTCCTTATCTACTAAATCCATCCTAAAACAATCGTGAAAGTTATTAGGGAACCTTAGAGATTTGAACACATTAAACTTGACTTCCTCATCTTGAACTCTCATTGTTAACTCCCCCTTTTGTATATCTATTAAAGTTCTACCAGTCGCTAGGAATGGTCTGCCTAGAATAATGGGGACTTCACTGTCTTCCTCCATGTCCAACACGATAAAATCTGCAGGGAAAATAAACTTGTCCACCTTTACTAAGACATCCTCAATGACCCCCTTCGGATATTTAATGGATCGATCAGCCAACTGGAGGGTCACTGTAGTGGGCTTGGCGTCCCCTATTCCTAACTTCTGATAGATAGACAAAGGCATTAGATTTATACTAGCTCCTAAATCACACAGGGCTCTACCAAAGAATAACTTTCCAATAGTGCATGGTATGGTAAAACTCCTAGGATCCTTAAGCTTGGGGGGTAATCTCCTTTGGATAATGGCACTACATTCCTCAGTTAAAGTCATCGTCTCATAATCTTCCAATCTTCTCTTCCTCGAGAGGATGTCTTTCATAAACTTCACATAGCTTGGCATTTGCTCTAAGGCACCTGCGAAGGGTATGTTGATGTGAAGTTTCTTAAAAACCTTAAGGAATTTTGTAAATTGTTGGTCCAGTTTTTGATTTTAAAACCTCTGAGGAAAAGGAACTGGTGGTCTAACAGGAGAAGATGTAGTGGAAACCTTTGTAGCATCGGAGGACAAGGAAGGTTGTGACACAGAAATAGGTAAAGGTGAAGAAATGCCTGGCTTTGTTTCCTTTGCAGCTTGATCTTTTGATTCCTGCTCCTTATGAGATGCTTCATTAGAACTTATGGGTTTTTCAACTATGGGCTGATCAGGTCTGGACTTAACTGGTAGATTTACTAGCTCTCTTCCACTCCTAAGGGTGATGGCTTTCACATGTTCCTTACCCTCCTTTTGCCTAACAGGATTGGCGTCAGTGTTACTAGGAAGGGTCCCTTGAGGACGTCGACTAAGAGCATTTGCTATTTGTCCCACCTGAACCTCTAAGTTCTTAATTGAAGCTGCTTGATTTTGCAGGATCGTTGTTAACATTTCCTCAAGCGACGGCTTCTTATCAGCTGTTGGTAAGTGCTGGGGTTGTGGTGGTGGATGGAAGTGGGATGGAAGGTTAGGTGGATGATGTGGATACTGAGGTGGTGTGTGGTGAGGAAATTGATGCTGTGGTGGTACCTAGACCGGTGGAGCTTGAAAACCAGGGGATCGTATTGGTCTAGAATTAGAAGTTTGCCCTTGGTTTTGGCTCCAAGAAAAGTTAGGATGGTTCCTCCACCTTGGATTATAGGTGTTTGAAAAAGGGTTGTTCTGTTGCTTAGGGGGGGCAACGTACTAAACGACTCTATTTTCTTTGTAAGATTGGCGATTTCAGAGGTCAAGGTAGACAGCGTGTCGAGCTCATAAATACCCGCTGACTTCTTTGGCAATTGCCTCTCCGAGGACCATTGATAGTTGTTAGCAGTCATCTTGTCTAATAGCTCATAAGCTTCCTCCTCTGTTTTACACATCAAGGCTCCACCCGCAGCAGCATCCACGATGGTCCTATTTTGGCTTGTAAGTCCGTTGTAGAAGGTCTGGACTTGCAGTCATAAAAGTAGACCATGGTGAGGGCTCTTCCTAAGAAGCTCCATATATCTTTACCATAAAGAGATTCAGAGTCGAACTGGCCAAAGGAAGATATATCACTATGGAGTCTGGCCATTTTAGAGGGAGGGAAAAACTTTGATAGAAATTGATGGGCTAACTCGTCCCATGTAGAAATGGATCCTGGAGGCAGGGAGGTCAACCAGTGTCGCGCCCTGTCCCTAAGTGAGAAGGGGAATAATCTAAGCCTAAGCGCATCATCAGATAATCCATTGTGTTTGAACGTGTTGCACAAGTCCAGGAATTGCCTAAGGTGAGCATGTGGGTCATCGTACAGAAGCCCACTGAACTGTAAAGTGGTTTGGATCATCTGGAGGATGGAAGGCTTAATTTCAAAATTATTAGCAGGGACAGCTGTTGGCCTAATGCCGGTATAATGTCCTCCAATCGTTGGCACCGCATAATCTCCAACGGTCCTGATTTCCCTATTTTCTGCCATCGTGTTTTGCAACGGAGCTAATAATTTCCTAGAATCCTTTCGAATTTTTTTAAGTGTTCGTTCAATTTCAGGATCTAGAGGAAAGCAATCAAAACTCCTGGCTCTACGCATGCAAACATCAGAAAGTCCTTAGAAATTTTTTTCTTTAAGTTTTTAAATTTTTCAAATTTTTTTTAATTAATTATGAGAAAATTTAACTAACCTAAGTAAGGCTCTAAATATTTACAAACTAGAATTAAACCTAAGCATAATTTCACCGATATTAATTGCTGGCTAATTAAGACTTCCCCGACAACGACGCTAAAAACTTGATACGAGCTAAACGTATTGTCCGCAAGTGCATGGATCGTACAAGTAATAATGAGATTTGATTCCTAGATTATCGTCTTACAGAGAAGTTGATCAGCCTAATTAACTACCGGTTAATCTTACCCTAAGTATATCCTAGCAAATTATGAATTGATGATGGGTGATCTACTAAGTTTGAAATTAAAATTACTGAAAATAATAAAAACTATAAACTAAAGAAAATAAAACTGAACTAAAATTTACTTACAGTGCTCCGAGCAAATACCTATAAAAATAATTAAAACAGTTAAAATTAATTAACGCAATTAAACTAAAATGCAAGTATGAAAATAAAGAAACAAAATTAATAAAACTAAAATTCAACAATCCTAACAATAAAATGTGCATGCAAATTAATTTAATTATGAAAATGCAATTTAAACTAACTTAATTCTTAATGAAATAAAATCCTAGAAAATTAAGCAAATAACTATAAGTCTAAATGTCAAAAATATTAATTCTAAATTAGTCCTAACTGTATCTAATTACCAATTTAACAATAAAATCTAACTAATGCATGAGAAATAATTTTTGGATTAAATTTAAAATGAAGACTAAATTAAAAATGCATGAATCAAATTTAATCTAAATTAATTCTAAATGCAACATATAAACTCTACACTAACATTAAGTCTTAACTCATATTATATAAATTCAACTACTATCAAAATTAAAACTAACAATTAAATTAACAAACAAAGAAACTATACTAATAGTACAAATTGATTTAAAATTGTACCTAAGCTAACAATTAATAATATGTCACGACCCAAAACTACCCAAAAATCAAAGTAAATTTTTCGTTTTTCTTTTATACTTACCTGACCTCTGATCGTGACCAACCACAACCAATAATTGGGTTGTGTGTCAGTGCCCATATCATCACCATACATTTTATAGATAGTGCATAATTTAAATTAAAATATTAACTCATACGTTACACACTAATTTCTTTTCATTTCTTTACAATATGTAACCAGTCTATACATCCTAGTGTCAATACAAAATATAATACTGTGCTTATGTTATTCAGATACAATATTTATACAACGTGTATATACCTCAAAAGATGGGCAGCAACGGATGTCTGAAATGCGGTACTTAGTCTCCTCAAGGTCTACTGAAAGAAATCTGTGTGAGAAAATGAAAGGGGTGAGCACATCAAGCTTAGTAAGGCAATCCTACGAACAAGTAGATAAGCATACAACCTACATGAATGTAGTGCCATGTATAAACCAGCCCTTCTCCACACATTTCAAAACAGATGTTATGATTCATGATGTCATGTAAAACAAGTCACATATGGTTTTCAAAGGGCATGAAAACTTAACATGCTAATCCTTTTAAATCATTTCATTCTCGTTAAAATTTCATAACAAAGTCAGAACTTAACCCATCCCTCAGGTGTTCTTGACTCACTGTCACGACCCAAATTACCTAAAAATCAGAGTAAATTTTTCACTTTTTCATTTATTATTTAATTCTTACCTTTCTCTCATCGTGACCATCTTACCAAACAGTTGGACTATGATTCGGTGTTAGTCACCTCTCACTTATTTACCATTCCATTTCCATAATCACATTCATATATAAGAGTTTACTATCATTTGACTTTAATAAATTCATAAACAATGGTACTTACATAACTTTACAACCTCGACATCATATACGTTTACAGTACTGTGCATTTCATATTTAGATACAAACCATACAAATGTGTATACCTGTTTCTCAATGGGAAGTAGCGGGTACCAAGAATACAAGTCCTCAGCCGCTCACTAACTATTCTGAGTGCTCTGAAAAGATGGGAAAATAAGGGTGGTGAGCAAGCCACATGCTCAGTAAGGCAATTACGCAAGTAAGTAGATAGCTCCACTATCTACATGCTCATAATTTCATGCCCTTAAAATCCATTTCTTTTCATTAAAATCTCAAGTACAAATCATGTATTTCATCAATGAATTAGTTTATAAAACTATTCGTGCATATCGAAATCATGTATCAATAGTATTTTATGTGACATCATTAAATCATACTTAGCATGAATTAAATCAAAATCATGCATTATTTCATGCGCTATAAAACAAATCATGAGATACAATCCTTTCATGAATTTATCATTAAAGCACGAAAAACACATCATGCTACTGCATTTAAATCATTTCATTTAAAACGCAGTATAAAATAACCCGAAAGGGTTAAACATCTCATAATTCAATTCGTTATAAAATTTTCAAAAAAATCTATCATCATAGTACAAAATCATAAAATCGGGGGCCTGACCCCTCCCTCGGGTCTACCCTGGTCTATCGACCAATAGTTATATCATGTGAGACAAATAGGTGATTTGTCAGTAACAACATAAGACTATGGCCATAACCTCGTGATCCCTGGCAACATGGTACTTAGTGTACGGGGTATCACTCCTGAAACGGGAGGTGGGTCGGTCCTACCCGTCAGAACAACATAACATCAGGATTGCGAGGGCAAGGCCTGCTGCCTCGTGGCTAATGCCACTCCACTCCAACAATCCCCACGGTACAGCGTACTCCGCATGACATACACAGTACAACGTACTTCGTGAACCCAAGCTCAGTCAGGGGTGCCTGCTATAGGTCTTATCCACCCATATTATCTCTGTCTCAGTATGCACATGTGAGCATATCATCTCACTATGACACATAGTCTACAGGAGGCTCCAACATGGCTATATGCATGTCATATAAATCCCTGTGCGAGTGAAGCTCTAGCACGGCTCCATGCATATTCATGATATCTGAAAACCTCGTGCGAGCGAAGCTCTAGCACGATTTCATAAAAATCAGTAAAATCTGCGTACGAGAAACCCTCCAGTACGACTTAAAAATGAATGAGTTATAAATCCATATAAAACTTCGTGCGAGTAACGCTCCAGCACGAATAAATGCTCAAGTAAATCAAATATCATGCGAGTTACACTCCAGCACGGCTTTATGCATAATTACATCAAATCTCGTGCGAGTTACACTCCAGCACAGCTTTATGCAATTTTATATCAAAACAGGATGCGAGCTAAGCTCCAGCATCTCACTCCAACACAACTTTATGCAATTTTATATCAAAACAGGATGCGAGCTAAGGTCCAGCATCTCTCATGCATGTAAATCATTAAAACTAGTGCGAGCAATCGCTCCAACACCTTTTTATGCATATCACGTCAAAACAGTCAAAACATGTCAAAACAGAGTGCGAGCTAGGCTCCAACACCTCTCATGCATTTCTCAATAATAAAAATCAGTGCGAGCAACCGCTCTAACACATTTCATGCATATGATGTCACACAAGTTGGTGCGAGCAACCGCTCAAGCACGTTTTATGCACACTCACAAATGCAGATATAGTGCGAGCTATGCGCCAGCACTATCTGTTTCCATATAGACTTGATAGTTGGCCCGTTTTCCAAAGAAATTCCATTTAAATATTAATAACAACTACGTAGTGTTATCTTGTGAAATTTATGCACTTACTGGTCAATCTATCGTTTTGCTTTGATTAAAACTAATAAAACTCCTTAATTCAAAAAATTCCTTAAATCATGCATTTCATGCATGTCATGCTTTCACCATCCTTACATGAACTTCCCTCAATAGGGGTAAAATAGTCTTTACCTATTTCGAGTCCTTAAAATCTTTAAACCATTTTTAGGACCTTTACACATAATCAAGGTACACATACATATTCAGTGTACAGAAAAGTTATTAAAATACGCGTAGCTACCTCTAACTACTCACACAATTCCCTTACCCCATTTTTCTGTACAGTCTAACATTTTCCACTGATGTCTCGTCACGTAGTCCGATTCGCTCTCAATCAAATCTCTGGAACTGCGTATAAATATTCATCAAGTCAAATACAATACAATTAATTGTATTTCATAATTTTTGGGCTTAATTTTAAATCACTGGGCCCGTTTACCTATATTGGGTCCGACTGTACCATAATAGGCCTTAGTCGGCCTTAAGCCCGTTTTCCACTTACTATTCACATTATCGAGGCCTATTGGGGTAACTGGGCCCATCAGTATATATTGGACCTCGTTCTAAATTCTCGGATATCTATATGAATTATTTACGACAATTATCTCAATTTCCAAAATATAATTCATTTTATGCGAAAATTAAACCCGTAATTTATCTAACACGTATAACGATGCAAATTGTCGTAAATAAGGGTTACTTACCCGAGATTCTATGATAGTACACAAATCGAGGCTGTCTCAAGCTCTCGGTTGACGCCAATTGTCGAGCTACACAATTAAATATTTTTCGGGTAAATTTCTAGTTGGATATTAATCAAATTAAATAATTCAAAATTTAAATCGGTCAATTCGACCGCTTACTGACTTACCCGTAGCTCAATTGCATCATAGGAATTTTCCTCAATTTTTTTACTTTTTTCCCTTTTTCTCTTTCTTTTCTTTTCTTTTTGGCTAAACCGGTTCGGTCCGGTTCAACCCGGTTCAGACCGTCGGTTCAGTCTGGTTCGGCCAGTTCTCCACCGGTTTTCGTCGTCAGCAGCTCCGCGGGGTCGTCCGCAGCTTGGATCTGGGGTCGATTTCATCCAAGGTGGCCGGAAAGTGGTCGGTTCGGCTCTTCTCTCCTCCGCTGACGGTACCGTTTCTTTTCTTCCTCTGTTTTCGGCGCTGGCCGACGTCTTACCCGCCGGTGTTACCACCAATCGCGTCGCCTATGCCTGGGGGATGCTCGGTTGGTGGTGGCCGGGCCCAGATCGATGCCGATCATCGGATTTCTCCCTCTTTCTCCTTTCTCAGCTTTTCCTCTCTCTTTCACCGGCGTTTCTCCCGCCGTTCGTGCTTCCATAGTCGGATTCTGCCTGGGGTCGGCGTCGGCTGCCTTCCCCCTCATCGGCCGCTCGCTTGAGCCGTCGTCGGTGGTCGGTAAAAGGGCTCGACTCCTCAGCTTCGTTTTTCCCATCAGAATCGCAACTCGCGATTCTTTTTTCTTTTCTTTTTTTATATTATTTTATTTTTATTATAATTTTAATCATTAAAAAAATTAAAATCCTAAAATATCTAAAAAATTATTATTTTATTCATTTATTTCGTAAATGAATTTTATCAGTCCGATTTTACCTTTTCGGTATATTTTTCGATTATTTTTGAGATTATTTTTCGATACGAAAATTTCGGTTTATTCAAATAAATTCATATCTTGATCAATTTAACCCGAAATTTAATTATTTCTTCGTTATTGATCAAGATTTCTCAATCTCATATTTTTAATTAAATATTCTTATCGAAATTATATCGGGTTTCGATCTTTTGACCGTTTTACCCTTGCACATGTTCGGGAATACCATTTCAACCCTTTTGCATTTTTAAATGCACCCGAAAATTTCTATTCATTTCCTTTTTGCTCTTACGATAAAATCGGGTCTTACAATCTCCCCCACTTGAGAAATTTGGTCCTCCAAATTAGAACCAAGTCAAATGGGTCCATATACAACTCTGGGTACGTCCATCGCATCATACTCTTTAATTTCTATGTGACTTTTTTCGGAGTGCAATACTACCATCATACTTAACTAGGGAGATCATCTTAAACCTCAATACTTTTTCCTTCCGTCTAATACCCGATTCGATTTTATACGTTATACTTTCATTGAGCTAAACTGTTAGAGCTTATGTCCGACCACATATGCTGGGTCCGGATAGTATTTCTGAAGCATCAAAATATGGGACACATTGTGGATGCCTGCTAATTCAGGTGGTAACGCCAACCTACAGGTCTTACATTCCACTTTGTCCAATCTCTCAAAGGATTCCATCTAACGAAACTCAATTTGCATTCTTTTCGAATCTCGTTATGTTCTTATCACAATACTGATTCACCCTCGGTGAATTCCAATGGTTTTTGTCTCTTATCAGCATAGTCTTTTCTGTCTGCTCTGAGGTGTTCTTAATCTCTCATAAATCAGCTGAACATCCTCAGAGGTTTATCTTACCAAACTCGGGAGCAATTTTCTATCTGTCACCCACTTCTTCTTATCTAAATCGGGGAACAACTCCCTACAGCCATTTAATGCCTCATATAAAATGTTCTCCCGATACTCAAGTGATAGCAGTCATTATTGGCGAATTTGATTAGTAACAACTGATCATCCTAGGAGCTTATAAAATCAATGGCACACACTCTCATCACATCCTCCAGAACCTGTACAGTCTTCTCTGACTGACCATCTGTCTAAGGATGGAAAGCTGTGCTAACACACAATCGGGTTCCCCTAGCTTCCAAAAACAATATTCCCAGATGTGGGAAGTGAAGCGGGAGTCCCTATCTGATATAATGCTCATTGGAACACTATATAACGTTTCACAATCTTCCTTACACATAATTTCACCTACACACTCAGAGTTTGTAGGGATTTCATAACCAGAAGGTGGGTAGACTAAATCAATCTATCGACTATCACCCAGATAGCCTCGTCATTCATCCAGGTCCTCTATAACCCATCACAAAATATTCATGGTAACTTGTTCCCATTTCCGTGTCAATATAGGTAGAGGCTGCAATAATCCTGCAGACTTCTCATACTCTACCTTAATCTGCTGACATACGAGACACTTTTTCATAATCTCTACAATGTCTTTTTTCATATCTGACCACCAATACCTTTTTCAGAGATTTTGATATATTTATTACTTCCTGGATACACTGTATATCCCGAAGAGTGAGCTTCTAACAATAACACAATCTTATCAATTGTGGTTCTGGGGAGCACTTATACTGTCTCTGAACCTCTATAAGTCACCATCACTCACTGTGAACTCTGTCACTATACCCTTCTGAATCTGACCCACACTATCGACACCATGCCGATCATCATGCTAAGCCTGGCAAATCCGGTCACACAAATCTGGTTCTAACCTCGGGCTAGCTGTCACCAAATCACTATCATCATCAGAAAGGATCACATCACTACTGAGGCTTACAACTGCTCTAGCAGCTCACGCTCCCTTACCATCATATGTGATACCATCCCGAGGCTCTTTCTGCTCAAAGCATCAGCCATTACATCAGCCTTTCCTGGGTGGTACAATTTTCACAATCATAATCCTTAGAAGCTCTAACCCTTTTTGTTATCTCATATTCTACTCTTTCTGTGAAAACAAATAGTCAGGGCTTTTATGATCAGTGCATATCTGAAATTTCTCACCGTATAAGTGGTGGCGCCATACTTTTAGTGTAAACGCTACGGCTGCCAACTCTAAATCATGGGTCGGATAGTTTCTCTCATGGTCCTTGAACTATCTGGATCCATAAACGACTATCTTCCCATTTTATTTCAATACACAGCCCAATCCTTATTTTGAGGTATCCATACACACTGAAACCTCTTGAGCTGTTAGTCATGGTGAGAATACTTACGATGGTTAGTTCATTACTTCAATATACCAAAACTCACTGAAGCCATTTTCATACTTATAATCCTACTGACATACAATCTTTTCCGAACAAGATGTGTCAACTGAGCAGCCCATTTCAAGAAACTCTCAACAACTCGTCTGTAAGATAGTTTCCAGTTGCTACTCATGCTCTTCCCTGGACTTCGAATACAACAAAATATCATCGCTAAAGATGACAACCAATCGGTCCAGTTAAGGTTTAAATACCTCATCATAGTTGAGTTCCACTAAATATTTCAATCACCTATATCCTTGACCTATGTACGCATAAACATATAATGTCATTTCGAAATCGCTTCCGTTCAAGATACTAACCCACGTCATTTCCTTTTTATTATATTATCGGCTTTTATAAAATGTTAATTTTTTTAAACCTTCATGATTAATCAAATTTTATATTTCTTTATCATACCAGTAAAGGTACCCAAATTTTAAATGTATATATTATGACTGTCGATTTCAATTTATAAGTTATGTTTACACTTCTAGACGCTGTTAAGTCTTCAGGCGGGGAAATATTTTAAAATACCTTTATTAACCCTCAGACTTAACCACATGGACTGGGTGTAGATATATCCACCCCTTATACTTGGTCGCATTTCATACTCACTACATATCACTTAATCTAATATATCTCGTATTCAAGATATATCACTTATAACAAACTCTTTCATTACTTGTCAAACTTACAATACACTTTTCAAGGTTGAAATCATCACTATTTTAGGATAGCAATCTGAACATCATAGTTTGCAGCTGAATCAATCTATTCTCAATATTATTTCAAACTTATTCCTATTCCCTTGAATAAAATCGGCTGACATATCCTTTCTCCCCCGTTTTCAACTTACAATCCCTATACCCATATTCAGTTAGTGATAATCAGCTAACTAGCATCATCTTGCCGAAGGGTACAGGTTTCACATCTTTCACTAGTTTATAAGCAACTGAAGGCGGTATGAATAAATGCGTGGCACCAGGATCAATTAAAATAATTACTTCATTATTCACAACCAGTGTGGTATCTTCGACCACATCAGATGAACCATCAGTAGTGTCCTGGTCCAAGGCATACACTCGCCCTCGTCCAACATCTTATTTTCGTGGTAACTACCACATATCCTTCACTACTTACATTGCTTACACTGTTGCATTGCTCTCACTGTTACACTGCTTACACTGCTACGGAGCAGGTCGGGGTCCTCAAATCACAATACCCCGTGACTCATCAGCTCTAAGCTTTTACCAAATTACCTTTTCTCGTTTTGACATCTCTGTCATTCTCTATTCTCTTTTGTCTTTATTTCGGCCCTTACTACCTTTCCCAATTTTAGAGACGTGCAACTCATGATCTTATTCACACAACTGTAGTCTGCGCACTGCCTCGGCATAGGTAGTGATATCTAACGGCCAATCGGACTCTAATCGACAATCTGAGCCCTTCCATGAACTTTCAAACATCCTGACTCTCACTGTTCACAGTATCAGAGTCATATCTGCCCAGGAATCTAAACTGAGTTTCATACTCATCAATCAATCAGTTCCTCTGGGTCAGAGTAAAGAATTTAATCTGTAATTTCCTTTAAGCAGTGTCCGAGATATTCTGTCACTGGAATACATATAGAAATATTTGTCCATGTCCATTCTGGATGTCTAACTCTTAAGGTGGGTCGAGCGGACTTCCACCAATGCTCCGACTCACCCTTAAATACCCATGCATACCATGAGTAATTAGTTCGCAAAATATTCTCCACACTCCGCTCCAACCTCGCGAAGCGTGTCTCAATACTGTCCGATCTCTCTATCGGACTCTGTCCGATCTCTTTGTCGGACTCTGTGGGGCATACTTAATACCAGCCTCCACGTCAATCTCACCTTGAGTCTCATGTGGTGGCTCAGTATGACTCTCGGGCCTACCTCTACGGTCTCGAGCTCGTGTACTCGCCTCTCTGTCATAGCGGCTATCAGTTAATGAGTCTATATTCTTGCATTCAAAACCAAATTCTTAGCTGCAATTCCATCTCGATATACACAATTGTATCTAAACAATGCATAGTATATGGGGATGTAAACTTTCTTAACCACTAACACCGACTCATATCAGACCAACTTAAGCTCTGACACCATTAAACCTGTCACGACCCAAATTACCTAAAAATCAGAGTAAATTTTTCGCTTTTTCATTTATTATTTAATTCTTACCTTTCTCTTATCGTGACCATCTTACCAAACAGTTGGGCTATGATTCGGTGTTAGACACCTCTCACTTATTTACCATTACATTTTCATAATCACATTCATATATAAGAGTTTACTATCATTTGACTTTAATAAATTTATAAACAATGGTACTTACATAACTTTACATCCCCGACATCATATACGTTTATAGTACTGTGCATTTTATATTTAGATACAAACCATACAAATGTGTATACCTATTTCTCAATGGGAAGCAACGGATATCAAGAATGCAAGTCCTCAGCCGCTCACTAACTTTTTTGAGTGCTCTGAAAAGATGGAAAAATAAGGGGGTGAGTAAACCACACGCTCATTAAGGCAATTATGCAAGTAAGTAGATAGCTCCACTATCTACATGCTCATAATGCCATGCCCTTAAAATCCATTTCTTTTCATTAAAATCTCAAGCACAAATCATGTATTTCATCAATGAATTAGTTTATAAAACTATTCGTGCATATCGAAATCATGTATCAATAGTATTTTATGTGACATCATTAAATCATACTTAGCATGAATTAAATCAAAATCATGCATTATTTCATGCGCTATAAAACAAATCATGAGATACAATCCTCTCATGAATTTATCATTAAAGCATGGAAAACACATCATGCTACTGCATTTAAATCATTTCATCTAAAATGCAGTAAAAATAACTTGAAGGGGTTAAACATCTCATAATTCAATTCGTTATAAAATTTTTAGAAAAATCTATCATCATAGTACAAAATCATAAAATCGGGGGCCTGACCCCTCCCTCGGGTCTACCCTGGTCTATCGACCAATAGTTATATCATGTGAGACAAGTAGGTGATTATCAGTAACAACATAGGACTATGGCCATAACCTCATGATCCCTGGCAACACGGTACCTAGTGTGCGGGGTATCACACCTAAAACGGGAGGTGGGTCGGTCCTACCCGCCAGAACAACATAACATCAGGATTGCGAGGGCAAGGCTTGCTGCCTCGTGGCTAATGCCACTCCACTCCAACAATCCCCATGGTACAGCGTACTCCGCGTGACATACACGATACAACGTACTCCATGAACCCAAGCTCAGTCAGGGGTGCCTGCAATAGGTCTTATCCACCCATATCATTGCTGTCTCAATATGCACGTGTGAGCATATCATCTCACTGTGACGCACAGTCTACAGGAGGCTCCAACATGGCTATATGCATGTAATATAAATTCATGTGCGAGCAAAGCTCTAGCACGGCTCCATACATACTCATGATATCTGAAAACCTCATGCGAGCGAAGCTCTATCACGGTTTCATAAAAATCTGTAAAATCTGCATACGAGAAACAGTCCAGTACGAATTAAAAATGAATGAGTTATAAATCCATATAAAACTTCGTACGAGTAACGCTCCAGCATGAATAAAAGCTCAAGTAAATCAAATCTCATGCGAGTTACACTCCAGCACGGCTTTATGCATAATTAAATCAAATCTCATGTGAGTTACACTCCAGCACGGCTTTATGCAATTTCATATCAAAACAGGATGCGAGCTAAGCTCCAGCATCTCTCATGCATGTAAATCATTAAAACTAGTGCGAGCAATCGCTCCAGCACATTTTTATGCATATCACGTCAAAACAGTCAAAACATGTCAAAACAGAGTGCGAGCTAGGCTCCAACACCTCTCATGCATTTCTCAATAATAAAAATCAGTGCGAGCAACCGCTCTAACACATTTCATGCATATGATGTCACACAAGTTGGTGCGAGCAACTGCTCAAGCACGTTTTATGCACACTCACAAATGCAGATATAGTGCGAGCTATGCGCCAACACTATCTGTTTCCATATAAACTTGATAGTTGCCCGTTTTCCAAAGAAATTCCATTTAAATATTAATAACACCTACGTAGTGTTATCTTGTGAAATTTATGCACTTATTGGCCAATCTATCGTTTTTCTTTGATTAAAACTAATAAAATTCCTTAATTCAGAAAATTCCTTAAATTATGCATTTCATGCATGTCATGCTTTCACCATCCTTAGGTGAACTTCCCTCAATAGGGGTAAAATAGTCTTTACCTATTTCGAGTCCTTAAAATCTTTAAACCATTTTTAGGACCTTTACACATAATCAGGGTATACATACATATTCAGTGTATAGAAAAGTTATTAAAATACACGTAGCTACCTCTAGCTACTCACACAATTCCCTTACCTCATTTTTTTATACAGTCTGACCTTTTCCACTGATGTCTCGTCACGTAGTCCGATTTGCTCTCAATCAAATCTTCGAAACTGCGTATAAATATTCATCAGGTCAAATACAATACAATTAATTGTATTTCATAATATTCTGGGCTTAATTTTAAATCATTAGGCCCGTTTACCCATATTGGGCCCGATTGTACCATAATGGGCCTTAATCGACCTTAAGCCCGTTTTCCACTTACTATTCACATTATCGAGGCCTATTGGGCTCACTAGGCCCATCAGTATATATTGGACCTCGTTCTAAATTCTCGAATATCTCAATGAATTATTTACGACAATTTATCTCAATTTTCAGAATATAATTCATTTTATACGAAAATTAAATCCGTAATTTATCTAACATGCATAACGATGCAAATTGTCGTAAACAAGGGTTACTTACCTGAGATTCCATGATAGTACGCAAATCGAGGCTGTCTCGAGCTCTCGGTTGACGCCAATTGTCGAGCTACACAATTAAATATTTTTTCAGGTAAATTTTTAGTTAGATATTAATCAAATTAAATAATCTGAAATTTAAATCAGTCAATTCTACTGCTTACCGACTAACCCGTAGCTCGTTGCATCACTAAAATTTTTTCTAATTTTCCCTCTTTTTTTTCCCTTTTTCTCTTTCTTTTCTTTTCTTTTTGGCTGAACTGGTTTGGTTCGGTTCAACCCGATTCAGACCGTCGATTTTCGTCGCCAGCAGCTCCTCGGGGTTGTCTGCAGCTCGGATCTGGGGTCGGTTTCGTCCAAGGTCGTCAAAAAGTGATCGGTTCGGCTCTTCTCTCCTCCGCCGGCGGTACCGTTTCTTTTCTTCCTCCGTTTTCGACGTTGGCCACTGTCTTACCCGCTGGTGTTGCCACCAATCGCGTCGTCTACGCCTGGGGGACGATCTGCTGGTGGTGGCCGGGCCCAGATCGGCGCCGGTCGTCGAATTTCTCCCTCTTTCTCCTCTCTCGGCTTTTCCTCTTTTTTGCCGACATTTCTCCAGCCGTTCGTGCTTCCATCGCTGGATTCTGCCTGGGGTCGACGTTGGCTGCCTTCCCCCTCGTCGGTCGCTCACCTGAGCCGTCGCCGGTTGTCGGCGAAAAGGCTCGACTCCCCGGCTTCGTTTTTCCCTCCAGAATCGCAACTCGCGATTCTTTTTTCTTTTTTTATATTATATTATTTTTATTTATGATTTATTTTTATTATTATTTTAATCATTAAAAAAATTAAAATCCCAAAATATCTAAAAAAATTATTATTTTATTCATTTATTTCGTAAATGAATTTTATCAGTCTGATTTTACCTTTTTGGTATATTTTTTGATTATTTTTTAGATTATTTTTCGATACGAAAATTTCAATTTATTCCAATAAATTCATATCTTGATCAATTTAACCCGAAATTTAATTATTTCTTCCTTATTGATCAATATTTCTCAATATCATATTTTTAATTAAATTTTCTTATCGAAATTATACAGGGTTTTGGTCTTTTGACCGTTTTATCCTTGCACGTGTTCGGGAATACCATTTCAACCCTTTTGCATTTTTAAATGCACCCGAAAATTTCTATTTATTCCCTTTCTGCTCTTACGATAAAATCGGGTCTTACACTCACATTATGTAAGACCCACTTTTTATTACTTGTTGATGCATTTCCTTATGATTCATGTGATGTACACTTCCATATATTGATTGAATCATGAGATGAGTTTTGACTGAATTAAATTTGCAAATAGAATAAAAAGAAATATCGGTGAATGTATGCAATAGCCAAATAAGGGCCGAGATGGTCATAGGCCAAACGAAAGGGATCGAAATTAAGTTGACAAAGATTACGAATTTAAAATAAGAAAAGATAGTGGGTGTATAAAGGAAAGTCGGGTTAAATTGGTTTCGAAACAAGTGCAGGTGTAAAAAGGCCAAAAGACCAAAATTCGGTATAAATTTGATAAGAAAATTTTAATTAAAAATAAGGATTTAGGACATTTTGATCAATAATGAGGAAATTATCAAATTTCGAGTCCAATTAATCAAGATCCGAAAATTTTTAGAAATACCGAAAAGTCACTCGAGACAATATCTCAAAAATACGAAGAAAATATATTGAAAACAGGGTTAAAATAAAATAAATAAAGTAAATTAATTAAATTAATTAATTATTAATAAAATATAAAAATTAGTAGATATTTTTTAAATTTTTTTGATTATTTTAATGAATATAATAATAATAAACTAAATTATAAATAATAATAATAATAATAAAGAGAGAAATCGAAAATTTGGTCGGGGAGAGAGAAAAACAAAAGGAATTGAAAAATCGAAAAAGGAGACCCGCGCGTGACCCGAGTGGCCCACGGCCACCGACGATCGACGACCTCAGGTGAAGATCAAAGGAGGAAGAAGAGAGGCCGGCGAACTCCACGGCACTGGAGACGAGCCGTCTAGACGCCGAAAATCGACGAACGGAGGAAGAGAGAACCGCGAGGAAAATGGCCCGATTCCCGACGATCCACGACAGCTGGGCTCGAACGGTGGGCACCGGCGTGATCAGGAGGAGGAGGCGGTCCTTTTGAGACTGGCAGTGGCCGGCGAAATCGCCGAAAACGCCGACGATGGCAAAGGCCAGAAAATGGCACCGTTTGGCCGGAAGGAAAAGGAAGGAAAAAGGGAAGGAAAGAAAAAGAAAAAAAGGGAAAAAAGAAAGAAGAATTTTTTAGGATAACTCGAGATTCGGGTAAGTTGATCGAGGGTCTAGATTGACCTACCGGTAAATTCTGAAAATTTATTTAATATTATATTTAATGAAAAATAACCCAGATTACCTAATTGTGCAGTTTTACGACAGAGCCCGAACGAGAGCCAATTGAGCTCTGATTTTTGTACCCTGCAAAACATTGGGTAAGTACATTTTAATTCCGACAATTTAAGTCCTCAATGCCGAGTTAAGATTATTTTACGGATTAATTTTGTATAAAAAGGAATATTATTCAGAATTTTAAAGTAATTACCGTAAATAGTATACGGGTTATCCAATGAATTTGGAAAGAAGCTCGATGATTATTGGTAAGTCGAATGAGCCAAGTAAACCCGAAGAAGGGATTTAATAAGTAGAAATGGGCTGGAAATGGGTCGAGGCCCATTAAGGTGCAATCGGGCCCAATAAAGTAAAACGAGCCCAGTACTTTAGATTCGGTCAGTAAGTATGACATACTAATAAATATAATTTAATTAACCCAAATATGTGGTTATATGCAGTTCCGTAGACTTAGTTGACACGAATTTGGACTAAGAGATCTAGTATTATCGAGAAGGGATAAGTTTGCGCGTGATTCCAAGTAAGGGAATTTTATGGGCTGCTAGAGGTAACTTTACGCAATTTCGACGTCATTTACATTCCCTAAAATTGTCTGAAGGGTCTAGATTTAAGATAAAAATTTAGTGCCCCGGATGGGCAAATTACCAAAATACCCTTGTTAAGGGTAAAATTTTCAAATTTAGGAAAAATTGGGAGAAGCAAGAACAAGAGGTTCCTGCTTGTTCTTGAGGTGTTTTGACACGTGCATGAGTAGGCTGGCTAACATTTAAATAAAAATGCACAGCATTGCATATTTTCAACAATATTGATTTTCTCTGAAATTGATTTGAGAAATGTAGCCGCCTACGTGATTTTATAGATATGTGACATGCTAGAGCTTAGCTCGGACGAGTTTTGATTTGTGTGATGCATGCATTAGTGCTGGAGTGAGAGCTCGCACTAGAGTTTTACATGCATTAGTGTTGGAGTCTAACTCGCACCAGATTTTTACATATTTTTTGTGACACGGTGCAGGAGTCTAACTCGCACCAGATTTTCACATGATTTGTATACAAAGTGCTGGAGCTTAGCTCGCACTAATCTTATGAGATTTTATGAAACGCATGCTGGAGCTTGGCTTGCACGAGATTTTTCTTGATTTTATGAGAGTGCTGGAGCATCGCTCGCATTGGTTTTATGAGAACATGCGATGAACCGTGCTTGGAGCGTTGGGTAGACTGTGTGTCACGCCGATTAAATAGGCTCGCACATGCGTTTTGAGATAGGGCATGAGTATGGATATGAGATATAGGTCCACGAAGTACGTTGTACCGTGCAAGTAGCATGGAGTACGTTGTACCGTGCTGGGATTGATTATGTGGCATCTTTAGATGCGAGTGGCATCTTCGGATGCGTGGCATCTTCGAATGCAAGTGATCGGGCAAGACCGACGGGATGGACTGACCCACCTCCCGGGGCGGTTCTCGGTAGTGGTGAGACCCCGCACACTTGGATCTGTGTAGCAGTGGGATCATAAGGACATATGGCCATAGTCCTGGTTATTTGCCTGAGATATACATATATTGCCTAGTCTCGCATGTTGATGATTTTGAGAAACACATTTTGTGGATTTTTGTGTGAGTCTGGATCACCCGAGGGAGGGGTTGAGTCCTGAATGAGACGTGATTGTGATGGAAATAAAACTAGGATTTAAACTCTTACATGTTACCATTGCTTTGAAAAGCATTTTATTTCATGATTTTATGTGAGTCAAGAACACCCGAAGGATGGGTTAAGTTCTGACTTTGTTATGAAATTTTAACGAGATTGAAATGATTTAAAAGGATTAGCATGTTAATTTTTCATGCCCTTTGAAAACCATATGTGAATTGTTTTACATGACATCATGAATCATAGCATCTGTTTTGAAATGTGTGGAGAAATGGTGGTTTATACATGGCACTAATTTCATGTAGGTTGTATGGTTATCTACTTGTTTGTAGGATTGCCTTACTGAGTTTGATGTGCTCACCCCTTTCATTTTCTCACACAGATTTTTTTCAGTAGACCTTGAGGAGATTGAGTACTGTATTCCAGACATCCGCTGCTGCCCATCTTTTGAGGTATATACACGTTGTATAAATATTGTATCTAAATAACATAAGCACAATATTATATTTTGTATTGACATTGGGATATATAGACTGGGTACATATTGTAAAGAAATGAAAAGAAATTAGTGTGTAACGTATGAGTTAATATTTTAATTTAAATTGTGCACTATCTGTAAAATGTATGGTGATGATATGGGCACTGACACACAGCCTAATTATTGGTTGTGGTTAGTCACGATCAGAGGTCACGTAAGTATAAAAGAAAAACGAAAAAAATTTACTCTGATTTTTGGGCAGTTTTGGGTTTTGAAACATAAAATCATGAAATAAAATGCTTTTGAAAGCAATGGTAACATGTAAGAGTTTAAATCCCAGTTTTATTCTCATCACAATCACATCTCAGTCAGGACTCAACCCCTCCCTTGGGTGATCTAGACTCACACAAAAATCCACAAAATGTGTTTCTCAAAATCATCAACATGCGAGACTAGGCAACATATGTATATCTCAGGCAAATAACCAGGACTATGGCCATATGTCCTCGTGATCCCACTGCTACACGGATCCTAGTGTGTGGGGTCTCACCACTATCGGGAACCGCCTCGGGAGGAGGGTCAGTCCATCCCGTCGGTCCTGCCCGATCACTCGCATCCGAATATGCCACGCATCCGAAGATGCCACATAATCAATCCCAACATGGTGTAATGTACTTCATGCTACTTGCATGGTCCAACGTACTTCGTGGACCCATATCTCATATCCATACTCATGCCCTGTCTCAAAACGCACGTGCGAGCCTATTTAGTCGGTGTGACACACAGTCTACCCGACGCTCCAAGCACGGCTCATCACATGTTCTCAGAAAACTAGTGCGAGCGATGCTCTAGCACTCTTATAAAATCAAGTAAAACTAGTGTGAGGTAAGCTCTAGCACTCTGTATGCAAATCATGTGAAAATCTGGTGCGAGTTAGACTCCAGCACCAATGCATGTAAAACTCTAGTGCGAGTTCTCTCTCCAGCACTAATGCATGCATCACACCAATCAAAACTCGTGCGAGCTAAGCTCTAGCACGTCACATGTCTATAAAATCACGTAGGCGGCTCTGTTATCTCAAAACAATTTCCAAACAGAATCACATTATTGAAAATATGCAATGTTGTGCATTTTTTTTTTAAAGTTAGCCAGCCTACTCATGCACGTGTCAAAACACTTCAAGAATGAGCAGGAAAGTCTTATTCTTGCTCCTCCCGATTTTTCTAAAATTTGAAATTTTACCCTTAACAAGGGTATTTTGGTAATTTGCCTATCCGGAGCACTAAAATTTTTATCTTAAATCTAAGCCCTTCAGACAATTTTAGGGAATGTAAATGACGTCGAAATTGCGTAAAGTTACCTCTAGCAGCCCGTAAAATTCTCTTATCTGGAATCACGCGTAAACTTATCCCTTCTCGATAATACTATATCTCTCAGTCCAAATTCGCGCCAACTAAATCTACAGAACTGTATATAACCACATATTTGGGTCAATTCAATTATATTTATCAGTATGTCACACTTATTGATCGAATCTAAAGTATTGGGCTCGTTTTACTTTATTGGGCCCGATTACACCTTAATGGGCCTCGACCCATCTCCAGCCCGTTTCTACTTATTAAATCCCTTCTTCGGATTTTACTGGGCTCATATGGCTTACCAATATTCATCGGGCTTCGTTCCAAACTCATTGGATAGCCCATATACTATTTATGATAATTACTTTAAAATTTCGAATAAAACTCCTTTTTATATAGAATTAATCCGTAAAATAATCTTAACTCTGCATTGAGGACTCAAATTGTCAGAATTAAAATGTAGTTACCCAATGTTTTGCAGGGTATGAAAATATGGAGCTTAATCGGCTCTCGTTCAGGCTCTGTCGCAAAACTGCACAATTAGGTAAATCCGGGTTATTTTTCATTAAATATGATATTAAATAAATTTCAGAAATTTACCCATAGGCCAATCTCGACCCTTGATCAACTTACCCGAATCTTGAGTCGTCCTCGGTAATTTTTCTTTCCTTTTTCCCTTTTCTTTTTTTTTTTCCTTTCCTTCCCTTTTTCCTTCCTTTTCCTTTTGGCCAAACGGTGCCGTTTCTGGGAGTTTGTCGTCGCCGACGGTTCCGGCCGTTTCGTCAGCCGCTACCGGTCTCAAAACGACCGCCTCCTCCTCCCGATCACGTCGGTGCCCTCCGTTCTTGCCCAGCTACCGTGGGTCATCGAAATCGGGCCGTTTTCTTCTCGGGTTTTCTCTTCCTCCGTTCGTCAGTTTTTGGCAACTATACGGCGCGTCTCCGGTGCCGTGGAGTTCGCCAGCCTCTCCTCTTTCTCCTCCGATCTTCACCTGAGGTCGTCGATCGCCGGTGGTCGTTAGGGGCTCTCGAGTTTCCTCGGGTTTCTGTCGATTTTTTCCAGTTTTCGGGTTCTTCCCGATTTTCAGATTTTCGTTATTTATTTATTTATTTATAATATATTTTATTATTATTATATTCATTAAAATAATCAAAAAAATCTAAAAAATATAATAATTTATATATTTTATTAAGAATTAATTTATTTAATTTATTTATTATATTTTAACCCTTTTTCGGTATAATTTCTCCGTATTTTCGGGATATTGTCCCGAGTGACTTTTCGATATTTCTAAAAAATTCCAGATCTTGATCAATTGGACTCGAAATTTTATAATTTCCTTATTATTGATCAAGATATCCTAAATCCTTATTTTTAATTAAAATTTTCTTAACGAACTTATACCGAGTTTTGGTCTTTTGACCGTTTTACCCCTGCACTTGTTTCTGAACCAATTTAACCCGACTTTCCTTCATACACCCACTATCTTTCCTTATTTTAAATTCGTATTTTTTGTTAACTTAATTTCGATCCCTTTCGTTTGGCCTATGGCCATCTCGGCCCGTATTTGGCTACTGCATACATTCACCGATATTTCGTTTTATTCTATTTGCAAATTTTATTCAGTCAAAGCTCTTCTTATGATTCAATCAATATATGGAATTGTACATCACATGAATCATAAGGAAATGCATCAACAAGTAATAAAAAGTGGGTCTTACATAATAAAGCACGAAACAATTAACATAAAAGCATGAAGTTTAAATGAGACAATGTGGTGCTGCCAAACGCAGCCTTGCTCAATTTGCAACAAAGTGGTCCCGACACATTGCACTGTACACGTTTCTTCAACCAGTTTCATTTCCATTTTGCAACAGGAGCTGTCTAGGTGCTGTGAGTGATGCATTGCTCTCGGTCTGCTCTGTCCTGCACTGCGGCGTCAGGTGCAAACCGCAACTTGCTCCAGGTGTTGTTCTAGCTTTCGGGTTTGTAGATGGCAAACTTTCAGCTCGTACTGCTACGCGTCTTCAGCTTGCCCAGCTAACCAGTATGCTTATGTCCTGCTCAAGTTGTTTTCTGCATATTGACGTGATTATCGGCATTCCAGCCAGAAAACTCTATCAATCATGCCTAAATTCAGCTTACTGCCAAGCATCTCTTCTTCTATTCCATAAACTTAAGAGATGGTCTTGCTGAATATAACCCAAACAGAAAATTATGACATGATTCACTGATCTAAATACATGAATGCAGCAATCTAAACACTATATAACCAGTATGATAAAATGCAGTAAATAAATAAGCAGAGTAACTAATGAAACTGATCCTAGTTATATCAAGCAATAACTTCTACTTAGATCACCATCCAACATACATTCTCCAATCACTCGAGCATCACAACATGAAACAATGAACCAACAAACAACCAAACGCAGAAAATCAAAGGTGAACAGTAAGTAGAAAATGAAACAGAGGATAATAGAGTTAAAAATATGGTTCCTGTCCACTGCACCCGTGAAGTAGTAATGTACCAATTGTTCTTAGCTCATCAATCTTTATCACCGATCAGTAACAAGTAACAATCCATAAACCTTAAAAATGTCGAGAATACAAAAATGCAAGGCAAGGGATAGCATGCTCTGACGACCGAAATATAAAATTAAACTAACTCTAAATGCAGAAAATAGATGAATCCATGGAACATAAACTAAAAGAAATGAAATAAATACTAGAAAACATAAACAACCAGCCAGTTAATGTAGTATTTAAAAGCAACACCAAAGAGAAATAACTAGGCATCAAGAACTGAAAATAAAAGCAAACTAACAACCCCTCGTGAATACAATAATATGGACATTCATCATCATCGGATTGCTCTCATTCCAACTCTCACTACCATAGTTCCACATTGGATTGATGAGGAGCAATGCCTAGCATCAGCCCATATCAACGCACCAAAATCGAAAGGCAGAGATGGAGAAAGAAATTTTGTCACCTGAATGAAAAAATGAGCAATCCGAGAGCTAGGAAAAATAAAAGTTGTTTCAACAAAACAAAAACATACACATTTTAGGAAAATCAAAAGCTAGTAAAAGAGAGACAAATCCTTTCCATTAACATTCATTGAATCAAATTCAAAGAAAATAAACTTTGATAATATGAACTACCAATGAAAATAGCAAATGAAGAACTTTTCATAAAAATAAGTTGCCATGAACAGTAGAAAAACTTGCTAAAACTATTCGAAATTTTTTTAAAAAACAATAAAAACTTAAAGTTGCCCTAAAATCTATTTTACCCTAACTTACATGCTTTTTCTAATTGCCATCATTTTCTATTTATATACACACGTAGGGGTACAATGGTAATTTTCCATCCTAAATGAGTTGGCATTGTTTGGCCACTTATCTTCATTTGATTTACTGCAGAGCAGATATTTTCACGTCACTTGTCGATTTATCCAGTTAGCTATGCGATGTGGCCCAGCGTGTGCCTTTCAAAAGGTTTGCACGGTGTCTGTCAATCTTATCGTTTCGGAGCAAATAAAATACGGACACCTGGCATCATGCGTGTCCAAACGACTGGTGACTCGATTTGCAATTTGGAAGTGGTCCAGTCTCCTGTAGCCCATTTTCAGCCCAATTTTGATTGAAATGACTGAGTTTCATCAGGATTTAATTTATCTGCACATTAAAGAATTTTAATTAAATATAGGGGATAATTAATTTAATAATATGGGGATTAAATAAATAATTAGAAAATTAAGAACAAATAATTCTATTAAAAATAGAATTATCAATTTTTGTCTCGAAAATGCAGATCCAACTGCTCCATATTTATAGATTCAGCTTGATGAGATCGATCTACCTTGGGTGGAGATCGATCTGGTCCTCTTAAAATCCCTTTTTTCTAAGACATTTTAAAGGCAGGAGATCGATCTGTCGAGTAGGGGAGATCGATCTTGCTTTAAACAGAGGGTTAAGGAGATCAATCTGGTCTTAGGGGAGATTGATCTGCTTCCAACCCGAGAGCTAAGGAGATCAATCTGTTCCATTAAGGATCGATCTGCTCTATTCCATTGCTCAAATAAGAGCATTCTGGCTCTTCCAGATTGATCTCTCATCCTATGGGATTGATCTGGCCTTCATATTTTCATATTTTCTGCAGTTTTTCTGCAACAACTTATACCAAACTTCTTACATTTTGTTGCCATGGTCATTTCCTCATTCAATCATCTTTGAGACTTGAAAATGACATCAATTCATACTTTATATCTATTCAAACTTGTGTGGAATCTTTGCATATCCAAAGATACTTAATATAAACCAAATGGAAGTGCACAACTTATGCAATTCTCCTTCCATTTTACCACACTACTCATAATCCATTCTACTCACATTCTCCACATGTTTAAGTCCATTTCTTCACATTCATACATAATGTAACTTGTATGTACAATCAAAACTCTTATTACATGTGTGTACCTTAAACTGATAGACTTACATTACATATACTTCACTTATGAAATCATAGTATAACTCCATTTGCATTTCTATGTACATATTACAATTATACGTATACGGGGTCTCACAATATGAGCTTGAAGTACATCTTTGACCAGAAGGAGCTGAATATGAGAAAGAGACAGTGGATAGAGCTCCTCAAGGATTATGACTGATAGATTCTGTATCACCCGGATAAGGCAAACGTAGTGGTAGATACTTTAAGCAGGAAAGGGATGATTTCTTTTATGATGATCAGAGAATGGGAGTTTTTAGAGCAGTTTGCCAAGCTCAGAGTTAGTGTGGAAATAACAGACATTGGGTTCATAGCTAGTTTGCAGATTAAACCTAGTATACTAGATCAGATCAGAACTGGACAGAGAGGTAATCAAAAATTATTGGACATGGTCAGTCAGGCAAAGCAGAACATGCTGTCAGACTTTGTGGTTTCTGAGGATGGGTTGTTGAGGTTTAGGGGTCTCATATGTGTCCTAAACGATGATGCCCTACGACAAAGGATCTTAAAGGAGTCTTATTGTTCTCGGTATACATGCACCCGGGAAGCACTAAAATGTACCATGATTTGTGAAAGGTGTATTGGTGGATCAGTATGAAAAGAGATGTAGCAGAGTTTGTGGCCAAGTGTTTGATTTGTTAGCAGATTAAGATCGAACACCAAAAGCCAGCGAGGTTACTTAAGTCTCTTCCAGTGCCTACTTGGAAATGGGAGCACATTACTATGAACTTTACTATGAGCTTACCATGGACCTGAAAGGGGCATGATGCAATCTGGGTGATTATAGATAGATTGACTAAAAGTACCCACTTCCTGGCTATTAAAAGTACAGACTCCTTAAGTGCCTTAGCAGAGTTGTATGTGAAAGAGATAGCTCGGTTGCATGGGGCTCCCGTGAGCATTACATCAGATAGAGATTCCTAATTCACTTCCAGATTTTGGGCACATTTCTAAGAAGCCATGGGATCTCAGCTTAACTTGAGCTTTTGCTTGTCCTCAAGCAAAACAAAACGAATGTAGGAATGATAAGTACAAAAGATAATAATTTTCCCAATATTATCCTCAAAGATAAAGTACAGACTATGATCTAAAAGAATCACACTTACAAGTCAAACACTTAGAATCATTCAATCGCAAGTTCTAACCCAAATTGGACTCCTCGTGTGTGTGTGAAAATGTCAAAGTCACTTCACAGTACATTATTCGGATCAGATTATGCAAACACAGTGAATGCAAAGTCAATGACATGTGATCATTCCCATAAGTTTGCTTTTCACTTCTCTCTCCTCTAATGTAGCATACTTAACTAAAGATCAATAGGACTTCATTAAGCTTATAATGTCAGGCTGGGGTTAAGGTATGATAAAGTCAATTTAGGTTTAATTACCCCTTAACATGCATTACTTTCTAGGGTCATTATGTAAGAGCTCATATTTATTTCCCCCAAACTTATTCCTTTCACTAGACATTTTATTCTATTTTTGTATTTTTCTTCTTTCTTCTTTTTCTTTTTCTTTTTCTTCATTCACATTTTTTTTCGAACTTTCACTATCACCAGATACCCATATGTACAAAGCTCACAATATATCCCAATGATTTTTCATGCTTTTAGGGTAAGTGATAGGAACAAAGTATTTAGGCTAAGGAAAATTATGAAGGTGAATTTTATAGAGAAAAGCTTATTTGGCCTAAATGGGTGACTAGGGGTAAAGTATGTACAGGGATGGCTCGAAAGGCTTAAATGATCCAAAGATGGCTTAAATCATCTCCCTAATTAAGTGTGATCTAATATTTCATCTCGAGACAAGATCAAACAAATTCTAGAATATGATACACAAAATCAACTGAACGAATGCAATCCTAGGTCAACATAAGCTTTCTCTAAATAAATATACAGATTCATGACATGACATGTGCA
Source organism: Firmiana major (assembly GCA_033439115.1). Taxonomy (NCBI): domain Eukaryota; kingdom Viridiplantae; phylum Streptophyta; class Magnoliopsida; order Malvales; family Malvaceae; genus Firmiana; species Firmiana major. Next base: position 6,415,030 of record CM065909.1, read on the forward strand.
TAGGATAAAGAAATCACAATCAGAATCAAGACAAATTCAAGAACTCAACTTCATGCTTTTCCTATAATCATGCTTCTCATTAAATCAAAATCAGACTTAATCATAGGGTTATATCATCAGAATATGGGAAAACTATATGCTAAGCACTAAATTATCCCAAAATCAAACAGTGTAAGCTCGTATTTTTGAAAAACGTTTGAAAAAATTTTCAATTTTGCTCAAATTTTTGAAAAATACTCAAGTGATTCCCTCCCCCAAACTTGAAGTGCACAGTGTCCTTAGTGTGCAGATAATATAAGAATTAAAGTTCAGGAACAGAGTACTTCCTTTTCTGATGATGATGATGACAACCGAAGCTTGATTAAAAGCATAAAACTAGAAAAGAAATCTGTAAAAATAAACAAAGAAAGAAATAGCAGAAAAGAAAAAGAACTATGCACAAAGTGAAAAGAGAAATAAAGCTAAGTAGCAGGATCAGAAGTAGGAGGATCGGCTAAAGTGGTCACAGAATGCTGACGATCAAATCCTCCCCCAAAATAGTGTTTCAGTCTGCCCCCATTAACCTTAAAGGGTTGATTCAGGGTCTCATCCATAATTTCAATGGCTCCATGAGGGAATACTTGTGTAATGGTAAAGGGACCTAACCACCTAGACTTAGGCTTTCCTGGAAACAACTTCAAGCGTGAATTAAACAACAGAACCTGCTGGCCTGACTCAAAGTGTCTCTCCTTAATTTTCTTATCATGCCATCGCTTAGTCTTTTCCTTGTAGAGCTTGGCATTCTCATATGCCTGCAACTTGAACTTATCTAACTGATTAACCTGTAGCAGCCTCTTCTCCCTGCTGCCTCTAAGTTGAAATTCAGGTTCTTAAGGGCCCAATAGGCCTGTGCTCAAGCTCTACTAGAAGATGACAGGGTTTACCATAAATAAGCTGATAAGGGGACATTCTTAATGGTGTTTTGAAGGCTGTCCTATAGGCCCAAAGTACATCCTCTAACCTAATGGACTAGTCCTTCCTACTTAGGTTCACTGTTTTCTCTAATATCCCCTTAATTTCCTTATTGGACAACTCTACTTGGCCACTCGTCTGTGGGTGATAAGCAGTGGCTACCTTATGTTTGACCCCATATTTCTTTAACAGCCCATCAAAACTTCGATTGCAAAAGTGAGATCCTCTATCACTAATGATAGCCCTAGGTGTGCCAAATCGTGTGAAAATATTCTTCTTCAAAAACTTTACCACCACCTTAGCATCATTAGTTGGTAAAGCCATTGCTTCAACCCATTTCGATACATAGTCCACAGCCACTAGAATATAGAGATTGCCATATGAAGGAACAAATGGTCCCATGAAATCAATGCCCCAGACATCAAAGAGTTCTACTTCTAAAATATTAGTCAGAGGCATCTCATTTCTTTTGGAAATATTTCCTACCCTTTGACATCTATCACATTTCAGCACAAAGTAGTGGGCATCCTTAAATAAAGTGGGCCAGTAATATCCAGATTGCAAAACCTTGGCTACTGTCCTCTCTCCTCCAAAATGCCCACCATAATCAGAAGAATGGCAATGTCTGAGTATATCCTCTACTTCTTCCATGGGAACACACCTTCTTAAAATCTGATCTTTACATTGCTTGTATAGGAAGGGTTCATCCCAAACATAATACTTGACATCACTCAAAAACTTTTTCTTTTGTTAGGCAGTCAAATCAGGTGGCATCACATTGCTCACTAGATAATTTATAAAATCAGCGTACCAAGGCAATCTAGAGTGCCCGAAAGTAAATAGCTGCTCATCAGGAAAGGACTCATTAATAGATGTACCATTTTTTTAAGTCCACGCTCTAATCTAGATAGATGGTCAGCAACCTTATTCTCTGTACCTTTCCTTTCCTTAATCTCCAAGTCAAACTCCTGTAGTAGGAGGATCCATCGAATCAGTCTCGGCTTTGCATCCTTCTTGGAGACTAAGTACTTAATGACAGCATGATCAGTATATACTACTACCTTAGTACCAATGACATAGGAGTGAAACTTATCAAAGGCAAATACTACAGCTAACAGCTCCTTCTTGGTAGTAGCATAGTTCATCTGGGCCTCATTAAGTGTTTTGCTTGCATAGTAGATAGCATAAAAGACCCTTCTTTTTCTTTGTCCTAGTACAGCCCCGACAGCATAATCACTTGCATCACACATAAGCTCAAAAGGTAAACTCCAATTCGGAGCTATGATTATAGGGGTTGTAACTAATTTTTCCTTCAAAGTCTTAAATGCTTCTAAACATCTCTTATCAAAGCAAAACACAGTGTCCTTCTCAAGGAGATTACATAAAGGTTTAGATATTTGAGAAAAATCCTTAATGAACCTTCTGTAAAATCCTGCATGGCCCAGGAAACTTCGAATTCGTTTTACAGTGGTAGGGAGAGGTAACTTCTCAATAATTTCCACCTTAGCCTTATCCACTTCTATCCCCCTAACAGAGATTTTATGCCCTAGCACTATACCTTTTTTTACCATGAAGTGGCATTTCTTCCAATTAAGCACTAAGTTTGTTTCTTCACACCTCATCAGCACTAGTGCTAAATTTTGCAAACATAAATCAAAGCTATCCCCAAATACTGAGAAATCGTCCATAAAAACCTCAAGAAAATCCTCCACCATATCATGGAATATGGCCATCATGCAACGCTGGAATGTAGCAGGTGCATTGCATAGGCCAAAAGGCATTCTTCTAAAAGCAAAGGTCCCATAGGGACAGGTGAATGTAGTCTTTTCTTGATCTTCCGGGGCTATAGCTATCTGATTGTACCCAGAGTATCCATCCAACAAATAATAGAATTCGTGACCAGCTAATCGATCTAACATTTGGTCAATGAAGGGTAAAGGGAAGTGGTCTTTCCTGGTGGCCTTGTTGAGTTTCCTATAATCCATACATACTCGCCAACCAGTGACAGTCCTAGTGGGGATGAGCTCATTATTTTCATTTTCGATCACTGTCATCCCTCCCTTTTTAGGGACACATTATACTGGGCTCACCCAGGCACTGTCAAAAATGGGATAGATGATCCCTGCATCTAACCACTTAATGATCTCCTTCTTGACAACTTCTTTCATTACAGGGTTCAATCGACGCTGGTGCTCTATGGATGACCTATACCCCTTCCTCCAATAGTATCTTATGCATACAAATAAAGGGACTAATACCCTTAAGGTCAGAGATAGACCAGCCTATAGCCTTCTGATACTCTCTTAGCACTTGTAGTAATTTTGCTTCCTGATCATTGGAGAGAGCAGTAGATACTATTACTGGTCGTGTGGAGGATTCACCTAAGTAAGCATACCTAAGGTGTGAGGGTAAAGGTTTTAGCTCTTATGCTGGAGGATCACTGGTGGATGGAAAGATATTTGAAGCTGAAATAGATGAAGAGTCTAGTGTCTCAAATTGGGCAATTTCCTCAAAAGGAGTGACCTCTAATAATTGTAAAGTCTCGTAGACCTCATCATCATCTTCACTGTATTCTCTAAGATCAACAGATTTCACTAAGGAGGCTTCTAAAGGGTTTAAAGGATGTGTCTTGGAAAACTCGTCAGTGATGTCCTTATCCACCAAATCTATCCTAAAATAATCGTGAGAGTCATCAGGGAACCTTAGAGATTTGAACACATTAAACTTGACTTCCTGATCTTGAACTTTCATTGTTAACTCCCCCTTTTGTACATCTATTAAAGTTCTACCAGCTGCTAGGAATGGTCTGCCTAATATAATTGGGACTTCCCTGTCTTCCTCCATGTCCAACACGATAAAATCTGCAGGGAAAAGAAACTTGTCCACTTTTACTAAGACATCCTTAATAACCCCCTTTAGATATTTAATTGATCGATCAGCCAACCGGAGGGTCATTGTGGTGGGCTTGGCATCCCCTATTCCTAACTTATGATAAATAGACAATGGCATCAAATTTATACTAGCTCCTAAATCGCACAGGGCTCTACCAAAGAATAAATTTCCAATAGTGCATGGTATGGTAAAACTCCCTGGGTCCTTGAGCTTGGGGGGTAACCTTCTCTGGATAATGGCACTACACTCCTCAGTTAAGGCTACCGTCTCGTAATCTTCCAATCTTCTTTTCCTAGAGAGGATGTCCTTCATAAACTTCACATAGCTTGGCATTTGCTCTAAAGCATCTGCGAATGGAATGTTGATGTGAAGTTTCTTAAAAACCTCAAGGAATTTTGCAAATTGTTAGTCCAGTTTTTTATTTTGAAATCTCTGAGGAAAAGGGACTAGTGGTCTAACAGGAGGAGATGTAGTGGAAACTTTTGTAGCATCTGAGGATAAAGAAGGTTGTGACACAGAAATAGGTAAAGGTGAAGAAATGCCTGGCTTTGTTTCCTTTGTAGCTTGATCTTTTGATTCTTGCTCCTTCTGAGCTGCTTCATTAGAACCTATGGGTTTTTCAATTATGGGCTGGTCAGGTCTAAACTTAATAGGGGGAGTTACTAGCTCTCTGCCACTCCTAGGGGTGATAGCTTTCACATGTTCCTTCCCTTCCCTTTGCCTAACAGGATTGGCTTCAGTGTTACTAGGAAGGGTCCCCTGAGGACATTGACTAAGAGAGTTTGCTATTTGTCCTACTTGAACTTCTAGGTTCTTAATTGAAGCTGCTTGATTTTGCAAGATTGTTGTGAACATTTCCTCAAGAGAGGGTTTCTTATCAGCTGCTGGTGAATGCTGGGGTTATGGTGGTGGTGGTTGATGGAAGTGGGATGGATGGGAATGATTAGGTGGATGATGTAGATACAGAGGTGGTGGGTGGTGAGGAAATTGATGCTGTGGTGGTACCTGAACTTGTGGAGCTTGAAAACCTGGGGGTCCTACTGGTCTAGAATTAGAAGCTTGCCTTTGGTTTTGGCTCCAAGAAAAGTTAGGATAGTTCCTCCACCCTGGATTATAGGTGTTTGAAAAAGGGTTGTTCTGTTGCTTAGGAGCAACGTACTGAACCGATTCTAGGTTAAGTGGACACCTATCTACAGCGTGGGTACCACTACACAGATCATAAGAGAGAAAAGAACTTTGGACAGAAAACACAGGTTTAGGATTGTTGGAAGGATTAGGTTGGTTACTGAGAGACTCCACCTTCTTTGTAAGATTGACGATTTGAGAGGTCAAGGTGGACAGAGTTTCGAGCTCATATATACCCACCGATTTCTTTGGCAATTGCCTTTCCGAGGACCATTGATAGTTGTTAGCCGCCATCTTGTCTAGCAGCTCATAAGCCTCCTCCTCTGTTTTGCACATCAAGGCTCCACCCGAAGCAGCATCCACTATGGTGCTATTTTGGCTTGTAAGTCCATTGTAAAAGGTCTGGACTTGCAGCCATAGAGGTAGGCCATGGTGAGGGCACTTCTTAAGAAGCTCCTTATATCGTTCCCATGCCTCGTAAAGGGATTCAGAGTCCTACTGGGCAAATGAAGATATATCGCTACGGAGTCTGGCCATTTTAGAGGGAGGAAAAAATTTGGCTAGAAATTGGTGGGCTAACTCATCCCATGTAGAAATTGATCCTGGAGGCAGGGAGGTTAACCAGTGTCTCGCCCTATCCCTAAGTGAGAAGGGGAATAATCTAAGCCTAAACGCATCGTCAGGTAATCCATTGTGTTTGAACGTGTTGCATAAGTTCAGGAATTACCCAAGATGAGCATGTGGGTCATCGTGTGGAAGCCCACTGAACTGCAAAGAGGTCTGGATCATCTGAAGGATGAACGGCTTAATTTCAAAATTATTAGCAGGGACTGGTGGTGGCCTAATGCCAGTATAATATTCTCCAATCGTCGGTACCGCATAATCCCTAACGGCCCTGATTTCCTTATTTTCTGCAATCGTGTGTTGCAGCGGAGCTATAAATTTCCTAGAGTGCTTTCGAATTTTCCTAAGAGTTCGTTCGATTTCAGGATCTAGAGGAAAGCAATCAAAACTCCTTGCTCTACGCATGCAAACATCAGAAAGTCCTTAGAAAAATTTTTAATTTTTTTAATTTTTTTAATTTTTCAATTTTTTTGATTTTAATTAATTATGAGAAAATTAACTAATCTAAATATTTACAACCTAAATATTTACAGGCTAGAATTACACCTAAGTATAATTTCACTGATATTAATTAACGATTAATTAAAACTTCCCCGGCAACGGCGCCAAAAACTTGACACGCCCTAAAGATATTGTCCGCAAGTGCACGAGTCGTTCAAGTAATAATGAGATTTGAGTCCCGAGTTATCATCCCACAGAGAAGTTGACTAGCCTAATTAAGTATCGGTTAATCTTACCCTAAGTATATCCCAGCAAATTATGAAATTAAAGTGGGTGATCAACTAAAGCTAATTAAAAAAATACTGAAAAGCAATAAAATATTAAGAACTAAAGGAAATGAAACCGAGCAAAATTTACTTACAGTACTCCGAGCAATTAAAAGCAAATAACCTACAAAAGAAAATTAAAACAGTTAAAATGAATTAACGCAATTAAAATGCGAATATAAAAATAGAGGAATAAAATTAATTAAACTAAAATTTAAACAAACTTGAAATGAAATGTGCATGCAAATTAATCTAATTAATAAAAATTTCAATTTAAACTAACCTAAGATCTAATAAAATAAAATCCTAGAAAATTAAGAAAAATAATCATAAATCTAAATGTCTAAACTAATGAATCTAAAATTACTCCTAAATATATCTAAATACTAACTTAACACTAAAATCTAACTAATGCATGAAACACATTTTTGGAATTTTCACTAAAACTTAAAATGCATAAAATGAGTTTATCTAAATTAATTTTAAGCACATCCCCTAATGCTAGAATAAAAATTACATAGCAACCAAATTAAATCTAAGTTAAACTCATGCAACAAAGAAACTATGACTAACATGCAAATTAGAAATCAACTAACTAAATTAAACAATAAACTTGAACTTAATCTATCTAAAAATGCATACAAAATGAATTAACAACTACAATGGGCTAGCCAAACGTGGCCTTAGACAATTGCAAAACCACCAAAGTGGTCCCGATTTTTGGTATTGTTCACTCTCTTCTTTGTTTCATTTCATTTTTTTCCCTACTGCCTACGTCCCCTGCACTCAGCTCTCTGTTCTGGCCAGCTGCTGTACTGCTTCTTTTCCCAGGTGCTGTCTGTGAGCTTTTGTCCAGCTGCTCGTCCTTGGTCTACTTCAGGTGCTGCCTCAACGTCTGTCCTCTACTGCAATACCAACAAATACTGTCCCGAGCATGATCACTCACTGCTCTCGGTTCCAGGTGCTGGTGTGCTGGTTCGTTTAGTGCATGAGTCCTGCTGCTCCAGGCTGCTGTGCATCTACTACCACTGCTGTCCTATACTGCTGTGGCTGCTCCTTCCTCGGCATGCAAAGCTCACTCTTGGTTCAATGTACTGCACATTATCCCAAACATGATCAATCACCACGTCTTGTCCCTCAAGGTGTTGCTCACGATTTTATTCTCATTCTCGGCTCTGCAACATCAAGCTAGATGACAGCTTGTTGCTGTTCATGCTTTATCGTCATCCTTGCCCATTCCTGGTACCGAGAGCCTCCTTAAAGAGTTTGCAACTTACAAATAAACTGTAATAACAGTGGCAGGACCTAAAACAGAGCTAAACAGAGGACAAGTAAATAACCCATGTAATTTGTAATTGTTTACTCATCCTTAGCTTTATCTACACGGCAGCAACTTGCTCTCATCAACAAGCAAAAGAAAAGAAGGAAATGAACATATAAAGATAAGTAAATAAAAACAAACCGAGGAGTGAAATGCAGTAGAAAATACGGAAGCTAGTATTAACATGCAATAAAGATTAGCATTTATGTAGAGCAGACAATGAAATAGAAACAAAACATTGCAAGGATATAAGCATGAAACCGAAAATAAAGAAGCAACATTAACAACAGAACATTAAAATAAGATTATCAAAATTTGTATAGCAAAGTAACGTGAAACTAGTAGCTTGGATTGCTTCATTCCTTTCTCCAACCAAGGTTCCACATTACTATTGATGTGAATAAATGCTAAGCATCAACCCACATCAAAGCATCAAAACCAAAAGGCATGAACAAAGGAAGAAAGTGTTACCCGAATGCACCAAGATAGTAAACCGAGAGCTAAAAAAATAAAGGTTTAACTAACAAAGAAAAGAAAACATAAGTAATTGCTTCTAGGAAAAAAAAAGAGACATGCACTATGAAAATAAGCTATGGAAGTACAACTTGACAAATAGAGAACTCATGGTTACCAAACCGAGAGCATGAAAAAGAGATTGATTTTCCATTGAAATGAAATTTTTCAAAGACCAGTGAAGAACTTCAAATGAATAGTAAAATAACTTGCTAAAAACTATGCGAACATTTTAAGAAAAGCTTTGAAAATTAACCTAAAAGCTATTCTACCCTAACCTACATACATTTTCAATTGCCATCATGTTCTATTTATACACAAACATAGGGGTACAAATGGTAAATTTTCATCCTAGATGAGTTGGCATTATTTGGCCACTTGTCTTCAATTGATTTGCTGCAGAATAGATATTTTCATGTCATTTGTCAGTTTGCTGTGCGATGTGGCCCAGCGTGTGCCTTCCAGAATATTCACTCGGTGTCTGTTGATCTTATCGTTTCAAAGCAAATAAAGTACAGACACCTGGCATCACGCGTGTCTAGACGACTGGTGACTCGGTCTGCAAAATTTGAAGTGGTCCAATCTCCTTTAGCTCGGTTTCAGCCCAATTTTGACTGAAACAACTGAGTTTCATTAGGATTTAATTTGTCTGCACATAAGAGAATTTTAATTAAATAAAGGGGATAATTAATAAAATAATATGGGGATTAAATAATTAATTAGGAATTTAAGCACTAATAATTTTATTAAAAATAGAATTATCACCTGAGCACTGCCTATCATCCTCAGACCAATGGTCAGTCCGAGAGGACCATTCAGACCTTAGAGGATACGCCGAGGGCGTGCGTTTTTGAGTTTAAGGGCTCATGGGATGATCATCTGCCTCATGCAGAGTTTTATGATAACAACAGCTATCATGCTAACATCGGGATGGCACCGTATGAGGCCTTGTGTCAGACCCGCGTTTTCGATTTATGTATGTAGCTTGTACCTTATGATTCCTATGTGTACGAACACTATATTTACATAGTTGAATCATAAGAAGAGTATTTACTATCATGCACTCGACTATTAAAGAATTTAAAAATGCATGTAAACTACATAACAGCGAGATAAGGGTTTAAGTGCAGGGGTAAAACGGTCAATTGATCGAAATTTGGTATAAATTCGATGAAGAAATTTCATTAAAAATATGAAACTGAGAAATCTTGATCAAAAACGAGGAAAATATGAAATTTCGAGTCCAATTGATCAAGATATGAATTTATTTAATATTTTTAGAATTTTCGCCACAGAAAACGACCCCGAAAATAGTGGAAAAATATACCGAAAATGCAAAATCAGACTGATAAATTTTTTTACGGATTAAATGAATTTAATATGAATTTTTGGGATATTTTAAGATTTTTATTATTATTTTAATGAATAAAATAATAATAAAAATCTATTATAAAAAAAGAAATTGAAAAAAAAATCAGGAATTGGAAAAACGTGGGGAGAGAGAGAACAAAACGGAAGAGGAAACCGATAAATCTGAACCCAAGGAAAATTCCACCGGACGGCCACCATCTGGTGACCAGCGGCCAGGCAAGGGGCCGAAAAAGGAAGAGGGAAACCCCGCGACCTCCCAGCCACCGACAACGCGCTCCACCGGCGCCGAAAAAGGGAGATCGACGAGGTTGAAGCAGCGGAGGAAGAGAGAGGAATTCGGCGGCCATCGGCGGTGCTTGGCTCCGATCGAGGCCAGCCGAGAGGTCCTCAGGCTGTGGCGTGTCGAACGGCGGTAGTGGCACTCGAAGAACCGATCGACGATGCCGGCATGACCAAAGAAGCCCTGACCAGGTCAGTGATTCAGTGAAGAAGCTTTTGCACTGAATCGGACCGGACCGGTTCAGCCAAGGAGAAAAGGAGAAAAAAAGAAGAAAAAAAGAAAGAAAAAGAAAAAGAAAAATTTTTGAGATTTCACCGGACTTCGGGTAAGTCGATACGAGGTCAAAAGTGACCGATTTGATTTTTGATAAATTTATTTAAATAATATTTAATCGAAAATTGACCCGGAGTTGAATGTATAAAATTGTGCAGTTCGACGATAAATTTTGAACGGAAGCCCGATCGAACTTCGATTTACGTACCATCACATAATCTCGAGTAAGTAAAGCTCATTTACGACAATTTATGTGATTATTGCATATTTAAGGTTTAATTTACGCATTTCAGATTAAATTCTGCATTTAGTGAATTATATTTGGAATTTCGAATTAACTGTCGTAAATGATATACGGGCTATCCAAAGAGCTTGGAATAAAGCCCAATGGGTATTGATAGGCCCAATGAGTCGATAGACCTTGATGAAGGGAAATAATGCGTGGAAAACATGCTTAATTCGGATTAAAGCCCAATTAAAGTATTTAGGCCCATTTAGAGTAAACGGGCACAATTAAGTGAAATGAACTGTATTAAATGTGTAATACAGTAGGGAACGTGAAATTAATCCAGTGAATGGTTAAATGCAGCTCCAGAGTCATATTGAGAGTGACCGGACTGCGAGGTTTGGACAGCACAGAGGAAGAGAGGTCACGCTGCATGATCCGAGGTAAGGGACTCTTGCAAGTAGTTAGAGATATCTGTGCATATTTTCGTTGGATTTTACATTCACTGAAATTAGTTGAGGGTCAGAGAAAATCAATAATATTATAGGGATCGATATGGGTAAATTACGATTTTACCCCTAATTAGGCAAAAAGCTCAAATTTTGGGAAAAGTTTCAAAAAGCATGGAAATAATGTTTTGAGTGGTTTTTACTGCTGTGTAGCAGAAGAGTAGGTGGATGGACTAATGTTTTGAGGTCGATGTAAACTAAGCACACTTTATAGTGCTGATTTTAGTGATTTTAAACATCCCTGTTTTTAAAGAGCCATCTACCGAATTATGTGGAAACAATCATGCTGGAGCATAGCTCGCAGTTGATTTCAGATTTTTTCACATACATTAGTGCTGGAGGTTTACTCGCACTACATTTACTTGACATGCATGATAGAGTACTGGAGCATTGCTTGTACTCAGTTTTATGTGATTTGTGCATGATAGAGTGCCGGAGCGATTAGCTCGTACTCGAGTTTTACATGAGATGCATGGCAGAGTGCTGGAGCGTTGCTCGCACTCGATTCTTCATGATTTGTACATGACATAGTACTTGAGCAATTTGCTCGTACTTAATTTGAATGAGAACTATGCATGACCTAGTGCTGGAGGTTTACTCGCACTAGTGTTGATATTTTGACATGCATATACAGTGTTTTGAGGCGGAGCATTGACTGTGAGTCACACTCAAGATGCGCACTATATTTTACGTGATATATAGACATGTTAGAAAAATCGTGACGATTTCATCCGTGTAGACTGAGTGTTACACTGTTGAGATGTTCTCACGTGGATTTAGAGACGTGGTATTTATTCCATAATATGAGGGCTAAGACCTATGGCAGGCACCCTAACTATGATGTATTTCCATGGTATGAGAGGCTAAGACCTGTTGCAGGCACCCCGACAATGATGTAGGGTCTATGGGTGTATATTGTACTGTGCGTGTGGCATGGAGTAGACTATACCATGTTTTGTTGTGGAGTTGTGGATGAGAGTTGTTGATAGCTGGCAGTTATGATGGACTGACCCCCCTCCCGTTACAGCAGTGATAACTCGCACACCGAGTACTGTGTTGCCTGGGATTTCACCATGTTAGGATATGGCCATAGTCTGGAGTTATTGCATTTAGCCACTGAGTCTCACATGATATATCACATGTGTTTTATGATACGGGTAGACCTGAGGGATGGGTCGGAACCCGATTGATTTGTTTGTGTTGTTATGAGAAATGCCATATTTACTGTGTTTTGAATGTAAATGGCATATTTTATATAAGGCATTCTTAAATGATTAAATATGCACTGTTTTGCATGAATGCCTCTGATTGATAAACCAACATGTGTTTAGTACATGGGATTTTAAATCTGTACTATATTATATATATTTTGAAACATGTTTTTGAATTGAGAGAAGGAAAGGCAAAACACTATTTTCAGTAGATAGTATGGATGTCTACTTGCTTGCCTGATTTCCTTACTGAGCGCGTTAATAGCTCATCCCATTCATTTTCCCCCATCTCTACAGATTCTCATCAGTAGATCGAGTCGGCCAGGGTATTGCATTGCTTTGATCCGTTGCCACTCCCCATCTAGCGAAAGGTATATACATGCACACTCTTTTATATATGAACAATGCATAAGCATAGTGATGTACACGATTTAATGTTGGGGATGTAAATGTAATGATGTAATTATATTAAGTATATGAGTTTACTTATGAGAAAGTGTACGTATAGTCGATAAATATTTAGAATGACATACATGTATGTGTGGATGAGGAGACTAATGCCTAATCACAGCCCAACTGTTGAGGAGAGAAAGGTGAGTAAAAAGTGAAAAATTTATTGTGGTTTTTGGTAAGGTTATGTGTGGGAGAAGGGCGTGACACCTTGTATGGCAGAAGATGTAGGTCTCTAGTGGCTTGAGAAGAAGTGGGTGACAGAAAGATATTGGCTCCCGATTTGGTGGAGCAGGCAGCATAAGGTGTTCGGATAATCTGTGATAGACTTTAGGTCGCACAAAGTAGGCAGAAGAGTTATGCAGATAAGCATAGGCAACCACTTGAGTTTCAGTTTGGGGACTCTGTGTTTTTGAAAGTATCCCTGAGTAAGGGTATTATGCGTTTTGGAAAGAAGAGGAAACTGAGTCCTCGCTTCATTGTTCCATTTGAGATTTTAGAGAGAGTGTGGGATGTAGCCTACAGACTTGCCTTATCACCGCAGCTTTCTGGGGTACATAATGTCTTCCATGTCTCGATGTTAAGGAAGTATAATTCGGATCCCTCACTTATCATTGAGTATGAGCCTTTGAGTATTCAAGAGGACATGAGCTATATTGAGCAACCTATCCGGATTTTGGACAAAAAGGAAAAAGGTATTTCGATCGAAAACTATTCCTCTGGTAAAGGTTCTCTAGCAACACCATTCGGTTGAAGAAGCTACATGGGAGATAGGGAGCCTCATGAAGGAGAAGTACCCTCATCTATTTTGAAGGACCAAGATGAATTTGGAGGACCAAATTCTTTAAAGGTGGGGAGAATGTAAACACTACAAATTTTCTGTATTTAATTAAACAATAACATTAAATGAAAATATGTTATAAGAATATATATATTTGTTAAATTGAAAATGTATTTAAAAATGATAAAAATAATTACAATAAATATATTTATGTATTTGTGGAATTGAAAATGTAATTTTAAATTAAAAAAACAACATATAAGTATAATAATAAAGAAAACAAAATATAATAAATAAAACAAAGTATAATAGTAAAACATAAACAAAATAAATAAATGATATAAATAAATTTTATATAATAATAATATATATAATAATCGAGTACGAAATTGGCTTCGAAAAGAAGCCAATTCTCGTACCCATTTCCTTTAAAAAAAACATAGGTATCCTCTGTTGAAGCAGGAAGGGAAAAAAAGAGAGAAGAAAGGTAGAAGAGAAAGGTGAGGGCTGAAGCAAATCGGGAGGAGAAAGATAGAAGAGAAAGGTGATGGTTGAAGCAAATCGGGAGGAGAAAGAGAGAAGAAAGGTGATGGCTGAAGCAAACCGGGAGGAGAAAGAGAGAAGAAGGAAGGAAGAGACGGTAGAAGAGAGAAGCTGGAGATGAAGCAAACCGAGAGAAGAAAGAGAGAAGAAGAAAGGAAGAGATGGCAGAAGAGAGAAGCGGAGCTGAAGCAAACCGAGAGGAGAAAGGCAAGGCTGAGCAGTAACGAAGCAGGACAAAAAAAGAGGGAGAGAAGGAAAATTGAAGCAAGCTGAGGAAGATAGCAGAATAGGAGGCAGTTGGAGCAGGCCGAGAGCAGGAAAAGAAGGCAGCAGGGAAATATGTGAAGGCTGACTGCTGGAACCGATGACCCGAAACAGTGCAAGATCAGAGCAGGGGTAGGGAATCGGTGAAGCGAAAAACGGTGACTGAATGAGGATGATGAGGATGGCGATGGAAGCCAAGCAGGGGAAGGTTCGGTGGGGAGGGGATGGTGTAACAACAAACGGTGGAAAGGAAGAAGAACAGTGAGCAGTAACTGAGGAAAGAAAAGAAAAAGAAAAAGGGAAAAGAAAGGAGGAAGAAAGAAAAAAAAAGCTGGAAAGTGAAGAAAAAAAAGGTAAAATATATATAATAAACATATATATATATATATATATTTGTGTTTATATGTAGGTATGTGTAAGTTACCATAGGTGTTAAAAAAAAAGAGAAATGGGAAGTAGACAAAAAATATAATAATGAATAATAAATAAATAATAAAATATATATGTATATACTTATGTATATATATATATATAATAAATGTGTGTGTTAGTATAAGTGCATACGAACAAAAAAATAAATACATAAAAATAAATATACATGTTTTAGCCTAGGTATGTACAATTATATACACACACGAAGTAGTAGTGAGTAGGAAATGTATAAGATGATAAGAGAAAATGATGATTTAATTGGGAACGTAGCTAAAGACTTTGTAGTAGGATTAAATTTCTGAATGTATAATGGAACTGGAAGAAAAGGGGGAATTTTGTAAACTCCATGAGGTTGATTATATATTTTAATGCAATCTTAGAAAGTTAGAATTTAAATTCCAAGTATATTTTCCTAGACAAATAAGGTTACGATTTTGACGCATTGTGGACAATTTGGTTAAATAGGATACTAAGAATACAAATTTTGGTGTAGGAGAATCGTAGAAGGATTTAAGGGAGATACTCGGAGGTGTCCTAACCCCTCTTCCTCACCCCACTCAAGAAGTCTGTCAGGCCTGTTGGGTTCCCTGAACACCAATCTGTATTACCCTCGCCACGGCATCATACATACCACAGTGTGAAAAACAGTGTGAGCTAAGCTCTAGCACGATATATGCGTAGTAAAGAAACCTCCTCGTACGAGCAACGTTCTAGTACAACATTTATGCATAAAAACATGAAGAAAACCCCATATGAGCACAGCTCCAGTACGGTTATATGCATAAGAAAAACCATTCGAAATCCACGTACGAGCAGAAGCTCCAGTACGATTTATATAACATCATTATAGTTTCCAAATCGAGGTGCGAGGTAAGCTCCAGCACGTTTCATACTAGGAAAGCATCAAAATCTAGCACGAGCGAGGCTCCAGTGCGATTTACATCACACAATTACGACAGGTGGCTCATATACAATCAAAACAATCCCAAAATCGGGTTTAGCACCTCACAAATGCTATTCCACAACATCATTAAAACACTAGCCAGCCTATCCAATTGTTGCTCGAAAACAATGCATTGTGTTTTGTGAAAACACTCAAAACACGTGATTTATGCAATTATTAGCCTTACTATCCCATTTCTTTATAATACCATTTCAAACAACCAAATCCCATACCAGTACTCATAGTAATTTCCATACATTGTCAAACACATTTCTATCAACTCATGCACATTTTCAGAGCCCTATATACCCACAAAATACAAGCAGCCACCTCTATATACTCACAAAATTCCCTTACCTGGAATCGCGACGTGTGATTCCACTTCCTTAAAGTTACTTACTTGTGCGGTTCAATTCATCTTCAACGAACTATCTGGAACTGCACATAAACGTATTTCACAACATTTTAGCCCATTATAATCCAACTCTTGCATTTACTATAGTCGATTTGACCTATAGTCTATATTAACGCTTATGAGGCCTCGTTGCATTACTCTACCCATGACTCGAGTCTATGGATTCTTTTAGGCCCATTAACTCATTCCAAATCGATATTAAATCGATCTTAAGCTCATAGTGTTCATATTTCATTGATTTCTTCACATGGCATTTATGAAGCATTTACATACTCATTTTCCATAATTTTCCCCAAACTCACAATGCAACTCCATTTAACTAACTCAATTCATCCACATTACTCCAATAACAACTTAACATAATCCATAAATCATCAACATACCCAAATCACACTTCCTCACACTAGACTCATTCCATTTTCTAGGTCACATTAATTCCATTTCATCCTAGGTAGTTTCAACCATCAATATACATACCAATCAACTCCAAAATCAATTAAATAGACAATGTACTTGGGCTGAAGTGTTAAAAACTTACCAAATCTAGCTTATCTTCTTGTTCCAATGAAAATGCCCCTTAGCTCCTTCAATTTAACAAGTGAGGTTTTGATTTCAAACTATGTTGTTCTCTTCTTTAAGATGAACAACTTTGTATCTAATAGCTTCCCCTCAATTCTTACTGGAAATGGGCTGATTTTAGAGAGATAAAACTAGGTTTTGGGTGGAAAATGGAAAAGGAAAGGTTCTATCTCAGAAAAATGCAGATTTCACTCCTTCTTTTTATAGAAATCACTTGATGAGAACGATCTGTCGAATTATGAGATCGATCTATCTCAGGCAGTAGCTTAAGGAGATCGATCTGCATCCAGGGGAGATCGATCTGCTCTAACCTGAGAGCTAAGGAAATTAATTGCCTTAAGAATCGATCCATATTTTACAAAATGTTTAGCAGATCGATCTGTCTCCATTGGAGATCAATCTGCACTATTCCTATTGCTCGAATAAGAGTAATTTTGGCTCTTCCAGATCGATCTCTCATCCTATGAGATCGATCTGGCCTTCATATTTTCCAGATTTTGCTGTAGTTTTCTGTAGTAACTTCACACAAAACATCCTCAATTTGCTGGCATGGTCATTTTCTCATCCGACCACCTTTAAAGCTCGAAAATGACCTCCATTCCTTCTTTATACACATTCAAACTTGTGTGCATTCATCGCATATCCAAAGGTACGCATTACAAAACCAAAATGGAAGTACAACTTCATTCCATTCTACCACACTACTCATTTTGAGTTCCAATTACATTCATCACTTAGAAAAGTTCATTTCTCCATATTCATACACAATGAAACTTGTATGTACATTACAAACTCATATTATAAGTGTGTACATTACATTTATGGACTTTACATCACTTATGCTTCACATTCATTTGATCCCTTTGCACATATCACAAACTATACATGCATGGGGTCTCACATTCTCCCCTCCTTCATGAAATTTGGTCCTCCAAATTAGAACCAAGTTATCTCAAAACAATTTTGGGTACTTCTCCCGTATCAAATTCTCCAATTCCCATGTGGCCTCTTCCACCGTGTGATGTTGCCAAAGAACTTTCACCAAGGGAATTGTCTTATTCTATAACACTTTCTCTTTTCTGTCCAATATCCAAACCGACTTCTCAACATATGTCATACTCTCATTGAGGTCCAACAGCTCATATCTTATCACATGTGCTGGGTTTAGGTGATACTTCTGAAGCATAGAGACGTGGAAGACATTGTGAATATTTGCCAGGTCTGGTGGCAACGCCAACCTATACACCTTATCTCTCACTCTCTCCAAAATCTCGAAGGGTCCAATATATCTAGGGCTCAACTTGCCCTTCTTACCAAACCTCATTATACCCTTCGAAGGTGAAACTCTCAGAAATACCGACTCACCCACATCAAAATCTACTGGTCTTTGTCTCTTGTCATCATAACTCTTTTGCTGGATCTGAGCTGTCTGTAATCTCTCACATATAAAGTTGGACATCCTCAGTTGCCTGTCGCACTAAGTTCAGAGCAAAAATCTATTTGTGATCAACCTTTTCCCATCCAATGGGGGATCGACATCTTCGTCCATACAACGCCTCATAGGGTGCCATCTCGATACTCGAATGATAGCTATTATTATAGGCGAACTCGGCTAACTGTAGGTAATCGTCCCAAGAGCCTCTAAAATTCAGCACACACACTCTCAACATATCCTCTAGGGGCTGTATAGTCCTATCTGACTGCCTATCTGTCTGAGGATGAAAAGCAGTGCTAAAGCTCAAGTGGGTCCCCATCGCTTCCTGAAAATGTTCCTAGAAATGGGAAGTGAAGCGAGCATTCCTATCAGAAACAACGCTCACTGGTACACCATGTAGCCGCACTATCTCTCGAACATACAGGTTAACCAACTGACTCAGATTATCGGTAGCTCTCATAGCCAGGAAATAGGCTGACTTAGTCAACCGATCCACAATAACCCTTATGGCATCATGACCTCTGCGGGTCCTCAGCAATCCCATCACAAAATCCATGGTGACATGCTCCCACTTCCAAGTCGGTATCGGTAGAGGCTGCAATAATCCTGCAGGCTTCTGATGCTCTACCTTCACCTACTGACAAACGAGACACTTAGCGACATAATCAGCAATGTCCCTCTTCATTCCAAACCACCAATAAACCTTTCAAAGGTTTTGATACATCTTGGTACTCCTTGGATGTATCGTGTACTTCGATGAGTAAGCCTCTGATAAAATCAGCCTCCTGATCTCAGGATCCTCGGGAACACATACTCTACTTTTGAACCTCAATAAGCCATCTGTACTCAGCTCAAAATCAATACCCACACCTACCTGTGTCTGACTCAACCAATCGATACACCGTTGATCGTTTTGCTGAGCCTACCAAATACAGCCAATCAACTCTGGCTCTAGTCTCAAACTAGCCATGATCTCCAGTCTCTCTGAACCAGGCGAGGTTACGTCCAAACTGAGGTTCGTAAATTATTCCAACAACTTATGTTCCTATACCATCAAATAAGACACCAATCCGAGGTTCTTTCTACTTAAAGCATCGACAACTACATTTGCCTTACCTGGGTGGTACATGATTTTACAATCATAATCTTTCAAAAGTTAGAGCCATCTCTTCTGTCTCATATTTAACTCTTTCTGTGAGAATAAGTACTTAAGGCTCTTATGATCTGTAAAGACCTGAAATTTCTCACCATAAAGATAGTGGTGCCATAATTTCAAAGCAAACACCACAACCGCCAACTCCAAATCATGGGTCGGGTAGTTCCTTTCATGATCTTTTAACTTACTAGATCCATAGGCAACTACCTTCCCATCCTGTATAAGCACACAGCCCAGTCCTTGGTGTGATGCATCCGTATACACCGAGAATCCTCCTGAGCTGGTAGGAATGGTGAGAACTGGAGCTGTAGTTAATCGACGTTTAAGCTCCTCAAAACTCCCCTCACATGCCTCATCCCACATAAACTTAACATCCTTCTGTGTGAGTCGTGTCAATAGAGCAGCTAGTCTGGAGAAACCCTCAATAAATCTCTGATAATAACCTACCAACCCCAGAAAACTTTTGATCTCAGTAATTATCTTGGTTTGTTCCCACTGTACAACTGCCTCTATCTTGGATGGATCCACAGATACCCCATCCTTCGACACAACATGGCCCAGAAATGAGATATGCTTTAACCAAAAGTTACACTTGCTGAGTTTTACATACAACTCTTTCTCTCGGAGGGTCTGTAGAACTATCCTTAAGTGCTCCTCATGATCTTCCCTGGACTTGGTATAAACTAATATGTCATCAATGAACATAATTACAAACTTGTCCAAGTATGGCTTAAACATATCATTCATGAGTGCCATAAATGCTGCGGGGGCATTCGTCAATCCGAATGGCATCACCAAGAACTCGTAGTGGCCATAATGGGTACGAAATGCTGTCTTGGGTACATCTCCACTCCTGATCCTCAACTGATGGTACCCTGACCGCATATCTATACTTGAAAACACTTGAGCTCCCCGGAGTTGATCCAACAAGTCATTGATACGTGGAAGCGGGTACTTATTCTTGATGGTGGCCTTATTCAACAACCGATAATCTATACACAGTCAGAGGCTTCAATCCTTCTTCCTTACAAATAGAATCGGTGCTCCCCAATGTGAGACACTCAGCCTAATAAACCCCTTCTCTAGCAACTCTTGCAGTTGTTTCTTTACTCTTCCAACTCAATCGGTGCCATTCTATATGGTGGTTTCGATATCAGCTCGGTACATGCATTAACTCTATACAAAATTCCATTTCCATTTTAGGGGGTAGCCCTGGTAAATCCTTCGAAAAGACATCAGGGTAATCCGCAATTACGGGTATATCTCTCAATTCCGGGTGTGCCTCATCTATATCGATAATGTAGGAAATAAACCCTTCACATCATTCTTTCTACCGTTAGTAACATAAACCATCACATCCACATTCAAAGTAAACAATAAATCCATCTCTCGATTATTATGGATTTCAAAATTATACTCTTTCATTTATAATAATCATGAGATTTCATTTCTTTTCATCAAAGTTTATAATGAGATTGTCTACTCCTGAAAACATTAGGGTCTTAGCATGACAATCTATAACAACACGATTGGTAGCCAACCAATCCATTCCTAAAATTATATCAAAGTCATTGATATTCAATAAAATTAAATTGACTGTCATTTCTTTTCCCTCTATCTTTAACTTACAATCTCTACATACATAATCAGTCAATTGACTATCATTCATGGGTGTGGAAATCATCAACATTTTATCCAACAATGTAGGTTTCACATGCTTTAACAATTTATGTGCAAAGGAAGGTGATATGAAGGAATGCGTGGCACCAGGGTCAAATAATACCAATGCTTCTAAATCAAAGATTCGGATGGTACCTTTAATCACATCCGTCGATGCATCCGCAGTGTCCTGGTCTAGTGCGTGCACTCTTCTTTTGCTCACACCCACTGCTCGTTTCCCCTTTTCTTCAGTCGTGGCCCTCATCCTCGGGGCAGCTATCTCAACTAGAGCTCTCTCTGGCTCCTTGCCCTTTTTGCGGGGCATTCTCAATCATCTTAGTACAGTACCTCGAAATGTGTCCGGGCTTCCCACACCTAAAACCTGACAAAGGGGGCATCTGGCATGGTCTAGTCCCATGGTATCTGCAACATCTCCTACATTGATCAGTAGTGGGTCGTGGTCCTCCAATAGCTATACTCTTCAATGTAGTCAATGCCAGGTATACGGGAGGTCTAGCAGCTCTCTCCTGCACCTCCTCAATCTTAGGCTTCTTCTTAAAATATCTTTGGCCTCCTCTCCTGGCCACTCTATCCATCCTGGATCTCTTTTAGTCTCTGTCTCTTCTGACACTAATCTTCCTAAGCTCGAAGGCATTCCGCTCAAAATCTTGCTCGCATAACTGAGCCTTGTGCACAGCTTCCTCATAAGTCTGAATATCAAATGGGGCTAGCTTAGTTCAGATAGCCAATCTTAATTCATCAACGAACTTCTGAATCTTTCGGGTCTCACTACCCATAGTATCCAGGTCATACCTCCTTAAAGACATAAATTTGGACTCATACTCGTCCACAGTGCGGTTCCCCTGAACCAAATTCGTAAATTTCATCCGTAATTTTCTCTGTGCGGTGGCTGGGATGTACTGCCTCCTGAAGGCCTCCAAAAATATCTCCCATGAAATCTCAGAGCGTCTAGACCTCAAGATAGCTTCGGTGGATCTCCACTAGTGCTCTGCCTCGCCTTTTAACATAAACACGGTAAAGGCTACCTTCTAAGCTGATGTACATCTAAAGAATCGATACAGTTTCTCCATCT
The DNA here is from genome assembly GCA_033439115.1 of Firmiana major. Taxonomy (NCBI): domain Eukaryota; kingdom Viridiplantae; phylum Streptophyta; class Magnoliopsida; order Malvales; family Malvaceae; genus Firmiana; species Firmiana major. Next base: position 6,436,843 of record CM065909.1, read on the forward strand.
CAAACAGCCAATCCTCAGTAATTACTGGGTCCTTTACCCCCTAAACATTGAAGGTTTCAACCCTTGTAATTCTCACAATCTGCTCAACTCGCAGTCATAACCCAAATCACTATCGCTCCGCTGTGGAGCGAGGGGGAAGCCTTATCCTGTACTGGGGGTGTCACCGTCTCAGTAGTCTGAGGTCTCTCTAACTCTGCAGCTACCTGTCCAGTAGTAGGCTATGTTACGGGACCACTTCTGTCACCGGCACCTAATACCTGAGTGACTATCTCAACTAGGCTCTTTATACTCCACTCTATACTAGCGAAATGAGCATCTGTATCCCCTAATCTCTCCGTAGGGTTCTGTCGAGCCTGATCAGTTTGTGGCTCCGCACGGCTCTCAAGCCTACCTCTACGATCTCTAGCACGTGCTTCCGCCCCTCTACCTTAGCGCGTAAGTGGTATAATGCCTAACTTCTTGTATTAAAATCGTTATTAGCCTCAATCCATCACGGTATACACAATTATATCTAAACAAAATCACCATAATATGGGGATGTACTTTTCTCATGTCTTATTACTGACTCAAATCAGGCCAACACAGCTCTGATACCAATCTCTGTCACGACCCTTTTTCATTCCCTTTAATCAAAAATCTCAATAAATTTTTCGTATTTTATTGTTACCTTACCCGGTCGTGAACAACTCACCGCTACACAGTTGGGCTATGAGTTAATAATAATCACCACTTATCATTCATTCACAATTAATAAATCGATGTCATACATTCGAAGTTAATCATTTACTTATATAAGACATGTTTTACTGACATCTACATCCCCCATAATTACAACTCAAAAAGACTACTGTGCCTTTACATGATTAGATACAAAAAGAATCCTGTGTATATACCTTTTGGCGATGGAAGCAGCAGATGTCCAAAACACAATGCCTCAGTCCTCATTGGGCTACTATGCACGTTCTGTAGGAGGGGGAAAATAGAGAGGGATGAGCAATTACACGCTCAGTAAGGTAATAATGCAAGCATGGTAGATAACTACTCTATCTGCAGGCGATAATGTTATGCATAAATCATTTATAACTGGAGCATGAGGAATCAAAACTATGCCATATGAGTATACATATATCATGTATTTAAATCATGGAGATTAGCATACAAAACATGGTAAAATCATCATGTACAAATCATCTCATGCTTGTCAATCGTCAAATCCCATAGAAAATGGCAATTCATTTAAGAAACATCCAATCCCATCACAAATCATTTTCCCAATCACAAACATCATTACCATTTCACAAATCAAATCCCACAAGGCTCGACCCCTCCCTCGGGTCTACCCTGGACAGTTAAAATCACACTCAAGTATCAAAACCATGTGGTATTATGTAATAAGAAAGGAGATAGGTCACTATATCTCAATGGACTATGTTGGCCAACTACATCATAAATCATCCCAAACCACACGAATTTCGGTGTGCGGGGTATCATGCTAGAACGAAGGTGGGTTAATTCTCCGCTAGACTCACTCATCACGTAACCACAAAGTGGTACATCGTACTCCATGTGATATACACGGTACAACGTACTTCACGGACCCATATCTTGGTTGTGGGTGCCTACCGTAGGTCTTATCTACCACATACCAAGTGTAACCTCTATAGTCTCAAGTGCACGTGGGAGTACTCTTAATACTAGGTCCTAGCCCCTCATGGCCTTGCTCGCCCCTTTTTGGGTTCCCTGATTCAGGTCCTAGCCCCTCACCCTCACCACACTCAAGAGGTCTGGTAGGCCTATTGGGTTCCCTGAATGGATTAGTGTCAGGTCCTAGCCCCTCACCCTCACCCTAGTCAAGAGGTCTGTCAGGCCTGTTGGGTTCCCTGAACACCAGTCCGTATTACCATCACCACGACATCATACATACCACAGTGTGAAAATCAGTGTGAGCTAAGCTCTAATATGATATATGCGTAGTAAAGAAACCTCCTCGTATGAACAACGCTTTAGTACAACATTTATGCATAAAAACATGAAGAAAACCATGTACGAGCACAGCTCCAGTACAGTTATATGCATAAGAAAAACCACTCGAAATCCACGTACGAGCAAAAACTCCAGTACGGTTTATATAACATCATTATAGTTTCCAAATCGAGGTGCGAGCTAAGCTCCAACACGTTTCATAGGAGGAAAGCATCAAAATCTAGCGCGAGCGAGGCTCTAGTGCGATTTACATCACACAATTACGATAGGTGGCTCATACACAATCAAAACAATCCCAAAACCGGGTTTAGCACCCCACAAATGCTATTCCACAACATCATTAAAACATTAGCCAGCCTATCCATTTGTTGCTCAAAAATAATGCATTGTGTTTTGTGAAAACACTCAAAACACGTGATTTATGCAATTATTAGCCTTACTATCCCATTTCTTTATAATACCATTTCAACCAACCAAATCTCATACCAATACTCGTTGTAATTTCCATACATTGTCAAACACATTTCTATAAACTCATGCACATTTGCAAAGCCCTATATACCCACAAAATACGAGCAGCCACCTCTATATACTCACAAAATTCCCTTACCTAGAATTGCGACGCGTGATTCCACTTCTTTAAAGCTGCTTACTTGTACGGTTCGATTCGTCTCCAATGAACTCTCCGAAACTGTGCATAAACGTATTTCACAACATTTTAGCCCATTATAATCCAACTCTTACGTTTACTATAGTTGATTTGACTTATAGTCTCTATTAACGCTTATGAGGCCTTATTTCATTACTCTACCCATGACTCGAGTCTATGGATTCTTTTAGGCCCATTAACTCATTCCAAATCGATATTAAATTGATCTTAAACTCATAGTGTTCATACTTTCATTGATTTCTTCACTATGGCAATTATCAAGCATTTACATAGTCATTTTCCATAATTTTCCCCAAACTCACAATGCAACTCCATTTAACTAACTCAATTCATCCACATTACTCTAATAACAACTTAACATAATCCATAAATCATCAACATACTCAAATCACACTTTCTCAGACTAGACTCATTCCATTTTCTAGGTCGCATTAATTCCATTTCATCCTAGGTAGTTTCAACCACCAATATACATACCAATCAACTCCAAAATCAATTAAATAGACAATGTACTTGAGCTGAAGTATTAAAAGCTTACCAAATCTAGCTTCTCTTCTTATTTATGAAAATGCCCCTTAGCTCTTTCAATTCAACAAGTGAGGTTTTGATTTCAAACTGTGTTGTTCTCTTCTTTAAGATGAACAACTTTGTATCTAATAGCTTCCCCTCAATTCTTACAGGAAATGGGCTGATTTTAGAGAGATAAAATTAGGTTTTAGGTGGAAAATGGAAAGGAAAGGTTCTATCTCAGAAAAATGCAGATTTCACTACTCCTTTTTATTGAAATCACTTGCTGAGATCGATTTTTTGAGTCATGAGATCGATCTGTCGAATCATGAGATCGATCTGTCTCAGGCAATAGCTTAAGGAGATCAATCTGCATCCAGGGGAGATCGATCTGCTCCAACCCGAGAGTTAAGGAAATCGATCTGTTTACCTTAAGAATCGATACTCATTTTACAGAATGTTTAGCAGACTGATCTGTCTCCATTGGAGATCGATCTGCACTATTCCTATTGCTCGAATAAGAGAAATTTTTGCTCTTCCAGATCGATCTCTCATCCTATGAGATCGATCTGGCTTTCATATTTTCCAGATTTTGCTGCAGTTTTCTGCAGTAACTTGACACAAAACATCCTCAATTTGTTGTCATGGTCATTTTTTCATCCGACCACCTTTAAGGCTTGAAAATGACATTCATTCCTTCTTTATACACATTCAAACTTGTGTGCATTCATCGTATATCCAAAGGTACGCACTACAAAACCAAATGGAAGTACAACTTCATTTCATTCTACCACACTACTCATTTTGAGTTCCAATTACATTCATCACTTAGAAAAGTCCATTTCTCCATATTCATACATAATGAAACTTGTATGTACATTACAAACTCATATTAGAAGAGTGTACATTACATTTATGGACTTTACATCACTTATGCTTCACATTCATTTGATCCCTTTACACATATCACAAACTATACATGCATGGGGTGTCACAATATCTCGTAGCAGTGCAGAACGCATGAATGTTTCCTGCGCGGAGAGTGCCTTTGGTGTCGTGCCCTAGCTAGGTACTAGAGAAAGTAAGAAAGATAGATACTACCCATGTTTTATGAAAGTGCTGTATGACTCTGATCCAGTCTATAGCCCCCACCATGGCCATAGGTATAATGACCCTCTACGGAGGATGACACGTATCGCATGACTTAGTTATAGCCTAGTCTTCATGATTATGATTATGATGATGATGCTGATGAATGATTATGTTTTTAAGAGATTATGATAAATGTTTACGAATAATTATGATTTTTGATAGGAAGTTTAAGAATGATTATGTTTTATGAAATGTTTATGAATGACAATGATTTTATGAAATCATCCATGAATGATGAAAATTTTTTGTAACAGTTAAGTGTCACGACCCAATTCCATTCTCTTTAACCGAAATCACTGAAAATTTTTCGCGTTTTACTGTTACCTTACCCAGTCGTGAACTAAGCTCACCACACACTGTTGGGCTGTGAGTCAATAATAAACACCACATCTCATTCATTCTCAATTAATTAAAACGATGTCATACATGTGCATTTAATCGTGTACTTATACGAATACATGATTTACTGACATCTACATCCCCCATAAGTACAACTCAAAAGAATACTGTGCTTTTACATTGTTTAGATACAAAAAGAATCACTGTGTATATACCTCTTAGCGATGGAGATGCAGCGGAGTCCAAAATAATACGCCTCAGTCCTCACTGGGCTACTATGCACGCTCTGTAGGGGGGAAAATAGAGTGGGATGAGCAACCACACGCTCAATAAGGCAATAATGCAAGCATGGTAGATAACTACTCTATCTACATGCTGATAGTGTTATGCATAAATCGTTTATAGTAGGAGCATGAGGAATAAAACTGTCAGGACCCCAGTTTCAATCCTTGACTTTAACCAAAAATCACAATAAATTTTTCGCATTTTTAACTTACCTTTCCTCTCTTCACTGGTTGGGCTGTGATTCGATGTCAGAGTCTTCACTTAGCATAATATCCATTCTCATACATACATGTCAATATATTAAGTCTGACTGTAGTTGCTTTTATTATACATGTAAGATTTTATAAAATCTAATACGATTACATTCCCCATAATATATAACGTATACATCACTGTGCTGTTTCTATGTTTAGATACACAACTGTACATAATAAGTATACCTGATGAATCGATAGGAACTAGTAGTGGACTCTGGGACACTCTCCCACGATAACTCTTGATCTACTGACGCTCTGTAGAGAGATGTAAAGAAAAGGGGGTGAGCATAACGCGCTCAGTAAGGAAATCAGGCAAGCAAGTAGATATCCACACTATCTACTCAAAATAGTGCTATGCCTTGAAAACGTTATTTCCTTAACTTACTTTAAAAGCATGTCTTGAAATATAATATATATGTACTTGTACAGAATAAATCCCATGTACAGAAATCATGCTTTATTTCTCAAAAGTAGGCATGTAGTGCAAAACCATGCATTGCATATAAATCATGCCTTTATGTAAATCATGCCATGTATATTTAAATCACATATAAATATGGCATCAAATGATTCACAACACAAATCGGAGTCCGACCCATCCCTCAGGTCTGTCCGCAGTTTAAAGAAGTTAATCAATGTGATATAACATGTGAGACTCTGTGGTTTATGCAAATAGTATCCTGGATTATGATCATATCCGAAAAGAAAGTGATCCCAAGCCACATAGATCTAGATGTGCGGGGCCTCACTGCTGTAACAGGAGGATGGTCAGTCCAATGTCAACCGCCAGCTACGTAACACACGGTACAGCGTACCTCGTGCCACTCAGACACGATACAAAGTACCCCCGTGGACCCGTTCTCACGGCCAGAGTGCCTACCATAGGACTTAGCTCTCACTCCCGTGGAACTCATCAACATCACAGTCAGGGTGCCTAACATAGGTCTTAGCACTCTTGCCTGTGGAAATATCATACCACGTCTATACCAACCTCATGCGGATATCCTCTCTAGCTATGACACACAGTCACGCAAGGTCTCAAGCATGGGTTTCAACATGTATTACATATCACATACAGTGTGCGTCTTGAGTGCGACTCACAGTCGTCACTCCGCTCAACACTGTTTCACATCATAAAATTCGACTCTAGTGCGAGCACTCTCTAGCAACTAGGTCAATGCATAGTTTATGTATTAAATCAAGTACGAGCAATAGCTCCCAGTACTATGCTATGCACAATATCAAAATCAAGTACGAGCAATAGCTCCCAGTACTATGTCATGTATAAACCATGAAGAATCGAGTACGAGCCACGCTCTAGCACTCTGTCATGCATATATTATTCAAAGCTGAGTACGAGTAAAACTCCAGTACTCTATCATGCATGTCATGAAAATCTAGTGCGTATCAAATCCAGCACTAATATTATGTGGAAAAACACATGAATCCCAGTGCGAGCTGTGCTCTAGCACGATTCATTCTCACATAATATGATAGATGGCTATTTAAAAAGGGATTGTTTATAAAACATCAAAATCAACACTCAAAGTGTGCTTAAGTCATATCAACCTTAAAATCATTAGCCCATCTATTTATTTTCATGCTAATAACAATTAAACACTCACAATAGCATTTTCCATGCTTTTTGCAACTTCTCACAAAAGTTGACTTTTTGACTAACTAGGGGCAAAATCGTAATTTGCCACTATCGGGTCGCAATATTTATTATTCACTTTCTCTGACCCTCAGAGTTTTTAAGTGAATGCAGAAGCAGTTGAAAATACGTGCAGGTATCTCTAACTACTCGCAAAAGTCCCTTACCTCGGATCACGTCTCGTGACCTCACTTCCTCGGTGCTGCTAATTCCCGCAGTCCGATCAGCTCTCAATGTAAACTCCGGAGCTGTAAATAACCATTCCTCAGGTTAATTATCATTTTCCTACTGTATTACACATTAATACAGTTTAATTTCTCTTAATGGGCCTTAAAAATCCTTAATGGGCCTTAATCTGTATTAAGCCCGTTTTCCACTTATTATTTCTCTTCATCAGGGTCTATCGACTCATTGGGCCTATCAATACCCATTGGGCTTTATTCCAAGCTCTTTGGATAGCCCGTATATCATTTACGACATTTAATTCAAAATTCCAATTATAATTCACTAAATACGGAATTTAATCCGAAATGCGTAAAATAAATCTTAAATACGCAATAATCACATAATTTATCGTAAATGAACTTTACTTACCCGAGAATATGCGATGGTACGCAAATCGAAGTTCGATCGGGCTTCCGTTCGGAATTTATCGTCGAACTGCACAATTTATTATATTTAACTCCGGGTCAATTTTCGATTAAATATAATTTAAATAAATTCATCGAAAATCAAATCGGTCACTTTTGACCTCGTATCGACTTACCCGAAGTCCGGTGAAATCCCGAAAATTTTCCTTTTCCTTTTTCTTTCTTTTTTTCCTATTTTTCCCCTTTTCTCCTTGGCTGAACCGGTCCGATCCGGTTCAGCACAGAACCTTCTCCCCTGAACCGCCGACCGGTTCAGGCATCATTTGGCCGTGCCGGCGTATTCCGGCCGGTTCCCGACGCATAACCACCGCCGTTCGGTGCGCCTAAGCCTGGGCAACACTCGGCTAGGCTTGATCGGGACCAAGCACCGCCGGTGGCCGCCGAATCTCTTCTTTTCCGCCGCGGCTTCTCCTCTTCGATTCGTCGGCGTCCGGCGTCGGTGGAGATCGTGACCGGTGCCGATGGGTGCGCACGGTCCTGCTCTTCCTTTCCGACCGCTTGGCTGGCCGTGGGGTGGCCTGTGCTCGCCGTCCGGTGGCCTTCTCCCTCGGTCGGCATCCACGCGTTTTCTCTGTTCTCTCTCCCCGATTTTCAATCTGTTTCTCTTTTTTTTTTTTATAATATATTTTTATTATTATTTTACTATAAAATAATAATAAAAATCCCATAAAATCCCATAAATATCCCAAAAATATCTAGAAAAATTATATTAAATTCATTTAATCCGTAAATGAATTTATCAGTCCGATTTTACCTTTTCGGTATATTTTTCCACTATTTTTGGGCTCATTTTTCGAGGTAAAAATTCCGATAAATTCTAATAAATTTATATCTTGATCAATTGGGCTCGAAATTAAATATTTTCCTCGATTTTGATCAAGATTCCTCAATTTCATATTTTTAATGAAATTCTCTTATCGAAATTATACTGAATTTCAGTCATTTGACCGTTTTACCCCTGCACTCGTTTCGGGAATTAACTTAACCCTTATCTCGCTGTTATGTAGCTTACATGCATTTTTAATTTCTCAAATAGTCGATTGCATGATAGTAAATACTCTTCTTATGATTCAACTATAATTACATAGTGTTCATACACATAGGAATCATAAGGTACAAGCTACAAAAATCCGGGTCTGACAATCCTCCCCCACTCAGAAAATTTGGTCCTCCAAATTAGAACCAAGTCAGTCCTCAAATAGGTGAGGGTACTTCTCTCGCATCAGACTCTCTAGCTCCCAAGTAGCTTCCTCTGAAGTATGATGCTGCCAGAGAATCTTCACTAATCCGATGGTCTTCGATCTCAATACCTTCTCCTTCCTATCCAATATCCGAATCGGTCTCTCTACATATGACAAGTCCTCTCGGAGCTCCAAAGGCTCGTAACTAATCACATGTGACGGATCCGGGTGATACTTCCGAAGCATCGATATGTGGAAGACGTTGTGGACACCTGATAAGTCCGGTGGCAATGCCAACCTATATGCCTTATCTCCCACTCGATCAAGTATCTCAAAGGGTCCAATATAGCGAGGATTTAGTTTCCCTCTCTTCCCAAATCTCGCTATGCCCTTGGAAGGAGAAACTCTCAGAAATACGGACTCACCAATTGCAAACTCTAGTGGCCTACGTCTCTTGTCAGCGTAACTCTTCTGTCTGCTCTGAGCGGTCCTCAGTCTCTCTACTATCAAGCGGACATCCTTAGATGCTTGCGTAACCAAGTCAGGAGCGAAAATCATACGGTCACCCACTTCTTCCCATCCAATGGGGGAACGACATCTACGGCCATACAAAGCCTCATACGGTGCCATCCCGATACTCGAATGATAACTGTTGTTGTAGGCGAACTCGGCTAGTGGTAGGTGGTCATCCCAGGAGCCTCGATAGTCTAGCACACATGCTCTCAACATGTCCTCCAGAGTCTGTATAGTCCTCTCTGACTGACCATCTGTCTGAGGATGGAAAGCGGTGCTCAAACTCAACTGGGTTCCCATGGCTTCCTGAAAATGTCCCCAAAAGTGGGATGTGAAGCGGGAATCCCTATCAGAGACTATGCTCACTGGTACACCGTGTAACCTCACCACCTCGCGTACATACAGTTCTGCTAATGAACTCAGAGTATCGGTAGCTCTTATAGCTAGGAAGTGGGCTGACTTCGTCAGTCTATCAACGATCACCCATATAGCATCGTGATTCCTGCGGGTCCTCGGTAAACCCATCACGAAATCCATGGTGATATGCTCCCATTTCCATGTCGGTATAGGTAGAGGCTGCAACAATCCTACAGGTTTCTGATGCTCTACCTTCACCTGCTGACATACGAGACACTTTGCCACGAAGTCTGCTACATCTCTCTTCATACCTGACCACCAGTATACCTTCCGGAGGTTCTGATACATCTTGTTACTCCCCGGATGTAAAGTATACCTCGACGAATGAGCTTCCGCCAATATCAATCTCCTAAGTCCTGGATCCTCGGGAACACACAATCTGCCTCTGAACCTTAGTAGTCCATCAGAACTCAACTCAAAATCAGTCACGGTGCCTTTCTGCATCTGACTACTCACATCCATACAAAATGGATCTGTCTACTGAGCCACTCTGATCCTGTCCAACAGGTCCGGCTCCAAGCGTAGACTAGCTATCACATAGCCTGTATCCATGTCAGAAGGCACGACTCCCAAACTGAGGCTGGCAAACTGCTCTAGCAAATCATGCTCCCTAACCATCATATACGATACCATCCCCAGGCTCTTCCTGCTCAAGGCATCGGCTACAACGTTAGCCTTACCCGGATGATAAAGTATCTCACAATCGTAGTCCTTCAGAAGCTCTAGCCATCTTCTTTGTCTCATGTTCAGCTCCTTCTGCGAGAACAGATACTTGAGGCTCTTGTGGTCGGTAAATATCTGAAACTTCTCTCCATACAAGTAGTGGCGCCATACCTTCAACGCAAACACTACCGCTGCTAGTTCCAAATCATGGGTCGGATAGTTCTTCTCATGATCCTTCAGCTGTCTGGATCCGTAAGCAACTACCTTCCCGTCCTGCATCAATACGCAGCCCAGTCCCTGATGCGAAGCATCGGTATATACTGCAAATCCTCCTGAGCTGGTAGGGATAGTGAGAATCGGAGCGGTGGTCAATCGACGCTTCAACTCCTCAAAACTCTTCTCACAATCCTCGTTCCATATGAACGGTGTACTCTTCCGAGTAAGACGTGTCAACGGAGCATCCAACTTCGAAAATCCCTCAACGAATCTCCGATAGTATCCAGCTAAACCCAGAAAACTCCTGATCTCGGTGACTGTCCTCGGCTGTTCCCACTGAACTACAGCCTCTATCTTAGATGGATCAACTGATACACCATCTCTCGATACGACATGTCCCAAAAACGAGATCTGTGATAACCAAAAGTCACACTTGCTGAGCTTAGCATATAATTCATGCTCCCGTAACGTCTGCAACACGACCCTGAGGTGCTCCTCATGCTCCTCTTTGGATCTCGAATACACCAATATGTCATCGATGAAGACGATAACAAACTGGTCCAAATATGGCTTGAACACATTGTTCATCAAAGCCATGAAAGCAGCTGGAGCATTCGTCAATCCGAATGGCATGACCAAGAACTCATAGTGGCCATATCGGGTACGAAATGCTGTCTTGGGTACATCTCCACTCCGAACCTTCAGCTGATGATACCCAGACCTTAGGTCAATCTTGAAAAAGACCTGTGCTCCATGGAGCTGATCTAGCAAGTCGTCAATGCGTGGAAGGGGGTATCTATTCTTGATGGTGGCCTTGTTCAGCAATCGGTAGTCTATACACAATCGGAGGCTCCCATCCTTCTTCCTCACAAACAAAACCGGTGCTCCCCAAGGTGAAACACTCAGTCGTACAAAGCCCCTGTCCAACAGCTCCTGTAACTGTCTCTTGAGTTCCTCCAGCTCAACTAAGGCCATGAGATATGGTGGTCTCGAAATAGGCTCCGTACCAGGTACCAGATCTATACAGAACTCCATCTCTCTGTCTGGTGGTAACCCTGGCAATTCATCCGGGAAAACATCTGAGTACTCACTGACCACAGTGATATTTGCCAACTCCGGATGTGCCTTATCCATATCTACCACGTACGCAATGAAACCTTGATATGTTGAAGGTTTTCTAAATCAGAAGTCATGTAATAATCATATCTACTCCTTTCATTTATCTTTATTAAACTTTACAACATATCTAGTAGGGTTAGGAAACATAACTGTCTTAGCGTAACAATCTAAAACAGCATGGTTTGCAGATAGCCAATCCATTCCTAATATTATATCAAAGTCGCTCATACTTAGTAATATTAGATTGGCTGTCATCTCCTTATCCCCTACTCTCAACTTGCATTCATTATATACATATTCTACAACTTGACTACTATTCATAGGCGTACTTATCAACATCAACATACATAATGGTGTACGCTCTACATGTCTTGCTAACTTACATGCAAATGATGGCGATACAAAAGAATGCGTGGCACCAGGATCAATTAAAACATATGCTTCAATATCATAAATCAGGATGTTACCTCGAATCACATCCGATGAAGCATCAGCTGTTCCCTGGTCCAAAGCATGTACTCGCCCTTGACCCATCACTTGTTTCCCCTTCTCCTCTGCCGTGGCTCTACCTCTCTGAGTAGACGTACCAGCTGGGGTTCTATCAAACTCCCTGCCCCTCTGTGGTGCAGTCGCATACGGCAATGGGCAATCTCTAGCCAGATGCCCCTGTTTCCCACATCGGAAACATACTATAGCACCCTGTGAACACGGCCAATCTCCATGGAATCTGCCGCATCTTCTGCACTGATCTGCAGCAGGTCTCGGTCCTCCTATCATAATGCCCTTCGCTGGGGCTGCAGTCGGATAAGCAGGAGATCTAACATATCTATCTCGTGTCCCCTCTATCCGTGATCTCTTACCGAAGGGTTTCTTCCCCCCTCGATAACTAAAATCTCTAGCCGGCCTCTTCTTCTGCAAGTCTTGGCTACGGCTAAACTTCCCAAACTCGGAAGCATTCCTCTCATAGTCCTGCTCACATAGTTGCGCCCTGCGCACTGCCTCCTCATAGGTCACTATGTCCAGCGGAACCAACTTGGATCGTAGCACCGGTCTCAACCCGTCGATAAACCTGTGGACCTTCCTGGTCTCACTATACATAGTATCCGGGTCGTATCTTCCTAGGGATAGGAATCGAGTCTCATACTCGTCCACCGATAAACTCCCCTGGTTGAGTCTCAGAAACTCTGCATGTAACTTCCGCTGTGCGGTGTCAGGAATAAACTGCCTCCTAAAGGCCTCCCGAAATGTATCCCAAGTGATATCCGTGTGTCGGGATCTCAATATAGGTCTGGTGGACTTCCACCAATGCTCTGCGGCTCCCTTCAGTAGGAACGTAGTAAACGCGACCATCTCCGAGGTTGTGCACTCGAAGTATCCATAGAGCTTCTCTAGCTCTGCCAACCACTCCTCCGCAGCTACGGGGTTCTTGACCCCACTAAATGATGGAGGTCTAAACTTCTGGAACTCCCTCAACCGATACAGGTCACATCCATATCCTAATCCACTGCCACCCGAAACCGATGGGGGTGTAGGAGTATCTACTGTCCTCTGTGCATCAGCTGTCTGCGTAGGTGTATCAGGGGCAACTGCCTCTCCTGTAGCAGCTCCTGCCTCCTGTCTCTGCCTACCTGGCATCGTCTGTGCCAGTATCTCAATAATAGTCTCGAGACCACGCTCTAATCTCGTGAAGCGCGTCTCGACACACTCGGGTGCCTCAGTAGTACCTGGAGTCTCGTGCGTAGGTAATGGTCCGGCAGCGTCTCGTCCCTCGGGTCTATCTCCTCGGCCTCGAGCCCTACCTCTCATACCTCTACCACTACGCGTATTTGCCATTTAGGCAAAGTTCCTGCATTCATAATAATGAATTAGTCCATTTCCTATCTGGTATACACAGTTATATCTAAACACAGCACAGTACTATGGGGATGTACACTTTCCTATTTTCTAACACCGACTCACATCAGACCAACCTCGGCTCTGATACCAATCCTGTCAGGACCCCAGTTTCAATCCTTGACTTTAACCAAAAATCACAATAAATTTTTCGCATTTTTAACTTACCTTTCCTCTCTTCACTGGTTGGGCTGTGATTCGATGTCAGAGTCTTCACTTACCATAATATCCATTCTCATACATACATGTCAATATATTAAGTCTGACTGTAGTTTCTTTTATTATACATGTAAGATTTTATAAAATCTAATACGATTACATTCCCCATAATATATAACGTATACATCACTGTGCTGTTTCTATGTTTAGATACACAACTGTACATAATAAGTATACCTGATGAATCGATAGGAACTAGTAGTGGACTCTGGGACACTCTCCCACGATAACTCTTGATCTACTGACGCTCTGTAGAGAGATGTAAAGAAAAGGGGGTGAGCATAACGCGCTCAGTAAGGAAATCAGGCAAGCAAGTAGATATCCACACTATCTACTCAAAATAGTGCTATGCCTTGAAAACGTTATTTCCTTAACTTACTTTAAAAGCATGTCTTGAAATATAATATATATGTACTTGTACATAATAAATCCCATGTACAGAAATCATGCTTTATTTCTCAAAAGTAGGCATGTAGTGCAAAACAATGCATTGCATATAAATCATGCCTTTATGTAAATCATGCCATGTATATTTAAATCACATATAAATATGGCATCAAATGATTCACAACACAAATCGGAGTCCGACCCATCCCTCAGGTCTGTCCGCAGTTTAAAGAAGTTAATCAATGTGATATAACATGTGAGACTCTGTGGTTTATGCAAATAGTATCCTGGATTATGATCATATCCGAAAAGAAAGTGATCCCAAGCCACATAGATCTAGATGTGCGGGGCCTCACTGCTGTAACGGGAGGATGGTCAGTCCAATGTCAACCGCCAGCTACGTAACACACGGTACAGCGTACCTCGTGCCACTCAGAAACGATACAAAGTACCCCCGTAGACCCGTTCTCACGGCCAGAGTGCCTACCATAGGACTTAGCTCTCACTCCCGTGGAACTCATCAACATCACAGTCAGGGTGCCTAACATAGGTCTTAGCCCTCTTGCCTGTGAAAATATCATACCACGTCTATACCAACCTCATGCGGATATCCTCTCTAGCTATGACACACAGTCACGCAAGGTCTCAAGCATGGGTTTCAACATGTATTACATATCACATACAGTGTGCGTCTTGAGTGCGACTCACAGTCGTCACTCCGCTCAACACTGTTTCACATCATAAAATTCGACTCTAGTGCGAGCACTCTCTAGCAACTAGGTCAATGCATAGTTTATGTATTAAATCAAGTACGAGCAATAGCTCCCAGTACTATGCTATGCACAATATCAAAATCAAGTACGAGCAATAGCTCCCAGTACTATGTCATGTATAAACCATGAAGAATCGAGTACGAGCCACGCTCTAGCACTCTGTCATGCATATATTATTCAAAGCTGAGTACGAGTAAAACTCCAGTACTCTATCATGCATGTCATGAAAATCTAGTGCGTATCAAATCCAGCACTAATATTATGTGGAAAAACACATGAATCCCAGTGCGAGCTGTGCTCTAGCACAATTCATTCTCACATAATATGATAGATGGCTATTTAAAAAGGGATTGTTTATAAAACATCAAAATCAGCACTCAAAGTGTGCTTAAGTCAAATCAACCTTAAAATCATTAGCCCATCTATTTATTTTCATGCTAATAACAATTAAACACTCACAATAGCATTTTCCATGCTTTTTGCAACTTCTCACAAAAGTTGACTTTTTGACTAACTAGGGGCAAAATCGTAATTTGCCACTATCGGGTCGCAATATTTGTTAGTCACTTTCTCTGACCCTCAGAGTTTTTAAGTGAATGCAGAAGCAGTTGAAAATACGTGCAGGTATCTCTAACTACTCGCAAAAGTCCCTTACCTCGGATCACGTCTCGTGACCTCACTTCCTCGGTGCTGCTAATTCCCGCAGTCCGATCAGCTCTCAATGTAAACTCCGGAGCTGTAAATAACCATTCCTCAGGTTAATTATCATTTTCCTACTGTATTACACATTAATACAGTTTAATTTCCCTTAATGGGCCTTAAAAATCCTTAATGGCCCTAAATCTGTATTAAGCCCGTTTTCCACTTATTATTTCTCTTCATCAGGGTCTATCGACTCATTGGGCCTATCAATACCCATTGGGCTTTATTCCAAGCTCTTTGGATAGCCCGTATATCATTTACGACATTTAATTCAAAATTCCAATTATAATTCACTAAATACGGAATTTAATCCGAAATGCGTAAAATAAATCTTAAATACACAATAATCACATAATTTATCGTAAATGAACTTTACTTACCCGAGAATATGCGATGGTACGCAAATCGAAGTTCGATCGGGCTTCCGTTCGGAATTTATCGTCGAACTGCACAATTTATTATATTTAACTCCGGGTCAATTTTCGATTAAATATAATTTAAATAAATTCATCGGAAATCAAATCGGTCACTTTTGACCTCGTATCGACTTACCCGAAGTCCGGTGAAATCCCGAAAATTTTCCTTTTCCTTTTTCTTTCTTTTTTTCCTCTTTTTCCCCTTTTCTCCTTGGCTGAACCGGTCCGGTCCGGTTCAGCACAGAACCTTCTCCCCTGAACCGCCGACCGGTTCAGGCATCATTTGGCCGTGCCGGCGTATTCCGGCCGGTTCCAGATGCATAACCACCGCCGTTCGGCGCGCCTAAGCCTGGGCAACACTCGGCTAGGCTTGATCGGGACCAAGCACCGCCGGTGGCCGCCGAATCTCTTCTTTTTCGCCACGGCTTCTCCTCTTCGATTCGCCGGCGTCCGACGTCGGTGGAGATCGTGACCGGTGCCGATGGGTGCGCACGGTCCTGCTCTTCCTTTCCGGCCGCTTGGCTGGCCGTGGGGTGGCCTGTGCTCGCCGTCCGGTGGCCTTCTCCCTCGGTCGGCATCCACGCGTTTTCTCTGTTCTCTCTCCCCGATTTTCAATCTGTTTCTCTTTTTTTTTTTTATAATATATTTTTATTATTATTTTACTATAAAATAATAATAAAAATCCCATAAATATCCCATAAATATCCCAAAAATATCTAGAAAAATCATATTAAATTCATTTAATCCGTAAATGAATTTATCAGTCCGATTTTACCTTTTCGGTATATTTTTCCACTATTTTTGGGCTCATTTTTCGAGGCAAAAATTCCGATAAATTCTAATAAATTTATATCTTGATCAATTGGGCTCGAAATTAAATATTTTCCTCGATTTTGATCAAGATTCCTCAATTTCATATTTTTAATGAAATTCTCTTATCGAAATTATACTGCATTTCAGTCATTTGACCGTTTTACCCCTGCACTCGTTTCGGGAATTAACTTAACCCTTATCTCGCTGTTATGTAGCTTACATGCATTTTTAATTTCTCAAATAGTCGATTGCATGATAGTAAATACTCTTCTTATGATTCAACTATAATTACATAGTGTTCATACACATAGGAATCATAAGGTACAAGCTACAAAAATCCGGGTCTGACAAAAACTATGCCATGTGAATATACATATATATCATGTATCAAATCATGTGCATTGGCATATAAAACATGGTAGAGACATCATGTATAAAACATCTCATGCTCAATCTCATTTAAATTCATAAAAGGGCAATTCATTTAGAAACTTCCTTTTTGAACCAACAACATAACACCACCAAATCAACTCACAAACCACAACCACATTTACATTCCACAATTCACGCATGTGTATAAATCTAGGTCACTATATCATAAGTGCCTATGTGAATCATTACATCATAAATCATCCCAGACCACACGCATCCAGGTGTGCGGGGTATCATGCTGGCACGAAGATGAATTATCCCTCGCCAGACTTTCTCATCACGTAACCATCATGCGGTACATCGTACTCCATGTGATATACACGGTACATCGTACTCCGCAACTCATATCATGATTGGGGGTGCCATTCCTAGGTCTTATCTACCCCATACCAAGAGTTTTCCATATTCCGTGAAGGAGAGCCTCCCTGCCGAACAGAGCCTCTCCGCCTAATAGAGCCTCCCTGCCTCCTCGGGCTTAAGGATGTTAGCTTAAGGATGTAGGGCTTAAGGGTCCTTTCCGTAAGAGAGCCTCCCCACCGAACAGAGCCTCCCCGCCTAACAGAGCCTCCCTGCCTCTTCGGGCTTAAGGATGTCAGCTTAAGGATGTAGGGCTTAAGGATCTTACCTTTACCATACCCATGTAGGAGAGCCTCCCTGCCGAACAGAGCCTCCCCGCCTCTTTGGGCTTAAGGTTGTTGGCTTAAGGATCCCACCGTAAGAGAGCCTCCCCACCAAACAGAGCCTCCCCGCCTAACAGAGCCTCCCTGCCTCCTCGGGCTTAAGGATGTTAGCTTAAGGATGTAAGGCTTAAGGATCTTACCCACTTTCACAACCCTATACGAATCCCATTGTACAAGCTTGTGCGAGCAAAGCTCTAGCACGACTCATGCATCATGCATCTTCTCATAAAGAGGCGTGTATGAGCATAGCTCTAGTACGGTTATACTCATAAGATAACCATTCACAATCCACGTACGAGCAGAAGCTCCAGTACGGTTTATAAACATCATCACAATTCAATTTCAAAGTGCGAGCTAAGCTCAAGCACGTTTCACACAAGTGGAAACATAGAAATCTCGCGCGAGCGAGGCTCTAACGCGAATTATATCACATACACGCGATAGGCGGCTTACATGCATTCAAAACATCTCATAATATGCTTAGTGCCTAGTATGGGCTATTTCACAACATCATTCAAGTACCAGCCAGCCTATCCTTTTATTTGCTCAAATCAAAGCATTGTGTTTTGTAAAAGCATTCAAAACACATGATTTATGCAATTATTAGCCTTACTATCCCTTTTTCATAACATCCACTTTAAAACCAAAACCACGCATATACCCATCATCTTTCACAAATACCATCAACATTTATTTGAGCAATTCATGCATTTCATACAACACCCAATATTCACCCAGTTCAAAATACGAGCAGCTATCTCTATATACTCACAAAATTCCCTTACCTGGAATCGCGATGCGTGATTCCACTTCCTTAAGCTGCTTACTCGTACGATTCGGTTCGCCTTCAACGAACTCTTCGGGACTGCACAAAATCGTATCCCGCATTATATTCGACCCATATATTGCAACCCTTGTGCTTGCTATAGTCAATTTAATCTATAGCCTCTATTAAAGCTTATTTGGCCTCGTTTCATTACTTTATCCATAACTTGAGTCTATGGATTTTCTTAGGCCTATTAACTCATTCAAAATCGATATCAAATCGATGTAAAGCTCATAGCGTTCATATTCCATGAATCCCCTCACTATGGCATTTATTCATCACATACATATCCATTTCCACATTTCTTCCAACCCACCATGTAATTTCATCTAACCATCTAAATCATAACATTATCCCAATGACAACTTTAACATGCCATAAACCATAAGTTCATTCAATCCCACATATCCTCACATTATACCCATTTTAGATTTCTAGGTCACACCACTTCCACTACATTCTTAGGTAGTTTATCCATCCATACTCATACCAATCAACTCCAAAATCAATTAAATAGCTAATGCATTTAGATTGGAGTGTTAGAATCTTACCAATATGATTTCTCTTCTTGCTCCAATTGGTAATGCCCTCAACTCCTTCAATTCCAAAAATGGGAAATTGCCCTCTCACTATGTTGTTCTCCTCTTTGATAGGAACAACTTTGCCTCTAATGATCTCTCTCCAAATCTCACTGAAATTGGCTGATTTTAGAGAGGGAAGGTTGGGTTTTTGGGGTTGAAGTTGTAGGGTTAAGTGTTTTCCGAGATTTCCAGATTTTTCAGCTCTCCTTATATAGAAATGACTTGAGGAGATCGATCTGATCCAAGAGGAGATCGATCTGGTCCCTTAAAATCTCTCTTTTTCACGGCCTTTTTTAAGCCTGAGATCGATCTGTCGAAGCAATGAGATCGATCTGTTGAGGCATGAGATCGATCTGTCGAAGCATGAGATCGATCTGGTCCCAAACAGAGAGCTAAGGAGATCGATCTGGGTGCTTGGGGATCGATCTTTCCACTACAGAATGCTTGAGAGATCGATCTGGCTCCATTGGAGATCGATCTGCTCAATTCTTTCGCCCAAATAAGAGCATTCTGGCTCTTCCAGATCGATCTCTCATCCTAGGAGATCGATCTGGACCTCATGTTTTCCAGATTTCCTGCAGTTTCATTGCTGCAACTCATACCAACACACCTTCAATCTATTGCCATGGCCATTTCCTCATCCATCCACCTCTATAACTTGAAAATGGCATCCATTCATACCTTATGCACATTGAAACTTGTGTGCATTCATTGTATATTCAAAGGTATGCAACATAAAACCAAATGGAAGCATAACTCCATTCCATTTTACCACACTACTCATTTTGAGTCTCAATCACATCCATCACTTGCTAGAACACATTTCTCCGTATTCATACTCAATGAAACTTGTATGTACGTTACAACTTATATTACACATACATACATTGAATCCATGGACTTACATCAATCATATTTTACATCACAAGTCCATTCATATTATTTGATCCAAGTACACACATTACCCTTATACATATACGGGGTCTTACATTCTCCCCTCCTTCAAGGAAATTTGGTCCTCCAAATTAGAACCAAGTCACTCTTCAAACAGTTGGGGGTACTTCTCCCGTATCAAGTTCTCCAATTCCCACGTGGCCTCTTCCGCCGTGTGGTGTTGCCAAAGCACTTTCACCAAGGGAATTGTCTTATTCCGCAACACTTTCTCTTTTCTGTTCAATATCCGAACCGGCTTCTCAACATACGTCATACTCTCATGGAGCTCCAACGGCTCATATCTTATCACGTGTGCCGGGTCCGGGTGATACTTCCGAAGCATCGAGACGTGGAAGACGTTGTGGACATTTGCCAAGTCCGGTGGCAATGCCAATCTATACGCCTTTTCTCCCACTCTCTCTAAAATCTCGAAGGGTCCGATATACCTAGGGCTCAGCTTGCCCTTCTTACCAAATCTCATAATACCCTTCGATGGTGATACCCTCAGAAACACCGACTCACCCTCATCAAACTCCAATGGTCTTCGTCTCTTGTCAGCATAACTCTTTTACCGGCTCTGAGCTGTCCGTAATCTCTCACATATCAACTGGACGTCCTCAGATGCCTGCTGCACTAAGTCCGGAGCAAAAATTTGTCTGTCACCAACCTCTTCCCATCCAATAGGGGAACGGCATCTACGCCCGTATAATGCCTCATAGGGTGCCATCCCGATACTAGCATGATAGCTATTATTATAAGCGAACTCGGCTAGCTGTAGGTGGTCGTCCCAGGAGCCTCTATAATCCAGCACACACGCTCTCAACATATCCTCGAGGGTCTGTATAGTCCTCTCTGACTGCCCATCTGTCTGAGGATGAAAAGCGGTGCTAAAACTCAGTCGGGTCCCCAGCGCTTCCTGAAAATGTTCCCAGAAATGGGAAGTGAAGCGGGCATCCCGATCAGAAACAACGCTCACTGGTACACCATGTAGCCATACTATCTCTCGGATGTACAGGTTCGCCAACTGACTCAGTGTATCGGTAGCTCTCATAGCCAAGAAATGGGCGAACTTAGTCAACCGGTCCACAATAACCCATATGGCATCATGACCTCTACGGGTCCTCGGCAACCCCATCACAAAATCCATGGTGACATGCTCCCACTTCCATGTCGGTATCGGTAGAGGCTGCAATAATCCTGCAGGCTTCTGATGCTCTACCTTCACTTGCTGACAAACGAGACACTTAGCGACATATTCCGCAATGTCTCTTTTCATTCCAGACCACCAATAAACCTTTCGAAGGTTTTGATACATCTTGGTACTTCCCGGATGTATCGTATATTTCGATGAGTGAGCCTCTGATAAAATCGTTCTCCTGATCTCAGGATCCCTGGGAACGCATACTCTGCCTCTGAACCTCAATAAGCCATCAGCACTCTGCTCAAAATCAATACCCACACCTATCTGTATCTGCCTGAGCCAATCGATACACCGTTGATCGCTCTGCTGGGCTTGCCGAATACGGCTAATCAACTCTGGCTCTAGTCTCAAACTAGCCATGATCTCAAGTCTCTCAGATCCAGGTGGGATTACATCCAAACTGAGGTTCGCAAAGTGTTCTAACAATTCATGTTCCCGTACCATCATATAAGACACCAACCCAAGGTTCTTTCTACTCAAAGCATCGGCAACTACATTTGCCTTACCCGGGTGGTACATGATTTCACAATCATAGTCTTCCAGGAGTTCGAGCCTGTCACGACCCAATTCCATTCTCTTTAACCGAAATCACTGAAAATTTTTCGCGTTTTACTGTTACCTTACCCGGTCGCGAACTAAACTCACCACACACTGTTGGGCTGTGAGCCAATAATAATCACCACATCTCATTCATTCTCAATAAATTAAAACGATGTCATACATGTGCATTTAATCGTGTACTTATACGAATACATGTTTTACTGACATCTACATCCCCCATAAGTACAACTCAAAAGAATACTGTGCTTTTACATTGTTTAGATACAAAAAGAATCACTGTGTATATACCTTTTAGCGATGGAGATGCAGCGGAGTCCAAAATAATACGCCTCAGTCCTCACTGGGCTACTATGCACGCTCTGTAGGGGGGAAAATAGAGTGGGATGAGCAACCACACGCTCAGTAAGGCAATAATGCAAGCATGGTAGATAACTACTCTATCTACATGCTGATAGTGTTATGCGTAAATCATTTATGGTAGGAGCATGAGGAATAAAACTATGCCGTATGAGTATACATATATATCATGTATCAAAGTCATGTAAAATTGGCATATAAAACATGGTAAAACATCATGTATAAATCATCTCATGCTCGATCTCATTTAAATTCATAAAAAGGGCAATTCATTTAGAAACTTCCTTTTTGAACCAACAACATAACACCACCAAATCCACTCACAAACCACAACTACATTTACATTCCACAATTCACACATGTGTATAAATCTAGGTCACTATATCAAAAGTGCCTATGTGAATCATTACATCATAAATCATCCCAGACCACACGCATCCAGGTGTGCGGGGTATCATGCTGGCACGAAGATGAATTATCCCTCGCCAGACTTTCTCATCACATAACCATCATGCGGTACATCGTACTCCATGTGATATACACGGTACATCGTACTCCGCAACTCATATCATGATTGGGGGTGCCATTCCTAGGTCTTATCTACCCCATACCAAGAGTTTTCTATTTTCCGAGAAGGAGAGCCTTCCTGCCGAACAGAGCCTCCCCGCCTAACAGAGCCTCCCTGCCTCCTCGGGCTTAAGGATGTTAGCTTAAGGATGTAGGGCTTAAGGGTCCTTTCCGTAAGAGAGCCTCCCCACCGAACAGAGCCTCCCCGCCTAACAGAGCCTCCCTGCCTCTTCGGGCTTAAGGATGTTAGCTTAAGGATGTAGGGCTTAAGGATCTTACCTTTACCATACCCATGTAGGAGAGCCTCCCTGCCTAACAGAGCCTCCCCGCCTCTTTGGGCTTAAGGATGTTGGCTTAAGGATCCCACCGTAAGAGAGCCTCCCCACCAAACAGAGCCTCACCGCCTAACAGAGCCTCCCCGCCTCGTTGGGCTTAAGGATGTTGGCTTAAGGATGTAAGACTTGAGGATCTTACCCACTTTCACAATCCTATACATATCCCATTGTACATACTTGTGCGAGCAAAGCTCTAGCACGACTCATGCATCATGCATCTTCTCATAAAGAGGCGCGTACGAGCATAGCTCTAGTACGGTTATACTCGTGAGACTACCACTCAAAATCCACGTACGAGCCGAAGTTCTAGTACGGTTATAACTATCACTATAGTTTCCAGATCAAGGTGCGAGCTAGGCTCTAGCACGTTTCATACAAATGAAGACATAGAAATCCAGCGCGAGCGAGGCTCTAGCGCGATTTATGTCATACCAATGTGATAGGCGGCTTAATCACAATTTATCAATCCCGACAATTCGGGTTTAGCACTCACAATTTGCTTTTCCACAACAACATCACAATACTAGCCAACCTATCTACAAGCTTGCTTAAAACCAAGCAATTCGTTTTGGAAAAACATCAAAATGTTAGGTTTATGCAATTATTAGCCTTACTACCCCCTTTCATAGAATCCACTTCAAATCCAAAACCACGCATATACTCATTATCATTCACGAATATCATCAATCATTTATTTGGGCAATTCATGCATTTTCATACAACACCCAATAATCACCCACAAGTTCAAAGTACGAGCAGCTATCTCTATATACTCACAAAATTCCCTTACCTGGAATCGCGATGCGTGATTCCACCTCCTTTAGCTGCTTACTCGTACGGTTCGGTTCGCCTTCAACGAACTCTTCGGGACTGCACAAAATCGTGTCCCGCGTTATATTCGATTCATATATTGCAACCCATGTGCTTGCTATAGTCAATTTAACCTATAGCCTTTATTAAAGCTTATTAGGCCTCGTTTCGTTACTTTACCCATAGCTCGAGTCTATGGATCTTCTTAGGCCCATTAACTTACTCAAAATCGATGTTAAATCGACACTAAGCTCATAGTGTTCATATTCCATGAATTCCCTCACTATGGCATTTTATCAATCATAAACATACCCATATTCACAATTTCTCCAACTCACCAAGTAATTCCATTTAACCCTCTACAATCATAAACATTACCCCAATAACAACTTTAGCATGCCAGAAATCATAGGCTCATTCAATCCCACATATCCTCACATTATACCCATTTTGGGATTTCTAGATCATACCAATTCCACTACATTCCTAGGTAGTTTATCCATGAATACTCATACCAATCAACTCCAAAATCAATTAAATAACTAATACATTTGGATTGGAGTGTTAGAATCTTACCAATGTGATTCCTCTTCTTGCTCCAATTGATGATGGCCTTAACTCCTTCAATTCCAAGAATGGAAAAATGCCCTCTCACTATGTTGTTCCTCTCTTTGATAGGAACAACTTTGCCTCTAATGATCTCTCTCCAAATCTCCCTGAAAATGGCTGATTTTTAGAGAGGGAAAGTTAGGTTTTCGGGGTTGAGATTGAAAGGTTTGGTGTTTTTCCGTGATTTCCAGATTTTCAGCTCTCCTTATATAGAGTTGACTTGAGGAGATCGATCTGGTCCAAGAGGAGATCGATCTGGTCCCTTAAAATTCCTCTTTTCCACGGCATTTTTAAGCCTGAGATCGATCTGTCGAAGCAATGAGATCGATCTGTTGAGGCATGAGATCGATCTGTCGAAGCATGAGATCGATCTGGTCCCAAACAGAGAGCTAAGGAGATCGATCTGGCTCCTTGAGGATCGATCTTTTCACTTACAGAATGCTTGGCAGATCGATCTGGCTCCATTGGAGATCGATCTGCTCTATTCGTTCACCCAAATAAGAGCATTCTGGCTCTTCCAGATCGATCTCTCATCCTATGAGATCGATCTGGACCTCATGTTTTCCAGATTTCCTGCAGTTTCATTGCTGCAACTCATACCAACACACCCTCAATCTATTGCCATGGCCATTTCCTCATCCATCCACCTCTATAACTTGAAAATGGCATCCATTCATACCTTATGCACATTGAAACTTGTGTGCATTCATTGTATATTCAAAGGTATGCTACATACAACCAAATGGAAGCATAACTCATTTCTTCGCATTCATACACAATGAAACTTGTATGTACGTTATAATTTATATTACACATACATACATTGGATCCATGGACTTACATCAACCATAATTTACATCACAAGTCCATTCATATTATTGATCCAAGGGTACACATTATCATTATACATACTCGGGATCTTACAGAGCCATCTCCTCTGTCTCATATTCAGCTCTTTCTGCGAGAACAGGTACTTAAGGCTCTTATGATCTGTGAGCACCTGAAATTTCTCACCATAGAGATAGTGGCGCCATATTTTCAAAGCAAATACTACGGCCGCCAACTCCAAATCATGTGTCGGGTAGTTCCTCTCATGATCTTTCAACTGTCTAGATCCATAGGCAACTACCTTCCCATCCTGCATAAGCACACAGCCCAGTCCCTGGTGTGATGCATCCGTGTACACCGAGAATCCTCCTGAGCTGGTAGGAATGGTGAGAACTGGAGCAGTCGTCAATCGACGCTTAAGCTCCTCAAAACTCCTCTCACATGCCTCATCCCATGTAAACTTAACATCTTTACGCGTGAGGCGTGTCAACGGAGCAGCTAGTCTGGAGAAACCCTCTACAAATCTCCGATAATATCCTGCCAATCCCAGGAAACTTCTGATCTCAGTTACTGTCTTGGGCTGTTCCCACTGCACAACTGCCTCTATCTTGGATGGATCCACTGATACCCCATCCTTAGACACAACATGCCCCAGAAATGAGATCTGTTCCAACCAAAAGTTACACTTGCTGAGTTTGGCATACAATTCTCTCTCTCGGAGGGTCTGCAGAACTATCCTCAAGTGCTCCTCATGATCTTCCCTGGACTTGGAATACACCAAAATGTCATCTATGAAAACAATCACAAACTTGTCCAGGTATGGCTTGAATATATCATTCATCAATGCCATAAATGCTGCGGGAGCATTCGTCAATCCGAATGGCATCACCAAAAACTCGTAGTGGCCATAACGGGTACGAAATGCTGTCTTGGGTACATCTCCACTCCTGATCCTCAACTGATGGTACCCTGACCGCAGATCTATCTTAGAAAATACTTCGGCTCCCTGGAGCTGATCCAACAAATCATCGATTCTTGAAAGGGGGTACTTGTTCTTAATGGTGGCCTTATTCAACAACCGGTAATCTATACACAGTCGGAGGCTTCCATCCTTCTTCCTTACAAATAGAACCGGTGCTCCCCAAGGTGAGACACTCGGTCTAATAAACCCCTTCTCCAACAACTCTTGCAGCTGTTTCTTCAGCTCTTCCAATTCTATCGGAGCCATTCTATAGGGTGGCTTCGATATCGGCTCTGTACCAGGCACTAACTCAATGTAAAATTCCATTTCCCTTTCAGGTGGTAGCCCTGGTAATTCATCCGGAAAGACATCGGGGTAATCCGCAATTACGGGTATGTCCCTCAATTTCGGGGGTGCCTCATCTATATCGACCACATAGGCAATGAACCCTTCACATTATCCTCTCCATCGTTAGTAACATAACCCATCACTCCACATTCAACATTTATCACAATAAATGATTTATCTCTCAAGCATTATGCATTTAAAATCATACTCCTTTATTTACCACAAGTATACAAGTTTTCATATCATTTCTTTTCATCAAAATTTACAATAAGATTGTCTAGTCCTGAAAACATTAATGTTTTGGCATGACAATCCATCACAACACGATTGGTAGCCAACCAATCCATTCCCAAAATTACATCAAAATCATTCATATTTAATAAAATCAGATTGGCTATCATTTCCTTCCCCTCTATCTTTAATTTACAATCCCTACATACATGCTCAGTCAATTGACTATCATTCATGGGTGTGGAAATCATCAACATTTTATCCAACAATGTTGGTTTCACATATTTCAACAATTTATGTGCAAAGGAAGGTGATATGAAAGAATGTGTGGCACCAGGATCAAATAATACCAATGCTTCTAAATCAAAGATTCGGATGGTACCTTTTATCACATCCGTCGAAGCATCTGCGGTGTCCTGATCCAGTGCATGTACTCTTCCTCTGCTCACACCCGCAGCCTGTTTCCCTTTTTCCTCAGCTGTAGCCCTCCTCCTCGGGGCTGCTGTCTCAACTGGAGCTCCCTCAGGCTCTTTGCCCTTCTGTGGGGCAATCTCCATCTTCTCGGGACAATACTTAGCCATATGTCCTGGTCTCTCGCATCTAAAACACACCATAGGGGTCATCGGACAGGGCCTATTCCCATGGAATCTCCCACATCTCCTACACTGATCAGTAGTAGGTCGTGGTCCCCCAATATTCATGCCCCTCGGCGCAGTCAAGGCTGGGTATACGGGAGGTCTAGCAGCTCTCTCCCGCACCTCCTCAATCTTTGGCCTCTTCTCAAAAAATCTTTGGCCATCTCTCTTGGCCACTCTTCCAATCCCGGATCTCTTCCGATCCTTGTCCTTTTTAACACTGACTCTCCCAAGCTCGGAGGCATTTCGCTCAAAGTCTTGTTCACATAACTGAGCCTTGTGTACCGCCTCCTCATAAGTCACAATATCGAAGGGAGCTAACTTAGTCCGGATGGCCAATCTCAATCCATCCATGAACTTCTGAATCTTTCGGGTCTCACTACCCATCGTGTCCGGGTCATATCTCCCCAAGGACATAAACTTGGACTCATACTCGTCCACAGTACGGTTCCCCTGAACCAAATTCATAAATTCCATACGCAGTCTCCTCTGTGCGGTAGCTGGGACATATTGTCTCCTGAAGGCCTCTAGAAATATCTCCCATGAGATCTCAGAGTGTCTGGCCCTCAAAATAACCTCGGTGGACCTCCACCAATGCTCGGCCTCGCCTTTCAGCATAAACACGGCAAAGGCAACCTTCTCACTTGAAGTGCATCGGAAAAACCTATACAGTTTCTCCATCTCATACACCCAATCCTCCGTAATCACTGGGTCCTTCACCCCTCTGAACACTGGGGGTTTCAGCGCTTGAAACTCTCGCAACCTGCTCAAGTCGCAGTCATAACCCACATCACTACCGCTCTGCTGTGGAGCGATAGGAGAATCTGTATCCTGGGCTGGAGGTGGTGTAACTGTAACTGTCTCAGCAGTCTGAGGTCTCTCCGCCTCTGCAGCTGCCTGTTCAGTAGTAGGCTGTGCCGCGGGACCTCGTCTGTCACCGGCGCCCAAGGCCTGCGTGACTATCTCCACCAGACTCTCAATACTCCGCTCTAATCTAGCGAAGCGAGCCTCAGTATCACCTGCTCTCTCAGCAGGGTTCTGTGGAGCCTGCTCAATCTGTGGCTCCGCACGGCTCTCAGGCCTACCTCTACGGCCTCTAGCACGTGCTCTCGCCCCTCTACCTTTGCGTGTAACTGGCATAGTGCCTAACTCCCTGTATTATAATAATTCATTAAGCTCAATCCATCACAGTATACACAGTTATATCTAAACAAAAGCACAGTACTATGGGGATGTTCTTTCCTACATTTTATTAATGACTCACATCAGGCCAACACAGTTCTGATACCAATCTCTGTCACGACCCAATTCCATTCTCTTTAACCGAAATCACTGAAAATTTTTCGTGTTTTACTGTTACCTTACCCAGTCGTGAACTAAGCTCACCACACACTGTTGGGCTGTGAGTCAATAATAAACACCACATCTCATTCATTCTCAATTAATTAAAACGATGTCATACATGTGCATTTAATCGTGTACTTATACGAATACATGATTTACTGACATCTACATCCCCCATAAGTACAACTCAAAAGAATACTGTGCTTTTACATTGTTTAGATACAAAAAGAATCACTGTGTATATACCTCTTAGCGATGGAGATGCAGCGGAGTCCAAAATAATACGCCTCAGTCCTCACTGGGCTACTATGCACGCTCTGTAGGGGGGAAAATAGAGTGGGATGAGCAACCACACGCTCAGTAAGGCAATAATGCAAGCATGGTAGATAACTACTCTATCTACATGCTGATAGTGTTATGCATAAATCGTTTATAGTAGGAGCATGAGGAATAAAACTATGCCATGTGAATATACATATATATCATGTATCAAATCATGTGCATTGGCATATAAAACATGGTAGAGACATCATGTATAAAACATCTCATGCTCAATCTCATTTAAATTCATAAAAGGGCAATTCATTTAGAAACTTCCTTTTTGAACCAACAACATAACACCACCAAATCAACTCACAAACCACAACCACATTTACATTCCACAATTCACGCATGTGTATAAATCTAGGTCACTATATCAGAAGTGCCTATGTGAATCATTACATCATAAATCATCCCAGACCACACGCATCCAGGTGTGCGGGGTATCATGCTGGCACGAAGATGAATTATCCCTCGCCAGACTTTCTCATCACATAACCATCATGCGGTACATCGTACTCCATGTGATATACACGGTACATCGTACTCCGTAACTCATATCATGATTGGGGGTGCCATTCCTAGGTCTTATCTACCCCATACCAAGAGTTTTCCATATTCCGTGAAGGAGAGCCTCCCTGCCAAACAGAGCCTCTCCGCCTAACAGAGCCTCCCTGCCTCCTCGGGCTTAAGGATGTTAGCTTAAGGATGTAGGGCTTAAGGGTCCTTTCCGTAAGAGAGCCTCCCCACCGAACAGAGCCTCCCCGCCTAACAGAGCCTCCCTGCCTCTTCGGGCTTAAGGATGTCAGCTTAAGGATGTAGGGCTTAAGGATCTTACCTTTACCATACCCATGTAGGAGAGCCTCCCTGCCTAACAGAGCCTCCCCGCCTCTTTGGGCTTAAGGATGTTGGCTTAAGGATCCCACCGTAAGAGAGCCTCCCCACCAAACAGAGCCTCCCCGCCTAACAGAGCCTCCCTGCCTCCTCGGGCTTAAGGATGTTAGCTTAAGGATGTAAGGCTTAAGGATCTTACCCACTTTCACAACCCTATACGAATCCCATTGTACAAGCTTGTGCGAGCAAAGCTCTAGCACGACTCATGCATCATGCATCTTCTCATAAAGAGGTGTGTACGAGCATAGCTCTAGTACGGTTATACTCATAAGATAACCATTCACAATCCACGTACGAGCAGAAGCTCCAGTACGGTTTATAAACATCATCACAATTCAATTTCAAAGTGCGAGCTAAGCTCAAGCACACAAGTGGAAACATAGAAATCTCGCGCGAACGAGGCTCTGACGCAAATTATATCACATACACGCGATAGGCGGCTTACATGCATTCAAAACATCTCATAATATGCTTAGTGCCTAGTATGGGCTATTTCACAACATCATTCAAGTACCAGCCAGCCTATCCTTTTATTTGCTCAAATCAAAGCATTGTGTTTTGTAAAAGCATTCAAAACACATGATTTATGCAATTATTAGCCTTACTATCCCTTTTTCATAACATCCACTTCAAAACCAAAACCACGCATATACCCATCATCTTTCACAAATACCATCAACATTTATTTGAGCAATTCATGCATTTCATACAACACCCAATATTCACCCAGTTCAAAATACGAGCAGCTATCTCTATATACTCACAAAATTCCCTTACCTGGAATCGCGATGCGTGATTCCACTTCTTTAAGCTGCTTACTCGTACGATTCGGTTCGCCTTCAACGAACTCTTCGGGACTGCACAAAATCGTATCCCGCATTATATTCGACCCATATATTGCAACCCTTGTGCTTGCTATAGTCAATTTAATCTATAGCCTCTATTAAAGCTTATTTGGCCTCGTTTCATTACTTTATCCATAACTTGAGTCTATGGATTTTCTTAGGCCTATTAACTCATTCAAAATCGATATCAAATCGATGTAAAGCTCATAGCGTTCATATTCCATGAATCCCCTCACTATGGCATTTATTCATCACATACATATCCATTTCCACATTTCTTCCAACCCACCATGTAATTTCATCTAACCATCTAAATCATAACATTATCCCAATGACAACTTTAACATGCCATAAACCATAAGTTCATTCAATCCCACATATTCTCACATTATACCCATTTTAGATTTCTAGGTCACACCACTTCCACTACATTCTTAGGTAGTTTATCCACCCATACTCATACCAATCAACTCCAAAATCAATTAAATAGCTAATGCATTTAGATTGGAGTGTTAGAATCTTACCAATATGATTTCTCTTCTTGCTCCAATTGGTAATGCCCTCAACTCCTTCAATTCCAAAAATGGGAAATTGCCCTCTCACTATGTTGTTCTCCTCTTTGATAGGAACAACTTTGCCTCTAATGATCTCTCTCCAAATCTCACTGAAATTGGCTGATTTTAGAGAGGGAAGGTTGGGTTTTTGGGGTTGAAGTTGTAGGGTTAAGTGTTTTCTGAGATTTCCAGATTTTTCAGCTCTCCTTATATAGAAATGACTTGAGGAGATCGATCTGATCCAAGAGGAGATCGATCTGGTCCCTTAAAATCCCTCTTTTTCACGGCCTTTTTTAAGCCTAAGATCGATCTGTCGAAGCAATGAGATCGATCTGTTGAGGCATGAGATCAATCTGTCGAAGCATGAGATCGATCTGGTCCCAAACAGAGAGCTAAGGAGATCGATCTGGGTGCTTGGGGATCGATCTTTCCACTACAGAATGCTTGAGAGATCGATCTGGCTCCATTGGAGATCGATCTGCTCAATTCTTTCGCCCAAATAAGAGCATTCTGGCTCTTCCAGATCGATCTCTCATCCTAGGAGATCGATCTGGACCTCATGTTTTCCAGATTTCCTGCAGTTTCATTGCTGCAACTCATACCAACACACCTTCAATCTATTGTCATGGCCATTTCCTCATCCATCCACCTCTATAACTTGAAAATGGCATCCATTCATACCTTATGCACATTGAAACTTGTGTGCATTCATTGTATATTCAAAGGTATGCAACATAAAACCAAATGGAAGCATAACTCCATTCCATTTTACCACACTACTCATTTTGAGTCTCAATCACATCCATCACTTGCTAGAACACATTTCTCCGTATTCATACTCAATGAAACTTGTATGTACGTTACAACTTATATTACACATACATACATTGAATCCATGGACTTACATCAATCATATTTTACATCACAAGTCCATTCATATTATTTGATCCAAGTACACACATTACCCTTATACATATACGGGGTCTTACATTAAGAATGCTATTTGATTTAAAGAAACTCATGCTTCATATTTGCTTATGATGACTATGCACGTAATGAAAGTTTTACACATCTTTTAAAAGATTGGTTTATGAATGATTTTACATGTTTTTAAATATCAGAACTACTTTAAACATATTATCTTACTGGGCTTTTTCCCGAAAGCTCACCCCTCTACCTTTCAGAATATATGCAGTGATCTACAAGCGCTACCTGTCTCGTATGTAGGCTGGTGGGAAAGAGCTACCCTAGGCTAATTTTTGTACATGCAGAAAAAGTATACTATTACATTACTTTACCAGACACATTTTGTATGCACAGACATATATTGAAAATATTTTGTTGGGATGTAATTTGTAAGAAAACAAATGTAAAGAATATTCTTTTTGGGAATTTGTCTTGAAGTAATTGGTCTTGGTTTGAAATAGATGTATTGGTTTGATGATGTGGATTTGGAAAGCATGTTTGGTAGTTATGGATATATAGGATTGTTAAAAACAATTGGTTTGCAGGTGGGTAGATTTATATATAAGCCGTTATGCTGTCGAAATTTCTATCAACCATATAAATTCAAATGTGAAACTTAAATATAATTACGGATAAAGAAGTAAGAAAATGAATTGACACTAAACAGGAATACAACCTAAGTGAATGGGAATATGTGGAAAAATTCAAGTTACAAAAAAAAAATATCCCTCAAATTTTCAAGGGTCAAGGGTCGTTACATTAATGGTTTTAAATTTGGATATCCATGTCTCAAGTTATTAAATTTTCTCTAAGTACTGCACAGACTGTTTGATAATAGCACAACTGTGTACTTTGAAAATTCACCATAAATTGTAAAAAAATGATAAAATGATAAAATTTTATTTAATGATATCCTATCAAGTCTAGAATCACATGAAACAAATGGAATATGATTTTAATTTATTTCCATCAAGTTATAGGCATATAATTAAGTAGTGTATAAAATTGAATGCAACAAACATAGGGTTGAGGCAAGGGTTGCACTCCTTGTCCAAACCCTATCCTAAAATTTAGGATCATGTATTCGAAAACTCCTAAATAGAGTAAGATTAGACTAAACGGGTTTCAGGACATTAGACTTGAAATCTTAATTGGATAGGATCATTTAAGATTTTTAATTGGATTTAAATTATTATGATTTCAAGAAAGTAGTTTTCTAAAATCAAATTAATAAATGCATCAAACTATTTGATTAATGTTTTTTGGAAATATTAAATCAAACCGTATATAAGATCAATGATTTAAATTAAACATATTTTTATTATTTATTTAATTCATGATATGATTATGAATAGGTGATGGATATATGATTGTTTATGGACATACTTTTTTTTTATGGATTTAGTTATTTAAATATGGATAGCAAGCCCTGCCATTCTCTAATTTCTATGGGTAAATTCTCCTCTCATCAAATTCCTTTCAAATGTAACTTGAGGTTTCTCTAAAATTATGTAATAATTACATAATTTAAGAATTAGATAGTGTAAAGCTTGTAGTAAGACATGTATTCTTTATGATTTTGTGATGTATGGATAAGTCAAATTTGATATAAATCATAAGGACTGAATGTTTTTAAGTTGCAATAGTGTATGAATTGCAAAACGGGTAGTTAAGTAAATCGAAAATGAATGTAACAGTGAATTTTGGAAAGAAAATGCAGCAGAACTGTTTTCGAAGAGGAGTAGATCGATCTCTTATTCAATGCAGATCGATCTTGAAGAGGTTCTGGGTAGAATAGATCGATCTTATGAAAGGGCCAGATCAATCTCCTTAAGGTTCTGTGTAGAGCATATCGATCTGATGTTTATGGGTAGATTAATCTCCTAAGCTTGGAAAGTCAATTTCTGAGGAGAAAAAGACAGGGCAGATCGATCCCCCATCATTTGCAAATCAATCTCTAAGAGTAATTCTATAAATATAAGGTTCTGCAACCTCTATTTTCCTGAGAGATACCAAAACCTTCAAGAACCAAAGTTTAACCTAACCTTTCAACACTAGAAAACTTCATCTTTCAATCAGTTTTGAGTGAGATTAAGCAAAGTTGTTCTTAGCAAAGAGGAGAACAACATACTTGGAAACAAGAAGTTGGAATTAAAATTGAAGGACCAAGGAGGATTTTGCCAAATTTGGTGAAAAGGAGGAAATTTCAAGCTAGATAAGATTTAATGCACCAAGTTCATATATGTTAAACTAGGTGTCTTGGTAAGTGAATTGGCACATGTTTAAATTGCTTAAAACAAATGGATCATGAAAAATAACCATGGCCTAACTATTGGCATGAGATTGAGAAAATGATGAGGAAATTGGGTAAACAGGAATTTAAATGATGAAATGAGCATGTATGGAAGATTGTAAGGTGATAATATGAAATACATGAATTGGAATATATGAGAAATGAATATAGATATATGAGATATATGGTAAAATACCATAATGGGAGAAGTGATGAGATTGAGGTATTGAGGGAAGTTAAAAGCATTGATTGAGTCATGCAAGTGAAACTAAGTATATTAAACTATACTAATGTGAATAATCATTAACAGCTTCAGAAGTTGATATTAGAAGCCGATCGGACTGCGAGTGTAAGCAACATCGAGGAAATCAGGTCATGTGACGTGATCTGAGGTAAGGAAATTTCGTGAGTAGCTAGAGATAGCTACACGTATTTTGAATAGAATTTTAATAATTATATTCTATATGAAATTCCATATATAGAGATGTTGGTAGGATCCGATAGACTTAAAATGTTTAGGAATCATGTGGGTGATAAACTTCAATGTGTTTTGAATGTGTATTGATAGAATGGTTAATGTGTTCATGTATTGTGAAAACAACACATTTTAGTGCAAATCTGATTTACTTGGGTGAATTGTGATTTGAATAAGCCATCTCTCGAGTTTGTGTGAAAACTATTAGTGCTAGAGAATACTCGCACTATATTTTATGAGATATGCATCACATAGTACTTGAGTATATTCTCGTACTAAATTTGAAATACGATTTATGCATGATAGAGTATTGGGAGCATAGCTCGTACTCAGTTTTCATTGATTGATGCATTGTAGAGTATTAAGAGCTTCACTCATACTCAGTTTTACATGATAGAGTACTGGGAGCATTGCTCGTACTCAGTTTTCATTGATTGATGCATTATAGAGTATTGGGAGCTTTGCTCATACTCAGGTTTTTACATGACATAGTGCTGGGAGCATTGCTTGCACTCGAGTTATGTCATTGTGATACAGTCGTGCTGGGAGTTCACTCGCATGTACCAGTTTTAAAAGAAAGCATGAAACAACCATGCTAGGAGCCTGTGCTGACTGTGTGTCTGTCACGACCCAAATTACCTAAAAATCAAAGTAAATGTTTCTCTTTTCAATTTCCTTACTCGTCGTGAACAGTTACACTACTAAACATTTGGCTATGATTCGGTGTTAGTCACCTCTCACCTATTTACCTTTCCAATTCCATATTTCATTTACATATCAATTTATTTAAACTAAATACATCCACAATATTACATTCATATACAGTACTGTGCATCTATATGTTCAGATACAAAATTATACAAATGTGTATACCTGGTTTTGATAAGAAGCAGCGGATATGACTACTATCGTTCTCTTCTACTGAATATACCCTGTGGGGTGGAAAATAAAAAGGGTGAGCATAAACAGCTCAGTAAGGCAATAATGTAAGCAGGTAGATAACTATACTATCTACGTACTGATAATGTCATGATATAAAATCGTTTATATTTGGAGCATGAGGTAAGACTAAAACGATGCCACATGTATGTATATATCATATAAGAGAAATCATGAAGTCGATATATAAATCAAACATGAAAAAATCATCATGTATGACATCTCATGCTCGTCACATTTAAAACTTATTTGTGTTCATCATAAAATCATCACGTTAAAACTCATTTGTTTTATCATAAAACAACCACATCAAGGCTAAACCCATCTCTCGGGAATACCTTGATTCATTAAATCACATCTCTTTTAAAAACATAAATCGGGACATTACCCCTCCCTCGGGTTCATCCTGGTCTATTCAGATCGTATGATATCATGTGAGGCATGTAGGTTACTGTATGAAAATAGAGGACTATGGCCATACTTTGTCCCTGTGATCCCAAGCTACACGGATCCCGGTGTGCGGGGTATCACAACTGCAACGGGAGATGGGGCCAATTTCTACCCGCCAGAATATCAAGTAACATCATTGAGTCATCATAACTGCACGGTACAGCATACTCCGTGTGACATACATGGTACATCGTACACCGTGGACCCATATCATAGTCCGGGGGTACCTGGCGTAGGTCTTATCCACCCCAATACTATGTCGATAACCAACCCATGTCTCAAAGTATACATGCGAGCATCTCAACTCTCTGTGACACACAGTCTACAGGAGGCTTCCGCACGACTATATGCATGTCAACTCACGTCTAGTGCGAGTGAAGCTCCAGCACCATGCTATGCATATCATGATATCTAAAATCTCGTGCGAGCGAAGCTCCAGCACGGTTTTGTGCACACACAAATTTCTCGTACGAGCAATGCTCCAGTACGACTTTTTATGAGTAATAAATCAGTAAAATTTAGTGCGAGTAAGACTCTAGAACTCTTTTTACTCATGTAAATATGATAGGTGGCTCAATCTTGATAAAACATCTTTTAAAATCGTAACCGATACAAACCGGTTCCCTTTCGTATAATTCTTAAAATCAACAGCCAACCTATGTGCATATTTGCTTAAATCAAAGCAATATATTCATATAAAACATTAAAACATGAAAATCATGCAATTTATCTGCCTTACTACCCTTTTTGTAATTTTACTCCCAGGGGCAATATCGTCTTTTTCCTTTATTCACCTATGCCCCGATTTTCACAAAAATTATTATTTCATTTCTAGATATTTTAATGAATTCTAAGCCCTGTAAATCCCCTCAATAAATACGTATAGAAATCTCTATGCACCTATAAAATTCCCTTACCTCGATTTACGTGCAAACTTATCTCGTCTCGATAATATCCGATCTCTCAGTCCAACTGCACGTCAACCAAGTCTATGAAACTGCATATAATCACATATTTTGGGTTAATTCACTTATTTTTATCAGTATATCACATTTACTGATCGAATCTAACGTACTGGGCCCGTTTTACTTTATTGGGCCCGATTACACCTTAATGGGCCTCGACCCATTTTCAGCCCGTTTTTACTTATTAAATCCCTTCTTCGGGTTTACTGGGCTCATTCAGCTTACCAATAATCATCGGGCTTCGTTCCAAACTCATTGGATAGCCCGTATACTATTTACGGTAATTACGTTGCAATTCCGATAAATATTTCTTTTTATACAGAATTAATCCATAAATTCCGTAAAATAATCGAAACTCTGTATTAAAGAATTCCTACTATCATAATTAAAATATACTTATCCAATATGATGCGGGGTACGAAAATTGGAGCTCAATCGGCTCTCGTTTGGGCTTTGTCGTAAAACTGCACAATTATATATTTAATCTCGGGTTACTTTTCGATTAAATATAATTTAAATAAATTTCCCAAAATTCAAATCGGTCAATTTTGACCTCGTATCGACTTACCCGACGTTCGGTGTATCCCCGAAAATCTTTCCCTTTTTCCTTTTTCTCTTTTTCTCCTTTTTTTCCCTTCTTTCTTGGCTGAACCGGTTCAGTCCGGTTCAACCCGGTTCAGACCAGTCCGGTTCAGTCCGGTTCGATCGGTTCAGGGTCTCGCCGGCCGATTCTCTATCGACTTCCGCCACCAATGGCTCCGCTTGGCCGT
Organism: Firmiana major; assembly: GCA_033439115.1. Taxonomy (NCBI): domain Eukaryota; kingdom Viridiplantae; phylum Streptophyta; class Magnoliopsida; order Malvales; family Malvaceae; genus Firmiana; species Firmiana major. The sequence goes on from CM065909.1 coordinate 6,475,363, forward strand.
CCGATGCACGGATCTGGGGTTGGTTTCGTTCAAGGTCGCTGGAAAGTGGCCGGTCCGGTGTGTTCTCCCTTCGTCGTCGGTGGTTCTCCCTCTTTCCGCTGATTCCGGCACCGTCCGTCGGTTTCGCCAGCTGTGACCACCACCGATCGCGTCAGTATCACGTGGGGGTCACTCGGCTGGCAGTGGCTGGGCCCAGATCAACGCCGGTTGCCGGATTTCGCGTTTCTTCTTCTCAGTCTCTCCGTTTCTGCCGTTCCTCTCACCGACCGCCGCCGTTCGTGGCTCCTTTAGGCCGGTGGTGGCCAAGCCCTCGTCGGGCTTCCTTTCTCGGCCTCTGTTGGCCGTCGATCGCCGGCAAGGGGCTCGGCCTCTGTTGTTTTCTTCAAAAATCGCGTTTCACGATTTTTCCGTTTTTTTTACTTAATTATTTTATTTTTATTTATTATTATTTTTATTATTATTATATTCATTATTATATTATTATTTTTCCAAAATATCTAAGATAAATTATTATTTTATTCATTTAACTCATAATTGAATTTATTATTATTTTATTCATTTAACTCATAATTGAATTTATCGGTATTATTTTGACTTTTCGGTATATTTTTTGATTATTTTCGGGATTATTTTTTGAATTAAAAATCTCGATTAATTTCGATTAATTCTCATAAATTCCAATAAATTTAAATCTTGATCAATTTAACCCGAAATTTAATTATTTCTTCGTTATTGATCAAGATTCTCAAATCCATTATTTTTAATTAAATTTTCTTGTCAAATTTATACCGACATTCTGTCTTTTGACCGTTTTGCCCTTCAAGGTGTTCGGGAATTCCATTTCAGTCCTTTTGCATTTTTAATTTCGCGTTTTGAATCCTTATCTCCAATCCGAATCTCGTTCATTTAATTTGGGACCATTTCAATCCTTCCTTTCATGAACATACTCATTCATTTTGTGTTTTTAAATAAATTCGGGTCTTACAGTGTTGCATCGATTATATGCACACACGTGCAATATTTTGAGATATGGCCGAGGGCTATCAAAAATAGAACCCATAGTATGAGGACTAAGACTTATGGTAAGCATCCCGACTATGAGGTATATCCAAGGTATGAGGACTAAGACTCATGGCAAGTATCCCGACCTCTAGATTGGGTCCATGGATTACTGTGTACCGTGTATGTCACATGGAGTACGTTATACCATGAGTACATGATATGAGTGAGTTGTGAGTTGACGATAAGGATTTGACCCACCTCCTGTTACAGCAATTGTGAGACCCCGCACACCAAGTATTGTGTAGCCTAAGATCATGAAAAATGAGTTATGATCATAATCTCGGAACATGTAGTCGCTTATCTCTTTTCATGCAATGTAAATTGATATTTCTTGAATAAATTATCACATGGTTGTATAATGTGAATATGGGAATTGTGTATTGTGAAAAGGGTAACTCGAGGGATGGGTGAAGCCCAGATTTTCATGTTTTTAAATATGACGAGATGCCATGTTATTTTGATTTAAGTGAATGGCATGATAAATGTGATTTATATGAAATTACATGAGAAATACAATGTTTTGCATAAACTGCTGTGATTTTAAACTAGCATGATGATTTCTATCTATATGTATATATTGCATAATTATTTTCAAGAATGATACATGCTTTAGATATGAATCGATAAGGAAATGATTTCAAGGCATGAGCACTGTATTTTGTAGATAGTGTGGTTATCTACTTGCTTGCCTGATTTCCTTACTGAGCTATGAGCTCACCCCCTTTTTATTTCCCCTCTCTACAAAGCATTCACAGTAGTCTGGCACGGCTGAGGACTGGTAGATCTTGATCCGCTGCATATCCATCTTACACAAGGAATACACAAGTTGAAACATTTTGTACTAAACAATGTAAAAGTACAATTATGTAAACGATCGTACGGTCGAGGATGTATATGTACAAGTGTTTGTATTAATGTATAAGAGTTACATTATAAAAAAAGAATATTGACTTGTATGCATGTTATGAAGGACTAATGAATAGGTGACTAATATCAAATCACAACCCAACTGCTTGGTGTGGAATAATGACAGAAGGAGAGGTAAAATTTGTGGTGATTTTGGTAGGTCACTGGAGGGGAGGTCGTGATAGATAGAATATATGTAAATCCAATAAGATGGAGATCCATAGGCACCATGAAGTTTTAAGGAGGTTGGCATCGAAGATATGATCAAAAGTCTTGTGCATTGTAAAGATGCAACCACTTAGGTTTAGACCATCTAACTTTCCTTTGATGGCTCAAGGAAACTAGTTTAGAAAAGTCCATTATTACCCAAATAGTATCCATGTTAGGATTTATACACACACACACACATATGCTTGATATATGATATGAAATAATTATGCTTAGTATGTATATAAATGAGATCAACTTTAATAATAAAATAAAACCCTCACAAATATTAAGCCAAATGCAAAGAGCATGTCAAATGGAGCTCATTGACAACGATAGTTCACTATATAGCGACTAGGATTTTTGATACAAAATTAGCGACTTAAAAACATTTTCTGATAGAAATCCCTCATTAATGATGGAGTATCAGTCACAAATTCTATCACTAATGGTGCAAAATCTTGTAGTGTAACTCCCTATGAAAAAAATGCACACTATACATAGTCCTTGTTACTTTTAATTATTAAAGAAAGAACAAAAACATAAAAAATATGTATATTTGGTTCTCGACATATTTGATCAATGATTTTTCCCTAAATTAGAGAAGTTTAATCCTCGATTAGGAATTCATAAGATACTACTATCTTAAAATAGCATTGTCAAATGTTCATGATTTATGTATATCTATGTTTCATATATGCATTGTCAAAATTTAATTTCTTATGTTATCTGTTACATACAAAATTGTATTGTTTAGTTAAAATTTAAAATATATGTTAAAGTAAACGTAACGAATTTCGTTTACATAATTGTATTTGAATATATCTTCTTATTTTAATATAAAATTACAATGAAAAATCTTACAGCATTTCCAAATTATGAAAATCCATAAATAACAATGGTAATGTGTTATCTTTTTTTATAAATAAAGAAATTTTTTATGCATTTTAATTAGCTTATATTTAATATTTATATATTTGTTTTCCCCCACCAAATATAAATCATGGGTCCATTAGAACTTATTTCCTATCACATTTGATTGTACACATACACATACATATACACACAATATTCCAAAATATGCTATTAAAGTCTCAATACAATCTACTTTAACACAAGGGAATACATTTTATTAGGATGACCCTGAAAATCCATTGTCCAAGCAGCAATAAAAACTTGCCACATCATATTTTTTAAACCCAGTCTGGCAAGAATTGGAGGAGTTTTTCATAACCAGTAAGGATATCTTGTTGATGTTTTCTAAGAACATTAGCTTGTCGGATCAAACTTGGAGGAACTTTTGGTAGTGCTTGAAGCCCTTTCAATTCTTGTCAAAGCTAATCTTGTCTCAATGCCTCATTTAATCATTGAGAGTGATTCTAAGGTTGTTATTTCCCAGTTAAACAAAATTCTTGACAGTCCATAGAAGTACAATTATCTTCTCAACAAACTCCACATCTCTACTAAAGCTTAAGATCGATTTCTTTTGTGTATCTTCTTAAAGAAACTATTTATTTCGTTGATTCCCTTGCCAAATTAAGAGTTCAATGAAATTTTGATTTTGAGGTTTGGTTGTAATCTTTTGCTATTATTAATCAATTTTCATTCTTCAAAAAAAAAAAATTAAACACATATAATACTTGTTTTATGCTTACTCTTACCAAATCACCTTAATATTAATCTTTATTAACACCTACAACCTGCAACAGTGACACTTAGAGGCTTACCCTTTTGTTGATTAATTTAATTATAGTTAACCTGATTAAAATTAATAATTAATTTTATTAAACTAAAAGTAAAGATAAAAGCAAATTTACTATCAAAATTTAACTCTTGAACAAGGGTTTTGACCGTAAATTAATTTGCTTTTGATTCTTTACTTTTAATTTAATATAAATAAATTATTAATTTTAATCATATTAACTAGAATTAAATTAATCAGTTAATAAGTTGATTTGATAAGAGTGTGCATAAAATAAGCATTGTATATGTTTACAAAAATATACTGTGATAAACTTTTGTTGTTACCTAAAAGTGATTTTTACTATATTCCAATGATACAATATTCGTATAAGATAATTAATAGCCAAATTATCGTGCATATTTGTAATTAGTGTAATTGATATTGTAAGAATCAATATTTGCGTACTTACTGTGCTATTTTACAACTTTAGAATTGGGCAAAAATATTAAAAATGCCCTTTTTTGTCTATTTTAGAGTAAACATGAATGCTTACATACAGAGAAGTTTGTGTGCCCCACAAGAGTAAGTAACTACATGGACATATCTGAATCATCTTACAAAATGATATCTTATTCTGGGTAAGCTTTTAGAACCCTCAAATTTAAATTTTTGACTTCTCTCGATAAATGTATAACAATCGCTAAATTAACGATTTTGTTCATAAGCCGAAATTTCAATTGTGAATTGTTAGTTTTGGATGATATATTTTGAAATGGAAAAACATTAATTTAAATGTACTTATTTTAAATCTTCAAATCATTTGAGGTATTATTTCTGAGTAATTGTCTTAGAGAATCTATTGGCAATTGTACTAAAAATTACTTAGAAAACTTATGAAGATCTAAACTTAGAAACCTTTGTAAACTAATTTTTTGCTGGGAAAACTGATACTTAAGCCAAGAGATCGATCTCCTAGGGTTGTGAGATTAATCTCATTTTGGCAGAATCGTTGTGAGATCGATCTCCTGGTGTTGTGAGATTGATCTCCTTTTTGGCAGAACTCAATAAGAAGACCATGGGATCTATTTACTCTGAGAGAGAGAGAGATCGATCCCCTCTAAACAGTAACAATTTATTCAATGCAGTAATAGCAAAGAGATCGATCTCCCTTGTTTTACGGAATGTGATGACACTAACTTCTCGAGAAGAGGAGATCGATCCCTCTATATGATGAGATCGATCTCCTTTCCTAGAGTACTTTTGTGATTGCAAGTTCTAGAACTAAATTATCGATCCTCTCGGGTAAGGAGATCGATCTAGCATTCGTTTGTAGGACTCCAACGGCTAGTTTTTCAAGGTTTCAATGGGAAGAATTACATTAAATGCTTCACCAACCAATAGGGTGTATAAATACAAGTCATAAAGACATTGGAGAACAGAATAGAACTCTGAGTATTCTTGCAGAAAACATTCTTTGTGACTTTAGCTAAAAGGGTACTTAATTGTCATTGAAAGCTTTAGTTAAGCTATTCATTTTCATCATCCACCCATTAAGAAAGCCTTGATTGTATTCATTCCTCATCTTAAAGCAAATGGGAGAGTTCCTCTGTGAGAGAGCTGTTATAAAAAAGTTTGAATAGCAATATTTGCTAAGTGGGTAGAGAGGTTATTCCTTAACCTTGAAAAGGAAGTTCTAAAGTTCATCTTGATAGTGGAATTTACTCCTTGACAAGAAGGTTAAGAAGAGAGGACGTAGGCAAAGGATTTGGCAGAACCTATATAACTCATTGTGTTTGCTACTTCTTTCCTTTATCTCCTTATTTACTGCACATTTGTTCTCAATCTTATAGTAGTTATACATTTATTTATGCATAATATTAGCTAAGTAAGTTTTAAATTTGGTAAATTGATAGAAAACCGATTCACCCCTCTCTCGGTTGAGCCAACAATTGGAATCAGAGCTTGGGCTCTTTGATTAAAAAAGAGTAAAATCCTAAAACTTTATAACGATCATATGGCTCAAAATAGTGTAGCGACTAGCATGGTAGGAGAGGGGCACTCAACTTTTAGACCTCCCTTGTTCAATGGTGAAAATTATGCTTATTGGAAGACTAGGATGATGCTATTCATTCAAGCAAATGATTATGAAGTATGGAGATGTCACGACCCCCTTTCATCCAAAAATCACTACAAATTTTTTGCTTATACATTATCTTTCCCCGTCGTGACAATTTTAACACCAATTAGTTGAGCTATGACCTGGAGTTAGTTACCTCTTACCATATACCATATCATTTATCATTTATATAAGGTACTTGTAAACACTTAAACTATTTACACGGTAACTTTATTATTTCGTATGTGTTTACAAATATTAACATCCCCCAAATTTACATTCCAAAAGTATTACTATGCTGTACTTGTTTAGATACAAAATGATATTAATGTGTATACCTCTCAGCAGTGGACACTGGGAGTGCAAGTCTCTACTCGCTCTCAACCACTATGAATGCTCTGTAGAGATAGAAAGTGAACAGGTGAGCACAACTTGCTCAGTAAGGAAATAATGTAAGCAGGTAAATAGCTATACTATCTACATGCTTATAATGTCATGATATAAAATCATTTACATCTGGAGCATGAGGTAAACTAAATCATGCCACATGAATATGTATAGAATATATGAAAACTCATAAAATCAAGCATGATTACACATGGAAAATCATCATGTAAAGCATCTCATGCTCATCATAACAAAACTCATCATAAATGATTTAAATCAAAGCTAATTTGGCCTTTCGAAAATATCTCGTGCAAAAACCACATTTCTTTTAAATCATAATCACAGGTGTCACCCCTCTTTCGGGTCTACCCGGGGTCTATCAACATAACATGATATCACGTGAGGCATGTAGGTTACATTATGGAAACAAATTAGGAACAATGGCCATATATAAATGTCACGACACATTTTATCCCTTTTAACTGAAAATCATTGAAATTTTTTCGCATTTTTCCTTTCTTTACCCAGTCTTGAACAAACTTATCACAACACTGTTGGGCTGTGAGTCAATAATAATCATCCTCAACCATACATAATCCAAGTAATTAAATGAAATGTCATTCATTTGAAAATGAAGTTATACACTTGCACAAGTACATGTTTACTGACATCTACATCCCCCATATCACAATTTAAAATGACTACTATGCTTTTAGAATTGTTCAGATACAAAAAGAATCTCCATAAGTATACCTCTTAGTGATGGAAGACAATGGATATCCAAAATACAACTCCTCAGTCCTCACTAGGCCACTATGTACGCTCTGTAGGAGGGGGAAAATAGAGAGGGATGAGCAACCACACGCTCAATAAGGCAATAATGCAAGCATGATAGATAACTACTCTATCTACATGCTGATAGTGTTATGCATAAATCATTTATAATCAGAGCATGAGGAAATAAATCTATGTCGTATGAATATACATATATCATGTAGAGAAAACATGGAAAACAGGCATATAAAACATGGAATTATCATGTACAAATCATCTCATGCTCATCATTGTCAAATCTCATAATAAAAGGGAAATTTAATTTGAAACATCCTTTTAAATTTATCTCATTCTCAATTACATCAAAATCCCATCACAATCACAAACCTCAATATCTTTTCTCAATCAAAATTCCACAAGGCTCGACCCCTCCCTCGAGTCTACCCTGGATAGTCGAAATCACACTTATATTTCAAAACCATGTGGTACTATGTTAATCGAGTGAGACAGGTCACTATATATCAATGACTATGTTAGCCAACTACGTCTCAAATCATCCCAGACCACACAGATTCCGGTGTGCGGGGTATCACACTAGAACGAAGGAGGGTTAGTTCTCCGCCAGGCTTTTTCATCAATATCTCGATTGCCCGGTACAACCTACTCCATGTGATATACATGATACAATGTACTCCGCGGACCCATATCGTGGATGGGGGTGCCAGCTGTAGGTCTTATCTACTGCATACCAAGAGTTTTTCGTACCCATGTAGGAGAGCCTCCCTGCCAAACAGAACCTCCCCACCCCTCTAGGGCTTAAGGATGTTGGCTTAAGGATCATTCCGTAAGAGAGCCTCCCCACCTCTTCGAGCTTAAAGATGTTGGGCTTAAGGATCTTACCGTAAGAGAGCCTCCCCACCGAACAGAGCCTCCCCGCCTCCTCTTTGGCTTGAGGATGTAAGGCTTGAGGATCTTACCAACTTCCACGGCCTTATACGTTCCACCGTGGGAAAACTTGTCCGAGCAAAGCTCTAGCACGACTTATGCATCATAACTAAACCACTTTGTACGAGCAACGCTCTAGTACGACATTTATGTATCAAATTATGAAGAAACCACGTACTGTCACGACCCTCAACTTACCAAAATACGTACAATTTTTTTACATTTTCATGCATTATTTATTATTCGTCCTTCCTCGATCGTGAATAGCTACTCTCATCAACAGTTGGGCGTGTGTCAATGTCTATCTCATTCCACCATACCAATTTAATTGCATTTTTTTAAAATATGGTAAACACTTGTATAATTAAATCAGAGTGATGTTTACACGTGTTTACATTGGTTTACATCCCTAATAGTTACATACAAAATGCTACTATGCTATAGAAAGTTTAGATACAAAATCTCATCAGTATGTGTACCTTTCGCGACGGGATGTAGTGGATACCAAAAGGGAACGCCTTCAGTCGCTCTCAATCTGTACTCAAATCTCTGTAAAGAGGGGGAAAATAAGGGGGTGAGAAACCCACACGCTCAGTAAGGCAATCATGCGAATAGGTAGATACTGCACTATCTGCGTGATCATGATGCCATGCTCAAAACCACACAATTCTCATTCACATCTCAAAAGCATTATTTCGTGCTTGTGTTAATGGCATATAAAGTAAATCATGTTGTTTAGTTCAGTGCACAAATCAAATTTAAAGCATGGCATAAATCATCATGCATATTTCACAAATAAAGCATGGCATTAATCATCATGCATTTTTCACAGTAAAGCATGGCATTAATCATCATGCATTTTTCACAAATAAAGCATGACATTAATCATCATGCCTTTTTTTCACAAATAAAGCATGGCATTAATCATCATGCATCAGTGCACTATAAAACCATTAACATACTATCTCATCTCAATAAAATTACCACTGGGTAGGACTCATCCCCTTCCTCTCAGACTGTCCTGACCCACAAAGCATTTCAAAAACATGGATATATTCATAAAACAAGACATGTGAGATAGGCAATATAATAAGGGAAATCTCCTCTAGGACTATGGCCATATCTTGTGATCCTAGGCTACACGAATCAGGTGTCCGAGGTATCACCACTATCTGCTTCCACACGGGAGGTAGGTAAAGTCCAACCCATTGGTCCATAGCAGATCTCATCCGAAGACGGCATAACACAATCTCAATATGGTATAATGTACTCCATGGACCCATATCAACACATCATATCACGCCATATCTCAAAAACGCACGTGTGAGCCTATTTAATCGGTACGACTTCTTGTCTACCCGAAGCTCCTAACACGGCTATCAACATGTCAAAATATAAAAAATGCACGTGCGAGCCTATTTTATCGATGTGACACCCAGTCTACTTGAAGCTCCTAGCACGACATCAAGTATGGTGGGCATCAAATGCGAGCTCTGCTCTAGCACCATGCCAAAACCAGTATAAAGTTTGTGCAAGTTCCACTCTCGTACAACATCACAAAATACATGCACTCATGCATATAAAACACATCAAATCTCGTGTGAGTCATACTCTAACATGCTTTCATTCTCATGAAATCCATATAGGTGGCTCAATTCTTTGCAAAACATGGTTATCAACCAAATCAAATCATTTCTTTTGCAAATCATTTCAAATGTTAGCCAACCTACCAATCATTTGCTAAAAAGCAATAAAACCAGATTTTCAAAGCATCATGCTTTTGTTTTTCATGCACTTTTCTCAAATACCCAACTTTTGCCCTTTAGTTACCCAATTTCATTTCCTAATTTGTCATGCATTCTAGCAAAGCATTTAAGCGACCAAATTGCACACAGATATCTCTAAGAGTCCACACAATTCCCTTACCTCTATTTCCTCAGGGTGCGACTCTCCTCCTCTTAGCTTCTCACGTCTTAAGCTCCACTTGTTCCTCAGAAGTTGCAATTCATTCATCCAAACACTTAAGTTAATGTTCTTAACTCTCATTCAACTATGCATTTATACCCAATGCCTTAATCACTCATTCTATCCTTTTTGGGTAAGCCTCTATATTCATTCCATAACAACATCTTAAACTCATATCCACAACACTGTTATTACCTTAATATATCCCACTCATCATCTAATCCTCTACATTTCACTTTCTCACACTAACCCATTTCTAGGTTATAATCATTCCAATGCATTTTAGATAGTTTCTAACATTACTAAGCACCCGAATCAACCCCAAACATCAATAGCTTAACAATGTACTTAAGTTGGTGCTTTAGAAACTCACCTATTTGGATTTCCTCTTTGCTCCAAATAGAAATGCCCCTTGTTCCTTAAATCCAACAAATGGGAAAAATGCCTCCAAGCTAAGTTGTTCTTCTCTTCGATGTGAACAACTTTGTGTTTAATGGCTTTCCCTCAAATCTTCTTGAAAATGGTCATATTTAGAGGGTAAAATCTAGGTTTTTGGATTGGAAGATGAAATAAGTTAGTTGTTCTCGAAATTTGCAGATCCAACTGCTCCTATTTATAGATTCAGCTTGATGAGATCAATCTGCCTTGGGTGGAGATCGATCTGGTCCTCATACAATCCCTCTTTTTAATGGAATTTGAAGGCAGGAGATCGATCTGTTCGAAGATTGGAGATCGATCTGTCTTAGGCAGTAGCTCAAGGAGATCGATCTGGCTTGGGATGAAATCAATCTGCTTCAACCCGAGAGCTAAGGAAATCAATCTGTATGCCTTAAGAATCGATCCTTATTTTACAGAATGTTTAGGAGATTGATCTGGCTCCATTGGAGATCGATCTGCACTATTCCTATTGCTCAGATAAGAGCATTTTGGCTCTTCTAGATAGATCTCTCATCATATGAGATCGATCTGACCTTCATATTTTCCAGATTTTTTGTAGTTTTTTCTGCAGCAACTCATACCCAACATCCTGGATTTGCTACCATGGTCATTTTCTCATCCAGTAACCTTTAAGTCTTGAAAATGATATCCATTCATACTTTATACCTATTAAAACTTGTGTGAAATCTTTGTATATCCAAAGGTACATGATATAAACCAAATGGAAATGCACAACTTATGCAATCTTCCTTCCATTTTACCACACTACTTATAATCCATTCTACTCACATACTTCACATGCTTAAGTCCATTTCTTCATATTCATACATAATGTAACTTGTACGTACAATCACAACTCTTATTACAATTGTGTACATTAAACTTAAGGACTTTCATCGCATATACTTCTCATTACAAGTATATCACCACACTTATGAATTCATTTACATATATATACAAGGTTTAACCTATACGGGGTCTTACACGTATGAGCACAACTCCAGTACGATTTATAAGACATCATCATAGTTTCCAAATCAAGGTGCGAGCTAAGCTCTAACACGTTTTATACAAATGAAGGCATCAAAATCTAGCGTGAGCGAGGCTCCAGCGTGATTTACATCACACAATTACGATAAGTGGCTCGTACATAATCAAAATAATCCCAAAAACTGGGTTTAGCACCTCACAAATGCTATTTCACAACATCATTACAACACTAGCCAGCCTATCCATTTATTGCTCAAAAACAATGCATTGTGTTTTGTGAAAACACTCAAAACACGTGATTTATGCAATTATTAGCCTTACTATCCCATTTCTTTATAATACCATTTCAAACAACTAAATCTCATACCAATACTCGTTGTAATTTTCATACATTGTCAAACACATTTCTATAAACTTATGCACATTTCCAAAGCCTTATATACCCACAAAATATGAGCAGCTATCTCTATATACTCATAGAATTCCCTTACCTGGAATCGCATCGCGTGATTCCACTTCTTTAAAGCTGCTTACTCGTGTGGTTCGATTCGTCTCCAACGAACTCTCCGAAACTTCACAAAATCGTATGTCGCATCAATTTAATTCACATAACACTACTCTTGTGTTTACTCTAGTCGATTCAACCTATAGTCTCCATTAACGCTCATAAGGCCTCGGTTTATTGTTCTACTCATATCTTGATCCCAATGATTCTTTTAGGCCTATTGATTCTTACCCATTTTCCTAATTTCTCTTAACTCACAATGTAGCTTCATTTAATCTGTAAGACCCACTTTGTATGTATTTGTTGCTATATTCCTTATGATTCATGTGATGTACACTTTCATATATTCATTGAATCATAAGAAGAGCATTGACTGAATTAAATTTGTAAAGAAGAATAAAATGGAATATCGGTGAACGCCGGAAGTAAGTAAATACGAGCCGAATTGGCCACAGGACAAACGAAAATGATCAAAATGAAGTTAACCGAAAATACGAAATTAAAATAAGAAAAGATGGTGGATGTATGAAGGAAAGTCAGGTCAAATTGGTTCCGAAACAAGAGCAGGGGTAAAATGATCAAAAATACCGAAATTCGGTATTAATGCGATAAGAAAATTTTAATTAAAAATAAGGATGTAAGATATCTTGATCGATAATGAGGAAATTATACAATTTTGAATTCAATTGATCAAGATTCGAAATTTTTAAAAATACCGAAAAGTTACCCGGAACAATATCTCGAAAATACGAAGGAATAAAATCAAAAATTGGAGAAAAATGTATTTAATAAATTAAATTAAATTAAATTGGAATAAAATTATATAAATTGTAGATATTTTGGAATATTGTAGAGTATTTTAATGAATAGTATAATAATAAAATAGTTTATAAATAATAATAATAATAATAATAATAATAATAATAATAAAAAGAGGAGAACTCTGAAATCGGGATAAATCCGAAACAGAGAAAAATCGAAGGAACCGTGAGAACCCGAGACCACCGAGGGAGCACCGGCGATCCTTGACCCCGACGAGCAGCCGAGGAGGAAGAGGAGAGGCCGGCGATCACGTGGACATCGAAAACGCGTCGTCAGGTGACCGGAGGACGTCGATCGGAGCGAAGGAAGATCGAGGGAGAAACGGGCCGATTCCTGACGAACCACCGTGACTGGGCTTGAACGGAAGCCACCGACGCGTTCAGGGGGAGGAGCCAGTTCTTTTGAGACCGATATTGGCCGGCAAGATCGCTGAAAATGCCGGCGACGACAAAGTGGCAGAAACGGCACCGTTTGGCCGGAAGTAAAGGGAAGGAAAAGGAGGGAAAAGGAAGGAAAGAGGAAAGGAAAAGAAAGGAAAAGAAAAGAAAAGAAAAGAAAGGAAAAAGGAAAGAAATTTACCGGGGACGACTCGAGATTCGGGTAAGTTGACCGAGGGTCGAAATTGACCTACGGGTAAATTTTGAAAATTTATTTAATATTTTAATTAATGGAAAATAATCTGGATTTACCTAATTGTGCAGCTTTTCGACAGAGACCGAATGAGAGCCGATTTAGCTCTGATTTTTGTACCCCGCATCGTATCGGGTAAGTACATTTTAATTTCGACAATATGAGTTCTTTAAATACAAAGTTTTAATTATTTTACGGAATTATGGATTAATTTCGCATAGAAAGGAATATTTTTCGGAGTTGTAAGGTAATTGCCATAAATGGTATACGGGCTATCCAATGAGTTTGGAACGAAGCCCGATAATTATTAGTAAGCTGCATAAGCCCGGTATACCCGAAGAAGGGAATTAATAAATATAAAAGGGCTGAAAATGGGCCGAGACCCAATAAGGTAGATAGGGCCCAATACTTTAAAGTTGGTCAGTAAATGCAATATATTGATCAAGATAATTGAATTAACCTCAACTGTGTGGTTATATGCAGTTACGTACATTTGGTTGGCGCGCATTTGGGCTGAGAGATTCAGTATCATCGAGACAGGTTAAGTCTGCGCGTGATTCCAGGTAAGGAAATTTTACGAACTGCTAGAGATAGCTTTACGAATTTTCGACGCCATTTACAGTCTTTTAAATTGTCCGAAGAGTCTAGATTTGAGATAAAAATTTTAGGGCCCCGGATGGGCAAATTACCAAAATACCCTCGTCAAGTGTAAAATTTCAAATTTTAGGGAAAAGTGTAAGGAGCAAGAACAAAGGGTTCCTGCTCGTTTTTGAAGTATTTTGGTACATGCATGAGTAGGTCGGCTAACTTTTAAATGAAATTGCACAACATTTCATATCTTCAACAAGTGTTGATTTTCGTTGAAATCGATTTGGGAAATGTAGCCGCCTACGTGACTTTTCATAAATGTGATGTGCTAGAGCTCAGCTCGCACGAGTTTTGATTTGTGCAATGCTTTCATTAGTGCTGGAGCGAGAGCTCGCACTAGAGTTTTACATGATTTTCACGACAAGGTGCTGGAGTCTAACTCGTACCATATTTTTATATATGATTTTCATGACAGAGTGCTAGAGCTTAGCTCGCACTAGTTTTACTTGATTTTATGAGAGTGCTGGAGCACCGCTCGCACTATCTTTTCTGAGATCATACGATAAGTCGTGCTTGGAGCAGCGGGTGACTGTGTGGCACACCGATTAAATAGGCTCGCACCTGCGTTTGGAGACATGGCATGAGTATGCAGATATGATATGGGTCCACGGAGTACGTTGTACCGTGCAAGTAGCATGGAGTACGCTGTACCGTGTGGCATCTTCGGATGCGTGGTATCTTCGGATACGTGTGGTATCTACGGATGCTTGGGGTCGGATAAGACCGACGGGATGGAGTGACCCACCTCCCGGGCGGTTCCCGATCATGGTGAGACCCCGCACACTAGGATCCGTGTTGTAGAGGGACTCCTGAGGACACATGGCCATAGTCCTGGTTATAACCGATATACAGATATTGCCTAGTCTCATGTTCCGTATATTTATGTTTTTTGACATTGATGTTTTCGAGAAACATAATTTTATGGATTTTGTGTGAGTCAGGGCTACCCGAGGGAAGGGTTAAGTCCTGATTTTATTATGAAATTTTAACGAGAAATAAATGATTTAAAAGATATGCATGTTAAGTTTTCATGCTCTTTGAGATTTCATGCGAGTTATTTTACATGACATCATAACATAGCATCCGTTTTGGAAATGTGTGGAGAAGAGGTGGTTTATGCATGGCACTACGTTCATGTAGGTTGTATTGTTATCTACTTGTTCGTAGGATTGCCTTACTGAGTTTGATGTGCTCACCCCTTTCATTTTCTCACACAGATTTCTTTCAGTAGATTGGGAGGCGACTGGGTACGGCATTCTAGTTGTCCGCTGCTGCCTATCTTTTGAGGTATATACACGTTATATATGTTTCTTGTATCTGAATAACATGAGCACAGTACTATATTTTGTATGACACTGGGATGTATAGAGTGGGCGCAAATATGTAATAAAATGGAAGAAGTTTAGTGCAGAATATATGAACTTATATTTAAATTAAATTATGCATTAATTGTTAATGTATGGAGAGGATATGGGCACTGACATACAGCCCAATTATTGGTTATGGTTGGTCACGATCAGAGGTAAGTATGAAATAATAAAACGCGAAAAATTTTCTCTGATTTTTTGGTAGTTTTGGGTCGTGACAATAAAGGTGGTATCAGAGCCGAATTGGTCTGATGTATGTCACTGTCAATAACTAGGAATTACATCCCTGTGTTACTGTGCTTGGTTAGATACAATCGTGTATATTAAGATGGGTTTTAATTAAGAAATGGTTGTGAATGCAGGACTATGGGCAAGATGCCTGTTATTCGTCGCAGTAGAGGAGGTCGGGCACGAGGCAGAGGCCGTAGTGGTAGGCCTGCGACTGATAGACATGTCGAGTTACCTTATGAGACTCAGGAGGAGGCTGAGGTAGAGACCGTGGTGGAGCATGCCCCACAGGGTCCTACAGAGAGAGATACTACAGAGCAGGGTACTGCAGAGAGGGATACTGCAGAGAGATCTGCTGAGGCGATTGAGGCGCGTTTCGCTAGGATAGAGCGAAGCCTCGAGATGCTTATGGAGTTGGTTTCGCAGTCAGTACAGGGAGTTAGAGGTGGACAGGGTGATGCTGGACAGGCAGCTACTCCTGATGCGCCTGCTCAGCCAGTTCAGGATACAGAGACTCCTACACCTCCACCGGTCCAGGACATGGATTCTCCTGTAGCCCCACACCAGAGTATTAAAGATTGGGGTTACAGTTGTGATATGGACAGACTGCGACAGTTCCAGAAGTTCAGACCGCCGGCATTTAATGGGACGAAGGACCCAGTGGTAGCTGAGGATTGGTTGAGCGAGATGGAGAAGCTATACGGATTCTTCGATTGTACCCCTACGAAGATTGTGGCATTTGCGATTTTTATGTTTAGGGGATCGGCAGAGCATTGGTGGAAGTCCACCAGATAGATTCTCAGAGCTAGACATACCGTGATTAGCTGGGAGGCCTTCTGGAGGCAGTACGTCCCAGATACAGCACAGCGGAAGCTGCAGTCTGAGTTTTTGAACCTGACCCAGGGGAGTCGATCGGTAGATGAGTATGAGACGAGGTTCATCTCCCTGGGTAGATATGATCCAGACACCATGAGTAGTGAGACTAAGAAGGTCCGAAGATTTATTGATGGATTGAGGCCAGCGATCATATCTAGATTGGTCCCTTTGGCTATTCCGACTTACGATGAGGCAGTGAGTAGGGCGCAGCTGATTGAGCAGGATTTGGAGAGGACTGCCTCAGAGTTCGGGAAGACTGGCAGCAGACATAGAGAGAGGAAGAGACCATTGGGAGATAGAGGGTCTAGTTATAGAGGGGGCAGACAGTTGATTGGGAAGAGGCCGAGGATAGAGGAGATTCGAGAGAGGCCAACTAGACCTCCAGTTTATTCGGCCATTTCTTCTGCTCCACAGAAGGGTATTGTGATAGGTGGGCCACGACCTACGACTGAGAGATGCGGTAGTTGTGGTAGATATCATGGTGATAGACCCTACTTTAGTCCTACAGTGGTATGCTATAGATGCGGGAAGCCCGGGCATGTGAGCAGAGATCATCCCGAGATAGTTGAGAGTGCCCCTCAGAAGGGCAAGAGTTCAGAGAGGGCTTCTGGTGATACATCTGCGCCGCGTAGGAAAGCGACAACGACAGAGAAGGGGAAGCAAGCGATTGGTACAGGGCGAGTGCATGCTCTTGACCAGGATACAGCGGATCGGTCATCAGATGTGGTGAAGGTACTATTCTGGTCCATGATTTAGAAGTATATGTGTTAATAGATCCTGGTTCTACGCATTCATTTGTATCACCGTTGTTTGCATTTAAATTGTGTAATTATGTGAAACCTACCCCTCTGAATAGAAAGCTATCTATAATGACACCCATGAACACTAGCCAATTAGTGGAGTATGTATTGAGGGATTGTGAGCTGAAATTAGGTGGTAGAGTGATGACAGCCAATCTAATCTTGATGCATATGAGAGATTTTGATGTAATCCTAGGAATGGATTGGTTGGCTGCTCATCGAGCTATTTTAGATTGTTTTGCCAGGACAGTCACGTTTCATACTCCAAAAAAATGTATTGTGCAATTTCCTTGAAGTAAATGAGAATGAGAATTTTATAAGAGTATGAATGAATGACGTACTAATTTGGTGGATAATGTTGTGAAGGTTATATTGCGTACGTGGTAGATACGGCTGTGGCACGTCCGAAATTGACAGACATTCCAGTAGTCAGAGAGTTTCCAGATATCTTTTCGGATGAGTTACCAGGGTTACCACCAGTGAGGGAGACAGAGTTCAGTATTGATATGACACCCGGTACAGAGCCGATATCTAGACCGCCGTACAGGATGGCTCCAGTTGAGTTAGAGGAGCTGAGGAAACATTTACAGGAACTGTTAGAGAAGGGGTTCATCAGACCGAGTGTGTCACTATGGGGAGCACCGGTTCTGTTTGTTAGGAAGAAGGATGGGAGCCTTCAGTTGTGTATCGACTACCGATTATTGAACAAGGCTACCATCAAGAATAAGTACCCCCTTCCGAGCATTGATGATTTACTGGATCAGCTACGGGGAGCACAGGTCTTTTCCAAGATTGATTTGAGATCTGGGCACCATCAGTTGAGAGTTCGGGATGGAGACGTACCCAAGACAGCTTTTCGCACCCGTTATGGTCATTTTGAGTTTATGGTTATGCCATTCGAGTTTACGAACGCTCCCACAGCTTTTATGACATTGATGAATGAGGTGTTTCGGCCTTATTTGGATCAATTTGTGATTATCTTCATCGATGACATACTGGTTTATTCGAGGTCCAGAGAGGAGCATGAGCAGCACCTGAGGATTGTATTGCAGACCCTCCGTGAGAAGCGATTGTATGCTAAACTCAGTAAGTGTGACTTTTGACTTGAGCAGATCTCCTTCTTGGGACATATTGTGTCGAGGGATGGTGTGTCAGTAGACCCATCTAAGATTGAGGCAGTAGTACAGTGGCAGAGGCCTCAGACAGTTACGGAGATCAGGAGTTTTCTGGGTTTAGCTGGATATTATAGACGGTTTGTGGAGGGGTTTTCGAGATTGGCTGCTCCATTGACACGTCTCACTCGGAAGAGTGTTGCATTTGAGTGGGACGACAGATGCGAGGAAAGTTTTCAGGAGCTGAAGCATTGATTGACCTCTGCTCCGATTCTCACCATTCCTACCAGCTCATGAGGTTTTTCTGCTTACACAGATGCTTCTTACCAAGGACTGGGCTGTGTATTGATTCAGGACGGAAAGGTAGTCGCTTATGGATCCAGACAGCTAAAGGATCATGAGAGGAACTACCCGACCCATGACTTAGAGTTGGCGGCAGTAGTGTTTGCATTGAAGATATGGCGCCACTATCTGTATGGTGAGAAATTTCAGGTATTTACCGATCACAAAAGCCTCAAGTATCTGTTCTCGCAAAAGGAATTGAACATGAGACAGAGAAGGTGGCTTGAGCTTCTGAAGGATTACGACTGTGAGATCTTATACCACCCGGGTAAGGTGAATGTAGTGGCTGACGCGTTGAGTAGGAAGCATCTCGAGTTAGTTGTTATATAATGGTACGGGAGCACGAGTTATTAGAGCAGTTTGCGAGCCTCAGTTTGGATGTGACCCCGCCTGATGCTGATGGTAGTTATATGATTGCTAGCCTACGATTGGAGCCAGATTTGATGGATCGGATTCGACAGGTTCAGCGTGATAATCAGCAGTGTATTGAGATAGTCAGGCAGATGCAGAGGGGTATTGAGACTGAGTTTGAGTTGAGTTCAGATGGATTACTGAGGTTCCGAGATAGGATATGTGTTCCCAAGGATCCTGAGATCAGGAGGTTGATCTTGATAGAGGCTCATTCGTCGAGGTATACTTTGCATCTGGGTAGTACAAAGATGTATCAGAATCTTCGGAAGGTATACTGGTGGTCGGGGATGAAGAGAGACATAGCAGAGTTTGTTGCGAGATGTCTCGTCTGTCAGCAGGTGAAGGTAGAGCATCAGAAGCCTACAGGGTTATTGCAGCCTCTACCTATACCGACTTGAAAATGGGAGCATGTCACCATGGACTTTGTGATGGGCTTACCGAGGACTAGTAGACGGAATGATGCCATATGGGTGATAGTCGACAGATTGACGAAGTCGGCACATTTCCTAGCGATGAGAGTCACCGATACTTTGAGTAGATTGGCGGAGCTATATGTGCGCGAGATTGTGAGACGGCATGGTGTCCCAGTGAGTATTGTATCGGATAGGGATTCCTGCTTCACTTCCCGTTTTTGGGAACACTTTCAGGAAGCTATGGGGACCCAGTTGAGATTCAGTACAGCTTTTCATCCTCAGACAGATGGGCAGTCAGAGAGGACTATACAGACCCTCGAGGATATGTTGAGAGCTTGTGTACTTGATTTTAGAGGCTCCTGGGATGATCACCTACCACTCGCGGAGTTCGCCTACAATAATAGTTATCATTCGAGTATCGGGATGGCACCATATGAAGCCTTGTATGGCCGTAGATGTCGATCTCCTGTAGGATGGTAGGAGGTTGGTGACAGGTAGATATTCGCTCCCGATTTGATACGTCAGGCCTCTGAGGATGTCCAGTTGATTTGTGAGAGATTGAGGACAGCTCAGAGTCGACAGAAGAGTTATCCTGACAGGAGGCGTAGACCGTTGGAGTTTACAGTAGGGGAGTCAGTATTTTTGAAGGTTTCTCCTTCCAAGGGTATTACGAGATTCGGGAAGAGAGGGAAGCTGAGCCCTCGCTTCATAGGACCTTTTGAGATACTTGAGAGAGTGGGAGATCGAGCTTACAGGCTAGCGTTGCCACCAGAGCTAGCAAATGTCCATAATGTCTTCCACGTCTCCATGCTTCGGAAGTATCAGCCGGATCCATCGCATGTGATCAGATACGAGCCACTGGAGCTCAGTGAGGGTATGTCCAATGTTGAGAGACCGATTCAGATTGTGGATAGGAAGGAGAAGGTATTGAGATCAAAGACGATTCCTCTGGTGAAAGTACTGTGGCAGCATCACATTCCAGAGGAAGCGACTTGGGAGTTAGAGAGTTAGATGAAAGAGAATTACCCGGAGTTGTTCAGAGACTGATTTGGTTCCAATTTGGAGGACCAAATTCTTTTAGTGGGGGAGATTATGTAAGACCCACTTTGTATGTATTTGTTGCTATATTCCTTATGATTCATGTGATGTACACTTCCATATATTCATTGAATCATAAGAAGAGCATTGACTGAATTAAATTTGTAAAGAAGAATAAAACGGAATATCGGTGAACACCGGAAGTAAGTAAATACGAGCCGAATTGACCACAGGATAAACGAAAATGATCAAAATGAAGTTAACCGAAAATACGAAATTAAAATAAGAAAAGATGGTGGATGTACGAAGGAAAGTCAGGTTAAATTGGTTCCGAAACAAGAGCAGGGGTAAAATGGTCAAAAATACCAAAATTCGGTATTAATGCGATAAGAAAATTTTAATTAAAAATAAGGATGTAAGATATCTTGATCGATAATGAGGAAATTATACAATTTTGAATTCAATTGATCAAGATTCAAAATTTTTAAAAATACCGAAAAGTTACCTGGAACAATATCTCGAAAATACGAAGGAATAATATCAAAAATTGGAGAAAAATGTATTTAATAAATTAAATTAAATTAAATAAATTAAATTAGAATAAAATTATATAAGTTGTAGATATTTTGGAATATTGTAGAGTATTTTAATGAATAGTATAATAATAAAATAGTTTATAAATAATAATAATAATAATAATAATAATAATAATAACAATAAAAAAAGAGGAGAACTCTGAAATCGGGATAAACCCGAAACATAGAAAAATCGAAGGAACAGTGAGGACCCGAGACCACCGAGGGAGCACCGGCGATCCTTGACCGCCGACGAGCAGCCGAGGAGGAAGAGGAGAGGTCGGCGATCACATGGACATCGGAAACGCGCCGTCAGGTGACCGGAGGACGCCGATCGGAGTCAAGGAAGACCGAGGGAGAAACGGGCCGACTCTCGGTGAACCACCGTTACTGGGCTTGAACGGAAGCCACCGACGCGTTCAGGGGGAGGAGTCGGTTCTTTTGAGATCGGTATTGGCCGGAAAGACCGTCGGAAACGCCGGCGACGGCAAAGTGGCAGAAACGGCACTGTTTGGCTGGAAGGAAAGGGAAGGAAAAGGAGGGAAAAGGATGGAAAGAGGAAAGGAAAAGAAAGGAAAAGAAAAGAAAAGAAAAGAAAGGAAAAAGGAAAAAGGAAAGAAATTTACTGGGGACGACTCGAGATTCGGGTAAGTTGACCAAGGGTCGAAATTGACCTACGGGTAAATTTCAAAAATTTATTTAATATTTTAATTAATGAAAAATAATCCGGATTTACCTAATTGTGCAGCTTTTCGACAGAGACCGAACGAGAGCCGATTTAGCTCTGATTTTCGTACCTCGAATCGTATCGGGTAAGTACATTTTAATTTTGGCAATTTGAGTTCTTTAAATACAGAGTTTTAATTATTTTACGGAATTATGGATTAATTTCGCATAGAAATGAATATTTTTCGGAGTTGTAAGGTAATTGCCATAAATGGTATACGGGCTATCCAATGAGTTTGGAACGAAGCCTGATAATTATTAGTAAGCTGCATAAGCCCGGTATACCCGAAGAAGGGAATTAATAAATATAAAAGGGCTGAAAATGGGCCGAGACCTAATAAGGTAGATAGGGCCCAATACTTTAAAGTTGGTCAGTAAATGCAATATACTGATCAAGATAATTGAATTAACCTCAACTGTGTGGTTATATGCAGTTACGTACATTTGGTTGGCGCGCATTTGGGCTGAGAGATTCAGTTTCATCGAGACAGGTTAAGTCTGCGCGCGATTCCAAGTAAGAAAATTTTACGAACTGCTAGAGATAGCTTTACGAATTTTCGACGCCATTTACAGTCTTTTAAATTGTCCGAAGGGTCTAGATTTGAGATAAAAATTTTAGGGTCCCGTATGGGCAAATTACCAAAATACCCTCGTCAAGGGTAAAATTTCAAATTTTAGGGAAAAGTGTAAGGAGCAAGAACAAAGGGTTCCTGCTCGTTTTTGAAATATTTTGGTACATGCATGAGTAGGTCGGCTAACTTTTAAATGAAATTGCACAACATTTCATATCTTCAACAAGTGTTGATTTTCGTTGAAATCGATTTGGGAAATGTAGCCGCCTACGTGACTTTTCATAAATGTGACGTGCTAGAGCTCAGCTCGCACGAGTTTTGATTTGTGCAATGCTTTCATTAGTGCTGGAGCGAGAGCTCGCACTAGAGTTTTACATGATTTTCAGGACAAGGTGCTGGAGTCTAACTCGCACCATATTTTTATATATGATTTTCATGACAGAGTGCTAGAGCTTAGCTCGCACTAGTTTTACTTGATTTTTTGAGAGTGCTGGAGCACCGCTCGCACTATCTTTTCTGAGATCATACGATAAGTCGTGCTTGGAGCAGCGGGTGACTGTGTGGCACACCGATTAAATAGGCTCGCACCTGCGTTTGGAGACATGGCATGAGTATGCAGATATGATATGGGTCCACGGAGTACGTTGTACCGTGCAAGTAGCATGGAGTACGCTGTACCGTGTGGCATCTTCGGATGCGTGGTATCTTCGGATACGTGTGGCATCTACGGATGCTTGGGGTCGGATAAGACCGACGGGATGGATTGACCCACCTCCCGGGCGGTTCCCGATCATGGTGAGACCCCGCACACTAGGATCCGTGTTGTAGAGGGACTCCTGAGGACACATGGCCATAGTCCTGGTTATTACCGATATACAGATATTGCCTAGTCTCATGTTCCGTATATTTATGTTTTCTGACATTGATGTTTTCGAGAAACATAATTTTATGGATTTTGTGTGAGTCAGGGCTACCCGAGGGAAGGGTTAAGTCCTGATTTTATTATGAAATTTTAACGAGAAATAAATGATTTAAAAGATATGCATGTTAAGTTTTCATGCTCTTTGAGATTTCATGCGAGTTATTTTACATGACATCATAACATAGCATCCGTTTTGGAAATGTGTGGAGAAGGGGTGGTTTATGCATGGCACTACGTTCATGTAGGTTGTATTGTTATCTACTTGTTCGTAGGATTGCCTTACTGAGTTTGATGTGCTCACCCCTTTCATTTTCTCACACAGATTTCTTTCAGTAGATTGGGAGGCGACTGGGTACGGCATTCTAGTTGTCCGCTGCTGCCTATCTTTTGAGGTATATACACGTTATATATGTTTCTTGTATCTGAATAACATGAGCACAGTACTATATTTTGTATGACACTGGGATGTATAGAGTGGGCATAAATATGTAATAAAATGGAAGAAGTTTAGTGCAGAATATATGAACTTATATTTAAATTAAATTGTGCACTAATTGTTAATGTATGGAGAGGATATGGGCACTGACATACAGCCCAATTATTGGTTATGGTTGGTCAAGATCAGAGGTAAGTATGAAATAATAAAACGCGAAAAATTTTCTCTGATTTTCGGGTAGTTTTAGGTCGTGACATAATCAACTTAAATCATTCACATTATTCCAACAACAACTTAGCGTAGCCCATAATTCATCAACCCCTCCAAACCACATCTTCTCACACTAGACATAATCTATGTCATAATTATTCCACTACTTTCTAGAAGATTTCTATCATAAAAATTCACACTAATCTACTCCAACATCAATAAATAAACAAATGTACTTGGATTGGTGCATTAGAAACTCACCTATTTGGATTTCCTTCTTGCTCCTGAAAACGCTCCTTGCTCTTTCAATCCAACAAATGGGGTTTTGACTTCAAACTATGTTGTTCTCTTCTTTAAGATGAACAACTTTGTATCTAATGGCCTTCCCTCAAATCTTAATGGAAATGGGGTGATTTTAGAGAGAGAAAACTAGGTTTTGGGTGGAAAATGGAAAGGAAAGGTTTTGTCTCGAAAAAAATGCAGATTCCACTACTCTTATTTATAGAAATTGCTTGATGAGATCAATCTGGTCCTCTTAAATCCATCATTTTCTCAACATTTTTTAAGCATGAGATCGATCTATCAAGGGCTTGAGATCGATCTGTCCCAAGCAGTAGCTTAAGGAGATTGATCTGCTTCCAGGGGAGATCGATCTGCTCCTACCCGAGAGCTAAGGAAATTGATCTGTTTACACCAAAATCGATCCTCTCATTACAGATAGCAGATCGATCTGGCTCCATTGGAGATCGATTTGTCTTGTTTCATTGCTCAAATAAGAGCATTTTGGCCCTTCTAGATCGATCTCTCATCCTATGAGATCGATCTGGCCTTCATATTTCTAGATTTTTTGTATTTTTTCTGCAACAACTCATACCCAACTTCATACATTTGCTGCCATGATCATTTTCTCATCCAACCACCTTTGAGACTTGCAATTGGCATCCATTCATACCTTATACATATTAAAACTTGTGTGCATTCTTTGTATAATCCAAGGTATACAATTCATAGCTAAATAGGAGTACAGTTACTTATGTAATTCATGAAACTTCATTCCATTTGCTGCACTACTCATTTTGAGCTCAAATCACATTCATCACTTATAAAAGCTCATTTCTTTATATTCGTATAAAATGAAACTTGTGTGTACGTTACAAACTCATATTACAAGTATGTCCATCGAATCTGTGGACTTACATCACTTATGCTTGCATTGCAAATACATCACCATTCTCATGATTTCATAAAGTTTACATCCAAAATACGGGTCTTACAATAAATCCTTGTGATCCTAAGCTACGCGGATCCCGACGTATGGGGCATCACAACTGTAACGAGAGGTGAGGTTAACCCTACTCGTGCAATAACTCAACCAACTAGCCATTAAGATTACACGGTACAGCGTACTCCGTGTGACATACACGGTACAACGTACTCCATGGACCCACAAGGTCTGGGGTGCCTGCCATGGGTTTTAGTCCACATCATTGTCTAGGGTGCCTGCCATATGACTTAGCCTACATCATGGTTCGGAAGGGCTTGCCATAGGTGTTAACCGCCCAATACCATGCTGGTAACCATCTCATGTCTCAAAATATGCGTACGATATATCATCTCATTGTGACACACAGTCTACAAAAGGCTTCAGCACGATTTATGCATGTCATGATATCTAACATCTCGTATGAGCAAGGTATCAGCACGATTTTTTATAAAGCATATAAAATCCTTGTACGAGCAACGCTCTAGTACGGCTTTCATGCATAGTAAATCAATATAAAATCACGTACGAGCAAAGCTCCAATACGACTTTCATGCATGTTATCAGTAAAAACTAGTGCAAGCAGGGCTCCAACACTATCAACATGAGTCAAAAAATCGAAATCTAGTGCAAGCTAGGCTCTAGCACTATTTGTACTCACACAAATATGATAGGTGGCTCCAGTTTAAATAAAGTATTTTTAAAAATACAACTTAGCACGAAATCTGTGCTATTTCATGCAACCACAGAAAGTAATAACCAATCTATCCTCATTTCATTCATATCAAAGCATTTTATCATGATAAAAACATTAAAATCATGAAAATTCATGCATTTTAGGATACCCTTTTCATGAAATCCCTCTACCAGGGTTAAAATCACCATCTTTCCTTATTTTCAGAATTTTTCTCAAATTTTCTTATTCTATTATTAGATAGCTTAGAGAAATTCACGCCCTATAAAATCCCCTCAAAATACGTATAGCTACCTCTAGCAGTTACAAAAACTCCTTACCTCAAATCACATCAAGCGTAGTACAAGTTCCACAGCTGGAAGCTCTTCCAGTCCAATTTTCCCTTAATCTAGTCTCTGGAGTTACAAACATTCATCAATCACTTCAGTCAACACTGTTAACTCATTTTACGACTGCATCATAATCAATATATCTTATTGGACCTTATTGCATCAAGCTTAGCCCATGATTACATTCGGCCACAGCATGGTGGCCGAACACCCATCATTCCACTCCTAGCTGATTTGGCCAGCAATTAACTTAGTTACTTATCAAGCACTTGGCATGTATGCTTAAACCTTAGGTTTTCCATTCATTCATGCATTTTCACATCACTTTATATGCACATTTCATAATTTCACCAAATCCTATTAATTGATTTCACAAAACCATCTTAAACTCATGCATATAACATCACCAACACCATAGTATAATCACTTCATCATTAAATCAACCATAGTTTACTTCCTCACACTAAATCCATTTTAGGTCATGGTTGATTCATCATGTTCTAGGTAGTTTTAACCAACAATACATACACCAATCAACTCATAATAATGTCTAGATAAACATACTTGGAGTTGGTGTATTGAAAACTCACCTAGCTTGTCTTTTCTCTTGTCCAAAATTGGAAGACCCTTTTTGCTTCTTCAATCTAAGGATTTGAACGCTGATTCTAAACTATGTTGTTCTCCTCCTCACAATGAACAACTTTGTTCAAAGCAACTTTTCTCAAATCTTTTTGGAAAGGGATGGTATTCTAGAGAGAGAAAACTTGTTCTTTTTGGGTAAAAATGGAGAGGTGTTTGTTTTTTGAGGGGGAAGACTTTGTAGTTGGGTTTTTATAGAATAGGGGTAGTGAGATCGATCTCATAGGGTAAGATATCGATCTTCCTTTGGTTTGAACTATCAAAGTATTCAGGCATGTAAGGGTGGGATCGATTTGCTTTTTGGGAAGAGATCGATCTATTCTTGGCAGAATCAACTGGAGATCGATCTGCTCATGGGGAGAGATCGATCTGCTCTTGGCAGAATCAAATGAGGATCGATCTGCACTAGGAAAGGGATCGATCCTTTCTAGGCAGAACTGCATTGAGATCGATCTGCTTGAATATGAGATCGATCTGCTTTGAATAAGGGATCGATCTGGCCTTCATCTGCAGTTTTCCAACTACAGTTTTTCCCAAAATTTCAAAGAACAACTTGCATTCAATTGCTTCACCATCCATTTTGTATTCTCTTCACACTTAGCGTATGAAAGGATCCATTTCTTATGATTCATGTATTATGTAACTTGTATGTACATGATGGAATCATAAAAGGTACATAGAATTCACTGACCTTTATGATCAATTCGTGTTTGAGTCCTTATATTAGTCTGAAGGGTTTAAATTCCATTTATTTAATCTGTGGTCACTTTAGCCTTTACTTAGCCATTGTATGTATTCATGAATATTCATACATTCTCTTTGTAATTTCATTCACATTTATATAATCAAAATATCCATTTTATGATTCCATTAACATATAATAAAGTCATACATACATGGGGTCTCACAGGAGAGTTATTGTCAAAAGCCAACAAATCCCTACAAAGAAAGTTGAAGGAAACAAAATTTCTAAGGAAAAAGATGAATGAGACGCCAATGACATAAAATCTGCTCAATTGAATGCGAAGGAAATCCACACTTTTTGTGCTTTAGGTCCTAATGAATATAATAGAGTCTCTACATGTGAGAATGTAAAACAAATTTGGGATAAGTTGACAATTACTTATGAAGGTACAACTCAAGTTAAGGAGACAAAAGTAGGTATGCTCACACATGATTATGAATTGTTTAGAATGAAACAAGATGAATCTATTAGTTATATGTTTACTAGGTTTACCGATATAATAAATGAATTTAAATCTCTAGGCAAAACATATTCCAACATAGAGATGGTAAAGAAAATTCTAAATAGCCTACCAAAATCTTGGGAAGCCAAAGTGACTGCTATTAAGAAATCTAAGGATCCTCACTCATTATCACTAGATGAACTAATGGGGTCACTACTTACTTATGAGATGAAGCTGAAAAGAAATGAAGAGCTTCCTAAGAAAGTAAAAGTAGCACTAAAGTCTACTACTCATGAAGAATTAAAAGATGATAAAAATGAGAGTTGTGATGATGAGGATATTGAGATGGCAATGTTTGCCAAAAGATTTAACAAATTTATGAGAATAAGAGGTAATGGTAGTACTAGGAGAATCCATAGGAGAGAACAAAATATAGGAGAGTCAAGTAGAAAAGATAAGGATTTTATTGTGTGCTATGAATGTAAAATATTTGGTCATATTAAATTTGATTGTCCACCAGTAAAGAAAACAAAAGATAGGAAACCAAAGAAGAAAGCAATGATGGCAACTTAGAGTGATAGTGATAACTCTGATGATGATAATGAAGAATAAGAAGTTGCCAATCTTTCTTTCATGACATTAGAAGATGAAAAGGTAATGTCTATTTCTAATGATTATTCTTTTGATGAGTTACAAGATGTTTTTGATAATCTGACTATGGAATTGAGTGTATGAATTTGAAATACAAGAAGAGGATCTCTAAATTAAAGAAAGAAAATGAAGTGCTCTTAAATGCTAAGATAGAATGGGAAAAGAAATTGAAAAATGCAAATATAGAAATTCATGATTTAAAGGAAAAGAATAATAATTTGCATAATTCATTTTCTAGATTCTGCAAGGGTCAACAAAAGCTAGATCATATGTTAGACTCAAAGAGCTTTCTTTGATAGAAATGGATTATGATATAATGACAAAAATAAAGAAACTCATCTCAAGAACTTCTTGGTTAGTAAACATAATATACATGATCTATCTCTTATTTGCTCACTATGTAATAACATAGGACATCCATCACATGAATGCAATGTTAGAAAAACCACTTTTAAAGGGAAAGTAGTTAGTAAAATTTGGGTGTCTAAGAATGCTATAAATTCAAAAGACATTGAATTGATAATGAAATGGATCCCAAAAGGATCAAAACTTATGTCTACTAACTCTAAAGGACTCAAGAAAATTTCAGTACCTAAAACAAAGGTTTAATGAGGATTGTAAGAATTTGAGCATTGTTTCAAAGCAAAGTCAAAAGAAGCTTGGTACTTGGATAGTGGATGCTAAAGACACATGATCGGTGATAAGAGTCATTTCAACACCTTAAAATCAAAGATTGGTGGAGAAATCACTTTAGTGGGTCTATTGGTAATCATTCCTTTTCTATAGATAATGTGTTAGTTGTTAGAGGATTAAAACATAATTTACTTAGCATTAGTTAACTTTGTGACAAGGGATACAAAGTAGTTTTGATTGCTTAAGTTGTCATGTAATTGATGCTAAATCAAATAAAGTTCTTTTCTTAGAACATGGATAAGGTAACATATATATATATATATATTATACATTTGAATGAACTTAGAGATGAAAATGTGTGTTTTATGGTTGCTAAAGAAAATGAACCTTAGTTATGGCATAGAATACTAGGGCATGCTAGTATGCATGTATTATCTAAACTAGCTAAAAGAGATCTTGTTGTAGGACTACCTAAGTTATCATATGAAAATGACAAAATATGTGAAGCATGTGTGAAAGGAAAACATAAAAGAATATCATTTAAACCAAAGAATTGTGTGTCAACATCTAGGCCACTACAACTACTTCACTTAGATCTCTTAGGTCCAACTAGAACCACAAGTCTAGGATGTGAGACCCCATGTATGTATGACTTTGTTATATATTGATGGAATAATAAGACAGATGATTTTGATCATATATACAAATGTGAATGAGATTGTAAAAAGAATGCATGATAACCATGAATACATGTAATGGCTAAATAAGGGCTAAAGTGGTCGTAGACTAAATAAATGAAAGTCAAGACATTCAGACTGAATATAAGGACTTAAAACACGAAATGGTAATGCAAGGACTGAATTTTGTGTACCCCTTTTTATTTCAAGCACTACACACAAGTTTCTTAACATTAGAATCATAAGAAATGAATCTTTATGTACTCTAAGTGTGAATAAGATGCAAAATGACTAGTGAAGCAATCCAAGGCAAGTTTTCCCCTTAAAATTTTGAAAAATCTACAATTGGAAACCTGCAGATGAAGGCCAGATCGATCTCCTATTCAAAGTAGATCGATTTCCATTTAATTTTGCCTAGAAAGGATCGATCCCCTCTTCAAAACAGATCGATCCCCATTTGGTTCTGCATAGAGCATATTGATCTTTCCCTATGAGCAGATTGATCTCCAGTTGTTTTTTACTAGTAAAGATCGATCTCTTCCCAGAGCTAGATCGATCTCTAAAGCCTTCTGTCAGGCATGGATCGATCCTTTCCATAAGCAGATCGATCCTGCAACCTATAAATTAAATGCCGAGAGAGTTCAAAGTAAGGGAAAATCGATCTCTTACCCTTGGAGATTGATCTCATAATGCGATTTCTATAAAAAAGGGGTGATAGTCGAGCCTTCTTCCCCAGAAATCCCAAAACCCCTTCATTTTAGGTAAACAACCTAGTTTTCTCACTCTAGGATATCCTTACCTTCCTACCAGATTTGAGGAAAAGTCATTTGAGGAAATTTGTTCATTATGAGGAGGAGAACAACATAGCTTGGAATCAACATTCAAGTTGTTGGATTGAAGGGGCAAAGTCTTCCCTTAATAATTGGCCAAGTGAAGAAGTATAAGCTAAGTAAGTTTTCAATACACCAACTTCAAGTATGTTTATCTATGCATTGTTATGGGTTATTTGGTGTATGTATTGTTGGTTGAAACTACCTAAAGTATGATGAATCCCTTATGACCTAAAAATGGGTTAGTGTAAGAAAGTGAGCTATAGTTGATTTATTGATGAAATGATTATACTATGGTGATAGTGATGTCAAATGCATGATTTTAAGATGATTTTAGGGAATCAACTAATAGGATTTGATAGATTTATGAAATGTGCATAAGAGGTGTATGATGAAATACCTTAATGAAAGAAAATGATGAACTTAAGGCATTGTGAGCTTAATGCCGACCTAATATGAATCATAAGACTTGATGAGTCCAATAGATTCTCGAGAAATGAATAGTATAATCGAAATGGACTTAAGAGAAAGTGAGGCCTTATAAGTGTTAATGAAACCAATAAGTCGAATCGACTATAGTAAACGCAAGAATTGTATTACATTAGGTTAAATTGATGTGATGAGTAATTTTATGTAGCCCTGAAGAATTCATTGGGAGCGAATCGGACTGCGCGATCGAGCGAATATAAGGAAGAGGAATTCTTCGACACAATTCCAGGTAATGAGGTTTTGTAAGTGCCTAGAGGTAGCTATACGTATTTTGAGGGGAATTATAGGGTGTGAATTTCTCTAGCTAATTAATAATACATTAAGAATTTTTTAGAAAGGTTCCGAAAATAAGGAAAGAAAAGATGAGTTTACCTTGGTAGGAATTTTATGAAAGGGGTAGTAAAGATCCTAAAATGCATGGATTTTCAAGACTTTGATGTTTTCATGATGAAATGCTTTGATATGAATGAAATGAGGATAGGTTGGCTATTGTTTTATGTGGTTGCATGAAATAGCACAGATTGTGTGCTAAGTTGTAACTTTGAAAATACTTGATTTTAAACTGGAGCCACCTATCATATTTGTGTGAGTACAAATAGTGTTGGAGCTTAGCTCGCACTAGATTTCAATGTTTTGACTTATGCTGATAGTGTCGGAGCCTTGCTCACACTAGTTTTTACTGATTTACTGTGCATGAAAAGTCATACTGGAGCGTTGCTCGTATGTGATTTAATATCAATTTACTATGCATGAAAAGTCGTACTGGAGCGTTGCTTATACGAGGATTTTATATGCTTTACAAAAAAATCATGCTAATATTTTACTAGCATGAGACGTTGGATATCATGACATGCATAAACCGTGCTGAAGCCTCCTGTAGACTGTGTGTCACAGTGTGTGACAGCCCGAAAGCGCAAAAAATATGGCTAATTTAAATTTTTTTCCTTAAACAAAACTAACAACTTTGGATGCATTCCTGTACAGTGTCATTTAATCACTTACGCTTTAAAACTAGTCATTATACCCAAGATCACACAATTCATTCTTAATGAAATCAAATACATAATATCCAAAAAGATCGACTCATGAGTCTCAATTCATTTCTTTTAATCGTCCTAAATACATCCCAAAAATGCTCATCACAAATGTTTGTATTACATCATTGTCTGGATACAAAATGAACTGAATTATACCTTATGCGTGTATAAGCGATAGCTTGGGGAGATCTTGTCCACCAGCCTATTTCACGTACGCGGCAGCCTCTAACTCGCTACTTCAAGTAATCTGGAGGGGGAAGAAAAAAGGGTGAGCTCTCAAAACGCTCAGTAAGGAGGATAAGGGAAGTTATAAAAATCATCATCACAACCACAATAAGATGGAAATAATTGAGCATGCAAATCATTATAGAAACAATGGTAGAAACATTGGCATCATCATAATTCACATGATAAAATCACAAATCACTTTACATCAAATCTCAATGCGTGATATAAATCACAGTTATAAAACACGTCATCATCAAAGAAGTCAAGACTAGGCATTTATAAAAACTCAGGTGAAATCATCGTCATAGGCATATAAAGTAAAATCGTCCCCTAGGCGGACGTCCCTAAGAGTGAGAATACGTCGACAATATACACATGGCCATGGTTCACTGTAGACTTGATCAAAGTCGTATAGCCGTCGGTCTTATATGCTATCAAAGCACAGCCCGGTCTAACATGCTATCAGAGCAAGGCCACCAATCGCTACTAGAGTGGGGTCATCTCACGTTACCAGAATGGAGGTATCGGTCTTACATGTTACCAGAGCAAGGCCCGGTCTTACATGCTACTAGAGCAAGGCCCGATGTGTATCTCATGACAAGCCA
Source organism: Firmiana major (assembly GCA_033439115.1). Classification (NCBI taxonomy): domain Eukaryota; kingdom Viridiplantae; phylum Streptophyta; class Magnoliopsida; order Malvales; family Malvaceae; genus Firmiana; species Firmiana major. The sequence continues at coordinate 6,508,730 of CM065909.1, forward strand.
TAGTTGATAATTCTATTTTTAATAGAATTATTTGTGCTTAATTTCATAATTAATTATTTGGATCCCCAATTTATTTGATTAGTTATCCCCTTTATTTAATTAAAATTCTTTAATGTGCAGATAAATTAAATCCGGATGAAACTCAGTCGTTTCAGTCAAAAATGGGCTGAAAACGGGCTAAAGGAGATTGGACCACTTCCAATTTGCAGACCGAGTCACCAGTCATCTGGACATGCATGATGCCAGGTGTCCGTATTTTATTCGCTCTGAAATGATAAGATCGATGGACACCATGCAAACCTTTTGAAAAACACACGTCGGGCCACGTTGCATAGCCAATTAGACAAAAAGACGAGTGACGTGGCAATATCTACTCTGCAGCAAATAAAATGAAGACAAGTGGCCAAACAATGCCAACTCATCTAGGATGGAAAAATAACCATTGTACCCCTAAGTGTGTGTATAAATAGAACATGATGGCAATTGAAAAAAATCAAGTAGGGAAGTAGGAGCAGGGTAAGTAGAAGTAGGGTAGAATACGAGTAGTGTAGAGTAATTTAGGAGTAGTTTTAATTTAAGGTAGTTTAAGTTTTTGAAGTTTTTATTTTAAGATTTTCGATTGTAGTTTTTTTTAGCAACTATTTTATTTTACTGTTCATGCAATCTAAATTTCATGAAAAGTTTGTTTTAATTTCTAGTTTCTTAGTATTTTACATTAGCTAATGGCAATCCACTTCCAAATTTTTTTTTTTCTTTACTCGGTTTTGTTAAATTTCCCTTTCATTATTTTCAAGCTCTGTTTTGTTATCAAATGCTTTAATGAGCTTTCATGGTTTGAAGCTCTCGGGTTAGTGTGGTTTTAATAGTTTGTGTCAATTATTCATTCGGGTTGATTGGTTCCTTGGGTAACCGAGTGGTATGAGAGGTTTTTGTAGCTGGTGACAGTGGCTAGAATCCTCTCCTTCCTTCGCTACAACCATAGGCGAACTGATATTATTTTCCTTGGCTTCCAACTCCATTTTTTTTACCGTCTTTGCAGTAGCTTTCGTAGAATAATAATGAATCGGGTGTGAGGAGCCATGAACCAACGCGATTTAGCTCATTCCGACGCCACTGTTTAGTGTTCAATTCCTGTATATTTGTTTTTACATTTTTTATGATTGTAAGCTTGATTATTTTGTAATCTTTTGTTCACTGCATTGGGTACTAGAAAGCTGGTGACAGTAGCTACCTTCCTCTACTCCTTGTTGTGTTTTTAATCTCTGTTCGGTTATCTAGTTGCATTTTTGGTTTTCAATAACTATTTTAGTTTCTATTAGACGCATGTCTTACTTTCTTTAATAATTTTTAGGATTAGTTTTATTTTCTTTTTAGCAGCTGTTGGCATCTCTGTTTAGCTCTGTTTCACGTTGATTGCATTGTTCATTGTTTTTATTCTGTTGTTATTCAGTTATAAGCTCGTATCAGTTTCCTGTTTCAAGTTTGTAGTGCTGTGCTGTAGTCCTTCACCGTCACTGAGCTGCTGAGTAGACATTGATAGGTTGCAGCTGAAGGATGCAGAGGTTGTGTAACCAAGCTTGGGTCCAGCCCCTGTCTCCTTTTTCTGTATTGTCTCTTTTTAATCATTTACATTTTCGGTTATCTGCTTTAGTGTTTATAGAATTAGCTTAAGATCTATTTGTCCAAAGGTTAATATTTCTTTTATAATTTCATTGCGTTAGCTTAACTCTTCCAGCTTTTGTGTACATCTTTGCATACTATTTACTGATTAGTCGGCCGAAAGCTTCTGGTGTGTGTGTTGCCATGGTTACTATCACAGGTGCATGAAGAGGTGAATGGCAGGACACAGTTTGGGCAGAGCAACGTGAATGTTGCTAGAAATATAGGTAGCTTGTTTGGAGGCAGTTGCAATAGTACAGAGCGGGAGGAAAAGAGCAGTGATCGTCGGTGCAGAATGGTGCTTGCTGATGATGCTCATTCACGCTGATCTGCTCGCGACACAGGATTTAGCTGCCTGAGTTGGCAAGGATCGCTCAGTTTTACTTATAGTAGCTGGGGCATGGCAGGAGTTGGCGAGGCAGCAGTAGCATGGCAATGCATACGGCACAATAGAAGAAGCTCGAGGCTGCTTGCTAGTACACCTTTTTCCCGCATGCTGCTGTTTGTAGGAATTGAAGCTGACAAGTGCAGTGCATAAATGTATCAGCAGCAACAGATTGCTGGGCTGAAGGTAGTGCATGACATGAGCAAAGCAGGAGCCAGTACAGCCGAGGACGTGCAGCAGACAGCAGTCGTGGACAGACCGAGAGCAGAACCAGCATAGTACCTGGACAAACCGTGAGCACCTGGAAATGAAGCTTGAAGAAGAACAATGAGCAGTGCACGGTCGGGACCACTTGTTGGGATTATTTGATTAAGGCCATGTTTGGCAAATTTGGAGAAGTCCCAATTTAATTTTTCAAGCATTTATTTATTTTATTTTTATGGTTGTTATTATTCCTTTTTATATTACTAGTTAACTTAGGTTAAAATAGAAGTCTTTAATTAGTTTGCATGTTAGTTTATTTTCTTTGTTCGTTAATAGTTAACGTTGCACAATAGGATTTAGGATTTAATCTTAATTTTATGAGTTGCATTTAGGATTCATTTAGATTAAAATATGTTTATGCATTGTTAAATTTTCATTTCAAATTGAAAAATCCAAAAATAGTATTTCTCATGCATTAGTTAGATTTTATTGTTACGTTAGTAATTAGATATAGTTAGGATTAGTTTAGAGTTAATATTTTAGACTTTTAGATTTGTAGTTAATTTCTTAATTTTTCTGGGATTTTATTTCATTAAATCTTAAGTTAGCTTAATTTGCATTTTGATTAAGTAGTTTAATTGCATTTTAGGTTTGTTCAATTTTAGCTTAATTAATTTTGTTTCTTTATTTTAGCATTTTATTTTGATTGCGTTAATTAATTGTTTTAATTTTCTTTTGCAGGTAGTTGCTTACGTGGAGCATTTTAAGTAATTTTCACTCGTTTTTTATTTTCTTTAGTTTATAGTTTTTATTATTTTTAGTACTTTTAATTTCAGACTTAGTAGATCACCCATCATCAATTCATAATTTGCTAGGATATACTTAGGGTAAGATTAACCGGTAGTTAATTAGGCTAATCAACTTCTCTGTGGGACGACAACTCGGGACTCAAATCTCATTATTACTTGTACGACCCGTGCACTTGCGGATAATACGTTTAGTTTGTATCAAGTTTTTGGCACCGTTGTCGGGAAAGTTTTAATTAGTCGTTAATTAATATCGATGAAATTATGCTTAGGTGTAATTCTAGCTTGTAAATATTTAGATTATAAATATCTAGATCCTTAGTTTATTTTAGTTAATTTCCTCTATTTCATAAAAAAAATTTGAAAAATTAAAAAACTAAAAAAAAAAATTTCTGAGGACTTTGTTATTTTTGCATGCGTAGAGCCAGGAGCTATGATTGCTTTCTTTAAATCCTGAAATTGAATTAATACTTAGAAAAATTCGAAAGGATTCTAGGAAATTATTAGCTCTCCTGCAAAACATCATGGAAAAAAATAGGGAAATTAGGACAGTTAGAGATTATGCAGTGCCGATTAGAGGATATTATTCCGGCATTAGGCCACCAGCTGTCCATGCAAACAATTTCGAAATCAAGCCTTCAATTCTACAGATGATCCTGACTTCTCTACAATTCAGTGGGCTTCCGCATGACGACCCACATGCTCACCTCGGGCAATTCCTAGACCTGTGCAACACCTTCAAGCACAATGGATTATCTGATGATGTACTTAGGCTTAGATTATTCCCGTTTTCATTTAAGGATAGGGCATGACACTGGTTAAGCTCCTTGCCTCTAGGATCTTTCTCTACTTGTGACGAGTTAACCCATCAATTTTTAGCTAAGTTTTTCCCTCCCTCTAAAATGGCCAGACTCCGTAGCGACATATCTTCCTTTACCCAGTTCGATTCTGGATCTCTTTACGAAGCATGGATATGATATAAGGAGCTTCTTAGGAAGTGCCCTCACCATGGCCTACCATTGTGGTTGCAAGTCCAGACCTTCTACAACGGACTTACAAGCGAAAATAGGACCATTGTTGATGCTGCTGCGGGTGGAGCCTTGATGTGCAAAACAGAGGAGGAAGCTTACGAGTTGTTAGACAAGATGGCTGCTAACAATTATCTATGGTCCTCGGAGAGGCAATTGACTAAGAAGTCGATGGGTATCTATGAGCTCGACATGCTGTCTACCTTGACCTCTCAAATCGCTAACTTTACGAAGAAGGTAGAGTCGCTCAGTACCGAGCATAATCCTTCCACCAGTCCTAATCCTGTGTATTTTGTCTAAAGTCCTTCTTTTTTCTGTGATCAGTGTGGTGATACACACTCTGTAGATAGGTGTCCGCTTAACTTAGAATCGGTTCAGTACATTGCCCCCTCTCAAAAGCAACAGAACAACCCCTTTTCAAACATCTACAACCCATGGTGGAGGAACCATCCTAATTTTTCCTGGAGCCAAAATCAAGGGTAATCTTCTAACTCCATATCTGTAGGACCCCCTAGTTTTTAAGCTCCATCGGTTTATGTACCACCACATCAACAATTTCCATATCATCCATCCCCACCTCAATTTCAGCATCGTCCACCTCACTTCCATTAACCACCACCACCATCACAACATTTACATGCCAGCAGCTGAGAAGAAGCCTACACTAGAGGAGATGTTCTTAACGATCCTGCAAAATCAAGCTGCTTCAATTAAGAACTTAGAGGTTCAGGTGGGACAAATAGCAAATGCTCTTTGCCAAAGTTCTCAAGGGACCCTTCCTAGTAGCACTGAAGCTAATCCTGTTAGGCAAAGGGAGGGTAAAGAACATGTTAAATTCATCACCCTTAGGAGCGGCAGAGAGCTAGATGAGCCACAAGTTAAGTCTAACCCTGTTGAGCCCATAGTTGAAGAATCCATAGATTCTAACGAGGCAGCTTAGAAGGAGCAGGAACCAAAAGATCAGGCTGCAAAGGAATCCAAGCTAGGCGCTTCTTCATCTATATCTTCTTCTTCTTCACTGCCTTCCTCGTCCTCTGATTCTACACAGGTTCCCACTACATTGCCTCTAGTTAGACCACCAATACCTTTTCCTCAGAGGTTCCAAAATCAAAAACTCGATCAACAATTCGCCAAATTCCTTGAGGTTTTTAAGAAACTTCACATCAACATTCCTTTCACAGATGCCTTAGAGCAAATGCCAAGTTATGTGAAGTTTTTATAGGATATCCTCACGAGGAAGAGAAGACTGGAAGATTATGAGACGGTGGCTTTAACTGAGGAATGTAGTGTAATTATTCAGAGGAAATTACCCCCAAGCTCAAAGATCCCGAGAGTTTTACCATACCTTGCACAATTGGAAATCTATTGTTTGCTAGAGCCTTGTGTGATTTAGGAGCCAATATAAATCTAATGCCTTTGTCTATCTACCAAAAGTTAGGAATAAGGGATGTCAAGCCTACCACAGTGACCCTTCAGCTGGCTGATCGATCCATTAAATATTCGAAGGGGGTCCTTGAGGACGTGCTAGTAAAGGTGGAAAAATTTATTTTTCCTGTGGATTTTATTGTATTAGACATGGAGGAAGACAGGGAAGTCCCCATCATACTAGGCAGACCTTTCCTAGTGACTGGTAGAACATTAATTGATGTACAAAAAGGGGAGTTGACTATGAGAGTAATAGATCAAGAGGTGACATTTCATGTTTTCAAACCTTTGAAGCTCCCTGATGACTCTCAAGAGTGTTTTAAGATGGATGTTGCGGAGGATATAAAGCTTGAGCACAAGAAATCTGAAAGAAGGAAGGAAGTAGATAGAGTTAAGGAGGAAATAATTGCCAACATTCTGTCACCACTTTGGCTGATTCTCCTACTCTTTGCCTTGCTGCTGAGTGTTGTGTTCTTTAGCTGCATTTGAAGTGGATTTATTTTTCTTTTTCACTTTTAGTACAGTTCTTTTTTTTCTGCTGTTTCTTTCTTTGCTTATTTTGCAGATTTCTTTTCTAGTCTTATGTTTTCAATCAAGCTTTGATTGTTCATCATCATCATTAGATAGGGGAGTACTCTGTACTTGAACTTTAATTCTTACATTATTTGCACATTGAGGACACTGTGCACTTTAAGTTTGGGGGAGGGGATATCACTTGAGCAATTTTGGGCAAAATTGAAATTTTTTTTGAAAATCTGAGCTGATATTATTTGATTTTGGGATGATTTAGTAATTAGCATGTAGTTTTCCCATATTCTGATGATATGACCCCATGATTAAGTCTGACTTTGATTGACTGAGAAGCATGATTATAGGAAAAGCATGAAGTTGAGTTCTTGAATTTGTCTTGATTCTGATTGTGATTTTCTCATCTTATGCACATGTCATGTCATGAATCGGTGTATTTAGTTAGAGAAAGCTTATGTGGACATAGGATTACATTTGTTCAGTTAATTTTTTACATCATTTTCTAAATTTGTTTGATCTGATCTCGAGGTGAAATATTAGATCACACTTAATTAGGGAGATGATTTAGGCCATCTTTTGATCGTTTGAGCCTTTCTAGGCATCCATGTATATATTTTACCCCTAGTCACCCATTTGGGCCAAATAAGCTTTTCTCTGTAAATACACCTACATAAATTTCCTTAGCTTAAATACTCTATTCCTATCCCTTACCCCAGAAGCATGAAAAGTCATTAGGATATATTGTGAACTTTGTAAAAAAATGAAAATGAAAGAAAAAGAAAAAGAAAATAAGAAAGAGGAAAAATACAAAAATAGAATAAAATGTTTAGCAAAAGAAATAAGTTTGGGGGAAATAAATATGAGCTCTTACATTAAGATCCCATAAGTAATGCATGTTAGGGGGTAATTAAACTTAAATCGACTTTATCATGCCTTAGCCACAGCCCTACATTACAAGCATAATGAAGTCCTATTGATCTTTGATTAAGTGCGACTACATTAGTGGAGAGAGAAGTGAAAAGCAAACTTATGGGAATGATCACTTGTCATTGACTTTGCATTCACTGTGTTTGCATAATTTGATCCGGATAATGTACTGTTAAGTGACTTTGACATTTTCAGACACACACAGGGAGTCCAATTTAGGTTAGGACTTATGATTGGATGATTCTGAATCTTGGACTTGTAATTGTGAGTCTTTGAGATCATAGTTTGTACTTTTTCTTTAAGGATAATATTGGGAAAATTATTGTGTTTAGTACTTGTCATTCCTACAATTATTTTGTTTTGCTTGAGGACAAGCAAAATCTCAAGTTTGGGGGTGTGATAATTCTATTTTTAATAGAATTATTTGTTCTTAATTTCTTAATTAATTATTTGAATCCCCAATTTATTTTATTAATTATCCCCTTTATTTAATTAAAATTATTTAATGTGCAGATAAATTAAATCCGGATGAAACTCAGTCGTTTCAGTCAAAATGGGCTAAAAATGTGCTAAAGGAGACTGGACCACTTCCAATTTGCAGACCGAGTCACCAGTCATCTGGACACGCGTGATGTCAGGTGTCCGTATTTTATTCGCTTTGAAACGATAAGATCGACGGACACCGTGCCAACCTTCTGGAAGACACACGCCAGGCCACATTGCACAGCCAATTGGATAAAAAGATGAGTGACGTGGAAATATCTACTCTACAGCAAATAAAATGAAGACAAGTGGCCAAACAATGCTAACTCATCTCGGATAGAAAAATAACCATTGTACCCCTAAGTGTGTGTATAAAGAGAACATGATGGTAATTGACAAAAATCAAGTAGGGAAGTAGGAGTAGGGTAAGTAGAAGTAGGGTAGAATGCGAGTAGTGTAGAGTAATTTAGGAGTAGTTTTAATTTAGGGTAGTTTAAGTTTTTGAAGTTTTTATTTTAAGATTTTCGATTGTAGTTTTTTTTAGCAACTATTTTATTTTACTGTTCATGCAATCTAAATTTTATGAAAAGTTTGTTTTAATTTCTAGTTTCTTAGTATTTTACATTAGCTAATGGCAATCCACTTCTAAGTATTTTTTTTTCTTTACTCGGTTTTGTTAAATTTCCCTTTCATTATTTTCAAGCTCTGTTTTGTTATGAAATGCTTTAATGAGCTTTCATGGATTGAAGCTCTCGGGTTAGTGTGGTTTTAATAGTTTGTGTCAATTGTTCATTCAGGTTGAGTGGTTCCTTGGGTAGCCGAGTGGTATGAGAGGTTTTTGTAGCTGGTGACAGTGGCTAGCATCCTCTCCTTCCTTCGCTACAACCATAAGCGAACTGACATTATTTTCCTTGGCTTCCAACTCCATTTTTTTTTACCGTTTTTGCAGTAGCTTCCATAGAATAATAATGAGTTGGGTGTGAGGAGCCATGAACAACAGCGATTTAACTCATCCCGACGCCACTGTTTAGTGTTCACTTCCTGTATATTTGTTTTTACATTTTTTCTGATTGTAAGCTTGATTATTTTGTTATCTTTTGTTCACTGCATTGGGTACTAGAAAGCTGGTGACAGCAGCTACCTTCCTCTACTCCTTGCTGTGTTTTTAATCTTTGTTCGGTTATCTAGTTGCATTTTCGATTTTCATTAACTATTTTAGTTTCCATTAAACGCATGTCTTACTTTCTTCAATAATTTTTAAGATTAGTTTTATTTTCTTTTTAGCAACTGTTGGCATCTCTATTTAGCTCTGTTTCACATTGATTGCACTATTCATTGTTTTTATTTTGTTGTTATTCAGTTACAAGCTCATATCAGTTTCCTGTTTCAAGTTTGTAGTGTTGTGTTGAAGTTTTTCACCATCACTGAGCTGCTGAGTAGACATTGATAGGTTGCAGCTGAAGGATGCAGTGGTTGTGTAACCAAGCTCGGATCCAACCCCTGTTTCCATTTTCTGTATTGTCTCTTTTTAATCCTTTACATTTTCGGTTATCTGCTTTAGTGTTTATAGATTTAGCTTAAGTTCTATTTGTCCAAAGGTTAATATTTCTTTTATAATTTCATTGTGTTAGCTTAACTCTTCCAGCTTTTATGTACATCTTTGCATTCTATTTATTGATTAGTCAGCCGAAAGCTTTTGGTGTGTGTGTTGCCATGGTTACTGTCACAGGTGCATTGTCACGACCCAAATTACCTAAAAATCAGAGTAAATTTTTCGCTTTTTAATTTTCTTACCCGTCGTGAACAGTTACACTACTAAACAGTTGGGCTATGATTCGGTGTTAGTCACCTCTCACCTATTTACCATTCCATTTCATATTTCATTTACATATCAATTTATTTTAAATAAATACATCCCCAATATTGCATCCATGTACTGTACTGTACCTTTATATGTTCAGATACAAAAATTATACAAATGTGTATACCTGGTCTTGATAAAAAGCAGCGGATATGACTACTATCGTTCTCTTCTACTGAATATACCCTGTGGGGTGGAAAATGAAAGGGTGAGCATAAACAGCTCAGTAAGGCAATAATGTAAGCAGGTAGATAACTATACTATCTACGTGCTGATAATGTCATGATATAAAATCGTTTACATTTGGAGCATGAGGTCTGACTAAAACGATGCCACTTGTATGTATATATCATATAAGAGAAATCATGAAATCTATATATAAAACAAACATGGAAAAATCCTCATGTATGACATCTCATGCTCGTCACATTAAAACTTATTTTGTTTTATCATAAACTCACCACCTTAAAACTTATTTGTTTAATCATAAACTCATCACGTTAAAACTCATTTGTTTCATCATAAAACAGCTTCATCAAGGTCAAACCCATCTCTCGGGAATACCTTGATGTCAGGACCCGTTCTCAATCCTTGACTTTAACCAAAAACCACTATAAATTTTTCGATTTTTAACTTACCTTTCCTCTCTTCAATGGTTGGGCTGTGATTCGATGTCAGAGTCTTCACTTACCACATCATCCATTATCATACATACATGTCAATATATTATTACTGACTGTAACTGCTTTTATTATACATGTAAGATTATATAAAATCTCATATAAATACATTCCCCATATAACGTATACATAACTGTGCTGTTTCTATGTTTAGATACACAACTGTATAATATAAGTATACCTGGCGATCGATAGGAACTAGCAGTGGACTCTGGGACACTATCTCTCGATAGCTCTCGCTCTACTGACGCTCTGTAGAGAGATGTAAAGAAAGGGGGTGAGCATACAACGCGCTCAGTAAGGAAATCAGGCAAGCAAGTAGATATCAACACTATCTACTCAAAATAATGCTATGCCTTGAAAACATTATTTCCTTTACTCGCTTTAAAAAGCATGTCTTGAAATATAATATATATACTTGTACAGAATAAATCCCATGTACAGAAAATCATGCTTTCTTTCTCAAATGTAGGCATGTAGTGCAAAACAATGCATCGTATATAAATCATGCCTTTATGTAAATCATGTCATGTATATTTAAATCACAATAAATATGGCATCAAATGATTCACAGCACAAAATCGGAGTCCGACCCATCCCTCAGGTCTGTCCGCAGTTTAAATCAGTCAATCAATGTGATATATTATGTAAGACTCTGTGGTTTATGCAAATAGTATCCTGGACTATGATCATATCCGAAAAGTGATCCCAAGCTACACGGAATCCTAGTGTGCGGGGCATCACTGCTGCAACGGGAGGATGGTCAGTCCACTACAGCCGTCAGCTATGCGTAACACACGGTACAGTGTACACCTCGTGCCACTCAGACACGATACAAAGTACACCCGTGGACCCTCAATGCCAGGGTGCCTCCCATAGGACTTAGCCCTCGTAACTATGGAAATATTTATACCACATTCACAAATACCCTCATGCTGGCCATCCTCTCAAAATGTGACACTCAGTCACACAAGAATGTGACATGAATAGGTACCATGTATATAATATCACATACAGTGTGCGCCCTCGAGTGCGACACACAGTCGACACTACGCTTGAACACCGTTTCACATCACAATCTCAACTCTAGTGCGAGTAATCTCCAGCAACTAGGTCTATGCATAGTTTATGTATTAAATCAAGTACGAGCAATAGCTCCCAGTACTATGCTATGCACAATATCAAATCAAAAATCGAGTACGAGCAACGCTCTAGCACTCTGTCATATATCTCATGTAAAACTCGAGTACGAGCTAATCGCTCCAGCACTTTGTGTCATGCATATATCATTAAAAGCTGAGTACGAGTAAAACTCCAGTACTCTATCATGCATGTCATGGAAATCTAGTGCGTATCAAAATCCAGCACTAATGTTATGTGGAAAACATATGAAATCCAGTACGAGCTATGCTCTAGCACGATTCATTCTCACATAATATGATAGATGGCTATTTAAAAAGGGATTGTTTACAAAATAGTAAAATCAGCACTAAAAGTGTGCTTAAGTCATATCAACCTTAAAATCGTTAGCCCATCTATTTATTTTCATGCTAATAGCAATTAAACACTCACAATAGTATTTTCCATGCTTTTCGCAACTTCTCACAAAAGTTGACTTTTTGACTAACTAGGGGCAAAATCGTAATTTGCCACTATCGGGTCGCAATTTTTATTATTCACTTTCTCTGACCCTCAGAGTTTTTAAGTGAATGTAAAAGCAGACGAAAATACGTGCAGGTATCTCTAACTACTCGCAAAAGTCCCTTACCTCGGATCACATCACGTGACCTCACTTCCTCGGTGCTGCTAAATCCCGCAGTCCGATCAGCTCTCAATGTAAACTCCTGAGTTGTAAACAACCATTCCTCAGGTTAATTATACTTTTCCTACTATATTATACATTAATACAGTCTATTTTCCCTTAATGGGCCTTAATAATCCTTAATGGGCCTAACTAGGCCTTAAGTCCATTTTCATTTTACTACTCATTTTCGTTGGGCCTATTGGGCTTGTGGGGCCCACCAACTCTTATTGGGCTTGTCCTAGGCCCATTACACCTTATTGGGCCTAAAATAATTGGGTTTGGCCCATTGGGCCTCTCGGCCACATGCCATGGCCGAGAGCTACCCATGTCTCGGTTTCACCATGGCATGCCATTCATGCCTATTATCTAGCCATTTTCACTTAGGCATTTTCACAAACACTTGGTAGGCAACATTACCAATCATCACATAGTTCATTTAGGCATTTGATCAAACACCTTGATTGCCAACAATTTACATGTATTAATTAATCAATTTGATTAATTCTAATTACACCATTAACATTAATACATGTACACTAATCCATTTATGTCTTAAAATCAAATTGACATATTTCAATACCCCATTGATCACTCTCGGCCTAACCCACTTCATGGTGATTTAATATGTTTCAATGCTTAAAACATATATCAACATACTTAAAATCATTCATACATTAACATATATGAAATTGGAAATTAGAAATTATACCAATTGTTGTGTTCACCCTTTAGCCGAAACTTTGGAGGCTCTCGGTTTGCACTCTATGGCTCCTTGATAGCCAATTCCAACATATGTCAATCTCCTTTCAATTTGGAACAACTTCCATGAAGAATGCAAGTTCCAAATATGCCTAATTCCTAGTGATTTCTAGTGAGAGAAAGCTTGGATGTTTATGTTTCAATGGTTTCTTCTTCTAGCCGGAATTGGTGTGATGAAGATGACAATGGTGTGGCTGCATTTATAAGCCATATACTTAGCCATTAAGCTTTACTTTCCAGCCATTATACTTGACTTTCCAAGTCTTAGCCATGAGTCACCTTATGAGTCATAGTTAACTTTAACTATGGTTAGATATTTATCTCATGGGCTTTTCCAATTGGGCTTCTCGGTTTGGGCTTTACTAATGGGCTTTCGGGCTGAAATTTTCACTATACCTCGAGCCTTTAATTGTCTCAAAATTTGGCCGATCAATTGGTCCAACAATTCGGTCTAAAGGACCTAGAAATTTCGACATACATTTAGTATACCTTAATGGGCTTTAAATTTTTACCTTAGGCCCATCACGTTTTTAACCATTAAATTTATTCCGAAATCCTTACGAATAAATTTTCCTTACTTCCGGGGATGATTATCTTGTATTCTGGCCAAGAATATTTTTCCCCAAATTTTCCTCCACACTTAGGTTAATTTTTTAACCATGATTAGTCAACTATGGTAAAAGTCCACTTTCTTAACTATAGTTGACTTTTTCCTTAACCATTGACTATGTTGACTTTTTCTCAAAATTTCGAGAGCGTCATATCTTATGTCTTACACTCTCATCTTTATATTCCAACCGCTCCCGGTGGATAATTTCACCCGAATCTCCTTTTCTCGCCAAAAAGGTCCATTTTACCCTTTTTAGCTTTTACTTTCGTTTTATATGTTCGGGACTAAATCAAGCTGACTTTCCTTCATGAGCTCTCTACGCTCTCTGATTTTAAGTTCTTATTTTCAGTCAGAATGATTTAGAATAACTCGGTTTAGCCTGTGATACCCATCGCTCACATTAGGCATTTTATGTAGCTTTTGCGTGTTAATTCATTTCAATAACACTTTAAGTCTAGTAAATACTCTTCTTATGATTCAACTATAATTACAAAGTGTTCATACACACAGGAATCATAAGGAAATAAGCTACAAAAATCTGGGTCTGACACTTGATTCATTAAATCACATCTCTTTTAAAAACATAAATCGGGACATTACCCCTCCCTCGGGTTTGTCCTGGTCTATCCAGACCGTATGATATCATGTGAAGCATGTAGGTTACTGTATGAAAATCGAGGACTATGGCCATACTTTATCCCTGTGATCCCAAGCTACACGAATCCCGGTGTGCGGGGCATCACAACTGCAACGGGAGGTGGGGTCAAGTCCTACCCGCCAGAATATCAAGTAACATCATCGAGTCATCATGACTGCACGGTACAGCGTACTCCGTGTGACATACACGGTACATCGTACTCCGTGGACCCATATCATAGTCTGGGGGTGCCTGCCGTAGGTCTTATCCACCCCAATACTATGTCGATAACCAACCCATGTCTCAAAGTATACGTGTGAGCATCTCAACTCTCTGTGACACACAGTCTACAGGAGGCTTCCGCACGACTATATGCATGTCAACTCACGTCTAGTGCGAGCGAAGCTCCAGCACCATGCTATGCATATCATGATATCTAAAATCTCGTGCGAGCGAAGCTCCAGCACGGTTTTGGGCACACACAAATTCCTCGTACGAGCAATGCTCCAGTATGGCTTTTCATGAGTAATAAATCAGAAAATATTCAGTGCGAGTATGACTCTAGCACTCTTTTTACTCGTATAAATATGATAGGTGGCTCAATCTTGATAAAACATCTTTTAAAATCATAACCGGTACAAACCGATACCCTTTCGTAAAATTCACGAATTCAACAGCCAACCTATGTGCATATTTGCTTAAATCAAAGCAATACATTCATATAACACGTTAAAAACATGAAATCATGTAATTTACCTGCCTTACTACCCTTTTTGTAAATTTTACTACCAGGGGAAAAATCATCTTTTTCCTTTATTCACCTATACCCCCGATTTTTTGCAAAAATTATTATTTCATTTCTAGATATTTAAAGGAATTCTAAACCCTGTAAATCCCCTCAATAAATACGTATAGAAATCTCTATACACCTACAAAATTCCCTTACCTCGATTCTCGTCGAGTGCGTATCTAAATTCCATTGTCGGAGGCTCGTCCGATCCGATTTGCTGCTAATCCAGTCTTTGGGGCTGCAGATAATTATTTATCATGTCAATTTAACCCAATAAATATAATTCTCCAGTTTACTACAGTCGATTTAACTAATTGGGCCAATTTACTCTTATCGGGCCCAATCGCACCTTAATGGGCCTCGACCCATTTTCAGCTCGTTTTTACTTATTAAGTCCCTTCCTCGGGTTTACTGGGCTCATTCAACTTACCAATAATCATCGGGCTTCGTTCCAAACTTATTGGATAGCCCGTATACTATTTACGATAATTACGTTACAATTCCGATAAATATTCCTTTTTATACAGAATTAATCCATAAATTTCGTAAAATAATCGAAACTCTATATTAAAGGACTCTAATTGTCGAAATTAAAATGTACTTACCTAATATGATGCGGGATACGAAAATCGAAGCTCAATCGGCTCTCGTTCGGGCTTTGTCGTACAACTGCACAATTATATATTTAATCTCGGGTTACTTTTCGATTAAATATAATTTAAATAAATTTATCAGAATTCAAATCGGTCACTTTTGACCTCTAACCGACTTACCCGAAGTCCGGTGTATCCCCAAAAATTCTTCCCCTTTTTCCTTTTTCTCTTTTTCTCCCTTTTTCCCTTCTTTCTTGGCTGAACCGGTTCAGCCCGGTTCAACCCGGTTCAGACCGGTTTGGTTCAGCCGGTTCAGTCCGGTTCACCTCTTTGCTGAACCGATCCGTATCGATTCAGACCTTCCCGCCGCCGTTCACGACGTTTCCGACCGGTTCTCGGCATGATTTTGGCTCCATTCGACGCGCCATCACCTGGGAGTTCAAAATTGGGCCTCGGTCTGGGTTGAAACGGAACCATCGCCGGTGAATCTTCCCTTCTCCCCCGCGGCAGTCACCTCTCGATCCGACGGATTCTGGTGGTTTCGCCGGTCGATACCGGTCTCAAAAGAATCGTCTCATCCCCCTGAACTCGTCGGTAGCCTCCGTTCAATCCTAGCCACCGTGGTTCACCGAGAATCGTCCCATTTCTCCCGTCGGTTTCTCCTCCTCCGTTCGTTGGATTCGGCTATCCTTGGTGCGCGTCTCCGGTGCCAACTTGCTCGCCGGCTTCCCCTCTTTCTCCTGGGCTCTTCGTCGGGGCCGTCGGTGCCCGGTGGCCGTGGGTCGGTCGGCCACGCGCGGGTCGTCTTCCTCGGTTTTCCATTCTTCTTCTCTCTCCCCGATAACATTTTTCAGATTTCTCTCTATTTTTTTTATTTTTTTTATTATTTATAAATTAATTTATTATTATTTTATTCATTAAAATAGTCAAAAATATTCAAAATATCTACAAAAATTAATTTCTTTATTCCAAATAGATTTATTTAATTTTATTTATTATATTTTTAACCCATTTTTCGGGTATAATTTCTTCGTATTTTTGGGATATTGTCCCGAGTGACTTTTCGTTATTTCTAAAAATTTCGGATCTTGATCAATTGGACTCGAAATTTAATTATTTCTTCGTTATTGATCAAGATTTTCAAATCCATTATTTTTAATTAAATTTTCTTATCGAATTTATTCCGACTTTCGAGCTTTTGACCGTTTTACCCTGCACATGTTTGGGATTAATTTAACCCGACTTCCTTTCACGAATACTCACTCATTTCGTATTTTAAATCCTTACCTCCTGTCCGAATCTCGTTTCATTTAATTTGGGACCATTTTCATCCCTCATAAAAATTTACGATTAATTTTTCGGGTCTTACATAATCTCCCCACTTAAGAAATTTGGTCCTCCAAATTAGAACCAAGTTAGTCTGTAAATCACTCCGGATATTTCACACATATCATACTCTTAACTCTTATGTGACTTTTTTCGGAGTGTAATACTACCAACATACTTTAATTAGGAAGATCATCTTAAACCTCAACACTTTCTCCTTCCTGTTTTAATACTCGAATCAAGTTCTCAATCATACATTACACTTTCATTGAGCTAAACTGTTGAAGCTCATATTTGATCACATACGCTGGGTCCGGATAGTATTTTCAAAGCATTATAAGATAGGACACATTGTGGATGCCTGTTTATTTAGGTAGTAACGCCAACCTACAGGTCTTATCTCCCACTTTGTCCAATCTCTCAAAGGATTCAATATAACAAAATTCAATTTGCTTTCTTTCCGAAACTCGTTATGTCCTTAGGACCAATAACTTCCTACAATAGTAATTCACCCTCAGTGAATTTCAATGGTTTCTGTCTCTTGTCAGCATCGCTTTTCTGTATGCTCTGAGGTGTTCTTAATCCTTCACAATTAACTAAACATCCCCAGAGGTTTGTCTTACCAATTCAGGAATAATTTTCTATCTGTCACCCACTTCTTCTTATCCAAATCGGGGAAACAACCCTTACGGCCATACTATACCTCATCTGAAGTTATCCTGATACTCAAGTGACAACTGATATTATTAGCGAATTTAATTGATAACAACTGATCATCCCAGAAGCTTATCAAATCAATGGCACACGCTCTCATCATATCCTCCAGAACCTGTACAGTCCCCTCTGACTGACCATCTGTCTGATGATGGAAAGCTGTGCTAATACTCAGTCGAGTTCCCATAGCTTCCTGAAAAATATTCTCAGAAGTGAGAAGTGAAGCGGGAATCCCTATATGATACAATGCTCACTGGAAAATACTTGGTATTCCACAATTTTCCTTATACATAAATCCGCCTACACACTCGAGTATCTGGGGATTTCCTAACCAGAAGGTGGGTAAATTTAGTCAATCTATCGACTATCACCCAGATAGCCTTATGATTTATCCGGGTCCTCTGTAACCCATCACGAAATTCATTGTAACTTGTTCCCATTTTCGTGTCACTATAGGTAGAAACTGCATTAACCCTGCAACTTCTTTTGCTCTACCTTACTCTGCTGACATACAAGACACTTTTCCACAATCTCTACCATGTTTCTTTTCATTTTGACCACCAAAACTCTTTTCTAAGATTTCGATACATTTATTACTTCTTGAATGCACTGCATATTCCGAAGAATAAGCTTCTGGCAATAACATTATATCATCATTGTGGTCCTGGGGAGCACTTATATTATCTTTGAACCTCAGTGCCATCATCACTCTCTATGAACTCTATCACTGTACCCATCTGAATCTGACTCAAACTATCGACACCATGCCGATCATCACGCTAAGCCTGTCAAATCCGGTTCTAATCTCAGGCTAGCTGTCACAAAATCACCGTCATCATCAAAAGGGATCACATCACGACTGAGGCTTACAACTACTCTAGCAGCTCACTCTCCCTGACCATCATATGTGATACCATCCCGAGGCTCTTTCTGCTCAAGGCATCAGCCATCACATTAGCCTTTCCTGGGTGGTACAATTTTCCATAATCAAAATCTCTCAAAAACTCTAACCCACTATGTATTCTCATATTCGCATCTTTCTGTGAAAACTGATACTTGGGGCTTTATGATCAGTGCATACCAAAAATTTCTCACCATGTACATAATAGTACCATATCCTCAGTACAAGTACTACTGCTGCCAACTTTAAATCATGGGTCAGATAGTTTATTTCATGATCCTTAAGTTGTCTGGATCCACAATCGACTATCTTCCCCTTTTGCATCAATACCTAGCTCATTCATGATTTTGAGGTATCCATACACACTAAGAAACCTCTTGATCTGTTGGGTATGGTGAGAATAAATGCGGTGTTTAGTTTATTACTTCAGTACACCAAAACTCCTGTTACATCTATCATCCCATTCAAATACAACTTTTTCATAGTTAAACGTGCCAACAAAATATACTCTTTTTCAAAATTCGCAACAACCATCTGTAAAAGCAAATTTCAAATTGTTGCTTATACTTTTTCCTGGACTTTAAATACACCCCAAAATATCATCAATAAGGATGATGATAAATCGGTCCAGGTAAAGTTTAATTAACTTGTTGTAGTTGACTTCTACTGAATACTTCAATCATCCATATCCTTAACCTATGAACGCATAAACGTATAATCTCCTTTCAAAATCGCTTTCGTTCAAGCTACTAACATGCGTCATTTCCTTTTTAACGGCTTTTATAAAATTTTAAATTTTTAAACTTTCCTGATTAATCGAATTCTATATTTCTTATCGTACCAGTAAAGGTACCCTAATTTTAAACGTATATTTTACGACTGTCGCTTTCAATTTATAGGTTGTGTATACTTTTAGATGCTGTCAAGTCTTCAGGCTGGGAAGTATTTTGAAATACCTTTATTAACCCTCAGACTTGACCACAATTACTTTACATATCGGTCCATGTGGTCACAATTCATATTCGTTACTAATTGCTCTAATCCAAATTATTTCACGTATCATAGATATTCGTACTTTACATACGCCTCTTATTCCAGTCTATCTCTTTTTCGTATATCACTTATAATAAAACTCTGTTATTACTCATTCCGTGAGTACAATCATTTGCTCCTTTAATTTCAATCGCTACTCCCCTTTTATTAGTTGTCAAAACTTACAGTATACTTTTCAGGTGTAACTATATCACTATCTTAGAATAGAACTCTGAACATCATAATTTGTAGCCAACTAATTTATTCTCAAATATTACTTCAAATTATTCATAGTTTATTGAATAACATCGGCTGACTTATACTTCTTCCCCCATTTTCAACTTATAATCTCTTAATAATTATTTCGTTAGTTAACCCTCCTTCTATTGGGGTACTAACTATCAGCATTGTGCCCACGGATGTAGGCATTCACGTCTTTTACTAACTTATATACAAATGAAGGCGATATGACTAAATACGTGGCACCAGGATTAATTAAAATAATTACTTCACTATTCTTAACTAGTGTGGTATCTTTCACCACATCAAATGAAACATCAGTAGTGTCCTGGTCCAAGGTATACACTCGCCTCCGTCTAACAGCCTGCTTTCCCTTTTTCTTCGGCTGTGGCCTCTATTTTCGGTGTAGAGATACCAACAGGATTTTCTCTGTCTCTTTACCTTTCTGTGGGGCAGTCGTACCCAACTCTGAACAATCATTAATAAAGTGGTCCATCTTACCACACTTAACTCCTATTTTAGTAAATAAAGTGTAGGTGTAGGCCTTACTTCCGTGGTATCTACCACACATCCTACACTGCTAACTTTGCTTACACTGCTACACTGGTTCGTAGCAGGTCGAGGTTCTCCAATCACAATACCCCTCATAAGTGTTGAAATTGGACACACTGGGACCTTACCACTCATCTTACCCCGTGACTCATCAGCTATAATTTGTTACCAACTGGTCTCTTTCCTGCTTTGACATCTCTGTCATTCTCTATTCTTTTCTGTCTCTATTTTTGTCCTTACTACCTTTCCCAATCTCAGAGGCATGTAACACATGATCTTCTTCACGCAACTGTATTCTGCGCACTGCCTCGACATAGGTAATGAGCTAATCGGACTCTAATCGATAATTTGAGCCCTTTCATGAACTTTTGGGCTTTTCCTACTCTTACTGTCGACAATATCGGGTTCATACTTGCCCAGGGATGTAATCTGAGATTCATACTTATCAATCAACTAATGACTATGGGCAGTGTAAGAAATTTTACCTGTAATTTCCCCTTAAGTAGTGTCCGAAATATTCTGTCACTAGAATACATCCAGAAATATTTCTCATGTCGGCTTTGGACGTCTAACTCTTCAGATTGGTCGAGCGGACTTCCACCAATGCTCCGCCTTGACTCCAACATAAACGTATTTAAAAGTAACTTTCTCGATCGACATACACCGAAAAATCCATACAACTTCGCTATCTCATTCACCCAGTCCTCAATAACTATTGGTTTCCTTACTTCGCTATATACCGTAGGGGTGTGAAAATCTCTATAGTTTGAGGCATCTGTTTAGGCTTTACCCTACCTATCCTCAACTACATGCATAGATTGAGTAACCAACTCCGAAATATTTTTTACACTTCACTACATCCTCTCGGAGCGTGTCTCAATACTGTTTGGTCTCTTTATAGGATCCTGTGGAGTATGCTCAACATCAGCCTCCACCTCACTCTCATCTTGAGTCACATGGATGACTCATTCAACTCTCAGATCGATCTCTACGGCCTCGAGCATGTGTACTCGCCCCTCTACCATAGCAGCTATCATTTATAAAAACTATATTTTTGCATTCGAAACTAAATTCTTAGCTGCACTTCTATCTTGATATACACAATTGTATCTAAACACAATACATGGGGATGTAAATTTACTTAACTACTAATACCGACTCATATCAGGCCAACTCTGCTCTGATACCATCTTTTTTGTCACGATCCAAATTACCTAAAAATAAGAGTAAATTTTTTGCTTTTTAATTTCCTTACCCGTCGTGAACCCATATCATAGTCTGGGGGTGCCTGCCGTAGGTCTTATCCACCCCAATACTATGTCGATAACCAACCCATGTCTCAAAGTATACGTGTGAGCATCTCAACTCTCTGTGACACACAGTCTACATGAGGCTTCCGCACGACTATATGCATGTCAACTCACGTCTAGTGCGAGCGAAGCTCCAGCACCACGCTATGCATATCATGATATCTAAAATCTCGTGCGAGCGAAGCTCCAGCACGGTTTTGGGCACACACAAATTCCTCGTACGAGCAATGCTCCAGTACGGCTTTTCATGAGTAATAAATCAAAAAATATTCAGTGCGAGTATGACTCTAGCACTCTTTTTACTCGTATAAATATGGTAGGTGGCTCAATCTTGATAAAACATCTTTTAAAATCATAACCGGTACAAATCGGTACCCTTTCGTAAAATTCACGAATTCAACAGCCAACCTATGTGCATATTTGCTTAAATCAAAGCAATACATTCATATAACACGTTAAAAACATGAAATCATGCAATTTACCTGCCTTACTACCCTTTTTGTAAATTTTACTACCAGGGCAAAATCATCTTTTTCCTTTATTCACCTATACCCCCGGTTTTTCGCAAAAATTATTATTTCATTTCTAGATATTTAAAGGAATTCTAAACCCTGTAAATCCCCTCAATAAATACGTATAGAAATCTCTATACACCTACAAAATTCCCTTACCTCGATTCTCGTCGAGCGCGTATCTAAATTCCATTGTCGGAGGCTCGTCCGATCCGATTTGCTGCTAATCCAGTCTCTAAGGCTGCAGATAATTATTTATCATGTCAATTTAACCCAATAAATATAATTCTCCTATTTACTACAGTCGATTTAACTAATTGGGCCAATTTACTCTTATTGGGCCCAATCGCACCTTAATGGGCCTCAACCCATTTTCAGCTCGTTTTTACTTATTAAATCCCTTCCTCGGGTTTACTGGGCTCATTCAACTTACCAATAATCATCAGGCTTCGTTCCAAACTTATTGGATAGCCCGTATACTATTTACGATAATTACGTTGCAATTTCGATAAATATTCCTTTTTATACAGAATTAATCCATAAATTTCGTAAAATAATCGAAACTCTATATTAAAGGACTCTAATTGTCGGAATTAAAATGTACTTACCCAATATGATGCAGGATACAAAAATCGGAGCTCAATCGGCTCTCGTTCGGGCTTTGTCGTACAACTGCACAATTATATATTTAATCTCGGGTTACTTTTCGATTAAATATAATTTAAATAAATTTCTCAGAATTCAAATCGGTCACTTTTGACCTCTTACCGACTTACCCGAAGTTCAGTGTATCCCCAAAAATTCTTCCCCTTTTTCCTTTTTCTCTTTTTCTCCCTTTTTCCCTTCTTTCTTGGCTGAACCGGTTCAGTCCTGTTCAAATCGGTTCAGATCGGTCCGGTTCAGCTGGTTCAGTCCGGTTCACCTCTTTGCTGAACCGGTCTGTACTGATTCAGACCTTCCCGCCACCGTTCACGGCGTTTTCGGTCGATTCCCGGCATGATTTTGGCTCCATTCGACGCGCCATCACCTGGTAGTTCAAAATCGGGCCTCGATGTGGGTTGAAACGGAACCATCGTCGGCGAATCTTCCCTTCTCCCCCACGGCAGTCACCTCTCGATCCGACGAATTCTGGTGGTTTCGCCGGCCGATACCGGTCTCAAAAGAATCGGTTCATCCCCCTGAACTCATCGGTAGCCTCCGTTCAAGCCTAGCCACCGTGGTTCACCGAGAATCGTCCCATTTCTCCCGTCGGTTTCTCCTCCTCCGTTCGTCGGATTTGGCTATCCTTGGTGCGCGTCGCCGGTGCCAACTTGCTCGCCGACTTCCCCTCTTTCTCCTCGGCTCTTCGTCGGGGCCGTCGGTGACCGGTGGCCGTGGGTCGATCGGCCACGCGCGGGTCGTCTTCCTCGGTTTTCCATTCTTCTTCTCTCTCCCCGATAACATTTTTCAGATTTCTCTCTATTTGTTTATTATTATTTTTTTTATTATTATTTATAAATTAATTTATTATTATTTTATTCATTAAAATAGTCAAAAATATTCAAAATATCTAAAAAAATTAATTTCTTTATTCCAAATAGATTTATTTAATTTTATTTAATTTTATTTATTATATTTTTAACCCTTTTTCGGGTATAATTTCTTCATATTTTCGGGATATTGTCCCGAGTGACTTTTCGGTATTTCTAAAAATTCCGGATCTTGATCAATTGGACTCGAAATTTAATTATTTCTTCGTTATTGATCAAGATTCTCAAATCCATTATTTTTAATTAAATTTTCTTATCGAATTTATTCCGACTTTAGATCTTTTGACCATTTTGCCCTTGCACGTGTTCGGGATTAATTTAACCTGGCTTCCTTTCACGAATACTCGCTCATTTCATATTTTAAATCCTTACCTCCTGTCTGAATCTCGTTTCATTTAATTTGGGACCATTTTAATCCCTCTTAAAAATTTACGATTAATTTTTCGGGTCTTACATGCATGAAGAGGTGAATGGCAGGACACAGTTTGGGCTGAAAAACGCGAATGTTGCTGGAAATACAAGTAACTTGTCTAGAGGCAGTTGCAGTAGTACAGTGCGGGGGGGAAAGAGTAGTGATCGTCGGTGCAAAATGGTGCTTGCTGATGATGCTCATTCACGTTGATCTGCTAACGACACAAGAGCTGGCTGCCTGAGTTTGCAAGGATCGCTTAGTTTTATTTGCAGTAGCTGGGGGTGGCAGGAGTTGGCGAGGCAGTAGTAGCATGGCATTGCATACGACACAATAGAAGAAGCTCAAGGCTGCTTGCTAGTACACCTTTTTCCCGCATGCTGCTATTTGTAGGAATTGAAGCTGACAAGTGTAGTGCATAAATGTATCAGCAGCAATAGATTGATGGGTTGAAGGTAGTGCATGACATGAGCAAAGCAGGAGCCAGTACAGTTGAGGACGTGCAGCAGACAGCAGGCGTGGACAGACCGAGAGCAGAACCAGCATAGTACCTGGACAAATCATGAGCACCTGGAAATGAAGTTTGAAGAAGAACAATGAGCAGTGCACGGTCGGGACCACTTGTTGGGATTATTTGATTAAGGCCATGTTTGGCAAATTTGGAGAAGTCCCAATTTAATTTTTCAAGCATTTATTTATTTTATTTTTATAGCTGTTATTATTCCTTCTGATATTATTAGTTAGCTTAGGTTAAATAGAAGTCTTTAATTAGTTTGCATGTTAGTTTATTTTCTTTGTTCGTTACTAGTTAACGTTGCACAATAGGATTTAATATTTAATCTTAATTTTATGAGTTGTATTTAGGATTCATTTAGATTAAAATCAGTTTATGCATTGTTAAACTTTCATTTTAAATTGAAAAATCCAAAAATAGTATTTCTCATGCATTAGTTAGATTTTATTGTTAAGTTAGTAATTAGATATAGTTAGGATTAGTTTAGAGTTAATATTTTAGACTTTTAGATTTGTAGTTAATTTCTTAATTTTTCTAGGATTTTATTTCATTAAATCTTAAGTTAGCTTAATTTGCATTTTTATTAAGTAGTTTAATTGCATTTTAGGTTTGTTCAATTTTAGCTTAATGAATTTTGTTTCTTTATTTTAGCATTTTATTTTGATTGCGTTAATTAATTGTTTTAATTTTCTTTTGTAGGTAGTTGCTTGCGTGGAGCATTGTAGGTAATTTTCAGTCGTTTTTTATTTTCTTTAGTTTATAGGTTTTATTATTTTCAGTACTTTTAATTTCAGACTCAGTAGATCACCCATCATCAATTCATAATTTGCTAGGATATACTTAGGGTAAGATTAACCGGTAGTTAATTAGGCTAATCAACTTCTCTGTGGGACGATAACTCGGGACTCAAATCTCATTATTACTTGTACGACCCATGCACTTGCAGATAATACATTTAGTTTGTATCAAATTTTTGGCGCCGTTACCGGGGAAGTTTTAAGTAGTCGTTAATTAATATCGGTGAAATTATGCTTAGGTGTAATTCCAGCTTGTAAATATTTAGGTTATAAATATTTAGATCCTTTGTTTAGTTTAGTTACTTTTCTCTATTTCATAAAAAAAAAATTTTGAAAAATTAAAAAACTTTAAAAAAAATTTATGAGGACTTTGTGATGTTTGCATGCGTAGAGCCAGGAGTTATGATTGCTTTCCTTTAAATCCTGAAATTGAACGAACACTTAGAAAAATTTGAAAGGATTCTAGGAAATTATTACCTCCGCTGCAAAACATCATGGCAGAAAATAGGGAAATTAGGACAATTAGAGATTATGCAGTGCCGACGATTAGAGGATATTATTCCGGCATTAGGCCACCAGCTGTCCATGCAAACCATTTCGAAATCAAGCCTTCAATTCTACAGATGATCCAGACTTCTCAGCAATTCAATGGGCTTCCGCATGTCGACCCACATGCTCACCTCAGGCAATTTTTGGACCTGTGCAACACCTTCAAGCACAATGGATTATCTGATGATGCGCTTAGGCTTAGATTATTTGTCACGCCCTCCTCCCACACGCGACTTTACCAAAAACCACAATAAATTTTTCACTTTTTGCTTACCTTTATCTCCTCAATAGTTGGGCTGTGAATAGGCATCAGTCTTCTCATCCATACATACCTTACCATTTTTTTCACGTATCATACATACATGACTTTCATATCATAAGTAAATTCATATACTTAAATATAATTACATCATTACATTTACATCCCCAACATTAAAACCGTGTACATCATTGTGTTTATATATTGTTCAGATACAAAAGAGTACGCGTGTGTATACCTTTCGCTAGATGGGGAGTGGCAGCGGATTAAAGGAATGCAATACCCTGGCCGACTCGATCTACTGATGAGAATCTGTAGAGATGGAGGGAAAATGAATGGGATGAGCTATCAACGCTCTCAATAAGGAAATCAGGCAAGCAAGTAGACATCCATACTATCTACTTGAAAATAGTGCTTTGCCTTTCCTTCTCTCATTTCAAAAGCATGTTTAAAATATATATAATATAGTACAGATTTAAAATCCCATGTACTAAACACATGCTGGTTTATCAATCAGAGGCATTCATGCAAAACCGTGCATATTTAATCATTTAAGAATGCCTCTATATAAAATATGCCATTTACATTCAAAACACAGGAAATATGGCATTTCTCATCACAACACAAATAAACTGGGTTTCGACCCATCCCTTAGGTCTACCCGTATCATAAAATACATGTGATATATCATGCGAGACTCAGTGGCTAAATGCAATCTCTTTAGACTATGTAAGAGAGCCTCCCCGCCGAACAGAGCCTCCCCGCCTATTCTGGCTTAAGGATGTTGGGCTTAAGGATCTTACTGTAAGAGAACATCTCCGGACTATGTACATATCCTAACATGTGGTGAAATCCCAGGCAACACAGTACTCGGTGTGCGGGTTATCACTGCTGTAACGGGAGGGGGGTCAGTCCATCACAACCGCCAGCTATCAACAACTCTCCTCCACAACTCCACAACACAAAACACGGTACAATGTACTCCATGCCACACGCACGGTACATCGTACTCCGTGGACCCCCAGCCTTATCCCTCGTTCGGGCTCATCAGCTGGTCCTCCAACCCTTATCCCTCGTTCGGGCTCATCAGGTGGATCTCCAACCCTTATCCCTCGTTCGGGCTCATCAGGTTGTTTTTAACATGCCATGTCTCTAAATCCACGTGAGAACATCTCAACAGTGTGACACTCAGTCTACACGGAGGAAATCGTCACGGTTTTTCTAACATGTGTGTATATCACGAAAAACTACAGTGCGCATCTTGAGTGTGACACACAGTCAACACTCCGCCTCAAAACACTGTATATGCATGTCAAAATATCAACACTAGTGCGAGTGAACCTCCAGCACCAGGTCATGCATCTCATGTAAAACTCGAGTACGAGCTAATCGCTCCAGCACTCTATCATGCACAAATCACATAAAAACTGAGTACGAGCAATGCTCCAATACTCTATCATGCATGTCAAATAAATGTAGTGCGAGTCAACCTCCAGCACTAATGTATGTGAAAAACATCTGAAATCATGTGCGAGTTATGCTCTAGCACGATTGTTTCCACATAATTCGGTAGATGGCTCTTTAAAAATAGGGATGTTAAAAATCACTAAAATCAGCACTATAAAGTGTGCTTAATTTATATCGACCTCAAAACATTAGCCCATCCACCTACTCTTCTGCAACACAGCAGTAAAAACCACTCAAAACATCATTTTCATGCTTTTTACCACTTTTCCCAAAATTTCACTTTTTGCCTAACTAGGGGTAAAATCGTAATTTACCCATATCGGGTCCCTATAATTATTATAGATTTTCTCTGACCCTCAAACAATTTCAGTGAATGTAAAATCCAACGAAAATATGCACAGATATCTCTAGCTACTTGCAAGAGTCCCCTACCTCGGATCACGTCGTGTGACCTCTCTTCCTCTATGCTGTCTATCTCGCAGTCCGGTCAACTCTCAATATGACTCTGGAGCTGCATTTGATCATTCACTGAGTTAATTACACTTTTCCTACTGTATTACACATTTAATACAATTTATTTCACTTAAATTGGCCCTTTTACGCTTAATGGGCCTTAATCACGTTAATCGGGCCTTAATCCGTATTAAGCCCGTTCATCAAGGTCTATCGACTCATTGGGCCTATCAATACCCATTGGGCTTTATTCCAAACTCTTTGGATAGCCCGTATATCATTTACGACATTTTATTCAATTTTCTGAATATAATTCACTAAATCCGAAATTTAATCCGAAATGCGTAAATTAAATCTTAAATACGCATAAATCACATAAATTGTCGTAAATGAGGTTTACTTACCCGAGATTATGCGATGGTGCGCGAATCGGAGTTCGATCGGGCTTCTGTTCGGAATTAATCGTCGAACTGCATAATTTCGTATATTTAACTCCGGGTCAATTTTTGATTAAATATAATTTAAATAAATTTATCAGAAATTAAATCGGTCACTTTTGACCTCGTATCGACTTACCCGAAGTCCGGTGAATTCTCAAAAATTTTCTTTTTCCTTTTTCTTTCTTTTTTTTTCTCTTTTTTTCTCTCTCCTCCTTGGCTGAACCGGTCCGGTCCGGTTCAGCATAGTCACTTTCCACTGAACCGGCCGACCGGTTCAGGGCTCCTTTCGTCATTTCGGTGTCGTTCGACCAGTTCTCCGACCGATTCCACCGCCAAACGGTTCGGCATCGCCTCTAGAGGCTTCTTTTGGCCTGGGCTGGGGTAAATCGACGCCCGATTCTGCCCGATTTACCCTTCTCTCCCGCGGCCTCCCCCGTCTCCGATCTCCTCGTCGACGACGATTCCAGGCGCGTGGTGGCTGTCGATCATTGCCCCGGTGCCGGTCGTTCCGTTGCCCAGGACTCATCATGCCGTCTGCCGCTGGTTCGTCGCCGGTGAAGAATCTCCTCGGGTCAGCTTCGTTTCGTCTCACGCGGGTTTCGTTTCTTCAGTTTTCTGTTTTCAGATTTTTTTTTCAATTTCTTTATAATATATTTTTAATATTATTTTAATCCTTAAAATAATATTAAAAATCCTAAAATATCCCAAAAATTCTTATTAAATTCATTTAGTCCGTAAATGAATTTATCAGTCCGATTTTACCTTTTAGGTATATTTTTCTACTATTTTCGAGCTCATTTTTCGAGATAAAAATTCTAAAAATATCAAATAAATTCATATCTTGATCAATTAGACTCAAAATTAAATATTTGCCCCGTTATTGATCAAGATTTCTCGATTTCATATTTTTAATGAAATTTTCTCATCGAATTTATACTGAATTTTGGTCAATTGACCGTTTTACCCTTGTACTTACTCGAAAATAAATTGAATCCTTATCTCGCTGTTATGTAGCTTACATGCATTTTTTAAATTCTCAATCAGTCGATTGCATGATAGTAAATACTCTTCTTATGATTCAACTATGAAATATAACGTTCGTACACATAGGAATCATAAGGTACAAGTTACATACGTAAATCGAAAACTCGGGTCTGACAATCCTCCCCAACTAAAAGAATTTGGTCCTCCAAATTAGAACCAAATCAATCCTCAAACAACTGGGGGTACTTATCTCGCATCAAGCTCTCTAACTCCCAAGTAGCCTCCTCGGAAGTGTGATGCTGCCATAATACCTTCACTAACTCGATAGTCTTCGATCTCAAAACCTTCTCCTTCCTATCCAGTATCCGAATCGACCTCTCAACATATGACATGTCCTCACTGAGCTCCAAAGGCTCATAACTAATCACATGTGCTGGATCCAGGTGATACTTCCTAAGCATCGAAATGTGGAAGACGTTATGCACGCCAGACAAATCTGGTGGCAATGCCAACCTATAAGCCTTATCTCCCACTCAATCAAGTATCTCAAAGGGTCCAATGTAGCGAGGACTCAGCTTACCCCTCTTCCTAAACCTCACTATACCCTTGGAAGGAGAAACCTTCAGAAACACTGACTCACCAACTGCAAACTCAAGTGGCCTACGTCTCCTGTCAGCATAACTCTTCTGTCGACTCTGAGCTGTCCTCAATCTCTCTACTATCAACTGGACATCCTCAGAAGCCTGTGTAACCAAATCAGGAGCAAAAATCTTACGGTCACCCACTTCTTCCCACCCAATAGGGGAACGACATCTACGGCCATACAAGGCCTCATACGGTGCCATCCCGATACTCGAATGATAACTGTTGTTGTAGGCGAACTCGGCTAGTGGCAAATGATCATCCCAGGAGCCTCTAAAATCCAGCACACATGCTCTCAACATATCCTACAGAGTCTGTATCATCCTCTCTGACTGACCATCTGTCTGAGGATGGAAAGCTGTACTCAAACTCAACTGGGTTCCCATGGCTTCCTGAAAATGTTCCCAAAAGTGGGAAGTGAAGCGGGAATCCCTATCCGAGACAATGCTCACTGGAACACCATGCAACCTCACTACCTCGCGTACATACAACCCTGCCAATGTACTCAGAGTATCGGTAGCTCTCATAGCTAGGAAGTGGGCTGACTTCGTCAGTCTATCTACGATCACCCATATAGCATCGTGATTCCTCCGGGTCCTCGGTAAACCCATCACGAAATCCATGGTGATATGCTCCCATTTCCATGTCGGTACAGGTAGAGGCTGCAACAATCCTGCAGGTTTCTGATGCTCTACCTTCACCTGCTGACATACGAGATATCTCGCCACAAAATCTGCCACATCTCTCTTCATACCTGACCACCAGTACACCTTCCGGAGGTTCTGATACATCTTGCCACTCCCCGGATGCAACGTGTACCTCGATGAATGAGCTTCTGACAATATCAATCTCCTGAGCTCTGGGTCCTCGGGAATACACAATCTCCCTCTGTACCTCAGTAGTCCATTAGAACTCAACTCAAAATCTATCGCTGTGCCACTCTGCATCTGACCAATCACATCGATGCACTGCAGATCTGTCTGGTGAGCCTGTCTGATCCTATCCAACAGATCTGGCTCTAAGCGTAGACTCGCAATCATACAATCCGCATCTCTGTCCGAAGGCACAACTCCCAAACTGAGGCTAGCAAACTGCTCTAGCAGCTCGTGCTCCCTGACCATCATATACGATACCATCCCAAGGCTCTTCCTACTCAAAGCATCTGCTACAACATTAGCCTTACCCGGATGATAAAGTATCTCACAATCATAATCCTTCAGAAGCTCTAGCCATCTTCTCTATCTCATGTTTAGTTCCTTCTGTGAGAACAGGTACTTGAGGCTCTTGTGGTCGGTAAAAATCTAAAACTTCTCACCATACAAGTAGTGGCGCCATACCTTCAACGCAAACACTACTGCTGCTAACTCTAAATCGTGGGTCGAATAGTTCTTCTCATGGTCCTTCAGCTGTCTGGATCCATAAGCAACTACCCTCCCATCCTGCATCAACACACAGCCCAGTCCCTGATGCGAAGCATCGGTATATACTGAAAATCCTCCTGAGCTGGTAGGAATAGTGAGAATTGGAGCGGTGGTCAATCGACTCTTCAACTCCTGAAAACTCCTCTCACAATCCTCGTCCCACACGAATGCAACATTCTTCCGAGTGAGACGTGTGCTCCTCATGCTCCTCCTCGGATCTCGAATATACTAATATGTCATCGATGAATACGATAACAAACTGATCCAAATATGGGTTGAACACATCGTTCATCAAAGCCATGAAAGCTGCGGGAGCATTCGTCAGTCCGAATGGCATAACTAGGAACCCATAGTGGCCATATCGAGTCCTAAATGCTGTCTTGGGTACATCTCCACTCCGAACTCTCAACTGATGATACCCAGACCTCAGATCAATCTTAGAAAAGACCTGCGCTCCCCGAAGCTGATCCAGTAAGTCGTCAATGCGTGGAAGGGGGTATCTATTCTTGATGGTAGCCTTATTCAACAATCTGTAATCTATACACAATCGGAGGCTTCCATCCTTCTTCCTCACAAATAGAACCGGTGCTCCCCACGGTGAAACACTCGGTCTGATAAAACCCCTATCCAACAGCTCCTGCAACTGTCTCTTGAGCTCCTCCAGCTCAACTAAGGCCATGCGATACGGTGGTCTCGAAATAGGCTCAGTACCAGGCACCGAATCTATACAGAACTCCATCTCTCTGTCTGGTGGTAACTCTGGCAACTCATCCGGGAAAACATCTGGGTACTCACTGACCACAGGAATATCTACCAACTCCGGATGTACCTTATCTATATCCACCACGTACGCAATGAAACCTCTAATCACATCCGTAGAAGCATCAGTTGTGTCCTGGTCTAAGGCATGTACTCGCCCTCGACCCATCACCTGCTTCCCCTTCTCCTCTGCCATCACTCTACCTCTCTGAGCAGACGTACCAACTGGAGCTCTATCATGCTCCCTGCCCTTCTGTGGGGCAGTCACATATGTCTCTGGGCACTCTCTAGCAATATGCCCCTGTTTCCCACATCGGAACACACAACAGGGCTCAACGGATAAGGTCTACCGCCATGATGTCTACCACATCGGCTGCACAGATCAGTAGTAGGCCTCGATCCTCCAATCACAATGCCCTTCGTCGGAGCTATGGCCGGGTATGTAGGAGGTCTAACTGGTCGCTCTCGCACCTCCTCTATCCGTGGTCCTTTACCGAAGAGTCTCCTCTCTCCTCGATAACTGAACCCTCTATCTCTAGCCGGCCTCTTCCTCTCTTTATCTCGGCTCTGACTGAACTTCCCAAACTCAGAGAAATGCCTCTCATAATCCTGCTCACAAAGTTGCGCCCTGCGCACTGCCTCATCATATGTACCAATGTCCAGTGGTACCAATTTAGACCGCAACATCGGTCTCAATCCGTCTACAAACCTGCGGACCTTCCTAGTCTCGCTGTACATGGTATCGCGATCATATCTCCCCAGGGCCAAAAATCTGGTCTCATACTCATCCACTGTGAGACTCCCCTGGCTCAATCCCAGAAACTCAGCCTGCAGTCTACGCTGCGCTGTATCAGGAACAAACTGCCTCCTGAAGGCCTCTAGAAACATCTCCCAACTAATCTCAGCATGTCGGGCTCTCAGTATCGGCCTGGTGGACTTCCACCAATGCTCTGCCATTCCCTTCAGTAGGAACGCAGCAAATGCGACTCTCTCAGAAGTTATACACTCAAAAAAATCGTACGACTTCTCCATCTCGCCAATCCACTCCTCAGCACTGGCTGGGTCCTTGACCCCTCGAAAAGATGGAGGTCCAAGCTTCTGGAACTGTCGCAACCGATCCAAATCACACCCATATCCTCTACCACCCTGAGTTGGTGGGGGTGTAGGAGTATCAGTAGTCTGTGGCATCTGTACAGCCTGCGCAGGTGTATTAGGTGCAACTGCCTCTTCAGTCGCAGTCTCTGCATCCTGTCTCTATCTACCTGGCAAAGTCTGTGCCAACAGCCCTACTATCGCCTCTAGGCTACGCTCTATCCTCGTGAAGCGTGCCTCGATACTCTCTGGTACCTCAATGGGACTCGACGTCACTAAGTCAAATGAGGTCTCATCTCGGCTCTCAGGCCTACCTCTAGGGCCTCTAGCCCTACCTCTCGCCCCTCTATCATGACGGGTAATTGCCATAATGGCTCAATTCCTGCATTCACAAACATTAATTGTCCAACTCCCATCTTGTATACACAATTGTAACTGAACAAAACACAGTGATTTGGGGATGTACATTTTCCTAATTACAAATGCCTAAACACATCAGACCAACTATGCTCTGATACCACTCTGTCACGCCCTCCTCCCACACGCGACTTTACCAAAAACCACAATAAATTTTTCACTTTTTGCTTACCTTTATCTCCTCAACAGTTGGGCTGTGAATAGGCATCAGTCTTCTCATCCATACATACCTTACCATTCTTTCATGTATCATACATACATGACTTTCATATCATAAGTAAATTCATATACTTAAATATAATTACATCATTACATTTACATCCCCAACATTAAAACCGTGTACATCACTGTGTTTATATATTGTTCAGATACAAAAGAGTACGCGTGTGTATACCTTTCGCTAGATGGGGAGTGGCAGCGGATTAAAGGAATGCAATACCCTGGCCGACTCGATCTACTGATGAGAATCTGTAGAGATGGAGGGAAAATGAATGGGATGAGCTATCAACGCGCTCAGTAAGGAAATCAGGCAAGCAAGTAGACATCCATACTATCTACTTGAAAATAGTGCTTTGCCTTTCCTTCTCTCATTTCAAAAGCATGTTTAAAATATATATAATATAGTACAGATTTAAAATCCCATGTACTAAACACATGCTGGTTTATCAATCAGAGGCATTCATGCAAAACCGTGCATATTTAATCATTTAAGAATGCCTTTATATAAAATATGCCATTTACATTCAAAACACAGGAAATATGGCATTTCTCATCACAGCACAAATAAACTGGGTTTCGACCCATCCCTTAGGTCTACCCGTATCATAAAATACATGTGATATATCATGCGAGACTCAGTGGCTAAATGCAATCTCTTTAGACTATGTAAGAGAGCCTCCACGCCGAACAGAGCCTCCCCGCCTATTCTGGCTTAAGGATGTTGGGCTTAAGGATCTTACTGTAAGGGAACATCTCCGGACTATGTACATATCCTAACGTGTGGTGAAATCCCAGGCAACACAATACTCGATGTGCGGGTTATCACTGCTGTAACGGGAGGGGGGTCAGTCCATCACAACCGCCAGCTATCAACAACTCTCCTCCACAACTCCACAACACAAAACACGGTACAATGTACTCCATGCCACACGCACGGTACATCGTACTCCGTGGACCCCCAACCTTATCCCTCGTTCGGGCTCATCAGCTGGTCCTCCAACCCTTATCCCTCGTTCGGGCTCATCAGGTGGATCTCCAACCCTTATCCCTCGTTCGGGCTCATCAGGTTGTTTTTAATGTGCCATGTCTCTAAATCCACGTGAGAACATCTCAACAGTGTGACACTCAATCTACACGGAGGAAATCGTCACGGTTTTTCTAACATGTGTGTATATCACGAAAAACTACAGTGCACGTCTTGAGTGTGACACACAGTCAACACTCCGCCTCAAAACACTGTATATGCATGTCAAAATATTAACCCTAGTGCGAGTGAACCTCCAGCACCAGGTCATGCATCTCATGTAAAACTCGAGTACGAGCTAATCGCTCCAGCACTCTATCATGCACAAATCACATAAAAACTGAGTACGAGCAATGCTCCAATACTCTATCATGCATGTCAAATAAATGTAGTGCGAGTCAACCTCCAGCACTAATGTATGTGAAAAACATCTGAAATCATGTGCGAGTTATGCTCTAGCACGATTGTTTCCACATAATTCGGTAGATGGCTCTTTAAAAATAGGGATGTTAAAAATCACTAAAATCAGCACTATAAAGTGTGCTTAATTTACATCGACCTCAAAACATTAGCCCATCCACCTACTCTTCTGCTACACAGCAGTAAAAACCACTCAAAACATCATTTCCATGCTTTTTACCACTTTTCCCAAAATTTCACT
Organism: Firmiana major; assembly: GCA_033439115.1. Lineage (NCBI taxonomy): Eukaryota > Viridiplantae > Streptophyta > Magnoliopsida > Malvales > Malvaceae > Firmiana > Firmiana major. The sequence continues at coordinate 6,544,132 of CM065909.1, forward strand.
TTTTGCCTAACTAGGGGTAAAATCATAATTTACCCATATCGGGTCCCTATAATTATTATAGATTTTCTCTGACCCTCAAACAATTTCAGTGAATGTAAAATCCAACGAAAATATGCACAGATATCTCTAGCTACTTGCAAGAGTCCCCTACCTCGGATCACGTCGTGTGACCTCTCTTCCTCTGTGCTGTCATCTCGCAGTCCGGTCAACTCTCAATATGACTCTGGAGCTGCATTTGATCATTCACTGAGTTAATTACACTTTTCCTACTGTATTACACATTTAATACAATTTATTTCACTTAAATTGGCCCTTTTACTCTTAATGGGCCTTAATCACGTTAATCGGGCCTTAATCCGTATTAAGCCCGTTCATCAAGGTCTATCGACTCATTGGGCCTATCAATACCCATTGGGCTTTATTCCAAGCTCTTTGGATAGCCCGTATATCATTTACGACATTTTATTCAATTTTTTGAATATAATTCACTAAATCTAAAATTTAATCCGAAATGCGTAAATTAAATCTTAAATACGCATAAATCACATAAATTGTCGTAAATGAGCTTTACTTACCCGAGATTGTGCGATGGTGCGCGAATCGGAGTTCGATCGGGCTTCTATTCGGAATTAATCGTCGAACTGCACAATTTCGTATATTTAACTCCGGGTCAATTTCTGATTAAATATAATTTAAATAAATTTATCAGAAATTAAATCGGTCACTTTTGACCTCGTATCGACTTACCCGAAGTCCGGTGAATTCTCAAAAATTTTCTTTTTCCTTTTTCTTTCTTTTTTTTCTCTTTTTTCTCTCTCCTCCTTGGCTGAACCGGTCCGGTCCGGTTCAGCACAGTCACTTTCCACTGAACCGGCCGACCGGTTCAGGCCTCCTTTCGTCGTTTCGGTGTCGTTCGACCGGTTCTCCGGTCGATTCCACCGCCAAACGGTTCGGCATTGCCTCTAAAGGCTTCTTTTGGCCTGGGCTGGGGTAAATCGACGCCGAATTCTGCCCGATTTACCCTTCTCTCCCGCGGCCTCCCCCGTCTCCGATCTCCTCGTCGGCGACGATTCCAGGCGCGTGGTGGCTGTCGATCATTGCCCCGGTGCCGGTCGTTCCGTTGCCCAGCACTCATCGTGCCGTCTGCCGCTGGTTCGTCGCCGGTGAAGAATCTCCTCGGGTCGGCTTCGTTTCGTCTCACGCGGGTTTCGTTTCTTCAGTTTTCTGTTTTTAGATTTTTTTTTTCAATTTCTTTATAATATATTTTTAATATTATTTTAATCCTTAAAATAATATTAAAAATCCTAAAATATCCCAAAAATTCTTATTAAATTCATTTAGTCCGTAAATGAATTTATCAGTCCGATTTTACCTTTTAGGTATATTTTTCTACTATTTTTGAGCTCATTTTTCGAGACAAAAATTCTAAAAATATCAAATAAATTCATATCTTGATCAATTAGACTCAAAATTAAATATTGCCTCGTTATTGATCAAGATTTCTCGATTTCATATTTTTAATGAAATTTTCTCATCGAATTTATACCGAATTTTGGTCAATTGACCGTTTTACCCTTGTACTTACTCGAAAATAAATTGAATCCTTATCTCGCTGTTATGTAGCTTACATGCATTTTTTAAATTCTCAATCAGTTGATTGCATGATAGTAAATACTCTTCTTATGATTCAACTATGAAATATAACGTTCGTACACATAGGAATCATAAGGTACAAGCTACATACGTAAATCGAAAACTCGGGTCTGACATTATTCCCCTTTTCACTTAAGGATAGGGCACAACACTGGTTAAGCTCCTTGCCTCCAAGATCTATCTCTACTTAGGACGAGTTAACCCATCAATTTTTAGCTAAGTTTTTCCCTCCCTCTAAAATGCCCAGACTCCGTAGCGACATATCTTCCTTTGCACAGTTCGATTCTGAATCTCTTTACAAAGCATGGGAACGATATAAGGAGCTTCTTAGGAAGTGCCCTCACCATGACCTACCTTTGTGGTTGCAAGTCCAGACCTTCTACAACGGACTTACAAGACAAAATAGGACCATTGTTGACGCTGCTGTGGGCGGAGCCTTGATGTGCAAGACAGATGAGTAAGCTTACGAGTTGTTAGACAAGATGGCTGCTAACAATTATCTATGGTCTTCGGAGAGGCAATTGCCTATGAAGTCGACGGGTATCTATGAGCTTGACACACTGTCTACCTTGACCTCTCAAATCGCTAACCTTACGAAGAAGGTAGAGTCGCTCAGTACCCAGCATAATCCTTCCACCAGTCCTAATCCTGTGTAGTTTGTCCAAAGTCCTTCTCTTTTCTGTGATCAGTGTGGTGGTACATACTTTGTAGTTAGGTGTCCGCTTAACTTAGAATCGGTTCAGTACGTTGCCCCCTCTCAAAAGCAACAAAACAACCCCTTTTCAAACACCTACAACCCAGGGTGGAGGAACCATCCTAATTTTTCCTGGAGCTAAAATCAAGGGTAATCATCTAACTCCATATTTGTAGGACCCCCTGGTTTTCAAGCTCCATCGGTTCATGTACCATCACATCAGCAATTTCCATATCATCCATCCCCACCTCAATTTCAGCATCGTCCACCTCACTTCCATCAACCACCACCACCACCACAACCTATGCAGCCACAACATTTACATGCACCAGTAGCTGAGAAGAAGCCTACACTAGAGGAGATGTTCTCAACGATCCTGTAAAATCAAGCTGCTTCAATTAAGAACTTAGAGGTTCAGGTGGGACAAATAGCAACTGCTCTTAGCCAACGTTCTCAAGGGACCCTTCCTACTAGCACTGAAGCTAATCCTGTTAGGCAAAGGGAGGGTAAAGAACATGTTAAATCCATCACCCTTAGGAGCAGCAGAGAGCTAGATGAGCCACAAGTTAAGTCCAACCCTGTTAAGCCAATAGTTAAAGAATCCATAGGTTCTCAGAAGGAGCAGGAACCAAAAGATTAGGCTGCAAAGGAATCCAAGCTAGGCGCTTCTTCATCTATACCTTATTCTTCTTCACCGCCTTTCTCGTCCTCTGATTCTACACAGGTTCCCACTACACTGCCTCTAGTTAGACCACAGTACCTTTTCCTCAGAGGTTCCAAAATCAAAAACTCGATCAACAATTCCCCAAATTCCTTGAGGTTTTTAAGAAACTTCACATCAACATTCCTTTCGCAGATGCCTTAGAGCAAATGCCAAGTTATGTGAAGTTTTTACAGGATATCCTCTCGAGGAAGAGAAGACTGGAAGATTATGAGACAGTGGCTTTAACTGAGGAATGTAGTATAATTATTCAGAGGAAATTACCCCCAAGCTCAAAGATCCCGAGATTTTTACCATACCTTGCACAATTGGAAATCTATTCTTTGGTAGAGGCCTGTGTGATTTAGGAGCCAGTATAAATCTAATGCCTTTGTCTATCTACCAAAAGTTGGGAATAGGGGATGTGAAGCCTACCACAGTGACCCTTCAGCTAGCTGATCGATCCATTAAATATCCGAAGGGGGTCATTTAGGATGTGCTAGTAAAGGTGGACAAATTTATTTTCCCTGCGGATTTTATTGTATTAGACATGGAGGAAGACAAGGAAATCCCCATCATACTAGGCAGACCTTTCCTAGCGACTGGTAGAACATTAATTGATGTACAAAAGGGGGAGTTGACTATGAGAGTCATGGATCAGAAGGTGACATTTCATGTTTTCAAACCTTTGAAGCTCCCTGATGACTCTCAAGAGTGTTTTAAGATGGATGTTGAGGAGAATATAAAGCTTGAGCACAAGAAATCTAAAAGAAGGAATGAAGTAGATAGAGCTAAGGAGGAGTTAACTATCAACATTCTATCTCCATTGTGGCTGATCCTCCTACTCTTCGCCTTGTTGCTGAGTGTTGTGTTCTTTAGCTGCATTTGAAGTGGATTTATTTTTCTTTTTCACTTTTTGTACAGTTCTTTTCTTTTCTGTTGTTTCTTTCTTTGCTTATTTTGCAGATTTCTTTTCCAGTCTTATGTTTCCAATCAAGCTTCGATTGTTCATCATCATCATCATCATATAGGGGACTACTCTGTACTTGAACTTTAATTCTTACATTATCTGCACACTGAGGACACTGTGCACTTTAAGTTTGGGGGAGGGGATATCACTTGAGCAATTTTGGGCAAAATTGAAAAAATTTTCGAAAATCTGAGCTGATATTATTTGATTTTGGGATGATTTAGTAATTAGCATGTAGTTTTCTCATATTTCGATGATATGACCCCATGATGAAGTTTGACTTTGATTGACTGAGAAGCATGATTATAGGAAATGCATGAAGTTGAGTTCTTGAATTTGTCTTGATTCTGATTGTGATTTCCTCATCTTATGCACATGTTATGTCATGAATCGGTATATTTATTTAGAGAAAGCTTATGTGGACATAGGATTGCATTTGTTCAGTTAATTTTGTACGTCATATTCTAGAATTTGTTTGATCTGATCTCGAGGTGAAATATTAGATCACACTTAATTAGGGAGATGATTTAGGCCATCTTTGGATCGTTTGAGCCTTTCTAGCCATCCTTGTATATATTTTACCCTAGTCACCCATCTGGGCTAAATAAAATAAAAAAATGGTTTTATGATAGTGTGGTTGCTAATGTGATTGGAAAGCATGATTGTCAGTTGTGGATGACTAAGGTTGTTGAGATGATTTAATATGCATAAATTCTATTGAGGATTTGGACTGCTATATAGTATTATTTGTAGGTTGAGTAGAGACAAATTACAGTCGTTATGCTGCCGAAATTTCTAAGGAAACATAGGACTTTAAATAAAATCCTCCACATATTCAGTTCCAAGATTTAAACCTAGATATATTAATGTTAGCTAATTTGATTTATTTTGTAATAATTTTTTTTTAGTTTATTTGTTTTGTTATTGTAGATGTTAAATTTTGTTATATGCACGTTACATACTAACAATGTTTAATTTTTATTTTTTTACTCCAGGTTTTATTTTCAAATTCAACTATCATACACGACATACATTAAAGGTAAGTTCAATTTAAATTCCATGTTTATAATATATATTACAAAAATATTTCTATATTTGGAAATTAATAAATAACTAAAGTAAATATGAATGAAGGATAAATAGGTATATTTTAATGAACAGTTAAGTTTTAGGGTTATTTTGGGTTATTCATTCGTGAGGTACAAAACTAAAAAAAGCATTATAAAATTTTTCCAATGATTTGCTTAAGTTAAAAAATTTGATTTTATTTAATTAAGAAAAATTATTTGGTGATAGAGTGTAATTGTTATTCTATATTTTCAGATACTATATTTTGTGTGAAAAATGAATAGGGATAGATCTTGGATGTATTGTCGATTAGATGTAGATGGATTCATTAGAGATGAATTTTTGAATGGAGTTGAAGAGTTTATTAGTTTTGCATTTTGTCATCCAGAGGTAGTTATTGGAATTTGAATTAAATGTCCTTGTAGCAAATGTATGAATAAACAATTCTTGGAAGTCGATAAGGTACGTAAACACCTTTATTACAAAGGTTTTGTTGTTGGGTATACCACTTGGGATAAACACGAAGAAATTGAAGAAGGATAGTTATCGCAAAATATAAATGAAACAGTTGATCCACTATTTGGGGTGAGACCTGAGGAACAAAATCCATATGTTAGAATGGTTACGGATGCTTTTCATATGGATGATGACATAATTGGTAATTATGTGAACTGTCACGATCTCAATTCGTGACATACGCAAAACCACTACAAATTTTTCGCTTTTTACTTTACTTACTTTTCTCTCCTCAACAGTTGGGTTGTGATTCGATATTAGTCACCCACTCACATTTATTCAAAATATACATGGAATTTAGTATTCTTTTCGATAACATAAACTGTTATACAGTATTTATACATATACATCTCGACCGTACAATTGATTACATAACTATGCTTATACATTGTTCAGTACAAAATGTTCGACTGTGTATACCTCGTGTAAGATGGATAGGCAGCGGATATAATGAATGTTATACCTCAGCCGGACTCACTCTACTGCGGATGATCTGTAGAGGATGGAAAATAAGGGGGTGAGCATACAACGCGCTCAGTAAGGAAATCAGGCAAGCAAGTAGATAACCGCACTATCTACTGAAAATAAGGCTTTACCTTTCCTTCTCTCATCTCAAAGCATGTATTAAAATGATATAATATAGTACAGATTAAATTCCATGTACTTGAAATCATGCTTATTTATCAAATGTAGGCATTCATGCAAAACAGTGCATATTTATAAAATTAGGAATGCCTTTATCTCAATCATGCCATTTACATTTAAATCAAGTAAATATGGCAATTCACAACACAACACAAACTGGTTTTCGACCTTTCTCTCTCAGGTCTAACCGTATCATGAAAACAAGTGATATAACATGAGAGACTCAGTGGCTAAATGCAATACTCTCCTGGACTATGGCTATATCCTATAATGTGAAATCCCAGGCAACACAAATCTCGGTGTGCGGGTATCATTGTTGTACCGGGAGGGGGGTCAGTCCATCACAACCGCCAGCTATATACTCCTCAACTCCACAACTCCACCACACGGTATAGTGTACTCCATGCCACTCGCATGGTACAATGTACACCCATGGACCATCTCCCCATGGTCGGGATGCCTGCTATAGGTCTTAGTCCTCATACCACGGAAATACATCTTAGTCGGGGTGCTTGCCATAAAGCTTAGCCCTCATACTATGGAAATAATGCCACGCCTCTAAATCCATGTGCGAACATCTCAATAGCGTGACACTCAGTCTACACAGAGGAAATCATCATGGTTTTTCTCTTAAACATGTATTATATATCACGTAAAACAATAGTGCGCGTCTTGAGTGTGACTCTCAATCAACACTCCGCCTCTTAAACACTGTGTACGCATCTTAAAATATCAAACACTAATGTGAGTAATCTCTAGCACTAGGTTAATGCATAATTCTCTTTCCAAATCAAGTACGAGCTATCGCTCTAGTACGATATCATGTATAAATCATGAAAAGTCAAGTACGAGCAACTCTCCCAATACTCTATATGCATCAATCACAAACTGAGTACGAGCAATGCTCCCAATACTCTAATATACATAAAATAACATTAAAGTATAGTAGGAGTATATCCTTCAGTACTATGTGATGTATATCTCAAAATATAGTGCGAGTATTCTCTAGCACTTATGGTTTTCACACAAAACCAGATAGATGGCTTATTTAAATCACAACTCTCTCAGTTTAAATCAAATTAGCACTTAAATGTGTTGTTTTCGTATACACATGAAAACATTAGCCATTCTATCATGAAACTCATGAATTTTGGGTCACAACATGCTTCTCAGGCTTTTTATCCTAATCTTTGGATAAAACACACTTTATCTTATTTGTCTCTATCACACATTAGGCTTATTCATGGGAATTCATAGAGAATATAATATCAAAACTATATTTAAAATATGTGTAGCCATCTCTAGCTACTCACGAAATTCTCTTACCTCGTATCACGTCAAGTGACCTCTCTTCCTCGGTGCAACTCACTTTCGCAGTCTGAGCAGCTTCCACAATGATTTTCGAAGTTGTTACAATTATTGGCATTAGTATATCACTCTATACTAATTTCATTTGCCAAGTCTCAACTTAACACATTATTATACCATGTTCTCTCAATATGGCATCATACCATATTTTCACATAATTATATTCATCACTCCTTATTTCCAATATATGCATTTCATAAGATTAACTAATAATCTTCCATACATGCATATTCTATCATTAAATCAATGTTATCATCATTTCCTCATTACTTTCTCACTTCCATGCCAAAACTAGGCCATGCTCATTTTTCATGATCCTTTCATCTCCAACATTTTATATATATACCAATCAACTCATCAATACACCTAGTTTAACATATATCAAAGTGGTGTATTAAATCTTACCTAGTGGAACTTTCCTTCCTTTTTCACCAAGATGGTAAAATCTTTCTTGCTCCTTCAACTCTTGGTTTCAATCTTTTGTTATTAGTATGTTGCTCTCTTCTTACTAAGAATAACTTTGCTCAACTGTATCTCACTCAAAACGGATCACAAACTGAAGTTTTCTAGTGTTTCTTAGCTAGGTTTAGGTTTAGTTCTTAAATGGAATAGTAACTCTCAGGAAAATGAAGTGCAGAAGTCCAGTATTTATAGAACTGTCTTGATGAGATCGATCTGCTCTGCATTTTTCCTCTTAAAATAGACCTTTCAGACTACATGAGATCGATATGCTCTTTCATGAGATCGATCTGTTGCAACATAGAACCTTAAGGAGATCGATCTGTTACAAGTCAGTAGCTTAAGGAAATCGATCTAACCCTTCAAAGATCGATTCCTTCAACACAAAATGTTTAGCAGATTGATCTGGCCCCTTTGGAGATCGATCTGACCTGTTCCATCACCCAAATAAGAGCATTTTTGGCTCTTCCAGATTGATCTCTCATCCCATGAGATTCCAGATCGATCTCTCATCCATATTTTCCATATTTCACTGTAGTTTTCTGCAGTAACTTATCTCAAACACTCTTAATTCTGCTGCTATGGTCATTTTCTCATCCAACCATATTTAAAGCTTGAAAATGATATCCATTCATACGTTATACACATTGAAACTTGTATGCATTCTTTGTATAGCCATAGGTATACAATATAAACTCAAATCGAAGTATAAACTCATTCCATTTTACTTAACCACTCAAAACTCAATATAGTCACATTCCACTCATGGAAATATACCTCTTACACTTGCTATACACTTTAAAACTTGCATGTATTCATTCCATACACATTTACATTATCTGTGACTTATATACACATCACAAAGTCATAAGGTTACATATACAAAATTGTGGATCTTACATGAACAATTCAAGAAGTGAGGAGCAACATCCAAATTCATCTGCTACATACTTTTATTCTCTCTTGAATGATGCAGATGAACCACTATGGCCTGGTTGTTCAATGCACACAACATTATCGACTGTTCCACAACTTTAGTGCCTTGTATTTTGAACCAGAAGTTCAAACAAGATTGACCCGTCCACCACGTAATGATGATGGAGGAGATGTCGATCCGATGGGATGTTTGTCCATTTTTAGACGTCCGGGTCGACCAATTGGGCCAACAAAAAATAATGCTCGATACTTGGAGGAAGATGAATACAATGTTGTGTGTATATACGTGTTAATGAATTATGAGGAAATAATCCCTTATATTGAGTAAGTTATCTAAATCTAACCCATCTAAGAATTTAGAATTATATGGTTGATATAGTTGTTCTCTTATTTAGTTTTAATTGTCATTAGGAAATTTGATGATATGATTAAAAGAGATCATCCGAATATCAGTGATGAACAATTAGAGAAAGCACATCATGATCATATTCCAAAATGGCTTAAACAATTTGTAAGTACTATAAAAATAGAGCAATCAATAGTTTGAACTTAATTTTTAAAATTTTAATGATTGGTTTCGTGGGGTTTCAGGTATTTGAACATGCCAATCAAACAGATCCACGTATTATTGAGATTTCTCATGGTCCTAGATGTATGTAAGGAGTTATCAAGGTTATTTTGTAAATGGTTTCAAGTTTCATACATTGGATTATGGTCGATCTCGAAAAATAATGAACAGTGGTGTATGTGTCAAAGGCAGCTGTTACCATGATTTTGATCGTGATTTTTATGACATACTGACAGATATAATCGAATTAGAGTACTTTGGAATTGGAAATAAAGTTGTGTTATTCAAGTGTCATTAGTTTGATACAGAACGAGGTCTTCATGTTGATCCCCGTCATGGTCTTGTTGATATCAAGCATAAATCTATACTTGCCAGTAACGAACCTTTTATATTAGCTGAACAGAGTCAACAAGTGTACTTTATTCCTTATCCTACTACAAAAAAAGATCATTTTCATTGGTGGGCCGTATTCAAAACAAAGGCACGAAGTAGATTTAACCTTCGACGAAATGACGGTGGACAAATTCTAGATTTGAATGAAGGAGTTTACCAAGAAGTGGAAGTTTCGAACCCTAGAATAGTTGCATATTCAGACGAACTAGACAACCCTTATGTTCTTATTAGTGGCGAATATGAAAAAGTCAATAGAAGAAGAAGAAGAAGAAGAAGAAGAAGAAGAAGAAGAAGAAGAAGAAGAAGAAGAAGATGATGAAGAAGAAGAAGAAGATGAAGAAGATGAAGAAAAAGAGGATGATGTATGGAATGATGAAGCAGTTGGTAATGATAGAGAAGATGACAGTGATTAGAATAATGAATAGTAAGAATTAAACATTTGATTGTAAAATAAATATTATTGGACTTCATTTACTTATTTGTGAACATAATTTTTTATGTGTATTGCAGATGAGAAGATTGAAAAAGTTATCACAGAAATCATCTAAGTCCAAGTCTCCTTCACCTGCAATAGAGACTATACCTAGATTAGAGTTTGACTATAATCTTGACTCTGACATTCAGCCTCAATCTCAGCATCCTACTCAGTCTCATGCTCAAGCTCGTGATCGACCTTTGGCTTAACGTCTAAATCAGCCTCGTTCTCGGCCTCTCGCGCAACCAACTCAAGCTTCAAGTCGACCTGATCCAGCTCGTGATGATGATGACGATGACAATGATGACGATGATGATGCCATTCCAGCTCCTCCATCAGCGGTAGAACAACCATTACCCAGGCGAAGAATATCTACTGAGGAATATTCAGAGGAGGCTACACAAATTGCGGGTGGTAGTGGGAGTGGGAGTGGGAGTGGTAGTGGTCGGAAAAGAACAAGAGGTCCAAATCAGAGCCTTGAAACATTGCAAAATCTAGAGCATAGGTTATTCCTGACGCCACTTGGTAATAGGTATATTGCTTCTAATTTTGTTTTATTTTCATACAACTATGATATTAAATATGGTATAATATTTAAGATATCATTTTTTTATCAGTTCTTTTGAAGACTCGAAGGGAGTGAGGACTATATCCAATTTAATTAAACAACATTACTCGAAACCATAGCCAACATGGAAATGGGTTCCAAATGAAGTGAAAGCACAGATGTGGCATAAATTTCAAGTATACTACTTTGAAGTAAATAAATTGATAATTTTTTTAAATGTATCGAAATTAATTATCATTTGTTTTTCTTTGCAGGAGAAGTTCAGGTGGTTTGCTAACCAAACCAATAATGTCTATACAATTTGGGAGCACTTATGCAAGTCACGTTTTAGAGACCTGCCACAGTTGGAGCGAACAACAGCAATGCAATATTTTAATTCGGATAAAATATCTGACTGTAAAGGGTACAACAAGTCCAAGTGGATTTCAGTCCAAATATGGGATCAATTAGTTAAGAATGAATGGGGGCTGAAAGGTAGGAGGAGAAGTTTAAAAAAGGAAAACAGAATCGGTTGACGAAAAAAGAAGGAACGATAACAAAGCATACAAGCGGTTCTGTATCTTTTCTGGTCCATGAATATAGGATGGTAAGTCCAAATAATAAACTGTATTTTACTTTTTTATTTCTTTTAATGTAAATTTTATTCCTTACAAGAATTTCATATCTTTCTATGAAAAATTTCATATCTTTTAATGTAGGCGCAAAGTCTAGGTCGAGCACCGACATATAAAGAATTGTTTGATCGGACGCATAGACATTTAGGTGGAGATGGTGATTATGTGGACAACAAGTCCAAATTTGTCAGTGTACGTAATGTATTCTATTGGCTTCTAATATGGTTTTATCAGTATTAAAGTTTACTGTTTAATATCCTTCTTCTAATTACATTTAGGAAAAGTACGCTACTTCATTGACTCATAAATACGGCGAGGATATAAGTACCCATCCTCATTTTGATCGAGCTGCATGGTGTGAGGTAATTGGAGGGATGGAGACTATGCGTACACATACATACGAATTTGGGACTAGGCCATATCACCTTGATTTACAAATGGGCACAAACATTACATACAACTTTGTTTCCACCCAATCTTCTTATGCAACTCATTCAGCTTATGGTCCTTTTCCTTATCCTACTCCTAGAGTAATTGGTACTCCTGACACAAATTCAGAGGTGCAGCAAGTGAAAGAGGACGTCAGAGTCTTGATGTATAGGTTTGATAATCTGGAAGGAAAGTTGTTTAATTTTATGGATTAGATGATGAACTTGATGGCAAGGAATGCCAATAACCTAGGAGCACCTGGACCTGGACTGTTTGGATCTGGAGGTCACACTAATCAGTGAAAGTACCCATTTTTTTAATTTTATTTGGTTTTCTTATGAATTCCGGATGATATTTGTGATGATAATCTGATCGGACTGTGTGAAAACTGAGAATTTTGTATACTTTAGTTATGAGAATTGTAATTTGGTGTATGTAATTATGAGATGTTAATGTACACCCAAGTTTTAAATATGATGAAGTATAAAAAGATGAGATTTTTAAGTCTTGAATGTGTATGGATTGAAATATGGACTATGGGGTAGATTTTTGGGAAGTTTTACATTGAGTTTTCTGTAAATTGATGCAGCAGCAGTACAATCTGTGAAGGCCAGATCGATCTCCAAGGATGAGAGATCGATCTCATGGCTCCAGAATGCAGGAAATGTGCAAGAACTGATAGGTAGATCGATCTCATAGGCAAGCAGATCAATCTCATGAAGTATTCTGTAAACAGAAGATCGATCTCCACAAGGAGCAAATCGATCTCATGAAGCAATTAGGAGATCGATCTCACCCCATGATAGATCGATCTCCTAGGCATAGAATTACCCCAAAACGTTCCAAAATTCAAAGAGAGATCGATCTCATCAAAGACCAGATCGATCTCCTATCCTTGGCCTATATAAGGACCCCTTTGTTTATCTGGAAATCGATCTCTATCTCTCCTAAATCACCATTTTCGTAACCCTAGCTTTCTCTCTCTCCTCCAAAACCCTCATTTTCGTCTAAATCTCAGGCAGAGGCAAGAAGGAAAGTTATTCCTCATCCAAAGGAGAACAACATACATAGAAATCGAAGGACGAATCGAATCGAGGTGTGAATAGAGCTCTCCAAAAGTTTTTGGTAAATTTCTAAGCTTTAATCTTTGATATTGAGGCGATTTTGGTGATTGTGACTATGGGTGTTGTGATAAAATAGCTAGCAAATGATTAGAGTTGATGAAATTGTGATTTTGTTGGAGTGATAATGATATTTCACAAATTGTGGTAATTTTAGGATTTTTACTATAAATTGGAATTGAGGCAATGAGGTGATTTTGGCATGGATATTATGCATGAAAAATGTAGGATCTGAAATGTAGTGGATGAGAATGTGGATTATGATGGGAATATGAGAAAAATGAGGTTTGTAGTACTTAACAAGAATATGAGTAAATATGTGTTTGATAATGTGATTGAGATGAATTATTGATGTCTTAACATCGTTTGGACAGCTCGAGAGTTCCAGAGAGGAATACGAGGCTAGTCCGTCGTTTGGGGGAACGATTACACTATACGAGGTGCAACGAGGTAAGGGAAACTTAAACTCATTTGTGTATGTGATTTTATGATGATATTGTAGCATGAAATGTGATTTGAGAAAACAAGCATGTTTTTATGAGTTGTGAATGAGTTATTGCACACGATTTTATAGCCGGTTGGGGCCCAATTTTTATGAGTTGTAAGCTAAATGTGAAATTGTTTTACAACCATTTTGAATTTAAAAAGTGATTTGGGCTCTGCGTTAAGGAGTACTGAGATTTGAGAAATGTGTGCGTGGTTTTGTCGGTTTGAGCTCGGTTTTGACATGTTTTGTGTTGAGTACAAAATGGTTTTGAGATGAATTTTATGAGAAAAAAACCATTATGAGCGCTATGTGAAGGCAAACGGTTTTATATGATAATGGCTATTACTGAGACTTAGGCATGTCATGTTGAATACACATCGGGCTTTGCCCTTGTAGCATGTAAGGTCGGGTTGTGCTCTAGTAGCACGTAAGACCGACTCCTCTGTTCTAGTAACGTGAGATGACGCCGCTCCGCGGTAGCGATGGGTGGCATTGCTTTGATAATATGTAAGGTCGAGTCGTGCTTTGTTAGCATGTAAGACCGACGGTTGTATGATTCTGATCAAGTTTACAGCGAACGATGGCCATAGGTGTATTATTATCGATGAAATCCCTCGATTGGGGATGTCCGCCTAGGGGACGAGTTCAATCGTTTTGATATGCCATGATGAATTTTTATATGAGTTTTATTTGCCTAGTCTCGTTTTACACATGAGATTGTGTTTGGTGGCTGCGCCACGTGCATTACTATTGCAGTGATTTTCATCACGTTTTATAAGAAAAGCCATTTTCGCATCCTGTTTTATACATGTTTATAATCATCGTTTAAGCCATTTATTATCATGTTTCTACATGAGCTTTGAGAAATGAGTTGAGATGATGTTTTAATTATTCATGCTATATTTTTCTACTGAGTTTATTGGGTTTTCACCCATAAAACAAAATTATTGTGCTGTGTAAATCATTATTTTATCAATGAGTCTCTTACCCCATTACTGAGCGATTTAGAAGCTCACCCAGTTTTTATCTCCCCCAGATTTCTTCAAGTGAAGAGAGTTTCCCTGTGACGTACGGAGTAGTGGCTAGTGGAGGACTTGAGCTCTAGGCCATATATCATATTTTGAGGTACAATTTATCATTTCATGTACCCAGACTAAAGTTGTACTTACAGACACTTGATAAACAATGATGTATGGGATGTATTAGGATTATTTAACTTTAAAATTGAGGAAATATAATTAGTATGAAATATAAATATGAGGTGATGAGATCCTGAGGTGTAACTATATAATTTATATATGATGATGCATGACATTGTATAGGAATGCACCTAGATATGTGTATCGATGTAGAAAAATTTTAAATTTGCCCTGTTTTTCGCGCTTCCGGGGCATCACAGAGTTTTCTTTGTATCAGAGTTTAGGGTGTTTAGTACTGTCAGCGTCGGTCAAGAGAAATAGAATACATCCCAAGTGTCTGTATAAGTCTGGTCATGAACTGAAATTGAGGATTGAAATCTCAATCAAATTTGATTTGTACACGTAGGAAACATATTGAGATTGAGAATAAGCGGACGACGAGGTCGTTCGAGGAGGCAGGCAGAGCTACCTCCACCACCTGCCCCACAACCAGAGAGTCCTAACTCTCGATTTAACCAGATTGAGCATAATGTACAGGAAGGTTTTGAGCAAATGGCAGCGTTATTCGCGCAACATTTTGGAGTTAATACCTCGGGTACTACTCCTACACCACCACAAGGACCTCCCGTGCCCCCAGTACAGATGCACCAGGTGCCTCCCGTCACTCAGTCTGATGACAAAAGTATGGTCCGATTGAAGGACTTTTTGAAAATGAATCCACACGTATTCAAAGGAAAAAAGGATCCCGCAGAGGCTAAGGAGTGGCTGACTGAGTTGAGAGTCATATTTGACTATTTGGGATGCACTGATGTTGAGAGGGTCGGTAAGGGCGCTTATATGTTGAAAGGGAGAACTCGAGATTGGTAGGGTACTACCCAGGGTATTCTGATGTCCGGCCATGATGTGATTAGCTGGGACGAGTTTCAGACAGCCTTTAGAGCCCAATATGTACCACAAGCTGCTCAAAGAAGGAAGCAAGCAGAGTTTTTGAATCTGGTACATGGCGATATGTCTGTGGATGATTACGAGAGTCGATTTATCACTCTATTGAGATATGATCCAGAGACCTTCAAAAATGAAGAGCACCGCACAAAGAGATTTGTGTATGGATTGAAGCCCATCATCAGAGATCGATTGATAGGGTTGTGTATTACTGAGTTTGGAGATGCTCTGAGACGAGCAGAAGAGATTGAGAGGGGAATCAAAATTGTACAATCCCAGAATGAGTTCAGTGCAGTGACTTGGGATAAGGGCAAGAGGCGAGCGATTTCCCAGACACATGTTCGGAGAGGTTCCTTCAAAAGAGGAAGGATTGAGGTACAGAAAGGCAGATTGGAGAGACCTAGTGCGTATCCCATCATTAAGGAGACCCTTCGAGATATTAGACCTGAGATAAGAGTTTGCAGAAATTGTGGTCGATCGCATGAGGGAAGTTTTACTGGGTTGATCCATGGATGTTTTAGATGTGGAGACATGGGTCATAGAGTAAAAGACTGTCCTCAACCTCAAAGACCACATGCTCCGGAGCCTACTAGACAGCATCCTCAGAGAGTGAATCCCCCGAGACAGACCACTACTGCAGAGAAAGGAAAAAAGCCCGTTACAGTGGGACGTGTGTTTGCTTTGGACAAGGAAACAGTAGACACTTCAACAGAAACTATAAGAGGTACACTCTCTGTCTGCAATCATAAGGCTCATGTGTTGATTGATCCAGGGCCCACGCATTCGTTTATTTCTGAGCATTTTACATGTAGATTAAATTTGAAATTTGAACCTCTAGAGTATGTACTACATGTAAATACCCCTATGCGTGAGTCCCAAAGAACTGATTTGATCTGTACAGGGTGTGAAATAAAGGTGGGAGATAGAGTGATGGTAGCAGATCTAATGATGCTAAATATACATGGATTTAATGTAATTTTGGGAATGGATTGGCTAGCAACCAATCGAGTGAGTTTAGACTGCTACACTAAGATTGTAACTTTCTTCCTACCTGAACCTTATAGTATACGTTTGAAATATTGAGGAAATAAATGTGTGGAATTTTTATAAGCAAATTGAAATTTTGATGTTGCCTTTAAGAATACTAAATATGATTACTTATGTGAAGGTTATGAAACACTCATCTCAAATGATAAGCGGGAACATCCAAGGATTGAGGATATACCTGTGATGTGTGAATTTTCGGATGTCTTCCTAGATAAGTTGCCAGGTTTACCACCAGAGAGAGAATTGGAGTTTACCATTGATTTGGTACCAGATACTCAGCCTATCTCTAGACCTCTATATAGGATGGCATTAGTGGAACTTGAGGAATTGAAGAAGCAACTGCAAGAGTTATTGGATCAAGGATTTATTCGAATGTCTCACCGTGGGGAGCACCAGTGTTCTTAATGAGGAAGAAGGATGGTAGCCTCAGATTATGCATAGACTATCGACTATTAAATAATGTCATGATGAAGAATAAATACCCATTGCCCAGGATTGATGATCTACTTGATCAGCTGAGAGGGGCCTCAGTCTTCTCTAAGATTGATTTAAGATCGGTTATCACCAATTGAGGATTAAGGAAGAAGATATTATGAAGACGGCCTTCAGGACGAGGTACGACCATTATGAATTTCTATTGATGCCCTTTAGATTGACGAACGCCCCTGCAGCCTTTATGCAGTTAATGAATGAAGTGTTCAGAGGCTATCTAGATAAGTTTGTGATAGTCTTTATTGATGATATCTTAGTGTATTCTCGGTCTTATGAGCAGCATGCACAGCAATTGTGGTAATTACTTCAGATACTCCAAGATAAGCAATTATATGGAAAGCTTAATAAGTGTGAGTTTTGGTTGGATCAGATAGTTTTCCTTGGTCACATAGTTTCAGAGAAAGGAGTATCAGTTGATCCAACTAAAGTGGAGGCTGTGCTTAATTGGGAAAGACCAAGGACAGTTACAGAGGTACAAAGTTTCCTTGGTTTAACAGGGTATTACAGAAGATTTGTTGGGATATTTTCTAAGATTACCGCTCCTTTGACCAAGCTCACACGTAAGGAGGCTCCGTTCATATGGACTGATCAATGAGAGCTCAATTTTTAGGAATTAAAGAGGAGATTAACAGTGGCACCTGTGTTGACTATCCCCAAGGGATCAGGAGGATTTTCAGTATATAGTGATGCTTCCCATCCAGGATTAGGGTGTGTGCTCATGCAGCATGGAAGAGTGGTCGTCTATGGATCGCAACAATTGAAAGATCATGAGTGGAATTACCCCATGCATGATTTGGAGTTAGCTGCTGTGGTGTTTGCTTTGAAAATCTGGCGGCACTAGTTTTTTGGGGAAAGATTTCAGACCTTCACTGATCACAAGAGTTTGAGGTATCTGTTTGATCAGAAAGAGTTAAATATGAGACGAATGAGATGGATGGAACTCCTTAAGGATTATGATTGCGAGATTCTATACCATATGGGAAAGGCGAACGTGGTTGCTGATGTCCTGAGCAGGAAGAGTATGATATCTGCTATGATGATCAGGGAATGAGATTTATTGGAGCAGTTCGTCGAACTCCGGATCAGAGTTAAAGAGGTAAAGACTAGATTTTTGGCTAGCCTACGAATAGAGCCCAGGATCATGGATTGGATTAGAACTGGGCAGTGTAATGATCAGAGGTTAATCGATATGGTTAGCCAAGCTGAGCAAACTTCGCAGTCGGACTCATGGTCAGTGAGGATGGATTGTTGAGATTCATAGGATGAATTTGTGCGCCGGATGATGATACCCTGAAGAGACAGACATTGAAAGAATCCTACTGGTCGCGATACACCATGCACCCAGGAAGTACTAAAATGTACCGAGATTTGAGAAAGGTATATTGGTGGAGTCGTATGAAGCGAGACGTGGCAGATTTTGTGGACAGATGTTTACTGTGCCAGCAAGTGAAAGCTGAACATCGCAAGCCCGGAGGATTATTACAGCCTTTACCTGTGCCTACATGGAAATGGGAGCATGTCACCATGGACTTTATTATAGGTTTACTGAGGGCCCGAAGGGGTCGTGATGCGATATGGGTCATAATGGATAGACTGATGAAAAGTGCCCACTTCCTTGCCATCAAGAGCACAGATACTGTGGATGCCTTAGCTGAGTTATATGTTAGCAAGATAGCTAGATTACATAGGGCTCCAGTGAGTATTACTTCTGACAGAGATTCTTGATTTACCTCTAAAATTTTGGACCCAATTTCAGGAGTCTATGGGATCTCATTGAGTTTTAGTACCGCCTATCATCCTCAGACAGATGGTCAGTCAGAGAGGACTATTCAGACTCTGGAGGATATGTTGAGGGCGTGTACGATGGATTTTAAGGGATCATGGGATGATCACCTTCCCCTAGCAGAGTTTGCGTACAATAATAGCTATCATGCGAGTATTGAAATGGCACCTTGTCACGACCCAAATTTCCTAAAAATCACTACAAATTTTTCATTTTTCGTTTATTCTTTAATTCTTACCTTTCTCGCATCATGACCATCCTACTAATAGTTGGGCTATGATTCGGTGTTAGTCACCTCTCACCTATTTACCATTCCATTCCCATAATCACATTCACATATCAAGATTTACTATCCTTTGAATTTAACTAAATACTTATACAATGGTATTTACATAACCTTACATCCCCAACATCATATCCATTTACAGTACTATGCATTTACACATTTAGATACGAAACTATACAAATGTGTATACCTGTCTCTCGATAGGAAGCAGCGGATACCAAGATGTAAGTTCTTAGCCGCTTACTAACTACTGCAAGTGCTCTGAAAAGATGGGAAAATAAAGGGGTGAGCAAACCACCCGTTCAGTAAGGCAATTATGCAAGTAAGTAGATAGCTCCATTATCTACATGCTCATAATGCCATGCCTTTAAAATCCATTTCTTTTCGTTTAAATCTCACGCACAAAATCATACATACATCATTGCTATAGTTTATAAAAACTATTTGTGCGTATCGAAATCATGCAACTCATGCATCAATGGCATTTTATGAAAAATTATAAAATCATAATTAGCATGAAATAAATCAAGATCATGCATTAATTCATGCCATGTGAAACAAATCATGAGAAACAATCCTTTCATGAATTTATCATTAAAGCATGGAAAACTCATCATGCTACTGCATTTAAATCACTTCATTAAAGCTGCAGTATAAAATAACCCGAAGGGGTTAAGCATCTCATAAATCAATCTCATTAAAAATTCATTATAAAATTCTGTTATAAAAGTCACCCTTCTTTTAGGGACACATTTCATAAAATCCTCTGAAAAATCTAGCATCATAGTAGAAAATCACAAAATCGGGGGCCTAACCCCTCCCTCGAGTCTACCCTGGTTTATCGAAACCACAAGTTATATCATGTGAGACATGTAGTTTACTATATCAGTAACATCGAGGACTATGGCCATAACCTAGTGATCCCTGGCTACACGGTACCTAGTGTGCGGGGTATCACACCTGAAACGGGAGGTGGGTCAATCCTGCCGCCAAAACAACATAACATCAGGATTACGAGGGCAAGGCTTACTGCCTCGTGGCTAGTGCCACTCCACTCCAACAATCCCCATGGTACAGCGTACTCCTCGTGACATACACGGTACAACGTACTCTGTGAACCCAATCTCAGTCAGGGGGTGCCTGCAATAGGTCTTATCCACCCATACCATCTATGTCTCAGTATGCACGTGTGGGCATATCATCTCACTGTGACACACAATCTACAGGAGGCTCCAACACGGCTATATGCATGTCATATAAATCCCTGTGCAAGCGAAACTCTAGCACGGCTCCATGCATATTCATGATATCTAAAAATCTCGTGCGAGCGAAGCTCTAGCACGGTTTCATAAAATCAGTAAAATCTGCGTACGAGTAGCACTCCAGTATGACTTTAAAATGATTTATAAATCCATATAAAATCACGTGCGAGCAAACTCCAGCACGGTTTTATGCATAAAATCCATCAAAGCCTCATGCGAGCAATGCTCCAGCACGAATGAATGCTCAAGTAAATAAAAACTCGTGCGAGTTACACTCCAGCACGACTTATGAAATTAAATCGATTAAATCACGTATGAGCAAGGCTCTAGTACGTCTTTTATGCAATTATCATATCAAAACAGGATGCGAGCTAAGCTCCAGCACCTCTCATGCATGTCAAATCATTAAAATTAACGTGAACAATCGCTCTAGCACCTTTTTATGTATATCAGGTCGAAACAGTCAAAATAGAGTGTGAGCTAAGCTCCAGCACCTCTCATGCATTTCACAATAATAAAATCAGTGCGAGCAACCGCACTAGCACATTTCATGCATATGATGTCACACAAATCGGTGCGAGCAACCTCTCTAGTACATTTTATGCACACTCGCAAACGTAGATATAGTGCGAGCTATGCATCAGCATTATCTGTTTTCATATAAACTTGATAGTTAGCCCATTTTCTAAAGAAATTTCATTTAAATCTTAATAACACTTACGTAGTGTTATATTGTGAAATTTATGCAATTACTGGCCAATCTATCGATTTTCTTTGCTTCAAAACCACAAAAATTCCTTAAATCAGAAAATTACTTAAATCATTCATTTCATGCATGTTATGCTTTCACCATCCTTAGGTGAATTCCCACAATAAGGGTAAAATAGTCTTTTCCTATTTTTGAGTCCTTAAAATCTTTAAACTGTTTCTAGGACCTTTATACATATTCAGTGTATACAAAAGCTATTAAAATATGCGTAGCTACCTCTAGCTACTCACTCAATTCCCTTACCTCATTTTTATGTACAGTCTGACCTTTCCACTGATGTCTCATCACGCAGTCCGATTTGCTCCCAATCAAATCTCCGAAACTGCGTATAAATATTCATCAGGTCAAATACAATATAATTAATTGTATTTCATATTTTTCTGGGCTTAATTTAAATCATTGGGCTCGTTTATCCATATTGGGCCCGATTGTACCATAAAGGTTTTAATCGGCCTTAAGCCCATTTTTCACTTACTATTCACATTATCGAAGCCTATTGGGCTCATTGGGCCTATCAGTATTTATTGGGCCTCGTTCTAAACTCTAGGATAACTCAATTAATTATTTACGACAATTTATCTCTAAATCCAGAATATAATTCATTTTATGCGAAAATTAAATCCGTAATTTATGCGGTAAATTTTTAACATGCATAACGATGCAAATTGTCATAAATAAGGGTTACTTACCCGAGATTCCATGATAGTATGCAAATCGAGGTTGACTCGAGCACTCGTTTGACGTCAATTGTCGAGCTACACAATTTCATATTTTTTCGGATTAATTTTCAGTCGAATCATAATCAAATTAAATATTTCAAAATTTAAATCGGTCAATTTCGACCGCTTACCGACTTACCCGTAGCTCGATTGCATCACTGGGATTTTTTCCCAATTTTTTCTCTTTTTCTTTTTCCTTTTTTCTCTTTCTTTTATTCCTTTTCTAGCTAAATCGGTTCGGTCCGGTTCAGCCCAGTTCAGACTGGTTCAGTTCAGTCGGTTCAGTCAGGTTCGATCGATTCGGGGCTTCGTCGATCGGTTCTTCACTGGCTTCTGTCTTCAGCAGCTCCGCGGGGTCGTCCGGTGCACGGATCTGGTCTCAGTTTCACCAACGGTGGCCGGAAAGTGGCTGGTCCGACCTCTTCTCTCCTCCGGTGTCGGTGCCTTTCTCTTTTCTCGTCGTTGCCGGTGCTGGCCGTCGTTGCACTGGCTGATGCAGCCACTGATCGGTCGATCTTTGCCTGAGGAACGCTCGATTGGTGGTGGCTATGGCCAAATCGGCGTCGATCACCGGATTTCTCTTTTCTCCCTCTCAGTTTCTCTCTTTCTCTCTCTCTATCATCGATCGTCGCTTCCTTCGACCTCCACCAACGTCGGTGATGGCTCGGCTGTTCGATGGCTTCGGCCACCTCACCTGGGTCCGTTGCTAGTCGCTCCGTCGGTGAGGGAACCGACTCCCTCGGTTCGCCATCGTTTTCCTGTCTGCAGAATCGCGATTTTCACGATTTTGTATTTTTATTTATTTATTTATTTATTTTATTATTATTTTATTCAATTAAAATATATTAAAAAATCCAAAATATCTTAAAAATATTATTTTATTCATTTAATCAATAAATGAATTTATCAGTCTTATTTCGTCTTTCTGGTATATTTTTACAATGTTTTCAGGATAATTTTTCGATGTGAAAATTTTGAATAATTCTAATAAATTCATATCTTGATCTATTTAACTCGAAATTTAATTATTTCTTCGTTATTGATCAAGATTTCTCAAATCCATATTTTTAGTGAAATTTTCTTGTCACGATTAATACCGAATTTCTATCTTTTGACCGTTTTACCCTTGCACGTGTTCGAGACCAAACCAATTCAACTTCCCTTCACGAACACTCACTCATTTCGTGTTTTAAATCCTTATCTCCAGTCAAATCTTTTATCATTCGTTTAATTTGTTGCCATTTCAATCCTTCATTTGATCTTATGATAAAAATCAGGTCTTACACACCTTTTGAGGCTCATATGGTAGGAGGTGTAGATCCCTGTAGCGTGGAAAAAAGTGGGTGACAGAAAGATAAATGTTTCTGAACTTGTTGAACAAGCTGCACAGAGTGTGAAACTCATATGTGAGAGATTATGGGTTGCACAGAGTAGACAAAAAAGCTACACGGATGTGCGTAGACAGCCACTCGAGTTTGATATTAGTGATGCAGTATTTCTGAAGATATCACCGAGTAAGGGTATCATGAGATTTGGAAAGAAAGGGAAGTTGAGTCCTCGATACATTAGACCATTCGAGATTCTTGAGAGAATGAGATAGGTAGCTTATAGGTTGGCACTACCCCTACAGATGTCCAAAATACACAACGTCTTTCATGTATCCATGTTGTGGAAGTACCACTCGGACCGTTCTCATGTCATAGAGTATGAAGAGATGGACATATAAGAGGACATGAGCTACACTGAGGAACCCATCCAGATTCTCGATAGAAAAGAGAAGGTTAAGAACCAAAAGCATTCCATTAGTAAAAGTTTTATGGAAACATCACTCAATGAAAGAGACAACTTGGGAATTAGAAAGCCTCATGAAGGAGAAGTATCCCCATCTGTTTGACGAGTCGAGTTGAATTTGGAGGAACAAATTCTTTAAAGGTGGGAAGGATGTGAGAACTGAGAATTTTGTATACCCCAGTTATGAGAATTGTAATTTGGTGTATGTAATTATGATATGTTAATGTACACGCAAGTTTTAAATATGATGAAGTATAAAAAGATGAGATTTTTAAGTCTTGAATGTGTATGGATTGAAATATAGACTATGGGGTAGATTTTTGGGAAGATTTACATTGAGTTTTATGCAAATTTATGCAGTAGTAGTATAATCTATGAAGGTCAGATCGATCTCCAAGGATGAGAGATTTATCTCATGGCTTCAGAATGCAGGAAATGTGCAAGAACTGATAGGTAGATCGATCTTATAGAAAACATTGAGTTTTCTGTAAATTGATGCAGCAGCAGTACAATCTGTGAAGGCCAGATCGATCTCCAAGGATGAGAGATCGATCTCATGGCTCCAGAATGCAGGAAATGTGCAAAAACTGATAGGTAGATCAATCTCATAGGCAAGCAAATCGATCTCATGAAGTATTCTGTAAACAGAAGATCGATCTCCTCAAGGAGTAGATCGATCTCATGAAGTAATTATGAGATCGATCTCACCCCATGACAGATCGATCTCCTAAGCATAGAATTTCCCCAAAATGTTCCTAAATTTAAAGAGAGATCGATCTCATCAAAGACCAGATCGATCTCCTACCTTTGGCCTATATAAAGACCCTTTTTATTTTTTTGGAAATCGATCTCTCTCTCTCCCCCAAATCGCCATTTTCACAACCCTAGCTTTCTCTGTCCTCCAAAACCCCCATTTTCATCCAAATCTCAAGTAGAGGCAAGAAGGAAAGTTGTTCCTCATCCAAAGGAGAACAACATACTTGAAAATCGAAGCACGAATCGAATCGAGATGTGAATAGAGCTCTCCATAAGTTTTTGGTAAATTTTTAAGCTTTAATCTTTGATATTGAGGCGATTTTGGTGATTGTGACTATGCGTGTTGTGATAAAATAGCTAGGAAATGATTAGAGTTGATGAAATTGTGATTTTGTTAGAGTGATGATGATATTACACAAATTGTGGTAATTTTGGGATTTTAGCTATAAATTGGAATTGAGGCAATGAAGTGATTTTGGCATGGATATTATGCATGAAAAATGTAGGATTTGAAATGTAATGGATGAGAATGTGGATTATGATGGGAATATGAGAAAAACGAGGTTTGTAGTATTTAACGAGAATATGAGTAAATATGCACTCGATGATGTGATTGAGATGAATTATTGATGTCTTAACATCGTTTGGACAGCTCGGGAGTTCCAAAGAGGAATGCGAGGCTAGTCCGTTGTTTGGGGAAACGATTGCACTATACGAGGTGCAACGAGGTAAGGGAAACTTAAACTCATTTGTGTATGCGATTTTGTGATGATATTGTAGCATGAAATGTGATTTGAGAAAATGAGCATGTTTTTATGAGTTGTGAATGAGTTATTGCACACAGTTTTATAGCCGGTTGGGGCCCAATTTTTATGAGTTGTAAACTAATTGTGAAATTATTTTACAACCATTTTGAATTTAAAAAGTGATTTGGGCTCTACGTTAAAGCGTACTGAGATTCGAGAAAGGTGTGCATGGTTTTGTCGGTTTGAACTCGGTTTTGACATGTTTTGTGCTGAGTACAAAACGGTTTTGAGATGAATTTTATGAGAAAAAAAACCATTATGAGCACTACATGAAGGCAAAACGGTTTTATATGATAATGGCTATTACTGAGACTTAGGCGTGTCATGTTGAATACACATCGGGCTTTGCTCTTGTAGCATGTAAGGCCGGGTCATGCTCTAGTAGCACGTAAGACCGACTCCTCTGTTCTAGTAACGCGAGATGAGCCCACTCCGCGGTAGCGATGGGTGGCATTGTTTTGATAGTATGTAAGGCCGGACCGTGCTTTGATCGCATGTAAGACCGACAGTTGTACGATTCTGATCAAGTCTACAGCGAACCATGGCCATGGGTGTATTATTGTCGACAAAATCCCTCGATTGGGGATGTCCGCCTAGGGGACGAGTTTAATCGTTTTGATATGCCATGATGAACTTTTATATGAGTTTTATTTGCTTAGTCTCGTTTTACACATGAGATTGTGTTTGGTGGCCATTCCACGTGCATTACTATTACGGCGATTTTCATCACGTTTTATGAGGAAAGCCATTATCGTATCCTGTTTTATACATGCTTGTAATCATGGTTTGAGCCATTTATTATTTGTTTCTACATGAGCTTTGAGAAATAAGTTGAGATGATGTTTTAATTATTCATGCTATATTTTTCTACTGAGTTTATTGGGTTTTCACCCATAAGACAAAATGATTGTACTGTGCAAATCATTATTTTATCAATGAGCCTCTTACCCCCTTACTGAGTGATTTAGAAGCTCACCCTGTTTTTATATCCCCCAGATTTTTTCAAGTGAAGAGAGTTTCCCTGCGACATACGGAGTAGTGGCTAGTGGAGGACTTGAGCTACAGGCCATATATCGTATTTTGAGGTACAATTTATCCTTTCATGTACCTAGACTAAAGTTGTATTTACAGACACTTGATGATCAATGATGTATGGGATGTATTAGGATTATTTAACTTTGAAATTGAGGAAATATAATTAGTATGAAATATGAATATGAAGTGATGAGATCCTGAGGTGTAACTATATAATTTATATATGATGATGCATGACACTGTACAGAAATGCACCCAGATATGTGTATCGATGTAGAAAAATTTTAAATTTGCCCTGTTTTTCGCGCTTCTGGGGTGTCACAAATTGTACATGATGATGATTTTCAATGAATAGTTGATTTTATTTTTTATATATAGTTGTGATATATATTTTATGTTTGTTTTTATTGATTTCTACATGTCTGTTACATTATTTTAGGTACTCGAATTTAAGCTATAAAAATATTAAAAATATATCTAATCAATATAGAAAATATATAGTAAAATTACCTACGAAAATCCGTCGTTGAAGCCTTTCAGCAACGGAAAATTTATTCAATTTTTAAATATATTTATATCAAAATTAGCTATGGACTTCCATCACCGAAACCTTTTAGCTACGAAAAAATTAATGAATATATATACAATTCAACTACGGAATTTCATCGTTGAATACTTTTAGTGACGAAAAATTTAATTTCTATCAAAAATATATATACACATTAGCGACGGAAATCCGTTGCTGAAAATTTTCAGTGAACAAAATTTTAATTAATTCAAATATATATAAATTAGCGATGGATTTTCTGTCGCTGAAATGATTCAGCGACGAAAAATTTAATTAATTCAAAATTATATATATTAGCGACGAAAATTCGTCATTGAATCTTTTTAGCAACAAAAAGTTTAATTAATTCAAATATATATAACTTAGCGACGAAAATCCATCGCTGAATCCTTTTAGCGATGGATTTTTTGGTTAATTGAAAAATAAAAATAGCGTCGGAATTCCGTCGGAAAAAATTTTCAACGATGAAAATAATTTACGACGGAATTAACGACAGAATTTTTCTCTCAGCGACAGAAAACTTTCAGCGACTTTAAATTTACCGACGAAATTAGAGACGTAAAGTTCCGTCGCTAATTCCGTCGTAAATACTCATTTGCAACGGAAAGCAAAAATTAGCGACAAAAAATCCATCGCTAAATCCGTCGTTGTTACCCCTTTTTCTTGTAGTGGTGGTTGATTTGGATAAGGTGCACTTGGAATTAGTTGACAACCCAGTGGGTAGAGAGTTCCCTGATGTCATTCTGGATGAATTACTAGGGTTGCCACCAGATAGAGAGATGGAATTCTATATTGATTTGGTGCTTTGAACTGAACCAATATCCAAACCACTGTATAGAATGGCTCCAGTGGAATTTGAAGAGCTAAAGAGTCAATTGTAAGAGTTGTTGGACAAGGGGTTTAGCAGACCGAGTGTATCACCTTAGGGAGCATCGGTTCTATTTATGAAGAAGAAAACTGGGAGTCTCCGACTGTGTATAGATTATCGATTGTTGAACAAGGCTACCATCAAGAATAAGTATCCCCTTCCACGGATTAATGATCTATTGGATCAGTTGCAGGAAGCACAAATCTTTTCGAAGATTGATCTAAGGACTTGGTATCATTGGTTAAGGATTCGGAGTGGAGCTGTGCCCAAGAGAGCGTTTCAAACCCGTTATGGCCATTATGAATTTCTAGTTATGCCATTTAGGTTGACGAATGTTTCTACAGCATTTATGGCTTTAATGAATGATGTATTTAGTTCATACCTAGACAACTTCATGATTGTCTTTACAGATGACATATTGGTGTACTCAAAGTCCAGGGACGAGTATGAGCAGCTTTTGAGAACAGTGTTGCAGACCCTCCGAGATCAAGAATTGTATGCTAAACTCAATAAGTGTGATTTCTGGTTGAGTGAGATATTGTTTTTAGGTCATGTAGTCTCGAGAGATGGGGTATCAGTGGATCCGTCTAAGATATAGGCTGTGGTACAGCGGGAAAGACCTAAGACGATTACAAAGATCCGTAATTTTCTGTGTTTAGCCGGTTATTACCGACGGTTTGTCGAGGGATTCTCTAAACTGGCTGCTCCGTTGACACGTCTCACTCGAAAAAATGTGGCATTTGAGTGGGATGAGAAATGTGAAAAGAGTTTTCATGAGTTGAAACGTTGGCTGACCACTGCACCTATTCTCACCACACTCACCAGCTTAGGAGGTTACTCGGTGTCTACAGATGCCTCGAGACAAGGACTGGGCTGTGTGTTGATGTAGGACGGGAAGGTAGTAGCCTATAGATCTAGATAGCTTAAGGACCATGAGAGGAACTACCCGACCCATGATTTAGAGTTGACAATCGTGGTATTTGTATTAAAGATATGGTGCCACTACTTATACGGTGAGAAGTTTCAAGTGTTTATAGATCATAAGAGCCTCAGATATCTGTTTTCACAGAAATAGTTGAATATGAGACAGAGACGGTGGATAGAGCTTCTGAAGGATTATGATCGTGAAATATTGTACCATCTAGGAAAGGCTAATGTTATGGCTGATGCCCTGAGTAGAAAGAGCCTCGGAATGGTATCGTTTATGATGGTCAGGGAACATGAGCTGCTCAAGCAGTTTGCTCACCTCAGTTTAGATATAGACCCTCCTAATGTTCACAGTGATTGTGTGATAGCTAGCCAACGAGTGGAACCCGATTTGATTGACCAAATACGACATGCTCGGCATGCCAATCCACTATGTGACGATCATGCGAGTCAAATTCAGAGGGGTGATATGGTCGATTTCTTAATGAGTGATGATAGCCTACTGAGGTTTAGAGGCAGGATTTGCATTCTCGATGACCCAGAACTAAAGAGATTGATTTTGACAGAAGCTCATTCATCGAGATATACATTGCATCCGGGTAGTAACAAGATGTATCAGAATCTTCGAAAAGTGTATTGGTGGTCAGGGATGAAAAGAGACATCGCAGAGTTTGTGGCAAAGTGTCTTGTAAGTCAGCAAGTGAAGGTAGAGCATCAGAAGTTTGCAGGATTATTGCAGCCTCTACCTATACCGACATGAAAATGGGAGCATGTCACCATGGATTTCATCATAGGATTGCTGAGGACTAAGAGGAACCATGCTGCTATCTGGGTAGTGGTAGACAGATTGATAAAATTCGCCCACTTTCTAGCCATGAAATCCACAGATACTCTGAGTGCTTCGGTAGAATTGTATGTACGAGGGATTGTGAGGTTACATGGTGTTCCAGTGAGCATCGTATCGGATAAGGATTCCCGCTTCACTTCTCACTTCTGCGAACATTTTCAAAAAGCTATAGGAACCCAGTTAAGCTTCAGTACTGCTTTCCACCCTTAAACTGATGGTCAGTCAGAGAGAACCATCCAGACGTTAGAGGACATGTTGAGAGCGAGTGTTATGGATTTTAAAGGCTCTTGGGATGATCACCTACCATTAGCCGAATTTACTTACAACAACTGTTATCACTCGAGTATCGGGATGGCACCATATAAGGCGTTGTATGGTAGAAAGTGTCGTTCCCCTATTGGTTGGGAAGAAGTGGGTGATAGAAAGACTTTTGCTCCCGATTTAGTGCAACAAGCCTCTGAGGTTGTTCAGTTGATATGTGAGAGATTCAAAACAGCTTAAAGTAGGAAGAAACGTTATGCTAACATGATACGGAGACCACTAGAGTTCACTATAGATGACTAAGTATTTTTTTAGAGTTTCCTGGAACAATCTAAACGTATTATCTGCAAGTGCACGGGTCGTACAAGTAATAAAGGGATTTGAGTCCCGAGTTATCGTCCCACAGAGAAGTTGATCAGCCTAATTAACTACCGGTTAATCGTACCCTAAGTATATCCTAGCAAATTATGAAGTGATGAGTGATCTACAAGGCTAATAGTACTGGAAATAATAAAACTCTAAAATAAAGAAAATAAAAACAAGTGAAAGTTACCTACAATGCTCCAAGCAATTAAAAGCAAGAACATACACAAGATAATTAAAACAGTTAAAATTAATTAACGCAATTAAAATAAAATGCAAATATGAAAATAACTAAAAAAAGACTAATTAAACTAAAATTAAACAATCCTAAAATAAAATGTACATGTAATTAAACTGACTAAGAAAATGCAATTTAAACTAACTTAGAGTCTAATAAAATAAAAATCTACTTACCTAAAGAAATTTTTAAACTTAACTCTAACTAAATGCTAACAATAAAACAAAACCTAACTAATGCATGAAAATATTTTTGGATTAAATTAAAAATGAAAACAAACTTAAAATTGCATGGAATAAATCTACCTCTAATCTAATTCTAAATGAACACTTGATTAACTATCAACCTAATTAAAACTAAGTTTTATACCACTAAACAATAATGCTAACATACAATTTAATTAAAGACTCTAATCTAAGCTCACAAGGATTAATAAAAATATAAAAATAGGCATTCATGAAAAACTGGATATGTGCAGAAATGAAATGCCAAACATGGCCTTAAGCTAACTTCCACAGAGAATGGAGTCCCGACAGTGTATTGTACACTGTACACATTGCAATTTCTGCTCAGCTCCTGGTACTGTTCGATTCTTGCCATACTGCACATTCCTTGGCCAGACCTGCCCAGCTCCCAATAGCACAGCACCCACGTACTGCCAACGTTACAGTTTGCTCGGCCTGGGATTAGTTTCGGTCCCAGCTGCCACCATCCTGCTCGCGTCTGTCTCCAGTACATGCAGCTACCAATTGTTTCACCAGTCCTGTACGGGTCCTCTTGAGTCGATTCTGCTTCAGCAGCGCACATCCTACTTCAGTCTTGATTAATGACTCCTACATCCTGCACCAGAAATAGAACAACAGCAAAGGCAAGATGCGGGTGAAGTGCAAGAGCTTTTGTCACTGGTCTAACAAACAGATAAGCTCCCAACCTCATTCTATAATCAAGCGTTGCACGGCTCCAACATTCTCAACAAACCGTTTCAGCCAGGGACACCAAGAAAAATTAAATCAATGAAACAAAACAAAAAGGGAATGCGAGGCAAAACCATACAAGCCTAAATCATGCTTTAAGCTAACGACGAACTAAAAACAATATAAGTAAGTTGGATCATAACAGAAACTTAAAGTAAGAAAACCTTAACCGAACATGAAAGATTAGAAACTAAGCTAGGCTTTTAAAAACTTCAATAACACTAAAGTAGTTTACTGCAGCAACTCAGTTTTATTGTAATCAAACTAACCATAATATAAAGCTACCAAATAGTAAGTTAGTGCAGAATAAAAGCATAAAAATAACATGAATAGTGTAAGTAAATGAAAACAGAGCTAAACAGAGGATGAGGTTCATGCTACTGTCACCGCCAGGTCTCAACCCGTGAACCACCATCCAACACCTTCATCCAAATTGCCGATAAGTTGTTGTTGCAGCAACATTATATGCATGTTGTAGCCGCCCGGACAGCAAAAATATGAAACGAAAATCAGCAGAAGCAACATAAGCAACTGGAAACCTTGATTGCCAAAAACCTTAACCGAACATGAAAGATTAGAAATGATTGTCCTTTGAGTCTCGGGTTTCCATTATCATGGCACAATCACCTCAACCCCGTGGATGAGGACCTTCAATAATGCACAAACGACAACATCGTGACCTCATTCATCAGTCAACATGCAAAATGGTTGAAGAAATGGTAAATGGTTGTAGCTATGCTAATAAATCATACATAAACAGTAAACAAAAATTAAAACCGAGAACCAACAAGTATATGAAAGTAATGGAACATAACATAAAAAAAAAAGTGTGATAAAAGACTATGCTAACTACTAGAACGAGATTTTCATCAAAAATAAAAGATTGTAAAATTTCAACAATGGTGCCCAAAGAAAAATAAACTAACGGAAATTGCTTTTAAAGAAAACAAGAAAGACTATTAAAAACTACTCTACCCTAGATTACATTACTTACCCTACTCCTACTCCTACTTCCTAATTAATTTTTCAATTGCCATCATGTTCTATTTATACACACACTTAGGGGTACAATGGTAATTTTTTCATCCTAGATGAGTTGGCATTGTTTGGCCACTTGTCTTTATTTGATTTGCTGCAGAGTAGATATTTCCACGTCATCAATCTTTTTGTCCAATTGGTTGTGCAATGTGACCCGACGTGTGTCTTCCAAAAGGTTCACACGGTGTCCGTCGATCTTATCATTTTGGAGCAAAAAAATTACGCACACCTGGCATCACGCGTGTCCAGACGACTGGTGACTCGGTCTACAAATTGGAAGTGGTTCAGTCTCCTTTAGCCCATTTTCAACCCAATTTCGACTGAAACGACTAAGTTTCATTCGGATTTAATTTATCTGCACATTAAAGAATTTTAATTAAATAAAGGGGATTATTAATAAAATAATATGGGGATTAAATAAATAATTAGGAATTTAAGCACAAATAATTCTATTAAGAATAGAATTATCACACCCCCAAACTTGAGCTTTTGTTTGTCCTCAAGAAAAACAAAAAAAATGTAGGAATGACAAGTATGAAACATAATAATTTCCCTAATATTATCCTCAAAGAAAAAGTACAGACTATGAAATCAAAGAATCACAATTATAAGTCCAACACTCAGAATCATTCAATCATAAGTCCTAACCCAAATTGGACTCCTCGTGTGTGTGTGAAAATGTCAAAGCTACTTCATAGTACATTATCCGGATCAAATTATGCAAACACAGTGAATGCAAAGTCAATGACATGTGATCATTCCCATAAGTTTGTTTTTCACTTCTCTCTCCACTAATGTAGTCACACTCAATCAAAGATCAATAGGACTTCATTAGGCTTGTAATGTAAGGTTGGGGCTAAGGTATGATAAAGTCAATTTAGGTTTAATTACCCCTTAACATGCATTACTTCTAGGATCTTAATGTAAGAGCTCAAATTATTTCTCTCAAACTTATTTATTTTGCTAAACATTTTATTCTATTTTTGTATTTTTCATCTTTCTTCTTTTCTTTTTTTTTTCTTTTTCTTTTATCACACATTTTTTTTTTAAATTTCACTATCACCAGATACTCATATGTACAAAGCTCGTAATATATCCCAATGACTTTTCATGCTTTCGGGGTAAGGGATAGGAACAGAGTAATTAAGCTAAGGAATTTTTGCAAGTGTATTTACAAAGAAAAACTTATTTAGCTCAGATGGGCGACTAGGGGTTAAGTATGTACAGGGATGGCTCGAAAGGCTCAAACGATCCAAAGATGGCCTAAATCATCTCCCTAATTAAGTGTGATCTAATATTTCGCCTCGAGATCAGATCAAACAAATTCTATAAAATGATGCACAAAATCAATTGAACAAATGCAATCCTATGTCCACATAAGCTTTCTCTAAATAAATATACAGATTTATGACATGACATGTGCGTAAGATGAGGAAATCACAATTAGAATCAAGACAAATTCAAGAACTCAACTTCATGCTTTTCATATAATCATGTTTCTCAGTCAATCAAAATCAGACTTAATCATGGGGTCATATCATCGGAATATGGGAAAACTACATGCTAAGCACTAAATCATCCCAAAATCAAACAATTTAAGCTCATATTTTCGAAACATTTTGAAATTTTTTTTCAATTTTGTCAAAATTTTTAAAAAATGCTCAAGTGATATCCCCTTCCCCAAACTTAAAGTGCACAGTGTCCTCATTGTGCAAATAATATAAACATTTAAGCTTAAGAACATAGTACTCCCCTTTCTGATGATGATGACGAACAACTGAAGCTTGATTGAAAACATAATACTGTAAAGGAAATCTGTAAAATAAAGAAAGAAAGAAACAACGGAAAAGAAAAAGAACTATATACAAAGTGAAAAGAAAAATTGAGCCACTTCAAATGCAGCTAAAGAACACAACACTCAGCAGCAGGCCGAAGAGTAGGAGGATCAGCCAGAGTGGTGACAAAATGTTGACAGTTAACTCCTCCTTAGCTCGATCTACTTCCCTCCTTCTTTCAGATTTCTTGTGCTTAAGCCTTATATCCTCCTCAATCTCTATTTTAAAACACTCTTGAGAGTCATCAGGGAGCTTCAAAGGTTTGAAAACATTAAACTTCACTTCCTGATCTTGGACTCTCATCGTTAACTCCTCTTTTTTTCACGTCAATCAAAGTCTTACCTGTAGCTAGGAAAGGTCTGCCTAGTATAATGAGGACTTCCCTATCTTCCTCCATATCCAAAACAATAAAATCAGCAGGAAAAATAAATTTGTCCACTTTTACTAAAACATCCTTAATGACGCCCTTTGGGTATTTAATGGATCGATCAGCCAACTGGAGGGTCACATGGTAGGCTTGACATCCCCTATTCCTAACTTTTGGTGGATTGACCAAGGCATCAAATTTATACTGGCTCCTAAATCACACAGGGCTCTACCAAAGAAAAGATTTCCAATAGTGCAGGGTATGGTAAAACTCTCGGGATCCTTGAGCTTGGGGGGTAATTTCCTCTGGATAATTGCACTACATTCCCCAGTTAAGGCCACCGTCTCATAATCTTCCAATCTTCTCATCCTCGAGAGGATATCCTTCAGAAACTTCACATAACTTGGCATTTGCTCTAAGGCATCTGCGAAAGGACTGTTGATGTGAAGTTTCTCAAAGACCTCAAGAAATTTGGCGAATTGTTGATCAAGCTTTTGGTTTTGAAACCTCTGAGGAAAAGGTACTGGTGGTCTAACTTGAGGCAATGTAGTGGAAACCTATGTAGAATCAGAGGATGAGGAAGGCAGTGAAGAAGAAGACGGCATAGATGAAGAAGCACTTATCTTTGATTCCTTGGCAGCCTGATCCTGATGTTCCTGCTCTTTCTGAGCTGCTTCGTTAGAACTTAAGGATTCTTCAACTCTGTGTTGTTCAGGGCTGGACTTAACTTGTGGTTCATCTAGCTCTCTACCACTCCTAAGGGTGATGGATCTAACATGTTCCTTACCCTCCCTTTGCCTAACAGGATTAACTTCAGTATTACTGAGGAGGGTCCCTTGTGGATGCTGGCTAAGAGTACTAGCTATTTGTCCAACCTGAACTTCTAAATTCTTAATTGAGACAGCTTGATTTTGCAGGATAGTCCTGAACATTTCCTCAAGCGAGGGCTTCTTCTCAGCTGCTGGTGCATGGTAAAGTTAAGGTTGCACAGGCTGTGGTGGTGGTGGTGGTTGATGGAAGTGAGGTAGAAGATGTTAAAACTATTGTGGGGGTGGTTGATGAGGTAGATGATATGGAAATTACGGCTGTGGTGGTACCTGAACCGGTGGAGCTTAAAACCAAGGAGTCCTACAGGTCTAGAGCTAAAAGTTTACCCTTGGTTTTGGCTCTAGGAGAAGTTAGGATGGTTCCTCCACCCGGATTATAGGTGTTTGAAAAAGAGTTGTTCTGTTGCTAGGGGGCAACATACTGAATCGATTCTAAGTTAAGCAGACACATATTTATAGAGTGGGTACCACTACATAGCTCGCAGGAAAGAAAAGGACTTTGGACAGAATAAATAGGATTAGGACTGGTAGAAGGATTATGTTGGGTACTGAGCGACTCTACCTTCTTCGTAAGATTAGCAATTTGAGAGGTCAAGGTAGACAGCGTGTCGAGCTCATAAATACCCGTCGACTTCTTTGGCAATTGCCTCTCCGAGGACCATAAATAGTTGTTAGCAGCCATCTTGTCCAAAAGCTCGTAAGCTTCCTCCTCTATTTTACACATTAGCGCTCCACCCGTAGCAGCCTCAACAATGGTCCTATTCTAGCTTGTAAGTCTGTTGTAGAAGGTTTGGACTTGCAACCACAAAGGTAGACCATGGTGAGGGCACTTCCTAAGAAGCTCCTTATATCGTTCCCATACTTCGTAAAGAGATTCAGAGTTGAACTGGGCAAAGGAAGATATATCACTACGGAGTCTGGCCATTTTAGAGGGAGGGAAAAACATAGCTAGAAATTGGTGGGCTAACTCATCCCATGTAGAAATGGATCCTGGAGGCAAGGAGGTTAACCAGTGTCGCACCCTATCCCTAAGCGAGAAGGGGAATAATCTAAGCCTAAGCGCATCATCAGATAATCCATTGTGCTTGAACGTGTAGCACAAGTCCAGGAATTACCCGATGTGAGTATGTGGGTCATCGTACGGAAGCCCACTGAACTGTAAGAGGTCTGGATCATCTGGAGGATGGAAGGCTTAATTTCGAAGTTGTTAGTCGGGACAGCTGATAGCCTAATGCCGGTATAATAACCTCCAATAGTCGGCATTGCATAATCTCCAACGGTCTTAATTTCCCTATTTTCTGCCATGATACTTTGCAGCAGAGCTAATAATTTCCTAGAATCCTTTCGAATTTTTCTAAGAGTGCGTTTAATTTCAGAATCTAAAGGAAACCAATCATAACTTCTGGCTCTACGCATTCAAACATCAAAAAGTCCTTAGAAATTTTTTTTTAAGTTTTTTAATTTTTCAATTTTTTTTAATTAATTATGAAAAAATTTAACTAACCTAAGTAAGGTTCTAAATATTTAAAAGCTAAATATTTACAAGCTAGAATTACACCTAAGCATAATTTCACCGATATTAATTACTGGCTAATTAAGAGTTCCCCGGCAACGGCGCTAAAAACTTAGTACGATCTAAACGTATTATTCGCAAGTGCACGGATCGTACAAGTAATAATGGGATTTGAGTCCCGAGTTATCGTCCCACAGAGAAGTTGATCAGCCTAATTAACTACCGGTTAATCTTACCCTAAGTATATCCTAGCAAATTATGAAGTGATGGGTGATCTACAAGGCTAACAGTACTCGAAATAATAAAACTATAAAATAAAGAAAATAAAAACGAGTGAAGTTACCTACAATGCTCCAAGCAATTAAAAGCAAGAACCTACACAAGATAATTAAAACAGTTAAAATTAATTAACGCAATTAAAATAAAATGCAAATATGAAAATAACTAAAACAAGACTAATTAAACTAAAATTAAATAATCCTAAAACAAAATGTGCATGTAATTAAACTAACTAAGAAAATGCAATTTAAACTAACTTAGAGTCTAATAAAATAAAAATCTACTTACCTAAAGAATTTTTTAAACTTAACTCTAACTAAATGCTAACAATAAAACAAAATCTAACTAATGCATGAAAATATTTTTGGATTAAATTAAAAATGAAAACAAACTTAAAATTGCATGGAATAAATCTACCCCTAATCTAATTCTAAATGAACACTTGATTAACTATCAACCTAATTAAAACTAAGTTTTATACCACTAAACAATAATGCTAACATACAATTTAATTAAAGACTCTAATCTAAGCTAACAAGGATTAATAAAAATATAAAAATAGGCATTCATGAAAAACTGGATATGTGCAGAATGAAATGCCAAACATGGCCTTAAGCTAACTTCCACAGAGAATGGAGTCCCGACAGTGTACTGTACACTATACAAATTGCAATTTCTCCTCAGCTCCTGGTACTGTCCGATTCTTGCCATACTGCACATTCCTTGGCCAAACCTACTCAGCTCCCAACAGCACAGCACCCATGTACTGCCAACATTGCAGTTTGCTCAATCTGGGATCAGTTTCGATCCCAGCTGTCACCAGTCCTGCACGAGTTCTCCTGAGCTAATTCTGCTTTAGCAGCGCACATCCTGCTTCAGTCCAGATTCATGACTCCTACATCCTGCACCAGAAATAGAACAATAGCAAAGGCAAGATACGGGTGAAGTGGAAGAGCTTTTGTCACTGGAATAACAAACATATCAGCTCCCAACCTCATTTTGTAATCAAGCGTTGTACTGCTCCAACATTCTCAACAAACCATTTCAACTAGGGACACCAAGAAAAATTAAATCAGTGAAACAAAACAAAAAGGGAATGCGAGGCAAAACCATACAAGCCTAGATCATGCTTTAAGCTAACGATGAACTAAAAAAATATAAGTAAGTTGGATCATAACAGAAACTTGAAATAAGAAAACCTTTACCGAACATGAAAGATTAGAAACTAAGCTAGTCTTTTAAAAACTTCAATAACACTAAAGTAGCTTACTATAGCAGCTCAGTTTTATTGTAACCAAACTAACCATAATATAAAGCTACCAAATATTAAGTTAGTGCAGAATAAAAGCATAAAAATAACATGAACAGTGCAAGTAAATGAAAACAGAGCTAAACAGAGGATGAGGTTCATGCTACTGTCACCGCCAGGTCTCAACCCATGAACCACCATCTAACACCTTCATCTAAGTTGCCGATAAGTTGTTGTTGCAGCAACCTTATATGCATGCTGTAGCAGTCCGGACAGCCAAAATATGAAACGAAAATCAACAGAAGCAACATAAGCAACTGGAAACCTTGATTGCTGAAAACCTTAACCGAACATGAAAGATTAGAAATGACTCTGCTTTGAGTCTCGGGTTTCCATTATCATGGCACAATCACCTTAACCTCGTGGATGAGGACCTTCAATAATGCACAAACGACAGCATCGTAACCTCATTCATCAGTCATCATGCAAAATGGTTAAAGAAATGGTAAATGGTTGTAGCTATGCTAATCAATCATACATAAACAGTAAAAAAAAAAAATTTAAAATCGAGAACCAACAAGTATATAAAAGTAACGAAACATAACATAAAAAAAGTGTGATAAAAGACTATGCTAACTACTAGAATGAGATTTTCATAAAAAATAAAAGCCTGTAAAATTTCAACAATGGTGCCCAAAGAAAAATAAACTAACGAAAATTGCTTTTAACAAAAATAAGAAAGACTATTAAAAACTATTCTACCCTAGATTACATTACTTACCCTACTCCTACTCCTACTTCCTAATTAATTTTTCAATTGCCATCATGTTCTATTTATACACACACTTAAGGGTACAATGGAAATTTTCCCATCCTAGATGAGTTGGCATTGTTTGGCCACTTGTCTTCATTTCTGCAGAGTAGATATTTCCACGTCATCAATTTTTTTGTCCAGTTGGTTGTGCAATGTGACCCGACGTGTGTCTTCCAGAAGGTTCGCACGGTGTCCGTCGATCTTATTTTTTTAGAGCGAATAAAATACGGACACCTGGCATAACGCGTGTCCAGGCGACTGGTGACTCGGTTTGCAAATTGGAAGTGTTCCTGTCTCCTTTAGCCCATTTTCAGCCCAATTTTAACTAAAACGACTGAGTTTCATCCAGAGTTAATTTATCTGCACATTAAAGAATTTTAATTAAATAAAGGGGATTATTAATAAAATAATATGAGGATTAAATAAATAATTAGGAATTTAAGCACAAATAATTCTATTAAAAATAGAATTATCATTTCCCCCTCAAAAGGGATTATGAGGTTCGGGAAGAAGGGTAAGTTGAGCCCTCGATATATCAGACCATTTGAGATATTGGAGTGACTGGGAGATAAGGCCTATAGGCTAGCATTGCCACCGGAGCTACCAAGCATTCAGAGTGTCTTCCACGTATCTTTAAAAGTACCATCCCGATCTAACCCATGTGATTCGTTATGAGCCATTGGAGCTCAAGGATGATCTGTCAAATGTAGAGAGACCGATCCAGATACTGGATAGAAAGTGTCACGACCCATTTTCATTCCCTTTAACCGAAAATCACTATAAATTTTTTGTGTTTTATTGTTACCTTACCCGATCGTGAACAAACTCACCACATATAGTTGGGCTATGAGTAAATAATAATCCACTCGCAATATCCATTCTCAGTTAATAAAACTGATGTCATACATTTGAACGTCAATCATTCATTTATACAAAATATGATTATTGACATCTACTTCCCCCATAATTGCATTTCAATTGGCTATTGTGCTTTTCAATTGTTTAGATACAAAAAGGAATCACTGTGTATACCTTTGAGTGATGGAGATGCAGCGGATGTCTTAACCAAAATGCCTCAGTCCTCACTGGGCAACTATGTACGCTCTGTAGAGGGGGGAAATAGAGAGGGATGATGTAAGACCCACTATTATTATCTGTTGATGTATTTCCTTATGATTCATGTGATGTACATTTTCAGATATTCAATGAATCATAAGAAGAGCTTTGACTGAAATACAATTTGCAAGTAGAATAAAAATAAAATCTCGGTGAACGTCGGAAGTAGTCAAATACGGATCGAAATGGCCACAGGCCAAACGGAAAGGATCGAAAATGAAGTTTACCGAAAATACGAAATTAAATAAGAAAAGATGGTGGATGTATGAAGGAAAGTTAGGTTAATTTGGTTCCGAAACAAGTGCAGGGATAAAACGGTCAAAAGACCGAAATTCGAGATAAATTCGATAAGAAAAAATTTAATAAAAAATAAGGATTTATAATATCTTGATCAATAAAGAGGAAATTATATAATTTTGAGTCTAATTGATCAAGATCCAGAATTTTTAGGAATACCAAAAAGTCACCTGGGATAATATCTCAAAAATACGGAGAAATTATACCGAAAAAATGATTAAAAATATAATAAATAAATTAAATTAAATTAAATTAAATTATTTGGAATAGATTAATAGATTTTATAGATATTTTAGAATATATTTGAATATTTTAATGAATATTTTAAAAATAAAATAATTTATAAATAATAATAATAAAAGAGGCTGAAAATCAAAAAACTCGGGAGAACCCAAAAACAGAAATCGAAAATGACTCGCGAGAACCGACGAGCCCGAGGATACACCGGCGATCCTTGACCGCCGACGAGCAGCCGAGGAGAAAGAGGAGAGGCTGACGATCACGTGGACACCGGAGACACTCCGTCAGGTGACCGGAGGTCGCCGATCGTAGCGAAAAGGGCCGATTCCCGGTGAACCACTGTGACTGGGCTGGAACGGAAGCCATCGACGAGTTCAGGGGGAGGAACCGGTTCTTTTGAGATCGGTATCGACCGGCAAGATCGTCAGAAATGTCGACGACGGCAAAGTGACAGAAACGGCACCGTTTGGCCGAAAGGAAAGGGAAGGAAAAGGTGGGAAAAGGAAGGAAAGAGGAAAGGAAAGGAAAAGAAAAGAAAAGAAAAGAAAGGAAAAAAAAAGGAAAACGAAAGAAAATTTACCAGGGAGGACTCGAGATTCGAGTAAGTTGACCGAGGGTCAAGATTGACCTACGGGTAAATTCCAAAA
Source organism: Firmiana major (assembly GCA_033439115.1). Lineage (NCBI taxonomy): Eukaryota > Viridiplantae > Streptophyta > Magnoliopsida > Malvales > Malvaceae > Firmiana > Firmiana major. The sequence goes on from CM065909.1 coordinate 6,585,891, forward strand.
ATTTAATTAATATTATATTTAATGGAAAATAACCCGAATTTACCTAATTGTGCAGTTTTTCGATAAAGCCCGAACGAGAGCCGATTGAGCTCCGATTCTCGTACCCCGCATCATATTGGGTAAGTATATTTTAATTACGGTAATATGAGTCCTTTAATATAGAGTTTCGATTATTTTACGAAATTTATGGATTAATTCTGTATAAAAGGGATATTAATCGGATTTACAACGTAAATACTGTAAATAGTATACGAGCTATCCAATAAGTTTGGAATGAAGCCCGATGATTATTGGTAAGCTGAATAAGCTCAGTAAACCCGAAGAAGGGATTTAATAAGTAAAAACGGGCCCGAGGCCTATTAAAGTGCAATCGGGCCCAATAAAGTAAAACGGGCTCAGTACGTTAGATTCGATCAGTAAATGTCATATACTATAAAGATAATTGAATTGACCCCAATTATGTGGTTATATGCAGTTTCGTAGACTTGGTTAATGCGCAGTTGGATCGAGAGATCGAGTATTATCGAGACGAGATAAGGTTGCGCGTGATTCCAGGTAAGGGAATTTTGTAGGTGCATAGAGATACCTATACATATTTTTGAAGGGATTTACAGGGTCTAGAATTTCATAAATTATATAGAAACGAAATAATGATTTTTATGAAAACCGGGGTATAAGTGAATAAAGGAAAAAGATGATATTGCCCCTGAGAGTAAAATTTACAAAAATGGTAGTAAGGCAGATAAATTGCATGATTTCATGTTTTTATTGTTTTATATAAATGTATTGCTGTGGTTTAAGCAAATTTACACATAAGTTGGCTGTTGATTTTATAAATTATACGAAAAGGTACCGGTTTGTACCAGTTATGATTTTAAGAGATGTTTTATCAAGATTGAGCCACCTATCATGTTTATACGAGTAAAAAGAGTGCTAGTGTCATACTCGCACTGAATATTTCCTGATTTATTACTCATAAAAAGTCGTATTGGAGCATTACTCGTACAAGAAATTTGTGTATGTACAAAACTGTGCTGGAGCTTCGCTCGCACGAGATTTTAGATATCATGATATGCATAGCGTGGTGCTGGAGCTTCGCTCGCACTAGACGTGAGTTGACATGCATATGGTCGTGCGGAAGCCTCCTGTAGACTGTGTCGCAGAGAGTTGAGATGCTCGCACGTATACTTTGAGACATGGGTTGGTTATCGACATAGTATTGGGGTGGATAAGACCTACGGCAGGCACCCTCAGACTATGATATGGGTCCACGAAGTACAATGTACCGTGTATGTCACACGGAGTACGCTGACCGTGCAGTCATGATGACTCGATGATGTTACTTGATATTCTGGCTGGTAAGAATTAACCCCACCTCCCGTTGCAGTTGTGATGCCCCGTACACCAGGATCCGTGTAGCCTGGGATCACAGGGACAAATTATGGCCATAGTCCTCGATTTTCATACAGTAACCTACATGCCTCACATGATATCATACGGTCTGGATAGACCAGGACAAACTCGAAGGAGGGGTAATGTCCCGATTTATGTATTTAAAAGAGATGTGATTTAATGAATCAAGGTATTCCCGAGTGATGGGTTTATCCTTGATGTGATGAGTTTATGATTAAACAAATAAGTTTTAAAGTGAAGAGTTTATGATGAAACTAATAAGTTTTAATGTGACGAGCATGAGATGTCACACATGATGATTTTTCCATGTTGATTTTATATGTCAATTTCATGATTTCTCTTAATGATATACATACATATGGCATCGTTTTAGTCATATCTCATACTCCAAATATAAACGATTTTATATCATGATATTATCAGCACGTAGATAGTATAGTTATCTACCTGCTTACATTATTGCCTTACTGAGCAAGTTTCGCTCACCCTTTCATTTTTCACCCTCCACAGAGCATCTACAGTAGTCGAGAGCGAGTAGAGATTGCATCCCGGGTTGTCTGCTACTCCCATCGCAAATCAGTTATACACATGTACAATTTTGTATCTAAACAATTAATAGCACAGTTTTGTAACGAATGTAATTATGGGGGTGTAAATATATGGTAACATATGTACATACAGTTGTATAATATGTATACTTAGTATTTCACTGTCTGAAATTCTAACATGATTACCATGGTAAGAATGATATGATCAAATAGGATAAGAGTTGGGATTATTACTGACTCGTAGCCCAACTCGTTAAAAAATGGAATTTGTCCCGAAGAGGTGAGAAGTATAGAAAAAGTGAAAACTTTGTAGTGATTTTGTTAGAACGGGTCGTGACAAAAGGTGGTATCAGAGCTAGAGTTGGTCGGATATGAGTCTGTAATAATAGTTAAGAAATTAAATCCCCATAATATTATGCTTTGTTTAGATATAACTATGTATACCAATATGGAACTAGACTAATAAATGGTCGTGGATGCAGGAACTTAGGCATTATGCCTGTTACTCACCGTGGTAAAGGGGCAAGTTCACGTGCTAGAGGCCGTAGAGGTAGGCCAGAGAGGCGTGCAGAGCCATAGACTAGTCAGGCTTTGCAGGACCCTATTGAGAGACCAGGGGATACTAAGGCACGCTTTGCTAGGATTGAGCGAAGTATAGAAAGTCTTGTTGAGATAGTTACACAGACGTTAGGGGCTGGTGATAGATGAGGCCCAATTGGACAGCCTACTGCTATTGGACAGAATATAGAGACTGTTACACCACCACTGGTTCAGGATACAGCCTCTCCTATCACTCCACAGCCGAGTGGTAGTGATCTGGGCTATGACCGTGAGCTAGACAGATGGATTGAGACTAGCCAGTTTTAGACCTCTAGTTTTCAGAGGAGTGAAGGACCTGGTTATTGCAGAGGATTGGATATATGAGATGGAGAAATTATATGAGTTCTTCAGATGTACATCGACTGAGAGGATTGCCTTTGCCGTATTTATGCTGAAGGGTGAGGCAGAGCATTGATGGAGGTCTACTGTGTTTATCTTGAGAGCCCGACACTTAGTGATTACTTGGGAGATATTTCTAGAGGCTTTTAGAAGGTAGTATATTTCGGCCACTGCACAGCGGAGATTACGGATGGAGTTTATGAGTTTGGTTCAGGGGAACCGCTCCGTTGATGAGTATGAGTCGAGGTTCATATCCTTGGGGAGGTATGACCTAAATACATTGAGCAGTGAGAGTCGAAAGGTTTAAAAATTCATAGATGGATTAAGACCAGCCATCAGATCTAAGTTAGCTCCGTTTAACGTCTCTACTTATGAGGAGGCTGTACACAGAGCTCAGTTGTGTGAGCAAGATTTTGAGCGGAGTGCCTCAGAGTTTGGGAAGGTCAGCAGAGCTAGAGATAGAGATCGAAAGAGATCCGGAGGGGATAGGGTGATCAGGAGAGGAGGTCAGAGGTTTGCTGATAAAAGACCTCGGATTAAGGAGATACAGGAGAGGACAGGTAAGCCTCCTTTATATCCGACTTTACCATCATCGAGAGGTATAGTTATTGGAGGGACACGGTCGACTACCGAGCAGTGTAGGAGATGTGGTAGATTTCATGGTACTAGGCCTTGTCCGACGACTACTGGGGTATGTTTTCATTGTGGGAAGCCAGGGCATGTTATAAGAAACTGTCCCGAGATGATTACGACTGCCCCACAGAAGGGCAAAGAGCCAGAGAGAGCTCCTGTTGAGACTCCTGCTCCTAGGAGAAGAGCTACTGCTGAGGAGAATGGGAAGCAGGTTATGGGCAGAGGGAGAGTGCATGCATTGGATTAGGACACCACAGATGCTTCAGCAGATGAGATTAAAGGTACTATCCTAATTTTTGATTTAGAAGCATTTGTGTTATTTGATTCTGATGCTACACACTCCTTCATATCGCCTTCATTTGCACATAAGTTGTTGAAGTATGTACAGCCTACATTGTTAGATAGAATGTTGTTAATCTCTACACCTATGAATGATAGTTAGTTGACTGAGTATGTATATAGAGATTGTAGGCTGAGAATAGGGGGAAAGGATATGTCAGTCGACCTTGTCTTACTGAATATGAGGGATTTTGATGTAATTTTAGGAATGGATTGGCTGACTGCAAACCATGTTGTTTTAGATTGCTATGCTAAGACAGTAATGTTTTCAGGGATAGATAGTCTTACTGTAAGTTTTGCAGAAAAGAAAAAAAGGCATATAATTATTGCATTTGGAAAAGTATAGTTGAAATTCATCATATTTGTGAGGTAAATTTATTTATTAATAATGGATGCTTATATGATGAATTATGTTACTAATGGTGGAAATGGTATTTTGAAGGGTTCATTGCATATGTGGTTGACATAGATAAGGCACGTCCGAAATTGAGAGACATTCCAGTTGTGACAGAATTTCCAGATGTCGTTTTGGATGAGTTACCAGGGTTACCGCCAGTGCAGGAGACAGAGTTCATTATTGATTTGACACTTGGTACAGAGTCGATATCTAGACCACCATACAGGATGGCTCCAGTTGAGTTGGAGGAGTTGAGGAAACAGTTACAGGAATTATTAGAGAAGGGGTTCATCAGACCGAGTGTGTCGCTGTGGGGAGCACCGGTTCTGTTTGTAAGGAAGAAGGATGGGAGCCTTCGATTATGTATCGACTATCGATTGTTGAACAAGGCTACCATCAAGAACAAGTATCCCCTTCCGAGGATTGATGATTTACTGGGTCAGCTACGGGGAGCACAAGTCTTTTTTAAGATTGATCTGAGATCTGGGTACCATCAGTTGAGAGTTCGGGATGGAGATGTACCCAAGACAGCTTTTCGCACCCGTTATAGTCACTGTGAGTTTATGGTCATGCCATTCGGGTTGACGAACGCTCCCGCAGCTTTTATATCATTAATGAATAGGTGTTTCGGCCTTATTTGGATCAATTTGTGATAGTGTTCATCGATGACATCCTGGTTTATTCAAAATCCAGAGAAGAGCATGAGCAGCATCTGAGGATTATATTGCAGACCCCCCGTGAGAAGCAGTTGTATGCTAAACTCAGTAAGTGTGACTTTTGGCTTGAGCAGATCTCCTTCTTGGGACATATTGTGTCAAAGGATGATGTATCAGTAGACCCATCCAAGATTGAGGCAGTAGTTCAGTGGCAGAGGCCTCAGAAGCTACGGAGATCAGGAGCTTTCTGGGTTTAGCTGGATATTATCGGCAGTTTGTAGAGGGGTTTTCAAGAGTGGCTGCTCCGTTGACACATCTCACTCAGAAGAGTGTTGCATTTGAGTGGGACGACAGATGTGAGGAGAGTTTTCAGGAGCTGAAGCGTCGATTGACCACTGCTCCGATTCTCACCATTCCTACCAGCTCAGGAGGTTTTTCTGTTTACACAGACGCTTCTTACCAAGGACTGGGCTGTGTATTGATGCAGGACAGGAAGGTAGTCGCTTATGGATCCAGACAGCTGAAGGATCATGAGAGGAACTACCCGACCCACGACTTAGAGTTGGCGACCGTAGTGTTTGCATTGAAGATATGGCGCCACTATCTGTATGGTGAGAAATTCCAGGTATTTACCGATCATAAAAGCCTCAAGTATTTGTTCTCGCAGAAGGAATTGAACATGAGACAGAGAAGGTGGCTTGAGCTTCTAAAAGATTACGATTGTGAGATCCTATACCACCCAGGTAAGGTGAATGTAGTAGCTGATGCGTTGAGCAGGAAGCACCTCACGTTGGTTTCTTATATGATGGTACAGGAACACGAGTTGTTAGAGCAGTTTGCGAGCCTCAGTTTGGATGTGATTCTGCTTGATGTTGAGAGTGGTTATATGATTGGTAGCCTGCGGTTAGAGCCGGATTTGATGGAGCGGATCCGACAGGCTCAGCGTGATGATAAGCAGTGTATTGAGATAGTCAGGCAGATACAAAGGGGTATTGAGACTGAGTTTGAGTTGAGTTCGGATGGATTATTGAGGTTTCGAGATAGGATATGTGTTCCCGAGGATCTTGAGATCAGGAGGTTGATCTTGACAGAAGCTCATTCGTCGAGGTATACCTTGCATCTGGGTAGTACAAAGATGAATCAAAATCTCCGGAAGGTATACTGGTGGTCGGGGATGAAGAGAGATATAGCAAAGTTTGTTGCGAGATGTCTCGTCTGTCAGCAGGTGAAGGTAGAGCATCAGAAGCCTGCAGGATTATTGCAGCCTCTACCTATACCGACTTGGAAGTGGGAGCATGTCACCATAGACTTTGTGATGGGTTTACCGATGACTCGCAGGGGAAATGATGCCATATGGGTGATAGTTAACAGATTGACGAAGTCGGCACATTTCCTAGCTATGAGAGTCACCGATACTCTGAGTAGATTGGCGAAACTATATGTGCGTGAGATTTTGAGACTGCATGGTGTCCCAGTGAGTATTGTGTCAGACATGGATTCCCGTTTCACTTCCCATTTCTGGGAACACTTTCAGGAAGCTATGGGAACCCAGTTGAGATTCAGTACAGCTTTCCATCCTCAGACAGATGGGCAGTCAGAGAGGACTATATAGACCCTCGAGGATATGTTGAGAGCTTGTGTACTTGATTTTAGAGGCTCCTGGGATGATCACCTACCACTCGCAGAGTTCACCTACAATAACAGTTATCATTCGAGTATCGGGATGGCACCATATGAGGCCTTGTATGGCCGTAGATGTCGTTCTCCTGTGGGATGGGAGGAGGTTGGTGACAGACAGATATTCGCTCCCGATTCGATACGTCAGGCCTCTGAAGATGTCCAGTTGATTTGTGAGAGGTTAAGGACAGCTTAGAGTCGACATAAGAGTTATGCTAACAGGAGACGTAGACCGTTGGAGTCTACAGCAGGGGAGTCAGTATTTTTGAAAGTTTCTCCTTCCAAGGGTATTACTAGATTCAGAAAGAGAGGGAAGTTAAACCCTCGCTTCATAGGACCTTTTGAGATACTCGAGAGAGTGGGAGATCGAGCTTATAGGCTAGCGTTGCCACCAAAGCTAGCAAATGTCCATAACGTCTTCCACATCTCCATGCTTCGGAAGTATCAGTCGGATCCGTCGCATGTGATCAGATACGAGCCACTGGAACTCAGTGAGAGTATGCCCTATGTCGAGAGATCGATACAGATTGTGGATAGGAAGGAGAAGGTATTGAGATCGAAGACGATTCCCCTGGTGAAAGTACTGTGGCAGCATCACACTCCGAAAGAAGCGAATTGGGAGTTAGAGAGTTTGATGAAAGAGAAGTATCCGGAGTTGTTCAGAAACTGATTTGGTTCCAATTTGGAGGACCAAATTCTTTTAGTGGGGGAGATTATGTAAGACCCACTTTTATTATCTGTTGATGTATTTCCTTATGATTCATGTGAAGTACATTTTCATATATTCAATGAATCATAAGAAGAGCTTTGACTGAAATACAATTTGCAAGTAGAATAAAAATGAAATCTCGGTGAACGTTGGAAGTAGTCAAATACGGATCGAAATGGCCACAGGCCAAACGGAAAGGATCAAATATGAAGTTTACCGAAAATACGAAATTAAATAAGAAAATATGGTGGATGTATGAAGGAAAGTTAGGTTAATTTGGTTCCGAAACAAGTGCAGGGGTAAAACGGTCAAAAGATCAAAATTCGGGATAAATTCGATAAGAAAAAATTTAATTAAAAATAAGGATTTAGAATATCTTGATCAATAATGAGGAAATTATATAATTTTGAGTCCAATTGCTCAAGATCCAAAATTTTTAAGAATACGGAAAAGTCACCCGGGACAATATCTTGAAAATACGGAGAAATTATACCGGAAAAATGATTAAAAATATAATAAATAAATTAAATTATTTGGAATAGATTAATAGATTTTGTAGATATTTTAGAATATATTTGAATATCTTAATGAATATTTTAATAATAAAAGAATTTATAAATAATAATAATAATAAAAAAGAGGCTGAAAATCGAAAAACTCGGGAGAACCCGAAAACAGAAACTGAAAACAACCCACGAGAACCGACGAGCCCGAGGATACACCGGCGATCCTTGACCACCGACGAGCAGCCGAGGAGAAAGAGGAGAGGTCGACGATCACGTGGACACTGGAGACGCACCGTGAGGTGACCGGAGGACGCCGATCGAAGCGAAGGAAATCGAGGGAGAAACAAGCCGATTCCCGGTGATCCACCGTGACTGGGCTGGAACGGAAGCCACAGACGCGTTCAGGGGGAAGAACCTGTTCTTTTGAGACCGGTATCGGTCGGCAAGACCGTCGAAAATGCCGACGACGGCAAAGTGACAGAAACGGCACCGTTTGGCCGAAAGGAAAGGGAAGGAAAAGGAGGGAAAAGGAAGGAAAGATGAAAGGAAAGGAAAAGAAAAGAAAAGAAAAGAAAAGAAAAGAAAAGCAAGGAAAAAAAAAGGGAAAAGGAAAGAAAATTTACAGGGGACGACTCGAGATTCGGGTAAGTTGACCAAGGGTCGAGATTGACCTACGGGTAAATTCTGAAAATTTAATTAATATTATATTTAATGGAAAATAACCCGGATTTACCTAATTGTGCAGTTTTTCGATAAAGCCCGAACGAGAGCCGATTGAGCTCCGATTCTCGTACCCCGCATCATATTGGGTAAGTATATTTTAATTACGATAATATGAGTCCTTTAATACAGAGTTTCGATTATTTTACAAAATTTACGGATTAATTCTGTATAAAAGGGATATTAATCGGATTTACAACGTAATTACCGTAAATAGTATACGGGCTATCCAATAAGTTTGAAACGAAGCCCGATGATTATTGGTAAGCTGAATAAGCCCAGTAAACCCAAAGAAGGGATTTAATAAGTAAAAACGGGCCCGAGGCCTATTAAAGTGCAATCGGGCCCAATAAAGTAAAACAGACTCAGTACGTTAGATTTGATCAGTAAATGTGATATACTGATAAAGATAATTGAATTGACCCCAATTATGTGGTTATATGCAGTTCCGTAGACTTGGTTGACGTGCAGTTGGATCGAGAGATCGAGTATTATCGAGACGAGATAAGGTTGTGCGTGATTCCAGGTAAGGGAATTTTGTAGGTGCATAAAGATACCTATACATATTTTTGAGGGGATTTACAGGGTCTAGAATTACATAAATTATATAGAAACGAAATAATGATTTTTACGACAACCAGGGCATAAGTGAATAAAGGAAAAAGATGATATTGCCCCTGGGAGTAAAATTTACAAAAAGGGTAGTAAGGCAGATAAATTGCATGATTTCATGTTTTTATTATTTTATATGAATGTATTGCTTTGGTTTAAGCAAATTTACACATAGGTTGGCTGTTGATTTTATAAATTATACGAAAAGGTACCGGTTTGTACCGGTTATGATTTTAAGAGATGTTTTATCAAGATTGAGCCACCTATCATGTTTATACAAGTAAAAAGAGTGCTAGAGTCATACTCGCACTGAATATTCCTGATTTATTACTCATAAAAAGCCGTACTCGAGCATTGCTCGTACGAGAAATTTGTGTATGTACAAAACCATGTTGGAGCTTCGCTCGCACGAGATTTTAGATATCATGATATGCATAGCGTGGTGCTGGAGCTTCGCTCGCACTAGACGTGAGTTAACATGCATATGGTCGTGCAGAAGCCTCCTGTAGACTGTGTGTCGCAGAGAGTTGAGATGCTCGCACGTATACTTTGAGACATAGGTTGGTTATCGACATAGTATTGGGGTGGATAAGACCTACGGCAGGCACCCCCAGACTATGATATGGGTCCACGGAGTACGATGTACCATGTATGTCACACGGAGTACGCTGTACCGTGCAGTCATGATGACTCGATGATGTTACTTGATATTCTGGCGGGTAGGAATTGACCCCACCTCCCGTTGCAGTTGTGATGCCCCGCACACCGAGATCCGTGTGGCCTGGGATCACAGGGACAAATTATGGCCATAGTCCTCGATTTTTATACAGTAATCTACATGCCTCACATGATATCATACGGTCTGGATAGACCAGGACAAACCCGAAGGAGGGGTAATGTCCCAATTTATGTTTTTAAAAGAGATGTGATTTAATGAATCAAGGTATTCCCGAGTGATGGGTTTACCCTTGATGTGATGAGTTTATGATTAAACAAATAAGTTTTAAAGTGAAGAGTTTATGATGAAACTAATAAGTTTTAATGTGACGAGCATGAGACGTCACATATGATGATTTTTCTATGTTGATTTTATATGTCAATTTCATGATTTCTCTTATATGATATACATACATATGGCATTGTTTTAGTCATATCTCATGCTCCAAATATAAACTATTTTATATCATGATATTATCAGCACGTAGATAGTATAGTTATCTACCTGCTTACATTATTACCTTATTGAGCAAGTTTCGCTCACCCTTTCATTTTCCACCCTCCACAGAGCATCTACAGTAGTCGAGAGCGAGTAGAGATTGCATCCCTAGTTGTCCGCTGCTCCCATCGCAAATCAGTTATACACATGTACAGTTTGTATCTAAACAATTAATAGCATAGTTTTGTAACGAATGTAATTATGGGAGATGTAAATATATAGAAACATATGTACATACAGTTGTATAATATATATACTTAGTATTTCACTGTCTGAAATTCTAACATGATTACCATGGTAAGAATGATATGATCAAATGGGATAAGAGTTGGGATTATTACTGACTCATAGCCCAACTCGTTAAAAAATGGAATTTGTCACGAAAAGGTGAGAAGTATAGAAAAAGCGAAAACTTTGTAGTGATTTTGTTAGAACAGGTCGTGACAGATGAGCAACCACACGCTCAGTAAGGTAATAATGCAAGCATGGTAGATAACTACTCTATCTACATGTTGATAGTGTTATGCATAAATCATTTATAATAGGAGCATGAGGAATAAAACTATGCCATATGAGTATACATATATATCATATATCAAAATCATGTAAAATTGGCATATAAAACATGAAATATCAACATGTGAAAACATCTCATGCTCATCTCATTAAACTCATAAAAAGAGCAATTCATTTAAGAAACCTCCTTTTTAAATTACATCTCTATCTCAAATACGTAAATCCCATCAAATCAAATCAATTCGCAATCACAACCTCTTTTCATTTCACAAATCAATTTCACAAGGCTCGACCCCTCCTTCAGGTCTACCTTGAACAATCACAATCACACATATGTATAAAAACTAGGTCACTATATCACAAGTGACTATGTGGACCAACTACATCATAAATCATCCTAGACCACACGTATCCAAGTGTGCTGGGTATCATGCTGCCACGAATGTGGATTATCCCTCGTCAGAATTTCTCATCACATAACCATCGCGCGGTACATCGTACTCCATGTGATATACACGATAGCCTCCCTGCCGAACAGAGCCTCCCCGCCCCTCCAGGGCTTATGGATGTTGGCTTAAGGATCCTTTCGTAAGAGAGCCTCCCCACTGAACAGAGCCTCCCCGCCTAACAGAGCCTCACCGCCTCTCCAACGCTTAAGGATGTTATCTTAAGGATGTAAGGCTTAAGGATCTTACTGTAAGGGAGCCTCCCCACCGTACAGAGCCTCATTGCCTAACAAGCCTCCCTGCCTCCTCGAGCATAAGGATGTTGGCTTAAGGATGTAGGGCTTGAGGATCTTACCATCTTTCACGACCTCATACGTATCACAATGTGCAAACTTGTGCGAGCAAAGCTCTAGCATGACTCATGCATCATAATTATACCACCTCGTACGAGCAACGCTCTAGTACAACATTTATGCATCAAATCATGAAGACACCACGTACGAACATAGCTCCAGTACGGTTATACGCATAAGAAAACCACTTAATATCCACGTACGAGCAAAAGCTCCAGTACGGTTCATAAAACATTATCACAATTCAAATTAAAGTGCGAGCTAAGCTCCAGCAGTTCCGTACAAGTCAAAGCATCAAAATCTAGCACGAGCGAGGCTCTAGCGTAATGTAATTCACATAGCTCGATAGGTGGCTCATATGCATTCAATCACATCACAAACATATTTAGCACCTCACATGTACTATTCCATAACATTAATAAAACACTAGCCAGCCTATCATTTTATTTGCTCAAAACAAAGTGTGGTGTTTTGTGAAACATTCAAAACACGTGATTTATGCAATTATTAGCCTTACTATCCCCTTTTTCAAGAATCATTTCAAAACCCAAATCTTATACAAATTCTCGTAGCTATTCATGCATATCAACAACCATTTCCTTAAACCTTCATGTACATTTCCAAAGCCCTATACATTTCCAACTATATTGTTCTCTTCCTCAAGATGAATAACTTAGTGTCAAATGGCCTCCCCTCAATTCTTACTGGAAATGGATGATTTTAGAGAGAGAAAGTTAGGTTTTTGGGTTGAAAATGGAAGGGTGATGTTTTTCTCAAAATTTTCAGATTTTCAGCACTCCTTTTATAGAAATAGCTTGAGGAGATCGATCTGCACTAGGAGGAGATCGATCTGGTCCCCTTAAATCCCTCTTTTTCATGGCATTTTAAGCATGAGATCGATCTATCGAAGCTTGAGATTGATCTGCTCCCAAACAGATAGCTAAGGAGATCGATCTGTATGCTTGCAGATCGATCTTTTCATTACAGAATGGTTAAGAAATCGATCTAGCCCCATTGGAGATCGATCTACTCTATTCCATTGCCCAAATGAGAGCATTTTGGCTCTTCCAGATCGATCTCTCATCCTATGAGATCGATCTGGCCTTCATATTTTCTAGATTTTCTGTAGTTTTCTTGTTGCAACTCACACTAAAACATCCTTAATCTACTGCCATGGCCATTTTCTCATTCATCAAGCTTTATGACTTGAAAATGGCATCCATTTATACCTTATACACATTGAAACTTGTGTACATTACTTGTATATCCAAATGTCTACTATATCAAACCAAAATGGAGCATTTATATTTATGCAACTTCCTTCCATTTACCACACTATTTATTTTGAGTTCCAATCACATTCCTTACTTATAAAAGTCCATTTCTTCATATTCATATAAAATAGACCTTGTGTGTACATTACAAAATCAGACTACCATTATGTACATTGAATCCATGGACTTACACCACTTATGCTTTACATTACAAGTCCATTCACATTAATTGATCCAATTACACACGTTATAACCATACTTATATGGGGTCTCACATTCTCCCCTCCTTCAAGGAATTTGGTCCTCTAAATTAGAACCAAGTCACTCTTCAAAAAGTTGGGGGTACGTCTCCTGTATTAAGTTCTCCAATTCAAATGTGGCTTCTTCCACCGTGTGATGTTGCCAAAGAACTTTCACAATTGGAATTATCTTATTCCGCAACACTTTCTCTTTTCTGTCCAATATCTAAACTGGCTTCTCAACATATGTCATACTCTCATTGAGCTCCAACGGCACATATCTTATCACGTGATCTGGGTCCGGGTGATACTTCTGAAGCATAGAGATGTGGAAGACGTTGTGGACATTTACCAAGTTCGGTGGCAATGCCAACCTATACGCCTTATCTCCCACTCTCTCCAAGATCATGAAGGGTCCGATATATCTAGGGCTCAACTTGCCCTTCTTACCAAATCTCAAAATACCCTTCGATGGTGAAACTCTCAGAAATACAGACTCACTCACATCAAACTCTAGTGGTCTCCGTCTCTTATCAGCATAACTCTTTTTCTAGCTCTGAGCTGTCCGTAATCTCTCACATATCAATTGGACGTCCTCAGATGCCTGCTACACTAAGTTCGGAGCGAAAATCTGTCTATCACCAACCTCTTCCCATCCAATGGGGGATCGACATCTGCATCCATATAGTGCCTCATAGGGTGCCATCTCGATACTCGCATGATAGCTATTATTATAGGCGAACTATGCTAACTTCAGGTGGTCATCCCAAAAGCCTCTAAAATCCAGCACACACACTCTCAACATATCCTCCAGGGTCTGTATAGTCCTCTCTGACTGCCCATCTATCTGAGGATGAAAAGCGGTGCTAAAACTCAGTCGGGTCCCCAACGCTTCCTGAAAACGTTCCCAAAAATGGAAAGTGAAGCGGGCATCCCTATCAGAAACAACGCTCACTGGTACACCATGTAGTCATACTATCTCTCGAATATACAGGTTCGCCAACTGACTCAGAGTATCGGTAGCTCTCATAGCTAAGAAATGGACGAACTTAGTCAACCGGTCCATAATAACCCATATGGCATCATAACCTCTACGGGTCCTCGGCAACCCCAACACAAAATCTATGGTGACATGCTCCCACTTCCAAGTCGGTATTGGTAGAGGCTGCAGTAATCCCACAGGTTTCTGATGCTCTATCTTAACCCGCTGACAAACGAGACACTTAGCGACATATTCAGCAATGTCTCTTTTCATTTCGGACCACCAATAAACCTTTCTAAGGTTTTGATACATCTTGGTACTCCTCGGATGTATCGTATACTTCAATGAGTGAGCCTCTGATAAAATCAGCCACTTGATCTCAAGATCCTCGGGAACACATACTTTGCCCCTGAACCTCAATAACCCATTAGCACTCAGCTCAAAATCAATACCCACACCTGTCTGTATTTGCCTCAGCCAATCGATGCACCGTCGATCGCTTTGCTAGGCCTGCCGAATACGTCCAATCAACTTTGGCTCTAATCTCAAACTAGCCATGATATCCAATCTCTTTGATCCAGGTGGGGTTACATCCAAACTGAGGTTCGTAAATTGTTCCAATAATTCATGTTTTCGTACCATCATATAAGACACCAACCCAAGGTTCTTCCTGCTCAAAGCATCGGTAACTACATTTGCCTTACCTGGGTGATACATGATTTCACAATCATAGTCCTTTAAAAGTTCGAGTCATCTCCTCTGTCTCATATTCAGCTCTTTCTACGAGAACAGGTACTTAAGGCTTTTATGATCTGTGAACACCTGAAACTTCTCACCATAGAGATAGTGGCGCCATATTTTCAAAGCAAATACCACGGTCGCCAACTCCAAATCATATGTCGGGTAGTTCCTCTTATGATCTTTCAACTGTCTCGATCCATAGGCAACTACCTTCCCATCCTGCATAAGCACACAACCCAGTCCCTGGTGTGATGCATCCGTATACACCGAGAATCCTCTTGAGCTGGTAGGAATGGTGAGAACTGGAGCAGTGGTCAATCGACGCTTAAGCTCCTCAAAACTCCTCTCACATGCCTCATCCCATACAAACTTAACATCCTTACGCATGAGGCGTGTCAATAGAGCAGCTAGTCTGGAGAAACCCTCTGTAAATCTCCGATAATACCCTGCCAATCCCAAAAAACTTCTGATCTCAATAACTGTATTGGGCTGTTCCCACTGTACAACTGCCTCTATCTTGGATGGATCCATCGATACTCCATCCTTTGACACAGCATGACCCAAAAATGAGATTTGCTCTAACCAAAAGTTACACTTGCTGAGTTTGGCATATAATTCTTCCTCTCGGAGGGTCTGCAGAACTATCCTTAAGTGCTCCTCATGATCTTCCCTGGACTTGGAATATACAAATATGTCATCAATGAACACAATCACAAACATATCTAGGTATGGCTTGAATATATCATTCATCAGTGCCATAAATGTTGCAGGGGCATTCGTTAATCCAAATGGCATCACCATAAACTCGTAGTGGCCATAACGGGTATAAAATGCTGTCTTGGGTACATCTCCACTCCTGATCCTCAGCTGATGGTACCTTGACCGTAGGTCTATCATATAAAACACTTGGGCTCCTTGGAGCTGATCTAACAAATCATCTATACGTGGAAGGGGGTACTTGTTCTTAATGGCGACCTTATTCAACAATCGGTAGTCCATACACAATCAGAGGCTTCCATCCTTCTTCCTTACAAATAGAACCGGTGCTCCCCAAGGTGAGACACTCGGTCTAATAAACCCTTTCTCCAGCAACTCTTGCAGCTATTTCTTCAGCTCTTCTAACTCAATCGGAGCCATTCTATATGGTGGTTTCGATATCAACTCAGTATCAGGCACTATCTCTATGCAAAATTCCATTTCTCTTTCAGGTGGTAGTCTTGGTAATTCATCCGGAAAGACATCAGGGTAATCCGTAGTTACGGGTATGTCCCTCAATTCCGGGTGTGCCTCATCTATATCGACCACTTAGGAAATGAACCCTTCACATCATCTTTTCCACTGTTAGTGTCATGAATCATTACATCAATATTCAACATAAGCATAGGGATTCATCTCTCGAATAGATTAAGCAAAATCATAGTCGTTTCATTCATATCAATCATGTGCTTTCATTTCTTTTCATCAAAATTTACAATAAGATTGTCTAATCTTGAAAACATCAGTGTCTCAGCATGGCAATCCATAACAACACAATTGGTAGCCAATCAATCCATTCCTAATATTACATCAAAATCATTCATATTCAATAAAATTAAATTGGCTGTCATTTCCTTTCCCTCTATCTTTAACTTAAAATCTCTACATACATGCTCAGTTAATTGACTATCATTCATGGGTGTGGAAATCATCAACATTTTATCCATCAATGTAGGTTTCACATGCTTCAACAATTTATATACAAAGAAAGGTGGTATGAAAGAATGTGTGGCACCAGGATCAAATAACACCAATGCTTCTAAATCAAAGATTTGGATGGTACCTTTAATCACATCCGTCAAATCATCTGCGGTGTCCTGATCCAGTGCATGTACTCTTCCTCTGCTCACACCCGCTACTTGCTTCACTTTTTCCTCAACTGTGGCCCTCCTCATCAGGGCAGCCGTCTCAACTGGAGCTCTCTCTGGCTCATTGCTCTTCTGTGAGGTAATCTCCATCTTCTCGAGACAATACTTAGCTATATGTCCTGGTCTCTCACATCTGAAACACACCATAAGGGTTATCAAACAGGACCTAGTCCCATAAAATCTATCACATCTCCTGCACCTATCAGTAGTAGGCTGTGGTCCTCCAATAACCATACCCCTCGGGGCAATCAAGGCCGGGTATACAGGAGGTCTAGCAGCTCTCTCCTACACCTCCTCAATCTTAGGCCTCTTCTCGAAATCTCTTTGGCCTCCTCTTCTGGCCCCTCTATCCATCCCGGATCTCTTCCGGTCTCAGTCCTTTCTAACACTAATTCTCCCAAGCTCAGAGGCATTCCGCTCAAAATCTTGCTCACATAACTGAGCCTTATGTACTGCTTCCTCATAAGTCTGAATATCAAATAGGGCTAGCTTAGTTCGGATGGTCAATCTCAGTCCATTAACAAACTTCTGAATCTTTTGAGTCTCACTACTCATCGTGTCCAGGTCGTATCTCCCCAAAGACATAAACTTGGACTCATACTCGTCCACAGTACGGTTCCCCTAAACCAGATTCATGAATTCCATCCGCAGCTTCCTCTCTGCGGTAGCTGGAATGTACTATCTCCTGAAGGCCTCCAAGAATATCTCCCATGTAATCTCGGAGTGTCTAGCCCTCAAAATAGCTTCGGTGGATTTCCACCAGTGCTCTGCCTCACCTTTCAGTATAAACACGGAAAAGGCAACCTTTTCTGCTGAAGTGCATCGAAAAAATCTATACAGTTTCTCCATCTCGTACACCCAATCCTCTGTGACAATCGGGTCCTTCACCCCTCTGAACACTGGGGGTTTTAATGCTTGGAACTCTCGCAGTCTGCACAAGTCACAATCATACCCCAAATCACTATCGCTTTGCTGTGGAGCGATAGGAGAATATGTATCCTGTATTGGAGGTGGTGTAGCAGTAGCAGTCTCTACAGTATGAGGTCTCTCCACCTCTGCAACTGCCTGTTCAGTAGTAGGCTGTGCCGTAGGATCTCGTCTATCGTCGACACTCAATGCCTGCGTGACTATCTCCACCAAATTCTCAATACTCCGCTCTATCATAGCGAAACGTGCCTCTGTATCTTCTGCTCTCTCAGTAGGGTTCTATGGAGCCTAATCAGTCTGTGGCTCCGCACAGCTCTCAGGCCTACCTCTACGGCCTCTAGCACGTGCTCTCGCCCCTCTACCTTGGCGCGTAATTGGCATAATGCCTAACTTCCTGTATTAATAATCATTTATTAAGCTCAATCCATCACAATATACACAGTTATATCTAAACAAAAGCACAGTAACATGGGGATATACTTTTCCTACGTTTTATTACTGACTTACATCGAGCCAGCACATCTCTCATATCAATCTCTATCACGACCCATTTTCCTTCCCTTTAACCAAAAATCACTATAAATTTTTCACGTTTTATTGTTACCTTACCCGATCGTGAACAAACTCACCACACACAGTTGGGCTGTGAGTCAATAATAATACACTCGTAATATCCATTCTCAGTTAATAAAAGTGATGTTATACATTTGAACGTCAATCATTCATTTATACAAAATATGATTACTGACATCTACATCCCCCATAATTACATTTCAATTGGCTACTATGCTTTTACATTGTTTAGATACAAAAAGGAATCACTGTGTGTATACCTCTGAGTGATAGAGATGTAGCGGATGTCTTAACCAAAATGCCTCAGTGCTCACTGGGCCACTATGTACGCTCTGTAGAGGGGGAAAATAGAGAAGGGTGAGCAACCACACGCTCAGTAAGGCAATAATGCAAGCATGGTAGATAACTACTCTATCTACATGCTGATAGTGTTATTCATAAATCATTTAAAATAGGAGCATGAGGAATAAAACTATGCCATATGAGTATACATATATATCATGTATCAAAATCATGTAAAATTGGCATATAAAACATGGAATATCAACATGTGAAAACATCTCATGCTCATCTCATTAAACTCATAAAAAGGGCAATTCATTTAAGAAACCTCCTTTTTAAATTACATCTCTATCTCAAATACGTAAATCCCATCAAATCAATTCACAATCACAACCTCATTTTCATTTCACAAATCAATTTCACAAAGCTCAACCCCTCCTTCAGGTCTACCTTGAATAATCAAAATCACACATATGTATAAAAACCAGGTTACTATATCACAAGTGACTATGTGGACCAACTACATCATAAATCATCCCAGACTGCACGCATCCAAGTGTGCGGGGTATCGTGCTGGTACGAAGGTGGATTATCCATAACTAGACTTTCTCATCACATAACCATCGCGCGGTACATCATACTCCATGTGATATACATGGTACAGCGTACTCCGCGAACTCATATTGTGATTGGGGGTGCCATTCCTAGGTCTTAAGGATGTTGGCTTAAAGATCCTTCTGTACCCATGTAGGAGAGCCTTCCTACCGAACAGAGCCTCCCCGCCCCTCTAAGGCTTAAGGATGTTGGCTTAAGGATCCTTCCGTAATAGAGTCTCCCCACCGAACAGAGCCTTCCCGCCTAACAAAGCCTCCCCGCCTCTCCAGGGCTTAAGGATGTAGGGCTTAAGGATCTTACCGTAAGAGAGCCTTCCCACCGTACAAAGCCTCCCTGCCTCCTCAGGCTTAAGGATGTTGGCTTAAGGATGTAGGGCTTGAGGATCTTACCATCTTTCACGACCTCATACGCATCACAATGTGCAAACTTGTGCGAACAAAGCTCTAGCACGACTCATGCATCATAATTATACCACCTCGTACGAGCAATGCTCTAGTACGACATTTATGCATCAAATCATGAAGACACCACGTACGAGCATAGCTCCAGTACGATTATACGCATAAGAAAACTACTTAAAATCCACGTACGAGCAGAAGCTCCAGTACGGTTCATAAAACATTATCACAATTCAAATTAAAGTGCGAGCTAAGCTCTAGCACTGCCATACAAGTCAAAGCATCAAAATCTAGCGCGAGCGAGGCTCTAGAGTGACTTAATTCACATAGCTCCATAGGTGGCTCATATGAATTCAATCACATCACAAACATGTTTAGCACCTCACATGTGCTATTCTATAACATTAATAAAACACTAGCCAGCCTATCATTTTATTTGCTTAAAACAAAGTGTGGTGCTTTGTGAAACATTCAAAACACGTGATTTATGCAATTATTAGCCTTACTATCCCCTTTTTCAAGAATCATTTCAAAACCCAAATCTCATACAAATTCTCGCAGCTATTCATGCATATCAACAACCATTTCTTTAAACCTTCATGTACATTTCCAAAGCCCTATATATACACACAAAATACGAGCAGCTACCTCTATATACTTATAGAATTCCCTTACCTGGAATCGTGACGCGTGATTCCACTTCCTTAGAGCTTCTTCCTCGTACGGTTCAATTCGTCTCCACCGAACTCTTTGAAACTGCGCATAATCATATTTCACATCATTTTAGTCCATTATAACGCAACCCTTGTGCTTGCTATAGTCAATTCAGTCTATAGCCTCTATTAACACTTATGAGGGCTCATTTCATTAATTTACCCATAACTCGAGTCTATGGATCTTTTTAGGCCTATTAACTTATTCCAAATCAATATTAAATTGACCTTAAGCTCATAGTGTTCATATTTCATGAATTCCCTCACTATGGCATTTATCAAGCATTTACATACTCATTTTCACAATTCCTCCAAACTCACAATGTGGTTTCATTTAACCACTCCACATCATTCATATTACTTCTATAACAGCTTATCATAATCCTTAAATCATCAGCATATTCAATCACACTTTCTCACTCTAGACTCATTCCATTTTCTAGGTTATAAGTGTCCCATTGCTTTCTAGATCATTTCTATCATCCATATACATGCCAATCAACTCCAAAATCAATTAAATACACAACGTACTTAGGCTAGAGTATTAGAAGCTTACCAAATTTGATTTCTCTTCTTGCTCCAAATGACAATGCCCTTAGCTCCTTCAATACCAACAATGGGATTTTGGGTTCCAACTATGTGGTTCTCTTCCTTAAGATGAACAACTTAGTGTCTAATGGCCTCCCCTCAATTCTTAGTGGAAATGGCTAATTTTAGAGAGAGAAAGTTAGGTTTTTGGGTTAAAAATGGAAGGGTGATGTTTTTCCCCAAAATTTTTAGATTTTCAGCACTCCTTTTATAGAAATAGCTTGAGGAGATCGATCCGGTCCCCTTAAATCCCTCTTTTTCATGTCATTTTAAGCATGAAATCGATCTGTCGAAGCTTGAGATCGATCTGTGTGAGATCTGAGAATTTCAGACATATTTAATGATGTAATAAGAATTTGAAGTGTAATTTATTGAGCTAAGTGAATTGTGGGAATTATAATTGGAGATTTATATGTTAAGTGTGTAAAATGAGCATGAAGTATGAGGACAGATCGATCTGGGAGAAGGAGAGATCGATCTGGTGAGTTAAAAATGACGAGGAAGGGGGAATTTGAGGAGCAGATCGATCTCCAATGGAAGAGATCGATCTCCTTATGAATATGTTTGAGAAGGGATCGATCTCATGAGGAAGAGATCGATCTCCAAATGATTCTGTTTGGGGAGAAGATCGATCTCTTCAGGAGCAGATCGATCTCATAAAGCCATAAAGAGATCGATCTCACCCCTCGACAGATCGATCTCCTAGGCATAAAATTACCCAGATCGTCCCCAAAATTCAAACACAGATCGATCTCATCAAGAGGAAGATCGATCTCCTACCTCCAGTCTATATAAGGAACCCGTGTTTTCTCTGCAATTTCACTTTCTCTCTCTTCCAAAACCCATTTCCACCGAAAACCTAGTTTCTCACTCCTCCAAATCACCCATTTTCGGCCGAATCAGCTGTTGTGGTAAGAAGGAAAGTTGTTCCTCATCAAAGGGAGAACAACATACTTGGAAATCGAAGGACGAATCGGATCGAGGCGTGAGTTGTGCGTCTCACAAGCTTTGGGTAATTTCTAAACCTCGATCTTGATATTTGAGCTGATTTTGATGTTATTGGTTGTTGTAATTGTGTTGAAATAGTTGAGAAATGATTAGGGATTTATGAATTTCAATGTGGATAGAGTGATAATGATATTTAGCGATTTTGGTAATTTTAGGAATTTTGAGCTATAAATGGAAATATAGACAATGTGGAGAATTAGCCTAGATAATTGGCATGAGGAATGTAGGACGTTGAGATGTTGTGAATAAGGGTGTAGTTTGGGATATAGTTACGAAAATCAAGGGATTTAAGGAGTTATGAGCAATTATGCTCGATTTTGAGAATTGAGGTTTATGTGATATTGAGTATTGATGTTGTAACATCGTTTGGACAGCTCGGGAGTTCCAGAGTGGAATGCGAGGCTAGTCCGTGATACGGGGAAAACAATTGCACTATACGAGGTGCAAAGAGGTAAGGGAAATCTAAACCATTTGTGTATGTGAATTGCAAACTGTTTTAGCATGATTTGTGGTTTATAAAACAAGCATGTTGAGTGTTTTGTGTTGAGATTAAATTGCACACGATTTTATAGCCGGTTGGAGCCCAATGTTTTATGAGTTTATAACTGGGCTCTACGTTAAGGCAATATTGTGATTTGAGAAATGTGTGTGTATGCTTTGCTGGTTGGAACTCGGTTTTATTACATTTTGTGTTGAGTACAAAACGATTTCAAATGAGTTTTATGAGAGAAAACTATTACGAGTTCTACGTGAAGGCAAACCTGTCTTATGTGATAAGACTTGGGTGTGTAGTTGTGAGTACACACCGGGCATTGCTCTGGTAGCATGTAAGCCCGAATTCTTCTCCGTTCTGGTAACGTGAGAATAACCTATTCTGTGGCTGTGCCACATTGAGAAAACCCCATTGGTGGCTGTGCCACGTTATACCCCATTGGTGGCTGTGCCACATTATACCCCATTGGTGGCTGTGCCACGTTATACCCCATTGGTGGCTGTGCCACGTTGAGAAACCCCATTGGTGGCTGTGCCACGTTGTGAAACCCTATTCTGTGGCTATGCCACGCGAGAAATTAAATCAGTGGCTTTGCCACGTGTGTTTTGTGGCTATGCCACGTGAGAAATTAAATCAGTGGCTATGCCACGTGTGTTTTGTGGCTGTGCCACGTGCATTATATTTACTGTGATTTTATCACGTTATTTGAGAAAGCGTTTTAACGCGTTATTTTCACATGCTTTGTTATTGCTCTAGAGTGAGCCTTTTACTTCATGTTTTCACATGACTTGACACATGAGAGTGTCGTTTTGAGTATTTTCATGCTATGGTTTTCAAATGAGTTTCACATACAAATAAACCTTTTGTGATGTGCATTTTGGTTTATGAACTGAGTTCCTTACCCCCTTTACTGAGCGATTTAGAAGCTCACCCTGTTTTTCTTTCCCCCCCAGAGTTCTTCAAGTGAAGAAGGATCTCCCTGCGACGTACGGAGTAGTGGCTAGTGGAGGACTTGAGCTCCAGGCCATATATATATATTGTACTTGAGGTATATCTTATCTTTTCATGTACCCAGACTATTATTGTAATTACAGACACTTGATGTATAACATTATATGGGATGTATTAGGATTAATTAACTTGGAATTGAGTAATGTATATGATTCAATATACACTATATTATGATAAGATCCTGAGGCATGATAATTATGATGATGTATGACACTGCACAGGAATGCACCTTTATTTGTGAATTAACGAGTAAAAAGTTTTAAATTAGCCCTATTTTCTGCACTTTCGGGGCGTGACAATCTGCTCCCAAACAGAGAGCTAAGGAGATCGATCTGCTCCCAAACAGAGAGCTAAGGAGATCGATCTGTATGCTTGCGGATTGATCTTTTCATTACAGAATGGTTAGGAGATCAATCTGGCCCCATTGGAGATCGATCTGCTCTATTCCATTGCCCAAATGAGAGCATTTTTGGCTCTTTTAGATCGATTTTTTATCCTATGAGATCGATCTGGCCTTCATATTTTCCAAATTTTTTGTAGTTTTTCTACTGTAACTCACACCAAAACATCCTTAATCTACTGCCATGGCCATTTTCTCATCCACCCACCTTTATGACTTGAAAATGGCATCCATTTATACCTTATACACATTGAAACTTGTGTACATTACTTGTATATCCAAAGGTCTACTATATCAAACCAAATTGGAGCATTTATATTCATGCAACTTCCTTCCATTTACCACACTATTCATTTTGATTTCCAATCACATTCCTAACTTATAAAAGTCCATTTCTTCATATTCATATAAAATATACCTTGTGTGTACATTACAAAATCATACTACCATTATGTACATTGAATCCATGGAAATTACACCACTTATGCTTTACATTACAAGTCCATTCACATTAATTGATCCAATTACAGACATTACAACCATACATATACAGGGTCTCACAGAAAGGCGAAAGTGTTACGGAATAACACAATTTTGCTTGTTAAGGTTCTCTAACAGCACCACAATTCAGAATAGGCTACTTGGGAGTTAGAGAGCCTGATACGGGAAAAGTACCCCCGACGTTTCAATGAATGACTTGGTTCTAATTTGGAGGACCAAATTCCTTGAAGGGGGAGGAATGTAAGACTCGTAAATTCCTATGTATTCTTTATGATTTCGTGATGTACAAACAAGTTACATTATATATGAATCATAAGAAATGGATATTTTTAAGTGCTATGTGTGAATGAAATGTAAAATGAGTATTGAAGCAATTGAATGTGAAGTTTACCTTTAAAAATCTGGGAAAATTACAGCTGGAATGTTTCAGATAAAGTGCAGATCGATCTCATTGTAAGGGGAGATCAATCTCATTTCCTTGAAATGCAATGCCAAAGCATTCTGTAAAAGGGAGATCGATCCCTCATTCAAAGCAGATCGATCTCAAGTTGCTTATGTCTGGACAAGATTGATCTCTTCCCATAAGGCATATCGATCTCTAGTTGCCTCTGGTTAGCAAAGATTGATCTCTTCTCAAGCCAGATCGATCTCTAAATTCCTCTGCCTGGCAGAGATCAATCCTATCCCTTGAGCAGATCGAACCTATCTAAAGAGGCAGATCGATCCTAGCAAAAAAGGTAGATCGATCCCCTAGCCTGTATTGTCAATTTTTGAAAGAGTTCAAAGCAAGGGGAGATCGATCTCTCACCCTAGGAGATCAATCTCATAAGTCCAAATTCTATAAAACTCGACAACTGAGTTCTTCATTTCATGAAACAACTCATTTTCCTCCATTAAAAACAATGAACCTAGCTTTCTCACTCTAAAATCATCACCTTCCAATCAGATCGAGACAGATTCCTTTAAGCAAAGTTGTTCCTAGTGAGTAAGAGAACAACATAGTCAAATATTGGAATTTAAAACTTTGGATTGAAGGAGCAACGTGATTTTTCCCCAATTTTGGCAAAAATGAGAAAAGTCAAGCTAGGTAAGATTTCAATTCACCATCTTCAAGTATGTTAATCTAGACATTCTGATGAGTTGATTGGTGTATGTATTGTTAGCTGAAACATCCATAAGTATGCTTAATCCTCCATGAAATAGAATGGGCTTAGTGAGAGAATGTTGAAATGGCATGGAGTTAATGATGATTTAAGCATGTAGAGATGTTAGTAAGCATGTATAGATTATTTTAAGATACTTTTGTGAAATCCATATGTTGGATTTGATAATGAATGAAAATAGGCATATGAGGTATATGATGAAATGCCTTAGTGAAAGAAAATGATAAACTTAGGGCATTGAGAGATTAATGTCGGTCTAATACGAATCAATAGACTTAATGAGTCTAATAGATCCTCGAGAAATGAATAGTATAATCGAATGGACTTAAGAGAGTAAAGTCCAATAAGATGTAACAAGGCCAAATTGGTGTAAAACGGGCCCAATGCATTGATTTGAGATTCATACACATGAGAATTGAGTATATTAAAGTATACTCATATGAGTAGCAAATACTTGCAGCTCCTGGAGATAAAATTGGAGTCGATAAGACTGGATCACTAGCATTAAAAATCAAGGAAAGTGATTCGAGCGTGATTCGAGGTAAGGGATTTATGCGAGCTATTAGAGATAGCTATATGTATATTTCTTACCTGTTGTATGCAAATGAATATTATAGAGTAATTAGATATTGAAATAGCTATGTGAAAACTAGTATGAGAATAAGCTTATATGCATAAATTGCATGTCTTCAATATCTTTGTGTGAAAAGATGTTTGTAAGTATTTTGAGAAAGAGTAATAATAGACTGGCTCCCGATTTAACTATTTACCATAAAAATGCATGTGGTTTTAAAAGAAAAGAATTTAACAAGTGATTGAAGGGGAGATTGCCCTCTCACTCATACTTAGTGAATGGAGCCATCTATTACTTCTTCTGTGTGAACTTGTGCTAAAGTCAAAGTGGCAATAGTAGATTCACCAGCCTTGCTTGCACATCATTTTAAAAGGATTTTGAGAAAAGCACAGTGCTAGAGCTAAGGGTAAGCTATGTTATCCACTCGAGAGCTCGCACCAGATTTTAGGAATCATGCTAGAGCCATCGAGTACTACTAAGTGATCTTACTCTGATTATGCTCGCATGTGACTTCCTTGACTTAAAGTGATTATAAGCAAAACTGTGCTAGAGGCCTCAAGTAATGTTGTGTGATCTTACACTGAGTTGCTCGCACGTGGTTTTTTAAGTGTTCTACGTGATAAGCAAAATCGTGCTAGAGGCCTCAGGTACTGTTGTGTGATCGTACAATGAGTTGCTCGCACGAGGTTTTATAAGCTTGTTGTGTGATGAGTAAAACCATGTTAGATGCCTCAGGTAATGTTGTGTGATCTTACGCTGAGTTGCTCACACGTGGTTTTATAAGTGTTCTGTGTGATAAGCAAAACTGTGCTAGAGACCTCAGGTATTACTGAGTGATAGTACGCTGAGTTGCTCGCATGAGGATTTATAAGCTTGCTGTGTGATGAGTAAAACCGTGTTGGACCCGTCGTGTATTGCTGAGTGATCTTGCATAGCCTACTCGCACGTGATTTTAAGACAATGGAAATGGGTGATAAGGATCCACAGGAGCACATTGTACCGTGAGCGTTAGCCACGGAGTACGATGTGTCATGATATCTTAGTGAATCTGTGTGAACTGAGGGGGTGGTTAATCCGCCTCCCTAAACATAGGATTCCCGCACACCTAATCAGTGTTTGCCTGAAATCCAGACTGTGGCCATAAGTCTTTTCTCTGTGTGATATGACATTTTGTCGCTACTGTGTGAGGTGACATATGTCCCCCCTGCTGTGTGATACAGGGTGATACGATATCCCATACTACGTCTCATGTTTATCAATTTTCTAAGTGATTTGCTAAGTGTAAAGAAATTTCTAAGTGTGTACTGTGTGAAAAGAGTATGTTGATGTGTGAATTGATGATGTATATGCATATACCCATCTAGCTAGTTAATGGTTCGCATCGATGGAAGTTATTTTCAAAGAATGCATATATTTTATAAGGAAAAATAAATGTTTATATTTTAAGCATGTAGATAGTGTGGTTATCTACCTACTTTCATATTTTCCTTACTAAGCGTGTTAGCTCACCCCCTTATTTCCTCCTCTACAGATTCTACGCAGTAGTGAGTTTACTGCAGTGGTTCCTGCTACCGTGCTCTCCAGCAATACAAAGGTATACATTTATGAGAAAATTTTGTATCCTGTAAAATAGTCCACAATAAAGTTATCTTTTGTACTCAAGGGATGTATATAATAGAAGCTGATGTAAACGCTTCCGCATATATATAAAAGAACAATTTCTATTTCATTAAATGAATTTAAATTATAAAATTAATGAGATGTGGATATGGATATTGACTCACAGCTCAACTGTTAGTAGTAAGGTAAGTCACGGGAAGAGGTCGTGACACCCTAGCCTCTCAATAGGCTCCTACGGGATCTGACAAGTCTATGGCTCTTACGGCTCTTAGGCCTACCCTTACGGCCTCTAGCACATGAACTCGCCCCTCTACCACAGTGGGTAACAGGCGTAATGCCTAAATTCTTGCATCCATAACCATTCATTAGTCTAATCTCATCTCGGTATACACAGTTATATCTAAACAAAACACAATAATATGGGGATGTAACTTTCATACTTGCTAAAATCGACTCTTATTATGCTAACTCAGCTCTGATACCACCTATGTCATGACCCCTTTTTACCTAAAATCGCTATAATTTTTTTTCTTTTTCCTTTCCTTTTCCGGTCGTGAACATTCTCACCACCAAACAGTTGGGCTATGAGTCAGTATTAGTCACCATTTACCATCTACCATGCCATCTATCTTTTAATTATTCAAAAGCAAACACGTATACTTTATAATTGAGGTTCTATACTTGTACGTGTTTACTAATATTTACATCCCCCATATTACATTCCAAAATGATTACTGTGCTATTACATGTTTAGATACAAAATGATACCAGTGTGTATACCTCTCAGTGATAGGAAGCAGCAGATACCAAGATGTAAGTCCTCAGCCACTCAGTAACTACTGCGTGCGCTCTGTGGAGGGGAAAAATGATAGGGATGAGCTCACTAGCTCAGTAAGACACTAATGCAAGCAGGTAGATAACTACACTATCTACGTGCTTATAATGTCATGATATAAAATCGCTTACATTTAGAGCATGAGGAAATAAAAAAAACTATACTGCATGTCTATAAATATATCATGTACTGTTAAACATGAAAGTAGACATAAAACCATGGAAAGTCATCATGTAAAACATTTCATGCTCAGCATGCCAACTTATCATAAAACAATACATCATCCTTTAAAACAAAACATCCCACAAGGTTCGACCCCTCCCTCGGGTCTACCCTGGATAACACAAGTCATATTTAGTGCATATAAAATCATGTGATATCATGTGAGACAGGTGGTCATTGTATACAATTGAGGACTCTATTGTCCAACTATGTCCCTATCATCCCAGACCACACGGATCCCGGAGTGCAGGGCATCACGCTGTAACGGGAGGTGGGTCAAATCCTACCCGCCATAATATAAATCTACATCATCACCACATAATACAGTGTACTTCATGTGATATACACTGTACAACGTACTCCATTGACCCATATCACAGTCGGGGTGCTTGTCGTAGGTCTTTTCTACCCCATACCATGTATAACCGACTCAGTCTCAAGTGCACATGCGAGCATCTCATCCATGTGACTAATAGTCTACACGAGGCATCCAGCATGGCTCGTGCGAGCATCTCATCCGTGTGACACACAGTCTACACGAGGCATCCAGCACGACTCATTACATATCACAGTGTGAAAAGTCCAGTGCGAACAAGGTTCTAGCACGATTTCATGCACAATCAATAAAAATCCTTGTACGAGAAATGCTCCAGTACGATTTTATGCAAAATAAATAATGGTAAAATCATGTACGAGCAAAGCTCCAATACTGTTATGTTGATAAGAAATAATGAAAACCACGTACGAGCAAAAGCACCATTACGGCTTGCATGCATCTCAACTCGAAATATGGTGTGAGCTAAGCTCCAACACATTTCATGCATGTTAAATATCAAAATCCATTGCGAGCAAGGCTCTAGCACAATTTATACTCATATAAATATGATAGGTGGCTCTATTTCGGTAAAACCCCTTTCAAAATTCAAAACCAACACTCACACGTGCTATTTCATGCAAATCGTGAAACAATTAGTCGACCTATCCTTGTTTTTCCCAATCAAGGCATCACATCACATTAAAACATCAAAATCATGATATTCATGTAGTTTACTAGCCTTACTACCCTTTTCATAAAATTTACTCCTAGGGGTAAAATTATCTTTTTACACCGATACCCCGATTTTCGTAAAAATTATTCTTTTATTTCTAGATACCTTAGACAATTTCACACCTTGTAAATACCCTCTAAAATATGTGTAGATACCTCTAGGTACTCACAAAATTTCCTTACCTGAAATCGCGTCGAGCAAAATCGCTTTCCCAACGCTGCTCGATCCCGCAGTCCAGTTTGCTCTCAATAAAATCTCTGAAGCTACATATAACCATTTATCAGGTTAAATACAATACTTCCATCTGTATTTCACTTTCATTGGCTTAATTTAAACTATTGGGTCCATTTACTCTTATTGGGCCTAATTACCCCTTAATGAGCCTTACTCAGTCTTAAGCTCATTTTCACTTACTATTCACTTTATCTGGGCCTATTGGGCTCATCAAGCCCATTGCATTATTTACGATAATCAATTTTCAATTCCAAACATAAAGCAATTTATACGAAATTAATCCGTAACTTATTCGATGAATTTCTAACTCATATAACTATACAAGTTATAGTAAGTGAGATTCACTTACCCGAGATTCCGTGGTGGCTCACAAATCGATACTCAATCGAGCTCACGTTTCATCGCCTATTATCGGGCTACATAATTATACATTTAAATCAGATCAATTTCAATCCAATATAAATTCGAATAATTTTTTCCAAAATTAAATCGATCAATTTCGACCGCTTACCGATTTATCCTTAACCCGAGGCATCACCAAATGTTTTCCCCTTTTCTCTTTTTTTTTCTTTTTTTCTCTTGGTTGAACTGGTTCGGACTGGTTCAGTTCCACCTTCGTCATTCAGAGCTCTACCAGCCGATTCTTCATCGACTTCCACTTCCAGCAGATCCGCAGGGACTCACGCTGCAAGAATCTGGTGGTAGCCAAGCCTCAGCTAGCCAGAAAGTGGTCGGTTCGACCCTTTCTATTTTTGATTTCACTGTTATTTTTCTCTTTTCACTGTTACCGGTGCTGGCGGCCAGTTCTCTGGTCGTTCCTTCCACCCATCACCTCGGCTTGAGCTGGAGAGCCTTCGATCGGTGGTGGTACTGGCCAAATCAGCGCCGAGCTCGTCGGATTTCCCTTTTCTCTCTCGGTAATTTCCCCATCTCCTTTCATCGATGATCGTCGCTCCTTTCGTCGGATTCCCCTTGGTCGGCATCGGCCATGTCCTTTCTCTTTCCCCCGGTCACCGTCTCCCTTCTATTGTCGTCGCCGGTGCAAAAAATCAGGGGGATCGAGTTTTCCCGATCCCTCCCCTCTTAGGTCGTGTGATTCTGTCGCGTGATCCCTTTTTTTCCTTTTTTATTTAATATATATTATATTATATTTTAATATAATATAATATATACAAAATATCTTAAACAAAAAATATTATTATTTTATTTTTATTTCTCCAAAAATATTTTTATTTATTATTATTTTTTGAAAATATTTTTCCATAATTTTGAGATAAATTCTCGAGGTGGAAACTTTTCGGGTTATCCAAATAAATTTGTATCTTGATCAATTGGACTTGGAATTCAATTATTTCTTCTTTATTGATTAAGATTACATGAATCCATATTTATAATGACAACTTCTTAAGAAATGACATCGAATTTCAAGTCTTACAAGAAGCAAGTGTGAGCAGGAGAAGAAATCAAAACTGAAGTAGGGACAGTAGGGGAGCAGTAGGCTGAGAAAGGAAAGAAGTCAGTAGGATAAATCTATGGTATGATCAAAGAAGTCATTGAAGGTTTAACCGAGTTAAAGAAAAGATTGAAACAAATCTTAAAGGAATGTTGAAGCTACTGGTATAGCAGTGAATATGATACATTTAACTGAAAAATTGAAGAGGAAGAAGAGATGATGGGATGGTTCAACGGGGAAAAGAAATGAAAATGATGTTATCTAAATTGTCGAGCACAGTAAATTGAATTCTGAAACAAATTGGAAGAAGGGCAGAAGATGACTATAGATGATAGATTTAACTATTGGAAATGGGATTAACCGAGAGAGGGTAGAAGGAACAGAAAACATGATAACGATGAGATGAAGGGATAGTTTATGGCGTGACAGAAGAGAAGAGAAAAGAAACAAGGAACAGAAGAAAGGTATAGCAATTGTAGGGAGATTACAGTCGATCAGTACCTACATCGTATACCTACAGCTGCTGTAAACTGTAGCAGAGAGAGGGAAAAGGAACGATGGTGACGCTGCCTGGCAGGAAAAGGTGGCGACTACGGCAGAGACATGTAAGGATAAATTGAAGTCAGCTGTAAAGAAGGACAAAGGCTGACTGAATCAAAGGATGTGCTGGCCAATATATATATATATATATATATATATATATATACATACATACATATACCTAATGAAGTGTAGAATAGATTTACTTGGCATAGAAAAGTGGGAAGGTCTGAAAACTGATGTGAAAAAAGAGAAAATTACAGTAGTGGGCGGACTGGTAACCTAACAGAGAAAGAAAATGAGATTAATCGAAGGATGTGTGGGAGTGGGTAAAAGTCAAAGAGAAATGTATATAATAAAATACATGCTCAAGCAACCACAGAGGACAAGAAGCCGAGAATGAACTGTTGGTTGAAACTTTAAAAAAAATGAAAAGGAATAGGAAGTGGGGTGGTGTGAGACCTGAGAATTTTATGTACCTTAACCATGAGATTTACAACGTAAAGATTGTAATTGGTGAATGTAATTATGTTATATCGATGTACATGCAAGTTTTAAATATAATAAAGTATATGGAGATGAAGTTTTAAGTCATAAATGTGTATGGATTAAAATATAGACTATGAAGTAGATTGTAGTAAGTTTACATTGAGTTTCCTACAAATTTGTGCAGCAGTAGCAGGATATGTAAAGGCCAGATCGATCTCCAAGGAATGAGAGATCGATCTCAAGGCTCCAAAATGCAAAAAATGCATAAAAGCAGACAAGGTGATCGATCTCATAAGGAAGCAGATAGATCTCAGGTTGCCTCTGCCTAGCAAGAATCAATCCTGTTACAAGTGCATATCGATCTCCTTAAGTCTCAGCCTGGAAGAGATCGATCCCTACCCAATGCCAGATCGATCTCCACTTAGAAGAATAGATCGATCTCCACCCTAGACCAGATCGATCTTGTAGTTGTTAATGGAGTGGTTGGAGCAGTTGAATCAAGTAAAGATCGATCGCCATCAATGCCAGATCAATCTCACACGTCCTGCCTATATAAGAATCACGGGATTTTATCTAGAAACCGAGTCTCTCTCACCTACAAACCCTAACACTCACCATTTTCACTCAAACCAAGCTTTCCTTCTCTAAGATTCACCTTATTCTGGATAGAATTAAACAAAGGGGTAAGAGATAAAGTTGTTCCTCTTAGTAAAGGGAACAACATACTAGAAAATCAAGGATTAGATTGAAATAAAGGAAAGGAAAAGCATTCTACAAGTTTGGGCAAGAGGAGACAAGCTAGGTAAGCTCACAAGATCCTTGTTTTTCTTAGGCATTATCATTTTATATATTGGTAAACGAACATATGTATATATATGTATATTTGGTTGGAAATGTCTAAGTCATGAGGGAAATAACCAATGAGTATAATTGGAAAATGAAATGTGGATATCTTATATTGATTATGAGCTAGCTAAGATAAGGATTAAGATGTAGGAGAAGTTTTAAGACAATGTATGTGTTAAGAATGGTAACTTGGATATAGCATAGATATAGGAATAAATGAGGTGAAAAGAGAAATGAGAATGATGAATAATGACAATTTAATAATGTTTAGACAGCTTGAGAATCCAACACGAGAAACCGGCTAGTCCAAGGATCGAAGGATATTGTACCACTCAAGGTACAAGAGGTAAGGGAAATAAACCGTTTGTGCTTGTGAGTTTTCAAATGATTGAAAACGTTTTGATAGCATGAAAAATGTTTAATGAAATGAGCATGTTTATGAGAAATGAGATGAATTGATGCTTTGATGAAAGAGTGAATGTTTTACCGGTTTGAGCTCGATTTTAAGGAATTTTATGTAATGGTGAATATAAGGTTTTTATAACCGAAATGAGTTTTGTAATAACCATTATGGGCTCTACGTGAAGGCAAAACGATTTTAATACAACAATGACATATTTTACTGAGAGTAAGGCTTATCATGAGATGCATATCAATACTCTGCTTGACAGCGTTGAGTGGCCTTGCTCTAGTGGCATGTAAGATCGATACCTTCGTTCTGGTAACGAGAGATGACCCCGCTCTGGTAGCGATGTGTGAGACCCCGTATATGTATAATCTTATATAGGTACATTGAAATGTAAATCAAGTCATAAGTTTGATGTACATTTGTAATGTGAAGTATATGTAATGTAAGTCCATAAGATTATGTACACACTTGTAATAAGAGTTGTGATTGTACGTACAAGTTACATTATGAATGAGTATGAAGAAATGGACTTAAACATGTGAAAAATGTGAATGGAATAGAATATTAGTAGTGTGGTAAAATGGAAGGAAGATTTGCATAAGTTGTGCACTTCCATTTGGTTTATATCATGGATCATTAGTTATACCAAGAGTCTACATAAGTTTTAATGTGTATGAAGTATTAATGGATGTCATTTTCAAGTCTCAAAGATGATTGGATGAGAAAATGACCATGGCAGCAAATTAAGGATGTTTGAGTATGAGTTGCTACAGAAAAACTGCAGAAAATCTGGGAAATATGAAGGGCAGATCGATCTCATAGGATGAGAGATCGATCTGGGAGAGCCAGAATGCTCTTATTTGAGTAATGGAATAGAGCAGATCGATCTCCAAGGGAGTCAGATCAATCTCCTTAGCTTTCGGGTTGGAAACAGATCGAACTCCCCTAAGACCATATCGATCTCCTTAAGCTTCTATTTGATAGCAGATCGATCTCCCCTATTCGACAGATCGATCTCTTACTTCAAAATGTCTTGGAAAATAGGGATTTTAAGAGGATCAGATCGATCTCCACCCAAGGCAGATCGATCTCATCAAGCTCAATCTATAAATATGGAGTAGTTGGATCTGCAGATTTCGGGACAAAACCATTTCCTTCCATTCCAAACCTAAAACCTAGCTTTCTCACTCATAAATCCACACATTTTCAGCAAGAGTTGAGGGAAAGCTATTAGAGACAAAATTGTTCACATCAAAGAGAAAAACAACATAGTTTAGAGGTATTTCCACATTTGTTAGATTAAAGGAACAAAGGGCATTTCTAATTGGAGTAAAGAGGAAATCCAAGAGGTAAGTTTCTAGTGCACAAAATCCAAGTACATTTGTCTAGTTAATGATTATGAAGTTGATTTAGGTGTGCACATTGTGGGTAGAACTACCTACAATGCCATGAAATGAATATAACCTAGAAATGGGTTAGTGTAAGAAGTGAAATATGGTGGAATAAATTATGAATGGGATATCTTGAGGTGATAATGGTGTTGAGGAGATAATTTTAAGATAATAATATAGAATGAATAAAGAGGTTTACCCAAAAAGGGTAAAATGAGCGTTTAAGGTATTAGGTGGAATAGTTGAATGAGAGTTAGCAATACTAACTCGAACGTATGATGAATAAATTGCAGCTTACGAGGATACGCCAGAGCAAGTTGAGCCAAGAGCGTGAGAAGCTAAGAGGAAAAGAGTCACACCAAGTAAATCGAGGTAAGGGAATTGTGTGGACTCTTAGAGATTCTGTGCGTAATTTAGGTGCTTAAATGCTTTGCTAGAATGCATGAAATGTTAGGAAATGAAATTGGGTGATTGAAGGGCAAAAGTTGGGTGTTTGAGAAAGGTGCATGAAAACAAAATCATAATGCTTTGGAAAATCATGTTTTATTGCTTTTTTAACAAGTGATTGGTAGGTTGGCTAGCATTTGAAATGAATTGCAAAAGAAATGAGTTGTTTTGGTTTGTTAACCACACTATGCAAAGAAATGAGCCACCTATATTGTTTTCGTGAGAATGAAAGCGTGCTAGAGTATGACTCGCATGAGATTTGACGTATTTTATACACAAGGGTACTGGAGCTTAGCTCGCACTAGTT
This sequence comes from Firmiana major, assembly GCA_033439115.1. Classification (NCBI taxonomy): domain Eukaryota; kingdom Viridiplantae; phylum Streptophyta; class Magnoliopsida; order Malvales; family Malvaceae; genus Firmiana; species Firmiana major. Next base: position 6,621,799 of record CM065909.1, read on the forward strand.
TTCACATGGATTTCATACTAGTTTTGGCATGGTGCTTGGAGCTTGGCTCACATTAGATGCCCACCTTGCTTGTTGCCGTGCTTGGAGCTTCGGGTAGACTGGGTGTCACTTCGATTAAATAGGCTCGCACGTGCATTATTTTGACATGATTGATTAGTCGTGTTAGGAGCTTCGGGTAGATAAGAGGTCGTACCGATTAAATAGGCTCACACGTGCGTTTTGATATGTGGCGTGATATGATGTGTTAATGGGTCCATGGAGTACGTTGTACAGTGCATGTAGCATGGAATACGTTGTACAGTGTTGAGATTGTGATGTGCCATCTTCGGACGAGATCTGCTATAGACCGACGGGCTGGATTTGACCCACCTCCCTTGGGGAAGCAAATAGTGGTGATATCCCGTACACTTGATCCGTGTAGCCGGTATCACAGGTTATGGCCATAGACCTTGAGGTTATTACCTTTTATTGAATTTCCTATCTCTCATGTCTATTGCTTTGAGAATAAATCCATGTTTGAAATGATTTGTGGGTTAGGACAGTCCGAGGGAGGGGCTGAGACCTGACAAGTGTTGAATTATTTTGTTAATGGTTTAAAGTGCACCAAAGCATGATGATTAATGCCATGCTTTATTGTGAAAAATGCATGATGGTTAATGCCATGCTTATTTGAGAAAATGCATGATGATTAATGCCATGCTTTATTGTGAAAAATGCATGATGGTTAATGCCATGCTTATTTGAGAAAATGCGTGATGGTTAATGCCATGCTTATTTGAGAAAACGCATGATGGCTAATGCCATGCTTTATCGTGAATTATGCATGATGATTTATACCATGCTTTGAAATGAATTGTGCACTGAATTTTAATATCATGAATGCTTTACATACCATTAACACAATCATACACTCATGTTTTGAGTTTAAATGATGAACTAAATGCTTTTGAGCATGGCATCACGATCACGTAGATAGTACAATATCTACCTGTTCGCATCATTGCCTTACTGAGCGTGTGGTTTGCTCACCCCCTTATTTTCCCCCTCTCTATAGAGTGTTGAGTATAGATTGAGCGTGACTGGAGGCGTTTCCCTTTTGGTAATCCGTTGTATCCCATCGCGTAAGGTATACACAATGTTGTAATTTTGTATCTAAACTTACGATAGCACAGTATCATTTGGTATGTAACTATTGGGGATGTAAAACAATGTAAACACATGTAACAACTCTGATATATACATTTATATAAGTGTTTACTCATGAATAATATGTAAATTGAATTGGTATGGTGGAGTGAGTTAGACGTCGACACACAGCCCAACTATTGAGGAGAGTTATTGTTCACGATTGAGGTAAGGATGAATAATAAATGATGCATGAAAATGCAAAAATTTTGTACGTATTTTGGTAAGTTGAGGGTCGCGACAGAAGTTAGTATCAGAGCTTGAGTTGGTCTGACGTGTGTCGTGTCTAAAATACTTAATAAGTTGAAAAATTACATCCCCATGTTATTGTGCTTGTTTAGATACAATTGTGCGTGTGTCGATGGGTTGACTAAGTAATTGGTTGTGAATGTAGGGAATTGAGTAAATATGCCTAATACTAGTCGCGGTAGAGGGATGAGAGCACATGCTCAATGCCGTAGAGGTAGGCCTGGGGCTAATGTTGAGCCAGAAACACACAAGGTTCAAGATGATGTTAAGGTGGAGGCTGAGGTTGAGCACGCTCCACAGGGTCCAGAGGAGAGGCCCGAGAGCACTGAGGCTCGCTTCGCGAGAATTGAGCGGAGCATAGAGATGATATTGGAGTTGGTCACCCAATCCTTACCTGGAGTTGGCGGTAGACGGAGTCCCGCTACACAGGGTGATGCCGAGCAGGCGGCAGCTCTTGAGACACGGGCAAGGGAAGCCCAGAGACCTCAGACAACAGATACCACACCTGCACAGGATATGCCTACACCTGTTGCTACACCACAGGCTAGTAGAGTCTGGGGATACAATTATGATTTGGACAGATTGCGACAATTCCAAAAATTTAAACCGTCGTCTTTCAGCGGAATTAAAGACCCAGTAGTAGCTGAGGATTGGATTAGTGAAATCAAGAAGTTATATGGGTTCTTTGAGTGCACTACTACCGAGATGGTAGCGTTTGCAGCTTTTATGCTGAAGGGATCAGCAGAACATTTGTGGAAGTCCTCCAGGCCTATTTTGAGAGCCCGTCATACTGAGATCAGTTGGAATATATTTTTGGAAGCCTTCCAGAGACAGTATGTTCCAGATACCGCACAGCGAAAGATGAGAATGGCATTTTTGGGACTGACCCAAGGGAGTTGGACTGTGGATGAGTATGAGATGACCTTATCTCCTTGGGCAGGTATGATCCCAACACAATGAGTAATGAGGTCGAGAAGATCCAGAAGTTTATGGATGGATTGAGACCGACCATCAGGTCTAGATTGGTTCCTCTAGATATACCAACCTATGAGGAGACAGTGCGCAGGGCGTAATTATGTGAACAAGATGTTGATAGAATCACCTCAGAGTTTAGGAAGGTTGGTAAGATGAGGGACAAAGATAAGAAAAGACCAATGATGGATAGAGGCTTCAGTTATAAGGGAAGCAAGAGGTTTGCTAGAAAAAAGGTCGAGGATCGAGGAGATCTGAGAGAGGACAGTTAATACTCCCATGTATCCGGCCATTGCTCCAGCTAAGGGAATTGTGATTGGAGGGCCACGGCCTACTACAGAGCAGTGTAGCAAGTGTGGTAGGTACAATGAAACTCGACCATGCTATGGACCTCAGGTAGTATGCTTCAGATGTGGGAAGTCAGGGCATATAGTCAGATATTGCCTAGAGATGACAGAGAGAGCCCCACAGAAAGGCAAGGAGCCAGTGAGAGCTCCAGTTGGGACACCTGCTCCGAGGAGGAGGGCTACAGCTGAGGAAAAAGGGAAACAAGCAGTGGGTGTAAGCAGAGGGTGAGTGCACGCACTGGACTAGGACACTGCAGATCAGTCATCGGATGTGGTAAAAGGTACCATCCAAATCTTTGATTTAGAAGCTTATATACTGTTTAATCCTGGTGCCACGCATTCTTTTGTATCACCATCCTTTGCATGTAAATTATTGAAGCATGTAGAACCCACACTACTGGATAAGATGTTATTGATATCTACCCCTATGAATGATATCAGTTGACTGAGCATGTATATAGAGATTGTAAGATGAGGATAGGAGGTAAAGAAATGGCAGCCTATTTAATTTTACTAAATATGGGTGATTTTTATGTAATCCTAGGGATGGATTGGGTGGCTGCAAATCATGTTGTTATGGATTGTCATGCAAAAACTTTAATGTTTCCAAATATAGACAACCATATTGTAAATTTGGTGAAATGAAAAGAAATGATATGTTATTTGCGATTGGAAAGAGTATAATCTTGATACATGATATATGAAAGATAAATCTGTTTATCAATCTTGTGTGTGAATATGATGATTTATGATTACTAATGATGGAAAGGATAATGTTAAGGGTTCATCGCTTATGTGATTGAGACGGATAAGGCACATTCAGAATTGGGAGACATACCAGTGGTTAAGGAGTTTCCAGATGTCTTTCCGAATGAGTTACCAGGGTTACCTCCAGATAGAGAGATGGAGTTTGGTATAGACTTGGCACCTGGTACAGAGCCGATATCTAAGCCACCGTACAAAATGGCTCAAGTTGAGTTGAAGGAGTTAAGGAAACAGTTACAAGAGTTGCTGGAGAAGGGATTCATCAGACCGAGCATCTCACCTTGGGGAGCATCGATTCTGTTTGTAAGGAAGAAGGATGGAAGCCTCCGACTGTGTATAGATTACCGGTTATTGAATAAGGCCACCATCAAGAATAAGTATCCCCTTACACGTATCGATGACTTGTTGGATCAGCTTAAGGGAGCGCAGGTCTTTTCCAAGATAAATTTGAGATCAGGGTACCATCAGTTAAAGATACGAGGTGGAGATGTACCTAAGACCGCTTTTCACACCCGATATAGACATTATGAGTTTATGGTTATGCCATTTGGGTTGACGAATGCCCCCGTAGCTTTTATGTCGTTGATGAATGAGGTATTCCACCAGTATTTGGATCGATTTGTGATCGTGTTTATTGATGATATACTCGTATACTCAAGGTCTAGAGAGGAGCATGAAAGGCATTTAAGGATAGTGCTACAGACTCTCCGAGAGAAAAAGTTGTACATTAAACTCAGTAAGTGCGACTTTTGGTTGGAACAGATCTGTTTTCTAAGTCACATAGTGTCGAAGGATGGAGTGTCAGTGGATCCATCAAAGATTGAGGCCGTAGGTTAGTGGCAGAGACCCCAGACAGTGATAGAGATCAGAAGTTTCCTGGGTTTAGCTGGGTATTATCGAAGGTTTGTAGAGGGATTCTCAAGATTAGCTACTCCTTTGACACGTCTCATGAAGAAAAATGTAGAGTTTGTGTGGGACGATAAGTGTAAGGAGAGCTTTGAGGAGTTGAAGAGGAGGTTAACTACAGCTCCGATACTCACCATTCCTACCAGTTCAGGAGGTTTCCTGGTGTATACGGATGCTTCACACCTAGGACTGGGCTGTGTATTGATGCAGGATGGGAAGGTAGTAGCTTATGGATCAAGACAGTTAAAGGATCATGAGAGGAACTACTCGACCCATGACTTGAAGTTAGCGGCCATAGTGTTTGCATTGAAAATATGACGCCACTACCTCTATGGTGAAAGATTTCAGATTTTCACAGATCATAAGAGCCTTAAGTACCTATTCTCGTAAAAAGAGTTAAACATGAGATAGAGAAGATGGCTCGAACTGTTAAAGGATTATGATTGTGAGCCCTATACAACCCGGGTAAAGCAAATGTGGTTGTTGATGCATTGAGTAGAAAGTATCTCGAGATGGTATCATTTATGATGATCAGGGAACACGAGCTATTGGAATAGTTCATGAACCTCAGTTTGGATATGACCCTGCCTGACGCTGATGGTGGATTTATGACAGCTAGCCTGCAGTTGGAACCGAATTTGGTAGATTGATCAGAAGTGCAGTGATATTATCGGGCAGATACAGAAGGGCACTGAGATTGATTTTGAGTTGAGTTCAGATGGATTGTTGAGGTTCAGAGGTAGGATATGTGGTCCAGATGATGCAGAGATCAGAAGGTTAATCTTGACAAAGGCTCACTCATCGAAGTATACAATACATCCAGGGAGTACTAAGATGTATCAAAACCTTCGAAAGATTTATTGGTGGTCTGGGATGAAAAAGCACATTATTGAATATGTTGCTAAGTGTCTCATTTGTCAGCAGGTGAAGGTAGAGCATCAGAAGCCTACAAGGTTATTACAGCCTCTACCGATACCGACATAGAAGTGGGAGCACGTCACCATAGATTTTGTGATAGGATTGTCGAGGACCCGAAGAGGTCATGATGCCATATGGGTAATTGCGGATCAATTAACGAAATCAGCCCATTTTCTAGCTATGAGAGCTACCGATACTCTGAGCCAGTTAGCAAACTTATATGTGCATGAGATAGTGAGGCTACATGGAATTCTAGTAAATGTTGTTTCTAATAGGGATGCCCGCTTCACTTCCCACTTTTGGGAACGTTTTCAGGAAGCGATGGGGACCCAGTTGAGTTTTAACACCACGTTTCATCCTCAGAGAGATGGTCAGTCAAAGAGGACTATACAGACCCTGAAAGATATGTTGAGAGCGTGTGTATTGGATTTTGGAGGCTCTTAGGATAACCATTTGCCACTCGCAGAGTTCGCCTATCATAACAGTTTTCATGCAAGTATCGGGATGGCACCATATGAGGCATTGTATGGGCGTAGATGTCGTTCCCCTATTGGATGGGAAGAGGTTAGTGACAGACAGATCTTTGCTCCCGACTTGGTTAGACAAGCCTCTAAGGACGTCTAATTGATATGTGAGAGGTTACGGACAGCTCAGAGCAGGCAAAAGAGTTATGCTGACAAGAGACGGAGACCACCAGAGTTTGATATGGGTGAGTCGGTGCTTTTGAAAGTTTCTCCCTCGAGGGGAATTATGAGATTCAGGAAGAAGGGAAAGTTGAGCCCCAGATATATAGGGCCATTTGAGATACTTGATAAGGTGGGAGATAAGGCTTATAGGTTGGCATTGCCACCGGAGTTGGCAAGTGTTCACAACGTCTTCCAAATATCCATGTTAAGGAAGTATCACCTGGACCCGGCACATGCGATAAGATATGAGCCTTTGGAGCTCAATGAAGGTATGACCTATGTTGAGAAGTCGGTTTGGATATTAGACAGGAAAGATAAAGTGATAAGGACAAAGACAATTCCCTTGGTGAAGGTTCTTTGGCAATATCACACTGTGGAAGAAGCCACATGGGAATTAGAAAGTTTGATGTGGGAAAAGTATCCCGAGATATTCGTAGATTGAATTGGTTCTAATTTGGAGGACCAAATTTTCTAAGTGGGGAGAATGTGAGACCCCATAGATGTATAAGCACGACTTTGTATATATATGTAAATAGTGATGTGCTTGTAATGTGAAGTATAAATGATGTAAGTCCATCAGTTTAAGGTACACACATGTAATAAGAGTTGTGATTATATGTACAAGTTACATTATGAATGAGTATGAAGAAATGGACATAAACATGTGAAAAATGTGAATGGGATTGAATATGAGTAGTATGGTAAATGGAATGAAGGTTTGCATGATTAGGCACTTCCATTTAGTTTATATTAAGTACCTTTGGTCATACAAAGATCCCACACAAGCTTCAATAGGTATAAGGTATGAATGGATGTCATTTTCAAGTCTCAAAGATGATTGGATGAGAAAATGACCTATGGTACCAAATTAAGGATGTTTTGGTGTAAGTTTCTATAGAAAAACTACAGAAAATCTGGAAAATATGAATGACAGATCGATCTCATAGAATGAGAGATCGATCTGGGTGAGCCAAAATGCTTGTAATTGAGCAAAGGAATAGGGCAGATCAATCTCCAATGGGGCAAGATCGATCTCCTAAACATTCTGTAATGAAAAGATCGATCCTTAAGCCTACAAATCGGTCTCCTTAGCTCTCTGTTTGGAGAAGATCGATCTCAAGCTTCGATAGATTGATATCATACTTAAAATGTCATGAAAAAGAGGGATTTAAGGGGACCAGATCGGTCTCCTCCTAGGGCAGATCGATCTCTTCAAGCTATTTCTATAAAATGAGTTTTGAAAATCTGAAAATTTCGAAAAAAAAAAAAAACATCACCCTTCCATTTTCAACCCAAAAACCTAACTTTCTCTCCCTAAAATCAGCCATTTTCAGTAAGATTTGAAGAGAGACTATTAGAAGCAAAGTTGTTCATCTTGAGGAAGAGAACAACATAGTTTGGAGGCATTTACCCATTTGTTGGATTGAAGGAACAAGGGGCATTCTAATTGGAGCAAAGAGGAACTCTAAAGAGGTAAGTTTCTAGTGCACAAATCCAAGTACATTTGTCTAGATGATGATTATGAAGTTGATTTGGGTGTGCACATTGTGGGTAGAAACTATCTAAAATGCATGGGAATGATTATGACCTAGAAATGGTCTAGTGTGAGAAAGTGGAATGTATGGAGATTAATGATGACTGAGATATGTAGAAGTTAATAATAGTGTTGTGGTATGATTTTAAGATGTTGTTAGTGGATAAATTGTGAGATTTACCTAAAAGGGGTAAAATCTGGATTAAGGCATTGGTAAATGCAAAGATGAGTTATATTGACTAATGAGGTCAAATGTGAGTTAACAACTTTAACTCAAGTGGTTTGGATGATTGAATTGCAGCTTCTGAGGATACGCCAAAGCAAGTTGAGCCAAGAGCGTGAGAAGCTAAGAGGAAAAGAGTCACACTAAGTAAATCGAGGTAAGAGAATTGTGTGGACTCTTAGAGATATCTGTGCGCAATTTGGGTGCTTAAATACTTTGCTAGAATGCATGAGAAATTAGGAAATGAAATTGGGTGATTGAAGGGCAAAGAGTTGGGTGTTTGAGAAATGTGCATGAAAACAAGAGCATATTGCTTTGAAAATCATATTTTATTGCTTTTTAGCAAATGATTTGGTAGCTTAGCTAATATTTTAAATGATTTGCAAAAGAGTTGAGTTGTTTTGGTTTATTAACGACACTTTGCAAAGAATTAAGCCACCTACATGGTTTTCGTGAGAATGAAAGCGTACTAGAGTATGACTCGCACGAGATTTGACGTGTTTTATACACAAGGGTATTGGAGCTTAGCTCGTACTAGTTTTCACATGGATTTCATACTGGTTTTGGCATGGTGCTTGGAGCTTGGCTCGCATTAGATGCCCACCTTACTTGTTGTCGTGCTTGGAGCTTCGGGTAGACTAGGTGTCACTTCGATTAAATAGGCTCGCACGTGCATTGTTTTGACATGATTGATTAGTCGTGTTAGGAGCTTCAGGTAGACAAGAGGTCGTACCGATTAAATAGACTCACACGTGCGTTTTGAGATGTGGCGTGATATGATGTGTTGATTGGGTCCATGGAGTACGTTGTACCGTGCATGTAGCATGGAGTACGTTGTACAGTGTTGAGATTATGATGTGCCGTCTTCGAACAAGATCTGCTATGGACCGACGGGCTAGATTTGACCCACCTCCCGTGTGGAAGCAGATAGTGGTGATATCCCGCACACCTGATCCGTGTAGCCGGTATCACAGGTTATGGCCATAGACCTTGAGGTTATTACCTTTTATTGAATTGCCTATCTCTCATGTCTATTGCTTTGAAAATAAATCCATGTTTGAAATGATTTGTGGGTCAAGACAGTCCGAGGGAGGGGCTGAGACCTGACAAGTGTTGAATTGTTTTGTTAATGGTTTAAAGTGTACCGAAGCATGATGATTAATGCCATGCTTTATTGTGAAAAATGCATGATGGTTAATGTCATGCTTATTTGAGAAAATGCATGATGATTAATGCAATGCTTTATTGTGAAAAATGCATGATGCTTAATGCCATGCTTATTTGAGAAAATGTATGATGGTTAATGCCATGCTTATTTGAGAAAACGCATGATGGGTAATGCCATGCTTTATCGTGAATTTTGCATGATGATTTATACCATGCTTTGAAATGAATTGTGCACTGAATTTTAATAGCATGAATGTTTTACTTACCATTAACACAATCTTACACTCATGTTTTTAGTTTAAATGATGAACTAAATGCTTTTGAGCATGGCATCACGATCACGTAGATAGTGCAGTATCTACCTGTTCGCATGATTACCTTACTGAGCGTGTGGTTTGCTCACCCCCTTATTTTCCCCCTCTCTACAGAGTGTTGAGTATAAATTGAGCGTGACTGGAGGCGTTTCCCTTTTGGTAATCCGCTGCATCCCATCGCGTAAGGTATACACACTATTATAATTTTGTATCTAAACTTACGATAGCACAGTATCATTTTGTATGTAACTATTGGGGATGTAAAACAATGTAAACACATGTAACAACTCTGATATATACATTTATACAAGTGTTTACTCATGAATAATATACAAATTGAATTGGTATGGTGGAGTGAGTTAGACGTCGACACACAGCCCAACTATTAAGGAGAGTTGTTGTTCACGATTGAGGTAAGGACGAATAATAAATGATGCATGAAAATGCAAAAATTTTGTACGTATTTTGGTAAGTTGAGGGTCGTGACATTATTACCTTTTATTGAATTGCCTATCTCACATGTCTAATGCTTGTGAATAAATTCATGTTTGAAACGATTTATGGGTCAGGACTTTCCAAGGGAGGGGCTGAGACTTGACAAGTGTTGAAGTGTTTTGAGATATCGATTGTAAATGGTTTTAAAGTGCACCAAAGCATGATGATTAATGTCATGCTTTATTGTGAAAAATGCATGATGGTTAATGCCATGCTTATTTGAGAAAAACGCATGATGGGTAATGCCATGCTTTATTGTAAATTATGCATGATGATTTATACCATGCTTTGAATTGAATTGTGCACTGGATTTTAATAGCATGAATGCTTTACATACCATTAACACAATCATACACTCATGTTTTGAGATAAAATGATGAATTAAATGCTTTTGAGCATGGCATCACGATCACGTAGATAGTGCAGTATCTACATATTCGCATGATTGCCTTACTAAGCGTGTGGTTTGCTCACCCCCCTTATTTTTCCCCCTCTCTATAGAGTGTTGAGTATAGATTGAGCGTGACTGGAGGCTTATCCCTTTTGATAATCTGCTGCATCCCATCGCGTAAGATATACATACTGTTGTAATTTTGTATCTAAACTTATGATAGCATAGTAGCATTTTGTATGTAACTACTGTGGATGTAAAACAATGTAAACACATGTAAATGGCTCTGATATATATACATTTATACAAGTGTTTACTCATAAATAATATGCAAATTGAATTGGTTGGTAGAGTGAGTTAGATGTCGACACACAGCCCAACTATTGAGGAGAGTTGCTGTTCACGATTGAGGTAAGGACGAATAATAAATGATGCATGAAAATACGAAAAATTTATACGTATTTTGGTAAATTGAGGGTCGTGACACGATGGGTGGCCTTACTTTGATAGCATGTAAGATCGGGCCTTGCTTTGAATAGCATGTAAGACCGCAGCTGTACGACTATGATTAAGTCTACAGCGAATCATGGCCATGTATTGATGTTGATGTTTCCCTCTTTTGAAGATGTCTGCCTAGGGGATGATTTGATTTGATGTGATGTGCCTATGACGATGATTTTATCTGAGTTTTATTAAATGCCTAGTCTCAATTTCCTTGATGAATGATGTGTTTTACAATTATGATTTCTATCACGTAATGTTGATTTGTGATCATTATCACGTGGATTATGTCGATGTCATTGTTTCCACTGTTATTTCTATAACATTTTACATGCTCAAATGCTTCCATCATATTGTGTTGTGTTAATGATTTTATAAATTTTCCCTTATCCTCCATACTGAGCGTTTTGAGAGCTCACCCCTTCTTTTTCCTCCCCCCTTCAGATTACTTGAAGTAGTGTGTTAGAGCCTGCCGCGTACGTGATATAGGCTATGGACAAGATCTCCCCAGGCTATCGCTTGTACACGCACAAGGTATAATTCAGTTCATTTTTTATCCAGATAATGATCTAATACAGACATTCGTGTTATGTATTTTGGGATGTAATTAGGACAATAAGAGGAAAATGAATTGTTGAGTTAATATATTTTGAAATGACAAAACAAGTAAATTCAATAAATAAAAATGATATAAAAACATGTTTAGAGGTTATCAGTACCAGAACTTAAAGTTCTGTAGATGAGAGATCGATCTGGGTTATGAGAGATCGATCTCCTGGGTTTTTCTTGGATGAGAGATCGATCTCAGGAAGACATGAGATCGATCTGCTAAGCCTTGAACTTGTTCAAAGGTATTAAGGAAGAATGAGATCGATCTATATGGGTTATAAGATCGATCTGACCAATACAGGATGCTGGTGAGATCGATCTGGTATAGCAAGAGATCGATCTCCCCTAACAAAAGGTAAAGGCAGTAGATCGATCTGTAAGATCGATCTGTATGCAAACAGAGAGTTTGAGAGATCGATCTGGTATAGGAAGAGATCGATCTCCTCAAAGTCAGAGAGCTAAGGAGATCGATCTTGGTTGATAAGAGATCGATCTACTCACTAAGACAATACCTGGAAGATCGATCTATAGATCGATCATGCTTCAAACAGAGAGGATGGAAGATCGATCTGCCTGTTCGACAGATCAATCTCTTCTAACATTTTCAAATTGGAAGATCGATCTGCCAGTTCGACAGATCGATCTCCTTGCTTCATTTTGCCTTGATCTTGCAGGAACTATAACTAAGAGATCGATCTGGTCAAGAAGGCAGATCGATCTGGCATTCCACTGGAGGTACCCAACGGCTATTTCTGCAAAATCTCAACGGGAAAAATAGCATTAAATGCTCCAACTACCAATCCTTCAGTATTTAACCAAGCATTGAAGATAATGAGAAGTGAGACACTATTGCTGCACATTTCTTACATTCTCAAGAGTTTAATTCTTTCATTCCTTGTGTCTTCATTCCTCATTTATTGAGTTTGTTGTATAAGCTTAAGTGCAAAAGCTGTAATTGTCCTACCCACATTAAAAGCTTGATATTGTATTCATCCTTACCCTAAGAGAGAAGAGGATTGTTCCTCAGTGAGATAAACATTGTAAATGGGTGAATACTTCTTTGTATTTGAAAGGGTAGAGAGGTTATTCCTTAACCTGAAAAAGGAACGTTGTAACTTCTGTTGAAAGTGAGAAAGAAAGCACTTGACAAGAAGGTCAAGGAGAGAGGACGTAGGCAAGAGATTGGCCGAACCTCTATAAACGATCGTGTTTGTTACTCTCTTCCCTATCTTGCTTTAATTTGATTCATTTCATTATATTGTTCATTTATCATTTGTTGATTAAATTTGAATTAAGTTAAAATTTGCCATTAACATTAGAAAATCGATTCACCCCCACTCTCGGTAGAGCTAACAATTGGTATCAGAGCTAGGACTCTTTAATCACATAGGAACAACTTCCTAAGAGTTAGAAACGATCAAATGGCTCACAACAATGTAGCAACTAGTTTGGTAGGAGAGGGGCATTCTACGGTTAGGCCTCCTATGTTCAATGGGGAACATTATGCCTATTGGAAGACTAGGATGATGTTATTCATTCAAGCAAATGATTATGAGGTGTGGAGGATTATAACTAAAGGACCTCAAATCCCCACAAAAAGAATAGAGGGAAGAGATATCCCTAAGGAAGAAGAAGAATGGGACTTAAATGATGTTAAATGTGCCCAACTAAATGCTAAGGCCATGCACACTCTCTTTTGTGCTTTAGGGCCAAATGAATACAATAGAGTCTCCGGATGTGACAATGCCAAACAAATTTGGGACAAATTGGCAATAACTCATAAGGGTACAACCCAAGTAAAGGAGACTAAGGTAGGAATGCTCACACATGACTATGAGCTTTTTAGGATGAAGGAAGGAGAATCAATTAGTGATATGTTCACTAGATTCACTGATGTAATTAATGAATTAAAGTCCTTAGGAAAAATATACTCTAATATTGAAATGGTCAAGAAAATATTAAATAGCTTACCTAAATCATGGGAAGCTAAAGTGACTGCAATTGAGGAATCTAAGGATCCTCACACATTGTCTTTGGATGAATTAATAGGATCACTACTCACTTATAAGATGAAGTTGAGAAGAAATGAAGAGCCACCCAAGAAAGTGGGAGTTGCTCTAAAATCTACTGCTCAAGAGGAGATTAAGAATGAAAGTAGTAGTGAAGAGGATCTTGAGATGGCAATGTTTGCCAAAAGATTTAACAAATTCATGAAAATGAGAGCTAGTGGTAGTAATAGGAGAAACCACAAGAGAGATCAAGAAGAGGTAGGTAGAAAAGATACAATTGTGTGTTATGAATGTAAAAAACCAGGACACATAAAATTTAACTGCCCTCTTCTTAAAAGGTCCAATGATAGGTTCCACAAAAAGAAGGCAATGGTGGCAACATGGAGCGACAGTGACTGCTCCGATGATGACTCAAATGAGGACATTGCCAACTTGTGCTTCATGGCTATTGAGGATGAAAAGGTAACTTCAAACCTCAATGAATATTCTTTTGATGAATTGCAAGATGCATTTGATGATCTTGCATTGGAATATGAATGCATGAGTATGAAATATAAGAAGATAATATCTAAATTGAAGAAAGAAAATGAGTTAATTCTAGACGACAAATTAGAATGTGAAAAGAAACTAGAAATTACTAACTTGAAATTTGTGATCTAAAAGAGAAGAATAGTAATTTACATGATTCCTTTAATAGATTTTATATGGGACAACAAAAGCTAGATAACATGTTAGAAACTCAAAGAGCATTCTTTGATAAAAATGGGTTAGGATATAATGGAGAAAGTAGAGAGTCTCATCTCAAAAGCTTCATTGCTAGAAAGAGCTTGCATAAACCTTCAACTATTTGTTCATATTGTGATAGAAAGGGACATACATCACATAATTGCAATAAGAAGTTGACCACTCTTAAAGGAAAAATAGTAAAAAGGATATGGGTTCCAAAAGAATTAATTAACTCAAAGGATGTTAATGCATTAGCAAAATGGATCCCAAAGGGATCAAGAATTGCATTCACTAACCTCAAAGGACCCAAGAGAATTTGGGTACCTAAGACTTGAGCTTGAATCTTTTTGTAGGTGATTGAGCAGTGCCACAAAGCTAAGATAAAGGAAGCTTGGTACTTAGATAGTGGATGCTCAAGGCACATGACGGGTGATAGAAGCCACTTCAATTCATTTAAATCAAAGGTTGGTGGAGAAGTCACATTTGGGGACAACTCCAAAGGCCAAGTTGAAGGGAGTGGCTTAATAGGTAATGACTACTTTTCTTTAGAAAAAGTATTGTTAGTTAGGGGCCTAAAGCATAACTTACTAAGCATAAGTCAACTTTGTGTCAAAGGTTACAAAGTAATTTTTGATTGTATGAAATGTCATGTTATAGATCCTAAGTTAAATAAAGTTCTTTTCTTAGGCCATAGACAAGGTAATATATACATTGTCTATCTTAATGAACTTAAGAATGAAAACATATGCCTAATGGTAGACAAAGAAAAAGAATCTTGGTTATGGCATAGAAGACTAGGTCATGCTAGCATGCATGTACTTTCTAAGTTAGCTAGAAAGGATCTAGTTATAGGATTGCCTAAGATGTCCTTTGATTATGAAAAAATATGTGAGGCTTGTGTTAAAGGAAAACATAAAAGGACAACATTTAAGCCTAAGAATAGTGTATCCACCTCTAGGCCTCTTCAATTACTCCACCTAGATTTATTTGGACCAACTAGAACAACAAGCCTTGGTGGGAAACACTATGGATTTGTAATAGTTGATGATTACACTAGGTTCACTTGGGTGTTCTTTTTTAGAGTAAAAAATGAAGCCTTAGAAAAATTCATAGCCTATACAAAAGTGACTCAAAATGAAAAGGGATACACAATAACTAGTATTAGAAGTGATCATGGCAAGGAATTTGAAAATATAGGATTTGATGAGTATTGCAATGATCAAGAAATTAGCCATAATTTTTCAGCCCCTAGGACACCACAACAAAATGGTGTAGTTGAGAGAAGAAATAGAACATTGGAAGAAATGGCTAGAACCATGTTGTGTGAGAATAATTTACCAAAGTATTTTTGGGCTGAAGCTATAAACACATCTTGCTATATAATTAATAGAGCTATGATTAGACCCATGCTAAAGAAAACTCCTTATGAGCTTTACAAAGGTAAGAAGCCTAACATTAGTTACTTCCATCCTTTTGGCTACAAATGTTTTGTCTTAAATAATGGAAAAGATAACTTAGGAAATTTTGATGCCAAGAGTGATGAGGGAATCTTTCTAGGGTACTCCTTGAATTCAAAGGCTTATAGAGTATATAACAAAAGAACATTGATGGTTGAAGAATCTATTCATGTTATATTTGATGAGTCAAATGATGTAGTTAAAGATTCAAACAATGATGAGGATGTTGGAATATTTGAGGAAACTCCAAATTTGGAAGATGATTTATTAGAAAAACTTGACTTAAATAAAGAAGATGAAGAAGAAATAGAGATATTAGAGAGAGATTCTAGAGCACCAAGAGAGTTAGGATATGTAAAATATTGTGAAATAGTAGGAGATCCAACTCTTGGAGTTAGAACTAGATCATCTCTAAGGAATATGTGTCAATATATAGCCTTTGTATCTCAAATAGAACCTAGAAATGTCAATGAAGCCTTAAATGACAATAATTGGTTCCTAGCAATGCAAGAAGAATTAAATCAATTTGAGAGAAGCAAAGTATGGAAACTAGTTCCTAGGCCTAGTGATCACTCTATAATTGGAACTAAATGGATATTCAAGAACAAGATGGATGAAAATAGTGTGATCATAAGAAACAAGGCTAGGTTAGTTGCACAAGGCTATAGACAAGAAGAATGTATAGATTATGATGAAACCTATGCATCGGTAGCTAGACTAGAGGCAATAAGAATGTTACTTGCCTTTGCATGTTATAAAAACTTCAAATTATATCAAATGGATGTAAAGAGTGCATTCTTAAATGGTTTCATTAATGAAGAAGTCTATGTTGAGCAACCTCCCGACTTTGAAAATCATGAATTTCCTGAACATGTTTTCAAACTATCTAAGGCACTCTATGGTTTGAAACAAGCTCCTAGAGCATGGTATGAAAGGTTGTCAAAATTCTTAAAAGAAAACAGATTTTCAAGAGGAAAAGTGGATACCATTTTATTCATCAAAAATAAAAATAAGGATTTACTGGTTGTACAAGTGTATGTAGATGATATTATTTTTGGATCAACTAATGAATCTTTATGCCAAGAATTTGCTAAGATCATGCAAGGTGAATTTGAAATGAGCATGATGGGAGAACTCACTTTCTTCTTGGGACTTCAAGTGAAGCAAACAAAAGATGGAACATTCATCAATCAAGCAAAGTATACTAAGGATTTGCTCAAGCGATTTGGAATGGACAATTGCAAACCTCAAGCAACTCCAATGGGCACCAACATCAAGCTTGATAAAGATGAAAGTGGTAAGTGTGTAGACACTAAACTCTGTAGGTCTATGATTGGCTCATTGCTCTATTTAACTGCAAGTAGACCAGATATTTTGTTTAGTGTATGCCTTTGTGCTAGATTTCAATCCTCTCCTAGGGAATCACACTTATTAGCAACTAAAAGGATCTTTAGATACCTTAAGGACACTCCCTCTCTAGGACTTTGGTACCCCAAGGACTCCACCTTTACACTTCATGCATTTTCAGATGCAGATTTTGGGGGATGCAAAATAGATAGGAAAAGTACTTCAGGTACTTGCCAATTCTTAGGGAATAGATTAATCTCCTGGTTCTCTAAGAAACAAAATAGTGTGGCTCAGTCCACAACTGAAGCTGAATACATAGCAGCAGGTAGTTGTAGTGCTCAAGTGTTGTGGATGAAACAACAAATGAACGATTATGGTATTGACATGAAACAAGTCTCTATTAAATGTGATAATATCAGTGCTATCAATCTATCTAAAAATCCCATCCAACACTCTAGAACCAAACACATTAAGATTAGGCATCATTTCCTTAGAGACCATGTGCAAAAGGGGGATATAATTCTAGAGTACATTGACACTTTACATCAAATAGCTGATATATTCACCAAACCTCTTGATAGAGATAGGTTTTGTATCCTTAGAGGTGAATTAGGACTCATGAATATCCCTTAAGATGTATATGCTTCAAAATCTTGGTTTTAAGTTGGTTTTAAAAGAGTTTTTCAAAGATTTTTCTGGGCAACAAGTATGAGAGATCGATCGCCTATCAATATAGATCGATCTCCATACTCCAAATAAGCCTAAAGCATTAAGGTTAAGCTAGGCAGATCGATCTTCTATTCATAAGATCGATCTCCTTAAGCCTCTGTTAAACAGCAGATCGATCTGTGCATACGACAGATCGATCTCCTCAAGCCTCTGTATTCTGAAGATCGATCTATGCATTTGGCAGATCGATCTCCCTAAGCCTCTGTCAAACAGAAGATCGATCTGTGCATACGACAGATCGATCTCCTTAAGCCTCTGTATTCTGAAGATCGATCTTATGGAACCACAGATCGATCTCTTCAGGCTTCTGGAAATGACAGATCGATCTGTCGTCTCGACAGATCGATCTCTTGTGCCCTGGACAATAAAATCTGGCGAAAAATACCCAAATTTCAAAAGTCCAAAATCTCAAATCCCTAACCTCCTGTCGCACCTCCTCTCTCAATTCTCATCCCAGATCGATCTTCGGTAAGAATTCTATCGTATTTTCTCTTCGATTCTTGTTCTAGTAACCTACATTGCAAATTTGTTTTACAAAATTCTTAGATAAGTGCTCAATTTCTCTCTAGGGCAAATCTAGTTACTGTTCCATTGATTTTGTTTTGTGAACCAGTTTTAGAGTAATTTCCGTGTCTAAAACAATGCCTAGACTTAAGAGAGCAGGCCAAAAACCTCCTCGATCTAGTGTAGAACCAGGGTCCTCGTCTCAATCCATTCCTCCCTCTTCTGTCACTACTTTCAACAGGTGTTTTAAAACACCTGCCAAAAGGAAGAGATAAGAAGAATATTTTTCCACCATGCTAATTAAACATTGGCGAACTCTCAATTTTTCCTTCTTAAATCGAATTGACTTTCCCTATCTAACCAAATTTGAAGAATTTGGTTGGATTCCATTTCTTAAAATAAACACTCCCGTACCCCCAAACATCGTCCGAGCCTTCTTTTCAAATGTCGAACTCACCTATGATCCTAACGATCCTTGTCAAATTCTAGGGTTTACAACATATGTCATGGGTAAATCGATTGCAATAGACCCTGAAGTCTTAGCCCAAGCTTTCCACATAAGCAATGAAGGCTTAACCAATGAAGATGAGGAAGTCCCCTTAGAATTTGACCTTCCCGGGGATAAGGCAAGTGACCTCCCAATGCACCCACGGTTACTCCACCTCATTATTTCATGGAATCTTCGTCCTTTCGGTACCCGTCATTTCACCGTTAGGAGACTAGATCGCTTTTGGATACACCACATACACTCCACCAGTCAAAAACCCAACCTTGTCCACTTTATCTATCAAGACTGGTTGAAGATTGTCTGCGGCCAAGCCACAACGATAGTGTTTCTGCAACCATTGGCGTATTTTCTCCAACGACTTGGAGTGGACAGAAGTTACGAAACGTGTGAAGTGCCCTCTCCAAAGAGCGTCCTCAACATCGGGACACTCCACCACATGGGCTACTACAAGGACTTCCGGGGCTATTGGAAGAAGAAGCGGGAACAGCAATCTGCAGCAGCTATGGAGGAAGATCCCTCCGATGAGCCTATGGATCCACCTGCTGCACCGACTGTGGGTCCATCGTCCTCGACTCCTCAGCCCACTGCACCTGCTCCCTCACCAGCTGGCATGGAGCTCATTGTGACGATGATGAGTGAGCTGAACCGAAAGATAGATGAAGGTTTTGCAAACCTTCATGCCACCCAGCAGCGGATGATCGAGGAGCTGAACGGCAAAGTAGATGAAGGCTTTGCAAACCTTCATGATACTCAGCAGGCGATGTATGATGAACTTCAAGTCACTCGCACTCACGTTGAGGATCTCATGGATTGATTTCCTCCTCCACCATAGGACTTATTTGATAGCTCTAGTTTTGTTATATGTTCTAATTACTCGTTGTTGTTTGAACTGAATTTGCTTGAATGAGTTACCATCTGTGTTCTTGTTGAATGATTTTTAATGAAATGCTATTTTGAAATGACAGGAGTATTGTTTAGATTTTTCTTTCTTGCCATTGATATGACAAAAAAGGGGAGAAGAAATTATGTTAAGAACACATGCGTTGGTTAAAACATGTTGAAATGACTTTAAGAAACATATCTAATGGTTTAAAGGAATGATTAAAATGAGGGGGAGTTAAGAAAGTTTAGAGATCAAAAGCCAAAAGTAAGGGGGAGTTTACAAAAAGGGGGAGTTTGTGCAAAATGCAAATAGGTAACTAAACATATTGATTGAATAGGTTTTGTCATATCAAAAAGGGGGAGATTGTTGAGTTAATATATTTTGAAATGACAAAACAAGTAAATTCAATAAATAAAAATGATATAAAAACATGTTTAGAGGTTATCAATACCAGAACTTAAAGTTCTGTAGATGAGAGATCGATCTGGGTTATGAGAGATCGATCTCCTGGGTTTTTCTTAGATGAGAGATCGATCTCAGGAAGACATGAGATCGATCTGCTAAGCCTTGAACTTGTTCAAAGGTATTAAGGAAGAATGAGATCAATCTATATGGGTTATAAGATCGATCTGACCAATACAGGATGCTGGTGAGATCGATCTGGTATAGCAAGAGATCGATATCCTCTAAAACAAAAGGTAAAGGCAGTAGATCGATCTGTAAGATCGATCTGTATGCAAACAGAGAGTTTGAGAGATCGATCTGGTATAGGAAGAGATCGATCTCCTCAAAGTCAGAGAGCTAAGGAGATCGATCTTGGTTGATAAGAGATCGATCTCCTCACTAAGACAATACCTGGAAGATCGATCTGCCTGTTCGACAGATCGATCTCTTCTAACATTTTCAAATTGGAAGATCGATCTGTCAGTTCGACAGATTGATCTCCTTGCTTCATTTTGCCTTGATCTTGCAGGAACTATAACTAAGAGATCGATCTGGTCAAGAAGGCAGATCGATCTGGCATTCCACTGGAGGTACCCAACGGCTATTTCTGCAAAATCTCAACGGGAAAAACAGCATTAAATGCTCCAACTACCAATCCTTCAGTATTTAACCAAGCATTGAAGACAATGAGAAGTGAGACACTATTGCTGCACATTTCTTACATTCTCAAGAGTTTAATTCTTTCATTCCTTGTGTCTTCATTCCTCATTTATTGAGTTTGTTGTATAAGCTTAAGTGCAAAAGCTGTAATTGTCCTACCCACATTAAAAGCTTGATATTGTATTCATCCTTACCCTAAGAGAGAAGAGGATTGTTCCTCAGTGAGATAAACATTGTAAAAGGGTGAATACTTCTTTGTATTTGAAAGGGTAGAGAGGTTATTCCTTAACCTGAAAAAGGAATGTTGTAACTTCTGTTGAAAGTGAGAAAGAAAGCACTTGACAAGAAGGTCAAGGAGAGAGGATGTAGGCAAGAGATTGGCCGAACCTCTATAAACGATCGTGTTTGTTACTCTCTTCCCTATCTTGCTTTAATTTGATTCATTTCATTATATTGTTCATTTATCATTTGTTGATTAAATTTGAATTAAGTTAAAATTTGCCATTAACATTAGAAAACCGATTCACCCCCCTCTCAGTAGAGCCAACATGAATCGTGTTTTGTGGATTGTTCCCCCTTTGGGATATTATGTGTTTGATGTTATGAAATAGAAATTATATGATCTTAGGGTTAATGATTTATGATAAACACAAGTGATTAAATGACATTGTACATGAATGCAACCCGAGTAAGAGGTTTAATATAAAAAAATTTTAAATTAGCCCCATTTTTCGTGCTTTCGGGCTGTCACAGGTGGTTGAAGCCGAAAAGAAATGTAAAGGCAGAGTGAAGCTCGCCTGAACACGAAAAGAAGAATGGAGTAGTTCAATGTTGGCTGTAGCACGAAAAGAAAGAAGCAGGGTGAATAATGAGGAGGAGAGGTTGAACGAAATTCTTGTAAGCAGTAAGGAAAGAGAGTGAAACATAAACACTGGTACGAAAAAATTTAAAGGGAGACCAAGAGGGTAATTGAGAAAAAGTAGAAAATAAACGACAAAAAAAAGAGAAGAATTTATGGTTAAAAATTGTTAATGCTTGCTGGATATAGAAAAAGTAGAATTGAGAGACAATGCATCAGTGAGGCAGTGAGCAAGAATAGAAAAGGAAACGCTGCATTGATTCGATAAGGAAGACATGTATGTGTGTGTGTATACCATACATATAGAGAAATGCCAAAAAAGATGAGAAAGAGAATCGAGAACTGAAGGAGATTACAGCAAACAGAGGAAAGAAGCTGAGACAGGGGAGAAAACCGAGAGTTACAAAAACTGAGGTAGGCAGGGGATGAGCCTCGGGTAGGAGCTGAAAGCTGGGCAGAAGGCAACAATGAAAATAGGCTGAGGAGTCAGGTGGAGACACTGGAAAAGGTGGCAGCGCCGGTGATGCTGAGGGATAGTGCTGGGAATTGGAAACAGTGAAGAAAAGAAAAATGATGAAAAATGATGTACAGAGGATAGTGATGATGATAGTGATGGTCGGTTGAAGGTTATGACCGAGGTGGAAAACGACAAGGAAAGAAATGAACCACCGACACTGGATGAAAATGCCAAGGGAGGAAGAAGGCGACGGCGTCGAGAAACAGAAGGAGACCGTAAACAGTGGCCAGTATCGAAACCAAAGAAGAAAGAAAAGAAGAGGAAAAAGGTTTGGCGGGAAAAAAAGGAAAAAAAAAGAAAGGGTTATTTGGATATATTTATATATATAAGGATATTATATATATATATATATATATATATATATATATATATATATATAACCACTTGGAAAATAGAATAAGAAGCATCGAGAAAATTGAGAAAACCCGAGGGAAAGGCGATCGAAAATATTTATTCGAAATTTTCGGTGAAAATAAGCCAGGAGGGTCGGGCCCGCTGACTCACAATGTGTAAGACCCGTATTTCATGTGTAACTTTATGGATTCAGAAGTATGATAATGTACTTGTAATGTGAAGTACAATTGATGTAAAGTCCATAAATGTAATGTACATACGTGTAATATGAGTTTGTAATGTACATACAAGTTTCATTATGTATGAATATGAAGAAATGAGCTTTTATAAGTGATGAATGTACTTGGAACTCAAAATGAGTGTGTGGTAAAATGGAAGGAAGTTGCATGAATTGCATAGGGTTTTTGTACTTCCATTTGGTGTTGCATCGTATACCTTTGGTTATACAAGGAATGCACACAAGTTTTAATGTGTATAAGATATGGATGGATGTCATTTTCAAGTCTTAAAGGTGGTTGGATGAGAAAATGACTATGGCAGCAAAATGTGTTAAGTTTGGTATGAGTTGCTGCAGAAAAATGCAGAAAAATCTAGAAATATGAATGTCAGATCGATCTCATGGGATGAGAGATCGATCTGGAAGAGCCAGAATACTCTTATTTGAGCAATGGAATAGAACAGATCGATCTCCAATGGGGCCAGATCGATCTCCTAAACATTCTGTAATGAAAAGATCGATCCTCAAGCATACAGATCGATCTCCTTAACTCTCTGGTTAGAGCAGATCGATCTCAAGCTTCGACAGATCGATCTCATGCCTTAAAATGCCGTGAAAAAAAGGGATTTAAGGGGACCAGATTAATCTTCTCCTAGTGCAGATCGATCTCATCAAGCTATTTCTATAAAAGGAGCAGTTGAAATCTTCATTTTCCTAAGACTGAACCTTCCGTTCCATTTTCCACCCAAAACCTAAATTTATCTCTCTAAAAAATCAATCCATTTTCAGTAAGAATTGAGGGGAGGCTATTAGATACAAAGTTGTTCATCTTGAGGAAGAGAACAACATAGTTGAAACCCAAAACCTCATTGTGGGTATTGAAGGAGTAAGGAACATTTCCCTTTGGAACAAGAAGAGAAATTAAGTTTCTAATACTTCAACCCAAGTACATTGGTTCATTTGTTGATTTTGGAGTTGATATCTATGTGTATTGATGATTGGAATCACTTAGAAGGTATTAGAACTAATGTGACCTAGAAAATGGAAGGAGTCTAGTGTGAAAAAATATAAATTGGATGAATTGGTGATTTGTGAGACTTGCTAAGTTGTCATTTGAGTAATATAGATGATTAGAATAGGGTAAATGAAGCTACATTGTGGGTTGAGGGAGGTTATAAGAAATGAGCACATGTAGTGTTTGATGATATGCCATAGTGAAGAAATTTATGAAATATGAACACTATGGGCTTAATATCGATTTGATATCGGTTTAGTATGAACCGATGGGCCTAAAGGGAACCATAAAATAGATATATGAATAGACAATCGAAATGAGATTTTATAAGTATTAATGGAGGCTATAGGTTGAATCAACTATAGCAAACACCAAGTTGAGTTATATGGACTTAATCGATGTGATATACGATTTCGTGTAGTTTCGGAGAGTTCGTTGGAGACGAATCGAACTGCACACGTACGCAGCTTTACGGAAGTAGAATCACGTGACGCGATTCCAAGTAAGGGAATTCTGTAAGTATATAGAGGTAGCTGCTCATATTTTGTGGGTGAATATAAAGTGTTTATGAAATGCATGAATATTTAAGAAAATGGTTGTTGATATGCATGAATAGCTGCGAGAATTTGTATGAGATTTGGTTTCTGAAATGGTTCTTGAAAAAAGGGATAGTAAGGCTAATAATTGCATAAATCACGTGCTTTGAATGTTTTCACAAAACACCATACTTTGTTTTGAGCAAATTATTGAATAGGCTGACTAGTATTTGAATGATGTTGTGAAATAGCCCATGTGAGGCACTAAACGTGTTTTGAGATGCTTTGAATGTATGTGAGCCGCCTATCGTGTGTATGTGATTTAATTCGAGCTGGAGCCTTGTTCGCACTAAATTTTCATGCTTTGAATTGCACAAAGAGTGCTGGAGCTCAGCTCGCACTTTGGTTTGATCCATGATAATGTTTTATAAATCGTACTGGAGCTTCTGCTCGTACGTAACTTTCGAGTGATTTTCTTATGCATATAAACGTACTAGAGCTGTGCTCGTACGTGGTTTCTTTATGATATGATGCATGAGTCGTGCTAGAGCTTTGCTCGCACAAGTTTGCACATTGTGGTACATATGAGGCCGTGAAAGTTGGTAAGATCCTCAAGCCTTACATCCTTAAGCCAACATCCTTAAGCCCTGGAGGGGTATGGAGGCTCTATTCGACAAGGAGGCTCTGTTCGGTGGGGAGGCTCTCTTACGATAAGATCCTCAAGCCCTACATCCTTAAGCCCGAGGAAGCGATGAGGCTCTGTTCGATGGGGAGGCTCTCTTACGGAAGGATCCTTAAGCCAATATCCTTAAGCCCTGGAGGGGTAGGGAGGCTCTGTTCGGTAGGGAGGCTCTCCTACGTGAGTACGACAAGTTCTTGGTATGGGGTAGATAAGACCTACGACTGGCACCCCCAACCGCGATATGGGTCCGCGAAGTACGCTGTACCATGTATATCACATGGAGTACGATATACCGCATGGTGGTTATGTGATAAGAAAGTCTGGCGAGGGATAATTCACCTTCGTGCCAGCACGATACCCTGCACACCTGGATGCGTATGGTCTAGGATGATTTATGATGTAGTTAGCCCACATAGTCACTTGTGATATAGTGACCTGATTTTTTTTTTTTTACATATGTGTGATTGTGATTTGATCAGGTCTATGCTTCTGTTATGCATAAATTCCTCATGCTTCTGTTATAAAGATTTATGCATAACATTATCAGCATGTAGATAGAGTAGTTATCTATCATGCTTGCATTATTGCCTTACTGAGCGTGTGGTTGCTCATCCCTCTTTATTTCCCCCTCTACAGAGCGTACATAGTGGCCCAGTGAGGACTGAGGCATTTTGTTGAGACATCCACTGCATCTCCATCACTTAGAGGTATATACACAGAAATTCTTTTTGTATCTAAGCAATTGTAAAAACACAGTAGTCATTTGAATTATAATTATGGGGGATGTAGATGTCAGTAAACATGTTCTGTATAAGTGAATGATTTAACTTCAAATGTACGATGTCGCTTTTATTAACTGGGAATGAATGTTAAGAGTGGATTATTATTGACTCACAGCCTAACTGTGTGGTGATGAGTTGTTCACGATCGGGTAAAGAAAGAAAAACGCGAAAAATTTATAGTGATTTTCGGTAATAAGAGGATAAAATGGGTCACGACACTATGTTGAGACAATCTAGGACTACGGACAGACACCGAGGTAAGGAATTTATGCAAGTTTTAGAGATAATTGTATGTATTTTATTATTTCGAGTAGCTAAATAGATACCGTAGAGATAGAAATTTTCTATATTACCCCTACCTATAGAATGAATCGTACCGTAAAGTGTTGAAAAATCATAAATGCATAAATTGCATGTTTTTGGTGTTTTCATTGTTGAATACGGTTTCCAACGGTATATAGATCGGTCAACTATCGTTTTTATTGTCTGCATAAAATAGCACGTTTTACGAAGTTAAGTGTGCTTGAATGGGAGAAATTTCATGATGGGTGACCTTCCGGGAAGTCTCCATTCACATATCGTGTATGCACTATTTTTGTACTAAACATTGATTTTTATATTATTTTTTAAAGAATTGAACCACTTATCCGATTTTTTATACGAAATAGTGCTAAAGCCCTCGTGTAGACTGGGTGTCACATTGAATTGCTCGCACTGGACTTTTATATGATTCATGAGAAAAACTGTGTTGGAGTCGTCGTGTATTGTTGTGTGATCTTGCACTGACCTGCTCGCACTGGATTTTTGGACTAAGGTGCTAGTTGATATTAATGTTGAGGGGTAAATCCTTAAGACTACTCGGTACCCTCAGTCATATTATACTGTATCGAGGTCCACGGAGTACGTTGTACCGTGTGGACGCACATGGAGTACGTTACATCGTGTATTGAGTCTTCGGACTACTGAACTGAACTAAACTGTATTGATTGACGAGCTGAACTGACCCATCCCCCCTGAGGCATATGAGACTCGCGCACACCTGGCCCGTGAGGCGCGAGGTCACTGGCTATGTCCATATGTCGACTGTATTATTATTGATTGAATCCTATTGTTATTGATTGAATCTCAGCCTAGTCTCAGCGAATTGAATTGTTTATTGATAGAAAGAAAAGTGAATTGAATTGTTTACTAATTGAATGAATTGTTTTAAAGAAACGAATTTAAGTGTTTTACTGCATTGATTTAACAGTAAATGTTTTTATCGTACCGACCATATTGAATGCATATGTTTTACATATGGTAAAGTATAATACCAAAAATGGAGTGTGATTGAAAGTGTTTTTCAAAGAAAGTGCATCAATTGTGAATTTTTTTCAGTATTATTGAATTGAATTATATGCAAGTGTTTCACAGTGTTTTATAACTGATCATGGCATACATTATAAGCATGTAGATAGTATGGTTGTCTACTGCTTACATAAATTTCTTACTGAGGGCGTTAAGCTCACTCCCTACTTTCCTCCACAGAGTCCCAACAGTAACTTGGACGCTTCCGTTAGTAAGGCATGTCGCACTGCTATGGTTCCGCGGAGTATCTTTTTGCGTTGAAGGTATACCTAGTTGTAAGAAATTCTTTTGTATCTAAAATTTTTATAAGTACAGTAATGCATACGATATGTGTATGAGGAATGTGAACATATTTTATTTAAATTTGTAATTACTAAGAAAGAAAAATTAATCAGACTGAGTATTGTTTTGACCTAATAACGACTTGTAGCCCAACCAAAATGTGTGTAATTTGGGTCGTTACAGTTTGAGATTGCACTAAACTTTAGTTTTCTGCATTTGATTTTGTGTGTGGACATTCGAACTATATGCCTTCAAATTTGTTTTTCGAGCGATCAGGTCTAATGGTATAATAAGGTATTTCAAAATACCTTGAAAGATTTGATAACGTCTAGACACGGTTCCAATAAAACCCTAAAACATGCAATTTTAGATACATTTTGATTTGTGCTATAATTGTTGATTTTGAGAATCAATTTTCTAAATATATTTGTACAACATGTATTTTACTTGAGCCAGTATCCTTGTTTTGATTAATTATAGACTTGTGTGACCGACTTGCTGAGCTTCTTCAAGCTCCACCCCCATTCTTTTCCATCACAAGTTAGGTACAGAATTAGATTTGCTCATTTAAGTATCCAACATCGAAGTTCTGAGTTCGATCGCTCGTAGCATTAATTTAGTATAATCAATTGTATTTGAATTCTTGTTCAAACATATTCATGTTAGTACCTAGGATGTGTGATGTGTATAAACAATAACTTAACATTATATTGTAAAACATGTACTATACAATTAAAATATGTAGAATTGTGTAAGATTGATTTGAAGTGAAAAATACCAAACTATCAATTTGGAATCGATCCCATAAGGGATAGGATTGATCCCCTTAGATGAATTACTGTTCAAAATTATATTTTTTGATTTTAGGATCGATCCCCTCTCCTCTCAAAATCGAGCCCTCTAATTTTAATTTAGACCTGAGACATTTTGACTTGAAGGGACCGATCACCCTCTTCTATAGGATCGATCCCCTAAGGTCCAAAAGGTGTAAACAATGTTTAGTTAGCATGAATCAATTTAGAAGTCTGATTGGGACACTAGGCAAGGTGCCTTAAACTGATGATGAATAAATCAATGCATAATGTAAGAAATAAACCACGTTAGCTATGTTTCCTCGATAAATTTTTGTGACATCATGTCCTTCAGGATGTGAGAAATATAAAATAATACCTAAAAAGTGACTTTTTACTATATTCTCATGATACAATATTCTTACAAGATAATAGCCAAATTGTCATGCATTTTTGTAATTAGTGTACTTTGATGTAAAAGCTACTTAACTAGCTAGTATTAAAACTTGTTCCCAACCTGTGAAACGAGTAGTATAGAACATTTCTGCTCTTACGAAGACAATGACAGCTTGTAGTTCTAGCTAGGTTAGGTTAGCAATGATCAGTTAAATATAGAAAGGGTTAAGACTAATGCTGGCGTCTGAGTAGGGCTACGATCATATCATATCATATATATTCCTAGTAATTAAACATTGATCAAGCAGGTTTCGTCCGGCCAAAGAGAAAAAATATATTGAAAACATGACATGCTGGAGTCCTGATTGCTTCGACATATTTATTATTAAAGCCAGAATGATCAGCTTTCAACAAGGCTGTTTCTCTCTGAATCATGGCTTGATGGCCCATCCCTAGCAGGCTTGACCAGTCGTGTGATTCCCCATCCATCACTAAACCTTTTCATGAATATTACCGAATAATTGTACCCTCCTTACGTAAAAAAGACCATGCAAAGGTCTCTTTCTTTTTTCTATCCAATTTCCTTTGCATTTGATAAATCTAGAGCAGTTATTGTAAGAGAGAACAGTGTGTGTATATATTGTAACTAAAATTTTAGGCAAAACTTTTAAATTTTATAAATTTAATTTGTAAAAAAAAAAAAAGTAATTAGAAGATATCACTAAATAAAATCATTTTTATCGTTATTTATAAGTGCAAGTAAAAAAATCACAAAATTGTCAATTTTATTATTAGTGGCTGCTCTATTGCCCTTTTATTTATTTATTTTTTTTCTATTCACCAAATTAGTGCTGACTGGGGAATTAAGCACAATGTTCAAATAAGATGGCGATATCATGGAAAGGGTATTTTTTTCAAGTGCACTTCATGATTGCAGCTGTTATTAAGAAAAAGTCAGGAGGGCATATAGCAAAAGCAAAATCATGCATGCTTAAAAATCCTTTATGGTTCAACTGAAAACAATCACACATGGAAATAGTAGCAAATATCAATCTCCAGAGTTGTCGATTTGAAAATGAAAAATGAAAATTTAACACTATATACTACTATTATTAAACCAATACACGCAAATTTAAATATTTGTGAACTATTAAAAAGTTAATCATTAGCTTGCCAACCGAAATTCCCGCTGAGTACAGTGCCTCTCAAAGTAAATTACCAACTTTTTAAGGGCCAAATTTGTCTACAAATCCTCTATATAAACACCCTTTTGCTCATACCAATTTTCAAATCCACGAAAAACTCCCCCACTGAAGGAAGAAAAAAAAAGAATTAATTTAAAAGATGATAACAGCAGGTGATTTTTACAAGGTGGTGTGTGCAATGGTTCCACTGTATTTCGCAATGATGGTTGCATACGGGTCAGTGAAATGGTGGAGAATATTCAGTCCAGAACAATGTTCGGGGATCAACAGGTTCGTTGCTGTTTTCGCTGTGCCGGTCTTGTCTTTCCATTTCATTGCTCAGAACAACCCGTATCAGATGGACACCAAGTTCATCCTGGCTGATACACTTTCCAAGGTTTTGGTCCTTGTGTTGCTCTCTGTTTGGGCTATCTTCTTCCCTGGTGGGTCACTCGATTGGCTCATCACCCTTTTCTCTGTTGCCACTTTGCCCAACACTCTCGTCATGGGCATCCCTTTGCTTAATGCTATGTACGGAGATTTCACTCAAAGTCTCATGGTGCAACTCGTTGTTCTTCAATGCATTATCTGGTACACATACATACATATTTCAATCTTCATCATATTTGCAACTAGTAGAGTAATATTTTTCAACCTTAAAGTTTCTTTTATTTACCACTATATTTCTCGAAAAAAAAAAAAAAAAACCCACAGAAAGGGTTACTAGTTATCATGTTTGTATATTGGTAAAAGCTTAACTAGCTGTTCTTTTTTTCGTCCCTATAGCTTCAACTTTATTAGAAATAAAAGCTGAAAAGTTTGAAAAACGAAAAACACAAAATCCGGTTTCAATCCAACAAAAAGAAGGCCTCCATTTAAAAGTAGCTTTGCTCTGTACTTCAAGCGGTGATCTGATGATTTATAGTAAAACAAAAGAAAAAAATCAATCCAAATAGTAATCAAGCAGCATTAGATCATCACTTGATTCAGTTAAATTAGTGTATGATCTTTCGTTCTTTTAATAAGGTTTGATTTTTTTTTCTTTTCGAACAAGAAAACGATATTCAAATTAAACACAAGTTATTATTATTTTCTTGATTTTCAATTTTTGATAATTTACTATTATTTTAAAATAAAGATATAAAATTTATTAATTTATATTAATTTTTTTCCAGTTAACTAAGAATTGACCGTGAAAAACTAAAGAGGTTTTCAACGCAAAGGAACAGCCGATCATAGTTGGAAAAAGATAAAAATAATAAAATAAAGCTTACGTGAGATATTTAGATATAATCAAAATTGTCCTTACGGCGTCGTTTGGATGCAGGTACACGCTATTGCTCTTCCTCCTCGAATACAGAGCAGCAACTCTTTTAATCAAAACCCAATTCCCGGGCCCCGCGGCTGCCACCATATCCAAATTCGAGATTGACAACGAGGTCATCTCACTGGACGGCCGTGATCCTCTCTACACGGAATCCGAAACCGACATCAACGGCCGTATCCTTGTCCGCATTAGGCGGTCCACGTCATCGGCTCCGGACTCAGCTCTATCATCCTCTATCTAAATAATAACGAGATTGTTTTTTCTAACGGCGATTTGGGGTTCGGTTACCGGGCCGTTAGCCCGTGTTTGTCGGGGTATGCTTCCTCGGACCCTTATTCTTTGCAGCCGACACCAAGGGCTTCAAATTTTAACGAAATGGATGTGATTACGATGACGGCGGCAGTGGCGGCGGGGAATGGACCAATCTGGATGAGGTCTCCCATAGCGGGTGGGAAAGTTTTCCGGCAGCCGTCTCCTTCTATGAAAATGGTATCGGAGTGTCAAGATGGCGGTGGGGGTGATAATGGGCAAGGTCTCAAAGACCTTGATGGTGGTAAGTGCATGAAGAAATTTACTTAGATTATTTCTGGTTATTATAATATTTTTACTTTATAAAATAATTTTATATTTTAAAATAAATTATAATATTTAAAGAATTAAGTGACAATGTTAATTTTTTTTTTTTTGGCTTGAGAGTAAAGTAAATCATTAATATTTTAGGTAAAAATAGATATAGATTTTTAATATTTTATCGTATAAAAATTAATAAAAATTTTTTATTTTATTATAAATGAATAATTAACAAATCAAATCATATAATTTAATAAATTAATTAATTTTATATTTTAAAATAAATTATAATATTTAAAAAATTAAGTGCAATGTTAAATTTTTTTTGGCTTGACAGTAAAGTATATCATTAATATTTTAGGTAAAATAGGTATAGATTTTTAATATTTTATCGTATAAAAATTAATAAAAAAATTTTTATTTTATTATAAATGAATCATTAATAGATCAATTCATATAATTTAATAAATTAATTAATTATCACGTATCATGTCATTATATTATTTAATAAATTTAAATTTAAATTTAATTATATATTTTTAAAAAATTTAAAATTTATATACAGTAAAATAAAAGTTTATATATTGATTTTAGAGAAAATTTTAAAAATTTATATATATTTTATAAGAAAAGTTTGGAAGTATATTTGATTATTAAATCTAATTTTTTTTAAATAAAAACAACTACTTTTACATGAAATACTTATATGGGGGGTTTCTCTAAATTCATCCGTTGTCTGATGCACACAAAAAAATGAAAAAACTATTTTTTTCCTTTTATACTACCGGTGTGTGATTTTAATATTTAAAGTTAAAAAAGAAACTTTTAAAATTTAATCTTAAAATATAAAAGTTGAAATTATCAGCTAAGAAAAAATGAGATATAGTTAAACAGGACTACATGTAGTTATGTCTCTGATAAAATAAAAAAGAGAAACTCAAAGACTGACACATGCAAAACAAGATTATATGTACTTATGTCTTTCATAAAATAAAATAAAAAAAGAGAAATTTATGCTTGATTAGTTCAGGTAATTTATGTATATTTGTTATGTTTGTTTTGTACTAAATACATGAATTATAATAAGATAATTTTATCTATATCTTTAAGTTGTGATCTTAATCCAATTTTAGTTTATTAGTTTCAAAAATAGACATTTCACTCCAAAATTTTTTTTATTTCGCAAGATAAGTTAGTCCTTTCATTAGTTAACCGTTAAGTCAACAATTAAAAGTTTAATGTTAAGATCATTTTACCCTTTAAACTATTTTGAATGTTTTAAATAATCAAACCAATTAATAATGAATAAAGAAATATTAAAAATTACAAAGTTTTGAAAGTCAAATTTTTTTATTTATTTTTTGTTTATTTATTTACTTATTTTTTGTTGTTTTTCTTTTTTGTTTATTATTTTTATTTATTAGATTTTTGTATTAAGTAGCACATTGTTGTTGTTTTTACCTAGTTTTAGTTGCTAATTTTCCATCGATCACCTTAAAAATTGTTCAATATTATAAACAAAAAATAATAAATAAAAATAGTAAACAAAAAAAATAATAAATAAATAAATAACAAAAATAAATAAAAAAGAATAAATAAAAGTCATTTTAAAAACCTAATATTACTTAGTATTTTTGTATTCATTATTGATTGATTTGAGTATTTAAAGCATTCTAAATAGTTTAAGAGATAAAATGGTCTCAACATTAAGTTTTTAACTGTTGACTTAACGGTTGACTAACAGAAGTATTAATTTATCTTGCGAAATAAAAAAGTTTTAGGACGAAGTGTCCATTTTTTAAACTAATAAACTAAAATTTTAGGATCAAAGATCTAGATAAAATTTATCTTATTATAACTTAATTTTTTAAATTTAAAATTTTTGAAACTTTTGAATTTAAAGAAAAAAAAGTTGTAACCGTTACAATGTTGTTTAATTACGGCGTTTTAAGATTTTTATGGTTGCATATTCATTAAACATTATAAGACAAGTTGTACCCCAGGAGGCACTGTTCCAAAAGGAACCAATTATGGCTATCAAAATAATCTTAAACTTTTATCCCTACTTATTTTTGTCGAAGTCAGATCTTCACTTGATGGATAACATCATTAGCTTAGAGCACGTGTGTAATGATAAGAGGGAAGAAAGAAAAATATGATTTAATTTCCAAAGTTGATATTATTGTTAATAAAGTATAGAATAGCATTGCAATGATCAAAACATGGTCAACCAATTTTTCATTGTCTGATTATCATGCATAGCTTAGCGATTGACCATTTATTATTAATTAAATGAGAACAATTCAAAGTTTTGTATTCGAATTTTTATAAAGTTAAATTCATTTAAGCTAGTATCAATCACGAAACGTGAGTAGAGATTAGTCTCATACTCAATGTGGTATAAAGATACATCGTAGTTTATATAAAAAAAGTTATTTTGCAATTTATTGTTTTAGAGATTTTTAGTAAATCTAACTAAATTTTATGGTTTATTACTTTATAGTATTTAAGTCTCATTTATTCTTCTTTAATTTAGTACCATTAAATTTTATAGGTAAACAGAAGATTTTAATTAGCGTTACTAATTAGTGTTGGATTCTTATGAATTGATGATCTTTTGTAGAGAAGGAAATTAGCTTTAGGGACAACGCGAAATTAACAGTAGCGGCAGATGTAGCAGATGGAAAGGAAGCCGAAGTGAGCAAACAAGAAATGCCAAATGGCATAGTCATGCTAAGACTCATACTAATCGTAGTTGGAAGAAAGCTCTATCGCAACCCGAATACTTACTCAAGTGTCTTAGGGCTTCTTAGGTCTCTCATATCTTTCAAGTGAGTTTATTATTATAAGACACTAACCATTCAGGACTAAGCTAAATAAGTTGATCCAGGACGTAGGCAGCTAGAAAATTTTATTTAATCTCATGGATTGTGCAGGTGGAATGTAGGGATGCCAAGTTTGGTGAAATATTCAATAAAAATAATTTCGGATGCAGGGCTTGGGATGGCCATGTTCAGTTTAGGTACTTAATTTTCTTTCTTTTTCCACCTGCCCTGCTTCTATTATAAAATCATGGATATAGAAACCTACACAAATAAATATGGATTTGCAGGTGGATCTTTAGTAATTTCTACAAATGCCTGGTAAATATTTAGCATTTATTCTCTTAGGTTACTGGCACTTGTATTTTGGACCACAGTTGAACTTCCAGCTTCGCAAAATGTAGAAATTTCAATCCAAAAATTTCTAATTGGAGACTCATATTGCAGGGTTATTCATGGCACTTCAGCCTAGGATAATTGCATGTGGCACAAAAAGAGCAACAATGGGGATGGTTATTCGTTTCGTATGTGGCCCTCTAATAATGTCCAGCACGTCGTTCGCCATGGGATTAAAAGGAGCAAAACTGCATGCTGCAACAGTACAGGTACTCTAAGTCTATACTCCTGTCCATTGGAATATAACAAGAATGAATTCATTTTTATTAGATGGCAGATGAATATTCATTAGGCTTTAATCTCAGGCAGCACTTCCCCAAGGGATTGTACCATTTGTTTTTGCCAGGGAATATGGTTTGCATCCTGACATATTGAGTACAGGGTAAGTTAAAACCACAAGTACTCAACCTCTGTTAATCTTTTGTTGGTATTCTTTGATTTCTCATTTTATCAAAACCTTTCAATATGCCTTATTTCAGTTTTCTCATAACATTACATCAGCACTAACACATTGTACACTTGTATTATTGCAGGGTTATCTTTGGCATGTTGGTTTCATTGCCTGTAACACTTCTTTATTACATACTTTTAGGCGTATAAAAAAGAAAAAAAAAAAAAAAGACCACTCTCAATAAAGAATGTGGAGAATCCCAAGCATTATGTCCCAAGTAGCTTGTGAAGTTCATCTAGGGTATAATGTACCAATAATTTCGCCTAATCCTGTATATCGCTAAGCACCATCAGCTGCTGGGTGCCTTAATGCAGGTTCTAGCCCCTGCTTTAACATGTCATTAGCCAGATCAAAGTTATATTTTTTTTTATAACCTTATCAAATGCTCTAGAGTCAAAAATGAGTTTGACCTGAAAATTGAGGAATCTTCGAAGGGAAAAGCATAGCTAGGGTTATCTTAGAATGATATACATTAGGGCTTTACAGGCTCTGGAATTGCTGCCCCCCAGCTAGTACATAGATTAGTAGTAGCCGAAAGGAGAAAAGGATTACCATCACTTATGTTTAAGTTGGGAGACTTATTTGTCCTGTTGGGGGTGGGTGAGAAGATGCTGCAACCAAGCGTGTTTTACTCAAGAAAAAGATGCAAAAAAGAGAATGAAAAGACAAATAATACCAGTTTCCCTACTTTTGTTTTCTCACTGGCATTTTAATGTTTGTAACTATAATCACTATAGTCCCTACTACAAAGAGTTCTTGCTTTTCTTTTCTTTGAGGGTAGATTTCATGCATGAAACCAAGACCAGATTGGCTTAATTTGAAGCTTGCAAACAAGAGAGGAAGCATGGCTTGTTGCTTTGTTTGCTAATTGCCCACATCCCTAAAGTGAGGGACCATTTGGATTGGACGGGCACGGGGCACCCAAAATCTCCATCATCAAGGACTGAAATTAAAAGAACAGGGGATTGTTGCGGCCAAAGTCTTGAAACTTAATAATTCCGTTTGCTTTTGCTGAAAAGTTTCGATGTTTCCCTACCTTCAAAGTTGAAGTGAACAAATTATATATCAATCACTCGCGAATTGGATTTTCTGTTGTTCATATAGGAAGGTAAAAAAAGAATAAGGAATTGAATTTAAAATATAATTCTTTATAAAGAGAGGTGTCAGTTAGGATAAATCTTGATTGTTAGTCTGAATTGAGTTTGTATTTATATCTCAAAGTGAAGGGACAATGGAAATCTCAAAGATATCAAACATGCCATAGTCTACGGGGTTCCATCATTGAACTAAATCTCTCTATTGTGGAAAATATTGAAGGGACAATATTTTAACCTTGAGGAAGATATTGCCATTCCTATTTAAAAATAAAATAATTAAAGACCAAAGAGTATGTTTTGACCTACTTTGAATTATAAAATGTCTATCACTGAATGTCACGACCCGTTTTCGCGATTTACACACTTCTACTAGTTGGGTTGTAAGTCCATGTCAGCCACTTAATTTCTTCTTTTTAACATTCACTTCATACCATAATGAAATAGGCTGATAATTTCTTTTTTCTTAATTATAATTATGTACATCATAGTTTACAATAATTTATATCCCCATGTTTATAAAATACATTACTATGCATATATATGTTCTGATACAAATTCACTAGAGTGTATACCTTATACCGACTGGTAATTGTGCCGACAAATGCAAGAGAATGGTAGCAGATACAATACTGGAAATACTTTGTAGAAGAGGAGAAGAAAGGGGGTGAGTTAACACGCTCAGTAAGGAAAATATGAAAACAGGTAGATAACCATACTATCTACATGCTCATAGTGTATATTTTAACACTTATAAAAACAGTGCACACACTGAAAATGATGCAATAATTGCAATAACCACGTTCTCATTCACTGTGGAACACTTTCACTCATTTCTTTAAAACATTTCATTCGAATACTTTCAGTTCGATAATCATTCATTAAAACAAGTGTTCACTTTCATTGAACACGTTTCACATTCATTATGCATGCTTTAACTCATTGTAAAACAAATGCATTTACTAAAAAAACAGCAATCTATGCGAAAAAATTAATTCGCTAGAAAGCTTACTCAATTCACTTAGTTCACATAGCACACATTCATTTCAAATCACATAACACCCGCTTAGAAAACACTTTGCACTCAGCAAATCAACATAAATGAGACTAGGTTGGGATATAATATCAATCACAGGGGACATATGGCCATAGTCACTAGATTTTAGACAATCATAGATCAGGTGTGCGGGAATCCCATGCTTAGGGAGGCAGATCAACCATCCCGTCAGCTCATTAAGATATCACGGTACATCGTACTACGTGGTTTATGTAAACCCCACAAATTTCCTACGTTAATTTAATTATATAAAAATAGAAATAATATATATTAACAGAAGTGTGAATATTCGTTGTAGGGCTCGAGGACTATAGGGACCGAGAAGCCCGTGAATGACCGGGAACCCGAAGATACAAGGAGTGATAAGACGAATGTGAGTATAGAGAGATTAGAGAATTTTAATTTGTTAAATGGAAAATTGTTGATGTAAAACACTTGTATCGATAATTTATGAAGAATGATGGAGTCCCGATACTATTTCATTTTCGGAATAAGGAAAATTTCATGGAAGGCATGATATTATGTTTTTGGATAAATTATATAAGAAAATGTATATATGTAGATATATACATAGGTGAATATGTATATATATACATATATACATATATACTAGACATTTAAAGAAAAGAATAATAATATATATATAGCATATATACATTATTTAGTGTATAGTATTTAATATATAGTATTAACAAATAAATAAATAAAGCATGAGACAAATAAAAAAATAAATAAAAAAAATAAAAATGATGAAATGAAATGGAAAATAATAACACAAAACAAGAAAACAACAAATAATATCTATCTATATATTAATATAATATATATATTGATATAATAAATATATTAATATAATAAAAAAAAGGAAAAAGGGGCATTGTACGGGATTTGGAAACAAAAGAAAACAGAGGCATCAGCTGGGCGGGAGAAAAAAAAAACAAAAGAAAAGAAGAAGAAGAAGAGAGGCTCGGTTGACTGGAGAAGAAGAGAAAGAAGGAAAGAAAAGAGGAGAAAGGAAGGAGGAGAAGGCTGGCCGAGGAAGAAGAGAAAGAAGAGGGAAAGGAAAGAAGAGAAAAGAAAGAAAGAAGAGAGGGAAGATGCTGGCCAGGAGGAAAAGGAAAAGAAGGGGAGAAGAAAAAGGGAAGCTGGTTTTGCCGAGGAAGAAGAGAAGGAAGGAAGAGAAGAGGGCGAAGGAAGGAGAGGTGCTCGGTTGAGGAAGAATGAGAAACCGAGAAGCAGAATCGGAACTAGAAAAGGGCAAGAACCGAGAGTGAACAGGGGAAAACGTGAGGGAGAAAAGGGCGATCAGTTGAGAAAGGTGGGAGGTCGGCATTTCCTCGAAAAGAAAACTGAAGCAGAACGTGAGGGAATCAGGGGAGGTATCAGCAATGCAGTAACAAAAAAAAAGACCGAGAGAGAGACTAAAAGGCAGGACAACCGAGAAAGAGGGAGAAAGGGGCTGGAACCGAGATTGGAAAAGCAGAAAGGGGAGCTAGGCAGAAGACAGCAGTTGAAAACCGAGAAGCAACAGGAACAGGAAGGCAGAAACCGAGGACTGAAGCTAGGAACAGGGGGTCGAACAGGGGAAGGAAACCAGCAGGGGACCTAGAGGAAGAGGTGTGATGGCGATGGTGATGATGGCCGAGACCCAAGGCTGCTGATGGGGGGTGCCGGAAGGATGGAGAAAATGAGCAAGCACTAAGACTTTGAAAAAAAAAGGGGGGAAGAGAAAGGAGATAAACAGTGAAGTCGTGGGGAAGAAGTGAAAGAAGAAAAGGAGTAGGCGGGAAAGAGACAAAGCAAATTCAAAAAAAAAAAGGAAAAAGAAAATAAAAAAAAGGTAAATGGTATATTTATGTATATATGTATTTTTTTTCAATATACATGTATATATATGTGGTAGTATGCATAAGCATGTTAGTGTAGATTGGAAGAGACAAAAAAAAGGAGAAAAGGTAAATTTAATATACATATATATACATGTATGAATATACATGTATACATGCTTGAGATATAGGTTAGGTGTGTATTAAGGTGGGTGAAATGAAAATAAAAGGAAAATAGGTAAAAATCTATATGTATATATGTATATTTAATTTTACATGTATATATATGTGATGGAGTATAAGTATGATAAGGTAAGTCAAATTAGATGTGAAATAAAAATAAGAATGGGAGAGATGTGAAATAGACAAATATATATATATATATATATATATATATATATGTGTGTGTGATGATGAATAATGGGAACAAGTAATAATATATATATATATATATATGTATTTATGTGAATATATAAATATTTGGGTATATACATATGGGTGTATATAAGATGAAGGTATGCTAGTATTTATACACAAGAAAAATATGTATGCATATGTGATAAGGAAAAATGGAAAACAATGATAATATATATATATATATATATTTATTTAGGTGCATATACATGTGGGGGTATGTAAGATGAATGTGTGCAAGTATATGTATATACAAAGAATGTATATATAAGAGATAGGAGAACATGAAAACAATAAAAGTATATATATATATATATATATATATATATATATATATATATACATATAGGAGTGTATATATATATATATAATTATGCGTATATACATGTGGATGTATATAATAAGGGTATATGTTAATACTTGTAGGTACAAATATATAAATAGTGAAGAAATATATAAACGTGCGTGTCGGCCTAAGGATATACAATAATACGTACACACGCAGTAGTAACGATAGGTTACGATTTTTAACGCAATTCGTATGAATAAAGTGCTAAGTATACAATTGCGGTGTAGGTGATTGTAGAAGGGATTAAAGGAGGTACTAGGAGGCGTCACCGTTCGAATTCAAGATACCCGATAAATCGAGGTAAGGGGTATTATTTAACTTAGTTCTGATAATGCATCCTTGTTTCACTTATAAATAATTTTATGAAAGAGCATATGATTTGAAGTGATTTATCAATACTTTTATACTTGTGAAACTATTTACGATGCATGTTTTAATTTATCGAAATATTTCCCGAGTATTTTCCATGTTGTGAAATGAATTTCCTAAGGTATGAAGTGTATGGATGTTTTACATTTATTTATGTTTTTATATCCATACCGTTAAAGAAACTTCGACAATTTGAAGAGTATTTAACAAAAGAAATTGTTTTCGAAAGGGGATTGTGGGGGCCACCTCTTGAGTCCTACGGGAACAAAGTGCCACACAGTCTTTCGGTTTTATGAAAGAATATTCAGATTTCAAGGAAATTCGATGTTATTACTCGATATGAGTTTATGAATTATAAAACCCAAGAAAGATTTTGGAAACTCTGTTTTGAGACTATAGGCTTCATGCATGGTTACTAATTGTGGTGTTCCGGCTACACCACTTGGGGTGCCGGTACGTTGGCCCCTTTAGCACTTGACTCAACCTGTGTGGAAGATGTCGTGCTACTGGTGGTTTACGATGATGTTTGGTAGTATCTCGTGCCCGCGCAGCACGGATGAATGTTCCCCGCACGGTGAGTGCCACAGGTGCCCGTGCCCTAGCTATGTGTTAGTATATGATAAGAAATAAGAAGATACTACCCCTATTTATAATTATTATTGCTGTACGAATCTGATCTATTCTACAGCCCCCTTTACTATGGCCATAGGTATGATGACTCTCCAATGGAGAATGACACGTATCGCATGACTTAGTTATAGCCTAGTTTCCTCGATTTGATTATGAAAAATCGACTATGATGTATGAATGTGTTTTCATGATTACGAAATATTCATGGAATGTTTACGAAATGATTATGAATTATTCATGAAATGTTTACGAAATGATTATGAAATATTCATGAAATGTTTATGAAATGATTATGAAATATGCATGAAATGATTACGAAATGACTATGAATTATTCATGAAATGTTTATGAAATGATTTATGAAATGATCATGAAAGGTTTATGAAAAGTTGTAAAACGGGTAAGCATGTGATTTGTTTTAAAGACACACATGCCTTATGATGATTTCGCATTAAATGAAAGTTTATGTATTGCATTAAGTTTCGTTTTATGAACAACTTCAAATGCTTTTATATATCAGAACTGCTTTAAGAATATTATCTTACTGGGCTTTTCCCCAAAAGCTCACCCCTCTACCTTCAGATCATTTGCAGTGAATCTATAGACGCTACCTGCCGCGTACACGACGTAGGCTCGTGGGAAGAGTTATCATAGACTACTTTCTTGTACACGTAGAAAGGTATACATTTAAATTCCTGTACCAGACATATCTGTACGCACAGACATATAATAGAAACAATTTGTCGGGATGTAATTTGTAAGGAAATGATGTAAAGAATATAATTCTTGAGACTAGGTTGTAAGATGATTGTATAAATCGATATCGATATATTGAGTTGTAAAAGTGGATTGAGAAAGTATGCTTGATAGTTGTAGATATCTAGGATTGTTGGAAAGCATGCTTGGTAGTTGTGGATATCTAGGATTGTTAGAAACAACTGAATTGCAGGTGGGTAGACTCGTATATAAGCCGTTATGTTGCCGAAATTTCTATCGGCCATATAAGTTAAAGTATGGAAACTAATTATAATTACGAGTAAAGAATTAGGAAAAGTATTTTGACATTGCACATGAATACAACCTAAGTGAATAAGGGAATAAGTGGGTAAATTAGATTTTAAAAAAAAAATTTATCCCGATTTTCAATGGTCAAGGGTCGTTACAGTTTAAGGTGGTATCAAAGCGAAGGTTGTCTAGTACTGTCAGTGTCGAAAATAAGGATTAAATTACATCTCAATGTCTGTGCTTGTCTGGTAGTAGGTAATGTATACCTAATGAATGTAAGACTTGATCTTTGGAATTACGCGCACGTATTAGATCACTGCACGATGAGTGGAAGACGCGAACGTACTCGGAGGCAGGCTCAGCCACCTCCACCTCCTCCACCCGAGCCAGAGAGTCCTGGTACTCGTATGGCTCAGTTTGAGCGGCGATTGGAACAGCGCCTCGAGCGAGGTTTGGAGTCGATAGCTGCCATGATTGCCCAACATCTAGGGGCAAACGTTTTCGATTCAGTAGGCGCGACACCAATTCCTACTCCGATGCCGAGTCCTCTACAAGTTTCTCCAGTACCTAAGGAGCCTCAGCCTCTTGTACAGGTCCGGAGGGAGGAGAGGGATATCGGTAGAATGAGGAATCTCCCGAAAATGAAGCCGTTAGCATTTAAGGAAAAAGGCAGGGATGAGAATAAGCAGACAGAGTTTGTGAGGCAGGAGTCCAGGAGAGGTCAACCTAAGAGACAGATGACAGATGAGTCTCGGGCTAGGGTTGATAGGCCCACGGCTCCTGTAGCTACCCCACAGACTACCAAAGGTCCGCAGCAAAATAGGAAGTTATGTAGGACGTGCGGTAAACCCCATAAAGGTACTTGTTACAAGGCCACAAGGAGCTGCTTTAGGTGTGGACAGAAGGGGCACATGATTAAGGATTGTCCACTGGATAAGTTTCCATAGCCCCCAGAGCCATCACGACAACCTGAAGGGCAAGCTCCCCAGAGACAAGTCCCACTGAGACGGGCTACCACGGCAGAGAAAGGCAAGAAGCTTGTCACTCAAGGAAGGATCCTTACCTAGGTTCGATGTGGTATGTAGGAATTGTGAAATCAAGGTAGGAGATAGGACCATATTAGCAGATCTAATTTTGTTGAGCATGTATGGCTTTGGTGTAATTTTGGGTATGGATTGGCTAACTACCAACCATGTAAGTTTAAACTGCTACTTTAAGACTATAACTGTCATGCCCCGCTTTCGAGAACCCTTCTATCCATACATTCTCTACTACGGTTGGGCTGTGAGAAGATGCAATTTCTAGAAATTTATTTATTTACAGCGGAATATTTAAAACTTTAATTCACACTCCCAGGTGTGTGTGTAAATACACAAAATTAATTGTATAAATACCAAGTGTTTACATATCATCCCCATAATACTGTTT
Source organism: Firmiana major (assembly GCA_033439115.1). NCBI lineage: Eukaryota > Viridiplantae > Streptophyta > Magnoliopsida > Malvales > Malvaceae > Firmiana > Firmiana major. The sequence continues at coordinate 6,665,028 of CM065909.1, forward strand.
ACAATTCCAAGATATAACTGTGCGATACAATATATTAGATACAAAATACTCGTGTATACAAATCTTATACCTTTGCGGATTGTGGGAGCTGTTTAGCACAAAAGATCTAGAGATCACCGCTCTCTCTTACTTCTCAGTACCTGGAGGGGGAAAATAGTGGGATGAGCAAACCACGGCTTAGTAAGGAAATGTATGCTAGCAGGTAGATATCGTACTACCTACATAGCCCATGCATGCATAAACCAAAACCATGTTTTCGTTATAAATGGAAATATCATACGAACAATGCATTTAAACACATATTTCTCAATAGCATTTTCGTGTAAATCAAATGTCAAACTTCCATTTAAAACATGCTCATAAATAGTGCCCTCATGGCACGAATGTGAAATCAGAGATTTATCAAAAACACGAAATCTCTTTCACTTCTCAAATCATTCTTTCTCGCAAGTCTCTTTCTTCTTTGAGATTGTCTCTGTTTCTCGATTCTCTGAGACAGGCATGGAATTTTCGGCAATCAATTATCCACGACTTATGGCCACAGTCAGTGATCCCAGGCCTCACTGATCGGGTGTGCACAGGGTATCACTTCGCCTGAAGGGGAATGGGTCAGTCCTACCCTCCGGCTCATTTCAATCCACCTCATCTCCTCGTATACTCACGGTGAAGATACGTCGTGTGTCATCTACGCGATACTCGTACTCACGTGCACCCAGCACGGTACATAGTATACCAACGGGTGACTACACTATTCTACGTACGACCGTGGACCCAAGTCCATACTCCAACTCCGATGGACTTTTTATCCTAAACCATGTCTCATATACCAGGCGAGCAAGCAGCGTGACACACAGTCGACGCAAAGCTCCAGCGCGGTACGATCTATCGTTAAGGCCCAGCCCGTTCAATTGGCCGTCGGCTGGTATCCCCTTGGGTCCCAGACCCCCAGGTTTACCTTAACTCAACAAAACAGGTGCGAGCAAGTTCCCGCACTTTCTCAAAACCCCCGTGCGAGTTAAAACTCCCGCACGGTACATCAAGGCATTAAAACGGGTGTGAACTAGCGCTTCAACACCAAATCTCATCTCAAAACTGATAGATAGCTATTTTCTCTTTTAAAACTCAAAGCACGTTTATTCATACAGCATGCCTCTTCATGCTAAAACATGTAAAAATTAGCCAACCTACCATCAACATTTCTCAATCATCATTAACAATATAAAATTGAGAACATCATTGAAAACATGCATATCATGCTATTTCCTTACCCTATCCCATTTCTCAATACATATATATACATCATAGTACTTTTTATACTTCCAAATCATTTCATAAACTTATAATATCGTACTAGTCCTAGCAATATATCTACGAAATTGCTGTAATTACGTACGAACATCTCTATAGCTAACACACAGTCCCTTACCTCGTTTTACTTGTATGCAACTATCCGCCTTTATGCTTCTCGCGTTCTCATCTCGACTTGCTCCGGCGTATCATCCGAAACTGAAATTCATCCACCAACATTTGAGTTAATGTTTCTAACTCTTATTCAACTAAGCATTTATCAAATGCCTTAATTACACATTTTTACCCTTTGTGGTAAATCTCACAATTTGTCCTAATATCAACATTTCCAAACCATTTCCACAACATACTCATCCACTCAAGATATCTCATTTATCATAAACACTTCCACACTCCACTTTCTCACACTTGACTATTTCTAAGTCATATTCATTTCATACCATTCTAAGTAGTTCTATCATGTCTATGCATACTAACCATTTTCCATATCAATATCCAAACCAATGTACTTGGGTATTTGCATTAGAAACTTACCTCATTGGATTTCCTCTTGCTCCAATTAGGATTGCCCTCTATTTCTTCAATTCATCAAATGGGAAAATGCCTCTAGACTATGTTGTTCTTCTCTTTGATGTGAACAACTTTGTCTCTAATAGCCTCTCCTTAAATCTCACTGAAAATGGCTGGATTTAGGAGTGAGAAACTAGATTTCTTTGAGTTGAAGTGAAATGGAAATGTTTTCCCGAAATTCTGATGATCCAACTGCTCCCATTTATAGTTTTGACTTGATGAGATCGATCTTCCTTGGGTAGAGATCGATCTGTTCCTCAAAAATCCCTCTTTTCTGAGACGTTTTAAAGGTAGGAGATCGATCTGTCGAGACTGGAGATCGATCTGCTGTCAAACAGAAGCTTAAGGAGATCGATCTGGTCTTAGGGGAGATCGATCTGCTTCCAACCCGAGACCTAAAGAGATCGATCTGCTTCCTTTGGAGATCGATCTGTTCCCTTCCATTACTCACATAAGAGCATTCTGGCTCTCCCAGATCGATCTCTCATCCTATGAGATCGATCTGGCCTTCACAAATTCCAGATTTCTTGCAGTTTTTCTGCAACAACTCTTACTAAACACCCTTAATTTGCTACCATGATCATTTTCTCATTCATTCATCTTTGAGACTTGAAAATGGGATCCATCCTCACTACATACACATTAAAACTTGTGTAGAATCTTTGTATGACCAAATATATACGATATTACTCGAATGGAAGTATACACTTATGTAAATCTTTCCTTCCATTTTACTATACTACTCATATTCCATTTCGATCACATTCTTCTCGTGTTCAAGTTTATTTCTTCCTACTCATTCATAATGCAACTTGTACGTATAATCACAATTCTTACTACAAGTGCGTACATAATCTTATAAACTTACATTGCATATACTTCACATTACAATACATCTTCTTACTTATGATTTTATTTACATTCCCATGTTCCTATATACATAGCTATACATATACGGGGTCTCACAATAACCTTCTCCTTACCTAGTAAGATTAATGTATTCTTTGCAGTTAAGGAATAAAGTGCATGATTTTGACTATTAATGAAAGTTTTTGATGAACGTGTTGATGTGAAAGTGATGTTGCATTCATCTCCGACACTAGTCGAGAATGTCCAAGTATTCAGGATATATCTGTGGTATGCAAGTTTTTGGATGTGTCCTGAGGAACTACCGGGGCTACCACTGGAGAGAGTTGGAATTCACTATAGGTTTAGCACTAGAGACACAGTCAATCTCGAAGTCTCCTTGTCGAATGAACTTTGTGGATCTTTAGGAATTGGAAAAAAGAGTTGCAAGAACTGTTAGATAAAGGAAGTTCAGAAACCCATAGGAGATATTGAGATATTTAGTTAAGCTAAGATGACTCCATTTGAAATTACTTTGAGGAAATAGAGCGCAAGGCGCAATTATGAGGATATGAATTCTATATTTCTAAAGTCACTAAGAGAGGGAAAGATAAAGAGAATGACGGAAAAAAGATCTACAAAGGAAATAGTGACAATGAAAGAGCACAGTTACTATACTGGAAGAATGAATCAGGGAACCAACGGTATAAATAAGACTCTAAAGGTCGCACTGCTTACATGATTGATAAAGATAAGACGTGTTCGGGGTATAGAAACATCCCTGTAAATATGAAAATTTTCTGACACATGATCAAATAATTTATCAAAGTTACCCCTAAACTAAAAGGAGAAGTTCTAGAATTGATTTAGCAGGTGGTATCGAATTAACTACTCAAACCACTGTACTGAGTGACCTTGCTTGGATTAGATATGCTGAGAGAACAATTATAAGGATTACATGAAAATGAGATTATCGGATCAGGTGATTCGTTTTGGAGTGTACCGGTGTTAAATTTTAAGGAGACCCAGAGTCGTTTTGGTCACGATATGTTAAGGAGGGTGTTAATTGGATTCCCAAGACAAGGATTATAAATCAGTGGGGAAAAACCCAAAACTCTTAAAGATGATTTAAAGTTGAGATATAAGGAAACTTTGGAATATGGATTACATATTGAATCTAAGGATTGCAACTTCTATGTTTTTATGTTTTGAATTTGAGACCTAATTGGAATGAGGAAAGAGTTCTAATATAATTGATGTACGAAACGAGGTAAGTTTGAAATGAGATAAATCTTGAATATACGAGTCATATTGGATTAAGAGATGTATGCAAAGAACGAATATTTCTGGTATGCGAAGTGATTTGGATCAAGTGATATAAATTAAGAATAAGTTCTCATTAAGGATAAATGAGAAATTGTGGTAAGTTTGGTGTCTAAAACGATGATGCCCTACGGCAAAGGATCTTAAAGGAGTTTCATTGTTCTCGGTACACCATGCACTCGGGAAGCACTAAGGTGTACCATGATTTACGAAAGGTATATTGGTTGGTCGGTATGAAAAGAAATGTAGTTGAGTTGTGGCTAAGTATTTGATTTGCCAATAGATTAAGATTGAACACCAAAGACCAGCGGGGATTACTTAAGATTTTTCCAGTGCCTACTTGGAAACGAGTGCACATTACTATGGATTTCATAATGAGATTTCCCAGGGACCCGAAAGGGGCATGATACAATCTAGATGATCGTAGACAGAGGGACCCGAATGAATTTGGAGGACCAAATTCTTTTAAGGTGGGGAGAGTGTAAACCCCACAAATTTCCTACGTTAATTTAATTATATAAAAATGGAAATAATATATATTAACAGAAGTGTGAATATTCGTTGTAGGGCTCGAGGACTATAGGGACCTAGAAGCCCGTGAATGACCAGGAACCCGAAGATACAAAGAGTGATAAGACGAATGTGAGTATAGAGGGATTAGAGAATTTTAATTTGTTAAATGAAAAATTGTTGATGTAAAACACTTGTATCGAGAATTTATGAAGAATGATGGAGTCTCGATACTATTTCATTTTCAGAATAAGAAAAATTTCATGGAAGGCATGATATTATGTTTTTGGATAAATTATATAAGAAAATGTATATATGTAGATATATACATAGGTGAATATGTATATATATATATATACATATACACTAGACATTTAAAGAAAAGAATAATAATATATATAGCATATATACATTATTTAGTGTATAGTATTTAATATATAGTATTAACAAATAAATAAATAAAGCATGAGACAAATAAAAAAAAGAAAAATAAAAAAAATAAAAATGATGAAATGAAAAGGAAAATAATAACACAAAACAAGAAAACAAAAAATATATGAACACTCAACAAAAACAAAACAAATAATATCTATCTATATATTAATATAATATATATATATATTGATATAATAAATATATTAATATAATAAAAAAAAGGAAAAAGGGGCATTGTACGGGATTGGCTTTCAAAGAAAGCCAATCCCGATTGTTTCAATTGGAAACAAAAGAAAACAGAGGCATCAGCTGGGCGGGAGAAAAAAAAACAAAACAAAAGAAGAAGAAGAGAGGCTCGGTCGGCTGGAGAAGAAGAGAAAGAAGGAAAGAAAAGAGGAGAAAGGAAGGAGGAGAAGGCTGGCCGAGGAAGAAGAGAAAGAAGAGGGAAAGGAAAGAAGAGAAAAGAAAGAAAGAAGAGAGGGAAGCTGCTGGCCAGGAGGAAAAGGAAAAGAAGGGGAGAAGAAAAAGGGAAGCTAGTTTTGCCGAGGAAGAAGAGAAGGAAGGAAGAGAAGAGGGGGAAGGAAGGAGAGGTTGTCACGACCCAATTCCATTCTCTTTAACCGAAATCACTGAAAATTTTTCGCGTTTTTACTGTTACCTTACCCGGTCGCGAACTAAACTCACCACACACTGTTGGGCTGTGAGCCAATAATAATCACCACATCTCATTCATTCTCAATAAATTAAAACGATGTCATACATGTGCATTTAATCGTGTACTTATACGAATACATGTTTTACTGACATCTACATCCCCCATAAGTACAACTCAAAAGAATACTGTGCTTTTACATTGTTTAGATACAAAAAGAATCACTGTGTATATACCTCTTAGCGATGGAGATGCAGCAGAGTCCAAAATAATACGCCTCAGTCCTCACTGGGCTACTATGCACGCTCTGTAGGGGGAAAAATAGAGTGGGATGAGCAACCACACGCTCAGTAAGGCAATAATGCAAGCATGGTAGATAACTACTCTATCTACATGCTGATAGTGTTATGCATAAATCGTTTATAGTAGGAGCATGAGGAATGAAACTATGCCATGTGAATATACATATATATCATGTATCAAATCATTTGCATTGGCATATTAAACATGGTAGAGACATCATGTATAAAACATCTCATGCTCAATCTCATTTAAATTCATAAAAGGGCAATTCATTTAGAAACTTCCTTTTTGAACCAACAACATAACACCACCAAATCCACTCACAAACCACAACCACATTTACATTCCACAATTCACGCATGTGTATAAATCTAGGTCACTATATCAAAAGTGCCTATGTGAATCATTACATCATAAATCATCCCAGACCACACGCATCCAGGTGTGCGGGGTATCATGCTGGCACGAAGATGAATTATCCCTCGCCAGACTTTCTCATCACATAACCATCATGCGGTACATCGTACTCCATGTGATATACACGGTACATCGTACTCCGCAACTCATATCATGATTGGGGGTGCCATTCCTAGGTCTTATCTACCCCATACCAAGAGTTTTCCATATTCCGTGAAGGAGAGCCTTCCTGCCGAACAGAGCCTCCCCGCCTAACAGAGCCTCCCTGCCTCCTCGGGCTTAAGGATGTCAGCTTAAGGATGTAGGGCTTAAGGGTCCTTCCCGTAAGAGAGCCTCCCCACCGAACAGAGCCTCCCTGCCTCTTCGGGCTTAAGGATGTTAGCTTAAGGATGTAGGGCTTAAGGGTCTTACCTTCACCATACCCATGTAGGAGAGCCTCCCTGCCTAACAGAGCCTCCCCGCCTCTTTGGGCTTAAGGATATTGGCTTAAGGATCCCACCTTTACCATACCCATGTAGGAGAGCCTCCCTGCCTAACAGAGCCTCTCCGCCTCTTTGGGCTTAAGGATGTTGGCTTAAGGATCCCACCGTAAGAGAGCCTCCCCACCAAACAGAGCCTCCCCGCCTAACAGAGCCTCCCTGCCTCCTCGGGCTTAAGGATGTTAGCTTAAGGATGTAAGGCTTAAGGATCTTACCCACTTTCACAACCCTATACGAATCCCATTGTACAAACTTGTGCGAGCAAAGCTCTAGCACGACTCATGCATCATGCATCTTCTCATAAAGAGGCGCGTACGAGCATAGCTCTAGTACGGTTATAGTCATAAGATAACCATTCACAATCCACGTACGAGCAGAAGCTCCAGTACGGTTTATAAACATCATCACAATTCAATTTCAAAGTGCGAGCTAAGCTCAAGCACGTTTCACACAAGTGAAAACATAGAAATCTCGCGCGAGCGAGGCTCTAACGCGAATTATATCACATACATGCGATAGGTGGCTTACATGCATTCAAAACATCTCATAAATGCTTAGTGCCTCGTATGGGCTATTTCACAACATCATTCAAGTACTAGCCAGCCTATCCTTTTATTTGCTCAAATCAAAGCATTGTGTTTTGTAAAAGCATTCAAAACACATGATTTATGCAATTATTAGCCTTACTATCCCTTTTTCATAACATCCACTTCAAAACCAAAACCACGCATATACCCATCATCTTTCACGAATACCATCAACCTTTATTTGAGCAATTCATGCATTTCATACAACACCCAATATTCACCCAGTTCAAAATACGAGCAGCTATCTCTATATACTCACAAAATTCCCTTACCTGGAATTGCGATGCGTGATTCCACTTCCTTAAGCTGCTTACTCGTACAATTTGGTTCGCCTTCAACGAACTCTTCGGGACTGCACAAAATTGTATCCCGCATTATATTCGATCCATATAATTGCAACCCTTGTGCTTGCTATAGCCAATTTAATCTATAGCCTCTATTAAAGCTTATTTGGCCTCGTTTCATTACTTTATCCATAACTCGAGTCTATGGATTTTCTTAGGCCTATTAACTCATTCAAAGTCGATATCAAATCGACATTAAGCTCATAGTGTTCATACTTCATGAATTCCCTCACTATGGCATTTATCAAGCATATTCATACCCATTTCCACAATTCCTCCAAACTCACAATGTAATCTCATTTAACCATCTAAAATCATAAACAATACCCCAATAACAACTTTAGCATGCCGCAAATCATAAACTCATTCAATCCCACATATCCTCACATTATACCCATTTTAGATTTCTAGGTCACACCACTTCCACTACATTCTTAGGTAGTTTATCCATCAATACTCATACCAATCAACTCCAAAATCAATTAAATAGCTAATGAATTTAGATTGGAGTGTTAGAATCTTACCAATATGATTTCTCTTCTTGCTCCAATTGGTAATGCCCTCAACTCCTTCAATTCCAAAAATGGGAAAATGCCCTCTCACTATGTTGTTCTCCTCTTTGATAGGAACAACTTTGCCTCTAATGATCTCTCTTCAAATCTCACTGAAAATGGTTGATTTTTAGAGAGGGAAAGTTAGGTTTTTGGGGTTGAAATTGTAGGGTTAAGTGTTTTCCGAGATTTCCAGATTTTTCAGCTCTCCTTATATAGAAATGACTTGGGGAGATCGATCTGGTCCAAGAGGAGATCGATCTGGTCCCTTAAAATCCCTCTTTTTCACGGCATTTTTTAAGCCTGAGATCGATCTGTCGAAGCAATGAGATCGATCTGTTGAGGCATGAGATCGATCTGTCGAAGCATGAGATCGATCTGGTCCCAAACAGAGAGCTAAGGAGATCGATCTGGGTGCTTGGGGATCGATCTTTCCACTACAGAATGCTTGAGAGATCGATCTGGCTCCATTGGAGATCGATCTGCTCAATTCTTTCGCCCAAATAAGAGCATTCTGGCTCTTCCAGATCGATCTCTCATCCTATGAGATCGATCTGGACCTCATGTTTTCCAGATTTCCTACAGTTTCATTGCTGCAACTCATACCAACACACCCTCAATCTATTGCCATGGCCATTTCCTCATCCATCCACCTCTATAACTTGAAAATGGCATCCATTCATACCTTATGCACATTGAAACTTGTGTGCATTCATTGTATGTTCAAAGGTATGCTACATAAAACCAAATGGAAGTATAACTCCATTCCATTTTACCACACTACTCATCTTGAGTCTCAATCACATCTATTACTTGCTAGAACACATTTCTCCGTATTCATACTTAATGAAACTTGTATGTACGTTACAATTTATATTACACATACATACATTGAATCCATGGACTTACATCAATCATACTTTACATCACAAGTCCATTCATATTATTCAATCCAAGTGCACACATTACCCTTATACATATACGGGGTCTTACATTCTCCCCTCCTTCAAGGAATTTGGTCCTCCAAATTAGAACCAAGTCACTCTTCAAAAAGTTGGGGGTACTTCTCCCGTATCAAGTTCTCCAATTCCCACGTGGCCTCTTCCGCCGTGTGGTGTTGCCAAAGCACTTTCACCAAGGGAATTGTCTTATTCCGCAACACTTTCTCTTTTCTGTCCAATATCCGAACCGGCTTCTCAACATACGTCATATTCTCATGGAGCTCCAACGGCTCATATTTTATCACGTGTGTCGGGTCCGGGTGATACTTCCGAAGCATCGAGACGTGGAAGACGTTGTGGACACTCGTCAAGTCCGGTGGCAATGCCAATCTATACGCCTTTTCTCCCACTCTCTCTAAAATCTCGAAGGGTCCGATATACCTAGGGCTCAGCTTGCCCTTCTTACCGAATCTCATAATACCCTTCGATGGTGATACCCTCAGAAACATCGACTCACCCTCATCAAACTCCAGTGGTCTTCGTCTCTTGTCAGCATAACTCTTTTGCCGGCTCTGAGCTGTCCGTAATCTCTCACATATCAACTGGACGTCCTCAGATGCCTGCCGCACTAAGTCCGGAGCAAAAATTTGTCTGTCACCAACCTCTTCCCATCTAATGGGGGAACGGCATCTACGCCCGTATAATGCCTCATAGGGTGCCATCCCGATACTAGCATGATAGCTATTATTATAAGCGAACTCGGCTAACTGTAGGTGGTCGTCCCAGGAGCCTCTAAAATCCAGCACACACGCTCTCAACATATCTTCGAGGGTCTGTATAGTCCTCTCTGACTGCCCATCTGTCTGAGGATGAAAAGCGGTGCTAAAACTCAGTCGGGTCCCCAGCGCTTCCTGAAAATGTTCCCAGAAATGGGAAGTGAAGCGGGCATCCCTATCAGAAACAACGCTCACTGGTACACCATGTAGCCGTACTATCTCTCGAATATACAGGTTCGCCAACTGACTCAGTGTATCGGTAGCTCTCATAGCCAAGAAATGGGCGGACTTAGTCAACCGGTCCACAATAACCCATATGGCATCATGACCTCTACGGGTCCTCGGCAACCCCATCACAAAGTCCATGGTGACATGCTCCCACTTCCATGTCGGTATCGGTAGAGGCTGCAATAATCCTGCAGGCTTCTGATGCTCTACCTTCACTTGCTGACAAACGAGACACTTAGCGACATATTCCGCAATGTCCTTTTTCATTCCAGACCACCAATAAACCTTCCGAAGGTTTTGATACATCTTGGTACTTCCCGGATGTATCGTATACTTCGATGAGTGAGCCTCTGATAAAATCATTCTCCTGATCTCAGGATCCCTGGGAACGCATACTCTGCCTCTGAACCTCAATAAGCCATCAGCACTCTGCTCAAAATCAATACCCACACCTATCTGTATCTGCCTCAGCCAATCGATACACCGTCGATCGCTCTGCTGGGCTTGCCGAATACGGCCAATCAACTCTGGCTCTAGTCTCAAACTAGCCATGATCTCAAGTCTCTCAGATCCAGGTGGGGTTACATCCAAACTGAGGTTCGCAAAGTGTTCTAACAATTCATGTTCCCGTACCATCATATAAGACACCAACCCAAGGTTCTTTCTACTCAAAGCATCGGCAACTACATTTGCCTTACCCGGGTGGTACATGATTTCACAATCATAGTCTTTCAGGAGTTCGAGCCATCTCCTCTGTCTCATATTCAGCTCTTTCTGCGAGAACAGGTACTTAAGGCTCTTATGATCTGTGAACACCTGAAATTTCTCACCATAGAGATAGTGGCGCCATATTTTCAAAGCAAATACTACGGCCGCCAACTCTAAATCATGTGTCGGGTAGTTCCTCTCATGATCTTTCAACTGTCTAGATCCATAGGCAACTACCTTCCCATCCTGCATAAGCACACAGCCCAGTCCCTGGTGTGATGCATCCGTGTACACCGAGAATCCTCTTGAGCTGGTAGGAATGGTGAGAACTGGAGCAGTCGTCAATCGACGCTTAAGCTCCTCAAAACTCCTCTCACATGCCTCATCCCATGTAAACTTAACATCTTTACGCGTGAGGCGTGTCAACGGAGCAGCTAGTCTGGAGAAACCCTCTACAAATCTTCGATAATATCCTGCCAATCCCAGGAAACTTCTGATCTCAGTTACTGTCTTGGGCTGTTCCCACTGCATGACTGCCTCTATCTTGGATGGATCCACTGATACCCCATCCTTAGACACAACATGCCCCAGAAATGAGATCTGTTCCAACCAGAAGTTACACTTGCTGAGTTTGGCATACAATTCTCTCTCTCGGAGGGTCTGCAGAACTATCTTCAAGTGCTCCTCATGATCTTCCCTGGACTTGGAATACACCAAAATGTCATCTATGAAAACAATCACAAACTTGTCCAGGTATGGCTTGAATATATCATTCATCAATGCAATAAATGCTGCGGGAGCATTCGTCAATCCGAATGGCATCACCAAAAACTCGTAGTGGCCATAACGGGTACGAAATGCTGTCTTGGGTACATCTCCACTCCTGATCCTCAACTGATGGTACCCTGACCGCAGATCTATCTTAGAAAATACTTCGGCTCCCTGGAGCTGATCCAACAAATCATCGATTCTTGGAAGGGGGTACTTGTTCTTAATGGTGGCCTTATTCAACAACCGGTAATCTATACACAGTCGGAGGCTTCCATCCTTCTTCCTTACAAATAGAACCGGTGCTCCCCAAGGTGAGACACTCGGTCTAATAAACCCCTTCTCCAACAACTCTTGCAGCTGTTTCTTCAGCTCTTCCAATTCTATCGGAGCCATTCTATAGGGTGGCTTTGATATCGGCTCTGTACCAGGCACTAACTCAATGTAAAATTCCATTTCCCTTTCCGGTGGTAGCCCTGGTAATTCATCCGGAAAGACATCGGGGTAATCCGCAATTACGGGTATGTCCCTCAATTTCGGGGGTGCCTCATCTATATCGACCACATAGGCAATGAACCCTTCACATTATCCTCTACATCGTTAGTAACATAACCCATCACTCCACATTCAACATTTATCACAATAAATGATTTATCTATCAAGAATTATGCATTTAAAATCATACTCCTTTATTTACCACAAGTATACAAGTTTTCATATCATTTCTTTTCATCAAAATTTATAATAAGATTGTCTAATCCTGAAAACATCAATGTTTTGGCATGACAATCCATCACAACACGATTGGTAGCCAACCAATCCATTCCCAAAATTACATCAAAATCATTCATATTTAATAAAATCAGATTGGCTATCATTTCCTTCCCCTCTATCTTTAATTTACAATCCCTACATACATGCTCGGTCAATTGACTATCATTCATGGGTGTGGAAATCATCAACATTTTATCCAACAATGTTGGTTTCACATATTTCAACAATTTATGTGCAAAGGAAGGTGATATGAAAGAATGTGTGGCACCAGGATCAAATAATACCAATGCTTCTAAATCAAAGATTCGGATGGTACCTTTTATCACATCCGTCGAAGCATCTGCGGTGTCCTGATCCAGTGCATATACTCTTCCTCTGCTCACACCCGCAGCCTGTTTCCCTTTTTGCTCAGCTGTAGCCCTCCTCCTCGGGGCTGCTGTCTCAACTGGAGCTCCCTCAGGCTCCTTGCCCTTCTGTGGGGCAATCTCCATCTTCTCGGGACAATACTTAGCCATATGTCCTGGTCTCTCGCATCTAAAACACACCATAGGGGTCATCGGACAGGGTCTATTCCCATGGAATCTCCCACATCTCCTACACTGATCAGTAGTAGGTCGTGGTCCCCCAATAGTCATGCCCCTCGGCGCAGTCAAGGCTGGGTATACGGGAGGTCTAGCAGCTCTCTCCCGCACCTCCTCAATCTTTGGCCTCTTCTCGAAAAATCTTTGGCCATCTCTCTTGGCCACTCTTCCAAACCCGGATCTCTTCCGATCCTTGTCCTTTTTAACACTGACTCTCCCAAGCTCGGAGGCATTTCGCTCAAAGTCTTGTTCACATAACTGAGCCTTGTGTACCGCCTCCTCATAAGTCACAATATCGAAGGGAGCTAGCTTAGTCCGGATGGCCAATCTCAATCCATCCATGAACTTCTGAATCTTTTGGGTCTCACTACCCATCGTGTCCGGGTCATATCTCCCCAAGGACATAAACTTGGACTCATACTTGTCCACAGTACGGTTCCCTTGAACCAAATTCATAAATTCCATCCGCAGTCTTCTCTGTGCGGTAGCTGGAATATATATGTCTCCTGAAGGCCTCTAGAAATATCTCCCATGAGATCTCAGAGTGTCTGGCCCTCAAAATAACCTCGGTGGACCTCCACCAATGCTCGGCCTCGCCTTTCAGCATAAACACGGCAAAGGCAACCTTCTCACTTGAAGTGCATCGGAAAAACCTATACAGTTTCTCCATCTCATACACCCAATCCTCCGTAATCACTGGGTCCTTCACCCCTCTGAACACTGGGGGTTTCAGCGCTTGAAACTCTCGCAACCTGCTCAAGTCGCAGTCATAACCCACATCACTACCGCTCTGCTGTGGAGCGATAGGAGAATCTGTATCCTGGGCTGGAGGTGGTGTAACTGTAACTGTCTCAGCAGTCTGAGGTCTCTCCGCCTCTGCAGCTGCCTGTTCCGTAGTAGGCTGTGCCGCGGGACCTCGTCTATCACCGGCGCCCAAGGCCTGCGTGACTATCTCCACCAGACTCTCAATACTCCGCTCTAACCTAGCGAAGCAAGCCTCAGTATCACCTGCTCTCTCAGCAGGGTTCTGTGGAGCCTGCTCAGTCTGTGGCTCCGCACGGCTCTCAGGCCTACCTCTACGGCCTCTAGCACGTGCTCTCGCCCCTCTACCTTTGCGTGTAACTGGCATAGTGTCTAACTCCCTGTATTATAATAATCTATTAAGCTCAATCCATCACAGTATACACAGTTATATCTAAACAAAAGCACAGTACTATGGGGATGTACTTTCCTACATTTTATTAATGACTCACATCAGGCCAACACAACTCTGATACCAATCTCTGTCACGACCCAATTCCATTCTCTTTAACCGAAATCACTGAAAATTTTTCGCGTTTTTACTGTTACCTTACCCGGTCGCGAACTAAACTCACCACTCACTGTTGGGCTGTGAGCCAATAATAATCACCACATCTCATTCATTCTCAATAAATTAAAACGATGTCATACATGTGCATTTAATCGTGTACTTATACGAATACATGTTTTACTGACATCTACATCCCCCATAAGTACAACTCAAAAGAATACTGTGCTTTTACATTGTTTAGATACAAAAAGAATCACTGTGTATATACCTCTTAGCGATGGAGATGCAGCGGAGTCCAAAATAATACGCCTCAGTCCTCACTGGGCTACTATGCACGCTCTGTAGGGGGGAAAAATAGAGTGGGATGAGCAACCACACGCTCAGTAAGGCAATAATGCAAGCATGGTAGATAACTACTCTATCTACATGCTGATAGTGTTATGCATAAATCGTTTATAGTAGGAGCATGAGGAATGAAACTATGCCATGTGAATATACATATATATCATGTATCAAATCATTTGCATTGGCATATTAAACATGGTAGAGACATCATGTATAAAACATCTCATGCTCAATCTCATTTAAATTCATAAAAGGGCAATTCATTTAGAAACTTCCTTTTTGAACCAACAACATAACACCACCAAATCCACTCACAAACCACAACCACATTTACATTCCACAATTCACGCATGTGTATAAATCTAGGTCACTATATCAAAAGTGCCTATGTGAATCATTACATCATAAATCATCCCAGACCACACGCATCCAGGTGTGCGGGGTATCATGCTGGCACGAAGATGAATTATCCCTCGCCAGACTTTCTCATCACATAACCATCATGCGGTACATCGTACTCCATGTGATATACACGGTACATCGTACTCCGCAACTCATATCATGATTGGGGGTGCCATTCCTAGGTCTTATCTACCCCATACCAAGAGTTTTCCATATTCCGTGAAGGAGAGCCTTCCTGCCGAACAGAGCCTCCCCGCCTAACAGAGCCTCCCTGCCTCCTCGGGCTTAAGGATGTCAGCTTAAGGATGTAGGGCTTAAGGGTCCTTCCCGTAAGAGAGCCTCCACACCGAACAGAGCCTCCCCGCCTAACAGAGCCTCCCTGCCTCTTCGGGCTTAAGGATGTTAGCTTAAGGATGTAGGGCTTAAGGGTCTTACCTTCACCATACCCATGTAGGAGAGCCTCCCTGCCTAACAGAGCCTCCCCGCCTCTTTGGGCTTAAGGATATTGGCTTAAGGATCCCACCTTTACCATACCCATGTAGGAGAGCCTCCCTGCCTAACAGACCTCCCCGCCTCTTTGGGCTTAAGGATGTTGGCTTAAGGATCCCACCGTAAGAGAGCCTCCCCACCAAACAGAGCCTCCCCGCCTAACAGAGCCTCCCTGCCTCCTCGGGCTTAAGGATGTTAGCTTAAGGATGTAAGGCTTAAGGATCTTACCCACTTTCACAACCCTATACGAATCCCATTGTACAAACTTGTGCGAGCAAAGCTCTAGCACGACTCATGCATCATGCATCTTCTCATAAAGAGGCGCGTACGAGCATAGCTCTAGTACGGTTATACTCATAAGATAACCATTCACAATCCACGTACGAGCAGAAGCTCCAGTACGGTTTATAAACATCATCACAATTCAATTTCAAAGTGCGAGCTAAGCTCAAGCACGTTTCACACAAGTGAAAACATAGAAATCTCGCGCGAGCGAGGCTCTAACGCGAATTATATCACATACATGCGATAGGTGGCTTACATGCATTCAAAACATCTCATAAATGCTTAGTGCCTCGTATGGGCTATTTCACAACATCATTCAAGTACTAGCCAGCCTATCCTTTTATTTGCTCAAATCAAAGCATTGTGTTTTGTAAAAGCATTCAAAACACATGATTTATGCAATTATTAGCCTTACTATCCCTTTTTCATAACATCCACTTCAAAACCAAAACCACGCATATACCCATCATCTTTCACGAATACCATCAACCTTTATTTGAGCAATTCATGCATTTCATACAACACCCAATATTCACCCAGTTCAAAATACGAGCAGCTATCTCTATATACTCACAAAATTCCCTTACCTGGAATTGCGATGCGTGATTCCACTTCCTTAAGCTGCTTACTTGTACAATTTGGTTCGCCTTCAACGAACTCTTCGGGACTGCACAAAATCGTATCCCGCATTATATTCGATCCATATAATTGCAACCCTTGTGCTTGCTATAGCCAATTTAATCTATAGCCTCTATTAAAGCTTATTTGGCCTCGTTTCATTACTTTATCCATAACTCGAGTCTATGGATTTTCTTAGGCCTATTAACTCATTCAAAGTCGATATCAAATCGACATTAAGCTCATAGTGTTCATACTTCATGAATTCCCTCACTATGGCATTTATCAAGCATATTCATACCCATTTCCACAATTCCTCCAAACTCACAATGTAATCTCATTTAACCATCTAAAATCATAAACAATACCCCAATAACAACTTTAGCATGCCGCAAATCATAAACTCATTCAATCCCACATATCCTCACATTATACCCATTTTAGATTTCTAGGTCACACCACTTCCACTACATTTTTAGGTAGTTTATCCATCAATACTCATACCAATCAACTCCAAAATCAATTAAATAGCTAATGAATTTAGATTGGAGTGTTAGAATCTTACCAATATGATTTCTCTTCTTGCTCCAATTGGTAATGCCCTCAACTCCTTCAATTCCAAAAATGGGAAAATGCCCTCTCACTATGTTGTTCTCCTCTTTGATAGGAACAACTTTGCCTCTAATGATCTCTCTTCAAATCTCACTGAAAATGGTTGATTTTTAGAGAGGGAAAGTTAGGTTTTTGGGGTTGAAATTGTAGGGTTAAGTGTTTTCCGAGATTTCCAGATTTTTCAGCTCTCCTTATATAGAAATGACTTGGGGAGATCGATCTGGTCCAAGAGGAGATCGATCTGGTCCCTTAAAATCCCTCTTTTTCACGGCATTTTTTAAGCCTGAGATCGATCTGTCGAAGCAATGAGATCGATCTGTTGAGGCATGAGATCGATCTGTCGAAGCATGAGATCGATCTGGTCCCAAACAGAGAGCTAAGGAGATCGATCTGGGTGCTTGGGGATCGATCTTTCCACTACAGAATGCTTGAGAGATCGATCTGGCTCCATTGGAGATCGATCTGCTCAATTCTTTCGCCCAAATAAGAGCATTCTGGCTCTTCCAGATCGATCTCTCATCCTATGAGATCGATCTGGACCTCATGTTTTCCAGATTTCCTGCAGTTTCATTGCTGCAACTCATACCAACACACCCTCAATCTATTGCCATGGCCATTTCCTCATCCATCCACCTCTATAACTTGAAAATGGCATCCATTCATACCTTATGCACATTGAAACTTGTGTGCATTCATTGTATGTTCAAAGGTATGCTACATAAAACCAAATGGAAGTATAACTCCATTCCATTTTACCACACTACTCATCTTGAGTCTCAATCACATCTATTACTTGCTAGAACACATTTCTCCGTATTCATACTTAATGAAACTTGTATGTACGTTACAATTTATATTACACATACATACATTGAATCCATGGACTTACATCAATCATACTTTACATCACAAGTCCATTCATATTATTCAATCCAAGTGCACACATTACCCTTATACATATACGGGGTCTTACAGAGGTGCTCGGTTGAGGAAGAATGAGAAATCGAGAAGCAGAATCGGGACTGGAAAAGGGCAGGAACGGAGAGTGAACAGGGGAAAACGTGAGGGAGAAAAGGGCGATCAGTTGAGAAAGGTGGGAGGTCGGCATTTCCTCGAAAAGAAAACTGAAGCAGAACATGAGGGAATCAGGGGAGGTATCAGCAATGCAGTAACAAAAAAAAAGACCGAGAGAGAGACTAAAAGGCAGGATAACCGAGAAAGAGGGAGAAAGGGGCTGGAACCGAGATTGGAAAAGCAGAAAGGGGAGCTAGGCAGAAGACAGCAGTTGAAAACCGAGAAGCAACAGGAACAGGAAGGCAGAAACCGAGGACTGAAGCTAGGAACAGGGGGTCGAACAGGGGAAGGAAACCAGCAGGGGACCGAGAGGAAGAGGTGTGATGGCGATGGTGATGATGGCCGAGACCCAAGGCTGCTGATGGGGGGTGCCGGAAGGATGGAGAAAATGAGCAAACACTAAGACTTTGAAAAAAAAAGGGGGAAGAGAAATGAGATAAACAGTGAAGTCGTGGGGAAGAAGTGAAAGAAGAAAAGGAGTAGGCGGGAAAGAGAGAAAGCAAATTCAAAAAAAAAAGGAAAAAGAAAATAAAAAAAGGTAAATGGTATATTTATGTATATATGTATTTTTTTTCAATATACATGTATATATATGTGGTAGTATGCATAAGCATGTTAGTGTAGATTGGAAGAGACAAAAAAAAAAAAAGAGAAAAGGTAAATTTAATATACATATATATACATGTATGAATATACATGTATACATGCTTGAGATATAGGTTAGGTGTGTATTAAGGTGGGTGAAATGAAAATAAAAGGAAAATAGGTAAAAATCTATATGTATATATGTATATTTAATTTTACATGTATATATATGTGATGGAGTATAAGTATGATAAGGTAAGTCAAATTAGATGTGAAATAAAAATAAGAATGGGAGAGATGTGAAATAGACAAATATATATATATATATATATATATATATATGTGTGTGTGTGTGATGATGAATAATGGGAACAAGTAATAATATATATATATATATATATATGTATTTATGTGAATATATAAATATTTGGGTATATACATATGGGTGTATATAAGATGAAGGTATGCTAGTATTTATACACAAGAAAAATATGTATGCATATGTGATAAGGAAAAATGGAAAACAATGATAATATATATATATATATATATATATATATATTTATTTATTTAGGTGCATATACATGTGGGGGTATGTAAGATGAATGTGTGCAAGTATATGTATATACAAAGAATGTATATATAAGAGATAGGAGAACATGAAAACAATAAAAGTATATATATATATATATATATATATATATACATATAGGAGTGTATATATATATAATTATGCGTATATACATGTGGATGTATATAATAAGGGTATATGTTAATACTTGTAGGTACAAATATATAAATAGTGAAGAAATATATAAACGTGCGTGTCGGCCTAAGGATATACAATAATACGTACACACGCAGTAGTAATGATAGGTTACGATTTTTAACGCAATTCGTATGAATAGAGTGCTAAGTATACAATTACGGTGTAGGTGATTGTAGAAGGGATTAAAGGAGGTACTAGGAGGCGTCACCGTTCGAATTCAAGATACCCGATAAATCGAGGTAAGGGGTATTATTTAACTTAGTTCTGATAATGCATCCTTGTTTCACTTATAAATAATTTTATGAAAGAGCATATGATTTGAAGTGATTTATCAATGCTTTTATACTTGTGAAACTATTTACGATGCATGTTTTAATTTATCGAAATATTTCCCGAGTATTTTCCATGTTGTGAAATGAATTTCCTAAGGTATGAAGTGTATGGATGTTTTACATTTATTTATGTTTTTATATCCATACCGTTAAAGAAACTTCGACAATTTGAAAAGTATTTAACAAAAGAAATTGTTTTCGAAAGGGGATTGTGGGGGCCACCTCTTGAGTCCTACGGGAACAAAGTGCCACACAGTCTTTCGGTTTTATGAAAGAATATTCAGATTTCAAGGAAATTCGATGTTATTACTCGATATGAGTTTATGAATTATAAAACCCAAGAAAGATTTTGGAAACTCTGTTTTGAGACTATAGGCTTCATGCATGGTTACTACTTGTGGTGTTCCGGCTACACCACTTGGGGTGCCGGTACGTTGGCCCCTTTAGCACTTGACTCAACCTGTGTGGAAGATGTCGTGCTACTGGTGGTTTACGATGATGTTTGGTAGTATCTCGTGCCCGCGCAGCACGGATGAATGTTCCCCGCACGGTGAGTGCCACAGGTGCCCGTGCCCTAGCTATGTGTTAGTATATGATAAGAAATAAGAAGATACTACCCCTATTTATAATTATTATTGCTGTACGAATCTGATCTATTCTACAGCCCCCTTTACTATGGCCATAGGTATGATGACTCTCCAATGGAGAATGACACGTATCGCATGACTTAGTTATAGCCTAGTTTCCTCGATTTGATTATGAAAAATCGACTATGATGTATGAATGTGTTTTCATGATTACGAAATATTCATGGAATGTTTACGAAATGATTATGAATTATTCATGAAATGTTTACAAAATGATTATGAAATATTCATGAAATGTTTATGAAATGATTATGAAATATGCATGAAATGATTACGAAATGACTATGAATTATTCATGAAATGTTTACGAAATGATTTATGAAATGATCATGAAAGGTTTATGAAAAGTTGTAAAACGGGTAAGCATGTGATTTGTTTTAAAGACACACATGCCTTATGATGATTTCGCATTAAATGAAAGTTTATGTATTGCATTAAGTTTCGTTTTATAAACAACTTCAAATGCTTTTATATATCAGAACTGCTTTAAGAATATTATCTTACTGGGCTTTTCTCCAAAAGCTCACCCCTCTACCTTCAGATCATTTGCAGTGAATCTATAGACGCTACCTGCCGCGTACACGACGTAGGCTCGTGGGAAGAGTTATCATAGACTACTTTCTTGTACACGCAGAAAGGTATACATTTACATCCTGTACCAGACATATCTGTACGCACAGACATATAATAGAAACAATTTTTTGGGATGTAATTTGTAAGGAAATGATGTAAAGAATATAATTCTTGAAACTAGGTTGTAAGATGATTGTATAAATCGATATCGATATATTGAGTTGTAAAAATGGATTGAGAAAGTATGCTTGGTAGTTGTAGATATCTAGGATTGTTGGAAGACATGCTTGGTAGTTGTGGATATCTAGGATTGTTAGAAACAACTGAATTGCAGGTGGGTAGACTCATATATAAGCCGTTATGTTGCCGAAATTTCTATCGGCCATATAAGTTAAAGTATGGAAACTAATTATAATTACGAGTAAAGAATTAGGAAAAGTGTTTTGACATTGCATAGGAATACAACCTAAGTGAATAAGGGAATAAGTGGGTAAATTAGATTTAAAAAAAAAATTATCCCGATTTTCAAGGGTCAAGGGTCGTTACAGTTTACCTCACGGAACAGCGTACTCCGTGAATCCTTATATATTGGGATATATAACTAAGGGGATCGAGTAATCTCAAGGTCTACTATCTCAGTATCACTATCATCCATTACCATGTCTCAAAATCGCGTGCAAACAAGTCAGTGTAAGAACACACAACAATACATGACGACTCCAGCATGGTGTTTCTCATTATACACCAAAATTCATAAAACCATGTGCGAGCGGGTCAGTGCAATAACACTTAGCAATACACGACGGCTCCAGCATGGTTTTATTTAAAAATCATAATAAGTTTGGAGATCACATGCGAGCAGGTCAGTGTAAGGACACTTAGCAATACATGACGGCTCTAACACAGTTTTACTCACAATCATAGAAAATCCAGTGTGAGCAATTTAGTGTGAATACAGTCTATACGAGTCTCCAACACAGCTTTACTCACATATCATATCAAAATCTAGTGCGAGCAAGTCAGTGCAAGATCACATAGCAATACACGACGACTCCAACACTGTTTTTACTCATAATCATATAAAACTTTAGTGTGAGCAGGTCTATGTAAACTACAGTTAACACGACAGCTCCAGCACTACTTTTCACAAAAAAAATCGATAGATGGCTCCATTCAGATGAAAAAGGTACACTTGACCGAATTCATTACTAAAATATCACAAAGCATGAGTGAGAAAGCAATCACTCATCTAATCACTTGTCAACATTTTAAATGCTGAAAAATTGGCAATTTAATGCAAGAAGTCAAATCGAATGCCAATCTATCATTACACTTTCATAAAACCACTTCTTCATGGATAAAACACCAAGTTATGCCATTTCGGGCATTTTTATCTTTTCCCATAACTAGGGGTATTTTCATAAATTTTTCCTTTTCAGTGTTATCTGGAAAATTTCACACAAAAAGTCGGATAGATGGCTCAATTCAGTTGGAAACGGTTCTGAAATCAAAATTTTACACATAAAACGATGTCATATAGAGCGATGGGAAGTGACTTCCTGTAAGGTCACCCATCATAAGATTACTCCCATATCAGCACGCTTAACTTCGTAAAACGTACTTTCCTATGGAGACTGTAAAAACACTAGCTATCCTATCCATTTATCACTAGAAACAGATTTTCATGCTTAAAACGCTGCAAACATGAAATTTATAAAATCATACTTTACCAACTCATTTCGATGCAACTTTTCCTATAGTAGGGGTAATATGGTCTTTCACAAACACTAGGTAATTTCCTAGATTTTTCAGTCTCTATATATTCCATACTATTTATTCTCATATAGAGATTT
Source organism: Firmiana major (assembly GCA_033439115.1). NCBI lineage: Eukaryota > Viridiplantae > Streptophyta > Magnoliopsida > Malvales > Malvaceae > Firmiana > Firmiana major. Next base: position 6,688,025 of record CM065909.1, read on the forward strand.
ATAAAAATACGTACAACTATCTCTAATAGCTTGCGTAAATATTTTACCTCGATTCCAGTCGATTGCAATCCTTTCAATTTCTACTTTCTATCGCTCAACTGATTCGGCTCCAATTATATCTCCTGAGCTGAGATTCCGTGATGGCATGTAATTCAAGGCTCAATCAAATTCATGCTCGCTGCCAATTGTTGCGCTACACAGTTATATATTTAAGCCGAGTTAATTTTGGTCAAATATAAATTCATATAAATTTTTTGAAAATTAAAACGGTTAATTTCGATCCCTTATCAGCTTTGTTCTTAGCCCGAGGCATCATCAAATTTTTCTCCTCATTTTTCCCTTTTTTTTCCTTTTTTTTTCTCTTTCCTGGCTGAAACGGTTCGAACCGGTTTAGTCCGGTTCAATACCACCTTCGTTGTTCGGAGCTAGGCCAACCGGTTCTTCGTCGGCTTCCACTTCCAGCAAATCCTCGGGGACTTGCAGTGCATGGATCTGGTGGTTGCCAAGCCTCAGCTGGCCGAAAAGTGATCGATTCAGCCCTTTCTCATTTCAGTTTCACTATCGTTTTTCTCTTTTCGTCGTTGCCGGCGCTGGCGGCCGATTCTCTAGTCGATTCCACCACCATTCGCTTGTCTTTGCTTGGGGAACGTTCTGTTGACGGTAGTGCTGGCTAGATCGGTGCCGAGCTTGTCGATTTCTCTTCTTCTCCCTTTCGGCTCTCCTTCCTCCGATCTCCCTTTTTCCAACGATGTGGAGCGCGTGATGGCGATCGGAGGGCCCCTCCGAGCCAGTCTTCCCCTCGCCAGCATCCTCGGTCGTAATCTCCTTCCGTGGCTCGTCGGCTAAGGAAAACAGAGGGATCGGCGATCCCTCCCTCTGGGTCTCGTGACTTTGTCACGCAATTTTTTTTTCAATTTCTTTTCTTTTTTTAAATTTCTTTTCTTCTTTATATATATATTAATATAATATAATATCTAAATATCTCTTAATATAATATTATTATAATAATAATATAAAAATAAAAATATCCCACATTATTTTTATTATTATTATAATAATATTATTACAATGTATTGTATATACATTGATATCTACACACACCCAAATATATTTAGACACCCGTTTTTATATATATATACTTTATATGTATATATAGACATCATTATTCATTTTTTATTTTCTTGGAAATATTTTTTCATATTTTCAAAATAATTCCCGATGTAGAAAATTTGGGTTATCCAAATAAATTCATATCTTGATCAATTTGACTTAGAATTTAATTTTTTCTTCTTTATTGATCAAGATTACATGAATCCATATTTACCCTGTCAACTTCTTAAGGAAATGACACCGAATTTCAGGTCTTACATTCCTCCCCTCCTTAAGAAATTTGGTCCTCCAAATTGAGCCAAATCAGTTCTCGAATGGATACGATTATTTTCCTCGCATCAGGCTCTCTAATTCCCACATACCTTCCTCCGAAGTGTGGTATTGCCCGATGTCACGCCCCGAAAATGCGGAAAATATGGCAAATTTAAAACTTTTTAATCATTAATTCACAATTAAAGGTGCATTCCTGTGCAGTGTCATACATCATCATAATTATCATTCCTCAGGATCTCATCACTAGAATTTATATATCATATCAAATACATTAATCCATCTCAAGTTAATTAATCCTAATACATCCCATATAATGTTATACATCAAGTGTCTGCAATTACAATAATAGTCTGGGTACATGAAAAGATAAAATATACCTCAAGATACAATATATATGGCCTGGAGCTCGAATCCTCCACTATCCACTACTCCGTACGTCGCAGGGAGATCCTTTTTCACTTGAAGAACTCTGGGGGGAAAAGAAAACAGGGTGAGCCTCTAAATCGCTCAGTAAAGGGGGTAAGGAACTCACTTCATAAACCAAAATGCACATCACACAATGTTTATTTGTATGTGAAACTCATTTGAAAACCATAGCATGAAAGTACTCAAAACGATATTCTCATATCTCAAATCATGTGAAAACATGAAGTAAAAAGGCTCACTCTAGAGCAATAACAAAGCATGTGAAAATAAGGCGATAAACGCTTTCTCAATGCACGTGAATAAAATCACTGAAACAGTAATGCACGTGGCACAGCCACTAAACACACGTGGCATTGCCACTGATTTAAATTCACACGTGGCATAGCCACAAAACACACGTGGCATGGCCACTGATTTAATTCCTCGCGTGGCACAGCCACTAAACACACGTGGCATGGCCACTGATTTAATTTCTCGCGTGGCACAGCCACTAAACACACGTGGCATGGCCACTGATTTAATTTCTCGCGTGGCATAGCCACAGAATAGGGTTTCTCACGTGGCAACGGCCACCAATGGGGTATAACGTGGCACAGCCACCAATGGGGTTTCTCAACGTGGCAACGGCCACCAATGAGGTATAACGTGGCACAGCCACCAATGGGGTATAACGTGGCACAGCCACCAATGGGGTTTCTCACGTGGCAACGGCCACCAAGTATACGTGGCATAGCCACAGAATAGGTTAGTCTCACGTTACCAGAATGGAGAAGAAGTCGGGCTTACATGCTACCAGAGCAATGCCCGGTGTGTACTCACAACTACACACCTAAGTCTTATCACATAAGACTGGTTTGCCTTCACGTAGAACTCATAATGGTTTTTCTCTCATAAAACTCATTTGAAAATCGTTTTGTACTCAACACAAAACGTAATAAAACCGAGTTCCAACCAGCAAAGCACACGCACACATTTCTCAAATTTCAATATTGCCTTAACGTAGAGCCCAGTTATAAACTCATAAAAACATTGGGCTCCAACCGGCAATAAAAATCGTGTGCAATTTAATCTCAACACAAAACCCAACATGCTTGTTTTATAAACCACAATTCATGCTAAAATAGTTTACAATTCACATACACAAATGGTTTAGATTTCCCTTACCTCTTTGCACCTCGTATAGTGCAATCGTTTCTCCCGTATCACGGACTAGCCTCGCATTCCACTCTGGAACTCCCGAGCTGTCCAAACGATGTTAAAACATCAATACCCGATTATCTCATAAACCTCAATTCTCAAAACCGAGCATAATTGCTCATAACACCTCAAACCTCTCGATTCTCGTAACTCTACCCTAAACTACAACCTCATTCACAATATCTCAATGTCCTACATTTCTCATGCCAATTATCTATGCTAATTCATCACATTGTCTATATTTCCATTTATAGCACAAATTCTCAAAATTACCAAAATTACCAAATATCTACATTACTCCAACCACATTGCAATTTCATCAATCCCTAATCATTTCTCAACTATTTCAACACAATGACAACCACCAATATCATCAAAATCAGCTCAAATATCAAGATCGAGGTTTAGAAATTACCCAAAGCTTGTGAGACGCACAACCCACGCCTCGATCCGATTCGTCCTTCGATTTCCAAGTATGTTGTTCTCCCTTTGATGAGGAACAACTTTCCTTCTTACCACAACAGCTGATTCGGCAGGAAATGGGTGATTTGGATGAGTGAGAAAGTTAGATTTTCGGTGGAAATGGGTTTGGAAGAGAGAGAAAGTGAAATTGCAGGAGAAAAACACGGGTTCCTTATATAGACTGGAGGTAGGAGATCGATCTGCCTCTTGATGAGATCGATCTGCGTTTGAAATTTGGGGACGATCTGGGCAATTTTATGCCTAGGAGATCGATCTGTCGAGGGATGAGATCGATCTCTTTATGGCTTTATGAGATCGATCTGCTCCTAAGGAGATCGATCTTCTCCCAAACAGAATCATTTGGAGATCGATCTCTTCCTCATGAGATCGATCCTTTCTCAAACAGAATCATTTGGAGATCGATCTCTTCCATTGGAGATCGATCTGCTCCTCAAATTCCTCCGTCCTCGTCATTTTTAACTCACCAGATCGATCTCTCCTTCTCCCAGATCGATCTGTCCTCATACTTCATGCTCATTTTACACACTTAACATATAAATCTCCAATTATAATTCCCACAATTTACTTAGCTCAATAAATTACACTTCAAATTCTTATTACATCAATAAAATATGTCTGAAATTCTCAGATCTCACACCCGAGAACCTTAACCAGAGGGATCGTATTGGTCCGTAACACTTTCTCTTTTCTATCCAGTATCCGGATCAGCTTCTCAACATACGACACATCCTCCTTGAACTCTAATTGCTCATACTGAATCATATGTGTCAGATTTGGATGATACTCCTGAAGCATCGATATGTGGAAGACATTATGAATGTCTGCTAGTTCAAGTGTCAAGGCTAGCCTACAGGCTTTATCTCTCACTCGCTCTGGTATCTCATTATCCCTTTCGATGGAGAAACTTTCAAGAATACTGATTCACCCACGGTGAATTCTAGTGGTCTCTGTCCCATGTCAGCATAACTCTTCTGCCTGCTCTGAGCTGTTCTCAATTTCTCACATATCAACTGAACATCCTCAGAGACTTGCTTCACGAAGTCGAGAGCAAATATTTTTCGATCACCCACTTCTTCCCATCCAACCAGAGAACGACACCTATAGCCATATAATGCTTTATATGGTGTCATCCCGATACTCAAGTGATAACTGTCATTGTAAGCAAATTCGGCTAACGACAAGTGATCATCCTAGTAGCTTTTAAAATCCATAACACTCGCTTTCAACATATCCTCTAATGTCTGGATGGTCCTTTCTGACTGACCATCGGTTTGAGGATGAAAAGCTGTACTGAAGTTCAATCAGGTTCCCATGGCTTCCTAAAATTGTTCCCAGAAGTGGGAAGTAAAGCGGGAATCCCTATCTGATACAATGCTCACTGGAGCGCCATGTAGCATCACAATTTCCCGTACATACAAGTCAGTCAGTGCACTCAGAGTATCTGTGGCCTTCATAGCCAAAAAATGGGTGGATTTCGTCAATCTATCCACCACTACCCAGATCGCATCATGGTTCTTCCTAGTCCTCAGTAATCCCATGATGAAATCCATGGTGACATGCTCCCATTTTCATGTCGGTATAGGTAGAGGCTGCAATAACCCTCTAGGCTTTTGATACTCTATCTTAACCTGCTGACATATGAGACACTTTGCCACAAACTCTGTGACATCTCTCTTCAACCCTGACCACCAATACACTTTTTAGAGATTCTGATACATCTTATTACTCCCCGGATGCAACATATACCTCGATAAATGAGCTTTTATCAAAATCAGTTTCTTTAATTCTGGGTCATCAGGAATGCAAATTCTGCCTCTAAGCCTCAGCAGGCCATTATCACTCACTGAGAAATCAGTCATACTACCCTTCTGAATCTGACTCACCTGATCGTCACACAGCGGATCGGTATGCTACACCTGTCGATTCAGTCAATCAAATCTGGTTCCACTTGCAAGCTAGCTATCACACAGTCACTGTCAGTATCGAGAGAGTCTATATCCAAACTGAGGTGAGCAAACTGCTCTAGCAGCTTATGTTCCCTGACCATCATATATTATACCATGCCAAAGCTTTTTTTTTTTTGCTCAAGGCATCAACCACTATATTAGCCTTTCTTGAGTGGTACAAGATTTCACAATCATAGTTTTTCAGAAGCTCTATCCATCTCTTCTGTCTTATATTCAATTCTTTCTATGGAAAACATGTGTTTGAGGCTTTTATGATTAGTGAACACTTGAAATTTCTCACCGTACTAGTAGTGGTGCCATATTTTTAATGCAAATACCACGATCGCCGACTCTAAATCATGGGTCAGATAGTTCCTCTCATGGTCCTTGATTTATCTAGATCCATAAACAACTACCTCCCCATTATGCATTAACACACAGCCCAGTCCCTGTCTCGAGGCATCTATATACACTGAGAAACCTCCTGAACTGGTGGTATGGTGAGAATAGGTGTGGTGATCAGTCTATGCTTCAACTCACAAAAACTACTTTCACACTTGTCATCCTACTCAAATGCCACATTCTTCTGGGTTAGACGTTTCAACGGAGGAGCCAATTTAGAGAATCCCTCCATAAACCGTCGATAATAACTAGTCAAACCCAAAAAACTGCGGATCTCTGTAACCGTCTTGGGTCTATCCCACTGTACCATAACCTCTATCTTGGATGGATCCACTGATACCATCCTTTGAGACTACATGACTCAAAAATGATATCTCACTCAGCTAGAAATCACACTTACTGAGTTTAGTATACAACTCCCTATCTCGGAGGGTTTCTAACACTATTTTCAAGTGTTACTCATGCTCTTCCCCTGACTTCGAGTACACCAATATGTCATCTATAATGAATCTGTCCAAGTATGGCTTAAACACATCATTCATCAAAGTCATAAATGCTGCAGGAGCATTCGTCAACCCAAATGGCATAACCAGAAACTAATAATGGCCATAAATGGTACGAAACCATGTCTTGGGCACATCTCCACTTCGAATCCTCAACTGATGATACCCAAACCTCATATCAATCTTCGAAAAGATCTGTACTCCTTGCAACTAATCCAACAGATCATCAATACGTGGAAGGGGATACTTATTCTTGATGGTAGCCTTATTAAATAACTGATAGCCTATGTACAATTGGAGGCTTCCATACTTCTTTTTCACAAATAGAACTGGTGGTCTCCAGAGTGACACACTAGGTCTAATGAACCCCTTCTCCAATAAATCTTGTAATTGGTTCTTTAGCTCCTCCAATTCTACTGGAGCCAATTTGTACATCAATTTGGATATTGACTCAGTAGCAGGCACCAAATCAATACAAAATTTCATCTCTCAATCTGATGGCAACTCTAGCAATTCATCCGGAAAGACATCAAGAAACTTCTTAATCACTAGAATGTCTACTAATTTCAGGTGTGCCTTATCCATATCAACCACACATCCTCTTTTCACTAACACCTCTGTGATTCACTGTCCTCTTTTTATCTCTATCTCTGCCCCTATCACTCTTACTAGACTCAGAGGCATGTAACTCATATTTTTGCTCGCACATATGTGCTCTGTACATTGTCTCCTCATAAGTCTGGATATCGAATGGGGCTAAACGTGTTTTGATGGATAATCGGAGTCTTTCCATGAACTTTCTAACCTTTATAATCTTACTGCTCATAGTACCCAGTCACACCTGCCCAGGGATATAACCATGACTCATACTCATTGTTCAACCAGTTCCCCTAGGTCAAAGTGAAGAACTCCCTATGTAGCTTCCTTTGAGCAATATTCAGAATGTATTGTCTCCAGAACACATCCAGAAATATCTCCCAAGTCAGCGCTGGATGTCTAACTTTCATAATGGGTTGGGCAGACTTCCACTAATGCTCTGCCTCGCCCTCTAACATGAATGTAGCAAAGGTCACTTTCTCGGTGCTAAAACACCGAAAATATTCATATAACTTCTCCAGTCTATTAATCTAGTCCTCCGCTTCTACTGGGTTCTCAACCCTGCTAAACGATGGAGGCGTCCACTTCGAAAACTGTCTCGATCGATTTAGCTCACAGTCGTACCCAAACCATCACTATACTGCTGTCTGTGACATAAGTGTAGGCTGTGTTGGTGCAGGTGTGTCAGGAATAGCTTCCTGATCAGTAAGGATCTTCTGAGCAGCTGGGCATCATATGCTCTCAATCCTAGCCATAGCCTGTATAAACCATGCCATAATAGTATCCACACTCCGTTCTAACCTAGCGAAGCGTGCATCTGTGGTCTCTGTAGGACCTTGTAGGGCTCTATCTCAATCAGAGGTCGATTCACTACGCCTCTCGGGCTCATCACTGCGGCCTTGAGAGCGTGAACTCTCTCTTCTACTACAGCAACGTCTATTAGACATATCTTGCATACTAAATTAGTTTTCAGTACAAGGGCACAACTCGGTATACACAATTGTATCTAAACAATGCACAATAACATGGGGATATACACTTTCTAATTACTAACACTGACTCACATCAGATCAACCTTGCTCTGATATCACATCTATCATGACCCGTTTTCGCGACTTACACACTTCTACTGGTTGGGCTGTGAGTCAATATCAACCACTCAATTCCTTCTTTTTAACATTCACTTTTTGCCATAATGAAATAGGCTGATAAAATTTTTTTCTTAACTATAATTATGTACATCAGAGTTTACAATAATTTACATCCCTCATGTTTGTAAAATACATTACTATGGATATACATGTTCAGATACAAATTTACTAGAGTGTATACCTTATACCGACTAGTAATTGTGCCGAAAAATGCAGGAGGATGGCAGTGGATACACTACTGGAAATGCTCTGTAGAGGAGGAGAAGAAAGGGGGTGACCTAACACACTCAGTAAGGAAAATATGAAAGCAAGTAGATAATCATATTATCTAGCTGCTCATAGTGTATACTTTAACAGTTATAAAAATAGTGCACACACTGAAAATGATGCAATAATTGCAATAACCACGTTCTAATTCACTGTGGAACACTTTCACTCATTTCTTTAAAACATTTCATTCGAACACTTTCAGTTTGATAATCATTCATTAAAACAAGTGTTCACTTTCATTGAACATGTTTCATATTCATTATGCATGCTTTAACTCATTGTAAAACAAATGCTTTTACTGAAAAGAACAACAATCTATGCAAAAACATTAATTCGCTTAAAAGCTTACTCAAATCACTTAGTTCACATAGCACACATTCATTTCAAATCACATAACACCCTCTTAGAAAACACTTTGGACTCAGCAAATCAACATAAATGAGACTAAGGTGGGATGTAATATCAATCACAGGGGACATATGGCCATAGTCACTAGATTCAAAGCAATCACAGATCAGGTGTACGAGAATCTCATGCTTAGGGAGGTGGATCAACCATCCCGTTAGCTCAGTAAGATCACTAAGATATCGCGGTAAATCGTACTCCGTGGTTTACCTCATGGTACAACATACTCCATGGATCCTTATATATTGTGATATATTACTGAGGGGACCGAATAATCTCGAGGTCTACCTTCTCAGTATCACTATCATTCATTACCATGTCTCAAAATAGCGTGCGGGCAAGTCAGTGTAAGAACACACAGCAATACATGACGGCTCTAACACAATGTTTCTCATTACACAGCAAAATTTATAAAACCACGTGCGAGCGGGTCAGTGCATGAACACTTAGCAATACATGACGACTCCAGCACGATTTTATTTAAAAATCATAATAAGTTTAGATATCACATGCGAGCAGGTCAATGTAAGGACACTTAGCAATACCAGACGGCTCTAACACGGTTTTACTCACAATCATAGAAAATCCAGTGCGAGCAATTTAATGTGACACACAGTCTACACGAGGCTCTAGCACAACTTTACTCACATATCACATCAAAATCCAATGCGAACAAATCAATGCAAGATCACATAGCAATACACGACGACTCCAGCACTGTTTTTACTCATAATCATATAAAACTCCAGTGCCAGCAAGTCTGTGTAACCTCCAATTAACACGACGGCTCCAACACTACTTTTCACATAGAAAATTGATAGATGGCTCCATCCAGATGAAAACGGTACACCTGACTGAATTCATTACTAAAATATCACAAAGCATGAGTGAGAGGGCAATCTCTCATCTAATCACTCGTCAACATTTTAAATACTGAAAGATGGGCAATTTGATGTCAGGAGCCAAATCGGATGCCAGTCTATCATTACACTTTCATAAAATCACTTTTTCATGGATAAAACACTAGGTTATGCCATTTCGGGTATTTTTATCTTTTTCCATAACTAGGGGTATTTTCGTAAATTTTTCCTTTTATCTGAAAAATTTCACACAGAAAATTGAATAGGTGGCTCAGTTCAGTTGGAAACGGTTTCGAAATCAAAATTTTACCCATAAAACGATGTCATATAGAGCTCTAGGTAGTGACTTCCCGTAAAGTTACCCATCATAAGATTACTCTCATCTCAGCACGCTTAACTTTGTAAAATGTGTTTTCCTATACAGACTGTAAAAACACTAGTCATCCTATCCATTTATCACTGGAAACAGATTTCCTTGCTTAAAACGCTGAAAACATGAAATTTATAAAATCATGCTTTACCGACTCATTTCGGTGCAACTTTCCCTATAGTAGGGGCAATATGGTCTTTTGCAAACACTAGGCAATTTCCTAGATTTTTCAGCCTCTATATATTTTATACTATTTATTCTCATACAGGGATTTATAAAAATACGTACAGTTATCTCTAATAGCTTGCATAAATCCCTTACTTGGATTCCAGTCGATTGCAATGCTTTCACTTTCTACTTTCTGTCGCTTGACTGATTCGGCTCCAATTATATCTCTTGGAGCTGAGATTCCATGATGGCACGTAATTCAAGGCTTGATCGAATTCATGTTTGTCGCCTATTGTCGTGCTACATAGTTATATATTTAAACAGGGTTAATTTCAGTTAAATATAAATTCATATAAATTTTTCAAAAATTAAAAAGATAAATTCTGACAGCTTACCGGTTTTGTTCTTAGCTTGAGTCATCATCGATTTTTTCTCCCAAATTTTCCCTTTTTTTCCTCTTTTTTTCTCTTTCTTGGCTGAATCGGTTTGGACCGGTTTAGCACCATCTTCGCCGTTCGGAGCTACGCCGGCCGGTTCTTCACCGGCTTCCACTTCTAGCAGATCCTCAGTGACTCGCAGTGCATGGATCTGGTGGTGCCCAAGCCTCAGCTGGTCGAAAAGTGATCGATTCGGCCCTTTCTCTTTTCGGTTTCACTGTCGTTTTTCTCTTTTCACCGTTGCCAACGCTGGTGACTGGTTCTTTGGCTGATTCTACCACCACTCGGCTCGTCTTTGCCTGGGGAACATTCGATTGTCGGTGGTGCTGTCCAGATCGACATCGAGCTCGTCGATTTCTCTTCTTCTCCCTTTCGGCTCTCCTCCCTCCGATCTCCCATTTTTCGACGATGTGGAGCGCGTGACGGCGATCAGAGGGTCCCTCGGAGCCGATCTTCTCATCGCTAGATTCCTCAGTCGTGGTCTCTCTCCGTGGCTTGTCGGTGAAGGAAAACAGAGGGATCGGTGATCCCTCCCTCTGGGTCGTGTGACTCTATCGCGCAATCCTGTTTTTGTTTTTCCAATTTCTTTTCTTCTTATATAATACAATATAATATAATATAATATAATATAATATAATATAATATAATATCTCTTAATATAATATTATTATAATAATATAAAAATAAAATATCTCACATTATTTTATATTATTATTATAATAATATTATTACAATGTATTATATATACATTGATATTTGCACACACCCAAATATATTTAGACACCCATTTTTTCTATATATATACTTTATATGTATATATAGACATCATTATTTATTTTTATTTTCTTAAAAATATTTTTTCACATTTTCGAAATAATTCTCGATGTAGAAAATTTGGATTATCCAAATAAATTTATATCTTGATCAATTTGACTTAGAATTTAATTATTTCTTCTTTATTGATCAAGATTACACGAATCCATGTTTACCCTGTCAACTTATTAAGGAAATGACACCGAATTTCGAGTCTTACACTGAAATTTCAAAACTATTAAAAGCTAGCAACTTTGTGAAGAAGAGATGATTAATTTCATTATGACAATTAGATTTACAAGCTTAATGCTTATCATTTTTATAACTAGTAAAAGCTGGCCCGAACTCGAAACACCACTCGAGACTGAACTCAGATTGCTCCAAATTGATCAAAAAAGTCAAAGGTTCGAACTCAAGAAACCCAACTCGAAAAAATCAGAACTCGAAAAAAGTTGAATCCAAAAAAGATCAAATCTGAAAAAATCAAAAACCCTATACGACCTAAACCTGACATAACCCGAGCCTAATACAATCCAAATCTGAAATCGATCCAATCAGAAACCTGTAAAAACCCGAATTTATAACCCGAAAAAAAAACTCGAATTGTAGTTATATGATTATGTGATTAAAAATAAAATAAATAAACAATGACACATTTTTTTCTTATTAAATTTTATTCAGTTTTAAAATAATAATAATTTATTACACAATTTTATCAATAATGCATAATCATTCATCAACAAAATAAGTATTGTATATTTAAATTCAATTATTAAATAATATTATTTTAAAACACAATATATATATATATTTATGAATATCAAATAATTTTTAATATCATGTTTTTTTATAATAATAAATAATAAATATATTATTAAATATAACATTTGATTTTATTTAAAAAAACAATTATTATACTATTTTATTATATTTATTTCATATTAAAAATTTATTTTTAATACAATAATAAATCAAATATATATAAATCATTCCATAATAGTAACATTTGTTTGAATTTGATATTTTGTAAAAACAAATTAAGAACATTATTAACAAAATTAAATTTAAATTATATTTTCTTAGAGTTTCAAAATATAAAAATATAAAATTTATTTGAAAATAAAAACTTAATCTTAAAATAAATTTTATTGTTTTTAAAATTAAAAGAAAAGTTAAATAACTAAATCAAACAATATAAGTATGTAAATACCGCAAAATTTTCTGTACTTAATTAGACAATAAAATTAAATGAAAATATGTTATAAGAAAATATATATATTTTTGTTAAATTGAAAATTTATTTAAAAATAATAAAAATAAATACAAAAAAATATATATTTTTGTTATTTTGAAAATGTAATTTAAATATATATAATAAAAAATATAAAAAAAAACAGAAACGAAAAAAAAAGAGATCGGATCGCGCGACAGAGGGGCCTGTCATGCGACCCTCAGCGAAACACCCCTCCCCCCCCCCCATTTTCTTCTTTCTTTCTCTTCCCTTTCCCTCTCCTTGCCGTCATTTCCCCTCTGTTATCGCCGACGACCGAAGGCGCACAGCAATCGGTGACAGCCTTCCCCTCTCCCCTTTCCCTCTCCCAAACACAGGCCCCCGTCCCCCTGTGTTTTCCTCTCGCGCGATTCTCTCTCCCTCTCCCTGGTCTCTTGTCGTCTCCCGCTTCGCCACCGACGGCCACACTAGCATCGGAGGTCCCACTGGACCGACAGCCTTCCCTCTCTAATTGCCGACGTCCCCTCCTCTCCCCTCACTGAAACCCGAGAACCTAGCAAACCCGAACCCCCCTTTTCAGCTTGTTTCGCGAACCGTCGATCACCGACGACGAAAACTAAGCTCCGACGACCTCCCTTGCCCTGGCCTTCCCAAGAAAATCCTCCATTTTTCCCCCTCTGAAGCCAACAGTAACAAAAAAAGAGCATGTTTAATTTCTCTGCTTCGCCATTTTATACAGGTAAATTCTAGGTAAAAACCAAATTTATCTCTAGTTAAATTTCGATACAAAATGTGTTATAGAAATATTATTGTTGAAGAAATCAATTTAAATTTGTGTTTTGAAGGAACTAAGAAAAGTTAGGGATTAATTTGAAAAATTAGGGATTTTGAGAATTAGGCAAGGAATTAAATATTATGAGTTGAATTATCAAGAATTAGAATTGATGGTTGAAGATGATAAATTAAGTATGTGTTTGGTCATTTTGTGGATTGTATAATTGTATAAGATGATAAGAGAAAAGGATGATTTAATTGGGAATGTAGCTATAGACTTGGTAGTAGGAATTAGACTTCCGTATGTATGATAAAACAAGAAGAAAAGAGGAAATTTGGTGAACTCAATGAGGTTAAATAAGTATATTTGGATGCAGTATTAAGAAGTTAGAATTAAATTTCAAGTGTATTTTCCTTAGGTAAGCAAGGTTACGATTTTGACGCATCGTAAGCAATTCAAATAAATAGGATACTAAGAATACAAATTTTGGTGTAGGAAAATCGTAGAATGATTTAAGGGAGATACTTGGAGGCGTCACTACTCGAACTTGGAATTTCTGATCAATCGAGGTAAGGGGTATAATTTAATTTAGTTCTGATAATGAACACTCATTGCATTGATAAAAAGCTTTTAATGAAGCAATGTTATGTTTTGAAATGATTTATGATTGTTTTCATACTTATGGACCGATTTACGAAATATGATTTCGTTTTAGGAAATGTTTACCAAGTACATCTATGTTTTTGAAATGAATTTCTTGAAGCATGAAAATGCATGAAAGTTTTATAATGGTTTGTAATACTATATTTATGCTTTGAAAGAAACTTTTGACATTTTCAAAAGTATTTAAGAAAAGGGAAAAGAATTTTTGAGACTATAAGCTTCCAGCATGGCTACTTCTTGTGGTGCTCCGGCTCCACCACTTGAGTGCCGATACGTAGGGCCCTTGTAGCACTTGACTCTACCAATGTGGTGGATGTCTCGCTACTTGTGGTTAATGATGATGATGTTTTGGTAGTATCTTTGTGCCTGTGTAGCACGCATGATTGTTTCTCACGCAGAGAGTGCCTTTGGTGCCCGTGCCCTAGCTAGGTGCTAGAGAAAGTAAGAAAGATAGATACTACCCATGTTTTATGAAAGTGTTGAACGACCCTGATCCAGTGTACAGCCCCCACCATGGCCATAGGTATGATAACCTTCTACAGAAGATGACACGTATCGCATGACTTAGTTATAGCCTAGTCTCCATGATTATGATTATGATTATGATTATGATTATGATTATGATGATGATGATGATGATGATGATGATGATGATGATGATGATGATGATGATGATGATGATGATGATGATGAATGACTATGTTTTTATGAGATTATGACGAAATGTTTACGAATAATTATGATTTATGACGAAATGTTTAAGAATGATTATGTTTTATGAAACGTTTATGAATGACGATGATTTTATGAAATTATCCATGAACGATGAAGATTTTATGAAACAGTTTAAGCATGCTATTTGATTTAAAGAACCCATGCTTCATATTTTCTTATGATGACTATGCACGTAATGAAAGTTTTACATATATTCTAAATGTTAGTTTCTAAAAGAAACTTATGATCAGTTTTTTTGAAGCAAATTTGTTTCATGAATGATTCTTGCATGCTTTTGCATATCAGAATTACTTTAAATGTATGTTCTTACTGGGCTTTTTCCTGAAAGCTCACCCCTTCACCTCTCAGATTGGTTACAGTGAACTACAGTTAATAATTGCTGAGTAGACGACATAGGCTGGCGGATAAGAGCTTCCCCAGACTACCTTTGTACATGCGTGAGATATACATTTTTATCTCTTTACCAGACCATTTGTATGCACAGACATCTATTAAAAGTAATGTGTTAGGATGTAATCTGTATAAGGATAAATGAAATGAAATATTTTTAAGGATTGATTTTTGAGAGCGAAGGTTGTCTAGTACTGTCAGGTCAATAATAAGGATAAGATTACATCCCAAATGTCTATGCTTGTCTGGTTGTAGACTAAGTATACCTAATGAAGTTAAGACTTAATGTTTGGTTTACGTGAGGAATTAGATCACGGGCTAGAGGCTATAGAGGTAGGCCTGAGAATCATGCAGAGTTGCCATATGAGGCTCATAAATGATACTGAGATTGAAACTAATGTTGAGCGTGCTCCATCAGGTCCTGTGGAAAGGACAGATGTCACACCCCCGAAGCGCAGAAAAATGGGGCTAATTTAAACTTTTTATCCATTAATTATGTTGTTTTCCTGTCCATGTCTAGATGGTTTTACAAATCAGCATACTTATGTAGTGGAGTAGAGATGCTTACATTTCATAAAAGCAGTAAAAACATGCTTAAATCATAAGTTTACACATCATGTATCTTTTTGGTAAAACTCATATATAGTATGCATATCATGTCGTGTAAACAAGTAAAAAGCATCTCAAAACTTAATCATGCATATCATAACATGCTTATCACTTTGAAAATGAAATCTTATTGTCATATGCACAATTCGTAAAACATACGCATGACTACCTTTAAAATTTCATCATAGAAAATCTGTACTCAATAAAATCATAAAACAGGTAGCATGAAATATACGAAAACATATATATATCATTCCGTCAATTCATCTTATAGGGTCAAGCAATCGTCTCATATACTAGTCCCGAAGGACATCATACATCTGGTCCCGTTGGACGTTCATCATAGGTACATATGGCCATTGTACAGGGGAGCCATAGGACTGGATAAGGGTCGTACGCTGCCCTATCTCTCGTGCACCACTAAATGGGGACTATAGCACAAACTCACGTGCATCACCAAGTGTGGACTATGTGCATGTTTCTCATGTGAAGTTAGAGCGTGCCCGTTCTCTGGCCGTTGGCTAGGTAGATCCTCGATCGTCTCCATACGAGATCGACCCCAGATTCTCTAAATATTGTCATATCATGCCTTTTTACCCCACAAAAATTCATTTTGGGCCTCTTACCCATTTTATCAAAATCATTTCGGGCCTCATACCTGTGTATTAAAAATCATTATTGACACAACCTAAAGGTATTGTCCGCAAGTGCACGGGTCGTACAAGTAATAATGGGATTTGAGTCCCGAAATTATCGTCCCACAGAGAAGTTGATCAGCCTAATTAAGTACCGATTAATCTTACCCTAAGTATATTCTAGCAAATTATGAAATTAAAGTGGGTGATCTAATAAGGCTAATTAAAAATACTGGAAAGCAATAAAATAATAAGAACTAAAGAAAATAAAACCGAACAAAATTTACTTACAGTACTCCGAATAATCAAAAGCAAATAACCTATAAAAGAAAATTAAAACAGTTAAAATTAATTAATGTAAATAAAATAAAATGCAAATATGAAATTAACAAAATAAGATTAATTAAACTACAATTAAACTAACCTGACATAAAATATAAAATAAAATCTAACTATATCTAATTACTCACATAAAAATAGAATCGAACTCATGCATGTAACAAATTTAATCTATCTTAATTCTAAAGGTAACTCATAAAATACTAAATTAAATCCTAAAATATATAATATAAAATTAATTACTAACTACAAAATTAAAATTAAAAATTAAATTAACAACTAAGGCACTAGATTTAATTCTACAATTATCAACTAACAACTAACCTAAACTAACAACTAATAAAAGCAATGAAAATAATATGAATGCAATAAGTGATAAAATAAAAAAAGGATGTGGCCAAACATGGCCTTAGGCTAATTGCAAAAACACCAAAGTGGTCCCGACAAGCTGTTGGTACTATTCACTTATCTTCTTCCAAATTCATTTCCAGGCATTCTTGGCTTGATCACTGCTGCAGGTCTTATGCATTTTGTTCTCGGTTTTGTATGTGTCCTATTGCTCCAGGCTGCTGTGCATCAACTACCAGTACTGCCTTACACTGATGCTCCTTCCTCGGTATGCCCAGATCACTCCCGTGTCTGTCCTCCATTGCAGTATCAGCAACTCTGCCCTGACATGATCATTAACTGCGTCTTGCCCCTCCAGGTGTTACTCACGATTTTATCCTCTGTTCTGCCCAACGCCTACTCTCGGTTTATAATAGGTGCTGCTTCAACATCCAGGTCCTGCCCAGCCTGCACTTCTCGGTTCTATCCTGCTGGCTGCCTTAGGTAATGGTGTGCAGCTTTGTCCAGGCACTGTCCTGCAACATTACACCATCGTCGCACCCATCCTCTGCTCCATGGCTGTTATCTTCAAGCTGGTGGTGATTGCAGCAGAATGGGATGCACCCAAGAGCATCTATCAGCTGGAAGCAACACCATCCTGCCTCATACAATGCGTCTGACTCCCACTCACTCAAGGTAAAATAAGTTAAACGAAATAATAACACTATCAGCAGCAAAATTTTAATAATGCAAATATGGAAATAAGTAAAACTTAGGGAAAGCTTTAAACAAAGAAATGACCCAGCAATAAGGAATAATAAATAATGCAAAGTGTCTAAACCAAGAGCTAAGGACAGAAATAGCATGAACAGTGGACAGAGTTGTAAAACAGAGGAGAACAGAGCATGATTGTGACAGTGTTATGCCTCCATTGTTCAACAGATAATCGTGTGGAACTGCTGTGCTTTGAGCATGAACCACTATCCAGTAATTACGGTAGCAATCACACCTCAGTGCACCGTCCCTTGCTGACTCTTCTTCTCGGCAGCAAACTCAGTTTCCTTTCACCATGGGGCAACATTATCCAGTGTGCAGTCGGGTTGCAGTTGCAGCAACTGTTAGTGCCAGCTTCAGCTCCAACTTCCAGCCTTTAGTAATACTGTTGCAGTAGCTTTGTTCTCGACCTGCACTTATCAATTGCCATCATGTTCTATTTATACACAAACATAGGGGTACAATGGTAAATTTTCATCCTAGATGAGTTGGCATTGTTTGGCCACTTGTTTTCATTTGATTTGCTGCAGAGTAGATATTTCCACGTCATCAGTCTTTTTATCCAATTAGCTGTGCGATGTGGCCCGACATGTGTCTTTTAGAAGGTTGGCACGGTGTCCTTTGATCTTATCGTTTCGGAGCAAATAAGATACGGACGCCTGACATCACGCGTGTCCAGTCGACAGATGACTCGGTCTACAAATTGGAAGTGGTCCAGTCTCCTTTAGCCAGTTTTCAGCCCAATTTCATCTGACGACTGAATTTCATCTGGATTTAATTTACCTGCACATTAAAGAATTTTAATTAAAAAAAGGGGATAATTAATAAAATAATATGGGGATTAAATAAATAATTAGGAATTTAAGCACAAATAATTCTATTAAAAATAGAATTATCAATTACGAGACTCTAACCAGATTCTCAAAATCGTTACGGGACTCTAACCCGTTTTTCATAGAAAACATAGTTTTCATAAATCATTACGGGACTCTAGCCTGTTTCTCATAGAAAACATAGTTTCCATAAATCATTACGGGACTCTAGCCCGTGTAAATATAGAAAGCATAGTTATAATAGTTATTTCTTGGAACTCATACCCGTATCGTGAAAATATAGCTTAAAAGCTGTTTCGGGACTTTAACTCGTATCATGAAAACATGGTCTCATAAAACATATCAGGACTTTAACCCGTAATCTCACATGAAAACACTATGCTTTCGTTTCAGAAGTGAAAAATCACTTTTATAAACATGTATGCTGTAAAAATTTATCTCATATATATAAAACATGCTGAAAACTTGGAAAATGGTTTTGGCTTCGATTTGAATACAGTTGGAAATCCATTTCGTAAAATCTCATTCAATTCTCATACATAAACAGTTGGTAAGGATGAAGGAGTACTAATGCTACTCTAAATTATATCCCTTACCTCTTAGCGACTGATGTAGAGCACTTTCCTCGATGCTCGGGTTTACCTCGTAAAACATGTTGATAGACCGAGCTGCTGCAAAATAAGTTCAACTTATCACATATGGCTTAAATTCATTTCAACATATCCAAATATGTGATTATATCGAAGTTTTGACCAAAAGTTGACTTTTAATCGATTTTACTCTTTTTGCTCGATTTTATCAGTATAAACCTCGTTTTAATCGTATTCAACTCAATAAATATTTTCTCATATTTACTACAGTCGATTTAGCTAATTGGGCCATTTTTTCTCTTATTAGGCCTGATTGCACCTTAATGAGCCTTAATCCGTTTTAAGCTCATTTCCACTTATTAATTTTTTCATCAAGGCTTATTGGGCTTACTGGGCCCATCAGTACTTATTGGGCCTTTTCTAGACTCTTTGAATAGCCCGTATATCATTTACAATAATTTAATTAAAAATCCCAATTTAATCCACTAAATGCGGAATTAAATCCATAACTCGTAAAATAAACCATTAATGCTCGATAATTACATAAATTGTAGAAAATGAGCTTTACTTACCCGAGATTATGCGATGGTGCGTAAATCGAAGTTCGATCGGGCTCACGTACATGATTTATCATCGAACTGCACAATTATATATTTAATCCCGGGTGAATTTTTGATCAAATATAATTTAAATAAATTTCTCAAAAATTAAATCGGTCACTTTTGACCTCTTACTGACTTACCCGAAGTCTGGTGTATCCCTGAAAATTTTTCCTTTTTCTCTTTTTCTTTTCTTTTTCTTCTTTTTTTCCTCATTCTTGGCTGAACCGATTCGGTCCGGTTTAGCCCAGTTTAGATCGGTCTGGTTCAGTCCGGTTCAGCCGGTTCGGTACTTTGCCGGTCGGTTCTTCGTCGACAGCTCTGCGGGACCTCGCGAAGCTTGGATCTGGCCTCGGTTTCTCCATGGCTAGCCGAAAAGTGGCCGATCCGGCTTCTTCTCCCTCGGCGTCAGTGGTGTCTTTCGTTTTCGTCGTTTTCGTCACCGATGGTGGCAGATCGACCCTCCTCCTGGCCGGTGGCGAGGCCCTCTCCCTTCCTCTGGCCTCCGTCCGCCTCCGTTCTCTCTCTTTCTCTCTCTTTCTTGCTTCTTCTCTCTCGATTTCTCTCTTTCTCTCGCCGATCACCGTTTCTCCTCAGCTGTCGGTGCTGACAAGCTCGGGCGGTCTTGTTCGGGCCACTCCTCCGGTGGCGTCCTCGCCGAGGGAGTAAGAATTTGGGAGGATCGGGTCTTCTCGATCCCCCATTGCCTCTCTGTCGCGCGACTCTGTTTCGCGCGACAGAGTTTCATTCTTCTTTTTTTAAAATATATTTTATTATATTTTATTATATTTTATTTTAATCAAATAAAAATATAATAAATTACATAAAATATCTCAAAAATTATATTTTATTTTATTACTTAATTAATTTAATTTATTTTAACTTTTTCGGTGTATTTTTCGTATATTTTTGGGATAATGTTCCGGGCAAAAATTACGAAAATTCGTAATATCTTCGTATCTTGACCAATTGGACTCGGAATTCCATAATTTCTTCTTTATCGATCAAGATTTCCTAAATCCATATTTTTAATGAAATTTTCTTATCGAATTTACATCGAAATTAGGATCTTTTGACCATTTTACCCTTCTACACGTTCGGGACCAATGTAGACCGATTTTCCTTCTCGGACTCACTATCTTTTCTCATTTAAATTTCGTATTTTCATGCCTCCACTACATCATTCACATTCATATGTCCTAAATCATCTGTCTTATGATTCCAATTAATGAATATAGTGGGAAAAATCTGGGTTTCACATTTCTCCCCACCTTTTAAAAATTCAATCCTCTGAATTCCTCTCGGCTTTGGTTGTCTCCAGGTGCTGCTGTCCAAGTGTTGTGCTGGTCTGCTCCCGTATGCCTTTCTGTTGCATTGCACTGCCTCCATTACCTGCACTATCTGCTGTACTGCATCTCTGTCTATAGTACCTGCAACTTTAGCTGAGAGCACAAATGAATCTGACCTTATCCTATGCCATGCGGCCACTTTTAACACAGCTACTGGTAGAAGGAACAGAGCAGAATAACAACGACATTGCTAGGAAACCTATAGCAATGCAAACTTATAGTTCATAAACTTAAAAGGAAACTGGTAACATGTAAATAAATCATAAATGAAGAAGCATCGAAAGTACAATATGTCTAAAACTAAGAAGTAAAGATAGGAAGAAGATGAACAGTATGAAACGATGAGGAACAGAGAAGAACAGAGCACAATTTTGGTCTGTTGTTCCGCCTCCTAGCTGCCGTCCAACTGCCACCTGAACATTCTCTCATAGTACACAGAAGCATCTCCAAGCAAACAGCAACTAAGAAAATGCAGAAAACTAATAATGGACACTAACTCAGTAATGAAGAAACTTATAAAACATGAAAACAGGAGGGTCCTAGGCCACGGTTTCCTTCATTTTCTTCAACCGAGAATCCACTTTGCCAACCCACATCAAAGTATCAAAGCCAAAGGCATAAATAAAGGAAGAACCGAGACTATAAAAATTGGGAATTGGTGGCTACCCGAATGCATCAAGACAGTAAATCGAAAACAAAAAACAGAAAAAGTAAAGATTGATTAACCCAAAAACATAGATATTTAAGGGAAACAGAGAGCAAATCAATTAGGAAATCAACTATGCAAATAACATAACAATAAAGAACTAGTTTTTATCAATCCGAGAACATAAAATGAAATTGATTTTCATTGAAAAATAAATCCAAGACTAGTGAGAACATAAAGAAAATGGAATGAATAGTAAACAACTTGTAAAACTAATCGGAAATTTCAGAGAAAGCTTTAAAAATTAACCTAAAAACTATTCTACCCTAATTTACCTCTACTCCTAAATTATTTCTATTCTAACCTAGACTACCCCCTTTTCAATTGCCATCATATTCTATTTATACACAAACTTAGGGGTACAATTGTAATTTTTCCATCCTAGATGAGTTGGCATTGTTTGGCCACTTGTCTTCATACCATTGGCTCTTTGAAAAATAATATTTCCATGTCATCTGTCTTTTTGTCCAATTGGATGTGCTAGACTTGTGTTGTCCGCGTGGTCCAATCTCGATTTTAGCTCAATTCCGGTTCATTTACTACCGAATATTCAAAATTCATCCGGATTTAATTTATCTGCAAACATGAGAATTTTAATTAAATAAAGGGGTTAATTAACAAAATAAATTGGGGATTTAAATAATTAATTAGGAAATTAAGCACAAATAATTCTAAAAATATAGAATTATCAATTATTCAAGAGCAAAAACATACATCTGAAAATTTAAGTTCGATATTTATACATGTTTGCTAACATTTACATCCCCCATATTACAATTCCAAAATTGTTATTGTGCTACTACATGTTTAGATACAAAAAGATACTAGTGTGTATACCTCCCGATGATGGGAAACAGCGGATATCAGGATGCGGCTCTTCAGCTACTCACCACTACTATGTGTACTCTGTAGAGGGGGAAAATGAAGGGGGATGAGCAACCACATGCTTAGTAAGGCAAAAATGCAAGAATGGTAGATAACTACACTATCTACATGCTTATAATGTCATGACATAAAGATCATTTATATCCGGAGCATGAGGTAATGTTAAAGCTATGCCACATGTATATACATATATCATATACTGAAAACATGAAAATAGGCATGTAAACATGAAAAATCATCATGTAAAACTTCTCATGCTCATTATAATAAACTCATCATTTTCATCTCAAATCATAGATTTCATGATATTCATAAAATCATCCCTCAGGGTTTAACACCTTCTCAAAATATAGTAAAACTCATCACAAAACAACTTATCATATGTGACAGCCCGAAAGCGCGGAAAATATGGCAATTTAAAATTTTTCTTAAAACAAAACTACCAACTCTGGGTGTATTCCTCTGCAGCGTCCTTAAATCGCTATCGTTTATATGTAAACATTATCCCCAAGATCATACAACTTATACTTAATGAAATCAAATGCATAATATCCTAAAAAGAATCAACCCATAAGTCTAAACTCATTTCTTTCATATCAACCTAATTATATCCCAAAATACTCATCACAAATGTTTGTATTACTTTATTGTCTAGATACAAAATGAACTGAATTATACCTTATGCGTGTACAAGCGATAGCATGGGGAGATCTTGTCCACCAGCCTATTACACGTACGTGGCAGGCTCTATCTTACTTACTTCAAGAAATATGGAGGGGGAGGAAAAAGGGTGAGCTCTCAAAACGCTCAGTAAGGAGGATAAGGGAAGTTATAAAAATCATCATCACAAACACAATATGATGGAAATATTTGAGCATACAAATCGTTATAGAAATAACAGTAGAAAACAATGGCATCAACACAATTCACGTGATAAAATCACAAATCACATCACATCAAATCTCAATGCGTGATATAAATCGCAATTGTAAAATCACATCATCATCACAGAAATCGAGACTAGGCATTTATAAAAACTCAAATGAAATCAACGTCATAGGCACATCACATCAATTAAATTCATCCCCTAGGTGGACATCCCTAAGAGAGGGATTTCGTCGACAATAATAAACATGGCCATGATTCATTGTAGACTTGATCAGAGTCGTATAGTCGTCGGTCTTACATGCTATCAAAGCACAGCTGGATCTTACATGCTATCAAAGCAAGGCCAACATCGCTATCAGAGCGGGCTCATCTCACATTACCAGAATGGAGGCGTTGATCTTACATGCTACTAGAGCACGGCCCGACCTTATATGCTACCAGAGCAAAGCCCGATGGGCATCTCATGACAAGCCATAGTCTCAGTAAAAATCGTTTTGCCTTCACATAGAGCTCTTAGTGGTTATCACAAAACTCATTTCGGTTATAACACATTGTATTCACATTTACACAAAACTCATTAAAATCGAGCTCAAACCGGCAAAACACTCACATATTCCCATTGTTGTATAAAAATCGTTTTGCCTTCACGTAGAGCTCATGGTGGTTATCATAAAACCCATTTTGGTTATAAACCATAAGTGTTCATAATTACACAAATCACATAAAAAATCGACCTCAAACCGGCAAAACACTCACACATTCATCAAAACATCAATTCATCTCATTTCTCATAAAATATGCCATTGTTGTATAAAAATCATTTTGCCTTCACGTAGAGCTCATGGTGGTTATCACAAAACCCATTTTGGTTATAAACCATATGTGTTCACAATTACACAAATCTCATCAAAATCGAGCTCAAATCGTCAAAACACTCACACATTCATCAAAGCATCAAATCATCTCATTTCTCATAAACATGCTCATTTCATTAAACCTTTTTCATGCTATTAAAACGTTTTCATTCATTTGAAAACTCACAAGCACAAATGGTTTTATTTCCCATACTTCTTGCACCTTGAGTGGTATAATATCCTCGGGTTCTCAGACTAGTCTCGTTTCCCCTGTCGAATTCTCGAGCTATCCACACACATCATTAACCCATCAATATACATCATTCTCATTTATCTTTTCTTTCTCTTACTCATTCTAAGTCAACATTTTCTCAAAACTCTTTCTACATCTTTAGCAACACTTTAGTTAACTCATAACCATCACAAAACATCCACATTAAATCTCCTAACCAAACCCATTTGTTGGTTCCATCATGCCTTCAACATTTCTAACCAAATATATAAACATATATGTTTATTCACCCATATATAAAATGGTAATGCTTAAGAACAAAGATCATGTGAGCTTACCTAGCTTGTCTCCTCTCTTGACCAAGCTTGTAGAATGCTTGTCTCTTCCTTTTGTTCAAGCCAACCTTTGATTTTCTAGTATGTTGTTCTCCTTGCCAAGAAGAACAACTTTGTCTCTTGCCCCTTTATCTAATTTTATCTAGAATAGGGTGAATCTTAGAGAGAGAGAGCTTGGTTTGGGTGAAAATAGTGAAGGTTGAGGTTTTGGAGGTGAGAGGGCTCGGTTTCCAGGCAAAATCTCGTGTTCCTTATGTAGACGGAGGCTATGAGATCGATCTGGTATTTGAAGGAGATCGATCTCTGCACAATTCAACTACTCTAAACTACTCCCTCAACAACTACAAGATTGATCTAGCCGAGGGTGGAGATCGATATGCTCTTCATAAAAAGACTAAGTGGAGATAGATCTGCTAGAGGGTAGAGATCGATCTCTCTCAAGCCGAGAGTTAAGGAGATCGATTTGTCCTTGTGACAAGATCGATCCTTGCTAAGTAGATGCATTAGGAGATCGGTCTGCTTGCTTATGAGATCGGTCTATCTATCAGGTCTTGCACATTTCTTGCACTATGAAGCTATGAGATCGATCCCTCTTCCCTTGGAGATCGATCCCTCTTCCCTTGGAGATCGATCTAGCCTTCATGAATCCTATTACTGCTGCATTCATTTTGCATGAAACTCAATGCTAAACTCACCATAATCTACTTCATAGACCATATTTCCATCCATACACATTTAAGACTTAAAAACTTCATCTCCTTATACTTCATTAAATTTAAAACTTGCGTGTACATCAACATATCATAATTACATTCACCAAATTACAATTCTCACTTAGCAAATCTCATAAAATTTACAGTTTTCACATCATCCCTTTAAAAACATCCCACAAGGCTCGACTCCTCCCTCGAGTCTACCTTGGATAACAGACAACATGTTTAGTATATAAAACCATGTGATATTATGTGAGACAGGTGGTCACTGTATATAATCGAGGACTCTGTTGGCCAACTATGTCACTATCATCCCAAACTACACGGATATCGATGTACGAGGCATCATGTTGTAACGGGAGATGGGTTAATCCTACCCGTCAGACTTTAAATCGACATCATTACCACACGGTACAGTGTACTTCATGTGATATACACGGTACAACGTATTCCGTTGACCCATATCACAGTTGGGGGTGCCTGTCGTAGGTCTTATCTACCCCATACAATATATAATCGACTTTGTCTCAAGTACACGTGCGAGCATCTCATCCGTGTGACTATCAATCTACACGAGGCATCCAGCACGGCTCGTGCGAGCATCTCATCCATGTGACACACAATCTACAGAGGCATCTAGCACGACTCATTACATATTACAGTGTGAAAAGCCCAGTGCAAGCAAAGCTCTAGCACAATTTCATGCATAATCGATAAAATCCTCGTACGAGCAACGCTCTAGTACGGCTTTATGCAAAATAGACAATGATCAAATCACGTACGAGAATAGTTCCAGTACGGTTATATGCATAAGAAATAAATGTAAACCCATGTACGAGCCAAAGCTCCAGTACGACTTGCATGCATCTCAATTCAGAATATGATGCGAGCTAGGCTCCAGTACATTTCATGCATGTAAAAATATCGAAAACCAGTGCGAGCAAAGCTCCAGTACGATTAAACTCATATAAATCTGATAGGTGGCTCTATTTCAACAAAACATGCTCAAAAACCAAAGTTATCACCTGACTCGTGCTATTTCATGAAGTTATGAAATCAAATAGCAAGCATATCTGTCAATTTTGCTTAAATCGAGGTAATGTATTTCATAAAAACATCAAAACGTGATATTTATGCAATTATTAGCCATACTACCATTTTTGTAAGATTTACTTCAAAGACAAAATCATCATTTTCATCTATATTAGAAATCGTTTGCACAAATCATTATTTTTTTTTCTAGATAGCCAAGCAATTATAATGCCCTGTAATTAGCCTCAAAATATGTACACCTACCTCTAGATACTCACAAAATTCCCTTACCTGAAATTGCGTCGAGTAATTTCACTTCCTTAAGGCTGCTCGATCGAGCAGTCAGATTCGCTCCCAATGAAATCTCCGGAGTTGCACGAAATTACTCATCACATCAATTTAACCCAATGTAATACAATTCTTACGTTTACTATAGTCGATTCGACTTATTGGTTTTTCATTAACACTTATAAGGCCTCACTTTCTTTTAAATCCATTTCGATTGCATTCATTTCTCAAAAATCTATTGGACTCATCAAGTCTAATGATTCATATTAGGTCGGCATTAAGCTCACAATGCCTTAAGTTGATCTTTTTCCTTCACTAAGGTATTTCATCATACAACTTTTATGCATATTTCATAACTCCATCAAATCTTATTAATTGATTCCCCAAGATCATCTCAAAATCATGCATTTAACATCACTATCACCATAGTATAATCATTTCATCAATAAACCCACTATAGTTCACTTTCTCACACTAACCCATTTTTTTGGTCATAGAGGATTCATCATACTCTAGGTAGTTTCAACCAACAATACATACATCAAATAACCCATAATAATGCATAGATAAACATACTTGAAGTTTGTGTATTGAAAACCTACTTAGCTTGACTTTTCTCTTGTCTAAAATTGGAAGCCCCTTTGCTCCTTCAATCCAACAAGTTGAATGTTGATTCCAAACTATGTTGTTCTCCTCCTTACAATGAACAACTTTGCTCAAATAGTTTTTTCTCAAATCTTTTTGGAAGGTAAGGAGAGTGAGAAAACTAGGTTGTTTTGGGTTAAAATGGAGAGTTTTTGGGATTTATGGGGAAGAAGGCTCGACTGATGCCCCTTTTATATAGAAATCGCATTATGAGATCGATCTCCAAGGTAAGAGATCGATTTTCCCTTACTTTGAACTCTTTCGGCATTCAGTTTTCAAGCTATAGAATCGATCTGCTCATGGATTGGGATCGATCTTTGCCTAGCAAGAGATCGATCTGGCTCTGGGAAGAGATCAATCTTTACTAGCCAAAAACAACTGGAGATCGATCTGCTCTTTGCAAAATCAAGTGGGGATCGATCTGTTCCTTACAGAATCACATGGGGGTCGATTTGCTTGAATGAGAGATCAATCTGGCCTTCATCTGAAGGTTTCGAACTACAGAGTTTTTAGAATTTCAAGGGAAAAAACCTGCCTTTAATTGCTTCACTAGTCATTTTGCATCCTATTCACACTTAGAGCATGGAAAGATTCATTTTTTATGATTCTCGTGTTAAGGAACTTGTATGCACTTCTTAAAATCATAAAAGATACTTAGAATTCATGTTTCCTTGCATTATCACTTCGTGTTTTGAGTCCTTATATTCAGTCTGGATGTTTGAGTCTCATTTGTTTAGTCTGTGGCCACTTCAGCCCTTATTTTGCCATTACATGTATTCACGAGTATTCATGAATCAGAAAACAACCCAAACCGAACAAGTTTGAACCTACTAGTTTGCCACCTCTAATGATTTTCCAATTTTACCTTGATTTTATTTCTTTGTTTTTTTTTATCTATAATATAATATCCATCCCGCCTAAGATTTTTCCATAAAAATTTTGTTTCAAATTTAAGGGGCCATACCTATCGACAATTGAAATGAGAGGTTGGGTCACTTCTGAATTGGACAGTTCTTATTAGATCAAGTCATGTTCGGGTTTGGTTGTTTCATTTATCGGATCATTAGAGTTTGTATTATCTAAAACCAGATTAAGTCTTTCATTTTAATACTTACATCATTATGGATAAGGTTATTTTCGATATGAGTTATTTCTTTATTTGGATTACTTTTTACTTCAAAACAATTCAAGATTTTTGTTAGTAAAGATTAAAATGATTTACATTCTTAAAAATTTAAAATTAGTTTTTTTTTCTTTTCTTCTAAAACATTTTACTTATAATTCTAATTAGTTATATAAATCATACTTTTGAAATAGATATGAAACTATTTTTTAAAATGTATTTTGAATTCAAATTATTTTAATTTAATTTAAGTTATTTCATTATATTATGTGTTACAATCAGATTCAATCCTCGAGTTGGGTAAGCTCTTACCACTTGTATACCTACCCTCCTCTTGGGGCTTAGATCCCTGATTTACCTTGACTCATACGTACTGTCCGCTTTAGGTCCACTTACCTGCATGGTTTATCGAGGTAAATACCCCAATTCACATCCCCATGGGTTTGAACTCAAGACCTTAAGTGTTACAACCCTCAGTATACCAAAAATCCACTACAATTTTTTCATTTTTCGTTTATTATTTAATTCATTTCTTACCTTATTCTGATTGTGAGCAACTACACCATCAACAGTTGGGCTGTGTATCGGTGTTAATCTCATCCAACCATACAATTTCAATTTACAATTCATTTAAACGTAAACACTTGTATTTCTTAATCAGAGTTGCTATTTACATGTGTTTACAATTCTTTACATCCCCAAAAGATTACATTCAAAATATTACTGTGTTATTGCAGGTCTAGATACAAAACCATACAAATGTATACACCTTAGTATGATGGGATGCAACAGACTCCAAAAATCAAATCCTCAGTCGCTCTCAATCCTACTAAAAGTGCTCTGTAGAGGGGATGACACGCCCTAAGGGTATTGTCCGCAAGTGCACGGGTCGTACAAGTAATAATGGGATTTGAATCCCGAGTTATCGTCCCTCAGAGAAGTTGGTTAGCCTAATTAACTACCGGTTAATCTTACCCTAAGTATATCCTAGCAAATTATGAAATTGCAAGGGGTGATCTACTAGGCTAATTAAACTTACTGAAAATAATAAACATTAAAAAATAAAGAAAATAAAACTGAACTCAGATTTGCTTACTGAACTCCGAGCAATTAAAGAAAATACCTACAAAAGAAAAATTCAAACAATTAAAATTAATTAACGCAATTAAAATAAAATGCAAATATGAAAATAAAGAAATAAAATTAAACTAAACTAAAATTTAAACAAACTTAAAATAAAAATGCATGTAAGTAAACTAATTAAAATGCAATTTAAAGTAAACTAAAATTTAATGAAAATAAAGACTAAATTAAAAATGCTTGAATCAAATTCTAAATGCAACTAAACTAAAATAAAATCCTAATTCATTTAATATAAAATTAACTACTAACTAAAAATTAACACTACAAATTAAATTAACATGCAAAAATATTAAAACTAACTTACCATTTTAATTGACTCAACTAACTAACTAACAACTAACAAAAGCATGAAAATACTAAAAATGCATTAAACTATAGCAACATGATTAAAATGACATGGCCAAACATGGCCTTAACAAATTGCAAAACAAAGTGGTCCCGATTCATAGTACTGTTCATGTCTTCTTTGTTTCATTTTCAAGCAGTGTTCTTCGGTTCCAGGTGTTGGTGTACTCTCGGTCTCGACTTGTGCACTGTACACATTTCTTCTCCAGGTTTCATTTCCAGGTGCTCCACTGCTGATTCGTGCTGTCTCCAACACCACGTCCTGCTTCAGGCGCTGTCCTCTACTACCTCATGTTCTGTCTGCTTTGCTGAATCATGGTACCATTCCTCGGCTACACAGGTAGCTTCCTTGCCCTACGTCCTTTCCTTCGGCAGTACACATATTGCTGTTTGCCTTCAGCTCGAGCCACACTCCTATAGCAACCCCGAACAGTCCAAGACACTAAGTCAGTGGAATCAGCTCCTACATTGTTCCCGACAGTAGACAACTCCCAGTCCATGCTCAAGCAATACTCGGTAATGCAACATCGCAACACACACACAAGCAGCAGCTGTTAACAAGGAAATTTAAAGATATAAATGTAACTGAGAATGTAAACTTTGATGATAACCTCGTTGCTGAAAAATAACAAAACAAATGAACAGTAAATGATGCAGAAAACAGGGGAGAACAGAGGAGAATATAGCCCTTGTCCCCAGCAGCAGTCCCCGCCAGTCACGATTGCGAGCAGCAAGTTCTAGCTCTACACCTTGCTTCAGCCCAGCTCCTCACGCACATCAGCTGCAGCCTGTACTAGCAGCAACAAATCAACAGCCCCTGGACAGCAAGAACCTGCACCGAAAACCAACAAAAGAAGCAGAAACAACCGAAAGTTCTCAGTTGATGGAAACGATAACTATGAACCCAAAAAACTCAGCTGGGTATGCTTCCTGCCTCGAGTCTCCAACATCATCAACATTTTATACTTCAACCCAGTTGATGAAGGCCTTCGACAGTGAGCATATAACACAGCATTGCATTCTCATTTACCCAGCTTTTGCATAATATTGATTAAAATCCTAAATACCGAATAATAACTATTGATGAAAAATAATCAGAACAGATGAATTAATCGAAACCAAATTAAAACAAAGAAAAGGCCGAGAAGAGGTAGGCATAATGGCTACTGTCACCAGCCCTTCCAACCCGAATGCACAGTAAGGCAAAAACTGGAAACAAAAGAGAACTTGTAAATTGAAAATCAATGGTGACTGTCCGAATGCATCAAGACAGTAAACCGAAAACAAAATAGAAAAAGTAAAGATTGATCAACCCAAAAACATAGATATTTAAGGGAAAATCGAGAGCAACAATATAAAAATAATAACTTTTAATTAAAACTCAAACAGTAAAATAATAATGGAATGGAAATTGAACAAAACCTAAAAGAAATATGGTGAATGGTGGCTGTTGCCACCAGCCGAAAAAAAATTAAAAGAAAACCTAAAAAATTAAAACCTAATAATAAATGTTTAACCTAAAAACTAAAAACTAAAGCTACAGCTCCTAACCTAGGCTACCCCCTTTTCAATTGCCATCATATTCTATTTATACACACACTTAGGGGTACAATTGTAATTTTTTTTATCCTAGATGAGTTGGCATTGTTTGACCACTTGTCTTCACACCATTGGCTCCTTGAAAAATAATATTGCCATGTCATCTGTCTTTTTGTCCAATTGGATGTGCTAGGCTCGTGTTGTCCGCGTGGTCCAATCTCGATTTTAGCTCAATTCCGATCCATTTTCTACCGAAATATTCAAAATTCATCCGGATTTAATTTATCTGCAAATATGAGAATTTTAATTAAATAAAAGGGATAATTAACAAAATAAATTGGGGATTTAAATAATTAATTAGGAAATTAAGCACAAATAATTCTAAAAATATAGAATTATCAGGGGAAAATAAGGGTGGTGAGCAAACCATGCGCTCAGTAAAGCAATGATGCGAGCAGATAGAAAACTGTGCTATCTACGTGATCGTGATGCCATGCATAAAACCAAGAAGTTACTTATACCCAAAAAATCAGTTCATGCACGTGTTCATGATATGTAAAACAATTCATGCTATTCAAATCAGTGCACAATTCTTAAACAAAGTATGAAAAATCATCATGCACAAGTCGTAATTAAAGCATGAAAAATTATCATGTGAGGTGCACTTAAAAGCATTTCATACTCAACACAAATCAGTACAAAATCACCATTCATCAAGACTCAGCCCCTCCTTTGGACTGTCCTGACCCACAAAACAATTTAAAACATAGATTCATCATAAACCAAGTGACATGTGAGATAGGTAAATAATAATAAGGGAAATAACTAGGACCATGACCATATCCACTGTGATCCCAGGCTACACGGATCTTAGCGTGCGAGGTATCACCTCTATCTGCTTCCGCATGGGAGGTGGGTCACGTCCAACCCGCCAATCCATAGCAGATTTAACCTTCGTCCGAAGACGGTATATATAAATATCTATACACTGTACAGTGTACTCCATACTATATGCACAGTACAACGTACTCCGAAGACCCATATCATCGCATCATATCACGTCACATCTCAATACGCATGTGCGAGCCTATTTAATCGGTGTAACACACAGTCTACCCGAAGCTCCTAGCATGATTCCCAACATGTCATAAAAATCACTTGCGAGTAATCTCTAGCACGACTGCAATGTAGAGTAGACATCTAGTGCGAGCACCACTCCAACACCATGCCATAAAATTCATGTGAAAACTAATGCGAGCTAGGCTCCAGCACTCATGCATGTAAAACTCTAGTGTGAGCTATGCTCCAGCACTATATCCTAAAATCCATGTGAAAACTAGTGTGAGCTAGGCTCCAACACTCATGTATATAAAACTCTAGTGCGAGCATCGCTCCAGCACTAATGCATGTAAAACTCTAGTGCGAGCATCGCTCCAACACTAATGCATGTATAACACATATCAAATCTCGTGCGAGTAGCGCTCTAGCACGCTTTGTTTCCACAAAACTCATGTAGGTGGCTCATTTGTGTGCAAAGAAAGGTTATTAAATCAAATCAATTCTATTTTCTTGCAAATCATTTAAATGCTAGTCAGCCTACCAATTCACATGCTAAAAAGCAGTAAAAAGACCCATAAATAATCGATTTTTGCTTTTCATGAACTTTTCTAAAATCTCAATTTTTTTTACCCTTCAAACATCTATTTCTTTTCCTAAGACCCACAAACATTCTAGAAAACCATAATACGCCCGAAAACGCGTACAGATACCTCTAGGGGCCAACACAATTCCCTTACCTCAATTCTCTGTGAAGCAACTTCTTCTTCCTTTCCCGCTTTTCGTGATTGGGCTCAATTTGCTCCAGATATATCCTCGAGAGCTACAAATATTCATTTATCACATGACTTAATTACAAATAACTCATATTCTGACTTGATCCTAGTCAATATATCTTATTGAGCCTAATTCTCTTCTTAAGTCGATTTCAATTACACTGATCATTTCACCTAGGCCCATTGGGCTCCTTAGGCTCATTATCACTCGTTGGACCAAATTCTAGGTCCATCAACCTCGTAGAGTCGATTGAATTCAAGCTTGACCTATGACACATTCGGCCATGGCATGGTGGATGAACACCCATCCAGCCATTCCTAGCCAATTCGGCTAACAACTTAATTAGTTTCTTAACAAGCACTTGGCTTGCATGCTCTAACCTTAGCTTTTCCATTCATTCATGCATTTTTACAACACCAAATATGCATATTTCATCACTTTGACCAATCTCATAAATTGATTTCACATAACCATCTCAAAATCATGCATATAACATTATTAACACCTTGGTATAATCCATTTTTCATTAAATCCACCATATCTCTTTTAGGTCATAGTTGATTCATCATATTCTAGGTAGTTTCAACTAATAATACATACACCAATCAACTCCTAACAACATCCAGATAAACATACTTAGAGTTGGTGTATTGGAAACTCACCTAGCTTGACTTTTCTCTTGTCTGAAATCGAAAGATCCTTTTGCTCCTTCAATCCAACAAGTTGAATGTTGATTCCAAACTATGTTGTTCTCCTCCTCGAAATGAATAACTTTGCTCAAATAGCTTTTTCTCAAATCCTTTTGGAAGGAGGTGGTATTCTAGAGTGAGAAAGCTTCCTCTTTTAGGGTAAAAATGGAGGGAGGTCTTTATTTTTTGAAAAAAAGGTTTGGCCGTTGGGTTTTTATAGAATAAAGGTGGTGAGATTGATCTCTTAGGATAAGAGATCGATCTTCCTTTGGTTTGAACTATCAAAATATTCAGGTATGAAGGTGAGGGATCGATCTGCTCATTGGGAAGAGATCGATCCTTTCTTGGCAGAATCAAATGGAGATCGATCTGCTCATGGGGAAGGGATCGATCCTTGCTAGGCAGAAGCAAATGGAGATCGATATGCTCATGGGGAGAGATCGATCTACTCTTGACAGAATCAAATGGAGATCGATCTGTACTTAGGATGGGATCGATCTTTTTTTGATAGAACCAAACTGAGATTGATCTGCTTGAACAAGAGATCGATTTGCTTTGAATAGGGGATCGATCTGGCCTTCATTTGGAGCATTCTTGCTGTAATTTTTCTCAAATTTTCAAAGGTAAACTCATATTTCATTACTTCAATACTCATTTTGAATCCTAATCCCACTTAGAGCATGGAAAGGTTCATTTCTTATAATTCACATACAATGTGACTTGTGTGTACTTCTAGGAATCATAAAAGGTACTTAGAATTCGCAGTTCTTGCATTACATTTCATGTTTTTAAGTCCTTATATTCCATCTAGATGTTTTAAATTCCATTCGTTTAATTTGTGACCACTTCAGCCCTTATTTAGTCATTAAATGGATTCATGAATATTCATTCATTCCCTTTGCAACTTCATTCAAGCAAAAGCTCTTCTTATGATTCAATTTACATCTAGAAATGTGTACATCATATTAATCATAAGTAATACATCACCAAAAGTAGGTCTTACATTAAGTCCTTTGTTCTTACACACATGGTACAATTTGTTTCAATTGGATCAAATGGTACCATGTGTATAAGAACAAAGGACTTAAAGTCCTGAGTTCGAATCTATGAGGATGCGAATTGGGATATTTACCTCGATAAAATTGTGCAAGTTAGATATTAAGGTTTACATTGACTCATACATACTGTCCATTTTGGGTCCCTATTTGCGCGTTTTACGATTTTATCGAGGTAAATACTTCAATTTGCGTCCCTATTGGTTCGAACTCAAGACTTTAAGTTCTTTATTCTTACACATATGGTACAATTTGTTCCATTTATGTTAATTGAAGAAAAAAATGAATGCAAGATTAGAGGATTAGAACGAATTCTTGTTTGCTTCATGGAGATATCAATAGAGATGATATAATTGTAATTGATGATGAGTGAAAGCTTGCAGGGCGTAAACGTAGAGAGCCGACTGATGGTTGGGCTTTTTACTACAGTTTTGGGTATGTATCAACCAAATCTTACCATGCACTAAAAAATTTTGACAAATAAGCAATGGTCTCCAAGTTTTGTTTTCCTTTTTCCACCTTCAGAGAAAGTTTAGTTGTTTTTACTGTAAATGTATTTAATTGGGTTGTACGTTTTTTTTTCTTTTCAAGTTTGTTCTTCTGACAAGTTTTCCCCAGCTTGAGTACCGGATAATATCGAAAGTTTGTCTCCACTATATTTTAAGGTTAGAAGATTCCCACATTAAAGATAATGGTCTTCGGTGAATTTCTTCCGACGATTTTGGAATTTTTATTCCCACATTAAAGAACGAACGAATGATTTATAATGGGTACAAATTAGTAAATTAATGGATTCAATAAGTAAATCAAGTATTTTTAGAGGTTTCTATGGGACTAATTTAATTAAATTGGCACTAAAGAATAGGGATTTTATTAAGAAAAATTATTAGCTTCCAATTAAATAATGGATATGTAATAACACATTTAGTAGAGGGCTTTGGGTGGACTAATTAAGAGAGGAAATGTATGTATGTATGTATGTATGTATGTATGTATGTATGTATGTATGTACCATCAAACAGGCTTCTTTAGGTAGCCAAATCATGCACCTGACCCCACTAAAAACTTGGGGTTGCTTGGCACCAAATATGAAGACAGCAAATCCCCTCTGCCTCGGCTAAAAACAAAAAAATGGCAAGGGAATTTAGGTTAAAAGTAGAGAGACATAGAGAGAGAAAGAAATGAAGGGTGAAAAAGGAATGAAAAGGGAAAAAAAGGGAGAAATGCTGGGCTTTAAATGAGACGTTTCCTTGCTAGAAACATGAAGCACAGTCACGGTACAGGCAGGGGACAAGAGAGACGTAAGGAGAACTCAAGCTGTTCAGAAAAAACAACTAGAGCCAAGCTGAAGAACGGGAGGGAATGGGAAAATGCTTAGTGTTGACCCTTTTGTTGCTATTTGGCTGGGCAAGAAGGGGGTTGGAAGGGTGCCATTGCAGCTAAAAGCTTGAACAGAACTGAAAACTGAGACAGGGCTAAACAGGGCAAAGACATGCAGAGGTGAAGAAAAGCAAAGGAAAAAGAAGAAAGAAGAGAGGAGAATTCACCCACACTACCCTACCTCGTCCCTACCCTACTTACAAGCCTTAAAACCCTTGAACAGCTGCTTGTTGGAGGGATTTCAGAAACATATTTGAGGTGAAAAATTAGGACAGGTTCGACCATGAAGGGGTTTTTAGGTAAAGGGGTTAAGTTCTTATGTTAAGTTTTATTTATGAGATAGGTGAGATGTTATAGATGTAATTTATGATGTAGGAATGATGAAAAAACATGGAGAAGGTTTAATGAGATGGTTTCAGCCAAGCCTTGGTGCAAAGAGCATTGTTGTGGAATAAAGCTTGAAATTTCAATACATATATTGGCATAGGTAAGTGACATATATGAATGTTGTAGATATTCTATTGTTAAGTGTCTTGAGTAGTTAATGCATTTTAGGATTAAATGTTATAAAGTTGATGAGAATGTTACTTCTATAATGAAAGATTGTAGTATGAAGTAGGTGATAGAGATATATTAGTTATGATTGTTGAGTATGATATGTTAAAGGAATAATAAGTAAATATTGGTATGAATTATTGCTAATAGTATAGCGAGTATGAATGTAAGAAATAAATCTCTTAATGTACTTGAGGCGATTGAAGGAATTGATAATTGTAATTAATGAATTTGATTGTTAAATTGAAGATATTTTTACGAAGGATAGGTAAGTAATATACATGGAGGTGATTGCGATTATTTTATTTTATGGCATGGATAATTTTTATAATTAAAGTTTATATTTAATGATCATGATCTGCGTGGTTATAAAGGGTATGTGATGGTATAGTGCAAGTGATACACTTCATGTTTTGTTAGTGTTCCAACATGTGGGATATGAGTAAGTGACTTCATATATTTAGTGTCATAATGCTTAAGTTTAATAAAATATGAGTTAATTATG
The DNA here is from genome assembly GCA_033439115.1 of Firmiana major. Taxonomy (NCBI): domain Eukaryota; kingdom Viridiplantae; phylum Streptophyta; class Magnoliopsida; order Malvales; family Malvaceae; genus Firmiana; species Firmiana major. Next base: position 6,726,030 of record CM065909.1, read on the forward strand.
ATAATACATGTTAAGTATAATGTGATAAAGATGAATGTTGGAAAAGTCGTGAAATGAATGAAGTGGTTAGGCAACGGTGGTATGACATAGGTAATACACATATGTTTGGAATGGTATATAAAGATTTATATTATCATGTGGATAAGTATAAGTAATATATGATAAATTGTGATTATTGTTAGGAATTTATAATTACATAATATTTATATCCAGATCTCATGTTCAATCATCAAGAAAATTAGAATACGAAAGCGTACCTGGATCCATTGAGATTGATTGATTGGGGTTAGAGTCTTCCAGTCTAAACTTTTATTTATGAGAGAAAACCCTAACTCACTCACTGATGGGATATGAGAATGAGAAAAATTACGTTTAGACTAGGAACCATAACCTATTTATAACTGAAGTATATTTTATTCTATTTTGGCCCATCATTAAAATAGAATAAAATATCAGGTCTCTACACATTGTAAAGCTCATACCAATTGAGATGCACTGACATCTAATAACTTTATTTGATCACTTTTAAGTGGACTAAAACAAATTAGATAGCCTGTAATGTACAATAAATTGATATATGTAGGCCCACACAAATAATTTCCCAACAATTATAACTTGGGGTAATTAGAAACGGATGATGTTATAAGAATTATATGGTTTAGATGTGGAATTTTAATGTCTCGAAGAACTTCGTGATTTAATTGTGGTATTACTGACAAACTTCTTTAATAATGTAATGGTGTAAAATGAGATGATGACATATCTGAGAAACGACCTCGGTACACGGTGTAAAAAGTAGATGAGAAATTAGAAAATTGTTGCAGCATTGTGAGATATCAATATAATAATATTAAGATATTGGATTGATAAGATATTGATAAATGTAAGTTGGATTGTTATTAAATTGTTATGGAAGTATGTTATGGGTTAGTATGGAAATAAGTGAGAAATATTACTAAAATATTTAAACATTCTTGGAATACTAAGAGGATTCATAATGGTTTTAGTATTGATATTGAGATAAAAGGGTAACTGATATAGTTTGAAAATAGTATAGAATAATATCGAATTGTGGATGGACATTTTGAAACTTCGAGGATATTATGAACAGTGAAACTGACAATTTACGATTGTGAATTGTGTGGATTGGGAACAAATATTTATCCAATAGTATATGTATGCTCCAGTGTGATTTACTACCTAATGAGGGCATAGTAGCCCATGCGGGGCGTGTAAGATAATCCTATGTTGTTGATGATGATATTAAGTATTTGATGAGGTATATTTGAGAAGAAAGTTACATAATGGATGATATAGGGAGTGTGATTGTGGTGGTTTTGTTAGTACATGAGTGTTCATTCATGAATAGCACATGTTATGATATTTGATATCAATATGTGATTTTATAATGGTTAAATGCTCAATTTAAGATTTAACTTTTGGTGTATTTTTCAATTAAGGATATAATTTTTAATTTTACTCAATTAAGGGCTAAACATTTTTTATTTAATTATACGTAAGACTTTTTAACGAGAATAAAATACGTACGTTGTTTAGGAGAGTAAACAGTAAAAATGTCAAAAATAAATTATTAAAATATAAATAAAAGTCATCTCCAACTCCAGCTTTGAATTTTTGATTTTATTATGTTCTTTATTGCATGGAAGGCTTTTTTTTTTTTATTTAATTTCTGCCGATCGTGATGGGTAATCCAAGGTATTTCTCCAAGCTCGTGATGGCTTGTACTCCAAAGATGCTCATAAGAATATCCTTGGATTGGCTGCTTGTGTTGCTACTAAAAAACAATCCGAATTTCTAATAGTTGATTTTTTTTTCCCCAAGCCTCGTTCATAGATCTCTAGCATGATCCTCATCTTTTCACCTTCATTTCAGTTTGCTTTTATGAAGAGTAAACTGTTATCAGCAAAAAAATAGGTGAGTGACTCGAGGGTCATTACTATTAGCTCGGACCTCGCCGATCAAACCATCCTGTTGACTTTCTTAAGCAGCCTTGACAATTCTTCTGTGCACAACAACAAAAGGATACGGCGATAAGGGCTCCCTTGACGAAGCCCACTACGTAGGTTGAACTCATCTATAATTGAGCCATTCAAGATTATAGAAAAAGAGACAGAGGTGATACATTTCATTATAAGAGATGTCCATGAAGCACAAAAACCAAGCTTGAGCATTAAAATTTCTAGATAATTCCATTCTACTTTATCAAAAGCTTTATTCATGTCAAGCTTAATGGCAGCGTATCCATCTTTCCCTTTTTGCTTAAGTTTTAATGCATGCAACAGTTCATATACAACTAACATATTATCCGAAATTAGCCTGTTTGGGACAAAAGCGCTCTGATTATCACTAATGCATATTGGCAATATTTGTTTTAGTCTATTAACCAAGACCTCAGCGATAATTTTATATAAGACATTGATAGGTTGGAAATGGGTTTTGTTTATAGGGTTTTTGATTTTAGGGATAAGGATGATATTAGTGTGGTTGATATGTTGTGTCTCTACCATCATTCAATATTGATAAACAAAATTTAGTAACATCACTAACAATAATATGCAAATATTTATGATAAAAGAGAGCGGGCATACCATCTGGGCCAGGTGATTTTGTGGGATGAATTTGTTTGATGGCTTTTTGAATCTTCTCAGCCTTGAATTCTTGCATGAGACTATCATCCATCTGGTCAGTTATACAAGGAGTAATTGATCCTAGAATTTCATTTAGATTTGTTCTGCCTTGGAGTTCAAATAAAGTTTTGAAATACTGCATTGCCACATCTTGTATCTCCTTATCCTCTTCACACTATCTACCTTTATCGTCTTCTAATCCTTTCACATGATTAATTCTTCTTCTATAAGAGGCTTGAGCATGAAAAAAATTCGTATTCTTGTCTCCATCACGCAGCCAACTTGCTCTAGATCTCTGAAACCAGAACGTTTCTTCCTCTGCTAGCACATCATTTAGTTCAACTATTGACTCACGTTCTCTGTCTAGCAAAGTAGTGGTGTTTTTACTCCTAGCTTCCTCAATCTCCTTTGAAAGTTTTTCTGCCTTGCGGTGAAACCTTTGAATTTCTGTCTTGCCCATTTGCTTAGCTCTGTCCTAATAGATTGTATTTTATAATCCACAACCGAGCCTAAATGATTATTTGCTAGCCAGGCCTTTTCAACAGTTGTATTGCTTCCTCATCCTACAACCACATGATCTCTAGGAAACCCCGCTGCTTTCTCCTTTGTTTCTGATTGCTTTTCTTAGTTTCTTCTGCTTCCATGAGAATTGGAATATAGTAAGAGGTGGAACAACTTAGATGTGCCACTCCATGAAAAGGAAATTGGCTACACCCATTCATCATTGCAAGAAACCTATCGAGCCATTCTTGACTTCGACTGTCTTCTGTCCTCCCTCGTTGCTACGTAAATGGGGGTCCTTTGAATCCCAAATCGATCAATCTGTGTCTGTAAAAAGCCTCCATTTGTTATACTGGTAGCTCCTCCATATTTTTCATCCTCACACAATATCTCGTTCAAATCCCCTAAGACTACCCAGGCTTTATGATGCTCTGCGTGTAACTTCCTCAACAGGTCCCACGTCCCATATCTTCTTGCTGTAGCTGGAAACTTGTAAATTCCTGTTGCTCTACATTCCTTGCCCTCATCATCAATGCAATCAAAATTATAGTGATTTTTTAGAAACGTCTAAGATTAAGAGTAACAATGTCCACCCATAAGAAAAACAAACCTCTTCTCCTTCCTTCTACATCAACTCCCAAACCAAAATCCATCTTAAACTTCCTCCGAATTCTGTCCAGACTAGATGCTCTTTAACATAGTTTCGCTTATGATAACTATGTCGAGATCTTCTTTCCTCAGGGTTTCCTGAAGATCACGAACTGTCTATAGGTTGCCAAGTCCACAATAGTTCCATGCTAGTGTCTTCATGGCGATCGACAGGGAAACCAGTCTCCGCCACTCCTTGCTACGGTATAGTGGTGTACTCCTCATCGTTATCTCTGATCTTTTTTAGAGGGGCATCGATCATCATCGCGTCTTCATACTCTTAATCTTGTTGATTCCTGTTACCCAATTCATTTGTAATTCCCCTGCATTAGTTGTCCTCTATACCCCGCATGAGTAATTGATTTAACTTAAGAGTAGGAAACTACTTTTATAAATATTTATTTGTTTAGTATGATTTATTTATTGTTAGATATTAATTTGAAATAATTTTATATTTTATGTATTGTAGCTAATGATTTTAGATTTTTTACTTTTCATTAGTTTTACTATATATATTATTTTGGCTCACTCAAAAGAAAATTATATAATTATTAACATATAATTAGATATTTTATGACAAATATCATAAGAAATTAAAAAGTAAATAATCCTTCTCTAGTAATATAAATATTTATATTTTATATAAATATTTGTTAAATTTTAACTTTAAGAATTTTGATCTATTTTTATTTAATCATATAAAAATTTAAATTAATTATTACATTTAAAATTATAAAAAATATTTATAACTTATAAAATTTAAAAATAATTTGAATTTCACTTATTAAATCCATTTGACTCATTTAAATATAAAATAATTCAAATAAAATAACCCAAATTCAGAAAAATCTCAATTCAAAAACAATTCGAATTTGCCAGCCTCTGATTGTACCTTTGCCCAAAAAAAAATTCCAAAATAACAACGACGTATGAACTGTTAAACTAAAGCTACGTGGCTGTTCTTAGTGGCGCCCATGGTTTCGTCGAATGTTTCAAACACAGTGGCCTAAACCAAAACCAGACGCAGAATCGCCTAGAGAAACTGACAAATCACAAGGCAGTGCCGAATCTAACGAACTTAAATGGGTTTTCTCGTGTTTTTTTGTTTCTTTTACAAAACGGTTTTTTCTATAAATAGAACTTAGCGGACTGTTTTTCGTACTTCAGTTCGCAGTAGAACAAAAAACCTACAGAAGCAACGTCATCAGATAAAAAAAAAGAAAAAGTCTCTAGTTCGGTAATTGTAAGAGAAAGTTATACAGCCATGAGCACTGCCGGTCAGGTCATCCGTTGCAAAGGTGATCAACTATCTGCCTGATAATTACCAATTCATTTTTGTTGGGTTTAAAGGTTTCATGCTTAGAATTTATTGTTGAAAGAATTTATTGTTGAAACTTTCTCTTGCTTTGGCCTTTGAAATCATTTTGTTTTGGCATTTTGTTTATACAAATATTCATGCCTTCTTCTTTAGATCCGGAGTTTTTCTTTTCTTATTTTAATTGTTCATCAGTTGGGAATGCTAGTTCTGGTCAGTTTTTGATCCATATGTATATATATGTATACACACACAAAATAAACACCCTCTTTATCCTGTATTCTCATTTAAAATTTTTGGCTTTTCTGGTTTACTTCAGATTTCAGTTTTGGATCACATTTTTAATATGATAAAATATTAATTATTGAAATATGAAGAGATGGAAAGACAATCTAAGAAATGGATTCCTTTTTTGTGGAAACAAAGCTACTATAAACATACATTAAGCTTTATCTTATTCTTGTTTGAACCTTATGCAATGGTCAAGGTTCAGTACGGCTCTTCTATTTAGTTCTTGATTAATTTGTTGTTTCAGGATTCTTTTGCTAATTCAGTGATTGTGGTTTGCAGCTGCGGTGGCATGGGAGTCAGGGAAGCCATTGTCAATAGAAGAAGTGGAAGTGGCACCACCACAGAAGAATGAAGTCCGTATTAAGATACTCTTCACTTCTCTATGTCACACTGATGTCTACTTCTGGGATGCTAAGGTTAGACTTCTACCATGACTTAAACTTGTTTTTGGTGATTGGTTCTATATATATAATTGGTGAAGAATTAAATCCATTTAGCTTTTGTTTGGAAAAAAGAATTTCGATCAGAATATTTTTGAAAAAAAGCACTATGTAATTGAATGATCTGTAAACAATCCGTAACATTTCTGATTATTTTGCTGCTGTTATAATCTTAGCTATGAATCTCTGACTCCATTTTCTTCCATTATCTTTGACTACATATATGTCTTTCTGCAGGGACAAAATCCTCTGTTTCCTCGCATACTTGGTCATGAAGCTGGAGGGTATGTGCATGTCTAAATGCTTAGGAAAGTTTCCTGATAATTGACAGATTATAACCTCTAAATTCATTAAAACAATTTAAATGAGATGTATAATTAGTTATTTTTTTTCTGAATTTAATTAACTAAGTTCTGAAATAACGTTCTTATACTTTTTTTCTTTTGTTATTAATTGACCAAATTCTCTTGTATTAACCAGTTTCTTTGAACTTGCTGGTCTTTAGGATTGTGGAGAGTGTAGGTGAGGGTGTGACTGATCTCCAACCAGGTGATCATGTTCTCCCTATCTTCACTGGAGAATGCAAGGCGTGTCGCCACTGCTTGTCAGAAGAAAGCAATATGTGTGATCTCCTTAGAATTAACACTGACAGGGGTGAAATGATTCATGATGGAAAATCTAGGTTTTCCATCAATGGGAAACCTATCTACCATTTTCTTGGTACCTCAACTTTTAGTGAATACACTGTTGTCCATGTTGGTCAGGTTGCCAAGATTAATCCAGATGCTCCACTTGATAAAGTGTGTGTTCTAAGCTGCGGAATATCCACAGGTTTGGGACCTGGGGAGAACTTTCTTTTTTGTTTTCCTGTTTCTGGATATATAAATGATGTTAATGTATTTCTTATTTTACAACTTAGTTTGCTTCTATGCTTGTAGGTTTTGGGGCCACTGTGAATGTTGCTAAACCCAAAAAGGGTCAGTCTGTTGCAGTTTTTGGACTGGGCGCTGTTGGTCTTGCTGTGAGTTATTCTTGTTGCTTTTAAGTTTAATCCTCTTGGCAGCTAGAGAAATGTTGGACTGATTTATCTTTAATTTTCTTTTGCGAAATTTAGGCTGCTGAAGGAGCAAGAGTTTCTGGGGCTTCTAGGATCATTGGTGTTGATTTGAACCCCAATAGATTTGAAGAAGGTAACATCAGTTATTTACATAAGACATTTTATGATTTTTTAAGCAAAGTTACAAATTGATCATGTTTCTTCCTATTTCTATTTGCAGCCAAGAAATTTGGTGTTACAGAGTTTGTGAATCCAAAAGATCACAACAAACCTGTTCAAGAGGTTGGTTCCTGCTTGAAAATTCAATTCTGTATACGGTTCATTAGTATCAAATTGTATCACGGACGGTTAACATTTCTGATTCTCAGTCTCTAAAAATCTTTTAGGATTCTGACATGACCATGTCGTTACTGGGACAGCCTTACATAAAAGCTGCATTATATAATCTACTTGCTTGAGATCCTGATTTGTGAAGAACATCCCTTTAGCTAGCTATTGGCTAGTATATTATAGAAGTATTGATGCTAGAAATGTACTAGTGATTTTTTGTTCTGCATAGGTTAACATTTTGCTTCTAATAATTAGGTGATTGCTGAGATGACTGGTGGAGGAGTTGATCGCAGCATTGAATGTACGGGGAGCATCCAGGCCATGATTTCTGCATTTGAATGTGTCCATGATGTAATTTAGTTTCACAACCTTTCTTCATAGATAGAGATTATCTGTTTATTATCTGTTATACATTGTCTTTTTTTAACTGAAATCCCTTATTATCAGGGTTGGGGTGTTGCTGTGCTTGTCGGTGTGCCAAACAAAGATGATGCATTTAAAACTCATCCAATGAATCTACTGAATGAGAGGACTCTCAAGGGAACATTTTTTGGTAACTACAAACCTCGCTCTGATATTCCTGCTGTTGTTGAGAAATATATGAGCAAGGTGAGTTTATGCTCCGATTTATAGGTTTTCTTTTAGTACATTTTCTTGAGGCACATCTGCCTCTTTCTCCTCTATACAAGTATCATTAAAAAGAAACATTGTCATCTCTTGATGCTGCAGGAGCTTGAACTGGATAAGTTCATCACTCACTCTGTCCCTTTCTCTGATATCAACAAGGCATTTGAGTACATGCTCAAGGGTGAGGGTCTGAGATGCATGATTCGCATGGATGCTTAGGGAATGCGTGGATTGTTCCATGGATGAAGGGCGCTTTTATTTTAGAGTTGAGGCAATAAACAATATCTGCTACAAACAATATTTTGTATATCCTAATAGTATTTTATCCTTTTTTTTATGTCTTTCATTCTCTTTCTCTCTGCATTCTGGCTGCTTTGGGCTCAACTTGATCCCTCAATTGCAAGTTTTAATGGAATATATTCCTAAATAAAACAGATTTTTAACTTATAACACCCCGGAAGGAGGAAGATAATGTTTCGTTTGAGTTTTCTCATACTCAACCATTTAACCAAAACAAATAGAAGATGATAGCAAACGTGCTGCTTTTGGCGTGGGAAATGCAAGACTGGCGCATATATTCCACGGCCACTTCCACTAGCCACTGGGCGACAAAAACTTTAGTGGATTCCGCTATGTTTCGTTCCACTTCACTTTTAATCATTCCCATTTCCACTTTCAGGATTTGTAGCCTCTGATCTTCCTTGAACCAGAGGTTATGCGCACCATTCTAAATAATTATATATATATATATATATATATATATATATATATATATATATCAATTTATCAATATATGAGCTTAAGTATGGATAAAGAGCAAGTATAAAAGGTTAAGCATAGAGTAGGAAGCAGAACTAGGGTACTAAAGTACCATGCCATATTCATTAGAAGAATGTTCTGCTTTCATTTAATTTAATATTTTTCAGGTCTCCCTATTAGATTAACCAATCAATAAAATTATTTGGTGATTTTACGAAACATTTGATAATCTAGCCTTTAACCAAAAAAAAAAAAAAAAAGCTTGAGGGGAATAGAACATGGTGTCGTGTGTTACTCTATTTATTATTTTTTTGGGTGAAAAAGGTGCATTAATAAAAATTAAAAATCAGTCTCCCTTAACAGAGTTTCATCCGAAATTTTTCTGGGCAAAGTTGCTGCCCATTTGATCATACAACAACAGATTAATAACCTTAGCTGGGGGAGAAACAAAAAGCAGCAACAATCCATTTGAAGACGCCCCCATTCATGCCATCGCATCAGCACACATATTAGCTTCCCTGAACGTGTGATCAATCCGAGTGTTCTCCAGCTTCTGAAGCAATTCCCTGCAATCAGAAATAATCGCGTTATCAACATGTGATCTGTTAGGTGGGTTAGTAACAAACCTGATAACTTCCTGAGAATATATCTCAACAATTAGATTGTTGAGCCCTTTCTGCATTACCAGCTTTAGACCATCGCTCAAACCCCATAGTTCGGCAGCCATGCTAGTGGTAACGCCAAGGTCACGAGTATAACCACCAATCCAATTACCCAGGTGGTCTCGCAAAATCCCTCTTGCCCCTGCTCTTCCTTGGTTTCCAATAGATGAACCATCTGTGTTCAGTTTAATGAAGTCTGTAGGTGGTGGATTCCATCGCATCAGGACCTACGCTCCACCATTGATGCATTTTTCTTTACTTGTTAAAGCCCAGTACTCTCTAACCTTGAGCTTCACTCTGTAATGGATTCACCGGCTCTGTCGAAGACAACCTTGTTTCTATCGAGCCAGAAGTGCCAAACAATGAACGAGAGAAGTAAACATTCCAGGGGATACCCTCTTCGCTGTGATTTGCTTTAGAAATAATATTAAGATTCAACCAGTCCCTTAAACCACAGTTAAAGAAATCTTGAATGTGTCACGGGGCATCAAAGTTATCCCATACCTTGTTAACACAGTCACAGTCTCTGAGACATTGAAGAAGACTTTCTTCCACTGTAAGACATCTAAGACAGAAAGGCTCAATAGCCATCCCTCTCCTCGCCAAGGTCTTTTTCGTGGGCACCTTGTTGTGACAACATTGCCACAATAATGTTTGAACTATTGGTAAAGTAGGTGTTTTCCATAACTTTTTCCAGTTGAACTCGATAGAAGGAAAGTGATTTCTCGCAAGCTTACAAGCAGAGGGAAGCGAGAAAACTCCAATAGATGATGAGTCCTTGGCTATGTGATCTACTTCCATGCTCTCAAGCCGGAAAGGTATAGCTCTGATAACCATCTGTATACTCCCAGGAAGAGGAGCTCTTATTCTGTCCAGCAACCATTCCCCCTCTTCAGAACAAACAGAACCAACCCTTCTGTCCTCCTCTTGGGGTGTCCAAGGGCCATAAATAATCTAGTCCAATAGTCCTAACCCTGTCCAGTTGTACTTCCAGAACAGAATTTAAGTCCCAGAGTGCACGATGAAGAGAAAGTTTAGGAATTCAGTTAAGATTTATTATTTGAATAAGTCATAGTCCTGGTTTTTAGTATTTTCTTAGTTGCACTTATCACGTTGAGTTGTTGATAACGTGAGCTAGTTTTTATCATTCTGTTAAGTTTGTAAAAGGCTATTTATGCCTAAGATTGTTCAATAAAATAGGAAGTCATTCGTCCAAATTATTTAAGAGTTCTTGCTTCATATTATCTTAGTGATCAATAATTTCTTACAATTTGGTATCAGAGCTCTCCATTGGGGCTTGTGAAAAAAAAACAGCAGTTTTTGAGTGATTTTCAAGCACAAAACAAGAAACGAGAGGATGAGTGAAGATAAGAATTTTATGCAACCTGCTGTTCCACGTTTTGATGGTCACTGCGACCATTGGAGCATACTTATGGAGAATCGTTTGAGATCCAAAGGGTATTGGAGTTTAATTGAAACAGGTTATAAGGAACTAGAAGCAGGTGTGGTATTATCTGAAAGCGCAGCAGAAGGAATTGGATGATTTGATGTTGAAGGATCTCAAAGCCAAAAATTATCTGTTCCAGTCTATTGACAGAACAATTCTTGAGCAAGTTCTGGAGAAACGTACTGCGAAGCAGATATGGGATTCCATGAGAAGGAAGTTTGAAGGGAATGCTAGAGTCAAGAAATCACATCTCCTAGCTCTTCGCAGAGAGTTTGAAACTCAAGAGATGAAAAATGGAGAAGGAGTCTCTGAGTATTTTTCAAGAGTGTTGACAGTAGCCAACAAGATGAGAACATATGGGGAACATATGCAAGATGTCACAGTGGTGGAGAAGATTCTCAGATCACTGAGTGAGAAATTCAATTATATTGTTTGCTCGATTGAGGAGTCCAAGGACATTGATAAACTCTCCATAGATGAGCTGCACAGTTCATTGATGGTCCATGAGCAAAAATTCCAGCGACATACAGAAGAAGAGCATGCACTTAAGGTTAGCCATGAAGATAGATCTGGTGCAAGAGGACAGGGCCGAGGTACAAACAGAGGTAGAGGAAGAGGGAGACGTCAATCTTACAATAAAGCAACAATGGAATACTTTAAGTGTCATAAGCTTGGCCACTTCCAATATGAATGTCCAAGCTGGGATAAGGAAGCTAATTATGCTGAGCTAGAAGAAGAGATGTTGCTTATGTCATATGTGGAGATGAACGATTCTCAAAGGAAAAATGTTTGGTATCTAGATTCTGGATGTAGCAACCACATGTGTGGACATAAGAATTTGTTCGCTGATCTTGATGAGAACTTCAGGCAAAAGGTAACACTGGGAAATAACACAAGGATGGATGTGTTAGGCAAAGGCATTGTGAGATTGAAAGTAAGTGGCTTTACACATGTTAGTGGAGTATACTTTGTACCTGAACTAAAGAACAATCTGTTGAGCATTGGTCAATTACAAGAAAAAGGGTTAGCGATTCTCGTTCAACATGGAATGCTCAAGATTTTTCATCCAGAGAAAGGGCTCATAATACAAACTGAGATGTTAAGAAATCAAATGTTTGTGTTGCTAGCAGACTCACCACCCCAAAAGCCAGCTTGCTTCTACACTTCTACACAAGATTTGGCACACTTATGGCATTGTCGTTATGGACATTTGAGCTACAAGGGGTTGCAGACTCTCCAATCTAAAAAGATGGTGGATGGGTTACCTTAGTTCACGAATCCAACAACAGTGTGTGCAAACTGCATGAGTGGAAAACAACATAGAGATCCAATCCCAAAGTCGAGCAATTGAAGAGCCATAAAAAAAGCTTCAGCTTGTTCACGCAGATCTCTATGGGCCAATCTCTCCTGCTTCAAACAGTAAAAAGAGGTACATTTTATGCTTTATTGATGATCTTACTAGAAAAGCATGGGTTTATTTTCTAGTAGAGAAATCTGAAGCATTAAGCATGGTCAAACGATTTAAGAGTTACATTGAAAAAGAAGTAGGAGAATATATTAAATGTTTAAGAACAGATAGGGGAGGAGAGTTCACATCACTTGAGTTTAATAAGTTTTGTACAGAGCATGGCATCAAAAGGCAGTTGATTGCGGCGTATACTCCACAGCAGAACGGAGTAGCAAAATGAAAGAATCAAACTGTGATGAACATGGTTCGATGCATGCTCAGTGAAAGAAAGATGCCAGACTTTCTGGCCAGAAGCGGTGAATTGGACAATACATGTTCTAAACCGGAGTCCTATATTAGCTGTGAAGAATCAAACACCTATGGAAGCCTGGAGTGGAAGCAGACCCTAAGTTGACTATTTTAAAGTTTTCGATTGTATGGCGCATGTGCATGTCCTTGATGTCAAACGAAAAAAAACTAGATGCAAAGAGTATCGCTTGTGTGTTATTGGGAGTAAGCGAAGAGTCTAAGACATATAGATTCTATGATCCTATTGGAAGAAAGATTAGGATTAGCCGAGATGTAGTGTTTGAGGAAGATAAAACTTAGAATTGGGATGAGAGTTATGAAGAACACATATTGGTTAATCTAGACTGCGATGATAGTGAGGAAATGAATGTAGAGGATGAGGAAGCAGTGAGTGGAGAAGAAGAAGCGATAGTTGAAATAGTTGGCAGTCCTCAAAATGACAGAGAATCATCTAGTCTTCATGAAAGAAGAAATAGAAGGCCTCCGGGGTGGATGAGAGACTATATAACTGGGGAAGAGCTTTCAGAAGAGTCGGAAGAAGATGCAATTGTTAATTCAGTTTTATTTGCTTCAACAGATCAAACTCATTTTGAGGAGGTAATGAAACATGACAAATGGAGGACGACAATGGACATGGAGATACAAGCTATAGAGAGGAACAACACATGGGAACTCAGTGACCTTCCTAAAGGAGCAAAGAAGATTGGATTGAAGTGGGTTTATAAGACCAAACTCAAGGAGAATGGAGAAGTGGACAAATTGAAGGCTTGTTTGGTGGCAAAGGGGTATGTGCAACAGCAAGGGATAGATTATACAGAAGTATTTGCACCAGTTGCAAGAATGGACACAGTAAGAATGATTGTAGCACTAGCAGCTCAAAAAGGATGGACTCTCTATCAACTTGAAAATTTGCCTTCTTGCTTGGAGAACTTAAAGAAGAAGTATATGTGGAACAACCAAAGGATTATGAACTGGAAAATAATCCTCAGAAAGTTTACAGGTTAAAAAAGGCCCTATATGGTCTGAAACAAGCTCCACGAGCTTGGTTCAGTCGTATTGAAGCACATTTCATGATGAAGGTTTGAGAAGTGTCATAGCAAGCATACTTTTTTTATTAAAACAAATAAGGGAGGTTGTAAGATTTCTAAAGATGAAAATGAGGTTCGTGTGAAGATACTTTGTTCAAGCAGATGGTGGGATGTCTCATGTACCTAACAGCTACAAGGCTAGACTTGAAGTATGCAGTAAGCTTGATCAGTAGATACATGGCCAAATCAACTGAATTGCATTTGATGGTAGCCAGGAGGATACTTAGGTACTTAAAAGGAACTATTAAATTTTGAATTTTCTATAAGAAGGGAGGAAGTGAAGGTTTAGTTAGATATTATGAGAATTGAGAATTTTGTATACCCCAGTTATGAGAATTGTAATTTAGTGTATGTAATTATGATATGTTAATGTACACGTAAGTTTTAAATATGATGAAGTATAAGAAAATGAGGTTTTTAAGTCTTGATTGTGTATGAATTGAAATATGGACTATAAGGTAGATTTTGGGAAGTTTTACACGGAGTTTTATGTAAATTGATGCAGCAGCAGTACAATCTGTGAAGGTCAGATCGATCTCCAAGGATGAGAAATCGATCTCATGGCTCCAAAATGCAAGAAATGTACAAGAACTGATAGGCAGATCGATCTCATAGGCAAGCAGATCGATGTCCAAATGTTTCTATAAAGAGAAGATCGATCTCCTCAAGGAGCAAATCGATCTCATGAAGTGTTTTGTAAACAGAAGATCGATCTCCTCAAGGAGCAGATCGATCTCATGAAGCATTCTGTAAATAGAAGATCGATCTCCTCAAGGAATAGATCGATCTCATGAAGCAATTAAGAGATCGATCTCACCCCACGACAGATCAATCTTCTAGGCATAAAATTACCCCAAAACGTTCCCAAAGTCAAAGAGAGATCGATCTCATCAAGGACCAGATCGATCTCCTACCTTCTGCCTATATAATGACCTTTTGTGTTTTTGGAAATCGATCTCTCTCTCTCCCCAAATCGCCATTTTCGAAAACTTACCTTTCTCTCTCCTCTAAAATCCTCATTTCCATCTGAATCTCAGGCAGAGGCAAGAAGAAAAGTTGTTCCTCACCCAAAGGAGAATAACATACTTGGAAATCGAAGGACGGATCAAATCGAAGTGTGAATAGAGCTCTCCATAAGTTTTGGGTAAATTTTTAAGCTTTAATCTTTGATATTGGGGTGATTTTGGTGATTGTGACTATGAGAGTTGTGATAAAATAGCTAGGAAATGATTAGGGTTGATGAAATTATGATTTTGTTGGAGTGATGATGATATTATACAATTTGTGGTAAATTGTGGGATTTTGGCTATAAATTGGAATTGAGGCAATGAGGTGATTTTGACATGGATATTGTGCATGAAATATGTATAATTTGAGATGTAATGGATGAGAATGTGGATTAGGATAGCAATATGAGAAAAGCGATGTTTGTAGTATTTAACGAGAATATGAGCAAATATGTGCTCGATGATGTGATTGAGATGAATTATTGATGTTTTAATATCGTTTGGACAGCCTGGGAGTTTCAGAGAGGAATGCAAGGCTAGTCCGTCGCTTGAGGGAACGATTGTACTATACGAGGTGCAACGAGGTAAGGAAAAACTTAAACTCATTTGTGTATGTGATTTTGTGATGATATTGTAGCATGAAATGTGATTTGAGAAAACAATCATGTTTTTATGAGTTGAGAATGAGTTATTGCACACGATTTTATAGCCAGTTGGGGCCCAATTTTTATGAGTTGTAAACTAAATGCGAAATTGTTTTACAAACGTTTTGAGTTTAAAAAGTGAAAAGTGATTTGGGCATTGCATTAAGGCGTACTGAGATTTGAGAAATGTGTGCGTGGTTTTACCGGTTTGAACTCGGTTTTGACATGTTTTTTGTTGAGTACAAAACGGTTTTGAGATGAGTTTTATGAGAAAACCCATTATGAGCGCTACATGAAGGCAAAATGGTTTTATTTGATAATGGCTATTACTGAGACTTAGGCGTGTCATGTTGAATACACATCGGTCTTTGCTCTTGTAGCATGTAAGATCGGACCGTGCTTTAGCAGCACGTAAGACTGACTCCTCCGTTCTGGTAACGTGAGATGACCCGCTTCGTGGCAGCGATGCGTGGCATTACTCTGATAGCATGTAAGACCGGGTCGTGCTTTGATAGCATGTAAGACCGACGGCTGTACGACTCTGATCAAGTCTACAACAAACCATGGCCATGGGTGTATTATTGTCGACGAAATGCCTCAATTGGGGATGTCCGCCTATGGGACGAGTTCAATTGTTTTGATGTGCCATGACGATTTTTTATATGAGTTTTATTTGCCTAGTCTCGTTTTACACATGAGATTGTGTTTTGTGGTTGCGCCACGTGCATTACTATTGCGATGATTTTTATCACGTTTTATGAGAAAAGCCATTACCGCATCCTGTTTTATACATGCTTGTAATCATGGTTTGAGCCATTTCTTATCATGTTTCTACATGAGCTTTGAGAAATGAGTTGAGATGATGTTTTAATTATTCATGCTACACTTTTCTACTAAGTTTATTAGGTTTCCACCCACAAAACAAAATGATT
Source organism: Firmiana major (assembly GCA_033439115.1). NCBI lineage: Eukaryota > Viridiplantae > Streptophyta > Magnoliopsida > Malvales > Malvaceae > Firmiana > Firmiana major. The sequence continues at coordinate 6,742,182 of CM065909.1, forward strand.
GTGCTGTGCAAATCATTATTTTATAAATGAGTCCCTTAACCCCTTACTGAGCGATTTAGAAGTTCACCTTGTTTTATCTCCCCCTAGATTTCTTCCAGTAAAGAGAGTTTTCCCTATGACGTACGGAGTAGTGGCTAGTGGAAGACTTGAGCTCCAGGCCATATATTGTACTTTGATGTATAATTGATCATTTCATGTACCCAGACTAATATTGCATTTACAGACACTTGATGTACAATGATGTATGAGATGTATTAGGATTAATTAACCTTGAATTGAGTAATGTATATGATATGATATATAATTATGAGATGATGAGATCCTGAGGTGCAAGTTATAAATTATGTATGATGATGCATGACACTGCATAGGAATGCACCTTTAATTATGAATGGATGAATAAAAAGTTTTAAATTTATCTTGTTTTTCGCGCTTTCGAGGCGTCACAGAGTTTTCTTGGTATCAGAGGTTAGGGTGTTTAGTACTGTCAGTGTCGGTCAAGAGAAATAGAATACATCCCAAGTGTCTGTATAAGTATGGTCATGAATTGAAATCGAGGATTGAAATTTTAATCAAATTTGATGTGTACGTACAGGAAACGTATTGAGATTAAGAAAGAGTGGACGACGAGGTTGTTCGAGGAGGGAGGCAGAGCCACCTCCGCCACATGCACCACAACCGAAGAGTCCTAACTCTCTATTTAATCGGATTGAGCATGATGTGCGGTAAGGTTTTGAGCAAGTGGCAGTGCTATTCGCGCAACATTTTAGAGTTAATGCCTCGGGTTCTACTCCTACAGCACCATAAGGACCTCCCGTGCCCCCAATACAAATGGACCCAGTGCCTCTCGTCATTCAGCCTAATGACAGAAGTATGGTCCGACTGAATGACTTTTTAAAAATGAATCCACTTGCATTCAAAAGGAAAAAGGATCCCGCAGAGGCTGAAGAGTGGCTGACTGAGTTGAGAGTCATATTTGACTATTTGGGATGCACTGATGTTAAGAGGGTCAGTATTGGCGCTAATATGTTGAAAGGGAGAGCTCGAGATTGGTGGGGTATTACCCAGGGCATTCTGATGTTCAGTCAGGATGTGATTGGTTGGGAAAAGTTTCAGACGACATTTAGAGCCCAATATGTACCACGAGCTGCTCAAAGAATGAAGCAAGCAGAGTTTTTGAATCTGGTACAATGCGATATGTTTGTGGACGATTATGAGAGCCGATTTATCGCTCTATTGAGGTATGATCCAGAAACCCTTAAAAATGAAAAGCTCTGCACAAAGAGATTTGTGTATGGATTGAAGCCCATCATTAGAGATCGATTGATAAAGCTGTGTATTACTGAGTTTGGAGATGCTCTGAGACGAGCATAAGAGATTGAGAGGGGAATCGAAATTGTACAATCCCAAAACGAGTTCAGTGTAGTGACTTGGGATAAAGGTAAAAGGTCAGTGATTTTCCAGGCAGATGTTTGGAGAGCTTCCTTCAGAAGAGGAAGGATTGAGGTACAGAAGGGCAGATTGGAGAGACCCAGAGCTTATCCTACCATCAGGGAGACCCCTCGAGATGTCAGGCCTGAGATAAGAGTTTGCAGAAATTGTGGTGTCAGGCCTGAGATGTCAGGCCCGTTACAGTGGGACGTGTGTTTGCTCTCGACAAGGAAACAACAGACACTCCAGTGAAAACTATAATAGGTACACTCTCTGTCTGTAATCATAAGGCTCATGTGTTGATTGATCCAAGGTCCACGCACTCGTTTATTTCTGAGCATTTTTCATGTAGATTAAATTTAAAATTTAAACCTCTAGAGTATGTACTACATGTAAATACCCCTATGCGTGAGTCCCAGAGAACTGATTTAATATATAGAGGGTGTGAAATAGAGGTGGGAGATAGAGTGATGTTAGCAGATCTAATGATGCTAAATATACATGGATTTGATGTAATTTTGGGAATGGATTGGCTGGCAACCAATCAAGTGAGTTTAAACTGCTACATTAAGATTGTAACTTTCTCCCTACCTAAACCTTACAGTGTATGTTTGAAATATTGAGGAAATAAATGTGTGGAACTTTTGTAAGCAAATTGAAATTTTGATGTTGCTTTTGAGAGTACTAAATATGATTGTTCATGTGAAGGTTATGAAATACTCATCTCAGATATAAGCGGGAACATCCGAGGATTAAGGATATACTTGTGGTGTGTGAATTTTCGAATGTCTTCCTAGATGAGTTGCCAGGTTTACCACCAGAGAGAAAGCTGGAGTTTACCATTGATTTGGTACCAGATACTCAGCCTATCTCTAGACCTCCATATAGGATGGCATTAGTGGAAATTGAGGAATTGAAGAGACAACTACAAAAGTTATTGGATTAAGGATTTATTAGACCCAGTGTCTCATCGTGGGGAGCACTAATGTTATTCGCGAGGAAGAAGGATGGTAGCCTCAAATTATGCATAGACTACCGACTATTGAATAAAGCAACAGTAAAGAATAAATATTCATTGTCGAGGATTGATGATTTACTTGATCGGCTGAGAGGGGCTTTAGTCTTCTCTAAGATTGATTTGAGATCGGGTTATCACCAATTAAGGATTAAAGAAGAAGATATTCCGAAGACGGCCTTCAGGACAAGGTATGACCATTATGAATTTCTAGTGATACCCTTTGGATTAACAAACACCCCTGCAGCCTTTATAAGGTTAATGAATGAAGTGTTCAGAGACTATCTGGATAAGTTTGTGATAGTCTTTATTGATGATATCCTAGTGTACTCTCGTTCTTATGAGGAGCACGCACAACACTTTTGGTTAGTACTTCAGATACTCTGAGATAAGTAATTATATGAAAAGCTTGGTAAGTGTGAGTTTAGGCTAGATCATATGGCTTTCCTTTGTCATATAGTTTCAGCGGAGGGAGTATCAGTTGATCTAATTAAAGTGGAGGTTGTGCTTAATTGGGAAAGACCGAAGACAGTTACAGAGGTACGAAGTTTCCTTGGTTTGGCAGGTTATTACAGAAGATTTGTGGAGGGATTTTCCAGGATTGCCGCTCCTTTGACTAAGCTCACACGCAAGGAGACTCTGCTCATATGGACTGATCAATGTGAGCTCAATTTTCAGGAATTAAATAGGAGATTAATAGCAGCACCTGTGTTGACTATCTCTAAGGGATCAGGAGGATTTTCAGTTTATAGTGATGCTTCCCATCAAGGATTGGGGTGTGTGCTCATGTAGCATGGAATAGTGGTCGCCTATGGATCACGACAATTGAAAGATCATGAGCAAAATTACCCCACGCATGATTTGGAGTTAGTTGCTGTGGTGTTTGCCTTGAAGATCTGGCGGCACTACTTATATGGGGAAAGATTTCAGATCTTCACTGACCACAAGAGTTTGAGGTATCTGTTTGATCAAAAGGAGTTAAACATGAGACAAAGGAGATGGATGGAACTCATTAAGGATTATGACTGCGAGATTTTGTACCATCCGAGAAAGACGAATGTAGTTGCTGATGCCCTGAGCAGGAAGAGTATGATATCTACGATGATGATCAGGGAATGGGATTTGTTGGAGCAATTCATCGAACTCCAGATCAGAGTTAACGAGGAAGAGACTAGATTTCTGGCTAGCCTGCGAATAGATCCCAGGATCATGGATCGGATTAGAACTGGGTAGCATGATGATCAGAGGTTGATTAATATGGTTACCCAAGCTGAGCAGACTTCGCAGTCGGATCTCATAGTCATTAAGATTGGATTGTTGAGATTCAGAGGATGAATTTATATACCAGACGATGATACCCTGAAGGGACAGATATTGAGAGAGTCCCACTGCTCGCGATACACCATGCACCCAGGGAGTACTAAGATGTATCAAGATTTGAGAAATGTGTATTGGTGGAGTGGTATGAAGTGAGACGTGGCAGATTTCGTGGTCAGATGTTTAGTGGTCCAGCAAGTGAAAGCTGAGCATAGGAAGCCCGAAGGATTATTGCAGCCTTTACCTGTGCCGACATGGAAATGAGAGCATATGTGAGACCCCGTATAGGTTTAACCTTGAACAAATGTAAATGAATTCATAAGTATGATGATGTACTAGTAATATGAAGCATATATGATATAAAGTCCATAAGTTAAATGTACACACTTGTAATGAGAGTTGGTGATTGTACATATAAGTTACATTATGTATAAATATGAAGAAATAGACTTAAACATGTGATGAAAGGGAGTGAAATGGGAAAATGAGTAGTATGGTAAAATGGAAGGGAGATTTACATGAGTGTGCACTTCCATTTAGCTTACATTATACACCTTTGGTTATACAAAGGCTCTACACAAGTCTTAAAGTGTATGAAGTATGAAAGGATGACATTTTCAAGTCTCAAGGATGGATGAATGAAGAAATGACTATGGCAGCAAATTAAGGATATGTGTGAGAGAAATTATGTAGAAAATTACAGTAGAAATCTGGAAATATGCATGACAGATCGATCTCATAGGATGAGAGATCGATCAAGAAGAGCTAAAATGAACTTATTTTGAGCTATGAAACAGGACAGATCGATCTCCTAAGGAGCCAGATCGATCTGATAAATATTCTATAATGAGAAGATCGATTTTAAGGTAAGAGGATCGATCTCCTTAACTCTCTGTTTGAGATAGATCGATCTCAAGACTAGACAGATCGATCTCCTTAAGGGTTCTGTAAAGAGCAGATCGATCTCCTACAAGAGGCAGATCGATCTCTAAGAGGAAAATTGCCCTTCGACAGATCGATCTCATCAATGGAGAATATCGATCTGGGAGTGGTTACGTTTGGTGAAAAGGACTACCAAACATGCAAAGATCAATGTCTACAAGGACCAGATCGATCTCATAAGCCTGCATCTATAAAAAGAGCACGGGATTGAGCTGAAAACTCAGAACTCTTCCCCCACCAAACCTCACCTGCCATTTTCTCTCAAGACCCAAGCTTTCTCACTCTAGAAATCACCACATTCCGACCAGCTTTGGAACAAGGAAAGTTGTTCCTTGGAGCAAGGAGAACAACATACCCAAAAATCACACATTTATGTGATCAAGAGAAGGAGTTGTGGCTACCACAAGTTTAACTAAGAAAAATGGTAAGCTCTTCAACCTTCAAGCTTCTAAATATGGTTTCTAGACATTTATGGGTTGAATGAGATGTGAAATATTGTTAGAAATGATGAGTGTAGTGATGAGTGAGTAATATTGAAAGGCATTTATGGAGAAAAGATCCATGAGAAATGGTGGAAAACTTAAGGGAAGTATAATGAGATTTGTGAGAAAGATGAAATGTGATTTAATGGGTTGAGGAGTATGAATAAATAAACAAATGAAAATGTTGAGGTTTAGAAGAGGAAAGAGAAAATAACTTGATGATTTATACGTGTAGCTTGAAATACGCGAAACACGGATAACCCGAATCGCAAACGGAGCAAATGTGACGGAGGAGATACGCGTACGACTCGAGGTAAGGGACTGTGTGTGGCTATAGAGATGTTCGTACGTATTTTACGACAATTTCGTAGATATATCGCTAGAATTAGTACGATACTACAATTCTACGAAATGATATGGAAGCATTAAATGTACTATGATATATATATATATATATTGAGAAATGGGATGGGGTAAGGAAATAGCATGATATGCATAATTTCAATATTTTTTCAATTTTGTATTGATTTTGTGATTGTAGTTTTACATGTTTTAGCATGGAAAGGCATGCTGCATAAATAAACATGTTTTGAGTTTTAAAAGAGAAAGTAGCCACCTATCGGATTTGAGATGTGAAATGGTGTTAGAGCTTTAGCTCACACTTGTTTTAATGATTTTGACTATGCTGGAGTTTGACTCGCATATGTCTGTATGATTTGATAAACTGTGCTGGAGCGTGACTCGCACGTGGTTTTATAATGATAATGTGCTGGAGTGTTAGCTCGCATATGTTTTTACTGAGTTGAGGTAAACCTAGGGGTCTGGGACCCAAAGGGATGCCAGCCGACGGCCTCGGAACGGGCTGGACCTTAACAATAAATCATACCGCGCTAGAGCCTTGCGATGACTGTATGTCATGCTGATTGCTCGCCTGGTATATGAGACATGGTTTAGGATGAAAAGTCCATCGGAGTTGGAGTATGGACTTGGGTCCACGGTTGTACGTAGTACTGCGTAGTTATCCGTTGGTATACTATGTACCGTGCTGGGTGCACGTGGGTACGAGTATCGCATAGATGACACATGGCGTACCTTATACCGTGAGTATATGAGGAGATGAGGTTGGTTGAGATGAGCCGGAGGGTAGGACTGACCCATCCCCCTTCAGGCGAAGTGATGCCCTGTGCACACCTGATTGGTGAGGCTTGGGATCACTGACTATGGCCATATGTCATGGATATTGGATTGCCAAAAATTTCATGCCTATCTCAGAGGTTCAAGAGATTGAGTAGAACTTAGAAAAGAAAGAGATTTTGTGTATTTGATAATCTCTGAATTAAACACTTGTGCCAAGAGAGCACTGTTTTATGAAACATGTTTTAAGTGGAAATATTGAATATTTGTGTTACATGAAAATGCCAAATAAGAAATATACGTTTAATTGCATTTTCTGATAACATTTTCATTTATAATGAAAACATGGTCTTGATTTATACATGCATAGGCTATGTAGGTAGTACGATATCTACCTGCTAGAATTCATTTCCTTACTGAGCTGTGGTTTGCTCACCCCACTATTTTCCCCCTCCAGATACTGAGAAGTAGAAGAGCGGTGGTCTCTGGATCCCTTTTTGTGTTGGGCAGCTCCTACCAGTCGCAAAGGTATAAGATTTGTATACACATGAGTATTTTGTATCTATTATATTGTATCGCACAGTTACAAATCGAAAATGTAAACAGTGGTATGGGGATGTAATGTAAAGATATTATTATACAATTAATTTTGTATATTTACACACTTGGGAGTGTAAATTAAATTTTAAATATTTTCGCTATGAATTTTTTTGGAACTTTCGTAATTGCATCGCCTCACAGCCTAACCGTAGTAGTGTATGTATGGATAAAGGGCACCCAGAAGTGGGGTGTGACAACATGTCATGTCACGACCCAAAGTTCCTAAAATCACTACAAATTTTTCGCTTTTTCTTTTTCTTACCCGTCGTGAACAGTTACACTACTAACCAGTTGGGCTATGATTCGGTGTTAGTCACCTCTCCCCTATTTACCATTCAATTTCCATATTTCATTTACATATCGATTTATTTAAACTAAATACATCCCCAATATTACATCCATATATAGTACTGTGCATCTATATGTTCAAATACGAAATTATACAAATGTGTATACCTGGTCTTGCTAAGAAGCAGCGGATAACCGAGATGCGAGACTATTATCGCTCTCTTCTACTGAATATACCCTGTAGGGTGGAAAATGAAAGGGTGAGCGAAACGTGCTCAGTAAGGCAATAATGTAAGCAGGTAGATAACTATACTATCTACGTGCTGATAATGTCATGATGTAAAAATCGTTTACTTTCGGAGCATGAGGTAAGATTAAAACAATGCCACATGTATGTATATATCATATACAAGAAATCATGAAATCGACATATAAAGTACACATGAAAAATCATCATGTATGACATCTCATGCTCGTCACATTAAAACTCATTTATTTCATCATAAACTCTTCATTTTAAAACTCATTTGTTTAATCACAAAACTCATCACTTTGAAACTTATTTGTTTCATCATATATTCATCACATTTAAAACTCATTTGTTTCATTATAAAACAACTTCATCAAGGTCAAACCCATCTCTCAGGAATACCTTGATTCATCAAATCACATCTCTTTTAAAAACACAAATCGGGACTACCCCTCCATCGGGTTTGTCCTGGTCTATCCAGACCGTATGATATCATGTGAGTCATGTAGGTTACTATATGAAAAATCGAGGACTATGGCCATACTATGTCCCTGTGATCCCAGGCTACACGGATCCCGGTGTGCGGGGCATCACAACTGTAACGGGAGGTGGGGTCAAGTCCTACCCGCCAGAATATCAAGTAACATCATAGAGTCATCATGACTGCACGGTACAGCGTACTCCGTGTGACATACACGGTACATCGTACTCCGTGGACCCATATCATAGTCTGGGGGTGCCTGCCGTAGGTCTTATCCACCCCAATACTATGTCGATAACCAACCCATGTCTCAAAGTATGCGTGCGAGCATCTCAACTCCCTGTGACACACAGTCTACAGGAGGCTTCCGCATGACTATATGCATGTCAACTCACGTCTAGTGCGAGCGAAGCTCCAGCACCACGCTATGCATATCATGATATCTAAAATCTCGTGCGAGCGAAGCTCCAGCACGATTTTGTGTACACACAAATTTCTCGTACGAGCAATGCTCCAGTACGGCTTTTCATGAGAATAAATCAGTAAACTTGAGTGCGAGTAAGACTCTAGCACTCTTTTTACTTGTATAAATACGATAGGTGGCTAAATCTTGACAAAACATCTTTTAAAATAGTAACCGGTACAAACCGGTACCCTTTCGTATATTTCACGAAATCAATAGCCAACCTATGTGCATATTTGCTTAAATCAAAGCAATATAATCATATAAAGCATTAAAACATGATAATCATGCAATTTATCTGCCTTACTACCCTTTTTGTAAATTTTTACTCCCAGGGGCAAAATCATCATTTTTCCTTATTTACCTATGCCCCAATTTTTGCAAAATTATTATTTCATTTCTAGATAGTTTAAGAAATTCTAGACCCTGTAAATCCCCTCAAAATACGTATAGGTATCTCTATATACCTACAAAATTCCCTTACCTCGATTTTCCTGTCGAATCTGACCTTTTCTCTGATGTCACGTCGCGCAGTCCGATCTGCTCTCAATCCAATGTCCGGAACTGCGTATAAATGTTTCTCAGGTCAGATATTATACAATTTAATTGTATTTAATACTTTCTGGGCTTAATTTAAATCATTGGACCCATTTACCCCTATTGGGCCCGATTGCACCTTAATGAGCCTTACTCGGCCTTAAGCCCGTTTTCCACTTAATTTTCACATTATCGAGGCCTATTGGGCTCATTGGGCCCACCAACAATTTATTGGACCTCGTTCTAACTCTCGAATAGTTAAATTTATTATTTACGACAATTTATCTAATTTTCCATAATTTAATTCAATTTATGCGGAGTTTAAATTCATATCACGCATAAAGATGTAAATTGTCGTAAATAAGGGTCACTTACCCGAGATTCCATGATAGTACGAAATTCGAGGCTGTCTCGAGTTCTCGGTTGATGCCAATCGTCGAGCTACATAATTTCACAATTTTTTCGGGTAAGTTTTTCAGCCCAAATTAATTAAATTAAATACTCCAAAATTTAAATCGGGTCAATTTCGACCACTACTGACTTACCCGTAACTCGATTACATCGCTGGGATTTTTTCTCTTTTTCTTTTTCCCTTTTTCTTCCTTTTTCCTTCTCTTTTTGGCTGAACCGGTTCAGTCCGGTTCAGACTGGTTCAGACCGCCGGTTCAGCTCGGTCCGGTTCGGTTCAGTTTGGTCGGTTCAGTCTGGTTCAGCCGGTTCAATCCCCATTTGGTCATTCCGGCGCCGTCCGGCCGGTTCCCGGTGCCTCACCACCGTCGTTCGACGCGTCTGCACCTGGGCATCCAAGATCGGGCCTCGGCTGGAGTCGAAACGCAGCCATCGCCGGCGAATCTTTCCTTCTCCCCATCGGCTGTTACCTCTCGATCCGACGGATTCCGGCAGTTTCGCCGGCCGATATTGGTCTCAAAAGAACCAGCTCCTCTTCCCGATCACGCCTGTGCCCGCCGTTCGCCTCCAGCTGCCGTGGATCGCCGAGACCGACGACGTTTTCCCCACGGGCTTTTCTTCCTCCGTTCGGAGATTTTCGGCCTCCTTAGCGCGCGTCGTCGGCGCCAATAGCTTCGCCGGCCGCTCTTCTTCCTGTCCGGCTGTTCGTCGGGGCCGTCGGTCCCCGGTGGCCGTGGATCGGACAGGCCACGCACGGCAGCTTCCTCAGTTTCCATCATTTTCTCTCTCCCCGATACATTTTCAGATTTCCTCCTTTTTTTTTACAATTATTATTTTATTTAACAATTTATTTTATTATTAAAATATTCATTAAAATAGTCTAAAAAAATCTGAAAATATCTACAAAATTAATATTTTATTCCAAACAATTTAACTTAATTTAATTTATTTTATTTATTATATTTTTAACCATTTTTCGGGTATAATTTCTCCGTATTTTTGGGATATTGTCCCAAGTGACTTTTCGATATTTCTAAAAATTCCAGATCTTGATCAATTTGACTCAAAATTATATAATTTCCTTATTATTGATCAAGATATTCTAAATCCTTATTTTTTTAATTAAATTTTCTTATCGAATTTATCCCGACTTTTGATCTTTTGACCGTTTTGCCCTTGCACGTGTTCGGGATTAATTTACCCCAACTTCCCTTCACGAATACTCATTCATTTCGTATTTTAATTCCTTATTTCCAATCCGAATCCCATTCAGTTAAATTTTTTATCATTTTCATCCCTCATAAAAATTTACAATTTAATTTCAGGTCTTACATGTCACCATGGACTTTATTATAGGTTTACCAAGGACCCGAAGGGGTCGTGATGCGATATGGGTCATAGTGGATAGACTGACGAAAAGTGCCCACTTCCTTGCCATCAAGAGCATAGATACTGTGGATGCCTTAGCTGAGTTGTATGTCAGCGAGATAGCTAGATTACATGGGGATCCAGTGAGTATTACTTCTGACAGAGATTCTCGATTTACTTTCAGATTTTGGACCCAGTTTCAGGAGTCCATGGGATCTCAATTGAGCTTTAGTACTGCCTACCATCCTCAGACAGATGGTCAGTCAGAGAGGACTATTCAGACCTTGGAGGATATGTTGAGGGCGTGTATGATGGATTTTAAGGGATCATGGGATCATTACCTGCCCCTAGCAGAGTTTGCGTACAATAATAGCTATCATGCGAGTATTGGAATGACACCTTTTGAGGCTCTATATGGTAGGAGGTGTAGATCCCCTGTAGCGTGGGAAGAAGTGGGTGACAGAAAGATAAATGCTCCCGAACTTGTTGAACAGGTTGTACAGAGTGTGAAACTCATATGTTAGAGATTACAGGCTGCACATAGTATACAGAAAAGCTACGCGGATATGTGTAGACGGCCACTCGAGTTTGATGTTGGTGATGCAATATTTCTGAAGATATCACCGAGTAAGGGTATCATGAGATTTGGAAAGAAAGAGAAATTGAGTCCTCGATACATCGGACCATTCGAGATTCTTGAGAGAGTGGGAGAGGTAGCCTACAGTTTGGCATTATCCCCACAGGTGTCCGGAATGTACGTCTTTCATGTATCTATGTTGAGAAAGTACCACCCAGATCCTTCTCATGTCATAGAGTATGAAGAGATGGACATACAAGAGGATATGAGCTGCACTGAGGAACTCATCCAGATTCACGATAGAAAAGAGAAGATACTTATGTCAAGACCCATCCTGACTTAACCAAAACCACTACTAATTTTTCGCATTTTTAACTTACCTTTCCTCTCTTCAATGGTTGGGCTGTGATTCGATGTTAGCTTCCTCGCATACCATATCATCCATTATCATACATACATGTCAATATACTGTTACTGACTGTAACTTCTTTTTATAATATATGTGAGATCATATAAAAGCTAATACAAATACATTCCCCATAATATATATCATATACATCACTGTGTTGTTTCTATGTTTAGAAACATAACCGTACAAAATATGTATGCCTGTCGATCGATAGGAAATAGCAGCGGACAACAGAATACTATCCCTCAACTGCTCTCACTTTACTGCTGATGCTCTGTAGAGAGATGTAAAAGAAAGGGGGTGAGCATACAACGCGCTCAATAAGGAAATCACGCAAGCAAGTAGACATTTACACTATCTACTCAAAATAATGCTATGCCTCGAAAACATCATTTCCTTAACTCACTTTAAAAGCATGTCTTTAAATATATATATATATATATATATATACTTGTACAGATTAAATCCCATGTATAGAAATCATGCTTGCTTTCTCAAATGTAGGCATGTAGTGCAAAATAATGCATCTTTATAATATCACAATGCCTTTAGATAAATCATGCCATGTATATTTAAATCACAGTAAATATGGCATTTAAATCATTCACATCACAACAATCGAATTTCGACCCATCCCTCAGGTCTATCCGTAAATAAATCAGTCAATCAGGTGATATATCATGTGAGACTCTATGGTGAAATGTAAATAGTATCTTGGACTATGGCCATATCCGATAATGGTGATCCCAGGCAACACAGATGTCGGTGTGTGGGGCATCACTGCTGCAACGAGAGGGGGGTCAGTCCATCACAACCGCCAACTATATCCTCCTTAACTCCGCAACACCACACGGTACAGTGTACTCCATGCCATTCGCATGGTACAACGTACTTCGTGGATCCTACATCACAGTCAGGGTACCTGCCATAGGTCTTAGCCCTCAAACCATGGAATATCATACCACATCTCTAAATCCACATGCGAACCTCTCATAGTGTGACACTCAGTTTACACGAGGAAATCAAGCATGATTTTCAACATGTATCATATATCCATAAATTATAGTGCACGCCTTTGAGCGTGACTCACAGTCGACACTCTGGTCAAACACTGTTTCACATCAGAAACTCAACTCTAATGCGAGTAAACCTCCAGCAACTAGGTCAATGCATAGTTCATGTTTCAAATCAAGTACGAGCAATAGCTCCAGTACCATGCTATGCACAAAACTCATCAAATCAAGTACGAGCAATAGCTCAAGTACTATGTCATGTATAAATCATGAAGAATCGAGTATGAGAAACGCTCTAGCACTATGTCATGCATAAATCACATAAAACTGAGTATGAGTAATAACTCCAGCACTCTATCATGCATGTCATGAAAATCTAGTGCGAATCACAATCCAGCACTAATATATGTGGAAAATATATGAAATCAAGTGCGAGCTATGCTCTAGCACGATTTATTCTCACATAATACGATAGATGGCTTTTTAAAAAGGGATGTTTTTCAATCAAAATCAGCACTATAAAGTGTGCTTAATTCACATAAACCTTAAAATCATTAGCCCATCTATTTATTCTTCTACAAAACAGCAGTAAAACACTCAAAATGGTGGTTTCCATGCTTTTTATAACTTTTCACAAAAGTGGACTTTTTTTCCTAACTAAGGGTAAAATCATAATTTGCCACTATCGGGTCACAATAATTATTATTCACTTTCTCTGACCCTCAGAGTTTTTAAGTGAATGTAAAAGCAGACAAAAATACGTGCAGGTATCTCTAACTACTCACAAAAGTCCCTTACCTGCAATCACTCGAGAAATTTTACTTTCTCAACGCTGCTCGATCCAGCAGTCTGATTTGCTCCTCCAATAATCTCTAGAGCTGCATATAACCATTTATCAGGTTAATTATATTTTTCATACTTATTTCACATTAAATACAGTATATTTCCCTTAATGGGCTTTAATAAACCTTAATGGGCTTAACTATGCCTTAAGCCCATTTCTATTTTACTATTCATTTTTGTTGGGCCTATTGGGCTTGTGGGGCCCACCAACTCTTATTGGGCTTGTCCTAGACCCATTCATCACATTGGGCCTAAAATAATTGGGCTTGGCCCATTGGACCTCTCGGCCACATGCCATGGCTAAGAGCACTCCATGCTGTCGGTCACACCATGGCATGCTATCCATGTCCATTTCTTTAGCCATTTCACTTAGGCATTTTGACAAACACTTGGTTGGCAATGTTCTTAAACATCACATGGTTCATTTAGGCATTTTATCAAACACCTTGATTGCCAACTTAATACATGTATTAATAAATCAAATTGATTAATTCTAACTATACCATAATCATTAACACATGTACATTAACTCATTTATGCCTTAATATCATATGGGCATTCATCAATATTTCACTACTCACTCTCGGCCTAACCATGATCATAGTGATTTCATATGTTTCAATGCTTAAAACATATACCAATATACTTAAAATCATTCATACATTAACATATATGAATTTGAAAGCTTGAAAATATACCTAGTATTTGTGTTCACACTTGGCCGAAACTTTGGAGTTTCACGGTTTGTACACTATGACTTCTTGATAGCCAATTCTAACATATGTCACTCTCCTCTCAATTTGGAACAACTTTCATGAAGAATGCAAGTTCCAAATATGCCTAATTCCTAGTGATTTCTAGTGAGAGAAAGCTTGGATAATGTATTTCAATGGTTTCCTTCTTCTAGCAGAGAATGGTATGGTGAAGATGACAATGGTGTGGCTGATTTTATAAGCCATTTACTTAGCCATTAAGCCTTACTTTTCAGCCATTATAATTGACTTCCTAAGGTTTAGTTATGAGTCACCTAATGAGTCATCTAATGAGTCATAGTTAGCTTTAACTATGGTTAGATATTTACCTAGTGGGTTTTTCAATTGGGCCTCTCGGTTTGGCCTTTCTTAATGGGCTTTCGGGCTGAAATTTTTACTATACCTTGGGCCTTTTATTGTCTAAATATTTGGCCTATCAATCGGTTCAACAATTCGGTCTAAGGGACCTAAGAATTTCGATCTACGTTTAGTATACCTTAATGGGCTTTAAATCTTCACTTTAGGCCCATTACGTTTTTAACCATTAAATTAAATCCGAAATCTTTTCGAATAAATTTTCTTACTTCCGGGGATGATTATCTTATATTTTGACCAAGAATATTTTTTCCAATTTTTTCTCCATACTTAGGTTAATTTTTTAACCATGGTTAGTCAATTATGGTAAAAATTCACTTTTCTTAATTTTTTAACCATGGTTAGTCAACTATGGAAAAAGTCCACTTTTCTTAACTATAGTTGACTTTTTCCTTAATCATTGACCAAGTTGACCTTTTCTCAAAATTTTGAAAGTTTCATATCTTATGTCTTACACTCTCGTCTTTACATTTTAGCCGTTTTCGGTAGGTAAATACACCCGAAACACCTTAAATACTTTAACTCGCTAAAAAGGTTCGTTTTACCCTTTTTAGCTTTTACTCTCGTTCTCTGTGTTTGAAACTAAATCAAACTGACTTTCCTTCATAAGCTCTCTATATTTTCTCATTTTAAGTTCTTATTTTTAGTCAGAATGATTCAGATCCACTCGGTTTAGCCTGTGACTCTCATAGCTCACCTTAGGCTTTTATGTAGTTTATGCGTGATAAATCATTTCACATACTCTTTAAATCTAGTAAATACTCTTCTTATGATTCAACTATAATAATAGAGTCTTCATACACATAGGAATCATAAGGAACAGTTTACATAAAATACGGGTCTGATAACGTAGGACCAAAAGCATCTTATTAGTGAAAGTTTTGTGGAAACATCACTCAATGGAAGAGGCAAAACGTCAAGATGGACTAACCAAGCATTGAAATGCATATATTTGGGTTATTTGACTTTAGTCAAACATGGTCAATGGTCAAAGCTAAGAGAAAATTCAAGAATTGAAGAGTAAGCTTTGACTAGTTAACCAAAACATGGTTAACTTAACCCTACCATGGTTAATGCTTGAGAAAAATTATCTTTATGAACACTTAGAAATTCGGCCAAACACTTAGAAAAATAAAGAATTGCAATTGGGTTTAATTAAACTGGGCTGAAATTAAAGAAATGATATTAGGCAAAATAGTTAAAGTGTAATGGCCCAATAAGCATGAAAACTAATGGGCTGAATTTCAAGGGATAATCGGGCCGAACTTTGAGCCAAATTATGGGCTGACAATTCAAAAAAAATAACGGGCCCAAATGACATGAAAATCCATCCCAATAAATCTGATTTGGAAATCCCAAACCGATAGCCCATTAGGAAAATTAAGACCAAGCCCAATTGAAATAGTTTAAGCCCAAATCCAAGCCCAGTTCATGTACAAGCCCAAACCAATTTGCAAGCCCAATTTATGGGCTGATTTTAAGGAGTTTAATGGCTGAAATTTAAGAGGAAAAATCAGAATTGTCTAAGTGAGAAATTGTGTTCTTCCTTAAGCTATATTCGGCCACCATTAAAACCACAACCACCAAGCTTTATCTCTCTAGGTTTCACCCATTTACAAGCATATTTGGAACAAGTGTTTTTCATGAAAGTTGTTCCATACTGAGAGGAGATTAACATACCTCAAAACCAGTACTTAAGAAGCTAAATTGAAGGGGCAAAATCTTCTTCAAATTTTGGCCAAAGTGAAAAGTCTAAGCTAGGTGAATTTTCAATCCACTAATCTTACATATGTTAATCTTGGGAATTTATGGAGTTGATTGGTGTATGAATTGTATGACAAAACATCACCTAAGGTAGAGAACCAAGATTGGTCGAAATGGGTATGTAGTGAGATGATGAATATGCATGACGTTTTATGTCATATATGTGTTGGTTATGATGTATACATGATGATTGTATGAATTAGTGAAATCAATTTGCAAGATTGGATAGGTTTATGAAGCATGTATATAAGGTGTTTGTGAAAATGCTTGAATGAACCAAAGGAAAGGCTTAAGGCATGCTTACCAAGTGTTTGCTGAAATGCCTAAGAGAGTTAGGCAAGAATGAAATGAAATGGTGATGGCCATTCGGCCTTGGTGGAGTGGTGGTCATGGCACACCATGTGTTCGGCCAAATGCCACAATGGGCCGAACACATACCATTTATGGCCCGATTTTGTTAATGGGCCTAATGGATGACCCAATAAGTGTTAATGGGCCTAAGGTGCCAAATGGGCTTTAATGGAGTGAATAGTAAAGTGAAAATGAGCTTAAAACAGAGTAAGGCCCAGTAAGGAGTAATAAGGCCTAATAAGAGTAATTGGGCCCAATACCTTGAATAGACCGAAATGAAAGTAGAATACGAGTTTGTAAAATTTGATTGATGTGATTGGTAATTATCTGTAGTTCCATAAGACGTAAATGGAATCGAATAGACCGATTGACAGAAAGTGAAAAGATAAAAGTGCAATCAACTAAAATCCAGGTAAGGGATTTATGCAAGCTATTAGAGATAGTTGTACGTATATTTCTTACCTCATGTATGCTATTAAATATCGTAAAGTAGCTATTAGAGATAGTTGTACGTATATTTCTTACCTCATGTATGCTATTAAATATCGTAAAGTATATAGGTATTGAAATATCTAGATGAAAACCAAATTATAGGAAATTACCAAATTGACCCATTTTACAGATGAAATAACATTATAAAATTATCGAAAAAGCATAAATTCATAAATTGCATATTTTAGTGTTTTCATCGTGAAAAGTTATTTTGTAAGTGTATAATGATAGACTGACTCAAGAATTTACTGTCTACATTAAATTATATATTTTCCAAAGTTAAGCATGTTTGAGTGGGAGAAATTTCATGGATGGGTGACCATATGCGAAGTTACCCCTCTCGCGATGTTTTGCACCGTTTTGCACCGTTTTTCATGTTGAACTCAATTTGGAGTACCGTTTTCACTCGAATTAAGACATTTGTTAATTTTCTATGTGAAAGCGTGTTGGAGTTGTCGTGTTAATTATGAGTTACATAGACCTACTCGCATTGGATTTTATGTGATATCGTGAGTAAAACCATGTTGGAGCCCTCGTGTAGACTGTGTGTCACACTAACTTGCCCTCACTAGATTTTGAGATAAAGTGATGGTTGATGTTGATGCTGGGTTGGTAAACCTTGAGATCACTTGGTTTACTCAATCATATTACAACTTAGTGAGGTCCACGGAGTACGCTGTACCGTGTAATGAGACATGGAGTACGTTATACCCTGCATTCTTAGTGATAGTCTTCAGACTAGTGAGCCAACGGGATGGATTGACCACCTCCTTAGGCGTGTGATTCCTGTACATCTGATCCGTGTTGCCTAGAATCAGTGACAATGGCCAGATGTCCACAGTTATTACTATTGAATCTCATCCTAGTCTCTGGTGATTTTGAATTGTTATTGAAATGTGTTTATTAAATGTGATGAAAGTGAAATGAAAAGAAATGATTGAGCTTCTATCGATTAATGATTATCGTATAGAATGCTATTGCTTTCAGTGAATGCAAGTGTTTTGTAAAGTGATAAAGCTTTCTATCGATTGATGATTATCGTATAGAAATGCTATTGTTTAAAGTGAATGTAACTGTTTTATTAAGTGATAAAGTGAATGCAATTGTTTTACGAAGATGATAAAGCATGCATTATAAGAATCGTAGATAGTATGGTTATCTACTTGCTTACATATGTTCCTTACTGAGCGTGTTAACTCACCCCTTTACTTTCTCCCTTTTACAGAATGTTTACAGTAGAGTGTGATTGCTGCGATAGTCCTGCAATCCTTTGGCCTACAGTGATCCAGCAACATAAAGGTATACACACATTTGTGAACTTTTTGTATCTAAACAACTCAATGCACAATGATGTAGTCATGTATATATGGGGAATGTATATGTAAGTCAATGTAAACGACTTTATATTAATGAAATGACAACTTTATAAATTTTCATGATGTTATGGCACAAAGTGTATGTAGTGTATGAACTGAGTGGCTGATATTAACTCACAGCCCAACAAGTGAGAGCATGCATTATGAGCATCGTAGATAGTATGGTAATCTACTTGCTTACATATGTTCCTTACTGAGCGTGTTGGTTCACCCCTTTACTTTCTCCCCTCTACAGAGTATTTACAGTAGAGTGTGACCGCTACGATAGTCGTAGTGTATCAACTGAGTGGCTAATATTGACTCACAACCCAACAACTGAAAGTGTATGTGAAATGAGGTTAGTCGCGAAAAATTTGTAGTGATTTTAGAGAAAACGTGTCGCAAAAGAAGTAGTATCAGAGCAATGTTGGTCTGATGTGAGTAAGAGTCAATAGTTAGGAAAGTGTCATCCCCATGTCACTGTGCATTGTTTAGATACAATTATGTTACCGAGCTGTGATTAGACTGAAAATTGACTGTGTATGCAGGATAATCAGGATGTTTGATAGACATCCTAGGAGAGGAGAGAGTTCATGTTCTCAAGGCCATAGAGATAGGTCTGAGAGACGTAGTGAATCGTCACATGGTCATGTCCCATCAGGTCCAGTAGAGACTACTGATGCTTGCGTTGCAAGGTTAGAGCGGGGTGTGGACACGATTATAGAGTTGTTAACTCAGGCTATTGCTAAATTAGAGGGTAGGCAAGGTCTAACTGCTCTGACGACTCTTACTAAGCAAGCAGCTGCTCTTTACACACTTGCACTTGCACAGTTTGCACCTATGCCACTGATCGCAAAGACCCCTATATCTCATCCTGTAGTTCCACAGCAGACTGGTGAGGATTCAGGGTATGATTGTGAGCTAGATCGATTGAGGCAATTTCAGAAGTTGAAGACTTCATCGTTCAGTGGGGTTAAGAACCCAGTAGTAGTAGAGCATTGGATTAATAGATTAGAGAAGCTATATGGGTTTTTTCGATGTTCGACCATGGAGCGAGTGGCCTTTGCTACCTTTATGTTAGAAGGAGAGGCAGAACATTGGTGAAAATTCGCTCGACCCTTCTGAGAGCTAAGTATCAGGTGATTGACTGAGAGATCTTTCTGGACGCCTTTCGAAGGCAGTATATCCCAGACACTGTTCAGCGAAGGTTACAGATGGAATTTATTAGTCTGATCCAGGGGAACCGATCGATTGACGAGTATGAGTCTCGATTCACATCCCTGGGAAGGTATGACCTAAACACTATGGGCAGTGAGATGAGGAAGGTCTGAAAGTTTATGGATGAGCTGAGACCTTCTGTTAGGTCCAGATTAACCCTATTTAATATCACGAACTACGATAAGGCAGTGTGCAGAGCTCAACTGTGTGAGCAAGACTATGAGCTATACGTCCCAGAGTCTGGTAGAAGCATGAAGGTCAAAGACTGAGATAGGAAGAGAATAGTAGAGGACTGAGGTATCCGAGAGGGGAAAAAGCCATTTATTAGGTGACCGAGGGTCGATGAGTCACAGGGTAAGATGAGTAAGCCCCTAGTGTATCAGGCCTCAACTCTAGCTAAGGGTATCGTGATGTCACACCCCACTTCCGGGTGCCCTTCATCCATATATTCACTACTTACGGTTGGGCTGTGAGAAGATGAAATTACTAAATTCCATATAGATTTACAGCGAAAATAATTAAAACTTTAATTCACACTCCCAGGTGTGTGTAGATATACAAAATTCAATTGTATACTATAATATCTTTACATAACATCCCCATACAACTACTACATTTTTAACCATAACTGTGCGATACATTATAATAGATACAAAAGCTCATGTGTATACAAATCTTTATACATTTGCAACCGGTAGGAGATGTCCAATACAAAAAGAGATCTGAAGACCACTGCACTGTCTTACTTCTCAATATCTGGAGGGGGAAAAGAGTGAGGTGAGCAAACCACAGCTCAGTAAGGAAATTGATGCTAACAGGTAGATACTGTACCACCTACATAGCCCACGCATGCATAAAAAAAACCATGTTTCAATGTAAAATGGAAATATTGCTAGAAAATGCATTCAAACATTCATTTCCCATATAACCCTTTTTGGGAAAACAAGCATAAGATATTTCCATTTGAAAGCATGTCATAAACAGTGCTATCATAGCACGAGCATTCAAATTAAGACATTTGTTAAATCATAAATTCTCTTTGCTTTTCTCAAATCTCTTTCTTTTCTGAGTTTCTCAATTTCTCAAATCTCTGAGACAGGCATGGAATTTTCGGCAATCAAATATCCACGACGTATGGCTATAGTCAATGATCCCATGCCTCCCTGATCAGGTGTGCACAAGGCATCACTTCACCTGAAGGGGGATGGGTCAGTCCTACCCTCCGGCTTATCTCAATCAACCTCATCTCCTCATATACTCACGGTATAAGGTACGCCGTGTGTCAACTACACGATACTCGTACTCACGTGCACCCAGCACTATACATAGTATACCAATGGACAACTACACTGTTCTACATATGACCGTGGACCCAAGTCCATCTACCAACTCCAATGAACTTTTCATCCTGAACTGTGTCTCATACACCAAGCGAGCAATCAGCATGACACACAGTCATCGCAAGGCTCCAGCGTGGTACGATTTATTATTAAGGCCCAACCAGTTCCAAGGCCGTCGGCTGCATCCCCTTGGGTCCCAAACCCCCAGGTTTACCTCAACTCAGTAAAAACATGTGCGAGCTAACCCTCTAACACATTATCATTGTAAAATCACGTGCAAGTTACACTCCAGCACGGTTTATAAAATCATGAAGACGTATGCGAGTCTAACTCCAACCTAGTCAAAATCATTAAAACATGTGTGAGCTAAAGCTCCAACACCATTTCACATCTCAAATCCGATAGGTGGCTATTTTCTCTTTTTAAAAACTCAAATCATGTTTATTCACATAGCATGGCGTCCCATGCTAAACATGTAAAAACTAGCCAGCCTACCTATTATTATTTCTCAACCTTAAAATCAGCACAAGGATGAGAAAACATCAAAACATCATGAGTAGATGTAAAAGCATTGAAAACATGCATGTTAGGCTGTTTTTCCTTCCCACATCCAACTTTCACAAGTTATATCATAATACATTTCCAGTCATATTTGGTTTAATAGCTAAGCGTAATATCCCTAGCATCATAACTATAAAAATCGTAGAGAAATACGTACGAATATCTCTATCGCTAACAAACAGTCCCTTACCTCGATTTACTTGAGTGCGACTCTCTTCTTTTATTCTTCTCGCGTTCTTATCTCGACTTGCTCCGGTGTATCATCGGGAGCTGCAATTCATCCATCAAGCACTTGAGTTAACATTTCTAACTCTTATTCAACTATACATTTATCCAATGCCTTAAATATACATTTTACCCCTTCTGGTAAATCTCATAATTTATCCCAAAATCAGCACATCCAAATCATACCCACAACACAATCATCCTCTTAAGATAACTCATTCATTATTAATACTTCTACATTCCACTTTCTCACACCAGACCATTTCTAGGTTATGGTGGATTCTTTACTTTCTAGGTAGTTTCTATCATTTCTATGCATACTAATCATTTCCCACATCAATATTCAAACAAATATACTTGGGTATTTGCATTATAAACTCACCTAGCTTGATTTCCTCCTTGCTCCAATAGAAATGCACCTTGCTCCTTAAATCCAACAAATAGGGAAAATGCCTCCCAACTATGTTGTTCTTCTCTTTGATGTGAACAACTTTATCTTTAATAGCTTTCCCTCAAATCTTACTGAAAATGGCTAGATTTAGGAGTGAGAAAGCTAGGTTTTTGAGTTAAAATGGAAAGGGTGAAGTGTTTTCCCGAAATCTGTAGATTCACTGCTCCTATTTATAGAATTGACTTGATGAGATCGATATGCTCTAGGAGGAGATCGATCTAGTCCCTTTAAATCTCTCTTTTTCACGACATTTTAATCATAAGATCGATCTGTCGAAGCTGGAGATCGATATATTCCAAACAGAGAGCTAAGGAGATCGATCTATTCCCTTAAGGATCAATCTGCATTTTATAGAATGTTTTGGAGATCGATCTTGCTCCTTTGGAGATCGATCTGCCCTATACCATTGCTTAAATAAGAGCATTCTGGCTCTTCCAGATCGATCTCTCATCCTATAAGATCGATCTGACCTTCATATTTCTAGATTTTCTGCAGTTTTTCTACAGCAACACATACCAAACAATCCCTCAATTTACTTCCTTAGTCATTTTTCCATCTAATCACCTTTGAGACTTGAAAATGACATCCATTAATACTTCATACTCATTAAAACTTGTGTGAAATCTTTGTATACCCAAAGGTGCTTAATATAAACCAAATGGAAGTGCACAACTTATGCAAATCTTCCTTCCATTTTACCACACTACTCATATTCCATTTCACTCACATTCTTCCCATGTTTAAGTCCATTTCTTCATATTCATATATAATGTAACTTGTACGTACAATCACAACTCCTATTACATGTGTGTACCTTAAGCTTATGGACTTACATTACATATAATTCACATTACAAGTATATCACCACACTTATGAATTCATTTACATATATATATAAGGTTAAACCTATACGGGGTCTCACATTCTCCCCCACTTAGAAAATTTGGTCCTCCAAATTTGAACCAATCATTCTGTGAATAACTCGGGATACTTCTCCCATATCAAACTCTCCAATTCCCATGTGGCACCTTTCACGGTGTGATGTTGCCACAAAACCTTAACTAATGAAATCGTCTTGTTCCACAACACCTTCTCTTTTCTGTCCAATATCTGGATCGATCTCTCGACATATGACATATCCTCCTTAAGCTCCAACGGCTCATAGCTAATTACATGTGTTGGATCCGGGTAGTACTTCCAAAGCATAGAAACATGGAAGACATTATGAACTTCTGCTAGCTCAGGTGGTTAGGCTAGCCTATATGCTCCATCTCCCATTCTATCTAAGATCTCGAAGGGACCAATGTAACGAGGACTTAGTTTCCCTTTCTTCCCAAACCTCGTTATTCCCTTAGAAGGAGATACTCTAAAAAATACAAACTCACCCACATCAAACTCAAGTGGTCTCCGTCTCCTATCAGCTTAACTCTTTTGTTGACTTTGACCTATTCGCAGCCTCTCGCATATTATCTGAACATCCTCGGAGGCTTGTTTAACCAAATCGAGAGTGAACAACTATCTGTCACTAACTTCTTCCCAACCGATGGGCAATCGGCATCTACGACCATATAGTGCCTCATAAGGGGCCATAGCAATACTTGAGTGATAACTGTTATTATAGGCAAACTTAATCAAAGGTAAGTGATCGTCTCATGAGCCTCTAGAATCCAGCACACACGCTCTCAACATATCCTCTAGGGTCTGTATAGTCCTCTCTAGCTGACCATCGCCTAAGGATGAAAAGCGATGCTAAAGCTCAACTAGGTCCCCATCGCTTCCTGAAAATGTCCCCAAAAGTGAGAAGTGAAGCTGGCATCCCGATCGAAAACAACACTCACTGGGACTCCTTGTAATCTTACTATTTCTCGCACATACAGGTTCGCCAGTGCACTCAATGTATCTGTAGATCTCATGGCTAAAAAGTGTGTCGATTTCGTTAATCGATCTACTATCACCCATATAGCATCATGGTTCTTACGGGTTCTCGGTAACCCCATCACAAAGTACATGGTGACATGCTCCCACTTCCATGTTGGTATCGGTAGAGGTTGCAACAATCCTCCTGGTTTCTGATGCTCAACCTTTACCTGCTGACAAATGAGACATCTAGCGACATACTCAGTTATGTCTTTCTTCATTCCAGACCACCAATATACCTTTCAGAGACTCTGATACATTTTACTAGTCCCCGAGTGTACTGTATATCTTGATGAGTGAGCCTCTGATAAGATCAACTTTCTTAGCTCTGAATCCTCAGGAACACATATTCTATCTTTGAACCTTAGTACTCCATCTGAACTCAATACAAAAACTGTACCCTTCCCCTTCTGAATTTGGCTAATCATATCAATACACCATTGATCAATTTGCTGAGCTTGTCAAATTCTCTCAATCAACTTTGGTTCTAATCTCAAGCTAACAATAATCCCATAGCTGTCAATCTCAGGTAGGGTCATATCCAGACTAAGGTTTGTGAATTGTTCCAACAACTCGTGCTCTCTAACCATCATGTGCTACCAACGCGAGACTCTTTCTACTCAATGCATCAGCAACCACATTTGCCTTCCCCGAGTGGTACAAGATCTCACAATCGTAGTCCTTGAGGAGTTCAACCACCTTCTTTGTTTCATATTTAACTCCTTCTGTGAGAATAGATACTTCAGACTCTTGTGATCCATAAAGATCTGAAATCTCTCACCATACAAGTAGTGGCGCCATATCTTCAATGCAAATACTACAGCTGCCAACTCTAAATCGTGAGTGGGGTAGTTCTTATCATGATCTTTCAACTGTCTAGATTCATAAGCTACGACCCTTCCATCTTACATCAAAACGCAGCCTAGTCCTTGATGCAAAGCATCTGTATACACCGAGTAGTTCCCTGAGCTGTTAGGGATGACAAAAATTGGCGCTGTGGTTAATTTACACTTAAGTTCCTGAAAACTCCTCTCACAAGCTTCATCCCATGTAAACTCCACACTCTTCCTTGTAAGACGTGTCAATGAAGCAGCCAATCTAGAGAAACCCTCTATAAATCTTCTGTAGTAACCTGTCAAACCCAGAAAGCTTCTGATCTCTGTGATTATCCTGGGCTGTTCCCACTGAACAACAGCCTCAATCTTGGATGGATCTACTGACACCCCATCCTTCGATACAACATGGCCCAGAAAAGAAATCTGCTCTAGCCAAAAGTCACATTTACCAAGCTTGACATATAACCTTCTCTCTCGGAGGGTCTGCAAAACAATCCTCAAGTGTTGCTCATGCTCTTCTCTAGACCTTGAATATACCAATATATCATCAATGAAAACAATCACGAATTGGTCCAGGTATGGCTTGAATACTTCATTCATTAGAGCCATAAAAACTGTTGGCGTATTAGTGAACCCGAAATGCATCACCAGGAATTCGTAATGGCCATAGTGGTTGCGAAAAGCTGTCTTGGGCACATTCTCTTTCTGATTCTTCAATTGATGATACCCAGACCTCAGATCTATCTTGGAAAAGATTTGTGCTCCCCGAAGTTGATCCAATAAATAGTCAATATGTGGCAAGGGGTACTTATTCTTGATGGTAGCCTTGTTCAACATCCGATTGTCAATACACAACCTGAGGCTCCCATCTCTCTTCTTCACAAACAATACCGGAGCTCCCCATGGTAAGACACTCGGTCTTATAAACCCCTTATCTAGCATATCTTGCAACTGTTTCCTTAATTCCTCTAGCTCAACTGGAGCCATTCTATATAGTGACTTCGATATTAGCTCGGTTTCAAGCGTCAAATCTATACTGAATTCCATTTCTCTATTCGGTGGCAATCTTGGTAGGTCATCTGGAAAGACATTAAGGAATTCTCTAACCACTGGAATGTCATCCATATCTGGGTGTGCTTTGTTCAAATCCACCACATAAGCAATAAAACCTTCAAAACAATGTTTATGTCATTTTTATACTAATACACCTTACTTGCTACAAAATTCAAAACCTTTATTACTTCTTTTAAAATTTTACAACACATTCTTCGGGTAAAGAAAACGAAATGGACTTAGAATGGCAGTCTATGACAGCATGATTGGTAGCTAACCAATCCATTCCCAAGATTACATCAATGTCATACATATTCAACAAAATTAGATTGGCTGTCATGCACTTATCCCCTACCTTCACTTTACAATCTATATACACTTGCTCAGCTAATTGGCTAACTCTCATAGGGGTACTTATTAATAAAGTCCTACTCAAGTATATGGGTTCTACAAAACCTTTTAACTTTGATGCACATGCAGGTGATATAAAGGAATGCGTAGCACCAGAATCAAACAAAGCTATAACCTTCAAATTGAAAATCAAGATTGTACATTTTATCACTTCAGAAGAGGTATCAGTTGATGCCTGGTCTATCGCATACACCCTGCCTTACCCACAACTTGTTTCCCCTTTTCTTCAGTTGAGGCTTTCTTTCTTGCAGGTGGTGTAACTGTAGGAACTCTCTCTGGCTCTTTACCCCTCTGTGGGACTACCTCAACTATCTCCAGGTACTCTCTGGCATAATGCCCAAATTTACCACATCTAAAGTATCGGGTACCCTAAAGATGACATGGCCTGCCACCATGGTATCAACCACATAGTCTACATTGATCAGCAATTGGTCGGGGTCCACTAATCACTATACCCCTGGCTGGTGTCTGAGTCTGAGGCACGAAAGGTCTAGCAGCCTTCTTCTGTGACTCATTGGTCTCTCTCTGATGCTTACTAGTGCCTCGCTGTCCAAACCTAGCACTCTTACCAACTCCCGGCTTCCTTGGACCCTTGTCCTTACCCCAACTAAACTCAAAAATGTGTAGGTCATAATCTTGCTCACACAGTTAGGCCCGTTGCACAGCCTCTCTATAGGTAGAAATATCAAATGGGGCCAACTTCGCTCGGATTGAACGCTTGAGCCTATCTACAAATCTACGAACTCTAATAGCCTCACTCCTAATCGAGTCTGAATCATATCTGCCCAGTGACGTGAATCGTGTCTCGTACTCATCCACAGTTTGGTTCCCTTGAGTCAAATTCAAAAACTCCATATGTAACCTATGTCGAGCGGTATCTGGGATGTATTGCTCTCTGAAAACACCCAAGAACATATCCCAAGTGATAGCCATACCCTGAGCTCTCAACATAAGCCTGGTGGACTTCCACCAGTGCTCTGTTTCGCCTCTCAATACAAAGGCCGTAAGCGGTACTCTCTCCGTAGCCGAACACCTACAGAAGTCAAACAGTTTCTCCATTTGGCTGATCCAGTCCTCAGCCATTGTCGGATCCTTTATCCTGCTAAAAGAATGAGGCTTAAAGTCCATAAAATGCTTCAACCTCTCCATAACACAGTCATATCCATACCCCAAATCATCATCATCATACTACTGTATGGCTACTGGAGGAGGTACTAGTCGAATATGGGGATCTCGTGGCCTAACCAGTTCAGGTTGTGCAGGTGTAACATTCTCAGGTTCAAGTGCAGCTGCTGGGGGATTCGATGCAGCTTGTCCCACTGTACCAGGTGTACCCTCAAACCTCGCCATAATCTGACCCATCATGGTCATCATCGGGCGCATGTCTTCTTCTAATCGGGCTATCCAAGGATCAGAAGCCTCTATCTGTTCCTGGGGCTCATGACTAGAGGATGATCTACTGTGCCTCTCTGTCCTGTCATTTCGCCCTTGAGCTCTTGAGCTCTCTCCCCTATTGCAGTGTCTCTCAAGCATATCTCATAAGCCTGATAACTTTCCTACATTTATAACAAACGTTTAATTCACTACCAACTCCGTATACACATTTGTATCTAAATATCGCACAGTAACTTGGGGATGTATGTTTTCTTAGTTCTAAACATCGACTCACATTAAACCAACCAAGCTCCAATACCAAATCTGTCACACCCCGCTTCTGGTTGCCCTTCATCCATATATTCACTACTTACGGTTGGGCTGTGAGACGATGAAATTACTAAATTCCATATAGATTTACAACGAAAATAATTAAAACTTTAATTCACACTCCCAAGTGTGAGTAGATATACAAAATTCAATTCTATATTATAATATCTTTACATAACATCCCTATACAACTGCTAGATTTTTAACCATAATTGTGTGATACATTATAATAGATACAAAAGCTCATGTGCATACAAATCTTTATACCTTTGCAACCGATATGAGATGTCCAATACAAAAAGAGATCTGGAGACCACTGTACTGTCTTACTTCTCAATATCTGGAGGGAGAAAAGAGTGGGCTGAGTAAACCACAGCTCAGTAAGAAAATGGATGCTAACAGTTAGATATTGTACTACTTACATAGCCCATGCATGTATAAACAAAACCATGTTTCAATGTAAAATGAAAATATTGCTAGAAAATACATTCAAACATTCATTTCTCATATAACCCTTTTTGAGAAAACAAGCATAAGATATTTCCATTTGAAAATATGTCATAAACAGTGCTGTCATAGCACGAGAATTCAAATCAAGAGATTTATCAAATCATAAATTCTCTTTGCTTTTCTCAAATCATTTCTTTTCGTTAAATCTCTTTCTTTTCTGAGTTTCTCAATTTCTCGTATCTCTGAGACATGCATGGAATTTTCGGCAATAAAAAATCCACGACGTATGGCCATAGTCAGTGATCCCAGGCCTTAATGATCAGGTGTACAAAGGGTATCACTTTGCCTGAAGGGGGATGGGTCAGTCCTACCCTTCAGCTCATCTCAATCAACCTCATCTCCTCATATACTCATGGTATAAGGTACACCATGTGTCATCTATGCGATACTCGTACTGACGTGCACCCAGTACGGTACATAGTATACTAACGGACAACTACACAATTTTACGTACGACCGTGGACCCAAGTCCATCTACCAACTCCAATAGACTTTTCATCCTAAACTGTGTCTTATACATCAAGCAAGTAATCAGCGTAACACACAGTCATCACAAGGCTCCAACACGGTACGATTTATTGTTAAGGTCCAGCCCATTCCAAGGCCGTCGACTGGCATCCCCTTGGGTTCTAGACCCCCAGGTTTACCTCAACTCAGTAAAAACATGTGCGAGCTAACACTCTAACACATTATCATTATAAAACCACGTGCGAGTTACACTCCAGCACGGTTTATCAAATCATGCAGACGTATGCGAGTCAAACTCCAACATAGTCAAAATCATTAAAACAGGTGTGAGCTAAAGCTCCAACACCATTTCACATCTCAAATTCGATAGGCGACTATTTTCTCTTTTAAAAACTCAAATCATGTTTATTCACATAGCATGTCGTCCCATGCTAAACATGTAAAAACTAGCCAGCCTACCTATTATTTTTCTCAATCTCAAAATGAGCACAGGGATAAGAAAACATCAAAACATCATGAGTAGATGTAAAAACATTGAAAACATGCATGTTAGGCTGTTTTTCCTTCCCACATCCAACTTTCACAAGTTATATCATAATACATTTCCAGTCATATTTGGTTTAATAGCTAAGCGTAATATCCCTAGCATCATAACTATAAAAATCGTAGAGAAATACGTACGAATATCTCTATCGCTAACAAACAGTCCCTTACCTCGATTTACTTGAGTGCGACTCTCTTCTTTTATTCTTCTCGCGTTCTTATCTCGACTTGCTCCGGTGTATCATCGGGAGCTGCAATTCATCCATCAAGCACTTGAGTTAACATTTCTAACTCTTATTCAACTATGCATATATCCAATGCCTTAAATTACATCTTACCCCTTCTGGTAAATCTCATAATTTATCCCAAAATCAGCATATCCAAATCATACCCACAACACATTCATCCTCTTAAGATAACTCATTATCATTAATACTTCTACATTCCACTTTCCCACACCAGACCATTTCTAGGTTATGATGGATTCTTTACTTTCTAGGTAGTTTCTATCATTTCTATGCATACTACTCATTTTCCACATCAATATCTAAACAAATATACTTGGGTATTTGCATTAGAAACTCACCTAGTTTGATTTCCTCATTGCTCCAATAGAAATGCACCTTGCTGCTTAAATCCAACAAATGGGGAAAATGCCTCCCAACTATGTTGTTCTTCTCTTTGATGTGAACAACTTTGTCTTTAATAGCTTTCCCTCAAATCTTACTGAAAATGGCTAGATTTAGGAGTGAGAAAGCTAGGTTTTTGAGTTGAAATGGAAAGGGTGAAGTGTTTTCCCGAAATCTATAGATTCACGGCTCCTATTTATAAAATTGGCTTGATGAGATCGATCTACTCAAGGAGGAGATTGATCTGGTCCCTTTAAATCCCTATTTTTCATGACATTTTAAGCATGAGATCGATCTGTCGAAGCTTAAGATCGATCTGTTGAAGCTTGAGATCGATCTTCTCCAAACAGAGAGCTAAGGAGATCGATCTGTTCCTTTAAGGATCGATCTGCATTTTACGGAATGTTTTGGAGATCGATCTTGCTCCCTTGGAGATCGATCTGCGCTATACCATTACTCAAATAAGAGCATTCTGGCTCTTTTAGATCGATCTCTCATCCTATGAGATCAATCTGACCTTCATATTTCTAAATTTTCTATAGTTTTTCTACAACAACACATACCAAACAATCTCTCAATTTATTGCCTTAGTCATTTTTCCATTTGATCGCCTTTGAGACTTGAATCTGGCATCCATTAATACTTCATACTCATTAAAACTCGTGTAAAATCTTTGTATACCCAAAGGTACTTAATATAAACCAAATGGAAGTGCACAACTTATGCAAATCTTCTTTCCATTTTACCACACTACTCATATTCCATTTCACTCACATTCTTCCCATGTTTAAGTCTATTTCTTCATATTCATATATAATGTAACTTGTACGTACAATCACAACTCCTATTACATGTGTGTACCTTAAGCTTATGGACTTACATTACATATAATTCACATTACAAGTATATCACCATACTTGAATTCATTTACATATATATATATAAGGTTTAACCTATACGAGGTCTCACACGTGATTTGAGGACCCCGATCCACTACAGATCAGTGTAGGACATGTGGTAGACACCATAAGAGTAGGTCATGCCATCTTTTGACTAGAGTATTCTATAAGTGTGGCAAAATCGGGCATATAGCAAAGGATTGCCTAGAGTTAACAGAGTTAGCCCCACGGAAGGGCAAGGAACCAAAGAGAGCCACTGCTGATACTTCTGTCCCTAAAAGGATGGCTACAGCTAAAGAAAAGGGGAAGCAAGTTGTCGGACGCAGTCGAGTGTTTGCCTAGGACCAGAGGCCGTAGATACTTTAACAGATGTAATTAAAGGTAATAACTTACTATTCGATCTTGAATCATTCGTTTTGATTGATCCTGGTGCTACACATTCATTCATATCGCCTTTATTTGCATATAAACTACTTCCATATGTAATGCCTGTACCTTCAGGTAGGGCGTTATTTATTAGCATACCAATGAGAGATAGCTAATTAATGGAATATGTGTATAAGAATTGTAAGTTAAGAGTAAGAAATAAGGATATGTCAGCTGACTTTATCATGTTAAACATGCATGATTTTGATGTAATACTAGGATTGGATTGGTTAGCTGCAAACCATGTTGTCTTAGATTGTTATTCTAAGACGATAATGTTTTCTACGCTTGAGAAGTGTAATGTAAAGTTTTCTGAGAAGTAATGAAAGATTTTAGTCATTGTGATTAAAGGAATATGAATTGTGATACTAACTATATGGATGATATTATGAAGGTTACCTCGTCTATGTGGTTGATACGGATAAGGCACACTCGAAAGTGACAGACATTCCAATGGTTAGGGAGTTTCCTGATGTCTTTCCGGATGACTAACCAAGGTTGCCACCAAATAGAGAGATGAAATTTTTTTTATCGATTTGGTGCCTGGTACTAAGCCGATATCTAAACCACCATATCGAATGGCTTTGATTGAATTAGAAGAGCTAAAGAAACAATTGCAGGAATTATAAGATAAAGGGTTCATTAGATCGAGTGTTTCACCTTGGGGAGCATCGATTTTGTTCGTTAAGAAGAATGATGGAAGCCTCCGACTATGTATTGACTACAAGTTGTTAAATAAGTCCACCATCAAGAACAAGTACCCTCTTCCACATATAGATGATCTATTGGATCAACTTCGGGGAGCGCAAATCTTTTCCAAGATAGATTTGAGATCTGGATATCATCAGTTGAGGATTCGAACTGAGGATGTGCCCAAGACAGCTTTCCATACCCGATATGGACGTTATGAATTCTTGGTTATGCCTTTCGGGTAAACAAATGCTCTTGTAGCTTTCATGGCTTAGATGAATGGAGTGTTCAAGCCATACCTGAACCAGTTTGTCATGGTGTTCTTTAATGACATTTTGGTGTATTCGAAGTCCAGGGAAGAACACGAGCATCATTTGAGCATTGTCTTCCAGACCCTCAGGGAGAGAAAGTTACATGCAAAGCTCAGTAAGTGTGATTTCTGGTTGAATCAGATATCATTTTTAGGTCATGTTGTATCGAAGGACTGGGTGTCAGTTGATCCATCAAGATTGAAGCGGTAGTTCAGTGGGACAGGCCCAAGAATGTCACAGAGATACGTAGCTTTCTACGTTTAGCTAGATATTACCGTCAATTTCTAAAAGGTTTCTCTAAATTGGCTACTCCATTGACTCGTCTCACTCGGAAGAATGTTGCATTTGAGTGGGATAACGCATGTGAAAAGAGTTTTCAAGACCTAAAGCAGTGACTGACCACCGTACCTATTCTCACCATGCTGAACAGCTCAAGAGGTTTCTCAGTGTATACAGATGCATCTAGACAGGGACTAGGCAGTGTATTGATGCAAAATGGGAAGGTAATTGCTTATGGATTCAGGCAACTTAAGGAACATGAGAAGAACTATCTGACCCATGATTTAGAGTTGACAACCGTAGTGTTTACATTGCAGATATGGCGCCACTACTTATTTGGTGAAAAATTTTAGGTATTTACTGATTATAAGAGCCTTAAATATTTATTTTCATAAAATGAATTGAATATAAGGTAGAGAAAATGGTTAGAGCTTACAAAAGATTATGATTGTGAGATACTTTATCATCCAGGTAAGGCGAATGTTGTAGCTGATACCTTGAGCAAAAAAAGTCTTGGGATGGTATCATACATGATGGTCAGGGAACATGAACTGTTAGAACAGTTTACTAGCCTTAGTTTGGATATAGACCCTTCTGATACTGACAGTGACTGTGTGATAGCTAGCCTGAGAGTGGAACTGGATTTGATTAATCGAATACGACAAGCTCAGTGTACTGACTGACAGTGTATTGATCGAGTAAGTCAGATACAGATGGGTAGTGTGACTGATTGTACAGTTAGTGATGATGGCCTACAGAGGTTTAGAGATAAAATTTGTGTTCCCAATGATCCACAGCTAAAGAGATTGATATTGTCAGAAACTCATTCATCGAGGTACACATTGCATCCGGGGAGTAATAAGATGTTTCAAAATCTTTAAAAAGTGTATTGGTGGTTAGACATGAAGAAAAATGTTGTAGAGTTTGTGGCGAAGTGTCTCATATGTCAGCAAATTAAGGTAGAGCATTAGAAACCTACTGGGTTATTACAGCCTCTACCTATACTGATATGGAAATGGGAGCATGTCACCATGGATTTCATTATGGATTTACCGAGGACCCGAAGGAACCATGATACCATATGGATGTTTGTGGATAGATTGACGAAGTCAGCTCACTTCTTAGCTATGAAATCCATGGATACTCTGAGTACCTAGGCAAATTTATATGTACGGGAGATTGTGAGGCTACATGGCATTCCAGTGAGTATTGTGGAAAAAAAGGGTTTATTTTCTACACATGTATAGTTAGCTATTTTAGGAGATTTTGTAACAGCTTGTATCCCTAGAATTAAGCTGATTTAATTAGTTTCCTTTTCTGTTAGAGTATCCCATAAATCATGGGATCTAATGTGATCTAGTTAGTTTCCTTTTTATTGCTAGGTTTTTTGTATAAAGCTACCTCTTTGGTGTGCAATAGAAAATATGAAAAATCACGTTTCTTTTCTATGTTTTTCACATGGCATCAGAGCTTTAGGTTCTCTTAACATTAGAAGCTTTGGCCTTCATCGTCACTCTGCTACTCTGTTTTTTTTGAGTTTAAAACAAAATATCTTACAAAAATTCTGTTTAGCCCATTCAGTCTTCTTTCTGCTTCACACGATCTGCCTTAATAGCCTAGAGATCACGTGGAAGATGTCGGAAGTTGCAGAGATGACCACTACAGCACAATCAGGGGAGATTGTTTGTTCACAAAAACCAGGAGAATTACAAAATATCCAGGCTGCATACAGGTTGGATGGAAAAAATTACCTTAAATGGTCTCAACTTGTTCGTACTGTGCTAAAAGGAAAAGGGATGATCAGCCATCTTATGGGTACGGGGCCAAAACCAGGAAATCCTTGTTTTGAAGCATGGGATGCAGAAGATTCCATGATCATGGCATGGCTGTGGAATTCTATGACCCCTGAGATTAGTGATACATGTATGTTCTTGCCTACTGCCAAGGATATTTGGGATGCAATTCAACAGACGTATTCTAAAGCCAGAGATGCGGCTCAAGTATACGAGGTTAAGGTGAAGACGGTTGCTGCAAAGCAAGGAAGTAAAACAGTTACTGAATATGCCAATCAATTGAAATATTTGTGGCAGGAACTTGATCATTATAGGGTGATAGAAACCAAATGTTCTGAAGATGCTGCTGTTCTAAAGAACTTCATTGAGCAAGATAGAGTCTATGATTTTCTTGTGGGACTTAATCCAGAATTTGATCAAGTGAGAATCCAGATTCTTGGCAAGCAGGAAGTTCCATGTTTTAACGAGGTAGTGGCACTGATTCGAGGTGAGGAAAGCAGAAGAGGCCTAATGCTTGAACCACAGAGCATGGACAGCTCTGCTATGGTGGCTAGTGGTGGCAATAATTCAGCCACGAAGGTGGAAAGGGCATTTAGCCAAACAAAAGCTCAAAATTCTGATTACAAGGATAGCTTGTGGTGCACTTATTGTAAGAAAGCACGCCATACTCGTGAACGATGTTGGAAGCTTCATGGAAAACCTCCAAGCCGAGAGTGGGGACAAAAAGGAGAACAGTCAAAGAACAATAGGCAGGCCCATGTTGCTTCAGTAAAACATATTGAGTAACACCACAGGAGTTAGGCGGTCTCAATCCGGAAGAGGTCGAGAGGGTGAGATCTCTTATTGGTAATCTAGACAAACCTTCAGGTACTTGTTCATTGGCATATTCAGGTGAGTTTCCATCTTCTATTGGATTAAATGTCTCGGGTACAACCTTTTCCAACTCTTGGATCATCGATTCAGGAGCTACCGATCATATGACCCACTCACCAAAATTTTTTTTCACATATTTCCCTTGTCCAAGCAATAAAAAAATAGCCACAGCCGATGGTTCTTTGACCACTGTAGCAGGTGTAGGAGATGTCAAAATAAGCCCATCAGTGATCTTAAAGAATGTTCTCCATGTCCCTAAATTGTCCACAAACCTTGTCTCTATCCAAAAACTCACACAAGATTTATGTTGCAATGTGGTTTTTTATCATAATTATTGTGTATTTCAGGACAAGGATTCGGGGAAGATGATTGGACATGCTAGAGAACGGGATGGGCTCTACTACCTCGAAGCACCAAGTCAGTCAAGCATTACCAAGGGCAAATTACCTCATTCTTTTGTTTCAGAGTTATTTTCATCCAATAAAGAGCAAGTTTGGCTTTATCATCGCCGACTTGGACATCCATCATTTAGGGTTCTTAAAATTCTATTTCCTTCTTTATTTAAAGGTCTAGATGTTGAAAATTTTCATTGTGAAGTGTGTGAACTTGCTAAACACAAACGGGTATCTTTTCCAATTAGTAATAAAAGAAGTTCCATTCCTTTTTATCTCATTCACAGTGATATTTGGGGTCCTTCTACTATTCCTAATGTTTCTGGGGCAAGATGGTTTGTTTCATTCATTGATGATTGTACTCGTGTTACTTGGATTTTTTTGCTCAAACATAAATCTGATGTCAGTACTGTTCTCCCAAACTTTTGTTCTATGATTAGGAATCAATTTGGGGTCAATATCAAGAGGTTTAGGTCGGATAACGCTAGGGATTATTTCAATCAAGTCCTAACTTCATACTTTCAGAAGGAAGGGATACTACATGAGTCATCTTGTGTTTATACCCCACAACAAAATGGAGTAGCAGAAAGGAAAAATGGTCACCTTCTTGAATCAACCCGAGCCTTTTTGCTCCAAAAAAATGTGCCTAAATCTTTTTGGGGGGAAGCAGTTCTTACAGCTGCTCATCTTATAAATCGTTTGCCTTCCAGAGTCTTAGGATTCAAGAGTCCAATGGACATACTCTCAACATTCTATTCTAATCTACACACTACAAATAATCTTGTCCCTAGGATATTTGGGTGCACGTCATTTGTCCATGTCCATAGTCAAAATAGGGAGAAGTTAGATCCAAGGGCATTAAAATGTGTCTTTGTGGGATATTCTTCGACTCAGAAAGGTTATAAGTGTTACCATCCTCCATCAAAGAAGTTCTATGTCTCGATGGATGTTACTTTCAATGAACAAGAGTCTTATTTCACCACTTCTTATCTTCAGGGGGGGAATTCAATAATGGAAGATAAGGATAGGGGAGATTTTTTACTTGATCTGTCATCCCTTCCCATGTCTAAACCAGTTTTCTCGCCTTGTTCACCTTGTTCCACTATGTCAAACCCTGTGACTGTGTCTGAGTCCGTATACGAGTCCGAGTCAAATCCTGTGTCTGAACCTGTGCCAGAAAATCCCCCAGAAAAAATAGACTCTGCTCTTGAGAATGTGAGATTTGGCAAGGGCAAGGTGTTTTCAAGGAAGAAGATGGTTATCCCTGAATCTGTGCAAGTCCAAGACTCCAACCCAGATCCTGAGAATGAGGTAACAATTTCTAATCCATCACTACCAGTTGAAACTGAATTTTGTGTAAGCAATAATGACCAGGACCTTCCCATTGCTGTTAGAAAAGGGACTAGAGAGTGTACAAAACGACCTTTATACCCTCTTGCACACTTTTTGTCTTTTAAAAACTTTTCACCATCTCATAGAGCCTTCCTTGTGAGCTTAAACACCATTGTCATTCCTACCACCTTATCCGAGGCTTTGTCCAATGAGAAATGGAAACAAGCTATGAATGTGGAGATGGAGGCGTTAGAAAAAAATAAAACTTGGGAGTTGGTGAAGTTGCCGGTAGGAAAGAAACCTGTGGGATGTAAATGGGTTTATACAGTGAAATATAAAGCAGATGGATCGATAGAGAGGTATAAGGCAAGGTTGGTAGCAAAGGGTTATACTCAAACCTATGGAATTGATTACCTAGAAACCTTTGCTCCAGTTGCGAAGATGAATACTGTTAGAATCTTATTGTCATTAGCAGCTAATTATGGTTGGCAATTGCAGCAATTTGATGTCAAGAATGCATTTTTACATGGAGAACTAGAGGAGGAGATTTATATGGAGGTCCCGCCAGGTTATGGAAATAATTTGGCTGCTCATACTGTGTGTAAGTTAAAAAAGGCCTTGTATGGACTTAAGCAATCACCACGAGCATGGTTTGGAAGATTTGCGAGAGTTATGATGGCCATGGGATATAGACAAAGCCAAGGGGACCATACGCTGTTCATTAAACACTCGCCTTCAGGGGGAGTCACAGCTCTCTTGGTATATGTAGATGACATAATAGTAACAGGGAATGATGATAAGGAGAGAGAGTTTCTAAATCAGTGTTTGGCTAAGGAGTTTGAGATCAAGGCGCTAGGGAGGTTGAAATATTTTCTTGGGATTGAGGTGGCTCACTCTAGGCAGGGCATTTTCATCTCCCAACAGAAGTATGTTACAGATCTCCTCAAAGAAACAGGTAAGACAGCTTGCAAACCAGCAAGTACCCCAATAGATCCAAATCTTAGACTTGGAAAGGCAGAGGAGGATGCTCCAATAGACAAAGAAATGTATCAACGCCTAGTAGGAAGACTCATTTATTTGTCTCACACACGACCTGATATAGCATATGCGGTGAGTGTAATTAGTCAATTCATGCATAGCCCGAAGGAAGTTCATCTGCAAGCAGCCCACCGAGTGCTACAGTATCTCAAGGGCACACCAGGAAAAGGTATTTTGTTCAAAAGGAATGGAGGTTTAGTACTTGAGGCATACACGGATGCCGATTATGCTGGGTTGATTGTTGACAGGAGGTCAACCTCTGGATATTGCACCTTTCTTGGCGGAAATCTTGTGACGTGGAGGAGTAAGAAACAGAATGTGGTAGCACGGTCTAGTGCGGAGGCAGAATTCCGAGCAATGGCTCAGGGGTTGTGTGAATTACTTTGGTTGAAGATCATCTTAGAAGACTTGAAGATTAAGTGGGATGGTCCAATGAGGCTCTATTGTGATAACAAGTCTGCAATCAGCATAGCTCACAATCCAGTACAACATGATCGAACAAAACACATTGAAATTGACAGACACTTCATCAAAGAAAAGTTGGAGAGCGGGTTGATTTGTACACCTTATGTGTCTACACATGGCCAACTTGCTGATGTGCTCACCAAGGGATTAAATAGTTCAATCTTTCAGAATATTGTATCCAAGCTGGGAATGGAGAATACCTATTCACCAGCTTGAGGGGGAGTGTGGAAAAAAAGGGTTTATTTTCTACACATGTATAGTTAGCTATTTTAGGAGATTTTGTAACAGCTTGTATCCCTAGAATTAAGCTGATTTAATTAGTTTCCTTTTCTGTTAGAGTATCCCATAAATCATGGGATCTAATGTGATCTAGTTAGTTTCCTTTTTATTGCTAGGTTTTTTGTATAAAGCTACCTCTTTGGTGTGCAATAGAAAATATGAAAAATCACGTTTCTTTTCTCTGTTTTTCACAAGTATTATGTTCGACAAGGATTCTCACTTCACTTCTCACTTCTAGAAACATTTTCAGGAAACCATGGGAATCCAACTGAGTTTTAGCATAGCTTTTCATCCTCAAACCGATGGTCAGTCAGAGAGGACCATCCAGACATTGGAGGATATGTTGAGAGCTTGTGTAATAAACTTTAAAGGCTCCTAGGATGATCATTTGCCATTAGCTGAATTCGCCTATAACAATAGTTATCACTTGAGTATTGGGATAGCACCGTATGAAGCATTGTATGACCGTAGGTGTCGTTCTCCGATTGGATGGGAAGAAGTGGGTGATTAAGAGATATTTTCTCTCGATTTAGTTAAGCAAGCCTCTGAGGATGTTCAATTGATATGTGAGAGATTAAGAAGAGCTCAGAGCAGATAAAGAGCTGTGCTGACACGAGATGAAGGCCATTAGAATTTACAGTAGGTGAGTCAGTATTCTTGAAAGTTTCTCCCTTCAAGGGAATAATGAGATTCGGGAAGAAAGACAAGTTGAGTCCTTGCTACATTAGACCCTTTGAGATCTTAGATCGAATGGGTGATAAGGCCTATAGATTAACATTGCCATCTGAGCTAGTAGGCATCCATAATGTCTTCCATATTTTGACACTTCGAAACTATCATCCGGATCCGGCACATGTGATTCAGTATGAGTCATTGGAGCTCAGTGAGAATAGGTCTTATGTAGAGAAGCCGATTCGGATATTGAACAGAAAAGAAAAAGTGTTACTGTCTAAGACAATCTCTCTGGTTAAGGTTCTCTGGCAGTACTACACTTCGGAGGAAGCTACGTAGGAATTGGAGAGCCTGATGCGAGAGAAGTATCCAGAGTTGTTTGATGGTCGACTTGGTTTA
This sequence comes from Firmiana major, assembly GCA_033439115.1. Taxonomy (NCBI): domain Eukaryota; kingdom Viridiplantae; phylum Streptophyta; class Magnoliopsida; order Malvales; family Malvaceae; genus Firmiana; species Firmiana major. Next base: position 6,782,543 of record CM065909.1, read on the forward strand.
AATTTGGAGGACTAAATTTCTTCAGGTGGGAAGGTGTAAGATCCAAAAATTTACATGTAATCCTTGTGAGTTGTGATGTATAGACAAGTCACAATTTATATAAATTATGAGGAATGGATGTTTTGAAGTTGTAAATGTGTATGAAATGAAAAATGGATGGTTAAGTAAATTAAATACCAATATAACAGTGATTTAGGATGAAAGTTACAGCAGAACTGCTTCAGGAAGGGAGCAGATCGATCTTCTTAGCAATACAGATCCATTTCCTTACGTCTCAGGTTACAACAGATCGATCTCATTTTAAGGCCAGATTAATCTCCTGCTTAGGGGTAGATCGATCTCATTAAGCCTGAAAGGTCGATTTCGAGGTGAAAAATGCAGGGCAGATAGATCTCATATGATTAGCAGATCGGTCTCATAGAGACAGTTCTATAAATACTGGACCTCTGCAACCTCTGTTTCATGAGATTCACTATTCCATTCAAGAACCAAAGCTACACCTAACATTTCAACACTAGGAAACTTCAGTTTGCAATTAGTTTTGAGTGAGTTTTAGTTGAGCAAAGTTGTTCTTGGTAAATAGGAGTGTAACATAGTTGGAAACAAGAGATTGGAATCAAAGATTAAACGAGTAAGGAGGATTCTACCAATTTTGGAGAAAAAGAGGAAAATATCAGCTAAGTAAGATTTAACTCACCAAGTTGATATATGTTAAACTAGGTGTATCGGTGAGCTGATTGGTATATGTATGAATTCTTGGAAACAAAAGGATCATGAAAAATGAGCATGACCTAGCTATTGGCATGGAAGTGAGAAAATGATGAGAGAATGGTGTTGGCATAAATCTATTGGAGGAATATGCATGTATGGAAGATTGTAAAGTAGTTTTATGAAATGAATAAATTTGAAATAAGGAAGAACGAATATAGCTAGATGGGAAATATGGTATAATATCATAATGTAAGAAAGTGATGAGTTGATGTATTGAGTTGTGATTATGCAAGTAAAACGAGTATAATATGGTATACTAACGTAAATACGTATAACAGCTTTGAAAATCACATTGGAAGCTGATCGGACTGCAAGAGTGAGCAACATCGAGGAAGAGAGGTCACTTGAAGTGATCCGAGTTAAAGGAATTTTGTGAGTAGCTAGAGATAGCTACACGTATTTTGAATAGCATTTTGATATTATATGCTATATGAATTCCCATGAATAGGCATGATGTGTGATAGAAATCAATGAGGATAACTGTGTTTTATCCAAAAATAGGGTGAAAATACCTTAGAAGCATATTGTGGCTAAAATTCATGAGTTGCATGATCGAATGGCTAATGTTTTTCAAGTATATGAGAAAACATGCACATTTGAGTGCTTATTTGATTTAATTGGGTGAATTGTGATTTGAATAGCCATCTATCAAGTTTTGTATAAAAACCATAAGTGCTAGAGATTACTCGCACTATATTTTGAGATATGCATCACATAGTAATGAAGTATATACTCATACTACATTGTTATGCTATTTATGCATGTTAGAGTACTGGGAGCATTGCTCATACTCAGATTGTGATTAGTGCATTATAGAGTATTGGGAGCTATGCTCATACTCAGTTTTACATGATAGAGACTGGCTATTTTGCTCGTACTCAGTTTTTAATATATTATACATAATAGAGTATTGGGAGCTTTGCTCATACTCGTGTTTATACATAACATAGTGTTGGGAGCATTGCTCACACTAGAGTTGTGATATTTTGATATGGTCATGTTGGGAGTTTTACTCACACATATCGGATTTGAAAAAAGCATGAAACAGTCGTGTTGGGAGCCTGTGCTAACTGTGTGTCGCACTGATATATATATATATATATATATATTTATATATATGCTAACACGTGCATTATTTTGAGATAAGGCCGAGGGCTATCGAAATAACCCATGGTATGAGGACTAAGACTCATGGCGAGCATCCGACTATGAGATATATCCAAGGTACGAGGACTAAGACTCATGACGAGCATCCCGACCTTGAGATAAGGTTCATGGAGTACTGTGTACCATGTATGTCACATGGAGCGCGTTGTACCGTGAGTACTTGATGTACTTGGATAGGACTGGTTAGCAGTGGGAGTAGGATCCAGTGGGATCTGGTGTGTTCTGGGATCAGGTCTTCTGTTGAGAGCTGACGGTAGAGATTTAACCCACCTCCCGTTACAGCAATTGTGAGACACCACACACCGAGTACTGTGTAGCCTAGGATCACGAAAAATGAGTTATGATCATACACTCGGAACATGTAGTCGCCTATCTCAATTTTCTTTTCATGCAATGTGAATCAATATTTATTGATTGAATTATCACATGGTTTCATGATATGAAAATGTGAATTTCTGAGTTGTAAAAAGGGTAACCCAAGGGATGGGTGAGGCCCAGATTTCCATGTTTTTAAACATGATGAATGTCATATTATTTGATTTAACTAAATGGCATGATAAATATAAGATTTGTGAATTTACATGAGAAATGCAGTATTTATGCATAAATTGCTGAGGTTGTTAAACCAACATATTTCCAATTTTATAACTGATGTTTTGTATCTATATATATTGCATAAAAGCTTTGAGCAAGATGCATGCTTTAGATACAGATAAGGTAAGGAAATGATTTCGAGGCAAAAGCATGGTATTTTGTAGATAGTGTGATTGTCTACTTGCTTGCTTGATTTCCTTACTGAGCTGTGAGCTCACCCCCTTATTATTTCCCTCTTTTCACAGCATCCACAGTAGGTGGACATGGCTCAGGACTGATATTCCCTGATCCACTGCATATCCATCTTGCGAGAGGTATACACACTCGAACAATTTGTACTGAACAATGTAAAAGCACAGTTATGTAAACTAATGTATGATCGGGATGTATATGTACAATTATTTGTATTAATGTAGAAAAGAATATTAATTTCTAAATATGTTATGAATGAATGTGAATAGGTGACTAATATCGAATCACAGCCCAACTATTTGGTGTAGAGTGATGACAGAGGAAGAGGTAAGTAAAATGTGAAAAATTTATGGTGATTTTGGTAGGTCACGTGTGAGAGAAGGGCGTGACAGAATGATATCAAAGTAGTGTTGGTCTGATGTGAATCGATATTAGTAATTAGGAAAATATACATCCCCATAGTACTGTGCTTTGTTCAGTTACAATTGTATATACGAGATGGAAATCAGACTAATTAATGGTTATAAATGCAGGGATTTAGCCATTATGGTTAATACTAGCTGTAGTAGAGGAGCTAAAGATAGGGCTCGAGGCCGTAGAGGTAGGCCAGAGACCCGAGATTAGACTGTTGGTCCCAATGAGGTATCGGAGAGTTTCGAGGCATGTTTTGAGAGACTAGAGCGTAGTCTCGAGATTATAATGGAGAAACTGGAACAGACTATGTCAAGAGGACAGGGACAGGATGCAGAGACTACGCCGGGGGAGGCAGCTGCACCTGATACACCTACACCCCCGGCCTGTTCAGGATACACTGTCTCATGTTGCTCCACGACAAGGAGGTAATGTTTTGGGGTACGGTTGTGATTTGGACAGACTCCGATAATTCTAGAAGCTTGGACCTCCAACTTTTCGTGGGATTAAGGACCCAATGTTTGCGGAGGAGTGGATATGAGAGATAGAGAACTTGTATGGATTCTTTGAGTGTATGACTTCAGAGATGGTTGCATTTGCTGTGTTCCTACTGAAGGGGACGGCAGAGCATTGGTGGAAGTCCACCCGACCTATATTGAGAGCCCGACATACAGAGATCAGTTAGGAGATATTTTTGGATGCCTTCAGAAGGCAGTTTGTTCCAAATACGGCTCAGCGGAGGCTACAAGCCAAATTTTTGGATTGAACTAGGGGAGTCATTCAGTGGATGAATATGAGACCAGATTTTTATCCCTAGGAAGGTATGACCCTGACACTATGAGTAGCGAGACCAGAAAGGTTCGTCGGTTTATCGATGGACTGAGACCAGTATTGCGGTCTAAACTGGTTCCATTCGACATCTCTACCTATGATGAGGCAGTGTGCAGGGCGCAACTCTGTGAGCAAGATTATGAGAGGAATGTCTCAAAGTTCAGAACAGTCAGAAAGGGTAGAGACAGAGATAGAAAGAGGCCAGTAAATGACAGTGCTCGAGGTTTCGAATATCGAGGAGAGAGGAGACTCTTAGGTACGAGACCAAGGATCAAGGAAGTACAGGAGAAGACTGTTAGATCTCCTGCATACTCGGCTATAGCTCCAGCCAAAAGAGTTGTGATTGGAGGATCAAGGCCTGATACGCCCTGAAGGTATAGTCCACAAGTGCACGGGTCGTACAAGTAATAAAGGGACTTGAGTCCCAGAATTATCATCCCACAGAGAAGTTGACTAGCCTAATTAAGTACCAGTTAATCTTACCATAAGTATATTCTACCAAATTATGAAATTAAAGTGGGTGATCAACTAAGACTAAAATTAAAAGTACTGAAAATAATAACACTAAAAACTAAGCAACAATAAAACTGAGCTAAAAATTACTTACAATACTCCACTCAAGCAACTACCTACAAAAGAAAATTAAAACAATTAGTTACGTAATCAAAATGAAATGCTAAAATAAAGAACAAAATTAATTAAGCTAAAATTAAACAAACCTAAGGTAAAATGTGAAAGTAATTAAATTAACTAAGAAAATGCAATTTAAACTAACTTAATTTCTAATAAGATACAAATCTACTTACCTAAAGAAATTCTTAAACTTAACTCTAACTAAATGCTAATAAAACAAAATTTAACTAATGCATGCAAATAAATTTATTCTAAATTAATTCTAAATATAACTCATAAAATACTAAACTAAAAATTAAATCCTAGCATGTATAAACTAAAATTAACTATTAACTAAGACTTAAAACTAAAGATTAAATTAACAACTTAAAATATTAAATTTACCTATCAATTACCACTATCCTAACTAATATCAATAAAAACAACCAAAAATGCAATAGACATCAAATTGCAAAGAAGCAATAGCCAAACGTGGCCTTAGACAACATTAAAACAAAGTAATCCCGATAAGCTGGTATTATTCATTGTCTTTCCAACTTTTGCATTTCCAGCATGCTCGGTTATGTCCTCAGTTCAGGTCCTTCATACATGCTCTCGGTCTGCTTGCTGAAGCACACGTCCAAGCCTGTTGTCTGCTGCATTCGGTCTGTCCACACCTCTCGGCTTTGCCCAGCTCACTGCACGTACTCCTCGCTACTCCAAGAGATAAGTTCACATACTGCTAGCTTGTCTCGCAATATAAGTTCAGTCTCTGCTCTTGCTACTAAGTCTTGCTTCTACTGTTGCTAATCCAGCTCCCAGTTTTGTCCTATATTGCTACTAGTGTTGCTGATCTGTTTCTTTTTACTGTTGTCTTCAGATGCTGTCACGACCCAAACTACCCAAAAATCAGAGTTAATTTTTCGCGTTTTGTTATTTTCTTTATTAAATTCTTATCTGTCCTCTGATCGTGACCACACTCCACTAACAAATTGGGCTGTGCGTCAATGCCAGTCCCACCATTCAATTTCCATCTAACTTATTTCTTCTCCAGTCATTTATAATTATTTACATTATTTATACATCCCCTAAAGTTACTTACAAATATGTTACTGTGCTATGCTTATGTAGATACAATATGTACAAGTGTATATACCTTATGTTGATGGGCAGCAGCGGATATCCGGAATGCAGTACTGAGTCGCCTCAACTTCAACTGGAGATTATCTGTGGGAGAAAATGAAAGGGGTGAGCACATCAAGCTCAGTAAGGCAATCCTACGAACATAGGTAACCATACTACCTACATGAACGTGGTGCCATGCATAAACCACCCTTTCTCCACACATTTTAAAATAGATGCTATGAGTCATGATGTTATGTAAATCAAGTTTGCACGAAACATTCAACATGCAAGTATATTCAAAATCATATCTTTCTCGTTTAAAATTTCACAGTAAAGTCAGGACTCGACCCCTCCTTCGGGTGATCCTGACTCACACAAAACCATGAAAACGGTTTACATCACACGTGGGTTTTAAAAAGCATGAATATACCCATCATGCACATTTAATTAAAAACTCAGTTTAAATCATCGTAAAAGTCATCAACATGCGAGACTAGGCAACGTCTGTATATAGGCAAATAACTAGGACTATGGCCATATCTGTCCTTGGGAGTTCCTCAGCTACACGGATCCTAGTGTGCGGGTTCTCACCATGATCGGGAACCGCCCAGGAGGTGGGTCAATCCATCCCGTCAGTCTTATCCGATCCCAGGCATCCGAAGATGCTGCATCCGGAGATGCCGTATCCGAAGATACAACACGGTACATCGTACTCCATGCTACTTGCACGGTACATCGTACTCCGTGAACCCATATAACATCTCTATACTCATGCCATGTCTCAAAACGCACGTGCGAGCCTATTTAATCGGTGACACACAGTCTACCCGATGCTCCAAACACGGCTCATCGCATGTTCTCATAAATCAGTGCGAGCGATGCTCAGCACTCTCATCAAAACAAGTAAACTGGCAGAGCTCGCTTTACATCCTCACAAGGCCGCCAACCTCATCCCTCACTCTCACCCCACCTAAGAGGTCTTTTGAGCCTGTTGGGCCTTTTGGCTGACTCCAAGGGCAGATAGCGGTACTCCACAAATCCGGTAAAACTAGTGCGAGCTAAGCTCAGCACTCTGTATATATATATAAATCACATGAAAATCTTATAAAAGCTGGTGCGAGTTAGACTCTAGCACCGTGTCACGAAAAGCATGTGAAATCTGGTGCGAGTTATACTCTAGCACCTATGCATGTAAAACTCTAGTGCGAGCTCTCGCTCTAGCACTAATGTGTGCATCACACAAATCGACAACATCGTGCGAGTTGAGCTCTAGCACGTCACATGTCAATAAAAACACGTAGGCGGCTCTGTTTCCTCAAAACAGTTTTCAAAAAAACAATATCACGTTGAAAGTATGCAATGCTGTGCATTTTCTTTCAAGGTGAGCCAGCCTACTCATGCATGCATCAAAACACCTCCAGAACGAGCAGGAACCTCTTGTCCTTGCTCCTCCCAATTTTTCCTAAATTTTTAGATTTTACCCTTGACAAGGGTATTTTAGTAATTTGCCTATTCGGGGCACTAAAATTATTGTTCGACCTCTAGACCCTTCAGATAAATTTTAAAGACTGCATATGAATTTAAAATTTTGTAGAGTTTACCTCTAGCAGTCCGTAGAATTCCCTTACCTTATTTTCCTGTCGAGTCTGACCTTTTCTTTTCCAATGTTGTCTCGTCGCGCAGTCCGATATGCTCCAAATCAAATGCCCGGAACTGCGTATTAATATTCCTCAGGTCAGATATTATACAATTTAATCGTATTTAATATTTTCTGGGCTTAATTTAAATCATTGGGCCCGTTTACCCCTATTGGGCCCGATTGCACCTTAATGGGCCTTAATCGGCCTTAAGCCCGTTTTCCACTTAATTTTTACTTTATCGAGGCCTATTGGGCTCATTGGGCCCACCAATAATTTATTGGGCCTCGTTCTAATTCTCGAATAGCTAAATCGATTATTTACGACAATTTATCTAAATTTCCATAATTTAATTCAATTTATGCGGAAATTAAATCAATATCACGCATAACGAGGTAATTATCGTAAATAAGGGTCACTTACTCGAGATTCCATGCTAGTCCGTAAATCGAGGCTGTCTCGAGCCCTCGGTGGATGCCAATCGTCGAGCTACACAATTAAATATATTTTCCGGGTAAACTTTCAGTCGATAATTAATTAAATAAAATATTCCAAATTTAAATCGGGTCAATTTGACCGCTTATCGACTTACCCGAAGCTCGATTGCATCATAGGAATTTTCCCCAATTTTTTCCTCTTTTTCTTTTTCCCTTTTTCTCCTTTTTTTCTCTCTTTTTGGCTGAACCGGTTCAGTCCGGTTCGGACCGGTTCAGACCGTCGGTTCACCCCGGTCTGGCCGGTTCACAGTCGGTTCACTGCCTTGCCGGCCGATTCTCCGCCGGCTTCCACCGCCAATCGCTCCGCTGGGTCGTCCGCATCTCAGATCTGGGCTCGGCTTCGCCCAAGGCCGCCGGAAAGTCTCCGGTCCGGCCGTTCTCCTCCTCCGTCGGTACCCACTTTCCTCTCTTGCTGTTTTCGGCGCCGTCCGCCGGTTTCGGTGGCTGCCACCACCGCCAATCTGCTCACCGTCACCTGGGCTTCCGAAATCGAGCCTTGGTGGGGCTCGAATCGCCGCCGTTCGCCGCCGGTGGCCATCTCTTCTCCCGCGGCTTCTCTTCCGTTTTTTCGCCGGATTCCGGCGTTCCCACGACGCGTCGTCGCCGCTGATAGGTCGCCTGAGGTCGGGCCGTCTTCGCCGGCCCTTGTCTGGGGTCCCTGGCCGCCGGACGGTTCGCCGGTGGCCTCCTCGGTTTCGGCTCCCTTTTTCTTTCGCGTTTCGCGATTTTCATTTTCAGTCTCCTTTTTTTTATTTTTTTTATTTTTATTATTATTATTTATTTTAATTATTACACTATTCCTTAAAATACTATAAATACCCAAAATATCTCTTAAAATTATTATTTTATTCTTATTCAATTAATTTAATTTTTATTTAATTTATTTATTAAATTTTAACCTCTTTTTCGGGTATAATTTCTCCGTATTTTCGGGATATTGTCCCGGGTGACTTTTCGGTATATTTTTCGATTATTTTCGGGATTATTTTTTCGAACTAAAAATTCCAATTAATCCCGATTAATTCCAATAAATTAATATCTTGATCAATTTAACCCAAAATAATTTTATTTCATCTTTATTGACCAAGATTTCTCAAATCCATATTTTAATTAAATTTTTCTTATCGAAATTATACCGACCTTTGGTCTTTTGACCATTTTGCCCTTACACGTGTTCGGGATTAATTTAACCCGACTTCCTTCGTACTTTCCCCATCTTTTCTTATTTAATTTTCGTATTTTAATTAAATTCGGGTCTTACAGATGCACCCTGCACACTCTCGGTACCGTGAATGTTGCATATCACAGCATTCCGCATCAACATTTTTGCAATTCTCAGCAATGCAAATCTGGAAATAGATAAAACAAAAGCATTAAATTGTAGTATGTAAGTTCAAGGCAGTGAATAAACTATGGCAAACTTAATATGACTGAAATGAAAAGCTAGAATAGGAAAAGGAAAGTAACAGTAAATCACACTTAAAACAGAGGAGAACAGAAAAAAAAAAACAAGCAACCATTCACTGCAACATCCACGGTTTAAGAGACACCAAACTGAACATGAAGCAAAGCCAACTTGCTGGTAAAACAACTTAGAAGAGAGGCTACTTAATAAGTGAAGAAAATAAAAAATTTAACCAATAGAACAGCAGATCCAAACTGAAGAAATAAATAAAAAAAAAACAAACGTTGACAGTAAGAGATGATGAAAAAGAGCATGAACTTTTTATCAATTGAGAAATTTTTTCATTCACAACAGCGGATCACCCTAGAACATAAAATTAAAATAAATTAAAAGAAGATTACTCGGTGTTGAACATAATATCTTCAAATAAGAAAAAGAAAATAGAGATGCTGAAAACAAAGCTATACGTGAAACCGAGACATTTCCAGTAGCCACAGTTTCCTTTATTTCTCAATCAAATCAATATTGTTCCACCGTTTGAATATTGTCAGTCAATACACAGATTAATCCCAACATATTAGGTCGATAATAATGAATTAGAACATCATGATCGGCATTGATGATTAAAGCTTTGCAAATGCTTTAGACTACAACCGAGAATGGATTAAAACATATAGCAAAAACATGATCTGAACGTGTAAAGAAAACTGGATTGGTAAAGAATAATTCTAAGCAGCTGCGATATATGAAGTTAAAAAGAAGAGATTTCTATAATCAATTCAATAGAACAGTAGCTAAAATATGGAAGCTAGTAGAAAAAACTAATCGGCAGAATAATGAAAAAAACAAAGAAAGTAAGACTTTTTAAGGTTAACCTAAAAAAAAACTATTCTACCCTATTTTTCCACCCTCTTTACAATTGTCATCATTTTCTATTTATATACACATTTAGGGATACAATTGTAATTTTTTCATCATAGATGAATTGACATTGTTTGGCCACTTGTCTTCACACCATTGGCTCCTTGAAAAATAATATTTTCATGTCATCTGTCTTTTTGTCCAATTGAATGTGCTAGGCTCGTGCTGTCCGCGTGGTCCAATCTCGATTTTTGCTCAATTTCGATTCATTTTCTATCGAAATATTCAAAATTCATCCGGATTTAATTTATCTGTAAACATGAGAGTTTTAATTAAATAAAGGGGATAATTAACAAAATAAATCGGGGATTTAAATAATTAATTAGGAAATTAAGCACAAATAATTCTAAAAATATAGAATTATCACGCCCCCAAACTTGAGCTTTTGCTTGTCCTCAAGCAAAACAAAATAATTGTAAGAATGACAAGTACTAAACACAATAATTTCTCCAATATTATCCTCAAAGAAAAAGTACAGACTATGAAATCAAAGAATCACAATTATAAGTCCAACACTCAAAATCATTCAATCATAAGTCCTAACCCAAATTGGACTCCTCGTGAGTGTGTGAAAAATGTCAAAGTCACTTCACAGTACATTATCTGGATTAGATTATGCAAACACAGTGAATGCAAAGTCAATGACATGTGATCATTCCCATAAGTTTGCTTTTCACTTCTCTCTCCACTAATGTAGTCACACTTAACTAAAGATCAATAGAACTTCATTAAGCTTGTAATGTAAGGCTGGGGTTAAGGTATGATAAAGTCGATTTAGGTTTAATTACCCCTTAACATGCATTACTTCTAGGATCTTTAATGTAAGAGCTCAAATTATTTCCCCCAAACTTATTTCTTTTGCTAAACATTTTATTCTATTTTCATATTTTTCATCTTTCTTCTTTTCTTTTTCTTTTTCTTTTTCTCTTATTTTTTTCTAAGCATTCACTATCACCAGATACCCATATGTACAAAGCTCAAAATATATCCCAATGACTTTCATGCTTTCGGAGTAAGGGATAGGAACAAAGTATTTAAGCAAAGGAAAATTATAAGCATGTGTATTTACAGAGAAATGCTTATTTGGCTCAGATGGGTGACTAGGGATAAAGTATGTACAGGGATGGCTCGAAAGGCTCAAACGATCCAAAGATGGCCTAAATCATTTCCCTAATTAAGTGTGATCTAATATTTCACATCGAGATTAGATCAAACAAATTCTAGAATATGATACACAAAATCAACTGAACAAACGCAATCCTATGTCCACATAAGCTTTCTCTAAATAAATATACAGATTCATGACATTACATGTGCATAAGATGAGGAAATCACAATCAAAATGAAGACAAACTCAAGAATTCAACTTCATGCTTTTCCTATAATCATGCTTCTTAGTCAATCAAAATCAGACTTAATCATGGGGTCATATCATCGGAATATGGGAAAACTACATGCTAAGTACTAAATCATCCCAAAATCAAACAGTTTAAGTTCAGATTTTCGAAAAAATTTTGCAAAAATTTTCAATTTTGCCTAAATTTTCGAAAAATGCTCAAGTGATATCACTTCCCCCAAACTTAAAGTGCACAGTATCCTCAGTGTGCAGATAATATAAGAATTGAAGTTCATAAACAGAGTACTCCCCTTTCTGATGATGATGAACAATTGAAGCTTGATTGAAAAGGTAATTCTAGAAAAGGCATCTGCAAAATAAACAAAGAAAGAAACAACAGAAAAGAAAAGAACTGTACAAAAAGTGAAAAAGAAAAATGAAGCTAAGTAGCAGGATCAGCTAAAGTGGTCACAGAATGCTGACGATCAAACCCTCCCCTAAAATAGTGCTTTAGTCTGCCCCCATTAACCTTAAATGGTTGATTTAGGGTCTCATCCATAATTTCAATGGCTCCATGAGGGAATACTTGCGTAATGGTTAAAGAACCTGACCACCTAGACTTAAGCTTTCCTGAAAACAGCTTCAAGCGTGAATTAAACAACAAAACCTGCTGGCCTAGCTCGAAGTGTCTCTCCTTAATTTTCTTATCATGCCATCGCTTAGTCTTTTCCTTGTAGAGCTTGGCATTCTTATATGCCTTCAACCTGAACTCATCTAACTGATTAAGCTGTAGCAGCCTCTTCTCCCCTGCTGCCTCTAAATTGAAATTCAGGTTCTTAAGGGCCCAATAGGCTTTATGTTCTAGCTCTACTGGTAGATGACAGGCTTTACCATAAACAAGCTGGTAAGGGGACATTCCTAAAGGTGTTTTCAAGGCTGTCCTATAGGCCCAAAGTGAGTCTTCTAACCTAATGGACCAGTCCTTCCTACTTGGGTTCACTATTTTCTCCAACATCCCCTTAATTTCCCTATTGGACAACTCTACTTGGCCACTCGTCTGTGGGTGATAAGCAGTGGCTACCTTATGTTTGACCCCATATTTCTTTAACAGCCCATCAAAACTTCGATTGCAAAAGTGGGATCCTCCATCACTAATTATAGCCCTAGGTGTGCCAAATCGTGTGAAAATATTCTTCTTTAAAAACCTTACTACTACCTTGGCATCATTAGTCGGTAAAGACATCGCTTCAACCCATTTCGATACATAGTCCACAGCCACTAGAATATAGAGATTGTCATATGAAGGAAAAAATGGTCCCATGAAATCAATGCCCCAAACATCAAAGAGTTCTACTTCTAAAATATTAGTTAGAGGCATATCATTTCTTTTGGAAATACTTCCTACCCTCTGACATCTATCACATTTCAGCACAAAGTAGTGGGCATCCTTAAATAACGTGGGCCAGTAATATCCAGATTGCAAAACCTTGGATGTTGTCCTCTCTCCTCCAAAATGCCCTCTATAGTCAGAAGAATGGCAATATCTAAGTATATCCTCTACTTCTCCCATGGGAACACACCTTCTCAAAATCTGATCTTTACATTGCTTGTATAGGAAAGGTTCATCCCAAACATAATACTTGATATCACTCAAAAACTTTTTCCTTTGATGGGCAGTCAAATCAGGTGGCTTCACATTGCTCACCAGATAATTTACAAAATCAGCGTACCAAAGCAATCTGGAGTGCCCAAAAGTAAATAGCTGCTAATCAGGAAAGGATTCATTAATAGCTGTCCACTCTCTAATCTTCTTTATGTCCACTCTCTAATTTAGATAAATGGTCAGCAACCTGATTCTCCATACCTTTCCTGTCCCTAATCTCCAAGTCAAACTCCTGCAGTAGGAGGATCCATCGAATCAGCCTCGGCTTTGCATCCTTCTTAGAGACTAAGTACTTAATGGCAGCATGGTCAGTATATAATACTACCCTAGTACCAATGAGATAGGAGCGAAACTTATCAAAGGCAAATACCACAGCTAACAGCTCCTTCTCGGTAGTAGCATAGTTCATCTGGGCCTCATTAAGTGTTTTGCTTGCGTAGTAAATAGCATAAAAGACTCTTCTTTTTCTTTGTCCTAGTACAGCCCTGACAGCATAATCACTTGCATCACACATAAGCTCAAAAGGTAAACTTCAATCTGGAGCTATGATTATAGGGGCGATAACTAATTTTTCCTTCAAAGTCTTAAATGCTTCTAAGCATTTCTCATCAAAGCAAAACACAGTGTCTTTGTCAAGGAGATTACATAAAGGCTTAGATATCTGAGAAAAATCCTTAATGAACCTTCTGTAAAATCCTGCATGACCCAGGAAAGTTCAAATTCCTTTTACAATGGTAGGGGGAGGTAACTTCTCAATAATTTCCACCTTAGCCTTATCCACTTCTATCCCCCTAGCAGAGATTTTGTGCCCCAGCACTATGCCTTCTTTCACCATAAAGTGGCATTTCTCCAAATTAAGCACTAAGTTTGTTTCTTCACACCTCCTCAGCACTAGTGCTAAATTCTGCAAACATAAATCAAAGCTATCCCCAAATATTGAGAAATCGTCCATGAAAACCTCAAGAAAATCCACCACCATATCATGGAATATGGCCATCATGCAACGCTGGAATGTAGCAGGTGCATTGCATAGGCCAAAAGGCATTCTTCTAAAAGCAAAGGTCCCATAGGGACAGGTGAAGGTAGTCTTTTCTTGGTCCTCCGGGGCTATAGCTATCTGATTGTACCCAGAGTATCCATCCAGCAAACAGTAGAATTCATGACCAGTTAATCGATCTAACATTTGGTCAATGAAGGGCAAAGGGAAGTGGTCTTTCCTGGTGGCCTTGTTGAGTTTCCTATAATCCATACATACTCGCCAACCAGTGACAGTCCTAGTGGGGATGAGTTTCATTCTTGATCACTGTCATCCTTCCCTTTTTAGGGACACATTGTACTGGGCTCACCCAGGGACTGTAAGAAATGGGATAGATAATCCCTGTATCTAACCACTTAATGATCTCCGTCTTGACAACTTCTTTCATTACAGGGTTCAATCGACACTCGTGCTCTATGGATTATCGTCCCACAGAGAAGTTGACTAGCCTAATTAAGTACCAGTTAATCTTACCCTAAGTATATTCTAGCAAATTATGAAATTAAAGTGGGTGATCAACTAAGACTAAAAATTAAAAGTACTGAAAATAATAACACTAAAAACTAGGCAATAATAAAACTGAGTTAAAAATTACTTACAATACTCCATTCAAGCAACTACCTACAAAAGAAAATTAAAACAATTAGTTACGTAATCAAAATGAAATGCTAAAATAAAGAACAAAATTAATTAAGCTAAAATTAAACAAACCTAAGGTAAAATGTGAATGTAATTAAATTAACTAAGAAAATGCAATTTAAACGAACTTAAAGTCTAATAAGATAAAAATCTACTTACCTAAAGAAATTCTTAAACTTAACTCTAACTAAATGCTAATAAAACAAAATTGAACTAATGCATGCAAATAAATTTATTCTAAATTAATTCTAAATATAACTCATAAAATACTAAACTAAAAATTAAATCCTAACATGTATAAACTAAAATTAACTATTAACTAAGACTTAAAACTAAAGATTAAATTAACAACTTAAAATATTAAATTTACCTATCAATTACCACTATCCAAACTAATATTAATAAAAACAACCAAAAATGCAATAGACATCAAATTGCAAAGAAGCAATAGCCAAACGTGGCCTTAGACAACATTAGAACAAAGTAATCCCGATAAGCTGGTACTGTTCATTATCTTTCCAACTTTTGCATTTCCAGCATGCTCGGTTATGTCTTCTGTTCAGGTCCTTCATACATGCTCTCGGTCTGCTTGCTGAATCGCACGTCCAAGCCTGCTGTCTACTGCATTCGGTCTGTCCACACCTCTCGGCTTTGCCCAGCTCACTGCATGTACTCCTCGCTGCTCTAGGAGATAAGTTCACGTACTGCTAGCTTGTCTTGCAATATAAGTTCAGTCTCTGCTCTTACTGCCAGGTCCTGCTTCTGCTGTTGCTAATCCAGCTCTCGATTTTGTCCTATATTGCTACCAGTGTTGCTGATCTGTTTCTTTTTACTGCTGTCTTCAGATGCACCCTGCACACTCTCAGTACCGTGAGTGTTGCATATCACAGCATTCGGCATCAACATTTCTGCAATTCTCAGCAATGCAAATCTGGAAATAGATAAAACACAAGCATTAAATTGTAGTATGTAAGTTCAAGGCAGTGAATAAACTATGGCAAACTTAATATGACTGAAATGAAAAGCTAGAATAAGAAAAGGAAAGTAACAGTAAATCACACTTAAAATAGATGAGAACAGAGAAAAAACAAGCAACCATTCACTGCAACATCCACGGTTTAAGAGACACCAAACTGAACGTAAAGCAAAGCCAACTTGCTGGTAAAACAACTTAGAAGAGAGGCTACTTAATAAGTGAAGAAAATAAAAAATTTAACCCATAGAACAGCCGATCCAAACTGAAGAAATAAATATAAAAACAAACGTTGACAGTAAGAGCTGATGAAAAAGAGCATGAACTTCTTATCAATTGAGGAATTTTTCATTCACAACAGCGGATCACCCTAGAACATAAAATAAAAATAAATTAAAAGAAGATTACTCGGTGTTGAACATAATATCTTCAAATAAGAAAAAAAAATAGAGATGCTGAAAACTAAGCTATACGTGAAACCGAGACATTTCCAGTAGCCACGGTTTCCTTTATTTCTCAATCAAATCAATATTATTCCACCATTTGAATATTGTCAGTCAATACATAGATTAATCCCAACATATTAGATATACAATAATGAATCAGAACATCATGATCAGCATTGATGATTAAAGCTTTGCAAATGCTTTAGACTACAACCGAGAATAGATTAAAACATATAGCAAAAACATGATCTAAACGTGTAAAGAAAACTGGATTGGTAAAGAATAATTCTAAGCAACCGAGATATATGAATTTAAAAAGAAGAGATTTCTATAATCAATTCAATAGAACAGTAGCTAAAATATGGAAGCTAGTAGAAAAACCTAATCGACAGAATAATGAAAAAAAAAAGAAAGTAAGACTTTTTAAAGTTAACCTAAAAAAAACTATTCTACCCTATTTTTCCACCTTCTTTATAATTGTCATCATTTTCTATTTATATACACATTTAGGGGTACAATTGTAATTTTTTCATCCTAGATGAGTTGGCATTGTTTGGCCACTTGTCTTCACACCATTGGCTCCTTGAAAAATAATATTTCCATGTCATCTGTCTTTTTGTCCAATTGGATGTGCTAGGCTCGTGCTGTCCGCGTGGTCCAATCTTGATTTTAGCTCAATTTCGATTCATTTTCTACCGAAATATTCAAAATTCATTCGGATTTAATTTATCTACAAACATGAGAATTTCAATTAAATAAAGGGGATAATTAACAAAATAAATCAGGGATTTAAATAATTAATTAGAAAATTAAGCACAAATAATTCTAAAAATATAGAATTATCAAGGCCTACTACTGAGCAGTGGAGTAGGTGTGGTAGATTCCATGGAGGTAGACCTTGTCCTGTTTCTAGTGGATTGTGCTTCAGATGTGGGAAGCCAGGACACATGGCCAGAGTTTGCCAAGAGGTCATTGATATTGCACCATAGAAGGGTAAGGTGTAAGATCTGTATTTTTATGTAGCTTGTTCCTTATGATTTATATATGTACAGACATGTATTAAGTTATTTGAATCATAAGAAGAGGATTTACTAGATTTAAATGTTAGTGAAATGCTTTAACACTTAAAAGCTACATAAAAGCCTAATACGAGCTATAAGAGCCACAGGCAAAGCCGAGTGGATTTGAATCATGCTGACGGAAGATGAGAACTTATGAAATGAAGATATAGAGAACTCATGAAGGAAAGTCAGTTGATTTGGTCCTGAACACATAGAGGTAGAGTAAATGCCAAAAATGGGCAAAATAGACCTTTTAAGTCGGTTGAGGTGTTTTAGGTATATTCAATTCCTGAAAATGGCCAAAACGTAAAAACGAGAGTATAAACCATAAAATATGACACTTTCAAATTTTTGAAAAAAAGTCAAACTTAGTCAATGATCAAGAAAAGTCAACTGTAGTTAAGAAAAGTGGACTTTTACCATAATTGACTAATCATGGTTAAAAATTAACCTAAGTATGGAGAAAAGTTTGGGAAAATAATTTTGGACAGAGTACAAGATAATCATCCCCTGAAGTAAGAAAAATTTAATTGGATGTCATCCCCTGAAGTAAGAAAAATTTAATTGGATGAATTTCGGATTAAATTTCGGATAAAAACGTAATGGGCCGAAGTGAAGATTTTAAAACCCATTAAGGTATAATAAGTGTAGATCAAATTTCTTAGGTCCATTAGACCGAATTGTTGGACCGATGGGAAGGCCAAATATTTAAACAATTGAAGACCCAATATATAGTAAAAATTTCAGCCTAAAAGCCCATTAAGAACGCCTAAACCGAGAAACCCAAATGTAAGGCCCAAATGGATTAAAACCAAGCCCATTAGTAAAAGGTAACTATGGCTAATTTGGTAACCATTACCTAAATTAATTTAAGTCAAACTTGATGGCTGGAAAGTAAGATTTAATAGCTAAGAATTGGCTTATAAAATCATCCACCACATGGTTTTCTTTAACCTATCATTCTCGACTACACAAAGAAACCATTGAAACACATATATTCAAGCTTTCTCTCACTAGAAATCATTAGGAAAAAGGCATATTTAGAACTTGCAATCTTCATGAAAGTTGTTCCAAATTGAGTGAGGATTAACATATGTTGGAATTGGCTATCAAGGAGCCATAGTGAGCAAACCAAGAGACTTTAAAGATTCGGCTAAGTGTAAACGCATATACTAGGTATAATTTCAAGCTTTTAAATTCATATATGTTAATGTATGAATGATTCTAAGTAGATTGGTCTATGTTTTAAGCATTGAAACACATGGAATCACTATGAACATGAATTGGCCGACAGTGAGTAGTGATGAATTGATGAATGCCCATATGATTTTAAGGCATAAATGAGTTAATGTACATGTGTTCATGATTATGGTATAGTTAGAATTAATCAATTTGATTAATTGATACATGAATTAAGTTGGCAATCAAGGTGTTTGATAAAATGCCTAAATGAACTAAGTGAAGCTTAAGAACATTGCCAACCAAGTGTTTGTGAAAATGCCTAAGTGAAATTAGATAGCAAATGGTCATGGACAGCATGGCATGGTGTGACCGATAGCATGGGAGCTCTAGGCCAAGGCATGTGGCCAAGAGGTCCAATGGGCCAAGCCCAATTGGTTTCAACCCAATGTGATGTAATGGATCTTGGATAAGCCCAATAAGAGTTGGTAGGCCCCACATACCCAATAGGTCCAACGAAAATGAATAGTAAAATGGAAATAGGCTTAAGGCAGAGTTAGCCCATTAAAGATTATTAAAGCTCATTAAGTGAAATAGACTGTATTTAATGTAAAATACAATAGGAAAAGTATAATTAACCTGATCAATGGTTATATGCAGCTCCAGAGATTAATGGAGGAGCGAATCGGACTGCTAGATCAAGTAGCGTTGAGAAAGTAAAATTTCTTGAGTGATTGCAAGTAAGGGACTTTTGTGAGTAGTTAGAGATACATGTATGTATTTTCGTCTGCTTTTACATTCACTTAAAAACTCTGAGGGTCAGAGAAAGTGAATAATAATTATTGTGACTCGATAGTGGTAAATTATGATTTTGCCCTTAGTTAGGAAAAAAAGTCAACTTTTGAGCAAAGTTGTAAAAAGCATGAAAACCGTCATTTTGAGTGATTTTACTGCTGTTTAGTAGAAGAGTAGGTAGATGGGCTAATGTTTTCCTGGTTGATGAGAAATAGCATAATTTATAGTGCTGATTTTGATATTTTGAAAATTATCCCTTTTTAAAGAGCCATCCATCGAGTTATGTGAGAATAAATCATGCTAGAGCACAACTCACACTTGATTTCATATATTTTTCACATATATTAGTGCTAATGTATGATTCGCACTAGATTTCCACGACATGCATGATAGAGTGCTGGAGCGATTAGCTCGTACTCGAATTTTACATGAGATGCATGAAAGAGTGCTAGAGCATTGCTCGTACTCGGTTCTTCATGATTTATACATGACATAGTACTTGAGCGATTTACTCGTACTTGATTTGATGAGTTTTGTGCATAGCATGGTACTGGAGCGATTGCTTGTACTTGATTTGAAACATAAACTATGCATGACCTAGTTACTGGAGGTTTACTAGCACTAGAGTTGAGTTTATGATGTGAAACAGTGTTTGAGCGGAGTGTCGATTGTGACTCGCACTCAAAGCTACGCACTGTAGTTTTACTGTGACATATAAGACATGTTGAAAACCATGCTAATTTCCTCGTGTAGACTGAGTGTCACACTGTAGAGATATTCGCATGTGGATTTAGAGACGTGGTATTTATATTCCATGGTTTGAGGGCTAAGACCTATGGTAGGCACCCTGACTGTGAGGTAGGGTCCACGGAGTACGTTGTACCGTGCGAGTGGCATGGAGTACATTGTACCGTGTGGTGTTGTGGAGTTGAGGAGTTTATAGCAGGCGGTTGTGATGGACTGCCCCCCTCCCGTTGCAGTCGTGATGCCCCGCACACCGAGTACTGTGTTACCTGGGATCACATTTTAGGATATGGCCATAGTCCAGGATATTATTACATTTCACCACAAAGTCTCACATGATATATCACTTGATTGATTGATTTATATGGATAGACCTGAGGGATGGGTCGGAATCCGATTGTTGTGTTGTGAATGATTTAAATGTCATATTTACTGTGATTTGAATACAAATGGCATGATTTCTCTAAAGGCATTGTGAAGTTATATAGATGCATTGTTTTGCACAAAATGCCTACATTTGAAACTAAGCATGGTTTTTGTACATGGGATTTAATCTGTACAAGTATATATATATATATATATATATATATATTTAAAGACATGTTTTTAAAGTGAGTAAAGGAAATGATGTTTTTGAGGCATAACATTATTTTGAGTAGATAGTGTAGATGTCTACTTGTTTGCCTGATTTCCTTACTTAGATGTTAGCTCACCCCTTTTTTTACACCTCTCTATAGAGCATCCGCAGTAGAGCGATTTCGAGATAGGGATAGTGTTCCTGTTGTCTACTGCCTTTTCCTATCAATCGACAGGTATTCATATTTTGTACGATTTTGTATCTAAACATATGAACAGCACAGTGATGTAAATAATGTGAATTATGGGGGATGTATTTGTATTAGATTTTATACGAGCTCACTTATGTTATAAAAGAAATTACAGTCAGTAGATTGTATATTGATATGTATGTATGATCATGGATGGTATGGTATGTGAGGACACTGACATCGAATCACAGTCCAACTGTTAATAAGGAGAAAGGTAAGTAAAAAGCGAAAAATTTATAGTGATTTTGGTTAAGTCACGGAAGGTCGTGACATAAGGAGCTTGAGAGAGCTCCAGTTGATATGTCTGCTCCGAGGAGGAGAGCGACAGCAGAGGAGAAGGGGAAGCATGTTATTGGACGAGGGCGAGTGCATGCCTTGGACCAGGGGACAGCCGATGCATCATCGGATGTGATTAGAGGTAACATCCTGATATATGATTTTGAAGCACATGTTTTAATTGATCTTGGTATCACGCATTCATTTGTATCGCCTTCATTTGCATGTAAAGTAGAAAAGCATGTAGAGCGTACACCTTTGAGTAAGATGATGTTGATTAGTACGCCTATGGACAATAGTCAGTTAGTGAAATATATATTAAATGATTATAAGTTAAGAGTAGGGGAAAAGGATATGACAGCCAATCTAATACTGTTAAGTATGAGTATTTTGATGTAATCTTTGGAATGGATTGGTTATCATCAAACCATGCTGTTTTAGATTATTATGCTAAGACAGTTATGTTTCCTAACCTTGAAAACTATGTTGTAAAGTTTGATGAAAAGAAATAAAGATAGTAGTTAGGGTTGTGATTGAATAGTATACTATGCTGACAAAGAAATGAAAATGTCGAAGGTTTTATTGCATACGTGATTGATACGGATAAGGTACATTCGAAGTTGGAAGATATTCCTGTGGCTAGTAAATTCCCAGATGTCTTTCCGAATAAATTGCCAGAGTTGCCACCAGACAGAGAGATGGAGTTCTGTATAGACTTGGTGCCTAGTACTGAACATATATCAAAACCACTGTATCGCATGGCCTTAGTTGAGCTGGAGGAGCTCAAGAAACAATTACAGGAGTTGTTGGACAGGGGTTTCATCAGATCGAGTGTTTCACCTTGAGGAGCACCGATTTTGTTTGTAAGGAAGAAGGATGGAAGCCTCTGATTGTGTATAGATTATCAATTGTTGAATAAGGTAACCATCAAGAATAGATATCCCCTTCCATGCATTGATGATCTATTGGATTAGTTTCAGGGAGCGCAGGTCTTTTCTAAGATTGATCTGAGGTCTGGGTATCATCAGTTGAGAGTTCGGAGTGGAGATGTACCCAAGACATCATTTAAGACCCGATATGGCCATTATGAGTTTTTGGTTATGCCATTTGGATTGACGAATGCTCCAGCAGCTTTCATGACTTTGATGAATGATGTGTTCAAGCCATATTTGGATCAATTTGTTATGTCTTTATAGATGACATCTTGGTATATTTAAAATCCAAGGAAGAGCATGAGAAGGACCTCAGGATTGTATTCCAGACATTACGAGAGCAGAAGCTATATGCTAAACTGAAGAAGTGTGATTTTTGGTTGTCACATATCTCATTTTTTGGACACATTATGTCAAAGGATGGTGTATCAGTAGATCCATCCAAGATTGAGGCTATAGTTCAGTGGGAACAGCCGAGGACAGTCACCGAGATTAGGAGTTTATTGGGTTCAACAGAGCATTATTGAAGATTCATAGAAAGATTTTCAAAGTTAGCTACTCCGTTAACACGTTTCACTCGAAAAGGTGTAGCATTTGTGTGGGATGAAGATTGTGAGAAGAGTTTTCAGGAGTCGAAGAGTCGATTGACTACCGCTCCGATTCTTACTCTCTCTACCAACTCAGGAGGATTTTCAGTGTATACCGATGCTTCGCATCAGGGAATGGGCCGTGTATTGATGCAGGATGGGAAGGTAGTTGCTTATGGATCTAGACAGTTGAAGGATCACAAGAAGAACTATCTGACCCACAATTGTGAGCTAGCAGCAGTAGTGTTTACGTTGAAGATATGGCGCCACTACTTGTTTGGAGAGAAATTCCAGATATTTACCGACCATAAGAGCCTTAAGTATCTGTTCTCACAAAAAGAATTGAACATGAGACAGAGAAGATGGCTAGAGCTTCTAAAAGACTATGATTGTGAGATACTATATCATCCGGGTAAGGCTAATGTTGTAACAGATGCATTGAGCAGGAAAAGCCTTGGGATGGTATCGTATATGATGGTCAGGGAACATGAGTTGTTAGAGTAGTTTGCTAACCTCAGTTTGGGAGTTGTGCCTTCTGACATGGATATGGACTGTGTGATTACTAGTCTACGCTTGGAACTGAATCTGTTGGACAGGATCAGATAGGCTCAGTAAACTGATCCGTATTGCATTGACATGACTAGTTAAATACAAAAAGGCAACTGATTTTGAGTTATGTTTTAATGGACTTCTGAGGTTTAGAGGCAGATTGTGTGTTCTCAAGGACCTAGAGCTCAAGAGACTGATATTGATGAAAGCTCATTCGTCGAGGTACACGCTACATCCGAGGAGTAATAAGATGTATCAGAATCTCTGGAAGGTGTACGGGTGGTCAGGTATGAAGAGAGATGTGGCAGATTTTATGGCGAGATATCTTGTATGTCAGCAAGTGAAGGTAGAGCATCAGAAACCTGCAGGGTTATTACAGTCTCTACCTATACCAACATGGAAATGAGAGCATATCACCATGGATTTCGTGATGGGTTTATTGAGGACCCGAAGGAATTAGGATGCGATATGGGTGATTGTTGATAGACTGACGAAGTCAGCCCACTTTCTAGCTATGAGAGCTACCGATACTCTGAGTTCATTGGCAGAGTTGTATGTACGTGAGGTAGTAAGGTTACATGGTATTCCAGTGAGTATTGTTTCGGATAGAGATTCCCACTTCACTTCCCACTTTTGGGAACATTTTTAGGAAGCCATGGGAACCTAGTTGAGTTTGAGCACAGCTTATCATCCTCAAACAGATGGGCAGTCAAAGAGGACTATACAGACCCTGGAGGATATGTTGAGAGCGCGTGTGCTGGATTCTAAAGGCTCATATGATGATCATTTGCCACTAGCCGAATTCGCCTATAACAACAGTTATCATGCGAGTATCAGGATGGCACCATATGAGGCTTTATATGGCCGTAGATGTCGTTCCCCTATCAGTTGGGAAGAAGTGGGTGACAGGAAAATTTTGCTCCTGACTTGGTTACACAAGCCTCTGAGGATGTCCAGTTAATTGTTGAGAGATTAAGGACAGCTCAGAGTTGACAGAAAAGCTATGCTGACAAGAGACAAAGACCACTAAAGTTCGCAGTTGGTGATTCAGTATTTTTGAAGGTTTCTCCTTCCAAGGGTATTGCGCGATTCGAGAAGAGAGGTAAATTGAGTCCTTGCTACATTGGACCCTTTGAGATACTAGACAGAGTGGGAGATAAGGAATATAGATTGGCTTTGCCACTGGATTTATCGGGAGTACATAACGTCTTCTATATTTCGATGTTGAGGAAGTATTATCCAGATCCAAATCATGTGATTCGGTATGAGCCATTAGATCTCAAAGATGATTTGACATATGTAGAGAAACCGATCCGAATACTGGATAGAAAGGAGAAAGTCTTAAGAAATAAGACTATTGGGTTAGTGAAGATTCTCTGGTAGCATCACACTTCAGAGGAAGCTACTTGAGAGCTAGAAAGTCTGTGCGAAAGAGATATCCCCAATTGTTTATAGAGTAACTTGGTTCTAATTTGGAGGACCAAATTTCTTAAGGAGGGGAGGATTGTAAGACCCAAAAATTTACATGTAATCCTTGTGAGTTGTGATGTATAAACAAGTCACAATTTATATAAATTATGAGGAATGGATGTTTTGAAGTTGTAAATGTGTATGAAATGAAAAATGGATGGTTAAGTAAATTAAATACCAATATAACAGTGATTTAGGATGAAAGTTGCAGCAGAACTGCTTCAGGAAGGGAGCAGATCGATCTCTTTGGCAATACAGATCGATTTTCTTACGTCTCGGGTTGTAACAGATCGATCTCATTTCAAGGCCAGATCGATCTCCTTAAGGTTCTGAGTTGAGAAGATCGATCTCATGCTTAGGGGCAGATCGATCTCATTAAGCCTGAAAGGTCGATTTCGAGGTGAAAAATGCAGGGTAGATTGATCCCATATGATTAGCAGATCTATCTCATAGAGACAATTCTATAAATACTGGACCTCTGTAACCTCTGTTTCACGAGATTCACTATTCCATTCAAGAACCAAAGCTAAACCTAACATTTCAACATAGGAAACTTCAGTTTGCAATCAGTTTTGAGTGAGTTTTAGTTGAGCAAAGTTGTTCTTGATAAAGAGGAGAGCAACATAGTTGGAAATAAGAGATTAGAATCAAAGATTGAAAGAGCAAGGAGAATTCTACCAATTTTGGAGAAAAAGAGGAAAATCTCAGCTAGGTAAGATTTAATGCACCTAGTTGATATATGTTAAACTAGGTGTATCGGTAAGCTAATTGGTATATGTTTGAATTGTTGAAAACAAAAGGATCATGAAAAATGAGCATGACCTAGTTATTGGCATGGAAGTGAGAAAATGATGAGAGAATGGTGTTGGCATAAATCTAATGTGGAATATGCATGTATGGAAGATTGTAAAGTAGTTTTATGAAATGAATAAATTAGAAATAAGGAAGAAGGAATATAGTTATATGGGAAATATGGTATAATATCATAATGTAAGAAAGTGATGAGTTGATGTATTGAGTTGAGATTATGCAAGTAAAACGAGTATAATATGGTATACTAACTTAAATACGTATAACAGCTTCGAAAATCACATTGGAAGCTGATCGTACTGCAAGAGTAAGCAACATCAAGGAAGAGAGGTCACTTGACGTGATCCGAGGTAAGGGAATTTCGTGAGTAGCTAGAGGTAGCTACACGTATTTTGAATAGCATTTTGATATTATATGTTATATAAATTCTCATGAATAGACATGATGAGTGATAAAAATCAATGAAGATAAGTGTGTTTTATCCAAAAATAGGGTGAAAATACCTTAGAAGCATGTTGTGGCTAAAATTCATGAGTTGCATGATAGAATGGCTAATGCTTTTCAAGTATATGAGAAAACATGCACATTTGAGTGCTTATTTGATTTAATTGGGTGAATTGTGATTTGAATAGCCATCTATCAGGTTTTGTGTGAAAACTATAAGTGTTAGAGATTACTCGCACTATATTTTGAGATATGCATCACATAGTACTGGAGTATATACTCGTACTACATTGTTATGCAATTTATGCATGTTAGAGTATTGGGAGCATTGCCCGTACTCAGATTGTGATTGATGCATTATAAAGTATTGGGAGATGTGCTCATACTCAGTTTTACATGATAGAGTACTGGGAGCTTTGTTCGTACTCAGTTTTCAATATATTATACATAATAGAGTATTGAGAGCTTTGCTCATACTCGTGTTTATACATTGTGATATATTGATATGGTCGTGTTGAGAGTTTTACTCGCACGTACCGAATTTGAAAAGAGCATGAAACAGTCGTGTTGGGAGCCTGTGCTGACTGTGTCTCTCACTGATATATATATATATATATATATATATATATATATGCTCACACGTGCATTATTTTGAGATAAGGTTGAGGCCTATCGAAATAACCCATGGTCTGAGGACTAAGACTCTTGGCGAGCATCCCAACTATGAGATATGTCCAAGGTATGAGGACTAAGACTCATTGCAAGCATCCCGACCTTGAGATAGGGTTCATGGAGTACTGTGTACCGTGTATGTCACATGGAGTACATTGTACCGTGAGTACTTGATGTACTTGGATAGGACTTGTTAGCAGTGGGAGCGGGATCTAGTGGGATCTGGTGTGCTCCATGATCAGGTCCTCTATTGAGAGCTGACAGTAGAGATTTGACCCACCTCCCGTTATAGCAATTGTGAGACCCCACACACCGAGTATTATGTAGCCTAAGATCACGAAAAATGAGTTATGATCATACACTTGGAACATGTAGTCGCCTAGCTCGATTTTCTTTTCATGCAATGTGAATCAATATTTCTTGATTGAATTATCACATGGTTTCATGGTATGAACATGTGAATTTGTGAGTTGTAGAAAGGGTAACCCGAGGGATGGGTGAGGCCCAGATTTCCATGTTTTTAAACATGATGAATGCCATATTATTTGATTTAACTAAATGGCATGATAAATATGAGATTTATGAATTTACATGAGAAATGCATAAACTGCTGAGGTTGTTAAACCAGCATATTTACAATTTTATAACTGATGTTTTGTATCTATATATATTGCATAAAATCTTTGAGCAGGATGCATGCTTTAGATACAGATAAGGTAAGGAAATGATTTCGAGGCATAAGTATGGTATTTTGTAGATAGTGTGGTTGTCTACTTGCTTGCTTGATTTCCTTACTGAGCTGTGAGCTCACCCTCTTATTATTTCCCTCTTTTTAGAGCATCCACATAAGTGGACACGGATGAGGACTGATATTCCCTAATCCGTTGCATATCCATCTTGCGAGAGGTATACACACTCGAACATTTTGTACTGAACAATGTAAAAGCACCGTTATGTAAACTAATGTACGATCGGGATGTATATGTACAATTATTTGTATTAATGTATAAGAGTTTACATTATAGAAAAGAATATTAATTTCTAAATATGTTATGAATGAATGTGAATGGGTGACTAATATCGAATCACAGCCCAACTATTTGGTGTAGAGTGATGACAGAGGAAGAGGTAAGTAAAATGTGAAAAATTTGTGATGATTTTGGTAGGTCACGTGTGAGAGAAGGGCACGACAGGAGGATTGTAATACCCAAAAATTTCTAATTGTATTACTTATGATCCATCAATGTAAACATTGAAGTGTGTTATTAGAATCATAAGAAAAGTTGTATTTCATTCCCAAGTCCAAGTGCAAGTAGAAAATACCCTGAATGCATTAAAGTGCTAATTGTCAGATATAGTGAGCTCAGGCTAAACCGAAGGGACCCCAACCAATCTGACTGAGGATAAGAACTTAAAACATCAAAATAAGGATAGTTCAAGAAGAGAAGTTGGTTTGGTTTAGTCCCGATAATGTTGAAGTGGTGAAAATGCCAAAAATGGCCCAAACGAGCTCAAAATCGATCGTTTGAGGTGTTTTTAACACTTTCACCTACTAAGGGTAGCCAAAACGTCAAGATGGACTAACCAAGTATTGAAATGCATATATTTGGGTTATTTGACTTTAGTTAAACGTGGTCAATGGTCAAAGTTAAGAGAAAAGTCAATAATTGAATAATAAGCTTTGACTAGTTATCCAAAACATGGTTAACTTAATCTTACCATGGTTAAGGCTTGAGAAAAATTATCTTTGGCTATGAACACTTAGAAATTCAGCCAAACACTTAGAAAAATAAAGAATTGCAATTGGGTTTAATTAAATTGGGCTCAAATTCAAGAAATGTTATTGGGCCAAATAGTTGAAGTGTAATGGCCCATTAAGCATGAAAATTAATGGGCCAAATTTCAAGGGATAATTGGGTTGAACTTTGGGCCAAATTATGGGCTGAAAATTTAGAAAAATAATGGGCCCAAATGACATGAAAATCCAACCCAATAAATTTGAGTTGGAAAGCCCAAACCGATAGCCCATTAGGAAAATTAAGACCAAGCCCAATTGAAATAGTTTAAGCCCAAATCCAAGCCAAAACAAATTTGCAAGCCCAATTTATAGGATGATTTTATGGAGTTTAATGGCTGAAATTTAAGAGGAAAAATCAGAATTGGCTAAGTGAAAAATTGTCTTAAGGATCAGAATTGGCTAAGTGAAAAATTGTCTTCTTCCTTAAGCTATATTCGGCCACCATTAAAACCATAACCACCAAGCTTTATCTCTCTAGGTTTCACCCATTTACAAGCATATTTGGAACAAGTTTTCTTCATGAAAGTTGTTCCATATTAAGAGGAGATTAACATACCTCAAAACTAGCACCTAAGAAGCTAAATTGAAAGGGGCAAAAATCTTCTTCAAGTTTCGACAAAAGTGAAAAGTCCAAGCTAGGTGAGTTTTTCAATCCACCAATCTTACATATGTTAATCTAGAGAATTTATGAACTTGATTGGTGTATAAATTATATGACAAAACATCACCTAAGGTAGAGAACCAAGATTGGCTGAAATGGATATGTAGTGAGATGATGAATATGCATGATGTTTTATGGCATATATGTGTTGGTTATGATGTATACATGATGATTGTATGAATTAGTGAAATCAATTTGCAAGATTGGATAGGTTTATGAAGCATGTATATAAGATGCTCTTAAAAATACTTCAATGAACCAAAGGAAAGGCTTAAGGCATGTTTACTAAGTGTTTGACAAAATGCCTAAGTGAACTAGGTAAGAATGGCATGAAATAGTGATGGTCATTTGGCCTTAGTGGCATGGTGGCCATGGCATACCATGTGTTCGGCCAAATGCCACCATGGGCCGAACACATACCATTGATGGCCCGATTTTGTTAATGGGCCTAATAGACGGCCAAATAAGTGTTAATGAGCCTAAGGTGCCAAATGGGCTTTAATGGAGTGAATAGTAAAGTGAAAATGAGCTTAAAACAGAGTAAAACCCATTAAGGAGGAATAAGGCCCAATATGAGTAATTGGGCCAAATACCTTAAATAAACCGTAGTGAAAGTGGAATACGAGTTTATAAGATTTGATTGATGTGATTGATAATTATTTACAGATCCAGAAGACGTAAGTGGAGCCGGATAAACCAATTAACAGAAAGTGAAAAGATAGAAGTGCAATCGACTGAAATTCAGGTAAGGGATTTATGCAAGCTATTGGAGATAGTTTGTAACGACCCTCTTCCGCGACCTTTTACCTTAACACTTACCACTTACAATTGGGCTGTGAGTCAAATCTAATCCATATCTTACTCATTTATTGTCACGACCCAAACTACCCAAAAATCAGAGTTAATTTTTCGCGTTTTGTTATTTTTATTACTTAAATTCTTACCTGTCTTCTGATCGTGACCACACTCCACTAACAAATTGGGCTGTGCGTCAATGCCAGTCCCACCATACATTTATCCTAGTACTTATTTCTTCTCCAGTCATTTATAATTGTTTACAATATTTATACATCCCTTAAAGTTACTTACAAACATGTTACTGTGCTATGCTTATGTAGATATAATATGTACAAGTGTATATACCTTATGTTGATGGGCAGCAGCGGATATCCAAAATGCAGTACTGAGTCGCCTCAACTTCAACTGGAGATTATCTGTGGGAGAAAATGAAAGGGGTGAGCACATCAAGCTCAGTAAGGCAATCCTACGAACAAGTAGGTAACCATACTACCTACATGAACGTGGTGCCATGCATAAACCACCCTTTCTCCACACATTTTAAAACAAATGATATGAGTTATGATGTTATGTAAAACACATTTGCACAAAAAATTCAACATGCAATTATATTCAAAATCGTATCTTTCTCGTTTAAAATTTCACAGTAAAGTCAGGACTCGACCCCTCCTTCGGGTGATCCTGACTCACATAAAACCATAAAAATCCGTTTACATCACATATGGGTTTAAAAAGCATGAAAATAACCATCATGCACATTTAATTTAAAACCCAGTTTGATCTCATCAAAATCGTCGACATGCGAGACTAGGCAACGTCTGTATATAGGCAAATAACCAGGACTATGACCATATGTGTCCTCGGGAGTTCCTCAGCTACACGGATCCTAGTGTGCGGGTTCTCCCATGATCAAGAACCGCCCGAGAGGAGGGTCACTCCATCTCGTCGGTCTTATCCGATCCCATGCATCCGAAGGTGCCAACGTATCACAAAGATACCAACGTATCACAAAGATACCACACGGTACATCGTACTCCATGCTACTTGCACGGTACATCGTACTCCGTGGACCCCCAGCCTTATCCCTCGTTCGGGCTCATCAGCTGGTCCTCCAACCCTTATCCCTCGTTCGGGCTCATCAGGTGGATCTCCAACCCTTATCCCTCGTTCGAGCTCATCAGGTTGTTTCTCTAACCCTTATCTCTCGTTCGGGCTCATCAGGTTGTTTCTCTAACCTTTATCCCTCGTTCGGGCTCATCAGGTTGTTTCTCTAACCCTTAGCCCTCGTTCGGGCTCATCAGGTTGTTTTAACATGCCATGTCTCAAAACGCACGTGCGGGCCTATTTAATCGGTGACACACAGTCTACCCGATGCTCTAAGCACGGCTCATCACATGTTCTCATAAAATCAGTGCGAGCGATGCTCACCACTCTCATCAAATCAAGTAAATCTAGTGCGAGCTAAGCTCTAGCACTCTGTCACGAAGAATCGTATATAAAAATATGGTGCGAGTTAGACTCCGGCACCGTGTCATGAAAATCACGTAAAACTCTAGTGCGAGCTCTCGCTCCAGCACTAATGAAATCATTGTACAAATCAAAACTCGTGCGAGCTGAGCTCTAGCACGTCACATTTATGAAAGATCACGTAGGCGGCTACATTTCTCAAATCGATTTCAACGCAAATCAATGTTTGTCGAAAATATGAAATGTTGTGCAATTTCATTTAAAAGTTAGTCGACCTACTCATGCATGTACCAAAATACTTCAAAAACGAGCAGGAACCCTTTGTTCTTGCTCCTTACACTTTTTCCTAAAATTTGGAATTTTACCCCTGACGAGGGTATTTTGGTAATTTGCCCATTCGGGCACTAAAAATATTATTTGACCTCTAGACCCTTCAGATAATTTTTAAAGACTGCATATGAACTTGAAATTTCGTATAGTTTACCTCTAGCAGTCTACAGAATTCCCTTACCTTATTTTCCTGTCAAGTCTGACCTTTTCTTTTCCACTGTTGTCTCGTCGCGCAGTCCGACATGCTCCTAATCAAACCTCTGGAACTGCGTATAAATATTCCTCAGGTCAGATAACATACAATTTAATTGTATTTCCTATTTTTCGAGCTTAATTTAAATCATTGGGCCCGTTTACCCCTATTGGGCCCGATTGCACCTTAATAGGCCTTAATCGGCCTTAAGCCCGTTTTCCACTTAATTTTCGCTTTATCGAGGCCTATTGGGCTCACTGGGCCCACCATCAATTTATTGGGCCTCGTTCTAACTCTCGAATAGCTAAATTTATTATTTACGACAATTTATCTAAATTTTCATAATTTAATTCAATTTATGCGGAATTTAAATCCGAAACACGCATAACAATGTAAATTGTCATAAATAAGGGTCACTTACCCGAGATTCCATGCTAGTACGAAATTCGAGGCTGTCTCGAGCTCTCTTTGGATGCCAATCGTCGAGCTATACAATTTCATAATTTTTCGGGTAAATTTCCAGTCGAAAATTAATTAAATAAAATATTCCAAAATTTAAATCGGTCAATTTGACCGCTTATCGACTTACCCGAAGCTCGATTGCATCACTGGAATTTTCCCCAATTTTTTTCTCTTTTTCTTTTTCCCTTTTTCTCTTTTTTACCTTCTCTTTTTGGCTGAACCGGTTCAGTCCGGTTCGGACCGGTTCAGACCGCCGGTTCACTCCGGTTTGGCCGGTTCACCATCGGTTCAAGGCCTTGCCGACCGGTTCTCCGCTGACTTCCACCGCCAGCAGCTCCGCAAGGTTGTCTGCAGCTCGAATCTGGC
Organism: Firmiana major; assembly: GCA_033439115.1. NCBI lineage: Eukaryota > Viridiplantae > Streptophyta > Magnoliopsida > Malvales > Malvaceae > Firmiana > Firmiana major. The sequence goes on from CM065909.1 coordinate 6,815,220, forward strand.
CTCGGCTTCACCCAAGACCGCCGGAAGGTCGCCGGTCCGGCCGTTCTCTTTTCTGCCGTCGAAACCCATTTTTTCTTCCACTGTTTTCGACGTTTTTCGGCAGCTTCGCCGGTCGTGGCTGCCACCAATCGGCTCACCGACGCCTGGGGAACAATCGGCTGTGGTCGGTCGGTGCTGAATCGTCGCCGGTCGTCGAGATCGGCTTCTCTCCTCTCAGTTTCGATTTTCGCTCCGTTGGCCGCCTATCGCCGCCGTTCGGGTCTCCATGGGGTCGGTGATGGCTCGGCCCTCGTCGGGCTTCCCTCCTCGATCGCCGTCGGCCATCGATCGCCGGCAGAGGCTCGGCCTCTGCTTCGTTTTCGTTTTCGCGATTTTTCGCGTTTTCTTATTCTTTTTTTTTCACTAATTTATTTTTATATATATTTTTTTTATTATTTATTTATATTATATTTTAATCATTAAAATATATTAAAAATACCAAAAATATCTACAAAAATTATTATTTTATTCAAATTAATTAATTTAATTTTATTTAATTTATTTATTATATTTTAACCATTTTTCAGGTATATTTTCTTCGTATTTTAGGGATACTGTCCCGAATGACTTTCCGGTATATTTTATCGATTATTTTCGGGATTATTTTTCGATTTAAAAATTCCAATTAATCCCGATTAATTCCCATAACTTCATATCTTGATCAATTTAACCCGAAATAAATTTATTTCACTTTTATTGATCAAGATTTCTCAATCCATTATTTTTAATTAAATTTCCTTATCGAAGTTATTCCGGCTTTCTGTCTTTTGACCATTTTACCCTTGCACGTGTTCGAAAATTTCTATTTCAATCCTTTTACATATTTAATTTCGTGTTTTAACTAAAATCGGGTCTTACATAATCTCCCCCACTTAAGGAATTTGGTCCTCCAAATTAGAACCAATTCATATGAGTCCATAGACTACTCTGGGTACATCAATCGTATCATACTTCTTTAATTCTCATGTGACTTTTTCGGAGTGTACTGCTACCAAAGGACTTTAATTAGGGAGATCATCTTAAACCTCAATACTTTCTCTTTCCTGTTTAATGCCCGAATCAACTTCTTCAATATACTTATATTTGCATTAAGCTGAACTGTTGGATCTCATATCCTATCACCTATGCTGGATCTGGATAGTATTTTTTTAAGCATCAAAAGATAGGACACATTGTGGATGCCTGTTTATTTAGATGATAACGCCAACCTACAGGTCTTATCTCCCACTTGTCCAATCTCTCAAAATATTCAATCCAGCGAAACTCAATTTACCTTCTTCCAGAAGCTCGCTATGTCCTTATTCTCTTAGGACAAGTAACTTTCAACCATACCAATTCACCCTCGGTGAATTTCAATACTTGTCTATCTGCTCTGAGGTGTTCTTAATCTCTCATTCTTAACTAAAACATCCTCAGAGACTTATTATCCAAAGTCGAAAATAATTCTATCTGTCACCCACTTTTTCTTATCCAATTTGGGGAACAATCCCTACAGCCATACACTGCCTCATATCTTGTTATCCCGATACTCAAGTGCCAACTGTTGTTATTGGCGACTTCAATTTGTAACAACTGATCATTCCAGGAGCTTATAAAATCAATGCACAAACTCTCATCATATCCTCTAGAACTTGTACAGTCCTCTCTGACTGACCATCGGTCTGAGGAAGGAAAGCTGTGCTAATACTCAGTCGGGTTCCCATAGCTTCCTGAAAAATATTTCCCGAAATGTGAAGTGAAGCGGGAATCCCTATATGATACCATGCTCACTGGAACGCTACATAATGTCTCACAATCTTTCTTATACATAAATCCTCATACACACTCTGAGTATCTGGGGAGTTCATAACCAAAAGGTGGGTAGACTTAGTCACTCTATCGACTATCATCCAAATAGCCTCGTAATTCACCTGGGTTCTCTGTAACCCATCATAAAATTCATGGAGACTTGCTCACATTTTCCGTGCCATGTCGATATAGGTAGGTGCTGCAATAACTCTGCAGACTTTTAATACTCTACCTTACTCTGCTGACATACTAGGCACTTTTCCACAATCTCTACCATATCTCTTTTCACATCTGACCACCAATACCCTTTTCGAGATTTCGATATATATTCTTTACTTTCCATATGCACTATATATCCCGAAGAGTGAGCTTCTGACAATATTACTATCTCATCAACTGTGGTCCTGGGGAGCACTTATACTGTCTCTGAACCTCTCTGTAAATCATTATCATACTCTGTGAACTCTGTCACTGTACCCTTCTGAATCTCACCCACACTATCGACATCATGCCGATCATCATGCTAAGCCTGTCAAATCCGAGCACTCTCATCCGGTTCTAGTCTCAGGCTAGCTGTCACACAATCACTGTCATCATCAAAAGGGATCACATCAATACTGAGGTTCACAACTGCTCTAGCAGCTCACGCTCCCTGACCATCATACGTAGTACCATCCCGAGGCTCTTTTTACTCAAAGCATTAGCCTTTCCTGGGTGGTACAATTTTTACAATCAAAATCTCTTAAAAGCTCTAACCCACTATGTATTCTCATATTCGCCTCTTTCTGTGAAAACAGATACTCGGGGCTTTATGATCAGTGCATATCCACAATTCCTCATCGTGTATATAATAGTACCATATCCTCGGTACAAATACTACCGTTGCCAACTTTAAATCATGGGTCAGATAGTTTATTTCGTGATCAAGGAGCTGTCTGACTCCAAAAATTGACTATCTTCCCATTATACATCAATACACAGCTCCTTCATAATTTTGAGGTATCCATACTCACTAAGAACCTCTTGAGCTGTTGGGTATAGTGAAATTAATCACGGTGGTCAGTTCATACTTCATTACACCGAAATTCATGTCACATCTATCATCTTATTTATCATCTCATTTAAAGACCACGTTTTTCATAGTTAAACGTGTCAACAAGGTATACCCTATTGAGAACTCGCAACAACCCATTTGTAAAAGCCACTTTCAATTATTGCTTACAATTTGCCCTAGACTTTAAATACACCCAACATATCATCGATAATGATGATTACAACTCGGTCCAATCCTTGACTTATTTACGCATAAGCGTATAAGATCCTCCAAAATCGCTTACGTTTCCAGGTACTAACCTGCGTCATTTCCTTTTCTTATCTTAACGGCTCTTATTAAATTTTTACTATGTTAACTTTTATGATTTGTCGAATTTTAATATTCTTATCGTCTTAGTAAAGGTATCCTAACGCTAAAGGTATTTATTACAACGATCGATTTCACGTTATAGGTTATATATATACTTTTAGACGCTGTCAAGTCTTCAGGCGGGGAGGTATTTTGAAATACCTTTATTAACCTTCAGACTTAACCACAATTACTTTATATACGAGTCCATGTGGTTACAATTTATATTCGCTACTAATTGCTTTAATCCTAATTACTTCGCATATTAAGGGTATTCCTTACCTAGCACATGTCTCTTATTCTAATACATCTTGTATTTAGGATCTATCTTATCTTAAAGATTATCTCCTTAGTGTATCAATTATAACGAAACTCTTTCATTATTCATTCCGTGAGTACAATCCTTTACTCCTTTAATTTCAACTGTTGCATCCCTTTTTATCACTTGTCAACACTTACAGTATACTTTTCAGTGATGTTTTCACCCTATTTTCAACTTAAAATCTCTATATCCATATTCCGTTTATTAATCCTCCTCTATTGGGGTACTCCTTTATCAGTATTGTGCCCAATGATGTAGGCATTCATGCTTTTTACTCACTTATATGCGAATGAAGGCGGTATGAATAAATGTGTGGCACCAGGATCAGTGAACATATGTACTTCATTATTCATAACAGTGTGGTATCTTACACCACATCCATGAAACATCAATAGTGTCCTGGTCCAAGACATCCTCTCGCCTTCGTCCAACAACCTACTTTCCTTTTTCTTTTCTTTTCGGCTATTGCCTCCCTTTTCGTTGCAGCTATACCAACGAAGTTTTTCTCTGTCTCTTTACTTTTCTGTGGGGTGATCTCGCCCAACTCTGTGCAATCAATATCAATGGTCCATCTTACCACACTTAACGGCCATTTTCATCAATACAGTGTAAGTATAGATCCTCCTTCCGTGGTATCCACCACACATTCCACACTGCTTACAGTGCTTACACTGCTACACTGCTTCGTAGCAGGTCGAGGTCCTCCAATCACAATGCCCTTCAAGAGTGCCAAAATTGGATGCACTGGGGCCTTACCAATTATCTTACTCTATGACTCGTCAAATTAAATCGTTTACCAATTACCATTTTTCCATTCTAACATCTTTGTCATTTCTCGATTCTCTTTTCTATCTCTATTTCAGCCCTCACTACCTTTCCAAATCTCAAAGGCGTGCAATTCATGTTCTTATTTACCTAACTGTAAATCTGCACACTGCCTCGGTATAGGTAATATCTCACGGGGCCAATTGGACTCTAATTTACAATATGAGCCCTTCCATACACTTTTAGACATCTCGACTGTCACGGTTCATAGTGTCGAGGTGATATCTGTCCAAGAATATAACCGAGTTTCATACTCATAAATTATACTCTTCAATAAATCAAATCCTCTGGGTCAGAGTAAGGACTTTTATCCATAATTTCCTTTAAATCATGTCCGGGATATCCTATCACCGGAATACATCTATAAACATTTCTCACGTCAGCTCTGGATGTTTAACACTTAAGATGGGTCGAGCGGGTTTCCACCAATGCTCCGCTGCGCCCTCATATCTCATTCATAATCTGAGCAATTAGCTCCTCAAAATAATCTCCACACTCCGCTTCAATCTCGCGAAGCGTGTCTCAATACTATCCGATCTCTCTATCGGACTCTGAGAGGCATGCTCAACGTTAACCTCTATTTCAATCTCATCCTGATTCTCACAAGTCAACCCAGCACGACTTAGCAGACTCAGGTCTACCTCTACGACCCCTGCCTTGTGCACTATCTCATCTAAGGCGGCTCATATTAGGCATTCCTGCATTCTCAACCATTTCTTAGTTACAGCCCATCTCAATATACACTATTGTATCTAACCAAGAACAGTAACACGGGGATGTAACTCCTAATTACTGACACTGACACACATCAGACCAATTTCTGCTCTGATACCACCTTTATATGTCACGACCCAAACTACCCAAAAATTAGAGTTAATTTTTCGCGTTTTGTTATTTTTATTACTTAAATTCTTACCTGTCTTCTGATCGTGACCACACTCCACTAACAAATTGGGCTGTGCGTCAATGCCAGTCCCACCATACATTTACCCCAGTACTTATTTCTTCTCCAGTCATTTATAATTGTTTACAATATTTATACATCCCCTAAAGTTACTTACAAACATGTTACTGTGCTATGCTTATGTAGATATAATATGTACAAGTGTATATACCTTATGTTGATGGGCAGCAGCGGATATCCAGAATGCAGTACTGAGTCGCCTCAACTTCAACTGGAGATTATCTATGGGAGAAAATGAAAGGGGTGAGCACATCAAGCTCAGTAAGGCAATCCTACGAACAAGTAGGTAACCATACTACCTACATGAACGTGGTGCCATGCATAAACCACCCTTTCTCCACACATTTTAAAACAAATGATATGAGTTATGATGTTATGTAAAACACATTTGCACGAAAAATTCAACATGCAATTATATTCAAAATCGTATCTTTCTCGTTTAAAATTTCACAGTAAAGTCAGGACTCGACCCCTCCTTCGGGTGATCCTAACTCACATAAAACCATAAAAATCCGTTTACATCACATATGGGTTTAAAAAGCATGAAAATAACCATCATGCACATTTAATTTAAAACCCAGTTTGATCTCATCAAAATCGTCGACATGCGAGACTAGGCAACGTCTGTATATAGGCAAATAACCAGGACTATGACCATATGTGTCCTCGGGAGTTCCTCAGCTACACGGATCCTAGTGTGCGGGTTCTCCCATGATCAAGAACCGCCCGAGAGGAGGGTCACTCCATCTCGTCGGTCTTATCAGATCCCATGCATCCGAAGGTGCCAACGTATCACAAAGCTACCAACGTATCACAAAGATACCACACGGTACATCGTACTCCATGCTACTTGCACGATACATCGTACTCCGTGGACCCCAAGCCTTATCCCTCGTTCGGGCTCATCAGCTGGTCCTCCAACCCTTATCCCTCATTCGGGCTCATCAGGTGGATCTCCAACCCTTATCCCTCATTCGGGCTCATCAGGTTGTTTCTCTAACCCTTATCCATCGTTCGGGCTTATCAGGTTGTTTCTCTAACCTTTATCCCTCGTTCGGGCTCATCAGGTTGTTTCTCTAACCCTTATCCCTCGTTCGGGCTCATCAGGTTGTTTTAACATGCCATGTCTCAAAACGCACGTGCGGGCCTATTTAATCGGTGACACACAGTCTACCCGATGCTCCAAGCACGGCACATCACATGTTCTCATAAAATCAGTGCGAGCGATGCTCAGCACTCTCATCAAATCAAGTAAATCTAGTGTGAGCTAAGCTCTAGCACTCTGTCACGAAGAATCGTATATAAAAATATGGTGCGAGTTAGACTCCGACACCGTGTCATGAAAATCACGTAAAACTCTAGTGCGAGCTCTCACTCCAGCACTAATGAAATCATTGCACAAATCAAAACTCGTGCGAGCTGAGCTCTAGCACGTCACATTTATGAAAGATCACGTAGGCGGCTACATTTCTCAAATCGATTTCAACGCAAATCAACGTTTGTCGAAAATATGAAATGTTGTGCAATTTCATTTAAAAGTTAGCCGACCTACTCATGCATGTACCAAAATACTTCAAAAACGAGCAGGAACCCTTTGTTCTTGCTCCTTACACTTTTTCCTAAAATTTGGAATTTTACCCTTGACGAGGGTATTTTGGTAATTTACCCATTCGGGCACTAAAAATATTATTTGACCTCTAGACCCTTCAGATAATTTTTAAAGACTGCATATGAACTTGAAATTTCGTATAGTTTACCTCTAGCAGTCCGCAGAATTCCCTTACCTTATTTTCCTGTCAAGTCTGACCTTTTCTTTTCCACTGTTGTCTCGTCGCGCAGTCCGATATGCTCCCAATCAAACCTCTGGAACTGCGTATAAATATTACTCAGGTCAGATAACATACAATTTAATTGTATTTCCTATTTTTCGAGCTTAATTTAAATCATTGGGCCCGTTTACCCCTATTGGGCCCGATTGCACCTTAATGGCCTTAATCGGCCTTAAGCCCGTTTTCCACTTAATTTTCGTTTTATCGAGGCCTATTGGGCTCACTGGGCCCACCATCAATTTATTGGGCCTGGTTCTAACTCTCGAATAGCTAAATTTATTATTTACGACAATTTATCTAAATTTCCATAATTTAATTCAATTTATGCGGAATTTAAATCTGAAACACGCATAACGATGTAAATTGACGTAAATAAGGGTCACTTACCCGAGATTCCATGCTAGTACGAAATTCGAGGCTGTCTCGAGCTCTCTTTGGATGCCAATCGTCGAGCTACACAATTTCATAATTTTTGGGGTAAATTTCCAGTCAAAAATTAATTAAATAAAATATTCCAAAATTTAAATCGGTCAATTTGACCGCTTATCGACTTACCCGAAGCTCAATTGCATCACTGAAATTTTCTCCAATTTTTTTCTCTTTTTCTTTTTCCCTTTTTCTCTTTTTTACCTTCTCTTTTTGGCTGAATCGGTTCAGTCCGGTTCGGACCGGTTCAGACCGCTGATTCACTCCGGTTTGGCCGATTCACCGCCGGTTTAAGGCCTTGTCGGCCGGTTCTCCATCGGCTTCCACCGCCAGCAGCTCCGCAAGGTTGTCCGCAGCTCGAATCTGGCCTCGGCTTCACCCTAGACCGTCGGAAGGTCGCCGGTCCGGCCGTTCTCTTTTCTGCCGTCGAAACCCATTTTTTCTTCCGCTGTTTCCGGCATTTTTTGGCAGCTTCGTCCATCGTGGCTACCACCAATCGGCTCACCGACGCCTGGGGAACAATCGGCTGTGGTCGGTCGGTGCCGATTCGTCGCCGATCGTCGGGATCGGCTTCTCTCCTCTCGGTTTCGATTTCCGCTCCGTTGGCCGCCTATCGCGGCCGTTCGGGTCTCCATGGGGCCGGTGGTGGCTCGGCCCTCGTCGGGCTTCCCTCCTCGGTCGCCGTCGGCCATCGATCGCCGGCAGAGGCTCGGCCTCTGCTTCGTTTTCGTTTTCGCGATTTTTCGCGTTTTCTGATTCTTTTTTTTATTCACTAATTTATTTTTATATATATATTTTTTTATTATTTATTTATATTATATTTTAATCATTAAAATATATTAAAAATACCCAAAATATCTACAAAAATTATTATTTTATTCCAAATTAATTAATTTAATTTTATTTAATTTATTTATTATATTTTAACCATTTTTCGGGTATATTTTCTTCGTATTTTTAGGGTACTGTCCCGAGTGACTTTTCGGTATATTTTATCGATTATTTTCGGGATTATTTTTCGATTTAAAAATTCTAATTAATCTCGATTAATTCCCATAACTTCATATCTTGATCAATTTAACCCGAAATAAATTTATTTCACTTTTATTGACCAAGATTTCTCAATCCATTATTTTTAATTAAATTTCCTTATCGAAGTTATTCTGGCTTTCGGTCTTTTGACCATTTTGTCCTTGCACATGTTCGAAAATTTCTATTTCAATCCTTTTGCATATTTAAGTTCGTGTTTTAACTAAAATCGGGTCTTACATTTATAGTTTAATTAATGTAATTAAATAAATTGAAATAGAAACTGGACTTTTATAACATATGCGGAAGCGTTTACATCAGTTCCTATTAACTATACATCCTTTTTTGTACAACACATTACTAGACTGTGCATTAATTTACAGGATACAAAATTTCTCTTCATATCATCGCATAGTGTATACCTCTCTGTACGGCTAGATGACTAGAGAATACCGTAGCAGGGACGACTGTAGTACTCACTACTGAGTAGTACTGTGGAGGAAGAAATAAGGGGTGAGCATAATGCACTCAGTAAGGAAAATATGCAAGCAGGTAGATAACTACACTATTTACATGCTAAAATACATACTCACATTTCCTTATAAAATAATATGCCTGTTCTTTAAATCAATTTCCATCAATGCGAAACCGTTAATTCGCCAGATGGGTATGTGCATATTCACACAGTTTATTATACAAAACCACTAAGTTTAAAACTATACACAATTCACACTTGAAATCACTTTTCACACAGTAAACACATAGCTTCACACAGATCATCTTTTAATACCACACATGTTTACACAACATACTCGATTCACACAGATCACATATAGAAAATACTTTATACTTTGTAAATTAGTTACATGTTGAGACGTAAATCATGGGTCATCCCATCCCCAAACACATAGCAAAGGAGGATGTCTGTCACCTTACACAGTAGTGACAATATCGTATCACACAGATACAAACTTATGTAACTTTTGCAGACTTATGGCCATAGTCGAATTCCAGGCTACACTGATCAGGTGTGTAGGAACCTCATGCTTAGGGAGGCAGATCAACCATCCCTTCAGCATCACATAGATATCACACAGATCTCACACAGTTATCACACAGATAGTCACGACACATTGTACCCCATGGCTAACGCTTACAGTACATCATGCTCCCATGAACCCTTATTACTCATTTCTATTGTCTCAAAATCACGTGCGAGCTCTCAAGTGAAACACACAATATTCTCGAAGCATCAAACACTTATTTACTTTCTCAAAATCCCTTTGAAAACAATGTGTGAGCAGAGCTGGTCAATCTACCTTTGCCTCTCATGCTCAGCACGACTCCACACAATAAAGAAATAGAATAGCTCATTTCACTAAGTATGAGTAAGAGGGTAACTCCCTTCGATCACTCTGTGTCAGACCCGTATTTTATGTAGCTTGTTCCTTATAATTCCTATGTGTATGGACACTCTATTATTATAGTTAAATCATAAGAAGAGTATTTACTAGATTTAAAGTGTAGGTGAAATGATTTAGCACTCATAAGCTACATAAAAGCCTAATGTGAGCTATAAAAGTCACAGGCTAAACCGAGTGGATCTGAATCATTCTGACTGAAGAGAAGAACTTAAAATGAGAAAATATAGAGAGCTTATGAAGAAAAGTTAGTTTGATTTAGTTCCGAACACAAAGAACGAGAGTAAAAGCTAAAAAGGGTAAAATGAACCTTTTTAGCGAGTTAAGGTATTTCGAGCATATTTACCTACCGAAAACAACTAAAACATAAAGACGAGAGTGTAATAGATAAGATATGACACTTTCAAAATTTTGAGAAAAAGTCAACTTGATCAATGATTAAGGAAAAAGTCAACTATAGTTAAGAAAAGTGGACTTTTACCATAGTTGACTAACCATGGTTAAAAATTTACCTAAGTATGGAGAAAAATTTGGAAAAAAAATATTTTTAGTCAGAATACAAGATAATCATCCCCGAAAGTAAGAAATATTTATTCGAAAGGATTTCGGATTAAAATTAATGGATAAAAACGTAATGGGCCTAAAGTGAAGATTATAAAGCCCATTAAGGTATACTAAACGTAGATTGAAATTCTTAGGTCCCTTAGACCGAATTGTTGGATCGATTGATAGGCCAAATATTTAGACAATTAAAGGCCTGAGCTATATTAAAAATTTCAGCCCGAAAGCCCATTAAGAAAGCCCAAACCGAGAGGCCCAATTTAAAGCCCATTAGGATTAAATATCTAACCATAGTTAAAGCTAACTATGACTCATTAGATGACTCATTAGGTGACTCATAACTAAACCTTAGGAAGTCAATTTTAATGGCTGAAAAGTAAGGCTTAATGGCTAAGTAAATGGCTTATAAAATCAGCCACACCATTGTCATCTTCACCATACCATTCTCGGCTACACAAGGAAACCATTGAAATACATTTATCTAAGCTTTCTCTCACTAGAAATCACTAGGATTTAGGCATATTTGGAACTTGCATTCTTCATGAAAGTTGTTCCAAATTGAGAGGAGAGTAACATGTGAGATCTGAGAATTTCAGACATATTTTAATGATGTAATAAGAATTTGAAGTGTAATTTATTGAGCTAAGTGAATTGTGGGAATTATAATTGGAGATTTATATGTTAAGTGTGTAAAATAAGCATGAACCATGAGGACAGATCGATCTGGGAGGAGGAGAGATCGATCTGGTGAGTTAAAAATGACGAGGAAGGAGGAACTTGAGGAGCAGATCGATCTCCAATGGAAGAGATCGATCTCCAAATGATTCTGTTTGAGAAAGGATCGATCTCATGAGGAAGAGATCGATCTCCAAATGCTTCTGTTTGGGGAGAAGATCGATCTCCTTAGGAGCAGATCGATCTCATAAAGCCATAAAGAGATCGATCTCACCCCTCGACAGATCGATCTCCTAGGCATAAAATTGCCCAGATCGTCCCCAAATTTCAAACTCAGATCGATCTCATCAAGAGGCAGATCGATCTCCTACCTCCAGCCTATATAAGGAACATGTGTTTTCTCCTGAAATTTCACTTTCTCTCTCTTCCAACCCCCATTTTTTCGAAAACCTAACTTTCTCACTCATCCAAATCCCCCATTTTCGGCCGAATCAGCTGTTGTGGCAAGAAGGAAAGTTGTTCCTCATCAAAGGGAGAACAACATACTTGGAAATCGAAGGACGAATCGGATCGAGGCGTGAGTTGTGCATCTCACAAGCTTTGGGTAATTTCTAAACCTCGATCTTGATATTTGAGCTGATTTTGATGATATTGGTGGTTGTCATTATGTTGAAATAGTTGAGAAATGATTAGGAATTGATGAAATTTCAATGTGGTTAGAGTGATATGATATTTAGCGATTTTGGTAATTTTAGGAATTTTGAGCTATAAATGGAGATATAGACAATGTGGAGAATTAGCTTAGCTAATTGGCATGAGGAATGTAGGACATTGAGATATTGTGAATGAGGTTGTAGTTTAGGGTTGAGTTACGAGAAATCAAGGGATTTGAGGTGTTATGAGCAATTATGCTCGATTTTGAGAATTTAGGGTTATGAGATAATTGAGTATTGATGTTTTAACATCGTTTGGACAGCTCGGGAGTTCCAGAGTGGAATGCGAGGCTAGTCCGTGATACGGGGGAAACGATTGCACTATACGAGGTGCAAAGAGGTAAGGGAAATCTAAACCATTTGTGTATGTGAATTGCAAACTGTTTTAGCATGATTTGTGGTTTATAAAACAAGCATGTTGAGTGTTTTGTGTTGAGATTAAATTGCACAAGATTTTATAGCCGGTTGGAGCCCAACGTTTTTATGAGTTTATAACTGGGCTCTACGTTAAGGCAATATTGAGATTTGAGAAATGTGTGCGTGTGCTTTGCCGGTTAGAACTCGATTTTATTACGTTTTGCGTTGAGTACAAAACGATTTTAAAATGAGTTTTATGAGAGAAAAACCATCTTGAGTTCTACGTGAAGGCAAACCTGTCTTATGTGATAAGACTTAGGTGTGTAGTTGTGAGTACACACCGGGCATTGCTCTGGTAGCATGTAAGCCCGAATTCTTCTCCGTTCTGGTAACGTGAGAATAACCTATTCTGTGGCTATGCCACGTAAAATTGGTGGCTGTGCCACGTTGAGAAAACCCCATTGGTGGCTGTGCCACGTTATACCCCATTGGTGGCTGTGCCACGTTGAGAAACCCCATTGAACCCCATTGGTGGCTGTGCCACGTTGAGAAACCCCATTGGTGGCTGTGCCACGTTGAGAAACCCCATTGGTGGCTGTGCCACGTTATACCCCATTGGTGGCTGCGCCACGTTGAGAAACCCTATTTTGTGGCTATGCCACGTGAGAAATTAATTCAGTGGCTTTGCCACGTGTGTTTTGTGGCTATGCCACGTGAGAAATTAAATCAGTGGCTTTGCCACGTGTGTTTTGTGGCTATGCCACGTGAGAAATTAAATCAGTGGCTTTGCCACGTGTGTTTTGTGGCTATGCCACGCGAGAAATTAAATCAGTGGCTTTGCCACGTGTTTAGTGGCTGTGCCACGTGCATTATTCTTACTGTGATTTTATCACGTTATTTGAGAAAGTGTTTAACGCGTTATTTTCACATGCTTTGTTAATGCTCTAGAGTGAGCCTTTTTACTTCATGTTTTCAGATGATTTCAGATATGAGAATATTGTTTTGAGAACTTTCATGCTATGGTTTTCAAATGAGTTTCACATACAAATAAACCTTTTGTGATGTGTATTTTGGTTTATGAAATGAGTTCCTTACCCCCTTTACTGAGCGATTTAGAAGCTCACCCTGTTTTTCTTTTCCCCCCAGAGTTCTTCAAGTGAATAAGGACTTCCCTGCGACGTATGGAGTAGTGGCTAGTGGAGGATTCGAGCTCCAGGCCATATATATTGTATCTTGAGGTATATTTTATCTTTTCATGTACCCAGACTATTATTGTAATTACAGACACTTGATGTATAACATTATATGGGATGTATTAGGATTAATTAACTTGGAATTGAGTAATGTATATGATTCAATATACACTATATTATGATGAGATCCTGAGGGCATGATAATTATGATGATGTATGACACTGCACAGGAATGCACTCTTTATTTGTGAATTAATGAGTAAAAAGTTTTAAATTAGCCCTATTTTTCGCATTTCGTGGCGTGACATAACATATGTTGGAATTGGCTATCAAGAAGCCATAGTGTGCAAATCGTGTGGCTCCAAAGTTTCGGCCAAGTGTGAACACAAATACTAGGTATATTTTCAAGCTTTCAAATTCATATATGTTAATGTATGAATGATTTTAAGTATATTGGTATATGTTTTAAGCATTGAAACATATGAAATCACTATGATCATGGTTAGGCCGAGAGTGAGTAGTGAAATATTGATGAATGCCCATATGATATTAAGGCATAAATGAGTTGATATACATGTGTTAATGATTATAGTATAGTTAGAATTAATCAATTTGATTAATTAATACATGTATTAAGTTGGCAATAAGGTGTTTGATAAAATGCCTAAATGAACTATGTGATGCTTAAGAACATTGCTCACCAAGTGTTTGTGAAAATGTCTAAGTGAATTGGCTAAGGAAATGGACATGGACGGCATGCCATGGTGTGACCGATGGCATGGGGTGCTCTCGGCCATGGCCTGTGACCGAGAGGTCCAATGGGCCAAGCCAAATTATTTTAGGCCCAATGAGATGTAATGAATCTAGGATAAACCCAATAAGAGTTGGTGGGCCCCACAAGCCCAAAAGGCCCAACAAAAATGAATAGTAAAATAGAAATGAGCTTAAAGCATAGTTAGGCCTATTAAGGTTTATCAAAGCCCATTAAGTGGAATAGACTGTATTTAATGTGAAATACAGTAGGAAAAGTATAATTAACCTGATAAATGGTTATATGCAGTTTCAGAGATTATTGGAGGAGCAAATCGGACTGCTGGATCGAGCAGCGTTGAGAAAGTAAAATTTCTCGAGTGATTGCAGGTAAAGGACTTTTGTGAGTAGTTAAAGATACTTGCATGTATTTTTGTCTGCTTTTACATTCACTTAAAAACTTTGAGGTTAGAGAAAGTGAATAATAATTATTATGACCCGATAGTGGTAAATTACGATTTTGCCCTTAGTTAAGGAAAAAAGTCAACTTTTGTGAAAAGTTATAAAAAAACATGGAAACCACCATTTTGAGTGTTTTACTGCTGTTTAGCATAAGAATAAATAGATGGGCTCATGTTTGTAAGGTTGATGTGAATTAAGCACACTTTATAGTGCTGATTTTCATACTTTGAAAATAATCCATTTTTAAAGAGCCATCTATTGAATTATGTGAGAATAAATCGTGCTAGAGCACAACTCGCACTTGATTTCATATTTTTTTCACATATATTAGTGCTGAGATATGATTCGCACTGGATTTCTATGACATGCATGATAGAGTGTTGGAGTTATTACTCGTACTCAGTTTTATATGATTTATACATGACATAATACTTGAGCTATTTCTCGTACTTGATTTGATGAGTTTTGTGCATAGCATGGTACTGGAGCTATTGCTCGTACTTGATTTGAAACATGAACTATGCTTTGACCTAGTTGCTTGAGGTTTACTTGCACTAGAGTTTGAGTTTGTGATGTGAAACAATGTTTGAGCACAGTGTCGACTGTGAGTCGCGCTCAAAGGCGCGCTCTGTATTTTATGTGATATATAAGACATGTTGAAAATTCGTGCTTGATTTCCTCATGTAGACTGAGTGTCACACTATGAGATGTTCGCATGTGGATTTAGAGACATGGTATATATATTCCATGGTTTGAGGGCTAAGACCTATGGCAGGCACCCCGACTGTGATGTAGGGTCCACGGAGTACGTTGTACCGTGCGAGTGGCATGGAATACACTGTATCGTGTGGTGTTGTGGAGTTGAGGAGTTGATAGCTGGCGGTTGTGATGGACTGACCCCCCTCCCGTTGTAGCAGTGATGCCCCGCACACTAGGATTCCGTGTAGCCTGGGATCACCATTATAGGATATGGCCATAGTCCAGGATATTATTGCATTTCACCACAGAGTCTCACATGATATATCACCTGACTAACTGATTTATTTATGATACGAATAGACCTGAGGGATGGGTCAAAATCCGATTTTGTGTTGTGAATGATTTAAATGTCATATTTACTGTAATTTAAATATACATGGCATGATTTATCTAAAGGCATTGTGATATTATAAAGATGCATTATTTTGCACTACATGCATACATTTGAGAAAGCAAGCATGATTTCTGTACATGGGATTTAATCTGTATAAGTATATATATATATATATATATATTTAAAGACATGCTTTTAAAGTGAGTTAAGGAAATGATATTTTCGAGTCATAGCATCATTTTGAGTAGATAGTGTAGATGTCTACTTGCTTGCCTGATTTCCTTACTGAGTGCGTTGTATGCTTATCCCCCTTTATTTTCCCTCTCTACAAAGCATCAGTAGTAGAGCGAGTGTGCTTGAGAGATAGTATTCCTGTTGTCCGCTGCTATTTCCTATCGATCGACAGGTATACATATTTTGTACGGTTATGTATCTAAACATAGAAACAGCACAGTGATGTATACGATATATATTATGGGGAATGTATTTGTATTAGATTTTATATGATCTCACATGTATTATAAAAGAAGTTACAGTCAGTAACAGTATATTGACATGTATGTATGATAATGGATGATATGGTATGCAAGGAAGCTAACATCGAATCACAGCCCAACCATTGATGAGAGGAAAGGTAAGTTAAAATGCGAAAAATTTGTAGTAATTTTGGTTAAGTCAAGAAGGGTCTTGACACTCTGTCTACACATTTCATACAAGTGGTTAAAATCGGAGCCTGTCTATTATTGTTCTTTTTTAAAACATTTGAGAAATCTCTTTTCACAACAATCATAGAAGTCATGCAACACATGCTTATCGACTTATTTTCATACGTAGTCTTCTAGATATATCGATATCTATCTATTATCACATACAATTCACACAGCAGATAATAAAACATACGTATAGCTATTTCTATAGCTTACGTAAGTCTCTTACCTCGAATCACGCTTGAATCTTTTTCTTTGATTCCACTCGCTTGTGATCCGGTCATATCAACTCCACCTTTATCTTCTGTCGCTAAAATTGTGTATCACACACATCAGTATACTGTCATATACTTTATTTCACATGCATGATATTCGAATCAATGCATTTAGCAATTTACATCTCATTTGCCCTTTTTATGCCTTAGTGGACTCTATCCTCTTACAAGTCCATTTCGAGTCTATAACTATTTTCCAAGAATCCCTTAGACTCCTCGAGTCTATCGATTCATCTTAAATCGGTATTACACGCTTAATACCTCAAGTTCATGATTTTCACTTCATTGTGGCATTTCATCAAACACCACTTATAGTCAATTTGAGCTACTTTTATTTCTAGCACATGAACTTCATCAAATCATTTTATAAGCATCTATATATGCTTAATAACCTCTAGGTATGCTTAAATCATCATCAAATCCATGCCTACTCAATAACTCTTCATTTTGGCTCATTTAGCCATTTTCTAGGTCATGGATAGTTTAACACTTCTAAGATGTTTCAACCATTAATTTATATACCAATCTACTCACACAAGTATATAAATTAACATATATGAGATTGGGATATTGAAATCTTGCCAATCTTAGCTTTTCTCCACTTAGCACACTTTGGGGGAAAAACTCATTCTCTCCCTTAAATGGATCACCTCAACTTCTAGCTTCTAACTATGTTGTTCTTCTCCACTCTATGAACAACTTTGATGAAACAAACTTACCTCCAACCTCTATGGAAAGTGTTTATAGTTTAGAGGGGGATTTAGGTCACTTGGTGTCAAAATATGGAAAGGTTTTGGTTTTTCCCGTGAATGCAAGTCAGCAGGTCCTGTTTTGTAAAGATTTCTTTGATGAGATCGATCTGCTACCCCAAGAGACCGATCTTCTCAGCATTTTTCCTCTTGAAACTGACCTTCTAGGTTTAATGAGATCGATCTGCTCCTAGCATGTGATCGATCTGCGCAACACAGAACCTTAAGGAGATCGATCTTCTCTTGCATGAGATTGATCTGTTACAAGTCAGTAGCTTAAGGAGATCGATCTAGTTCCATTGGAGATCGATCTGCCCTGTTCCATTGCTCGAACATATGCAGTTTTGGCTCTTCCAGATCGATCTTTCCTCCAATGAGATCGATCTGGCATTCCTATTTTCCAGATTTTACTGCACTTTTCTACAGTAACTCACACCAAACATACTTGATTTTATTGCCATAGTCATTTTCTCATTCAATCATCTTTAAGGCTTGAAAATGACATCCATTTATCTTTTATGCATATTAAAACTTGTGTGCATTCATTGTATAACCAAGGGTATACAATATATATATATCAAATGGAAGTATAAGGCTTTATGCAACTCATTCAACTTCCTTCCATTTTTACCACACTACTCATTTTGAGTTCTATTCATATTCATCATTGAGAAAAGTCCATTTCTTCACATTCATACATAATAAAACTTGTGTGGACATCACAAGCTTATATCACAAGTGTGTACACCAACTTATGGACTTATATCATTTATGCTTCACATAGCATGTACATGTCTATGCTTATGCATTTCATAAGGTTTATATACAAAAAATACGGGTCTTACATAGTTGTATGTATATTTTTTACCTCATGTATGCAATTAAATACCGTAAAGTATATAGATATTGAACTATCTAGATGAAAACCAAATTATAAAAAATTACCAAATGGACCCATTTTACAGATGAAATAATACTATAAAATTATTGAGAAAGCATAGATGCATAAATTGCATATTTTAGTGTTTTCATCGTGAAAAATTGTTTTGTAAGCGTATAATAATAGACTGGCTCAAGAATTTACTGCTTGTATTAAATTGCACACTTTCCAAAGTTAAGCATGCTTGAGTAGGAGAAATTGCATGGATGGGTGACCATACGGGAAGTTACCCATCTCGCTCCGTTTACACTGTTTCTCATGCTGAACTCGATTTTGAGTGCTGTTTTCACCAAAATTGAGCCATCTGTTAGTTTTTTGTGTGAAATCATACTGGAGCTGTTGTGTTAACTGTGAGTTACACAGACCTGCTCGCACTGGATTTTTAGGTGATATCGTAAGTAAAATCGTGTTGGAGCCCTCGTGTAGATTGTGTGTCACACTGACTTACTCACACTAGATTTTGAGACAAAGTGATGGTTGATGTTGATGTTGGGGTGGTAAACCTTGAGATCACTCGGTTCCCTTAGTCATATTACAGCTTAGTGAGGTCCACGAAGTACGCTGTATTGTGTAATGAGACATGAAGTACGTTGTACTATGCATTCTTAGTGATAGTCTTCGGACTAATGAGCCGATGGGATGGATTGACCACCTCCCTAGGCGTGTGATTCTCACACACCTGATCTGTGTTGTTTGGAATAAGTAACAATGGTCATATGTCCACAGTTATTACTATTGGATCTTATCCTAATCTTCGGTGATTTTGAATTGTTATTGAAATGTGTTTATTAAATGTGATGAAAGTGAAATGAAAAGAAATGATTGAGCTTCTATTGATTGATGATTATCGTATAGAATGCTATGGTTTTCAGTGAATGCAAATGTTTTACAAAGTGATAAAGCTTTCTATCGATTGATGATTATCGTATAGAAATGCTATTGTTTAAAGTGAATGTAACTATTTTACTAAGTGATAAAGTGAATGCAATTGTTTTACGAAGATGATAAAGCATGCATTATGAGCATCGTAGATAGTATGGTTATCTACCTGTTTACATATGTTCCTTACTGAGCATTTTAGCTCACCCCTTTACTTTCTCCCCTCTATAGAGTATTTACAGTAGAGTGTAACCGCTGCGATAGTCCTGTAATCATTTGGCCCACAGCAATCCAGCAACATAAAGGTATACACATATTTATGAACTTTTTGTATCTGAACAACTAAATGAACAGTGATGTAGTCATGTATATATGGGGAATGTATATGTAAGTCAATGTAAACGATTTTATATTAATGAAATGACAACTTTATAAATTTCCATGATGTTATGACACAAGGTGTATGTAGTGTATAAATTGAGTGGTTGGTATTAACTCACAACCCAACAAGTGAAAGTGTATGTGAAATGAAGTTAGTCGCAAAAAATTTATAGTGATTTTAGAGAAAATGGGTCGCGACAATTTAAACTTGTAAATATAAACTAAAATGGATGATTCATAAATTGTATACAAAATTAAATCATGTAAATGTAAAATGAATATAAAGCATGCTTGAAAAAAACTATATGTATATGTACTAAAAACAAAGATCACGAGGTGATGCAAACCTTAATGACCGAGAGCTATACCATAAGTATGCATCTTCACAAAATTTCCAAGATTTTCAATTATTAAGAATTTACACAATTCAAAGAAATTCAAAAGTAACATTCTCATAGTTCACTTACCTCAATACTCAAAGATTTATCTTCCTTGAGTCTCCAAATCAAGCTCAGCCTTTATACCTCTAAATTCACTACAAGCCAATTCCATAAAGTCTTGATAACTTATCCTTATAAGCATAATTGCTTGTAAAGCATGCACCTTAAAACTGACATTACTTAAATTCACTCCTACGCTAAGAAGCACCCTTTCACTATGATACAATAATTTATAAATTGATATAAATATATATATATGTGTGTGTGTGTGTGTGTGTGTGTGTATTTATCTTACTAATGCCCAATTAAATACTTTTACTAATGCCATTACATTACCTACACACATATATATATGCCAAGACTCATCACCCATCCTTAGTACATCATCATTATATAAGTTTGCATGTATACACATAAACCTTAAAATCGACTCATTAGGCATTCACCTTAAACTAAAACCGAGCCTCCCTTAATCCTTAAAATCGAGTGTGTGCCAGCACCCTTAATGCTCACCGCTGGAAACTCTTCACTAGTGAATCAATTTCTAAGCTCAACACCAGCAATCTTCTCGGCGTCACAACAACAAGATCAGCTGCCTCACTCCCTGGTTCATGTCTCCGTCCCAATTCACAAAACCCAAGCATAGTGACCACACATCGCCTATTTCGATTTCTTCCCCTATTTAATGCTGCTAAGACCCGTGAGGAGATCCTTGTTTTCACAATAACTATTCTTCCTTGCTGTCTCTCACTATTAGCTTCACTCTTTCTCTATTGTCAATCTATTTCATTCTCTGTTTCCACTTCTCCGCTGTCTCTCCATTTTGGTCTTTAACACAGCCCTTAAAATAACCTAAACTGAACCATGCATGAAGTCTCTTCCTTTAGCCCAGAACGGTATTGCTTCAGTTAACTTTGTTATTGCTCGACACTCAAAAAATAATTCAACCTTGTTGCCTCAATGGCTGGATCACTGTTGGAAATTTGGGACAAAAACAGTAGAGGAAAACACTAAAATTTAAAGCATGGTTTTGCTTGAAAGGCTCTCGATTTAGACTTTCTCTTAATCTTCAATGGTCAAGACCCTCATGTCCACCAATCTTCACGATTTCTTTTAAGAAGGTTATGTTGTGACCCTTTTTCCCTACATTTATACCATTATTTATCACAGTTCACGACTTCACTCACAATATTTGGTTGGGCTATGAGTCGATGTCAGTCGATCAATTCCCATATCCTTCAGTCCATTCACATCTTATACATTCATAATAAGAAATTGTGCTTATATTAATTTACGAAAATTCACATTCGTTTACATTGGTTACATCCCGGTACAACATATATATATCACTGTGCACTATCATGTTTAGATACAAAAGACTACAAAAGTGTATACCTTTGAGCAAGTGATGGAAACTGCAGGCAAAAGAAAATATAGGATCTACCATAGAGCTCTCAAATTACTGGAACTAATCTGTGGAGAGAGGAGAGAAAGGGGTAAGCTAACACGCTCAGTAAGGAACATATATAAGTAGTAGACAATCATATTATCTACATGCTTAAACTGTTGTACCTTATGCCGAAAAACAATCTCATTCTCAAAACATTCACAGTAAAACACATAGCAATTCTGTGCCACAAATCCGAATACAAAAACTCATATGAGGTAAAATAGTTCACAATTCTGTGCGAAAACGTTGCATCCAAATCACAATTGATTTCATTACCGAAATCAATAAACAGATGAGACTAGACAGGGATCTACACATAATCCAGGTGACATTTGGTCAAAGTCAAAGACCCCAAGCAATCACTAGGTAGGTGTGCAAGGATGTCTATAAACCCGAGGAGGGATCAGTATACCCATCGACTATCTAGTCTACAAATCAGATCAAGACACAACATGCTCGATTCCGGATACTATCACATCACATCACATGTCCGAAGACTGGTGGCACGGTACAGTATACTCTATGTTGTCTACAAGGTACAACGTACTCTGTGAACTATAGTACAATTATCACACAGTTATAGGTTACCTAAGTCAAGGACTCATCACTCCAACTAAAAATCATCAACCATGGCCTATCTCAAAATCTAGTGCAAGTAAGTCAGTGTG
This sequence comes from Firmiana major, assembly GCA_033439115.1. Taxonomy (NCBI): domain Eukaryota; kingdom Viridiplantae; phylum Streptophyta; class Magnoliopsida; order Malvales; family Malvaceae; genus Firmiana; species Firmiana major. The sequence continues at coordinate 6,837,558 of CM065909.1, forward strand.
ACACACAGTTAACACGAGGGCTCAAGCATGGTTTTATTCACATATCACATTAAAATCCAGTGCGAGCAAGTCTGTGTAACTCACAGTTAACCTTATAGCTCCAACACTATTTCACACAGAAAACAGACAGATGGCTCGATTCTGATGAAAATAGTACTCACGACCGAGTTCGGCACTCAAAACGATGCACAACAAAGCAAGAGAGGTAACTTTTTCTGAATGATCATCCATTCATGGGATTTCTCCCACTCAAGCACGTTTAACTTTGAAAAATGTGCAATTTAATGCATATAGTAAAAATCATGAGCCAATTTATCATTTCACACTCACAAAACCACTTTTCAGACAAAAACCGTTGAAATCATGCACTTTATGCATTTTTATTTTCCATAATTCCTAGTGGCATTTTTGTAATTTTTCTATATTTGGGTACTGTCCAGGTAATTCATATCTATACTCTATACGAAATTTAAGTGCATGCAAACGACGATAAAAATACGTACAACTATTTCTAAGAGCTTGCATAGATCTTTTACCTAGAATCTAGTCAAATGCACTTTTGTCCTTTTTCACTTTTTGTATATCAGTCTATCCGGCTCCGAATATATCTCTTGGAGCTGTAGATAGTTATTAATCACATCAATCAACTCTGATAATTTACTTTTCACTTTTTCTATGGTTAATTTAAAGTATTGGGTTCGATTACTCTTATTAGGCCTCGTTGTCCTTTAATGGGCCCAACTCTATCTTAAACCCATTTTGACTTTTCCATTAAGGCCCATTTGGCATTTAATGCTCATTAACACTTATTGGGTCGACCTTAAGGCCCATTAGCACAAATGGGTCGATTGCACCTTGTGCTTGGCCCATGAACCATCTCGGCCATGCATGGTGTGCCGAGCACCATCACGCCTAGCCATGGCCGATTGGCCATCACCATGGCTTGTCATGCTTGCTTAGCTCACTTAGGCATTTCGGCAAACACTTAGTGTGCTTGCCTTAAGCCTTTCATTTTGTTCTTTAAGCCATTTCGTCAAACACCTTATATGCTTAAGTCATAAACCTATCCAATCTTACAAATTGGTTTCACTTAATCATACCATCATCATGAATACATCATAAGCAAGCTATACATGTCATTAAACATCATGTGTATTCATCAAAACTTAGAAACCTATTTTCGGCCAAGCATGATTCACCATGATTTTGATTGTTTTGCTACACAATTCATACAACAATCAACTCCATAAAATCTATAGATTAACATATATAAGATTGGTGCATAGAAAACATACCTAACTTGTTGTTCTTGGTTAGGTCGAGACTTAAGGAGGAGATTGACTTCTCCATTTCAACTCTTTAGGTGATGGGTTTTGGGTATGTTAATCCTCTCTCAATATGGAACAACTTTCATGAGGATCACTTGTTCCAAATATACTTGTAGAGGGATGAAATCTAGAGAGAGAAAACTTGAAAGCTTATGTTTCCATGGCGGGCGAAAATGCTTAAGGAAGAAGACTAATTTTGCCTTAGCCAAATCTAATTTTTCTTATTCAATTTCAGCTAATATATCACTTAAAAATCAGCCCATGGATTGGGCTTAAAATATAGTTTGGGCTTGAATTTGAGCTTGAACTATTTACATTGGGCTTGTCTTAAAATTCCTATTGGGCTTTCAGTTTGGGCCTTCCCATTTCAGATTTTGGGCTTTAATTTTATTGGTAATTGGGCCTATATTTTAGCTTAAATTTTGGCCCATAACTTGGCCCAATGTTCGGCCCAATAACACCTTGAATTTTTGGCCCATTAGTTTTTATGCTCAATGGGCTTTAAGAATTTTAACTATTTGACCCAATATTATTTCTTCATTTTCAACCCATTATGGTTAAACCCAATTGTATTTCATTCATTTTTCTAAGTCCCCATCCGAATTTCCATGTGTTCTTAGCCTGGGATAATTTTCTCGAGCCTTAACCATAGTTGAGTTAAGTTAATCATGCTTTAGTTAACTAGTCAAAACTTATTCTTAAATTCTTGACTTTTCTCTTAGATTTGACTATTGACCACATTTGACTAAAGTCAACTAACCCAAATTTATGCATTTCAATGGTTGATTAGTCCATCTTAACGTTTTGGACACCCGTTGTAGATGAATGTGTCAAAAACACCTCAAACAGTCCATTTTGAGCTCGTTTGAGCCTTTTTGACATTTTCACTACTTCGACCTTATCGGGACCAAACCAAACCAACTTTCCTTCTTGAACTATCATCATTTGAATGTTTTAAGTTCTTATCTTCAGTTAGAACGGTTGGCATCTCTTCGGTTTAGCCTGAGCTCACTTTAGCTCACGATTGGCATTTTAATGCGTTTAAGGCAATTTTCTACTTTCACTTAGACTTGGAATTGTAATACAATTTTTCTTATAGTTCCAATAACATTTATAAATGTTTACAATGATGAATCATAAGTAGTACAATGAAAAATTACGGGTCTTACAGGTTACATGCAACACCAAAATTTACTTCCTTTCTTCCCTCCTCATGTTTCCCTTTCAAGCCCAAGAGATATCCCTGAGTTTTGTCAAATTGATTGGTTTCAAAAAAACATTTTCAGTTTCTAGTTTTACCCCTGAAAACCCTCTATTTACAACACTTATCCTCTATTTTTCGGTGGCTCACGGTTCCAGCAACAACCCTCAATCTTTCTTCTTCCATCGTGGCCAGTAGTCCCTACAACCATGGATTGTTCTCAACCTCTTCAAAAGAATGGCATGCAATTATCGCTCAGCTCTCCCTATGTCTCTCTTTCTCTATTTCCTTTCAAAATCTCATAAAATTTCTTAGGATTCCTCAACAACCCATGAGTCCTCCTTGAATCTTGTTTCCAAACCGTGGCTCAACTCAAGGGAAGAGTTTTCTGAACTCCAAGTTTTAGCTGAAAATGGAAGAGGAAAGAAAAGCTATTAGTTGTCTTATATTTAAATGTCCAATACTTTTTATTACCCATTGGTTAATGACTTGCCTTAGATTATTTTATTTTTTATTTTTGTTTCTATTATTATATTATTTTTTTAGGTTAAATTGTTACAAAGGTAAAAAAATCCAAGGAAAAATTCTTGCAAAAATCCTCTCACAATGCTGCCAGTAGATCACGTTCCAGCCATCAATTTGGGTTCAACCCTTTTTCCACTAATGCAGTCGATTACTTTGACTTGTTCTTTGGTTTTTTGCTTACTTCAATTAGTAGTTAAGTGTTTGACTATTCAGTACCCAATGAAAACATAGAACTATATAGAATTTTCTTTCAGTTTATCTCTAAATAGCCATTTGCTCTCACGATTTTTTAGTTGATTTTCTAGTAACTTCGGCCAAAGTATTTAACCCTTTGTTGATTCCCATTTACTTCCTTTTACTCATACTCCCTTAGATTATTCAACCACCAATCAAATTCCACGTAAAAAGCTTCACTTTCTCCTCTTTGTTGGTTGCATTTCTTGATTTTCAACCCTTTTTCCATGCAAGGTTTTGACTTAGGCCATTCCCATGCACCTATTGATTGCTTTGTTAGTTCAATGGTCTTTATTCATTTTGTTTCATTCATTTAACCTTTGACAAATCAATGACCAATGAGAAACATGGAAGAATGTTGACTTTTTTCTCCTAATTCTCATTGGTTCTCACATTATTTTTCATTTCTTTTAGTTTTCTGGCTAATTCCATTTATCCCATTTTCACCTAGCCTATTTGTTTCATCATTCCTTATTAGCTAGGTAAGGTATTTCTCGAGGTCAAAGGTAAGGTGGTTAGACCATTTAAGACATATTTATCCATATAACACATTTTTGCTTAATATCATTTAACTAAATATTAAATGGTTAAACAACACTAGGTGGACAATAAATACATTAATTTCATGTATGTCCTATGTCTTAAGATCACATTATAAATTAATTTAAGGTGGTGGCTGGCCATAAAGTTCCTTAAAATTAGGGTTTTAGATGCTTTAACCCCATTTTTGGTATTATTTCGATCCATTTTCGGTTCTAACTTGATAATTTTCGATATGGTATTGACATAACTCTATTAATGTTTGACATTATACCTTCGACATCAATAGTCAAACTACATTATTTGATTTGACCATTTGATCTTGTGATCTATGGTCAAAATGGTCATTTTAGTAATTTGTTGCACATTTTATGAGATAAATCAAAATTAAAATATCATGAATCCAAATGAATTACCTGAAGTCATATATCATCATTATATGATAATTCAATGATTTTTAGGTAGGTGTGTAGTCTTGTGGACCTTGCATACCTGTCTGTATAGGAACTTGTTGCCGAGTCCTGAAATCGAAATTTTCACAAATTTAGCCTTAAATGCATTTTTAAGGTAATCTATACACTTAATAACAATATTTATTAAATTTGAGACTAATATAACCTTTATGGGAATTTCGCGCGCTTGCACTTACCCTTAGTTTCGGCCCTACTCTTATATTCTTGTGTAACTTCTCAAAATATTTCTTAGTTTATCACTTATCATTTCTTTTAAACACTAATTCATTTGTATATTTTGTATGAATTGTGAATTTCATACTATTGAAAGTAAATTACGTGTTAAAAATATATTTTGAAATTTTGTTAATTATGAAGTAATTAATTGGGTATGAGCATTATAAGGATTTATAAAATTTATTTATGAGAATTTTTTTCGTTGAAGAATGGAGGTCGCTAGTACTAATTACGCGTAATGAATGAATAAAAGGAACATAGATGAATTTAATTTATATGTACCTTATATATATATATATACATATATAACATTAATTAAAATAAGTTTATATATATACACCTAATGTATATGTATTTGTATATAACTAATCAAATAAAGGTATATATATTTAAATCAAATAAGAGCATGAAATAAATATGAATATATATAAACATAATTGCATCTTAAAAATATAAAATACATATATATATATATATATATTAAAGACATACAACTAAAATAAATATATATTAAAAAATAAAAATAAAATCAAATTATTTGTGTGGATTTTGGTGGGAATTTTCCCACTAAACTCACCAACGTAAATGGTCTTCACTAGGGCTGACGTTTCACCCATGCCCCCACTTCTCCCACACGTCTCGCCCGCTCGTCCCTCTCACCATCCCTCAGCAACTTTCTCCTCATTTGAGACTAGAAAAGAGAAGGAAAGAGATCTGAAAAAAACTGAAGAGGGAGAGAGAGCCCAGAAAGAGGAGACCCGTGAGGGGCCAAGAGAGAAGGTAGCAGAGTAAAGGGGAGTTGAATGGGGGGCTGAAGCTGTCGGTATTTTGCAGAGGAAAGTGAGGGAGAATAGGCTGGAAGGAGGCAAGAAATCTGCCTTTATAGCCAAGTGAAACCGAAAGCAGAGCAGGAGAGAGCAGTAGAGACCGAAAACTGCTCTGGTAGTGGACGGAAAACCAAAAGAGATTGAGGAAGGAAGGGCTCTCGGCACAGCAAATGGGGCTTTCATGCTTGGCTGAGTTAAGGGATCAGAGGGGCTGAAGCAAGGCCAAGTCAGGTGCGTTTGTCTAGGTTAAAAGAGAAAACAACAGGGGAACTTTAAGGGGCTGGAAACCGAAAGAAGATGGGGTAAAAGAAGGAAAAAGGGAGGAGGAAAGGAGGACACTCACACAACACTACCCTCTACCTCTTCCTAGCTGAGAAAGAACTGGAAGCCTGCTGTTTGGAGAGGCAACATTCGGTGCAACAGAAAAGAAAGAAGGTAGAAACCGATCATGGTGCAGGGGAGACAGCGAAGGCTGAACCAACTTTGGAGGTGGCTGTACAAAGGAGTGTTGGTGCTAGTGGCAGGGATTTTTAAAGGGAACAATTTTCAGCTGCTGGAGAGGAGTGAAACAGCAGCTAAAAATCCTAAAGACCATGGGGCAGTAAGGTACGGCCATATAAGGAAAGTGGGGGTAAGATTTCTCCTCTTGAATTGAGATTTATATAGGTATGTTAGGGGATGATATTAAGTGTAATTATGGTGTTGAATTATAGGAAATCTTCAAGGAAGGAAGGCTTGAGATTTTTATACAAATATGGATTCAAAGGTAAGAATCTATATATAAATGTGCATGTTAGTTCATATTGCTTCATTATTCATGTTGAGATTATGAATTATATGGCATGACAGTGTTGGAAGGCATCCTACGGTGTGAGAAATGGAGTATGTGAAATTGGTAAATTTGAGTTATGCAAGGAAATAATGGAAATGGCATGGGTGATGATTAGATGGTAAGCTATATAAATATATATAATTTTGGATAGTGTCATATTACTTATTTGATAAATTATGAGTTTTATTATCTTGATAGCATGATTTGCTGAGTGTGATAAAGTGTGAGATTTTGATAAATAATGTGCATAGATGTTGGATTGGGATTGCTCAATTTTTAACATGAGTAATTTTTAGAATTAAAGAGCAATGTTATCATGCTTTAAAATGGTGAGTTTGGTTACATTTAAAGGAAGAATAGGTAAGATTTATATACAAAAGAGTGTTAGTTCATATTGTTAAATTAATTATATTAGGATTATTAAGTATGACATGAATGAAAGATGTTGTTCATTTGTTAAGTAACATAGATAATTGTTGAGATTAAAGACTAATGTATCATGCCTTGAAAGTTGTATGTAAAGAATTATATAGCCATGTTATAGAGGATGAATTATAATAATTTAATTTGATTGTTGATTTGGAAAATATTTGAAGGAAAAATAGGTAAGTGAATTTAAGCTTTCTTGAAGTATTAGGAAGAGTGATACGCAAGTGACGTAACGTATATAACTGAGGATGATATTCTATCGTTACATAGTATTTCTAAGTGAGAAATGTTATTATGCCTTGAAGTTGTTGGTTTGGGATTTTTTAAATGGAGGATTGGTAAGGAATATATACGATGGTGGACAGTGGTATTTTTTTTAATTGATAAATTATGAGTTTGAATATGATGATAGCTTGATAAATTAAAGGGGATAAAGTGTAAACTTATTTATTGTTAGTGTTACATTATGATGCATATGAATTATTGGTTTTGCTGGAATCTTGGGAGTTATAAAGAATACTGTGTGATATGCGTGAATGATGTGGGTACTCATTTGTTAATTATCACGATTAACTATTGTAATTTAAGATTTATATAAACGTGTCTTGGGAATAGTATATAAAGGGATATATCACCATGTCATTGAGGGTTATATATAATGATTTAATTTGATTGATGATTTGGAAATAATTAAAGGAAGAATAGGCAAGTGTCATACATTGTTGTAGTGGGTGTAATATTGCTATGGAGTATTACTAAGTGATGTAAGTAAGAGGTATGTTCATGTGTATGTCGTGGTTAAAGATGTACATGATGATACATGTTAAATTATGACCTTGAAGCAATGAAAGACTTATAATTACATAATCATGTATGGGTATGAGATTGTTTTAGGATGTTAGGAAGATATATGGTGAATTGGTGATCATGGCTGACCATGACTTAATGATGTCTGATGATATTATATCGGATGATCATGAATGACTTTATCCTAATGGTATACTTTGATCATGTGTGTGATGACCTTGGTTAGTTATGGAAATTGTGGACTTATGGACATAAAAGAATTGGGCATATGGTGATAAAGTCTATACTTGTGATATTAATGATGATTTTGAGATAATTGTAATTCATTGGCATTGTGAATATTTGGTAAGTTAATACGTTCATCTTCTCAAAACAATTCTAATAGATTAAATTCATCGAGCTTCCGTTATCAACCAAAATTTTGTCAATTGGGTGTTTCGTCACCACCGTTAAGACTATCATAGGATCATCATGGGGATGACAATATCTCCCTTATTTGTTAGAGTAAACACAATAGGCTCTTCATCCACCTTCTCTTCCATAACAGCATGAAATTAATATGCTTGCCTCGCGTAAGTTTTGCGAGGGGCAGAGTTTCCTGCCATCGAATCTTTACCTGCGATGACATTTATAGTTGGACTAGTTGGTTCATTATCTTGTCGGTTACTCCTGGGATCTGGTCTAGCTTCTTCCTCATCTCTCGGTCGTCTTCCCTTATTTTTGCCATCATTAATCTTCCATTTTGGGAACGGTTATCCATTCGATCTCGCGAGAGGTAACAAGCCATTTCACTTCTCTAAAGGAAATGATTAATCTTCCTTCCTCGAGCTAATTTTTTCAACTGATCCATCAATTCTTTGCACATTTCCGTAGGATGTCGATGAGTGGAATGAAAACTACAATAGGCATTTACATTTCGTCCTAAGTTTCCTATTTTTTTCTTCGGAAACTCCAACAGTCTAATCCCTTCAATAGCATTAAGAATAGTAGCATGAGGCTTGTTTAGCTTGGTATAGTTTTCGTACCTAAGCTAAGGAGCCTTGTCTGATCTGTCGGGTCTAGAAGAACTCCTTTCAGTCATGTCTTTCTTTTTTTCTTTTCTCTTTTGCCTCTCGAGATTGCATCATTCTCATCACTTCTTCTTGGGCAATATACTTATTCGCTCGGGCAAATAAATTTGAGATAGTTGCAGGTTAATCTAGGGACAAAGACTCTTGTAACTTCTCAGATTTTGTTCCTTGCAGCATTGCCGCTATAGCTACTCTTACTTGTAGATCTTTTACCTTTAAAGTCGCATCTCGGAAGCGATCCACATAACTTTTCAAAGACTCTTTGTTCTTTTGCTTGAGTGTAAGTAGGTAGGTGGCGTCTTTTTTTCGTTAGCTATTGATCATGAATGCTTTCAAAAACTCACTTCGTAATTGATCAAAAGATGAGATGCAACTTTTTTTCAGTTCATTAAACCATTTCATAGCATGTCTCGTTAGTGTGAGCGAGAAGGCTCTGCACATTATTTCATCTTCTCATCCATGGAGTAACATGAGAGACTTATAATTTTGCATATGGTCATATGAGTCGGTTTTGCCAGCATAAGTAGCCATTGAAGGCATCTTAAATTTCTTCGGTAGCAGTTTCTCCATAATCTCGAAGTTGAAAATGATTCTTCTTCTCTGGCTATCTTCAGTAGACACCAATTTCTTTTTCAAAACCCTATTTATGACTTTTTTCATGTTCTCCGATTTTCGAGTCGAGTGTGCTCCTCTTTCCTCAGTACTAGAAGACTTTGAGTAATTTGAGTGAAAACCCCTTCTCCTGTTTCGTGGTTTGTTCAATGGCACCCTTTGCATCATGTCTTGAGGGTTCATTATACTTTCCCTTTTTGGATCTCGTATATGGTTCATTTCCCTGCTAGGGACCTCCACATTGTCCATCGTTTCCCTTTCCTCGAGTCTTTGCACCAGATGCTTGCTTCCAACACCTCTCATTCCTTGATTCGGCCTTGAGTCTTCGAAATAGTTTAGGGACTCAAGAATATCCTGCCCATAAGCTTGTCGCGTCCTGTTCGCTGAAGGAGGCTCTGTCTCCCAGGCTCCTCAGATTGTCGAAATTTGTAATTATGTCGCCCAGACTCTGTGGCAGGGGTCCATCTCATGAACTCTGCGGTAGAGGTTTGCTTTTTGAACTATGCGATAGTGGTCTGCCTCTTGAATTCTACGGTAGAGGTCTGCCTCTTGTACCCTGTCGCGTGATTTTGCTCCTGAAATAGTGCGATAAGATTTGGCTCTCTAATCCTTGCGACAGGGTCTTGACTCCTGACCCCCACGGCAGGGTTTGGCTCTCTCATCCCTGTGACAAGGTCCTGTCTCTTGATCCTTGCAGTAGGATTTTGCTCCTTAAACTGTGCAGCAAGGTTGGGCTCCCTCCTCCCTGTGGCAAGGTTCTGTCTCTTGACCCCTACGACAAGATTTTGCTCCTTAAATCGTGTAGCAGGGTTTGGCTCCCTCATCCTTGCGGCAGGGTCTTGTCTCCTGACCCTTGCGCCAGGGTTTTGCTCTTGAAATCCTGCGACAGGGTACTGCTCCATCACCATCGCGATAGGATTAGACTCCCCCATCCTTGTAGCAAGGTCATGACTCTTGACCCCCGCGGCAGGGTTTGGCTCCCACACTCTTGCGGTAAGGTCTTGATTCCTGACCCTTGCAGCAGGGTTCTATCAATGCTGAATGATGCGCAGTGTGCTGCCTGTCGGTCCCCATTCTAGTTGTCCCAAATTCGTCGCTGCATAGGGTTGACCTTCCTCATAGTTTTGTCGTAGGATGTTCTCTCTCACCAGGTGTTGCACTTCTGGGGGTAAATTGAACTGTTGCAGTGCATTTTTGAAGAAATTCACTATGGCCCTTAAGGTTGTAGTTGTTTGCACATTTTGGCGTTGGAGTGCTTGAGTAACCTCCTCATTCTGACATCTCAAAGCTTCAAACTCCTCTAGGGAAACTGTGGAAGCCCTCTCTCCTTCTCCAATTTGCTCCTGTCTTCTCAGAAGTCTATTGGGATGACTCTCAAAATTTTCCTCCCCCAAGTTCGTTGCTGCTGTCGAATGTGTTTTCACCATTTTGCTAAAAAAATTGGCTTTTATGTTTGATTCTCACAGACGGCGTCAATTGTTGTTGCTCTCAACAACAATGAACTAATTTTGATGTAATCTTCCTTGTCTTCTCCATTTGTATTGAAGATTCTGCAAAAACAGTTAAGGTCAGAGAGGCGCAGGGATTTGTTCCTGTGCGCGTACTCCGATGCTTAAGTTAGAAAAAAATGTTTAAGAAGAGTCTTATAGAGCTTAACTTTTTTTTATCATAGTTGTGGGGTATTTATAGATGTCCCTGGTGTAGTTTCAATAAGCCCAAAGCTTACCGGCATTTAGGCCCAAAATTTTATCGTTTTGAGCCTTCCGGGTTTTGAGGCCCAAGCACGCGACTGGGTTCAGTTTCAAGGGCGCAGAACTCTGAGGACCTCTGCCGCAGGTACACAACTCTGCAGCCTGAGACAGAGGTCTAAGCCCGCCTCAGAGGTGTAGGACCCTGTCGCACATTGCAGGACTCCGAGGACCTCTGCTGTAGGTGTGCAAGACCCTGTCGCACATTGCAGAACTCTAAGGTTGCAGGACTCTGAGGACTCTTTGCTGTAGGGTGCACAACCCTACCACTTGCGACAGAGGTCTATCATGGCCCTTCTGCCATTGACATGTGGCACGTGCCACGTGCCACATGGCCTTGTGGTCCGACATGTGACTGTTATTTGTTTGTTAACATTGTTTATGCGGACTTGATGTAAATTACCTCTATCAGAAGGAAAATAAAAAAACGAGTTGGATAAATTAATTAAATAATGACCATTATTATTCTATTAAATAATTAAGTTATTCTTTAAATATAAATTTTTTAAAGATAAAATGAATAAAATATGAGTATTTATTTTTAATTTCATGAAATTTAAAAATAATATTTACCTTTTGGAAATGATTGAATCATCTTATATTAGAAAGATGAATAATATCCTTTTGAATTCAATGTTCCCTTTAATGTATAAATCAAACATAAGATATGATAATTATCATTTTATCATATCAATTATCTTATTCATCAAATAATACTTTATTTTATTATTTTTCTTAGATAATTTTGATTCTTTTGAGTTATTTTCAAATCAAAACGAAAATAGTTTTAAGTAACAATACAATTTTTTAATAAGTTTGTTGTTTCAAGTTTTTTTTTTTATATTTTGTTTTCGATTTTGTCTTGGTTTTAAATTTGATGAGAGATATATTAATGACCATTAAGTCTTGACATGAGTTATATTAAAGGATATTGAGTTTAAAGTAAATTAAGTCCAAAAAGAAAGAGAGCTCCGGACGATTATAAAAGATCTACTTAGTGATCATTTACGTTATGCGTATTAATTGTAATTATCAGTCAAATAATTTATATAAATAGGTTTCAAGTATTACTTTTATACTTTAAGCTTTATTTGTTAATTGAAATTCAATCAAAATCTTATTTGATTTAAGCACGAGAGTAAGCGCAAAAGGAAAAGCCTTGCTCTTTTGTTTTTGTTTTTATTTATTTGTTTATTTTATAGATTTCTTAAAGATATGATAGTGTGAGAATTTGATCAAATGCTTATTTCAAAACCTTGGACAAAGTCATAGTGATAGTTTTACAACAGAGTTTGAGGTGCGACATTAGAGTGTGACGGCAGAGTGTGGCGGTAAAGTAAAAAAAAAAAAAAAATGAACCACTTTCTCGTCACTTTCCATCTTTATATATATATATATATATAATATTAGTTCACTCTCTCGCCACTCTCCATCTCCTTTATTATTGTTAAAAAAAGCCTCTCTCACCACTCTAAAAAAATAATAAAAATAAATAAATAAAAAATGAATACTCTCCTGCATGGGGTTGACCTGCGTCAACCAAGGGGTTGCCATAAGAGCAACCCTAGGTCTCTCGAGGGTATAACTCTCCTCCATGTAGCGTGCCCAGCTCTTTTGCATCTAGCGTGCTCAGCTCTCTTGCACACCAACTCCCTCGCACACCAGTCTCCCGCACGCACAGGGCTAACTCTCCCGCGTGCCAAGCCAGTCTCCCGCACGACGGTCTCTCGCGCGCTAGGTTGGTCTCCCGCAAACCCAACTTTCCTGCTCGTACCAGGCTAGTCTCCCGCGCGGCACAAGTGCGTACCAGCGGGCTCCCGTGCACACACAGGCAGCTCTCTCACACGCGCACAAGAAATCCTCCTGCTTGCCAGGCAGGTGGACACCCCATTTTATCGGGTGTCTTTGTCCTAATCCTTTGTCAATGGTTTTTGTAGTTTAAATTAAATTTAAAATTGATATAGATTAATTTAATTATGATTAATTTAATTTAATTAGAATTAGTTCGGTTTTTAATTAAATTAATTTAAAGTAGATTTAATTAAATTAGAATGGATTAATATGAATTAAGATAATTTAATTGAATAGATTAAATTGAATCAGAATAATTTGTTTAAATTAGGATAGGTTTTTTTTTTGGTTTCAATGGAGGGGGAGTACCCAAAGAACTTAAAAATACCCTAATCTATTGAGGCATTGAAATCCTCCTCGGCCATTTAAAGCCCATACTATTCCAACAGCGGACGGTGTATCCCAGGCGGAGGATCATCTAGGTAATATTCCCCCGATCATACTGTAGTGCAAGGTTGGCCATTAATTCAGCCACTCGATTCCTTTCCCTGTAAACATGCATGATTTGAACCTCCCACTGCCTCAGCTCATGCTTGCATGCCAGAAGCAAATTAACCAGCGACAATTGTGGCAATAGATCGCCCTGAAGACAACTCATAACCTGCAACGAAGCCCACTCCAACCGCACCCTTCGATAACCCTTCTCCCATGCCAGTTTTAATCCATGCAACACCCCCCAAAGTTCCGCTTCAAGCACATTACAACGCCCAATATTGCAAATAAAGCCAGCTAATCATGTACCATGCACATCCTGACAGAGTAGCACCCCTTTACAACAATCATCAGTGTTTAGTGTAATCCAATCAATCTCAGGAAACTCAATACACTAAACACTTTGTTCACTACCAACCTCTTGATCACGAAGGAACGCACGTCTAATATAATTAGTCTGAGCTATGAGCCATGCAATCTTGAAATCAAGAGATCGCGTTTCTTTAGCAAAAACAAGACCATTCCTCCACCTCCACAGCCACCATAAGATGATAGCAAAGGTATCACTCCGATATGTATTAAAATCACAATTCACAGGTTTGGATAAATTCCAAGCCAACCAATCATCAAAATTCAAACTATTTTATTTATCAAGCTCGTCAGTGGGAAGCACCCTAGTCCAAATTTGTTCCGCCTAGGGACATTCTTTAAAAATATGCTCTCTATTCTCCACAATTCTTGGGCAACATAAACAGTTCCCATTCACCACAAAGTCTCTTCTAGCTCTCTCTTCATTACACATAATCCGATTATGCCTTACTAGCCAAAGGAAAGCACGCATTCGATTAGGGATAGTCAGCTTCCAAATGCGCTTCCACATACAAGTTCATTATCAACTGTGGCCTCTTTAGCAGCAAGAGAGTAGGTTGAACTCATTGTAAATAGGCCTGTATTATGTAATCCCCAACAAACTCCATCCTCATCCTCATCATTATCACATAGAATAACCACAGCCAACCTATCCTCTATTTCAACAGGAAGAAGTCCGGTTAGCAAAATCCAATCCCAGTCGTACCCTACTTTCCAATAATCACTAACCATTCGAAAAGACTCACTTAGACTAATATCTTTGAGCAACAGATTAATAAGAAGAGTCTCTCCTATAAAAACATCGTGCCAGAAAAAAAGTCTTAAGGCCATTCCTCACCAACATCTTCAAGCCTTGTTTCAAGACAGGAGCAGCCCGAGATATCCCTTGCCAAGCATTCGATGAACCAGGCTTTAATTGAAAACAATCGCTATCTAACTCTCTATGCACATATATACCTTATAATACCCGTACCCAAAGGCTATCTTTCTCAGTGATCATTCTCCAGCCAAGTTTAGCCAAAAAAGCTAAATTCATGCAATGTAGCCCAAACCACCCATAAGCTTAGGTTTCACAATATTATCCTACTTGACTAAGTAACAACGCTGTTCCCTATTGCTTCCACCCAAAAGAACTGTCTGATAATCTTCTCAATAGTGTTGCAAATACCCATTGGAAGCAAATTAGTTTGCATAGAATACAAGGGAATAACACTTAAAATTGATTGTGCAAGGACCTGTCTGCCAGCAAAGGACATACTTTGTCTTCCATCCCTCCAACCGAGAAGAGACTCTCTCCACCATATTAGCATATAAGTTATTGGTAACTCTCCCATGAATAGATGGAACCCCCAAATATTTTCCGAGATCATCAGTTAAGGGAATACCAGACAAAACAGATAATGTAAAAGCCACAGAAGAACTCACATTAGCCGAGACAAAGAGTTGAGATTTTTGAAAATTCACTTTCTGGTCAGAACTCAAACAAAATCTATTTAGGCAAATCCAAAATCACCTGTAATTGGTCAACCGATGCCTCACCAAAAAGCACCATATCATCTGCAAAGAATAAATGTGATAACTGGGGGCCTTTCCTGGACAACCTAATAGCTTTCTAACTACCATTATGCACCGCTTCACATATTATGACTCAACCGCTCAATGCATAAAACAAATAGATAAGGGGAAATAGAATCACCTTGCCTTGTACCCCTACCCGGCGTAAACCATTCGGACTGCTCCCCATTCCAGAGAATCGACATGCGAGAAGTCTGTACACTGCTCGTTATATTCCTCACCCAATCATTATTAAGCTCCACTTCGATAAGGGTATCCGAATAAACTCCCAAGAGAGCCTATCATAGGCTTTCTCTAAATCAATCTTAAGAGCCATGTATCCAATATTCCGTTGTTTTCTTCTCATGGAATGCAAAACCTCCTGGTATATCAAAATATTATTCGAGATTTGCCTACCGGGAACAAAATTACACTGGAAAGGTCCAACTATCCCTGGAAGAAATTTCTGGAGTCTGCTTGTCATTGCCTTTGTAATTATTTTGTAACTTACATTACAAAGACTAATTGGGCGCAGCTGGGTAACAAATTTAGGATACTGAACCTTTGGAATCAACACCAAAAGCATATCATTGACCCCTTCCGGTAGAATACCCGAACGAAAATAATCAGAAGCAAATTTTCAAATCGCGTCACCAACTATACTCCACATACTAGATAAAATCCAGTGTGAAATCCATCAGGTCCAGCCGCTTTATAGGGTGCCATATCAAATGATGCAATCCGAATATTTTCCATTAAGAAAGGTGCATGAATTTCTAAAAGAGCATCTTCAGATCAACGAGGAAACCGACCTTTCGGAGCAAGTTCAATATCACCATTATTGTCAGCTTCAAATAGTTTCAAATAAAACTCCTGCACATGAAGCCGTAATTCATCTTTATCCGTAATCCACTCTCCATTAACATTTTTAAGGGCAGCAATAGTGTTACGATGCCTTCTGACAACCGTGGAGGCATGGTAAAATTTCGTTTTTCGGTCCCCAGATCGAATCCACTCTTCCCTGGACTTTTGAAACCAAATAACTTCCTCCTGGTACAACACCTCTTCGAACTCTTCTCACAGCTTCAGTTCAAGTTTGATAAGCTTATTAGAATGGAGTCGGGCTAATGCATGTTGGATACCCTGCCAAACGTGCCCATAGCTTGGAAATATTACTAGACAACGCAGTACTCTTGTCCCATTCTGATTTGATGACTCGTTGAAAGTCTTGGTGCCGTAACCAAGCAGCCTAAAATTTAGAAGGAGCCTTCATAGGGGCATGTTGAGAACCATGAAGTTGAACAAAGGGGAGTGATCTGACTGTACACGTGGAAAATATTTTTTTTGTTATTTTATCACATAATTTTTGATTAAATTGTGAAATTATTTTATTTTATTTTATTTTATTTATTTATTTATTTAAATTTTCTACATTTGCAAGTATTTGAAATATAATTAAAATGGATAAAATTTAAAATAAATAAATAAAAAGAGATTTTTGCCTCGCAAAATTATTAAAAATCCCATGCAACCCATATAAAGGTCAAGGCTTACCAAGCCAACACTTGAACTCTGCAACAAGTCCCGGTCACAGAACAAGAGTCCTAGATTAAGATGAAGACTCGGCAAAGAAAAGGAAAAGACCAAGTTGGCTACAGACGAGAATCTATTGGAGATAAGATTAGCCAAGGATTGAGGAATCATCTAAAAGAGTCCTAAAAGAAGTGAAAGTGCAAGCTGCAGAGTGGGAAAGCCAAAGGAACCGAGGCTATATAAAAAGCAAGAAAATACCCAAAGAAAAAGTGTGGCCGATTGACACAGGCACGGTACCTTCACTGCCGCGAGACTCCCCTGTTTCACGGTTCCTGCATTTACTGTCGAGACCCTGTGTTCTGCATTTCTGCACTGCTCTTGCAGTTCCAGTTTTCTGCTGCTGGCCTGGACTCCTTTGCTGGTGCGTCCTCTGCTGCTTGCACGTGAGGAAGCCGGCTGGTGCTGTCGGGCTGCTCTGCTGAAGCTGTTCTGTTTCACTGCTGCTAGCTGCTGCCACGGAAGCTTGTTGCAGCAGAAGCTTTTGGGTGCAGAAGCCGCTTGGAGGTGTGCATGGAAGCATGGCGTGGAGCAGGCTGTGCATGTGGCGCAAAGCAACGCTTGGCAATGCTGAAGCAAGACGCATGGCTTAGCTGCTGTTGTGCATGAGTAGGTCACAATTGTTTTCAGATCCGGTTTTAGAAGGCAAGGCATCGTTGCTAGGACAATTTGATGAAAATCATGTAATGATATCCCCTAAAGATCATGTAATATGGTGCCAAAAAATTTGTTGCGTTCTAAACCGGTTTCCATGAAGATTGTTCGGATTCATTTTAAGTTAAACACTAAAATTGGTCATTCTAAATTTATCCAAACAATCAATTTTTTTTTTTAAAAAAAAAATTAAATTTACTAAAATAATCAAAATAAAACAGAAATAAAAATACCTAAAACATAAAAATTATAATCTAAAGACCTAATTATATTATTAAAACTAAATCAACTATAAAATATTAACCTAACTAAAACCAGGATGCAAAACTATGGAAGCCAAATTTTTGTAAGATATAATATAAACATCAAACAAAATATTAAAGCCTGCATGTAAACTGAAAATAGAAAGACACTTGCATAACCATGAGCTACCCATCGACTGCCACCTCGCGTATCCATGCGTCTCCTTCTCAAGCAGTGCTTCGCACCATGCACGGTCAAATCCAAGCACAGCCACGTCTCAGTCAGCCAACTACAGCAGCAGAGGTACGTCCTAGCACACAGCAGCTTGCTGCCCAGCTACCATGCACGTCCACTCCAGCCAAGAATTCTGCTAGCAGCCAGCTCCTGTGTCACTGTGCCTCCAGTAAGCAAGACAGCAACCACGCACGTCCAGCAATGTCCAGAAAGAAACCACACCGAGCAGATCAGCACAGCCCGGCCGCAGCAGCTTTCCAGCCACGATGACGCAGAGCCCTCGGCAGAACACCAACGCAGCCAAAGACACAACCCAGCAAGCACAGCCTGCTTTGCTCCAGCCACGTTTCGCAGACAAGCAGCAACCAGCAAACACCGTGCAGTAAAGAACTGAAACATCAGCAACACAGTGCAAGAAAAAAAAAAACAGAGCAGAACAGAGTATGTAACTGAAACAGGGAAGAAACGGGTTGTCACTAGCCGAGCCTCCTCCAACAACAGCCACGCCACTATCCTTTGAACCAAAGGCAAATCTGGAAACGAAACTAATTAAACAGCACTTAAAGTAGCAAGGAAATAAACCAAGAGAACTAAAGCAATGCAAAGAAAGAAAGGAAAAGAACACCCTTGAACCTAAAACAAAACCTGAAATAGAAAAGAAAAGAATCGAACAGAAGCGACCAGTAGAAAAAATACAAAACAATGCAGAGAAATCAAATAAAGCTTGAAATCAAATAAAGCTTGAAGAAAATTTTCTGTTTAAAGCCGAGAATTGAAAAGGCATTAAGAGAGATTGAACGCATATAAAGTAAACTTAAGAACTTGGGAAGAGTTGGCTGTGTCACTCAGCCCCTCTCCACACTTTTTCTTCAGGTATTTACTTACTCTTTATATAGCCTTGGTTTTTTTTTTTGGCTTTCATACTCTCTGCACCTTACACTTTCACTTCTTTTAGGACTCTTTTAGATGATTCTCCAATCCTTAGCTAATCTTATCTTCAATAGGTTCTCATCCGTAGCCAACTTGATCTTTTCTTTTTCTTTGCCGAGTCTTCATCTTAATCTAGGACTCTTGTTTTGTGACCGAGATTGTTGCAGAGTTCAAGTGTTGGCTTGGTAAGCTTTGACCTTTGTATGGGTTGCATGGGACTTCAAATAATTTTGCATGGCCAAAATCTCATTTTATTTATTTATTTATTTATTTCAAATTTCATCCATTTTTAATTATATTTCGAATTCATGCAAATGTAAAAAATTTGAATTAATAAAAAAGAAAATTAAATAAAAAATTCTACAATTTAATAAAAAATCATGTGATAAAATACTTAAAAAGTGATATTTTAAAGACTCATCACCTTCTGCACCGAGTCGACAACATAGACAGTCCTGCGTTCCACCCCGTACAGCCCTGCGTTCCACTTTGCACTGCTTCCTACCGAGCTGAGACCATCTCCTACTGCCTGCGTTCCTTCCTACTGCTTCTGCTGCTGCATACGTTCCTGCCTTACAGCATCATTGGGTTGGTCCCCATCCACTGTTTCCTACCCAAGAATTTTCCTACAACACGTTCCTGCACTACTATTCTGCACTTTCATCGTCCACCATTCCCTGCTGTATTACACCAAGCTGCTGCGTTCTTGTATCCACTGACTAGTCATCACCATCTTCCTGCACATTAGCAGTCCATCCGAAGCAACACCATTGTTGCTATCATAGGCTGCTGCTAGAAAACAGGAAAAGAAAGAAATAAAGCAGAAAGAAAAGGAAACAGCAGCAGTTACGGGGAACGAAAGGAAAAAAGACACTGGAAAAGAAAAGAGAATAGGAAATCGAAGATAAATAAAAGAATACAAGCAGTGGGTATTCTGTTGTTCGGAGCTTTGGGGATTTTCGATTCAAACGTTGGATAAATAGCCTAGAGTCCGTTGTGCGAGAGTTTTTATATCTATAGATGTGAAGGAGCAGTTCCGAGATCTGAAGAAAAGAAGGTCATTGTTTGAGACAGAATGACAACACTTCCACGACATCCTGTGAAGTTTTAATGGCTGATCCTAATATTCCCTCTTTATTTTCTTCAGTTTCTGTTTTGTCTTTAGTCAATAAATTGTTATATTGTTGCTTCGTGTTACCTTACTTGTCTTGAATATGTCATCATGATGATGATTAGTTTAGTAAAGTAGCTAAATATTGATCAAATGTAGTCAAACTGCATAGAGTCAATCATTATTAGTTAATTATCAAAATAATTATTAATTTGATTAAGTAATTTGATCATTTATTAATTTGATTAGTTATTAAATTGATAAGTTTCTAATCAAATTAGTTATTAATTTAGTTAAAATTGATCCCGAAATTTAATATGTAATTAACTTGAACTTAAATTATTTTTGGTGATTTGCTTATATTAAGTTTAGTTGTTTGCTTACTAATTTATACATAGGTTCATTTTAAATTAGGTGGTCAAATTAGGTTAGAACAACATTCTCTACAAAATAAGTAAATAATAAAAAAAATAAGACTTAATATCCAAATATATCCTCAACCTTTTGTAGAAAATAACAATAAACCTTCAACCTTTAATTTTACCGTATAAGCTCCTACCGTTTTGAAATAATTCAATTAAATTCAAACTAGTTATAAATTTTTACAGTAAAATATAAATGTTAAAGACTTATAAGGCCTTGACCTATTATTTATTTTACTTATTTATATTATTTTGAAAGATTGAGACTTTATTTTATAGTAAAATAAAAGTGTATGAACTTTTACAATAATATTAAAAGTTAAAGGTTTATATCCATTTTGTATAAAACGTTAAAGGTATATTTGACTATTAAGTCATAAAAATAATTATGAAGATGAATTATTCCCACAATGGAATTCTAAAAAGATTGCCCTTGAGTAGTATGTCTTAAGGTAAGGTGAATCTTTTAGGTTTGACTAAGTTGATGGAAGATTTAAGACATTTTCAACATTTAATAATTCATATTCATGGGAATTAAAAATAATAATAAAAATTTAAAATGAAATTAACAAATTAAAATTAGATTGATAACTAATTAAGAATTATAATAAATATAAATCAAATCAAATTAAATAATTTTAAGTTGTTAGAATAAATATAGATTATTAGAATGATGGAATTTAAAAGGGAATTACACTAAAGTGGTTTTCTTTGAAATTCCTAGATGAGAAAATTTCCTTTAAGGTCTCATCAACTTGATGAAGATCTAGAGGAAAGTTTTCAATAATAAATAATTCATATCTTTTTTAAAGATAAAAAATAAAAATAAAAATAAAATAATGATAAGATAAAAAGAAATTATAAATAATGAAAATAAAAATTAAATTGATAAGAAATTGGGTAGTGAGTCAAGATAGAATTTTCATAATGAATTTAAATCATCCGACGACGGAGCTTCCTAAAAAAAGACGAGTAGTCCTACTTGAATATTTTTGAGATGAGAAAAACTTTTGTTGCTCAACCAGCTTGAGGGAGGAGACTTAGAAGATTTTTCAATATTAAACATATCGAAATTAAAGCAAACAAAAAGATAGAATTATGATAACTTTAGACTATTTGGTACTATATTAGGGTGGGCATTGTAGGGGTATTGATAACTCTATGATAACAAAGTTATTTCTGTGCTTAATGACCTTACTTTTGCTTAATCCTCTTGTGGATTTTGTTAATTATTCTCTTAATTTAATTAATTTTCACTAATTGTGCTAATAAATAAATTACAAAAGAAATCCAGATGAATTAATTGAATTTGGACTAAAACAGTGCATGAATTGAGTTGAATTCACTACAAGACGAATTTCCTGCATTAGGAGAAAACACTTTGTCTTGTAGTGCACCTCATGTCTTCATTGCCACCTAGCATGTGTAAGACCCAAAATTAAATCGTAAATTTTTATGAGGGATGAAAATGGTCACAAATTTAAACGAATGGAATTCGGACTGGAGATAAGGATTTAAAATACGAAATGAGTAAGTATTCGTGAATGGAAGTCGGGTTAAAGTGATCCCGAACACGTGCAAGGGCAAAACGATCAAAAGATCGAAAGCCGATATAAATTCGACAAGAAAATTTAATTAAAAATATGAAATTAAGAAATCTTTATCAATAAGAAGGAAAATATTAAATTTCGAGTCCAATTGATCAAGATTTAAATTTATTGGAATTTATGAAAATTAATCGAGATTTTTAATTCGAAAAATTATCCAAAAAATAATCAAAAAATATACTAGGAGAGACGAAATAAGACCGATAAATTCAATTATAGATTAAATGAATTAAATAATAATTTTTTGGAGATATTTTGATTATTTTAATGAATTTTAATGATTAAAATATAATAAAATTAATTAATTAATTAACAAATTAGAAAAAAAATCGCAGAATTACGATTCTGAAAATGCAAAACCACCGAGGGAGTCGGACCCCTCTGCCTCCACCGAATGGAGGCCACCGGGAAAAGATTGAGAGGCTGAGAGGGGAGAGCCTCACGCCAACGTCGACCCAGGTGAAAATCTGGCAGGAAATGTGGCCGGCGAGTGAGAAAGAGGAAAAAAGAGAAACCGAGAGGAAGGAAAAGGAAATTCGGTGAACCGGTGCCGATTCGACCCCGACCATCGCCAGCCAAGGGACCCCCACGTGATACCGAGCAGATTGGTGGTGGCCACGACTGACGACGGCACCGAAAACGGCAGAAAAGAAAATGGGTACAGACGGCCAGGAGAGAACAGGCCGGACCGACCACTTTTCGGCTACCGTTGGTGAAACTGAGACCAAATTCGTGAATCAGACTACCCCGCGGAGCTGCTGGAGGCGGAAGCATGCGAAAAACCAGCCGACAGAGCTCCGAACGGCAAAAAAGAAAATCGGACTGGACTGGTCTGAACCGGGTTGAACCTGACCGAACCGGTTCAAGCAAGAAAGAGAGGAAAAAGGAAGAAAAAGAGAAAAAGGAAAAAGGGAAATTTTTTTGGGGATACACTGGATTTCGGGTGAGTCGATACGAGATCAAAAGTGACCAATTTGATTTTCGAGAAATTTATTTAAATTATATTTGATCGAAAATTAACCCGAAATTAAATATAAAATTGTGCAGCTTTATGACAGAGCCTGAACGAGAGCCGATTGAGCTTCGATTTTTGTACCCCGTATAACATTGGGTAAGTATATTTGAATTACGATAATATGAGTCATTTAATGCA
The DNA here is from genome assembly GCA_033439115.1 of Firmiana major. Classification (NCBI taxonomy): domain Eukaryota; kingdom Viridiplantae; phylum Streptophyta; class Magnoliopsida; order Malvales; family Malvaceae; genus Firmiana; species Firmiana major. The sequence goes on from CM065909.1 coordinate 6,860,550, forward strand.
GAGTTCAGATTATTTTACGGATTTTACAGATTAATTATGTATAAAAGGAATTTTATTCAAAATTTCAAAGTAATTATCGTAAATAGTATCCGGGCTATCTAATGAGTTTTGAACGAAGCCTGATGATTATTGATAAGCCAAATGAGCCCTGTAAACCCGAAGAAGGGATTAAATAAGTGAAAAAATCGAGCCCAATAAAATAAAACGGGCCCAATGTTTTATATTCGATCAGTGTAAGTGAAATACTGATAAGTATAATTGAACTGACCCAAATTCGTAGTTATATGCAGCTCCGTAGACTTGGTTTGGAGCAAATTGGACTGAGAAACCTGGTACAGGTAAAACGGATAAGCTCGCGCGTAATTTCAGGTAAGGGAATTTTACGGACTGCTAGAGGTAACTTTATGCAATTTCAACTTCATTTGCAGTCTTTTAAATGGTCTGAAGGGTCTAGATTTCAGATAAAAATTTTAGGGCCCCGAATGGATAAATTACCAAAATACCCTTGTTAAGGGTAAAATTTCCAACTTTAGGAAAAATGTGGGAGGAGCAAGGACAAGAGGTTCCTGCTCGTTTCTTGAGATGTTTGAACACATGCATGTGTAGGCTGGCTAACTTTTAAATAAAAATGCACAGCATTGCATATTTTCAACAGATGTTGATTTTCTTTAAAAATGATTTGAGAAATGTAGCCGCCTACGTGATTTTCAGAAATGTGACGTGCTAGAGCTCAGCTCGCACTAGTTTTGATTTGTGTGATGCATACTTTAGTGCTGGAGCGAGAGCTCTCACTAGAGTTTTACATGTATTGGTGCTGGAGTCTAACTCGTACCAGATTTTCACATGAAATGTGTACAGAGTGCTAGAGCTCAGCTCGCACTAGTTTTACTTGATTTTATGAGAGTGCTGGAGCATCCCTCGCACTATTTTTCTGAAATCATACGATGTGCCGTGCTTGGAGCGTCAGGTAGGCTGTGTGTCACACCGATTAAATAGGCTCGTACGTGCATTTTGAGATAAGGCATGAGTATGGAGATATGATATGGGTCCACGGAGTACGTTGTACCATGCAAGTAGCATGGAGTACGCTGTACCGTGTGGCATCTTCGGATGCGTGGTATCTTCGGATACGAGTGGCATCTTCGAATGCGTAGGATCGGACAGGATCGACGGGTTAGACTGACCCACCTCCCAGGGAGATTCCCGATCGTGGTGAGACCCCGCACACTAGGATCCGTGTAGCAGTGGGAATCAGGAGGACACATGGCTATAGTCCTGGTTATTTGCTTGAGATATACATATATTGCCTAGTCTCGCATGTTGATGATTTTGAGAAACACATTTTGTGGATTTTTATGTGAGTCTGATCACCCAAGGGAGGGGTTGGATCCTGACTGAGACATGATTTTAATGAGAATGAAATTGGGTTTTAAATGAAAACTTGCATGATGATATTTTCCATGCTATTTAAACCCAAGAATGATGTCAATTAGTTTTACATGACATTCAATGTATCGCATGCTACTATTGCTTTGAAAAGCATCTGATTTCATGATTTTGTGTGAGTCAGGAACATCCGAAGGATGGGTTGAGTCCTAACTTTGTTGTGAAATTTTAATGAGAAATGATTTAAAAGAGTTGCATGTTGAATTTTTCCATGCTCTTTGAAATCCATATGTGAACTTGTTTTACATGACATCATAACATCACGAATTGTAGTATCTGTTTTGAAATGTGTGGAGAAAGGGTGGTTTATGCACGACACCATGTTCATGTAAGTAGTATGGTTACCTACTTGTTCGTAGGATTGCCTTACTGAGCTTGATGTGCTCACCCCTTTCATTTTCCTACACAGATTTTCTCCAGTAGACATTGAGGCGACTGAGTACTGCATTCCTGATATCCGCTGCTGCCCATCATTTTAAGGTATATACATTTGTACATATTGTATCTAAATAAGTATAGAACAGTAACTTGTTTGTATGTAACTGTCGGGGATGTATAGATACTGTAAACACTTTTAAATAAATGAAAAAGAATAAATGAAAAACGCAGGTGTGTATCTTTTTTCTGTAATAAGGAATTAAGTTATATGATGATTGAATGGTGGGACTGGCATTGACACACAGCCCAATTGTTAGTCGAGTGTGGTCACGATCAGAGGACAGGTAAGCATGAAAGAAAAATTAAAAAAATTTTCTCTGATTTTGGGTCGTGACAAATGGTGGTAGCAGGGCGAAATTGGTCTGATGTGTGTCAGTGTCAATAATTAGGAAATACATCCCCGTGTTACTGTGCTTGGTTAGATACAATAGTGTATATCGAGATGGGTTTTAACAAGAAATGATTGAGAATGCAGGAATATAGGCATTACGCCTAATATTAGTCGCGGTAGAGGAAGTAGAGCATTAGGCAAAGGTCGTAGAGGTAGACTTGAGCTTGTTAGTCGTGCTGTGTTGACCTATGAGAACCAGGATGAGATTGAAATGGAGGCTAATATTGAGCATGCCCCACAGAGTCCAACAGAGAGATCAGATAGTATTCAGACACGCTTCGCGAGGTTGGAGCGGAATATAGAGAATATTTAGGAGCTAATTGCTCAGAGTATGTATGGGATTTGAGGGCGAGTCGGAGCATTGGTGGAAGTCTGCTCGCCCCATCTTAAGAGTTAGACATCCAGAGTTGACAGGAGAAATATTTTTGGATGTATTCCGGTGACAGAATATCCCAGACACTGTTTAAAGTAAATTACAGATAAAATTCCTTATCTGACCCAGAGGAACTGATTGATTGACGAGTATAAAAACTTAGTTAATATCCCTGAGCAGGTATGACCTTGACACTATGGGCAATGAGAATCGGAAAGCACAAAAGTTTAATGAAGGGCTCAAATTGTCTATTAGAGTCCGATTGGCCCCGTTAGATATCACTACCTATGCCAAGGCAATGCACAGACCACAATTATGAGAATAAGATCATGTGTTGCACGCCTCTGAGATTGGGAAAGGTAGAAAAGGCCGAAATAGAGACATAAGAGAATAGAGAATGACACAAATGTCAGAACAGGAAAGAAAGGTAGTTGGTAAGAGATTAGATTTGATGAGTTATGGGGTAAGATAATTGGTAAGGCCCCAGTGTATCCAATTTTAGCACTTTTGAGGGGTATCATGATTAGAGGACCCCGACCTGCTCCGTGGCAGTATAAGCAGTGTAGCAGTGTAAGCAGTGTAGGATGTGCGGTAGATACCACAGAAGTAGGGCCTACACCTACACTTTATTGACTAAAATAGGTGTTAAATGTGGTAAGACGGACCATTTAGTTAATGATTACTTAGAGTTGGGTGAGACTGCCCCACAAAAGGGCAAAGAGACAGAGAAAATCCTGTTAATATCTCTGCACCAAAAAGGGAGGCCACAGCCGAAGAGAAAGGAAAAGTAGGCTGTTGGACGGGGGTAAGTGTATGCCTTGGACCAAGACATTATTGATGTTTCACATGATGTGGTGGAAGATACCACACTGGTTATGAATAATGAAGTAATTATTTTAATTGATCCTGGTACCATGTATTTAGTCATGTCGCCTTCATTTGCATATAAGTTAGTGAAAGACGTGAATGTCTACACCCTTGGGCACAATGCTGATAGTTAGTACCCCAATGAAGGAGGGTTAACTAACAAAAAGAATTATGAAGAGATTATAAGTTGAAACGGGGGAAAGAAGTATAAGTCAGTCGATTTTATTCAGTGGACTATGAATAATTTGAAGTAATATTTGAGAATAAATTGGTCGATTGCAAACTATGTTGTTCAGAGTTCTATCCTAAGATAGTGATATGGTTACCCCTGAAAAGTATACTGTAAGTTTTGACAATTAATAAAAGGGGTGTAGCGATTGAAATTAAAGAAGTAAATGATTGTATTCATGGAATGAGTAATGACAGAGTTTTGTTATAAGTAATATACGAAAATAGGTAAGTTTTGAGATGTGATAGATCCTGAATACAAGATCTATTGGAATAAGAAGCGTATGCAAGGTAAGAATATTTCTGCAATGTGAAGTAAATTGGATTAAGCGATATGTAGTAGATATGAATTGCGACTAAGGATAAGGAGTGGATATATCCAGAACCAGTCCATGTGGTTAAGTCTGAGGGTTAATAAAGGTATTTCAAAATACCTCACCACCTGAAGACTTGACAGCGTCTAAAAGTATACACAACTTATAAATTGAAAGCGACAGTCACAATATATACATTTAAAATTAGGGTACCTTTACTGGTACGATAAAGAAATATAGAATTCGATTAATCAGAAAGGTTTAAAAAATTAAAATTTTATAAAAGTCGTTAATATAAGAAAAAGAAAATGGCGCGGGTTAGTAGCTTCAACGGAACCGATTTTGAAACGACAAAATATGTTTATGTGTACATAGGTCAAGGATATGGGTGATTGAAATTTTAGTGAAACTCAACTACGATGAGGTATTTAAACTTTACCTAGACCGATTTGTTATCATCCTTATTGATGATATTTTGGGTGTATTTAAAGTCTAGGGGAAATTATAAGCAACAATTGAAATTTGTTTGTACAAATGGTTTGTTGAGAGTTTATAGAAATGGGCTGCTTAGTTGACACATCTCATTCGAAAAAGATTGCATACGAGTGGGATGATAAGTATGAAAGTAGCTTCGATGAGTTTCAGTGTATGAGTTTCCATGAAAATAGCTTAAGAGGTTACTCAGTGTATATGGATATCTCAAAATAATGAATGGGCTGAGTATTGATGTAAAATGGGAAGATAGTCGATCATGGATCCAGACAACTCAAGGATCATGAAAGAAACTATCTGACCCATGATTTAGAGATTGGCAGCCGTAGCGTTTACACTGAAGGTATGGCGCCACCACTTATACACGGTGAGAAATTTTGGGTATGCACTGATCATAAAAGCCTGAGTATCTGTTTTCTCAGAAAGAGTCGAATACGAGACAATAAAGTGTGTTAGAGCTTTTGAATGATTATGATTGTGGAAATTGTACCACCCAAGAAAGGCTAATGTGATGGTCGATATCTTGAGCAGAAAGAGCCTTGGGATGGTATTACATATGATGGTCAGGGAGCATGAGCTGCTAAAGCAGTTGTGAGCCTCAGTAGTGATGTCATCCCTTCTGATGATGATAGTGATTGTGTGACAGCTAGCCAGAGATTAGAACTGGATTTGAGTGATCGGATTTGACAGGCTTAGTGTGATGATCAGCATGGTGTCGATAGTGTGAGTCAGATTCAGATGGGTACAGTGACAGAGTTCACAGAGTGTGATGATGGCTTATTGAGGTTTAGAGACAGTATAAGTGCTCCCCAAGACCACAGTGATGAGATGGTGTTATTTTCAGAAGCTCACTCTTCGGGATATGTAATGCATCCGAGAAGTAATATATATATATATATATATATATATATATAACGAAATCTTAGAAAAGGGGTATTGGTGGTTAGATGTGAAAAGAGACATGGTAGAGATTGTGAAGAAGTGTCTCGTATGTCAGCAGAGTAAGGTAAAGCAATAGAAGGTTGCAAGGTTATTGCAACCTCTACCTATATCAACACGAAAAAATGGGTGCAAGTTACCATGAATTTCGTAATGGGTTACAGGGTACCCGGATGAATCACGAGACTATCTAGGTGATAGTCGATAGATGGACTAAGTCTACCCACCTTTTGGTTATGAAATCCCAAATACTCTGAGTGTGTAGGCGGATTTATGTGTATGAAAGATTATGAAACACTATGTATTTTTTAGTGAGCATTTTATCATATAGGGATTCCTGCTTCACTTCCCATCTTTGGGAATATTTTTCTAGAAACTATGAGAACCCGATTGAGTGTTAGCACAACTTTCCGTCCTCAGACAGATGGCCAGTCAGAGGGGACTCTACATGTTCTGGAGGATATGATGAGAGTGTGTGCCATTGAATTATAAGCTCCCGGGATGATCAGTTGTTACAACATGAATTCGCCAATAATGACTGTTATCACTCGAGTATCGAGATAACATTATATGAGGCATTGTATGGCCGTAGGGGTTGCTCCCCAACTTGAATAAGAAGAAGTGGATGACAGATATAGAATTGCTCTTGAATTGGTAAGACAGACCTCCGAGGATGTTTAGTTAATTTGTGAGAGATTAAGAACACCTTAGAGCAAACAGAAAAGCTATACTGACAAGAGACAGAAAACCATTGGAATTCACTGAGGGTGAATTAGTATTGTTGGAAGTTACTGGTCCTAAGGACATAAAGAGATTCGAAAAGAAGGCAAATTGAATTTTGTTATATTGAATTCTTTGAGAGATTGGACAAGTCGGAGATAAGACCTATAGGTTGGCGTTACCACCTAATTTAGCAGGCATCCACGATGTGTCCCATCTTTTGATTTTTTGAAAATATTATCCGGACCCAACGTATGTGACTGAATATGAGCTCCAACAGCTTAGCTCAATGAAAGTATAACATATGTTAAAAAAAAACTTGATTCGGGTATTAAAACAGGAAGGAGAAAATGTTGAGATTTAAGACGATTTCCCTAATTAAAGTCCTTAGGTAGTAGTATACTCCGAAAAAGTCATATAAGAATTAAAGAGTATGATGCAATAGACGTACCCGGAGTTATTTATGGACCCAATTGACTTGGTTCTAATTTGGAGGACTAAATTTCTTAAGTGGGGGAGATTATATAAGACCCGAAATTAAATCGTAAATTTTTATGAGGGATGAAAATGGTCACAAATTTAAACGAATGGAATTCAGACTGGAGATAAGGATTTAAAATATGAAATGAATGAGTATTCGTGAAGGGAAGTCAGGTTAAAGTGATCCCGAACACGTGCAAGGGCAAAACGGTCAAAAGATCGAAAGTCGATATAAATTCGACAAGAAAATTTAATTAAATATATGAAATTAAGAAATCTTGATCAATGACATGGAAAATATTGAATTTCAAGTCCAATTGATCAAGATTTAAATTTATTGGAATTTATGGGAATTAATCGGAATAAATTGGGATTTTTAATTCGAAAAATTATCCAAAAAATAATCAAAAAATATACCGGGAGAGACGAAATAAGACCGATAAATTCAATTATAGATTAAATGAATTAAATAATAATTTTTAGAGATATTTTGATTATTTTAATGAATTTTAATGAGTAAAATATAATAAAATTAATTAATTAATTAACAAATTAGAAAAAAAATCACAGAATTGCGATTCTGAAAACGCAAAACCACCGAGGGAGTCGGACCCCTCTGCTTCCACCGGACGGAGGCCACCGGGAAAAGATCGAGAGGCTGAGAGGGGAGAGCCTCATGCCGACACCGACCCAGGTGAAAATCCGACAGGAAATGCGGCCGACGAGTGAGAAAGAGGAAAAGAGAGAAACCGAGAGGAAGGAAAAGGAAATCCGGTGAACCGGCGCCAATTCGACCCCGACCATCGCCAGCCGAGGGACCCCCACGTGATACCAAGCAGATTGGTGGTGGCCAAGACCGGCGAAACGGACGGACGGAGCCAAAAATGGTAGAAAAGAAAATGGGTTCCGACGACCAGGAGAGAACAGGCTGGACCAGCCACTTTCTGGCCACCGTTGGTGAAACTGAGACCAGATTCGTGAATCGAACTACCCCGCGGAGCTGCTGGAGGCAGAAGTCGACGAAGAACTAGCCAGCAGAGCTTCGAACGACGAAAAGGAAAATCGGACCGGATTGAACCGACTGAACCGAATCGGTTTGAACCGGGTTGAACCGGACCGAACCGGTTCAGCCAAGAAAGAGAGGAAAAAAGAGAGGAAAAAGGAAGAAAAAGAGAAAAAGGAAAAAGGAAAAAATTATTGGAGATACACCGGACTTCGGGTAAGTTGATACGAGGTCAAAAGTGACCAATTTAATTTCTGAGAAATTTATTTAAATTATATTTGATCAGAAATTAACCTGAAATTAAATATAAAATTATGCAGCTTTATGACAGAGCCCGAACGAGAGCCGATTGAGCTCTGATTTTTGTACCCTGCATAACATTGGTTAAGTATATTTTAATTACGATAATATGAGTCCTTTAATGCAGAGTTCAGATTATTTTACGGATTTTACAGATTAATTCTGTATATAAGGAATTTTATTCAAAATTTCAAAGTAATTATCGTAAATAGTATCCGGGCTATCTAATGAGTTTTGAATGAAGCCTGATGATTATTGATAAGCCAAATGAGCCCTGTAAACCCGAAGAAGGGATTAAATAAGTGAAAAACGGACTGAAAATGGGTCGAGGCCCATTAAAGTGCAATCGAGCCCAATAAAGTAAAACAGGCCCAATGTTTTATATTCGATCAGTATAAGTGAAATACTGATAAGTATAATTGAACTGACCCAAATACGTAGTTATATGCAGCTCCGTAGACTTGGTTTGGAGCAAATTGGATTGAGAAACCTGGTACGAGTAAAACGGGATAAGCTCGCACGTGATTCCAGGTAAGGGAATTTTATGAACTGCTAGAGGTAACTTTACATAATTTCAACTTCATTTGCAATCTTTTAAATGGTCTGAAGGGTCTAGATTTCAGATAAAAATTTTAGGGCCCCAAATGGATAAATTACCAAAATACCTTTGTTAAGGGTAAAATTTCCAACTTTAGGAAAAATGTGGGAGGAGCAAGGACAAGAGGTTCCTGCTCATTTCTTGAGATGTTTGAACACATGCATGAGTAGGCTGGCTAACTTTTAAATAAAAATGCACAGCATTGCATATTTTCAACAGATGTTGATTTTCTTTGAAAATGATTTGAGAAATGTAGCTGCCTACGTGATTTTCAGAAATGTGACGTGCTAGAGCTCAGCTCGCACGAGTTTTAATTTGTGTGATGCATACCTTAGTGCTGGAGCGAGAGCTCGCACTAGAGTTTTACATGTATTAGTGCTGGAGTCTAACTCGCACCAGATTTTCACATGAAATGTGTACAGAGTGCTAGAGCTCAGCTCGCACTAGTTTTACTTGATTTTATGAGAGTGTTGGAGCATCGCTCGCACTATTTTTTTGAAATCATGCGATGAGCCGTGCTTGGAGCGTCGGGTAGGCTGTGTGTCACATCGATTAAATAGGCTCGCACTTGCGTTTTGAGACAGGACATGAGTATGAAGATATGATATGGGTCCACGGAGTACGTTGTACTGTGCAAGTAGCATGGAGTACACTGTATCGTGTGGCATCTTCAGATGTGTGGTATCTTCGGATACGAGTGAAATCTTCAAATGCGTGGGATCGGACAGGACCGACGGGTTGGACTGACCCACCTCCCGGGGGGGTTCCCAATCGTGGTGAGACCCCGCACACTAAGATCCGTGTAGCAGTGGGAATCACGAGGACACATGGCCATAGTCCTGGTTATTTGCCTGAGATATACATATATTGCCTAGTCTCGCATGTTGATGATTTTGAGAAACACATTTTATGGATTTTTATGTGAGTCTGGATCACCCGATGGAGGGGTTGGATCCTGACTGAGACATGATTTTAATGAGAATGAAACTGGGTTTTAAACGAAAACTTGCATGATGATATTTTTCATGCTATTTAAACCCAAGAATGATGTCAACTGGTTTTACATGACATTCAATGTATCGCATGCTACTATTGCTTTGAAAAACATCTGATTTCATGATTTTGTGTGAGTTAGGAACATCTGAGGGATTGGTAGAGTCCTGACTTTGTTGTGAAATTTTAATGAGAAATGATTTAAAAGAGTTGCATGTTGAATTTTCCATGCTCTTTGAAACCCATATGTGAACTTGTTTTACATGACATCATAACATCACGAATTGTAGTATCTGTTTTGAAATGTGTAGAGAAAGGGTGGTTTATGCACGGCACCACGTTCATGTAGGTAGTATGGTTACCTACTTGTTCGTAGGATTACCTTACTGAGCTTGATGTGCTAGAAACAGCTCTAGATCAGTTTACCCTTTAAAGCATGAGAAAGAGTCCAAGTAAGAACTTCAAAGAGTATGCTATTTAGTGGAAAAAAGTAGCATCATAAGTCCAATCACCACTTACTAATATAGAGTTGAATTCAAGTTTGTGGACTTATTGTTTATCGTAGGCGGGATTGAGGATGGAGTAAAAAAAAGGGAAAATTATGGATATAGGTGCAAGAAATCATGGTGACAAAAGAGAGTATACTTCTAATGGACATGGTCATGAGATAATTGTCGAAGGGGAACATAAAAGCAAACTTTGTAGGATGCAAGGAGAACCCATTAGTAGTTAATTTCACCCTACACAGCTTGTTAATAATTTGGCATATGCATCATCTTTATAAGTTTCTTCATCGTAAATTTATTCTTTCTTGAATGCCCAAGGTATCGATTTGGCTTATCTCTAAGGCAATAAGAGAAAGAGGGATAAAATGTATCATCTAATTCCAATTGCTAATGTAGAGCATTTTCCTCTACTTGCCCAAAGTCAAAAAAATTTTATTGTTTAGATTAAACCTAGAAAGCCTCTTTACTTGAAACGGTATAATCCCAACGCTAAGTGTGGGTGGAGTTAAAGGACATTCCATTGAAGATTGTACTGCATTCCAAGGCAAGGTTTAAGATTTGATTTATGCATATCTAGTAAGATTTAGAGAGCTTGTTGGTGGTTATCAAGGGAAAAAGATTTAAAGATTAAGGTTGTAAGGGGTAGAATGTGAATTAGGTGAAATTCCCCCTCCTCCCCCAATTTTTTCTTGGTAATAAGAATATGAACTTTGATTTTGTAAGGATATTGTCTGTATTTCATGAACTTATCATACATGATAAATGAAAAGATTTTTATTTCTTTGCTATGTTTATTTATGCAATAAAAGGCATTGATATTTTTAAACATTTAGAAGCATTTCTAGATTTCGACAAAGTTTGGGCTTTATCAACTTAATGTAAGATTAATGAATTTACAAAATTTTTTGGAATGTTATTGAAAGACTAATTCATGAAGTACTCTCTTAAAGAGCATAAAACAACTGTGTTGGGAGCCTATGCTGACTGTTGGTCACACCGATATATATATATATATATCTATATATATATATATATGCTCACATGTGCAATATTTTGAGATAAGGCCGAGGGCTATCGAAATAACCCATGGTATGAGGACTAAGACTCATGGCGAACATCTCGACTATGAGGTATATCCAAGGTATGAGGACTAAGACTCATGGCGAGCATCCTACCTTGAGATAGGGTTCATGGAGTACTGTGTACCGTGTATGTTACATGAGTACGTTGTACCGTGAGTACTTGATGTACTTGGATAGGACTGGTTAGCAGTGGGAGTGGGATCTAGTGGGATCTGGTGTGCTTTGGGATTAGGTCCTCAGATTTGAGAGTTGACAGTAGAGATTTGACCCACCTCCCGTTACAACAATTATGAGATCCCGTACACCGAGTACTGTGTAGCCTGGTATCACGAAAAATGAGTTATGGTCATACACTCGGAACTTGTAGTCGCCTATCTCGGTTTTCTTTTCATGCAATGTGAATAAATATTTCTTGATTGAATTATCACATGGTTTTATGATATGAACATGTGAATTTGTGAGTTGTGAAAAAGGGTAACCTGAGGGATGGGTGAGACCCATATTTACATGTTTTTTTTTAAACATGATGAATGCCATATGATTTTGATTTAAATGAATGGCTGGATAAATGTGATTTGTGTGAAATTACATGAGAAATGCAATGTTATGCATAAAATGCTGAGATTGTTAAACCAGCATTTACCAGTTTTATAACTGATGTTTTGTATCTATACATATATATTGCATAAAGCCTTGAGAGAGATGCATGTTGTAGATACAGATAGGGTAAGGAAACGATTTCGAGGCATGAATATAGTATTTTGCAGATAGTGTGGTTATCTACTTGCTTGTCTGATTTCCTTACTGAGCTGTGAGTTTACCCCCTTATTATTTCCCCTTTTTTCAGAGCATCTATAGTAGGTGGACATGGCTGAGGACTGATATTTCCCTGATCCACTACATATCCATCTTACAAGAGGTACACACACTATGCACTTTGTACTGAACATTGTAAAAGCACAGTTATGTAAACTAATGTACGGTCGGGATGTATATGTACAAATAATTGTAATTATGTACGATAGTTATATTATAGAAAAGAATCTTAAATTCTATATGTGTTGTGAATAAATGTAAATGGGTGACTAATATCGAATCACAGCCCAACTAAATGGTGTGGAGTGATGACAGAAGAAGAGGTAAGTGAAATGTGAAAAATTTATGGTGATTTTGGTAGGTCGCGTGTGGGAGTAGGGCGTGACAACCACGACCATCTAAACTTTCCAATTACTTGAAGCCATCATTCTCCTACCTTTTAGGGCAAAACTAGCCAAATTGTTTGATGACCCTAACATCTTTTGTAAAGCATTCTTGACTTGATTGATATCTTTCTCCTTTTTCATTGTATAAAGTTGACATGAACAACCTACCATGAAAACGTGTAAGGCCTTGAGTTGATACATTTCGAGAGCATGAGTTATTAAGAAAAAGGAAAAAAAAAGAAACCTTACATGTGATAAATTCAAATGATTTCAAAAGCCAAAAAATTTTTATCCCCAAAAGCATTTTTTGATAGAAGTATCTTGATTTGAAATGACAAATGACCATCTTTCACATTCCTTTTATAAAAAGGAAATTAATCACTTGCTACCTCATTTGAGCCTGTTAATTTCTTTCTAAATACACCCTGATCAAAGATCACCCTCCACACTAGAGGACATCTACTATAGAATGGTTATCTAAGAAGCATGATTGGATAAAGCACAAGGATGAAATGCTTTTTGTTAAGGGGAAAATATAAAAGTAAAGAAAATGAAAGAAAAAAAAGAAGAGAAATGGATAAATGAAAAATGAAGGAATGAAAGAAAAATTAAACTGAAAAATCGTGGAAAATAAAGAAAAATATGCTTCAAAGAACGAAAAGGACAAATGTTCATATAAGAAATGATGTTTGGTTCCATAAAACCCAAAACACTTATTTTGAGTCGATTTATCTTTTTTTTTCATACCTTGAAACCCTGGCCTACATTACGTGCTTGAAAAGTCTATTTTGATAAAAAAAATATGCTTGTTTTGAAAATTTTTTCATAGGAAATCCTCATCATTATTTGGTTTTGAATGAAATATGGATTCTCATATGTATGGTAAGATAATCAGAAGAAAAAAGAAGAGGGAAAAAAAAAAGGAAAAATGAGGCTCTAAAGTGAAAACTGAAAAGAGGGCAGTCTAGAGAAAGAATGAAATTTTTCGATACAACTCAAGGCCATTATGCATAATTGGCTAAGGCAATGGTATGAAAGAAGAAGTATTAAAGAAAATTTGTTTTCATCAAAACTTTTTGATCGAAATCTTTTGCGAAAAACCTTTTGAGAATCCTAAAATCACTACCTTGAAAACTTGTTTCAAATTTGAACATTTTGTTTTGAGTCTCTTACAGTTATGTCTTGACATTTGTTAAAGTACCAAATAAAAAGGAATTAGGAGAGTGCCAAAATTGGATTGGGATTTAAAAGGAAAAAAAATTGTAAAAGGAATTTTGATTTGCAAGGAAATTTATTTCATTTGTAAGCCTAGATGAAGAGACATGGATCTCCCTACAAATTGATAAAATTAAATTGATAGCTAGGATTTTCTTGATATGCTTAATTCTTTCATTGAAAATGTCAAATTATGATTAACTCTATTTGTTCTAGGTAGTGATCACCATTTTTTTTATGATAACATGTTTTTTTTCCTTAGAAAGATAATTTTTTGGGGCGATCCTTTGTTGTTATGAAAGCATAGGTATTCTTACAAGAAACGTTTTTATAATTTTCTAGGGCAATCTTCTAAAGGTTTGAGGACATGAATGTTTTTACAGGAAATAAAAGGGTTTTTCAGTAGAATAAGGGTATTTTTATGAAAATTGAAAATTTGTGAAGAGGTTTTTTTTTTTAAGGAAAATTTTCTCTTTGTTCCAAAAGAAGTGAAATATGGTGAGGAGCTTGCTCGCGCACACACTCTAGCGCATCAACTCCCACATGCTGCACACCAATCTCCTACTTACGGTGTGCCAATCTCCTACATGTAACGCACCCCAGCTCTCTTGCACACTAGTCAAGGCTCCCGTGCAGCTCAGGTGCGCACTAGGCAAGACACCTGTCTGATAATGGTGCACACCAGGATTTGAACTCAGGCCATCAACACTGCCAAGAAAGCTCTTCGTCACTACACTATTAATCTTTTTTATGTTAATAACTAATTTCAATTATACTTGAACTATAGCTTGAATGCATGGCATCAACGGACCCAAACCACGACAACCTTAGGCAAAGGGGCTCGCACTCTTGGTAACCTTGGACAATGGGGCCATATTCTCGACAACCTCGGGTGACTAAGCCCACACTCCTAGCGGTAGGGCTGCACTCTTGACTATGTCGAGGTTTTCGGGGCTCACATTCTCATCCAGCTGTGGTGACGAGGCCCACACTCTCAACACCTTGGGTGATGAGGCCCACACTTTCGATTTCTCCGATGACGTAGCCCACACTCTTAACAACTCCGAGCGGCGGGGCCTATACCCGTAACAACTCTGGGAAGCAAAGCTTGGACCCAGAGTTGCTGGACAATTCTTAATTATAGTGCATTCATTCAATTCCACTTCAATTTTGGTGAAGTTTAGATACGCATAGTGATAATCAATTTTTTCCACCTAATAGTTCAGTAGCTAAAGTGAAAAATACCCAAACCTATTTGAATCGCCTCTTTCCTATGATCTTTGTGTGTAATATTTCATCAAGCACCCACTTAAATTGCAATTAGATCTTTATATGGGAAAAATAAAAATAGGCAAGAACATGTTATATCACATCTACCTAGAAAAAGGGAATAAATTGGAATGGTACCCATAGTATCAAGAGACAACTTGTGACTAAGTCATAGCCTATTAAAGATATGGAAAGGCCATATTGAGTCAAAAAAGTGACAGGGCCTTATGCTTATGTTCTTACTTAATTCAAATAATTCATGAGTTTATTTGGAAAATTCATGTTCTATTTATTTTATTACTGTCATGCATTTGATAAAGTAATCTAATAAATTCCCTATTCATGACCATAATTTTCACATGATTGTGGATCGTGTAATAGGAATGAGACAAAAGTGAAAAAGCTAAAAGCGGAAAAGGCACGATAGAAGCTACGCAATCAAAGAAAAAGTACAAAAGCTAGAAGCACAAAACGTGTGATAGAAGCTATGCACTAAAAGAAAAAAAGTATAAAAGCTAGAAACGCAAAATGCACGATGTAGCTATGCACTTAAAGAAAAAGTCTAAAGCTAGAAGTACAAAAAGCGCAACGGAAGCTACATACTCAAAGAAAAAATTGCTAAAGCTAGAAGCGCACGATGCGCAACGGGAGCTATGCATTCAAAGAAAAAAATGTAAAAGCTAAAAGCACAAAACGTGTGACGAAAGCTATGCACTTAAAGAAAAAAGTGCAAAAGCTAGAAGTGAAAAATGCTCGAGAAAGCTATTCACTCAAAGAAAAAAAGTGCAAAAGCTAAAAGCGCAAAACATGGGATGAAAGCTATGCACTCAAAGAAAAAATGTAAAAACTAGTAGCGCGAAATGCGCGACAGAAGCTACTTACTAAACATTGTAGATAAGAGTGTCAAAAGCTAGAAGCTCAAAATGCACGATGTAAGTTACACACTTGAAGAAAAAGGCTTAAAGAGAAAAGTACGTGAAGTAGGCCACGCAAGGGCTTGAACCGAAAAATGAACAAGGTAAGCTACGCGTATAAAAATGCTAGGACTTGAAGTGAAAAGTGCGCTAAGTAAGTTTAATTGTTGTGACAGATTTGAATAAGTGTAAATTAAAAGTATAATTGCCAAAGGTAATACATCCAAAAAAAGTTCTTTATAAAAAGGCTTATTTCTTTCACAAAGAACTGGGGAGCACTATGTATATATCTGTAGATTAAAGTATGAAAAATTAAATCTTGAAAGTGAAAATTTTAATTCATCCAACTCTAAAATCATATTACAATTAGATTGACCTCTGCAGTAAGAAAAGTATCTTTTAGATTAACCTTAGCAGTAATAGAATGAGCATCTTTTATCCAACTCATCTCAGTCAAGCCTGTGAGAGCCTCAATTACTTCAGGTAGATGGTAAGGTTTTCAAGGGTTAGGGAGATTAGACGAGTCAACATAGGCACCCCTATCTAAAAATCCCTCAACACCCTCAGAATTGGGTTCATACCTAGTCCAATTTGATACATTAAATAGTTCTACCTCATCCATAAACTGAAGCTCAAAAAAACTTTTCCAACCAAGATCGTGCTAAGTGGAAGCTATACTTGAAAAATCCACTCTTGGTTTCTATCAGCAATAGCTTGTTGCTCTGCAAAAGGAGTCTCAAACTATGACTGAAGAGTTTTAAGCTTAACAAAAGTGGAAGAGGACGTCTCTATGTATTACTTTAATTAGGTAGTCTTGTCCTCCATCATATCAAAATTAGCTTGGGGATGAATTAATTTAAGATTCGTGTTCTACCTATTCTTCTTTAGATCCTCAACTCTTTTCGAAAGAAGGCTTAACTACATTTTCTCTATAATCCATTCAACCTTCTTCTTTCATAATTGATCAAGCTCTCTCTCAGCTTGCAATCTGTATGCTCAATATAGAGTGTTGCAGGTGATTACTCTTTACGCCACTTGCAGATGAACAAAGTCAAGTCAAAAATGTTGTAAAGTGAACATAAGCAAAACACCTAATGTATACAGAGTAGTTTTCCTTCATGACTTCATTATCAACTTGGTCCCCGCTTTTTAGAAAGCTCTTAACTAACCCGATCTCATCACAATAAAGAATTGTGGAGTAGCCCAAAATGAAAAGGAACCTTGGGGTTTTCTATTGAGTTGTTATCATTAATCCTTAAGTAGACCTGAAAATCCTGCCTATGAGCAACACTCCCTTAATCTCTTATAATGTGAAGAATGATAAAAAGAATCATCTGGGGAACATAGACATGACTCTCATTAACAGCACCAAGAATAATTTCTTTATCTTTCATGAGGAGCTTAGATATATTACACTCAGTCTGATTATGCCCATGCAACTCTTCTAGTTTCTCTTATTTGTCGAAACTGATTACTAACTGTAAGCACTAGGAATTTCCTTGTATTCGGTCTTAGAAATAAATTTTTATGAGTTGGATTAAAGTATGAATATTCCATTATAATGGATAGGTACAAATATTAGACTAAATCCAACACTAACACTATAAGGAAAATTTATCAGTGTATAGAAATAGATAAACATATATATATATATATAATATTCTATTATTATTATTATTTTAAAGAATGTAGGTATTTGCATATAAATATATACAGGTATATGTGTAAGTATACATATACAAATACATGCTTAAAACTCGAGGATTGGCTTATAAAATGAAGCCAATCCTGAAGGCAGCTTACACAATGCATAAGGGAAAGACTAAATGTATACATATATATAGAAATGAATGGAGGTGAGAAGGATGAAGTGAAGCAAACCTAAGAGAGTGTTCAATAGATAGTGTGAGAAAAGTAGGATGACAATGATGTTCTGACCAAGGGAAATGTGAGGAAGGAAATAGAAATTTTAGTGGAGATATTTTGACAGCAAAAGGTAACATGCGAAACTGAAAACAAAGCATGAGCTATGAATGTAGACCTGGGAAAATAGTTGAGGAGTAAAAGAAAAACAACCTAAGCACTGGAATGTAATATGTATATATATATATATATATATATGTACTGAATTGCAGTCGAAAAGAGGAAGGAAATGTGAGAGATTGGAAATGTGACAAGAAAGAAAGAAAAAATCGTTGGGAGTAGGAGAAGGAACCGAAGCTGAAGTGGTGACAATAGGGGAAGACTAACTGTGATAAGAAATGAAAACAGAGAAGACATGCAGTGCTTGAAAATTAAAATGGAAGATCGAGAGGGTACGTAAGAGCAGAGAACATGAGAAGGACAGAAATGAAATGACAGGAAACAGAGGGAAAAACTTAAAAAAAATATAAATATAAATATATATATACACACACACATTAGGACTGAAACTAGTAGCTACAATAGAGAAGGAAATAGACGAGAGATTGAGGCCAAAAGAGAGAAAACCCAAAGCAAAACTGAGACAGCTGTCTGCTATTGGTTTTCTAGCTACTACAACACTTGTATAATGCAACTGGCAACCGAGGAATTAGACCGAGAGCATAAAAATAAGAAAACGAAGGTAGACTGAAGCAGAAAGGGGCATGATAAAAAAGCTTTAGTATAGAGCAGGAAACACGGGGAGAAGGGAGAGTGAAGGCTGAAACATAGGGGTATTGTTCCCTGAAAATGGAACAAAGGAGAAGGGACAGTGAGGCGAAGGCCGAGAAAGATGAGGGATGGGCGTAGGAATGCAGTGAAGACTAGGAGCATGAGAGGGTCGTGACGCCTAATCTGAAAGGGCAAGAGCAGAAGCAAGGGAGAGGAATCCCAGAGCAGAGGAGGAAGCATCGGATAGGGGAGTCAGGCGTAGGCGCTAGATACGGAGAGAGAGAGCAGGAGATCACTGGCACCGGACGTACAAGTTAAGGTGATGGAAGAGATGGCAACGCCGAGCCTAGTGAAGACGTGATGAACAGGGACGGGGAGTAACGAAAAAGAAGAATGAAGATAACTTATCGTTATAAATTTAACCTTACCGTTATAAATTTAATTTGTTTGCAGAGACACTGATATAACTTGAATTATGGTTTTGAATAAAAAATCCTGAATTTAATTACCATTGACTGTTTACTTGGATTTTGACTGAAAAAAGGGCAAATTAGCTCCTTTTAAATTGCTTTATGCATTATACTGAGTTTTAATAATGTTTTGATGAAAATAATTTACTTATAAATTAGTATTGATAAATGTACTTGAGCGCGTGCTGACTGTGTGTCACACGGTCTGACTCGCATTGATTTTGAGATAAATGCGATGATTTGACATGATGCACTGTTACTGTTACTGAACTGTTACTGTTACTGTGGTCCACAGAGTATGATGTACCAGGCAACACGCATGTGAGTATGCTGTACCGTGTTACTGGTCTTCAAATATACTGTACTGTGAGTCGTTTAGGTAGCTGACCACTCCTACGGTGATTGACATCTCAACACACATGAGCAGTGATGCCCGGAGTCACCGACATTGGCCAATTATCATACTGATTACTGTTATAGCATGTTCCACCTTGTCTTATCTATTTGATTTACTGAATTGACCCTATGAACTGTATTATAGTATGAAACTATATAATTTTATTGTATAAAGAGACTGTGGGGGCCACTTCTTGAATCCTACTGGAACAAAGTCTCATACAACCGTCACAATGAAACACTGTATACAGTTTTAGAATATTATATTTATTGGAGTAAAATGTTTATACTATTGATATTGTTATTGCAAATGATTTTTGACTCTGATTTTACTGAACTGTCAACGACTCTATTTTCATTACAAGCCTATATAGATAGATAGTGTATTTATCTACCTGCCACATAATTTTTCTTCCTGAGCACATTAAGCTCATCCCTTACTCTCTTCGACAGAGCCTCATCAGTAGCTGGGATCGCTTTTGTAAGAGGAATTATTTTGCACTGCCATACGTTAGCAAAATATTCTTCCACGTTAAAGATATACCCAGTATAGACATTTATTTTATATCTAAATTTTGTAAGTACAGTAATGTATATGAAAATGTGTTTGGGGAATATGAACATGAATTTTTGCAAAGGAACTACTGTGCTAATTAATTGGAAAGCAGTTTCATTAGTTTTTATTTGAATCGATTACCATAAAAACTTATGTACATAGACGAATTCACTATATTGATCCAGCATCGACTCGTTGCCTAACCATATTGTAACATAAATTAGAGCATTACAGAAGTTGGTATCAGAACCCGGTTGGTTTGATATGAGTCGATGATGGGAGTAATAGAAAAGTAGAAAAGTTCACATCCTCAACATTATTGCACATCGTTTAGATACAAACGGGTATACCTAACTGTGTTTTGCTAAGAAATTGCTTCTGAATGAAGAGAAACGATTATGTATTACTGGTAGACCGCATGGTCGACCGAGAGGACGAGGTGGCACGTCATCTCGAGGCCATGAGGATAGGCCTGAAAGGTAGGGTGGTGCCTCAGCTGAGCAGCCTGCTTCTAACCCTACTGAGAGCTCCGAAACCCGAATTACTAGCTTGAAACGGGGCATGAAGTCGATACTGAACTTGATTGGGCAAGTAATGGCCACATTGGATAATACACCAGGCACTGCTGCTTAGACTGCATTGACTCCTCCAACAGTCGCGCCTGATACACCCGCGCTAGCTCAGACAGCGCCAATGCCACAGCAGAAGAACCTTCTACTTCTCTACTTACTACATTGCCACAGATCCCACCTGTACCACATTCACATACACCAGTGGCCCCATAGTAGCGTAGTAATGGAATAGGTTATGACTATGAATTGGATAGACAGAGGTAATTTCAGGAGTTCAAGCCTTTATCTTTTAGTGGGGTTAAGGATCCAGTAGTTGTAGAAGACCGGATAAATGAGATGGAGAAGCTTTATGGATATTTTCGATGTAACTCTACCAAGAAAGTTACTTTTATGACTTTTATACTAAAAGGAGAAGCTGAACACTGGTGGAAGTCCACCCGATCGATCTTAAGAGCCAAACATGGGGTGATTTCATTGGACTTATTTCTTGATGCTTTCCGAAGGAAATACATCCCAGATATTACCCAGAGGAGATTACAGATAGAATTTTCAAACTTGACTAAGAGGAATAAGTCTATGGACGAGTATGAGTCTAGGTTCACCTCTCTGGGAAGATATGATCCGAACACTATGGATAATGAAGCGAAGAAGGTTTAGAAGTTCATGGATGGACTAAGGCCCTCGATTCGAGCCCGATTAGCTTCGTTGGATTTCAACACCTATGAGAAGGTAGTTCATCGAGCCCAGTTGTGTGGATAGGATTATCAGATGTATGCCTCCGAGTTCAGTAAAGTGGGTAAAAGGAAGAATCGGGATCGAAAAAGATCAGTTGAGGATAGAAGTGTCAGAGAGGCCAATAGGCCATTTGTTAAACGACATGGGAGTTATGATGAGTCACGTGGTAAGACTACTAATCCTCCTGTATACCCAACCTCAGCTCCTATTAATGGGATTGTGATCAGAGAACCTCGGTCTAATATTGAGGTGTGTAGAAATTATGGGAGGTATCATGGTAACAGGCCCTGCTATTTGATGACTGGGGCTTACTTTAGATATGGTAAGACGGGGCATTTAGTCAAAGTTGTCCAGAGAGTACTGACACAGCCCCGTTGAGAAACATAGAAGAGATAAGAGCACCTGTTACTACCTCTACACCGAGGAGGAAGGCCACAATGGAAGAGAAGGGTAAGTAGGTTGTAGGACAGGGGATAGTGTATGCCCTTGAGCATGAGGCAATAGAAAGTGATGCACCATCTGAAGCATTTAAAGGTACTATTTTGATTTTTGATATTAAAGTATTGGTTTTATTTGACTCTGGTGCAATTCATTCATTTACATCACCTATGTTTGCATATAAACTATCTTCCTATGTACAACCTAAACCATTAGGGAGGATGTTAATGATTAGAACACCAATGAAAGATAGCCAAATGACAGAACAACTATATAAAGATTGTAAGCTTAAAATAGGAGACAGAAATATGTTAGCAGACCTGATCCTATTGGACATGTATGATTTTGATATGATATTGGGCATGGACTGGTTAGCAGCAAATCAAGCTATTTTTAATTATCATAATAGGATAGTAACATTTTTGCCCGAGGAATATGTTGTAAGTTTTTCTAGAAAGTAATGAAAAAGAATTGGTAGTTTAATGGTAAAATTCTCACTAACTATTTGAATGATATTTTGAAGGTTACATAGCCTATGTAATCGATACGGACAAGGCAAGTCCGGAGTTGAGTGCTATTCCTGTGGTCATGGAGTTTCCCGACGTGTTCCCGGACGATTTACCAGGGTTACCTCCAGATAGGGAGATGAAGTTTCGTATTGACTTAGTGCCTGGTACTGAATCGATATCTAAACTGCCTTACAGAATGGCTCCAGTTGAGCTGGAAGAGTTGAGGAAGCAATTACAAGAGTTGTTGGATAAGGGATTTATCAGGCTGAGTGTTTCATCATAGGGTACACCAGTATTATTTGTTAAAAGAAAGGATGAGAGTCTTAGGTTGTGCATCGATTATAGATTAGGCGACCATCAAGAAAAAATATCCCCTACTCCATATTGATGATTTACTGGACCAACTGCGAGGAGCATAGATCTTTTCTGAGATTGATATGAGGTCAGGGTACCATCAGTTGAAGATGTAAGACCCATAAATTTTTATGTAATGTTTATGATTCTGGAATGTATAAACAAGTTACAATATATATGAATAATAAGAAATTGATGTTTTTAAGTGCTAAGTGTGAATGAATTGCAAAATGAGTATGGAAGCAATTGAATGAGAGTTTAACTTCAAAAATTTGGGAAAGATTGCAGCTGAAATACTATAGGGACAGGGCAGATCGATCTCATTGCAAGGAGAGATCGATCTCATGGCCTGGAAAACACAATGCCAAGCATTCTGTAAGAGGGAGATCAATCCCTTACTCAAGCATATCGATCTCAAGTTGCCTCGGCTTGGACCAGATCGATCTCCTCTTATAAGGCAGATCGATCTCTAGTTATCTTTGGATAGGCCAGATCGATCTCCTCTTAAGGCCAGATCGATCTCTAAAACCTTCTGCCTGAAACAGATCGATCTCATTCCCTTGAGCAGATCGATCTCATGCAAATGGACAGATCGATCTCCTGCCTGCATTGTCAAAATTCTGAAGGAGTTTAAGCAAGGCCAGATCGATGTCCAAGGGATCAATCTCCCATCGTTGGAGATCGATCTCATAAGGCGTTTCCTATAAAAATTGGGCAGCTAAATCTGCATTTCATGAAAACAAACCCTTTTCCTCCATTTTTAACAATGACCTAGCTTTCTCACTCTAAAATCACCACTTACCAATTAGTTTTAAGAGAAGTTCCTTTGAGAAAAGTTGTTCCTAATGAGGAAAAGAATAACATAGTCAAAGATTGGAAGCTCAAACCTTGGATTGAAGGAGAAAAGAAGTTTTCCCCCAATTTGGAAAAAGGAGGAAAAAATCAAGCTAGGTAAGATTTTAATACACCATTTTCTAGTATGTTAATCTAGACATTTTGATGAGTTGATTGGTGTATATAATGTTGGCTGAAATGTTCATTTACATGCTTAAACAACTATGACCTAGAATGGGCTTAGTGAGAGAAAGTTAAAATGGCATGGGGTTGATGATGATTTAAGCATGTAGAAATGTTAGTAAGCATGTATAGATGATTTTAAGATAGTTTTGTGAAATACATATGTTGGAAATGATGATTATTGAAATGGGTTTAAGAGGTGTTTGATAAAATGTCATAGAGAAGGTATATAATGAACTTAAAGGCATTGTGAGATTAATGTCGGTTTCATATGAATCAATAGACTCAAGGAGTCTAATTGATTCTCAAGAAACAAATAGAACGATCGATATGGACTTAAGAGTGAGTAAAGTCCAATAAGACGTAACGAGGCCAAATTGGTGTAAAATGGCCCAATGCATTGAATTGAACTTCATGCAAGTGAAAATAGAGCATATTTGAGTATACTGATGAGAAATGTAAATAATTGTAGCTCCTAGAGGCAAAATTGGAGCCAATAATACCGGATCACGAGCATTGGAAACAAAGGAAAGCGATTCAAGTGTGATTCGAGGTAAGAGATTTATGCGAGCTATTAGAGATAACTATACGTATGTTTCTTACCTAATGTGTGCAAATGAATGCTATGAGTATATATATATTGATATATCTATGTAAAAGCTAAGTGGTAAGAAGAAGTTTATTTACATGAATTGCATGGCTTTAATGTCTTATTGTGAAAAGATGTTTTTGCAAGTGTTTTGAGAAAGAGTAATAATAGACTAGCCCTTGTTTTAGTAATTTACATGAAAAGCTTTTAACGAGTGATTGAAGGGAGATTGCCCTCTCACTCATACTTAGTGAATGGAGTCATCTATTCCTTTTCTGTGTGAACTTATGTTTGAGCAAAAGTGGCAATGGTAGATTTACTAGCCTTGCTCGCACAACATTTTAAAAGGATTTTTGAGAAAAGAAAAAGGTGTTAGAGCTGAGTGAAACTATGTGATCCACTCAAGAGCTCGCATTAGATTTTAGGAAACCGTGGTAGAGCCATTGAGTACTGCTAAGTGATCTTGCTTTGATTATGCTCGCATGTGACACCCTCGATTTAAAGTGATGAGTAAAATCGTGCCCGATGCCTCAGGTATCCTGTGTGTTCTTACGTTGAGTTGCTCGCATGAGAGTTTATGAGTTTGCTGTGTGATGAGTAAAACCGTGTTGAAGCCGTCGTGTATTGCTTAGTGATCTTGCACATACTTGCTCGCACGTGATTTTGAGACAACGAAAATGAGTGATAAGGATCCACGACAGCACGATGTACCGTGAGTGTTAGCCATAGAGCACAATGTGTCATGATATCTTAGTGATTCTGTGTGAGCTAAAAGGATGGTTGATCCGCCTCCCCAAGCATAGGATTCCCGCACACCTGATCAGTGTTGCCTGGAATTCAGACTATGGCCATAAGTCTTATATCTGTGTGATATGACATTTTGTCACTACTGTGTGAGGTGACATTTGTCCCCCCTGCTGTGTGATACAAGGTGATATGATCTCCCATTATATGTCTCATGTAAATTGATTTCTAAGTGATTTGCTAAACATAAAGCAATTTCTCAGTGTGTGGATTGGTGAGTAAGTTGTGTTATTTTTAAAGAGTATACTGTGTGATTTGAGAATGAAATATGCATTTACCCATCTAGCGAATTAATGATTTTGCAATTGATGGAAGCTATTTTCAAAGAATGCGTATGTTTTATAAGGAAAATAAATGTTTATATTTTAAGCATATAGATAGTGTAGTTATCTACTTGCTTTCATATTTTCCTTACTCAGCGTGTTAGCTCATCCTCTTATTTCCTCCTCCACAGATACTACACAATAGTGAGTTACTGCAATTGTCTCTGCTACGGTGTTCTCTAGTTCTCCAGCGGTATAGAGGTATACATTTATGAGAGAAAAATTTTGTATCTTGTAAATTAATGCACAGTATAGTTATCTTTTTTACGAAAGTGATGTATATGTTAGAAACTGATGTAAACGTTTCTTCATATTTATAAAAGAACAGTTTCTATTTCATTAAATGAATTATGAATGGATGAGATGTGAATATGGATGTTGACTCACAGCCCAACTGTAAGTAGTAAGTTAAGTCATGGGAAGAGGGTCATGATAGAGATTGGTATCAGAGCTTGAGTTGGTCCGATGTGAGTCAGTATCCATAGTTAAGAAAATATACATCCCTAAAGTACAGTGCATTATTTGGATATAATTGTGTATACCCAGCCGAAAATGTAACTGAGACACATGTTATTGAGTATGCAGGATGTCAGATAGACGACGTACTTGTAGAAGAGAGAGTTCACTCTTTCAGGGGCATAGAGATGAGCTCGAGAGGCGCAGTGGGTCCAGTTCTAATAGAGATCCACCTGGTTTTAATGAAGCCGCTGAAGCATGCATAGCACAGTTACAGCGCAGTGTAGACACAATCATGGAGATGTTTACACAGGCGATGGCCATATTCGAGGGTAGACAATAGAACCCTATTGGTTAGGGTAGACATGAGCCTGCACAGCCTGCACTGAGACTTCGAGTTGTAGAGGCAGAGATTCCTGTAGCCCCTCTAGTTCAGGATATTCCCCCATCAGTTCAGGATCTTATAGCTCCACAATAGGTTGGTGGTGAAGGAGTTTATGATTGTGACCTGGGCAGATTGAGACAGTTCAGGAAGTTTGGACCACCTTCGTTTAGTGGGGTGAAGGACCCAGTGTTAGCGGAGCATTGGATTCGCAGTATGAAGAAACTCTACAGATTGTTCCATTGCTCTGCCACAGAGAAGGTCACCTTTGTGATTTTTGTATTAGAGAGTGAGGTCGAGCATTGGTGGATGTCCACCAGCCAATTTTGAGTGCACGTCACCCGGTTGTGACTTGGGATATATTTTTAGATGCCTTTAGGAGACAGTACATTCCAGCCAATGCTCAAAGAAAGATGTAGATGAAATTTTTTACCATGACTAAGGGGAATCGTACAGTTGATGAGTATGAGTTTGGATTTACATCCTTGGGTAGATATGAGACAGTGACCATGGACTGTCAGGACAAGAAGGTCTAAAATTTTTTTAAAGGGTTGAGACCTTTGATTGGAGCTCGATTGACCCCATTTGACATTACCACCTACGACGAGGCAGTATGCAGAGCTCAGTTATATGAGCAGAATATGAATTGCATACCTCAGAGTTAAGCAAGAGTGGTAAGGGCAGAGATAGAGACTGGAAGAGGTCAGTGGATGATAGAGGGTTCAAAAAGGGCCGAAGATTATTTAGTAAAGGGCCAAAGATTGAGGAAGTATGAGAGAGGCCTGCAAAGCCTTCAGTTTATCCAACTTTACCTCCAACTTTGAGGGGCATAGTTATTGGCGGACCCCGACCTACCACCGAGCAGTGCAGGATGTGTGGTAGATATTATGAGAGTAGACCATGCCCTTTTATGAGATCCTACTATAGATGTGGTAAACCAGGGCACATAGCTCATGAATGCCTAGAGTTGATTGATACAGCCCCACAAAAGGGAAAAGAGCCAGAGAAAGCTACAGTTAAGACACCTACATCTAAGAGGAAGGCCACAGCCGAAGAGAAAGGAAACAAGCTGTTGGTCGAGAGTGAGTGTTTGCATTGGACCAGGCATTTGCAGAAGCTTCTACAGATGTGATTAAAGGTACCATCCTAGTCTTTGATTTTAAGGCATTAGCATTGATTGATCCTGGTGCCACGCATTCATTTATATCGCCTACATTTACATGTAAATTGTTTGAACATGTGAAACCTGTACCTCTAGGTAGGATACTGCTTATAAGTACTATAGTGAGAGATAATGTAGTAACTGAGTATGTATGTAAAGATTGTAAGTTAAAAGTAGGGGAAAATGATATGTTGACCAATCTTATTCTGTTAAACCTGAGGGACCTTAATGTAATACTAGGAATGGATTTTTTAATGTAATATTAGGAATGAATT
This sequence comes from Firmiana major, assembly GCA_033439115.1. NCBI lineage: Eukaryota > Viridiplantae > Streptophyta > Magnoliopsida > Malvales > Malvaceae > Firmiana > Firmiana major. The sequence goes on from CM065909.1 coordinate 6,887,992, forward strand.
TCTTGATGTAATACTAGGAATGGATTTCGTGGCTAGGTAAAAGGTTTTAGAGATCGTGACAAGAATGGTATCAGAGCAAAGTTGGTCTGATGTGAGTTAGTATTAGTTTTTCGAAAAGTGTACATCCTCATATTATTGTGCTTTGTTCATTTACAATTGTGTATACGAGATGAGAGTCAAACTAATTAATGGCTATGAATGCAGGAATCAAGCCATTATGGCTAATACCAGCCGTGGTAGAGGGGCTAGAGGTAAGGCTTGAGGCCGTAGAGGTAGGCCTGAGACCCGAGATGAGCTTTCGTCTGACCATGAGTCGAAAGGTCCCACTCAGGTACCAGAGAGTATCTAGGTGCGCTTCACGAGATTAGAACGTCGCCTTGAGACTCTAGTAAAGTTACTGGCACAGACTTTACTAGGTAGACAGGGACAAGATACAAGGACTGCACTTGGAGAGGTAGCTGCACCTGGTATACCTGCACAACTAGCTTAGCCACCATAGCCTACAGATTCTCTTACACCCCTACTAGCTGAAGATACGCCTTCTTCTGTTGCTCCACAGCAGGGCAGTAGTACTTTGGGGTATAGTTGTGAGTTTGATAGATTGCGACAGTTCTAGAAGTTTGGACCTCCGACGTTTTATGGGGTGAAGGACCCCATTGTTGCAGAGGATTGGCTAGGAGAGATGGAGAAGCTATATGGATTCTTTGAGTGTACGACAATCGAGATAGTCACGTTTGCTCTGTTCCTGCTGAAGGGATCGACAGAGCATTGGTGGAAGTCTACTAAGGTTATATTAAGAGCATGACACTCAGAGATCACTTGGGATATCTTTTTGGATGCCTTTAGGAGGCAGTATGCCCTAGACACAGTGCAACAGAAGCTGCAGATGGATTTCTTGGGGTTGAAATAGGGGACTCAGTCTATGGATGAGTACAAGACACGATTTATATTCATGGGTAAGTATGACCCTAATACTATGAGTAGTGAGACCAGGAAGGTCCGCAGATTTATGATGGACTGAGACCAGTACTATGGCCTATACTGGTTCCATTAGATATCTCTACCTATGATGAGGTAGTGCACAGGGTGAAATTTTATGAGCAGGACTATTAGAGGAATGCCTTTGAGTTCAGGACAGTTGACAGAGGAAGAGATAGAGATAGGAAGAGGCCGGTGAGTGATAGTGCCAGAGGTTTTGGATATGAAGGATGGGGGAGACTCTTCGATAAGAGACCACGGATCGAGGAGGTACGGGAGAAGATTGTTAGATTTCCTACATATCCAGCCATAGCTCTAGCTAGGGGCATTATTATTGGAGGACCGAGGCCTACCACTTAGCAGTGTAGTAGATGTGGTAGATTCTATGGCAGTAGACCTTGTCATATTTCTAGTGGATTGTGCTTTAGATGTGGGAAGCCAGGGCATATGGCGAGAGATTGCCCAGAGATTACCAATATTGCCCCACAAAGGGCAAGTTGCCAGAGAGAACTCCAGCTGACATGTCTGCTCTGAGGAGGAGAGCGACGGCAGAGGAGAAGGAGAAACAAGTCATTAGATAAGGGCGAGTACATGCCTTGGACCAGGGGACAGCTGATACTTCGTCGGATGTGATTAGAGGTTTTATTGCATATGTGGTTGATACGGATAAGGCACATCCAGAGTTGGCAGATATTCATGTGTTTGGTGAGTTCCCAGATGTCTTTCTGGATAAATTACAAAGGTTACCACCAGACAGAGAGATGGAGTTTTGTATAGATTTGGTGCCTGGTACTGAGCATATTTTGAAACTACCATATCGCATGACCTTAGTTGAGCTGTAGGAGCTCAAGAGACAGTTACAAGAGCTGTTGGATAGGAGGTTCATCAAACCGAGTGTTTTACCTTGGGGAATACCGATTTTGTTTGTTAAGAAGATGGTTGGAAGCTTCCGATTGTGTATAGATTAGAGATTGTTGAATAAGGCTACCAACGAGAATAAGTACCCCCTTCCATGTATTGATGACTTATTAGATCAGCTTCGGGAAGCGTAGGTCTTTTCTAAGATTGATCTGAGTTCTAGGTATCATCAGTTGAGGGTTTGAAGTGGAGATGTACCCAAGACAGCATTTAGGACCCGATATGGCCATTATGAGTTTTTGGTTATGTCATTCTGATTGACGAATGCTCTTGCAGCTTTCATGGCTTTAATGAATGATGTGTTCAAGCTATATTTGGATCAGTTTGTTATCGTCTTCATCGATGACATAGTCATATACTCGAGATCCGAGTAGGAGCATGGGCAGTACCTTAAGATTGTATTGCAAACCCAATGAGAGCAGAAGTTGTATGTTAAACTTAGTAAGTGTGAATTTTGGTTGGCACATATCTCATTTTTGGGACACGTTGTGTCGAGGGATGGAGTATCAATATATCCATCCAAGATTGAGGTTGTAGTTCACTGGGAATAGTCGAGGACAGTCACCGAGATCAGAATTTTTTTGGGTTTAGTAGGATATTATCGAAGATTCGTTGAGAGATTTTTGAAGTTAGCTGCTTCGTTGACTCATCACACTGGGAAGAGTGTAGCATTCATATGGGACGAGGATTGTTAGAGGAGTTTCTAGGAGCTGAAGCGTCGATTGAGCACCACTTTGATTCTTACTATCCCTACCATCTCAGGAGTATTTTCAGTATATATTGATGCTTTGCATCAGGGACCAGGCTGTGTATTGATGCAGGATAGGAGGGTAGTTTCTTAAGGATACAAACAACTGAAGGACCATGAGAAGAACTATCCGACCTACGATTTGGAGTTAGAAGTAGTAGTGTTTGCGTTGAAGGTATGGCGCCACTACTTGTATGGTAAGAAGTTTCAGATTTTTATCGACCATAAGAGCCTCAAGTTTCTGTTCTCGTAAAAGGAGCTGAACATGAGATAGAAAAGATGGCTAGAACTTTTGAAAGACTATGATTGTGAGATACTTTATCATCTGGGTAAGGCTAACGTTGTAGCTGATGCTTTGAGCAGGAAGAGCCTTGGGATGGTATCGTATATGATGGTCAGGGAACATGAGTTGCTAGAGCAGTTTGCTAACCTCAGTTTGAGAGTTGTGCCTTCTGACAAGGATAAAGACTGTATGATTACTAGTCTATGCTTGGAGTTGGATCTGTTGGATAGGTCAGACAGGCTCAGCAGACTGATTCGTATTACATTGATATGACTGGTCAGATACAGAAGGGCATAGTGACTGATTTCGAGTTGAGTTCTGATGGATTATTGAGGTTCAGAAGAAGGTTGTGTGTTCCCGAGGACCTAGAGCTCAGGAAATTGATTTTTTTGGAAGCTAATTCTTCGAGGTACATGTTGCATCCGGGGAGTAATAAGATGTACTAGAACCTTCGAAAGGTGTACAAGTGGTTGGGTATAAAGAAGAACGTGGCAGATTTTGTGGCGAGGTTTCTCGTATGTTAGTAGGTGAAGGTAAAGCATCAGAGACCTACAAGGTTATTACAGCATTTACCTATATCGAAATGGAAATGAAAGCATATCACCATGGATTTCGTGATGGATTTACCGAGGACCTGCAGGAATCACGATGCAATATGGGTGATCGTTGATAGACCGACGAAGTCAGCCAACTTCCTAGCCAGGAGAGCTACTGATACTTTGTGTTCATTGGCAGAGTTGTATGTACGCGAGGTAGTGAGGTTACATGGTGTTCCAGTGAGTATCGTATCAGATATGGATTCCCACTTCACCTCCTATTTCTGGAAACATTTTTAGGAAGCCATGGGAACCCAGTTGAGTTTGACCACCGCTTTTCATCCTTAGACAGATGGTCAGTCAGAGAGGATTATATAGACTCTGGAGGATATGTTGAGAGCATGTGTGCTAGATTTAAAAGGCTCTTGGGATGATCATTTACCACTAGTCGAATTTGCCTATAACAACAGTCATCATTCAAGTATCGGGATGGCATCGTATGAGGCTTTGTATGGCCGTAGATATCGTTCCCCTATCGGTTGGGAAGAAGTGGGTGACCAAAAGATTTTGGCTCCTAATTTGGTTACACAAGCCTCTGAGGATGTCTAGATGATTGTTAAGAGATTAAGGACAGCTCAGAGCAGACAGAAGAGTTATGCTGACAGGAGACAGAGACCACTTGAATTCGCAGTTGGTGAGTCAGTGTTTTTGAAGGTTTCTCCTTCCAAGGGTATAGCGAGATTCAGGAAGAGGGGCAAGCTGAGTCCTCTCTACATTGGATCCTTTGAGATACTTGATCGAGTGAGAGATAAGGCCTATAGGTTGGCGTTGCCACTGGACTTATCAGACGTACAAAACGTCTTCCACATTTAAATGGTTCGAAAGTATCATCTAGATCCGAACTATGTGATTCGGTATGAGCCATTGGAGCTCAAGGATGATCTATCTATGTAAAGAAACCGATCCGGATACTGGATAGGAGGGAAAAAGTGTTGTCGAAGCATCACAATTAAGAAGAGGCTACATGGGAGTTAGATAGCCTGATACGGGAAATGTACCCCCGACTTTTTGAGGAATAACTTGGTTCTAATTTGGAGGACCAAATTTCTTGAAGGAGGGGAGGAATGTAAGGCCCGTAAATTTATATGTATTCTTTATGATTTCGTGATGTACAGACAAGTTACATTATATATGAATCATAGGAAATGAATATTTTTAACTAAGTGTGAAAGAAATGCAAAATGAGTAGTGAAGCCAGTGAATATAAGTGATCCTTGAAAATCTGGGAAAATTTGCAGTTGGGATGTTGCACAACAAGGGGAGATCGATCTTAGTGCAAGGGAGATCGATCTCATTATTCTTGAAATGTAGTACAAAAGCATTCTGTAAAGGGAAGATCGATCCCTTATACAAATAGATCGATCTCAATATGTTTCTGCCTAGCAAATATCGATCTCTAAAACCTTCTGTCTGGCCAGGATCGATCCCATACCAAGAGGCAGATCGATCCCACCTTCAACAAATCAAATTCTAAACGAGTTCTAACATAGGGCAAATCGATCTTTCATTACTAGGAGATCGATCTCATAAGGCAATTTTATAAATACCCGACAGCTGAGTCTTCTTTCCCCGAAAACATCAAATTCCTCTATTGAAAACAAAGTAACCTAGCTTTTTCTCTCTAGAAATCATCACTTTTCAATCAAATTTAATAGAGATTTATTTCAGTAAAGTTGTTCCTTGTGAGGAGGAGAACAACATAGCTGAAAACTAGAAGCTGAAAGTTTGGATGAAGGAGCAAAGTGATTTTCCCTAAATTTGGAAAAAAGAGGAAAAATCAAGCTAGGTAAGATTACAATACACCAACTTCAAGTATGTTAATATAGACATTTTGATGAGTTGATTGGTGTATGTTTTGTTGACTGAAAACACCCTTGAACATGCTAAATCCTACATGACCTAAAACGAGCTTACTGTGATAAAGTGAGAGAAAGTTGATTTGGCATGGATATAATGATGATTTAAGCATGTAGTGATGTTATTAAGCATGTATACATGATTTTAAGATAGTTTTGTGAAATACATTTGTTGGAATAGATGATGATTGAAAATGGGCATATGAGGTGTATGGTGAAATGCCATAGTGGATGAAAATGATGAACTTGAGGCTTTGGGAGATTAAAGCTGGTTCAATTCAAATCAGTAGACTTGATAAGTCTAATAGGTTCTCGAGAAATGAATAGATAAATCGAAATGGACTTAAAAGAGAGTAAGGTCCAATAGGATGTAATAGGGCAAAATAGGTGTAAACGACCTAATGCATTGATTTAAAATTCATGCGAGTGAAAATAAAATATAACTAACCTAATGAATGGTTATTTATAGTTTCGAAGAGTATATTGGGAGCTGATCGGACAACACGATTGAGCAGCACCGAGGAAATGAGGTCACGTGATGTGATCCGAGGCAAGGGACTTTTGCGGGTAGTTAGAGATATCTGCACATATTTTCGTCGGCGTTTATATTCACCTAAAAAGGTCTGAGGGTCAGAGAAAGTGAATAAAATTTTAAGAGACTGAAAGACGGTAAATTTCATTTTTACCCTTATTAAGGTTAAAAAGCTTAGGAAGCATTTTTTGACCAGTTTTGGTATTGTTTGATAGTTGCTTAGATAGACTGGCTAATGTTTTCATGTTATATGCGAAAACAACATGTTATAGTGCTGATTTGAGTTAACTGAGTGAATTCATTTGAAATAAGCCATCTATCGGTTTGTGCGAAAACAAATCGTGCTGAGCACAGCTCGCACTGGATTTTGTATGTTTTCCACATTCATTAGTGCTAAAGTGATACTCGCGCTAGATTTTACATGATATGCATCACATAGTACTTGAGCATTTCTGGTACTTGATTTTAATGTGATTTGTGCATGATAGAGTACTGGAGTGTTGCTCGTACTTAGTTTTATTGATTGATGCATGATAGAGTACTGGAGCATTGCTCGTACTAAGTTTTACATGACATAGTGCTGGGAGCATTGCTCGCACTAGATTTATTTGACTTGTGCATGAGGTTGTGCTAGAGTTTACTCGCACGTACCGATTTTAAAAGAGATAGCATTAAACAGCAGTGTTGGGAGCCTGAACAGACTGTGTGTCGCACAGATTATATGCTCGCACGTGCATTTTGAGATACGACCAAGGGCTATCGAAACTATTATCCATGGTATGAGGGCTAAGACCTATGGTAGGCACCCCAACCTTGATATTGGGTCCATGGAGTACTTTATACTGTGTATGTCACATGGAGTACGATGTACCATGAGTATACGATGATATAGAGTTGTTGGCTGACGGTTGAGGATTTGACCCATATCCCGTTACAGTAAATGTGAGGCCCCACGCACCGAGTACTGTGTAGCCTGAGATCACGAAAAAATGGGATATGATCATAATCCTCGAACATGTAGTCGCCTATCTCATCTCATCTCACTTGATATTTTTTTGTTTGAATTGTCACATGATTTTATAAATTGGGTAGACTCGAGAGATGGGTTGAGCCTCGACATGTGACTTTGTGATTTGTGAAAAGGTAACCCGAGGGATGGGTGAGGCCCGAATTTCCATGTTTTTACATGATGAAATGCCATTTGGTTTTGATTTAATTGAAATGACATGATATAACGTGATTTATATTGATTACTTGAGAAATGCAATGTTTTGTATAAATTTATGAGGTTATTAAACCAGTATGTTTTCAGTTCATATTGACGATTTGTATCTATATATATACATAATTGCATAAATGTTTCAAGAAAGATACATGCTTTAGATGTGAATCGAAAAGGAAATGATTTCAAGGCATGAGGATTATATTTTGTAGATAGTATGGTTATCTATTTGCTTGCCTTATTTTCTTATTGAGCTGTGAGCTCACCCCTTTTTATTTCCCTCTCTGTACAGAGAGTTCACAGTAGTTGATCACAGTTGAGGATTGGTATTCCTTTATCCGCTGCACACCCATAATACGAAAGGTAAACACATTCGAAACGTTTTCTACTGAACAATGTAAAAGCACATTTATATAAACGAATGTACTGTTGGGGATGTATATGTACATGTATTTGTATTTAATATATGTAAATTACTTATGAGAATGAGTACTTACGGTCAATAGATAATTGTATTGACATGTATGCATGTTATGGATTGAATGTGGTTGAGACGTCTAATACTGAATCACAACCCAATTGTCGGTGAGGAGAAAGGTATGTCAAAAGTGAAAATTTTGTATGGATTTTGCTAAGTCAAGGGCGATCATGACAAAAATGCTATCAGAGCAAAGTTGATCTGATGTGAGTCGATATTAGTATTTAGGAAAGTGTACATCCCCATATTACTGTGCTTTGTTCAGTTAGAATTGTGTATACGAGATGGGAGTTGGACTAATTAATGGTTATGAATGCAGGAATCGAGCCATTATGGCTAATACCAATTGTGGTAGAGGGGCTAGAGGTAGGGCTCGAGGCCATAGAGGTAGGCCTAAGACCCGAGATGAGCCTTCGTCTGACCATGAGTCGAAAGGTTCCACTCAGGTACCAGAGAGTACCAAGGCACGCTTCACGAGATTAAAGTGTCGCCATGAGTCTATAGTAGAGTTACCGACACAAACTTTGTCGGTAGATAGGGATAGGATGCAGCAACAGCGCTTGGAGGGACAGCTACACCTGGTACGCCTGCACAGCTAGCTTAGATACCATAGCCTACAGATACTCCTATACCCCCACTAGCTCAGGATACGCCTTCTCCTGTTGCTCCACGACAGATCGATAGTACTTTGGGGTATGGTTTTGAGCTTGATAGATCGCGACAGTTCTAGAAGTTTGGACCTTCGACGTTTAGTGGGGTAAAGGACCCCATTGTTGCAGAGGATTGGTTGGGAGAGATGGGGAAGCTATATGGATTCTTTGAGTGTACGACGATCGAGATGGTCACATTTGCTGCGTTCCAGCTGAAGGGATCGACAGAGCATTGGTGGAAGTCCACCAGGGTTATATTGAGAGCACGACACTCAAAGATCACTTGGAATATCTTTTTGGATGCCTTCAGGAGGCAGTATGCCCTAGACACAACGCAGCGGAAGTTGTAAATGGATTTCTTGGGGTTGAGCCAAGGGTCTCAGTCTGTGGATGAGTATGAGATAGGATTTATATCCCTGGGTAGGTATGACCCTGATATTATGAGTAGTGAGACCAGGAAGGTCCATGAATTTATTGATGGACTAGACCAATACTACAGTCTAGACTGGTTCCACTAGATATCTCTACCTATGATGAGGCAGTGCGCAGGGTGCAACTCTGTGAGCAAGACTATGAGAGGAATTCCTCTGAGTTCAGGACAGTTGACAAAGGTATAGACATAGATAAGAAGAGGTCGGTGAGTGATAGTACCAGAGGTTTTGGATATTGAGGAGGGAGGAGACTCTTAGGTAGGAGACCACAAATCGAGGAGGTACGGGAGAAGACTGTTAGATCTCCTACATATCTGGCCATAGCTCCGGCTAGGGGCGTTGTTACTGGAGGACCAATGCCTACCACTGAACAGTGTAGTAGATGTGGTAGATTCCATGACCATAGACCTTGTCTTATTTCTAGTGGATTGTGCTTCAAATATGGTAAGCCATGGCATATGACAAGAGATTGCCCAAAGATTATCAATATTGCCCCACAGAAGGGCAAGGAGCTGGAGAGAGCTCCAGCTGACATGTATGCTCTGAGGAGGAGAGCAATGACAGAGCAGAAGGATAAACAGGTCATTGGATGAGGGCGAGTAGATACCTTGGACCAGGGCACAATTGATACTTCGTCGGATGTGATTAGATGTTTTATTAAATATGTGGTTGATACATATAAGACACATCCAGAGTTGGCAGATATTCCTGTGGTAGGTGAGTTCCCAGATGTCTTTCTGGATGAATTGCCAGGGTTACCACCAGACAGAGAGATAGAGTTCTGTATAGATTTGGTGCCTGGTACTGAGCCTATTTCGAAACCACAGTATCGCATGGCCTTAGTTGAGTTGGAAGAGCTCAAGAGACAGTTATAGGAGCTGTTGGATAGGGGGTTCATCAGATTGAGTGTTTCACCTTGGGGAGCACCTATTTTGTTTGTGAAGAAGATGGATGGAAGCATCCAATTGTGTATAGATTACAGATTGTTGAATAAGGCTACCATCAAGAATAGGTATCCCCTTCCACGTATTGATGACTTATTAGATCAGCTTCGGGGAGCGCAAGTCTTTCTAAGATTGATCTGAGGTCTGAGAATCATCAGTTGAGAGTTCGGAGTGTAGATGTACCTAAGACAACATTTAGGACACGATATATGCTACTATGAGTGTTTGGTTATGCCATTCTGATTGACGAATGCTACTGCAACTTTCATGGCTTTAATGAACGATGTGTTCAAGCCATATTTGGATCAATTTTTTATCGTCTTCATTGATGACATATTGGTATACTCGAGATCCGAGGAGGAGCATGGGCAGCACCTCAGGATTGTATTGCAGACCCTACGCGAGCAGAAGCTGTATGCTAAAAACAGTAAGTGTGACTTTTGGTTGGCACCACGTTATGTCGAGGGATAGAGTATCAATAGATCCATCCAAGATTGAGGCTGTAGTTCTGTGGAAACAGTCGAGGATAGTCACTGAGATCAGAAGTTTTTTGGGTCTAGCAGGATATTATCGAAGATTCGTAGAGAGATTTTCGAAGTTAGCTGCTCCGTTGACACGTCTCACTCGGAAGAGTGTAGCATTCGTATGGGACGAGGATTGTGAGAGGAGTTTCTAGGAGCTGAAGTCGATTGACCACTGCTCTGATTCTTACTATCCCTACCAGTTCAGGAGGATTTTCAGTATATACTTATGCTTCGCATCAGGGACCGGGCTGTATATTAATTTAGGATAGGAGTATAGTTGTTTATGGATCCAGACAGCTGAAGGACCATAAGAAGAACTATCTGACCCACGATTTGGAGTTAGTAACAGTAGTGTTTACGTTGAAGGTATGGCGCCACTACTTGTATGGTGAGAAGTTTTTGATTTTTACCGACCACAAGAGCCTCAAGTATCTGTTCTCGCAGAAGGAGCTGAACATGAGATAGAGAAGATGACTAGAGCTTCTGAAGGACTATGATTGTGAGATACTTTATCATCTGGGTAAGGCTAATGTTGTAGCTGATGCTTTGAGCAGGAAGAGCCTTGGGATGGTATTGTATATGATGGTCAGGGAACATGAGTTTACTAACCTTAGTTTGAGAGTTGTGCCTTCTGACATGGATACAGACTGTATGATTACTAGTCTACGCTTGGAGCCAGATCTATTGGACAAGGTCCGACAGGCTCAGCAGACTGATCCGTATTAAATTGATATGACTGGTTAGATATAGAAGGGCACAATAACTGATTTCAAATTGAGTTTTGATGGATTACTGAGGTTCAGAGGAAGATTGTGTGTTCCCGAAGACCTAGAGCTCAGGAAATTGATTTTTTTAGAAGCTCATTCTTCGCGGTACACGCTGCATCCTTGGAGTAATAAGATGTACCAGAACCTCTAGAAGGTGTACAGGTGGTCGGGTATGAAGAAGAACGTGGCAGATTTTGTAGCGAGGTGTCTCATATGTCAGCAAGTGAAGGTAAAGCATTAAAGATTTGCAGGGTTGTTACAGTCTTTACCTATACCGACATGGAAATGAGAGCATATCACCATGGATTTCGTGATGGTTTTACCGAGGACCCGTAAGAATCACAATGCGATATGGATTATCATTGATAGTCTGAGGAAGTCAGCCCACTTCCTTGCTATGAGAGCTACCGATACTCTGAGTTTATTGGCAGAGTTGTATGTACGCGAGGTAGTGAGATTACATGGTATTCCTGTGAGCATCGTATCGGATAGGGATTCCCACTTCACCTCTCATTTTTGGGAACATTTTCAGGAAGCCATGGGAACCCAGTTGAGTTTGAGCACCACTTTTCATCCTCAGACAGATGGTCAATCAGAGAGGACTATACAGACTCTGGAGGATATGTTGAGAGCATGTGTGCTAGATTTTAGAGGCTCTTAGGATAATCATTTACCACTAGCCGAATTCGTATACAACAACAATCATCATTCGAGTATCGGGATGGCATTGTATGAGGATTTGTATGGCCGTAGATGTCATTCCCCTATCGATTGGTAGGAAGTGGGCGACCGAAAGATTTTTACTCCTGATTTGGTTACACAAGCCTCTGAGGATATCCGGTTGATTGTTGAGAGATTGAGGACAGCTTAGAGTAGACAGAAGAGTTATGCTGATAGGAGACGGAGACCACTTAAATTCGCAGTTGGTGAGTCAGTGTTTCTGAAGGTTTCTCCTTCCAAGGGTATAGCGAGATTCAGGAAAAGGGGTAAGCTAAGTCCTCGCTATATCGGACCCTTTGAGATACTTGATCGAATGGGAGATAAGGCCTATAGGTTAGCGTTGTCACCGGACTTATCAGGCATACATAACGTCTTCCACATTTCAATGCTTCGAAAGTATCATCCAGATCCGACCCATGTGCTTCGATATGAGCCATTGGAGCTCAAGGATGATCTGTCATATGTAGAGAAATCGATCCGGATACTAGATAAGAAGGAAAACGTGTTACGGAACAAGACGATTCCGCTTGTTAAGGTTTTCTGGCAACATCACAATTCAGAAGAGGTTACATGGGAGTTAGAGAGCCTAATACGGGAAAAGTACCCTTGACTTTTGAGGAATAACTTGGTTTTAATTTGGAGGACCAAATTTCTTGAAGGAGGGATGGAATGTGAGGCCCATAAATTTATATGTATTCTTTATGATTCCGTGATGTACAGACAAGTTACATTATATATGAATCATAAGAAATGAATATTTTTAAGTTATAAGTGTGAATGAAATGCAAAATGAGTAGTGAAGCAAGTGAATACAAGTGATCCTTGAAAATCTGGAAAAAATTGCAGCTGGGATGTTGCAGAGCTAGGGGAGATCGATCTTAGTGTAAGGGTGATCGATCTCATTGTTCTCGAAATGTAGTGCAAAGCATTCTATAAAGGGAAGATCGATCCCTCATACAAGTAGATCGATCTCAATATGTTTCTGCCTAGCAAAGATCGATCTCTTCTCAAGGCCAGATCGACCTCTAAAACCTTCTGCCTGGCCAAGATCGATCCCATACCAAGAGGCAAATCGATCCCACCTTAAATAAATCAAATTCTAGAAGAGTTCTGACACAGGGCAGATCGATCTCTCATTACTAGGAGATCGATCTCATAAGGAAATTCTATAAATACCTGACAGGTGAGTCTTCTTTCCCCGAAAACATCAAATTCCTCCATCGAAAATAAAGTAACCTAGCATTCTCACTCTAGAAATCATCACCTTTCAATCAGATTTGAGAGATATTTATTTTAGCAAAGTTGTTCCTTGTGAGGAGGAGAACAACATAGTTGAAAACTAGAAGCTGGAATTTTAGATTGAAGTAGCAAAGTGATTTTCCCCAAATTTGGCAAAAAGAGGAAAAATCAAGCTAGGTAAGATTTCAATACACCAACTTCAAGTATGCTGATATAGACATTTTGATGAGTTGATTGATGTATGTTTTGTTGGCCGAAAATACTCTTAAACATGCTAAGACCTAAAATGAGCTTACTGTGATAAAGTGAGAGAAAGTTGATTTGGCATGGATTTAATGATGATTTAAGCATGTAGTGATGTTATTAAGCATGTATACATGATTTTAAGATAGTTTTGTGAAATACATGTGTTGGAATAGATGATGATTGAAAATAGGCATATGAGATGTATGGTGAAATGCCATAGTGGATGAAAATGATAAACTTGAGGCATTGAGAGGTTAATGTCGGTTCAATTCGAATCAGTAGACTTGAAGAGTCTAATAGGTTCTCGAGAAATGAATAGAAAAATCGAAATGGACTTAAAAGAGTGTAAGGTCCAATAGGATGTAATAAAGCCAAATAGGTGTAAACGGCTTAATGCATTGATTTGAAATCCATATGAATGAAAATTAAGTATAATTAACCTAATGAATGGTTATTTACAGTTCCGGAGAGTATATTGGGAGTTGATCGGACTGCGAGATTGAGCAGTACGAGGAAGTGAGGTCACGTGACGTGATCCAAGGTAAAAGACTTTTATGGGTAGTTAGAGATATCTGCACGTATTTTCGTCTGCGTTTGTATTCACCTAAAAAGGTCTGAGGGTCAGAAAAAGTGAATAAAATTTTAAGAGACTGAAAAGGGGTAAATTTCAATTTTACCCCTATTAAGGGTAAAAAGCTTAGAAAGCATATTTTTGACTAGTTTTAGCATTATTTGACAGTTGCATAGATAGATTGGCTAATGTTTTCATGTTATATTTGAAAACAACATGTTATAGTGCCGATTTGAGTTAATAGAGTGAATTCATTTGAAATAAGTCATCTATCGGTTTGTGTGAAAACCAATCGTGCTAAAGCACAGCTCGCACTGGATTTTTAATGTTTTTCGCATTCATTAGTGCTGGAGTGATACTCGCACTAGATTTTACATGATATGCATTACATAGTACTTGAGCATTTCTCATACTTGATTTTAATGCGATTTGTGCATGATAGAGTACTTGAGCCTTGTTTGTACTCAGTTTTATTAATTGATGCATGATAGAGTACGGGAGCATTGCTCGTACTCAATTTTACATGACATAGTGCTGGGTGCATTACTTGCACTAGATTTATATGACTTGTGCATGAGGTCGTGCTGGAGTTTACTCGCACGTACCGATTTTGAAAGAGATAGCATGAAATAGCCGTGCTGGGAGCCTGTGCAGACTGTGTGTCGCACCGATTATATGCTCGCACGTGCATTTTGAGATACAATCGAGGGCTATCGAAACTATTATCCACGGTATGAGGGCTAAGAACTATGGTGGCACCCCAACCTTGATATTGGGTCCATGGAGTACTTTTGTACCGTGTATGTCACATGGAGTAAGATGTACCGTGAGTACACAATGATATAGAGTTGTTGGCCGACGGTTAAGGATTTGACCCACCTCCCGTTACAGCAAATGTGAGGCCTCGTACACCAAGTACTGTGTAGCCTAAGATCACGAAAAAATGGGATATGATCATAATCCTCGAACATGTAGTCGCCTATCTCATCTCATCTCACTTGATAATTTTTGTTTGAATTGTCACATGATTTTATAAATTGGGTAGACCCAAGAGATGGGTTGAGCTTCGACATGTGACTTTGTGATTTGTGAAAGGGTAACCCGAGGGATGGTTGAGGCCCAAATTTTCATGTTTTTACATGATGAAATGCCATAAGGTTTTAATTTAATTGAAATGACATGATATAACGTGATTTATATTGATTACATGAGAAATGCAATGTTTTGCATAAATTGCTGAGGTTATTAAACCAACATGTTTTCAGTTCATACTGACGATTTGTATATATATATATACATAATTGCATAAATGTTTCAAGAAAGATACATGCTTTAGATGTGAATCGAAAAGGAAATGGTTTCAAGGCATGAGCTTTATATTTTGTAGATAGTGTGGTTATCTACTTGCTTGCCTTATTTCCTTACTGAGCTGTGAGCTCACCCCTTTTTGTTTCCCCCTCTTTACAGAGCGTTCACAGTAGTTGAGCACGGCTGAGGATTGATATTCCTTTATTCGCTGCACACCCATCATACGAAAGGTATACACATTTGAAAGTTTTGTACTGAACAATGTAAAAGCACAGTTATGTAAACGAATGTGCTGTCGGGGATGCATATGTTCATGTATTTGTATTTAATATAAGTAAATTACTTATGAGAATGAGTACTTACGGTCAATAGATAATTGTATTGACATGTATGTATGCTATGGAATGAATGTGGTTGAGACGACTAACACCGAATCACAACCCAACTGTCGGTGAGGAGAAAGGTAAGTAAAAAGTGAAAAATTTATAGGGATTTTGCTAAGTCACGGGCAATCGTGACAAAAGCTTTAAAGAATAACAACCACTAAGTTAAAGGATAACTAAATCCAAAAAGAAGAAACATTTAGACCAAAGATCGAGATCAAGCTAAGAACATAACTCCATACACGACAAAAGTTCTTCAAATTCCCACAACTTTAAAAAGGAGGAAGCAAATAAAATGAAAACATTGGTAATTGCAAAAAGCTTCTCACCTCATCAAACCATAAGAAGAACAGGGATGATAATTGCAAGATAAGAAAAGACACACAAAAGATGGAGTGGTCATAAAGACGCGACAAAGATTCAAGCCATTCAACAACCAGGATTGAAATACAAACTCAATTTTGGTCTAAGATAGAGACTTAATAATGAGGATGATTTTCGCCAAGAGATAGCCACACTAAGTTTAGCTCAACAGGCTATAGCCAGACAATACAAAGTTTTCATGTTCCACAATATCTTGGATTAAAGATAGACTAAATCTACTCAGACAGACAAACTCAATAGGATGATGACACAAGACACGATTTGGGCTCCCCTATGGCTTATATATGAGCTTACGTTTCGAGGAAAAGGGATTTTGGAGACTCTAAATTAAGGCTAAACTTAAGCTCTCTAAGTTTACGCCCTTCCGTCTTTATAAGTATTGTAACTTGGTAATGCTCAGGCGTTTAACCAACTTTAGCAAGAACTATGTTTTTTTTTTAACTAAGCAATAAATTTATTGATAGTCAAGATGAGATAAAAAAGATCAGTGATTAGAGTTCATGAACTCAACGCCATAAAACAAAGTAAGATTAAAGCAAATATAATAAAGACAATGAAACCTACCTCAAGATTACCACCAACCCTCAACTCCTTTTAATCTGAAAATAGCCATCTTAGCAAGTTGATCAGCCATTAAAATAGCTTCTTAAAGATAAATCAAAACTTCCACATCTTTGATTTCTAATTTTTTTTTTTTTAAAAAAATTCAAAGTCATTATATAAATACATTTTCATTTGTGGCCATTCCACCACCTTTTTAGCCATCCTACTATTTTAATTCAATCAGATTTAATTAAAGATAATTTTTTCCCATTTATTATGGTTTTTGAAGATCATCAGTGTAGACTTTGTTCCCTGCAGTTCTACCTAGTCAGAAATTGAACACTTAAAGTGATTGAAAACAAAGCTAGCATAATGTCATTAGAATTCCTAAAAACACCACCATAACCAACCAAATCCAGATTACCTTTGATCAAACCATCAACACAAAACTTTGGTGGAGACAATTCTTTCAGGCATTCATTTCTTTTATTAGAAGAAATAGAATAACACCATAATGGGAACTTCTACAAGACTGATTCATAATGTTATAATCTTTGTGAAATGCATTGACCCAACTTCAAGCTCTCAATTTAACAAAGAGAGTAAGTTCTTCCAAATCCTATTTCTTATGTTCGAAGAAGGCTACATTACTTTCCTGCTAAAATGACTAAATATCCACAAGTAAGAATCTTAATTGATCTATCAAATGCGTTAACATCACAAGTAACACATTATAGACCAAAATGAAAAATAGAATACTAACCTCTAGCCATTTATACAGATAATATTGAGCTACATTACTTGCTAACCAAAATGACCAAACACCCACATATAAGAATCTTAATTGATCTATTGAATCTGTTAACATCATAAACAATATATGTAAGACCCGTATTTTTGTATATAAACCTTATGAAATGCATAAGTATATACATGTACATGCTATGTGAAACATAAATGATATAAGTCCATAAGTTGATGTACACACTTGTGATATAAGTTTGTGATGTACACACAAGTTTTATTATGTATAATGTGAAGAAATGGACCTTTCTCAATGATAAATGTGAATTGAACTCAAAATGAGTAGTGTGGTAAAATGGAAGGAAGTTGCATGAGTTGCATAAAGCTTTATACTTCCATTTGATATATATTGTATACCTTTGGTTATACAATGAATGCACACAAGTTTTAATATGCATAAAGGATAAATGGATGTCATTTTCAAGCCTTAAAGATGGTTGAATGAGAAAATGACTATGACAGCAAAATCAAGTATGTTTGGTATGAGTTACTGCAGAAAAGTGCTGTAAAATCTAGAAAATATGAATGCCAGATCGATCTCATAGGAGAGAAAATCGATCTGAAAGAGCCATAACTGCTTCTGTTCGAGCAATGGAATAGGGCAGATCGATCTCCTTAAGCTACTGACTTGCAGCAAATTAATCTCATGCAAGAGAAGATCGATCTCCTTAAGGTTATGTGTTGTGCAGATCGATCTCTTGCTAGAAGCAGATCGATCTTATTAAGCCTGGAAGGTCAGTTTCAAGAGAAAAAATGCTGAGAAGATCAATCTCTTGGGGTAGTAGATCGATCTCATCAAGGTAATTTCTATAAAACAGGATCTGCTGACCTGCATTTCACGAGGAAAACCAAAACCTTTCCATATTTTGACACCAAGTGACCTAAATCTCCCTCTAAACTATAAACACTTTCCATAGAGGTTGGAGGCAAGTTTGTTTCATCAAAGTTGTTCATAGAGTAGAGAAGAACAACATAGTTGGAAGCTAGAAGTTGAGGTGATCCCTTTAAGGGAGAGAAAGAGTTGTTCCCCCAAAGTGTGCTAAGTGGAGAAAAGCTGAGATTGGTAAGATTTCAATATCCCAATCTCATATATGTTAATTTATAGACTTGTGTGAGTAGATTGGTATATAAATTAATGGTTGAAACATCTTGGAAGTACTAAACTATTCATGACCTAGAAAATGGCTAAATGAGCCAAAATGAAGAGTTATTGAGTAGGCATGGATTTGATGATGATTGAAGCATGCCTAAATGTTATTAAGCATGTGTAGATGCTTATAAAATGATTTGATGAAGTTCATGTGCTAGAAACAAAAGTAGCTCAAATTGACTATGTGTGGTGTTTGATGAGATGCCACAATGGAGTGAAAATCATGAACTTGAGGTATTAAGAGTGTAATACCAATTTAAGATGAATCGATAGACTTGAGGAGTCTAAGGGATTCTTGGAAAAGAGTTATAGACTCGAAATGGACTTGTAAGAGGATAAAGTCCACTAAGGCATAAAAAAGGGCAAATGAGAAGTAAAAGGCTAAATGCATTGATTTGAATATCATGCATGTGAAATAAAGTATATGACAGTATACTGATATGTGTGATGCACAATTTCAGCTCCGAAAGATAAAGTTGGAGTTGATATGATCGGATCTCAAGCTAGTGGAATCAAAGAAAAAGATTCAAGCGTGATTCGAGGTAAGAGACTTATGTAAGCCATGGAGATAGCTATACGTATGTTTTCTTATCTGTTGTGTGATTGTAAGTGATAATAGATAGATATCGATATATCTAGAAGAAAACTACGAATGAAAATAAGTCGATAAGCATGTATTGCATGACTTCTATGATTGTTGTGAAAAGATATTTTTCAAATGTTACGAAAAAGAACAATAATAGACAGGCTTCGGTTTTAACCAATTATATGAAATGTGTAGACAGAGTGATCGAAGGGAGTTTACCCTCTCACTCATACTTAGTGAAAAGAGTCGTTCTATTTCTTTACTGTGTGGGGTCGTGCTAAGCATGAGAGGCAAAAGTAGATTGACCAGCCTTGCTCGCACATTGTTTTCAAAGGGATTTTGAGAAAGTAAATGAGTGCTTGATGCCTCAAGGATATTGTGTGTTTCACTCGAGAGGTCGCACGTGATTTTGAGACAATAGAAATGGGTGATAACGATCCATGGGAGCACGATTGTAAGACCCGATTTTATTGTAAGAGCAAAATGGAATGAATAGAAATTTACGAGTGCATTTAAAAAAATGCAAAAGGATTGAAATGGAATTCTCAAACACGTGCAAGGGCAAAATGGTCAAAAGATCGAAAGTCGATATAAATTCGATGAGAAAAATTTATTAAAAATAATGGATTGAGAAATCTTGGTCAATAAAGGTGAAATAAATTTATTCTGGGTTAAATTGATCAAGATATCAATTTATTATAATTAATCGGGATTAATCAAAATTTTTAATTAGAAAAATCATTCCGAAAATAATCAAAAATATACCGAAAATGGTTAAAATAAATTAAATTAAATTAAATAAATGAATTTAGAATAAAATAAGAAATTTGGAGATGTTTGTAGAATATTTGAGAGATATTTGGGTATTTTAATGTATTTTATTAATTAAAATAATAATAAAAATAATTAATAAAAAAAAGAAGAGAAGAATTAAAAAAAAGGGAATCAAAAATGGATCGGGGAGAGAGAAATGGGAAAAACAGAAGCCAAAAATCGAGGAGACCACTGGCGAGCCACCGACGGCCAGAGACCCAGGCGAGGGCCGGCGAAGGTAGCCCGACCCCGGGCTACTTCACAGCGCCGGCGACGCGCCATGGAACTCGTCGGAGATTGGCGAATCGGGGAGAGAAGCCGCGAGAGAAAGAGCTCTGATCGGCAGCGAACGGCGCCGATCTGGCCGACCCTGCCCCCAGCCGAACATTCCCCAAGCGCAGACGAGCAGATTGGTGGAGGCCACGACCGGCGAAACTGTCGGGAAACGCCGAAAACAGCTGAAAGAAGAAATGGGTTTCGACGGTAGAGAGAAGAGGCCGGACCGACGACTTTTCGGCGGCCTTGGACGAAACCGAAGGCAAATTCGTGCTGCGGACGACCCAGCGGAGCCACTGGCGGCCAAAGCTGACGGAGAACCGACCGGTAAGGCCCTGAACCGGTCGAACTGGAGTGAACCGGTAGTCCAAACCGGGTCTGAACCGGATCGAACCGGTTCAGCCAAGAAAGAGGGGAAAAAAGGAGAAAAAGGGAAAAAGAAAAAGAGGAAAAATTGAAGAAAAATCCCGATGATGTAATCGAGCTACGGGTAAGTTAGTAGCGGTCGAAATTGACCGATTTAAATTTTGGAATATTTTATTTAATTAATTTTCGACTATAAATTTACCCAAAAATTATGAAATTGTGTAGCTCGATAATTGGCATCCAACGAGAGCTCGAGACAGCCTCGATTTAAGTATTAGCATGGAATCTCGGGTAAGTAACCCTTATTTACGATAATTTGCATCGTTATGCGTGTTTCAAATTTAATTTCCGCATTAATTAAATTAAATTTTGGAAAGTCGGATAAATTGTCGTAAATAATAAATTGAGCTATTCGAGAGTTAGAACGAGGCCTAATAAACTGTTGGTGGGCCCAATGAGCCCAATAGGCCTCGATAATGTGAAAATTAAGTGGAAAATGGGCTTAAGGCCGATTAAGGCCCATTAAGGTGCAATCAGGCCCAATAGGGGTAAATGGGCCCAATGATTTAAATTAAGCCCAGAAAATAGGAAATACAATTAAATTGTATGATATCTGACCTGAGAAATATTTATATGTAGCTTCAGACATTGGATTGGGAGCAGATCGGACTGCGTGACGAGACAGCAGTGGAAAAGGAAAGGTCAGACTCTACAAAAAAATAAGGTAAGGGAATTCTACGGACTGCTAGAGGTAACTTTACGAAATTTCAAAGTCATATGCAGTCTTTTAAATTATCTGAAGGGTCTTGAAGTAAGTTAATAATTTTAGTGCCCGAATGGGCAAATTACCAAAATACCCTTGTTAAGGGTAAAATTTATAATTTTAGGAAAAATTGGGAGGAGCAAGAACAAGAGGTTCCTGCTCATTCTGGAGGTGTTTTGACGCATGCATGAGTAGGCTGGCTAACCTTGAAAGAAAAATGTACAGCATTTTATAGTTTCAACGATGAAATTGTTTTGAAAATTGTTTTGAGGAAACAGAGCCGCCTACGTGTTTTTATTGACATGTGACGTGCTAGAGCTCAGCTCGCACGATATTTTAAGTTGTATGATGCATGCATTAGTGCGGGAGTGAGAGCTCGCACTAGAGTTTTACATGCATTGGTGCTGGAGTCCGACTCGCACCAGATTCTTTATATATATATATGATTTTTGTGACACGGTGCTAGAGTCTAACTCGCACCAGATTTTACATGATTTTCGTAATAGGGTGCTAGAGTCTAACTCGCACCAGATTTTCCACATGATTTGATGAGAGTGCTAGAGCTTAGCTCGCACTAGTTTTACTTGATTTGATGAGAGTGCTGAGCATCGCTCGCACTGATTTTATGAGAACATGCGATGAGCCGTGCTTGAAGCATCGGGTAGACTGTGTGTCACCGATTAAATAAGCTCGCACGTGCGTTCTGAGACAGGGTATGATATATGGGTCTACGGAGTACGATGTACCGTGCAAGTAGCATGGAGTACACTGTATCGTGTGGCATCTTCGGATGCATGGTATCTTCAGATACGTGTGGCATCTTCGGATGCGTGGTATCTTCGGATACATGTGGCATCTTTGGATGCATGGTATCTTCGGATACGTGTGGCATCTTCGGATGCGTGGTATCTTCGGAGACGTGTGGCGTCTACGGATGCGTAGGGTTGGATAAGATCGACGGGATGGAGTGACCCACCTCCCGGGCGATTCCCGATCAGGCCGAGACCCTGCACATTAGGATCCGTGTAGTAGAGGGGCTCACGAGGACACACAGCCATAGTCCTAGTTATTACCGATATACAGATGTTGCCTAGTCTCGCATGTTGACGATTTTGATGAGATCAAAACTGGGTTTTTAATCAGATTTGCATGATGTTATTTCCATGCTTTTTAAACCCATGTGTGATGTAAACTGATTTTCATGGTTTGTGTGAGTCAGGATCACCTGAGGGATGAGTTGAGTCCTGGATTTGTTGTGAAATTTTAAATGAGAAAGAAATGATTTGAAAGAGTTGCATGTTGAATTTTTCATGCAAACTTGTTTTACATGACATCATGAATCATAGCATCAGTTTTGAAATGTGTGGAGAAAGGGTGGTTTATGCATGGCACCACGTTCATGTAGGTAGTATGGTTACCTACTTGTTCATTGGATTGCCTTACTGAGCTTGATGTGCTCACCCTTTTCATTTTCTCACACAGATAATCTCCAGTAGATGTTAAGGCGACTGAGTACTGCATTTCGAATATCCGCTGCTGCCCATCATTTAAGGTATATATACTTGTACATATTGTATCTAAATAAGCATAGCACAGTAACATGTTTGTAAGTGACTTTAGGGGATGTATAAATATTGTAAACATTTATAAATGACTGAGAAAGGATTAATTTGGTGGGACTAGCATTGACGCACAGCCCAATTGTTAGTGGAGTGTGGTCACGATTTAGAGGATAGATAAGTATGAATTAAAAATAACAAAACGTGAAAAATTTACTCTGATTTTTGGGTAGTTTTGGGTCGTGACATATAAAGGTGGTATCAGAGCAGAAATTCGTCTAATGTGTGTCAGTGTCAGAAATTAGAAAATTACATCCCCGTGTTACTGTGCTTGGTTAGATACAATAGTGTATATCGAGATGAGTTTTAACTAAGAAATGGTTGAAAATGCAGGAATACCTAATATTAGTTGCGATATAGAAGGTAGAGCACGAGGAAGAGGTCGTAGAGGTAGACCTGAGCCTGCTAATCGTGCTGAGTTGACCTATGAGAATCAGGATGAGGTTGAAATGGAGGTTTATAATGAGCATGCCTCACAGAGTCTGACAGAGTGATCGGACAGTATTGAGACACGCTTCAGGAGGTTGGAGCGAAGTGTGAAGAATATTTTGGGAGCAAATTGCTCAAAGTATGCATAAGATTTGAGGGCAAGTCGGAGCATTGATGGAAGTCTTCTCGACCCAACTTAAGAGTTAGACATCCAGAGTTGACAAGAAAAATATTTTTGGATGTATTCCGGTGATAGAATATCCCGGACACTGTTTAAAAGGAATTGATTTATTAATGAGTATGAATTATGAGTATGAAACTCAGTTATATTCTTGGGCAGATGTTACCTCGACACAATGGACTGTGATAGTCGAGATGTCTAAAAGTTTATGGAAGAGCTCAGATTGTCAATTAGAGTCCGATTGGCCTGTGAGATATTACCTATGTCGAGGCAGTACGTAAACTACAGTGGTGTGAATAAGATTGAGAGTTGCACGCCTCTGAGATTGGGAAATATAGTAAGGGCCAAAATAGAGACAGAAAGAAAATTGAGAATGACAGAAATGTCAGAACGAAAAAAAGGTAATTGGTAAAAGACCAGTTGGTAAGATGATTGGTAAGGCCACAGTTATCCGATTGTAGCACTTTTGAGGGGTATTGTGATTGGAAAACCCCGATCTGCTACGGATCACTGTAGAATGTATGGTAAATACCACGGAAGTAGGACCTACACCTACATATTATTGATAAAAATGGTCGTTAAGTGTGGTAAGACGGACCATTTATTATGATTGCTCAGAGTTGGGCGAGATTACCCCACAAAAAGATAGAGAAAACCCTGTTGAGATAGCTGCATCGAAAAGGGAGGCTGCAGCCGAAGAGAAAAGGAAAGTAGGCTATTGGACGAAGGCGAGTGTATGTCTTGGACCAGGACACTACTGATGTTTCACAGGATGTGGTGAAAGATACCACACTGCTTATGAATAAAGAAGTAATTGTGTTAATTGATCCTGGTACCACGTATTTCTTTATACCGCCTTCATTCACATGTAAGTGAGTAAAAGACATGAATGCCTACACTCTTGGGCACGATGTTGATAAATGAGTACCCCAATAGAGGAAGGTTAACTAACGGAATAATTATGAAGAGATTTTAAGTTGAAAATGGGGGAAGAAGTATAAGTCAGCCGATTTTATTCAATGGACTATGAATAATTTAAAGTAATATTTGAGAATAAAGTAGTCGTCTGCATATTATGATGTTTGGATTTCTACCCTAAGATAGTGATATGGTTACCCCTTAAAAGTATACTGTAAGTTTTGATAAGTACTAAAAAGGGGTGCAACAGTTGAAATTAAAGGAGCAAATGATGGTACTCACGAAATGAATAATGACAGAGTTTCGTTATAATTGATATACGAAGGAGATACTCTTTAAGATATATTTGATCCTAAATACAAGATGTACTGGAGTAAGAGGCGTATGCAAGGTAAGAATGCCCTTAAAATATGAAGTAATTAGGATTAAAGTGAATAGTAGCGAATATGAATTGTGACCACAAGGACTGATATGTAAAGTAATTGTGGTTAAGTCTAAGGGTTAATAAAGGTATTTCAAAATATCTCTCCGCCTGAAGACTTGACAACGTCTAGAAATATATATATATATATATATATATATATAATCTATAACTTGAAATCGATCGTGGTAAGATATAAATTTAAAAAATTGGATACTTTTACTAGTACGATAAAGAATTATAAAATACGATTAATTATGAAGGTTAAAATATTAAAATTTAATAAAAGCCGTTAATATAAGAAAAAAGAAATGATGCAGATTAGTACCTGGAAACAGAAGCAATTTTGAAGTGATATTATACGTTTATGCGTACATAGGTCAAGGATATGGACGATTGAAGTATGTAATGGAGCTCAACTACAATGAGTTATTTAATCTTTACCTGGACCGATTTGTCATCATCCTTATTGATGATATGTTGGGTGTAGTTAAGTCCAGGGAAAATTATAAGCAACAATTGGAAAATTGCTTTTACAGATGGTTGTTGCGAATTCTGAAAAAGGGTATACTTTGTTGACACGTTTAACTAAGAAAGTGTGGTATTTGAATGAGATGATAAGTGAGATGATAGATGTGACATGAATATTGGTGTAGTGAAGTATGAACTGACCACCGTGATTATTTTCACCATACCCAATAGCTCAAGAGGTTCTCCGTGTGTATGAATAACTCAAAATAATGAATGAGCTATGTATTGATGCAAAATGGGAAGATAGTCGATTGTGGATCCAGACGACTCAAGGATCATAAAATAAACTATCTGACCCATGATTTAAAGTTGACAGCAGTAGTACTTGTACTGAGGATATGGTACTATTATGTACATGGTGAGAAATTTTGGGTATGCACTGATCATAAAGCCCCAAGTATCTGTTTTCACAGAAAGAGGCGAATATGAGAATATATAGTAGGTTAGAGCTTCTGAGAGATTTTGATTGGGAAAAATTGTACCACCCAGGAAAGGCTAATGTGATGGCTGATGACTTAAGCAAAAAGAGCATCGGGATGATATTACATATGATGGTCAGGGAGCGTGAGCTGCTAGAGCAGTTGTGAGCCTCAATAGTGATGTGATCCCTTCTGATGATGACAGTGATTGTGAGACAGCTAGCCTGAGACTAGAATCGGATGAGAGTACCCGGATTTGACAGGCTTAGCGTGATGATCGGCATGGTGTCGATGGTTTGGGTCAGATTCAGAAGGGTACAATGACAGAGTTCACAGAGAGTGTTGATGATTTACAGAGGTTCAGAGACAGTATAAGTGCTCCCCAGGACCACTGTTGATGAGATAGTAATATTGTCAGAAGCTTACTCTTCGGGATATACAGTGCATACAGAAAGTAATGAATATATATATATATATATAAAATCTCTGAAAAGGGTATTGGTGGTCAGATGTGAAAAGAGATATGGTAGAGATTATGAAAAAGTGCCTAGTATGTCAGCAGAATAAGGTAGAGTATTAAAAGTCTGCAGAGTTATTGCAGTCTCTACCTATATCGACACGGCACGAAAATGGGAGTAAGTCTCCATGAATTTCGTAATGGGTTATAGAGGACTCAAATGAATCACGAGGCAGTGTATGGCTGTAGGGGTTGTTCCTCGACTCAGACAAGAAAAAGTGGGTGATAGATAGAAATTTCTTCCGAATTAGTATAATAAGTTTCTGAGGATGTTCAGTTGAGTGAGAGATTAAGAACACCTCAGAGCAGACAAAGAGCATTGAATTCACCGAGGGTGAATCAGTATGGTTGAACTTATTTGTCCTAAGGGAATAAGGACATAACGAGACTCGGGAAGAAGGCAAATTAAGTTTTGTTGAATGAAATTTTTGAAAGATTGGACAAGTGGGAGATAAGACCTGTAGGTTGGCGTTATCACCTGAATAAACAGGCATCCACAATGTGTCCCATCTTTTGATACTTCGGCAATACTATCCAGATCCAGCATAGGTGATCGGATATAAACTCCAACAGATTCAGCTCAGTGCAAATATAAGTATATTGAAAAGTTGATTCGGGCATTAGACAGGAAAGAGAAAGTATTGAGGTTTAAGACGATCTCACTAATTAAAGTCCTTTGGTAGTATTACACTCCGAAAAAAGGTCACATGAGAATTAAAAAGCATGATATGATTGATGTACCCGGAGTAGTTTATGGACTCATATGACTTGGTTCTAATTTGGAGGACCAAATTCCTTAAGTGGGGGAGATTATGTAAGACCCGATTTTATTGTAAGAGCAAAAGGGAATGAATAGAAATTTACGAGTGCATTTAAAAAAATGCAAAAGAATTGAAATGGAATTCTCAAACACGTGCAAGGGCAAAATGGTCAAAAGACCGAAAGTCGGTATAAATTCGATGAGAAAAATTTATTAAAAATAATGGATTGAGAAATCTTGGTAAATAAAGGTGAAATAAATTTATTCTGGGTTAAATTGATCAAGATATCAATTTATTGAAATTAATCGGGATTATTCGAAATTTTTAATTAGAAAAATCATTTCGAAAATAATCGAAAATATACCGAAAATGGTTAAAATAAAATAAATTAAATTAAATTAAATAAATGAATTTAGAATAAAATAAGAAATTTGGAGATATTTGTAGAATATTTGAGAGATATTTGGGTATTTTAATGTATTTTATTAATTAAAATAATAATAAAAATAATTAATAAAAAAGAGAAAAATTAAAAAAAAGGGAATCAGAAATGGATCGGGGAGAGAGAAATGGGAAAAACGGAAGCCAAAAATCGAGGAGACCACCAGCGGCCAGAGACCCAGGCGAGGGCCGGCGAAGGTAGCCCGACCCCGGGTGACTTCACAGCGCCGGCGGCGCACCGTGGAACTCGTCGGAGATCGACGAACCGGGGAGAGAAGCCGCGAGAGAAAGAGCTCCGATCGACAGAGAACGGCGCCGATCTGGCCGACCCCGCCCCCAACCGAACGTTCCCCAAGCGCAGACGAGCGGATTGGTGGCGGTCACGGCCGACGAAACTGTCGGTAAACGCCAGAAACAGCGGAAAGAAGAAATGGGTTTTGACGGCAGGAGAGAAGAGGCCGGACCGGCGACTTTTCGGCGGCCTTGGATGAAACCAAGGGCAGATTCATGCTGCGGACAACCCAGCGGAGCCACTAGCGGCGAAAGCCGGTGGAGAACCGGCCGGCAAGGCCCTGAACCGGTCGAACTAGAGTGAACCGGAGTGAATCGACGGTCCGAACCGGGTCTGAACCGGACCGAACCGGATCAGCCAAGAAAGAGGGGAAAAAAGGAGAAAAAGGGAAAAAGAAAAAGAGGAAAAATTGGAGAAAAATCCCGATGATGTAATCGAGCTACGGGTAAGTCAGTAGCGGTCGAAACTGACCGATTTAAATTTTAAAATATTTTATTTAATTAATTTTTGACTAGAAATTTACCCAAAAATTATGAAATTGTGTAGCTCGACAATTGGCATCCAACGAGAGCTCGAGACAGCCTCAATTTGCGTATTAGCATGGAATCTCGGGTAAGTAACCCTTATTTATGACAATTTACATCGTTATGCGTGTTTCGTATTTAATTCCGCATTAATTAAATTAAATTTTGGAAAGTCGGATAAATTGTCGTAAATAATAAATTGAGCTATTCGAGAGTTGGAACAAGGTCCAATAAACTGTTGGTGGGCCCAATGAGCCCAATAGGCCTCGATAATGTGAAAATTAAGTGAAAAATGGGCTTAAGGTCGATTAAGGCCCATTAAGGTGCAATCAGGCCCAATAGGGGTAAATGGGCCCAATGATTTAAATTAAGCCCAGAAAATAGGAAATACAATTAAATTGTATGATATCTGGCCTGAGGAATATTTATACGCAGTTTCAGACATTAGATTGGGAGCAGATCGGACTGCGTGACGAGACAGCAGTGGAAAAGGAAAGGTCAGGCTCTACAGAAAAATAAGGTAAGGGAATTCTACGGACTGCTAGAGGTAACTTTATGAAATTTCAAAGTCATATGTAGTCTTTTAAATTATCTGAAGGGTCTAGAAGTAAGTTAATAATTTTAGTGCCCTGAATGGGCAAATTACCAAAATACCCTTGTTAAGGGTAAAATTTACAATTTTAGGAAAAATTGGGAGGAGCAAGAACAAGAGGTTCCTGCTCGTTCTGGAGGTGTTTTGACGCATGCATGAGTAGGCTGGCTAACCTTGAAAGAAAAATGCACAGCATTTCATAGTTTCAACGATGAAATTGTTTTGAAAACTGTTTTGAGGAAACAGAGCCGCCTACGTGTTTTTATTGACATGTGACGTGCTAGAGCTCAGCTCGCACGATATTTTGAGTTGTGTGATGCATGCATTAGTGCGGGAGTGAGAGCTCGCACTAGAGTTTTACATGCATTGGTGCTGGAGTCCGACTCACACCAGATTCTTTATATATATATATATGATTTTCGTGACAGGGTGCTAGAGTCTAACTCGCACCAGATTTTTCACATGATTTGATGAGTGCTAGAGCTTAGCTCACACTAGTTTTACTTGATTTGATGAAAGTGCTGAGCATCGCTCGCACTGATTTTATGAGAACATGCGATGAGCCGTGCTTGGAGCATCGGGTAGACTGTGTGTCACCGATTAAATAGGCTCGCACGTGCGTTCTGAGACAGGGTATGATATATGGGTCCACGAAGTACGATGTACCGTGCAAGTAGCATGGAGTACGCTGTACCGTGTGGCATCTTCGTATGCGTGGTATCTTCGGATACGTGTGGCATCTTCGGATGCGTGGTATCTTTGGATACGTGTGGCATCTTCGGATGCGTGGTATCTTCGGATACGTGTGGCATCTACGAATGCGTAGGGTCGGATAAGTTCGACGGGATGGAGTGACCCACCTCCCGGGCGGTTCCCGATTAGGGTGAGACCCTGCACACTAGGATCCGTGTAGCAGAGGGCCTCACGAGGACACACGACCATAGTCCTGGTTATTACCGATATACAGATGTTGCCTAGTCTCGCATGTTGACGATTTTGATGAGATAAAAACTGGGTTTTTAATCAGATTTGCATGATGTTATTTCCATGTTTTTTAAACCCCATGTGTGATGTAAACTGATTTTCATGGTTTTGTGTGAGTCAGGACCACCTGAGGGATGGGTTGAGTCCTGGATTTGTTGTGAAATTTTAAATGAGAAAGAAATGATTTGAAAGAGTTGCATGTTGAATTTTTCATGCAAACTTGTTTTACATGACATCATGAATCATAGCATCAGTTTTGAAATGTGTGGAGAAAGGGTGGTTTATGCATGGCACCATGTTCATGTAGGTAGTATGGTTACCTACTTGTTCGTTGGATTGCCTTACTGAGCTTGATGTGCTCACCACTTTCATTTTCTCACACAGATAATCTCCAGTAGATGTTGAGGCGACTAAGTACTGCATTTCGGATATCCGCTGCTGCCCATCATTTAAGGTATATATACTTGTACATATTGTATCTAAATAAGCATAGCACAGTAACATGTTTATAAGTGACTTTAGGGGATGTATAAATATTGTAAACATTTATAAATGACTGAGAAAGGATTAATTTGGTGGGACTGGCATTGACGCACAGCCCAATTATTAGTGGAGTGTGGTCATGATTTAGAGGATAGATAAGTATGAATTAAAAATAACAAAACGTGAAAAATTTACTTTGATTTTTGGGTAGTTTTAGGTCGTGACAACCATGTACCGTGAGCATTAGCCATGGGGTACGATGTGTCGTGACTATCTGTGTGACAACTATGTGAGATCTATGTGATGTTGAAGGGATGGTTGATCCGCCTCCCTAAGCATGGGGTTCCCGCACACCTGATCAGTGTAGCCTAGAATCCGACTATGGCCATAAGTTTGCAAAAGTTGCATAAGTCTATATCTGTGTGATATGGTATTGTCACTACTGTGTGAGGTGACAAACATCCTTCTTTGCTATGTATCTGGGGATGGGATGACCCATGATTTATGTCTCAACATGTAACTGATTTACAAAGTATAAAGTATTTTCTATATGTGATCTGTGTGAATCGAGTATGTTTTGTAAACCTGTGTGGTATTGAAAGATGATCTACGTGAAACTATGTGTTTATTGTGTGAAAAATGATTTCAAGTGTGAACTGTGTGCAGTTGTAAACTCAGTGGTTTTGTATGATAAACTGTGTGAATATTCTCATACTCATCTGGCGAATTAACGGTTTCGCATTGATGTAAATTGATTTAAAGAACATGCATATTATTTTATAAGGAAATGTGAGAATGTATTTTAGCATGTAGATAGTGTAGTTATCTATCTGCCTGCACATTTTCCTTACTAAGCGCGTTATGCTCACCCCCTTATTTCCTCCTCCATAGATACTACGCAGTAGTGAGTACTGTAGTCGTCCCTGCTACGGTATTCTCTAGTCATCCAGTAGTACAGAGAGGTATACACTATGTGATGATATGAAAGAGAAATTTTGTATCCTATAAATTAATGCATAGTCTAGTAATGTGTTGTATAAAAAAAGGGATGTATAGTTAATAGGAACTGATGTAAACGCTTCCGCATATGTTATGAAAGTCTAGTTTCTATTTCAATTTTTTAATTTCATTAATGAAACTATAAATGAGAAAGATATGGATTGGATTGACTTACAGCACAACTGTAAGTGGTAAGTGTAAAGGTAAATGTGAGATCTGAGAATTTTAGATATATTTGAATTATGTAATATGAACTTGAAGTGTAATTTATTGAGCTAAGTGAATTGGGGAATGATAATTGGAGATTTATATGTTAAGTGTTTAAAATAAGTGTGAAGTTATGAGGACAGATCGATCTGGGAGAAGGAGAGATCGATCTGGTGAGTTAAAAATGACAAGGAAGGAGGAATTTGAGGAGCAGATCGATCTCTAATGGAAGAGGATTGATCTCCTTATGATTCTGTTTGAGAGAAGATCGATCTCATGAGGAAGAGATCGATCTCCAAATGATTCTGTTTGGGAGAAGATCGATCTCCTCAAGGAGCAGATCGATCTCATAAAGCCATAAAGAGATCGATCTCACCCCTCGACAGATCGATCTCCTAGGCATAAATTACCCCAAATCGTCCCAAAATTCAAATGCAGATCGATCTCATCAAGAGCCAGATCGATCTCCTACCCTCAGCCTATATAAGGAACTCCTGTTTTTCTCCTGCAATCTCACTTTCTCTCTCTTCCAACCCCCATTTTCACCGAAACCTAGCTTTCTCACTCATCCAAAGCACCCATTTCCGTCCAAATCAGAAGTTGTGGCAAGAAAGAAAGTTGTTCCTCATCAAAGGGAGAACAACATACTTGGAAATTGAAAGACGGATCGAATCGAGGTAAGAGATAAGCTCTTCACAAGTTTTGGGTAATTTCTAAACCTCGATCTTGATACTTGAGATGATTTTCATGATAATGGTTGTTGTCATTGTGTTGAAATAGCTGAAAAATGATTAGAGATTGATGAAATTACAATGTGGTTGGAGTGATAATGATATTTAGCAATTTTGGGAATTTGAGCTATAAATAGAAATTTAGACAATGTGGTGAATTAGCATAGATAATTGGCATGAGAAATGTAGAACGTTGAGATGTTGTGAATGAGAGTGTAGTTTGGGGTAGAGTTACGAGAATCAAGAGATTTGAGGTGTTATGAGCAATTATGCTCGATTTTGAGAATTGAGGTTGATGAGATAATTGAGTATTGATGTTTTAATATCGTTTGGATAGCTCGGGAGTTCCAAAGTGGAATGCGAGGCTAGTCCGTGATATGGGGAAAACGATTGCACTATACGAGGTGCAAAGAGGTAAGGGAAACTAAACCATTTGTGTATGTGATTTGCGAACTATTATAGCATGAATTGTGATTTATAAAACAAGCATGTTGAGTGTTGTGTTGTGATACAATTGCACACGATTTTTATAGCCGGTTAGAGCCCAATGTTTTTATGAGTTTATAACTGGGCTCTACGTTAAGGCAATATTGAGATTTGAGAAATGTGTCTATGCTTTGCAAGTTGGGACTCGGTTTCAATATATTTTGTGTTGAGTACAAAACGGTTTTCAAATGAGTTTTATGAGAGAAAAACCACTATGAGTTCTACGTGAAGGCAAACTAGTCTTATGTGATAAGACTTAGGTGTGTAATTTTGAGCACACACCGGGCATTGCTCTGGTAGCATGTAAGCCCGATTCTTCTCCGTTCTGGTAACGTGAGAATAACCCATTCTGTGGCTATGCCACGTATACTTGGTGGCCGTTGCCACGTGAGAAACCCTATTTGGTGGCCGTTGCCACGTGAGAAACCCTATTTGGTGGCCGTTGCCATGTGAGAAACCCCATTTGGTGGCCGTTGCCACGTGAGAACCCTATTTGGTGGCCGTTACCACGTGAGAAACCCCATTTGGTGGCCGTTGCCACGTGAGAAATCCCATTTGGTGGCCGTTGCCACGTGAGAAACCCTATTTGGTGACCGTTGCCACGTGAGAACCCCATTTGGTGGCCGTTGCCACATGAGAAACCCATTCGGTGGCCGTTGCCACGTGAGAAACCCTATTTGGTGGCCGTTGCCACGTGAGAACCCTAATTGGTGGCCGTTGCCACGTGAAACCCTATCCTGTGGCTGTGCCACGTGTAAATTTAACTCAGTGGCTATGCCACATGTGTCTAGTGGCTGTGCCACGTGTGAATTTAAATCAGTGGCTATGCCACGTGTGTTTAGTGGCTGCGCCACGTGCATTACTATTTCAGTGATTTTATCACGTTCATTGAGAAAATGTTTATCGCATTATTTTCACATACTTTGTTATTGCTCTATACTGAGCATTTTACTTCATGTTTTCACATGATTTGAGATATGAGAATGTCGTTTTGAGTACTTTCATGCTATGGTTTTCAAATGAGATTAATGAGTTTCACATACAAATAAATATTTTGTGATGTGCATTTTGGTTTATGGAATGAGTCCCTTACCCCCTTTACTGAGCGATTTAGAAGCTCACCCTGTTTTCTTTCCCCCCAGATCTCTTCAAGTGAAAAGGGTTTTCCTGCGACGTACAGAGTAGTGGCTAGTGGAGGACTTGAGCTCCAGGCCATATATTGTATTTTGAGGTATCTTTTATCTTTTCATATACCCAGACAATTATCATAATTGCAGACACTTGATGTATAACATTGTATGGGATATATTAGGATTAATTAACTTGAGATCAAGTAATGTATATGATATAATATATACTATTCAATGACGAGATCCTGAGGTATAATATAGGTGATGATGTATGACACTGCACAGGAATGCACTCTTAATTGTGAATGAATGAATAAAAAGTTTTAAATTAGCCCTATTTTCCGCACTTCCGGGGCGTGACAGAGTTTTCTTGGTATCAGAGCTTAGGGTGTCTATTACTGTCAGTGTCGGTTAAGTGAAATAGAATACATCCCAAGTGTCTGTAATAGTCTGGTCATGAACTGAAATTGAGGATTGAGATTTCAATCGATTTTGATATGTACGCGCAGGAGACAAGTTAAGATAGAGAATGAGTGGACGACGAGGTCGTTCGAGGAGGCAGGCAGAGTCCCCTCCGCCACCTGTCCCACAACCAGAGAGTCCTAACTCTCGATTTAATCAGATTGAGACCGATGTGAGTTAACGTTTTGAGCAGATGGCAGCGTTATTCGCGTAACACTTTGGAGTTAATGCCTCGGGTACTACTCCTACACCACCACAAGGACCTCCCATACCCCCAATACCTCCCGTCACTCAGCCTGATGATAAAAGTATGGTCCGACTGAAGGCTTTTTTGAAGATGAATCCACCCGCGTTTAGGGGAAAGACGGATCCTACAGAGGTTGAGGAGTGGCTGACGGAGTTAAGAATTATATTTGATTATCTGGGGTGTACCGATGCTAAGAGGGTCAGTATGAGTATCTATATGTTGAAAGGGAGAGCTCGAGATTGGTGGGGTACTACCCAGGGTATTCTGATGTCCCGCCAGGATGTGATTGGTTGGGAAGAGTTTCAGACAGCCTTTAGGACCCAATATGTACCACGAGCCGCCCAGAGAAAGAAACAGGCCGAGTTTTTGAGTTTGGTACAGGTGACATGTCTGTGGATGACTATAAGAGCCAATTCATAGCGCTATTGAGATATGACCCAGAGACCTTTAAGAATGAAGAGCTCCACACAGAGAAATTTGTGTATGGATTCAAGCCCATCATCAGAGATAGATTGATAGGGCTATGTATTACTGAGTTTGGAGATGCTCTGAGACGAGCACAAGAGATTGAAAGAGGAATTGAAATGGTACAATCCCAGAATGAGCTCAGAGCGATGAATAGAGATAAGGGCAAGAGGCCAGCGATTTTCCAAACAGAGGCTCGGAGAGGTTCCTTCAGAAGAGGAAGGATTGAGGTACAAAAGGGCAGATTAGAGAGACCCAGAGGTTACCCTAACATTAGAGAGACCCCTCGAGATGTCAGGGCTGAGACAAGGCTTTGCAGAAATTGTGGCCAAATGCATGAGGGAAGTTGTACTGGGTCGATCCATGGATGTTTTAGATGTGGAGACATGGGTCACATGGTGAAGGATTGCCCTCAACCTCAGAAACCACATGTCTTGGAGCCCAGTAGACAACAGCCTCAGAGAGTGAATCCCCCGAGACGGGCCACTGCTACAGAGAAAGGAAAGAGACCTGTTACCCAGGGACGTGTGTTTGCCCTAGATAAGGAGACCGCTGACACTTCTGCAGAAACTATAAGAGGTACACTCTCTGTCTGTAATCATAAGGCTCATGTGTTGAATGATTCAGGATCCACGCATTCGTTTATTTCTGAGCATTTTGCATGTAGATTAAACTTGAAGTTTGAACCTCTAGAATATATACTACATGTAAATACCCCTATGCGTGAATCCCAGAGAACTGAGTTAATCTGTAGAGGATGTGAGATAAAGGTGGGAGATAGAGGGATGTTAGCAAATCTAATCATGTTGAATATACATGGATTTGATGTAATTTTGGGAATGGATTGGTTGGCAGCCAATCGAGTGAGCTTAGATTGCTACACTAAGGTTGTAACTTTCTCCCTACCTGAACCTTACAGTGTACGATTGAGATATTGAGGAAATGAATATGTGGAATTCTAGTAAGTAATTTGAGAATTTTGATATTATTTTGGAGAATATTAAATATGATTGTTCATGTGAAGGTTATGAGACACTCATCTCAGACGATGAGTGGGAACATCCGAGGATTGAGGATATACCTGTGGTTTGCGAATTTCTGGATGTTTTCCCAGATGAGTTACCAGGTTTACCACCAGAGAGAGAGCTGGAGTTTACCATTGATTTGGTACCAGATACTCAGCCGATCTCTAAACCTCCCTACAGGATGGCATTAGTGGAACTTGAGGAATTGAAGAAACAACTACAGGAGTTATTGGATCAATGGTTCATTAGGCCCAGCGTTTCACCGTGGGGAGCATCGGTTTTATTTGTCAAGAAGAAGGATGGTAGTCTCAGATTATGCGTAGACTATCGGTTGTTGAATAAAGCCACGGTGAAGAATAAATACCCACTGCCCAGGATTGATGATCAACTCGATCAACTAAGAGGGGCATCAGTCTTTTCTAAGATTGATCTGAGATCGGGCTATCACCAATTGAGGATCAAGGAAGAAGATATTCCCAAGACGGCCTTCAGGACAAGGTATGGCCATTATGAATTTCTGGTGATGTCCTTTGGATTGACGAACGCCCCTGCAGCGTTTATGAGATTAATGAACGAGGTGTTCAGAGACTATCTAGATAAATTTGTGATAGTCTTTATTGATGATATCCAGGTATACTCTCAGTCGTATGAGGAGCATGTACAGCATCTGTGGTTAGTACTTCAGATACTCCGAGATAAGCAATTTTATGGAAAGCTTAGTAAGTGTGAGTTTTGGCTGGATCAGATAGCTTTCCTTGGTCATATAGTCTCAGAGGAAGGAGTATCAGTGGACCCAAGCAAGGTGGAGGCTGTGCTTAATTGGGAGAGACCGAGGACAGTTACTGAGGTACGAAGCTTCCTT
Source organism: Firmiana major (assembly GCA_033439115.1). NCBI lineage: Eukaryota > Viridiplantae > Streptophyta > Magnoliopsida > Malvales > Malvaceae > Firmiana > Firmiana major. Next base: position 6,924,797 of record CM065909.1, read on the forward strand.
GGTTTGGCAGGGTATTACAGAAGATTTGTGGAAGGATTTTCTCGGATTGTCGCCCCTTTGACTAAGCTCACGCGCAAAGAGACTCCATTTATATGGACTGATCAATGTGAGCTCAGTTTTCAGGAATTAAAGAGGAGGTTGACAGCGGCACCTGTGTTAACTATTCCTGAGGGATCAGGAGGATTCTCGGTGTATAGTGATGCATCTAATCAAGGATTGGGGTGTGTGCTTATGCAGCACGGAAGAGTGGTCGCATATGGATCGCGACAGCTGAAAGACCATGAGCGGAATTACCCCACGCATGATTTGGAGTTAGCCACTGTGGTATTTGCTTTGAAGATCTGGCGACACTACTTATATGGGGAAAGATTCCAGATCTTCACTGATCACAAGAGTTTGAGATATCTCTTTGATTAGAAAGAGTTAAACATGAGACAAAGGAGATGGATGGAACTCCTTAAGGATTATGACTGCGAGATTCTATATCATCTGGGTAAGGCGAATGTGGTTGCTGATGCCCTGAGCAGGAAGAGTATGATATCTGCTATGATGATCAGGGAATGGGATTTACTGGAGCAGTTCGCCAAACTTCGGATCAGAGTTAAAGAGATAGAGACTGGATTTGTGGCGGATAGAGCCCAGGATCATGGATCAGATTAGAACTGGGCAGCGCAGTGATCAGAGATTGATAGATATGGTTAGCCAAGCTGAACAGAGTTCGCAGTCGGATCTTACAATCAGTGAGGATGGATTGTTGAGATTCAGAGGACAGATTTGTGTACCGGACGATGATACCCTGAAGAGACAAATACTGAGAGAATCCCACTGCTCGCGATACACCATGCACCCAGGGAGTACTAAGATGTACCGAGACTTGAGAAAGGTGTATTGGTGGAGTGGTATGAAGCGAGACGTGGCAGAGTATGTAGCCAGGTGTTTAGTATGCCAGCAAGTGAAAGCTGAGCATCGGAAGCCCGGAGGATTACTACAGCCCTTACCTGTACCTACATGGAAATGGGAGCATGTCATTATAGACTTTATTATGGGTTTACCGAGGACCCGAAGAGGTCATGACGTTATATGGGTTATAGTGGATAGACTGACCAAGAGTGCCCACTTCCTTGCTATCAAGAGCACAGATACTGTGGATGCCTTAGCTGAGTTGTATGTCAGCGAGATAGCTAGATTACATGAGGCTCCAGTGAGTATTACTTTTGATAGAGATTCTCAATTTACTTATAGATTTTGGACCCAGTTTCAGGAGTCCATGGGATCTCGATTGAGTTTTAGTACCGCCTATCATCCTCAGACAGATGGTCAGTCAGAGAGGACTATTCAGACCCTGGAGGATATGTTGAGGGCGTGTACGATGGATTTTAAGGGATCAAGGGATGATCACCTGCCCCTAGCAGAGTTTGCATACAATAACAGCTATCATGCGAGTATTGGAATGGCACCTTTTGAGGCTCTATATGGTAGGAGGTGTAGATCCCCTGTAGCTTGGGAAGAAGTCGGTGACAGAAAGATAAATGCTCCTGAGCTTGTTGAGCAAGCCGTACAGAGTGTGAAACTCATATGTGAGAGGTTACGGGCTGCACAAAGTAGACAGAAAAGCTACGCGGATGTGCGTAGACAGCCACTCGAGTTTGAGGTTGGTGATGCAGTATTTCTGAAAATATCACCGAGTAAAGGTATCATGCGATTTGGGAAGAAAGGAAAATTGAGTCCTCGATACATAGGACCATTCGAGATTCTTAAGAGAGTGGGAGAGGTAGCTTACAGATTAGCATTACCCCCACAGATGTCTGGAGTACACAATGTTTTTCATGTGTCTATGTTGAGGAAGTATCACCCGGACCCTTCTCATGTCATAGAGTATGACGAGATGGACATTCAAGAGGATATGAGCTACACTGAGGAACCCGTCCAGATTCTCGATAGAAGAGAGAAGGTACTGAGAACTAAGAGCATCCCATTAGTGAAAGTTTTGTGGAAACATCACTCAAGGGAAGAGGCAACGTGGGAACTAGAGAACCTCATGAAGGAGAAATACCCCCATCTCTTTAACTAGTTGAGTTGAATTTGGAGGATCAAATTCTTTTAAGGTGGGGAGGATGTGAGATCTGAGAAGATATATTTGAATTATGTAATATGAACTTGAAGTGTAATTTATTGAGCTAAGTGAATTGGGGAATGATAATTGGAGATTTATATGTTAAGTGTTTAAAATAAGTGTGAAGTTATGAGGAGAGATCGATCTGGTGAGTTAAAAATGACAAGGAAGGAGGAATTTGAGGAGCAGATCGATCTCCAATGAAAGAGGATCGATCTCCTTATGATTCTGTTTGAGAGAAGATCGATCTCATGAGGAAGAGATCGATCTCCAAATGATTCTGTTTAGGAGAAGATCGATCTCCTCAAGGAGCAGATCGATCTCATAAAGCCATAAAGAGATCGATCTCACCCCTCGACAGATCGATCTCCTAGGCATAAATTGCCCCAAATCGTCCCAAATTCAAATGCAGATCGATCTCATCAAGAGCCAGATCGATCTCCTACCCTCAGCCTATATAAGGAACTCCTGTTTTTCTCATGCAATCTCACTTTCTCTCTCTTCCAACCCCCATTTTCACCGAAACCTAGCTTTCTCACTCATCCAAAGCACCCATTTTCTTCCAAATCAGAAGTTGTGGCAAGAAAGAAAGTTGTTCCTCATCAAAGGGAGAACAACATACTTGGAAATCGAAAGACGGATCGAATCGAGGCAAGAGATAAGCTCTCCACAAGTTTTGGGTAATTTCTAAACCTCGATCTTGATACCTAAGATGATTTTGATGATAATGGTTGTTGTCATTGTGTTGAAATAGCTGAAAAATGATTAGGGATTGATGAAATTACAATGTGGTTGGAGTGATAATGATATTTAGCAATTTTGGGAATTTAAGCTATAAATAGAAATTTAGACAATGTGGTGAATTAGCATAGATAATTGGCATGAGAAATGTAGAACGTTGAGATGTTGTGAATGAGAGTGTAGTTTGGGGTAGAGTTACGAGAATCAAGAGATTTGAGGTGTTATGAGCAATTATACTCAATTTTGAGAATTGAGGTTGATGAGATAATTGAGTATTGATGTTTTAATATCGTTTGGACAGCTCGGGAGTTCCAAAGTGGAATGCGAGGCTAGTCCATGATACGGGAGAAACGATTGCACTATACGAGGTGCAAAGAGGTAAGGGAAACTAAACCATTTGTGTATGTGATTTGCGAACTATTATAGCATGAATTGTGATTTATAAAACAAGTATGTTGAGTGTTGTGTTGTGATACAATTGCACACGATTTTTATAGCCGGTTAGAGCCCAATGTTTTTATGAGTTTATAACTGGGCTCTACGTTAAGGCAATATTGAGATTTGAGAAATGTGTGCATGCTTTGCCGGTTGGGACTCGGTTTCAATATATTTTGTGTTGAGTACAAAACGGTTTTCAAATGAGTTTTATGAGAGAAAAACCACTATGAGTTCTACGTGAAGGCAAACTAGTCTTTTGTGATAAGACTTAGGTGTATAATTTTGAGTACACACCGGGCATTGCTCTGGTAGCATGTAAGCCCGATTCTTCTCCGTTCTGGTAACGTGAGAATAACCCATTCTGTGGCTATGCCACGTATACTTGGTGGCCGTTGCCACGTGAGAAACCCTATTTGGTGGCCGTTGCCACGTGAGAAACCCTATTTGGTGGCCGTTGCCACGTGAGAAACCCTATTTGGTGGCCGTTGCCGCGTGAGAAACCCCATTTGGTGGCCGTTGCCACGTGAGAACCCTATTTGGTGGCCGTTGCCACGTGAGAAACCCCATTTAGTGGCCGTTGCCATGTGAGAAACCCCATTTGGTGGCCGTTGCCACGTGAGAACCCCATTTGGTGGCCGTTGCCACGTGAGAAACCCCATTTGGTGGCCGTTGCCACGTGAGAACCCTAATTGGTGGCCGTTGCCACGTGAAACCCTATCCTGTGGCTATGCCACGTGTAAATTTAACTCAGTGGCTATGCCACGTGTGTCTAGTGGCTGTGCCACGTGTGAATTTAAATCAGTGGCTATGCCACGTGTGTTTAGTGGCTGCGCCACGTGCATTACTATTTCAGTGATTTTATCACGTTCATTGAGAAAGCGTTTATCGCATTATTTTCACATGCTTTGTTATTGCTCTATACTGAGCATTTTACTTCATGTTTTCACATGATTTGAGATATGAGAATGTCGTTTTGAGTACTTTCATGCTATGGTTTTCAAATGAGATTAATGAGTTTCACATACAAATAAATATTTTGTGATGTGCATTTTGGTTTATGAAATGAGTCCCTTACCCCCTTTACTGAGCGATTTAGAAGCTCACCCTGTTTTCTTTCCCCCCAGATCTCTTCAAGTGAAAAGGGTTTTCCTGCGACGTACGGAGTAGTGGCTAGTGGAGGACTTGAGCTCCAGGCCATATATTGTATTTTGAGGTATCTTTTATCTTTTCATGTACCCAGACAATTATCATAATTGCAGACACTTGATGTATAACATTGTATGGGATGTATTAGGATTAATTAACTTGAGATCAAGTAATGTATATGATATAATATATACTATTCAATGACGAGATCCTGAGGTATAATATAGGTGATGATGTATGACACTGCACAGGAATGCACTCTTAATTGTGAATGAATGAATAAAAAGTTTTAAATTAGCCATATTTTCCGCACTTCCGGGGCGTGACAGAAAAAAAGGTCGTAGAAGAGGGTCGTGACAACATATTATAGGCCAAAATGCAGAATATGATATACTAACCTTTAGCCATTGATATAGATAATATTGAGTTGTGACGACATTTCCTTCTATGTGTATTTAATCTTTTAATCTTAAGCAATTTCACTAATGATGTGTTATTTCAAAATGATCATGTTAGCGACCCAATACCCTATATTTTCTTTATATATGTCCTCCCATTAAAAAGTAACTCTATTAGCAGCTGATTATCACTGTAATTATGGATGGTTAATTCTTTAAAAATTATCAAACAATAATAATAAAATATAGAATCATATAATAAGAAGTTTTAAGAGGTTGTGCAACTAATCTCAAGTCTTTATTTCCTATAAATCACTACCAATTAAGTGGATAACTTATGAGGGTAACTTACATTCTCCCACTTGGTCAGTATATTTTATTACACTTGTCATTCCATCCATAATCCATGAATCATTATGCTTAAATTAAAGAAACAAAATACATGAATCATGGCTATAAGTCCTCTAAGATTGGGTAGTAACTTCCATGTATTATAATATATCCCATCACTTTAATGTTAGCCTATATGTGATAATATAACTTAATGAATAAACTTTATGTTTATTCTAGGTTGCAAAACTATTGTTATTCTAAATAATCAATACATGCATAAAAAATTGAGAAAACAAAACAAATAAATAAGAGTTTCATTATAAATAAAAATGTTCCATATAACTAATTCACATGATGGAACCAAGTCTCATTTGCACTACATGATCCTTAAAACTCTTTAGTTGCTTACCTTTTATTAAAGGATTTAGAATCATCAATTCAATGCTAACGTGTTCAATGACCACTTTGTTCTCTTTAACTCGTTCCCTTATAGCTAAATACTTAATGTCGATGTGTTTATTTTGACTACTGCTTTTGTTGCTTTTAGCCAAGTAAATCGCAGCTGAATTGTCACAATATATTCTTAATGACTTTGAAATGAAATCCTCAATTCTAAGCCCAGTTATGAAACTCTTTAACCATACACTATGTGAGGTAGTCTTAAAACAAGAAATGAACTTAACCTCCATGGTTAAAGTAGTGATTAAAGATTGCTTTGCACTTCCTCAAGATATGGCTCCGCAAGCAAACATGAAAACATATCAAAATGTTGATTTTCTTGAGTCAACACATCTAGCAAAATTTGAATCTGAATAACCAAATACCTTCAGATTGTCAGTTTGTCTATACATAAACATGTAATCTTTGGTCCCTAAAAGGTACCTCATTTCATTCTTTGCAGCTCTCCAATGGTTCGTACCTAGATTACTCTGATATCTTCCCAATATTGCGACTGCAAATGTAATGTCAGGTTTTATGCAAACTTGAACATACATTAAGCTTTCAACAAAGCATATAGAATGTTTTGCTTTTGTTCCCTTTCAAGTTCATTCTTTGGGTACTAGTTCAAATTGAACTTGCCCCCCTTTGCTATTGATACTAAACTTGGTAAGCAACTTTTCATGTGAAATCTCTCAAGAACCTTATTAATATGGGTATCTTGTGACAGTTCCAAGATACATTGAGATCTGTCTCTATGGATCTTAATGCCAATGACATAAGTTGCCTTACCGATATCCTTCAAATCAAATTTCTTAAAGAAAAATTGTTTCACCTCATGTTGAAACCCTTTATCATTGGTTGTAAGTAGAATACCATCCACATAGAGGATAAGGAAACAAAATTTTCTTCCACTAACCTTTTGATATATGCATTGACCCATGATGTTTTCTATAAAATTAAATAAAGACATGACAATATGGAATTTCAGATACCATTGACGGAAGCTTGTTTCAATCCATATATGGATTTCTTGAGTTTACACACCAAATGCTCACCATCATTAGAGAAGAATCCTTATGGTTGTTTCATATAAACCTTTTCCTCTAGGTCCGCATTGAAGAACATTGTTTTTACATCCATTTGATGCAGTTTCAAGTCAAAATTAGCAACTAATGTCATAATAACATGAAGGGAATCTTTCTTTGATATAGGAAAGGTCTTTGTGTAATTGATTACTTCCTTTTCAGTTTATCATTTAGCTATGAGTCTTAATTTATATCTATCAATGTTGCCTAATATGTCTTTTTTTTTTTTTTTAAAGGCCTATTTGCATCCAATGACCTATTTTCATCTTTCTATTTTTCTTTCCACTCTACTGGCCAAACCCTAAACATGGAAAAATAAAATTTCCTTAGTATGCAAAATTCCTTGATTTCCTCCAAACTAGCAGAGCTCTCGAATACTTGAGTGATTTTTCTCTGAGAACTTACATGAGTTATCAGCTTCCTGTATTAGTCTATCCTTCCATTACACCATAAGAAAATCACACAAAGTAAAGAGTAAAGATTTTACACCTGGTTCAGTCCCCATATAAGAAACTATGTACCTGAAAATATCTTCCAACATCTCAAAAAAAATTAAACACTTTATAACCAAATCTCTGAAAGCGAATTATGGAGTTCAATTATCGAGACTATCAGACCTTTTAAATGCAATCCACTAAAATTTATTTTTAGTTTTTGGACTCCAATTAATTTCAATGGAATGATCAAGAACATTATCTAAGATCCTGGACAAAGTGTTATGCTTACAGTCAATGAACTCTTTTGTAGCAATGGTTCTCAAATATGTTGGAATGATCTCTTCTTCATTTATAGAGATAATGATCAAGAGTTGTAACTCCTCAAATTGTGTCAATTATTAAGTCAACTTTTTCTTAGAATTCAATTGATATCTTTCAAGAAAAAAAAAAGAAAGAAAAAGAATTCAATTGATATCATTGATAAGTCGTTAGATATTTTTTTTAAGTCCAAATTATTTTAAATCGAAATTAACCGTTAAAACAAATTCCTAAAATTATCTTAATCAATTTTCAGGCTATCAACTAGTCTTCGCATATGTTAGTCCGATAATCCACTAATTTAATTAGTGGGCTAATCTCCTGGAAATGTTAACGTTAATGATTGACTAATTCTATGGCTTTTAATCCAGTCTTTCTCCTATTTATGGATTTCACAATTTCCTTTCACATTACTTCGAAAATTTTCTAACAATTTGCTACATTTACTGTTTTTTTTTTTAGTTAGTGGAGACAAACGTGAACGGTTTTTGGCTTGAAATGATGGAGTACCTGTCAAAATAAATGGTTAATCTGAGATCGTACAAAGAGAAGAAAACACATTATTCTAAATGAGAAGACAGCCCAAAGCGTCTCTTATATGAATAATTATAAACAAAAGCTAGCATTATCCTCCCGAGTCTCATCTGCTGCTATCGGATTGGTGGAATATCTCCGTTGCTCTCTTAATTTCCCTTCTTTTCTTACTACCCATGTACAACGAATATTGTTTGCACTGTATCTTTGTCATGTGTGCAAGGACATTATTTATTCTGTTTTCTCTTTTTACTTCATCATTATTGCCCTTGGAGGACAAGCAGCAATGACTTCTATCTATCACTAGAACTGCGGATAACTTTTGATAACTTTTCTTTGTCTATTTTGAATAATTAAAATAATTGAAATAATTAGATAATAGATCTGAAGGGAAAACTGTGAACGACAGGGCGAGAGGGACGGGTTGCTTTTCTGCTGAAGATAAAGCATAAATAAATAAATAAATAAAGATTTATTGAATTTTTAATTCAAACTATCAAATTTTAATTTCTGAAAATTTAAAATATAAAAATCAAAAGATGATAACGTGGTGGACTGGGGCCAGCCAGAGTGGCTTATGACAATAATGGATTCTTTTATTTGCAATGTAACGTTACATGGTCGCGGGGACAAACGCTACTATGAGTCGCCGAAAACTTCTTCCAAACTTTGTTTCTTTATTGCTGATTTTTAATTTCTCTGGCAATTTTCTGATCTTGCATATCAATTTTCTTTAATATTAGATTAAATCAATAACTGACACTTATTTCGAGTTCTTATTCCATTTTATTGACCCAAATTTTTTTATCATAATCAGTAAATTTCAAAGTTACTTACCATTGATTTTTTTTTTTATCACAGTAATGGTCATAGCATCTAGCTAGTTAAGTTTTTCTTTGGCAACTTGCTACTTTTGGTAAGATTTTAAGAGCTAGATTGGATTTGATTAGAAATTTAAGTTCCGTCGAGTTGCAGTGTTCCTTCTTATAAATTAAAAAATAAAAAATAAAGTAACTTAACTAAAGAATTACAATGTCATCCGCCTTCTTCCAAAGTCATCAGTATCTTTCCCATCAAATAATGCTTATTTCGGATAAACATGTCACAAGGTATAGAAAGAGAAATCACTAAAGCAATGAAAGAAAGTGGCAAAGCAATGAATCAGACAGCTTAACTACAGCACGACGAGAATCCTGCGGTACGTCTGTGTTTGTCTGGTAAGATTTGACGTTTAAGGCATCTTTGGTACAATAATTGAGGCAACTTTTGATATATATATATAATATCTTTTAAATCAATATAAAATTAAATTAATTTTACATCATTATTATTTTTTTATAAAATTTATATTTTTTTATTTAATAAAATATTATATTTTATTCAAACATATTATATATATAAAATTTTAAATTAATAAAAAATATTTAACAATTAATTTAATAATAATAAAATTTTAACTATTATATATATAAAAAATATGTTATTTTCGATCGAAATAATAAGTATATAAAATTGATTTAAAATTTTATCGAAATAATGAATACGAATAAATTGTTAAATTTAACGGTTAATTTTTTAAAATATTAATTTACATAGAGTTATAAAAATTGTGTAAAATAAATTATTTTACATTAATGTAACTTAATCTCTCCATATATATATATACACCAAAGTATATTTTTTTAGAAAATTTTGAAATGAAAAGTAGTAAAAGTATTTGAATACCAATGAAAAGAATTCAAATACTCAAGTTTAAAAGCATTTTATCTGAAATTTTATTTATGAAATTAAATCATGTGATGATTGTTGAATACTAAGCAAAGTTTTATATTTTGTTTGAAAATTTTCTTGTAAAATCCGAACGCTAAAGGATTATAGTGAATCATATAATAATAAAGATTTGATTTAATAGTTATTAATTTTTTTAGAGAGATTAAATTTAAAATTTGATTTTTTTTTTCTCCTCTTATATCTCTTATGAACAATAAAAAAAAAATTCATAAGATTTTTCACTTTATGTTAAAATTAGTCTATGAGATTCAAATGTCATGACTCAGGTGTTCGGAATTCAAAAATTTTGTTTTTTAGACATGATGCTTAGTTTCAAAAGTACTGATATATCACCCAAAAAGTGCCTATTCATGGAAAGGTATTTCAAACGTCGATGGAGCTTTGTGAATTCTTTCATTAACCTTTATTTTAATACATATGTACATCCAATATCTTAAGAATCATTTCATGATTCAGTTATGTTAAAAAAAAAACTTTTTAAATTCAATCCTGAATTTTTTTATTATTTAAGCATTGTATTTTGAAAATAATATTTTTAATAAACCATATTTACATCATAATAAAAATTATCATAAAAAAAAAGTTTGAAGTGTCTTAGCTAAACTTTTTCTCTTCAAAATTAAATTGAATTAGTCCCCATCAAATGCAACCATTTTGCGTGGCAAAGATGAAACACTCTTCTTGTTCCTAAGAATAAAAAAGGAAGGTCTTTTTCAAATCATTATGATAACTTCGTGTTATATGCTTTTTTAAAGGCCAATTGCATTCTAGCAGGAGGCTAGGAAGATATAAATCTAAAAACTTTTTTTTCTCTTTTTTCTTTTTTTCACAAGTGACACAATTTGTATTTAAAAATTAAATGTAAAGGTCCATTTAAACATTAAATGCAAAGGTACATTGTACAGCAGATTTTGTAATTTTAGTCGTATTAGTAGCAAATCTTGTTGACAACTTCTGGTAGTCACGAATGAGGAGGACCTCTTGGATGGTATGTTGAACTTGGTCCCTGTTTAAAGGATGTATGGAGTTAAGAGAATAAATTTTCACCATCAGATGATGTATGCCCTTGCGGAGTGCATGTCTTTTAGACTTTTACAATAACGTAGCTGTTTTTAAAGATATGGTGATAAAATATACTTGTATTAGTTAAATAAAATAGGGTTTTGGTTTCAGTTTGATCTTAAGATTGTTAATTGTTATCTTTCTTTTGACAAAGAAGTAACAGTTTGAATCCCTACATTACCCTTAGACATCCTCAAATTAATTTATAAAAACATTGAAAAAAGTAAAATGTAAAGTAATATATATATATATATAACATGAAGTGGGACCAATTTGTACAGGTGTAAAATTATTTAGTTTTACATCATTTTTTGATCATTGATTGAAAATTAATCTGAGGTTGAGGTTAAAAATTTTTTCCTCCAAAATCGAATTAAAATGTAAAAAATCTCTTTTCTTTTTTATTTTTTTCTTTTCCTTTTTAAAGTTTCTTAATTATTAATTTTATTTTATTTTATTTTTATTTTATTTTATTTTTTTTTACATTTTTCTCTCTTCATCCTAATTTCCTCTGAGAAAGTTGCTGCCATCAACAATTCTCATTCTTCAGCTTTTACCATATTCACATATTATTCAGAAGTTCTCTACTTTCAACTGATTTGAACATAACTAACTAAAGACATGACTAATAAAGGCAAAAGGCTTCTTTGCACCTAATAAAATGACATAACTAACTAGCTAACTAAAGAAACATAAGAAAATCCCACTTCTCTGCACCTACATTGCTTTTATTAACTCAAAGATTCCTCCTATAAGACCCGATTTTTATTTAAAATACGAAATAAAAAATGCAAAAGGATTGAAATGGTATTCTTGAACACGTGTAAGGGCAAAATGGTCAAAAAACTGAAAGTCGGTATAAATTTGAGCAGAAAATTTAATTAAAAATAGGGATTTGAGAAATCTTAATCAATAACGAAGAAATAATTAAATTTCGGGTTAAATTGATCAAGATATGAATTTATTGGAATAAACCAAAATTTTCGTATCGAAAAATAATCCTGAAAATAATCGAAAAATATATCGGAAAGGTAAAATCGGACTGATAAATTCATTTACGGATTAAATGAATAAAATATAATTTTTTTCAGATATTTGTGGATTTTTAATATATTTTAATTGAATAAAATAATAAAATTTAATTATAAATAAATAAATAAAGTAAAAAAAAATCTGAAATTCACGAATTGGAAGAAAGAAACAGAAAAGCAAAAGGCGAAAATGAAGCAGAGAACCGAGGGAGTCGGTTCCTTCCGTCCGGCAAACCACCGGCGAAGTAGAGGGGCGGGTAAAGACCGGGAGAGGAGCCCGACCACCGGGAGACCCATCGACGGCCACGCCGCGCGGTGAGGAGGTCGAAAAGAGGAGATCGACCGGGGGGGAACCGAAAGAGAGAAGAGGCGAAATCCGACGGCCATCGGCGGTGCTTGGCTCTGATCGAGGCCAGCCAAGAGGTCCTCTGCCCAAGACGCGTCGAACGGTGGTGGAATCACGTCGGGAATCGGTTGGACGGCGTCAGAACGAGGAAATGATGCCTGAACTGGTACGGTCGGTTCAGCGCAGTGAGGTTATGCTGAACCGGACCGGACCAGTTCAGCCAAAAAAAAAAGGAAAAAAAGACAAAAAGGGAAAAAGAAAAAGAGAAAAAATTGAGAAAAATTTCAGTCATGCAATCGAGCAACGGGTTAGTCAGTAAGTGGTCGAAATTGACCGATTTAATTTTTGAAATATTTAATTTGATTAATATTCGACTGGAAAGTTTACCCGAAAAAATATTAAATTTTGTAGCTCGATAATTGGCGTCAACCGAGAGCTCGAGATAGCCTCAATTTGCGTATTGTCATGGAATCTCAGATAAGTAACCCTTATTTACAACAATTTGCATCGTTATGTGTGTTGATGAATTACGGATTTAATTTCCGCATAAATGAATTAAATTTTAGAAATTTGGATAAATTGTCGTAAATACTAAATTAAGCTATTTGAGAGTTTAGAACGAGACTCAATAAATATTGATGGGCCCAATTAGCCCAATAAGCCTCGATAATGTGAATAGTGAGTGAAAAACGGGCTTAAGGCCAATTAAGGCCCATTATGGTATAATTGGGCCCAATATGGGTAAACGGACCCAATGATTTAAATTAAGCCCAGAAAATATGAAATACAAATTAATTGTATTGTATTTGACCTGATGAATATGTATCTGTAGTTCTGGAGATTGGATTAGGAGCAAATCGGACTGCATGACGAGTCATCAGTGGAAAGGTCAAACTGTACTGAAAATGAGGTAAGAGAATTGTGTGAGTAGCTAGAGGTAGCTATGCGTATTTTAATAGTTTTTGTATACATTGATTATGTATGTATACACTGTTATTGTATAATGATCCTAAAAGTGGTTTAAATGATTTTAAGGATCGAAATATGTGAAAAGACTATTTTACCCCTATTGAGAGAAGTTCACCTAAGGATGGTGAAAGCATGACATGCATGAAATGCATGATTTAAGGAATTTTTCGAATTAAGAAATTTTATTGGTTTTAATCAAAACAAATCGATAGATTGGCCAGAAACTGTATAATTTCACAAGATAACACTACGTAGGTGTTATTCATATTTAATGAAATTTCTTTAGAAAACGGTCCACTATCAAGTTTATATGAAAACAGATAGTGCTGGCATACAGCTCGCACTATATCTGCGTTTGTGAATGTGCATAAAATGTGCTTGAGCAGTTGCTTGCACCGATTTGTGTGACATCATATACATGAAATGTGCTAGAGCGGTTGCTCGCACTGATTTTATGATTTGATATGCATGAGAGCTGCTGGAGACTAGCTCGCACTCTGTTTTGACTATTTTAACGGTTTTGAACTGCTTTGACTGAAATACATAAAAAGGTGCTGGAGCGATTGCTCGCACTAGTTTTAATGATTTGACATGCATGAAAGATGCTTGAGCTCAGCTCGCATCTAGTTTTGATATTAAATTACATAAAGTCGTATTGGAGTCTTGCTCGTACGTGATTTAATTGATTTAATTGCATAAAGCCGTGCTGGAATGTAACTTGCACGAGATTTGATTTAATTATGTATAAAGCCGTGCTGGAGTGTAACTCGCTTGAGATTTGATTTACTTGAGCATTTATTCGTGCTGGAGCGTTAATCGCACGAAGTTTTATATGGTTTTATAACTCATTTTAAAGTCATACTGGAGTTTTTTTCGTACGAGGTTTTCACTAAGTTTTTATACATATCCGTACTAGAGCATTGCTCGTACCTGGATTTTACTTGAATTTATAATTATTTTAAGTCGTACTGGAGTGTTGACTCGTACGCAGATTTCATTGATTTCTATGAAACTATGCTAGAGCTTCGCTCACATGAGGTTTTCTGATATCATGAATATGCATGGAGCCGTGCTAGAGCTTTGCTCGTACAGGGATTTATATTACATGCATATAGCCGTGTTGGAGCCTCCTGCAGACTGTGTGTCACAGTGAGATGATATGCTCACACGTGCATACTGAGACAGAGATGATATGGGTGGATAAGACCTATTGTAGGCACCCTTGACTGAGCTTGAGTTCACGGAGTACGTTGTACCGTGTATGTCACGCGGAGTACGCTGTGCCGTGGGGATTGTTGGAGTGGAGTGGCATTAGCCACAAGGCAGCAAGCCTTGCCCTCGCAATCCTAGTGTTATGCTGTTCTGGCGGGTAGGACGACCCACCTCCCGTTTCAGGTGTGATATCCCGTACACTAGGTACCGTGTTGCCAGGGATCACGAGGTTATGGCCATAGTCCTATGTTGTTACTGATAGTCACCTACATGTCTCACATGATATAACTATTCGTCGATAGACCAGGGTAGACCCGAGGGAGGGGTCAGGCCGTCGATTTTATGATTTTCTACTGTGATGCTAGATTTCAGATGATTTTATGATATGTGACCCTGAAAGAAGGGTGATTTTATAACCGAAGTTTTTATAATAAATATTAATGAATTGTTTTATGAGATGATTGACCCGGAAAGGTTAGTTTATATTGTAGTTTAAATGAAATGATTTGAATGCAGTAGCATGATGGTGTTTTCCATGCTTTCATTTCAAATTCATGATTTGTCTTACATGACATGAAAGAATGCATGATCTTGTTTTAATTCATGATAAGTATGATTTAAGGATGTCACATAAAATGCTATTGATGCATAAGTAATATGATTTATATGCACGAACAGTTTTATAATTAAGTCATAATGAAATACATGATTTTGTGTTTGAGAATTTTAATGAAAAGAAATGGATTTTAATGGCATGACATTATGAGCATGTAGATAGTGGATCTATCTACTTACTTGTATAATTGTCTTACTGAGCGTGTGGTTTGCTCACCCCCCTTATTTTCCCATCTTTTCAAAGCACTCGCAATAGTTAGTGAGCGACTGAGGACTTGCATCTTGGTATCCGCTGCTTCCCATCGAGAGACAGGTATACACATTTGTATAGTATTGTATCTAAATATGTAATGCACAGTACTATAAATGGATATGATGTCGGGGATGTAGAGTTATAAATACCAATGTGTATGTATTTAATCAAAGTCAAAAGATAGTAAACTCTGATATGTGAACGTGATTATGGAAACAGAATGGTAAATAGGTGAGAGGTGACTAACACCGAATCATAGCCCAATTGTTTGGTAAGATGGTCACAATGAGAGAAATGTAAGAATTAAATAATAAATGAAAAACCGAAAAATTTGATCTGATTTTTAGGTAATTTGGGTCGTGACACCTCCCCTCCTCCCAAGCCTTGGTTTTTTATTTTCCTACTTTACCTCTATTTTTCCTTTTAATTTATTTTCTTTTACATAACAGGATATCAAATGAAAAGTATCTTGATTTACATAATAGTTTTAGATCAATTGAATTATGGTTAGCCTAGTGTGAAACAAAATAAAAAACTCAATTGTTAATGGCAGCAACTTTGTGAGAGGAAAAAACAAAGATGAAAAGAGAAAAGTGAAAAAAAAACAATAATCAATAATTAAGAAAATTAAAAAAGGAAAAGAAAAAGAAAGAAAGAGACTTTTGACATTTAATTCCATTTTGAAGGAAAAGAAAGTTTTAATTTTAACCACATATTAATTTTCAATTAATGGTTAAAAAATTGTGCAAAACTAGATAGTTTTACACCAATGTAATTTGATCTCACCTCTATATATATAGAGAGAAAGAACCATTTTTTTTTTAATTTTTCACAATAACTAAACATATTTTTAAACAATATTAGAACTTTCATTTTGTTTTTCAAAAGAAATTCTATTTCGGATCAAATTGAAAAAAAAAATATATTAATTTAAGATTGCCTAATTATGAATTGACCTAACTTTAATTACTTTTTCTTAAGAGGGAATATAATTAGTAGGGTAACTACCTTACATTGTGTAGGATCAATTGATCCCACTCAATTTTTTAAAATAAATAATACAGAATTAGTCTAGAATAGTTATTATTTTTCTTATTTGAAGCTACCAAAAATTTTTAATAATTGTTAAGAAATGGGTAAAAAAATAAATTTCGTTTTTAATTTTACAATAATTATTTTAATTTGAAAATTCTAATAATTTTTTTTACTGCATGTATATGTTTGACTTATGGTGAGTTTGGAAAAAAATTATTATTTATTTCTATTATCATTTACTAATAATATTTTTTAAAATTATTATAATTTTGATTTGATGTTTGTTTCTTATGGAAGTTATTTCTTCCCAATGTTGTCATCACACTCTTCTGCCATAGACCTTTTTCTTAATTACTTCTATAATATATATTATATATGAGTTTAATCTACTTTATAAATCAAGCCCTCGATAGATCGATCTTATGCTTGAAAAATATCGTGAAAATGAGAGATTTAAGAGGACAAGATCGATCTCCACCAAATGCAGATCGATCTCATCAAGCCATTTCTATAAAAAAAAAAGCAGTTGAAATCTACAATCCACAGAAACAACCCCCATTTCCTCCATTTTCAATCTAAAACCTAGCTTTCTCACTCCTAAATCCACCCATTTTCATAAAGATTTGAGGGAAAGCTATTAGATACAAAGTTGTTCACATCAAAGAGAAGAGCAACATAGCTTAGAGTCAGCACCCCATTTGTTAAATTGAAGGAGTAAGGGACATTTTCATTTGGAGCTAGAAGAGAAACTAGATTTGTAAATTTCTAATACTTCAGCCCAAGTACATTTGTCTATTTATTGATTTTAGAGTTGATTTATATGTGTATTGATGGTTAAAACTACCTAGGATGTGATGGAACTAGTGTGACCTAGAAAATAAAATGAATCTAGTGTGAGAAAATGTGAAGTTGGTGATTTATGGGATTATGCTAAGTTGTTATTGAAGTAATGAGAACGATTTGAGATGGTTAAATGAAGCCACATTTTGAGGATAGTCAATTTATGGAAATGAGTATATAAGATGTTTGATGAAATGCCATGATGAAGTAAATGATGAAATAGAAACACTATGAGCTTAATATCGAATTAATATCGATTTAGTACAAATCAATAGGCCTAAAAGAATCAATAGACTCGAGATATGAGTAGAGCAATAAAAAACTAGGCCTTATGAGTGTTAATGGAGGCTATAGGTTGAATCAACTATAGCAAACAAAGAGTTGTGTAGTATTGAACTAAATTGGTGCGATATACGATTTTATGCAGTTTCGAAGAATTCGTTGGAGACGAATCGAACCGTACAAGTAAGCAGCTTTAAGGAAGTGAAATCATGCGACTCGATTCTAGGTAAGGGAATTTTGTGAGTATATATAGATAGCTACTCGTACTTTGAACTCGTGGGTGAATATAGGGCATTATAAATCACATGATTGTTTAAGAAAATGATTGTTGATATGCGTGAATAGCTACAAGTATTTGTATGGGATTTGGTTTTGAAGCAAATTTTATAAAAAGGGATAGTAAGGCTGATAATTGCATGAATCACGTGTTTTGATATTTACTAACACACATTTCCTTGTTTTGAACAAAATAATGGATAGGTTGGCTAAAGTTTATATGCTTTTGAGAATTAGCACATGTGAGGTGCTAAACACGATTTTGAGATTGTTTTGGTTGATTATGAGCCGCCTATCGTGTTTATGTGAATTAAATCATGCTGGAGCCTCGCTCGTACAGGATTTTGATGCTTTCACTTGTATAAAATGTGCTGGAGCTTAGCTCACACCTTGATTTGATTGTGATGATGTTTTAAAAATCATACTGGAACTTCTACTCGTACGTGGATTTCTTCATGTTTTTATGCATAAATGTCATATTAGAACGTTACTCGTATGAGGATAATTATTGATGATGCATGAATCATGCTAGAGCTTAGCTCGTACAGGTTTTCACACTATGGTATGTATGTTACCGTGGATGAGGGTAATACGAATTGGTGTTCAGGGAACCCAAAAGGGACGAGCAAGGCCATGAGGGGCTAGGACCTGACATTAAAACAAAATACTCCCACGTGCACATGAGACTAAGTATGTTACACGTGATATGGGGTAGATAAGACCTACAGCTGGCACCCCCAACCATGATATGGGTCCGCGGAATACGTTGTATCGCGTATATCACATGGAGTACGCTGTACCGCGTGGTTGAGAAACTGATGAGAAAGTCGGCAAAGAACTAACCCACCTTCATTCCAGCATGATGCCCCGCACACTGGAATCCGTGTGGTCTGAGATGATTTATGACATAGTTGGCTAACATAGTCCATTGAGATATAGTGACCTATCTCACCTAATATTACATAGTATCACATGGTTTTTATACATGAGTGTGATTGTCCAGGGTGGACCCGAGGGAGGGGTCGAGCCTTATGGGATTTTGATTGAGAAATGATAATGATATTGGTGATAGAAAAAAAATTATTGTGATGGGATTTTAACGTGGTTTGAGAAAGAGATGAATTTATAAAGGATGTTTCTTAAATGAATTTCCCTTTTATGATGAGTTTTAATGAGACTGAACATGAGATGGTTTTACATGTTGATATTTCCATGTTTTATGCATATTTACATGATTTTCAATACGTGATATATGTATATACATGTAGCATAGTTTTATTTCCTCATGCTCCAATTATAAACGATTTATGCATAACACTATCAGCATGTAGATAGAGTAGTTATCTACCATGCTTGCATTATTGCCTTACTGAGCGTGTGGTTGCTCATCCCTCTCTACTTTCCCCTCTCTACAGAGCATACATAGCAGCTCAGTGACGACTGAGGCATTGTATTTTGGGCTTCCGCTGCTTTCATTGCCAAAAGGTATACACATAGGAATTCTTTTTGTATCTAAACATGTAAAGGTGCAGTAGTCATTTTGTATTGTAATATGAGGGATGTAAAAGTTAGAAAACGTGTCATGTATATGTGAATAACTTAACTTTCAAATGAATGACACTTCTTTTAATTAATTCGAGAATGAATGATGAGTGATGATTATTATTGACTCACAAGCCAACTGTGTAGTGGTGAGCTTGCTTACGACCGGGTAAGAAAAGAAAAATGTAAAAAAATTATAGTGATTTTCGGTTAAAAAGGATAAAATGAGTCGTGACACCGTGATTGGTATCAGAGCTGAGTTAGCCTGATGTGAATCAATAATAAAATGTAAGAAAATTACACCCCATATTACTGTTCTTTTATTTAGATATAACTGTGTATACCGTGATGGATTGAGTCTAATAAATGATTGTGGATACAGGAAGTTAGGTCGTATGCCTATTACGCGTCGAGGTAGAGGGGCAGGTGCACGTGCTAGAGGCCATAGAGGTGGGCCTGAGAGCTGTTCTGAGCCACAGACTGACCAGGCTCCTCAGAACCCTGTTGAGAGACCAGGGGATATTGAGGCACGTTTTGCTAGGATAGAGCAAATTATTGAGAGCCTAGTGGAGATAGTCACATAGGCATTAGTTGCTGGAGATAGACGAGGTCCCACAGCGCAGCCTACTACTACTGGACAGGTAGCTGCAGAGGCGGTGAGACCTCAGGCTATTGAGACGGTGACACCTCTAGTACAGGATACGGCTTCACCTATCGTATCACTGCAGAGCAATAATGATTTGGGGTATGATTGCGAGCTGAGTAGGCTACGCCAGTTTCAGGAGTTGAAACCTCCAATGTTTAGAGGGGTAAAGAACCCAATGATTAAGAGGATTGGGTCTATGAGATGGAGAAATTGTGTAGATTTTTTCGATGTACCTCAGCAGAGAAAGTGGCCTTTGTCTATTTATGTTGAAAGGTGAGGCAAAGCACTAGTGGAGATCCACCGAGTCTATTTTGAGAGCTCGACACTCCGAGATCACTTGAGAGATATTCTTGGAGGCCTTTAGAAGGCAGTACATCTCAGCCACCGCACAGAGGAAATTGTGAATGGAATTTATGAATTTGGTTCAGGGGAACCGTACTGTGGATGAATATGAGTCGAGATTCATGTCTTTAGGGAGATATGACCCGGATACGATGGGTAGTGAAACTCGAAAGATTCAAAAGTTCGTTGATGAATTGAGATTGGCCATCCAGACTAAGCTAGCCCCATTTGACATACTTACTTATGAGGAGGTTGTACACAAGGCTCAGTTATGCGAGCATGATTTTGAGCGGAATGCCTCCGAGCTTGGGAAGATTAGTGTAAGAAGAGACAGAGATCGGAAGAGATCCGGGATGGATAGAGTGGCCAGGAGAGAAGGCCAAAGATCTTTCGAGAAGAGGCCTAAGATTGAGGAAGTGCAGGAGAGAGCTGCTAGATCTCCTGTGTACTCGGCTTTGATTGCACCAAGTGATATAATTATTGGAGGACCACAGCCTACTACTGATCAGTGTAGGAGATGTGGCAGATGCCATGGGAATAGACCATGTCAGATGCCCCCTGTTTCATGTTATAGGTGTGGAAAGCTCAGACATATTTCGAGGTACTGTTTTGAGATGGCTGAGATTGCCTCACAGAATGGCAAAGAGGCAGAGAGAGCTCCAGTTGAGATAGCTGCCTCGAGGATGAGGGCTACAACTGAGGAAAAGGGGAAACAGGCAATGGGTGTGAGCAGAGGATGAGTGCACGTAGTGGACCAGGACATGACAGACGCATCTACTGATGTGATTAAATGTACCATCCAAATCTTTGATTTAGAAGCATTGGTATTGTTTGATCCTGATGCCACACATTCCTTCATATCGCCTTTCTTTGCAAATAAATTGTTGAAGCATGTGAAACCTACATTGTTTAACAAAATGTTGATGATTTCCACACCCATGAACGATAGTCAATTAACTGAGCATGTATGTAGGGATTGTAAATTGAAGATAGAGGGAAAGGAAATGGTAGCCAATTTAATTTTATTGAATATGAATGACTTTAATGTAATCTTAGGAATAGACTGGTTAGTTGCCAATCATGTTGTTATGGATAGTCATACTAAAACATTGATGTTTCTAGAGATAGAAAATCATGTTGTAAGATTTGTGAAATGAAATGAAAGAACATAACCATGATAAATGAAAAAAGTATGATTTTATTTAACCTATTTGAGAGATGAATTTATTTGTTTATGTTGAATATTAATGTGATGACTTGTGACACTAACAGTGGAAAGAATGATGTGAAGGGTTCATTGCATAGGTGGTTGACATAGATAAGGCACACCCAAAATTAAGAGACATACCAGTGATTGCAGAATTTCCTGATGTCTTTCTAGAAAATTTAGTAGGGCTACCACCTAAAAGGGAAATGGAATTTTGCATAGAGTTAGTGCTTGGTACCGAGCCTATATCTAAACCACCATATAGAATGGCATCAATTGAGTTGGAAGAGCTAAAGAAACAGCTGCAAGAGTTGTAAGAGAATAGGCTTATTAGACCGAGTGTCTCACCTTGGGCAGCACCGATTCTGTTTGTAAGGAAGAAGGATGGAAGCCTCAGACTATGTATAGATTACCGGTTGTTGAATAAGGTCACCATTAAGAACAAGTACCCCTTTCCACGCATAGAGGATTTGTTAGATCAGCTTCAGGGAGCACATGTCTTTTCTAAGATAGATCTGCGGTCAGGGTATCATCAGTTGAGGATACGAGGTGGAGATGTACCTAATACAACATTTCATACCCCTTATAGCCACTACGAGTTTTTGGTTATGCCATTCGGATTGACGAATGCCCCCACAACATTTATGGCACTGATGAATGATGTATTCAAGCCATACCTGGACAAGTTTGTGATTGTGTTTATAGATGATATATTGGTTTATTCTAAGTCCAGGGAAGATCATGACCAGCATTTGAGGTTAGTTCTACAGACCCTCCGAGAGAAAGAGTTTTATGCCAAACTCAGCAAGTGGAACTTTTGGTTAGAACAAATCTCATTTATGGGCCATATTGTGTCGAAGGATGGGGTATCAGTGGATCCATCCAAGATAGAGGCAGTTGTACAATGGGAATAACCCAAGACAGTTACTGAGATCAAAAGTTTTCTGGGATTGACAGGGTATTATCGAAGATTTGTTGGCGGTTTCTCCATACTAGCTGTGTAAGACCTATATTTTGGATGTAAACTTTATGAAATCATGAGTATGGTGATGTATTTACAATGTAAAGCATAAGTGATGTAAGTCTATGGATTCGATGTACATACCTGTAATATGAGTTTCTAATGTACACACAAGTTTCATTTTATACAAATATGGAGGAAT
This sequence comes from Firmiana major, assembly GCA_033439115.1. Classification (NCBI taxonomy): domain Eukaryota; kingdom Viridiplantae; phylum Streptophyta; class Magnoliopsida; order Malvales; family Malvaceae; genus Firmiana; species Firmiana major. The sequence goes on from CM065909.1 coordinate 6,947,393, forward strand.
GGACTTTTATGAGTGATAAATGTGATTAGAGCTCAAAATGAGTAGTGTAGCAAATGGAATGAAGTTGCATGAATTGCATAAGTAATTGTACTTCCATTTGGCTATGAATTGTTGACCTTTGGTTATATAATGAATGCATACAAGTTTCAATGTGTATGAGGTATGAATGTAAGACCCGTACTTTGGATGTAAACTTTATGGAATCATGAGTATGGTGATGTATTTTCAATGTAAAGCATGAATGATGTAAGTCCATGGATTCGATGTACATACTCGTAATATGAGTTTGTGATGTTGACACGCCCTAAAGGAAATGTCCGCAAGTGCACGAGTTGTACAAGTAATAATGGGATTTGAGTCCCGAGTTATCGTCCCACAGAAAAGTTAACTAGCCTAATTAACTACAGGTTAATCTTACCCTAAGTATATCCTAGCAAATTAAGAAATTAAAGGGAGTAATCTACATGGCTAAAATTAAAAATACTGAAAGCAATAAAATAATAAAACTATAAAATAAAGAAAATAAAACCGAGCAAAATTACTTACAGTGCTCCATGCAATTAAAATAAAAAACCTACAAAAGAAATTAAAACAGTTAAAACTAATTAACGCAATTAAAATAAAATGCAATTATGAAAATAAAGCAATAAAATTAAACTACAATTAAACTAACCTAAAATGCAATTTTAAACTACTTAATCAAAATATAATTTAAACTAAACTAAAACTTAATGAAAATAAAGACTAAATTAAAAATGCTTGACACACATTTAATCTTGATTAACTCTAAATGCATCTAAACTAAAATAAAATCCTAAAACATTTAATATAAAATTAACTACTAACTAAAAATTAACACTACAAATAAACATGCAAAAATAATAAAACTAACCTACCATTATAATTAACTAAACAAACTAACTAACAACTAACAAATGCAGGAAAATGGATTAATTGCTACAATGCACTAGCCAAACAAGCCTTAACCAATTTAAATCAACAAAATCCCTCCATTCACTGTTCATATCTTCAATTTGCATATTTTCATTTCCAGGTGCTTCGGTCTGTCCAGGCGTGCTGCTGTTTGCTACCAACTCTGCCTCGATTTTTGGCTGCCAACTACCCCAACACTTGCTTGCTATCGGTTCAGGCCAGGCATGTCCTGTCCATGCCTCTCGGTTCAGTGCTTCTGCTCCATGCCTCTCGGGTTTAGCCTGCACGTTTCCACCTGCTTCAAGCTGTGTTTTTTGCATCTGCCAGGCGTGTCCAGCTTCATGTTTTCGGGTCTGCCTTCTCACCAACCCTGCCTCGGTTTCGTGCATTTCTTCATTTCCAACTTCAGCAATAACAGCCCCTGGCATACTACATCGTCTCTGTTTCCAGCAAGTCTCGGTGCTGTCCGTGAGCTTCTGCCCCAGACCTTGTACTGGTTCTGCTCCTGGCTGCTCTCGGCTATGTCCTCTGCTCCAGGTTGATCTCGGTCTTCTGCTTTACTTCAGGACAATGAATAGCTTCACTTCAAGCTTAAGAGAAAATAAAAGCCAAAAATGAAGATGAACAATAATGGAAACATAGAACAGGGGAGAACAGAGGAAAGATGATTAATTAAAGAAATACTAGATCAAAAGCATAAATATAACATGCAAAAGGAAGTAAACACGCATGAAGCAGAAAATAAAGTCTGGACAAAAATCAAACAGGATCGGTCTCCTTGCTACCCGCGTCGTTCCTGGCACTGGAATCAGTGGCCATGCTACCCCGTTCAACTTTGCTAACTGATCGCATGAAGCAGAGATACAAGATTGGCCATGATAATGCAATGGAAGAATACATCCACGGTTTGAGAAAGACTGCTGTGGATCAACAGCTTCTCACAACCACATCCAGTTGCCTTATCAACTCATAGACCATACAGACCGAGGCATCATTGAATAATCAATCTGCATGTGCATGGACAGTAGAAAAACATACTAAAACCAGAATATAAAGATAACCCGAGACTAGTAAAAATATAGATTTTTCGTCAAACAAAAAAAAACATAAGCAATTTGAACAAACCGAGAAGAAGGATGAGCAAAATGAGGCTGCAAATAAAACATGAAAAGCTATTCATAAAAGATAACAAATGAAGATTAACATTAACAGTAAAATAGAAAATGGTTTTTGGGAAAAGCTTCTAAAAAAATAAAAACTAAACTAATCTAACTAAGCTACTCTAACACTACTTCATCATTAACACTAATCCTAACTTACACTACTCCTACTTACATCTACTTCTACTCCTAAAATTACATCCCCTTTCAATTGCCATCCTTTCCTATTTATAAACACACTAGAGGTAAAATTATAATTTTTCCATCCTAGATGAGTTGGCTTTTTTTTGGCCACTTGTCTGCACACCATTGGCTCTTTGAAAAGATATTTTCATGTTATCGATCTTCTTGTCCAATTGGATGTGCTTGTGTTGTCCCCGTGGCTCAATCTCGATTTTAGCCCAATTTCGATCCATTTTCTACCGAAATATTCAAAATTCATCCGGATTTAATTTATCTGCAAACATGAGAATTTTAATTAAATAAAGGGGATAATTAACAAAATAAATTGGGGATTCAAATAATTAATTAGAAAATTAAGCACATATAATTCTAAAAAAATAGAATTATCACACCCCCAAACTTGAGCTTTTGCTTGTCCTCAAGCAAAACAAAATGATTGTAGGAATGACAAGTACAAAACACAATAATTTCTCCAATATTATCCTCAACGAAAAAGTACAGACTATGAAATCAAAGACTCACAATTACAAGTCCAGCACTTAAAATTATTCAATCATAAGTCAAGGTACATTATTCGGATCAGATTATGCAAACACAGTGAATGCAAAGTCAATGACATGTGATCATTCACATAAGTTTGTTTTTCATTAATCTCTCCACTAATGTAGTCACACTTAACCAAAGATTAATAGGACTTCATTAAGCTTGTAATGTAAGGCTGGGGCTAAGGTATGATAAAGTCGATTTAGGTTTAATTACCCCTTAACATGCATTACTTCTAGGATCTATAATGTAAGAGCTCTAATCATTTCTCCCAAACTTATTTCTTTTGCTAAACATTTTTTTTTGAATTTTTCTTCTTTCTTCTTTTCTTTTACTTTTTTTTTTACATACTCCTTTACTATCACTTAATACCCATATAGCTCACAATATATCCTAATAACTTTTCATGCTTTTGGGGTAAGGGATAGGAACAAAGTATTTAAGCTAACGAAAATAACGTAGGTATATTTACAGAGAAAAGCTTATTTGGCCCAATTGGGTGACTAGGGGTAGAATATGTACAAGGATAGCTAGAATGGCTCAAACGATCCGAAGATAGCCTAAATCATCTCCCTAATTAAGTGTGATCTAATATTTCACCTTGAGATCAGATCAAACAAATTCTAGAATATGATACACAAAATCAACTGAGCAAATGCAATCCTATGGACAAAATCAACTGAGCAAATGCAATCCTATGTACACATAAGCTTTCTCTAAATAAATATACCGATTCATGACATGACATGTGCATAAGATGAGACAATCACAATCAGAATTAAGACAAATTCAAGAATTCAACTTCATGCTTTTCCTATAATCATGCTTCTCAGTCAATCAAAATCAGACTAAATCATGGGGTCATATCATCGGAATATGGGAAAACTACATGCTAAGCACTAAATCATCCCAAAATCAAGCAATTTAAGCTCATATTATCGAAAAAATTTTAAAAATTCTTTCTCAGATTTTTGAAAAAATTTTAAAAATTTATCCAATTTTTCACAAAATTGCTCAAGTGATATCCCCTCCCCCAAACTTAAAGTGCACAGTGTCCTCAGTGTGCAGATAATATAAGAATTTAAGCTCAAGAATAGAGTACTCCCTTTCTGATAATGATGAACAACTGAAGCTTGATTGAAAGCATAAAACTAGAAAATAAACTTGCAAAATAAACAAAGAAAGAAACAACAGAAAGGAAAAAGAAAAATGAACTATATACAAAGTGAAAAGAAAAACACAGCCACTTCAAATGCAGCTGAAGAAGACAACACTTAACAGCAGGGTGAAAAGTAGGAGGATTAGCCAAAGTGGTGACAGAATGTTAACAATTAAATCCTCCTGAGCCCTATCTACTTCCTTCTTTCTCTCAGATTTCTTATGCTTAAGCCTTAAATCCTCCTTAACATCCATTTTAAAACATTCTTGAGAGTCATCAGGGAGCTTCAAAGGTTTGAAAATATTAAACTTTACTTCCTGATCTTAGACTCTCATCATTAACTCCCCCTTTTGTACATCAATTACTGTTCTACCAGTCAATAGGAAAGGTCTACCTAGTATAATGGGGGACTTCCATGTCTTCCTCCATATCCAAAACAATAAAATCTGCAGGAAAAATAAACTTGTCCACCTTTACTAAGATATCCTCAATAACCCCCTTTGGATATTTAATGGATCGATCGGCTAACTGAAGGGTCACTGTGGTAGGCTTGACATCCCCTATTCCTAACTTATGATAGATAGACAATGGCATTAAATTTATATTAGCTCTTAAATCACACAGGGTTCTACCAAAGAATAAATTTTTAATAGTACAGGGTATGGTAAAACTCCCGGGATCCTTGAGCTTGGGGGTAATCTCCTTTGGATAATGGCACTACATTCCTTAGTTAAGGCCACCGTCTCATATTCTTCCAATCTTCTCTTCCTCGAGAGGATATCCTTCAGAAACTTCACATAACTTGGCATTTGCTCTAAGGCATCTGCAAAAGGAATGTTGATGTGAAGCTTCTTAAAAACCTCAAGAAATTTAGCAAATTATTGTTCCAATTTTTGATTTTGGAACCTTTGAGGAAAATGTACTAGTGGTCTAACTAGAGGAAATGTAGTTGGAACCTGTGTACCATCAGAGAATGAGGAAGGCTGTGAAGTAGAAGAAGGTATAGATGAAGAAGTGCCTAGCTTAGATTCTTTTGCAGCTTGATCCTGATGTTCCTGCTCTTTCTGAGCTGCTTGTTGAGAACTTACGGATTCTTCAACTATTTGCTGTTCAGGTTGGGACTTAACTTGTGGCTCCTCTAGCTCTTTGTCGCTCCAAAAGATGATAGATTTTACATGTTGTTTACCCTCTCTTTGCCTAATAGGATTAGCTTTAGTGTTACTAGAAAGGGTCCCTTGAGGACGTTGGCTAAGAGCATTTGCTATTTGTCCTACCTGAACCTCTAAGTTCTTAATTGAAGCAGCTTGATTTTACAGGATCGTTGAGAATATTTCCTCAAGCGAGGGCTTCTTCTCAGATGCTGGTGCGTGGTAGTGTTGGGGCTGGATAAGTGGTGGTGGTGGTGGTGATTGATGGAAGTAAGATGGATGATGCTGAAATTGTGGTCGGGATGGTTGATGAGGCGGATGATATGGAAATTGTGACTGTGGTTGTACATGAACCGGTGGAGCTTGAAAACTAGGGGGTTCTACAGGTCTAGAGTTAGAAGTTTGCCCTTGGTTTTGGCTCCAGGAGAAGTTAGGTGTTTGGAAAAGGGTTGTTCTGTTACTTCTGAAGTGGAGCAACATACTGAACAAATTCTAGGTTGAGCGGACACCTATCTATAGAATGGGTACCACTACACAGCTCGCAGGAAAGAAAAGGACTTTGGACAAAAAACAATGGGTTAGGATTAGTGGAAGGATTATGTTGGGTACTGAGCGACTCTACCTTCTTCGTAAGATTAGCAATTTGAGAGGTCAAGGTAGACAGTGTGTCAAGCTCATAAATACCCACTGATTTCTTTGATAATTGCCTCTCTGAGGACCATAGATAGTTGTTAGCCGCCATCTTGTCTAAAAGCTCATATGCTTCCTCCTCTGTTTTGTACATTAGCGCTCCACTCGCAGCAGCGTCAACAATGGTCCTATTCTGGCTTGTAAGTCCATTGTAGAAGGTTTGGACTTGCAGCCACAAAGGTAGGCCATGGTGAGGGCACTTCCTAAGAAGCTCCTTATATCATTCCCATGCTTCGTAAAGAGATTCAGAGTCGTACTGGGTAAAAGAAGATATATTACTATGGAGTTGGGCCATTTTAGAGGGAGGGAAAAACTTAGATAGAAATTGATGGGCTAACTCGTCCCATGTAGAAATGGATCCTGGAGGTAGGGAGGTTAACCAGTGTCTCGCCCTATCCCTAAGTGAGAAGGGGAATAATCTAAGCCTAAGCGCATCATAAGATAATCCATTATGTTTGAACGTGTTGCACAAGTCCAAGAATTGCCCAAGGTGAGCATGTGGGTCATCGTGTGGAAGCCCACTGAACTGCAAAGAGGTCTGGATCATCTGGAGGATGGAAGGCTTAATTTCAAAATTGTTTGCATGGACAGCTGGTGGCCTAATGCCGGAATAATAACCTCCAATAGTCGGTATTGCATAATCTCCAACGGTCTTAATTTCCCTATTTTCTGTCATGATGCTTTGCAGCGGAGCTATAAATTTCCTAGAATCCTTTCAAATTTTTCTAAGAGTGCGTTTGATTTTAGGATCTAGAGGAAAGCAATTAAAACTTCTGGCTCTATGCATGCAATCATCGAAAAGTCCTTAGAAAATTCTTTAAGTTTTTCAATTTTTCAATTTTCTTTTTGATTTTAATTTTTCAATTAACTAAACTAGATTAAATATTTACAACCTAAATATTTACAAGCTAGAATTACACCTAAGCATAATTTCACCGATATTAATTAACGACTAATTAAGACTTCCCCGATAACGGCGCCAAAAACTTGACACACCCTAAAGGTAATGTCCGCAAGTGCACGGGTCGTACAAGTAATAATGGGATTTGAAACCCGAGTTATCGTCCCAAAGAGAAGTTGACTAGCCTAATTAACTACCGGTTAATCTTACCCTAAGTATATCCTAGCAAATTATGAAATTAAAGGGAGTGATCTACATGGCTAAAATTAAAAATACTGAAAGCAATAAAATAATAAAACTATAAAATAAAGAAAATAAAACCGAGCAAAATTACTTACAGTGCTCCACACAATTAAAATAAAAAACCTATAAAAGAAATTAAAACAGTTAAAACTAATTAACGCAATTAAAATAAAATGCAATTATGAAAATAAAGCAATAAAATTAAACTACAATTAAACTAACCTAAAATGCAATTTTAAACTACTTAATCAAAATGCAATTTAAACTAAACTAAAACTTAATGAAAATAAAGACTAAGTTAAAAATGCATGAAACACATTTAATCTAAATTAACTCTAAATGCATCTAAACTAAAATATAATCCTAAAACATTTAATATAAAATTAACTACTAACTAAAAATTAACACTACAAATAAACATGCAAAAATAATAAAACTAACCTACCATTATAATTAACTAAACTAACTAACTAACAACTAACAAATGGATGAAAATGGATTAATTGCTACAATGCACTAGCCAAACAAGCCTTAACCAATTTAAATCAACAAAATCCCTCTATTCACTATTCATATCTTCAATTTGCATATTTTCATTTCCAGGTGCTTCGGTCTGTCCGGGCGTGCTGCTGTTTGCTACCAACTCTGCCTCGGTTTCTGGCTGCCAATTGCCCTAACACTTGCTTGCTCTCGGTTCTGGCCAGGTGTGTCCTATCCATGCCTCTTGGTTCAGTGCTTCTGCTCCATGCCTCTCGGGTTCAGCCTACATGTTTCCACCTGCTTCAAGCTGCGTTTTCTGCATCTGCCAGGCTTGTCCAGCTTCATGTTTTTGGGTCTGCCTTGTCACCAACCCTGCCTTGAGTTTGTGCATTTCTTCATTTTCAACTTCAGCAATAACAGCCCTGGCATACTGTATCGTCTCTGTTTCCAACAAGTCTCGGTGCTGTCCGTGAGCTTCTGCCCTAGACCTTGTACTGGTTCTGCTCCTGGCTGCTCTCGACTGTGTCCTCTACTCCAGGTTGATCTCGGTCTTCTACTTTACTTCAGGACAATGAACAGCTTCACTTCAAGCTTAAGAGAAAAGAAAAGCCAAAAATGAAGATGAACTGTAATGGAAACATAGAACAGGGGAGAACAGAGGAAAGATAATGAATTAAAGAAATACTAGAACAAAAGCATAAATATAACATGAAAAAGGAAGGAAACACGCATGAAGTAGAAAATAAAGTCTGGACGAAAATCAAACAGGATCGGTCTCCTTGCTACCCGCGTCGTTCTTGGCACTGGAATCAGTGGCCATGATACCCCGTTCAACTTTGCTAACTGATCGCATGAAGTAGAGATACAATATTGGCCATGATAATGCAATGGAAGAATACATCCACAGTTTGAGAAAGACTGCTGTGGATCAGCAGCTTCTCACAACCACATCCAGCTGCCCAATCAACTCATAGACCATACAGACCGAGGCATCACTGAATAATCAATCTACATGTGCATGGACAGTAGAAAAACATACTAAAACCAGAATACAAAGGCAACCCGAGACTAGTAAAAATATAGATTTTTCGTCAAACAAAAAAACATAAGCAATTTGAACAAACCGAGAAGAAGGTTGAGCAAAATGAGGCTGCAAATAAAACATGAAAAGCTATTCATAAAAGATAACATATGAAGATTAACATTAATAGTAAAATAGAAAATGGTTTTCGGGAAAAGCTTCTAAAAAAATAAAAACTAAACTAATCTAACTAAGCTACTCTAACACTACTTCAACACTAACACTAATCCTAACTTACACTACTCCTACTTACATCTACTTCTACTCCTAAAATTACATCCCCTTTCAATTGCCATCCTTTCCTAGTTATAAACACACTAGGGGTAAAATTGTAATTTTTCCATCCTAGATGAGTTGACATTTTTTTTGGCCACTTGTCTTCACACCATTGGCTCCTTGTAAAGATATTTCCATACCATCGGTCTTCTTGTCCAATTGGATGTGCTTGTGTTGTCCCCGTGGCTCAATCTCGATTTTAGCCCAATTTCGATCCATTTTCTACCGAAATATTCAAAATTCATCCAGATTTGATTTATCTGCAAACATGAGAATTTTAATTAAATAAAGAGGATAATTAACAAAATAAATTAGGGATTTAAATAATTAATTAGGAAATTAAGCACAAATAATTCTAAAAAAATAGAATTATCAGATGTACATACAAGTTTCATTTTATATAAATATGAAGAAATGGGCTTTTATACGTGATGAATGTGATTGGAACTCAAAATGAGTAGTGCAGCAATTTGAATGAAGTTGCATGAATTGCATAAGTAATTGGACTTCCATTTAGCTATGAATTGTATACCTTGGATTATATATATTATGCACACAAGTTTTAATGTGTATAAGGTATGAATGGATACCAATTGCAAGCTTCAAAGATAGATGAATGAGAAAATGACCATGACAGCAAAATGTATGAAATTGGGTATGAGTTGCTGCAGAAAAATCTAGAAATATGACGGCCAGATCGATCTCATAGGATGAGAGATCGATCTGGAAGAGCCAAAAATGCTCTTACTTAAGCAATGGAATAAGACAGATCGATCTCCAAAGGAGCTAGATCCATCTGCTAAACATTCTGTAATGAGAAGATTGATTTTGGTGTAGAAGATCGATTTCCTTAGCTCCGGGGTTGGAGTAGATCGATCTCCCTTAGAAGCAAATCAATCTCCTTAAGCTACTGTCTGGTACAGATCGATCTCAAGCACTCGACATATCGATCTCATGCATTCAAAATTAACGTGAAAATGAGTGATTTAAGGGGGCAAGATTGATCTCAAGCTTTGACAGATCGATCTTATTGAGCAATTTCTATAAATAAGAGCAGTGAAATCTGTAAATCACGAAAACAAACCCCCATTTCTTCCATTTCAACCCAAAACCTAAATTTATCTCTCTAAAATCAGCCCAATTCCAGTAAGAATTGAAACGAAGCTGTTAGATATAAAGTTGTTCAAATCCAAGAGGAAAATAACATAGTTTGATATCAAAACCTCATTGTTGGATTAAAGGAGCAAAGGGCATTTTCATTGGAGCGAGAGGAGAAACTAGATTTGATAAGTTTCTAACACTTCAGCCCAAGTACATTATCTATTTATTGATTTTGGAGTAGATTGGTATGAATATTTAGGATAGAAACCATCTAGAAAACAATGGAACACTTATAACCTATATTATGTCTAGTGTGAGAAAATGTGGTTTGGAGGAGTTGATGAATTATGAGTTATACTAATTGTTGTTGAAGTAATACGAATGATTTAAGATGAATAAATGAAGCCATATTGTAAGTTTAGAGAAATTATGAGCGTTAATGGAGACTATAAGTTGAATTAACTATAGTAAATGCAAGAGTGCTGTAATGTGAATTAAATTGATGCGATATACACCCTTATGCAGTTTCGGAGAGTTCGCGGGAGCCAAAACGGACCACACGAGTAAGCAGCTCTAAAAAAGTGGAATCACGCGGCACGATTCGAGGTAAGGGAATTCTATAAGTATATAGAGGTAGCTGCTCGTATTTTATGGGTAAATATAGGGTGTTGTAAAATGCATGATGGTTTGGAAAAGTGATTGATGTTGTATGTGAAATAACTATGAGTATGTATACGATTTGGTTTTCGACATGGTTCTTGAGAAAGGGATAGTAAGGCTAATAATTGCATAAGTCACGTGTTTTGAATGTTCTTACGAAACACAATGCTTTGTTTTGAGTAAAGTAATGGATAGGCTGACTAGTATTTGTATGACATTGTGAAATAGCCTATGTGAGGTGCTAACCATGTTTTGAGATGGTTTTGAATGTATATGAGTCATCTATCGTGTTCATGTTATTTAAATCGTGTTGGAGCCTCGCTCGCGCTAGATTTTGATGTCTTCATTTGCATGAAACGTGCTAGAGCTTAGCTCGCACCTTGATTTGATTTGTGATGATGTTCTATAAACCGTACTGGAGGTATGCTCGTATGTGATTTTTCTCATTTTTATGCACAAAGGTCGTACTAGAGTGTTGCTCGTATGAGGTGGTTTAGTTATGATGCATAAACCATGCTAGAGCTTAGCTCGCACGAGTTTTCACACTGTGGTACGTATAATGCCATGGAAGTTGGTAAAATCCTCAAGCCCTACATCCTCAAGCCAGAGTGGGCAGAGAGGCTCTGTTCTGTAGGGAGGCTCTCTTACGGAAGGATCCTTAAGCCAACATCCTTAAGTAGGGAGGCTCTATTCGGTAGGGAGGCTCTTCTTCATGGGTACGAAAAGCTCTTGGCAGGGGGTAGATAAGACCTAAGGCTAGCACCCCCAACCATGAATAGGTTTGCGGAGTACGATGTATTGCGTGGTAATTTTGTGATGAGAGAGTCTAGCGAAGGACCAACCCCCTTTGTACCAGAACGATACCCCGCACACCTGGATGCGTGTGGTCTGGGATTATTTATGGCATAGTTGGTTAACATAGTCTGTTGAGATATAGTAACTTGTCTCATTTGATATTACATAGTACCCTATGATTTTAATACCTAAGTGTAAATGTGATTGTCCAGCGTAGACCCGAGGGAGGGCTCGAGCCTTGTGGGATTTGTGATTTAAGGAAATGATAAATTGATTTATGATGAGATTTAATGACTTGAGCATGAGATGATTTGACATGTTGATATTTCCATGTTTTATGTCTATTTACATGATTTTCAGTACACGATATATGTATATACATGTGTCATTTTATTTCCTCATGCTCCAATTATAAACGATTTATGCATAACGTTATCAGCATGTAGATAGAGTAGTTATCTACCATGCTTGCATTATTACCTTACTGAGCGTGTGGTTGCTCATTCCTCTCTATTTCCCCCTCTGCAGAGCGTGCATAGTGGGCCAATGAGGATTGAGGCGTTTTGTTGAGTCATCTGCTGCATCTCCATCTCTAAGAGGTATATACACAGAGATTTTTTTTGTATCTAAATAATGAACCAGCATAGTAGTCAATTTGTATTGTAATGTGGGGGATGTAAAAGTTAAAAAACATGTCATGTATAACATAACTTGAAATGAATGACACATCTTTTAATTATTTGAGAATGAATGTTGTGGGAGGTTTATTATTGACTCACAGCCCAACTATGTAGTGGAGAGTTTGTTCATGACCGGGTAAGGAAAGGAAAACGCAAAAAGTTTATTGTGATTTTTCGGTAATGAAGGGATAAAATGGGTTGTGACAGAGATTGGTATCAGAGCTATGTTGGACTGATGTGAGTCAGTAATAAAACGTAGAAAAAGTTCATCCTCATATTACTGTGCTTTTGTTTTGATATAACTGTGTATACCGTGATGGATTGAGTCTAATAATGATTTTAAATATAGGAAGTGAGGCATTATGCTAGTTACGCGCCAAGGTAGAGGGGCGGGAGCACATGCTAGAGGCTGTAGAGGTAGGCCTGAGAGCCGTGCAGAGCCACAGACTGATTAGGCTCCAGAGAACCCTACTGAGAGATCAAGGGATACAGAGGCTCGCTTCGCTAGGATAGAGCGGAGTATAGAGAGACTAGTTGAGAATGTCACAAAGGCTTTGGGTGCTAGTGATAGACGAGGCCCCGCAGTGCAGCCTGACACTACTGGATAGACAGCTATAGAGGCGGAGAGACCTTAGACTGTAAAACTGCTACTGTTACACCACCTCCAGTCCAGGATACAGCCTCTCCTATCGCTCTACAATAGAGCGGTAGTGGTTTAGGATATGGTTGAGAGAGTTCCAAGGGTTGAAACCTCCAGTGTTAAGAGGGGTGAAGGACCCGGTTATTACGGAGGATTAGGTGTATGAGATGGAGAAACTGTATCGGTTCTTCGATGCACATCAGCTAAGAAGGTAGCATTTATTGTGTTTATGTTAAAAGGCGAGGCAGAGCACTGATGGAGGTCCACCGAAGCTATTTTGAGGGCTAGGCACTCCGAGATTTCATAGTAGATATTCTTGGAACCCTTCAGGGGGCAGTACATCCCAGCCACCGCACAGAGAAAATTGGGGATGGAATTTATGAATTTGGTTCAGCGGAACCGTACTGTGGATGAAAATGAGTCGAGGTTCATGTCCTTGGGTAGATATGACCTGGATACCATGGGTAGTGAGACCCAAAAGATTCAGAAGTTCATTGATGGACTGAGATTGGCCATCCAAACTAAGCTAGTCCCTTTGACATACAAACATATGAGGAGGTGGTACACAAGGCTCAGTTATGCGAGCAAGATTTTGAGAAGAACGTCTCCGAGCTGGGGAAGATTAATATTAGAAGAGATAGAGATCGGAAGAGATCCAGGATGGATAGAGTGGCCAGAGATATTTTGAGAAGAGACCTAAGATTGAGGAGGTGCAGGAGAGAGCTGCTAGACCTCCCGTGTACCCGACTTTGACTGCACCGAAGGGTATGGTTATTGGAGGACCACAACCTCCTACTGAGAGGTGCAGGAGATGTGATATATTTCATGGGACTAGGCCTTATTCGATGACCCCTGTAGTGTGTTATCGATGCGAGAAACCAGGACATCTAGCTAAGTATTGTCCCGAGAGGATGGAGGTTACCCTACAGAAGGGCAAGGAGCTGGAGAGAGCTCCAGTTGAGATAGCTGCCCAGAGGAGGAGGCCCACGGCTGAAGAAAAAGGGAACAGGTAGTGGGTTGAGCAGAGGAAGAGTGCATGCACTGGATCAGGACACCGTAGATGCTTCGACGGATGTGATTAAAGGTACCATCCTAATCTTTGATTTAGAAGTATGGGTATTGTTTGATCCTGGTGCCATGCATTCCTTCATATCGCCTTTCTTTGCACATAAATTGTTGAAGCATGTGAAACCTACATTGTTGGATAAAATGTTGATGATTTTCACACCCATAAATGATAGTCAATTGACTGAACATGTATGTAGGGATTGTGAACTAATGATAGAGGGAAAGGAAATGACAGCCGATTTAATTTTATTGAATATGAATGATTTTGATGTAATATTGGGAATGGATTGGTTAGTTACCAATCATGTTGTTATGGACAGTCTTGCTAAAACTTTGATGTTTTCAGAGATAGAAAATCATGTTGTAAGATTAGTGAAATGAATTGAGAGAACATAATTATGATAAATGAAAAGAGTATGATCTTATTGAATTTATTGAGTGATGAATCTATTTATTTATGTTGAATATTGATGTGATGATTTATGTTGCTAACGGTAGAAAGAATGATGTGAAGGGTTCATTGCCTACTGGTTGATATAGATAAGGCACACCCGGAATCGAGGGACATATCCGTAATTGTGAATTACGTTGATGTCTTTCTGGACGAATTACTAGGGCTACCACCTAAAACGGAAATGAAATTTTGCATAGAGTTAGTGGTTGGTACCGAGCCGATATCTGAACCACCTTATAGAATGGCTCTGATTGAGTTAAAGAAATAGTTGCAAGAGTTGCTAGAGAAGGGGTTTATTAGATCGAGTGTCTCACCTTAGGGAGCACCGATTCTGTTTGTAAGAAAGAAGGATGGAAACCTTCGACTGTGTATAAATTACCAGTTGTTGAATAAGGCCACCATTAAGAACAAGTACCCCCTTCCACGCATAGATGATTTGTTGGATCAGCTCTGAGGAGCCTAAGTATTTTTAAAGATAGATCTGCGGTCAGGGTACCATCAGTTGAGGATCAGGAGTGGAGATGTACCCAAGACAGCATTTCGTACCCGTTATAGCCATTATGAGTTCTTGGTGATGCCATTCGGATTGACGAATGCTCCCGAAACATTTATGGCGTTGATGAATGATGTATTCAAGTTATACATGGAAAAGTTTGTGATTGCCTTTATTGATGACATTTTGGTTTATTCCAAGTCTAGGGAGGATAATGAGGAGCACTTGAGGATAGTTCTGCAGACCCTTCGAGAGAAGCAACTATATGCCAAACTCAGTAAGTGTAACTTTTGGTTAGAGTAGATCTTGTTTCTGGGCCATATTGTATCGAGAGATGCGATATCAGTGGATCCATCCATGATAGAGGCAGTTGTACAGTGGAAACAGCCTAAGACAGTTACTGAGATAAGAAGTTTTCTGAAATTGGCAAGTTATTATTGGAGATTTGTAGAAGGTTTCTGCAGACTAGCTACTCCATTGACATGCCTCACGCGGAAAGATGTTAAGTTTGTCTGGGATGAGGCATGTGAGGGGATTTTTGAGGAGCTTAAGCGTCGACTAACCACTGCTCTAGTTTTCACCATTCCTACCAGCTCATGAGATTTCTCAGTGTACACGGATACATCACACCAGGGACCGGGTTGTATGCTTATGTAGGATGGGACGGTAGTTGCCTATGGATCTCGACAGCTGAAAGATCACGAGAGGAACTACCCAATAAATGATTTGGAGTTAGCGGTCATGGTGTTTGGTTTGAAAATATGGCGTCACTATCTCTATAGTGAGAAATTTTAGGTTTTTACAAATCATAAGAGCTTTAAATACATGTCCTCATAGAAAGAGTTAAATATGAGACAGAGGAGATGGCTTGAGCTTTTAAAAGATTATGATTGTGAAATCATGTACCACCTGGGTAAGGTAAATGTAGTTGTCGATACCTGGAGCAGAAAGAACCTCAGGTTGGTGTCTTATATGATGGTACGGGAACATGAGTTATTGAAATAAATTGTAAACCTTAGTTTGGATGTATCCCCACCGGGATCAGAGAGAGTGGAGATCATAGCTAGTTTGAGACTGGAGCCAGAGTTGATTTACCATATTCAGCAGGTTCAGCAAAGTGATCGACAGTGTATCGATTGGTTGAGTCAGATACAAGCATGTGTGGGTATTGATTTTGAGCTGAGTATAGATGGCTTATTGAGGTTCAGAGGCAGAGTATGTGTTCCCGAGGATCCTGAGATCAAGAGAATGATTTTATCAGAGGCTCACTCATCGAAGTACACGATACATCCAGGGAGTACCAAGATGTATCAAAACCTTCAGAAGGTTTATTGGTAGTCTGGAATGAAGAGAGACATTGCAAAATATGTCGCTAGGTGTCTTGTTTATCAGCAGGTGAAGGTAGAGCATCAGAAGCCTGCAGGGTTATTGCAGCCTCTACCGGTACCAACATGGAAATGAGAGCATGTCACCATCAATTTTGTGATGGGATTGTCGACGACCCGTAAAGGTTATGATGCCATATAGGTTATTGTGGATCGGTTGATTAAGTCAGCCTATTTCTTAGCTGTGAGAGCTACTGATACTCTGAGTCAACTGGCGAACCTGTATGTACGATAAATAGTACGACTACATGGTGTACCAGTGAGCATTATTTCTGATAGGGATGCTACTTCACTTTCCATTTTTGGGAACATTTTTAGGAAGCGATGGGGACCCACTTGAGCTTTAGCACCGATTTTCATCCTCAGACAGATGGGCAGTCAGAGAGGACTATACAGACCCTTAAGGATATGTTGAGAGCGTGTGTGATGGATTTTGGAGGCTCCTGGGACGATTACCTATAGTTAGTCGAGTTTGCCTATAATAATAGCTATCATGCAAGTATCGGGATGGCACCCTATGAGGCACTGTATGGAAGTAGATGTTGATTCCTCATTAGATAGGAAGAGGTTAGTGACAGATAGATTTTTACTTTGAACTTAGTACAACAGGCATCTGAAGACGTCCAACTGATATGTGAGAGATTACGGACAGCTCAGAGCCAACAGAAGAGTTATGCTGACAAGAGATAAAACCACTAGAGTTTGATATGGGTGAGTCGATATTTCTAAGAGTTTCACATTCGAAGGGTATTATGAGATTTGATAAGAAGGGTAAGCTGAGCCCTAGGTACATTGGACCCTTCGAGATTTTAGAAAGAGTGGGAGATAAGGCGTTTAGGTTGGCATTGCCACCGGACTTGGCGAATGTTCATAACGTCTTCCATGACTCTATGCTTCGAAAGTGTCATCCAGACCTGACACATGTGATAAGATATGAGGCAATAGAGCTCAATGAGAGTATGACGTATGTTGAGAAGCCAGTTCAGATATTGGATAAAAAAGAGAAAGTTTTATAGAATAAGACAATTCCCTTGATGAAAGTCCTTTGGCAACATCACACGGTGGAAGAGGCCACATGGGAATTGAAAATTTTGATACGAGAGAAGTACCCCCAACTTTTTGAAGAGTAACTTTGTTCTAATTTGGAGGACCAAATTCCTTGAAGGAGGGGAGGATTGTAAGACCCGTACTTTGGATGTAAACTTTATGAAATCATGAGTATGGTGATGTATTTGCAATGTAAAGCATGAGCGATGTAAGTCCATGGATTCGATGTACATACTCGTAATATGAGTTTGTGATGTACATACAAGTTTCATTTTATATGAATATGAAGAAATGGGCTTTTATACGTGGTGAATGTGATTGGAGATCAAAATGAGTAGTGCAGCAAATGGAATGAAGTTGCATGAATTGCATAAGTAATTGTACTTCTATTTGTCTATGAATTGTATACCTTGGAATATATTCAGTATGCACACAAGTTTTAATATGTATAAGGTATGAATTGATGCTAATTGCAAGCTTCAAAGATGGATGAACGAGAAAATGACCATGGCAACAAAATGTATGAAGTTGGGTATGAGTTGCAGCAAAAAACTGTAAAAAAATTTGGAAATATAAAGGCCAGATCAATCTCATAGGATGAGAGATTGATATGAAAGAGCAAAAAATGCTCTTACTTGAGCAATGGAACAAGACAGATCGATCTCCAATGGAGCCAAATAGATCTGTTAAACATTTTGTAATGAAAAGATTGATTTTGGTGCAAACAAATCTATTTTCTTAGCTCTTGGGTTGGAGTAGATCGATCTCCCCTGGAAGCAGATCGATCTCCTTAAGCTATTACCTAGGACAGATGATCTCAAACACTTGACAGATCGATCTCAGGTATTCAAAATTGTCATGAAAATAAGGGATTTAAGGGGGCAAGATCGATCTCATTGAGCAATTTCTATAAATAGGAGCAGTGAAATCTGCAAATCACGGAAACAAACCCTCATTTCTTCCATTTCAACCCAAAACCTAAATTTATCTCTCTAAAATCAGCCCAATTCCAATAAGAATTGAATGGAAGCTATTAGATATAAAGTTGTTCAAATCCAAGAGGAGAACAACATAATTTGAGATCAAAACCTCATTTGTTAGATTAAAGTAGCAGGGGTATTTTCATTGGAGCAAGAGGAGAAACTAGATTTGGTAAGTTTCTAACACTTCAACCTAAGTACATTGTCTATTTATTGATTTTGGAGTAGATTGGTGTGAATATTTAGGATAGAAACCATCTAGAAAACAATGGAACACTTATAACCTATATTATGTCTAGTGTGAGAAAATGTGGTTTGGAGGAGTTGATGAATTATGAGTTATACTAAGTTATTGTTGAAGTAACGCAAATGATTTAAGATGATTAAATGAAGCCACATTGTAAGTTTAGAGAAATTATGAAAATGGGCATGTAAGATGTTGATAAGAGGCCTTATAAGCGTTAATGGAGACTATAGGTCGAATTAACTATAGTAAACGCAAGAGTGCTGTTATGTGAATTAAATGGATATGATATACGACCTTGTGCAGTTTCGGAGAGTTCGAGGGAGCCAAAACGGACCGCACGAGTAAGCAGCTCTAAGGAAGTGGAATCATGTGACACGATTCCAGGTAAGGAAATTTTGTAAGTATATAGAGGTAGCTACTCGTATTTTGTGGGTGAATATAGGGTGTTGTAAAATGCATGATGGTTTGGAAAAGTGATTGATGTTGCATGTGAAATAACTATGATTATGTATACGATTTGGTTTCCGACATTACTCTTGAGAAAGGGATACTAAGGCTAATAATTGCATAAATCACGTGTTTTAAATGTTTTCAAGAAACACAATACTTTGCTTTGAGCAAAGTAATGGATAGGAGGGCTAGTATTTGTATGACGTTGTGAAATAGCCCATGTGAGGTGCTAAACATGTTTTGAGATGGTTTTGAATGTTATGAGCCACCTATCGTGTTCATGTTATTTAAATCGCGCTAGAGCCTTGCTCGCGCTAGATTTTGATGTCTTCATTTATATGAAACATGTTGGAGCTTAGCTTGCACATTGATTTGATTTATGATGATGTTCTATAAACCGTACTAGAGCTATGATCGTACATGGTTTTTCTCATGTTTTATGCATAAATGTCATACTAGAGCGTTGCTCGTACAATGTGGTTTAGTTATGATGGACAAACCGTGCTAGAGCTTAGCTCGCACGAGTTTTCACACTATGGTACATTTAATGTCGTCGAAGTTGGTAAGATCCTCAAGCCAGAGTGGGTGGGGAGGCTCTGTTAGGTAGGGAGGCTCTCTTACGGTAAAACCTTCAAGCCCAACATCATCAAGCCCGAGGAGGCATGGAAGCTCTGTTCGGCAGGGAGGCTCTCTTACGGAAGGATCCATAAGCCAACATCCTTAAGCCCTAGAGGGTTAGGGAGGCTCTGTTCGGCAGGGAGGGTCTCCTACATGGGTACGAAAAGCTCTTGGTATGAGGTAGATAAGACCTAAGGCTGGCACCACCAACCACGATATGGGTTCGCAGAGTACGATGTACCGTGTATATCACATGGTGTACGATGTACCGCGTGGTAATTTTGTGTTGAGAGAGTCTGGCAAAGGACCAACCTCCTTCGTACCAGCACGATACCCCGCACACCTGGATGCGTGTGGTCTGGGATGACTTATGACATAGTTGCCCAACATAGTCTGTTGAGATATAGTAACTTATCTCATTTGATATTACATAGTACCATATGATTTTAATACATAAGTGTAAATATGATTGTCCAGGGTAAACTCGAGGGAGGGTTCGAGCCTTGTGCGATTTTTTATTTAAGGAAATGATAAATTGATTTATGATGAGATTTAATGAGTTGAGCATGAGATGATTTGACATGTTGATATTTCCATGTTTTATGCCTATTTACATGATTTTCAATACACGATATATGTATATACATGTGGCATCGTTTTATTTTCTTCTGATTATAAATGATTTATGCATAACATTATCAGCATATAGATAGAGTAGTTATCTATCATGCTTGCATTATTGCCTTACTGAGCGTGTGGTTGCTCATCCCTCTCTATTTCCCCCTCTACAGAGCATGCATAGTGACCCAATGAGGACTGAGGCATTTTGTTGAGTCATCCACTGCATCTCCATCTCCCAGAGGTATATACACAGAGATTCTTTTTGTATCTAAACAATGTACAAGCACAGTAGTCAATTTGTATTGTAATGTGAGGGATGAAAAAGTTAAAAAACGTGTCATGTATAACTTAACTTGAAATGAATGACACATCTTTTAATTATTTGAGAATGAATGTTGTGGGAGGTTTACTATTGATTCACAGCCCAACTGTGTAGTGGTGAGTTTGTTCACGACTGGGTAAGGAAAGGAAAACGCAAAAATTTTATAGTGATTTTCGGTAATGAAGGGATAAAATGGGTCATGACAATGAATGGATGTCATTTTCAAGTCTTGAAGGTAGTTGGATGAGAAAATGACTATGGCGACAAATTAGGGATGTTTTGCGTGAAGTTACTACAGAAAATTATAGCAAATCTGGAAAATATGAAGGCCAGATCGATCTTATAGGATGAGAGATTGATCTGGAATGGTAAAAATGCTCTTATTTGAGCAATGGAATAAGACAGATCGATCTCCAATGGAGCCAGATCGATCTGTTAAACATTCTGTAATGAGAAGATCGATTTGATGCAAAACAGATCGATTTCCTTAACTCTCAGGTTAGAGCAGATCGATCTCCCCTGGAAGCAGATCGATCTCCTTAAGCTACTGCCTGGGACAGATCAATCTCAGGCCCTCGACAGATCGATCCCATGCATTCAAATTATAATGAAAATGAGGGATTTAAGAGGACCAGATCAATCTCATACTTCGACAGATTGATCTCATCAAGCTATTTCTATAAATAGGAGCAGTGAAATCGACAAATCACAAAACAAACCCCTATTTCTTCCATTTCAACCCAAAACCTAGATTTATCTCTCTAAAATCAGCCCATTTCCAGTAAGACTTGAAGGGAAACTATTAGATATAAAGTTGTTCAAATCCAAGAGGAGAACAACATAGTTTAAAATTAAAACCTCATTTGTTGGATTAAAGGAGCAAGGGGCATTTTCATTGGAGCAAGAGGTGAAACCGGATTGGTAAGTTCTTAATACTTCAGCCCATAAACATTTGTCTATTTATTGATTTTAGAGTAGATTGGTGTGAATATTTATGATAGAAACCATCTAGGAAACAACGGAACACTTATAACCTAGATTATGTCTAGTGTGAGAAAATGTGGTTTGGAGGAGTTGATGAATTATGAGTTATACTAAGTTGTTGTTGAAGTAATGGGAATGATTTAAGATGATTAAATGAAGCCACATTGTAAGTTTAAAGAAATTATGAAAATGGGTATGTAAGATGTTTGATAAGAGGCCATAGTGAAGAAATTGATGAAATAGGAACAGTATGAGCTTAATATCGATTTGATATCGATTGAGTATGAATCAATAGGCTTAAAAGAGTTATTGGACTCCAAATATGAATAGAACAATAAACTGAGGCCTTATAGGCGTTAATGGAGACTATAGGTCGAATCAACTATAGTAAACGCAAGAGGATTGTTATGTAAATTAAATTGATGCGATATACGACCTTGTGCAGTTTCGGAGAGTTTGCGAGAGCCAAAGCAAACCGCATGAGTAAGCAGCTCTAAGGAAGTGGAATCACGCGACACGATTCCAGGTAAGGGAGTTCTGTAAGTATATAGAGGTAGCTGCTCGTACTTTGTGGGTGAATATAGGGTGTTTGCGAAATATATATAACTGTTTGAGAAAATGATTGATGATGTATGCGTATAGCTACGAGTAGGTATACGATTTGGTTTAGTAAACGATTCTTGAAAAGGGGATAGTATAAATGCATAAATCACATGTTTGATGTTTTGAAAAACACAATACTTTGTTTTGAGCAAATTAAGGGATAGGCTGGGTAGTGGTTGAATGATTTCGTGAAATAGCACTTGTGAGGTGCTAAACTCGATTTTGGGATTATTTTGATTGTTTATGAGTCGCCTATCATAATTGTGTGATATAAATCACGCTAGAGCCTCACTCGCGCTAGATTTTGATGCCTTCATTTGTATGAAAAGTGTTGGAGCTTAACTCGCACCATGATTTGAAAACTATGATGATGTTTTATAAACCATACTGGAGGTTCTGCTCGTATAAGTATTTTGAGTGGTTTTCTTATGCATACAACCGTACTGGAGCTATGCTCGTACGTGGTTTTTCTCATGTTTTATGCATAAATGTCGTACTAGAGCGTTGTTCGTACGAGGTGGTTTAGTTATGATACATGAGTCGTGCTAGAGCTTTGCTCACACAGGTTTTCACACTATGGTACGTATGATGCCGTGGAAGTTGGTAAGAACCTCAAGCCCTACATCCTCAAGCCAGAAAGGGTAGGGAGGCTTTTTTCGATGGGGAGGCTCTCTTACGATAAGATCTTAGAGCCCTACATCCTCAAGCCAGAGAGGGCGGGGAGGCTTTGTTCGGTAGGGAGGCTCTCTTATGGTAAGACCCTCAAGCACAACATCCTCAAGCCAGAGAAGGCAGAGAAGCTCTGTTCTGCAGGGAGGCTCTCTTACATGAGTACGAAAAGCTCTTGGTATAGGGTAGATAAGACCTATAGCTGGCACCCCCACCCACGATATGGGTCCGCGGAGTACGATGTACCGTGTATATCACATGGGTATGATGTACCACGTGGTGATTTTGTGATGAGAAAGTCTAGAGAATGACTAACCTCCCTTCGTACCAGCACGATGCCCCGCACACCTGGATGCGTGTGGTCTGGGATGATTTGTAACATAGTTGGCCAACATAGTCTTTGAGATATAGTGACCTGTCTCACTTGATATTACGTAGTACCACATGGCTTTGATATATGAGTATGATTGTGTTTATCCAGGGTAGACTCGAGGGAAGGGTCGAGCCTTGTGGGGTTTTGATTAAGAAATGATTGTGATAGGATTTTATTGTGTTTTGAGAGAAAGGTGAACTTTAAAGGATGTTTCTTAATGAATTTCCTTTTTTATTATGAGATTTGATAAAGATGAGCATGAGAGGTTTTACATGATGATGATTCCATGTTTTATATACCTGTTTTCCATGTTTTCTGTACATGATATATGTATATTCATACGGCATAGATTTATTTCCTCATGCTCTGATTATAAATGATTTATGCATAACATTATCAGCATGTAGATAGAGTAGTTATCTACCATGCTTGCATTATAACCTTACTGAGCGTGTGGTTGCTCATCACTCTCGATTTTCCCCCTCTACAGAGCGTACATAGCAGCCCAGTGAGGACTGAGGCATTTTATTATGGACATCCGCTGCTTCCATCGCGAAAAGGTATACACACAGAGATTCTTTTTGTATCTAAACAATGTAAAAGCACAATAGTCAAATTGTAATGTAATGCAGGGGATGTAAAAGTTAGAAACGTGTCATGTATAACTTAACTTTCAATGAATGACACTTCTTTTAATTTAATTGAGAATGAATGTGGAGTGGTGTTTATTATTGACTCACAGCCTAACTGTGTAGTAATGAGTTAGTTCATGACCGGGTAAGGAAAGGGAAAAAATGCAAAAAATTTACAGTGATTCTCGGTTAAAAAGGATAAAATGGGTCGTGACAAGCTACTTCGTTGACATGCCTCACGCGTAAGGATGTTAAGTTTATTTTATGGGATGAGGCATGTGAGAGGAGTTTTCAGGAGCTTAAGCGTTGGTTGACCACTGCTCCGATTCTCACCATTCCTACTAGCTCAGGAGGTTTCTCGGTGTATATGGATGCATCACACCAGGGATTGGGTTGTGTGCTTATGAAGGATAGGAAGGTAGTTGACTATGGATTTAGACAGTTGAAAGATCACGAGAGGAACTACCCGACACATGATTTGGAGTTGGCGGCCATAGTGTTTGCTTTGAAAATATGGAGCCACTATCTTTGTGGTGAGAAATTTCAGGTTTTTACAGATCATAAGAGCCTTAAGTACCTGTTCTCGTAAAAAGAGATAAATATGAGATAAAGGAGATGACTCGAACTCCTTAAGGATTATGATTGTGAAATCCTGTACCACCCGGGTAAGGCAAATATAGTTGTCAATGCTTTGAGCAGGAAGAACCTAAGGTTAGTGTCTTATATGATGGTACAAGAACATGAGTTGTTGGAACAATTTGCGAACCTCAGTTTGGATGTAACCACCACCTGGATCAGAGAGATTGGATATCATGGCTAGTATGAGATTAGAACTAGAGTTGATTGGTCGTATTCGACAAGCTCAACAAAGCGATCGACAGTGTATCGATTGGTTGAGTCAGATACTAGCAGGTGTGGGTGTTTATTTTGAGCTGAGTACATATGGCTTATTGAGATTCAGAGGCAGAGTATGTGTTCCCGAGGATCCTGAGATCTAGAGACTGATTTTATTAAAGGCTCACTCATCGAAGTACACAATACATCTGAGGAGTACCAAGATGTATCAGAACCTTTGAAAGGTTTATTGGTGGTCTGGAATGAAAAGAGACATTGTTAAATATGTTGCTAAGTGTCTCGTTTATCAGCAGGTGAAGGTAGAGCATCAGAAGCCTGTAGGGTTATTGTAGCCTCTACCGATATCGACATGGAAGTGGGAGCATGTCACCATGGATTTTGTGATGAGATTGTCGAGGACCCATAGAGGTCAAGATGCCATATGGGTTATTGTGGATCGATTGACTAAGTTAACCCATTTCTTAGCTATGAGAGCTACTGATACTCTGAGTTAGTTAGCGAACTTGCATGTTCGAGTGATAGTATAACTACATGGTGTTCCTGTAAGCGTTGTTTCTGATAGGGATGCCCGCTTCACTTCCAATTTCTAGGAACATTTTTAGGAAGCGATGGGGACCCAATTGAGTTTGAAAACTGATTTTAATCCTTAGACAGATGGGCAGTCAAAGAGGATTATACAGACCCTGGAGGATATGTTGAGAGTGTGTGTACTGGATTTTAGAGGCTCCTGGGATGATCACCTACCGTTGGCCGAGTTCGCCTATAATAATAGCTATCATGCGAGTATCGGGATGGCACCCTATGAGGCACTGTATGGACGCAGATGTCGATCCCCCATGAGATGGGAAGAGGTTGGTGACAGACAGATTTTTCTCCTGACTTAGTGTAGCAGTCATCTGAGGACGTCCAATTGATATGTGAGAGATTACAGATAGCTCAGAGCCGAAAAAAGAGTTATGCTGACAAGAGACGGAGACCACTAGAGTTTGATATAGGTGAGTCGATATTTTTGAGAGTTTCTCCTTCGAAGGGTATTATGAGATTTTGTAAGAAGGGCAAGCTGAGCCCTAGATATATCGGACCCTTTGAGATTTTGGAGAGAGTGGGAGATAGGGCTTATAGATTGGTGTTGCCACCGGAATTAGCAAGCATTCATATCGTCGTCCACGTCTCTATGCTTCGGAAGTATCACCCGGACCCGGCACATGTGATAAGATATGAGCCATTGGAGCTCAATGAGAGTATGACGTATATTGAGAGCCGGTTCGGATATTAGATAAAAAAGGGAAGGTGTTAAGGACAAAAACGATCCCCTTAGTGAAAGTGCTTTGGCAATATCACACTTCGAAGGAAGCTATATGGGAATTGGAAAGCATGATATGGGAGAAGTACCCCCAACTTTTTGAAGAGTAAATTGGTTCTAATTTGGAGGACTAAATTCTTTTAAGGAGGAGAGGAATGTAAAACCCGTATTTTCAGATGTAAACCTTATGAATTCATAAGTATGGTGATGTACTTGTAATGTGAAGCAGAAGTGATGTAAAGTCCATAAATTCAATGTACATACTTGTAACAAGAGTTTGTGACGTACGTACAAGTTTCATTATGTATGACTATGAAGAAATGGACTTTTATATGTGATGAATGTGAGTGGAATGAAAAATGAGTAGTGTGGTAAAATGGAATGAAGTTGCATAAATCTTTGTACTTCCATTTAGTTTTGTATTGTATACCTTTGGTTATACAATGAATGCACACAAGTTTTAATGTGTATAAAGTATGAATGAATGTCATTTTCAAGTCTTAAAGATGGTTGGATGAGAAAATGACTATGGCAGCAAAATTAAGGATGTTTGTGTGAATTACTACAAAAAATTACAGTAAAATTTGGAAAATATGAATGCAAGATCGATCTCATATAAGGAAAGATCGATTTGGAAGAGCCAAAAATGCTTTTATTTGAGCAATGGAATAGGGCAAATCAATCTCCAATGGGGCCAGATCGATCTGCTAAGCATTCTATAACGAAAAGATTGATCCTTAATGCAAGCAGATCGATTTCCTTAGCTCTCAGGTTGGAGCATATCGATCTCCTCCCTTAGCCAAATCGATCTCCTTAACTCTCTGCCTAAAGCAGATCGATCTCAAGCCCTCGACAGATCGATCTCATGCTTGAAAAATGTCATGAAAATGAGGGATTTAAGAGGACAAGATCGATCTTCACCCAATGCAGATCGATCTCATCAAGCCATTTCTATAAAAATGAGCAGTTGAAATCTGCAATCCACGAAAACAACCCCCATTTCCTCCATTTTCAATCCAAAACCTAGCTTTCTCACTCCTAAATCCACCCATTTTCATAAAGGTTTGAGGGAAAGCTATTTGATACAAAGTTGTTCACATCAAAGAGAAGAACAACATAGCTTGGAGTTATCACCCCATTTGTTGTATTGAAGGAGCAAGGGACATTTTTATTTGGAGCAAGAAGAGAAACTAGATTGGTAAGTTTCTAATACTTCAGTCCAAGTACATTTATCTATTTATTGATTTTGGAGTTGATTTGTATGTGTATTGATGGTTAAAACTACCCAGGATGTGATGGAACTAGTGTGACCTAGAAAATAGAATGAATCTAGTGAGAGAAAATGTGATTTGGATGAGTTGGTGATTTATGGGATTATGCTAAGTTGTTATTGAAGTAATGGGAACGATTTGAGATGGTTAAATGAAGCCACATTTTGAGGATAGTCAATTTATGGAAATAAGTATATAAGATGTTTGATAAAATACCATAGTGAAGTAAATGATGAAATAGAAACATTATGAGCTAATATCGAATTAATATCGATTTAGTATAAATCAATAGGCCTAAAAGAATCAATAGACTCGAGATATGAGTAGAGCAATTAAAAACTAGGCCTTATAAATGTTATTGGAGGCTATAGGTTGAATCGACTATAGCAAACACAAGAGTTGTGTAGTATTGGACTAAATTGGTGCGATATACAATTTTGTGCAGTTTCGAAGAATTTGTTGGAGACGAATTGAACCATACAAGTAAGCAGCTTTAAGGAAGTGGAATCACGCGACTCAATTCCAGGTAAGGGAATTCTATAAGTATATAGAGATAACTGCTCATACTTTGAACTCATGGGTGAATATAGGGCATTATAAATTGCATGATTGTTTAAGAAAATGATTATTGATATGTCTGAATAGTTGCAAGTATTTATATGGGATTTGGTTTTGAAGCGGTTTTTATAAAAAAGGGATAGTAAGGCTAATAATTGCATGAATCACGTGTTTTGATGTTTACGATCACACATTGCCTTGTTTTGAACAAAATAATGGATAGGTTGGCTAATGTTTAAATGCTTTTGAGAATTAGCACATGTGAGGTGCTAAACACGATTTTAATATTGTCTTAGTTGATTATGCGCCGCCTATCATGTTTATGTGAATTAAATCGTGCTGGAGCCTCGCTCGCACAGGATTCTGATGCTTTCACTTGTATAAAACGTGCTGGAGCTTAGCTCGTACCTAGATTTGATTGTGATAATGTTTTGTAAACCATACTGGAGCTTCTGCTCGTAAGTGGATTTCTTCATGTTTTTATGGATAAAATGTCGTACTAGAGCGTTGCTTGTACGAGGATAATTATTGATGATGCATGAATTGTGCTAGAGCTTAGCTCGCACATGTTTTCACATTGTGGTATGTATGTTGCTGTGGATGAGGGTATTACGAATTGGTGTTCAGCGAACTCAAAAGGGGTGAGCAAGGCCATGAGGGGCTATGACCAGACATTAAAACAAAATACTCCCACGTGCACTTGAGACTGAGTAGGTTACAAGTGGTATGGGGTAGATAAGACCTATGACCGGCACCCCCAACCATGATATGGGTCCGCGGAGTACATTGTATCGTGTACATCACATAGTAACCAAATTCACTACCGACATTGTTTCTGTTTCTGAATTCTGATTTTTGACATCGATGAATTTGCCAAATTATCGGTATGCTTCTATAAAGGTTTTTTTCTGGTTTTGGGCAAATATGTATTTTTAGGTTGCGTATTTATCTATCTGCTATGGAGTTTTTCTTACTGAGCATGTTGAGCTCACCCCCTTACTTTCCTCCACAGAACCCCTCTGTAGCTTGGTTCGCTTCCGTTAATAAGGCAATCCACACAGTTATGATTCCGTAGAGCATATTTCTGCATCAAAGTTATAACCAGGTTTAAACAAGTCTTTTGTATCTAAAATTTTTGTAAGTACAGCAATGCATACAAGATGTATTTGGGAAATGTGAATATATTTGTTTAAAATTTCTTACTAAGAAAAAAAATTAATCAGACTAAGTTATTGTTCTGACCTAATATCGACTTATAGCCCAACCAAATTGTGTGGAAATTTGGGTCGTTACAGAAGTTGGTATTAGAGCAAGGTTGGCCTGATACGAGTTAATATTAAAAGTGGGAGAAAATTTGAAAAGTTCACATCTTCAGCGTTACTGTACATTAATTAGATACAAACAGGTATACCTGGTTGTGTTTTATTAAAAATTGTGTCAGTGAATGAAGGGAAACTGATAGATATGGCTGATTGGTATTACAACCATATTGCCAGATGGAAATGAACCATTCCTCGAGGCTGTAGAGATAGGCTCGAGAGTTGTAGTGAACCCTCGTTTGAGTGTACATCTTATAGTTTCACTAGAAATTTTGGAGTCTGCTTCGTAAGATTTGAGTGGGGCATGGAAGTAATGATGGTATTGTTTGATCAAGTGATAGTGGCCAAGTGATAATGATAACGATTGAGGTGTGACTGAGAGCAAGACTGAGACAATTTCAGAAAATATTGCACTATTATATACTGGAGTCAAGAATCCCATTGTAATGGAAAATTGGAATGAATGAATTGGAAAACCTATATGGATTCCTAGGGTATGACTGTGAACTTAATAGACAGAGGCAAATTCAGAAGGTTGAGCCTCCATTTTTTGATGAGGTTAAGAATTCAGTAATTTCAGAAGATTGGATAATGAGATGCTATCAAGAAAGTTGCTCTAGCAATTTTGTGGTAAATAATTAGGAAAGTTATACGGACTTTTGAAGTGCACTACTATAAAGAAGTAGCTTTTATAGCATCAGTATCGAAATAGAAAGTCGAGCTCGGAGGGAAGTCTCCCGATTTAATTCGAGAGACGACATCAGAGAATTACATGGGATATATTTCTGAAGGCCCTTAGGCTGCAGCACATTCCGGATGAAATAAAGTGGTAATTATAGATGAAATGAGTGAATCAGACATAAGGAAACAAGTCCGAGAAGGAATATGAAATTAAATAGCTTTGGAAGAAGACTAATCCGAATAAGTAGAGATGTGAAATGGAGGAAGCTTAGGAAACTCATAAGAGGTACTGGGATCCTCAATCAAAATAAGTTAGCTCTATTGGATGTTATTTTGAGGGAGCAGTGTGCAAGGCGCAACTATGGGAATATGAGATATATACTTTTGAGGTCACCAAGAAAGAGGAAAGGTAAAGAGAGTGACAGAAAAGAGATCTAATGAAGAAAGACTGATAGTGAAAGAGCAAAGTCATTATATCTAAAGGGATGAATTTCGGAACTAAATGTACAAACGAAACTTAAAGATTTCACTACTTATGTCATTGTTAAGGATAAGGCGTATCTGGAATAAAGAAATACCCATGTAGACATAGAATTTTTCGACACATTTGGATGATCTGTCAGAGTTATCACTAGACTAAAGGATGAAGTTTGAGGTGATCTAGTACTTGATATCAAATTTTTTTTATTCAAACCACTGTATTGAATAGTTTCGATTGAAATTGAAGTGCTGAAAAAGTAATTATAGGAATTATATGATAAGGGGATTATCAGACCGAATGACCCACTTTGGGGTGTACTGGCATTAATTGTTAAGGAGTTTCAAAGTCTTCTGGGTTGTTTTGTATCAAAAATAGGAGTCAATTGGATCCTTCCAAAATAGAGATTATAGATCAGAGGGAAAACCCAAAACTGTTAAGATGATTCGGAGTTTAGGGTATAAGGAGACTTTGGAATATGAATTATGGATCGAGTCTAAGGATTGTAAATTGCTTATGCTATGTTTCGAATGCGAGACTTAATTGGAATAAGGAAAGAGTTTTGTTATAATTGATGTACGAAATGAGATAAGCTTGAAATGTGATAGATTATGAATACAAGTTACATTGGAATAAGAGGTGTATGCAAGGTAAGAATATTTTTGGTATGTGAAGTGATTCAGATCAAGTGATATGAATTGAGAATAAGTTCTGACTAAAGGATAAACGCGAAATTACGAAAAGTTTTAGTATCCTACTTCTTATTGAGACTGAACCTTGAACCTTTATATCCATAACCAGTCATGTGGTCACGTCTGATGGCTAATAAAGGTATTTCAAAATACCTCCCCACCTGAGAGACTTGAGAGCGTTTAGAAGTACCCATAACTCATAAATTGAAATTGACAGTCGTAATATTCGTGTTTGAAGTCAGGATATCATTACTTGTACGGTGAAGAATTATAGAATCCTACTGATCAAGAAGGTTTAAATATTAAATTTCATAAAGGTCGTCTGATACAAGAAAAAGGGAATGACTCGGGTTAGTGCTTTAGCAGAAGTGCTTTCAGGATGGTTATATAAATGGTTAGGGGAACGCTAATTGTTGGAACGTTCTGTAAACCTCATATTGGATGAGGTTCGTCTGATACTGACGATACTGTATGATCGCTAACCTAAGATTTGAACACTAGACTAGATTGATCGAATCGAATAGGCTCAGCGTAATGATAAACGCTGTGTTGATGTAGCTAATCTAATCCATAGGGGTGCTACAATAAGTTTTGGTATTGGTACTGATGATTTATTAAAAAAAAACATAATTGTGTACCAAACGATCTATAGTTAAAGGAATTAATATTGTCAGAGGCTCATTTATAAAGATATACTCTGCATCCGGAGAATAGCGAAGATTTATCAAATCTCCTGAAAGTATATTGGCAATTAAGTACGATAAGAGGTATAACTGAATGTGTGACTAAGTGTCTCATATGTCAGCAGGTTAAGGTAGAGTACAAGAAACCTATGAGATTATCACAACCTTAACCATGCCAATATGAAATTGAAAGCATGTGCCCATGGTTTTAAAGGGCCTCTGGAAGGACCATTTCCCCATTTGCAGGGAATTATGAATATTGACAGCTACCACTTAAGTATCGGAATGACACTGTTCGAAGCGTTGTATGGTCGAAGGTGTCGTTCGTCGATTTGAATAGGAAGAAGTGGATGAAAGAAAATAATTACTCCTAATTTGGTTCAGCAAGCTTCCGAGAATATTCAATTAATTTGTGAGAGATTGAAAAAAAAAGCTCAGAGCTGACGAAAAAGTTATACTGACCAAATATGAAGACCTTTGGAATCTTCAGTAGGAGATTCAGTGTTTCTGAAAGTTTCACCTTCCAAAGGCATAATTAGATTTGGAAAGAAGGGAAAGCTAAGTCCTCGTTATATTCTACCTATCGGGATCTTAGATCGAGTGGGAGAAAAAGCGTACATATTGACATTACCGCCGAAATTACCAAGTATCCATAAGTACGTACAAGGTTGGAGGCAAAAAAAAGTACATCCCAGTATATACTATGTAATATAAGGAATATAATAAATATATATGTATATATATATACCATAACTATGAATAAGGAAGTAAGGTATACATATATATATGTTATTGTACATTTAGAAGTATGCATATAAACATATGTACTGATGATGGATTGGATTCAAAACAATAAAGCCAATCTCGAGGATGGCTACAAGAGAACGAAATAGAGAAAAGAGGGATGGTGGGAAAAGAAGGATGAAAGACCTTGGTAGGTATAAGGAAAATATATTGTAGTACATGGGAAAATATATTGGTGGGTGGCTATCAGTGGAGAGAAGATGAAGTATGAAAACAAGGAATAGAGTAGTAAACAGTGTGGCAGCAAAGAAAAAAATGTAGTGCCACGCCTTGTTCACCAACAGCTTCCTGCCTGGCCCGTACCCCTTCCTACGTCAACTACTATCACACCTGATCCCATCACTCACCTGATCATGACATTGAAACCTGTAGTGGAAGAGAAGGAAGAAACAATGAGGCAATGACTTCCTCTTCGGCTCTTTAAGAAACTAATGGCAGTGATGAAAATGAGAAGGCTAAGGCAGTTCGATAAGCCAACCCGACTGTTGCATCTCTTTTAAAGGTTGATCGAAAGGCGTGAAGCAAAGAAGATGAGAAGAGGCTGATTTACTAGGAACCGAAATAGAAAATGCAAGCAAAGGAGGAAGAGAATAAAAGAAGCTGAATAGAGGAGCAAAACACAAGAATGACAGTGAAGCTGAAAGTAGGTGGGTAAACAGCAAGGTAGCTGCTGTATTCATTTCCTTTCCTCGGGGACTGAGACAAAATGAGGAAGGCTGAAGCAGTAGGTAGACATAGGAGTTTCGTTCTCTAAAACTGAAACAAGAGAAACAAGAGAATATAGGAGGGGCGTTGGTGCGCGCCCTGGAAACCAAACAAGAGGAAGAAGGCGATACTGGAAACGAGACGGAGAGGGAGATGTTAGGACCAATAGTAAGGTTTGAAGTATAATCAGTTGAACTTGTGGCATGAGACAATGTTGCTGGAGTGAACAGGAGAAGAAGAAGACAGAGATCGAGAGATACAAAGGATGAACACAGAGCAATGCAGGCTAGCCTCGGGTAGGAGCTGGAGGCTAGAAGGAAAAGACACCGAAGATGGTAGGACGGGATTGATGAAGTTGATGCCGAGACATGGTAGAGGAAAGAAAAAACAGAGCATAGGATCGAGTAGGAACAATGAAGAAAAGAAAAACAAGAATTTTGGCGGGAAGGATAATAATTTTTTTTAAAAAAAGATAGAAGTGAAGAAGAAGGAATTTATACGTTTATGTGTGAAAGTGAATATATATGTATAAAATACTGAAGATTGAACTGAATACAAAAAAGTTTGGGGAAAATTCGGGGAAGATAGTTCGAAAATATTTATTCGAAAAATTTGAAGAAATAACCCGAGTGGATCGGACTTACCGACTTGCAACGTCGAGGCAATTGAGGACTACGAATAGACACTGAGGTAAGGAAAATTCTCATTGCTGCTAAAGATAAATCTGCGTAATTTTTGTATATTTGTAGATATAAAATTTTAGGCTGAATTTCGCAGTACCGAAATTACATAAAAATCTAGGGTGAATTTTATGGCTCTGAAAATTAGAAGTTTTAGCCTGGTTGATCAGCCTAATTTTACTAGTCGAATTTAAGTGGTTTGTATGGATTCTGATATGACATGAATTCTATTTAAAATTGAAAATCCCGAATTTTTAAATTTTCGTAGACTGTGTTTTGGAATTTTATCCAAAAAGGGCTAGTCAATCTGTTTTGAACTGTTTCGTGAAACATATTGAATTTATTTGCGATTTAAGGAAAAACAATCTATTTATAATGAATTACTGATGTGATGTGCTTGAGCGCGTGCTGACTGTCTGTCACACGGTCTGACTCGCATTGATTTTGAGATAAGGGTGATGATGTAAACCCCCGAATTTTTCCAGAATTCAGCTTGAGCATTATTTGATTTAAAATTAATTAATTTTTGCATGCGGATAATTAAATTAATTATGTTGGAAAGGAGAGATTAGGTTAGGTCGAAAATTCTGTTAAAAATTTGATTTATGAAAATAAACTAATAATAATAATAGTAATGATAAGATAAACAATATGTATATATAAATATACATTCATTTTGATTATATAAATGAATATATAAATATATAAAAACTTATTTTGAGTATATAAATGTATATATAAATATTTTGATTATATAAATTTACGTTTATTTTTATTATACAAATGTATGTATAAATGTATATAAAAATATACATTTAATATTGATTGAAAAAATAATAATAAAAAATAAAAATAAATAAAAAATATAAAAATATAAAAAATAAAAAGGACCAAAACGGTGAGTTTTGAGCCCTGTGCACAGAGCACACGGGCCAAGCGCGACCTGCGCATCCAATGTCTCCCCTGCTCGCACGCTAGGCTCTTAAAGCGCCCCGCAATAGCTGCCTCTTTGCGCGCCGAATGCACCCCAATGCCAGTCTTGTGCTCACACTAGCCTACACTAAGCCTTCTCCATGCTAGCATGCACAGTACAGCTGGAAACGGATGCCAGCATGCTACTTCCACTGTGCGCACCAGGAACCACGACAAGCTAGACCTGCGCACACTGATCCACACCCTTCACCAGCCTGCACATCAGCAGCACCCAGTCTGCACATCAGCAGCACCCCACGCCAACCAGCCTGCACGATGCCCAGGACCATGCACACGCCAGACTCCTACACACCCAATAGCCCTAGCCTGCACACCCGACGCACTCAACGCACCCTGCACCCACCCACACATCAGCCAGACCTGCACTGTAACCTTGTGCGTCCCAAGGCGTTGCACCAACGAGCCCTGTGGACGTCAGGACTCTACACACCCACCTGCACTCCACACCAAGCCTTGCACCACCAGTTTGCACACACACCATGTCACGACCCTCCGTGACTTAACCAAAACCACTACAATTTTTTTCACATTTTACTTACCTTTCTCCTTATCAACAGTTGGGCTGTGATTCGATGTTATCATCCTCACTTACCAAAACATTCACTCATTACCATACATACATGTCAATATACTATCTACTAACTGTAATTTCTTTTATATAATAAGTGAACTCATATAAAATCTAATACAAATACATTCCCCATAATTTACATCGTTTACATCATTGTATTATTTATATGTTTAGATACAAAATCGTACAAAATATGTATACCTGTCAATCAATAGGAAATGACAGCGGACAACAGGAACACTATCCCTCTCTCGTAATCGCTCTACTGCGGATGCTCTGTAGAGAGGTGTAAAAAAAAGGGTGAGCTCACAGCTCAGTAAGGAAATCAGGCAAGCAAGTAGACATCTACACTATCTACTCAAAATAATGTTATGCCTTGAAAATATTATTTCCTTAACTCACTTTAAAAG
This sequence comes from Firmiana major, assembly GCA_033439115.1. Taxonomy (NCBI): domain Eukaryota; kingdom Viridiplantae; phylum Streptophyta; class Magnoliopsida; order Malvales; family Malvaceae; genus Firmiana; species Firmiana major. The sequence continues at coordinate 6,983,015 of CM065909.1, forward strand.
CATGTCTTTAAATATATATATATATATATATATATATATATATATATATATACATACTTGTACAGATTAAATTTCATGCACAGAAATCATGCTTAGTTCTCAAATGTATGCATTTCGTGCAAAACAATGCATCTTTATAATTTCACAATGCCTTTAGATAAATCATGCCATTTATATTCAAATCACATTAAATATGGCATTTAAATCATTCACAACACAACAATCGGATTTTGACCTATGCCTCAGGTCTATCCGTATCATAAAATCAATCAAGTGATATATCATGTGAGACTATGTGGTGAAATGCAATAATATCCTAGACTATGGTCATATCATATAATGGTGATCCCAAACTACAGAGGCCTCGGTGTGCGGGGCATCACGGCTGCAATGGGAGGGGGGTCAGTCCATCATAACCGCCAACTATCAACTCTTCAACTCCACAACAACACAACAATACATGGTACAGTGTATTCCATGCCACTCGCATGGTACAACGTACACCCGTGGACCTTATCTCAATGGATAATCAATACCACGTCTCTAAATCCACATGTGAACATCTCTACAGTGTGACACTAAGTCTACATGAGGAAATCAGCATGGTTTTTCAACATGTCTTATATATCACATAAAACTATAGTGCTCGCCTTTGAGAGCGACTTTCAGTCGACACTCCGCTCAAACACTGTTTCACATCACAAACTCAAACTCTAGTGCGAGTAAACCTCCAGCACTAGGTCATGCATAGTTCATGTTTCAAATTAAGTATGAGCAATCACTTCAGTACCATGCTATGCACAAAACTCATCAAATCAAGTATGAGCAATCGCTCAAGTACTATGTCATGTATAAATCATGAAGAATCGAGTACGAGCAACGCTCTAACACTCTGTCATGCATCTCATGTAAAATTCGAGTACGAGTAATAACTCCAGCACTCCATCATACATGTCATGGAAAATCTAGTGTGAATCATACATCAGCACTAATATATGTGGAAAACATATAAAATCAAGTACGAGCTGTGCTCTAACATGACTTATTCTCACATAATTCGGTAGATGGCTCTTTAAAAAAGGATGATTTTCAAACCATCAAAATCAGCACTCTAAACTGTGCTATTTCTCGTAAATCAAGAAAACATTTGCCCATATACCTATTCTTTTGCTAAACAGTAGTAAAACACTCACAATTGTAGTTTCCATGCTTTTTACAACTTTTTTCAAAAGTTGACTTTTTTGCTAACTAAAGGTAAAATCGTAATTTGCCACTATTGGGTAGCTATAATTATTATTCACTTTCTCTGACCCTCAGAGTTTTTAAGTGACTGCAAAAGTAGATAAAACTACGTGTAGGTATCTTTAACTACTCATAAAAGTCCCTTACCTGTAATCACTTGAGAAATTTTACTTTCTTAACGCTGCTCGATCCAACAATCTGATTCGCTCCTCCAATAATCTCTGGAGCTGCATATAACCATTCATCAAGTTAATTTTACTTTTCCTATTGTATTTCAAATTAAATAAAATCTATTTCACTTAATGGGCTTTATTAAACCTTAACGGACCTAACTCTGCCTTAAGCCTATTTCAATTTTCAATTCATTTTCGTTGGGCCTATTGGGCTTGTGGGGCCCACCAACTCTTATAGGGCTTATCCGAGACCCATTACATCACATTGGGCAGAAACCAATTGGGCTTGGCCCATTGGACCTCTCAGCCACATGCCATGGCTGAGACCACGCATGCCTAGCCATGCTGAGCACCACGCCACCGTCGGCCATTTGCTAGCCAATTCACTTAGGCATTTTCATAAACACTTGGTTGGCAATGTTCTTAAGCTTCTCTTAGTTCATTTAGGCATTTTATCAAACACCTTAATTTCCAACTAAATTCATCCACCAATTGATAAATTTTATTAAGTCTAACTATACCATAATTATTAACACATGTATATTAACTCATTCATGCCTTAAAATCATATGGACATTCATCAATTTATCACTACTCACTCTCGGCCAATTTATGTTCATAGTGATTCCTTGTGGTTCAATGCTTAAAACATATACCAATCTACTTAGAATCATTCATACATTAACATATATGAATTTAAAAGCCTGAAATTATACATAGTATATGCGTTCACACTTGGCCGAAACTTTGAAGCCTCTCGATTTGCAGAGTATGGCTCCTTGATAGTGAATTCCAACATATGTTAATCCTCACTCAATTTGGATTAACTTTCATGAAGAATGCAAGTTCCAAATATGCTTTTTTTCATAGTGATTTCTAGAGAGATAGAGCTTGAATATGTGTGTTTTAATGGTTTCCTTCTTCTAGCTGAACTCTTTAGGAAGAAGATCTAGTTATGTTGGCAGATTTATAAGTCCATTACTTAGTCTTTAAGCCTTACTTTTGAGGTAACAAAATTCAATTTGAATTGATTTAGGTCATGGTTACTAAATTGGCTATGGTTACCTTTTACTAATGGGCATGATTTTAACCAATTTGGGCCTAGCATTTGGGCTTCTCGGTTTCGGCCTTCCTAATGGGCTTCCAGGCTGAAATTTTTACTATATATCATAACTTTAATTGTCTAAATAGTTTTCCTACCAATCGGTCCAACAATTCGGTCTAATGGACCTAAGAAATTCGATCTACATTTATTATACCTTAATAGGCTTTAAAATCTTCACTTGGCTCATTACTTTTTTTTCCATTAAATTTAATCTGGAATTCATCTAAACAAATTTTCCTTACTTTCGGGGATGATTATCTTGTATTTTAACCAAAAATATTTTTCCCCAAATTTTTCTCCACACTTAGGTTAATTTTTAACCATGATTAGTCAAATATGGTAAAAATTCACTTTTCTTAACTACAGTTGCCTTTTTCCTTAATCATTGACCACGTTGACTTTTTCTTAAAAATCTGAAAGTGTCATATCATATGGTTTACACTCCCGTCTTTACGTTCTAGCCATTTTCGGGAGGTAAATATACCGTAATTATCTTAAACCGTTAAAATGGTCCTTTTTGCCCCTTTTTGGCTTTTACTCTTGTTCCTTGTGTTCGGTACTAAATCAATCCGACTTTCCTACATGAGTTCTCTATATTTTCTCATTTTAAGTTCTTCTCTTTAGTCAGAATGATTCAGATCTTCACGGTTTAGCCATGTGACTCTTATAGCCCTTTTTTAACTTTTAAGTAGCTTTTAACTGTTAAAGCATTTCACTAACACTTAAATCAAGTAAATACTCTTCTTATGATTTAAATACCTTAATATAATGTTTGTACATATATAAATCATAAGGAACAAGCTACATAAAAATACAGGTCTTACAATCCTCCCCAACCAAGAAAATTTGGTCTTCCAAATTAGAACCATGTCAGTCGTCAAGCAGATAGGGGTGTTTCTCTCGCATCAGACTCTCTAGCTCCCAAGTAGCCTCCTCTGAAGTGTGATGCTACCAGAGAACCTTCCCTAGTCTGATAGTCTTCGATCTCAAGATTTTCTCCATCCTATCTAGTATCTCAATCGGTCTCTCAACATATGACATGTCCTTTCTGAGCTCCAACAGCTCATAACTAATCATATATACCGGATCCGGGTGTTACCTCTGAAGCATCAAAATATGGAAGATGTTATGGACACCTGATAAGTCCAGTGGCAGTGCCAACCTATAGAACTTATCTCTCACTCGATCAAGTATCTCAAAGGGTCCAATGTAGCGATGACTCAACTTACGTCTCCCTAAATCTCACTATACCCTTGGAAGGAGAAACTTTCAGGAACACTGACTCACCAACTGTAAACTCTAGTGGCATTTGTCTCTTGTTAGCGTAACTCATCTATCTGGTTTGAGCTGTCCTCAGTCTCTCTACAATCAAACGGACATCCTCAGAGGCTTGTGTAATCAAATCAAGGGAAAAAATCTTACGGTCACCCACTTCTTTCCATCCAATAGGGGAACGACATCTACGACCATCTAAAGCCTCATACGGTGCCATCCCGATACTCGAATGATAACTGTTGTTATACGCGAATTCGGCTAGTGGTAAGTGATCATCCCAAGAGCCTTTAAATCTAGCACACATGCTCTCAACATATCTTTCAGAGTCTATATAGTCCTCTATGACTGACCATCTATCTGAGGATGAAAGCGGTGCTCAAACTTAACTGGGTTCCCATGGCTTCCTGAAAATGTTCCCAAAAGTGGGAACTAAAGCGAGAATCCCTATTAAAGACTATGCTCACTGGTACACCATGTAACCTCACTACCTCGCGTACATACAGCTATGCTAATGAACGAAGAGTATCGGTAGCTCTCATAGCTAGGAAGTGGGCTAACTTCATCAGTCTATCAACGATCACCCATATAGCATCGTGATTCCTGTGGATCCTCGGTAAACCCATCACGAAATCCATGGTGATATGCTCTCATTTTCATGTCGGTATAGGTAGAGGCTGTAATAACCCTGCAGGTTTCTGATGCTCTACCTTCATCTGCTGACATACGAGACATCTTGCCACAAACTCTGCCACGTCTCTCTTCATACCTGACCACCAGTACACCTTTCGGAGGTTTTGATACATCTTGTTACTCCCTAGATGTAACGTGTACCTTGATGAATGAACTTTCGCCAATATCAATCTCCTGAGCTCTGGGACATCGGGAATGCACAATCTACCCCTGAACCTCAGTAATCCATTAGATCTCAACTCAAAATCAGTCACCGTGCTTGTCCGTATCTGACTAGTGATCTCAACGCAATACAGATCAATCTACTGAGCCTGTCAAATCCTGTCCAATAGATCCGGCTCCAAGTGTAGCCTAGCTATCACGTAGCATGTATCCATGTCAGGAGGCACAACACCCAAACTTAGGCTGGCTAACTATTCCAATAGCTCATGTTCCTTGACCATCATATATGATACCATCCCTAGGCTTTTCCTACTTAAGGTATCAGCTACAACATTAGCCTTTCCTGGATGATAAAGTATCACAGAATTGTAGTCCTTCAGAAGCTCTAGCCATCTTCTCTGTCTCATGTTTAACTCTTTCTGCTAGAACAGATACTTGAGGTTCTTGTCATTGGTGAATCTAAAACTTGTCACCATACAAGTAGTGGCTCCATACTTTCATCGCAAACACTACTACCGCTAACTCTAAATCATGTGTTAGATAGTTCTTCTCATGGTCCTTCAGCTCTCGGGATCCATAAGCAAATAACATCCCTTCCTGCATCAATACACAACCCAGTCCCTAATGTGAAGCATCGGTATACACTGCAAATCCTCCTAAGTTGGTAGGGATAGTGAGAATCGGAGTGGTGGTCAATCGACGCTTCAGCTCCTGAAAACTCTTCTCAAAATCCTCGTTCCCATGAACAATACACTCTTCCGAGTGAGACGTGTCAACGGAGCAGCCAAATTTTAAAATCCCTCAACGAATCTCCAATAATATCCTACTAACCTCAGAAAACTTCGGATCTCGGTAACTATCCTTGGTTGTTCCCACTGAAGTAGAGCCTCTATCTTGGATGGATCTACTAATACACCATCCTTCGATACAACGTGTCTAAAAAATGAGTTCCCTGCCAACTAGAAGTTACACTTATTGAGTTTAGCGTACAACTCCTTCTCTCAAAGAGTTTGTAATACGATCTTTAGGTGCTGTTCATGCTCCTCATGAGACTTCGAATACACTAAAAAGTCATTGATAAAGACGATAACAAACTGATCTAAGTATGGCTTAAACACATTGTTCATCAAATCCATAAAAGTCGCAAGAGAATTCATCATTTCGAATGGCATAACCAAGAAATCATAATGGCCATATCGGGTCTGAAATGCTGTCTTGGGCACATCTCCACTCCAAACTCTCAGCTGATGATACCCAGACCTCAAATCAATCTTGGAAAAGACCTATGTTCCCCGAAGTTGATCCAACAAGTCGTCAATGTGTGGATGGGGATACCTATTCTTGATGGTAGCCTTATTCAACAATCTGTAGTCAATACACAATCGGAGACTCTCATCCTTCTTCTTCACAAATAAAATTGGTACTCCCCAAGATAAAACACTCGGTCTGATGAACCCCTTATCCAACAGCTCCTGCAACTATCTCTTAAGCTCCTCTAGCTCAACTAAAGCCATGCGGTATGGTGGTTTCAATATAGGCTCAGTACTAGGCACCAAATCTATACAGAACTCCATCTCTCTATCTAGTGGCAACCCTTGCAATTCACCCGAAAAGACATCTGGGAACTCACTAACCACAGGAATATCTACTAACTCCAGATGTGCCTTATCCGTATCAACCACGTACGCAATAAAACCTTCAACATATCAATTTTTCTAAGTCAGCATATCATATTGTTTATTTTTAATAGTAACTACTATTTTCATTTCTTTTCAGCAAACTTTACAACATATTTTTCAGGGTTAGGAACCATAACTATGTTAGTATAACAATCTATCACAGCATGGTTTGTAGACAACCAGTCCATTCCTAAAATTACATCAAAATCGCTCATACTTAGCAATATTAGATTGGCTGTCATATCTTTTTCCCTACTCTTAACTTCCAATCATTAAATACATACTCTACAAGCTGACTGTTATTCATAAGCGTACTAATCAACATCAGCATACTTAAAGATGTATGCTCTACATGTCTCACTAATTTACATGCAAATGAAGGTGAGACAAATGAATGTATGGCACCAGGATAAAATAAAACATATGCTTCAATATCATAAATCAAGATGTTACCTCGTATCACATCCGATGAAGCATCAGCTGTGCCTTGGTCTAAAGCATGTACGCGCCCTCGACCAATCACTTGCTTCCCCTTCTCCTCTGCTGTCTCTATTCTCCTCGAAGCAGAAGTATCAACTAGAGCTCTCTTTGGCTCCTTGCCCTTCAATGGAGCAGTCTCAACCATCTACGGGCAAACTCTAGCAATATGCCTTGGTTTCCCACATCAGAAACACACTATAAGAGTCATCCGACAAGGTCTACCGCCATGATGTCTACAACATCTACCTCATTGCTCAGTAGTAGGCCTCTGTCCTACAATGACAATACCTTTCGCTGGAGCTATGGCCAGTTAAGTAGAAGGTCTAACAGGTCTCTCTCATACCTCCTTAATCTGTGGTCTCTTACCGAAGAGTCTCCTCTCTCCTCGATAACTGAAACATCTATCTCTAGTAAGCCTCTTCCTCTTTCTATCACGGCTTCGACTAAACTTCTTGAACTCGAAAGCATTCCTCTTATAGTCTTGCTCGCATAGTTGTGCCTTGCGCACTGCCTCCTTATATGTGGCTATATCCAATAGGACCAATCTGGACCGTAGTGTCGGTCTTAGTCCATCAATAAATCTGTGGACCTTCCTAGTCTCACTATACATGGTGTCGGGGTCATACCTTCCCGGGGATAAGAATCTAGTCTCATACTAATCCACTGACAAACTCTCCTGGTTCAGCCCCAAAAAACTCAGCCTGCAGTTTTTGCTGCGTAGTATTTGGAATAAACTGCCTCCTAAAGGCGTCCAAAAATATCTCCCAACTGATATCTGTATGTTGGTTTCTTAATATGGGTCTGGTGGACTTCCACCAATGCTCTGTTGAACCCTTCAGTAGGAACGCAGCAAATGCGACCATCTCCAATGCTGTACACTCGAAGAATCCATATAGCTTCTTCATCTCTCTAATCCACTCCTCAGCAGCAACTGGGTCCTTGACCCTACTAAAAAATGGAGCTCTAAACTTTTGAAACTGTCACAACCGATCCATCTCACATCCGTACCCCAAACCACTACTACTATGTCGTGGAGCAACAAGAGAAGGTGTATCCTGAATTGGTAGGGGTATTGAAATATCTGTAGGCTGTGGAACATGTGTAGGCTATACAGGTGTGTCAGGTGCAATTGCCTGTCTAGTCGCAGTCCCTACATCCTGTCCCTGTCTACCTTGTATCGTTTGTGCCAACATATCTACTATCGTCTCTAGGCTATGCTTTAACCTCGTGAAGCGTGCCTCTGCACTCTCTAGTACCTCAGTAGTACCTAGAGTCTCATGGGTAGGTAATGACTAGGTATCATCTCGGCTCTCAAGCCTACCACTACAGCCTCGAGCCCTACCTCTGGTCCCTCTACCACTACGAGTATTTGCCATATAGGCTCGATTCCTGCATTCACAATCATTAATTAGTCCGTTTCTCATATGGCTTACATAGTTACATCTAAACACAGCACAGTACTATGGGGATGTATACTTTCCTAGTTACTAACACCGACTCACATCAGACCAACTCTGCTCTGATACTATTCTGTCACAACCCTCCGTGACTTAACCAAAACCATTACAATTTTTTTCATTTTTTACTTACCTTTCTCCTTATCAACAGTTGGGCTGTGATTCAATGCTATCATCCTCGCTTACCAAAACATCCATTCATTATCATACATACATGTCAATATACTATCTACTGAATGTAATTTCTTTTACATAATAAGTAAACTCATATAAAATCTAATACAAATACATTCCCCATAATTTAAATCGTTTACATCACTGTGCTGTTTATATGTTTAGATACAGAATCATACAAAATATGTATACCTGTCGATTAATAGAAAATGACAGCGGACAATAGGAACACTATCCCTCTCTCGTAATCGCTCTACTGCAGATGCTCTGTAGAGAGGTATAAAAAATGGGTGAGCTAACTGCTCAGTAAGGAAATCAGGCAAGCAAGTAGACATCTATACTATCTATTCAAAATAATGCTATGCCTTGAAAATATTATTTCCTTAACTCACTTTAAAAACATGTCTGTAAATATACATATATATACTTGTACAGATTAAATCCCATGTACAGAAATCATGCTTAGTTCTCAAATGTAGGCATTTCATGCAAAACAATGCATCTTTATAATTTCACAATGCCTTTAGATAAATCATGCCATTTATATTCAAATCACATTAAATATGGCATTTAAATCATTCACAACACGACAATCGGATTTCGACCCATCCCTCAGGTCTATCCGTATCATAAAATTAGTCAAGTGATATATCATGCGAGATTCTGTGGTGAAATGCAATAATATCCTGGATTATGGCCATATCCTATAATGGTGATCCCAGACTACACAGGCTTCGATGTACCGGGCATCACGGCTGAAACGGGAGGGGGTCAGTCCATCACAAGTGCCAGCTATCAACTCATCAACTCCACAACAACACAACAACACATGGTACAGTGTACTCCATGCCACTCGCACGGTACAATGTACACTTGTGGACCTTATCTCAATGGATAATCAATACCACATCTCTAAATCCACATACGAACATCTCAACAGTGTGACACTCAGTCTACACGAGGAAATCGGCATTGTTTTTTAACATGTCTTATATATCACATAAAACTACAATGCGCCCTTTTGAGCGCGACTCTCAGTCGACACTTTGCTCAAACACTGTGTTACATCACAAACTCAAACTCTAGTGCGAGTAAACCTCCAGCACTAGGTCATGCATAGTTCATGTTTCAAATCAAGTACGAGCAATCGCTCCAGTACCATGCTATGCACAAAACTCATTAAATCAAGTACGAGCAATCGCTCAAGTACTATGTCATGTATAAATCATGAAGAATTGAGTATGAGGAACGCTCTAGCACTCTGTCATGCAACTCATGTAAAATTCGAGTACGAGCAATAACTCCAGCACTCTATCATACATCAACACTAATAATGTGGATAAAATATAAAATCAAGTGCGAGTTATGCTCTAGCATGATTTATTTTCAGATAATTCGGTAGATGGCTCTTTAAAAATGGATGATTTTTAAACCATCAAAATCAGCATTATAAATTGTGCTATTTCTCATAAATTAAGAAAACATTAGCCCATATACCTATTCTTCTGCTAAACAATAGTAAAAACACTCAAAATTATGGTTTTCATGCTTTTTACAACTTTTTTCAAAAGTTGACTTTTTCCTAACTAAGGGCAAAATTGTAATTTACCACTATCGAGACGCTATAATTATTATTCACTTTCTCTGACCCTTAGATTTTTTAAGTGACTGCAAAAGCGGATGAAACTACATGCAGGTATCTCTAAATACTCATAAAAGTCTCTTACCTATAATCACTCGAGAAATTTTACTTTCTCAACGCTGCTCGATCCAGCAGTCCGATTCGCTCCTCTAATAATCTCTGGAGCTGTATATAACCATTCATCAAGTTAATTTTACTTTTTCTACTGTATTTCACATTAAATATAGTCTATTTTACATTAAATACAGTCTATTTCACTTAATGGGCTTTATTAAACCTTAATGGGCCTAACTCTGTCTTAAGCCCATTTTCATTTTACTATTCATTTTCGTTGGGCCTATTGGGCTTGTGAGACCCACCAAATCTTATTGGGCTTATCCGAGACCCATTACATCACATTGGGCCAAAACCAATTGGGCTTGGCCCATTGGACCTCTCGGCCACATGCCATGGCCGAGACCACGCATGCTTAGCCATACCGAGCACCACGCCACCATCGACCATTTGCTAGCCAATTCACTTTAGCATTTTCACAAACACTTGGTTGGCAATGTTCTTAAGCTTCTCTTAGTTCATTTAGGCATTTTATCAAACACCTTAATTGCCAACTAAATTCATCCACCAATTGATAAATTTGATTAATTTTAACTATACCATAATCATTAACACATGTATATTAACGCATTCATGCCTTAAAATCATATGGGCATTCATTAATTTATCACTACTCACTCTCAGTCAATTCATGTTTATAGTGATTCCATGTGTTTAAATGCTTAAAACATATACCAATCTACTTAAAAGTATTCATACATTAACATATATGAATTTAAAGGCTTGAAATTATACCTAGTATATGCATTCACACTTGACCGAAACTTTCAAGCCTCTCGGTTTGCACACTATGGCTCTTTGATAACTAATTCCAACATATGTTAATCCTCACTCAATTTGGAACAACTTTCATGAAGAATGCAAGTTCCAAATATGCCTTTTTCCTAGTGATTTCTAGAGAGATAAAGCTTGAATATGTGTGTTTTAATGGTTTCCTTCTTCTAGCCGAACTCTCAAGGAAGAAGATGTAGTTGTGTTGGCTGATTTATAAGTTCATAACTTAGTCATTAAGCCTTACTTTTCAGCTAACAAAATTGAATTTGAATTGATTTAGGTAATGGTTACCAAATTGGCTATGGTTACCTTTTACTAATGGGCTTGATTTTAACCAATTTGGGCCTAGCATTTGGGCTTCTCAATTTGGGCCTTCCTAATGGGCTTCCAATCTGAAATGTTTACTATACATCAGGCCTTTAATTGTCTAAATATTTGGCCTACCAATCGGTCCAACAATTTGGTCTAATGGACTTAAAAAATTCGATCTACACTTAATATACCTTAATAGGCTTTAAAATCTTCACTTTGGTCCATTACTTTTTTTTCCATTAAATTTAATCTAAAATTCATTCAAATAAATTTGCCTTACTTCCGGGGATGATTATCTTGTATTTTGACCAAAATTATTTTTTTCCAAATTTTTCTCCACACTTAGGTTAATTTTTAACCATGGTTAGTTAACTATGGTAAAAGTCCACTTTTTTTAACTACAATTGACTTTTTCCTTAACCATTGATCACATTGACTTTTTCTAAAAAATCTGAAAGTGTCATATCTTATGGTTTGCACTCTCATCTTTACGTTCTAGCCATCTTCGGTAGGTAAATATACCGTAATTACCTTAAACCATTGAAATGGTCCATTTTGCCCCTTTTTGGCTTTTACTCTTGTTCTCTGTGTTCGGGACTAAATCAATCTGACTTTCCTGCATGATTTCTCTATATTTTCTCATTTAAAGTTCTTCTTTTCAGTCAGAATGATTCTGATCCTCACGGTTTAGCCATGTGACTCTTATAGCCCTTTTTCAACTTTTATGTAGCTTTTAAGTGTTAAAGCATTTCACTAACACTTAAATCAAGTAAATATTCTTCTTACGATTTAAATAACTTAATACAATGTCTGTACATATATAAATCATAAGGAATAAGCTATATAAAAATACGGGTCTTACACACCACCTTCATGCCTCTACCCCTGGTAATTGGAATTAAAAGGAACGAGAGGGAAATGAGGCTGGTTGGAGTGAACCATGAGAGGAATGCCAAAAACAAGAGGGAACAGAGGAGGGGGGAGTGAGACCATAGGCTGCTAAGGGTGGTCCTTGAAGTTACAGGCAGACCATGTGAGCAGTGAGGTCACCTCCGACCACCTTCTTGCTCTGTAGTGGAACGAGCGTAGGAGCTAGAAATAAGGGCGAAATCGGGAAGGAAAACAAATGGACGCTAAAGTAGGGTGAAAGGGGAGAAGAAGAGTAATTGCGATGGTGATGATGGCTGAGACCCAAGGTTGATGATGGTAGTGTTGAAAAGATAGAGAGGAGGAGGATGCTGAGGGGGTGAGGCAGAAATCGAGAAGAAGAAGAGAAGAGAAAATGAAAGAATTTGGCGCGAAGCGTAAAATTCAAAAAAAAAAAAAGAGAAATGAAGGTTTTTATATTTATAAATATATATAATATTATATATATATAAATATATTTTGAAATGGAGAAAGAGGCACAAGGAAAAATTGGAAAATCCTAAAAAAAGGGCACCGGGGAGAAATTTAACCGAGTGAGAAGGATTCTCTGACTCCAGACGCTAAGACAATTAGGACTGTGAGCAGACACCGAGGTAAGGAAAATCCTGTGTGCTGCTAGAGATAAATTGCACATATTTTCTGATGTTTTGTAGATATAAATTTAGGCTATATTTCTATTGTAGAAAAATATCTATGAACTGCTAAAAGTATCTGCGTATATTTTTTGAGTATTTGAGACTGCGAATTTTAGGACAGAAAGTTTTAGACACCTGAACTGTAGAAAATCCTAAGCCTAATCTTTCCATTCTGAAATTTTAGGAAAAAGTTTTAAAAACTCTATAAATCATCTCAAGTTTTGGTATAGTATTATTTAGTCTATTTAAATAATCATCTGAGTAGTTTTAAAATTATTTGTGAAAAATCTAAAATTTTGAAAGTATACAAAAAAATGTGATTTGTGGATTTTAACTAAAAAGGGTAAGACCAGCCCCTTTTATTATATTTTTACGCGCAGAAACGAGATTTAAGTGTTCTAATGTTAAAAATCGTGCTAGTTAGGCATGTATTGCTGTGTGCTCTTGCACTACTTGCTTGCACGTGATTTAAAATGCTTTGATGATAAAACTGTGCCTATCAGACGTGTATTATTGTGTGATCTTGGACTACCTGCTTGCACGTGATTTAAAGTATTGTGATGATAAAATCGTGCTAGTCAGACGTGTATTGCTGTGTGATCTTGCACGAATCTGCTGCATGGAATTTTAAAGTATTTGGGGTTAAAACCGTGCTAGTCAGACATGTATTGCGGTGTGATCTTACACGAATTTGCTGCACAAAATTTTAAGTATTTTGATGATAAAATCGTGCTAGTCAGGCGTATATTACTATGTGATCTTGCACTGACCTGCTCGCACGTGATTTGAGGTAAAAAGGCAACGGTGAAATTATATGAAATTGTGAATGATGAAAATTATATGAAAATGAGAATGATGCCGAGGTTCATGGAGTACGATATACCGTGCTGTGTGCACGTGATACCGATATTATGTTTGATGGTAATTTTTACTATACTATACATAACTGTGTTTTATATATTTTCAATACTCTATGGATAGATAGTGTATTTATCTACCTGTCGCTCGATTTTTCTTACTGAGCATGTTAAGCTCACCCCAAACTTTACTTCACAGAGCCTCATCAATAGCTGGGAGTGTTTGTAAGTTGAATAAACTTGCACAGTCATACGTCAGTGAAAGACTCTTCAGCATTGAAGCTATACTCGGCATATACATTTATTTTGTATCTAAATATTGCAAGTACAGTAATGTATAGAGAAATGTGTTTGGGGAAATGTGAACATGAAGAAATAATTATGATGATTAATTCTGTTTAAATTTGTCACAAAAAAAGAAATCTAGTTCTCGCATTTACGGTTTCTGATCTTTTATCGACTCATAGCCCAACCAAAAGTGTGTGTAAATTAGGTCGTTACAGAAGTGGTATCAGAGTAAGGTTGGCCTGATACGAGTCGATATTAGGAGTAAGAGAAAATTTGGAAAGTTCACATCCCCAACATTAATGTACATTGCTTAGATATAAACGGGTATACTTCGCTGTGTTTTATTGAGAAATTATGTCATTGAATATAGGAAAACTGATAGTTATGGCTGGTTGGTATTACAACTATATTAGTAGATGGAAAGGAACTATTTCTTAAGGCCGTAGAGACATACTTGGAGATAGAGCGAAATCCTCATCTGAATATGCACCTTATAGTTTAACCAAAAAATTCTGAAGTCCACTACATAAGATTTGAGTGGGACATGGAAACAATGATGACATTGTTTGGTCAAATGATAGTAGTACAATAATAATGATGATGATTAACGTATGACTGCGACTTAGAGAAAAAAACTGTGATATTTTCTAAAATTAGTTCACTATTTTACTAGAATTAAGAATCCAGTTATAATGGAAACGAGATAAATGAATTGGAAAAGTTATGTGGATCCTTAATGTATACTGCTATAAAGAAGGTAGTTTTGTAGCATTGATATTGAAATGAGAAGTCAAACTTTAAGGGAAGTTCCTTTCAATCTAATAGGAGGACCCGATATTAGAAGGTTACATGGGATATGTTTCTGGATGTCTTTAGATGGCAGCACATCTCAGATAAAGTATAATGGTAATTATAGATGATATGATCAAATCAGATATAAGGTAACAAGTCTGAGAATGAATATGAAACTAAATTCATGGTTTTGGAGAAGTATTATTCGGTACGTGGAGTTATGAAGTGAAGGAAATCCAAAAAACTCGTAGGAGATACTAGAAACCCCAAACAAGCTAGGGAAGCTCCATTTGACGTTATTTTGAGGAAGCAGTGTGCAAAGCGCAACTGTGATGATATGAAATGTATATCTTTGAGGTTACCAAGAGAAGGGAAAGATAAAGAGAGTGACAAAAGAGAGATCTACTAAAGAATAGAGTCTTTATAACTGGAAGGAAAAACTACAGAACGAACTGTATAAATGGAACTTAAAGGTCACACCGCTTACATGATTGATAAAGATAGGGCATGTTCAGAGTAAAGAGACACCCCTGTAGATAGAGAGTTTTCTGATACATGTTCGGATGATCCATCAGAGTTACCTCTGAACAAAAGGATGAAGTTTTGAGATGATTTAGTACTTGGTATCGAACTAAGTATTCAAAACCCCATTCTGAATGGCTTCA
Organism: Firmiana major; assembly: GCA_033439115.1. Classification (NCBI taxonomy): domain Eukaryota; kingdom Viridiplantae; phylum Streptophyta; class Magnoliopsida; order Malvales; family Malvaceae; genus Firmiana; species Firmiana major. Next base: position 6,998,458 of record CM065909.1, read on the forward strand.
TTTGATTTGAAGCATGAAAGAAGTAATTACAAGGTTATAAAATTTATATGATAAGGTTTGTCCACTTTAGAGTGTACGAGCATTAAATGTTAAGTAGTACCGAAGTTTGCTGGGTTACGATGTGTTAAGAATGGGATTCAATTGGATTCTCCCAAAATAGAGATTGTAGAACAGTGGGAAAGACCTAAAACTATTAAGATGATTTGAAGTTTGAGGTATAAGGAGACTTTGGAAAATGAATCACATATCGAATCTAAGGATTGTAAATTGTATATGCTTATGTTTTGAATGCGAGACTTAATTGGAATAAGGAAAGGGTTTTGTTATAATTGATGTATAAAATGAAACAAGTTTTGGAGTATGATAAATTCTAGATACAAGATTATAGATGTACACAAAATATAAATATTCTTAGGTATGTGAAATAATTCGAATCGAGTGAAGTGAACGAAGAATGAGTGGTGACTAAATGATAAAAATTGTGATAAAATATGGTATCCTACTTTCTATTGGGACTGAACCTTGAACCCCTATACCCATAATTAGTCAGGTCAGATGGCTAATAAGGATATTTCAAAATACCTCTCTGCCTGAGAGACTTGTCGGTGTCTAGAAGTACCCATAACCTATAAATTAGAGTTGACAGTCGTAATATTCGCGTTTAAAATTAGGATACCATTTCTTGTGTAGAGAAGAATTATGGAATTCGACTGATCATAAATGTTTAAAATATTAGATTTCACAAAGGCCGTCTAATACAAGAAAAAATGAAAATGACTAGGGTTAGTGCTTTGAGCAGAAGTGATTTTGGGATGACATTTTATACATGGGTCAAGGGCATAAGTTATTGAAATATTTAGTGAACCTCAACTGGATGTGGTTCCCTACTAAAACTGACATGTATATCGTCGTAGCTAGCCTGAGATTAGAACCAGATTTGATTAAACGAATTCAATAAACAACATAAGGATAAGTATTGTGTAGATGTGACTTGTCAGACCCAATTGGGTTCTATGATAGATTTTGAAGTTAGCTCTGATGGTCTACTAAGATTTAGATGTAGAATTTGTATTTCTGATTATGCGCAATTGAGGAAATTAATATTGTCAGAAGCTCTCTCCTCGAGGTACACCCTACACTTGGGGAAGCAATAGGATGTATCAAAATTTACGGAAGGTGTATTAGTGGTCAAGGATGAAGAAAGACGTGGCTGAATTTATGGCCCGATGTCTTTTATGTAAGTATATTAAAGTAGAGCATCATAAGCCAGCAGAGTTCTTATAGCCTCTACTGATACTAACATGGAAATAAGAACACGTCACGATTGATTTCATCATTAGATTGCCAAGGACCTGTAGGAACCACGATACGATTTGGGTAGTAGTAGATAGATTGACAAAGTCCGCTGATTTCCTAACTATAAAGGCTATGGATACCTTTAGTGCGCTAGCAGATCTGTATGTACGAGAAGTTGTAAGACTACAGATGGACAATTGGAGAGGACCATTCAAACATTGGAGGACATGTTGAGAGCTTATGCTTAAGATTTTAAAGGCTCTTGGGATGACTATTTACCACTAGCAGAGTTTGCATATAATAACAGTTACCATTCAAGTATCAGAAGGACACTTTATAAAGCACTGTATGGTCGAAGGTGTCGTTCGCCAATTGGATAGGAAAAAGTGGGTGAAAGAAAGATATTCGCTCATGATTTAGTCAAGCAAGCTTCTGAGGATGTACAGTTGATTTGTGAGAGGCTGAGGATAGCTCAAAACCGACAGAAAAGTTATGTTGACTAAAGACGAAGACCCCTAAAATTCTCAGTAGGAGATTCGATCTTTCTAAGCAAATGTAGGAATCGAGTCATTATGACTAATGGTAGCCATGGTAGAGGGGCTAGAGGTCGAGCTAGAGGCCGTAGAGGTAGGCTTGAGAGCCGAGACGAGTCTTTGTCTAATCATGCTTCACAAGGTCCCACTGAAGGACCAGAGAGTACCAAGGTGCACTTTACGAGGATAGAGCGTAGCCTAGAGACTATGATAGAGCTGTTTGTTCAGGCTATGTAAGGTAGGCAGGGTCTGGAGGTAAAGACTGCTACTTGATAGGTAGCTGCTCTTGATACGCCTGCACAGATGCCACAACCTACAAATACTCATACACCCCCACTAGTTTAGGATACACCTTCTCCTGTTGACCTACATCAGGGTAGTAGTGGATTGGGGTATGGTTGCGAGTTAGATCAACTACGACAGTTTTAGAAGTTTAGATTGCTGTCAGTCAGTGAGGTAAAAGACCCAGTAGTTACTGAGGATTGGGTAAACGAGATAGAGAAGTTATATGGGTTCTTTCAATGTAGAGGATTGGGTAAACGAGATAAAGAAGTTATATGGGTTCTTTCAGTGTAGGCAGCTGAGATGGTCACTTTTATCGCGTTCATGTTGAGCGGAGCGGTAAAACATTAGTGGAAGTCCACCAGACCAATATTGAGAACCTGGCATTTTGAGATCAGTTGGAAGATCTTTTTGGATGCCTATTGGAGTCAATATGTTTCAGATACAGTGCAGCGGAAGCTGCAGATGGAATTTTTGGGGTTGTTCTAAGGGAGCCAATTAGTTGATGAGTATGAGACAAGGTTTATGTCCCTGGGAAGGTATGACCTTGATACGATTTGTAGTGAGACCAAGAAGGTTAGGAGGTTTGTAGATGGACTGAGATCGGTGATACGGTCTAGACTGATTCCGTTAGACATTCCTTCGTATGAAGAGGCAGTGCACAAGGCGCAATTATGTGAGCAGGACTATGAGCGGAATGCCTCTGAGTTTGGAAAGGTTGGTAGGAGTAGAGATAGAGACCGAAAGAGACCCGTGAGTGATACGGGTTTCGGTTATCGAGGAGAAAGGAGACTCTTTGGAAGAGGCCACGGATTGAAGAGATACGAGAGAAGACTATTAAGCCTTCATGTATCCGACCATAGCTCCAGCCAGAGGCATAGTGATTGGAGGACAACGGCCTACTACCAAGCAATGTTGTAGTGATAGGTATCATGGCAATCGATCTTGTCCGATGGTTATTGGAGTATGTTTCTGATGTGGTAAGGTAGGGCATTTTATGAGGAATTGCTTGGAGACGATTGAGACTGCCCACCGAAGGGCAAAGAGTCAAAGAGAGTTTTTGCTAATACCTCTACTTTGAGAAGGAGAGCCACAACTGAGGAGAAAGGGAAGCAGGTTGTTGGTCGAGGACGAGTATATGCTTTGGACCAGGGCACAGCTGATACTTCATCGGATATGATCAAAGGTACCATCCTAATTTTTTTTTGTCTTAAAGCATTTATTTTTATTTGATCTCGATGCCACACATTCATTAGTATCATCTTCATTTGCATGTAAGTTATCGAAATATGTGAAGTGCACGTCATTGAGTAGAATGATGTTGATTAGTAAACCTATGAATAATAGTCAGCTAGTCGAGTATATTTATAGAGACTGCAAGCTAAGAGTAGGGGAAAAGGATATGTCAGCCAATCTCTTTTTGTTGAATATGAGCGACTTTGATGTAATCCTAAGAATGAATTGGTTAGCTATAAACCATGTTGTTTTAGATTGTTATTCTAAGACGGTAATGTTTCCTACCCCTGAAAAGTATATTGTAAAGTTCACTGAAAGGAAATAAAGGAGTAGTTGTAGTAATTTAAAAGGTGAATTATTATGCTGACTAAATAATGAATATGTTGAAGGTTTCATTGCGTACGTGGTTGATGTGGATAAGGCATGTCCGAAGCTGGCAGATATCCCTGTGGTTAGGGAGTTTCTAAATGTCTTTTTAGATGAGCTGTCAAGGTTGCCATTAAATAAGGAGATGGAGTTTTGTATAGATTTGGTGTCTGGTACCGAGCCGATATCCAAACCACCGTATCGAATGGCTCTGGTTGAGTTAGAAGAGCTAAAAGCAGTTGCAGGAACTGTTGGATAAGGGGTTTGTGAGACCGAGTGTTTCGCCTTAGGGAGCACTGGTTTTATTTGTGAAGAAGAAGGATAGAAGCCTCCAACTATGTATTGAATACAAATTGTTGAATAAGGCCCAGAATAAGTATCCCTTTTCACGCATAGATGGTTTGTTGGATCAACTTTGGGGAGCACAGGTCTTTTCTAAGATTGATCTGAGGTCGAGTTATCATCAACTAAGAGTTCAAAGTGGAGATAGACCCAAGACAACTTTTCGTACCTGGTATGGTCATTATGAGTTTATGGTTATGCCATTCGGGTTGGCTAGTGTTCCCGCAGCTTTTATGGCTTAGATGAATGATGTGTTCAAGCCATACTTAGATTGATTTGTTATCATCTTTATCGATAACATTTTGGTGTATTCGAAATCGAAGGAAGAACATAAGCAACACCTGAGGATTGTTTTACAGACCCTCCGAGAGAAGGAGTTGTATGCTAAACTCAGTAAGTGTGACTTCTAGCTAGGGCGGATTTCATTTCTAGGCCATGTGGTATTGAGGGATGGAGAGTCAGTAGATCCATCCAAGATTAAGGCTATAGTTCAGTGGGAATAGCCTAAGACAGTCATAGATTCAGGAGTTTTCTGGGTTTAGCAAGATATTATAGAAGGTTTGCAAGGGGATTTTCGAAGTTAGTTGTTTCGTTGACTTGTCTTACTCGGAAGAAAGTTGCATTTGTGTGGGACAATGATTGTGAGAGGAGCTTTGGAGAATTGAAGGGTCGATTGACCACCGCTTTGATTCTCACCATTCGTACTAACTCATGAGGTTTTTCAGTTTATACAAATACTTCACACCAAGGACTGGTTTGTGTATTGATGCAAAATAAGAGGGTAATTGCTTATGTATCCAGACAGCTTAAGGACCATAAGAAGAACTATTCGAAACACGATATAGAGTTGGCAGCCATAGTGTTTGCATTGAAGATATGGCGCCATTATTTATACGGTAAGAAGTTTCAGATTTTTACTGACCACAAGAGCCTCAAGTATATGTTCTTGCAGAAGGAACTGAATATGAAACAAAGAAGATGGCTAGAGCTTCTAAAGGACTATGATTGTGAGATACTGTTAGACCCGTATTTTATGTAGCTTATACCTTATGATTCCTATGTGTATGAACACTCTATTATTATAGTTGAATCATAAGAAGAGTATTTACTAGATTTAAAGTGCTAGTAAAATGATTTAACATGCAAAAGCTACATAAAAAGCCTATTGTGAGCTATAAGAGTCACAAGCTAAATCGAGTGGATCTGAATCATTCTGACTAAAAATAAGAACTTAAAATGAGAAAATAGAGAGAGCTCATGAAGCAAAGTCAGCTTGATTTAGTTCCAAACACAAAGAACGAGAGTAAAAGCTAAAATAGGTAAAATGAACCTTTTTAGTTAGCTAAGGTGTTTCGGGTATAATTATCCACCAGGAACGGTAGAAACGTAAAGACGAGAGTGTAAGATATAAGACATTACACTTTCGAAATTTTGAGAAAAAGTCAACTTGATCAATGGTTAAGGAAAAAGTCAACTATAGTTAAGAGAAGTGGACTTTTACCATAGTTGACTAACCATGGTTAAAAATTAACCTAAGTATAGAGAAAAAAATTGGAGAAAAATATTCTTTGTCAGAATACAAGATAATCATCCCCGAAAGTAAGGAAAATTTATTCGGAAGGATTCTGGATTATATTTAATGGTTAAAAACGTAATGGGCCTAAAGTGAAAATTTTAAAGCCCATTAAGGCATAATAAACGTATAACGAAATTCTTAGGTCCCTTAGACCGAATTGTTGGACCGATTGATTGGCCAAATATTTAGATAATTAAAGGCCCGAGGTATGGTGAAAATTTCAGCCTGAAAACCCAAACCGAGAAGCCCAAATGGAAAGCCCATGAGATAAATATCTAACCATAGTTAAAGCTAACCATGACTCATAAGGTGACTCATTAGGTGACTTATGACTAAGGTTTAGGAACTCAAGTTTAATGGTTGGAAAGTAAGGCTTAATGACTAAGTAAGTGGCTTATAAAATCAGCCACACCATTGTCATCTTCACCACACCATTCTCGTCTAGAAGAAAAAACCATTGAAATGTTTTATCCAAGCTTTCTCTCACTAGAAATCACTAGGAATTAGGCATATTTGGAACTTGCATTCTTCATGAAAGTTGTTCCAAATTGAAAGGAGAGTGACATATGTTGGAATTCGCTATCAAGGAGCCATAGAGTGCAAACCGTGAGCCTCCAAAGTTTTTGCCAAGTGTGAACACAACTATTGATATATTTTCAAGTTTTCAATTTCATATATGTTAATGTATGAATGATTTTAAGTATATTGGTATATGTTTTAAGCATTGAAACATATGAAATCACCATGATCTTGGTTAGGCCGAGAGTGAGTAGTGAAATATTGATGAATGCCCATATGATTTTAAGACATAAATGGATTAATGTACATGTGTTAATGATAATGGCATAGTTAGAATTAATCAATTTGATTAATTAATACATGTATTAAGTTGGCGATCAAGGTGTTTGATTAAATGCCTAAATGAACTATATGATGTTTAAGAATGTTGCCAACCAAGTGTTTGTGAAAATGCCTAAGTGAATTGACTAAGGAAATAGGCATGGATGGCATGCCATGGCATGAACGATGGCATGGATAGCTCTCGGCCATGGCATGTGGTCGAGAGGCCCAATGGGCTAAGTCCAATTATTTTAGGCCCAATGTGATGTAATGGGTCTAGGATAAACCCAATAAGAGTTGGTGGGCCCTACAAGCCCAATAGGCCCAACAAAAATGAATAGTAAAATGGAAATGGGCTTAAGGTATAGTTAGGCCCATTAAGGTTTATTAAAGCCCATTAAGGGAAATAGACTGTATTTAATGTGAAATACAGTAGAAAAAGTGTAATTAACCTGATAAATGGTTATATGCAGCTCCAGAGAGTATTGGAGAAGCAAATCGGACTGCTTGATCGAGCAACGTTGAGAAAGTGAAATTTCTCGAGTGATTGCAGGTAAGGGACTTTTGTGAGTAGTTAGAGATACCTGCACGTATTTTCGTCTACTTTTACATTCACTTAAAAACTATGAGGGTCAGAGAAAGTGAATAATAATTATTGTGACCCGATAGTGGTAAATTACGATTTTGCCCCTAGTTAGTCAAAAAGTCAACTTTTGTGAAAAGTTGTAAAAAGCATGGAAACCACCATTTTGAGTGTTTTACTGCTATTTAGCAGAAGAATAAATAGATGAGCTAATGATTTTAAGGTTGATGTGAAATAAGCACACTTTATAGTGTTGACTTTGATATTTTATAAATCATCCCTTTTTAAATCGTGCTGGAGCACAGCTCGCACTGGATTTCATATATTCTCCACATATATTAGTGCGGGATTATGCTTCGCACTAGATTTCCATGACATGCATGATAGAGTGCTGGAGTTATTACTTGTACTCAGTTTTATGTGATTTATGCATGAGAGAGTGCTTGAGCGATTAGCTCGTACTCGAATTTTTATGAGATGCATGACAGAGTGCTAGAGCGTTGCTCGCACTCGATTCTTCATGATTTATACATGACATAGTACTGGAGCTATTGCTCTTACTTGATTTGATGATATTATGCATAGCATGATACTGGAGCTATTGCTCGTACTTGATTTGAATACATGAACTATGCTTTGACCTAGTTGCTGGAGGTTTACTCGCACTAGAGTTTGAGTTTGTGATGTGAAACAGTGTTTGAGTAGAGTGTTGACTGTGAGTCGCGCTCAAAGGCGCGCACTGTATGTGATATATGATACATGTTGAAAACCATGCTTGATTTTCTTGTGTAGACTGAGTGTCACACTGTGAGAGGATTCGCATGAGGATTTAGAGACGTGGTATGATATTTCATGGTTTTGAGGGTTAAGACCTATGGCAGGCACCCCGACTGTGATGTAGGGTCCACAGAGTACGTTGTACCGTGCATGTGGCATGGAGTACACTGTACCGTGTGGTGTTGTGGAGTTGAGGAGGATATAGCTGGCGGTTGTGATGGACTGACCCCCCTCCCGGTGCAGCAGTGATACCCCGCACACTGAGATTTGTGTTGCTTGGGATCACATTGTCGGATATGATCATAGTCCAGGATACTATTTACATTTTCACCACAAAGTCTCACATGATATATCACCTGATTGATCGATTTAATTGTGGACAGACCTGAGGGATGGGTCGAACTCCGATTTTGTGTTGTGAATGATTTAAATGCCATATTTACTATGATTTAAATATACATGGCATGATTTAGCTAAAGGTATATTATAAAGATGCATTATTTTGCACTACATGCCTACATTTGAGAAAGAAAGCATGATTTCTGTACATGGGATTTAATCTGTACAAGTATACATATATATATATATATTTAAAGACATGCTTTTAAAGTGAGTTAACGAAATGATGTTTTCAAAGCATAGCATTATTTTGAGTAGATAGTGTAGATATCTACTTGCTTGCCTGATTTCTTACTGAGCGCGTTGTATGCTCACCCCCTTTCTTTACATCTCTCTACAGAGCATCAGCAGTAGAGTGAGAGCTTTTGAGGGATAGTATTCTTGTGTCCGCTGCTATTTCCTATCGATCGATAGGTATACATATTTTGTTCGGTTATGTATCTAAACATAGAAACAGCACAGTGATGTATACAATATATATTATGGGGAATGTATTTGTATTAGATTTTATATGATCTCATATGTATTGAAAAAGAAGCTACAGTCAGTAACAGTATATTGACATGTATGTATAATAATGGATGATATAGTATGAGTGGAAGCTAACATTGAATCACAGCCTAACCATTGAAGAGGGGAAATGTAAGTTAAAAATGCAAAAAATTTGTAGTGGTTTATGGTTAAGTCATGGATTGAGAACGGGTCCTGACTGAATGGTATCAGAGTTGAGGTTGGTCTGATGTGAGTTGATATTAGAAAATACGAAAGTATACATCTCCATAGTACTGTGTTGTGTTTAGATATAACTGTGTATACCAGATAGGAGACAGACTAATTCATGATTATGAATGCAGGAACTTTGCCTATATGGCAAATACTCGTAGTGGTAGAGGGACGAGAGGTAGGGCTCGAGGCCATGCAGATAGGCCTGAGAGACGAGCTGCTGTGGAACCATTACCTACCCATAAGACTCCAGGTACTACTGAGGCACCCGAGTGTACTGAGACGCGCTTTACAAGATTAGAGCGTAGTCTAGAGACGATTGTAGAGATATTGGCATAGACGATGCCAGGTAGGCAGGGACAGGAGGCAGGGGCAGGGACAGGAGAGGTAGTTACCCCTGATACACCTACACAGATAGCTCATGCACTGAGGAATGTAGATACTTCTACACCCCCACCAGTTTCGGCTGGTAGTGGATTAGGGTACGGATGTGATCTGCATCGACTTCGAGAGTTCCAGAAGTTTAGACCTCCATCTTTTAGTGGGGTCAAGGACCCTATAGCTGCTGAGGAGTGGGTAGTAGAGATAGAGAAGCTTTATGGATTCTTCGAGTGTACGACATTGGAGATGGTCGCATTTGTTGCATTCTTACTGAAGGGAGCTACAGAGCACTGGTGGAAGTCCACTTGACCCATATTGAGAGCCCGACACACAAATATTAGTTGGGAGATATTTCGAGAGGCCTTTAAGAGGCAGTTTATTCTCGATACCGCACAGCGAAAACTACCGGCAGAGTTTTTGGGACTGAACCAAGGAAGCTTGTCAGTGGACGAGTATGAGATTACGAGAGGAATGCTTTCGAGTTTGGGAAGTTTAGCCAAAGTCGAGAGATATAGAAGAAGAGGTCGACTAGAGATTTCAGTTATCGAGGAGGGAGGAAACTATTCGGTAAGAGATCATGGGTTGAGGAAATAAGAGAGAGATTTGCTAGACCTCCTGCTTATTCGACCGTAGCTCCAGCAAAGGGTATTGTCATAGGAGGACAGAGATCTACTACCGATCAGTGCAGAAGATGCGGTAAACAACATGGAGGTAGACCGTGTTCACTGACTCCTATAGTGTGTTTTTGATGCGAGAAATAGGGGCATATTGCTACAGCTTGCCCAGAGATGGATAGTACTGCTCCACTGAAGGGCAGGGAGTCAGAGAGAGCTCCAGTAGATCCTTCTTCTTCGAGGAGGAGAACGACGACAGAAGAAAAGGGGAAACAAGTGATGGGTCGAGGGTGCATACATGCTTTGGACCAGGGGACAGCTGATGCTTCATCGGATGTGATACGAGGTAACATCCTGATTTATGATATTGAAGCATATGTTTTAATTGATCTTGGTGCCACGCATTCTTTTGTATCGCCTTCATTTGCATGTAAATTAGCAAGACATGTAGAGCGTACACCGTTATGTATGATGATGTTGATTAGTACGCCTATGAATAATAGCCAAGTTATGGAATATGTGTTTAATGGTTGCAAGTTGAGAGTAGGGGACAAGGAGATGACAGCCAATCTAATATTACTAAGTATGAGTGAGTTTGATATAATCTTAGGGATGGATTGGTTGTCTACAAATCGTGCTGTTTTAGATTGTTATGCTAAGACAGTTATGTTTCCTAACCCTACTAGATATGTTGTAAAGTTTAAGAAGAATAAATGAAAGAAGTAGCTGTGATTATAATATGTTATACTGACTGAGAGAACCTTCAACATATCAAGGTTTCATTGCGTACGTGGTAGATATGGATAAGGCACATTCGAAGTTATTAGATATTACTGTGGTCAGTGAGTACCCAGATGTTTTTTCGGATGAGTTGCCAGGGTTACCACCAGACAGAGAGATGGAATTTTGTATAGATTTGGTGCCTGATACAGAGCCTTTTTCGAGACCACCATATCGCATGGCCTTAGTTAAGCTAGAGGAGCTCAAGAGGCAGTTGCAAGAGCTGTTGGATAGGGGTTTTTTTCAATCGAGTGTTTCACCTTAGGGAGCACCGATTTTGTTTGTGAGGAAGAAGGATGGGAGCCTCCAATTGTGTATAGATTACCGATTGTTGAATAAGGCCACCATCAAGAATAGGTATCCCCTTCCACGTATTGACGATTTGTTAGATCAGCTTCAGGGAGCACAGGTCTTTTCCAAGATTGACCTGAGGTCTGGGTATCATCAGCTAAAAGTTCGGAGTGGAGATGTACCCAAGATAGCGTTTCGTACCCGATATGGCTATTATGAGTTCTTGGTCATGCCATTCGAATTGATGAATGCTCCAGCTGCTTTCATGGCTTTGATGAACGATGTGTTCAAGCCATATTTGGACCAGTTTGTTATCGTCTTCATCGATGACATATTGGTATATTCGAGATCAGAAGAGGAGAATGCGATGCACCTCAAGATCGTATTAGAGACTCTACGAGAGCAGAAGTTATACGCTAAGCTCAGAAAGTGTGACTTTTAGTTGTCATAGATCTCGTTTTTGGGACATGTTGTATCGAAAGATGGAGTATCAGTTGATCCATCTAAGATAAAGGCTTTAGTTCAGTGGGAACAGCCAAGGAAAGTCACTGAGATCAGGAGTTTTCTGGGTTTAGCTAGATATTATCAGAGATTCGTTAAGGGATTTTCGAAGTTAGCTGCTCCGTTGACACGTCTTACTCGAAAGAGTGTACCGTTTATGTGGAACGAGGATTATGAGAAGAGTTTTCAAGAGTTGAAGTGTCGATTGACCACCGCTCCAATTCTCACTATCCCTACCAACTCAGGAGGATTTGCAGTGTATATCGATGCTTCGCATCAGGGACTGGGCTGTGTATTGATGTAGGATGGGAGGGTAGTTGCTTATAGATCTAGACAGCTGAAGGATCATGAGAAGAAATATTCGACCCATGATTTGGAGCTAGCTGCAGTAGTGTTTACGTTAAAAGTATGGCGCTACTACTTGTATGGCGAGAAGTTCCATATATTTACCGACCACAAGAGCCTCAAGTATCTGTTCTCACAGAAAGAATTGAACATGAGATAGAGAAGATGGCTAGAACTTTTGAAGGACTACGATTGTGAGATACTTTATCATCCGGGTAAGGCTAACGTTGTAATCGATGCCCTGAGCAGGAAGAGCCTAAGGATGGTATCTTATATGATGATTAGAGAATATGATTTGCTAGAGCAGTTTGCTAGCCTCAGTTTGGGAGTCATGTCTTCTAACATGGATACAGGCTATGTGATAGCTAGTCTACACTTGAGCCGGATCTGTTGGACAGGATCAGAGTGGCTTAGCAGACTGATCCATTTTGTATGGATGTGAGTGGTCAAATGCAGAAGGGCACCGTGACTGACTTTGAGTCAAGTTCTGATAGACTACTGAGGTTCAAAGGCAGATTGTGTGTTCCCAAGGATCCAGGACTCAGAAGATTGATATTAGTGGAAGCTTATTCGTCGACGTATACGTTACATCCAGGGAGTAACAAAATGTATCAAAACCTCTGGAAGGTATACTGGTGGCCAGCTATGAAGAGAGATGTAGCAGACTTTGTGGCAAAGTGCTCGTATGTCAGCAGGTCAAGGAAGAGCATCAGAAACCTACAGGGTTATTGCAGCCTCTACCTATACCGACATGGAAATGAGAGCATATCACCATGGATTTCGTGTAGGTTTACCAAGAACCCGCAGGAATCACGATGCTGTATGGGTGATCGTCGACAGACTGACGAAGTCAGCCCACTTCCTAGCTATGAGAGCAACCGATACTCTGAGTTCATTAGCAGAGCTGTATGTACGCGAGGTAGTAAGGTTACACGGTGTACCAATAAGCATAGTCTCTGATAGGGATTCTCGCTTCACTTCCCACTTTTGGAGACATTTTCAGGAAGCCATGGGAACCCAGTTGGGTTTGAGCACCAGTTTCAGATGGTCAGTCAGAGAGGACTATACAGATTACTAGGAAGGGTCCCTTGAGGATGTTGGCTAAGAGCACTAGCTATTTGTCCCACCTGAACCTCTAAGTTCTTAGTTGAAGCAGCTTGATTTTGCAGGATCGTTGAGAACATCTCCTCTAATGTAGGCTTCTTCTCAGCTGCTGGTGTATGGTAGAGTTGGGGCTGCATAAGTGGTGGTGGTGGTGGTGATGGATGATATGAGTATGGGTGATGTTGAAATTGAGGTGGGGATGGATGATGGTATGGAAATGGAAATTGCGACTGTGGTGGTACATGAACCGGTGGAGCTTGAAAACTAGGGGGTCCTATAAGTTTAGAGCTAGAAGTTTGCCCTTGGTTTTGGCTCCAGGAGAAGTTATGATGGTTCCTCCACCCTGGGTTGTAGGTGTTTGACAACGGGTTGTTCTGTTGCTTCTGAAGTGGAGCAACATACTGAACCGATTCTAGGTTTAAGTGGACACCTATCCACAGAGTGTGTACCACTACACAGATCGCATGAAGGAAAAGGACTTTGGACAGAATAAATCGGATTAGGACAGGTGGGAGGATTATGTTGGGTACTGAGTGACTCTACCTTCTTTGTAAGATTAACGATTTGAGAGGTCAAGGTAGACAGTGTGTCGAGCTCATAAATACCGGTCAACTTCTTTGGCATTTGCCTCTCTGAGGACCATAAATAGTTGTTAGCCGCCATCTTATCTAAAAGCTCGTAAGCTTCCTCCTCTATTTTGCATATCAAGGCTCCACCCGCCGCAGCGTCAACAATGGTCCTATTTGGGCTTGTAAGTCCGTTGTAGAAGGCCTGGACTTGCAACCCAAAAGGTAGGCCATGGTGAGGGCACTTCCTAAGAAGCTCCTTATATCGTTCCCATGCTTCATAAAGAGATTCAGAGTCGTATTGGGCAAAGGAAGATATATTACTATGGAGTTGGGCCATTTTAGAGGGAGGGAAAAACATAGATAGAAATTAATGGGCTAACTCATCCCATGTAGAAATGGATCCTGGAGGCAGGGAAGTCAACCAGTGTCTCACCATATCCCTAAGTGAGAAGGGGAATAATCTAAGCCTAAGCACATCATTAGATAATCTATTATGTTTGAAGGTGTTGCACAAATCCAAAAATTGCCCAAGGTGAGCATGTAGGTCATCGTGAGGAAGCCCACTGAACTGTAGAGAAGTTTGGATCATCTAGAGGATTGCGGGCTTAATTTCAAAGTTATCTGTAGGGACAGCTGGTGGCCTAATGCCGAAAAAATATCTTCCAATTGTCGGCATCGCATAATCTCCAACAGTTCTAATTTTCCTATTTTCTGCCATGGTGAATTGCAGCGGAGCTAATAATTTCCTAGAGCCCTTTCGAATTTTTCTAAGAGTGTGTTTGATTTTAGGATCTAGAGAAAAGCAATCAAAACTTCTAGCTCTATGCTTGCAATCATCGAAAAGTCCTTAGAAATTTTTTTTTTCAAGTTTTTCAATTTTTCAATTTTTTTGATTTTAATTAAGAGAAAATTCAACTAACCTAAGCTAAGGCTCTATATATTTACAAGCTAGAATTACACCTAAGCATAATTTCACCGATATTAATTAATGACTAATTAAAACTTCCCCGGCAACGGTGCCAAAAACTTGATGGGCCTAAAGGGTAATGTCCACAAGTGCACGGGTCGTATAAGTAATAATGAGATTTGAGTCCCGAGTTATCGTCCCACAGAGAAGTTGACTAGCCTAATTAACTACCGGTTAATCTTACCCTAAGTATATTCTAGCAAATTATAAAATTAAAGTGGGTGATCTACAAAGTCTAAAATTAAAATCACTGGAAAACAGTAAAATAATAAAAACTAAATAAAATAAAACCGAGCTCAAAGTACTTACAATACTCCAAACAATTAAAAACAACAACCTACAAAGGAAAATTAAAACCGTTAAAATTAACGCAATAAAATAAAATACAAATAAGAAATTAAAGCAATAAAACTAATTAAACTAAAGTTAAACAAGCTTAAAATAAAATGTGCATGTAATTAAACTAACTAAGAAAATGCAATTTAAACTAACTTAAAGTCTAATGAAAATAAATTTACCCATAATTTAATTCTAAATGAACAATTAGTTAACTATCAACCTAATTAAAACTAAGTTCTAAACTATTAAACAAGAATACTAAACATGCAATTTAATCAAAGACTCTAAACTAAGCTAACAAATTGAATTGGAATTAAACTAAACTAACAATGCATGAAAATGAGTTAATTGCTAGAGTTGAATGCCAAACAAGCCCTTAGCATTTTAAACCATATAATTATCCCTCCCTTTACCATTCACGTGTCTTCCAAATTATGTTTCTTTTCCATTTCCAGGTAAGGCTCGGCTGTCCTCTAGTCCACTGCTTCCGTTTGTCCTCTGGTCCGCTGCTCTCTGCATGCTCACGGGTTGCTGCTGCCTAGTCTGTTCTCGGTTCAGGGCTAGACACTGCTCCAGGCTTTCACGGTTTTGTCCTCTGCCACCTGCTACTGCTACCCAGTCGTGTCTAGCTTCCATTCTCGGTTCTGCAACTGCTGCTGTTCTGGTTATGTCCTCTGCTGTTTCTGCTACACGGGGTGCTCTCGATTCTGCATTTTAGGCTTTGTTCTAGCTTGCTTCAGCAACTCTCACCAACTCTGCTCGGCTTCCATGCACTGCACCATTCCCTACACGTCTCCACAGTAATGTCCTGCCCATACCGCTGCTGCCCCTAGTACCATCGCCTACTTCACATCTACAGCTATCTGCTCCAGGTATTCAGCTGCCATTCCAGGTTCATGGGTTGTGCTCCATGCCTTGCAACATAGCCTTGGCAGCAAGCAATATCCATGGTGCAAATCTTCACAATACAGAGGAAAACAGAGGAGAGTTCTAGGATAGCTTGCTGCTACCTGTGGGATGCTAGCTGCTGCTTCTCCACATCTGCACCACAACAGTTAAATAGCTGAGGAAGATGGCCACTGTCACCGGCTTCTCCCTCCTCTACTGCTATTACAAAATGCTCGGCAGTGAGCAAGCTCAGCACCTCGCAAACCTGAATGAATGGAGAGTGGGAAAATAAATATGAAATCCAATCATGAAGGCTAACCCGAGGATTAAAAGAGATTTGAGAACTCAAGTGCTAAAAAAAAAATATCTAAGAGCTAAGCTTATCAAACCGAAAACATGAAAATAAAAGTGATTCTTCATTGAAAATGAAATTTAACAAAGCTTAAATAAGAACATGAAATGCATAGTAAAACAAACGGGAAAAATAAAAAATACTAGGAAGGAAAATAATTCTAAAAACTATTCTACCTACACTACTCCTACTCCTAAAATTACACTAACTTCTACTCCTAAAATTACATTCCATTTTCAAATGTCATCCTTTCCTATTTATAAACACACTAGGGGTAAAATGGTAATTTCCACATCTTTGATGAGTTGGCATTTTTTGGCCACTTGTCTTCACACTATTGGCTCCTTGAAAAGATATTTCCATGTCATCGGTCTTCTTGTCCAATTGGATGTGCTAGGTGGCATGACTCGTGTTGTCCGTGTGGTTCAATCTCGATTTTAGCCCAATTTCGGTCCATTTTCTATCGAAATATTCAAAATTCATCCGGATTTAATTTATCTGCAAACATGAGAATTTTAATTAAATAAAGGGGATAATTAACAAAATAAATTGGGGATTTAAATAATCAATTAGGAAATTAAGCACAAATAATTCTAAAAATATAGAATTATCAAAATGAGAGCATATCACCATGGATTTCGTGATGGGTTTACCAAGAACCCGCAGGAATAACGATGCTATATGGGTGATCGTCGACAGACTGATGAAGTCAGCTCACTTCCTAGCTATGAGAGCGATCGATACTCTAAGTTCATTAGCAGAGCTGTATGTACGCGAGGTAGTGAGGTTACACGGTGTACCAGTAAGCATAGTCTCTGATAGGGATTCCCGCTTCACTTCCCACTTTTGGGGACATTTTCAGGAAGTCATGGGAACCAAGTTGGGTTTGAGCACCGCTTTCAGATGGTCAATCAGAGAGGACTATACAGACCTTGGAGAATATGTTGAGAGCATGTGTGCTAGATTTTAGAGGCTCCTGGGATGATCACTTGCCACTAGCCGAGTTCGCCTACAACAACAGTTATCATTCGAGTATTGGGATGGCACCGTATGAGGCTTTGTACGGCCGTAGATGTCGTTCCCCTATTGGATGGGAAGAAGTGGGTGATCGTAAGATTTTCGCTCCTGACATGGTTACGCAAGCATCTGAGGATGTCCACTTGATTGTAGAGAGACTGAGGACAACTCGGAGTAGACAGAAGAGTTACGCTGACAGGAGACGTAGGCCACTAGAGTTTACAGTTGGTGAATCTGTGTTCTTGAAAGTTTCTCCTTCCAAGGGCATATCGAGATTAGGGAAGAGAGGGAAACTAAATCCTTGCTATATTAGACCATTGAGATACTTGATCTAGTGGGAGATAAAGCTTATAGGTTGGCATTGCCATCGGACTTATTAGGTGACCATAACGTCTTCCACATATCGATGCTTCGAAAGTATTACCTGGATCCGGCACATGTGATTAGTTATGAGCCTTTAGAGCTCCGATAGGACATGTCATATGTTGAGAGACCGATTCAAATATTGGATAGGAAGGAGAAGGTATTGAGATCGAAGACCATCGGGTTAGTGAAGATTCTCTGGCAGCATCATACTTCAGAGGAGGCTACTTGGGAGCTGGAGAGTCTTATGCAGAGAAGTACCCTCACCTATTTGATGACTGACGTGGTCCTAATTTGGAGGACCTAATTTTCTTAGTGGGGGAGGATTGTCAGACCTGTATTTTATGTAGGTTGTATCTTATGATTCCTATGTGTATGAACACTCTATTATTATAGTTGAATCATAAGAAGAGTATTTACTAGATTTAAAGCGTTAGTAAAATGATTTAACATGCAAAAGCTACATAAAAAGCCTATTGTGAGCTATAAGAGTCACAGGCTAAACCGAGTGGATCTGAATCATTCTGACTAAAAATAAGAACTTAAAATGAGAAAATAGAGAGAGCTCATGAAGGAAAGTCAGCTTGATTTAGTTCCGAACACAAAGAACGAGAGTAAAAGCCAAAAGGGGTAAAATGAACCTTTTTAGTTAGCTAAGGTGTCTCGGGTGTAATTATCCACCGAGAACGGTAGAAACGTAAAGATGAGAGTGTAAGACATAAAATATGACACTTTTAAAATTTTGAGAAAAAGTCAACTTGGTCAATGGTTAAGGAAAAAGTCAACTATAGTTAAGAAAAGTGGACTTTTACCATAGTTGACTAACCATGGTTAAAAATTAACCTAAGTATGGAGAAAAAAATTGGGGAAAATATTCTTGGTCAGAATACAAGATAATCATCCCCAAAAGTAAGGAAAATTTATTCAGAAGGATTCCGGATTAAATTTAATGGTTAAAAACGTAATGGGCCTAAAGTGAAAATTTTAAAGCCCATTAAGGCATACTAAACGTATACGAAATTCTTAGGTCCCTTAGACAGAATTGTTGGACCGGTCCATTAGCCAAATATTTAGACAATTAAAGGCCCGAGGTATGGTGAAAATTTCAGCCTGAAAGTCCATTAAGAAAGCTAAAACCAAGAAGCCCAAATGGAAAGCCCATGAGATAAATATCTAACCATAGTTAAAGCTAACCATGACTCATAAGGTGACTCATTATGTGACTCATGACTAAGGCTTAGGAAGTCAATTTTAATGGCTGGAAAGTAAGGCTTAATGACTAAGTAAGTGGCTTATAAAATCAGCCAGACCATTGTCATCTTCACCACACCATTCTCGGCTAGAAGAAGAAACCATTGAAATATTTTATCCAAGCTTTCTCTCACTAGAAATCACTAGGAATTAGGTATATATTTGAAACTTGTATTCTTCATGAAGTTGTTCCAAATTGAAAGGAGAGTGACATATGTTGGAATTGGCTATCAAGAGCCATAGATTGCAAACCGTGAGCCTCCAAAGTTTCGACCAAGTGTGAACACAACTATTGGTATATTTTCAAGTTTTCAATTTCATATATATTAATGTATGAATGATTTTAAGTATATTGGTATATGTTTTAAGCATTGAAACATATGAAATCACCATGATCTTGGTTAGGCCGAGAGTGAGTAGTGAAATATTGATGAATGCCCATATGATTTTAAGACATAAATGGATTAGTGTACACGTGTTAATGATAATGGCATAGTTAGAATTAATCAATTTGATTAATTAATACATGTATTAAGTTGGCAATCAATGTGTTTGATTAAATGCCTAAATGAACTATATGATGTTTAAGAATGCTGCAAACCAAGTGTTTGTGAAAATGCCTAAGTGAATTGACTAAGGAAATAGGCATGGATGGCATGCCATGACATGATCGAGGATATGGATAGCTCTCGGCCATGGCATGTGGCCGAGAGGCCCAATGGGCCAAGCCCAATTATTTTAGGCCTAATGTGATGTAATGGGTCTAAGATAAACCCAATAAGAGTTGGTGGGCCCCACAAACCCAATAGGCCCAATGAAAATGAATAGTAAAATGTAAATGGGCTTAAGGTATAGTTAGGCCCATTAAGGTTTATTAAAGCCCATTAAGGGAAATAGACTGTATTTAATGTGAAATACAGTAGGAAAAGTGTAATTAACCTGATAAATGGTTATATGCAACTCCAGAGAGTATTGGAGAAGCAAATCGGACTGCTGGATCGAGCAGCGTTGAGAAAGTGAAATTTCTCGGGTGATTGCAGGTAAGGGACTTTTGTGAGTAGTTAGAGATATCTGCACGTATTTTCGTCTACTTTTACATTCACTTAAAAACTCTGAGGGTTAGAGAAAGTGAATAATAATTATTATGACCCGATAGTGGTAAATTATGATTTTGCCCCTAGTTAGTCAAAAAGTTAAGTTTTGTGAAAAGTTGTAAAAAGAATGGAAACCACCATTTTGAGTGTTTTACTGCTATTTAGCAGAAGAATAAATAGATGAGCTAATGATTTTAAGGTTGATGTGAAATAAGCACACTTTATAGTGCCAACTTTGATATTTTATAAATCATCCCTTTTTAAAAAAGCCATCTATCATATTATGTGAGAATAAATCGTGTTGGAGCACAACTCGCATTGAATTTCATATATTTTCCACATATATTAGTGCGGGATTATGATTCGCACTAGATTTGCATAACATGCATGATAGAGTGCTGGAGTTATTACTCGTACTCAGTTTTATGTGATTTATGCATGAGAGAGTGCTGGAGCGATTAGCTCGTACTCAAATTTTCATGAGATGCATGACAGAGTGCTAGAGCATTGCTCGTACTCTATTCTTCATGATTTATACATGACATAGTATTGGAGCTATTGCTCGCACTTGATTTGATGATATTGGGCATAGCATGGTACTGGAGCTATTGCTCGTACTTGATTTGAATACATGAACTATGCATTGACCTAGTTGCTGGAGGTTTACTCCTACTAGAGTTTGAGTTTGTGATGTGAAATAGTGTTTGAGTGGAGTGTCGACTGTGAGTCGCGCTCAAAGGCGCGCACTGTATGTGATATATGATGCATGTTGAAAACAATGCTTGATTTCCTTGTGTAGACTGAGTGTCACACTGTGAGAGGATTCGCATGAGGATTTAGAGACGTGGTATGATATTCCATGGTTTTGAGGGCTAAGACCTATGGCAGGCACCCCGACTGTGATGTACGGTCTACGGAGTACGTTGTACCGTGCATGTGGCATGGAGTACACTGTACCGTGTGGTCTTGTGGAGTTGAGGAGGATATAGTTGGCGGTTATGATGGACTGACCCCCTCCCATTGCAACAGTGATGCTCCGCACACTGAGCTCTGTGTTGCTTGGGATCACATTGTCGGATATGATCATAGTCCAGGATACTATTTACATTTTCACTACAGAGTCTCACATGATATATCACCTGATTGATTGATTGATTTAATTACGAACAGACCTGAGGGATGGGTCAGACTCCGATTTTGTGTTGTGAATGATTTAAATGCCATTTTTACTGTGATTTAAATATACATGGCATGATTTATCTAAAGGCATTGTGATATCATAAAGATGCATTGTTTTGCACTACATGCCTACGTTTGAGAAAGAAAGCGTGATTTCTGTACATGGGATTTAATCTGTACAAGTATACATATATATATATATTTAAAGGCATGCTTTTAAAGTGAGTTAAGGAAATGATGTTTTCAAAGCATAGCATTATTTTGAGTAGATAGTGTAGATATCTACTTGCTTGCCTGATTTCCTTACTGAGCTCGTTGTATGCTCACCCCCCTTTCTTTACATCTCTCTACAGAGCATCAGCTGTAGAGTGAGAGCTTTTGAGGGATAGTATTCTTGTGTCTGCTGCTATTTCCTATCGATCGACAGGTATACATATTTTGTACGGTTGTGTATCTAAACATAGAAACAGCACAGTGATGTATACAATATATATTATGGGGAATGTATTTGTATTAGATTTTATATGATCTCATATGTATTGAAAAAGAAGTTACAGTCAGTAACAGTATATTGACATGTATGTATAATAATGGATGATATAGTATGCGAGGAAGCTAACATCGAATCACAGCCCAACCATTGAAGAGAGGAAAGGTAAGTTAAAAATGCAAAAAAATTGTAGTGGTTTATGGTTAAGTCATGGATTGAGAACGAGTCCTGACAGATACTTTATCATCCGGGTAAAGTTAATGTTGTAGCTGATGCTTTAAGCAGGAAGAGCCTTGGGATGATATCGTATATGATGGTTAGGGAACACGAGTTGTTGGAGCAGTTTGCTAGCCTCAGTTTGGATGTTGTGCCTTCTGATACAGATACAGACTGTGTGATAGCTATCTGAGGTTGGAACCCAATCTGATAGACAAGATCAGACAGGCTCAACAGAGTGATCTGTATTACATTGATATGGCTATTCAGATGCAAGTGGGCATGGTGACTGAGTATGAGTTGAGTTCTGATGGACTACTGAGGTTCAAAGGCAAATTGTATGTTCCTAAGGACTCAGAGCTCAGGAGATTGATTTCACCGAAAGCTCGTTCGTCGAGGTACACATTACACCCGAGGAGTAACCAGATGTATTAGAATCTCTGGAAGGTGTATCGGTGGTCAGGTATGAAGAAGGATGTGGCAAAGTATGTGGCGAGATATCTTATTTGTCAGCAGGTGAAGATAGAGCATTAGAAGCCTGCAGGATTGTTGCAGCCTCTACCTATACCGACATGGAAATGTGAGCATATCACCATGGATTTTATGATGGTTTTACTGAGGACCCGCAAGAATCACAATGTTATTTGGATGATTATGGATAGATTGACTAAGTCAGCCCACTTCTTAGCTATGAGAGCTACCAATAGTCTGAGTACATTGGCGGAGTTGTATGTACGCGAGGTAGTGAGGTTACATGATGTTCCATTGAGCATTGTTTCTAATAGAGATTCCCGCTTCACTTCTCACTTTTGTGAACATTTTCAGGAAGCCATGGGAACCCAGTTGAGTTTGAGCATAGCTTTCTATCCTCAAATAGATGGTCAGTCAAAGAGGACTATATAGACTTTAGAGGATATGTTGAGAGCGTGTGTGCTAGATTTAAAAGGCTCTTAGGACTATCATTTACCACTAGTCGAATTCATCTATAACAACAGTTATCATTCGAGTATCGGGATAAAACCTTACGAGGCACTATATGGCCATAGATGTTGTTCCCTTATCAGATGGGAAGAAGTGGGTGATCGAAAGGTATTTGCTCTTGATTTGGTCATGTAAGCCTCTGAGGATGTTCAATTGATATGTGAGAGATTAAGAACAGCTCAGAGCAGGCAGAAAAGTTACACTGACAAGAGACGGAGGCCACTAGAGTTTACAGTTGGTGTGTCCGTATTTTTTAAAGTTTCTCCTTCCAAAGGTATAGTGAGATTTGGGAAGAGAAGCAAACTGAGTCCTCGCTACATTGGACCATTTGAGATATTGGATCAAGTGAGAGATAAGGCCTATAGGTTGGCGTTGCCACCAGACTTATCAGGTGTCCATAACGTCTTCCACATTTCGATGCTTTGGAAGTATCACCCAAATCTGGCGCATGTGATTCAGTATGAGTCGTTGAGCTCAGGGAGGAAATGTCATATGTGGAGAAGTCGATTCGGATATTAGATAGGAAGGAGAAGGTATTGAGGTCGAAGACGATCATTTTGGTTATGGTTCTTTGGTAGCACGACACTTCGGAGGAAGCTACATGAGAGTTAGAGAACCTGATGCGCAAGAAGCACCCCTAGCTATTTGAGGATTGACTAGGTTCTAATTTGGAGGACCAAATTTCTTAAGTTGGGGAGGATTGTAATACCCATACTTTTGTATTATATTCCTTATGATTCTTATGTGTAAACATTCAATTATGTTAGTTGAATCATAAGAAGAGTATTTACTGAAACGAAAATGCAAACGGGATTATTAAAAGCATATAGGCCATAAGAAGGCCAAATAAGGGCTATAATGGCCATAGGCTAAACTGAAGGGATACCAACCATTCTGACTGAAGATAAGAACTGAAAATATGAAAATAAGGGTAGTTCAAGAAGGAAAGTTGGTTTGGTTTGGTCCTAAATACGTTGAAGTAGTGAAAATGCTAAAAAAAAGGCTAAACGAGCTTGAAATGGTCTGTTTGAGGTGTTTTTAACATATTCACCTCATGGAAACGACCAACGCGCAAAGATAAGAGTGTTAACCATGAGAATTGACACTTTTGGATTTTTGAAAAAAAGTCAAACGTGGTCAATGGTCAAGAAAAGTCAAGGTTAGTTGGAAATGTTAACTTTGACCTTAAAGAACTGCCCATGGTTAAATTTTAATCCAACCAAGGTTAAAAAGTGGGGAAGAACTATTTTTAGCTAAAACTTTCGATCTTCAACTACTCAAACATAGAAAATTAATTTAATCAAAATTCAGATAAAATTAAATGGGTAGAAATCGATGTGCCAACTAATGAAAATTCTAAAGCCCATTAAGGTGAATTAAGCATGGGCTAAATTGTGTAAGCCCAATGGGCCAAATTGTTGGGCTATTTGATGGGCTCGAAATGAGGCAAATTATAGGCTCAATTACCTAGGAAAAATCCAACCCAAAAGCCAAAAGAAAAGCCCAAATCGAAGCCCAAAACCCATTAGTTAAATATCCAAGCCCAAAATTACCAAGCCTAAAACCAATGCCAAGCCCAAATGGTGGGCTGAAATTTAAGACTAAATAGATTAATTTGCTAAATGAAAAATCAACCAAGCAAGTCTTCTTCTCCTTTAAGCTCTCAGCCAAGAAGAAAAACACCATGGAAACATAACTAATTAAGTTTTTTCTCTCTAGAATTCATCCCTCTACAAACCAAATTGGTAAAAGTTGTCTTCATGGAAGTTGTTACCCAGGATGAGGAGAATAACATAGTCTAAAACCATCACCTAAAGAGCTGATTTCAACCACCCAAGAAATCCCACAAGTTTTGGCCAAGAAGAGAAACCAGCCCCTTTTAGGCTAGTCAAGTTTTATGGAAGTTGTCTTCAAAACATACAAAATCATCATGAACACCAAGTGGGCCAAAATGGGTATTTATGTTTTGATGAACAAGCATGTGATTTTAAGGCATGGATAGGTTGGTAAGCAAGTATACATGATCATGACATGCTTAGTTTCATTCAATTTGATGAATTGGTTGGTGAATTAAGGTTGGCATGTAAGGTGTTTGTTGAAATGCCGTAATGAACACAAACTAAAAGCTTAAGGCATGCATAGTAAGTTTTCGATAAACTGACTAAGTGAATGGCTAGCCTAAAAGGGGCATGTTGGCGTGGTTAGCATGGCTCTCGGCCATGGTGGCGTGCATGGCTCTCGGCCACCATGCCATGGACGAGAGGCATAATAGGCCAGCCAAGCCTTGATGGTTTCGGCCCAATAAGAGTTAATAGGCCTCAGACAAATCCAATAAGAGTTGATAGGCCTAATAAGCCCAGGTGAAATGAATATTAAAGTTAATATTGGCTTAAGACAGAGCTAAGCTTAATTAGAGTGAATGAAGCCCAATAAGAGCAAACAGGCCCAATAAGTTAAATAGATTGTGTTAATAGTGAAATACAGATGAATAAGTGCAATTGCTGTGATAAATGATTACGTGCAGCTCCGAAGATTATATTGGAAGCTAAATGGACTGCGTGATCAAGCAGCATTGGAAAAGTGGATGCGCTCTACGTGATTCGAGGTAAGGGAATTTTGTGAGTAGTTAGAGATACCTGCATGTATTTTTAGGGTATTTACAATCACTTAAAAATTCTGAGGGTCATAGAAAGGGAATAAAATTTATATAGACCCGTTATGGGTAAATTACGATTTTACGTCTATTAAGGGTAAAATTCAAAAATGGAGAAAAGTCATAAAAAGTATGAAAAACATGTTTTTTATTGTTTTTACTGTTGCTTAGCATATACATAGATAGATTGGCTAGTATTTTCATGATTTACACAAAATAGCACGGTTATGGTGCTGATTTTAATTATTTGAAACAATGAAATGAGCCATCTATCGAGTTATGTGGAAACAAATCGTGCTGGAGCATTGCTCGGACTGAATTTTATATGTTTTCTACATAAATTAGTGCTGGAGTGTTACTCACACTAGATTTTACATGATATGCATGACATAGTACTGGACATTGCTCGTACTTGATTTTATGTGATTTATGCATGGTATAGTGCAGAAGTGTTACTCGCACTAGATTTTATATGAAATATGCATAAAACAGTGTTTGAACGGGGAGTCGACTGAGCATCGCACCCAAGGCGCGCATTGTATTGTGATTTGACATAATATACTTAAGGTTGGGTTGGAAGCCTCGTGTAGAATTTGTGTCACATAAATGAGATGCTCGCAATCGCATGTTGAGACATGGCATTGACTATCGACTTGAGATTGGGTCCATGGAGTACATTGTACCATGTATGAGACACGGAGTACGCTGTACCTTGTATATGGTGTTGAGAGGGATATTTGGAGCTGTGGAGTTGTGAGCTAGCGAGTAGGATTTGACCCACCTCCCGTTGTAGCAGTGATGCCACTCACACTAGGATTCATGTAGCCTGAGATCACAGTATTGGATATGGCCATAGTCCTCAATATTATTGCATGTAGTCACCCAACACAATTGATTACGTCACCCAGTTTTATATGAATTAGGGTGGACCTAAGGGATAGGTCGAGCCCCGATAAATGACTTTTGGTTTTACATAAATGTGAAATATTTATGAATCAGGATAGACCGAGGGATGGGTCGAGACCTTATAGATGTGTTTTACTTGATCAAATGTCATATTTTATATGATTAAAATGAAATGGCATGATATGTTTTATAGGCATTATATGAAAATACATAAAATGCAATGTTTTGCATGAAATGCCTGGATTTATTAACAAAGTATGATTTCTGTATATACGAGTAAATATCTACACAGTGTATAAGTTTTATTCCAACATTCATGCTTCAGATATGAAATGAAAAAGACTACTTTAAGGCATGGCATTATGTTCATGTAGATAGTGTAGTTATCTGCTTGCTGGCATAATTGCTTTACTGAGCTAGTGAGCTCACCCTTTCATTTTCCCCCCACTCTACAGAGCATTTACAGTAGCTAGTGAGTGGCTGAGGACTCGTATTCTGGTATTTGCTGCATTCCCATCGAGCGAAAGGTATACACATTCGTATGATTTTGTATATAAACATATAAACGGATGTAATATTGGGGATGTAAATGTATGTAATCATACGTGAGCTCACTTATAACATAAAAGTATTTACAGTTAATCGATAGTTTATATTACATGTATGTATGATTTAGAAATGGCTGATAAGGATGATGTGACTAATACCAAATCATAGTCCAAGTGTTAGTAGTAAGATTCTCACGATGAGGAAAAGGTGAGTAAAAAGTGAAAAATTTGTAGTAATTTTAGGTAAATGAGGTCGTAACAAGAGGGCTTCTTTAGACTGAACCAGATTTATGAAAGGTCTAGAGAGAATCTTCAATATTTAATATTAATATTTAATATTTATCTTCCAAATAAAAATAATAAAAATCAAAATAAAGTAAGTAAAAATAGTACACAATAAATATGAATTAACTATTTAAAAATAAAGAGAAAAATGTGAGTTGTCTTGATAATGAAATTCCGAGAATGTTAAATGGTACTTCTTAAAACTTTTTGGATGAGAAGACTTCTTTAAACTGCACTAGACTTTGGAAAGTCTAAAAAGGATTTTTAATATTCAACAATAAAATTTTATTTTTTTAAAAAAATAATAAAAATAAGGCAATAAAATACACTACTATACTACTGCTACTACTATTACTACTACTAATAACAATAATAAATGATAAAATATCATGAAAATTGGGTAGAAAGTCATGGATAGAATTTTTCATAAGACATTTAATGATCATACAAAGGCTTTTTAAGAAAGTAAAATGGAACTACATTTGAATACTCCAATGTGAAAAAAAATTACCTACTATTTGAATCAGATAGATAAAAGGATTTTAGGTACATTTTCAATAAATAAGTATATTGAAATTAATATAAGTCAAAGCAAATTTAGAATTACCTAGAACAGTTTTACCATTTATGATAAGTGATGGAAGGGTGATATTCCTTTCTAACACATAACTGTACTCTCGAACTTAGGATTTTTAAGCATTAACCAAGCTTTATCTTTAGAAGTGAATATGTGGCCATTCACACCTAGATAGAATGGTTAATGGCAACTCCATAGATTTTGTATCTAGCTATTCAGTTTTGTTATGACATTTAGCAAATTTAGTATGGATGATGCAAAGCTTGTAAGCACCCTTTTGGCTAGTTACTTCAGACTATCCAAAGATTAGTCATATTCAATTAAGTAAGACAAAGCCTACATGTTAAGTGCCTTATGCCTTTGCTATTGATAGCATTATGTATGCAATGGTGTGTACTAAACCATACATAGCACAAGTGGTGGAAGTTGTAAGCTGATACACGAAAAACAAGTGGAAACATCATTGGAGGCCAATGAAATAGATTCCTAGGTATTTGAGAGGAATTATAGATTTAGCTTTATATTTTAGAAAATAAGACTTAACTTTACATCAATATATATATATATATATGTTGACACTGACATGGCTTGTGTTGTAAATGGTGAGAAGAGTACTAATAGATATATTTATATGTTGGACAGGAACGTAGTTAGTTGTGTATCAAAGTTGCAATATATAACAACATTTATTACCATCGAGGTAAAGCATTTCAAGTGATAATGACTAGGAAAGAGATTATGTGGTTGTGTGTTTTTTTTTTTTTTTAGAATCAGATCACAAATTTTAGAGGATGTGTTGTATTGTAATAGCAAGTATGCCATTCATTTTACAAATTATGAATCTCGTATATCATGTAGTATATATATATATATATATATATATATATATATATATATATATATATATATAAACACACAGAGAGGATTGATATCACTTCATAAGATTAGCTTTAGGGGATAGAATCTTAATATGAAAGAAAAATCAAATGAGTCATAATCATGCTAATATGTTGACGAAGATTGTGATAATTGAGAAACTAAAGTTTAAGTTATATGCAACTTCAGTAGGACTTCCCTGTTGTTGATTCAAAAGTTGCAGCTGTTGCAAGTGTTAGGAAAAGTAGAAATAGAACAAGACGAAGAAGGAATAATTCTGAGGCATGAATTTCAATTATTTTCCTTAAGCATTCAAAAATCTCTTAGGATACAATAGAATTTCTTGAAATCTCTTAAATGTAGGTATGAAACTTTTGATTAAAATTAAGCACACATGTCTGGATATTTATAATGGCCAAAAGATATCTTAGGCGTGAATAGACATGTCTTGCCTAAAAGATACCTCTTTAAATAAGTTATGGTTTTTAGACATCACTTTTGGACTAATTATGTTTATTAAAACTAGCTATATCTATTAGACATTACTTTCTAATAAATTATGTTTATTCAATATTTATTAGACACAACTTTTGGCAACTTAAACTTAATTTCTAAACATAATATTTCAAACTACTTAACATTCCCCCACGAATTTGAAATGTTTGCTTAATTCGTTGTTTCACACGACAAGTATTATGCTTAAAAAAGGTATCTTTCGAATTGGACCTTCCACCAATGTTCTTATCCTAATTATCTAATGAAACTAATGGTGACCGCGAATTGAACACCGATTTCTAATGTTAGATTTATTACTATGACACACATAAGACTTGTCTGCCTGTTTTAAGAGGTTTACTACCTTTATAGCACTATTATAGCCATCTGCTTGTCCTTGTAATCCTGATAATTTTACAAGAAAATACACCAATTTCTTGTTTGAAGTGGCACCACTTCTATGATCACTTAGGTGGAGTTCTTTTATGTCCATGCTGCTATAGACATTTTGTTGCAACTCCATTAAGAGTGAAACTCATCCTCCTACACATAACAAACGACACTTGACTAAACAATTTAAGAATGGGAATTCAATGCCAAGCAGGTATATGCAGTAACTTGGTATTACCCATTAAATTTTAAGTTTAAAGGTTACTAAAATAAAGTTGTGTTCCCATTATTAACGCCTAATTAATGGATTTAAAACCCATTCTTACTTACATTCTCTTTAACACATATCTTGATAATGCTTTAGTGAGAAGATTAATTAAATTATCAACAGACTCTATATATTTTATGGTTATAACCCACTAGTGATAAACTATCGAATATATTCATGTATTTTAAGGCTAATATGTCTAGATTTTCCATTATGAAATACTATTTTTTTCTTTAAAATTGTAGTCTCACTACCACAGTACATGGAGATGGCTAGCATAGGTTATGGCCACAATGTTATATCAAGTAACATATTTCTTAGCTATTTTTCCTCCTTTCTTACTAATGTTTATGTAATAAACTCAGATTCCAAGGTGAATTGCGAGATGCAAGCTTGTTTCTTTGAAGCCTTACTCATTATACCTCTTATATAGTAAAAATCTAACTTAGTGTGGATTTATTTTCTCTTTTACTAGTAATCCAACATGAATTTGCATGGCCATTTAAAACAACTTGTGAATCTAAGTCAAACAAACAAAGTCCTTTATTTTCTTTAAATAGCCAAAAACTCTTGTAATGGTCTTCCAATATTCATTACTTGGTTTACAATATCTTGACAATTTACATATGTAAACTCCGAGAAAATTTCCTTTATTCGGTTTTAAGTGAACAAATTTGAGAGTAAATATATGTTCACTAGAGGTTAATTAATTGAAACGGTATTTTGACAAGAGAAACTTAACGAAGTTAAATTAAAATAAAATATCATATCTTTTAACATAAATGAGTACAAAAAAATATATATATCATGTTACCAAGTAAACTGTAACTTAATATAATGTAAAGTATTATCATTGTTAGTTAACTAATAACATTAATATCAAAGAATGGTTCCACTCTTTTAGGTCAACCCTTAAAGTTGCATGCCAATTGGAAGTATATTCGGTGGTGAAGATGATATTGCTCGGTAGTTAGGTAGTCGACAAGCATGGTGAAAACATGATAAAATATATATGTTACATGATGAAGAGGAAAAGAGATTGCAAAGTACGTGGTTTGGCTTCCAAAGAAGCCAAACTCGTAAGGCTCATGCTTGCTACAGATTGCAGCAAGAAAAATTGAGGGGAAAGATGATGGCAACTGATCCAAGTGAAAGAAAGATGAAAGTGAGGCACGTGATGGAAGCAACTCAAATGGACAAATAGAAGAAAGAGGGTGTGTGATGGTTGTAACCTGTAGCAAGGAATTATTCGTCCTTCTTTGATCGTGAATAGCTACTATCCTCAACAGTTGGGCTGTGTGTCAATGTCTATCTCATTCCAGCATACCAAATTTAAATTGCATATTATTTATGAGAAAACACTTGTATAAATAAATCAGAGTTGTTGTTTACATGTGTTTACATTGCTTTACATCCCCAATAATTACATACAAAATGCTGCTATACTATGGAAAGTTTAGATACAAAAAATCTCATCAGTGTGTACACCTTATGCGATAGGATGCAGCGGATACCAAAAGGAAACGCCTCCAGTCACGCTCAATCTATACTTGAAGCTCTGTAGAGAGGGGGAAAATAAGAGGGGTGAGCAAACCACACGTTCAGTAAGGCAATCATGTGAACATGTAGATACTCCATATCTACGTGATCGTGATGCCATGCTCAAAGCATACATTTCATCATTTTCTCAAAATATGAATTCATGCTTGTGTTAATGGTATGTAAAGCATTCATGCTATTAAAATCCAGTGCACAATTCAATTCAAAGCATGGAATATCCATCATGCATATTTCACAAATAGGGCATGGAAAACACATCATGCGTACGTGCACTTTAAAACCATTAACAAAAAGTCATCTCAAAACAATCCAATACTTGTCAGGACTCAGCCCCTCCCTCAGACTAGCCTGACCCAAAAATCATTTCAAACATGGATTTATTCAAAAAGAAATTAGACATGTGAGATAGGCAATACAATAAGGGAAATATCCTCTAGGACTATGGCCATATCCTGTGATACTAGCTACACGGATCAACTGTGCAGGTTATCACCACCATTTGCTTCCACATAGGAGGTGGGTCAAGTCCAACCTATCGGTCCATCGCAGATCTCGTCCGAAGACAGCATAACACAATCTCAACATGGTACAATGTACTCTATGCTAGATGCACGGTACAACGTACTCCGTGGACCCATATCAACACATCATATCACGCCACATCTCAAAATGCACGTGTGAGCCTATTTAATTGGTACGACTTCTTGTCTACCCAAAGCTCCTAACACGGCTATTAACATGTCAAATATAAAAAATGCACGTGCGAGCCTATTTAATCGGTGCGACACCCAGTCTACCTGAAGCTCCAAGCACGACAACAAATAAGGTGGGCACCTAATGCGAGCTATGCTCAAACAGCATGCCAAAACCAATATAAAATCCGTGTGAAAATTAGTACGAGCTAAGCTCCAGCACTCATGCATATAAAACACATAAAAACTCCTGCAAGATACACTCTAGCACTCTTTCATTCTCACAAAAACCATATAGGTGGCTCAATTCTTTGCCAAGTATGGTTAACAAACCAAAACAGCTCATTTCTTTTGCAATTTATTTCAAATGTTAGCCAACCTACCAATCACTTGCTAAAGAGTAATAAAACATGATTTTCCAAAGCATTATGCCTTTGTTTTTATGCACATTTCTCAAAACCCGACTCTTTACCCTTCAATCATCCAATATCATTTCCTAGTATCACATGCATTCTAGCAGAATAGTTAAGTGCCCAAATTGCACACAGATCTCTCTAAGAGTCAACAGAATTCCCTTACCTCAATTTACTTGAGTGCGACTATCTCTTCCTCTTAGCTTCTTGCGCTCTTAGCTCACCTTGCTCCGGTGTATCCTCAAGAGCTGCGATTCATTCATCCAAATCACTAGAGTTAATGTTGTTGACTCACATTTTGACTTCACTAGTGAATATAATTCATTTATGCATTTTACCAATGTCTTATTCCACATTTTACCCCTTTTAGGTAAATCTCACAATTTATTCACTAACAACAACTTAAAATCATACCCATAACACTATTCTCACCTCAAGATATCCCATTCATCATTAATCTCAATACATTCCACTTTCTCACACTAGACCATTTCTAGGTCATGGTGGATTCATTCTACTATAGGTAGTTTCTACCATTTCTATGTGTACCAATCATTCCCCACATCCATATCTAAACAAATGTACTTAAGTAGGTGCTTTAGAAACTCACCTCTTTAGATTTCCTCTTTGCTCCAAATAGAAATGCCCCTTGTTCCTTAAATCCAACAAATGGGGAAAATGCCACCAAGCTAAGTTGTTCTTCTCTTCGATGTGAACAACTTTGTGTCTAATGGCCTTTCCTCAAATCTTCTTGAAAATGGTCGGATTTAGAGAGAAAAATCTAGGTTTTTGGATTGGAAGATGAAAGAAGTTTGGTTATTTTTGAAATCTGCAGATCCAACTACTCTTATTTATAGATTCAGCTTGATGAGATCGATCTGCCCTAGGTGGAGATCGATCTGGTCCTCATAAAATTCCTCTCTTCTCACGGCATTTGAAGGCAGGAGATCGATCTGTCGAAGACTAGAGATCAATCTGTAGAAGGTAGTAGCGTTAAGGAGATTGATCTGGCTTGGGAGGAGATCGATCTTGCTTCAACCCGAGAGCTAAGAAAATCGATCTGTTTACCCTAAGGATCGATCCTCATTTTACAGAATGGTTAGGAGATCGATCTGGCTCCATTGAAGATCGATCTGCACTATTCCTATTACTCGAATAAGAACAATTTAGCTCTTTCAGATCGATCTCTCATCTTATAAGATCGATCTGACCTTCATATTTCCATATTTTTACTGTAGTTTTTTGCAGTTACTTACACCAAAACAACTTTAATTTGCTGCCATAGTCATTTTCTCATTCAATCATCTTTGAGACTTGAAAATGGCATCCATTCCTACTTTATACATATTAAAACTTATGTGAAATCTTAGTATATCCAAAGGTACATAATATAGACCAAACGGAAGTGCATAACTTATGCAATCTTCCTTCCATTTCACCACACTACTCATATTCTTCACATGTTTAAGTCCATTTCTTCATATTCATATATAATGTAACTTGTACGTATAATCACAACTCTTATTACATGTGTGTGCATTAAACTTATGGACTTATGTTACATATACTTTATAATACAAGTATATTACCACTTACATATATACTAAGTTATACATATATGGGGTCTCACATTCTCCCCCACCTAGAAAATTTGGTCCTCCAAATTGGAACCAAGTTAATCCGTGAATATCTCGGGGTACTTCTCCCGCATTAAACTCTCCAATTCCCATGTGGCCTTTTCCACCATGTGATGTTGCCAAAGAACTTTCACCAAGGCAATCGTCTTCATCCTCAACAATTTCTCTTTTCTATCCAATATCCGAACTGGCTTTTCAATGTATGTCATACACTCATTGAGCTCCAATGGCTCATATCTTATCACTGCGCCAGGTCTAAGTGGACTTTCGTAACATGGATACTTGGAAGACGTTATGCACACTTTCCAACTCTGGTGGCAATGCCAACCTATAAGCCTTATCTCTCATATTATCAAGTATCTCAAATGGCCTTATATATCGAGGGCTCAACTTTCCCTTCCTCCCGAATCTCATAATTCCCTTCGAGGGAGAAACCTTCAAAAACACTGACTCACCCACATTAAATTCTAGTGGTCTCCACCTCTTGTCAGCATAACTCTTTTGTCTGCTCTGAGCAGTCCTTAACCTCTCACAAATCAACTGGACATCCTTAGAGGTTTGTCTAACCAAGTCAGGCGTAAAAATCTATCTGTCACAAACCTCTTCCCATCCAATAGGGGAACAAAATCTACGCCCATACAATGCCTCATATGATGCCATCCTGATATTCGCATGGAAACTGTTATTATAAGCGAACTTTGCGAGTGGCAAATGGTCATCCTAGGAGCCTCCAAAATTCAATGCACCGCTCTCAAAATATCCTCCAGGGTCTATATAGTCCTCTCTGACTGACCATTTGTCTGAGGATGAAACATGGTGCTAAAACTCAACTGGATCCCCATCGCTTCCTGAAAACGTTCCCAGAAGTGGGAAGTGAAGCAGGCATACCTAAAAAAAACAATGCTTAATGGAATTCCATGTAGCCTTACTAACTCGTGCACATACAAGTTTGCTAACAGGCTCAGCGTATCAGTAGCTCTCATAGCTAGAAAATAAGCTGATTTCATCAACCGATCCACAATCACCCATATGGCATTATAACCTCTGCGGGCCCTCAGCAATCCCATCATAAAATTCATAGTGATGTGCTCCCACTTCCAAGTCGGTATCGGTAGAGGCTATAATAAACCTGCAGGCTTCTGATGCTCTACCTTCACTTGCTGACAAACGAGATACTTGACGACATATTCAGCAATGTATTTTTTTATTCCAAACCACCAATAAACCTTTTGAAGGTCTTGATACATCTTGCTACTTCCTGGATGTATCGTATACTTCGATGAGTGAGCTTCTGTCAAGATGAATCATCTGATCTCTGCATCATCAGGAACACGTATCCTACCTCTAAACCTCAACAATCCATCTGAATTCAACTCAAAGTCCGTCTTTGTACCCCTCTGTATTTGCCCGACAATATCACTGCACTGCGGATCAACATGTTGAGCCTATCAAATTCGATCTACCAGATTTTGTTTCAACTGCAGGCTAGCTATCATAAATCCACTATCAATGTCAGGCGGGGTCATATCCAAACTGAGGTTCGTGAACTGTTCCAATAGCTCGTGTTCCCTAACCATCATGAATGACACCAACCCGAGGTGTTTTCTACTCAATGCATCAGCAACCACATTCGCTTTACCCAGGTGGTATAAAATCTCACAACATAATCCTTTAACAGCTCGAGCCATCTCCTCTGTCTCATGTTCAACTCTTTTTGCAAGAACAGGTACTTAAGGCTCTTGTGATATGTGTAAACCTGAAATCTCTCACCATAAAGATAGTGGCGCCATATTTTCAATGCAAACACTACGGCCTCCAACTCCAAATCGTGGGTTGGGTAGTTTCTTTCATGATCCTTCAACTGCCTTGATCCATAGGCCACTACCTTCCCATCCTGCATCAACACACAACCCAGTCCTTGGTGTGAAGCATCTACATACATCGAGAAACCTCCTGAGCTGGTAGGACTGGTGAGTATCGGAGCTGTGGTTAATCTCTTTTTCACTCCTGAAAACTTTCCTCACACTTATCGTCCCACACATACTCTATATTCTTTCTCGTGAGATGTGTCAAAGGATCAGTTAACCTCAAAAATCTCTCAACAAACCTTTGGTAATACCCAGTTAAACCCATGAAACTTCTGATCTCTGTCACTGTTTAGGGTCTCTGCCATTGTGTCACTGCCTCAATCTTTGATGGATCCACCAACACTCTATCCTTTGATACTATATGACCTAGAAAAGAGATATGTTCCAACTAAAAGTTGCACTTATTGAGTTTAGCATACAACTTCTTCTCCCTGAGGGTTTGTAGCACTATCCTTAGGTGCCATTTATGCTCCTCTCTAGACTTTGAGTACACCAGTATATCATCAATAAACACGATAACAAATTGATCTAAATACTCGTGGAATACCTCATTCATCAATGACAAAAAAGCTGCAGGAGCATTCGTCAACCTGAATGGCATAACCATAAATTCATAATATCCATATAGGGTGCGAAAAGCTGTCTTGGGTACATCTCCACTCCGTATCTTCAACTGATGTACCCAGATCTTAGATCTATCTTAAAAAAGACCTGCGATCCCCTAAACTGGTCTAACAAGTTATCAATGCATGGAAGTGGATACTTATTCTTGATGGTAGCCTTATTTAACAATCGATAATCTATACATAGTCGGAGGCTTCCATCATTCTCCCTTACAAACAAAATCGGTGCTCCCAAAGGTGAAACGCTCAACCTGATGAATCCCTTCTCCAGCAACTCTTGCAACTGTTTCCTTAATTCTTCCAACTCAATATGAGCTATTCTATACGGTAGCTTGGATATCAGCTCCGTACTAGGTGCCAAATCTATACCAAATTCCATCTCCCTATCTGGAGGTAACCCTGGTAATTCATCCGAAAAAACATCTGGAAATTCCTTGACCACTGGGATGTCCATCAACTCTGGACATGCCTTATCCGACCTAATCACATAAGCAATGTATCCTTCACATTGTCCTTTCCATCGTTAGTAACATAAATCATCACACATACATTTGTAATTTATAAAAAAATTCTTCTCTCAAATATCATGAATTGAGATCATACTCTTTTATTTATGTTTAACATATCTTTCATTTCATTTCATAAAACTTACAACAAGATTGTCTAATCCTAAAAACATCACTGTTCTAGTACGATAATCCATAACAACATGGTTCGCAGCGAGCCAATCTATACCTAGGATTACATCAGAATCACTCATATTTAATAAGATTAAATCGACTGCCATCTCTTTACCTCTTATCCTTATCTTACAATTTCTGTATACCTGCTTAGTCAACTGACTATCATTCATAAGGGTAGTTATCATTAACATCTTATCTAGCAGTGTGGGTTGTACATGCTTCAACAATTTACATGCAAAGGATGGCGAAATAAAAGAATGTGTGGCACCAAGATCAAACAATACAAATGCTTCTAAATCAAAGATTTGGATGATACCTTTGACCACATCCGAAGATTGATCCCCAGTGTCCTGGTCCATTGCGTGCACTCGTCCTCTACTCACACCTACTGCCTGCTTCCCCTTTTCCTCAGCTGTAGCCCTCCTCCTTAGAGCAGCTATCCCAACTGGAGCCCTCTCTAGCTCCCTATCCTTCTGTGGGGCTCTCTCTATCATCTCTGGGCAATCCCTAATCATGTTCCCTGATTTTCCACATTTGAAACATACCGCAGGATGTCCATAGCATGGTCGAGTACCATAATGTCTGCCACACTTGTCGTACTGCTCTGTCGTAGGTCGTGGCCTCCAATTATAATTCCCTTAGTAGGAGCTATGGTAGGATACATGGGAGGATTAACCGTCCTCTCCCAGATCTCCTCGATCCTCGACCTCTTCCCAATAAACCTTTTGCTTCCTTATAACTGATGCCTCTATCCATCACTGGTCTCTTCTTATCTTTATCCTTCACTTTACCAAATTTTTCGAACTCTAAGGTGATTCTGTCAATATCTTGTTCGCATAATTATGCACTGCGCACAGCCTCCTTATAGGTCAGTATATCCAAGGGAACCAATCTAGACCTAATGGTCGGTTTCAATTCATCTACAAACTTTTGGATCTTTTCGACCTGATTACACATCGTGTTAGGATCATATCTACCTAGGGAGATAAAAGTTGTCTCATACTCGTTCACCGTCCTACTCCCTTGAGTTAGTCCCAAAAATGTCATCTTCATCTTTCTCTGTGCAGTATCCGTAACGTATTATCTCCGAAAAGCCTCTAAAAACACATCTCTGTATGTCGGGCTCTCAAAATATGCCGGGTAGATTTCCACCAATGTTCTACTGATCCCTTTAGCATGAATGTTGAAAAAGCTACCATCTCGGCAGTAGTGCACTCGAAGAACCCATATAACTTCTCGATTTCATTTATCCAATCCTTCGCAGCTACTGGGTCCTTAACTCAACAGAAAGATGGCGGTCCAAACTTTTAAAACTGTCACAGTCTATCTAAGTCACAATCGTAACCCCAGCCTCTACTGGCATGTGATGTAGCAACATGTGTAGGCATATCCTGTGCAGGTGGGGGTGTAGCTGTCTCTGTCGTCTAAAGTCTCTGGGTTGGCCAGGCCCATGGCTCAAGAACGGCCGCCTGCTCGGCATCACCTTGTGTAGTGGGACTCTGTCTGCCCCCAACTCTAGGTAATGATTGAGTGACCAACTCTAAGATCATCTCAATGCTCTGCTCAATCCTCGCGAAGAGAGCCTCAGTACTCTTGGGTCTCTCCTTTGGACCCTGTGGACCATGCTCAACCTCTGCCTCCACCTAAATTTCTTCTTGAGCCTCGTGTGTTTCTGGCTTAACACGAACCCCAGCCCCTCTACTGTTACTAGTATTAGGCATAATTGCTCAATTCCCTACATTCACATCAAATTCTTAGTTAACCTATCGACACACACACAATTTGTATCTAAACAAGCACAGTAACATTGGGGATGCAACTTTCCAACTTATTAAGTATTTTAGACACGACACACGTCAGACCAACTCAGCCCTGATACCAACTTCTGTCATGGCCCTCAACTTACCAAAATACGTACAAATTTTTTGTATTTTCATGCATTATTTATTATTCATCCTTCCTCGATCGTGAACAGCTACTCTCCTCAACAGTTGGGTTGTGTGTCAATGTCTATCTCATTCCACCATACCAAATTTAAATTCCATATTATTTATAAGTAAACACTTGTATAAATAAATCAGAGTTGTTGTTTATATGTGTTTACATTGCTTTACATCCCCAATAATTACATACAAAATGCTACTGTGCTATAGAAAGTTTATATACAAAAAATTTCATTAGTGTGTATACCTTATGCGATGGGATGCAGCGAATACCAAAAGGGAACACCTCCAGTCACGCTCAATCTACACTCAAAACTCTGTAGAGAGGGGGAAAATAAGGGGGTGAGCAAACCACATGCTCAGTAAGGTAATCG
Source organism: Firmiana major (assembly GCA_033439115.1). Taxonomy (NCBI): domain Eukaryota; kingdom Viridiplantae; phylum Streptophyta; class Magnoliopsida; order Malvales; family Malvaceae; genus Firmiana; species Firmiana major. Next base: position 7,037,924 of record CM065909.1, read on the forward strand.
TACGAATAAGTAGATACTGCACTATCTACGTGATCGTGATGCCATGCTCAAAGCATACATTTCATCATTTTCTCAAAATATGAGTTCATGCTTGTGTTAATGGTATGTAAAGCATTCATGCTATTAAAATCTAGTGCTCAATTCAATTCAAAGTATTGAATATCCATCATACGTATTGCATAAATAGGGCATGGAAAACACATCATGCGTACGTGCACTTTAAAACCATTAACAAAATGTCATCTCAAAACAATCCAACACTTGTCAGGACTCAGCCTCTCCCTCGGACTGTCCTGACCCACAAATTATTTCAAACATGGATTTATTCACAAAGAAATTAGACATGTGAGATAGTCAATACAATAAGGGAAATATCCTCTAGGACTATGGCCATATCCTGTGATACCGACTACACGGATCAGGTGTGCGGGTTATCACCACTATCTGCTTCCGCACAGGAGGTGTGTAAAATCTAACCCGTCGGTTCATAGCAGATCTCGTCCGAAGACAGCATAACACAATCTCAACATGGTACAACGTACTCCATGCTACATGCACGGTATAACGTATTCTGTGGATCCATATCAACACATCATAGCACACCACATCTCAAAATGCATGTGTGAGCTTATTAAATCGGTACGACTTCTTGTCTACCTGAAGATCCTAACACAGCAATCAACATGTCAAATATAAAAAATGCACGTGCGAGCCTATTTAATCGGTGAAACACTCAGTCTACCCAGAGCTCCAATCACGACAACAAATAAGGTGGGCACATAAGGCGACCTATACTCTAACACCATGCCAAAACCAATATAAAATCCATGTGAAAACTAGTGCGAGCTAAGCTCCAGCACTCATGCATATAAAACACATCAAAACTTGTGCGAGATACACTCTAGGACTCTTTCATTCTCACGAAAACCATGTAGGTGGCTCAATTCTTTGCAAAGTATGCTTAACAAACCAAAACAGCTCATTTCTTTTACAATTCATTTCAAATGTTAGCTAACCTACCAATCACTTGCTAAAAAGCAATAAAACATGATTTTCTAAAGCATTATGCCTTTGTTTTCATGCACATTTCTCAAAACCCAACGCTTTACCCTTCAATTATCCAATATCATTTCCTAGTATCACATGCATTCTAGCAAAATAGTTAAGCGCTCAAATTATGTACAGATATGTCTAAGAGTCCACAGAATTCCCTTACCTCAATTTACTTGAGTGTGACTCTCTCTTCCTCTTAGCTTCTTGCACTATTGGCTCACCTTGCTCCGGTGTATCCTCGGGAGCTACAATTCATTCATCCAAATCACTAGAGTTAATGTTGTTAACTCACATTTTGACTTCACTAGTCAATGTAATTTATTTATGCATTTTACCAATGCCTTATTCCACATTTTAGCCTTTTTAGGTAAATCTCACAATTTATTCACTAACAACAACTTAAAATCATACCCATAACACTATTATCACCTCAAGATATCCCATTCATCATTAATCTCAATACATTCCACTTTCTCACAATAGACCATTTCTAAGTCATGGTGGATTCATTCTACTCTAGGTAGTTTCTACCATTTCTATGCGTACCAATCATTCCTCACATTAATATCCAAACAAATGTACTTATTAGGTGCTTTAGAAACTCACCTCTTTGGATTTCCTCCTTGCTCCAAATAGAAATGCCCCTTGTTCCTTAAATCTAACAAATGGGGAAAATGCCTCCAAGCTAAGTTATTCTTCTCTTCGATGTGAACAACTTTGTGTCTAATGGCCTTCCCTCAAATCTTCTTGAAAATGGTCAAATTTAGAGAGAAAAATATAGGTTTTTGGATTGGAATATGAAAGAAGTTTATTTGTTCCCGAAATCTGAAGATCCAACAGCTCTTATTTATAGATTCAGCTTGATGAGATCGATCTACCTTGGGTGGAGATCGATCTGGTCCTCATAAAATTCCTCTTTTCTCATGGCATTTGAAGGCAAGAGATCGATCTGTCGAAGACTGGAGATCGATCTGTCTCAGGCAGTAGCGTTAAGGACATCGATCTGGCTTGGGAGGAGATCGATCTTACTTCAACCCTAGACCTAAGGAAATCGATCTATTTTCCTTTAGGATCGATCCTCATTTTACAGAATGTTTAGGAGATTGATCTGGCTCCATTAGAGATTGATCTGCACTATTCCTATTGCTCGAATAAGAGCAATTTGGCTCTTTCAGATCGATCTCTCATCCTATGAGATCGATCTGACCTTCATATTTCCAGATTTTACTGCAGCTTTTTGAGTTACTTACACTAAAATAACTTTAATTTGCTGCCATAGTCATTTTCTCATTCAATCATCTTTGAGACTTGAAAATGGCATCCATTCCTACTTTATACGTATTAAAACTTGTGTGAAATCTTAGCATATCTAAAGGTACATAATATAGACCAAACGGAAGTGCACAACTTATGCAATCTTCCTTCCATTTCACTACACTACTCATATTCTTCACATGTTTAAGTCCATTTCTTCATATTCATATATAATGTAACTTGTACGTACAATCACAACTCTTATTACATGTGTGTACATTAAACTTATGGACTTACGCTACATATACTTTATAATACAAGTACATCACCACTTACATATATACCAAGTTATACATATATGGGGTCTCACATTCTCCCTAGCTTAGAAAATTTGGTCTTCCAAATTGGAACCAAGTTAATCCGTGAATATCCCGGGGTACTTATCACGTATCAAACTCTCCAATTCTCATGTGGCCTCTTCCACCGTGTGATGTTGCTAAAGAACTTTCACAAAGGCAATTGTCTTCATCCTCAACACTTTCTTTTTTTTGTCCAATATCCGAACTGGCTTTTCAACGTATGTCATAGCCTCATTGAGCTCCAATGGCTCATATCTTATCACATGCGTCGAGTCCAGGTGGTACTTCAGTAACATGGATACGTAGAAGACGTTATGCACACTTGCCAACTCTGGTGGTAATGCCAACCTATAAGCCTTAGCTCCCATCTTATCAAGTATCTCAAATGACCCTATATATCGGGGGCTCAACTTTCCCTTCTTCCCGAATCTCATAATTCCCTTCGAGGGAGAAACCTTCAAAAACACTGACTCACCCACATTAAATTCTAGTGGTCTCCGCCTCTTGTCAGCATAACTCTTTTGTCTGCTCTAAGCTATCCTTAACCTCTCACAAATCAATTGGACATCCTCAGAGGCATGTCTAGCCAAGTTAGGAGTAAAAATCTGTCTGTCACTAACCTCTTCTCATCCAATAGGGGAACGACATCTACGCCCATACAATGCCTCATATGGTGCCATCCCGATACTCGTATGAAAACTATTATTATAAGCGAACTCTGTGAGTGGCAAATGGTCATCCCAGGAGCCTCCAAAATCCAATGCACATGCTTTCAACATATTCTCCAGGGTCTGTATAGTCCTCTCTGACTGACCATCTATCTGACGATGAAACACGGTGCTAAAACTCAACCGAGTCCCCATCGCTTCCTGAAAATGTTTCCAGAAGTGGGAAGTGAAGTGGGAATCCCAATCAGAAACAACGCTCATTGGAATTCCATGTAGCCTCACTATCTCATGCACTTACAAGTTCGCTAACTGGCTCAGAGTATCGGTGGCTCTCATAGCTAGAAAATGGGTCGATTTCGTAAATCGATCCACAATCACCTATATGGCATCATGACCTCTGCGGGTACTCGATAATCCCATCACAAAATCCATGGTGACATGCTCCCACTTCCAAGTCGGTATCGGTAGAAGCTACAATAACCTTGTAGGCTTCTAATGCTCTACCTTCACCTGCTGACAAATGAGATACTTGGCGACATATTCAGCAATGTGCTTTTTCATTCCAAGCCACCAATAAACCTTTTAAAGGTTTTGATACATATTGGTACTTCTTGGATGTATTGTATACTTCGATGAGTGAGCTTTTGTCAAGATTAATCTTCTGATCTCTGCATCATCAGGAACACATATCCTACCTCTAAACCTCAATAATCCATCTGAATTCAACTCAAACTCCGTCTCTATACCCCTCTATATCTGCCCGATAATATCATTGCACTGCTGATCAACTCGTTGAGCCTGTCGAATTCGATCTACCAGATTTGGTTTCAACTACAGGTTAGCTATCATAAATCCACTATCTACGTCAAACGGGGTCATATCAAAACTGAGTTTCATGAACTATTCCAACAGCTCGTGTTCCCTGACCATCATGAATGACACCAACCCGAGGTGTTTTCTACTCAATGCATCAGTAACTACATTCACTTTACCCGGGTGGTATAAAATCTCACAATCATAATCCTTTAACAGCTCGAGCCATCTCCTCTGTCTCATGTTCAACTCTTTCTGCGAGAACAGGTACATAAGGCTCTTATGATCTGTGTTAACTTGAAATCTCTCACCATAGAGATAGTGATGCCATATTTTCAATGCAAACACTACGACCGCTAACTCCAAATCGTGGGTTGGGTAGTTTCTTTCATGATCCTTCAATTGTCTTGATCCATAGGCCACTACCTTCCCATCCTGCATCAACACACAGCCCTGTCCTTGGTGTGAAGCATCCGCATACACCGAGAAACCTCCTGAGATGGTAGGAATGGTGAGTATTGGAGCTGTGGTTAATCTCCTTTTCAACTTTTGAAAACTTTCCTCACACTTATTCTCTAACACATACTCCACATTCTTCCTCGTGAGACGTGTTAAAAGAGCAACTAACCTAAAAAATCTCTCTCCAAACCTCGATAATACCCAGTTAAACCCAAGAAACTTTTGATCTCTATCACTGTCTGGGGTCTCTGCCACTGTATGACCTAGAAAAGAGATCTGTTCCAACCAAAAGTCGCACTTACTGAGTTTAACGTATAACTTCTTCTCCCTAAGGGTCTGTAGCACTATCCTTAGGTGTCGTTCATGCTCCTCTCTAGACTTTGAGAACACCAGTATATCATCAATAAACACGATAACAAACCGATCTAAATACTCGTGGAATACCTCATTCATTAACAACATAAAAGCTGCGGGAGCATTCGTCCACCTGAATGGCATAACCATAAATTCATAATGTCCAAATAGGGTGCGAAAAGCTGTGTTGGGTACATCTCCACTCCGTATCTTCAACTGATGGTACCCAGATCTCAGATCTATCCTGGAAAAGACCTGCGCTCCCCTAATCTGATGCAACAAGTCATTAATGAGTGGAAGGGGATACTTATTCTTGATAGTAGCCTTATTCAATAACCAGTAATTTATACGCAGTCGGAGGCTTCCATCATTCTTCTTTACAAACAGAACCGGTGCTCCCCAAGGTGTGACGCTCAACCTGATGAACCCTTTCTCTAGCAACTCTTATAGCTGTTTCCTTAATTCTTCCAACTCAATTTAAGCCATTCTGTATGGTGGTTTAGATATCGGCTCCGTACCAGGTGTCAAATCTATATCAAATTCCATCTCCCTATCTGGAAGTAACCCTGGTAATTCATTCAGAAAGACATCTGGAAATTCCCTGACCACTGGGATATCCAACAACTCCGGACATGCCTTATCCGTCATAATCACATAAGCAATGTATCCTTCACATTATCCTTTCCAACAATAGTAACACAAATCATCACACATGCGAAGAAGAAGATCCGAGAGAAGGCAAGGAAGGATGAAGAGCTGAAATTGAAGAAGGGAGTCAAAAATAAATTGAAAGTGAGAATCAAAGAATAGTGTTACGTGGTTGACTTCTTAAATCGAGGAGTTGGCTGACTTGAGGGCCTCTGAAGCACTAGAAAGATGACGATGTTTGCTGGTGTTTACCAATTATAGATACAGCCAGAAGCAAACAGGAAAGGTAAGAGTTGGAGAAGGTAGTTGTAATAGGAGAGACGATAGTTTCGCACTCGAAAACAAAATAGAAAAGAACAAGGCAATGAAGGAGATAGTGGCTGATGGTTGAAGCGTAAAACAAAGGACTATGTTGGCGGGGCCAACGATGTTGGAGAGGGATGGCTCGGACAAGAATCGAGAGGAAGATGGATGAGACATAGGGATGATGCTGGTGGTGTCGGGATCAACGAAAATGGTGGAGGAGATGGTGATTCCGAGAGGGGAAGGCTAATAGTAGGAAAACGAAACTGGAAGACAGAAACTAGGAAGCTGTTGTGGATCGAAAACAAAGGAAGAAAGAGGACACGGGCTGGTAAAATGATGTTGATGATGGCAGAAGGTAAGCAAAAGCAAGGGCAACTGCAGAAAGCTAGGTTTGACAAAAGAAGTAAGAAGCATTTCTTGCTGGTTCTAGGGGGCACCAAAGGAGGCAGAAGCGAAAGTGAACTGAAACAGAATGAAGGCTGAAAAATAGTGCTGAGGACGAGGAACTTGGGTTGAAGCAACGACTAACGGTGGAAGCTGGAGACTGGGAGAAAGATCGAAAGGAAGGCAAGTGTTAATGGGGGTCGAAACATGGGGGGACAGAGGAGGAGGAGACAGCGCTGAGTACTGGTTAAGAATTGTGAACAGTATCCTTGGGTTGTAACTGGGAAGAAGAAGGAAGAAACTGAGGAGAAGAGAGGAAGGAAGAAAAAACGAGAGAAAAGGAAAAAAGATTTTAAAAAAAGGAAAGAAAGAAAGAAAAGAAAAGAAAAATAATATATATATATATATTATAGAAAATAAAGGAAAATTGAGAAAGAAAAATCAGTGTACTAAATTTTGGAAATCCCGGGAAAGAGCTTTGGAAAATTTACCGATTGGACCATACCCGTCGACTCACTACGACGAGATAATCGAGGACTACAGACAGACATTGAGGTAAGAAAATTTCAAGTGCTGCTAGAGATAAATTGCACGTATTTTTTTGATGCTTTGTACATATAAATTTTGGTCATGTTTCTACTATAGAAAAATATTCGTGAATTGTTAAAAATATCTACGTATATTTTTTGATTATTTGAGACTGAAAACGTTTGGACAGTTTGGGAAATCGAACAATCAACGAGGTGATACCGAGTCCCAAGGAAATAACGTCACCTAAACCCTATAAAGGTAAGGGGTATAATTTAATTTAGTTATGATAACGAACACTTATTACATTGAAAAAAAAAGGATTTTTATGTAGCAGTATTATGTTTTGAAATGATTTATGATTGCTTTCATACGTATGGAACGATTTACGAAACATGACTTTGTTTTATGAAATGTTCACCAAGTACGTTTATGTTTATGAAATTAATTTCCTGAAGCATGAAAATGCATGGAAGTTTTATGATGGTTTGTAATCCTATATTTATGCTTTGGAAGAAACTTTTGACATTTTCAAAAGTATTTAAGAAAAGGGAAAAGAATTTTTGAGACTATAGGCTTCATACATGGCTACTTCTTGTGGTGTTCTAGCTCCACTACTTGAGTGCCGATACGTAGGGCCTCTATAGCACTTGACTCTACCTGTGTGGTAGATGTCTTGCTACTTGTGGTTAATGATGATGACGTTTTAGTAGTATTTCGTGTCCGTGCAGTACGCATGAATGTTTCCCGCACAGAGAGTGCTTTTGGTGCCCATGCCCTAGCTAGGTGCTAAAGAAAGTAAGAAAGATAGATACTGTCACGACCCAAATTACCTAAAATCAAAGTAAATTTTTCACTTTTTCATTTATTATTTAATTCTTACCTTTCTCTCATCGTGACCACCTTACAAACAGTTGGACTATGATTCGGTGTTAGTCACCTCACACTATCTACCATTCCATTTCCATATTCATATTCACATATCAGAGTTTGCTATCTTTTGACTTTAATTAAATACATACACATTGGTATTTATAACTCTACATCTCGACATCATATCCGTTTACAGTACTGTGCATTACATATTTAGATACAAAACTATCCAAATGTGTATACCTGTCTCTCAATGAGAAACAACGGATACCAACAATGCAACTCCTCAGCCGCTTAATAACTACTGTGAGTGCTCTGAAAAGATGGAAAAATAAGGGGGTGAGCAAACCACACGCTCAGTAAGGCAATTATGCAAGTAAGTAGATAGCTCCACTATCTACATGCTTATAATGCCATGCCCTTAAAATCCATTTCTTTTCATTAAAATCTCAAGCACAAGATCATTCATGCATCAATGACATAGTTTATTCAAAACTATTTGTGCATAAAAAAAACATGTAATTCATGCATCAATAGCATTTTATGTGACATCCTTAAATCATAATTAGCATGAAGTAAAACAAGATCATGCATTCTTTCATGTCATGTAAGACAAATCATGAATTTGAAATGAAAGCATGGAAAACACCATCATGCTACTGCATTCAAATCATTTCATTAAAAATGCAGTATAAAATCACCCGAAAGGGTTAAGCGTCTCATAATTCAAATCCAAACTCATAAAACAATTCATTAAATTTTCATTATAAAACTTCGGTTATAAAACCACCCTTCTTTCAGGGTCACATCATAAAATCATAAAATCGGGGGCCTGACCCCTCCCTCGGGTCTACCCTGGTCTATCGACCCATAGTTATATCATGTGAGATAAGTAGGTGATTATATCAGTAACATCGAGGATTATGGCCATATCCTAGTGATCCCTAGCAACACAGTACCTAGTGTGTGGGGTATCACACCTGAAATGGGAGGTGGGTCGTCCTACCCGCCAGAACAGCCTAACACCAGGATTGCGAGGGCAAGGCTTGCTGCCTCATGGCTAATGCCACTCCACTCCAACAATCCCCATAGTACAGCGTACTCCGCGTGATATACACGATACAACGTACTTCGTGAACCCAAGCTCAATTAGGGGTGCCTGCAATAGGTCTTATCCACCCATATCATCTCTGTCTCAGCATGCACGTGTGAGCATATCATCTCACTATGATACATAGTCTACAAGAGGCTCCAACACGGCTATATGCATGTCATATAAATCCCTGTGTGAGCGAAGCTCTAGCACGGCTCCATGCATATTCATGATATCAAAAAACCTCGTGTGAGCACAGCTCTAGCACAGTTTCATAGAAATCAATGAAATCTGTGTATGAGCAGCACTCCAGTACGACTTACACTAATTATAAGTTCAAGTAAAATCCACGTACGAGCAATGCTCTAGTACGGATATGTATAAAAACTCAATAAAAATCTCATACGAGAAAAAACTCCAGTACGACATTCAAATGAATTATAAAAACCATATAAAATTTTGTGCGAGCAACGCTCCATCACAAATGAAAGCTTAAGTAAATCAAATCTTGTGCGAGTTACACTCTATCACGGCTTTTATGCAATTATCATATCAAAACTGGATGCGAGCTAAGCTCCAGCACCTCTCATGCATATCAAATTAGTAAAACTAGTGCGAGTAATCGCTCCAGCACCTTTTTATGCATATTCAGTCAAAATAGTCAAAACCATCAGAACAGTCAAAACAGGGTGCGAGCTAGGCTCCAACACCTCTCACACATTTCTCAATAATAAAATCAGTGCGAGCAACTGCTCTAGCACATTTTATGCATATGATGTCACATAAATCGGTGCGAGCAACCGCTCGAGCACATTTTATGCACACTCACAAACGTAGACATAGTGCGAGCTATGTGCCAGCACTATCTGTTTCCATATAAACTTGATAGTTGGCCCATTTTCCAAAGAAATTTCATTTAAATACAAATAACACCTACGTAGTGTTATCAAATTCATACAATTACTGGTCAATCTACCGATTTGCTTTTATTAAAACCAATAAAATTCCTTAATTATAAAAGTCCTTAAATCATGTATTTCATACATGTCATGCTTTCACCATCCTTAGGTGAACTTCCCTCAATAGGGGTAAAATAGTTTTTTCACCTATTTCGATCCTTAAAATCATTTAAACCACTTTTAGGATCATTAACACATAATCAGGGTATACATATTTAATCAATGTACATAAAAACTATTAAAATACGCGTAGCTACCTCTAGCTACTCTCACAATTCCCTTACCTCATTTTTCTGTACAGTCTGACATTTCCACTGATGACTCGTCACGCAGTCCGATTTACTCCGAATCCAATCTCCGAAACTGCGGATACACATTCATCAGGTCAAATACAATATAATTAATTGTATTTCATATTTTCTGGGCTTAATTTAAATCATTAGGCCCATTTACCCATATTGGGGCCGATTATACAATAATGGGCCTTAATCGGCCCTAACCCCGTTTACCACACTTTATCGAGGCCTATTGGGCTCATTGGGCCCATCAGTATTTATTTAGCCTCGTTCAAAATTCTCGGATATCTCAATTTAGTATTTACGACAATTTATCCAATTTTCCAGAATTTAATTCATTTATGCGAAAATTAAATCCGTAATTCATCAACACGCATAACGATGCAAATTATCGTAAATAACGATTACTTACCTGTGATTCCATGATAGTACGTAAATCGAGGCTGTCTCGAGCTCTCGATTGATGCCAATTGTCAAGCTACACAATTTAATATTTTTTCGGGTAAATTTCCAATCGAATATTAATCAAATTAAATATTCTGAAATTTAAATCGGTTAATTCGACCGCTTACCAGCTTACCCGTAGCTCGATTGCATCACTGGAATTTTTCCCAATTTTTTCTCTTTTTTTTTCCTTTTTCTTCTTTTTTTCCTTCTCTTTTTGGCTGAACCAGTCTGGTCCGGTTCAACCCGATTTAGACAGCCGGTTCAGTCCGGTTCGACCGGTTCAGTGGCTTGCCAGCCGGTGCTCCATCGATTTTAGCCACAAGTGGCTCCGTTGGGGTCGTCCGCATCTCGGATCTGGGGTTGATTTCGTTCAAGGCCACCGAAAAGTGGCCGGTTCGTCTCTTCTCTCCTCCGCCGGCGGTATTGTTTTGGTTTGGCCTCCGTTTTCGGCGCTGGCCGTCGTTCTACCAGCCAAAGCTGCCTCCAATCGCATCGCCTGTGCCTGGGGGACGCTCAACTGCTGGTGGCCAACCTCGAATCGGCACCGGTCGCCAGGAATCGCCTTTCTCCCTCTCGGTTGCCTCGGTTTCGTTTTCTCTCGCCGTTCGCCGCCTCTCTTTCGCCTACCAGCGCCGGCGATGGCATCAGCTGGGTTGCCTCTCGCCTGGGCTCGCGGTCGTCGGTGGTTTTTCGTCCGTCGGTGAAGGCAGAGGTCAAGCTCGGCTTCGTTTTCTTCCGTTTCGCGATTTCGCGAAATTTCATTTTTTTAATTATTTATTTTTATTTTTATTATTATTATTTTATTTTTAATAATATTTTAAAGAATTAAAATATTATTAAAATCCAAAAATATCTTTAAAAAATATTATTTTATTCATTTAATCTGTAAATGAATTTCTCAGTCCGATTTTACCTTTTCGGTATATTTTTCGATTATTTTCGGGATTATTTTTTGATACGAAAATTCCAATTTATTCCAATAAATTCATATCTTCATCAGTTTAACCCGAAATTTAATTCTTTCTTCGTTATTGATCAAGATTTCTCAATCCCATATTTTTAATTAAATTTTCTTATCCCGATTAATACCAAATTTTGGTCTTTTGACCGTTTTACCCTTGTACGTGTTCGGGAATACCATTTCAGTCCTTTTGCATTTTTAAATGCACTCGAAAATTTCTATTCATTCCCTTTTGCTCTTACGATAAAATCGGGTCTTACAATCTCCCCCACTTAAGAAATTTGGTCCTCCAAATTAGAACCAAGGCAAATGAGTCCATAAATAACTCCGGGTACATCTATCGTATCATATACTGTCATCCTCAAGTGACTTTCTCCGAAGTGTAATACTACCATCATACTTAACTAGGGAGATCATCTTAAACTTCAACACTTTCTCCTTCCGTCTAATACCCGAATCGATTCTCCAACATACGTTATACTTTCATTGAGCTAAGCTGTTGGAGCTCATATCTGATCACATATGCTGGGTCCGGATAATATTTCTGAAACATCATAAGATGGGACATTGTGGATGCCTGTTTAATTCAAGTGGTTACGCCAACCTACAGGCCTTACCTTCCACTTTGCCCAATCTCTCTTTTCAAATCTCGTTACGTCCTTATGCTCTTAGGACAAGTAACTATCAGCAATACTGATTCACCCTTGGTGAATTCCAATGGTTTCCTGTCTCTTGTCAGCATAGCATTTTCTGTCTGCTCTGAGGTGTTCTTAATATCTCACAAATCAACTGAACATCCTTAGAGGTTTGTCTTACCAATTCGGGAACAATTCTCTATCTGTCACCCACTTTTTCTTATCCAAGTCGGGGAACAATCCCTACGACCATACAATACCTCATAAAATGTTATCCCGATACTCAAGTGACAACTTTCATTATTGGCGAATTCAATTAGTAACAACTGATCATCCTAGGAGCTTATAAAATCAATGGTACACACTCTCATCATATCCTCCAGAACCTGTACAGTCCTCTCTGACTGACCATCTGTTTGAGGATAGAAGCTGTGCTAACACACAATCGGGTTCCCATAGGTTCCTGAAAAATGTTCCCAGACGTGGGAAGTGAAGTGGGAATCCCTATCTGATACCATGCTCCCTGGAATGCTATATAATGTTCGCAATTCTCCATACACATAGTTTTGCCTACGCACTTAGAGTATCTGGGGATTTCCATAGCCCGAAGGTTAGTAGATTTAATCAATCTATCGACTATCACCTAGATAGCCTCGTGATTTATCCGAGTCCTTTATAACCTATCACGAAATTCATGGTAACTTGTTCCCATTTTCGTATCAATATATAAGTAGAGGCTGCAATAACTCTGTAGACTTCTATTACTCTACCTTAATCTGCTGACATACGAGACACTTCTCCACAATTTCTACAATGTCTCTTTTCATATCTGAACACCAATACCCTTTTTCAGAGTTTTCGATATATTTATTACTTCTCGGATGCACTGTATATCTCCAAGAGTGAGCTTCTGACAATAGCACTATCTCATCACTTGTGGTCTTGGGGAGTACTTCTACTATCTTTGAACCTCTGTCACTGTGAACTCTGTCACTATACCCTTCTGAATCTGACCCACACTATCGACACCATGCCGATCATCACGCTAAGCTTGGCAAATCCGATCACACAAATCCGGTTCTAACCTCAGGCTAGCTGTCACACAATCACCATCATCATCAGAAGGGATTACATCACAACTGAGGCTCACAACTGCTCTAGCAGCTCACGCTCCCTGACCATCATATGTAATACCATCCCGAGGCTCTTTCTGCTCAAGGCATCAGCCATTACATTAGCCTTTCCTAGGTGGTACAATGTTCACAATCATAATCCTTAGAAGCTCTAACACTCTTTGTTATCTCATATTCTACTCTTTCTATAAAAACAGATACTCGGGGCTTTTATGATCAGTGCATATCCGAAATTTCTTACCATTTAAGTGGTAGCGCCATACTTTCAGTGTAAACGCTACGGCTGCCAACTCTAAATCATGGATCAGATAGTTTCTCACATGATCCTTGAATTATCTGGATCCATAACGACTATCTTCCCATTTTACATCAATACACAGCCCAATCCTTATTTTGAGGTATCCATACATACTGAAACCTCTTGAGCTGTTGGTTATAGTGAGAATACTTACGGTGGTCAGTTCATACCTCAATATACCAAACTCATCGAAGCTACTTTCATACTTATCATCCCACTCGTATACAATCTTTTTCCAAATGAGATGTGTCAACTGAGCAGCCCATTTCAAGAAATTCACAACACCTTGTCTGTAAAACAGTTTCCAATTGCTACTCATGCTCTTCCCTGGACTTCGAATACATTGAAATATCATCACTAAAGATAACAACCAATCGGTCCAGATAAGGTTTAAATACCTCATCGTAGTTGAGTTCTACTAAATATTTCAAATTCCTATATCCTTGACATATGTACTTATAAATGTATAACGTCATTTCGAAATCGCTTCCGTTCAAGATACTAACCCATGTCATTTCTTTTTTCTTATAATAACGGCTTTTATAAAATTTTAATTTTGTAAACCTTCATGTTTAATCAAATTCTATATTTCTTTATCTTACCAGTAAAGGTACCCTAATTTAAATGTATATATACAACTGTCGATTTCAATTTATAGGTTATGTGTGCGCTTCTAGACGCTGTCAAATCTTCTGGCAGGGAGTATTTTGAAATACCTTTATTAACCCTCAGACTTGACCAAAATTACTTTACATATCAGTCCATGTGGTCACAATTCATATTCACTACATATCGTTTAATCCAAATTACTTTGCATGTCAAAGATATCTTTACCTTGCATACGCCTCTTATTCCAATATACCTCGTATGCAGGATCTATCACATCTCCAAGCTTATCTCATTTCATATATCAGTTATAACAACTCTTTCATCACTTGTTAAACTTACAATACACTTTTCAGTGATGTTTTCACCCCTATTTTCAACTTACAATCTCTATACCCATATTCAGTTAGAGAAAATCAGCTAACTAGCATCGTCTTGCTTAAGGGTACCAGCTTCACATCTTTCACTCGCTTATTAGCAACTGAAGGCAGTATGAATAAATACGTGGCACCAGGATCAATTAAAATAGTTACTTCATTATTCACAACCAGTGTGGTATCTTTCACCACATCAGATGAAACATCAGTAGTGTCCTGGTCCAAGACATACACTCGCCCTCGTCCAACATCTTATTTTTGTGGTAATTACCACACATCTTACACTGTTTACACTGCTTACACTACTTCGTAGCATGTCGGGGTCCTCAAGTCACAATACCCCTCAAAAGTATTGAAATCGAATACACTGGGGCTTACCAATCATCTTACCCCATGACTCATCAAATCTAATCTTTTACCGAACTACCTTTTTCCTGTTCTGACATCCTTGTTATTCTCTATACTCTTTTGTCTCTATTTCGGCCCTTACTACCTTTCCCAATCACAGAGGCGTGAAACTCGTGATCTTATTCCCACAACTATAGTTTGTGCACTGCCTCGGGATAGGTAGTGATATCTAATGGCCAATCAGACTCTAATTGAAAGTCTGAGCCCTTCCATGAACTTTTAGACATCTCGACTCTCGCTGTTCATTGTGTTCAAGTCATATCTACCCAGGAATATAAACTGAGATTCATACTCGTCAATCAACCAGTTCCTCTGGGTCAGAGTAAAGAATATCATCTGTAATTTCCTTTAAGTGTTTGGGATATTCTATCACCGGAATACATCTAGAATTACGTTCTCCGTGTCCATTTTGGATGTCTAACTCTTAAGATGGGTCGAGCGGACTTCCACCAATGTTTCGACTCACCCACAAATCTCATACATACTCTGAGCAATTAGCTCACAAAATATTCTCCACACTCCGCTCCAACCTCGCGAAGTGTGTCTTAATACTGTCTGATCTCTCTGTCAGACTCTGTCCGATCTCTCTGTCGGACTCTGTAGGGCATGCTAAATACCAGCCTCCACGTCAATCTCATCTTAAGTCTTATGTGGCGACTCAGTACGACTCTCAGGCCTACCTCAACGGCCTCGAGCTCGTGTACTTGCCCTTCTACCATAGCGGCTATCAGTTAATGTGTCTATATTCTTGCATTTAAAAATCAAATTCTTAGCTGCAATTCCATCTTGATATACACAATTCTATCTAAACAATGCACAGTACATGGGGATGTAAACTTCCTTAACCACTAACACCGACTCATATCAGGCCAACTCAAGCTTTGATACCATTAAACCTGTCACGACCCAAATTACCTAAAATCAGAGTAAATTTTTCACTTTTTCATTTATTATTTAATTCTTATCTTTCTCTCATCGTGACCACCTTACAAACAGTTAGGCTATGATTCGGTGTTAGTCACCTCACACTATCTACCATTCCATTTCCATATTCACATTCACATATAAGAGTTTACTATCTTTTGACTTTAATTAAATACATACACATTGGTATTTATAACTCTACATCCCCGACATCATATCCGTTTACAGTACTGTGCATTACATATTTAGATACAAAACTATCCAAATGTGTATACCTATCTCTCAATGGGAAGCAGCGGATACCAAGCATGCAAGTCCTCAGCGCTAAAAAATACTGTGAGTGCTCTGAAAAGATGGGAAAATAAGGGGGTGAGCAAACCACACGCTCAGTAAGGTAATTATGCAAGTAAGTAGATAGCTCCACTATCTACATGCTCATAATGCCATGCCCTTAAAATCCATTTCTTTTCATTAAAATCTTAAGTATAAAATCTTTCATGCATCAATGACATAGTTTATTCAAAACTATTTATGCATAAAAAAAACATGTAATTCATGCATCAATAGCATTTTATGTGACATCCTTAAATCATAATTAGCATGAAGTAAAACAAGATCATGCATTCTTTCATGTCATGTAAGACAAATCATGAATTTGAAATGAAAGCATGGAAAACACCATCATGCTACTGCATTCAAATCATTTCATTAAAAACGCAGTATAAAATCACCCGAAGGGGTTAAGCATCTCATAATTCAAATCCAAACTCATAAAACAATTCATTAAATTTTCATTATAAAACTTCGGTTATAAAACCACCCTTCTTTCAGGGTCACATCATAAAATCATAAAATCGGGGGCCTGACCCCTCCCTCGGGTCTACCCTGGTCTATCGACCTATAGTTATATCATGTGAGACAAGCAGCTGATTATATCAGTAACATCGAGGACTATGGCCATATCCTAGTGATCCCTGGCAACACGGTACCTAGTGTGCGGGGTATCACACCTGAAACGGGAGGTGGATTGTCCTACCCGCCAGAACAACATAACACCAGGATTGCGAGGGCAAGGCTTACTGCCTCATGGCTAATGCCACTCCACTCCAACAATCCCCACGGTACAACGTACTCCGTGTGATATACACAGTACAACGTAATCCGTGAACCCAAGCTCAATCAGGGGTGCCTGCAATAGGTCTTATCCACCCATATCATATCTATCTCAGTATGCACATGTGCGCATATCATCTTACTGTAACACACAGTTTACAGGAGGCTCCAACACGGCTATATGCATGTCATATAAATCCCTGTACGAGCGAAGTTCTAGCACAGCTCCATGCAAATTCATGATATCTGAAAACCTCATGCGAGCGAAGCTCTAGCACGGTTTCATAGAAATCAATGAAATCTGCGTACGAGCAGTGCTCCAGTACGACTTACACTAATTATAAATTCAAGTAAAATCCACGTACGAGCAATGCTCTAGTACGGATATGTATAAAAACTCAATGAAAATCTCATACGAGAAAAAACTCCAGTACGACATTCAAGTGAATTATAAAAACCATATAAAACTTTGTGCGAGCAACGCTCCAGCACAAATGAATGCTCAAGTAAATCAAATCTCGTGCGAGTTACACTCCAGCACGACTTTATGCATAATTAAATCAAATCTCGTGCGAGTTACCCTCCAGCACGGCTTTTATGCAATTATCATATCAAAACTGGATGCGAGCTAAGCTCCAACACTTTTTTATACATATTCAGTCAAAATAGTCAAAATCGTCAGAACAGTCAAAACAGGGTGCGAGCTAGGCTCCAACACCTCTCATGCATTTCTTAATAATAAAATCAGTGCGAGCAACTGCTATAACACATTTTATGCATATGATGTCACATAAATCGGTGCGAGCAACCGCTCAAGCAGATTTTATGCACACTCACAAACGTAGACATAGTGCGAGCTATGTGCCAGCACTATCTGTTTCCATATAAACTTGATAGTTGGCCCGTTTTCCAAAGAAATTTCATTTAAATACAAATAACACCTACGTAGTGTTATCTTGTGAAATTCATACAATTACTGGCCAATCTACCGATTTGCTTTGATTAAAACCAATAAAATTCCTTAATTATAAAAGTCCTTAAATCATGCATTTCATGCATGTCATGCTTTCACCACCCTTAGGTGAACTTCCCTCAATAGGGGTAAAATAGTCTTTTCACCTATTTCAATCATTAAAATCATTTAAACCACTTTTAGGATCATTAATACATAATCAGTGTATACATACTTAATCAATGTACATAAAAACTATTAAAATACGCGTAGCTACCTCTAGCTACTCACACAATTCCCTTACCTCATTTTTCTGTACAGTCTGACCTTTCCTCTGATGACTCGTCACGCAGTCCGATTTACTCCGAATCCAATCTTCGGAACTGCGGATACACATTCATCAGGTCAAATACAATATAATTAATTGTATTTCATATTTTCTGGGCTTAATTTAAATCATTGGGCCCGTTTACCCATATTGGGGCCGATTATACCATAATGGTCCTTAATCGGCCTTAAGCCCGTTTACCACACTTTATCGAGGCCTATTGGGCTCATTGGGCCCATCAGTATTTATTTAGCCTCGTTCAAAATTTCAGATATCTCAATTTAGTATTTACGACAATTTATCCAATTTTCCAAAATTTAATTCTTTTATGCGAAAATTAAATCCGTAATTCATCAACATGTATAACGATGCAAATTGTCGTAAATAACAGTTACTTACCCGTGATTCCATGATAGTATGCAAATCGAGGCTGTCTCAAGCTCTCGGTTGATGCCAATTGTCAAGCTACACAATTTAATATTTTTTCGGGTAAATTTCCAGTCGAATATTAATCAAATTAAATATTCCAAAATTTAAATCGGTCAATTCGACAGATTATCGGCTTACCCGTAACTCGATTGTATCACTAGAATTTTTTCCAATTTTTTCTCTTTTTTTCCTTTTTCTTCCTTTTTTCCTTCTCTTTTTGGCTGAACCGATCCGATCCGATTCAACCTGATTCAGACCGTCGATTCAGTCCAGTTCGACCGATTTAGTGGCTTGCCAACCGGTTCTCCACCGATTTTCACCTCCAGTGCCTCCGCTGGGTCGTCTGCATCTCGGATCTATGGTCGATTTCGTTCAAGGCTGTCCAAAAGTGGCCGGTTCGGCTCTTCTATACTCCGTTGGCGGTACCGTTTCGATTTGGCCTCCGTTTCAGGCGCTGGCCGCCGTTCTACCAGCCAAGGCTACCACCAATCGCACCGCCTACGCCTGGGGGACGCTCGACTGGTGGTGGTCGGCCTTGAATCGACGCCGATCGTCGGGATCGCCTTTCTCCCTCTCGGTTGCCTCAGTTTTGTTTTCTCTCGCCATTCGCCGCCTCTCTTCCGCCTACCAGCGCCGGCGATGGCCTCAACTGGGTTGCCTCTCGCCTGGGCTCGCGGTCGCCGGTAGTTTTTCGTCCCTCGGTGAAGGCAGAGGTCGGGCTCGACTTCGTTTTCTTCTGTTTCGAGATTTCGCGAAATTTCATTTTTTTAATTATTTATTTTTATTTTTATTATTATTATTTTATTTTTAATAATATTTTAATAAATTAAAATATTAAGAAAATCCAAAAAAATCTTGAAAAATATTATTTTATTCATTTAATCCATAAATAAATTTCTCAGTCCGATTTTAACTTTTCGGTATATTTTTCGATTATTTTAGGGATTATTTTTCAATACGAAAATTTCAATTTATTCCAATAAATTCATATCTTGATCAATTTAACTCGAAATTTAACTAATTCTTCGTTATTGATCAAGATTTCTCAATCCCATTTTTTAATTAAATTTTCTTATCCTGATTAATACCGAATTTTGGTCTTTTGACCGTTTTACCCTTGCACGTGTTCGGGAATATCATTTCAGTCCTTTTGCATTTTTAAATGCTCTCAAAAATTTCTATTCATTCCCTTTTGCTCTTATGATAAAATCGGGTCTTATAGTGTCAGGACCCGTTCTCAATCCATGACTTTAACCAAAATCACTACAAATTTTTCGCATTACTAACTTACCTTTCCTCTCTTCAATGGTTGGGCTGTGATTCGATGTCAGAGTCCTCGCTTACCACATCATCCAATATCATACATACATGTCAATACTGCTTTTATTATACATGTGAGATTATATAAAATCTAATACAATTACATTCCCCATAATATATAACGTATACATCATTGTGCTGTTTCTATGTTTAGATACACAACTGTACAAAATAGGTATACCTGGCGATCGATAGGAACTAGCAGTGGACTCAGGAATACTATCCCTCGATAGCACTCGCTCTACTGACGCTCTATAGAGACATGTTAAGAAAAAGGGGGGTGAGCATACAACGCGCTCAGTAAGGAAATCAGGCAAGCAAGTAGATATCTACACTATCTACTCAAAATAATGCTATGCCTTGAAAACATTATTTCTTTTACTCACTTTAAAAGCATGTCTTTAAATATAATATATATACTTGTACAGATTAAATCCCATGTACAGAAATCATGCTTTCTTTCTCAAATGTAGGCATGTAGTGCAAAACAATGCATCGTATATAAATCATGTGTTTATGTAAATCATGCCATGTATATTTAAATCACAATAAAGAAGGCATTAAATTATTCACATCACAAAATCGAAGTCCGACCCATCCCTCAGGTCTGTCCGCAATTTAAATCAGTTAATCAATGTGATATATCATGTGAGACTCTGTGGTGAAATGCAAATAGTATCTTGGACTATGATCATATCTGAAATGTGATCCCAAGCAACACAGTACTCGGTGTGCGGAGCATCACTGCTGCAAGGGGAGGATGGTCAGTCCACTACAGCCACCAGCTATACGTAACACACGGAACAGCGTACTCTTCGTGCCCCCGGGCACGGTACAAAGTACACTCGTGGACCCTACATCACAGTCAGGGTGCCTGCCATAGGTGTTAGCCCTCGAAACCATGGAATATCATACCACATCTATATTAACCTCATGCGGATATCCTCTCACAAGAAGTGACACACAGTCACACAAGGACTCGGGCATGGGTTTTAACATGTATTATATATCACATACAGTGTGCGTCTTGAGTGCGACTCACAGTCGACACTCCGCTCAAACACTGTTTCACATCACAAACTCAACTCTAGTGCGAGTAAACCTCCAGCATCTAGGTCAATGTATAGTTCATGTATTAAATCAAGTACGAGCAATAGCTCCAGTACCATGCTATGCACAATATCATCAAATCAAGTACGAGCAATAGCTCCAGTACTATGTCATGTATAAACCATGAAGAATCAAGTAGAGCAACGCTCCAGCACTCTGTCATGTATCTCATGTAAAATTCGAGTACGAGCTAATCGCTCCAGCGCTCTGTCATGCATATATCATATAAAATTGAGTACGAGTAAGAACTCCAATACTCTATCATGCATGTCATGGAAATCTAGTGCGTATCAAAATCCAACACTAATGTATGTGGAAAACATATGAAATCCAGTGCGAGCTGTGCTCTAGCACGGTTCATTCTCACATAATTTGATAGATGGCTCTTTAAAATGTGATTGTTTACAAAATATCAAAATCAGCACTATAAAGTGTGCGTAATTCACATCAACCTTAAAATCATTAGCTCATCTATTTATTTTCATGCTAAACAGCAGTTAAACACTCACAATAATAGTTTCCATGCTTTTTGCAACTTTTCACATAAGTTGACTTTTTGACTAACTAGGGGCAAAATCGTAATTTGCCACTATCGGGTCGCAATAATTATTATTCACTTTCTTTGACCCTCAGAGTTTTTAAGTGAATGTAAAAGAAGACAAAAATACATGCAGGTATCTCTATCAACTCACAAAAGTCCCTTACCTCGGATCACGTCAAGTGACCTCACTTCCTCGGTGCTGCTAAATCTCGCAGTCCGATCAGCTCTCAATAGAAACTCCGGAGCTGTAAATAACCATTCCTCAGGTTAATTATAATTTTCCTACTGTATTACACATTAATACAATCTATTTTCCCTTAAGGGGCCTTAATAATCCTTTATGGGCCTAACTAGGCCTTAAGCCCACTTTCATTTTACTATTCACTTTTGTTGGGTCTATTTGGCTTGTGGGGCCCACCAACCCTTATTGGGCTTGTTCTAGGCCCATTACACCCTATTGGGCCTAAAATATTTGGGCTTGGCCCATTGGGCCTCTCGGCCACATGCCATGGCCGAGAGCTATCCATGCCTCAGTTTTACCATGTCATGCCATCCATGCCTATTATCTAGCCAATTTCACTTAGGCATTTTCACAAACACTTGGTAGGCAACATTACCAATCATCATATAGTTTATTTAGGCATTTTATCAAACACCTTGATTGCCAACAATTTACATGTATTAATTAATCAAATTGATTAATTCTAATTACACCATTTTTCATTAATACATGTACACTAATCCATTTATGTCTTAAAATCATATTGACATAAATCAATATCCCATTACTCACTCTCGGCCTAACCCACTTCATGGTGATTTAATATGTTTCAATGCTTAAAACATATATCAACATACTTAAAATCATTCATACATTAACATATATGAAATTGGAAATTAGAAAATATACCAATTGTTGTGTTCACCCTTTGGCCGAAACTTTGGAGGCTCTCGGTTTGCACTCTATGGCTCCTTGATAGCCAATTCCAACATATGTCACTCTCCTTTCAATTTGGAACAACTTCCATGAAGAATGCAAGTTCCAAATATGCCTAATTCCTAGTGATTTCTAGTGAGAGAAAGCTTGGAAAATATGTTTCAATGGTTCTTCTTCTAGCCGAATTTGGTGTGATGAAGATGACAATGGTGTGGCTGAATTTATAAGCCACATACTTAGCCATTAAGCCTTACTTTTCAGCCATTATACTTGACTTTCCAAACCTTAGCCATGAGTCACCTTATGAGTCACCTTATGAGTCATAGTTAACTTTAACTATGGTTAGATATTTATCTCATGGGCTTTTCCATTTGGGCTTCTCGGTTTGGGCTTTCTTAATGGGCTTTTGGGCTGAAATTTTTACTATGTCTCGGGCCTTTAATTGTCTCAAAATTTGGCCAATCAATTGGTCCAAAAATTCAATCTTAAATACCTAAGAATTTCGATATACGTTTAGTATACCTTAATGGGCTTTAAAATTTTCACCTTAGGCCCATTACGTTTTTAACCATTAAATTTATTCTGGAATCCTTCCGAATAAATTTTCCTTACTTCCTGGGATGATTATCTTGTATTCTGGCTAAGAATATTTTTCCCCAAATTTTTCTTCACACTTAGGTTAATTTTTAACCATGATTAGTCAACTATGGTAAAAGTCCACTTTCTTAACTATAGTTGACTTTTTCCTTAACCATTGACCATGTTGACTTTTTCTTAAATTTTCGAAAGTGTCATATCTTATGTCTTACACTCTCATCTTTATGTTTCAATCGCTCCCGATGGATAATTTCACCCGAAACACCTTATTTCGCCAAAAAGGTCCATTTTACCCTTTTTAGCTTTTACTCTTATTTTGTATGTTCGGGACTAAATCAAGCCGACTTGCCTTCATGAGCTCTCTACGCTCTCTTATTTTAAGTTCTTATTTTCAGTTAGAATGATTTAGAATAACTCGGTTTAGCCTGTGATACTCATCACTCACATTAGGCATTTTATGTAGCTTTTGCGTGTTAAATCATTTCACTAACACTTTAAGTCTAGAAAATACTCTTCTTATGATTCAACTATAATTACAGAGTGTTCATACACATAGGAATCATAAGGTACAAGCTACAAAAAATCCGGGTCTGACAATCCTCCCCCACTCAGAAAATTTGGTCCTCCAGATTAGAACCAAGTCAGTCATCAAATAGGTGATGGTACTTCTCTCATATCAGACTCTCAGCTCCCAGGTAGCTTCCTCTGAAGTATTATGCTGCCAGAGAATCTTCACTAACTCGATGGTCTTCAACCTCAATACCTTATCCTTCCTATCCAATATCCGAATCGGTCTCTCAACATATGACAAGTCCTCCCAGAGCTCCAAAGGCTCGTAACTAATCACATGTGCTGGATTCGGATGATACTTCCAAAGCATCGATATGTGGAAGACATTATGGACACCTGATAAGTCCGGTGGCAATACCAACCTATACGCCTTATCTCCCACTCGATCAAGTATCTCAAAGGGTCCAATATAGCGAGGATTTAGTTTCCCTCTCTTCCTAAATCTCGCTATGCCCTTCGAAGGAGAAACTCTCAAAAACACAGATTCACCAACTACAAACTCTAGTGGCCTACGTCTCCTGTCAGCGTAACTCTTCTGTCTGCTCTGAGCTATCCTCAGTCTCTCTACTATCAAGTGGACATCCTCAGATGCTTGCGTAACCATGTCAGGAGCAAAAATCTTACGGTCACCCACTTCTTCCCATCCAATAGGGGAACGACATCTACGACCATACAAAGCCTCATACGGTGCCATCCCAATACTCGAATGATAACTATTGTTGTAGGCGAACTCGGCTAGTGGCAGGTGATCATCCCAGGAGCCTCGATAATCTAGCCCACATGCTCTTAACATATCATCCAGAGTCTGTATAGTCCTCTCTGACTGACCATCTGTCTGAGGATGGAAAGCGGTGCTCAAACTCAACTGGGTTCCCATGGCTTCCTGAAAATGTCCCAAAAAGTGGGAAGTGAAGCGGGAATCCCTATCAGAGACTATGCTCATTGGTACACTGTGTAACCTCACTACCTCGCGTACGTATAGTTTTGCTAATGAACTCAGAGTATCGGTCGCTCTCATAGCTAGGAAGTGGCTGACTTCGTCAGTCTGTCGACGATCACCCATATAGCATCGTGATTCCTGCGGGTTCTCGGTAAACCCATCACGAAATCCATGGTGATATGCTCCCATTTCCATGTTGGTATAGGTAGAGGCTGCAATAACCCTGTAGGTTTCTGATGCTCTACCTTCACCTGTTGACATACGAGACACTTTGCCACAAAGTCTGCTACATCTCTCTTCATACCCGACCACCAGTATACCTTCCGGAGGTTCTGATACATCTTGTTACTCCTCGGATGTAACGTATACCTCGACGAATGAGCTTCCGCCAATATCAATCTCCTGAGTCCTGGATCCTCAGGAACACACAATCTACCTTTGAACCTCAGTAGTCCATCAGAACTCAACTCAAAGTCAGTCACGGTGCCCTTCTGCATCTGACTACTCACATCCATACAAAATGGATCAGTCTGCTGAGCCACTCAAATCCTGTCCAACAGGTCCGGCTCCAAGTGTAGACTAGCTATCACATAGCCTGTATCCATGTTAGAAGTTACAACTCCCAAACTGAGGCTAGCAAACTGCTCTAGCAAATCATGTTCCCTAACCATCATATACGATACCATCCCCAGGCTCTTCCTGCTCAAGGCATCAGCTACAACGTTAGCCTTACCCGGATGATAAAGTATCTCGCAATCGTAGTCCTTTAGAAGCTCTAGCCATCTTCTCTGTCTCATGTTTAGCTCTTTCTGTGAGAACAGATACTTGAGGCTCTTGTGGTCGGTAAATATCTGGAACTTCTCACCATATAAGTAGTGGCGCCATACCTTCAACGCAAACACTACCGCTGCTAGCTCCAAATCATGGGTCGGATAGTTCTTCTCATGATCCTTTAGCTGTCTAGATCCATAAGCAACTACCTTCCCATCTTGCATCAATTCGCAACCCAGTCCCTGATGTGAAGCATCTGTATACACTGCAAATCCTCCTGAGCTGGTAGGGATAGTGAGAATCGAAGCAGTGGTCAATCGATGCTTCAACTACTCAAAACTCTTCTCACAATCCTCGTTCCATATGAACGGTGCACTTTTTTGAGTAAGACGTGTCAACGGAGCAGCCAACTTCAAAAATCCCTCGACGAATCTCTGCTAGTATCCAGCTAAACCCAAAAAACTCCTGATCTCGGTAACTGTCCTTGGCTGTTCCCACTGAACTATACCCTCTATCTTAGATGGATCAACTGATACACCATCTCTCGATACCACATGTCCCAAAAACGAGATCTGTGACAACCAAAAGTCACACTTACTGAGCTTAGCATATAAATCATGCTCTCATAGCGTCTGCAACACGATCCTGAGCTGCTCCTCATGTTTCTCCTTGGATCTTGATTACACCAATATGTCATCGATAAAGACGATAACAAACTGGTCCAAATATGGCTTGAACACATTGTTCATCAAAGCCATGAAAGCAGCTGGAGCATTCGTCAATCCGAATGGCATGACCAAGAACTCATAGTGGCCATATCGGGTACAAAATGCTGTCTTGGGTATATCTCCACTCTGAACCTTCAGCTGATGATACCCAGACCTCAGGTCAATCTTGGAAAAGACCTGTGCTCTCTGAAGCTGATCTAACAAGTCGTCAATGCGTGGAAGGGGGTATCTATTTTTTATGGTGGCCTTATTCAACAATCGGTAGACTATACACAATCGGAGGCTCCCATCCTTCTTCCTCACAAACAGAACCGGTGCTCCCCAAGGTGAAACACTCGGTCGAACAAAACCCCTATCTAACAACTCCTGTAACTGTCTCTTGAGTTCCTCCAGCTTAACTAAGGCCATGCGATATGGTGGTCTCAAAATAGGCTCTGTACCAGGTACCAAATCTATGTAGAACTCCATCTCTCTGTCTGGTGGTAACCCTAGCAATTCATCAGAAAAAACATCTGGGTACTCACTGACCATAGTAATATCTGACAACTCCTGATATGCCTTATCCATATCTACCACGTACGCAATGAAACCTTGATATGTTGAAGGTTTTCTAAATCATAAATCATGTAATAATCATAACTACTCCTTTCATTTATTCTTATTAAACTTTACAACATATCTTGTAGGGTTAGGAAACATAACTGTCTTAGCATAGCAATCTAAAACAGCATGGTTTGCAGATAGCCAATCCATTCCTAATATTATATCAAAGTCACTCATACTTAGTAATATTAGATTGGCTATCATCTCCTTATCCCCTACTCTCAACTTGCAGTCATTAAATACATATTCTACAACTTGACTACTATTTATAGGCGTACTAATCAACATCATCATACATAAATGTGTACGCTCTACATGTCTTACTAATTTACATACAAATGAAGGCGATACAAAAGAATGCGTGCACCAGGATCAATTAAAACATATGCTTCAATATCATAAATCAGGATGTTACCTCGAATCACATCCGATGAAGCATCAATTATCCCTTGGTCCAAAGCATGTACTCGCTTGTGACACATCACTTGTTTCCCCTTCTCCTCTGCCGTCGCTCTACCTCTTTGAGCCGACGTACCAGCTGGAGTTCTATCAGGCTCCCTGCCCCTCAGTGGTGCAGTAACAAATGTCTCTGGGCACTCTCTAGCAATGTGCCCTTGTTTCCCACATCGAAAACACACAATAGGAGTTAGCGGACACAGTCTACTTCCATGTTGCTTACCGCATCTTCTGCACTGATCAACAGCAGATCTCTATCCTCCTATGACAATGCCCTTTGCTGGGGCTGCAGTCGGATAAGTATGAGGTCTAGCATACCTCTCTTGTGCCTCATCTACCCGTGATCTCTTACCGAAGAGTCTCCTTCCTCCTCGATAATCGAAATCTCTAGCAGGCCTCTTCTTCTGTATATCTCGACTACAGCTAAACTTCCTGAACTCGGAAGCATTCCTCTCATAATCTTGCTCACACAGTTGCGCCCTGCGCACTACTTCCTCATAGGTCACTATGTCTAATGGGACCAACCTGGACTGTAGCACCGACCTCAACCCGTCGATAAACCTGTGGACCTTCTTGGTCTCACTATACATGGTATCTGGGTCATATCTTCCTAGGGATAGGAATCGAGTCTCATACTCGTCCACAGATAAACTCCCCTGGTTTAGTCCCAAAAACTCTGCCTGTAGTTTTCGCTGCGCGGTATCGGGAACAAATTGCCTCCTGAAGGCCTCCCGAAATATATCCCAACTAATGTCTGTGTGTCGGGATCTCAATATAGGTCGGGTGGACTTCCACCAATGCTCTGCAGCTCCCTTCAGTAGGAACGCAGCAAACGCGACCATCTCCAAGGTCGTACACTCGAAGAATCCATAAAGCTTCTCCAGCTCTGCTAACCATTCCTCAGTAGCTACGGGGTCCTAGACCCCACTAAAGGATGGAGGTCTAAACTTTTGGAATTCTCGCAACCGATGCAGATCACATCCATACCCTAATCCAATACCACCTGAAACTGGTGGGGGTGTAGGAGTATCTACAGTCCTCTGTGCATCAGTTGTCTGCGTAGGTGTATCAGGGGCAACTGCCTCTCCTGTCGCAGCTCCTGCCTCCTGTCTCTGCCTACCTGGCATCGTCTGTGCCAATATCTCGACAATAGTCTCGAGACTACACTCTAATCTCGTGAAGCGTATCTCAGCACACTCGGGTGCCTCAGTAGCACCTGGAGTCTCATGTGTAGGTAATGGTTCGGCAATGACTTGTCCCTCGGGTCTATCTCCCCGACCTCGAGCCCTACCTCTCGTAACTCTACCACTACGCGTATTTGCCATATATGCAAAGTTCCTGCATTCATAATAATGAATTTATCTGTCTCCTATCTGGTTTACACAGTTATATCTAAACACAGCACAGTACTATGGGGATGTACACTTTTCTATTTTCTAACACCGACTCACATCAGACCAACCTCTGCTCTGATACCATTCTATCAGGACCCGTTCTCAATCCATGACTTTAACCAAAATCACTACAAATTTTTCGCATTACTAACCTTTCCTCTCTTCAATGGTTGGGCTGTGATTCGATGTCAGAGTCCTTGCTTACCACATCATCCAATATCATACATACATGTCAATACTGCTTTTATTATACATGTGAGATTATATAAAATCTAATACAATTACATTCCCCATAATATATAACGTATACATCACTGTGTTGTTTCTATGTTTAGATACACAACTGTACAAAATAGGTATACCTGACAATCGATAGGAACTAGCAGTGGACTCAGGAATACTATCCCTCGATAGCTCTCGCTCTACTGACGCTCTGCAGAGAGATGTAAAGAAAAAGGGGGGTAAGCATACAACGCGCTCAGTAAGGAAATCAGGCAAGCAAGTAGATATCTACACTATCTACTCAAAATAATGCTATGCCTTGAAAACATTATTTCCTTTACTCACTTTAAAAGCATGTCTTTAAATATAATATATATACTTGTACAGATTAAATCCCATGTACAGAAATCATGCTTCCTTTCTCAAATGTAGGCATGTAGTGCAAAACAATGCATCGTATATAAATCATGCCTTTATGTAAATCATGCCATGTATATTTAAATCACAATAAATAATGCATTAAATTATTCACATCACAAAATCGGAGTCCGACCCATCCCTCAGGTCTGTCCGCAATTTAAATCAGTCAATCAATGTGATATATCATGTGAGACTCTGTGGTGAAATGCAAATAGTATCATGGACTATGATCATATCCGAAATGTGATCCCAAGCAACACAGTACTCGGTGTACGGGGCATCACTGCTGCAACGGGAGGATGGTCAGTCCACTACAGCCGCCAACTATACGTAACACACGGTACAGCGTACTCCTCGTGCCCCCGAGCACGGTACAAAGTACACCCGTGGACCCTACATCACAGTCAGGGTGCCTGCCATAGGTCTTAGCCCTCGAAACCATGAAATATCATACCACGTATATATTAACCTCATGCGGATATCCTCTCACAAGATGTGACACACAGTCACACAAGGACTCAGGCATGGGTTTTAACATGTATTATATATCACATACAGTGTGCATCTTGAGTGCGACTCACAGTCGACACTCCGCTCAAACACACAAACTCAACTCTAGTGCGAGTAAACCTCCAGCATCTAGGTCAATGCATAGTTCATGTATTAAATTAAGTACGAGCAATAGCTCCAGTACCATGCTATGCACAATATCATCAAATCAAGTACGAACAATAGCTCCAATACTATGTCATGTATAAACCATGAAGAATCGAGTACGAGCAACGCTCCAGCACTCTGTCATGTGTCTCATGTAAAACTCGAGTACGAGCTAATCGCTCCAGCACTCTGTCATGCATATATCATATAAAATTGAGTACGAGTAATAACTCCAGTACTCTATCATGCATGTCATGGAAATCTAGTGCGTATCAAAATCCAGCACTAATGTATGTGGAAAACATATGAAATCCAGTGCGAGCTGTGCTCTAGCACGGTTCATTCTCACATAATTTGATAGATGGCTCTTAAAAAGGGATTGTTTACAAAATATCAAAATCAGCACTATAAAGTGTGCTTAATTCACATCAACCTTAAAATCATTAGCCCATCTATTTATTTTCATGCTAAACAGCAGTTAAACACTCACAATAATAGTTTCCATGCTTTTTGTAACTTTTCACAAAAGTTGACTTTTGACTAACTAGGGGTAAAATCGTAATTTGCCATTATCGGGTCGCAATAATTATTATTCACTTTCTTTGACCCTCAGAGTTTTTAAGTGAATGTAAAAGAAGACAAAAATACGTGCAGGTATCTCTATCTACTCACAAAAGTCACTTACCTCGGATCACGTCAAGTGACCTCACTTCCTCGGTGCTGCTAAATCTTGCAGTCCGATTAGCTCTCAATGGAAACTCTGGAGTTGTAAATAGCCATTCCTCATATTAATTATAATTTTCCTACTGTATTACACATTAATACAATCTATTTTCCCTTAAGGGGCCTTAATAATCCTTTATGGGCCTAACTAGGCCTTAAGCCCACTTTCATTTTACTATTCACTTTTGTTGGGCCTATTGGGCTTGTGCGGCCCACCAACTCTTATTGGGCTTGTTCTAGGCCCATTACACCCTATTGGGCCTAAAATATTTGGGCTTGGCCCATTGGGCCTCTCGGCCACATGCCATGGCCGAGAGCTATCCATGCCTCGGTTTTACCATGTCATGCCATCCATGCCTATTATCTAGCCAATTTCACTTAGGCATTTTCACAAACACTTGGTTGGCAACATTACCAATCATCATATAGTTCATTTAGGCATTTTATCAAATCCCTTGATTGCCAACAATTTACATGTATTAATTAATCAAATTGATTAATTCTAATTACACCATTTTCATTAATACATGTACACTAATCCATTTATGTCTTAAAATCATATTGACATAAATCAATATCCCATTACTCACTCTCGGCCTAACCCACTTCATGGTGATTTAATATGTTTCAATGCTTAAAACATATATCAACATACTTAAAATCATTCATACATTAACATATATGAAATTGGAAATTAGAAAATATACCAATTGTTGTGTTCACCCTTTGGCCGAAACTTTGGAGGCTCTCGGTTTGCACTCTATGGCTCCTTGATAGCCAATTCCAACATATGTCACTCTCCTTTCAATTTGGAACAACTTCCATGAAGAATGCAAGTTCCAAATATGCCTAATTCCTAGTGATTTCTAGTAAGAGAAAGCTTGGAAAATATGTTTCAATGGTTCTTCTTCTAGCCGAATTTGGTGTGATGAAGATGACAATGGTGTGGCTGAATTTATAAGCCACATACTTAGCCATTAAGCCTTACTTTTCAGCCATTATACTTGACTTTCCAAACCTTAGCCATGAGTCACCTTATGAGTCACCTTATGAGTCATAGTTAACCTTAACTATGGTTAGATATTTATCTCATGGGCTTTTCCATTTGGGCTTCTCGTTTTGGGCTTTCTTAATGGGCTTTTGGGCTGAAATTTTTACTATATCTCGAGCCTTTAATTGTCTCAAAATTTGCCCAATCAATTGGTCCAACAATTTGGTCTAAAAGACCTAAGAATTTCGATATACGTTTAGTATACCTTAATGGGCTTTAAAATTTTCACCTTAGGCCCATTACATTTTTAACCATTAAATTTATTCTGAAATCCTTCCGAATAAATTTTTCTTTCTTCCGGGGATGATTATCTTGTATTCTGACGAAGAATATTTTTTCCCAAAATTTTCTCCACACTTAGGTTAAAATTTAACCATGATTAGTCAACTATAGTAAAAGTCCACTTTCTTAACTATAGTTGACTTTTTCCTTAACCATTGACCATGTTGACTTTTTTTTTAAATTTTTGAAAGTGTCATATCTTATGTCTTACACTCTCGTCTTTATGTTTCAACCGCTCCCGGTGGATAATTTCACCCGAAACACCTTATTTCGCCAAAAAGGTCCATTTTACCCTTTTTAGCTTTTACTCTTATTTTGTATGTTCGGGACTAAATCAAGCCGACTTGCCTTCATGAGCTCTCTACGCTCTCTTATTTAAAGTTCTTATTTTCAGTCAGAATGATTTAGAATAACTCGGTTTAGCCTGTGATACTCATCGCTCACATTAGGCATTTTATGTAGCTTTTGCATGTTAAATCATTTCACTAACACTTTAAGTCTAGAAATACTCTTCTTATGATTCAACTATAATTACAGAGTGTTCATACACATAGGAATCATAAGGTACAAGCTACAAAAAATTTGAGTCTGACATATAGATACTACCCATATTTTTATGAAAGTGTTGTACGACCCTAATCCAGTCTACAGCCCTCCTTACCATGGCCATAGGTATGATGACTCTCTACGGAGAATGACACGTAGACTTAGTTATAGCCTAGGCTCGATGATTATGATCATGATTATGATTATGATGATGATGATGACGAATGACTATGTTTATATGAGATTATGACAAAATGTTTACGAATAATCATGATTTATGATGAAATGTATAAGAATGATTTATGTTTTATGAAACGTTTATGAATGACGATAATTTTATGAAATTATCCATGAAAGATGAAGATCTTATGAAATGTTTTAAGCATGCTATTTGATTTAAAGAACTCATGCTTCATATTTTCCTATAATGACTATGCACGTAACGAAAGTTTTACATATCTTCTAAATGTTAGTTTCTACAAGAAACTTATGATCAGTTTTCTGAAGCAAAGTTTGTTTTATGAATGATTCTTGCATGCTTTTACATATCAAAACTACCTTAAAAGTATTTTTTTTTACTGGGCCTTTTTCCCGAAAGCTCACCCCTTCACCTCTCAAAATGTTTGCAGTGAATTACAGTTGATAATTATTGCGTAAATGATGTAGGCCGGTGGATACGAGCTTCCCCAAACTACCTTTTATACATGTTTGAGGTATACATTTTTATCTTTTCACCAGACCATTTGTATGCACAGACATCTATTGAAAAGATTGTGTTGGATGCAATCTGTATAAGGATAAATGATATAAAATATTTTAAGGATTGACACTAAACCGGAATACAGCCTAAGTGAATAAGGGATTAAGTTGCAAGCCGAAGTTTAAAAAAGAAATTCCCCCAAATTTTTATAGGTCAAGGGTCGTTACAGTTTTAGGTGGTATAAGAGCAACGGTTGTCCTGTACTGTCAGTGTCAATAATAAGGATAAGACTATATCCCAAATGTTTATGCTTGTCTGGTTGTAGACTAAGTATACCTAATAAAGTTAAGACTTAATGTTTGGTTTACACGAAGAATTAGATCACGGGCTAGAGACCGCAGTGGTAGGCCTGAGAATCATGCAGAGTTGTTATATGAGACTCATAAATGATACTGAGATTGAAACTGATCTTAAGCGTGCTCCATCAGGTCCTGTGGAAAGGACAGAAGGTTCTGAGAAACACTATTATATACCAAAAAAATCCAAATGTGATGGAAAACTGGAATAAATGAATTTGAAGAATTTCTATGGATTCATAGGGTACGACTGTAAACCTAATAGAGGCAATTTCAGAGGTTTAAACCTCTATTTTTCAGTGGAGTTAAGAAACCCAATGATGGTGGAAGATTGGATAAAGGAGACAGAGAAACCCTATAGAGGTTTTGTAGTAACTATACCGAGAAAGTTGCTTTGCAATTTTGTGGTAAAGAATTGAGAAAGTTATACAGACTTTGAAGTGCACTACTAGAAAGAAGTAGCCTTGTAGCTTCAGTATCAAAATGGAAAGTCGAGCTCAGAGGGAAAACCCCCGATTTAATCCGAGAGTCGACATTAAAAGAAATACATGAGATATGTTTCTAGAGGCCTTTAGGTGGCAACACATTCTGGATGAAGCATATTGAAAATTATAGCTGAAATGATTAAATTGGACATAAGAAAACAAGTCCGAGAACGAGTATGAAATTAAATAGATTTGGAAGGAGTATAATCCGGATATGTAAAGATATGAAACGGAGGAAATCCAGGAAACTCGTAGGAGGTACTAAAATCCTCAATCAAGCTAAATAGCCTCATTGGATGTTATTTTGAGGAAGCAGTGCGAAAGGTGCAACTGCGATGATATGAAAAATATATTTCGAGGTTACTAAGAAATTAAAAAGGTAAAGAGACTGACGAAAAAGTGATGTATTAAGGAAGCAGTGAGAATGATAAAGTAAAGTCACTTACATGATTGGTAAAGTTAGGGAGTGTTCGGAGTAAAAAAAAAAAAAAAACCCAACCAACAGAGGGATTTTCGACACGTATTTGGATGATCTATCAGAATTACCACTAAATTGGAAGATGAAGTTTGAAATTGATTTAGCTGTGGTATCAAATTAATTATTCAGACCATTGTACTCAGTGGCTTTGATTGAATTAAAAATGCTGAGAAAACAATTACAAGAATTGTATGAAAAGGAGATTATCAGACCAGGTGATCCACTTTGGAGTGTACCAGCCTTAATTGTTAAGAAGATCTAGAGCTTTCTAGGTCGCTTTGTATCAAAAGACAGGAGTCGATTGGATCTTCCCAAAATAGAGATTTTAGATCAGATGAGAAGATTCAAAATTCTTGAAGATGATTCAAAGTTTGAGATATAGGGAGACTTTGGAATATGAATTTCGTATCGAGTTTAAAAATTGTAAATTGCATATGCTTATGTTTCAAATGCGAGACTTAAATAGAATAAGGAAAAAGTTTTGTTATAATTGATGTATGAAATGAGACAAGCTTTGAAATGTGATAGATTCTGAATACAAGTGATATTATGAACAAGAGATGTATACGATGTATGAATACTTCTGGTAAATTAAATTATTCAAATCAAGTGATATGAACAGAGAATGAGTGTGACTAAAGGATAAATATGAAATTGAGAAAAGTTTTGGTTCCTACGTCTTACTGAGACTGAACCTTGAACACTTATATCCATAACTACTTTATGTGGTTAGGTCTGATGGTTAATAAAGGTATTTCAAAATACCTCATCGCCTAAGAGACTTGACAGCATCTAGAAGTACCCATGACCCATAAATTGAAATGGACAGTTGTAATATATGCGTTTGAAGTCAGGACACCATTATTTATGCAAAAAAAATTATAGAATTCAATGAATCATGGATGTTTAAATATTAAATTTCATAAACGTCATCTAATACAAGAAAAAGGGAATGACTCGGATTAGTACTTTGAGCAAAAGTGACTTCGGGATGACATTATATATTTATATATATATTGGTCAGGGACATGAGTTATGGAAATATTAGTGAGCCTCGGCTTGGATGTGGTTTTTCTAATATGATGTTTACTGTATGGTAGCTAACTTAAGATCTGAACACTCGACTTGATTTGATCGAATCTGACAGACTCAACGTAATGATAAACACTTTATTGATGTAGCTAATCATACTCAGATGGGTGCTACGACAAGTATTAGTATTGGTACTGATGATTTATGGAGATTTAAAAACAGAATGGTGTACCAAATGATCTATAGTCAAAGGAATTGATGTTGTCAAAGGCTCATTTATAGAGACATATTTTGCATCTGGAGAATAGTATGGACTTATCAAATCTCCTAAAAGTATATTGGCAATCAAGTACGATAAGAGAATAACTGAAATTGGGATTAAATGTCTCATACGTCAGCAGGTTAAGGTAGAGCACCAAAAACCTATGAGATTATTACCCATGCCTATATGGAATTGAAAACATGTGCAAGGATTATAAAGGCTCATGGAAGGACAAATTGCTAATTAGCGAAGTTGTACATAATATCAGTTACCACTCAAGTATCAGAATGACACATATAAGGCTCTGTAGGGTCGAAGTTATCTTCATTGATTGGATGGAAGAAGTGGGTGAGAGAAAAATAATTGTCCTCGATTTGATAAAGCAAGTTTCTGAGGATGTACAAATAAGTGGTGAGAGATTAAGAACAACTCAAGCAGACAAAGAGTTACGTTGACCAAAGACGAAGACCCATGAAATTTTTAATAGGAGATTCAGTGTTTCTGAAAGTCTCACCTTCCAAGGGCATGATGAGATTTAGGAAAAATGGGAAGTTGAGTCCTCGTTATATTGGACCTTTTGAGCTCTTAGATCGAGTGGGAGACAAGCTTACAGACTGGCGTTACTACCTGAATTATCAAGTATTGATAATGTCTTTCATGTCTTAATGTTACGCAAGTATCATCTGAAACTGACACATGATTAAGTATGAACCACTGGGATTGAAAGAGGATATGACATAAGTGAAGAAACCAACCCGGATCTTAGACAAGAAAGAAAAAGCATTACGGTCTAAGACGATACCTTTAGTTAAGGGTTTGTGGCAGTATCATACTTTAGAAGAAGCCACGTGGGAATTAGAGAGCTTGATACGAGAGAAGTACCCACATCTGTTTAAGGACTAATGTACTCTTAATTTTGGGGAACAAATTTCTTAAGATGGGGAGAATGTAAACTCCGAGAAAATTTTCTTGTATTCAGTTTTAAGTGAACAAATTTGGGAGTAAATATACGTTCACTAGAGGTTAATTAATTGAAATAGTATTTTGACAAGAGAAACTTAACAGAGTTAAATTAAAATAAAATATCAAATCTTGTAACATAAATGAGTACAAACAATAAATATATCATGTTACCAAGTAGAGTGTCATTTAATATAATGTAAAGCATTATCATTCTTAGTTAACTAATAACATTAATATCAAAGAATGGTTCCACTCTTTTAAGTCAACCCCCAAAGTTGCTTGCCAATTAGAAGTATATTCGATGGTGAAGATGATATTGCTGGGTAGTTGGGTAGTCGACAAGCATTGTGAAAACATGATAAAATATATATGTTACACGATGAAGAGGAAAAGAGATTGTAAAGTACATGGTTTAGCTTCCAAAGAAGCCAAACTCGCAAGGCTCATGCCTGCTGCAGACTGCAGCAGGAAAAATGGAGGGGAAAGATGATGGCAATGGATCTCAATGAAAGAAAGAAGAAAGTGAGGCACGTGATGGAAGCAACTAAAATAGACTAAAAATAGAAGAAAGAGGGTGTGTGATGGTTGTAACCTGTAGCAAGGAATTACACGCAAACCTGAGAGCCATTTTCTGCTGTAGTAAAATTGCAGCAGAAAACGTGAAGAGGAAACAACATAGGTGGTGGTTCAGGTACGAAATCTATTGTATTATGCTACACAACCCTTACATATATATATATATATATATATA
The DNA here is from genome assembly GCA_033439115.1 of Firmiana major. Classification (NCBI taxonomy): domain Eukaryota; kingdom Viridiplantae; phylum Streptophyta; class Magnoliopsida; order Malvales; family Malvaceae; genus Firmiana; species Firmiana major. Next base: position 7,075,477 of record CM065909.1, read on the forward strand.
TATATATATATATATATATATATATATATATATATACGTATAAAAAAGAAAAAAAAGAAGGCATGGGAGGGTGTACAAAGGACATAGGTCCTCTGCAACCCGAGGCAAATCACCGCCTGCTACAGCTTTGTTTTACTGCAGCAGGAGAAAACAGGAGAAGACTACACCATAAGCAGCAAGACACGAAACCGAAACAGTATTGAAGATGGACATGGTAGAACTGCATTTAATGGGACAAATGAAATAATATAAAATAAGTATGAGTGGTTATATAAATGAAATGCAGCAGAAAGAAAAGTAAGGAAGGTTTGAATATTGGCAGGAATTTAGGGGGGCTGAACAAGCATAAGGACTACTAAAGATGGAACAAACTGAGAGCTAGTGGAGCAGGAGATTCAGGATGAGGAATGAGAGCTGTAAGGCTAGCTACTCAGCTCACACAAACATTAAATGACTTATATATATATATGGGGTACTGGAGGTACGACAGAGGGTGAAAGGGAAGGAAACCGAAGCACATAAGAGCAGGACATAGTGGCTGCAGAAATGAAAACAAAAAAAGAAGAAGCAGGGAAAGCTGAAACATAGATAAGGAAGCAAAAGAAACGATAAGGCTGGAAAACAAGCTGTACACAACGACATAAGCAATATATAACTGAACAACGAACAGAGAGGAAACGAAGGAGTAAACTGGGCAAAAACAGACCAGTAAAAAAGCATAAATAGGTGAAGAAGAAGATCTGAGATAAGGTAAGGAAGGACGAAGAGCTAAAATTGAAGAAGGGAGTCAAAAATAAATCGAGAGTGAGAATCGAAGAATAGTGTTACGTGGCTGACTTCTCAAGCCGAGGAGTTGGTTGACTTGGGGTCTCTAAAGCACTGGAAAGATGACGATGTTTGCTGGTGTTTACCGATTATAGATGCAGCCAGAAGCAAACAGGAAAGGTGAGAGTTGGAGAAGGTAGGTGCAATGTGTGAGACGATAGTTTCACACTCGGAAACAAAATAGAAAAGAATAAGGTAATGAGCGAGACAGTGGCTGATGGTTGAAGCGTAAAACAGAGGAAGTGTTGGGGGGGTCGACGGTGTTGGAGGGGGATGGCCCGGAGAAGAATCGGGAGAAAGATGGCTAAGACATAGGGATGATACTGGTGATGTCGGGATCAACGAAAATGGTGGAGGAGATGGTGATGCCGAGAGGGGGAGGCTAATAGTAGGAAAACAAAACTGGAAGGCAGAAACCAAGGAAGCTATTGTAGATCGAAAACAGAGGAAGAAGGAGGACACAGGCTGGTAAGATGATGTTGATAATGGCAGAAGGTAAGCAAAAGTAAGGGCAACTACAGAAAGCTGGGTTTGACAAAGGAAGTAAGAAGAGTTTCTTGTTGGTTCCAGGGGGCGCCAAAGGAGACAGAAGCAAAAGTAAACTGAAATAGAATGGAGGCTGAAAAACAAAGCAGAGGATAAGGAACTTGGGTCGAAGCAGCGACTAACGGTGGAAGCTGGAAACTGGGAGGAAGATCGAGAAGGAAGGCAGGCGTTAATGGGGGCTGAAACATGGGGGGACAGAGGAGGAGGAGACAGCGCCGAGTACTTGTGAAGAATTGTGAACAGTATCCTCGGGTTGTAACTGGAAAGAAGAAGAAAGAAAAGGAGGAGAAGAGAGGAAGGAAGAAAAAACACGAGAAAAAGAAAAAGGATTTAAAAACAAAAGGAAAGAAAGAAAGAAAAGAAAAGAAAAATAATATATATATATATATATATATATATATATATATATTATAGAAAATAAAGGAAAATTGAGAAAGGAAAATAAGTGTACTAAATTTTAGAGATCCCAGGAAGAGCTCCAAAACATTTACCAAGTGGATCGAACCCGTCGACTCGCTACGACGAGATAACCGAGGACTACAGACGAACATTGAGATAAGAAAAATTTAGAGTGCTGCTAGAGATAAATTGCATGTATTTTTTTATGCTTTGTAGATATAAATTTAGGCCGTATTTCTACTGTAGAAAAATATTGGTGAATTGTTAAAAATATCTGCATATATTTTTTGAGTATTTGAGACTGCGAACTTTTAGACAGTTTGAGAAATCGACACGATTAATGAGGTGATATCGAGTCCTAAGGAAATAACATCACCTAAACCCAATAAAGGTAAGGGGAATAATTTAATTTAGCTCTGATAATGAACACTTATTACATTGCAAAAAGGATTTTTATGAAGCAATATTATGGTTTGAAATGATTTATGATTGTTTTCATACGTATGGAACGATTTACGAAACATGACTTCGTTTTATAAAATGTTCACCAAGTACATTTATGTTTATGAAATGAATTTCCTGAAGCATGAAAATGCATTGAAGTTTTATGATGGTTTGCAATCCCATATTTATGCTTTGGAAGAAACTTTTGACATTTTCAAAAGTATTTAAGAAAAGGGAAAAGAATTTTTGAGACTATAGGCTTCATGCATGGCTACTTCTTGTGGTGTTCCAGCTCCACCACTTTAGTGCCGGTACATAGGGCCCCCGTAGTACTTGACTCTACCTGTGTGGTAGATGTTTTGCTACTTGTGGTTAATGATGATGATGTTTTGGTAGTATCTCCCGCTCACGCAGCACGCAGGAATGTTTCCCGCACGGAGAGTGCCTTTGGTGCCCGTACCCTAGCTAGGTGCTAGAGAAAGTAAGAAAGATAAATACTACCCATGTTTTTATGAAAGTGTTGCACGACCCTGATCCAATCTATAGCCCCTTTACCATGGCCATAGGTATGATGACTCTCTACGGAGAATGACATGTATCACATGACTTAGTTACAGCCTAGTATCTATGATTATGATCATGATTATGATTATGATTATGATGCTGATGATGATGATGATGAATGACTATGTTTACATGAGATTATGACAAAATGTTTACGAATAATCATGATTTATGATGAAATGTATAAGAATGATTTATGTTTTATGAAATATTTATGAATGACGATGATTTTATGAAATTATCCATGAAAGATGAATATCTTGTGAAACGTTTTAAGCATGCTATTTGATTTAAAGAACCCATGCTTCATATTTTCCTATGATGACTATGCACGTAACATAAGTTTTACATATCTTCTAAATGTTAGTTTCTACAAGAAACTTATGATCAATTTTTCTGAAGCAAAGTTTGTTTCATGAATGATTCTCGCATGGTTTTATGTATCATAACTACCTTAAACGTATTTTCTTACTGGCCTTTTTCCCGAAAGCTCACCCTTTCACCTCTCAGATTGTTTGCAATGAATTACAGTTGATAGTTGCTGTGTAGACGACGTAGGTTGGCGGATACGAGCTTCCCCAGACTACCTTTTGTACATGCATGAGGTATACATTTTTATCTCTTCACCAGACCATTTATATGCACATACATCTATTGTAAGGATTGTGTTAGGATGTAATCTGTAAAAGGATCAATGAAATGAAATATTTTAAGGATTGACACTGAACAGGAATACAGCCTAAGTGAATAAAAGATTAAGTTATAAGCCGATGTTTAAAAAAAAATTCTCTCGAATTTTTATAGATCACAGATCGTTACAACATATAACAAAATGCTATGTCTAGTCTGGTGCAATGTATTGCATACATTAGACTCCCAATTACACTTGCATACTCTAATTGAGAAATAATTTGACAAAATGTTTTATCAATTTCATACTTGGATCTTACGATGTGATGACTTTATTTATATTAAAGTATTGGAATTCATATAACACATCCTTTATAATGTGACTAATTAAATGAAAAATCATTATCATGTCTCTTTATTTTAATTTCCAAAATGGCATCTACTTCACTAAAGTCTTTGATTTTAAAGATCTAAGATACCTTTTGGTCTCTTTTACATCAAATATTTTGGTACTAAAAATCAATATATCATCAACATGGAGACACACTATCACTCCATAATCATTGATAGACTTTGATTAGATGCACTTGTCTACACTATTATGCTTAAAATCATTTGTTAAAATTTGTGTATTAAATTTCTTATGCCATTGCTTGGGAGTCTGTCTTAAGTCATATAGTGACTTAATCAATTTTACATATATATATATATATATATATATATATATATATATATATATAATCATTTTTCAAGAAGTATAATGCCTTCTAGTTACTTTATAAGACTTCCTTACTTAAGTCACTATTGTATCCATACCAATCATGCAATATTGGTAATCAAAATTGCGTTGGCTATCCTTCTATGTAGTAACCGAGAATTCCTAAGGAAATTTAATCCGATGTAGATTACAGAATGGTGATTTTAAGATTTATATTAGATAAAGAGGAATGAAGGATGAAATATCCAATAGTTAGAATTCCTACATTGAAAGCTATGCAGGAAAATAAGTGACCAATTGGTATTAATTTGCTTATAGCCTGTGATTGAGGAATCCAACTGATATGCTGTAAGATTTTTCGGAAAGCTAACTTAAAGAGATTTCCACCCATAAATGGAACATTTTTTGATGGATTGTGTGAGACCTTGTATATGTATAACTTTGTAATATGTGTGAATAGAGTTGTAAAATGATTGATTTAGGATCAAGTGAATATGAAATGAATACACGCAAGTTTCAAAGTGTATAACGAGTGTAAGAAGGATATTTCCATGAGTGGAATGTAAAGATATTGAATTTTGAGTGGTGTGGTAAAATGGAATAAAGATTGCATGAGTTGTGCACTTTTACTTAGTTTATGTTATATACCTTTGGTTATACAAAAATTTCACACAAGTTTTCATGTGTATAAAGTATGAATGGATGCCATTTTCAAGACTTAAAGGTTACTGGATGAGAAAATAACTATGGCAGCAAATTAAGAATGTTTTGGTGTAAGTTGCTGCAGAAAAACTGCAAAAAATTTGGGAAATATGAAGGCCGGATTGATCTCATTGGAAGAGAGATTGATCTGGAAGAGTGCTCTTATTCGAGCAATAGGAATAGTGTAGATCGATCTCCCATGTAGCCAGATCGATCTGCTAAACATTCTGTAATGAGAGGATCGATTCTTGAGGCAAACAGATCGATTTCCTTAGCTCTCGAGTTGGAGCAGATCGATCTCCTCCCTAGCCAAATCGATCTCCTCAACTTTCTACCTAAGACAGATCAATCTCAAGGTTTCGACATATCGATCTCATGCCTTCAAATGTCGTGAAAAAGAGGGATTTTAAGAGGACCAGATTGATCTCCACCCAAGGTAAATCGATCTTATCAAGCTAAATCTATAAATAGGAGCAGTTGGATCTGTAAATTTCGGGAGTAACCATTTCCTTTCCATTTCTAATCCAAAAACCTAGTTTTCTCTGTCTAAATCCACCCATTTTCAAGAAGATTTGAAGGAAGGCTATTAGACACAAAGTTGTCCACATCAAAGAGAAGAATAACATGGCTTGAAGGTATTGCCCCATTTGTTGTATTGAAGGAGCTAAGAGCATTGTCATTTGGAGTGAGAAGGAAATCCAAAGAGGTGAGTTTCTAATGCACAAAACTAAGTACATTTGTGTAGTTATGGATTTTGAAGTGATTTGGTATGCATATAAATGGTAGAACTACCTAGAATGCCATGGAATGATTATAACCTTGAAATGGGTTAGTGTGAGAAAGTGAAATGTAGTGGAATAAATGATGAATAGTACATCTTTACGTGATAATGGTGTTGTGGGTATGGATTTAAGATGGTATTACAGAATGAATTGTGAGACTTACCCAAAGAGGGGTAAAATGAGTATTTAAGGCATTGGGTAAAATGCCTAATGAATGAGAGTTAGCAACACTAACTCGAGCGTTTAATGAATGAATTGCAGCTCCTGAGGATACACCGGAGCAAGTTGAGCCAAGAGCGCGAGAAGCGTAAAGGAAGAGAGTCGCACCCCGAGTGGATCAAGGTAAGGGAATTGTGTGGACTCTTAGAGATATCTGTAGGCAATATGGGTGTCTAAATGTTTTGCTAGAGTGCATGTTGTACTAGGAAATGATATTGGGTGATTGAAGGGCAAAGAGTTGGCTTTTGAGAAATGTACATGAAAACAAAAGCATGATGCTTTGAAAACCTTGTTTTGTTGCTTTTTAGCAAGTGATTGGTAGGTTGGCTAACATTTGAAATGATTTGCAAAAGAAATAATTTGATTTTGTTGATAACCATGTTTTACAAAGAATTGAGCCACCTACATGGATTTCGTGAGAATGAAAGCGTGCTAGAGTATGACTCCCACGAGATTTGATGTGTTTTAATACGCATGAGTGCTAGAGCGTAGCTCGCACTAGTTTTCACATGAATTTTTATGATGTTGTGCTAGAGTTGAGCTTACACAGACTTTATAATGGTTTTGGCATGGTGCTGGAGCTTAGCTCGCATTAGGTGCCCATCATACTTGTTTTCATGCTAGGAGCTTCGGGTAGACTGGGTGTCACACTGATTAAATAGGCTCGCACGTGCATTTTTTAGAATTGACATGTTCATAGCCGTGCTAGGAGCTTCGGGTAGACAGGATGTCGTACCGATTAATTAGGCTTGCACGTGCATTTTTAAGATGTGGCATGTTATGATGTGTTGATGGGTCCACAGAGTATATTGTACCGTGCAAGTAGCATGGAGTACGTTGTACCATGTTGAGATTGTGATATGTCATCTTCGAACGATGTTAGATCTTCTATGGACCGACGGGCTGGACGTGACCCACCTCCCGTGGTGAAGCAGATAATGGTGATACCCCGCACACCTGATCAGTGTAGCCTATGATCACAGGATATGGCCATTATCCTAGAGGAGATTTATCGTATTATATTGTCTATCTCACATGTCTATTGTTTTAAGAATAAATCCATGTTTGAAATGTTTTGTAGGTCAAGACAATCTGAGGGAGGGGTTGATGTCCTGACTAGTGTTGATTTTATTGAGATGAGAAAATTGATAATGGCTTTTAAAGTGCAGTTATGCATGATGGTTTTCCATGCCTTGTTTATGAAATATGCATGATGTTTTATGCCATGCTTTGAATTTGATTGGTGCACTAAACTAAATAGCATGATCTGCTTTACATGCCATTAACACAAGCATGAACTAATGCTTTTGAGTTGTGAATGAGAAACTGTATGGTTTTGAGCATGGCATCATGATCACGTAGATAGTGCATTATCTACCTATTCGCATGATTGCCTTACTGAGAGTGTGGTTTGCTCACCCCCTTATTTTTCCCTCTCTACAAAGCATTGAATATAAATTGAGAGCTACTGGAGGCTTTCCCTTTTGGTATCTGCTGCATCCCATCGCGTAAGGTATACACACTGATGAAATTTTGTATCTAAACTTTCCATAGCACAGTAGCATTTTGTAGGTAACTGTTAGGGATGTAAAGCAATGTAAACACATGTAAACAACACTCTGATTTATCTATACAAGTGTTTACTTCTAAATTTTAATGCAAATGAAATTGTTATGGTTAGGTGAGGTAGGCATTGACACATAGCCCAACTGTTGAGAGGGTAGCTGATCACAAGCGAGGTAAGGTAAGGACAAAAAAATAAATAATGCACGAAAGGTGAAAAATTTATGATGATTTTTGGTAAGTTGAAGGTCGTGACAGAAGTTGGTATCAGAGCTCAGTTGGTCTGACGTGTGTCGATGTCTAAAACACTTAATAAGATAGAAAATTATATCCCCAATGTTACTGTGCTTGTTTAAATACAATTGTGTCTATGTTGATGGGTTGACTAAGAAATTGATGTGAATGTAGGGAATTGAGCATTATGCCTAACACCAGTTACGGTAAAGGGGCAAGAGCGCAAACTAGAGGCCGTAGAGGTAGGCCTAGGGGTAGTGTTGAGTCGAAAACACATGAGACTCAAGAGGATATTGAGGAAGAGGCTGAGGTTGAGCATGCTCCACAGGTCCAGAGGAGAGACCTGAGAGTACTGAGGCTCGCTTTGCAAGGATTGAGCGAAGCATATAGATGATCTTGGAGTTAGTCACTCAATCTTTACCTGGAGTTGGGGGCAGACAGAGTCCCACTACACAGGGTGATGCCGAGCAGGCGACAGCTCTTAAGGCACGGGCACGGCCAGCCCAGAGACCTCAGACGACAGATACACCTATACCCCCACTTGCACAAGATATGCCTACACCTGTTGCTACACCATAGGGTAGTAGAGGCTGGGGTTACAGTTGTGACTTGGATAGACTACGACAGTTCTAGAAGTTTAGACCATCGTCTTTTAGTTGAGTTAAGGACCCAGTAGCTGCAGAGGATTGGATAAATGAAATCGAGGTTATATAGGTTCTTTGAGTGCACTACTATCGAGATGGTACCGTTTGTCGTATTCATGCTGAAGGGATCAACAGAACATTGGTGGAAATCCACCAGGCCTATTTTGAGAGCTCGACATACAGAGATTAACTGGGATGTATTTTTGGAGGCCTTTCGGAGACAATATGTTCAGAATACTGTACAGCGGAAGATGAAGATGGCATTTTTGGAACTGACCCAAGGGAGTAAAACTGTGGATGAGTATGAGATGACTTTTATCTCTCTGGGCAGATATGATCCCAATACGATAGGTAATGAGTTTGAGAAGATCTAGAAGTTTGTAGATGGATTGAGACTGACCAACAGGTCCAGATTGGTTCCCTTGGATATAACGACCTATGAGGAGGTAGTGAACAGGGCACAATTTTACGAGCAAGACATTGATAGAATCGCCTCAGAGTTTGAAAAACTCAGTAAAGTGAAGGATAAAGATAAGAAAAGACCAGTGATGGATAAAGGTTTCAGTTATAAGGGAAGCAAGAGATTTGTTGGAAAGAGGCCGAGGGTTGAGGAGATCTGGGAGAGGACAGTTAATCCTCCTATTTATCTGGCCATAGCTCAATTAAGGGAATTATGATTGGAGGGCCACGACCTACTACAGAACAGTGCAGCAAGTGTGGCAGGTATCATGGTATTCGACCATGCTATGGACCTCCTGTAGTATGCTTCAGATGTGGGAAACCAGGGCACATAATCCGAGATTACCCAGAGATGACAGAGAGAGCCCCACAGAAGGGCAGAAAGTCAGAGAGAGTTTCAGTTGGGACAGTTGCTCCGAGGAGGAGGGCTACAGCTGATGAAAAGGGTAAGCAGTCAGTGGGTGTGAGCAGATGGCGAGTGTATGCATTGGACTAGGACACTGTAGATCAGTCTTCGAATGTGGTTAAAGGTGCCATCCAAATCTTTGATATAGAAGTATTTGTATTATTTGATCCTGGTGCCACACATTCCTTTATATCGCCATCCTTTGCATGTAAAATGTTGAAACATGTAAAACCCACACTGCTAGATAAGATGTTGATGATATTTACCCCTATGAATGATAATTAGTTGATTGAGCATGTATATAGGAATTGAAAGATGAGGATAGGAGGTAAGGAAATGGCAGTCGAGTTAACTTTATTAAATATGAGTGATTTCGATGTAATCTTAGGAATGGATTGGCTAGTTGCAAACCATGTTATTATGGATTGTCGTGCTAGAAAAATTATGTTTTCAGAATTGGACAATCTTATTGTAAACTTTGATGAAAATAAATGAAATGACATAATCTTTATAAATGAGAAGACATGTTTACTATAAATAAAAGGGTATGATTTAAATTCATAATATTTGAGAGATAAATCGGTTTATCAATTGTGTATGTGGTGTGATGGTTTATGTTACTAACGGTGGAAAGGATAATGTGAAGGGTTCATTGCTTATGTGATTGAGACGGATAAGGCACGTCCGGAGTTGATAGACATCCTAGTGGTTAGGAAATTTTCATGTCTTTTCGGATAAATTACCAGGGTTACCTCCAGATAGAGAGATGAAATTTTGTATAGATTTGGCACCTAGTACGAAGTCGATATCCAAGCCACCGTACACAATGGCTCAAGTTGAGTTAGAAGAATTAAAGAAGCAGTTACAGGAGTTGCTGAAGAAAGGGTTCATCAGGCCGAGCGTCTCACCTTAGGGAGCACCGGTTCTGTTTGTAAGGAAGAAGGATGGAAGCCTCCGACTGTGTATAGATTACCGGTTGTTGAATAAGGCCACCATCAAGAATAAGTACACCCTTCCACACATCGATGACTTGTTGGATCAACTTAGGAGAGCGCAAGTCTTTTCCAAGATAGATATGAGATCTGGATACCATCAGTTGAAGATACGGAGTGGAGATATAACTAAGATAACTTTTCACACCCGGTATGGACATTATGAGTTTATGGTTATGCCATTCGGGTTGACAAATGCTCCCGCATCCTTTATGTCGTTAATGAATAAGGTATTTCATCATTACTTGGATCGATTTGTGATTGTGTTTATTAATGATATACTGGTGTACTCAAGATCTAGAGAGGAGCATGAACAGCATCTAAGGATAGTGCTACAGATCCTCCGAGAGAAGAAGTTGTACGTTAAACTCAGTAAGTGTGACTTTTGGTTGGAACAGATCTCTTTTTTGGGTCATATAGTATTGAAAGATGAAGTGTCAGTGGATCCATCAAAGATTGAGGCAGTGATACAGTGGCAGAGACCCCAGACAATGACAGAGATCAAGAATTTCCTAGGTTTAGCAGGGTATTATCGAAGGTTTGTGTATGGATTCTCGAGATTAGCTACTCCTTTGACACGTCTCACGAGAAAGAATGTTGAATTCGTGTGGAACGATAAGTGATAGGAGTTGAAAAGGAGATTAACCATAGCTCCGATACTCACCATTCCTACCAGCTCAGGAGATTTCTTGGTGTATACGGATGCTTCACACCAAGGACAAGGCTGTGTATTGATGCAGGATGGGAAGGTAGTAACCTATGGATCAAGACAAGTGAAGGATTATGAGAGGAACTACCCGACCCACGATTTAGAGTTGGCAGCCGTAGTGTTTGCATTAAAAATATGGCACCACTATCTCTATGGTGAGAAATTTTAGGTTTACATAAGAGCCTTAAGTACCTGTTCTTGCAGAAAGAGTTGAACATGAGATAGAGAAGATGACTCGAGCTGTTAAAGGGTTATGATTATGAGATCCTGTACCACCCGGGTAAAGTAAACGTAGTGGCTGATGTAGATCACAGATTTGTGAGTTTAAGATTTATATTGGACAAAGAGGAATGAAGGATGAAATATCCAATAGTTAGAAATCCTACATTGAAAGCTAAGCAGGAAAATAAGAGACCAATTGGTATTGATTTACTTATAACTTGTGATTGAGGAATCCAATTGATATGCTGTAAGATTTGTCGGAAAGCTAACTTAAAGAGATTTCCACCCATCAATGGAACATTTTTTGATTGATTGTGTGAGACCCCGTATATGTATAACTTTGTAATATGTGTGAATGGAGTTGTAAAATGATTGATTTTGGATCAAGTGAATATGAAATAAATACACGCAACTTTCAAAGTGTATAACGAGTGTAAGAAGGATATTTCCATGAGTGGAATGTAAAGATATTGAATTTTGAGTGGTGTGGTAAAATGGAATGAAGATTGCTTGAGTTGTGCACTTCCATTTAGTTTATATTATACACCTTTGGTTATACAAAGATTTCACACAAAGTTTTAATGTGTATAAAGTATGAATAGATGTCATTTTCAAGACTTAAAGGTAATTGGATGAGAAAATGACTATGGCATTGTGTAAGTTGCTGCAAAAAAACTACAAAAAATTTGAGAAATATGAAGGCCAGATCGATCTCATAGGATGAGAGATCGATCTGGAAGAGCCAAAATGCTCTTATTCGAGCAATAAGAATAATGCAGATCGATCTCCCATGGAGCCAGATTGATCTGCTAAACATTTTGTAATGAGAGGATCGATTCTTTAGGGAAATAGATTGATTTCCTTAGCTCTCAGGTTGGAGCAAATCGATCTCCTACCTAGCCAGATCGATCTCCTCAACTTTCTGCCTGAGACATATTGATCTCAAGGTTTCGATAAATCGATCTCATACCTTAATTGTCATGAAAATGAGAGATTTTAAGAGGACTATATCGATCTCCACCCAAGGCATATCGATCTCATCAAGCTAAATCTATAAATAGGAGCAGTTGACTTTGTAGATTTCATGAGTAACCATTTCTAACCCAAAAACCTAGTTTTCTCTCTCTAAATCCACCCATTTTCAAGAAGATTTAAAGGAAGGCTATTAGACACAAAGTTGTTCACATCAAAGAGAAGAACAACATAGCTTGAAGGCATTACCCCATTTGTTATATTGAATGAGCTAGGAGCATTGTCATTTGGAGTGAGAAGGAAATCCAAAGAGGTGAGTTTCTAATGCACAAAACTAAGTACATTTGTGTAGTTATGGATTTTGAAGTGATTTGATGTATATATAAATGCTAAAACTACCTAGAATGCCATGGAATGATTATAACCTAGAAATGGGTTAGTGTGAGAAAGTGAAATGTAGTGGAATAAATGATGAATAGTACATCTTTAGGTGATAATGGTGTTGTGGGTATGGATTTAAGATGATATTATGGAATGAATTGTGAGACTTACCCAAAAAGGGGTAAAATGAGTATTTAAGGCATTGGGTAAAATGCATAGTGAATGAGAGTTAGCAATACTAACTCGAGCATTTGATGAATGAATTGCAGCTCCTGAGGATACACCGAAGCAAGTTGAGCCAAGAGCGCGAGAAGCATAAAGGAAGAAAGTCGTACCCCGAAAGTCGTACCCCGAGTGAATCAAGGTAAGGGAATTAAGTGGACTCTTAGAGATATCTGTACGCAATTTGGGCGCTTAAATGTTTTGCTAGAGTGCATGTGGTACTAGGAAATGATATTGGGTGATTGAAGGGCAAAGAGTTGGGTTTTGAGAAATGTGCATGAAAACAAAAGTATGATGCTTTGAAAACCTTGTTTTGTTACTTTTTAGCAAGTGAGTGGTAGGTTGGCTAACACTTGAAATGATTTGATTTGGTTGATAACCATATTTTGTAAAGAATTGAGCCACCTACATGGATTTCGTGAGAATGAAAGCGTGTTAGAGTATGACTCGCACGAGATTTGATGTGTTTTCATACGCATGAGTGCTAGAGCGTAGCTTGCACTAGTTTTCACATGGATTTTTATGATATTGTGCTAGAGTTGAGCTCGCACAGACTTTATACTGGTTTTGGCAAGGTGTTGGAGCTTAGCTCGCATTAAATGCCTATCATACTTGTTGCCGTGCTAGGAGCTTCGGGTAGGCTGGGTGTCACACCAATTAAATAGGCTCGCACGTGCATTTTTTAGAATTGACATGTTGATAGCCGTGCTAGGAGCTTCGGGTGGACAGGATGTCGTACCGATTAAATAGGCTCGCACGTGTATTTTTGAGATGTGGCGTGTTATGATGTGTTGATATGGGTTCACGAAGTACGATGTACCGTACAGGTAGCATGGAGTACATTGTACCGTGTTAGGATTGTGATATGCCGTCTTCAGACAATGTTAGATCTACTATGGACTGACAGGCTGGACGTGACCCACTTCCCGTGTGGAAGCAGATAGTGGTGATACCCCGCACACTTGATCAGTGTAGCTTGGGATCAGAGGATATGGCCATAGTCCTAGAGGAGATTTCCCGTATTATATTGCCTATCTCACATGTCTATTGATTTATGAATAAATCCATGTTTGAAATGTTTTTTGGGTCAGGATAGTCCGAGGGAGGGGCTGATGTCTTGACTAGTGTTGATTTTATTAAGATGAGAAAATTGATAATAGCTTTTAAAGTGCACCTATGCATGATGGTTTTCCATGCTTTGTTTATGAAATATGCATGATGGTTTATGCCATGCTTTGAATTTGATTTGTGCACTGAACTAAGTAGCATGATTTGCTTTACATGCCATTAACACAAGCATGAACTAATGCTTTGAATTATCAATGAGAAACTGTATGGTTTTAAGCATGGCATCACGATCATGTAGATAGTGCAGCATCTACCTATTCGCATGCCTTACTGATCGTGTGGTTTGCTCACCCCCTTATTTTCCCCTCTCTACAGAGCACTGAGTATAGATTGAGAGCGACTGGAGGCTTTCCCTTTTGGTATCTGCTGCATCCCATCGCGTAAGGTATACACACTGATGAAATTTTGTATCTAAACTTTCCATAGCACAGTAGCATTTTGTAGGTAAATGTTAGGGATGTAAAGCAATGTAAACACATGTAAACAACACTCTGATTTATCTATACAAGTGTTTACTTCTAAATTTTAATGCAAATGAAATTGTTATGGTTAGGTGAGGTGAGGTAGGCATTGACACACAACCCAACTGTTAAGGAGGTAGCTGATCACGATCGAGGTAAGGTAAGGACAAAAAAATAAATAATGCATGAAAGGCAAAAAATTTGTGACGATTTTTGGTAAGTTGAGGGTCGTGACAGATTGTGGATTAATACCAGTAAATTTTTGATGCATTATGTGTAAGAATTTTGGACAACAAACAGTTAATAAAAAGTCATATATAACTTTGGGTAGGAAACTCCAAATGAGATGATTAAATTTTTTTTTTGGAAAGTTAACTTAGATATCATTCTAACCATGTATGGTACATTGTCTGATTCATTGTGGATTAAAACTAGTAAATTTTTTAATTTTTATTATGGGTAGGAATTTTAAAGACAAAACAGTCGTAAAGAATCGTATATCACTTTTGATAGGAAACTTCGATTTAGGTGATTCAAATTTTATTGGAAAGTAATTCAAAGATCTTTCCAACCACATATGGTATATGGTTTGATTCATTGTGGATTAATACTAGTGAATTCTTAAAGTGGCCCAATGTGAAGGAAACTCTGCTAGTGGACAGTCGGTAAATAATTGAGTATAACTTTTGGTAGGAAACTCCAATTGATGTGATTCAAATTTTGTTGGAAAGTAACGTAGAGATATTTGCAACCATATATGGCATGCCCTTTAATTCTTTATGGATTAATAAAAAAATTATTTAAGGTTATGCCATCAGTAGAGTTATTTGGAATATTTGGACTAAATGGAGTAAAGTCTAATAGAGGAGGCCATTGTTTGATTAAAAGAAATTTGAAAGGCCTTAAATGCTTAAACATATAAATACAATGCCAAATGTGAAATAATGGAGAAACACACATTAGAGAGGCCAATAATTAATGGGAATTTAAGGATTTAAATGCAAAGCTTTCTTCCCACTCCCCAAATTTTTTGCAATTCGGCATAAACTTCATTCCTCCCTCCCAAAACAAAAGAAAAGACCGAAAATGGCCTCTAGCCGTGGAGAAAAAAAAAGAATGAATAAGAATAAGAAAAGGAAAGAACAAATGGAGAAAGAAAGGGACAAAAGGTCGGCTATGGAAGAAAGAAAGGAAAGAAAGAAGAAGGAAAATAGAGAAATAAGAGGCCATGGCCATTTTGACCATGGAGAAAATGGGGGATGAAATGGCCATTTTGACTAAAGAGAGGAAAAATGAGGAAGAAAAGAGAAAGAAAAGAAGAAAACGATGAGATTTTGATGAGGTTTTTCCTAGATCTAGCTTAGATTCTAAGAGATATGGTGTTGTAGAGAAGATAACATGAAAATGGATGAGAGAGAGAGATGTGATTGGCCATGGGCTTGCAATGGGCAAGGAAAATTTGTGATTTTATTAGTTTAAGAAATTTAATTGTATATGGTTAATTTGTGGACATTTCATAAAGGTGATTCCTTGAAGTTAGCCAAGGCTTGTGAAGGTTAAATTTTGCAAAGCTTTGGAGTTTGTAAGAAATTTCTATAAATTTTTGTTAGTAGTATATTATGTATGGTTATTGAAAAATTGATCTCATAATATTATTGAGGAACTGTGATGAAATGATCTTGTTGATGATTATGTGTTTGTTTAATTATATAGATTGTTGAAAAAAGAAATAATGATAATGAATGAAATGGTTATGTGTAAGTTAAGATTTGGCCATGGGCTAATATATTTGATGAATGTGGTATACTATGTTTGACCATGGTTGTATGCTTGATTGTGGTAGGGTAATTTAGTACTTATTGTTAGAGTATTGATAAAATATTATTAGAAGGTTGTGAAATGTTGATAGAATAATACTGAAATACTATTGAATTCTTGTTGAAACATTGGTGGATTCATAATTAATTCATAGTGTGAATTTTTAGAGAAAATAAAATGCTTATGTGGAAAATGATATTTAACCAAATTATATATGAGGATATGGCGATATGAAATGTGACTATGGTGAGCTAGCTACCGATGAAAGTGTGAATTGTGGTTCCTTCTAGAAATTAAAATGGGAATCATAGAGAGTGTCCTTGTGGAGATGGGTTTTGTAGATTATTTACTTATGACAATGTGATCTTGATGTCTTGGAAAAGATTATATGATATGTGTGAGATGTGATATGTGGTTATGAAATATAATTTACTTATTGTAAGGTGATTTTAATGACTAGTGAGGTATTGTCGAAAGATAATTATTTGCTATGTGAGAAGTGAAAAGCGGTCATGGTGGATTGTTGCTATGGTAATTTGATTTTGGTAATAGTTATGATATTTTAATGTTTTGTGGATATTGTTGGGATAAATAATTAGATATAAATATATGATATATTGTGACTTGTGAAACTGGCCAAGGTTGGAAATTGGCTTAATTACTTTCCTATAAGTGAATTGAAAAAGATATTTATATAAGGTAGACTTAGAATTATATTGTAATGGGTTGATTTGATTGAAATGACATTATAGTATTGTTGGAATATGTGTTGAGTATTATGAAGATTTTTTTTATAAAGTGTTGAAGAAATTGATATTGGAGCATGGATAAGAGGTTATGGGATTTCGTGGATTTTGCTAGAATGGTTGGGAATTGTTGAATTGTGTTGGAATATGAATTTGAAAGTGGATGGAGTATCTTAAGAATATGTTGAAATGTTATCAGGTATTAAAATAAATGTTGAAATATGTTTTGAGAAGATGTGGAAATTGTTAGTGAGATAACCACAATTTCTATACAAATTACACAATTATTTGATCTTTGATAGTCAATTGATGATAGAATAGTGAAATTTGGATTTTTGATTTGAGGAGCGATCTTCTGTACAAAAAACGTGCGCGAGCCCCAATGGAATGCATATCTTTCTCAAAATTATGGAAATAACCTTTTTTAAGTGTCAATGACTTCAGCTAAGGCATTTGAGTTCAAGTACTTACGGTTTCAACCTATCTCAAAAATTTTGTCAACAAACTGAAAAATAAAAATGATAATTTTGTCCATAGGTTAATAAATCACATTGGTAGATGAATAATGGAAGTTGATTTTGGGGTTTCAGATCATTGGTAGATGAATAATGGAAATTGATTTTGGGGTTTCAGATCAGCATGGTCAAACCCTAAGAGTGATTGGTTAATGTAAACTCCATGAATTTTTATGCAATCAGTTTCAACCATGAATAGTAAATAAATCAATTAGGATTAAAAATGTGCTTTCAATGGAGGATTAATTTGAGTTATAATATGACACGAGAGATGTAGATAAATTTTAAGCCAATAAGATATTCTATCTTGAAGAATTAATGAATACAAGAAATGATATTTTAATAAGTGGAGTGTGAGGTTAAATCATACTAGAAACTGTTAGAACACATAGTGTTATTAATTATTAAACTTTTAATAAATCATAAGAGAAAGATTTGGCTTTATTTAAAACCAACCCGAAAACCATGTTAAATATCAACCTGTGAGGATGTATGGATAGGAAAGGTCGAAGGAAGCTCACTGATTGGCTTCTAAATGAAGCCAATCCCGAAGCTTATATAAGTGTTTTGCTACAAACAACAACAGCTAAAGAAAGACTGAGATTGGAATAGTATGAAGTGGAGTGCTTTTGGCCAAGAAAGCTTAGTGAAGAATTGATGATGTCGATGGTATTTGGTAGGGCTGATAGAAGATAGCAAGGAGCAAGATGATTGGTGAAGGGAAGGTAGGAAATGATTCCAGGAATATACAACCTGAGAAGACTCTCTGTTGCAGTAAAACTGCAATAGAAAATCAGATAAGAAGAATGGTGATGACAATGGCTTACGGGAGGAAGAAGCAAGGAAAACTAAAGAGCATATGGATTGGCTTCAAAATGAAGCCAATCCTGAGGACTAAGTTGTTGCAATAAAACTGCAGCAGCAAAAAAATGGGAAAAAGGTACCTTGTAGGGGAAATGTGAACATGAAGAAATGATAGCAGTAGGTAGTGGGGATGGTAGGATATTTAATTGTTGTTCTAATGTTTAAACATTGGCAGTGAATGGGGAAGATAAAACTTGACAAAAACGATGGGAGAGAAGTGACAATGGAGAGGAAATCGAAGCAAGAGAGAAAGAGAGAAAACAGAGGAAATCGCGATGCTTAATACTCTAAATTGTTAGGTGGAGGTTTTTAATGAAATAACAGGAAGTGGGTGTAGCTGCTGGAAGAATGTACTGAAAACAATAGTAACAATGCTTGGTTTAAGGCAGGTAACAAAGTAGACCGAAGAATAGAAGAGTGATGATGATGAGTACTGATCATAAAGGAAATGTGAGTAGGTGCGGTGATGGATGGATATAGAAAACGTGAAAGAATAGGAAAAAAATCTGAAAAAGGGATGAAGCTGAAGTGTTGAAGTATGCATAGAAAATATATATATCCAGTACATAGTTCCTTGTGATGGCAGTAGAGGAAGGAGGAAAATATATATATTATAAACATATATGTATATATGCATTTATCGAGAATTTCAAGTGTGCAGTAGAGAAAAGACTGAATCGAGAAGCATGGGGGTAGGGAGAGTAGTTCGACTGCAGAATAGAGAAAGGCAGATTGATGCTGGCAGTGGTAGGAAGACAGGAAACTGACTCGAGGCTGGCACGGTAAAGGAAGGTGATGAAGATATATGTATATAAATATACCGAACTGCAGCCGAAAGGAGGAAGGAGCAGCAGTGAGGATTTGATCGAAAAAGGATGAGCCAACTTCTTTTGAATTGTTTTATGTACCGAACTGAATTTATAAATGGTTTAATGAAAATGAACTACTATTAAATTAGTACCGATAAAATGTGTTTGATTATTTGATGACTGTGTGTCACATGGCCTGACTCGCACTGATTTTGAGGTAAAGGCGATGGTTAATCATGCTGCACCATTACTATTACTATTACTGTACTGCTACTATTACTGTGGTCCACGGAGTACAATGTATCGTGCAACACGCATATGAGTACGTTGTACTATGCTATCAGTCTTCGGACATACTGTATTGTAAACCATTTGGATAGCTGACCACTTCCACGATGATTGACATCCCAACACACCTGATCAGTGATGCTCAGAGTCACCGATATTGGGCAATTGTCATACTGATTATTGTTATAGCATGTTCTACCTTGTGTCGTCTATTTGATTTACTGAATTGACCGTATGAACTGCGTTATTGTATGAAAATTGTTTATTCTACCATATAAAGTTTTAGAACCTGTATTTATCATAGTTCAATGATTATACTATTAATATTAAAACCGTTATTGATTTCCAACTCCAATTTTACTGGAGTGTTCGGTATATTTTACATAATAACTCTATTATGCAAACATGTAGATAGTGTATTTATCTGTCTGCAACATATTTTTCTTACTGAGCACGTTGGGCTCACTTCTTATTTTTTTTCACAGAGCCTCATCAATAGCTGGACTGCTTTTGTAAGTAAGGTTATTTTGCAAAGCCATAGTTTCGCGGAGTATTCTTCTGCGTCAAAGATATACCCAGATTTAAGTATTCGTTTGTATCTAAAATTTTTGTAAGTACAGTAATATAGAAAAATATATCTAGGGAATGTGAACGGTGATTATTTTGTAAAAGAACAATTATGCTGATAAATTGGAAAGCACCTTCATTGGTTTTGTTTAAGTTTGTCACTAAGAAATGTAATTGAACAGACAAATTCACTGTTTTGATCCATTATCGACTCGTAGACCAACTATATTGTACCGTAACTAGGGTCGTTACAGTTAAACACCCTATACTAAGATTATTCAAGTTAAAATCGAAAGGAAGAAATTAAGCCCGAATAAGGCTAAAATATGCATAAACCCTAAATAGTAGCCATGTAAAAGTCAATAAATATTGTCTTCCATGCATGAAATGAAGAAAAAATAGCAGCCATGTAATATATATTATTTTTTAACCAAGTAAATGAAAGATATCTTTTATTTAAAGGATAAGTACACGGAAAATTATAAGGCTTCTTAAAGAAGCCATTTTCCTAAGATATTTTCTAGTCATCATAAGCTATTAAAATGATAAAATCAAACATTAAAGTTGGCTGGTATGTACGCTAAAACTAGTGACAAATTTGGAGAAGAAAAATGTGAAAGAAAGAAAGAAAAGAAAAAAGAGAAATAAAAGGGAAAAGATAAGAAAGAGCAAACCTTAACCTATTCCACTTGATTTGCTATCTTTTTTTTTTTAAGCTAGAAGTAAGTTGGTGAGTTATTTAAGGGAGTGTTTCAAGAAGAAAAACTTAGATTCCAAGTTTATACAACTTTCGACCAAGGTGAGTTTTTAGGGGTTAGAATTATTTTCTTCATTTGATTTTAATATATGATTACTAAAGGATGATTTTAAGATGTTCCTTGGTGCTATTTTGAACCAAAACATAGAGAAAGTGCAATGGTGCAATGGAAGCATTCGGTCAACTTTCGATATATAGGGTAAGGATGCTTGTTTTCTTTGAGGTTAACATATATGAGCTTTGCGATGATGTTAAGTGATGATACAGTGTTAGTTTGCATGAAACCTATGTGGAATATGGACTTATAGTTTCGACCATGTCAGGGTTTATAAAGGAAATCTTGTTTTTATACTTTAACTTCAACATATGTGATTCAGATGAATATTTTATAATGATATATAGTGATATATTGAAGTGAAACTATGTGGATCATTGATATGAACATTCAACCAAGGTGAAGGGCACATGTAAAACAATGTGATCTTGCTTTGATTCCAATATATATTATGTATATGAGAATGCAAAAATGTTTGCTAGTATTAAATTGAAATGAAACCCTTAGGAGGAAGGTGTTGTCACTTAACTTTAACTTTGAACTAAAGGTATGTGTATTAATGATGAAGTGTTCGAGTGAACTAGTGGCATAACTATGCTTGTTAATGAGTGTTAGGGTGATCCTAATGTAGAAAAAGCATATGGACACTCTAGGGAACCTTACGGCCTATTATGGTTACTAGGATAGCATTAATCCCATGTGACTCAATTGATTTACTAGCATGTGTATGCATTGTTCTAAATGGTTTAATGTATTTGAATTGTAGAGAAAACACCAAAAATGGACAATATCACATTTTGGCCAAGCTTGTGTAGGATTGATAATTGCTAAGCTTTGGTGTATTGGTAAGTAATATATATAAATTCTTGTTAGCATCATATTGCTAGGTGATACCAACAGGTGATGTTCAAAGATTGAGATTGTTATTTTAGTGTGCACTAAATTGTGATGATTATTAGTGAACTTATTTTAGTATATTTGGTAATAAATGATCATGGATATGTATAAGTATGATAGAGTATTGATATTGTGTACATGTACATGGTCCTATTGCCTGATGAAGGCATAGTAATCCATGTGGTGCATGTTATATAAAATCATATGATATGAGTATTAGTGAAGTATGATGGTTGTTCACATAATGGTCGAGGAAATATTTCAGTTATGTAATCGATTTTCAATTCAGGCAGTTTTTAGCCAGTACTGTACTTTGAGATGTTATTTAGGTTAATACGCATTGAAAATGCTAAACATGCTACTTCTTGTATGCATATAAATTAATTAAGCCTGAAATTGTCTTTACCGATAAATAAATGGTAATTTATGCAAGGACAATAATTTAGTCAAGCATACGATTTTATTTCTAGGTAGTAATGTCTGTTGGGATGTATGCTAGGCAAATGGACTTTCAAAATGAGATATACTATTTGAAGTGTAAATAAATTCGTATTGTCGATAGATCTTACTGATAAGATATTGGAAATATATGGAATTTTGATTGTTAGCGACCAGTGATTGGAAAATTAAGAGCTGGATAGCCACATCTAAGGTTATTAGCCTAGGTATGTATAGTATTGGATTGAGTACATAGAAATTCATGCCTTAATGTATCTCTACATGTTCATGCATGGCATGGAAGTTATGATTTCAAAAGTTATGCATTGATTTGAAAAGTAATGTTTACTATTTTACTGCATTGACAATCTTTACAAAAAAAAAAAAAAGGTTTTGGTTTTTGGGACAACAGACACCTTATGACTACCAGCACTGCATTGTTCAAGTTCAACAATATTTATGGATCTATTTCCCTACTTTCTACCTGATCTATGATTGGAATTATTCTGCACTTGGCTCAGCATTAGCCATGGAAATATATTTCTGGTTTTCACTGGGTCATTGGTATTAGGAAGATCTATGGCCATAGATATTACTTTAATTAAAATTGTAACTATCACTATAACAGTAACTGCAACTAAATTTGCAGCTGCAACTACAACTGCAACTGTAACTGAAAACCAAAACTACAACAAAAACTGAAAACTATAATTAAACTGAAACTGTTTACTATTGATCATGAGAAACTATGCCTAGTCTTATACTGTAACTATTTTCTGAACATCTATAACTGTTTTGTACTACAACCACTATTACTGCTTTCCACTAACTGCTTTCTGTACTATAACTGTTTTCTACTGCAACTGGTTTACTGTTTATTCTGTCACTATTTTCTGCTTTTGAGTACTGTTTACACTGTGACTGCTTTTTGAATTAAACTATTGTTTTATTACACTGTTTTCACTAAAATTGCATTCCGCTTCACACATAACACATGCATGTATAGTTCTAGATGCCATCAAGTAGGTGTTAAAATTCGAGGAAATGAGGTACTTTAAAGTATCATTTCGACTGATACCCCACAATGGCTTCACACGAGATCTTGAAAATTATTATGAAGGGAGTTATAGAATTTGTAATGAATAAGGTCACTAGGAATATATAACATGGATGCATAATGCATTGTTTTTATACTATTTAAATTGGTTTATGCATTCCACTCGCACGCATTAGTGCGATATGAGCCTAACCTGTCTTTATATCTGTTACTTTCCTCACTCCGTCTGCTCACTCCTTTACAAATCTCATTTTTAGGCTTGGGTTATCAGAAGTCATGGTTGTTAGATTTTGGCTATATTCTTCGAAGCCTATGCTTGTCCGTATGAGGTATAACCTCGTATTTTATTCGATATATTCCAAACATGTTATGTCACAATTTGTATAAATAGATGTAAGCACTAGGAAGTATGGTTATAATTATAAGTCTAATTAATACTTGGTGATGTAATTTAAGATGAGAATTTTATGTATATGCTGAATGATGTGTAGCATGTGCAAATGATTATATATATGACCTGTGATGATTGATGGTTCCTTGATAATAGTTAAATCAATCAAATGCAAATAATAGAAAACAATAATCTTCTTCAAATGTAATAGGATGCATCACGAGGTAATTAGATTGGGACCTTAGGCAATTAGCCTTAAATTAAGACGAAAAGTAAACTACCTGGTAAGTGAAACCTATATTTCGCGATGAAAAATCAATTCAGAAAGGAAAAATTTAATTTACATTTTCGTTTTAAGGTGAAGACAGCTAGCATGCCTTCAGAAACTTTGTTGGACATAAAGAGTCATTTCAAGGATTGATGGTAGTGATTGTGTTGGGATATGTGTGTGTGTGTGTGTGTGTGTGTGTGTGTGTGTGTGTCTATATATATATATGAGTATATATGATTATTATACTACCTTACTACCTAATGAGGGCATAGCAGCCCGGTGGTACATGTGAATTTGATGTACTATGTACTCCTTTGGAGTCAAATGGGATACTTATGTGATAATGGTATTTGGCATAACATTATCACCATGTTGATTTGATTTGGGATAGTTACCTTGTAACGATATTTGATATTATGCTTGGAGCCATAATTGTGATTTGATTGGGATGGTTGTATCATAGATGTAATGACATATTACATAACTACCATATCATTATTCTTTTGAACTTAGGTTTCAAATTGCATTGGCTATAATAATGCGTACCATAAGACTTGAGTATCTCTAATGATGCATCAGTTTAAATGCATATATTAAGACAATCCCAATGCAATTAAATCTACTAACCTTTGCTAATCACAAAATATATTAAGATAATCCCAATACAATATTCAAAGTCTTATTATAATCTTAAATCTATTAAGACAATCCCAATGCAATTAAATCTACTAACCTTTTCTACTCACAAAATTTATACCCAAACTATATGTCATAACATACATATAGTACTTAATTACTTTGGCATTTTTCATTGCGAAACTAACATATCTCATATAGTGATGCACTTGTTGCACAATTAAAATAGTAAATTTCGTTTAGAATCTTTCTAATATAATGAAATTGTGAAAATTAACTTATCATTCTCTAATTTCTTATTTCGTAAATCACATATGCGATACTTATGTCTTTTATAGCAAAACTGCTAAACAAAAAACCTTTGGTACTTGCTTATGTACTAAAATTAACACGTCATTTTCATATAGTTATATGATTACATCTTGTTGAACTTACTATAGAAATAATAATAAGCCAAAATTATCTCATCATAATGTCATTTCTTAAGATCTTGAAGTTCAATTAAGAATTTGACTTATTAACACACTTTTAGTCTTTCCATGAAAGTAATAACCTTTTTAGGCTATTTCATATACACCTTTTTATCATATTCACCTTTTGAAAATCATGTGAATTTTTCACATCCCTTGTTGAAGCAATATCGATTTTTAAAATTAATATGAATGCAATAAATATTCTCTTATACCCATTAATTATTGCTATGGTATATTTGTCTAAATCTTTCTTTTGCAATTGGCTTCTTATCACCTTCACTATCAAGTTGATGATCAAAATATATCTAATTATCATTCTTTGCATAAATCATGAACTTATAGCATTACTTAAATAATTAACGTAGAAGTCTTGTACTAATTCTTGCCTTTTATCAAAGTGGTGTTATGTAAATACTAAATCACAAACAACACTATGCATTAATAATCCAAGTAGTTTTAAAGGCAATTATATCTTAACAATTAAACTCCACATAAATATAACAACTAATACACATAGTTCTTTCCAAATATTCCAACTTTAGACAAAACAATTTAATCTTATATTCAATATTAAATAGAAACCAAACTTAATTATCTAGCAAACTATAAAATTCTAATTTATAGAGCTTTACCCATGGTTTCAATATTGAAAAAATTTCATGTATGTCACATTTCCTTCATTATCTTATTTGGAATATTTTTAAACAAATATTGGTTTTTACTAACTAGTCTTTATCTACCATGCCTCACTTACTCAAGTTTTTTAACTTGAATATTATTGCAACAAATTAATTTGTTGCTGTCACGCCCCGGAAGTGCGGAAAATAGGGCTAATTTAAAACTTTTTACTCATTAATTACAATTGAGGGTGCATTCCTGTGCAGTGTCATACATCATTATAATTATCATGCCTCAGGATCTCATCATAATATAGTATATATTGTATCATATACATTACTCAATTCCAAGTTAATTAATCCTAATACATCCCATACAATGTTGTACATCAAGTGTCTGCAATTACAGTAATTGTCTGGGTACATGAAAAGATAAGAGATACCTCAAAATACAATATATGGCCTGGAGCTTAAATCCTCCACTAGCCACTACTCCGTACGTCGCAGGTCAACCCTTTTTACTTGAAGAAATCTAGGGGGAAAGAAAACAGGGTGAGCTTCTAAATCGCTCAGTAAAGGGGGTAGGGGACTCATTTCATAAACCAAAATGCACATCACAAAATATTTATTTGTATGTGAAACTCATTAATCTCATTTGAAAACCATAGCATGAAAGTACTCAAAACGACATTCTCATGTCTCAAATCATGTGAAAACATGAAGTAAAAAGGCTCAGTCTAGAGCAATAACAAAGCATGTGAAAATAATGCGATAAACGCTTTCTCAAATACGTGATAAAATCACTATAAATATAATAATGCACGTGGCACAGCCACTAAACACACGTGGCATAGCCACTGATTTAAATTCACACGTGGCATAGCCACTAAACACACGTGGCATAGCCACTGATTTAAATTCACACGTGGCATAGCCACTAAACACACGTGGCATAGCCACTGATTTGGATTCACACGTGGCACAGCCACAGAATAGGGTTTCACGTGGCAACGACCACTAATTAGGGGTTCTCACGTGGCAACGGCCACCAATAGGGTTTCTCACGTGGCAACGGCCACCAAATAGGGTTTCTCACGTGGCAACGGCCACCAAATGGGGTTTCACGTGGCAACGGCCACCAAATGGGGTTTCACGTGGTAACGGCCACCAAGTATACGTGGCATAGCCACAGAATGGGTTATTCTCACGTTACTAGAACGGAGAAGAAATCGGGCTTACATGCTACCAGAGTAATGCCCGGTGTGTACTCAAAATTACACACCTAAGTCTTATCACACAAGACTGGTTTGCCTTCACGTAGAACTCATAGTGGTTTTTCTCTCATAAAAACTCATTTGAAAACCGTTTTGTACTCAACACAAAACATAATAAAACTGAGTTCCAACCGGCAAAGCACGCACACATTTCTCAAATCTCGATATTGCCTTAACGTAGAGCCCAATTCATTACTCACACAAATTCGACGGTTTATAAAGCAATTTCACACTCAGCATATAAACGCATAAAACAATGGGCTCCAACCGGCTATAAAACCGTGTGCAATTATATCTCAACACAACATCAACATGCTTGTTTTATAAACCACAAATCATGCTATAATAGTTTACAAATCACATACACAAATGGTTTAGTTTTCCCTTACCTCTTTGCACCTCGTATAGTGCAATCGTTTCCCCCGTATCACGGACTAGCCTCGCATTCCACTCTGGAACTCCCGAGCTGTCCAAACGATGTTAAATCATCAATACTCAATTATCTCATAAACCTCAATTCTCAAAAGTCGAGCAAAATTGCTCATAACTCCTCAAATCTCTTGATTCTCGTAACTCTACCCCAAACTACACTCTCATTCACAACATCTCAACGTTCTACATTTCTCATGCCAATTTTCTATACTAATTCACCACATTGTCTAAATTTCTATTTATAGCTCAAATTCCCAAATTTGCTAAATATCATTATCACTCCAACCACATTGCAATTTCATCAATCCCTAATCATTTTTCAGCTATTTCAACACAATGACAACCACCATTATCATCAAAATCATTTCAAATATCAAGATCGAGGTTTAGAAATTACCCAAAACTTGTGGAGAGCTTATCTCTTGCCTCGATTCGATCCGTCTTTCGATTTTCAAGTATGTTGTTCTCCCTTTGATGAGGAACAACTTTCCTTCTTGCCACAACTTCTGATTTGGCCAAAAATGGCTGCTTTGGATGAGTGAGAAAGCTAGGTTTCGGTGAACATGGGGGTTGGAAGAGAGAGAAAGTGAGATTGCAGGAGAAAAACAGGGGTTCCTTATATAGGCTGAGGGTAGGAGATCGATCTGGCTCTTGATGAGATCGATCTGCGTTTGAATTTTTAGGACGATTTGGGGTAATTTATGCCTAGGAGATCAATCTGTCGAGGGGTGAGATCGATCTCTTTATGGCTTTATGAGATCGATCTGCTCCTTGAGGAGATCGATCTTCTCCCAAACAGAATCATTTGGAGATCGATCTCTTCCTCATGAGATTGATCTTCTCTCAAATAGAATCATAAGGAGATCGATCCTATTCCATTGGAGATCGATCTGCTCCTTAAATTCCTCCTTCCTTGTCATTTATAACTCACCAGATCGATCTCTCCATCTCCCAGATCGATCTGTCCTCATAGTTTCTGTTGGCTCTACCGAGAGGGGGGGTGAATCGGTTTTCTAACAATTATTACAGATTTTAAATTAATCACAATTTAAACACAGATGATAATGAATAAAACAGTGCAATATAACAATTTAATGCAAAGAGAGGGAAAGAGAAACAAACACAACGATTTATAGAGGTTCGGCCAACTCTTGCCTACGTCCTCTCTCCTTGACCTTCTTGTCAAGTGGTTTCTTTCTCTCTTTCAATAGAGTTTACAAAGTTCCTTTTACAGGTTAAGGAATAACCTCTCTACCCTTAGCAATACAGAAAATGTATTCACCCTTTTACAATAACTCTCACTGAGGAACAATCCTCTTTTCTTTTAAGGTGTGGATGAATACAGAATAAGGCTTTTCAGTGGGTAGGACTAACAAAGCTTGTAGTACTTAAGCTTATACAATAAATCTCAATTAATGAGCAATAGTGATACAAGGAATAAAAGAATTAAAGCTTGAGAATGTTTTGAATGTTCAGTGATAGTCCCCCTTTTTGCTTTGTCTTCAATGCTTGGTTATATACTGAAGGTTGGGTAGTTGGAGCATTAAATGCAGTTTTTCCCGTTGAGATTTGAAGAAAATAGCCGTTGGGAACCTCCAGTGGTCAGACAGATCGATCTCCTATCTTGGCCAGATCGATCTCCTAGTTTTAAATCCTGCAATGACAAAGCACAAATACACAGGGAGATCGATCTCATACATTACCAGATCGATCTGTTAGTTTGAATAGGCAGAGGCAGATCGATCTGTCGAATAGGCAGATCGATCTCCTATCCTCTCTGTTTGAGGCAAGATCGATCTCTCAATACACCAGATCGATCTCTTAAGCTCACTGACTTTGAGCAGATCGATCTATTCCTTACCAGATCGATCTCCTAAGTTCTCTGACTTAGAGGAGATCGATCTCTTAACCCTGGCAGATCGATCTCTTTTTACCCCAGATCGATCTCTCATCAGCAGAACTCTAAGTTCTGGTCCTGATATCTTCTAACATGTTTGTATATCATCTTAACATTATTGTATTAACTTGTTTTGTCATTTCAAAATACATTAACTCAACAATCTCCCCCTTTTTGATATGACAAAACTCATCTAATAAACATGTTTAGTGAAATTGCAAAGTTCCCCCTTTTTGTGAACTTTTAACTTTGATAAAGATTTAACTCATCCTTAGTTAAATCTTAACTCCCCCTTAGTTAGCTCTAGCTCTTAGCTCCCCCTCAATTAAATCATCCTATAACTCCCCCTCAATTAAATCATCCTAACTCCCCCTCAATTAAATCATCCTAACTTCCTTTTAAACATTTAACACATGTTTCTTCTCCCCCTTTTTGTCATATCAGTCACAAAAGATCGAAGACTCATGGCATTTCAAAATCAATATTTGCATTAACACATCCAATATTCAATCAAATCACATTTCATTCAAGCAAATTTTTCACAGAAAACATCAAGTAGCTTAATAATGTTGTAACTACACTAAATTAAAACACCTAATGCCTAATGTGAGGGAGGATCACGATCCAAAAGCTCCTCAACATGCGTGCGTGTTACTTGGAGTTCATCGAACATCGCCTCTTGAGTTTCTTAAAATTTATCGAACATCGCCTTTTGAGTGTCTTGAAGTTTATCCACTCGTTGATTCAATTCGGCAAACATACGCTGCTGAGTGGTATGTCCTTCATCGATCCTCTGACTGAGGTCGCTTATCATCTTCACGATTAGCTCCAAGTCAGCAGGAGACGATGTTTGTGCAGTTGGCGCAGTCGTGGAGGACGACGGTTCTAGAGCGGGTGCTGCAGGTGGGTGTGCTGGTTCAACAGTGTGGTCCTCCTCAGCATCAGCAGGTTGCTGTTCTTGCTTTTTCGTCCACTCTCCCCGGAAATCTTTGTAGTACCCCATATGATGTAGGGTCCCAATGTTAAGCTCGCTTTTAGGAGATGGAAGTTCGCCAGTTTCGCCGCTGCAGTCGATGCCAAGGCGACGGAGAAGATAAGCCACTGGTTGTGGAAAAACTATTGTGGTAGCTTGGCCACGCACAATCTTCAGCCAATCTTCGTATATAAAGTGAGGGAGGTTTGGTTTTTGGCTGGTGGTGTGAATGTGATGGAGCCAGAACCGATCTAGACGCCTGACGGTTGAGTGACGGGTACCGTAAGGGCGGAGATTCCACGAGATTATGAGGTGGAGTAACCGAAGGTGCATTGGAAGGTTACTCGCCTTGTCCCCGGGGAGTTCAAACGCAAAGGGGACTTCCTCATCCTCATTAGTTAAGCCTTCATCGCGTATATCAAATACTTTGGCTATAACTTCAGAATCAATTAGAATTGATTGACCCATGACGAAGGTTCTGAAGGCAAGGATTTTGCAGGTGTCATCGGGGTCATAAACGAGTTCGGCATTTGAAAAGAATGCGCGAACGAGATTTGGAGGGACAGGAGTGTTGATTTTCAAGAATTTCGCCCAACCAAATTCCTCAAACTTTGATAGGTATGGAAAATCTATGTGATTGAGGAAGGAAAAATCGATAGGACGCCAATGCTTGATTGGCATAGTTGAAAAATATTCCTCATACCGCTTTCTTTTTGCTGGTGTTTTAAAACACCGATTGAAGGAAGCGATAGGAGGTGGAGTGGGTTGGGAGGAAGAACCTGCCTCTACATTGGGTCTAGGTGGTTTGGTTCCTGCTCTCTTAAGCCTAGGCATTATTCTAGACCTTAAAGATTTGATAACTAAATTCAACAAAAAGAAAGGCAATGAAACAGTACCTAGGTTTGCCCTAGACGCAAAACAAACACAAATCGAAGAAGGATTTTGAGAAAATCAGTGAGAAATGTAGGTTACTTTACCAGAATTTGACACCGAGACGCAAGGAAGACTGTACGAGGATCGATCTGAGGAGGAATTGAAGAAGAGGATGCGAGGGAATTGGAGAATTTGAATTTTAGGTTTTGGGAGATTTGGGGATTTTTCGCGGGTATTTATACTCCAAGGCATAGGAGATCGATCTGTCGAGGCGACAGATCGATCTGGTACTCCCAGAAGCAAAGAGAGATCGATCTGTCGTAGGGACAGATCGATCTGGTCGCAAACAGAGGCTTAAGGAGATCGATCTGGTACATGCACAGATCGATCTGTAGAATGCGGAAGCTTGATGAGATCGATCTGTCGTGGGGACAGATCGATCTGCCTTTAGACAGAGACGTAAGGAGATCGATCTTATGGTTAGAAGATCGATCTTCTTAGATTAACCTTGACGATTTAGGCTTGATAGAAGCATGGAGATCGATCTATATCACAAGGAGATCGATCTCTCATCCTCTTTGCCAGAAAATTTTTGCAAAAACTCTTTAAAAATCAACTTGAAATCAATATTTTTACAACATGAAAGTCCTAAGGCATATTCATGAGTCCTAATTCACCTCTAAGGATACAGAACCTATCTCTATCAAGGGGTTTGGTGAATATATCAGCTATTTGATGTGTAGTATCAATATACTCTAAGATTATATCCCCTTTTTGTACATGATCTCTAAGGAAGTGATGTCTAATTTCTATGTGCTTGGTTCTGGAGTGTTGAATAGGATTCTTAGACAGATTAATGGCACTGGTATTATCACATTTAATTGAGACTTGCTTCATGTCAATACCATAATCTCTCATTTGTTGTTTAATCCACAACACCTGAGCACTACAGCTACCAGCTGCTATATATTCAGCTTCAGTTGTGGACTGAGCTACACTGTTTTGCTTCTTGGAGAACCAAGAAATTAACCTATTTCCTAAGAATTGGCAAGTACCTGAAGTACTTTTCCTATCTATTTTGCAGCCTCCAAAATCAGCATCTGAAAATGCATGAAGGGCAAAAGTGGAGTCTTTGGGATACCAAAGTCCTAGTGAGGGAGTATCTTTGAGGTATCTAAAAATTCTCTTAGTTGCCAATAGATGTGATTCCCTAGGAGATGATTGAAATCTAGCACAAAGGCACACACTAAACAATATATCTGGTCTACTAGCAGTTAAATAAAGCAAAGAACCAATCATAGACCTATAGAGTTTAGTGTCTACACACTTACCACTTTCATCTTTGTCAAGCTTGATGTTGGTGCCCATTGGAGTGGCTTGAGGTTTGCAACTCTCCATTCCAAATCGCTTGAGCAAGTCCTTGGTGTACTTTGCTTGATTGATGAAAGTTCCATCCTTTGTTTGCTTCACTTGAAGTCCCAAGAAGAATGTGAGTTCTCCCATCATGCTCATCTCAAATTCCCCTTGCATGATCTTAGCAAACTCTTGACATAAAGACTCATTAGTTGAACCAAAAATAATATCATCTACATATACTTGTACAACTAGTAAGTCCTTATTTTTATTTTTGATGAATAATGTGGTGTCTACCTTTCCTCTTGAGAATCCTTTTTCTATTAAGAACTTTGACAACCTTTCATACCAAGCTCTAGGAGCTTGTTTTAACCCATAAAGTGCCTTAGACAATTTGAAAACATGTTCAGGAAATTCATGATTTTCAAATCCGGGAGGTTGCTCTACATAGACTTCTTCATTAATGAAACCATTCAAGAATGCACTCTTTACATCCATTTGATATAACTTGAAATCTTTATAACATGCAAAGGCAAGTAACATTCTTATTGCCTCTAATCTAGCTACCGGTGCATATGTTTCATCATAGTCTATGCCTTCCTCTTGTCTATAGCCTTGAGCAACTAGCCTAGCCTTATTCCTTATGATCACACTATTTTCATCCATTTTGTTCTTGAATATCCATTTAGTTCCAATTATAGAGTGATCACTAGGCCTTGGAACTAGTTTCCATACTTTGCTTCTCTCAAATTGATTTAACTCTTCTTGCATTGCTAGGAACCAATTATTATCCTCTAAGGCTTCATTGACATTCCTAGGCTCTATTTGAGATACAAAGGCTATATATTGGCACATATTCCTTAAGGATGACCTAGTTCTAACTCCAAGAGTTGGATCTCCTACTATTTCACAATCTTTTACATATCCTAACTCTCTTGGTGCTCTAGGTTCTCTTTCTAAAACTTTTATTTCTTCTTCATCTTCTCTATTCAAATCAAGCTTTTCTAGAAAGTCATCTTCTAAGCCTTCATCAAATATCTCAACATTTTCATCATTGTTGGTTGAATTTTTAGATATATTATTTGATTCATCAAATACAACATGAATAGATTCTTCAACCATTAATGTTCTTTTGTTATAAATTCTATAAGCCTTTGAATTCAATGAATATCCTAGAAATATTCCCTCATCACTTTTGGCATCAAATTTTCCTAAATTATCCTTTCCATTATTTAGAACAAAGCATTTGCAGCCAAAAGGATGAAAGTAACTAATGTTAGGCTTCTTACCTTTGTAGAGCTCATAAGGAGTTTTCTTTAGCATGGGTCTTATCATAGCTCTATTGATTACATAACATGATGTGTTTATAGCTTCAGCCCAAAAGTACTTTGGCAAGTTATTTTCACATAACATGGTCCTAGCCATCTCTTCCAAAGTTCTATTTCTTCTCTCAACTACACCATTTTGTTGCGGTGTCCTAGGGGCTGAAAAATTATGGCTAATTCCTTGATCATTGCAATACTCATCAAATCCTATATTTTCAAATTCTTTGCCATAATCACTTCTAATGCTTGTTATTGTATATCCTTTTTCATTTTGAGTCACCTTTGAGTAAGTTATGAATTTCTCTAAGGCTTCATTTTTTACTCTCAAAAAGAACACCCAAGTGTATCTAGTGTAATCATCAACTATTACAAAACCATAGTGTTTCCCACCTAGGCTAGTGGTTCTAGTTGGTCCAAACAAGTCTAAATGCAGTAATTGAAGGGGCCTAGTGGTGGATACACTATTCTTAGGCTTAAAAGTTGTTCTCTTGTGTTTTCCTTTAACACAAGCTTCACATATTTCTTCATGATCAAAGGTTATTTTGGGTAAGCCTATAACTAGATCCTTTCTAGCTAATTTGGATAGCACATGCATGCTAGCATGACCTAGTCTTCTATGCCATAACCAAGATTCCTTTTTGTTATCTACCATTAAGCATATGTTTTCGTTTTTGAGTTCATTAAGGTAGACTATATATATGTTACCTTGCCTATGACCTAGAAGAAGAATTTTATTTGACTTAGGATCTATAACATTACATTTCATGCAATCAAAAATTACTTTGTAACCTTTGTCACAAAGTTGACTAATGCTTAGCAAATTATGCTTTAAACCCCTAACAAGTAATACTTTTTCTAAAGAGAAATGATCATTACCTATTGAGCCACTTCCTTCCACTTGGCCTTTGGAGTTGTCCCCAAAAGTGACTTCTCCACCAATTTTCGATTTGAAGGAATTGAAATGGCTTTTATCACCCGTCATGTGCCTTGAGCATCCACTATCTAAGTACCAAGCTTCTTTTGTTTTAGCTTTGTGGCTATGCTCAATCACCTACAACAAAAAATAAACACACTCAAGTCTTAGGTACCCAAATTCTCTTGGGTCCTTGGAGGTTAGTAAATGAAATTCTTGATCCCATTGGGATCCATTTTGCTAGTGCATTGCAGTCCTTGGAATGAATTACCTCTTTTGGAATCCATATCCTTTTTACAATTTTTCTTTTAAGATTCCTCATCTTTATATTGCAATAATGTGACTTATGTCCCTTCTTATTACAATATGAACAAGTAATTGCAGGTTTATTCATGCTCTTCCTAGCAATAAAACTCTTAAGATGGGTCTCCCTACTTTGTGCATTATACCCTAAGCCATTTTTGTCAAAAAATGCCCTTTGGGTTTCTAACATGCTATCTAGCTTTTGTTGCCCCATGTGAAATCTATTAAAGGAGTTATGTAAATTGCTATTTTTCTCCTTAAGATCACCAATTTCTAGATTTGCAATCTCTAGTTTCTCCTCACATTCCAATTTATCTTTTAACATTATCTCATTTTCCCTTTTTAGTTTTGATATTAACTTTTTATACTTCATGCTCATAGATTCATACTCTAATGCTAAATCATCAAATGCATCTTGCAGTTCATCAAAAGAGTATTCATTGATATTAGAAGTTACCTTTTCATCATCATCAATTGCCATGAAGCATAGGTTGGCAATGTCCTCATTTGATTCATCATCGGAGCAGTCACTGTCACTCCATGTTGCTACCATTGCCTTCTTTTTATGAAACCTATCATTGGATCTTTTGAGAAGAGGGCAGTTAAATTTTATGTGTCCAGGTTTTTTACATTCATAACACACAATAGAGTCTTTTCTACCTACTTCCTCTTGTTCTCTCCTATTGTTTCTCCTATTGCTATTGCTAACTCTCATCCTCATGAATTTATTAAACCTTTTGGCAAACATTGCCATCTCAATATCCTCCTCACTGCCACTCTCATTTTTAATTTCCTTTTCAGCAGTGGATTTTAGAGCAACACCCACTTTCTTGGGTGGCTCTTCATTTCTTTTAAGCTTCATCTCATAAGTTAGCAAGGAACCTATTAATTCATCTAAGGACAATGTGTGTGGATCCTTAGATTCCTCTATTGCTGTCACTTTAGCTTCCCATGATTTAGGTAAGCTATTTAAAATTTTCTTTACCATTTCAATATTAGAATATATTTTTCCTAAAGATTTTAATCCATTAATTATATCTGTAAACCTAGTGAACATATCACTAATGGATTCTTCTTCCTTCATCCTAAAGAGCTCATAATCATGTGTGAGCATACCTACTTTTGTCTCCTTCACTTGGGTTGTACCCTCATGAGTAATTGCCAATTTATCCCATATTTGCTTGACATTATCACACCCGGAGACTCTATTATATTCATTAGGACCTAAAGCACAAAATAATGTGTGCATAGCTTTAGCATTTAGCTGTGCACATTTGATGTCATTAGAATCCCATTCATCTTCTTCTTTGGGAATATCTCTTCCCTCTATTTTCTTCGTAGGGATTTGAGGTCCCTTAACTATAATTCTCCATACTTCATAATCGTTTGCTTGAATAAATAGCATCATCCTAGTCCTCCAATAAGAATAATGTTCACCATTGAACATGGGAGGTCTAACTGTGGAGTGCCCCTCTCCTATTAAACTAGTTGCTACATTGTTATGAGCCATTTGATCGTTTCTACTCTTAGGAAGTTGTTCCTATGTGATTAGAGAGTCCTAGCTCTGATACCAATTGTTGGCTCTACCGAGAGGGGGGGGTGAATCGATTTTCTAACAATTATGACAGATTTTAAATTAATCACAATTTAAACACAGATGATAATGAATAAAACAGTGCAATATAACAATTTAATGCAAAGAGAGGGAAAGAGAAACAAACACAACGACTTATAGAGGTTCGGCCAACTCTTGCCTACGTCCTCTCTCCTTGACCTTCTTGTCAAGTGGTTTCTTTCTCTCTTTCAATAGAGTTTACAAAGTTCCTTTTACAGGTTAAGGAATAACCTCTCTACCCTTAGCAATACAGAAAATGTATTCACCCTTTTACAATAACTCTCACTGAGGAACAATCCTCTTTTCTTTTAAGGTGTGGATGAATACAGAATAAGGCTTTTCAGTGGGTAGGACTAACAAAGCTTGTAGTACTTAAGCTTATACAATAAATCTCAATTAATGAGCAATAGTGATACAAGGAATAAAAGAATTAAAGCTTGAGAATGTTTTGAATGTTCAGTGATAGTCCCCCTTTTTGCTTTGTCTTCAATGCTTGGTTATATACTGAAGGTTGGGTAGTTGGAGCATTAAATGCAGTTTTTCCCGTTGAGATTTGAAGAAAATAGCCGTTGGGAACCTCCAGTGGTCAGACAGATCGATCTCCTATCTTGGCCAGATCGATCTCCTAGTTTTAAATCCTGCAATGACAAAGCACAAATACGCAGGGAGATCGATCTCATACATTACCAGATCGATCTGTTAGTTTGAATAGGCAGAGGCAGATCGATCTGTCGAATAGGCAGATCGATCTCCTATCCTCTCTGTTTGAGGCAAGATCGATCTCTCAATACACCAGATCGATCTCTTAAGCTCACTGACTTTGAGCAGATCGATCTCTTCCTTACCAGATCGATCTCCTAAGTTCTCTGACTTAGAGGAGATCGATCTCTTAACCCTGGCAGATCGATCTCTTTTTACCCCAGATCGATCTCTCATCAGCAGAACTCTAAGTTCTGGTCCTGATATCTTCTAACATGTTTGTATATCATCTTAACATTATTGTATTAACTTGTTTTGTCATTTCAAAATACATTAACTCAACAGTTTCACACTTATTTTAAACACTTAACATATAAATCTCCAATCATCATTCCCCAATTCACTTAACTCAATAAATTACACTTCAAGTTCATATTACATAATTAAAATATGTCTGAAATTCTCAGATCTTTCATCCACCCCACCTTAAATAGAATTTGGTCCTCCAAATTCAACTCAACTAGTCGAATAGATGGGGGTATTTCTCCTTCATGAGGTTCTCTAGTTCCCACGTTGCCTCTTCCCTTGAGTGATGTTTCCACAAAACTTTCACTAATGGGATGCTCTTAGTTCTCAATACCTTCTCTCTTCTATCGAGAATCTGGACGGGTTTCTCAGTGTAGCTCATATCCTCTTGAATGTCCATCTCGTCATACTCTATGACATGAGAAGGGTCCGGGTGGTACTTCCTAAACATAGACACATGAAAAACATTGTGTATTTCGGACATCTGTGGGGGTAATGGTAATCTGTAAGCTACCTCTCCCACTCTCTCAAGAATCTCGAATGGTCCTACGTATCGAGGACTCAATTTCCCTTTCTTCCCAAATCGCATGATACCCTTACTCGGTGATATTTTCAGAAATACTGCATCTCCAACCTCAAACTCGAGTGGCCGTCTACGCACATCGGCGTAGCTTTTCTGTCTACTTTGTGCAACCCGTAACCTCTCACATATGAGTTTCACACTCTGTACAGCTTGCTCAACAAGCTCGGGGGCATTTACCTTTCTATCACCGACTTCTTCCCAAGCTACAGGGGATCTACACCTCCTACCATATAGAGCCTCAAAAGGTGCCATTCCAATACTCGCATGATAGCTGTTATTGTATGCAAACTCTGCTAGGGGCAGGTGATCATCCCATGATCCCTTAAAATCCATCGTACACGCCCTCAACATATCCTCCAGGGTCTGAATAGTCCTCTCTGACTGACCATCTGTCTGAGGATGATAGGCGGTACTGAAACTCAATCGAGATCCCATGGACTCTTGAAATTGGGTCCAAAATCTGGAAATAAACTGAGAATCTCTATCAGAAGTAATACTCATTGGAGCCCCATGTAATTTAGCTATCTCGCTGACATACAGCTCAGCTAAGGCATCCACAGTATCTATGCTCTTGATGGCAAGGAAGTGGGCACTCTTGGTCAATCTATCCACTATAACCCATATAGCGTTATGACCTCTTCGGGTCCTCGATAAACCCATAATAAAGTCTATAGTGACATGCTCCCATTTCCATGTAGGTACAGGTAAGGGCTGTAGTAGTCCTCCGGGCTTCCGATGCTCAGCTTTCACTTGCTGACATACTAAACACCTGGCCACATACTCTGCCACGTCTCGCTTCATACCACTCCACCAATACACCTTTCTCAAGTCTCGGTACATCTTAGTACTCCCTGGGTGCATGGTGTATCGCGAGCAGTGGGATTCTCTCAGTATCTGTTTCTTCAGGGTATCATCGTCCGGTACACAAATCCGTCCTCTGAATCTCAACAATCCATCCTCACTGATGGTGAGATCCGACTGCGAACTCTACTCTGCTTGGCTAGCCATATCTATCAATCTCTGATCACTGCGCTGCCCAGTTCTAATCTGATCCATGATCCTGGGCTCTATCCGCAGGCTAGCCAAAAATCCAGTCTCTACCTCTTTAACTCTGATCTGAAGTTCGGCGAACTGCTCTAACAAATCCCATTCCCTGATCATCATAGCAGATATCATACTCTTCCTGCTCAGGGCATCAGCAACTACATTCGCCTTACCCGGATGATAAAGAATCTCGCAGTCATAATCCTTAAGGAGTTTCATCCATCTCCTTTGTCTCATGTTTAACTCTTTCTTATCAAAGAGATATCTCAAACTCTTGTGATCAGTGAAGATCTGGAATCTTTCCCCATATAAGTAGTGTCGCCAGATCTTCAAAGCAAATACCACAGCGGCTAACTCCAAATCATGCGTGGGGTAATTCCGCTCATGGTCTTTCAGCTGTCGCGATCCATATGCGACCACTCTTCCATGCTGCATAAGCACACACCCCAATCCGTGATGAGATGCATCACTATACACTAAAAATCCTCCTGATCCCTCAGGAATAGTTAACACAGGTGCCGCTGTCAACCTCCTCTTTAATTCCTGAAAACTGAGCTCACATTTATCAGTCCATATAAATGGAGTCTCTTTGCGTGTGAGCTTAGTCAAAGGGGCGGCAATCCTTGAAAATCCTTCCACATATCTTCTGTAATACCCTGCCAAACCAAGGAAGCTTCGAACCTCAGTAACTGTCCTCGGCCTCTCCCAATTAAGCACAGCCTCCACCTTGCTTGGGTCTACTGATACTTCTTCCTCTGAGACTATATGATCAAGAAAAGCTATTCGATCCAGCCAAAACTCACACTTACTAAGCTTTCCATATAATTGCTTATCTAGGAGTATCTGTAGTACTAACCCCAAATACTGTGCATGCTCCTCATACGACTGAGAGTATACCAGGATATCATCAATAAAGACTATCACAAATTTATCCAAATAGTCTCTGAACACCTCGTTCATCAATCTCATAAATGCTGCAGGGGCGTTCGTCAATCCAAAGGACATCACCAAAAATTCATTATGGCCATACCTCGTCCTGAAGGCCATCTTTGGAATATCTTCTTCCTTGATCCTCAATTGGTGATAGCCCGATCTCAAATCAATCTTAGAAAAGACTGATGCCCCTCTCAGCTGATCAAGTAGATCATCAATCCTGGGCAATGGGTATTTATTCTTCACCGTGGCTTTGTTCAACAACCGATAGTCTACGCATAATTTGAGACTACCATCCTTCTTCTTGACAAATAAAATCGGTGCTCCCCACGGTGAAACACTGGGCCTAATGAACCCTTGATCCAATAACTCCTGTAGTTGTTTCTTCAATTCCTCAAGTTCCACTAATGCCATCCTGTAGGGGGGTTTAGAGATCGGCTGAGTATCTGGTACCAAATCAATGGTAAACTCTAGCTCTCTCTCTGGTGGTAAACCTGGCAATTCATCTGGGAAAACATCCAGAAATTCACACACCACAGGTATATCCTCAATCCTCGGATGTTCCCGCTCATCGTCTGAGATGAGTGTCTCATAACCTTCACATGTTCTCCAAAATAATATTAAAATTCTCAAATTACTTACTAGAATTCCACATATTCATTTCCTCAATATCTCAACCGTACACTGTAAGGTTCAGGTAGGGAGAAAGTTACAATCTTAGTGTAGCAATCTAAACTCACTCGATTGGTTGCCAACCAATCCATCCCCAGAATTACATCAAACCCATGAATATTCAACGGGATTAAATCTGCTAACATCACTCTATCTCCCACCTTTATTTCACATCCTTTACAGATTAACTCAGTTCTCTGGGATTCACGCATAGGGGTATTTACATGCAGTATATATTCTAGAGGTTCAAACTTCAAGTTTAATCTACATGCAAAATGCTCAGAAATAAACGAATGTGTGGATCCTGAATCAATCAACACATGAGCCTTATGATTACAGACAGAGAGTGTACCTCTTATAGTTTCTGCATAAGTGTCAGCAGTCTCCTTATCTAGGGCAAACACACGTCCCTGGGCAACAGGTCTCTTTCCTTTCTCTGCAGCAGTGGCCCGTCTCGGGGGATTCACTCTCTGAGGCTGTTGTCTAGTGGGCTCCAATACATGTGGTTTCTGAGGTTGAGGGCAATCCTTCACCATGTGACCCATGTCTCCACATCTAAAATATCCATGGATCGACCCAGTACAACTTCCCTCATGCATTCGGCCACAATTTCTGCAAAACCTTGTCTCAGGCCTGACATCTCGAGGGGTCTATCTAATGTTAGGGTAACCTTTGGGTCTCTCTAATCTGCCCTTCGTACCTCAATACTTCCTCTTCTGAAGGAACCTCTCCGAGCCTCTGTTTGGAAAAATGCTGGCCTCTTGCCCTTATCTCTATTCACCGCTCTGAGCTCATTCTGGGATTGTACCATCTCAATTCCTCTTTCAATCTCTTGTGCTCGTCTCATAGCATCTCTAAACTCAGTAATGCATAGCCCTATCAATCTATCTCTGATGACGGGCTTCAAACCATACACAAACTTCTCTGTGTGGAGCTCTTCACTCTTGCAGGTCTCTGGGTCATATCTCAATAGCGCTGTGAATTAGCTCTCATAGTCATCCACATACATGTCACCCTGTACCAAACTCAAAAACTCGGCCTGTTTCTTTCTCTGGGCGGCTCGTGGTACATATTGGGTCCTAAAGGCTGTCTGAAACTCTTCCTAACCAATCACATCCTGGTGGGACATCAAAATACCCTGGGTAGTACCCCACCAATCTCGAGCTCTCCCCTTCAGCATATAGGCACTCATACTGACCCTCTCAGCATCGGTGCACCCCAAGAAATCAAATATAATTCTTAATTCCGTCAACCACTCCTCAGCCTCTGTAGGATCCTTCTTTCCCTTAAATGCAGGTGGATTCATCTTCAGAAAATCCCTTAGTCGGACCATACTTCTATCCTCAGGCTGAGTGACGGGAGGCACTGGGGGTATTGGAGGTCCTTGTGGTGGTGTAGGGGTAGTATCCGAGGCATTAACTCCAAAGTGTTGCGCGAATAACGCTGCCATCTGCTCAAAACCTTGCCTCACATCGGTCTCAATCCGATTAAATCGAGAGTTAGGACTCTCTGGTTGTGGGATAGGTGGCGGAGGGGACTCTGCCTGCCTCCTCGAACGACCTCGTCGTTTACTCATTCTCTATCTCAACTCGTCTCCTGCGCGTACATATTAAAATCGATTGAAATCCCAATCCTCAATTTCAGTTCATGACCAGACTATTACAGACACTTGGGATGTATTCTATTTCACTTAACCGACACTGACAGTACTAGACACCCTAAGCTCTGATACCAAGAAAACTCTGTCATGCCCAGGAAATGCGGAAAATAGGGCAAATTTAAAACTTTTTACTCATTAATTACAATTAAGGGTGCATTCCTGTGCAGTGTCATACATCATCATAATTATCATGCCTCAGGATCTCATCATAATATAGTATATATTGTATCATATACATTACTCAATTCCAAGTTAATTAATCCTAATACATCCCATACAATGTTGTACATCAAGTGCCTGCAATTACAGTAATTATCTAGGTACATGAAAAGATAAGAGATACCTCAAAATACAATATATGGCCTGGAGCTCAAGTCCTCCACTAGCCACTACTCCGTACGTCGCAGGTCAACACTTTTTACTTAAAGAAATCTAGGGGGAAAGAAAACAGGGTGAGCTTCTAAATCGCTCAGTAAAGGGGGTAGGGGACTCATTTCATAAACCAAAATGCACATCACAAAATATTTATTTGTATGTGAAACTCATTACTCTCATTTGAAAACCATAGCATGAAAGTACTCAAAACGACATTCTCATGTCTGAAATCATGTGAAAACATGAAGTAAAAAGGCTCAGTCTAGAGCAATAACAAAGCATGTGAAAATAATGCGATAAATGCTTTCTCAAATACGTGATAAAATCACTATAAATATAATAATGCACGTGGCACAGCCACTAAACACACGTGGCATAGCCACTGATTTAAATTCACACGTGGCATAGCCACTAAACACACGTGGCATAGCCACTGATTTGGATTCACACGTGGCACAACCACAGAATAGGGTTTCACGTGGCAACGGCCACTAATTAGGGGTTCTCACGTGGCAACGGCCACCAATAGGGTTTCTCGAGTGGCAACGGCCACCAAATGGGGTTTCTCACGTGGCAACGGCCACCAAATGAGGTTTCACGTGGCAATGGCCACCAAATGGGGTTTCACACGTGGCAACGGCCACCAAGTATACGTGGCATAGCCACAGAATGGGTTATTCTCACGTTACCAGAACGGAGAAGAAATCGGGCTTACATGCTACCAGAGCAATGCCCGGTGTGTACTCAAAATTACACACCTAAGTCTTATCACACAAGACTGGTTTGCCTTCACGTAGAACTCATAGTGGTTTTTCTCTCATAAAAACTCATTTGAAAACCGTTTTGTACTCAACACAAAACATAATAAAACTGAGTTCCAACCGGTAAAACACGCACACATTTCTCAAATCTCGATATTGCCTTAACGTAGAGTCCAATTCATTACTCACACAAATTCAACGGTTTATAATGCAATTTCACACTCAGCTTATAAACGCATAAAACAATAGGCTCTAACCGGCTATAAAACCGTGTGCAATTATATCTCAACACAACACTCAACATGCTTGTTTTATAAACCACAAATCATGCTATAATAGTTT
The DNA here is from genome assembly GCA_033439115.1 of Firmiana major. Taxonomy (NCBI): domain Eukaryota; kingdom Viridiplantae; phylum Streptophyta; class Magnoliopsida; order Malvales; family Malvaceae; genus Firmiana; species Firmiana major. Next base: position 7,119,231 of record CM065909.1, read on the forward strand.
ACAAATCACATGCACAAATGGTTTAGTTTTCCCTTACCTCTTTGCACCTCGTATAGTGCAATCGTTTCCCCCGTATCACGGACTAGCCTCGCATTCCACTCTGGAACTCCCGAGCTGTCCAAACGATGTTAAAACATCAATACTCAATTATCTCATAAACCTCAATTCTCAAAAGTCGAGCATAATTGCTCATAACTCCTCAAATCTCTTGATTCTCGTAACTCTACCCCAAACTATACTCTCATTCACAACATCTCAACGTTCTACATTTCTCATGCCAATTTTCTATACTAATTCACCACATTGTCTAAATTTCTATTTATAGCTCAAATTCCCAAATTTGCTAAATATCATTATCAGTCCAACCACATTGCAATTTCTTCAATCCTTAATCATTTTTCAGCTATTTCAACACAATGACAACCACCATTATCATCAAAATCATCTCAAATATCAATATCGAGGTTTAGAAATTACCCAAAACTTGTGGAGAGCTTATCTCTTGCCTCGATTCGATCCGTCTTTCGATTTCCAAGTATGTTGTTCTCCCTTTGATGAGGAACAACTTTCCTTCTTGCCACAACTTCTGATTTGGCCAGAAATGGGTGCTTTGGATGAGTGAGAAAGCTAGGTTTCGGTGAACATGGGGGTTGGAAGAGAGAGAAAGTGAGATTGCAGGAGAAAAACAGGGGTTCCTTATATAGGCTGAGGGTAGGAGATCGATCTGGCTCTTGATGAGATCGATCTGTGTTTGAATTTTTGGGACGATTTGGGGCAATTTATGCCTAGGAGATCGATCTGTCGAGGGGTGAGAACGATCTCTTTATGGCTTTATGAGATCGATCTGCTCCTTGAGGAGATCGATCTTCTCCCAAACAGAATCATTTGGAGATCGATCTCTTCCTCATGAGATCGATCTTCTCTCAAACAGAATCATAAGGAGATCGATCCTCTTCCATTGGAGATCGATCTGCTCCTTAAATTCCTCCTTCCTTGTCATTTATAACTCACCAGATCGGTCTCTCCTTCTCCCAGATCGATCTGTCCTCATAGTTTCACACTTATTTTAAACACTTAACATATAAATCTCCAATCATCATTTCTCAATTCACTTAAATCAATAAATTACACTTCAAGTTCATATTACATAATTAAAATATGTCTGAAATTCTCAGATCTCACAGTTGCAACTGGTGCATTTTCATTCTTTAATGACTTTATTTATTTATAATAAAAATATGCACCCTAACAACCAAAACTTAATCTAATGGTTGTTACTCATTCTTATGAGGGATTTTTCGAAACCCCCCTTCCCCCCTTATACTTCCTATGAACCAAAAAATAAAAAATAAAAAATAAAAACATGCACCCTAACAACTAAAACTTAGTCTAATGGTTGTTGGACTATCCTTCTTTTATCTCATGTATTCTAACATTTGAGTCTTTTTATATTTTCTCATGTTCTTTGTGATTATGTACAAACAAGTTTTTCAAGAAAAACATTTCCATTTTCTGCAAATTGATTCTTGTAAAATCCTTTCGTGATGATGAAAGAATATATAAATTATTATTAAGGAAAAAAAATATGGTCCTATATAAAATAACTACACATAATTGTAATTGCATAATCCAAAATAAATATGCTACAACTAGCAATTCAAGCAATCATGCATAAAATTCACGAAGTAAATGCAACTTATCTGGTAATTCAATGAAAAGTCATTAACCTTCTTCTTTGGTTTAAAAAAAAAAAATCATTTCATCTTCTTCACACATCAGCCTTTCCTTCTTCACATCTTCAAAGTCATCTTCCTTTGGTGTTAGTAATGATGATAGACTCGGACCAAGCACTTATAATACCTCTTGATGCAGTATCTTGAAACTTATATTCAAAAGAAGTTCCAAGAATTTTTGAATCCTTAAGCCTGTTAAAAAATAAAATAAAACAAGAAGAAGAAGGAATAATTATGAGGTGTGAATTTTAATCACTTTCTTTAAAGATTCAAAAATCCACTATATAACCGAAGTTCTCAAACTCTCTCAAACACATGCATAAAACTTCTTATTAAAAATATTTATAATGACTAATAAATATTTTGAATAGACGTATCTTGCTCAAAAGATATCTCTATAAAAAAATTACATATTTTAGAAATCACTTTTGATCTAATTAAGCTCGTTTAGACTAGTCCTATCTATTAAAAATAAATTTCTAACAAATTAGTCTATTTAATATTTATTAGATACAACTTCTAATAACTTAAATTTAATTTTTAAACTTAACATTTCAAGCTACTTAATCATGAGTGGTGTCACTTACGGACGAATTATTTTTCAAGTAAGAGATACTTAAGTGCTTATTAACTATCCTAATGCTGGTTGTCTATATGCAGAGTAAATACACGGATCGATTGGCCATTCTTTATTATCTCCAAGTAGACGTAATTCTCACATTGTCAGTTAATTACTATAAATCATGGTGTTTTAATTTTTTTCATATTTATATATTATCATTTTTGAAAATAAGGCTTTAATCTTTACAATTTCAATTGACTTGGCGAAATAAAAGATGAAGGACAACGTACTTAAAAGTTTGAGAAATGGTTAATTATTGTTTGTCCCGCGTAATAGATACGATGGAAAAGAGAGAAGATAAATAATTGTGAAAAGTTCTAGACCCTTATCCGTAACGTTTGTTTTGTTGACTAGACATACTTTATTTTTATCTATAATTTTAACCTACAATTTTTTTTATTACTATTTCTCTCTTCGGAAGGCTAGATTCCTTTCCAAATATTTAATTTAATAAATACACATACATTCAAAATTAAATTGAATACCGGAATTTTAATATATATTTTTTCTAAAATAAAAAGTAGGGCCAATTCCTTGGACAGCTAATTCAATCTAATGAACCCAAGTGGATATTCTTGTAAATTCAATAAAGTTGGAGAACAGTCGACTATTGTTTTGCTATAAATAGAGGCGACTGAAGGTGCTTTTCCACTCCACTCACAAGCAGAAGAAAAATTACAAGAGTGTTCAAGATTTTTATCAACAACAATGAGCACTGCTGGTCAGGTTATCCGTTGCAAAGGTGATCAGCTTAATCCTTGGGTCATATGATCAAATTATATCCCTTGTTGTTGGGTTAAATTTTTCTTTCTATGCTCAAGGGGCTTTGGTGGTAAAACTTTCTGTGTTGCTACTTAATTCAACTTTCCATTTTATAGAATTAAATAAACAAAATAATTTGTTTTATGTTGAATTTGAAATTTGGTTGTGATTATTTTGATAACCAAAATTAATTCAATGATATTAGCTGCGGTGGCTTGGGAGGCGGGGAAGCCACTCTCAATAGAAGAAGTGGAAGTGGCGCCACCCCAGAAGGATGAAGTCCGTATTAAGATTCTCTTCACTTCTTTATGCCACACTGATGTCTACTATTGGGAGTGTAAGGTAATCCACCTTTTTTCCTTCATTCCCAAATTGATTTTATTTATAATATATAATTTTATTTGTCGTTGAAATAACTTTTTTTTTTAATTCTTTTAATTTGGCAGGGTTACACTCCTCTGTTTCCTCGCATACTTGGTCATGAGGCCTCAGGGTATACACAATACAAGCAATAACCACTTTTCAGTTTATATAATTAAGTTATTATAAATACATTATTTCCAAAAAAAAAGTTTCTATGAATAAATACATTAAATTAGTTACTTTTTTAAATTTTATTAACATAAAAATTAAACAATCATTTTATTTACCTCAAAAGATTAGCTCAATGATATAAAGCTTCACTGAATTATTGAGTGGGGATGTTCTATAGCAAGATATTCCGAGATTTAATTCTCATCACATCAAATTTCTTCAGATTAACGTGAACAATCATACTTACTGTAATAAGAAAACACATAGTGGATGAAAAAATTATTTTATCTAGTGATTTGAACTTAAAATTAAAGCAGTTAATAACATGTTCTCACAACTAATTTTATTACTTGTACTAATTTTAAATTTTCAACTTAAGAAAAATCTAACATTATTTTTGCTTCTATACCTTAAATTAAACATGGTTTGCCTTTTAAGCTTGTTACCATGCTTCGATTTAGTAAAAGATATTTGGTGTTGCTTAATCAGGATTGTGGAGAGTGTGGGTGAGGGTGTGACTGATCTCAAGCCAGGTGATCATGTTCTCCCGATCTTCACTGGAGAATGCAAGGAATGTAAGCACTGCCTGTCAGAAGAAAGCAATAACATGTGCGATCTCCTTAGGATCAATTGCGACAGAGGTGTTATGCTTGCAGATGGAAAAACAAGGTTTTCCATCAACGGGAAGCCTATCTACCACTTTGTTGGCACCTCAACTTTTAGCCAATACACTGTTGTCCATGTTGGCCAGGTTGCCAAGATCAATCCAACCGCCCCGCTTGACAAAGTCTGCCCTATTAGCTGCGGAATATGCACAGGTTTGAGCATGGTGGAGAAACTGATACATGACATTAATGACACTCAAAAGTGAGAAATTTGTTGTTTCACTAATATCTTTGTTTCTCTGCTTGTAGGTTTTGGGGCAACTGTGAATGTTGCTAAACCCAGAAAGGGTCAAACTGTTGCAATTTTTGGGCTGGGTGCTGTTGGTCTTGCTGTGAGTTGTTCTTGTTGCTCTTATAATTTCATTCTCTTGGCATTCGACAACCGGAGAAAATTGTAGGATTGACGTACGCTTTCTTGAAATTTAGGCTGCTGAAGGTGCAAGGATTTGTGGGGCTTCTCGGATCATTGCTGTTGATTTGAATCCCAGAAGATTCGAAGAAGGTAGCATCAGTTTAGCAGTTTTATTGTTCGGTTCCCTGGTTAAGATTACAAATTGATCATAATCCTTCTTATTCCTGCTGGCAGCCAAGAAGTTTGGTATTACAGAATTTGTGAATCCCAAAGATTACAAGAAGCCTGTTCAAGAGGTTGGTGCCAGCTTGGAAATTATTTACGATAGACAATCTATTAGAGACAAATAATTGTTCTATCAGGCAGGATTAACCTATTACTTCCATTTATAATTAGGTGATTGTTGAGATGACTGGCGGAGGAGTGGACCGCAGTGTGGAGTGCACAGGGAGCGTCCAAGCTATGATTTCCGCATTTGAATGTGTCCATGATGTAATTGGCTAATCCAAAACCTCTTCTTCTTAAAGAGAAATTATCCAAACCTCGCCTTCAATGATGCATAAATATGTTTCTTCAATTTCAGGGCTGGGGTGTTTGTGTGCTTGTGGGTGTGCCAAAGATCGATGATGCATTCAAGACTCATCCATTGAATCTGCTGAGTGAGAGGACTCTCAAGGGTGCTTTCTATGGCAACTACAAACCTCGCACTGATATTCCTCTTGTTGTCGACAAATACTTGAACAAGGTGATGAGTTTTTATATCCTGTTACAGAGAATTCCTTTAATTTCTTAACTATATATCCATAACTTTCTCCTGTATACAGAATATAATCAGAAGATGATTTTCTTGATGTTGCAGGAGCTGGGGCTGGATATGGACAAGTTCATCACTCACTCTGTTCCTTTCGCCGACATCAACAAGGCCTTTGATTACATGCTCCAGGGCATCGGTCTGAGATGCATGATTCACATGGATGCTTAGGGAACTGCTGCTCATGCATGGATGAAAACTGTCTTATTCCTGTGTGTAATAATATTTGCTGTGTGTAATATTTTTGTCCATTTTGCTGTGCTATCCTTGCAGTTTTCAAGAGTACTCTCATTAATATTGTGTACTGAGAGAGTAAATAAATTGTAGTAATATGGAGACGGTTATGAAATAAATTGCTACCAGTACTTAACTTTGGGCGGATCCTATTATTTTATTCGACTCTAACTTGATAAAATTAATGTGTAATATTTAAATATACTTTCAACATTTATAAAAAAATATATAATTAGGCTCTTGGTATTTAATTGTATAGAAATAAGTACATTACAATTTATTTTAAGAAAATTAAAACTTAAACGTTTCGGAATAACCGAATTAAGTATATCTTCATTAAATCCCTCTAACTATTGTTATTCTTGCACAAGTTGCAGCTGACAAATATACTGACATAATTTATATTGCCACATAAACGTGAAATTTTTTGCCACGTATAATATTTGTTGACGTAGATATATAATTTTTTTTCAAAATTACCATTTTTTAGGGTTTTTCATGATTTTTTCAGAAGTAAAAAGGCACTCTTGAAAAAAATTAATTTTGAAAAAAATTATTTATATCCACATCAGTAAATATTACACATTGTAAGAAATTTCACGTCATCTGATCACGTGGCGAGCCATCCCAACTTCATTGTCGGCTATCACTTGTGCAAGAATAACAACAATTAGAAGGATTTAATGAAAATATACTTAATTTTGTTATTCTGAAACGTTTAAGTTTTAATTGTTTAAAATAAAACGTAATAACTTTATCTTCATGCAATTAAACGTTGAGTGTTTAATTTTATTTTTTGATAAACGTTAAACGTATATTTTGGTATTAAGCCTTAAAAATAATGCAAAATAAATCTCTTCAGTGGTTAAGTCTGAGAAAAGATTTTTCAATCTTGAAACCCAATTGGTTCAACTGTTGAGAATATATTTAAAAAAGAAACTAATGCACTCCCTTTTTCTCATGCCTCACAAATGATGACGAATGTGGTACATTTTTTTCTTTGGTTACATAAATGAGGTACATTTAGTTTGTGGGTGTGAAGAGAAAAATATGAGTTCATATAGTGGCTTTCTATATTAAATATTTATTTGTATTTATTTTATTTTTAAAATATATTTAAAATATTAAAATATCAATGAAAAATCATGTTTTTCATTTTTTAGTATTAATTTAAGCAAATTGGGTTTAATGGACATTTTCATGATCAAATTGAGCCGATTTCCCAACAAAATTTTTAGGTGTCAATCAAGTGGTGCAATCCTATCCACGTATACTTATAATTAACATAAAATTGTTTTCTTATTTTTTTATCTTTTATGAGATTATATATTATAAGTACAATGACAATCACAATGTTTACCCTATGATGTGGGTAATAATAGAAAAAATGATCACGTAAACAAAATTGAACCAAGTAGTGGTGCATATATTTAAGGAAGCCCACTCGAGTGCCACGTGTCAACCAAGGACACGTGGCAAGATCCAACAGTAGACATGTGGTAAGACCAGCGGCTGTGTCAACTGCTAGGTCATGTAGTTCCCCAGTGGCTGGGTCAGCCACTGGGTCATGCAATGCCTTTAGCGGTTGGGTCATGCAATACCTAATGATTGACCCATCAGTTAGGTCATGCAATATTCAATTGTTGTGTCATGAGTCAACCATTAGACAAGTGTTGATTCATCTGGGTTTAACTTGGACGAAGATTGAAACCTTCATGCATTCAAGATCTTAAGCCTAAGCATGGATCCACTGGCCACTAAGGATGCTTACATAGACTAAATAAAGGGTTAATTATGTAATTAAACAATATACCACCTCTATAAATAGCTAATAGGTATGTTATAAGCTCAATTAATCACATTTTACATTATTGAGACTTTATCAAATCATCTACTGACTTAAATATCGGAGTGCGCACACAAGGAATAAACCCTTATGTCTCTCTCTTACTTTTCTTTTGCTACAGATATCTTAGTAAAGGAGCACGAAGATCGAGAATTCTATATCAACATCACATCATTGTTATTTTGAAGTAACAACAATTGGTGTCGTCTGTAGGAAACGCTTACAAAAAGTCACATTTTGGATAAGATGGTGAGAACACGGTCTATACTAGTGAGGAATAAAGGAGATGAAGGTTATGTGGGTTCCCCTGTCCATGGCTCTTAACGACGAACCCAAGAGAAATGGAAACAATCTGTGCCTATGGTTCTTCTTGTTGAATTTGAAGCCTTGAGGAGACGAAGCGAGGAAACTACCCAGGTGTTGCAGGCCATGGTCAATTTTTTCAAAGGTATTCTTCCACATATCAGTCTTCCTCAGGAAGTCCAAAATCTAATAGGTGGAACAAGCATTGGAAGGTGTGTAGCGAAAACAGCTGATACACAAGATCAGACCCAGAGGGGTATTCAGCCGCTAACCTAATATCCAAACCAAAGGGGGAATCAGCCACCAACTTAAAATCCAACCCAAAAAAGGGACTCAACCGCTGACCTAGGACCCAACCCAGGGGGACTTAATCTGTAAGACCCGAAAATTTGTAAATGTAACCTTTATGACTTGTGATGTATGAGCAAGTCACATTTAATGAAAAATACGAGGAATGAATATTTGAAGTTTGTAAAGTTGTATAGAATGAATATATGCAAGTGTTAAAGTGGATAGCAAGTGTAAGAAAGATATTTCCATGAGTGGAAAGTGACTATATTGAGTTTTGAATGGTGCTGCAAATGGAATGAAGTTGCATAAAGCTTTGTACTTCCATTTGGTTATATATTGTATACCTTTGGCTATACAATGAGTGCATACAAGTTTTAATGTATATGAAGTATGAATGGATGTCATTTTCAAGTCTTAAAGGAGGTTGGATGAGAAAATGAATATGGTAGCAAAATGTGTGAAGTTTGGTGTACGTTACTATAGAAAACTACAATAAAATCTAGAAAATATGAATGAGAGATCGATCTGGAAGAGCAAAAAATGCTCTTATTTGAGCGATGAAACAGGTCAGATTGATTTTCAATGGGGCCAGACCGATCTGCTAAGCATTCTGTGAAGAAGGAATCGATCCTTAGAGAGCCATATCGATTTTCTTAAGCTACTGACTTGCAATAGATCGATCTCATGCAAGAGCAGATTGATCTCCTTAAGGTTTTGTGTTGTGCAGATCGATCTCATACTAGGAGCATATCGATCTCATGTGGTCTGGAAGGTCAGTTTTGAGAGGAAAAAGTGTAGGGTAGATTGATCTCCTATGGTAGCAGATCGATCTCATAGAGACAGTTATATAAATACTGGACTTCTGCACTTCCGTTTGCACGAGAGAAACTAAGCAAAAGTGTAACCTAGCTAAGAAACACTAGAAAACTTCAGTTTGTGATCAGTTTTGAGTGAGGTGTAAGTGAGCAAAGTTTTCATTGACAAAAAGGAGAACAACATACTTGGAAACAAGAGATTGGAATCAAGAGTTGAGAGAGCGAGGAGGATTTTACCATTTTGGTGAAAAATGAAGGAAGTTTCAGTTAGGTAAGAGTTAGCGCACCTAGTTGATATATGTTAAAATAGGTGTATGGATGAGTAAATTGATATATGTTTGAAATGTTGGAAATGAAAGGCTAATGAAAAATCACCATGACCTTGATATTGGTGAGAAAATGAGGAAATGATGAGGAAATTGTGTTAACATTGATTTAATAATGGAATATGCATGTATGGAAGATTATAAGGTAATCTTATGAAATGCATAAATTGGAAATAAGGAGAAATGAATATAGTTATGTGAAAATGTTATTTTATATCATATATTGAAGAAAGTGATGAAAATTATGTGTTTAATTGAGATTTGGCAAATGAAATTAATATATAGAGATATATTAACGCCAATAATTATAACAGCTTCGAAAATCACATTGGAAGCTGATCGGACAGTAAGAGTGAGCAGAACCGATGAAGAGAGGTCACTTGACGTGATCCGAGGTAAGGGAATTTTGTGAGTAGCTAGAGATGGCTACACGTATTTCGAATAGAATTTTGATATTATATTCTATATGAATTCCCTTAAAGAGACATGTTGTTGTGATAGAGATAAATGAAAATAAGTGTATTTTATCCACAAATAGGGTGAAAATACCTAAAAAGCATGTTGTGATCCAAAATACAGGAGCTGCATGATAGAATGACTAATGCTTTCTTAATTATGTGAAAACAACACATTTGAGTGCATAGTTAATTTACTTGTGTGAAATGTGATTTGTATAGCCATCTATCAGGTGTTGTGTGAAAACCTTAAGTAATGTGATTTGAATAGCCATCTATCAGGTGTTGTGTGAAAACCTTAAGTGCTAGAGATTTCTCGCACTATATTTTGAGAGATGCATCACATAGTACTTGAGTGTTTACTCGTACTAGATTTAAATGCGATTTTATACATGTTAGAGTACTGGGAGCATAGCTCGTACTCAGTTTTGTGATTGATGCATATAGAGTATTGAGAGCTTTGCTCATACTCAGTTTTACATGATAGAGTACTGGGAGCATTGCTTATACTCGACTATTCATGATTTATACATGATATAGTACTGGAGCGATAGCTCGTACTTGATTTGAAAAGAAAATTATGCATTAACCTAGTGCTTGAGGTTACTCGCACTAGTATTTGATTTTTGAGATGCATATATAGTGTTTAAGAGGCGAGTGTTGATTGTGAGTCACACTCAAGATGCGCACTGTAGTATTACGTGATATGTAAGACATGTTAGCAAAACCGTGACGATTTCCACCGTGTAAACTGAGTGTCACACTGTTGAGATGTTCGCATATGGATTTAGAGATGTGGCATTATTTCCATAGTATGAGGGCTAAGACTTATGGCAAGCACCCCGACTATGATGTATTTCCATGGTGTGAGGGCAAAGACCTATGGTAGGCGGGGTCCATGAGGAGAGGGTCCATCGGTGCACGTTGTACTGTGCGAGTGGCATGGAGTACACTGTACCGTGTGGTGGAGCTGAGGAGTTTATAGCTGCCGGTTATGATGGACTGACCCCCTCCTATTACAGCAGTGATAACCCATACACCGAGATCTGTGTTGTCTGGGATTTCACCATTTTAGGATATGGCCATAGTCTAGGAGAGTATTGCATTTAGCTACTGAGTCTCGTATGATATATCACTTGTTTTCATGATACGGTTAGACTTGAGAGAGATAGGTCAAAAACCAGTTATTGAGTTGTGTTGCGAACTGCTATATTTACTGTGATTTTATGTAAATGGCATGATTTATATAAGGCATTTCAAAAGTATAAATATGCATTGTTTTGCATGAATGCCTCAATTTGATAACTCAGCATGATTTTAAGTACATGGAATTTAATATGTACTACTATTATATCAGTTTTGATTCATGTTTTGAGATGAGAGAAGGAAAGGCAAAGTCTTATTTTTAGTAGATAGTGCGGTTGTCTACTTATTTGCCTGATTTCCTTACTGAGCGCGTTGTTTGCTCATCCCTCTTTATTTTCCACTCTCTACAAATCATCTGCAGTAGATTGAGTCCGGGTGAGGTATAACATTCATTTTATCCGCTACCTATCCATCTTACGAGAGGTATACACACTTAAACATTTTGTACTAAGTAATGTAAAAGCATAGTTATGTAAACACTTGTACGGTCGGGATGTATATGTACAAACACTGTATAAGAGTTTATGTTATCGAAAAGAATACTAAATTTGATGTATATTGTGAATGAGTGTGAATGGGTGACTAATATCAAATCATAGCCCAACTATCGAGGAGAGAAAGGTAAGTAAGGTAAAAGTGAAAAAAATTTGTAGCAGTTTTTGGTAAGTCACAGATTGAGGTCGTGACAGAATGGTATTAGAGCATAGTTGGTCTGATGTGAGTCGGTATTAGTTTAGAAAAGTGTACATCCCTATACTACTGTGCTTGTTCAGTTATAATTTTGTATATAAGATGGGAATCAGACTAAATTACGGTTGTGAATGCAGGAATTTAGTCTATATGGTTAATACTAGCCGAGGTAGAGGGGTGAGAGGTAGGGCTCGAGGCCAAAGACCCGAGATGAGATTACTAGTCATGCTGAGGTACTAGAGACTGCTGAGGCATGCTTCACGAGGATTGAGCGTAGCCTAGAGATGCTAGTAGAGTTGTTGGCACAGACTAAGCCAGTTAGATAGGGACAGGTTACAGAGACTGCAATAGGAGAGACAGTTGCACCTGACACACCTGTACAGCCTGCACTTGAGATGCCATAGGCCGCAGATACTCTTACACCCCCACTAGTTTAGGATAGTAGTGGATTGAGATACAGGTGTGATTTGGATAGATTACGACAATTTGAAAAGCTTGGACCACCATCTTTTCGAGGGGTCAAGGACCTAGTTGTTGCTGAGGAGTGGATTGGAGAGATGGAGAAGTTGTATGGATTCTTTGAGTGTACAACTTTAGAGAGGGTCGCATTTGCTACAGTCCTACTGAAGGGAATGATAGAGCATTAGTGGAACTCTACCAAGCCTATATTGAGAGCCCGACATGTTGATATTAGTTGAGAAATATTTCTGGATGCCTTGAGAAGGCAGTTTATTCCAGATACAGTACAACGGAGGCTACAGGCTGAGTTCTTGGGTTGAGCAAGGGGAGTCTTTCAGTGGATGAGTACGAGACGAGATTTTTAGCCCTTGGAAGGTAAGACCCTGATACCATATACAGCGAGACTAGAAAGGTCCATAGATTTATAAATAAACTGAGACCGGTGCTACGGTCTAGATTGGTACCATTGGATATTGTACATATGATGAGGTAGTCTGCAGGGCGCAAATATGTGAGCAGGACTATGAGAGGAATACCTCTGAGTTCGAGAAGATCAGTCGGAGCCAAGAGAAGGATAGGAAGAGGCCGATTAGAGACAGAGGTTTCAGTTATTGAGGAGGGAGGAAACTCTTCGGTAAGAGACCATAAATAGAGGAGGTGCGAGAGAGACCAGTTAGACCTCCTACATACCCGGTTATAGTTCCAACAAAGGGTATTATGATTAGAGGATCGAAGCTTACTACTGATTAGTGCAGTAGATGTGGTAGATACCATGGTGGTAGACTTTGTCCGATGAGTCCTATGTGTTTTCGATGTGGGAAACCAGGACATATTGCTAGAGTTTACCCAGAGATGGTTGAGACTACCCCACAAAAAGGTAAGGAGCCTGAGAGAGCTCCAGTTGATATGTCTGCTCCGAAGAGGAGAGCGACGGTAGAAGAGAAAGGGAAACAGGTGATGGGATGAGGGCGAGTACATGCCTTGGACCAGGGGATAGCTGATGCTTATTCGGATGTGATTAGAGGTAACATTTTGATTTATGATTTAGAAGCACATGTATTGATTGATCCTGGTGCCATGCATTCATTTGTATCGCCTTCATCATTTGCATGTAAATTAGCAAAGCATGTAAAGCATACCACTTTAAGTAGGATGATGTTGATTAGTACGCCTATGGATAATAGTCAGCTAGCGGAGTATGTGTTGAATAATTGTAAGTTAAAAGTAGGGAAAAATGATATGACAGCCAATCTGATATTGTTAAGTATGAGTGACTTTGATATAATATTAGGTATGGATTGGTTATTTGTAAACCATGCTGTTTTAGATTGTTATGCTAAGACAATTTTGTTTCCTAACCCTAAAAAATATATTGCAAAGTTTGATGAAAAGAAATGAAAATAGTAGTTATGATTGTAATTGATAATGTACTATGCTGACTGAGAAATGAATATGTTGAAGGTTTTATTACGTACGTGGTTGATACGAATAAGGTACATCCGGAATTGACAGATATTCCTGTGGTTAAGGAGCTCCCCGATATCTTTTCGGATGAATTGCTAGGGTTACCACCAGATAGAGAGATGGAGTTCTATATAGATTTGGTGCCTGGTACTGAGCTAGAGGAGCTCAAGAGACAGTTGCAGGAGTTATTGGACAGGGGCCTTATCAGACCAAGTGTTTCATCGTGGGGAGCATCGATTTTGTTTGTAAAGAAGAAGGATGGAAGCCTTCGGTCGTGTATAGATTACCGATTGTTGAATAAGGCAACCATCAAGAATATATATCCTCTTCCACGTATTGATGATTTATTGGATTAGCTCTGGGGAGTGCAAGACTTTTCCAAGATTGATCTGAGGTTTGGGTATCATCAGTTGAGAGTACGGAGTGGAGATGTTCCCAAGACAACATTTAGAACCCGATATGGCCATTATGAGTTCTTGGTTATGCCATTCGGATTGATGAATGCTCCCGCAGCTTTTATGACTTTGATGAACGATGTGTTTAAGCCATATTTGGACCAGTTTGTTATCGTCTTCATCGATGACATATTAGTATACTCGAGATCCGAGGAGGAGCATGAGAGGCACCTCAGGATTGTATTGCAGACGTTACGAGAGCAGAAGTTATATGCTAAACTTAACAAGTGTGACTTTTAGTTGTCACAGATTTCATTTTTGGGACACATGTGTCGAAGGATGGTGTATCAGTAGATTCATCTAAGATTAAGGCAGTAGTTCACTGGGAACAGTCGAGGACAATCACCGAGATCAGGAGTTTCCTGGGTTTAATAGGATATTATCAAAGATTCGTTGAGGGATTTTTGAAGTTAGCTGCTCCACTGAAACGTCTAACTCGAAAGAGTGTAGCATTTGTATGGGATGAAGATTATGAGAAAAGTTTTCAGAAGTTGAAGAGTCGATTGACTATCGCTCCAATTCTCACTATCCCTACCAGCTCAGGAGGATTTTTAGTGTATACCGATGGTTCGCATTAGGGACTGGGCTGTGTATTGATGCAGGATGGGAGGGTAGTTGCTTATGGATCTAGACAGCTAAAGGTTCATGAGAAGAACTATCTGATCCAGGATTTGGAGTTAGCAGCAGTAGTGTTTGCGTTGAAGATATAGCGCCACTACTTGTATGGAGAAAAATTTCAAATTTTTACCGACCACATGAGCCTCAAGTATTTGTTCTTGCAGAAAGAGCTGAATATGAGACAGAGAAGATGGCTAGAGCTTCTAAAGGATTATGATTGTGAAATACTTTATCATCTGGGTAAGGCTAACATTGTAGCTGATGCTTTGAGTAGGAAGAGCCTTAGGATGGTATCGTACATGATGGTCAGGGAACATGAGTTGCTAGAGTAGTTTACTAGCCTCATTTTGGGAGTTGTGCCTTCTGACATGGATACAGACTGTGTGATTGCTACTCTACACTTGGAGCTGGATCTATTGGAGAGGATCGGAGTGGCTCAGTAGACTGATCCATATTGCATTGATTGGTTAGATGCAGAAGGGCACAGTGACTGACTTTGAGATAAGTTCAGATGGACTCCTGAGGTTTAAAAGCAGATTATGTGTTCCCGAGGACCTAAAACTCAGGAGATTGATATTTACGGAATCTCATTCATCGAGGTACACATTACATCTGGGGAGTAATAAGACGTATTAAAATCTTTGGAAGGTGTATTGGTGGTCAAGTCTAAAGAAGGGTGTTGTGAATTTCGTGGTAAAATGTCTTGTATGTCAGTAAGTGAAGGTAGAGCATCAGAAACCTGCAGGGTTATTGCAGCCTCTACCTATACCGACATGGAAATAAGAGCATATCACCATGGATTTCGTGATGGGTTTACCGAGAACTCGGAAGAATCATAATGCTATATGGATGATTGTTGATAGACTGACGAAGTCAGCCCACTTTCTAGCTATGAGAGCTACCGATATTCTGAGTACATTGGTAGAATTGTATGTACTTGAGGTAGTGAGGTTACATGGTATTCCAATGAGCATTGTCTCTGATAGGGATTCCTGCTTCACTTCCCACTTTTGGGAACATTTTCAAGAAGCTATGGGAACCCAATTGAGTTTGAGCACTGCTTTTCATCCTCAGACAGATGGGCAGTCAGAGAGGACTATACGGACCTTGGAGGATATGTTAAGAGCGTGTGTGCTGGATTTGAGAGGCTCCTGGGATGATCATTTGCCACTAGCCGAATTTGCCTAGAATAACAGTTATCAAACGAGTATCAGGATGGCACCGTATAAGGTTTTGTATGGCTGTAGATGTTGTTCCCCTATCGGATGGGAAGAAGTGGGTGATGGAAAGATATTTGCTCCTGATTTGGTTACACAGACCTCTGAGGATGTCTAGTTGATTGTTGAGAGAATAAGGACTGCTCAGAGTAGACAAAAGAGCTATGCTGACAAGAGATGAAGACCACTTGAGTTTACAGTTGGTGAGTCCGTATTTCCAAAGGTTTCTCCTTCTAAGGGTATAGCGAGATTTGGGAAGAGAGGTATGTTTAGTCCTCGCTATATTAGACCCTTTGAGATACTGGACAGAATGGGAGATAAGGCATACAGATTGGCTTTGCCACCAGATTTATCGAGAGTGCATAATATTTTCCACATTTCGATGCTGAGGAAGTATCATCCATATCCAAATCATATGATTTGGTATGAGCCATTGGAGCTCAAAGATGATCTGACTTATGTAGAGAAACTGATCTGAATATTGGATAGAAAGGAGAAAGTCTTGAGGAATAAGACCATCGGGTTAGTGAAGATTCTCTAGCAGCATCATACTTCAGAGGAAGCTACTTAGGAGCTAGAGAGTATAATGCAAGAGAAATATCCCCAATTGTTTAGAGACTAACTTGGTTCTAATTTGGAGGACCAAATTTCTTAAGGTGGGGAGGATTGTAAGACCCGAAAATTTGTAAATGTAACCTTTATGACTTGTGATGTATGAGCAAGTCACATTTAATGTTAATTATGAGGAATGGATATTTGAAGTTTGTAAAGTTGTATAGAATGAATACATGCAAGTGTTAAAGTGGATAGCAAGTGTAAGAAGGATATTTCCATGAGTGGAAAGTGACTATATTGAGTTTTGAGTAGTACAACAAATGGAATGAAGTTGCATAAAGCTTTGTACTTCCATTTGGTTATATATTGTATACCTTTGGCTATACAATGAGTGCACATAAGTTTCAATGTATATGAAGTATGAATGGATGTCATTTTCAAGTCTTAAAGGAGGTTAGATGAGAAAATGACTATGGTAGCAAAATGTGTGAAGTTTGGTGTAAGTTACTGCAGAAAACTGCAGTAAAATCTGAAAAATATGAATGAGAGATCGATCTCAAAGGATGAGAGATCGATCTGGAAGAGCAAAAAATGCTCTTATTTGAGCGATGGAACAGGTCAGATCGATCTCTAATGGTGCCAAATCGATCTACTAAGCATTCTGTGAAGAAGAAATTGATCCTTAGAGAGCCAGATCAATTTTATTAAGCTATTGACTTGCAATAGATTGATCTCATGCAATTGATCTCCTTAAGGTTCTGTGTTATGCAGATCGATCTCATGTGATCTGGAAGATCGATTTCGAGAGGAAAAAGTGCAAGACAGATCGATCTCCTATGGTAGGAGATCGATCTCATAGAGACAATTCTATAAATACCGGACTTCTTCACTTCAGTTTACACAAGAGAAACTATTCCATTCAAAAGCAAAAGTGTAACTTAAGCAAGAAACACTAGAAAACTTCAGTTTGTGATCAGTTTTGAGTAAGGTGTAAGTGAGTAAAGTTGTTATTGACAAAGAGGAGAACAACATACTTAGAAACAAGAGATTGGAATCAAGAGTTGACAGAGTAAGGAGAATTTTACCATTTTGGTGAAAAAGGAAGGAAGTTTCAGTTAGGTAAAAGTTAATGCACCAAGTTGATATATGTTAAAATAAGTGTATTGATGAGTAAATTGATATATGTTTGAAATGTTGGAAATGAAAGGACAATGAAAAATCACCATGACCTAGATATTGGTGAGAAAATGAGGAAATGATGAGGAAATGGTTTTAACATTGATTTAATAATGGAATATGCATGTATGGACTATTATAAGGTAATCTTATGAAATGCCTAAATTGAAAATAAGAAGAAATGAATATAGTTATGTGAAAATGTGGTTTTCTACCATATTTGGAGAAAGTGATGAAAATTATGTGTTTAATTGAGATTTGGAAAATGAAATGAATATATAGAAATATACTAACGCAAATAATTATAACAGCTTCGAAAATCACATTGGAAGCTGATCAGACTGCAAGAGTGAGCAGAACCGAGGAAGAGAGGTCACTTGACGTGATCTGAGGTAAGGGAATTTCGTGAATATCTAGAGATGGCTACACGTATTTCGAATAGAATTTCGATATTATATTCTATATGAATTCCCTTAAAGAGACATGTTGTTGTGATAGAGATGAATGAAAATAAATGTATTTTATCCACAAATAGGGTGAAAATACCTAAAAAGCATGTTGTGATCCAAAATGCATGGGCTGTATGATAGAATGGCTAATGTTTTCTTAATTATGTGAAAACAACACATTTGAGTGCTTATTTAATTGACTTGTTTGAAATGTGATTTGAATAGTCATCTATCAGGTTTTGTGTGAAAACCTTAAGTGCGAGAGATTTCTCGCATTATATTTTCAGAGATACATTACATAGTACTTGAGTGTTTACTTGTACTAGATTTAAATGGGATTTTATACATGTTAGAGTACTAGGAGCATATCGCGTACTCAGTTTTGTGATAAATGCATATAGAGTATTGGGAGCTTTACTCATACTCAGTTTTACATGATACAGTACTGGGAGCATTGCTCGTGCTCGACTTTTCATGATTTATACATGATATAGTACTAGAAAATAGAATTATGCATTAACCTATGCTAGAGGTTACTTGCACTAGTGTTTGATTTTTTAGATGCATATACGGTTTTTAAGAGGCGGAGTGTTAATTGTGAGTCACACTCAAGATACGCATTATAGTTTTACGTGATATATAAGACAAGTTAGCAAAATCGTGACGATTTTCTTCGTGTAGACTGAGTGTCACACTGTTTAGATGTTCGCATGTGGATTTAGAGACGTGGCATTATTTTCATAATATGAGGGCTAAGACTTATGGCAAGCACCCCGATTATGATGTATTTCCATGGTGTGAGGGTTAAGACCTATGCCAAGCACCTCTACCATGAGGAGAGGGTTCATCGGTGTATGTTATACCGTGCGAGTGGCATAGAGTACACTGTACCGTGTGGTGGAGTTGTGGAGTTGAGGAGTTTATAGCTGGCGATTGTGATGGACTGACCCCCCTCCTGTTACAGCAGTGATAACCCGCATATCGAGATCTGTGTTGCATGGGATTTCACCATTTTAGGATATGGCCATAGTCCAGGAGAGTATTGTATTTAGCCACTGAGTCTCGCATGATATATCACTTGTTTTCATGATACGGTTAGACCTGAGAGAGATAGGTTAGAAATCAATTATTGAGTTGCGTTGTGAACAACCATATTTACTCTGATTTTATGTAAATGGCATGATTTATATAAAGCATTTTGAAAGTATAAATATGCATTGTTTTGCATGAATGCCTCAATTTGATAACTCAGCATGATTTTAAGTACATGGAATTTAATTTGTACTACTATTATATCAGTTTTGATTCATGCTTTG
This sequence comes from Firmiana major, assembly GCA_033439115.1. Taxonomy (NCBI): domain Eukaryota; kingdom Viridiplantae; phylum Streptophyta; class Magnoliopsida; order Malvales; family Malvaceae; genus Firmiana; species Firmiana major. The sequence continues at coordinate 7,138,525 of CM065909.1, forward strand.
AGATGAGAGAAGGAAAGGTAAAGCTTTATTTTCAGTAGATAGTGCAGTTGTCTACTTGCTTGCCTAATTTCCTTACTGAGCACTTTGTTTGCTCATCCCTCTTTATTTTTCACTCTCTACATATCATCCGCAGTAGATTGAGTCCTGCTGAGGTATAGCATTCATTTTATCCGCTACCTATCCATCTTACGAGAGGTATACACACTTGAACATTTTGTACTGAACAATGTAAAAGCAAAGTTATGTAAACACTTGTAAGGTCGGGATGTATATGTACAGACAATGTATAAGAGTTTATGTTATCGAAAAGAATACTAAATTTGATGTATATTGTGAATGAGTGTGAATAGGTGACTAATATCGGATCACAGCCCAACTGTCGAGGAGAGAAAGGTAAGTAAGGTAAAAGTGAAAAATATTTGTAGCAGTTTTTTGTAAGTCACGGATTGAGGTCGTGACATAATCGCTGACTCAAGATCAGACTTAGGGTGAGAGTTAATCGCTAGCTCAAAATTTGACCTAAGAAATACACAATTGTTAATTCGAGATCAGACTCGGAGGATGAGTTAGCCACCCACCCTGAGGCAAATTTACAAGAAGTGTCAGTCACCTACTCAAGGGCACATTCAAAGGGAGAGCCAAATATAGACCTAGAGAAGGAGCTTATCTCTTACCCAACTGCAAGATCAATCTTTGGGACATAGGCAGGCCCGATACTAAGCACATGGTATAAGGGGTGTTGGGATGAGAGATTATGAAGTGAAAGGCCATTTGTCATAGCCACCGAGAGGTATATAACCATCAGATTCTAGAATAAATTTTACGTGGAACTCAGAGTACGATATGAAAACTGGAGTACAATTAGGGGCTTATAAGAATCCAGCTCCTGAAACTTGAGAAAAAGGAAAGAGGGCTTTTAATGATGATCATGATGACTCATCTAACCCGAGGGTGGTTAGAGCTCTTTTGCTTGCAAGAACAAAAGATATGAAATAGGTGGTAGAAAAGAATCCTGGAAAAGAAGTTGGTATCTTCGAAGGATAGTCAAAGAAGAAGAATACCTTTTGAGCATCCTATCATGGAAAAACCTTTGCATAAAAAATTCAAGGTGCCCCAAATATCAGCTTATTTTGGAAAAACAGACCCGTATGATCATATACAAAATTACGAGTCCTTAAAGCTTTTCCATGGTTGGGAAGATGAAATAATGTGTTGAACTTTCTGTCTTAATTAACGGGGCACACAATGAAATGGTTTAATGGGTCAAGAGAAGGCTTACTATCTTTTTTCAATCAATTTAGGGGGAAGTTTTGAAAGCTTTTATTGTAAACAGTCAGAGAAAGAAAGACACAATTTATCTACTTGCGCTGAAGCAAGGAGCTAAAGAATCCTTAAAGAATTATGTACACAGATTTTGAGATGGTACATTAAAAGTTTGGGACTTAAAAGCAGGGGTTGTCGTGGCAGCTATGTCACGACCCACTTTTCACTAAAAACCATTACAAATTTTTCATTTTCTGTTTATTACTTAATTCTTACCTTCCTCTCCTCGTGACCATCTTACCAATAGTTGGGTTATGATTCGGTGTTAGTCCCCTTACACTATTTACCATTCTATTTTCAAATCACATTTACATGTCAGAATCCTTCACATCATTACTCATTCCGTTTGTACAATCATTCAATCATTTATTTACAATCATTACACTTTTCATTTCTTGTCAAAACTTACGGTACACTTTTCAGGGTTGGAAACATCACTATCTTATAATAGCAATATCAACTGCATAATTTGTATCTGACCAGTCCATTCACCATATTACATCATAATCATTCGCATTCAATTGAATGAGATCGGCTGACGTATCCTTTCCTCCCACTTTCAACTCACAAATCTCTACATACATATTCAGTTAGCTAACTCTCCTTCATTGGGGTGCTAACTATCAGCATTTTGCCTAAGAGTATAGGCTTCACATCTTTTACTAACTTATATGCTAACGAAGGCGATATGAATAAATGCGTGGCACTAGGATCAGTTAAAACAATTGCTTTAATATTCACAATTAGGGTGCTACTTTCCACCATATCAAATGAAGCATCAGTAGTGTCCTAATCCATGACATACACTCGCCCTTGACCAACAACCTATTTCCCCCTTCTCTTTGGCTGTGGCCTTATTTTTCGGTGTAGAGGTATCAATAGGGGCTGTCTCTGGCTCTTTGCTCTTCCGTGGGGCAGTCTCATTCTGCTCTGGGTAATCATTCAATAGATGGCCTGTCTTACCTCTCTAAACTTATGTTTTAGTCAATAAGATGTGAGGCTTACTTCTGTGGTATCTACCACACATCCTACACTACTCAGTAGCAGGTCGGGGTTCTCTAATCACAATACCCCCTTGTAGGCGTTAGAACTAGATACACTGAGGCTTACCAATCATCTTACCCCATGACTTATCAAATTTAAATCTCTTACCAAATGGCCTATTCCCCGCTCTGACACCTCTGTTATCCACTATTCTCTTTTTATCTCTATTTTAGCCATTGCTACCTTTCCCAAACTTAGAGGCGTCCAATCTCATAACCTTATTCACACCTTGTGATCTGCGCACTGCCTTATCGTAGGTAAAGATATCTAACGGGGCCAATCAGACTCTGATAGACGGTCTAAGCCCTTCTATGAACTTACAAACCTGTCAACTCTTATTGTTCACAGTGTCGGGGTCACACTTGCCCAGGGATATAAACTGAGATTCATCTTCGTCAATCGATCTATTCCTCTGGGTCAGAGTAAGGAACTCTATCTATATATTCCTTTGAACAATGTTAGGAATATACTATCTCTGGAATGCATTCAAAATTATCTCTTATGTCAGCTCGAACTTCCACCCATGCTCCAACTCGCCCTCCAACATAAACGTATCAAAAGTCACTTTCTTGGTTGACATACACCAATAGAACCCGTGCAACTTTGCTATCTCTTTCATCTAGTCCTCAACAGTTATTGGGTTCTTTACCTTGCTAATTATCGGTGGTCTAAACTTTTAAAACTGCCTTAACCTAACCAGCTCATAGTCATATTCCAAATCATTATCGCTTGGCTATTGAGTTGCAGGCGAAGACGTATCCTAAATCGGTGGGGTGTTAGAGTCTCTGTGCAGCTGGGCCTTGTTAGCCCTCAACTCCCTGCATAGACTGAGTAAACAACTCCAAAATATTCTCCACTCTTCGTTACAACCTCGTAAAGAGTGTCTCAATATCGTCCGATCTCATTGTGGGACCTTGTAAGGCATGCTCAACATCAGCCTCCACCTCAATCTCACTGTGAGTCTCATGTGATGACTCAGTATGACTCTCAAGCCTACTTCTATAGCCTCGAATACGTGTACTCGCCCCTCTACCATAGCGGCTATCCGTTATAATGACTATATTCTTGCATTCGAAACCAAATTCTTAGCTTCAATTCCATCTCGGAATACACAATTGTATCTAAACAATGCACAGCACATGGGGATGTAAACTTCCTTAACCACTAACACCGACTCATATCAAGCCAACTTAGCTTTAATATCACCTCTGTCACGACCCACTTTTCACTAAAAACCACTACAAATTTTTCATTTTTCGTTTGTTATTTAATCCTTACCTTCCTCTCCTCTTGACCATCCTACCAACAGTTAGGCTATGATTCGGTATTAGTCCCCTTAACTATTTACCATTCCATTTCCATATCACATTTACATGTGAGGATTACTATTCTTTGACTTTAACTAAATACATTCATAAATGTATTTACATAACATTACATCCTCGATATGATACCCATGTACAGTACTGTGCATTTACATGTTCAGATACAAAAACTATACAAGCATGTATACCTTTTTCTCGATGGGAAACAATAGACAACGAGAATGCAAGACCACTTCCGCTCTCGTTCTACTGAAAGTACTATGTAAAGGGGGAAAATGAAAGGGTGAGCAACCACACGCTCAGTAAGGCAATTATGCAAGTAAGTAGATAACTACACTATCTACATGAACATAATGTCATGCCTTAAAATCGTTCTTTCTAAATATCATGCCGAAAAACCCGAGCTCATGCATACACTTATGCAACATACATGTGGAAATCATGCTCGAAATCGTAAACACAAGCATTTCATGTAAAACATTTCATTTCATGAATTTATAGTTAAAAGCATGGAAACCACATTATGCTATTTCATTTCAATCACATCATGTAAAAACACGTCACTTCAATTCAATTCAAACCAAATCACAAATCTATCAGGACTCAACCCCTCCCTTTGGCTATCCTAATCCACATGAAACCATTTAAATCATGTAATTACATAAATCGGGTAACATTCGAGACTAGGCAGGAAATCATGGTAACTGTACAGGACTATAGCCATATCCAAGTGATCCCAGTACCTAGTGTGCGGGGCATCACAACTTCGTGGACCCACATGGTCTAGGGTGCCTGCCATAGGTCTTATCCCACATCATGGTCCGGGGGTGCTTGCTATAGGTCTTATCCACCCTATGTCTAGGGTGCCTCCCATAGGTCTTATCCCACACCATGGTTTGGGGCTGTTTGCCATAGGTCTTATCCACCCTATGTCTGGGGTGTCTACCATAGGTCTTATCCCACATCATGGTCTGAGGGTGTTTGCCATAGGTCTTATCCAACCTATGTCTAGGGTGCCTTCCATAGGTCTTATCCCTTATCATGGTCCAGGGGTGCTTGTCATAGGTCTTATCCACCCTATGTCTAGGGTGCCTGCCATAGGTCTTCTCCCTCATCATGGTTCGGCAGTGCCTGCTATAGGTCTTATCCACCCTATACCACATCGGTAACCAACTCATGTCTCAAAATCCACGTGTGAGCATCTCATCTGTGTGACACTCAGTCTACATGAGGTAATCAGCATGATTTAAATCATGTCATGTCTATCACATTAAAACTACAGTGCGCGTCTTGAGTGCGACACACAATCAGCACCCCGCTTAAACACTGTCTTATGCATATCACAAAATGAACCGCTAGTGCGAGTAACACTCCAGCCCTAGGTCATGCATAGTTCATATTTCAAATCAAGTACGAGCAATCGCTCCAGTACCATGCTATGTATAAAACTCATTAAATCAAGTACGAGCAAATGCTCCAATACTATGTCATGTATAAACCATGTAAAACTGAGTACGAGCAACTCTCTAGCACTCTATCATGCATAAATCACATAAAAATGTAGTACGAGCAACGCTCCAGTACTATAATATGCATCTCATGAAAATCTAGTGCGAGTCATACTCCAGCATTAATTTATGTGGAAAACATATAAAATCAAGAGTGAGCAGTGCTCTAACACGATTTGATCTCACATAATTCGATAGATGGCTCTTTTAAAAATGGATGATTTCTAAATATAAAAATCAGCACCATAAATTGTGCTATTTCTCATCATCCATGAAAACATTAGTTCATCTATCTACTCTTCTGCTAAACAGCAGTAAAAACACTCAAAAACAAGTTTTCCATGCATTTTACAACTTTTCACAATTTCCATAAATTAACCTTTAATAGGGGTAAATTGGTAATTTACCCATATCGGGTCTCTATAAATTTTATTCATTTTCTAGAACCCTCAGACATTTTAAGTCCCTGTAAATACCCTCAAAAATACGTGCAGATATCTCTAACTACTCACAAAATTCCCTTACCTCAAATCATTCTGATCACTCTGCCTTTTCCATCGCTACCAATCACCCGATCCGTTTAGGGTATGTTCTCTGGAGCTACAGATAATCATTTTGTCATGACCCTCTTTCATCTAAAGTCACTATAAATTTTATTTTTTTTTGCTTTATTTGTTAACTTACCCTGTCGTGAACAATTTCTTACACCAAATAGTTGAGCTATGATTCGGAGCTAGTTACCTCTTACCAAACACAATATCACTTAACATTTATATACAATAACTGTAGACACTTAAATTTCTTACATTAACTTCATTAATTCATACATGTCTACAAATGTTTACATCCCCCAGAATTTACATTTCCAAAAGTATTACTGTGTTGTACTTTTTTAGATACAAAATGATAATAATGTGTATACCTCTCAGCGATGGGCAGCAGCGGACACTGGGAGTGCAAGTCTATGCTTGCTCTCAACCATTATGGATACTTTGGGGAGATAAAAAATGAAAGGGTGAGTAACCACATGCTCAGTATGGAAATAATGTAAGCAGGTAGATAGCTACACTATCTACGTGCTTATAATGACATGATATCAAAATCATTTACATCTTGAGCATGAGGTAGATCAAAACCATGCCACATTAATAAGTATTTAATATATGAAAAACTCATAAAAGCAGGAATGATATCAAATGAAAATTGAACATATATCCCATGCTCATCATATCAAAGCTCATCACAAATCATTTAAATCAAATCTAATCCCGCCCTTTGGGAATACCATGTGCATAAAATCACATTTCCTTTTAAAACCAAATCACGGGTGTCACCCCTCTTTCAGGTCAACCTAAGTCTATCAATAAAACATAATAGCAAGTAAGGCATGTAGGTTACATTTCGAAAACAATTTAGGAATAATGCCCATGTTTAAATCCCTGTGATCTTAAGCTACGCGAATCTCGGTGTGCAGGGCATCACAACTGCAACGAGAGGTGAGGTTAACCCTTCTCGTGTAATAACTCAACCAACTAGTCATCAAAACTACACGGTACAACGTACTCCATGTGATATACACGGAACAACGTACTCCGTGAACCCACACGGTCTAAGGGTGCCTGCCATAGGACTTAGCCCACATCGTTTTCAGGGGTGCCTGCCATAGGACTTAGCCCCATCATGGTTCGGGGGTGCTTGCCATAGGTCTTAGCCACCCTATACCTTGTCGATATCCATCTCATGTCTCAAAACACGCGTGCAATACATCATCTCACTATGAAACATAATCTACAGGAGGTGACAACACGATTTTCTATAAAACATGTCAAATCCTTATACGAGCAAAGCTCCAATACGACTTTCATGCACAGTAAATCAGTAACACCTAGTGCGAGCAGGGCTCCAGCACTATTAGTATAAATCAAAGCAATAAAATCCAGTGCGAGCTAAGCTCAGCACTATTTGCACTCACATAAATATGATAGGTGGCTCCAGTTAAAATATCAAGCATGTTCAAGGATAAAACTTAGCACATGAATCGTGCTTTTTCATGCAAACACATAAAGCAATAGCTAACTTATCCTCATTTCATTCATATTCAAACATTTTATCATGAAAACATCAAAGTCATGAAAACACATGCATTTTGGATCCTTATTACCCCTTTGATTAAATTCTTGCTAAGGTAAACCTATATTTTCTTTCCTTCTTTTTGGAACCTTTCATAAAGATTCTAAATGCATTATTAGATAGCTAGAGAAATTCACGCCCTATAATTCCCCTCAAAATACGTATAGCTACCTCTAGGCACTTACAAAACCCCCTTACCTCAAATCACGTCGAGCGTAGTATAAGTTCCACCGTTAAAAGCTCGTTCAATCTGATTTGCTCCTAATCCGGTCTCTAGAGCTGCAAACATTCATCAATCACTTCATCACAATCGATATATCTTATTGGACCTTATAGTATTAAGCTTGGTTCATTTTCGCATTTGGACAACATTGTGTCGTTCCTAATCAATTTGGCTAGTAACCAACTTAGTTATCAAATCAAACACTTGATTTGCATGCTTAAACCTTAGTTCCTCCATTCATTCATGCATATAACATTATTAACACCTTTGTATAACCCATTTATCATCAACTCAACCATATCATATCTTCTCACACATAACCCATTCTAGGTTATGCTTAATTTATCACATTCTAGGTGTTTTCCTCCAATAATATATATACCAATCTACTTCTAACAACATCTTATTATACATATTTAGAGTTGGTGTATCGAAAACTCACCTAACTTGACTTTTCCCTTATTCGAAATTGGTAGATCCTTTTGCTCCTTCAATTCAAGAAGTTGAGTTTTGATTCCATAGTATGTTGTTCTCCTCCTCAAAGTGAACAACTTTGCTCTAATAGCTTTTTCCCAATTCTTTTTGGAGGGGAAGGTATTCTAGAGAGAGAAAGCTTATTTTTTTACGTAAAAATGGAGGGAAATTAGTTGATTTGCTGAAGAGTTGAGGTTTGGCAATCGGTTTTTTATTGATTGAGAGTGAGGAGATCGATCTAGTAGGGTAGGTGATAAGTTGCATATTATACATATTAATTGTCATATTTTTTCATGATTTAAATTATTTTATATGCTTAATTTTTGGATTTGACTTATATTTTCTATTTTGTTTTGTAGATGAAGGAAAATGGACAAAATGGATAAAAAGCTGCAAATTCTGCTCAAATCACAAAATCAGAAGAAATCTTGGAATTCAAGTCAAGATCTATCACTTGTAGTTGAAGTTGACTTAAACAGTCTAAAGATGGCAAGTGGAAGATTTTAATTATTAAGGAAAAGATATGCAATTACTGTCTTGGCAAGTGGTGGAAAAAGGAAAGAAGTTTAATTGTAATCAAACTCAATCAGAGAACTTTCCTTTGGAAACATATTCTGGGGCTAGAATATTTAGTATTTATAGACTAAGTGTGGCTAGGGAGATCATGCTGAGGAGCTGAATCTTCATATATTTTTATTTTCTTTTGTGTTTTTTTCTTTGAACTTATGGCTTGCTAAATTTTTAGTCTAGCCAAAGGATAATTAAAGTTTGGGTTTTTCAAGAATTGTGAGATCTAATTAGTTTTATATTGTTCTTTTATATCTTTATTATTTATATGTCTTCTGTTCTTGTTTAAATTATTGTTTTGATTGATTGTGCAAAAATGACCCTTTGTTCAATTGTCAGGATAATATATCGCCAATTAGAAACCTGAATTCGTAATTATTTAGGCATTCTAATATAAGTGGTAAATAACATAATTGATTTCAGACAAGATTTCAATTCTCTGTTAAGAAGATATATAATCTAGCTTAAATGAACCTACATGTGTGTTTGTTGGTTAGAATTGGTAGTCTCTCTAGTTTTCAATGCTGTTGGTAAATTAAATCTTAAGATCGTATCTAAGGTTGTTTAACTGACAAGAGAAATAATTAGAAATCGTATCCTGATTATCGAAGAAATAAGGAGGGATAGGTTATTATGTCGTACCAATAACCATAACCAATTTGGTAAAGATTAAAAGAATTTATTTTTGCATCAATGATCAATTCCCTGAACTCATTCTAAAATTATTCCTTTGGTTGGATGTTCTCATTATATTGATTTTCTCCAATTATTTTATATAGCGATTTTACTTGCCTAGATTTTAATTTAATTTTTATTTTCATTTTCCCAAAATCCCCATTTTACTTTTTAATATTTTGCAGAAAAATAAATCTTACAAATCTCTTGGGAAACGACCTTACTCAACTATACTGCAGTTTTAATTTATTTTGTGTAGGAATTATTATTGTTGGTCTCGACAACCACCAATTTTTGGCGCCGTTGCCGAGGATTGGTTTTTAATTAGATTTATTTTGATGCCCCGTTCTTTTCGTGCAGGTGAATTAATTTCATACGATCCTGAGATTGAAAAGACAACTAAGAGGAATAGGAAGGAAACGAAAATTCAAAAGGCACAGGAAGTTACATCTTCATCCCCTGGACTGAAGTTAACACTTGAATTGATCAACTCATCAAGTGATTCTGAGACTGAAAAAATAATGGCTGAAGAAGAGCAAACTTTAAGGCAGTTGGCTGCACCACCTGTCAATCAACAACCCCTCTGCATTCATTACCTGACTTTGCAAGCAGATTTTGAGTTAAGATCGGGTTTGATCCATTTGCTTCCCAAGTTTCATGGTCTTGAGAATGAAGATCCTCACAAGCACTTAAAAGAATTTCACGTGGTATGTGCAAGCCTGAAACCACAAGGAGTTACTGAAGAACAAATCAAAATGCGAGCATTCCCGTTCTCATTAGCTGATAGAGCAAAAGATTGGTTGTTTAATTTACCTTCTGGTTCTATAACCACGTGGACTGAATTGGTGAGATTATTCTTAGATAAATTTTTCCCTGCTTCAAGAGTTGCCAGTATTAGAAGAGAGATATGTGGAATCAGGCAGCAAGACACTGAGACTCTTCATGAATACTAGGAAAGGTTTAAGCGACTCTGTGCAAGTTGTCCTAAACATGGGATTTCTGAACAGCTCTTAATTCAATACTTCTATGAAGGAATGTTACCCATGGAAAGAAGGATGATGGACGCAGCCAGTGGAGGTGCAATAGTGAATAAGACTCCTAGAGAGGCTAGAGATTTGATTTCCACCATGGCTGCTAACTCCCAGCAATTTGGATTCAGACAAGATACATCTCACAGAAGAGTAAATGAGGTAAATACACATTCTCTGGAAAGTCAAATAGCTAATCTAACATCTGTTGTTTAACAATCGGCTATAGGAATGGGAAATGTACAACAAGTTAAAGCCTGTGGAATTTGTTACTGGCCACCCAACTGACATGTGCCCCACACTTCAAGATGAACCTCATGAGCACGCAAATGCAGTTGGTGGATTTTCAAGTCCACCACAAAAGAATCACGATCCATATTCGAACACTTATAACCCAGGGTGGAGAAATCATCCCAACTTTAGCTATGGAGCAAGGCCTTATTTTCAGAATTTTCAATATAGTCAGCCTGCTCCACAACAACAACAACATCAGCCATCCTCAAGTTCAGGTACGTCTCTTGAAGAAATTGTTAAATCACTTGCAATTAACACACAACAATTTCAACAAGAAACAAGGACAAGTATCAAGAAGCTGGAAGATCAAATGAGTCAGCTAGCCACTTCTGTGAGCAGACTGAAATCTCAAGGAAAATTGCCCTCACAAACAATTATCAACCCTAAACAGAATGTTAGTGCAATGACCTTGAGGAGTGGAATCGAGGTAGGGGAGTCTAGCAAGACAACCCGGAAGCGCATTCCAGAAGAAGAAGCTGAAAAGGAAGTTACTACATCCAAGCCACAGTTGGACCACCCTAAGGAACCTAATGGCGAGAAACAAAAAGTTCTTACACCAGTTCCTCCTTTTCCTTATAGATCATCTAAATCCAAAAAAGAGGAGGAGGAAAAGGAGATTTTTGACATCTTTCGCAAGGTTGAGGTAAATATCCCTTTACTTAATGTAATTAAACAAGTACCTCGATATGCCAAATTTCTCAAGGAGCTGTGCATCAATAAGAGGAAATTAAAAGGTAATGAATTTGTGAGCATGGGTGAGAATGTTTCAGCTGTCCTCCAGAAAAAGTTACCTCCTAAATGCAAGGATCCAGGTATGTTTACTATCCCTTGTAAAGTAGGTAATCTTAAAATCGAAAGAGCAATGTTAGATATAGGAGCTTCAATTAATGTCATGCCTCTGTCTATTTATAAATCTTTGAATGTTGGACCATTAAAAGAGACTGGTGTGATTATTCAGCTAGCTGATAGATCTAACGTTTATCCTGAAGGTGTTCTAGAGGATATTCTGGTGCAAGGAAATGGATTGATCTTTCTTGCTGATTTTTATGTGCTTGATATGGAGGATGATGACTCATCTAGATCTTTAATTTTGTTAGGAAGACCTTTTCTAAAAATATCTAGGGCTAAAATTGATGTGTATGATGGTACACTCACAATGGAATTTGATGATGAAATCATTAAGTTTAATATTAATCATGCCTATGAAAGCTCTGTGATTTACAAGGAAGAGATAAAGGCTTTTCATGATCATATAGTTCCCAGGAAAAATTTTTATATTGGTCAGAAAGTTAAACTATCTCATTCTAAATTAAAAAATATTTCCTAGTAAATTTCGTTCTAGATGGTTAGGCCCTTATGTTGTTACTAATGTGTTTCCTCGTGGTAAAATTGAAATTCAAAGCTTGGATACAGGTCAGATCTCTAAGGTCAAGGGTGTCACGACCCAATTCCATTCTCTTTAACCGAAAATCACTAAAAAATTTTCGCGTTTTACTGTTACCTTACCCGGTCGTGAACTAACTCACCACACACTATTGGGCTATGAGTCAATAATAAACTCCACATCTCATTCATTCTCAGTTAAATAAAACGATGTCATACATTTGCATTTAATCTTGTACTTATACAAAAGCATGTTTTACTGACATCTACATCCCCCATAATTACAACTCAAAAGAATACTGTGCTTTTACATTGTTTAGATACAAAAAGAATCACTGTGTATATACCTCTAAGCGATGGAGATGCAGCGGAGTCCAAAATACCACGCCTCAGTCCTCACTGGGCTACTATGCACGCTCTGTAGGGGGGAAAATAGAGAGGGATGAGCAACCACACGCTCAGTAAGGCAATAATGCAAGCATGGTAGATAACTACTCTATCTATATACTGATAGTGTTATGCATAAATCATTTATGGTAGGAGCATGAGGAATAAAACTATGCCATATGAGTATACATATATATCATGTATCAAAATCATGTACATTGGCATATAAAACATGGTAAAAACATCATGTATAAATCATCTCATGCTCGATCTCATTTAAATTCATAAAAGGGCAATTCATTAAGAAACCTCCTTTTTAAACCCACGTCATAAAACTCTTTCTCAACACGTACAATCACATCACATCAATTCACAATCACAACCTTATTTTCATTTCACAAATCAAATCCACGAGGCTCGACCCCTCCTTCGAGTCTACCTTAAACAATCACAATCACACTTAGAGATTTAAAAATCATGTGGTAGTAAGTAAATCAAGCAAGGAGATAGGTTACTATATCTCAAGTGACTACATTGGCCAATCGTCACATATCATCCCAGACCACACGGATCCCGGTGCGTGGGGTATCATGCTGGTACGAAGGTGGGTTAGTTCTCCGCTAGACTTTCTCAATTCAAGTAACCACCACGCGGTACATCGTACTCCATGTGATATACACGGTAGATCGTACTCCGCGGACCCATAACATGGTTGGGGGTGCCTGCCATAGGTCTTATCTACCCCATGCCAAGTGTAACCTTTATAGTCTCAAGAGCGCGTGGGAGTAACCTCAATACCAGGTCCTAGCCCCTCATGGCCTTGCTCGCCCCTGTTGGGTTCCCTGATTCAGGTCCTAGCCCCTCACCCTCACCCTACTCAAGAGGTCTGTTAGGCCTGTTGGGTTCCCTGAATGGATTATGTCAGGTCCTAGCCTCTCACCCTCACCCCACTCAAGAGGTCTGTCAGGCCTGTTGGGTTCCCTGAGTTAATTCGTATCTCTCACCACGGCCTCATACATACCACAGTGTGAAAACTAGCGCGAGCTACGCTCTAGCGCGAATTCATGCATCAAAACCAATCACTTCATACGAGCAACGCTCTAGTACGGCATTTATGCATAAAAATATGAAGAAACCATGTACGAGCATAGCTCCAGTACGGTTATATGCATAAGAAAAACCACTCAAATCCTCGTACGAGCGTAAGCTCCAGTACGGTTTATAAACATCATCACAATTCAGATCAAAGTGCGAGCTAAGCTCAAGCACGTATCACACAAGTGAAAACATAAAAATCTAGCACGAGCAAGGCTCTAGCGCGATTTATGTCATACAAATACGATAGGCGGCTCATACAAAATCAAACAATCCCGGCAATCGGGTTTAGCACTCACAAATGCTTTTCCACAACATCAACAAAACACTAGCCGGCCCATCTACAAGCTTGCTTAAAACCAAGCAATTTCGTTTTGAAAAACATCAAAACATTATATTTATGCAATTATTAGCCTTACTATCCCATTTCATAAAATCCACTTCAAAACCAAAATCACGCATATACTCATCATCATTCACGAATACCATCAATCATTTACTTGAGCAACCATGCATTTCATAAAACACCCAATATTCACCCACAAGTACAAAGTACGAGCAGCTACCTCTATATACTCACAAAATTCCCTTACCTGGAATCGCGATGCGTGATTCCACTTCCTTAAGCTGCTTACTCGTACGGTTCGATTCGTCTTCAACGAACTCTTCGGGACTGCACAAAATCGTATCCCGCATTATATTCGATCCATATAATATGACATCGTGCGTTCACTATAGTCAATTCGACCTATAGTTTTCTATTAATGCTTATGAGGCCTCGTTTCATTACTTTACCCAAAACTCGAGTCTATGGATCTTCTTAGGCCTATTAACTTATTCCGAATCGATATTAAATCGACATTAAGCTCATAGTGTTCATATTTCATGAATTCCCTCACTATGGCATTTATCAAGCATATACATACTCATTTTCATAATTCCACTTAAACTCACATTATAACTCCACATAACCATTCCAAATCACCCACATTACTCATTTAACAACTTATCATAACCCATAAACCACCAATTCCCCAAATCATACTTTCTCACACTATAGGCATTCCATTTTCTAGGTTACATTAGTTTCTAACACAACCTAGGTGTTTCCATCCATACATACTCATGCCAAACAACTCCAAAGTCAATTAAATAGACAATGTACTTGGATTGGAGTGTTAGAATCTTACCAAATATGATTTTTCTTCTTTCTCCAAATGTCAATGCCCTTATCTCCTTCAATACCCACAATGGGATTTTGGGTTCCAACTATGTTGTTCTCTTCCTCAAGATGAACAACTCAATGTCTAATGGTCTCCCCTCAATTCTTGCTGGAAATGGCTGATTTTAGAGAGAGAAAGTTAGGTTTTTGGGTTAGAAATGGAAGATTGGTGTTTTTCCTGAAATTTCCAGATTTTCAGCCCTCCTTATATAGAAATAGCTTGAGGAGATCATCTGGTCCAAGAGGAGATCGATCTGGTCCCCTTAAATCCCTCTTTTTCACGACATTTTTAAGCATGAGATCGATCTGTCGAAGCATGAGATCGATTTGTTGAAGCATGAGATCGATCTGGTCCCAAACAGAGAGCTAAGGAGATCGATCTGGGTGCTTGAGGATCGATCTTTTCATCATAGAATGCTTAGGAGATCGATCTGGCCCCATTGGAGATCGATCTGCTCTATTCCATTGCCCAAATAAGAGCATTCTGGCTCTTCCAGATCGATCTCTCATCCTATGAGATCGATCTGGCCTTCATGTGTTCTAGATTTCCTGCAGTTTCCTTGCTGCAACTCACACCAACACATCCTTAATCTGCTGCCATGGCCATTTTCTCATCCATCCACCTTTATAACTTGAAAATGGCATCCATTCATACCTTATGCACATTGAAACTTGTGTGCATTCATTATATGTCCAAAGGTATACTATATATAACCAGATGGAAGCATAACTCCATTCTATTTTTACCACACTACTCATTTTGAGTTTCAATCACATCCATCGCTTATAAGAACTCATTTCTTCATATTCATACTCAATGGAACTTGTATGTACGTTACAAATCATATTACACATACGTACATTGGATCCATGGACTTACATCGATCATACTTTACATTACAAGTCCATTCACATTCATTACACATTATAACTTTACATATACGGGGTCTCACAAAGGGTCATCGTTTAAAGCCTTTTTATGAAGGTTTACAAGTGCATGAAATTGAACGAATTGGGTTGGAATGTCCAACATATAACTGAGTATGATTATGTCTAGCCAAAGACTTTAAAGAAAGGCGCTGTTTGTGAGGCAACCCAAAATTTCTTTTTATTTTTATTTTTTTCACAATTATTTTTCTTAATTTTTATTATTTTATTAGTAATAAAAATAAAATTATGTTTGTTTTTTTTATTATTCTTAAAAAAAAAATAAATTACAGAAGCTGAGTTTGAATAGGGCGTGCCCACGCTCTATTCAAAATCATCTTCTGCTTTGAAAAAAAAAAGGGGGGCAAACAGAAGTGGTGTTTGCATAAGGGGTGGGCACGCCTTATGACTAAACCTCTTTTGCCCATAAAAAAACATTTGTTTTAACTATTATTATTATTTTATTTTTTTCCTTTCCTCTCTTCAGTTCGAGCATTTCCGGCAACACAGTATCGCCGGGGCCGATCAGCACAAACCGGCAGCAAGGATTCCTCAGCGCCGACTGCAACAGCCCCACAAACGGCAGCAAGCTCCATCCGGCAATAGTTCCAGCAGTACCCCCCTCTTCCCGAGCTTCATCAAGTTTCCAGCTGCAAGTCCTTCCAATCACCACTCAACAGCACAGCAAACACCAACCGGAGGCCACCGACTGCAGTAAGCCCAAGACCAGCATCTCCACCGCCGGCCCATCGAACCCACCAGGCTAGTACCGGCGAATAGCAGCACTACTGGAACCAAGCAGTCAGAATCTCAGCATAGAATCAAGCCAGTCACTCCCCTCTCCCTGAAATCCACAATCGGCAGCATACATTCCGGCAGCTTCACAAACTGATCTCGCCTCTCCCAGCTTCCACCATCGACAGCAATTCAGGCAGCTCAGCGCTCTTGCATTCTTCTCTAACGTAATATCGGTAGCAACAGTCCACTCACTCCAGCAAACCGAATCCAGCAGCTCCGATTCTCCCCTTCTCGGCATCACCCATATTCAGCCTCCCAAATACCAGCAGCAAGATCTGATTTTTTTTGTTTTTATTTTTATATTTTGCTATATTTTCAGATTAAAAAAAAAATATTTGTTGTGGTGATTGTTTTACTTACTGATGAATTTTAGCTTTATCATTTTTATTATTAATATATTCTGATCTGGTGCAGTTATTTGTTAGAAATTAACAATCACATGGGGTGCAAAATTTTTCTATGGTTATTAGTGGAATTCAAGAAGTTTCTTTCGCTCGTGAGCGTGCTCGGATTGGCGAAGTCGTGGAAACCAACACAATGCTTTACAGTGTTCAACATTTTTCAGGGAAGTTACTTCTCTTAATTATCTTCCAGTTTTTAAGCACTTATTTGATACATTAGGGACAATGTATAGTCTAGGTGTGAGGGAGGGTATCTAATTGTGACTTCGATGTTTGCTTCATTATTCTTTCATTCTTCATTAATTTTCATGAAAATTTTGAATCTTCATATATTTTTATTTTTTCTTTTGTGTTTTTCTCTGAATTTATGGCTTGCTAAGTTGTTAGTCTAGCCAAGGGATAATTAAAGTTTGGGTTCTTTAAGAATTGTGAGATCTGATTAGTTTTATATTGTTCCTTATTATCTTTATTATTTATATGTCTTCTGTTCTTATTTAAATTATTGTTTTGATTGATCGTACAAAAAAAAGGCCCTTTGTTCAATTGTCAGGATAATATATCGCCAATTAGAAACCTGAATCCGTAATTGTTTAGGCATTCTAATATAAGTGGTAAATAACATAATTGATTTCAGACAGGATTTCAATTCTCTGTTAAGAAGATATATAATCTAGCTTAAATGAACCTACATGTGTGTTTGTTGGTTAGAATTGGTAGTCTCCCTAGTTTTCAATGCTGTTGGTAAATTAAATCTTAAGATCGTATCTAAGGTTGTTTAACTGACAAGAGAAATAATTAGAGATCGTATCCTGATTATCGAAGAAGTAAGGAGGGATAGGTTGGTAGGTCGTACCAATAACCATAACCAATTTGGTAAGGATTAAAAGAATTTATTTTTGCATCAATGATCAATATTCAAAACAATTTTGAATTCTCTTTAATACACTATGATTAGTTACTTTTAATTCATTAGATGGAAAAGTATAGGATATAGCACATATAACCCTTTTTTGTGAGAATTGAGCCTACGAGCATTCATTACATCATGCTCTATTTTCTTGTTTGTGTGATTGTCATGCATAGTCGACCATTCTAGAACTTGCTCTGTCATACATGTCTTAATCAACCCCTTTAATGATAAGATGCAATAAATCAAATAAGGGCATTTAGGTTAAACCCTTTTTCTTAATATTATACCTTTCTTTTCTAGCCTACCCCTGTTATTATTAACCCCTAGAGAAACCACTTTGAGCCTAACCTTTTATTTGGATTAAACCACATTACAAACCATGATAAACCCTTTTGTTGATTTTTCCTCTTTTTGAACCTTGAATTGATGAATCATATAGACTTATGCACATGAAATTTCTAAATTTTTTTGGAAAGATTGCATATGTTGAAAATTTAGTATTTCAAGCTATTACTTTCATTGAGTTCTCTTTTGAAAAAGAAAAAAACGAAAAAAAAAAGTTAAAAAAAAAGAAGAAAAAAGAAAAAAAAAAGAGAAAAGAAAAGAAGAAAAAAAATGAAAATGAAAAATAAAAAGAGATATGCAATTTTCAATGCTTGGAAGCTAGTTATGGAATTATTTGTGGTTCAATCAAATGTACGCATTGTATAATTGGATAAGTGTGATGTGAAGCAATCTTTAGAGATCATTGATTTGAATTTTATGTGAAAAGTTTTGTATGATTTCTTCAATCTTTCTAGCCAAAAAAAAAAAATCCTTTTGCCATACCTTACCTAAGCCCCGATACAACCCTTTTAGACCCTTAGATTTTTGCATCTTAATTCATTCATTGGTGGAAGAGATGTGATGAATTCGCAAGCTTATGGTAAGAAATCTTCTATGCAATGACTTGAGAGTTCATTGATATATATACCTTAAACACTAAGAGTGTGATGAGTAAAATCCAATTGCGAGGGTGTCTAATCCTATGTACTTTATGAATTTAATTGAATCATTAAAGTGCTATTCATGTGTGTTATGACAATTCGCTTTAAAACATATGTTTTAATTCTTGAAAGGAATGTGTTTTGGATGAGCATAGGAAGAATATGAAGGAATGATGAGAAGAAATTATGAATTTAGACTATTGTATGCTTGAGGACAAGTAAGGTTTAGCTGTGGGGGAATTTGATAAGTTGCATATTAAACATATTAATTGTCATATTTTTTCATGATTTAAATTATTTTATATGCTTAATTTTTGGATTTGACTTATATTTTCTATTTTGTTTTGTAGATGAAGGAAAATGGACAAAATGCATAAAAAGCTGCAAATTCTGCTCAAATCACAAAATCAGAAGAAATCTTAGAATTCAAGTCAAGATCTATCACTTGTAGTTGAAGTTGACTTAAACAGTCTAAAGATGGCAAGTGAAAGATTTTAATTATTAAGGAAAAGATATGCAATTACTGTCTTGGCAAGTGGTGGAAAAAGGAAAGAAGTTTAATTGTAATCAAACTCAATAAGAGAACTTTCCTTTGGAAACAGATTCTGGGGCTCGAATATTTAGTATTTATAGACTAAGAGTGGCTAAGGAGATCATGTTGAGAAGCTGAATCTTCATATATTTTTATTTTCTTTTGTGTTTTTGTCTTTGAACTTATGGCTTGCTAAATTTTTAGTCTAGCCAAAGGATAATTAAAGTTTGGGTTTTTCAAGAATTATGAGATCTAATTAGTTTTATATTGTTCTTTTATATCTTTATTATTTATATGTCTTCTGTTCTTGTTTAAATTATTGTTTTGATTGATTGTGCAAAAAGGGCCCTTTGTTCAATTGTCAGGATAATATATCGCCAATTAGAAACCTGAATCCGTAATTGTTTAGGCATTATAATATAAGTGGTAAATAACATAATTGATTTCAGACAAGATTTCAATTCTCTGTTAAGAAGATATATAATCTAGCTTAAATGAACCTACATGTGTGTTTGTTGGTTAGAATTGGTAGTCTCTCTAGTTTTCAATGCTGTTGGTAAATTAAATCTTAAGATCGTATCTAAGGTTGTTTAACTGACAAGAGAAATAATTAGAGATCGTATCCTGATTATCGAAGAAGTAAGGAGGGATAGGTTGTTAGGTCGTACCAATAACCATAACCAATTTGGTAAAGATTCAAAGAATTTATTTTTGCATCAATGATCAATTCCCTGAACCCATTCTAAAAATATTCCTTTGGTTGGATGTTCTCATTATATTGATTTTCTCCAATTATTTTATATAGTGATTTTACTTGCCTAGATTTTAATTTAATTTTTATTTTCATTTTCCTAAAATCCCCATTTTACTTTTTAATATTTTGCAGAAAAATAAATCTTACCAATCTCTTGGGAAACGACCTTACTCAACTATACTGCAGTTTTAATTTATTTTGAGTAGGAATTATTATTGTTGGTCTCGACAACCACCAGTAGGAGATCAATCTTCCCTTAGTTTTGAGCTATCGAATTGTTCTAGCATGAGAGGGTGGGATCGATCTGCTCTTAGGGGAAGAGATCGATCCTTTCTTGGCAGATGCTTGAGGAGATCGATATGCTCATGGTGGAAGATCGATCTGCTCTTTACATAATCAAATGGAGATCGATCTACACCTAGGAGGGGATCAATCTCTGATAGGCAGAGGCAAATGCAGATCAATCTGCTCATTGGGGAGATCGATCAACTCAATAGGGAGATCGATCTGGCCTTAGCAAATTCATTTGGAAATTGTTCTACTTGAATAAGGGATCGATCTGCCTTGAATAGGAGATCAATCTGGCCTTCATCTATAGCCCTTTTGCTGCAATTTTTCCAGAATTTCCACGGTAGAACTTGCATTCGATTGCTTCACTAGTCATTTTGCAATCTATTCATGTGACGCCCCGAAAACGCAGAAACTAGGGCAAATTTAAAACTTATTTACATCAATACACAATTATAGGTGCATTCCTATGCAGTGTCATGCATCTTGATATATAAAATTATAAAACTTTCACCTCAGGATCTCATCATCTAATATTCATATATCATATCAATATACATTTCCTCGATACAGAATTAATTAATCCTAATACATCTCATACATCATCGTTCATCAAGTGTCTATAAATACAACTTGAGTCTGGGTATATGAAATGTTAAAGTATACCTCAAAATACAATATATGGCCAGGAGCTCAAGTCCTCCACTAGCCACTACTTCGTACGTTGCTGGAAAGATCTCTTCACTTAAAGAAATTTGGGGGATAATAAAATAGGGTGGGCTTCTAAATCGCTCAGCAAGGGGCGTAAGGGACTCATTAATAAAATCCTCAATTACACAGCACAATCATTTTGTTTTGTAAGTGAAACTCAATAAACTCAATAGAAAACATAGCATGAAATCATTAAACATCATTATCATCTCATTTCTCAACGATTGTGCAGAAATATGAGAGTAAATGGCTAAATATAAAACCATAGTTACAAGAATGTGAAAATCAGGATGCGATAATGGCTTTTCTCTTAAAAACGTGATAAAAATTACCTTAGTAGTAATGCACATGGTAAGGCCACAATCTCATGTATAAAATGGAGACTAGGCAATAAAAACTCAGATAAAAACATATGTTATGGCACATCAAAATAATCTCTTCTGGGTGCGCATCCCAGGCATCCTCAAAGGAGGAAAGGTCGACAATATAGTCGTGGACATGGTATACTGGTCTTACGTGTTACCAGAACAAGGCCCGGACTTACATGCTGCCAAAGCAAGGCCTCTCCTCATGCACATTATCGGTCTTACATGCTACCAAAGCAAGGCCCAAACTTACATGCTACCAAAGCAAGGCCACCCAGCGCTACCAAAGCGGGGGTCATCTCACATTACCAGAACGGAGGCATCTCTCGCTACCAAAACAGAGGAATATCAGACTTACATGCTACTAGAGTAAGGCCCGGACTTACATACTACTAGAGTAAGGCCTAATGTGTTATCTCATGACACGTCTAAGTCTCAATAACAACCATTATTATATAAAATCGTTTTACCTTCACGTAGAGCTCATAAAGGTTTCTCTTATAAAACTCATCTGAAATCCTTTTTGTACTTATTACAAAACATGTCAAAACCAAGCTCACACCGGTAAAACCACATACACATTTCTCAAATCTTAGTACTGCCTTAACATAGAGCCCAAATCCCGTTTCACTTTTAAACTCAAGCAGTTTGTAAAATAATTTCACACTTTGTTTACAACTCATAGAAATTGAGCCCCAACCGGCTATAAAATCGTGTGCAATAAATCAATCATAACTCGCAAAAACATGCTTGTTTTCAAAAATATTTCATCCTACAAATATCATCACAAATCACATACACAAATGAGTTTAAGTTTTTCCTTACCTCGTTGCACCTCGTATAGTGTAATCGTTCCCCCGAACGATAGACTAACTTCGTATTCCTCTCTAGAACTCCCGGGCTGTCTAAACGATGTAAAAACATCATCAACACATCATCACATTGTCTCAAATTTCAACACTGAGCATAATTGCTCACATTCTCATAATTTCTCAATACCTCTATGATTCTAACAACCCTAACCATTTTCAGTCAACTCATCACAACATCTACAGCCATAATCACTGAAATCTGCTTCAAATCAAGGATTTAAGCTTAGAAATTTACCTAAAACTTGTGGAGTGCTCAATTCACGCCTCATCTGAAATCGTCCTTCGATTTCCAAGTATTTTGTTCCCCTTATGATGAGGAACAACTTTCCCTCTTGCCACTAACTTTGATTTGGATAAAAATGGGCGTTTTAAATGAGAGAGAAAGCTAGGGGTTTCAGTTTTTTGGAGAGAGAAAAGATGAATTCTAGCAAAACACAGGGGTTCTTATATAGGCAGAGGGTAGGAGATCGATCTGCTCCTGTACGAGATTGATCTGTCTTTGAATTTGGGAACGTTTTGGGCACTTTTATGTCTACTAGATTGATCTGTCGTGGGGGCAAGATCGATCTCATAACCTTGAGGAGATCGATCTGCTCCTTATGAGGAGATCAATATGCATTTTACAGAAACATTTGGGGATCGATCTACTCCTATAGGAGATCGATCCCTTTAAGGCTGAATCACAAGGAGATCGATCTGCCTCCATTAGAGATCGATTTGCTTGTTCAGATTTTCCATTGCTTGTCACTTTGGCCTACCAAATCGATCCCTTCTTCTCCAAGATCGATCTGGCCTCATAATTTCACACTATGGTTGTACTCTTGGTAAAAAATCTCAATATATAATTGTCATAATTTACTCCATAGATTATTTCTCATTTAATACTCGTCCATCACTTCAATTTATGAGTACATCACATTTAGCTCAATCAATTACACTTCCTGTTTACATTACATAATCAGATGAGTACAAAATTATTAAGTCTCACAATTCACACTTTGAGCATGGAAAGGCTCGTTTCTCATTAGTTTCATGTTATGAAACTTGTGTATACTGCTTGATATCGGAGAAGATACCCAAAATTCACAGTTCATACGTTATCATTTCATGTTTAAATCCTTATCTTCAAATTGAATGCTTAAAGTTTTGTTCATTTATTTTGTGACTACTTCAGCCCTCATTTATCTTTGACTTATATCATGACACTCATTTATCCATTGCAATGCATTCACATTTATATGATCCAAAAATCATCTGCCTTATACTTTCATTTACATATAAATAAGTCATACATACATGAGGTCTAACAATCTCCCCCACTAAGAAAATTTGGCCCTCCAAATTGGAACCGAATAAGTCCGTGAACAAATCGGGATACTTCTCCTGCATCAAATTCTCTAACTCTCACGTAGCTTCTTTTGTAGTGTGGTGCTACCTAAAGACCTTCACTAAGGGAATCGTCTTCGATCTTAGCACCTTCTTCTTCCTATCCAATATCTGAAACGGCTTCTCAACATACGACATGCTCTCGTTGAGCTCCAATGGCTCATAGCTAATTACATGTGTCGGGTCCGGGTGGTACTTCCATAACATAGAGATATGGAAGGCGTTATGAATGCCTACTTGCTTAGGTGGCAATGCTAGCATGTAGGCCTTATCTCCTACTCTATCCAGTATCTTAAAGGGTCCAATGTAACGAGGACTTAACTTTCCTTTCTTTTTTAACATCGTTATACCCTTGGAAGGAGAAACTTGTAAAAATATCGATTCACCCACTGCGAACTCCAATAGTCTTCATCTTCTGTCAACATAACTCTTTTGTCTGCTCTAAGTTATCCGTAACCTCTCACAAACCAATTAGACATCCTCAGAGGCTTGTCTCACTAAGCTGGGAGTAAATATCAGTTGGTCACTAATCTCTTCCCATCGAATAGGGGAACGACATCTTCGGCCATACAAAGCTTCATACAGTGCCATCCCGATACTCGAATGATAGCTGTTATTATAGGCGAACTCTGCGAGTGGTAAATGGTCATCCCAAGAGCCTCCAAAATCCAATGCACACGCCCTCAACATATCATCCAGGGTCTATGTCGTCCTCTCTGACTAACCATCTGTCTGAGGATAGAAGGTTGTGGTAAAACTCAGTTGGGTCCCCATCGCTTCCTGAAAGTGCTCTTAAAATTGGGAAGTGAAGCGGGTATCCCTATCAAAAACAACGCTCACTGGAACACCATGCAACCTCACTATCTCATGCACATATAGTTCTGCAAGTGTACTTAAAGTATCAGTGGCTCTCATAGCTAGGAAGTGTGCCGACTTCGTCAATCTGTCCACTATCACCCAAATCGCATCGTGTTTCCTGCAGGTCATAGGTAAACCCATCAAGAAGTCCATAGTGACATGCTCCCATTTCCAAGTCGGTATAGGTAGAGGTTGCAATAGCCCTGCAGGCTTCTGATACTCTACCTTCACCTGCTAACAGATGAGATACTTTGCCACATATTCCACTACATCTCTCTTCATTCTTGACCACCAATACATTCTCCGGAGGTTCTGATACATCTTGTTACTTCTCAGATGTAGTGTATACTTCATCAAATGAGCCTCTGACAAAATCAACCTCTTAATCTCTAGATCAATGGGAACACATATCCTACCCCTGAACCTCAGCAACCCATCTGAACTCAGCTCAAAACCAGTCTCTGTGCCCCTCCGTATCTGCCCGATAATATTACTGCATTACTAATCAATCTGCTAAGCCTGCCAGATACGATCCACCAGTTCTGGTTCCAACCGCAAGCTAGCTACCATAAAGCCACTATCAGTATCAGGTGGGGTCATATCCAAACTGAGGCTCGTAAACTGTTCCTACAGCTCGTGTTCTCTGATCATCATATACGACACCAACCCAAGGTTCTTCCTACTCAAGGCATCGACACTACATTCACCTTACCCGGGTGGTACATGATTTCACAATCATAGTCCTTTAAGAGCTCGAGCTATCTTCTTAGTCTCATGTTCAGCTCATTCTGTGAGAATAGATACTTAAGGCTCCTATGATCTGTAAATACTTGAAATTTCTCACCATAGAGGTAGTGGTGCCATATTTTCAGAGCGAATACCACGGTCGCCAATTCTAAATCATGCGTTGGGTAGTTCCTCTCATGATCCTTCAGCTGTCTAAATCCATAGGTGACTACCTTCCCATCTTGTATCAGTACGTAGCCCAGTCCTTGGTGTGATGCATCTGTATACACAGAGAAACCTCTTGAGCTGATAGGAATGGTGAGAATCAGAGTTGTGGTCAATCGATGCTTAAGCTCCTGAAAACTCCTCTCATATGCCTCGTCCCACACAAACTCAACATCCTTCCATGTGAAACGTGTCAACGGAGCAGCTAGTCTGGAGAAACCCTCAATGAATCTCCAATAATAACCTGCCAATCCTAGAAAACTTCTGATCTCAGTAATTGTCATGGGCTGTTCCCATTATACAACCGCTTTCTTAAATGGATCTACTAACACCTCATCCTTTGATATGAAATGGCCCAGAAATGAGATCTGTTCCAACCAAAAGTTGCACTTATTGAGTTTGGCATATAACTCCTTCTCTCGGAGGGTCTGTAGAACTATCCTCAAATGCTGCTCATGATCTTCCCTGGACTTGGAATAAACCAATATATCATCAATAAACACAATCATAAATTGGTCCAAGTATGGCTTAAATACATCGTTCATCAATGCCATAATTGCTACAGGGGCATTCGTTAATACGAATGGCATAACTAAGAACTCGTATTAGCCATAACAGGTATAAAATGTCATCTTGGGTACATCTCCACTCCGTATCCTTAACTGATGGTATCCAGACTACAGATCTATCTTAGAAAGACTTGGGCTCCCCAAAGCTGATCCAACAGATCATCAATGCATGGAAGGGGATACTTGCTCTTAATGGTAGTCTTATTTAACAATCGGTAATCTATGCACAGTTAGAGGCTTCTATCCTTCTTCTTTACAAACAAAATCGGAGCTCCCCAGGGTGAAACGCTCGTTTTAACAATCCCCTTCTCTAACAATTCCTGCAACTGGTTCTTCAGTTCTTCCAATTCAATCGGAGCCATCCTATACGGTGGTCGAGATATTGGTTCAGTACCAGGTACCAACTCCATATAAAACTCCATTTCACAATCCGGTGGTAGTCCTGGTAGATCACCTAGAAAGACATCAAGAAACTCCGTAACCACTGGATTGTCTCTCAATTTCGGACGGACCTTATCTGTATCCACCACGTATACAATGAACCCTTCACATTATTATTTCGACCGTTAGTAACATAATTCACCCTTATAATTAGACTCATCAATTCCACATAGAAATTTATCTACTTGCTTATAATAAATACTACTTTCATTACCATTCAAGGAAATTTTACAATACATTTTTCAAGAAACTTACGGTAACACTATTTACCCCTAAAAGTAGTATCGCCTTAGAAAAATAGTCCAATACAATACGATTTTCAGCCAACCAATCCATTCCTAATATTGCATCAAAATCATTCATATTTAATAGAATGAGATCAGCTGCTATCTCTTTCCCCCTATCTTCAGCCTACAATCCCTATACACATACTCAGTCAACTAACTGTCATTCATGGACGTAGAAATCAATAGCATTCTATCTAATGATGTAGGCTCAACATGCTTTGACAACTTAAATGCAAATGAAGGCGATATGAAGGAATGTGTGGCACCAGGATCAAATAGTATAAATGCTTCTAAGTCAAAAATTAGGATGGTACCTTTAATCACATCCACTAATACGTCTGCGGTGTCCTGGTCCAGTGCATGAACTCGCCCTTTGCCAACAGTCTGCTTCCTTTCTCTTTGGCTATGGCTTTCTTCTTCGGAGTAGAAATCTCGACAGAAGCTCTCTCTATCTCCTTGCCTTTATGTGGGGCAGTCTTAATCATCTCAGGCTAATCCCACACAATGTGCCCTGGTTTCCCACAATGATAACACACTACCGTAGACATCAGACAAGGCCTGTTACCATGATATCTGCCACATCTCCTACACTGCTTAGTAGTCGACCGTGTCCTTCCAATAACTACACCTTTCGACGATGCTAAAGCTGGATTTACCAGAGGCTTTATCGTCATCTCTGGTACCTCCTCAATTCGAGGTCTCTTACCAAACAATCTCTGACCTCCTCTCCTGATCAACCTATTAATTCTAAATCTCTTTCAGTCTTTATCTATACCTCTACTGATCTTTCCAAACTCAGAGGCATTTCGCTCAATGTCTTGCTCACATAACTACGCCAAGTGCACAGCCTCCTCATATGCCAGGATATCGAATGGGGCTAATCTAGATCGATGACTGGCCTCAATCCATCAATGAACTTCCTCGCCTTCCTCATTTCACTGCTCATCATATTTGGGTCGTACCTTCCCAGGGATATAAACCTCGTCTCATACTCGTCTACAGATCTATTCCCTTAAGTCAACCCAATAAACTTCATCTGTAGCTTCCTTTGAGCGGTGTCTGAAATATTTTGTCTCCGGAAGGCCTTCAAAAATACCTCTCATATGATCTTAGTGTTCCAGGCTCTCAAAATCGACCCGGTGGACTTCCACCAATGCTTTGCCACTCTCTTCAATATGAATACAATAAAAGCGACCATCTCTGTAGCGATGCACTCAAAGAACCCGTATAACTTCTTAATCTTGCTCACCTAATCCTCAGCAACCACTGGATCCTTCACCTCATTGAATGATGGCGGTCTAAATTATTGAAATTGTTGTAATCTCTCCAAATCACAACCATAACTCCACACTCTACTATTCTGCTGTGGAGCAACAGGTGATGATGTATCCTGAACTGGCGGGGGTCTATCTACCACCTGTGGCATCTATGCTGGTTATGTAGGCATACCAGAAGCAACTGTCAATCCAGCATCAGCAGCTTGGGTAGCTGGGCCCTATCTCTCCCTAGCTCCCTGCATAAACTGAGTGACTAGCTCCATAATAGTTTCCAAACTCTGCTCCAACCTAGTGAAGCATGCCTCAATATCCCTTGGCCTCTCAGTAGGCTTCTGCGAGATCTGATCAGTCTGTGGCTCTACACGGCTTTCAGGCCTCCCTCTACTGCCCCTAGCACATGCCCTCGCCTCTGTACGACTGCGTGTAACAAGCATGATACCTAAATTCCTATATCCATAATATTTCATTAGTCTAACCCATCAGATATACACATTTATATCTAAATAAAGTACAACACTATGGGGATGTAAATTCTCTTATTACTAACTCTGACTCATATCAGGTCAACTCAGGTCTGATACCAATCTTCGTCACGACCCTCTTTCATCTAAAGTCACTATAAATTTTTTTCGCTTTATTCGATAACTTACCCTGTCCTGAATAATTTCCTACACCAAATAGTTGAGCTATGATTCAGAGCTAGTTACCTGTGACGCCCCAAAAGCGCGAAAAATAGGGCTAATTTAAAACTTTTTACTCATCAATTCACAATTAAGGGTGCATTCCTGGGCAGTGTCATACATCATCATAATTATCATGCCTCAGGATCTCATCATAATATAGTATATATCGTATCTTATACATTACTCAATTCCAAGTTAATTAATCCTAATACATCCCGTACATCATTATACAATAAGTGTCTGTAAATATAACTCTAGTCTGGATACATGAATATTAAATATATACCTCAATACACAAAATACGGCCTGGAGCTCAAGTCCTCCACTAGCCTCTAACCCGTACGTCGCAGAGAACTCACTTCACCTGAAGCAATTTGGAGGAAGAGAAAACAGGGTGAGCTTCCAAATCACTCAGTAAGGGGGGTAAGGGAACTCTGTTATATAAACCATATCGCACATCACAAATATGTATTTGTTTATGAAGCTCATTTGAAATTGTAGCATGAAAGTTCTTAAAACATCATCATCTCATAGCTCATAAATCATGTGAAAACATGAAGGTAAAAAGGCTCAATATATAGAGCATTCACAAGCATGTGTAAATATATACGATAATGGCTTTTCTCAAAATACGTGATAAAAATCACCTCAGTAAATAGCACGTGACAAGGTCACAAAACACAACTCATGTGTAAAACGAGACTAGGTAATAAAACTAATATAAAACTTGTCTTGACACATCAAATATATAATCTCCTCTGGGTGCGCATCCTAGGCATCCTCGTATAGAGGGAACGTCGACAATATGGTTGTATGCATGGTATATTGGACTTATATGTTACCAGCCTTACATGCTACCAGAGCAATGCCTCGCCTCATGCACACTATCACGTGGTCCCTGGGTCGGTTCCCAGGCGGCCCACTCTCTCGGTCTTACATGCTACCAAAGCAAGGCCACCCAGCGTTACCAGAACGGGGGTTATCTCACGTTACCAAAACGGAGGCATCTCTCGTTACCTAAACGGAGGAATATCGGACTTACATGCTACCAGAGCAAGGCCTGTGGTCCCTGGGTCGATTCCCAGGCGTCCCACTATATTGGTCTTACATGCTACCAAAGCAAGGCTCGATGTGTATTCAACATGACACGCCTAAGTCTCAATCATTAGCCATTATCTTATAAAACGTTTTGCCTTCACGTAGAACTCATAAGGGTTTTCTCTTATAAAACTCATTTAAAACATTTGTGTACTCAACACAAAACATATTAAAACTGAGTTCCAACTGGCAAAACACGCACACATTTTCTCAAATCTCAATATTGCCTTAACGTAGAGCCCAATTTACTTTTCACGCAAACTCAACGGTTTATAAAGCAATTTCACACTCAGCTTATAAACTCATAAAATAATGGGCTCCAACCGGCTATAAAAATCGTGTGCAATTATATCACAACACAACACTAAACATGCTTGTATTCTCAAATCATGGTTCATGCTACAAACAATTCATCAAAACACATACACAAATGGTTTAGTTTTCCCTTACCTCTTTGCACCTCGTATAGTGCAATCGTTTCTCTCGTATCACGGACTAGCCTCGCATTCCACTCTGGAACTCCCGAGCTGTCCAAACGATGTTAAAACATCAATACTCATCATCACAGTAACCTCAAAATCGAGCATAATTGCTCATAACACCTCAAATTTCTCAATTCTCATAACTCCATCACAAACCACAATCTCGCTTACAACACCTCAACATTCTATATTTTCCATGCCACAATATCTATGCTAATACACCATATTATCTATATCTCCATTTATAGCTCAAAATTCCCAAATTTACCAAAGTCGCTAAATATCATCATCACTCCAACTACATTGTAATTTCATCAATCCCTAATCATTTTTCAGCTATTTCAACACAATGCCAACAACCATTATCACCAAAATCATCTCAAATATCAAGATCGAGGTTTAGAAATTACCCAAAAACTTGTGGAGAGCTTATCTCTTGCCTCGATTCAATCTGTCTTTCGATTTCCAAGTATGTTGTTCTCCCTTTCATAAGGAATAACTTTCCTTCTTGCCACAACCTCTGATTTGGATGAAAATGGGTGCTTTGGATGAGTGAGAAAGCTAGGGCTTTGACAGAAATGGGGTTTGGAAGAGAGAGAAAATGAAATTGTAGGAGAAAGCAGGGGTTCCTTATATAGTCGGAGGGTAGGAGATCGATCTGGCTCTTGATGAGATCGATCTGCATTTGAATTTGGGGATGATTTGGGGCAATTTTATGCTTAGGAGATCGATCTGTCGAGGGGTGAGATCGATCTCTTTATGGCTTTATGAGATCGATCTGCTCCTTGAGGAGATCGATCTTCTCCCAAAGAAAAACATTTGGAGATCGATCCCTTCCTCATGAGATCGATCTTCTCTCAAACAGAAACATTTGGAGATCGATCCCTTCCTCATGAGATTGATCTACTCCTTAAATTCTTCATTCCTTGTCATTTTTAACTCACTAGATCGATCTCTTCTTCTCTAAGATCGATCCGACCTCTTAGTTTCACACTTAGGTTAAACACTTACACATTATTCTCCAAATATAATTTCCACAATTCACTTAGCTCAATAAATTACACTTCAAGTTCTTATTACATAATTAAAATATGTCTAAAATTCTCAGATCTCACATCCTCCCAACCTTAAAAGAATTTGGTCCTCCATATTCAACTCAACTAGTCAAATAGATGGGGGTATTTCTCCTTCATGAGGTTCTCCAGTTCCCACGTTACCTCTTCTATCGAGTGATGTTTCCATAAAACTTTCACTAATGGGATGCTCTTAGTTCTAAGTACCTTCTCCTTTCTATCAAGAATCCGAATGGGTTCCTCAGTGTAGCTCATGTCCTCTTGTATGTCCATCTCGTCATACTCTATAACATGAGAAGGGTCCGGGTGGTACTTCCTCAACATAGACACATGAAAGATGTTGTGTATTCTAGACATCTGGGGGGGTAATGCCAATCTATAGGCTACCTCCCCCACTCTCTCAAGAATCGTGAATGGTCCTATGTATCGAGGACTCAATTTGCCTTTCTTCCCAAATCGCATGCTACCCTTACTCGGTGATATTTTCATAAATACTACATCACCAGCATCAAACTCAAGTGGCCGTCTACGCACATCCGCGTAGCTTTTCTGTCTACTCTGTGCAGCCCGTAACCTCTCACATATGAGTTTCACACTCTGTATAGCTTGCTCAACAAGCTCGGGAGCATTTATCTTTCTGTCATCGACTTATTCCCAAGCTACAGGGGATCTACACTTCCTACCATATAGAGCCTCAAAGGGTGCCATTCCAATACTTGCATGATAGCTGTTATTGTACGCAAACTCTGCTAGGGGCAGGTGATCATCCGATGATCCCTTAAAATCCATCGTACACGCCCTCAACATATCCTCCAGGGTCTAAATAGTCCTCTCTGACTGACCATCTATCTGAGGATGATAGGCGGTACTAAAACTCAATCGAGATCCCATGGACTCCTGACACTGGGTCCAAAATCTGGAAGTAAATCGAGAATCTCTATCAGAAGTAATACTCACTGGAGCCCCATGTAATCTAGCTATCTCGCTGACATACAGCTCAGCAAGGCATCCACAGTATCTGTGCTCTTGATGGCAAGGAAATGGGCATTCTTGGTCAATCTATCCACAATGACCCATATCGCATCACAACCTCTTCGGGTCCTCGGTAAACCCATAATAAAATCCATGGTGACATGCTCCCATTTCCATGTAGGTATAGGTAAGGGCTGTAGTAGTCCTCCAGGCTTCCGATGCTTAGCTTTCACTTGCTGGCATATTAAACACCTGGCCACATACTCTGCCACGTCTCGCTTCATACCACTCCACCAGTACACCTTTCTCAAGTCTCGGTACATCTTAGTACTCCCTGGGTACATGGTGTATCGCGAGCAGTGGGATTCTCTCAATATCTGTCTCTTCAGGGTATCATCGTCCGGTACACAAATCAATCCTCTGAATCTCAACAATCCATCCTCACTGACTGTGAGATCCGACTACGAATTCTGTTCAGCTTGGCTAACCATATCTATCAACCTCTGATCACTATGCTGCTCAGTTCTAATCTGATCAATGATCTTGGGCTCTATCTGCAAGCTAGCCAAAAATCTAGTCTCTACCTTTTTAACTCTGATTCGAAGTTTGGTGAACTGCTCTAACAAATCCCATTCCCTGATCATCATAGCAGATATCATACCCTTCCTGCTCAGGGCATCAGCAACTACATTCGCCTTACCCGGATGATATAGAATCTCACAGTCATAATCCTCAAGGAGTTCCATCCATCTCCTTTGTCTCATGTTTAACTCTTTCTAATCAAAGAGATATCTTAAACTCTTGTGATCAGTGAAGATCTGGAATCTTTCCCCATATAAGTAGTGTCGCCAGATCTTCAAGGCAAATACCATGCGTGGGGTAATTTCGCTCATGGTCTTTCAACTGTCGCGATCCATATGCGACCACTCTTCCGTGCTGCATAAGCACACACCCCAATTCTTGATGAGATGCATCACTATACACCAAAAATCCTCCTGATCCCTCAGGAATAGTTAACACAGGTGCTGCTGTTAATTTCCTTTTTAACTCCTGAAAACTGAGCTCACATTGATCAGTCCATATAAATGGAGTCTCTTTGCGCGTGAGTTTAGTCAAAGGAGCGGCAATCCTTGAAAATCCTTCCACAAATCTTCTGTAATACCCTGCCAAACCAAGGAAGCTTTGCACCTTTGTAACTGTCTTCGATCTTTCCCAATTAAGCACAGCTGCTACTTTACTTAGATCCACTGATACTCCTTCCTCTGAGACTATATGACCAAGGAAAGCTATCCGGTTCAGCTAAAATTCACACTTACTAAGCTTTCCATATAATTGTTTATCTCGGAGTATCTGAAGTACTAACCACAAATGCTGTGCATGCTCCTCATACGACCGAGAGTATACCAGGATATCATCAATAAGGACAATCACAAATTTGTCTAGATAGTCTCTGAACACCTCGTTCATCAATCTCATGAATGCTGCAGGGGCGTTCGTCAATCCAAAAGACATCACCAGAAATTCATAATGGTCATACCTTGTCCTAAAGGCCGTCTTTGGAATATCTTCTTCCTTGATCCTCAATTGGTGATAGCCCAATCTCAAATCAATCTTAGAAAAGACTGAGGCCCCTCTTAGTTGATCAAGTAGATCATCAATCCTGGGTAATGGGTATTTATTCTTCACCGTGGCTTTATTCAACAGCCGGTAGTCTACGCATAATCTGAGACTACCATCCTTCTTCTTAACAAATAAAATCGGTGCTCCCCACGGTGAAACACTGGGCCTAATGAACCCTTGATCCAATAACTCCTGTAGTTGTTTCTTCAATTCCTCAAGTTTCACTAATGCCATCCTGTAGGGAGGTTTAGAGATCGGCTGAGTATCTGGTACCAAACCAATGGTAAACTCCAGCTCTCTCTCTGGTGGCAAACCTAGAAACTCATCTGGGAAAACATCCAAAAATTCACACACCACAGGTATATCCTCAATCCTTGGATGTTCCCGCTCATCGTCTAAGATGAGTGTTTCGTAACCTTTACATGAACAATCATATTTAATACTCTCAAAAATAATATTAAAATTTCAAATTACTTACTAGAATTCCACTTATTCGTTTCCTCAATATCTCAACCGTACACTGTAAGGTTCAGGTAGGGAGAAAGTTACAATCTTAGTGTAGCAGTCTACACTCGCTCGATTGGTTACTAACCAATCTATTCCCAAAATTACATCAAACCCATGCATATTTAACATGATTAGATCTGCTAACATCACTCCATCTCCCACCTTTATTTCACATCCTCTACAGATTAACTCAGTTCTCTGGGATTCACGTATAGGGGTATTTACATGTAGTACATACTCTAGAGATTCAAACTTCAAATTTAAACTACATGCAAAATGCTCTGAAATAAACGAATGCGTGGATCCTGGATCTATCAACATATGAGCCTTATGATTACAGACAGAGAGTGTACCTCTTATAGTTTTTGTTGAAGTGTCCGCAGTTTCCTTATCCAGGGCAAACACACGTCCCTGTGCCACAGGTTTCTTCCTTTTCTCTGCAGCAGTGGCCCGTATCTGAGGATTCACTCTCTGAGGCTGCTGTCTAGGAGGCTCCGAAGCATGTGGTATCTGAGGTTGAGGACAGTCCTTCACTATGTGACCCATGTCACCACATCTAAAACAGCAACGGATCGACCCAGTACAACTTCCTTCATGCGATCGACCACAGTCTCTACAAACCCTTATCTCTGGCCTGCCATATCGAGTGGTCTCCTTGATAATAGGATAAGCTCTAAGTCTCTCCAATCTGCCCTTCTGTACCTCAATCCTCCCTCTCCTGAAGGAACCTCTCCGAACATCTGCTTGAGACACCGCTGGCCTCTTGCCCTTGTCCCTAATCACTGCTCCGAACTCATTCTGGGACTGTACAATTTCAATTCCCCTCTCAATCTCTTGTGCTTATCTCAGAGCATCTCCAAACTCAGTAATACATAACCCAATCAATCGATCTCTGATGATGGGTTTCAATCCATACACAAATCTCTCGGTACGGAGTTCTTCATTCTTGAAGGTTTCTAGATCATACCTTAGTAGAGCAGTAAATCGGCTCTCATAATCATCTACAGACATATCACCCTATACCAAACTCAAAAACTCTGCTTACCTCCTTCTCTGGGCAGCTCGTGGTACGTATTGGGCTCTGAAGGCTGTCTGGAACTCTTCCCAACAAATCATATCCTGGTGGGACATCAAAATACCTTGGGTAGTACCCCACCAATCTCGAGCTCTCCCTTTCAACATATAGACACTCATACTGACCCTCTCAGCATCTGTGCATCCCAGATAATCAAATATCACTCTCAACTCCGTCAACCACTCCTCAGCCTCTGTAGGATCCTTCTTTCTCTTAAATGCGGGTGGATTCATTTTCAAAAAATCCTTCAGTCGGACTATACTTCTATCATCAGGCTGAGTGACGGGAGGCACTGGGGGTATGGGAGGTCCTTGTGGTAGGGTAGGAGTAGTACCCGAGGTATTAACTCTAAAGTGTTGCACGAATAACGCTGCCATCTACTCAAAACCTTGTCTCACATCGGTCTCAAACCGATTAAATCGAGAGTTAGGACTCTCTGGTTGTGGGGCAGGTGGCGGAGGGGACTCTATTTGCCTCCTCGAACGACCTCGTCGTTTACTCATTCTCTATCTCAACTCGTCTCCTGCGCATACATATCAAAATCGATTGAAATCTCAATCCTCAGATTCAGTTCATGACCAGACTATTACAGACACTTGGGATGTATTCTATTCACTTAACCGACACGGACAGTACTAGACACACTAAGCTCTGATACCAAGAAAACTCTGTGACGCCCCGGAAGCGCGGAAAATATGGCTAATTTAAAACTTTTTACTCATCAATTCACAATTAAGGGTGCATTCTTGGGAAGTGTCATACATCATCATAATTATCATGCCTCAGGATCTCATCATAATATAGTATATATCGTATCTTATACATTACTCAATTCCAAGTTAATTAATCCTAATACATCTCGTACATCATTGTATAATAAGTGTCTGTAAATATAACTCTAGTATGGATACATGAATATTAAATATATACCTCAATACACAAAATACGGCTTGGAGCTCAAGTCCTCCACTAGCCTCTAACCCGTATGTCGTAGAGAACTCACTTCACTTGAAGCAATCTGGGGGAAGAGAAAACAGGGTGAGCTTCCAAATCACTCAGTAAGGGGGGTAAGGGAACTCAGTTATAGAAACCATATCGCACATCACAAATATGTATTTGTTTATGAAGCTCATTTGAAATCGTAGCATGAAAGTTCTCAAAACATCATCATCTCATAGCTCATAAATCATGTGAAAACATGAAGGTAAAAAGGCTCAATATATAGAGCATTCATAAGCATGTGTAAATATATGCGATAATGGTTTTTCTCAAAATACGTGATAAAAATCACCTCAGTAAATAGCACGTGACAAGGTCATAAAACACAACTCATGTGTAAAACGAGACTAGGCAATAAAACTCATAGAAAACTCATCATGGCACAAATATATAATCTCCTCTGGGTGTGCATCCCAAGCATCCTCGTATAGAGGGAACGTCGACAATATGGTCGTATGCATGGTATATTGGACTTATATATTACCAGAACAAGGCCCGGCCTTACATGCTACCAGAGCAATGCCTCGCCTCATGCACACTATCACGTGGTCCCTAGGTCGGTTCCCAAGCGACCCACTCTCTCGATCTTACATGCTACAAAAGCAAGGCCACCCAACGTTACCAGAACGGAGGTCATCTCACGTTACCAAAACGGAGGCATCTCTCGTTACCAAAACGGAGGAATATCGGACTTACATGCTACCAGAGTAAAGCCTGTGGTCCCTGGGTCGGTTCCCAGGAGTCCCACTATATCGGTCTTATATGCTACCAAAGCAAGGCTCGATGTGTATTCAACATGACACGCCTAAGTCTGAATCATTAGCCATTATCTTATAAAACGTTTTGCCTTCACGTAGAACTCATAAGGGTTTTCTCTCATAAAATTCATTTAAAACATTTGTGTACTCAACACAAAACATATTAAAATCGAGTTCTAACCGGTAAAACATGCACACATTTTCTCAAATCTCAATATTGCCTTAACGTAGAGCCCAATTTACTTTTCACGCAAACTCAACAGTTTATAAAGCAATTTCACACTCAGCTTATAAACTCATAAAATAATGGGCTCCAACCGGCTATAAAAATCGTGTGCAATTATATCACAACACAACACTAAACATGCTTGTATTCTCAAATCATGGTTCATGCTACAAACAATTCATCAAAACACATACACAAATGGTTTAGTTTTCCCTTACCTCTTTGCACCTCGTATAGTGCAATTGTTTCTCCCGTATCACAGACTAGCCTCGTATTCCACTCTGGAACTCCCGAGCTGTCCAAACAATGTTAAAACATCAATACTCATTATCACAGTAACCTCAATTCTCAAAATCGAGCATAATTGCTCATAACACCTCAAATTTCTCAATTCTCATAACTCCATCACAAACCACAATCTCGCTCACAACACCTCAACATTCTATATTTCCCATGCCGCAATATCTATACTAATACACCATATTGTCTAAATCTCCATTTATAGCTCAAAATTCCCAAATTTACCAATGTCGCTAAATATCATCATCACTCTAGCTACATTGTAATTTCATCAATCCCTAATCATTTTTCAGCTATTTCAACACAATGCCAACAACCATTATCACCAAAATCATCTCAAATATCAAGATCGAGGTTTAGAAATTACCCAAAACTTGTGGAGAGCTTATCTCTTGCCTCGATTCAATCTGTCTTCCGATTTCCAAGTATGTTGTTCTCCCTTTGTTGAGGAATAACTTTCCTTCTTGCCACAACCTCTGATTTGGACAAAAATGGGTGCTTTGGATGAGTGGGAAAGCTAGGGCTTTGACAGAAATGGGGTTTGGAAGAGAGAGAAAATGAAATTACATGAGAAAGTAGGGGTTCCTTATATAGACGGAGGGTAGGAGATCGATCTGGCTCTTGATGAGATCGATCTGCATTTGAATTTGGGGACGATTTGGGGTAATTTTATGCCTAGGAGATCGATCTGTCAAGGTGTGAGATCGATCTCTTTATGGCTTTATGAGATCTATCTGCTCCTTGAGGAGATCGATCTTCTCCCAAACAGAAACATTTGGAGATCGATCCCTTCCTTATGAGATCGATCTTCTCTCAAACAAAAACATTTGGAGATCGATCTCTTCCTTATGAGATCGATCTGCTCCTTAAATTCCTCATTCCTTGTCATTTTTAACTCACCAGATCAATCTCTCCTTCTCTAAGATCGATCTGACCTCTTAGTTTCACACTTAGGTTAAGCACTTACACATTATTCTCCAAATATAATTTCCACAATTCACTTAGCTCAATAAATTACACTTCAAGTTCTTATTACATAATTAAAATATGTCTAAAATTCTCAGATCTCACATTACCTCTTACCAAACACAATATCACTTAACATTTATATACAATAACTGTGGACACTTAAATTTCTTACATTAACTTCATTAACTCATACATGTCTACAAATGTTTACATCTCCCAAATTTACATTCCAAAAGTATTACTGTGTTGTACTTGTTAAGATAAAAAGCGATAATAATGTGTATACCTTTCAGTGATGGACAGCAGCGGACACTGGGAGTGCAAGTCTCTGCTCGCTCTCAACCACTACAGATGCTTTGGGGAGATAGAAAATGAAAAGGTGAGCAACCACACGCTCAATAAGGAAATAATGTAAGCAGGTAGACAGCTACACTATCTGATAATTCTATTAAAATAGAATTATTTGTATTTCATTTCTTAACTAATTATATTAATCCCCATATTATTTCATTAATTATCCTCTCAATTTAATTAAAATTTTCATGTTTATAAATAAATTAAATCCAGATGAATTTTAATTATTTCAGTAGAAAATGGACTGAAATGGGCTAAAAGGAGACTGGACCACTACCATTTCGTAGCATGAATCATCAGTCTTCTGGACACATGTGATGCCGAATGTCCAGATTTTATTCGCTTCAGAAGGATAAGATTAACAGACACCGTGGTCACCTCATGGAAGACACATGCCGGGCCCCATCGCACATCCAAGTAGAAACAAATGACGTGAAAATATCTTCTCTAAAGCGAATGGAATGAAGACAAGTGGCCAAACAATGCCAACTCATCTAGGACTGGAAATTACATTTGTACCCCAATTTTGTCTATAAATAGAATATGATGAGGCAATAGGGAAAATGAGTAGAATGTAAGAAGTAGTTTTAGTTTTTTTCTTAGGTTAAAGTTTTTATTGCTAGGTTTTAGGTTTATTTGTTTCTTCTCTAGTTTCTTTTAGCTTTAGCACCCACCATTGTTCTAGGATTTCAAGTTTTATTTCCCTTTGAATTCGGCAAATTTAAGCTTTACAAATAAAAAGTTATATTCTCGTTTTACTATTTCTATTCACTATTAGGTTTTCATTTTTCCTTAACTATTCAATTTTTAGGTAGTGTAGAATGGCTGGTGATAGTAGCTATTTTGCATTCAAACCCTCTCGACATTTCTTTGATTAATGAAGCTTTTGTATTCCTTCCTTTAATTCCTCTGTTCCACTTATTTTTCATTTATTATTTATTCATCCCCCGTTAAGCTTCCATTCATGGTTATTTCTAGTTTAAGAGTGCAAAGGCTGGGTGAATAAGGATGCAAGGTTGTTGCTTTACTAATCAGTGCTCACTGTGTTAGCTTACAGTTACTAAATCGAAAAATGGCTGTTGATAGGAGTCGTGGCCTCTACTCTACTGTTTTTTTCTCTTTTTCTTTTCTTCAGTTTAGTTATAGATTAAGTTCTTATTTTACTATTTTTATTGTAGAGTTAAATAGGGAAGATTCAATTAAAAACTTCTTTATTTTCATGCAACTCTTGTTCTACGTTTTGTTCTTCTCTGCACTTTCTATATTTTTGGTTTATACTCCGCTTGGTGGTGTGAAAGTGCAGAAGCTAAAGGGTGCAGTGAAGCTTGCAGTATGGAGTTTATATGTGTGTTAGTGACACTGCCGATGGATTTACTGCTATTTGTGGCGTGAGGAAGCAGTGCGGGAGGGTAGCTGTGAACGTACTGGAGAAGTTGTTGGCTAGTGTTGAAGCTAGTGGGACTACTGTCGTTCGGTGCAGAACAGAATCTGGATTGCACCATGGCAGTGGACAGGGGCGAATTCCTTCCTCTGTTCTGCTCTGTTTCGAGTTCTTGTTACTGTTCACCTTAGCTCTTGTTGTTAGTATGCAGTACTCCATTGTTGTCGATGCTTTAGTTTCTGCTGGTGTTCTATTAGTTTATTTAGCCGTTGTTCGGTCCCTTTCTTTTCTTTTTCAAGTTTAGTTTTAGATCCAACAGTGTTCTTCTGCTCTCTGTCTTAGCATTGATTTAGTCTCTCAGTTATTCCTTGCTATGTTAAGTTTGTTCAATTAGCTTCATTTCCAGAATTGCTTTCGGTTTACATGACAGTGGTGTGGCTGCTGCTGGAGGAGGCTCGGCTAGTGACAAACCGTTTCTTCCATGTTTCACAAGTTGTGCTTGCTAGGTCATTTCTTGAGCTGCATTAGTGTTCTGCTGAAGGCTATGCGTCACCACGGGTTGCTGCTGTGCTGATCTGTTGAGAGTGGCAATAGTGGCTGGGCACGGTTTGGACTGGGCAATGCGTGTGCTGCTGGAGATGCGGTTAGCTTGTCTTGAAGCAGTTGCAGTAGTACATTGCAAAAATTAGGAGTACAAAGCTGAATTCAGGCTGCTGTGCTATGGCTGATTGTGCAGGAGGTGGCGAGAGCAAGTCATGAAATTGTATTGGCGGCAACGCATTGCAGGAATGTTGGCAGAACAGTACATGACCGAGCATGGATAGTTGGTTTTGTAGTTTTACCTGCATATGGCTTAAGCGTTTATTATTGATAGTTTAGAAGTATTTTAATTTAGTACACTTTATAATTAGTTTAGGTAATATTTCATTAGTTTAGTTAAATTGCTTATGATTAAGATTGTTAGATTAAAGAGCTTTAGATTGAGTTTAGATTAAATTTTAATTTTATTTTTTATGCAATTGAAATTTGAATATAATTAATTTCATGCATATTTTTAGGAGTTATTTATTTCTCATGCATCATTTACATTTTATTTTATTATTTAGACATCTTATTAAGTTAGTAATTAGTTAGAGTTATATTTAATTTATGGTCTCCACTTAGGTATTTAGGTTTATAAGTATAATTAGGAATTTCCTTAAATTTATAGAAGTTTATTTCATTAGGCCTTAGGTTAGATTAATTTGCATTTTTATTTTTGTAATTAATTAGACTAAGTACTCGCAAATTTTATTTTCATATTAGGATTTTCTAGTGTTGTTTATTTTATTTTTACATTCTCTTATATTTTCATTTTAGTCTATTCATACTAATTAATTTTAGTTTTAGTATTTTTCTTTTGCAGGTTATCGCTTTACTTTGCTGAGAGCTTTGTAAGTAATTTTTGCTCTATTTTATTTATTTTACAATTTTCATTATTTTTAGTGTTTTCCAGTATTTTCAAATTAAGTATTGTAGATCACCCTCTTAATATTCATAATTTGCTAGGATAAACATTTAAGACTTTGAAGGAGAAATTAGTTAGTGCCCCTGTAATCATAACTCTGGATTGGAGTTTACCTTTTGAGTTGATGTATGATGCAAGTGATTATGCAGTTGGGGTTGTGCTATAACAAAGAAAAGGAAGAGTCTTTTATGCTATCTATTATGCAAGTAAAACCTTGAATGAAGCCCAATTGAACTATGCTACTACCAAGAAGGAGCTGTTGGCTGTAGTATTTACTTTTGATAAGTTATGCTCCTATCTCATTGGCACTAAGGTAGTAGTATAAATTGATCATGCTGCCATTAAGTACCTAGTTTCCAAGAAGGATGCAAAGCCTAGACTGATTAGATGGATCCTCCTGCTATAGGAGTTTGACTCAGAGATTAGGGATAGAAAAAGAATGGAGAATCAGGTCGCTGACCATCTATCTAGATTAGAGAGTAGACTTAAAGAAGATGGTATAGTCATTAATGAGTCCTTTCTTGATTAGCAGTTATTTACTTTTAGGCACTCCAGTTTGCCCTGGTATGCTGATTTTGTAAATTACTTGATGAGCAATGTGATGCCACCAGATTTGACTACCCAACAAAAGAAAAAGTTTTTGAGTGATGTCAAGTATTATGTTTGGGATGAGCCCTTCTTGTACAAGCAATGTAGAGATCAAATTTTAAGAAGGTGTGTTCCCATGGAAAAAGTAGAGGATATAATTAGACATTGCCATTCTTCTGACTATGGAGGGCATTTTGGAGGAGAAAAGATAGCTGCCAAGGTTTTGCAATTTGGATACTATTGGCCCACGTTGTTTAAGGATGCCCACTACTTTACGTTGAAATGTGATAGATGTTAGAGGGTAGGTAATATTTCCAAAGGAAATAAGATGCCTTTGACTAATATTTTAGAACTAAAGCTCTTTGATGTATTGGGTATTGACTTCATGGGACCTTTTGTTCCTTTATATGGAAATCTCTATATTTTAGTGGCCATATATTATGTGTCAAAATGGGTTAAAACAATGGCTTTACCAACTAATTATGCCAAGGTAGTGATAAGGTTTTTAAAAAAGAATATTTTTACAAGATTTGGCATACCCAGGGCCATCATTAGTGATGGGGGATCCCACTTTTGCAATAAGAGTTTTGATGGGCTTTTAAAGAAGTATGGGGTTAAACATAAGGTAGCCACTGCTTATCACCCACAGACGAGTGGTCAAGTAGAGTTATCCAATAAGGAGATTAAGGGGATATTAGAGAAGACAATGAATCTAAGTAGGAAGGACTAGTCCATTAGGTTAGATGATGCACTTTGGGCCTATAAGATCGCCTTTAAAACACCTTTAGGAATGTCCCCTTATCAGCTTGTTTATGGTAAGGCATGTCATTTGCCAGTGGAGCTTGAGTATAAGGCCTACTAGGCCCTTAAGAATATCACCCATAGATGACTGGTCAAGTAGAGTTATCCAATGGGAAGATTAAGGGGATATTAGAGAAGACAATGAATTCAAGTAGGAAGGACCGATCCATTAAGTTAGATGATGCACTTTGGGCCTATAAGACCGCCTTCAAAACACCTTTAAGAATGTCCCCTTATCAGCTTGTTTATGGTAAGGCATGTCATTTGCTAGTGGAGCTTGAGCATAAGGCCTACTGGGCCCTTAAGAACCTGAATTTTAATTTAGATGCAGCAGGGGAGAAGAGGCTGCTACAGCTTAACCAGTTAGATGAGTTCAAGTTCCAAACATCTCAGAATGCCAAACTCTATAAGGAAAAGACTAAACGATGGCATGATAAGAAAATCAAGGGGAGACACTTCGAGCCAGGCCAACAAGTACCACTTTTCAATTCTCGCTTGAAGTTGTTTCCAGGAAAGCTTAAGTCTAGGTGGATAGGACCCTTCACCATTACACAAGTATTCCCTCATGGAGCCATTGAAATCATGGATGAAACCCTGAAGCAACCCTTTAAGGTTAATGGGTGTTGATTGAAGCATTATTTTGAGGGAGGATTTGACCGTCAGCATTCTGTTACCACTTTAGCTGATCCTCCTACTTCTGATCCTGCTTCTTAGCTTCGTTTTATGGTTGCTTTATTTTTCTTTTCACTTTTTGTATAATTCTTTTT
Organism: Firmiana major; assembly: GCA_033439115.1. NCBI lineage: Eukaryota > Viridiplantae > Streptophyta > Magnoliopsida > Malvales > Malvaceae > Firmiana > Firmiana major. The sequence goes on from CM065909.1 coordinate 7,182,676, forward strand.
CGCTTTTCTGCTGTTTCTTTCTACGTTTCTTTTACAGTTAGACTTTGCAGTAGTATGCTCTCATCAAGCTTCAATTGTTCTTCATCATCAGATAGGGGAGTATTCTACACTTGAGCTTCAATTCTTGTATTATCTGTACACTGAGGACATTGTACACTTTAAGTTTGGGGGAGGGGATATCACTTAAACATTTTTAAAAATTTTGGGCAAAATTGAAATTTTTTTTCGAAAATATGAGCTTACATTGTTGGATTTTGGGATGATTTAGTACTTAGAATGTAGTTTTCCCATATTTCGATGATATAACCCCATGATTTAGTCTGACTTTGATTGAATGAGAAGCATGATTATAGGAAAAGCATGAAGTTGAGTTCTTGAATTTGTCTTGATTCTGATTATGATTTCCTCATTTTATGCACATGTCATGTCATGAATCTATATATTTATTTAGAGAAAGCTTATGTGGACATAGGATTGCATTTGTTCAGTTGATTTTGTGCATCATATTCTAGAATTGGTTTGATCTAATCTTGAGGTGAAATATTAGATCACACTTAATTAAGGAAATGATTTAGGCCATCTTTGGATCATTTGAGCCTTTCTAGCCATCCTTGTACATATTTTACTCCTAGTCACCCATTTGGGCCAAATAAGCTTTTCTCTGTAAATAAACTTGCATATTTTTCCTTAGCTTAAACACTTTGTTCCTATTCCTTACCCCAAAAGCATGTAAATTCATTAGGATATATCTTGAGCTATGTACATATGGGTATTAGGTGATAGTGAATTTAAGGAAAAAAAGAAAGAAAAAAAGAAAGAAAGAAAGAAAGAAAGAAAGAAAGAAAGAAAGAAAGAAAGAAAGAAAGAAAGAAAGAAGAAAAGAAGAAGAAAAATACAAAAGTAGAATAAAAATGTTTAGTAAAATAAATAAGTTTGGGGGAACAAATTTGAGCTCTTACATCAAAGATCTTAGAAGTAATGCATGTTAAGGGGGTAATTAAACTGAAATCCACTTCATCATACCTTAGCCATAGTCGTACATTACAAGTTGAATGAAGTCCTATTGATCTTTGCTTAAGTGTGACTACATTAGTGGAGAGAGAAATGAAAAGCAAACTTATGGGAATGATCACTTGTCATTAACTTTGCATTCACTGTGTTTGCATAATCTGAGTGGCTTTGACATTTTCACACACACACGAGGAGTCCAATTTGGGTTAAGACTTATGATTGAATGATTCCGGGTGTGGACTTATAATTGTGAATCTTTGATATTAGAGTTTGTACTTTTTCTTTGAAGATAATATTGGGAAAATCAATATGTTTAGTACTGGTCAATTCCTATATATGTTTTGTTTTGCTTGAGGACAAGCAAAAGCTCAAGTTTAGGGATGTGTTAATTCTATTAAAATAGAATTATTTGTATTTAATTTCTTAGCTAATTATATTAATCCCCATATTATTTTGCTAATTATCCCCTCAATTTAATTAAAATTTTCATGTTTGCAGATAAATTAAATCTAGATGAATTTTAATTATTTCAGTAGAAAATGGACTGAAAATAGGGTAAAAGGAGACTGGACCACTACCATTTTGCAGCATGAGTCATCAGTCTTCTGGACACATGTGATGCTGAATGTCCAGATTTTATTCGCTTTAGAAGGATAAGATCAATAGACACCGAGGTCACCTCATGGAAGACACATGCCGGGCCACATCTCGCATCCAATGGACAAGAAGACAAATGACGTGAAAATATCTTCTCTAAAGCGAATGGAATGAAGACAAGTGACCAAACAATGCCAACTCATCTAAGATTGGAAATTACATTGGTACCCCAATTTTGTGTATAAATAGAATATGACGAGGCAATTGGAAAAAGAAGTAGAAGGTAGGAAGTAGTTTTAGTTTTTTTTTTTAGGTTAAAGTTTTTATTGCTAGGTTTTAGGTTTATCTATTTTTTCTCTAGTTTCTTTCAGCTTTAGCAACCACCATTGTTCTAGGATTGCAAGTTTTATTTCCCTTTGAATTTGGCACATTTAAGCTTTACAAATGAAAAGTTATATTCTCGTTTTACTATTTCTATTTAATATTCAGTTTTCATTTTTCCTTTACTGTTTAATTCTCGAGTAGTGTAGAATGGTTGGTGACAGTAGCCATTTTGCATTCAAACCCTCTCGGTATTTCTTTGATTAATGAAGCTTTTATATTCCTTCCTTTAATTCCTCTGTTCCACTTATTTTTCATTTATTATTTATTCATCTACCATTAAGCTTCCATTCACGGTTATTTTTAGTTTAAGAGTGCAAAGGCTGGGTGAATGAGGACGCAAGGTTGTTGCTTTACTGATCAGTGCTCACTGTGTTAGCTTACAGTTACTAAATCAAGAAGTGGCTATTGATAGGAGCTGTGGCCTCTACTCTACTGCATTTTACTCTTTTTCTTTTCTTCAGTTTAGTTATAGATTAAGTTCTTATTTTACTATTTTTATTGTAGAGTTAAATATGGAAGATTCAATTCAAAACCTTCTTTATTTTCACGCAACTCTTAATCTGTGTTTTGTTCTTCTCTGTACTTTCTATATTTTTGGTTTATACTCCGCCCAGTGGTGTGAAAATACAAAAGCTAAAGGGCGGAGTGAAGCATACAGTACAGAGTTTATATGTGTGTTCGTGACACTGCCGATGGATTTACTGCTATTTGTGGCGTGAGGAAGCAGTGCGGGAGGGTAGCTATGAATGTACTGAAGAAGTTGTTGGCTAGTGCTGAAGCTGGTGGGACTGCTGCCGTTTGGTCCAAAACAGAATCTGGATTGCACCATGGTAGTGGACAGGGACGAATTCCTTCCTCTGTTCTGCTCTGTTACGAGTTCTTGTTATTGTTCACCTTAGCCCTTTTTGTTATTAAGCATTACTCCATTATTGTCGATGCTTTAGTTTCTGCTGGTGTTCTATTAGTTTATTTAGCTGTTGTTCGGTCCCTTTCTTTTCTTTTTCAAGTTTAGTTTTAGATCCAACAATGTTCTTCTGCTTTTGTCTTAGCATTGATTTAGTCTCTCAGTTATTTCCTTACTATGTTAAGTCTGTTCAATTAGTTTCATTTCTAGAATTGCTTTCGGTTTACAGGACAGTGGCATGGTTGCTACTAGATGAGGCTCGGCTAGTGACAAATTGTTTCTTCCATGTTTCACAGGCTGTGCTTGCTAGGTCATTTCTTCAGCTACATTGGTGTTCTGTTGAAGGCTATGCATCACCATGGGTTGCTGCTGTGATGATCTGCTAGAGTGGCAACAGTGGCTGGGCACGGTTTGAACTAGGCAATGCGTGTGCTGCTGGAGATATGGTTAGCTTGTCCTTAAGTAGTTGCAGTAGTACAATGAAAAAATCGGGAGTACAAAGCTGAATTCATGCTGCTGTGCTATGGCTGATTGTGTCACGACACTCAACTTACCAAAATACGTACAAATATTTCGCATTTTCATACATCATTTATTATCCATCCTTACCTCAATCGTGAACAGCAACTCTTCCCAATAGTTGGGCTGTGTGTGGACGTCTAACTCACTCCACCATAACAATTTAATTGGCAATATAATTCTAGAAGTAAACACTTTTATAGATACATCAGAGTTACTGTTTACAAGTGTTTACATTGCTTTACATCCCCAATGTTTACATATAAAATGTTACTGTGCTATGTCTAGTTCAAATACAAAATAATTCAAGAGTGTATACTTTACGCGATGGGATGCAGCGGATGCTAAAAGGGAAAGCCTCCAGTCACGCTCACTCTATACTCAAATCTCTGTAGAGAGGGCGAAAATAAGGGGGTGAGCAAACCACCACACTCAGTAAGGCAATCATGCGAACATGTAGATACTACATTATCTACGTGATCGGGATGCCATGCTCAAATCATACTTTTCATCATTTCTCAAAATATGAGTTCATGCTTGTGTTAATGGTATGTAAAGCATTCATGCTATTAAAATCCAGTGCACAATTCATTTCAAAGCATGGTATAAATCATCATGCATATTTCACAATAAAGCATGGCATTAATCATCATGCATTGTTCATAATAAAGCATGGCATTAATCATCATGCTTCGGTGCACTTTAAAACCATTAACAATCAATCCAACACTTGTCAAGTCTCAGCCCATCCCTCGAACTGTCCTTGTCACGACCCAATTCCATTCTCTTTAACCGAAATCACTGAAAATTTTTCGCGTTTTACTGTTACCTTACCCGGTCGTGAACTAAACTCACCACACACTGTTGGGCTGTGAGTCAATAATAAACACCACATCTCATTCATTCTCAATTAATTAAAACGATGTCATACATGTGCATTTAATCGTGTACTTATACGAATACATGTTTTACTGACATCTACATCCCCCATAAGTACAACTCAAAAGAATACTGTGCTTTTACATTGTTTAGATACAAAAAGAATCATTGTGTATATACCTCTTAGCGATGGAGATGCAGCGGAGTCCAAAATGATACGCCTCAGTCCTCACTGGGCTACTATGCACGCTCTGTAGGGGGGAAAATAGAGTGGGATGAGCAACCACACGCTCAGTAAGGCAATAATGCAAGCATGGTAGATAACTACTCTATCTACATGCTGATAGTGTTATGCATAAATCATTTATAGTAGGAGCATGAGGAATAAAACTATGCCATATGAATATACATATATATCATGTATCAAATCATGTGCATTGGCATATAAAACATGGTAGAGACATCATGTATAAAACATCTCATGCTCAATCTCTTTGAAATTCATAAAAGGGCAATTCATTAAGAAACCTCCTTTTTAAACCCACGTCATAAATCTCTTTCTCATCCCATACAATCACATCACATCAATTCACAATCACAACCACGTTTTCATTTCACAATTCAAATCCACGAGGCTCGACCCCTCCTTCGGGTCTACCTTAAACAATCACAATCACACTTAGAGATTTAAAATCATGTGGTAGTAAGTAAATCAAGCAAGGAGACAGGTTTCTATATCTCAAGTGACTATATTGGCCAATCGTCACATATCATCCCAGACCACACGGATTCCGGTGTGCGGGGTATCATGCTGGCACGAAGGTGGGTTAGTTCTCCGCCAGACTTTCTCAATCAAGTAACCACCACGCGGTACATCGTACTCCATGTGATATACACGGTACATCGTACTCCGCGGACCCATAACATGTTTGGGGGTGCCTGCCATAGGTCTTATCTACCCCATGTCAAGTGTAACCTTTATAGTCTCAAGAGCGCGTGGGAGTAACCGCAATACCAGGTCCTAGCCCTCATGGCCTTGCTCGCCCCTGTTGGGTTCCCTGATCCAGGTCCTAGCCCCTCACCCTCACCCCACCTAAGAGGTCTGTCAGGCCTGTTGGGTTCCCTGGATGGATTATGTCAGGTCCTAGCCCCTCACCCTCACCTCACCTAAGAGGTCTGTCAGGCCTGTTGGGTTCCCTGAGTTAATCTGTATCTCTCACCACGGTCTCATACATACCACAGTGTGAAGACCAGCGCGAGCTACGCTCTAGCGCGAATTCATGCATCAAAACCAATCACTTCGTACGAGCAACGCTCTGGTACGGCATTTATGCATAAAATATGAAGAAACCATGTACGAGCATAGCTCCAGTACAGTTATATGCATAAGAAAAACCACTCAAATCCACGTACGAGCATAAGCTCCAGTACGGTTTATAACATCATCACAATTCCAAATTCAAAGTGCGAGCTAAGCTCAAACACGTTTCACACAAGTGAAAACATAGAAGTCTCGCGCGAGCGAGGCTCTAACACGAATTATATCACATACACGCGATAGGCGGCTTACATGCATTCAAAACATCTCATCATATGCTTAGTGCCTCATATGGGCTATTTCACAACATCATTCAAGTACTAGCCAGCCTATCCTTTTATTTGCTCAAATTAGAGCATTGTGTTTTGTAAAAGCATTCAGAACACATGATTTATGCAATTATTAGCCTTACTATCCCTTTTTCATAAAATCCACTTCAAATCCAAAACCACGCATATACCCATCATCTTCCACGAATACCATCAACATTTATTTGAGCAATCATGCATTTCATAAAAACACCCGATATTCACCCACAAGTTCAAAGTACGAGCAGCTACCTCTATATACTCACAAAATTCCCTTACCTGGAAATCGCGATGCATGATTCCACTTCCTTAAGCTGCTTACTCGTACGATTCGGTTCGCCTTCAACGAACTCTTCGGGACTGCACAAAATCGTATCCCGCATTATATTCGATCCATAAATTGCAACCCTTGTGCCTGCTATAGTCAATTTAATCTATAGCCTCTATTAAAGCTTATTTGGCCTCGTTTCATTACTTTACCCATAGCTCGAGTCTATGGACCTTCTTAGGCCTATTAACTTATTCAAAGTCGATATCAAATCGACATAAAGCTCATAGCGTTCATATTCCATGAATCCCCTCACTATGGGATTTATCAATTTTATACATACCCATTTCCACAATTCCTCCAACTCACTATGTAATCTCATTTAACCGTTTAAAATCATAAATATTATCCCAATAACAACTTTAGCATGCCATAAATCATAGGCTCATCCAATCCCACATATCCTCATATTATACCCATTCTAGATTTCTAGGTCACACCAATTCCACTACATTCCTAGGTAGTTTATCCATCAATACTCCTATCAATCAACTCTAAAATCAATTTAAATAGCTAATACATTTGGATTGGAGGGTTAGAATCTTACCAATGTGATTTCTCTCCTTGCTCCAATTGGTAATGCCCTTAACTCCTTCAACTCCAAGAATGGGAAGATGCCCTCTCACTATGTTGTTCTTCTCTTTGATAGGAACAACTTTGCCTCTAATGATCTCTCTCCAAATCTCACTGAAAATGGCTGGTTTTAGAGAGGGAAAGTTAGGTTTTTGGGGTCGAAATTGTAAAGTTTGGTGTTTTTCCGAGATTTCCAGATTTTCAGCTCTCCTTATATAGAAATGACTTAAGGAGATCGATCTGGTCCAAGAGGAGATCGATCTGGTCCCTTAAAATCCCTCTTTTTCACGGCATTTTTAAGCCTGAGATCGATCTGTCGAAGCAGTGAGATCGATCTGTTGAAGCATGAGATCGATCTGTCAAAGTATGAGATCGATCTGGTCCCAAACAGAGAGCTAAGGAGATCGATCTGGGTGCTTGAGGATCGATCTTTTCACTTACAGAATGCTTGGCAGATCGATCTGGCTCCATTGGAGATCGATCTACTAAATTCTTTCGCCCAAATAAGAGCATTCTGGCTCTCCCAGATCGATCTCTCATCCTAGGAGATCGATCTGGACCTCATGTTTTCCAGATTTCCTGCAGTTTCATTGCTGCAACTCATACCAACACACCCTCAATCTATTGCCATGGCCATTTCCTCATCCATCCACCTTTATAACTTGAAAATGGCATCCATTCATACCTTATGCACATTGAAACTTGTGTGCATTCATTGTATATTCAAAGGTATGCAACATAAAACCAAATGGAAGCATAACTCCATTCCATTTTACCACACTACTCATTTTGTGTTTCAATCACATCCATCACTTGCCATAACTCATTTCTTCGTATTCACACTCAATGAAACTTGTATGTACGTTACAATTTATATTACACATACATACATTGAATCCATGGACTTACATCAATCATACTTTACATTACAAGTCCATTCATATTATTTGATCCAATTACACATATTACCCTTTTACATATACGGGGTCTTACATTCTCCCCTCCTTCAAGAAATTTGGTCCTCCAAATTAGAACCAAGTCACTCTTCAAACAGTTGGGGGTACCTCTCCCGTATCAAGTTCTCCAATTCCCACGTGGCCTCTTCCGCCGTGTGGTGTTGCCAAAGCACTTTCACCAAGGGAATTGTCTTATTCCGTAACACTTTCTCTTTTCTATCCAGTATCCGAACCGGCTTCTCAACATACGTCATACTCTCATGGAGCTCCAACGGCTCATATCTTATTACGTGTGCCGGGTCCGGGTGATACTTCCGAAGCATCGAGACGTGGAAGACGTTATGGACATTCGCCAAGTCCGGTGGCAATGCCAACCTATACGCCTTATCTCCCACTCTCTCCAAAATCTCGAAGGGTCCGATGTATCTAGGGCTCAGCTTGCCCTTCTTACCAAATCTCATAATACCCTTCGATGGTGATACCCTCAGAAACATCGACTCACCCTCATCAAACTCCAGTGGTCTTCGTCTCTTGTCAGCATAACTCTTTTGCCGGCTCTGAGCTGTCCGTAATCTCTCACATATCAACTGGACGTCCTCAAATGCCTGCTGCACTAAGTCCGGAGCAAAAATTTGTCTGTCACCAACCTCTTCCCATCCAATAGGGGAACGGCATCTACGCCCGTATAATGCCTCATAGGGTGCCATCCCGATACTAGCATGATAGCTATTATTATATGCGAACTCGGCTAACTGCAGGTGGTCATCCCAGGAGCCTCTAAAATCCAGCACACACGCTCTCAACATATCCTCGAGGGTCTGTATAGTCCTCTCTGACTGCCCATCTGTCTGAGGATGAAAAACGGTGCTAAAACTCAGTCGGGTCCCCAGCGCTTCCTGAAAATGTTCCCAGAAATGGGAAGTGAAGCGGGCATCCCTATCAGAAACAACGCTCACTGGTACACCATGTAGCCGTACTATCTCTCGAATATACAGGTTCGCCAACTGACTCAGTGTATCGGTAGCTCTCATAGCCAAGAAATGGGCGGACTTAGTCAACCGGTCCACAATAACCCATATGGCATCATGACCTCTGCGGGTCCTCGGCAACCCCATCACAAAATCCATGGTGACATGCTCCCACTTCCAGGTCGGTATCGGTAGAGGCTGCAATAATCCTGCAGACTCCTGGTGCTCTACCTTCACTTGCTGACAAACGAGACACTTAGCGACATATTCCGCAATGTCTCTTTTCATTCCAGACCACCAATAAACCTTCTGAAGGTTTTGATACATCTTGGTACTTCCCGGATGTATCGTATACTTCGATGAGTGAGCCTCTGATAAAATCGTCCTCCTGATCTCAGGATCCCTGGGAACGCATACTCTGCCTCTGAACCTCAATAAGCCATCAGCACTCTGCTCAAAATCAATACCCACACCTGTTTGTATCTACCTCAGCCAATCGATACACCGTCGATCGCTCTGCTGGGCTTGCCGAATACGGCCAATCAACTCTGGCTCTAGTCTCAAACTAGCCATGATCTCAAGTCTCTCAGATCCAGGTGGGGTTACATCCAAACTGAGGTTCGCAAAGTGTTCTAACAATTCATGTTCCCGTACCATCATATAAGACACCAACCCAAGGTTCTTTCTACTCAAAGCATCGGCAACTACATTTGCCTTACCCGGGTGGTACATGATTTCACAATCATAGTCTTTCAGAAGTTCGAGCCATCTCCTCTGTCTCATATTCAGCTCTTTCTGCGAGAACAGGTACTTAAGGCTCTTATGATCTGTGAACACCTGAAATTTCTCACCATAGAGATAGTGGCGCCATATTTTCAAAGCAAATACTACGGCCGCCAACTCTAAATCATGTGTCGGGTAGTTCCTCTCATGATCTTTCAACTGTTTAGATCCATAGGCAACTACCTTCCCATCCTGCATAAGCACACAGCCCAGTCCCTGGTGTGATGCATCCGTATACACCGAGAATCCTCCTGAGCTGGTAGGAATGGTGAGAACTGGAGCAGTCATCAATCGACGCTTAAGCTCCTCAAAACTCCTCTCACATGCCTCATCCCATACAAACTTAACATCTTTTCGCGTGAGGCGTGTCAACGGAGCAGCTAGCCTGGAGAAACCCTCTACAAATCTCCGATAATATCCTGCCAATCTCAGGAAACTCCTGATCTCAGTTACTGTCTTGGGCTGTTCCCACTGTACAACTGCCTCTATCTTGGATGGATCCACTGATACCCCATCCTTTGACACAATATGCCCTAGAAATGAGATCTGTTCCAACCAGAAGTTACACTTGCTGAGTTTGGCATACAATTCTCTCTCTCGGAGGGTCTGCAGAACTATCCTCAAGTGCTCCTCATGATCTTCCCTGGACTTGGAATACACCAAAATGTCATCTATGAAAACAATCACAAACTTGTCCAGGTATGGCTTGAATATATCATTCATCAATGCCATAAATGCTGCGGGAGCATTCGTCAGTCCGAATGGCATCACCAAAAACTCGTAGTGGCCATAACGGGTACGAAATGCTGTCTTGGGTACATCTCCACTCCTGATCCTCAACTGATGATACCCTGACCGCAGATCTATCTTAGAAAATACTTCGGCTCCCTGGAGCTGATCCAACAAATCATCGATTCTTGGAAGGGGGTACTTGTTCTTAATGGTTGCCTTATTCAACAACCGGTAATCTATACACAGTCGGAGGCTTCCATCCTTCTTCCTTACAAATAGAACCGGTGCTCCCCAAGGTGAGACACTCGGTCTAATAAACCCCTTCCCCAACAACTCTTGCAGTTGTTTCTTCAGCTCTTCCAACTCTATCGGAGCCATTCTATAGGGTGGCTTCGATATCGGCTCTGTACCAGGCACTAACTCAATGCAAAATTCCATTTCCCTTTCAGGTGGTAGTCCTGGTAATTCATCCGGAAAGACATCAGGGTAGTCCGTAATTACGGGTATGTCCTTCAATTCCGGGTGTGCCTCATCTATATCGACCACATAGGCAATGAACCCTTCACATTGTCCTCTCCATCGTTAGTAACATAAACCATCACTCCACATTCAACATTCATCATAAACAATAAATTTATCTCTCAAGCAATATGAATTTAAAATCATACTCCTTTATTTACCACAAGTATACAAGTTTTCATATCATTTCTTTTCATCAAAATTTACAATAAGATTGTCTAGTCCTGAAAACATCAATGTTTTGGCATGACAATCCATCACAACACGATTGGTAGCCAACCAATCCATTCCCAAAATTACATCAAAATCATTTATATTTAATAAAATCAGATTGGCTATCATTTCCTTCCCCTCTATCTTTAACTTACAATCCCTACATACATGCTCAGTCAATTGACTATCATTCATGGGTGTGGAAATCATCAATATTTTATCCAATAATGTTGGTTTCACATACTTCAATAATTTATGTGCAAAGGAAGGTGATATGAAAGAATGCGTGGCACCAGGATCAAATAATACCAACGCCTCTAAATCAAAGATTCGGATGGTACCTTTAATCACATCTGTCGATGCGTCTGCAGTGTCCTGGTCTAGTGCGTGCACCCTTCCTCTGCTCACACCCGCAGCCTGTTTCCCTTTCTCTTCAGCTGTAGCCCTCCTCCTCGGGGCTGCTGTCTCAACTGGAGCTCCCTCGGGCTCCTTGCCCTTCTGTGGGGCAACCTCAATTATCTCAGTGCAGTACCTCGATATATGCCCTGGCCTCCCACACCTAAAACACGAAACAGGGGGCGCCTGACATGGCCTATTCCCATGGTATCTCCCACATCTCCTACACTGATCCGTGGTAGGTCGTGGTCCTCCAATAGTTATACCCCTCGGCGCTGTCAAGGCTGGGTATACGGGAGGTCTGGCAGCTCTCTCCTGCACCTCCTCGATCTTAGGCCTCTTCTCGAAAAACCTTTGGCCACCTCTCTTGGCCACTCTTCCAAACCCGGATCTCTTTCGGTCTTTGTCCTTCCTGACACTGATCCTTCCAAGCTCAGAGGCATTTCGCTCAAAGTCTTGCTCACATAACTGAGCCTTATGTACAGCCTCCTCATAAGTCACAATGTCGAAGGGAGCTAGCTTAGTTCGGATGGCCAATCTCAACCCATCCATGAACTTCTGAATCTTTCGGGTCTCACTACCCATCGTGTCAGGGTCATATCTCCCCAATGACATAAACTTAGACTCATACTCGTCCACAGTCCGGTTCCCCTGAACCAAATTCATAAATTCCATCCGTAATTTCCTCTGTGCGGTAGCTGGAATATACTGCCTCCTGAAGGCCTCTAGAAATATCTCCCACAAAATCTCAGAGTGTCTGGCCCTCAAAATAGTCTCGGTGGACCTCCACCAATGCTCGGCCTCGCCTTTCAGCATAAACACGGCAAAGGCAACCTTCTCACTTGAAGTGCATCGGAAAAACCTATACAGTTTCTCCATCTCATACACCCAATCCTCCGTAATCACTGGGTCCTTCAGCCCTCTAAACATTGGGGGTTTCAGCGCTTGAAACTCTCGCAACCTGCTCAAGTCGCAGTCATAACCCACATCGCTACCGCTCTGCTGTGGAACGATAGGAGAATCTGTATCCTGGGCTGGAGGTGGTGTAACTGTAACTGTCTCAGCAGTCTGAGGTCTCTCCGCCTCTGCAGCTGCCTGTTCCGTAGTAGGCTGTGCCGCTGGACCTCGTCTGTCACCGGCACCCAAGGCCTGCGTGACTATCTCCACCAGACTCTCAATACTCCGCTCTAATCTAGCGAAGCGAGCCTCAGTATCACCTGCTCTCTCAGCAGGGTTCTGTGGAGCCTGCTCAGTCTGTGGCTCCGCACGGCTCTCAAGCCTACCTCTACGGCCTCTAGCACGTGCTCTCGCCCCTCTACCTTTGCGTGTAACTGGCATAATGCCTAACTCCCTGTATTATAATAATTTATTAAGCTCAATCCATCACAGTATACACAGTTATATCTAAACAAAAGCACAGTACTATGGGGATGTACTTTCCTACATTTTATTAATGACTCACATCAGACCAACACAGCTCTGATACCAATCTCTGTCACGACCCAATTCCATTCTCTTTAACCGAAATCACTGAAAATTTTTCGCGTTTTACTGTTACCTTACCCGGTCGTGAACTAAACTCACCACACACTGTTGGGCTGTGAGTCAATAATAAACACCACATCTCATTCATTCTCAATTAATTAAAACGATGTCATACATGTGCATTTAATCGTGTACTTATACGAATACATGTTTTACTGACATCTACATCCCCCATAAGTACAACTCAAAAGAATACTGTGCTTTTACATTGTTTAGATACAAAAAGAATCATTGTGTATATACCTCTTAGCGATGGAGATGCAGCGGAGTCCAAAATGATACGCCTCAGTCCTCACTGGGCTACTATGCACGCTCTGTAGGGGGGGAAAATAGAGTGGGATGAGCAACCACACGCTCAGTAAGGCAATAATGCAAGCATGGTAGATAACTACTCTATCTACATGCTGATAGTGTTATGCATAAATCATTTATAGTAGGAGCATGAGGAATAAAACTATGCCATGTGAATATACATATATATCATGTATCAAATCATGTGCATTGGCATATAAAACATGGTAGAGACATCATGTATAAAACATCTCATGCTCAATCTCTTTGAAATTCATAAAAAGGGCAATTCATTAAGAAACCTCCTTTTTAAACCCACGTCATAAATCTCTTTCTCATCCCATACAATCACATCACATCAATTCACAATCACAACCACGTTTTCATTTCACAATTCAAATCCACAAGGCTCGACCCCTCCTTCGGGTCTACCTTAAACAATCACAATCACACTTAGAGATTTAAAATCATGTGGTAGTAAGTAAATCAAGCAAGGAGACAGGTTTCTATATCTCAAGTGACTATATTGGCCAATCGTCACATATCATCCCAGACCACACGGATTCCGGTGTGCGGGGTATCATGCTGGCACGAAGGTGGGTTAGTTCTCCGCCAGACTTTCTCAATCAAGTAACCACCACGCGGTACATCGTACTCCATGTGATATACACGGTACATCGTACTCCGCGGACCCATAACATGTTTGGGGGTGCCTGCCATAGGTCTTATCTACCCCATGTCAAGTGTAACCTTTATAGTCTCAAGAGCGCGTGGGAGTAACCGCAATACCAGGTCCTAGCCCCTCATGGCCTTGCTCGCCCCTGTTGGGTTCCCTGATCCAGGTCCTAGCCCCTCACCCTCACCCCACCTAAGAGGTCTGTCAGGCCTGTTGGGTCCCTGGATAGATTATGTCAGGTCCTAGCCCCTCACCCTCACCTCAACTAAGAGGTCTGTCAGGCCTGTTGGGTTCCCTGAGTTAATCTGTATCTCTCACCACGGCCTCATACATACCACAGTGTGAAGACCAGCGCGAGCTACGCTCTAGCGCGAATTCATGCATCAAAACCAATCACTTCGTACGAGCAACGCTCTGGTACGGCATTTATGCATAAAATATGAAGAAACCATGTACGAGCATAGCTCCAGTACAGTTATATGCATAAGAAAAACCACTCAAATCCACGTACGAGCATAAGCTCCAGTACGGTTTATAACATCATCACAATTCCAAATTCAAAGTGCGAGCTAAGCTCAAACACGTTTCACACAAGTGAAAACATAGAAGTCTCGCGCGAGCGAGGCTCTAACGTGAATTATATCACATACACGCGATAGGCGGCTTACATGCATTCAAAACATCTCATCATATGCTTAGTGCCTCATATGGGCTATTTCACAACATCATTCAAGTACTAGCCAGCCTATCCTTTTATTTGCTCAAATCAGAGCATTGTGTTTTGTAAAAGCATTCAGAACACATGATTTATGCAATTATTAGCCTTACTATCCCTTTTTCATAAAATCCACTTCAAATCCAAAACCACGCATATACCCATCATCTTCCACGAATACCATCAACATTTATTTGAGCAATCATGCATTTCATAAAAACACCCGATATTCACCCACAAGTTCAAAGTACGAGCAGCTACCTCTATATACTCACAAAATTCCCTTACCTGGAAATCGCGATGCGTGATTCCACTTCCTTAAGCTGCTTACTCGTACGATTCGGTTCGCCTTCAACGAACTCTTCGGGACTGCACAAAATCGTATCCCGCATTATATTCGATCCATAAATTGCAACCCTTGTGCCTGCTATAGTCAATTTAATCTATAGCCTCTATTAAAGCTTATTTGGCCTCGTTTCATTACTTTACCCATAGCTCGAGTCTATGGACCTTCTTAGGCCTATTAACTTATTCAAAGTCGATATCAAATCGACATAAAGCTCATAGCGTTCATATTCCATGAATCCCCTCACTATGGGATTTATCAATTTTATACATACCCATTTCCACAATTCCTCCAACTCACTATGTAATCTCATTTAACCGTTTAAAATCATAAATATTATCCCAATAACAACTTTAGCATGCCATAAATCATAGGCTCATCCAATCCCACATATCCTCATATTATACCCATTCTAGATTTCTAGGTCACACCAATTCCACTACATTCCTAGGTAGTTTATCCATCAATACTCCTATCAATCAACTCCAAAATCAATTTAAATAGCTAATACATTTGGATTGGAGGGTTAGAATCTTACCAATGTGATTTCTCTCCTTGCTCCAATTGGTAATGCCCTTAACTCCTTCAACTCCAAGAATGGGAAGATGCCCTCTCACTATGTTGTTCTTCTCTTTGATAGGAACAACTTTGCCTCTAATGATCTCTCTCCAAATCTCACTGAAAATGGCTGGTTTTAGAGAGGGAAAGTTAGGTTTTTGGGGTTGAAATTGTAAAGTTTGGTGTTTTTCCGAGATTTCCAGATTTTCAGCTCTCCTTATATAGAAATGACTTGAGGAGATCGATCTGGTCCAAGAGGAGATCGATCTGGTCCCTTAAAATCCCTCTTTTTCACGGCATTTTTAAGCCTGAGATCGATCTGTCGAAGCAGTGAGATCGATCTGTTGAAGCATGAGATCGATCTGTCGAAGTATGAGATCGATCTGGTCCCAAACAGAGAGCTAAGGAGATCGATCTGGGTGCTTGAGGATCGATCTTTTCACTTACAGAATGCTTGGCAGATCAATCTGGCTCCATTGGTGATCGATCTACTAAATTCTTTCGCCCAAATAAGAGCATTCTGGCTCTCCCAGATCGATCTCTCATCCTAGGAGATCGATCTGGACCTCATGTTTTCCAGATTTCCTGCAGTTTCATTGCTGCAACTCATACCAACACACCCTCAATCTATTGCCATGGCCATTTCCTCATCCATCCACCTTTATAACTTGAAAATGGCATCCATTCATACCTTATGCACATTGAAACTTGTGTGCATTCATTGTATATTCAAAGGTATGCAACATAAAACCAAATGGAAGCATAACTCCATTCCATTTTACTACACTACTCATTTTGTGTTTCAATCACATCCATCACTTGCCATAACTCATTTCTTCGTATTCACACTCAATGAAACTTGTATGTACGTTACAATTTATATTACACATACATACATTGAATCCATGGACTTACATCAATCATACTTTACATTACAAGTCCATTCATATTATTTGATCCAATTACACATATTACCCTTTTACATATACGGGGTCTTACAGTCCTGACCCAAAAATCATTTCAAACATGGATTTATTCACAAAATAATAGACATGTGAGATAGGCAATTCAATAAAAGGTAATAACCTCTAGGACTATGGCCATAACCTGTGATATCGACTACACGGATCAGGTGTGCGAGATATCACCACTATCTGCTTCCACACGGGAGGTGGGTCAAATCCTACCTGTCGGTCCATAGCAGATCTCGTCCGAAGATGGCATATCACATCTCAATACGGTACAACGTACTCCATGCTACCTGCATGGTACAACGTACTTCGTGGACCCAATCAACACATCATATCACGCCACATCGTAAAACGCATGTGTGAGCCTATTTAATCAGTACGACCTCTTATCTACCCGAAGCTCCTAACACGGTTATCAACATGTTAAAATCACAAACTGCACGTGCGAGTCTATTTAATCGATGAGAAACCAAGTCTGCCCGAAGCTCCAAGCACGGTAACAAATAAGGTGGGCATCTAGTGCGAGCTAAGCTCCAAGCACCATGCCAAAACTAGTATGGAATCCATGTGAAAACTAGTGCGAGCTAAGCTCTAGCACTCATGTGTATAAAACACATCAAATATCGTCGAGTCATACTCTAGCACGCTTTCATTCTCACGAAAACAATGAGGTGGCTCATTTCCTTGTAAAGTGTGGTTAACAAACCAAAACAACTCATTTCTTTTGCAATTCATTTCAAATGCTAGCCAACCTACTAATCACTTGCTAAAAAGCAATAAAACATGATTTTCCAAAGCATTATGCTTTTATTTTCATGTACATTTCGCAAAACACCCAACTTTTACCCTTCAATCACTCAACATCAATTCCTAATATCTCATGCATTATAGCAAAGCATTTACTGCTCCCAAATTGCGTACGGATATCTCAAGAGTCCACACAATTCCCTTACATTCATACATAATGTAACTTGTATGTACAATCGCAACTCTTATTACATGTGTGTACATTAACTTATGGACTTACATCACATATACTTCACTTATGAATTCATAGTATAACTCCATTTAAATTTCTATGTACATATATACAATTACACATATACGGGGTCTCACATTCTCCCTCACTTAGAAAATTTGGTCCTCCAAATTAGAATCAATTCAATCTATGAATAACTTGGGATACTTCTCCCATATCAAACTCTCTAATTCCCATGTGGCTTCTTCCACAGTGTGATGTTGCTAAAGGACTTTCACCAAGGGAATTGTCTTTATCCTCAACACTTTCTCTTTTCTGTCCAATACCTGAACTGGCTTCTCAACATACATCATGCCTTCATTGAGCTCCAAAGGCTCATATCTGATCACATGCGTCGGGTCCGGGTGATACTTCCTTAACATGGATATGTGGAAGACATTGTGAACACTTGCCAACTCCGGTGGCAATGCCAACCTATAAGCCTTGTCTCCCACTCTCTTCAAAATCTTGAAGGGTCCGATGTATCTAGGGCTCAGCTTACCCTTCTTACCAAATCTCATAATTCCCTTCGAAGGAGAAACTTTCAAGAATACCGACTTACCTACTGCAAACTCTAGTGGTCTCCGTCTTTTGTTAGCATAACTCTTTTACCTGCTCTGAGTTATCCGTAATCTCTCACATATCAATTAGACGTCCTCAGATGCCTGCTACACTAAGTCAGGAGCAAAGATCTGTCTGTCACCAACCTCTTCCCATCTAATAGGGCAACGGCATCTACACCCATACAATGCCTCAAATGATGCCATTTTGATACTCGCATGAAAACTATTATTATAGGTGAACTATGCGAGTGGCAAATGGTCATCCCAGCAGCCTCCAAAATCCAACACTCACGCTCTCAACATATCCTCGAGGGTCTATGTAGTCCACTCTGACTGACCATCTGTCTAAGGATGAAATACGGTGCTAAAACTCATTCGGGTCCCCATCGCTTCCTGAAAAGATTCCCAGAAGTGGGAAGTGAAGCGGGCATCTCTATCAGAAACAATGCTCATTGGAATTCCATGTAGCCTCACTATCTCGCGCACATATAAGTTCGCTAACTGGCTCAGAGTATCAGTAGCTCTCATAGCTAGAAAATGGACTGATTTCGTCAACCGATCCATAATCACCCATATGGCATCATGACCCCTACGGGTCCTCGACAATCCCATCACAAAATCCATGGTGACGTGCTCCCACTTCTATGTCTGTATCAGTAGAGGCTGCAATAACCCTGCAGGCTTTTGATGCTCTACCTTCACTTGCTGACAAACGAGACACTTAGCAACATATTCAGTAATGTGCTTTTTCATCCCAGACCACTAATAAACCTTTCGAAGGTTTTGATGCATCTTGATACTTCCTGGATATATCGCATACTTCGATTAGTGAGTCTCTGTTAAGATCAACCTTCTGATCTCTGCATCATCAGGAACACATATCCTACCTCTGAACCTTAATAATCCATCTGAACTCAATTCAAAGTCCGTGTCTGTACCCCTCTGTATCTGCCCAATAATATCAGTGCACTACTGATCAACTTGCTAAGCCTTTTGGATTTGATCTACCAGATCCGGTTCCAACTGTAGGCTATCTATCATAAATCCACTATCAGTGTCAGGCGGGGTTATATCCAAACTGAGGTTCGTGAACTGTTCCAACAACTCATGTTCCCTGACCATCATGAATGATATCATCCCGAGATGCTTTCTACTCAATGCATCCGTAACCACATTTGCTTTACCCGGGTGGTAAGGATCTCACAATCATAATCCTTTAAGAGCTTAAGCCATCTCTTCTATCTCATATTTAACTCTTTCTGCCAGAACAAGTATTTAAGGCTCTTGTGGTCGTAAACACTTGGAATTTCTCTCCATAAAGGTTGTAGCGCCATATCTTTAGCGCAAAAACCACCGCTGCCAACTCCAAGTCATGGGTCGGGTAGTTCTTCTCATGATCCTTTAACAGCCTAGATCCATAGGCTACTACCTTCCCATCCTGCATCAATACATAGCCTAGTCCTAGGTGTGAAGTATCTGTATACACCGAGAAACCTCCTGAGCTGGTAGGAATGGTGAGGATCAAAGCTGTGGTTAATCTCCTTTTCAACTCCTCAAAGCTTTTCTCACACTTATCGTCCCACACAAATTCAACATTCTTCCTTGTGAGACATGTTAAAGGAGCAGCTAACCTCGAAAATCCCTCTACAAACCTTCAATAATACCCAGCTAAACCCAGGAAACTTTTGATCTCTGTCACTGTCTAGGGTCTCTGCCACTGTGTCACTACCTCAATCTTTGATGGATCCACTACCACTCTATCTTTCGATACTATGTGACCTAAAAATAAGATTTGTTCCAACCAAAAGTAGCACTTACTGAGTTTAGTGTATAACTTCTTCTCTCGAAGGGTCTATAGCACTATCCTTAGATGCCTCTCATGCTCCTATCTAGATCTTGAGTACACCAGTATATCATCAATAAATACAATAACAAATCGATCCAAATACTGGTGCAATACCTTATTCATCAACGACATTAAAGCTACGGGAGCATTCGTCAACCCGAATGGCATAACCATAAACTCATAATGTCCATACCGGGTGCGAAAAGCGGTCTTGGGTACATCTCCACCTCGCATCTTCAACTGATGGTACCTTGATCTCAGATCTATCTTGGAAAAGACCTGCACTCCCTTAAGCTGATCCAACAAGTCATCGATGCGTGGAAGGGGATACTTATTCTTGATGGTGACCTTATTCAACAACCAGTAATCTATACACAGTCGGAGGCTTCCATCCTTCTTCGTTACAAACAAAACTGGTGCTCCCCAATGTGAGACGCTCGGCCTGATGAACCCCTTCTCCAGTAACTCTTGCAGATGTTTCCGCAGTTCTTCCAACTCAACTTGAGCCATTCTGTACGGTGGCTTGCATATCAGCTCTGTACCAGATGCCAAGTCTATACCAAACTCCATCTCTTTATCTGGAGGTAACCCTGGTAACTCATCCGAAAAGATATCTGGAAATTCCTTAACCACTGGAATGTCTCCCAATTTCGGATGTGCCTTATCCGTCTCAATCACATAAGCGATGAACCCTTCACATTATTCTTTCCACCATTAGTAATCCTAAATTATAACATCAACATATATAAATTGTAAATTAAATTCATCTCTACATTATCATGTAACTGGATTATACTCTTCTCAATTGCAATAACATAATCTTTCATTTTATTTCATTTCACCAAATTTACAATAAGGTTATCCATCTTTAGAAACGTCAAAGTTTTTGCATGACAATCCATAACAATATGATTGGCAGCCAACCAATCCATTCCTAGGATCACATCAAAATCACTCATATTTAATAAAATTAAATCGGCTGCCATTTCTTTACCTCCTATCCTCATCTTACAATCTCTATATACATGCTCAATCAACTGACTATCATTCATAGGGGTAGATATCAACAACATCTTTTCTAGCAGTGTGGGTTTTACATGCTTAATCAATTTACATGCAAAGGATAGTGACATAAAAGAGTGCGTGGCACCGAGATTAAATAATACATATGCTTCTAAATCAAAGATTTGGATGGTACCTTTAACCACATCCGAAGATTGATCCGCAGTGTCCTGGTCCAATGCGTGCACTCATCCTCTACTTACACCCACTGCTTGCTTCCCATTTTCCTCAGCTGTAGCCCTCCTCCTCGGGGCAGTTGTACCAACTGGAGCTCTCTCGGGCTCCTTGTCATTCTGTGGAGCTCTCTTTATCATCTCTGGGCAATCTCTAATTATGTACCCTGGTTTTCTACATCTAAAGCATACTACATGAGGTCCATAGCATGGTCAAGTTCCATGGTACCTACCACACTTGTCGCACTGATCTGTCGTAGGTCGTGGCCCTCCAATCACAATTCCTTTAGCTGGAGCAATGTTTAGATACATGGGAGTATTAATCATCCTCTCTCGGATCTCATCAATCCTCGACCTTCCAGAGAATCTCTTGCATCCTTTATAACTGAAGCCTCCATCCATCATTTATCTCCTTTTCTCCTTGTCCCTCATCTTACCAACCTTCCCAAACTCTAAGGCGATTATATCTCCTCACAGGTCGGTATATCCAGGGGAACCAATCTGAACCTGATGGTCGGTCTCAATCCATCCATAAACTTCTGGATTTTCTCGACCTCATTACTCATCATGTTGGGATCATATCTGCCCAGGGAGATAAAAGTCATCTCGTACTCATCCACAGTCCTACTCCATTAGGTCAGTCCCAAAAATGCTATTTTCATCTTCTGCTGTGTGGTATCCGGAACATACTATCTCCAAAAGGCCTCCATAAATATATCCCAGCTGATCTCAGTATACCGGGCTCTCAAAATAGGCCTGGTGGATTTTCACCAATGTTCTATTGATCCCTTCATAATAAAAGCGAGAAACGCTACCATCTCAGTAGTAGTGCACTCAAAGAACCCATACAACTTCTCAGTCTCATTTATCCAATCCTTACCTACTACTGGGTCCTTTACTCTATTGAAAGACGGCAGTCCAAACTTCTGGAACTATCACAGTCTATCCAAATCGGATCTATATCTCCAACCTCTACTGCCTGGTGTAGCAACCGGCGTAGGCACATCCTGTGTGGTGGGGTATCTGTCGTCTGAGGTCTTTGGGCTTGCCTTGCCCGTGCCTCGGGAGCTGTCACCTGCTCGGTATCACCCTGAGTAGTGGGACTCTGTCTACCGCTAACTCCCGATAAAGATTAGGTGACCAACTCCAATATCAACTCAATATTCTGCTCTATCCTCGTGAAGCGAGCCTCAGTACTCTTGGGCCTCTCTTCTGGACCCGTGCTCAACCTCAGCCTCTACCTCAACCTCATCCTGAGCCTCGTGTGTTTTTAACTCAACACAACCGCAGGCCTATCCCTACGGCCTCTAACTTGAGCCCTCGCCCCTCTACCGCGATTGGTATTAGGCATAATGTTTCACTTCCCTACATACATCTCAATTTTTTAGTTAACCCATCGACACACACAATTTGTATCTAAACATGCACAGTAACATTGGGATGAAATTTTCCAACTTATTAAGTATTTTAGACACGACACACGTCAGACCAACTCGAGCTTTGACACCAACTTTTGTCATGACCCTCAACTTACTAAAATACGTATAAATTTTTCGTATTCTTATACATCATTTATTATCTGTCCTTACCTCAATCGTAAACAGCAACTCTCCCCAATAGTTAGGCTGTGTGTCGACGTCTAACTCACTCCACCATAACAATTTAATTGGCAATATAATTCTAGAAGTAAACACTTTTATAGATACATCAGAGTTACTGTTTACAAGTGTTTACATTGCTTTACATCCCCAATGTTTACATATAAAATGCTACTGTGCTATGTCTAGTTTAGATATAAAATAATTTAAGTGTGTATACCTTAAGCGATGGGATGTAACGGATACTAAAAAGGAAAGCCTTCAGTCACGCTCACTCTATACTCAAATCTCTATAGAGAGGGGAAAATAAGGGGGTGAGCAAACCACACGCTCAGTAAGACAATCATGCAAACAGGTAGATACCACACTATCTACGTGATCGTGATGCCATGCTCAAATCATACTTTTCATCGTTTCTCAAAATATGAGTTCATGGTTGAGTTAATGGTATGTAAAGGATTCATGCTGTTAAAATCCATAGCACAATTCATTTCAAAGCATGGTATAAATCAGCATGCATATTTCACAATAAAGCATGACATTAATCATCATGCATTTTTCACAATAAAGCATGGCATTAATCATCATGCTTCGGTACACTTTAAAACCATTAACAATCAATCCAACACTTGTCAAGTCTCAGCCCATCCCTCGGACTGTCCTGACCCACAAATCATTTCAAACATGGATTTATTCACAAAATAATAGACATGTGAGATAGACAATTCAATAGAAGGTAATAACCTTTAGGACTACGACCATAACCTGTGATACCAACTACACGGATCAAGTGCGAGAGATATCACCACTATTTACTTTCACACGGGAGGTGGGTCAAATCCTACCCACCGGTCCATAGCAGAGATCGTCCGAAGATGGCATATCACATCTCAACATGGTACAATGTACTCCATGCTACCTACACGGTACAACGTACTCCGTGGACCCAATCAACACATCATATCACGCCATATCTCAAAACGCACGTGTAAGCCTATTTAATCGATACGACCTCTTATCTACCTGAAACTCCTAACACGGCTATCAACATGTCAAAATGACAAATTGAACATGTGAGTCTATTTAATCAGTGTGACACCAAGTCTGCTCGAAGCTCCAAGCACGACAACAAATAAGGTGTGCATCTAGTGCAAGCTAAGCTCCAAGCACCATGCCAAAACTAGTATGGAATCCATGTGAAATCTAGTACGATCTAAGCTCTAGCACTCATGTGTATAAAACACGTCAAATCTTGTGCGAGTCATACTCTAGCACGCTTTCATTCTCACGAAAACAATGTAGGTGGCTCATTTCTTTGCAAAGTGTGGTTAACAAACCAAAACAACTCATTTCTTTTGCAATTCATTTCAAATGCTAGCCAACCTACCAATCACTTGCTAAAAAGCAATTAAACATGATTTTCTAAAGCATTATGCTTTTATTTTCATGTACATTTCTCAAAACACCCAACTTTTACCCTTCAATCACTCAACATCATTTCCTAATATCTCATGCATTCTAGCAAAGCATTTACTGCACCCAAATTGCACACAGATATCTCTAAGAGTTCGTACAATTCCCTTACATTCATACATAATGTAACTTGTATGTACAATCGCAACTCTTATTACATGTGAGTACATTAACTTATGGACTTCATCACATATACTTCACTTATGAATTCATAGTATAACTCCATTTACATTTCTATGTACATATATACAATTACACATATACAAGGTCTCACAGATTGTGCAAGAGGTGGCCAGAGCAAGTCATGAAACTGTACTGGCGGCAACGCATGGCAGGAATGTTGGCAGAACAGTACATGGCCGAGCATGGATAGTTGGTTTTGTAGTTTTACCTGCATATGGCTTAAGAGTTTATTATTGATAGTTTAGAAGTATTTTAATTCAGTACACTTTATAATTAGTTTAGGTAATATTTCATTAGTTTAGTTAAATTGCTTATGATTAAGATTGTTAGATTAAAGAGTAAATTTTAATTTTATTTTTTATGCAATTGCAATTTTAATATAATTAATTTCATGCATATGTTTAGGAGTTATTTATTTCTCATGCATCATTTACATTTTATTTTATTATTTAGGCATTTTATTAGTTAGTAATTAGTTAGAGTTATATTTAATTTAAGGTCTCCACTTTAGGTATTTAGGTTTATAAGTATAATTAGGAATTTCCTTAAATTTATAGAAGTTTAATTCATTAGGCCTTAGGTTAGATTAATTTGCATTTTTATTTTTTTAATTAATTAGACTAAGTACTTACAAATTTTATTTTCATATTAGGATTTTCTAGTGTTATTTATTTTATTTTTACATTCTCTTATATTTGTATTTTAGTCTATTTGCACTAATTAATTTTAGTTTCAGTATTTTTCTTTTGCAGGTTATTGCTTTAATTTGCTGGGAGCTTTGTAAATAATTTTTGCTCTATTTTATTTATTTTACAATTTTCATTATTTTTAGTGTTCTCCAGTATTTTCAAATTAAGCCTTGTAGATCACCCTCTTAATATTCAAAATTGACTAGGATATACTTAGGGTAAAATTAACTAGTACTTAGTTAGGCTAACTGTATTCTCTGTGGGACGATAATCTGGGTCTCAATTTTCGTTATTACTTACAAGACCCGTGCACTTGCGATTTACACGTTTAGGTAACTAGGACGTGACGTGACACTATCTACGTGCTTATAATGACATGATATCAAAATCATTTACATCTTGAGCATGAGGTAGACCAAAACCATGACACATGAATATGTATTGTACGACCCTCAAATTTATAAATACATACATGTGATTCGGTATGAGCCACTGGAGCTCAAAGATGATCTGACTTATGTAGAGAAACTGATCCGGATACTGGATAGAAAGGAGAGAGTCTTAAGGAATAAGATCATCGGGTTAGTGAAGATTCTCTGGCAACACCACACTTCAAAGGAAGCTACTTGGGAGCTAGAGAGTCTAATGTAAGAGAAATATCCCCAATTATTTAGAGATTAACTTTGTTCTAATTTGGAGGACCAAATTTCGTTAAAGAGGGGAGGATTGTAAGACGCTCAAATTTATAAGTACATACAAGTACATGCTATGTGAAGCATGAATGAAGTAAAGTCCATAGATTGAATGTACATACTTGTAATATGAGTTGGTGATGTACGTACAAGTTACGTTATGTATGAATAATAAGAAATGGACTTTAGTATGTGATGAATGGGAATATATGGAAAATTGAGTAGTGTGGTAAAATGGATTTAAGTATGCATAAGTTGCATAAGTTTTATACTCCATTTGGTTGTAAATTGTATACCTTTAGCTATACAAAGGATGCACACAAGTTTAAATGTGTATAAGGTATGAAAGGATGTCATTTTCAAGCCTTAAGTGTAGATGAATGAGAAAATGACCATGGTAGCAAAATCTATGAAGTTTGGTGTGTGTTTACTATAGAAAACTACAGTAAAATATGAAAATATGAATGAGAGATCGATCTCATGGGATGAGAGATCGATCTCAAAGAGCCAAAAAGGTCAAATTTTAGCAATAGAATAGGGACAGATCGATCTCATTGGAGATCCGATCGATCTTTTGAGCATTCTGTGTTGAAAGAATCGATCTCAGAAGGACCAGATTGATTTCCTTAAGCTACTGACTTGGTGAAGATCGATCTCATGCAAGAGAAGATCGATCTCCTTGAGCTTCTGTGTTGCAACAGATCGATCTCATGTAAGAGCAGATCGATCTCATGTGGTTTGGAAGGTCGATTTCAAAAGGAAAAATGCAGAGCAGATCGATCTCCTAAGGTAGCAAATTGATCTCATCAAGATAGTTCTATAAATAATAGACTTATGCACTTCATTTTCCCGAGAGTTACTATTCCATTTGGAAACTAAACCTAAACCTAGCCAAGAAACACTAGAAAACTTCAGTTTGTGATCAGTTTTGAGTAAGATATAAGTGAGCAAAGTTGTTCTTAGCAAAGAGGAGAACAACATACTTGGAAACAAAGGATTGAAATCAAGAGTTCAAGGAGCAAGGAGGATTTTACCATTTTGGTCAAAAAGGAAAGAAAGTTCAACTAGGTAAGATTTAATGCACCAAGTTGATATATGTTAAACTAGGTATATTGATGAGTTGATTGGTATATATATAAAATATTGGAAATGAAAGGAGAATGAAAAATCACCATAACCTAGATATTAGTGAGAAAATGAGAAAGTGATAAGGAAATGGTATTAACATTGATTTAATGATGGAATATGTATGTATGGAAGATTATGAGATAATCTTATGAAATGTATAAATTGGAAATATTGAGAAATAAAGATAGTTATGTGAAAATGAGATTTTTCACTATATTGGGTCAAAAAAGTTAGATTGATGTTTTTAATTGAGATTTGGCAAATGAAACGAGTATAGAGTGATATACTAACGCCAATATTTATAACAGCTTTGAAAATAACAGTGGAAGCTTATCGGACTGCAAGAGTGAGAAAAATCGAGGAAGTGAGGTCACTTGACGTGATCTGAGGTAAGGGAATTTTGTGAGTAGCTAGAGATGGCTACACGTATTTTAAATAGAGTTTTGATATTATACTCTATATGAATTCCCATGAATAGGCCTAATGTGTGATAGAGACAAATGAGATAAAGTGTACATTTATCCAAAAATATGATAAAAAGCCTGAGAAGCATGTTGTGACCCAAAATTCATGAGTTGCATGATAGAATGGCTAATGTTTTCATGTGTATGCGAAAATAGTATATTTAAGTGTTATTTTGATTTGAAATGAGTGAAATGTGATTTGAATAGTCATCTATCTAGTTTTGTGAGAAAACCATAAGTGCTAGAGAATACTCGTACTATTTTGAGATACGCATCACTTAGTACTGCAGGATATACTCGTACTATATTTGAATGTTATTTAATGCATGTTAGAGTACATAGAGCATTGCCCGTACTCAGTTTGTGATTGATGCATATAGAGTATTAGGAGCTATGCTCATACTTAGTTTTACATGATAGAGTACTGGAGCTTTGCTCGTACTCAACTTTTCATGAATTATACATGATATAGTACTTGAGTAATAACTTGCACTTGATTTGAAAAGAGAATTATGCATTAACCTAGTGCTAGAGGTTACTCGTACTAGTGTTTGATATTTTAAGATGCATACACAGTGTTTAAGAAGCGGAGTGTTGATTGAGAGTCGCACTCAAGACACGCACTGTTGTTTTACGTAATATATAATACATGTTAAAGAGAAAAACCATGACGATTTCCTCTGTGTAGATTGAGTATCACACTATTGAGATGTTTGCATGTGGATTTAGAGACGTGGCATTACTTCCATAGTATGAGGGCTAAGACTTATGGCAAGCACCCCGACTATGCTGTATTTTCGTGGTGTCAGGACGAAGACCTATGGCAGGCATCCCGACCATGAGGAGCGGGTCCATGGGTGTACATTGTACCGTGCGAGCGGCATAGAGTACACTGTACCGTGTGGTAGAGTTGTGGAGTTGAGGAGTTTATAGCTGGCGGTTGTGATGGACTGACCCCCATCCTATTATAGCAGTGATACCCACACACCAAGATTTGTGTTGCCTGGTATATCACATTATAGGATATAGCCATAGTCCAGGAGAGTATTGCATTTAGCCACTGAGTCTTATATGATATATCACTTATTTTCATGATACGGTTAGACCTAAGAGAGATAGGTCAAAAACTGATAATTGTGCTGTGTTGTGAACTGCCATATTTAATATGATTTAAATGTAAATGGCATGATTGAGATAAAGGCATTCCTAATTTTATAAAGATGTACTGTTTTGCATGAATGCCTACATTTGATAACTCAGCATGATTTTAAGTGCATGGAATTTATTCTGTACTACTATTATATCATTTAATACATGCTTAAGATGAGAGAAGGAACGGCAAAGCCTTATTTTCAGTAGATAGTATGGTTGTCTACTTGCTTGCCTGATTTTCTTACTGAGCGCGTTGTTTGCTCATCCCCCTTTATTTCCACTCTCTACAGATCATCCGCAGTAAAGTGAGTCTGGCTGAGGTATAGCATTCATAGTATCAGCTGCCTATCCATCTTACGAGAGGTATACACACTCGAACATTTTATACTGAACAATGTATAAGCACAGTTATGTAAACTATTGTACGGTCGGGATGTATATGTAAAAATACTGTATAACAGTTTATGTTATCGAAAAGAATACTAAATTCTATGTATAACGTGAATGAATGTGTGTGGGTGACTAATATCAAATCACAGCCCAACTATTGAGGAGAGAAAGGTAAGTAAAGTAGAAAGCGAAATATTTGTAGTGGTTTTGGGTAAGTCACGGATTGAGGTCGTGACAGAATGCTATCAGAGCAGTGTTGGTCTGATGTGAGTCGGTATTAGTTTTGGAAAGTATACATCCCCATAGTACTGTGCTTTTTTCAGTGACAATTGTGTATAAGATAGGAATCAGACTAATTAATGATTGTGAATGCAGAAATTTAGTCTATATGGCTAATACCAGCCGTGGTAGAGGGAGAGAGGTAGGGCTCGAGGCCGTAGAGGTAGGTCGGAGACTCGAGATGAGAATATGGGTACTAATGAGGTACCAAAAACTACTGAGGTACGCTTCACGAGGATTGAGCGTAGCCTAGAGATGATAGTGGAGTTACTGGCACAGACTATGCCAAGTAGACAGGGACAGGATGCAGAGACTACGACAAGAGAGGTAGTTGCACCTGACACGCCTGTACAGCCTGCACCTGAGATGCCACAAGCTGCAGATACTCCTACACCCCCACCAATTCAAGAGAGTAGTGGATTGGGATATGGGTACGATTTAGATAGATTACGACAATTCCAGAAGTTTGGACCTCCATCTTTTCGAGGGGTCAATAACCTAGTTGTTGCTGAGGAGTGGATTGGAGAGATGGAGAAATTGTACGAATTCTTTGAGTGTACGACTTCAGAGTGGGTCGCATTTTCTACGTTCTTACTGAAGAGAACGACAGAACATTGGTGGAAGTCCACCAGGCCTATATTGAGAACCCGACATGGTGAGATTAGTTGGGAGTTATTTTTGGATACCTTTAGGAGGCAGTTTGTTCCAGATACGGCACAGTGGAGGCTGCAGGCCAAGTTCTTAGGGTTGAACCAGGGAAGTCTTTCAGTGGATGAGTATGAGACAAGATTTTTAGCCCTGGGAAGGTATGACCCCGATACCATATACAGCGAGACTAGAAAGGTCTGTAGGTTTATCGATGGATTGAGGCCAGTGTTGCGGTCTAAACTGGTTCCAATAGACATTTCTACCAACGATGAGGGTGTGCGCAGGGCGTAACTCTGTGAACAAGAGCATGAGAGGAATGTCTCAAAGTTTAGATCAGTCGAAAAAGGTAGAGATAGAGATAGAAAGAGGTCGACGAGTGACCGTGCTCTAGGTTTCGGATATCGAGGAGGGAAGAGACTCTTCGATAAGAAACGAAAGATCGAGAAAGTACAGGAAAAGATATGAGATTTCCTACATACCCGGCTATAGCTCCGGTGAAGGGCATTATGATTGGAGGACCGAGGCCTACTACTGATCAGTGTAGTAGATGTGGTAGATACCATGGTGGTAGACCTTATCCGATGAGTCCTATTGTGTGTTTTCGATGTGGGAAACCAAGACATATTTTGCTAGAGTTTGCCCAGAGACGGTTGAGACTGCCCCCCAGAAGGGCAAGGAGCTAGAGAGAGCTCCAAGTGATACGTCTGCTCAGAGGAAGAGAACGATGATCGAGGACAAGAGGAAGCAAGTTGTGGGACGTGGGTGAGTGCATGCCTTGGACCAGGGGACAGCTGATGCTTCATCGGATGTGATTACATGTAACATCCTGATTTATGATTTAGAATCACATATTTTAATTGATCCTGGTGCCACGCATTCATTTGTATCGCCTTTATTTACATCTAAGTTAGCAAAGCATGTAGAGCGTACTCCTTTAAATAAGATGATATTGATTAATACGCCTACGGATAATATTCAGCTAGTGGAGTATGTGTTGAATAATTGTAAGTTTAAAGTAGGGGAAAATGATATGACAGCCAATCTAATATTGTTAAGTATGAGTGACTTTGATATAATATTAGGAATGGATTGGTTATCGTCAAACCATGCTATTTTAGATTGTTACGCTAAGATAGTTATGTTTCCTAACCCTGAGAAATATGTTGTAAAGTTTGATGAAAAGAAATGAAAATAGTAGTACTGATTTATGATTGATAATGTACTATGCTGACTAAGGAATGAATATGTTGAAGGTTTTATTGCGTATGTGGTTGATACGGATAAGGTACATCCGGAGTTGGAAGATATTCCTGTTGTTAGTGAATTCCCAGATGTCTTTTCGGATGAATTGCCAAGGTTGCCACCAGACAGAGAGATGAAGTTCTGTATAGATTTGGTGTCTGGTACTGAACCTATATCGAAACCACCATATCATATGGCTTTAGTTGATGTAGAGGAGCTCAAGAGACAATTACAGGAGCTGTTGGACAGGGGTTTTATTAGACCGAGTGTTTTGCCTTGGGGAGCACCGATTTTATTTGTGAGGAAGAAGGATGGAAGCCTCTAATTGTGTATTGATTACAGATTGTTGAATAAGGAAACCATCAAGATAGATATCCCCTTCCACGTATTGATGATTTGTTAGATCAGCTCCAGGGAACGCAGGTCTTTTCTAAGATTGATTTGAGGTCTAGGTATCATCAGCTAAGAGTTAGGAGTGGAGATGTACCCAAGACAGCATTTAGGACCCGATATGGCCATTATGAGTTTTTGGTTATACCATTCAGATTGATGAATGCTCCCACAGCTTTCATGGCTTTGATGAATGATGTGTTCAAGCCATATTTGGATCAATTTGTTATCGTCTTCATCGATCACATTTTGGTATACTCTAAATCTGAGGAAAAGCATGAGAGACACCTTAGGATTGTGTTGTGAACTTTACAAGAGCAGAAGTTATATGCTAAACTCAACAAGTGTGATTTTTGGCTGTCACATATCTCATTTTTGGGACATGTAGTGTCGAAGGATGGTGTATCAGTGGATCCATCTAAGATTGAGGCTATAGTCCATTGGGAACAGTCAAGGACAGTCACCGAGATCAGAAGTTTCTTGGGTTTAGTAGGATATTATCGAAGATTCATTGAGGGATTTTTGAAGTTGGCTACTCCGTTGACGCATCTCACTCGGAAGAGTGTTGCATTTGTGTGGAATGAGGATTGTGAGAAGAGTTTTCAGGAGTTGAAGAGTCGATTGACTACCGCTCCAATTCTCACTATCCTTACCAGCTCAGGAAGATTTTCAGTATATACCGATGCTTTGCATAAGGGACTGGGCTGTGTATTGATGCAGGATGAGAAGGTAGTTACTTATGGATCCAGACAATTAAAAGATCATGAGAAGAACTATCCAACCCACGATTTGGAGTTAGCAGCAGTAGTGTTGAAGGTATAGCGCCACTACTTATATGGAGAGAAATTTCAGATATTTATCGACCACAAGAGCCTCAAGTATCTGTTCTCACAGAAAGAATTGAACATGAGACAGAGAAGATGGCTAGAGCTTCTAAAGGACTACGATTGTGAGATACTTTATTATCTGGGTAAGGCTAATGTTGTAGCTGAAGCTTTAAGCACAAAGAGCCTAGGGAGTATATCGTATATGATGGTCAGGGAACATGAGTTGCTAGAGTAGTTTGCTAGCCTCAGTTTAGGAGTCGTGCCTTCTGACATGAATACGGACTGTGTGATCGCTAGTCTACGCTTGGAGCCGGATCTACTAAAGAGGATCATAGTGGCTCAGCAGATTGATCTGTATTGCATTAACATGAGAGGTCAGATACAGAAGGGCACTGCAACTGACTTTCAGATAAGCTCAGATGGACTCCTAAGGTTTAGAGATAGATTGTGTGTTCCTAAGGACTCAGAGCTCAGGAGATTGATATTGTCGGAAGCTCATTCATCGAGTTATAAACTACATCGAAGGAGTAATAAGATGTACCAGAATCTCTGAAAGGTGTATTGGTGGTCAGGTTTGAAGAAGGATGTTATGAATTTTGTGGCAAAATGTCTTGTATGTCAGCAAGTGAAGGTAGAGCATCAGAAACCTGCAGAGTTATTGCAACCTCTACCTACACCAACATGGAAATGGGAGCATATCACCATGGACTTGGTGATGGGTTTATCGAGAACCCGGAGGAATCATGATGCTATATGGGTGATAGTTGATAGACTGACGAAGTCAGCCTACCTTTTAGCTATGAGAGCTATTGATACTCTGAGTACATTAGCAGAACTGTATGTACGCGAGGTAGTGAGGTTACATGGTATTCCAGTGAGTATTATCTCTGATAGGGATTCCCGCTTCACTTCCCATTTTTTGGAACATTTTCAGGAAGTCATGGGAACCCAGTTGAGTTTGAGCACCGCTTATCATCCTCAGACAGATAGGCAATCAGAGAGGACTATACAGACCCTAGGAGATATGTTGAGAGCGTGTGTACTGGATTTTAGAGGCTCCTGGGATGATCATTTGCCACTAGCCAAGTTCGCTTACAACAATAGTTATCATGCGAGTATCGAGATGGCACCGTATGAGGCTTTGTATGGCCGTAGATGTCGTTCCCCTATTGGTTGGGAAGAAGTGGGTGACAAAAAGATTTTTGCTCTTGATTTGGTTACACAAGCCTCTGAGGATGTCCATTTGATTGTTGATAGATTGAGGATAGCTCAGAGTAGACAAAAGAACTATGCTGACAAGAGACGAAGACCACTTGAATTCGCAGTTAGTGAGTCAACATTTTTTAAGGTTTCTCCTTCTAAAGGTAAAGTAAGATTTGGGAAGAAAGGTAAGTTGATTCCTTGCTACATTAGTCCCTTTGAGATACTGGACAGAGTGGGAGATAAGGCATATAGATTGGCTTTGCCACCGAATTTATCGGGAGTGCATAATGTTTCCACATTTTGATGTTAAGGAAGTACCATCCAGAACCAAATCATGTGATTTGGTATGAGCCATTGGAGCTCAAAGATGATCTGACTTATGTAAAGAAACTGATCCAGATATTGGATAGAAAGGAGAGAGTCTTAAAGAATAAGACCATCAAGTTAGTGAAGATTCTCTGGTAACACCACACTTTAGAGGAAGCTACTTGGGAGCTAGAGAGTCTAATGCAAGAGAAATATCCCCAATTGTTTAGAGATTAACTTGGTTCTAATTTGGAGGACCAAATTTCGTTAAGGAGGGGAGAATTGTAAGACCCTTAAATTTATAAGTACATACAAGTACATGCGATGTGAAGCATGAATGATGTAAAGTCCATAGATTGAATGTACATACTTATAATATGAGTTGGTGATGTACGTACAAGTTACGTTATGTATGAATAATAAGAAATGGACTTTAGTATGTGATGAATGGGAATATATGGAAAATTGAGTAGTGTAGTAAAATGGATTTAAGTACACATAAGTTACATAAGTTTTATACTCCATTTGGTTGTAAATTGTATACCTTTAGCTATATACACACAAATTTAAATGTGTATAAGGTATGAAAGGATGTCATTTTCAAGCCTTAAGTGTGGATGAATGAGAAAATGACCATGGTAGCAAAATGTATGAAGTTAAGTGTGTGTTTACTGCAGAAAACTACAATAAAATCTGGAAATATGAATGAGAGATCGATCTCAAAGAGTCAAAAATGCTCAAATTCAAGCAATAGAACAGGTATAGATTAATCTCATTGGAGAGCCGATCGATCTTCTGAGCATTATCTATTGAAGGAATCGATCTCAGAAGGACCAGATCGATGTCCTTAACTACTAACTTGGAAAGATCGATCTCCTTAAGGTTCTGTCTTGCAACCGATCGATCTCATGAAAGAGCAGATCGATCTCATGTGGTTTGGAAGGTCGATTTCAAAAGGAAAAATGCAGAGCAGATCGATCTCCTAGGGTAGCAGATCGATCTCATTAAGATAGTTCTATAAATAATAGACTTATGCACTTCATTTTCTCGAGAGTTACTATTCCATTTGGAAACTAAACCTAAACCTAGCCAAGAAACACTAGAAAACTTCAGTTTGTGATCAGTTTTGAGTAAGATATAAGTGAGCAAAGTTGGTCTTAGCAAAGAGGAGAACAACATACTTAGAAATAAATGATTGAAATCAAGAGTTCAAGGAGCAATGAGGATTTTACCATTTTAGTGAAAAAGGAAAGAAAATTCAACTAGGTAAGATTTAATGCACCAAGTTGATATATGTTAAACAAGGTGTATTAATGAGTTGATTGGTATATATATATAAAATGTTGGAAATGAAAGGAGAATGAAAAATCACCATAACCTAGATTGATCTTTTGAGTATTCTGTGTTGAAGGAATCGATCTCAAAAGGACCAGATTGATGTCCTTAAGCTACTGACTTGGGAAAGATCGATCTCCTTAAGGTTCTGTGTTGCAACAGATCGATCTCATGTAAGAGCAGATCGATCTCATGTGGTTTCGAAGGTCGGTTTGAAGAGGAAAAACGCATAGCAGATCGATCTCCTAGGGTAGCAGATCGATCTCATCAAGATAGTTCTATAAATATTGGACTTCTGTACTTTATTTTCCCAAGAGTTACTATTCCATTTGGAAACTAAACCTAACCTAGCCAAGAAACACTAGAAAACTTCAGTTTGTGATCAGTTTGAGTAAGATATAAGTGAACAAAGTTGTTTTTAGCAAAGAGGAGAACAACATACTTGGAAACAAAGGATTGAAATCAAAAGTTCAATAAGCAAGGAGGATTTTACCATTTTGGTGAAAAAGGAAAGAAAGTTCAACTAGGTTAGATTTAATGCACCAAGTTGATATATGTTAAACTAGTTGTATTGATGAGTTGATTGGTATATATATAAAATGTTGGAAATGAAAGGAGAATGAAAAATCACCATAACCTAGATATTAATGAGAAAATGAGAAAGTGATGAGGAAATGGTATTAACATTGATTTAATGATGGAATATGTATGTATGGAAGATTATGAGATAATCTTATGAAATGCATAAATTGGAAATAAGGAGAAATAAAGATAGTTATGTGAAAATGAGATTTTTCACCATATTGGGAGAAAATAGTGAGATTGATGTTTTTAATTGGGATTTGGCTAATGAAACGAGTATAGAGTGATATACTAACGCCAATATTGATAACAGCTTCAAAAATCACAATGGAAGATGATCAGACTGCAAGAGTGAGCAGAACCGAGGAAGTGAGGTCACTTGACGTGATCCGAGGTAAGGGAATTTTTTGAGTAGCTAGAGATAAAGTGATATTATAGAGTTTAAATATTTTATGAGTATCTACACGTATTTTAAATAGAGTTTTGATATTATACTCTATATGAATTCCCATGAATAGGCCTAATGTGTGATAGAAACAAATGAGATAAAGTGTAGATTTATCCAAAAATAGGATAAAAAGCCTGAGAAGCATGTTGTGACATGGTAAAGCGTACACGGTACAGCATACTCCATTTGATATACATGGTACAACGTACTTCGTGGACCCACACGGTCTGAGGGTATCTGCCATAGGACTTTGCCCACAACGTTGTCAAGGGTGCCTGCCATAGGACTTAGCCCACATGACTATTTGTCTGGGGTGCCCGCCATAAACTTAGCCCCATCATGGTTCGAGGGTGCTCGGCATAGATTTTAGCCGCCCTATACCTTAACGGTAACCATCTCATCTCTCAAAACACGCATGCGATACATCATCTCACTGTGACACACAATCTACAGGAGGCTACAACACGATTTTCTATAAGACATATCAAATCTTCGTATGAGAAAAACTACAGTACGACTTTCATGCATAGTAAATCAATAACATCTAGTGCGAGTAGGACTCCAACACTGTTTGCACTCACACAAATATGATAGGTGGCTCCAGTTAAAATATCAAGCATTTTCAAGGATAAAACTTAGCACATGAATCGTGCTTTTTCATGCAAACACACAAAGCAATAGCCAACCTATCCTCATTTCGTTCATATTCAAACATTTTATCATGAAAACATGAAAGTCATGAAAACACATACATTTGGATCCTTACTACCCCTTTGATTAAATTCCTGCCAAGGTAAACCTATATTTTCTTTCCTTATTTTTTGGAACCTTTCACAAAGATTCTAAATGCATTATTAGATAGCTAGAGAAATTCACGCCCTATAATTTCCCTCAAAATACGTTTAGCTACCTCTAGGCACTTACAAAACCCCCTTACCTTAAATCACATCGAGCGTAGTACAAGTTCCACCATCGAAAGCTCGTTCAATCCGATTTGCTCCTAATCCGATCTCTGGAGCTGCAAACATTCATCAATCACTTCATCACAATCAATATATCCTATCGGGCTTTATAATATTAAGCTTGGTCTATTTTCGCATTTGGCCAACATTGTGCTGTTCCTAATCTAGTAACTCACTTAGTTATCTGATAATTCTATTTTTAATAGAATTATTTATGTTTAATTCTTTAATTAATTATTTAAATCCCCTATTTATTTTATTAATTATCCCTTTTATTTAATTAAAATTTTTTAATGTACAGATAAATTAAATCCGGATGAAACTCAGTCGTTTCAGTCAAAATTGGGCTGAAAACGAGCTCAAGGAGACTAGACCACTTCCAATTTGCAGACCGAGTTATCAGTCATCTAGACACGCATGATGCCAGGTGTCCGTATTTTATTTGCTCCGAAATGATTAGATCGAAAGACACCATGTCAACCCTCTGGAAAACACACGTCAGGCCACAGTGCACAACCAATTGGACAAAAAGACTGATGACGTGAAAATATCTACTCTACAGCAAATCAAACGAAGACAAGTGGCCAAACAATGCCAACTCATCTAGGATGGAAAAATTACCATTGTACCCCTAAGTGTGTATATAAATAGAAAAAGATGGCAATTGAAAATGTTAGGTAGCCTAGGTTAGAATAGAAGTAATTTAGGAGTAGGAGTAGATGTAATTTAGGGTAGAGTAGCTTTTACGTTAATTTTAAAGCTTTCTTTAAAATTTTCGCATAGTTTTTAGCAAGTTTTTTTCTACTATTCATTTATTTTTGATGTTCTTCATTTGCCTGGGATAATTTTATTTCAATGAAAATCAATTTCATTTTATGTTCTCGGTTTGATAAAAACTAGTTCTTTTATTATTAAGTTCTATTTGCATAGTTGATTTCCTAGTTGATTTGCTCTTGGTTTTCCTTAACAGTTTATGTTTTTGGTTTGATCAATCTTTAATATTTTTGTTCTTGTTCTCGGTTTATTCTCTTGGTGCATTCGGGTAGCCACTAAATCCCATTTTTATAGTCTCAATTCTTCCTTTGTTTATGCCTTTGGTTTTGATGCTTTGATGTGGGTTGATGCTTAGCATTTATCCACATCAATGGCAATGTGGAACCTCAGTTGAAGAAAGGAATGAAGCAAACCGAGCTGTTGGAATCCCGTTGATGAAGCTCACGTTAATATTAGTTGTTTTTACATATTTCCTCTCGGTTTCATTATAAGTTGTCTATTTCATTTTTGTTTGTTGTCCTAAATTTTTATTAGAAGCATGTTTTCTGGTTTATAGCATTGTTATTATGAGGTTGCAAAGAACCGAGAACTACAAATCACCCTCTGTTACACTCTGTTTTAGAAGTTTCACGCTGTTCATTCCACTGCATGCTTCCATTGTGCTTTAATCTAGTAATTGGTTGTTGCAAGTTCATAGATGTGTGCAGGCATTATTACCGAACTGCTGTGATTGCCGTTGTTCATAGATGTGTAGGCTGTAGCTAAC
Organism: Firmiana major; assembly: GCA_033439115.1. Lineage (NCBI taxonomy): Eukaryota > Viridiplantae > Streptophyta > Magnoliopsida > Malvales > Malvaceae > Firmiana > Firmiana major. Next base: position 7,221,359 of record CM065909.1, read on the forward strand.
GGTTTGAAGGATTCATATTTTATGTTTAAGCTCGGGTCAAGCCTTGTTTCATTTTTTGTTTTGTAATTTCTTGTTGTTATCATTTCTCCTAGTTACTTATTTACACAGTCAAGGTCGGGTTTTTGCTTCATTGTCATCTTACAGTTGCAATAGAGTTGTTTAGCTTTTCTAGGTTTTGAGCTGCCGAATGGCTTGTTCTTCACTGACTCAATCAGGATTCTCTTGAGTGCATTCTGTTCACGGACATTATGAGAGGCAGTGCAGGACAACGGAGGAAGAAGACGTTAGCCAAGGGTGGACGGGTAACATGAGCAAGAATGGCCAAGGACAAACAACAGTGGAAGCAGCACCTATTTGCACCTGGAGCAGCAAGACACATGCAAAAACCAAGAGCATAGTGCAGGACACCTGCAGCAGAGGACAACCCAAAAATACTAGAAATGTAAATTGGAAAGACAATGAACAGTACCAGCAGCTTGTCGGGACCACTTTGGTGTTATGCAATTCGGTTAAGGCCTTGTTTGGCTACCTCTATTTTGTTTAGTTTAATTTTTATGGCATTTTTATTATTGTGATTGTTTCATTAGTTGTTAGTTGATAATTGTAGTTAAATTTAATGTTTTGTTAATTTAATCTTTAGTTTTAATTTTTTAGTTAGTAGTTAATTTTATATTATATGTTTCAGGACTTTATTTTAATGTAGAGTTTTATTGTTGCTTTTAGAATTAATTTTAGATTAAATGTTTTTTTCAAGCATTTTAATTTAGTCTTTATTTTCATTAGACTTTAAGTTAGTTTAAATTGCATTTTCTTAGTTAGTTTAATTACATGCACATTTTATTTTAAGATTGTTTAATTTTAGTTTAATTAGTCTTTTTTAGTTATTTTCATAGTTGCATATTATTTCAATTGCGTTAATTAATTTTAATTGTGTTAATTATCTTGTGTAGGTTCTTGCTTTTAATTGCTTGGAGCTTTGTAAGTAATTTTCACTTGTTTTTAGCTTCTTTAGTTTATAGTTTTTATTATTTTCAGTACTTTAATTTTAGCCATGTAGACCACCCATCAGAACTTCAAAATTTGCTAGGATATACTTAGGGTATGATTAACCGGTAGTTAATTAGGCTGATCAATTTCTCTGTAGGATGATAACTCAGGACTCAAATCCCATTATTACTTGTACGACCCATGCACTTGTGGAAATACGTTTAGGGCGTACCAAGTTTTTAGCGCCGTTGCCTGGGAAGTTTTAATTAGTCAGTAATTAATATCGGTGAAATTATGCTTAGGTGTAATTCTAGCTTGTAAATATTTAGGTTGTTAATATTTAGATCCTTAGTTTAGTTTAGTTAATTTTCTCATAATTAAAAAAAAATTAAAAAAAACTTAAAAAAATTTCTAAGGATTTTCTGATGTTTGCATGCGTAGAGCCAGGAGTTTTGATTTCTTTCCTCTAGATCCAAAAATTGAATGAACTCTTAGGAAAATTCAAAAGGATTCTAGGAAATTTATAGCTCCGCAGCAAAACACGATGGCAGAAAATAGGGAAAGTAGGACCGTTGGAGATTATGCGGTGCCAACGGTTGAATGATATTATACCGGCATTAGGCCACCAGCTGTCCTTGCTAATAATTTCGAAATTAAGCCTTCCATCCTCCAGATGATCCAGACCTCTTTACAGTTCAGTGGGCTTCTGCACGATGACCCATATGCTCACCTTGGGCAATTCTTGGACTTATGCAACACGTTTAAACACAACGGATTATCTGATGATGCGCTTAGGCTTAGATTATTCCCCTTCTCACTCAGGGATAGGGCGAGACACTGGTTAACCTCCCTGGCTCCAGGATCCATTTCTACATGGGACGAGTTAGCCCACCAATTTCTAGCCAAGTTTTTCCCTCCCTCTAAAATGGCCAGACTCCGTAGTGATATATCTTCCTTTGCCCAATACGACTCTGAATCTTTTTACGAAGCATGGGAATGATATAAGGAGCTTCTTAGGAAGTGCCCTCACCATAGCCTACCTTTATGGCTGCAACTCCAGACCTTCTACAACGGACTTACAAGCCAAAATAGGACCATAATGGACGCTGCTGCGGGTGGAGCCTTGATGTGCAAAACAGAGGAGGAAGCTTATGAGCTATTGGACAAGATGGCTACTAAAACCTATCAATGGTCCTCGGAAAGGCAATTACCAAAGAAGTCGGTGGGTATTTATGAGCTCGACACGCTGTCTACCTTGACCTCTCAAATCGTCAATCTTATAAAGAAGGTAGAGTCGCTCAATACCCAACATAGTCCTTCCACCAATGGTAACCCTGTGTTTTCTGTCCAAAGTCTTTTTCTCTCTTGTGATCTGTGTAGTGGTACCCACGCTGTGGATAGGTGTCCACTTAACTTAGAATCGGTTCAGTATGTTGCCCCCCCTAAGCAACAGAATAACCTTTTTTTCAAACACCTATAACCCAGGGTGAAGGAACCATCCTAACTTTTCTTGGAGCCAAACCCAAAGGCAAACTTCTAATTCTAGACCAGTAGGACCCCCAGGTTTTCAAGCTCCACCAGTTCAGGTACCACCATAGCATCAATTTCCTCATCAACCATCTCCACCTCAATTTCAGCATCATCCACCTCACTTCCATCAACCACCACCACCACCACAACCCCAACTTTACCATGTACTAGCAGCTGAGAAGAAGCCTACACTAGAGGAGATGTTCTCAACGATCCTGCAAAATTAAGCTGCTTCAATTAAGAACTTAGAGGTTCAGGTGGGATAAATAGCAAATACTCTTAGCCAGCATCCTCAAGGGACCCTTCCTAGTAACACTGAAGCTAATCCTGTTAGGTAAAGGGAGGGTAAAGAACATGTAAAATCCATCATCCTTAAGAGCAACAAAGAGCTAGAGGAGCCACTAGTTAAGTCCAATCCTGTTGAGCCCATAGTTGAAAAACCCATAAGTTCTAACGAAGCCGCTCAAAAAGAGCAGGAACTTAAAGATTAGGCTGCAAAGGAAGCAAAGCTAGGCACTTCTTCATCTATACCTTCTTCTATTTCACAGCCTTCCTCACCCTCTGATGTTACACAGGTTCCCACTACATTGCCTTCGGTTAGACCACCAATACCTTTTCCTCAGAGGTTCCAGAATCAAAAACTCGATCAACAATTTGCTAAATTTCTTGAGGTTTTTAAGAAGCTTCACATCAACATTCCTTTTGCAGATGCTTTAGAGCAAATGTCAAGTTATGTGAAGTTTTTAAAGGATATCCTCTCGAGGAAAAGAAGATTGGAAGAATATGAGACGGTGGCTTTAACGGGGGAATGTAGTGCAATTATCTAGAGGAAATTACCCCCCAAGCTCAAGGATCTTGGAGTTTACCATATCCTGCACTATTGGAAATCTATTCTTTGGTAGAGCCCTGTGTGATTTAGGAGCTAGTATCAATCTAATGCCTTTGTCTATCTATCAGAAGTTGGGAATAGGGGATGTCAAGCCCACTACAGTGACCCTTCAGCTAGCAGATCGATCTATTAAATATCTGAAGGGGGTCATTGAGGATGTGTTAGTAAAGGTGGACGAATTTGTTTTCCCTGCGAATTTTATTATTCTAGACATGGAGGAAGACAGGGAAGTCCCCATTATACTAAGCAGACCTTTCCTAGCGACTGGTAGAACCTTGATTGGCGTGTAAAAGAGGGAGTTGACTATGAAAGTCCTAGATTAGGAAGTAAAGTTTAATGTTTTCAAACCTTTGAAGCTCCCTGATGACTCTCAAAAGTGTTTTAAAATGGATATTGGAGAGGATATAAGGCTTGAGCATAAGAAATTCGAAAGAATGAGGGAAGTAGCTAGAGCTCAGGAGGATTTAACTGTTAACATTCTGTCACTACTATGGTTGATCCTCCTACTCTTCGCCCTGCTACTGAGTGTTATGTTCTTTAGCTACATTGGAAGTAGCTTAATTTATCTTTTCACTTTGTATTAGTTTTTTTTCTTTGCTGTTGTTTCTTTCTTTGTTTATTTTGCAGGTTTCTTTTCTAGTTTTATGTTTTCAAAAAAGCTTCGATTGTTCATCATCATTATCAGAAAGGGGAGTACTCTGTTCTTGAGCATAAATGTTTATATTATCTGCACACTGAAGACACTGTGCACTTTAAGTTTGGGAGAGAGGATATTACTTGAGCATTTATTTGAAAATTTGGGCAAAATTGAAAAAAAATTTAATTTTTTTTCGAAAATCTGAGCCTAAATTGTTTGATTTTGGGATGATTGAGAGCTTAGCATGTAGTTTTCCCATATTCCGATGATATGACCCTATGATTTAGTTTGACTTTGATTGACTGAGAAATATGATTATAGGAAAAGCATGAAGTTGAATTCTTGAATTTGTTTTGATTCTGATTGTGATTTCCTCATTTTATGCACATGTCATTTCATGAATCTGTATATTTATTTAGAAAAAGCTTATGTGGACATAGGATTGCATTTGTTCAGTTGATCTTGTGCATCATATTCTAGAATTTGCTTGATCTGATCTCGATGCGAAATATTAGATCGCACTTAATTAGGGAGATGATTTAGGACATCTTTGGATCGTTTGAGCCTTTCTAGCCATCCTTGTACATATTTTACCCCTAGTCACCCATCTAGGCCAAATAAGTCTTTCTCTGTAAATACACCTGCTTATAATTTTCCTTAGTTTAAATACTTTGTTCCTATCCCTTGCCCCGAAAGCATGAAAAGTCATTGGATATATTATGAGCTTTGTACATATGGGTATCTGGTGATAGTGAAAGTTTGAAAAAAAATGAAAAAAAAAAGTAGAAAAAAAGAAAAGAAGAAAGAAGAAAATACAAAAATAAAATGTTTAGCAAAAGAAATAAGTTTGGGGGAAATAAATTGGAGCTCTTACATTAAAGATCCTAGAAGTAATGCATATTAAGGGGTAATTAAACCTAATCAACTTTATCATACCTTAACCCCAGCCTTACATTACAAGCTTAATGAAGTCCTACTGATCTTTGGTTAAGTGTGACTACATTAGTGGAGAGATAAGTGAAAAGCAAACTTATGGGAATGATCACTTGTCATTGACTTTGCATTCACTGTGTTTGCATAATCTGATTCGGGTAATGTACTGTGAAGTGACTTTGATATTTTTTTTTTACACACTCACGAGGGGTCCAATTTGGGTTAGGACTTATGATTGAATGATTCTTAATGTTGGACTTGTAATTGTGATTCTTTGATTTCATAGTTTGTACTTTTTCTTTGAGGATAATATTGGAAAAATTATTGTGTTTAGTACTTGTCATTCCTGTATGAAATTTTGTTTTGCTTGAGGACAAGCAAAAGCTCAAGTTTGGTGGTGTGATAATTCTATTTTTAATAGAATTATTTGTGCTTAATTTCTTAATTAATTATTTAAATCCCCTATCCCTTTTATTTAATTAAAATTCTTTAATGTGCAGGTAAATTAAATCCGGATGAAACTCAGTCGTTTCAGTCAAAATTGGGCTGAAAATGAGCTAAAGGAGATTGGACCACTTCCAATTTGCAGATCGAGTCATCAGTCGTCTGGACACGCGTAATGTCAGGTGTCCGTATTTTCTTTGCTCCGTAACGATAAGATCGAAAGACACCATGCCAACCCTCTGGAAGACACACGCCGGGCCACACCGCACAACCAATTAGACAAAAGACTAATGACGTGAAAATATCTACTCTACAGCAAATCAAAGGAAGACAAGTGGCCAAACAATGCCAACTCATCTAGAATGGAAAAATTACTATTGTACCCCTAAGTGTGTATATAAATAGAAAAAGATGGCAATTGAAAATGTTAGGTAGCCTAGGTTAGAATAGAAGTAATTTAGAAGTAGGAGTAGATGTAATTTAGGGTAGAGTAACTTTTAGGTTAATTTTAAAGCTTTCCTTGTTTTAAATTTCTGAATGTTTCCTTTTTCCAACAATCAATTTTATTATTCATGGCACTTTCTTAATGTTTTTATGAAGTTTTTCATTTTCTTTGCTCAGTTACTTGTAGTTCATATTATCAAAGTTATTTCCTTTGTATTTGATTCAATGAAAATTAAGGGAAATTGTTTGCCTCTCTTTTTCTCATTCTCGATTTTCCTAAACTGTTATTGTTTTTGTTAAAGCAACCTTTATTTTCCTAGCTCTCGGTTTGTTCATTCGTTAGAATCACCCTTTATTCTTCAATGTTCATTCAAGTAAATCGGTTTCATCCATCACTGCTTTTGATTCTGATGCTTTGATGTGGTTTTAATGCCCAGTATTATTTCCACATCAATGGTAATGTGAGATCACAGCAGTAAGAGGAGGAATCGAGGCAAACCGAGGATGCTAGTTTACCTGTTCATGTGATTTACTGGTATTGGTAGTGTTGGTTAATTTTTCAGTGTTGATCTTCACTTAGTTCTTTTCATTTTTAAGTTTTTAGTTAGCAATGCACTGCTATTTGAATGTCTTTTCATTTTTCAATATCTGCGTTTCACTGATTCTGCACTCTACTGCATGTTAGCTTCTGTTATTTTTTACCGAATGGCATTCACTCATCTCGGTTTTACATTTACTTGTATTTACATGTTCTTTTTCATCTTTTCTTTTACTTGTTGATAAGAGCAAGTTTGCTGCTGTGTAGACACAGCTTAAGATGAGTAAACAATTACAATTTACATGGGTTATATATTTGTCCTCTGTTTAGCTCTGTTTCACGTTATTTCCACTGTTCATTGTTGTTATTTTGTGTTATTCAATGTCAAGCTGGTATTAGTTTCTTGTTCAAGATTCCAGTGCTGAGTTGTAGTCCTTCACCATCACTAAGCCGCTGAAGAAGATGTTGAGAGGTTGCAGCTGAAGGATGCAGGGTTCATGTAACCGAGCTTGTGTCTAGTCCGTGTCTCCATGATCTGTGCAGAATAATGCTTGTTGATGATGTTCATTCACGTTGATCTGCTCGCAACATAGGAGCTTGCTACCTGAGTTGGCGGTGCAGTAGTGGAATTGATGCTGGCAGGTGCAGTGCATTAATGTTGCAGCAGCAACCGATTGCTGGGCTGAAAGTGGTACACGACATGAGCAAAGCATGAGCTAGTACAGTCGAAGACGTGCAGCAAGGCAGCAGTTGAACCAGTTACAGCAGACTGGAGCAAAACATGGAGCATGTATAGCAGTACACTACCACCAGCTGAAGTATGACAGGGCCAGCAACAGCAGTACGCGAGCAGGACAGCAGCTGGGAGTAGCCGCACGACAGGAGCAGTTAGCTGGGCAATCCATGAACAGCTGGAAGCAGAACAAAAATTGGAGAAGACAATGAGCACAATACCAGCTTGTCGGGACCACTTGATGTTTTGCAATTTGCTAAGGCTTTGTTTGGCCACTTTCCTTTTGTTTAGCTTAATGTTTATTGCATTTTTAGCATTTTGATTGTTTCCATTAGTGTTAGTTAGGATAGTGGTTAATTGATAGTTAAATTTAATGTTTTAAGTTGTTAATTTAATCTTTAGTTTTAAGTTTTAGTTAATAGTTAATTTTATGATATATGTTTTAGGACTTTATTTTAATGTAGAGTTTTATGTTGCATTTTGAATTAATTTAGATTAAAGGTTTTTCATGCATTTTTAATTTAGTCTTTATTTTCATTAGATTTTAGTTTAATTTAATTTGCAATTTTTATTAGTTAATTACATGAAATTTTTATTTTAGGTTTGTTTAATTTTAGCTTAATTAATTTTGTTCTTTATTTTAGCATTTTATTTTGATTGCGTTAATTAATTGTTTTAATTTTCTTTTGTAGGTAGTTGCTTGCGTGGAGCATTGGAAGTAATTTTTAGCTCGGTTTTATTTTTCTTTATTTTATAGTTGTTACTATTTTCAATACTTTAATTTTAGCCATATAGACCACCCATTGCAATTTCATAATTTGCTAGGATATACTTAGGGTAAGTTAACCGGTAGTTAATTAGGCTAGCCAACTTCTCTGTGGGACGATAATTTGGGATTCAAATCCCATTATTACTTGTATGACCCGAGCACTTACAGATAATACCTTTAGGGCATACCATTATCAAATCAAACACTTGATTTGCATGCCTAAACCTTAGTTCCTGCATTCATTCATGCATATAACATTATGAACACCTTGGTATAACCCATTTATCATCAACTCAACCATATCATATCTTCTCACACTAAACTCATTCTAGGTTATGCTTAATTCATCACATTCTAGGTGTTTTCCTCCAATGATATTGTAACGACCCTTAACCCTTAAAACTCGAGATAAATTTTTTTTTGAATTTAATTCAAACACTTATTCCCCAATTCACTTAGGTTGTATTCCTGTACAGTGTCGAAACATTTTCCTAATACTTTACTCGTAATTATAATTTAATTTCTATATTTTAACTTATGTGGCCGATAAAAATTTCGGCAGCACAACGGCTTATATGTGAGCCTATCCACCTGCAAGTCATTTATTTTTGGCAAACCTAGATATCCACAACTACCAAGCATACTTTCCAATTCATCCTTACCACTTCAGACATCTATTTCAATTTAAAACCAGTCATCTCAAATATTATCCCAAAATAATAATGTTTACATCATCCTTACAAAATTACATCCCAACTGATAACTTCGACACGTGTCTGTGCATACGATTATGTCTGGTACAGGAATGTAAATGTATACCTCTTGCGTGTACAAAATGTAGCCTAGGGTAGCTTTTCCCACCAGCCTACGTCGTGTACGCGACAGGTAGCGCCTATAGATTCACTGCAAAAGATCTGAAGGTAGAGGGGTGAGCTTTTGGGGAAAAGCCCAGTAAGATAGTACCTTTAAATTAATCCTGATATATATATGAAAAGCATGTAAAAATTATTTGTAAGACCATACTTTAAGTAAAAGGAAAAACTTAAATCATCACTTCATGCAATTCATCGTAAAAGTCATAACGCATGCAAGTTCAAAGCAAGAATCATGCTCAACCATGCTATAAATTCTTTCATAAGCTTTTCGCATACATTGCATAATCATCTCGTTTTACTTTCGTAAACATGCCATAAACATTTTGTGAAACTTTCATGAAACATTTCATAATTACTTTGTAAACATTACATAAACGGGTTGGTTCATAACCAATCATTGAAATTCATAAGGCACATATTCGTTGCCACATTTATCATTCATAACTAATTCATGGAGACCAGGCTATAACTAAGTCATGCGATACGTGTCATTCTCCGTAGAGAGCTAAACATGTTACCTATGGCCATGGTAAGTGGCTGTAGACTGGATCAGGGTCGTACAGCTCTTTCGTAAAACATGGGTAGTATCCATCTTACATACTTCCACTAACACATAGCTAGGACACGGGCACCAATAGCACTCTCCGTGTGGGCAACATAATTGCGTGCTGCGCGGGCACGAGATACTACCAAAACATCATCATCATAAACCACAAGTAGCGTGGCATCTACCACACAGGTAGAGTCAAGTGCTACAGGGGCCTACGTACCGGCACCTCAAGTGGTGGAGCCGGAACACCACGAGAAGTAGCCAAGCATGAAGCCTATAGTCTCAAAACAGAGTTTCCAAAATCTTTCTTGGGTTTTGTAATTCGTAAACTCATATCGAGTAATAACATCGAATTTCCTTGAAATCTGAAAACTCTTTCATAAAACCGAAAGACTGTGTGGCACTTTGTTCCCGTAGGACTCAAGAGGTGGCCCCCACAATCCCCTTTCGAAAACAAATTTCTTTTCTTACATACTTTTGAAATTGTCAAAAGTTTCTTTAACGATATGGATATAAAAACATAAATAAATGTAAAACATCCATATGCTTCATACCCTTGGAAAAATTTATTTCATGCCGTGTAAAGTATTCGGGGGACATTTAACATATTTAAAACGTGTTACATAATCATTGTACAGGTATAAAAGCATCTATAAATCATTTCGAAATCACATGCTCTTTTCATAAAGTCATTCATCGGTAAAAACAATATGCATTATCAGGACATAGTTAAATGGTACCCCTTACCTCGATGTATCGGATATCTCACGTTCGCGAAGTGACGCCTTCCAACACCTCCGTCAATTCGTCTACGTTTTACCTGCATCGAAGGTAGTTTACTTAGCTTCCTATTCATACGAGTCACTCGAAATACGTTAAAATCGTAACCTATTCGTTCTTCCTCGTGTGTACGTTTAATCGTGCGTACCTAGGCTATTCACGTACGTATATATATTTTCCTTACCCTATATTATTTTTGTACGTACACACCTCGGTATACCTATTATTATATACAACTACATATATATACTAGCGAGTATGTATGTATATATATTCCTATATATGCCTCATTATTTGTTTTCATTTTTTTCCTCATCACATGTATCCATCCCATGTATGTACATATATTAAAACACATTCTTATCTTATACCTTCATTTGTATATACCTCCTAGTATATACACATCTCTCATACATTCCTTTATATGTACACCTAAGTAAATACTCAATATATGTATATGTATACTCATACATACCCACATGGATACGTGTATATATATATATATATATATATATATCATTTTTACTTGTTTCCATTTATGCACCCTCACATAAATATATATATATATATATATATATATATATACATACATGCATTACCTCTCCCTTTACCCATCATTCATCACTACCCCTTTTTTTTTTACACCATTTAAATTTATACTAATCATGCGTATAATTCAATCTATATATATACATGTAAATTAAATATGCATGTATATACATAAATCTTACCTCCCTTTCTTTTTCTCTTTTCTCCTTTTTTTTATTTTTTTTTATTTTTTTTTCTCCTTTTCCTCTCGGTCAGCCCTACTTCCTCCCTTTCTCCTTCGATTCCAGCCCCTTTCTCCCTCACGGTTTCCCCTGCTTGGTCTCGGTTACAGCCTCCATTTCCAGCCCCTGTTCTGCTATCCATTCAAGCCCGATTCTGTTTCCAGATTTCCTGCTCTCGGTGCTGCCTCTTCAGTCCCTGTTTCGATTTCAATCTCCTCCCCCCTTGCCTCTGTTCCAGCTTCGATTCAGTTATGCTCCTTCCTCCTTTTCAGCCTTGGTTTGGTCTGCTCCACAGTTTCTTCTCCTTCTCTCGGTTTCACCTCCAGCAGCAGTTTCTTCTCCTTCTCTCGGCTTTGCTCTGCTGCAATTTCTTCCCTTCTCCCGATTTCACTCTCCCGATCAGTCCTCTCCTCTTTGTTTTTCTCTCCTCCCTTCCTTTCCCTTTTTCTTCCCCTCTCTTCCTCGGCCAACAGTCCCTCTATTTTCTTTTCTTCCTTCCTTTCTTCTTCCCCGGCGGACTGCTTCCCCTTTCCTTTCTTTTTTCTTCTTCCTCAGCGTGCTGCTTCCCTTTCCTTTCTTTCCTTTCCTTTTTCTTCTTCCCCGGCAGGCCTCTCTTTCCTTTCTTTCCTTTCCTTTTTCTTCTTCCCCGGCAGGCGTCTCTTTCCTTTCTTTCCTTTCCTCTTCTCTTCTCCTTTCGGTTCCCGCCCAACACTCCTCTGTTTTCTTTTGATTTCCTTTCAAATTGCAACAGTGGCAGACGGAATTGGCTTTTCTAAGCCAATTCCGTACATGCCATAATATATTTATATATATTAGTTTAATATATATATATATATATATATATTATATAGGTATTAATTGTTATGTATTTGTATGGTTGTTATATATTTTTTTACACCCACTCCTATATAATGTATCAATGTATATTCATACATTATATTAGTATAAATATATTGTTTGTGTATTGTCATTGTTATTTATTTATTTTTATTTTTATTATTATTATTATTATTATTATTATTATTATTATATTAAATGTCTTATACATTATACTTTACAATACATATACATATATATTTGTCATATATATGTATATCATCATTTTTCCATTTTAAATTGTTTAGTATAAATATATATATATATATATATTATACCTATGTATATATCTACATATATACATTTTCTTATATAATTTATCCAAAGACATAATATCATGCCTTCCATGAGATTTTCCTTATTCCGAAATTAAAATAATATCGGGATTCCATCATTCTCCATGTGTTCTCGATACAAGTGTTTACATCGACACTTTTCGAATAACAAATTAAAATTTTCTAACCCTTCCGTACTTGCATTCGCCTTATTACTTATTGTATCTTCGGGTTCCCGGTCATCCCACGGGCTTCTCGGTTCCTATAGTCCTCGAGCCCTACAACGAATATTCACACTTCTGTTAATATATATTATTTCCATTTTTTTTAATTAAATTAACGTAGGAAATTTGTGGGGTTTACATTCTCCCCACCTTAAAAGAATTTGGTCCTCCAAATTCATTCGGGTCCATCTGTCTACGATCACCCAAGTTGTATCATGCCCCTTTCGGGTCCTTGGTAATCCCATTATGAAATCCATAGTAATGTGCACTCATTTCCAAGTAGGCACTGGAAAAAAAAAATCTTAAGTGACCCCACTGGTCTTTGGTGTTCGATCTTAATCTATACTTGGCCACAACTCAACTATATTTCTTTTCATACCGACCAACCAATACACCTTTCGTAAATCATGGAACACCTTAGTGCCTCCCGAGTGCATGGTGTACCGAGAACAATGAAACTCTTTTAAGATCTTTTGCCTTAGGGCATCATCGTTTGAGACACCAAACTTACCACAATTTCTCATTTATCCTTAATGAGAACTTATTCTTAATTTATATCACTTGATCCAAATCACTTTACATACCAGAAATATTCGTTCCTTGCATACTTCTCTTAATCCAATATGACTCGTATATTCAGGATTTATCTCATTTCAACTTGCCTCATTTCGTATATCAATTATATTAGAACTCTTTCCTCATTCCAATTAAGTCTCACATTCAAAACATAAAAATATAGAAGTTACAATCCTCAGATTCAATATGTAATCCATATTCCAAAGTTTCCTTATATCTCAATTTTAAATTTTCATAATAGTTTGAATCTTTCAAATTAACATGTCACCTCTGTTTGGAAAATCCTACTTACACCTATCCTTAATACACCGTGATCCAAGACACTCTGAGTCTCCTTAAAATTTATCACCGGTATACTCCAAAGTGAATCACCTGATCCGATAATCTCCTTTTCATGTAATCCTTACAATTGTTCTCTCAGCATATCTAATCCAAGCAAGGTCACTCAGTACAGTGGTTTGAGTAGTTAATTCGATACCACCTGCTAAAATCAATTCCAGAACTTCTCCTTTTTGTTTAGAGGTAACTTGATAAGTCATTTGATCATGTGTCAGAAAACTTTCCCTGTTTACAGGAATGTTTCTATACCCCTTACACGCCCTATCCTTATCAATCATGTGAGCAGTGCGACCTTTAGAGTCCTTTTTATACCGTTGGTTCTCTGATTCATTCTTCCAGTATAGTAACTGTGCTCTTTCATTGTCACTATTTCCTTTGTAGATCTCTTTTCCGTCATTCTCTTTATCTTTCCCTCTCTTAGTGACTTTAGAAATATAGAATTCATATCATCATAATTGCGCCTTGCGCTCTGTTTTCTCAAAGTAATTTCAAATGGAGTCATCTTAGCTTAACTAAATATCTCAATATCTCCTATGGGTTTCTGAACTTCCTTTATCTAACAGTTCTTGCAACTCCTTTTTCAATTCCTAAAGATCCACAAAGTTCATTCGACAAGGAGACTTTGAGATTGACTGTGTCTCTAGTGCCAAACCTATAATGAATTCTAACTCTCTCCAGTGGTAGCCCCGGTAGTTCCTCAGGACACATCCAAAAACTTGCATACCACAGATATATCTTGAATACTTGGATATTCTCGACTAATGTCGGAGATGAATGCAACATCACTTTCACATCAACACGTTCATCAAAAACTTTCATTAATAGTCAAAATCATACACTTTATTCCTTAACTGCAAAGCATACATTAATCTTACTAGGTAAGGAGAAGGTTATAGTCTTAAAGTAACAGTTTAAACTTACATGGTTGGTGGTTAGTCAATCCATACCCAAATTACACCAAAGCCATACATGCTCAACAAAATTAGATCTGCTAATATGGTCCTATCTCCTACCTTGATTTCACAATTCCTACATACCACATCGAACCTAGGTAAGGATCCTTCCTTAAGTGACAGGCTTCTTGCCTTTCTCTACCGCGGTAGCCCGTCTCAGTGGGACTTATCTCTGGGGAGCTTGCCCTTCAGGTTGTCGTAGTGGCTCTGAGGGCTGTGGAAACTTATCCAGTGGGCAATCCTTAATCATGTGCCCCTTCTGTCCACACCTAAAGCAGCTCCTTGTGGCCTTGTAACAAATACCTTCATAGGGTTTACCGCACGTCCTACATAACTTCCTATTTTGCTGTGGACCTTTGGTAGTCTGTGGGGTAGCTACAGGAGCCGTGAGCCTATCAACCCTAACCCGAGACTCATCTGTCATCTATCTCTTAGGTTGACCTCTCCTGGACTCCTGCCTCACAAACTCTGTCTGCTTATTCTCATCCCTACCTTTTTCCTTAAATGCTAGCGGCTTCATTTCTAGGAGATTCCTCATTCTACCGATATTCCTCTCCTCCCTCCGGGTCTGTATAAGAGGCTGAGGCGCCATAGGTACTGGAGGAACTTGTGGAGGAAGAGGTGGTGGTGCTTGTAGAGGAATCGGCACCGGAGTAGGAAATGGTGCCGTGCCAACTGAATCGGAAACGTTTGCCCCTAGATGTTGGGCAATCATGGCAGCTATCGACTCCAAACCTCACTCGAGGCGCTGCTCCAACCGCTGTTCAAACTGAGCCATACGTGTATTGAGGTCCTCTAAGTGCGGTGGAGGAGGTGGAGGTGGTTGAGCCTGCCTCTGAGTACATCCGCGTTTTCCACTCATCGTGCAGTGATCTAATACCTGCGCGTAATTCCAAAGACCAAGTCTTACATTCATTAGGTATACATTACCTACTACCAGACAAGCACAGACATTGGGATGTAATTTAATCCTTATTTTCGACACTGACAGTACTAGACAACCTTCGCTCTGATACCACTTAAACTGTAACGACCCTTAACCCTTAAAACTCGAGATAAATTTTTTTTTGAATTTAATTCAAACACTTATTCCCCAATTCACTTAGGTTGTATTCCTGTACAGTGTCGAAACATTTTCCTAATACTTTACTCGTAATTATAATTTAATTTCTATATTTTAACTTATGTGGCCGATAAAAATTTCGGCAGCACAATGGCTTATATGTGAGCCTATCCACCTGCAAGTCATTTATTTTTGGCAAACCTAGATATCCACAACTACCAAGCATACTTTCCAATTCATCCTTACCACTTCAGACATCTATTTCAATTTAAAACCAGTCATCTCAAATATTATCCCAAAATAATAATGTTTACATCATCCTTACAAAATTACATCCCAACTGATAACTTCGACACGTGTCTGTGCATACGATTATGTCTGGTACAGGAATGTAAATGTATACCTCTTGCGTGTACAAAATGTAGCCTAGGGTAGCTTTTCCCACCAACCTACGTCGTGTACGCGACAGGTAGCGCCTATAGATTCACTGCAAAAGATCTGAAGGTAGAGGGGTGAGCTTTTGGGGAAAAGCCCAGTAAGATAGTACCTTTAAATTAATCCTGATATATATATGAAAAGCATGTAAAAATTATTTGTAAGACCATACTTTAAGTAAAAGGAAAAACTTAAATCATCACTTCATGCAATTCATCGTAAAAGTCATAACGCATGCAAGTTCAAAGCAAGAATCATGCTCAACCATGCTATAAATTCTTTCATAAGCTTTTCGCATACATTGCATAATCATCTCGTTTTACTTTCGTAAACATGCCATAAACATTTTGTGAAACTTTCATGAAACATTTCATAATTACTTTGTAAACATTACATAAACGGGTTGGTTCATAACCAATCATTGAAATTCATAAGGCACATATTCGTTGCCACATTTATCATTCATAACTAATTCATGGAGACCAGGCTATAACTAAGTCATGCGATACGTGTCATTCTCCGTAGAGAGCTAAACATGTTACCTATGGCCATGGTAAGTGGCTGTAGACTGGATCAGGGTCGTACAGCTCTTTCGTAAAACATGGGTAGTATCCATCTTACATACTTCCACTAGCACATAGCTAGGACACGGGCACCAATAGCACTCTCCGTGTGGGCAACATAATTGCGTGCTGCGCGGGCACGAGATACTACCAAAACATCATCATCATAAACCACAAGTAGCGTGGCATCTACCACACAGGTAGAGTCAAGTGCTACAGGGGCCTACGTACCGGCACCTCAAGTGGTGGAGCCGGAACACCACGAGAAGTAGCCAAGCATGAAGCCTATAGTCTCAAAACAGAGTTTCCAAAATCTTTCTTGGGTTTTGTAATTCGTAAACTCATATCGAGTAATAACATCGAATTTCCTTGAAATCTGAAAACTCTTTCATAAAACCGAAAGACTGTGTGGCACTTTGTTCCCGTAGGACTCAAGAGGTGGCCCCCACAATCCCCTTTCGAAAACAAATTTCTTTTCTTACATACTTTTGAAATTGTCAAAAGTTTCTTTAACGATATGGATATAAAAACATAAATAAATGTAAAACATCCATATGCTTCATACCCTTGGAAAAATTTATTTCATGCCGTGTAAAGTATTCGGGGGACATTTAACATATTTAAAACGTGTTACATAATCATTGTACAGGTATAAAAGCATCTATAAATCATTTCGAAATCACATGCTCTTTTCATAAAGTCATTCATCGGTAAAAACAATATGCATTATCAGGACATAGTTAAATGGTACCCCTTACCTCGATGTATCGGATATCTCACGTTCGCGAAGTGACGCCTTCCAACACCTCCGTCAATTCGTCTACATTTTACCTACATCGAAGGTAGTTTACTTAGCTTCCTATTCATACGAGTCACTCGAAATACGTTAAAATCGTAACCTATTCGTTCTTCCTCGTGTGTACGTTTAATCGTGCGTACCTAGGCTATTCACGTACGTATATATATTTTCCTTACCCTATATTATTTTTGTACGTACACACCTCGGTATACCTATTATTATATACAACTACATATATATACTAGCGAGTATGTATGTATATATATTCCTATATATGCCTCATTATTTGTTTTCATTTTTTTCCTCATCACATGTATCCATCCCATGTATGTACATATATTAAAACACATTCTTATCTTATACCTTCATTTGTATATACCTCCTAGTATATACACATCTCTCATACATTCCTTTATATGTACACCTAAGTAAATACTCAATATATGTATATGTATACTCATACATACCCACATGGATACGTGTATATATATATATATATATATATATATATCATTTTTACTTGTTTCCATTTATGCACCCTCACATAAATATAAATATATATATATATATATATATATATACATACATGCATTACCTCTCCCTTTACCCATCATTCATCACTACCCCTTTTTTTTTACACCATTTAAATTTATACTAATCATGCGTATAATTCAATCTATATATATACATGTAAATTAAATATGCATGTATATACATAAATCTTACCTCCCTTTCTTTTTCTCTTTTCTCCTTTTTTTTTTCTTTTTTTTTTTTCTCCTTTTCCTCTCGGTCAGCCCTACTTCCTCCCTTTCTCCTTCGATTCCAGCCCCTTTCTCCCTCACGGTTTCCCCTGCTTGGTCTCGGTTACAGCCTCCATTTCCAGCCCCTGTTCTGCTATCCATTCAAGCCCGATTCTGTTTCCAGATTTCCTGCTCTCGGTGCTGCCTCTTCAGTCCCTGTTTCGGTTTCAATCTCCTCCCCCCCTTGCCTCTGTTCCAGCTTCGATTCAGTTATGCTCCTTCCTCCTTTTCAGCCTTGGTTTGGTCTGCTCCACAGTTTCTTCTCCTTCTCTCGGTTTCACCTCCAGCAGCAGTTTCTTCTCCTTCTCTCGGCTTTGCTCTGCTGCAATTTCTTCCCTTCTCCCGATTTCACTCTCCCGATCAGTCCTCTCCTCTTTGTTTTTCTCTCCTCCCTTCCTTTCCCTTTTTCTTCCCCTCTCTTCCTCGGCCAACAGTCCCTCTATTTTCTTTTCTTCCTTCCTTTCTTCTTCCCCGGCGGACTGCTTCCCCTTTCCTTTCTTTTTTCTTCTTCCCCGACGGACTGCTTCCCTTTCCTTTCTTTCCTTTCCTTTTTCTTCTTCCCCGGCAGGCCTCTCTTTCCTTTCTTTCCTTTCCTTTTTCTTCTTCCCCGGCAGGCCTCTCTTTCCTTTCTTTCCTTTCCTCTTCTCTTCTCCTTTCGGTTCCCGCCCAACACTCCTCTGTTTTCTTTTGATTTCCTTTCAAATTGCAACAGTGGCAGACGGAATTGGCTTTTCTAAGCCAATTCCGTACATGCCATAATATATTTATATATATTAGTTTAATATATATATATATATATTATATAGGTATTAATTGTTATGTATTTGTATGGTTGTTATATATTTTTTTACACCCACTCCTATATAATGTATCAATGTATATTCATACATTATATTAGTATAAATATATTGTTTGTGTATTGTCATTGTTATTTATTTATTTTTATTTTTATTATTATTATTATTATTATTATTATTATTATTATTATTATTATTATTATTATATTAAATGTCTTATACATTATACTTTACAATACATATACATATATATTTGTCATATATATGTATATCATCATTTTTCCATTTTAAATTGTTTAGTATAAATATATATATATATATATATATTATACCTATGTATATATCTACATATATACATTTTCTTATATAATTTATCCAAAGACATAATATCATGCCTTCCATGAGATTTTCCTTATTCCGAAATTAAAATAATATCAGGATTCCATCATTCTCCATGTGTTCTCGATACAAGTGTTTACATCGACACTTTTCGAATAACAAATTAAAATTTTCTAACCCTTCCGTACTTGCATTCGCCTTATTACTTATTGTATCTTCGGGTTCCCGGTCATCCCACGGGCTTCTCGGTTCCTATAGTCCTCGAGCCCTACAACGAATATTCACACTTCTGTTAATATATATTATTTCCATTTTTTTTAATTAAATTAACGTAGGAAATTTGTGGGGTTTACAGATATATATACCAATCTACATCTAACAACATCTTATTATACATATTTAGAGTTGGTGTATCGAAAACTTACCTATCTTGACTTTTCCCTTGTCCGAAATTGGAGGATCCTTTTTGCTCCTTCAATCCAACAAGTTGAGTTTTGATTCCAAGGTATGTTGTTCTCCTCCTCAAGTGAACAACTTTGCTCTAAATGCTTTTTCCCAATTCTTTTTGGAATGGAAGGTATTCTAGAGAGAGAAAACTTGTTTTTTGGGTAAAAATGAAGGGAAATTGGTTGATTTGCTGAAGAGTTGAGGTTTGGCCATCGGGTTTTTATAGATTGAGAGTGAGGAGATCGATCTGCTAGGGTAGGAGATCGATCTTCCTTTAGTTTTGAGCTATCGAATTTTTCCGGCATGAAAGGGTGGGATCGATCTGTTCTTAGGGGAAGAGATCGATACTTTCTTAGCAGAAGCTTGAGGAGATCGATCTGCTCATGGTGAAGATCTATCTGCTCTTGACAGAATCAAATGGAGATCGATCTGCACCTAAGAGGGGATCGATCTCTGCTAGGCAGAGGCAAATGCAGATTGATCTGCTCATTAGGGAGATCGATCTGGCCTTAGCAAATTCATTAGGAAATTGTTCTGCTTGCACAAGGGATCGATCTGCCTTGAATAGGAGATCGATCTGGCCTTCATCTGCAGCCCTTTTGCTGCAATTTTTCCAAAATTTCTAAGGGAGAACTTGCATTCGATTGCTGCACTAGTCATTTTGCAATATATTCACACTTCGAGCATGGAAAAGCTCGTTTCTCATTAGTTTCATGTTATGAAACTTGTTTATACTGGTTGATATCGGAGAGGATACACAAAATTCACAGTCCATGCATTATCATTTCATGTTTAAATCCTTATCTTCAAATTAAATGCTTAAAGTTTTGTTCATTTAGTTTGTGACTACTTCAGCCCTCATTTATCCTTAACTTATATCATGACACTCATTTATCCATTGCAATAAATTCACATTTACATGATCCAAAAATTGTCTGCCTTATACTTTCATTTACATATAAATAAGTCATACATACATAAGGTCGTACACATTTATCGGGTGTAATACAGTACATTTTACTTATATTTTAATTTTACTAGGCTTAATTTACAACATTGGGCCCGTTTACTCTTATTGGGCCTGATTGTACCTTAATGGGCCTTAATCAATCTTAAGCCCATTTTCCACTTACTATTCCTTCATCAAGGCCTATTAGTCTCATTGGGCCCGTCAACACTTATTGGGCCTCAGTTTAGGCTCTTTCGACAACTCATACTGTTATTTACGACAATCGATTTCCAATTCCAAAGCATAATTCATTTCATACGAAAATAAATCTGTAACTTATACGATGAATTTTTAACATGCATAACTATGCAAATTGTCGTAAATGATATTTACTTACCCAAGATTCTGTTATAGCACGCAAATCGAGGCTAACTCGAACTTTCGTTTGTCACCAATTGTCGTGCTACACATTTGTATAATTATATCGCATTAATTTTAGTAAATTAAAATTTCAAATAGATTTCTCAAAAATTAAATCGATCAATTTTAATCGCTTACCGGCTTACCCTTAACCAGATTGCATCACTAGATTTTTCTCCTCATTTTTCCTCTTTTTTTCTTTGTCTTTCTTTTTCCTCTTTTTTTTCTTTCCTGGCTGAACCGGTTCAGTCTGGTTCAACACCATCCTCGCAGTTCGGAGCTGCGCCGGCCGGTTCTTCTTCGGCTTTCACTTCCAACAGATCGATGGGACCTCGCGAAGCATGAATCTGGTGCTGGCCGAAAAGTGATTGGTTTGACCTTTTCCCTTTTCGACCTTACTATCTGTCATGACCTAAATTACCTAAAAATCAGAGTAAATTTTTTGCTTTTTCATTTATGATTTAATTCTTACCTTTCTCTCATCATGACCATCCTATAAACAGTTGGGCTATGATTCGGTGTTAGTCACCTCTCACCTATTTACCGTTCCATTTTCATATTCACATTCATATATCAGAGTTTACTATCCTTTGACTTTAATTAAATACATACATAATGGTATTTATAACCCTACATCCCCGACATCATATACATTTACAGTACTGTGCATTACATATTTAGATACAAAACTATACAAATGTGTATACCTGTCTCTCGATGGGAAGCAGCGGATACCAAGAATGCAAGTTATCAACCGCTCACTAACTACTGTAAGAGCTCTGAAAAGATGAGAAAATAAGGGGGGTGAGCAAACCATGCGCTCAGTAAGGCAATTATGCAAGTAAGTAGATAGCTCCACTATATACATGCTCATAATGCCATGCCCTTAAAATCCAGTTCTTTTCATTAAAATCTCAAGCACAAAATCATGTATTTCATCATAACTTAGTTTATAAAACTATTCGTGCATATCGAAATCATGTATCAATAGCATTTTATGTGACATCATTAAATCATAATGAGCATGAAGCAAATCAAGATCATGCATTATTTCATGCGATATAAAACAAATCATGAATTTATCATTAATGCATGGAAAACTCATCATGCTACTGCATTCAAATCACTTTATTAAAATGCAGAATAAAATAACCTCATCCGGGTCAATTATCTCATAATAATCTCAATTTCATAAAACCATTCGTTATAAAATTCGGTTAAAATCACATTTCAAAAAAATTCATAAAATCGGGGGCCTGACCCCTCCCTCGGGTCTACCCTGGTCTATCGACCAATAGTTATATCATGTGAGACACGTAGGTGACTATCAGAAACAACATAAGACTATGGCCATAACCTCGTGATCCCTGGCAACACGATACCTAGTGTGCGGGGTATCACACCTGAAACGAGAGGTGGGTCGGTCCTACCCGCCAGAACAGCATAACATCAGGATTGCGAGGGTAATGCTTGCTGCCTCGCGGCTAATGCCACTCCACTCCAACAATCCCCACGGTATAGTGTACTCCGCGTGACATACACGATACAACATACTCCGTGAACCCAAGCTCAGTCAGGGGTGCCTGCAATATGTCTTATCCACCCATATCATCTTTGTCTCAGTATACACATGTGAGCATATCATCTCACTGTGATACACAGTCTACAGGAGGCTCCAACACGGCTATATGCATGTAATATAAATCCTTGTGCAAGCGAAGCTCTACCACGGCTCCATGCATATTCATGATATCAGAAAACCTCGTGCGAGCGAAGCTCTAGCACGGTTTCATAGAAATCAATGAAATCTGCGTACGAGCAACACTCCAATACAACTTAAGATAATTATAAATTCAAGTAAAATTCACGTACGAGCAATGCTCTAATACGGATATGTATAAAAACTTAGTGAAAACCTCGTACGAGAAAAACTCCAATACGACATTCAAATGAATTATAAAACCATATATAACTTTGTGCCAGCAACGCTCTAGCACAAATGAATGCTCAAGTAAATCAAATCTCGTACGAGTTACACTCCAACACAGCTTTATGCATAATTAAATCAAATCTCGTGCGAGTTACACTCCAGCACGACTTATACGCAATTATCATATCAAAACAGGATGCGAGCTAAGCTCCAGCATCTCTCATGCATGTCAAATCATAAAAACTAGTGCGAGCAATCACTCTAGCACCTTTTTATGCATTTCAGTCAAAACAGTTCTGTGAGACCCCGTATATGTAAAGTTGTAATGTGTAATAAATATGAATGGACTTGTAATGTAAAGTATGATTGATGTAAGTCCATGGATTCAATGTACGTATGTGTAATATGATTTGTAACGTACATACAAGTTCCATTGAGTATGAATATGAAGAAATGAGTTCTTATAAGTGATGGATGTGATTGAAACTCAAAATGGGTAGTGTGGTAAAATGGAATGAAGTTATGCTTCCATTTGGTTTTATCTAGCATACCTTTGGACATACAATGAATGCACACAAGTCTCAATGTGCATAAGGTATGAATAGATGACATTTTCAAGTTATAAAGGTGGATGGATGAGAAAATGGTCATGGCAACAGATTAAGGATGTGTTGGTATGAGTTGCAACGAGGAAACTGCAAGAAATCTGGAAAACATGAAGGCCAAATCGATCTCATAGGATGAGAGATCGATCTGGAAGAGCTAGAATGCTCTTATTTGGGCAATGGAATAGAGCAGATCGATCTCCAATGGGGCCAGATCGATCTCCTAAGCATTCTATGATGAAAAGATCGATCCTCAAGCACCCAGATCGATCTCTTTAACTCTCTGTTTGGGACCAGATCGATCTCAAGCTTCGACAGATCGATCTCATGCTTAAAAATGTCATGAAAAGAAGGGATTTAAGGGGACCAGATCGATCTCCTCTTGGACCAGATCGATCTCCTCAAGCTATTTCTATAAAAGGAGGGCTGAAAATCTAAAAATTTTGGGAAAAACACCAATCTTCCATTTCTAACCCAAAAACCTAACTTTCCCTCTCTAAAATCAGCCATTTTTAGTGAGATTTGAAGAGAGACCATTAGAGGCAAAGTTGTTCCTATCAAAGAGAAGAACAACATAGTGGGTAGGCATTTTCCCATTGTTGGTATTGAAGGAATTAAGGGCATTGCCATTTGGAGCAAGAAGAAAAATCATATTTGGTAAGATTCTAACACTCCAATCCAAATACATTGTCTATTTAATTGATTTGGAGTTGTTTGGCATGAGTATTGATGGATAAATTATCTAGGGATGTGGTGGAATTGGTGTGACCTAGAAAACCTAGAATGGGTATAATGTGAGAATATATGGGTTGAATGAGTTTATGATTTATGGGCATGCTAAAGTTGTTATTGAGGTAATGTTTATGATTTTAGACGGTTAAATAAAATTACATTGTGAGTTTGGAGGAATTGTGAAAATGAGTATGTATATGCTTGATAAAATGCCATATTGAGGGAATTCATGAAATATGAACACTATGAGCTTAATGTCGATTTAATATCGATTCGGAATAAGTTAATAGGCCTAAGAAGAATCCATAGACTCGAGTTATGGGTAAAGTAATGAAACGAGGCCTTATAAGCGTTAATAGGAAACTATAGGTCGAATTGACTATAGTGAACGCACGATGTCATATTATATGGATCGAATATAATGCGGGATACGATTTTGTGCAGTCCTGAAGAGTTCGTTGAAGACGAATCGAACCGTACGAGTAAGTAGCTTAAGGAAGTGGAATCACGCATCGCGATTCCAGGTAAGGGAATTCTGTAAGTATATAGAGGTAGCTGCTCGTAATTTACGGGATTATAGGGTGTTTATGAAATGCATGAACGTTGAGAAATTGGTTGTTTGGTATGCGAAAATAGTTGTGAATATTGGATGATTTGCTTTACATGGATGTATAAAAAGGGATAGTAAGGCTAATAATTGCATAAATCAAGTGTTTGGGACGCTTTCACAAAACATGCGTTTGGTTTTAAACGAATTGATAGATAGGATGGCTATTGGGGTTTGATGTTTGTGATAGCACATGTGAAGTGCCAAATATGTTTTGATATAGCTTTAAAAGCTTATGAGCCGCCTATCATGTTTATGTGAATTAAACCGTGCTAGAGCCTAGCTCGCATCGGGTATTGATATTTTCATTTGTCTGAAACGTGCTGGCGCTTAGCTCGCACCTTGATTTGGAAACTATGATGATGTTTATAAACCGTACTGGAGCTTCTGCTCCTACGTGGCTTTTGATTGGTTGTCTTATGAGTATAACCGTACTAGAGTTATGCTCGTATGCGTCTCTTTATGAGAGGATGCATGAATCGTGCTAAAACTTTGCTTGCACAAGTTTGTACATTGTGATACAAATAAGGTTGTGAAAGTTGGTAAGATCCTTAAGCCCTACATCCTTAAGCTAACATCCTTAAGCCCAAAGAGGCGGGGATGCTCTGTTAGGCGGGGAGGCTCTCTTACGGTGGGATCCTTAAGCCAACATCCTTAAGCCCTGGAGGGGCGGGGAGGCTCTGTTAGGCAGGGAGGCTCTCCTACATGGGTACGGTAAGATCCTTAAGCCCTACATCCTTAAGCCAACATCCTTAAGCCCGAGGAGGCGGGGAGGCTCTGTTAGGCGGGGAGGCTCTGTTCGGTGGGGAGGCTCTCTTACGGAAGGATCCTTAAGCCCTACATCCTTAAGCTAACATCCTTAAGCCCGAGGAGGCAGGGAGCTCTGTTAGGCGGGGAGGCTCTGTTCGGCAGGGAGGCTCTCCTTCACGGATATGGAAAACTCTTGGTATAGGGTAGGTAAGACCTAGGAATGGCACCCCCAATCACGATATGAGTCTGCGGAGTACGCTGTACCGTGTATATCACATGGAGTACGATGTACCGCGTGATGGTTAAGTGATGAGAAACTCTGGCGAGGGATAATCCCTCTTTGTGCCAGTATGATACCCCGCACACCTGGACGCGTGTGGTCTAGGATGATTTATGATGTAGTTGGTCCACATAGGCACTTTTGATATAGTGACCTAGTTTTTATACACGTGTGTGAATTGTGAAATGAAAATGTGGTTGTGATTGTGAATTGATTTGGTGGTATTTATGAGTTGAGAAAGAGGTTTATGATGTTGGTTTAAAAAGGAGGTTTCTTAATGAATTACCCTTTTTATGAATTTAAATGAGATTGAGCATGAGATGATTTATACATGATGTTCTTTTTACCATGTTTGATATGCCAATATACATGATTTTGACACATGATATATATGTATACTCATATGGCATAGTTTTATTCCTCATGCTCCTACCATAAATGATTTATGCATAACACTATCAACATGTAGATAGAGTAGTTATCTACCATGCTTGCATTATTGCCTTACTGAGCGTGTGGTTGCTCATCCCTCTCTATTTTCCCCCTACAGAGCGTGCATAGTAGCCCAGTGAGGACTGAGGCGTGGTATTTTGGACTCCGCTGCATCTCCATCGCTTAGAGGTATATACACAGTGATTCTTTTTGTATCTAAACAATGTAAAAGCACAGTATTCTTTTGAGTTGTAATTATGGGGGATGTAGATGTCAGTAAAACATGCTTTTATATAAGTACAAGATTAAATGCAAATGTATGACATCGTTTTATTTAACTGAGAATGAATGAGATGTGGAGTTTATTATTAACTCACAGCCCAACAGTGTGTGGTGAGTTAGTTCACGACCGGGTAAGGCAACAGTAAAACGCGAAAAATTCTTAGTGATTTTCAGTTAAAGAGAATGGAATTGGATCGTGACAGAGATTGGTATCAGAGCTGTGTTGGCCTGATGTGAGTCATTAATAAAACGTAGGAAAGTACATCCCCATAGTATTATGCTTTTGTTTAGATATAACTGTGTATACCGTGATGGATTGAGCTTAATGAATTATTATAATACAGGAAGTTAGGCACTATGCCAGTTACACGCAAAGGTAGAGGGGCGAGAGCACGTGCTAGAGGCCGTAGAGGTAGGCCTGAGAGCCGTGCGGAGCCACAGACTGAGCAGGCTCCACAGAACCCTGCTGAGAGAGCAGAGGATAATGAGGCTCGCTTCGCTAGGTTAGAGCGGAGTATTGAGAATTTGGTAGAGATAGTCACGCAGGCCTTGGGCGCCGGTGATAGACGAGGTCCCGCAGCACAGCCTACTACTGAACAGGCAGCTGCAGAGGTGGAGAGACCTCATGTTGCTGAGACAGCTACAGTTACACCACCTCCAGTACATGATATAGATTCTCCTATCGCTCCACAGCAGAGCGGTAGTGATGTGGGTTATGACTGCGACTTGAGCAGATTGCGAGAATTTCAAGCGCTGAAACCCCCAGTGTTTAGAGGGGTGAAGGACCCAGTGATTACGGAGGATTGGGTGTATGAGATGGAGAAACTATATAGGTTTTTCTGATGCACTTCAGCTGAGAAGGTTGCCTTTACCGTGTTTATGCTGAAAGGCGAGGCAGAGCACTGGCGGAGGTCCACTGAAGCTATTTTGAGGGCTAGACACTCCGAGATTTCATGGGAGATATTCTTGGAGGCCTTCAGAAGACAGTATATTCCAGCCACCACACAGAGGAAATTACGGATGGAATTTATGAACCTGGTTCAAGGGAACCGAACTGTGAACGAGTATGAGTCCAAGTTTATGTCTTTGGGGAGATATGACCCGGACACGATGGGTAGTGAGACCCGAAAGATACAAAAGTTCATGGATGGATTGAGATTGGCCATCCGGACTAAGCTAGCTCCCTTTGACATCTTGACCTATGAGGAGGCTGTACATAAGGCTCAGTTATGTGAGCAAGACTTTGAGCGAAATGCCTCCAAGCTTGGGAGAGTCAGTGTTAGAAAGGACAGAGACCGGAAGAGATCCGGGTTTAGAAGAGTGGCCAAGAGAGGTGGCTAAAGATTTTTCGAGAAGAGGCCTAAGATTGAGGAGGTGCAGGAGAGAGCTGCTAGACCTCCCATATACCCAGCCTTTACTGCGCCGAGGGGTATGACTATTGGAGGACCACGCCCTACTACTGATCAGTGTAGGAGATGTGGGAGATTTCATGGGAATAGGCCCTGTCTGATGACCCCTATGGTGTGTTTTAGATGCGAGAGACCAGGACATATGGCTAAGCATTGTCTCGAGAAGATGGAGATTGCCCCACAAAAGGGCAAGGAGCCTGAGGGAGCTCCAGTTGAGACAGCAGCCCCGAGAAGGAGGGCTACAGCTGAGGAAAAAAGGAAACAGGCTACGGGTGTGAGCAGAGGAAGGGTGCACGCACTGGACCAGGACACTGCAAACGCATCGACGGATGTGATTAAAGGTACCATCCGAATCTTTGATTTAGAAGCATTGGTATTATTTGATCCTGGTGCCACACATTCTTTCATATCACCTTCCTTTGCACATAAATTGTTGGAATATGTGAAACCAACATTGTTGGATAAATTGTTGATGATTTCCACACCCATGAATGATAGTCAATTGACTGAGCATGTATGTAGAGATTGTAAGTTAAAGATAGAGGGGAAGGAAATGATAGCCAATCTGATTTTATTGAATATGAATGATTTTAATGTAATTTTGGGAATGGATTGGTTGGCTACCAATCGTGTTGTGATGGATTGTCATGCCAAAACATTGATGTTTTCAGGATTAGACAATCTTATTGTAAATTTTGATGAAAAGAAATGATATGAAAATAGCATGTTTGTTGTAAATAAAGGAGTATGATTTTAAATGCATATTGCTTGAGAGATAAATTATTGTTTTTGATAAATATTGAATGTGGAGTGATGGTTATGTTACTAACGATGGAGAGGATAATGTGAAGGGTTCATTGCATACGTGGTTGATATAGATGAGGCACACCCGAAATTGAGGGACATAGTCGTAATTGCGGATTACCCTGATGTCTTTCCGGATGAATTACCAGGGCTACCACCTGTAAGGGAAATGGAATTTTGCATTGAGCTAGTGCCTGGTACAGAGCCGATATCGAAACCACCCTATAGAATGGCTTCGATAGAATTGGAAGAGCTGAAGAAACAGCTGCAAGAGTTGTTGGAGAAGGGGTTTATTAGACCGAGTGTCTCACCTTGGGGAGCACCGGTTCTATTTGTAAGGAAGAAGGATGGAAGCCTCCGACTGTGTATAGATTACAGGTTGTTGAATAAGGCCACCATTAAGAACAAGTACCCCCTTCTAAGAATCGATGATTTGTTGGATCAACTCCAGGGAGCCGAAGTATTTTCTAAGATAGATCTGCGGTCAGGGTATCATCAATTGAGGATCAGGAGTGGAGATGTACCCAAGACAGCATTTCGTACCCGTTATGGCCACTACGAGTTTTTGGTGATGCCATTCGGATTGACGAATGCTCTCGCAGCATTTATGGCATTGATGAATGATATATTCAAGCCATACCTGGACAAGTTTGTGATTGTTTTCATAGATGACATTTTGGTGTATTCCAAGTCCAGGGAAGATCATGAGGAGCACTTAAGGATAGTTCTGCAGACCCTCCGAGAGAGAGAATTGTATGCCAAACTCAGCAAGTGTAACTTTTGGTTGGAACAGATCTCATTTCTGGGGCATGTTGTGTCAAAGGATGGGGTATCGGTGGATCCATCCAAGATAGAGGCAGTTGTACAGTGGGAACAGCCCAAGACAGTAACTGAGATCAGGAGTTTTCTGGGATTGGCAGGATATTATCGGAGATTTGTAGAGGGTTTCTCCAGACTAGCTGCTCCATTGACACGCCTCACGCGAAAAGATGTTAAGTTTGTGTGGGATGAGGCATGTGAGAGGAGTTTTGAGGAGCTTAAGCATCGATTGACGACTGCTCCAGTTCTCACCATTCCTACCAGCTCAGGAGGATTCTCGGTGTATACGGATGCATCACACCAGGGACTGGGTTGTGTGCTTATGCAGGATGGGAAGGTAGTTGCCTATGGATCTAGACAGTTGAAAGATCATGAGAGGAACTACCCGACCCATGATTTGGAGTTGGCGGCTGTAGTATTTGCTTTGAAAATATGGCGCCACTATCTCTATGGTGAGAAATTTCAGGTGTTCACAGATCATAAGAGCCTTAAGTACCTGTTCTCGTAGAAAGAGCTGAATATGAGACAGAGGAGATGGCTCGAACTCTTGAAGGACTATGATTGTGAAATCATGTACCACCCGGGTAAGGCAAATGTAGTTGTCAATGGTTTTAGTAGAAAGAACCTTGGGTTGGTGTCTTATATGATGGTACGGGAACATGAATTGTTAGAAGACTTTGCGAACCTTAGTTTAGATGTAACCCCACCTGGATCTGAGAGACTTGAGATCATGGCTAGTTTGAGACTAGAGCCAGAGTTGATTGGCCGTATTCGATGAGCCCAGCAGAGCGATCGACGGTGCATCAATTGGCTGAGGCAGATACAGACAGGTGTGGGTATTGATTTTGAACAGAGTGCAGATGGGTTATTGAGGTTCAGAGGCAGAGTATGCGTTCCCAGGGATCCTGAGATTAGGAGAACGATTTTATCAGAGGCTCACTCATCGAAGTATACGATACATCCGGGAAGTACCAAGATGTATCAAAACCTTCAGAAGGTTTATTGGTGGTCTGGAATGAAGAGAGACATTGCTGAATATGTCGCTAAGTGTCTCGCTTGTCAGCAAGTGAAGGTAGAGCATCAGAAGCCTGCAGGATTATTGTAGCCTCTACCGATACTGACATGGAAGTGGGAGCATGTCACCATGGATTTTGTGATGGGGTTGCCGAGGACCCGTAGAGGTCATGATGCCATATGGGTTATTGTGGACCGGTTGACTAAGTCCGCCTATTTCTTGGCTATGAGAGCTACCGATACACTGAGTCAGTTGGCGAACTTGTATATTCGAGAGATAGTACGGCTACATGATGTACCAGTGAGCGTTGTTTCTGATAGGGATGCCTGCTTCACTTCCCATTTCTGGGAACATTTTCAGGAAGCGCTGGGGACCCGACTGAGTTTTAGCATCGCTTTCCATCCTCAGACAGATGGGCAGTCAGAGAGGACTATACAGACCCTCGAGGATATGTTGAGAGCGTGTGTGCTGGATTTTAGAGGCTCCTGGGATGACCACCTGCAGTTAGCCGAGTTCACTTATAATAATAGCTATCATGCGAGTATCGGGATAGCACCCTATGAGGCATTGTACGGGCGTAGATGCCGTTCCCCTATTGGATGGGAAGAGGTTGGTGACAGACAAATTTTTGCTCTGGACTTAGTGCAGCAGGCATCTGAGGACGTCCAGTTGATATGTGAGAGATTGCGAACAGCTCAGAGACGACAAAAGAGTTATGCTGACAAAAGACGAAGACCACTGGAGTTTGATGAGGGTGAGTCGGTGTTTCTGAGGGTATCACCATCGAAGGTTATTATGAGATTTGGTAAGAAGGGCAAGCTGAGCCCTAGATATATCGGACCCTTCGAGATTTTGGAGAGAGTGGGAGATAAGGCGTATAGGTTGGCATTGCCACCAGACTTGGCAAATGTCCACAACGTCTTCCACATCTCGATGCTTCGAAAATACCACCTGGACCCGGCACACGTGATAAGATATGAGCCGTTGGAGCTCCATGAGAGTATGACGTATGTTGAGAAGTCGGTTCGAATATTGGACAGAAAAGAGAAAGTGTTGCGGAATAAGACAATTCCCTTGGTGAAAGTTCTTTAGCAACATCACACGGCGGAAGAGGCCACGTGAGAATTGGAGAACTTGATACGGGAGAAGTACCCCCAACTTTTTGAAGAGTGACTTGGTTCTAATTTGGAGGACCAAATTCCTTGAAGGAGGGGAGAATGTGAGACCCCGTATATGTAAAGTTGTAATGTGTAATAAATATGAATGGACTTGTAATGTAAAGTATGATTGATGTAAGTCCATGGATTCAATGTACGTATGTGTAATATGATTTGTATCGTACATATAAGTTCCATTGAGTATGAATATGAAGAAATGAGTTCTTATAAGTGATGGATGTGATTGAAACTCAAAATGGGTAGTGTGGTAAAATGGAATGAAGTTATGCTTCCATTTAGTTTTATATAGCATACCTTTAGACATACAATGAATGCACACAAGTCTCAATGTGCATAAGGTATGAATGGATGCCATTTTCAAGTTATAAAGGTGGATGGATGAGAAAATGGTCATGGCAACAGATTAAGGATGTGTTGGTATGAGTTGCAACGAGGAAACTGCAAGAAATCTGGAAAACATGAAGGCCAGATCGATCTCATAGGATGAGAGATCGATCTGGAAGAGTCAGAATGCTCTTATTTGGGAAATGGAATAGAGCAGATCGATCTCCAATGGGGCCAGATCGATCTCCTAAGCATTCTGTGATGAAAAGATCGATCCTCAAGCACCCAGATCGATCTCAAGCTTCGACAGATCGATCTCATGCTTTAACAGATCGATCTCATGCTTCGACAGATCGATCTCATGCTTAAAAATGTCATGAAAAGAAGGGATTTAAGGGGACCAGATCGATCTCCTCTTGGACCAGATCGATCTCCTCAAGCTATTTCTATAAAAGGAGGGCTAAAAATCTGAAAATTTCGGGAAAAACACTAATCTTCCATTTCTAACCCAAAAACCTAACTTTCCCTCTCTAAAATCAACCATTTTTAGTGAGATTTGAAGAGAGACCATTAGAGGTAAAGTTGTTCCTATCAAAGAGAAGAACGACATAGTGGGTAGGCATTTTCCCATTGTTGGTATTGAAGGAGTTAAGGGCATTGCCATTTGGAGCAAGAAGAAAAATCATATTTGGTAAGATTCTAACACTCCAATCCAAATACATTGTCTATTTAATTGATTTTGGAGTTGTTTGGCATGAGTATTGATGGATAAATTATCTAGGGATGTGGTGGAATTGGTGTGACCTAGAAAACCTAGAATGGGTATAATGTGAGAATATATGGGTTGAATGAGTTTATGATTTATGGGCATGCTAAAGTTGTTATTGAGGTAATGTTTATGATTTTAGATGGTTAAATGAAATTATATTGTGAGTTTGGAGGAATTGTGAAAATGAGTATGTATATGCTTGATAAAATGCCATAGTGAGGGAATTCATGAAATATGAACACTATGAGCTTAATGTCGATTTAATATCGATTCGGAATAAGTTAATAGGCCTAAGAAGAATCCATAGACTCAAGTTATGGGTAAAGTAATGAAACAAGGCCTCATAAGCGTTAATAGGAAACTATAGGTCAATTGACTATAGTGAATGCACGATGTCATATTATATGGATCGAATATAATGCGGGATACGATTTTGTGCAGTCCCGAAGAGTTCATTGAAGACGAATTGAACCGTACGAATAAGCAGCTTAAGGAAGTGGAATCACGCATCGCGATTCCAGGTAAGGGAATTCTGTAAGTATATAGAGGTAGCTGCTTGTAATTTGCGGGATTATAGGGTGTTTATGAAATGCATGAACGTTTGAGAAATTGGTTGTTTGGTATACGAAAATAGTTGTGAATATTGGATGATTTGGTTTACATGGATGAATAAAAAGGGATAGTAAGGCTAATAATTGCATAAATCAAGTGTTTGGGATGCTTTCACAAAACATGCGTTTGGTTTTAAACGAATTGATAGATAGGATGGGTATTGGGGTTTGATGTTTGTGATAGCACATGTGAAGTGCCAAATATATTTTGAGATAGCTTTAAAAGCTTATGAGCCGCCTATCATGTTTATATGAATTAAACCGTGCTAGAGCCTAGCTCGCACCGGGTATTGATGTTTTCATTTGTATGAAACGTGCTGGAGCTTAGCTCGCACCTTGATTTGGAAACTATCATGATGTTTATAAACCGTACTGGAGCTTCTGCTCGTACGTGGCTTTTGAGTGGTTGTCTTATGAGTATAATCGTACTAGAGCTATGCTCGTACGCATCTCTTTATGAGAGGATGCATGAATCGTGCTAGACCTTTGCTCGCACAAGTTTGCACATTGTGATACGTATAAGGTTGTGAAAGTTGGTAAGATCCTTAAGCCCTACATCCTTAAGCTAACATCCTTAAGCCCAAAGAGGTGGGAGGCTCTGTTAGGCGGGGCGGCTCTCTTACGGTGGGATCCTTAAGCCAACATCCTTAAGCCCTGGAGGGGCGGGGAGGCTCTGTTAGGCAGGGAGGCTCTCCTACATGGGTACGGTAAGATCCTTAAGCCCTACATCCTTAAGCCAACATCCTTAAGCCCGAGGAGGCGGGGAGGCTCTGTTAGGCGGGGAGGCTCTGTTCGGTGGAGAGGCTCTCTTACGGAAGGATCCTTAAGCCCTACATCCTTAAGCTAACATCCTTAAGCCCGAGGAGGCAGGGAGGCTCTATTAGGCGGGGAGGCTCTGTTCGGCAGGGAGGCTCTCCTTCACGGATATGGAAAACTCTTGGTATGGGGTAGGTAAGACCTAGGAATGGCACCCCCAATCACGATATGAGTCTGCGGAGTACGCTGTACCGTGTATATCATATGGAGTACGATGTACCGCGTGATGGTTAAGTGATGAGAAAGTCTGGCGAGGGATAATCCCTCTTCGTGCCAGTATGATACCCCGCACACCTGGACGCGTGTGGTCTGGGATGATTTATGATGTAGTTGCTCCACATAAGCACTTTTGATATAGTGACCTAGTTTTTATACACGTGTGTGAATTGTGAAATGAAAATGTGGTTGTGATTGTGAATTGATTTGGTGGTATTTATGTGTTGAGAAAGAGGTTTATGATGTTGATTTAAAAAGGAGGTTTCTTAATGAATTACCCTTTTATGAATTTAAATGAGATTGAGCATGAGATGATTTATACATGATGTTCTTTTTACCATGTTTGATATGCCAATGTACATGATTTTGACACATGATATATATGTATACTCATATGGCATAGTTTTATTCCTCATGCTCCTACCATAAATGATTTATGCATAACACTATCAGCATCTAGATAGAGTAGTTATCTACCATGCTTGCATTATTGCCTTACTGAGCGTGTGGTTGCTCATCCCTCTCTATTTTCCCCCCTATAGAGCGTGCATAGTAGCCCAGTGAGGACTGAGGCGTGGTATTTTAGACTCCGCTGCATCTCCATCGCTTAGAGGTATATACATAGTGATTCTTTTTGTATCTAAACAATGTAAAAGCACAGTATTCTTTTGAGTTGTAATTATGAAGAATGTAGATGTCAGTAAAACATGCTTTTGTATAAGTACAAGATTAAATGCAAATGTATGACATCATTTTATTTAACTGAGAATGAATGAGATGTGGAGTTTATTATTGACTCATAGCCCAACAGTGTGTGGTGAGTTAGTTCACGACCGGGTAAGGCAACAGTAAAACGCGAAAAATTCTTAGTGATTTTCAGTTAAATAGAATGGAATTGGGTCGTGACAAGTTCAAAACCGTCAAAACAGTCAAAACAAAGTGCGAGCTAGGCTCCAGCAACTCCCATGCATATCAAATCATAAAATCAGTGCGAGCAACCGATCTAGCACATTTCATGCATATGATGTCACACAGATCGGTGCGAGCAACCACTCAAGTACATTTTATGCACACTCACAAACGCAGATATAGTGCAAGCTATGTGCCATCACTGTCTATTTTCATATAAACTTGATAGTTGGCCCATTTTCAAGAGAAATTTCATTTCAATATAAATAACATATACGTAGTGTTATCTTGTGAAATTTATACAATTACTAGCTAATCTACCGATTTGCTTTAATTAAAACCAATAAAATTCCTTAATTCGAAAAATTTCATAAATCATGCATTTCATGCATGTCATGCTTTCACCATCCTTAGGTGAACTTCCCTCAATAGGGGTAAAATAGCCTTATTACCTATTTCGATCCTTAAAATCATTTAAACCACTTTTAGGATCATTATACAATAACCGTGTATACATACATAATCAGTGTATACAAAAACTATTAAAATACGCTTAGCTACCTCTAGCTACTCACACAATTTCCTTACCTCATTTTTCTGTACAGTCTGACTTTTCCACTAATAACTCGCCGCGCAGTCCGATTTGCATCCAATCCAATCTCCGGAACTGCTGATACACATTCATCAGGTCAAATACAATACAATTTAATTGTATTTCATATTTTCTTGGTTTAATTTAAATCATTGGGCTTGTTTACCCATATTGGGCCCGATTATACCATAATAGGCCTTAATCGGCCTTAAGCCCGTTTACCACACTTTATCAAGGCCTATTGAGCTCATTTGGCCCAGCACTATTTATTGAGCCTCATTCTAACTCTCGAATAGCTTAATTTAGTATTTACGACAATTTATTCAATTTTTAGAATTTAATTCATTTATGCGAAAATTAAATCTGTAATTCATGCGATAAATATCAATCACGCATAACGATGTAAAATTGAAGTAAATAAGGGTTACTTACCCGAGATTTCATGAAAGTACGTAAATCAAGAATGTCTCGAGCTCTCAGTTAATGTCAATTGTCGAGCTACACAATTACATAATTGTTCGGGTAAATTTTCGTTCGAATATTAATCAAATTTAATATTCCAAAATTTAAATCGGTCAATTTGACCGCTTACCGACTTACCCGTAACTCGATTGCATCACTGAAATTTTTTTCAATTTTTCCTCTTTTTCTTTTTCCTTTTTTTCTTTTTTTTCTTTTTCTTTTATTGGCTAAACCGGTCTGGTCCTATTCAGCAGACTCTCTCTGCGCTGAATCAGTCGTATCGGTTCAGGCATCCTTTCCTCATTTCGGTGCCGTCCAGTCAGTTCCCGACATGATTCCGGTGCCGTTCGACACGGCTGCGCCTGGGCATCCTTCGTCGACCCTCGGGGTGGCTCGAAACGGCGTCATCGCCGGCGAATCCAAGCTTCTCTCTCGCGGCCTCTCCTCTTCCGATCTGTCGATTCCGGCGGGATCCATGGCGCGTCACGGTCGCTGTGATGTTGCCCGAGATCGGGCTGTCTTCGTCGACCCTCGTTGGCCCCTAAGCCTCGCCGATGTCTCGCCGGTGACGAATCCTCCTCGGGTCGACTTCGCTTCCTTTTTCGCGCGGGTTTCCTTTCCTTTTTTCTTCAGATTGCGTTTTTGTTTTTTTAATTTATTTATTATTAAATTTTATTATTATTTAAATCATTATTTTATTATTTTTTGTCAAAATATCTAAAAATATCATATTAAATTCATTTAATCATTAAATGAATTTATCAGTCCGATTTTACCTTTTCGGTATATTTTATTATTAATTTCAGGATTATTTTTCAAAGTGAAAATTTTGATTTATTCCAATAAATTTATATATTGATCAATTTAACTCGAAATTTAATTATTTCTTTGTTATTGATCAAGATTTATCAATCCTATATTTTTTTAATTAAATTTTCTTCTCGACTTAAACCGGCTTTAGATCTTTGACCGTTTTACCCTTACACGTGTTTGGGAATACCATTTCAATCCTTTTGCATTTTTAAATGCACTCGAAAATTTTTATTCATTCCCTTTTTGCACTTACGATAAAAATCGAGTCTTACAATCTCCCCCACTTAAGAAATTTGGTCCTCCAAATTAAAACCAAGTCAAATGATTCCTTAAACAACTCCAGGTACGTCTATTACATCATACTTTTTAATTCTCATGTAATTTTTTTCGAAGTGTAATACTACCAAAAGACTTTGACTAGGGAGATTGTCCTAAACCTCAACACCTTCTCCTTCTGTCTAATACCCGAATCGATTTTCCAACATACATTACACTTTCATTGAGCTAAGCTGTTGGAGCTCATATCCGATCACATATATCGGGTCCGGATAATATTTCTTAAGCATCAAAAGATAGGACACATTGTGGATGTCTGTTAATTCAAGTGGTAACACCAACTTACAGGTCTTATCTCCCACTTGTCCAATATCTCTATCTGAATCTTGTTACGTCATTAAGACAAGTAACTACCAACAATAATGATTCACCATCGGTGAATTCCAATGGTTTTCTGTCTCTTGTCAGCATGGCTTTTCTGTCTGCTCTGAGGTGTTCTTAATCTTTCACAATCCACTGAACATTCTCAGAGGATTGTCTTACCAATTCGGGAACAATTCTCTATCTATCACCCACTTCTTCTTATCCAAGTCAGGGAAACAACTCCCTACGACTATACAGTGACTCATATAAAATGTCATCTCGATACTCAAGTGACAACTATTATTATTGGCGAATTCGATTAGTAACAACTGATCATCCCAGGAGCTTATTAAAATCAATGGCACACGCTCTCATCACATCTTCTAGAACCTGTACAGTCCTCTCTGACTGACCATCTGTCTGAGGATGAAAAGTTGTGTTAACACTCAGTCGGGTTCCCTTAGCTTCCAAAAACAGTATTCCCAGAAGTGGGAAGTGAAGCGGGAATCCCTATCTGATACCATGCTCACTGGAACACTACATAATGTTTCACAATTTTTCATACACATAAATTCACCTACACACTCAGAGTATCTAGGGATTTCCATAGTCAGAAGGTGGGTAAACTAAATCAATCTATCGACTATCACCCAGATAGCCTCGTGATTATCCGGGTCCTCTGTAACCCATCATGAAATTCATGGTAACTTGTTCCCTTTTTCGTATCGATATAGGTAGAGGCTACAATAACCCTGCAACTTCTTTTGCTCTACCTTAATCTGCTGACATACGAAACACTTCTCCACAACTCTACAATGTCTCTTTCATACCTGACCACCAATACCCTTTCCAGAGATTCCGATATCTTTATTACTTCTCGGATGCATTGTATATCCCGAAGATTGAGCTTCTGACAATAACACTATCTCATCAATTGTGGTCCTGGGGAGCACTTATACTGTCTCTGAACCTCTGTAAGTCATCATCACTCACTGTGAACTCTGTCACTAAACCCTTCTAAATCTGACCCACACTATCGATACCATGTCGATCATCACGCTAAGCCTGGCAAATTCGGTCACACAAATCCAGTTTTAACCTCAGGCTAGCTATCACAAAATCACCGTCATCATCAGAAAGGATCACATCACTACTGAGGCTCACAACTTCTCTAGTAGCTCACGCTCCCTAACCATCATATGTGATACCATCCCAAGGTTCTTTCTGCTCAAGGCATCAGCCATTACATTAGCCTTTTTTGGGTGGTACAATTTTCACAATCATAATCCTTAGAAGCTCTAACCCTCTTGGTTATCTTATATTTCACTCTTTCTGTAAAAACGGATACTCGGGGCTTTTACGATCAGTGCATACTCGACATTTCTCGTCGTTTAAGTGGTGGCGCCATACTTTTAGTATAAACGCTGCAGTTGCCAACTCTAAATCATGGGTCGAATAGTTTCTCTCATGGTCCTTGAACTATATGGATCCATAAATGACTATCTCCCCATTTTACATCAATACACAGCCCACTCATTATTTTGAGGTATCTATATACACTGAGAGACCTCTGGAGCTGTTAGTTATGGTGAGAATACTTATGGTGGTCAGTTCATTACTTCAATACACCAAGACTCCCCGAAGCCATTTTCATACTTATCATCATACTGACATACAATCTTTTTCGAACAAGATGTGTCAACTGAGCAGCCCATTACTAGAAACTCTCAATAACTCGTTTGTAAGACAGTTTTCTATTGCTGTTCATACTCTTCCCTGGACTTCGAATACATCAAAAATATCATCGCTAAAGATCACAACTAATCGGTCCAGGTAAGGTTTAAATACCTCATCGTAGTTGAGTTCCACTAAATATTTCAATCACCCATATTCTTGACCTATGTACGCATAAACGTATAATGTCATTTTGAAATTGCTTTCGTTCAAGATACTAACCCACGTCATTTCCTTTTTTTTCTTATATTAACGGCTTTTATAAAATTTTAATTTTTAAACCTTCATGATTAATCAAATTCTATATTTCTTTATCGTATCAGTACAGGTACCCAAATTTTAAATGTATATATTACGACTGTCGATTTTAATTTATAGGTTATGTGTGCTTCCAGACGCTGTCAAA
Organism: Firmiana major; assembly: GCA_033439115.1. Taxonomy (NCBI): domain Eukaryota; kingdom Viridiplantae; phylum Streptophyta; class Magnoliopsida; order Malvales; family Malvaceae; genus Firmiana; species Firmiana major. The sequence goes on from CM065909.1 coordinate 7,261,227, forward strand.
TCTTCAGGTGGGGAAGTATTTTGAAATACCTTTATTAACCCTCAGACTTGACCACATGGGCTGGGTGTAGATATATCCACCCCTTATACTTGGTCTCAATCGATAGTCACTACATATAAAAAATATCCTTACTTTGCATATGCCTCTAATTCCAATATATCTCGTTTTCAGGATCTATCACATCTCAAAGCTTATCTCCTTTTATATATCACTTATAACAAACTCTTTCATTACTTATTAAAACTTACAATCTCTATACCCATATTCAGTTAGTGAAAATCAGCTAGCTATCATTATCTTACCTAAGGGTACAGGCTTCACATCTTTCTCTAGCTTAAAAGCAATTGAAGGCGGTATGAATAAATACGTGGCACCAGGATCAATTAAAATAATTACCTCATTATTCTTAACTAGTGTGGTATCTTCCACCACATCTGATGAAACATCAATAGTGTCCTGGTCTAAGGCATACATTCGCCCTCGTCCAACATCTTATTTCTGTGGTATCTACCACACATCCTACACTATTTACACCTGCTACGGAACATGTCGGGGTCTTTAAATCACAATACACCTCAAAAGTATTCAAATTGAAGACATTGGAGCTTTACCAATCATCTTACCCCGTGATTCATCATCTCTAATCTTATACCAACTACCTTTTTCCCGTTCTGACATCTCTGTTATTCTTTATTCTCTTTTGTCTTTATTCTGGCCCTTACTACCTTTCCCAATCTCAGAGGCGTACAACTCATGATCTTATTCACACAACTGTAGTCTGCGTACTGCCTCAGCATAGGTAGTGATATCTAACGGGCTAATCGGACTCCAATTGACAATCTAAGCCCTTCCATGAACTTTCAGACATCTCGACTCTCACTGTTCATAGTGTCCGAGTCATATCTGCCCAGGAATATAAACTGAGTTTCATACTCGTTAATCAATCAGTTCCTCAGGGTTAGAGTAAAGAATATCATCTGTTATTCCTTAAGCAGTGTCCGGGATATTTTGTCACCAAAATACATCTAAAATTATTTTCCATGTCCATTCTGGACGTCTAATTCTTAATATGGGTCGAGCGAACTTCCACCAATGCTCTAACTCACCCTTAAATTTCATACATACACCGACCAATTAGCTCCCAAAATGTTCTCCACACTCCGCTCCAACCTCGCGAAGCGTGTCTCAATACTGTCCGATCTCTCTGTCAGACTCTGTCTAATCTTTCTGTCGGACTCTATGAGGCATACTCAATATCAGCCTCCACTTTAACCTCATCTCGAGTCTCATGTGGCGACTCAGTACGATTCTCGCGCCAATATCTATGGCCTCGAGCTCGTGTACTCGCCCCTTAATCATAGCAGCTATCAGTTAATGAGTCTATTCTTACATTCAGAACTCAAATTCTTAGTTGCACTTCCATCTCGATATACACAATTATATCTAAATAATGCACAGTACATGGGGATGTAAACTTCCTTAACCACTAACACCGACTCATATCAGACTAACTTAAGCTCTGATACCATTAAACATGTCACGACCCAAATTACCTAAAAATCAGAGTAAATTTTTTACTTTTTCATTTATGATTTAATTCTTACATTTCTCTCATCGTGACCATCCTACAAACAGTTGGGCTATGATTCGGTGTTAGTCACCTCTCACCTATTTACCATTCCATTTTCATATTCACATTCATATATCGGAGTTTACTATCCTTTGACTTTAATTAAATACATACATAATGGTATTTATAACCCTACATCTCCGACATCATATACATTTATAGTACTATGCATTACATATTTAGATACAAAACTATGTAAATGTGTATACCTGTCTCTCGATGGGAAGCGACGGATACCAAGAATGCAAGTCATCAGCCGCTCACTAACTACTGCAAATGCTCTGAAAAGATGGGAAAATAAGGGGGTGAGCAAACCACACGCTCAATAAGGTAATTATGCAAGTAAGTAGATAGCTCCACTATATACATGTTCATAATGTCATGCCCTTAAAATCCAGTTCTTTTCATTAAAATCTCAAGCACAAAATCATGTATTTCATCATGACTTAGTTTATAAAACTATTCGTGCATATCGAAATCATGTATCAATAGCATTTTATGTGACATCATTAAATCATAATGAGTATGAAGCAAATCAAGATCATGCATTATTTCATGCGACATAAAACAAATCATGAATTTATCATTAATGCATAGAAAACTCATCATGCTACTGCATTCAAATCACTTTATTAAAATGCAGAATAAAATAACCCCATTCGGGTCAATTATCTTATAATAATATTAATTTCATAAAATCATTCTTTATAAAATTCAGTTAAAATCACATTTCAAAAAAATTCATAAAATCGGGGGCCTGACCCCTCCCTCGAGTCTACCTTGGTCTATCGACCAATAGTTATATCATGTGAAACATGTAGGTGACTATCAGTAACAACATAGGACTATGGCTATAACCTCGTGATCCCTGGCAACACGGTACCTAGTGTGCGGGGTATCACACCTGAAACGGGAGGTGGGTCGATCCTACCCGCCAGAATAGTATAATATCAGGATTGCGAGGGCAAGGCTTGCTGCCTCGTGGCTAATGCCACTCCACTCCAACAATCCCTACGGTACAGCGTACTCCGCATGACATACACGGTACAACGTACTCCGTGAACCCAAGCTCAGTCAAGGGTGCCTGCAATAGGTCTTATCCACCCATATCATCTCTGTCTCAGTATGCACGTGTGAGCATATCATCTCACTGTGACACACAGTCTACAGGAGGCTCCAACACGGCTATATGCATGTAATATAAATCCCTGTGCAAGCTGTGAGATCCCGTATAGGTTTAACCTTATATATATGTAAATGAATTCATAAGTATAGTGATATACTTGTAATGCGAATTATATGTAATGTAAGTCCATAAGTTTAAGGTACACACATGTAATAGGAGTCGTGATTGTACGTACAAGTTACATTATATATAAATACGAAGAAATGGACTTAAACATGGGAAGAATGTAATTGAAATGGAATATGAGTAATGTGGTAAAATGGAAGGAAAGATTTACATAAGTTGTATACTTCCATTCGGTTATATTGTGTATATTTGGTTATACAAAGATTTCCCACAAGTTTTAATAGGTACTAAGTGTAATTGGATGCCATTTTCAGGTCTCAAGGAGGGATGAATGAGGAAATGACTATGGCAGTAAATTGAGGAGGTTTTGAATGAAGTTGTTGCAGAAAAACTACAGAAAATCTGGAAATATGAAGGTCAAATCGATCTCATAGGATGAGAGATCGATCTGGAAGAGCCAGAATGCTCTTACTTGAGTAATGGAATAGAGCAGATCAATCTTCAAGGGAATCAGATCGATCTCTTTAGCTTTCGGGTTGGAAACAGATCGATCTCCCCTAAGACCAGATCGATCTCCTTAAGCTTTTGTTTAACAGTAGATCGATCTCAAGATTCGACAGATCAATCTCCTACCTCCAAAATGTCTTGGATAAGAGGGATTTCAAGAGGACCAGATCGATCTCCACCTAAGGCAAATCGATCTCATCAAGTTGAATCTATAAATAGGAGCAGTTAGATCTGCAGATTTCGAGACAAAACCATTTCTTTTCATTTCAACTCAAAAACATAGCTTTCTCACTCCTAAATCCAGCCATTTTCAGTAAGATTTGAGGGAAGGCTATTAGAGACAAAATTGTTCACATCAAGAGAAGAACAACATAGTTTGGAGGCATTTCTCCACTTATTGGATTGAAGGATCAAAGGTGCATTTACATTGGAGCAAAGAGGAAATCAAGCTAGGTGAGTTTCTAAATGAAATAACTCAAGTACATTATGTAGATATTGATTTTGGAAGTTGTTTGGTATGCATAGAAAGGGTAGAGACTACCTAAGAAGAAATGAATCCACCATGACCTAGAAATGGTCTAGTGTGAGAAAGTGAAATGTGATGAAATTAATGATGAATGGGATATAAGGAAGTTAATAATAGTGTTGTGGTATGATTTTAAGGTGTTGTTATTAGATAAAATATGAGATTTACCACTAAGGGTAAAATGTATATTTAAGGCATTGGATAAATGCTTAGTTGAAAAAGAGTTAGAAAAGTTAGCTCAAGTGCTTGATGGGTAAATTTCAGTTCCTAATGATACACTGGAAAGAGTCGAGATAAGAACACGAGAAGTATAAAGGAGGACAGTTGCACATAAGTAAATCGAGGTAAGGGATTGTGTGTTAGCTATAGGGATGTTCGTGCGTATTTTATGATAATTTTGTAGATATACCGCTAGAGTTAATACGATACTATAATTCTGTGAAATGATATGGAAGCATGAAAAGTACTATGATATGTATATGTGTTGAGAAATGGGATGGGGTAAGGAAATAGCATGATATGCATGTTTTCACTGTTTTCTCAATTTTGTGTCAATATTGGTGATTGAGAAATGATGATGATGGGTGGCTAATTTTACACGTTTTAGCATGAAGAGGCATGCTGCATAAATAAACATGTTTTGAGTTTTAAAAAGAGAAAATAGCCATTTATCGGATTTGAGACGAGACGCACATGTTTTCTATGCTTTGATATGCCGTGCTGGAGTATAACTCGTACGATAGTTTTGAGAAAAGTGCTAGAGCTTTGCTAGCACCTGTTACACTGAGTTGAGGTAAACCTGGGGATCTGGGACCCAAAGGGATGCCAGCAGACGACCATTTGAACGGGTTGGGCTTTAATGATAAATCGTACCGCACTGGAGCCTTACGATGACTGTGTACCGCGCTGCATGCTCACTTGGTATATGAGACATGGTTCAGGATGAAAAGTCCATCGGAGTTGGAGTATGGATTTGGGTCCGCGGTGGTACGTAATATTGTGTAGTTGTCCGTTGGTATACTATGTATCGTGCTGGGTGCACGTGAGTACGAGTATCACGTAGATGACACATGGCGTATCTTATACCGTGAGTACATGAGGAGATGAGGTTGATTGAGATGAGCCGGAGGGTAGGACTGACCCAACCCCCTTCAGGCGAAGTGATACCCTGTGCACACCTGATCAGTGAGGCCTGGGATCACTGACTATGGCTATATGTCATGGATATTTGATTGCCAAAATTCCATGTCTATCTCAGAGATTCGGGAAAAAGAGACAATCTCAGAAAAGAAAGAGATTTGGGGAAAAGGGTGATTTGAGAAAAGAAAGAGATTTTGTGTTTTTGATAAATCTCTAATTTCACATTTGTGCCGTAAGGGCACTATTTATGAGCATGTTTTAAATGGAAGCGGGATATATATTTGATTTACATGAAAATGCAAATGAGAAATGTATGTTTTAAAGCATTTTCGTATAATAATTCCATTTATAATGAAAACATGGTTTTGGTTTATACATGCATGGGCTATGTAGGTAGTACGATATCTACCTGCTAGCATTCATTTCCTTACTGAGCTGTGGTTTGCTCATCCCACTATTCTTCCCCCTCTAAGTACTGAGAAGTAGGAGAGTGGTGGTCTCTAGACTTCTTTTTGAGTTGGACAGCTCCCGCCAATTGTAAAGGTATAAGAATTGTATACACAAGCTTATTTTGTATCTATCTTGTCGTATCGTACAGTTATACCTTGAAATTGTAAGCAGTTTTATGGGGATGATATGTAAATATATTGTATTTATACAATTTAATTTTGTATATCTATACACACCTGGGAGTGTGAACAAAAATTTAATTTTTCCGTTGTAAATATATAAATTTTAATAATCGCATCGCCTCACAGCCCAACCGTAGTAGCGTAAGTATGGATAAAGGACACCCAGGAATTGGGGTGTGACACGAGCGAAGCTCTAGCACGACTTCATACATATTCATGATATCAGAAAACCTCGTGCGAGCGAAGTTCTAGCACGGTTTCATAGAAATCAATGAAATCTGCGTACGAGCAGCGCTCCAATGCGACTTAAAATAATTATAAATTCAAGTAAAACCCACGTACGAGCAATGCTCTAATACGGATATGTATAAAAACTTAGTGAAAACCTCGTTCGAGAAAAACTCCAGTACGGCATTCAAATGAATTATAAAACCATATAAAACTTTGTGCGAGCAACGCTCCAACACAAATGAATGCTCAAGTAAATCAAATCTCGTGCGAGTTACACTCCAGCACGGCTTTATGCTTAATTAAATAAAATCTCGTGAGAGTTACACTCCAGCACGGCTTTTATGCAATTATCATATCAAAACAAGATGCAAGCTAAGCTCCAGCATCTCTCATGCATGTCAAATCATAAAAACTAGTGCGAGCAATCGCTCCAGCACCTTTTTATGCATTTCAGTCAAAACAGTTCAAAACCGTCAAAACAGAGTGCGAGCTAGGCTCCAGCAGCTCTGATGTATATCAAATCATAAAATCAGTGCGCTCTAGCACATTTCATGCATATGATGTCACACAAATTGGTGCGAGCAACCACTCAAGCACATTTTATGCACACTCACAAACGCAGATATAGTGCGAGCTATGTGCCAGCACTATCTATTTCCATATAAACTTGATAGTTGGTTCATTTTCCAAAGAAATTTCATTTAAATATAAATAACACATACGTAGTGTTATCTTGTGAAATTTATATAATTACTGGTCAATCTACCAATTTGCTTTGATTAAAACCAATAAAATTCCTTAATTCGAAAAAAATTCTTAAATCATGCATTTCATGCATGTCATGCTTTCACCATCCTTATGTGAACTTCCCTCAATAGGGGTAAAATAGCCTTTTACCTATTTCGATCCTTAAAATCATTTAAACCACTTTTAGGATCATTATACAATAACCGTGTGTACATACATAATCAGTGTATACAAAAACTATTAAAATACGCGTAGCTACCTCTAGCTACTCACACAATTTCCTTACCTCATTTTTCTGTATAGTCTGACCTTTCCATTAATGACTCGTCGCGCAGTCCGATTTGCTTCCAATCCAATCTCCGGAACTACGGATACACATTCATCAGGTCAAATACAATACAATTTAATTGTATTTCATATTTTCTGGGCTTAATTTAAATCATTGGGCCCGTTTACCTATATTGTGCCCGATTGTACCATAATGGGCCTTCATCGACCTTAAGCCTGTTTACCACACTTTATTGAAGCCTATTGGGCTCATTGGGCCCAGCAGTATTTATTGACCCTCGTTCTAACTCTCGAATAGCTTAATTTAGTATTTACGACAATTTATCTCAATTTCCAAAATTTAATTCATTTTTGCGGAAATGAAATTCGTAATTCATGCGATAAATATCAATCATGCATAACGATGCAAAATTGTCGTAAATAAGGGTTACTTACCCGAGATTCCATGATAGCACGCAAATCGAGGATGTCTCGAGCTCTCGATTGACGTCAATTGTCGAGCTACACAATTACATAATTTTTCGGGTAAATTTCCAGTCGAATATTAATCAAATTAAATATTTTGAAATTTAAATCGGTCAATTCGACCGCTTACAGACTTACCCGTATCTCGATTGCATCACTGGATTTTTTTCAATTTTTTCTCTTTTTCTTTTTCCCTTTTTTCTTCTTTTTTTCCTTTCTTTTTTGGCTAAACCGGACCGGTCCGGTTCAGCAGACTCTCTTTGCGCTGAACCGACCATACCGATTCAGGCATCCTTTCCTCGTTCTGGAGCCGTTCGGCCTGTTCCAGGCATGATTCTGGTGCTGTTCGGCTCGACTGCGCCTGGGCATCCTTCGTCGGCCCTCGGGGTGGCTCGAAACGGCGTCATCGCCAGCGAATCCAGGCTTCTCTCCCGCGGCCTCTCCTCTTCCGATCTGTCGATTCCGACGGGATCCACGGCGCGTCACGGCCTCTGTGATGTCACCCGAGATCGGGCTGTCTTCACCGGCCCCTAAGCCTCGTCGGTGACAAATCCTCCTCGGGTCGGCTTCGCTTCCTTATTCACGCGGGTTTCCTTTCCTTTTTTCTTCAGATTGCGTTTTCGTTTTTTTAATTTATTTATTATTAAAATTTATTATTATTTAAATCATTATTTTATTATTTTTTTGTCAAAATATCTAAAAATATCATATTAAATTCATTTAATCAGTAAATGAATTTATCAGTCCGATTTTACATTTTCGGTATATTTTTTTATTATTTTCGGGATTATTTTTCTAAGTGAAAATTTCGATTTATTCCAATAAATTCATATCTTGATCAATTTAACCCGAAATTTTATTATTTCTTCGTTATTGATCAAGATTTCTCAATCCCATATTTTTTTAATTAAATTTTCTTCTCGAATTTATACCGACTTTCGATCTTTTGACCGTTTTGCCCTTACAAGTGTTCGGGAATACCATTTCAATCCTTTTGCATTTTTAAATGCACTCGAAAATTTCTATTCATTCTCTTTTTGCTCTTACCATAAAAATCGGATCTTACACTATCGTTTTCTCACTCTTCACCGTTAACAGCGTTGTCGGTCGTTTCACTGGCCGATTCAACGACCAATCGATTGGTCTTCACCTGGAGAACGTTCGGTTGATTTCAATTTAAACTATAAAGACATAATTTACATGGAAAAATTAGCTAGTGGATTTTGACATTTATCATGCAAATCATGACGTTGGAACATGATCATTACATGTAAAATCCATGTTCCCGCTAACTATCCAATTACCTTAATTATCCTTTACTTAACCCACAAATCCTTAATATCTTGATAACTATTAATTTTCAATAAAATTCCTTCCAAAATCGTGACATATTCAAAAATTTAAATGTCGAGCTATTAAAATTACTTTTTTACCTTTAATCTTGAAATTATACCAAATTCCACATAAACCTCATGTCATCCCGAATCTCCATAATCTATTCAAAAATCATCCAAACAAATTTAATTAAACTCAATTTCAATTAATTTAATTCAAGTGTAGTAGTATATTTCGCAAATGTTACATTCAAACAAATTAATTTAGAATTAAATGAATTAAACATCAATTAAAATCATTAAATTAAGGCTTACAATAACACATCATTAATACTAGCTCAACTTTCGACTTTCAAAGTCCTTGATCGAATCGTCAAACTATCATAATATTTAGATCCGAGAACTTAATTGTTAAAAAAATCTCAAATAAAATAAATTGTTTACATTGGTTAATTTCACTGTTACATTTCATTTTAATCTCATTGCAGTCTTCATGTTTATTCAAATGGACTTTAATGCTTAAATTTTATCGAATCCTCGTTCCTTTCTATCGCCCTTGCGAAACGAAATACTAAACTACGCATAAGCATATAATTTTCTGAAAGATTAGAACCGGCACATATAACAGTTCGCTTTAAGCCTTGGCCCAATCTTAATAAAATTAAGATGAGCCGTAGTTATATAGTAATTGTTCTTAGCTACTTAAAACGAAAGGGATTTGTGACTTGAAACTTGAAAGGCTTGCTTGTTGTTGCTTGTTGCTTTCTCAAATAGAGAATGACAGGGGCTTTGTAAATTGTAATAAAATTTTAAGAGGTTTTTTTCCTCTCTAAGTTTAACAAAGAGAGACAAAAACAGTTACATTTAGCAGTTGTCTGCATTAATTAGTTATGCAACACATTAATTTGAGAATTTGACTCGATATACTCAACAAATGGCTTATTTATCTCAATTATTTACTAAATATTTTACACTCTGTAACCAAAATAATTTACATTATTATTGTCTTGTTTAATGAACTCTATTAAATTTTTGTTCCTATTTTTTAGTTTTATAATTTTTTATTGTATGATTTAAAGAATTTTCAAACATTATATGAATTCAATTTTTTTTTTAATTTAGCAATTTTAAAATTGCACTCCTTTCGCATTAATTTGGGTCATTCAACATTTTATTCCTTATATATAAAATAAGCGTTAACAATTTCCCTTCAAGATTGTTCACATCTTTTTCAAGACAAAACCAATAAACTTGATCTTCCTCATTTTATAGCTAAAAAATATTTAAAGATTTGCTATATATATATATATATATATATATATATATATATATATATATATATATATATATATATATATATATATATATATTTCCTTCCTAGGAAGTGTTTATTAAGATTCAGAAGGTCTAATCTCTTTTTCTTTTTTCTTTTTTTTTTCACATGTAAGAAGAAGAAATTTATTTGGTAATTGCGCCTTTTAAACTTTGATAAATGTAATATTATGTGAATATAATAAATTTAATTTCTAATAAAAATTTATATGTATATCACTTGATTAAAAAAGTCAAACTATGCAAAGGAAAAAAACATTGAGTTTTGCTTTAATTAAACTTTGGTAGTCACTGAATTTCAACCACCAAATATATCACCAGCCATTGAAACAATTTTTAGTCATTGATGAATATATAGTTGTAGATCTTCTTATTACAATTCAAGAACTAAGAAAAGAAAGTGCACATACTGTAATTCATTAAACAATTTTCTTTTGGTAACTATGTTTATTTCACCAATTGTGTTGGACATTAAATGAATATAACATTATTATATTGAACAGAGAGAAACATTAAGCTTTGTGTTCCAGCTGCCGGTAATCAGAACTTGAAGAAGCTGCTCCTGCCACTAGGGCCTTAGGATTTTCCTCAGCAGACTGGAGATTCGAACCTTGCTTAATTCTCTCAGTCTTAACAATCTCTTCGTCAATATGAACATCATCCTCAATTTCTAAAAAGACAGTGTGCGGCCCATGGGGACCAGGGACAATGGCCTCCTTCACTTTCAGATGTTCATCGACATGAACAATATCTGTTTCTTGAACTGTTTTATTCTTCTTCTTCTTGAGGAAACAAAAGAGAGCAACTGCTAGGAATGCGAGGAGGAATAGGCCACCACATGAGACGAAGACAATGATTATAACCATATGGTTATTTGGTGATGGCGCAGGAGGAAGTGGTGTTGGTGGTGGAAGTACATCGGGAGGTGGTGGAGAGTATACATGAGGTGGTGGCGGAGTGATTGGATGGTGGGGTGGGGGTGGTGAAGCTGGATGATATGGTGGTGGGGGAGGCTGGAAAGGCTGGTGTGGCGGTGGAGGTGGCCGGGAAGGCTGGTGTGGTGGTGGAGGGAAATAAGGGAAGTAAAAATTATTTGGCAAAGCCATTGTGATATCAGAAGATACTATGAAGTTGATATTGATTTAATTTTGGTGCAGAAAATGGTAGCATTGGGAGTCTTTTTGTAGTAGAGTTGTGAATTTTTTTTGGCATTAGAATTCATATGAAGTTTTTAGTGACTTGACTCTCATTCTAAGTTTAGAAAGGATGGATCCATGGGGCTTGTTTGGATTGGAAAACACTTCTTAAGGCTTTCCCTGTTTTTCTGCTGAAGCTAATATGAAACCAAAATTCTTAAGACATTTGGAATCCGAAGGTAAAGGTGGTCGCCTGGTAGATAAAATGAAATACAAAAGAAAGGCCACAAAAAATTGCTTGTACGTACGTATGTATCTAAACCTAGTTAGCTGTTCCTGCCTTGTGGATTTAGTAATTGACAACTTTAGAGTTTTAGTAGAAATTGTTAGATATTTTCGAAATAAGTGGATAGTAATTATTTTTAATCATTAAGTGTTTCATATCAAATTGGGTATAAAATTAATTTTCGTTGGGCACTTTATAATAGACATTAATTTAAATAAATTTGATTTGATAAAAATTTAAATATAAAATTTTTTATTATAAATTATTTTAATTTTAAAACACAATAAAATTATACACGAATGAATCAACCCAGGGTACTAATATCACTTACCAAAAAAGGTCAGATGGAGGATATAATGGGTGATCAATCCAATGGCAAGAATCTAAGTGGAGATCAACGGTAACAAACTTTTGAGCACATTCGAGGAGGCGAGAGCCCAAGTGATATTCATTTAGTGATAAGAGGCGAGAGCCCAGTGGCGAGCAACCCTCACTAACGATAATCCGAGGGGCGATCATCTACTAATGATAGTCTAGTGGACGATCACAAAGGCGAGTGATAATGGCGAAACTAAAAGGGCGAGCAACAATGATGAAAGGCAAGGGTGATCACGTGGTACGTGCAATGCAGTTAATTTAGTGTAAGATCACTTCAAAACAAGTCACATGACTTGCATGTGATGGCATAAGGTTATATCTCTTTAATCCTAGGTTTGTAAAGATATTAATAAAGTAAAGCCAAGGAAAGTAAAAGAAAGGAAAAGATATATGTATCCCTTATTTAGATTGTTAAAATTAATAAAGAAAAAAAGAAAAGTAAAAGAATTCTAATAATTACTATTTGGTTAAAAAGTGAAACGGAAAGAGAGGACTCATTATAATAATAATTTTTTTTTTAAATATAACAGTTTTATAAAATAAAATAATAATTTATATTAGTTATTCATTTGATTAAAAATAAAATCTTGGTATTTATTAAGATATTTCACTTTATATTAAAAAAAGTAATTTTTTTTATAATTGTTAAATTAGAGTCAATGTACTTACAAAGTATTCAAACAACAATGTTAAAAAAAATAATAAAATAAAATCAAAATCAAAATTTTGAAATATTGATAAAATGATAAAATCATATTGTTGATCCAAGCAGAAATAAAACTAAAAAAATTGATAAATAAGTTATATGAGACATATAATTATACTAATTAAATATAAAAAACAAATAACCCGCCTTTTACAATTAAAATTTTCTTGCTCATTTCCTTTTCCCTAGCATTTCTCCTTATTTGGGGTAAATAAAAAATGAAACTTTTGCACTATGTTTGGATAGACATTAGTAGAGAAAGTGTAGAATTATTTCATATTGACTTATCTTTTATATATTTACTGTTTTTTAAATTATAGGATTCTTGTTAGTAAGTTTCCTTATCTATAGGATATGATTAGATCTCTAGTTTCCTTTTTCTGGTGGACTTGTTTTCCCACCATATATACATGTGTAATTGGATGAAAATCAGTAAGATAATTATTCTTTAATCTATTTCCACATGGTATCGGAGCATTCTCTGAAAACCTAAAAAAAATCACAACATCGTGACCATAGAAAAGGGTAGTTCATCTTCAAAGAGCATCTTGAGTTCAATCAACAATGCAAGAGCTGTCGACAACTCTGCATCCTCCATCATGGCAACTGGATCGGTAGCTCATAAAGGTAATCTCTTAAAAGCATTCAATGTAAAAAGAGATAAATTAAGTATTTGGATTGTAGAATTAGGAGCCTCGGATCATATGACAGGAAATTCAAGACTTTTCACAAACTTCAGTTCTTGTAATAAGAAGTGGACCATACAATTTGTTAATAGTACATCTCAGGTGACAGGAACTAGATCAGTGAAATTACCGAGAACCTGACCCTCAACTCGATTTTTTTTCCTAATTTTTATTGCAATTTATTATCTACCAGCAAAATTACTCACGAATACAACTATCACTAAATTTTTCAAAAATATGTGTGAATTTTAGGATTTGGATTCAGAGAAGACGATTGGAAGTGATAGGTAGTGCTCGGGTTTATACCTACTCACGGGTAATTGCTCTCCACAAGGACAATTTTACAACATTGGTATTTTAGAATCTCGGCATTCAACCTCTCAAAGTTCCTCTTTCATTGTTTCACTTCTTGATCACAGTAATAAAGTCATGCTTTGGCATTATAGGTTAGGAAATTAGGACATTCTAGTTTTATGTATCTTGAGAAGTTGTTCCTACATTATTCAAAAACAAAAATTCAAGTTTGTTTCAATGTGAAGTGTGTTAATTTTCAAAACATACTCGGAGTCCATTTCATAATCAACCATATAAGGCATCGTGTTCTTTTGCAATTTTTCATAGTGATGTATGGGGATCATCTCGAATAAAACATGTTACGAGATCTTGTTGGTTTGTTTCTTTTATCGATGACCATATTAGGGTGTTTCTTTTGAAAGAAAAATCTAAGGTAGTTCATGTTTTCAAAAATTTTAACATCGTGATTCAAACCTAATTTCAAACAAAAATTCAAATCTTGCAAACTGATAATGCCAAGGAATACTTTACATCAATTCTTGATGGTTATTTTTCAAGTCAATGTATTATCCGCCAAAGTTCTTGTGCTGATATACACTAACAAAATGGCATAGCTGAGAGAAAAAATAGACATCTTCTTGAGGCAGCTTGTTCGCTTATGTTTTCAGCCATTATACCTAAACATTTTTGGAGGGATGCAATTCTCATAGTCACTTACCTCATAAATCATATGCCTTATAGAATCCTCAAATTTCAAACACCATTTCAAACTCTCTTAAAATCTCACCCTCATTCTAGAGTTATGTCCACAATGCCTCTCAAAGTGTTAGAGTGTTTAATGTTTGTTCATGTTCATTCATAAAATTATGGGAAATTAGATACTAGGGCAGTAAAGTGTATTTTTTTGGGTTATTCTCCAAATCAAAAGTGGTACAAGTGTTTCTCACCAACAATAAGAAAATATTACCATTCTATAGAGGTGATGTTTTTTTAGAATCAACCATTTTATCCCACAACTTATATTCAAGGGGAAAATGAATTCACAAATGAATATTGCTGTGGAATGTTGAAAATCCTCCAAATCTCATCGCAATTGATCTCGGGTCAATGGAAAATTCAACCAAAAATTTTTATTCTGCTCTCGGGTTAACAAAAAATTCAACCAAAAATTATGCAATTCCAGTTCCTTTTTCAGAACCTCTAGAAAAAGCTTAATCCAGTCCCAATTATGTAGAATCTCAGAATCTTATGTCCACAGAAAATCAAAATGTGTCTCTACAAACAAATATTAAACTAAATGTTTACTCAAGGAGACATTATGCTCAAAAGGAGGCAGAACAACAAGCACTTATTGAGCCATGTCAAGAGCCAAATCCAAATTCAAAGAATGAAAGTAACACTTATTTTTAAAATACTCTTAGTGATTTACTCGAGGATGATTTAGACTTAATCGATCGCAATGAGAAAAGGTGTGAAATCCTATACTCAACATCCTATTCAAAACTATGTTTCTTATAAGGGACTCTAATCTAGTTTCAAAGCATTTTTCTCTAATTTGAATGCAGTTCAAGCCCCTACTAGTATTCTAGAAGCTCTCAAAGACTACGCATGGAAGCAGCAATACTGCAGGAAATCCATGCATTAGAGAAAAACCATACATTGGAGATTACAAGACTTCTCAATGGGAAGAATTCTGTTGGCTGCAAGTAGATTTTCCTAGTCAGATATAGGGAGGACGGAAGTGTTGAAAGATACAAAACCCGGTATGTTGTAAAAAGATTTACACAGTCATATGGCATTAACTATCAGGAAACCCTTGCTCATGCTACTAAACTAAACACTATCCAAGTACTCCTATCTTTGGCTGCAAATTTATATTAGCCTTTATTCTAGTTGGATGTAAAGATGCATTTTGAAATAGATATTTAGAATAAGAGGTGTATATGAAGATCTCTCCAGGTTTTGAGACTCAAGAAGCAACAAAGTCTGCAAGTTGAAAAGATCATTACATGGTCTTAAACAATCCCCAAGAGCATGGTTCAAGATATTCACAAAAGCAGCAAAATTACATGGCTATTCTCAAGGTCAAGCTAATCACACTCTCTTTGTGAAAAGATCTCAAGATGGCAAAGTTTCTATATTGATAGTGTATGTTGACGATATCATTGTCACAAGGGATTTAAAAGAAGAATAAGTTCAAGAAAACTATAGCCAATGAGTTTGAATCCAAAACTTAGGAAATCTTTGATATTTTCTAGGTTTGGAGGTTGCTAGATCAAAAAGTGACATCTAAGTTTCTTAACATAAATATCTCTTGGATCTATTAAAGGATTGCGGGATGTCATGTTGTAAACAAGCTAACACTCCCATGGATTCCATTACGAAGTTTGGAAGAGAATAAAAAGATGTTCCTCTTGATAAGGGTTAGTTTCAAAGATTGGTTGGCAAACAAATATATTTGTTTCATACCAAACCTAACATTGGTTTTTCTGTCAATGTGGTAAGCCAATATATGAATGATCCTAGAGAAAACACATGGATGTCGTACATCGAATGTCACGACCCTCAACTTACCAAAACACATACAAATTTTTTACATTTTCATGCATCATTTATTATTCGTCCTTACCTCAATCGTGAACAGTAACTCTACTCAATAGTTGGGTTGTGTGTCGACGTCTAACTCACTCCAACATACCAATTCAATTTGTATATTATTTATGAGTAAACACTTATATAAATGTATATATATCAGAGTTGTTACATGTGCTTACATTGTTTTACATCCCAAATTGTTACATACAAAATGCTACTGTGCTATCGTAAGTTTAGATACAAAATTACAACAGTGTGTATACCTTACGCGATGGGATGCAGCGGATTACAAAAAGGAAACGCCTCCAGTCACGCTCAATCTATACTCAACACTCTGTAGAGAGGGGAAAAATAAGGGGGGTGAGAAAACCACAGGCTCAGTAAGGCAATCATGCGAATAGGTAGACACTGCACTATCTACGTGATCGTGATGCCATACTCAAAAGCATTTAGTTCATCATTTATCTCAAAACATGAGTGTATGATTGTGTTAATGGTATATAAAGCATTCATGCTATTAAAATCCAGTACACAATTCATTTCAAAGCATGGTATAAATCATCATGCATAGTTCACAATAAAGCATGGCATTACCCATCATGCATTTTTTCACAATAAGGCATGGCATTAATCACCATGCGTTTTTCTCAAAAAAAGCATGGCATTAACCAGCATGCATTTTTCACAATAAAGCATGGCATTAAACATCATGTATTTGTGCACTTTAAAACCATTAACAAATCAATCCAACACTTGTCAGGTCTCAGCCCATCCTTCGGACTTTCCTGGCCCACAAATCATTTCAAAACATGGATTTACTCTCAAAGTAATAGACATGTGAGATAGGCAATTCAATAAAAGGTAATAACCTCTAGGTCTATAGCCATAACCTGTGATACTGGCTACACGAATCAGGTGTGCGGGATATCACTGTTATCTGCTTCCACACGGGAGGTGGGTCAAATCCTACCCATCGGTCCATAGCAGATCTCGTCCGAAGACAGCACATCACAATCTCAACACGGTACAACGTACTCCATGCTACTTGCACGGTACAACATACTCCATGGACCCAATCAACACATCATATCACGCCACATCTCAAAACGCACGTGTGAGCCTATTTAATAAGTACGACCTCTTGTCTACCCGAAGCTCCTAATACAGCTAATCAATCATGTCAAAACAATGCACGTGCGAGCCTATTTAATCGATGTGACACCCAATCTACCCAAAGCTCCAAGCACGGCAATGAGCAAGGTGGGCATCTAGTGCGAGCTAAGCTCCAAGCACCATGCCAAAACCAGTATGAAATCCATGTGAAAACTAGTGCGAGCTAAGCTCTAGCACTCATTCGTATAAAACACATCAAATCTCGTGCGAGTCCTACTCTCGCACGCTTTCATTCTCACGAAATCATGTAGGTGGCTCACTTCTTTGCAAGGTATGGTTAACAAACCAAAACAACTCAACTCTTTTGCAAATCATTTCAAATATTAGCCAACCTACCAAATCATTTGCTAAAAAGCAATAAAACATGATTTTCAAAGCAATATAATTTTGTTTTCATGCACATTTCTCAAACGCCCAACTCTTTACCCTTCAATCACCCAATTTCATTTCCTAATTTCTCATGCATTCTACTAAAGCATTTAAGCGTACAAATTGCGCACAGATATCTCTAAGAGTCCACACAATTCCCTTACCTCGATTTACTTGAGTGTGACTCTCTTACTCTTAGCTTCTCACACTCTTGGCTCAACTCGCTCCGATGTATTCTTGGAAACTACAATTTAATCATCATACGTTCGAGTTAGTATTGCTAACTCTTATTCAACTATATATTCCACCCAATGCCTTAAACGCTCATCTTACCCCTTTTGGGTAAGCCTCTCACAATTTATCCACTAACAACATCTTAAAATCATACCACAACATTATTATTAACTTCTACATATCTCATTCATCATTTGTTCCACCACATTTCACTTCTCACACTAACCCATTTCTAGGTTATATTCATTTCATGCCATTCTAGGTAGTTCTACCCACAATGTGCACACCCAAATCAATTTCATAATCATCAACTAGACAAATGTACTTGGATTTGTGCACTAGAAACTTACCTTTTTGGATTTCCTCTTTGCTCAAATTAGAATTGCCCTTTGTTCCTTTAATCCAACAAATGGGTAAATGCCTCTAAACTATGTTGTTCTTCTCTTTGATGTGAACAACTTTGCCTCTAATAGTCTTCCCTCAAATCTCCTTGAAAATGGTTTGATTTAGAGAGAGAAAACTAGGTTTTGGGTTAGAAAGGGAAGGAAATGGTTTTGTCCCAAAATCTACAAATTTTCATCGCCTTTTTATAGAAATAGCTTGAGGAGATCGATCTGCACAAGGAGGAGATCGATCTGGTCCCCTTAAATTCCTCTTTTCCACGGCATTTTAAGCATGAGAATGATCTGTCGAAGCTTGAGATCGATCTGCTCCAAACAGAGAGCTAAGGAGATCGATCTGTGTGCTAGATGATCGATCTTTTCATTACAGAATGCTTAGGAGATCGATCTGGCCCTATTGGAGATCGATCTGCCCTATTCCTTTGCTCAAATACAAGCATTTTGGCTCATCCAGATCGATCTCTCATCCTATGAGATCGATCTGCCCTTCATATTTCCCAGATTTTCTACAGTTTTTCTGCAGCAACTCCTACTCAAACATCCTTAATTTGCTGCCATGGTCATTTTCCTCATCCAATCATCTTTGAGACTTGAAAATGGCGCCCATTAATACTTCATACACATTATAACTTGTGTAGAATCTTTGTATGACCAAAGATACTTAATATAAACTAAATGGAAGTGCATACTCATGCAAACCTTCATTCCATTTACCATATTACTCATAATCCATTCTAATCATAATCTTCACATGTTTAAGTCCATTTCTTCATACTCATTCATAATGTAACTTGTACGTACAATCACGACTCTTATTACAAGTGTGTACATTAACTTATGGACTTATATCACATATACTTCACTTATGAATTTATAGTATAGCTCCATTTACATTTCTATGTACATATATTCAATTATACATATACAGGGTCTCACATTCTCCCCTACTTAGAGAATTTGGTCCTCCAAATTATAACCTATTTAATCCGTGAATAACTCAGGATACTTCACCCGTATTAAACTTTCCAATTCCCATGTGGCTTCTTCCACAGTGTGATGTTGCCAAAGAACCTTCACCAAGGGAATTATCTTTGTCCTCAACACTTTCTCTTTCCTGTCCAATATTCGAACCAGCTTCTCAACATAGGTCATACCTTCATTGAGCTCCAAAGGCTCATATCTTATCACATGTGCCGGGTCTGAGTGATACTTCCTCAACATGGATACAAGGAATACGTTATGTACACTTGCCAACTCTAGTGGCAATGCCAACCTATAAGCCTTATCTCCCACCTTATCAAGTATCTCAAATGGCCCTATATATCGAGGGCTCAACTTTCCCTTCTTCCCGAATCTTATAATTCCCTTCGAAGGAGAAACTTTCAGAAATACTAACTTACCCACACTAAACTCTAGTGGTCTCCGTCTCTTATCAACATAACTCTTTTGTCTGCTCTGAGCTGTCCGTAACCTCTCACATATCAATTGGACATCCTCAGATGCTTGTCTAACTAAGTCGGGAGCAAAGATCTGTCTGTCACCAACCTCTTCCCATCTAATAGGGAAACGGCATCTACGCCCATACAATGCCTAATACGGTGCCATCCCGATACTCACATGAAAACTGTTATTATAGGCGAACTCTGCGAGTGGCAAATGGTCATCCCAAGAGTCTCAAAAACCAATGCACACGCTCTCAACATATCCTCTAGGGTCTGTATAGTCCTCTCTGACTGACCATCTGTTTGAGGATGAAACGCGGTGCTAAAACTCAACTGGGTCCCCATCGCTTCCTGAAAATGTTCCCAGAAGTGGAAAGTGAAGCGGACATCCCTATTCGAAACAACGCTCACTGGAATTCCATGTAGCCTCACTATCTCGAGCACATATAGGTTCACTAACTGGATCAAAGTATCGGTAGCTCTCATAGCTAGAAAATGGGCTGATTTCATCAACCGATCCACAATCACCCATATGGCATCATGACCTCTGCGGGTCCTCGGTAATCCTATCACAAAATCCATGGTGATATGCTCCCACTTCCATATTGGTATTGGTAGAGGCTGTAATAACCCTGCAGGCTTCTGATGTTCTACCTTCACCTGCTGACAAACGAGACACTTAGCAACATATTCAGCAATGTATTTTTTCATCCCAGACCACCAATAAACCTTTCGAAAGTTTTGATACATCTTAGTACTCCCTGGATGTATCCTATACTTCGATGAGTGAGCCTCTATCAAGATCAACCTTCTGATCTCTACATCATCAAGAAACACATACCCTACCTCTGAACCTCAACAATCCATCCAAACTCAATTCAAAGTCCATCTCTGTACCCCTCTGTATCTGCCCGACAATATCACTGCACTGCTGATCAATCTGCTGAGCCTGTCGAATTTGATCTACCAGATTCAATTTCAGCTACAGGCTAGATATCATAAATCCACTATCAGCACTGGACGAGGTCACATCCAAATTGAGGTTCGTGAACTGTTCCAACAGTTCGTGTTCCCTGATCATCATAAATGATACCATCCCAAGATGTTTTCTACTCAATGCATCAGCAACCACATTTGCTTTACCCGGGTGGTATAGGATCTCACAATCATAATCCTTTAACAGCTCGAGCCATCTCCTCTATCTCATGTTCAACTCTTTTTACGAGAATAGGTATTTAAGGCTCTTGTGGTCCGTAAACACTTGGAATTTCTCTCCATAACGGTAGTGGCACCATATCTTCAGTGCAAATACCACCGCTGCCAACTCCAAGTCATGGGTCGGGTAGTTCCTCTCATGATCCTTCAACTGTCTAGACCCATATGCAACTACCTTCCCATCCTACATCAATACACAGCCCAGTCCTAGGTGTGAAGCATTTGTATACACCGAGAAACCTCCTGAGCTGGTAGGAATGGTGAGTATCAGAGCTATAGTTAATCTCCTTTTTAGCTCCTCAAAGCTTTCCTCACACTTATCGTCCCACAAAAAAGCTTCACATTCTTTCTTGTGAGACGTGTCAAAGGAGCAGCTAATCTCGAAAATCCCTCTATAAACCTTCGGTAATACCCAGCTAACCCAGAAAACTTCTGATCTCTGTCACTGTCTGGGGTCTCTGCCACTGTTTCACTGCCTCAATCTTTGATGGATCCACTGACACTCTATCCTTCAACATTATGTGACCCAAAAAAGATATCTGTTCCAACCAAAAGTCGCACTTATTGAGTTTAGCGTACAACTTCTTCTCTCGAATGGTTTGTAGCACTATCCTTAGATGCCTTTCATGCTCCTTACTAGATCTTGAGTACACCAGTATATCATTAATAAACACAATAACAAACCGATCCAAATACTGGTGGAATACCTCATTCATCAAAGACATAAAAGCTGTGGGAGCATTCGTCAACCTGAATGGCATAACCATAAACTCATAATGTCCATATCGGGTACAAAAAGCTGTCTTGGGTACATCTCCACTCCGTATCTTCAACTTATGGTACCCTGATCTCAGATCTATCTTGGAAAAGATCTGCGCTCCCTTAAGCTGATCCAAAAAGTCATCGATGCGTGGAAGGGGATACTTATTCTTGATGATGGCCTTATTCAACAACCGGTAATCTATACACAGTCGGAGGCTTCCATCCTTCTTCCTTACAAATAGAACCGATGATCCCTAAGGTGAGACACTCGGCCTGATGAACCCCTTCTCCAGTAACTCTTACAGTTGTTTCCTTAGTTCTTCCAACTCAACTTGAGCCATTCTGTACAGTGGCTTAGATATCAGCTCTGTACCAGGTGTCAAATCTATACCAAACTCCATCTCCCTATCTAGAGGTAACCCTCGTAACTCATCAGAAAAGACATCTGAAAATTTCTTAACCACTGGAATGTCTTTTAATTCTGGACATGCCTTATCCGTCTTAATCACATAAGCGATGAACCCTTCACATTATCCTTTCCATTGTTAGTAACATAAATCATCACATCACGTACATAAATGAAAATCAAATTTATCTCTAAATTAACATGTAACTAGATTATACTCTCTTCAATCGCAATAACATATCATTTCTTTTCATTTCACCAAATTTACAACAAGGTTGTCTATCTTTGAAAACATCAAAGTTTTTGCATAACAATCCATCACAACATGATTGGCAGCCAACCAATCCATCCCTAGGATTACATCAAAATCACTCATTTTTAATAAAATTAAATCGGCTGTCATTTCTTTACCTCCTATCTTCATCATACAATCTCTATATATATGCTCAGTCAACTGACTATCATTCATAGGGGTAGATATCATCAACATTTTATCAAGCATTGTGGGTTTTACATGCTTTAACAATTTGCATGCAAATGATGGCGAAATAAAAGAATGCGTGGTACCAGGATCAAACAACACAAATGTTTCTAAATCAAAGATTTGGATAGTACCTTTTACCACATCCGAAGACTAATCTGCAGTGTCTTGGTCCAGTGCGTGAACTCGTCCTCTGCTTACCCCCATTGCCTGTTTCCCCTTTTCCTCAGCTGTAGCCCTCCTTCTCAGGGCAATTGTTCCAACTGGAGCTCTCTCTGACTACTTGCCCTTATGTGGGGCTCTCTCTGTCATCTCTGGGCAATATCTGATTATGTGCCCTTGCTTCCCACATCTGAAACATACTACCTGAGGTCCATAGCATGGTCGAGTTTCATAGTACCTACCACACTTTCTACACTGCTCTGTAGTAGGTCGTGGCCCTCCAATCACAATTCCCTTAGCTAAAGCAATGACCAGATACATGGGAGTATTAACTGCCTTCTCCTGGATCTCATCAATCCTCGACCTCTTTCCAGCAAACCTCTTGCTTCCTTTATAGCTGAAGCCTCTATCCATCATTGGTCTCTTCTTAACTTTGTCCCTCATCTTACCAACCTTTCCAAACTCTGAGGCGATTCTATCAACATCTTGTTCACACAATTGTGCCCTACGCACTACCTCCTCGTAGGTCGGTATATCTAGGGGAACTAGTCTAGACCTGATGGTCGGCCTCAATCTATCCATAAATTTTTGGATCTTCTCGACCTCATTACTCATAGTGTTGGGATCATATCTGCCCAGGGAGATAAAGGTCATCTCATACTCATCCACCGTCCTACTCCCTCGGGTCAGTCCCAAAAATGCCATTTTCATCTTCTGTTGTGCGGTATCTGAAACATACTGTCTCCGAAAAGCCTCCAAAAATATATTCCAACTGATCTCAGTATGTCGGGCTCTCATAATAGGCCTGGTGGACTTCCACCAATGTTCTGCTGATCCCTTTAGCATAAAAGCGGCAAACGCTACCATCTCGGTGGTAGTGCACTCGAAGAACCCATACAACTTCTCGATTTCACTAATCTAATCCTCAGCTGCCATTAGGTCCTTAATTTCTCTGAAAGACAACGGTCCAAACTTTTAAAATTGCCGCAATCTATCTAAGTCACATCCATATCCCCAACCTCTACTGCCTGGCGTAGCAACTAGCGTAGGCACATCCTGTGTGGGTGGGGTATCTGTAGTCTGAGGTCTCTGGGCTTCCCTTGCCCATGCCTCAGGAGCTGCCGCCTGCTCGGCATCACCCTGTGTAGTGGGACTCTATGTATCGCCAACTCTAAGTAAGGATTGGGTGACTAACTCCAATATCATCTCAATGCTTCGCTTAATCCTCGCGAAGCGAGCCTCAGTACTCTCGGGCCTCTCCTCCGGACCCTGTGGAGCGTTCTCAACCTCAGCCTCCACTTCAATATCATCATAAACCTCGTGTGTTTTTGGCACAACATTACCCCTAGGCCTACCTCTACGGCCTCAAGCCTACTCTCTCATCCCTCTACCGTGACTGGTATTAGGCATATTTACTCAATTCCCTACATTCACAACCAATTACTTAGTCAACCCATCGACACACACACAATTGCATCTAAACAAGCACAGTAACATGGGGATGTAATTTTCTAAATTATTAAGTATTTTAGACACGACACACGTCAGACCAACCCAAGCTCTGATACCAACTTCTGTCACGACCCTCAACTTACCAAAATACGTATAAATTTTTTACATTTTCATGCATCATTTATTATTCGTCCTTACCTCAATCGTGAACAGCAACACTCCTCAATAGTTGGGCTGTGTGTCGACGTCTAACTCACTCCAACATACCAATTCAATTTGTATATTATTTATGAGTAAACACTTGTATAAATGTATATATATCGGAGTTGTTACATGTGTTTACATTGTTTTACATCCCCAATAGTTACATACAAAATGCTGTTGTGCTATCGTAAGTTTAGATACAAAATTACAGCAGTGTGTATACCTTACGCGATGGGATGCAGCGGATTACAAAAAGGGAATGCCTCCAGTCACGCTTAATCTATACTCAACACTCTGTAGAAAGGGTGAAAATAAAGGGGGTGAGTAAACCACATGCTCAGAAAGGCAATCATGTGAATAGGTAGACACTGCACTATCTACGTGATCGTGAAGCTATACTCAAAAGCATTTAGTTCATCATTTATCTCAAAACATGAGTGTATGATTGTGTTAATAGTATGTAAAGCATTCATGCTATTAAAATCCAGTGCACAATTCATTTCAAAGGATGGTATAAATCATCATGCATAGTTCACAATAAAGCATGGCATTACCCATCATGCATTTTTTCACAATAAGGCATGGCATTAATCATCATGCGTTTTTCTCAAAATAAGCATGGCATTAACCATCATGCATTTTTCACAATAAAGCATGGCATTAAACATCATGTATTTGTGCACTTTAAAACCATTAACAAATCAATCCAACACTTGTCAGGTCTCAGCCCATCCTTCGGACTTTCCTGGCCCACAAATCATTTCAAAACATGGATTTATTCTCAAAGCAATAGACATGTGAGATAGGCAATTCAATAAAAGGTAAAAATCTCTAGGTTTCTGGCCATAACCTGTGATACTGGCTACACGGATCTGGTGTGCGGGATATCACCACTATCTGCTTCCACACGGGAGGTGGGTCAAATCTTGCCTGTCGGTCCATAGCAGATCTCGTCCGAAGACGGCACATCACAATCTCAACATGGTACAACGTACTCCATTCTACTTGCACGGTACAACGTACTCCATGGACCCAATCGACACATCATATCATGCCACATCTCAAAATGCAAGTGTGAGCCTATTTAATCGGTACGACCTCTTGTCTACCTGAAGCTCCTAACACGGCTAATCAATCATGTCAAAACAATGCACGTGCGAGCCTATTTAATCGATGTGACACCTAGTCTACCCGAAACTCCAAGCACGGTAACAAGTAAGGTGGGCATCTAGTGCGAGCTAAGCTCCAAGCACCATGCCAAAACTAGTATGAAATCCATGTGAAAACTAGTGTGAGCTAAGCTCCAGCACTCATGCGTATAAAACACATCAAATCTCGTGCGAGTCCTACTCTAGCACGCTTTCATTCTCACGAAATCATGTAGGTGGCTCAATTCTTTGCAAGGTATGGTTAACAAACCAAAACAACTCAACTCTTTTGCAAATCATTTCAAATATTAGCCAACCTACCAAATCATTTACTAAAAAGCAATAAAACATGATTTTCAAAGCAATATGCTTTTGTTTTCATGCACATTTCTCAAACACCCAACTCTTTACCCTCCAATCACCCAATTTCATTTCCTAATTTCTCATGCATTCTAATAAAGCATTTAAGTGCCCAAATTGCGCACAGATACCTCTAAGAGTCCACACAATTCCCTTACCTCAATTTACTTGAGTGTGACTCTCTTACTCTTAGCTTCTCACGCTTTTGGCTCAACTCGCTCCGGTGTATTCTTGGAAGCTGCAATTTAATCATCATACATTCGAGTTAGTATTACTAACTCTCATTCAACTATATATTCCACCCAATGCCTTAAACGCTCATCTTACCCCTTTTGGGTAAGCCTCTCACAATTTATCCACTAACAACATCTTAAAATCATACCATAACACTATTATTAACTTCTACATATCTCATTCATCATCTGTTCCACCACATTTCACTTTTCACACTAACCTATTTCTAGGTTATATTCATTTCATGGCATTCTAGGTAGTTCTACCCACAATGTGCACACCCAAATCAACTTCATAATCATCAACTAGATAAATGTACTTGGATTTGTGCACTAGAAACTTACCTCTTTGGATTTTTTATTTTCTCCAATTAGAATTGACCTTTGTTTCTTCAATCCAACAAATGGGTAAATGCCTCCAAACTATGTTGTTCTCTTCTTTGATGTGAACAACTTTGCCTCTAATAGTCTTCCCTCAAATCTCCTTGAAAATGGTTGGATTTAGAGAGAGAAAACTAGGTTTTGGGTTAGAAAGGGAAGGAAATCGTTTTGTCCCAAAATCTACAAATTTTCATCGCCCTTTTTATAGAAATAGCTTGAGGAGATCGATCTGAACAAGGAGGAGATCGATCTGGTCCCCTTAAATTCCTCTTTTACACGGCATTTTAAGCATGAGATCGATCTGTCGAAGCTTAAGATCGATCTGCTCCAAACAGAGAGCTAAGGAGATCGATCTGTGTGCTTGAGGATCGATCTTTTCATTACAGAATGCTTAAAAAATTGATCTGGCCCTATTGGAGATCGATCTGCCCTATTCCTTTGCTCAAATACAAGCATTTTGGCTCATCCAGATCGATCTCTCATCCTATGAAATCGATCTGCCCTTCATGTTTCCCAAATTTTCTGCAGTTTTTCTGCAGCAACTCATACTCAAACATCCTTAATTTGCTGCCATGGTCATTTTCCTCATCCAATCATCTTTGAGACTTGAAAATGGCGTCCATTAATACTTTATACACATTATAACTTGTGTAAAATCTTTGTATGACCGAAGATACTTAATATAAACGAAATGGAAGTGCATACTCATGCAAACCTTCATTCCATTTGCCATACTACTTATAATCCATTCTACTCATAATCTTCACATGTTTAAGTCCATTTCTTCATACTCATTCATAATGTAACTTATACGTACAATCACGACTCTTATTACAAGTGTGTACATTAACTTATGGACTTACATCACATATACTTCACTTATAAATTCATAATATAGCTCCATTTACGTTTCTATGTACATATATTCAATTATACATATACGACGTCTCACATCGAATCTTGAGATAGCTAAATTTAACACCTGGAAAAGGTCTAAAAGAGATGTAAAAATATACAGTGATGTAGATTAGGCTAATTCAATCACTGATGGAAGATCTACATCAGGGTACTGCACCTATTTATGGGGAAACCTTGTCACATGGAGAAGCAAGAAACAATCTGTTGTTTCCAAAAGCACTGCAGAGGCAGAGTTTAGGGTTATGGCACAAGGCATTTGTCAAGGAGTTTTGATAAGAAGACAGTTAGAAGAACTTCGCATCAAATTAGAGAGTTCAATGAAGATGTTTTGTGATAATTAATATGTAAGACCCGATTTTATTTAAAACACGAAATGAGAAAAGATCAAATGAAGGATTGAAATGGTAGTCCTGAATACGTACAAGGGTAAAACAATCAAAAGACTAAAATTCGGTATTTATCGTGACAAAAAAATTTAATTAAAAATATGAGATTGAGAACTCTTGATCAATAACGAAGAAATAATCAAATTTCGGGTTAAATTGATCAATATATGAATTTGTTGGAATTAATCAAAATTTTCACATCGAGAAATTACCCTAAAAATAATTGAAAAATATACCGAAAAGATGAAATAATACCGATAAATTCATTTAATTGGTTAAAGGAATAAAATATAATTTTTTAGATATTTTTGGATTTTTAATAATAAAATAATGATTAAAATAAATTATAGATAAATAAAATAAAATTAAAAAAATTGAAATCGCGAAAATCGTGATTTGGGAAAATCGAAGATAACGACGGACCGAGCCCCCGTTTTGCATCACCGACGGCCACCAGCAAGAAGGCCAGGCGAGGTCGACGAAGGAAGCCCAGGCGAGAGGCGGCCACCACTGGCCTAACAGACCGACGAACAGCGACGATCGATGGTGAGTGAGAGAACTGAGAGGAGAAAGAGAGGAATTCGGTGACCGACGCAGAATCAGGCCCGACCACCGCCAGCCGAAGGAGTGCCACGCCAAGATCGACTGATCAGCTGTTGAATCAGCCAGTAGAACGGCGACCAACGTTGGCAACGACAAGAAAGAGAAAAGTCACTGACGGCGAGGAGAGAAGAGGCTGGATCGACCACTTTTCGACCACCTCGGACGAAACTAAGACTAAATCTGTGCATCGGATGATCTTGCGGAGCTACTGGCGGCGAAAGCCAGTGGAGAACCGGTCGGCGAAGCCCTAAACTGGGCAAACCGGACTGAACCGAATCCGTTTGAACCGGGTTGAACCGGACCGAACCGGTTCAGCCAGAAAAGAAAGAAAAAAAAAGGAAAAAAGGGAAAAAGAAAAAGAGAAAAAATTGGAGAAAAATCTTAGTGATGCAATCGAGCTACGGGTAAGTCGGTAAGCGGTTGAAATTGACTTATTTAAATTTTGAAATATTTAATTTGATTAATATTCAACAGAAAGTTTACTCGAAAAAATTTTAAAATTGTGTAGCTCGACAATTGACGTCAAACGAGGACACGAGTCAGCCTCGAATTACGTACTATCATGGAATCTCGGGTAAGTAACCCTTATTTATGACAATTTGCATCGTTATGGGTGTTAAAAATTTACCGCATAAATTACGAATTTAATTTTCGCATAAAATGAATTATATTATGAAATTAGAGATAAATTGTCGTAAATAATTCATTAAGCTACTGAAAGTTTAGAACGAGTCTCAATAAATACTGATGGGTCCAATGAGCCTAATAGGCCTCGATAATGTGAATAGTAAGTGGAAAACGAGCTTAAGGCCGATTAAGACCCATTATGGTACAATTGGGCCCAATATAGGTAAACGGGCCCAATGATTTAAATTAAGCTCAGAAAATATGAAATACAATAAATTGTATTGTATTTGACCTGATGTATATTTATACGCAGTTTCAGAGATTTGTTTGAGAGCAAATCGGACGCGTGACGAGACATCAATGGAAAGGTCAGACTGTAAAGAAAAATGAGGTAAGGGAACTGTGTGAGTAGCTAGAGGTAGCTACGCATATTTTAATAGCTTTTGTATACACTGAATATGTGTATACACAGAATATGTATAAAGGTCCTAGAAATAAATTAAAGATTTTAAGGACTCGAAATAGGTAAAAGGCTATTTTACCCCTATTGAGGGAATTCACCTAAGGATGGTGAAAGCATGACATGCATGAAATCCATGATTTAAGGAATTTTCAGATTTAAGGAATTTTCATGGTTTTTAAGCAAAGCAAATCAGTAGATTGACCAGTAATTGCATAAATTTCACAATATAACACTACGTAAGTGTTATTAAGATTTAAATGAAAATTATTTGGAAAATGGGCTAACTATCAAGTTTAAATGGAAACAGATAGTGTTGGCGCATAGCCGCACTATATCTGCATTTGTGACTCTGCATAAAATGTGCTTGAGCGGTTGCTTGCACTGATTTTTATTATTGTGAAATGCATGAGAGGTGCTAGAGTTTAGCTCGCACTTTGTCTTGAATGTTTTGACTTGTTTTGACTTGATATGCATAAAAAGGTGCTGGAGCACTTGCTCGCACTAGTTTTAATTATTTGACATGCATGAGAGGTGCTGGAGCTTAGATAGCATCCTGTTTTGATATGATAATTGCATAAAAGCCGTGCTGGAGTGTAACTCGCACGAGATTTGATTTATTTATGCGTAAAGCCGTGCTGGAGTGTAACTCGCATGATATTTGATTTATTGATGCATAACACCGTTCTGGAGCTTGCTCGCACGAAGTTTTATATGGATTTATAACTCATTTTAAAGACGTACTGAAGTATTACTCGTACACAGATTTTACTGATTTTTATGAAATCGTGCTAGAGCTTAGCTCGAACAGGGATTTATATAACATGCATATAGCCGTGTTGGAGCCTCTTGTAGACTGTGTGTCATAGTGAGATGATATGTCCACACGTGCATACTGAGACAAAGATGATATGGGTGTATAAGACCTATTACAGGCACCCTTGACTGAGCTTGGGTTCACGGAGTACGTTGTACCGTGTATGTCACGCGGAGTACGCAGTACCATGGGGATTGTTGGAGTGGAGTGGCATTAGCCACGAGGCAGCAAGCCTTGCCCTCGCAATCCTGATGTTATGTTGTTCTGGCGACAGGATTGACCCACCTCCGTTTCAGGTGTGATACCCCACACACTAGGTACCGTGTAGCCAGGGATCACTAGGTTATGGCCATAGTCCTTGTTGTTACCGATATAGTCACCTACATGTCTCACATGATATAAATTTTGGTCGATAGACCAGTGTAGACCCGAGGGAGGGGTCAGGCCCCCGATTTTATGATTTTCTACTATGATGCTAGGTTTTCAGAGGATTTTATGAAATATGACCCTAAAAGCAGGGTGATTTTATAATAGAATTTTATAACGAATTGTTTAATGAATTTGAGATTTATTTATGAGATAATTGACCCGGATAGGGTTATTTTATTCTGCATTTTAATAAAGTGATTTGAATACAGTAGCATGATGAGTTTTCCATGCGTTAATGATAAATTCATGATTTGTTTCATGGCATGAAATCATGCATGATCTTGATTTAATTCATGCGAATTATGATATTATATAAAATGCTTTTGATGCATGAATTACATGATTTCTGTATGCACAAATCGTTTTGATAAACTATGTCATTGATGTATGCATGATTTTGTGCTTGAGGTTTTAATTAAAAGAAATGGATTTTAAGGGCATGGCATTATGAGCATATAGATAGTGGAACTATCTACTTACGTGCATAATTGCCTTACTGAGCATGTGGTTTGCTCACCCCCATTATTTTTCCATCTTTTCAGAGCACTCGCAGTAGTTAGTGAGAGCTAAGGCCTTGCAATCTTGGTATCCATTGCTTCCCATCGAGAGTCAGGTATACACATTTGTATAGTTTTGTATCTGAACATGTAATGCACAGTACTGTAAACGTATATGATTTCGAGGATGTAAGGTTATGTAAATACCATTGTGTATGTACTTAGTTAAAGTCAAAAGATAGTAAACTCTGATATGTCAATGTGATTATGGAAATGGAATGGTAAATAGGTGAGAGGTGACTAACACCGAATCATAGCCCAACTGTTTGGTAAGATGGTCACGATGAGAGAAATGTAAGAATTAAATAATAATCGAAAAGCAAAATATTTGTAATGATTTTAGGTAATTTGGGTCGTGACAGTTTTTTGTATCAGAGCTAAGTTGGCCTGATATGAGTCGATGTTAGTGGTTAAGGAAGTTTATATCCTCATGCACTATGCATTATTTAGATACAATTATGTATATCGAGATGGAAGTGCAGCTAAGAATTTGGTTTTGAATGCAAGAATAGACTCATTAACTGATCGTCGCTATGGTAGAGAGGCGAGTACACGAGCTCGAGGCCGTATAGGTAGGCGCGAGCGTCATACTGAGTCGCCACATGAGACCTAAAATGAGATTGAAGTGGAGGCTGATGTTGAGCATGCCCCACAGAGTCTGATAGAGAGATCGAACAGAGTCCGACAGAGAGATCAGATAGTATTGAGACACGCTTCGTGAGGTTGGAGCTGAGTGTGGAGAATATTTTGAGAGCTAATTGCTCAGAGTATGTATGAGATTTAAGCGCGAGTCAGAGCATTGGTGGAAGTCCGCTCAACCCACCTTAAGAGTTAGCATCCAGAATGTATATGGAAAATAATTCTCGATGTATTCCGATGACAGAATATCCCGGATACTGCTTAAAGGAAATTACAGATAAAATTCTTTACTTTGACCCAGAGGAACTGGTTGATTAACGAGTATGAATCTTAGTTTATATACCTGCCCAAATATGACTTCGACACTATGAACAGTGAGAGTCGGGATGTCTGAAAGTTCATTGGAGGGCTCAGATTGTCAATTTGAGTCTGGTGGGTCCCGTTAGATATCACTACCTATGCCGAGGTAGTGCGCAGACTACAGTTGTGTGAATAAGATCATGAGTTGCATGCCTCTGAGATTAGGTAAGGTAGTAAGGGCTGAAATAGAGACAAAAAGAGAATAGAGAATGACAGAGATGTCAGAATGGGAAAAAGGTAGTTTGGTAAAAGCTTAGAGCTGTTGTGTCACGGGCCAAGATGATTGATAAGGCCCCAGTGTATCCAAATACAGTACTTTTGAGGGGTATTGTGATTGGAGGACCCCGACCTGCTACGAAACAATGTAGGACGTGTGGTAGATACCACGGAAATAAGATGTTGGACGAGGGCGAGTGTATGTCTTGGACCAGGACACTACTGATGTTTCATCTGATGTGGTGGAAGATACCACACTGGTTAAGAATAATGAAATAATTATTTTAATTGATCTTGGTGCCACGTATATATTCATACCACCTTTAGTTGCTTATAAGCTAGTGAAAGATGTGAAGCCTGTACCCTTAGATAAGATGATGATGATAGTTAGCTGATTTTCACTAACTGAATATGGGTATAGGGATTGTAAATTGAAAACGAGGGAAAAAAAGATATGTCAGCCGATTTTATTCAATGGAATATGAATAATTTTAAAGTAATATTTAAGAATAGATTGATTCGGCTGCAAAGTATGATGTTTAGATTGCTATCTTAAGGTAGTGATGTTTTCACCCTTGAAAAGTGTATTGTAAGTTTTAATAAGTAATGAAAGAGTTTGTTATAAGTGATATATGAAAGGAGATAAGTTTTTAGATGTGATAGATCCTAAATACAAGATATATTGGAATAAGAGGCGTATGCAAGGTAAGGATATCTT
Organism: Firmiana major; assembly: GCA_033439115.1. Classification (NCBI taxonomy): domain Eukaryota; kingdom Viridiplantae; phylum Streptophyta; class Magnoliopsida; order Malvales; family Malvaceae; genus Firmiana; species Firmiana major. Next base: position 7,294,545 of record CM065909.1, read on the forward strand.
TGATATGTAAAGTAATTTGGATTAAGCGATACGTAGAGAATATGAATTATGGCCAAGGATAAGAGGAGGATATATCCACACCCAGTCCATGTGGTCAAGTCTGAGGGTTAATAAAGGTATTTCAAAATACCTCCCCACCTGAAGACTTGACAGCGTCTAGAAGCGCACACATAACCTATAAATTGAAATCGACAGTCGTAATATATACATTTAAAATTTGGGTACCTTTATTGGTAGAATTCGATTAATCATGAAGGTTTAAAAATTAAAATTTTATAAAAGCCATTAATATAAGAAAAAGGAAATGACGCGGGTTAGTATCTTGAACGGAAGCGATTTCGAAATGACATTATACGTTTATGCGTACATAGGTCAAGGATATGGGTGATTGAAATATTTAGTGGAACTCAACTACGATAAGGTATTTAAACCTTACCTGGACCGATTGGTTGTCATCTTTAGTGATGACATTTTGATGTATTCGAAGTCCAGAGAAGAGTATGAGTAGCAACAGGAAACTGTCTTACAGACGAGTTGTTGAAAGTTTCTCGAAATTGGCTGCTCAGTTGACATATCTTATTCAGAAAATATTGTATGTCGGTAGGATAATAAGTATGAAAGTAGCTTCTGTGAGTTTTGGTATATTGAAGTAATAAACTGACCACCGTAATTATTCTTACCATACCCAATAGCTCAAGAGATTTTTCAGTGTGTATGGATACCTCAAAATAAGGATTGGGCTGTGTATTGACGTAAAATGGGAAGATGGTCGTTTATGGATCTAGATAGTTCAAGGATCATGAGAGAAACTATCCGACCCATGATTTAGAGTTAGCAGCCGTAGCGTTTACACTTAAGGTATGGCGCCACCACTTATACGGTAAGAAACTTCGGGTATGCACTGATCATAAAAGCCCTGAGTATCTGTTTTCACAGAAAGAGTAGAATATGAGATAACTAAGAGGGTTAGAGCTTCTAAGGATTATGATTGTGAACATTGTACCACCCAAGAAAGGCTAATGTAATGGCTGATGCCTTGAACAAAAAGAGCCTCGGGATGGTATCACATATGATGGTCAGGGAGCGTGAGCTACTAGCGAAGTTGTGAGCCTCAGTAGTGATGTGATCCATTCTGATGATGACGGTGATTTTGTGACAGCTAGCCTGAGGTTAGAACCAGATTTGAGTGATCGAATTTTCCCGGCTTAGCGTGGTGATCGACATGGTGTCGATAGTGTGGGTCAGATTCAGAAGGGTATAGTAACAGAGTTCACAGTGAGTGATGATGACTTACAGAGGTTCAAAGACAGTATAAGTGCTCCCCAGGACCATAGTTACTGAGATAGTGTTATTGTTAGAAGCTCACTCTTCAGAATATACAATGCATCTCAGACGTAATAAATATATCAGAGTTTCTGAAAAGGGTATTGGTGGTCAGATATTAAAAGAAATATTGTAGAGTTGTAGCAAAGTGTCTTGTATGTCAGCAGAGTAAGGTAGAGTACTAGAAGTCTGCAGAGTTATTGCAGCCTCTACCTATAGTGACACGGAAATGGGAACAAGTTACCATGAACATTGTGATGGGTTATAGAGGACCGCATAAATCACGAGGCTATCTGGGTGATAATCGATAGATTGACTAAGTCTACCCACCTTCTGGCTATGAAAATCCCCAGATACTCTAAGTGCGTAGGCGAAATTATGTGTACGGAAGTTTGTGGAACATTATGGAGCGTTCCAGTAAGCATGGTACCAGATAGGTATTCCCGCTTCACTTCCCACTTCTGGGAATATTTTTTTAGAAAGCTATAGGAACCCGACTGAGTGTTAGCACAGCTTTCCATCCTCAGACATATGGTAAGTCAGAGAGGACTGTACAGGTTCTGGAGGATATGATGAGAGTGTGTGCCATTGATTTGATAAGCTCGTAGGATGATCAGTTGTTACTAATCGAATTCGTTAATAATGACAGTCGTCACTTGAGTATCGAGAGGACTTTATATGAGGCATTGTATGACCGTAGGGGTTGTTCCCCGACTTAGATAAGAAGAAGTCGATGACAGATAGAGAATTGTTCCCGAATTGGTAAGACAAACCTTTGAGGATGTTCAGTTAAATTGTGAAAGATTAAGAACAGCTCAGAGCAGACAGAAAGACTATGCTGACAAGAGACAGAAACCATTGGAATTCACCGAGAGTGAATCAGTATTGTCGGAAGTTATTTGTCCTAAGGGCATAAGGACATAACGAGATTTAGAAAGAAAGCAAATTGAGTTTTGTTAGACAGAATCCTTTGAGAGATTGGACAAAGTGGGAGATAAGGCCTGTAGGTTGGCGTTACCACTTGAATTAGCAAGCATCCACTATGTGTCTCATCTTTTGATGCTTCGAAAATACTATCCGGACCCAGCATATGTGATCGGATATGGGCTCTAACAACTTAGATCAATGAAAGTAACGTATGTTGAAAAAATCGATTCGGGTATTAGACGAAAGGAGAAAGTGTTGAGGTTTAAGACGATCTCCCTAGTCAAAGCCTGTAGGTAGTATTACACTCCGAAAAAAAAAAAGGCACATGAGAATTAAAGAGTATGATGTGATAGACATAACCAGAGTTGTTTAAGGACCCATTTAACTTGGTTCTAATTTGGAGGACCAAATTTCTTAAGTGGGGGAGATTGTAAGACCCGATTTTATTTAAAACACGAAATGAGAAAAGATCAAATGAAGGATTGAAATGGTAGTCTCGAACACGTACAAGGGTAAAACGGTCAAAAGACCAAAATTCGGTATTTATTGTGACAAAAAAATTTAATTAAAAATATGGGATTGAGAAATCTTGATCAATAATGAAGAAATAATTAAATTTTGGGTTAAATTGATCAAGATATGAATTTGTTGAAATTAATCGAAATTTCCACATCGAGAAATTATCTCGAAAATAATCGAAAAATATATCGAAAAGATGAAATAATACCGATAAATTCATTTAATTGGTTAAAAGAATAAAATATAATTTTTTAGATATTTTTAGATTTTTAATAATAAAATCATGATTAAAATAATAATTGAAATAAATTATAAATAAATAAATAAAATTAAAAAATTGAAATCATGAAAATCGCGATTTGGGAAAACCAAAGACAACGAGGGATCGAGCCCCCCTTCTGCATCACAAACGGCCACCAGCAAGAAGGCCAGGTGAGAGGCGGCCACCACCGGCCTAACGGAACGACGAACAAGGACGATCGACGGTGAGAGAGAGAACCGAGAGGAGAAAGAAAAGAATTCGATAACCGACGCCGATTCAGGCCCGGCCACTGCCAGTCGAAGGAGCGCCACGCCAAGACCGACCGATCAACGACTGAATCGGCCGATAGAACAGCGGCCAGCGCCGACAACGGCAAGAAAGAGAAAAGTTACCGACGGCGAGAGAGAAGAGGTCGGACCAGCCACTTTTCGACCACCTCAGACGAAACCAAGACCAGATTCGTGCATCGGACGACCCGCGGAGCTGCTGGCGGTGGAAGCCAGCGGAGAACCAACCGGTGATGTAAGACCCACTTTGTATGTACTTGTTGATACATTTCCTTATGATTCATGTGATGTACACTTCCACATATTAATTGAATCATAAGAAAAGCTTTGACTGAATTAAATTTGCAAATAGAATAAATCGAAATATCGGTGAATGTATGAAGTAGCCAAATACGGGCCGAGATGGCCATAGGCCAAGCAAAAGGGATCGAAATTAAGTTAATGAAAAATACGAATTTAAAATAAGGAAAGATAGTGAGTGTATGAAGGAAAGTTGGGTTAAATTGGTTCCGAAACAAGTGCAGGGGTAAAACGATCAAAAGTTTGAAATCCGGTATAAGTTCGATAAGAAACTTTTAATTAAAAATAAAGATTTAGGATATCTTGATCAATAATGAGGAAATTATAAAATTTCGAGTTCAATTGATCAAGATCTGAAATTTTTTAGAAATATCGAAAAGTCACTCGGGACAATATCCCGAAAATACGGATAAATTATACCGAAAAAATGGTTAAAATACAATAAATAAAGTAAATAAATTTAATTAATTAATTATTAATAAAATATAGAAATTAGTAGATATTTTTAGAAATTTTTTGATTATTTTAATGAATATAATAATAATAAACTAAATTATAAATAATAATAATAATAATAATTAAAAAAAGAAAAAGAAAAAAAAGAGAAGAAATCGAAAATTGGTCTGGGAGAGAGAAAAACAAAGGAATTGAAAACCGAAAACGGCGACCCGTGCATGACCCGAGCGATCTACGGCCACGGGCAACCGACGACCCAAACGAAGACCAGAGGAGGAAGAGGAGAGGCCGACGAACTCAATGGCACTGGAGACGCGCCGTCTAGACGCCGAAAATCGACGAATAGAGGAAGAGAGAACCGCGAGGAAAACGGCCTGATTCCCGACAATCCACGACAGCTGGGCTTGAACGGTGGGCACCGGCGTGATCGGGAGGAGGAGGCGGTCCTTTTGAGAGCGGTAGCGGCCGACGAAACCGCCGAAAATGCCGACTACGGCAAAGGCCAAAAAACGGCACTGTTTGGCCGGAAGGAAAAGGAAAAAAAAGGGAAAATGGAAAGAAAAATTTTCGGGGACGACTCAAGATTCGGGTAAGTTGATCGAGGGTCAAGATTGACATACGGGTAAATTTCAAAAATTTATTTAATATAATATTTAATGGAAAATAACCCGGATTTACCTAATTGTGTAGTTTTACGACAGAGTCCGAACGAGAGCTGATTGAACTCCGATTTTTGTACCCCGCAAAACATTGGGTAACTACATTTTAATTCCGACAATTTGAGTCCTCAATGTCGAGTTAAGATTATTTTATAGATTAATTTTGTATAAAAAGGAATATTATTCGAAATTTTAAAGTAATTACCGTAAATAGTATATGGGCTATCCAATGAATTTGGAACGAAGCCCGATGATTATTGGTAAGCCGAATGAGCCCAGTAAACCCGAAGAAGGGATACAATAAGTAAAAACGGGCTGGAAATGGGTCGAGGCCCATTAAGGCGCAATTGGGCCCAATAAAGTAAAACGAGCCCAGTACTTTAGATTTGATTAATAAGTGTGACATACTGATAAATATAATTGAATTGACCCAAATATGTGGTTATATGCAGTTCCGTAGACTTGGTTGGCGCGAATTTGGACTGAAAGATCTGGTATTATCGAGAAGGGATAAGTTGCGCGTGATTCAAGGTAAGGGAATTTTACGGGTTGCTAGAGGTAACTTTACGAAATTTCGACATCATTTACATTCCCTAAAATTGTCTAAAGGGTCTAGATTTAAGATAAAAATTTTAGTGCCCCGGATGGGTAAATTACCAAAATACCCTTGTTAAGGGTAAAATTTTCAATTTTAGGAAAAATTGGGAGGAGCAAGAACAAGAGGTTCATGTTCATTCTTGAGGTGTTTTGACACGTGCATGAGTAGGCTAGCTAGCTTTTAAATAAAAATGTACAGCATTGCATATTTTTAACAATGTGTTTTCTGTTGGAAATTGTTTTGAGATAACAGAGCCGCCTACATGATTTTATAGACATGTGACGTGCTAGAGCTCAGCTCGCACAAATTTTGATTTGTGTGATGCAAGCATTAGTGCTCGAGCGAGAGCTCGCACTAGAGTTTTACATGCATTGGTGCTGGAGTCTAAGTCGCACCAGATTTTTATGTGATTTTCGTGACATGGTGTTGGAGTCTAACTTGCACCAGATTTTTACATGATTTTCATGACACGGTGCTAGAGTCTAACTCGCACCAGATTTTCACATGATTTGTGTACAAAGTGCTAGAGCTTAGCTCGCACTAGTTTTACTTGATTCTATGAAAGTGCTGGAGCATCGCTCGCATTGGTTTTATGAGAACATACGATGAGCTGTGTTTGAAGCGTTAGGTAGACTGTGTGTTACGCCAATTAAATAGGCTCGCAAGTGCATTTTGAGACAGGGCATGAGTATGGATATGAGATATGGGTCCACGAAATACGTTATACTGTGCAAGTAGCATGGAGTACACTGTACTGTGCTTGGATTGATTTTGTGACATCTTCGGATGCGAGTGGCATCTTTGGATGCGACAGGATGGACTGACCCACCTCCCGAGGCAGTCCCCGATCGTGGTGAGACCCCGCACACTAGGATCCGTGTAGCAGTGGGATCACAAGGACATATGGCTATCGTCCTAGTTATTTGCCTGAGATATATATATATATATATATATATATATTGCCTAGTCTCGCATGTTGATGATTTTGAAAAACACATTTTGTGAATTTTTGTGTGAGTCTGGATCACCCGAGGGAGGGGTTGGATCCTGGCTGAGACATGATTTTAATGAGAATGAAACTGGGTTTTAAATGGAAACTTGCATGACGTTAATTTTCATGCTATTTAAACCCATGCGTGATATAAACTCTCGCATATTACTATCGCTTTGAAAAGCAATTGATTTCATGTTTTGTGTGAGTCAGGAACACCCGAGGAAGGGGTTGAGTCCTGGTTGTGTTGTGAAATTTTAACGAGAATGAAATTATTTAAATGGATTTGCATGATGAGTTTCCATGCTCTTTGAAATCCATATGTGCACTTGTTTTACATGACATCATGAATCATACCATCTGTTTTGAAATGTGTGGAGAAGGGGTGGTTTATGCATGGCACTACGTTCATGTAAGTTGTATGGTTATCTACTTGTTCGTAGGATTGCCTTACTGAGCTTGATGTGCTCACCCCTTTCATTTTCTCACACATATTTCTTTCAATAGACCTTGAGGAGACTGAGTACTGCATTCCAGACATCCGCTGCTTGATGGTTGTCGAGACCAACAATAATAATTCCTACTCAAATAAATTTAAACTGTAGTATAAATGAGTAAGGTCGTTTCCTAAGAGATTGGTAAGATTTATTTTTCTGCAAAATATTTAAAAAGAAAAATGGGGATTTTGTTGTAGTGAGAATAAAAAGAAAACTTAAAATGTAGTAAAGAAAAATCTATGTAAAAATTGAGAGAAAATTAATATGATGAAAACATCCAACCAAGGAATAATTTTAGAATGGGTTCATGAAATTGATCATTGATGCAAAAATAAATTCTTTTAATCTTTACCAAATTGGTTATGGTTATTGGTATGACCTAACAACCTATCCCTCCTTACTTCTTCGATAATCAGGATACGATCTCTAATTATTTCGCTTGTCAGTTAAACAGCCTTAGATGCGATCTTAAGATTTAATTTACCAACAGCATTGAAAACTAGAGAGACTACCAATTCTAACCAACAAACACACATGTAGGTTCATCTAAGCTAGATTATATATCTTCTTAACAGAGAATTGAAATCCTATCTGAAATCAATTATGTTATTTACCACTTATATTAGAATGCCTAAACAATTACGGATTCAGATTTCTAATTGGTGATATATTATCCCGACAATTGAACAAAGGACCCTTTTTGTACAATCAATCAAAACAATAATTTAAACAAGCATAGAAGACATATAAATAATAAAGATATAAAAGAACAAGTAAAACTAATTAGATCTCACAATTCTTGAAGAACCCAAACTTTGATTATCCTTTGGCTAGACTAAAAACTTAGCAAGCCATAAGTTCAGAGAAAAACACAAAATATAAAATTGTATCTATGATGATGATTTAAGATTTCAGAATGAGATCAGCCTCCTCCACTCTTAGTCTGTAAATGCTAAATATCCTAGCCTCAGAATCTGTTTCCAAAGGAAAGTTCTCTGATTGAGTTTGATTACAATTAAACTTCTTTCCTTTTTCCACCACTTGCCAAAGACAGTAATTGCAAATCTCTTCCTTAATAATTAAAATATTTCACTTGCCATCTTTAGACTGTTTAAGTCAACTTCAGCTACAAGTGATAGATCTTGACTTAAATTCCAAAATTTCTTCTGATTTTGTGACTTGAGCAGAATTTGCAGCTTGTAATCCATTTTGTCCATTTTCCTTCATTCACCATACAAAATAGAAAATATAAGTCAAATCCAAAAATTAAGCATATCAAATAATTTAAATAATGGGAAAATATGACAATTAATATGTCTAATATGCAACTTATCACTGCTGTCCATCTTTTGAGGTATATACACGTTGTATAAATATTGTATCTAAATAACATAAGCACAGTATTATATTTGTATTGACAATGGGATGTATAGGCTGGGTACATATTATAAAGAAATGAAAAGAAATTAGTGCATAACATATGAGTTAATATTTTAATTTAAATTATGCACTATCTGTAAAATGTATGGTAATGATATGGGCACAGACACACATCCCAATTATTGGTTGTGGTTGGTCACGATCAAAGGTCAGGTAAGTATAACAGAAAAATGAAAAATTTACTCTGATTTTTGGGCAGTTTTGGGTCATGACAGGCGAAGCCCTGAACCGGCCGAACCGAACTGAACTGGCTGAACCAAATTGGTCTGAACCGAACCGAACCGGTTCAGCCAGAAAAGAAAGAAAAAAAAGGAAAAAAGGGAAAAAGAAAAAGAGAAAAAATTGGAGAAAAATCCCAGTGATGCAATCGAGCTACAGGTAAGTCGGTAAGCGATCGAAATTAACCGATTTAAATTTCGAAATATTTAATTTGATTAATATTCGACTAAAAGTTTACCCAAAAAATATTTAAATTGTGTAGCTCGACAATTGACGTCAAACGAGGACTCGAGTCAGCCTCGAATTGCGTACTATCATGGAATCTCGGGTAAGTAACCCTTATTTACGATAATTTACGTCGTTATGCATGTTAGAAATTTACTGTATAAATTACGGATTTAATTTCCCTATAAAATGAATTATATTCTGAAATTAGAGATAAATTGTCGTAAATAATTCATTAAGCTATCTGAAAGTTTAGAACAAGGCTCAATAAATACTGATAGATCCAATGAGCCCAATAGGTCTCGATAATGTGAATAGTAAGTGAAAAATGGGATTAAGGCCGATTAAGGCCCATTATGGTAAATTGGGCCCAATATGGGTAAACGGGCCCAATGATTTAAATTAAACCCATAAAATATGAAATACAATAAATTGTATTGTATTTGACCTGATGTATATTTATACGCAGTTCCGAAGATTTGATTGAGAGCAAATCGGATGCGTGACGAGACATCAGTGGAAAGGTAAGACTGTACAGAAAAATGAGGTAAGAGAATTGTGTGAGTAGCTAGAGGTAGCTACGCGTATTTTAATAGCTTTTGTATACACTGAATATGTATGTATACACAGAATATGTATAAAGGTCCTAGAAATAAATTAAAGATTTTAAGGACTCGATATAGGTAAAAGGCTATTTTACCCTTATTGAGGGAATTCACTTAAGGATGGTCAAAGCATGACATGCATGAAATGCATGATTTAAGGAATTTTCAGATTTAAGGAATTTTCTTGGTTTTTAAGCAAAGCAAATCGGTAGATTGGCCAGTAATTGCATAAATTTCACAATATAACACTACGTAAGTGTTATTAAGAGTTAAATGAAAATTATTTGGAAAATGGGCCAACTATCAAGTTTAAATGGAAACAGATAGTGCTGGTGCATAGCTCACACTATATCTGCGTTTGTGAGTGTGCATAAAATGTCATTGAGCGGTTGCTCGCACTGATTTTTATTATTGTGAAATGCATAAGAGGTGTTAGAGTTTAGCTCGCACTCTGTCTTGAATGTTTTGACTTGTTTTGACTTGATATGCATAAAAAGGTGCTGGAGCTCTTGCTCGCACTAATTTTAATGATTTAACATGCATGAGAGGTCCTGGAACTTAGCTAGCATCCTGTTTTGATATGATAATTGCATAAAAGCCGTGCTGGAGTGTAACTCGCACGAGATTTGATTTATTTATGCATAAAGCCGTGTTGGAGTGTAACTCGCGCGAGATTTGATTTATTGATGCATAACACCGTGCTGGAGCTTGCTCGCACGAAGTTTTATATGGATTTATAACTCATTTTAAAGACGTACTGGAGTACTACTCGTACGCAGATTTTACTGATTTTTATGAAACCGTGCTAGAGCTTTGTTCGCACGAGATTTTCTGATATCATGAATATGTATGGAGCCGTGCTAGAGCTTTGCTCACACAGGGATTTATATGACATGCAGATAGCCGTGTTGGAGCCTCCTGTAGACTGTGTGTCACAGTAATATGATATGCCCACACGTGCATATTGAGACAGAGATGGTATGGGTGGATAAGACCTATTGCAGGCACCCCTGACTGAGCTTGGGTTCACGGAGTACATTGTATCGTGTATGTCACGCGGAGTACGCTGTACCGTGGGATTGTTGGAGTGGAGTGGCATTAGCCACGAGGCAACAAGCCTTGTCCTCACAATCTTGATGTTATGTTGTTCTGGCGGTAGGATTGACCCACCTCCGTTTCGGGTGTGTTACCCCGCATACTAGGTACCGTGTAGCCAGTGATCACTAGGTTATGGCCATAGTCCTTGTTGTTACCGATATAGTCACCTACATGTCTCACATGATATAACTTTTGGTCAATAGACCAGGGTAGACCCGAGGGAGGGGTCAGGCCCCCGATTTTATGATTTTCTACTATGATCCTAGGTTTTCAGAGGATTTTATGAAATGTGACCCTAAAAGCAGGGTGATTTTATAACAGAATTTTATAACGAATTGTTTAATGAATTTGAGATTTATTTATGAGATAATTGACCCGGATGGGGTTATTTTATTCTGCATTTTAATAAAGTGATTTGAATGCAGTAGCATGATGAGTTTTCCATGCGTTAATGATAAATTCATGATTTGTTTCATGGCATGAAATAATGCATGATCTCTATTTAATTCATGCGAATTATGATATTACATAATATGCCTTTAATGCATGAATTACATGATTTATATATGCACAAATCGTTTTGATAAACTATGTCATTGATGTATGCATGATTTTGTGCTTGAGGCCTTAATGAAAAGAAATGGATTTTAAGGGCATGACATTATGTGCATGTAGATAGTGGAGCTATCTACTTACTTGCATAATTGCCTTACTGAGCGTGTGGTTTGCTTACCCCCTTATTTTCCCATCTTTTCAGAGCACTCGCAGTAGTTAGTAAGCGGCTAAGGACTTGCAATCTTGGTATCCGCTGCTTCTCATTGAGAGTCAGGTATACACATTTGTATAGTTTTGTATCTGAACATGTAATGCACAGTATTGTAAACGTATATAATGTCGGGGATGTAAGCTTATGTAAATACAATTGTGTATGTACTTAGTTAAAGTCAAAAGATAGTAAATTCTGATATGTGAATGTGATTATGGAAATGGAATGGTAAATAGGTGAGAAGTAACTAACACCGAATCATAGCCCAACTGTTTGATAAGATAGTCACAATGAGAGAAAGGTAAGAATTAAATAATAATCGAAAAGCGAAAAATTTGTAATGATTTTAGGTAGTTTGGGTCGTGACACAATAAGCCATTAGTATTGAAAAAAATCTTGTTCATCATGATAGGACCAAACATGTGGAAATTGATCGTCACTTCATTTTGGAGAAAATTGAAGAAGGAGCCATAAAGTTATTGTATACACCAATATATCTTCAAGTTATAGATATCCTAACCAAGTCACTACCGCAAAAGAACTTTAAGGACTTGAGTTCCAAGCTTGGCACGAACAATATATTTAGCCCTACTTGATTGGTAGTGTAGAATTATTTCATATTGATTTATCTTTTATATATTGATTGTTTTTTACATTAAAGGATTATTATTAATTAGTTTCCTTATCTATAGATAAGATTAGAAATCTGGTTTCCTTTTTCTGGTGGACTTGTTTTCCCACCTTGTATGCATATGTAATTGGATGAAAATCTGTAAGATAATTATTCTTCTATCTATTTCCACATAAAGGAATGGAAAGAAAGGAACGTAAAGAGAAAGAAATGACAGGAAAGGAAAAGGTACATGTACCCCTTGTTTTAATAGTTAAAATTAATAAAGAAAATGAAATGAAAGTAATACTAACAACTTTTGTTTAGTTAAGCAGTGAAAAATAAAAGAAATTATTTATTATAATTTTTTTCAATAATAGTCTATTTTGTTTTAAATTTTATAATAAAATAAGGTTAAATTTTTGTGAACGATTTTCACTTACAATTTATATTCGATTAACCCATTTTCAATTCGATGAATTATGATATGGTTGGGCTATGACTCGATGTTAGTCAATCACTCATCATTTATTCAAATTCTCTATATGCTTTATAAGACTACAATCATAATCCAAAACTTCAACTACAAATATACATTCTTATATCTACACTCAAAATGTATTTACATCCCACATGTTTACAAATTTACATTACTATGCAAAGTACACTTTAGATACGAAAGTTGCACATAAGTGTACCTTATACCAAAATGGAGCTGTGGCGACAATTAAGATAGGAATACCACAGAGCCACTCTACTGAAGATACTCTGTAGAGGAAAAGAAAGGGGTGAGCTAACATGCTCAGTAAGGAATTTCATGTAGGCAGTAGATTACTATATAATCTACTTGCTTATAATGCAAGCCATGCCAATAGTAAAACGTTTAACTCTCGATGAAAATACGATAACACTAAACTTATTTTACGATATCTTAGACTTCACATGTAAAACACTTTACGGTAAATACATTGGAAACACTTTTCAATATCATTACACTTCAATTTCTAATAAGACACTATCAGTTTAATTTAACTCAATATGATGCATTCAATAAACATTTCACTATCAATAACAATATCAAGGGAGACCAGGCAGGTGAAACGATGAAAGATAAACGTATGGCCATAGTCAGAGATCCCAAGTATCGCTGATCAGGTGTGCAAGGGTATCAAGTGCCTAGGGTGGTGGGTCAATCCAATCCCATCGGCCAATCAATACACTTTTCACTGTCACTAGTCCGAGGACTAAGCCAGATACAACGTACTCCATGTGCGTCCACACGGTACAACGTACTCCGTGGAACCTAATTTGATACACTATGCTTTAGGGTACCTGAGTGTAGGCAAGATTTACCACCTCAGCATCACTGTCAACCGATGCCTTTCTCATAGTTCGGTGTGAGCCTTGAGTGTAACACTCAATCAACACCCTGCTCAAGCACGATTTACACTTATAAAATTAATTGGTGGCTCGATGGCGTTGAAAATAGTTCAAAAATCAAAGTTTTGTATGCAAAACGGTGCAAAATAGAAGTAAGGGTGGGACTTCCCTAGAGGTCAGCCATCCATGGGATTTCCCCCACCTGAACACGCTTAACTTTGAAACGCGTGCCATTTTATGCAGTCAATAAAAATCTGAGCCAACCTATCCTATATCAATTATAAACGGTAGTAAACGATAAAACACTATATGTATGCTTTCCATGCAGTAATGTGATATTCATGGATTTTCTAGTCTAATTTAGACTGTACTAACTAGTCAATGTGATTGGGCTCCAAACACAGAATTTAATATCCCTATGGGTTTTACAGTTCTTATCTAGCTACGATTAGCAATACCTGTACATATAGTAATCTCTAAAGCTTACAAAAAATCTCTTACCTTATTGTAAACCAGTTGTGTACTTATTCTTGTACCCTTGGTCAACCGATCAACTGGGCCCCAGTATCACCTCTTTGAGCTGCAATTAATCACCAATCACTTATTAATACTTCTCTTAATCATGTATACAACTTATCTAAGCTTCAATTAAAGTTTTGGGCCTAAAAATTCATATTGGGCCTTATTGCTCTTTAATGGGTCCAATTGTATCTTAAGCCCAATTCAACCTCCCAATTTATTCCATTAAGACCCATTTAGCTATTTAAGCCTAATTACAAAATGCGGGTCATCCATTGGGCCCATTAACTAGCTTGGGTCGATTGCTTTATAAGTTTGGCCCATTAATTCCTTTTGGTTGAATACATGGTAGTCATGGCTACCATTGTGAGATCTGAGAATTTTAGACATATTTTAATTATGTAATATGAACTTGAAGTGTAATTTATTAAGCTGAGTGAAATGTATAAGTAACGAATGAGAAATAATTAAACTAGTGAATTGTGAAAATTATATTTGGAGATTTATATGTTAAGTGTTTAAACCAAAGTGTAAACCTATGAGGTCAGATCGATCTTAGAGAAGGAAAATCGATCTGGTGGGCTAAAAATGACAAGGAATGAGGAGTTTAGGCTAGCAGATCGATCTCTTTATGATTCTGTAATGAAAAGATCAATCTCATGAGGAAATGATCGATCTCAAAATGTTTCTATTTAGGAGAAGATCGATCTCCTCAAGGAGCAGATCGATCTCATAAAGCCATGAAGAGATCGATCTCACCCCTCGACAGATCGATCTCCTGGGCATAAAATTACCCCAAATCGTCCCCATGCAGATCGATCTCATCAAGAACCAGATCGATCTCCTACCCTCAGTCTATATAAAGACCCCTTTGTTTTTCCTGAAAATCAATCTCTCTCTCCCCAAAATTGCCATTTTTGAACCCTAACTTTCTCTCTCCTCAAAAACACCAATTTTCGTCCAAATCAAGAGTTGTTGCAAGACGAAAAGTTGTTACCCACCCAAAGGAGAACAACATAATTAGAAATCGAAAGACGAATCGAATCGAGGTGTGAGTTGAGCACTCCACAAGTTTGGGTAATTTTCTAAACTTTGCTCTTTGATTTTTGAAGTGATTTTTGGTGAATGTGAACATGGGTATTATGCTAAAATAGCTAGGAGATGGTTAGAGATTGATGAAACTATGATGCAGTTGGAGAAAATATGAGATTAAGTAATTTTTAAAAATTTTGGGATTTTGACTATAAATTGGAAATTGAGCCAATGTGGTGAAGTTAGCGTAGAATATGGTATGAGAGATGTAGAATGTTGAAATGTTGTAGACGAGAATGTTAGTTGTGATAGGGTTATGAGAAAAATAGGATGATTGAGAGATTTATGGAAATATGAGCAAAGATATGCTCGATAGTGAAATTGAGTAGATATATTGATATTTTTAACATCGTTTGGATAGCTCGGAAATTCCAGAGTGGAATGCGAGGCTAGTCCGTGATACGGGAGAATGATTGCACTATATGAGGTGTAAAGAGGTAAGGAAAAACTAAACTTATTTGTGTATATATTTTGTGATAACATTGTAGCATGATTTTCAACTGAGAAAACAAGCATGTCTCACGTGTTGTGAATGAGAAATGCATACGATTTTATAGCCGGTTGGGGCCCAACCTTTATGAGTTGTAAACTATACGTGAAAACGTTTATGACCATTTTGTGTTTAAAATGAGAAGAGTGTTTTGGGCTCTACGTTAAGGCATACTGAGATTTGAGAAAATGTGTGCGTGGTTTTGCTGGTTGAAGCTCGGTTTTAACAGGTTTTATGTTGAGTTCAAAACAGTTTAAAATGAGTTTTATGATAGAAAACCATTTTAGAGCTTTACATGAAGGCAAAACAGTTTTTATGATAATGGCTATGATTAAGACTTAAGTGTGTCATTTTGAATACACACCGGGCATTGCTCTATTAGCATGTAAGTCCGATATTCCTCCGTTCTGGCAACGTGAGAATCCAAATATGTGGTTGTGCCACGTATAATTGGTGGCTGTGCCACGTGCGAGTCCTAATCTGTGGCTGTGCCACATGAGAATCCTAATTGTGGCTGTGCCACGTGAGAATCCTAATTGTGGCTGTGCCACGTGTAATTGGTGGTTGTGCCACGTGCATTACTATTGCGGTGATTTTCATCACGTTTTAAAGAGAAAAGCCATTATCGCATCTTGATTTCTACATGCTTGTAACTGTGATTTGTACTGAGTATGTACTTTCATGTTTTACATGGTGTTTTAATGAGTTCATGCTACATTTTCTATTGAGTTTTCAACTGTGAAACAAATGATTGTGTGTGTAAATCATTAAATTAATAATAAGCCCCTTACCCCCTTACTGAGCAATTTAGAAGCTCACCCTGTTTTCTTTTCCCCCCAGATTTCTTCAAGTGAAAAAGGGTTTCCCTGAGACGTACGGAGTAGTGGCTAGTGGAGGACTTGAGCTCCAGGCCATATATTGTATTTCGAGGTATCATTTATCCTTCCATGTATCTAGACAAATAGTGTAATTACAGACACTTGATGTACAACATTGTATGGGATGTATTAGGATTAATTAACTTGAGATTGAGTAATGTATATGATATAATATATACTATCTAATGATGAGATCCTGAGGTATGATATGCATGATGATGTTTGAAAATGCATAGGAATGCACCCATAAATGTGTGTTGATGAAAATAAAAAGTTTTTAAATAAGCCATATTTTTCGTGTTTCCGGGGCATGACAACCATGCACCACCACGCCTAGCCATCATCACCACCACGCCAATTGTCACTTAAATGCACTTAGGCATTTTGTCAAACACTTGGTATGCATGTCATAAGCTAGTTTTCTAGTTCATTGAGGCATTTTACTGAACACCTCATATGCATGCATGACTAATCTATCTTTTCTTAAATTTTGATCCCATCAACATATTCCATCATCATCTACACGTTATTATCATCACAAAATCACCATCAATTCATCAACATATTCATCATCACTATGTCATACCCATTTAGGCCATGGTGAGTTCACCATAATCGAGGCTATTTTACTATTCAATTCCTACATCAATCTACTCCATAAATTCCCTAGAGTAACATATATTTGATTGGAGGAAAGAAAACTCACCTAGATTAAAGAACTCAAGTTGGTCGAATCTTGTGGGGGACCTTGACCTATCCAAATCAGCTTGGTTGTTGCTGATTTTTGGATATGTTAATCTCCTTACTATGGGGAACAATTTTGCTTAAGACAACTTTTTCTAATTACATTTGCAAGTGAGTGAATTTTAGAGAGAGAAAGCTTGATTTAATGTGTTAATGGTGGCTGTTTTTGGGAGGTTGAAGAAGGCTACGAATTTCCAGGAATTTTTTGGAAATTTATAAGCAATTTGGGCTATATATTTCATTACATTCAACCCATGAAGTGGGCCTATAGTTTATTAGGTTTTAGGCTTTAGTTTGGGCTTAAAACTAGTTCAATTAGGTTTATCTTATGGGCTGTTCGGTTTGGGCCTTCTTAACCAGATTTATTAGGCCCAATTCCTCTCCATTTTGGGCTTAATATATATCTTATATTTGGGCAAAGGTTTGACCCATTAACCATCTTCAAATTCGGCCCATGCTTGGTTAATGCATAATGGGCTTTAACTTTTAACTAGTTAAGCCCAATTAAAAACTAATCCAATTATTAAGTTAAATGGACTGAAAATTGGGTTAACTAACCCGAGGTTAACTTTTTCAAGCTTTAACCATGGTTGGGTTAAGTTTTAACCATGGTTTTGGTCAAAGTCAACATTCAAATTCTGACTTTGACTTGACTTTGAGCTTTGACCACGTTTGACCAAGCTCAATATATCAGATATAGGTTTTCCAATGCATCGAATATTCATCTCTACGTTTTAACAGCTTTCAGGAAGTGAAAATGCTAAAAACAGCTCAAACGATTGATTTTGAGCTCATTTGGTCCTTTTTGGCATTTTCACTACTCCAACATTCTCGGGACCAAACAAAACTAACTTCCCTTCATGACCTACCCTTATTTCGATGTCCTGAGTCCATATTTTCAGTTAGTTTTATCTAATTCCATTTGGTTTACCCCGAGCTCACCATAGCTCACATTTGGGCATTTTAAGGCTTATGAATTTTCAAGCTTGTTTAATTGGACTTGTAATTCAATTATGCCTTCTTATAAATCAATACATCATGAATACATGTTTTCAAGGACGTTTCCTCATAGAAACAGTACAAGAATTCGAGTCTTACAAAATTTGATATTTTATTTTTTAAATTTTTTTTCAAGTTTCCTTTCCTTCTCATTTACCCTAAATCGGGGTATTAAAAAAACTAAGCAAGTCAAGGGAAAGCAAAGGTACTTACTCTTCATCTCTCTCCTTTCATTAGCTAAAATTTTTCCTAAACAAGGGAAAAGTTTTCAACCTTCCCTTTTTACTTAGTTTTACTTTCCTTTCCCTTCCCTACCTCCAACCAAACATATGGTTGAGGAAAAGAGAGAGATTTTCAACACTCCTCCTTTTCCTTTATTATTTTTAAAATCTTACCCAAATAAGAGAAAGTAAGGGAAAAGATTTCATGTCTCCCCTGCTTTCCTTTCTCTTCCCTACCCCAATCCAAACATAGTGTAAAAGATATGATTTTTATTAAGAGTTGTTCTTGAATATTCTTGTTTATACAATCAAAGAGACACTTGTTTAGACAATCATTTTTATACAAATAGATATATATATATATATATAGATATATATATATATATATATATTTATATATATATATATATATATATATATTTGGACAGTTATGTCACAAAGAGATGTTTAATTGGATGATCATGTTTATACTAAAAAAAATATTTGACTATAAATAGAACTCAAAAGTACTTTTCATGTTGATGCCAAAAAGGTTGTAGACTAGTTGATGGTGGATCAACTTCTTCCTCCCTAGATCAACCTACAAATAAACGCCCACTAAGGTTGTTCCTAGTGGGACTTACTTCAATGCCTAAGTTAGTGAGAATGTTTGAAAGGCTTTGGGTGTAAATCAAGAGAGTATAAGAGTGTAAAGAGTGTTCATACTTTTGCTTGTACTTGATATCTTATTTTATAGGATATGATTCTCTTTTTTCCATGCATCACACGTTTCTCATGCACAATGCATGCATGAGTGGATGATTATTTGCAAGGATGAGGATCACTTACTACACCTGTATTGTTTAGTGGGTGAGTGTGTAGTTTTGTCCCACTCATCTTATGTTCCCTATACAGACGAATCGTGGTCAAGTTATAGGGTCTTTTGGCATTAGTTTATAGTCTTTCTTAGGCTGTTGTTTAAAAGGTCCAATGTAGTTGGGCTTACCCAACCATAATTAGGTAGAAACATATTGCCCCCTATCGAGCTTTGATTTCAAAGTGATCTATGCTCATCATAATTTTTCTATTCAGATCACCTTGAATAAAAAAATTATACCGAGCACCAATCTCGTCAAGAAGATTTTGCGCCTTCTATTGTGCTTACCAATCTTAAGTCTTATTTTCGATTAGGCCACACGTTCTTTTACAAACTCTCTGTATTCCCAAATTTTTGGAGAGTTTTTTTTTTTAATTTGAAAATTTTTAAAAATACATGTCAACATTCATCTTTTATGTACCCCTAACAGTTGGTCTTGCAACGTGGTGCAGGCTGATGGTGCAGGCCATAATTAGCATAGTCCCTTGATCCCCACTCATTTCATGTGGTCCACGCCTATCGATGGTGGGTACAGTTGCGTCCTTTCAATTTCGCATTAATCATCTATAAATTTCTTTCTCTTTCAAATGTTGCAGCCATTCTTACTTACTATAGTTTCAAGTCTTTCTCAAGAAATCTTTCTTTCTCTTTTGCTCACTTCTTGTTTTCTACAAATTCTTCATACTCTGAGTGTGCGTTGCCCATCCCTTTATACATTTATCATGTCTGTTAGGAGTCTAGCTGTGTCCAGTACGATGGTCTGTGGTTGGCGGATAGGCATCAATGAAAGGCTAACTAAAGTCGGAGGTTTTAGTTTCAATGATATCATCATTAAAGTCCATCCCAATGGAATTCGGGTTAGGATCCTGGGTAGGGGCTTTTTTTACAAAATGGTCTTAGGTTTCCTTTAAAGCCATTCTTCATCAGCGTGCCAAATGATTTTGGTATACCGCCACCTCAGTTAAACCTTGTTGCCTAGAAAATTCTAGTAGCCTTCTATGTGGGGTGTAGGAAAGAGGATATAGTGCCTACTTTTAGGAAATTTAGGCATTATTATAGACTTAGGCACACAGCTAGATTGGGTTGGTACCTTTTTCAAGCCAAAAAAACTTGGTAGTTATAGATCTTCCTAGCAATTTGAAGAACTGGCATAGTTGTTTCTTGGCTATTTATAGAAGGGCAGGGTTTAGGGTTGACATTACCTGACGTATAGTGAGCCATAGGACAAACCTATCATTCGAACTGAATAGGACAGAGCAAGTCCTTGCAAGTAGGATAGAGCAGGTGCAAGTTAAAATGTTGTAAATGACATCACTTTTGTGTCTAAATACTGCCTAGACTTATCCCCTTAGGGTCCTTGTTTCCCTTGTCTCCTCATTATTGGAACATCCCACTCACCGTACCTTCTAGTGGTGCTTAAACGAATGAGTCTGGTTGGCAAATTAGTTTAGCTGGCCATGTTCTTAGCAGCGAGAGCTCAGATGAGTCAGAAGGCGAGGCGAGCCTCAAGGTATTTTTCTAACTTTTCTAACTATTTTTTACCCTTGGTATACTTTCTGATTCACTAATCTTCTTCTTCTTCTTTTTTCTTTTCAGAAATAAGAAGGTTCAACGTTGCTAACCTGAGAAACAGGAGTCCCAGTCAACCATCTGGTGATAGTGACCGGGACCGTGGTCATGTACTAGTATGCATTAAATTAGTGCTCCTCCAACTTGCAGAGGTTCCTCCCCCTTCAATTACACCCGAAGTTGCAAAAGAAATTACCGTTACTACTGTTGTTGGAAAACAAAGGCCAATTCCTAATGGTGGTCATGCTTTTGAAGATTCCGCTATTGCATGACCAAGAGTTAACGGATCTGTTGAAGAGGGACATTCTAGTGCTGGTTTTGTCTTCCGACAAGTAGTCTTCGAGACAGAACTCCTAGTTTGCCATAGGCTGTTTGCTCTCATAGTAGATTACGAGATTTTGGTCGCCAACCTTAAATATGCTCTCCACTTCACACAATACATGGTTCCCTTGCGTGCTCGTCGGTTTCTTTTGAACTTACCTTTTTTATTTTCTAAAGTTTATGTATCATTTTTGATTTCCTAGCCAAGTTACATCCTTATGGAAGATGATGGTTCGTATGACTGCGTTCAACTATCAGATTGCTCACCAGACCCATAATTTAAAAGGCATACTAGATAATGCCCAAACGAAAATGTAAGTCCATAGCTCCCAGGGCCCAAATGGAAAGGCTTAAAAACATCTAAAGGCAAGAAGGCTGCTGCCTTAGTAGAAAAAGCTATTGCTTCAGAGGCAAAGGATAAAGCTGGCACACCTAGAGTCTTTGAAGTCTGAGCCTGACCGAGTTGTAACTACTCTAAAGAGGAAGTTTCAAGCTTGTTGCAGATTACTCTATATATTCTAAAGTAGATGAAAATTGGTGAAGGCAGAGGTATACTTGGCAGGCAGAGGTGGTAAATGGGCGAGATTGGTTCGAATTGCATTTAAATTTGAGTTTTTTAGGGTTTGGATATTTTTGGATTTAGAGTTTTTTAGGTTAGGGCATATTCGGTTTTGAATTTTTTTTGTTCGAATTTTTTCGAATTTAGTCTAGTTTTGAGTTTAATCTAGTTTGAATCAGATGAATTTAGCAAATCGATTTCAAATTATTTTGAAATTTTATAAATTTTGAACATTTTTTTTTAAATTTTAAATATAATAATTAATTTAATTTTTATATGATTTTAAAATTTAATAAATATTACAAATTTTTACATTTTAATATTTATTACTTGACAAAAATTGTTTACTTTTTTTTAAATTCCTACAATATTTGCTATAAAATAGTAGATATAATTATATTCATCAATTAACAAAATATATTATATATAGATATATATGAAAAGAAAAGTACCAATTATCATTTACCAAAAAAACACTTAATATAAATAATTGATCAACTAATTAGCTCGATTTTATTTCTAATTTATTTGTACATAAATTATAATATTAATACGATAACCATTTATACTTTTATGGAGAATTGAACTATGGCCAAAAACATCAATAACTAAATGTCTTACCAAGTAAACCATTATTTTGTACTAATATAATATATTATGAAAATTAATTTATATTTTAAAACAAATTAATATTTTAATAAATTTTCCAGAAAATAAATTAATAATATTAAATATGAAATCAAATTAGTGAATTATGGTTAAGATAATAAAATTTTTAAATTGTGAAAATAAAGTACCGAAATTAAGAAAACATTATTATAAATTAAGATACAATTGACAATTCTTTACATCTATAATATTATACTAATAATAATAATAATAATAATAATAATAATAATAATAACACCGTATAAATATAAATGATATTTTATTATAATATATAAAATATAAATCTTATTTCTACTGTAAGAGATTGTATAATTAATTAATCATCTTATATCACTAGCATTGTATCATTGATAAGAGTTCATATTTTATACTTTATACTTTACATTACACAAAGATTTTATAGTTTATTCTATATCAATTATCATGTTATAAGAAATTAAAATAAAATAATATTAACATGCAAATTATTATGATAAGAATAAGATATATTTATTAATTATTTATTTCATATACTTAATTTTAAATCAAATGATGACAATGAATTAAAGATAGAAGACTTGAACTTAATTTTGGAGTTAAGATTATAGTTTTGAAATTTATAATAAAACAGTTTTTCTAAATGATTTGTACAATACCAAATTATAAAATTAATTTAAATTAGAAAGTATATATGATTTGTTTTAAATAACTTATTGTATACACAAATTTCGCATCTAAAAATTTTTAAAATACGAATTAGTGATGAACTTTGATTTTTTATTTGTATGAATGTGGGTACAAATCTCTGTTTTGAATTTTGCACAAGAGAATAATCCCCTGATTCGATCTCCTAGAATAAACTTGTCGAGAGCTTAACGCTTATTAATCTCGATGAAGTTGGAATAAGTGATTGTTGACTCTTGAGTTTGTAGCGGCTTGGTTTATCGTTGAGAGGATAGTCTGTGAGTTATTGTTATTTTGTAAATCTCTTGGCTTTACGATAAGAGCGATGAAGTTGGAATAAGTGATTGTTAGGAGAAACGGCCAAAGACTTGTGGTTCCTTTTGAGTTTATAGTGGCTTGGTTGATCGTCGAAGAGAAGGTTTAATAGCTTCCAACTTCGGAGAATCTGAAGGCTTCAAATTCTCTAAAGAAACTGTGACTTCTCTTCTCTCTGTGTTCTCTCCTCTTAGAGGAAATCTATATTTATAATACTTAGGGGATAGAGAGTTCCAGAAGGAATCAATCACTCTAAGATTTATCTCTAATTAATTTAATTTAATTAGAGATAATATAGATGGTTAATTCCTTCTAACCAATCTATTAAAAAATTATTAATTAATTAAATGTTTAATTTAATTAATTAATAATATTAATTATTTTTTATGCCTGTAAATACCCTCACTTTAAGATAGAGGCGTGCGTATACTAAGTATGAAGTACGTACGAAACTTGAAGTCCATTGACGTCAACAACATGACAGCTGAGATGAAATTCCTTAGAATTTTTTTGATAGCACAACATTTTTTTGTTTTTTGTGCTTCATATATTTTTTTAAATTTGTGTTTATTTTTAAAACAATTTAAGATTAAAAAAATAAATGACAAATTGGTCTTCCAACTTGAATTCTTATGTCGAAATATAAATCGATAAATAGGTACTAACACTTTTATGCAGTAATGTTGAATACAGACATAAGGTATGAATTTTTTTTTTTGTTTTTACATTAATGGAGGCGTCATGTCATCATACTGTTTAAACCACCGTACCATTCTCTACAGCGCTGCACCTCGCTTCTGCTTTGCTTCAAGGGTTCTGTTCTGCTTCAGGATTGATTTTGCTCTCAACTTCTACATTGGCCACGTTAGTGTTCAAATGTTTTACACAGGTTCAAGCCTCTCGGCTACTGCTCTTTATTCTCTCTACAAGTAGTTGTCTTGCATTTTTTCTTTCTTTTATTTCTTTCCTACTTCGTTCTTTCTTCTCGGTTTTTCTATTCTTTTCTCCTCATGCAGCAACGGAGCAGTAGGCGATGGCTTAGAGGTGGTCCGGGAGCAATGGAGCAGCAGCAGAGAAGCGGTGATGATGGGCTGGTTGGGCGCAGATCAACAGCAGCGAGGCTTGGCAGCTGGGACAACGATGTAGCAACAGCAACAAGCGTAGCTTCAGGATGGCACTGGGATGAATCAGCAAAAAGCAGGAGATGTTGGGAAATTATTTGTGTGGGCCTACATATATCAATTTATTGTACATTACAGACTATCTAATCTGTTTTAGTCCATTTAAAAGTGATCAAATAAAGTTATTGGACTTCAGTACATCTCAATTGGTATGGGCTTTACAATGTGTAGAGACCTGATATTTTATTCTATTTTAATAATGGGCCAAAATAGAATAAAATATATTTCAGTTATAAATAGGTTATGGTCCCCAGTCTAAACGTAATTTTTCTCATTCTCATATCCCATCAGTGAGTGAGCTAAGGTTTTCTCTCATAAAGAAAATGTTTAGACTAGAAGACTGCTAACCCCAATCGATCAATTTCAATGGATCCAGGTACGCTTTCGTATTCTAATAAGCTTTGCTCGCACGAGATATTAGATATCATGACATGCATAAGTCATGATGTAACCTCCTGTAGACTGTGTGTCAGCCCAGTGAGGACTGAGGCATGGTATTTTGGACATTCGCTACCATCCATTGCTAAGAGGTATACACATAAAGATTCTTTTTGTATCTAAACAATTGTAAAAGCACAGTAGTCATTTGGTATCGTAATGTGAGGATGTAAAAGTTAGAAAACGTGTCATGTATAACTTAACTGGAAACGAATGACACTTCTTTTGATTTAATTGAGAATGAATGTTGAGTGGTGATTATTATTGACTTACAGCCTAACTGTGTAGTAGTAAAGTTGTTCACGATCGGGTGATGGAAATGGAAAAATGCAAAAAATTTGTAGGGATTTTTAGACGAATTGGATAAAAAGGGGTCGTGACACAGAATGTTTAGCAGATCGATCTGGTCTCATTGGAGATTGATCTGACCTGTTCCATTGCTCAAATAAGAGCATTTTTTGCTCTTCCAGATCGATCTCTCATCCCATGAGATCGATCTCTCATCCCACAAGATCGATCTCTCATTCATATTTTCCAGATTTTACTGCAGTTTTTTTACAGTAAACACACACCAAACTTCACTTATTTTGCTGTCATAGTCATTTTCTCATCCATCCATCTTTAATGCTTGAAAATGACTTCCATTCATACGTTATACACATTAAAACTTGTGTGTATTCTTTGTATATTCAAAGGTATACAATATAAACCCAAATGGAAGTATAAAGTCATTTCATTTTACTTAACCACTCAAAACTCACGATATTCCTATTTCACTCTTGGAATTATCCCTCTTACACTTGTTCTATACTTATAAACTTGCATGTATTCATTCCATACACATTTACAAACTTCACATATGCATTCCTCATGATTTTCATTATTTGAGACTTATATACACATCACAAGTCATGAAGGTTACATATACAAAATTGTGGATCTTACATGCGACGCATGGATCTAGTGACGGTCACGCTCGGATCGACGGCGATAAGGTTGGTTCGACCTCTTCTCTCTTCGATGTCGCTGTCCCATTTCTGTTTCGCCGATTTGCTTCTTCTCCAACGCCGTCAGCAACCGTTCAACCTCCCTTTAGCCAGCGATGACACGGACTTTCCCTCCAGCCGCTGTTTCCTCTCTTCTCCTCTCTTTTTCTCCTCCTCCTTCTCTCTTTCTCTTCAGTTTCGCTCTTTCTTTTCCCTTTTCTGTTTTCTCTCGTCGGCCATCTTTTCCTCGTCGTTTTCTTCGTTCGTTGGTCCCGAGGGTGGCTTCCCCTTTTGGCCACTCGCCTTGGTCTTTTACTCCGACGGCCTTTGCTCTCTCCCTAGCGTTGCTTCTCTTGGTCAGGGATGGGAATCTTGATTCCCTTCTCTGATCCCCTGTGTGTCGCGCGAAACAGAATCGCGCGACACTTTCTCCTTTTTTATTATTATTTTATTATTTTTTATTTTATTACTTATATATTTTTATTGTATATATTATATATATTATTTTTTATTTTTTTAAAATTACATTTTCAAAATAACAAATATATATATTATATTTATTTTTATTATTTTTAAATACATTTTCAATTTAACAATATATATATATATATATTCTTAGAACATATTTTCATTTAAGTTTATTGTCTAATTAAGTACAGAAAATTTTGCAGTGTTTACAACTTAATATAATATTTAATAAATAAAAATAGTAAACAATAAATAATGAGTAAATAAATAAATAAATAAATAATTAAAAAAGAAGAAAGAAAACTAACCTTTCAAAGCCTAGTAGCTTTTAGTATTTCCTATTCATTATTGATTGGTTTTAATGTTTAAAGCACTTCAAATGGCTTAAAAAGTAAAATGTCTCAAAATTAAGTTTTTAATGGCTGATATTACGGTTAACTAACGAAAGAACTAATTTATCCTGCGAGATAGAAAAGTTTGAAGCAGAATGTCCATTTTTTATACTAATGGATTAAAGTTGGATTAAAGTCAAACCTTAGAGACCTAGCTGGAATTTACCCTATAATATAATATTTGTACTTTATACATTATAATAAAATATCATATATATTTATAAATTATAGTATCATATATGCAAAATATCTTAACTTACAATAATTTTTTTTTTAATTTCAATAGTTTATCTTCAAAATTAAAAAAAAAATTATCTTATCTATTAATTTATTTTCTTGCCATATTTATTAAATTATTAGTCTGTTTTATTATATAAATTAATTTATATCTATACAAAATAGTGGTTCATTTGGTAAAATACTTAGTTGAGGTTCAATTCCCCCTACAAGCATAGACGCGTCGTCCACGTGTTAAATGTGTATTCATGTATCCCTGAAATACAGTTTAAATGTGTTAACCATGCACTTATGTAACACAGTTTCTTTAAATGTTTTCCCCGTGTCTTACACGTGTTTAACCGTGCTAAACACGTGAAAATATGAACAATATTGTGTCAAAATTCTTGTTGACTCGACTAAATACGACGACACTTTTTAAAAATAGTACCATTTAATTATGTATTATCCTTAAATATTAGTAAAATTGTCTTAGTTTAATATTTAAAAACGAATTATTTTTTCTAAATTTTTATTTTTTCAAAAATCTTTTTATTTTTTATTTCTTAAGAAAATGGTTGAATTTCAGTTTTATTGGAAATAAATGAGAATCTTTTATTTAAAAAAAATTAACCGAAACATTCCAATGCTCTTGTTGCATTTCGAATAATTTCTTAACCTAGTGGGTTTTTAAGAATCATTACTTACAATTTTTATATAATCTCATCTTTAGAAAATTCACTTTTATTTTGAAATTAATATGAATACATATGATGCAAACATATTATGGACGACGCATATGTATTTTTATTATATTTTTTAAGATTAAACTTTATTTATTTATGTTAAACAAGAATCCACATTACTAAAAAAATAAAACTAAGTATTGCAAATACTCTTTTCTCACCTAGATATTTTTTGGGAATATCTACATGTGATTTCCCTTATTGCTAAAGAATTTTATCAAATATATATCTTTTACATTTTTCATATCAATTATTTTATAAAATTGAACATAAAAAGAAAGAAATAAAAATTATTATATTTAAATAAAATCACTTAAATATGCCAATACTCTAGTAACAATTCAAAAAAAAATTTCAATCCTAATAATTATCAGAGAATCATTATTTATAATTTCTACTAAATCTATCAAAAAAGGTCTTGTTTATTTAAATTAATAACTTACTAATTCATATATTTTGTAAACTTTTTATTAAAAAGAACATATTTTTATATATTTTTAGCTTTGAGCACAAATAAGACTTTTTTTAATTAAAAAATATAATAAGCTAAAAGGAAAATAAATGAAAGACTATACAACAAATAGAAATGAAATGATGTACCTTTTAAAATCGCAAACGGTACCGTTTCTGCCAAAGCCGGCACTTTATCCTTTTCTCTTCTTCATGTTCTCCCATTTCTTTCTCTATCATAGCAAAGCTGCGGCACAGAGTATTCTCACAGGGCAAAGTAGCCACATAAGCAGCGAAGTGGCAGGGGAAGGCAGCAAGCGACACAGCTGTGGGGCAAGGCAGGGCACCAGCAGCAGAGACGCATCAAGCCAGAGCAAGGTAGGAGTAGGGTGTGGCAGTGCAAAACAACAGTGCAGAAGCAGGGTGCAGCGGTGCAAGAACAACTGGGCTGTGCAACGCAGCACCAGAATGGAAGCGAAGAAGTTTGGACAAACGTTGCAGCAGCAACCATTAGTAGCAGGATGAGTAACAAAGTAACCTGGACAGAAATGTTGCAGGAGTAAAGAGCAATAATGCAACAGTAGCTAGGCGGTCAGGCAGCACAACGACTCACACGCAGGAGCTTTGAAATGGCCACACAGCAACCACACAGTAGCAGGAGGGGCGCGTAGTTTCAGGGTGCAGGATAGTCACGCAGTAGTGTAGAAAACAGTTTTTAAAAAATGCAGAAAATATAACAGCCTCACTTTTCTCTCCTTTTTCTTCTTCCCACGTCTCTTTTCTGCCTTGGCTTTCATAGTTGTTTCCAGCCCGCAACATGAGAAAAGAATCAATTTTCCTCCCATATAGGCCCTTGACCAGTGGCTGCCATCATGTGATTCTTTTCCATTTTAGTTTGACAGATTTTTTATAATTTGTTTGTGATTCATTCCCATTTTTCTGATGATTTCTATTTATTTCCTTCCTTTTTTGCAAGCCAATTTCCTTGTTTAACTCTTGTGGGTTTTTGGCCAAGAGGTAAGCTTAGGGTTTACATTTTGCATGGGTTTTCATTGAGTTTTAGGGGGTTTGTATGTGGGTTTACATGTTAGATGGGGTTTGTATAGGGTTCGCATGAAGGTATTAGGAGGGTTAGGATTGGGATGGTTTAGTGTTAAGATGGGGTTTGAGATATTAGGTAGGTTTTAAGGTTTATGGTTAAGGTATTGTTTGAGGTTTTAAGGTTGGGATGGTTTAGTGTTAAGAAAGGTTTTAAGTTTTAGGGTTTAGGGTTTGGATAGGGTTTGAGGTTTTAAGGTTTGGATGGTTTATGGTTAGGATGGGTTTTAGGTTTTAGGGTTAGGATAGGGTTTAAAGTTAATGCATGTTTTAGAGTTAAGGTTGGATTTAGGGTTAAGATTGAACTTTTAGTTCAATACAAGGTGAGTTTCATGTTAGGATAGTTTAGGGTTAAGATAGCTTTTAAGGTTTTAAGATAGAATAGGGTTTAAGGAAGGATAAGGTTTAACATTTAGTGTTAGGGATAGGTTTTTCAATTTAGGGTTAAGATAGGATTTGAGGAAGGTTAAGGTTTAATGTTTAGGGTTAGGATAGATTTTAGGGTTAACGGTTGACTAAGAGGTTGACCTGCTTTCACTTTAGGTATTTTTATGGTTTTATTATATTTTAAAAAATGCCTTGACAAAATTTAGTGTCTATGCATCTCATTTCAACCTTGTTTTTGTAATTTCCTTTAATTTTTATCTCAAAAGGCTCCAAAAACAATAAAACAATAATTTTGACCCAAAAAGCACATGAAACATCAATGGTTCTATGGAACCCAAAATTCAAACTCAAAATCGAGTTTCAATGGCAACTTACAACTAAATCAATAGTGGTTAGAGGCTTCGATGTAATTTCTGCTCTCATACCATTGTTAAAACTAGTCCAAGTCTCAACAAGTCAATAAGACGGAAGTAAATTGTAGTATGCTAATCAAGATGCAAGCGGGAGCTCAATCCCGCAATATTAACTACTCATGGGTCGTCCGCTTCTTACTGGCTGTCTCCAACCTTACATACAATACAAAAAGAGAGAGAGCTGCAGTTTTACATTCCCCTCAAACTGAAATTACGAAATTTATTAAGTCATTTTCATATATATATATATATATATATATATATATATATCTTAACAAATATTAATGCACTGATTTTGGGTTTATACATACATATAATATTTAGATCACATTTAGTCAATATCATACCAACACCACTAGACATGTATTATCAGTATCACGAAAATATTCATTAATTTGATATTAATCAAAATAAAGGTTAGATTAAATTGACTTTACCAATCTACTAAAATATGATAAGTCCAACGCATTTTTCGAGAACTAACTCTTTGAAATACACGAGATTCAATTAGATCTTAAATCAATAAATAGAAATCAAGTTCCCACAATCTAACCATAACACATTCATTCTATCAAGTTAATAAGAGCCAGATCCATTTCAATCAAAAGTGAGAGATGCCACCAATTAAGAAGAAAAAGTCCTACATCAAATTTTCCTCTCTCTGCTACTACAAATCCAATGTCCCTTTTTCTGATGACACCTTATTCCCTGAGAAACACAATAATTTGCATTACCTTTTGGTTTAAGCGTATTGTGAAACTTGAAACTACTTGAACTCTATCACTCTGTTCTGTTGGGTGCAGTATTCTCATTCATAAATCGAAGGACGTGTGTTATTAGGCAGCCTCCGGCCACGAACAAATGAACTGAACAAATGCAAGGCTCTTGATGGTTGTGCATATGGCACCATATGTGCTGCCCCCCTCACCGTGGCAAAGGTCAATAAATTTCCATACTCGGTCACCCAACCTCCAACCTAACCATGAAATAGACCCAAGAAATGTAATTCCTCAAGAAAGGTGTAAACAGTGAAAGCAAACTCTCTAAATTTGATGGCATGCATAAGAACGAACCTGGTGTTTGTGAAACCAAGCTCCATATGGGACTGTAATCTTGAAGTTCAAGTCATGAGCTAGTTCACGGACGAGTGTTCTCGAGCCAAGCAGTGGCACAACAGAATCTTGATCCCCACTGCAAGGATTGGTTCTTACAATTGTATGTTTTAGCAACCATGATATAAATCAAATAGGTAAGATATTTGAAAAGTTTTTTTTTTTTTTTGCCCATTACAATTTGGATCTTACCTGAATATCCAAACTGGAATACCGTTATGGATAATCTTTTTGAGAATAGGAAGGATATTGATGTTCGCATCAGTATCAATGTACCTTAATTGACTGTCCAGTGCAGAAAACAGAAGACAGAAAACATCATTATATCTCGTTTCTTGGCATAAAGGATCATTAGGATTTCTGTTCTCTAAACAGAAAACATGAATTTCTATTGAGAATTTTCACAAGATGAGAAGTGGATGATGAATTCTCTTACCTACTGCACATACTCCAAGGATAGGCTAAGTTAGTGCGATTGGCATGAAGTGCCATCTGAACCTCAGGGAGGTTAAGGTAGAAATGCCTTTCGTATGTCATACATACATCAACCCCAACACTTATCTTGGTAGCCTGCATTGCATATATTAGAATAAAATTCAACAAGGAAAACAAAAACAAAACAAAAATGGGAAATAAAAGGAAAGCAAATCGAGGGAAGATAAAAATATACCAGCTTCCGCAATCTCAACTCTTGTTCTACAATAGATGGGTAGCAAACATCTAGGATAACATCATAATTGTTTATATATTTACCAACAATGCGGTTTGCTTCAGCCAAGGCCTGGTTACACGACTGGGATACATTATTAGGACTATCAAAGACATAGTCATCAAAATCACATTCATTCATGATGGTAAGGCCAATTTCATCAGAAATCAACCCGTGCGACCAAAAGAATTCATATGTTGCAGGAACATCCCGATCAGGTCTGAGAAGGGGATTCCCAATCTAAATCAGAAGAATGCAATGTGAAATTGTTAAGCAAATCATTTTTTTTCATTTTTGTCTCTTATCAAAGACGATAGGTAAATAACGTAGTGCACGTGTTCTTACAGCAACTCCTTTGATATTAAACTTATAGTCAGCTGAATGTGCATTATGATCCAGTAGAACATCAGCCAACTGTGGAATGTAATGTCCTGTATTGCAACATTATATCATATAATAAAACTGTAAAACCAATAAATTAAGGTAAAAGAAGCAAAGGTAGTGTGTTTATCTTTCAAAGCCAAAGAAATCTATACTCACATATGTAATATTCTAATTGGATATAATAAAAGACTTGGATATATAGGACATAAATTTTTGTTACTGCAATCGATTTCTATGTGGAAACATGTAGTTTAGACAGGCACCTTCCGCAGCTTTTCTATAAACAATTAAACATTTCTCTTGGGAACAATAAAGTGGCAGATTTTGTATACAACTGTGATGATGACTGGAACTGGAACTACCTAAGAACGGTATAACTGATTCCTCTTATTTTTCATTTTCAGAACTTCTGTCAAATCTCAAAATAGAGAAGAAGTTATGCATTTGAACAAACATTCCTCCAATTATAACAAAACTAGAACTCAAAGTTCTTTGCGAAGGCAAACCTGCATAACTTTCTCCTGTGAGGAACAATTCTCTGGACCTGAATTCTGGGAACTTCTCGTACCATTTCATCATAAAAATATGCATATCCTTGGCTGCCAAGAACAAGATTGATTTGCTACCAAAACTTATCCTAAAATCAGTTGAACAGAAATTTATTCGGTTTGAATCTAGCTACATTACCAGTGGAAGCATCCCCACGAGTATAATCTGAAGAAGTATTTGAGTACGACCAACCTACACCGGCAGGGGACTCAACAAACAGGAGATTTGAAGCTATTAAGAAAACAAAAGGTGGACAGACGAAGAAAGTGAGAAAAAACACAAATAAGTCATAATTTGAACATGTTTATAATCAATACTGAAACTCGTTGCATTTAAACGCTGTAGACATATTTTATACCTTTATTCCATGACATTGAATTTCTTCGAAGGCTTCGGCCATCACCTTTAGGATAAAATGGACCCAATTCTGTAAAAGCGCCCCCACCAATGGAGGAGCACCCCGGCCCTGAAATGGAATTTGAAGATAAGTATGTAAACAGAATTATCTCTGTCTCCAAGAGCACAGCATCTCATCAACCCATCTTAATACATTTGAAAGAGTGCAAATAAAAAGAAAATAGAGAGACCAACAAAGGCATCAACTGCAAATGAAAGTTAGAACTAGAACCATGTGAAAGAAGAAAGAATGAAAGTACTCATTAACAGACCACCATGCCACATATTTCGCATTAATTAAAACTCATAATTCACTCGATAAAACAATTCATGTTCAAGAAGAGCAAACCAACCTCCATTGAGCCAAAGAGTGAGGGGCTTCTTGTCAGGGTCCTTGTCAGCTTCAACAAAGTAATAAAACAAGCTTCTCCCAGCCTTTTCATCCACATCCACATACCCAGCATACTGCTTAAAGCCAACTTCTGGCTGACCAGGCAATTTCACAACCAGATCCTCAGCTGGATGCCCTTTCACTCCAAACACCACCAAGCCTATCAGCAATGCAATACTCAACAAAAACCCAGCAATTTTGTTCGAGCTACCCATCTCAAAATACCCTTTATTGTTACACAGAAGAATTTCAACTCAGAACACTATACATATAAAGTCAGGAGACACCCAAGGAAACCAAAATATTTATAATAAAGTCATGAAAAAGAAGCAACAATTACATTAACTATGATGTTAATGATTACAGAAGCAATAGCTTTAATTTATCCCAAAAAATACACTAGAAACTAATTCTGTTGCATATACTTACAACTAGCACGTGATTTCTGGGGGTTGCTTCAGCAAAAAGGTAATCTACAATACGATTGTATATTATATTTTATATAGCTTTTGTAGTTCAAAAGAGATCTGGTATGTGTACAATATCGGAAACTTGCCACAATGAGATTTCTAGACGTTAGAGTTCTGGAAGTATCAAATATCAACAGAGTTGCAGTTGCTGTCAAGTTGTGATTCTTCCTTGTTACCGTTTACTACCCTAGTAGCCTCTGTTTTACTATTGTAATACTACTTCTAATGTTTGTACTATAGGGAAAAAAAAACCATGCAAAATCTATAATAATAATAATAATAATAATAATTATTATTAGAGCATTGCTAATTCGGTATTAGTGTTACATTTATTATCACATTTAGTCCAAAATTGATTAAGGATTAAGGATTATTATTTATGTTTATTTATACACATTATTGGGTAATAAATATTGTATTCGTTTTAAAATTTTCTTAAAATAAAATTAAAGATGATTAAATTTTTTTAAAATTATATTTAAAGGATTATTTTTAGTTTATTAAATTTTAAATACAATACATTAATTATATATTTATGCTCTAAAAATTACCTTAACCAATGACATTAAGCATAAATTAACATTTTTTTTATATTTTTCTGAATGTGTATCTAAAATCTTTAAAATTATTATGGAAAACATCTTATCTCAATATATTAAAATTTATCTAATTAATATCAGTTATCACATTATTTTAAAGAAAGCTCAAAGGAAACTCTTTCACAAAATCATTGTTATATAAAAAATTATTATTCAACGAACTATCAATTGAGTTTTTTTATTTTTATAAGTAAAATTAAGATAATAATATATACATAACATATTATTATTTATTTATTTATTTATTAATATTATTAAAATATTATGTATTAGCATTGTATTTTTACATGTGAAATAAAAAAAAACCTTTACAAATATAATGAATATATATATATATATATATATATATATATATATATATATAAACCTACTCGGCATCGTTAAAGGCAAAGGGATAAAAAAAAAGGATTATCATAAAAATAAAAATAAATTAAAAAATAAAAATGGGTAAAAAGTTTAAAATTTTTTGCAGTCAATAAGTCAAAGGTAAGGTCTCCATTTCGGCTGAACTTCTGGCGCTCCGTGCAAGTTGAGTTAAGATTTGTTTCCGCTTGTAGATGTGGACAGTGTATTGCACGGACCAATGATTGAGGAGAGGTTTGTGGAATCTCCGTAGGGGGCTTTCTATTTTTTTTAGAAAACCTAGGCAAATCCTTTTGACATAGAAAATCACGAGTAAAGCAGCCGTCCTCAAATTTTACTGACCTTTCTTCTTCTTTTTTTTTTAATGTTTCTTCCACAGGCTTCTCAATCAAAAAACACGCGCCTCATTTAAAAGCCGGAGCCCAAGGATAGATGTCACGCGCACAGCTAAAATCATACGGGAATAATATAGGTGATAAATGGATGAGTTCGAACGGATTTAATTCAAACTATTTTTAAGTTTAGACTATTTTAAGTTTAATATTATTGAATTTGAATTTTTTAAGTTTGGATATTATTGAGCTCGAGGTATTTTTGGTTTGAGCTTATTTCAGATATGGTTATTTTTAGATTCAATTCCAATTCCAGTCAGGTAAATTTAATTAATCGATATCAAATTATTATGAAATTTTATAAGTTATGAATATTTTTTTTAAAATATAAATATAATAATTAATTTAATTTTTATATAATTTTAAAATTTAATAAACATTTATATAAATATAAATTTATACAGTTTAATATTTATTATTTTACAAAAATTATTTACTTTTCTAATTTCCTACAATATTTACCATAAAATAGTAAATATAATTATATTCATTAATTGTAAAATATATTATACCTAGATATTATGAAAAGAAAAATATCAATTATCATTAACAAAAAAATACTTATTATGAATAATAGGTCACAATTAGCTCAATTTTATTTCTAATTTTTTTTATTTGTACATAAATCATAATATTAACATTATTTCATTAAATATTATTATATACACTGCTCAATCAAATGTCTCATTAAAAATTTAAAATGTTGAATTAAAAGAGTTATATACACCAATTAACATTATATTTTTAACTTTTGATATAATCATATCTGTAATACCTGAAAATCTACAGTGTAATCTTTATGATTCAGTATTGTGAACATTAGTAATATATTATTGGAATTATAAGAGAAATGATTATTAAATTACAAGTGTAATTGAAATGCAAAGTGCTCATGAAAGCATAAAAATGCCAAGTATGAGCTATAGCGAGTTCAGGCTAAACCAAAGGGATTCAGACAATTCTAACTGAAGATGAGAATTTTAAACATCAAAATATAGAGGGTTTAAGAAGGAAAGTCGGTTTGGTTTGGTCCCGATAATGTTGAAGTGATGAAAACGCCAAAAAGACCCGAAATTCGGTGTCATTTCCTTAAGAACTTGTCATGATATAAATGGACTCAGGAGATCTTGATCAATAAAGAAGAAATAATTGAATTTCAAGTCCAATTAATTAAGATATAAAATTACTTAGATAACA
The DNA here is from genome assembly GCA_033439115.1 of Firmiana major. NCBI lineage: Eukaryota > Viridiplantae > Streptophyta > Magnoliopsida > Malvales > Malvaceae > Firmiana > Firmiana major. The sequence continues at coordinate 7,330,939 of CM065909.1, forward strand.
TGAAATTTTTTTTTTCACTTCGAGAAATTATCTCGAAATTATGGAGAAATAATTCCGGCAAAATAAAAATAAAAATAAAATAAAATAAAATATAAATATAAATATAAATATAAATATAAATATAAATATAAATATAAATAAATGATAATAAAATAAAATAAAATAAAATAAATATATATATTTAATTGATTAAATATATATATGTATGTGTTATTGGTATAAAGATATTTTGTTAAATAATAATATTTTATTATTAGATATTTTTAGTAGTACATCTATAATATAATATAATATAATATAATATAATATAATATAATATAATATAATATAATATATTTTATATATATAATGAAAAAAGAAGAAGAGAAGAAACGAAAAAAAAAAAAAGGGAAACTGAAAACGCAGAAGAAGAGAAACCGAATGAGAAGGGAAGAGGAGAAGAGAGGAAGGAGAGAAGGGAGGAGGAGCGGCGCCGGCGCAGGGGAAGAACCAGACGTGACGTCGTCGGCCAGGAGAAGTTAGCGGCGAGGTCACCGGCCGAGAGAAAACAAAGATCGATGGAAAAAAAATGGGTATGACGTCGGAAGAGAAAGGGTTGAACCGGCCTCATCACTGCCGACCTAGGTGAGGCCACCACCAAATCCCTGCTTCGCGTGGCCATACGAACCAGCTGGAAGTGGAAGCCGGTGAAGAACTGGCCGGCAGAGGCTCGAACGGCGAGGGGAAGACTGAACCGATACAGATCGGTTCAGTGAAATGAGTAGGTGCTGAACCGGACCGGCCTGTTCAACCAAAAAAAGAATAAAAAAGAGGAAAAATGAAAAAAATTCGATGTTGCATTGGGTTTAAAGACAAGTCGGTAAGCGATTGGAATTCATTGTTTTAAATTTTAGAAAAGTTACTTGAATTTATATTTGACTGGAATTGACCCGATTTAATTATATAAATGTATAGAGCGACAATTGGTGACAAACAAGAGTTCGAGTCAGCCTCGATTTGAGTGCTATCATGGAATCTCGGATAAGTGAACCTCACTTAATACAATTTGTATAATTATGTGCGTTAGAAATTCATCGAATAAGTTATGGATTAATTCCGTATAAAATGATTTATGTTTTGGAATTTAAAATCGATTGTCGTGAATAATAGTATGAACTATCCAAAAAAAGATTAGAAAAGGCTTAAGACGACCTAATAAGTATTAATGGGCTTAATGAGCCCAATGAGCTCTAAATGAAGTGAATAGTAAGTTAAATCAGCTTAAAATTGGTTAAGGCTCATTAAGGTGCAATAAGGCTCAATAAGAGTAAACGGACTCAATACTTTAAATTAAGCCCAATAAAGGTGAAATAATGATGAATGTATCGTAATTAACCTTATATATGGTTATACGCAGCTCCAGAGAGTTGATTGGGAGCAAATCAAATTGAGTAGAATTCTCAACGTTGGAAAAGTCAGACTGTACAAAGAATTGAGGTAAGAGAATTTTGTGAGTAGCTAGAGATAGCTACATGTAATTTCGTCAGGTTTTAGATACATTCAAATAGTCTAGGGATTCTAAAAATAAGATAAAAATTTTAGCGCCCCGTGATGGGCAAATGACTATTTTACCCCTATTAAGGGTAAATTACTATTTTACCCATATTGAGAGAAATTTCACTAAAGTATGGTGAAGGCATGACATACATGAAATGCATGATTTAAGTGGTTTTTACTGCTTTTTAACAAAACAAATTGATATGTTGACCAATGTTTGCATAAATTGCATAACAGCACTTCGTAGGTGCTATTTTTAAATTTGAAAGAAAACTCTCTGGAAAATGAGCCGCCTATCAGATCTATGTGAAAACAGACGGTGCTGGAGCGTTACTCACATCGAATCTGAAGTTTGTGGTTGTGCATGAAATGTGCTGGAGCGATCGCTCGCACAAATTTTATTATTGTCATTTGCATGAAATGTGTTAAAGCCTTGCTTGTACCATGTTTTGATTTAATCTGATTTAATATGCCTAAAAGCATGCTGGAGCTTAGCTCGCACGAGATTTTCATATGACCTTGCATAAAAGTCGTACGAGAGCCTTGCTCGTACGTGATTTAAATTGATTTGATATACATAACACCGTGCTGGAGCGTTGCTCGCACGAGGTTTTGATTTATTATACGTGAAACCGTGCTGGAGTATAACTCGCACGAGATTTTAATATCATGATCTGTATGGAGTAGTGCTGGGAGCTTTACTCGAACTGGACTCTGTTGACATGCATATGGTCGTGCTAATTGCCTTGTGTAGACTGTGTGTCACACGGATGAGATGCTCGCACGTGCATTTTGAGATGTGGATGAGGGATTGATATGATATGGAGTCCACGGAGTACGTTGTATCGTGCACGTAGCACGAAGTATGCTGTACCGTGCAGTCTTCAGACTATTCATGAGTAAGACGGGCCTCGGAGTCCGACCACCCGGTCTTTGATATAGATTGGCTTGCAGATGAGGAATTGACCCACCTCCCGTTGCTAGCAGTGATGCCTCACACACTTGGATCCGTGTAGCCGGGATCACAGAGTAGGATATGGCCATAGTCTAGTATGTTACCCGATACTTGCCTAATCTCACATGATATAAATGTTGATTTAAGCTTGTTTCTATGGTTTATATGATTGCATGTTTTACATGGTTTTGTGGATCAGGATAGCCCAAGGGATGAGTTGAGTCCTGATAAGGATTTTAATTTATTTTAAAGGATCAGGATAACCCGAGGGATGGGTTGAGTCCTGATGTATGATTTTAATGCTTTTGGTGAAAACTATGATTTTAATTGCAATTTGAGCATGAGTTGTATTATTTCCATAAGTTCAAAGGATTAAATGATTTTTGCTGCATAGATTATGCATGTTTCTGTATTTAATATTTTTAAATAGAAAAGAATGGATTTAAGTTTTAAAGGAAAAGAATAGATTCAAGTTTTAAATGAAAAGAATGGATTTAAGGGCATGGCATTATGATCATGTAGATAGCGTAGTTACCTATTTGCTTGCATAATTGCCTTACTGAAATTGTTTTTCTCACCCTTCCACTTCTCCCCTATACAGAGCATTTCCAGTTGATTGATAGCTGCTGAAGCCTTATATTTTGGTATTCGCTGCCTCCCATCACTCGAAAAGGTATACACGTGTATATTTCGTATCTGAATAACGTGATAACACAGTACTGTGAATGGATGTAACTTTTGGGGATGTAGATTTAAGTAAATACATTTATAAGAAGTTTGTATTTACAATTTAACTCTGATGCATGGTATTAACTTAAATGGATGAGAAGAAAAGATAAGTAACAGTAAGGGACTAATATTGACTCACAGCCCAACAGTTTAGTAGGATGGTCAGATAGGGAAAGGAAAAAAAATTGTAGTGATTTTAGGTAAGACGGGTCGTGATAGATTTATTAGTATCAAAGCAGTGTTGGTCTAATGTGAGCCAGTGTTAGAGGTTAGAAAAGTTTACATCCCCTTTTTACTGTGCTATTTCATATACAATTGTATATATCGCGATGGAATCGTAGCTAGGAAACTGATTTTGAATGCAGGAATTTAGTTATAATGGCTAACAGCAGCAGAGGAAGAAGGGTGAGAGCACGAGCTAGAGGCCATAGAGGTAGGTCTGTAATGCTCGTAATTTCACACGTATTAATAAAGATATGATGTATATGTACGTTGTTACAAAAATAGCTTGAGAAGCTATGATGTATGTATATGTATTGTTATATGAGTATAAATGATAAGAGGATGTAAAGATTTTGAAAATTTAATGAAACATCCATGATTCTAAGTAGTGTGCACAAGTTTTATTACCTATGAACTATATGGAATGGATACCATTGTATGTTAATTGTGCACAGATTGTAAATTGAGGTATGGACCAAATGAGGGTGAGTATGCAGTTGGAAATCTGCAGAAAAACTATAGAAAAGAGGGTGCAGGGGATGAGAGATCGATCTCCTCTCTTAAAATGCCTAAGAATCAGTTCAAGGGAGAGGGCAGATCGATCTCATGGGAAGACAGATCGATCTCCTTAAGTCTCTGCCTGGAAGGAATCGATCTTTCATAGGCACAGATCGATCTCCTTAACTCTCGGCTTGGAAGAGATCGATCTCCTCTAAGCGACAGATCGATCTCATCAAGAAAATAGATCGATCTGGTAGTAGTTACGTTTGGTAAAAAAGACTACCAAACCTGCAGAGATCGATCTCCACAAGGGCCAGATCGATCTCGTGTCTCTGCATCTATAAAAGGAGCACGAGATTTGGACTGAAAATCAGATTTTCCACCCACCAAACCCGCTCCTTTCCATTTCTCTCAAGAAATCGAGCTTTCTCACTCTAAAAATCACTACATTCCAGCTAGAATCTGAAGAAGCTCAAGAAGGAAAAGTTGTTCCTTGAAGTAAGGAGGACAACATACCCAAAAATCACACATTGGTTTGACCAAGAGAATGAGTTTTGGCTACCACAAGTTTGGGATAAGGGAACGGCTAAGCTAGGTAAGCTCTTCAACTTTCAAGCTTTAAATATGGATTTCTAGACATTTTGTGGGTTGAATGGTATGTGAAATATTGTTAGTAATGATGACTGTAGTGATGAGTGAGTAATATTAAGAGGGATTTACAAAGAGGAAATCCATGGAAAAGTGATGAAAAGCTTAAGAGATGATAAAATGATATTAGTGGGAACGTGAAATGTGATTTAAAGGTTTGAGGAGTATGAATAGATAAGTAAATGACAACGTGTATGTTTAGAAGAAGGAAAAGAAAATAACTTAATGATTTATACGTGTAGATTGAAATACGTGGAACACGATTAACTCGGATCGTGAACGGATCAAACGAGACGAAAGAAATACGAGCGCAATTCTAGGTAAGGGACTGTATGTTAGCGATAGAGATATTCGTACGTATTTTACAACGATTTTGATAGTTATGACGCTAGTGATAGCATATTAGGTTATTGAGCTATGAAATGATATGAGATCAAAAAAGTGTATTATGGTATGTATATATTGTGAAAATGGGATAAGGTAAGGAAATAGCATGATATGCATGTTTTGATGCTTTCTCAACTATGTGTATATTTTGAAATTGAGAAATGATGATGGGTAGGTTGGCTAGCTTTGCATGTTTTAGCATGGGACGACATGCTACGTAAATGGACATGTTTTGAGTTTTTAAAAGAGAAAATAGCCACCTATCGGATTTGAGATGTGAATTGGTGTCTGGAGCATGAGCTCACTGACACACCCGAAGGGTATTACCGCAAGTGCACGGGTCGTACAAGTAATAATGAGATTTTGAGTCCCGAGTTATCGTCCCTCAGAGAAGTTGGTTAGTCTAATTAACTACCGGTTAATCTTACCCTAAGTATATCCTAGCAAATTATGAAATTTTGATAGGTGATCTACTAAGTCTAAAATTAAAATTACTGGAAAGCAATAAAATAATAAAAACTAAATAAAACCGAGCAAAATTACTTACAGTGCTCCACGCAATTAAAATAAAAAACCTACAAAAGAAATTAAAACACTTAAAACTAATTAATGCAAATAAAATGCAAATATGAAAATAACAAAGCGAGATTAATTAAACTACAATTAAACTAACCTAAAATGCAATTAAACTACTTAATTAAAATGCAATTTAAACTAAACTAAAACTTAATAAAAATAAAGACTAAATTAAAATTAAAAATGTGTGAAACACATTTAATCTAGATTAAATCTAAAGGTAACTTGTAAAATGCTAAACTAAAATTAAATCCTAAAACATAAAATATAAAATTAACTATTAACTAAAAATTAAGACAAAATTAAATTAACAAATTAAAACACTAGAACTAATCTAAATTGACAACTAACAACTATCCTAAACTAACAACTGATTAAACTATACTAAAAATGCAAGAAAAATGGATTAATCCAAGAGTTGAATGCCAAACAAAGCCTTAGATTTAAATCAACCAATAAATCCCTCCAAACACTGTTCAAGCTTCATTTCATTTTCTGGTTTCCAGGTGTGGTCTCGGTTTATCCTCTGGTCCAGGCTGTTGTCTTCTGTTCTAGATACTATTGTCGGTTCCTCCAAGTATTCACAGTTTGCTTGTGTCTTGCTGTCTGCTGCTCCAGACGACAACCAGCTAGCATTCTCGGCTCTGTCCTGCTGTTTCATGCTGCACTTTCTGACCTCGTCGCTGCCTGTCCAAATCTACTCTACATATCCTCAGCTTCTGCAAGTGATGTCTGCTACAGGTGTTGCTGTCCTAGTGATTGAAGAAAAGTGGGATGCAGCAGCTGGAGCTAAATCACCCAGCACGGTACCATCTAATCGTGTACCAAATATCCCGGTGTCAGTTCCTGCTACCAGCTTTTGCGTTGTTCTTCTGCAATGGCTTCGATTCACAACCAGCTTGCAGGATCTGTCTACCTTGCAACAGAACGGGATGCACATAGTACAGAGGAAATATCATCATGGACACCGTTACAAGAGAAACATCATCATGAACAGTAATGGAACCATATGACAGGGGAAAACAGAGGGAAGCTCTCGGTTTGCAGGATACTTCCTACTGCACCATGGACACCGTTTTATGCCAACAATGTGAGTAAAGAGTTTAGAGAGATCAAAGATAAATTACTGATATGAAATGTAGTGATTAAAGAGGGAGTACAGCAGCACAAGGAAATGCAATAAAACAAATGGAAGCTAATACTCTAGAGTCATCCGTAAGCTTCATCATCTTGAATAAACATCATCATCGGGTTACTCTCATTTCAACTCCTACTGCCATTGTTTCACATTGCCATTGATGAGGAGTAATGCCCAGTATCAGCCTACATCAAAGCATCAAAACCGATAGGCAGATATGGAGAAGGTAGCTTATCACCAGAATGCACAAAGAGAGCAAACCCGATGGCTTCAAAACATAAGAACACTTAAGCATTTCATAGTAAAACCAAGCATGAATAAACTGAAAATGAATCTTCACAAAACCGAGCATAAGAAACTTTTCATAACATAAAACAAAAGAAAATTGACATGAAAAATAGTTGTGGAGAAAAATAAAATGATGAAACAAAAAAAAAAAAGCTAATCGGGAAAGATTGGAAGATAATCTCAACAAAAGAAAAAAATAAAACTTAACTAAGAAAACTAAAATAAAACTATTCTAAAAGAAACTAGCATAAAATTACTCTACTTTAGACTACTTTTAACTTACATTGCATTACACTACTCCTACTCCTAAAATTACATACTCTTTCAATTGTCATCCTTTCCTATTTATAAACACACTAGGGGTAAAATTGTAATTTCTACATCCTTGATGAGTTGGCATTTTTTTGGCCACTTGTCTTCATACCATTGGCTCCTTGAAAAGATATTTCCATGTCATTGGTCTTCTTGTCCAATTGGATGTGTTAGGTGGCATAACTCGTGTTGTCCGCATGGCTCAATCTCGATTTTAGCCCAATTCTGGTCCATTTTCTATCGAAATATTCAAAATTCATTCGGATTTAATTTATTTGCAAACATGAGAATTTTAATTAAATAAAGGGGATAATTAACAAAATAAATTGGGGATTTAAATAATTAATTACGAAATTAAGCATAAATAATTCTAAAAATATAGAATTATCACACCCCCAAACTTGAGATTTTGCTTGTCCTCAAGTAAAACAAAATGATTGTAGGAATGACAAGTACAAAGCACAATAATTTCCCCAATATCATCCTCAAAGAAAAAGTACAGATTATGAAATCAAAGACTTACAATTACAAGTCCAGCACTTAGAATTATTCAATCATAAGTCCTAACCCAAATTGGACTCCTTATGAGTGTGTGAAAAATGTCTAAGTCACTTCTCAGTACATTATCCGGATCAGATTATGCAAACACAGTGAATGCAAAGTCAATGACATGTGATCATTCCCATAAGTTTGTTTTTCACTTTTCTCTCCACTAATGTAGTCACACTTAACTAAAGATCAATAGGACTTCATTAAGCTTGTAATGTAAGGCTGGGGCTAAGGTATGATAAAGTCGATTTAGGTTTAATTACCCCTTAACATGCATTACTTCTAGGATCTTAATGTAAGAGCTCAAATCATTTCCCCCAAACTTATTTCTTTTTCCTTCTTTTCTTTTTCTTTTTCTTTCTTTTTCATCATTTTTTTTTATACATACTCTTTCACTATCACTTAATACCCATATAGCTCACAATATATCCCAATGACTTTTCATGCTTTTGGGGTAAGGGATAGGAACAAAGTATTTAAGCTAAGAAAAATAACGCAGGTATATTTACAGAGAAAAGTTAGGGGTAGAATATGTACAAGGAGGGCTAGAAAGGCTCAAACGATCCAAAGATGGCCTAAATCATCTCCCTAATCAAGTGTGATCTAATATTTCACCTCAAGATTAGATCAAACAAATTCTAGAATATGATACAAAAAATCAACTGAACAAATACAATCCTATGTACACATAAGCTTTCTCTAAATAAATATACTGATTCATGACATGACATGTGCATAAGATGAGGTAATCGCAATCAGAATCAAGACAAATTCAAGAATTCAACTTCATGCTTTTCCTATAATCATGCTTCTCATTTAATCAAAGTCAGACTAAATCATGGGGTCATATCATCGGAATATGGGAAAACTACATGCTAAGCACTAAATCATCCCAAAATCAAGCAATTTAAGCTTATATTATCGAAAAAATTTTGAAAATTCTTTCTCAGATTTTTGAAAAAAAAATTTGAATTTTTTTCCAATTTTTCACAAAATTGCTCAAGTGATATCCCCTCCCCCAAACTTAAAGTGCACAGTGTCCTCAGTGTGCAGATAATATAAGAATTTAAGCTCGAGAACAGAGTACTCCCCTTTCTGATGATGATGAACAACTGAAGCTTGATTGAAAGCATAAAACTAGAAAATAAACCTGCAAAATAAACAAGGAAAGAAACAACATAAAAGAAAAAGAAAAAAGAAAAACGAACTATATACAAAGTAAAAAGGAAAACACAGCCACTTCAAATGCAGCTGAAGAAAACAACACTCAGCAGCACGACGAAGAGTAGGAGGGCCATCCAGAGTGGTGACAGAATGTTGAAAATTAAATCCTCTTGAGCCCTATCTACTTCCCTCATTCTTTCAGATTTTATATGGTCAAGCCTTATGTCTTCCTCAATCTCTATCTTAAAACACTCTTGAGAGTCATCAGGGAGTTTCAAAGGTTTGAAACATTAAACTTTACTTCCTGACCTTGGACTCTCATCGTTAACTCCCCCTTTTGCACATCAATTATCGTCCTACCAGTAGCGAGGAAAGGTCTGCCTAAAATAATGAGGACTTCCCTGTCTTCCTCCATTTCTAGTACAATAAAATTTGCAGGGAAAATAAACTTGTCCACCTTTATTAAGACATCCTCAATGACCCCCTTCGGATATTTAATGGAACGATCTACTAGCTGAAGGGTCACTGTGGTGGGCTTGGCATCCCCTATTCCTAACTTATGATAGATAGACAATGACATTAAATTTATACTAGCTCCTAAATCACGCAAGGCTCTACCAAATAGTAAGTTTCCAATAGTGCAGGGTATGGTGAAACTCCCGAGATCTTTGAGCTTGGGGGTAATCTTTTCTGGATAATGACACTACATTCCTCAGTTAAGGCCACCGTCTCATAATTTTTCAATCTCCTTTTCCTAGAGAGGATATCCTTTAGAAACTTCACATAAATTGGCATTTGCTCTAAAGCATCTGTGAAAGGAATGTTGATGTGGAGTTTCTTAAAAACCTCAAGAAATTTGGCAAATTGTTGATCCGATTTTTTTATTTTGGAACCTCTAAGGAAAAGGTACTGGTGGTCTAACCGTAGAGGATGTAGTGGAAACATATATAGCATCAGAGGGCGAGGAAGGCTGTGAAATAGAAGAAGGTATAGATGAAGAAGTGCCTAGCTTGGATTATTTTGCAGCTTGATCCTGATGTTCCTGCTCTTTCTGAGCTGCTTCGTTAGAACTTATAGGTTTTTCAACTATGGGCTCAACAGGATTGGACTTACTTTGTGGCTCATCTAGCTCTTTGCCGTTCCTAAGGGTGATGGATTTCACATATTCCTTACCCTCCCTTTGCTTAACAGGATTAGCTTCAGTGTTACTAGGAAGGGTCCCTTGAGGACGTTGGCTAAGAGCATTTGCTATTTGTCCTACTTGAACCTCTAAGTTCTTAATTGAAACAGCTTGATTTTGTAGGATAGTCGTGAACATTTCCTTAAGCGAGGGCTTCTTCTCAGCTGCTGGTGTATGGTAAAGTTGTGGCTGCGTAGGTTATGGTGGTGGTGGTGGTGGTGATGGATGATATTGAAATTAAGGTGGGGATGGATGATGTGGTGGATGGTATGGAAATTACGGCTGTGGTGGTACCTGAACCGGTGGAGCTTGAAAACCAAGGAGTCCTACAGGTCTAGAGCTAGAATTTTGCCATTGGTTTTGGCTCCAGGAGAACTTAGGATGGTTCCTCCACCCTGGATTATAGGTGTTTGAAAAAGGGTTGTTCTGTTGCGTTTGAGAAGGGGTAACATACTGAACTGATTCTAAGTTGAGCGGACACCTATCTACAGAGTGGGTACCACTACACAACTTGTAGGAAAGAAAAGGACTTTGGACAGAATACACAGGGTTAGGACTAGTGGGAGGATTATGTTGGGTACTGAGCGACTCTACCTTCTTCGTAAGGTTAGCAATTTGAGTGGTCAAGGTAGACAGTGTGTCGAGCTTATAAAAATCCACCGACTTCTTTGACAATTGCCTCTTCGAGGACCATAGATAGTTGTCGCCATCTTTTCTAACAACTCATAAGCTTCCTCCTCTGTTTTACACATTAGCGCTCCACCCGCCGCAGCGTCAACAATGATCCTATTTGGGCTTGTAAGTCCGTTGTAGAAGATCTGGACTTGCAACCACAAAGGTAGGTCATGGTGAGGGCACTTCCTAAGAAGCTCCTTATATCGTTCCCATGCTTCGTAAAGAGATTCAGAGTCGTACTGGGCAAAGGAAGATATGTCACTACGGAGTCTGGCCATTTTAGAGGGAGGGAGAAACTTAGATAGAAATTGATGGGGTAACTCGTCCTATGTAGAAATGGATTCTGGAGGCAGGGAGGTTAACCTGTGTCTCGCCTTATCCCTAAGTGAGAAGGGGAATAATCTAAGCCTAAACGCATCATTAGATAATCCATTGTGTTTAAACGTGTTGCACAAGTCCAGGAATTGCCCAAGGTGAGCATGTGGGTCGTTATGAGAGAGCCCACTGAACTACAATGAAGTCTGGATCATCTGGAGGATTGCAGGCTTAATTTCAAAATTGTTAGCAAGGATAGCTGGTGGCCTAATGCCAGTATAATATCCTCCAATCGTCGACATTGCATAATCTCCAACGATTCTAAATTCTCTATTTTCTGCCATGATGTTTTGCAGCGGAGCTAATAATTCCCTAGAATCCTTTCGAATTTTTCTAAGTGTTCAATTTTAGGATTTAAAGGAAAGCAATCATAACTCCTGGCTCTACGCATGCAATCATCAAAAAGTCCTTAGAATTTTTTTTAAAGTCTTTTATTTTTTTAATTTTTTTATGAGAAAATTAACTAAACTAAACTAAGGATCTAAATATTTACAACCTAAATATTTACAAGCTAGAATTACACCTAAGCATAATTTCACCGATATTAACTAATGGCTAATTAAGACTTCCCCGGCAACGGCGCAAAAAACTTGACACGCCCTAAGGGTATTACCGCAAGTGCACGGGTCGTACAAGTAATAATGGAATTTTGAGTCCCGAGTTATCGTCTCTCAGAGAAGTTGGTTAGCCTAATTAACTACCGGTTAATCTTACCCTAAGTATATCCTAGTAAATTATGAAATTTTGATGGGTGATCTACTAAGTCTAAAATTAAAATTACTGGAAAGCAATAAAATAATAAAAACTAAATAAAATCGAGCAAAACAACATACAGTGCTCCACGCAATTAAAATAAAAAACCTACAAAAAAAATTAAAATAGTTAAAACTAATTAACGCAAATAAAATGCAAAAATGAAAATAACAAAGCAAGATTAATTAAACTACAATTAAACTAACCTAAAATGCAATTAAACTACTTAATTAAAATGCAATTTAAACTAAACTAAAACTTAATGAAAATAAAGACTAAATTAAAATTAAAAATGCATGAAACACATTTAATCTAGATTAAATCTAAAGGTAACTTGTAAAATGCTAAACTAAAATTAAATCCTAAAACATAAAATATAAAATTAACTATTAACTAAAAATTAAGACTAAAAATTAAATTAACAAATTAAAACACTAGAACTAATCTAAATTGACAACTAACAACTACCCTAAACTAACAACTGATTAAACTATACTAAAAATGCAAGAAAAATGGATTAATGCAAGAGTTGAATGCCAAACAAAGCCTTAGATTTAAATCAACCAATAAATCCCTCCAAACACTGTTCATGCTTCATTTCATTTTCTGGTTTCCAGGTGTGGTCTTGGTTTATCCTCTGGTCCAGGCTATTGTTTTATGTTCTAGATACTGCTGTCGGTTCCTCCAAGTATTCACAGTTTGCTTGTGTCTTGCTGTCTGCTGCTCCAGATGACAACCAGCTAGCATTCTCGGCTCTGTCCTGCTGTTTCATGCTGCAATTTCTGACCTCGTCGCTGCCTGTCCAGATCTACTCTACACATCCTCAGCTTCTGTAAGTGATGTCTGCTGCAGGTGTTGCTGTCCTGGTGATTGAAGAAAAGCGGGATGCAGCAGCTGGATCTAAATCACCCAGCACGGTACCATCTAATCGTGTACCAAATATCCCGATGTCAGTTCCTGCTACCAGCTTTTGCGTTGTTCTTCTGCAATGGCTTCGATTCACAACCAGCTTGCAGGATCTGTCTACCTTGCAACAGAACGGGATGCACATAGTACAGAGGAAATATCATCATGGACACCGTTACAAGAGAAACATCATCATGAATAGTAATGGAACCATATAACAGGGGAAAACAGAGGGAAGCTCTCGTTTTGCAGGATACTTCCTACTGCACCATGGACACCGTTTTATGCCAACAATGTGAGTAAAGAGTTTAGAGAGATCAAAGATAAATTGCTGATATGAAAAGTAGTGATTAAAGAGGGAGTACAACAACATAAGGAAATGCAATAAAACAAATGGAAGCTAATACTCTAGAGTCATCCGTAAGCTTCATCATCTTGAATAAATATCATCATCGGGTTACTCTCATTTCAACTCCTACTGCCATTGTTTCACATTGCCATTAATGAGGAGTAATGCCCAGCATCAGCCCACATCAAAGCATCAAAATCAATAGGCAGATATGGAGAAGGTAGCTTATCACCCGAATGCACAAAGAGAGCAAACCCGATGGCTTCGAAACATAAGAACACTTAAGCATTTCATAGTAAAACCAAGCATGAATAAACTGAAAATGAATCTTCACAAAACCGAGCATAAGAAACTTTTCATAACATAAAACAAAAGAAAATTGACATGACAAATAGTTGTGGAGAAAAATAAAATGATGAAACAAAAACAAAAGCTAACCGGGAAAGCTTGGAAGATAATCTCAACAAAAGAAAAAAATAAAACTTAACTAAGAAAACTAAAATAAAACTATTCTAAAAGAAACTAGCATAAAATTACTCTACTTTAGACTACTTCTAACTTACATTACATTACACTACTCCTACTCCTAAAATTAAATACTCTTTCAATTGTCATCCTTTCCTATTTATAAACACACTAGCGGTAAAATTGTAATTTCTACATCCTTGATGAGTTGGCCATTTTTTGGCCACTTGTCTTCACACCATTGGCTCCTTGAAAAGATATTTCCATGTCATCGGTCTTCTGTCCAATTGGATGTGCTAGGTGGCATGACTCGTGTTGTCCGCGTGGCTCAATCTCGATTTTAGCCCAATTTCGGTCCATTTTCTATCGAAACATTCAAAATTCATCCGAATTTAATTTATCTGCAAACATGAAAATTTTAATTAAATAAAGGGGATAATTAACAAAATAAATTGGGGATTTAAATAATTAATTAGGAAATTAAGCATAAATAATTCTAAAAATATAGAATTATCACTCACACATGTTTTAATGATTTTGACTATGCTGGAGTTTTACTCGCATACGTTTTCATATGTTGATAAACCGTGCTGCAGCGCAGCTCGTACGTGGTTTTACGATGATGATTTTGTGCTGGAGTTTAGCTCGCACAAGTTTTATGGTTTTATGATAATGATAATGTGCTGGAGTTTTAGCTCGCACATGTTTCTACATTTTTGATGTGTCGTGCTGGAGTTTAACTCGCACAATGATTTTTGAAAAAGTGCTGGAGCATTGCTCGCGCTAGTTTTTACTGAGTTGAGATGATACAGTGCTAGAAGCTGTTGCTCACAGTGAGAGATACCGCACTGGAGCCTTGCGATGGTTGTGTGTCACACCGATTTGCTCGCCTAGTATATGAGACATGGTTCAGGATGATGAGTCCATCGGAGTTGGGTGGATGGACTGGGTCCATGATCGTACGTTGAACTGTGTAGTTGTCCGTTGAAATACTATGTACCGTGTTGAGTGCACGTGAGTACGAGTATCACATAGATGACACATGACATACATTGTACTGTGAGTTGATGAGGAAGATGATGATGATTGAGATGAGTCGAAGGGTATGGCTGACCCATCCCCCTTCAGGCAAGTGATGCCCTGTGCACACCTGATCAATGAGGCCTGGGATCACTGACTATGGCCATATGTCGTGGATATTAGATTGTCGAGAATTCCATGCCTGTCTCAGAGATAAGAGAAATTGAGAAACTCAGAAAACAAAGAGATTTGATGAAAAGAAATGATTTGAGAAAAGCAAAGAGATATTGTGATTTGATAAATCTCTTGATTTGAATGCTAGTGCTATGATAGCACTGTTAATGACATGTTTTAATTGGAAGTATTGCATATGGTTTTACATGAAAATGCCTATGAGAAATAAATGTTTAAATGCATTTTCTAGTAATATTTCCTTTTATATTGAAACATGGTTTGTTTATGCATGCATGAGCTATGTAGATAGTACAGTATCTACCTGTTAGCATCATTTTCCTTACTGAGCTGTGGTTTGCACATCCCACTATTTTTTCCCTCCAGATACTGAGAAGTAGAGCTGTGCGGTGATCTCTAGATCCCTTTTTGCATTAGATAGCTCCCACCCGTTACAAAGGTATAAGATTTTTATACACAAGAGTATTTTGTATCTATTATATTGTATCTCACAATCATACCTTGGGAATTTAAACACTTATATGGGGATGTTATGTAAAGATATTATAATATACAATTGATTTGTATATCTACACACACACACGTGGGAGTGTGAATTAAAGTTTTAAATTTTTCACTATAAGTGTATGGAATTTAGTAATTACATTGACTCACAGCCCAACCGTTAGTAGTATATGTATGGATAAAAGGGCACCCAGAAGTGGGGTGTGACAAGGTCTGCGAGCCGTGCTGAGTCATCACATGAGACTTAAGATGAGATTGGGGTGAAAGCTAATGTTGAGCATGCTCCACAAGGTCCCGTAGAGAGGACAGAGAGTACTGAGGCACGCTTTGCTAGTATAGAGCGAAATATAGAGAACATTATGGAATTACTTGCTCAGACTACAGAGACCCCTATACCCCCACCAGTTCAGGATACGCATTCTCTTGTTGCTCCACAACAGAATGTTGATAATTGGGTTAGAATTGTGAGCTGGACAAGTTGAGGCAGTTTCAGAAGTTCAAACCGCTATCGTTTAGTGGGGTGAAAAACCCAGTAGTTGCTGAGGAATGGGTGAACAAGATAGAGAAGTTATACGAGTTCTTTCAGTGTAAGATGACCAAGAGGGTAGCCTTTGCCGTATTCATGTTGAAAGACGAGACAGAGCATTGGTGGAAGTCCACCAGACCGATCTTGATAACTCAACACATAAAGATCTCTTGATAGATATTCTTGGATACCTTCCGGAGGCAGTATATTTCGGACACTGCTCAGAGGAAACTACATATAGAGTCTATGGGTTTAGTCCAGGTGAATCGATTAGTGGATGAGTACGAATCGATATTTACATCCCTGGGAAGATAAAATCCAGATGTTAGGAGCAGTGAGGTTAAGAAAGTCAAAAAGTTTACCGACGGATTGCAACCGGCTACCAGATCTAGACTGGTACCATTAGACATCTCTACTTATGAGGAGGCAGTGCGTAGGGCGCAATTGTGTGAGCAGGATTTTGATAAGAATGCCTCTGAGTTTGGTAAGGTGGGTAGAGACAGAGGTGAAGACAGGAAGAGACCAGTGGTTGATAGAGGTTTTGATTTTAGAAGAGGTCGAAGACTGTTTAGTAAGAGATCGAGGATTGAGGAGATACGAGAGAGGACTGTTAAGTCTCTTGTGTATCCAGCCATTGCTCTAGCGAAGGGAATTGTTATTGAAGGACCACGGCCTACTACAAAACAGTGTAGTCAGTGTGGTAGGTATTATGGTAATAGGCCCTGTTATGTGGCTACTGGAGCATGTTATAGATGTGGTAAGAGGGCATTGATGAAGAACTGCCTAGAGTTGATTGAGGGTGCCCCACAAAAGGGCAAAGAGCAGGGGAAAGCACCTACTGAGACATCTGCACCTAAGAGAAGAGCCACAGCCGAAGAGAAGGGTAAGCAGGTTGTGGCAGAGGGTGAGTACAAGCCTTGAATCGAGGTACTGTTGATGCTTCCATGAATGTGATTGAAGGTTGTTGAAGCATGTGAAGCTTAAACCGTTAGGTAAAGTTCTTTGAGAAGAAATAAAAGAATCAGATGTTATGAAAAAAAAGAATAAGAATAAATATTTTATTGCTGACTAAGAAATAATGATATTTTTGAAGGATTTGTTACGTACGTGGTTGATTTAGATAAGGCAAGTTCAGAATTGAGAGATCGAATTTTGCATTGATTTGGTATCTAGCACTAAGACGATATCTAAACCACTATACAAAATGGTTCCAGTTGAGTCAGAAGAGCTAAAAAAGCAATTGCAGGAGTTGTTGGATCAACTTCAAGGAGCACAGATCTTTTTCAAGATAGATCTGAGGTCTGGGTACCATCAGTTGAGAGTTTGGGATGAAGATGTACCTAAGACAACCTTCAGTAACCGTTATGGTTATCATTTTATCTAAGTTTAGAATTTTATATCAAATTCGACGGCATAGCGACTGCAAACTGAGCTAAACCATTTCTGCAAACAAGCTCAATACAAAATTTATATCCACAATCATCAACTACATAACTCAAATCTC
The DNA here is from genome assembly GCA_033439115.1 of Firmiana major. Classification (NCBI taxonomy): domain Eukaryota; kingdom Viridiplantae; phylum Streptophyta; class Magnoliopsida; order Malvales; family Malvaceae; genus Firmiana; species Firmiana major. The sequence goes on from CM065909.1 coordinate 7,348,393, forward strand.
ATCTACTCTATTTATCCACAAAGAAACATTAACTTACCTCATCATAAATCATTCATAAAAATTTAATTTAAACCAGAATCTATATTAAGCTATTTAAATGGGCCTATTACCAAGAAAATGAGGTACCAAGCTTTTACATGAAGACCAAGACTTACCACATCATTTTCATATTTCGAATAGAAAGAATCTAAACTCCTTTTTTTCTCAATATTACTATCTCTATAAAGATCAGCTAATACCTCCCAAAGTAGACGATTATATATGTCCGTGCATACATAGAAGGTCTGAAATAACAATATAGGAGTTGTATACTTAACTCAGTAAATGTGACATCTGGATGGAGCAGATTTCATTTATGGGCCATGTTGTATAGAAAGACGGGGTGTCAATGGATCCATCTCAGATGGAAGCTGTAATTCAATGGGAACAGCCAGGACAGTCACAGAGATTAGGAATTTTTTAGGTATGACAGTATATTACCGAAGGTTTGTTGAAGGTTTTTCAAAAATTGGTAGCTCCGTTGGCTCGTCTCACTCGAAAGAATATTGCATTTGAGTGGGACGATGATTGTGAAAAGAGTTTCGATGAATTGAAGCGTCGATTGACCATTGCCCCGATTCTCACCAGTCCTATTAGCTCAAGATTTTTCAGTATATACAGATGCTACACATTAAGGACTGAGCTGTGTATTGATACAAAATGAAAGGGTAATTGCTTATGGATCTAGACAGCTAAAGGATCAGGAGAAGAACTATCCTACCCATGATTTAGAGTTGGCAGTCGTAGTGTTTACACTGAAGATATGGTGCCACTACCTTTATGGTGAGAAATTTCATATTTTTACTAACCACAAAAGCCTTAAGTATCTGTTCTCGCAGAAGGAGTTGAACATGAGATAGAGAAGATGACTAGAGCTTTTGAAGGACTACGATTGTGAGGTATTGTATCACCAGGGTAAAGCGAATGTAGTTGCGAATGCTTTGAGCAGAAAGAATCTCGGGTTGATATCATAAATGATGGTTTAGGAACACGAGTTGTTACAATAGTTTGCGAGACCCAGCTTGGATGTGACCTCATCTGATATTGGTAGCTATGATATTATAGCTAGCCTGAGATTGGAACCGGATCTGGTTGAGAGTCCAACAAGCTTAGCTTAGTGACCGACAATGTGTCAAGGTGATGACTCAGATTCATATGAGTGAGAGTGTTGATTTTGAGTTGAGCACTGATGAAATGATTTTGAGTTGAGCACTGATGAGTTACTGAGGTTCAGGGGCAGAGTATGTGTTTCAAGGATCCAGAGATCAGGAAGATTGATTTGGCAGAAACTCATTCATCAAGATATACTATACACCCGAGCAGTAATAAGACGTATCAGAATCTATGGAAAGTGTATCGGTGGTCAGGGATGAAGAAGGGTATAGCAGAGTATGTTGCAAGGTGTCTCGTATATCAGTAGGTTAAGGTAGAGCATCAAAAGCCTGCAGGGTTATTGCAGTCTCTACCGATTTCGACATGGAAATGAGAGCATGTCACCATGGATTTCGTGATAGGTTTACCTAGGACACAGGCAAATCATGATACCATTTGGGTGATTATGGATAAGTTGACTCAGTTTGCTCACTTCCTAGCTATGAAGACCACAAATACTCTGAGTACATTGTCGGATTTATATATACACGAGATAGTGAGGCTACATGGTGTTTCTGTGGGCGTTGTTTCGGATAGGGATTCCCGTTTCACTTCTCACTTCTGGGAATATTTTCAGGAAGTCATGGGAACCTAATTGAGATTCAGCACAGTGTTCCATCCTCAGATAGATGGTCAGTCAGAGGGGATCATACAGATTCTGGAGGATGTGTTGAGAGCGTGTGCACTTGATTTTTGAGGCTCTTGGGACGATCATTTACCACTAGCCGAATTCGCCTATAATAATAGTTATCACTCGAGTATCGGGATGACACCGTATGAAGCATTATATGAACACAAGTGTTGTTTCCCTATTGGATGGGAAGAAGTGGGTGACTGACAGATATTTGCTCTGATCTTGTAAGACAAGCCTCTGAGGATGTTCAGTTGATTTGTGAGAGATTGAGAACAACTCAGAGCAGATAGAAAAGCTATGCTGACAAGAGACGGAGACCTTCGGAGTTCATCGTGGGTGAGTCTATGTTCTGGAAGGTTTCTCCTTCTAAGGGTATAACGAGATTCGGATATTGGATAGAAAGAAGAAGGTGTTAAGGTCTAAGACGATTCCTCTAGTTAAGATCTTTTGGCAGTAACACACTCAGGAAGAAGCTACATGGAATTGGAGAACATGATACGGGAGAAGTGCCCGGAGTTGTTTGCGGATTGACTTGGTTCTAATTTGGAGGACCAAATTTCTTAAGGAGGGGAGAAATCTAAGACTTGAAAATCTACAGTGTAATCCTTATGATTCAGTATTGTGAACATTGGTAATATGTTATTGGAATCATAAGAGAAATGATTATTAAATTACAAGTGTAATTGAAATGCAAAGTGCTCATGAAAGCACAAAAATGCCAAGTATGAGCTTTAGCGAGCTCAGGTTAAACCGAAGGGATTCAGACCATTCTGACTGAAGATAAGAATTTTAAACATCAAAATATAGAGGGTTCAAGAAGGAAAGTCGTTTGGTTTGGTTTTGATAATGTTGAAATGATTAAAACGCCAAAAGACCCAAAATTCGGTGTCATTTCCTTAAGAACTTGTCATGATAAACATGGACTCGGGAAATCTTGATCAATAAAGAAGAAATAATTGAATTCTAAGTCCAATTGATCAAGATATGAAATTATTGAGATAACTCGAAATGTTTTTTACCTCTCGAAATTATGGAGAAATAATTCCGGCAAAAAAATAAAAATAAAAATAAAATAAAATAAATAAAATAAAGATAAATTAAAAATAAAAATAAAAATAAAATAAAAATAAAATAAAAATAAATGATAATAAAATAAATATATATTTAATTGATTAAATATATATGTGTGTGTTATTGGTATAAAGATATTTTGTTAAATAATAATATTTTATTATTAGATATTTTTAGTAGTACATTTATATTATATTATACTATAATATAATATAATATATTTTATATATAATGAAAAAAAGGGGCTAAGTAACAAAAAAAAAAAGAAGAAACGAAAAAAAAAAGGGAAACCAAAATCGCAGAAGAAGAGAAACCGAAGGAGAAAGGAAGAGGAGAAGAGAGGAAGGAGCGAAGGGAGGAGGAGCGGTGCCGACGCAGGGAAAGAACCAGTCGCGAGGTCACTGACCAGGAGAAGCCAGGGGCGAGGTCACCGGCCTAGAGAAAACGAAGATCAACGGAAAAAAAATGGGTATGACGCTGGAAGAGAGAGGGCCGAACTGGCCTCATCGCTGCCGACCCAAGCGAGGCCACCACCAGATCCCTGCTTCGTGTGGCCAGACGGACCACCTGGAAGTGGAAACCGGCAAAGAACTGACTGGCAAAGGCTCGAACAGCGAGGGGAAGATTAAACCGGTACAGACCGGTTCAGTGAAATGAGTAGGTGCTGAACCAGATCGGTCGGTTCAACAAAAAAAAGAGGAAAAAATTGAGAAAAATTCGATGACGCATCGAGTCTAAAGACAAGCCGGTAAGCAATCAGAATTCATCGTTTTAAATTTTGGAAAAGTTACTTGAATTTATATTTGACTGAAATTGACCCGATTTAATAATATAAATGTATAGCGCGACAATTGGCGACAAACGAGAGTTTGAGTCAGCCTCGATTTGCGTGCTATCATGGAATTTCGGGTAAGTGAACCTCACTTACTACAATTTTTATAATTATGCGCATTAGAAATTCATCGAATAAGTTATAAATTAATTCCGTATAAAATGATATGTATTTTGGAATTTAAAATCAGTTGTCGTGAATGATAGTATGAACTATCCAAAAAAAAGATTAGAAAAGGCTTAAGACAGCCTAATAAGCATTAATGGGCTTAATGAGTCCAATGGGTTCTAAATGAAGTGAATAGTAATTGAAATGAGCTTAAAATTGGTTAAGGCCCATTAAGGTGCAATCGGGCCCAATAAGAGTAAATAAGTCCAATGCTTTAAATTAAGCCCAATAAAGGCGAAATAATGATGAATGTATCGTAATTAACCTTATATATGGTTATACGCAGTTTCAGAGAGTTGACTGGGAGCAAATCGAACTGAGCAAAATTCTCAACGTTGGAAAAGTCATACTGTACAGAGAATTGAGATAAGAGAATTTTGTGAGTAGTTAAAGCTATCTACACGTAATTTCGTCAGGTTTTAGATGAACTCAAATAGTCTAGGGATTCTAAAAATGAGATAAAAAATTTAGCGCCTAGGGATGAGCAAATGACTATTTTACCCCTATTAAGGGTAAATTACTATTTACCCCTATTGAGGAAAATTTCACCAAAATATGGTGAAGGCATGACATACAAGAAAATGCATGATTTAAGTGGTTTTTATTGCTCTTTAACAAAACAAATTGATAGGTTGACCAATGTTTGCATAAATTGCATAATAGCACTCCGTAGGTGCTATTTTTAAATTTGAAAGAAAATCCTTTGAAAAATGAGCCGCCTATCGGATTTATGTGAAAATGGACAGTGCTGGAGCGTTGCTCACATCGAGTCTAAAGTTTGTGGTTGTGCATGAAACGTGCTGGAGCGATCGCTCGCACAAATTTTATTATTGTCATTTGCATGAAACGTGCTGGAGCCTTGCTCGCACCATGTTTTGATTTAATTTGATTTAATATGCCTAAAAGAGTGCTGGAGCTTAGCTCACACGAGATTTTCATATGACATTGTATAAAAGCCATACGGGAGTCTTGCTCATACGTGATTTAAATTGATTTCATATACATAACAGCGTGCTGGAGCGTTGCTCGAACGAGGTTTTGATTTAGTATACGTGAAACCGTGCTAGAGTGTAACTCGCATGAGGTTTTAATATCATGATATGCATGGAGTAGTGCTGGGAGCTTTTCTCGCACTGGACTCTGTTGACATGCATAGGGTCGTGCTGATTGCCTCGTGTAGACTGTGTATCACACGGATGAGATGCTCACACGTGCATTTTGAGATGTGGATGAGGGATTGATATGATATGAGGTCCACAGAGTACGTTGTGCCGTGCACATAGCATGGAGTACGTTGTACCGTGCAGTCTTTGGACTATTCATGAATAAGACGGGCCTCAGAGTCTGACCACTCGATCTTTGATATATATTGGCTGGCGGATGAGGATTTGACCCACCTCCCGTTGCGACCAGCGATGCTCGGCACACTAGTATCCGTGTAGCCGGGATCACAGAGTAGGATATGGTCATAGTCCAGTATGTTACTTGATACCTGCATAGTCTCACATGATATAAATGTTGATTTAAGCATGTTTCTATGGTTTATATGATTGCATGTTTTACATGGTTTTGTGGATCAGGATAGCCCGACGGATGAGTTGAATCTTGATAAGGATTTTAATTTATTTTAAAGATCAGGATAACCCGAGGGATGGGTTGAGTCTTGACGTATGATTTTAATGCTTTTGGTGAAAAACATGATTTTATGATTTTAATGTTTTTGGTAAAAAAACATGATTTTAATGCTTATGGTGAAAAGCATGATTTTATGATTTTAATGCTTTTGGTGAAAAGTATGATTTTAATTGCAATTTGAGCATGTGTTGTATGATTTCCATAAGTTCAAAGGATTAAATGATTTTTGCTGCATAGATTATGCATGTTTTCGTATTTAAGATTTTTAAATAGAAAATAATGGATTTAAGTTTTAAAGGAAAAGAATAGATTTAAGTTTTAAATGAAAAGAATGGATTTAAGGACATGACATTATGATCATATAGATACTATAGTTATCTACTTGCTTGCATAATTGCCTTACTGAGCTTGTTTTGCTCACCATTCCACTTCCCCCTCCTCTACAGAGCATTTCCAGTTGATTGATAGTTGCTGAAGCCTTATATTTTGGTATCCACTGCCTCCCATCACTCGAAAAGGTATACACGTGTACATTTCGTATCTGAATAACGTGATAGCATAGTACTGTAAATGGATGTAACTTTTGGGGATGTAGATTTAAGTAAATACATTTATAAGAAGTTTGTATTTACAATTTAACTCTGATGCATGGTATTAACTTAAATGGATGAGAAGAAAAGATAAGTAACAGTAAGGGACTAATATTGACTCACAACCCAACAATTTAATATGATGGTCAGATAGGGAAAGAAAAAAAAATTGTAGTGATTTTAGGTAAGACGGGTCGTGACAATATCTTATACAATTATACACCAAATGATTACTAATTTGATCATGTTAATTTTAACAATAATAACATTAGATATATATCAATTGATCGCATGTCTAATTAAAATGTTAAATAATAGATTTACTAAATTAATTAATACAATGCTAATTATTTAAATATAATTAATATTAATATCAATAAAATAGATTTACTAATAATTTATTTTATATACTTGATTCTAAATCACATAATAAGATATTACATCTTTAAAGTTCATAACAATATATTATTTTAAATGACAAGTAAAACAATAGAAAAGTTATAAATTATGTAAATAGCATGTATACCTGTAATGATTTAAATATTTATGATTTAAACATGTATACCTATAATTATTTAAATATATATATATATATATATATATATATATATATATATATATATAAATATAAACCTAAGGATATATTGAGTATTCCAATTGCCACATCTGAATTTGAATTAGCATTTAGTATGAGTGGTAGAGTTATCAACAAATGGAGAAATTGTCTTAAAACGCATAATGCAGAAATATCGATTACTACTTGTAATTATATATATATATATATATATATATATATATATATAAAAACCTAAGGATATATTGAGTATTCCAATTGCCATATCTGAATTTGAATTAGCATTTAGTATGAGTGGTAGAGTTATCAACAAATGGAGAAATTGTCTTAAAACGCATAATGCAGAAATATCGATTACTACTTGTAATTGTTTGTATGGATATATATATATATATATATATATATATATATATATATATATATATAAATATGAGATAAGATTTTGGTTTCATTATTATTTTATTAAATTTTTATCGTTTTAAATTCTTATATGATTATTTTTATATATTTTACTAGGTGAAGAAAACGAAACATTGGGATTTGGAAGGAATGTTGCATTAAATGTGAACTAATTGTTTTATGGAGAAGGATAAAGAGCATGCTTACTTTTTTATTGTAATGTATCTTGATATTTTATTTCTTATTAGTTATATTATTTAAAATTTAAATTTTTTTGTGATTGATTTGGTTGTATTTTGCAGGATTCAATTTGGATGTTGAAATAATTTGATCTTGATGCATTAAGTTGTTTTTAGGAATAAGAAAACTTTGTTTTTTTTTTTTTTAATTTTACGAATTAAAGAACATTTTTAATTTTATTATATTTATTTTGTACGTTTTATTTGTATTGTTGGATTTAGTTATTTAACTTTTCTTTTAATTTTAAAGACAATATATTTTAATTTTAAGATTAGGTTTTTATTTTCAAATAAATTTAATAATTTTATATATTTGAAACTCTTAGAAAATATAATATAATTTAAATTTAATTTTGTTAATAATGTTAGTAACTTTTTGTATAAAATATCAAATTCAAACAAATGTTACAATTATAAAATAATTTATATATATTTTATTTATTATTGTATTAAAATTATTATTTTAATATGAAATAAATATAGTAAAATATTATAATAATTATTTTTATAATAAAATCAAATGTTATATATATAATAATATAGTTATTATTTATTATTAGAAATGCAATAAGTATGACATTAAAAATTATTTGATATTCATATATATATATATATATCATGTTTTAAAATAATTTTATTTAATAATTGAATTTAAATATATCAATAATTATTTTGTCGATAATACATTATTAATATAATTGTGTAATAAATAATAATAATTTTTAAAATTTTATAAATTTTAATTAAAAAATGTAACATTATTTATTTTATTTTTTAATAAAATGTTCATATAATTATTATTTTTTTTCTGGTTATAAATTCAATTTTTTTCGAATTTCGGATCAAGTCGTTCTCGAGCTCGAGTTATGTCAAGTTCAGATTTTTTTAGGTTTGATCTTTTTCTGGTTCGATCTTTTTCAAGTTTTGATTTTGTTTTTTTGTAAATTTTTTTTGGTTTCGAACTTTTGACTTTTTTGGTCAATTCATGTTGGTCAAAGTCCGATCTTGGGTGGGTTCGAGCGAGTTTTAAGTTCAGACTAACTTTTGCCAACTCTAGGGAAGAGTTTAAAATTAACTAAATGCTTAATTTGATTTCAACATTTGAATGGTTAATTGAATTAGAAACTAATCTTTTATTTGTAACAAATAAAGACTAATTTTTTTAGTTATAAATAGAAAAAGTTCTTTTTGGATGATATCTAGGTAGTAATATAGACGTGGAGTTAAATGATGTATATGCAGACCATATCTTCACTTACATAGCATATATATGATTACATTTCAAGGTAAAAAAAAAAAGGAAATTTTTTTTTGACTCTCTGTAGAGGTTAGAATTTATCCCCTAGCTTGTCCTTTTGTCTTTAAAACTATTGTAACTTAGTCACACTCAGACAGCTAACTAACTATAGCAAAAATTTTGTACTTGGTAAACAATCCGGTTCATGTCATTACATAGTGATACTCTATAGTTGCCCTCCATTGATGTATGCATCTTTACATAACCACATAAAACATTGTGTCATTTACATTAAGTCATACTGTTCACATCCTTAAAAAATGGAACTAACAAAGACACCTTAGGAAATATCTTCAAAAGGAAGAGGGAAATCATTTCCGGAATCTGAGGAGCCTAAAATCAAATCTTTTTCTTTAACCTAGAAAAAGGAGCTCCAAGATAAGTATTCACAGATTTTGAAACAAGAAATTCTATTGTTTCAAAAGTCTAAGGAGAAATGGATTCAATTGGGAGATACGAACATAAACTATTTTCACATACTAGCTTTCATCAAAAAGAAAAGGAATATATGTACTGTGAAAGATGTTGACGATAAATAGACTATTGAACTACCAGCCTTAGCTCTCAGCCACTTTAAAGCCTTGTATGTCGAAACCCTTAGAAGCATTGAAAACCTGATATCCATGTCATATTTCCTAGCTTGAAAGCTGATTTAGAAAACATCCAGAAACTGGCTAAAAAGGAAAGGATCAAGAATGCATTATTCAATATTGGTTCGCACAAGTCTTGTGGTCTAGATGGCTTTCGACCTTTTTTTTTTTTTTTTCAAAAAAATCGTTAGGTCCTTGAGAAGAGCGAAGGGTATATTTCTAGTCTATGGGAAGGCTAAGCTAAGTGTAAGGGGTTACACTAATGATAGTTTTCAATTAGACAAAGTTGACTTTCAATGGTAACAAAGGTCTTATATTTACTTTAAACTGTGGTGCAATCAATTGACAAAAGTTCCAAGCAGAGTATGACTCTGGATTTTACAACCAAAATAGAATACATCTTCACGTTTGCGGCAACGAAGAAAATGGTTTGGATTAAGAAGTTCATTATAGAATTAGGAGTCTTCCAAGTATAGTTGGTCCAATTACAATGTACTGTGATGACAATAAAGCCATAGCACAAGCAAAGGAACTAAGGTTTTATCAATGATCTAAACATGTACTTAGGCGCTATCACCTAATTAGAGTGATTATTACAAAAAGGTGATATATGCATAGAGAAGGCATCCACTGAAGAATAAATTTGCAGATCCTCTCATAGCACGTTTGTTTCGCGGAATAGAATAGAAAGAGAATGAAAATGTATTCTGGGGAATCGAAAAGACAAGTAATATAGATAGAATATATATTCTATTGTTTGGTTGGTGGAATTAAATAACTATTTCGAGTTTATTTTTTATTCGGTTTACAAGAATAGCACCAAGGAATTCGAAAGGAATAAAGAATAAAAATCCAAAAATACCCTTCTATTTTAAATTAGCTAATTGTTTTTATATTTTTATCTACTCATTTTCTTTCTTTTTTAATATTTTTCCTATCCATTTTGCTATTTTTAAATCTTAAAAAAAATCCAAAATACCTTTATGATTTAATTTTCAATCTTCCATTACATTTTTCTACCCATTTTATTATAAATTGTTTTTAATAATCCTAAAAAATCCAAAATACCCTATCTTTTTTAAAAAAAAAATTTATCAATTTTTCTTTACATTTTTCCCTATCCTTTTTCTTTGAAATACACTTATATTTTAATTTATCAAAATTTTATTATATTTGTCTTCTCATTTTTTAAAAAAAAAAATTTTAACTTAAGAAATGTTTATGTTTTATAGAATATCCAGGTAAGCCTAAAAAGCACAAAACCACATTTAAATCACATGCAACATTGAATCAATTAAAAGTAATGTACCTTACTAAGACAAATACCTCACAAAACTGAATAAGGGATTATTACTAGATTAATTCTCAGAATTAGGGTGTTTGTTTGAAAAATGCCTTAAGGCATTCAATGTCCATTTTTTCCCTTCTATAACCAAACAATATTATAGAAAATCAAGAAAGTTGAGATTTTTATTTTTCTTCTGAGATTTTTGAGTTGTTTCAATATTCCTTTTCCATTGCTTAAGCTTTTAAACTTGATCCTTCTTTCGTTGTCTACCCATCCGATAAAATTAAAAAATAAAAACACACAGTCACACCAAAGATGAAATTCCAATAAAAAACTATGACAATAGAGAAAGTCAGGTGTTCATGTCCTTAGTAGAGCTCTACTTATTTATAGATAAGACACCTTGAACTTCTATTCTCAAATCATCCTAATACTACCTAACAAGAAGCACTATCTACAACCAATTAAAAACATGGTGTAGTCAATAGGGGTAACAATGAAAATCATAAAATCTTCCTAATAGAATCAATATGCTTTCCGAAACTCTAATATGTATCGAGGAGTCATATGTCCGGAACTTCAGTCAAATACATCTTGCTTCTTTTTGCTTCTTCTTAGTAACTTTCATAGCATAGTTGAAAATCAAAGGATTGGTGGATTGATTCGGGAGAAACTTGTCATGTGTCACACCTTGACTCCGGATACCCTTCGTCTATATATACACCACTCACGGTTGGGCTGTGAGCCGATACAATTACTAATTCCATACATTTATAGTGGAAATATTTGAAATTCTAAAACGCGCACTCCCAAGCACGTGTGTAGGTATACAAAATCTTTTATATAAATGAAATATCTTTACATAACATCCTCATACAATTGGCTTATTTTCAATATATGACTGCGCGATGCAATATGATAGATACAAAATGCTTTTGTGTATACAATTCTTATACCTTAGCAATAGGGGTGTAAAACGGGCTGAACGGTGCGGGGCGATACAAATTAATATGGATACGGGTTTAAACGGGTTGAGCCCGTTTAGGTCCGCATTTAAACGGATCAAATTTGTGGAGACCGGTCCGATTCTAATGCGGGCCGATCAGCCCGCAGGCTAATTTAGCTTTTTTTTTGGAAATAAGGAATCGGGCTTTAAAAAATAATAAATTGAACCCAAACGCTTAATTAAGTCTAATTTTAATTTGTTAAATGATTATTGGGCTTTGGGAATTAACCAAAATTGTTACAAAATCAAATCACATAGATTTGTGACTAAAATACAAAGTTTAATTTGGAATTTTTTTAACAAGAGGAATATTAGCTCATTCATGATCAAATATAACAAGTTCAGAGCAAAAACCAAAATAATTTGGAGTTCTCCACTTAATTTCAAATTGTAAGTTGTCACATAAAGCAATATTATGTACAAAAGAAAATTGTGGGTTTGTAATATATATATATATATATATATATATATATTATAGTATAAGCAATATATTATATCATAAGCAAGCAAGTCATAAAATTGTGAAAATAGTTCTATAAATATTATCATATTAATTCCAATAAAAATACAATCCACAAACATAATATCCATTAAACAAACTCCCATTCCAAATACAAACTACACATGACATAATATTATGGTCTAAACAATTAAATAAAGAGTAGTAAATAAGTTTAAAAGTCATAAAATCTACAAGCATCCATTAAACTCCACATCAAACAACATTAAACTTGTCAGTTAATCTCATTATTCAAATGATTTGAATCATTTGATTCTTCCACCAATTCATCTTTGTTTTCCTCATCATATTCCTAACTTATAAAATAAAATTTTCAATTATTAAATTTCTACAATAACATTATTTTGTAAAAAAAATATTTATTCAATAAAAATAAATTACCACTCGATATGAAACCATGTAGCCAACTACGTGTGCAAATGAGAGCTTGAACCTTTTTAGGAAGAAGACGACTCCTATACTTGTTTAGCACACGTCCTCCAATGCTGAAAGCTGATTCGGAGGCCACAGTAGTTATCGGTATACTCATCAAATCACAAGCCATGTTAGCCAAAATGGAAAATCTAAAATTGTGATCCTTCCACCAATTCAAGACATCTAAGTCTTTATTAGTGGAAAAATCAAGTTTTAGCATCTCCAAATATACTTCCAATTAGGACTTGGAACTTGGGACATCATCTTCATCATCTGCCAAATCCATCCATACCTATGTTGATGCATTTTATGCAAATTCAATTAACAAAAAATAAAAAATATAAAGTTAGTATTGATAAATTGAAGTTAACAATAAGATGAATATAATATTTAAGATATGTGTTTATTATTTATACTTACGTCTGAATTGGAGATAGAATCCATTAGAATAGAAGAGGCAAATGAAGTTTGGCTTGGTTAACCTTGGCCTTGACCATGTGATGAGCTAGAAGCATTCTTTGCATATTCTTCATAAAGCATAAATAACTTCATTTTCACCACATCTAACCTCTCTTGAAAACCTTGAGGATCAATTTTCAAAAAGCACCGTTTCAACATTGTAAACTTCACACGAGGGTCAAGAACCACTGCCATTACAAGTAGAACATTATACTCACTCCAATACTTGTCAAATTTTTTCTTCATATTAAAAGCCATGCCATGTAACATCTCATCGTCTCCACCCAAGTACTCCATTAGAAGTATCTCAATTTTTCAAACTTGAGCAAAATACAAGTTAGCAGTTGGATAACTAGTTCTCGAAATCATATTCGTGATTTCATAGAATGGCTTAAAAAATTCACAAATTTTCTCTCCCCTCATCCACTCTTCACTTGATGGACAATGCTTATAATTTCTATTATTTAATGCAAGCATAAAAAATGCACGCTTAAATTTCAAAGCACTCTCAAGCATTAAGTAAGTAGAGTTCCATATAGTTGGGACATCTAAAACCAAATATGAATTTGAAAAAGTTGAAACCTTTTTTACACATTCTTCAAAACTCTTCATTCTAGCCTCTGACCCCTTCACATACTTAATACTTTCTTTAATTTTTTCATTGGCAATAGAAGCTACTTTTAAACCTTCTTAAACAATAAGATTTAAAATGTGGGCACAGCATCGAACATGAAAAAATTCACCATCACATAATAAGCTCTCTTGCAAAGAAAGCACATCTTTTAAATTGAGTTGCATGTTATCATTAGCAGAGACATTATCCAAAGTAATGGAAAAAAATTTCTTATCTATCCCCCAATCATTTAAAATTTTCATTACTTTTTTAGATAATTCATATCCCGAATGTGGAGGTTGCATATCACAAAAAGCAAGAATCTTACTACTTAGCTTCCAATCTAAATCAACATAATGAGCAGTTAAGCAAAGGAACCCCTCATTAGTGCAAGTTGTCCATAAATCACAAGTGAGACATATTCTACCTTGAATTAGAGCCAAGCATTCTTTCAATTTCTTTTTATTTTCCTTATAAAGGTTTCAAACATCAGAGGCAACAGTGATTCTAGAAATAAATTTCACCTTAGGGTTCAAATACTTCAACACATCCCTAACTCCATCATATTTAACAAATGAAAAAGGGAGGTCATGCCTTACTATTGCCTTAGCTACTAATTCTCGAAAAACTTTTTGATCAATTTTTCTACTTCTCACATTTCCTTCATAGTCAATTATCATTTGAGACATATCTTTTTGCCTTAAAACTGCTATCTTTTTACATGAAAGCACATGACGCCTTAGAGATGAAGTTTCATATTGACCAAGACTCGCCTTATATACTATCCCACACCCTTTTACATTTAGCACGTGGTTTACCATCATTAACATTGATAATTAGTTTTTCAAAAAATTTCCACACTTCTGAAGTATTCTTTCTAACTTTTTTTGATTGATTTTCAATTATTTCAGTTTCAGTTCCAACCTCACCTTCTTCATGTTCAACTTCATTAACACCATCCTTATTATCATTACCACTAGCAACGTTAATGTTATCACTATGTAGAGTCTGATTTTGAGAATGAGATGCCATTATCAACACTGTCAATAACACATAAAAAAATCGCAATTAACATTTAAGTAACACACAACACTGTCAACAAACTTGCATTAAAAAAACTATTTGTGCCAAAAAGCTGTACACTGTAGAGTATCCTAGAATAATGACAATGGAATTTAGTAACTAGTAAACTTTTTTTTTTAAAAAATTAAAAATAACATTTACCACAATCTAATGGTCCTGATTCACATCCAATTAAAAAAATGCAAAGTCAAAATTCACGTTATAAATACTTGAAAAGAACTCAATCATTCGCCTCTTCTTTCCATAAAGACAAGATTTTTTCTTCTTTCTCATGTTTTTCCCATTTTCAATTTCAAATGTGCACTAATAGCTATATTTACTATTCCATTTGTTTATTTCCAATATACATGAACCAGTGGGCTGAGAAATCGAGAGAATCTACCAATGAGCTACGAAACAAGGGAAAATTATATACATTAATCATTGAACATTCAAATGTTGAGACGTGTTATGTTATAATTTATTTTATTAAAAATACTATTTGATTAAATGATCCAAACACAGTGAAACTAAGAAGTCGCAAGCTCGATTAAAATATATATCTTGATCATCTTACTAATTTACTGATAAGTAAGCTTGCATTTGATATTTCTTCTCATATGTACTATGGATGGCAAGGGAGATTCAAAGGGCGTATCAAATCAAAGTAACCACCAGTGCTTTGGCCCTACTGCTATCCACTAGGCATCCTGAACTAGCAAATATTAATGTCCATGGCCATCTAATTAAGGTTCATGACATATGTTAAAGGCTTGAATGTCATTTTCGCTTGCATATGCTTACTGTTTAAATAACTCAATCTTTTTAATGTGAAGTTTGTGGCAGGGATAACCATTCGCTCAAAAGCTAAATCTGCTCCAGATCAGTGGACAAAAAACTGATTACCAAGATACCTTAGAATAATACAACTTCAATCCCTAGCAAAATACCTTAGAATAACCACTCGCAGAACAAAATACCTTAGAATAATACAGCTTCGATCCCTAGCAAATTTTATTAGTGCATAATCATGACAGATTAAGCAGAAGCATAACAAAACAGACTAACTAAATAGATAGGTTTCATTTCATCCACGAACTGATTACCAAGGAATAATATTCGCCTGAAAAAACATTTACCAACATCCCCATACAGAGGAAAGATTAACATAAGGAGTTTAATTCTCATAAAATCTAGGATATTGCACTCAGTGCAGATCAAATTTCGATGCCTCGGTCATATAGCTGAATGTTTCTTCTAAAAAATTTAAGGCAACTCCAGTCGAATCAACAGAAAGAAGAAGAAATGTGTAATCTTCTTCTAGCACACGAGAAAGGAAAGAGGTTCAACTAGTAATGGCCCAAAAGATCTAGTAGCTAAACCTGGTTGTTAGGGCATGGACAAAGAACTAGTTCCATCAATGAATAACTTAAAGTGAAGGAAATACCTGGAAATCAGAAAGTTGTTCTTTGGTCAACTTTGTTGTTAAGGTCGAAATAACGACAGCATTGTTTAGCTCTTGCAACTTCTAAGGACTGAAGAGAAGCAAGTGCCCTGTGCTCAAGGACGCGTCGTACCAACCAAGCCTGAAGCCTCCACGCGCACGCCGTGAGGAAGTAGACGATTTGCTGCTAGTCTGCTATTGCTATCGCAACCTCTATTTTTTACTTTTGTTTGTTTAGACTTTAGAAATTAGAATAGAATGAGAATGATTTAGGAATTAGGTCTGGTTGGTTGTTGGTAGAGTAGCCCGCGGGTCAGCCCGTACCCGTACGGGTTGGCCCGTATAAATTATTTACCCATCGGGCTTAACCTGTATAAGCCTGTTTTTAAACGGGTCATATATTAATGGACTGGATCGTTAAAAGTCCGCGATTTTTAAGGGCCAACCTGCGGGCTTGGGCCCGTTTTACACCCCTACTTAGCAACTGGTAGGAGTTGGCCAACACAAAAAGATCTGGAAACCACCGCACTGTTCTACTTCTCAGTATCTGGAGGAGAAAAATAGTGGGATGAGAAAACCACAACTCAGTAAGGAAAAGGATGCTAACAGGTAGATATTGTACTATCTACGTAGCCCATGCATGATTAACAAAAATCATCATTCATTATAAATGAAATTATCAATAGAAAATGCATTTAAACCTTTTTTCTCTCATAGGCAATTTCATAAAACCAATGCTCAATGTTTTTGTTTAAGCAACATAACATAAAGCAATGTTATCATAACACAATCATTCAAATCAGGATATTTATCAAATCATAATATCTCTTTTCTTTTCACAAACCATTTCATTTCATCACATTTCTCTTATCTCTGAGATAGGTAGGGAATTTAGGCAAACAAATATCCACGACATATGGCCATAGTCAGTGATTCTAGGCCTCACTGATCAGGTGTGCATAGGGCATCACTCGCCTGAAGGGGGATAAGTCAATCCTACCCTTCGACTCATCTCAATCATCATCATCTTCCTCATCATATCACATATACTCACGACACAACTTACTCCATGTGTCATCTATATGATACTTGTACTCGCGTGCACACAATACGGTACATAAGATTCTCCGGACAACTACACGGTACAACGTATGCCCGTGGACCCAGTCCATCCACCCTACACCGATGGACTCATCATCCTAAATCATGTCTCATATACTAGGCGAGCAAAATCAGCGTGACACACAGTCTTCGCAAGGCTTCAGCGTGGTATCTCTTAGTGCGAGCAATCGCTTCTAGCACTGTATCATCTCAAAATCGTTGAACGAGCTAGGCTCCTGTCATGCCCCGAAAGTGCGGAAAATAGGGCTAATTTAAAACTTTTTACTCATTAATTCACAATTAAGGGTGCATTCCTGTGCAGTTTCATACATTATCATATTTATCGTACCTCAGGATCTCATCACTAGAAATTATATATCATCTCAAATACATTAATCCATCTCAAGTTAATTAATCCTAATACATCCCATACAATGTTATACATCAAGTGTCTGCAATTACAGTAATTGTCTGGGTACATGAAAAGATAAAAGGTACCTCAAATACAATATATGGCTGGAACTCAAATCCTCCACTGGCCACTACTCCGTACGTCGCAGGACAACCCTTTTCACCTGAAGAAATCTGGGGGGAAAAGAAAACAGGGTGAGCTTCTAAATCGCTCAGTAAAGGGGGTAAGGGACTCATTTCATAAACCAAAATGCACATCACAAAATATTTATTTGTATGTGAAACTCATTAATCTCATTTGAAAACCATAGCATGAAAGTACTCAAAACGACATTCTCATGTCTCAAATCATGTGAAAACATGAAGTAAAAAGGCTCAGTCTAGAGCAATAACAAAGCACGTGAAAATAATGCGATAAACGCTTTCTCAATTAACGTGATAAAATCACTGTAATAATAATGCACGTGGCACAGCCACTAAACACACGTGGCATAGCCACTGATTTAAATTCACACGTGGCACAGCCACTAGACAGACGTGGCATAGCCACTGAGTTAAATTTACACGTGGCACAGCCACAAGATAGGGTTTCACGTGGCAACGGCCACCAGATAGGGTTTCTCACGTGGCAACGGCCACCAATAGGGTTTCTCACGTGGCAACAGCCACCAAATGGGGTTTCACACGTGGCAACGGCCACCAAGTATACGTGGCATAGCCACAGAATGGGTTATTCTCACGTTACCAGAACGGAGAAGAAATCGGGCTTACATGCTACCAGAGCAATGCCCGATGTGTACTCAAAATTACACACCTAAGTTTTATCACACAAGACTGGTTTGCCTTCACGTAGAACTCATAATGGTTTTTCTCTCATAAAACTCATTTGAAAACCGTTTTGTACTCAACACAAAACATAATAAAATCGAGTTCCAACCGGCAAAGCACGCACACATTTCTCAAATCTCGATATTGCCTTAACGTAGAGCCCAATTCATTACTCACACAAATTCGACGATTTATAAAGCAATTTCACACTCAGCTTATAAACGCATAAAATATTGGGCTCCAACCGGCTATAAAAACCGTGTGCAATTATATCTCAACACAACACTCAACATGCTTGTTTTATAACCATAAATCATGCTATAATAGTTTACAAATCACATACACAAAATGGTTTAGATTTTCCTTACATCTTTGTACCTCGTATAGTGCAATCGTTTCCCCCGTATCACGGACTAGCCTCGCATTCCACTCTGGAAATCTCGAGCTATCCAAACTATGTTAAAACATCAATACTCAATTATCTCATCAACCTTAATTCTCAAAATCGAGCATAATTGCTCATAACACCTCAAATCTCTTGATTCTCGTAACTCTACCCCAAACTACACTCTCATTCACAACATCTCAATGTTCTACATTTCTCATGCCAATTATCTATGCTAATTCACCACATTGTCTAAATTTCTATTTATAGCTCAAATTCCAAAAATTGCTAAATATCATTATCACTCCAACCACATTGCAATTTCATCAATCCCTAATCATTTCTCAGCTATTTCAACACAATGACAACAACCATTATCATCAAAATCATCTCAGATATCTAGATCGGGGTTTAGAAATTACCCAAAGCTTGTGAGAAGCACAACCCACGCCTCGATTCAATTCGTCCCTCGATTTCCAAGTATGTTGTTCTCCCTTTGATGAGGAACAACTTTCCTTCTTGCCACAACTTCTGATTTGGCCAGAAATGGGTGCTTTGGGTGAGTGAGAAAGCTAGGTTTCGGTAAAAATGGGGGTTGGAAGAGAGAGAAAGTGAGATTGCAGGAGAAAAATAGGGGTTCCTTATATAGGCTGAGGGTAGGAGATCGATCTGCCTCTTGATGAGATCGATCTGCATTTGAATTTTGGGGACGATTTGGGTAATTTTATGCCTAGGAGATCGATCTGTCGAGGGGTGAGATCGATCTCTTTATGGCTTTATGAGATCGATCTGCTCCTTGAGGAGATCGATCTTCTCCCAAACAGAATCATTTGGAGATCGATCTTTTCCTCATGAGATCGATCTTCTCTCAAACAGAATCATAAGGAGATCGATCCTCTTCCATTGGAGATCGATTTGCTCCTCAAATTCCTCCTTCCTTGTCATTTTTAACTCACCAGATCGATCTCTCCGTCTCCCAGATCGATCTGTCCTCATAACTTCACACTTATTTTAACACTTAACATATAAATCTCCAATTATCATTCCCACAATTCACTTAGCTCAATAAATTACACTTCAAATTCTTATTACATCATTAAAATATATCTAAAATTCTCAGATCTCACATCCTCCCCACCTTAAAGAGAATTTGGTCCTCCAAATTCAACTCAACTAGTCAAATAGATGGGGGTATTTCTCCTTCATGAGATTCTCTAGTTCCCACGTTGCCTCTTCCATTGAGTGATGTTTCCACAAAACTCTTACTAATGGGATGCTCTTAGTTCTCAGTACCTTCTCTCTTCTATCGAGAATCTGGACGGGTTCCTCAGTGTAGCTTATATCCTCTTGAATGTCCATCTCGTCATACTCTATGACATGAGAAGGGTCCGGGTGGTACTTCCTCAACATAGACACATGAAAAACATTGTGTATTCTGGACATCTGTGGGGGTAATGCTAATCTGTAAGCTACCTCTCCCACTCTCTCATGAATCTCGAATGGTCCTATGTATCGAGGACTCAATTTCCCTTTCTTCCCAAATCGCATGATACCCTTACTCGGTGATATTTTCAGAAATACTGCATCACCAACCTCAAACTTGAGTGGCCGTCTATG
Source organism: Firmiana major (assembly GCA_033439115.1). NCBI lineage: Eukaryota > Viridiplantae > Streptophyta > Magnoliopsida > Malvales > Malvaceae > Firmiana > Firmiana major. Next base: position 7,368,761 of record CM065909.1, read on the forward strand.
CACATCTGTGTAGCTTTTCTGTCTACTTTGTGCAGCCCGTAACCTCTCACATATGAGTTTCACACTCTGTACGGCTTGATCAACAAGCTCGGGAGCATTTATCTTTCTGTCACCGACTTCTTCCCAAGCTACAGGGGATCTACACCTCCTACCATATAGAGCCTCAAAAGGTGCCATTCCAATACTCACATGATAGCTGTTATTGTATGCAAACTCTGCTAGGGGCAGGTGATCATCCCATGATCCCTTGAAATCCATCGTACATGCCCTCAACATATCCTCCAGGGTCTGAATAGTCCTCTCTGACTGACCATCTGTCTGAGGATAATAGGCGGTACTGAAACTCAATCGAGATCCCATGGACTCCTGAAACTGGGTCCAAAATCTAGAAGTAAACCGGGAATCTCTATCAGAAGTAATACTCACTGGAGCCCCATGTAATCTAGCTATCTCGCTGACATATAACTCAGCTAAGGCATCCACAATATCTGTGTTCTTGATGGCAAGGAAGTGGGCACTCTTGGTCAATCTATCCACTATAACCCATATAGCGTCATGACCTCTTCGGGTCCTCGGTAAACCCATAATAAAGTCCATAGTGACATGCTCCCATTTCTATGTAGGTACGGGTAAGGGCTGTAGTAGTCCTCCGGGCTTCCGATGCTCAGCTTTCACTTGCTGGCATACTAAACACCTGGCCACATACTCTGCCACGTCTCGCTTCATACCACTCCACCAATACACCTTTCTCAAGTCTCGGTACATCTTAGTACTCCCTGGGTGCATGGTGTATCGCGAGCAGTGGGATTCTCTCAGTATCTGTCTCTTCAGGGTATCATCGTCCGGTACACAAATCCCTCCTCTGAATCTCAACAATCCATCCTCACTGACTGTGAGATCCGACTGCGAACTCTGTTCAGCTTGGCTAACCATATCTATCAATCTCTGATCACTGCGCTGCCCAGTTCTAATCTGATCCATGATCCTGGGCTCTATTCGCAAGCTAGCCAAAAATCCAGTCTCTATCTCTTTAACTCTGATCCGAAGTTTGGCAAACTGCTCCAGTAAATCCCATTCCCTGATCATCATAGCAGATATCATACTCTTCCTGCTCAGGGCATCAGCAACCACATTTGCCTTGCCCGGATGATATAGAATCTCGCAGTCATAATCCTTAAGGAGTTCCATCCATCTTCTTTGTCTCAGGTTTAACTCTTTCTGATCAAAGAGATATCTCAAACTCTTGTGATCAGTGAAGATCTGGAATCTTTCCCCATATAAGTAGTGTCGCCAGATCTTCAAAGCAAATACCACAGCGGCTAACTCCAAATCATGCGTGGGGTAATTCCGCTCATGGTCTTTCAACTGTCGCGATCCATATGCGACCACTCTTCCATGCTGCATAAGCACACACCCCAATCCTTGATGAGATGCATCACTATACATCAAAAATCCTCCTGATCCCTCAGGAATAGTTAACACAGGTGCCACTGTCAACCTCCTCTTTAATTCCTGAAAACTGAGCTCACATTGATCAGTCCATATAAATGGAGTCTCTTTGCGCGTGAGCTTAGTCAAAGGAGCGGCAATCCTTGAAAATCCTTCCACAAATCTTCTGTAATACCCTGCCAAACCAAGGAAGCTTCATACCTCAGTAACTGTCCTCAGTCTCTCCCAATTAAGCACAGCCTCCACCTTGCTTGGGTTCACTGATACTCTTTCCTCTGAGACTATATGACCAAGGAAAGCTATCCGGTTCAGCCAAAACTCACACTTACTAAGCTTCCCATATAATTGCTTATCTCGGAGTATCTGAAGTACTAACCACAAATGCTGTGCATGCTCCTCATACGACTGAGAGTACACCAGGACATCATCAATAAAGACTATCACAAATTTATCCAGATAGTCTTTGAACACCTCGTTCATCAATCTCATAAATGCTGCAGGGGCGTTCGTCAATCCAAAGGACATCACCAGAAATTCATAATGGCCATACCTCGTCCTGAAGGCCGTCTTTGGAATATCTTCTTCCTTGATCCTCAATTGGTGATAGCCCGATCTCAAATCAATCTTAGAAAAGACTGATGCCCCTCTCAGCTGATCAAGTAGATCATCAATCCTGGGCAATGGGTATTTATTCTTCATCGTGGCTTTATTCAACAACTGGTAGTCTACGCATAATCTGAGACTACCATCCTTCTTCTTGACAAATAAAATCGGTGCTCCCCACGGTGAAACACTGGGCCTAATGAACCCTTGATCCAATAACTCCTGTAGTTGTTTCTTCAATTCCTCAAGTTCCACTAATGCCATCCTGTAGGGAGGTTTAGAGATCGGTTGAGTATCTGGTACCAAATCAATGGTAAACTCCAGCTCTCTCTCTGGTGGTAAACTTGGCAATTCATCTGGGAAAACATCCAGAAATTCACACACCACAGGTATATCCTCAATCCTCGGATGTTCTCGCTCATCGTCTGAGATGAGTGTCTCATAACCTTCACATGAACAATCATATTTAATATTCTCCAAAATAATATTAAAATTCTCAAATTACTTACTAGAATTCCACATATTCATTTCCTCAATATCTCAATCGTACACTGTAAGGTTCAGGTAGGGAGAAAGTTACAATCTTAGTGTAGCAATCTAAGCTCACTCGATTGGCTGCCAACCAATCCATTCCCAAAATTACATCAAATCCATGTATATTCAACATGATTAGATCTGCTAACATCACTCTATCTCCTACCTTTATCTCACATCCTCTACAGATTAACTCAGTTCTCTGGGATTCACGCATAGGGGTATTACATGTAGTTTATATTCTAGAGGTTCAAACTTCAAGTTTAATCTACATGCAAAATGCTCAGAAATAAACAAATGCGTGGATCCTGAATCAATCAACACATGAGCCTTATGATTACAGACAGAGAGTGTACCTCTTATAGTTTCTGTAGAAGTGTCAGCAGTCTCCTTATCTAGGGTAAACACACGTCCCTGTGTAACAGGTCTCTTTCCTTTCTCTGCAGCAGTGGCCCGTCTCGGGGGATTCACTCTTTGAGGCTGTTGTCTAGTGGGCTCCAATACATGTGGTTTCTGAGGTTGAGGGCAATCCTTCACCATGTGACCCATGTCTCCACATCTAAAACATCCATGGATCGACCCAGTACAACTTCCCTCATGCATTCGACCACAATTTCTGCAAAACCTTGTCTCTGGCCTGACATCTCGAGGGGTCTCTCTAATGTTAGGGTACCCTTTGGGTCTCTCTAATCTGCCATTCTGTACCTCAATCCTTCCTCTTCTGAAGGAACCTCTTCGAGCCTCTGTTTGGAAAATCGCTGGCCTCTTGCCCTTATCTCTATTCACCGCTCTGAGCTCATTCTGGGATTGTACCATTTCAATTCCTCTTTCAATCTCTTGTGCTCGTCTCAGAGCATCTCCAAACTCAGTAATACATAGCCCTATCAATCTATCTCTGATGACAGGCTTCAACCTATACACAAACTTCTCTGTGTAGAGCTCTTCACTCTTGAAGGTCTCTGGGTCATATCTCAATAGCGCGGTGAATTGGCTCTCATAGTCATCCACAGACATGTCACCCTGTACCAAACTCAAAAACTCAGCTTGTTTCTTTCTCTGGGCGGCTCGCGGTACATATTGGGTCCTAAAGGCTGTCTGGAACTCTTCCCAACCAATCACATCCTAGCGGGACATCAGAATACCTTGGGTAGTACCCCACCAATCTCGAGCTCTCCCTTTCAACATATAGATACTCATACTGACCCTTTCAGCATCGGTGCACCCCAAATAATCATATATAATTCTCAACTCCGTCAGCCACTCCTCAGCCTCTGTAGGATCCTTCTTTCCCCTAAACGCGGGTGGATTCATCTTCAGAAAATCGTTCAGTCGGACCATACTTCTATCATCAGGCTGAGTGACGGGAGGTATTGGGGGTATGTGAGGTCCTTGTGGTGGTGTAGGAGTAGTACCCGAGGCATTAACTCCAAAGTGTTGCGCGAATAACGCTGCCATCTGCTCAAAACCTTGCCTCACATCGGTCTCAATCCGATTAAATCGAGAGTTAGGACTCTCTGGTTGTGGGACAGGTGGCGGAGGGGACTCTGCCTGCCTCCTCGAACGACCTCGTCGTCCACTCATTCTCTATCTCAACTCGTCTCCTGCGCGTACATATCAGAATCGATTGAAATCTCAATCCTCAATTTCAGTTCATGACCAGACTATTACAGACACTTGGGATGTATTCTATTTCACTTAACCGACACTGACAGTACTAGACACCCTAAGCTCTGATACCAAGAAAACTCTGTCACGCCCCGAAAGTGCGGAAAATAGGGCTAATTTAAAACTTTTTACTCATTAATTCACAATTAAGGGTGCATTCCTGTGCAGTGTCATACATTATCATATTTATCGTACCTCAGGATCTCATCACTAGAAATTATATATCATCTCAAATACATTAATCCATCTCAAGTTAATTAATCCTAATACATCCCATACAATGTTATACATCAAGTATCTGCAATTACAGTAATTGTCTGGGTACATGAAAAGATAAAAGGTACCTCAAATACAATATATGGCCTGGAGCTCAAATCCTCCACTAGCCACTACTCCGTACGTCGCAGGACAACCCTTTTCACTTGAAGAAATCTAGGGGGGAAAGAAAATAGGGTGAGCTTCTAAATCGCTCAGTAAAGGGGGTAAGGGACTCATTTCATAAACCAAAATGCATATCAAAAAATATTTATTTGTATGTGAAACTCATTAATCTCATTTGAAAACCATAGCATGAAAGTACTCAAAACGACATTCTCATGTCTCAAATCATGTGAAAACATGAAGTAAAAAGGCTCAGTCTAGAGCAATAACAAAGCACGTGAAAATAATGCGATAAACGCTTTCTCAATTAACGTGATAAAATCACTGTAATAATAATGCACGTGGCACAGCCACCAAACACACGTGGCATGGCCACTGATTTAAATTCACACGTGGCACAGCCACTAGACACACGTGGCATAGCCACTGAGTTAAATTTACACGTGGCACAGCCATAGGATAGGGTTTCACGTGGCAACGGCCACTAATTAGGGGTTCTCACATGGCAACGGCCACCAGATAGGGTTTCTCACATGGCAACGGCCACCAAATAGGGTTTTCACGTGGCAACGGCCACTAAATAGGGTTTTCACGTGGCAACGGTCACCAATAGGGTTTCTCACGTGGCAACGGCCACCAAATGGGGTTTCACACGTGGCAACGGCCACCAAGTATATGTGGCATAGCCACAGAATGGGTTATTCTCACGTTACCAGAACGGAGAAGAAATCGGGCTTACATGCTGCCAGAGCAATGCCCGGTGTGTACTCAAAATTACACACCTAAGTCTTATCACACAAGACTGGTTTGCCTTCACGTAGAACTCATAATGGTTTTTCTCTCATAAAACTCATTTGAAAACCGTTTTGTACTCAACACAAAACATAATAAAACCGAGTTCCAACTGGCAAAGCACGCACACATTTCTCAAATCTCGATATTGCCTTAACGTAGAGCCCAATTCATTACTCACACAAATTCGATGGTTTATAAAGTAATTTCACACTCAGCTTATAAACGCATAAAATATTGGGCTCCAACCGGCTATAAAAATCGTGTGCAATTATATCTCAACACAACACTCAACATGCTTGTTTTATAACCACAAATCATGCTATAATAGTTTACAAATCACATACACAAAATGGTTTAGATTTCCTTTACATCTTTGCACCTCGTATAGTGCAATCGTTTCCCCCGTATCACGGACTAGCCTCGCATTCCACTTTGGAACTCCCGAGCTGTCCAAACGATGTTAAAACATCAATACTGAATTATCTTATCAACCTTAATTCTCAAAATCGAGCATAACTGCTCATAACACCTCAAATCTCTTGATTCTCGTAACTCTACTCCAAACTACACTCTCATTCACAACATCTCAACGTTCTACATTTCTCATGCCAATTATCTATGCTAATTCACCACATTGTCTAAATTTCTATTTATAGCTCAAATTCCCAAAATTGCTAAATATCATTATCACTCCAATCACATTGCAATTTCATCAATCCCTAATCATTTCTCAGTTATTTCAACACAATGACAACAACCATTATCATCAAAATCATCTCAGATATCAAGATCGGGGTTTAAAAATTACCCAAAGCTTCTGAGACGCACAACCCACGCCTCGATTCGATTTGTCCTTCGATTTCCAAGTATGTTGTTCTCCCTTTGATGAGGAACAACTTTCCTTCTTGCCACAACTTCTGATTTGGCCGGAAATGGGTGCTTTGGATGAGTGAGAAAGCTAGGTTTCGGTAAAAATGGGGGTTGGAAGAGAGAGAAAGTGAGATTGCAGGAGAAAAACAGGGGTTCCTTATATAGGCTGAGGGTAGGAGATCGATCTGCCTCTTGATGAGATCGATCTGCATTTGAATTTTGGAGACGATTTGGGTAATTTTATGCCTAGGAGATCGATCTGTCGAGGGGTGAGATCGATCTCTTTATGGCTTTATGAGATCGATCTGCTCCTTGAGGAGATCGATCTTCTCCCAAACAGAATCATTTGGAGATCGATCTCTTCCTCATGAGATCGATCTTCTCTCAAACAGAATCATAAGGAGATCGATCCTCTTCCATTGGAGATCGATCTGCTCCTCAAATTCCTCATTCCTTGTCATTTTTAACTCACCAGATCGATCTCTCCTTCTCCCAGATCGATCTGTCCTCATAACTTCACACTTATTTTAACACTTAACATATAAATCTCCAATTATCATTCCCACAATTCACTTAGCTCAATAAATTACACTTCAAATTCTTATTACATCATTAAAATATATCTAAAATTCTCAGATCTCACAGCTCCAACACATTATCATCATCATAAAACCACGTGCAAGCTACGCTCCAGCATAGTTTATCAAATCATGAAAACATATGCGAGTGAAATCTCCAGCATAGTTAAAATCATCAAAATCGGTGTGAGCTAAGGCTCCAACACATCTCAAATCTGATAGGTGGCTATTTTTTTTTCTCTTTTAAAACTCAAATCATGTTTATTAAAATGGCATGTCGTACCATGCTAAACGTGTAAAACTAGCCAACCTATCCAATATCATTTTTTTGTCATAATAACAACACAAAGTTGTAAAAACATTGAAAACATGCATGTCATGTTGTTTTCCTTCCCACATCCCATTTTCACAATTCATACCATAATACATTTCATATCACATATGGCTCAATAGCTATACATAATGTTACTAGCGTCATAACTACTAAAATCGCTGTAAAATACATACGAATATCTCAGTGCTAACATACAATCCCTTACCTCGAATCGCACTTGTATTTCCTTCGTCTTGTTTGCTCCGTTCGCGATCCGGGTTTATCGAGTCTCAACGTATCCCAATCTACACGTATGAATCATTAAGTCATTTTCTTCTTCTCCTTTTAAACATCCACATTGTCATTTACTTACTTACTTATGCCTTCACTAACCTTTTACCATATTACACCTTAATATTTCTTTATAATTTCATCTAAAATCATTTGCTCAACACCACTAATATCATAGTGTTCCAAGATCATCACAATAGTAAACTCAATCCATTACTCTTCTAATATCATTTCTACCAAGATTTCACATACGATCCAACTCACATAATATCTAGAAACTCATTTTTTAAAGCTTGAGAGTTGAAGGACTTACCTAGCTTAGCTTTCTCCTTGGTCAAACTTGGGGTAGTCTATTCTCCTTCCCTTGATCAAACCAATATGTGATATTTGGGTATGTTGTTCTTCTTACTTCAAGAAACAACTTCCCCTTCTTGAGTTGCTTCCAAATCTGGCTGGAAAGTAGTGATATTTAGAGTGAGAAAGCTTGATTCTTTGAGAGAAAAGTATAGGTGCAGGTTTGGTAGGAAGAAATTCTGATTTTCAGTCCAATCCCTTGCTCTTTTTATAGATGTAGAGACATGAGATCGATCTAGTCCCTTGTGGAGATCGATCTCTGCATGGTTTGGTAGTCCTTTTTCTTGACATAACTACTACCAGATTGATTTGCTCTTCATGATGAGATCGATCTGTTGCAAGCAGAATTCCCTTGAGGATCGATCTGTTAGTAAAGGGGAGATCGATCTGCTTTAACCCGAGACATTTGGAGATCAATCTGTTCCTTATGAGAGATCGATTTCTTCCAGGCAAAGGCTTAAGGAGATCGATCTGCTCCTCCCTGCACCCATGTTACTTTAGTTTTCTGTAGATGTTCTAATGTGCAATTCATCCTTAATTGCCTAATACCTCATTTCACATACCGTACAAACTAATGTATAATAGTGTCCATTCCATATAATTTATAGGCAATAAAACTTGTGCACACGACTTAAAAATCATGGATTGCACATTAGATTTCATAATCTCTACATCCTTTATTATCTATACACATGTAACAATGTGCACATACATCATAGCTTCATACGAAGTACATGTGAAACTATAGGCATTACATTTCTCCCTCCCTTAGAAAATTTGGTCCTCCAAATTGAATCAAATTCATTCCTAAAAAAGTTGGGGATATTTCTCCTTTATCAGGTCCTCTAACTCCCAGGTGGCTTCCTCTGATGTATGATGTTGCCACAGGACCTTAACTAATGAAATCGACTTGTTCTGCAACACCTTCTCTTTTCTATCCAATATCCGAATCGGTTTCTCTATATATGATATATTCTCCTTGAGCTCTAACGGCTCATAGCTAATTACATGTGCTAGATCCGGATGGTACTTCCTGAGCATGGAAACATGAATGACATTGTGGACCTCTGCTAGTTCAAGTGTAAGGCTAGCCTATATACTCTATCTCACACTCTATCCAAAATCTCAAAGGGACCGATGTAACGAGGACTTAGTTTTCCTTTCTTCTCGAACCTCGTTATTCCTTAAGAAGGAGATACTTTCAAAAATACAGACTCACCCACAGCAAACTCGAGTGGCCTCCGTCTCTTATCAGCATAGCTCTTTTGTCGACTTTGAGCCGTTCGCAACCTCTTACTTATTATTCGAACATCCTCTAAGGCTTATCTAACCAAATCAGGAGCGAGCAACTGTCTATCACCAACCTTTTCCTAACCAATAGGCGATCGGCATCTACGACCATATAGTGCCTCATACGGAGCCATACTAATACTTAAGTGATAACTGTTATTGTAGGCGAACTCAATTAGTGGCAAGTGATCGTCCCATGAGCCTCTAAAATCCAGCACACACGCTTTCAACATATCTTCCAAGGTCTGTATAGTCCCCTCTGACTGACCATCTCTCTGAGGATAAAAAGCGGTGCTAAAGCTCAATTGGGTCCTCATTGGTTCTTGAAAATGTCCCAAAAAGTAGGAAGTGAAGCGGGCATCCCTATCAGAAACAACACTCACTAGGACTCCATGCAGTCTTACTATTTCCTGTACATACAAGTTCGCTAATGCACACAAAGTATTTGTAGATTTCATGGCTAAAAAGTGTGCCGATTTCATCAACCGATCTACTATAACCCAAATAGCATCATGGTTCTTACGAGTTCTCGATAATCCCATAACAAAATCCATGGTGACGTGCTCCCACTTCCATGTTGGTATCAGTAGAGGTCGCAATAATCCTCTAGGTTTCTGATGCTCTACCTTAACCTGCTGACAGATGAGACATCTAGCAATATACTCAGCTATGTCTCTTTTCATTCCAGACCACCAATATACTTTCCAGAGATTTTGATACATTTTACTACTCCCTGGGTGTACTGTGTATCTCGATGAGAGAGCCTCTGATAAAATCAACTTCCTAAGCGCTGAATCGTTTGGGACACATATTCTATCTCTGAACCTTAGTATTCCATCTAGACTCAATACAAAATCAGTGCCCTCACTTTTCAGAATTTGGCTAATTACATCCATACACCATTGATCATCCTGTTGAGCTTGCCGGCTTCTCTTAATAAACTCCGGCTCTAACCTTAAGCTGGCTAAAATCCCATGACTACCAATCTTAGGCAGGGTCACATCCAATCTAAGGTTCGTGAATTGTTCCAACAACTCGTGCTCCCTAACCATCATATATGATACCAACCCGAGACTCTTTCTGCTCAATGCATCGGCAACCACATTCGCCTTCCTCGGGTGATACAAAATCTCACAATCATAGTTTTTGAGAAGTTCTAACCACCTTCTCTGTCTCATGTTTAACTCCTTCTGTGAGACCTAATACTTAAGACTCTTGTGATCCGTAAAGATATGAAATCTCTCACCATACAAGTAGTGGCACCATATCTTCAATGCAAATACTACGATCGCTAACTCTAAATCGTGAGTGGGATAGTTCTTCTCATGATCTTTCAGCAGTCTGGATCCATAAGAAACTACCCTTCGATTCTGCATCAAAACACAGCTCTGTCCTTGGTGTGAAGCATCTGTATAAACAGAATGGTTCTCCGAGCTGTTAGGAATGGTGAGAGCTGGTGCGGTGGTTAATCTGTGCTTAAGTTCTTAAAAACTCCTCTCACACGCTTCATCCCACGTAAACTCCACATTTTTTCTCGTGAGACATGTCAACAAAGCAGCCAATATAGAGAAACCCTCTACAAATCTCCCGTAGTAACCTGCCAAACCCATAAAGCTTCTGATCTCTGTGACTGTCCTGGGCTGTTCCCACTGAACAATAGCCTCAATCTTGGATGGATCTACTGACACCCCATCCTTTAATACAACATGGCCCAAAAAAGAAATTTGCTCTAGCCAGAATTCACATTTACTAAGTTTGGCATACAACTTTCCCTCTCAAAGGATTTGTAAAACAATCCTTAAGTGTTGCTCGTGATCTTCCTCGGATTTGGAATAAACCAATATATCATCGATGAATATTATCACAAGATGATCCAAGTATGGCTTGAATACCTCATTTATTAGAGCCGTAAAAGTTGTTGGCACATTTGTCAACCCGAAAGGCATCACCAAAAATTCGTAATGAGCATAGTGGGTGCAGAAAGCTGTCTTAGGCACATCTTCCTTCCGAATCTTCAATTGATGGTACCCAAACCTCAGATCTATCTTAAAAAAGATCTGTGCTCCCCGAAGTTGATCCAATAAATAATTGATGCGTGGCAAGGGGTACTTATTCTTGATGGTAGCCTTGTTCAACATTCGATAATCAATACACAACTTGAGGCTCCCATCTCTTTTCTTCGTAAACAATACCGGGGCTCCCCATGGTGAGACGCTCGGTCTTATAAACCCTTTATCTAGCATATCTTACAACTGCTTCCTTAATTCCTCTAATTCAACTAGAGCCATCCTAATGGTGGTTTGAATGGCTCTGTTCCAGGTGTCAAATCTATACCAAATTCCATTTCTCTATCTATTGGCAATCCTGGTAGGTCATCTGGAAAAACATCAGGGAATTCTCTAACCACGGGAATGTCATCTATATCTGAATGTTTTTTTGTTCAAGTCCACCACATAAGCAATAAAACCTTCAAAATAACATTTATGTCATTTATGTACCAATGCACTTTACTTGCTGCAAAATCATGATTTCATTACTTCTCATAAAAATTTTACAACAGATTTCTTAGGTAAAGAAAATGTGACTGACTTAGAGTGACAGTCTAAGACAGCATGATTAGTAGCTAACCAATTCCCAAGATTACATCAAGATCATACATATTCAACAAAATCAAATTTGCTGTCGTGTATTTATCTCCTACTCTCACTTTACAATCTTTGTATACTTGCTCAACTAATTGACTGACTCTCATGTGAGTACTTATTAATAAAGTCTCATTTAAGTACGTGGGTTTTACAAAACCTGTTAACTTTGATGCACATGCAGGCGATATAAAGGAATGCACAGCACCATAATAAAATAAAGCTATAGCTTCCAAATTGAAAATCAGAATTGTACCTTTTATTAGCTCAGAAGAGGTATCTGCTGATGCCTGGTCTATCACATATACCCTACCTTGACCCACAACTTACTTCCCTTTTTCTTCAGCCGTGGCTCTCTTCCTTGTAGGAGGTGTAACTTTAGGAACTTTCTCTGGCTCCTTGCCCTTCTGTGGGGCTACCTCACATGCTTCTGGACAATCCCTTGTATAGTAACCAACTCTACCACATCTGAAGCATCGTGTACCCTAAAAATGACAAGGCCTAATACCATGATATCGACCACAGACTCTGCACTGATCAGTGGTCGATCGGGGTCCAACAATTACTATACCCCTGGTTAGGGTTGGAGTCGAATGCATAAGAGGTCTAGCAGCCTTCTTTTGTGACTCATCTGCCTCTCTCTGACGCTTACCAGGATATCTCCGACCAAATCTGGCACCCTTTCCATCTCTCAATTTCCTCGGACCCTTGTCCTTATCCCAACTGAATTCTAAAATTTGTAGGTCATAGTCCTGCTCGCACAATTGGGCTCGTCGTACAGCTTCTCTATATGTAGTAACATCAAACAGGGCCAATTTAGCTCTAATTGAAGGCCTTAGTCCATCAACAAATCTTCGGAGCCTAATAGCTTCACTCTTGATAGAGTCCAGATCATATCGGCCCAAAGATGTGAATCGTGACTCGAACTCATCCATTGATCGGTTCCTTTGAGTCAGATTCAAAAATTCCATTTGCAGTCTACGCCGAGTAGTATCTGGGATATATTGCTCTCTAAAAGCACCCAAAAACATATCCCACATGATTACTGTACCCTGGGTTCTCAACATAGGTCTGGTGGAGTTCCACCAGTGCTCTGCTTCGCCTCTTAATATAAAGGCCGCAAGCGCTAGTCTTTATCTAGCCAAACATTTACAAAAGTCAAAGAACTTTTCCATCTAACTTATCCAATCCTCAGCCACTACTGGATCCTTTACCTCACTAAAAGGAGGCTTAAAGTCCATAAAATGCCTCAACCTCTCCATATCAAAGTCATAACCATGCCCAAAATCATCATCATCACACTGCTGTGGGGCCACTGGAGGAGGAACTGGTCGAATAGGGGGACCTCGTGGTCTATCTGATCCAGGTTATGCAGGTACAGCATTCTCAGGTTCAGGTGCAGTTGTTGGGGGATTCGGTGCAGCCTGTCCTGCTGTGCCGGGTATACCCTCTAAGCTAGACATGATCTGACCCATCATGGTCATCATCGTACGCATGTCTTCCTTTAATCTGGCTACCCGAGGATCGAAAGCCTCTATCTGATCATGGGGCTTATGACTAAAGGATGATCTACTATGCCCTCAGTCCTATCATTCTACCCCAGAGCTCGTGAGCTCTCTCCCCTCTTGCGATGTCTCTCAGGTATAGCTCATAAGCCTGTTGACTTTCCTGCATTCATAACAAACTCTCATATCACTACCAGCTTTGTATACACATTTGTATCTAATATCGTACAGTAACTAAGGGATGTACATTTTTTTAGTCCTAAACATCGACTCACATTAGACCAATCAGGCTCTGATACCAAATTCTGTCACACCCCGACTCCAGGTGCACTTCGTCCATACATGTACCACTCACGGTTGGGCTGTGAGCCGATGCAATTACTAATTCCATACATTTATAGTGGAAATATTTGAAATTATAAAATACACACTCCTAGGCACATGTGTGGGTATACAAAATCTTTTATATAAATGAAGTATCTTTACATAACATCCCCATACAATTGGCTCATTTTCAATATATGACTGTACGATACAATATGATAGATACAAAATGCTTTTGTGTATACAATTCTTATACCTTAGCAACTGGTAGGAGTTGGCCAACACAAAAAGATCTGGAGACCACCGCACTGTTCTACTTCTCAGTATCTGGAGGGAGAAAATAGTGGGATGAGTAGACCATAGCTCAATAAGAAAAATGATGCTAACAGGTAGATATTGTACTATCTACGTAGCCCATGCATGATTAACAAAAATCATCATTCATTATAAATGAAATTATCAATAGAAAATGCAATTAACCTTTTTTCTCTTATAGGCATTTTCATAAAACCAATGCTCAATGTTTCTATTTAAGAAACATAACATAAAGCAATGCTATCACAGCATAAGTATTCAAATCAGGATATTTATTAAATCATAATATCTCTTTTCTTTTCACAAACCATTTCATTTCATCACATTTCTCTTATCTCTGAGATAGGTAGGGAATTTAGGCAAACAAATATCCACGACATATGGCTATAGTAAGTGATCCCAGGCCTCATTAATCAGGTGTGCACAGGGCATCACTCGCTTGAAGGGGGATGGGTCAGTCCTACCCTTCGACTAATCTCAATCATCATCATCTTCCTCATCATATCAGATATACTCACGGTACAACATACTCCATGTGTCATCTATGCGATACTCGTACTCGTGTGCACACAGCATGGTACATAGTATTCCCTGAACAACTATACGGTACAGCGTACGCCCGTGGACCTAGTCCATCCACCCTACACCGATGGATTCATCATCCTAAACCATGTATCATATACCAGGTGAGCAAAATCAATGAGACACACAGTCTCCACAAGGCTCTAGCGTGGTATCTCTTAATGCGAGCAACCGCTTCTAGCACTGTATCATCTCAAAATCATTGTGCGAGCTAGGCTCCAACATATTATCATCATCATAAAACCACGTGCGAGCTATGCCCAGCACGGTTTATCAAATCATGAAAACATATGCGAGTAAAATCTCCAACATAGTCAAAATCATCAAAACTGGTGTGAGCTAAGGCTCCAACACCAATTCACATCTCAAATACGATAGATGACTATTTTTTCTCTCTTTTAAAACTCAAATCATGTTTATTAATGTGGCATGTCGTACCATGCTAAACATGTAAAACTAGCCAACCTATTCAATATCATTTTTTTGTCACAATAACAACACAAAGTTGTAAAAACATTGAAAACATGCATGTCATGTTGTTTTCCTTCCCACATCCCATTTTCACAATTCATACCATAATACATTTCATATCACATATGGCTCAATAGCTATACATAATATTACTAGCATCATAACTACTAAAATCGCTGTAAAATACGTACGAATATCTCTATCGCTAACATACAATCCCTTACCTCGAATCGCACTTGTATTTCCTTCGTCTCGTTTGCTCCGTTCGCGATCCGGGTTTATCGAGTCTCAACGTATCCCAATCTACACGCATGAATCATTAAGTCATTTTCCTCTTCTCCTTTTAAACAGATTGTTATTTACTTACTTACTCATGCCTTCACTAACCTTTTACCATATTACACCTTAATATTTCTTTATAATTTCATCTAAAATCATTTGGTCAACACCACTAATATCATAGTGTTCCAAGATCATCACAATAGTAAACTCAATCCATTACTCTTCTAATATCATTTCTACCAAGATTTCACATACGATCCAACTCACACAATGTCTAGAAACTCATTTTTTAAAGCTTGAGAGTTGAAGGACTTACCTAGCTTAGCTTTCTCCTTGGTCAAACTTGGGGTAGTCTATTCTCCTTCCCTTGATCAAACCAATATGTGATTTTTAGGTATGTTATTCTCCTTACTTCAAGGAACAACTTCCCCTTCTTGAGCTTCTTCCAAATCTGGCTGGAATGTAGTGATATTTAGAGTGAGAAAGCTTGATTCTTTGAGAGAAAAGGATAGGTACGGGTTTGGTAGGAAGAAAGTCTGATTTTCAATCCAATCCGTGCTCTTTTTATAGATGCAGAGACATAAGATCGATCTGGTCCCTTGTGGAGATCTATCTCTGCACGGTTTGGTAGTCATTTTTCCTAACATAACTACTACCAGATCAATATGCTCTTCATGATGAGATCGATCTGTTGCAAGCAGAATTCCCTTGAGGATCGATCTATTAGTATAGGGGAGATCGATCTGCTTCAACCCGAGACATTTGGAGATCGATCTGTTCCTTATGAGAGATCGATTTCTTTCAGGTAGAAGCTTAAGGAGATCGATCTGCCTTGGTATGAGATTGATCTGCTCTGTTCCAATGGACTGATGCTTGACATTTCATGGGAGGGGATCGATCTCTCCTTCATCGGGGATCGATCTGCTCCTCGCCTGCACCCCTATTACTGCAGTTTTCTACAGATCTTCCAATGTGTAATTCATCCTTAATTACCTAATACCTCATTTCACATATCGTACACAACAACATATAATAGTGTCCATTCCATATAATTTATAGGCAATAAAACTTGAGCACACAACTTAAAATCATGGATTGCACATTAGATTTCATAATCTCTAAATCCTTTATTGTCTATACACATGTAATAATGTGTACATACATCATAGCTTCATACGAAGTACATGTGAAACTACAGGCATTACATCATGTCACTCCATTTAGAACTGTCTTTAAGGCATATGAAGAGATAAACAAGGATGATTTAGTCTATAAAGGAAATTCTTCAACTTGCATTGTTGACAAAGGGATAATCAAGCTTGCATTGACTTTTGAAAAGGTTTTAACCTTACAAGATGTGTATCACATCTCAAACCTTATGAAGAGTTTAATTTCCATAAAGAAACTAAATGACCGTGGGTTTAAGGTTGTATTTGATTCCCAAAATGTGATCATTTCTAAGAAAGGACATTTGTAGCAAAGGGATGTGTTAAAGACCACATGTATGTTTTTAATATCAATAAAAATGCTTTTAATTATACTTAAATTGTTGATGTGAATGATTTAAATTATTTATGTCATCATAGGTTAGGAAATATCGGCATGAATGTACTAAATATAACATCTTCACATAATTTAATTCCTAGGTCATCATTTATATTAAGCACTAAGACTTTGTGAATGTTGTGCACAAGCAAAGATTACAAAATCCTCATTTAAATAAGTATTTGAAACTAGTACGTATCAATTTATGTGATGAGTATGAAATTTTATCTAGAGAAAAAGATATTATGCTACTTTTATAGATGATTATTCAAAACATACCTATGTTTACTTATCAAAAATAGAGGATGAAGCTGTTGAAAAAAAATTTAAGATTTTCAAGAAAGAAATATAGAACTTAACTAATAGGAAAATTAAGAGACTTAGATAATGATAGGCAGGAGAATTTTTCTCAAATGAGTTTTAGGACTTTTGTATAATACATGTTATTATGAGAGAAATTTCAGCTTTTAATACACCATCACAAAATACTGCAACGGAAAGAAAAAATAGGTCTTTACTTGAAATGGTAAATGCTATGTTTTTACATTCAAAATTACCTTTGAATTTTTTTGGTGAAGCATTGTTTACTGCATATTTTATTTCTAGTAGAATTTCGCATAAAGGATTTGAAAAATCTTCCTATGAATTATTGAAAGAAAGAAAGAAAGAGAGATTGTAACGACCCAAACTACACACATTTTGGTTGGGTTACGAGTCGATAATAGGACAGAACAATAATTTAGTCTGATTAATTTTATTTCTTAGTAACAAATTTAAACAAAAATCCCATAGAGGTACTTCTCTATTTATCATCTTAAATGTTCTTTTACAATATAATCATGTTCACATTCCCCAGACACATCTCATATACATTATTGTACTTACAAAAATTTTAGATTCAAAAGAATTGCTTAAACCTGGGTATACCTTCGACACAGAAAGATACTCCGTGAAACCATAGCTGTATGAATTGCCCTACTAATGGAAGCAGTCTAAGTTACTGATGAGGTTCTGTGGAGGAAAGTAAGGGGGTGACCTTAACATGCTCAGTAAGAAAAACCTTATAGCAGGTAGATAAATACACTACCTAATATATATATATATACCTATATATATATTTGCCAAAACCAAAAAATTTTCACTAAGTATACAGATAATTTGGCAAATAAAAAAATATCAAAATTAGAAATTGGAAACAGAATTAACTTCGGTAGTGTAATCAATTTTCTGTGGTAAATATAAAAATCTCAAAATTTTCAGTAGCAGAATAAACAGTTTTCAAAAATCACAGTATACATCGAAGTAGGAAATCAACATTGAAAGTGTAATCAGTTTACTGCCGTAAACACAAAATTCCAAAAACTTAGGCAGCAGAGTAGACGATTTCCATTCAAAAATACGAAATTTCAAAACTTTATGCTGTGTTTTATTGTGACGACTGTGTGGGACATTGCTCCCGCAGGATTCAAGAGGTGGCCCCCATAGTGTCCTTATGAAATAGAAAATAAAAACACAGTTCCATATAGTCAAATCAGTTCATACAGTTAAATCAGAAAATCAAATAGATGAGACAAGGCAAACATACTATATCAGATATCATAATGACAATTGGCTAATGTCGGTGACTCCGGGCAATCACGGGTCAAATGTGTCGGGATGTCAATTACCGTGGGAGTGGTCAACTACCCATACGGCTCACAAATCATAATGTCCGAAGACCAGAATCAGAATCAGAAACACGGTACATCGTACTTCTGGACCACAGAAACAAATACAGAATAAATAGAAGTGCATCATGATTTATCCATCGCCTTTGTCTCAAAATCAATGCGACTCGGACCGTTCGACACCCAGTCTACACGCGCTTAAGCACATCTCATCAGTGCAAGTCAGGTTGTGCGATACACAGTCAGCATGCGCTCAAGCACATCTCATCAGTAACTCTTTATAAACAGATCATTTTTTAAATTGCATATAAATTCAGTGTGTTTCACAAAAACAAATCAAAGGAGGCCGACTAGCCATTTTCCGATTAAAAATTCAAGTACTCGGTACAGAGAAGTTAAATCCAGAGGTTTTCGATAAAATCAATAATTATAATTATCAAGATTTTTGTCTAAATAAACCAAGTAAATCTATGTCGGTAGCTAGGTCGATCTACGGAGTTTAAAATTTTCCTTAAATTTCAAGACGTAAAATCGGCTTGGGGTTTTCTATAATTCTGGCATCTAGGAAATTTACCCTAAAATTTATATCTACAAACATAAAGAAATTACGTATATCTATCTCTAGCAGCACACGAGAATTTTCCTTACCTCGGTGTCTGCCCGCAGTCCTCGATGCCTTAGTGACTGGTGCCTGCGGGTCCAGTCTACTCGGTTTATTTCCCAGAGCCCTTTCCTTTGGGTTTCCCAATTTTTAGAATCTCTGTTCCTCCTTATCTATCTCCAATTATATATATATATATAATCGTATATATATATATGTAAATATTTTTTTTTTTAATTTGGCCTTCGTGCCAAATTCTCTTCTTTTTTCTTCTTTCTCTTCTTTCTTCACTGTTTCCTCATTATTCCTCTCTCTCGGTGTTGCTTCCTTCCCCTTCAGCCGCGCCACTCCTCCATTGTCGACGTTTCTGCCACCATCAACATCACCCTCACCCTCATGTCTCGGCTACGCTCATTTCCATCACTGCCAACCTCCTGTACCCTTCCACCGCCCCTGTTTCCAGGCGTTGCACACTTGTCTCCCCTGTTTTGTCTACTGCTTCAGCCTTTTGCATAGTTCTTCTTTGTTCCCAGTCCCTTGTTCCATTCCTTTATAAGATCATGTTTTCTTCTTCAAGCCTTCGGTTCGGTAGTCTCCTCCACGTTCTACTTCAGTCACTTGAACCTTATTCACATTCCTTTAATAGTTTTCTGTCTCACCAACTCTCCCTCTCCCTCTCCCTCGATCAATTTCTTTCTTTGCTTGTCTATAACCCATGATTATAGCCACTTTCCAAGCCAAATTTCTTGCCTAGTCCACGTCCCTGTTTAACCTGGGGTTATGCTTCTTATTTCCAACATGGAAAATCATCCAGCAAAGCTCCGAATCTCACCAATTCTAGTTTCTCCTGTTGCCTCATGGTGGTAGCAGCTTTTTCCCTTCTTTCCTCAGTCAGCAACCACCTTAAAGGCACCCAAAACAGCTCCAACAACCGGCGTCTATCCTGCTTCACCATTACCCTACCTTGGTTCTTCTCTCCACCATATGTCCACTCTCATTTCCTCTTGGGTCGTCCAACTATGCTTTCCAGCTTCTTGTTTCCACCATCCTCATGTTTTCCTAGGCACCCTCAACAGCTTTCACTCTCTGTTTCTCTCTTGTTCCCATTTTCCCAGTTCTGTATTATTTTCCTTTACTTATGTACAAAATCGAGACAGAGCAGGTATGGCTTAATAGAAGACCTGATGGCATGAGAGTGGAGGAAATGAGAGGTTCGGTTAGGAGGCATGGGGCGTAGGAGGTGAGTGTGAAGGGGTTGCAGAGGGGTGTGGAGACTGCAGGGTGTTCGGTGTACATGGGCATGGTATGGGTATTTCAATTTTGGTGGAAACTTTTCCCCCAATTTTGATATAAATTATTTTATTATATATATATATATTATTCTATCCTATTATTATTATTATTACTATTGTTATTATTTTATTTATTATTATTATTATTATTATTATCTTTTTTTTATTTTATTTTATACTACATAATTATCAAATTATCAAATTATAATATTTTAGTTGACTGACTTCATCTAAGTCTCTCACACTAAAATTCAACATATGAATTTAAATTGTTTACCCTAAATTAAGCATACTTAATTCCATTTAATATCACTCAAGACCGAGTATCAAAAATTTTCGTGGGGGTTACATTCTCCCCACCTTAGGAAATTTGGTCCCCAAATTTAAAAGCATCTCAGTCCTCAAACAACTGTAGGTATTTCTCTTGTATTAAACTTTCTAATTCTCACGTGGCCTCTTCCGAAATGTGATACTGCCACAAAACCTTATCCAGAGGAATTGTCTTAGACCGTAACACTTTCTCTTTCCTATCCAATATCCGAATTCAGCTTTTTCACATAGGTCATATCCTTCTTCCCTTTCAGTGGTTCCTACTTAATCATATGTGTTAGGTCTGGATGATACTTGCGTAACATCGAAATATGGGAGACATTGTGGATACTCGATAATCCTGGTGGTAACACCAATTTTGTAAGCTTTATCTCCTACACGGTCTAAGATTTTCGAAAGGTCCCATATAACGGGGACTCAACTTTTCTTTCTTCCTAAACCTCATTATGCCCTTGGATGGAGAATCTTTCAGAAACACCGAATCTCCTACAAAAAATTCCAAGGGTCTGCGTCTTTGGTCAGCATAACTCTTTTGCTTGCTCTGAGCTGTTTTCAACCTCTCACAAATCAATTGAACATCCTCAAAAGCTTGTTTAACCAGATCGGGAGCAAATATCTTTCTTTCACCCATTTCTTCCCATTCAATTGGAAAATGACACCTTTGACCATACGACACTTCATACGGTGTCATTCAGATGCTTGAGTGATAATTGTTATTATATGCAAACTCCGCAAGCGGTAAATGGTCATCCCAGGAGCCTTTAAAATCTTGAACACAAACTCTCAACATATCCTCCAATGTCTGAATGGTTCTCTTAGACTGCTCATCTATCTGAGGATGGAAAGTTGTGCTAAAATTCAGTTGGGTTCCTATGGCTTCTTGGAAATGTTTCCAGAAGTGTGAAGTGAATCGAGAATCCCTATCAGATACAATGCTCACTGGTACACCATGTAATCTTACAATCTACCATACATATAGACCCATTAGTGCACTCAAAGTATCAGTGGTCATCATAGCTAGGAAGTGGGCAGCCTTTGTTAATCTATTAACGATTACCCAAATCGCATCATGGTTCCTCCAGATCCTTGGCAACCACATAATGAAATCTATGGTAACATGCTCTCATTTCCATGTGGGTTTCGGTAGAGGCTGTAACTGTAAGACCCCGTATATGTATAATGGTAATGTGTGTAATTGGATCAAATAATATGAATGGACTTGTAATGTAAAGTATGATTGATGTAAGTCCATGGATTCAATGTATGTATGTGTAATATGAATTGTAACGTACATACAAGTTTCATTGAGTATGAATATGAAGAAATGAGTTCTGGTAGGTGATGGATGTGATTGAAACTCAAAATGAGTAATGTGGTAAAATGGAATGGAGTTATGTTTCCTTTTGGTTTTATGTAGCATACCTTTGAACATACAACGAATGCACACAAGTTTCAATGTGCATAAGGTATGAATGGATGCCATTTTCAAGTTATAAAGGTGGATGGATGAGAAAATGGCCATGGAAATAGATTAAGGATGTATTGGTATGAGTTGCAGCAAGGAAACTGCAGGAAATCTGGAAAACATGAGGGCCAGATCGATCTCATAGGATGAGAGATCGATCTGGAAGAGCCAGAATGCTCTTATTTGGGCAAAAGAATAGAGCAGATCGATCTCCAATGGAGCCAGATCGATCTCCCAAGCATTCTGTAGTGAAAAGATCGATCCCCAAGCACCCAGATCGATCTCCTTAGCTCTCCGTTTGGGAGCAGATCGATCTCATGCCTCGACAGATCGATCTCATGCTTCGACAGATCGATCTCAAGCTTAAAAATGTCGTGAAAAAGAGAGATTTTAAGGACCAGATCGATCTCCTCTTGGACTAGATCGATCTCCTCAAGCTATTTCTATATAAGGAGGGCTGAAAATCAGGAAATCTCGGGAAAAACACTAACCTTTCACTTTCAACCCAAAAACCTAATTTTCCCTCTCTAAAATCAACCATTTCCAGCAAGAATTAAAGAGAGACCATTAGAGACAAAGTTGTTCCTATCAAAGAGACGAACAACATAGTGTGAAGGCATTTTTCCATTGTTGGTATTGAAGGAGTTAAGGGCATTGCCATTTGGAGCAAGAAGAAAAATCATATTTGTCCGGAAGAGTTCGTTGAAGGCGAATCGAACCGTACGAGTAAGCAGCTTAAGGAAGTGGAATCACGCATCGCGATTCCAGGTAAGGGAATTTTGTAAGTATATAGAGGTAGCTGCTCGTACTTTGAACTTGTGGGTGATTATTGGGTGTTTTATGAAATGCATGGTTGCTCAAATAAATGATTGATGGTATTCGTGAATGATGATGAGTATATGCGTGGTTTTGGATTTGAAGTGGATTTTATGAAATGGGATAGTAAGGCTAATAATTGCATAAATCTAATGTTTTGATGTTTTTCCAAAACGAATTGCTTGGTTTTAAGCAAGCTTGTAGATGGGTCAGCTAATATTGTATTGTTGTTGTGAAAAAGCAATTGTGAGTGCAAAACCCGATTGTCGGGATTGTTTAATTGTATATGAGCCGCCTGTCATATTTGTATGACATAAATCGCGCTAGAGCCTCGCTCACGCTGGATTTCTATGTTTTCATTTGTATGAAACGTGCTGGAGCTTAGCTCGCACCTTGATTTGGAAACTATTATGATGTTTATAAACCGTACTGGAGCTTCTGCTCATATGTGGATTTTGAGTGGTTGTCTTATGAGTATAATCGTACTAGAGCTATGCTCGTACGCGTCTCTTTATGAGAGGATGCCTGAGTCGTGCTAGAGCTTTGCTCGCACAAGTTTGCACATTGTGACACGTATAAGGTTATGAAAGTTGGTAAGATCCTTAAGCCTTACATCCTTAAGCCAACATCCTTAAGCCCAAAGAGGCGGGGAGGCTCTGTTAGGCGGGGAGGCTCTGTTCGGTAGGGAGGCTCTCTTACGGTGGGATCCTTAAGCCAACATCCTTAAGCCCTGGAGGGGCGGGGAGGCTCTGTTAGGCAGGGAGGCTCTCCTACATGGGTACGGTAAGATCCTTAAGCCCTATATCCTTAAGCCAACATCCTTAAGCCCAAAGAGGCGGGGAGGCTCTGTTCGGTGGGGAGGCTCTCTTACGGAAGGATCCTTAAGCCCTACATCCTTAAGCTAACATCCTTAAGCCCAAGGAGGCAGGGAGGCTCTGTTAGGCGGGGAGGCTCTGTTTGGCAGGGAGGCTCTCCTTCACGGATATGGAAAATTCTTGGTATGGGGTAGGTAAGACCTAGGAATGGCACCCCCAATCACGATATGAGTCTGCGGAGTACGCTGTACCGTGTATATCACATGGAGTACGATGTACCGCATGATGGTTATGTGGTGAGAAAGTCTGGCGAGGGATAATCCATCTTCGTGCCAGCGTGATACCCCGCACACCTGGATGCGTGTGGTCTGGGATGATTTATAATGTAATGGTCCACATAGGCACTTTTGATATAGTGACCTAGTTTTTATACACATGCGTGAATTGTGAAATGAAAATGTGGTTGTGATTGTGAGTTGATTTGGTGGTAATTTATGTGTTGAGAAAGAGGTTTATGATGTTGGTTTAGAAAAGGAGGTTTCTTAATGAAATGCCCTTTTTATGAATTTAAATGAGATTGAGCATGAGATGATTTATACATGATGTTTCTACCATGTTTTATATGCCAATGCACATGATTTTGATACATGATATATATGTATATTCACATGGCATAGTTTTATTCCTCATGCTCCTACCATAAATGATTTATGCATAACACTATCAGCATGTAGATAGAGTAGTTATCTACCATGCTTGCATTATTGCCTTATTGAGCGTGTGGTTGCTCATCCCACTCTATTTTCCCCCTACAGAGCGTGCATAGTAGCTCAGTGAGGACTGAGGCGTGGTATTTTGGACTCCGCTGCATCTCCATCGCTAAGAGGTATATACACAGTGATTCTTTTTGTATCTAAACAATGTAAAAGCACAGTATTCTTTTGAGTTGTAATTATGGGGGATGTAGATGTCAGTAAAACATGCTTTTGTATAAGTACAAGATTAAATGCAAATGTATGACATCGTTTTAATTAATTGAGAATGAATAAGATGTGGTGTTTATTATTGACTCACAGCCCAACAATGTGTGGTGAGTTTAGTTCACGACCGGGTAAGGTAACAGTAAAACGCGAAACATTTTCAGTGATTTTCGGTTAAAGAGAATGGAATTGGGTCGTGACAGAGATTGGTATCAGAGCTGTGTTGGCCTGATGTGAGTCATTAATAAAACGTAGGAAAGTACATCCCCATAGTACTGTGCTTTTGTTTAGATATAACTGTGTATACCGTGATGGATTGAGCTTAATGAATTATTATAATACAGGAAGTTAGGCACTATGCCAGTTACACGCCAAGGTAGAGGGGCGAGAGTATGTGCTAGAGGCCGTAGAGGTAGGCCTGAGAGCCGTGCGGAGCCACAGACTGAGCAGGCTCCACAGAACCTTGCTAGGAGAGCAGAGGATACTGAGGCTCGCTTCGCTAGGTTAGAGCGGAGTATTGAGAATTTGGTGGAGATAGTCACGCAGGCCTTGGGCGCCGGCGATAGACAAGGTCCCGCAGCACAGCCTACTACTGAACAGGCAGCTGTAGAGGTGGAGAGACCTCCTGCTGCTGAGACAGCTACAGTTACACCACCTACAGCCCAGGATACAGATTCTCTTATCGCTCCACAGCAGAGCGGTAGTGATTTGGGTTATGACTGCGACTTGAGCAGGTTACGAGAGTTTCAAGCGCTGAAACCCCCAGTGTTTAGAGGGGTGAAAGACCCAGTGATTACGGAGGATTGGGTGTATGAGATGGAGAAACTATATAGATTTTTCCGATGCACTTCAGCTGAAAAGGTAGCCTTTGCCGTGTTTATGTTGAAAGGCGAGGCCGAGCATTGGTGGAGGTCCACCGAGGTTATTTTGAGGGCCAGACACTCTGAGATCTCGTGGGAGATATTTCTAGAGGCCTTCAGGAGACAGTATATTCCAGCTACCACACAGAGGAAATTGCGGATGGAATTTATGAATTTGGTTAAGGGGAACCGGACTGTGGACGAGTATGAGTCTAAGTTTATGTCATTGGGGAGATATGACCCTGACACGATGGGTAGTGAGACTCGAAAGATACAGAAGTTCATGGATGGATTGAGATTGGCCATCCGGACTAAGCTAGCTCCCTTTGACATCTTGACCTATGAGGAGGCTGTACATAAGGCTCAGTTATGTGAGCAAGACTTTGAGCGAAATGCCTCCGAGCTTGGGAGAGTCAGTGTTAGAAAGGACAGGGACCGAAAGAGATCCGGGTTTGGAAGAGTGGCCAAGAGAGATGGCCAAAGATTTTTCGAGAAGAGGCCAAAGATTGAGGAGGTGCGGGAGAGAGCTGCTAGACCTCCCGTATACCCAGCCTTGACTGCGCCGAGGGGCATGACTATTAGAGGACCACGGCCTACTACTGATCAGTGTAGGAGATGTGGGAGATTTCATGGGAATAGGCCCTGTCTGATGACCCCTATGGTGTGTTTTAGATGCGAGAGACCAGGACATATAGCTAAGTATTGTCCCGAGAAGATGGAGATTACCCCACAGAAGGGCAAGGAGCCTGAGGGAGCTCCAGTTGAGACAACAGCCCCGAGGAGGAGGGCTACAGCTGAGGAAAAAGGGAAACAGGCTACGGGTGTGAGCAGAGGAAGAGTACATGCACTGGACCAGGACATTGCAGACGCATCGACGGATGTGTTAAAGGTACCATCCTAATCTTTGATTTAGAAGCATTGGTATTATTTGATCCTGGTGCCACGCATTCTTTCATATCACCTTCCTTTGCACATAAATTGTTGAAATATGTGAAACCAACATTGTTGGATAAAATGTTGATGATTTCCACACCCATGAATGATAGTCAATTGACTGAGCATGTATGTAAGAATTGTAAGTTAAAGATAGAGGGGAAGGAAATGATAGCCAATCTGATTTTATTGAATATGAATGATTTTGATGTAATATTGGGAATGGATTGGTTGGCTACCAATCGTGTTGTGATGGATTGTCATGCCAAAACATTGATGTTTTCAGGATTAGACAATCTTATTATAAATTTTGATGAAAAAAATGATATGAAACTTGTATAATTGTGGTAAATGAAAGAGTATAATTTTAAATGCATATTGCTTGAGAGACAAATTATTTGTTTTTGATAAATATTGAATGTGGAGTGATGGTTTATGTTACTAACGATGGAGAGGATAATGTGAAGGGTTCATTGCCTATGTGGTCGATATAGATGAGGCACACCCGAAATTGAGGGACATAGCCGTAATTACGGATTACCCTGATGTCTTTCCAGATGAATTACCAGGACTACCATCGGAAAGGGAAATGGAATTTTGCATTGAGTTAGTGCCTGGTACAGAGCCGATATCGAAACCACCCTATAGAATGGCTCCGATAGAGTTGGAAGAGCTGAAGAAACAGCTGCAAGAGTTGCTGGAGAAGGGGTTTATTAGACCAAGTGTCTCACCTTGGGGAGCACCAGTTCTATTTGTAAGGAAGAAGGATGGAAGCCTCCGACTGTGTATAGACTACCGGTTGTTGAATAAGGCCACCATTAAGAACAAGTACCCCCTTCCAAGAATCGATGATTTGTTGGATCAGCCCCAGGGAGCTGAAGTATTTTCTAAGATAGATCTGCGGTCAGGGTATCATCAATTGAGGATCAGGAATGGAGATGTACCTAAGATAGCATTTCGTACCCGTTATGGCCACTACGAGTTTTTGGTGATGCCATTCGGATTGACGAATGCTCAGGCAGCATTTATGGCATTGATGAATGATATATTCAAGCCATACCTGGACAAGTTTGTAATAGTGTTCATTGATGACATTTTGGTGTATTCCAAGTCCAGGGAAGATCATGAGGAGCACTTGAGGATAGTTCTGCAGACCCTCCGAGAGAGAGAATTGTATACCAAACTTAGCAAGTGTAACTTTTGGTTGGAACAGATCTCATTTCTGGGGCATATTGTGTCAAAGGATGGGGTATCGGTGGATCCATCCAAGATAGAGGTAGTTGTACAGTGGGAACAGCCCAAGACAGTAACTGAGATCAGAAGTTTCCTGGGATTGGCAGGATATTATCGGAGATTTGTAGAGGGTTTCTCTAGACTAGCTGCTCCGTTGACACGCCTCACGCGTAAGGATGTTAAGTTTACATGGGATGAGGCATGTGAGAGGAGTTTTGAGGAGCTTAAGCGTCGATTGACGACTGCTCCAGTTCTCACCATTCCTACCAGCTCAGGAGGATTCTCAGTGTATACGGATGCATCACACCAGGGACTAGGCTATGTGCTTATGCAGGATGGGAAGGTAGTTGCCTATGGATCTAGACAGTTGAAAGATCATGAGAGGAACTACCCGACACATGATTTGGAGTTGGCGGCTGTAGTATTTGCTTTGAAAATATGGCGCCACTATCTCTATGGTGAGAAATTTCAGGTGTTCACAGATCATAAGAGCCTTAAGTACCTGTTCTCGCAGAAAGAGCTGAATATGAGACAGAGGAGATGGCTCGAACTCCTGAAGGACTATGATTGTGAAATCATGTACCACCCAGGTAAGGCAAATGTAGTTGTCGATGCTTTGAGTAGAAAGAACCTTAGGTTGGTGTCTTCTATGATGGTACGGGAACATGAATTGTTAGAACACTTTGCGAACCTCAGTTTAGATATAACCCCACCTGGATTTGAGAGACTTGAGATCATGGCTAGTTTGAGACTAGAGCCAGAGTTGATTTGTCGTATTCGGCGAGCCCAGCAGAGCGATCGACGGTGCATCGATTGGCTGAGGCAGATACAGACAGGTGTGGGTATTGATTTTGAGCAGAGTGCTGATGGCTTATTGAGGTTCAGAGGCAGAGTATGCGTTCCCAGGGATCCTGAGATCAGGAGAACGATTTTATCAGAGGCTCACTCATCGAAGTATACGATACATCCGGGAAGTACCAAGATGTATCAAAACCTTTGGAAGGTTTATTGGTGGTCTGGAATGAAGAGAGACATTGCTAAATATGTCGCTAAGTGTCTCGTTTGTCAGCAAGTGAAGGTAGAGCATCAGAAGCCTGCAGGATTATTGCAGCCTCTACCGATACCGACCTGGAAGTGGGAGCATGTCACCATGGATTTTGTGATGGGGTTATCGAGGACCCGTAGAGGTCATGATGCCATATGGGTTATTGTGGACCGGTTGACTAAGTCCGCCCATTTCTTGCCTATGAGAGCTACCGATACACTGAGTCAGTTGGCGAACCTGTATATTCGAGAGATAATACGGCTACATGGTGTACCAATGAGCGTTGTTTCTGATAGGGATGCCAGCTTCACTTCCCATTTCTGGGAACATTTTCTGGAAGCGCTGGGGACCCGACTGAGTTTTAGCATCGCTTTTCATCCTCAGACAGATGGGCAGTCAGAGAGGACTATACAGACCCTCGAGGATATGTTGAGAGTGTGTGTACTGGATTTTAGAGGCTCCTGGGATGACCACCTGCAGTTAGCCGAGTTCGCTTATAATAATAGCTATCATGCGAGTATCGGGATGGCACCCTATGAGGCATTGTACGGGCGTAGATGCCGTTCCCCCATTGGATGAGAAGAGGTTGGTGACAGACAGATTTTTGCTCCAGACTTAGTGCAGCAGGCATCTGAGGACGTCCAGTTGATATGTGAGAAATTACGGACAGCTCAGAGCCGACAAAAGAGTTGTGCTGACAAGAGACGAAGACCACTGGAGTTTGATGAGGGTGAGTCGGTGTTTCTAAGGGTATCACCATCGAAGGGTATTATGAGATTTGGTAAGAAGGGCAAGCTGAGCCTTAGATATATCGGACCCTTCGAGATTTTGGAGAGAGTGGGAGATAAGGCGTATAGGTTGGCATTGCCACCGGACTTGGCAAATGTCCACAACGTCTTCCACGTCTCGATGCTTCGAAAGTATCACCCGGACCCGGCACACGTGATAAGATATGAGCCGTTGAAGCTCCATGAGAGTATGACGTATGTTGAGAAGCCGGTTCGAATATTGGACAGAAAAGAGAAAGTGTTGCGAAATAAGACAATTCTCTTGGTGAAAGTTCTTTGGCAACACCACACGGCGGAAGAGGCCACATGGGAATTGGAGAACTTGATACGGGAGAAGTACCCCCAACTTTTTGAAGAGTGACTTGGTTCTAATTTGGAGGACCAAATTCTTTGAAGGAGGGGAGAATGTAAGACCCGTATATGTATAATGGTAATGTGTGTAATTGGATCAAATAATATGAATGGACTTGTAATGTAAAGTATGATTGATGTAAGTCCATGGATTCAATGTATGTATGTGTAATATGAATTGTAACGTACATACAAGTTTCATTGAGTATGAATATGAAGAAATGAGTTCTGGCAGGTGATGGATGTGATTGAAACTCAAAATGAGTAATGTGGTAAAATGGAATGGAGTTATGTTTCCTTTTGGTTTTATGTAGCATACCTTTGAACATACAACGAATGCACACAAGTTTCAATGTGCATAAGGTATGAATGGATGCCATTTTCAAGTTATAAAGGTGGATGGATGAGAAAATGGCCATGGAAATAGATTAAGGATGTATTGGTATGAGTTGCAGCAAGGAAACTGCAGGAAATCTGGAAAACATGAGGGCCAGATCGATCTCATAGGATGAGAGATCGATCTGGAAGAGCCAGAATGCTCTTATTTGGGTAAAAGAATAGAGCAGATCGATCTCCAATGGAGCCAGATCGATCTCCCAAGCATTCTGTAGTGAAAAGATCGATCCCCAAGCACCCAGATCGATCTCCTTAGCTCTCTGTTTGGGAGCAGATCGATCTCATGCCTCGACAGATCGATCTCATGCTTCGACAGATCGATCTCAAGCTTAAAAATGCCGTGAAAAAGAGGGATTTTAAGGGACCAGATCGATCTCCTCTTGGACTAGATCGATCTCCTCAAGCTATTTCTATATAAGGAGGGCTGAAAATCAGGAAATCTCGGGAAAAACACTAACCTTTCACTTTCAACCCAAAAACCTAACTTTCCCTCTCTAAAATCAGCCATTTCCAGCAAGAATTAAAGAGAGACCATTAGAGACAAAGTTGTTCCTATCAAAGAGAAGAACAACATAGTGTGAAGGCATTTTTCCATTGTTGGTATTGAAGGAGTTAAGGGCATTGCCATTTGGAGCAAGAAGAAAAATCATATTTGTCCCGAAGAGTTCGTTGAAGGCGAATCGAACCGTACGAGTAAGCAGCTTAAGGAAGTGGAATCACGCATCGCGATTCTAGGTAAGGGAATTTTGTGAGTATATAGAGGTAGCTGCTCGTACTTTGAACTTGTGGGTGATTATTGGGTGTTTTATGAAATGCATGGTTGCTCAAATAAATGATTGATGGTATTCGTGAATGATGATGAGTATATGCGTGGTTTTGGATTTGAAGTGGATTTTATGAAATGGGATAGTAAGGCTAATAATTGCATAAATCTAATGTTTTGATGTTTTTCCAAAACGAATTGCTTGGTTTTAAGCAAGCTTGTAGATGGGTCGGCTAATATTGTATTGTTGTTGTGGAAAAGCAATTGTGAGTGCAAAACCCGATTGCCGAGATTGTTTAATTGTATATGAGCCGCCTGTCATATTTGTATGACATAAATCACGCTAGAGCCTCGCTCGCGCTGGATTTCTATGTTTTCATTTGTATGAAACGTGCTGGAGCTTAGCTCGCACCTTGATTTGGAAACTATGATGACGTTTATAAACCGTACTGGAGCTTCTGCTCGTACGTGGATTTTGAGTGGTTGTCTTATGAGTATAATCGTACTAGAGCTATGCTCGTACGCGTCTCTTTATGAGAGGATGCCTGAGTCGTGCTAGAGCTTTGCTCGCACAAGTTTGCACATTGTGACACGTATAAGGTTATGAAAGTTGGTAAGATCCTTAAGCCTTACATCCTTAAGCCAACATCCTTAAGCCCAAAGAGGCGGGGAGGCTCTGTTAGGCGGGGAGGCTCTGTTCGGTGGGGAGGCTCTCTTACGGTGGGATCCTTAAGCCAACATCCTTAAGCCTTGGAGGGGCGGGGAGGCTCTGTTAGGCAGGGAGGCTCTCCTACATGGGTACGATAAGATCCTTAAGCCCTACATCCTTAAGCCAACATCCTTAAGCCCAAAGAGGCGGGGAGGCTCTGTTAGGCGGGGAAGCTCTATTCGGTGGGGAGGCTCTCTTACGGAAGGATCCTTAAGCCCTACATCCTTAAGCTAACATCCTTAAGCCCGAGGAGGCAGGGAGGCTCTGTTAGGCGGGGAGGCTCTGTTTGGCAGGGAGGCTCTCCTTCACGGATATGGAAAATTCTTGGTATGAGGTAGGTAAGACCTAGGAATGGCACCCCCAATCACGATATGAGTCTGCGGAGTACGCTGTACCGTGTATATCACATGGAGTACGATGTACCGCATGATGGTTATGTGGTGAGAAAGTCTGGCGAGGGATAATCCATCTTCGTGCCAGCGTGATACCCCGCACACCTGGATGCGTGTGGTCTGGGATGATTTATGATGTAATGGTCCACATAGGCACTTTTGATATAGTGACCTAGTTTTTATACACATGCGTGAATTGTGAAATGAAAATGTGGTTGTGATTGTGAGTTGATTTGGTGGTAATTTATGTGTTGAGAAAGAGGTTTATGATGTTGGTTTAGAAAAGGAGGTTTCTTAATGAAATGCCCTTTTTATGAATTTAAATGAGATTGAGCATGAGATGATTTATACATGATGTTTCTACCATGTTTTATATGCCAATGCACATGATTTTGATACATGATATATATATATATATATATTTAATCACATGGCATAGTTTTATTCCTCATGCTCCTACCATAAATGATTTATGCATAACACTATCAGCATGTAGATAGAGTAGTTATCTACCATGCTTGCATTTTTGCCTTACTGAGCGTGTGGTTGCTCATCCCACTCTATTTCCCCCTACAGAGCGTGCATAGTAGCTCAGTGAGGACTGAGGCGTGGTATTTTGGACTCCGCTGCATCTCCATCGCTAAGAGGTATATACACAGTGATTCTTTTTGTATCTAAACAATGTAAAAGCACAGTATTCTTTTGAGTTGTAATTATGGGGGATGTAGATGTCAGTAAAACATGCTTTTGTATAAGTACAAGATTAAATGCAAATGTATGACATCGTTTTAATTAATTGAGAATGAATGAGATGTGGTGTTTATTATTGACTCACAGCCCAACAGTGTGTGGTGAGTTTAGTTCACGACCGGGTAAGGTAACAGTAAAACGCGAAACATTTTCAGTGATTTTCGGTTAAAGAGAATGGAATTGGGTCGTGACAGTAACAACCCTCCAGGTTTCTGATGTTCTACCTTAATCTGCTGACACACAAGACATCGGACCATAAATTCAGTCACATCCTTCTTCATCACTGACCACTAATACACCTTCTGCAAATTCTGATACATCTTATTACTGTGAGAATTGAGAATTTTGTATACCCAATTATGAGAATTGTAATTTGGTATATGTAATTATGATGTATTAATGTACACATAAGTTTAAATATGATGAAGTATAAGAAGATGAGGTTTTTAACTCTTGAATGTGTATAGATTGAAATATGGACTATGAGGTTGATTTTGAGAAGTTTTACATTGAGTTTTCTGCAAATTGATGCAGCAGCAGTAAAATCTGTGAAGGCCAGATCGATCTCCAAGGATGAGAGATCGATCTCATGGCTCCAGAATGCAAAAAATATGCAAGAACTGATAGGCAGATCGATCTCATAGGCAAACGGATCGATCTCAAAATGTTTCTGTAAAGAGAAGATCGATCTCCTCAAGGAGCAGATCGATCTCATGAAGTATTCTGTAAACAGAAGAT
Source organism: Firmiana major (assembly GCA_033439115.1). Classification (NCBI taxonomy): domain Eukaryota; kingdom Viridiplantae; phylum Streptophyta; class Magnoliopsida; order Malvales; family Malvaceae; genus Firmiana; species Firmiana major. The sequence goes on from CM065909.1 coordinate 7,402,474, forward strand.
CGATCTCCTCAAGGAGCAGATCGATCTCATGAAGCAATTATGAGATCGATCTCACCCCACGACAGATCGATCTCCTAGGCATAAAATTACCCCAAAACGTTCCTAAATTCAAAAGCAGATCGATCTCTTATAGGAGCAGATCGATCTCCTACCTTCGGCCTATATAAAGACCCCTTTGTATTTTTGGAAATCGATCTCTCTCTCTCCTCAAGTCGCCATTTTTTGTAACCTAGCTTTCTCTCTCTTCCAAAACCCCCAATTCTATCCAAATCACAAGCAGAGGCAAGAAAGAAAGTTGTTCCTCATCCAAAGGAGAACAACATACTTGGTAATCAAAAAACGAATTGAATCGAGGTGTGAATAGAGCTCTCCATAACTTTTAGGTAAATTTTTAAGCTTTAATCTTTGATATTGAGGTGATTTTGGTGATTGTGACTATGGGTGTTGTGATAAAATAGCTAGGAAATTATTAGAGTTGATGAGATTGTAATTTTGTTGGAGTGATGATGATATTATACAATTTATAGTAATTTTGGGATTTTGGCTATAAATTGGAATGGAGGCAATGAGGTGATTTTGGCATGGATATTATACATGAAAAATGTAGGATTTGAAATGTAGTGGATGAGAATGTGGATTATGATAGGAATATGAGGAAAAAATGAGGTTTGTAGTATATAGCGAGAATATGAGAAAATATGTGCTCGATGATGTGATTGAGATGAATTATTGATGTTTTAATATCGTTTGGACAGCCCTAGAGTTCCAGAGAGGAAAGCGAGGCTAGTCCGTTGTTTAGGGGAACGATTTCACTATACGAGGTGCAACAAGGTAAAGGAAAACTTAAACTCATTTGTGTATGCGGTTTTGTGATGATATTGTAGCATGAAATGTGATTTGAGAAAATAAACATGTTTTTATGAGTTGTGAATGAGTTGTTGCACACGGTTTTATAGCCGGTTGGGGCCCAACTTTTATGAGTTGTAAACTAAATGTGAAATTGTTTTACAACCGTTTTGAGTTTAAAAAGTGAAAAGTGATTTGGGATCTATGTTAAGGCGTACTGAGATTTGAGAAATATGTATATGGTTTTACCAGTTTGAACTCGGTTTTGACATGTTTTGTGTTGAGTACAAAACAGTTTTGAGATGAATTTTATGAGAAAAACGATTATGAGCGCTACGTGAAGGCAAAACGGTTTTATATGATAATGGCTATTACTGAGACTTAGGCGTGTCATGTTGAATACACATCGGGCTTTTCTCTTGTAGCATGTAAGGCCGGGTTGTGCTCTAGTAGCACATAAGGCCGACGCTTCCGTTCTAGTAACGCAAGATGATAAAGCTCCGCGGTAGCGATGGGTGGCATCACTTTGATAGCATGTAAGATCGGGCTGTGCTTTGATAGCATGTAAGACCGACGGCTGTACGACTCTGATAAGGTTTACAGCGAACCATGGCCATGGGTGTATTATTGTCGACGAAATCCCTCGATTGGGGATGTCCGCCTAGGGGATGAGTTCTATCGTTTTGATGTGCCATGACGAGTTTTTATATGAGTTTTATTTGCCTAGTCTCATTTTACACAGGAGATTGTGTTTGGTGGCTATGCCACGTGCATTATTATTACGGTGATTTTCATCATGTTTTACGAGAAAAGCCATTATCGCATCATGTTTTCTACATGCTTGTAACTATGGTTTGGTATTGAGCCATTTATCATCATGTTTTTGCATGAGCCCTGAGAAATAAGTTGAAATGGTGTTTTAATTATTCATGCTACACTTTTCTACCGAGTTTATTGGGTTTCCACCCACAAAACAAAATGATTGTGCTGTGCAAATCATTAATTTATCAATGAGTCCTTTACCCCTTACTAAGCGATTTAGAAGCTCACCCTGTTTTTATATCCCCCAGATTTCTTCAAGTGAAGAGAGTTTTCCTGCGACATACGGAGTAGTGGTTAGTAGAGGACTTGAGCTCCAGGCTATATATTGTACTTTAAGGTAAAATTTATCATTTCATGTACCCAGACTAATATTGTATTTACAGACACTTGATGAACAATGATGTATGAGATGTATTAGGATTTATTAATTCGGAATTAAGGAATGTATATAGTGTGATATATGAATTGGATGATGAGATCCTGAGGTTAAAGTTTTATAACTTATATATATGATGATGCATGACACTGCACAAGAATGCATATAGTATTGTGAAATGATGTAAAGAAATTTTAAATTTGCCATGTTTTTCGCTCTTCCGGGGCGTCACAATTACTTTCCGGGTGTAAGGTATACCTCGAGGAATGAGCTTCTGTCAATATCAATTTCTTCAACTGTGCATCATCGGGAACACATACTCGACCTTTAAACCTTAGTAGGCTATCAGGGCTTACTTCAAACCCCATCACAGTCCCCAATTGGACGACTAGCCACATCTGTATAATATCGATCAGTAAATTGAGCCTGTCGAATTTTGTCAATCAAATCCTGTTCTATTCTCAAGCTAGCTATCACACCATAACTGGCAATGTCAGATGGCTCAATGTCCAAGTTAAGGTTTGCAAACTGTTCCAACAGTTCGTATTCCCGAATCATTTATACAACATCATCCTGAGATCCTTTTTACTCAAGGTGCCAACTCTAGCCATTTCTTTTCTTGTGTTAAATTTCTTTTGTAAAATTTAATATTTAAACTTTCATGATCAATAGAATTCTATAATTCTTCACTGCATAAGTAATGGTATCCTGACTTCGAACATAAATATTACGACTGTAAGTTTCAATTTATGGGTTATGGAGTAAGACATTTTTAGACGCTGTCAAGTTTTTCAGGCAAAAATGTACTTTGAAATACCTTTATTAGCCATCAAACCTGACCACAAAAATCAATTAGAGCCATAGGGTTTCATGATTCAGTCCTAATTGAAAGTAGGATACCAAAATTTATCGCAATTCTCTTTTATCCTTAGGACACAATTTATTCTCAATTCATATCACTTAATCCAAATCATTTGATATACCAGAAGTAATCATACATTGTGTGCATCTCTTATTCCAAGTACAATCTGTATTCAGGATTTATCATACTTCAAAATTTGTCTTATTTTGTACATCAATTACAACAAAACTTTTTCCTTATTCAAATTAAGTCTCGCATTCGAAACTTTAGAAGAACTCTAAATCTTCTTAACAATTTTAGGTATCTCCCATTGATCTATAACTTCTGTCTTGGGAGGATCCAATTAACACTCGTTCTTGATACAACGTGACCCAGAAGACTCCGAATCTCCTTAACAAGTAATGCTAGTACACTCCAAAATGGACCACTTGGTCTGATAATCCCCTTATCATATAATCCATGTAATTGCTTCTTCAGTTTTTCGAATTCAATCGAAGTCATTCAGTATAGTGGTTTGAAAATCAGTTCGATACCAAATACTAAATCAATTCAAAACATCATCTTTCTATCTAGTGGTAACTTTGGTAGATCATCCGAATATGTGTCGGGAGAACTCCCTATCTATAGGAATGTCTCTTTATCCCGGACACGTCTTATCCTTATCAATTGCGTGAACAGTGAGACCTTTAAGTTTCCTTTATACAATTCATTCTGTAATTTATTCTTTTAGTTATAGTGACTTATCTCTTTCACTATCACTCTTTCTTCAGCGGATATCTTTTTGTCACGCTCTTTACCTTTCTCATTTCTTAATAATTTAAGAGATATACATCTCATAATCACACGGTTGTGTCTTATCCACGTAGTTGTGCCTTGGCACTGCTTCCTCAAAATAACATCCAATGGAGCTAACCCAGCTCGATTGAGGATCCCAGTATCTCTTATAAGTTTCTAGACTTCCTTCATTTCACATCTCCACTTATTCGGATCACACTTCTTCAAAGACTATAAATTTAGTTTCATATTCAACCACAAACTTGTTACCTTATGTCAAATTCAACCATTTTGTAATTACCGTTGTGCCGTGTTCGAGGTGTATTGCCGTCTAAAGTCATCCAGAAATATATCTCATATAACTTTCTAATTGTTAAGTCCTCGAAATAAATCGAGGAAACTTTCACCAAGGTTCAATTTCCCATTTTAATATCAATGATGCAAAAGCTACCTTCTTTACAGTAGGGCTCTTTAAAAGTCTGTATAACTTCTCTAATTCTTTAGCATAAAATTGTAAAAGCAATTTTCTCGGTAGAGTTACATCCAAAATCATAGAGCTTTTCCATCTCATTTATCCAATCTTCTGAAACCATTGAATTCTCAACCCCACTAAAAAACGGAGGCTCAAACTTCTGAAATTGCCTCATTCTATTAAGTTTACAGTCGTACCCTAAGAATCCATATAAGTTTTCCAATTTAGTTATCAAGTTTTCCATTACAATTGATTCTTAACCCTAATATGTAATAGTGTATTATCTTTCGAAATTAGCTCAGTGTTTCTCTAAGTCACAGTCATACTTTTTAATCATCATCACTATTATTGCGCCACTATCACTTGACCACAATGCCATTATTGTCTCCATGCCTCGCTCAAATCTTACAAAGCGAACTCCAAATTTTTCGGTTAAACTGAGGGGTGCACATTCAGATGAGGATTCGCTATATCTCTCGGGACTATCACTACGACCTCGAGAAATAGTACCTTTTCGTATATTAGTATGGCTGTAATACCTACCAACCATATCTATCGATTTTCCTTCATTCAATAACACAATTTCTCAATAAAACACAACCAAGTATACCTGTTTGTACCTAAATAATGTACAGTAATGTTGAGGATTTAAACTTTTCAAATTTTCTCTCTTAATATCAACTCGTATCAGGCCAACCTTGCTCTGATACCAACTTCTGTAACGACCCAAATTATACACATTTTGGTTGGGTTACAAGTCGATAATAGGACAGAACAATAATTCAATTTGATTAATTTTATTTCTTAGTAACAAATTTTTTAAAAGAATCCCATAGAGGTACTTCTCTATTTATCATTTTAAATATTCTTTTACAATATTGTCATGTTCACATTCCCCAGACTCATCTTGTATATATTATTGTACTTACAAAAATTTTAAAATACAAAAAAATTGCTTAAACCTGGGTATACCGTCAACGCATAAAGATACTCCGTGGAACCATAGCTGTGCGAATTGCCTTACTAACGGAAGCGGTCCAAGTTACAGATGGGGCTCTATTGAGGAAAGTAAGTCGGTGAGCAAAATATGCTCAATAAGAAAAACTCCATAGCAGGTAGATAAATACACTACCTAATATATATATATATATATATATATCTATATATTTTCCAGAACCAGAAAAATATTCACAGAGTATACATATAATTTGGCAAATTCAAAAATATCAAAATCAAAAATCAGAAACAGAACCAACTTCGGTAGTGTAATCAATTTTCTGTGGTAAATATAGAAATCCAAAAACTTTCAGTAGCAGAATAAACAGTTTCCAAAAAATCACAGTACACATCGGAGTAGAAAATCAACATTGACAGTGTAATCAGTTTACTGCCGTAAACACAAAATTCCAAATACTAAGACAGCAGAGTAGATGATTTCCATTCAAAAAAATAGAATTTTAAAACTTTATATTGTGTTTTATTGTGACGACTGTGTAGCACTTTGCTCCCGCAGGATTTAAGAGGTGGTTCCTACAATGTCCTTATGAAATAGAAAATAAAAACACAATCCCATATATCATACAGTCAAATCAAAAAAATCAAATAGACGAGACAAGGCGAACATGCTACATCAGATATCAGAATGACAATTAGCCAATGTCGGTGATTCTGGGCAATCACAGGCCAAGTGTGCCGGGATGCCAATTACCGTGGGAGTGGTCAACTACCCATACGACTCACAAATCAGAATATCCGAAGACCAGAATCAGAATTAGAAACACGGTACATCATACTCGCGTGCGTGCTGTACGATATATCGTACTCAGTAGACCACAGAAACAGATACAAAATAGACAGAAGTACATCATGATTTATCCATCGCCTTTGTCTCAAAATCGGTGCAAGTAGGACCGTGCGACATCCAGTCTACACGCGATTAAGCACATCTCATCAGTACGAGTCAAGCCATGCAACACATAGTCAGTACGCGCTCAAGTACATCTCATCAGTGCGAGTTAGGTCGTGCGACACACAGTCAGCACGCGCTCAAGCAGATCTCATCAGTAATTCTTTAGAAATAGATCTTTTTTTTTTTAAATCACATGTAAATTCAGTGTGTTTCACAAAAACAAATCAAAGGAGGCTGACTATCCATTTTCCGATTAAAAATTCCAGTACTCGGTACAGAGAAGTCAAATCCAGAGGTTTTCGATCCAAAATCAATAATTATAATTATCAAGATTTTTATCTTAATAAACCAAGTAAATCTATGTCGGTAGCTGGGCCGATCTATGGAGTTTAAAATTTTCCTTAAATTCCAAGGCGTAAAATCAGCTTGAGGTTTTCTATAATTTCGGTAACTATGAAATTTACCCTAAAATTTATATCTACAAACACAGAAATTACATACATCTATCTCTAGCAGCACACGAGAATTTTTCTTATCTCGGTGTCGGCCCACAGTCCTCGATGCCTTAGTGACTGGAGTCAGCGGGTCCGGTCCATTTGGTTTATTTCTCGGAGCTCTTTTCCTTTAGGTTTCCCAATTTTTAAAATCTCTGTGCCTCATTCTCTATCTCCAATTATTTTTATTTATATATATAATCCTATATATACAAATATTTTTCTCTTTTTTTTTTTGAATTTGGCATTCGGGCCAAATTCTCTTCTTCATTCTTCTTTCTCTTCTTTCTTTACTGTTTCCTCATTATTCCTTTCCCTCAGTGTTGCTTCCTTCTCCTTCAGCTGTGCCACTCCTCCACAGTCGGCGTTTTTGCCACCATCAGCATCACTCTCACATCTTAGCTACCCTCATTTCCATCACTGCTAACCTTCCGTGCCCTTTCCTTGTTTCCAGGCACTGTGCCCTTGTCTCCCCTATTTCGTCTACTGCTTCAGCCTTCTGTACAGTTCTTCTTTCTTCCTAGTCCCTTGTTCCTTCCCTTCAGCAGATCATGTTTTCTTCTTCAAGCCTTCGATTCAGCAGTCTCCTCCACGTTTTACTTCAGCCACCTGAACCTTATTCACATTCCTTCAACAGTTTTCTTCCTCACTAGCTCTCTCTCTCCCTCGATCAGTTTCTTTCTTTGCTTATCTATAATCCACGGTTATAACCACTTTCCAAGACAAATTTCTTACCCAATCCACATCCCTACTTGTCTTGGGGTTCTGCTTCTTATTTTCAGCATGAAAAATCATCCAGCAAAGCCCTGAATCTCACCAATTTCAGTTACTGCTGTTGCCTCATAGTGGTAGCAGCTTCTTCCATTCTTTCTCCAGTCAGCAATCACCTTAAAGGCACCTAAAATAGCTCCTACAACCGACGTCTATCTTACTTCACCATTACCCTACCTTGGTTCTTCTCTCCATCACAAGTCCACTCTCATTTCCTCTTGGGTCGCCCAACTGTGCTTTCCAACTTCCTGTTTCCACCATCCTCATGTTTTCCTAGGTACCCTCAACAGCTTCCACTCTCTATTTCTCTCTTGTTCCCGTTTTCCCTGTTATGTATTGTCTTCCTTTACTTATTTACAAAATCGAGATAGGGCAGGTATGGCTTAATGGAAGAGCTAATGGCGTGAGAGTGGAGGCAATGAGAGGTTTGGTCAGAAGGCATGGGGCGCAGGAGGTGGGTGTACAGGGGTTGCAGAAAGGTGTGGACACTGTAGGGTGTTCGATGTACAGAGGCATGGTATGGGTGTTTCGGTTTTGGTAGAACTTTTCCACCAATTTAGATAAAAATTATTTATTTATTTATATATATATATATTATTCTATCTTATTATTATTATTATTACTAATGTTATTATTTTATTTATTTATTTATTATTTTTATTATTATTATTATCTTCTTGATTTTATTTTATACTACATAATTATCAAATTTTCAAATTATGATATTTTAGTTGACTGACTTCATCAAAGTCTCTCACACTAAAATTCAACATAAGAAATTAAATTGCTTACCCTAAATTAAGCATACTCAATTCCATTTAATATCACTCAAGACCGAGTATCAAAACTTTTTATGGGGGTTACAGAAATATTTTTTGTTAAAGTTTTTGGATTCATGACATATGTTCTTGATGCTATGAATAAAACGCCAAAGTTAGGAAGTAAAGATGTTAAATATATATTTCATGGTTATGCTTTAGGAAGTAGAGTATATAGATTTCTTAGTCTCAAAACTAATAGTGTTTTTAAATCCACATTGTCACGACCTTTTTTATGCTTTTTAACTGAAAATCACTTATAAATTTTTTGCATTTTCCTTTCCTTACCCCATCGTGAACAAACTCACCTCTACACAGTTGGGCTATGAGGCAGTAATAATCATTCTTTACCATTCATTTTTCAAATAAATCAAAAGTATTGTCATACATCCAAATGTTAAGTGGTATGTTCATACATACTATGTGTTATAACATTTACATCCCCCATATTACAAATTCAAATGATCACTGTGCTTTTACATTGTTTAGATACAAAAAGAATCTCTATGTATATACCTTTGGGTGATGGAGATGCAGCAGATGTCTCAACAAAATGCCTCAGTCCTCACTGGGCCATTATGTACGCTCTGTAGAGAGGGGAAAATGGAGAGGGATGACAATAATGCAAGTATGGTAGATAACTACTCTATCTACATGCTAATAGTGTTATGCATAAATCGTTTATAATCGGAGCATGAGGAAATACAACTATGCCATATATGTATACATATATTATGTATTGAAAATCATGTAAATAGGCATAAAACATGGAAATATCAACATGTAAATCCATCTCATACTCATTCTCATTAAATCTCATCACAAAAAGGTCAATTCATTTAAGAAACATCCTTTTCAAATCACATCACATTTCATCACAATTCTCTTTTCAAATTTCATCACATCTCATCATGAATCAAATTATCATTTCTTTAAATCACAAATCCCACGAGGCTTGACCCCTCCCTCGGGTCTACCATGGACAATCACAATCTCACTTATGTATCAAATCCATGTGGTATTACGTAATATCCTGTGGACAGGTCACTATATCTCAAAGACTATGTTGGCTAACTATGTCATAAATCATCACAGACCACAAGGATCCCGATGTGTGGGGTATCATGTTGGAACGAAGGTGGGTCAGTTCTTCACTAGACTTTTCTCATCAGTATCTCAAACCATGCGGTACAGCGTACTCCATGGGATATACACAGTACAACGTACTCCGTAGACCCATAACATGGTTGAGGATGCCAGCCGTAGGTCTTATCTACCCCAATGCCATGTGTAACCGATATAGTCTTAAGTGCACGTGGGAGTATTTTTAATGTCAGGTCTAAGCCCCTCATGGCCTTGCTCGCCCTTTTTGGGTTCCCTGAACGGATTAATGTCAGGTCTTAGCCCTTCATGACCTTGCTCGCCCCTTTTGGGTTCCTTGAACACCGATCCATATTACCCTCACCACGACATCATACATACCACAACCTGAAAACCTGTGCGAGCTAAGCTCTAGCACTATCCAAGCATCATCAATAAATATCCTCATATGAGCAATGCTCTAGTACGACATTTATGCATAAAACATGAAGAAACCACGTAGAGCATAGCTCCAGTACAGTTATATGCATAAGAAAAACCACTCAAAATTCACGTACGAGCAGAAGCTCCAGTACGGTTTATAAAACATCATCACAATTTCAAATCAAAGTGCGAGCTAAGCTCTAGTACGTTTTATAAAAGTAAAAGCATTAAAATCCAATGCGAGCGAGGCTCCAGTACGATTTAATTCACACAAACACGTTAGGCGGCTCACATTCAACCAAAACAATATCAAAATCATAATTAGCATCTCTCATGTGCTATTTTACAAAGTCATTTAAACACTAGCAAGCCCATAACATTAGTTCACTTAAAACAAAGCAAATGTGGTTCGTGAAACCATTGAAGACACATGATGTATGCAATTATTAGCCTTACTAATCCCTTTTTATAACATTCATTACAAAATCAAATCATACACCATAAACAGTTGTAGTCACTCATATACACCAACAATCATTTTCTTAAACAATCATGCATTTCACAAATGCCCTATATTCACCCACGAGTTCAAAGTATGAGCAATTATCTCTATATACTCACAGAATTCCCTTACCTGGAATCGCGTCGCGTGATTCCACTTCCTTAGAGCTGCTTACTTGTGCTGTTTGATTCGTCTCCAACAAACTCTCATGAACTGCACAAAATTGCATATCGTACCAATTTAATTCAATACTACAAAATTCTTGTGCTTGCTATAGTCGATTCAATTCTACTCATATCTCGAGCCTATTGATTTATACTGTATCGATATTAAATCGATATTACGCTCATAGTGTTCATATTTCATCATTTTCTTCACTATGGCATTTTATCAAACCTACATGTGCTCATTTTCATAGATTCACTAAACCCACAATGTAGCTTCATTTAACCATCTCAAATCATTCCCATTACTTCAATAACAACTTAGCTTAATCCCATAAATCACCAACTCATCCAAATCACATTTTCTCACACTAGATTTGCTCTAGGTTTCTAGGTCACCCTAGTTCTATCATATCCTAGGTATTTTAACCATCAATACACATACAAATCAACTCCAAAATCAATAAATAGACAAATGTACTTGGGCTGAAGTATTAGAAACTTACCAATTCTAGTTTCTCTTCTTACTCCTAATGAAAATGTCTCTTACTCCTTCAATTCAACGGATGAGGCTTTGATTCCAAAGTATGTTGTTCTCTTCTTTAAGATGAACAACTTTGTATCTAATGGTCTTCCCTCAAATCTTACTAGAAATGGGTAGATTTAGGAGTGAGAAAGTTAGGTTTCATGTTAAAATGGAAGAGTGAGGTTGTTTTCTCGAAATTTGTAGATTTCAACTGCTCCTTTTATAGAAATTGCTTGATAAGATCGATCTGCATTGGAAAGAGATCGATCTGGTTCTCTTAAATCCCTCATTTTCACGCCAATTTGAATGCATGAGATCGATCTGTCGAGGCTTGAGATCGATCTGTTTTTAGACAGCAGCTTAAGGAGATCGATCTGGCTAAGGAGGAGATCGATCTGCTCCAACCCGAGAGCTAAGGAAATCGATTTGCTTGTATTAAGGATCGATTTCTTCTTTACAGAATGTTTAGCAGATCGATCTGGCCCCACTGGAGATCGATTTGGCATGTTCCATTGCTCGAATAAGAGCATTTTTGGCTCTTCCAGATCAATATCTCATCCTATGAGATCGATCTGGCATTCATATTTTCTAGATTTTGCTACAGTTTTCTGCAGTAACTTACACCAAACATCCTTAATTTTGCTGCCATAGTCATTTTCTCATCCAACCACCTTTAAGACTTGAAAATGACATCCATTCATACTTTATACACATTAAAACTTGTGTGCATTCATTGTATAACTAAAGGTATACAATATAAAATTAAATGGAAGTACAACTTCATTCCATTTTACCACACCACTCATTTTTTCTTTCCACTCATATTCATCACATACAAAAGTCCTTTTCTTCTTATTCATACATAATGAAACTTGTATGTACATCACAAACTTTTATTATAAGAGTGTACATTGAATTTATGGACTTTTCATCACTTATGCTTCACATTACATGTATATCACTATACTTATGAATTCATAAGGTTTACATATGAAAATAAGAGTCTTACATTCCTCCCCTCCTTAAAAGAATTTCGTCTTCCAAATTAGAACCAAGTTACTCTTCAAAAGTTGGGGGTACTTCTCCCGTATCAAGCTCTCTAATTCCCATGTGGCCTCTTCCACCGTGTGATGTTACCAAAGCACTTTCACTAAGGGAATTGTCTTTATCCTCAATACTTTCTCTTTTTTATCCAATATCCGAACCGACTTCTCAACATATGTCATACTCTCTTGAGCTCCAACGGCTCATATCTTATCATATGTGTCGGGTCCGGGTGATACTTCCGAAGCATAGAGACGTGGAAGACATTATGAATGCTTGCCAACTCCGGTGGCAACGTAATTCTATAAGCCTTATCTCCCATTCTCTCTAAAATCTCGAAGAGACCGATATATCTAAGGCTCAGCTTGCCCTTCTTGCCAAATCTCATAATACCCTTCGAAGGAGAAACTCTCAAAAATATCGACTCACCCATATCAAACTCTAGTGGTTTCCATCTCTTGTCAGCATAACTCTTTTACTGGCTCTAAGCTGTCCGTAATCTCTCACATATCAATTGGACGTCTTCAGATGCCTGCCATACTAAGTCCGGAGCAAAAATCTATCTGTCACCAACCTCTTCCCATCCAATGGGGGATCGACATCTGCATCCATACAGTGCCTCATAGGGTGCCACCTTGATACTCGCATGATAGCAGTTATTATAGGCAAACTCGACTAACTGCATGTGATCATCCCAAGAGCCTCTAAAATCCAGCACACACACTCTCAACATATCCTCCAGGGTCTGTATAGTCCTCTCTGATTGTCCATCTATCTGAGGATGAAAAGTGGTGCTAAAAATAAAGTGGGTCCCCATCGCTTCCTAAAAATGTTCCCAGAAATAGGAAGTGAAGCATGCATCCCTATCAGAAATAGCGCTCACTGGTACACCATGTAGCCGTACTATCTCTCAAACATATAGGTTCGCCAACTCACTCAGAGTATCGGTAGCTCTCATAGCTAAAAAATGGGCTGACTTAGTCAACCGATCCACAATAACCCATATGGCATCATGACCTCTACGGGTCCTCGGCAATCCCATCACAAAATCCATGGTGACATGCTCCCACTTCCATGTCAGTATCGGTAGAGGCTGCAATAACCCTGCAAGCTTCTGATGCTCTACCTTCACCTGCTGACGAACGAGACATTTAACGACATATTCTGCAATGTCTCTTTTCATTCCAGACCACTAATAAACCTTCCGAAGGCTTTGATACATCTTAGTACACCCTGGATGTATCGTGTACTTCGATGAGTGAGCCTTTGATAAAATCATTCTCCTGATCTCAAGATCCTCGGGAACACATACTCTGCCTCTGAACCTCAATAAGCCATCTGTACTCAGCTCAAAATCAATACCCACACCTGCCTGTATCTGACTCAACCAATCGATAAACTGTCGATCGCTCTGCTGAGCTTGCCGAATACGACCAATCAACTCTGGTTCTAATCTCATACTAGCCATAATCTAAACTCTTTTCGATCCTGGTGGGGACACATCTAAACTCAGGTTCGTAATTTGTTCCAACAACTCATCTTCCCGTACCATCATATAAGACACCAATCCTATGTTCTTCCTGCTCAAGGCATCGACAACTACATTTGCCTTACTCGGGTGGTACATGATTTCACAATCATAATCCTCAAGAAGTTCGAGCCATCTCCTCTGTCTCATATTTAACTCTTTTTGCGAGAACATGTACTTAAGGCTCTTATGATCTGTAAAAACCTAAAATTTCTCTCCATAGAGATAATGGCACCATATTTTCAAAGCAAACACTATGGTTGCCAACTCCAAATCATGTGTCGGGTAGTTCCTCTCGTGATCTTTCAACTGTCTAGATCCATAGGCAACTACCTTCCCATCCTGCATAAGTACACAGCCCAGTCCCTGGTGTGATGCATCCGTATACACCGAGAAACCTTTTGAGCTGGTAGGAATGGTGAGAACCGGAGTAGTGGTTAATCGACGCTTAAGCTCCTCAAAACTCCTCTCACATGCCTCATCCCATAAAAACTTGACATCTTTCTGCGTGAGGCGTGTCAATGGAGCAGCTAGTCTGGAAAAACCTCAACAAATCTCCGATAATAACTTTCCAATCCCAAAAAACTTCTAATCTCAGTAACTATCTTGGGCTGTTCCCACTGTATAACTGCCTCTATCTTGGATGGATCCATTGATACCCCATCCTTCGACACAACATGGCCCATAAATGAGATTTGTTTTAATAAAAAGTTACACTTACTGAGTTTGGCATATAACTCTTTCTCTCAGAGGGTCTGCAGAACTACTCTCAATTGCTCCTCATGATCTTCACTGGACTTGGAATAGACCAATATATCATCAATAAACACAATCACAAACTTGTCCAGGTATGGCTTGAATACATCATTCATCAGTGCCATAAATGCTGCGGGGGCATTCGTCAATCCGAATGGCATAACCAAAAACTCGTAGTGGCCATATCAGGTACGAAATGCTATCTTGGGTACATCTCCACTCCGTATCCTCAACTGATGATACCCTGATTGCAGATATATCTTAGAAAGACCTGTACTCCCCGAGGCTGATCCAACAAATCATCTATGCATGGAAAGGGTACTTGTTCTTAATGGTGGCCTTATTCAACAACCTGTAATCTATATATAGTTGAAGGCTTCCATCATTCTTCCTTACAAACAGAACCGATGCTCCACAAGGTGAGACACTCGGTCTAATAAACCCCTTCTCCAACAACTCTTGCAGCTGTTTCTTAGCTCATCCAGCTCAATTGGAGCCATTCTATACGGTGGTTTAGATATTGGCTCGGTATCGGCACTAACTCTATGTAAAATTCCATTTCACTTTCAGGTGGTAGCATTGGTAAATTGTCTGGAAAGACATCAGGAAATTCTGCAATCATCGGTATGTCTCTCAATTCTGGGTGTGCCTTATCTATGTCAACCACGTATGCAATGAACCCTTCACATCATCCTTTCCACCGTTAGTGTTGATACGAACTAAACGTATTATCCGTAAGTGCACGGGTCGTATAAGTAATAATGGGATTTGAGTCTCGAATTATCATCCCACAGAGAAGTTGATTAGCCTAATTAACTACCGGTTAATCTTACCCTAAGTATATCCTAGCAAATTATGAATTGATGATGGGTGATCTACTAAGTCTAAAATAAAAAAGTACTAAAAACAATAAAAATTATAAACTAAAGAAAATAAAACTGAACTTAAATTTACTTACAGTGCTCCAAGCAAATACTTACAAAAATAATTAAAACAGTTAAAATTAATTAATGCAATTAAACTAAAATGCAAATATGAAAATAAAGACACAAAATTAAATAAGCTAAAATTGAACAAACCTAAAATGCAATTAAACTACTTAATCAAAATGCAAATTAAGCTAACTTAAGATTAAATGAAATAAAATCCTAGAAAAATTAAGAAATTAACTACAAATCTAAAAGTCTAAAATATTAACTCTAAACTAATCCTAACTATATCTAATTACTAACTTAACAATAAAATCTAACTAATGCATGAGAAATACTATTTTTGGATTTTTACATTTTAATGTGAAAATTAATTAAAAAAATTGCATAAAGTAATTCTACCCCTAAATTAACTCTACATGCTAAATATGACACTACTTAAATTAAAGCCTTAAATCTTATTGTGGTTAAAAATTAACTATTAATGCACTTAAAACAAAACCTTAAAATAACAAAGAAAATTTAGCTAGAATGCATATTACTTTAAGCTAACAAATAATATAAAGAATAATGACAAGTAAGCAAAAGAATTGTATGAAACATGAAATGGGGGCATTTGTAAATTGCCAAACGTGGCCTAACCAATTTTCCAGCCAACAAGCTCTTTTGCACTGTACTGTGCTGTTCTGCCATTGTGAATGCCCGACTCCTGCTATGCTCTAGGTATTGTCCTGCACTTCTGTATATTACTGCTGCAACCCAATACTGCCAACGTTACAGATTGCTCAGCCTGGGATCAATTTTGGTCCCAGCTGCCACCATCCTACTCACTTCTGTCTCCAGTACATGCAGCTCCCATTTGCGTCGCCAGTCCTGCACACGTCCTCCCGAGCTAACACTGCTTCAATCACCACATCCTTGCTATGCACCTCGGTTTCCTGCCTTGTACAGATTCTGCCTCGCACAACTTGGGATCATGCCTCAGTCCTAGCTGCCACCATTCAGCTTGTGTCTACCTCAGTACTTGTAACAGATACCTGAGAATGTCTAGACTAGAGTAGCAGCGGTCCAACCTTCTACAGCAGCACCGATTAACAAATATTATAGAATCTAAATAGATAGCCAGCGAAAACATAACAGAACCCAAGCTACCATGGATTAATGCTGATTAAACCTATAAATGAAAATGAATAGTACAATAGTTATAGAACAGAGCCAAACAGAGAATGTAAATAATCCATAACTGTTGCAACAGTACACTATTGTTACTGCTTGGAACCGAACGACAAACACACGCCAGATTCAGCAGCCACTTCCTCCTTCTTTGCTTCATCAGTTACCAGCAGAAGCTCGCCTCTCGGTACCACACGGACATATAGACCTGATCAGTGAAGACGACAGTATGCTGTAGAAAGCAACTAAAATGTAGGATATTGAAACATTAGAACTGAGAGGTATAACACTTTCTCATCTATCCAATACTGCACATATGTGAGTAAGCAGTCGGTAGCTTCTAGGAAAGACTCTTGTTTCGGACCTTCAAAATCAGTCGGCCTTGCTTTTCTTAAATTAGAACTATATGTGAATGGAAGCTTAGTGGCTGTTGAATAATTAGTAAATGAAAAATAAACAAAACAGAGAAATTAAAAGAAAGAAACCAAAAGCTTCATTAATCAAAGAAAATGCCGAGAGGGTCTGAAAGCAAAATGGCTACTGTCACCAGCCATTCTACATTACTCGAGAGTTGAACAGTAAAGGAAAAATGAAAAGAAACAGAAGAATAAATTAACAGTGGTAGTAACAGAAATGAGATCTTTTCTTTTAAGGTAAAATAAAATGTACCAAAGAAAGAAATGCAAACTTGCTAAGTCTAAACAATGGTGGCGGTCACCATTAGCGTGAAAGCTAAAAGAAAACCAAAGAAAGATAGAAAATAGCAATGAAAACTTTAAACTAAAATAAAATTATTCTAAAACTACCCTAAAATTTACTCTAAAAACTACTCCTAAAATTACTCTACCCTACTCCTAAATTCTACACTACTTGATTTTTTTCAATTGCCATCATGTTCTATTTATACACACACTTAGGGGTACAATGGTAATTTTTTCATCCTAGATGAGTTGGCATTGTTTGGCTACTTGTCTTCATTTGATTTGCTGCAGAGTAGATATTTCCACATCATCAGTCTTTTTGTCCAATTGGCTATGCGATGAAGCCCGACGTGTGTCTTCCAGAAGGTTGGCACGGTGTCCGTCAATCTTATCGTTTCGGAGTGAATAAAATACGGACACCTGGCATCACGCGTGTCCAGATGACTGGTGACTCGGTCTGCAAATGGGAAGTGGTCCAATCTCCTTTAGCCCGTTTTCAGTCCATTTTTGACTGAAACGACTGAGTTTCATCCGGATTTAATTTATCTGCACATTAAAGAATTTTAATTAAATAAAGGGGATAATTAATAAAATAAATTGGAGATTTAAATAATTAATTAGGAAATTAAGCACAAATAATTCTATTAAAAATAGAATTATCAAGTGTCACAGGTCATCACATCAATATTCAACATAAACAAATAAATTCATCTCTCAAATGGTTTAAATAAAATCAAACTCTTTTCATTTATTATGATTATGTTCTTTCATTTCATTTCACAAATCTTACAACATGATTTTCTATCTCGGGAAACATCAATGTTTTAGCATGACAATCCATAACAACATGATTGGCAGCCAACCAATCCATTCCCAATATTACATCAAAATCATTCATATTTAATAAAATTAAATCAGCTATCATTTCATTTCCCTCTATCTTCAATTTACAATCCCTACATACGTGCTCAGTCAATTGACTATCATTCATGGGTGTGGAAATCATCAACATTTTATCCAACAGTATAAGTTTCACATGCTTCAACAATTTATGTGCAAAGGAAGGCGATATGAAAGAATGCGTGGCACCAGGATCAAACAATATCAAGGCTTCTAAATCAAAGATTAGGATGGTGCCTTTAATCACATTAGTCGATGTGTCTGCGGTGTCCTGATCCAATGGATGTACTCTTCCTCTGCTCATACCCACTGTCTATTTCCCTTTCTCTTCAGCCGTGGCCTTTCTCCTTGGGGCAGCTGTCTCAACTGGAGCTCTCTCTGACTCCTTGCCCTTCTGTGGGGCAGTCTCAACCATCTCAGTATAGTACCTCGAAATATGTTCGAGCTTCCCACACCTATAACATGAAACAGGGGGCATATAACACAATCTAGTCCCATGGTATTTGCCACATCTCCTACACTGATCAGTAGTAGGTCGTGGTCCTCCAATAACCATACCCCTCAGTGTAGTCAAAGTCGGGTACATAGGAGGTCTAGCAGCTCTCTCCTGCACCTCCTCATTCTTAGGCCTTTTCTAAAAAAATCTCTGGCCTCCTCTCCTAGCCACTCTATCCATCCCGGATCTCCTCCGATCTCTATCTCTCCTAACATTAATATTCCCCAGCTCGGAGGCATTTCGCTCGAAGTCCTGCTCACAAAACTGTGCCTTGTGTACAGCCTCTTCATAAGTATGAAGGTTAAATGGGGCTAGCTTAGTTCGGATGGCCAATCTCAATCCATCAACGAACTTTTGAATCTTTCGAGTATCACTACCCATTGTATCCGGATCATATCTCCCCAAAGACATAAATCTCGACTCATATTCATCCACTGTACGGTTCCCCTAAACCAAATTCATAAATTCCATCCGTAATTTCCTCTGTACGGTGGCTGGGATGTACTGCCTCCCGAAGGCCTCCAAAAATATCTCCCAAGTGATCTCGGAGTGTCGAGCCCTCAAAATAGACAATCTGGATCTCCACCAGTGCTCTGCCTTACCTTTTCACATAAACACGACAAAGGCCACTTTCTCTGCTGAGGTACATTGAAAAAGTCTATACAATTTCTCCATCTCATACACCCAGTCCTCAGTAATAACCGGGTATTCACTCCTCTAAACACTGGAGGTTTCAACTCCTGAAACTGTCTCAATCTGCTCAAGTTACAATCATACCCCAAATCGCTATCGCTCTGCGGTGGTGCGATAGGTGAAGCCGTATCCTATACTGGGGGTGTCACCATCTCAGTAGCCTGAGGTCTCTCCACCTCTGCAGCTGCCTGTCCAGTAGTAGGCTGTACTGCGGGACCTCATCTATCACTGACACCCAATGCCTGAGTGACTATCTCAACTAGGCTCTCAATACTCCGCTCTAGTCTAGCGAAGCGTTCCTCAATGTCCCCTGGTCTCTCCATAGGGTTCTGAGGAGCATGGCCAGTCTATGGCTCAGCACGGCTCTCAGGCCCACCTCTACGGCCTCTAGCACGTGCTCCCTCCCCTCTACCTCGACGCGTAACATGCATTATGCCTAACTTCCTGTATTCACAATCACTTATAAGACTCAATCTAATACGGTATACACAGTTATATTTAAACAAAAGCACAGTAATATGGGGATGTAATTTTCCTATGTTTTATTACTGACTCACATCATGCCAACTTAGCTCTGATATCAATCTCTGTCACGACCATTTTTATGCTTTTTTTACCAAAAATTACTTATAAATTTTTCTCATTTTCCTTTCCTTACCCGGTCGTGAACAAACTCACCTCTACACAGTTGGGCTGTGAGGCAGTAATAATCATTCTTTACCATTAATTTTCTAAATAAATCAAAAGTATTGTCATACATCCAAATGTTAAAAGGTATGTTCATACATACTATGTGTTATAACATTTACATCCTCCATATTACAAATTCAAATGATCACTGTGCTTTTACATTGTTTAGATACAAAAAAAATCTCTGTGTATATACCTCTGGGTGATGGAGATGCAGCAGATGTCTCAACAAAATGCCTCAGTCCTCACTAGGCCACTATGTATGCTCTGTAGAGAGGGGAAAATGGAAAGGGATGAGCAACCACACGCTCAGTAAGGCAATAATGCAAGCATGGTAGATAACTACTCTATCTACATGCTGATAGTGTTATGTATAAATCGTTTTTAATCGGAGCATGAGGAAATAAAACTATGCCATATGTTTATACATATATTATGTATTGAAAATCATGTAAATAGGCATAAAACATGGAAATATCAACATGAAAATCCATCTTATGCTCATTCTCATTAAATCTCATCACAAAAAAGGGCAATTCATTTAAGAAACATCATTTTCAAATCACATCACATTTCATCAAAAATCTCTTTTCAAATTTCATCACATCTCATCATGAATCAAATTATCATTTCTTTAAATCATAAATCCCACAAGGCTTGACCCCTCCCTCAGGTCTACCCTAGACAATCATAATCACACTCATGTGTCAAAACTCTGTGGTATTATGTAATATCATGTGAGACAGGTCACTATATCTCAAAGACTATGTTGGCCAACTATGTCATAAATCATCTTAGACCACACGGATCCCGATGTGAGGGGTATCATGCTGGAGCAAAGGTGGGTTAGTTCTTCGCCTGACTTTTCTCATCAGTATCTTAAACCACGCGATACAGCGTACTCCATGTGATATACACGGTACAACGTACTCCCCAGACCCATAACATGGCTAGGGGTGCCAGCCGTAGTCTTATCTACCCCGGTGACATGTGTAACCGATATAGTCTCAAGTGCATGTAGGAGTTTTTTTAATGTTAGGTCCTAGCCCCTTTTGGGCTCCTTGAATGGATTAATGTCAGGTCCTAGCCCCTTATGGCTTTGCTCGCCCCTTTTGGGTTCCCTGAACACCGATCCATATTACCCTCACCACGACATCATACATACCACAGTGTGAAAACCTATGCGAGCTAAGCTCTAGCACGATTCATGCATCATCAATAAATATCCTCGTACGAGCAACGCTCTAGTACGACATTTATGCATAAAACATGAAGAAACCATGTACGAGCATAGCTCTAATACGATTATATTCATAAGAAAAACACCTCAAAATCCACGTACGAGTAGAAGCTCCAGTATGGTTTATAAAACATCATCACAATTTCAAATCAAAGTGCGAGCTAAGCTCCAGCACATTTTATACAAGTGAAAGAACCAAAATCCAGTGCGAGCGAGGCTCCAGCACAGTTTAATTCACACAAACACGTTGGGTGGCTCACATTCAACCAAAACAATATCAAAATCATAATTAGCACCTCTCATGTGCTATTTCGCAAAGTCATTTAAACACTAGCCAGCCCATAACATTAGTTCACTTAAAACAAAGCAAATGTGGTTTGTGAAACCATTGAAAACACATGATTTATGCAATTATTAGCCTTACTAATCCTTTTTCAAAACATTCACAACAAAATCAAATCATACACCACAAACACTTGTAGTCATTCATATACACCAACAATCATTTTATTAAACAATCATGCATTTCATAAACGCCCTATATTCACCCACGAGTTCAACGTACGAGCAGTTATTTCTATATACTCACAGAATTCCCTTACCTGGAATCGCGTCGCGTGATTTCATTTCCTTAGAGCTGCTTACTTGTGCGGTTCGATTCGTCTCCAACAAACTCTCCTTAACTGTACAAAATTGCATATCGTACCAATTTAGTTCAATACTACACAATTCTTGTGTTTGCTATAGTTGATTCAACCTATAGCCTCTATTAACACTTATAAGGCCTCGTTTATTGTTCTGCTCATATCTCGAGCCTATTGATTTATACTGTATCGATATTAAATCGATATTATGCTCATAGTGTTCATATTTCATCAATTTCTTCATTATGGCATTTTATCAGATGCTACATGTGCTCATTTTCATAGATTCACTAAACCCACAATGTAGCTTCATTTAACCATCTCAAATCATTCCCATTACTTCAATAACAACTTAGCTTAATCCCATAAATCACCAACTCATCCAAATCACATTTTCTCACACTAGATTTGCTCTTGGTTCTAGGTCACCCTAGTTCTATCACATCCTAGGTATTTTAACCATCAATACACATACAAATCAACTCCAAAATCAATAAATAGATAAATATACCTGGGCTGAAGTATTAGAAACTTACCAATTCTAGTTTCTCTTCTTACTCTAAATGAAAATGTCTCTTGCTCCTTCAATCCAACGAATAAGGATTTGATTCCAAAGTATGTTGTTCTCTTGTTTAAGATTAACAACTTTGTATCTAATGGTCTTCTCTCAAATCTTATTGGAAATGGGTAGATTTAGGAGTGAGAAAGTTTGGTTTCAGGTTGAAATGGAAGAGTGAGGTTGTTTTCCCGAAATTTGCAGATTTCAACTGCTCCTTTTATAGAAATTGCTTGATGAGATCGATCTGCATTGGAAAGAGATCGATTTGGTTCTCTTAAATCCCTCATTTTCATGCCAATTTGAATGTATGAGATCAATCTGTCGAAGCTTGAGATCGATTTGTTTTCAGACAGTAGCTTAAGGAGATCGATCTGGCTAAGGAGGAGATCGATCTGCTATAACTCGAGCGCTAAAGAAATCGATATGCTTGTATTAAGGATCGATTTCTTCTTTACAGAATGTTTAGTAGATCGATTTGGCCCCATGAGAGATCGATCTGGCCTATTCCATTGCTCGAATAAGAGCATTTTTGGCTCTTCCAGATCGATCTCTCATCCTATGAGATCGATTTGACTTTCATATTTTCTAGATTTTGCTGTAATTTTCTGCAGTAACTGCACCAAACATCCTTAATTTTGCTGCCATAGTCCTTTTCTCATCCAGCCACCTTTAACACTTGAAAATGACCTCCATTCATACTTTATACACATTAAATCTTGTGTGTATTCATTGTATAAACAAAGGTATACCATACCAAACTAAATGGAAGTACAACTTTATTCCCTTTTACCACACCACTCATTTTTTCTTTCCACTCATATTCATCACGTACAAAAGTCCATTTCTTCTTATTCATACATAATGAAACTTGTACGTACATCACAAACTTTTATTATAAGTGTGTACATTGAATTTATGGACTTTTCATCACTTATGCTTCACATTACAAGTATATCACCATACTTATGAATTCATAAGGTTTACATCTGAAAATACGGGTCTTACACACACGTGCAATTTATTTTGAACATTTGAGAGTTAAAGATACTAATAGTCATGAAATAGAGAAAGAATTGTCAAATGAATTGATTGATCATGAGCATGTTGTTACTAATATTGATACAGACTAGCATGATTGTAAAAATCATGCTAGTAATAATCATGCAAATGCATCTTATGCATTTATCAATATTGAGTTAAAAAGAAGTAATAGAGAAAGAATTGAAAAGGAGTTAGGATCAGACATGAATAGTTACATGTTAGAAGAAGATCCTAAAACTTTTCAAGAAGCCATGAACTTGGAAGATTCCATGCTATGGAAGAAAGCTATTGATGATGAAATAAAATCCATACATAAATACACAGTATCTAGTGAATCTACCTCCTACAGCTAAATCAATTGGCGCCAAATGAATTTTGAAGAAGAAACTTAAATCCGATGGTGTTGGCATATACCCTAGAGCCAACTCACTTAGCATGAGGCATAGCCCCACAACCATAAATGATAAGTAACATAAAAATTTCCCTTCATTATTTGGATTGACAATAATGATGATTATTAGTCACTAAATAAAGTGAAGCACTTGGAACTATATAAGCCTTACAATGGAATTGTAAAGAGTTACAATTATGAAAATCCCAATGCATCCAAGCTTTGTTCCTAAAATTAATATGGTTATTATTATTGAGGTAGAGCATTGATAGGGCTCAAAAGCTGGAACGTGCTAAGCCTTCTTAAGTAATTAATCTCATAAGTTGAAATACGGGGATATTTGAGGATAACATGTAGGTAACATGCCACGTTGTTGAGCTCCACTTGGTGGTGTCTCTTAAGTATCTATGAAAATGCTCTCATGTGTTAGTATGTAAGTTATCCTTTGACATCAAATGTTAGGCCATTTTATATGTGTCTCGTCATGCTTTGATTTCAACCCTACGAGTTTGGATTGACAAATGCCTAATCAGGGTGCTTCTGGGTTTGGCCTGAAGCATATAAAGGTAGATGAGTACTCAAGATGAGGATTCATCAACCCCAAGTGACTTAAAGGGCAATATTTTGTTCACTCTAACTCATATTGTCTCAAGAGTATTTGATCAGAATAATATAAATATTGAAGTTCATATTGGTAGCACTTGGATAAATATGAAAATTCATATAAATTCACATAAAGTAAACATTGCACCATGCTTTATGAATTTCAGAGATATTTGATGAAATGATTGAATTACACTACAATTCTGTAAACTAAATGAGTTATATAAAAAGAAATATGATACTTTAGTTGATTGAATTGATTCTAATATGTGTGACACATAGTAGGGACCAATGTGGACAAGAACAAGTGATGTATGGGGACTCTTGGAGGTAAGAGCAATCATTTGACTTGGAGATCATGGATTGCTACTCTTTTAAGTTTAGTCTAATAGATCCGTTTTAAGTATTGATATCTTTTAGACATTGAATGGTTATGGCATATTTAGCCAATGACATTTTATTGTGTTTGACCATTTAGTCAAAAAAAAACTTTTTAAGTTTTTGAACATAATTGCTAGCATTAGATGCTTAACTAATTAAAACTTCATATTGATTTTCTTGCATAAAATGATCCAATGTCTTAACTTTATAATTTTTGATAAAACTTACAATTATAACTATTAAGAATAATGGATATTCAGTAATGATTACTAACCAATCAAATCATAAATAAGACTTAGTATAGAGATACTAAAGATACTCTTGATAGAATCAAAAGCAAGCTTGAGAATCACTACAAATTTTTCGCGAACTTACCTCACTTCACTTGTTGGACAGTGAGTCAATATCCATCACTCAGTTTCATATGTTATATACATATCAGGCAATGCTTTTATCCCAAGCACTAACATCGTGGAAGCTCATAAAGTTACTATTTCATAATTAGAAAGTTGTTTACATTGCCTTACATATACATCCCCCATATAACATGACTACATCACTGTACACTATTATTCAGATACAAAAAGTACATATATGTGTATACCTCAATGCTGTTGGATAGCTGTGTGTAAAAGATTGTAGGACGGACGCTGTTAACACACTCTACTGGAAATGCTCTGTAGAGGGGGAAAAGTAAAGGGATGAGCACAACACGCTCAGTAAGGAATATATGAAAGCAGTTAAATAACCACACTATCTAAGATGCTCATAATGCATGTTTTATCATCTCGTAAAACAAATTCATTCACTTTTCAAATCACTTACATTTACTGAAAACAGAACCATTCTATACGATAATCTTCAATCGATAGAAGCTCAATCATTTCTTAAACAAATGCTTTCTCTAAAAATAGAAGCATTCTATACGATAAACATCAATCGATAGAAGCTCAATCATTTCTTTTCATTTCACTTTCAAATCAGTCAGTTAGCAATTCAATAATCTAATTATTCTGAAGACTTGGATGTGACGCCCCAAAAACGTGAAAAATAGAGCTAATTTAAAAACTTTTTACTCATCAAATCACAATTAAAGGTGCATTCCTATGCAGTGTCATACATCATCATGCATATCATACCTCAGGATCTCATCATTAGATAGTATATATCATATCATATACATTACTCAATATTAAGTTAATTAATCCTAATACATCCCATACAAGGTTATACATCAAGTGTCTGTAATTATAATAATTGTCTGGGTACATGAAAAGATAAATGATACCTCAAAACACAATATATATGGCCTGGAGCTTAAGTCCTCCACTAGCCACTACTCCGTACGTCGCAGGGAAACCCTTTTTACTTGAAGAAATCTGGGGGAAAGAAAACAAGATGAGCTTCTAAATCGCTCAGTAAGGGGGTAAGGGACTCATTGTATAAACCATAATACACATCACAAAATATTTATTTGCATGTGAAACTCAGTACACTCATTTGAAATCACAGCATGAAAGTTCTCATAACAACATCCTCATATCTCAAAACCATGTGGAAACATAAAGTAAAAGGCTCAGTATAGAGTAGTAACAAACATGTGAAAATAATGCAATAATGGTTTTCTCAATAAACGTGATAAAATCACTATAATAATAATGCACGTGGCGCAGCCACCAAACACACGTCGCACAACCATTGATTTTGATTTGTACGTGGCACAGCCACAGATTTAGATTCACAAGTGGCACAGCCACAGAATAGGGGATCTCACGTGGCACAACCACCAAATATACGTGGCACAGCCACAGAATAGGGGATCTCACGTGGCACAGCCACCAAATATATGTGGCACAGCCACAGAATAGGGGATCTCACGTTACCAGAACAGAGAAGAATCGGACTTACATGCTACCAGAGCAATGCCCGGTGTGTACTCAAAATTACACACCTAAGTTTTTATCAATAGCCATTATCATATAAAACTAGTTTGCCTTCACGTAGAACTCATAGTGGTTTTTCTCTCATAAAACTCATTTAAAACCGTTTTGTACTCAACACAAAACATATTAAAATCGAGTTCCAACCGGCAGAACACGCACACATTTTCTCAAATCTCAATATTGCCTTAACGTAGAGTCCAATTCATTTTTCACACAAACTCAATGGTTTATAAAGCGATTTCACACGTAGCTTATAAACTCATAAAAACATTGGGCTCCAACAGGCTATAAAAATCGTGTGCATTCTTATCAAAACACAACACATCAAACATGCTTGTTTTATAAATCGCAAATCATGCTATAATAGTTCACAAATCACATACATAAATGGTTTAGTTTCCCTTACCTCTTTGCACCTCGTATAGTGCAATCGTTTCCCCCTTGTCACGGACTAATCTTGCATTCCACTTTGGAACTCCCGAGCTGTCCAAACAATGTTAAAACATCAATACTCATCATCACAGTAACCTCAATTCTCAAAATCGAGCATAATTGCTCATAACACCTCAAATCTCTCAATTCTCATAACTCTATCACAATCCAAAATCTCATTCATAACATCTCAACATCTTACACTTCCCATGCCACAATATCTATGCTAATTCACCACATTGTCTAAATTTCCATTTATAACTCAAAATTCCCAAAATTACCAAAATTGCTAAATATCATCATCACTCCAATTACATTGTAATCTCATCAATCCCTAATCATTTTCTAGCTATTTCAACAAAATGCCAATAGCCATTATCACCAAAATCATCTCAAATATCAAGATCGAGGTTTAGAAATTACCCAAAACTTATGGAGAGCTTATCTCTTGCCTCGATTCAATCCGTCTTCTAATTTCCAATTATGTTGTTCTCCCTTTGATGAGGAACAACTTTCCTTCTTGCCACAGCCTCTGATTTAGACGAAAATGGGTGCTTTGGATGAGTGAGAAAGCTAGGGCTCAGGTGAAAATGGGGTTTTAAAGAGAGAGAAAATGAAATTGCAGGAGAAAGCAGGGGTTCCTTATATAGACGGAGGGTAGGAGATCGATCTGGCTCTTGATGAGATCGATCTGTATTTGAATTTGGGAACGATTTTGGGTAATTTTATGCCTAGGAGATCGATCTGTCGAGGGGTGAGATCGATCTCTTAATGGCTTCATGAGATCGATCTGCTCCTTGAGGAGATCGATCTTCTCCCAAACAGAAACATTTGAAGATCGATCCCTTCCTCATGAGATCGATCTTCTCTCAAACAGAATCATAAGGAGATCAATCCTCTTCCACTGGAGATCGATCTGCTCACTTGATTTCCTCCTTCCTTGTCATTTTTAACCCACCAGATCGATCTTGAGATCGATCTCTCCTTCTCTAAGATCGATCTTACCTCATAGTTTCACACTTAGGTTAAACACTTAACATGTAAATCTCCAAATATAATTTTCATAATTCACTGCTTGGATTATTTCTCATTTATCACATATAATTTCACTTAGCTCAATAAATTACACTTCAAATTCATATTACATAATTAAAATATGTCTAAAATTCTCAGATCTCACATCCTCCCCACCTTAAAAGAATTTGGTCCTCCAAATTCAACTCAACTAGTCAAATAGATGGGGGTAATTCTCCTTCATGAGATTCTCTAGTTCCCACGTTGCCTCTTCCATTGAGTGATGTTTCCACAAAACTTTCACTAATGGGATGCTTTTAGTTCTAAGTACCTTCTCCTTTCTATCGAGAATCCAGACGGGTTCCTCAGTGTAGCTCATGTCCTCTTGTATGTCCATCTCGTCATACTCTATGACATGAGAAGGGTCCGGGTGGTCTTCCTCAACATTGATACATGAAAGATGTTGTGTATTTCGGACATCTGTGGGGGTAATGCCAATTTGTAGGCTACCTCTTCCACTCTCTCGAGAATCTCAAATGGTCCTACGTATCGAGGACTCAATTTTCCTTTCTTCCCGAATCTCATGATACCTTTACTCGGTGATATTTTTAGAAATACTGCATCACCAACATCAAACTCGAGTGGCTGTCTACGCACAACTGCGTAGCTTTTCTGTCTACTCTGTGCAGCCCGTAACCTTTCACATATGAGTTTCACACTCTGTACCGCTTGCTCAACAAGTTCAGGAGCATTTATCTTTCTGTCACCGACCTCTTCCCAAGCTACAGGGGATCTACACCTCCTACCATATAGAGCCTCAAAAGGTGTCATTCCAATACTCGCATGATAGCTGTTATTGTATGCAAACTCTGCTAGGGATAGGTGATCATCCCATGATCCCTTAAAATCCATTGTACACGCCCTTAACATATCCTCTAGGGTCTGAATCATCCACTCTGACTGACCATCTGTCTGAGGATGATAGGCGGTACTAAAACTCAATCGAGATCCCATGGACTCCTGAAATTGGGCCCAAAATCTGGAAGTAAACCAGGAATCTCTATCAAAAGTAATACTCACTGGAGCCCCATGTAGTCTAGCTATCTCGCTGACATATAACTCAGCTAAGGCATCCACAGTATCTGTGCTCTTAATGGCTAGGAAGTGGGCACTCTTGGTCAGTCTATCCACTATGACCCATATCGCATCACGACCCCTTCGAGTCCTCGGTAAACCCATAATAAAGTCTATAGTGACATGCTCCCATTTCCATGTAGGTACAAGTAAAGGCTGTAGTAGTCCTCCGGGCTTCCGATGCTTAGCTTTCACTTGCTGGCATACTAAACATCTGGCCACATATTCCGCCACGTCTCGCTTTATACCACTTCACTAGTACACCTTTCTCAAATCTCGGTACATCTTAGTACTCCTTGGGTGTATGGTATATCGCGAACAGTGGGATTCTCTCAGTATCTGTCTCTTCAGGGTATCATTATCCGGTATACAAATTCGTCCTTTGAACCTCAATAATCCATCCTTACTGATCGTGAGATCCGATTACGAAGTCTGTTCAGCTTGGCTAACCTTATCTATCAACCTCTGATCACTGCACTGTCTAGTTCTAATCTGATCCATGATCCTGGGCTCTATCCGCAAGCTAGCCAAAAATCCAGTCTCTACCTCTTTAACTTTGATCCGGAGTTTGACAAACTATTTCAGTAAATCCCATTCCCTGATCATCATAGCAGATATCATACTCTTCCTGCTCAGGACATCAGCAACTACATTCGCTTTACCCGGATGGTATAGAATCTCGCAGTCATAATCCTTAAGGAGTTCCATCCATCTCCTTTGTCTCATGTTTGACTTTTTCTGATCAAAGAGGTATCTCAAACTCTTGTGATCAGTGAAGATCTGGAATCTTTCCCCATATAAGTAGTGTCACCAGATCTTCAAGGCAAATACCACAGCGGTGAACTCCAAATCATGCGTAGGGTAATTTCGCTCATGGTCTTTTAACTGTCGCGATCCATATGCGACAACCCTTCCATGCTGCATAAGCACACACCCCAATCCTTGATGAGAAGCATCACTATAAACAGAAAATCCTCCTGATCCCTCAGGAATAGTTAACACAGGTGCCGCTGTCAATCTCCTCTTCTATTCCTGAAAATTTAGCTCACGCTGATCAATCCATATAAACGGAGTCTCCTTGCGCGTGAGTTTAGTCAAAGGAGCGACAATCCTGGAAAATCCCTCCATAAATCTTCTGTAATACCCTGCTAAACCAAGGAAGCTTCGTACCTCTGTAACTGTCCTCGGGCTTTCCCAGCTAAGCACAGCCTCTATTTTACTTGGATCCACTGATAGCCCTTCCTCTGAGACTATATGACTAAGGAAAGCTATTCGATCCAGCCAAAACTCACACTTACTAAGTTTTCCATATAATTGCTTATCTCGGAGTATCTGAAGTACTAACCACAAATGCTGTGCATACTCCTCATATGACCGAGAGTACACTAGGCTATCATCAATAAAGATTATCACAAACTTATCTAAATAGTCTCTGAACACCTTGTTCATTAATCTCATAAAGGCTGCAGGGGCGTTCGTCTATCCAAAGGACATCACTAGAAATTCATAATGGCAATACCTTGTCCTGAAGGCCGTCTTCGAAATATTTACTCCCTTAATCCTCAATTGGTGATAGCCAGATCTCAAATCAATCTTAGAGAAGATCGAAGCCCCTCTCAGCTGATCCATTAGATCATCAATCCTGGGCAATGGGTATTTATTCTTCACCGTGGCTTTATTCAACAGTCGGTAGTCTACACATACTCTGAGACTACCATCCTTCTTTCTCACGAACAACACTGGTGCTCCCCACGGTGAGACATTGGGTCTAATGAACCCTTGATCCAATAACTCCTGTAGTTGTTTCTTCAATTCCTCAAGTTCCACTAATGCCATCCTATAGGGAGGTTTAGAGATCGACTGAGTATCTGGTACCAAATCAATGGTAAACTCCAACTCTCTCTCTGGTGGTAAACCTGGTAACTCATCTGGGAAAACATCCAGAAATTCACACACCACAGATATATCCTCAATCCTCGGATGTTCCCGATCATCATCTGAGATGAGTGTTTCATAACCTTCACATGAACAATCATATTTAATACTCTTCAAAATAATATTAAAATTCTCAAATTGTTTACAAAATTTCATACGTCTATTCACTCAATATTTCAAACGTACACTGTAAGGTTCAGGTAGGGAGAAAGTTACAATCTTAGTGTAGCAGTCTAAACTCACTCGATTGGTCGCCAACCAATCCATCCCCAGAATTACATCAAACCCATGTATATTTAACATGATTAGATCTGCTAACATCACTCTATCTCCCACCTTTATTTCACATCCTCTACAGATTAACTCAGTCATCTGGGATTCACACATAGGGGTATTTACATGTAGTATATATTCTAGAGGTTCAAGCTTCAAGTTCAATCTACATGCAAAATGCTCAGAAATGAACGAATGCGTGGATCCTGGATCAATTAACACATGAGCCTTATAATCACAGACAGAGAGCGTACCTCTTATAGTTTCTGCAGAAGTGTCTACGGTCTCCTTATCTAGGGCAAACACACGTCCCTGTGTAACAAGCTTCTTCCTTTTCTCTGCAGCAGTGGCCCGTCTCTGGGGGTTCACTCTCTGAGGCTGTTGTCTAGTGGGCTCCAGAACATGTGGTTTCTGAGGTTGAGGGTAGTCTTTCACCATGTGACCCATGTCTCCACATCTAAAACATCCATGGATCAACCCAGTACAACTTTCCTCATGCACTAGACCACAATTTTTGCAAACCCTTAGCTCAGGCCTGACATCTCGAGGGGTCTCCCTAATGTTAGGATAAACTCTGGGTCTCTCTAATCTACCCTTCTGCACCTCAATCCTTCCTCTTCTGAAGGAACCTCTTCGAGCATCTGTTTAGAAAATCGCTGGCCTCTTGCCCTTATCTCTATTCACAGCTCTGAGCTCATTCTAGGATTGTACCATTTCAATTCCTCTCTCAATCTCTCGTGCTCGCCTCAGAGCATCTCCAAACTCAGTAATACATAGCCCTATCAATCTATCTCTGATGATGGGCTTCAATCCATACATAAACTTCTTTGTGCGAAGCTCTTCATTCTTGAAGGTCTTTGGGTCATATCTCAATAGCGCGGTGAATTGGCTCTCATAATCATCCACAAACATATCACCCTGTATCAAACTCAAAAACTCGGCCTGTTTCTTTCTCTGGGCAGCTCGTGGTACATATTGGGTCCTAAAGGCCGTCTGAAACTCTTCCCAATCAATCACATCATAGCGGGACATCAGAATACCCTGGGTGGTACCCCACCAATCTCGAGCTCTCCCTTTCAACATATAGGCACTCATATTGACCCTCTCAGTATCTGTGCACCCAGATAGTCAAATATAACTCTCAACTCCGTCAGCCACTCCTCAGCCTCTGTAGGATCCTTCTTTCCCCTAAATACGGGTGGATTCATTTTCAAAAAGTCTTTCAGCCGGACCATACTTCTGTCATCAGGCTGAGTGACGGGAGGCACTGGGTCCATCTGTACTGGGGGTGTGGGAGGTCCTTCTGGTGGTGTGGGAGTAGTACTCGAGGCATTAACTCCAAAGTGTTGCGTGAATAGCGCTGCCATCTGCTCAAAACCTTACCTCACATCGGTTTCAATCCGATTAAATCGAGAGTTAGGACTCTCTGGTTGTGGGGCAGGTGACGGGGGGGACTCTGCCTGCCTCTTTGAACGACCTCGTCGTCCACTCATTCTCAATCTCAATTCGTTTCCTGCACGTACATACCAAACTTGACTGAAATCTCAATCCTCAAATTCAGTTCATGACCAGACTATTACAGACACTTGGGATGTATTCTATTTCACTTAACCGACACTGACAGTACTAAACACCCTAAGCACTGATACCAAGAAAACTCTGTGACGCCCAGGAAACGCGGAAAATAGGGCTAATTTAAAAACTATCAAATCACAATTAAGGGTGCATTCCTGTGCAGTGTCATACATCATCATGCATATCATACCTTAGGATCTCATCATTAGATAGTATATATCATATCATATACATTACTCAATATTAAGTTAATTAATCCTAATACATCCCATACAAGGTTATACATCAAGTGTCTGTAATTACAATAATTGTCTGGGTACATGAAAAGATAAATGATACCTCAAAACATAATATATATGGCCTGGAGCTTAAGTCCTCCACTAGCCACTACTCCGTACGTCGTAGGGAAACCCTTTTTACTCGAAGAAATCTGGGGGAAAGAAAACAGGATGAGCTTTTAAATCGCTCAGTAAGGGGGTAAGGGACTCATTGTATAAACCATAATGCACATCACAAAATATTTATTTGCATGTGAAACTCAGTACACTCATTTGAAATCACAGCATGAAAGTTCTCAAAACAACATCCTCATATCTCAAAACCATGTGGAAACATGAAGTAAAAGGCTCAGTATAGAGCAGTAACAAGCATGTGAAAATAATGCGATAATGACTTTCTCAATAAACGTGATAAAATCACTGTAATAATAATGCACGTGACGCAGCCACCAAACACACGTGGCATAGCCACTGATTTTGATTTGTACGTGGCATAGGCACAGATTTAGATTCACACGTGGCACAGCCACAGAATAGGGGATCTCACGTGGCACAGCCACCAAATATACGTGACACAGCCACCAAATATACGTGGCACAGCTACAGAATAGGGGATCTCACGTTACCAGAACGGAGAAGAATTGGACTTACATGCTACCAGAGCAATGCCTGGTGTGTACTCAAAATTACACACCTAAGTCTTTATCAATAGCCATTATCATATAAAACTGGTTTGCCTTCACGTAGAACTCGTAGTGGTTTTTCTCTCATAAAACTCATTTAAAACCGTTTTGTACTCAACACAAAACATATTAAAACCGAGTTCCAACCGGCAGAACACGCACACATTTTCTCAAATCTCAATATTGCCTTAACGTAGAGTCCAATTCATTTCTCACACAAACTCAACGGTTTATAAAGCGATTTCACACGTAGCGTATAAACTCATAAAAACATTGGGCTCTAACCAGCTATAAAAATCGTATGCATTCTCATCAAAACATAACACATCAAACATGTTTGTTTTATAAATCGCAAATCATGCTATAATAGTTCACAAATCACATACATAAATGGTTTAGTTTTCCTTACCTCTTTGCACCTCGTATAGTGCAATCGTTTCCCCCTTGTCACGGACTAATCTCGCATTCCACTCTGGAACTCCGAGCTGTCCAAACGGTGTTAACCTCAATTCTCAAAATCGAGCATAATTGCTCATAACACCTCAAATCTCTTAATTCTCATAACTCTATCACAATCCACAATCTCATTCATAACATCTCAACATCCTACACTTCCCGTGCCACAATATCTATGCTAATTCACCACATTGTCTAAATTTCCATTTATAACTCAAAATTCCCAAAATTACCAAAATTGCTAAATATCATTATCACTCCAACTACATTGTAATCTCATCAATCCCTAATCATTTTTCTAGCTATTTCAACACAATGCCAACAACCATTATCACCAAAATCATCTCAAATATCAAGATCGAGGTTTAGAAATTACCCAAAACTTATGGAGAGCTTATCTCTTGCCTCGATTCAATCCATCTTTCGATTTCCAAGTATGTTGTTCTCCCTTTGATGAGGAACAACATTCCTTCTTGCCACAGCCTCTGATTTGGACGGAAATGGGTGCTTTGGATGAGTGAGAAAGCTAGGGCTCGGGTGAAAATGGGGTTTTGAAGAGAGAGAAAATGAAATTGTAGGAGAAAGCAGGGGTTCCTTATATAGACGGAGGGTAGGAGATCGATCTGGCTCTTGATGAGATCGATCTGCATTTGATTTTGGGGACGATTTTGGGCAATTTTATGCCTAGGAGATCGATCTGTCGAGGGGTGAGATCGATCTCTTAATGGCTTCATGAGATCGATCTGCTCCTTGAGGAGATAGATCTTCTCTCAAACAGAAACATTTGGAGATCGATCCCTTCCTCATGAGATCGATCTTCTCTCAAACAGAATCATAAGGAGATCGATCCTCTTCCACTGGAGATCGATCTGCTCACTTGATTTCCTCCTTCCTTGTCATTTTTAACCCACCAGATCGATCTCTCCTTCTCCAAGATCGATCTGACCTCATAGTTTCACACTTAGGTTAAACACTTAACATGTAAATCTCCAAATATAATTTCCACAATTCACTGCTTGGATTATTTCTCATTTATCACATATAATTTCACTTAGCTCAATAAATTACACTTCAAATTCATATTACATAATTAAAATATGTCTAAAATTCTCAGATCTCACATTGGATGAGATTCAATAATAGTAGCAATGGACATATGTACATAGTCGATGATTCCAGGCATCACGGATCAGGTGTGCAGGATATCATATACCTCAGGGAGGTGGATCAATCCATCTCGTGGGTTAATCAGAAGTCCAAAGACTGACAGAAGTCCGAAGACTAAATGGTACAATAGTATTCTCTAGCATTTATGGTTTTCACAGAAAACCAGATAGATGGCTTATTCAAATCACAACTCTCTCATTTCAAATCAAATTAGCACTTAAATGTGCTGCTTTCACATATACATGATAACATTAGCCATTTTATCATGTAACTCATGCATTTTAGGTCACAACATGCTTCTTAGGTATTTGCACCCTATTTTTAAATAAGATCACACTTTATCTCATTGGTTCCTATCACACAACATGTGTATTCACAGAATTCATATAGAGTATAATATCAAAACTCTAATTCAAATATACGTGTAGCCATCTCTAGCTACTCATGCAATTCCCTTACCTTGGATCACATCTAGTGACCTCTCTTCCTCGGTGCAACTCACTTTCGCAGTCCGAGCAACTTCCACGATGTGATTTTCGAAGCTATTATAAATATTGGCGTTAGTATATCACTATATACTCATTTCATTTACCAAATCTCAATTTAATACATAGTTTTCATCACTTTCTCCAAATATGGTATAAATCCACATTTTCACATAACTATCTTTATTTCTCTTTATTTCAAATTTATGCATTTCATAAGATTACCTTATAATCTTCCCTACATGCATATTCCATCATTAAATCAACGTTAACATTATTTCCTCATCATTTTCTCATATTCTCACCAATATCTAGGTCATGGTGATTTTTCATGATCCTTTCATTTCCAACAAATCATATATATACCAATAAACTCATCAACATACCTAGTTTAACATATATCAACTTGGTGCATTAAACCTTACCTAGTTGAACTTTCCTTCCTTTTTCACCAAAATGGTAAAATCATCCTTGCTCCTTCAACTCTTGATTCAAATCTCTTGTTTTCAAGTATGTTGTTCTCCTCTTTGCTAAGAACAACTTTGCTCACTTATATCTCACTTACAACTGATCACAAACTGAAGCTTTCTATTGTTTCTTGGCTAGGTTTAGGTTTGTTTCTTAAATGGAATAGTAACTCTCGGGAAAATGAAGTGCAAAAGCTCAGTATTTATAGAACTGTCTTGATGAGATCGATCTACTACCCTAGGAGATCGATCTGCTCTGCATTTTTCCTCTTGAAACCGACATTCCAGACCACATGAAATCGATCTATTGCAACACAGAACCTTAAGGAGATCGATCTGCTCTAGCATGAGATCGATCTGTTGTAAGTTAGTAGCTTAAGGAAATCGGTCTGACCCTTCAGAGATCGATTCCTTCAACACATGATGCTCAGCAGATCTATCTGGCCCCATTGGAGATCGATCTGACCTGTTCCCTCTCTCAAATAAGAGCATTTTTGGCTCTTCCAAATCGATCTCTCATCCCATGAGATCGATCTCTCATCCCATGAGATCGATCTCTCATTCATATTTTCTAGATTTTACTGTAGTTTTCTACAATAAACACACACCAAACTTCACTTATTTTGCTACCATAGTCATTTTCTCATCCAATCACCTTTAAGGCTTGAAAATGACATCCATTCATACTTCATACACATTAAAACTTGTGTGCATTCATTGTATAACCAAAGGCATACAATATAAACCCAAATGGAAGTATAAAACTCATTTCATTATACTAAAGTACTCAAAACTCAAGATATTCCCATTTCACTCCTCGAAATATCCCTCTTACACTTGCTATACACTTTAAAACCTGCATGTATTCATTCCATACACATTTACAAACTTCACATATATATTCCTCATGATTTACATTAAATGTGACTTGCTCATACATCACAAGTCATAAAGGTTACATTTAAAATTTCGGGTCTTACAGTTGGGTTTCGGTGTTTTCGTATTTACTTTTCACTGCACTTTTTTCACTGTGTATGTT
Organism: Firmiana major; assembly: GCA_033439115.1. Lineage (NCBI taxonomy): Eukaryota > Viridiplantae > Streptophyta > Magnoliopsida > Malvales > Malvaceae > Firmiana > Firmiana major. The sequence continues at coordinate 7,439,984 of CM065909.1, forward strand.
TGATTGTGAGCTGAAACTTGCAGTGTAACATCCAAAAAATGAAAAATTTGGACTAACATTTTCTTTTCGTTCTCTTAGTTATCAACACTCGATTCAAAATCCAATTAACTTAATTAGCTAATCGTTATAAATTCATTAATAATTTTCTTTTATCCGTGATCCTAGTTAAAAGATTAGTAATGTTCTACCATTACTCATACACCATCTATACCATCCATTTACATTCACATGATAATTATATTTACTTTAGTTGTTAAGCATCACTAATATAAAGGCTACACTTAAAATCCATATACATCTCACTTAAGAATCCAATGGCCAAAAGAATACATTAATGTGCTTACAATATCTAGGAAGAAAACCTTACAAAAAAGGTTGTGTATCACAAAGTACAATAGCTAACCTGCGGAGACTCCTTGTCCACTAGCCAAAATTGTGTAATCTGTGTAGCTCACTACAAGAAATGTTGAAGGGGATGAGCCTTAGGAAAAAAAGCCTCATAAGATATACAGGCAGGAGCATATTAGAGGAAACATGATGCTTATGATTAAATTCATGCATTACTAAAACTTGCATAATAGGTAAAGTCCGAAAACATAATCATAGCTTATTAACTTCGAAAACATAAGACCATAGAAATTCTAAAACATGCGAAATCATACATCGAAATCTTAGAATGAAATACATATCAAAATCATATTCGAAAAATCATAAGGTAGCATTTGAAAATATAATCCAAAATCTTAGGTGAAGACTATGATCCCTATAGAAATCGTACTCCAAAATAAGTCCCTAATAGATGAAGAAGTGAACTGATGGCCATGGTCATTGTGTAGACTGGATCAGGGTCATACAACATCTAAAAATATAGTCTGAAAATGTTGTACGTAGGCCAAGCATGAAACTAGGCTGCTAGATCTCAAAACTTAGTTGTGGAAACATATCGAAATCACAGGTAAGCTAAAACAAAACTGTCACGACCCCTTTTTATCCAATTCGTCTAAAGATCACTAAAACTTTTTTGCGTTTTCCATTTCCTTACCCAGTCATGAACAATGCTCACAAATATAGTTGGGCTGTGAGTCAATACTAATAATCATTTACCATCCATTTTCCAATTTAATCAAAAGTAATGTCATACATTTAAAAGTTAAGTCGTATGTTTATACATAACATGTTTCTAACATTTACATCCCCCATATCACAATTCAAAATGACTACTATGCCTTTACATGTTTAGATACAAAAAGAATCCTTGTGTGTATACCTCTTGGTGATGGAGTGCAGCGGATGTCCCAATACAATGCCTCAGTCCTCACTGGGCTACTATGTACGCTCTGTAGAGGGGGAAAGTAGATGGATGAGTAACCACACACTCAGTAAGGCAATAATGCAAGCATGGTAGATAACTACACTATCTACATGCTGATAATGTCATGGCATAAATCATTTATAGTCGGAGTATGAGGAAATAAAACAATGCCGTATGTATATACATATATCATGTATTGAAAACACGAAAATAGGCATGCAAAAACATGGAAAGATCAACATGTAAAACCTCTCATGCTTGTTATCATTAAAACTTGTCATAAGAAAGAAACTCAACACAAAACATCCCGTAGGATTTATCACTTTCTCAAACACAATCGAATCTTATCACAAATAGAATATCATTTCTTTCAACAAAATACCACAAGGCTCGACCCCTCCTTCAGGTTTACACTGGACAGCACAATTACACTCAATGTATAAAAACCATATGGTACTATGTAATATTATGTGAGACAGGCAGTCACTATATCTTAAAGACTATGTTGGCCAACTATGTCATAATCATCCCAGACCACATGGATCTCGGTGTGTGGGGCATCATGCTGGAACAAAGGTGGGTTAGTTTTTCGCCAGACTTTCCAAATCATCATCATAACCATGCGGTACAGTATACCCCATGTGATATACACGGTACAACGTACTCCGCAAACCCATATCATGGTTGGGGGTGCCAGCCATAGGTCTTATCTACCTCATGCCATGTGTAACCTATTCAGTCTCAAGTACACATTGGAGCATTTTGTTTTCATGTAAGAGAGCCTCCCCACCAACAAAGCCTCCCCACTTCAACGGGCTTAAGGATGTTAGCTTAAGGATCTTACAGTAAGAGAGCCTCCCCACCGAACAGAGCCTCCCCACCCCGTCGGGCTTAAGGATGTAAAGCTTGAGGATCTTACCAACTCCACGGTATCATACATACCACAATGTGAAAACTTGTGCGAGCTAAGCTCTAACACGATTCATGCACCATCAATAAATCTTTTCGTACGAGCAACGCTCTAGGATGGCCTTCTACATAAAATCATAAAGAAATCATGTACGAGCATAGCTCCAGTACGGTTATATGCATAAGAAAGTCAATCGAAATCCACATACGAGCAGAAGCTCCAATACAGTTTATAAAACTTCATCACAGTTCAAATCAAGGTGCGAGCTAAGCTCTAGCACTTTCATACATGTGAAAACACCAAAATCCAGCGCGAGCGAAGCTCCAGCACGATTTAACTCATGTAAATACGATAGGTGGCTCTATTTTAACACAACTTATTTCAAAACAAAGTCAGCACATACCTCGTGCTATTTCATGAAATTACAGAAATCAAATAGCCAGCCTATCCATCAATTTGCTTAAACCAAAGCTGTCACGACCCTTTTTCATTCCCTTTTACAGAAAATCTCAATAAATTTTTTGCGTTTTACTGTTACCTTACCCGATCGTGAACAACTCACCACATACAGTTGGGCTATGAGTCAATAATAACCACCACTTATCATTCATTCACAATTTAATGAAACGATGTCATACATTCGAAGTTAATCATTTACTTATACAAAATATGATTATTGACATCTACATCCCCTATAATTACATTTCAAATGACTACTGTGCTTTTACATTGTTTAGATACAAAAAGGAATCACTGTGTATATACCTCTGAGTGATGGAGAAGCAGCGGATGTCCAAAATACCACGCCTCAGTCCTCACTGGGCTACTATGCACGCTCTGTAAGAAGGGGAAAATAGAGAGGGATGAGCAACCACACGCTCAGTAAGGCAATAATGCAAGCATGGTAGATAACTACTCTATCTACATGTTGATAGTGTTATGCATAAATCGTTTATAGTTCGGAGCATTTGGAAAACAAAACTATGCCACATGCGTATACATTTATCATGTATTTAAATCATGTAAATTGGCATAATAAAACATGGTAAATCATCATGTGCAAGCCATCTCATGCTCAATTATCAAATCACATAATAAAAAGGGAAATTCACTTGAAACATCCTTTTTAAATCACATCATAAAGCTTTTTCTCAAACATATACAATCTCATCACAAACCATTTTCTCAATCACAAACATCATTACTATTTCACAAATCAAATCCCACGAGGCTCGACCTCTCCCTTGGGTCTACCTTGGACAATCACAATCACACATATGTAATAAAAACCAGGCCACTATATCAAAAGTGCCTATGTAGACCAACTATGTCATAAATCATCCCAGACCACACGTATCTAGGTGTACGGGGTATCGTGCTGGCACGAAGGTGGATTATCCCTCGCTAGACTTTCTCATCACATAACCATCGGGCGGTACATCATACTCCATGTGATATACACGGTACAACGTACTCCGCGAACTCATATCGTGATTGGGGGTGCCATTCCTAGGTCTTACCTACCCCATACCAAGAATTTTCCATATCCATGTAGGAGAGCCTCCCTACCGTACAGAGCCTCCCCGTCCCTCCATGGCTTAAGGATGTTGGCTTAAGGATCCTTCTGTACCCATGTAGGAGAGCCTCCCTGCCGAACAAAGCCTCCCCACCCCTCCAGGGATTAAGGATGTTGGCTTAAGGATCCTTCCGTAAGAGAGCCTCCCCACCGAACAGAGCCTTCCCGCCTAACAGAGCCTCCTCGCCTCCTCGAGCTTAAGGATGTTAACTTAAGGATCTTACCGTAAGAGAGCCTCCCCACCGAACAGAGCCTCCCCGCCTCCTCGGGCTTAAGGATGTTAGCTTAAGGATGTAGGGCTTAAGGATCTTACCGTAAGAGAGCCTTCCCCCCGAACAGAGCCTCCCTGCCTAACAGAGCCTCCCCACCTTCTCGAGCTTAAGGATGTAGGGCTTGAGGATCTTACCATCTTTCACAACCTCATACGTATCGCAATGTGCAAACTTGTACGAGCAAAGCTTTAGCATGGCTCATGCATCATAATTATACCACCTTGTACGAGCAACGCTCTAGTACGATATTTATGAATTAAATCATGAAGACACCATGTATGAGCACAGCTCCAGTACGGTTATAGGCATAAAAAAATCACTCAAAATCCACGTACAAGTAGAAGCTCCAGTACGGTTCATAAAACATTATCACAATTCAAATTAAAGTGCGAGCTAAGCTTCAGCACTTCCATGAAAGTCAAAGCATCAAAATCTAGCGCGAGCCAGGCTCTAGCGCAATTTAATTCATATAGCTCGATAGGCGGCTCATATGCATTCAATCACATCACAAACATGTTTAGCACCTCAGATGTGCTATTCCATAACATCAATAAAACACTAGCCAGCCTATCATTTTATTTGCTCAAAACACAGTGTGGTGTTTTGTGAAACATTGAAAACACGTGATTTATGCAATTATTAGCCTTACTATCCCCTTTTTCAAGAATCATTTCAAAACCCAAATCTCATACAAATTCTCGTAGCTATTCATGCATATCAACAACCATTACCTTCATGTATTTCATAAACACCATATATTCACCCACAAAATACGAGCAGCTACCTCTATATACTTACAGAATTCCCTTACCTGGAATCGCGATGTGTGATTCCACTTCCTTAAAGCTGTTTACGTGTGCGTAGTTCGATTGCTTCTCCAACGACTCTCCGAAACTGCACAAATTCATAATCCACATTATTTCAATCTATTACACGCATCCTTTGGGTTTTGCTATAGTCAATTCAGTCTATAGCCTCTATCATCTCATATAAGGCCCTATTTCATTTCTCTATTCATATCTCAAGTCTATGGATTCCTTTAGGCCTATTTATTCATAATGAATCGGTATTAAACCGATATTAAGCTTATAGTGTTCCTTTAGGCTTATATATTTCCTCACTATGGCTTTTCCATCATCATTACATGTGCTCATTATCCTAATTCCACTCAACCCACAATGTAGTTTCATTTACCCATTACAAATCATCCATATTACTTCTATAACAGCTTATCATAATCCATAAATCATCAACATACTCAATCACACTTTCTTACTTTAGACTCATTCCATTTTCTAGGTTATATGTGTTCCATTGCTTTCTAGATGATTTCTATCATCCATATACATGCCAATCAACTCCAAAATCAATTAAAATAGACAATGTACTTGGATTGGAGTCTTAGAAACTTACCAAACCAGATTTCTCTTCTTGCTCTAAATGACAATGTCCTTAGCTCCTTCAATACCAACAATGGGATTTTAGATTCCAACTATGTTGCTCTCTTCCTCAAGATGAACAACTTAATGTCTAATGGCCTCCCCTCAATTCTTATTGAAAATGGCTAATTTTAGAGAGATAAACTTAGGTTTTGGGTGAAAAACGGAAGGGTGATGTTGTCTTCCCAAAATTTTTAGATTTCAGCGCTCCTTTCATAGAAATAGCTTGAGGAGATTGATTCGCACTAGGAGGAGATTGATCTGGTCCCCTTAAATCCCTCTTTTTCACGGCATTTTAAGCATGAGATCGATCTGTCGAAGCTTGAGATCGATCTTCTCCCAAACAGAGAGCCAAGGGGATCGATTTGTATGCTTGAGGTTCGATCTTTTTATTACAGAATGGTCAGGAGATCGATTTGGCCCCATTGGAGAACGATCTGCTCTATTTCATTGCCCAAATAAGAGCATTCTGGCTCTTTCAGATCGATCTCTCATCCTATGAGATCGATCTGGCCTTCATATTTTTCAGATTTTCTACAGTTTTCTTGCTGTAACTTACACCAAAACATCCTTAATCTGCTTCCATGGCCATTTTCTCATCCATCCACCTTTATGACTTGAAAATGGCATCCATTCATACCTTATTCACATTGAAACTTGTGTGCATTCCTTGTATATCCAAAGGTATACTATATAAAACCAAATGGAAGCATTTATATTCATGCAACTTCCTTCCATTTGCCACACTACTCATTTTGAGTTCCAATCACATTCATCACTTATAAGAACTCATTTCTTCATATTCATACACAATGAATCTTGTATATACATTACAAATCATATTATATTGAACCCATGGACTTACATCAATTACACTTTACATTATAAGTCCATTAGCATTCATTGATCCAATTACACACGTTACAACTATACATATATGGGGTCTCACAAAAGCAATGTGTTTCATAAAGCATCAAAACTTGTGATTTATTCAATTATTAGCCTTACTATCCCTTTTTATAAGTTTCACTTCACAACTGAATCATATACCAAAACATTTATTATCATTCACACATACCATCAATCACTTTCTTAAATAACTATGCACTTTACAAATGTCTCATATTCACCCATAAAATATGAGCAGTTATCTCTATACACTCACAGAATTCCCTTACCTGGAATCGCATCGCGTGATTCCACTTCCTTAAAGCTGCTTGATTGCGCGGTTCAATTCGTCTCCAACGAACTCTTCGGAACTGCACGAGATTATGTTTCACGTCAATTTAGTCAAATATAACACAATTCTTGCGTTTACTATAGTCGACTCAACCTATAATTCCCATTAACGCTTATAGGTTTTCATTTGATTACTCTACTCATATCTCGAAAGCCTATTGGACTCTTTTAGATCCATTAATTCTCACTAAATTGATATTTAATGCTCGTAGTGTCTTTAGTTCATCATTTACTTCACTATGGCATTTGTCATACACCTTATATACTCATTTTCATAATTGACTATCCTTATAATGTAGCTTCATTTCGTCTTTTTAAAATCATGCATATTAATCCACTAACACCTTAACATATTCCATTTATCATCAATTCACCTATAACACATTTTCTCACACTAGACTCATTCTAGGTTTTACTTGTCCCACTACATTCCATGTAGTTTTAATCATCAATACACATACCAAATCAACTCCAAAATTAATAACTAAACAAATGTACTTGGGTTGGTGCATTAGAAACTCACCTAGCTTGATTTCCTTCTTGCTCCAAATGAGAATACTCCTTGCTCCTTCAGTCCAATCAATGGGGTATTGATTCTAAGTTATGTTGTTCTTCTCTTTATGATGAACAACTTTGCTCTAATGATCTCTCCTTAAATCTTTATGAAAATGGGGTGATTTTAGAGTGAGAAAGTTAGGTTTTAGATTGAAAATGGAAGGATAGCTTGTTTTTTTGTGAAAATGCAGATCCAATTGCTCCCTATTTATAGAATTGGCTTAATGACATCTATCTGCATAGGGTGAAGATCGATCTGGTCTTCTTGAATTCCTCAGTTTCACAACATTTTGAAGACACACACCTGTCTGAGCCTGACTCAACCAATCGATCCACTGTCGATCGCTCTGCTGAGCCTGTTGAATACGACAAATCAACTCTGGCTCCAATCTCAAACTAGCCATAATATTCAATCCCTTTGTACCAGGTGGGGTTACATCCAAACTGAGGTTCACAAATTGCTCCAATAACTCGTGGTCCCAAACCATCATAAAAGACACCAACCCGAGGTTCTTCCTGCTCAAAGCATCGACAACTACATTCGCCTTACCTGGGTGGTACATGATCTCACAATCATAATCTTTCAAAAGTTCGAGCTATCTCCTCTGTCTCATATTCAACTCTTTCTGCGAGAACGAATACTTAAGGCTCTTATGATCTGTATAAACCTGAAATTTCTCACCATAGAGATAGTGGCGCCATATCTTCAATGCAAACACTACGACCGCCAACTCTAAATCATGTGTTGGATAGTTCCTCTCATGATCTTTCAACTGTCTAGATCCATAGGCAACTACCTTCTCATCCTGTATAAGTACACAGCCCAATCCCTGGTGTGATGCATCCGTATACACAAAGAAACCTCCAAAGCTGGTAAAAATGGTGAGAATCAGAGCAATGGTCAACCAACGCTTAAGCTCCTGAAAAATCCTCTCACATGCCTCATCCTACACAAACTTAACATCTTTCTGCGTGAGGTGTGTCAAAGGAGCACTAGTCTGGAGAAACCCTCAACAAATCTTCGATAATAACCTGCCAATCCCAAAAAACTTCTAATCTCAATAACTGTCTTGGGCTGTTCCCACTGTACAACTGCCTCAATCTTGGATGGATCCACTGATACCCCATCTTTCGATACAACATGGCCCAGAAATGAGATTTGCTATAACAAAAAGTTACACTTACTGAGTTTGGCATATAATTCCTTCTCTTGGAGGGTCTGCAGAACTATCCTCAAATGCAGCTCATGATCTTCCCTAGACTTAGAATAAACCCAAATGTCATCAATAAACACAATCACGAAATAGTCCATGTATGGATTAAATACATCATTCATCAACGCCATAAATGTTATGGGGGCATTCGTCAATCCAAATGGCATAACTAAAAACTCGTAGTGGCTATAACGGGTACGAAATGCTGTCTCAGGTACATCTCCACTCTGTATCCTCAACTGATGGTACCCAGATCACAGATCTATCTTAGAGAAGACCTGTGCTCCCCGAAGCTGATCCAACAAATCATCAATGCGTGGAAGCGGGTACTTGTTCTTAATGGTGGCCTTATTCAACAATTGGTAATCTATACATAGTTGGAGGCTTCCATCCTTCTTCCTTACAAACAGAACCGTAAAGTGAGATGCTCAATCTAATAAACCCCTTCTCCAGCAACTATTTCAACTGTTTCTTTAGCTCTTCCAACTCAATCGGAGCCATTCTATACGATGGTTTCGATATCGGCTCTATACCATACACTAATTCTATACTAAATTTCATTTTCCTATCAGGTGGTAGCCCTGGTAATTCGTCCGAAAAGACATCAGGAAATTCTGCTACTATTGGAATGTCTCTCAATTCTGGGTGTGCCTTATCAATGTTAACCGCGTAGGCAATGAACCCTTCACATTATCCTTTCCACCGTTAGCAATACAAGTCATCACATTAACATACATAATTGATAAGTAAATTCATCTCTCAAATATGATGGATTAAAATTATACTTTTTTCATTTACAATAATCATGTCTTCATTTTATTTCAACAAAGTTTACAACAAGATTATCTATCTCTGGAAACATCAATGTCTTAGCATGACAATCCATAATAAAATCATTTGCAGCTAACCAATCCATTCCTAGGATTACATCAAAATCATTCATGCTTAATAAAATTAAATCGCCTGCCATCTCTTTTCCTCATATACTCAACTTACAATTCCTACATACATGCTCAGTTAATTGACTATCATTCATCAGTGTGGAAATCATCAACATTTTATCTACCAATGTGGGTTCTACATGCTTCAACAATTTATGTACAAAGGAAGGAGATATGAAGGAATGCGTGGCACCAGGATCAAACAATGGAAATGCTTTTAAGTCAAAAATTTGGATGGTACCTTTAATCACATCCGTTGATTCGTCTGCTGTGTCCTGGTCCAGTGCGTGTACTCATCCTCTGCTTACGCCAACTGCCTGTTTCCCTTTTTCCTCAGCTATAGCCCTCCTCCTCGGAGCAGTTGTCTCAACTAGAGCTCTCTCTGACTCCTTGCCCTTCTGTGGGGTAGTCTCCATCATCTCAGGACAATACCTCGCGATATGCCTTGGCTTCACACATCTATAACATGTAACAGGGGGTTTCTGACAAGGTTTAGTCTTATGAAATCTGCCACATCTCCTATATTGATTAGTAGTAGGTCGTGGTCCTCCAATAATTATACCCTTCAGTGTAGTCAAAGCCGGGTACATAGGAGGTTTAGCAGCTCTCTCCTGCACCTCCTCAATCTTAGGCTTTTTCTTAAAAAATCTTTGGCCTCCTCTCTTGGCCACTCTATCCAACCTGGATCTCTTTTGGTCTTTGTCTTTTCTGACACTAATCTTTCCAAGCTTGGAGGCATTTCGCTCAAAATCCTGTTTACAAAATTGAGCTCTATGCACTGCTTCCTCGTAAGTATGAATGTCAAATGGAGCTAACTTGGTCCGGATGGCCAATCTCAATCCATCCATGAACTTCTGGACCTTTCGAGTCTCACTGGCCATCGTATCTGGGTCGTATCTCTCCAAAAACATGAACTTTGACTCATACTCGTCCACAGAACTGTTCCCCTGAACCAAGTTAATGAACGCCATCCGTAATTTCCTCTGTACGGTGGCCAAAAATACTACCTCCTAAAGGCCTCCAAGAATATATCTTATGTGATCTTGGAGTGTCGGGCTCTCAAAATAGCTTTGGTAGATCTTCACCAGTGCTCAGCCTCGCTCTTCAGCATAAATACGGTAAAAGCCACTTTCTAGATCGAAGTGCATCTGAAGAACCTATAAAACTTCTCCATCTCGTACACCCAGTCCTTAGTAATAGTCAGGTCCTTTACTCCCCTGAATACTGGAGGTTTCAACTACTGAAACTGGCATAGCCTACTTAGTTCACAATCATACCCCAGATCATTGTCGCTCGGCTGTGGAGCGATAGGAGAAGTCGTATCCTGTACTGGGGGTGTAACAGTCTCCGTAGTCTGAGGCCTCTCCGCCTCTACAACTGCCTGTTCAATAGTAGTAGGCTACGCTGCTGGACCTCATCTATCTCCGGCACCCAATGCCTATGTGACTATCTCTACAAGGCTCTCGATACTTCGCTCTATCCTAGTGAAGCGTGCCTTGGTATCCCTTGATCTCTCAGCAGGGTTCTGTGGAGCTTGATCAGTCTGTGGCTCCGCATGACCTTCAGGCCTACCCCTACGGCCTCTAGTGCCTGTACTTGCCCCTCTACCATGGCGTGTAACAGGCATAATGCCTTATTTCCTGTATTCACAACCATTATTAGTCTCAATCCATCTCGGTATACACAGTTATATCTAAACAAATGCACAGTAATATGAGGATGTAACTCTCTTACTTATTAACATTGCCTCACATCAGGCCAACTCAGTTCTGATACCAATCTCTGTCACGACCCCTTTTTATCCAATTCGTCTAAAGATCACAACAAATTTTTTACGTTTTCCATTTTCTTACCCGGTCGTGAACAACCCTCACAAATATAGTTAGGCTGTGAGTCAATACCAGTAATCATTTACCATCCATTTTCCAATTTAATCAAAAGTAATGGCATACATTTGAAAGTTAAGTCGTATGTTTATACATAACATGTTTCTAACACTTACATCCCCCATATCACAATTCAAAATGACTATTGTGCCTTTACGATACAAAAAGAATCCCTGTGTGTATACCTCTTGGCGATGGAGTGTAGTGGATGTCCCAATACAACGCCTCAGTCCTCACTGGGCTACTATGTACGCCCTGTAAATGGGGAAAGTAGAGGGATAAGCAACCACACACTTAGTAAGGTAATAATGCAAGCATGGTTGATAACTACACTATCTACAAGATGATAATGTCATGGCATAAATCATTTATAGTCGAAGCATGAGGAAATAAAATAATGCCACATGTATATACATATATCCTGTACTGAAAACACGAAAATAGGCATGTAGAACATGAAAAGATTAACATGTAAACCCTCTCATGCTCGTTATCATTCAAACTCATCACAAAAAAGAAGCTCAACACAAAACATCCCGTAGGATTCATCAATTTCTCAAACACAATCGAATCTTATCACAAATAGAATATCATTTCTTTCAACAAAATCCCACAAGGTTCGACCCCTACATCGGGTCTACCCTGGACAACACAATCACACTCAATGTATAAAAACCATGTGGTACTATGTAATATTATGTGAGACAGGCAGTCACTATATCTCAAACTATGTCATAATCATCCCAGACCACATGGATCCCGGTGTGCGAGACATCATGCTAGAACGAAGGTGGGTTTGTTCTTCGCCAGACTTTCCAAATCATCATCATAACCACGCGGTACAACATACTCTATGTGATATACATGGTACAACATACTCTGCGGACCCATATCATGGTTGAGGGTACCAACCGTAGGTCTTATCTACCCTATGCCATGTAACCTATTTAGTCTCAAGTACACATGGGAGCGTTTCATTTTCATGTAAGAGTGCCTCCCCACCAATAGAGCCTCCTCACCCCAACGGGATTAAGGATGTTGGCTTAAGGATCTTACCGTAAGAGAGCCTCCCCACCCCGTCGGGCTTAAGGATATAGGGCTTGAGGATCTTACCAACTCCACAGCATCATACATACCACAGTGTGAAAACCTGTGCGAGCTAAGCTATAGCACGATTCATGCACCATCAGTAGATCTCCTCGTACGAGCAACACTCTAGTATGGCTTTATGCATAAAATCATGAAGAAATCACATACGAGCATAGCTCTAGTATGGTTATATGCAGAAGAAAGTCAATCGAAATCCACGTACGAGCAGAAGCTCCAGTACGGTTTATAAAACATCATCACAGTTCAAATCAAGGTGCGAGCTAAGCTCCAGCACGTTTCATACATGTGAAAACACCAAAATCCAGTGTGAGCGAAGCTTCAGCATGATTTAACTCATGTAAATACGATAGGCGACTCTATTTCAACACAACTTATTCCAAAACAAAGTCACCACATACCTTGTGCTATTTCATCAAATTATAAAAATCAAATAGCCAGCCTATCCATCAATTTGCTTAAACCAAAGCAATGTGTTTCATAAAGAATCAAAACTTGTGATTTATGCAATTATTAGCCTTATTATCCCCTTTTATAAGTTTCACTTCAAAATCGAATCATATACCAAAACACTTGTAATCATTCACACATACCATCAATCACTTTCTTAAATAACTATGCACTTTACAAATGTCCCATATTCACCCACAAAATATGAGCATTTATCTCTATACACTCACATAATTCATTTACCTGGAATCACGTCGCGTGATTCCACTTCCTTAGTGCAGCTCGATTGCGCAGTTCGATTCGTTTCCAACGAACCCTTCGAAACTGCACGAGATTACGTTTCACGTCAATTTAGTCCAATATAACATAATTCTTACGTTTACTATGTTGACTCGACCTGTAGTTCCCATTAACGCTTATAAGTTTTCATTTGATTACTCTACTCATATCTCGAAAGCCTATTGAACTCTTTTAGATCCATTAATTCTCACTAAATCGATATTTAATGCTCTTAGTGTCTCTAGTTCATCATTTACTTCACTATGGCATTTTGTCATACACCTTATATACTCATTTTCATAATTGACTATCCTCACAATGTAGCTTCATTTCATCATCTTAAAATCATACATATTACTCCACTAACACCTTAACATATTCCATTTATCATCAATTCACCCATAACACATTTTCTGACACTAGACTCATTCTAGGTTTTACTTGTCCCACTACATTCCATGTAGTTTTAATCATCAATACACATACCAAATCAACTCCAAAATCAATAACTAAACAAATGTACTTGGGTTGGTACATTAGAAACTCACCTAGCTTGATTTCCTTCTTGCTCCAAATGAGAACACTCCTTGCTCCTTCAATCCAATTAATGGGGTATTAATTCCAAGTTATGTTATTCTTCTCTTTATGATGAAAAACTTTGCTCTAATGATCTCTCCTCAAATCTTTATGAAAATAGGGTGATTTTAGAGTGAGAAAGTTAGGTTTTAGATTGAAATGGAAGGATAGCTTGTTTCCCGTGAAAATGCAGATTCAACTACTCCCTATTTATAGAATTGGGTTAATGAGATTGATCTGTATAGGGTGGAGATCGATCTGGTCCTTTTGAATTCCTTAGTTTCACGACATTTTGAAGACATGAGATTGATCTGTCGAATGCATGAGATCGATCTGCTTCAATGAAATGAGATTGATCTGCTCAATGGAACAGGATCAATTTGTCTCAGGTAGAGAGCTAAGGAGATCGATCTGGCCTTAAGGGGAGATCGATCTGTTCCAACCTGACAATAATGGAGATCGATCTGCTTGAGTAAGGGATCGATCTCCTTATTCCAACATGCTTGAGATTGTGCTTTTCAGGCCTTGAGATCGATCTCTGCTTGCATGAGATTGATCTGGCCTTCATCTTGCACCCTTTTTGCTGGAAATTCCTTATTCAAACTCATACTCAATCACTTCCACACATTTATCATTTCATTCACACTTAAAACTTAAAAACATTTATCTCTTTTAATTCATATGTAATATAACTTGCTAGTACATCAATTAATCATATACATTACATAGAAAATTAAGGGTCTTACAAAAACCATATTTCATACTTCATAAAATAGCCCACTCTTTTCTTATACTAGAATTCTAAAACATAGTACATAATAATTTAAAACCTTTCATAATAGCAATGAGCTGATTCATGCCTTAAAGGTAGGTTTGTGAAGCTTTAAATCAATTCTAAAACACGAGGATCGATTCCTTAGAGACAAGGGATTGATCTCAAAAAAAAATGAATGTAAAACTCTTTTAAAACCGTGAAGAGGGATCAGTCCTATTACCTAAGGGATAAATCCTCTATGCACAATTATGCACTTTTCTAGGTTTTCAACCCCAAAACCATGCTAAATCATTTGGGAAAACCATTTAGGAAAACTTATAAGACTACTACTTTATGATAAAATGCCTTTTCCATGATTTAAAAGTGTGATCTAAGCTAACTTATGGCCTAAAGATGTATTTCAAGACCTAAGATCTTATGTTTTATCCAAAACCAATCACCATTATCATTTATGCATTGAAAGTAATTATAATTAGTTGCTACCATGTTCCACATACACCCTTTACCTTATGCACACTGCTGAATCAAGCTAAAGCTATAACACCACTTGCTCTTCCACATGGTCGGATGCTCGTTGAGCTAGCCTAGCTATCAAATGAATTCAATGCACCAAACTTTCATCCATAACATACATAGATACCTATCCTTTACATGCTATGATCTTAACAATCTTCTATGAGCCATGCTCAACTTATTGGCAACACTTGACATCGTAATGCTCACTATGACTTATGCAATCATTCCAAAAACATCATAAATTTATTTCCATGACTCTACTTACTTCATAGTAACCTTATATCATAAGTTAAACCCAAAATCAACTTTTATAACTTTTATTTAAGAATCTACTTTAGCCAAATCATAGATCCTTAACTCAACATCATATATAATAAATTCACAATTTATAAAAATACCTTACCTTCAAACTCTAGGTTTAACCAAGCCTTAAAACACTCTTCCAAGCTTCCTCACTATAAGAAATCATCATAAATGACCTTAGAACCATCACATTAACTTCATAGTTTCATATCTTAAATATTAGAGTTTTTCTCTCTCTAACTTACCTTGAAATGCTCCAACTTTTCTTTAGGATCTAGCCTTCATTCTTCTTCTAAATGGCTTCAAAAGAGGATATGTGGCAAAAAGTGGTAGCAAGATGAATTAACTTAAGGTTTGAGGGTTGAGTTTCCTCTTTCTTTCCCTCTTTGGTCTTTCATTCCCTTTTCTTTCCCTTTTTTGTTTCTTTTTCTGGTTTTTAGGTAGGTGTTAAGAGAGAGAATGAATTAGATAGCAAGTTTTAGGGTATTTCAAGCTGAGTGGGAGTCGGTAAACCATAGGGGATCGATCCCTTGATAGAGGGGATCGATCACTCTAGTTAAATTTAAACTCCTAAGGGTTCTCGTCAAGGAGGGGATCAATCCTATAAGCGTAAGGGATCGATCCTCTCTTGGTAGAATGCAAATTTCTACAGTTCTTGGGTACGAAATCGATCCTCTAAGGCTAAGAGATCAATCCCTTCTTAGCAGAATGCAATTTTGCCCAATTTCCTTCGTAAAGGATTGATCCTCTAAGGTAGGGATCGATCCCTAATACTAGAATTGCAATTTTCTGCAGATTTTTACTTGAAAAATCATCCCCAAACCAAATCAATTTCATTTCAAGCCATTATTTAAGGTTTCTAACCTACCCAACACATCAAACATATCACAATACACTTAATTGGATTGATTCTCATCACCTTTCAATCATTTTATCCATTTTCTATTTATTAACCCTTTTAAAGCCTTATTCACCCATAAAATGCAAACCTAATACCAAAAATAAACATTTTGCCTTAACAAATGCATTTTCATTCATCAATACACTAAACTTGTTTTTTCACACTTAAGGAGTTCAAATGAAGTACATAAAAATATGGGCGTTCACATCCTCTCCACCTTAAGGAATTTTATCTTCTAAATTCACCTAAGCTACTAGAACAAAAGGGGATACTTCTCTGTCATGAGACTTTGCAACTCTCATGTTGCTTTATCCATCGAATGGTGTTGCTAGAGAACCTTGACTAATGGAATAATCTTAGATTGAAGTACCTTTTATTTTGGTCCAAAATTCGGATAGGTTTCTTTACATAGCTCATATCCTCTTAAATCTCTAATGGTTCGTACTCAATGACATGTGAGAGGCTCAAATGGTACTTTCTTAGCATCGAGACATGGAAAACATTATGTATCTCAAAGAGCTACGGTGGTAGAGCTAGTTAATAAACGTCTCCCACTTTCTCTCAAATCTCGAATAGACCTATAAAGCGGGGACTTAGTTTCCCTTTCTTTTCAAAACGCATAACACCTTTACTAGATGACAACTTTAAGAATACAAAATCCCCTATCTTGAACTCCAACAACCTTTTACATATATCAACATAACTCTTTCGTCGACTCTGAGCAGTATAGAATCTTTCACAAATGACCTTAACTCCTTTAGAAGCCTACTTTATTAAATCAAGAGCTAAAAGCTTTCGGTCACCCACTTTCTTCCAAGCTATGGGAGATTGGCTGCTTTTTCAATAAAGAGCTTCATATGTTTCATCCCAATACTAGCATAAAAATTGTTCTTGTACGTGAATTTTACTAATGGCAAATGATCATCCTATTAACCCTTTAAGTCTAAAGCACATGCCTTGGACATGTCTTTCAAGGTTTGAATAGTCCGCTCAAACTGATAATCGGTCTGAGGATAGTAGGTTGTGCTCAAGTTCAATTGAAATTTCATGGCTTCATGGAAATGATTCCATAATATGAAGGTGAACCTGGAATCCCTATCCGATGTGATACTCATGGGAATGCCATGTAGCCGAATTATCTCACCAAAGTACAAGTCGACTAATGAATTCAAAGGATCATTGCTCTTAAGGGCGAGGAATGTGAACAGTCATGGTCAACCTATTCAATATCACCTAAATAGCGTCATGCCCTTTCTTATTCCTCGATAGGTCCATAATGAAATCCATGGGGATGTGTTCCTTTTTCTAATAGGTACCGGTAAAGGCCAAAGCAACCAATAAGCTTCTGATGCTCGATCGTCATCTACTGATGTATTAAACACTTTGCCATAAATCTGCCACTTACTTTTTCATTCTAACCCACCTATACACTCAGCACAGATCGTGATACATCTTGGTCCTACTCGAGTGCATTGTGTACTGAGAATTGTGAGCTTCTATTAGTATATGTTCCCTCAAGGCATCATAGTTTGGAGCACATATCCGTCCCTTGAATCTAAGCAGGCTGTCATCACTAACCATATAGTCTGACTGTAAGGTCTGATCCACCTGACTGGTTATCTCTACTAACTCTTAATTGTTCATTTGAACCGCCCTTATCTGCTCTATAATGCTCGACTCAACCTAAAAGCTAGCCAACAAATGACCCTTAAAAGGCTCAACATTAATACTAAGTCTGGAAAATTACTCTAGCAAGTTCCATTCCTTAGCCATTATAAAAGGTATCATTATAAGGCCCGTAAATTTATATGTATCTTTTATGATTTCATGTTGTACACACAAGTTTATATGAATCATAAGAATTGGATTTTTTAAGCTCTAATTATGAATAGAATGCAAAGTGAGTATTGAAGCAATTGAATGTGAACTTTCCTTTGAATTTCTAGGAAAATTACAATTCGAATGCTGCAGATGAAGGCTAGATCAATCTTAGTTCAAGGGGAGATCGATCTCATTATCTCGAATTATAGTGCCAAAGCATTCTATAAAAGGGAGATCGATCCCTCATACAAGCAGATCGATCTCTAATTGCTTCTGCCTAGCAAGGATCGATCACCAAAGTCTTCTGCATGGCAAGGATCGATCCCATCCCATGAGCAGATTGATCCCATTATGAGCATATCGTTCCTACAGCCTACAAACTGAATACCGAGAGAGTTCAAACAAAGGAAAGATCGATCTCTCACCCTAAGAGATCGATCTTATAATGTATTTCCTATAAAAACCCGACAACTGAGTCTTCTTCCGCGAGACAACTGATACTCCTCCATTGAAATAATGTAACCTAGTTTTCTCACTCTAAAAATCATCACCTTTCAATCAGATTTAAGAAAGATTACTTTGAGTAAAGTTTTTCCTTATGAGGAGGAGAACAATATAGTCAAAAACTAGAATCTGAAATTCTGGATTGAAAGAGCAAAAGGGGTTTTCCCCCAAATTGGTAAAAAAGAGTAAAAGTCAACATAGGTGAGATTTCAATACACCAACTTCAAGTATGTTAATCTAGACAATTGTATGAGTTGATTGGTGTATGTATTGTTGGCTGAAACATCCATGAACATGCTTAATCTTTCATGACCTGAAAGGGGTTTAGTGTGAGAAAGTGAGAGAAAGTTGATTTGGCATGGATTTGATGATGATTTAAACATGTGGTGATGTTATTAAGCATGTATACATGATTCTAAGATAGTTTTGTAAAATCCAAATGTTGAAATAGATGATGAATGAAAGTAGACATATGAGGTGCATGATAAAATGCCTTAGTGAAGGAAAGTGATGCACTTAAGGCATTGTGAGCTTAATATTGGCTCAATACGAATCAGTAAATTTGATAAGTCTAATAGATTCTCCATAAATGAATTGTATAATCGAAATAGACTTAAGAGAGAATAAGGTCCAATAAGATTTAATGAGGCTAAATAGGTGTAAACGGGTCTAATGCATTGATTTGAATTTCATGCAAGTGAGAATAAAGTATATTAAAGTATAGTGATGTGATTAGTAAGTGATTTCAGCTCCTAGAGATATAATTGGAGCCAATTAAACCGGATCACGAGCAATGAGAATAAAAAGAAAGTGATTCGAGGTAAGGGATTTATGCGAGCTATTACAGATAGCTATACGTATATTTCTTAATTTCTGTGTGCAAATGAATACTAGAGTAAATAGATATTTGAATATCTATGTGAAAATCAAACTATAAGAAGAAGCTTATATGCATAAATTGCATGTCTTCAATGTCTTTATTGTGAAAAGATGTTTTGTAAGTGTTTTGAGAAAGAGTAATAATAGATTAGCTCTGATTTAACGGTTACCATAAAACTGCATGTTTTATTAAGCGAAAAGTGTGTAACGAGTGAATGAAGGGAAATTACCCTCTCACTCATACTTTGTGATTTACGGAAGTGAATTCAGTCAGGGTTACCGTTTCCATTTGAATGGAGCCATATATCAAATTTCTACGTGAACTTGTGCCAGAGCCAACATGGTAACAGTAAATTTACCAGCTATGTACGCACATCGTTTTAAAAAGATTTTGAGAAAAGCAAACGGTGTTAGAGCTGAGTGTAAACTGTGTGATACATTCAAGAGCTTCCACTCAACTTTGAAATCATGCTGGAGTCTTCGAGTATTGCTAAGTGTTCTTACTCTGACTATGCTTGCATGTAAATTTCAAGACTTAAAGTGATTTTAAGCGAAACCGTGCTAGAGGCCTCAAGTATTGCTATGTGATCTTACGCTGAGTTGCTCACACGTGATTTTATGAGCTTTCTATATGATGAGACAAAACCAAGCTAGAGGCCTCAGGTATTGCTATGTGATCTTACACTGAGTTACCCGTACGTGGTTTTATGAGCTTTCTGTGTGATGAGACAAAACCGTGCTAGAGGCCTCAGGTATTACTATGTGATCTTACGCTGAGTTGCTCGCACGAAGTTTTATGATTTTTGCTGTGTGATGAGAAAAACCATGCTAGAGTCGTCGTGTATTGTTGGGTGATCTTGCACAGACCTGGTCGCACGTGATTTTGAGACAATGGAAATGGGTGATATTTATATATAAGGATCCACGGGAGCACACTGTACCGTGAGCGTTAGCCACGGAGTACGATGTGCCATGATATCTTTGTGATTCTTAGTGAGCTGAAGAGATGGTTGATCCGCCTCCCCAAGCATGGGATTCCCACACACCTGATTAGTGATTGCCTGGAATCTAAGCTATGGCCATACGTCTCTTTTTCTGTGTGATATGACATTATGTCCCTACTATGTGATGTGACATATGTCCCCTGTTGTGTGATACTGGGTGATATGATATCCTGTCCTATGTCTCATGTATATTGATTTGCTAAGTGTAAAGCATTTTCTAAGAGTATACTGTGTGATTATGTGTGATTTTGAAATGAGTAAGCTGTCACGACCCTCAACTTACTAAAAATTGTCACAAATTTTTCGCTTTTCAGACATTATTTATTATTCATTCTTACCTTACTCCGATTGTGAACAGCTACACTCTCAACAGTTGGGTTGTGTGTCGATATTTATCTCATCCAACCATAACAATTTAATTTGCATTATAATTTAGAAGTAAACACTTGTATAAATAAATAGAGTTGTTTTTTACATGTGTTTACATTGCTTTACATCCCTAATGATTACATTCAAAATTCTACTGTGCTATGGCAAGTTTAGATACAAAACTTATACAAGTGTGTATACCTCATGATGGGATGCAGCAGATACCAAAAAGGAAAACTTCAAGTCACCCATAGTCTATACTCAATGCTCTGTAGAGAGGGGAAATAAGGGGGTGAGCAAACAACACGCTCAGTAAGACAATCATGCGAACAAGTAGATACTGCACTATCTACGTGACCGTGATGCCATGCTCAAAAACCACACATTTCATCATCACACCTAAAATCAGTAATTCATGCTTGTGTTAATGGCATGTAAAGCAAATCATGCTATTTTATTTTGTGCACAAATCAAATTCAAAGCATGGAATAACCATCATGCATATTTCATAAATAAGGCATGGAAAACCATCATGCGTAAGTGCACTTTAAAGCCATTATCATACTTTATCATCTCAATAAAATCAACACTTGTCAGGACTCAGCCCCTCACTCGGACTGTCCTGACTCACAATACATTTCAAAACAAGGATTCTTTCATAAATAAGAGACATGTGAGATAGGCAATATAACAGGGAAATACTAGGACTATGGCCATATCCTTTATGATCCCAGGCTACACTGATCAGGTGTGCGGGGTATCACCTCTATCTGCTTCAGCATGGGAGGTGGGTTACGTCTAGCCCGT
Organism: Firmiana major; assembly: GCA_033439115.1. Classification (NCBI taxonomy): domain Eukaryota; kingdom Viridiplantae; phylum Streptophyta; class Magnoliopsida; order Malvales; family Malvaceae; genus Firmiana; species Firmiana major. Next base: position 7,461,619 of record CM065909.1, read on the forward strand.
CGGTCCATAGCAGAACTAAACATCGTCCGAAGACGACATATAACAATCTCAACACGGTACAACGTACTCCATGCTACCTGCACAGTACAGCGTACTTCGTGGACCCATATCAACACATCATATCACGCCACATCTCAAAATGCACGTGCGACCCTATTTAATCAATGCAACACCCAGTCTACCCGAAGCTCCTAGCACAGCTATCAATCATGTCATAAAACCACGTGCAAGTAATCTCAAGCACGACAACAAGTATGGTGGACATCTAATGTGAGCTATGCTCCAGCACCATGTCAAAACCAGTATAAAATCTGTGCAAGCTAAGCACTAGCACAACATCATAGAAATCCATGTGAAAACTAGTGCGAGCTAAGCTCCAGCACTCATGCGTATAAAAACACATCAAATCTCGTGCGAGTCATACTCTAGCACGCTTTCATTCTCACGAAATCCATGAAGGTGGCTCAATTCTTAGCAAAGCATGGTTATAAACCAAATCAAGTCATTTCTTTTGCAAATAATTTCAAATGTTTTCCAACCTACCCATCACTTGCTAAAAAGCAATAAAACAAGATTTTCAAAGCATCATGTTTTTTTTTTCATGCACATTTCTCAAAAACCCATCATTTGCCCTTCAATCACCCATTTCATTTCCTATTACCACATGCATTCTAGAAAAATATTATGCGCCTAAATTGCGTACAGATATCTCTAAGAGTCCACACAATTCCCTTACCTCGATTTACTCGGGATGCGACTCTCTTCCTCTCAGCTTCTTATGCTTTGGCTCAACTTGCTCCGGGTGTATCCTCAGAAGCTGTAAATCATTCACCAATCACTTGAGTTAATGTTGCTAACTCACATTTTGACTTCAACTAGTCAATAGATTTCACTTTCTCACACTAGACTCATTCTAGGTCATAATTGTTCCTTTGCATTCTAGGTAGTTTTTACGATTAATATACATACCAATCTACTCCAAAATCAATATCTAAACAAATGTATTTAGGTTGGTGCTTTAGAAACTCACCTCTTTGGATTTCCTTCTTGCTCCTAATGAAAATGCTTTTAACTCCTTCAATACAAAAAAGAGGTAATGACTCCAAGTTATATTGTTCTTCTCTTTGATGTGAACAACTTTGTATCTAATAGCCTTCCTTCAAATCTTTATAAAAATGGGTGGATTTAGGAGTGAGAAAGCTAGGTTTTTAGATTGAAAATGGTAGAGTGAGGTTGTTTCCCGAAATTTGCAGATCCAACTGCTCCTATTCATAGAATTAGCTTGATGAGATCGATCTGGATAGGGTGGAGATCGATCTTGTCCTCTTAAATCCCTCATTTTCTCGACATTTTGAAGGCATGAGATCGATCTGTCGAAGGCTTGAGATCGATCTGCTTCAGGCAAAGAGTTAAGGAGATCGATCTAGCTAAGGGAGGAGATCGATCTGCTCCAACCTGAGAGCTAAGGAAATCGATCTGCTTGCATTAAAGATCGATCTCTTCATTACAGAATGCTTAGCAGATCGATCTGCCCTATTCCATTACTCGAATAAGAGCATTTTTTACTCCTCTAGATTGGTCTTTCATTCTATGAGATCGATCTGGCATTCATATTTTTCAGATTTTGTTGCAGTTTTCTGTAATAACTCACGCAAACATCCTTAATTTTGCTGCCATAGTCATTTTCTCATCCAATCACCTTTAAGACTTGAAAATGACATCATTCATACTTTATACACATTAAAACTTGTGTGCATTCATTGTTTAACTAAAGGTATACAACACAAAACTAAATGGAAGTACAAAGATTTATGTAACTCATGCAACTTCATTCCATTTTACCACACCACTCAAAACTCAATATATTCACATTCCACTCATGGAAATATCCTTCTTACACTCACTATACACTTTAAAATTTGCATGTATTCATTTCACAATCCAATATACACCTTACATAATAAAATGGGAGTTTACAAAAATTAAGGGTATTACATGAGCTGCTATGTGATTTGAAAAGAATATGCATATACCCATCTAGCGAATTAATGGTTTCGCATCGTTGGAAGATGTTTTAAAAGAATGCATATGTTTTATAAGGAAAATAAATGTACCTATTTTAAGCATTGTAGATAGTGTAGTTATCTACCTACTTTCATATTTTCCTTATTGAGCATGTTAGCTCACCCCCCTTTTTCCTCCCTACAAATTCTATGTAGTAGTGAGTTTACTGCAGTTACTCCTACTACTGTGTTCTTCATGTCACGACCCATTTTCATTCCCTTTAACCGAAAATCACTATAAATTTTTTGCGTTTTACTGTTACCTTACCCGGTCGTGAACAAACTTACCACCACACTGTTGGGCTGTGAGTCAATAATAAACATCACATCTCATTCATTCTCAGTTAAATAAAACGATGTCATACAATCGTATTTAATCGTGTACTTATACAAAAACATGTTTTACTGACATCTACATCCCCCATAATTACAACTCAAAAGAATACTGTGCTTTTACATTGTTTAGATACAAAAAGAATCACTGTGTATATACCTCTATGTGATGGAGATACAGCGGATGTCCAAATTACCACGCCTCAATCCTCATTGGGCTACTATGCACGCTCTGTAGGAGGGGGAAAATAGAGAGGGATGAGCAATCACACGCTCAGTAAGGCAATAATGCAAGCATGGTAGATAACTACTCTATCTACATGCTGATAATGTTATGCATAAATCATTTATGGTAGGAGCATGAGGAAGTAAAACTATGCCATATGAGTATACATATATATCATGTATCAAAATCATGTACATTGGCATATAAAACATGGTAAAGACATCATGTATAAATCATCTCATGCTCAATCTCATTTAAATTCATAAAAAGGGCAATTTATTAAGAAACCTCCTTTTTAAACCCACGTCATAAAACTCTTTCTCAAACACATACAATCCCATCACAACAATTCACAATCACAACCTCATTTTCATTTCACAAATCAATTCCACTAGGCTCGACCCCTCCTTTGGGTCTACCTTGCACAAACACAATTACACATATGTATAAAAACCAGGTCACTATATCTCAAGTGACTATGTGGACCAACTACATCATAAATCATCCCAGGCTACACCCATCCAAGTGTGCGGGGGTATCATGATGGCACGGAGATGGATTATCCCTCGCCAGACTTTCTCAGCACATAACCATCACGCGGTACATCGTACTCCATGTGATATACACGGTACAACGTACTCTGCGGACTCATATCGTAATTGGGGGTGCCATTCCTAGGTCTTACCTACCGCATACCAAGAGTTTTTCATATCCGTGAAGGAGAGCCTCCCAGCCAAACAGAGCCTCCCCGCCTCTCCAGGGCTTAAGGATGTTGGCTTAAGGATCCTTCCGTAAGAGAACCTCCCTACTGAACAGAGCCTCCCTGCTTAACAGAGCCTCCCCTCCTCTTTGGGCTTAAGGATGTTAGCTTAAGGATGTAGGGATTAAGGATCTTACCGTAAGAGAGCCTCCCCACCGAACAGAGCCTTCCCGCCTAACAGAGCCTCCCCACCTCCTTGGGCTTAAGGATGTTAGCTTAAGGATGTAGGGCTTAAGGATCTTACCAACTTTCACACCCTTATACGTATCACAATGTGTAAACTTGTGCGAGCAAAGCTCTAGCACGACTCATGCATCCTATCATAAAGAGACCACGTACGAGCATAGCTCTAGTACTGTTATACTCATAAGACAAACCACTCAAAAGCCACGTACAAGCAGAAGCTCCAGTACGGTTTATAAATATCATTATAGTTTCCAAATCAAGGTGCGAGCTAAGCTCCAGCACGTTTCATACAAATGAAAACATCAATACCCGGTGCGAGCTAGGCTCCAGCACGGTTTAATTCACATAAACATGATAGGCGGCTAATAAGCTTTTAAAACTATCTCAAAACATATTTGGCACTTCACATGTGCTATCACAAACATCAAACCACAATAGCCAACCTATCTATCAATTCGTTTAAAACCAAACACATGTTTTGTGAAAGCATTCGGAACACTTGATTTATGCAATTATTAGCCTTACTATCCCTTTTTATACATCCATGTAAAACCAAATCATCCAATATTCACAACTATTTTCGCATACCAAACAACCAATTTCTCAAACGTTCATGCATTTCATAAACACCCTGTAATCCCACAAATTACGAGCAGCTACCTCTATATACTTACAAAATTCCCTTACCTGGAATCGCGAAGCGTGATTCTGTTTCCTTAGCGCTGCTCACTCGTGTGGTTCGATTCGTCTTCAACGAACTCTTCGGGACTGCACACAATCATATTTCACATTATATTTGATCCATATAATGCAACCCTTGTGCTTGTTATAGTCAATTCAATCTATAGCCTCTATTAATGCTTATGAGGCCTCGTTTCATTACTTTACCCATAACTCAAGTCTATGGATCTTTTTAGGCCTATTAACTTATTCCAAATCGATATTAAATCGACATTAAGCTCATAGTGTTCATCTTTCATGAATTCCCACACTATGGCATTTATCAAGCATATACATACTCATTTTCACAATTCCTCCAAACTCATAATGTAATTCCATTTAACCATCTAAAATCATACACATTACCTCAATAACAACTTTAGCATGCCCATAAATCATAAACTCATTTAACCCATATCTTCTCACATTATACCTATCTAGGTTTTCTAGGTCATACCAATTCCACAACATCCCTAGATAATTTATCCATCAATACACATCCAACTTAACTCCAAAATCACTTAAATAAACAATGTACTTGGATTGGAGTATTAGAATCTTACCAAAATTTGATTTTTCTTCTTGCTCCAAATGTCAATGCCCTTAGCTCCTTCAATACCAACAATGGGATTTTGGGTTTCAGCTATATTGTTCTCTTCCTCAAGATGAACAACTTAGTATCTAATGGCCTCCCCTCAATTCTTACTGGAAATGGCTAATTTTAGAGAGAGAAAGTTAGGTTTTTGGGTTAAAAATGGAAGATTGGTGTTTTTCCCGAAATTTTCAGATTTTCAGCCCTCCTTTTATAGAAATAGCTTGAGGAGATCAATCTGGTCCCCTTAAATCTCTCATTTTCACGGCATTTTAAGCATGAGATCGATCTGTCAAAGCATGAGATCGATCTTCTCCCAAACAGAGAACTAAGGAGATTGATCTGTATGCTTGAGGATCGATCTTTTCATTACAGAATGCTTAAGAGATCGATCTGGCCCCATTGGAGATCAATCTGCTCTATTCCATTGCTCAAATAAGAGCATTCTGGCTCTTCCAGATCGATCTCTCATCCTATGAGATCGATCTAGCCTTCATACTTTCCAGATTTTCTGCAGTTTTCTTGCTACAACTCACACCAAAACATCCTTAATCTGCTGCCATGGCCATTTTCTCATCCATCCACTTTTATAACTTGAAAATGGCATCATTTATACCTTATGCACATTGAAACTTGTGTGCATTCATTGTATTTCCAAAGGTATACTATATAAAACCAAATAGAAGCATTTATATTCATGCAACTTCCTTCCATTTACCACACTACTCATTTTGAGTTTCAATCACATTCATCACTTACAAGAACTCATTTCTTCATATTCATACACAATGAAACTTGTGTGTACGTTACAAATCATATTAAACATATGTACATTGAATCCATGGACTTACACCACTTATGCTTTACATTACAAGTCCATTCACATTAATTGATCCAATCACACACATTGCAATTATATATATACGGGGTCTCACACTCCAGTTCCCCAGCAATGCAGAGGTATATACTTATAAGAAATTTTGTATCTGTAAAATAGTGCACAGTAAAGCTATCTTTTGTACGAAAGGGATGTATATAAATAGAGACTGATGTAACGCTTCCGCATATATATATATATATATATATATATATATATATAAGAGTACAGTTTCTATTTCATTTAATGAGATTGAATTATAAAATAGATGAGATGTGGATATGAATGTTGACTCACAGCCCAATTGTTGGTAGTAAAGTAAGTCGCGAAAGAGAGTCATGATAGAGGTGGTATTAGAGCGGAGCTGGTCTGATGTGAGTCAGTATCCATAGTTAGGAAATTATACATCCCTAAAATACTGTGCATTATTTGGATACAATTGTGTATTCCAAGCTGGAAATGTGACTGAGACACTTGTTATTGAGTATATAGGATGTCGGATAGATGACACACTCATAAAGGAGAGAGTTCGTGCACTTAGAGGCATAGAGATTAGCCCGAGAGGCACAGTAGGTCTAGTTCTAGTAAAGATCCACCCGATCTTAGTGATGCCACTGAGGCATGTATAGCGCAATTACAGCATAGTGTAGACACTGTCATGGAGATGTCTACTCAGGTAATGGCCAGATTTGAGGGTAGGTAGGAGAACCCTAATGGTCAGGCTGCTACACATGAGAGACATGAGCTTGTACAGCTTGCACCGAGACCTCAGGCTGCAGAGGTAGAGATTCCTGTACCCCATCCAGTTTAGGATATTCCCCCACTAGTTCAAGATCTTGTAGTTCCATAATAGTTTGGTGGTCTAGGAGTTTATGATTGTGATTTGGATAGATTGAGAGAGTTCAGGAAGTTTGGACCACCTGCATTTAGTGGGGTGAAGAACCCAGAGTTAACGAAGCATTGGATTCGTAGTATGGAGAAGCTCTAGAGATTTTTCCATTGCTCTGCCACAGAGAAGGTCACATTTGCGACTTTTGTATTAGAGGGTGAGGCCAAGCATCGGTGGATGGCCACACAGCCAAGTTTAAGTGCACTTCATCCTATTGTGATTTGGGATATATTTCTGGATGCCTTTAGGAGGCAGTACATTCCAACCATTACTCAGAGGCAGACACGAATGGAATTTATGACTTTGACTCAGGGGACCTGGACAGTTGATGAGTTTGAGTCTAGATTTACATCCCTTGGCAGATATGACACGGTCACCATGAGCCTTGAGGATAGAAAGGTTCAGAAGTAGGGGTTGAAACCTTCGATCAGAGCTCAATTAACTCCATTGGACATTACCACTTGTGACGAGGCAGTACGCAAAGCTCAGCAATGTGAGCAAGATTATTAGTTGCATGCCTCGGAGTTAGGCAAGAGTGGTAAAGACAGAGAGAGATCGAAAGAGGTCAGTTGATGATAGGGGATTCAGAAAGGGTTAAAGGTTAGTTGGTAAAGGGCCAAAGATTGAGGAGGTATCAGAGAGGCCTACGAAGCCTCCAGTGTATCCATCTTTACCTCCAACATCGAGGGGTATAGTTATTGGCAGACCCTGACCTATCACCAAGCAGTGCAGAATGTGTGGTAGATATCATGGGAGTAGGCCATGCCATTTGATACGAGGTCATGTTATAGATGCGGCAAACCAGGGCACATAGCTCATGAATGCCCGGAGTTGGTTTATATTGTCACGCCCCGAAAATGCAGAAAATAGGGCAAATTTAAAACTTTTTACTCGTTAATTCACAATTAAAGGTGCATTCCTGTGCAGTGTCATACATCATCATAATTATCATGCCTCAGGATCTCATCATAATATAGTGTATATTGAATCATATACATTACTCAATTCCAAGTTAATTAATCCTAATACATCCCATATAATGTTATACATCAAGTGTCTGCAATTACAATAATAGTCTGGGTACATGAAAAGATAAAATATACCTCAATATACAATATATATGGCCTGGAGCTCGAATCCTCCACTAGCCACTACTCCGTACGTCGCAGGGAAGTCCTTATTCACTTGAAGAACTCTGGGGGGAAAGAAAAACAGGGTGAGCTTCTAAATCGCTCAGTAAAGGGGGTAAGGAACTCATTTCATAAACCAAAATGCACATCACAAAAGGTTTATTTGTATGTGAAACTCATTTGAAAACCATAGCATGAAAGTTCTCAAAACAATATTCTCATATCTCAAATCATGTGAAAACATGAAGTAAAAAGGCTCACTCTAGAGCATTAACAAAGCATGTGAAAACAATACGATAAACGCTATCTCAAATACGGGATAAAATCACCGAAATAGTAATGCACGTGGCACAACCACTAAACACACGAGGCATAGCCACTGATTTAAATTCTCGCGTGGCATAGCCACAAAACACACGTGGCAAAGCCACTGATTTAATTTCTCACTTGGCATAGCCACAAAACACACGTGGCAAAGCCACTGATTTAATTTCTCGCGTGGCATAGCCACAGAATAGGGTTTCTCAACGTGGCACAGCCACCAATGGGATTTCTCAACGTGGCACAGCCACCAATGGGGTTTCTCAACGTGGCACAGCCACCAATTTTACGTGGCATAGCCACAGAATAGGTTATTCTCACGTTACCAGAACGGAGAAGAATTCGGGCTTACATGCTACCAGAGCAATGCCCGGTGTGTACTCACAACTACACACCCAAGTCTTATCACATAAGACAGGTTTGCCTTCACGTAGAACTCGTAATGGTTTTCTCTCATAAAACTCATTTGAAATCGTTTTGTACTCAACACAAAATGTAATAAAATCGAGTTCCAACCGGCAAAGCACACGCACACATTTCTCAAATCTCAATATTGCCTTAACGTAGAACCCAATTATAAACTCATAAAAACATTGGGTTCCAACCGGCTATAAAAATCGTGTGCAATTATATCTCAACACAAAACCCAACATGCTTGTTTTATAAACCACAGTTCATGCTAAAATAGTTCACAATTCACATACACAAATGGTTTAGATTTCCCTTACCTCTTTGCACCTCGTATAGTGTAATCGTTTCCCCCGTATCACGGACTAGCCTCGCATTCCACTCTGGAACTCCCGAGCTGTCCAAACGATGTTAAAACATCAATACTCAATTATCTCATAACCCTCAATTCTCAAAATCGAGCATAATTGCTCATAACACCTCAAATCTCTTGATTTCTCGTAACTCAACCCTAAACTACAACCTCATTCACAATATCTCAATGTCCTACATTCCTCATGCCAATTATCTAGGCTAATTCTCCACATTGTCTATATTTCCATTTACAGCACAAATTCTCAAAATTACCAAAATTATCAAATATCTACATTACTCCAACTACATTGCAATTTCATCAATCCCTAATCCTTTCTCAACTATTTCAATGCAATGACAACCACCAATAGCATCAAAATCAGCTCAAATATCAAGATCGAGGTTTAGAAATTACCCAAAGCTTGTGGAGAGATTATCTCTTGCCTCGATTCAATCCGTCTTTCGATTTCCAAGTATGTTGTTCTCCCTTTGATGAGGAACAACTTTCCTTCCTGCCACAACAGCTGATTCGGTCAAAAATGGGGGATTTGGATGAGTGAGAAAGTTAGGTTTTTGGAAAAATGGGGGTTGGAAGAGAGAGAAAGTGAAATTGCAGGAGAAAACACGGGTTTTTTATATAGGCTGGAGGTAGGAGATCGATCTGCCTCTTGATGAGATCGATCTGCATTTGAAATTTGGGGACGATCTGGGCAATTTTATGCCTAGGAGATCGATCTGTCGAGGGGTGAGATCGATCTCTTTATGGCTTTATGAGATCGATCTGCTCCTAAGGAGATCGATCTTCTCCCCAAACAGAATCATTTGGAGATCGATCTCTTCCTCATGAGATCGATCCCTTCTCAAACAGATTCATTTGGAGATCGATCTCTTTCATTGGAGATCGATCTGCTCCTTAAATTCCTCCTTCCTCGTCATTTTTAACTCACCAGATCGATCTCTCCTTCTCCCAGATCGATCTGTCCTCATGGTTCATGCTTATTTTACACACTTAACACATAAATCTCCAATTATAATTCCCACAATTTACTTAGCTCAATAAATTACACTTCGAATTCTTATTACATCAATAAAATATGTCTGAAATTCTCAGATCTCACATATATAGCCCCACAAAAGGGCAAAGAGCCTGAGAGGGCTACAGTTGAGACACCTACTCTTAAGAGGAAGGCCACGGCTGAAGAGAAAGGGAAGCAAGATGTTGGTCGAGGGTGAGTGTTTGCATTGGACCATGCATCTGCAGAAGCTTCCACAGATGTGATTAAAGGTACCATCCTAGTCTTTGATTTTGAAGCATTAGTTTTAATAGATCTTGCTGCCACGCATTCATTCATATCACCTTTATTTGCATGTAAATTGTTTGAACATGTGAAACCTGTACCTTTAGGTAGGGTGTTGCTTATAAGCACTCCAGTGAGAGACAATGTAATAATCCAGTATGTATGTAATGGTTGTAAGTTAAAAGTAAGGAAAAGAATATGTTAGATAATCTTATTCTGTTAGACATGAAGGATTTTGATGTAATACTATGAATGGATTAGTTGGCTACAAACCATGCTGTTTTAGACTGTTATGCTAAGACAGTAATGTTTTCCACCCCTGACAAGTATGCTGTAAGATTTGAAAAGTAATGAAAGAAGTAGTAAATTATTTCCAAGGATGGCGATTTTACTAACAAATGTAATCATAATATGTTCAAGGTTTTATCGCCTATGTGGTTGATTTGGAAAAGGCGCACTCGAAATTAGCTGACATCCCAGTGGTTAGAGAATTCTCTGATGTCTTTCCGGATAAATTACCAACATTGCCACCAGACAGAGAGATGGAGTTCTGTATTGATTTGCTGCCTAGTACTGAACCAATATCCAAACCACTGTATAAAATGGCTCCAGTGGAATTGGATGAGCTAAAAAGACAGTCGCAAGAGTTATTGGATAAGGGGTTCATCAGGCCGAGTGTATCGTCTTGGGGAGCACCGATTTTGTTTGTGAAGAAGAAAGATGGAAGCCTCCAACTATGCATAGATTATCGATTACTGAACAAGGCTACCATCAAGAATAAGTATCCCCTTCCACTGATTGATGATCTATTGGATCAGTTGCAAAGAGTGCAGATCTTTTCTAAAATTGATCTGAGGTCTAATTATCATCAGTTGAGGATTCAGAGTGGAGATGTGCCCAAGATAGCATTTCGGACCCGTTATGGCCATTATGAGTTTCTACTTATGTCATTTGGGTTGATGAATGCTCCTGCAGGGTTTATGGCATTAATGAATGATGTGTTTAAGCCATACCTATCGTGGACACGACCCTCTATACCAGTCTGTGACCTTTACCTTACCACTTACAGTTGGGCTGTGAGTCAATATCCAATCCATATCTCATATAAATTCATTTAATTGAAGTAGAATAGAAACTGGACTTTTATAAATATGCGTAAACGTTTACATTAGTTTCTATTAACTATACATCTCTTTTGTACAAAATATCACTAGACTGTGCATTAATTTATAGTATACAAAATTTGTATTTTCATCACAAGTGTATACCTCCCTATACTGCTGGAGAACTGGAGAACACCTTAGCAGGGAAGACTGCAGTACTCACTACTGTGTAGTATCCGTGGAGGAGGAAATAAGGGCGTGAACATAACATGCTCAGTAAGGAAAATGTGCAAGCAGGTAGATAACTACACTATCTAAATGCTAAAATACATATATGTTAATTTTCCTTATAAAACAATATGCATTTCTTTAAATCAACTTCTATTAATGTGAAATCATTAATTCTCTAGATAGGTACATGCATATTCACATAATATCACACAACAGATCTTTTTCACACAGATCATCTTTCAAAACCACACAGGTTCACATAGCATAATCTATGTTCACACAGTTCATACATAGAAAGTGCTTTACAATTATCAGTTTAATATATTTGAGACATAATATATGGGTTATCACATATCCCTAGACATACAGCAAGGGAGGATATCTGTCACCTCACACAGTAGTGACAATGTGGTATCACTCAGATACATAAAGACTTATAGCCATAGTCGGATTTCAGACTACACAGATCAGGTGTCCGGGAACCCCACGCTTAGGGAGGCGGATCAACCATCCCATCAGCTCAACTCAACTCACGGCACATTGTACCCCATGGCTAAAGCTCACAGTACCTCGTGCTCCCGTGGATCCTTATCACCCATTTCCATTGTCTCAAAATCACGTGCGAGCAGGTCAGTGCCAGACACACAGCAATATACGACAGCTCTAGCACGGTTTATCCATCACACAACAATTTATAAACTCTCATGCGAGCAACTCAGTGTAAGACACACAGCATACCTGAGGCATCTAGCATGGTTTTACTCATCACACAGAAGTTCGGGAGACTACGTGCGAGCAACTCAATTGGAAGCACACAGCATATCTGAGGCATCGAGCACGGTTGTCCCATCACTTTAAATCGAGAGGATCACATGCGAGCATAATCAGAGCAAGATCACTAAGAAGTACTCTATGGCTCTAACAAGATTCCTAAATCTAGTGCAAACAGCTCGAGTGGAACACACATCATCACCTGAGGCATCGAGCACTTTTTAGCTATTCTCAAAAACACTTTAGAAATAATGTGCGAGTGGGGCTGGTCAATCTATCGTTGCCTCTCATGTTCTTGCACGTTTTCACACAGAAAAGAAATAAAAAGAGCTTCGTGTATAGTCATGAGTGAAAGGGCAAATCTCCCTTCAATCACGCCTTAAAACCATTTCACACAATAGTTAAACTGAGAGCCCGTCTATTGTTATTCTTTCTCAAAACATTTGCAAAACCTCTTTTCACAACAATCATAGAAGTCATGCAATCTCATACTATCGACTTATATTTATACGTAGTTTTCTATCTAGACATATCAATATCTATGTATTTATCGCATACATATGCATTCAACAGGCAAGAAAACGTACATATAGCTATCTCTTTAGCTCACATAAGTCCCTTACCTCGAATCACGCTTGAATCGTCTTCCTTAATTCCAATAGCTTGTGATTTGGTCTTGTCAACTCTGACTTTATCTCTAGGAGCTGTAAGTGTTCACAATTTTCATCAATATATTCTCATATACTTCATTCCACTTGCATGATATTTAGATCAATGCATTTTGGTCATTTATATCTCATTTGGCCTCTTTATACCATTATTGAACTTCATTCTTCCTTAAGTCCATTTCACTCATTTTATTTGTTTCACGGGAATCCATTAGACTCCTCGAGTCCATTGATTCCATACTGAACCGGCATCATTCCATTTCATTGAGGCATTTCATCAAACACCTCATATACTAAATTTCCACCATTATCCATTCTAGCTTATGGATTTCAGCAAACCATTTTACAAGCATCTATACATGCTTAATAACATCTATGCATGCTCAAATCATCCTCAATTCCAACAAATCCACATTTTGGCATATATAACCATTTTATAGGTCATGGAGAGTGTAGCATGTTCTAAGATGTTTCAATCATAAATCTATATACCAATCTACTCACACAATTATATAGATTAACATATATGAGATTGGAGTATTGAAATTTTACCAATCTCAACTTTTCTCCACTTTGCACAATTTAGGGGAAAACTCTTTTTCTCCCTCAATGGCTCAAATCAACCTCTAGCTTCCAACTATGTTGTTCTCTTCCTCTATAGGAACAACTTCACTCAAATAAGTTTCTCTCAAATCTCTATGGAAAGTGTTGAGAATCTTTAGAGAAGTTTTAGGTTAGTTTGATTCAAAAACGGAATGGGATGGTTATTTCTCGTGACAATGCAGTTCAGCAGGTCCTGTTTTATAGAAAATGCTTGGTAAGATCGATCTCCCTTGGTTAAGGATCGATCTTCCCCTATTTTTAGCCTTTTCGAATGCCATTTTTAAGCCTATGAGATCGATCTGTCGAAGCATGAAATTGATCTGCTCATTGCTATGAGATCAATCTGCTCTAAGTGATGAGATCGATCTTCTCTAGGCAGAGAGCTAAATAGATCGATCTGGCACAAGGATGAGATCGATGTGCTCTTGGCTGAGAGCTAAGGAAATCGATCTACTTGCATTAAGGATCAATCTCCTCATTCCAGAATGCTTCATTCTCTTCATTTTGGGGTAATGAGATCGATCTCCCTTGCTTTGAGATCGATCGCCTCTTGTTCTGCGGCACACTTAGCTGCATTTTTCCTAAAATTCCAAAGCTTTACGTGCATTTTATTGCTGCACTACTCATTTTACATTCTATTCACATTCATCACTTACAAAAGTCCATTTCTTCACATTCATACATGTTGAAACTTATATGTACATCACAAATTCATATTACAATGGTGTACATTGAATTTATGGACTTTACGTCACTCATGACTCACATTACATGTACATAGGAATTACTTATGAATTTATAAGGTTACAACCAAAAATACGGGCCTTACATTCCTCCCCTCCTTAAAAGAATTTGGTCCTCCAAATTAGAACCAAGTTACTCTTCAAAAAGTTGGGGGTACTTTTCTTGTATCAGGTTCTTTAACTCCCTAGTCGCTTCTTCTGAATTTTGACGCTACCAAAGAACCTTAACCAGCAGAATCGTCTATTCCATAACACTTTCTCTTTCCTATCCAGTATCCGGATCGATTTCTCTACATATGTCAAGTCATCTTTGAGCTCCAATGGCTCATACCGAATCACATGGGTTGGATCTGAATGGTACTTCTGAAACATCGATACGTGGAAGACGTTATGAATGCTTGCCAACTCTGATGGTAACGCAATTCTATAAGCCTTATCTCCCACTCGCTCCAGTATCTCAAATGGTCTGATATACCGAGGGCTCAACTTATCCTTCCTACCGAACCTCATAATCCCTTTCAACAGAGAAGCTTTCAAGAAAATCGAGTCACCCACAGTGAATGCTAATGGCCTGCGTCTTATGTCAGCATAGCTTTTCTGCCTACTCTGAGTTGTTCTCAATCTCTACATATCAACTGAACAACCTCAGAGGCTTGGTGTACCAAATCAGGAGCAACCATTTTCCTTTCACCCATTTCTTCCCAACCAATTGGGGATCGACACCTTCTACCGTAAAAGGCCTCATATGGTGCCATCCCGATACTCGAGTGGTAACTATTGTTGTATGCAAATTCGGCTAATGGTAGGTGATCATCCCAGGAGCCTTGAAAATCCATAACACTTGCTCTCAACATAACCTCTAACGTCTGGATGGTTCTCTCTGATTGGCCATTGATCTGAGCATGGAAAGCAATACTGAAACTCAATCGGGTTCCCATAGCTTCCTGAAATTATTCCTAAAAGGGAGAAGTGAAGCGGGAATCCTTATCCGATACGATCCTAAAAGCAAGAAGTGAAGCTGGAATCCCTATCCGATACGATGCTCACTAGTACACCATGTAACCTCACTATCTCCCGTACATACAACTCTGCTAAGCTACTCAAGGTATCTGTAGCTTTCATAGCTAGAAAGTGGGCGAATTTCATCAATCTGTCAACCACTACCCAAATAGCATCATGGCTCCTCTTAGTTCTCGGTAATCCCATGATGAAATCCATGGTGACATGCTCTCATTTCCAAATCGGTACTGGTAGAGGCTGCAATAACCATGCAGGCTTCTGATGCTCTACCTTCACTTGTTTGCATATCAGACATCTTGCCATAAATTTTGCGATATCTCTTTTCATTCCTGACCACCAATAAACTTTTTGGAGATTCTGGTACATTTTGTTACCTCCCGGATGCAATGTGTATCTCGATGAATGAGCTTCTGTCAAAATCAATCTCTTTAACTCTGGGTTATCGAGAATACAAATCCTGCTTCTAAACCTCAGTAGGCCATCATCACTCACAAAGAAATCGGCCACATCACCCCTTTGTATCTAACTTGCACGATCCTCACACAGTAGATTGGCATGCTGAGCCTGGCGTATCCGGTCAATCAAATCCGATTCCACTCGCAGGCTAGCTATCACATAGTCTCGATCAATATCAAGAGGGTCTATATCAAACCTGAAGTGAGCAAACTGCTCGAGCAGCTTATATTCTTTGACCATCATGTGCGATACCATTCCGAGGCTCTTTCTACTCAAGGCATCTGCCACAACATTAGCCTTTCCTAGATGGTACAGTATCTCGCACTCATAATCTTTCAGAGGCTCTATCCATCATCTCTGCCTCATATTCAATTCTTTCTATGAAAACAGATATCTGAGGCTCTTATGATCTGTATACACCTAAAATTTCTCACCGTATAAGCAGTGGTGCCATATTTTCAATGCAAATACTACGGCCGCCAACTCTAAGTCATGGGTCAAGTAGTTCCTCTCATGGTCCTTAAGCTGTCTCGATCTATAGGCTACTACCTTCCCATCTTGCATCAACACACAGCCCAGTCCCTGCCCCGAGACATCCGTATACACTATATAACCTCCTAAGCTGGTGGGTATGGTGAGAATAGGTGCGGTGGTCAGTATGTTCTTTAACTCGCAGAAACTTTTCTCACATTTATCATCCCACTCGAATACCACATTCTTTCGGGTGAGACGAGTTAACGGAGTAGCCAACTTAGAGAACCCCTCAATAAATCGTCAGTAATAACTTGCTAAACCCAAGAAACTTCGGATCTCTGTAACCGTCTTGGGTCTATCCCACTGTACCACAGCCTCTATCTTAGACGGATCAACTGATACATCGTCTCTCGAGATTACGTGACCCAAAAATGATATCTCATTCTGCCAGAAATCACACTTGTTGAGTTTAGCATACAACTCCTTATCTCGGAGGGTCTTTAACACTGTTCTCAAATGTTGTGCATGCTCTTCCCTTGACTTCGAGTACACTGTTCTCAAATGTTGTGCTGTCATCTATAAAGACGATCATGAATCTATCCAGGAATGGCTTGAATACGTCATTCATTAAGGCCATAAACGTTGCAGGAGCATTCGTCAACCCAAATGGCATAACAAAAGATTCATAATGGCCACAACGGGTCCAGAACGCTATCTTGGGTACATCTTCACTCTGAATCCTCAATTGATGATACTTAGACCTCATATCAATCTTCAAAAATACATGTGCTCCCTGCAACTGATCCAATAGATCATCAATCTGTGGAAGGGGGTATTTGTTCTTGATGGTAGCCTTGTTCAACAACCGATAGTCTATACACAATCGTAGACTCCTATCTTTCTTTTTTACAAACAGAACCGGTGCTCCCCAAGGTGATACACTCGGTCTGATAAACCCCTTGTCCAACAGCTCTTGCAATTGCTTCTTTAACTCCTCTAATTCCACTAGAGCCATTCAATACGGTGGTTTGGATATCAGTTCAGTTCCAGGCACCAAATCGATAAGAATTCCATCTCTCTATCTGGTAGCAATCTTGGTAATTCTTTCGGAAAGATATCAAGAAATTCTCTCACCACTGGGACATCAACCATATCCGGATACACCTTATCCAAATCAACCACATAGGCTATAAAACCTTCAACACATCACAATCACATTTGATTAGTAAAATCATCTGTCCTTGGACATAACTTACTACTTCTTTCATTACTTTGCAAAGCTTACAACATGCTTTCAGGGGTAGGAAACATTATTGTCTTAGCATAATAGTCTAAGATGACTTGGTTTGCAGCTAACCAATCCATCCCTAATATTACATCAAAGTCTTTCATGTTTAATAGAATGAGATTGGCTAACATCTCCTTTTCCCCTACTCTTAGCTTACAACTATAACAAACATACTCTGTCATTACATTCTCTCTAAGTGGAGTGCTTATAAGCAAAGTCCTTCCTAGAGGTACAGGTATTACATGTTCAATCAATTTACATGTGTAGGTGATATGAATGAATGCGTGGCACCAGGATCAATCAATGATAATGTTTTAAAATCAAAGACTAGGATGGTACCTTTAATCACATCCGCAGAAGTCTCTATAGAAGCCTGGTCCAAAGCAAACACTCGTCCACGACCAATAACTTGTTTCCCTTTCTCTTCAACTGTGGCTTTCCTCTTAGGTGTAGCTATTTCAACCGTAGTCTTCTCTGGCTCTTTACCCTTTGGTAGGGCTGTATCAATCAACTTTGAGCACTCTCGAGCTATGTGTCCTGGTTTACCACACCTATAGCAAGATCTCATCGATAATGGGCATGGTCTATCCCCATGGTATCTACCACATGTCCTACACTGCTCTATGGTAGGTCGAGGTCCACCAATCACTATGCCCTCGATGTTGGATGAACTGGAGGCTTCACAAGCCTCTCTCGTGTCTCCTCAATCTTAGGCCCCTTACCGAATAACCTTTGACCTTTTCGGAATCCTCTGTCATCAACTGACCTCTTCCGATCTCTACCTTTACCCTTACCACTCCTACTCAACTCTAAGGCATGCAACTCATAATCTTGCTCACATAGTTGAGCTCTAGTACTGCCTCATCATAAGTGGTAATATCCAATGGAGCTAGTCAAGCTCTGATGGAAGGTCACAGTCCCTCAAGGAATTTCTAAACCTTTCTATCCTCAAGGCTCATAATCAATGTATCATACCTGCCTAGGGATGTGAATCCAGACTCATACTCATCCACAATCCGGTTCCCCTGAGTCAATGTCATGAATTCCAAATGCATCTTTCTTCTATCAGTAGCTGGAATGTATTGCCTTCTGAAGGTATCCAAAAATATAGCCCACGTCACAACCGGGTAACGTACACCCAATATCGGTTGTGTAGCCATCCACCAATGTTTGGACTCATCCTCTAACACAAAAGTCGTAAAGGTGACCTTCTCGGTGTCGAAGCAATGGAAGAATCGATGGAGCTTCTCCATACTGCGTATTCAATGCTCAACGACACTTGGTTAGTCACCTTATTAAATGAAGGTGGTCTGAACTTATGGAACTCTCTGAGTCTACCCAGATCACAATCGTAAATTCCCACTCCACCAACCTGTTATAGAACTACAGGATCCTGAACCAGTGGGGGATTATCCTGAACTAGGGGAGGTGCAAGTATCTCTGCCTCTGCATCTCGAGGTCTCGGTGTAGGCTGTGTTGGCTCATCCCTCTCAGGTGCAGCAGCCTGACCAATAGGGTTTTCCTATCTACCCTCCATTTTGGCCATTACCTATGTAAACATCTCCATAACCATGTCTATACTGCGCTATACGAGCCTCAGTGGCCTCACTCAAATCCGGTGGATCTCTACGAGAACTAGACCCACTTCGTCTCTCGAGCTCATCTTTATGCCCTTGAGAGCATGAACTCTCTCCTCTACGTGTACGTCATCTATCAGACATCCTGCATACTCAAAATAAGTGTCTCAGTCACATTTACAGCTTAGTATACACATTTGCACCCTAATAATGCACAATACTTTGGGGATGTATAATTTTTCTAGATATGGATACTAACTCACATCAGACCAACTTAACTCTGATATCATTCTATCGTGGACACGACCCTCTATACCAGTCCGTGACCTTTACCTTACCACTTACCACTTACAGTTGGGCTATGAGTCAATATCCAATCCACATCTCCTATAAATTCATTTAATTAAAGTAGAATGGAAACTAGACTTTTATAAATATGCAGAAATGTTTACATCAGCCTCTATTAACTATACATCCCTTTCGTACAAAATATCACTAGACTGTGCATTAATTTATAGGATACAAAATTTTTCTTTTCATCACAAGTGTATACCACTCTATACTGCTGGAGAACTGGAGAACACCTTAGCAGGGAAGA
The DNA here is from genome assembly GCA_033439115.1 of Firmiana major. NCBI lineage: Eukaryota > Viridiplantae > Streptophyta > Magnoliopsida > Malvales > Malvaceae > Firmiana > Firmiana major. The sequence goes on from CM065909.1 coordinate 7,481,308, forward strand.
CTGCATTACTCACCACTGTGTAGTATTTATGGAGGAGGAAATAAGGGGGTGGGCATAACACGCCCAGTAAGGAAATTGTGCAAGCAGATAGATAACTACACTATCTACATGCTAAAATACATATATGTTCATTTTCCTTATAAAACAATATACATTTCTTTAAATCAACTTCCATCAATGCGAAATCATTATTTCGCTAGATGGGTATATGCATATTCACACAATATCACACAGCAGATCTTTTTCACTCAGATCATCTTTCAAAACCACACAGGTTCACATAGCATAATCTATGTTCACACAGTTCATACATAGAAAATGCTTTACACTTATCAATTCAATATATTTGAGACATAATATATGGATTATCACATATCCCCAGACACGCAGCAAGGGAGGACATCTGTCACCTCACACAGTAGTGACAATGTGGTATCACTCAGATACATAAAGACTTATGGCCATAGTCGGATTCCAGGCTACACTGATTAGGTGTGCGGGAGCCCTACGCTTAGGGAGGCGGATCAACCATCCCGTCAGCTCAACTCAACTCACGGCACATCGTACCCCATGGCTAAAGCTCACGGTATATCTTGCTCCCGTGGATCCTTATCACCCATTTCTATTGTCTCAAAATCAAGTGCGAGCAGGTCAGTGCCAAACACACAGCAGTACACGACGGCTCTAGCACGATTTATCCATCACACAACAATTCATAAACTCTCGTGCGAGCAACTCAGTGTAAGACACACAGCATACCTGAAGCATCTAGCATGGTCTTACTCATGACATAGAAGTTTAGGAGACTACGTACGAGCAACTCAGTGGGAAGCACACAGCATATCTGAGGCATCGTGCACAGTTGTCCCATCACTTTAAATCGAGAGGGCCACATACGAGCATAATCAGAGCAAGATCACTAAGAAGTACTCTATGGCTCCAACATGATTCCCAAATCTAGTGCGAGCAGCTCAAGTGGAACACATCATCACTCGAGGCATCGAGCACTCTTTAGCTTTTCTTAAAAACACTTTGGAAATAATCTACGAGTGGCACTGGTCAATCTACTGTTGCCTCTCATGCTCTAGTACATTTTCACACAGAAAAGAAATAAAAAGAGCTATGTGTATAGTCATGAGTGAGAGGGAAAATCTCCCTTCAATCACTCCTTAAAACCATTTCACACAATAGTTAAACCGGGAGCCCGTCTATTATTATTCTTTCTCAAAATATTTACAAAACCTCTTTTCACACCAATCATAGAAGTCGTGTAATCTCATACTATCAACTTACATTCATACGTAGTTTTCTATCTAGCCATATCAATATCTATGAATTTATCGCTTACATGTGCATTCAGCAGGCAAGAAAACATACGTATAGCTATCTATATAGCTCACATAAGTCCCTTACCTCGAATCACGCTTGAATTGTCTTCCTTGATTCCAATAACTTGTGATCTGGTCTTGTTAACTCTGACTTTATCTCCAGGAGTTGTAAGTGTTCACAATTTTCATCAGTATATTCTCATATACTTTATTCCACTTGCATGATATTTAGATCAATGCATTTTGGCTATTTATATCTCATTTGGCCTCTTTATACCATTATTGAACTTCATTCTTCCTTAAGTCCATTTCACTCATTTTATTTGTTTCTCGAGAATCCATTAGTCTCCTCGAGTCCATTGATTCCATATTGAAGTGGCATTTATCTCCCCATACCATAAATTTATCATTCCATTTCATTGAGGCATTTTATCGAACACCTCATATACTAAATTTCCACCATTATCCATTCTAGCTAATGGCTTTTAGCACACCATTTTACAAGCATCTATACATGCTTAATAACATCTATGCATGCTCAAATCATCCTTAAATCCATGCCTACTCAACAAATCCACATTTTGGCATATATAACCATTTTATAGGTCATGGAGAGTTTAGCATGTTTCAATCATAAATCTATATACCAATCTACTCACACAAGTATATAGATTAACATATATGAGATTGGAGTATTGAAATCTTACCAATCTTAACTTTTCTTCACTTTGTACAATTTGGGGGAAAACTCCTTTTCTCCTTCAATGGCTCAACTCAACCTCTAGCTTCCAACTATGTTGTTCTCTTCCTCTATAGGAATAACTTCACTCAAACAAGTTTCTCTCAAATCTCTATGGAAAGTGTTGAGAATCTTTAGAGAAGTTTTAGGTTAGTTTTATTCAAAAACGAAAGGGGATGGTTATTTCTCGTGAAAATACAGTTCAACTGGTCCTGTTTTATAGAAAATGCTTGGTGAGATCAATCTCCCTTAGTTAAGGATCGATCTTCCCTTATTTTTAGCCTTTTCAAATGCCATTTTTAAGCATATGAGATCGATCTATCGAAGCATGAAATCAATATGCTCATTGCTATGACATCAATCTACTCTAAGTGATGAGATCGATCTGGCACAAGGATGGGATCGATCTGCTCTTTGCCGAGAGCTAAGGAAATCGATCTGCTTGCCTTAAGGATCAATCTCCTCATTCTAGAATGCTTCATTCTCTTCATTTTGGGGTAATGAGATCGATCTCCCTTGCATTGAGATCAATCCCCTCTTGTTCTGCAGCACACTTACCTGTATTTTTCCCAAAATTCTAAAGCTTTACTTGCATTCTATTGCTGCACTACTCATTTTACATTCTATTCACATTCATCACTTAAAAAAAGTCTATTTCTTCACATTCATACATGTTGAAACTTGTGTGTACATCTCAAATTCATATTACAATGGTGTACATCGAATTTATGGACTTTACGTCACACATGACTCACATTACATATACATAGGTATTACTTACGAATTCATAAGGTTACAAACAAAAATACGAGCCTTACAATACCTGGATAGCTTCATGATTATCTTTATAAATGACATATTGGTGTACTCGAAGTCTAGAGAAGAGCATGAGCAGCACTAGAGAACAATGTTATAGACCCTCCGAGATCAGGAGTTGTATGCTAAACTTAATAAGTTTGATTTCTGGCTGAGTGAGATATCATTTTTGGGTCATGTGTCTCGAGAGATGGGGTGTCAGTGGATCCGTCCAACATAGAGGTTGTGGCACATTGGGAAAGACCCAAGATGGTTACAGAGATCTGCAGTTTTTAGATTTTATAGGTTATTATCGACGATTTGTTGAGGGATTCTCTAAATTGGCTGCTCCATTGACACGTCTCACTTGAAAGAATGTGGCATTTGATGTGAAATTAGTTTTTTCGAGTTAAAACATAGACTGACCACCGCACCTATTCTTACCATACCCACTAGCTCAGGAGGTTACTCAGTGTATACAGATGCCTCAGGATCGGGACTGGGCTGTGTGTTGATGTAGGACAGGAAGGTAGTCGCCTATGGATCCAGACAGCTTAAGGACCATGAGAGGAACTACCTGACCCATGATTCAAAATTGGCAGATGTGGTATTTGCATTAAAAATATGGTGCCACTAATTGTACAATGAGAAATTTTAGGTGTTTACAGATCATAAGAGCCTCAGATATCTATTTTCACAGAAAGAGTTGAATATGAGGCAGAGACGGTGGATAGAGCTTTTGAAAGATTATAATTATGAGATATTGTACCATCTGGGAAAGCCTAATGTTGTGGCTGATGCCCTTAGCAGAAAAAACCTCCGAATGGTATCGTACATGATGGTCCGAGAACATGAGCTGCTCAAGTAATTTACTCACCTCAGTCTAGATATAGACCCTCTTGATGTTGACAGTGACTGTGTGATAGCTAGCTTGCGAGTTAAACTGGATTTGATTGATCGGATACGACAGGCTCAGCATGCTGATTCACTGTGTGATGATCGTATAAGTCAGATTCAGAGGGGTGATGTAACCGATTTCTCAGTGAGTGATGATTGTCTACTAAGGTTTAGAAGCAGAATTTGCATTCCCGATGACCCAAAACTAAAGAGATTAATTTTGATGGAAGCTCATTCATAGAGATATACATTGTATCCGGGGAGTAACATGATGTATCAGAATCTTCGGAGAGTGTATTGGTGGTCAGAGATGAAGAGGGATATTGCATAGTATGTGGTGAAGTGTCTCATATGTCAGCAAGTGAAGGTAGATCATCAAAAGCCTGCAGGATTATTGTAACCTCTACCTATACCGACTTAGAAATGGGAGCATGTCACCATGGATTTCATTATGTCACATGATGCTATCTGGGTAGTGGTGGATATTTTGACGAAGTCCGCCCACTTTCTAGCCATGAAATCTAAAGATACTCTAAGTGTTTTGGCAGAGTCATACGTAAGGGAGATTGTGAGGCTACATGGTATTCCAGTAAGCATCGTATCAGATAGGGATTCCCATTTCACTTCCCACTTCTGGGAATATTTTCAGGAATCTATGGGAACTCAGTTAAGTTTCAGTACTACTTTCCATCCTTAGATCGATGGTCAGCCAAAGAGAACCATCCAGACTTGGAGGACATTTTGAGAGCGAGTGTTATGGATTTTAAAGGCTCTTGGAATGATAACCTACCATTAGTCGAATTTGCTTACAACAATAGTTATCACTCGAGTATCGATATGGCACCGTATGAGGCATTGTATGGTAAAAGGTGTCGTTCCCCTGTTGGTTAGGAAAAAGTAGGTGATAGAAAAGTTTTTACTCCTGACTTAGTGAAATAAGCCTCTGAGGATGTTCAACTGATATGTGAGAGATTGAGAACAGCTCAAAGTAGGCAGAAAAGTTACGCTGACACGAGACAGAGGCCACTAGAGTTCACTGTAAATGACTCGATATTCTTTAGAGTTTCTCCCTTGAAAGGGATTATGAGTTCGGTAAGAAGGGTAAGTTGATCCCTCGGTATATCGGGCCATTTGAGATACTGCAGCAAGTGGGAGATAAGGCCTACAGGCTAGTGTTGCCATCGGAGCTAACAGGCATTCATAACATTTTCCACGTATCGATGTTACAGAAGTACCATCCAGATCTGACCCATGTGATTCAGTATGAGCCATCAGAGCTCAAGGATGATCTGTCGTATATAAAGAGACTGATACAGATACTATATAGGAAGGAAAAGGTGTTAAAGAATAAGACAATTTTGTTTGTTAAGGTTCTTTGGCAACACCACAATTCAGAAGAGGCTACTTGAGAGTTAAAGAGCCTGATGCGGGAAAAGTACCCTCGCCTTTTTTAGGAATGACTTGGTTCTAATTTAGAAGACCAAATTTCTCAAAAGAGGGGAGGAATGTGAGGCCCGTAAATTTATATGTATCCTTTATGATTTCATGTTGTACACATAAGTTACGATATATACAAATCATAAGAATTGGATATTTTTATGCTCTAAGTGTGAATAGAATGCAAAATGAGTATTGAAGCAATTGAAAGTGAACTTTCCTTTGAATATTTGGGAAAATTGCAATGCAGATGAAGGCCAGATCGATCTTAGTTCAATGGGAGATCGATCTCATTGTCTAAAATTGCAGTGCCAAAGCATTCTGTAAAAGAGAGATCGATCCCTCATACAAGCAGATCCATCTCTAATTATTTCTGCCTAGCAAGGATCGATCTCTTCCCAAAGACAGATCAATCTTTACAGTCTTCTACCTGGTAAGGATCGATCCCATCCCATGAGCAGATCGATCCCATCTTATGAGCAGATCGATCCTACAGCCTACAAATTGAATACCAAGAGAGTTCAAACAAAGGGAAGATCGATCTCTCACCCTAGAGATCGATCTCATAATGCAATTCCTATAAAAACTCGATAACCGAGTCTTTTTCCATGAGACAACTGATACTCCTCCATTGAAACAAAGTAACCTAGTTTTCTCACTCTAAAAATCATCACCTTTCAATCAGATTTGAGAAAGATTACTTTGAACAAATTTGTTCCTTGTGAGGAGGAGAATAATATAGTCAAAAACTAAAAGCTAAAATTCTGGATTGAAAGAGCAAAAGGGGTTTTCCATAAAATTGGTAAAAAAGAGGAAAAGTCAACCTAGTTGAGATTTCAATGCACTAACTTTAAGTATGTTAATCTAGACAAGTATATAAGTTGATTGGTGTAAGTATTGTTGGCTGAAACATCCATGAACATGCTTAATCCTCCATGACCTAAAAGGGGTTTAGTGTGAGAAAGTGAGAGAAAGTTGATTTGGCATGGATTTGATGATGATTTAAAAATGTGGTGATGTTATTAAGCATGTATACATGATTCTAAGATAGTTTTGTAAAATTTGTATGTTGAAATAGATAATGAATGAAACTAGACATATGAGGTGCATGATGAAATGCCTTAGTGAAGGAAAGTGATGAACTTAAGGCATTGTGAGCTTAATACTGGCTCAATACGAATCAGTAAACTTGATAAGTCTAATAGATTCTCAAGAAATGAATTATATAATCGAAATAGACTTAAGAAAGAATAAGGTCCAACAAGATGTAATGAGGCCAAATGGGTGTAAATGGCCTAATGCATTGATTTCAATTTCATGCAAGTGAGAATAAAGTATATTAAAGTATATTGATATGATTAGTAAATGATTTCAGCTCCTGGAGATATAATTGGAGCCAATTAGACCGGATCACGAGCAGTGGGAATCAAAGGAAAGTGATTCGAGCGTGATTCGAGGTAAGAGATTTATGCGAGCTATTAGAGATAGCTATATGTATATTTCTTACCTTCTGTGTGCAAATGACTACTGTAGAGTAAATAGATATTTAAATATCTATGTGAAAATCAAACTATAAGAAGCTTAAATACATAAATTGCATGCCTTCAATGTCTTTATTGTGAAAAGATGTTTTGTAAGTGTTTTGAGAAAGAGAAATAATAGACTGGCTCAGATTTAACGATTACCATAAAACTGCATGTTTTATTAAGTAAAAAGTGTGTAACGAGTGAATGAAGGGAAATTGCCCTCTCACTCATTCTTTGAGATTTACCAAAGTGAATTCGGTCAGGGATACCATTTCCATCTTAATGGAGCCATCTATCGAATTTATGTGTGAACTTGTGCCAGAGCCAACATGGTAACAGTGAATTTGCCAGCTATGCTTGTACATCGTTTTAAAAAGATTTTAAGAAAAGCAAACAATGCTAAGTTGAGTGTAAACTATGTGATACATTTGAGAGATCGCATTGACATTGAAATTATTCTGAAGCCTTCGAGTATTGCTAAGTGTTCTTACTCTGACTATGCTTGCATGTAAATTTCAAGACTTAAAGTGATTTTAAGCGAAACCGTGCTAAAGGCCTCAGGTATTTCTATGTGATCTTACACTGAGTTGCTTGCACGTGGTATTATGAGCTTTATGTGTGATGAGACAAAACCATGCTAGAGGCCTCAGGTATTACTATGTGATCTTAAGCTGAGTTGCTCGCACGTGGTTTGATGAGCTTTTCGTATGATGAGACAAAACCGTGCTAGACGCCTCAGGTATTGCTATGTGATCTTACGCTGAGTTACTCGCACATGGTTTTATGAGCTTTCTGTGTAATGAGACAAAACCGTGCTAGAGGCCTCAGGTATTGCTACGTGATCTTACGCTGGGTTGCTCGCTCGAGGTTTTATGATTTTTGTTGTGTGATGATTAAAACCGTGCTAGAGTCGTCGTGTATTGTTAGGTGATCTTGCACAGACCTGCTCGTACGTGATTTTGAGACAATGGAAATGGATGATAGTAATATATGAGGATCCACAAGAGCACGCTGTACCGTGAGCGTTAGCCACAAAGTACGATGTGTCGTGATATCTTTATGATTCTTAGTGAGCTGAAGGGATGGTTAATCCGCCTCCCCAAGCATGGCATTCTCGTACACCTGATTAGTGATTGCTTGGAATCCAAACTATGGCCATATGTCTCTTTTTCTGTGTGGTATGACATTATATCCCTACTGTGTGATGTGACATATGTCCCCTACTATGTGATACTGGATGATATGATATCCTATCCTATGTCTCATGTATATTGATTTGCTAAGTGGAAAGCATTTTCTAAGAGTATGTTCTGTGATTTTGTGTGATTTTGAAATGAGTAAGCTGCTGCGTGATTTGAAAAGAATATGCATATACTCATCTAGCAAATTAATGGTTTCGCATCGATGGAAGATGTTTTAAAAGAATACATATGTTTTATCAGGAAAATAAATGTACTTATTTTAAGCATTGTAGATAGTGTAGTTATCTACCTACTTTCATATTTTCCTTACTGAGCATGTTAGCTCACCCCCCTTTTTCCTCCCTACAGATTCTACACAGTAGTGAGTTTACTGCAGTTACTCCTGCTACCGTGTTCTCCAGTTCCCCGACAATGCAGAGGTATATACTTATAAGAAATTTTGTATCTGTAAAATAGTGCACAATAAAGCTATCTTTTGTACGAAAAATGGATGTATATAAATAGAGACCGATGTAATGCTTCCGCATATATATATATATATAAGTAGAGTTTTTATTTCATTCAATGAGATTGAATTATAAAATGGATGAGACGTGGATATGGATGTTGACTCACAACTCAACTGTTGGTAGTAAAGTAAGTCGAGAAAGAGGGTCGTGACAGAGGTGGTATCAAAGCGCAGTTGGTCTGATGTGAGTCAGTATCCATGTTAGGAAATTATACATCCTTAAAGTATTGTACATTATTTGGATATCATTGTGTATACTAAGCTGAAAATGTGATTGAGGCACTTGTTATTTAGTTTGCAGGATGTCAGATAGACGATGCACTCGTAGAGGAGAGAGTTCACGCTCTCAAGGGTATAGAGATGAGACCGAGAGGCCCAGTGGGTCTAGTTTTAGTAGAGATCCACCCGGTCTTACTGATGCTGTTGAGGCACGTATAACGCAATTACAGCGTAGTATAGACACTGTTATGGAGATGTTTACATAGGTAATGGCCAGATTTGAGGGTAGGCAGGAGAACCATACTAGTCAGGCTGCTACACATGAGAGATATGAGCCTGCACAACCCTGCACCGAGACCTCAGGCTGTAGAGGAAGAGATTCCTGTACCCCCTCTAGTTCAAGATATTCCTCCACCAATTCAGGATCTTGTAGTTCCACAACATGTTATGGTGAAGGAGTTTATGACTTTTATTTGGACAGATTGAGAGAGTTCAGGAAGTTTAGACCACCTGCACTTAGTGGGGTGAAGAACCCAATGTTAACGGAGCATTGGATTCATAGTATGGAGAAGCCCTACAGATTTTTTTTCATTGCTCTACCACAGAGAAGGTCACATTTGCGGCTTTTGCATTAGAGGGTGAAGCCGAACATTGGTGGATGGCCACACAGCCGATTTTAAGTGCACGTCACTCGGTTGTGACTTGGGATACATTTTTGGATGCCTTTAGAAGGTAGTACATTCCAGCCACTGCTTAGAGGAAGATGCAGATGGAATTTATGACTTTAACTCAAAGGACCCAGATAGTTGATGAGTATGAGTTTGGATTTACATCTTTGGCCAGATATGACACGGTCACCATAAGCCTTGAGGACAGAAAGGTTCAGAAATTTATTGAGGGGTTGAGACCTTCGATCAGAGCTCGATTAGCTCCATTAGACATTACCACTTATGATGAGACAGTACATAGAGCTCTGCCATGTGAGCAAGATTATAAGTTGCATGCCTCATAGTTAGGCAAGAGTGGTAAAGGTAAAGTAGAGACCGAAAGAGGTCAGTTGATGATAGAGGATTCAGAAAGGGCCAAAGGTTATTTGGTAAAGGGCTAAAGATTGAGGAGGTACGAGAGAGGCCTACGAAGCCTCCAGTGTATCCAGCTTTACCTCCAGCATCAATGGGTATAGTTATTGGCGAACCCTGACCTACCACCGAGCAATGCAAAATGTGTGGTAGATATCATGGGAGTAGGCCATGCCATTTGATGATGAGTTCATGTTATAGATGCGACAAACCAGGGCACATAGCTTGTGAATGCTTGGAGTTGGTTTATACAACCCCACAGAAGGGAAAAGAGCCAGAGAATGCTACAGTTAAGACACCTACTCCTAAGAGGAAAGCCACGGCTGAAGAGAAAGGGAAGTAAGATATTGGTCAAGGGCGGGTGTTTGTATTGGACCAGGCATCTATAGAAACTTCCACGGATGTGATTAAAGGTACCATCCTAGTCTTTGATTTTGAAGCATTAGTGTTAATAGATCCTGGTACCACACATTCATTCATATCACCTTCATTTGCATGTAAATTGTTTGAACATGTGAAACTTGTACCTTTAGGTAGGGTGTTGCTTATACGCACTCTAATGAGAGACAATGTAATGACCGAGTATTATGTAATGGTTGTAAGTTAAAAATAGAGGAAAATGATATGTTAGCCAATCTTATTCTGTTAGACATTAAGGATTTTGATGTAATACTAGGAATGGATTAGTTAGCTGTAAACCATGCTGTTTTAGACTGTTATGCTAAGACAGTAATGTTTTCCATCCCTGACAAGTAGGTTGTAAGATTTGAAAAGTAATGAAAGAAGTAGTAAATTATCTCCAAGGATGGACGATTTTACTAACAAGTGTAATCATAATATGTTGAAGGTTTTATCGCCTATGTGGTTGATTTGGAAAAGGCGCAGTCAGAATTAGCTGATATCCCAGTGGTTAGAGAATTCCCTGATGTCTTTTTGGATGAATTATCAAGATTGCCACCAAACAGAGAGATAGAGTTCTGTATTGATTTGGTGCTTAGTACTGAACCAATATCCAAACCACCATATAAAATGGCTCTAGTGGAATTGGATGAGCTAAAGAGACAGTCACAAGAGTTATTGGATAAGGCGTTCATGAGGCCGAGTGTGTCACCTTGGGGAACACTAGTTCTATTTGTGAAGAAGAAAGATGGAAGCCTCCGACTATGCATAGATTATCGATTGTTGAACAAGGCTACCATCAAGAATAAGTATCCCCTTCCGCGGATTGATGATCTATTTGTAAGACCCGTATTTTCTTATGTAATCCTTATGATTCTTTAAGTGTACACTTGTTTATGTAATATGAATCATAAGTGATGTAAGGTCCGTAGAAATGGACCTTTTGAAGTGATAAATGTGGATCGAATGCAAAATGAGTATTGAGGTAAATTGGTATGAAGTAGCTTTGAGAATTGGGATGAAATTCGACTAAGTATGCAGCAGGGCAAGGGGAGATCGATCTCTCCTTCACGCCAGATAGATCTTAGTAAGCCACTGCCAAGCAAGGATCGATCTGATCCTCAAGCAGACCGATCTCCTTATGCCTCAGTCAGAAGCAGATCGATCTCATTCCCCTACCAGATCGATCTGTAAAGCTCTCGGCCTGGCTAAGATCGATCATGTTCTTCGACTGATCGATCTCTCATGCCTAAAAATTGAATGCAGAAAGGCTAAAAGCAGCAACAGATCGATCCCTCACTTATGGAGATCGATCTTATCAAGCAATTTCTATAAAAATAGGCCTGCTGAACTATATTTCACGAGAACAACATCAAACCTTTCCATTTTTGAAGCAAAGCGACCTAGTTTTCCTCTCTAAAGTATCAACACTTTCCATTGAGATTGGAGAGAAGTTTATTACATCAAAGTTATTCATAGAGTGGATAAGAACAACATAGTTAGGAACGAGAGATAGAATCACTGAATCAAAGGAGAAAAGGATTTTTTCCTCAAAGTTGTGAAAAATGAGAAAAGCTAAGATTGCTCCAGAGGATATAATTAAAGTCGATAGGACAATCACGAGAAGTGGGAATCGAAGGAAAGTGATTCAAGCGTGATTCAAGGTAAGGGACCTATGCAAGCTATTAGAGATAGCTATACGTATGTTTTCTTACCTGCTGTGTACGAATGCATGCGATACGTATATAGATATTGGTATATTTAGGTGAAAACTACATATGAGAATAAGTCTATAAGTATGAGTTGCATGACTTCTATGATTGTTGTGAAAAGAGGTTTTGCAAACATTTTGAAAAAGAATAATAATAGACGGGCTCTCGGCTTAACCATTTGCATGAAATGCTTTTAATGAGTTATTGAAGGGAGATTTTCCCTCTCACTCATGACTATATATGAAGCCCCTTTATTTTTTTCTGTGTGAAATCGTGCTAGAGCCTGAGTGGCAACGATAGATTGACCAGCCCTGCTCACACGTTATTTTCAAAGGGATTTTTGAGGAAAACAAAGTGCTCGATGCCAATGGTGATGTTGTGTTCCACTCGAGATGCTCACACTAGATTTTTGGGAATCATGTTGGAGCCTTTGAGTATTGCTATGTGTCTTGTTCTGACTATGCTTGCATGTAATTTCCTAGTAATATCGTGCTCGATGCCTCAGGTATGCTGTGTGTCTTACGCTGAGTTGCTCGCACAATATTTTCATGATTATGTTGTGTGTTGAGTAAAACCGTGTTAGAGCTGTCATGTATTGTTGTGTGTCTTGCATTGACCTGCTCACACGTGGTTTATGAATGTGATGTGATGAGTACAAAAATCGTGCTAGAGCCTTCATGTACTGCTGTGTGTCTTGCACTGACCTGCTCACACGAGATTTTGAGACAAGGGAAATGGGTGATAAGGATCCACGTGAGCAGATGTACCGTGAGCGTTAGCCATGGGGTACGATGTGCCGTGATTTGAGTATGAACTGAAGGGATGGTTGATCCGCCTCCCTAAGCGTAGGGTTCCCACACACCTAATCAGTGTTGCCTGGAATCCGACTATAGCCATAAGTCTGATATTTATCTGTGTGATACGACATTTTCACTATTGTGTGAGGTGATATGTGTCTCCCCTACTGTGTGTCTGGGGATATGATAACCCATGATTTATGTCTCAATATATATTGATTTGCTAAATGTAAAGCATTTTCTAAGTATGAACTGTGTGAGTAGATTATGCTGCGTGAAGCTATGTGATTTTGTGTGAATATGCATATACCTATCTAGCAAATTAACGGTTTCGCATTGATGGAAGTTGTTTTGAAGAGAATGCATATGTTTTATAAGGAAAATGCATATATATGTATTTTAAGCATGTATGTATTTTAAGCATGTAGATAGTGTAGTTATCTACCTGCTTTCATATTTTCCTTACTGAGCGTGTTAGCTCACCCCCCTTTATTTCCTCCTCCAGAGATACTATGCAGTAGTGAGTACACTGCAGTCATCCCTGCTATCGTGTTTCTTCAGTCATCCAGCAGTATAGAGATGTATACACTTGAGATGAAAATTTTGTATCCTATAAATTAATGCACAACAAAGTTGTATTTTGTATTTTGGGGGATGTATATAATGGAAATTGATGTAAATGCTTCCATTCATATATATAAAAGTCCAGTTTCTATTTTACTTCGCTTGTATAACTTCATTAAACTATAAATGGATGAGATATGGATTGGATGTTGACTCACAGCCCAACTGTAAGTGGTAAGGTAAAGGTCACGGATTGGGAGAGAGGGTCGTGACAGAATTAATGGTATCAGAGCTAAGTTGGTCTGATATGAGTCAGTATCCATAATGGCAATGGTAGATTGACCATCCCTGCTTGTATGTTATTTTCAAAGGGATTTTGGAGAAAAACAAAAAAGTGTTCGATGCCTCGGGTGATGCTGTGTGTTCCTCTCGAGATGCTCGCACTAGATTTTTAGGAATCATGCTGGAGCCTTCGAGTATTGTTGTGTGTCTTGCTCTGCCTGGAATCCTATTATGGCCATAAGTCCGATATTTATCTGTCTGATACCACATTTTCACTACTGTGTGAGGTGATATATGCCTCCCCTGCTGTGTGTCTGGGGATATGATAACCCATGATTTATGTCTCAATATATATTGATTTGCTAAATGTAAAACATTTTCTAAGTATAAACTGTATGAGTAGATTATGTTGTGTGAAGCTTTGTGATTCTGTGTGAGTATGCATATACCCATCTAGCCTATTAACAGTTTCGCATTGATGGAAGTTGTTTTGAAGAGAATGCATATGTTTTATAAGGAAATGCATATATATGTATTTTAAGCATGTAGATAGTGTAGTTATCTACCTACTTTCATATTTTCTTACTGAGCGTGTTAGCTCACCCCCCCTTATTTCCTCCTCCACAGATACTATGCAGTAGTGAGTACACTGCAGTCGTCCCTTCTATCGTGTCGCTTCAGTCATCTAGTAGTATAGAGAGATATACACATGAGATGAAAATTTTGTATCTTGTAGCACAACAAAGTTGTATTTTGTATTTTGTGGGATGTATATAATGGAAACTGATGTAAACGAGTCCGTACATATATATAAAAGTCCAGTTTCTATTTTACTTCATTTGTATAACTTCATTAAAATATAAATGGATGAGATATGGATTGGATGTTAACTCATAGCCCAACTGTAAGTGGTAAGGTAAAGGTAACGGACTAGGAGAGAGGGTCGTGACACTATTGGACCAATTGCAGGGAGCGCAGATCTTTTCTAAAATTGATCTGAGGTCTGGGTATCAGCAGTTGAGGATTCGGAGTGGAGATGTGCCCAAGACAGCGTTACGAACTCGTTATGGCCATTATGAGTTTCTGGTTATGCCATTTGGGTTGATGAATGCTCCTGCTGCGTTTATGGCATTAATGAATGATGTATTTAAGTCTATGAGAACAGAGAATTCTGTATACCCTAGTTATGAGAATTGTAATTTAGTATATGTAATTATGATGTATTAATGTACACACAAGTTTTAAATATGATGAAGTATAAGAAGATGAGGTTTTTAACTCTTGAATGTGTATAGGTTGAAATGTGGATTATAGGGTAGATTTTGAGAAGTTTTACATTGAGTTTTCTACAAATTGATGCAGTAACAGTACAATCTATGAAGGCCAGATCGATCTCCAAGGATGAGAGATCGATCTTATGGCTCCAAAATGTAGAAAATGTGCAAGAACTAATAGGCAGATCGATCTCATAGGCAAGCAGATCGATCTCAAAATGTTTCTGTAAAGAGAAGATTGGTCTCCTCAAGGAGTAGATCAATCTCATGAAGCATTCTGTAAACAGAAGATCGATCTCCTCAAGGAGCAGATCGATCTCATGAAATAATTAAGAGATCGATCTCAGCCCACGGCAGATCGATCTCCTAGGCATAAAATTGCCCCAAAACGCTCCCAAATTCAAAGAGAGATCAATCTCATTAAGGACCAGATCGATCTCCTACCTTCTGCCTATATAAGTACCCTTTGTTTTTATAGAAATCAATCTCTCTCTCTCCCCAAATTGCCATTTTTGAAAACCTAGCTTTCTCTCTCCTCTAAAACCCCCATTTTCGTCTGAATCTCAGGCAGAGGCAAGAAGGAAGGTTGTTCCTCACCCAAAGGGGAACAACATACTTGGAAAACGAAGGACGAATCGAATCGAGGTGTGAATAGAGCTCTCCAGAAGTTTTTGGTAAAATTTCTAAGCTTTAATCTTTGATATTGAGGTGATTTTGGTGATTTTGACTATGGGTGTTGTGATAAAATAGCTAGGAAATGATTAGAGTTGATGAAATTGTGATTTTGTTGGAGTGATGGTGATATTATACAATTTGTGGTAATTTTGGGATTTTGGCTATAAATTGAAATTGAGGCAATGAGGTGATTTTGGCATGGATATTATGCATGAAAAATGTAGGATTTGAAATGTAATGGATGAGAATATAGATTATTATAGGAATGTGAGAAAAAAATGAGGTTTGTAGTATTTAATGAAAATATGAGCAAATATGTGCTCGATGATGTGAGTGAAATGAATTATTGATGTTTTAGCATCGTTTGGACAGCTAGAGAGTTCCAGAGAGGAATACGAGGCTAGTCCGTCGGTTGGGGGAACGATTGCACTATACGAGGTGCAACGAGGTAGGGAAAAACTTAAACTCATTTGTGTATGCAATTTTGTTGATGATATTGTAGCATGAAATGTGATTTGAGAAAACAAGCATGTTTTTATGAGTTAAGAATGAGTTATTGCACACGATTTTATAGCCGGTTAGGGCTCAATTTTTATGAGTTGTAACTAAATGTGAAATTTTTTTACAACCGTTTTGAGTTTAAAAGTGAAAAGTGATTCGGGCTCTACGTTAAGGCATACTGAGATTTGAGAAATGTGTGTGTGGTTTTGTCGGTTTGAGCTCGATTTTGACATGTTTTGTGTTGAGTACAAAACGGTTTTGAGATGAGTTTTATGAGAAAAACCATTATGAGCACTACGTGAAGGCAAAACGATTTTATTTGATAATGGCTATTACTGAAACTTAGGCGTGTCATGTTGAATACACATCGGGCTTTGCTCTTGTAGCATGTAAGGTCGGGTCGTGCTCTAGTAGCACGTAAGATCGACTCCTTCGTTCTAGTAACGTGAGATGACCCCGGTACGTGGTAGCGATGGGTGGCATTGCTCTGATAGCATGTAAGACCGGGTCGTGCTTTTATAGCATGTAAGACCGACGGCTGTACGACTCTGATCAAGTCTACAGCGAACCATGGCCATGGGTGTATTATTGTCGACAAAATCCCTCGATTGGGGATGTTCGCCTAGGGGACGAGTTCAATCGTTTTGATATGCCATGACAAGTTTTTATATGAGCTTTATTTGCCTAGTCTCGTTTTACACTTAAGATTGTGTTTGGTGGCAGCACCACGTGCATTACTGTTGCAATGATTTTCATCACGTTTTATGAGAAAAGTCATTATCGCATCCTGTTTTCTACATGCTTGTAACTATGGTTTTGTACTGAGCTATTTATTATCATGTTTTTGCATGACCTTTGAGAAATAAGTTGAGATGGTGTTTTAATTATTCCTGCTACACTTTCCTACTGAGTTTATTGAGTTTCAACTGTGAGATAAAATGATTATGCTGTGCAAATCATTATTTTGTTAATGAATCCCTTACCCCCTTATTGAGCGATTTGGAAGCTCACCCTGTTTTATCTCCACCTAGATTTCTTCAAGTGAAGAGAGTTTTCCTGCGACGTACGGAGTAGTGGCTAGTGGAGGACTTGAGCTCCAGGCCACATATTGTACTTGAGGTATATTTTAATATTCCATGTACCCAGACTAATATTAGATTTACAGACACTTGATGAACAGTGATGTATGGGATGTATTAGGATTTATTTATTCGAAACTGAGGAATGTATATGGTGTGATATATAAATTAGATGATGAGATCCTGAGGTTAAAGTTTTATAACTTATATATATATATATATATGATGATACATGACACTGCACAGGAATGCACCTAGAATTGTGAAATGATGTAAAGAAATTTTAAATTTGCCCTATTTTTCGCGCTTCCGAGGCGTCACAAAGTCATACCTAGACAGCTTTGTGATTGTCTTTATAGATGACATATTAGTGTACTCGAAGTCCAGAAAAGAGCACGTGCAACACTTGAGAACAGTGTTACAGACCCTCCGAGATCAGGAGTTGTATGCTAAACTCAATGAATGTGATTTCTGGCTGAGTGAGATATTGTTTTTGGGTCATGTAGTCTCGAAAGACGGGGTGTCAGTGGATCCATCCAAGATAGAGGCTGTGGTACATTGGGAAAGACCCAAGACGATTACAGATATCCACAGTTTTTTGGGTTTAGCAGGTTATTATCGACGGTTTGTCGAGGGATTCTCTAAATAGCTCCATTGACATGTCTCACTCGAAAGAATGTGGCATTTGAGTGGGATGACAAATATGAATGTAGTTTTTGTGAGTTGAAACATAGAATGACCACCACACCTATTCTCACTATACCCACCAGATCAAGAGGTTACTCAGTGCATACAGATGCCTCGGGACAAGGACTAGGTTGTGTGTTGATGCAGGACGGGAAGGTTATCACTTATGGATCCAAATAGCTTAAGGACCATGAGAGGAACTACTCGACCCATGATTTAGAATTGGCAACCATGGTATTTTCATTAAAAATATGGTGCCACTACTTGTACGGTGAGAAATTTCAGGTGTTTATAGATCATAAGAGCCTCAGAAATCTATTTTCACATAAATAGTTGAATATGAGGCAAGACGATGGATAGAGCTTCTGAAAGATTATGATTGCGAGATATTATACCATCCGGGAAAGGCTAATGTTGTGGTTGATGCCTTGAGCAGAAAAAGCCTAGGAATGGTATCGTACATGATGGTCAGGGAACATGAGCTGCTCGAGTAGTTTGCTCATCTCAGTCTGGATATAGACCCTTTTAATGTTGACAGTGACTATGTGATAGCTAGCCTGCGAGTGGAACCAGATTTGATTGACCGAATATGACAGGCTCAGCATGCCAATCCGCTGTGTGATGATCGTCCAAGTCAAATTTAGAGGGGTGATGTAACCGATTTCTCAGTGAGTGATGATGGTCTACTAAGGTTTAAAAGCAGGATTTGCATTCCCGATGACCCAAAACTAAAGAGATTGATTTTGACAGAAGCTTATTCATTGAGATATACATTGCATTCAGGGAGTAACAAGATATATCAGAATCTCCGGAGAGTGTATTAGTGGTCAGGGATGAAGAGGGATATTGCAGAGTATGTGGCGAAGTGTCTCGTATGTCAGCAAGTGAAGGTAGAGCATCAAAAGCCTGCAGGATTCTTGCAGCCTCTACCTATACCGACTTGGAAATGAGAGCATGTCACCATGGATTTCATCATGGGATTGCCAAGAACTAGGAAGAACCATGATGCTATCTGGGTAGTGGTGGATAGATTGACAAAGCCCGCCCACTTTCTAGCCATGAAATCTACAAATACTCTGAGTGCTTTGGCAGAGTTATATGTACGGGAGATTATGACGCTACATGGTATTCCAGTGAGCATCATATCGGATAGGGATTCCCGTTTCACTTCCCACTACTGGGAACATTTTCAGGAAGATATGGGAACCCAGTTAAGTTTCAGTACCGCTTTCCATCGTCAGACTGATAGTCAGTCAAAGAGAACCATCCAGAAGCTAGAGGACATGCTGAGAACGAGTGTTATGGATTTTGAAGGCTCCTGGGATGATCACCTACCATTAGCTGAATTTGCTTATAATAACAGTTATCACTTGAGTATCAAGATGGTACCATATGAGGCATTGTATGGTAGAAGGTGTCGTACCCCTATTGCTTGGGAAGAAGTGGGTGATAGAAAAGTTTTTGCTCCCAACTTAGTGAAACAAGCCTCTGAAGATGTTCAGTTGATATGTGAGAGATTGAGAATAACTCAGAGTAGGCAGAAAAGCTATGCTGACACGGGAAGGAGGCTATTAGAGTTTACTGTAGGTGACACAGTATTCTTGAGAGTTTCTCCCTCGAAAGGGATTATGAGGTTCGGTAAGAAGGGTAAGTTGAGCCCTCGGTATATCGGATCATTTAAGATACTGGAGCGAGTGGGAGATAAGGCCTACAGGCTAGCATTGCAACCAAAGCTAGCAGGCATTCATAACGTTTTCCATGTATCGATGCTTCGGAAGTACCATCCAGATCTGACCCATATGATTCAAGATGAGCCATTGGAGCTCAAGGATGATCTGTAGTATATAGAGAAACCGATTCATATATTGGATAGGAAGGAAAATGTGTAACGGAACATGACGATTCCGCTTGTTAAGGTTCTCTGGCAACATCATAATTCAGAAGAGGCTACTTGGGAGTTAGAGAGCCTAATGCGGGAAAAGTACCCTCGACTTTTTAAGGAATGACTTGGTTCTAATTTGGAGGACCAAACTTCTCGAATGAGGGGAGGAATGTAAGGCCCGTAAATTTGTGTGTCTCCTTTACGATTTCATGTTGTACACATAAGTTACGATATATATGAATCATAATAATTGGATATTTTTAAGCTCTAAGTGTGAATAGAATCCAAAATGAGTATTGAAGCAATAGAATGTGAACTTTCCTTTGAATTTCTGGGAAAATTGCAGCTGGAATGCCGCAGATGAAGGCCAGATTGATCTTAGTTCAAGGGGAGATCCATCTCATTGTCTCAAATTGTAGTGCCAAAGCATTCTGTAAAAGGGAGATCGATCCCTCATACAAGCAGATCGATCTCTAATTGCTTCTACCTAGCAAGGATCGATCTCTTCCCAAAGACAGATCAATCTCTAAAGTCTTCTGCCTGGCAAGGATCGATCCCATCCCATGAGCAGATCGATCTCATCTTATGAGCAGATCAATACTACAGCCTACAAACGAAATACTGAGAGAGTTCAAGCAAAGGGAAGATCAATCTCTCACCCTAGAAGATCGATCTCATAATGCAATTCCTATAAACCCGACAACTGAGTCTTCTTCCACGAGACAGCTGATACTCCTCCATTGAAATAAAGTAACCAAGTTTTCTCACTTTAAAAATCATCATCTTTCAATCAGATTTGAGAAAGATTACTTTGAGCAATGTTATTCCTTGTGAGGAGGAGAAAAATATAGTCAAAAACTAGAAGCTAAAATTCTAGATTGAAAGAGAAAAAGGGGTTATCCCCCAAATTGGACAAAAAGAGGAAAAGTCAACCTAGGTGAGACTTCAATACACCAACTTCAAGTATGTTAATCTAGACAATTGTATGAGTTGATTGGTGTAAGTATTATTGGCTGAAACATCCATGAACATGCTTAATCCTCCATGACCTAAAAGGGGTTTAGTGTGAGAAAGTGAGAAACAGTTGATTTGGCATGGATTTGATGATGATTTAAACATGTGGTGATGTTATTAAGCATGTATACATGATTCTAAGATAGTTCTGTAAAAGCCATATGTTGAAATAGATGATGAATGAAAGTAGACATATGAGGTGCATAATGCAATGCCTTAGTGAAGGAAAGCGATGAATTTAAGGTATTGTGAGCTTAATACCGGCTCAATACGAATCAGTAGACTTGATAAGTCTAATAGATTCTTGAGAAATGAATTGTATAATCGAAATGGACTTAAGAGAGAATAAGGTCTAATAAGATGTAATGAGGCCAAATGGGTGTAAATGGGCCTAATGCATTGATTTCAATTTCATGCAAGTGAGAATAAAGTATATTAGAGTATACTGATGTGATTAGTAAATGATTTCAGCTCCTAGAGATATAATTGGTGCCAATTAGACCAGATCACGAGCAGTGGGAATCAAAGAAACGTGATTCGAGCGTGATTCGAGGTAAGGGATTTATGCGAGCTATTAGAGATAGCTATACGTATATTTCTTACCTTCTGTGTGCAAATAACGACTATAGAGTAAATAGATATTTGAATATCTACGTAAAAATCAAACTATAAGAAGAAGCTTATATACATAAATTGGATGCCTTCAATGTCTTTCTTGTGAAAAGATGTTTTGTAAGTGTTTTGAGAAAGAGTAATAATAGACTGGCTCCGATTTAACGATTACCATAAAACTACATGTTTTATTAAGCAAAAAACGTGTAACAAGTGAATGAAGGGAAATTGCCCTCTCACTCATACTTTGTGATTTACTGAAGTGAATTCGGTTAGGGATACCGTTTCTATCTGAATGGAGCCATCTATCGAATTTATGTGTGAAATTGTGCCAGAGCCAACATGGTAACAATGAATTTACCAGCTATGCTCGCACATCATTTTAAAAAGATTTTGAGAAAAGCAAACGGTGCTAGAGTTGAGTGTAAACTGTGTGATACATTCGAGAGCTCGCACTCGACTTTGAAATCATGTTGGAGCCTTCGAGTATTGCTAACTGTTCTTACTCTGACTATGCTTGCATGTAAAGATCAAGACTTAAAGTGATTTTAAGCGAAACCGTGATAGAGGCCTCAGGTATTGCTATGTGATCTTACGCTGAGTTGCTCGCACATGATTTAATGAGGTTTCTGTGTGATGAGGTAAAACCGTGCTAGAGGCCTCAGGTATTGCTATGTGATCTTACGCTGAGTTGCTCGCATGTGGTTTCATGAGCTTTCTGTGTGATGAGACAAAATTGTGCTAGAGGCCTTAGGTATTGCTATGTGATCTTACGCTGAGTTGCTCATACGAGGTTTTATGCTTTTTGCTATGTGATGAGTAAAACCGTGCTAGAGCCGTCATGTATTGCTGGGTGATCTTGCATAGACCTGCTCGCACGTGATTTTGAGACAATGGAAATGGGTTATAGTAATATATGACGATCCACAGGAGAACGCTGTACTGTGAGCATTAGCCACGGAGTACGATGTGGCATGATATCATTCCTAATGAGCTAAAGGGATGGTTGATTCGCCTCCCCAAGCATGGGATTCCTGCACACCTAATCAGTGATTGCTTGGAGTCCAAACTATGGCCATATGTCATTTTTTCTGTGTGATATGAAATTATGTCCCTACTGTGTGATGTGACATATATCCCCTGCTATGTAATACTGGGTCATATGATATCCTATCCTATGTCTCATGTATATTGATTTGCTAAGTGTAAAGCATTTTCTAAGAGTATGCCGTGTGATTTTGAAATGAGTAAGCTATTGTGTGATTTGAAAAGAATATGCATATACCCATCTAGTGGATTAAAGGTTTCATATCGATGGAAGATGTTTTAAAAGAATGCATATGTTTTATAAGGAAAATAAATAGACGTATTTTAAGCATTGTAGATGGTGTAGTTATCTACCTGCTTTCATATCTTCCTTACTGAACGTGTTAGCTCACCCCCCCCTTTTTCCTCCCTACAGATTCTACGCAGTAGTGAGTTTACTGCAGTTACTCCTGCTATCGTGTTCTCCAATTCTCCAGCAGTGCAGAGGTATATACTTATAAGAAATTTTGTATCTGTAAAATAGTGCACAATAAAGCTATCTTTTGTACGAAAGGGATGTATATAAATAGAGACTGATGTAACGCTTCCGCATATATATATATATATATATATATATATATATATATATAAGTACAATTTCTATTTCATTTAATGAGATTGAATTATAAAATGGATGAGATGTGGATATGGAAGTTGACTCACAGCCCAACTGTTGGTAGTAAAGTAAGTTGCGAAAGATGGTCGTGACAATCATTCCTTTCCTACTCAGAGCATCTGTAACTACATTTGGCTTACCCAAATGATACATGATCTTGCAATCTTAATCCTTATGGAGCTCAATCCATCCTCTCTGTCTCATATTAAGCTCATATGCTCAAACAAGTATTTTAAACTGTTGTGATCAATGTAGATCTGAAACTTCCCCCCATAAAAGTAGTGCTACTAGATCTTCAGAGCAAATACTACTGTGACTAATTCCAAATCATGTGTAGGATAGTTCTTTTCTTGGTATTTAAGCTGCCGAGATCCATAAGCAACTACCCTACCATGTTGCATAAGTACACACTTTAACCATTGTAGAGAGCAATCACTATACACTACAAACCCCCTGATCCACTTAGTATGGTTAGTACCGATGCTGTGGTTAGTCTTGGCTTCAACACTAAAAAACTGCTCTCACACTTATCCAACCACTTAAACTTAACGTCCTTTCTTGTAAGGTGAGTCAGTGGTATAGCTATCTTGAGAAATCCTTCTAGAAACTTTCTGTAGTCCTGGCTAATCCCAAGAAGCTTCGAATCTCCAAAACATTCTTCAGTCGTTCCCAATCAATCACTGCCCAAATCTCAGACAGTTCCATTAATACCCTATCTTTTGAAACTAAGTGACCCAAAAATGTTATCTCGCCTAACAAGAAATCACACTTATCTAGCTTGTCATACAATTGTTTTTTCTCAAGTCTTTCAAGGACTATTCTTAAGTGTTGCTCATACTCCTCTCGGAACTTAGAGTACACCAAGATTTCATTAAGGAATATAAGAACAAATTAGTTCAGGTACAGCTTAAGTACTTCGTTCATCAGGTTCATAAACGTTGCAGGGGCATTCCTTAATCCAAAAGGCATCACAAATAACTTGTAGTGGCCATAATTAGTCCTAAAAATGGTTTTGAGAGTATCATCTTTCTTGATCTTTAATTGGTGATATCTTGACTTTAAATAGATCTTTTAGAACATAGATGCCCCTTACAACTGGTCAAATAAAAATCATCGATTTTGAGGAGAGGGTACTTGTTCTTCATTGCTGCCTTATTCAACTAATATAATTAATATACAATCGTAAATTTATGTCCTTCTTCCTTATAAACAATATCGTGCTCCCATGGAGAAGCACTTAGCCTAATGAATCTCTTATCTAGAAACACCTGAATTTGCTTTTTCATTTTCTCAAACTTTACTAGTGTCATTCTATAAGGAGACTTGGATATGGGCTGAGTGTCGATCACTAAATTGATAGTGAACTAAGCTCCCTATCTCGTGGCAACCCCGGTAACTCATCTAGTTAAACTCATTAACTACAAAAATATCTTTAATCTTCAAATGCCTCATTTTTGGCATCTTGCACATAGGCGATACACCCTTCACATCAAGCAAACATCATGAGATTCACCAAATCTTAATATCATACTTTCATTTCTTACTTACAAAACATACATTATACTTATTCAATAGGGAGAAGCTTACCGTCAGTCTAAACTGACACGATTGGAAGCTAACCAATTCTTGTCAAAAATAACATCAAAACCATACATAAATATGAAGACTATATCTGTTATCGAGTCCCTATCTCCCACCTTAATCTTACAGTTTTTATACACTTCATCAGACATTTGTGACTCCTTCATAAGGGTACTTATATGTAATAATTGTCCTAGAGGCTTAGACTCTAAATGCAATTTACTAACAAATGTAGAGGATTCAAAAGAATGCGTAGAGCCAGGGTCAAATAACACAAATGCCTTAGACATTTATCTCGGATGGCATCAATGGAGGCATCAGCTAACTCCTTATCCAAAGTGATGACATGCCTTTGAGTCATTTGTTTCTTCTTTTTTTCGTTGTGATGGCCTTCCTCTATAGAGCTGGTCTTTTCTGTAGGGGCAACGCGACCTTAAGAGTTGGGCAATCTCTGATCATATGCTCAGTCTATCCACAGTTAAAACAACCCCAAGTGCACTAATAGCAAGGTCGAGAGCCATAATTCTTGCCACAAGACTTGCAGACTATGTCCTGGTGTTGAGTGGCCCGTATGGTCAGAGCTTCGAGTGTAGTAGCACAAGTAGTGGCGATAGAAGAAGTCAAAGGCCTAGTAACCTTAGTCTAAGACTTATCAGTCATCTGTCTCTTACACTGACCCCTTTTCTTAGCATATATGTACTCCTCTAACCTCTTACCCCTGCCTGTACCCTTGCTCGTAGCTCTATACTTTGCCTAAGTCACATCTAATCCTCGCTCAACCAATTGATCTTGTGAGATATCCTCATCGAATGTGGTTAGGTCATAGGACAATAATCCATGTTTGATGGCAGGCCTTAACCCCTCTAAAAATCTCTGTCTTCCATTCTTCATACCTGATTATCTATGGGTTATGCTGACTAAATGCAGTGAAGTGAGACTTATAAGCATTCATTGTCAATCTCCCCTATACTAAGTTTAAAAACTCAGATTGCATCTTCTTTTAGGTAATCTATGGGATATACTATTTGTTAAAAGTTGTGAGGAAGATCTCCCACGTAATCTCTGGATGTCTATAACTCAACACTGTCTTGGTGGACACACACCAATGCTCAACTTCCTCTTAAAGTATGAGGTGGATAAAGAGATCCTTTCTATGTTGGAGCAACCCATATACTCAAAAGACTTCTTCGTATCTAATATTTAGTTCTCTGCTTTGATTGGATCTCAATCCCCTTGAATACCAGAGGGACTATCTTTAAGAAGTCCTTCAGTAGACTCATATTTTTGGCACATTGTCTTTAGCACTGGGCTGTGGTGGAGCTGCAGGCTGAAGTGTTTGTATCTGTGGCTCGGCTAAAGGAGGTTATGGTACAGGAATAGGTAAAAGTGCTTTGATGGTAGAGACGGTGGTGCAGATACTTGAAGATTGGTTGTTGTGGTAGTAGTGCCTGCTGTCGATCAGTCTTCAAATTATTTCCCCAAAGTAATGAGCAAATATGGCAGTCAGTACCTCAACCTCTTGCTCGAGTCGCTACTCGAACCTCAAAATGTGAAGGTTAAGACACTCAAGCTGGGGAGGAAGTGGTGAATGTGGTTGAGCCTGCCTCCGTGGCCTACCATGTCTCCCTCTCATGATGATTACAAGCTCACCTATACCCAAACAAATTATTAAGTACAACTTCCAATAGTTATGCATCGTTTAAGACTAGACAAGCATAAGAAAATTGAATGCAACTCTAATTCTAGCCATCTACTCTGACACGTACTAAACAACTTGGGCTCTAATACCAAAAACCTTAACATCTCGAAAGCGAAAATTTAGACTACCTTTTTTCTTTTCGTTTTCTTAGTTGTCAACATTTAGTATAGAGTTTAATTAACGTAATTAGCCAATTGTTATCAATTCATTAATAATTTACTTTAGTCCGTGGTGTTATTCAAAAGATTAGTAATGTTCTACCGTTACTCATACACCATCAACACCATCTATTTTCTTTCACAAGATAATTATATTTACTTTAGTTGTTAAGCATCACTAATACAAAAGCTACATTTAAAATCCATATACATCCCACCTAAGCATCTAATGGCCAAAAGATTACATGAATATGCTTACAATGTCTGGGAAGTAAACCATACAAAAAAGGTTGTACCTCACAAAGTACAATCGATAGCTGGGGGAGATTTCTTATCCACAAGCCTAAATTTTGTACTCCATGTTACTTACTGCAGGAAATTCAGGAGGGGTGGGCTTTGGTAAAAGCCCTATAAGAAATACATGCAAAAGAAGAATAGCGAAAACAAGATGCTAATGATTAGAAATTGTGCATTACTAATGCATGCATAATAGGCTGAGTCTGAAAACATAATAATAACTTATTAGCTTCGAAACATAAGACCATAGAAATTCTAAGATTGGTGAAATCATGTGTCGATATCATAGATTGAAATACATATCAAAATCATATTTGAAAACATACATCGAAATCATATAGCAAAATCATATAGTAAAATCATAAGGTAACATCCGAAAACATAAGTCTAAATAATAGGTGGAGGCTAGGTTATATCCCTACAAAAATCATGTTCCGAAAACATAAGTCTTTAATAGAGAGAGAAGTAAATTGATGGTCATGGTCACACTATAAACTGGATCAGGGTCGTAAAGTGTCGAAAAATGTAGTTCAAAAACATCGTGCTTAGGTCGAGCATGAAGCTAGGGCCAAGCATGTGCATGGGCACCCTTTGGCACTCACCATGCAGTAAAGCTAACCATATGGAATGTTGCATGTCTTGTGGATATGCTCACTTGCATGACTGCCACATAGACATCAACTATGGGTGTCAGGTCTCAAAACTTAGTTCCAAAAACATATCGAAGTCATAGGTAAGTCAACACAAAACCATATTTCATACTTCATAAATTAGCCTACTCATTTCATATCAAAAAATTGTTTTAAAACATAATACATAATCTTTGGAAACGTTTCATAATAGTAGTAAGTCGATTTATGCTTTGGAGGTAGGTTTGTAAAGTTTTAAATCAATTCTGAAGGCAGGGATCTATCCCTAAGAGATAAGGGATTGATCCCAAAAAGTTAGAATGTAAAACCTCTTAAAACTATTAAGAGGGATCAGTCCTATTAACTAGGAGATTGATTCTCTATGCACAATTATGCACTTTTTTGGGTTTTTAACCCTAAAACTATGCTAAATCATTTGGGAAAACCATTCAGGAAGTTATAAAACCATTATTTCATGATAAAATGCCTTTTCCTTGATTTGAATGTGTGATCTAAGCTAACCTATGGCCTAATGATGTATTTCATGACATATGATCCTAAGTTTTATCTAAAACTAATCACTATCACCATTTATGCATTGAAAATAATTATAGTTGGTTACTACAACCTTCCACATACACCCCTTACCTTATGCACATCGTTGAATCAAGCTGAGGTTATGGCACCACTTACTCTTCCACTTAGCAGGATGCTCTCTTAGCTAGCCTAGCTGAAGTTATAGCACCACTTGCCCTTCCACTTAATCGGATACTCCCTTCGCTAGCCTAGTTACCAAATGAATTCAACGCATCAAACTTCCATCTATAACATACATAGATAGCTATCCTTTACATACTATGATCTTAACAATCTTCTATGAGCGATGCTCAACTAATTAAAAACATGTAACACCATAATGCTCACTATGACATGCAACCATTTCAAAAGCATCATAAATTCATTTTTATGACTCCACTAACTTCATAGGAACCCTATATCAAGAGTTAAACCCTAAATCAACTCTTCCTATTTTAGTTTAAGAACCTACTTTAGCCAAATCATAAATCCTTAGCTCAAACATCATATATAATAAATTCACAATTGATAAAAATACCTTCAAAAATTAGAACCATCACATTAACATCATAGTTTCATATCTTGGAATTAGAGTTTTTCTCTCTCTAACTTCCCTTGAAATGCTCCAACTTCTCTCTAGGATTTAGCCTTTAATCTTCTTTTAAGTGGCTCTAAATGAAGATATGAGGTAGAGAGTGATAAGAAGATGAATTGGTTTAAGGTTTGAGGGTTGGGTTTCCCTTTTCTTTCCCTTTTTCTTATTTCATTCCTTTTTCTTTCCCTTTTTCCTTTCGTTTTTTTTTTTTTTTTTGTTTTCAGGTGGGTGTCGAGAGAAAGAATGAATTAGATAACAAGTTTTAGGGTATTTCAAGCTAAGTAGGAGTAGGTAAGCCACATAGGATCGATCCCTTGCATAGAGGGGATCGATCCCTTTAGGCAAATTTGCACTCCAAAAAACTTTTGGCAAAGAGGGGATCGGTCCTACAAGGGTAGGGGATCGATCCTCTCTTGACAAAATGCGAGTTTCTATAGTTTTTGGGTAAGGGATTGATCCTATAAGGCTAAGAGATCTATCCCTTCTTGGTAGAATACAATTCTACCAAATTTCCTTTGTAGGGTATCGATCCCTTAAGGGAGGGGATCGATCCTTTATAACAAAATTGTAATTTTCTACGGATTTTTACTTAAAAAATCATCGTAAACCATATCAATTTCACCAAGCCGTTATCCAAGGTTTCTAACCTCTCTAACACATAAACCATATCATTATATACTTGCTTGGATTAATTCCTCATCACCCTCGAATCATTTTATCCATTTTCTATTTCTTAACCCTTGTAAAGCCTTATTCACCCATAAAATGCAACCCCTATACCAAAAAATGAACATTTTCCCTTAATAAATGTATATTCATTCATCAATGCACTAAATCGATCTTGTTACACTTAAGGAGTTCAAATGAAGTGTATAAAAATATAGGTGTTCACATGCAAATGTTAATATTGATAACTAAAAGGCAAGGTTTATAGCCAAAAGATATAGTCAGAAGGAAAGTTTAGATTATTTTGAAACCTCTTCTCCTATCACTAAGTTTACTTTTATAAGGGTGATATTTACTATTGGGTAAATTTACAACCTTAAAGTACACCAAATGGACATAATGACAACTTTCTTTAATAGTGATCTAGATGAAGAGATCTACATAATATATCGTTCAATGAAAAGAACATAAGTTATATAAAGTCAACAAGTCTCTTTATGGTATTAAACAAGAACCTAGGCAATTGTATAAGAAGTTTAAAAGAGAAATAAAGAAGTTTGGCTTTAAAAGTCGTCGTCGTCATCATCACCATCATTAGATCCTTTATCCTAATACTAAGATAGGCTACATGAACCAATATATGAACTCATGCAAGGTCGTTAGCATAAATTCTTCTTTTCCACTCATTTATATATAAGGTAATTTGTTTTTCCAACTCTTGTTCCACAATTCTTTTCAGATAACTTCCTTCCAAGTCTTTTTCAATCTTCTTTAGACTTGAGCATTTTTCATAACTCATAACCTCCACTCTCCTGACAGGAATGTCTACAGGTCTATGTCATATGTGTGTAAACTAACAAAGATGATTTTCATTCAACTTGTCTTTGATAGATGCCAATCCAAACTTCTTGCAAATGTCTTCATTTCTCATTCTATCTTTTCTTGTATATTCATACATCCATCGCAACATTCGCATTTCTAATACACTCATCTTCTATGTATGTAGTCTTTTAGTCTCCCAACATTCATTACTATATAGCAACACTGATCCAACAATTGTCTTGTAAAACTTTCCTTTCGTCTATATAGGAATTTCTTTATAGCACAACGCACTTATAGTGGTTATCCACTTAATACAGCTAACTGAAATCTTATAGGTCACATCACAATCAATCTCTCCATCTATCTGTACGATCGACCCTGAATATTTGAAATGATCATACTTAAAAATCATCGCTGCATTTAGCATCACTATGTTTTAATCTTCCTTTTTGTTTGAACCGAATTTACATTCCATGTATTTAGTCTTTACTCTACTTAGTTTGAGTACTCTTGATTCTAACGTCTATCTCCATAGTTCTAACTTTACATTAACCTTCGCTCTATTCTGAGCATATAAGACAATACCATTCACAAAAAGTAAACACTAAGGCACATTATCTTGATGGATTTTATCAGTTAGTCCACTACTTGAAACAATAGGTTTGGGTTTAACGTTGACCTTTGATGTAATCTTACTGTGATAGAAAATTCACTTGTTTGCCCTCTACATATCCTCATATGTGTCCTTACATCTTCATAAATGTCCTTAACTATTTCAATATATTTCATGATGACTTTTTTCATCTTTAAAGACCGCCATAACACCTTCCTAGGTACTTTGCCATATGTTTCTATAATGACAATATAAAGATTTTTATCCTTTACTTGAAAACTCTCCACAAGTTGTCTAAGTAAGTATATTACCTCCATTGTTGATTGGTTAGGCATAAAACCAAATTGATTCTCTTATATTTCTACATTTTTTCTTAATCTTTGTTCTATCACTTTTTCCCATAATTTCATCATGTAACTCATTGTTTTATATCTCGATAGTTTGACAACTTTGAATATCTCCATTGTTCTTACAGATTGGTACCAAAGCACTCTTCCTTCATTCCTTAGGCATCTTATTAGTGTACGAAATCTTATTAAAAAGATTTTTCAACTGCCTAACATCTACCTCTCCAAGGCATTTCCAAACTTCACTAGGAATGTCATCGAGCCGAACTGTTTTTCTTATCTTTATCCTCTTTAGTGCCTCTGTTACTTCTATTTCTTTGATTCTATGCATGAAGTATCAATTCAGATCCTCAGGAGACACCAAGATATTATCTAAAAATTTGGCTTGATATGTTGTTAAGTAATTTGTCGAAATAATCATGCCACATTTCTTTAATATCATTGTCCTTAATTAGAATTCTTTAGTACTCATACTTGATACCTTTCACAACTCCTAGGTCATGACTCTTCCTCTCTCTTGGTTACGCTAATCTATGTATCTCTTTCTCTCCATCTTCTGTGTCCAACTTGTTATAGATCTCTTTAACAATATTCGCCTTAGCTTCTACATTGTCCTCTTTGCTTTCTTTTAAGTTAACTTGTATTTTATATAAAACCCTAAATTTTTCCATTATATAAACCCTCAAGCTATGTTAAACAAGTCAATGATGTTAAATATTGTGATTGTGTTATAGGTTGAATGATGAAGTAATGGATTATGCACTATTAGACTATAGAAAAATAGCATGTATATAGATATTATAAGTTGTCGAGTAAAATTTCAAGAGTCAATGATATATTATGAATCTATATTTTATGATATTAAAGTTAAGACGAATTATGTTGTAGAATTATATGTGTGTATAAAGTATTAAGGGTAAGATTAAGTATTAGATCACAGGAAATGTTATGGTATGTATATTGATGTATTGAGGAACGATTTTTGAGGTATTGAATGATTGAAAGAAGTTAAGAGTGGAAGTTGGGTATTTTTGGGGTTTAAACATCAAAATATGGTGTTTCAATCCAAGAGATCGATCCCTTACCTTAGAATGACCGATACCCAAATGACAGAAGCTAAAGTTTTTCAAGAAAAGAAGAAAGGATTGATCCTTTATACTAATGGATCGATCCCTGAAGGCAGAATGCTTAAAATCTGCAAGAAAGCAGATAGGGGTCAACCCCATTAGAAGATCGATCCCTCTTCACAAAAATGTGTTATCGGGGTATTTTAAAGGGTGAAGATCAATCCCCAAGTTAATGGGATCGATCCCCTAAGCATCTGAAGACTCAAAATGGGTTTTAAAAGACACAAGAGCTAGAAAATAACAAAGGAAACTCAAGAAGAAGAAAAAAAAAAGAAAGAAAGAAAGAAAAAGGAAAGAGAGGAGAAAGAAAAGGAGAAAAGGGAGAAACAAAGAGAGATAGCTCACAATACTTAAACTAAATCTTCCTCTCATCATTCTCTTTAATCTATCTCAATGTGGGGTTAAAAAAAAGTCTTCTAGAAGTTAAAATCCTTGATATGAACTACGCCCACTATAAGTGACCTAGACGTTCTATCCGCAAGTGCACGGGTCGTACAAGTAATAATGAGATTTGAGTCTCGGATTATCATCCCACAGAGAAGTTGATTAGCCTAATTAACTACTAGTTAATCTTACCCTAAGTATATCCTAGCAAATTATGAATTCTTAATGGGTGATCTACAAAGCTAGAATTAAAAGCACTGAAAACAATAAAAATTATAAACTAAAGGAAATAAAAGAGAGCAAAAATTACTTACAAAGTTCCAAGCAATTAAAAGTAAATAACCTACAAAAGATAATTAAAACAGTTAAAATTAATTAACGCAAATAAACTAAATTGCAAATAAGAAATAAAATTAACTTGAATAAAATAAAATGTGCATGCAATTAATCTAACTATGAAAATGCAATTTAAACTAACTTAATTCTAATAAAATAAAATTCTAAAAATAAAATTTCTAAATATAATTATAAATCTAAATGCCTAAAGTAATGATTCTAAATTAATCCTAACTATAACTAATTACTAACTTAACACTAAAATCTAAATAATGCATGAAAAATAAATATTTTTGGATTTTTCAATTTAAAATGAAAACTTTAAAATGCATAAAATAATTTTACTCTAATTCTAAATGCAACTCATAAATTCTACACTAACATTAAATCCTAAATCCAATTACATAAAATTAACTATTAACATAAATTAAAACTAAGCTTAAACTAACTAATAAAGACAAATATAACTAACATGCAAATTTAATTTCAAAAATCTAACTAAGCTAAAATCTAAAATTTAAAAGGAATAATGACAATAAAAATAAACTAAAATAAAAAAACATGTATGAAAATTGGATTTGGTTGATCAAAATGAAATGGCCAAACATGGCCTTAAACACTTATCCAACCGAGTGGTCCCGTTTGAATGGTACTGTGAAAGGTTCTTCTCTAGGTGCTGCCCAGGCATGACTCTCAGTACCAACCTTCTGCTCCATGCGTTGTCCAGGTCTGATCCAGGTGCTGTCCTCAGCTGTGTCCAGGTCTGTCCGCTCCTGCTAATTGCTGCACGTTCTCGGCTCAACACCACGTCCTGCTCAGCATTCTGGTATTGTCCGTGACATGCACCAAATTCATTCCCTGTCCGATTCTGCACTGCTTTACTGCACAATTTCTTGTGGAAGCAGCAGAACATCAAGGGGGCACTATTACTCAGCAATCGAATGCAACATGAAATGATGAACACCTTGGTGATGAAGCATTCAGCTTTCTGCACTAAAACCATCTCTCCATACCATCATTCCTGCACCCAACAGTAACGGGTGAACAAACTAACAAAGCTGGATTTTACAGGATCAATAAGGAAACACAAGCAGAACTTGTAAATTTATAAACTTAAAGTAGAAACTAAAAACAGAAAATGTAAACTGCAATGGAAGCTAAAGTTAAAAGAAAATGCAGAAAATGAACAGTAAATGGGTTATAAAACAGAGGAGAGCAGAGCATGGTTGTGACAGTGTTACGGCTCCATTGTACAACAAACAGTTGTGTGGAACTGAGCTGTGCTTCGAGCATGAACCACTATCCAGTAACACGACAGCGATCCATACCTCAATGCACCGTCCCCTGCTGACTCTACCCCTCGACAACAAGTGCAAACAGTAGCTCCTCTGGGCAGCAGAAATTGTGGCCTTCCAAGAGCTTGAGCACTCCACGCTTCTAGTCTGTTACCGTGCTTCAGGGACTCTTCCAGCTAAAAGCGCATATTAAAGAAATACTTGAAAATAATAGCACAGTTATAAATTATTAGAGAAAAGAAAAAAGAACTAAAATGGTTAAGGATGAACCTACAAGAAACCAATTAAAACTTTAAATAACAGTAAAAATGATTCACCGGCATACTAATGGATGCAACGGAGCAAGGAGAGGATGTTTAGCCACTGTCACCAACTTACATAGCCCCTCACACTACTCAGCTACACCACAACACCGAGAGCCTGATTGAACAATAGCAAAACAAAAAAAAAACTACAAATAGGAAGCAGACTGAGAGCTTAGCAAGAGAAAACTATAAGCTTTTCATTAAAACTCAAAAATAAGAAACATAAAGGAATGAAACTCTAACAAACTGAGAAGAAGAGAAATAGAAATGGTTACTATTCATTAATGTAAAAATATCAAAGAACTGGAAATGAACAAAAGCTTTTCATGAAAATCTGGAAATTGCTATGAATAGTACTTTAAAATGGTGGCTAACAGAAAAGAAGACTATTCTAAAAATTACTTAACCCTAAATTAAAACTACTCCTAAATTACTCTACACTACTCTTATCCTAAAACTACTTCTACCCTAACTACTTAATTTTCAATTGCTCATCATGTTCTATTTATACACAAACATAGGGGTACAATGGTAATTTTTTATCCTAGATGAGTTGGCATTGTTTGGTCACTTGTCTTCATTTGATTTGTTGCAGAGTAGATATTTTCACGTCACTTGTCTGTTTGTCCACTTGTCTTCATTTGATTTGTTGCAGAGTAGATATTTTCACGTCACTTGTCTGTTTGTCCACTTGACTTTGCGATGTGGCCCGGCGTGTGTCTTCCAGAAGATTGGCGCGGTATCCGTCGATCTTATCGTTTCAGAGCGAATAAAATACGGACACCTGGCATCACGCATCTCCAGACTACTGGTGACTCAGTCTGTAATTTTGAAGTGGTCCAGTCTCCTTTAGCCCATTTTCAGCCCATTTTTGACTGAAATGACTGAGTTTCATCCAGATTTAATTTACCTGCACATTAAAAAATTTTAATTAAATAAAGGGAATAATTAATAAAATAAATTGAGGATTTAAAAAATTAATTAGGAAATTAAGCACAAATAATTCTATTAAAAATAGAATTATCAATCCTATAGAGAAGTTAATCAATTGAAGTAAGCTAGAGCAAGTTTAGGATCCTTGTGTGAAATTGATATATGTAATGTTTTTGAGGTTTCTAAACTTGATTATGTGATCGATTTTTTGCAAAAAAATGTGGAAGATCACTTTAGACAATTTTTAGGGTTTCTCTCTCTACAATGGCAAAACAAGGTGAGATTCTAAAAATCCCAAGAAAAATATATGTTGTAATTGATGTTATGATTTATTAATTTGCTTAAGTAGATTTTTTAAATAAATTATGGAATGACGATTTAGGGTTAGGACCCTTTGATGAATTTGGGGTTATGTGACTTGAGGGTTTTAGTGGTGATTGTTTGATGAATGAAATGATATTAGGAAACTAATGTAAGAGGTATGTAGAATGTATTATGGCAATGGATGAGTAAGAAAGCTTATAGGAGCCTTTAAGTTAAGTTTGTTAAGCTATGATTTAAGGGAATTAAGAGAGATGGTGAGCATAGAAAAGGTTTACGTTTATGGAGATTTAAGTAAGTTAAAAGGCATGGAAACTAAAGTGGAATGATTGGCTTTTGCAGCAAAAGGTTCATTTAGGGGGTTAGGCAAAATAAATGCATTGCCTAACCTAAGTTGGTTCTAAAGAAAAACCAAGGTTAAGTGCTACGATTTCTTGGAGTTAAGGGATACATGTTGAGTCATGGTATCAATTTGATTCTGAGGCATCCATTAAAATTAAAATGTGTTTTAATTATACTTATGACTTAGAGAATTCATGAAAAGTTTTCATTTGCATTAAAGGATCGGTCCCATGAGGCAGGGGACCGATCTCTCATATAAGATTTTAAGAAACGTTGCATTTGGGTGGTGAAGGATCGATGCCCTAAGGGGTAGGATCGACCCCTTTCCCCTGTTTATGCTTAAAAATGCCTATGTTTTTGCAAGAATATTTATGTTATGCTTTATGAATTAAGTATGATTATGAATTAAGTATGATTTCGAATTAAGTATGTTTTGAACTAAGACTACTTCATTATGTTTTTAAATGAAGTACGCATGTAGTTTTACATTCTTTTCCGCATGTACTCTTACTGGGCGTAAAGCTCACCCCATTTGTTCCACAAATTTCTTATAGTAGACATTAAAGTTATTCCTTTTGAGTAGGCTTAAAGAGTGCTTCCCGTCGCCCGCTTAATTTATTCGAAAGATATATGTCAAGGTATCTCTTTAGTTTATATTCAGACAATTGCCACACAGTCTATGTACATTTACTTTGGGATGTAACATTAGGCTACAATAGGTATTGAGTAGGGTCATAGCTTATTGTTGAAGTGTGATGTAACAACCCTATTTAGGTATAATCATGTTCTTATGTAATGCAATTAATGGATAACACATGGTCATATTGAAATTGATGAATGGTATGTAGTATGTTGGAGTAAATCAGGAAATCAAATCATACACATTTGAATGGGACTAGGATTAAGGGAAAATATTAATCGAGTTAATAAGATAAGATCAACGAAAGTGATTAGACATTACACTGATTGTAGGCAAATATAAAAAAAAAGATAAATTTAGTCCAATTTTTTGTTGATTTCGTTTTGTTACATTTTGTGAAGCTCTTTTCAATGTTGTTCTTCTTCAAAGTCTTTTAACAATCTTACTTAGTCTTTATAACTTCCTTTATTGATTCATTTCACCATGTTGCATTATTTCTAGTCGGAGCACTTCCATTTGATACTCTTAGTATCTATTTGCCTACATCCCAAATGTGTTCTTCCATCTTGTTCCATAGTATATATGGGTTCTCCTTTATTGCTCAGTCTTCTTTTTGGATCTAACAACTTCTACAGATTAAATGACAAACTTTTCTTTAACTTTTACCATAGAATTCTTGTAGCTCCTTTCTATTGGTTTTTTTGATGTCGTTTATGAATTTTCATGTCTAGGACTAGCAATCTATGTTACATGATAACACTCTCCCTTAGAATAACCTTGCAATCCAAACTTTTATGTCTATCCCTCCTCCTAGTCCAAAAAAAAATTCTATTTGACTTGTGCTCGACCCATTCTTTCAAGGTTATAAGGTGAGGTTCTTTTTTACTAAACAATGTGTTCACTAAGGTCAGGTTCTAGGATAAAGCAAAATTTAGGATTATATCCCCACTCTCATCTCTTACATTATAGCTAAAACCCTCATGTACGTTCTCAACATGGCCATTAGAGGTCATCACCAATAAAAAGGTTTTCTCCAATAGGCACTTCTTGTACTACATTATCTAAATCCACCTAAAATTGTCATTTACTAGCCTTTTTATGTCATATGTTGTGTATATGCACTAATAACATTCAAAACCTCATATAAAAGAACTCAAGCTAATAAACCCTTTCTAAAATTCTAGAGGGTGGATAAGATTCCTGATGATGGAACTTCAACTTCTAACATTTCTGAGTTCATTTATCTCACTAAATCATCAAAGCCTCCATCTGTCACCACTTCTGCCCCTTTGTGTCATGTGTTTCTAGGTTTCTTAACTGGAGTGATTCTAACTCTAGCATGTGTAAACCACAGGAAATATGGCAAAATCCAACCTTTACTTTCTATTATGTTCTATATGTTAAGGGTTATAGTCTTTTTAAGACACCTCTTTTTTGTAAGAACATTTTCTCTAACCTCAGCATGAACTTTATTATCTGAACTAATCCTTGTTTTATGACTATATATGTTCTATAGGAATGTGCTTTGAAATGTTTTCCATATATATGTTCCATAACAGTTGAATTAGAAATTTTATGTACTCTTTAATAGCATGCTTTGAAATTCTTAATCATTTTTTCTATGACAAAAAATGGGAGATAAGGGAAAGAAGATAGATTTAATGAGTATCAAGTTTAAGAGGGATAGAAATTGTATCAAATTAAGAGGGAGTATACTAAAGAAGAAATGAGGGGGAGCAAAAATTAAACTTAATTCATCTTAAGTTCTGTCATATCAAATAATGGAGAATGTTTGCTTTAAAATGTTTAAGATTTGGATATAACCTTACAAACTTAAGAGAATTGAATTTTAATCACTTGCATCGATCTTAAAAGGGTTTCTAAAATTCAAATCATGTTTAATTTTCTTAATTAAGTAAATAAGGGTATATTCGGTGATTGAGGATTAACAAGAATTTTTTTGAGTATAATACTGAGTATCGATACTCTTAGGAAAAGTATCGATATTTTGCTTTCTTCTAATACAGAGTTTAAAAATGTATCAACACCCTTCAATTACCTCTAAACAGAACCTTCATTTTATACTACTACCAATACGAATGTTATCAATACATAATCAAATGTGTTCGCAAGATCTCATCTCAAAGAATCAATACGGATGAATCATGCATTGAAACTCCTTAAGCCTAAAAGGTGTTAACGGCTAGTTCATGTAAGTTACAGTAGGAAGATTTGCATTTATTTCTCACCTACTACTAGTTTCAAAGTGAAAAGTATATATTTAGCATTAAAAAATAACTCAACATAACATCCAACAAGAAAGATGATCATTATTGCATTAAAGATGATTTGCATTGTATTTATTGTACTCATTTATATTTAATTTCATTATCAAGAAAAGGGTGAGTGGAACTTTATTGTAAGGTTGTCTCTTTAAGCCAAAAAAGGATAAGGTGTGGCAAAAGTTATCTTTGAGCCTAACCAAAAAGGAAATTGTAGAAAGTTAGTTTTGAGCCATTAAAAAGTGCAAATTGTAAAATCCAAATTTCAAGTAGTGAATTTGGTGAGGGCTTTTGAGTTAAGCTCAAAGAAAAAAGATGTAAACAAAGATGTTGAGCCCCTTTAAATCACGAGCGTAAATCTTCTTTACCCATCTCTTTATTTTATTATCTATAATTTCTTATATGATCATAAATTTGTTAAGAAATTGTTAGATTTAAAATAGGACAAACATAGGATTGTTTACTACTTTAAATATAGAAAAAAATCGATTCACCAGCCGTCTCGGTTTAAATAAGTAAGTCAACAAAGAATAAATTGTTAAAAAAAAAAAGTTATCACATTAAAAGATTTTATTTTTGAAAATTTATTAAAAAATAAATTTGTAACAAATTTATTAATAACAAATTTCCAAAAAGTATTGATTTAGCCATGAAGAGCCTTAAAGGCATTGGAACTAAAAGACAATGTTAAGATTTTATTTCCTTCCTTTTTCGTTTCTTTTTTCTTTCCATTTTATGCCTTAATCTTCCACGATGGATAACAAAAGATTCAATTTGACTTTTTTTATCTCAAATTTTATTCTTCCTTCCATCTTTTTTATTTTTCCTACAACATCTCTTTCTCACTTTTTCTGACTCTATTTCCCACTCGATCCCTCTTTTCATTGTTTTCTTAAATGAAATTACCAAGCATATGTCATTTAATTATATATATATATATATATATATATATATATATATAAAACAAAGTTGTAGTATTGTATCGATTTAATTAAAGGAACTTTGACCAAAATAAAGTATTCAGGAAAATAGCAAAAAAGAATAAAAAGGAAAATTTTGGTACCTATCACAACAGATGAATATTGATTCAATCAAGATAACTTTGGTCAAAATAAAGTATTTTGATAAAAATAAAAAAAATAAAGAAAAAAGCAGAGAAAACCATGTGACATTTTGCACCACCGGCAATTACCTTTTCTTAGAAATTTTATTGTTTTGATGGGTGGACAAATAAAAAATAATACTTATTTTAATTATTTCAAAAATTATTTATTTGAAATAAGGAGAACTTTTTAAATATATAAAAAATAATCCAGGACATGAGTAAAATATCTAAAACATTTTTTTAGAAGAAGGAGAAAAAGTAGTAGTGACAGCTTCCATCAAAACTAGGTGCCACGTGGACATTCCAGCTAAGATCTTCTCCTTGCGAAATTTATCTACATAGAAAATTGGAGCAAAAGAAAGGAAAAAATTTACCCCTAATGCTTAAGAGAGAGAAAGAGATAAAACACAAAATTTATCTATAAGAAGAAGAAAAAAAAAAAAGGAAATAGAGAGAGAGAGAGATGGGGATGCAAGGTAGATATCCCTATTAGGAAAAAAAAGTAAAAAAGGAGAAAAAAAAGAAAGAAAGGAGAGCAGCAAGAGATATGAATAGTCCTATCGTTGTCTTTTTCCGTTAAAAAAATGCATAGATGGATAAAAATAATCTTTATTTGATTATTATTTAAATGTTAATTATTAATTTTTAAAATAAACTTATCTTAAATATGTCTAAAACAGGATGAGCAAAGTATCCGAAACAGTTCGTTTTTAAGAAGAAAAAGAAGAAAAACGAGCCAAAGTTGACTATCACATGATACTCTCCAATTGAGCTCTATTTCTTGTAAAATTAATCTGACAAAAAATAGAGGGAGAGAAAAAAACTAAAAAAACGAGAGAGGGGTGTCGGGTCTTCATCATTAGTATTTATAATTTATATTTATATTATATAAAATTATGTTCATTTAAAATAAAAAAATTTTATATTGATATAAAAAATATAAAATTTAATTTTTAATTTTTATCATATTTCCATTGCACGAGAAGCTGCCTTTGAAGAACAATTTCATGTTTTCCAGAACTACCCTAGGGAAGGAAAAGTTGCACTTGCAACAATTATTGCAGACATCACTTTTTTTTTTGGCTCAGCCAAGAATTTAAGATTTTCATTCAAAATGAGCAGCAGTTTAGGGCTGCTAAAATATTACAAACACAAAAAACCGAGAGGCTGCTAAAACTCAGGAAAAAGGGGGCATTTTAATCCAGAACAGAAGCTGCTAAAACCCGGCATGCAACATACCATTCTATCGAGTCCTAACTTGGCAAGAGAGTCGGCAAATGAGATAGCCTCCACTCTTTCAATCTTTACTCGTAGACTGTCAATATCATTAAGAACCTTCCACAAACTAGCTGAGTCGGCATAGACATCACTTACTCCTGGGATAAAGTATGTGATTGATTCTGGTATGGTGAAGGAAAGTAAATTTAAACCTGGCATTGGAATGAATATTCTCAAAGTGTGCTGGATCATCCTGAGTTTTGCTAATCAACGAGCTGCTCGCACTGTGTCACGGGGTCGTTCTCTCCTATATAACTTTTTTCAATGATGGTCTAAGTTTCCCGCAACTTAGTACAACCTATCTTCACACTAACCCAAATTCGGGTCAATACGCAACGATATAGCACTTAAGCAAGAAAACGACTCGACAAAGTATATCAATAAAACAAAGAACACTCAAGCTTTAGAGAAAAGAGCCTTTCTATTAATCCGCAATAAAAAGATTACAAACTTAGCTAAGAAGACCGCTCTTAGCTATCACTCTCTTTCTCCCTGAATGATTCTCTCACTGAATGATGAATGAATACATTTTACCCCTCCCCTGGGGTTTATATAGGCAAGTGAGGACATCCCCCTCACGTAGGCAACTGAGTTTGATTACAACAGAAACTCTATAGGATTAATTCCTACTAAACTAAGGACTCTCCGGATGATCGCCACCTCAATGCTCTTTAGAGTTTATATCTGTGATAATCATTCGGTCTGTCAAGACTTCTCCGCTTATCCTGGCGTATGACCCGCATTTATCCTTATCCCGATTTTTAAGGATTCGCCTTAGCTTGCCACCCGCAAACTACGATCATCGTCCGTTAGCGTCTCCGTTTCATGCTTGGCAATCCACCCAAGCCAAGTGCCTGTCTTGCCTGTTTCGGTGTGCATCCCGTTGCGTCCCGTGCAAAGCTTTCCCACGCTCCGCACTCGTCACAGCGCCCCCAGTCGATCCCTTGCGAGCTGGGCGCTTGGTCAAGTAGTTAGGGTCTAACAAACCCTCCCCCCGTCGGAGGAAGCCGATGCCCTCATCGGAATGAGCTCCAAATATGCCTTGATCTCATCCTCAAATGGCCACAAAGAAGTGTCTTTCTCCCAAGTAGCGTCTGCCTCATCTCCACCTTCCCACTGCACCAAGTAGTAGGTTGTCCGATTCTTCCTACTAGTTCCCTCAACCTTGCGGTCAAGTATCTTTGCCACCTTCTTCTCGAAATGGCTTCTCACAGTAGGTGAAGCTTTCCTTACCTGTTGTCTTCCCGGATCAACATCTTCGTGGTAAGGCTTCAAAAAGCTCACGTGAAAAGTAGGATGCAACTTCATCCTCTCTGGCAATTTCAGCTGATAAGCCACCGCGCCTACCCGCTTTATAATTTCAAAAGAGCCATACCTCGTCACACAAGCTGTCTTAGCTTCATCTCCTTCGGCAATCCTTACTTGCCAATATCCTGATCTCAGGTCTAACATAGTAAAATATGCCGCCTTCGACAACCGGTCGAACAGATCAGCGACATTTGGAACTGGATATTTATTCTTGACCGTTACCTTGTTCAGGGCTCGGTAATCCACACACATTCTCAGTGTGCCATCCTGCTTCCTCTGGAACAAAACTGGGGCTCCATATGGTGCCTTCGATGGTTGGATATATCCCACATCCAACAACTCACCAAGTTGTTTCCTTAACTCGGCTAGCTCCAAAGGACTCATCCTGTAAGGTGCTCGTGCAGGTGGTCTAGTTCCCGGTTCCAACTCGATCTTATGATCAATGGCGCGTTTAGGTGGTAGCGCCTTGGGTAATTCTGGGGGCATTACATCCTTGTAATTGTTCAGCACCGCTGCTACTTCATCCGGTACCTCGACAACCGTGTCTGGTTTCACCTCAACCAAGGCAGCAAGTATGGTTGTCTCCCCCTTCTTCAACCCGATGTTTACTTGTGAAGCCGACTGTAGCAACGGCTTTCCAGCACCTTGTCCTCTCTCCGCAGGGACAAAGTTTGGACACGTCTCGTCAGATATCATCAATCCACCCAAATGTGGAATAGCAAATGCCTTTGCTTGCACAAAGAATTCAATGCCCATGATCACATCAAAATCATTTATAGGTAAAGCCAAGAACTTACAATCCTGTTGCCAAGTCCCTATCTTCACCGATGCGGTAGCCGTTCCTTAGATACCTTGGGCCTTAGAATTGACTGCTTTCACCTGATTGTTACTCCTCGTGACTTTCAGGCCAAGATGCTCAACTGCGTTTAATGAAACGAAGTTGTTGGTTGCTCCTGTATCAAGCATCGCTCGAATCGGTCTCTCATTCATCTCAGCTTTAACATACATTAGTCCCTTATGAGGGCCGAATAGCGTTGAGCAACTGCATCGGGGCAACTCTTGGACATTCGTCATCCGAATCCTCCTTACTCATGAGGGCCGCCAACTTGGTCAGTCTAGGGCAATCTCGGGCCTTGTGATTCCCATTACACAAGAAACAACTCCAATCTCCCTTGCTTTGGGGTGGATCTGGTCCCCTCGGCTTAGAAGACTCAGCATTCTCCTTGTTTCTCTGGTGCTTCTTCCAGTCCTTCTTGCCTTTTCCCCCTATTTCCATCAGGATGGTTCTTCTTCCTTTCCTCAATGTTCAAAGAAGAATCCAGTTTGTAATCCGCCAAACTGTCTGCAGCCGCAATTGCCTATGGCAGATCCTTCACGTTCTGCCTATGTAACTCAGCCTGAACCCATGGCTAAAGTCCTGAGAAAAAGTTGAACAACTTATCCTCCTCTGACATATTCTTAACGTCCAACATCAAAGAGCTAAACTCCTTGACATAATCTCGCACAGAACTCGTGTGCTTCAATTTCTTGAGTGCCTCTCTCGCGACCCATGCCGCGTTCAAGGGAAGGAATTGATCCCGTAACTCCTTCTTCAGTGCGTCCCATGTTTCAATCCTCGGACGACCAGCACTATCATCATCTGCC
This sequence comes from Firmiana major, assembly GCA_033439115.1. NCBI lineage: Eukaryota > Viridiplantae > Streptophyta > Magnoliopsida > Malvales > Malvaceae > Firmiana > Firmiana major. The sequence goes on from CM065909.1 coordinate 7,525,501, forward strand.
AGTCTGCTTCGCCACCATAGTTTAGCATCACCTGAGAGGTACATGCTAGTGATTGTAACCTGGTCCTGCTCCGGTATTCGGGCAGCTTTGAAGTACTGCTCCATATCCCAAAGAAAATTCTCAAGCTCCTTCGCATTGCGAACTCATGCGAACTCCTTAGGTTCAGGCACCTTGATCTTCTTCTGAAGATCGCTACTATCACCTCCCCTACTACTACTAGACGCCTCCCCATGGTCTCTAGCAGTCATTGCGCGTTTCATCAGTAAAATGTCAGCCTTAAGGGAATTTAACTGCACCTCAAATTTATCCCATAGATCACGAACATGCTACATGATGTTGGTGTAGCGATTAGCATGCTCCTTTTGCATGTCAAATGCCAGCTGTGTCAGCTCCTGGACACTGTCTGCCATGGCCTGAATCTGCTCTACCATTGTACCCGCCTCCTCTTGCGGTACGCCCACCATTGCTTCAAGTACAACAACTCTGTCAGCCAACTCGTGTGCCATGATCCAGAACTCAGCTCTGATACCAAATTGTCACGGGGTCGTTCTCTCCTATAGAACTTTTTCCAGTGATGGCCTAAGTTTCCCGCAACTTAGTACAGCCTATCTTCACACTAACCCAAATTCGGATCAATACACAACGATATAGCACTTGAGCAAGAAAACGACTCGACAAAGTATACCAATAAAGCAAAGAACACTTAAGCTTTAGAGAAAAGAGCCTTTCTATTAATCCGCAATAAAAAGATTACAAACTTAGCCAAGAAGACCGCTCTTAGCTATCACTCTCTTTCTCCCTGAATGATTCTCTCACTGAATGATGAATGAATACATTCTACCCCTCCCCTGGGGTTTATATAGGCAAGTGAGGACATTCCCCTTACGTAGGTAACTGGGTTTGATTACAACAGAAACTCTATAGGATTAATTCTTACTAAACTAAGGACTCTCCGGATGATCGCCACCTCAATGCTCTTTAGAGTTTATATCTGTGATAATTTCTAGTGATTCGGTCTGTCAAGACTTCTCCGCTTATCATGGCGTATGACCCGCATTTATCTTTATCCCGATTTTTAAGGATTCGCCTTAACTTGCCACCCGCAAACTACGATCATCGTCCGTTAGCGTCTTCGTTTCATGCTTGGCAATCAACCCAAGCCAAGTGCCTGTCTTGCCTGTTTCGGTGCGCGTCCCGTGCAAAACTTTCCCACGCTCCGCACTCGTCACAGCACCCCCAGTCGATCCCTTGCGAGCTGGACGCTTGGTCAAGTAGTTAGGGTCTAACACACTGGGAATACAGAACCAGGAAAATGCTACAGACTGTACACAGCTAGTGATTTTGAGACAATGCCTCCTAATCAGAAGCCAGAGATTCGCAGATTTCATCTTGGTGTCGCAGTTCTGCTATTTCCTTTTCATTTTATTCCCCGTGATTACAACCAAAACCTTAATTTTAATAATATGTTAAGTTACATGTGTTGGATCTTTATCTTTTTATCGTATACAATATTACAACCAGAAAATATTTTTAAGTCGTAATTTTTCATTAAGGAAACAGGTTAATAATGAACTTAATGACTTCTTTAAATCGTTGAATTAATATTTTTTTTATTTTAAGAAATATCTTTTATCATAATTAAAAATGATAAGAAACCGAGTCTTTATTATAGGAAAAAAAGCGAGAGAGAAACAATGAACTTAACCATTGAATCACTGGTTTGTTCAAAAGGGAAATGGATTGAATTAAACCAATTGAACTAATGATGAGTACTTGTGGATAAAGAGCTTCCTGGATTTTATTGGTTACAGTGATTTTCCATTTTTAATTTCTTCTCTCTTTCTCTGATAATCTCTTATCTAATTATATTTCGTTGCCATTGTTCATGCATATTTTCCAAAATTAATATGTGAGGGTCCAGTCCTAAAATATTCTATTAATTTACAAATGAGGAAAGCACTAGAGGGAGGAAGGAGATGATGACTTAGCATAAAGTACCTTATTTAGATAAATAAATTTAAAACTATTTCTATTAAAGAATAAAGATTTTAAAATACCCTATCATAGGAATAAGGCATAACGAACAAACCAGTTGGCTAATAATAGCACTAAAAATTTTGTTGCTCGATGAAAAAAATAAATGAAATAAGGCATAGATTGATAAATTAATATTATTGACTCTTCTCAGCTAATGATAGTAAAATTAGGGTGATGATCAAAGATTTCTTTTAAAAAGTTTATCACAAAGCAAGCATCAATTGCTTTTGAGGGAAACACACATCCAACCAAAAAAAGCTTCCAAAACTAAAGAAATTTTCATCTATGCATTATTATACAAAAGTCATTGAATATTGAAAGAAGTTCAAACCTGACATATTTTCAAATAACCATTGCTGGAACTGAATGATACTGTGTTGACTGTGATCTGCACAGAAAATTTGTTGAAGAAAGAAAAAAAAATCATAATGAAGAGAGAGATGCCTTCTTAGTAGTAGGGGATGATGGGGTAGCAGTTGCATTATCTGTCCAATTTTTTTCGCCCCAATGCCACAGCATACTTTCCCAGAAGCAGAATTCTTCAAAGCATGTCTTTAAACGCTTGTCTTTTATCTTAATTTTCCAATGACCATCGGTGTAATTCCCTTTCTCAGCTTGCCTCCGATCCCACTCTAACTGTGCCTTCTGCTTGGACCTAAGTAAACAGTACTTCTGTAAATTTTCTGGCATGGCATCGTGTACCTTCCACCATGTTTTGTGAGCAACATCACTAGCAAACTCCTGCAAAATGTCCACATTCCAGTTGCAATCATAGTCCCGGAAACATAACCATGGTTTGTTGCCCAGATAATGGAGGACATAGAGAATTGGAGGATTGGCTCCAAAGAGGCGAGTCTTCATCTGTTTCTTCTCCTCCTCATCACCTTCCCAGAAGTGCTTCAAGAAGTTCATGTGTCTTGGTATCCGATGCCACCAAGTGAAGATTTCATTCAGATACCCCTGGTCCCCTCCATTGTAGGATTCAATCTCATTTATGTGATCCATTAATAGCTGGAACGTACAATTTGATGGCTCAACAACCATCACACCAGAGTTGAAGAGCGTAGCATTATTTCCTATCGCAGAAATTTCTGGCATCTCAAATAAGAAATCGATATTCCTAAGTATAAGAAGGTCAGCATCAATGAAAATGATCTTGTCATAATCAGTCAACTGCCAAAGACGGAATTTGCTGTAATTCCATTCATTATATGCTTCTGGTTCAGCTTTTGGATTCCTGATTCTTTGAATTGTATAAATTTTCCAGCCAGCAGCCTCCAAGCCACCTCTATGATAGTCACTGATTGAGTTATCAACAAGTATCACAAGGTCCCTGGTTGAACCTGACATGCGGATACTTTGAGCAGCGGTAATGGCCCCACAAACATATACATGAGCAGAGTGTAGAATTGTTGCATACGCTTCTCGGTGCGCTCTCTCTGAATGGAAATACTCTGCTCAAACTTATTTCAGTTAGTTCAAAGACTTTTAGACTCGGGAAAGCTAGAAAATTCAGTTTGCTTAAGCCTTTTGTAATCCATTAAGAGGTGCTGAACTTCAACTCATTATACCAAGATGGAAAATTTCCAGATCAGAAAGAGAAAAAAAAAAAATAGAGTAAAATGTAGAAAAAGATTAAGTGGGGAAAAATAGCAACAATTAGAATTCCTGTAGACCACCCTAGCTCAGAAGATATATAGAGATAAAACAGATCACATGGTTAACCAACTAAAAGAATAGTCTTCCCTCATTGTTATAGCTTAGTGAAAAGATCTAAATGTGTAAAAAGCTGATAGTGACTTAAAAGTTTCCTAGTCATCTTTAGTTATAATGAAGAGTAGAAGAATTTCTATGAACATCTTGAAGAAAGTAGTTTGAAACTAACCTTTAGCCCGGAGAGGAACCGAAAGTTCACATGACCCTACTGGCAGTTGAATCTTTTCTCTTAACCTATGCAGGTTGGGTGTATACAGCCAAGCATTCCCTTCACGTGCCACAAGGTCCTTGCAAGTAAAAAGATTTGGGATCGGGAAGCAATCAGTTACAAAAAGCACATGCACTGGGTGAAACCCCTTAGCAGAAGCAGCAAGCCTTGCAGCTGCTAGCTGAAAGTGTAAACGCGCAACATCCCTTGACCACTTCCCTGACTTCTTGCAAGGAAGCTTCACAGCGATAAGATCAATCCGTGGTTTTCCAGGAACCTGAAGACTGGGTAGAGAAGGACAATTAGGAACCTCAAATTCTTCTTCTTCATCTATCCATTCAGGGTACAGGGATTCCCAAGTTACATTGTCTGCCAAATAGTCCAATTGCAAAACAACATGCTCAGCATCTGGTAACAGCTGCTTCCATTGATCAGTTTCACTATTATTGAAGTTCAACAATCCAACTCCCTGATATTCATCCCTGTCTGTCAGTTTCTCAATAACATTGGAGATTTGTTCCCAATTTACATCCAACATTGATATATAACGTGGATCTGCAGCAGCGCTCTCTCTTATCCATCTGTCTACAAAACCAGGCCTGCATGTAATGAAATTCTACTTAAATAACTAAAAAATAAAACAGAAATAAGAGTAATCTTAAACATATATGCCAACAAGCTCACTGCTCCGGGCCCTTCAGTACTGGAAATTCAAGGTGGCCAAATTAAAAGGAGAGTTATTGAAGTTTTTACCCATGCTAGCTGGATGACAGGTTAAAAACAGTCACACTTGTACAAATATGCACACTCTTACATATACATTTGTTCAAGCACATGCATGGTTTATTTTCAAGAAGAAGCAACTGAAGTACAAAAGATTAAACTATATTCAGGATATGACAATAAACAGAAAGATAGACTGGTGGTAGAAAATACCGAGATACAAAGTTGGATGGATGATCTGAAACATAAACAGCAGGAGAGCGAAGGAGAGTGAAAAGAGTTCCCAATAGAATTATAACCAGCACAGCTTTCAGGGTAGATATCTTGCAATTCCAATTCCTGTATCGAATGGGAACATGTAGAGCCTTCTCAACATCTTTAAAAACCTTGTTTCTTTGAAACCCTCTTCTGCTTGTGTCGTCACTGTAAGAATGCAATTATGAGTCGCATCAGTCCAGGTGTATAAAGCAAATAAAATAGTCAAACAATTCAAAAACCTGAAAAGCCAAAGATTCTTCATACTGAAAGCAGTTTGAATGGAAAAGGCATGTTGATAGTTTAGTTCACAGTATAATATTATAATCCGTAAAATATGAATAGAGAGATAAAATCGAAGTATCAAAAATATAATTTGCAAAAGGAAAGTAACTTCCAATAATGCAAGAAAAATAAAAAAGTATTTGCATAACACAAGTACAATATTCATGCTGCTGCCTTGGCTCCACAGTTTCAGTAAATATTCCCAGTTATGATCTCATTTCTAATTTTCATTCCCCGGAACTTCATAGTCCATTACTTTTAAATTTCTGATAAAGCCCAATGCCAACCCTCAATCAATACAAATCTTAGCGTACCTAACATATTCAAAAATCAATTACAACATGATGAAGAGTCCTAAGCTTTTATCAAATAAGAAATCAAAAAACCATACAACATTCATTTAGCAAAGCATCATTTATACAAAATATATATGTCGAAAAGTTTTCATTGTGCAAAGACTTAACAATAAAAACTAATTCACATAAAAAGAAATAGCAAAACCAGCAAAAAAATGGAAAATAAGCAGAATTAAGTAAACAGTTGAAAGATTAAGTAATTAAAAGTTAGCCTAGCTCAATAGATTTCATATTTGACCTTTTTCACCAGCTAAGAAGCTAAAAGTAAAGAGCAGAAACGCCTAGCATACAAGGAAATTTCTTCAAATAGTTACCATAAAAGTAACTAATGCAATCTATAAGTAAGAATAATTATAATGCAAATCAAAGAAAAAAACAGATTGCAGGCAAATTCAAACAGATCTCACTGCATTTTCTAGTCAAACAAACAACAGTGCTTAAAGTGTCGATTGACTACCTAATTGAGGTAAACAAATAACAGTACTAAAACAGAACAGGTACTCAAATGAAAAGCAGTAGCTAAAAACTTCGATGAAGAAATGAGATGAGAAGAGAGAGAAACCGACGCGGAAGCAGAAACGCGGAGACGGCGCTCTTTGGGACTGAGGGAAGGGCCTCTCATCTTCGGAAAATTTTCAAAGAGCAGCTGAAACTGAAAATTTCATTTGTTTATAATCGGAGATTTTAAAGCCTTTACTCAAATTATTATTAGTTTTTTAAAATTTTATTCAAAAAAAAAAAAAAGAAAGAGAGAGCTGGCTTTGCGGTGTGATCCAAGGCTAGAGTTGCAAAGAAGAAGAAGGAACATTTAGAATAATTTAATTTTTTTTATTTTTTTTATTTTTATTTTTTGTCCGCGAGTGATGATGGCTGGCTTTTCGCGTTGGTCAATGTAAGACAGATTTACCCAAAATGAGTTGCGTCCGTTAAAATCGGACATTATTCCGACACAGGGTAATTAGCATTTTGCTCAAATGACCAAAATTGTCATCAAATATTTATTTTATCTACAAATCCTAATTAGAACTAAACAAACAAATGTTACTACTTAGCTGTATAAATTAGGCAAATGATCTTTTCACATAGCTTCCTGAAGATTTCTCCCAATTGGATTATTAAAGTCAATGAAAAATAAATTTAGGGGATGGCGGTTGAGGAGTTAGCATTTATATAGTAATAACAACTTAAAAAATAGCAAATCGAGATCAAAACTTAATTATTATCTAATAATGACAAAGCCAGCTCTGGGATTTGAGAACCCTATTTTTATTTTATGTTGCTGGTTGAAAGAATTGGTCCTTCGCTCATTATTCTCCTAGTTTTGTAGTCTTGTGCAATGCAATGTCGCCAGCTATGTTGCTACCTAGTATTGTTTATTCTCAAAACATACAAATAACAAGGCAGCACCTACTACCCCTTTTTGCTTATGAAGGGGAAAGCTAGAATTTGACTAACAAATAATGCTAAATGTTGCTTGACCAATGTGAAAATACATGATAAGTCCTTCCAATTCCGGTAAATTTTCCTTATATTGAAATGGAACACTAGTATGTAGAGTGTGGTTTGGTAAATTAATGCAATCAAATTTGATGATGAAAATTGCAATCAAATTTGAAACTTTTGTGTATGCATGGTACTTCTAAGAACTTGTCTTAAAAAAATAGTTTTTAGACATTGTTGTAATTGATTTCAAAAACGATGTTTCTAAGGTACAATTCTTACTTCTAAATAATATTGTTGTACTTCAAATTCTTCTTATAAATTTACTGGAACTAACAAATCAAAAAAAAAAAGGCAAGAAGTAGAGTTTTGAAAATTTCAAAGTTTTGAGAAAAATTGTCTGCAAGATTGTGTCAAAATTAATATTAGTATAAGTATTTATAAGTCCTACTCGATGTTAAAAACACTTTTTCATATTTAAATCTCTTTTAGATGAGAAATTATGGCCTTTGAAATGAAGAAAAATATCTAACAAATCTATTTCTTGAACTTCTAAGATGGGGAGTCGAATGCCCAAGCATTGCATTCGACTCACATTGGGCCATTTTCCCAACATATTGAAAATCAACTTTGGGCATTCGACTCCCTAAAGTTATTTTTTCAACAGATTCATTTTCTTCTATACGTTAGTCAACCACCCATCTTAGGGAGTCAATTTGTAAGACCCGTAAGTTTCTATGTAACGTTTATGATTTCGGAATGTACAAACAAGTTACAATATATATAAATCATAAGAAATTGATGTTTTTAAGTTCTAAGTGTGAATGAAATGCAAATGAGTATAGAAGCAATTGGATGGGAGTTTTGTCACAACCCTCAACTTATCAAAATACATACAAATTTTTCGCATTTTCATGCATTCTCTATTATTCGTCCTTTCCCGATCATGCACAGCTACTCTCCTCAAACAGTTGGGCTGTGTGTCAATATCTATCTCATTCCACCATACCAATTCAATTTGCATATTATTTATAAGTAAACACTTGTATAAACACATATATATCAAAGTTATTTACATGTGTTTACATTGTGTTACATCCCCAATAGTTACATACAAAATGCTACTGTGCTATTGAAAGTTTAGATACAAAAATTACATCAGTGTGTATACCTTACGTAATGGGATGCAGCGGATACCATAAAGGAAATGCCTCCAGTCACGCTCAATCTATGCTCAAAGCTCTGTAGAGAGGGGAAAAATAAGGGGGGTGAGCAAACCACACGCTCAATAAGGCAATTATGCGATCAGGTAGATACTGCACTATCTACGTGAACGTGATGCCATGCTCAAAGCATATATTTCATCATTTCTCAAAATATGAGTTCATGCTAGTGTTAATGGTATGTAAAGCATTCATGCTATTAAAATCCAGTGCACAATTCAATTCAAAGCAGGTATAAATCATCATGCATATTTCACAACAAAGCATGACATTAATCATCATGCACCAGTGCACTTTAAAACCATTACAACTGATATCTCAAAACAATTCAACACTTGTCAGGTCTCAGCCTCTCCCTCGAACTGTCCTAACCCACAAAATTCGAACATAGATTTATTCACAAAGCAATTAGACATGTGAGATAGGCAATTCAATAAGGGAAATAACCTTTAGGACTATGGCCATAACCTGTGATATCGGCTACACAGATCAAGTATGCGGGATATCACTACTATCTGCTTTCGGACGGGAGGTGGGTCAAATCCAACCTTTCATTCCATAGCAGATATCGTCCGAAGACGACATATTACAATCTCAACACGGTACAACATACTCCATGCTACCTGCACGGTACAGCGTACTCCGTGGACCCACGTCAACACATCATATCACGCCACATCTCAAAATGCACGTGTGAGCCTATTTAATCGGTACGACCTCTTGTCTACTCGAAGCTCCTAACACACTATCAATCATGTCAAATTCTCAAAACGAACGTGCGAGCCTATTTAATCGATGTGACACCAAGTCTACCGAAGCTCCAAGCACGGTAACAAATAATGTGGGCATCTAATGCGAGCTATGCTCCAAGTACCATGCCAAAACCAGTATGAAATCCATGTGAAAACTAGTGCGAGTTAAGCTCCAGCACTCATGCGTATAAAACACATCAAATCTTGTGCGAGTCATACTCTAGTACACTTTCATTTTCTCGAAAACAATGTAGGTGGCTCATTTCTTTGCAAAGTATGGTTAACAAACCAAAACAACTCATTTCTTTTGCGATTCTTGTCAAATGTTAGCCAACCTACCAATCACTTGCTACAAAGCAATAAAACATGATTTTTCAAAGCATTATGCTTTTATTTTCATGCACATTTCTTAAACACCCAACATTTTACCCTTCAATCAACCCAATATCATTTCCTAATATCTCATGCATTCTAGCAAAGCATTTAAGCGCCCAAATTGCGCACAGATATCTCTAAGAGTCCACAAGATTCCCTTACCTCAATTTATTGAGTGTGACTCTTTTCCTCTTGGCCTCTTGTGGTTTTGGCTCTCCTTGCTCCAAGGTATCCTCGAGAGCTGTGATTCATTCATCCAAATCACTTGAGTTAATGTTGTTAACTCACATTTTGACTTCACTAGTCAATATAATCATCTATGTATTTACCAATGCCTTAATCCACATTTTACCCCTTTTGGTAAATCTCACAATTTATTCACTAACAACATCTTAAAATCATACTCATAACACTACTATCCCCTTAAGATATCCCATTCATCATTAATCTCAACACATTCCACTTTCTCACACTAGACCATTTTTAGGTCATGGTGGATTCATTCTACTCTAGGTAGTTTCTACCATTTCTATGCATACCAATCAACTCCAAAATCAATATCTAAATAATGCACTTGAGTATTTACATTAGAAACTTACCTAGCTTGATTTCCTCTTTGCTCCAATCCAATGGAAATGCACCTTGTTTTCTTAAATCCAACAAATGAGGAAAAATGCCTCCAAGCTTAGTTATTCTTCTCTTCGATGTGAACAACTTTGCGTCTAATAGTCTTCCCTCAAATCTTCTTGAAAATGTCCTGATTTACAAAGTGAAATCTAGGTTTTTAGGTTGGAGATGGAAAAGATTGGTTTTGTCTCAAAAAATGCAGATCCAACTGCTCTTATTTATAAATTCAGCTTAATGAGATCGATCTGCCTTAGGTGGAGATCAATCTGGTCCTCTTAAAATTTCTCTTTTTCACGGCATTTGAAGGTAAGAGATCGATCTGTCGAGGCTTGAGATCGATCTGCTTTCAAACAGAAGGTTAAGGAGATCGATCTGGTTTTAGGGAAGATCGATCTGCATTTTACAGAAGGTTCAGAAGATCGATCTGGTCTTAAGGGAGATCGATCTTTTCCCAACACGAAAGCTAAGGAAATCGATCTGTTTGCCTTGAAATCGATCTTCTCTTTACAAAATGTTTAGGAGATCGATCTGGCTCCATTGGAGAACGATCTGTCCTATTCCATAACTGAAGATAAGAGCATTTTGGCTCTTTCAGATCGATCTCTCATCCTATGAGATCGATCTGGCCTTCATAATTCCAGATTTTACTGCAGTTTTCTGCAGCAACTTACACCCAAAACAACTTCAATTTGCTGCCATAGTCATTTTCCTATCCGATCATCTTTGAGACTTGAAAATGACATCCATTCATACTTTATACCTATTGAAACTTGTGTGAAATCTTTGTATATCCAAAGGTGCATGATATAGACCAAATGGAAGTGCATAACTTATGAAATCTTCCTTTCATTTTACCACACTACTCATTTTCCATTCTACTCCCATTCTTCACATATTTAAGTCCAATTCTTCATATTCATACATAATACAACTTGTACGTACAATCACAACTCTTATTACGTGTGTGTACATTAAACTTATGGACTTACATTACGTATACTTCACATTACATGTATATCACCATACTTATGAATTCATTTACATATATATACAAGGTTAAACTTATACGGGGTCTCACAAGTTTAACTTTGAAAATCTGGGAAAACTTTCAGCTGAAATGTTGCAGATGTAGGGCAGATCGATCTCATTGCAAGGAGAGATTGATCTCATTGTCTTGAAATGCAATGTCAGGGTATTCTGCAAGAGAGAGATCGATCCCTCACTCAAGCAGATCGATCTTAAGTTGCTTTTGTTTGGACCCGATCGATCTCCTCCCATAAGGCAGATCGATCTCTAGTTGCCTCTGGATAGGCCAGATCGATCTCTTTTTAAGGCCAAATCGATCTCTGAAGCCTTCTGCCTGGTCGAGATTGATCCCACCCCATGAATAAAGATCTATCCTATCCCTTTGAGCAGATTGATCTCATGCAAAAGGCAGATCGATCTCATACAATAGGCAGATCGATCCTCTAGCGTGCAATTATCAAATTCTGAAGGAATTTAAGTAAGGGGAGATCGATCTCTCAATACGATTACTATAAAAAGGACTTGACTATCAAGCCTTCTTCCCCAGAAAACCCAAAATCTTCCATTTTAACAAAAAAAAAAAATAACCTAGTTTTCTCACTCTAGGATACCCTTACCTTTCAAAAAGATTTGAGGAAAAAATTATTTGAGCAAAGTTGTTCCTAGTGAGGGAGTGAACAACATAGTCAAAGATTGGAAGCTCAAACCTTGGATTGAAGGAGGAAAGACGTTTTCCCCCAATTTGACAAAAAAGAGGAAAAAGTCAAGCTAGGTAAGATTTCAATACACCATCTTCTAGTATGTTAATCTAGATATTTAGATGAGTTGATTGGTGTATATAATGTTGGTTGAAACATTAATGTACATGCTTAACCAATCATGACCTAGAATGGGTTTAGTGAAAGGAAGTTAAAATGGCATGGAGATGATGATGATGATGATGATGATGATGATGATTTAAGCATGTAGAGATGTTAGTAAGCATGTATAGATGATTCTAAGATAGTTTTGTGAAATCCATATGTTAGAATGGAAGATGATTGAAAATGGGCATAGGAAGTGTTTGATAAAATGTCATAAAGAAAGAAAAAGATGAACTAAAGGCATTGTGAGAGTAATGCCGATTCAGTGTGAATCAATAGACCTAAAGAGTCTAAAGGATTCTCAAGAATCGATTAGAACAATCGATATAGGCTTAAAAGAATATAAGGTCCAAAAAGATGTAACGAGGCCAAATTTGGTGTAAAATGGCCTCATGCATTGAATTGGAGTTCATGCAAATGATAATTGAGAATATTAAAGTATACTAATGTGAGTAGCAAATGCTTGCAGCTCCTGAAGATTGAATTAGAGCCAATAAAACCGGATCACGAGCATTGTAAATCAAAGAAAAGTGATTCGAGCGTGATTTGAGGTAAGGGATGCAACCGTTTTTGTGCATATGCATTTCCTTACTAATGAAAATGCTTTAGTAGCATAAAATAATTTATAAACGAGCATATGTTTAAGAAAAGCGTTTAACTTGAGATTTATTATTTAAGTGCATGTTTTGCCGGTTTGAGCTCGGTTTCGTGAATTGGATGTTTTACGAACAAATATACTTTATGATTGAATGAGATTTATAAAGCAAAACTAATATGAGCTCTACGTGAAGGAGAAACTATTTTCAGTATAATAATGACATTTTTTAGACTAAGGGCTTATCATGATATCTACAAATCGATGTCTTCCCTTTGGTTGGGTGATATGTCTCTGTTTTGGTAACGTGAGATGCCTCTATTTTGGTAACGAGAGATGCCTCCGCTTTGGTAGTGTGAGATGCCTCTGTTTTGGTAACGTGAGATGATTCCCCCGTTTGAGGATGCCCTCGTCGAGGATGATGAGACGTGATGATTTGTTTTCCTAACATTTATATTATGCGTAGTCTCCATAACTGTTTTGAGATAATGATGCTTTGATGAATTGTGATTTTAATCGCGTATTTACTATTATGTGAATGATGTCATTATTATACTTATGCTTTGAAGACGATTTCAAAAATCTCATATGCACTCCTTACTGAGCTAGTTGAAAGCTCACCCCTTCTTTTTCCTCTCCCCACAGATTATTTACGGTGAGTGATAGTACCTGCTACATACGTGACATAGGCTAGTGGACAAGACTCTCCTCAGGCTATTGCTTATACAAGTGAGAGGTATAATTCAATTCATTTTGTATCCAGACAATTATGTAACACAAACACTTATATTTAAGTAACGTTGGGATGTAGTCAAAATGTTATATGTATAATAAGTGGATTTCTTTTGATATCTTATTATTTTGTTAAGAAACTTTTAATATTTGGATATCCTTGAGATATTTGGTTGAAGAGGTTAATTGACACTTGTTGTGCTCAATGGAACACTACTGCAAGTGCACATGTCAGTTTTCGAGTATAGAGTAAATATAAGTATCGTCCCACAAGGAACTGTGTCTATCGCAAATCACTGTAATCAATAACCTTAAACTTTATTTAGAAAATTAATGAATACTGATTAAAATCCTATTTATTATTCTAGCTATTAATTATGGAACAAATTAATTAAAACAATCACAATTATTACGAATGAAAATATCAATGGCAAAATATTCCTAGAACTCGATTTCACCTAACTAGGGTTCATACAATTCTTTTGATCAATTGTTCTTTTGATTTCAAATTGTTTATAGCTGAAACTATTTCCTGTTTATCTCTCCCGAGTTTTAAATAGTCATACCCAAATTACCTAATCCTAACCTCCCGATTCAGAATTAAATAATAGAGTTCATTAAGCGATAGTAATCCGCTTCTTTATGGCTCATAAAAATTGTCAACCTCCCGATTCAACAATGTCCTATGTTAATCTACCCTTGTGCATATAAATAATCCCCTCTCCCGAGTGCCGGATGCCTATACTAATTCATCCAATTGGTGGCCAATCAACTAGAGCATTAAGAACAAATAGATTAAATAAACATAATTGAGATCATCCAAACAATATCACAAAGTAATTGCAATCTGCCCAAAGTTGGCTACATCGACTCTAGGAAAAAGGAGTTTAGTTCCTAGAAATCATAATACACATCCAATAATTCCAAATTATCATCCCTAGAATAAACATTGGTAGAAAAATATGTAAAAGATGGAGTTTTTATGGAGCTAAATCAATCTTGAAGCCTTCTGCCGCAGCCTCCTTCGAAATTCTGATAAAAAGACTATTGATAAGGTTTCCAGGCACTAAAACGCGAAAGGTCACGTGGAAAAACAGTGTTGCCCTAATCAGACTGCTATGCTGCGACAATGGTATTGATTCCCCAGATCTGCTCTGTACTGTCCAGTTTCTTCTATTGTTGCAGCCTAAGTCACGATCAGCATCCTGCAACTTCACTTTTTCACAGAATCATTAGAACCAGCTCCAAAAGCTTTAACTTTTCCAAATTGTTCTTTTTCCTGCTCAAATGCACAAAACACATAAAATATACCTAATATTGCAAAGAACAGATCAAATAACTAAGTAAAAAGGGTTCTAAACATATATAAAATTCAGTGCTAATAACACTCTACAGGAATGCACCTCGAGTATGAAGTTTAATTTAAGAAAAATTTAAATTAGCCATATTTTTCGCGCTTCCGGACTGTTACAGATTTGGTGGTATCAGAGCAAAGGTTGCATAGTATTATCAATGTCGATTAAGTAGAAATAGATTACATCCAAATGTCTGTACTTGTTTGGTTATGAATTGAATGTAACAGTTAAAATTATAATCAAGTTTAATGTATACGCGCAGGTACGTGAGAATTAAGATATGAGGGGGAAGCGAGGTCGTCCTCGAAGGGAGGCACAACCACCTTCACCCCCACGCCAAAGAGTCCTAACTCTCGAATTAATCGGTTGGAGCAGGACGTAAGATAAGGGTTTGAGCAGATGGCAACGCTATTTGAGCAACATTTTTGGGCCAACGCCTCAAGTACCACACCTACCCCAACTTCGACACCTACACCACAACATGATCCGCCCCACCTCCTATACAGACTGACCCAATGTCACCCACCGCTTAGCCTCTGGCGTCGACCAGACTCGATGATAGAGAGATGGGTCGGTTGAAGGACTTTCTTAAGATGAATCCGTTGACATTTAAAGGGGTGAAGGGTCCAGCAGAGGCGGAGGAGTGGTTGACAGAGATGAGGATAATCTTTGATTTTTTGAGGTGCACTGATGTGGAGAGGGTTAGTATGAGTACCTACATGCTTAAGGAACAAGCACGATGTTGGTGGAGTACCACCTAGAGTATAATGACTGCCAGCCACCCAGTAATCAGCTAAGAAACCTTTCAGTCAATTTTCAAGACCCAGTATATCCCTCACGCTGCCTAGAGGAGAATGCAAGCACATTTTTTGAATTTAGTACAGGACAGTATGACAGACGATGAATTTGAGAGTCGATTCACCGCCTTGTTGAAATACAATTCGAAGACTGTCAAGGATGAGGAGCGTCGTACAGAGTGATTTATATATGGGCTGAGACCAGCCATTCAAGATAGATTGATGGGGTTATGTATTACTGAGTTTAATGATACTCTGAGATGGGTGCAGGAGGTTGAGAGGGGACTAGAGTTGATACAGTCCCAGTCTGAGTTCCGGGTGATAACCAGGGATAAGGGTAAGAGACCTGCAGCTTCTCACACCGATATCAGGAGGGGTTCTTTTAAGAGACGAATGATCGAGGGACCTAAAGGGAGGGTTGATAGACCCAGGGTTCCTCCCATTACTACAGAGACCCCTCCAAGTGCTAGACCCAACACTAAGATCTGCAGAGACTGTGGTCGGCCACATGAGGGTACTTATTTTCGGATACTACGAGGATGTTTTAGATGCAGGAACATGGGTCATAAGGTGAAGGACTGCCCGCAGCCACTGAGACCACATCCTCAAGAGCCTCCTCGATAGCAGCCTCAAAGAGTGATCCCCCAGAGACAAGCCACATCTGCTGATAAGGGAAAGAAGCCTGTCGCATAGGGTCATGTATTTGTTTTGGATAAGAAGACTACAGACACTTCATCCGAGGCTATATGAGGTACACTTCTTGTCTTTAATCATGAGGCTCATGTGTTGTTTGACCCAGGGTCCATGCATTCTTTTATTTCAGTACACTTTACATGTAAATTAAATTTAGAGCCTGAACCCCTAGCTCATATTTTACACGTAAGTACACTCATGCGTGAGTCGCAGAGGACTAATATGGTATGTAGAAAGTGTGAGATTAAGGTGGGAGATAAGATAATGTTAGCATATCTAGCTTTATTAAATATGTGTGGTTTTGATGTGATTCTAGGGATGGATTGGTTAGCGGCCAACTGTGTGAGTCTAGACTGCTACACTAAGATTGTAACTTTCTCCCTACCTAAAAATTTAGTGTATGTTTGAATGTTAAGGAATAAAAATGTGTGAAGTTTATTGTGAGAAATCTTAAGTATAATTATAATTTCCAGAAAACACAGATTAAATTATTAATGTGAAGGTTACATCACACTTATCTCTGATATCAGTTGGGAACATCCGCAGATAGAGGACATACCGATAGTATGCGAGTTTTCGGATGTGTTCCCAGATGAGTTACCAAGTTTACCACCACAAAGAAAGATGGAGTTCACTATCGATTTAGTGCCTGATACTCAGCCGATCTCTAAACCTCCCAATGAGATGGCATTGGTTGAATTGGAGGAGTTAAAGAAACAGTTGCAAGAGCTGCTTGACCAGAGTTTTATTAGACCCAGTGTGTCACCATGGGGAGCCCCGATTTTGTTTGTGAGAAAAAAGGATGGTAGTCTCAGATTGTGCATAGATTACCGACTACTGAACAAGGCTACGGTGAAGAACAAATACCCCCTACCAAGGATAGATGACTTGTTTGATCAGTTGAGAGGGGTTTTTGTCTTTTCTAAGATTGACTTAAGATCGGGCTATCACCAGTTAAGAATTAGGAAAAAGGATATTTCGAAAACGACCTTCAGAACTAGATATGACCACTACAAATTCTTAGTGATGCCCTTTGGTTTGACAAATACCCCTGCTGCTTTCATGAGTTTAATGAATGAGGTATTTCGGGACTATCTAGATCGATTTGTGATAATCTTCATTTATGATATTCTTATATATTCTCGATCCCAAGAGGAACACGCACATCATTTGAGGATTGTGCTTCAGATACTTTGAGACAAGTAGTTGTATGGAAAGCTCAGCAAGTGTGAGTTTTGGCTGGATCATATAGCTTTCCTTGGTCATATTGTATCTAAGGACGAGGTATCAATTAATCCGTCCAAGGTAGAGGCTGTACTTAATTGGGAGAGACCGAGGACAGTTACAGAGATTTTGAGTTTTTTTGGAACTTACAAGGTATTACAAAAGGTTTGTTGAGGGATTCTCCAAGATCGCAGCTCCTATGACTAAACTTACAAACAAAGACGCTCTATTTGTATGGTCTGAGCAATGTGAGCAGAGTTTCTTAGAGCTTAAATGGCGATTGACTACAGCACCCATTTTGGTTATCTCGAATGGATCTAGAGGCTTCTTAGTGTATAGTGATGCTTCCCATCAGGGTTTGGGGTGCGTACTCATGCAGCACGAAAGAGTAGTCGCTTATGGATCACGTCAGCTGAAGGACCATGAGCGAAACTACCCCACGCATGATTTGGAGTTAGCCGTAGTGGTGTTTGCATTAAAGATATGGCAACATTACCTGTATGGGGAAAGGTTCCAGATCTTCATTGACCATAAGAGTTTGAAGTATATCTTCAACCAAAATGAGCTTAATATGAGACCAAGACGATGGATGGAGCTGCTTAAGGACTATGACTGTGAGATTTTATATCATCCGGGGAAGGCAAACGTAGTTGCTGATGCCCTGAGGAAAAAGAGCACGATTTTCGTTATGATGAGTTGGGAATGGGATTTATTGGAACAGTTTGTCGGACTCAGAATCAGAGTTGAGGAAGCAAAGGTCAGATTTATGGCTAGCCTGAGAATAAAGCCCAGCATTATGGATCAGATTAGAATAGGACAGAGAAGTGATCAGAGGCTATTGGATTTAGTTAGCCAAGCTAAAAAGACCTTGCAGACAAATTTTACGGTCAGTGATGATAGGTTGTTGAGGTTTATGGGCCGTATTTGTGTCCCGAGCAATGATACCTTGAAGCAACAAATTTTGAGGAAGTCTCACTGTTCCCATTACACCATACACCTAGGAAGTACTAAGATGTACCAAAACCTAGTAAGGTGATTAGTGGACTGGTATGAAACGGGAAGTGGCAAAATTTTTGACCAAGTGTCTAGTGTGTCAATAGGTAAAAGCTGAGCATCAAAAAGCCGTAGGATTACTTAAATCCTTATCAGTGCCTAAGTGGAAATGGGAGCATATCACTATGGACTTTATCATGGGATTATGGAGGACCCGGAGAGGTCATGATGCAATTTGGGTGATAGTAGACGAATTAACTAAGAGTGCCCACTTCCTTGCCATCAAGAGCACATATACTTTGAGTGCCTTAGCAGAATTATATGTCAGAGAGATAGCTCGATTGCATAGGACCCCAGTGAGTATTACATCTGATAGAGATTCCAAGTTTACCTCTAGATTTTGGACTCATTTTCAGGAAGCCAGGGGATCTCGGTTGAATTTCAATACCGCCTATCATCCTCAGATTGACGGTCAGTCCGAATGGACTATACAGACCCTGGAGGATATGTTGCGGGCATGTACAATGGACTTTAAGGGATCATGGGATGATCACCTGCCCCTTGCTGAGTTTGTTTACAACAATAGCTATCATGCGACTATTGGTATGGCACCTTATGAGGCTCTGTATGGTAGGAGGTGTAGATCCCCTATAGCTTGGGAAGAAGTGGGTGATAGAAAGGTAATTTCTCATGACCTCGTTGAACAGGCAGTTCAGAATGTAAAGATTATTTGTGATAGATTACGGGCTGCTCAGAGCCGATAGAAGAGTTACGCTGATGTGCGTAGACGACCACTTAAGTTTCAAGCTGGAGATTTTGTGTTTCTTAAAGTATCTCCAAGTAAAGGTGTCATGCACTTCGGGAAGAAGGAGAAAATGAGTCCTTGTTTTATTGGTCCATTTGAGGTATTAGAGAGAGTGGGAGATGTCACCTACCGGTTAGCTTTGCTCCCACAGCTTTCGCGATTCACAATGTCTTTCACGTCTCGATGTTGAGGAAGTATAATCTGGATCCCTCCCATGTCATTGAGTATGAAGCATTAGACATTCAGTGAGACTTAAGCTATATAGAAGAACTTATCCAGATCCTCGACAGGAAAGAAAAGGTACTTCAAAAAAAGAGAATCCAGTTGGTAAAGGTTCTCTGGAAACACCACTCAACAGAAGAGGCAACTTGGGAACTAGAGAGCATAATGAAAGAGAAGTACCCTCGACTTTTTGAGGAATGACTTGGTTCTAATTTGGAGGACCAAATTTCTTTAAGGAGGGGAGGAATGTAAGACCCGTAAGTTTCTATGTAACGTTTATGATTCTAGAATGTACAGACAAGTTACAATATATAAATCATAAGAAATTGATTTTTTTAAGTTCTAAGTGTGAATGAAATGCAAATGAGTATAGAAGTAATTGGATGGGAATTTAACTTTGAAAATCTGGGAAAAGTTTCAGCTGAAATACTACAGATCCAGGCTAGATTGATCTCATTACAAGGAGAGATCGATCTCATTGCCTTGAAATGCAATGTCAGGGTATTCTGCAAGAGAGAAATCGATCCCTCACTCTAGCAGATCGATCTCAAGTTGCTTCTGTTTGAACTAGATCGATCTCCTTCCATAAGGTAGATTGAGCTATAGTTACCTCTGGATAGGCTAGATCGATTTCTTCTTAAGGCTAGATCGATCTCTAAAGCCTTCTTCCTGGCCGAGATCGATCCCACCCCATGAACCAAGATCGATCCTATCCCTTTGAGCATATCGATCTCATGCAAAAAGCAAATCGATCTCATATAATAGGCAGATCGATCCCCTAGCCTACAATTATCAAATTCTGAAGGAATTTAAGCAAGGGGAGATCGATCTCCACCTTTGGAGATCGATCTCACAACGTAATTACTATAAAAAGGACTTGGTTGTCGAGCCTTCTTCCCCAAAAAACCCAAAATCTTCCATTTTAACTAAAAACAACCTAGTTTTCTCATTCTAGGATACCCTTACCTTCTAAAAAGATTTGAGGAAAAAGCTATTTGAGCAAAGTTGCTCCTAGTGAGGGAGTGAACAACATAGTCAAAGATTGGAAGCTCAAACCTTGGATTGAAGGAGGAAAGAGGTTTTCCCCAATTTGACAAAAAGAGAAAAAAAATCAAGTTAGGTAAGATTTTAATACACCATCTTCTAGTATGTTAATCTAGACATTTAGATGAGTTTATTGGTGTATATAATGTTGGTTGAAACATTAATGTACATGCTTAAACAACCATGACCAAGAATGGGTTTAGTGAGAGGAAGTTGAAATGGTATAGAGATGATGATGATTTAAACATGTAGAGATGTTAGTAAGCATGTATAGATGATTCTAAGAGAGTTTTGTGAAATCCATATGTTGGAATGGAAGATGATTGAAAATGGGAATAGGAAGTGTTTGATAAAATGCCATGGAGAGAGAAAAAGATGAACTCAAGGCATTGTGAGAGTAATGTCGATTCAGTGTGAATCAATAGACCTAAAGAGTCTAAAGGATTCTCGAGAAACGAGTAGAACAATCGATATAGGCTTAAAAGAATATAAAGTCCAAAAAGATGTAACAAGGCCAAATTTGGTGTAAAATGGCCTCATGCATTGAATTGAAGTTCATACAAATGAGAATTGAGAATATTAAAGTATACTAATGTGAGTAGCAAATGCTTGCAGCTCCTGAAGATTAAATTGGAGCTGATAAAATCGGATCACGAGCATTGTAAATCGAAGGAAAGTGATTCGAGCGTGATTTGAGGTAAGAGAAGCAACCGTTTTATGCATATGTAATTCCTTACTAATGAAAATGCTTTGGTAGCATAAAATAATTTTATAAACAAGCATATGTTTGAGAAAAACGTTTAACTTGAGATTTCTTACTTGAGTGCATGTTTTGCCGGTTTGAGCTCTGTTTCGTGAATTGGATGTTTTGCGAACAATTATACTTTATGATTGAATGAGATTTATAAAGCAAAACTAATATGAGCTTTACGTGAAGGCGAAACTATTCTCAACATAATAATCGCATGTTTTTTAGACTAAGGGCTCATCATGATATCTACACATCGATGCCTCCGCTTTGGTAGCGTGAGATGCCTCTGTGAGATGCCTCTGTTTTGGTAACGAGAGATGCCTCCGCTTTGGTAGTGTGAGATGCCTCTGTTTTGGAAACGAGAGATGTCTCTGCTTTGGTAGTGTGAGATGCCTCCGTTTTGGTAACGTGAGATGATTCCCTTGTTTGAGGATGCCCTCGTTGAGGATGATGAGACGTGATGAATTGTTTTCATAACATTTATATTATGCATAGTCTCCATAACTATTTTGAGATAGTGATGCTTTGATGAATTGTGATTTTAATCGCGTATTTACTATTATGTGAATGATGTCATTATTACACTTATGCTTTGATGATGATTTCGAAAATCTCATATGCTCTCCTTACTGGGCTAGTTGAAAGCTCACCCCCTCTTTTTTTCTCCCCCCACAGATTATTTACCGTGAGTGATAGTATCTGCTGCGTACGTGATATAGGCTGATGGACAAGACTCTCCCCAGGCTATTACGTGTACACGCGAGAGGGATAATTCAATTCATTTTGTATCCAGACAATTATGTAACACAGACACTTATATTTAAGTAACGTTGGGATGTAGTCAAAATGGTTTATATATAATAAGTGGATTTCTTTTGATATCTTATTATCTGGTTAAGAAATTGTGGATGTTTGGATGATTATCGGGATATTTGGTTGAAGAGGTTAACTGACACTGTACAGGAATGCACATCGAGTAGGAAGTTTAATTTAAGAAAAATTTAAATTAGTCATATTTTTCGTGCTTCCGGGTTGTCACACAGTTTTTCCTATGAGGTTGCCAGTTGTCTATCTTGGGCAATGAACAACATAATGCTAAATTTAAAACTTGATCTATTTTTTTCATTGCAAATTCAGTTTTATACTTTCAAAACTTCATTTACTTAACACATATGTACACCATATTAATTTAAAACTTGTTTTCACTTTAGAAACCATATTCTTTGGTAATATATACAACAATCCCTCACTTATTACCAAAGAATATAAATGTATGCAATTATGCTACCTTTAAGAAAATGAAAATTGAATTTTTTTTTTTATATATATGAAATATGTCTAAAGGTGGCCAAGACTTGAACTTTTAGATCGAATATGAGACGCAACGAAACATACTTAGCTCTTACACTGGTTCTTGACTTCTTTAAAAAGACATTTCATTTATTCATGGGATTTCGTTGTATCATGTGTTACCATGTACTTTAGGATTAATCAGAAATCCATAAGAATCATCCTCCCACTTCTGTACTTGCATAAGAAGACTTATAAAGAGTGAATTACAACCTTCCACTTTTGTAAACACTCTATACAAATGAGCTATAAGTTATTCAAGTTATAGTCCAACTATATGTTGTGATTTAATAATGCATTTCGATTGGACCTTTGGTTACCTTAATAAAAGGTATTCATTTTAGAAACCTTTTAAACCAAAGTAAACTTTGGTGGATTGTAATAATTTCTGCAACAGTTGAATAGTATATTACTATTTTATAAGTGTTGTTGGTCCATCCTAGCTCAGCCGGTAGGAGACCCACTCAACCGTATTGTCCGCTTTAGGCCCTACCCTCAGGCTCCGCCCTCACGGTTTTTCTTTCTCGTCTTCAGAGGTTCGAACCCAAGACCTTAAAGTTTTTGTTCTGACAAAGATGATACCAATTGTACTAGTAGAACAATTGGTATCATCTTTGTCAGAACAAAAACTTCAAGGTCTTGGGTTCGAACCTCTGAAGACGCGATAAAACCGTAAGGGCAGGGCCGTAAAGGCGGGGCCCAAAGCGGACAATACGGTTGAATGGGTCGCTACCGGCTGAGCTAGGACGCCACAACAATAAGAAAATTATATATTAATTACTTGATATATAGCTGAAAAAAATATTTCATGATATTTTAGAATCGTAGCTTATATCATAAAAAATCTCAAAAAATAAATAAGTAGTCTATTCTTTTCAAAGAAAGACTATGATTTTTTTATATACACTAAAAAACATATTCTATTATCTAGAAAAAATCTTTTTTTTTTATTAAAACACAAAAAATCTAATTTAACTAAAAAAAACCATGGTCCATTAAAGCATTGTTTATCCCATAAAAAGATCATGATTTATCTTAGATGTGTAGTCTTTTACTCAAAATGACACTATGATTTATGGTAAAATATAGTCTGTTGATCTAAACAATCAATTGGTTTTGAAATAAATCAGAATTTATTAACAAAATAAAGATTGTGATTTTATACAAAAAAAAAACGAAATGTATTATACTAAGGAAGACTAAGTTTACATCAAAGAACATAGCCTAATTTACAAAAGGACTACGATTCTTCCCTAAATTGTAGCCTAATATTTTATATATTTCACTACCAAGAAATAGGATATCACTGACAAAATATTCTGTCGATAATGCCATAAATTTTATCAGTAATGGAATTATTGACGGAAATATCGTTAGAATAATCCGTCAGTAATTCCAAAAAATCCATTGGGACAGTTGTAGTCGGTAACAGAGTTCGTCAATAAATTAGAAATCCGTCAGTAATTACGAACAAAATTTTCTTTTGTAATTGACTATGAAAATTTCGTTCGTGCAGTGATTTATTTTGCTCGGAAAAAATTAAAAAAAAATTTGTCAGTAAATATTATCGAAAATTTGTCGACATATATTTAAAAAATAAAAAATTTCATCGGTATTCTTCAATATTCTTCGATAATCCGTCAGCATACATTAAAAAAATAAAAAAAATTCATCGATTATTCTATCGATGATTTTGCCAAAAAAATTTAAAATTTTATTTTACATTATTAAGTTATTAGTTTTATTTTTTATTTTTAAATAGAAAATAAAATTTAGTAAAATTAAAACTAAATTAGAGAAAATAAAATTATTATTGTTATTAAAATTTCTTTTAAAAATTAATTTATTCAAATAATTCATAATGTACATAAAATAAGGATGAACAAATACATCATGAAAACATTGGGGAAAAAAAAGCTGCAAGAGAACTTTTAATCAATGTTTTAAACAAATAACGACACTAAGTAGAAAGGTAGCTTGTCATAATTTCGAAATTAAGACAAGGTCACACCTAATACATCAAGCAAACATTGCAAAATTAAACAACAAGGTTGTAAGAGAACTTCTAACTAGTATTTTCAACATTTGACAACATAAAGTAGAAATGCAGTTTATCGTAATTTCCAAATTAAGACAAGGTCACACTTAATACATCATGCAAACATTAAAGAAAAAAAAAAGAGGAAGCTACAAAAGAACTTCTAACTAGTATTTTCAACAAATGACAACATAAAGGAGAAAGACAAATTCTCAAAATTGCCATATTAAGACAAGGACACATCTAATACTTCATGCAAACATTGCAAAAATAAAAAATAGAGCTACTAAAGAACTAACTAGTATTTTCAATAAATACCAACACAAAAAAAAATGCAATTTATCTTAAATACCCAATTATTATAGGGTCAAGCCTAATACAAAATGCAATCATCACAGAAATCAAGAACATAATTGCAAAAGAACGTTTAACCAATATTTTCAACAAATAACAATACAAAGCACACATGCAGTTTCTTATAATTTCTCAAACAAAGTATCTCAACAAAGAGTAGACATTGAGAAATGTTCTCAAACCCACCATAGTTATACATCATCCTAATGTAGACTCATTTGTTCTCGTCATATGATCATGTTAGAGGACATTGTCTTAATTCCATCCTATGGAACCACTCATCCATTAAATTCCTAAAGCTCAATCTTTATGTAATTCTTCAATTTATTCCTCATCTCAGTCCACAATTCATAGGCAACTTGATCACTAAATTGGTCTAATTGAGGTTGAGGGTGCACAGGTGATGAGCCAGAAGTTGATTGGGATGTAGCTATAGCAGTAGATTATGTAGAGTCTAGTATGTCACGACCCAAATTACCAAAAAAAATAAATCACTACAATTTTTTTTTTTCATTTTTCATTTGTTATTTAATTCTTACCTTCCTCTCATCATGACTATCCTACCAACGTTGGGTTATGATTCGGTGTTAGTCCCCTCACACTACTTACCATTCCATTTCCATGTTACATTTACACATTAGGATTTTTCTATCCTTTGACTTT
Organism: Firmiana major; assembly: GCA_033439115.1. Taxonomy (NCBI): domain Eukaryota; kingdom Viridiplantae; phylum Streptophyta; class Magnoliopsida; order Malvales; family Malvaceae; genus Firmiana; species Firmiana major. Next base: position 7,551,003 of record CM065909.1, read on the forward strand.
AACTAATACGTTCACAATTGCATTTACATAACCTTACATCCCTGACGTCATATACGATTACAGTACTGTGCATTTACATATTTAGATACAAAACCATACAAGTGTGTATACCTTTTCTCGATGGGAAACAGCGGATAACAGGAATGCACGATCACTGCCGCTTTCTATCCACTGAAAGTACTCTGTAGATGGGAAAAATAAAGGAGGTGAGTAACCACACGCTCAGTAAGGCAATTATGCAAGTAAGTAGATAGCTCCACTAAATACATGCTCATTATGCCATGCCCTTAAATCCATTTCTTTTCGTTTAAAGCTCACGCATGAAATCATGCACACATCAATGTCATAGTTTATAAAGGCTGTTCGTGCTTATGGCAATCATGCAACTCAAGCCTCAATGGCATCTCATGTAAAATCATAAAATACATGAATTAAATCAAAATCATGCATTTGCAATTAAAGCATGGATAACTTCCTCATGCTAAAACATTTCATTGCATGAATTATAAACAATTATGAAAAATACATCATGCTGAGTTTTCACAAAACCTTAGAAAACACTTAATTCATTTAAAAAATCCACATCCATCACACTCATCAGGACTCAACCCCTCCCTCGGGTGATCCTGATCCACATAAATATAATATATCATAACACGGTACAGCATACTCCATGCGATTTACATGGTACAACGTACTCGTAAACCCATATCTCGTATCAATACTCGTGCCATGTCTCAAAATGCACGTGCAAGCATGTTTAATCGGCGTGACACACAGTCTACCCGAAGCTCCAAGCACGGCTCCTAGCATGTCTCAAATCAAAAAGCACGTGCGAGCCTCTTTAATTGGTGTAACACACAATATACCCGAAGTTCCAAGCATGACTGTAATTTCCTCATAAAACCAGTGCGAGCTATGCTCCAGCACTCTATCATAAAATCAAGTAAAACTAGTGCGAGCTAAGCTCCAACACTCTGTCACAAAAATCATGTGAAAATCTAGTGCGAGCTAGGCTCTAGCACCTATGCATGTAAAACCCTAGTGCGAGCCCCTGCTTCAGCACTAATGCATGCGTCACACAGTTCAAAACTCGTACGAGCTAAGCTCTAGCACTTCTCATGCATGTCAAATCATTAAAACTAGTACGAATAATCGCTCCCGCACCTTTTTATGCGTATCAAGTCAAAACAGGGTGCGAGCTAGGCTCCAGCACCTCTCATGCATGTCAAATCATTAAAACTAGTGCGAGCAATCGCTCCAGTACCTTTTTATGCATATCATGTCACACAAATCGGTGTGAGCAACCGCTCCAACACCATTATGCACACTCACAAACTCAGATATAGTGCGAGCAAGGCTCCAGCACCATCTGTTTCCATATAAACTTGATTGTTGGCCCATATTCCAAAGAATTTCATTTAAATCTAAATAACACTTACGTAGTGTTATCTTGTGAAATTTATACGAACACTGGCCAATCTACCAATTTGCTTTACTTAAAAACCACGAAAATTTCCCAAATCATGCATTTCATGCATGTCATGCTTTCACCATCCTTAGGTGAATTTTCCCTCAGTATGGGTAAAATAGTCTGTTATCCATCCCGGGTACTTAAACTTGTTAATCCATTTTTAGGACCTTTATACATTTTCAGTGTATGTAAAAGCTGTTAAAAATACGCGTAGCTACCTCTAGCTACTCGCAAAATTCTCTTACCTCATTTTTCTGCATAGTCTGACCTTTCCACTGATGTCCCGTCACGCAGTCCGATTTGCTCCCAATCCAATCTCCGGAACTACGTATAAATATTCATCAGGTCAAATACAATATAATTAATTGTATTTCATATTTTTGGGCTTAATTTAAATCATTGAGCTCGTTTACCCATATTGGGCTCGATTGTACCATAATGGGTCTTAACCTGCCTTAAGCCCATTTTCCACTTACTATTCACAACATCGAGGCTTATTGGGCTCATTGGGCCCATCAGTATTTAGTAGGCCTCGTTCTAAATTCTCGAATGGCTCAATTAATTATTTACGACAATTTATCTTAAATTTCAGAATTTAATTCATTTTATACGGAATTAATCCGTAATTTATATGGTAAATTTCCAACATGCATAACTATGCAAATTATCGTAAATAAGGGTTACTTACCCGAGATTCCATGATGGTACGTAAACCGAGGCTGACTCGAGCTCTCGTTTGATTCCAATTGTCGAGCTACACAATTACATATTTTTGGGGTAAATTTTCAATCAAATATTAATCAAATTAAATATTTCGAAATTTAAATCGGTCAATTTCGACTGCTTACCGGCTTACTCATAGCTCGATTGCATCTTTGTAATTTTTCTTCAATTTTTCCTCTTTTTCTCTTTCCCTTTTTCTTTTTCTTTTCTTTTTGGCTAAACCGGTCTGGTCCGGTTTAGCATACCCTCACTACACCGAACCGGTCCATACCGGTTCAGGCTCATCTTTGCCATTCAAACACCGTCCGACCGGTTCTCCAGCAGTTTTCAGCACCAATTGGCGCGCCATCGCGAAGGGGACCTTCGACTAGCCTCGAGGCGGGTCGAATCGATGCCATCGCCGGCGAATCTCCCATTCTCTCCCGCGGCACTCTCCTCTTCTGATCTCCTTCATCAAGCATCACCGGTGTGCGTGGGGTTTGCCAATGGCTCCCACGGTCCTGGGCTCCTCTCGCCGGCCCGCATCTGCCCTTCTGTCGATCGGTGGCTCGCCGAATGGAGGGAACCGACTCCCTCCGTTCTGTCTTCTCCTTTTCGCCCTTCTGCAGAATCGTGATTTCGCGATTTTGTGTTTCTTTTTTTTATTGTTTATTATATTTTATTTTAATCAAATAAAATATAATAAAACCCAAAATATCCCAAGTAAATTAATATTTTATTCATTTAATCCATTAAATGTATTTATTTGTCTTATTTTATCTTTCCGGTCTATTTTTTCATATTTTCGGGATAATTTTCCTAGGTGAAAATTCTGGTTAATTCCGATAAATTTATATCTTGATCAATTTAACCTGAAATTTAATTATTGCTCCTTTATTGATCAAGATTCCTTGAATCCATGTTTACAATGTCAATTTCTTACCGAATTGACACCAAATTTTGGGTCTTTTGACCGTTTTACCCTTGAGACCAAACCAATCCAACTTCCCTTCACGAACCCTTTCTCATTTGATGTTTTAAATCTTTATCTCCCATCTGAATGGTCCGATTCTCATTCATTTAATTTGTGGTCATTTCAATCCTTCATTTGATCTTTAAATGCATTCGAAAATTTTTATTCATTCCATTTGCATTTTTCATTCACGTACAACTCTTCTTATGATTCAATTTACATCCAACCATGTTTACATCATATGAATCATAAGGAATTTCGATAAAAAATCAGGTCTTACATAATCTCCTCTACTTAAGAAATTCGGTCTTTCAAATTAGAACCAAGTCAAATGGGTCCATAAACAACTTTGGGTACGTCTATCGCATCATACTCTTTAATTCCCACGTGACTTTTTTCGGAGTGTAATACTACCAAAGGACTTTGACTAGGGAGATCATCTTAAACCTCGACACTTTCTCCTCCCTATTTAATGCCCAAATCAATTTTTCAACATACGATCTACTCTCTTTGAGCTTCAACGGTCTCCGTCTCTTATCAGCATAGCTTTTCTGTCTGTACTGAGGTATTCTCCATCACTCACAATCAACTGGACATCTTCAAAAACTTATTATACCAATTCGAGAGCAATACTCTATCTGTCATCCACTTCTTCCTATCAAAGTCAGGGAACAACTCTTACGACCATATAATGCCTCATATAATGTTATCTCGATACTCAAGTGATAACTGTCGCTATTGACGAATTCAATTAGTAGCAACTGATCATCCCAGGAGCTTATAAAATCAAGGGCACACATTCTCATCATATCCTCCAAAACCTGTACAGTCATCTTTGACTGACCATCTGTTTGAGGACGAAAAGCTGCGCTAACACTCAATCGGGTTCCCATAGCTTCCTGAAAAACGTTCTCAGAAGTGGGAAGTGAAGCAAAAATCCTTATTTGATATCATGCTCCCTAGGAAGCTACATAATGTTTCACAATTTTTCGTACACATAAATTCGCCTACACACTTAGAGTATTTGGGGATTTCATAACCAGAAGATGGGTAGACTTAGTCAATCTATCGACTATCACCTAGATAGCCTCATGATTTCTACGGTCCTTTATAACCCATCACGATATCCATGGTAACTTGCTCTCTTTTCATGTCGTTATGATTTCGTGTCGATAGAGGCTGCAATAACCCTGCAAATGTCTATTGCTCTACCTTAATCTGCTAATATACGAGACACTTCTACACAATCTCTACAATGTCTCTTTTCATATCTGACCACCAATACCCTTTTCAGAGATTTCGATATATTTATTACTTCTCGGATGCACTGTATATCCCAAAGAGTGAGCTTCTGACAATAACACTATCTCATCAACTGTGGTCCTAGGGAGCACTTATACTGTCTTTGAACCTCAGTAAGCCATCATTATTTACTATGAACTCTGTCACTGTATCCATCTGAATCTGACCCAGACTATCGACACCCTGTCGATCATCACGCTAAGCCTGTCAAATTCGATCACTCAAATTCGGTTCTAATCTCAAGCTAGCTGTCACACAATCACTGTTATCATCAGAAGGGATCACATCATTACTAAGGCTCACAATTACTCTAGCAGCTCACACTCCCTGACCATCATCTGTGATACCATCCCGAGACTCTTTCTGCTCAAGGCATCAGCCATTACATTAGCCTTTCTTGGGTGGTACAATTTCCACAATCATAATCCTTCATAAGCTCTAACCCTTTATGTTATCTCATATTCTACTCTTTCTGTGAAAACAGATACTCGGGGCTTTTATGATCAGTACATACCCCAAATTTCTCACCGTGTACATAGTAGTGCCATATACTCAGTACAAACACTACCGTTGCCAACTTTAAATCATGGGTAGGATAGTTTCTTTCATACTTATCATCCCACTCCTATGCAATCTTTTTCCGAATGAGATGTGTCAACTGAGCAGCCCATTTCGAGAAACTCTTAACAATTCATCTGTAAAATAGATTTCAGTTGCTGCTCATGCCCTTCCCTGGACTTCGAATACACTAAAATATCATCGCTAAGGATGACCACAAATCATTCCAGGTAAAGTTTAAATACCTTGTTCATCAATGCCCTAACGGTTACGAAAATCATTTTGGGCACATTCACATTCCAAATTCTTAATGGATGTTACCCAGACTTGAAATCGATCTCTAAAAAGATATGTGTTTTTCATAGCTGATCCAATAAATCATCAATAGTGGAAGAAAACACTTATTCTTGATGGTGGCCTCATTCGACAAAAAAAAAAAAATCGATGCTTAGTTGGAGGCTTTTATCTTTCTTTTCACAAACAGAATCGGTGTTTCTCAAGGTGAAACATTCGATCTAATGAACGTTTATCCAATCACTCCTATAATTGCTTCTTTAGTCCTTCCAGTTCCACTAATACCATTTTATACCGTGGTTAGGATATCGACTTTGTACCATGTACCAAATCAATTCAAAACTTCATTCTTTTAACAGGTGGCAACCCTGGCAGATTATCCAAGAAGATATTAGGAAACTCCCTAACCATAAGGATATTTGTTAACTCCGGATGTGCCTTATCCATACCAACCACACAAGCGAGAAAACTTTCCCATTATTACTCATTCCGTGAGTACAATCATTTACTCCTTTAATTTCAATCGCTACACCCCTTTCATTACTTGTCAAAACTTACAATATACTTTTCAGGGGTAACCATATCACTATCTTAGGATAGAAATTTGAACAACATAGTTTGTAGCAGACCAATTTATTCTCAAATATTACTTCAAAATTATTCATATTCCATTGAATAAAATTGGTTGACTTATACTTCTTCCCCTGTTTTCAACTTATAATCTCTTCATAATTATTCAATTAGTTAACCCTCCTTCATTGGGGTGCTAACTATCAGCATTGTGTCCAAGGGTGTAGGCATTCACGTCTTTCACTAACTTATATGCAAATGAGGGCGGTATGAATAAATGCATGGCATCAGGATCAATTAAGATAGTTGCTTCATTATTCACAATCAAGGTGGTACTCTCCATCACATCAAATGAAATATCAGTAGTGTCCTGGTCCAAGGCTTACACTCGCCCTCGTCCAACATCTTATATCTGTAGTAACTACCACATATCCAACCCCGCTCAGTAGCAGTCGGGGTCCTCCAATCACAATACCCCTCGTAAGTGTTGAAACTAAATACACTAAGGGTTACCAATCATCTTACCACATGACTTGACAGCTCTAAATCTCTTACTAAATGGTCTCTTTCCCGCTCTGACATATCTATCATCCACTATTCTCTTTTTGTCTCTTTTTCAGCTCTTACTACCTTTCCCAATCTTAGGGGCATGCAACTCATAATCTTATTCACACAACTGTAGTCTGCGCACTGCGTCGGCCTAGATAGTGATATCTAACGGGGCCAATCAGACTCTAATTAACGGTTTGAGCCCTTCCCTGAACTTTCAGACATTCCCACTCTCATTGTTCATAGTGTCGGGGTCATACCTGCCTAGGGATATAAACTGAGATTCATACTCGTCAGTCAACCAGTTGCTTCTAGGTCAGAGTAAAGAACTTTATCTGTAATTTCCTTTAAGCAGTGTCCGGGATATGCTGTCACCGGAATACATCCAGAATTATCTCTCATGTTAGCTCTGGATGTCTGACTCTTAAGATGGGTCGAGCGGACTTCCACCAATACTCCGACTCGCCCTCAAATCCCATGCATACTCTGAGCAAATAGGTCCCAAAATATTCTCTACACTCTGCTCTAACCTCGCGAAGCGTGTCTCAATACTGTTCGGTCTCTCTATCGGACTCTGTGGGGCATACTCAATACCAACCTCTACTTCAATCTCATCCTTAGTCTCAAGCACGTGTACTCTCGCCCCTCTATCATAGAGGCTATCAGTTATAATAATTAGATTCTTGCATTCAAAACCAAATTCTCAGCTACAATTTCATCTCGATATACACAATTGTATCTAAGCAAAGCACAGTACGTGGGGATGTAAACTTCCTTAACTGCTAACACCAACTCATATTAGGCCAACTCAGCTCTGATACCACCTTTTTGTGACAACCCAAATTACCTTAAAAAATAAATCACTACATTTTTTTTTCATTTTTCATTTGTTATTTAATTCTTACATTCCTCTTATCGTGACCATCCTACCAACAGTTTGGCTATGATTCGATGTTAGTCCCCTCACACTACTTACCATTACATTTCCATGTTACATTTACACATTAAGATTTTTCTATCCTTTTACTTTAACTAATACGTTCACAATTGTATTTACATAACCTTACATCCCCGACATCATATACGTTTACAGTACTGTGCATTTACATATTTAGATACAAAACCATACAAGTGTGTATACATTTTCTCGATGAGAAACAGCGGATAAGAGGAATACACGATCACTGCCGCTATCTATTCTCTAAAAGTACTCTATATAGGGGGAAAATAAGGGGGTGACCAACCACACGCTCAGCAAGGCAATTATGCAAGTAAGTAGATAGCTCCACTATCTACATGCTCATAATGTCATGCCCTTAAATCCATTTCTTTTCGTTTAAAGCTCACGCACGAAATCATGCACGCATCAATGCCATAGTTTATAAAGGTTATTCGTGCTTATGGAAATCATGCAACTCATGCCTCAATGGCATCTCATGTAAAATCATAAAATGCATGAATTAAATCAAAATCATGCATTTGCAATTAAAGCATGAATAACCTCTTCATGCTAAAACATTTCATTGCATGAATTATAAACAATTATGAAAATACATCAAGCTGAGTTTCCACACAACCTTAAAAAACACTTAATTCATTTAAAAAATCCACATCCATCACACTCATCAAGACTCAACCCCTCCCTCGGGTGATCCTGATCCACATAAAATCATTTATTTCCAAGCATTTTTGAAAACATTGAAAATTTCATTTATTCACAACAAAACCAATATCATCAGTCAGGATCCAACCCCTCCCTCGGGTGGTCCAGACTCACACAAAATCCATGCATTCTCAAGCTTTCAAAACATCAGATAGTAACATGCGAAACTGGGCAATATATCATGGAAATAACTAGGACTATGGCCATATCCTCGTGATCCCAGGCTACACGGATCAGGTGTGTGGGGTATCACCACTATTGGGAACCACCACGGGAGGTAGGTCAAATTCAACCCGTCGGTCCAACTCGATCACTCGCATCCGAAGAAGCCACATAAATATAATATATCATAATACGGTACAGTGTACTCCATGCGATTTGCATGGTACAACGTACTCCGTAGACCCATATCTCATATCAATACTCATGCCATGTCTCAAAACGCATTGCGAGCATATTTAATCGGCGTGACACACAGTCTACCCGAAGCTCCAAGCACAGCTCATAGCATGTCTCAAATCAAAATACACGTGCGAGCCTATTTAATCGGTGTAACACACAATATACCCGAAGCTCCAAGCACGACTGTAATTTCCTCATAAAACTAGTGCTAGCTATGCTCCAGCACTCTATCATAAAATCAAGTAAAACTAGTGCGAGCTAAGCTCCAGCACTCTATCACAAAAATCATGTGAAAATCTTCTGCGAGCTAGGCTCCAGCACCCATGCATGTAAAACTCTAGTTCGAGCCCTTGCTCCAGCACTAATGCATGCGTCACACAGTTCAAAACTCGTGCGAGCTAAGCTCTAGCACCTCTCATGCATGTTAAATCATTAAAACTAGTACGAGTAATCGCTCCCGCACCTTTTTATGCATATCAAGTCACAACAGGGTGCGAGCTAGGCTCTAGCACCTCTCATGCATGTACAATCATTAAAACTAGTGCGAGCAATCGCTCGAGCACCTTTTTATGCATATCATGTCACACAAATCTGTGTGAGCAACCGCTCCAGTACCATTATGCACACTCACAAACTCAGAAATAGTGCGAGCAAGGCTCCTGCACCATCTGTTTCCATATAAACTTGATTGTTGACCCATTTTTCGAAGAATTTCATTTAAATCTAAATAACACTTATGTAGTGTTATCTTGTGAAATTTATACAAACACTGGCCAATCTACCAATTTGCTTTACTTAAAAACCACGAAAATTTTTCAAATCATGCATGTTATGCTTTCACCATCCTTAGGTGAATTTTCCCTCAGTAGGGGTAAAATAATCTTTTACCCATCCCGGGTCCTTAACATTTTTAATCCATTTTTAGGACCTTTATACATTTTCAGTGCATGTAAAAGCTGTTAAAAATACGCGTAGCTACCTCTAGCTACTCGCAAAATTCCCTTACCTCATTTTTCTATACAGTCTAACCTTTCCATTGATGTCTTGTCACGCAGTTCGATTTGCTCTCAATCCAATCTCCGAAACTACATATAAATATTCATCAGGTTAAATACAATATAATTAATTATATTTCGTATTTTTGGGGCTTAATTTAAATAATTGAGCCCATTTACATATATTGGGCCGATTGTACCATAATGGGTTTTAACCGGCCTTAAGCCAATTTTCAATTTACTATTTACATCATCAAGGCCTATTGAGCTCATTGTGCCATCAGTATTTATCGGGGCTCGTTCTAAACTCTCGAATAGCTCAATTAATTATTTACGACAATTTATCTTAAATTTCAGAATTTAATTCATTTTATACGAAATTAATCCGTAATTTATACGGTAAATTTTTAATACGCATAACTATGCAAATTATCATAAATAAGGGTTACTTACCCGAGATTTCATGATGGTACGCAAACCGAAGCTGACTCAAGCTCTCGTTTGACGTCAATTGTCGAGCTACACAATTACATATTTTTTTGGGTAAATTTTGAGTCGAATATTAATCAAATTAAATATTTTGAAATTTAAATCAGTCAATTTCGACTGCTTACCGGCTTACTCGTAGCTCGATTGCATCTCCAGAATTTTTTCCAATTTTTCCTCTTTTTTTCCTTTTTCTTTTTCTTTTCTTTTTGGCTGAACCGGTCCGGTCCAGTCCGTTTTAGCATACCCTCACTGCATCGAACTGGTCCGTACCGGTTCAGGCTCATCTTCGCCATTTCGGCACTGTCCGGCCGGTTCTCCGATAGTTTTCAGCACCAATCGGCACGCCATCGCGAGGGGGACCTTCGATTGGCCTCTGGGTGGGTCAAATCGGCGCCATCGCCGGCGAATCTCCCCTTCTCTCCCGCGGCACTCTCCTCTTTCGATCTCCTCCGTCAGGCATCACCGGTGTGCGTGGGGTCTACTGGTGGCTCCTACGGTGCTGGGCTCCTCTCACCGGCCTGCGCCTGCCCTTCTGTTGATCGATGGCTCATCGGATGGAGGGAACCAACTCCCCCGGTTTTGTCTTCTCCATTTCGCCCTTCTGCAGAATCGCGATTTCGCGACTCTGTGTTTCTTTTTTTTATTGTTTATTATATTTATTTTAATCAAATAAAATATAATAAAACCCAAAATATCCCAAGTAAATTAATATTTTATTCATTTAATCCATTAAATGTATTTATCTATCTTATTTTATCTTTTCGGTGTATTTTTTCGTATTTTCAGGATAATTTCTCGAGGTAAAAATTTTGGTTAATTCTGATAAATTCATATCTTGATCAATTTAATCTGAAATTTAATTATTACACCTTTATTGATCAAGATTCCCTGAATCCCTGTTTACAGTGTCAATTTCTTACCGAATTGACACAGAATTTCGAGTCTTTTGACCGTTTTACCCTTCAACGTGTTCGAGACCAAACCAATCCAACTTCCCTTCGTGAACCCTTTCTCATTTGATGTTTTAAATACTTATCTCCCATCCGAATGGTCCGATTCTCATTCATTTAATTTGTGGTCATTTCAATCCTTCATTTGATCTTTAAATGCAATCAGAAATTTTTATTCATTCCATTTGCATTTTTCATTCACGTACAACTCTTCTTATGATTCAATTTACATCCAACCATGTTTACATCATATGAATCATAAGAAATTTCGATAAAAAAATCGGGTCTTACATAGTATCCCTAGAAGATTACCTAGACCTAAACTTGTAAACGTGACTGCAAGTATTTACAAACTTTCTGATAACTTTGGTCCATGCCTAACGATCGAAGTTTGGATCAAAAGAAAAGTCTCCACCGTACTTTTGAATAATGCAAAGAAATAGCTCTCTTATAATGAGTTTAAAATAATTATCATATTAATACATGATTTACTATCATAAAAACATGAGTATTCAAGCAAGACAAGTTAATTATGCTTTTCGCTATGTACATTGATGTGGATTTACCCTAACTCTCTTCTTTGTGTCAAACCAATGACATTTAAACATTGCAACTTTATTTCTTATTTCGATAGACTCTAACTTAATTATATCTTCTAATAAGCCATGAAAATCGCAGTCATGATCATAATAGCAGTTTCCTTTCACGCAAATCCCATAATACATTGTCTTTTAATTTTGTACACAGTTTAATGTATGGAACTTGAAACCTTTGACAAAGTAACCTTTGAAATACCTTGCCGAACGTGTTAGGCTATGAGTTATCTCAATAATACGTCAATCTCTTTGCCCATTTTGATCTTTAACCTATTCAACAATATTGAAATGGATCAGTCATTGTTATCAAATATATATATATATATATATATATATATATATGTAACGCCCCAATTTACGGTACTATATGGTTGGGCTATGAGTCGATGCTGGATCAATATAGTGGATTCGTCTATATTCATATGCTTTCATAGTAATCAATTTTAATAAAAACCAATGGAGCTGCTTTCCAATTAATCAACACAATAGTTCTTTTACAAAAATATTATTGTTCACATTCCCTAAACACATCTTCATATACATTACTGTACTTTCAAAATTTAAATACAAAATAAATGTCTGTACTGGGCATACCTTTAACGTGAGAGAATGCTTCGCTGACGTATGGCTGTGCAAAAGAATTCAACTTATATAAACGGTCCTAGCTACCGATGAGGCTCCGTGAAGGAAAGTAAGAGGTGAACTGAATGTGCTTAGTAGGAAAAATTACGTGGCAGGTAGATAACTACATAAACTATTCATAAAAATATAAGGAGTTGTTGGCAGTTCAGTAAAATTCAGGATCAAAAATCAATTACGGAATCAATATCGATAAATAAACATTTTACTGCAATTAAATGCTGGATTTTAAAAACTTTATATAATGTTTTATTATGACGACTGTGTGGCACTTTGTTCCCACAGAATTCAAGAGGTAACCCCCACAGTCTCTTTATACAATAAAATAATACAATTTCATATTATAAAACAGTTCATAGGGTCAATTCAGTAAATCAAATAAACGAGACAAGGCAGAACATGCTATAAATAGTAATCAGTATGACAATTGGCCAATGTTGGTGACTCCAGGCATCACTGATCAGGTGTACCTGGATGTAATCGCTGTGAGAGTGGTCAGCTACCCAAACAGCTTACAGTACAATATGTTCGAAGATCAGTAACACAGTACATCGTACTCACATGCGTGTTGCATGGTACATCGTACTCTGTGGATCATAGTAACTGTAACAGTTCAGTAACAGTAACAGTGTAACATGACTAATCATCTCCTTTGTCTCAAAATCAGTGCGATTCGGACCGTGCGACACACAATCAACACGCGCTCAAGCACATTTATCAGTACTAATTTATAAGTGAACTATTTTCATCAAAACAATTCCAAAACTCAGTATAATGTACAAAGTAATTTAAAATGGGTTGTCTTACCCTTTTTCGGTCAAAATCCCAGTAAACAGTCTATAGTAATTAAATCAGGGATTTTCGATTCAAAACGATAATTCACGATATATCAGTGTCTTTGCAAATAAATTAGATTTATAATGGTAAAGCTAGACTGTCTAACTAAAGCCAAAAATCTATAATTTTCAGACTTATAAAATTGGCCTAGTATTTTTATGTAATTTCGATAATTATGAAATTCAGCTTAAAATTTTATATATACAATTTCACAGAAATTACATATAATTATCTCTAGCAAAAAATAAAAATTTTTCATTTTCCTTACCTTGATATGTATCAATAACCCTTAATACCTCAATAATGCGAGTCAGCGGATCTGCTATAATCATTTTATTCTTTATAATTTCGAATAAATATTTTTGATAGTCTTTTCCTCGAATTTCGAATAAATTATCACGACCGTTTTTTTAATTTCTTTTATTCTCCCGCCCTTTTTCCTTTTTCCTTTTTCCTTTTTCCTTCTCCTCCGTTACTCGATGACACTGTTCATCGTTCTCACACCTCCTCGCGCTGCCTCTCCTCTGCCTTTCTAACGTTTTCGCCCCCCTCTTCACCGTCCACGTTCCTGCCACCACCATTGTCATCTTCCTTCTAGCCTCCATCGTTCACTCCGCCTCTCTCGGTCTCTTGCTTCAATTCTCTGTTTTCGGTTTCAGCCTTCGACCACTGTCTCCCTTACTGCCTTCTCGATCTTGCCTCTGCTTTAAGCTGTTTCGTTCTGTCTCAGTCTCGTTCTTCTGTCACCACACACATCTTCCTCTTCGGCCTCAGCTCTCGGTCCCTTCAAACGACCGACCTCTCTCTCGTTTCTCTTGCTTCATTTTCAGAGGATGGAGTTCCTCGGTTTTGTTCTCTGTATACCTCAGCTTTACTGATCGTGTAGAAGCTGTCTTGCAGGAATTTTGTAATGCGGTAAGTTGTTACGAGAGTGAAGAATAAAATTGGTACAGTAAGTATGGTGCAGCGACAACACAGTATGAGGGCAGGGTCGAGATCACAGCTTTGTTTCCAGCCTTCACTCTTCTCCTCTCCCCGCGTTTTCTATTCTACACTAAAGCTTCCGATTATGCCTCTTTTCTGCTTCAGTCATCCTTCATGCTTTTATACAGGCGCAGGATATGGGGCAGAGCTGGTTTTTGATGAGGAGCCGTGATGGAGAGGGACGTAATGGCGTGATAGTGAGGAGGAAACAAGGGTTGGTTCGACCACTGTCCCCTGTCTCGTTTTCAGTCCCTATTTTTTTATTTTTCTATTTCTGTTTCCAGCAGCTAACACCCTTTTGCCATCTTCACTTCTGTTGAGTTTCCAAGCTCGTCACCTGCTCTCCCTCGGTTTCTCTGCTTTTCTTTCCTTCCTTCTTTGTTCCACACCCTTGCCTTTCAGTTTTAACCACCTTCTCCTCCCTTAATTTCTTGGTTAGATCAGACATCACCACTGCCACATGCTAATCCAGCCTACCGAACTTGCTTACTCTCCTGCTGCTACCTACTTCTTTCCTCTGCAAAGTATTTCCCGAGGCCATCATCCCTATTATAATTGTATATATGTCTTTGCTTTTAGCTTTTCTCCTGCCAATGTCTATCACCCATCATTCATCACCATGTTTTCCTTCTTTTCTTTATTTCTTAAACTGTTGCTACCCTCGGGATTGGCTTCATTTTAGAAGCCAATCCACGTTTGTACATATGTATATACACGAATATATACTTATGGGTGTTTTATACACATACATATATATTTACTTATTTACTCACACACTTTGCTAGAAGATTAAATATTATATTATCTATGTTTATATGTCTGTGTTTTTATATACTTAAAAAATTTTCTCCATATAGTATTAAAATAAATTTAATTTAATATCTTAAACTTCTATTCGTAGAATAATATTTTATGTATAAATCAAATTCATTAAAATTATTTTTACACCTTATAATTATTTATTTTTTGAGTCAATATATTTAAATTAATTAAATTCACCCGAGTCTCTCCTGTTAAAATATAACTTCGGTCAATTTTCACTAAAGGCACACTTTTCATCCTAATAGTTTAAATTGATATTCATTGACAAGATTAAGTACATGAAAATTTACCGTGTTTACAATAGAAGTATGAGCTTCATATAGTATTAAAATATAAACTTACAAATTGTCTCAACCACTATTGAATCTTGCATCAATTGCTTTCTCAAATTCGGCTTCGATCATATTTATGAAATCTCTTTTCATTAACGCATCAAAAACCCTATCAATTTCATTTATGAATTAGTTAAATATTTTTGATCTACTAAATCAATTAATTTGGAATAATACCCACTCAATTTAGAGGTTTATTTTTCATTATTTAATAAAACATATAAATGGGTTGCTTCAAGCCACCCAAAATTTTCTTGTAGACTGAATACTCAACCAAGATTATTAAAATTGACAAATGCCTTGTAGATTCTATAGCTCATCATCATCGCTACACAAAATACAGTTCATTTTTGTTGGCATATTTGGTTCAAAATACAATGTGCAAAAATTAGAAAATCTTTTTATAACTTATGCCTCATATGTAGATGGTTTAACAAATGCTTGATTAGTGCATTTTTTCTTTAGATGATGAAGAACTCTAGTTATAGTACCAAATCAATGGAAGGCAGCTTTATCATGTGAAGATGTGACCTACTATTTAATGAGGGATTTCATTTTTCTTAATAAGTCTCATCGATTTTCATACATAGTATAATATGGTATAAAATAAATTTATAACATGCCATTCTATTAGGATGATTATGAACTATTTATCTAGTCTAATTTCCTCGAGCCACTTAAGGAAATTAGTTGGTTATTGATGATGGTTGTGTCACCAGAATCCACGTGTACAACCATCCGCCAACCATTGACTGCCACGTGTCAGAACAAGAATAAGCCACGTGACTGATGTTGCGACAGAGTTGCCACGCGACACAGTTGCCTGTTAAACGACAGAGTGTTCGGGGCGATAGGCACTCTGTCGCCCGGTATGTGTGCCGCACAGTAGGCGCGACAGACCTCCATCACCTCTATTGCGACATAGGTCTCCCGCATTGCCCCCGTGGCAGAGGTCTCCAGCACAGCCGTGGTAGAGGTCTCCCACACAGCCTGCGGCAGAGGTCTTCCGCATAGTCAGCGGCAGAGGTCCATGGGTACTCTGCGGCCTGCCTACTCCCCCGCAAGCTGCTTGACCCGAAGCGCGACAGAGTGCTCTATGACTCTGTCGCGGCCCAGACACGCGCCTGGGCCTCACCTCGAACCGACTTAGAGAAACCTATAAATATCCAAGTGAGCTCTCAGAAAAAGAGGACCAAGAACAAAAAAGAAGGGAAAAAACTTAAACTCTCTGAATTAAGTAATACATTCTCTTCTTCATTCCTTCATACACAACTCCCGATTTCTGACTTAATCATCGGAGTGCGTGTGCAGGGACAAATCCCTGCCCCCTCTGACTCCTGTTGTTTTTGCAGAATATACGAAGAACACGTGGAAGTTGTAATCCCGTTGTCGTTTTACAAGGCAACATCAATTGGAGCCGTCTGTGGGAATCAGAACAAAAAGTCGGATTCCCTATCAAAATGGTGAGGACACGCTCTACAGCAGAATTGACAGGGGAGCAGAATTCTGTGAGTCCCCCCGTCAGATCAGAACAAAGACGAAGACATAGTGAAAGGGATGACAGAGGAGCCTTGGTTTCTCTAGAGGAATTTGAGACCCTGAAATGCAAAAATGAGGAGACGACGACAGCATTGAAAGCTATGGTGAGCTTTTTCAGAGACGCTCTCCCCCAATTCAGCTTACCCCATGAAGTGCAGCAGTAGGTGGGGGAAAACATCCTGAGGCAGACCTATGAAAGAGGTCAACCCTCCACCCTAGTGAGTGTTGGACAAGGAGCAGGAGCGCTAAATGACGCCACGGGATTGACCCCAAACTCTATCGCATTTCAAAGGAATCGTCCTGGGACCGAGTTACGGGAAGTGAATGCTACTACAAACCCTGCAAGACAGAGCTCACCCTCAGACCGCAGGCGACAGAGGTCGCCCGCAGCACCTGTGCGGCAGAGCTCACCCGCGGATCGCATGCGGCAAAGGTCTCCCACAGCTGGCAGACCGCAGAGTTCACCCGCAGCACCCGTGCGGCAGAGCTCACCCGCAGCAGATAGGCGACAGAGCTCACCCACGGACTGTATGCGACAGAGCTCTCCCGCAACAGATCGGCGACAGTACTCGCCCGTGGTCCGTAGACCTCAGAGATCTCCCGCAGCAGGCATACCGCAGAGCTCACCCGCGGACCGAGGACGACAGAGTTCGCCCGCAGCACCTGTGCGGTAGAACTCACCCGCAACAGAGAGGCGACAGAGCTCACCCGCAGTCATCACGCGGCAGAGATCTCCCGCAGCACGTATGCGACAGAGTCCTCCCGCGGTCTATAGGCTTCAGAGTTCTCCCTCATGGCGCGGCTCTTCTCCCGTGGAGTTGGAGCGGGAGTTTGGAGAACATAGGTCCGGGGAGCGACAAAGACAGAGGAGTTCTGACCCCCGAGACTGTCGCGAAAGGTCGAGTCACGGAATGGGAGGCACTAGAAGGGGTGCTTACCAGTCGGACTCTTCTAGACCCAAAGAGAGGGGAGCATACTCAGTCTAAGGGTCGAAAAACGTGGAGAAAGTCGTCGAAAGGATTTTGGAAAAAAGAAAACTGGTGTCTCCGGATGATCGTCAAAAAAGGAGCATTCCGTTCAGTCCGGAGATCATGACCAAACCTTTGCCGAAGAAGTTCAAGATGCCTTCTATGGCCACTTACACCGGCAAAGCAGACCCCTATGACCACATACAGAAATACGAGTCCCTCATGTTGCTGCATGGATGGGAGGACGAAACTATGTGTCGGGCTTTTTCACTCACATTGTCCGGGCACGCTCTGAAGTGATTCAATGGGTTGCGCCAAGGTTCAATCTACTCCTTCGACCAATTGCGAAACGAATTTTTGGAAGTCTTCATGATCCACAGCCACAGAAAGAAGGACGCTACTTACCTACTCACTCTTAAACAAGGAAATAAAGAATCCTTGAAGAGCTACGTAGATCGGTTCAGAGATGCAACCTTGGAGGTGGATGATCCACCAGCAGGGGTAGCCACGGTTGCAATGTTGCAGGGGACGAGGTCTGAAAAGTTGCAAGAATCCCTCTCCCTTGACCAACCGACGACACTTTTCGACCTGTTTGCTAGAGCCAATAAATATGTGGCTCAAGAAGAAGTAATGAAAAGGGTACAGCCCCGAGAGGCAAGGGTGGTGCATTGATTCCCATGGAAATTGGAGCACTGTCACCCAAGATGGTGCCCTTAGTAGAAGAAAAGGATTCACAAGCACTAAGGAAAAGCTTAGATCTGTCAGACGAGCCGTAAGAGCCTGAGGCGCTATTCGTCACTGTGGCCAGGCGTATATTCAGACGAGCCGTAAGAGCCTGAGGCGCTATGCGTCACTGTGGCCAGGCGTATATTCAGAAGAGCCGTAAGAGCCTGAGGCGCTATGCGTTACTGTGGCCAGGCGTATATTCAGAAGAGCTGTAAGAGCCTGAGGCGCTATGCGTCACTGTGGCCAGGCGTATATTCAGACGAGCCGTAAGAGCCTGAGGCGCTATGCGTCACTGTGGCAAGGCGTACATTCAGACGAGCCATAAGAGCCTGAGGCGCTATGCGTCACTGTGGCCAGGCGTATATTCAGAAGAGCCATAAGAGCCTGAGGCGCTATGCGTCACTGTGGCCAGGCATATATTCAGAAGAGCCGTAAGAGCCTGAGGCTCTATGCGTCACTGTGGCCAGACGTATATTCAGACGAGCCGTAAGAGCCTGAGGCGCTATGCGTCACTGTGGCCAGGCGTATATTCAGACGAGCCGTAAGAGCCTGAGGCGCTATGCGTCACTGTGGCCAGGCGCATATTCAGAAGAGCCGTAAGAGCCTGAGGCGCTATGCGTCACTGTGGCCAGGCGTATATTCAGACAAGCCGTAAGAGCCTGAGGCGCTATGCGTCACTGTGGCCAGGCGTATATTCAGACGAGCCATAAGAGCCTGAGGCGCTATGCGTCATTGTGGCCAGGCGTATATTCAGACGAGCCGTAAGAGCCTGAGGCGCTATGCGTCACTGTGGCCAGGCATATATTCAGACGAGCCGTAAGAGCCTGAGGCGCTATACGTCACTGTGGTCAGGCGTATATTCAGACGAGCCGTAAGAGCCTGAGGCGCTATGCATCACTGTGGCCAGGCGTGAAAAATCAGACGAGCCGTAAGAGCCTGAGACGCTATGCGTCACTGTGGCCAGGCGTGAAAGATCCGACTAGCCATAAGAGCCTGAGGCGCTATGCGTCACTGTGGTCAGGCAGTGGAAACATAAAGGCTGTAAGAACTAAAGACGCACTCGCGTCGTGATAGTCAGGCCTCAGAAAGGTATGTAAAATTCTTTCCGAAAATATATCTTTCTATTAAGAATCCTCTTTCGCAGGAAATATTCCTACCAAAGAGTGGGGAGCAATTGGTGGTGGTTGTGTCACCAGAATCCACATGTACAACCATCCGCCAACCATTGACTGCCACGTGTCAGAACAAGAATAAGCCACGTGGCTGATGTTGCGACAGAGTTGCCACGCGACACAGTTGCCTGTTAAACGACAGAGTGTTCGGGGCGATAGGCACTCTGTCGCCCGGTATGTGTGCCGCACAGTAGGCGCGACAGACCTCCGTCGCCTCTATTGCGACATAGGTCTCCCGCATTGCCCCCGTGGCAGAGGTCTCCAGCACAGCTGCGGTAGAGGTCTCCCGCATAGCCTGCGGCAGAGGTCTTCCGCATAGTCTGCGGCAGAGGTCCATGGGTACTCTGCCGCCTGCCGACTCCCCCGCAAGCTGCTTGACCCGAAGCGCGACAGAGTGCTCTATGACTCTGTCGCGGCCCAGACACGCGCCTGGGCCTCAGCTCGAACCGACTTAGATAAACCTATAAATATCCAGGTGAACTCTCAGAAAAAGAGGACCAAGAACAAAAAAGAAGGGAAAAAACTTAAACTCTCTGAATTAAGTAATACATTCTCTTCTTCATTCCTTTATACACAACTCCCGATTTCTGACTTAATCATCGGAGTGCGCGTGCAGGGACAAATCCCTGCCCCCTCTGACTCCTGTTGTTTTTGCAGAATATACGAAGAACACGTGGAAGTTGTAATCCCGTTGTCGTTTTACAAGGCAACATCAGTTATATCCTCATATTACATATATAATTTTCTTAAGCCTTGAATGTCATCTTTATGGCGCCTTGGGATCTCCACCTTCATCTTCAATTTACTTAAAATTCAAATCTTATCTAATACTAAATCATTTTTTGATTATTATCTAATTACATCAAATAGTAAGAAACCTCAAGTATCCTAACCCAAAACCATAAAAATGCGTTTTTGCGAAAGACCGTCTTTGTTAATTATGCATTTCATATTTGTCCTGGTTTAGATAGGTGTCATAACGTGTTAAGTCCCAGAACCTAACCCGCTAGACTTAAATTCAAGGAGTTACCACCAACCATTCAATCTAGGTATGATTGATCACCTATTTAAATTAATGATAAAACATCAATCTACGTTCGAAGAATCTAAGGTTCGAGAGTACGATTACATGTAGGGAAGAATTAAGGCACCCACAATGCCTATCCTAAAATGGTAACACTTAGTCTTAGCTCTCCTAATTTTGCCATTAAGTGTTATTAGATTTTGATATGATTAATATTAGAAAACGTTTAAGTCATCTCCCTCATTCTGGCCGAATCTTTAGAAAACAATCATCATCTCAAGAATATTCAAGTTGTCTTATTCAACCCACCTAAAGAGACTCCATCGTCGGATTAGTTAAATATCTTATGAAAGTCTTAATTTTCTAATCATTATCTTATTTTCTAATTATTATTTTCTATTGTTTTATCATTATTTTATTTCATTATGTTATTTAAGATAAACATAAATTATTTTTTATTGAAAAATTTCCTTTGAACTTTCCATCATTCTAGCCAAATCCAAAAAAAAAAAAAATTCTCACCTAAAAATTTCATAGATGTTACACATCCACAATCACTCCAAGAATTCTATTATCATCGGAATAATCTTTGCTTAACTTATAATAATTTAATTTAATTTTTATTTTTAATCATACGATTTATTATTATTACTATTATTTAAAAAAAAAAACTTTGATTATTATTTTATTGAAATTACTTGCTTAAACAATCTATTATTGTGGCCAATCTTAAACAAGAATTTCTCACCTAGGATTCTTTAGAAATTACACATTTACAATCACTCTAAGAATTCCATCATCAGAACAATTTCAACTTGTCTACTTATTTTATTATAAAATTTTTTATTATTTATATATTTATTAATATTCATAATGAATTATAATTCTAAGGTATATCTCTAAATAAATTAAACTAAATATCAATATCACGTCATACAAATTATCAATCATACAAGTCAAGTTAAAATTTGAACAAAATTTAATCATACAAATTATTCTATCAAGTATCATGCAAATCAAACAAATCGAAATAAATAAGTTAAATCATATGAACTAATTACCTAAATTTTTATCATGCAAATTACATCTAACCCTGCAAATTAATTCATACAAGCAATTAATTATATCATGCCAATTAAGTAATTTTATTTGTTAAACCCTACCAAGTCAATTAATTTAATTAATTACAAAATTAACATACAAATTATATTTATACTAAATTCTATCAATTAACCATGGAAATTATATTTACCCCTATCAATTATCAGACAAATTAATTTATTAAATCCTAAGCTAATTACTTTTCAATCCACAATTATATTACCTAATTAATTTAAAAATAACTTTTTTTCTTTCACCTTCATTTTCTCGTTCGTATCTTTCTTTTACTTTCTTTCTGTTTTCCTCTTTTCTTTTACTGTGTCTTTCTTTTTTTTTTCTTTTTTTTTCACGTGGCTATACTCGTTTCTTTCTCTTTCAGCTTTGTTTCTTTCCCTGTTTCCGGTACCAACATATACAGCAGCAACAGAAACGGAAACAAAACAGGGGTGCTCGGCTCTTCTCAGGAAAAGAGTAGTAGAAACGCTACTGTGGAAATCGAAGTAGGCAACGCGTTGGTGAAGCACGGATGCATCAGAGCAGGGGCGGTATGCAGCAGTAAACGGTGAAGAGGATGAGCAACCGTGGAGAGCAGAACAGCCGGGGCTAGTACGGTTTACAGGAGAAGGCAAAGGCAGGAAGGATGGTGCAGCAGTAAAATGTGAACAGAAACAGGGCGACGACGATGATGATGATGAAGGGGGTGTGCCCGGGCAGCTTGCTTGGTACAGTGGTGACGGCGGTACAGACCAGAAAGTCAACTTGCAAGAATGGTATGGCAGCGATCAAGGACCCAAGGCTAAAAGAAAAAGAGGATGGTGGCTGCTGGCTGGGATGAGAGTGGAAAGTGCGGGGGAGATGATGAACAGAATGATGGGAAGTAGCAGGAGACGTGTCACAAAGCAATACATGTGAAGGCAGTGAAGATGGGATCCTAGTTTTTTTTTTTTTTTTCTTTATTATTATTATTATTATTATTATTATTATTATTATTATTATTATTTTGGCTTCGTCTGGCTATGCAGGAAAGCAGCGGATGGTGATGATCAAAGGACGGTGAAAGATGGTGGCCTGGTGATGTTGGGTAATGGCAGAATGATAGAATTGGTGGTGTAGGGAGCAGCAGGGGATGGATGGTCGCTAGTGATGATGAACCCTGGCAGTGAACTTTCCACTCTCATCTTCACTAGGATGTAGTTAATAGTAATCTATGAACTAGGATGGATGTAGTGAGCTTTTTTTAAAACAGGATGGATGGTCGCCAGTGATGATGAACCGTAGCAGGAGAATGATGGGAATTAGCTATTAACGAATTTAACTTCTCTTAACAGTCTTAAAAAAAAAAAAAAAACTACTCCAACCATACTTTTTATAAAAGCTCCATCTAGATCAAATAGACCCTATATATCAAACTGATGGGAGTGAACTGCTTAAGGACAATCTACCTTTCATTCTTTTTTGAAGTGGTGGATGTAGTTAATAGTAATCTATGAACTAGGATGGCAAAGGAGGGAGAGGTGAAGACAGGGAGGGTAATTCTCAACTTCCATTATTTGGATTTCTCAAAAAAAAAAAAAAAAACGAAAAAAAAAAGGCCGGAAATGAAAGGAAGGTGAGGGTGGGTGGGGTACTACTCCCTTTCCCTTCCCTTTCTCTCACTCCAACCAAATCTAAAATGCATCTCTTCCAAGATTACGAAAGCAATGAGGAAGCCAAGCTAGAATATTGGGGAATTAGGTAGGGAAATTACCTCTTAGCTCAATAGTTATGTGGAAACGTTCTGGAGTCTTGTAATTTTTTCTAGTCCTACTGTACTTTAAAATTTAAGTCCATGAGGCATTCTATAACTCCTATAAGGACAAGTTTCCAACAAAACCCGTTGGTGTAACGTTCTTGTATTGGACAAAATAATAGTTGTGTTTGCATCGCATATTTTTGCAGGAGAATAGAAGATTTGATTTTGCATTTTTTTTTCTAGCATATGAGGTCTATTTATGGGTCAACGTAATACTAACGATAGAGTCTTCAAAAAAGAAAAGAAAATGTGGTTTTAATTGTATAATTTATTTTGTTTTCTGAGTCACGGGTTAGCATTGTTGGAAGGTGATGGGCACTTTATCAATTTCTCACAAAGTAAAGAAAAGAAAAGGAAATCTTTGAAATGAAGAATTTGTATTTCTTAATTTGACTTACTCACAATTGTTCAATTACATAGCTATTTATACTACTCATGGGATAATTGTAGACTTAATACATTTAATTAGAAACATGCACCTACATTAACTAAATTCATAAACAAGTTCATGTATAACTAAGTTCATGAATGACTAGGAGCATTAATACCCATACATGTACTAATAATTTGGACAAGTTCAAGTTTAATATTCAACACTCCCCCTTAAACTTGAATCTTTCTGAACTCCAAGTAGAAATCTTAGTTTTCGAAAGGAGTCATACTTCAGAGGCTTTGTGAAGATGTCAGCAACTTGGTCCATAGACTTCACATATTCTAGCTCCACTTCCTTTCTCTCAATGCACTCCCGGATAAAATGATATCGGGTGTCGATATGCTTGCTTCGATCATGAAACACTAGGTGCTTAGCTAAAGCTTGGGCTGATTTGTTATCAATCATAATTTTGGTAGCACTTTCTTGCTCCAAATGAAGTTCTTTCAACAATTTTCTTAGCCATATAGCATGGCAAGTGTAAGATGTCACACCCCACTTCTGGGAACCCTTTTATCCATACTTACTCTACTACGGTTGGGCTGTGAGAAGATGCAATTACTAAAATTCATTCATTTATAGCGGAAGATTTAAAACTTTAATTCACACTCCCAGGTGTGTGTGTAGATATACAAAATCAATTGTATAAATACCATGTACTTACATATCATCCCCATAATACTGTTTACAATTCCAAGATATAACTGTGCGATACAATATATTAGATACAAAATACTCGTGCATACAAATCTTATACCTTTGCGGATTGTGGAAGCTGTTTGACACAAAAGACCTAGAGACCACCGCTCTCTTACTTCTCAGTAACTGGAGGGGGAAAATAGTGGGATGAGCAAACCACAGCTCAGTAAGGAAATGAATGCTAGCAGGTAGATATCGTACTACCTACGTAGCTCATGCATGTATAAACCAAAACCATGTTTTCATTATAAATGGAAATATCATACGAAAAATGCATTTAAACATATTTTTCTCAATAGCATTTTCGTGTAGATCAAATATATCAAGCTTCCATTTAAAACATGCTCATAAATAGTGCCCTCACTGCACAAATGTGAAATCAGAGATTTATCAAAAACACAAAATCTCTTTCTTTTCTGAGATCGTCTCTGTTTCTCGAATCTTTGAGACAGGCATGAAATTTTCGGCAATCAAATATCCACGACATATGGCCATAGTCAGTGATCCCAGGCCTCATTGATCAGGTGTGCATAGGGCATCACTTCGCCTGAAGGGGGATGGGTCAGTCCTGCCCTCCGGCTCATCTCAATCAACCTCATCTCCTCATATACTCATGGTAAGGATACGCCGTGTGTCATCTACGCGATACTCGTACTCACGTGCACCCAGCACAGTACATAGTATACCAACGGACAACTACACTGTACTACGTACGACCGTGGACCCAAGTCCATACTCCAACTCCAATAGACTTTTCATCCTGTACCATGTCTAATATACCAGGCGGGCAAGCAGCGTGACACACAGTCATCGTAAGGCTCCAGCGCGGTACGATTTATCGTTAAGGCCCAACCCGTTCAAATGGCCGTCGGCTGGTATCCCCTTGGGTCCCAGACCCCCAGGTTTACCTCAACTCAATAAAACAGGTGCGACCAAAACTCCCGCACTTTCTCAAAACCATCGTGTGAGTTAGAACTCCAGCACGGTACATCGAAGGCATTAAAACGGGTGTGAGCTAGCGCTTCAACACCAAATCTCATCTCAAAACTGATAGATGGCTATTTTCTCTTTTTAAAACTCAAAACATATTTATTCATACAGCATGCCTCTTCATGCTAAAACATGTAAAATTAGCCAACCTATCATCAACATTTCTCAATCATCAATATCAATACAAAATTGAGAAAAACATTGAAAACATGCATATCATGCTATTTCCTTACCCTATCCCATTTCTCAATACATATATACATCATAGTACTTTTCATGTTTTCGTATCATTTTATAGAATTATAGTATCGTACTAATTCTAGCAATATATCTATGAAATTGCTGTAAAATACGCACGAACATCTCTATAGCTAACACACAGTCCCTTACCTCGCTTTACTTGTGTGCAACTATCCGCCTTTATGCTTCTCGCGTTCTCATTTCGACTTGCTCCGGCGTATCATCCGAAACTGAAATTCATCCATCAAAAACTTGAGTTAACGTTTCTAACTCTTGTTCATCTAAGCATTTATCCAATGCCGTAAACATACATTTTACCCCCTTGTGGTAATTCTCATAATTTTATCACAATATCAACATACCCAAACCATGCCCACAACATAATCATCCTCTCAAGATATCTCATTCATCATTAACACTTCTACATTTCACTCTTTCACACTAGACCATTTCTAAGTTATATTCATTTCATGGCATTCTAGGTAGTTCTACCCACAATGTGCACACCCAATTAACTTCATAATCATTAACTAGACCAATGTACTTGGATTTGTGCACTAGAACTTACCTCCTTGGATTTCCTCTTTGCTCCAATTAGAAATGCCCTTTAGTCCTTCAATCCGATAAATGGGGAATTGCCTCTAGACTATGTTGTTCTTCTCTTAGACGTGAACAACTTTGTCTCTAATAGCTTTTCCTCAAATCTTACTGAAAATGGCTGGATTTAGGAGTGAGAAAGCTAGGTTTTTGAGTTGAAGTGAAAAGAAATGGTTTATCCCGAAATCTGCATATCCAACTGCTCCTATTTATAGATTTAACTTGATGAGATCGATCTTCCTTAGGTGGAGATCGATCTGTTCCTCTAAAAATCTCTCTTTTCTAAGACATTTTAAAGGCAGGAGATCGATCTGTTGAGGCTTGAGATCGATCTGCTGTCAAACAGAAGCTTAAGGAGATCGATCTTGTCTTAGGGGAGATCGATCTGTTTCCAACCCGAGAGCTAAGGAGATCGATCTGATTGCTTTGGAGATCGATCTGCTCCATTCCATTACTGACATAAGAGCATTCTGGCTCTTCCAGATCAATCTCTCATCCTATGAGATCGATCTGGCCTTCATATTTCCAGATTTCCTGCAGTTTTTCTGCAACAACTTCATTCAAAACTTCCTCAATTTACCTCCATAGTCCTTTCCTCATTCATCCCTCCTTGAGATTTAAAAATGCCATCCAATCACACTTAGCATGTATTAAAACTTGTGGGCACTCTTTGTATAACCAAATATACACGATATTGCCCGAATGGAAGTATATAACTTATATAAATCTTTCCTTCCATTTTACCACACTACTCATATTCCATTTCATTCACATTCTTCTCGTGTTTAAGTTCATTTCTTCATACTCATTTATAATGCAACTTGTATGTATAATTACGATTCTTATTACAAGTGCGTACATAATCTTATGGACTTACATTGCATATACATCACATTGCAAATGTATCATCCTACTTATGATTTCGTTTACATTTCTATGTTCCTATATACAGCTATACATATACGGGGTCTCACATTCTCCCCCACTTAGAGAATTTGGTCCTCCAAATTAGAACCAATTCAATCTGTGAATAACTCGGGATACTTTTCCCGCATCAAACTTACCTGTTCCCATGTGGCCTCTTCCACAGTGTGATGTTGCCACAAAACCTTAACCAATGAAATCGTCTTGTTTCGCAACACCTTCTCTTTTCTGTCCAATATCTGGATCGGTCTCTCGACATACGACATATCCTCCTTGATCTCCAATGGCTCATAGCTAATTACATGTGCCAGATCCGGGTAGTACTTCCGAAGCATAGAAACGTGGAAGACATTGTGGACTTCTGCTAGCTCAGGTGGCAAGGCTAGCCTATATGCTCCATCTCCCACTCTATCCAAAATCTCGAAGGGACCAATGTAACGACGACTTAATTTTCCTTTCTTCCTAAACCTCGTTATTCCCTTAGAAGGAGATACTTTCAAAAATACAGACTCACCAACATCAAACTCAAGTGGTCTTCGTCTCCTGTCAGCGTAGCTCTTTTGTCGACTTTGAGCTGTTCGCAGCCTCTCGCATATTATTTGAACATCCTCGGAGGCTTGTTTAACCAAATCGGGGGCGAGCAACTGTCTGTCACTAACTTCTTCCCAACCAATGGGCGATCGGCATCTACGACCGTATAGTGCCTCATAAGGGGCCATACCAATACTTGAGTGATAACTGTTATTGTAGGCGAACTCAATTAATGGAAAGTGATCGTCCCATGAGCCTCTAAAATCCAACACACACGCTCTCAACATATCCTCTAGGGTCTGTATAGTCCTCTCTGACTAACCATCTGTTTGAGGATGAAAAGCGTTGCTAAAACTCAACTGGGTCCCCATCGCTTCCTGAAAATGTCCCCAAAAGTGGGAAGTGAAGCGGGCATCCCGATCAGAAACAACAATCACTGGGACTCCATGCAATCTAACTATTTCTCGCACATACAGGTTCGCCAGTGCACTCAATGTATCTGTAGATCTCATGGCTAAGAAATGTGCCGATTTCGTTAACCGATCTACTATCACCCATATCGCATCATGGTTCTTACGGGTTCTCGACAATCCCATCACAAAATCCATGGTGACATGCTCCCACTTCCATGTTGGTATTGGTAGAGGTTGTAATAATCCTCCTGGTTTCTGATGTTCGACCTTTACTTGCTGACAAATGAGACATCTAGCGACATACTCAGCTATGTCTCTCTTCATTCCAGACCACCAATATACCTTTTGAAGATTTTGATACATCTTACTACTCCCCGGGTGTATCGTATATCTCGACGAGTGAGCCTTTGATAAGATCAGCTTCCTCAGCTCTAAATCCTTAGGAACACATATTCTATCTCCAAACCTTAGTATTCCATCTGAACTCAATATAAAATCGGCACCCTTCCCCTTCCGAATTTGGCTAATCATGTCAGTACACCATTGATCAATTTGCTGAGCTTGTCGGATTCTCTCAATCAACTCCGGTTCTAATCTCAAGCTAGCAATAATCCCATAGTTCCCAATCTCAGGTAGGGTCATATCCAGACTAAGGTTCGGGAATTGTTCCAACAACTCGTGCTCTCTAACCATCATATGTGATACCAACCCGAGACTCTTCCGACTCAATGCATCGGTAACCACATTTGCCTTCCCCGGGTGGTACAAGATCTAACAATCATAGTCCTTGAGGAGTTCTAGCCACCTCCTCTGTCTCATATTTATCTCTTTCTGTGAGAATAGATATTTTAGACTCTTGTGGTCCGTAAAGATCTGAAATCTCTCACCATATAAGTAGTGGCGCCATATCTTCAACGCAAACACTACGACCGCTAACTCCAAATTGTGAGCGGGGTAGTTCTTCTTATGATCTTTCAGCTGTCTAGATCCATAAGCTACTACCCTTCCATCTTGCATCAAAATATAGCCTAGTCCTTGATGGGAAGCATCTGTACACACCGAGTAATTCCCTAAACTGTTAGGGATGATAAGAACTGGCGCGGTGGTTAATCTGCGCTTAAGTTCTTGGAAACTCCTCTCAAGCTTCATCCCATGAAAACTCCACACTCTTTCTCGTAAGACGTGTCAATGGAGCAGCCAATCTAGAGAAACCCTCTACAAATCTCCTGTAGTAACCAGCCAAACCCAGAAAGTTTCTGATCTCTGTGACTGTCCTAGGTTGTTCCCACTGAACAACGGCCTCAATCTTGGATGGATCTACTGACACCCCATCCTTCGATACAACATGGCCTAGAAAAGAAATCTGTTCTAGCCAAAAGTCACATTTACTAAGCTTGGCATATAACCTTCTCTCTCAGAGGGTCTGCAAAATAATCCTCAAGTGCTGCTCATGCTCTTCTCTGGACCTTGAATACACCAATATATCATCAATGAAAACAATCACGAACTGGTCCAGGTATGGCTTGAATACTTCATTCATTAGAGCCATAAAAGCTGCCGACGCATTGGTCAACCTAAAAGGCATCACTAGGAATTCGTAATGGCCATAGCGGGTACGAAATGCTGTCTTGGGCACATCCTCCTTCCGAATCTTCAATTGATGATACCCAGACCTCAAATCTATCTTGGAGAAGATCTGTGTTCCCTGAAGCTGATCCAATAAATCGTCAATGTGTGGCAAGGGGTACTTGTTCTTGATGGTAGCCTTGTTCAACATCCGATAGTCAATGCACAACCTGAGGCTCCCATCTCTTTTCTTCACAAACAATACCGGGGCTCCCCATGGTGAGACGCTCGGTCTTATAAACCCCTTTTCTAGCAACTCTTGCAGCTGTTTCCTTAATTCCTCTAGCTCAACTGGAGCCATCCTATATGGTGACTTGGATATTGGTTCGGTTCCAGGCGTCAAGTCTATATCGAATTCTGTTTCTCTATCGGGTGGCAATCCTGGTAGATCGTTTGGAAAGATATCAGGGAATTCTTTGACCACTGGGATGTCCTCCATATCCGGATGTACTTTGTTCAAATCCACCACATAGGCAACAAAACCTTCAAAATAACACTCAAGTCATTTATACCAAAGTACTTTACTTAACACAAAATTTAAGATTCATTTCTTCTCTTAAAATCTTACAACACATTCTTCAGGTAGAGAAAACTTAATGGACTTAGAACGACAGCCGATGATAGCATGATTGGTGGCTAACCAATCCATTCCCAAGATTACATCAATGTCATACATATTCAACAAAATCAAGTTAGCTGTCATGCATTTATCTCCCACCCTCACTTTACAATTTTTATACACTTGCTCAACTAATTGGCTAACTCTCATTGGGGTACTTATTAGCAAAGTCCTAGTCAAGTATGTGGGTTCTACAAAACCTTTTAACTTTGATGCACATGCAGGTGATATGAAAGAATGCATAGCACCCGAATCAAACAAAGCTATAACCTCCAAATTGAAAATCAAGATTGTACCTTTTATCACTTCAGAAGAGGTATCAGCCGATGCCTGGTCTATCGCATATACCCTGCCTTGACCCATAACATATTTTCCTTTTTCTTCAGCTGAGGCTTTCTTTCTTGCAGGGTGTGCAACTGTAGGAACCCTCTCTGGCTCTTTACCCCTCTGTAGAATTGCCTCAACTATCTCCGGGCACTCTCTGGCATAATGTCCAAATTTACCACATCTGAAGCATCGGGTACCCTAAAGATGACATGACCTACCACCATGGTATCGACCACATAGTCTACACTAATCTGTAGTCAGTCGAGGTCCACCAATCACTATACCCCTAACTGGTGTCTGAGTCGGAGGCATAAAAGGTCTAGTAACCTTTTTCTGGAACTCATCTACCTCTCTCCGACGCTTACTCATGAATTTTTGACCAAATTTAGCACTCTTGCCATCTCCCAGCTTCCTCAGACCCTTGTCCTTACCCCAACTAAACTCAGAAGTCTGCAAGTCATAATCTTGCTCACATAACTAGGCCCATCGCATAGCCTCTCTATATGTAGCGACATCAAATGGGGCCAACTTCGTTCGGATCGAAGGCCTCAGTCCATCTACAAATCTACGGACTCTGATAGCCTCACTCCTGATCGAGTTAGGATCATATCTACCCAGTGAAGTGAATCATGACTCGTACTCATCAACTGTTTGATTCCCTTGAGTCAGATTCAGAAATTCCATCTGTAGTCTACGTCGAGCAGTATCTGGGATGCATTGCTCTCTGAAAACACCCAAGAACATATCCCAAGTGATAGCCATACCTTGAGCTCTCAACATCGGCCTGGTGGACTTCCACCAGTGCTCTGCTTCGCCTCTCAATACAAAGGCCGCAAGCGCTACTCTCTCCGTAGCTGAACATCTATAGAAGTCGAATAACTTCTCCATCTGACTGATCCAGTCTTCAGCCACTGTCGGATCCTTTACCCCGCTAAACGAAAGAGGCTTAAAGTCCATAAAATGCCTCAATCTCTCCATATCACAGTCATATCCATACCCCAAATCATCATCATACTGCTGTGGGGCTACTGGAGGAGGTACTGGTCGAATATGAGGTTCCCGTGGCCTAACCGGTTTAGCTTGTGCAGGTGCAACATTCTCAGGTTCATGTGCAGCTGCTGGGGGATTCGGTGCAGCCTGTCCCACTGTACCAGGTGTACCCTCAAACCTAGCCATGATCTGACCCATCATGGTCATCATCGTGCGCATGTCTTCCTCCAATCGGGCTATTCGAGGATCAGAAGCCTTTATGTGTTCCTGGGGCTCATGACTAAAGGATGATCTACTGTGACTCTTAGTCCTGTCATTTCGCAATTGAGCTTTCGAGCTCTCTCCCCTCGGTGTCTCTCAGGCATAACTCACTAGCCTGATAACTTTCCTCCGTTATAATAAATATTTAATTCACTACCAGCTCCGTACACACATTTGTATCTAAATATCGCACAGTAACTTGGGGATGTATGTTTTCTTAGTCCTAAACATCAACTCACATCAGACCAACCATGCTCTGATACCAAATCTGTCACACCCCACTTCTGGGAACCCTTCTATCCATACTTACTCTACTACAGTTGGGCTGTAAGAAGATGCAGTTACTAAAATTCATTCATTTACAGTGGAAGATTTAAAACTTTAATTCACATTCCCAGGTGTGTGTGTAGATATACAAAATCAATTGTATAAATACCATGTACTTACATATCATTCCCATAATACTATTTACAATTCCAAGATATAACTGTGCGATACAATATATTAGATACAAAATACTCGTGTATACAAATCTTATACCTTTGCGGATTGTGGGAGCTGTTTGACACAAAAGACCTAGAGACCACCGCTCTCTTACTTCTCAGTACCTGGAGGGGGAAAATAGTGGGATGAGCAAACCACAGCTCAGTAAGGAAATGAATGCTAGCAAGTAGATATCGTACTACCTATGTAGCCCATGCATGTATAAACCAAAACCATGTTTTCATTATAAATGGAAATATCATACGAAAAATGCATTTAAACATATTTTTCTCAATAGCATTTTCGTGTAGATCAAATATATCAAGCTCCATTTAAAACATGCTCATAAATAGTGCCCTCACGGCACAAATGTGAAATCAGAGATTTATCAAAAACACAAAATCTCTTTCTTTTTTGAGATTGTCTCTGTTTCTCGAATCTTCGAGACAGGCATGGAATTTTCGACAATCAAATATCCACGACATATGGCCATAGTCAGTGATCCCAGGCCTCACTGATCAGGTGTGCACAGGGCATCACTTCGCCTGAAGGGGGATGGGTCAGTCCTGCCCTCCGGCTCATCTCAATCAACCTCATCTCCTCATATACTCACGGTAAGGATACGCCGTGTGTCATCTACGCGATACTCGTACTCAAGTGCACCCAGCACGGTACATAGTATACCAACGGACAACTACATTGTACTACGTATGACCGTGGACCCAAGTCCATACTCCAACTCCGATGGAATTTTCATCCTGTACCATGTCTCATATACCAGGCGAGCAAGCAGTGTGACACACAGTCATCGTAAGGCTCCAGCGCGGTACGATTTATCGTTAAGGCCCAGCCCATTCAAATGGCCGTCGGCTGGTATCCCATTGGGTCCCAGACCCCCAAGTTTACCTTAACTCAATAAAACAGGTGCGACCAAAGCTCCCGCACTTTCTCAAAACCATCGTGCGAGTTAGAACTCCAGCACGGTATATCGAAGGCATTAAAACGGGTGTGAGCTAGCGCTTCAACACCAAATCTCATCTCAAAACTGATAGATGACTATTTTCTCTTTTTAAAACTCAAAACATATTTATTCATACAGCATGCCTCTTCATGCTAAAACATGTAAAATTAGCCAACCTATCATCAACATTTCTCAATCATCAATATCAATACAAAATTGAGAAAAACATTGAAAACATGCATATCATGCTATTTCCTTACCCTATCCCATTTCTTAATACATATATACATCATAGTACTTTTCATGTTTCCGTATCATTTTATAGAATTATAGTATCGTACTAATTCTAGCAATATATCTACGAAATTGCTGTAAAATACGCACGAACATCTCTATAGCTAACACACAGTCCCTTACCTCGCTTTACTTGTGTGCAACTATCCGCCTTTATGCTTCTCGCATTCTCATCTCGACTTGCTCCGGCGTATCATCCGAAACTGAAATTTATCCATCAAACACTTGAGTTAACGTTTCTAACTCTTGTTCATCTAAGCATTTATCCAATGCCGTAAACATACATTTTACCCCCTTGTGGTAATTCTCATAATTTTATCCCAATATCAACATACCCAAACCATGCCCACAACATAATCATCCTCTCAAGATATCTCATTCATCATTAACACTTCTACATTCCACTCTTTCACACTAGACCATTTCTAAGTTATATTCATTTCATGGCATTCTAGGTAGTTCTACCCACAATGTGCACACCCAATTAACTTCATAATCATTAACTAGACCAATGTACTTGGATTTGTGCACTAGAACTTACCTCCTTGGATTTCCTCTTTGCTCCAATTAGAAATGTCCTTTATTCCTTCAATCCGACAAATGGGGAAATGCCTCTAGACTATGTTGTTCTTCTCTTAGACGTGAATAACTTTGTCTCTAATAGCTTTTCCTCAAATCTTACTGAAAATGGTTGGATTTAGGAGTGAGAAAGCTAGGCTTTTGAGTTGAAGTGAAAAGAAATGGTTTATCCCGAAATCTGCAGATCCAACTTCTCCTATTTATAGATTTAACTTGATGAGATCGATCTTCCTTAGGTGGAGATCGATCTGGTCCTCTAAAAATCCTTCTTTTCTAAGAAATTTAAAAGGCAGGAGATCGATCTGTCGAGGCTTGAGATCGATCTGCTGTCAAACAGAAGCTTAAGGAGATCGATCTTGTCTTAGGGGAGATCGATCTGCTTCCAACCCGAGAGCTAAGGAGATCGATCTGATTCCTTTGGAGATCGATCTGCTCCATTCCATTACTGACATAAGAGCATTCTGGCACTTCCAGATCGATCTCTCATCCTATGAGATCGATTTGGCCTTCATATTTCCAGATTTTCTGCAGTTTTTTTGCAACAATTTCATTCAAAACTTACTCAATTTACCTCCATAGTCCTTTCCTCATTCATCCCTCCTTGAGACTTAAAAATGCCATCCAATCACACTTAGCATGTATTAAAACTTGTGGACACTCTTTGTATAACCAAATATACATGATATTGCCCGAATGAAAGTATACAACTTAGATAAATCTTTCCTTCCATCTTACCACACTACTCATATTCCATTTCATTCACATTCTTCTCGTGTTTAAGTTCATTTCTTCATACTCATTTATAATGCAACTTGTATGTATAATTACGATTCTTATTACAAGTGCGTACATAATCTTATGGACTTACATTGCATATACATCACATTGCAAATGTATCATCCTACTTATGATTTCGTTTACATTTTTATGTTCCTATATACAGCTATACATATACAGGGTCTCACATAGGATGTGGCTGCAACATACTCCGACTCACAAGTAGAAAGTGTGACAATTGGTTGCTTCTTTGAACACCCAAAAATTGCATTGTTTCCCATGAAGAACACAAAACCAATATTGCTTTTTCTATCATCAATATCTCCCGCAAAATCACTATCACAATAACCAATCACCTTGAACTCATTAGAAGATGAATAAAACATCCCAAAGCCAAGAGTACCTCTGATGTAACGAAGTATCCTTTTAGCTACCATCAAGTGTGCTTCAGTGGGAGTCTCCATGAAATGACTCACAATTCTAACCGGAAATAAGATATATGGTCTTGTGCAAGTCAAGTATCTCAAACTTTCAACAAGACTCTTTAACATAGTTGAATCAACCTTTTTTTCATCTCCCTTGATCTTGGATAGCTTTACTCCATATTCCATTGGTGTGTTCACAGGCTTGCAATTGAGCATGTTGAATTTCTTAAGCACCTCTCTTGCATAGCTTTCTTGCGAGATAAAAATGCCTTCTTCCATTTGTCTTACTTGGAGTCCCAAGTAATAAGACATGAGCCCCATGTCACTTATCTCAAATTCTTGAGCCATAGCCTTCTTGAAATCATCAAACATCTTTGGACTATTTCCTGTAAAGATAAGATCATCCACATAAACACAAACAAATAAAACATGTCCATTTTCTTCTTTTTCATAGAGAGCATACTCATGTTGGCATCTTGAAATACCATTTTCTTACAGGTACTTGTCAAGTATACTATTCTAGGCTCTCGGTGCTTGTTTGAGCCCATACAATGCTTTCTTCAACTTTAACACCTTGTCTTCATGGCCTTTAACAACATACCCCATCGGTTGTTCAACATAGACATCTTCGTCAAGATAGCCATTAAGAAATGCAGACTTGACATCCAACTGGTGAATCTTTCAAAGATTTTGGCCAGCAAGAGAAATCAACAATCAGATTGTCTCTGAGCGAGCAACTGGAACAAACACCTCTTCATAGTCAATGCCTTGCTTTTGCTTGTAGCCTTCAGCAACGAGCCTTGCTTTGTACCTTTCAACTTCTCCTTTGGCATTCTTCTTGACTTTGTATACCCATTTGACACCAATAACTTGATGATCACTTGGGGGAGAAACTAATTCCCAAGTGTCACGACCCTCTTCCCGTGACTAAACTTACTATTAACAGTTGAGTTGTGAGTCAACATCCATATCCACATCTCATCCATTTATAATTTAAATTCATTTAGTGAAATAGAAACTGTACTTTTATAAATATGCGGAAGCATTTACATCAGTTTCTATTATATACATCCCTTTCGTACAAAAGATAGCTTTACTGTGCACTAATTTACACGATACAAAATTTTTCTCTCATAAGTGTATACCTCTATACTACTGGAGAACTGAAGAACATTGTAGCAGGGACAACTGCAGTAACTTAGTACTGCGTAGAATCTGTGGAGGAGGAAATAAGGCGGTCAGCTAACACACTTAGTAAGGAAAATATAAAAGCAGGTATATAACTACACTATCTACATGCTTAAAATATAAACATTTATTTTCCTTATAGAACATATGCATTCTTTGAAAATAGCTTCCATCAATTGCAAAATCATTAATTTGTTAGATGGGTATATACATATACATCATCAATTCACACAGTATCACATAACTCAATCTTTAAAAACCACACAGCTTCATTTTTCATTTCACACAGTACACACTTATAAATTTCTTTGCATTTAGCAAATTACTTAGTAAATCAAGTTACATGAGACATAGTATGAGATATCATATCACCTTGTATCACACAGTAGGGGGACATATGTCACCTCACATAGTAGCAACATAATATCGTATCACACAGATAAAAGACTTATGGCCATAGTTTGGATTCCAGGCAATACTGATTAGGGGTGCGGGAATCCCACGCTTAGGGAAGCGGATCAACCATCCCTTCAGCCTACACAGAATCACTAAGATATCACAACATATCGTACTCCATGGCTAACGCTCATGGTACAACGTGCTCCTGTGGATCCTTATCACCCATTTCCATTGTCTCAAAATCACGTGCGAGCAGGTTTGTACAAGATCACTTAGTAATACATGACGGCTCCAGCATGGTTTTACTCTTCACACAGCAAGCTTATAAAACCACGTGCGAGCAACTCAGGGTAAGATCATAGAGCATACCTGAGGCATCTAGCACGGTTTTGCTTATCATACAGTAAAATCCATAAAACCATGTGCAAGCAACTCAGCGTAAGATCACACAACATACCTAAGGCCTCTAGCACGATTTTTTTCCCATCACACAGAAAGCTTATAAAACCACGTGCGAGCAACTCATCATAAGATCACACAGCATACTTGAGGCATCGAGCACAGTTTTATCCCATCACACAGAAAGCTTATAAAACCACTTACGAGCAACTCAGCGTAAGATCACACAGCGTACCTGATTTTGTCTCATCACTTTAAATCGAGGGGGGTCACATGCGAGCATTGTCCGAGTAAGATCACTTAGTAGTACTCGAAGGCTCTAGCATGATTCTCAAAATCTAGTGCGAGCTCTCGAGTGGATCACACAGCTTCACTCAGCTCTATCACCTTTTGTTTTTCTCAAAATCCTTTTAAAATGTTGTGCAAGCAAGGCTAGTAAATCTACCTTTGCCACATAGGTTCTAGCACAAGTTCACACAGAAAAAGGAATAGATGGCTCTATTCACTAAGTATGAGTGAGAGGACAAACTCCCTTCAATCACTCGTTAAAAGCTTTTCATGAAAAATAACTAAACCGAGAGCCAGTCTATTATTACTCTTTCTCAAAACACTTGCAAAACCTCTTTTCACAACAAGAACATTGAATGCATGCAATTTATGCATATAAGCTTCTTCTTACACTTAACTATCATGTAGATATTCAAACATCTATATACTTTATCGTATTTATTTGCAAACAACAGGTAAGAAACATACGTATAGCTATCTCTAATAGCTCGCATAAATCCTTTACCTCAAATCAGGCTTGAATCACTTTCCTTGATTTCCAATGCTCGTGATTCGGTCTTATCGGCTCCAATTTTATCTTCGAGAGCTACAAGCATTTGCTACTCACATTAGTATACTTTCATAAACACAATTCTCATTTGCATGAAGTTCTATTCAATGCATTGGGCCATTTTACACCAATTTGGCATCGTTACATCTTTTTGGACCTTATACTCTTTTAAATCCATTTCGATTATTCTATTTATTCCTCGAGAATCTATTAGACTTATCAAGTCTATTCATTCACACTAAACCAACATTACTCTCACAATACCTTAAGTTTATCATTTTCTTTCTCTATGGCATTTTATCAAACACCTCTTTTGCCCATTTTCAATCAACATCCATTCCAACATATGGATTTCACAAAGTTATCTTAAAATAATCTATACATGCTTACTAACATCTCTACATGCTTAAATCATCATCAACTCCATGCCATTTCAAATTTCTCTCACTAAGCCCATTCTAGGTCATGGTTGTTTAAGCTGGTGCATGAATATTTCAGCAAACAATACATACAACAATCTACTCATCATAATGTCTAAATTAACATACTAGAAGATGGTGTATTGAAATCTTACCTAGCTTGACTTTTTCTTCTATTTGCAAAATTGGGGGAAAACCTCTTTTCTCCTTTAATCCAAAGTTTTCATCTTCCAATCTTTGACTATGTTGTTCTCTTCCTCACTAGGAACAACTTTGCTTAAAGGAACTTCTCTCAAAACTGATTGGAAGGTGATGATTTTAGAGTGAGAAAGCTAGGTCACTTTTTAAAAATGGAGGAAGATGAGTTGTTTTCGTGAAATGCAGGACTCAACTGTCGGGTTTTATAGAATTTATCTCATCAGATCGATCTCATAGGGTGAGAGATCGATCTACCCTTATTTAAACTCCTTTAAAATTTGACTTGCAGGCTAGGGGATTGTTCTACCTCTTTGGATGAGATCTATATGCTTAAAAGAATGAGATTGATCCCTGCTCATGGGATAAGATCGATCTTGGCCAGACAGAGGACTTCAGAGATCGATCTGGCCTTAAGAAGAGATCAATCTTTTCTAACAAGAGGTAACTAAAGATCGATTTGCCTTATGGGAAGAGATTGATCTTGTCCAAGCAGAAGCAACTTGAGATCGATCCGCTTTGAATGAGGGATCGATCTCCCTCTTACAGAATGCTTGGAATTGCATTTCAAGGCAACGAGATCGATCTCCCCTTCATCTAAGATCGATCTATCCTTCATTTGCTACATTTCAGCGGCAATTTTCCTAGATTTTCAAAGTTAAACTCACATTTAATTGCTTCTATACTCATTTTGCATTTCATTCACACTTAGAACTTAAAAATATTCATTTCTTATGATTCATATATAATGTAACTTATTTGTAAATTTCAAAATCATAAACATTACATAGAAATTTACGGGTCTTACATTCCTCTCCTCTTTCAAGAAATTTGGTCCTCCAAATTAGAACCAAGTTACTCCTCAAAAAGTTGGGGGTACTTTTCCCACATCAGGCTATCTAACTCCCAAGTAGCCTCTTCTAAATTGTGGTGATGCCAGAGAACCTTCATAAGCAGAATTGTTTTATTCCGTAACACTTTTTCCTTCCTATCCAGTATTTGGATCGATCTCTCTATATATGACAGATCATCCTTGAGCTTTAATGGCTCATACCGAATCACATGAGTCGAATCTGGATGGTACTTTTGAAGCATCGATACGTGGAAGACACTATGAATGCTGGCTAGCTCTGGTGGTAATGCTAGCCTATAGGCTTTATCTCCCACTCACTCCAATATCTCAATTGGTCCGATATACCGAAGGCTTAACTTACCCTTCTTATCGAACCTCATAATCCCTTTCGAGGGAGAAACTTTCAAGAATACTGAGTCACCCACAGTAAACTCTAGTGGTCTCCGTCTCATGCCAGCATAACTTTTCTGCCTGCTCTGAGCTATTCTCAATCTCTCACATATAAGTTGAACAACCTCAGAGGATTGCTGCACTAAATTGGGAGCAAAAGTCTTTCTATCACCCACTTCTTCCCAACCAATAGGGGAACAACACCTTCTACCATACAATACCTCATATGGTGCCATCCCGATACTCGAGTGGTAACTGTTGTTGTAAGCAAATTCGTTTAATGGTAGGTGATCATCCCAGGAGCCTTTAAAATCCATAACACTAGCTCTCAGCATATCCTCTAACGTTTGGATGGTTCTCTTTGACTGACTATCGATTTGAGGATGGAAAGCGGTACTGAAACTTAATTGGGTTCCCATAGCTTCCTGAAAATGGTCCCAAAAATAGGTAGTGAAGCGAGAATCCCTATCCGATACGATACTCATTGGAACATCATGTAGCCTCACTATCTCCCGTACATACAAATATGCCAAAGTACTCAGAGTGTCTGTGGATTTCATGGCTAGAAAGTGGGCAAATTTCATTAATCTGTAAACCACTACCCAAATAGCATCATGGTTCCTCTTAGTCCTCGGTAATCCCATG
This sequence comes from Firmiana major, assembly GCA_033439115.1. Taxonomy (NCBI): domain Eukaryota; kingdom Viridiplantae; phylum Streptophyta; class Magnoliopsida; order Malvales; family Malvaceae; genus Firmiana; species Firmiana major. The sequence goes on from CM065909.1 coordinate 7,591,948, forward strand.
ATGAAATCCATGGTGACATGCTCTAATTTCCAAGTCGGTATAGGTAGAGGCTGCAACAACCTTGCAAGTTTTTGATGCTCTACCTTCATTTGTTGACATAGTAGACATTTCACCATAAACTCTGTGATATCTCTTTTCATCCCTGACTCCAATACACTTTTTAGAGATTCTGATACATCTTGTTACTCCCCGAATGCACTGTATATCTCGATGAATGAGCTTCTATCAAAATCACTTTATTTAACTCTAGGTCATCGGGAACACAAATCCTGCCTCTAAACCTCAGTAGGCCATCATCACTCACTAAGAAATTGACCACATCATCCCTCTGAATCAGACTTGCATGATCCTCACACAGTAGGTCGACATTTGAGCCTGTCGTATCCGATCAATCAAATCTGGTTTCACTCGCAGACTAGCTATCACACAGTCACGGTCAATATCAAGAGGGTCTATATCCAGTCTGAGGTGAGCAAACTGTTCGAGCAACTCATATTCCCTGACCATCATGTACGATACCATTTCGAGGCTCTTTCTACTCAGGGCATCAACCACAACATTAGCCTTTCTCGGATGGTACAATATCTCATAATCATAATCCTTCTGAAGCTCTACCCACCGTCTCTGCCTCATATTCAACTCTTTCTGTGAAAATATATATCTGAGGCTCTTATGATCTGTAAACACCTGAAATTTCTCACAGTACAAGTAGTGGCGCCATATTTTTAATGCAAACATCACAGCTGCCAACGCTAAATCATGGGTCGAGTAGTTCCTCTCATGGTCCTTAAGCTGTCTAGATCCATAGGTTACTACCTTCCCGTCCTGCATCAACACACAGCCCAATCCCTGTCTCAAGGCATCTATATACACTGAGTAACCTCTTGAGCTGGTGGGTATGGTGAGAATAGGTGTGGTGGTCAGTCTATGCTTTAGCTCGTAGAAACTACTTTCACATTTATCATCCCACTCAAATACCACATTCTCACAATACCTTGAGTTTATCATTTTCTTGCTCTATGGCATTTTATCAAACATTTCTTATACCCATTTTCAATCATCATCCATTTCAACATATGGATTTCACAAAGTTATCTTAAAATCATCTATACATGTTTACTAACATCTTTACATGCTTAAATCATCATCAACTTCATGCCATTTCAACTTTCTCTCACTAAGCCCATTCTAGGTCATGATTGTTTAAGCATGTACATGAATATTTCAGCCAATAATACATACACCAATCTACTCATCATAATGTCTAGATTAACATACTAAAAGATAGTGTATTGAAATCTTACCTAACTTGAGTTTTTCCTCTTTTTGCCAAATTTTGGGAAAACCTCTTTTCTCCTTCAATCCAAAGTTTTCAGCTTCCAATCTTTGAATATGTTGTTCTCTTCCTCACTAGGAACAACTTTACTCAAAGGAACTTCTCTCAAAATTGATTGGAAGGTGATTATTTTAGAGTGAGAAAGCAAGGTCACTTGTTAAAAATAGAGGAAGATGAGTTATTTTTGTGAAATACAGGACTCAGCTGTCAGGTTTTATAGAATTTACCTCATCAGATCGATCTTTTAGGGTGAGAGATCGATCTGCCCTTATTTAAACTCCTTCAGAATTTGACTTGCAGGCTAAGAGATCGATCTACCTCATTGGATGAGATCGATCTGCTCAAAGGAATGAGATTGATCCTTGCTTATGGGATGGGATCGATCTTGGACAGGCAGAGGACTTCAAAGATCGATCTGGCCTTAAGAAGAGATCGATCTTTACTAACCAGAGGTAACTAGAGATTGATTTACCTTATGAGAAGAGTTTGATCTTGTCCAAGCAGAATCAACTTGAGATCGATCCGCTTTGAATGAGGGATTGATCTCCCTCTTACATAATGCTTGGCATTGCATTTCAAGGTAATGAGATCGATCTGCCCTTCATCTAAGATCAATCTGCCCTTCATCTGTTGCATTCCAGCTATAATTTTCTTAGATTTTTAAAGTTAAACTCATATTCAATTGCTTCTATACTCATTTTGCATTTCATTCACATTTAGAACTTAAAAATATCCATTTCTTATGATTCATATATAATGTAACTTGTCTGTACATTCTAGAATCATAAACATTACATAGAAATTTACGGGCCTTACACCAAGTATCTTTCTTTTCAATGGCTTGTATTTCCTCTTCCATGGCTTGAATCCATTTCTTCTCATTCCTGGCTTCTTCAAAATTTAAAGATTCACCGTCAACAAATAAAAAAAACAAATTAGTATCATCTAACCTTTGAGTTGCATTGTAAATATCATCAAGGGTTCGATATTTTGAGGTTTTTTCACTTAAAGATGAGTCTGAAGAAGATGATCTTAATGTAGATGAGAGTGGTGTGGTTGATAGAGTAGCTTTTGCTTAAACTTTTTGGATGGCTCCTTCTTTATCTTCAAAGTATGGAAGAAAATCATAGGATCCTTCCTCTTTAGAGATCCAGTCCCATTATGCATGTTCATCAAACTTCACATCTCTACTTATCATGATCTTTTCATTCTCCGAGTTGAACAACTTGTATCTTTTCGAATTCTCATCATAGCCAATGAGAATAAGCTTTCGACTCCGATCATCAAGCTTGTATCTCTCTTATTCCGAAACATGGGCATAAGCAATGGATCCAAAAACTCTCAAATGTGCAACACTTGGTTTCCATCCACTTCATGCTTCTTGTGGAGTCACATTCTTCAAGCTCTTGGTCGAATTGCGGTTTGAAAGATATACCGCACATGCAACAGCTTCAGCCCAAAACTCCTTTGACATGTTTTTTTAGACTTCAACATGGTCCTTACAATATTAAGAAGAACAACATAGTTGGAAGCAAGAGGCTGGATTATTAAATCGAAGGCGAAAATGAGTTTTTCCTCAAAGTTGTGAAAAAGGAAAAAAACTAAGATTAGTAAGATTTTAATGCATCAATCTCAAATATGTTGATCTATATACTTGTATGAGTTGATTGGTATATAGATTAATGGTTGAAATGTGATAAACATGCTTAAACAAAGATAAGACCTAGAATCGATTTAATGATAAAAAATCGAGTAGGCATGGTTTAATGGAGATTTGAGCATGTAAAGGTGTTATTGAATATGTATATATACTGGTGTAACAGTTTGGTGAAGTTCATGTGTTAGAAATAGAAATGGCTAAAATTGAGTATATGTGGTGTTTGATGAAATGCCACAATGAAATGAAAATGGTGAAATTGAGGTAGTATAAGCTTAATACCGGTTTAATATGAATCAATAGACTTGAGGAGTCTAGGAGATTCTCGAAAACAACTTATATACTTGAAATGGACTCATAAAAGGATAAAGTCCAATAATGGTATAAAGAGGCCAAATGAGATATAAATTGCCAAATGCATTGATTTAAACATCATGCCAGTAAAATGAGGTATACTGATGTGTGTAGTATACAATTTCAGCTCCAGAAGATATAATTGGAGTTGATAGAGTGGATCACGAGAAGTGAGAATCGAAGGAAGGCGATTCAGGCATGATTCGAGGTAAGGGACTTATGCAAGCTATAGAGATAATTATATGTATGTTTTCCTACATGCTATGTGTAAATGTATGCGATAAATATTTATTGATATATCTAGGTAGAAAACCACGTATGAGAATAAGTCTATAGTATGAATTGCATGACTTCTATGATTGTTATGAAAAGAGGTTTTGCAAACGTTTTGAGAAAGAATAACAATAAACAGGCTCTCGATTTTGATGATTTACATGAAATGCTTTTAGAGAGTGATGGAAGGGAGATTGCCCTCTCACTCATGATATACATGAAGCCCCTTCTATTTCTTTTCTGTGTGAAATCATGTTAGAGCATGAGAGGCAACGATAGATTGACCAGCCCTGCTCGTACATTATTTTCAAAGAGGTTTGAGAAAGTAAAAGAGTGCTCGATGCCTCAGGTGATGCTGTGTGTTCCACTCGAGATACTCGCACAAGATTTTAGGGAATCATGCTAGAGCCTTCGAGTATTGCTGCGTGTCTTGCTCTGACTATGCTCTTATGTGGATTCATATTATATCGTGCTCGATGCCTCAGATATGCTATGTGTCTTACACTGAGTTGTTCGCATGAATTTTTTATGATTGTGCTGTGCGTTGAGTAAAACCATGTTAGAGCCGTCATGTACTGCTGTGTGTCTTGCATTGACCTGCTCACACGTGATTTATGAATGTGATGTGATAAGTACAAAATCGTGCTTGCTGCTGTGTGTCTGATACTGACCTGCTTGCACGAGATTTTGAGATAACGAAAATGGGTGATAAGGATCCACGGGAGCATGATGTACCATGAGCGTTAGCCATGGGGTACGATGTGTCATGATTGAGTATGAGCTGAAGAGATGGTTGATCTGCCTCCCTAAACATAGGGTTCCCACACATCTGATCATATAGCCTAAAACCCGACTATGGCCATAAGTCTTGTTATATCTGTGTGATACGACATTGTCACTACTATGTGAGGTGACAGATGTCTTCCCTTGCTGTGTGTTTGGGGATATGATAACCCATGATTTATGTCTCAAAATACATTATTTTACAAAGATAAAAACATTTTCTATATATGAACTGTGTGAAGAGATTATGTTATGTAAAGCTGTGTGATGCTGTGTAAATATGCATATACCTATATAACGAATTAATGGTTTCGCATTGATGAAAGTTGTTTTAAAGAACATGCATATTGGTTTTATAAGGAAAATGAATATATATGTATTTTAGCATGTAGATGGTGTAGTTATCTTCCTACTTTCATATTTTCCTTATTGAGTGTGTTATGCTCACCCCCTTAGTTCCTCCTCCACAGATACTACACAGTACTGAGTACAATGTAGTCGTCCTTGCAATCGTGTTTCTCTAGTCATCTAGCAGTGCAGAGAGGTATACACTTGTAATGAGAAAAATTTTGTATCGTGTAAATTAATGCATAATAAAGCTAGTATTTTGTATTTTGGGGATGTATATAATAGAAACTGATGTAAACGCTTCCGTACTTATGTATAAAAGTCCAGTTTCTATTCTACTTCACTTGTATAACCATTTTTTACTAAAATGGATAAGAAATGAACTAGATATTGGATCACAGCCCAACTGTAAGTGGTAAGGTAGAGGTCATGTACTGGTATAGAGGGTCGTGACAAGAAATAATGGTATCAGAGTTGAGTTGGTCTGATGTGAGTTAATATCCATAGTTAGGCAATTATACATCCCCAAAGTACTGTGCATTATTAGGATACAAATATGTATACCAAGTTGGAAAATGTGACTGAGACACTTATTTTGAGTATGCAGGATGTCTGATAGACGATGTACTCGTAGAGGAGAGAGTTTGCACTTTCAAGGGCGTAGAGATGAGCCCGAGAGATGCAGTAGGTCTAGTTCTAGTAGAGATCCACCCGGTCTTAGTGAGGTCATTGAGGAGCATATAGCGCATTTACAGCGCAGTGTAGACACGATTATAAAGATGTTTAAACAGGCTATGACCAGATTTAAGGGTAGACAGGAAAACCCAGTTGGTCAGGCTACTGCACCTGAGAAACATAAGCCAGCACAGCCTGTACCGAGACCTCGAGATGTAGAGGCGAAGATACCTGTACCCCTTCAGTTCATGAGATTTCCCCATCGATTCAGGATCCTGTAGCTCTACAACAGGTTAGTCGTGAAGGGGTATATGACTGCGATCTGGGTAGATTGAGAGAGTTTCGAAAGTTCAGATCACCTTAATTTAATGGGGTGAAGAACCCAATATCAGTTGAGCATTGGATACGCAGTATGGAGAAACTCTACAGATTCTTCCATTGCTCTGACATCGAGAAGGTCACCTTTGTGGCTTTTGTATTAGAGGATGAGGCCGAGAATTGGTGGATGGCCACACAGCCGATGACGAGTACACGACACTCGGTTGTGACATGGGATATATTCTTGGATGCCTTTAGAAGGTAATACATTCAAGCTACTGCTCAGAGAAAGATGCAGTTGGAATTTATGACATTGATTCAGCGGAACCGGACAGTGGATGAATATGAGTCTGGATTTACGTTCCTGGGCAGATATGATACGGTCACGATGAGCCTTGAGGACATATAGGTTTAGAAATTCCTTGAGGGACTGAGACCTTCCTTTAGAGCTCGACTAGCTCTATTAGACATTACCACTTATGATGAGGCAGTACGCAGAGCTCAGTTGTGTGAGCAAGACTATGAGTTACACGTCTCAGAGTTGAGCTGGAATGGTAAAGGCAGAGATAGTGACCGTAAGAGGTCAGTTGATGACAGAGGGTTTTGAAAGGTTATTCGGTAAGAGGCTTAATATTAAGGAGATACGAGAGAGGCCAGCGAAGCCTCCAGTTCATCCAGCTTCGAGGGGCATAGTTATTGGTGGACCTCGACCTACCACAGAGCAGTGCAGGTCATGTGGTAGATATCATGGGGGTAGACCTTGCCCATTATCGATGAGATCTTGTTATAGGTGTGGTAACCTGGGGCATATAGCTCGTGAATGCTCAGAGTTGATTGATACAGCCCCACAGAAAGGCAAAGAGCCAGAGAAGGCTACTATTGAGACACCTACACCTAAGAGGAAAGCCACAGCTGAAGAGAAAAGTAAACAAGTTATTGGTAGAGGGCGAGTGTTTGCACTGGACCAAGTATCTACAGAGACATCCTCGGATGTGATAATAGGTACCATCATTATCTTTGATTTGAAAGCATTAGCATTGATTGATCCTAGTGCCACGAATTCATTCATATCGCCTTCATTTGCATGTAAACTGAGTGAACATGTGAAACCTGTACCCTTAGGTAGAATCTTACTTATAAGCACTCCTGTAAGAGACAATGTAATGACGGAGCATGTATGTAAGAGTTGTAAGTTAAAAGCAGGGGAAAAGGACATGTCGGCTGATCTCATCCTATTAGCTATGAAGGATTTCGACTTGATATTAGGAATGGATTGGTTGGCTGCAAACTATGCTATTTTAGATTGTTATGCTCAGACAGTAATGTTTTCCACCCCTGAAAAGTATGTTGTACGATTTACAAAGTAATGAAAGAAGTAGTAGATTATTTCTAATGATGGAATGATTTTGCTAACGAATGTAATGATAATGTATTGAAGGTTTTATCGCTTATGTGGTTGACTTGGATAAGGTGTACCCAGATATGGTTGACATCTCATTGGTTAGAGAATTTCTCGATGTCTTTTCGAAAGATTACTAGGGTTGCCACCAGACAGAGAAATGGAATCCTGTATTGATTAGGTGCCTGGAACTGAACCGATATCCAAGCCACCATATAGAATGGCTCCGATTGAATTGGAGGAGCTAAAGAAGCAATTGCAAGAGTTGTTGGATAAGGGGTTTATCAGACCGAGTGTATAACCTTGGGGAGCACCGGTTCTGTTTGTAAAGAAGAAAGATGGGAGTCTCCGACTGTATATAGACTATCAGTTGTTGAATAAGGCTACCATCAAGAATAAGTATCCCCTTCCACAGATAGACATCTATTAGATCAGTTGTAGGGAGCACAAGTCTTTTCAAAGATTGATCTGAGATCTGGGTATCATTAGTTAAGGATTCAGAGTGGAGATGTACTCAAGACAGCATTTCAGACCCATTATGGCCATTATGATTTTCTAATTATGCCATTTGGGTTGACGAATGCTCCTACAACATTCATGGCTTTAATGAATGATGTATTCAAGCCATATCTGGACAGATTCATGATTACCTTCATAGATGACGCATTGGTGTACTCGAAGTCTAGGGAAGAGCACGAACAACATTTGAGAACAGTATTGCAGACCCTACGAGATCAGGAGTTGTATGCTAAACTTAACAAGTGTGATTTTTGGCTGAGTGAAATATCATTTTTGGGTCATGTAGTCTTGAGAGACGGTGTATCAGTTGATACGTCTAAGATAGAGGTAGTGATACAATGGGAAAGACCCAAAACGATTATAAAGATATGTAGTTTCCTGTGTTTAGCAGGTTATTACTGACAATTTGTCGATGGATTCTCTAAGCTGGCTGCTCCATTGACACGTCTCACCCAAAAGAATGTGGCATTTGAGTGGGATGATAAATGTGAGAAAAGTTTATGCAAGTCAAAGCACAGACTGACCACCACAGCTATTCTAACCATACCCAGCAGCTCAGGATGTTATATAATGTATACAGATGCCTTAGGACAGGGATTGGGCTGTGTGCTGAAGCAGGAAGGAAAGTAATAGCCTATGGATCTAGATAACTTAAGTACCGTGAGAGGAACTACCCGACCCATGATTTAGAGTTGGCAGCTGTAGTATTTGCATTGAAAATTTGGCGTCACTACTTGTACAGTGAGAAATTTCAAGTGTGTATGGATCATAAGAGCCTCAGATATCTGTTTTCACAGAAAGAGTTGAATATGAGGCAGAGGAGATGGATAGAGCTTCTAAAGGATTATGAGTGCGAGATATTGTACCATCCAAGAAAGGCTAATGTTATGGCAGATGCCCTAGGTAGAAAGAGCCTCGAAATGGTACCGCACATGATAGTAAGGGAATATGAGCTACTCGAGTAGTTTGCTCACCTCAGGTTGGATATAGACCCTTTTGATATTGACCAAGACTGTGTGATAGCTAGCCTACGAGTGGAATCGAATTTGATTGACCGGATATGCCATGCTCAGCATGTCAATCTACTATGTAAGGATCGTGCGAGTCAGATTCAGCGGGGTGATATGACTGATTTCTTAGTGAGTGATGATGGCCTCTTGAGGTTTAGAGGCAGGATTTGCATTCCTGATGATCCAGAACTAAAGAGATTGATTTTGATAGAAGCTCATTCATCGAGATACACATTGCATCCGAAAGGTAACAAAATGTACTAGAATCTCTGAAAAGTGTATTGGTGGTCAGGGATGAAAAGAGATATCGCGTAATTTGTGGCAAGATGTCTGATATGTCAGCAAGTGAAGGTAGAGCATCAGAAACTTGCAGGGTTATTGCAGCCTCTACTAGTACCGACTTGGAAATGGGAACATGTCACCATGGATTTCATCATGGGATTACTAAGGACTAAGAGGAACCGTGATGCTATCTAGGTAGTGGTTGACAGATTGATGAAATCCACCCACTTTCTAGCTATTAAATCTAAAGATACTTTGAGTAGTTTGACAGAGTTGTATGTACGAGAGATAGTAAGGCTACATGGTGTTCTAGTGAGCATTGTATCGGATAGGGATTCTCGCTTCACTTCTCGCTTTTGGGAACAATTTCAAGAGGCTGTGGGAACCCGATTGAGTTTTAATACAGCTTTCCATCCTCAGACTGATTGTCAGTTAGAAAGAACCATCCAGATGTTAGAGGACATATTGAGAGCTAGTGTTATGGATTTTAAAGGCTCCTGGGATGATCACCTACCATTAGCCGAATTTACATACAACAATAGTTACCACTCGAGTATCGGGATGGTACCGTATGAGGCCTTGTATGGTAGAAGGTGTCGTTCCCCTATTGGTTGGGAAGAAGTGGGTGAAAGGAAAATTTTTGCTCCTGATTTGGTACAGCAAGCATCTGAGGTTGTTCAGTTAGTATGTGAGAGATTGAGAATAGCTCAGAGCAGGTAGAAAAGTTACGCTGACATAAGATATAGGCCACTAGAGTTCACCATGGGTGACTCGATATTTTTGAAAGTCTCTCCCTCGAAAGGGATTATGAGGTTTGGTAAGAAGGGTAAGTTGAGCCCTCGCTATATCAGACCATTTGAGATATTGGAGCGTGTGGGAGATAAGGCCTATAGGTTAGCATTGCCACCAGAGCTAACCGGCATACATAATGTCTTCCTTGTATCGATGCTTTGGAAGTACCATCTAGATCCAACCCATGTGATTCGGTATGAGCCATTGGAGCTCAAGAATGATTTGTCATTTGTAGAGAAACTGATCCGGATATTGGATAGGAAGGAAAGGGTGCTACTGAACAAGACGATTCCGCTTGCTAAGGTTCTTTGGCAGCACCATAATTTAGAGAAAGCTACTTGGGAGTTGGATAACTCTATACGGGAGAAGTACCCCTGACTTTCTGAGGAGTAACTTGGTTCTGATTTGGAGGACCAAATTTCTTAAAGGAGGGGAGGAATGTAAGACCCGCATTTTTACATGTAACTCTTGTGAATTCCTAGGTATGAATTCGTTTATGTAATGTAAATCATTAGAAGGGAAAGGTTCGTAGTTTCGAGGTACACACGCAAGTTTAGAGGTATGAATCTGTGATGTACACGCAAGTTTCATTAATTATGAATAATAAGAAATGGACCTTTTGAAGTGATGAATGTGTATTGAATGCAAAATGAGTAGTGTGGTAAATGGAAATGAAGTTAACTTTGAGAATTAGAGTGAAAAATGGCTAAGTATGGCTGCAGAATAAGGGGAGATCGATCTCCAATGCAAGGGAGATCGATCTTAGAGGCATTTTGAAGATGGAAATTGATGCTCAGTCCAAGCAAATCGATCCCCTTAAGCCTCGGCCTGAAGCATATCGATCTTTTTACCCTGCTAGATCGATCTGTGAAGCTCTCGGCCTGGAAGAGATCGATCTCATGTTCTTCGACAGATCGATCTCCTAAGCTTTGAAACTCAATTCTGGAAGGCTAAAAATAGCTGCAGATCGATCTCTCACAAATGAAGGTCGATCTCATCAAGGCAATTTCTATAAAATAGGGCCTGCTGAACTGCAATTCACGGGAGAACCTCAAACCTTTCAATATTTTGCAACCAAGTGACCTAACTTCCTCTCTAAACCATCAATACTTTCCTTAGAGATTTGAAAAGAGTTCATTTCATCAAAGTTGTTTATAGAGTGGAGAAGAACAACATAGTTGAAAGCGAGAGGCTGAATCACTAAATTGAAGGAGAAAAGAAGTTTTTCCTCAAAGTTGTGAAAAAAGACAAAAACTAAGATTGGTAAGATTTCAATGCATCAATCTCAAATATGTTGATCTATATACTTGTATGAGTTGATTGGTATATAGATTAATGGTTGAAATGTGATAAACATGCTTAAACAAAGATAAGACCAAGAATCGATTTATTGATAAAAAATCAAGTAGGCATTGTTTAATGGAGATTTGAGCATGTAAAGTGTTATTGAATATGTATATATGCTGGTGTAACACTTTGGTGAAGTTCATGTGTTAGAAATGGAAATGAGTATATGTGGTGTTTGATGAAATGCCACAATGAAATGAAAATGGTGAAATTGAGGTATTATAAGCTTAATACCGATTTAATACGAATCAATAGACTCGAGTCTGAGAGATTCTCAAAAATAAGTTATATACTCGAAATGGACTCATAAAAGGATAAAGTCCAATAATGGTATAAAGAGGCCAAATGAGATATAAATTGCCAAATGCATTGATTTGAACATCAGGCCAGTAGAATGAGGTATACTGATGTGTGTAGTATACGATTTCAGCTCCAGAAGATATAATTGGAGTCGATAGAGCGGATCACAAAAAATGAGAATCGAAGGAAGGCGATTCAGGCGTGATTCGAGGTAAGGGACTTATGCGAGCTATAGAGATAGCTATATGTATGTTTTCCTACCTGTTGTGTGCGAATGTATGAGATAAATATATATATATATATATTGATATATCTAGGTAGAAAACCACGTATGAGAATAAGTCTATTGTATGAATTGCATGACTTTTATGATTGTTGTGAAAAGAGGTTTTACAAATGTTTTGAGAAAGAATAGCAATAGTCGGGCTCTCGATTTTGATGATTTGCATGAAATGCTTTTAGAGAGTGATGGAATGGAGATTGCCCTCTCACTCTTGACTATACATGGAGCCCCTTCTATTTCTTTTCTGTGTGAAATTGTGTTAGAGCATGCGAGGCAACAGTAGATTGACCAGCCATGCTCGCACATTATTTTCAAAGAGGTTTGAGAAAGTAAAAGAGTGCTCGATGCCTCGGGTGATGCTGTGTGTTCCACTCGAGATGCTTGCACTAGATTTTGGAGAATCATGCTAGAGCCTTCGAGTATTGCTGTGTGTCTTGCTCTGACTATGCTCGCATGTGGATTCCTATTATACTGTGCTCGATGCCTCAGGTATGCTGTGTATCTTACACTAAGTTGCTCGCATGAGATTTTATGATTGTGCCATGTGTTGAGTAACACCATGTTAGAGCCGTCATGTACTGCTGTTTGTCTTACATTAACCTGCTCACACATGATTTATGAATGTGATGTGATAAGTATAAAATCGTGCTTGAGCCTTCGTGTACTGCTGTGTGTCTGACACTGACCTGCTTGCACGAGATTTTGAGACAACGAAAATGGGTGATAAGAATCCACGGGAGCACGATGTACCATGAGCATTAGCCATGGGGTACGATGTGCCATGATTGAGTATGAGCTGAAGGGATGGTTGATCCGCCTCCCCAAGCGTAGGTTTCCCGGACACCTGATTAGTGTAGCCTGGAATCCGACTATGGCCATTAATCTTGTTATATTTGTGTGATACGACATTGTCACTACTGTGTGAGGTGACAAATGTCTTCCCTTACTGTGTTTCTGGGGATATGATAACCCATGATTTATGTCTCATTATGTATTGATTTACAAAGATAAAGCATTTTCTATATATGAACTGTGTGAATAGATTATGCTGTGTGAAGTTGTGTGATGCTGTGTAAATATGCATATACCCATCTAGCGAATTGATGGTTTCGCATTGATGGAAGTTGTTTTAAAGAACATGCATATTGGTTTTATAAGGAAAATGAATATATATGTATTTTAGCATGTAGATAGTGTAGTTATCTACATGATTTCATATTTTCCTTACTGAGCGTGTTATGCTCACCCCCTTATTTTCTTCTCCACAGATACTACATAGTAGTGAGTACATTGCAGTCGTCCCTACAATCGTGTTTCTCTAGTCATCCAGCAGTGCAGAGAGGTATACACTTTTGATGAGAAAAATTTTATATCCTGTAAATTAATGCACAACAAAGCTAGTATTTTGTATTTTGGGGGATGTATATAATGGAAACTGATGTAAACACTTCTGTACTTATATATAAAAGTCCAGTTTCTATTCTACTTCACTTGTATAACCATATTTAACTAAAATGGATGAGAAATGAACTGGATATTGAATTACAACCCAACAGTAAGTGGTAAGGTAAAGGTCACGTACTGGTATAGAGGGTCGTGACATCTCCACCATATGCAGATCGATCTCCTAAGGCATTTTTTATAAATATGGGGCAGTTGGATCTGCATTTTCATGGAACAAACCCATTTATTTCATTTTCAACCTTAAACCTAGCTGTCTCACTCTAAAACCATCGCATTTCCATAATGATTTGAGAAAAAGCTATTAGAGAAAAGTTATTCATTGGAAAGAGAAGAACAACATAATTTGGAATCAACCCTTCATTGGTTGGATTGAAGGAGCAAAGGAGTGTTCTTATTTGGAACAAGGAGAAAGTCAAGCTAGGTGAGTTTCTAATACACCAACTCAAAGTATATTTATCTAGTTATTATTATGAGTAGATGGGTGTATGTATTGATGATAGAAACTACCTAGAATGAGTCTAGTGTGAGAAAATGTGATATGGGTGAGTTGAACGATAAATGGATTGTACTAAAGTGCTAGTGAGGTGATATGTATGACTTTAAGATGGTAGAATGAAGCTACATTGTGAGATTAGTCAAGTTAAGAAAATAAGTAAATAAGGTGTTTGATAAATTGCCATAGTGAAGTAAATGGTGGACTAAAGGCACTATGAGTTCAATATTGATTTAATGTGAATCAATAGGCCTAGAAGAGTTCAATAGACTCTCGAGAAATTAATAAAGCGATCAAAATGGACCTAAGAGGAAGTAAGGCCTTATGAGTGTTAATGAAAACTCTAGGTCGAATCGACTATAGTAAACACAAGAATTGTGTTGTATTTAGGCCGAATTGATGTGATATATGATTTTGTGCAGTCTCAAAAATTTCGTTGGAGGCAAATTGAACTGTACAAACGAGCAGCACTGAGGACGTGGAATCATTCGATGTGATTCTAGATAAGGGAATTCTGTAAGTACTTAGAGATAATTGCTCATATTTTGTGGGTGAACATAGGGCTTTGTAAATGCATGGTTATCTAGAAAAGTGATTGATGGTATATGTGAATGAGTACGAGTATATATTTATATATATCTATATATATATATATATATATATATGATTTGGTTTTTGAAGAGAACTTACAAATGGGATAGTAAGGCTAATAATTGCATAAATCATATATTTTGATATTTTTACAAATACATTGCTTTGGTTTAAGTAAAATTAAATGATAGCACAAGTGAGGTGCTGAATTTGGTTTTGAGAGTGTTTTGTTGAAACGAAGCCGCCTATTGTACTTATATGAGTTAAAACGTGCTAGAGCCTAGCTCACACTATATTTTGATTTGTGATGTTTTATAAGTCGTACTGGAGCTAATAGCTCGTACGTTGGTTTTCCTCTTCTTACTTATGCATATAACCGTATTGGAGCTATGCTCGTACGTGATTTCTTCATTATTTGTTATGCATAAAGCCGTACTAGAGCGTTGCTCGTACGAGGATATTTGTTGATGATGCATGAAATCGTACTAGAGCGTTACTCGCACTGAGTTTTCACATTGTGATATGTAATTAGTCGTGCTAGATGCCTTGTGTAGACTTTGTGTCACACGGATGAGATGCTCGCACGAGCATGCTGGATGCCTCTGTAGACTGCTAGTCACACGGATGAGATACTTGCACGTGCACTTGAGACTGAGTAGGTTATGCATGGCATGAGGTATATAAGACCTACGGCAGGCACCCTAACCATGATATGGGTTCGCGGAGTATGTTGTACCGTGTAGATCACATGGAGTACGCTGTACCGTGTGGTTGTGATGATGATTTAAAAGTCTAGTGTAGGACTAACCCACATTCATTCCAACATGATGCCCTGCATACCGGGATCCATGTGGTCTGGGATGATTATGACATAGTTGGCCAACATAGTCCTTGGTTTACCGTGACTGCCTGTGTCACATGCTATCACATGGTTTTTAGATACCGATGATGATTTGTGTTGTCCAGTGTAGACCTGAGGGAGGGCTCGAACCTTGTGGTATGTTTTAAGGGAATGATGCATTGTTTTGATGGGTTTTGATAATGTTTTGACAAGGTGTTACGCTTTGAGGGAATGATTTATGATGAACTTTATGATTTGAGATGAAATCAATAAATGTTTATTTTATTGAGCATGAGAGGTTTTCACATGATGATTTTTCGTGTTACATGCCTATTTCTATGTTTTTCAATACATGATATATGTATATACATATGGTATAGTTTAATTATTTTCTCATGCTCTGAATATAAATGATTTATGCCATGACTTTATCAGCATGTAGACAGAGCGGTTATTTACCATGCTTACATTATTGCCTTACTGAGCGTGTGGTTGCTTACCCCTTCATTTCCCTCTACAGAGCGCGCACAGTAGCCTAGTGAAGGACTGAGGCGTTATATTTTGATATCCGCTGTTCTCCATCGCCCAGAGGTATACACACATGAATTCTTTTTGTATCTAAACATGTAATAGCACAATAATCATTTTGAATTGTAATATGGGGGGATGTATATGTTAGTAAACATGTCATGTATGAGTATGTGACTTAACTTTTCGTGTATCAAATTACTTTTGATTAAATTGGAAAATGGATGGTAAATGATAATTATTATTGACTCATAGTCCAATTGTATTTGTGAGGGTTGTTCACGACCAGGTAAGTTAACGAATGAAGTGAAAAATTTGTGTTGATTTTTAGGTGAAATGGATGAAAAGGGTCGTGACAGAGATTGGTATCAGAGCTGAGTTGTGATAATTATATTTTTTATAGAATTATTTGTGCTTAAATTCTTAATTATTTATTTAATCCCCATATTATTTTATTAATAATCCCCTTTATTTAATTAAAATTCTTTAATGTGCAGATAAATTAAATCCAGATGAAACTCAGTCGTTTCAGTCGAAATTGGGCTGAAAATGAGCTAAAGGAGATTGGACCACTTCAAATTTTGCAGACCGAGTCACCAATCGTCTGGACACGCGTGATGCCAAGTGTCCATATTTTATTTGCTCCGAAACGATAAGATCAACAGACACCGAGCGAATATTCTGGAAGGCACACTCCAGACCACATCGTACAGCCAACTGGACAAACCGACAAGTGACGTGGAAATATTTATTCTGCAGCAAATCAATTGAAGACAAGTGGCCAAATAATGCCAACTCTTCTAGGATGAAAAATTACCATTGTACCCCTATGTTTGTGTATAAATAGAACATGATGGCAATTGAAAATGTATGTAGGTTAGGGTAGAATAGTTTCTAAGGTAGTTTTGGATTTATTGCCTTTGTTTTTAAGCTTTCCCGAAATGATTAGTTTCTTTTAGCAAAATTTTACTGTTCATTCACTATTCACTTCATGAAAAAGTTTGTTCCATTGTCTAATTTCATGGTATTTCATTAGCAATATTGTTTCACCTTTTTCTTCTGTTTGGTTTGTAAAAATCCATTACTGGATGTTTCTTATTTAGTGAAGTTTTAAATAGAAGTTTAAAGTTTTCAATATCAAGTTCTCGGTTCCCAAATTTTCTTCTATATTTGTTTGATAAACATTAGTTTGATTTTAGCTTTCAGTTTGTTCCTTTTTGAACATTCGGGTTTCAGGATATCTTCATTCAGTCTTCTGCCTTTTGATTCTGTTACCTTGATGTGGGATGATGCAAAGCATTTGTCCACATCAAGAGCTATGTGGAGTCACGACTGGAGAAGAAAATGAAGCAATCCGAGGAAGTTGAGATCACTGTCAATGGAAGAAGCTCACAAGTACTGTGTAGTTGTGATTTTTATTTCCTTTCGGTTTTAAGTTTGTATTCAGCTATGCATCATTGTTCATTCCGTATTTCATTGTTATTTGCTTACAATTCATGATCTGGTTTGTGACTACATTTAGAGCTTAGCTTCCATTTTTACTGCATTTTCATTATGTTTCTTTAATCATTCACTGCATTTCATTTCAACATTTTAAGTTTTCATTTTCTGCTTGTAAATGGATAGTGAAAAGGATGGGGTGAGTTTTGCGGTGTAGAGTCTCAAGAAGTAATTTCGAGGAGCGTAGTTCACTATTGGCTGCATTTTTATCCTCTGTTTGTCTTTGCTTTAATCTTAATATGTTGTTCACGTTCTGCTATGTGTTGTTTTAATCCAGTGTTGGTTTTTAAGTTTCTAGTTGTTAAACGCTGATTTCCATTACTATTAATGAGTTGTTGTTTAGATATTGCTATGTGTAGTTGACGGGTGTAGAGCATGTGCAACCAGGAAAGGATTCAACCTCTGTCATCGTGTCCTGTCTCATCTCCAGTTGTCGAGAGTGTCGGTTATGTGCTGTTGAGTGTTGCTGCATATTCTAGACTAAATGGGTAGCTGTAGATTACTTAAAAATTATGAAATGCATATAAGAGGATGGGGCCAAGCTGAGAGCCGTGACTCACAATGCAGAACAACAAGACGTGGTGACTGAGAATGCTCAGGGTATTGTTTCTAGTACAGCAGTAGAGGTCTGGACTGGAGAGCATGCAATATGACAAGCGGTAACAGCAGCTGAAGCATGACAGAACGGTAGCAATACCTGCAGCAGATTTGAGCAGGCGCACGGCAGGAGCAGAGTGCAGGACAAAGCAGATTGGCCGCATGTCCGTAGCACCTGGAGGCAGAGCAAAATAACGGAGAAGACAGTGCAACAATGCACTTGCAAAGCAAAATCGGGACCACTGTGTTTATTAATTGATAAGGCCACGTTTGGCTAGCCTATTATAGTTGTTAATTCATTTTGCATGCATTTTTAGATAGATTAAGTTCAAGTTTATTATTTAATTTAGTTAGTTAATTTCTAATTTACATGTTAGTCATAGTTTCTTTGTTGCATGAGTTTAACTTAGATTTAATTTGGTTACTATGTAATTTTTATTCTAGCATTAGGAGATGTGCTCAAAATTAATTTAGATAAACTCATTTATGCATTTTAAGTTTTACTGAAAATTCCAAAAAAATGTGTTTTATGCATTAATTAGATTTTAGTGTTAAGTTAGTATTTAGATACATTTAGCAGTAATTTTAGATTCATTAGTTTAGATATTTAGATTTATGATTATTTTTCTTAATTTTCTAGAATTTTATTTTATTAGATCTTAGGTTAGTTTAAATTGAAATTTTTATTAATTAGATTAATTTGCATGCACATTTCAATTTAAGTTTGTTTAAATTTTAGTTTAATTAATTTTATTCCTTTATTTTTATATTCGCATTTTAATTGCATTAATTCATTTTAACTGTTTTAATTTTCTTTTGTAGGTTATTTGCTTTTAATTGCTCGGAGTACTGTAAGTAGATTTTGCTCGGTTTTATTTCCTTTAGTTCTTATTATTTTATTGCTTTCCAGTATTTTTAATTAGCCTTAGTAGATCACCCTCTTTAACTTCATAATTTGCTAGGATATACTTAGGGTAAGATTAACCGGTAGTTAATTAGGCTAATCAACTTCTCTGTGGGACGATATCTCGAGACTCAAATCCTATTATTACTTGTACGACCCATGCACTTGCAGACATATACCTTTAGGGCGTGTCAAGTTGGCATGATGTGAGTCAGTATTAATAAGTAGGAAAATTACATCCCCATATTATTGTGCTTTTGTTTATATATAACTATGTATACCGAGATGAAATGAGACTACTAAATGGTTATGGATACAGGAAGTTAGGCATTGTGCCTATTACACGCCGAGGTAGAGGGGTGGGTGCACGTGCTAGAGGCCATAGAGATAGGCCTGAGAGCCGTACGGAGCCACAGACTGACCAGGGTCCACAGGACCCTGTTGAGAGACCAGGGGATACCGAGGCACGCTTCGGTAGGATAGAGCGGAGTATCGAGAGCCTTGTTGAGATAGTCACACAATTATTGGGTGTCAGTGATAGACGAGGTCCCACAGCGTAGCCTAATACTATTGGACAGGCAGCTGCAGAGGAAGAGAGGCTCAGACTACAGGGACTGTCACACCACCCTCAGTTCAAGATACCGCTTCTCCTATCGCTCCACAGCAGAGCGAGAGTGACCTGGATTATGACTGCGAGCTGAGTAGGTTAAGGTAGTTCCAGGAGTTGAAACCTCCAGTATTCAAAGGGGTGAAGGACCCGGTTATTACTTAGGATTGGGTTTATGAGATGGAGAAATTGTATAGGTTATTCAGATTTACATCGGCAGGTGGCCTTTGATGTATTTATGTTGAAAGGCAAGGTAGAACACTGGTGGAGATCCACTGAATCTATTTTGAGGGCCCGACACTTCAAGATCACATGAGAGATATTTTTGGAGGCCTTTAGGAGGCAATATATTTCGGCCACCGCACAATGGAAATTGCGGATGGAGTTTATGAACTTGGTTTAGGGGGATCGTTCTGTAGATGAGTATGAGTCGAGGTTCATGTCTTTGGGGAGATACAACCCGGATACGATGAGAAGTGAGACTCGGAAGGTCCAAAAATTGATGGATGGATTGAGATTAGCCATCTGGACTAAATTAGATTCATTTGACATTCACATTTACGAGGAGGCAGTGCACAGGGCACAGTTGTGCGAGCAGGACTTTGAACGGAATGCCTCCGAGCTTGGGAAGGTTAGCGGTCAAAAAGACATAGACCGGAAGAGATCTGGGATTGAGAGAGTGGTCAAAAGAGGAGGCCAAAGATTGTTTGAGAAGAGGCCAAAGATTGAGGTGTAGGAGAGAGTTACTAGACCTCATGTGTATCTAGCTTTAGCTCCACCGAGGGGTATGATCATTGGAGGGCCACGACCTACTATTGAGTAGTGTAGGAGATGTGGCAGATTTCACGAAACTAGGCATTGTCTGACGACTCCGATTACATGTTATAGATGTGGGAAGTCAGGGCATATTGCTAGGCATTATCCTAAGATGATTAAGACTGCCCCATAGAAGGGTAAAAGCCAGAGAGAGCTTCGGTTGAGACAGCAGCTCCAAGAAGGAGAGCTACAGCTGAGGCAAAAGGGAAACAAGCGGCTGGCGTTGGCAGAGGGCGAGTGCATGCGCTGGACCAGGACACTGCAGACACTTCGACGAATGTGATTAAGGGTACCATCCTAATTTTTTATTTAGAGGCATTTGTATTGTTTGATCCTGATGACATACATTCCTTCCTATCGCCTTCTTTTGCACATAAATTTATGAAGCATGTAAAACCCACACTGTTAGATAAGATGTTGATGATTTCCACACCTATGAATGATAGTCAATTGATTGAGTATGCATATAAAAATTGTGAGTTGAAGATAGGGGGAAGGGAAATGGCAGCCGATTTAATTTTATTGAGTATGAGCGATTTTGATGTAATTTTAGGAATGGATTGATTGGCTGCAAATCATGTTGTTATGGATTGTCTTGCTAAGACATTGATGTTTCCAGAGATAGATAATCTTGTTGTAAGTTTTGTTGTAAAGAAATGAAGAATATGATTATTTAAAAGAAAAAAGTATAATTTTTAATCCATCATATTTGAGAGATGAATATATTTATTATTTATGAATGTTAAAGTGATGACTCATGTTGCTAACGGTGGAAAAGATAATGTGAAGGGTTCATTGCATACGTGGTTGACATAGATAAGACATACCCGGAATTGAGAGACATTCTAGTAGTTGCAAAATTTTTTGATGTCTTTTCGGATGATTTACCAGGGCTACCACCTGATAGCGAAATGGAGTTTTGCATAGAGTTAATTCCTGGTACAGAGCGATATCTAAGCCACCGTATAAAATGGCTCCGATTGAATTGGAAGAGCTAAAGAAACAGTTGCAAGAGTTGCTAGAGAAGGGGTTTATTAGATCAAGCGTCTCACCTTGGGGAGCTTCGGTTCTGTTTGTAGGAAAGAAGGATGGGAGCCTCCGACTATCTATAGATTACCGGTTGTTAAACAAGGCCACTATTAAGAACAAGTACCCCTTTCCACGCATTGATGATTTGTTAGATCAGCTTCGGGGAGCACAAGTCTTTTCTAATATAGATCTGTGATCTGAGTACCATCAGTTGAGGATACGGAGTA
This sequence comes from Firmiana major, assembly GCA_033439115.1. Classification (NCBI taxonomy): domain Eukaryota; kingdom Viridiplantae; phylum Streptophyta; class Magnoliopsida; order Malvales; family Malvaceae; genus Firmiana; species Firmiana major. The sequence goes on from CM065909.1 coordinate 7,613,221, forward strand.
GAGATGTACCCAAGACAACATTTCGTACCCATTATGGCCACTACGAGTTTTTGGTTATGCCATTCGGATTGACGAATGCCTCCGTAACATTTATGGCGTTGATGAATGATGTATTTAAGCCATACCTGGACCAGTTTGTGATTGTATTTATTGATGACATTTTGGTTTATTCCAAGTCCAGGGAGGAACATGAGTAGCATTTAAGGATAGTTTTGCAGATCCTCGAGAGTAGGAATTATATGCCAAACTCAATAAGTGTAACTTTTGGTTAGAGCATATATCATTTTTGGGCCATGTTGTGTCGAAGGATGGGGTATCAGTAGATCCATCTAAGATTAAGGCAGTTGTTTAGTGGGAACAGCCCAAGACAGTTACTGAGATCAGAAGTTTTCTGAGATTGGTAGGTTATTATCGAAGAATTGTTTAGGGTTTCTCCAGACTAGCTACTCCGTTGACACGTCTTATGTGGAAGGATCTTAAGTTTGTGTGGGATGAGGCATGTGAGAGGAGTTTTCAGGAGCTTAAGTATCGGTTGACCACTGCTCTAATTCTCACCATTCCTACTAGCTCAGGAGGTTTCTCTGTGTATACGGATGCATCACACCAGGGACTGGGCTGTGTATTTATCCAGAATAGGAAGGTAGTAGCCTATGGATCCAAATAGTTGAAGGATCACGAGAGGAACTATCTGATTCACGATTTGGATTTGGCGGCTGTAGTGTTTGCATTGAAGATATGGCACCACTATCTCTATGATGAGAAATTCCAGGTATATACGGATCATAAGAGCCTTAAGAATCTGTTTTCGTAGAAAGAGTTAAATATGAGATAAAGAAGATGACTCGAACTCCAGAAAGATTATGATTATGAGATCATGTACCACCCAGGTAAGGCGAATGTAATTACCGATGCCTTGAGCAGGAAGAACCTCAGGTTGGTGTCTTATATGATGGTTTGGGAACACGAGTTGTTGGAGAAATTTACGAACCTGAGTTTGGATGTAGCCCCACCTAGTACAGAAAGATATGATATTGTGGCTAGTTTGAGATTGGAACCAGAGTTGATTTGTCATATTTGACAGGCTCAGCAGAGCGATCGACAGTAACAGGCAGAAACAGGTAGGTGTGGGCACTGATTTTGAACTGAGTACACTGATTTTGAACGAGTACAGATGGATTATTGAGGTTCAGGGGCAGAGTATGTGTTCCCGAGGATTCGGAGATCAGGAGGTTGATTTTAGCAGATGCTCACTTATCAAAGTATATGATACATCTAGGGAGTACCAAGATGTATCAAAACCTTTAGAAGGTTTATTGGTGGTCTGGAATGAAAAGAGACATTACTGAATATGTCGCTAGATGACTTGTCTGTCAGCAGGTGCAGGTAGAGCATCAGAAGCCTGCAGGGTTATTGCAGCCTCTACCGATACCGACATGGAAGTGGGAACACATCACCATGGATTTTGTGATGGGTTTACCTAGGATCCGCAGAGGTCATGATGCCACTTGGGTTATTATGGATCGGTTGGCAAAGTTAGTCTATTTCTTAGCTATGAGAGCTACCGATACTCTAAATCAGTTGGCGAACTGGTATGTTCGAGAGATAGTTCGATTACATGATGTTCCAATGAGCGTTGTTTCTGATCGGGATGCCCGTTTCACTTCCCATTTCTAGGAACATTTTCAGGAAGCGATGGGGAGCCAACTGAGTTTTAGCACCACTTTTAATCCTCAAACAGATAGTTAGTCAGAGAGGATGATACAGACCCTGTAGGATATGTTGAGAGCGTGTGTGCTGGATTTTGGAAGCTCCTGGTTGATCACCTACCGTTGGTCGAGTTCGCCTATAATAACAGCTATCATGCGAGTATTGGGATGGCACCATATGAAGCACTGTATGGATGCAGATGCCGATCCCCTATTGGATGGGAAGAGGTTGGTGACAGACAGATTTTTACTCCCGATTTAGTGCAGTAGGCCTTTGAGAATGTCCAGTTGATATGTGAGAGATTACAGAAAACTCAGAGCTGACAGAAGAGTTATGCTGACAGGAGACAGAGACCACTGGAGTTTGATGTGGGTGAGTCAGTTTTTTTTAGAGTTTCTCCCTCTAAAGGGATTATGAGGTTTGGTAAGAAGGGAAAGTTTAGCCCTCAGTATATCGGACCCTTCGAGATTCTGTAGAGAGTGGGAGATAAGGCTTATAGGTTGGCGTTACCACTAGACTTAGCCAATGTTCATAACGTCTTCCACGTCTCTATGCTTCAAAAGTATCACCCGGACCCGGCACATGTGATAAGATATGAGCCATTGGAGCTCAAAGAGGGTATGACGTATGTTGAGAAGCCGGTTCAGATATTGGATAGGAAAGAAAAGGTGTTGAGGTCGAACACGATTCCCTTAGTGAAAGTTCTTTGGTAATATCACACTCTGGATGAAGAGTATGATGCAAGAGAAGTACACTGAGTTGTTCTCAGGTTAACTTGGTTCTAATTTGGAGGACCAAATTTCTTGAAGGAGGGGAGGAAAGTAAGACCCGTAAATTTCTATGTAATGTATATGATTATTTGATGTACAGACAAGTTACATTACATATGAAATACAAGAAATAAATGTTTTTGAGTTCTAAGTGTGAATGGATTGATAAATGAGTATTGAAATAATTGAGTATAAGTTTGACTGGAAAAATTTACAGCAAAAATGATGCAAGATGAAGGCCAGATCGATCCCATGCAAGGAGAGATCGATCTCATGGCCTGGAGAACTCAACACCAAGCATTCTATAAGAGGGAGATCGATCCCTCACTCAAACAGATCGATCTCCATTGGTCTCGGGCTGGGCAAGATCGATCTCCTCTTAAGGCCAGATCGATCTCCTAATCTTTCTGCTTGAAAAAAATCGATCTTATTCCATTGAGCAGATCGGTCTTATGTAACATGGCAGATCGATTTCATACATCCAACAGACCGATCCCCTGCCTGCAAAATGTCGAGAAACTGAAAGATTCAAGCAAGGCCAGATCGATCTCCACCCTATGCAGATCGATCTCCTAAGGCATTTTTTATAAATACGGGGCAGTTGGATCTACATTTTCACGGAATAAACCTATTTCTTCCATTTTCAACATTAAACCTAGCTTTCTCACTCTAAAACCATTAGATTTCCATAAAAGATTCGAGAAAAAGCTATTAGAGCAAAGTTATTCATTGGAAAGAGAAGAACAACATAGTTTGGAATCAACACTTCATTGGTTGGATTGAAGGAGCAAAGGAGTGTTCTTATTTGGAACAAGGAGAAAGTCAAGCTAGGTGAGTTTCTAATACACCAACTCAAAGTATATTTATCTAGTTATTGTTGTGAGTAGATGTGTGTATGTATTGATGATAGAAACTACCTAAAATGTAATGGAACAAGTATAACCTAGAATGAGTCTAGTGTGAGAAAATGTGATATGGGTGAGTTGAATGATAAATGGATTGTACTAAAGTGTTAGTGAGGTGATATGAATGACTTTAAGATGGTAGAATGAAGCTACATTGTGAGATTAGTCAAGTTAAGAAAATAAGTATATGAGGTGTTTGATAAATTGCCATAGTGAAGTAAATGGTGGACTAAAGGCACTATGAGCTCAATATCAATTTAATGTGAATCAATAGGCCTAGAAGAGTTCAATAGACTCTCGAGAAATTAATAAAGTGATCAAAATGGACTTAAGAGGAAGTAAGGCCTTATGAGTGTTAATGAAAACTATAGGTCGAATCGACTATTGTAAATGCAAGAATTGTGTTATATTTGGGTCGAATTGATGTGATATATGATTTCATGCAGTCCTAGAGATTTTGTTGAAGGCGAATCAAACTGTATAAATGAGCAACACTAAGGAAGCGGAATCATTCGATGCGATTCTAGGTAAGGCAATTCTGTAAGTATTAAGAGATAACTGCTCGTATTTTGTGGGTGAACATAGTGCTTTGTAAATACATGGTTATCTAGAAAAGTGATTGATGGTATATGTGAATGACTACGAGTATATATATAAGTTTTTGAAGAGAATCTTACAAAGGGAATAGTAAGACTAATAATTACATAAATAATATATTTTGATATTTTTACAAATATATTGCTTTGGTTTAAGCAAAATTGAAGAATAGGTCGGCTAGTGATTTCATGATTTTGTGAAATAGCACAAGTGAGGTGCTGAATTTGGTTTTGAGAGTGTTTTGTTGAAACGGAGCCGCCTATCGTACTTATATGAGTTAAAACGTGCTGGAGCCTAGCTCGCACTATATTTTGATTTGTGATGTTTTATAAGCCGTACTGGAGCTGATAGCTTGCACGTGGGTTTTCGTCGACTTACTTATGCATATAACTGTACTGGAGCTATGCTCGTATGTGATTTCTTCATTATTTGTTATGCATAAAGTCATACTAGAGCGCTGCTCATACGAGGATATTTGCTGATGATGCATGAAAATGTGCTAAAGCGTTGCTCGCACTGAGTTTTCACACTGTGACATGTAATGAGTCGTGCTGGATGTCTCTTGTAGACTTTGTGTCACACGGATGAGATGCTCGCATGAGCCGTACTGGATGCCTTGTGTAGACTGCTAGTCACATGGATGAGATGCTCGTACGTGCACTTGAGACTGAGTAGGTTATGCATGGCATGGGGTAGATAAGACCTACGGTAGGCACCCCCAACCATGATATGGGTCCGCGGAGTACATTGTACCATGTAGATCACATGAAGTATGCTGTATCGCGTGGTTGTGATGATGATTTAAAAGTCTGGTGTAGGACTAACCCACCTTCGTTCCAGGATGATGCCTCACACACCGGGATCCGTATGGTCTGGGATGACTATGACATAGTTGGCCAATATAGTCCTTGGTTTATCGTGACCGCCTATCTCACATGCTATCACATGGTTCTTAGATACCGATGATGATTTGTGTTGTCCAGGGTAGACCTGAGGGAGGGGTCGAACCTTGTGGTATGTTTTAAAGGAATGATTCATTATTTTGATGGGTTTTACTAATGTTTTGACAAGGTGTTATGCTTTGAGGGAATGATTTATGATGAACTTTCTGATTTGAGATGAAATCGATAAATTTTTATTTTTGTCACGACCCTTTTTATTCCATTTCATCTAAAAATCACTATAAATTTTGTGGTTTGAGATGAAATCGACAAAACACTTTTAAAAACTAAATTTAGCACCACACTTGTGCTATTTCACAAGGCATGGAATCACTAGCCAACCCATCCGTCAATTTTGCTTAAACCAAAGTAATGTATTTCGTAAAAACATCAAAACATGTGATTTATGTAATTATTAGCCTTACTATCCCCTTTTAAGATTTACTTCGAAAGCTAAATCATATATATACACTCGTAGTCATTCACATAAACCATCAATCACTATTCTAGATAACCATGCATTTACAAAGCCCTATATTCACCCACAAAATACGAGCAGCTATCTCTAAGTACTTACAGAATTCCCTTACTTGGAATCGCGTCGAATGATTCCACTTCCTCAGTGTTGCTCGTTTGTACAGTTCGATTCGCCTCCTACGAAATCTCCGGGACTGCACGAAATTACGTATCACATCAATTAAATCCAATGGAATAAGATTCTTACGTTTACTGTAGTCGATTCGACTTACAGTTTCCATTAACACTTATAAGGCCCCATTTTGATTGCTCATCTTATTTTTCAAGAGTCAATTGAATTCTTTAGGCCTATTTATTCACACTAAATCGATATTAAGCTCATAATACCTTAAGTCCACCATTTACTTCACTATGGCAATTTATCAAACACCTCATATACTTATTTTCTTAACTTGACTAATCTCACAATGTAGCTTCATTCTATAATCTTAAAGTCATACATAACACCTACTAACACTTTAGTTCAAGCCATTCATCATTAACTCAACCACATTTCAATTTCTCACTCTAGCCTTATTCTAGGTTATGCTTATCCCATTACATTCTAGGTAGTTTCTATCATTAATACATACACCCATCTACTCACAACAATAACTAGATAAATATTCTTTGAGTTGGTGTATTAGAAACTTACCTACCTTAACTTTCTCCTTGCTCTAAATAAGAACACTCCTTTGCTCCTACAATCCAACCAATGAAGTGTTGATTCCAAACAATGTTGTTTCTCTCTTTCCAATGAATCACTTTGCTCTAATAGCTTTTTCTCAAATCCTTATGGAAATGTGATGGTTTTAGAGTGAGAAAGCTAGGTTTAAGGTTAAAAATGGAAGAAATAGGTTTGTTCCGTGAAAATGCATATACAACTACCCTGTATTTATAGAAAACACCTTAGGAGATCTATCTACATAGGGTGGAGATCGATCTGACCTTGTTTGAATCCTTCAGTTTCTCGACATTTTGCAGGCAGGAGATTAGTCTGTTGGATGTATGAGATCGATCTGCCTTGTTGCATGAGACCAATCTGCTCAATGGGATAGGATCGATTTGTTTCAGGTAGAGAGCTTAGGAGATCAATTTGGCCTTACGAGGATATCGATCTTGTCCAGCCCGAGACTAATGGTGATCGATCTGCTTGAGTGATGGATCGATGTCCCTCTCGCAGAATGCTTGGCATTGTGTTCTCCAGGCCATGAGATCAATCTCTCCTCGCATGGGATCGATCTGGCCTTCATCCTGCATCATTTTTACTGCAAATTTTCCAAGTTAAACTCTCATTCGATGACTTTAACACTCATTTATCGATCCATTCACACTTAGAACTTAAAAACGTTTATTTCTTGTAATTCATATGTAATGTAACTTGTTTGTACTTCAAATAATCATATACATTACATAGAAATTACGGGTCTTACATTCCTCCCCTCCTTCAAGAAATTCGATCCTCCAAATTAGAACCAGGTTAACTTGAGAACAACTCTGGGTACTTCTCTTGCATCGTACTCTCCAATTCCTATGTAGCTTCCTCTGAAGTGTGATATTGCCAAAGAACTTTCACTAAGGGTATAGTCTTCGACCTCAGCACCTTCTCCTTCCTATCCAATATCTGAATCGGCTCCTCAACATACGTCATACTCTCATTGAGCTCCAATGGCTCATATCTTATCACATGTGTCGGGTCCGAGTGATACTTCCGAAGTATAGAGACGTGGAAGACGTTACGAACACTTGCTAAGTCTGGTGGCAACACTAACCTATAAGCCTTATCTCCCACTCTATCTAAAATCTCGAAGGGTCCGATATACTGAGGGCTTAACTTTCCCTTCTTACCAAACCTTATAATCCCTTTTGAGGGAGAAACTTTCAAGAATACAGACTCACCCACATCAAACTCTAGTGGTCTCCGTCTCCTTTCAGCATAACTCTTTTGTCGGCTCTGAGCTATCCGTAATCTCTCACATATCAACTGGACGTCCTTAAAGGCCTGCTGCAGTAAATTGGGAGCAAAAATCTGTCTATCACCAACCTCTTCCCATCCAATAGGGGATCGGCATTTGCTTCCATGCAGTGCTTCATATAGTGCCATCCCGATATTAGCATGATAGTTGTTATTATAGGCGAACTCGGCCAATGGTAGTGATCATCCCAAGAGCCTCTAAAATTCAGCACACACGCTCTCAACATATCCTCCAGGGTCTGTATAGTCCACTTTGACTGACCATCTGCCTGAGGATGAAAAGCAGTGTTAAAGCTCAAGTGGGTCCCTATCGCTTCCTGAAAATGTTCCAAGAAGTGGGAAGTGAAGCGAGCATCCCAATCAGAAAAAACGCTCATTGGAACACCATGCAATCGAACTATCTCTCAAACATACAAGTTCGCCAACTGACTCAGAGTATCGATAGCTCTCATAGCTAAGAAATGGGCTGACTTTGTGAACCGATCCACAATAACCCAAATGGCATCATGACCTCTACGAGTCCTCGGTAAACCCATCACAAAATCCATGGTGACGTGCTCCCACTTCCATGTTGGTATGGTAGAGACTGCAATAACCCTACAGGTTTTTGATGCTCTACCTTCACCTGCTGATAGACGAGACTTCGAGTGACATATTCATCAATGTCTCTTTTCATTCCAGACCACCAATAAACTTTTCAAAGGTTTTGATACATCTTGATACTCCCTGGATGTATCGTATACTTCGATGAGTGAGCTTCTGCTAAAATCAACCTCTTGATCTCTGGATCCTCGGGCATATACTCTGCCCCTGAACCTAAATAATCCATCTGTACTCAGTTCAAAATCAGTACCCACACCTGCCTGTATCTGACTCAACCAATCAATATACTGTCGATCGCTCTGCTGGACCTGTCGAATATGACAAATCAACTCTAGCTCCAATCTCAATCTAGCCACAATATTAGATCTTTTTGTACTAGGTGGGGTTACATCTAAAATGAGGTTCACAAATTGCTCCAACAACTCATGTTCTCGGACTATCATATAAGACACCAACCCGAGATTTTTCCTGCTCAAGGCATCGGCAACTATATTCGCCTTACCCGGTTGGTACATGATCTCACAATCATAATCTTTCAAGAGTTCGAGCCATCTTTTCTGTCTCATATTTAACTCTTTCTGCAAAAATAGATACTTAAGGCTCTTATGATTTGCATATACCTGAAATTTCTAATCGTATAGATAGTGGCGCCATATCTTTAATGCAAACGCTACGGTCACCAACTCTAAATCATGAGTCAGATAGTTCCTCTCGTGATCCTTCAACTGTTTGGATCCATAGGCAACTACCTTCCTATCCTGCATAAGTACACAGCCTAATCCCTGGTGTGATGCATTCGTATACACAGAGAAACCTCCTAAGCTGGTAGGAATGGTGAGAACCGGAGCAGTGGTCACCGACGCTTAAGCTCCTAAAAACTCCTCTCACATGCCTCATCCCACACAAACTTAACATCCTTCCGCGTGAGGCGTGTCAACGGAGAGCTAGTCTAGAGAAACCCTCAACAAATCTTCGATAATAACCTTCCAATCCTAAAAAACTTCTGATCCTAATAACTGTCTAGGGCTGTTCCCACTACATAACTGACTCAATCTTGGAGGGATCCACTGATACCCCATCCTTCGATACAACATGACCCAAAAATGAGATCTGATATAACCAAAAGTTACACTAACTGAGTTTGGCATATAATTCCTTCTCTCGGAGGGTTTGCGGAACTATCTTTAGGTGCTCCTCATGATCTTCGTTAGACTGGGAATAAACCAATATATCATCGATGAACACTATCACAAACTGGTCTGGGTATGGCTTAAATACATCATTCATCAATGACATAAATGTTGCGGGGGCATTTTTTAATTCGAATGGCATAACCAAAAACTTGTAGTGGCCATAACGGGTATGAAATGCTGTCTTGGGTACATCTCCACTCCGTATCCTCAACTAATGTTACCCAGATCGCAGATCTATCTTGGAAAAGACATGTGCTCCCCTGAGCTGATCCAACAAATCATCAATGAGTGGAATGGGGTACTTGTTCTTAATGGTGGCCTTATTCAACAACCGGTAATCTATACACAGTCAGAGGCTCCCATCATTCTTCCTTACATAGAACCAGAGCTCCCTAAGGTGAGACGCTCAGTCTAATAAACCTATTCTCTAGCAACTCTTGCAATTGCTTCTTTAGCTCTTCCAACTAAATCGAAGCCATTCTATATGGTGGCTTAGATATTGGCTCTGTACCAGGTACTAACTCTATGCAAAACTCCATTTCCCTATCAGGTGGTAGCCCTGGTAGATCATCCGGAAAGACATCAGGAAATTTTGCAACTACTGGAATGTCTCTCAATTTCGAGTGTGCCTTATCTATGTCAACCACATATGCAATGAACCCTTCACATTATCCTTTCCACCATTAGCAACATGAGTCATCACTTTAACATTCATAAATAATAAATAAATTCATCTCTCAAATATGATGGATTAAGATTATACTCTTTTCATTTACAAAAATCTTGTCCTTTCATTTCTTTTCAACAAAGCTTACAATAAGATTATCTATCTCTGGAAACATCAATGTCTTAGCATGACAATCCATAACAACATGATTTACAACCAACCAATCTATTCCTAAGATTACATTAAAATCGCTCATACTCAATAAAATTAAATCAACTGCCATATCTTTTTCCCATATCTTCAACTTACAATTCTTATATGCATTTTCAGTCAATTGACTATCATTCATAAATGTGGAAATCATCAACATCCTATCTAACATGTGGGTTTTCCATGCTTCAACAATTTATGTGCAAAGAAAGGCGATATGAAGGAATGTGTGGCACCAAGATTAAACAATACAAATGCCTCTAAATAAAAAATTAGGATGGTACCTTTAATCACATCCGTCGAAGTGTCTGCGGTGTCCTGGTCCAGCGCATGTACTCGTCCTCTGCCTCCCGCCTGTTTCCCTTTTTCCTCAGTTGTAGCTCTCCTCTTCGAAGCAGCTGTCTCAATTGGAGCTCTCTCTGGCTCCTTGTCCTTCTATGAAGCAGTCTCTATCATCTCAAGACAATGCTTAGCGATATCCCCTGGCTTCCCACGTCTATAACATGTAACAGGGGTCGTCAGACAAGGCCTGGTACCATGAAATCAACCACATCTCATACACTAATCGGTAGTAGGTCGTGGTCCTCTAATGACTAAGTGGAGCTAAAGCTGGGCACACAAGAGGTTTAGCAACTCTCTCCTACACCTCCTCAATCTTTGGCCTCCTCTTCTGACCACTCTCTCAATTTTGAATCTCTTTCGGTCTCTGTCCTTTCAGCCGTTAACCTTCTCAAGCTCAGAGGCATTTCGCTCAAAGTACTGCTCGTGTAACTGTGCCCTGTGCACTGCCTCCTCGTAAGTGTGAATGTCAAATGAAGCTAATTTAGTCCGGATGGCTAATCTTAATCCATCCATGAACTTTTAGACCTTCTGAGTCTCATTGCTCATCTTATCCGGGCCGTATCTCCCCAAAGACATGAACCTCGACTCATACTCATCCACAGAATGGTTACCCTGAACCAAGTTCAGAAACTCCATCCGTAATTTCCTCTATGCGGTGGCCAAAATATATTACCTCCTAAAGGCCTCCAAGAATATCTCCTATGTGATCTCGGGCTGTCGGGCTCTCAGAATAGATTGGTAGATCTCCACCAGTGCTCTGCCTCGCCTTTCAGCATAAATACGACAAAGGTAATTTTCTCAGCCGATGTACATCTGAAGAGCTCATACAATTTCTCCATCTCATACACCCAATCCTTAGTAATAACCGATTCCTTCACTCCTCTGAATACTGGAGGTTTCAACTCTTAGAACTAGCGTAACCTACTCAGTTCACAATCATAACCCAGGTCATTGTCGCTCGACCATGGACCGACAAGAGGAGTCGTATCCTGTACTGGGGGTGGTGTGACAGTCCCATAGTCTTAGGCCTCTCCGCCTCTGCAGCTGCTTGTCTAGTAGTAGTAGGTTACGCTGCGAGACCTTGTCTATCACCGGCATCCAATGCCTGTGTGACTATCTCAACAGGCTCTCGATATTCTGCTCTATCCTAGCGAAGCGTGCCTCTGTATCCCCTTGTAAGACCCCGTCTATCTATAAGGGTAATGTGTGTAATTGGATCAAATAATATGAATGGACTTGTAATGTAAATTATGACTGATGTAAGTCCACGGATTCAATGTATGTATGTGTAATATGAATTGTAACGTACATACAAGTTTCATTGAGTATGAATACGAAGGAATGAGTTATGGCAAGTGATGGATGTGATTGAAACTCAAAATGAGTAGTGTGGTAAAATGGAATGGAGTTAAGCTTCTATTCGGTTCTATGTAGCATACCTTGGGACATATAATGAATGCACACAAGTTTCAATGTGCATAAGGTATGAATGGATGCCATTTTCAAGTTATAAAGGTGGATGGATGAGAAAATGGCCATGGCAATAGATTGAGGGTGTGTTGGTATGAGTTGCAGCAATGAAACTGTAGGAAATCTGGAAAACATGAGGTCCAGATCGATCTCCTAGGATGAGAGATCGATCTGGAAGAGCCAGAATGCTCCTATTTGGGCGAAAGAATAGAGCAGATCGATCTCCAATGGAGACAGATCGATCTGCTAAGCATTCTGTAAGTGAAAAGATCGATCCTCAAGCACCCAGATCGATCTCCTTAGCTCTCTGTTTGGGACCAGATCGATCTCATGCTTCGACAGATCGATCTCATGCTTCAACAGATTGATCTCATTGCTTCGACAGATCGATCTCAGGCTTAAAAATGTCGTGAAAAAAAAAGGGGATTTTAAGGGACCAGATCGATCTCCTCTAGGACCAGATCGATCTCCTTAAGTCATTTCTATATAAGGAGAGCTGAAAAATCTGGAAATCTCGAAAAAACACCAAACTTTACAATTTTAACCCCAAAAACCTAACTTTCCCTCTCTAAAATCATCCATTTTCAGTAAGATTTGGAGAGAGATCATTAGAGGCAAAGTTGTCCCTATCAAAGAGGAGAACAACATAGTGAGAGGGCATTTTCCCATTTTTGGAATTGAAGGAGTTGAGGGCATTACCAATTGGAGCAAGAAGAGAAATCATATTGGTAAGATTCTAACACTCCAATCCAAATGCATTAGCTATTTAATTGATTTTGGAGTTGATTGATATGAGTATTGATGGATAAACTACCTAGGAATGTAGGGGAATTGGTGTGACCTAGAAATCTAAAATGGGTGTAAAGTGAGGATATGTGGGATTGAATGAGTTTATAATTTATGGCATGCCAAAGTTGTTATTGGGATAATATTTATGATTTTAAACGGTTAAATGAGATTACATAGTGAGTTTGGAGGAATTGTGGAAATGGGTATGTATATAATTGATAAATGCCATAGTGAGGGGATTCATGGAATATGAACGCTATGAGCTTTATGTCGATTTGATATCGACTTTGAATAAGTTAATAGGCCTAAGAAGGTCCATAGACTCGAGCTATGGGTAAAGTAATGAAACGAGGCCAAATAAGCTTTAATAGAGGCTATAGATTAAATTGACTATAGCAAGCACAAGGGTTGCAATATATGGATCGAATATAATGCGGGATACGATTTTGTGCAGTCCCGAAGAGTTCGTTGAAGGCGAACCGAACCGTACGAGAAAGCAGCTTAAGGAAGTGGAATCACGCATCGCGATTCCAGGTAAGGGAATTTTGTAAGTATATAGAGGTAGCTGCTCGTATTTTGAACTCGTGGGTATATATAGGGCTTTGGAAATATGCATGGACTTATAGAAATGTGTTTTGATGGTGTATGAGTATTTGTATGAGATTTGGTGGTTTGAGATGGTTATTGAAAAAGGGATAGTAAGGCTAATAATTGCATAAATCATGTGTTTTGAATGCTTTTACAAAACACAATGCTTTGATTTGAGCAAATAAAAGGATAGGCTGGCTAGTACTTGAATGATGTTGTGAAATAGCCCATATGAGGCACTAAGCATATTATGAGATGTTTTGAATGCATGTAAGCCGCCTATCGCGTGTATGAGATATAATTCGCGTTAGAGCCTCGCTCGCACTAGATTTCTATGTTTTCACTTGTGTGAAATGTGCTTGAGCTTAGTTCGCACTTTGAAATTGAATTGTGATGATGTTTATAAACCGTACTGGAGCTTATGCTCGTACGTGGATTTGAGTGGTTTTTCTTATGCATATAACTGTACTGGAGCTATGCTCGTACATGTTTTCTTCATATTTTATGCATAAATGCCGTACCAGAGCATTGCTCGTACGAAGTGATTGGTTTTGATGCATGAATTCGCGCTAGAGCGTAGCTCACGCTGGTTTTCACACTGTGGTATGTATGAGGCCGTGGTGAGAGATACGGATTAGCTCAGTGAACCCAACAGGCCTGACAAACCTCTTAGGTGGGGTGAGGGTGAGGGGCTAGGACCTGACATAATCCATCCAGGGAACCCAACAGGCCTGACAGACCTCTTAGGTGGGGTGAGGGTGAGGGGCTAGGACCTGGATCAGGGAACCCAACAGGGGCGAGCAAGGCCATGAGGGGCTAGGACCTGGTATTGAGGTTACTCCCACGCGCTCTTGAGACTATGAAGGTTACACTTGGCATGGGGTAGATAAGACCTATGGCAGGCACCCCCTAACCATGTTATGGGTCCGCGGAGTACGATGTACCGTGTATATCACATGGAGTACGATGTACCGCATGGTGGTTGATTGAAAAAGTCTGGCGGAGAACTAACCCACCTTCGTGCCAGCATGATACCCCGCACATCGGAATCCGTGTGGTCTGGGATGATATGTGACGATTGGCCAATGTAGTCACTTGAGATATAGTAACCTGTCTCCTTGCTTGAATTACTTACTACCACATGATTTTAAATCTCTAAGTGTGATTGTGATTGTTTAAGGTAGACCCGAAGGAGGGGTCGAGCCTCGTGGATTTGAATTGTGAAATGAAAAAGAGGTTGTGATTGTAAATTGATGTGATGTGATTGTATGTGATGAGAAAGAGTTTTATGACGTGGGTTTAAAAAGGAGGTTTCTAAATGAATTGCCCTTTTTATGAATTTAAATGAGATCGAGCATGAGATGATTTATACATGATGTTTTACCATGTTTTATATGCCAATTTTACATGACTTTGATACATGATATATATGTATACTCATATGGCATAGTTTTATTCCTCATGCTCCTACCATAAATGATTTATGCATAACACTATCAGCATGTAGATAGAGTAGTTATCTACCATGCTTGCATTATTGCCTTACTGAGCGTGTGGTTGCTCATCCCACTCTATTTTTCCCCCTACAGAGCGTGCATAGTAGCCCAGTGAGGATTGAGGCGTATTATTTTGGACTCCGCTGCATGTCCATTGCTGAAAGGTATATACACAGTGATTCTTTTTGTATCTAAACAATGTAAAAGCACAGTACTCTTTTGAGTTGTAATTACGAGGATGTAGATGTCAGTAAAACATGTATTCGTATAAGTACACGATTAAATGCACATGTATGACATCGTTTTGATTAATTGAGAATGAATGGGATGTGGTGTTTATTATTGGCTCACAGCCCAACAGTGTGTGGTGAGTTTAGTTCACGACCGGGTAAGGTAAAAGTAAAAACGTGAAAAATTTTCAGTGATTTTCGGTTAAGGAGAATGGAATTGGGTCGTGACAGAGATTAGTATCAGAGCTGTGTTGGCCTGATGTGAGTCATTAATAAAAATGTAGGAAAGTACATCCCTATAGTACTGTGCTTTTGTTTAGATATAACTGTGTATACTGTGATGGATTGAGCTTAATAAATTATTATAATACAGGGAGTTAGGCATTATGCCAGTTACACGCAAAGGTAGAGGGGCGAGAGCACGTGCTAGAGGCCGTAGAGGTAGGCCTAAGAGCCGTGATGAGCCACAGACTGAGCAGGCTCCACAGAACCCTGCTGAGAGAGCAGGTGATACTGAGGCTCGCTTCGCTAGATTAGAGCGGAGTATTGAGAGTCTGGTGGAGATAGTCATGCAGGCCTTGGGCGCCGGTGACAGACGAGGTCCCGCGGCACAGCCTACTACGGAACAGGTAGCTGCAGAGGCGGAGAGACCTCAGACTGCTGAGACAGTTACAGTTACACCACCTCCAGCCCAGGATACAGATTCTCCTATCGCTCCACAGCAGAGCGGTAGCGATGTGGGTTATGACTGCGACTTGAGCAGGTTGCGAGAGTTTCAAGCGCTGAAACCCCCAGTGTTTAGAGGGGTGAAGGACCCAGTGATTACGGAGGATTGGGTGTATGAGATGGAGAAACTGTATAGGTTTTTCCGATGCACTTCAAGTGAGAAGGTTGCCTTTGCCGTGTTTATGCTGAAAGGCGAGGCCGAGCATTGGTGGAGGTCCACCGAGACTATTTTGAGGGCCAGACATTCTGAGATCTCGTGGGAGATATTTCTAGAGGCCTTCAGGAGGCAGTATATTCCAGCTACCGCACAGAGGAAATTGCGGATGGAATTTATGAATTTGGTTCAGGGGAACCAGACTGTGGACGAGTATGAGTCCAAGTTTATGTCATTGGGGAGATATGACCCTGACACGATGGGTAGTGAGACCCAAAAGATTCAGAAGTTCATGGATGGGTTGAGATTGGCCATCCGAACTAAGCTAGCTCCCTTCGACATTGTGACTTATGAGGAGGCTGTACATAAGGCTCAGTTATGTGAGCAAGACTTTGAGCGAAATGCCTCCGAGCTTGGAAGGATCAGTGTCAGGAAGGACAGAGACCGGAAGAGATCCGGGTTTGGAAGAGTGGCCAAGAGAGGTGGCCAAAGGTTTTTCGAGAAGAGGCCTAAGATCGAGGAGGTGCAGGAGAGAGCTGCCAGACCTCCCGTATACCCAGCCTTGACAGTACCGAGGGGTATAACTATTGGAGGACCACGACCTACCATGGATCAGTGTAGG
Source organism: Firmiana major (assembly GCA_033439115.1). Classification (NCBI taxonomy): domain Eukaryota; kingdom Viridiplantae; phylum Streptophyta; class Magnoliopsida; order Malvales; family Malvaceae; genus Firmiana; species Firmiana major. The sequence continues at coordinate 7,629,722 of CM065909.1, forward strand.
AGATGTGGGAGATATCATGGGAATAGGCCATGTCAGGCGCCCCCTGTTTCGTGTTTTAGGTGTGGGAGGCCAGGGCATATATCGAGGTACTGCACTGAGATGATTGAGGTTGCCCCACAGAAGGGCAAGGAGCCCGAGGGAGCTCCAGTTGAGACAGCAGCCCCGAGGAGGAGGGCTACAGCTGAAGAGAAAGGGAAACAGGCTGCGGGCGTGAGCAGAGGAAGGGTGCACGCACTAGACCAGGACACTGCAGACGCATCGACAGATGTGATTAAAGGTACCATCCGAATCTTTGATTTAGAAGCATTGGTATTATTTGATCCTGGTGCCACGCATTCTTTCATATCACCTTCCTTTGCACATAAATTGTTGAAATATGTGAAGCCAACATTGTTAGATAAAATGTTGATGATTTCCACACCCATGAATGATAGTCAATTGACTGAGCATGTATGTAGGGATTGTAAATTAAAGATAGAGGGGAAGGAAATGATAGCCAATCTGGTTTTATTGAATATGAATGATTTTGACGTAATTTTGGGAATGGATTGGTTGGCTACCAATCGTGTTGTGATGGATTGTCATGCCAAAACATTGATGTTTTCAGGATTAGACAATCTTATTGTAAACTTAGATGAAAAGAAATGATATGAAAATAGCATGTTTGTTGTAAATAAAGGAGTATGATTTTAAATTCATATTGCTTGAGAGATAAATTTATTATTTATGATAAATGTTGAATGTGGAGTGATGGTTTATGTTATTAACGATGGAGAGGACAATGTGAAGGGTTCATTGCCTATGTGGTCGATATAGATGAGGCACACCCGGAATTGAAGGACATACCCGTAATTACGGACTACCCTGATGTCTTTCCGGATGAATTACCAGGACTACCACCTGAAAGGGAAATGGAATTTTGCATTGAGTTAGTGCCTGGTACAGAGCCGATATCGAAGCCACCCTATAGAATGGCTCCGATAGAGTTGGAAGAGCTGAAGAAACAGCTGCAAGAGTTGTTGGAGAAGGGGTTTATTAGACCGAGTGTCTCACCTTGGGGAGCACCGGTTCTATTTGTAAGGAAGCAGGATGGAAGCCTCCGACTGTGTATAGATTACCAGTTGTTGAATAAGGCCACCATTAAGAACAAGTACCCCCTTCCAAGAATCGATGATTTGTTGGATCAGCTCCAGGGAGCCGAAGTATTTTCTAAGATAGATCTGCGGTCAGGGTATCATCAGTTGAGGATCAGGAGTGGAGATGTACCCAAGACAGCATTTCGTACCCGTTATGGTCACTATGAGTTTTTGGTGATGCCATTCGGACTGACGAATGCTCCCACAGCATTTATGGCATTGATGAATGATATATTCAAGCCATACCTGGACAAGTTTGTGATTGTTTTCATAGATGACATTTTGGTGTATTCCAAGTCCAGGGAAGATCATGAGGAGCACTTGAGGATAGTTCTGCAGACCCTCCGAGAGAGAGAATTGTATGCCAAACTCAGCAAGTGTAACTTCTGGTTGGAACAGATCTCATTTCTGGGGCATGTTGTGTCAAAGGATGGGGTATCAGTGGATCCATCCAAGATAGAGGCAGTTGTACAGTGGGAACAGCCCAAGACAGTAACTGAGATCAGGAGTTTCCTGGGATTGGCAGGATATTATCGGAGATTTGTAGAGGGTTTCTCCAGACTAGTTGCTCCGTTGACACGCCTCACGCGAAAAGATGTTAAGTTTGTGTGGGATGAGGCATGTGAAAGGAGTTTTGAGGAGCTTAAGCATCGATTGACGACTGCTCCAGTTCTCACCATTCCTACCAGCTCAGGAGGATTCTCGGTGTATACGGATGCATCACACCAGGGACTGGGCTGTGTGCTTATGCAGGATGGGAAGGTAGTTGCCTATGGATCTAGACAGTTGAAAGATCATGAGAGTGGAACTACCCGACACATGATTTGGAGTTGGCGGCAGTAGTATTTGCTTTGAAAATATGGCGCCACTATCTCTATGGTGAGAAATTTCAGGTGTTCACAAATCATAAGAGCCTTAAGTACCTGTTCTCGCAGAAAGAGCTGAATATGAGATAGAGGAGATGGCTCGAACTCCTGAAGGACTATGATTGTGAAATCATGTACCACCCGGGTAAGGCAAATGTAGTTGCCGATGCTTTGAGTAGAAAGAACCTTGGGTTAGTGTCTTATATGATGGTACAGGAACATGAATTGTTAGAACACTTTGCGAACCTCAGTTTGGATGTAACCCCACCTGGATCTGAGAGACTTGAGATCATGGCTAGTATGAGACTAGAGCCAGAGTTGATTAGCCGTATTCGGCAAGCCCAGCAGAGCGATCGACGGTGTATCGATTGGCTGAGGCAGATACAGACAGGTGTGGGTGTTGATTTTGAACAGAGCGCTGATGGCTTATTGAGGTTCAGAGGCAGAGTATGCGTTCCCAAGGATCCTGAGATCAGGAGAACGATTTTATCAGAGGCTCACTCATCGAAGTATACGATACATCCGGGAAGTACCAAGATGTATCAAAACCTTCGAAAGGTTTATTGGTGGTCTGGAATGAAGAGGGACATCGCTGAATATGTCGCTAAGTGTCTCGTTTGTCAGCAAGTGAAGGTAGAGCATCAGAAGCCTGCAGGATTATTGCAGCCTCTACTGATACCGACCTGGAAGTGGGAGCATGTCACCATGGATTTTGTGATGGGGTTGCCGAGGACCCGTAGAGGTCATGATGCCATATGGGTTATTGTGGACCGGTTGACTAAGTCCGCCCATTTCTTGGCTATGAGAGCTACCGATACACTGAGTCAGTTGGCGAACCTGTATATTCGAGAGATAGTACGGCTACATGGTGTACCAGTGAGCATTGTTTCTGATAGGGATGCCCACTTCACTTCCCATTTCTGGGAACATTTTCAGGAAGCGCTGGGGACTCGATTGAGTTTTAGCACCGCTTTTCATCCTCAGACAGATGGGCAGTCAGAGAGGACTATACAGACCCTCGAGGATATGTTGAGAGCGTGTGTGCTGTATTTTAGAGGCTCCTGGGATGACCACCTGCAGTTAGCCGAGTTCGCGTATAATAATAGCTATCATGCTAGTATCGGGATGGCACCCTATGAGGCATTATACGGGCGTAGATGCCGTTCCCCTATTGGATGGGAAGAGGTTGGTGACAGACAAATTTTTGCTCCGGACTTAGTGCAGCAGGCATCTGAGGACGTCCAGTTGATATGTGAGAGATTACGGACAGCTTAGAGCCTGCAAAAGAGTTATGCTGACAAGAGACGAAGACCACTGGAGTTTGATGAGGGTGAGTCGGTGTTTCAGAGGGTATCACCATCGAAGGGTATTATGAGATTTGGTAAGAAGGGCAAGCTGAGCCCTAGATACATCGGACCCTTCGAGATTTTGGAGAGAGTGGGAGATAAGGCGTCTAGGTTGGCATTGCCACCGGACTTGGCGAATGTCCACAACGTCTTCCACTTCTCGATGCTTCGGAAGTATCACCCGGACCCGGCACACGTGATAAGATATGAGCCGTTGGAGCTCTATGAGAGTATGACGTATGTTGAGAAGCCGGTTCGGATACTGGATAGAAAAGAAAAAATGTTACGGAATAAGACAATTCCCTTGGTGAAAGTGCTTTGGCAACACCACACGGCGGAAGAGGCCACGTGGGAATTGGAGAACTTGATACGGGAGAAGTACCCCCAACTGTTTGAAGAGTGACTTGGTTCTAATTTGGGGGACCAAATTCCTTGAAGGAGGGGAGAATGTAAGACCCCGTATATCTATAAGGGTAATGTGTGTAATTGGATCAAATAATATGAATGGACTTGTAATGTAAATTATGATTGATGTAAGTCCATGGATTCAATGTATGTATGTGTAATATGAATTGTAACGTACATACAAGTTTCATTGAGTATGAATACGAAGGAATGAGTTATGGCAAGTGATGGATGTGATTGAAACTCAAAATGACTAGTGTGGTAAAATGGAATGGAGTTAAGCTTCTATTCGGTTCTATGTAGCATACCTTAGGACATATAATGAATGCACACAAGTTTCAATGTGCATAAGGTATGAATGGATGCCATTTTCAAGTTATAAAGGTGGATGGATGAGAAAATGGCCATGGCAATAGATTGAGGGTGTGTTGGTATGAGTTGCAGCAATGAAACTGCAGGAAATCTGGAAAACATGAGGTCCAGATCGATCTCCTAGGATGAGAGATCGATCTGGAAGAGCCAGAATGCTCCTATTTGGGCGAAAGAATAGAGCAGATCGATCTCCAATGGAGACAGATCGATTTGCTAAGCATTCTGTAAGTGAAAAGATCGATCCTCAAGCACCCAGATCGATCTCCTTAGCTCTCTGTTTGGGACCAGATCGATCTCATGCTTCGACAGATCGATCTCAGGCTTCAACAGATCGATCTCATTGCTTCGACAGATCGATCTCAGGCTTAAAAATGCCGTGAAAAAAAAAGGGATTTTAAGGGACCAGATCGATCTCCTCTTGGACCAGATCGATCTCCTCAAGTTATTTCTATATAAAGAGAGCTGAAAAATCTGGAAATCTCGAAAAAACACCAAACTTTACAATTTTAACCCCAAAAACCTAACTTTCCCTCTCTAAAATCATCCATTTTTAGTAAGATTTGGAGAGAGATCATTAGAGGCAAAGTTGTCCCTATCAAAGAGGAGAACAACATAGTGAGAGGGCATTTTCCCATTTTTGGAATTGAAGGAGTTGAGGGCATTACCAATTGGAGCAAGAAGAGAAATCATATTGGTAAGATTCTAACACTCCAATCCAAATGCATTAGCTATTTAATTGATTTTGGAGTTGATTGATATGAGTATTGATGGATAAACTACCTAGGAATGTAGGGGAATTGGTGTGACCTAGAAATCTAAAATGGGTGTAAAGTGAGGATATGTGGGATTGAATGAGTTTATAATTTATGGCATGCCAAAGTTGTTATTGGGGTAATATTTATGATTTTAAACGGTTAAATGAGATTACATAGTGAGTTTGGAGGAATTGTGGAAATGGGTATGTATATAATTGATAAATGCCATAGTGAGGGGATTCATGGAATATGAACGCTATGAGCTTTATGTCGATTTGATATCGACTTTGAATAAGTTAATAGGCCTAAGAAGGTTCATAGACTCGAGCTATGGGTAAAGTAATGAAACGAGGCCAAATAAGCTTTAATAGAGGCTATAGATTAAATTGACTATAGCAAGCACAAGGGTTGCAATATATGGATCGAATATAATGCGGGATACGATTTTGTGCAGTCCCGAAGAGTTCGTTGAAGGCGAACCGAACCGTACGAGAAAGCAGCTTAAGGAAGTGGAATCACGCATCGCGATTCCAGGTAAGGGAATTTTGTAAGTATATAGAGGTAGCTGCTCGTATTTTGAACTCGTGGGTATATATAGGGCTTTGGAAATATGCATGGACTTACAGAAATGTGTTTTGATGGTGTATGAGTATTTGTATGAGATTTGGTGGTTTGAGATGGTTATTGAAAAAGGGATAGTAAGGCTAATAATTGCATAAATCATGTGTTTTGAATGCTTTTACAAAACACAATGCTTTGATTTGAGCAAATAAAAGGATAGGCTGGCTAGTACTTGAATGATGTTGTGAAATAGCCCATATGAGGAACTAAGCATATTATGAGATGTTTTGAATGCATGTAAGCCGCCTATCGCGTGTATGAGATATAATTCGCGTTAGAGCCTCGCTCGCGCGAGATTTCTATGTTTTCACTTGTGTGAAACGTGCTTGAGCTTAGTTCGCACTTTGAAATTGAATTGTGATGATGTTTATAAACCGTACTGGAGCTTATGCTCGTACGTGGATTTGAGTGGTTTTTCTTATGCATATAACTGTACTGGAGCTATGCTCGTACATGTTTTCTTCATATTTTATGCATAAATGCCGTACCAGAGTGTTGCTCGTACGAAGTGATTGGTTTTGATGCATGAATTCGCGCTAGAGCGTAGCTCGCGCTGGTTTTCACACTGTGGTATGTATGAGGCCGTGGTGAGAGATACGGATTAGCTCAGGGAACCCAACAGGCCAGACAAACCTCTTAGGTGGGGTGAGGGTGAGGGGCTAGGACCTGACATAATCCATCCAGGGAACCCAACAGGCCTGACAGACCTCTTAGGTGGGGTGAGGGTGAGGGGCTAGGACCTGGATCAGGGAACCCAACAGGGGCGAGCAAGGCCATGAGGGGCTAGGACCTGGTATTGAGGTTACTCCTACGCGCTCTTGAGACTATGAAGGTTACACTTGGCATGAGGTAGATAAGACCTATGGCAGGCACCCCCTAACCATGTTATGGGTCCGCGGAGTACGATGTACCGTGTATATCACATGGAGTACGATGTACCACGTGGTGGTTACTTGATTGAGAAAGTCTGGCGGAGAACTAACCCACCTTCGTGCCAGCATGATACCCCGCACACCGGAATCCGTGTGGTCTGGGATGATATGTGATGATTGGCCAATGTAGTCACTTGAGATATAGTAACCTGTCTCCTTGCTTGAATTACTTACTACCACATGATTTTAAATCTCTAAGTGTGATTGTGATTGTTTAAGGCAGACCCGAAGGAGGGGTCGAGCCTCGTGGATTTGAATTGTGAAATGAAAAAGAGGTTGTGATTGTAAATTGATGTGATGTGATTGTATGTGATGAGAAAGAGTTTTATGACGTGGGTTTAAAAAGGAGGTTTCTAAATGAATTGCCCTTTTTATGAATTTAAATGAGATCGAGCATGAGATGATTTATACATGATGTTTTACCATGTTTTATATGCCAATTTTACATGACTTTGATACATGATATATATGTATACTCATATGGCATAGTTTTATTCCTCATGCTCCTACCATAAATGATTTATGCATAACACTATCAGCATGTAGATAGAGTAGTTATCTACCATGCTTGCATTATTGCCTTACTGAGCGTGTGGTTGCTCATCCCACTCTATTTTTCCCCCTACAGAGCGTGCATAGTAGCCCAGTAAGGACTGAGGCGTATTATTTTGGACTCCGCTGCATCTCCATTGCTGAAAGGTATATACACAGTGATTCTTTTTGTATCTAAACAATGTAAAAGCACAGTACTCTTTTGAGTTGTAATTACGGGGATGTAGATGTCAGTAAAACATGTATTCGTATAAGTACACGATTAAATGCACATGTATGACATCGTTTTGATTAATTGAGAATGAATGGGATGTGGTGTTTATTATTGGCTCACAGCCCAACAGTGTGTGGTGAGTTTAGTTCACGACCGGGTAAGGTAAAAGTAAAAACGCGAAAAATTTTCAGTGATTTTCGGTTAAGGAGAATGGAATTGGGTCGTGACACCCCTGATCTCTTAGCAGGGTTCTGTGGAGCTTGGTCAGTTTGTGGCTCCTCATGGCTCTCAGGCCTACCTCTACAGCCTCTAGCAAGTGAACCCGCCCCTCTACCTCGGCGTGTGACAGGCATAATTCCTAGTTTCCTATATCCATAAACATTAATTAGTCTCGTTCCATCTCGGTATACATAGTTATATCTAAACAAAAGCACAGTAATATGAGGATGTAACTTTCCTACTTATTATTATTGACTCACATCAGGCCAACTCAGCTCTAATACAAATCTCTTTCACGACCATTTTTATTCCATTTCATCTAAAAATCACAATAAATTTTTCGCTTTATTTGTTAACTTACTCGGTCATGAACAACCCTTACAAATACAGTTGGGCTGTGAGACAGTAATAATCATCATTTACCATCCATTTTCTAATTAATCAAAAGTAATTTCATACATTTGCAAATTTAAGTCATGTACTTATACATGACATGTTTGTTAACATTTACATCCCCCATATTACAATTCAAAATAATTACTGTGCTATTACATGTTTAGATACAAAAAGAATTCCTGTGTGTATACCTCTGGGAGATAGAGAGAGCGAATATCCAAATATAATGCCTCAGTCCTTCACTAGGCTACTGTGTGCGCTCTGTAGAGGGGGAAAATGAAGGGGTGAGCAACCACACGCTCAGTAAGGCAATAATGCAAGCATGGTAGATAACTACTCTAACTACATACTGATAATGTCATGGCATAAATCATTTATATTTAGAGCATGAGGAAATAATAAAACTATGCTACATGTATATACATATATCATGTACTGAAAAACATAGAAAATAGGCATGTAACATGGAAAATCATCATGTGAAAACCTCTCATGCTCAATCTAATAAACATTTATCGACTTCATCTCCAATCACAAAGTTTATCATAATTTATTTCCTCAAAAGCGAAACACCTTGTCAAAACGTTAGCAAAACCCATCAAAATAATGCATCATTCCTTTAAAACATACCACAAGGTTCGACCCCTCCCTCAGGTCTACCTTGGACAACACAAATCATCATCGGTATAAAAAACCATGTGACATCATGTGAGACAGGCGGTCACCGTAAACTAAGGACTATGTTGGCCAACTATGTCATAATCATCCCAGACCACACGGATCGCGGTGTGCAGGGAATCATGCTAGAACGAAGATGGGTTAGTCCTACGCCAAACTTTTAAATCAACATCTCAACAATGCGGTATAGCGTACTCCATGTGATCTACACGACACAACGTACTCCGCGGACCTATATCATGGTTGAGGGTGCCTGCCGTAGGTCTTATCAACCCCATACCACGCATAACCTACTCAGTCTCAAGTGCACGTGCGAGCATCTCATCCGTGTGACTAGCAGTCCACACGATGCATCCAGCACAGCTCGTGTGAGCATCTCATCCATGTGACACACAATCTACACAAGGCATCTAGCACGACTCATCACATATCACAGTGTGAAAACTCAATGCGAGCAACACTCTAGCACATTTTCATGCATCATCAACAAATATTCTCGTACGAGCAACGTTCTAGTACGACCTTATGCATAACAAATAATGAAGAAATCACGTACGAGTATAGCTTCAGTACGGTTATATGCATAAGTAAGTCAAGGAAAAACCCACGTACGAGCTATCAGCTGCAGTACGGCTTATAAAACATCATTGACTTAAATATGGTGCGAGCTAGGCTCCAGCACGTTTCATACATATAGAAAACGTAAAAAATCTAGTGCGAGCAATGCTCTAGCATAATTTAACTCATATAAGAATGATAGGAGGCTCTATTTCAACAAAACACTTTTCAAAACCAAATTTAGCACCTCTCTTGTGCTATTTCACAAGGCATGGAATCACTAGCCAGCCTATCCGTCAATTTTTCTTAAACTAAAGCAATGCATTTAGTAAAAACATCAAAACATGTGATTTATGCAATTATTAGCCTTACTATCCCCTTTTAAGATTTACTTCGAAAGCCAAATCATATATATACACTAGTAGTCATTCACATAAACCATCAATCACTTTTCTAGATAACCATGCATTTTCAAAGCCTTATATTCACCCACAAAATACGAGTAGTTATCTCTAAGTACTTACAGAATTTCCTTACCTGAAATCACGTCGAATGATTCTACTTCCTTATTGCTGCTCGTTTTTGCATTTTGATTCGCCTTTAACGAAATCTCCGGGATTGCACAAAATTACGTATCACATCAATTAAATCCAACGGAATAAGATTCTTACGTTTACTATAGTCGATTCGACTTATAGTTTCCATTAACACTTATAAGGCCCTATTTTGATTGCTCGACTTATTTTCTAGGAGTCTATTGAATTCTTTAGGCCTATGATTCATACAAAATCGATATTAAGCTCATAGTGCCTTAAGTCCATCATTTACTTCACTATGGCAATTTATCAAACACCTCATATATTTATTTTCTTAACTTGACTAATCTCACAATGTAGCTTCATTCTACCATCTTAAAGTCATACATAACACCTACTAACACTTTAGTTCAAGCCATTCATCATCAACTTAACCACATTACATTTTCTCACTCTAGTCTCATTCTAGGTTTTGCTTATCCCATTACATTCTAGGTAGTTTCTATCATTAAAGCATACACCTATCTACTCACCACAATATTCTTTGAGATGGTGTATTAGAAACTTACCTAGCTTGACTTTCTCCTTGCTCCACATAAGAATACTCCTTTACTCTTTCAATCTAACCAATGAAATGTTGATTCCAAACTATGTTGCTCCTCTCTTTCCAATGAATCACTTTGCTCTAATAGCTTTTTCTCAAATCTTTATGGAAATGTGATGGTTTTAGAGTGAGAAAGCTAGGTTTAAGGTTGAAAATGGAAGAAATGGGTTTGTTTCGTGAAAATACAGATCCAACTGCCCCGTATTTATAGAAAATATCTTGGGAGATCGATCTGCATAGGGTGGAGATCGATCTTACCTTGTTTGAATCCTTTAGTTTCTTGACATTTTGCAGGCAGGGGATCGATCTGTTGGATATATAAGACCGATCTGCCATGTTGCATGAGACCGATCTGCTCAATTGGATAGGATCGATTTGTTTCAGGTAGAGAGCTTAGGAGATCGATCAGGCCTTACGAGGAGATCGACCTCGTCTAGCCCGAGACCAATGGAGATCGATATGCTTGAGTGAGGAATCGATCTCCCTCTCACAGAATTCTTGGCATTATGTTCTCCAGGCCATGAGATCGATCTCTCCTCGCATGGGATTGATCTGGCCTTCATCCTACATCATTTTTGCTATAAATTTTCCAAGTTAAACTCTCATTTGATGACTTCAACACTCATTTATCGATCCATTATGTCAGGACCCGTTCTCAATCCATGACTTTAACCAAAATCACTACAATTTTTTTCGCATTTTTAACTTACCTTTCCTCTCTTCAATGGTTGGGCTGTGATTCAATGTTAGAATCCTTACTTACCATATTATCAATTATCATACATACATGTCAATATATTGTTACTGACTGTAACTGCTTTTATAATACATGTGAGATTACATAAAATCTAACACAAATACATTCCCCATAATATATATCGTATACATCACTGTGCTGTTTCTATGTTTAGATATATAACCGTACAAAATTTGCATACCTGACGGTCGATAGGAAATAGCGGTGGACTCAAGAATACTATCCCTCAATAGCTCTCACTCTACTGCTGACGCTCTGTAGAGAGATGTAAAGAAAGGGGGTGAGCATACAACGCGCTCAGTAAGAAAATCAGGCAAGCAAGTAGATATCTACACTATCTACTTAAAATAATGCTATGCCTTGAAAACATTATTTCCTTAACTCACTTTAAAAGCATGTCTTTAAATATATATATATATATATATATATGTATACTTGTACAGATTAAATCCCATGTACAAAAATCATGCTTTCTTTCTCAAATGTAGGCATGTAGTGCAAAATAATGCATCTTTGTATAAATCATGCCTTTAGGTAAATCATGCTATGTATATTTCAATCACAATAAATATGGCATTTAAATAATTCACATCACAAAATTGGAGTCCAACCCATCCCTCAGGTCTGTCCGCAATTTAAATCAGTTAATCAATGTGATATATCATGTGAGACTCTGTGATGAAATGTAAATAGTATCCTGGACTATGATCATATCCGACATGTGATCCCAAGCTACACGGAATCCTAGTGTGCGGGGCATCACTGCTGCAATGAGAGGGGGGTCAGTCCATCACAACCGCAAGCTATATCCTCCTCAACTCCACAACACCACACGGTACAGTGTACTCCCATGCCGAATGCACAGTACGACAAGGTACTCCATGCCACTCGCACGGTACAACGTACTCCGTGGACCCTACATCACAGTCGGGGTGCCTGCCATAGGTCTTAGCCCTCAAACCATGGAATATCATACCACGTCTCTATTACCCTCATGTGGATATCCTCTCACAAGATGTGACACTCAGTCACACAAGGACTAGGGCATGGGTTTTAACATGTATTATATATCACATACAGTGCGCGCCTTTGAGTGCGACTCACAATCGACACTCCGCTCAAACACTGTTTCACATCACAAACTCAAACTCTAGTGCGAGTAAACCTCTAGCAACTAGGTCAATGCATAGTTCATGTATTAAATCAAGTACGAGCAATAGCTCCAGTACCATGCTATGCACAATATCATCAAATCAAGTACGAGCAATAGCTCCAGTACTATGTCATGTATAAATCATGAAGAATCGAGTACGAGCAACACTCCAGCACTCTATCATGTATCTCATGTAAAACTCGAGTACGAGCTAATCGCTCCAGCACTCTGTCACGCATATATCATATAAAACTGAGTACGAGTAATAACTCCAATACTCTATCATGCATGTCATGGAAATCTAGAGCGAATCAAAATCCAGTACTAATGTATGTGGAAAATATATGAAATCCAGTGTGAGCTGTGCTCCAGCACGATTCATTCTCACAAAATATGATAGATGGCTCTTTAAAAATGGATGATTTACAAAACATCAAAATCAGCACTATAAAGTGTGCTTAATTCACATCAACCTTAAAATCATTAGCCCATCTATTTATTCTCCTGCTAAACAACAGTTATACACTCAAAATAGTGGTTTCCATGCTTTTTACAACTTTTCAAAAAAGTTGACTTTTTGACTAACTAGGGGTAAAATCGTAATTTGCCATTATCGGGTCGCAATAATTATTATTCACTTTCTCTGACCCTCAGAGTTTTTAAGTGAATATAAAAGCAGACGAAAATACATGCAGGTATCTCTAACTACTCACAAAAGTCCCTTACCTGCAATCACTCGAGAAATTTCACTTTCTCTGCGCTGCTCGTTTCAGCAGTCCGATTTGCTCCTCCAATACTCTCTGGAGCTACATATAACCATTTATCAGGTTAATTATACTTTTCCTACTGTATTTCACATTAAATACAGTTTATTTCCCTTAATGGGCTTTAATACTCCTTAATGGGCCTAACTATGCCTTAAGCCCATTTTCATTTTACTATTCATTTTCGTTGGGCCTATTGGGCTTGTGGGGCCCACCAACTCTTATTGGGCTTGTCCTAGACCCATTACATCACATTGGGCCTAAAATATTTGGGCTTGGCCCGTTGGGCCTCTCGGCCACATGCCATGGCCGAGAGCTACCCATGCCATCGGTTACACCATGGCATGCCGGCCATGTCTCTTTCTTAGCCAATTCACTTAGGCATTTTCAGAAACACTTGGTTGGCAACATTCCTAAACATCATATAGCTCATTTAGGCATTTTATCAAACACCTTGATTGCCAACTAATTACATGTATTAATTAATCAAATTGATTAATTCTAATTACACCATAATCATTAACACATGTACATTAATCCATTTATGCCTTAAAATCATATGGACATAAATCAATATCTCACTACTCACTCTCGGCCTAACCAACATCATAGTGATTTAATATGTTTCTATGCTTAAAACATATATCAATATACTTAAAATCATTCATACATTAACATATATGAAATTGAAAACTAGAAAATATACCAATTGTTGTGTTCACCCTTTGGCCGAATCTTTGAAGGCTCTCGGTTTGCACTCTATGGCTCCTTGATAGCCAATTCCAACATATGTCACTCTCCTTTCAATTTGGAACAACTTCCATGAAGGATGCAAGTTCCAATTATGCCTAATTCCTAGTGATTTCTAGTGAGAGAAAGCTTGGATAATATGTTTCAATGGTTTCTTCTTCTAGCCGAATTTGGTGTGATGAAGATGACAATGGTGTGGCTGAATTTATAAGCCACTTACTTAGCCATTAAGCTTTACTTTCCAGCCATTAAGCTTGACTTTCCAAGCCTTAGCCATGAGTCACCTTATAAGTCATGGTTAGCTTTAACTATGGTTAGATATTTATCTCATGGGCTTTTCATTTGGGCTTCTCGGTTTGGGCTTTCTCAATGGGCTTTCGGGCTGAAATTTTTACTATATCTCGGGCCTTTAATTGTATCAATATTTGGCCAATCAATTGGTCCAAAAATTCGGTCTAAAGGACCTAAGAATTTCGATATACGTTTAGTATACCTTAATGGGCTTTAAAATTTTCACCTTCGGCCCATTATGTTTTTAACCATTAAATTTAATCCAGAATCCTTCCGAATAAATTTTCCTTACTTCCGGGGATGATTATCTTGTATTCTAGCCAAGAATATTTTTTCCCAAAATTTTCTCCACACTTAGGTTAATACTTTAACCATGATTATTCAACTATGGTAAAAGTCCACTTTCTTAACTATAGTTGACTTTTTCCTTAACCATTGACCAAGTTGACTTTTTCTCAAAATTTTGAAGTGTCATATCTTATGTCTTACACTCTCGTCTTTATATTTCAATCGTTCCCGGTGGATAATTTCACCCGAAACACCTTATCTCGCCAAAAAGGTCCATTTTACCCTTTTTAGCTTTTACTCTCGTTTTCTATGTTCGGGACTAAATTAAGCTGACTTTCCTTCATGAGCTCTCTATACTTTCTCATTTTAAGTTCTTATTTTCAGTCAGAATGATTTAGATTTACTCGGTTTAGCCTGTGACACTTATAGTTCACATTAGGCTTTTTATGTAGCTTTTCCATGTTAAACCATTTCACTAACACTTTATGTCTAGTAAATACTCTTCTTATGATTCAACTATAATAACAGAGTGTTCATAAACATAGGAATCATAAGGTACAAGCTACCAAAAATTTGGGTCTGACACATTCACACTTAGAACTTAAAAACGTTTATTTCTTGTAATTCTTATGTAATGTAACTTGTCTGTACATCAAATAATCAATACATTACATAAAAATTACGGGTCTTACAATTTTATTGAGCATGAGAGGTTTTCACATGATGATTTTCCATGTTACATGATATTTCCATGTTTTTCAGTACATGATATATGTATATACATATGACATAGTTTACTTATTTCCTCATGCTCTGATTATAAATGATTTATGTCATGACATTATCAGCATGTAGATAGAGTGGTTATCTACCATACTTGCATTATTGCCTTACTAAGCGTGTGGTTGCTCACCACTTCATTTTTTCCCCTACAGAGCGCGCACGTAGCCCAGTGAAGGACTAATGCGTTATATTTTGATATCCGCTGGTCTCCATCGCAAGAGGTATACACATAAGAATTCTTTTTGTATCTAAAGATGTAATAGCATAGTAATCATTCTGAATTGTAATATGGGGGCTGTATATCTTACTAAAGATGTCATGTATGAGTATGTGATTTAACTTTCAGTGTATGAAATTACTTTTGATTAAATTGGAAAATGGATGGTAAATGATGATTATTACTGACTCACAGCCCAACTGTATTTGTGAGGGTTGTTCATGATCGGGTAAGTTAACGAATGAAGCGAAAAAGTTGTGGTGATTTTTAGGTGAAATGGATGAAAAGGGCCATGACAGTACTGGTGTTAAATTTTAAGGAGATTCAGAGTCTTCTGGGTCACGTTGTATTAAGAATGGGTGTCAATTGGATTCCCCAAACAAGGATTATAAATCAGTGGGGAAAAACCCAAAACTATTAAGAGGATTCAGAGTGTTGAGATATAAAGGGACTTTGAAATATGAATTACGTATCGAATCTAAGGATTGTAAATTGTATATGCTTATGTTTCGAATGCGAGACTTAATTGAAATAAGGAAAGAGTTTTGTTATAATTGATAAACGAAATGAGACAAGCGTTGAAGTGTGATAAATTCTGAATGTTAGTCATATTGGAATAAGAGGTGTATACAAGGTAAGAATATCTCTGATATATGAAGTGATTCAGATCAAGTGATATGAACTGAAAATGAATTACGACCAAGGATAAATGAGAATATCGATAAATTCTATCCTACTCATTGGGATTGAACCTTGAACCCTTATATCCATAACCAGTTTATGTGGTCAAGTCTGATGGCTAATAAAGGTATTTCAAAATACCTCCTCGCCTGAAAGGCTTGACAGCGTCTAGAAGTACCTGATCCTTAACCCATAAACTGGAATTGACAATTGTAATATTTGTGTTTGAAGTCAGGATACCATTACTTATGCTGTGAAGAATTTTGGAATTCTGCTGATCATGAAGGTTTAAGTATCAAATTTTACAAAAGCTATCAAATACAAGAAAAAGAGAATGACTCGAGTTAGTGCTTTGAGCAGAAGTGACTTCGAGATGACATTATATATATATATTGGACAGGAACATGAGTTATTGAAATATTTTGTGGACCTTGATTTGAATGTGGTCCATCCCTGACACTGACATTACTAGACGTAATCGATTAAATCAAATAGGCACAACTAAATGATAAATACTGCATTAATGTGGCTGGTCAGACCCAAATGGGTGCTGCAACTAGTTTGAGTATTGGTACTGATGATTTAATTAAATTTTTAAAAACAGAGTTGTGTACCAAATGATCTATAGTTAAAGAAATTGATGTAGTCAGAAACTTATTTATAGAGATATACTCTGAATCTGGAGAACAGCAAAGATTTATCAATCTCCTTAAAGTACATTGGTCATCAAGTACGATAAGAGAAATAATTGGAATTGGGATTAAATATCTCATAGGACGACAGGTTAAGGTAGAGTACAGAAGCCTATAGGGGTTACCGCCACCTTAACCATGCCAATATAGAAATAGCAAAGGCAAATTGCTAATTACCAAAGATTGCATATAATCAGTTACCACTAAAGTGTCAGAATGACGCCATATGAAACGTAGTATGACAAAAATGTTGCTTATCGATTAGATGGAAGAAGTGGGTGAATGGAGATAATTGTTCTCGATTTGGTTAAGCAAGTTTCTGAAGATATTCAATTAATTTGTGAGAGGTTGAGAACAACTCAGAACAAGCAAAAGAGTTATGCTGACCAAAGATGATAGTCCTTGGGGTTTATAGTAGGAGATTTGGTGTCCTGAAAGTTTCTCCTTCCAATAGCATAACGAGATCTGGAAAGAAGGGAAAGTTAAGTTCTCATTATACTAGACCTTTTGAGCTCTTAGAATTGAGTGGAAGACAAGTTACACAGATTGGCCTTACCATCGGCATTATCAAGTATTCACGATATCCTCAACGTATCAATGTAACGTAAGTATCACCCAGATCCGACACATATGATTAAGCATGAACCACTGGAATTGAAAGAGGATATGACATGTGGAGAAATCGATTCAGATCTTGAAAAGGAAAGAAAAGGTATTGAGGTCTAAGACGATTCATTTGGTCAAGATTTTATGGCAGTATCACACTTCAGAAGAGGTCACGTGGGAATTAGAGAGCTTAATGCGAGAAAAGTACCCGCATCGGTTTAAGGTCAAATGTACTCTTAAATTTAGGGACCAAATTTCCTAAGGTGGGGAGAATGTAAACCCCACGAAATTTGCTTATATTTTGTTAATTAAACAAACAAGTGAAATTAATTGTATATGTCGATATTACATTTCTTAAATGAGAGACTTAGAAGAATTAATTTAATTAAAATATATTAGTTTTAAGAATGAATATTTGTGGGGAAGTAGAAATAAAATTTTTATAAGCTAGGAAAATATCTATATAAGTATACTTACTAAATTAAATTCATTTTATACATACTATATAAGAAATTTATCAAGTACAAGGGTATATATAAATATATATATATATATATATATATGTGTGTGTGTGTGTGTGTATGTGTATCTTTATAGATATATATCAAAGTATATACATATATCTAGATAAATATACACATGTTTCTACATGGCCGAAGAGCTGCTCAAGGATCCAATTTCAAAGGACATATTAATATATATAATATAGGTGCATGCCGAATAAAAAAAATTGAATTAATTGAGAAGGAAAAGCGATGGGAAAGAACTAAAAAATAAAAAGGGGCAAGAAGTAGGTTTTAAGCCGAAACCCCAGAGACACCTACACATGACTGCTGCAATTTCAGTGTAGCAGGAAACAGATGAAGAAAAAAGGAGAACAAAGCTGGTGATGAGTCTTAGCTTGAAATGAGAGAAAAGAGATGAAGGTGGAATAGTGCAATGAGTGGGAGTGAGGACAGTATGAAAAATACATGTACAGTGAGAAGTGTAAGGTGTGAATAGGAAATAGAGGGAAGCAGTTGCCGAACCCACTCCTGCTTCCTCCTCACTCTCACTGTAAGACCCGAATTTAATTAAAAACACAAAATGAATGAGTATTCGTGAAGGGAAGTCAGGTTAAATTTATCTTGAACACGTGCAATGGCAAAACGGTCAAAAGATCGAAAGCCAAAATAAATTCGACAGGAAAAATTTAATTAAAAATAATGGATTTGAGAATCTTGATCAATAACGAAGAAATAATTAAATTTCGAGTCCAATTGATCAAGATCTGGAATTTTTAGAAATACCGAAAAGTCACTCGGGACAATATCCCAAAAATACGGTGAAATTATACCCAAAAAAGAGTTAAAAATATAATAAATAAATTAAATAAATCTATTTGGAAAAAAAATTAATTTTGTAGATATTTTAGAATATTTTTTACTAAAATAAAGAATATAATAATAATAATAAACTAATTTATAAATAATAATAAATAAAAATAATAATAATTGTAAAAAAAAAGACAGAAAGAATCAGAAAATTGGTTGAGGAGAGAGAAGAAAATGGAAACCGAAAATGGAGACCGCGCGTGACCGACCGACCGACGGCCACCGTCGACCGACGGCCCCGACGAAGAGCCGAGGAGAAAGAGGGGAGGCCGACGAAGCTATTGGCATCTGAGACGCGTCGCCAGGAGGCCGAAAAATGCTGAACGGAGGAAGAAAAGCCCGCGAGGAAAACGGGGTAGATTCCGGCTATCCACGGCAGCTGGGCTCGAACGGCGGGCACCGGCGTGATCGGGAAGAGGATGCGGTTCTTTTGAGACTAGTATCGATCGACGAAATCGTCGGAATCCATCGGATCGAGAGGTGACTGCCGCGGGGGAGAAGGGAAGATTCGTCGACGATGGTGCCGTTTCAACCCACACCGAGGCCCGATTTTGAACTTCCAGGTGATGGCGCGTCGAATGGAGCCAAAATCATGCCGGGAACCGACCTGAAACGCTGTGAACGGCGGCGGGAAAGTCTGAACCGGTATGACCGGTTCAGCAAAGAGTCGAACCGGACTGAACCGGCTGAACCAGACCGGTCTGAACTGGGTTGAACCGGACTGAACCGGTTCAGCCAAGAAAGAAGGGAAAAAGGGAGAAAAAGAGAAAAAGAAAAAAGGGGAAGAATTTTTGGGGATACACCGGACTTCGGGTAAGTCGATATGAGGTCAAAAGTGACAGATTTGATTTCCGAGAAATTTATTTAAATTATATTTAATCAAAAAGTAACCCGAGATTAAATATATAATTATGCAATTTTTCGATAAAGCCCGAACGAGAGCCGATTGAGCTTCGATTCTCGTACCCCGCATCATATCGGGTAAGTATATTTTAATTACGGTAATATGAGTCCTTTAATACAGAGTTTCGATTATTTTACGAAATTTACGGAATAATTCTGTATAAAAGGGATAATCGGATTTACAACGTAATTACCGTAAATAGTATACGGGCTATCCAATAAGTTTGGAATGAAGCCCGATGATTATTGGTAAACTGAATGAGCCCAGTAAAATCGAAGAAGGGATTTAATAAGTAGAAACGGGCTGAAAACGGGCTCGAGACCCATTAAGGTGCAATTGGGCCCAATAAAGTAAAACGGGCCCAGTATGTTAGATTCGATCCGTAAATGTGATATACTGATAAAAATAAGTGAATTAACCCAAAATGTGGTTATATGCAGTTTCATAGATTTGGTTGACGCGCAATTGGACTAAGAGATCGGATATTATCGAGACGAGATAAGTTTACGCATAAATCGAGGTAAAGAAATTTTATAAGTGCATAGATATTTTTATACGTATTTATTGAGGGGATTTATAGGGCTTAGAATTCCTTAAAGTATCTAGAAAACAAAATACTAATTTTTACGAAAATCGGGGCATAGGTGAATAAAGAAAAAGACGATTTTGCCCCTGAGAGTAAAATTTACAAAAAGGGTAGTAAGGCAGATAAATTGCATGATTTCATGTTTTTAATGCTTTATATGAATGTATTGCTTTTATTTAAGCAAATATGTACATAGGTTGGCTGTTGATTTCGTAAATTATACGAAAGGGTACCGGTTTGGACCGGTTACTATTTTAAAAGATGTTTTATCAAAATTGAGCCACCTATCATATTTATACGAGTAAAAAGAGTGCTAGAGTATTACTCGCACTAAAGTTTATTTATTTATCACTCATGAAAAGCCGTACTGGAGCATTGCTCGTACGAGAAATTTGTGTGTGCACAAAACCGTGCTAGAGCTTCGCTCGCACGAGATTTTAGATATCATGATATGCATAGCGTGGTGCTGGTGTCATGACCCAATTCCATTCTCTTTAACCGAAAATCACTGAAAATTTTTCGCGTTTTACTGTTACCTTACCCTGTCGTGGACTAAACTCACCACACACTGTTGGGCTGTGAGCCAATAATAAACACCACGTCTAATTCATTCTCAATAAATTAAAACGATGTCATACATGTGCATTTAATCGTGTACTTATACGAATACATGTTTTACTGACATCTACATCCCCCATAAGTACAACTCAAAAGAATACTGTGCTTTTACATTGTTTAGATACAAAAAGAATCACTGTGTATATACCTCTTAGCGATGGAGATGCAGCGGAGTCCAAAATAATACGCCTCAGTCCTCACTGGGCTACTATGCACGCTCTGTATGGGGGAAAATAGAGTGGGATGAGCAACCACACGCTCAGTAAGGCAATAATGCAAGCATGGTAGATAACTACTCTATCTACATGCTGATAGTGTTATGCATAAATCATTTATAGTAGGAGCATGAGGAATAAAACTATGCCATATGAATATACATATATATCATGTATCAAAATCATGTGCATTGGCATATAAAACATGGTAGAGACATCATGTATAAATCATTTCATGCTCAATCTCATTTAAATTCATAAAAGGGCAATTCATTTAGAAACCTCCTTTTTGAACCAACAACATAACACCACCAAATCAACTCGCAATCACAACCACATTTACATTCCACAATTCACGCATTTGTATAAATCTAGGTCACTATATCAAAAGTGCCTATGTGAAACATTACATCATAAATCATCCCAGACCACACGCATCCAGGTGTGTGGGGTATCATGCTAGCACGAAGATGGATTATCCCTCGCCAGACTTTCTCATCACATGACCATCATGCGGTACATCGTACTCCATGCGATATACACGGTACAGCGTACTCCGCTCATATCGTGATTAGGGGTGACATTCCTAGGTCTTACCTACCCCATACCATGAGTTTCCCATATCCATGGAGGATAACCTCCCTGCCGAACAGAGCCTCCCCGCCTAACAGAGCCTCCCTGCCTCCTCGGGCTTAAGGATGTTAGCTTAAGGATGTAGGGCTTAAGGGTCCTTTCCGTAAGAGAGCCTCACCACCGAACAGAGCCTCCCCGCCTAACAGAGCCTCCCTGCCTCTTCGGGCTTAAGGATGTTAGCTTAAGGATGTAGGGCTTAAGGATCTTACCTTTACCATACCCATGTAGGAGAGCCTCCCTGCCTAACAGAGCCTCCCCGCCTCTTTGGGCTTAAGGATGTTGGCTTAAGGATCCCACCGTAAGAGAGCCTCCCCACCAAACAGAGCCTCCCCGCCTAACAGAGCCTCCCTGCCTAACAGAGCCTCCCTGCCTCTTGGGCTTAAGGATGTTGGCTTAAGGATGTTAGCTTAAGGATGTAAGGCTTAAGGATCTTACCCACTTTCACAACCCTATACGAATCCCATTGTACAAGCTTGTGCGAGCAAAGCTCTAGCACGACTCATGCATCATGCATCTTCTCATGAAGAGGCGCGTACGAGCATAGCTCTAGTACGGTTATACTCATAAGATAACCATTCACAATCCACGTACGAGCAGAAGCTCCAGTACGGTTTATAAACATTATCACAATTCAATTTCAAAGTGCGAGCTAAGCTCAAGCACGTTTCACACAAGTGAAAACATAGAAATCTCGTGCGAGCGAGGCTCTAACGCGAATTATATCACATACACGCGATAGGCGGCTTACATGCATTCAAAACATCTCATAATATGCTTAGTGCCTCGTATGGGCTATTTCACAACATCATTCAAGTACTAGCCAGCCTATCCTTTTATTTGCTCAAATCAAAGCGTTGTGTTTTGTAAAAGCATTCAAAACACATGATTTATGCAATTATTAGCCTTACTATCCCTTTTTCATAACATCCACTTCAAATCCAAAACCACGCATATACCCATCATCTTTCACGAATACCATCAACATTTATTTGAGCAATCATGCATTTCATACAACACCCAATATTCACCCAGTTCAAAATACGAGCAGCTATCTCTATATACTCACAGAATTCCCTTACCTGGAATCGCGATACGTGATTCCCCTTCCTTAAGCTGCTTACTCGTACGATTTGGTTCGTCTTCAACGAACTCTTCGGGACTGCACAAAATCGTATCCCGCATTATATTCGACCTATATATTGCAACCCTTGTGCTTGCTATAGTCAATTTAATCTATAGCCTCTATTAAAGCTTATTTGGCCTCGTTTCATTACTTTATCCATAACTCGAGTCTATGGATTTTCTTAGGCCTATTAACTTATTCAAAGTCGATATCAAATCGACATAAAGCTCATAGCGTTCATATTCCATGAATCCCCTCACTATGGCATTTATTCATCACATACATATCCATTTTCACATTTCTTCCAACCCACCATGTAATTCCATCTAACCATTAAAAATCATAACATTATCCCAATGACAACTTTAGCATGCCATAAACCATAAGTTCATTCAATCCCACATATCCTCACATTATACCCATTTTAGATTTCTAGGTCACACCAATTTCACAACATTCCTAAGTAGTTTATCCATCAATACTTCTATCAATCAACTCCAAAATCAATTAAATAGCTAATGCATTTGGATTGGACTGTTAGAATCTTACCAATATGATTTCTCTTCTTGCTCCAATTGGTAATGCCCTCAACTCCTTCAATTCCAAAAATGGGAAAATGCCCTCTCACTATGTTGTTCTCCTCTTTGATAGGAACAACTTTGCCTCTAATGATCTCTCTTCAAATCTCACTGAAAATGGTTGATTTTAGAGAGGGAAAGTTAGGTTTTTGGGGTTGAAATTGTAAGGTTAAGTGTTTTTCGAGATTTCCAGATTTTTCAGCTCTCCTTATATAGAAATGACTTGAGGAGATCGATCTGGTCCAAGAGGAGATCGATCTGGTCTCTTAAAATCCCTCTTTTTCACGGCATTTTTAAGCCTGAGATCGATCTGTCAAAGCAATGAGATCGATCTGTTGAGGCATGAGATCGATCTGTCGAAGCATGAGATCGATCTGGTCCCAAACAGAGAGCTAAGGAGATCGATCTGGGTGCTTGGGGATCGATCTTTCCACTACAGAATGCTTGAGAGATCGATCTGGCTCCATTGGAGATCGATCTGCTCAATTCTTTCGCCCAAATAAGAGCATTCTGGCTCTTCTAGATCGATCTCTCATCCTAGGAGATCGATCTGGACCTTATGTTTTCCAGATTTCCTGCAGTTTCATTGCTGCAACTCATACCAACACACCCTCAATCTATTGCCATGGCCATTTCCTCATCCATCCACCTCTATAACTTGAAAATAGCATCCATTCATACCTTATGCACATTGAAACTTGTGTGCATTCATTGTATATTCAAAGGTATGCAACATAAAACCAAATGGAAGCATAACTCCATTCCATTTTACCACACTACTCATTTTGAGTCTCAATCACATCCATCACTTGCTAGAACACATTTCTCCGTATTCATACTCAATGAAACTTGTATGTACGTTACAACTTATATTACACATACATACATTGAATCCATGGACTTACATCAATCATATTTTACATCACAAGTCCATTCATATTATTTGATCCAAGTACACACATTACCCTTATACATCTACGGGGTCTTACATTCTCCCCTCCTTCAAGGAATTTGGTCCTCCAAATTAGAACCAAGTCACTCTTCAAACAGTTGGGGGTACTTCTCCCGTATCAAGTTCTCCAATTCCCACGTGGCCTCTTCCGCCGTGTGGTGCTGCCAAAGCACTTTCACCAAGGGAATTGTCTTATTCCGCAACACTTTCTCTTTTCTGTCCAATATCCGAACCGGCTTCTCAACATACGTCATACTCTCATAGAGCTCCAACGGCTCATATCTTATCACGTGTGTCGAGTCCGGGTGATACTTCCGAAGCATCGAGACGTGGAAGACGTTGTGGACATTTGCCAAGTCCGGTGGCAATGCCAATCTATACGCCTTTTCTCCCACTCTCTCTAAAATCTCGAAGGGTCCGATATACCTAGGGCTCAGCTTGCCCTTCTTACCAAATCTCATAATACCCTTCGATGGTGATACCCTCAGAAACACCGACTCACCCTCATCAAACTCCAGTGGTCTTCGTCTCTTGTCAGCATAACTCTTTTGCCGGCTCTGAGCTGTCCGTAATCTCTCACATATCAACTGGACGTCCTCAGATGCCTGCTGCACTAAGTCCAGAGTAAAAATTTGTCTGTCACCAACCTCTTCCCATCCAATAGGGGAACGGCATCTACGCCCGTATAATGCCTCATAGGGTGCCATCCCGATACTAGCATGATAGCTATTATTATAAGCGAACTCGGCTAACTGTAGGTGGTCGTCCCAAGAGCCTCTATAATCCAGCACACACGCTCTCAACATATCCTCGAGGGTCTGTATAGTCCTCTCTGACTGCCAATCTGTCTGAGGATGAAAAGCGGTGCTAAAACTCAGTCGGGTCCCCAGCGCTTCCTGAAAATGTTCCCAGAAATGGGAAGTGAAGCGGGCATCCCTATCAGAAACAACGCTCACTGGTACACCATGTAGCCGTACTATCTCTCGGATATACAGGTTCGCCAACTGACTCAGTGTATCGGTAGCTCTCATAGCCAAGAAATGGGCGGACTTAGTCAACCGGTCCACAATAACCCATATGGCATCATGACCTCTACGGGTCCTCGGCAACCCCATCACAAAATCCATGGTGACATGCTCCCACTTCCATGTCGGTATCGATAGAGGCTGCAATAATCCTGCAGGCTTCTGATGCTCTACCTTCACTTGCTGACAAACGAGACACTTAACGACATATTCCGCAATGTCTCTTTTCATTCCAGACCACCAATAAACCTTCCGAAGGTTTTGATACATCTTGGTACTTCCCGGATGTATCGTATATTTCGATGAGTGAGCCTCTGATAAAATCGTTCTCCTGATCTCAGGATCCCTGGGAACGCATACTCTGCCTCTGAACCTCAATAAGCCATCAGCACTCTGCTCAAAATCAATACCCACACCTATCTGTATCTGCCTCAGCCAATCGATACACCGTCGATCGCTCTGCTGGGCTTGCCGAATACGGCCAATCAACTCTGGCTCTAGTCTCAAACTAGCCATGATCTCAAGTCTCTCAGATCCAGGTGGGGTTACATCCAAACTGAGGTTCGCAAAGTGTTCTAACAATTCATGTTCCCGTGCCATCATATAAGACACCAACCCAAGGTTCTTTCTACTCAAAGCATCGGCAACTACATTTGCCTTACCCGGGTGGTACATGATTTCACAATCATAGTCTTTCAAGAGTTCGAGCTATCTCCTCTGTCTCATATTCAGCTCTTTCTGCGAGAACAGGTACTTAAGGCTCTTATGATCTGTGAACACCTGAAATTTCTCACCATAGAGATAGTGGCGCCATATTTTCAAAGCAAATACTACGGCTGCCAACTCCAAATCATGTGTCGGGTAGTTCCTCTCATGATCTTTCAACTGTCTAGATCCATAGGCAACCACCTTCCCATCCTGCATAAGCACACAGCCCAGTCCCTAGTGTGATGCATCCGTGTACACCGAGAATCCTCCTGAGCTGGTAGGAATGGTGAGAACTGGAGCAGTCGTCAATCGAAGCTTAAGCTCCTCAAAACTCCTCTCACATGCCTCATCCCATGTAAACTTAACATCTTTACGCGTGAGGCGTGTCAACGGAGCAGCTAGTCTGGAGAAACCCTATACAAATCTCCGATAATATCCTGCCAATCCCAGGAAACTTCTGATCTCAGTTACTGTCTTGGGCTGTTCCTACTGCACAACTGCCTCTATCTTGGATGGATCCACTGATACCCCATCCTTAGACACAACATGCCCCAGAAATGAGATCTGTTCCAACCAAAAGTTACACTTGCTGAGTTTGGCATACAATTCTCTCTCTCGGAGGGTCTGCAGAACTATCCTCAAGTGCTCCTCATGATCTTTCCTGGACTTGGAATACACTAAAATGTCATCTATGAAAACAATCACAAACTTGTCCAGGTATGGCTTGAATATATCATTCATCAATGCCATAAATGTTGCGGGAGCATTCGTCAATCCGAATGGCATCACCAAAAACTCGTAGTGGCCATAACGGGTACGAAATGCTGTCCTGGGTACATCTTCACTCCTGATCCTCAACTGATGGTACCCTGACCGCAGATCTATCTTAGAAAATACTTCGGCTCCCTGGAGCTGATCCAACAAATCATCGATTCTTGGAAGGGGGTACTTGTTCTTAATGGTGGCCTTATTCAACAACCGGTAATCTATACACAGTCGGAGGCTTCCATCCTTCTTCCTTACAAATAGAACCGGTGCTCCCCAAGGTGAGACACTCAGTCTAATAAACCCCTTCTCCAACAACTCTTGCAGCTGTTTCTTCAGCTCTTCCAATTCTATCGGAGCCATTCTATAGGGTGGCTTCGATATCGGCTCTGTACCAGGGACTAACTCAATGTAAAATTCCATTTCCCTTTCAGGTGGTAGTCTTGGTAATTCATCCGGAAAGACATCAGGGTAATCTGCAATTACGGGTATGTCCCTCAATTCCGGGGGTCCCTCATCTATATCGACCACATAGGCAATGAACCCTTCACATTATCCTCTCCATCGTTAGTAACATAACCCATAACTCCACATTCAACATTTATCAAAATAAATGATTTATCTCTCAAGAATTATGCATTTAAAATCATACTCCTTTATTTACCACAAGTATACAAGTTTTCATATCATTTCTTTTTATCAAAATTTACAATAAGATTGTCTAGTCCTGAAAACATTAATGTTTTGGCATGACAATCCATCACAACACGATTGGTAGCCAACCAATCCATTCCCAAAATTACATCAAAATCATTCATATTTAATAAAATCAGATTGGCTATCATTTCCATCCCCTCTATCTTTAATTTACAATCCCTACATACATGCTCGGTCAATTGACTATCATTCATGGGTGTGGAAATCATCAACATTTTATCCAACAATATTGGTTTCACATATTTCAACAATTTATGTGCAAAGAAAGGTGATATGAAAGAATGTGTGGCACCAGGATCAAATAATACCAATGCTTCTAAATCAAAGATTCGGATGGTACCTTTTATCACATCCGTCGAAGCATCGGCGGTGTCCTGATCCAGTGCATGTACTCTTCCTCTGCTCACACCTGCAGCCTGTTTCCCTTTTTCCTTAGCTGTAGCCCTCCTCCTCGGGGCTGCTGTCTCAACTGGAGCTCCCTCAGGCTCCTTGCCCTTTTGTGGGGCAATCTCCATCTTCTCGGGACAATACTTAGCCATATGTCCTGGTCTCTCGCATCTAAAACACACCATAGGGGTCATCGGACAGGGCCTATTCCCATGGAATCTCCCACATCTCCTACACTGATCAGTAGTAGGTCTGGTCCCCCAATAGTCATGCCCCTCGGCGCAGTCAAGGCTGGGTATACGGGAGGTCTAGCAGCTCTCTCCCGCACCTCCTCAATCTTTGGCCTCTTCTCGAAAAATCTTTGGCCATCTCTCTTGGCCACTCTTCCAAACCCGGATCTCTTCCGATCCTTATCCTTTTTAACACTGACTCTCCCAAGCTCGGAGGCATTTCGCTCAAAGTCTTGTTCACATAACTGAGCCTTATGTACCGCCTCCTCATAAGTCACAATATCGAAGGGAGCTAGCTTAGTCCGGATGGCCAATCTCAATCCATCCATGAACTTCTGAATCTTCTGGGTCTCACTACCCATCGTGTCAGGGTCATATCTCCCCAAGGACATAAACTTGGACTCATACTCGTCCACAGTACGGTTCCCCTGAACCAAATTCATAAATTCCATCCGCAGTCTCCTCTGTGCGGTAGCTGGGACATATTGTCTCCTGAAGGCCTCTAGAAATATCTCCCATGAGATCTCAGAGTGTCTGGCCCTCAAAATAACCTCGGTGGACCTCCACCAATGCTCGGCCTCGCCTTTCAGCATAAACACGGCAAAGGCAACCTTCTCACTTGAAGTGCATCGGAAAAACCTATACAGTTTCTCCATCTCATACACCCAATCCTCCGTAATCACTGGGTCCTTCACCCCTCTGAACACTGGGGGTTTCAGCGCTTGAAACTCTCGCAACCTGCTCAAGTCGCAGTCATAACCCACATCACTATCGCTCTGCTGTGGAGCGATAGGAGAATCTGTATCTTGGGCTGGAGGTGGTGTAACTGTAACTATCTCAGCAGTCTGAGGTCTCTCCGCCTCTGCAGCTGCCTGTTCAGTAGTAGGCTGTGCTGCGGGACCTCGTCTATCACAGGCGCCCAAGGCCTGCGTGACTATCTCCACCAGACTCTCAATACTCCACTCTAATCTAGCGAAGCGAGCCTCAGTATCACCTGCTCTCTCAGCAAGGTTCTGTGGAGCCTGCTCAGTCTGTGGCTCCGCACGGCTCTCAGGCCTACCTCTACGGCCTCTAGCACGTGCTCTCGCCCCTCTACCTTTGCGTGTAACTGGCATAGTGCCTAACTCCCTGTATTATAATAATTCATTAAGCTCAATCCATCACGGTATACACAGTTATATCTAAACAAAAGCACAGTACTATGGGGATGTACTTTCCTACATTTTATTAATGACTCACATCAGGCCAACACAGCTCTGATACCAATCTCTGTCACGACCCAATTCCATTCTCTTTAACCGAAAATCACTGAAAATTTTTCGCGTTTTACTGTTACCTTACCCTGTCATGAACTAAACTCACCACACACTGTTGGGCTGTGAGCCAATAATAAACACCACGTCTCATTCATTCTCAATAAATTAAAACGATGTCATACATGTGCATTTAATCGTGTACTTATACGAATACATGTTTTACTGACATCTACATCCCCCATAAGTACAACTCAAAAGAATACTGCGCTTTTACATTGTTTAGATACAAAAAGAATCACTGTGTATATACCTCTTAGCGATGGAGATGCAGCGGAGTCCAAAATAATACGCCTCAGTCCTCACTGGGCTACTATGCACGCTCTGTAAGGGGGAAAATAGAGTGGGATGAGCAACCACACGCTCAGTAAGGTAATAATGCAAGCATGGTAGATAACTACTCTATCTACATGCTGATAGTGTTATGCATAAATCATTTATAGTAGGAGCATGAGGAATAAAACTATGCCATATGAATATACATATATATCATGTATCAAAATCATGTGCATTGGCATATAAAACATGGTAGAGACATCATGTATAAATCATCTCATGCTCAATCTCATTTAAATTCATAAAAGGGCAATTCATTTAGAAACCTCCCTTTTGAACCAACAACATAACACCACCAAATCAACTCGCAATCACAACCACATTTACATTCCACAATTCACGCATGTGTATAAATCTAGGTCACTATATCAAAAGTGCCTATGTGAAACATTACATCATAAATCATCCCAGACCACACGTATCCAGGTGTGTGGGGTATCATGCTGGCACGAAGATGGATTATCCCTCGCCAGACTTTCTCATCACATGACCATCATACGGTACATCGTACTCCATGCGATATACACGGTACAGCGTACTCCGCAGCTCATATCGTGATTGGGGGTGCCATTCCTAGGTCTTACCTACCCCATACCATGAGTTTCCCATATCCATGGAGGATAACCTCCCTCTCGAACAGAGCCTCCCCGCCTAACAGAGCCTCCCTGCCTCCTCGGGCTTAAGGATGTTAGCTTAAGGATGTAGGGCTTAAGGGTCCTTTCCGTAAGAGAGCCTCCCCACCGAACAGAGCCTCCCCGCCTAACAGAGCCTCCCTGCCTCTTCGGGCTTAAGGATCTTACCTTTACCATACCCATGTAGGAGAGCCTCCCTGCCTAACAGAGCCTCCCCGCCTCTTTGGGCTTAAGGATGTTGGCTTAAGGATCCCACCGTAAGAGAGCCTCCCCACCAAACAGAGCCTCCCCTCCTAACAGAGCCTCCCTGCCTCTTGGGCTTAAGGATGTTGGCTTAAGGATGTTAGCTTAAGGATGTAAGGCTTAAGGATCTTACCCACTTTCATAACCCTATACAAATCCCATTGTACAAGCTTGTGCGAGCAAAGCTCTAGCACGACTCATGCATCATGCATCTTCTCATAAAGAGGCGCGTACGAGCATAGCTCTAGTACGGTTATACTCATAAGATAACCATTCATAATCCACGTACGAGCAGAAGCTCCAGTACGGTTTATAAACATCATCACAATTCAATTTCAAAGTGCGAGCTAAGCTCAAGCACGTTTCACACAAGTGAAAACATAGAAATCTCGTGCGAGCGAGGCTCTAACGCGAATTATATCACATACACGCGATAGGCGGCTTACATGCATTCAAAACATCTCATAATATGCTTAGTGCCTCGTATGGGCTATTTCACAACATCATTCAAGTACTAGCCAGCCTATCCTTTTATTTGCTCAAATCAAAGCGTTGTGTTTTGTAAAAGCATTCAAAACACATGATTTATGCAATTATTAGCCTTACTATCCCTTTTTCATAACATCCACTTCAAATCCAAAACCACGCATATACCCATCATCTTTCACGAATACCACAACATTTATTTGAGCAATCATGCATTTCATACAACACCCAATATTCACCCAGTTCAAAATACGAGCAGCTATCTCTATATACTCACAGAATTCCCTTACCTGGAATCGCGATGCGTGATTCCCCTTCCTTAAGCTGCTTAGTCGTACGATTCGGTTCGTCTTCAATGAACTCTTCGGGACTGCACAAAATCGTATCCCGCATTATATTCGACCTATATATTGCAACCCTTGTGCTTGCTATAGTCAATTTAATCTATAGCCTCTATTAAAGCTTATTTGGCCTCGTTTCATTACTTTATCCATAACTCGAGTCTATGGATTTTCTTAGGCCTATTAACTTATTCAAAGTCGATATCAAATCGACATAAAGCTCATAGCGTTCATATTCCATGAATCCCCTCACTATGGCATTTATTCATCACATACATATCCATTTTCACATTTCTTCCAACCCACCATGTAATTCCATCTAACCATTAAAAATCATAACATTATCCCAATGACAACTTTAGCATGCCATAAACCATAAGTTCATTCAATCCCACATATCCTCACATTATACCCATTTTAGATTTCTAGGTCACACCAATTTCACAACATTCCTAAGTAGTTTATCCATCAATACTTCTATCAATCAACTCCAAAATCAATTAAATAGCTAATGCATTTGGATTGGAGTGTTAGAATCTTACCAATATGATTTCTCTTCTTGCTCCAATTGGTAATGCCCTCAACTCCTTCAATTCCAAAAATGGGAAAATGCCCTCTCACTATATTGTTCTCCTCTTTGATAGGAACAACTTTGCCTCTAATGATCTCTCTTCAAATCTCACTGAAAATGGTTGATTTTAGAGAGGGAAAGTTAGGTTTTTGGGGTTAAAATTGTAAGGTTAAGTGTTTTCCGAGATTTCCAGATTTTTCAGCTTTCCTTATATAGAAATGACTTGAGGAGATCGATCTGGTCCAAGAGGAGATCGATCTGGTCTCTTAAAATCCCTCTTTTTCACGGCATTTTTAAGCCTGAGATCGATCTGTCGAAGCAATGAGATCGATCTGTTGAGGCATGAGATCGATCTGTCGAAGCATGAGATCGATCTGGTCCCAAACAGAGAGCTAAGGAGATCGATCTGGGTGCTTGGGGATCGATCTTTCCACTACAGAATGCTTGAGAGATCGATCTGGCTCCATTAGAGATCGATCTGCTCAATTCTTTCGCCCAAATAAGAGCATTCTGGCTCTTCCAGATCGATCTCTCATCCTAGGAGATCGATCTGGACCTTATGTTTTCCAGATTTCCTGCAGTTTCATTGCTGCAACTCATACCAACACACCCTCAATCTATTGCCATGGCCATTTCCTCATCCATCCACCTCTATAACTTGAAAATGGCATCCATTCATACCTTATGCACATTGAAACTTGTGTGCATTCATTGTATATTCAAGGTATGCAACATAAAACCAAATGGAAGCATAACTCCATTCCATTTTACCACACTACTCATTTTGAGTCTCAATCACATCCATCACTTGCTAGAACACATTTCTCCGTATTCATACTCAATGAAACTTGTATGTACGTTACAACTTATATTACACATACATACATTGAATCCATGGACTTACATCAATCATATTTTACATCACAAGTCCATTCATATTATTTGATCCAAGTACACACATTACCCTTATACATCTACGGGGTCTTACAGCTGGAGCTTCGCTCGCACTAGACGTGAGTTGACATGCATATAGTCATGCAGAAGCCTCCTGTAGACTGTGTGTCACAGATAGTTGAGATGCTCGCACGTATACTTTGAGACATGGGTTGGTTATCGACATAGTATTGGGGTGGATAAGACCTACGATAGGTACCCCCAGGCTATGATATGGGTCCACGGAGTACGATGTACCGTGTATGTCACACGGAGTACGCTGTACCGTGTAGTCATGATGACTCGATGATGTTACTTGATATTCTGGCGGGTAGGATATGACCCCACCTCCCGTTGCAGTTATGATGCCCCGCACATCGGGATCCGCATAGCCTGGGATCACAGGGATAAAGTATGGCCATAGTCCTCGATTTTCATACAGTAACCTATATGCCTCACATGATATCATACGGTCTAGATAGACCAGGACAAACCCGAAGGAGGGGAAATGTCTCGATTTATGTTTTTAAACGAGTTGCGATTTAATGAATCAAGGTATTCCCGAGAGATGGGTTTAGCCTTGATGTGGTTGTTTTATAATGGACCAAATAAGTTAACATTATGAGTTTATGATGAAACAAATAAGTTTTAACGTGATGAGTTTATGATGAGTTTTTATGTGACGAGCATGAGATGTCATACATGATGATTTTCACATGTTTGATTTATATGTTGATTTCATGATTTCTCTTATATGATATATACATACATGTGGCATCGTTTTAGTCATACCTCATACTCCAAATATAAATAATTTTATATCATGACATTATCAGCACGTAGATAGTATAGTATCTACCTGCTTACATTATTGCCTTACTGAGCAAGTTTCGCTCACCCTTTCATTTTCCACCCCACAGGGTATAGTCAGTAGAAGAGAATGACAGTAGTCATATCCGCTGCTTCTTATCAAGACCAGATATACACATTTGTATAATTTTTGTATCTGAACATATAGAGGCACAGTACTGTACATGGATGTAATATCAGGGATGTATTTATTTAAAATAAATTGATATGTAAATGAAATATGAAAATGGAATGATAAATAGGTGAGAGGTGACTAACATCGAATCATAGCCCAACTGTTTAGTAGTGTAACTGTTCACGACGGGTAAGGAAATTAAAAAGTGAAAAATTTACTCTGATTTTTTGGTAATTTAGGTCGTGACAGAAAAAATGGTATCAGAGCAGAGTTGGTCTGATATGAGTCGGTGTTAGTAGTTAAGTAAATTTACATCCCCATGTACTGTACATTGTTTAGATACAATTGTGTATATCAAGATGGAACAACAGCTAAGAATATGGTTTCGAATGCAAGAATCTAGTTTTTATAAATGATAGCCGCTATGGTAGAGAGGCAGGTACACCTGCTCGAGGCCATAGAGATCGGCCTGAGAGTCGAATGAGTCATTACATGAGACTCAAGATGAAAGTGAAGTGGAGACTGATGTTGAGCCTACTCCACAGGGTCCTATAAAGAGACCAAATAGTATTGAGACACGCTCCGAGAGGATGGAGTGGAGTGTAGAAAATATTTCGGAGTTGTTTATTCAATCTATGCTGGTAGTTGAGGATAGGCATAGTAAAGCCTAAACAGGTGCCTCAGACTATAGAGATTTTCACACCCCTCCGGTATATAGCGAAGTAAAGAAACCAATACTTGTTGAGGACTGGGTGTATGAGATAGCGAAGTTGTATAGATTCTTTCGATGTATGTCGATTGAGAAAGTGACTTTTAAATATGTTATGTTAGAGAGTTGAGGCAGAGCATTTGTGAAAGTCCGCTCGATCCATCTGAAGAGTTAGACGTCCATAGCTGACATGAGAAATATTTCTGGATGTATTCCGGTGATAGAATATCCCGGACACTGTTTAAAGGGAATGATAGATAAAATTCCTTACTCTGACCCAGAGGAATTGATTTATTGACGAGTATGAATTATGAGTATGAAACTCGGTTATATTCTTGGGCAGATATTACCTTGACACTATGGACAGTGACAGTCGAGATGTCTAAAAGTTTATGGAAGGGCTCAAATTGTCAATTAGAGTCCGATTGGCCCCGTTAGATATCACTACCTATACCGAGGCAGTGTGCAGAATATAGTTGTGTGAATAAGATCGAGTGTTGCACGCCATTGAGATTGGGAAAGGTAGTAAGGGTCGAAATAGAGACAGAAAGAGAATTGAGAATGACAGAAATGTCACAACGGGAAAAAGGGGTAATTGATAAAAGATTTGATTTGATGAGTTATGGGCTAAGATGATTGGTAAGGCCACAGTTATCCGATTGTAGCACTTTTGAGGGGTATTGTGATTGGAGAACCTCGATCTGCTACGGATCACTGTAGAATGTGTGGTAAATACCACGGAAGTAAGACCTACACTTACATATTATTGATGAAAATGGCCATTAAGTGTGGTAAGACAGACCATTTATTTTGATTGCTCAGAGTTGGGCGAGATTGCCCCACAGAAAGGTAAAGAGATAGAGAAAACCCTGTTGAGATAGCTGCATTGAAAAGGGAGGCCACAGCCGAAGAGAAAAGGAAAGTAGGCTGTTGGACGAAGGCGAGTGTATGTCTTGGACCAGGACACTACTGATGTTTCACAGGATGTGGTGAAAGATACCACACTGCTGATCAATAAAGAAGAAATTGTGTTAATTTATCCTGGTACCACGTATTTCTTCATACCACCTTCATTCGCATGTAAGTGAGTAAAAGACATGAATGCCTACACCTTTGGGCACAATGCCGATAGTTAGTACCCCAATGAAGGAGGGTTAACTGACGGAATAATTATGAAGAGATTATAAGTTGAAAACGGGGGAAAAAGTATAAGTCAGCCGATGTTATTCAATAGACTATGAATAATTTGAAGTAATATTTGAGAATAAATTGGTCGGCTGCAAATTATGATGTTCAGAGTTCTATTCTAAGATAGTGATATAGTTACACCTGAAAAGTATACGATAAGTTTTGACAAGTAATAAAAGGGGTGCAGCGATTGAAATTAAGGAGTAAATGATTGTACTCACGGAATGAGTAATGACAGAGTTTGTTATAAGTGATATACGAAAAGAGATAAGCTTTCCAATGTGATAGATCCTGAATACAAAATCTATTGGAATAAGAGGTGTATGTAAGGTAAGAATATCTATGATACGTGAAGTAATTAGGATTAAAGCAATTAGTAACGAATATGAATTGTGACCACATGGACTGATATGTAAAGTAATTGTGGTCAAGTCTGAGGGTTAATAAAGGTATTTCAAAATACCTCCCCGCCTGAAGACTTAACAGCGTCTAAAAGTATACACAATCTATAAATTGAAATCGACAGTCGTAATATATACATTTAAAATTAAGGTACCTTCACTTGTACGATAAAGAAATATAGAATTTGATTAATCAAGAAGGTTTAAAAAATTCAAAATTTTATAAAAGCCGTTAATATAAGAAAAAGAAATGACGCAGGTTAGTATTTTGAATGGAAGCGAGTTCGAAATGAGATTATATGTTTATGCGTACATATGTCAAGGATATGAGTAATTGAAATATTCAATGGAACTCAACTACGATGAGATATTTAAACTATACCTGGACCGATTTGTTATCATCCATATTGATGATATTTTTGGTGTAATTAAAGTCTATGGAAAATTATAAGCAACAATTGGAGATTGTTTTTACAGATGATTTGTTGAGAGTTCTCGGAATGGACTATTTTATTGACACGTTTAACTTAGAAAAAGTTGTATTTGAATGAGATGATAGATGTAACAAGAGTTTTGGTGTATTGAAGTAATAAACTGACCACCGCATTTATTCTCACCATACCCAACAAATTAAGAGGTTTCTCATGAGTCTATGGATACCTCAAAATAATGAATGGGCTGTGTATTGATGCAAAATGGGAAGATAGTGGATTATGAATCCAGGCAAACTCAAGGATCATGAAAAAGACTATCCAGCCTATGATTTAAAGTTGACAGCAATAGTGGTTGTATTGAGTATATGACACTACTATGTATACGGTGAGAAATTTTAGGTATGTACTGATCATAAAAGTCCTGAGTATCTGTTTTCACAGAAAGAGTCGGATATGAAAACAAAGAGGGTTAGAGCTTCTGAGAAATTATGATTGTGAAAATTGTACCACCCAAGAAAGGCTACTGTAATGGCTAATGCCTTGAGCAAAAAGAGCCTCGGGATGATATTACATATGATGGTCAGGGAGTATGAGTTGCTAGAGCAATTCTAAGCCTCAGTAGTGATATGATCCCCTCTGATGATGACAGTGATTGTGTGACAGCTAGCCTGAGATTAGAATCGGATTTGAGTGACTGGATTTGACAGGCTTAGCATGATGATCGGCAGAGTCTCGATAGTGTGGATCAGATTCAGATAGATACAGTGACAGAGTTCACAGAGTGATGATGACTTACTGAGGTTCAGAGACAGTATAAGTGCTCCCCAAGACCACAATGATGAGATAATGTTATTGTCAGAAGCTCACTCTTCGGGAGATACAGTGCATCCGAGAAGTAATAAATATATCAAAATCTTAGAAAAGGGAATTGGTGGTCAGATATGAAAAGAGACATGGTAGAGATTGTGGAAAAGTGTCTCGTATGTTAGCAGAGTAAGGTAGAACAATGGAAGTTTGAGGGTTATTGCAGTTTCTGCCTATATCGACACGAAAATGGGGACAAGTTACCATGAATTTCGTGATGGGTTATAGAAGACCCGAATGAATCACGAGACTATCTGGGTGATAGTCGATAGATTGACTAAGTTTACCCACCTTCTAGTTATGAAATCCCCTGATACTCTGAGTGTATAGGCAGATTTATGTGTATGAAAAATTGTGGAAAACCAAGTATTTTTCCAGTGAGCATTGTATCATATAGGGATTCTTGCTTCACTTCCTACTTCTGGGAACGATTTTCAGGAAGCTATTGGGAACCTAACTAAGTGTTAGCACAGCTTTCCATCCTCATACAGATGATCAGTCAGAGAGGACTGTACAGGTTCTGGAGGATTTAATAAGAGCGTGTGCCATTTATCTTATAAGCTCCTGGGATTATCAATTGTTACTAATCGAATTCGCCAATAATGACAGTTGTCACTTGAGTATCGAGATGACTTCAGATGAGGCATTGTATGGCCGTAAGGGTTGTTTCCCCGATTTGGATAAGAAGAAGTGGGTAACAGATATAGAGTTGTTTCTGAATTGGTAAGACAAACCTCTGAGGATGTTCAATTAATTGTGAAGGATTAAGAATACCTCAGAGCAGACAAAAAAGCGATGATGACAAGAGATAGAAACCATTAAAATTCACCGAGGGTGAATTACTATTGTAAGAAGTTATTGGTCCTAAGGACATAACGAGTTTCGGAAAGAAAGCAAATTGAATTTTGTAATATTGAATCCTTTGAAAGATTGGACAAGTGGGAGATAAGACCTGTAGGTTGGCGTTATCACCTGAATAAATAGGCATCCACAATGTGTCCCATCTATTGATACTTCGGCAATACTATCCAGATCCAGCATAGGTGATCGGATATGAACTCCAACAGTTCAGCTCAGTGCAAATATAAGTATATTGAAAAAGTTGATTCGGGTATTAGATGGAAAGAGAAAGTGTTGAGGTTTAAGATGATCTCCCTAATTAAAGTCCTTTGGTAGTAGTATACTCCGAAAAAGTCACATGGGAATTAAAGAGTATGATATGTGTGAAATATCCAGAGTGATTTACAGACTAACTTGGTTCTAATTTGGAGGACCAAATTTCTTAAGTGGGGGAGATTTTGTAAGACCCGAATTTAATTAAAAACACAAAATGAATGAGTATTCGTGAAGGGAAGTCGGGTTAAATTTATCCCGAATACGTGCAAGGGCAAAACGGTCAAAAGATCGAAAGTCGGAATAAATTCGACAAGAAAAATTTAATTAAAAATAATGGACTTGAGAATCTTGATCAATAACGAAGAAATAATTAAATTTCGAATCCAATTGATCAAGATTTGGAATTTTTAGAAATACCGAAAAGTCACTCGGGACAATATCCCGAAAATATGGAGAAATTATACCCGAAAAAGGGTTAAAAATATAATAAATAAATTAAATAAATCTATTTGGAATAAAAAAATTAATTTTGTAGATATTTTAGAATATTTTTGACTAAAATAATGAATATAATAATAAACTAATTTATAAATAATAATAAATAAAAATAATAATGATTGTAAAAAAAAAAGACAGAAAGAATCAGAAAATTGGTCGGGGAGAGAGAAGAAAATGGAAACCGAAAATGGAGACCACGCGTGACCGACCGACCCACGACCACCGGCGACTGACGGCGCCGACGAAGAGCCGAGGAGAAAGAGGGGAGGCCGACGAAGCTATTGGCACCGGAGACGCGTCGCCAGGAGGTCGGAAAACACCGAACGGAGGAAGAAAAGCCCGCGAGGAAAACGGGGTAGATTCCGGCTATCCACTGCAGCTGGGCTCGAACGGCGGGCACCAGCGTGATCGGGAAGAGGATGCGGTTCTTTTGAGACCAGTATCGGCCGACGAAACCGTCGAAATCCGTCGGATCGAGAGGTGACTGCTGCGGGGCAGAAGGGAAGATTCACCGACAATGGTGCCGTTTCAACCCACACCGAGGCCCGATTTTGAACTTCCAGGTGATGGCACGTTGAATGGAGCCAAAATCATGCCGGGAACCGGCCGAAAACGCCATGAACGGTGGCGGGAAGGTCTGAATCGGTACGGACCGATTCAGCAAAGAGTCGAACCGAACTGAACCGGCTGAACCAGACTAGTCTGAACCTGGTTGAACCGGACTGAACCGATTCAGCTAAGAAAGAAGGGAAAAAGGGAGAAAAAGAGAAAAAGAAAAAAAGGGGAAGAATTTTTGGGGATACACCGGACTTCGGGTAAGTCGATATGAGGTCAAAAGTGACCGATTTGATTTCTGAGAAATTTATTTAAATTATATTTAATCAAAAAGTAACCCAAGATTAAATATATAATTGTGCAATTTTCCGATAAAGCCTGAACGAGAGCCGATTGAGCTCCGATTCTCATACCCCGCATCATATCGGGTAAGTATATTTTAATTACAGTATTA
Source organism: Firmiana major (assembly GCA_033439115.1). Lineage (NCBI taxonomy): Eukaryota > Viridiplantae > Streptophyta > Magnoliopsida > Malvales > Malvaceae > Firmiana > Firmiana major. The sequence continues at coordinate 7,669,767 of CM065909.1, forward strand.
TGAGTCCTTTAATACAGAGTTTCGATTATTTTACGAAATTTACGAAATAATTCTGTATAAAAGGGATAATCGGATTTACAACATAATTACCGTAAATAGTATACGGGCTATCCAATAAGTTTGGAACGAAGCCCGATGATTATTGGTAAGCTGAATGAGCCCAGTAAAATCGAAGAAGGGATTTAATAAGTAGAAACGGGTTGAAAACGGGCTCGAGGCCCATTAAGGTGCAATTAGGCCCAATAAAGTAAAACGAGCCTAGTACGTTAGATTCGATCAGTAAATGTGATATACTGATAAAAATAAGTGAATTAACCCAAAATGTGGTTATATGCAGTTTTGTAGATTTGGTTGACGCGCAGTTGGACTGAGAGATCGGATATTATTGAGACGAGATAAGTTTACGCGTAAATCGAGGTAAGAGAATTTTGTAAGTGCATAGAGATTTCTATACTTATTTATTGAGGGGATTTACAGGGCTTAGAATTCCTTAAAGTATCTAGAAAACAAAATACTAATTTTTACAAAAATCGGGGCATAGGTGAACAAAGAAAAAGATGATTTTGCCCCTGAGAGTAAAATTTACAAAAAGGGTAGTAAGGCAGATAAATTGCATGATTTCATGTTTTTAATGCTTTATATGAATGTATTGCTTTGATTTAAGCAAATATGTACATAGGTTGGCTGTTGATTTCGTAAATTATACGAAAGGGTCCGGTTTGGACCGGTTACTATTTTAAATGATGTTTTATCAAAATTGAGCCACCTATCATATTTATACGAGTAAAAAGAGTGCTAGAGTATTACTCACACTAAAGTTTATTGATTTATCACTCATGAAAAGCCGTACTGGAGCATTACTCGTACGAGATATTTGTGTGTGCACAAAACTGTGCTGGAGCTTCGCTCGCACGAGATTTTAGATATCATGATATGCATAGCATGGTGCTGGAGCTTCGCTCGCACTAGACGTGAGTTAACATGCATATAGTCGTGCGGAAGCCTCCTGTAGACTGTGTGTCACAGAGAGTTGAGATGCTCGCACGTATACTTTGAGACATGGGTTGGTTATCAACATAGTATTGGGGTGGATAAGACCTACGGCAGGCACCCCCAGACTATGATATGGGTCCACGGAGTACGATGTACCGTGTATGTCACACGAAGTACGATGTACCGTGCAGTCATGATGACTCGATGATGTTACTTGATATTCTGGCGGGTAGGATTTGACCCCACATCCCGTTGCAGTTGTGATGCCCCGCACACCGGGATCCGTGTAGCCTGGGATCACAGGGACAAAGTATGGCCATAGTCCTCGATTTTTATACAGTAACCTTCATGCCTCACATGATATCATACAGTCTAGATAGACCAGGACAAACTCGAAGGAGGGGAAATGTCCCGATTTATGTTTTTAAATGAGATGCGATTTAATGAATCAATGTATTCCCGAGAGATGGGTTTAGCCTTGATGTGGTTGTTTTATAATGAAACAAATAAGTTTAACATTATGAGTTTATGATGAAATAAATAAGTTTTAACGTGATTAGTTTATGATGAGTTTTTATGTGACGAGCATGAGATGTCATTCATGATGATTTTCACATGTTTGATTTATATGTTGATTTCATGATTTCTCTTATATGATATATACATACATGTGGCATCGTTTTAGTCATACCTCATGCTCCAAATATAAACGATTTTATATCATGACATTATCAGCACGTAGATAGTATAGTTATCTACCTGCTTACACTATTGCCTTACTGAGCAAGTTTTGCTCACCCTTTCATTTTCCACCCTACAGGGTATAGTCAGTAGAAGATAATGACAGTAGTCATATCCGCTGCTTCTTATCAAGACCAGGTATACACATTTGTATAATTTTTGTATCTGAACATATAGAGGCACAGTACTGTACATGGATGTAATATTAGGGATGTATTTATTTAAAATAAATTGATATGTAAATGAAATATGAAAATGGAATGGTAAATAGGTGAGAGGTGACTAACATCGAATCATAGCCCAACTGTTTAGTAGTGTAACTGTTCACGACGGGCAAGTAAATTAAAAAGCGAAAAATTTACTCTGATTTTTAGGTAATTTGGGTCGTGACACTCACGTCATCAAACTTTTCACCATCACGTCCCCTTACCAAAACCCAGCTCTGCCCCGATCTTGTACATGCATAAAAGCAAGGAACGAAAGAAGATTTAAGCAGAAAAGAGGCATCACCGAGAGCTTTAATTTAGAACTAAAAAAATGCAACTGAAGCAGAGGCAATAATCGAGAAAATGGTAAGGGACCTTTGGTAAGAGGGAGTGTGACTCCTTGAAGAGAAGCTGGAGATGACAACACGCGAAGGGAAAGAACTAAAGCTGTCCGAGAAGGCTGGAAGGACCAGGAGCTTTTGGAACAGGGGAGCTTCTTCTCGGGCAACGACTGCCACGGTAGAAGACTGAACCAGAGTTGGTAGTGATGAGAGGATGGTGAAGGAGGAGGTTGCAGCGCCGAGAAAGGTGATATCGATGCTCAGGAACGATGTCGAGAGGGGAAATAGTGGAGAGAAAAGAAGGAGAATAAATCGAAGCTAAAAACTGGAAGCAGGAAGATAATGATAGTGGCAAGAGGTGAATGACGAAAGAGGCGTGAGAAAGGGAGAAGGGAAAACCAGGAAGATGAGAAGGAGAAGCTAAAACTGAAGCTTAGAGGAGATAGAGATTGGACAGAAGAGACAAGGGTGAATAGAGGATTGGGAAGGAGACGTTGAGACGGAGAAAGCTAGAACTGGTACCCGAAACTGGGACGACTCGAAGGGACCATCAACGCTGAACAAAGTGTCAGAGAATGAGACGATAACAGAGAGAAAGAGTGACGGCAGCGTTGATGGGAGAAAGATAGAATTGAATAAATAGTAGAAGGGCTTAGCGAGGAAGAAGATAATGAGAAAGAAGAATTGAAGGAGAAAAGAAAAGTGGTGGGAAAGGAAATAAAAATTTGAAAAAAAAAGGTAATATATATATATATATATGTTATAATAGAAGAAAAAAATTGAAGAAAAAAGAGACAAGTGTACTGAGAATTTGGAAACCCGTGAAAAGGGGGCTCCGACAGAAATAACCAGAGTTGATCGGATCCGTCGACTCCCTAAGTAGAGACAATCGAGGACTACAGACAGACATTGAGGTAAGGAAAATTTCATGTGCTGCTAGAGATAAATTACACGTATTTTCTGATGCTTTATAGATATAAATTTAGGTCGTATTTCTACTATAGAAAAATATTTATGAATTGTTAAAGATATCTGCATATATTTTTTGGGTATTTGAGACTGCAAACTTTTGGATAGAAAGTTTTAGTCACCTGAAATATAGAAAACCTTAAGCCGATTTTACCGGTTAAATTAAAGGAAAATTTTAAATTTCGTAAATTGGCCCAGCTACTGATATAGATTTACTTGATTTATTTAGACAAAAATCCTGGTAATTATATGTAACGACCCTTGAAATTTAGGAGAAATTTTTTTTTTGAATTTAATTTACCCACTTATTCCCTTATCCACTTAGGTTTCATTCTTGTGCAGTGTCAAAACACTTTTCCTAATTCTTTATCCGTAATTTTATTTAATTTCCATACTTTGACCTATATGGCCGATAAAAATTTCGACAGATAATGGCTTATATATAAGCCTACCCACCTGCAAGGCAATTGTTTTCGACAATCCTAGATATCCACAACTACCAAGCATGCTTTTCAACAATCCTAGATATCCACAACTACCAAGTATACTTTCCAAATCTACATTTACAACTCAATAGATCTATTTCAATTTAATACTAGTCAGCTCATAATATAATCCCAAATTAATATTGTTTACATCGTTTTCTTACAAAATTACATCCCAACAAAATGTTTCAATATATGTCTGTGCATACAAATATGTTTGGTAAAGGAATGTAATTGTATACCTTAGCTGCGTGTACAATAAGTAGCCTAGGGTAGCTCTTTCCCACAGCCTACGTCGTGTACACGGCAGGTAGCACCCACGGATCACTGCAAATAGTCTGAGAGGTAGAGGGGTGAGCTTTTTGGGAAAAGCCTAGTAAGAAAATGTATTTAAAACGGTCCTAGTAATTCAAATATGTAGAAAACATAATAGTACGTATGATGATTACTTTCTGAAACTAATATAAATGACATTCAAAGATTAAGGAAAATCAGAAACATCGAGATTCAAAACGTAATTCTTTAAGTACGTGAAGTTAACAGATATCACGTAAACTTTTCGTACATTCAGAATTCCAAAACAGGAATACATGTCATATCACATACCATAAAATCAGATTCTGAAAACAGAGTTTAATTCTCAAATAGAGACTACATCGGCCCATATAGATATCATGCAGCCATGGCCATGGTAAGCCTGTAGAGGGAATTCAGAACCTATGGCCATGGTAAGCCTGTAGACGGGATCAAGGTCGTACAGCGTTTAGAACCCGAAGGTGAAATTCAGACACCTCAAGGGAGAAGTTCAGGCACCATGAGGGTGAAGTTCAGGTGCCACATAGGTGAGTTCAGATGCCACACAGGCGAGTTCAGACGCCACACATGCGAGTTGACATGTGTAAGCATACAATATAAATGGCCCTTAGTCTCAAAACATACTATAGTTTTCATATGCGAAAACATCAAAATAAAATCATCTTATTCGAAAGATCATTTCAGAAGATATGCTCTTATTCAGAAGTCAAATTCAGAAATATGCAATTATTCAAAAACACAAATACAGAGAGCATATTCTTGATCAGAAATATAAATTTAGAAACATGCATGAAAATCATACTTCATGTCTGTGTAAGCTTTCCTTAATCATGGTTCAAAAAGTAACTATTTTTGTTTAAATTATATCCCCTTATCTCGATTTATTAAAATTCTTGAATTCGAGTGGTGATGCCTCCTAGTACCTCCTTTAATTCTTTCTACGATCACCTACACCGAAATCATTCACTTAACATTCTATTCATGCGAATCATCCGAATTGCGTTAAAATCGTAACTTATTCGTTACTACTTCGTGGTACGTATAATTGTACATACCTAGGCCAACACGCACGTTTATATATTTTCTTTACTATTTAAATATTTTGTACATACAAATATTAACATAGACCTTTATTATATACATCTACATGTATATACACATAAATATGTATATATATAAATATATACACTCCTATATATATTTTTATTTGTTTTCCATTTTTCCTTATCACATGTATATATTTTTTGTATGTACATATACTAACATACACATTTATCTTATACACCCATTTGTATATACACCTAAGTATATACACATTTTTCGTATACTCCTATATGTATATACACTTAAGTATATACACATATTTATTTTATCATTAGCTTTCCTTATTCATTATCAAATATATATATATATATATATACATATATATATATTGTCTATTATTCATCTCTCCCATTTTTATTTTTATTTCACATCTAACTTAAAATCTACAATATCATGTTTATAGCCCATCATGCATATATATACATGTATATCAAATGTACATATATAAATCTACCTTTCCTCTTCAAATTTCCAGCTTTCTTTTCTTCTTCTTCTTTTTCTTTTTTTTTTGCATGTGTCGTCCCCTGCTTCACTGCCTCACGGTTTCTCCCTCAATTCAGCTTCAATTTCCTTTCTCCCTCAACTCTCGGTCTGTCTCAATCCAGTTCCAATTCCCTTTCTCCCTTAGCTCTCGGTTCCCAGCTTCAATTCTCCTGGTTCTGTCTCCCCTGCAGCCTCTCGGTTTCCAGCCTTCTCCCTTTGGTCTCCCTTTCTTCTCCCCTGCCTCTCGGTTCCAGCCTTTCTTTTCGGATCAGCTCATCTACTCCAGATTTGCTTTCTGATTCTACTTCCTTCCAGTCACAGTCTTCTTCTTCCTCTCCGATTGGCCAGCCTTCCTTCCCCTTTCCTTTCTTTCTCTTCCTTTCTTTTCTTTTTTCTCTCCTGGCTGACAGCCTTCCTTCTCTTCTTTTCTTCTTTCCCTTCCTTTCTTTTCCCCCTATCCCAGCCGATCGGCCTTTCTCCTCTCCCCCTTTCCTTCTTCTTCCTATTCTACTTCCCTTTCCTTTTTTCCTTTCCTGCTCCCTGCTCCTCTCTGTTTTTTTTTTTCAATTTGAAAGTAGCAGACGGAATTGGCTTTTCTAAGCCAATTCTGTACATGCTATATTTATATATATTATTTTAATATATATATTATTTGTTTATTATTTTTTTGTATTATTATTTTTGTTTATTGTTTTGTTTGATTATTTGTTGTTTCCTATTTCATTTTTTTTTTGGTTTTGTGTTCATCTATAAATTCTTATATATTGTATGTTATACATTACAATATATATATATATAAATATATATTCGTTATATATATATTTAAATATATATATATATATATATATATATATATCATTATTTGTCCATTTAAATTTGTCTAGTATATATATTATACCTATGTACATATATATATATACATTTTCCTTTTTTTTGTTATAAAATCACCTAATGGCAATATTCATGCCTTCCATGAAATTTTCATTATTTCGAAAATGAAATATTATTGATATTTCATCATTCCTTATAAATCCCGATATAAGTTTTTACATCAAATTTATTTTCGATCCCTTCATGCTTGCATTTGCTTCATCACTTCTTGTAGCTTCAATTTTCCCTGTCATTCACAGACTTCTCGGTTCTTATAGTCCTCGAGCCCTACAACGAATATTCACATTTCCATTAAAATATATTATTCCCATTTTTATATACTCTAATTAAATGTAGGAAATTTGTGGCGTTTACATTCTCCCCACCTTAAAAGAATTTGGTCCTCCAAATTCATTCAAGTCTATCAGAATAGGTGTGGGTACTTCTCCTTCATGAGGCTCTCTAGTTCCCATGTAGCTTCTTCAATCGAATGGTGTTACCAGAGAACCTTTACCAGAGGTATCGTCTTCAATCGAAGTACCTTTTCCTTTCTGTCCAAAATCCGAATAGGTCACTCAACGTAGCTCATATCCTCCTAAATACTCAAGGGCTCATACTCAATGATGTGTGATGGATCCAGATTATACTTTCTTAATATCGAGACATGGAAGACATTCTGTACCCCAGAAAGCTGTTGTCACGACCCAAACTACCCAAAAATCAGAGTAAATTTTTTGCATTTTATTATTTACTTAAATTCTTACCTGTCCTCGAATCGTGACCAACACTCCACTAATAATTGGGCTGTGCGTCAATGCCAGTCCCACCATTCAATTACTATCTAACTTATTTATTCTCCAGTCATTTATAATTGTTTACATTATTTATACATCCCCTAAAGTTACTTACAAACATGTTACTGTGCTATACTTATGTAGATACAATATGTACAAGTGTATATACCTTATGTCAATGGGCAGCAGCGGATATCCGAAATGCAGTACTGAGTCGTCGTAACTTCAACTGGAGATTATCTGTGGGAGAAAATGAAAGGGGTGAGCACATCAAGCTCAGTAAGGCAATCCTACGAACAAGTAGGTAACAATACTACCTACATGAACGTGGTGCCATGCATAAAACACCCTTTCTCCACACATTTTAAAACATATGATATGAAAGTTATGATGTTATGTAAATCAAGTTTGCACGAAAAACTCAACATGCAATTATTTTAAATCATTTCTTTCTCTTTAAAAATTTCACAATGAAGTCAGGACTCGACCCCTCCTTCGGGTGATCCTGACTCACACAAAACCATGGAAATTGAGTTTCTCAAAAACATCGATATCGAAAACATACGTATATATATATACAATATACGAGACTAGGCAATACTGTATATCGGTAATAACCAGGACTGGCCAATATGTCCTCGTGAGTCCCTCTAGCTTCACGGATCCCAGTGTGCGAGGTCTCACCCTGATCGGGAACTGCCCGGAAGGTGGGTCAATCCAACCCGTCAGTCTTATCCGATCTCGCGCATCCGAAGATCCCGTATCCGAAGATACCTCGTATCACAAAGATACCGTATTCGAAGATACCCCACGGTACATCGTACTCCATGCTACTTGCACGGTACATCGTACTCCATGGACCCATATCACTCTAGGTACTCCAGCCCAATGGCTTGCTTCCCACAGAGGTTTTCATAACTCAATACTCGTTGCCATGTCTCGAAACGCACGTGCGAGCCTATTAAGTCGGTGACACACAGTCTACCCGATGCTCCAAGCACGGCTCATCGTATGTTCTCATAAAAATCAATGTGAGCGATGCTCAGCACTCTCATCAAATCAAGTAAACTTGGCAGAGCCCGCTTTACATCTCCACAAGGCCGCCAACCTCATCCCTCACTCTCACCCTACTTAAGAGGTCTTTTGAGCCTGTTGGGCCTTTTGGCTGACTCCAAGGGCAAACAGCGCTACTCCACAAATCCGGTAAAACTAGTGCGAACTAGGCTCAACACTCTGTATATAAATCGTATGAAAATCTTATAAAATCTGGTGCGAGTTAAACTCCCACACCCTGTCATGAAAATCATGTAAAATCTGGTGCGAGTTAGACTCTAGCACCGTGTCACGCAAAAGCATGTGAAATCTGGTGCGAGTTATACTCTAGCACCTATGCATGTAAAACTCTAGTGCGAGCTCTCGCTCCAGCACTAATGCATGCATCACACAAATCAAACATCGTGCGAGCTGAGCTCTAGCACGTCACATGTAAATAAAAACATGTAGGCGGCTCGGTTATTTCCAAATAGTTTTCACAGAAATCACATCAATTAAGATATGCAATGCTATGCATTTTTCTTTAAAAGTGAGCCAGCCTACTCATGCATATGTTGAAATACCTCCAGAACGAGCAGGAACCTCTTATCCTTGCTCCTCCCATTTTTTCCTAAATTTTTAGAATTTACCCTTAGCAAGGGTATTTCAGTAATTTGCCCATTCGGGGCACTAAAATTATTAATTGACCTCTAGACCCTTCAGATAAATTTTAAAGACTGCATATGAATTTAAAATTTCGTAGAGTTTACCTCTAGCAGTCCGTAGAATTCCCTTACCTTATTTTTCCTGTCGAGTCTGACCTTTTCTTTTCCACTGTTGTCTCGTCGCGCAGTCCGTTATGCTCCCAATCAAATGCCCGGAACTGCGTATTAATATTTCTTAGGTCAGATATCATATAATTTAATTGAATTTAATACTTTCTGGGCTTAATTTAAATCATTGGGCCCATTTACCCCTATTGGGCCCGATTGCACCTTAATGGGCCTTAATCGGCCTTAATCGGCCTTAAGCCCGTTTTCCACTTAATTTTCACTTTATCGAGGCCTATTGGGCTCATTGGGCTCACCAATAATTTATTGGGCCTCGTTCTAATTCTCGAATAGCTAAATTTAATATTTACGACAATTTATCTAAATTTCCATAATTCAATTCAATTTATGCGAAAATTAAATCAATATCACGCATAACGAGGTAATTATCATAAATAGGGATCACTTACCCGAGATTCCATGCTAGTTCGTAAATCGAGACTGTCTCGAGCCCTCGGTGGATGCCAATCGTCGAGCTACACAATTAATTACATTTTCGGGTAAACTTTTCGGTCGAAATTTAATTAAATAAAATATTCCAAATTTAAATCGGGTCAATTTGACCGCTTATCGACTTACCCGAAGCTCGATTGCATCACCGGAATTTTCCCCAATTTTTTTCTCTTTCTTTTTCCCTTTTTTCTTCCTTTTTTCCTCTCTTTTTGGCTGAACCGGTTCAGTCCGGTTCGGACCGGTTCAGACCGCCGGTTCACCCCGGTTCGGTCGGTTCACCGTCGGTTCGCCACCTTGCTGGCCGGTTCTCCGCCGGCTTCCACCGCCAATCGCTCCGCTGGGTCATCCGCAGCCCGAATCTGGCCTCGGCTTCGCCCAACGTCGTCGGAATGCTGCCGGTTCGGCTGTTCTCCTCTTCGCCGTCGGACCCGTCTCCCTCTTTGGCCGTCGCCGGCGATTCCCGCCGCCTCGTCAGGTGCTATCGGTCTCAAAAGCACCGCCGTCGCCTGGGCTCTCGAAATCGGGCCTCGTTTTCGGCCGGATCGCTGCCGTTCGCCGCCGGTGGCCACTTCTTTCCCGCGGCCTTTCTCTCCTCCGATCGGCTTCCTCCGGCATCGGTAGACTGCACCGCCGGTACCATCGTGCTCACCGGCCTCCCCTCTTCCATTTTCGACCCTTGGCCAGGCCATCGGCCGCCGGACGGCTCATCGGGCTCCTCGGGTTCTCGGCTCCATTTTTCTTTCTCTCTCCCCGACCACTCTCTCTCTCTTCCCTTTTTTTTTGTTTCAGGTTCTTTTCTTCTTTTTTTTTTTTTTTTGTTTTATTATTTTTATTATTATTATTTTTATTTATTTTAATTATTTTACTATTCAATAAAATATATTAAAATACCCAAATCTCTACAAAAATTATTATTTAATTCTAAATTCTTTAATTTAATTTTATTTAATTTGTTTTAATCCTTTTTCGGGTATAATTTCTTCGTATTTTCGGTATATTGTCCCGGGCGACTTTTCGGTATATTTTTCGATTATTTTCGGGATTATTTTTCCGTACTAAAAATTTCGATTAATCCCGATTAATTCCAATAAATTAATATCTTGATCAATTTAACCCAAAATAATTTATTTCACTTTTATTGACCAAGATTTCTTAAATTCATATTTTTAATTAAATTTTCTTATCGAAATTATACCGACCTTCGATCTTTTGACCATTTTACCCTTACGCGTGTTCGGGATTTATTTAACCCGACTTCCTTCATACTTCCCCCATCTTTTCTTATTTAATTTCTGTATTTTAATTAAATTCGGGTCTTACAGCTGTGGGGGTAAAGCAAGTCTGTAGGCTACGTCTCCCACTCTCTCCAGGATCTCAAAAGGACCAATGAAGCGAGGACTCAACTTTCCCTTCTTCCCGAACTACATGATACCCTTGCTCAGAGATACCTTAAGAAACACGGAGTCCCCAATCTGAAACTCAAGTGGCCATCTATGCTTATCCGTATAACTCTTCTGTCTACTTTGTGCCGTCTTAAGTCTATCACAGATTATTCGAACACCTTCTGGTGCCTGTTCCACTAACTCAGGAGCCAAGATCCTCTTGTCACCCACTTCTCCCTAAGCGACTGGAGACCTACATCTTCTACCATACAAGGTCTCATAAGGCGTCATCCCGATGCTAGCATGATAGCTGTTTGTAAGCAAACTCCGCGAGAGGTAGATGATCATCCCATGAGCCCTTAAACTCCAAAACGCACGCCTTCAACATATCCTCTAAGGTCTGAATGGTCCTCTCGGACTGACCATCGATCTAAGGATGATAGGCTGTGCTCAAATTAAGCTGAGATCCCATGGCTTCTTGAAAATGAACCCAAAATCTAGAAGTGAATCGAGAATCTCTATCGGATGTAATGCTCACGGGAGCCCCATGCAACCGAGCTATCTCTCTCAAATACAACTCTGCTAAACCATTGAAAGAGTCTGTACTTTTGATGGCTAGCCAGTGGGCACTCTTAGTCAATCGGTCTACAATAACCCAGATTGCATCATGCCCCTTTCGGGTCCTTGGTAAACCCATAATGAAATCCATAGTAATGTGCTCCCATTTCCAAGTAGGCACTGGAAGAGACTTAAGTAGTCCTGCTGGTCTTTGGTGTTCGATCTTAATCTATTGACAAATCAGACACTTGGCCACAAACTTAGCTTCATCTCTTTTCATACCGATCCGCCAATACACCCTCCGTAAATCATGGTACATCTTAGTGCTTCCCGGGTGCATGGTGGACCGAGAACAATGGGACACCTTTAAGATCCTTTGCCATAGGGCATCATCGTCTGGGACACATATACGGACCCTAAATCTCATCAATCCATCCTCTCCGACCACAAAGTTTGACTGTTCATCCTATTTTGCCTGATTGACCATGTCCAATAGCTTCTGATCACCCCTCTGTCCAGTTCTGATCTGATCAAGTATACTAGGCTCAATCTGCAAACTAGCTATGAACCCAACATCTGTTGTCTCCACACTGACACTGAGCTCGGTAAACTACTCTAGCAACTACCATTCTCTAACCATCATAAAAGAAATTATCCCCTTCCTGCTTAAAGCATCTACCACTACATTTGCCTTGCCCGGGTGATATAGAATCTCGCAATCACAATCCTTAAGGAGCTCAATCCACCGTCTCTATCTCATATTTAGCTCCTTCTGATCAAATATATACTTCAAGCTCTTGTGGTCAGTAAAAATCTAAAATTTTTCTCCATACAGATAATGCCGCCATATCTTCAAAGCAAAAACAACCGCAGCTAACTCCAAGTCATGGGTGGGGTAATTCCTTTTATGGTTCTTAAGCTGTCGAGAACCATATGTAACCACTCTCCCATGCTGCATAAGTACACATGTTGTACTCAAATGAAACACTACTGCAAGTGCACAGGTCAGTTTTCGAGTATAGAGTAAATATAAGTATCGTCCCACAGGGAATTGTGTCTACCGCAAATCACTGCAATCAACAACCTTGAACTTTATTTAGAAAAAGTAATTTCTATTGGTTAAGATCCTATTTACTATTCTAACTATGAATTACGGAACAAATTAATTAAAACAATCACAATTATTACGAAAGGAAATATCAATGGTAAAATATTCCTAGAACTCAATTTCACCTAACTAGGGTTCATAGAATTCCTTTGATCAATTGTTCTTTTGATTTCAAATTGTTTATAGCCGAAACTGTTTCCTGTTTATCTCTCCCGAGTTTTAAACAGTCATACCCAAATTACCTAATCCTAACCTCCCGATACAGAATTAAATAATAGAGTTCATTAAGCGATGGTAATCCGTTTCTCTCTGCCTCATAAGAATTGTCAACCTCCCCATTCAACAATGTCCTATGTTAATCTACCCTTGTGCATATAAATAATCCCCTCTCCCGAGTGTTGGATTCCTATACTAATTCATCCAATTGGTGGCCAATCAACTAGAGTATTAAGAACAAGTAGATTAAATAAACATAATTGAAATCATCCAAACAATATCACAAAATAGTTGCAATCTGCCCAAAGTTGCCTACATCGATTCTAGGAAAAAGGAGTTTAGTTCCTAGAGATCATAATAAACATCCCATAATTCCAAAGTATTATCCCAAGAATAAACATTGATTCAAAAAGATGAAAAAGATGGAGTTTCTATGGAGCTAAATCAATCCTGAAGCCTTCTGCCGCAGCCTCCTTCGAAATTCTAATAAAAAGACTATTTATAAGGTTTCTAGGCACTAAAACACGGAAGGCCACGTGGAAAAACAGTGTCGCCCTAATGAGACTGCTTATGCTGCGACAATGGTATTGATTTCCCAGATCTGCTCTGCACTGTCCAGTTTCTTCTATTGTTGCAGCATAAGTCACGATCAGCATCCTACGACTTCACTTCTTCACAGAATCACCAGAACCAGCTCCAAAAGCTTTAACTTCTCCATATTGTTCTTTTTCCTGCACAAATGCACAAAACACATAAAACAAACCTAATATAGCAAAGAACAAATCAAATAACTAAGTAAAAAGGGCTCTAAACATATATAAATTTCAGTGCTAACAAATACCCCCAAACTTAGAAATTTGCTCGTCCTCAAGCAAACATATACTAGAAACAGAACAATTAAAGACTCTCAACCATACTCAGTTCACATAATTGTCGTACTAAATTGGGATTTTCCTCAAGAATTCACAAGGTTCTCAGCTTAAGATAAATTTCAGATTTATATTGTTCAAGTCAATCAAAGCAAACCAATCCCCTTTCACTCTTCACTTTCCACTTGTGTGTGTGTGTACAATCATTTACTCAAATTCATGCACTCAAGTGTCAATGCGAAACCTAAATAAAAATTAAACACAAGACTTCATATGCTTGAATTAACTACCACTCTCCATTAATAAAGACTCATGCATAACCAAGAATCAAAAGGACTTTTCAAAGGTTGTAACATAAGGCTCGGGTTTTAGGTGGGATAAAGGATATAATATGAAGTTTAATCCACCTAAAGCACTGTAATCACCTTTGGATTTAATTTGTTTTGAGCTCATGAATCACTACCCAGCTTTACTCATTCTCGAGTTTGATATATATTTTTTTTTTGCAGTGTCACACTCCAGAATTTGATTTTTCACTACCTGTAACTGCATATGACACTAAATTCTCATCAAAACCCGAGAACAAACCCTTGTTTGTAACGTTCAAGTTTCAAACCAATAATTTACAAACCACATTGTTTTCTTTTGAGCTCCTCCCTTAATCCAAAAATTTTGATTGATAGTGCTTTAAGTAAGGGACCAAAAGAATAGGATAATCAAACAATTCGGCCATGGCTTGTAATATGGTTATATAACAACAAAATGGAAGAATTTGGCTCAAGGGGTTTTCCAAGGGATTAATATAATTTGGTAGGCTTGAAAGGCTCAATCTCAAAACAAAAATGGCCTAGATCATTTTCCTAATCATGCATGGTCTATCAATTTCGCCTCAAGTAATAACTGATCAAGTTCTAAAGTCTTTTTAGTTTCACATATCAACACAGTAAGTGCATAAACTGAATATGATCAGTGTATAGTTTGAGTGAAAAGATTCAAGTGAAGCTTTCTATCCGCATACCAATACTTAAACAATAAAAATCATCCATTTAAACAAAATTTGATCAATTCCTTGCAAAATCCATCTTTGGCCACAATCTAGAAAACTAATCTGTAAAACTGAGTATAATTACACACAAACAATAAAAAGAGACATATAAAAAGAAATTGAAACAGGCACATAAAACATAACAAAGCATGGCAAACATAACAGCAGGCATGAAAAACATAGTAAATAACACAGAGAACAACAGAGCACAACCAATAACTCCCCCAAACTTAATATTTTCATTGTCCTCAATGAATTGGAAAAAGTAGTAAAGAGGACTTCCCTGGGGTAGTCTAACTGTCCGAATCATCCTTTGAGCCATCTTCAGCATCAGCTTCCTCCTGGGCATCTTCTTCCCTGTCATCATCAGCAGAAGTACACCATTGTGGCGGCATGGGGAATATCACCTCTCTCGCACGACCCCTCATATTTAGGTAGTCAACTAATGATTTATGGTAGGAGGTAACATATGCATAGAAAGTCTGATAGTCTCGATCATTGTTGTGCATCTCCATCTGCAACTCCTTAATCTCGTTTAGCATAGCTGCAATGGAGTCGAAAGTGGTGGAAGATGCAATAGATGGACCAGCAGAAGTTGGTGGTGGGGTAGTAGGAGGAGCAACTTCTCTCTGAGTCAGAGGTACCCGAGGATTTTAGAAAGTGATTGCAGATTTCCTAGCCAGTCGTGGTTCAAGCTCAGTCCAATATACGTCATATTTCTTGCAAAGTCCACAAACTAATGAAGGGTGAGGTAAACCCCTTCGATTTTCCCTGCGTATAAATTCTTGCATGGACCGAAAGATAATGGCTCCAAAATCAACAATCTTGCCAGTCTGAATACAGTAAAGGAGAGCAGCTCTATCGACATCAACGCTGCTTTTATGAGTTGTAGGCATGATTCGTGAGCAAATGAAATCATACCATTCGTGTAGACCATATTGAAGTCGATTGGAAGGGAATGCTATAGATTCAGCCTCTGGCCTTTTCTGTCAATGGTGTGTGGTACTGTCAGTTCATTAATGACTCGGTACAACTCATCAGCATCAGTGTGGAGAGCTGTAACATAACTGAGATATTCATCCTGTACCCCTTATGGAAGGTCCAGGTACAGATTAATGGCGTTGGCATTGTAAGGAACAAGAATACCCCTAACTTCAGACGTCGAATGGGTGCTCTCCATTGCATTGGCATAAAATTCTCGGACTACATCAAGAATGGCATCTTTAGGTTGTCCTGCTAATTTCAGCAACCTGAAATCTCTCAAAAACTCAGAATACATATCCCAACCACCAATATCAGCTCGGAAACTCCTTTCGATAATCATGTTTTTGCCCATAATTTTCTTGAAATTTTCTGCGGCTTGGCTGTTAACAAATCTAGAGGGTTCATAAGTAGTGATAACCGGCTCTTCCCTCTAGGGAGATGGGGTTGTACTATCAGTCGCTTGACTCGAACTCTCCAGGTTTCATCTTGCTCGGGTTTTGGGTGCCATTACCAATGGAAGCTCAATGTTGACAAGAATAGTGTTCAGCCACAAACTAAACCCAAAAATTTGCGTCACCACCAGAATGCCTCCAACAACAATTTACCAAACTGAGAAGAGTTTCAAAAATCCAAGTTGTAGAAACCAAAAGGAAATCCGCTGGGAAATCGAAAACGATTGAAGAAAGCAGCAGAATACCCGAAATGAAAATCACGTAAGCTCAAGTTAGACCACTTTGTGTCTTTATCACAATCGGACAAGAAAATGCTTTCTGCTTCCCCCGAGGGTTTTAGGACCACCAAGATCGTGAATCCACAAAAAGATTGTTAGCAAAACTACCAAATCAGCAGAAAACAACAGGATCAGAAGAAAGAAAAATGATGGGTATGGGGTAATCGGTGTACTTCCAAGGGAACAAGGGAAAATGCAGGACTAGAAAAAAAGAGTCTAAGTAAGTAAAAGGTTCGGCCGCCTTTTTCAAATCAATTTGGTAGGGTTCTTTGGCTTTACCAAATAGTGAGTGGGGTTGACAGGATAAGGGAATCCGTTTTCTAATAAGACATTGACATGTGGATTCCATTCACCTCACTATTGTAGACATTTGTTTCTTATTTTGACAGAATTTCATCGCATGCCCTTTCTATCTTTCTTTCTTTTTCTTACCGTTATTGACATTATTCTGCCCTCTCTTCTTCAATTGAAGAATTTAGTTTTCCAACTTAGGTACTGTTCACGTACTTCTTCACTTTTGTTCTTGAAAACCATTTTCGTTTCTTTTCTATTCTGTTTGCCTACACTGAAGCTACTAAGCCCTTACAAAAAATTTTCTTGTTCTTTCACCTGATCACGCACTCATGCATTCTTGCTTGCAGGATCATGATAATTATTCTTCCAAACTGTGCTCTTTCAGATATGCCTGAAAAATAAAATTCAAACTAATAAAATAAAAATAAAAACAAACTATTAAAATCAAAGAAAATAAAATGAGATGAAAAACTAAGAATCCTAAAAAGATAAATTGGGTTGCCTCCCAAAAGCGTTGAATTTCAAGTCTTCAGCTAGACTGCTTTCAGTCTCCTTAATTCGGTTCACCAAGGGGAATGCTATCTAATTTCTGCACTCCCTCTTCATAATAATGCTTTATACGCTGCCCATTGACCTTGAACAAGCTCCTATCTGATTTCTTCAACTCAATTGCTCCATATGGGAAAACTTGGTTTATCTCAAATGGTCCTGACCACCTTGACTTCAATTTGCCAGGAAATAATTTAAGCCTTGAATTATACAATAGAACTTGCTGTCCAAGACTGAATTCTCTTCCCATTATCATCTTGTCATGCCATCTTTTGGTCCTGTCCTTGTAGATTCTTGCATTGTTATAGGACTTATTTCTCAGCTCATCAAGCTCATTCAATTGGAGTGACCGATTTTCTCCCGCCTTGTTATAGTCAAAATTTAGCTTCTTAATGGCCCAATAAGCTCGATGCTCAAGCTCTACAGGTAGATGACATGCCTTACCAAATACCAACCTATAGGGAGACATTCCAATTGGAGTCTTATAGGCTGTCCTGTATGCCCAAAGTGCGTCATCTAACTTGTTAGCCCAGTCTTTTCTATTCAGGTGGACAGTCTTCTCTAAATCAACTTTACCTCTCGGTTTGAAATTTTAGCTTAGCCATTTGTCTGCGGATGATAACCGAGAGCTACTCTATGTCGAATTCCATATTTTGACATCAAACCATTGAAGATTTTGTTACAGAAATGAGTGCCTTCATCACTCAAAATGGCTCTTGGGGTACCGAATCTTGTCAATATATTCTTGTGCAGAAACTGAATTACCACTTTTGCATCATTTGCTGGTGTTGCTATTGCCTCAACCCACTTAGAGACATAATCAACAGCAAGGAGAATGTACAGCTTCCCAGAAGTTGGAGGAAACGGTCCCATAAAATCAATACCCCACACATCAAAGATTTCCACTTCTAGAATATTTGTCAAAGGTAATTCATGCATTCTTGAGATGTTTCCAACTCTTTGACATCTGTCACACATTTTTACAAACATGTAACTATCTTTGAACACGCTAGGCTAATAAAAACCCGATTGCAGCACCTTTGCTGCTGTACGTTCTGCACCAAAATGTCCTCCATATGCTGCAGCATGGCAGTGGCGCAAGATTTCCTGAGCTTCATCTTCCGGTACACATCGTCTTATAATCGGGTCTGGACACTTCTTAAACAGCAGAAGATCATCCCAAAAATACGAGTTGACATCATGGAAGAATTTCTTCCTCTGTTGGTAAGTTAAACCACTTGGCATTAATCCTCCTGCTAAGTAATTCACTATGTCTGCGAACCAAGGTAGATTTTCATCAATCTTCATTATTGTCTCATTAAGAAATTCCTCTTGAATAGGCTGTTCTTGCTGAATTTTAGATTGCTCCAACCTAGATAAATGATCAGCTATAACATTATCAGATCCTTTTTTATCCCTGATCTCAAAATCAAATTCTTGCAGAAGCAAGATCCATCTAATAAGTCTGGGTTTGGCATCCTTTTTTGCAAATAGATAACGAATAGTTGCATAATCTGTATAGACAATGACCTTGCTCCTAATTAAATATGGTCTGAACTTGTCAAATGCATGTACAACTGCAACCATCTCCTTCTCTGTTGTAGTGTAATTTTTCTGAGCATCATCTAAGGTCCTACTTGAATAATAGATAGCCCGAAAAATCTTGTCTCTCTTCTGTCCCAGGATAGCTCCAATTACAAAATCACTCACGTCGTCATCATTTCAAATGGTTCTGTCCAATCCGGTGTGATCATAATAGGTGCATAAATAAGCTCCTTCTTGATCTTTTCAAATGCCTGCAAGCAAAAATCATCAAAGGCAAAATCAGCATCTTTTTCCAATAAGTGACATAGAGGTTTTGAGATTTTTGAAAAGTCCCTAATAAATCTACGATAGAAGCCTGCATGTCCCAAAAAGCTCCTCACGGCTTTAACTGATTTTGGAGGAGGAACCTTTTCAATGGCAGCGACTTTAGCTCTATCCACCTCAATGCCATGAGCTGAAATTTTGTTTCCAAGGACGATCCCTTCTTACACCATAAAATGACACTTCTCCCAATTTAAGACCAGATTTGTCTCTTCACATCTCTACAAAACAAGTGCCAAATTAGATAAACATTGGTCAAAATTCCTACCAAATATCGAGAAGTCAGCCATGAAGACTTCCATTATCTCTTCAACCATGTCAGCAAAAATTGACATCATGCATCTCTAAAAGGTTGCTGGGGCGTTACACAACCCGAAAGGCATCCTTCTATATGCGAAAGTTCCATATGGGCAAGTAAATGTTGTTTTCTCTTGATTTTCTGGGGCTATCACAATCTGGTTATAGCCCGAGTAGCCATCTAAAAAGCAATAATAACTGTGTCCGGCTAGTCTATCTAGCATTTGGTCGATGAACAGAAGCGGGAAGTGGTCTTTCCTAGTAGCTTTATTCAGCTTCCTATAATCAATGCAAACTCTCCATCCCGTTACAATTCTGGTGGATATGATTTAATCGTTTGTGTCACGAACTACTGTCATTTCACCCTTTTTAGGTACAACCTGCACAGGACTCACCCAAGAACTATCAGATATAGCATATATAATACCAGCATTTAATAATTTTAAGATCTCAGCTCTAACAACTTCTTTCATTGCTGGATTTAGTCTTCTTTGTGGTTCGATAGAGGGTTTATGATTTTCCTCTAATCGAATTTTGTGCATCACAATAGAGGGACTAATTCCTTTGATGTCAGCAATAGACCATCCAATTGCCGGTTTGTGCTCTCTTAAAATTCTAAGTAACTTATCTTCCTCTGCAACCGATAAAAATGATGAAATAATTACAGGACAAGTACTATCATCACCTAAGAAAGCATACCTCAAATGACTTGGTAATTCTTTCAATTCAGTTTTGCCTTCTTTTTCTTCACTTACCTGTGACTTGTCAATCTTCTCCTTAGTTGTTATAATCATACTTTCTAATGGATTGGCTTCCAAAGTAACAACACAACTTTTAATTTCATCAGTTAGTAGTTCATCATTTAAATTAGAAACTGAATTTACCAGACATTAAGTCATAGGATCGGTTGGTGCTTCCTTTGTTTCAATTTCTCTTACACAACTCTGCACTACTTCAATCAACTTACAGGTCTCTGGCTCATCAGTAAATTTCATCACCTTATAGATGTTAAACATAACTGATTCATCATTCATCCTCAGGGTTAATTGCCCTCTCTGAACATCGATTAGTGCTCTCCCAGTGGCAAGGAATGGTCTCCCAAGTATAAGTGAAATTTCTCTGTCCTCTTCATAATTTAAGACTACAAAATCGGCAAGAAAAATTAACTTAGCAACTTTAACAAGTACATCTTCTATTATACCTCTGGGATAAGTGATTGATCTATCCGCTAGTTGAAGTGTTATGGTTGTCGGGTTTACCTCTCTAAGACCCAGGCTCCTGAAAATAGATAAAGGCATTAAATTTATGCTAGCACCTAGATCACACAATGCCTTACCCACTTTCGATCCTCCAATCTCGCATGGAATGGTAGAGCTTCCAGGGTCTTTCAATTTTTACGGTAACTTCTGTTGTAAAATTGCACTGCATTCCTCTGTCAAGTTGATAGTTTCATAATCTTCAAGTCTCCGTTTCCTTGACAGCACTTCTTTCATGAACTTTGCATAATGTGGCATCTGCTGCAGAGCATCAACAAACGGAATGTTAATATGTAATTTCTTAAATATATCAAGAAATTTCTTAAACTCAGATTCAATCTTCCTTTTATACAAAGCTTGAGGATAAGGAATAGATGGTTTTAACAAAGGAGGATTATCAGGAAAAAGTTTACTAAAAGGTTTAGAATTAACTCCCTGTTTTATTGTTTCTGATTCTGCATCCTTTGTCATAACAGGTTCAGTCTGCTTCTTCTGCACCTCAGTTATTGGTGTAGTTTCTTCTTTCTCTGCTACCTTCGATGGCTCATATTTGTTTCCACTTCTCAAAGATATGGCATTGCAGTGTTCTCTCGGATTGAGCACTGTGTCACTTGGAAACTTGCCTCTTTCATTTAAAGAATTGACAACTGCAACTAACTGTCCCAAAGTGGTCTCAATAGACTTCATCTGCGCATCAAGACTAGTATTCATCTCTGACATTTTAGCTTCCACGTTGTCTAATCACGCATCAGTTTTGCTAAATCTTGTTCTAGTTTCAACCATGAATTCCTCAAATTCGTTCCTTCTAACTCCAATATAACCTTGGGAATTCCCTTGGTTATTGAATCCTGCATTGCTGTTACTTGCTGCTGGTGGGTTTAGAACGTTTTTAGAGTTACCATAAGATAGATTCTCATGGTTTCTGAATCCTGGCTGGTAGTAGTGGTTTCTGAATCCTAGCTGGTAGTAGTTAGGAACTCGATTTCCTTGAAAACCAAAATTACGATTATTAACATAATTCACTTGCTCCAACTCTGTCCCCATCAAGTTAAGATTTGTGCTGTCCTGATGAATCATAGCTTGCGGTCCTTGTATACCCATTGAAGAAATTTGTGTTGAAATCTGCTCAAGTCTTGCTAGGATGGCTGTCTGCGTATCTAACTCATGCATACCTACTACTCTTCTAACATTAATTCTTTCACCTGGTCATTGGATGTTGTTTATAGCCATCTCCTCAATTAACTGCATAGCTTGATCAGGTGTCTTAGACCACAGTGAACCTCCTGCTGAAGCATCCACAGTAGCTCGTGTCTGCGGAGTCATGCCTCTGTAGAAAACTTGTATCTGGTTTCCTTCATCATACCCATGCTGAGGGCATCTACGCAATAACTCTTTAAATCGTTCCCATGCCTCATGTAATGGTTCTTGATCTAACTGTGTGAACTGGGCAATTTCTAACCTCATCTGCATTGTCTTTCCTGGTGGAAAGTACTTTGCTAAGAATTTTTATGCCATCACTGCCCATGTCGGAATGCTTCCTGCTGGCAGATTTTGATACCAGCTCAAGGCTTTATCCCGAAGAGAAAATGGAAACAATCTCAGTCGAATAGCATCATCAGGGGCTCCATTAATCTTAATGGTGCTGCAAATCTGCAGAAAACTTGTCAAATGTGTGTTAGGATCCTCTAAGGCTGAACCTCCAAATTGATTTTGCATAACCATATTGATCAATGCTAGCTTCAACTCAAAGTTATTACAGTTTACAGGAACCTCTCTTATAGCAGCAAAATTCTGATTCACAACTGGGGTAAAGTAATCGCGTATAGCTCGCTGCTGCTGATTTTCATCTGCCATGATTAAGTTTCTGTCTTTCTCTTCAAATATGTTCTGTTGTATTTGCCTGATGGTTCTCTCAATCTCTGGATCTAACTCTTCTTTTATGTCTGTATTTCCACTTCTGCAGGTTTTTACCACTCACCTAAAATAAAAAAATTTGTAGATAGTAAATTAAAACAAAAAATAAAAATCTAAATTAAAGTAAAAGGCTATTGGTAAACAGTGTTAACGAAAAACGAAACAACAATTCCCCGGCAACGGCTCCAGAAAACTTGTTGTGCTCAAATGAAACACTACTGCAAGTGCACAGGTCAGTTTTCGAGTATAGAATAAATATAAGTATCGTCCCACAGGGAATTGTGTCTATCGCAAATCACTACAATCAACAACCTTGAACTTTATTTAGAAAAAGTAATTCTATTGGTTAAGATCCTATTTACTATTCTAACTATTAATTACGGAACAAATTAATTAAAACAATCACAATTATTACGAAAGGAAATATCAATGGCAAAATATTCCTAGAACTCGATTTCACCTAACTAGGGTTCATACAATTCCTTTAATCAATTATTCTTTTGATTTCAAATTGTTTATAGCCGAAACTGTTTCCTATTTATCTCTCCCGAGTTTTAAACAGTCATACCCAAATTACCTAATCCTAACCTCCCGATTCAGAATTAAATAATAGAATTCATTAAGCGATGGTAATCCGTTTCTCTATAGCTCATAAGAATTGTTAACCTCCCGATTCAACAATGTCCTATGTTAATCTACCCTTGTGTATATAAATAATCCCTCTCCCGAGTGCCGGATTCCTATACTAATTCATCCAATTAGTGGCCAATCAACTAGAGTATTAAGAACAAGTAGATTAAATAAACATAATTGAAATCATCCAAACAATATCACAAAATAGTTGCAATCTGCCCAAAGTTGGCTACCTCGATTCTAGGAAAAAGGAGTTTAGTTCCTAGAGATCATAATAAACATCCCATAATTCCAAAGTATCAGCCTAAGAATAAATATTGATTCAAAAAGATGAAAAAGATGGAGTTTTTATGGAGCTAAATCAATCCTGAAGCCTTCTGCCGCAGCCTTCTTCGAAATTCTGATAAAAAGACTATTTATAAGGTTTCCAGGCACTAAAACGCGGAAGGCCACGTGGAAAAACAGTGTCGCCCTAATCAGACTGCTTATGCTGCGACAATGGTATTGATTTCCCAGATCTGCTTTGCACTATCCAGTTTCTTCTATTGTTGTAGCATAAGTCACGATCAGTATCCTGCGACTTCACTTCTTCACAGAATCACCAGAACCAGCTCCAAAAGCTTTAACTTCTCCATATTGTTCTTTTTCCTGCACAAATGCACAAAACACATAAAACATACCTAATATAGTAAAGAACAAATCAAATAACTAAGTAAAAAGGGTTCTAAACATATATAAATTTCAGTGCTAACAACACACCCCAAGCCCTGATATGATGCATCACTGTACACTGCATAACCTCCAGACCCACTAGGAATCGTTAAGACTGGGGCGGTAGTCAACCTCTTCTTGAGTTCTTCAAAACTCTACTCACACTGATTAGTCCACTCGAATGGAACATCCTTGCGTATCAGCTTAGTCAGTGGAGCGGTAATCTTGGAGAAACCTTCTACAAACCTCCTGTAGTATCCAGCTACTCCCAGAAAACTCTAGATTTCTGTAATAGTTTTCAGCCTCAACCTTAGACAGATCCACTGACACCCGTCCTTAGAAATAACATGGCCCATAAATGTTATTTGCTCCAACCAAAACTCACACTTATCCAACTTCCTATACAACTGCTTCTCTCTGAGAGTTTAGAGCACTACTCTCAAATGCTGCCCATACTCCTCTCATGACTTTGAGTAGATCAAAATATCATCGATGAAAACTATAAAGAACCGATCTAGATACTCCCAGAACACCTTATTTATCAGGCTCATGAATGCAGCTGGGGCATTAGTTAGACCAAAGGGCATCACGCGGAACTCATAGTGGCCATATCTCGTTCTGAAGGTCGTCTTCGAAATATCTTCCTTCCTAATCATCAATTAGTGATAGCCCGATCTCAGGTCAATCTTCGAGAACACCGTAGCCCCTTTTAGCTGGTCAAATAGATCATCTATTCTGGGTAAGGGATACTTGTTCTTAATTGTGGCTTTGGTCAGCAGCCTGTAGTCTATACATAACCTAAGACTACCATCCTTCTTCCGCACAAATAATACCGAAGCTCCCCACGGGGATACACTTGGCCTAATGAACCCTTTGTCTAGCAAGTCTTGCAACTACTTTTTTAGTTCCTCAAGTTCAACAAAGGCCATCTGGTAAGGAGACTTTGAGATTGGCTGAGTCTCTGGTGCCAAATCTATCGCGAATTCTAACTCTCTCTCCGGTGGTAGTCCCTGTAGTTCATCAGGAAACACATCCGAGAACTCACTTACCACTGGCATGTCCTGAATACTTGGACATTCCCGACTAGTATCGAGGATGAATGCAACATAACTTTCACATTAACACATTCATCAAAATTTTCATCAAAGTCAATGTCATAAAATTTATTCCTTAACTACAAAGCATACATCAAACTTGCTAGGTAAGGAGAAGGTTACAATCTTAGAGTAGCAGTCTAAACTTACACGGTTGGTGGCTAGCCAATCCATACCTAAAATTACATTAAAGCCATACATGCTCAACCAGATTAGATCTGCTAATATGATCCTATCTCCTACCTTGATTTCATAATTCCTACACACCACATCAGTCTTTTGTGATTTATACATGGGTGTACTAACGTGCAACGTAAAATCTAAAGATTCAGGTTTAACATGCAATTTACGTGTGAAATGAGGTGATATGAAAGAGTGGGTGGAACCTGAATCAAACAATACTTGTGCCTCATGATTGCAAATTAAAAGCTTACCCTGAATGGTCTCAGTGGAGGTATCAGCAGTCTCTCTATCCAAGGTAAAGACCCTCTCATGAGTGACAGGCTTCTTGCCCTTCTCTGCTGCTGTAGCCCGTCTCTGTGGGACTTGTCTCTGGGGAGCTTGCCTCTCAGGTTGTCGTGATAGCTCTGGGGGCTGTGGAAACTTATTCAATGGGTAATCTTTAATTAGGTGTCCCCTATGTCTACACCTAAAACAGCTCCCCGAGGACCAGTGACACACACCACTATGGAAATTACCATAACTAGTGCACAATCTCTCGTACTGCTAGAAGCCTCTAGTAGTCTGTGGGTAGATATAGGAGCTGTGGGCCTATCAATCCTAGCCCGAGACTCATCTGTCCTCTGTCTCTTAGGTTGGCCCCTCTGAAAGTCTTGTCTCATAAACTCCATTCGCTTACTCTTATCCCTGGTCTTTCCTTTAAAACCATACTCCGTCTGGGTGACATTAAGGCCCCTCTTGACCATCTGTGCTCTACCTAGGGCATCTTGAAATTTTGTAATCCATAGCCCCAAAAGACGATTTCTGATAGCTGGCCTTAACCCTGCTAGGAACCTCTCAGTCTGACGCTCTTCATTTTGGAACGTCTCTGGATCATACCTCATCAGCATGGTGAACTTACTTTCGTACTCATCCACGGTCATACTGCCCTGTACCAAATTCAGAAAGTCTATCCTCAACTTCTGCTGGGCACCTAGTGGAACATACTGCTTCCTAAAGGCTGTGGATAAAGCATCCCAACTAATCACCGGATGCTGAGCAGTCAAAAAGACCTTGGTGGATCCCCACCAATACTCTGCTTGGCCCTACAGCATGTAAGTGGCCATAGAGACCTTCTCAAAATCAAAACACCCAAGAAAATCAAAGATCTTCCCAAGACTCACCAGCCACTCTTCAGCCTCTACTGGATTCTTAATTCCCTTAAATGCTTGAGGCCTCATCTTCAGGAAATCTCTCATCCTACCGACATCCCTCTCCTCCCTCCGGGCCTGTACAGGAGGCTGAGGCACCATAGGTACTGGAGGAACTTGTGGAGGAGGAGGAGGTGGTGCTTGTGGAGGAGTCGGCACCGGAGTAGGAATTGGTGTCGTGCCAGCAGAGTCAGAAACATTTGCTCCTAGGTGTTAGGCAACCATGACAGCTATCGACTCCAAACCTTGCTTGAGGCGCTACTCCAATCGCTGCTCGAACTGAGACATACGAGTACCAGGACTCTCCGGCTCCGGTAGCGGAGGTGGAGGTTGTTAAGCCTGCTCTGAGGACGTCCACGTCTTCAACTCATCATGCAGTGATCTAATACTTGGCATAATTCCAAAGATCAAGTCTTAATTCCAATAGGTATACATTACCTACAACCAAACAAGTGCAGACAATTGGGATGTAATTAAATCATTATTTTTGACATTGGCAGTATTAGACAACCTTCGCTCTGATACCACTTAAACTGTAACGACCTTTAAAATTCAGGGGAAATTTTTTTTTTGAACTTAATTTACCCACTTATTCCCTTATCCACTTAGGTTGCATTCCTGTGCAGTGTCAAAACACTTTTCCTAATTCTTTATCCGTAATTTTATTTAATTTCCATACTTTGACCTATATGGTCGATAAAAATTTCGACAGCATAATGGCTTCTATATAAGCCTACCCACCTGTAAGGCAATTATTTTCGACAATCCTAGATATCCACAACTACCAAGCATGATTTCCAACAATCCTAGATATCCACAACTACCAAGCATACTTTCCAAATCTACATTTACAACTCAATACATCTATTTCGATTTAATACTAGTCATCTCAAAATATAATCCCAAATTAATATTGTTTACATCATTTCCTTACAAAATTACATCCCAACAAAATGTTTCAATATATGTCTGTGCATACAAATATGTCTGGTAAAGGAATGTAATTGTATACCTTAGCCGCGTGTACAAAAAGTAGCCTAGGGTAGCTCTTTCCCACAGCCTACGTCATGTACGCGGCAGGTAGCACCCACGGATCACTGCAAATAGTCTGAGAGGTAGAAATGTGAGCTTTTTGGGAAAAGCCCAGTAAGAAAATGTATTTAAAACGGTCATAGTAATTCAAATATGTAGAAAACATAATAGTATGTATGATGATTACTTTCTGAAACTAATATAAAGGACATTCAAAGATTAAGAAAAATTGAAAACATCAAGATTCAAAACGTAATTCTTTAAGTATGTGAACTTAACAGATATTACGTAAACTTTTCGTACATTCAGAATTTCAAAACAGGAATACATGTCAAATCACATACCATAAAATCAGATTCTGAAAACAGAGTTTAATTTTCAAATAGAGACTAAATCGGCCCATATAATTATCATGCGGCAAATAACCAAGTCATCCTCTGTAGAGAGAATTCAAAACCTATGGCCATGGTAAGGCTGTAGACGGTATCAAGGTCGTACAACGTTCAGAACCCGAAGATGAAATTCAGACGCCTCAAGGGCGAAGTTCAGGCACCACAAGGGCGAAGTTCAGGTGCCACACGGGCGAGTTCAGACGCCACACAGGCGAGTTCAGATGCCACACAGGCGAGTTTAGATGCCACACAAGCGAGTTGACATGCGTAAGCATACAACATAAATAGCCCTTAGTCTCAAAACATACTATAGTTTTCATATGCGAAAACATCGAAATAAAATCATCTTATTCGAAAGATCATTTCAGAAGACATGCTCTTATTTAGAAGTCAAATTCAAAAATATGCAATTATTCAAAAACACAAATACAGAGAGCATATTCTTGATCAGAAATATAAATTTAGAAACATGCATGAAAATCATACTTCATGTCTTTGTAAGCTTTCCTTAATCATGGTTCAGAAAGTAACTATTTTCGTTTTAAATTATATCCCGTTACCTCGATCTATTAAAATTCTCGAATTCGAGTGGTGACACCTCCTAGTACCTCCTTTAATTCCTTCTACGATCACCTACATCGAAATCGTTCACTTAGCATCCTATTCATGCAAATCATTTGAATTGCATTAAAATCGTAACTTATTCATTACTACTTCGTGGTACGTATAATTGTACATACTTAGGCCAACACGCACGTTTATATATTTTCTTTACTATTTATATATTTTGTACATACAAATATTAACATATACCTTTATTATATACATCTACATGTATATACACATAAATATATATATATATATACACTCCTATATATATATATTTATTTGTTTTCCATTTTTCCTTATCACATGTATATATTCTTTGTATGTACATATACTAACATACACATTTATCTTATACACCCATTTGTATATTCACCCAAGTATATACACATTTTTTGTATACTCTTATATGTATATACACCTAAGTATATACACATATTTATTTTATCATTAGCTTTCCTTATTCATTATCAAATATATATACATATATATATATTGTCTATTATTCATCTTTCCCATTTTTATTTTTATTTCACATCTAATTTAAAATCTACAATATCATGTTTATAGCCCATCATGCATATCTATACATGTATATCAAATGTACATATATAAATCTACCTTTCCTCTTCAAATTTCCAGCTTTCTTTTCTTCTTCTTTTTTTTTTTTTTGCGTGTGTCGTCCCCTACTTCACTGCTTCACGGTTTCTCCCTCAATTCAGCTTCAATTTCCTTTCTCCCTCAACTCTCGGTCTGCCTCAATCCAGTTTCGATTCCCTTTCTCCCTCAGCTTTCGGTTCCTAGCTTCAATTCTCCTGGTTCTGTTTCCCCTGCAGCCTCTCGATTTCCAACCTTCTCCCTTCGGTCTCCCTTTTTTCTCCCCTGCCTCTCGGTTCCAGCCTTTCTTTTCCAATCAGCTCCCCTGCTCCAGATTTGCTTTTTGGTTCTGCTTCCTTCCAGCCACAGTCTTCTTCTTCCTCTCCGATTGGCCAGCCTTCCTTCCCCTTTCCTTTCTTTCTCCTCCTTTCCTTTCTCTTTTCTCTTTCCTTTCCTTTCTCTTTTCTCACCTGGCCGACAGCCTTCCTTCTCTTCTTTTCTTCTTTCCCTTCCTTTCTTTTCCCCCTCTCCCAACCGATCAACCTTTCTCCTCTCCCCCATTTCCTTCTTCTTCCTCTTCTCTTTCCCTTTCCTTTTTTCCTTTCTCGCTCCCCACTCCTCTCTGTTTTTTTTTTCAATTCGAAAGTAGCAGACGGAATTGGATTTTCTAAGCCAATTATGTACATGCTATATATATATATATATATTATTTTAATATATATATTATATTAATATATATTAGTTGTTTATTATTTTTTTGTATTATTATTTTTGTTTGTTGTTTTGTTTGATTATTTGTTGTTTCCCATTTCATTTTTTTTTTTGGTTTTGTGTTCATCTATAAATTCTTATATATTGTATGTTATACATTACAATATATATATATATATATATTCGTTATATATATATATATGTATATATATATATATATGTATATATATATATATATATGTATATATATATATATATATCATTATTTGTCCATTTAAATTTGTCATGAAATATTCTTGATATTTCATCATTCCTCAAAAATCCCGATATAAGTTTTTACATCAAATTTATTTTCGATCCCTCCATGCTTGCATTTGCTTCATCACTTCTTGTAGCTTTGGTTTTCCCTGTCATTCACGGACTTCTCGGTTCCTATAGTCCTCGAGCCCTACAACAAATATTCACATTTCCGTTAAAATATATTATTCCCATTTTTCTATACTCTAATTAAATGTAGGAAATTTGTGGGGTTTACATTATAATTGTTGATTTTAAATCGAAATTTCTTGGTTTTACTCACCATAGCCTACTTATTGGCATTTTTAACAGAGAGAAAAAGGCTAGTCAACCTATTCTGAATTGTTTTATAAAACGAATTGAATTTATAAGCGATTTAAAGGAAATGATTTGCTTATAAAATTATTTTGATGATATAGCTTGAGAGCGTACTGACTATGTGTCGTACGGTCCGACTCGCACTAATTTTGAGACAAAGGAGTTGGTGAGATCATGCTGCATTTTTGTCTGTATCTGTATCTGTTTCTGTGGTCCACGAGTACAATGCACCGTGTTTCTAATTCTGTTTTTGGTTTTCGGACATTCTGATCTATGAGTTGTTTGGGTAGCTGACCACTCCCACAACAATTGACATCCTGGCACACCTGACCCATGAATTGTCCGAAGTCACCGACATTAGCTAATATTCATTTCTGATAACTGATATAGCAAGTATGCCTTGTCTCGTCTATTTGAAATATTTTTTGAATTTGTCTGCTTGAATTGAGATATCTGAAAAAAATCTGTTTGTTTTTGCTACTGAAAAACTTTGAACTTTCTGGATTTACAATAGTAGCTAAATTTATTATCGATACATGTTCTGTTTCTAAAAATCTATTCTTGGTATTTGTGCTTTTGTCGATACTAAATATGTTTTTCGAATTCTGACTTTGGTATATGAGAAATTACCAAATCCTCTGTATAATTTGTGAAAATATTCTGGATTTGGCAAATATAAAAATATATATTTTTGTAGGTAGTGTATTTATCTACCTGCTATGGGGTTTTTCTTACTGAGCATGTTGAGCTCACCCCCTTACTTTCCTCCACAGAGCCCGACTGTAGTTTGGATCATTTTCGATAATAAGACATTTCGCACAGTTATGATTTCGTGGAGCACATTGCTGCATCGAAGATATACCCAGGTTTAAAGAAGTACTACTGTATCTAAAATTTTGTAAGTACTGTAATGTAGATGAGATGTGCTTGGGAAAATGTGAACATATTTTGTTTAAATTGTCACTAGGAAATAAAATTAATCAGACTGATTTATTGATTTTGATCTAATATCGACTTGTAGCCCAACCGAAATGTCTGTAAATTCGGGTCGTTACATTTATACTACTCATGGGATAATTGTAGACTTAATACATTTAATTAGAAACATGCACCTACATCAACTAAATTCATAAACAAGTTCATATATAACTAAGTTCATGAATAACTAGGTGCATTAATACCCATACATGTACTAATAATTTGGATAAGTTCAAGTTTAATATTCAACAAGCATTGTGAGTGTTGTTTATTCATAGTCAGAACTACTTCAGAAAGAAGTATTTTTGGTAGAATTGGTACACTCTATTTTCAAATAAAAAGAATCTATGTCGCATCTCAAGGCAATTTATTTCCTTAGGCCTACACCAGAAAATATTCAGCATATGCGGTGTCAGCTATCCAATCTTAGGTTTGGAGAGTATCACTTGTGTAAGTTCTTTTTATCTTTCAAAATTTGATTTTACAGTGAAAATATGCAAATTAGTTTATTATATAGTCTTAGATGTTTTACTTGTAGTCCTTTTTTTTCATAGTGGTTTTTTGCAGTTTTCTCAAACATGTTGAAGGATACACATATTCATCTTTTAGCTGATTCAGATGAACATGAAATTGTCTAACAAGTCCAGGTAAATCTAGTGTGGTGCTGCTATTTTTCTCGACTGGAAGTTATGTATGGTTTGCATTTCTTTATCTGGTTCTTTGTTTAATAATAGAAGTGGTCAACACTATCGAATATAGAATTTATCTGTAGTTAGATAAACTATCATATAAGAAACTTGCTAGAAGATGCAGAAAGATAGCCATTTCTTATGCATAAGTGAGATCACTGGATGCTAAAAGCGTAAGTTGAGCTCTTGAGAGCACATTGCTTAATTGAAAAATCTTTTAAGGTCTGTGACCACCCCATCGAGGGCTCTGCTTTTCCAATATTAGTTGTGTGACAATGCAACTCTGCAACATAATGAGGAGGTCATTCTAGTAATGGTATGATCTAAGAATCAATGAGGAATATTTTCTTGATGACTATAATGATGAATTTCCAAAATTTTGAAGGGTTAATTTCAGCGTTGTTATGCTGGCTTGAATATGTTATATGTTTTTAGTCCAATTCACCTCCTTGTATGAGACAATATGAATTTTCCTTAATAGCATAGACTTGTTCATGCTCTTTCTGCTGCATATAATAACATTTTAAGAGTATTTCAAAAATGCACTATACTTTTAAACCAGAATTTGAAAGCTTACTTTTGGACTCGAATATGGTTGTCATCTTGATTTTGCAGGAGTCTTATGCAGACTTCATTACAGTGGATCCTTACCACTTTACTTTAAACATGCCCTCAAATCACCATTATATAGTCCTTATGGTTATGGATCCTTCTAGTTTGCAGCGCTTGGAATTGGTGTAGTTTTCTTGGCATTAAAACGAAGTCTAATTATTAGATATTCAAGGACCTCTAATATTACAAAAAGGATTGTGCATGAAACAATGATAAGTAAAACTCACTACTACAACTAACATTTATGCCACCTGCTAGCCAGAGTTTCTCTGATAAAAACTGTTTTTGGTTTTGCGTAATTAATTGTGTCATGACTCCTTAAATATATGTATATGTACATATTTTAGAATAGTTTTAAAGTTGTCATGGATAAGAACATTTAAGTTTGTTCCATAAATTCATCAGTCATAAAAAGTAACTGATATTCTTCTTCTTATTTGTTGTTGTGTTTTGGGATATGACAGAAACTAATGTACCAGTAAGAAAATGGTCTTTTTGACTTCCGACAGATGGAAGTGTCTCTGTTGTTGTTGGTAATTGATAGAAGGGATGATCCTGTGACTCCATTACTGAACCAATTGACCTACCAGGTATATGTTCTGTCTCTTATATCAACCGTTCTTAAAGGTTAAGCATTCCTCTTGTTACTTTCACATGGGTAGGAACATCACATTTACTGAATTAAATTTTCTAGGCGATAGTCAATGAAATAATAGGTATTTAGGATAACAAAGTGGATTTAAGAATCATTGTCAAATTTCCCAAAGATCAAAAGGTTGATTGCATCTTCCCCTAAGCTAGACGCATTTGTTTTAATATATTGTTGTGGTTTATCTTAGTGGTATCATGCTTTCAAGAAGTCTGTTAGTAGTTGAAGAAAGTTGTCATGGCATTTCTACTGTAACTTTTTACATGTTCTACCATTACCAGTCCTATTACATCAAGTGTTAGGTAGTTTTTTGACAAGTTAAGGCAATGATAATCCATTTTGTTAGGCAAAGATGTAAGGTAGTTGTTAAGAGTTGTTAACTTAACCTCTATGTGATGTGTGTATAAAGTGATGAACAATGCATCCAAAAACTAATTTTTTTCCAGAAAATCTTCAACTCCTTCATTTTCTCTCATGTTCTTCTTTGTTTCATATCCTTCAATTAACATCAGAGCAGTTCATGGTGTTAGAGGGCCTGAAAGTCATTAAGACTTGAGTGAAAAAAAAAAGGAAAAAAAAAAAACAGCATACATAACCAACAAAACTTCTGTCAATCAAAGATGGCCTTAAGCAGTTGCAGCTTACCTTCACCACCTATTTTCTCTGGTGAAAACTACCAGATATGGTATGTTAAAATGAAGACCTATTTATGTGGCTTTGATCTATGGGATGTGGTTGAGAATGAGAAAAAACCACCTCATTTACCAGCTAACCCAACTGTAAATCAATTGAAGAATTACAGTGAAGAGAAAGCTAAGAGGTACAAAGCAAAGAGCTGCATTGAATTATCAGTTTCTGATGAAATTTTCATCAGAATCATGACTTGTGAGACAACAAAACAAGCTTGGGGCATGCTCAAGGAAAAATTTATGGGCAGTGACAAGACAAGACAGATGCAAGTACTCAACTTCAAAAAGGAATAAGAAGTTTTGAAGATGAAAGTGTCTGAAACTCTAAAAGAGTATAATGACAGACTAATGAAGATTATAAACAAGCTTAGGCTTCTTAGATAGGAGATGACAGATAAAAGAGTTGTAGAAAAAGTTCTTGTCAATTTACTAGAGAGGTTTAAATCCAAAATCTCTTCACTTGAAGACTCTAAAGACTTGACTAAGATATCTTTGGCAGAATTGATGAATGCTCTACAAGCACAAGAGCAAAGAATAGCTATCAGGCAAGAGGATTCAACTGAAGGTGCATTTGCTACCAAAGAAAAAGGCAAAATGCAATATGAGGGCAAGAGTAAAAAATCTAGAGACAAAAGAAACAAAAATACAGGAAGTGGTAGGAAAAAAAGGTAAATTTCCACTATGTTCTGTAAGACCCGAATTTAATTAAAATACGAAATGAATGAGTATTCGTCAAGGGAAGTCGGGTTAAATTAATCCCGAACACGTGTAGGGGCAAAATGGTCAAAAGATCGAAAGTCGGTATAATTTCGATAAGAAAATTTAATTAAAAATATGGATTTGAGAAATTTTGGTCAATAAGGATGAAATAAATTTATTTTGGGGTAAATTGATCAAGATATTAATTTATGAGAATTAATCGGGATTTTTAGTTCGAAAAAATAATCTCGAAAATAATCGAAAAATATACCGAAAAATCATTCGGGACAATATCCCGAAAATACGGAGAAATTATACCCAAAAAATGGTTAAAATATAATAAATAAATTAAATAAAATTAAATAAATGAATTTAGAATTAAATAATAATTTTAAGGATATTTTAAGGGATATTTGGGTATTTTTAATGTATTTTAATGATTAAAATAATAATAAAAATAATTAATAAAATAAATGAAAAAAAAGAAGAAAAAAAAAGGAAATCTGAAAACGGGTCGGGGAGAGAGAAAAGAAGCAGAGACGAAAACGAAGTCGAACCGAGGATTGCCGGCGAGCCACCACCGGCGACCCCTGTCCCAGGCCGCCTACCGGGAAAGGAAGCCCCTCACCCCGCGATCTTACTACCACTGGAGACGCCCGCCAAGGACACCGAAATTCGCCGAAAAACGGAGGAGAAGGCTGCGGGAAAGAAATGGCCACCGGCGGCGAACGGCGGCGATTCGGGCGGAACCGAGGCCAGATTCTGAAAGCCCAGGCGACGGCGGTTCTTTTGAGATCGGTATCAGCCGACGAAACGACGGGAATCGCCGGCGACGACCAAGGGAAGAAAATGGGTTTCGACGGCAGAAAAGAGAATGGCCGGACCGACGACCTTCCGGCTACCTCGACCGAAGCTGAGGCCAGATTCGAGCTGCGGACGACCTTGCGGAGCCACTGCCGGTGGAAGCCGGCGGAGAACCGACCTGCAAGGTGGTGAACCGGCCGAACCGGAGTGAACCAGGGTGAACCGGCGGGTCTGAACCGGTCCGAACCGGACTGAACCGGTTCAGCCAAAAAGAGAGGAAAAAAGGGAGAAAAAGGGAAAAAGAAAAAGAGGAAAAATCGAGAAAAAATTTCAGTGATGCAATCGAGCTTCGGGTAAGTCAGTAAGCGGTCGAAATTGATCGATTTAAATTTGGGAATAATTTATTTAATTATTATTCGACTGGAAATTTAACCGAAAATTCATGAAATTGTGTAGCTCGATAATTGGCATCCAACGAGAGCTCGAGATAGCCTCGATTTGTGTACTAGCATGGAATCTCGGGTAAGTGACCCTTATTTACAACAATTTACATCGTTATACGTGATATAAATTTAAATTCCGAATAAATTGAATTAAATTATGGAAATTTAGATAAATTGTAGTAAATAATAAATTTAGCTATTCGAGAGTTAGAACGAGGCCCAATAAATTGTTGGTGGGCCCAGTGAGCCCAATAGGCCTCGATAAAGTGAAAATTAAGTGAAAAACGGGCTTAAGGCCGATTAAGGCCCATTAAGGTGCAATCGGGCCCAATAGGGGTAAACGGGCCCAATGATTTAAATTAAGCCCAGAAAATAGGAAATACAATTAAATTGTATGTTATCTGACTGAGGAATATTGATACGTAATTTCGGGCATTGGATTGAGAGCAGATCGGACTGCGCGACGTGACATCAGTGGAAAGGTCAGACTCGATAGGAAAATAAGGTGAGGGAATTCTACGGACTACTAGAGGTAAACTTTATGCAATTTCAAGTTCATATGCAGTCTTTAAAAATTATCTGAAGGGTCTAGAGGTCAAATAATAATTTTAGTGCCCCGAATGGGCAAATTACCAAAATACCCTTGTTAAGGGTAAAATTTATAAATTTAAGAAAAATTGGGAGGAGCAAGAACAAGAGGTTCCTGCTCATTCTGGAGGTGTTTTGATGCATGCATGAGTAGGCTGGCTAACCTTGAAAGAAAATGCACAGCATTGCATGCTTTCAACGATGAAATTATTTTGAAAACTGTTTTGAGGAAACAGAGCCGCCTACGTGTTTTTATTGATATGTGACGTGCTAGAGCTCAGCTCGCACGATATTTGATTTGTGTGATGCATGCATTAGTGCTGGAGTGAGAGGTCGCACTAGAGTTTTACATGCATAGGTGCTAGAGTATAACTAGCACCAAATTTCACATGCTTGTTCGTGACACGGTGCTAGAGTCTAACTCGCACCAGATTTTACATGATTTTCATGACAGGGTGCTGGAGTTTAACTCACACCAGATTTTATAAGATTTTCATGTGATTTATATATAGAGTACTAGAGCCTAGCTCGCACTAGTTTTACTGGATTTGTGGAGTAGCGCTGTCTGCCCTTGGAGTCAGCCAAAAGGCCCAACAGGCTCAAAAGACCTCTTAAGTAAGGTGAGAGTGAGGGATGAGGTTGGCGGCCTTGTGGTGATGTAAAGCGGGCTCTGCCGATTTTACTTGATTTGATGAGAGTGCTGAGTATCGCTCGCACTGATTTTATGAGAACATGCGATGAGCCGTGCTTGGAGCATCGGGTAGACTGTGTGTCACTGATTTAATAAGCTCGCACGTGCGTTTTGAGACATGGCATGAGTATTGAGAAACAAAACCTCTCTGTGGGAAGCAGGCCATTTGGGCTGGAGTACCTAGAGTGATATGGGTCCATGGAGTACGATGTACCGTGCAAGTAGCATGGGTACGATGTACCGTGGGGTATCTTCAGATACGGTATCTTTGTGATACGGGGTATCTTCGGATATGGTATCTTTGTGATACGGGGTATCTTCGGATACGGCATCTTCGGATGCGTGGGATCGGATAAGACTGACGGGTTGGATTCACCCACCTCCCGGGCGGTTCCCGATCAAGGTGAGACCTCACACACTAGGATCCGTGTAGCTAGAGGGACTCACGAGGACACACATGGCCATAGTCCTAGTTATTGTCGATATACAGATGTTGCCTAGTCTCGCATGTCGACGATTTTGATGAGATCAAACCGGGTTTTAAATTAAATGTGCATGATGGTTATTTCCATGCTTCTTAAACCCATATGTGATGTAAACGGATTTTCATGATTTCGTGTGAGTCAGGATCACTCGAAGGAGGGGTCGAGTCCTGACTTTACTGTGAAATTTTAAACGAGAAAGATATGATTTTGAATATAATTGCATGTTGAATTTTCCGTGCAAATGTGATTTACATAACATCATAACTCATATCATCTGTTTTAAAATGTGTGGAGAAAGGGTGGTTTATGCATGGCACTACGTTCATGTAGGTAGTATGGTTACCTACTTATTCGTAGGATTGCCTTACTGAGCTTGATGTGCTCACCCCTTTCATTTTCTCCCACAGATAATCTCCAGTAGACGTTGAGACGACTCAGTACTGCATTCCGGATATCCGCTGCTACCCATCAACATAAGGTATATACACTTGTACATATTGTATCTACATAAGCATATCACAGTAACATGTTTGTAAGTAACTTTAGGGGATGTATAAATAATGTAAACAATTATAAATGACTGGAGAAGAAATAAGTTAGATGGTAATTGAATGGTGGGACTGGCATTGACGCACAGCCCAATTATTAGTGGAGTGTGGTCACGATTCGAGGACAGGTAAGAATTTAAGTAAATAAACAAAACGCGAAAAATTAACTCTGATTTTTAGGTAGTTTGGGTCGTGACATGTATGGTATCAAAGCCGAAATTGGTCTGATGTGTGTCAGTGTCAGTAATTAGGAATTACATCCCCGTGTTACTGTGCTCGGTTAGATACAATAGTGTATCGAGATGGGTTTTGACTAAGAAATGGTTGAGAATGCAAGAATGCCTAATATGAGTCGCGTTAGATGAGATAGTGCACGAGGCAGAGGTCGTAGAGGTAGACCTGTGAGAATCAGGATGAGATTGAAATAGAGGTTAATGTTGAGCATGCCTCTCAGAGTCCGACAGAGTGATCGGATAGTATTGAGACACGCTTCGCGAGATTGGAGCGGAGTGTGGAGATTATTGTGAGGAGCTAATTGCTCAGACTATGTATGAGATATGAGGGCACAGCGGAGCATTGGTGGAAACCTGCTCGACCCATCTTAAGTGTTAAACATCCAGAGCTGACGTGAGAAATGTTTATGGATGTATTCCGGTGATAGGATATCCCGGACATGATTTAAAGGAAATTATGGATAAAAGTCCTTACTCTGACCCAGAGGATTTGATTTATTGATGAGTATAATTTATGAGTATGAAACTCGATTATATTCTTGGGCAGATATTACCTCGACTCTATGAACAGTGACAGTCAAGATGTCTAAAAGTTCATGAAATGGCTCAACTTTTCAATTAGAGTCTGATTGGCCCGTGAAATATTACTTATACTGAGGCAGTGCGTAGATTTACAGTTGGGTAAATAAGAACATGAATTGCACGCCTCTGAGATTAAGAAAGGTAGTGAGGGCCGAAATAGAGACAGAAAAGAGAATCGAGAAATGACAAAGATGTTAAAATGGGAAAATGGTAATTGGTAAAAGATTTAATTTGACGAGTCATGGAGTAAGATAATTGGTAAGGCCCCAGTGCATCCAATTTTGGCACTTTTGAGGGGCATTGTGATTGGAGGACCCCGACCTGCTACGAAACAGTGTAGCAGTGTAAGCACTGTAAGCAGTGTGAGATGTGTGGTGGATACCACAGAAGGAGGGTCTATACCTACACTGTATTGATGAAAATGGTCGTTAAGTGTGGTAAGACGGACCATTGATTTTGATTGCATAGAGTTGGGCGAGATCGCCCCACAGAAAAGTAAAGAGACAAAAAAATACTTCGTTGGTATGACTGCAACGAAAAGGGAGGCCATAGCCGAAAAGAAAAAGGAAAGTAGGCTATTGGACGAAGGCGAGAGGATGTCTTGGACCAGGACACTATTGATGTTTCATGGATATGGTGTAAGATACCACACTTGTTATGAATAATGAAGTACATATGTTCATTGATCCTGGTGCCACACATTTATTCATACCGCCTTCATTCGCATATAAGTGAGTAAAAGGCATGAATGCCTACATCATTGGGCACAATACTCATAATGAGTACCCCAATAGAGGAGGATTAATTAACGGAATATGGATATAGAGATTTTAAGTTGAAAACAGGGGTGAAAATATCACTGAAAAGTATACTGTAAGTGCTGACAAGTGATAAAAAGGGGTGCAACAGTTGAAATTAAAGGAGTAAAGGATTGTACTCACGGAATGAATAATGAAAGAGATTTGTCATGAGGGATATACGAAAGGAGATAATCTTTAAGATAAGATAGATCCTAAATACAAGATGTATTGGAGTAAGAGACATATTCTAGGTAAGGAATACCCTTAATATGCGAAGTCATTAGGATTAAAGCAATTAGTAGCGAATACAAATTGTAACCACATGGACTGGTATATAAAGTATATGTGGTTAAGTCTGAAGGTTAATAAAGGTATTTCAAAATACCTCCCCGCCTGAAGACTTGACAGCGTCTAAAAGTATATATATAACCTATAACGTGAAATCGATCGTCGTAATAAATACCTTTAGCATTAGGATACCTTTACTAAGACATAAGAATATTAAAATTCGACAAATCATAAAAGTTAACATAGTAAAATTTAATAAGAGCCGTTAAGATAAGAAAAGGAAATGACGCAGGTTAGTACCTGAAAACGTAAGCGATTTTGAAGGATCTTATACGCTTATGCGTAAATAAGTCAAGGATTGGACCGATTTGTAATCATCATTATCGATGATATGTTGGGTGTAGTTAAAGTCTAGGGCAAATTATAAGCAACAATTGGGAAATTGCTTTTACAAATGGGTTGTTGCGAGTTCTCAATATGGTCTACTTGGTTGACGCGTTTAACTAAGAAAACGTGGTCTTGAATGAGAGAGGATAAATAAGATGATAGATGTGACATGAATTTCGATGTAGTGAAGTATGAATTGACCACCGTGATTAATTTCACCATACCCAACAGCTCAAGAGGTTCTCAGTGAGTATGGATACCTCAAAATTATGAATGAGCTATGTATTGATGTATAATGGGAAGATAGTCAATTTTGGAGTCAGACAACTCCTTGATTACGAAATAAACTATCTAACCCATGATTTAAAGTTGGCAGCGATAGTATTTGTACTGAGTAGATGGCACTACTAGGTACACGATGAGGAATTGTGGATATGCACTAATCATAAAGCCTCAAGTATCTGTTTTCACAGAAAGAGGCGAATATGAGAATACATAGTGGGTTAGAGCTTCTGAGAGATTTTGATTGTGAAAATTGTACCACCCAGGAAAGGCTGATGCTTTGAGCAGAAAGAGCATCGGGATGGTATTACATATGATGGTCAGGGAGCGTGAGCAGCTAAAGCAGTTGTGAACTTCAGTATTGATGTGATCCCTTCTGATGATGAAAGTGATTGTATGACAGCTAGCCTGAGACTAGAACCGGATGAGAGTGCCCGGATTTGATAGGCTTAGCGTAATGATCGGCAGGGTGTCGATAGTGTGGGTCAGATTCAGAAAGGTACAGTGACAGAGTTCACAGCGAGTGTTGATGATTTACAGAGAGGTTCAGAGACAATATAAGTGCTCCCCAGGACCACAGTTGATGAGATAGTAATATTGTCAGAAGCTCACTCTTCGGGATATACGGTGCATACGAAAAGTAAAGAATGTAAATATGAAATCTCAAAAAGGGTATTGGTGGTCAAAGGTGAAAAGAGATATGGTAGAGATTGTGAAAAAGTGCCTAGTATGTCAGCAGAATGAGGTAGAGTATTAAAAGTCTGTAGAGTTATTGCAGCCTCTACCTATATCGACTTGTCACAGAAAATGAGAGCAAATCTCCATAAATTTCGTGATGGGTTACAGAGAACCCAGGAGAATTACGAGGCTATTTGGATGATAGTCTCTAAGTTGACTAAGTCTACCCACCTTCTGGTTATGAAATCCCCAAATACTCAGAGTGTGTATGAGGAT
This sequence comes from Firmiana major, assembly GCA_033439115.1. Taxonomy (NCBI): domain Eukaryota; kingdom Viridiplantae; phylum Streptophyta; class Magnoliopsida; order Malvales; family Malvaceae; genus Firmiana; species Firmiana major. The sequence goes on from CM065909.1 coordinate 7,711,613, forward strand.
TCAGGTATAAGGAAGATTGTGGAACATTAAGTAGCGTTCCAGTGAGCATGGTATCATATAGGGATTCCCGCTTCACTTCTTACTTCAGGGAATATTTTTTAGGAAGCTATGGGAACCCGACTGAGTATTAGCACAGCTTTTCATCCTCCGATAGATGGTCAGTCAGAGAGGACTGTACAGGTTCTGAAGGATCCGATGAAAGCGTGTGCCCTTGATTTTTTTATGCTCCTGGGATGATCAGTTATTACAAATCGAATTCGTCAATAGTGACAGTTGCCACTTGAGTATCGGGATAACAAGATATGAGGCAGTGTACGGCTGTAGGGGTTGTTCCCCAAATTGGATAAGAAAAAGTGGGTGACAGATAGAATTATTTTTCGACTTTGGATAATAAGTCTCTGAGGATGTTTAGTTAAGGATGAGAGATTAAGAACACCTCAGAGCAGATAGACAAGTATTGGAATTCACCCTTGGTGAATTGGTATGGTTGAAAGTTACTTGTCCTAAGAGAATAAGGACATAGCGAGCTTCTGGAAGAAGGTAAGTTGAGTTTCGCTGGATTGAATATTTTGAGAGATTGGACAAGTGGGAGATAAGACCTGTAGGTTGGCGTTATCACTTGAATTAACAGGCACCCACAATGTGTCTCAGCTTTTGATGCTTCGAAAATATTATCCAGATCCAGCATAGGTGATAGGATATGAGATCTAACAGTTCAGTTTAATGAAAATATAAGTATATTGAAAAAGTTGATTCGGGCATTAAACAGGAAAGAGAAAGTATTGAGGTTTAAGATGATCTCCCTAATTAAAGTCCTTTAGTAGTGTTACGCTCCGGAAAAAGGTCACATTAGAATTTAAGAGTATGATACGATTAATGTACCCGGAGTAGTCTATGGACTTATATGACTTGGTTCTAATTTGGAGGACCAAATTCCTTAAGTGGGGGAGAGTTGTAAGACCCGAATTTAATTAAAATACGAAATGAATGAGTATTCGTGAAGGGAAGTCGGGTTAAATTAATCCCGAACACGTGTAAGGGCAAAATGGTCAAAAGACCGAAAGTCGGTATAATTTCGATAAGGAAATTTAATTAAAAATATGGATTTGAGAAATTTTGGTCAATAAGGATGAAATAAATTTATTTTGGGTTAAATTGATCAAGATATTAATTTATGAGAATTAATCGGGATTTTTAGTTTGGAAAAATAATCCCGAAAATAATCAAAAAATATACCGAAAAATCATTCGGGACAATATCCCAAAAATACGGAGAAATTATACCCAAAAAATGGTTAAAATATAATAAATAAATTAAATAAAATTAAATAAATGAATTTAGAATTAAATAATAATTTTAAGGATATTTTAAGGGATATTTGAGTATTTTTAATGTATTTTAATGATTAAAATAATAATAAAAATAATTAATAAAATAAATGAAAAAAAAAGAAGAAAAAAAAAAAGGAAATCTGAAAACGGGTCGGGGAGAGAGAAAGAGAAGCAGAGACGAAAACGAAGCCGAACCGAGGATTGCCGGCGAGCCACCACCGACGACCCCTATCCCAGGCCGCCTACCGGGAAAGGAAGCCCCTCACCCCGCGATCTTGCTGCCACCGGAGACGCTCGCCAAGGACACCGGAATCCGGCGAAAAACGGAGGAGAAGGCCGCGGGAAAGAAATGGCCACCGGCGGCGAACGGCGGCGATTCGGGCGGAACCGAGGCCAGATTCTGAAAGCCCAGGCGACGGCGGTTCTTTTGAGACCGGTATCAGCCGACGAAACGGTGGGAATCGCCGGCGACGACCAAGGGAAGAAAATGGGTTTCGACGGCAGAAAAGAGATCGGCCGGACCGGCGACCTTCCGGCGACCTCGACCGAAGCTGAGGCCAGATTCGAGCTGCGGACGACCTTGCGGAGCCACTGGCGGTGGAAGCCGGCGGAGAATCGACCTGCAAGGCGGTGAACCGGTCGAACCGGAGTGAACCAGGGTGAACCGACGGGTCTGAACCGGTCCGAACCGGACTGAACCGGTTCAGCCAAAAAGAGAGGAAAAAAGGGAGAAAAAGGGAAAAAGAAAAAGAGAAAAAATCGGGAAAAAATTTCAGTGATGCAATCGAGCTTCGGGTAAGTCGGTAAGCGGTCGAAATTGACCGATTTAAATTTGGGAATAATTTATTTAATTATTATTCGACTGGAAATTTACCTGAAAATTCATAAAATTGTGTAGCTCGATAATTGGCATCCAACGAGAGCTCGAGATAGCCTCGATTTGCATACTAGCATGGAATCTCGGGTAAGTGACCCTTATTTACGACAATTTACATCGTTATGCGTGATATGAATTTAAATTCCGCATAAATTGAATTAAATTATGGAAATTTAGATAAATTGTCGTAAATAATAAATTTAGCTATTCGAGAGTTAGAACGAGGCCCAATAAATTGTTGGTGGGCCCAGTGAGCCCAATAGGCCTCGATAAAGTGAAAATTAAGTGAAAAACGGCTTAAGGCCGATTAAGGCCCATTAAGGTGCAATCGGGCCCAATAGGGGTAAACGGGCCGAATGATTTAAATTAAGCCCAGAAAATAGGAAATACAATTAAATTGTATGTTATTTGACCTGAGGAATATTGATACGCAGTTCCGGGCATTGGATTGAGAGCAGATCGGACTGCGCGACGTGACATCAATGGAAAGGTCAGACTCGACAGGAAAATAAGGTAAGGGAATTCTACGGACTGCTAGAGGTAAACTTTACGCAATTTCAAGTTCATATGCAGTCTTTAAAAATTATCTGAAGGGTCTAGAGGTCAAATAATAACTTTAGTGCCCCGAATGGGTAAATTACCAAAATACCCTTGTTAAGGGTAAAATTTATAAATTTAGGAAAAATTGGGAGGAGCAAGAACAAGAGGTTTCTGCTCATTCTGAAGGTGTTTTGATGCATGCATGAGTAGGCTGGCTAACCTTGAAAGAAAATGCACAGCATTGTATACTTCAACAATGAAATTATTTTGAAAACTGTTTTGAGGAAACAGAGCCACCTACGTGTTTTTATTGATATGTGACGTGCTAGAGCTCAGCTCGCACGATGTTTGATTTGTGTGATGCATGCATTAGTGCTGGAGCGAGAGCTCGCACTAGAGTTTTACATGCATAGGTGCTAGAGTATAACTCGCACCAGATTTCACATGCTTGTTCGTGACGCGGTGCTAGAGTCTAACTCGCACCAGATTTTACATGATTTTCATGACAGGGTGCTGGAGTTTAACTCTCACCAGATTTTATAAGATTTTCATCTGATTTATATATAGAGTGCTAGAGCCTAGCTCGCACTAATTTTACTGGATTTGTGGAGTAGAGCTGTCTGCCCTTGGAGTCAGCCAAAAGGTCCAACAGGCTCAAAAGACCTCTTAAGTGGAGTGAGAGTGAGGGATGAGGTTGGCGGCCTTGTGGGGATGTAAAGCGGGCTCTGTCGATTTTACTTGATTTGATGAGAGTGCTGAGCATCGCTCGCACTGATTTTATGAGAACATGCGATGAGCCGTGCTTGGAGCATCGGGTAGACTGTGTGTCACCGATTTAATAGGCTCGCACGTGCGTTTTGAGACATGGCATGAGAATTGAGAAACAAAACCTCTCTGTGGGAAGCAGGCCATTTGGGCTGGAGTACCTAGAGTGATATGGGTCCATGGAGTACGATGTACCGTGCAAGTAGCATGGAGTACAATGTACCGTGGGGTATCTTCGGATACGGTATCTTTGTGATACGGGGTATCTTCGGATACGGTATCTTTGTGATACGGGGTATCTTCGGATATGACATCTTCGGATGCGTGGGATCGGATAAGACTGACGGGTTGGATTGACCCACCTCTCGGGCGGTTCCCGATCAGGGTAAGACCTCGCACACTAGGATCCGTGTAGCTAGAGGGACTCACGAGAACACACATGGTCATAGTCCTGGTTATTGTCGATATACAGATGTTGCCTAGGCTCGCATGTCGACGATTTTGATGAGATCAAACTGGGTTTTAAATTAAATGTGCATGATGGTTATTTCCATGCTTCTTAAACCCATATGTGATGTAAACGGATTTTCATGATTTCGTGTGAGTCAGGATCACCCGAAGGAGGGGTCAAGTCTTGACTTTACTGTGAAATTTTAAACGAGAAAGATATGATTTTGAATATAATTGCATGTTGAATTTTTCGTGCAAATGTGATTTACATAACATCATAACTCATATCATCTGTTTTAAAATGTGTGGAGAAAGGGTGGTTTATGCATGGCACTACGTTCATGTAGGTAGTATGGTTACCTACTTGTTCGTAGGATTGCCTTACTGAGCTTGATGTGCTCACCCCTTTCATTTTCTCCCACAGATAATCTCCAGTAGACGTTGAGACGACTCAGTACTACATTCCGGATATCCGCTGCTACCCATCAACATAAGGTATATACACTTGTACATATTGTATCTACATAAGCATAGCACAGTAACATGTTTGTAAGTAACTTTAGGGGATGTATAAATAATGTAAACAATTATAAATGACTGGAGAAGAAATAAGTTAGATGGTAATTGAATGGTGGGATTGGCATTGACGCACAGCCCAATTATTAGTGGAGTGTGGTCACGATTCGAGGACAGGTAAGAATTTAAGTAAATAAACAAAACGCGAAAAATTAACTCTGATTTTTGGGTAGTTTGGGTCATGACATGTTCTCACTGCAAAAAGACCACACATTTAGAGAAATGCTACTGGTACAAACTTGACATATAATCTAGGTCTTGCAAACAACTTGGTCACATGGAAAAAGTTTGCAAAAACAAGAACCAACAGCAGCAGGATCAACATGCTAGAGTAGTTGATGATCTACAACAACAAGAATATCAGGCTTTTGTAGCGACTTGCTATGGAACTAAAAATTTTTCCAGAACATGACTCATAGACAGTGGATGCATTCACCACATGGCATCTGATGTCAAAATGTTCAAAGAGTTAGATAGATCCTGCATTTCAAAGGTCATAATTGGTAATGGTGACTTCATTGATGTCAAAGGAAGAGGAGTTGTGCAATTGAAACACCATCAGGTACAAAATTATTTCAGATGTGCTATATGTGCCTAAAATAGATCAAAATGTTTTGAGTGTGGGACAATTGCTAGAAAAGAACTACTCTTTAATGTTTAGAGACAAAGCATGTATCATCCATGATTCTACTGGTCATGAAATATTTACTTTTAACATGAAACGAAAATGTTTTTCTTTGGATTGGCATGAGGCAAACTCTTCTGCATATCCTAGTTTGCATGATGAATCTGCCTTATGGCATAAAAGGATGGGCCACTTTAACTATAAGGCTTTGAACTACATGCATAAAAATGATCTTGTGCTAAATATGGCTACTGTTGAGGTGTGCCCTACTGTTTGTGAAATTTGTCAATTGGGAAAACAAAGCAAGCTGCCATTCCCAGTTAACAAAGCATGAAGAGCAATTGAAAAACTAGAATTGGTTCACACTGATGTTTGTGGTCCTATGAGGACTCCATCCTTAAACAGCAGCAGGTATTTCATAGCCTTCATTGATGATCTAACCTGAATGTGTTGGATATATTTCCTGAGACAAAAATCTGAAGTTGTTGCAATTTTTTGAAAATTCAAAGCTTTGGTTGAGAATCAAAGTGGCTGCAAAATGAAGACTATAAGGTCAAGTAATGGTTCTGAATACACATTTGATAGATTTAGTCAGTTTTGTGAAAATGCAGGCATTGAACATCAACTAACAGCTACTTACACGCCATAACATAATGGTGTTAGTGAAAGGAAGACTAGAACTGTCATGGAGATGGCTAGATGCATGTTGTTTGAGAAGAATCTTCCAAAAAAATTTTGGGCGGAGGCAGTCAATACCTCTGTCTACTTGCTCAACAAGTTGCCTACAAAGGCTTTTGAGGGAAAAACTCCATATAAAGCCTGGTTTGGAAGCAAACCATCAGTACAACACATTAGAGTGTTTGGCAGCATATGCTATGTGTATGTTCCTGAAGTCAAGAGGGACAAACTTGATCAGAAGGCAGAAGTGTGCATTTTCTTAGGCTACAGCAACATTACCAAAGGCTATAGAGCTTACAATCTTCTTACAGCCAAGGTGATTGTGAGCAGAAATGTAAAGTTCAATGAACACTTAACATGGAACTGGGAGAAATCAACTGAGTAACCAGCCAAGCTCACTACAACTGACATGATAAATTCCCAAGAGGAAGTTCTTAGAATTGAAGATGAAAACATTGATCATGAAGCAGTTAGGGGTACCAGACCACTTACTGATATTTATCAAAGGTCTCATGTTGCAATTCTTGAGCCTACAAATTATGAGGAAGTTGCCAAATTTTCAAAATGAAGAAATGCAATGAAAGAGGAGATTCAGATGGTTGAAAAAAATAAAAATTGGACTTTGGTTGATAAACTAAGTAACAAGAAAACCATTGGAGTCAAATGGATTTTAAAAAAAAAGTTGAAAGCAGATGACTCCATCAACAAACACAAAACTCGATTGGTTGCTAAAGGGTATTCTCAACAATATGGTGTTAATTTTTCTGACACATTTGCTCTTGTTGCAAGGCTGGATACTATAAGGCTGTTATTGGCCTTAGCAGCTCAGAAAAGTTAGAAAATATACCAACTTGATGTTAAATCAGCATTTTTAAATTGTTACCTTGAAGAGGGGATCTACATTGAGCAATCTGAAGGTTTTGTTGTAAAAGGAGATGAAGACAACGTCTATCTACTCAAGAAGACTTTGTATGGACTCAAACAAGTTCCAAGGGCCTAGAATTCCAGAATTGATGATCATTTGCTGAAGTTGGGATTCAAAAAAAGTCATAGTGAAACAACATTGTATACCAAAGCTACTACCAGTAATAATTTATTGGTTGTTTCACTATATGTTGATGATTTACTTGTGACAGGAAGTAATTCAAAACTGGTGTTGCAATTCAAGGACCAAATCATGAAGGTCTTTGAAATGACAGACTTGGGAGAGATGTCCTACTTCCTTGGAATTGAAATTTCTCAAACTCAACAAGGAATTTTCATTTCTCAAGAAAAGTATGCCAATGATTTGTTGAAGAAATTCCACATGAAGAATTGTAAGGCTGTAAGTACTCCCATGACTCAAAATGAAAAGCTGTACAAGAATGATGGTTCTGAGAATGGTGATGAAAAAAGTTAGAGAAGTTTAATTAGTTGTTTTCTATACTTAACAGCTACCAGACCTGACATAATGTTTGCTGTGAGTGTTCTTTCAAGATTTATGCATTATCTTGTGAAGTTCATTTCAGAACAGCAAAGAGAGTTCTGAGATACATCAAAGGTTTAATTGACTTTGGTGTTCTATATTAGAAGTCTGAAGAATTGAAGCTGTTAGGATACACTGATAGTGATTGAGTAGGGTTTTATGATGATATGAAGAGCACATCAGGCTATGTATTTACCTTTGCTTCAGAAGTTTTTACTTGGAACTCTAAGAAGCAAGGAATTGTGGCTCAATCAACAACAGAAGCAGAGTACACAGCTGTTGCAGCTGCTGTTAATCAAGTTGTTTGGTTAAGGAAAATTATGAGAGACTTGAATAAAAAACAAGATGATCCAACTAAATTTTTTTGTGATAATCAGTTAGCAATTGCAATGGCCAAGAACCCAATTTTTCATGGAAGATCTAAGCATATAAAGATTAAGTATCATTTTTTTAGAGAGGTTGAAGCTGAGAATGAAATATATTGGTGTACTGCAAGTCAGGAGGAGCCTTGGTATTTCCAGTAGAAATGCCAAGGAGGAGTGTTAGCAATTGAAGAAAGCTGTCATGACATTTTTACTATAACTTTTTACATATTCTGCCATTACCAGTCCTATTGTATCAGGTGTTAGGCAGTTTTTTGACATGTTAAGGCAATGGTAATCCATTTTATTAGGCAATGGTAATCCATTTTGTTAGGCAAAAATGTAAGGTAGTTTTTAGGAGTTATTAACTTAACATCTATATGATGTGTGTATAAAGTAATGAATAATGCATCCAAAAAATAAATTTTTTTTTTCTAGAAAATTTTCAACTCCTTTTTCGTTTTCTATCCTATTCTTTGTTTCATATACTTCAAAGTCGTGCTTTCATTGGAACAAGACTCTTTCTTCAAAGCTAACATGTATGAAAACTTCGGAGATATTGGAATGAATATTAAGAAAATGGTGGATGATTTCAGCAAGTTGCTAAAAGCAACCAAAATATTCAAACAATAGATTCGTATGAGGCAAAATTGAGTATTGAAATTTCTTAAATTCTTTTTGGTAATTATTACTGAGAGTTAAGGTAGGCCATTAAATAATTATGCTTTGAATTTCTGCAAAAGACATGACCAAATTTGTAGGCAATTACCCCGAGTACAGAAAAATGCATGGGAATGTTTCAAAGCATGTGACACTTGTAACAGAAATAAGTAAGATAGTTGAAGAGAGAAAGCCTATGTTGGTTTCAGAAACTGAGCAGGAGTTGGCTTGCAATGAGGGGCAAGTTGCAGCTTTTGAGGTAGTCTAAAACTGTACATGTGTTTGTTTTATGTATGATTTTACTTTTCATAGCTTTATATTTGTTCTTAGGTCTATATCTATCAATCAGTTCTACATAACAATATGTTCACTAAGATACACGAGATATTTGCAAATCTAATGCTATTTAGAAGTGGTGGTTTTACCATAGAAATATCAAGAGGAAAGACTACCAGTATCAGAGGATGAATTTGAAATATGCTTATTGGTGTTCGACCAAGAGATTGTATCTTAGGAGTCACTTTCTGCTGGGAAAAGTGAGTTTATGAATGAAATATATTTGTATTTGTTGTTTAGGGATGTTAAAAGTGAAAAGCCTCTTACAAGGGTTGAGATTTAAAAGCCACTGTTGAAAGGAATAGATGAATGAGCTGCACAGGATACATCTCAAAGTGAAATTGTTCTCAAGGGGTAAATGTTGGTTCAAGATCTATGATTAAATGAGCATTTTTGTCTCTTACCGGGTTCTTGTTTTAAGAAATGAGGATTCTTGTACTTTGGAGAAGACTGAGCTACATGGTTTTTTGAAAATAGAGTTTACAGAAAGAAGAATATCTAAGCTGCAATTAGGCCCTTACACGTATTAAAAGATATACTATTAGAAGCAAAAATTTAAAATGAAGAAATTATATTTTGGTTGTAGCCAAAATACCTAGATGCTATTTATTTATGTGCAAGATTAAGACTAGAGATTCACAAAGCTTGGAAAGGTGTAAGAAGCCGGTTACAAGTTCCTGTTCAAAGGTGGTTTACCATTTTGTTTTCCTATTTACTTTTTATTTCTGGTGCTGCACAGGCTGCTACACGGTCTTGACGTTTTTGGAGAAAGTTGCCAATAGATGAAAGGAAGAGATAAAAGATTAATTTTCCAAGCAGATGTCTGAAAGAATTAGGGTGAGCAAAGACTGAAGAAATATAGGTTATCAGGACTATGTTTATACATCGATGAATTCTTGTTGGAGATGGTCAATAGTGCGTATAATTAGATACCAAATATGTATTTAAGTGATTATGATAGAAACAAATCAGAATATAACCACAAGGGTGTTAGTACAGTTGGTAAGGAAAGAGTTGTATTTCCTTGTCAACCAGGGTTTAATTCTTGTGGGTAAATTCTGAGATTAAAATCTTAAATGCACTAAGCTGATATGGGGGAGTGTACCCTTAAAATCAACTGTGGAGGGAATTAGGGCTAGGCAAACCCTTGGGATACCCCTGAACACATTATCAAAAAAAAAAAACTATAAATTGGAATGGAAACCATGATTTATTTACAATACACATATTATGCTGCAACTATTTTTGTTCTCAATTATTGCTTATCAAGTTCTCTATTAACCCATTGTTTCATTCAATCTACCTTATGTTACCACTTGCACATCAAAATTGGTCATTGGTGTTTGTTTAATCATTAATTTGGTTGTAGGTTTTTTCATTTACTGATCTGACATATAGACTATAGTCCATTTAAACTATTATTTTTTGGAGATGATCACAATAACATTTTAAATTATGATTTGGAATGATACTTGCAAACACATGGTGCAGAACAGTTGACAATTTCTAATGACCTTCTTTACATGCTTCTTTGCAAGTAGTGACAAATCTTTTAAACAATGAAAGCATCACTGATATTGGCCAACTACGTCTAGTAATGCTGTATGCTTTGCGCTATGAGAAGGAGAGAGCCCAATCCAATTGATGCAGCTATTCAACAAACTGGCATCTCGGTCAGCCAAGTATAAGCCCGGGGTAACATAAACAACATAGACATATTCTACTTGTAATTCATGTGTCATCATTATTTTATTTATCATCTTTTCACATACATATGTGCTTGTCCATCTGTAACTGTGTTTATGGTTGATTGTCCTCGACCAAAAAATTTAATGCTCATTGTCATTATGGTTCATAGTCATACATACAGCTGGTTCTCTCTTTTGACGTTCTAGTTTAGAAGTTCTTTTTGTTGAAATTAATGGCTTATTAGTCTAGTGAGAAATCCCACATTGGAAAATCATAAAGGGAGAGAAAGAGTTTTGGCTTATAAATTTAGGCCTGGGCTAATAGGTTAGATATCCCTGGGAGAAATATAAATAGCTCATATATTTGTATTTTGACTTTTTCCTATTAGTTTCTGAATTTTGCAATTGTGTCCAGATTTTGTAATAATTCAACTTTGAAATTAGTGAAGGTTTTCTGCAGCGCCCGTGGACGTAGGTAATTATACCAACCATGTAAATTCTTGTATTTTTCTCTTTTCTTCCTTTACGCTTTGCATTTGATTATTTGTTTAGCATTTGTTTTTGCCTGCTTCAATAATTCGTCGTTATAGTTGCGTTTTATGCTTTCGCTTGTGCACAGCAATTGGTATCAGAGCTCTTGGTTGTCGTAGTATGCTCTGTGGTTGCAGCGTTGTCTGATCCTCCACATCAGAAAAGAAAAAAGTATTCCTGAGCTGTTTGATTAAGAGCACTCTGTTATACTCTATTTATACCGTGTACGTCAGAACTGAGATAAAGTGGAAGTGTATGTCTAGGAAGGCTCTGGCTAATGAAAGACTTGGTATTTAAGTGTTTCCTAGTGACCCACCTCTCTTTCCTGGAAGCTCACCTGGTATACTATTCACGTAAGTTGTATTCTCTATTCTAGTAAACGGTACTATTTAGAGTATCACATTGTTTTGGTATACAGTTAGTATTCACGTATACATTTGGGAGAGTAGTTTGAAGCAGAAATGGCAGCATCAACAAATGCAAAAATTGAAGTGGAGAAATTTGATGGTCGAAATAATTTCGACTTGTGGCAAAGCGAAGTTAAGGATGTCCTGTGTCAACAAGATTTAGACATCACTTTGGAAGAAAAGAAACCCAATGAGGTCAAAGAAAAAGATTGGGAGAGACTGAATGCGAAAGCATGTGGATTGATTCGTTCATGTCTTTGCAGAGAACAGAAGTATCCATTCATGAAGGAAACTTCTGCCAAAATATTGTGGGAGGCGTTGGAGAATAAATACATGAAGAAAAGCAACGAGAATCGGCTTTATTTATTGAAGAGGCTATATCTTCTTCAGTTGAAATCAGGTATAAATATCAGTGATCACATCGATGAATTCAACCGTTTATTAGCTGATTTGTTGAATTTAGATGAAACCTTCAAAGATGAGTAAAAGGCTATGCTGCTAATAGGATCTCTTCCTGATGAGTTGGATTATTTATGCATTACACTTATTCATGGAAAGGAAAAATTATCCTTTGAAGAAGTGTGTGCAGCTTTGCTTAATTATGAAATTCGAAAGAAGGATCAGAAAGAGAATAGGGATGAATCAGCAGAAGTGCTCGTAGTTAGGGGACGAAGCCAAAGCCGAAGACGAGAAAGTAGAGGAAGATCACATTCGAAGAAAATACCTGATAAAGATGAATATGCCTTTTGTCATGAGAAAGGGCATTAGAAGAAAGATTGTCCGAAGCTGCAGAAGAAAGATAAGGGTAAGGGCAAAGCTACTTCTGATGCATATGTAGTCGAACATGTTAATGATGATTTCGAATTGGTCAGTCAACCATCCACATCTGGAAGTAATGAGTAGATTTTGGATACGGGTTGTACTTATCATATGTGTCCACATAAGGAGTGGTTCTTCAACTTCGAAGAGCTAGAAGGTGGAGTTGTTTTCATGGGTAATGATAACTCATGTAAAACTTTGGGGATAAATTCAATCCAGTTAAAGAATGATGATGGATCAATCAGAGTTTTGACTGAAGTTCGATATGTACCAGAGTTGAAGAAGAATCTCATCTCATTGGGAGTCTTAGAATCTAAAGGCTATAGGGTAATTATTCGAGATGGAGTTTTGAAAGTTGTGTCTGGTACTTTGGTGACTATGAAATGCACAAGGAAGAATAACTTGTACTACTACAATGGTTGTACAGTTACTGGATCAATAGCAGCAGCTTTAGAGAAGGATGTTGATTCAGATTCGATCAGGCTATGGCATACGCACTTGGGACATGGAGGTGAGAAAGCCTTAAGCAGTTTGATGAATTAAGGCTTGTTGAAAGGAGTAAAGACCTGCAAGTTAGATTTTTGTGAGCATTGTGTTCTGGGAAAGCAAACGAGAGTGAAATTCGGGACTCCAATTCATAATACCAAAGGCATTTTGGATTATGTCCATTCTGATGTTTGGGGACCTACCAGGACAGCATCCATGGGGGTAAACATTATTTTGTCACATTTGTTGATGACTTTTCCAAAAGAGTTTGGCTGTATACGATGAAGACGAAGGATGACGTACTTGAGATTTTCCTTAAATGGAAAAAGATGGTGGAAACTCAGACTAGAAGAAAGATTAAGTACCTCAGAACAGACAATGGATGTGAATATAGAAGTGATCCTTTTCTGAGAATTTGTCAAGATGCTGGCATTATACATCATTTCACAGTCAGAAACACACCGCAGCAGAATGGGGTGGCAGAACGCATGAACCGAACGTTATTGGAGAAAGTTCAGTGTATGTTGTCCAATGTTGGGTTAGGCAAGGAGTTTTGGGCTAAGGCAGTGACTTATGCGTGTCATCTCATTAATCGGTTACCATCAACAGCAACTGATGGTAGAACTCCATTGGAGGTTTGGTCTGGAAAACCTGTTAATGATTATGATTTTTTACATGTATTTGGGTGTACTGCGTATTATTGTGTAAAAGAATCTAAGTTGAATCCGAGAGCCAAGAAAGTTATTTTTGTGGGGATTTCATCAAGGGTGAAAGGATATCGTCTGTTATATCCAAATTCGAAGAAGATAATATTTAGTAGGGATGTTACTTTTGATGAATCTCCTATGTTGAGGAAGAAAACATATGAGAATGCTGAGGATATTCGCAGCAGGTGGAGTCTACTCGAAAACAGGTGGAGTTTGAGTCAATAATTAATCCAGCTAAAATTGTTGAAAAGGAGACTATTGAAGATGATGAAGAGGTTTCCGCCCAAGAACCTCTACTGCAACAAGAATCAATTGTAATGAATAGGCCAAGACGGGAGATTCGCAACCTTGCTCGTTTTGTTGATATGGTGGCCTATGCACTTCCAATTGTAGACGATGAAGTTCATTCCACTTATAGAGAAGCAGTCCAATGTTTTGAAATAGATAAGTGGAAGAATGCTATGGATGAAGAGATGCAGTTTCTTCGAAAGAATGAAACCTAGGAGCTAGCTCAACTACCAAAAGATAAGAAGGCAATTGGGTGCAAATGGGTATTCACGAAGAAAGATGGATTTCCTAACAAGGAGCACGTCCGCTACAAGGTAAGGTTGGTGGCTAAAGGCTACACTCAGAGAGAAGGAATTGACTACAATGAGGTATTTTCTCCAGTTGTGAAACATTCTTCCATTAGAATTTTGTTGGCCTTGGTAGCTCAGATGAATTTGGAACTAGTTCAACTTGATGTAAAAACTGCATTTTTACATGGAGACTTGGAAGAGAAAATCTATATGACTTAGCCAGATGGATTCAAGGTTGTTGGATAAGAGAATTGGGTTTGCAAAATGAAAAAATCGCTTTATGGTTTGAAACAATCTTCGAGGCAGTGGTACAAGCGATTTGATCAGTTTATGATGGGTATGAGGTAAACAAGAAGCAAATTTGACAGCTGTGTGTATTTTCAGAGGCTACATGATGGTTCTTTCATTTATCTGCTCTTGTATGTTGATGATATGCTGATAGTTTCGAAGAATGTCGAAGAACTTGAAAAGTTGAAGACTCAGTTGAATCAAGAGTTTGAGATGAAAGATTTAGGTGAAGCAAAGAAGGTACTAGGTATGGAGATTAGCAGAGATAGAGGAAGAGCCAAGGTTTGTTTGAATCAGAAGCAATATTTGAAGAAGGTATTACAGCGTTTTGGCATTTCAGAGCAGTCAAAACCTGTAAGTACACCACTTGCCCCTCATATAAAGCTTAGTGCATCTTTATCTCCTAGTACAGATGATGAACGAGAATATATGTCTCGAGTTCCATATGCTAATGCAGTTGGTAGCTTGATGTATGCTATGGTGTGTACGAGACCTGACATTTCACAGGCAGTTGGAGTTGTGAGTAGGTATATGCATGATCCTGGTAAAGGACATTGGCAAGCCGTGAAATGGATACTACAGTATTTGTTGAAAACTATGGATATTGGTTTGGTCTTTCAGAAGGAGGACTCACTTGGTCAGGTGACAATCGGATACGTTGATTCAGATTATGCTGGTGATTTGGATAAGCGTCGATCAACTACTGGATATGTGTTCACTCTTGTAAGAGCTCTAGTAAGTTGGAAGTCTACCTTACAGTCAATAATTGCTTTGTCTACAACAGAAGTAGAGTACATGGCGTTAGCAGAGGCTGTAAAGGAAGCAATTTGGTTACAAGGATTACTGAAAGAATTGGGAATGAGACAAAAGAATATCACTATTCATTCGAATAATCAAAGTGTCATTCATTTAGCAAAGAATCCAGTATTCCATGTTCGCACTAAGCATATTGATGTTCGATATCATTTTGTGCGGAAAATTCTGACTGAAGGAAAGATTCTCTTCCAAAAAATTGGGACTGCTGACAATCCCGCAGATATGATGACCAAAGTGGTGACAGCAATCAAGTTCAATCATTGTTTGAACTTGATTAATATTTTGAAAGTCTGAGAGACACATTTGAAGGCATTGCTGAAGGCTAATTCGTCAAGGTGGAGATTTGTTGAAATTAATGGCTTGTTAGCCTAGTGAGGAATCCCACATTGGAAAATCACAAAGGGAGAGAAAGAGTTTTGGCTTATAAATTTAGGCCTAAACTAATAGGTTAGATATCCCTGTGAGAAATATAAATAGCTCATATATTTGTATTTTGGCTTTTTCCTATTAGTTTATGGATTTTGCAATTGTGTCCAGATTTTGTAATAATTCAAATTTGGAATTAGTGAAGGTTTTCAGCGACGTAGGTAATTATACCGAACCGCGTAAATTCTTGTGTTTTTCTCTTTTCTTCTTTTACGCTTTGCATTTGATTATTTGTTTAGTATTTATTTTTACCTGCTTCAATAATTAGTCGTTATAGTTGTGTTTTATGCTTCCGCTTGTGCACAGCACTTTTGGTTGGTAAAAATTAGCTTTCTATTTGAGCCATATCTGTTTTATACCTTATTGCAGTTTTTCATTGGTCAATCATTCTGTGAAGCCGAATCAGTCAGCAATTATGTTAATAGCTATTTATTCCTGATGGCTAAATGAGAGAAAACTGGTTTACTTCGTTGATTGTGGAACAGCTTGTCCAATTTCTCCTAAAGCAAGCAGGGGTTGATAAGCGCACTGGTGATCTTTATGGAAATCGTGATTTTCTGAATATTGCTCGCAACATGGCTCGTGGACTAAAGGTTTGTTGGAAAAGGTTTTACTTATTTGATTGGAAAAGTGTTTCTTCATTTGCTTAGAATCATTTTCAAACTTTTCTTACTAGGGGTTTGAGAATGTCTACCCCCAGCACCAGCCTCTTTTGTTCCAAACTATGGAAAGCTTAACCAAAGGACGGTTGCGAGATTCGGACTAAAATAAATTTATTATCAGCTATTTAGTGCTTTAAAATGGATGCCCCTTGATATTGAAACTTGCATATTTAGTTCACTGCTGGGTGCTGCTTCTTGTGAAGTTGATGCTGAAAGATTTTAGTGATTAGTGGCCGCTAATTTTGAAAGTTAGTTGCAGGTATTTGATGTGGTTCCCCGACTTTCAGCCTCTCCTGTGCAAGTATAATTCAAGAGAAAAATCCACTCTAAAAAGTCATGAAATTCTATTAATAATATAGCATGAGTAGTAGAACCACTTTTTCCTAGTTTCAAGATGATGGAAAACTCACAAAAAAGAAAAGGAAGATGATGCAAAAAATTTGAGAGCCACTCTGAGCACAGTATGCACCTGTGATCTGCTGGGTGTACATGGTCAAAAGTGGCTCTTTATTGCAGTGTACAATTTTGCATAAAAAACTCGCAATCTAAGCTATAGTTTGCTTAGCTCAAGCTTTGTTTATCAAATGAACCTTGCTCCAGACTGTGCACTAAGCTACACCACCTACTGAGTTGAACCACATGGGCTTGGCTCATTTGCAGCCATGGAACTAGTATTATTTTGTTGCATCAAATGGTGTCAGAAATGCATGAGAGCAGCCTTTTAGCAGGCGACTATGTAACTTCGTTGATACATAATGGTTTAGGAAAACTCTTTCTGGTATAAGATAATGTTATTAGTGATAAATACATACACGAGGAATGAATGATATATAAAGATCCTAAAAAAAAAAATCAATGATGCATGCTTCATCTCTATACAGGCTGCAGGAGGTAATTATTTTCATTGTTGGTGGAACAACTTATGAGGAGTGACGTTCTGTTGCTCTGCAAAATGCCAGCAATTCTGGAATTCGTTTTATACTTGCTGGGTCGGTGGTTCTCAACTGTAAGAGGTAGGCCGTGTATATTCACTGATTCTTACACATGCATGCATATCAGTGTACTGAAAAAGGCTGAGGAGATATCTAAGTTACGTTAGTATAAAATAAGTTTTACACATTTTATAACATCAGTAGAATTAACATTTTGGCAAATCAATTAATGCATTTAACAAAACTACCTGTCTCCATCATACTCATGAAGTTTTAAATTAATATGATATTTTTATAATTTCAATTGAGAATAATATCTTTTTTAATATATATATATATATATATTAATGATTAAAATTTTATTATTATCGAGTTCGACATTTTTTTTAACCTGAAATATATAATCTACATGAATAAAATATAAAATTCAATAGTTATATTAAAAAACATATAAAAATATATAAAACTAAATTAATTTCACACAAATGTAAGTAAATCTATTTTCAAAAAGATATTTTATTGAGGTTTGAATTTACTCTTTGTTATTTTAGTATGAATTATTTAAATATAGAAATCAAAAACCAGATTTGTGGAGCCAGCACCAATTGGTTGGTTTCTAATTTTTATAAGATTAAAGAGATCCTACCTCACTCGCTAAATTAATTATAAAAAAAATGCTTTATAAATAGAATAGCTATTGGTTTAATGGTTGTCAAACTTTACCCAGCAGGTTCTTCTTATATTAATTGTTTTGGCTTAAAAATGCAGTTTTCTGAAGAACCTAGAAGAAGCACAAAGGATAACTCGAAGCAGTCGCTGTCGTATAAGTCCAAATTCTTGCATATACTGCCTTAGTTCCCCATGAAAATGCGCATTTGTGTGTTTATACAAGGATTTTCGGGTTAGATGATTGGTAGTGAAACTGTTTTGCCTGGAATTGCAACAGCAATATATATGATAAGGAGAGACCGTTGAATCACAGCTCATCGTCGTCAGATGAGAAGGTTTGAAGTTCAGCATTTTTTGGCCTTGTTCGTCGCCTATCTCTTCTATATCAAATTTTGCATCCTCGACTACGAAAGAATTTTTTTTTTTTTTTTTAATTTTGTAAACGAAAATAACTATTTTTCTTATATTCCTCGATGAATTCAGTATTCCCGCATGTACTTGTATCATCATATGTTTCCCTAAACTAGAAGCTGTAGACTGGTTTTAAATCTTTGCTTTTAGAGAAAAAGAAATTATTTTGTCACTTGACTTCCACACTCGATAGTTGAATTTATATATATTCATATAAATTTATATATATTCATATAATTTATATTTTCCAAAAAGCAAAATAATATTGTCCAATCCATCACTGAGGGAGAATATTGGCCTCTAGAAGTTTATGGATTAAACAATTAGAAGAATATAAAATAGATATTAGTAAAGTCTTTATTAAGTGCGATAATACTAATGCCATCAACTTTACCGAAAATCCCATCCAACATTCATGGACAAAGTACAAAAATATTAGACGTTAATTTATTAAAGATTATCTACAAGAAGAGGATGTAGTTCTTGAGTATGTAGACACTTCATATCAATTTGGTTGACATTTTCATGGCACTCGTAGATAGAAATAGATTTAGCACAATTAGCGGTGAGTTAAGATTAATAAATGCACCTTAGATGTTTTGTTTGAATCTTAGTCAATTTTGATGTAATTATGATTGATTTATGATTGAACAAGTTTGGAATGACATAAATAGGCATTAACCTAGTTCAAATTTGTTTGATTATGTCAAAATGCAAATATGAGTATTTTCAAGCATGTTTTAGTGAGTGTTTGTGTCATAAATGCAAATTCATATTGCACAACAGCTTTATTATATGTAATAAAATTTCTATTTAAATTAATAATATCAAATTCTGATTGATTGTGATTCTTTATAAATTGAAAAGCATGAAAAGCAAGTGTTTGGACTTCAAAACTCGAATCTTTCCACTTTTTTTTTTAGCATTGCCTGCAATTGTGGGATCGATGCATCTTCATATGGTATCAATATCCCAAGCCCTGAAGGTATATATTGAAAAACGAAACTAAAAAATAATTAATACCTCATTCAATAGGTTTCGATACTAGATGAACACGTATCTATACCCCTACTTAGGTATCAATACCACGAGTTACAAGTAAAATGGAGGTTGGGCTGGGGTTTTAGAAACTATCATTCTTCTCAACTTTAGGGCCCTAAAAATAAACTTTTCTTTCACTCCTAAAATTTACTCCAAAACCAAAGTTACTACACCCTTTATTCCCCAACATGGGAAAATCATATGCAATATATGTTGGACATAAACTTGGTGTCTAAAATAACTAGCCTAAAACCCAAAAACAAGTTCATAAGTATAAAGGAGCTCTCTATGAGTCCTTCCCCACTAAAGCTCCAGCTGATCAAGCCTTCCTAATTTTTAGGGGTATGGTTGAGCCTCTTGCTAGTGGATCATCAACTATGGTACCTATTAGGAGTCAAGACTTGGAGTTGACCCAATAACCATAATTTCATTATGCATATTCTTGCACTCTTTCTAATGATCTCACATTTCATTGGTGTCATCTTCTCGTAGCCTTCTTGGTTGGAGTAATCCTCACGCTTGTGTGCATTAGTCCTGTGAAAATAGAGTGTTTGTTTTGTACTATTAATGTCTATGATGATTTTAGCACTCTAACAAGTTCATAGTTTTCAAACTTTTCAAAAACATTTCCCAACTTTTTGCACGTGACTATTGAGTCTTATGTATGATTACTATTTTCTTCATGACGATCGTTTCTTGCTTATGCATATTTTGCTTTCCTAAATTGATCTTTGATAGTCTTGGTCATTGCTTCTATGTTGATATTGAAATATACTTGAATGATGATATGTTATGCTTGTCACACAAATAATGATCTTTTTAAGCACAGTTTGTTATTTGTTGTTTTGAAATACATACTTATTTTTGCTATGATAAAAAGGAGGAGAAATATAGAATAAATTAATCCTCAAGCAAAATCATGATTAAAATTAATGCACACATTAAGTTGGGGGGAGACTGTTGAGTTAATGTATTTTGAAATGACAAAACAAGTTAATACAATAATGTTAAAATGGTATACAAACATGTTTAGAAGATATCAGGACCAGAACTTAGAGTTCTGCTGATGAGAGATCGATCTGAGGTGTGAGAGATCGATCTCCTGGGTTTATACTTGATGAGAGATCGATCTCATGATGGAAGAGATCGATCTGGCAAGCCTTAAAACGGTGTAAAGGGTTTAAGGTAAAAAGAGATCGATCTTCCAGGGTTAAGAGATCGATCTCCTCTAAGTCAGAGAACTTAGGAGATCGATCTGGTAAGGAAGAGATCGATCTGCTCAAAGTCAGTGAGCTTAAGAGATCGATCTGGTGTATTGAGAGATCGATCTTGCCTCAAACAGAGAGGATAGGAGATCGATCTGCCTATTCGACAGATCGATCTGCCTCTGCCTATTCAAACTAACAGATCGATCTGGTAATGTATGAGATCGATCTCCCTGTGTATTTGTGCTTTGTCATTGCAGGATTTAAAACTAGGAGATCGATCTGGCCAAGATAGGAGATCGATCTGTCTGACCACTGGAGGTTCCCAACGGCTATTTTCTTCAAATCTCAACGGGAAAAACTGCATTTAATGCTCCAACTACCCAACCTTCAGTATATAACCAAGCATTGAAGACAAAGCAGGGAGAGAGACTATTGCTGCATATTCCAAACATTCTCAAGCTTTAATTCTTTCATTCTTTGTGTCCCTATTGATTATTGATTGAGAATCATTGTAAAAGCTTAAGTGCAAAATAGCTACACTTGTCCTACCACTTTAAAGCATTAAATTGTATTCAGTCCTATCTTAAAAGAGAAGAGGATTGTTCCTCAGTGAGAGTATATTGTAAGAGGCTGAATACTTTTTCTGTATTGCCAAAGGTAGTGAGGTTATTCCTTAACCTGTAAAAGGAAATTTGTAAACTCTATTGAAAGAGAGAAAGAATCCACTTGACAAGAAGGTCAAGGAGAGAGGACGTAGGCAAGAGTTGGCCGAACATCTATAAGTCGCTGTGTTTGTTTCTCTTTCCCTCTCTTTGCATTAAATTGTTATATTGCACTGTTTTATTCATTATCATTTGTGTTTAAATTGCGATTAATTTAAAATCTGCCATAATTGTTAGAAAACCGATTCACCCCCCCTCTCGGTAGAGCCAACAATTGGTATCAGAGCTAGGACTCTTTAATCACGTAGGAACAACTTCCTAAGAGTAGAAACGATCAAATGGCTCTTAACAATGTTGCAACTAGTTTGATAGGAGAGGGGCACTCCACGGTTAGACCTCCCATGTTCAATGGTGAACATTATTTATATTGGAGGACTAGGATGATGCTATTTATTCAAGCAAATGACTATGAAGTATGGAGAATTATAGTTAAGGGACCTCAAATCCCTACAAAGAAAATAGAGGGAAGAGATATTCCCAAAGAAGAAGATGAATGGGATTCTAATGACATTAAATGTGCACAGCTAAATGCTAAAGCTATGCACACATTATTTTGTGCTTTAGGTCCTAATGAATATAATAGAGTATCCGGGTGTGATAATGCCAAGCAAATATGGGATAAATTGGCAATAACTCATGAGGGTACAACCCAAGTGAAGGAGACAAAAGTAGGTATGCTCACACATGATTATGAGCTCTTTAGAATGAAGGAAGGAGAATCGATTAGTGATATGTTCACTAGATTTACAGACGTAATTAATGGACTAAAATCCTTAGGAAAAATATATTCTAACATTGAAATGGTAAAGAAAATTTTAAATAGCTTACCTAAGTCATGGGAAGCTAAGGTAACAGCAATAGAGGAATCTAAGGATCCACACACATTATCCTTAGATGAATTAATAGGTTCCTTGCTAACTTATGAGATGAAGCTTAAAAGAAATGAAGAGCCACCCAAGAAAGTGGGTGTTGCTCTAAAATCCACTGCTGAAAAGGAAATTAAAAATGAGAGTGGCAGTGAGGAGGATATTGAGATGGCAATGTTTGCCAAAAGATTTAATAAATTCATGAGGATGAGAACTAGTAATAGCAATAGGAGAAACAATAGGAGAGAACAAGAGGAAGTAGGTAGAAAAGACTCTATTGTGTGTTATGAATGTAAAAAACCTGGACACATAAAATTTAACTGCCCTCTCCTCAAAAGATCCAATGATAGGTTTCATAAAAAGAAGGCAATGGTAGCAACATGGAGTGACAGTGACTGCTCCGATGATGAATCAAATGAGGACATTACCAACCTATGCTTCATGGCTATTGATGATGATGAAAAGGTAACTTCTAATATCAATGAATACTCTTTTGATGAACTGCAAGATGCATTTGATGATTTAGCATTAGAGTATGAATCTATGAGCATGAAGTATAAAAAGTTAATATCTAAATTAAAAAGGGAAAATGAGATAATGCTACAAGATAAATTGAAATGTGAGAAGAAACTAGAGATTGCAAATCTAGAAATTTGTGACCTTAAGGAGAAAAATAGCAATTTACATAACTCCTTTAATAGGTTTCACATGGGGCAACAAAAGCTAGATAGCATGTTAGAAACCCAAAGGGCTTTTTTTGACAAAAATGGCTTAGGGTATAATGCACAAAGTAGGGAGACCCATCTTAAAAGTTTCATTGCTAGGAAGAGCATGAATAAACCTGCAATTACTTGTTTATATTGTAATAAGAAGGGACATAAGTCACATTATTGCACTATAAAGATGAGGAATCTTAAAGGAAAAATTGTAAAAAGGATATGGATTCCAAAAGAGGTAATTCATTCCAAGGACTGCAATGCATTAGCAAAATGGATCCCAATGGGATCAAGAATTTCATTTACTAACCTCCAAGGACCCAAGAGAATTTGGGTACCTAAGACTTGAGTGTGTTTATTTTTTTTGTTATAGGTGATTGAGCATAGCCACAAAGCTAAAACAAAAGAAGCTTGGTACTTAGATAGTGGATGCTCAAGGCACATGACGGGTGATAAAAGCCATTTCAATTCCTTCAAATCGAAAATTGGTGGAGAAGTCACTTTTGGGGACAACTCCAAAGGCCAAGTGGAAGGGAGTGGCTCAATAGGTAATGATCATTTCTCTTTAGAAAAAGTATTACTTGTTAGGGGTCTAAAGCATAACTTGCTAAGCATTAGTCAACTTTGTGACAAAGGTTACAAAGTAATTTTTGATTGCATGAAATGTAATGTTATAGATCCTAAGTCAAATAAAATTCTTCTTCTAGGTCATAGGCAAGGTAACATATATATAGTCTACCTTAATGAACTCAAAAACGAAAACATATGCTTAATGGTAGATAACAAAAAGGAATCTTGGTTATGGCATAGGAGACTAGGTCATGCTAGCATGCATGTGCTATCCAAATTAGCAAGAAAGGATCTAGTCATAGGCTTACCCAAACTACCCTTTAATCATGAAGAAATATGTGAAGCTTGTGTTAAAGGAAAACACAAGAGAACAACTTTTAAGCCTAAGAATAGTGTATCCACCACTAGGCCTCTTCAATTACTGCATTTAGACTTGTTTGGACCAACTAGAACCACCAGCCTAGGTGGGAAACACTATGGTTTTGTAATAGTTGATGATTACACTAGATACACTTGGGTGTTCTTTTTGAGAGTAAAAAATGAAGCCTTAGAGAAATTCATAACTTACTTAAAGGTGACTCAAAATGAAAAAGGATATACAATAACAAGCATTAGAAGTGATCATGGCAAAGAATTTGAAAATATAGGATTTGATGAGTATTGTAATGATCAAGGAATTAGCCATAATTTTTCAGCCCCTAGGACACCGCAACAAAATGGTGTAGTTGAGAGAAGAAATAGAACTTTGGAAGAGATGGCTAGGACCATGTTATGTGAAAATAACTTGCCAAAGTACTTTTGGGCTGAAGCTATAAACACATCATGTTATATAATTAATAGAGCTATGATAAGACCCATGCTAAAGAAAACTCCTTATGAGCTCTACAAAGGTAAGAAGCCTAATATTAGTTACTTCCATCCTTTTGGCTGCAAATGCTTTGTTCTAAATAATGGAAAAGATAATTTAGGAAAATTTGATGCCAAAAGTGATGAGGGAATATTTCTAGGATATTCATTGAATTCAAAGGCTTATAGAATTTATAACAAAAGAACATTAATGGTTGAAGAATCTATTCATGTTGTATTTGATGAATCAAATAATATATCTAAAGATTCAACCAACAATGATGAAAATGTTGAGATATTTGATGAAGGCTTAGAAGATGACTTTCTAGAAAAGCTTGATTTGAATAAAGAAGATGAAGAAGAAATAGAAGTTTTAGAAAGAGAACCTAGAGCACCAAGAGAGTTAGGATATGTAAAAGATTGTGAAATAGTAGGAGATCCAACTCTTGGAGTTAGAACTAGGTCATCCTTAAGGAATATGTGTCAATATATAGCCTTTGTATCTCAAATAGAGCCTAGGAATGTCAATGAAGCCTTAGAGGATAATAATTGGTTCCTAGCAATGCAAGAAGAGTTAAATCAATTTGAAAGAAGCAAAGTATGGAAACTAGTTCCAAGGCCTAGTGATCACTCTATAATTGGAACTAAATGGATATTCAAGAACAAAATGGATGAAAATAGTGTGATCATAAGGAATAAGGCTAGGCTAGTTGCTCAAGGCTATAGACAAGAGGAAGGCATAGACTATGATGAAACATATGCACCGGTAGCTAGATTAGAGGCAATAAGAATGTTACTTGCCTTTGCATGTTATAAAGATTTCAAGTTATATCAAATGGATGTAAAGAGTGCATTCTTGAATGGTTTCATTAATGAAGAAGTCTATGTAGAGCAACCTCCCGGATTTGAAAATCATGAATTTCCTGAACATGTTTTCAAATTGTCTAAGGCACTTTATGGGTTAAAACAAGCTCCTAGAGCTTGGTATGAAAGGTTGTCAAAGTTCTTAATAGAAAAAGGATTCTCAAGAGGAAAGGTAGACACCACATTATTCATCAAAAATAAAAATAAGGACTTACTAGTTGTACAAGTATATGTAGATGATATTATTTTTGGTTCAACTAATGAGTCTTTATGTCAAGAGTTTGCTAAGATCATGCAAGGGGAATTTGAGATGAGCATGATGGGAGAACTCACATTCTTCTTGGGACTTCAAGTGAAGCAAACAAAGGATGGAACTTTCATCAATCAAGCAAAGTACACCAAGGACTTGCTCAAGCGTTTTGGAATGGAGAGTTGCAAACCTCAAGCCACTCCAATGGGCACCAACATCAAGCTTGACAAAGATGAAGGTGGTAAGTGTGTAGACACTAAACTCTATAGGTCTATGATTGGATCATTGCTTTATTTAACTGCAAGTAGACCAGATATATTGTTTAGTGTATGCCTTTGTGCTAGATTTCAATCCTCTCCTAGGGAATCACATCTATTGGCAACTAAGAGAATTTTTAGATACCTCAAAGATACTCCCTCACTAGGACTTTGGTATCCCAAAGACTCCACTTTTGCCCTTCATGCTTTTTCAGATGCTGATTTTAGAGGATGCAAATTAGATAGGAAAAGTACCTCAGGTACTTGCCAATTCTTAGGAAATAGGTTAATTTCTTGGTTCTCCAAGAAACAAAACAGTGTAGCTCAGTCCACAACTGAAGCTGAATATATAGCAGCTGGTAGTTGTAGTGCTCAAGTGTTGTGGATTAAACAACAAATGAGAGATTATGGTATTGACATGAAGCAAGTCTCAATTAAATGTGATAATACCAGTGCCATTAATCTGTCTAAGAATCCTATTCAACACTCCAGAACCAAGCACATAGAAATTAGACATCACTTTCTTAGAGACCATGTACAAAAAGGGGATATAATCTTAGAGTATATTGATACTACACATCAAATAGCTGATATATTCACCAAACCCCTCGATAGAGATAGGTTCTGTATCCTTAGAGGTGAATTAGGACTCATGAATATGTCTTAGGACTTTCATGTTGTAAAAATCTTGATTTCAAGTTGATTTTTAAAGAGTTTTTGCAAAAATTTTCTGGCAAAGAGGATGAGAGATCGATCTCCTTGTGATATAGATCGATCTCCATGCTTCTATCAAGCCTAAATCGTCAAGGTTAATCTAAGAAGATCGATCTTCTAACCATAAGATCGATCTCCTTACGTCTCTGTCTAAAGGCAGATCGATCTGTCCACACGACAGATCGATCTCATCAAGCTTCCGCATTCTACAGATCGATCTGTGCATGTACCAGATCGATCTCCTTAAGCCTCTGTTTGCGACCAGATCGATCTGTCCCTACGATAGATCGATCTCTCTTCGCTTCTGGAAGTACCAGATCGATCTGTTGCCTCGACAGATCGATCTCCTGTGTCCTGCAGTATAAATATATCGCAAAAAATCCCCAATTCTCACAAAACCTAACTTTCAAATTCTCCAATTCCCTCGCATCCTCTTCTTCAATTCCTCCTCAGATCGATCTTCGTACGGTCATCCTTGCATCCCAGTGTCGTATTCTAGTATTTTAACCCACATCTCTTACAAATTTCTCAAAAATTTTCTCTGATTTGTGTTGTTATTCATTCTAGGGCAACCCGAGGTACTGTTTCATTGCTTTTCTCTCTGTTGAATTTGTTTAGGCGAATTTAGAATCTAGAATCATGCCTAGGAAGTCAGTAGCAAACAAACCCCCTAGAACCACAGGAGAGGCAGGTTCCTCATCCCAACCCACTCCTTCCGCTTCCATCGCTTCTTTCAATAGGTGTTTTAAAACACCTGCAAAAAGGAAGCGATACGAAGAGTACTTCTCAACCATGCCAATTAAGCATTGGCGGACTATAGATTTTTCTTTCCTCAATCACATAGACTTTCCATACCTGTCAAAATTTGAGGAATTTGGTTGGGCGAAATTCTTGAAAATCAACACTCCTGTCCCTCCAAATCTCGTTCGTGCATTCTTTTCAAATGCCGAACTCGTTTATGACCCCGATGACACCTGCAAAATCCTTGCCTTCAAAACCTTCGTCATGGGTCAATCCATTTTAATTGATTCTGAAGTTATAGCCAAAGTATTTGATATACGCGATGAAGGCTTAACTAATGAGGATGAGGAAGTCCCCTTTGCGTTTGAACTCCTCGGGACCTTCCAATGCACCTTCGGTTACTCCACCTCATAATCTAGTGGAATCTCCGCCCTTACGGTACCCGTCACTCAACTGTCAGGCGTCTAGATCGGTTCTGGCTTCATCACATTCACACCACAAGCCAAAAGCCTAACCTCCCTCACTTCATATACGAAGACTGGCTGAAGATTGTGCGTGGACAAGCTACCATGATCGTTTTTCCACAACCGGTAGCCTAGCTTCTCCACCGCCTTGGTATCAACTGCAGCAGTGAATCTAGCGAACTCCCTTCTCCCAAAAGCATCCTCAATATTGGGACCCTACATCATATGGGGTACTACAAAGATTTTCGGGGAGAATGGACGAAAAAGCAAGAACAGCAACCTGCTGAGGCTGAGGATGACCACACTGCTGAACCAGCACACCCACCTGCAGCACCCGCTCCAGAACCGTCGTCCTCCACGGCTGCGCCAACTGCACAAACATCGTCTCCTGCTGACTTGGAGCTGCTCGTGAAGATGATAAGCGACCTCAGTCAGAGGATCGATGAAGGACATACCACTCAGCGGCGTATGATCGAGGACTTAACTCAACGAGTGGATAGGATTCAAGACACTCAAAAGGCGATGTTCGATAAATTTCAAGAAACTCAAGAGGCAATGTTCGATGAACTTCAAGTGATGCGCACACACGTTGAGAATCTTTTGGACCGTGATCCTCCATCATCTTAGGCTTTAGGTGTATGGTTTAGTTTAGTTATATCATTTCGCACTGTTCTTTGTACTGAATTTGCTTGAATGCAATATAAATTGATTGTTTATGAAAATGTGGCATTTTGTGAGTCAATATTGATTTTGAACTGCCATGGTTTTGACAATGTTGCATTTTGTGAGTTAATGACCATGTGTGATTGATATGACAAAAAGGGGGAGAAGACACATAAGAAACATGATAAGAAACATTGCATGTTGTTGTGTTCATAGTTTAAAAGGATGATAGGATTGAGGGGGAGTTATAGGATGATTTAATTGAGGGGGAGTTAAGAGCTAGAGCTAACTAAGGGGGAGTTAAGATTTAACTAAGGAAGAGTTAAATCTTTAACAAAGTCAAAAGCTCACAAAAAGGGGGAATTTTGCAAATTGACTAAACATGTTTATTGGATGAGTTTTGTCATATCAAAAAGGGGGAGATTGTTGAGTTAATGTATTTTGAAATGACAAAACAAGTTAATACAATAATGTTAAAATGGTATACAAACATGTTTAGAAGATATCAGGACCAGAACTTAGAGTTCTGCTGATGAGAGATCGATCTGAGGTGTGAGAGATCGATCTCCTGGGTTTATACTTGATGAGAGATCGATCTCATGATGGAAGAGATCGATCTGGCAAGCCTTAAAACGGTGTAAAGGGTTTAAGGTAAAAAGAGATCGATCTTCCAGGGTTAAGAGATCGATCTCCTCTAAGTCAGAGAACTTAGGAGATCGATCTGGTAAGGAAGAGATCGATCTGCTCAAAGTCAGTGAGCTTAAGAGATCGATCTGGTGTATTGAGAGATCGATCTTGCCTCAAACAGAGAGGATAGGAGATCGATCTGCCTATTCGACAGATCGATCTGCCTCTGCCTATTCAAACTAACAGATCGATCTGGTAATGTATGAGATCGATCTCCCTGTGTATTTGTGCTTTTTCATTGCAGGATTTAAAACTAGGAGATCGATATGTCTGACCACTGGAGGTTCCCAACGGCTATTTTCTTCAAATCTCAACGGGAAAAACTGCATTTAATGCTCCAACTACCCAACCTTCAGTATATAACCAAGCATTGAAGACAAAGCAGGGAGAGAGACTATTGCTGCATATTCCAAACATTCTCAAGCTTTAATTCTTTCATTCTTTGTGTCCCTATTGATTATTGATTGAGAATCATTGTAAAAGCTTAAGTGCAAAATAGCTACACTTGTCCTACCACTTTAAAGCATTAAATTGTATTCAGTCCTATCTTAAAAGAGAAGAGGATTGTTCCTCAGTGAGAGTATATTGTAAGAGGCTGAATACTTTTTCTGTATTGCCAAAGGTAGTGAGGTTATTCCTTAACCTGTAAAAGGAAATTTGTAAACTCTATTGAAAGAGAGAAAGAATCCACTTGACAAGAAGGTCAAGGAGAGAGGACGTAGGTAAGAGTTGGCCGAACCTCTATAAGTCGCTGTGTTTGTTTCTCTTTCCCTCTCTTTGCATTAAATTGTTATATTGCACTGTTTTATTCATTATCATTTGTGTTTAAATTGCGATTAATTTAAAATCTGCCATAATTGTTAGAAAACCGATTCACCCCCCCTCTCGGTAGAGCCAACAGAGACTTTGATTTTGCACATTCTAAAATGATTATCAAATTGAGGGGAGTTAAAAATTAATTCATATTAAATTTTATCATATCAAAAATAAAGAGATTGTTAGCACTAAAATACTAAGGATTTTGATATGATCTAGAAAAACTTAAGTGAATAAATAGAGCAAAATGATTGGGGAATTACTGCGACTCAAGTATGCATGTGATTGAAAGATGAATTATACCTTTGCATGTTTATTAGTCTTTGTGTTGCCTTGGATGAATAAATGCATGTTTAACTTAGCCAAAGTTATGTGTTTCATATCCAAGGTAGATAGGTATATATACTTTTAGTGAAGGTTTTGATACCCATATTTGAACTTGGCTATGTATATGGCTACTCTTATCATTACCATCAAATAAAAGCAAAATACTCTGTTTGTGTATAGATATCCTAAGGTTATGATATCAATACTCTATATATTTTGAATGCATGAATCTAAACTCAAGTTTGATAAGTGGTAATGGCTAGTTTTTGTGAGAGCAAAAGGGAAGAATTGCATTAAAGAATGGAAGTTAGACTGTCCTAAAGCAGTTCACACCCATCACATTAAACTCCGAAAGCTCTACTTCCCTCTACGCTTAAGCAGATCTGAACTTCTATTGCTCCAAAGAAAATAGAGAAAAAAAAAAAAAAAACTCTTCAAACTTGGCGGGAACATCACAGCTCGTTTCCTGATCATCAATTATAGCCGTCGATCTTAAAAACTATGTTTAGAGATAAATTGAATATGGTGCTTGTATTGGCCGTACGGGATTACGTCAGTTGGATGTTACAGGACATCTCCGGCATGCAAATCCTCATTCTCGATTCTGAAACGGTAGTCTAATTTTTCTTATTTTTATCTGTATTTAATTTAATTTCATCTTATTAATTGCTATCCATTCATTACTTTAATTTATTGACTTCGTTTTTATCATTAATTTCAAATATTTGGTCACTTTAATTGGAAATTGAGAGGTGTGAGAAATTGTTATGATCTGAGGCTAGAAATCAGGAAATTTGAGATAATTAGGAACTGATCATTTTCAATTTAGTACAAACAGATTTGTCGTTTAATGGGCAATGTGGCCTCAAATTTTTACTGTCAGTTAATTGGGAGGAGCTTGTTGTATTTTTTTTAGATTTTGCTTCTTTTTTTTTAAAAGAAAACTTTTCTTATCCTGGTGTCTGCGCGCAATCAGCTGATGTTGCTTGTTGTAGCTTATTGATGAGCAAATGACTATTTTATTCTTGGTGGATGGAGCTTAACGGTAGTTGGATGAATGTTTCCTGCATGCTTTTTGTTGTTTTTGCTGATCTAGATTTGAAAATTTGTGGCCTTACTAAATGTAGCTGTAAGTAATTTGACTGTTTGAGCTGGAAAATGATAATTTTGTGTCCAATGAAGTAGTTGGAGAGTGAGATCCTCTCTATCCTCTATAGATGCTCTTTGGGATTCCTGCAAATTTGGAAGCAGACACGGTTGCTATGATGTTCATTTTTTAATATGTGCATGTTTGGCTTAGTTTATGGAAGAATTTTTTTATTGTAGAAACAGAAGTGAAGGCGTTTGACTTGCAAATTTTTAAAATTTTTAACTTATACGAGAAGTAAATTTTAATTTTTTTATGAAATTATAAATTAAAATTTTTTTAACAAGTATTAATTTTAATAACATGTATCTAGTGACAATTTTAACATTTTCATTTTGCTCTTCAGTAATTCAAAAAATTATAAAGAGAATTATATTATTTTACATTTATTTATTTATTTTCTGTAATTTTTATATATATTTATTTTTTTTAATTAGTTAAGTATTTTTATTTTATTTATTTATTTCACTTAAAAACTTGTGATTTAATTTAATATAATTTATTATTTTATTTTTACATTTACTAAAAATATACAAAATTTCTATTAAATAGTTTTTAACATACTACTATACTTTTATATTACGTCTAGTAATGCTGTATGCCCTGCGCTATGAGAAGGAGAGCCCTGTCCAATTGATGCATCTATTCAAGAAACTAGCATCTCAGTCAACTAAGTATAAGCCCAGAGTAACATAAACAACATAGACATATTTCTACATGTAATTCATGTGTCATCATTATTTTATTTATCATCTTTTCACATACAGATGTGCTTGTCCATCTGTAAATGTGTTTATGGTTGATTGTCCTCGACCAAAATTTAATGTTCGTTGTCATGATGGTTCTTACAACCGGTTCTCTCTTTTGACGTTCTAGTTTAAAAGTTCTTTTCGTTGGTAAAAATTAGCTTTCTATTTGAGCCATATCTGTTTTATACCTTATTGCAGTTCTTTCATTGGTCAATCATTATGTGCAGCTGAATCGATCAGCAATTATGTTAATAGCTATTTATTCCTTGTAGCTAAATGAGAGAAAACTGGTTTACTTCAATGATTGTGGAACAACTCGTCCAATTTCTCCTAAAGCAAGCAGGGGTTGATAAGCGCGCTGGTGATCATTACGGAAATCGTGATTTTCTGAATATTGCTCGCAACATGGCTCGTGGACTAAAGGTTTGTTGGAAAAGGTTTTAACTTATTTGATTTGAAAAATGTTTCTTCATTTGCTTAGAATCATTTTCAAACTTTTCTTACTAGGGGTTTGAGAATGTCTACACCCAGCACCAGCCTCTTTTGTTCCAAACTATGGAAAGCTTAACCAAAGGACGGTTGCGAGATTTGGACTACCCATATGTTGGAGATCATTTTCAGCAGGGCAGGTTCGTTGCTATAAAATGGAGTTTTCCAACTTTTTCGAGAAAGTTTGCAGTTGATCTATGTTTATGGAATAACTGAATGGCTAAAATAAATTTATTATCAACTATTTAGTGCTTTAAAATGGATGCCCCTTGATATTGAAACTTGCATATTTCGTTCACTGCTGGGTGCTGCTTCTTGTGAAGTCGATGCTGAAATATTTTAGTAATTAGTGGCTGCTAATTTTGAAAGTTAGTGGCAGGTATGTGATGTGGTTCCCGACTTTTAGCCTCTCCTGTGCAAGTATAATTCAAGAGAAAAATCCACTCTAAAAAATCATGAAATTCTATTAATAATATACCATGTAAAAAAAAGTTTGTAGAAGAAATGATTCGCTTAATTATTTGAATAACTGTACATACTTATGTTTATTACACAGTGATTAACCAGCTAAGTATTTGATTTGTTCTAATATAACAAACTAATCCTAGCTAATTTCTAGCTGACCATTAGTAACTAATTACACATAATTCAAGGTAAGCTAAAGGAAGGAATAAGCTGTGTTGAAGCAGCATCATGCAATGTTGGATCAACATCCTAGTAGCTCATGCGATAGTGGCACAATCTCAATAACCATAGCAGCAGCTTATATTTTAGTAGCTCTCCTCAAGTTGGAGTGAAATATATTATGAACTCCAAGCTTGGAGAGAAAGAAATGAAATTGTCGAGCTATATGTGCTTTGGTAAACAAATCGGCCAGTTGAGCTGAAGAAGAGACATGAAACAAATGATTGACACTAGCTTGTAACTTATGCCGAACGATATGACAATCGATCTCGATAAGTTTGGTTCGCTCATGGAACACTGAGTTTTCAGCAATAGCAATGACAGATTTATTGTCACAATATAACAGAGCCGGTGAAGGATGAGGACTTTGTAGCTCAGGCAACAAATACAATAACCACTGCAACTCACAAGTAATAGTGGCAAGGGAAAGATATTCCGCCTTAGAAGAAGAGAGAGAAATGGTCTGTTGCTTCTTAGATTTCCAGGAAATAAGAGCATCACCAAGGAAAATACAGTAAACAGTAATGGATTTCCTTGTGTCAGGACATGTAGCCCAATCTGCATCACAAAAACCTTTAAGTTGTAAGGTGGATTTCGTAGGAAAGAAAAAAACCCTGCCCTGGATTTCCTTTAAGATAACGTAGAACCCTATGTGTGGCAACTAAGTGAATATCAGTAGGTTTGTCCATAAACTGAGATAATTGCTGCATTGCATAGGATAGATCGGGTCTGGTGGATGTTAAGTTTAGCTATCGTCTAACTAGTCGTCGATAAGGAAATGGGTCTGGCAAAAGATGACCTGAGTCCCGAGAAAGCTTAGATGAAGGTAATATTGGCGTGTTAACAAGTTTACAAGCAATAAAACATGTATCTTGCAAGATATCAAGAGTGTATTTTCGTTGACAAAGATTTATCTCAGCAGTAGTCCTGGCAACTTCTAAACCAAGAAAATACTTCAGCAACCCCAAATATTTAATCTTGAAGGAGGTATTAAGAAAAACCTTGACATCTTGAATAAGAATTTTAGTATCATTAGCAAGAATCAAATCATCAACATATATCAGCAAAGCAATAAAAGAGGAACCAACAGTCTTGAAGAACAGAGAATGATCAGAATTGGCTTATTGGAATCCTTGGCTAATAAGAGTAGTAGTCAACTTAGAGTACCATTGGCGACTAGCTTGTTTCAATCCATACAAAGACTTCATAAGCTTACAAACTTGGCCTGGTTTAGTATGAGGAAGACTAGGTGATATCTGCATATAAACTTCTTCTGTTAAATCACCATGGAAAAATGCATTATTTATGTCCAACTAGTGTAAAAACCAATTCTTAGCAGCAACAATAACTAGAAGAGTTCGAATTGTGTTCATTTTGGCCATTGGAGAGAAAGTCTCAATAAAATCAATGCCATTTTGTTGCGTAAAACCTTTGGCCACTAATCTGGATTTAAAACTGTAAGACTCGTGTTTTTATGTAGCTTGTTCCTTATGATTTATATATGTACAGATATTGTATTAAGTAAATTAAATCATAAGAAGAGTATTTACTAGATTTAAGTGTTAGTAAAATGCTTTAACACTTAAAAGCTACATAAAAGTCGAAAAAGGGCTATAAGAGCCACATGACTAAACCGATTGGATTTGAATTATTCTGACTGAAAAAAAGAACTTAAAATGAGAAAATATAAAGAGCTCATGAAGGAAAGTCAGTTTGATTTAGTTCTGAACACAAAGAACAAGAGAAAAAGCCAAAAAGGGGTAAAACAGACCTTTTTAGTGGTTTAAGGTATATTTACCTACCGAAAATGGCTAAAACGTAATGACTGAGTGTAAACCATAATATATGACACTTTTTGATTTTTGAGAAAAAGTCAACGTGGTCAATGATTAAAGAAAAAGTCAACTATAGTTAAGAAAATTGGACTTTTACCATAGTTAACTAACCATGGTTAAAAAATTAACCTAAGTGTGGAGAAAATTTTGGAGAAAAATATTTTTGGTCAGAATACAAGATAATCATCCCCGAAAGTAAGGAAAATTTTTTCGGACGAATTTCAGATTAAATTTAATGGGTAAAAACGTAATGGACCAAAGTGAAGATTTTTAAAACCCATTAAGGTATAGTAAGGGTAGATCGAATTTCTTAGGTCCCTTAGACTGAATTGTTAGACCGATTGATTGGCCAAATATTTAGACAATTAAATGTCAGATGTATAGTAAAAATTTCAACCCGAAAGCCCATTAGGAAGGCCCAAACCGAGAAGCCCAAATCGATTAAAATCAAGCCCATTAGTAAAAGGTAACCATAGCCAATTTGGTAACCATTACCTAAATCAAATCCATTCAAACTTGTTGGCTGAAAAGTAAGGCTTAATGACTAAGTAATTGGCTTATAAAATCAGCCACCACATGATCTTCTTCAACCCATCATTCTCGGCTACACAAAGAAACCATTAAAACACGTTCAAGTTTTCTCACTAGGAAAAAAAACATATTTGGAATTTTCAATCTTCATGAAAGTTGTTCCAAATTGAGTGAAGATTAGCATATGTTGGAATTGGCTATCAAGGAGCCATAGTATGCAAACTGAGAGGCTTCAAAGATTCGGCCAAGTGTGAATGCATATACTAGGTATAATTTCAAGCTTTTAAATTCATATATGTTAATGTATGAATGATTTTAAGTAGATTGGTATATGTTTTAAGCTTTGAAACACATGGAATCACTATAAACATGAATTGGCCGAGAGTGAGTAGTGATAAATTGATGAATGTCTATATGATTTTAAGGCATAAATGAGTTAATATACATGTGTTCATAATTATGGTATAGTTAGAATTAATCAATTGGATCAATTTATACATGAATTAAGTTGACAATCAAGGTGTTTGATAAAATGCCTAAATAAACTAAGAGAAGCTTAGGAACATTGCCAACCAAGTATTTGTGAAAATGCCTAAGTGAAATTGGCTAGCAAATGGCTATGGACGACATGGTATGGTGTAATCGTTGGCATGGGAGCTCTCGGCCATGGCATATGACCGAGAGGTCCAATGGGCCAAGCCCAATTGGTTTTGGTCGAATGTGATGTAATGGATCTCGGATAAGCCCAATAAGAGTTAGTGGGCCCCAAAAGCCCAATAGACCCAACGAAAATGAATAGTAAAATGAAAATGGGCTTAAGGCAAAGTTAGGCCCATTAAGGTTTTTAAAGCCCATTAAGTGAAATAGACTGTATTAAATGTGAAATACAGCAGGAAAAGTAAAATTAACCTGATGAATGGTTATATGCACCTCTAGAGATTATTGGAGGAGCTAATTGAACTATTGGATCGAGCAGCGTTGAGAAAGTAAAATTTCTCGAGTGATTGCAGGTAAGGGACTTTTGTGAGTAGTTAGAGATACCTGCACGTATTTTCGTTTTCCTTTACATTAACTTAAAAACTCTTAGGGTTAGAGAATGTGAATAATAATGATTGTGACCCGATAGTGGTAAATTACGATTTTACCCTTAGTTAGAAAAAAAGTCAACTTTTGAGATAAGTTGTAAAAAGTATGAAAACCACTATTTTGAGTGTTTTTACTGCTGTTTAGCAGAAGAGTAGGTAGATGGGCTAATGTTTTCTTGATTGATGAAAACTAGCACAATTTATAGTGTTGCTTTTGATGTTTTGAGAATCATCCCTTTTTAAAGAGTCATCTATCGAATTTATGTGAGGATAAATCATGCTAGAGCACAACTCGTACTTGATTTCATATATTTTGCACATATATTAGTGCTGACGTGTGATTCGCACTAGATTTCCATGACATGCATGATAGAGTGCTGGAGTTATTGCTCGTACTCGAATTTTACATGAGATGCGTGACAGAGTGCTAGAGCGTTGCTCGTACTCGATTCTTCATGATTTATACATAACATAGTGCTTGAGCTATTACTCATACTTGATTTGAAACATGAACTATGAATGACCTAGTGCTGGAGGTTTACTCGCACTAGAGTTTGAGTTTGTGATGTGAAACAGTGTTTGAGCGGAGTGTCGACTGAGAGTCGCGCTCAAAGGCGCGCACTGTATTTTATGTGATATATAAGACATGTTGAAAAACCATGCTGATTTCCTCATGTAGACTGAGTGTCACACTATGAGAGATTCGCATGTGGATTTAGAGACGTGATATTAATTATCCATTAACATAGGGTCCACGGGTGTACGTTGTACCGTGCGAGTGGCATGGAGTACACTGTACCATGTGTTGTTGTGTTGTTGTGGAGTTGAGGAGTTTATAGCTAGCGGTTATGATGGACTGAACCCCCTCCCGTTGCAGTCGTGATGCCCCACACACCGAGGCCTGTGTAGCCTGGGATCACCATTATAGGATATGGCCATAGTCCATGATATTATTGCATTTCACCACAGAGTCTCACTTGATTGATTTTATGATACGAATAGACCTGAGGGATGGGTCGAAATTCGATTGTTGTGTTCTGAATGATTTAAATGTCATATTTACTGTGATTTGAATATAAATGGCATGAATTATCTAAAGGCATTGAGAAATTATAAAGATGCATTGTTTTGTACGAAATGCCTACATTTGAGATCTAGAGCATGATTTCTGTATATGGGATTTAATCTGTACAAGTATATGTATATATATATTTAAAGACATGCTTTTAAAGTGAGTTAAGGAAATGATATTTTTGACGCATAGCATTATTTTGAGTAAATAATGTAGATGTCAACTTGCTTGCCTGATTTTCTTACTGAGCGGTGAGCTCATCCCTTTTTTTTACACCTTTTTACAGAGCATCAGTAGTAGAGTTAGTACGAGTGAGGGATAGTGTTCCTGTTGTCCGTTACCATTTCCTATCGATCGACGGGTATACATATTTTATATGGTTCTGTATCTAAGCATATAAACAGCACAGTGATGTAATTGATGTAAATTATAGGGAATGTATTTGTATTAGATTTTATAGGAGCTCACATTTATTATAAAAGATATTACAGTCAGTACATAGTATATTAACTTGTATGTATGATAATGAATGGTATGGTAAGCGTGGATGCTAATATCGAATCACAACCCAACTGTTGCTAAGGAGAAAGGTAAGTAAAAATCGAAAAATTTGTAGTGGTTTTGGTTAAATCACGGAGGGTCGTGACAAAACACTCAACTTCACCATTGGATTTAAACTTGATCTTATACACCCACTGACAACCGATTGGTTGTTTTCCAGCAGGCAACTCAGTGATAACCCTTGTATGGTTTGCCTGCATAGCTTGCTTCCAGTGTTCATATTTAATTGCTTCATTATAAGTTTAAGGTTCTTTCAGAGTAGATATATTCACAACAAAAGCTTTATGAATAGAAGAGCAATGAGAATAGTTAAGAACATAAGATAAAGGATATAAGACACTAAAATCTTTAGAAAATTTTACAACATCATCTGTAGATGCAACATGTGCAAAATGACAATGATTGAGTGTAGCTAAGTTACAATGATAGTCTTGTAAGTAGGAAGGAGTTGTTCTAGTTCTAGAAGATCGTCGAACTATAATAAGAGAAGAAAACTGAGAATTATTAGAAGAACAGGAAGAGTGTTTTGAATCAGATGAAGAAGTAGGATGCTGAAGTGATGAGCTATCAGTATATTCAGATTGTATAGTAGGTGGAGAA
This sequence comes from Firmiana major, assembly GCA_033439115.1. Taxonomy (NCBI): domain Eukaryota; kingdom Viridiplantae; phylum Streptophyta; class Magnoliopsida; order Malvales; family Malvaceae; genus Firmiana; species Firmiana major. The sequence continues at coordinate 7,750,203 of CM065909.1, forward strand.
ACTGAAAGATCATAATGTGTAGGAGAAGATGACAGAGGACAAAAGGTGTCATCTGCTAAAAACTATGTGATGGTTTTGTCTTAGCTTGAAGAGAAGGGAAAAACAGTTTCATAAAAAAGTGGACATCTCGAGAAATAAAGACTTCACTAGTATCAATATTATATAATTTGCAACCCTTAACCCCATGAACAAATCCTATGAAAATACATTTCAGTGCTTTGAAAATCAAACTTAAGCTGAGGATGCTTTAAGGTTGAAGCATAACAGAGGCATCCAAAAACTTTAAGATTGGAAAATTTTGGGTCTTTTTGGAATATAATATGATACGGTGTTTTATTGTGAATAACTAGTGAGGGTAGACAGTTTATAAGGTAAACAGAATGATTGACACAATCTGCCCAAAACTTGCTAGGAAGACCAGCTTGAAATTTTAAGGAACGAGTGACATTAAGTATATGTTGATGCTTCCTTTCCACTATGCTATTTTGTTGAGGTATTTGAACACATGAAAATTGGTGAATGATTCCTTTGGAAGTATAAAATTATGGCATGTTAAACTCTTGATCATTATCTGTTATAATATGCTTAATTTTGATTAAGAATTAAGTCTCAACAAAAGGTTCAAAAACTTTGTAATAATGTTCTAGCTTCAGCCTTAGTCTTCATCAAATACAACCATGTATAACTACTAAGGTCACCAACTATTGTTAAAAAATAATGATGTCCATATAAAGAAGCTATTGGATAAGGACCCCAAATGTCAACATGTGTGAGACCCCGTATATGTATAGTTATAACGTGTGTAATTGGATCAATTAATGCTAATGGACTTGTAATGTAAAGTGTAATTGATGTAAGTCCATGGATTCAATGTACATATGTGTAATATGATTTGTAATGTATATACAAGTTACATTGTGTATGAATATGAAGAAATGAGTTCTTATAAGTGATGAATGTGATTGGAAATCAAAATGAGTAGTGTAGTAAATGGAAGGAAGTTGCATGAATATAAATGCTTCCATTTGGTTTTATATAGCATATCTTTGGATATACAAGGAATGCACACAAGTTTCAATGTGAATAAGGTATGAATGGATGCCATTTTCAAGTCATAAAGGTGGATGGATGAGAAAATGGCCATGGCAGCAGATTAAGGATGTTTTGGTGTAAGTTGCAACAGGAAAACTGCGAAAAATCTGGAAAATATGAAGGCCAAATCGATCTCATAGGATGAGAGATCGATCTGGAAGAGCCAAAATGCTCTTGTTTGAGCAATGGAATAGAGCAGATCGATCTCCTATGGGGCCTGATCGATCTCCTAAACATTCTATAATGAAAAGATCGATCCTTAAGCATACAGATCGATCTCCTTAGCTCTCTATTTAGGAGCAGATCGATCTCAAGCTTCGACAGATCGATCTCATGCTTAAAATGCCGTGAAAAAGAGGGATTTAAGGGAACCAGATCGATCTCCTTCTAGTGCAAATCGATCTCCTCAAGCTATTTCTATAAAAGGAGCGCTGAAATCTAAAAATTTCGGGAAAACAACATCACCCTTCCATTTTTCACCTAAAACCTAAGTTTATCTCTCTAAAATTAGCCATTTTCAGTAAGAATTGAGGGGAGGCCATTAGACACTAAGCTGTTCATCTTGAGGAAGAGAACAACATAGTTGGAACCTAAAATCCCATTGTTGGTATTAAAGGAGCTAGGGGCATTGTCATTTGGAGCAAGAAGAGAAATCAGATTTGGTAAGCTTCTAATACTCCAGCCTAAGTACATTGTGTATTTAATTGATTTTGGAGTTGATTGGCATGTATATGGATGATAGAAATCATCTAGAAAGCAATGGAACACATATAACCTAGAAAATGGAATGAGTCTAAAGTGAGAAAGTGTGATTGAGTATGTTGATGATTTATGGATTATGATAAGCTGTTATAGAAGAAATATGGATGATGTGGAGTGGTTAAATGAAGCCACATTGTGAATTTGGATGAGTGATTTGTGGGAATTGCTAAGTTGTCAATTGAGTAATGTGGATGATTTGTAATGGTTAAATGAAGCTACATTGTGGGTTGAGTGGAATTAGGAAAATGAGCACATGTAGTGTTGATGAAAAAGCCATAGTGAGGAAATATATAGGCCTAAAGGAACACTATGAGCTTAATATCGATTTAATACCGATTCATTATGAATAAATAGGCCTAAAGGAATCCATAGACTCGAGATATGAATTGACAAATGAAATGGGGCCTTATATGAGATGATAGAAGCTATAGAGTGAATTGACTATAGCAAAACCCAAAGGTTACGTGTAATAGATTGAAATAATGCGAAATATGAATTTGTGCAGTTTCGGAGAGTCATTGGAGATGCAATCAAACTACACACATGTAAGCAGCTTTAAGGAAGTGGAATCACACGTCGCGATTCCAGGTAAGGGAATTCTATAAGTATATAGAGGTAGCTGCTCATATTTTGTGGGGATATAAGGTGTTTATGAAATGCATGAATGTTTGAGAAATTGATTGTTTGGTATGCGAAAATGGTCGCGAACGTTGTATGATTTGGTTTTATATATATGGATGTATAAAAAGGGATAATAAGGCTAATAATTGCATAAATCACTTGTTTTGAATGTTTTCACAAAACACAATGCTTTGATTTGAGCAAATAAAATGATAGGCAGGCTAGTACTTGAATGATATTGTGAAATAGCCCATGTGAGGAGCTAAACATGTTTTGAGATGTTTTGAATGTATGTGAGCTGCCTATCGTATGTATGTGATTTAATTCGCGCTGGAGCCTCGCTCGAGCTAGATTTCGGTGTTTTCATTTGTATGAAACGTGCTGGAGCTTAGCTTGCACATTGATTTGAAAACTATGATGATGTTTATAAACTGTACTGGAGCTTATACTCGTACAAGAATTTCGAGTGGTTTTTCTTATGCGTATAACCGTACTAGAGCTATGCTCGTACATGGTTTCTTTATGATAGGATGCATGAGTCGTGTTAGAGCTTTGCTCGCACAAGTTTCCACATCGTAATACGTATGAGGTCGGGAAAGTTGGTAAAATCCTCAAGCCTTACATCCTTAAGACAACATCCTTAAGCTTGAGGAGACGGGGAGGCTCTGTTAGGTGGGGAGGCTCTGTTCGGTGAGGAGGCTCTCTTACGATAAGATCCTTAAGCCCTACATCCTTAAGCTAACATCATTAAACCTGAGGAGGCGGGGAGGCTCTGTTTGGTGGGGAGGCTCTCTTACGAAAGGATCCTTAAGCCAACATCCTTAAGCCTTGGAGGGGCGGGGAGGCTCTGTTCGGTAGGGAGGCTCTCTTACATGGGTACAGAAGGATCCTTAAGCCTTGGAGGGCCGGGAGGCTCTCCTACATGGATATGGAAAATTCTTGGTATGGGGTAGGTAAGACCTAGGAATGACACCCCCAATCACGATATGAGTCCGCGGAGTACGCTGTACCGTGTATATCACATGTAGTACGATGTACCGCGCGATGGTTATGTGATGAGAAAGTCTGACGAGGGACTAACCCCCTTCGTGCCAGCACGATACCCCGCACACCTGGATTCGTGTGGTCTGGGATGATTTATGATGTAGTGGGACATAGTCACTTGGGATATAGTGACCTGGTCTTTTTATTACATATGTGTGATTGTGATTGTCCAAGGTAGACCCGAGGGAAGGATCGAGCCTTGTGAGATTTGATTTGTGAAATGGTAATGATGTTTGTGATTGAGAAAATGGTTTGTGATGGGATTGTATGTGTTTGAGAAAGAGCTTTGTGATGTGATTTAAAAAGGAGGTTTCTTAAATGAATTGCCCTTTTTATGAGTTTAATGAGAATGAGCATGAGATGTTTTCACATGTTGATATTCCTTGTTTTATATGCCAATTTTACATGATTTTGGATACATGATATATATGTATACTCATATGGCATAGTTTTATTCCTCATGCTCCTATTATAAATGATTTATGCATAACACTATTAACATGTAGATAGAGTAGTTATCTACCATGCTTGCATTATTGCCTTACTGAGTGTGTGGTTGCTCATCCCTCTCTATTTTTCCCCTCCTACAGAGCGTGCATAGTAGCCCAGTGAGGACTGAGGCGTGGTATTTTGAACATCCGCTGCATCTCCATCACTCAGAAGTATATACACAGTGATTCCTTTTTGTATCTGAACAATGTAAAAGCATAGTAGTCATTTGAAATGTAATTATGGGGGATGTAGATGTCAGTAATCATATTTTATATAAGTAAACAATTAACTTCGAATGTATGACATCGTTTCATTAAATTGTGAATGAATGGTAAGTGGTGGTTATTATTGACTCACAGCCCAACTGTGTGTGGTAAGTTTGTTCACGACCGGGTAAGGTAACAATAAAACGTGAAAAATTTATGGAGATTTTCGGTAATAAGAGGATAAAAAAGGTCATGACAACATGAATAAGATCGAAACAGCTATTCGAACAAGATGTACTAAGAAGAAAATAAAGTCTCCTTCGTTTAGCAAAATGACAAACATCACAAGGCTCTTGTAAAGAGACTGAAATGGAAGAGTCTATATGTTACAACAGTTGAATTCATTTATTAGAAGCATGACCAAAACAATTATGCCAAATATTCTTGGCAGAACTAGTGACAGAGTTAGAAACTGATATTGAAGTATTAAGAGAACAAGGATCGAAAGAGATGTCTAACTGATATAAACCAAGTTTATGCATAGCTAACCCAATCATCATTAAAGTCTTGGCATCCTGGGCAACATGGAATTGATGTGTAAAAATTAGAAAACATTGAAGTGTTTGTGTTAGCTTACTCACTGAAACTAAATTGAAAGAAAAACCAGGAACATATAGTGCATCTATAAGCCAGAGATGTGGAGTAAGCTTGACATTACCAATATGAGTGACTGAAACGTAATGACCATTTTGTAATTTGACAAATGACTGAGAAATAGGTTTATAGGATTCAAAAGCATCAAGAGAACAAATAAAATGATCTGATGCTCATGTATCAAGAATGTATTCTAAAGAATGAAAAGAAAATTGAGGTGTACCTAAAGATGTGAAAACAGGTTGAGTGACATTATTGGTTGTAGCAACTACATAAATGTTCTGAGCATTAGCTATTTTAGTAAACTGAAGCATTGCAAGCAAACGCTGATACTGATCATTGGTGAGAGCCCGTTGTAAAAGACCAGCAGAATCGACAAATATACTAGCTGATGTATGTTCAGAAGAAACTATACCAGTTTCAACATGATTTACAACTCTAGTAAGTGATCCACCTCTACGTTTAGATTTGTAACCAAGAGAATAATTGTGGTTTTTATAGCACTTTTCTATAGTATGGCCTGTAATTCCGCAATAAGAACAGAGTGGCCTTATATTGGTCTGCTTATATCACTTAAAAAAAAAAACAGCAGGTCCTGACACCTTGTTTACAAAGGCATGAGTTTCAAGAGAAGAGTTAAAAATAGTATTGAGTTGTCGTTCTTGTTGAATCACGAGAGCAAATGCTCTGTTAACAGAAGGTAAGGGCTTCATCAGCATTATTTGCGATTTAACAATAACAAATGAATCATTAAGACCTTGAATGAATCGAATGACATAATCATTCTCTTGAAACTTGCGAGCTGCATCTAGTGCACCACATGAGCATTGTGCATCACATTTACAATCAAGAATGGCTCTAAGATTCATGATCTCATCCCACAACATTTTAATTTTGGTAAAATAGTCAGTTATCGACAAAGTGCCTTGTTGAAGTGAATAGATTTCTTTCTGCAATTCAGAAAGGCGAAAGGCATCTCCCTGTGAAAAATGATCATGAAGATCGTTCCACACTTCAAAAGCACGATCCAACTAGATAACACTTTATGCGATTGTAGGAGAAACAAAGTGCAGCAACCAGGATAACACCATATTATTGCATCTTTCACAGGCTGGAAACAATGGATCTGTTTTCCTAGGAGGTTTTATTGAGCCATCCACAAACTGGAGTTTATTCTTAAACTTAAGCGCCATTTTCGTATATCTATACCATGATTGATAATTAGATCTTGTGAGAGGGGTAGTGACCAGCGTTAGAGCTGAATTTTCATTCGGATGTAAGAAATATGGGCTTGAAGCAACGTCCTTAGGTCGTACAGTTGGTTTATCCATGGTGGTTGGTCAATAAACTGGTCTTCAAGAAGAAAACGAGAGAAATGAAAAGAAAATAAAGGAAAATGAGAGAGAAAAAATGCATGCTCTGATACCATGTAAACAAAGTTTGTAGAAGAAATGATTTGCTTAATTATTTTGAATAACTGTACAAACATATCTTTATATACACAGTGATTAACCAGCTAAGTATTTGATTTGTTTTAATATAACTAACTAATCCTAGCTAATTTCTAGCTGACCATTAGTAACTAATTACACATAATTCAAGGTATAAGCTTGTGTTAAAGTAGCACTAAAGGAAGGAATAAGCTGTGTTGAAGCAGCATAATGCAATGTTGATTAACATCCCAGTAGCTCACGCAACGGTGGCACAATCTCAATAACCATAGCAGCAACTTATGTTTTAGTATAGCATAAGTAGTAGAACCTCTTTTTCCTAGTTTCAAGATGATGGAAAACTCCCAAAAAAGAAAAGGAAGATGATGTAAAAAATATGAGAGCCACTATGAGCACAGTATGCAGTTGTGATCTACAGGGTGTACATGGTTAAAAATGACTTTTTATTGCAGTGTACAATTTTGCATTAGGTAAGATTAACCGGTAGTTAATTAGGCTGATCAAATTCTCTGTGGGACGATAATCCAGGACTCAAATCCCATTATTACTTGTATGACCCGTGCACTTGCGAACAATATGTTTAGCTCGTATCACTTGGAAACAAGAAGTTGGAATTAAAGATTGAAGAAGCAAGGTGGATTTTGCCAACTTTGGGGAAAAGAGGAAAAGTTCAAGCTAGGTAAGATTCAATACACCACTTTGATATATGTTAATCTAGGTGTATTGGTAAGTTAATTAGTATAAGTTTAAATTTTTGAAAACAAATGGATCATGAAAAATACCAATAACCTAGCTATTGGTATGAAATTGAGAAAATGATGAGGAAGTTGAGTAAACATGGATTAAATGATAAAATGAGCATGTGTGAAAGATTGTAAGACAGTTATATAAGATATATGGTATAACACCATAATGGGAGAAAGTGATGAGATAAAAGCATTGATTTGAGTCATGCAAGTGAAAACAAGAATATTAAATTATACTGATGGGGAAATTATTAACAGCTTCGAAGTTGATATTGAAAGCTGATCGGACTGTGAGGATTAGCAGCACTGAGGAAGTGAGGTCACGTGACGTGATCCGAGGTAAGGGAATTTCATGAGTAGCTAGAGATAGCTACACGTATTTCGAATAGAATTTCGATAATTATATGATATATGAATTCTCGTGAATAGAATTGTTGTGATAAAGACCGAAGAGATAAATCGTGGTTTTATCCAAAAATAAGGTGAAAAGGCCTTAGAAACATGTTTGTGACTAATCTTCGTAGTTGTATGATAGAATGGCTAATATTTTCATGTATATGTGAAAGCAACACATTTGAGTGCCTATTTGATTTACTTGGGTGAATTATGATTTGAATAGCCATCTATCAGGTTTGTGTGAAAACCATAAGTGCTAGAGAATACTCGCATTATATCTTGAGATATGCATCACACAGTACTTGAGTGTATTCTCGTACTAAATTTTAAATGCGTGTTATGCATGATAGAGTACTGGGAGCATAGCTCGTACTCAGTTTTATTGATTGATGCATTATAGAGTATTGAGAGTTTTGCTCATACTCAGTTTTACATGATAGAGTATTGGGAGCTTAGCTCGTACTCAGTTTTCATTGATTATACATTTTAGAGTATTGGGAGCTTTACTCATACTCAGTTTTACATGACATAGTGCTGAGAGCATTGCTCGCACTAGAGTTGTGTCATTGTGATATGGTCGTGCTGGGAGTTTACTCGCACGTACCAGATTTTGAAAGAAAGCATGAAACAGCCGTGTTGGGAGCCTGTGCTGACTGTGTGTCGCACTGATTATATGCTCACAGGGGTAATATTTTGAGATTGGTCGAGGGCTATCAAAATAATCCATAGTATGAGGATTAAGACTTATGGCAAGCATCCTGACTATGAGGTATATCCAAGGTATGAGGACTAAAACCTATGGCAAGCATCCCACCTTGAGATTTGGTCCATGGAGTACTGTGTACCGTATATGTCACATGGAGTACGTTGTACCGTGAGTACATGATATGAGTGAGTTGTGAGCTGACGGTTGAGGATTTGACCCACTTACCGTTACAACAATTGTGAGACCCCACACATCGAGTACTGTGTAGCCTGGTGTTGAGTTAATATATTTTGAAATGACAAAACAAGTAAATTAATAATATAAAGATGATATAAAAACATGTTTAGAAGCTATCAGTACCAGATATTAAGTTCCTGGAGATGAGAGATCGATCTGGTGATATGAGAGATCGATCTCCTGGGTTTTCTAGGATGAGAGATCGATCTCATGAGGATATGAGATCGATCTGCTAAGGTTTGAACCTGTACAAAGGTATTGAGGAAGCTAAGATCGATCTTATAGGGTTATAAGATCGATCTGCCTACTACAGGGTGTTAAGAAGATCGATCTGGTCTAGGAAGAGATTGATCTCCCCTAAAACAAAGGTAAAGGCAGTAGATCAATCTATAAGATCGATCTATACTCAAACAGAGAGCTCATGAGATCGATCTGGTATAGGAAGAGATCGATCTCCTCAAAGTCAGAGAGCTAAGGAGATCGATCTGGGTTAATGAGAGATCGATCTCCTCACTACGAGATTACTTGGCAGATCGATCTATAGATCGATCATGCCTCAAACAGAGAGATTGGAAGATCGATCTGCCCAATTCGACAGATCGATCTGCTCTAATATTTTCAAATTATGAGATCGATCTGCTCATATATGATATCGATCTCCCTGCTTCTTTTTGCCTTGATCTTGCAGGGATTATAACTAAGAGATCGATCTGGTCAAGATGGCAGATGGATCTGAAATTCTACTGGAGGTTTCCAACGGCTCTTTCTGTAAAATCTCAACAGGAAAAACAGCATTAAATGCTCCAACTACCAATCCTTCAGTATATAATCAAGCATTGAAGACACTGAGAAAAGTGAGACTATTGTTGCACATTCTGTATATTCTCAAGAGTTTAATTCTTTCATTCCAATTGTCTTCAATCCTCATTTATTGAGTTCGTTGTATAAGGTTGTGTGCAAAAGCTGTATTTGTCCTACCCACATAAAAAGCTTGATATTGTATTCATCCTTGCTTTAAGAGAGAAGAGGATTGTTCCTCAGTGAGATAATCTTTGTAAAAGGGTGAATACTTCTTTGTATAAAAAGGGTAGAGAGGTTATTCCTTAACCTGAAAAAGGGAGTGTAACTTTCGTTGAAAGTGAGAAAGAAAGCACTTGACAAGAAGGTCAAGGAGAGAGGACGTAGGCAAGAGATTAGTCGAACCTCTATAAACGACTGTGTTTGATATTCTCTTCCTTATCTTGATTTATTTTGGTTTAATACATTATATTGCTTATTCATTATTTGTTAATTAAGCTCAAATTAGTTTAAATTTACCATTAACATTAGAAAATCGATTCACCCCCCTTTCGGTAGAGCCAACAATTGGTATCAGAGCTAGGACTCTTTGATCACATAGGAATAACTTCTTAAGAGTTAGAAACGATCTAATTGCTCACAACAATATAGCAACTAGCTTAGTAGGAGAGGGGCACTCTACGGTTAGGCCTCCTATGTTCAATGGGAACATTATACTTATTGGAAGACTAGGATGATGTTATTCATTCAAGCAAATGATTATGAAGTATGGAGGATTATCACTAAAGGACCTCAAATCCCTACAAAAAGAATAGAGGGAAGAGATATCCCTAAAGAAGAAGATGAATGGGATTCAAATGATGCTAAAAGTGCTTAACTAAATGCTAAGGCCATGCACACCCTATTTTGTGTTTGAGGGCCAAATGAATACAATAGAGTCTCCGGTTGTGACAATGCCAAACAAATTTGTGACAAATTGGCAATAACTCATGAGGGTACAACCCAAGTAAAGAAGACTAAGGTAGGAATGCTCACACATGACTATGAGCTATTTAGGATGAAGGAAGGAGAGTCAATCAGTGATATGTTCACTGGATTCACTGATGTAATTAATGGATTAAAATCATTAGGAAAAATATACTCTAATATAGAAACGGTCAAGAAAATATTAAATAGCCTACCAAAATCATGAGAGGCTAAAGTGACTGCAATTGAGGAATCCAAGGACCCTCACACATTGTCACTAGATGAATTAATAGGTTCACTACTCACTTATGAGATGAAATTAAGAAGAAATGAAGAGCCACCCAAGAAAGTGGGAGTTGCTCTAAAATCTATTACTCAAGAGGAGATTAAAAATGAGAGTGGTAGTGAAGAAGATCTTGAGATGGCAATGTTTGCCAAAAGGTTTAACAAATTCATGAGAATGAGAGCTAGTGGTAGTAATAGGAGAAACCACAAAAGAGATCAAGAAGAGGTAGGAAGAAAAGATACAATTGTGTGTTATGAATGTAAAAAACCAGGACACATTAAGTTTAACTGCCCTCTTCTTAAAAGGTCCAATGATAGGTTCCACAAAAAGAAGGCAATGGTGGCTACATGGAGCGACAGTGACTGCTCCGATGATGACTCAAATGAGGACATTGCCAACTTATGCTTCATGGCTATTGAGGATGAAAAGGTAACTTCAAACCTCAATGAATACTCTTTTGATGAATTGCAAGATGCCTTTGATGATCTTGCATTGGAATATGAATGCATGAGTATGAAATATAAGAAGATAATATCTAAATTGAAGAAAGAAAATGAGTTAATTCTAGAGGACAAATTAGAATGTGAAAAGAAACTAGAAATTACGAATCTTGAAATTTGTGACTTAAAAGAAAAAAATAGTAATCTACATAATTCCTTTAATATATTTTATATGGGTCAGCAAAAGTTAGATAACATGTTAGAAACTCAAAGGGCATTCTTTGATAAAAATGGGTTAGGATATAATGCAAAAAGTAGAGAGACTCATCTTAAAAGCTTCATTGCTAGAAAGAGCATGAATAAACCTTCAACTACTTGTTCATATTGTAATAGGAAGGGACATGCATCACATAATTGCAATATGAAGATGACCACTCTTAAAGGAAAAATAGTAAAAAGAATGTGGGTTCCAAAAGAAGTAATTAACTCAAAAGATTTTAATACATTAGCAAAATGGATCCCAAAGGGATCAAGAATTGCATTCACTAACCTCAAAGGACCCAAGAGAATTTGGGTACCTAAGATATGAGTTTGATTTTTGATTATAGGTAATTGAGCATTGCCACAAAGCTAAAACAAAAGAAGCTTGGTACTTGGACAGTGGATGCTCAAGGCATATGACGGGTGAGAAGAGCCACTTCAACTCATTTAAATCAAAGGTTGGTGGAGAAGTCACGTTTGGGGACAACTCCAAAGGCCAAGTCGAAAGGAGTGGCTCAATAGGTAATGACTATTTTTCATTAGAAAAAGTATTGCTTGTTAGGGGTCTAAAGCATAACTTACTAAGCATAAGTCAACTTTGTGACAAAGGTTACAAAGTAATTTTTGATTGCATGAAATGTCATGTTATAGATCCTAAGTCAAATAAAGTTCTTTTTCTAGGTCATAGGCAAGGTAATATATACATTGTCTATCTTAATGAACTCAAAAATGAAAACATATGCCTAATGGTAGACAATGAAAAAGAATCTTGGTTATGGCATAGAAGACTAGGTCATGCTAGCATGCATGTGTTATCTAAGTTAGCTAGAAAGGATCTAGTTATAGGATTACCCAAGTTATCCTTTGACTATGAAAAAATATGTGAAGCTTGTGTTAAAGGAAAACATAAAAGGACAACATTTAAGCCTAAGAATAGTGTATCCACCACTAGGCCTCTTCAATTACTCCACCTAGATTTATTTGGACCAACTAGAACAACAAGCCTTGGTGGGAAACACTATGGATTTGTAATAGTTGATGATTACACAAGGTTCAATTGGGTGTTCTTTTTTAGAGTGAAAAATGAAGCTTTAGAAAAGTTCATAGCTTATACAAAAGTGACTCAAAATGAAAAAGGATATACAATAACTAGTATTAGAAGTGATCATGGCAAAGAGTTTGAAAATATAGGATTTGATGAGTATTGCAATGATCAAAGAATTAGCCATAATTTTTCAGCCCCTAGGACACCACAACAAAATGGAGTGGTTGAGAGAAGAAATAGAACATTGGAAGAAATGGCTAGAACCATGTTGTGTGAAAATAATTTACCAAAATATTTTTGGGCTGAAGCTATAAATACATCTTGCTATATCATTAATAGAGCCATGATTAGACCCATGCTAAAGAAAACTCCTTATGAGCTTTACAAAGGTAAGAAGCCTAACATTAGCTACTTCCATCCTTTTGGCTGCAAATGTTTTGTCTTAAATAATGGGAAAGATAATTTAGGAAAATTTGATGCCAAGAGTGATGAGGGAATCTTTCTAGGATATTCCTTAAATTCAAAGGCTTATAGGGTATATAACAAAAGAACATTGATGGTTGAAGAATCAATTCATGTAATATTTGATGAGTCAAATGATTTACCTAAAGATTCAACCAATGAAGAGGATGTAGGAATATTCGATGAAAACTTAGAGGAAATTCCAAACTTAGAAGAAGATCTATTAGAAAAACTTGACTTAAATAATGAAGATGAAGAAGAAATAGAGATGTTAAAGAGAGAGTCTAGAGCACCAAGAGAATTAGGATATGTAAAAGATTGTGAAATAGTGGGAGATCCAACTCTTGGAGTTAGAACTAGATCATCTCTAAGGAATATGTGTCAATATATAGCCTTTGTGTCTCAAATAGAACCTAGAAATGTCAATGAAGCCTTAGATGACAATAATTGGTTCTTAGCAATGCAAGAAGAATTAAATCAATTTGAAAGAAGCAAAGTGTGGAAACTAGTCCCTAGGCCTAGTGATCACTCTATAATTGGAACTAAATGGATATTCAAGAACAAGATGGATGAAAATAGTGTGATCATAAGAAACAACGCTAGATTAGTTGCACAAGGTTATAGACAAGAGGAAGGAATAGACTATGATTAAACTTATGCACCGGTAGCTAGATTAGAAGCAGTTAGAATGCTACTTGCCTTTGCATGTTATAAAAACTTCAAGTTATATCAAATAGATGTAAAGAGTGCCTTTTTAAATGGTTTCATTAATGAAGAAGTGTATGTTGAACAACCTCCCGGCTTTGAAAATCATGAATTTCCTGAACATGTTTTCAAACTATCTAAAGCACTCTATGGTTTGAAACAAGCTCCTAGAGCATGGTATGAAAGGTTGTCAAAATTCTTAATAGAAAAAAGGATTTTCAAGAGGAAAAGTAGATACCACTTTATTTATCAAAAATAAAAATAAAGATTTACTAGTTGTTCAAGTGTATGTAGATGATATTATTTTTGGATCAACTAATGAATCTTTATGCCAAGAGTTTGCTAAGATCATGCAAGGTGAATTTGAAATGAGCATGATGGGAGAGCTTACTTTCTTCTTGGGACTTTAAGTGAAGCAAACAAAGGAAGGAACCTTCATCAATCAAGCAAAGTATACTAAGGATTTGCTCAAGCGATTTGGAATGGACAATTGCAAACCTCAAGCAACTCCAATGGGCACCAACATCAAGCTTGATAAAGATGAAAGTGGTAAGTGTGTAGACACTAAACTCTATAGGTCTATGATTGGTTCATTGCTCTATTTAACTGCAAGTAGACCAGACATTTTATTTAGTGTATGCCTTTGTGCTAGATTTCAATCCTCTCCTAGGGAATCACACTTATTAGCAACCAAAAGGATCTTTAGATACCTTAAGGACACTCCCTCTCTAGGACTTTGGTACCCCAAGGACTCCACTTTTACACTTCATGCATTTTCAGATGCAGACTTTAGGGGATGAAAAATAGATAGGAAAAGTACTTCAGGTACCTATCAATTCTTAGGGAATAGATTAATCTCCTGGTTCTCTAAGAAACAAAATAGTGTGGCTCAGTCCACAACTGAAGCTGAATACATAGCAGCAGGTAGTTGTAGTGCTCAAGTGTTGTGGATTAAACAACAAATGAAAGACTATGGTATTGACATGAAATAAGTCTATATTAAATGTGATAATACCAATGCCATCAATCTATCTAAAAATCCTATTCAACACTCTAGAACTAAGCACATTGAGATTAGATACCATTTCCTTAGAGACCATGTTCAAAAGGGAGATATAATTCTAGAGTATATTGACACTTTACATCAAATTACTGATATATTCACCAAACCACTTGATAGAGATAGGTTTTGTGTCCTTAGAGGTGAATTAGGACTCATGAATGTCCCTTAAGATGTATATGCTTCAAAATCTTGATTTTAAGTTGTTTTTAAAAGAGTTTTTCAATGATTTTTCTGGGCAAAAAGTATGAGAGATCGATCTCCTATCAATATAGATCGATCTCCATACTTCAAATGAGCCTAAAGCATAAAGGTTAAGCTAGGCAGATCGATCTTCTCACCCATAAGATCGATCTCCTTAAGCCTCTGTTAAAAAGCAGATCGATCTATGCATTTGGCAGATCGATCTCCTTAAGCCTCCGTTAAACAGCAGATCGATCTATGCATTTGGCAGATCGATCTCTTTAAGCTTCTGTATTCTGAGGATCAATCTTGTGGAACAACAGATCGATCTCTTCGAGCTTCTGGAAATAACAGATCGATCTGTCACCTCGACAGATCGATCTCTTGTGCCCTGGACTATAAAAACTGCTCAAAATTCCCAAATTTCAAAATTCCCAAATCTTCAAAATCCCTAAATTCTGTCACACCTCAGCCTTCGATTCGTCCTCCTAGATCGATCTCGGTACGGTCTTCATCACTTCTCCTCCTCGTTTACTAGTATAGTAACCCACATTGCTAAACTTTTCTAAAAAATTCTTAGTTTAGTGGCCAATTTCTTTCTAGGTCACTTCTAGCTACTGTTCCATTGGTTAGGTTTTAGAGAACTAGTTTTAAGAGTGTCTAGAGAGATTCCTGTGTCTAGTTGCAAGCTTAAATCATGCCTCGTATTAAGAGATTAGCCAATAAAGAATCTAGACCAACCTCCTCATAACCACCCTCTGCCCCTTCAGTCACTACCTTTACCAGGTGTTTTAAAACACCTGCAAAAAGGAAGAGATATGAAGAGTATTTTTCCACCATGCCAATTAAACATTGGCGAACCATTGATTTCTCATTTTTAAACAGAATAGATTTTTCTTATCTCTCCAAAATGGAAGAATTTGGTTGGCTTCCATTCTTAAAAATCAATACTCCCGTACCCCCAAACATCATCAGGGCATTCTTCTCTAATGCTGAACTCACCTATGATCCTGCTGATACTTGCAAAATTCTTGGGTTTACAACATATGTCATGGGTAAGTCAATTGCAATAGACCCTGATGTCTTAGCCCACGCTTTCCACATAAGCAATGAAGGCTTCACCAATGAAGATGAGGAAGTGCCCTTGGAGTTTGACCTTCCCGGGGATAAGGCGAGTGACCTACCAATGCACCCACGGTTACTCCACCTCATTATCTCATGGAATCTTCATCCTTTTGGTACCCGTCATTCCACCGTTAAGAGGTTAGATCATTTTTGGATCCACCACATCCACTCCACAAGTCAAAAACCCATCCTTGTCCATTTTATCTATGAAGATTGGTTGAAGATCATACGCGGCGAAGCCACCACGATAGTTGTTTCACAACCGTTGGCATACTTTCTACAACGACTTGGAGTGGACTGCAGTTGTGAAACGGGTGAAGTGCCCTTCCCAAAGAGCGTCTTAAACATCGAAATACTTCACCACATGGGGTACTACAAGGACTTCCGAGGGGATTGGAAGAAGAAGGGGGAACAGCAGCCTGCAGCAGCCATGAAGGAAGATCCCACAGATGAGCCCATTGCTCCACCTGCTGCACCGACTGAGGGTCCATCGTCTTCGACTGCTTAGCCCTCTGCACCTGACCCATCACCCGCTGGCATGGAATCGATTGTGACGATGCTTATAGAGCTGAACTGGAAGATAGATGAAGGTCTTGCAAACATTCATGCCACCCAGCAGACAATGATCATGGAGCTGAATTGAAAGCTAGATGAAGGTTTTGCAAATCTTCGTGCTACTCAGCAGGCAATGTATGATGAGCTTCAAGTCACTCGCACTCACGTTGAGGACCTTATGGATCGATTCTCTCCTCCACCTTAGGACTTAGTTGATAAGACTATTTTTGCCACTGTTTTGAAATTACTAGCTGTTGTTTTTGAACTGCATTTGCTTGAATGGAATGATATGTTAGTTATTGTTGCCATATGCTATAATGAAATGAACAATGTGTTAAAAGTTGAATTATTCTTTTAACCTTTAGTGCCATTGATATGACAAAAAGGGGGAGAAGAAAAGAGAACATGTGGGTTGGTTAAAAGATGTTTAAATGGCTTTAAGAAACATGTCTAAAGGTTTAAAGGAATGATTCAAATGAGGGGGAGTTAAGAAAGTAACGAGGTCAAAAGCTAAAAGAAAGGGGGAGCTTACAAAAAGGGGGAGTTTGTGCACAATGCAAATAGGTAACTAAACTTGTTTATTGAAAAGGTTTTGTCATATCAAAAAGGGGGAGATTGTTGAGTTAATATATTTTGAAATGACAAAACAAGTAAATTCAATAATATAAAGATGATATAAAAACATGTTTAGAAGCTATCAGTACCAGATATTAAGTTCCTAGAGATGAGAGATCAATCTGGTGATATGAGAGATCGATCTCCTGGGTTTTCTAGGATGAGAGATCGATCTCATGAGGATATGAGATCGATCTGCTAAGGTTTGAACCTGTACAAAGGTATTGAGGAAGCTAAGATCGATCTTATAGGGTTATAAGATCGATCTGCCTACTACAGGGTGTTGAGAAGATCGATCTGGTCTAGGAAGAGATCGATCTCCCCTAAAACAAAGGTACAGGCAGTAGATCGATCTATACTCAAACAGAGAGCTCATGAGATCGATCTGGTAAAGGAAGAGATCGATCTCCTCAAAGTCAGAGAGCTAAGGAGATCGATCTGGGTTAGTGAGAGATCGATCTCCTCACTACAAGATTACCTCGCAGATTGATCTATAGATCGATCATGCCTCAAACAGAGAGATTGGAAGATCGATCTGCCTATTTGACAGATCGATCTGCTCTAATATTTTCAAATTATGAGATCGATCTGCTCATATATGAGATCGATCTCCTTGCTTCTTTTTGCCTTGATCTTGCAGGGATTATAACTAAGAGATCGATTTGGTCAAGATGGCAGATTGATCTGAAATTCTACTGGAGGTTTCCAACGGCTCTTTCTGCAAAATCTCAACGGAAAAAATAGCATTAAATGCTCCAACTACCAATCCTTCAATATATAATCAAGCATTGAAGACACTGAGAAAAGTGAGACTATTGTTGCACATTCTGTATATTCTCAAGAGTTTAATTCTTTCATTCCAATTGTCTTCAATCCTCATTTATTGAGTTCGTTGTATAAGGTTGTGTGCAAAAGCTGTATTTGTCCTACCCACATAAAAAGCTTGATATTGTATTCATCCTTGCTTTAAGAGAGAAGAGGATTGTTCCTCAGTGAGATAATCTTTGTAAAAGGGTGAATACTTCTTTGTATAAAAAGGGTAGAGAGGTTATTCCTTAACCTGAAAAAGGGAGTGTGTAACTTTCGTTGAAAGTGAGAAAGAAAGCACTTGACAAGAAGGTCAAGGAGAGAGGACGTAGGCAAGAGATTGGCCGAATCTCTATAAACGATTGTGTTTGATATTCTCTTCCTTATCTTGATTTAATTTGGTTTAATACATTATATTGCTTATTCATTATTTGTTAATTAAGCTCAAATTAGTTTAAATTTACCATTAACATTAGAAAACTGATTCACCCCCCTCTCGGTAGAGCCAACACCTGGGATCATGAAAAATGAGTTATGATCATAATCTCAGAACATGTAGTCGCCTATATCCTTTTGTGCAATTTGAGTTTCTTGAATGAACTATCACATCGTTTTGTAATGTGGACATGTGAATTTGTGTAACCCGAGGGATGGGTGAGGCCCAGATTTCCATATTTTTAAACATGATGATATGCCATATTATTTTTATTTAATTGAATGACATGACAAAATGTGATTTGTGTGAAATTACATGAGAAATGCAATGTTTTGCATAAACTGCTGAGGTTGTTAAACCAGCATGTTTTTAGTTTTTATAACTAATGATTTGTATCTATATTTATATATATTGCATAAAAGCTTTAAGAAAGATGCATGCTTTAGATACAAATAGATAAGGAAATGATTTCAAGGCATGAGCATTGTATTTTGTAGATAGTGTAGTTATCTAGTTGCTTGCCTGATTTCTTTACTGAGCTATGAGCTCACCCCCTTTTTATTTCCCCTCTTTACAGACATCCATAGTAGGTGGACACGGCTGAGGATTGGTAGACTTTGATCTGCTGCCTATCCATCTTACACAAGGTATGCACAAGTTGAAACATTTTGTACAGAACAATGTAAAAACACAATTATGTAAATGATTGTACGGTCGGGATGTATATGTACAAGTATTTGTATTAATGTATAAGAGCTTACATTATAGAAAAGAATATTAAATTGTATGCATGTTATGAATGAATATGAATGTGAGACCCCATATATGTATAACCTTGTAAATATGTAAATGGAATTATAATATGGATGATTTTGGATCAAGTGAATGTGAATGAAGTTCAAATGAGAATAAATGAGTATCGTGGATACATGTGAAAGTTAAAGAAAGCATGAAACAGCCGTCTTGAGAGCCTGTGCTAACTATGTGTCGCATTGATTATATGCTCACGGGGGTAATATTTTGAGATATGGCCGAGGGCTATCAAAATAATCCATAGTATGAGGATTAAGACTTATGGCAAGCATCCCGACTATGAGGTATAACCAAGGTATGAGGACTAAGACCTATCGCAAGCATCCCACCTTGAGATTTGGTCCATGGAGTACTGTGTACCGTATATGTCACATGGAGTACGTTATACTGTGAGTACATGATATGAGTGAGTTGTGAGCTGACGATTAAGGATTTGACCCACCTATCGTTACAACAATTGTGAGACCCCGCACATCGAGTACTGTGTAGCTTGGGATCATAAAAAATGAGTTATGATTATAATCTCGGAACATGTAGTCGCCTATCTCCTTTCGTGCAATTTGAGTTTCTTGAATGAACTATCACATCATTTTGTAATGTGGACATGTGAATTTGTGTAACCCGAGGGATGGGTGAGGCCCAGATTTTCATGTTTTTAAACATGATGATATGCCATATTATTTTTATTTAATTGAATGGCATGACAAAATGTGATTTGTGTGAAATTACCTGAGAAATGCAATGTTTTGCATAAACTACTGAGGTTGTTAAACCAGCATGTTCTTAGTTTTTATAACTAATGATTTGTATCTATATTTATATATATTGCATAAAAGCTTTAAGAAAGATGCATGCTTTAGATACAAATAGATAAGGACATGATTTCAAGGCATGGGTATTGTATTTTGTAGATAGTGTGGTTATCTAGTTGCTTGCCTGATTTCCTTACTGAGCTATGAGCTCACCCCCTTTTTATTTCCCCTCTTTACAGAGCATCCACAATAGGTGGACACGGCTGAGGATTGGTAGACTTTGATCTGCTGCATATCCATCTTACACAAGGTATACACAAGTTGAAACATTTTGTACAGAACAATGTAAAAGCACAGTTATGTAAATGATTGTACGGTCGAGATGTATATGTACAAGTATTTGTATTAATGTATAAGAGCTTACATTATAGAAAAGAATATTAAATTGAATGCATGTTATGAATGAATATGAATTTGAGACCCCATATATGTATAACCTTGTATATATGTAAATGGAATTATAATATGGATGATTTTGGATCAAGTGAATGTGAATGAAGTTCAAATGAGAATAAATGAGTATCGTGGATGCATGTGAAAGTTAAATAAGGGCTGAAGTAGCCATAAACTAAGTAAATGAAAACCTCAAGCATTCAGAATGAATATAAGGATGCAAAAAGTATAAATGAGTGTAAGACGAAGAATTATACGAACCCTTTTAATTTTCGAGCGATACGCACAAGTTTCATAATATGGAAGTCATAGGAAATGAGCCTTACCATGCCCCAAGTATGAATGGATTTCAAAATGACTAGCCAAGCAATCAAAGGCAAGTTAACCATTGAAAATTTTGGGAAAAACTACTGTGGAAATGCAGAAAATGAAGGCCAGATTGATCTCTCATTCAAGGTAGATCGATCTCTTGTGCAAAATAGGGCAATTTAGAATGAAACAGCAAAGGCAGATTGATCCTCCTTTAAGTGCAGATCGATCTCCTTAGTATTCTGTAAGAATCAGATTGATCTCCTTCATAACCAGATCGATCTCCTTAAGCATCTGCCAAAGAAAGATCGATCTCCCCTACTTGACAAAATCGATCTCACCCCCATAATGTTGAACATTTCGAGAGCAAAAGCCAAGAGCAGATCGATCCTTACATAATCAGATCGATCTCCTCACCCTTTTTTCTATATAAACTAGACGGAAAGAAGCTTCAATCTTCAGGACACTCAATCTCACTCCATTTTTACCCAAACATCAAGCTTTCTCTCTCTAGAATACTCACCCTTTCCATAAAGATTTGAGAAAAAGGCATTAGAGGAAAGTTGTTCATCTTGGAGAGGAGAACAACATATCTTAAAGTCAACATCCAACTCATTGGATTGAAGGATCTAAGAAGTCTTCCAAACTTGGAAAAAGAGGAACTCAAGCAAGGTAAGTTTCAATGCACCAACTCTAAATGTGTTAGTCTAAATGTTGTTATGGGTAGATTGGTGTACATTTCAATAGTTGAAACTACCTAGAAATAATGAATCCAATGACCTAGAAATAGGTTAGTGTGAGAAAGTGAAATGTATTGGAATAAATGATGAATGAGATATCTTAAGGTGATAATGGTGTTGTGAGTATGATTTTAAGATGGTGTTGTGGAATGAATTGTGAGACTTACCCAAAAAGGGTAAAATGTGTATTAAAGGCATTGGTAAAAATGCATAAATGAATGAGAGAATAAGGGTAGAGCCACATCACGTCCTAAACAAGTAACTAAGTGAGTTACTAGATAAGTTTGGTTAGAAAGGCTTGATGATGGCCAAATTCAAAAATGGGTCAAACATTAATGAAATAGGCTCAATGAAATATATTGGCTAGTTGAAGTCAAAATATGAGTTAGCAACATTAACTCAAGTGACTTATGAATGATTTGCAGCTCTCGAGGATACACCCGGAGCAAGTTGAGCCAAAAGCGCGAGAAGCGTAAAGGAAGAGAGTCGTTCCCAAGTAAATCGAGGTAAGGGAATTGTGTGGACTCTTATAGATATCTATGCGCATTTTGGGGCGCGATATGTTTTCTAGAATGTATGTGATAATAGGAAATGAAATGGGTGATTGAAGGGCAAAGAGTTGGGTTTTGAGAAATATGCATGAAAACAAAAGCATGATGCTTTTAAAAATCCTGTTTTATTGCTTTTTAGCAAGTGATTGGTAGGCTGGCTAACATTTTGAAATAATTTGCATAAGAAATAACTTGATTTGGTTTATAACCATGCTTTGCAAAGAATTGAGCCACCTTCATAGATTTCGTGAGAATGAAAGCGTGCTAGAGTGTGACTCGCACGAGATTTGATGTGTTTTTCTACGCATGAGTACTGGAGCTTAGCTCGCACTATTTTTCACATGTATTTCTATGATGTTGTGCTAGAACTTAGCTCGCACAGACTTTATACTGGTTTTGACTTGGTGCTGGAGCATAGCTCACATTAGATGTCCACCATACTTGTTGTCGTGCTTGAGATTACTCGCACGTGATTTTATGACATGATTGATGGTCGTTCTAGGAGCTTCGGGTAAACTGGGTGTCTCACCGATTAAATAGGCTCGCACGTGCATATTGGGATGTGGCGTGATATGATGTGATGATATGGGTCCACGGAGTACGTTGTACGGTGCATGTAGCATGGAGTACGTTGTACCGTGTTAAGATTGTGATATACCGTCTTCGGACGATGTTTAGTTTTCTTATGGACTGACGGGTTAGACATGACCCACCTCCTATGCGGAAGCAGATAGAGGTGATATCCCGCACACCTGATCCGTGTAGCCTGAGATCACAGAGGATATGGCTATAGTCCTAGAGGAGATTTCCCTGTTATATTGCCTATCTTACATGTCTTTTGTTTTATGAATAAATCCAGGTTTGAAATGCTTTGTGGGTCAGGACAGTCCGAGGGAGGGGTTGAGACCTGACAATGGTTGATTTTATTGAGAAGGGAAGTTTGATAATGGCTTTAAAGTGCACTTACGCATGATGATTTTCCATGCCTTATTTATGAAATACACATGATGGTTTTTCATGCTTTGAATTTGATTTGTGCACTGAATTAAATAGCATGATTTGCTTTACATGCCATTAACGCAAGCATGAACTAATCTTTTGAGGTGTAAATAAGAAATTGTATGGTTTTGAGCATGGCATCACGATCACGTAGATAGTGCAGTATCTACCTGTTCACATGATTGCTTTACTGAGTGTGTTGTTTGCTCACCCCCTTATTTCCCTCTCTACACAGCATTGGGTATAGACTAAGAGTGACTGGAGGTTTCCCTTTTTAGTATCCGCTGCATCCCATCGCGTAAGGTATACTCACTGATATAATTTTGTATCTAAACTTTCCATAGCATAGTAGCATTTTGAATGTAATTATTGGGGATGTAAAGTAATCTAAACACATGTAAACAGCAACTCTGATTTATTATACAAGTGTTTACTTCTAATTATAATACAAAAAAAATTGTTATGGTTGGATGACGAAAACATCGACACACAGCCCAACTGTTGATTGTGTAGCTGTTCACAATCGGAGTAAGGTAAGAATGAATAATAGATCATGTAAGAAAAACGAAAAATTTACGACAATTTTTTGTAAGTTGAGGGTCGTGACAATGAATGGGTGACTAATATCGAATCACAGCCCAAAGTTTGATGTGAGTGATGACAGAAGGAGAGGTAAGTAAAATGTGAAAAAAAATTGTGGTGATTTTGGTAGGTCACGAGAGGGGAGGTCATGACATAAGTGACCTATCATGCATATTCTTCTTACTGACAAGAAAATTCTTAAGATATGTCGCTTTTTTATTTGCATTGTATCCTAATCCATCTTTGTTAAAGAATGCCCTTTGGGTTTCAAGCATGTGATCTAATTTTTGTTGACTCGTGCAAAATCTAAAAAATTAGTTATGCAAGTTTGTGTGTGTGTGTGTGTTTTTTTTAACTCACTTATCTATAGATTTGACTCTTTTAATTTCTTTTAAGCCTTAAGCTTAGCATTCAACAACATTTAATTTTCCTTTTTCGATTTAGCTATTATATTCTTCGTAGTTAAACTTCATACATTCATAGTCATAAGCTAACTTATCAAATGCATTTTGTAATTCATTAAAAGTATAGTCATTAGATTCATTAGAGCTAGAGCTAGCTTTATCATCAGTAGCCATGAAGCAAGAATAGGTTATTTCATCTTTAAGGTTTTCCTCATTGGAGCACTATCGCTTCATATAGCTATCATTGCTTTCTTTGAAGGCTTTCTAACATGTTCTTCCTACTTGTCTCACCTCTATTTATCTATTTTCTTTGCAATCTCCTATTGTTTCCATTAGACTTCATTATCATAAACTTATTAAACCTTTTGGCAAAGTTTGTGTAACGACCCGGATTTACTGATATTTCGATTGGGCTACGAGTCAATAACAGATCAAAATCCATAAATACGCCTATTTAATTTAAATCCTCTTAGTAATAGTTTAAAACGAAAATAGTAATAACACTATTTCATAAAATTGGCATCGTTGTTCTCATACAAAATAGTCTCAATCACATTCCCCATACATAACTTGTATACATTACTGTACTTACAAAAAAAAATTTAGATACAAATACAAAACAATTATCCTTACTGGGTATACCTCTAGCTCAGGTGATTTCTTTCTAAAATGTGGCTGTGCAAAGTACCTCGACTTACGGAGTCGATCCCACTACTGATGAAAATATGTGGAGGAGAGTAAGGGGGTGAGCTCAACATGCTCAGTAAGAAAAACCCCATGGCTGGTAGATAAATATATTACCTAAGATATTTATATGTATTTGCCAAATTTGGAACATTTTCGCAGAATATATAATTAGTACGGCAAAAGCACAAATACCAAGAACAAATTTTCAGAAATAGAATATGTATCGGTAGTAAATTTTAGCTATTGTGGTAAATCCAGAGAGTTCAGAGTTTTCCAGTAGCAAAACAAATAGATTTCCAGATATCTCAGTTCAAACAGACAATTTCATAAAAATATTTCAAATAGACGAGATAAGGCATACATGCTATATCAGATATCATAAATGACTACTGGCCAATGTCAGTGACTCTGGGCAATTCACTGATCAGGAGTGTTGGGATGTCAATCATCGTGGGAGTGGTCAGCTTCCAAACGACTCACAGATCAGAATGTCGAAAAAACAGAAACAGAATTAGAAACACGGTACATCGTACTCGTGGACCACAGATACAGAAACAAATACAGAACAGACAAAAATGCAGCATGATCTCACCAACGCCTTTATCTCAAAATCAGTACGAGACAGACCATACGACACACAGTCAGAACGTGTTCAAGTACATATCATCAGAATAGC
The DNA here is from genome assembly GCA_033439115.1 of Firmiana major. NCBI lineage: Eukaryota > Viridiplantae > Streptophyta > Magnoliopsida > Malvales > Malvaceae > Firmiana > Firmiana major. The sequence continues at coordinate 7,775,320 of CM065909.1, forward strand.
AAATCATTTCACCTTAAATCACATATAATTTCAATTGTTTCACGAAACAATACAAAACAGGTTGATTAACCCCTTTTCCGATAAAATCCCAGAAAACAATCTATGAAAATTCAAAATTTGGGATTTTCGATATTTAAAACAGAATTCAAGCTACATCAGAAGCTATGCAACCCATTTTAAATTCAATCCGTAAAAGTTAGGTTGTTCAGCTAGGCTAAAATCTCTAATTTTCAGAGTCATAAATTTTACCATAGATTTTTCGATAATTTCGATACTGCGAAATTTAACCTAAAATTTTTATATCTACAAATATACAAAAGTTACGCATATTTATCTCTAGTAGCAACGAAAATTTTCCTTAACTCGATGTCCTGCTAGAAATCTTCGGTGTCTTAGCGGTGCGAGTCAATGGTTTTGTGTTAATCAATCTATTTTCTCGAAATTCCAAACCGATATTCCGACCATCTTTTTTTTCTTGAATTTTTCTCCCAATTCCCTCGCGTCTTCTTTCTACTCCAAATATATATATATATAATTCTAAATATAATTATAAAAGAATTTCCCTTTTTTTCGCGTGGGTTTGAATTTTCCTGCCCCTTCCTCTTCTCCTTTCTTCTTCACAATCAGGTTACTGTTTCCCCCATCTCCTCCCATCCTTCTCGACTCAGCAACTCCGGCACCACCATCATCACACTTCTATCCTTGTTTCTCCCAGCTCTCGGTTTCCTTTCCCTGCTCCTTTCTCCCTGTTCACCACTATCTCAGCCGACCCTTGCTCTCTCTGGTCACGCCTCTATCTCCAGTCTTCACTGTTATTTTCAGTGCCAGGGAGCGATCGAACATAGTGGTCGCATGTCCAGCTACCTTCATCTCCAGCAGTAGCCCTTAGCAGCCCGAGGTTGTGCCCCTTTCCTACAACCAGTTGAGACCCCCCTTTCGACGCCGTGAATAGAGGATAAGCTCTTAGTTTCCCAATCTCCCCGTCGACTAGTAGAGGGCCATCGTTTCCAGCCTCCATGCCTGAGCCTCTGTTTCTTCTGTTCTCCAAATGCACGGGTAGTCTCGCTAGCTCCACTTTCTCCTTCAGCTGAGCCTTACTCCAGTTTCACCTGAGGCCGAGGAAGGCCCCTGTTCTTCGACCTCAGTTTGCAGCAAAAATGGGGAAGGTCGAGGGGCTCTGATCACTGCTTTCTGTCTCGCCTATTTGCTCTAGTAGTTCAGGCCTCTCAGTTTCGTCACTGCTGACCTCACTCTCTTTTCCTTTCCTTCCGTTTTTGCTATATTCTGTCTGATTATATTTTTGTTTCCAGTCTCGGTCTCTTGTACCTAATTACTTCTACTGTTTGTCTTTGGTGTCAGGAGTGGGTGGGTGATGGAGGTTGATGAAGGAAAGAGGTCTGGTTGTGGTAGGGGGTTCGGTGTGCAGAGTTGGTGCTGTAGGAGTTGGTGCGCAGAAGGGCTAGTGAGTAGGGTTTCATGTTTGCAATTTCTCTTTTTATTATTATTTTATTTTATTATGTATTATTATGTATATTTTTTTATTATAATTTTATTATTATAGTTATTATTTTTATTTTTATTTATTTATTTATTTATCTATTTGTTTTATTTTATACCAAACGTAAATTTTATTTCCACTTGTATGTTTTTACGAACAATTTTACAGGGAAAATTTCAGGGATTTACATTCTCCCCACCTTAGGAAATTTGATCCCCAAATTTAAGAGTACATCAATTCATAAACAGGTGTGGGTACTTCTCTCGCATTAGACTCTCTAATTCCCACGTGGCCTCTTCCGAAGTGTGATACTGCCATAAAACCTTGACCAGAGGAATCGTCTTAGACCGTAATACCTTCTCCTTCCTATCCAGTATCCAACCCGTTTCTCCACATACGTCATATCCTCTTTTAACTCCAACGGTTCATACTTAATCATATTCGTCGGATCCGGATGGTACTTCCAAAGCATCGAGACATGGAAGACATTATGAATGCTTGATAAATCAGGTGGTAACACAATCTGTAAGCTTTGTCTCCCACTCGGTCTAAGATCTCCAAAGGTTCTACATAACGGGGACTCAACTTTCCTTTCTTCCTGAATCTCATTAGACCCTTTGATGGAGAAACTTTCAAAAATACCGAATCTCCTACTGAAAATTCCAAGGGCCTACGTCTTTGGTTAGCATAACTCTTTTGCCTTCTCTGAGCTGTTTTCAACCTCTTACAAATCAATCGGACATCCTCAGAAGCTTGCTTAACCAGATCGGTAGCAAATATCTTCCTTTCACCCACTTCTTCCCATCCGATTAGTGACCGACACCTTCGACCATACAATGCTTAATAAGGTGTCATTCCGATACTTGAGTGATAATTGTTATTGTACGCAAACTCCTCTAGTGGTAAATGGTCATCCTAGGAGCCTTTAAAATCTTAAGAACAAGCCCTCAACATATCCTCCAATGTCTGAATGATTCTCTCTGACTACCCATCTGTCTGAGGATGGAAAGTTATGCTAAAATTCAGTTGGGTTCCCATGGCTTCTTGGAAAGTTTCCCAGAAGTGTGAAGTAAACCGAGAATCCCTGTCAGATACAATGCTCACTGGTACGCCATGTAGTTTTACTATATCTCATACATATAGACCTGCTAGTGCACTCAAAGTATCCGTGGACTTTATAACTAGGATGTGGGTGGACTTTGCCAGTCTATCAAGAATTGCCCAAATCGCGTCATGGTTTCTCTAGGTCCTTGGCAACCCCATAATGAAATCCATGGTAACATGTCCTATTTCCATGTGGGTATTGGTAGTGGCTGTAACAACCCTGCTAGTTTCTAATGTTCTACCTTGATCTACTGACACATAAGACATTGGGCCACAAATTTAGCCACATCCCTTTTCATTCCTAAAAACCAATACACTTTTTGCAAATTCTGATACATCTTATTACTTCCCAGGTGTAAGGTATACCTCGAGGAATGAGCTTCTGTCAATATCAATTTCCTCAACTATGCATCATCAGGAATACAAATTCTACTCTTAAACCTTAATAGACCATCGGGGCTAACTTCAATATTTGCCACAGTGCCTAACTGGATTTGATTGGCCATATCTACACAGTACTTATCAGTACGCTGAGCCTGTCAAATTTCGTCAATCAAGTTTGACTCTATCCTCAGGCTAGCTATCACACCACAACTAGCAATGTCAAAGGGTTTAATGTCCAAGTTGAGGTTCACAAACTGTTCCAACAGTTCGTGTTCCTAAATCATCATATAAGATAGCAGCCCCATATTCTTTCTGCTTAAGGCATCTGTTACCACATTCGCCTTTCCCGGGTGGTATAGGATCTCACAGTCATAGTCTTTCAGAAGCTCTATCCATCTCTTCTGCCTCATATTCAACTCCTTTTGAGAAAATAAATACTTGAGGCTCTTATGATCTGTGAAAATCTGGAACTTCTCTCCATACAGGTAATGACGCCATATTTTTAGTGCAAACACTATAGCTGCCAATTCGAAATCATGGCTCAGATAGTTCCTCTCATGGTCTTTTAACTTACGGGAACCATAAGCCACTACCTTCCCATTTTTCATCAACACACATCCCAAACCTTGACCAGATGCATCCGTATACACCGAGAAGCCTCCCGAACTAGCGGGGATAGTCAATGTAGGTGCGGTGGTCAGTCAGTGCTTCAACTCCTGGAAGTTCCTTTCACATGCATCACTCTATTCAAACTTAACATTTTTCGCGTAAGTCATGTCATAGGAGTAGCTAACTTAGAGAAACCTTCCATAAATCTTTTGTAATATCCGGCCAAACCAAAAAAACTTTGCATCTCAGTGACAGTCTTGGGTCTTTCCCATTTCACCACAACCTCGATCTTAGACGGGTCCATAGCCACCCCATCTTTCGACACAATATGACCCAAAAATGCCATATGATCTAACCAAAAGTCACACTTGCTGAGCTTGGCATACAACTTCTTCTCTCTGAGGGTTTACAGAACCATTCTCAAATGTTGCTCGTGTTCTTCTCTAGACTTGGAATGCATCAAAATATCATCATTGAAAACTATGACAAATTTGTCTAGGTACAGCTTGAGCGTTTCGTTCATCAGTGCCATGAAAGCTGCAGGAGCATTCATTAACCCAAAAGGCATAACCATAAACTCCTAATGGCCATATCAGGTTCTAAAAACTGTCTTGGGTATATCCTCACTCCTGATCTTCAACTGGTGGTACCTTGAACTCAGATCAATCTTGAAAAAGATCTGTGCTCCTTGCTATTGGTCGAACAAATCATCGATACAGGGTAAGGGGCATTTGTTCTTAATGGTTGCCTTGTTGAGCAATCTGTAATCGATACATAGCTTGAGACTCCTATATTTCTTTTTCACAAATAATATTGGTGCACCCCATGGTGAAACACTCGGCCTGATGAACCCCTTTTCTAGCAATTTTTTCAGTTGCTTTCTCAACTCTTCCAACTCTACTAGGGCCATTCGGAATGGAAGCTTGGATATTGGCTCAGTATTAGGCATCAAATCGATACAGATCTTCATCTCCCTATCTGGAGGTAGCCTTGGTAGATCGTCCGAAAATATGTCGAAAAACTCCCTGACTATGGGAATATCGCCCAAATTTGGGTTTGCTTTATCCGTGTTGATTATATACGTAATGTAACTTTCAAAATTATTATCCATATTATTAATAAGACTATGTCATTTAGCAGAAAATTTTCTTTCCATTATTTATCAGAAAATTTTACAACATATTTTTCGGGAATAAATGTCACTATCCTATTATGACAATAAAAAACAACTTGATTTGTTGCTAACCAGTCCGTGCCCAATATCACATCAAAATCATACATATCTAGTAGGATCAGGTCTGCTAACATGTTCTTGTCTCCTATTTTAAGTCTACAATCTTTATATAGTTGCTCTGTCATTTGATTATCTTTCATTGGTGTCCTAATCGTTAGCACCCTTCCTAGTGGTTTGGGTTGTACATATGGAATCAATTTACATGCAAACATGGGCGATATAAATGAATGAGTTGCTCCAAAATCAAATAAAACTACGGCCTTAATATCAAAAATTAGAATACTACCTTTAAATACTTCAACTGGTGCATCAGTTTCTGTTGCCTCCCACTCTAGAGCATACACTTACCCCTGTCCTGCAACCCGCTTACCCTTTTCTTCCACTGTTGCCTTCCTCTTTTGTGTGGAGGTAGTAGCAGGTGCTCTATTCTGTTCTGTATACCTCTGTGGGGCTGTGTCAACATCTTCAGGACAATCTCTGACCATATGTCCCATCTTACCACATCTGAAACAAACCCCTATCATCCTATAGCAGGGCCTGTTACCGTGATTTCCTCCACAGTGTCTGCAGATCTCTACATTAGGTTGGGGTCCTTCGATTACAATCCCCTTGGTAGGTATTGAGCCCTGATAGATGGGAGGCCTAATAGTCTTACCTCGCAGCTCCTCATAGTGCCTCTATCGCTTAAACAATGGCCTCCTACAATCTCTGCCACTCCTGTCCCCAGCTGATCTCTTTCGATCTTGTTCCTTACCTTTGCCCACTTTGTTAGACTCAGAGGTATGCATCTCGTAATCTTGTTCGCACAATTAGGCTCGATGAACTGCCTCTTCATAGGTGCTAATATCAAACAAGGCTAGTTGGGCTCGAATTGGGGGCTTCAGTTCATCCATAAATTTTTGGACCTTCTTCGTCTCATAGTCCATTGTGTCCAGATCATATCTTCCCAATGAGGTGAACTTTGACTCATACTCATCCACAGATCTATTCCCTTGAGTCAAGTTTGAGAACTCTGACTTTAGTCTCCTTTGAGGAGTATCTGGAATGTACTCCCTCTTGAAGGTATCAAGAAATAGATCCCAAGTGATTACCCTATGTCAGTTTCTCAGGATCAGTCGAGTGGACTTCCACCAATGTCCAGCTTCCCCTTTTAGTACAAAAGCTGCAAAAGTAACTTTCTTGGTAGAATTACATCGAAAAAACCCATAAAAGCTTCTCCATCTCATTTATTTGTTCTCTGTAACCACTGGATCCTTTACCTCACTAAAAGATGGAGGCTTGAATTCCTGAAAGTGCCTCAGCCTATCCAACTCACACTAGTATCCTATATCATTACTATACTGCTGTGGGACCACTGGTGCCGATGATTGTGGTACAGGTGAAGTTTGTGGCAGTGTAGTAGAAGGTTCTTCCGCTAGTGGCACTAACACTGTCTGGGCCCGTACAGGCGTGTTTGGCATAACTCTGGGAGTAGTAGGTGCAGTCTGAGCCGCAGTGCCCGGTGGGTTGTTCAGCCTAGCCAGCATTTGCCTGATCTGATTCAGTATGGACTCCATGCTCCGTTCCAGACTAGTCATTCGGGCCTCAGAGCTCTCAGTAGGGTTTCGAGCGGGCTGTTCAATAGTGGAGCCACCTGATCCTTCAAGCCTCTCATCACAGCCTCGGGATGACCTGCCCCCTCGTCCCTTCGGTCGACCTCTTCGTCCACCAACCATAACTATTAGTCTTCCTACATTCAGTAGCAATTTCTTAGCATAACATAACCATGTATACCCGTTTGTATCTAAATAATGTATAATAATGCTGGGGATATGAACTTTCTAAGTCTTTTTCACTTTTATAATCGACTTGTATCAGGTCAATCTTGCTCTGATACAAATTCTGTAATGACTCAAATTTACCGATATTTCGGTTGGGCTACGAGTCGATAACAGCTCAAAATCCATAAATTCGCCTATTTAATTTAAATCCTCTTGGTAATAGTTTAAAACGAAAATAGTAATAATACTATTTCATCAAATCGACACCTTTGTTGTTGCGACCCATTTTATCTATTTCGTTTATAAGTCACTACAATTTTTTTTTGCTTTTTCATTTCCTTACTTGGTCACGAACATTCTTATCACTACACAGTTGGGCTATGAGTAAATAATAATCATCATTTACCATCCATTTCCAATTAATCAAAATCCATGTCATACATTTGAAAATTAAGTCATATACTTACACATGAAATGTTTACTAACATTTACATCCCCCACATTACAATTCAAAATGGTTACCGTGCTTTTACAAGTTTAGATACAAAAAGAATCCCTGTATGTATACCTTTCAGCAATAGAGAGCAGCGGATGTCCAAATACAATGCCTCAATCCTCACTGGGCTACTATGTGCGCTTTGTAGAGGGGAAAAGTAGGGGGATGAGCAACCACACGCTCAGTAAGGCAATAATGCAAGCATCGTAGATGACTACACTATCTACATGCTTATAATGTCATGGCATAAATCATTTATATTCAAAGCATGAGGAAATAATAAAACTATGCCATATGTATATACATATATCATGTACTGAAAGTCATGGAAATGGCAAGTAAAACATGGGAAAGATCATCATGTAAAACATCTCATGCTCGTAGAAATAAAACAACTCATAAAACCATCCCTTGGATTTAATACCAAATCAAAACTCAATAATATTCATTAAATCCTTCTCAAATCATAAATTTCATGTTCATTATAACATCATTTCTCAAAACATTCCACAGGGTTTGACCTCTCCCTCGGGTCTACCCTAGACAACACAAATCATGTCCAGTATACAAAACCATGTGATATTATGTGAGACAGGTAGTCACTATATATATCAAAGACTATGTTGGCCAACTATGTCATAATCATCCCAGACCACATGGATCCCAGTGTGCGGGGTATCATACTGGAACGAAGGTGGGTTAGTCCTATGCCAGACATTCAAATTAACGTCACAACCACACGGTACAACATACTCCATGTGATCTACACGGTACAACATACTCCGTGGACCCATATCACGATTAGGGGTGCCTGCCATAGGTCTTATCCACCCCATGCCATGTATAGCCTACACCGTCTCAAGCACAAGTGGGAGCATTTCACTTTAATGTAAGAGAGCCTCCCCGCCGAACAGAGCCTCCCCGCCTCAATGGGCTTAAGGATGTTGGGCTTAAGGATCTTACCAATGTAAGAGAGCCTCCCCACCGAACAGAGCCTCCCCACCTCAATGGGTTTAAGAATGTTGGGCTTAAGGATCTTACCAATGTAAGAGAGCCTCCCCATCGAACAGAGCCTCCCCGTCTCAATGGGTTTAAGGATGTTGGGCTTAAGGATCTTACTAGCTCCACGGCTCATACGTACCACAGTTTGAAAATCTAGTGCGAACGAAGCTATAGCACGATTTCATGCATCATCAACAAATATCCTCGTACGAGCAATGCTCCAGTACGATTTTATGCATGATAAATAATGAAGAAATCATGTATGAGCGTAGCTTCAGCACGGTTATCTGCATAAGGAAGTAAATTGAAATCTACGTACGAGCAGAAGCTCCAATACGGTTTACAAAATATCATCATAATTCAAATCAAGGTGCGAGCTACGCTCCAGCACGATTTAACTCACGTAAACAGATAAGCAGCTCTATTTCAACACAACATATTTCAAATTAAAGTCAACACATGCCTCGTGCTATTTCATGAAATTACGAAAATCAAATAGCGAGCCTATCTATCAATTTGTTTAAACCAAAGCAATGTGTTTCATAAGGACATCAAAACATGATATTTATGCAATTATTAGCCTTACTATCCCTTTTTGTAAAATCCACTTCAAAAGCCAAATCATCCTCATTCGTAACCGTTCACACAACCGTTTATTCATATTTAGCTAACCAAGCAATTGTAAAGCCCTATATATACACCCACAAAATACGTGCAGCTATCTCTATATACTCATAAAATTCCCTTACCTGAAAATCATGTCAAATGATTTCCTCTTCTTTAAAGCTGCTTGATTGCGCAGTTTGGTTCGCCTCTAATGAACTCTTTGGGATTGCACGAGATTACATTTCACATTAATTTTAAATCTAATGAAATAAAGCTCTTGTGTTTACTATAGTCGATTCAACCTATAGTCTTCATTATTTCTTGTAAAGCCCCTTTTTAATTGTTCTACTTATCTCTCAGGAGTCTATTGATTCACACTAAATCGATATTTAAGCTTATAGTGTCTCTAGTTCATCATTTACTTCACCATGGCATTTTATCAAGCACCTCATATACTTATTTACTTAGTTTGACTAATCTAACAATGTAGCTTCAGTCTATCACCTTAAAACCCTACATATCCCTTCACTAACACCTTAGAATACCCCATTTATCATCAACTCAATCATATCACACTTTCTCACACTAGATTCATTCCAGGTCATACTTGTTCCATTACATTCCAGATAGGTTTTCAATCATTAATTCATACACCCATCTACTCACAATCAACAACTAGATAGTGTACTTTGAGTTGGAGTGTTAGAAACTCACCTAGCTTGATTTTCTTCATGCTCCAAATAAGAACACTCCTTTGCTCCTCCAATCCTACCAATGGAGTATTGATTCCAAACTATGTTGTTATTCCCTTTGTAATGAACAACTTTGCTCTAATGGTTTTTTCTTAAATCTTTATAGAAAATGGACGATTTTAGAGTGAGAAAGCTAGGTTTAAGATTAAAAATGGAAGAATGAAGTTTGTTCCCGTGAAATGTAGATCTAATTGCTCCCTTTTTATAGGGATGGCTTGATGAGATTGATCTGCATAAGGTGGAGATCGATCTGGCCCTCATGAATCCTTCAGTTTTCTCGACATTTTGTGGACATGAGATCGATCTATTGAATGCATGAGATCGATCTGTCATGTTACATGGGATCGATCTACTCAATTAAAAAAGATCGATTTGTCTCAGGCAGAGAGCTTAGGAGATCGATCTGGTCTTGCCCGAGACTAATGGAGATCGATCTGCTTGAGTGATGGATCGATCTCCTTATTACAGAATGCTTGGAATTATGTTTTTCGGGCCATGAGATCGATCTCTCCTTGCTTGGGATCGATCTGGCCTTCATTCTGCACCCTTTTTGCTGAAAATTTCTCATTTAAACTCATACTCAATCACTTCAACACTCATTTATCAATCCATTCACACTTAGAACTCAAAAACATTTGTTTCTTGTAATTCATATGTAATGTAACTTGTCTGTACATCAAATAATCATAGACATTACATAGAAATTTACGGGTCTTACAACCTTCCCCTCCTTCAATGAATTTGGTCCTCCAAATTAGAACCAAGTTATCCTGAGAACAACTCCGGGTACTTCTCTTGCATCATGCCTTCTAACTCCCATGTAGCTTCCTCCGGAGTGTGATATTGCAAAAAAACTTTCACTCATGGAATTGTCTTTGTCCTTAACACCTTCTCTTTCCTATCCAATATCTGAACCGGCTTCTTAACATATGTCATACTCTCATCGAGCTCCAATGGCTCATATCTTATCACATGTGCCATGTCTGGGTAATACTTTTGAAGTATAGAGATGTGGAAGACGTTATGAACACTTGCTAACTTTGGTGGCAACGCCAACCTATAAGCCTTATCTCTCACTCTCTCTAGAATCTCGAAGGGTCTGATATATCGAGAGCTCAACTTTCCCTTCTTACTAAACCTCATAATCCCTTTGAGGGAGAAACTCTCAAAAATACTGACTCACCCACAGCAAACTCTAGTGGTCTTCGTCTCCTGTTAGCATAACTATTTTACCGACTCTGAGCTGTCGGTAATCTCTCACATATCAGTTGGACGTCCTCAGAGGCTTGTTGCACTAAATCAGGAGCAAAAATCTGTCTGTCACTAACCTCTTCCCATCCAATAGGGGATCGACATCTGTGTCCATACAGTGCCTCATATGGTCAACTCGATACTCGCATGATAGCTGTTATTATAGGCGAACTCGGCTAATGACAGGTGATCATCCCAGAAGCCTCCAAAGTTTAGCACACACGCTCTCAACATATCTTCCAAGGTCTGTATAGTCCTCTCTGACTGACCATCTGTCTGAGGATAAAAAGCGGTGATAAAACTTAGTTGGGTCCCCTTCGCTTCCTGAAAATGTTCCCAAAAATGAGAAGTGAAGCAGGCATCCCGATCAGAAACAATGCTCACTGGTACACCATGTAACCAAACTATCTCTCAAACATACAAGTTCGCTAACTGACTCAGAGTATCAGTAGCTCTCATGGCCTGACTTAGTCAACCAATCCACAATAACCCAAATGGCATCATGACCTCTACGGGTCCTCGGTAATCCCATCATAAAATCCATGGTGACGTGCTCCCATTTCAATGTCAGTATCGGTAGAGGCTGCAATAACCCTGCAGGCTTCTGATGCTCTACCTTTACTTGCTGACAGATGAGACATCTAGCGACATATTCCGCAATGTCTCTTTTCATTCCAGACCACCAATAAACTTTCTGAAGGTTTTGATACATCTTAGTATTCCCAGGATGTATCGTGTACTTCGATGAGTGAGCCTCTGAAAAAATTAACCTCTTGATCTCTGAATCCTTGGGAACACAAACTCTACCCCTGAACCTCAATAAACCATCTGTACTCAACTCAAAAATAGTACCTATACCTGTCTATATCTAACTCAACCAATCGATCCACTGTTGATCGCTCTGCTGAGCCTATCGAATACGACAAATCAACTCTGGCTCTAATCTCAAACTAGCAATAATATCAAATCCCTTTGAACCAGGTGGGGTTACATCCAAACTGAGGTTCGTAAATTGCTCTAGCAACTCATGTTCTGGAACCATCATATAAGACACCAACCTGAGGTTTTTCCTGCTCAAGGCATCGACAACTATATTCGCCTTACCCGGGTGGTACATGATCGTACAATCGTAATCTTTCAAGAGTTTGAGCCATCTTCTTTGTCTCATATTTAACTCTTTTTGGGGAAATAGGTACTTAAGGCTCTTATGATCAGTATATACCTGGAATTTCTCACCAATGAGATAGTGGCACCATATCTTCAAGGCAAACACTACGGCCGCTAATTTTAAATCATGGGCCGGGTAGTTCCTCTCATAATCCTTCAGCTGTCTAGATCCATAGGCTACTACTTTCCCATCCTGCATAAGTACACAGCCCAGTCCCTGGTGTGATGCATCTGTATACATAGAGAAACCTCCTGAGCTGGTAGGAATGGTGAGAATCGGAGCAGTGGTCAACCGACGCTTAAGCTCCTAAAAAATCCTCTCACATGCCTCATCCCACACAAACTTAACATCCTTCCACATGAGCCGTGTCAACAGAGGAGCTAGTCTAGAGAAACCCTCAACAAATCTCTAATAATACCCTACCAATCCCAGAAAACTTCTGATCTCAGTAATTGTCTTGGGCTGCTCCCACTGTACAACTGCCTCGATCTTTGATAGATCCACTGATACCCTATCCTTCGATACAACATGGCCCAAAAATGAGATCTGCTCTAACCAAAAGTTACACTACTGAGTTTAGCATATAATTCCTTCTCTCAGAGGGTCTACAAAACTATCCTCAATTGCTGCTCATGATCTTCCTTGGACTTAGAATAAACTAATATATCGTCAATGAATATTATCAAAAATTGGTCTAGGTATAGCTTAAATACATCATTCATCAATGCCATAAATGCTACGGGGGCATTTATCAATCCGAATGGCATTACCAAAAACTCGTAGTGTCCATAACGGGTACGAAATGTTGTCTTGGGTACACCTCCACTCTGTATCTTTAACTGATGGTACCTAGATCGCAAATGTATCTTAGAAAAGACTTGTGCTCCCCGGAGCTGATCTAACAAATCATTAATGTGTGGAAGGGGATACTTGTTCTTAATGGTGGCCTTGTTCAATAACCAGTAATCTATACATAGTTGGAGGCTTCTATCCCTCTTCCTTACAAATAGAACCGGAGCTCCCAAAGGTGAGATGCTTGGTCTAATAAACCCCTTCTCTAGCAACTCTTATAATTGCTTCTTTAGCTCTTCTAACTCTATCGAAATGATTCTATACGGTGGCTTAGATATCAGCTCTATATTAGGTACGAACTCTATGCAAACTCCATTTCCTTATCAGGTGGTAGCCCTGAAAATTCGTCTGAAAAGACATCAGGAAATTCTACCACTATTGGAATGTCTCTCAATTCCGGGTGCGCCTTATCTATATCAACCACGTATGCAATGAACCCTTCACATAATCTTTTCCATCGTTAGCAACAAAAGTCACCACCTTAACATTCATAAATAATAAATAAATTCATCTCTCAAATATGATGGATTAAAATTATACTCTTCTTATTTATAATAGTCATGTTCTTTCATTTGTTTTTAACAAAGCTTACATCAAGATTATCTATCTCTGAAAACATCAATGTCTTAGCATGACAATCCATAACAACATGATTTGTAGCCAACTAATACATTCCTAAGATTACATCAAAATCGTTCATACTTAATAAAATTAAATCGGCTGCCATTTCCTTTCCCCTATCTTCAACTTACAATTTCTATATACATGCTCAGTTAACTGACTACCATTCATAGGTGTGGAAATCATCAACATTTTATCTAACAGTATGGGTTTTACATGCTTCAATAATTTATGTGCAAAGGAAGGCGATATGAAGGAATGCATGGCACCAGGATCAAACAGTACAAATGCTTCTTAATAAAAAAATAAGATGGTACCTTTAATCACATCCACCGATGTGTCCGTTATGTCCTAGTCTAGTGCATGCACTCGCCCTCTGCTAACACCAACCGCCTGTTTGTCTTTTTCCTCAACTGTAGCCCTCCTCCTCGGGGCAGTTGTCTCAACTGGAGCTCTCTCTGGCTCCTTGCCCTTTTGTGGGGCAACCTCAATTATCTCATGATAATGTCTAGCGGTATGCCTTGGCCTCCCACATCTATAACACGACACAGGGGTCGTTAGATAAGGCCTCGTTCCATGAAATCTGCCACATCTCCTACACTGCTCAGTAGTAGGATGTGGTCCTCCAATGATCATACCCCTCGGTGGAGCTAAAGTTAGATACACAGGAGGTTTAATAGCTCTCTCATGTACCTCCTAGATCCTCGGTCTCTTCTCAAACAATCTTTGGCCTCCTCTTCTAACCACTCTATCAACTTTGGATCTTTTTTGGTCTCTATCCTTTTCTGTCACTAGCCTTCCCAAGCTCGGAGGCATTTCGGTCAAAGTCCTACTCACACACAGTGCCCTGTGCACTGCCTCCTTGTAAGTATGAATGTCAAATGGAGCCAACTTAGTCTGGATGGCCAATCTCAATCCATCCATGAACTTCTGGACCTTTCAAGTATCACTACTCATCGTATTCGAGTCGTATCTCCCCAAAGACATAAACCTCGACTCATACTCGTCCACAGAACGGTTCCCCTGAACCAAGTTCATAAACTCCATCCGCAATTTCCTATGTACGGTGGTCGGAATATATTGCCTCCTAAAGGCCTCCAAGAATATCTCTCATGTGATCTCGAAGTGTTAGATCCTCAGAATAGATTCAGTGGACCTCCACCAGTGCTTTGCCTCGCCTTTCAGCATAAATATGGCAAAGGCCACTTTCTCAGCCGACGTACATCTGAAGAACCTATATAGCTTCTCCATCTCATAAGCCTAATCCTCAGTAATAACCAGGTCCTTCACTCCTCAGAATACTGGAGGTTTCAATTCTCGAAATTGGTGTAGCCTACTCAGTTCGCAATCATACCACAGGTCGTTGTTGCTTAGCAGTGGAGTGATGGGAGAAGTCGTATCCTGTACTGGTGGTTGGGTGACAGTCCCCGTAGTCTGAGGCCTCTCTGCCTCTGCAATTGCCTGTCCAGTAGTAGTAAGCTGTGTTACGGGACCTCGTCTGTCACTAGCACCCAATGCCTATGTGACTATCTCAACTAGGCTCTCGATACTCCGCTTTATCCTAGCGAAGCGTGCCTCGATATCCCCTCATGTACTAAAAGTCATGGAAATGGCAAGTAAAACATGGGAAAGATCATCATGTATAACATCTCATGCTCGTAGAAATAAAACACCTCATAAAACCATCCCTTAGATTTAATACCAAATCAAAACTCAATAACATTCATTAAATCCTTCTCAACTCATAAATTTCATGTTCATCATAACATCATTTCTCAAAACATTTCGCAGGGTTCAACCCCTCCCTCAGGTTTACCCTGGACAACACAAATAATGTCCAATATACAAAACTATGTGATATTATGTGAGACAGGTAGTCACTATATATATCAAAGACTATGTTGGCCAACTATGTCATAATCATCCCAGACCACACGGATCCCGGTGTGCGGGGTATCATTCTAGGTCATACTTGTTCCATAAATCATTAATTCATACACCTATCTACTCACAATCAACAACTAGATAATGTACGTTGAGTTTGAGTGTTAGAAACTCACCTAGCTTGATTTTCTTCTTGCTCCAAATAAGAACACTCCTTTACTCCTTCAATCCTACCAATGGAGTATTGATTCCAAACTACGTTGTTCTTCTCTTTGTAATGAACAACTTTGCTCTAATGGCTCTTTCTTAAATCGTTATAGCAATGAGACGATTTTAGAGTGAGAAAGCTAGGTTTAAGATTGAAAATGGAAGAATGAAGTTTGTTCCCGTGAAATGCAGATCCAACTGCTCCCTTTTTATAGGGATGGCTTGATGAGATCGATCTATATAGGGTGGAGATCAATCTGACCCTTTTGAATCCTTCAGTTTTCTCGACATTTTGCAGGTATGAGATCGATCTATTGAATGCATAAGATCTATCTGTCATGTTGCATGGAATCGATCTACTCAATGAAACAAGATCGATTTGTCTCAGGCAGAGAGCTTAGGAGATCGATCTGGCCTTAAGGGGAGATCGATCTGGTCCAGCTCGAGATTAATGGAGATCGATCTGCTTAAGTGAGGGATCGATCTCCCTCTTGCAAGATGCATGACATTGTGTTTTCCAAGCCACAAGATCGATCTCTCCTTGCATGGGATCGATCCGGCCTTCATCTTGTACCCTTTTACTGTAAATTTCCCATTTAAACTCATACTCAATCACTTCAACACTCATTTATCAATCCATTCACACTTAGAACTCAAAAACATTTATTTCTTATAATTCATATGTAATGTAACTTGTCTGTACATCAAATAATCATATACATTACATAAAAATGTATGGGTCTTACATTTGTTCTCATACAAAATAGTCTCAATCACATTCCCCAGACATAACTTGTATACATTACTGTAGTTACAAAAAATTTTAGATACAAAACGGTTTTCCTTACTGGGTATACCTCTAGCTTAGGTGATTTCTTTCTGAAATGTGGCTGTGCAAAATACCTCGACTTAGGGAGTCGATCCCACTACTGATGCAAATCTATGGAGGAGAGTAAAGGGGGTGAGGTCAACAGGCTCAGTAAGAAAAACCTCATCGCAGGTAGATAAATATATTACCTAAGTTATTTATATGTATTTTCCAAATCCGAAACATTTTCATAGAATATATAATTAGTACGATAAAAGCACAAATACCAAGAACAGATTTTCAGAAACAGAATATGTATCAGTAGTAAATTTTAGCTACTGTGGTAAATCCAAAAAGTTTAGAGTTTTCCAGTAGCAAAACAAACAGATTTCCAGATATCTCAGTTCAAACAAACAATTTCAGAAAAATATTTCAAATAGACAAGACAAGGCAAATATGCTATATCAGATATCAGAAATGACTACTGGCCAATGTCAGTGACTCCGAAAAATTCACTGATCAAGTATACCGAGATGTTAATCGCCGTGGGAGTGGTTAGCTACCCAAATAGCTCACAGATCTGAACGTTCGAAGATCAGAAATAGAATCAGAAACACGGTACGTTGTACTCATGGACCATAGATACAGAAATAGATACGGAACAGACAGAAACGCAGCATGATCTCACCAATGTCTTTATCTCAAAATCAGTGTGAGACGGACCGTACGACATAAAATCAGTATGCGTTCAAGCACATATCATCAAAATAGCAAATAATTTCACCTCAAAACACATATAATTTCAATCGTTTCATAAAACAATACAAAACAGGCGGATTAGCCTCTTTCCGGATAAAATCTCAAAAAACAGCCTATGAAAATTGAAAATTTAGGATTTTTTATATTTAAAACAGAATTCAAGCCACATCAGAATCTATGCAACCCATTTAAATTCAATCTGTAAAAATTAGGTTGTTCAACTAGGGTACTACGAAAATTTTTAATATTCACCCTAGATTTTTCGATAATTTCGGTACTACGAAATTTTGCCTAAAATTTTTATATCAATAAATATATGAAAATTACGCATATTTATCTCTAGCAGCAACGAGAATTTTCCTTACCTCAATGTCCTGCTAGAAATCTTCAGTGTCTTAGCGGTGCGAGTCAATGGTTTTGTGTTAATCAATCTGTTTCCCAAAATTTCAAACCGATATTTCGACCGTCTTTTTTTTCCCCGAATTTTTCTCCCAATTCCCTCGGGTCTTTTTTCTACTCCAAATATATATATATAATTCTAAATTTAATTATAAAAGAATTTCCCCTTTTTTTGCACGGGTTTGAATTTTCCTGCACCTTCCTCTTCTCTTTTCTTCTTCACAATTGGGTTACTGTTCCCCCTATCTCCTCCAGTCCTTATTGGCTCAGCAACTCTGACACCACCATCACCACTCATTTCTCCCAGCTCCAATTTCATTTCCTTGCTCTCTTCTCCCCATTCACCACTGTCTCAGCTGGCCCTTGCTCTCTCTTCGGTCACGCCTCTGTTTCCAGTCTTCACGGTTGTTTCTAGTGTCGAGGAGTGATCGAACACAGTAGTCACACGTCCAGCTACCTCTAGCTCCGGCAGTAGCCCTTAGCAGCCCGAGGTTGTGCCCCTTTCCTGCAACCAGCCAAGACCCCTATTCTGACACAGTGAACAAAGGGTAAGCTCTCTGTTTCCCAATCTCCCTATCGACTACTAGAGGGCCACCGTTTCCAGACTCCACGTCCGAGCCTTTGTTCCTTCTGTTCTCCAAATGCATGGGCAGTCTCGCTAGCTCCACTTTCTCCTTCAGCCAAGCCTTGCTCCAGTTTCACCCGTGGCCGAGGAAGTCCCCTGTTCTTCGACCTTAGTTTGCAGTAAAAATGGGGAAGGTCATGGGGCTCTGATCACTGCTTTCTGTCTCGTCTTTTTGCTCTAGTTGTTCTGGCCTCTCGGTTTCTTCATTGTCGACCTCACTCTCTTTTCCTTTCCTCATGTTTCTTCCTCTATTCTATCTGATTATATTGTTGTTTCCAGTCTCAGTTCCTTGTACCCGATTGCTTCTACTGCTTGACGTTGGAGTCAGGAGTGGGTGGGTGATGAAGGTTGATGAAGGAAAGAGGTCTGGTTTTGGCAGGGGGTTCGGTGTGTAGAGTTGGTGCTGCAGGAGCTGGTGCGCAGAAGGGCTGGTGAGCAAGGTTTCGTGTTTCCAGTTTCTCTTTTTTTTTTTAATTTTATTATTTATTATTATGTATATTTTTTAATTTTTTATAATTTTATTATTATAGTTATTATTTTTATTTATTTATTTATTTATTTATTATTTTATTTATTTATTTATATATTTGTTTTATTTTATACCAAACGTACATTTTATTTCCACTTGTATATTTTTACGAACAAATTTACATGGAAAATTTTGGGGATTTACAGTTTGCCATCTTTAAATCTTCCTCAACATCTTCACTCTCTTCTTTATCATCTCTTATATCCTCATGTGTAGAGGAATTCAATGTAACTCCTATTTTCTTAAATACTTCTTCTTTTCTCATTAATTTAATCTCATATATAAGTAAGGAGCCAATAAGCTCATCTAGTGAGAGAGTGTGAGGATTCTTAGATTCCTCAGTGGCGGTCACTTTAGCCTCTCATGACTTAGAAAGCTATTAAGAATTTTTTTTACTTTTTTTTTACATTTAAATAACTATATCCTAAAGTTTTGAGTCCATTTATTATATCAGTGAACCTATGAACATTTCACTAATGGACTCGTTCAACTTCATCCTAAAGAACTCACAATCATGTCTAAGCATTCCTACTTTGGTTCCTTCACTTGATTAATTCCCTCATGTGTGATAGCTAATTTGTCCTAAATTTGTTTTGCATTTTCACAAAATGAGACTATATCATGCTCATTGGAACCTAATGCATAAAAGAGTATGTTCATAGCTTTGGCATTTAATTATGGCATTTTAAAGTTATTAAAATCCCATTTATCTCTTAAATTTGAAACCTTTACACCATCTACTTTCTTAGTAAGGATTTACGGTCCTCTAACTATAACCCTCCATACCTCATAGTCTGTCATGCCTCGAAATTCCTATTAATACAAAAGTTATAAAATTACAAGCCGATTTACTTTTTTCCAAAACTCATAATGTTTGTGTGTGTATGTGTAGGCCACTTAAATCGTTAATATCTTTTAACCAACTCATCTAAAGATTATGATATTCAGGTCCTAACTAGGTGTATGCTTGATTCACAGATTAATTAAATCATTTTTATTTAATACACATGACTTTGGTAGATAGTCACATGAAAGCTATCTACTTGCTTATTTCCTTTGGTGATGAAATTAGTTATCCCATTTGGTATCTATATGCCATATGTCCAGCAAATCCATAGTTTAAGTCTCCATTATCTTATGTCGAAAAAATAATCAAAGTAAGCAAGTATGCAAATTAAGCATCTTGGTTTCATTCGTAGGAAAGAAGCTTACATTACGTATCAACAAATCCACTTTATAACCATTAACCATTCGATCACTATATATTAACCATGTCCCAAAGTGGATATCTCTTGACTAACCACTCTAACCAAATCTCCATTCAACCACAATAAAAGCATACACTAGTTGCTTCCAATAATAATTATCAAATTTAATATACATCAATTCAATATAACTCTCGATTAAAATCCAACCTCACAGTAACCTTTACAAATCTATGAGCTATTAAGGTAATACTTTCAATGTAAGACCCTTAATTTTTGAGGTAATGTATATGATTATTTGATGTACAGACAAGTTACACTACACACGAATTACAAGAAATAAATGTTTTTTGAGTTCTAAGTGTGAATGAATTGATAAATGAGTGTTGAAGTGATTGAGTATGAGTTTAAATGGGAAATTTACAGTAAAAGGGTAGAGGATGAAGGTCGGATCGATCCCTTGCAAGGAGAGATCGATCTTGTGGCCTGGAAAACATAATGTCATGCATCCTACAAGAGGGAGATCGATCCCCATTACTCTCGGGCTGGACCAGATCAATCTCCCCTTAAGGCCAAATCGATATCCTAAGCTCTTTGCCTGAGATAAATCAATCTCGTTTCATTGATCATATCGATCCCATGCGACACGACAGATCGATCTCATGTAGCAAATAGATCGATCTCATGCTTATAAATTATCGAGAAACTGAGGAATTCGAGAGCGTCAGATCAATCTCCACCCTATGTAGATCAATCTCATCAATCCATTTCTATAAAAAGGGAGCAGTTGGATTTGTATTTCACGAAAACAAACCATTTTCTTCAATTTTCAATCTAAAACCTAGCTTTCTCACTCTAAAATCATCCCATTTCTATAAAGATTTAAGAAAAAGCCATTAGAGCAAAGTTGTTCATTTTAAGGAGAAGAACAACCTAGTTTGGAATAAATACCCCATTGGTTAGATTGAAGGAGCAAAGATTGTTCTTACTTGGAGCAAGAAATAAATCAAGCTAGGTGAGTTTCTAATACACCAAACTCAAGAGATATCTATCTAGTTATTGTTGTGAGATGATTGGTATGTGTATTGATGATTGAAACTACCTAGAATGAGTCTAGTGTGAGAAAATGTGATATAGTTGAGTTGATGATAAATAGAATATGCTAGGATGTTAGTAAGGTAATATGTATGGTTTTAAGATGATGGAATGAAGCTACATTGTGAGGATGGTCAATTTATGGAAATGAGTATATAAGGTGTTTGATAAATTACCATAGTGAAATAAATGATGAACTAGAGGCACTATGAGATAAATATCGATTTAGTGAGAATCAATAGACTCTCGAGATATTAATAGAGTAATCAAATGAGGCTTTACAAGTAATAATGCAGACTATAGGTTGAATCAACCATAGTAAACACAAGAGTTGTGTTATATTGGACCAAATTGATACGGTGTATGATTTTGTGCAAACCTAGAGAGTTCGTTGGAGACGAATCGAACTGCACAAATAAGCAACTATAATAACCTAAATTTTTGTAAACTCCTGTTTAATTATGTAAGGTGTATATTGGATTGTGAAATGAATACACGCAAATTTTAAAGTGGATAGCGAGTGTAAGAAGGATTTTTCCATGAGGGGAATGTGAATATATTGAGTTTGAGTGGTGTGATAAAATGGAATGAAGTTGCATGAATTGTGTAAATCTTTGTGCTTCCAATTAGTTTTGTATTGTATACCTTTGGTTATACAATGAATGCACACACGTTTTAATGTGTATAAAGTATGAATGGATGTCATTTTCAAGTCTTAAAGGTGGTTGGATGAGAAAATGATTATGGCAGCAAAATTAAGGATGTTTTGTGTGAGTTACTGCAGAAAACTATAGCAAAATTTGGAAAATATGAATGTCAGATCGATCTCATAGAATGAAAGATCGATCTGGAAGAGCAAAAATGCTCTTATTCGAGCAATGGAACAGGCCAGATCGATCTCCAATGGGGCCAGATCGATCTGCTAAACATTTTGGAATGAGGAGATCGATCCTCAATGCAAGCCAGATCGATTTCCTTAGCTCTCAGGTTAGAGAAGATCGATCTCCTCCCTTAACCAGATCGATCTCCTTAACTCTTTGCTTGAGACAGATCGATCTCAAGCCCTCAACAAATCGATCTCCAGCCTTCAAAATATTATGAAAATGAGGAATTTAGGCAAGGCAGATCGATCTCTACCCAATGCAGATCGATCTCATCAAGCCAATTCTATAAATAGGAGC
The DNA here is from genome assembly GCA_033439115.1 of Firmiana major. NCBI lineage: Eukaryota > Viridiplantae > Streptophyta > Magnoliopsida > Malvales > Malvaceae > Firmiana > Firmiana major. The sequence continues at coordinate 7,797,349 of CM065909.1, forward strand.
AGTTGAAATCTGCATTTCATGGGACAAAACCATTCCTCTCCATTTTCAATCCAAAACCTAACTTTCTCACTCCTAAATCCTCCAATTTTCATGAAGATTTGAGGGAAGGCTACTAGATACAAAGTTGTTCACATCAAAGAAAAGAACAACATAGCTTGGAGTCATTACCCCATTTATGGGATTAAAGGAGCAAAGGTGCATTTCCATTTGGAGAAAGGAGGAAATCAATCTAGGTGAGTTTCTAATGCACCAATCCATGTTTATTTGTTTAGTTATTGATTTTGGAGTTGATTAGTGTGCATATAATGGTAGAAACTACCTAGAATGCAATGGAACAATTATAACCTAGAAATAGGTTAGTGTGAGAAAGTGAAATGTATTGAAAATAATGATGAATGGGATATCTTAAGGTGGTAATGGTGTTGTGGATATGATTTTAAGATGGTGTTATGGAATGAATTGTGAGACTTACCCAAAAAGAGTAAAATATGTATTTAAGACATTAGGTAAAATGCATAAATGAATAAAAGAGTAAGGGTAGAGTATTTCACATCAAGACTTAAACAAGTAACTAAGTGAGTTAGTAGATAATTGGTTGGAAATGGCTTGATGATGGCTAAGTGCAAAAATAGGCCAAACTTAACGAAATAGGCTCAATGAAATATATTGACTAGTTGAAGTCATAATGTGAGTTAGCAACATTAACTCAAGTGATTGGTGAATGATTTGCATCTTTCGAGGATACACCGGAGCAAGTTGAGGCAAAACGTGAGAAGCTAAGAGGAAGAGAGTCGCACCCCGAGTAAATCGAGGTAAGGGAATTGTGTGGACTCTTAGAGATATATGTGTGCAATTTGGGCGCATAATGTCTTTCTAGAATGCATGTGGTAATAGGAAATGAAATGGGTGATAGAAGAGAAAGAGTTGGGTTTTTGTGAGAAATGTGCATAAAAACAAAAGCATGACGTTTTGAAAATCTTATTTTATTGCTTTTTAGCAAGTGATTGGTAGGTTGGCTAACATTTGAAATGATTTACAAAAGAAACGATTTGATTTGGTTTATAACCATGCTTTGCAAAGAATTGAGCTACCTATATGGATTTCGTGAGAATGAAATCATGCTAGAGTATGACTCGCACGAGATTTGATGTGTTTTTATATGCATTACTGCTGGAGCTTAGCTCACACTAGTTTTTACATGGATTTCTATGATGTTGTGATAGAGCTTAGCTCGCACAAACTTTATACTGGTTTTAACATGGTGCTGGAGCATAGCTGGCATTAGATGTCCACCATACTTGATTTTCGTGCTTGAAATTACTCGCACGTGATTTTATGACATGTTGATAGCAGCGCTAAGAGCTTCGGGTAGACTGGGTGTCACATCAATTAAATAGGCTCACACGTGTATTTTGAGATGTGGTATGATATGATATGTTGATATGGGTCCACGAAGTATATTGTACCGTGTATATAGCATGGAGTACTTTGTACTGTGTTGAGATTGTGATATACCGTCTTAGGATAATGTTTAGTTCTGTTATGGATTGACGGGTTGGACGTGACCCACCTTTCATGCAGAAGCAGATAGAGGTGATACTCTACACACCTGATCAGTGTAGCTTGGGATCACAAAGGATATGGCTATAGTCCTAGAGGATATTTCACTATTATACTGCCTATCCCACATGTCTCTTATTTATGAACGAATCCATGTTTTGAAATTTATTGTGAGTCAGGACAGTTCGAGGCAGGGACTGAGTCCTGACAAATGTTGATTTTATTGAGAAAGTATGGCAATGGCTTTAAACTGCACTTACGCATGATGGTTTTCCATGCCTTATTTATGAAATATGCATGATGGCTATTCCATGCTTTGAATTTGATTTGTGCACTGAACAAAATAGCATGATTTGCTTTACATGCCATTAACACAAGCATGAACTAATGCTTTTGAGGTGTAAATGAGAAATTATATGGTTTTGAGCATGGCATCACGATCACGTAGATAGTACAGTATCTACATGTTCGCATGATTGCCTTACTGAGCGTGTTGTTTGCTCACCCCCTTATTTTCTCCCTCTCTAAAGAGCATTGAGTATAGACTGAGGGCGACTGAAGTTTTCCTTTTTGGTATCCACTGCATCCCATCAAGAAAGGTATACACACTTGTATAATTTTGTATCTAAACTTGTCATAGCACAGTAGCATTTTGAATGTAACCATTGAGGATGTAAAGCAATGTAAACACATGTAAACAACAACTCTGATTTATTTATACAAGTGTTTACTTCTAAATTATAATGCAAATTAAATTGTTATGGTTGGATGAGATAGACATTGACACACAACCTAATTGTTGAGAGTGTTACTGATCACGATCGAGGTAAGGTAAGAATGAATAATAAATAATATATGAAAAGCAAAAAATTTATGATGATTTTTGATAAGTTGAGGGTCATGATAGAAGTTAGTATCAGAGCTAAGTTGGTCTGACGTGTGTCAGTATCTAAAATACTTAATAAGTTGGAAAATTACATCCCCATCTTACTGTTCTTGTTTAGATATAATTGTGTGTGTGTTGACGGGTTGACTAAGAAATTGATGTGAATGTAGGGAATTGAGTATTATGCCTAATACCAGTCACGGTAGAGGGGTGAGACCTCAAGCTAGAGGCCGTAGTGGTAGGCCTGGGGGTAGTGTTGAGCCAGAAACACACGAGACTCAGGAAGAGATTGAGGTGGAGGCTGAGGTTGAGCATGCTCCACAGGGTCCAAAGGAGAGACCCGAGAGTACTAAGGCACGTTTCACGAGGATAGAGCAGAGCATAGAGATGATCTTAGAGTTGGTCACTCAATCTTAACCTGGAATTGGGGGCAGATAGAGTCCCATTACACAGGGTGATGCCGAGCAGGTGGCAGCTCCTGAGGTAAGAGCATGGCCAGCCCAGAGACCTCAGACGGCAGATACACCTACACCCCCACCTGCACAGGATATGCCTACACATGTTGCTACACCACAGGGCAGTAGAGGCTGGGGTTCCAGATGTGATTTGGATAGACTACGGTAGTTCTAGAAGTTTAGATCGTCGTCTTTCAGTGGAGTTAAGGACTCAGTAGCTGCAAAGGATAGAATAAATGAAATTGAGAAGTTATATGGGTTCTTTGAGTGCACTACTACCGAGATGGTAGCTTTTGTCGCATTCATGCTGAAGGGATCAGCAGAACATTGGTGGAAATCTACCAGGCCTATTTTGAGAGCCCGACATATAGAGATCAGTTGGGATGTATTTCTGGAGGCTTTTCGCAGATAGTATGTTCTGGATACTACGCAGGAAGATGACATTTTTTGGACTGACCCAAGGGAGTAGGACGGTGGATGAGTATGAGACGACCTTTATCTCCCTAGGCAGATATGATCCTGATACGATAGGTAATGAGGTCGAGAAGGTCTAAAAGTTTGTGGATGGACTGAGACCAACCATCAGGTCCAGATTGGTTCCCTTGGATATACCAACATACAAGGAGGCAGTGCATAGGGTGCAATTGTGTGAACAAGATGTTGAGAGGATTGCCTTAGAGTTTAGAAAGGTTGGTAAAGTGAGGGATAGAGATAAAAAGAGACCAGTGCTGGATAGAGGCTTTAGTTATAAGGGAAGCAAGAGGTTTTTTGGGAAGAGGCCGAGGATTGAAGAGATCCAGGAGAGGGCAGTTAATCCTCCCATGTATCCGGCCATAGCTCCAGCTAAGGAAATTATGATTGGAGGGCCATAGCCTACTACAGAACAGTGCAGCAAGTGTGGTAGGTACCATGGTACTCGACCATGCTACAGACCTCCTGCAGTATTCTTCAGATATGGAAAACTAGGGCACATAATCCGGGATTACCCAGATATGATAAAGAGAGCCCCACAAAAGGGCAGGAGCCAGAGAAAGCTCTAGTTGGGATAGCTACTCCGAGGAGGAGGGCTACAGCTGAGGAAAAGGGGAAGCAGGCAGTGGGTATGAGTAGAGGACGGGTGCATGCACTAGACCAGGACATTACGGATCAGTCTTCGGATGTGGTTAAAGGTACCATCCATATCTTTGATTTAGAAGCATTTCTATTGTTTGATCCTGGTGCCATGCATTCTTTAATATCGCCATCCTTTGCACATAAATTGTTGAAGCATGTAAAACCCACGCTGCTAGATAAGATGTTGATGATATCTACCCCTATGAATGATAGTCAATTGACTGAGCATGTATATAGAAATTGTAAGATGAAGATAGGGGGTAAAGAAATAGCAGCCGATCTAATTGTTTTAAATATGAGTGATTTTGATTTAATCCTAGGAATGGATTGGCTGGCTGCAAACATGTTGTTATGGATTATCGTACTAAAACATTGATGTTTTTCGAGACAGGAAATCTTGTTGTAAACTTTGTGAAATAAAGTGAAAGAACATGTTTATTATAAATGAGAAGAGTATAATCTTATTACATGAAATCGGAGAGATAAATCTATTTATCAATTATGTATGTTATGTGATGAATTGTGTTACTAACGGTGGAAAGGATAATGCAAAGGGTTCAATGCTTATGTGATTGAGACGGATAAGGCACGTCCAGAGTTGATAGACATCTCATTGGTCAGAGAATTTCTAGATGTCTTTCCGGATGAATTACCAAGGTTACCTCCAGATAGAGAGATGGAATTTTGTATAGATTTGGCACCTGGTACAGAGACGATATCCAAGCCACCATATAGAATGGCTCAAGTTGAGTTGGATGAATTAAGGAAGCAGTTACAAGAGTTGTTGAAGAAGGGGTTCATCAGGCCGAGTGTCTCACCTTGGGGAGCATCGGTTCTGTTTGTAAGGAAGAAGGATTGAAGCCTCTGACTGTGTATAGATTACCAGTTGTTGAATAAGGCGACCATCAAGAATAAGTACCCCCTTCCACGTATCAATGACTTGTTGGATCAGCTTAGGAGAGCGCAAGTCTTCTCCAAGATAGATCTAAGATCTGGGTATCATCAGTTAAAAATTCAGGATGGAGATGTACCCAAGACAGCTTCCGCACCTATTATGGACATTATGAGTTTATGGTTATGTTATTCGCATTGACAAATGCTCCCACAGCTTTTATGTCACTGATGAATGAGGTATTTCACCAGTACTTGGATCGATTTTTTATTGTGTTTATTAATGATATACTGGTGTACTCAAAATCTAGAGAGGAGCATGAACAACATTTAAGGATAGTGCTACAGACCCTCCGTGAGATGAAGTTGTACGCTAAACTTAATAAGTGCGACTTTTGGTTGGAACATATCTCTTTTCTGGGTCATATTGTATCGAAGGATGGTGTGTCAGTGGATCCGTCAAAGATTGAGGTAGTGATACAGTGGCAGAGACCCCAGACCGTAACAGAGATTAGAAGTTTCCTGGGTTTAGCTGGATATTATCGAAGGTTTGTGCGGGAATTCTCGAGATTAGCTGCTCCTTTGACACGTCTCACGAGAAAGAATGTTGAATTTGTGTGGGATGATAAGTGTGAGGAAAGTTTTCAAGAGTTGAAGTATCGTTTGACTACAGCTCCAATACTCACTATTCCAACCAGCTTAAGAGGTTTCTCGGTGCATACAGATGCTTCACACCAAGGACTGGGCTGTGTATTGATGTAGAATGGGAAGGTAGTAACCTATGGATCAAGACAGTTGAAGGATCATGAGAAAGACTACCCGACCCACGATTTAGAGTTGACGGCTATGGTGTTTGCATTGAAAATATGGCGCCACTATCTCTATGGTGAGAGATTTCAGGTTTACACTGATCATAATAGCCTAAGTACCTGTTCTTGCTGAAAGAGTTAAACATGAGACAAAGGAGATGGCCTAAACTTTTAAAGGATTATGATTGTGAGATCCTGTACCACCCAGGTAAAGTGAATGTAGTTGCTGATGCACTGAGTAGGAAGCATCTCGGGTTGGTGTCGTTTATGATTATTAGGGAACACGAGCTATTGGAATAGTTCACGAACCTCAGTTTGGATATGACCCCACCTGATGCTGATAGTGCTTTATGTTAGCTAGCCTGCGATTGGAACCAGATCTGGTAGATCGAATCCGACAGGCTCAGCGGATGGATCAGCAGTGCAGTGATATTGTCGGGCAGATACAGAGGGGTACAGAGACTAATTTTGAATTGAGTTTAGATGAATTGTTGAGGTTTAGAGGTAGGATATGTGTTCCCAATGATCCAGATATCAAGAAGTTGATCTTGACAGAGGCTCACTCATCGAGTTATATGATACATCAGGGAGTACTAAGATGTATCAAAACCTGTGAAAAGTTTATTGGTGGTCTAGGATGAAGAAAGACATTATTGAATATGTCACTAAATGTCTCGTTTGTCAGCAGGTGAAGGTAAAGCATCAGAAGCCTACAGGGTTATTCCAGCCTCTACCGATACTGACTTGGAAGTGGGAGCACGTCACCATGGATTTTATGGTGGGATTACCGAGGACCCGTAAAGGTCATGATGCCATATGGGTGATTGTGGATCGGTTGACGAAATCAGCCCATTTCTTAGCTATGAGAGCTATCGATACTATGAGCCAGTTAGCGAACTTATATGTGCGCGAGATAGTGAGGCTACATGGAATTCCAGTGTGTGTTATTTTTGATAGGGATGCCCACTTCACTTCCTATTTCTGGGAACATTTTCAGGAAGCGATGGAGACCCAGTTGAGTTTTAGCATCACGCTTCATCCTCAAATAGATGGTCAGTCAGAGATGACTATATAGACCCTGGAGGATATGTTGAGAACGTGTGCATTGGATTTTGGAGGCTCTTGAGATGACCACTTGCCACTCGCAGAGTTCGCCTATAATAACAGTTTTCTTACAAGTATCGGGATGGCACCCTATGAGGCACTGTATGGATGCAGATGTTGATCCCCCATTGGATGGGAAGAGGTTGGTGATAGACAGATTTTTGCTCCTCACTTGGTTAGATAAGCCTCTGAGGATGTCCAGTTGATTTGTGAGAGGTTACGGATAGCTTAGAGCAGACAAAAGAGTCATGCTGACAAGAGACGGAGACCACTAGAGTTTATGGTGGGTGAGTCAATGTTTTTGAAGGTCTCTCCCTCAAAGGGGATTATGAGATTCAGGAAGAAGGGAAAGTTGAGCCATTGATATATAGAGCCATTTGAGATACCTAATAAAGTAGGAGATAAGGCATACAGGCTAGCATTGCCACTCGAGCTAGCGAGTGTACACAACGTCTTCCACATATCCATGTTATGGAAGTACCACCCGGACCCAGCACATGTGATAAGATATTGTGAGAACTGTAAATTTTATGAGATTTGCTAAGTGAGAATTGTAATTTGGTAAATGTAATTGTGATATGTTGATGTACACGTAAGTTTTAAATTTAATGAAGTAGAAGGAGATGAAGTTTTTAAGTCTTAAATGTGTATGAATTGAAATATGGCCTATGGAGTAAATTATGATGAGTTTTGCATTGAGTTTCCTGTAATTTATGCAACAGCAGTAGAATCTGTGAAGACCAGATCGATCTCCAAGGATGAAAGATCGATCACATAGCTCCAGAATACAGAAAACGTGCAAAAGTAGACAGGCAAATTAATCTCATAAGGAAGAAGATTGATCTCCTAATGCCTCTGCCTATCAAGGATCGATCTTGTCACAATGGCAGATCAATCTCCTTAAGTCTCAGCCTGAAAGAGATTGATCCCTAATTCAATGCCAGATCGATCTCCTCTTAGAAGAACAGATCTATCTTCACCTCACCAAATCGATCTTGTAGTTGTTAATGGAGAAATTGAAATGAAGCAGAGATCGATCCCCATCAATTCCAGATCGATCTCATAAGCCTTTTCTATATAAGAAACGCAAGATTCTTGCCTGGAAACCGAGCCCTCTCATTTCCAAACCTAAATCTTCACCATTTTCACCCAAACCAAGCTTTCTCTCTCTAAGATTCACCCTATTCTAGATAAAATTAGACAAAGGGGCAAGAGACAAAGTTGTTCCTCTTGGCAAGAAGAACAACATACTAGAAAATCAAAGGTGGGCTTGAACAAAGGGAAGAGACAAGCATTCTACAAGCTTGGTCAAGAGAGGACAAGCTAGGTAAGCTCACAAGACCTTTGTTCTTAAGCATTATCATTCTTTATATGGGTGAATAAACATATATGTTTATATATTTGGTTAGAAATGTTTAAGGCATGATGGAATTAACAAATGGGTTTAGTTAGAAGATTTAATGTGGATGTTTTGTGATGGTTATGAGTTAACCAAAGTGTTGTTAAAGATATAAAAAGAGTTTTGAGATAATGTTGAGTTAGAATGAGTAAGAGAAAGAGATGGAAAATTAAAATGATGTATATTGATGGGTTAATGATATGTATGGACAGCTCGAGAATTTAGCACGAGAAACGAGGCTAGTCTGAGAACCCGAGGATATTGTACCACTCAAAGTGCAAGAGGTAAGGGAAATAAACCATTTGTGCTTGTGAGTTTTCGAATGAATGAAAACGTTTTAATAGCATGAAAAAGGTTTAATGAAATGAGCATGTTTATGAGAAATGAGATGATTTGATGTGTTGATGAATGTATGAGTGTTTTGTCCGTTTGAGCTCGGTTTTGATGAGATCTGTGTAATTATGAACACATATGATTTATAACCAAAATGAGTTTTGTGATAACCACTATGAGCTCTACATGAAGGCAAAATGATTTTTATACAACAATGGCATGTTGTTTACAAGAAATGAGATGAATTGATGTTCTGATGAATGTGTGAGTGTTTTGTCGAGTTGAGCTCGATTTTGATGAGATTTGTGTAAATGTGAACACAATGGTTTATAACCGAAATGGGTTTTTGTTATAACCACTAAGAGCTCTACGTGAAGGCGAAATGATTTTTACTGAGACTATGGCTTGTCATGAGATGCACATCGGGCTTTGCTCTGGTAGCATGTAAGGCCAGGCCGTGCTCTAGTAGCATGTAAGACCGATTTCCTCTGTTCTAGTAACGTGAGATGACCCCACTCTGGTAGCGATAGGTGGCATTGCTTTGATAGCCTGTAAGACTAGGCTGTGCTGTGATAGCATGTAAGACCGACGGTTGTACGACTTTGATCAAGTCTACAGCGAATCATGGCCATGTGTATTATTGTCGACGAAATCCTTCGATTGGGGATATTCGCCTAGGGGACGAATTCAATTGATGTGATGTGCCTATGATGTTGATTTAATATGAGTTTTTATAAATGCCTAGTCTCGATTTCTTTGATGATGATGTGATTTTATAACTTGATTTATATCACGTATTGAGATTTGATGTAATGTGATTTCTGATTTTTATCACGTGAAGTATGTTGATGCCATTGTTTACACAGTTATTTCTATAACGATTTGCATGCTCAAATATTTCCATCATATTGTGTTTGTGATGATGATTTTTATAACTTCCCTTATCCTCTTTACTGAGCATTTTGAGAGCTCACCCTTTTTCCTCCCCCCTCCAGACTACTTGAAGTAAGCGATATAGAGCCTGCCGCGTACGTGATATGGCTGGTGGACAATATCTCCCCAGGCTATCGCTTGTACACGCATAAGGTATAATTTAGTTCATTTTGTATCCAGACAATGATGTAATACAGACATTTGTGAAAGTATTTTGGGATATAATTAGGTTGATATGAAAGAAATGAGTTGAGACTTATGGGTTGATTCTTTGTGGGATATTATGTATTTGATTTCATTAAGTATAAGTTGAATGATCTTAGGGATAATGTTTGTTTATGAACGTAAGTGACTAAATGACACTGCACAGGAATACACCCAGAGTTGGTAGTTATAATTTAAGAAAAATTTTAAATTGCCCTATTTTCGCGCTTTCGGACTTTCACAGATATGAGCCGTTGGAGCTCAATGAAAGCATGACGTACGTTAAGAAGCCGGTTCGGATATTTGATAGAAAAGAGAAATTGTTGAGGACAAAGACCATTCCCTTGGTGAAGGTCCTTTGGCAACATCACACTGTGGAAGAGGCCACATGAGAATTGGAGAGTTTGATGCGGGAGAGGTATCCCGAGTTATTCACAGAGTGATTGGTTCCAATTTGGAGGGCCAAATTTTCTAAATTGGGGAGAATGTGAGACCCCATCTATATATAACTTTGTATATATGTAAATAGAAGTATAATATGGATGATTTTGGATAAAGTAAATGGGAATGAAGTTCAAATGGGAATGAATGAGCATTGTGGATGCATGTGAAAGTTAAATAAGGGCTGAAGTAGCCACAAACTAAGTAAATGAAAACCTTAAGCATCCAAAATGAGTATAAGGACGTGAAATGTATAAATGAGTGTAAAACGAGGAATTATACGAACCTTTTTTTTATTTCCAAGTGATACGCACAAGTTTCATAATGTGAAAATCATAAGAATTGGGCCTTACCATGCCGCAAGTATGAATGGATTTTAAAATGACTAGTCAAGCAATAAAAGGCAAGTTAACCTTTGAAACTTTCTGGGAAAACTACAATGGAAATGCAGAAAATGAAGGCCAGATCGATCTCCAATTCAAGGAAGATCGATCTCTTGTTCAAAATGAGGCAATTTAGAGTGAAATATGCAAGGCAGATCGATCTCCCAATTGCCTAGATCGATCTGCATTTGCCTTTGCCAAGCCTAGATCGATCCCCCGCTCAAGCAGATTGATCTCCTTAGCTATCAGGTTAGAGCAGATCGATCTCCTCCCTTAGCCAGATCGATCTCCTCAGCTCTCTGCCTGAGACATATCGATCTCAAGCCCTCAACAGATTGATCTCCTGCCTTCAAAATTTCATGAAAATAAGGAAATTAAGCAAGGTAGATCAATCTCCACTCTATGCAGATCGATCTCATCAAGCCATTCCTATAAATAAGAGCAGTTGAAATCTGCATTTCACAGGATAAAACCATTCCTTTCCATTTTCAATCCAAAAACCTAGCTTTCTCACTCCTAAATCCACCCATTTTCATTAAGATTTGAGGGAAAGCTATTAGATACAAAGTTGTTCATATCAAAGAGGAGAACAACATAGCTTGGAGTCATTTCCCCATTTGTTGGATTTAAGGAACAAGGAGCATTTCCATTTGGAGCAAGGAGGAAATCAATCTAGGTGAGTTTCTAATGCTCCAATCCTAGTTTATTTGTTTAGTTATTGATTTTGGAGTTGATTAGTATATATATTAATGGTAGAAACTACCTAGAATAAAAAGGAACAATTATAACCTAGAAATAGGTTAGTGTGAGAAAGTGAAATATATTGGAATTAATGATGAATGAGATATCTTAAGGTGATAATGGTGTTGTGGGTATGATTTTAAGATGGTGTTATGGAATGAATTGTGAGACTTACCCAAAAAGGATAAAATGTGTATTTAAGGCATTGGGAAAAATGCATAAATGAATGAGAGAGTAAGGGTAGAGTATTTCACATCAAGTCCTAAACAAGTAACTAAGTGAGTTACTAGATAAGTTTGGTTAGAAGGCTTCATGATGGCCAAATGCAAAAAAATGGGCCAAACCTAATAAAATAGGCTCAATGAAATACATTGACTAGTTGAAGTCAAAATGTGAGTTAGCAAAATTAACTCAAGTGATTAGTGAATGATTTACAGCTTCCGAGGATACACCCAGAGCAAGTTAAGCCAAAGCGTTAGAAGTTAAGAGGAAGAGAGTCGCACCTCGAGTAAATAAAGGTAAGGGAATTGTGTGGACTCTTAGAGATATCTGTGCGCAATTTGGATGCATTAATGTTTTTCTAGAATGCATGTGATAATAGGAAATGAAATGGGTGATTGAAGGGCAAGAGTTGGGTTTTTGTGAGAAATGTGCATGAAAACAAAAGCATGATGCTCTGAAAATCTTGTTTTATTGCTTTTTAGCAAGTGATTGGTAGGTTGGCTAACATTTGAAATGATTTACAAAAGAAATAATTTAATTTGGTTTATAACCATGCTTTGCAAAGAATTGAGCCACCTACATGGATTTCGTGAGAATGAAAGTGTGCTAGAGTATGACTCGAACGAGATTTGATGTGTTTTTATACGCATGAGTGCTGGAGCTTAGCTCGCACTAGTTTTCACATGGATTTTCTATGATGTTGTGCTAGAGCTTAGCTCGCACAGACTTTATACTAGTTTTGACATGGTGCTGGAGCATAGCTGGCATTAGATGTCCACCATACTTGATTTTCATGCTTGAGATTACTCGCACATGGTTTTATGACATGTTGATAGCCGTGCTAGGAGCTTCGGGTAGACTTGGTGTCACACTGATTAAATAGGCTCGCACGTGCATTTTGAGATGTGGCATGATATGATGTGTTGATATGGGTCCATGAAGTACATTGTACCCGTGCATGTAGCATGGAGTACGTTGTACCGTGTTGAGATTGTGATATACCGTCTTCGGACGATGTTTAGTTCTACTATGGACCGGCGGGTTGGACGTCACCAACCTCTCGTGCGGAAGCAAATAGAGGTGATACCCCGCACACCTAATCAGTGTAGCCTGGGATCACAGAGGATACGGCCATAGTCCTAGAGGATATTTTCCTGTTATATTGCCTATCTCACATGTCTCTTATTTATGAATGAATCCATGTCTTGAAATGTATTGTGAGTCAGGACAGTCCGAGGGAGGGGCTGAGTCCTGACAAATGTTGATTTTATTGAGAAAGTATGACAATAGCTTTAAAGTGCACTTACGCATGATGGTTTTCCATGCCTTATTTATGAAATATGCATGATGGCTATTCCATGCTTTGAATTTGATTTGTGCACTGAACAAAATAGCATGATTTGCTTTACATGCCATTAACACAAGCATGAACTAATGCTTTTGAGGTGTGAATGAGAAATTGTATTGTTTTGAGCATGGCATCATGATCACGTAGATAGTACAGTATCTACCTGTTCGCATGATTGCCTTACTGAGCGTGTTGTTTGCTCACCCCCTTATTTTTCCCCTCTCTACAGAGCATTAATTATAGACTGAGGGCGACTGGAGGTTTCCTTTTTGGTATCCATTGCACCCCATCACAAAAGGTATACACACTTGTATAATTTTGTATCTAAACTTGCCATAACACAGTAGCATTTTGAATGTAACCATTGGGGATGTAAAGTAATGTAAATAGCAACTCTAATTTATTTATAGAAGTGTTTACTTCTAAATTATAATGCAAATTAAATTGTTATTGTTGGATGAGATAGACATTGACACACAGCCCAACTGTTGAGAGTGTAGCTGATCACGATCGAGGTAAGGTAAGAACGAATAATAAATAATGTATGAAAAGCGAAAAATTTGTGATGATTTTTGGTAAGTTGAGGGTAGTGACAAAAATTACAATGGATCATTAATCATGAATGCCATATGCATAACTTCAAAGATCATAGCCCAAATACAACATGCCTTATAGAAATTCAGTGCCTTAATATCAATACAGGTTATACAAAAATACACATCATCATCATTATCATCATCATCCCAAGAAACCATACTCTCAAAATATCATCTATATTAAGGGATTACATCACCAAAATCTTAAAAATCACAAGTAAGACACGATTTTCTAGAAATTACATCATCATGATCTGAAACATCGTAAACAAACTCAGTTTACATCCCATATTATATGCACGTGTACATTGTGCAAAATAAATCGAACATGTGTCTATATACATCACTATAACCAATAGTACCTTAAGTATTGGAAAGCAAAAGTCTTTGAAGTTGTACGGAGACCCTCGTACATCTACAGGGTTCTCGAGGCTAAATCTATGGAGAATGAGAGGGGGAGAGCTGGGGAAGCCCAATAAGTAATTATACAATAGTAGAAAAACAATTAAAACATATTTACAAACTTTGCATGCTAGTATAAATCATTTCATAACTAACTTGCAAACAAGATATCATTATAGTCCATAGTCAGAAATCAAAACAAAAGCATGCAAGTCATGTCATAGGAAGTTAAACTAATAATAGTAAAAAATCACAAATCATCAAAGTGAGCAATTGTATCATCACATGCAGAGCATATCATATGCTAATTATCATCACATACAGAAGCATATAATATACTAGGTGCCACCGCAAGTCACTGTAGCTATCAGTGCGTCACACTCCCTACTTCTAGGGCACCATCTATAATCATTGACACACGACTGGTTCCATAGGCCACCTAACCAAATCATCTCCAATGATAGGCCAAAATGCTTTTCTCACATAAAAACATAATGAGTAAAGGAGTACCATGAGGGGCCTTGCTCACCTCGATGTTCACAGTTTCAAATCAAATGTTTAACTTCCAAAACCATTATGCAAATTGGCAAAAGACTAAATCCAAAAGATATGGTCATTTCAAAATCATTTTTAAGTCATGATATATAAACATGCATGTATAAAAGCTTTTATAAAGAATTTTAATATAAAATTGGTTTGTTAAACAAATGTGCATTCATATAAAAATGAGCTTAAAACACTAAATCATGCAAATTAGGGAAAACAAAAGCTCGAGATAATATCCCTTTGGCTGAGACTATAAAAATATAATTCAAACATTTCAATCATTAAAGGTCTAAAGTCACCAAAACATTTCAAAAGCATAAACGCTAGTTAGCTAATGTATAACCACTTACCCCCAAAGCTTTGGCCAATTTTACTTTGGCCGCTCAAATAATATCTACAGGAAAAGTCAACACAAGTGTAGCTTCTCGCAACCAAGCACCAATCTCAAAAGGCTTAGAGCCTTACCTATCTGACCAAGGCTAGTCTAAGGATAACATAAGAACTATAATCAATAAATCATTCAAAATCAAGGCTTATCTAATTTTTCATTTAAATTTAAACCATTATCACCAAAAATTCACAAAAGGTCACTTTCTGTATTAGGAAATTCTGACCTATACGTATTGTTCTATTAACATTGATTCAAGGTAAATTTTATATGAATCTATACTTAATTGCCTATTTAGAGGTATCAAGTTCATAACCTAGTTCATTATGGATTGGTCACAATGATTTTTCAAAGTCAGACATGTTTCTGGGACTTCTACATGGCAGCTTTTTTACCTTTACTTCCTTAAATTTCCTTATATACTAGTAGGAGTGTCCAAACATCATGATTCCAAAACTATTTAAATTTCAATTAAATTCATAATAGTCCTATAAATTCTATCTTTTCTGTGTTGATAACAAAAATTTCACAAAATCACCCTGTTTTTGGCACATGTAGGCAGATTCTGTTATGGACCTATGTGCAGTAAAATGCACTTATCTAATTATAGGCATATCCAATTGATTCAATTCCAAAGCTAAATGAAAGCTAACTCATTGCTCTATCTGGAAATATAGGATCACACCTAATTCATTTTGTACTATTGTCTACAATTTTTCAAAATCAGAGCTGGAATCCATGTTTTTCTAAGTAAAGTGCCTTATACAATTTTACTTATTTCTCCTACTACACAACTCCAAATCCAATTATTCCAAAACTAAATTAAAGTTAACTTATAAGGCTATATATCATAAAAATTTCAGAATTTACCTCATAGACTAATTATACCAAATTTTCAATGTCAGACCATTAGCAGAACACAAGTGCAGAATTTATTAGCAAGCTAAATCTTTTTCATATTTTATAGGTCCAACTATACCAAATCACACATATATGCTTATCCCAATATTAGTCCACATTGTTCAATTCCATAATTTCACAGCCCTTTCAAGATTAACTTAAATGAAATTAACAACTACAAGATTTATACCTTAATGATTTGTAGCCAAGAATAGCTCAAGCTTTAATACCATTCGGTTTTCCAATTTTCTAATGCCTTAAAATTTACATTCAACAACACAACTTTCTCATCTGCCACCTTTCAACACCGTGTCTGAAGCCATCCAAGCTCACCATTCTTCTCAGCCATTTAAGCTTTCATTACAAAAGTGCCATGCACAATCATCAATCCATAAAACCAAAAATCTATCCTTGTGGAATAAGAAAAACATTTCCACACCTTGAGTTCTTTAAAGCTGAGAGTTTCTTTTGCTTAATGGCTCTTAGTTCAAGCCAAAAGAAACTAACACCAATATTACATGCAAACTTGATTTATTGTTAGATTTCATATTCCAAGCTCAAATAAAATTAAATATGGTATTTCTCACCTTTGATAGCCTTAATCGAAAGATTCCCCCTGTCAAATGCTCTCACTTTCAAGCTCTCTTTACATCAATCCCACATGCAAGACCGAAACTAGACTCTCTCTATCCTCATGTTTCATTTCATTATTTCCTTTTGTCAAAATGCTTGAAAATCATGAAAAATCAATTTTTTTCTCTAAAGGTTCACAATAGCCGAGAGCTTTATGGAGGGGACGATGAGTAGTGTAGCGATTGTCTTAATTTTTTTCTTAGTTTAGCTTTTGATAAAACTTTATGACTTTTCTATTGCCAATGGCCCCAAGGCTAATGAAGGGATTTGGCTTCCCATTTTATTTTAATTGCTATACAAAATTGATCATTCAAAATAATATTTATGTTAAGTCATTAGTAAACAAAAGAAAGACCTACAGGTTTGTTTACCAATTAGTGCAAATGGCCAATTTACTTAAATAATGCTAATTACGATGAATGATAATTTAATAGATAGTGGAATTTGATATATTCTATGCAAAGTACTTTGTGAAACATAATTATTATATGCAAAAGCATGTTTCCCACTAAAATGCCAATTTGTCTAATTAAATTAAATTTAATCTCTTAATCCTTAAATTTATAATTTAACTTGATTTCTAGCAAAATAAATAATCAAATCTATGACCTCTATTCCAAAATTAATATCAGGTTGTGAAAATTACTTTTTTACCCTTGGTATTAAAATTCCCCCAAGATTGACACTAAGCCTCGGGACATCATAACTCCATGAAATCTATCAAAAATAATTTAAAATAACTTAAATTAGCTCAATTTTGAATAAGGTACATTTACCCAGAGTAGCATATTTTCAGGAATGTCACATAGTCATTTACTTGAACAAATAACATCATTCTAGTTTTTCAATATGGATAATCATCTCTATTGAAGAGTGGGGGCCTAACGGTTGAGTGTCCCTTACCTCCTAGATAAGTTGCTATACTAAATTGAGCCATTAGATCATTTTAATCTTATGATTTTACTCCTTATCTAATCGAGAGCCCAAGTTCTGATATCAATGGTTGGCTCAATTAACTAACCAAGAGGGGAATGAATTAGTTTTTCACTAACTATAGCCTTGTTTTGCTAATTCTAAGTTCTCAATCCTACAATTCAAACATATATCAATATAAACAACCAATCAATAAGTAAATGTACTATATGATTTATAGAGGTTCAGCTTCCCCGCCTACATCCTCTACCTTGAGACTCTCTCAAAGATTTCCCCAAATTCACTTTTGAAGATGGATTCTACATCTTCTTTTTGTAGGTTTAAGAGTAATATTCCTTTTTACGGGCTCAAAGACAACCTGACCATCTTTTTTACGGGCTCAAAGACAAAACCTTACATTTCTTTTTTTCCAAGCTCAAGGAAAAAACCTTACAACCTTTCCCTTTTATGGCACAAACAGAAAAACTTATACCCAATTTTAACTTTACAAATTTGGCACTCAAGGGTTCACTTCTTTTTACAATATTTGGATGAGTATACAACTATGTAATCAAAGGATACCTTTAAAAAGGTGGGTGATTACAAGTTAAGCTCTCAATAAGAAGTATACAAAGAAAATATACTTCCAAGACAAATGAAGACTTCATATGAGTATGATAGAAAATGAAGAATTTAGTGCTCTTACTTTTATAAAGCTTGAAGATGATAGCTAATGGTTTTTATATCTCATGGTCTCCAAAGCTTGTATTTATGCCTCTTTGAAGGTGGAAGAAGTTTGGTGGAGCATTAAATAAAATCTTGCCATTGCAAGGCACAAAAATACAACCATTGGGCACCTGTAGTACTTAGGGGATAGGGGGATCGATCCCTCATGCTAAAACCACAAGGGAAGATTATTGTTTTATGCCTAGGAGATCAATCCCTTCCAAGAGGGGGATCTATCCCTCTGTTTTACAAAACAAAGGAAATGCTATTGACTTGAAGGGATCGATGCCTACACTAAGGGGATCGATCCTTATGCTTGAAAATCAATTTTATGGGCAAAATTAATTTCAAAATCATATTAAAACTCAATTTGATTTCATATAAATAATTTGTACTTAGGAAATCTGAAATCTAGCCCAAAATTTACTAAGTAATTTCCTAAATAAATTTTCAATATTATTGTCAGAAAATTACTAAGCCTATTTAATTAAAAATCAATATTTCTAATATTATGACCAATTAAAATATTCTTATGAAATGTGGTCTTACATTGATAAAATTCTCATTATATGGTTTTTAAAAATCTTGAATTGAATAAACAAATTTACATAAAAGATAATCACTTAAAGATGCTTAAGTATTTATCATCTCAAAATACATGGGTCAATTTAAAGCTAACACAATGCATCTTGATCACCCAAATGTTAAGAAGGTCAAGATGGTTTGACCAATCCTTTAGTGTGCAGTATTTCAGTGTAATTCAATCCTTTCATCAATTATATCTTGAAAATAACTAAAGCTCGGTTTGGTGTCTGCTTTAAGTATATTTTCATATTTATCCTTAAGCTTTAAATATTAACTATTTTCAATAAGTGCTTTACCCAAAGACTTTATAAAGTTAAAACAAGTTAGGAAACACAAGATATTATCTTATTAAAGTCTCTTCGGGTAATGAATCATCATCTTGACTACTCATCGACCTTTATATAATTCATGCATACCTAAAAAATCCGTTTTAGGCTTTTTTCCTTACAAACTCATAATGATGAAGTCAAAGCTTTACGAAACACAAATAAGATGACATGACATCTCAAGTCGAAAGACCACTTACACTACAGACATGTAGAAGTGTATTTCATAGACACCCAAATGACATTACCGAATGGAACTCCCACTTCGGGTCATGTTCAGTGAACTTATTTTCTAATAAATACCCATATGCCATCCTCAAATAATTCCACATTTTAATGTATGAGAATAGTTACTTACTTCACAAGTAAGGAGGCTTAGCATGTATCGATCTTTGAGCACTATCAATACCTTATTTTGATAGTACAATGACCGGGAACAACATTAGTAACTAAGCTTTGACGCATAAGGATTCTCATACTTGTAACTACATTGTAAATCCTTTGCAAATCTTGTATTGTTCTATGGGTTTATCCTCATCTTAAAGTCATTACGTGTCAATATAATCAACTGAGATGGTAAAGTGAAACCTTTCATATCACTTCCCTAAGTAAACATGTTTTTCTAATACCATGCCTCTTACTGAGTGAATTCGCTCTAAGGTATACACTAACAATTTAATAAAGTTTTTATGAGTTTACACATTTATACCCTATCAGTACAATGTATTCTGATGCTCATAAATGCTTATTATTAGTGAAGTCTTTATGAGCCTATGCATCTATACTACGTCGGTACAATGCATCTCGAGATTCATAAATGCTTGTTGTTAATGAGGTATTCATAAATACACATTATTACCATATCAATATTATGTATTCTAGGGCTTATAAATGCTTATTATTTGTATGGTGACTTGGGTATACGTTCATAATTGACATATTCTGGTCATTATACTTTTGTTGATCCGGATTTTGTTACGACTAATAACTTAGTTGTTCAAGTGGGAGATTGTTGGATTTATCTCATTTAGTGGATTTGCAAGTCAATTTTGACTTAGATGCAATTCTAGTTACTGTCAAATTAATGAACAATTTTAGCAATACCGATAATAATATACCCGAGATAAGTAGCATGATTTCCATTAAGTATTGTCACGACCCAAATTACCTAAAAATCAGAGTAAATTTTTCGCTTTTTCATTTATTATTTAATTCTTACCTTTCTCTCATCGTGACCATCCTACAAACAGTTGGGCTATGATTCGGTGTTAGTCACCTCTTACCTACTTACCATTCCATTTCCATAATCACATTCATATATAAGAGCTTACTATCCTTTGACTTTAACTAAATACATACATAATGGTATTTACATAACCTTACATCCCCGACATCATATACGTTTACAGTCCTGTGCATTTACATATTTAGATACAAAACCATACAAATGTGTATACCTGTTTCTTAATGGGAAGCAGCGGATACCAAGAATGCAAGTCCTCAGCCGCTCAGTAACTATTGCAAGTGCTCTGAAAAGATGAAAAAATAAGGGAGGTGAGCAAACCACACGCTCAGTAAGGTAATTATGCAAGTAAGTAGATAGCTCCACTATCTACATGCTCATAATGCCATGCCCTTAAATCCATTTCTTTTCATTAAAATCTCAAGCACAAAATCATGTATTTCATCATGACTTAGTTTATAAAACTTTTTGTGCATATATACATCATACTACTTATGCATTAATAGCATTTTATGTGACATCAATAAATCATACTTAGCATTAACTAAATCAAAATCGTGCATTATTTCATACGATATAAAACAAATCATGAGATACAATCATTGCATGAATTTATCATTAAAGCATGGAAAACTCATCATGCTACTGCATTTAAATAATTTCATTTAAAACTGCAGTATAAACTAACCCTTTCGGGTCAATCATCTCATAAAACAATTCATTAAAATTCATTATAAAACTTCGATTATAAAACCACCCTTCTTTCAGGGTCACATATCATAAAATCATAAAATCGAGGGCCTAACCCCTCCATCAGGTCTACCCTGGTCTATCGACCAATAGTTATATCATGTGAGACATGTAGATGACTATCAGTCACAACAAGGACTATGGCTATAACCTACTGATCCCTGGCAACACGGTACCTAGTGTGCGGGGTATCACACCTGAAACGGGAGGTTGGTCGGTCCTACCGCCAGAACAACATAACATCAGGATTGTGAGGGCAAGGCTTGCTGCCTCGTGGCGAATGCCACTCCACTCCAACAATCCCCACGGTACAGCGTACTCCGCGTGACATACACGGTACAACGTACTCCGTGAACCCAAGCTCAGTCAGGGGCGCCTGCAATAGGTCTTATCCACCCATATCATCTCTGTCTCAGTATGCACGTGTGAGCATATCATCTCACTATGACACACAGTTTACAGGAGGCTCTAACAGGGCTATATGCATGTCATATAAATCCATGTGCGAGCGAAGCTCAAGCACAGCTCCATGCATATTCATGATATCAAAAAATCTCATGCGAATGAAGCTCTAGCACGATGTCATAAAAATCAGTAAAATCTGTGTACGAGTAGCACTCCAGTACGACTTTAAAATGAATGAGTTATAAATCCATATAAAATCACGTGCGAGCGAGCTCCAGCACGGTGTTATGTATCAATAAATCAAATCTCGTGTGAGTTACACTCCAGCACGGCTTTATGCATAAATAAATCAAATCTCGTGCGAGTTACACTCCAGCACGGCTTTATGCAATTATCATATTAAAACAGGATACGAGCTAAGCTCCAGCACCTCTCATGCATGTCAAATCATAAAAACTAGTGCGAGCAATCACTCCAGAACCTTTTTATGCATATCAGGTCAAAACAAGTCAAAACATGTCAAAACAAAGTGCGAGCTAGGCTCTAACACTTCTCATGCATTTCACAAGAATAAACAAAATCAGTGCGAGCAACCGCTCTAGCACATTTCATGCATATGATGTCACACAAGTCGGTGTGAGCAACTGCTCAAGCACATTTATGCACACTCACAAACGTAGATTTAGTGCGAGCTATGTGCCAGCACTATCTATTTCCATATAAACTTAATAGTTGGCCTGTTTTCCAAAGAATTTCATTTAAATACCAATAAGACTTACGTAGTGTTATTTTGGGAAACTCATGCAATTATTGGCCAATCTACCGATTTGCTTTGCTTAAAACCAATAAAATTCCTTAAACCAAAAATTTCCTTAAATCATGCATTTCATGCATGTCATGCTTTCACCATCCTTAGGTGAACTTCCCTCAATAGGGGTAAAATAGTCTTTACCTATTTCGAGTCCTTAAAATCTTTAAACCATTTTTAGGACCATTATACAATAACAGTGTATACATACATAATCAGTGTATACAAAAGCTATTAAAATACGCGTAGCTACCTCTAGCTACTCACACAATTCCCTTACCTCATTTTTTGTACAGTCTGACCTTTCCACTGATGTCTCGTCATGCAGTCCGATTTGCTCTCAATCAAATCTCCGGAACTGCGTATAAATATACATCAGGTCAAATACAATATAATTAATTGTATTTCATACTTTCTGGGATTAATTTAAATCATTGGGCCTGTTTACTCATATTGGGCCCGATTGTACCATAATAGGCCTTAATCGGCCTTAAGCCCGTTTTTCACTTACTATTCACATTATCGAGGCCTATTATGCTCACTGGGCCCATCAGTATTTATTTAGCCTCATTCTAAACTCTTGAATATTATTTACGACAATTTATCTCAATTTTCAAAATTTAATTCATTTTATACGAAAATTAAATTCGTAATTTATCTAACATGCATAACGATGCAAATTGTCGTAAATAAGGGTTACTTGCCCGAGATTCCATGATAATATGCAAATCGAGGTTGTCTCGAGCTCTCATTTGACGCCAATTGTCGAGCTACACAATTACATTTTTTTGGGTAAATTTCCAGTTAGATATTAATCAAATTAAATATTTCAAAATTTAAATCAGTCAATTTGACCGCTTACTGACTTACCCGTAACTCGATTGTATCAGTGAAATTTTTCTCAATTTTTTCTCTTTTTCTTTCCTTTTTTTTCCTTTTCTTTTTGGCTGAACCGGTCCGGTCCGGTTCAGCATACTCTCACTGCGCTGAACCAGTCGTACTGGTTCAGGCTTCATTTTATCCTTCCAGCGCCGTCCGACCGGTTCTTGGGCCGTTTTCCTTATCGTTCGGCTTGGCTAAGCCTGGGGAGTCTTCGTCGGGCCTCGGGGTTGGTCGAAACTGCGCTGATGGCCACCGATTGCCTTTCTCCCTTTTCGGCCTCCCCTCCGTCGATCTCCTCTTTCCGGCCTCCTCACCGTGCGTCGCGACCGTTGATGGGTCTCTCGGTGGTCGGGATCCTCTCCCGGTCATTGCCCGTACCTCTTGTCACGACCCAAACTACCCAAAAATCAGAGTTAATTTTTCGCGTTTTATTATTTACTTAAATTCTTACCTGTTCTCGAATCGTGACCAACACTCTACTAATAATTGGGCTGTGCGTCAATGCCAGTCCCACCATTCAATTACCATCTAACTTATTTCTTCTCCAGTCATTTATAATTGTTTACATTATTTATACATCCCCTAAAGTTACTTACAAACATGTTACTGTGCTATGCTTATGTAGATACAATATGTACAAGTGTATATACCTTATGTTGATGGGCAGCAGCGGATATCCAGAATGCAGTACTGAGTCGCCTCAACTTCAACTGGAGATTATCTGTGGGAGAAAATGAAAGGGGTGAGCATATCAAGCTCAGTAAGGCAATCCTACGAACAAGTAGGTAACCATACTACCTACATGAACGTGGTGCCATGAATAAACCACCCTTTCTCCACACATTTTAAAACAATGATATGCGTTATGATGTTATGTAAAACATATTTGCACGGAAAATCAACATGCAATTATTACAAATCATTTCTTTCTCAATTAAAATTTTCACAATAAAGTCAGGACTCGACCCCCCCTGCGGGTGATCCTGACTCACACAAAACCATGAAAACAGTTTACATCACACGTGGGTTTGAAAAACATGAAAATACCATCATGCAAATTTAGTTTAAAAACCCAGTTTAAATCATCGAAATCGTCGACATGCGAGACGAGGCAATATCGGTATAACGGCAATAACTAGGACTATGACCATATCTGTCCTCGGGAGTTCCTCAGCTACACGGATCCTAGTGTGCGGGTTCTCACCATGATCGGGAACCGTCCAGGAGGTGGGTCAATCCATCCCGTCAGTCTTATCCGATCCCAGGCATCCGAAGATGCTGCATCCGGAGATGCCGTATCCGAAGATACCACACGGTACATCGTACTCCATGCTACTTGCACGGTACATCGTACTCCGTGAACCCATATAATATCTCTCGGTACTCCAGCCCAATTGGCCTGCTTCCCAAAGAGGTTTGTTTCTCAATACTCATGCCATGTCTTAAAACGCACGTGCGAGCCTATTAAATCGGTGACACACAGTCTACCCGATGCTCCAAGCACAGCTCATCGCATGTTCTCATAAAATCAGTGCAAGCGATGCTCAGCACTCTCATCAACTCAAATAAAACTGGCAGAGCCCGTTTTACATCCCCACAAGGCCGCCAACCTCATCCCTCACTCTCACCCCACCTAAGAGGTCTCTTGAGCCTGTTGGGCCTTTTGGCTGACTCTAAGGGCAGACAGCGCTACTCCACAAATCCGGTAAAACTAGTGCGAGCTAAGCTCAGTACTCTGTATATAAATCACATGAAAATCTTATAAAATCTGGTGCGAGTTAAACTCTAGCACCCTGTCTCGAAAAAGCATATGAAATCTGGCGCGAGTTGTACTCTAGCACCTATACATGTAAAACTCTAGTGCGAGCTCTCGCTCTAGCACTAATGCGTGCATCACACAAATCGACAACATCGTGCGAGCTGAGCTCTAGCACGTCACATGTCAATAAAAACACGTAGGCGGCTCTGTTTCCTCAAAACAGTTTTCAAAACAATATCACGTTGAAAGTATGCAATGCTGTGCATTTTCTTTCAAGGTGAGCCAGCCTACTCATGCATGCATCTAAACACCTCCAGAATGAGCAGAAACCTTTTGTTCTTGCTCCTCCCAATTTTTTCCTAACTTTGTAAACTTTACCCTTAACAAGGGTATTTTGGTAATTTGCCCATTCGGGGCACTAAAATTATTAATTAACCTCTAGACCCTTCAAGTAATTTTTAAAGACTGCAAATGAACTTAAAATTGCATAAAGTTACCTCTAGCAGTCCGCAGAATTCCCTTACCTTATTTTCCTGTCGAGTCTGACCTTTTCCTTTCCACTGTTGTCTCGTCACGCAGTCCGATATGCTCCCAATCAAATGCCCGAAAACTGCGTATCAATATTCCTCAAGTCAGATATTATACAATTTAATTGTATTTAATATTTGCTGGGCTTAATTTAAATCATTGGACCCGTTTACCCCTATTGGGCCCGATTGCACCTTAATGGGCCTTAATCGGCCTTAAGCCCGTTTTCCACTTAATTTTCACTTTATCGAGGCCTATTGGGCTCATTGGGCCCACCAATAATTTATTGGGCCTCGTTCTAATTCTCGAATAGCTAAATCGATTATTTACGACAATTTATCTAAATTTCCATAATTTAATTCAATTTATGCGGAAATTAAATCAATATCATGCATAACGAGGTAATTGTCGTAAATAGGGGTCACTTACCCGAGATTCCATGCTAGTACAAAATTCGAGGCTGTCTCGAGTCCTCGGTGGATGCCAATCGTCGAGCTACATAATTTCATAATTTTTCGGGTAAGTTTTCAGCCCAAAATTAATTAAATTAAATACTCCAAAATTTAAATCGGGTCAATTCGACTGCTCACTGACTTACCCGAAGCTCGATTACACCACAGGAATTTTCCCCAATTTTTTCTCTTTTTCTTTTTCCCTTTTTTCTTCCTTTTTTCCTCCTCTTTTTGGCTGAACCGGTTCAGCCCGGTTCGGACCGATTCAGACAGCCGGTTCACCCCGGTTCGACCGGTTCACCGCTGGTTCACCACCTTGCAGGCCGGTTCTCTACCGGCTTCCACCGCCAGCAGCTCCGTGAGGCTGTCCGCAGCTCGAATCTGCCCTCGGTTTGGGTCAAGCTCGTCGGAACGCCGTCGGTCCGGCTCTTCTCCCTGGGCCGTCGGACCCATTCTCCTCCTCTTGGCCACCGCCGAAGATTCCCGCCATCTCGTCGGGTGCTATCGGTCTCAAAAGCACCGCTGTCGCCTGGGCTCTTGAAATCGGGCCTCGGTTCCGCCCGGATCGCCGCCGTTCGCCGGGATCGAGCCCCTCAATCCCGTCGGCCTTTCTCTCCTCCGATCGGCTTCCTCCGACGTCGGTTGGGAGTGCTATCGGTACCAGTGAGGTCGTCGGTCTCTCCTCTCCATTTTTCGGTGGTCGTCGGCGATCAAGGATCGCCGGATCTTCTCCCCCTTTCCGACTCCATTTTTCCGCTTCGTTTCTCTTTCTCTCTCTCTCTTCTTCTTTTTTTTTCTTTTTCTTTTTTTTTGTTTTATCTTTTTTATTATTTTTATTATTATTTATTTTAATTATTTTACTATTCATTAAAATACATTAAAATACCCAAATATCTACAAAAATTATTATTTTTATTCTAAATTAATTAATTTAATTTTATTTAATTTATTTATTATATTTTAATCCTTTTTCGGGTATAATTTCTCCGTATTGTCGGATATTGTCCCGAATGACTTTTCGGTATATTTTTCGATTATTTTCGGGATTATTTTTCCGTACTAAAAATTCCAATTAATCCCGATTAATTTCAATAAATTAATATCTTGATCAGTTTAACCCAAAATAAATTTATTTCACATTTATTGACCAAGATTTCTTACATCCATGTTTTAATTAAATTTTTCTTATCGAAATTATACCAACCTTTGGTCTTTTGACCAATTTGCCCTTACACGTGTTCGGGATTAATTTAACCCGACTTCCTTCATACTTTCCCCATCTTTTCTTATTTAATTTCCGTATTTTAATTAAATTCGGGTCTTACAACTCTCCCCCACTTAAAGAATTTGGTCCTCCAAATTAGAACCAAGTCATATGAGTCCATATACAACTCCGGGTATATCTATCGTATCATACTCTCAAATTCTTGTGTGATCTTTTCTCCGGAGTGTATTACTACCAAAAGACTTTAATTAGGGAGATCGTCTTAAACCTCTATACTGTCTCTTTCCTGTTTAATGCCTGAATCAACTTTTCAATATACTTATATTTTCATTAAACTGAACTTTTGGAGTTCATATTCGATTACCTATGCTGGATCTGGATAGTATTGCCGAAGCATCAAAAACTGAAACACATTGTGGGTGCCTGTTTATTCGAGTGGAAATGCCACCTACAGGTCTTATCTCCCACTTGTCCAATCTCTCCAAAATATTCCATCCAGCGCAACTCAATTTACCTTCTTCCAAAGGCTCGCTATGTCCTTATTCCCTTAGGACGAGTAACTTTCAACCATACTAATTCACCAAAGGTGAATTCCAATAGTTGTCTATCTGCTCTGAGGTGTTCTTAATCTCTCACTCTTAACTAAACATCCTCAGAGACTTATTATCCAAAGTCAAAAATAATTCTATCTGTCACCCACTTTTTCTTATCCAATTCGGAGAACAACCCCTACAGCCATACACTGCCTTATATCTTGTTATCCCGATACTCAACTGCCAACTGTCGTTATTGGAAACTTCAATTAGAAATCAACTGATCATTCCAGGAGCTTATAAAATCAATGGCACACGCTTTCATCGGATCCTCCAGAACTTGTACAGTCCTCTCTGACTGACCATCTGTCTGAGGACGGAAAGCTATGCTAATACTCAGTCGGGTTCCCATAGCTTCCTAAAAAAATATTCCCTTAAGTAAGAAGTGAAGCGGGAATCCCTATATGATACCATGCTCACTGGAACGTTACTTAGTGTTCCACAATCTTCCTTACACATAAATCCTCATATATACTCTGAATATTTGGGGATTTCATAACCAAAAGGTGGGTAGACTTAGTCACTCTATCGACTATCATCCGAATAGCCTCGTAATTCACCTGGGTCCTCTGTAACCCATCACGACATTCATGGAGACTTGCTCTCATTTTCCGTGCCATGTCGATATAGGTAGAGACTGCAATAACCCTGCAGACTTTTAATACTCTACCTTATTCTGTTGACATACTAGGCACTTTTCCACAATCTCTATCATATCTCTTTCCTCATCTGACCACCAATACCCTTTTCGAGATTTCAATATATAATCAGTACTTTCCGTATGCACTGTATATCCCGAAAAGTGAGCTTCTGACAACATTACTATCTCATCAACTGTGGTCCTGGGGAGCACTCATACTATCTCGAAACCTCTGTAAATCATTATCGTATTCTGTGAACTCTGTCACTATACCCTTCTGAATCTGACCCAAACTATCGACATCGTGCCGATCATCACGCTAAGCCTGTCAAATCCGGGCACTCTCATCCGGTTCTAATCTCAGGCTAGCTATCACATAATCACTGTCTTCATCAGAAGGGATCACATCAATACTGAGGTTCACAATTGCTCTAACAGCTGACGCTCCCTGACCATCATATGTAATACCATCCCGAGGCTCTTTATACTCAAGGCATCAGCCATCACATTAGGCTTTCCTGGGTGGTACAATTTTTCACAAATTAAAACCTCTCAGAAGCTCTAACCCACTATGTATTCTCATGTTCGCCTCTTTCTGTGAAAACAGATACTCGGGCTTTATGATCAGTGCATATCCATAATTTCTCACCCTGTACCTAATAGTACCATATCCTCGGTACAAATACTGTTGCTACCAACTTTAAATCATGGGTATCTTTCCATTATACATCAATACACAGCTCCTTCATAATTTTGAGGTATCCATATTCATTGAAAACCTCTTGAGCTGTTGGGTATGGTGAAATTAATCACAGTGGTCAGTTCATACTTCATTACACCGAAATTTATATCACATCCTTCATCTTATTATCATCGCATTCCAAGACCACGTTTTCTTAGTTAAACGTGTCAACCAAGTATATCCTTTTTGAACTCGCAGCAACCCATTTGTAAAAGCCATTTCTCAATTGTTGCTTATAATTTGCCCTAGACTTTAACTACACCCAATATATCATCGATAATGATGATTACAAATTGATATAATCCTTGACTCATTTACGCATAAGCGTATAAGATCCTTCTCAATCGCTTACGTTTTTCGGGTACTAACCTGCGTCATTTCCTTTTCTTATCTTAACGGCTCCTATTAAATTTTACTATGTTAACCTTTATGATTTGTCGAATTTAAACATTCTTATCATCTTAGTAAAGATATCCTAATGCTAAAGTTATCTATTACGACGCTCGATTTCACGTTATAGGTTATACATATACTTTTAGACGCTGTCAAGTCTTCAGGCGGGGAGGTATTTTGAAATACCTTTATTAACCTTCAGACTTAACCACAACTACGTTATACCTTAGTCTCTGTGGTCACAATTTATATTCGCTACTAATTGCTTTAATCCTAATGACTCCATATCGTAAAGATGTTTTTACCTTGCATACGCCTCTTACTCCGATACATCTTGTATTCAGAATCTATCTTATCTTAAAGATTATCTCCTTAGTATATCAATCATGACGAAACTCTTGTCTTTATTCATTCCATGAGTACAATCCTTTACTCCTTTAATTTCAACTGTTGCACCCCTTTTTATCACTTAAAATCTCTATATCCATATTCCGTTTATTAATCCTCCTTTATTGGAGTACTCATTTATCAGTATTGTGCCCAATGATGTAGGCATTCATGCCTTTTACTCACTTATATGCGAATGAAGGCGGTATGAATAAATGTGTGGCACCAGGATCAATGAACATATGTACTTCATTATTCATAACAAGTGTGGTATCTTACACCACATCCATGAAACATCAATAGTGTCCTGGTCCAAGACGTCATTTCGCCTTCGTCCAACACCTACTTTCCTTTTTCTTTTTGGCTATGGCCTCCCTTTTCGTTGCAGCTATACCAACGAAGTTTTTCTCTCTTTACTTTTCTGTGGGACGATCTCGCCCAATTCTGTGTAATCAAAATCAATGGTCCGTCTTACCACACTTAACGGCCATTTTCATCAATACAGTGTAGGTATAGACCCTCCTTTCAAGGTATCCACCACACATCCCACACTGCTTACAGCACTTACACTGCTACACTGTTTCGTAGTAGGTCAGGGTTCTCCAATCACAAAACCCCTCAAGAGTGCCAAAATTGGATGCACTGGGGCCTTACCAATTATCTTACTCCATGACTCGTCAAATTTAATCTTTTACCAATTACCATTTTCCCATTTCAACATCTTTGTCATTTCTCGATTCTCTTTTCTGTCTCTATTTCAGCTCTTACTACTTTTCCCAATCTCAGAGGCGTGCAATTCATGTTCTTATTTACCCAACTGTAAATCTGCGCACTGCCTCGGTATAGGTAATATATCACGGGCCAATCGGACTCTAATTTAAAAATTGAGCCATTTCCATAAACTTTTAGACATCTCGACTGTCACTTGTTCATAGTGTCGAGGTAATATTTGTCCAACAATATAACTGAGTCACCATACTCATAAATCATACTCATCAATAAATCAATTCCTTTTAAATAGTGTCCAGGATATTCTGTCACCGGAATACATCCATAAACATTTCTCATCTTAGCTCTGGATGTTTAACACTTAAGATGGGTCGAGCGGGTTTCCACCAATGCTCCGCTGCGCCCTCTGATCTTATACATAATCTGAGCAATTTGCTCCTCAAAATAATCTCCACACTCCGCTTCAATCTCCCGAAGCGTGTCTCAATACTGTCTGATCTCTCTGTCGGACTCAGTGGGGCATGCTTAACATTAGCCTCCATTTCAATCTCATCTCGATTCTCATAAGTTAACTCAGCACGACTTAGCAAACTCAGGTCTACCTCTGTGACCTCTGCCTCGTGCACTATCTCATCTAACGCGACTCATATTAGGCATTCCTGCATTCTCAACAATTTCTTAGTCAAGCCCATCTCAATATACACTATTGTATCTAACTAAGCACAGTAACACGGGGATGTAATTTCCTAATTACTGACATTGACACACATCAGACCAATTTCTGCTCTGATACCATAATAATTGTCACGACCCAAACTACCCAAAAATCAGAGTTAATTTTTCGCGTTTTATTATTTACTTAAATTCTTACCTGTTCTCGAATCGTGACCAACACTCCACTAATAATTGGGCTGTGCGTCAATGCCAGTCCCACCATTCAATTACCATCTAACTTATTTCTTCTCCAGTCATTTATAATTGTTTACATTATTTATACATCCCCTAAAGTTACTTACAAACATGTTACTGTGCTATGCTTATGTAGATACAATATGTACAAGTGTATATACCTTATGTTGATGGGCAGCAGCGGATATCCAGAATGCAGTACTGAGTCGCCTCAACTTCAACTGGAGATTATCTGTGGGAGAAAATGAAAGGGGTGAGCACATCAAGCTCAGTAAGGCAATCCTACGAATAAGTAGGTAACCATACTACCTACATGAACATGGTGCCATGAATAAACCACCATTTCTCCACACATTTTAAAACAATGATATGCGTTATGATGTTATGTAAAACATAATTGCACTGAAAATCAACATGCAATTATTACAAATCGTTTCTTTCTCAATTAAAATTTTCACAATAAAGTCAGGACTCGACCCCTCCTGCGGGTGATCCTGACTCACACAAAACCATGAAAACGGTTTACATCACACGTGGGTTTGAAAAACATGGAAATACTATCATGCAAATTTAGTTTAAAAACCCAGTTTAAATCATCGAAATCGTCGACATGCAAGACGAGGCAATATCTGTATAACGGCAATAACTAGGACTATGGCCATATCTGTCCTCGGGAGTTCCTCAGCTACACGGATCCTAGTGTGCGGGTTCTCACCATGATCGGGAACCGTCAGGAGGTGGGTCAATCCATCCTGTCAGTCTTATCCGATCCCAGGCATCCGAAGATGCTGCATCCGGAGATACCGTATCCGAAGATACCACACGGTACATCGTACTCCATGCTACTTGCACGGTACATCGTACTCCGTGAACCCATATAATATCTCTAGGTACTCCAGCCCAATTGGCCTGCTTCCCACAGAGGTTTGTTTCTCAATGCTCATGCCATGTCTCAAAACGCACGTGCGAGCCTATTAAATCGATGACACACAGTCTACCCGATGCTCCAAGCACGGCTCATCGCATGTTCTCATAAAATCAGTGCAAGCGATACTCAGCACTCTCATCAACTCAAATAAAATTGGCAGAGCCCGTTTTACATCCCCACAAGGCCGCCAACCTCATCCCTCACTCTCACCCCACCTAAGAGGTCTCTTGAGCCTGTTGGGCCTTTTGGCTGACTCCAAGGGCAGACAGCGCTACTCCACAAATCCGATAAAACTAGTGCGAGCTAAGCTCAGCACTCTGTATATAAATCACATGAAAATCTTATAAAATCTGGTGCGAGTTAAACTCTAGCACCCTGTCTCGAAAAAGCATATGAAATCTGGCGCGAGTTGTACTCTAGCACATATGCATGTAAAACTCTAGTGCGAGCTCTCGCTCTAGCACTAATGCGTGCATCACACAAATCGACAAGATCGTGCGAGCTGAGCTCTAGCACGTCACATGTCAATAAAAACACGTAGGCGGCTCTGTTTCCTCAAAACAGTTTTCAAAACAATATCACGTTGAAAGTATGCAATGCTGTGCATTTTCTTTCAAGGTGAGCCAGCCTACTCATGCATGCATCAAAACACCTCCAGAATGAGCAGAAACCTTTTGTTCTTGCTCCTCCCAATTTTTTCCTAACTTTGTAAACTTTACCCTTAACAAGGGTATTTTGGTAATTTACCCATTCGGGACACTAAAATTATTAATTAACCTCTAGACCCTTCAAGTAATTTTTAAAGACTGCAAATGAACTTAAAATTGCGTAAAGTTACCTCTAGCAGTCCGCAGAATTCCCTTACCTTATTTTCCTGTCGAGTCTGACCTTTTCCTTTCCACTGTTGTCTCGTCACGCAGTCCGATATGCTCCCAATCAAATGCCCAAAAACTGCGTATCAATATTCCTCAGGTCAGATATTATACAATTTAATTGTATTTAATATTTGCTGGGCTTAATTTAAATCATTGGGCCCGTTTACCCCTATTGGGCCCGATTGCACCTTAATGGGCCTTAATCGGCCTTAAGCCCGTTTTCCACTTAATTTTCACTTTATCGAGGCCTATTGGGCTCATTGGGCCCACCAATAATTTATTGGGCCTCGTTCTAATTCTCGAATAGCTAAATCGATTATTTATGACATTTTATCTAAATTTTCATAATTTAATTCAATTTATGCGGAAATTAAATCAATATCACGCATAACGAGGTAATTGTCGTAAATAGGGGTCACTTACCCGAGATTCCATGCTAGTACGAAATTCGAGGCTGTCTCGAGTCCTCGGTGGATGCCAATCGTCGAGCTACATAATTTCACAATTTTTCGGGTAAGTTTTCAGCCCAAAATTAATTAAATTAAATACTCCAAAATTTAAATCGGGTCAATTCGACCGCTCACTGACTTACCCGAAGCTCGATTACACCACAGGAATTTTTCCCAATTTTTTCTCTTTTTCTTTTTCCCTTTTTTCTTCCTTTTTTCCTCTTCTTTTTGGCTGAACCGGTTCAGTCCGGTTCGGACCGGTTCAGACCGCCGGTTCACCCCGGTTCGATCGGTTCACCGCCGGTTCACCACCTTGCCGGCCGGTTCTCTGTCGGCTTCCACCGCCAGCAGCTCCGTGAGGCTGTCCGCAGCTCGAATCTGCCCTCGGTTTGGGTCAAGCTCGCCGGAACGCCGCCGGTCCGGCTCTTCTCCCTCGGCCGTCGGACCCATTCTCCTCCTCTTGGCCACCGCCGGCGATTCCCTTCGTCTCGTCGGGTGCTATCGGTCTCAAAAGCACCGCTGTCGCCTGGGCTCTCGAAATCGGGCCTCGGTTCCGCCCGGATCGTCGCCGTTCGCCGGGACCGAGCCCCTCAATCCCGTCGGCCTTTCTCTCCTCCGATCGGCTTCCTCCGGCGTCGGTTGGGCGTGCTGCCGGTACCAGTGAGGTCGTCGGTCTCTCCTCTCCATTTTTCGGTGGTCGTCGGTGATCAAGGATCGCCGGATCTTCTCCCCCTTTCCGACTCCGTTTTTCCGCTTTGTTTCTCTTTCTCTCTCCCCGACCCATTCTCTCTCTCTTCTTCTTTTTTTTTCTTTTTCTTTTTTTTTGTTTTATCTTTTTTATTATTTTTATTATTATTTATTTTAATTATTTTACTATTCATTAAAATACATTAAAATACCCAAATATCTACAAAAATTATTATTTTTATTCTAAATTAATTAATTTAATTTTATTTAATTTATTTATTATATTTTAATCCTTTTTCGGGTATAATTTCTCCATATTTTTCGGATATTGTCCCGAATGACTTTTCGGTATATTTTTTGATTATTTTCGGGATTATTTTTTCATACTAAAAATTCCAATTAATCCCGATTAATTCCAATAAATTAATATCTTGATCAGTTTAACCCAAAATAAATTTATTTCACCTTTATTGACCAAGATTTCTTACATCCATGTTTTAATTAAATTTTTCTTATCGAAATTATACCGACCTTTGGTCTTTTGACCATTTTGCCCTTACACGTGTTCGGGATTAATTTAACCCAACTTCCTTCATACTTTCCCCATCTTTTCTTATTTAATTTCCGTATTTTAATTAAATTCGGGTCTTACACCTCTGCCTCGCCGGTGGCTTTCCGGATGGAGGGAATCGACTCCCTCAATTCCGTCTCCTTCAGTTTCGCTTGTTTCGTTTTAGAAAATCGCATTTCGCGATTTTTCTGTTTATTTTCTTTTTATTTTTATTTATTTATAATTTATTTTTATTATTATTTTAATCATTATAATATTATTATTTTTGCCAAACTATCTTAAAAAATTATATTTAATTCATTTAACCAATAAATAAATTTATCGGTATTATTTTGACTTTTCGATATAATTTTCGATTATTTTCGGGATTATTTTCCGAGGTGAAAATTTTTGGTTTATTCCAATAAATTCATATCTTGATCAATTTAACCCGAAATTTAATTATTTCTTCGTTATTGATCAAGATTTCTCAATCCCATATTTTTAATTAAATTTTCTTGTCACGATAAATATCGAATTTCGATCTTTTGATCGTTTTACCCTTCACGTGTTCGGGAATACCATTTAAATCCTTTTGCATTTTTCATTTCGTGTTTTGAATAAAATCGGGTCTTACAATCTCCCCCACTTAACAAATTTGGTCCTCCAAATTAGAACCAAGTCAAATGGGTCCATACACTACTCTGGTTGCGTCTATCGTATCATACTCTTTAATTCCCATATGACTTTTTTCGGAGTGTAATACTACCAAATGACTTTAACTAGGGAGATCGTCTTAAACGTCAACACTTTCTCCTTCCTGTTTAATACTCGAATGATTTTCCAATCATACGTTATACTTTCATTGAGCTAACCTGTTGGAGCTCATATCCGATCACATATGCTGGGTCCGGATAGTATTTCTGAAGTATCAAAAGATGGAACACATTGTAGATGCCTGCTAATTCAGGTGGTAACGCCAAGCCTTATCTCCCACATTGTCCAATCTCTCAAAGGATTCAATCTAACGCAACTCAATACTGATTCACCCTCGGTGAATTCCAATGGTTTTCTATCTCTTGTCAGCATAGCTTTTCTGTCTGCTCTGAGGTGTTCTTAATCTCTCACAATCAACTGAACATCCTCAGAGATTTATCTTACCAATTCGGGAACCATTCTCTATCTGTCACCCACTTCTTCTTATCCAAGTCGAGAAACAATTCTCTATGGCCATACAATGCCTCATATAATCTCATCTCGATACTCAAGTGACAACTATCATTATTGGCCAATACAATTAGTAACAACTGATCATCCCAGGCGCTTATAAAATCAATGGCACACGCTCTCATCATATCCACCAGAACCTGTACAGCCCTCTCTGACTGACCATCTGTCTGAGGATGAAAAGCTATGCTAACACTCAATCGGGTTCCCATAGCTTAAAAACAAATTCCCAGAAGTGGAAAGTGAAGTGGGAATCCCTATCTAATATCATGCTCACTGGAACGCTACATAATGTATCATAATTTTCCATACACATAAATTTGCCTACACACTCAGAGTATCTGGGGATTTCTATAGCCAGAAGGTGGGTAAACTAAATCAATCTATCTACTATCACCCAAATAGCCTCGCAATTTATCCGTGTCCTCTGTAACCCATCACGAAATTCATGGTAACTTGTTCCCATTTCTTTGTCAATTTAGGTAGAGGCTGCAATAACCCTACAACTTCTTTTGTTCTACCTTAATCTGCTGACATATGAGACACTTCTCCACAATCTCTACAATGTCTCTTTTCATATCTGACCATCAATACCCTTTTTAGAGATTTTGATATATTTATTATTTCTCGGATGCACTGTATATCCCGAAGAGTGAGCTTCTGACAATAACACTATCTCAGCAACTATGGTCTTGGGGAGCACTTATGCTATCTCTAAACCTCTGTAAGTCATTATCACTCACTGTGAACTCTGTCACTATACCCTTCTAAATCTGACCCACAATATCGACACCATGCCGATCATCACCCTAAGCCTGGCAAATTCGGTCACTCAAATCTAGTTCTAACCTCAAGCTAGCGGTCACAAAATCACCGTCATTATCAGAAGGGATCACATCACTACTGAGGCTCACAATTGCTCTAGCAGCTCACGCTTCCTGACCATCATATGTGATACCATCCCGAGGCTCTTTTTGTTCAAGGCAATCAGCCATTACATTAGCCTTTCCTTGGTGGTACAATGTTCACAATCATACTCTTTAGAAGCTCTAACCCTCTTGGTTATCTCATATTCTACTCTTTCTGTGAAAATAGATACTCGAGACTTTTACGATCAATGCATACCTGAAATTTCTTACCATTTAAGTGGTGGCGCCATACTTTCAGTGTAAACGCTACTGCTTCCAACTCTAAATCATAGGTCGGATAGTTTCTCTCATGGTCCTTGAACTATCTGGATCCATAAATGACTATCTTCCCATTTTACATCAATACACAGCCCAATCCTTATTTAGAGGTATCCATACACACTAAAACCTCTTGAGCTGTTGGTTATGGTGAGAATACTTATGATGGTCAGTTCATTACTTCAATATACCAAAACTCACTGAAGCTACTTTCATATTTATCATCCCACTGGCATGCAATCTTTTTCCAAATGAGACGTATCAACTGAGCAGCCCATTTCAAGAAACTCATAACAACTTGTCTGTAAGACAGTTTGCTGTTACTACTCATGCTCTTCCTTGGACTTTGAATACATCAAAATATCATCGTTAAAGATGACAACCAATCGGTCCAAGTAAGGTTTAAATACCTCATCGTAGTTGAGTTCCACTAAATAATTCAATCACCTATATCCTTAACCTATGTACGCATAAATGTAAAATGTCATTTCGAAATCGCTTTCATTCAAGATACTAACCCACGTCATTTCCTTTTTCTTATATCAACGGCTTTTATAAAATTTTAATTTTTTTTAAACATTCATGATTAATCAAATTCTATATTTTTTTATCGTTCCAGTAAAGGTACCCAAATTTTAAATGTATATATTACGACTATCGATTTCAATTTATAGGTTATGTGTGCGCTTCTCGACGCTATCAAGTCTTCAGACGGGGAGATATTTTGAAATACCTTTATTAACCCTCAGACTTGACCACATGGACTGGTTGTAGATATATCCACCCCTTATACTTGGTCGCAATTCATAGTCACTACATATCGCTTAATCCAAATTACTTTACATCTCAAAGATATTCCTACCTTGCATACGCCTCTTATTCCAATATATCCCGTATGCAGGATCTATCATATCGCAAGGCTTATCTCCTTTCATATATCACTTATAACAAACTCTTTCATTACTTGTCAAAACTTATAGTACACTTTTCAGGGGTGAAAACATCACTATCTTAGGATAGCAATCCAAATAACATAGTTTGCAGTTGAATCAATCTAGTCTCAAATATTATTTCAAATTATTCATATTCCCTTGAATAAAATCGATTGACATATCTTTTTTCCCCCTTTTTCAATTTACAATCTCTATACCCATATTCAGTTAGTGAAAATCAGCTAAATAGCATTATCTTACCTAAGGGTACAGGCTTCACATCTTTTACTAGCTTATAAGCAATTGAAGGCGGTATGATTAAATGCATGGCACCAGAATTAATTAAAATAATTACTTCATTATTTACAACCAGTGTGGTATCTTCCACCACATCAGATGAAACATCAATAGTGTCTTGGTCTAAGGCATACACTCGCCCTCATCCAACATCTTATTTCTGTGGTATCTACCATACATCCTGCACTATTCTGTAGCAGGTCGGGGTCCTCCAATCACAATACCCCTCAAAGGTACTGTATTTGGATACACTGGGGCCTTACCAATCATCTTACCCCGTGACTCAACAGCCCTAAGCTTTTACCAAACTACCTTTTTCCCGTTCTGACATCTCTGTCTTTCTCTATTCTCTTCTGTCTCTATTTTGGCCCTTACTACCTTTTCCAATCACAAAAGCGTGCAACTCATGATCTTATTCACACAACTGTAGTCTGCGCCCTACCTCAGTATAGGTAGTGATAGCTAATGGCTAATCGAACTCTAATCGACAATCTGAGCCCTTCCATGAACTTTCAGACTTTTCGACCCTCACTGTTCATAGTGTCGGGGCATATCTGGGTAGGTATATAAACTGAGATTCATACTCGTTAATCAACCAGTTACTCTGGGTCAGAGTAAAGAATTTTATCTGTAATTTCCTTTAAGTGTCCGGGATATTCTGTCACTAGAATACATCTAAAATTATGTTCTCATGTCCATTCTGGATGTCTAACTCTTAAGATGGGTCAAGCGGATTTTCATCAATGCTCCAACTCGCCCTCAAATCTCATCCATACTATGAGCAATAAGCTAACAAAATATTCCCCACACTCCGCTCCAACCATCGCGAAGCGTGTATCAATACTGTCCGGTCTCTCTGTCGGACTCGTCCGATCTCTCTGTCGGACTCTGTGGGCATACTCAATATCAGCCTTCGCGTCAATCTCATCTTGAGTCTCATGTAGCGACTCAGTACGACTCTCAGGCCTACCTCTACGGCCTCGAGCTCGTGTACTCGCCTCTCTACCATAACAGCTATCAGTTAATGAGTCTATTCTTGCATTTAAAAATCAAATTCTTAGCTGCACTTCCATCTCGATATACACAATTGTATCTAAACAATGCACAGTACATGGGGATGTAAACTTCCTTAACCACTAACATCGACTCATATCAGGCCAACTCAGCTCTGATACCATTAAACTGTCATGACCCAAATTGCCTAAAAATCAGAGTAAATTTTTCGCTTTTTCATTTATTATTTAATTCTTACCTTTCTCTCATCGTGACCATTCTACAAACAGTTGATCTATGATTCGGTGTTAGTCACCTCTTACCTATTTATCATTTCATTTCCATAATCACATTCATATATAAGAGTTTATGATAATTCTATATTTTTAGAATTATTTGTGCTTAATTTCCTAATTAATTATTTAAATCTCCAATTTATTTTGTTAATTATCCCCTTTATTTAATTAAAATTTTCATGTTTGCAGATAAATTAAATCCAGATGAATTTTGAATATTTCGATAGAAAATGGATCGAAATTGGGCTAAAATCGAGATTGAGCCACGCGGACAACACGAGTCATGCCACCTAGCACATCCAATTGGACAAGAAGACCGATGACATGAAAATATCTTTTCAAGGAG
Source organism: Firmiana major (assembly GCA_033439115.1). Taxonomy (NCBI): domain Eukaryota; kingdom Viridiplantae; phylum Streptophyta; class Magnoliopsida; order Malvales; family Malvaceae; genus Firmiana; species Firmiana major. The sequence continues at coordinate 7,837,397 of CM065909.1, forward strand.
CCAATAGTGTGAGACAAGTGGCCAAAAAATGCCAACTCATCAAGGATGTGGAAATTACCATTTTACCCCTAGTGTGTTTATAAATAGGAAAGGATGACAATTGAAAATGTTGGTAATTTTTAGGAGTAAGAGTAGTGTAATGTAAGGTAATTTAGGAGTAGAAGTAATGGAATTTAGGATTAGGAGTAGTGTATAATAGCTTTTAGGTTATTTTAAGCTTTCCTTGATTGAAATTTTCGAATAGTTTCTTTAACCAACAATTTTATTTTACTGTTGATGGCAACTTTCTTAATTTATGAATAGTTTCATTCCTTTGCTAATTTCATTTTGTAGTTTATGGTTATTTCCTTCAATTTGATTCAATGAAAATTAATGGAAAGAATTTGTTTCTCTTTTACTAGCTCTTAGCTTTATTAAAACTGCTGATGTTTTTGTTTTGTTGAAGCAACTCTTATTTTTCTTAGCTCTCGGGTTGCTCATTTTCTACTCGGGTGACAGACGGCTTCTTCTTCATTCTATTGTGGCAGCGTGAAACAAGGGTAGCAACTATTATTCGGTGCTGAAGCAAAGCAGTAGTGTGGTGTTGCGAGCTGCTGTGAAGCACGAATGATGCTGCTGTTTTTGCCTTCCCGTTCCTCCTGTTCTGCTCTGCTTTAGTTTACTGCTGGAAGCTGGACTGGGTAAAGGTGAACGGGTTGTGACTGTTGTCGGTTGAGGTTGCTTATACCATCTGCTGGCCAAATAAACCCGCGCTTGTAACATTGAAGCCGACCTGGACAGTGCTGGGAGCATCATCTGAGCAAAGTTACCGAGAACCTGTGCAGCAGAGAGTCGGGCAGCACATGGAGCAGGAGCACTTTCCCTGGTCTTGTGCTGATGCTAGCAACACAGGCACAACAGAACACAGTAGAACCGAGGGCAACCTGTAAACCCCTCAAATTTCCTACGTTAATTTAATTATTAAAAAAATGGAAATAATATATATTAATGGAAGTGTGACTATTCGTTGTAGGGCTCGAGGACTATAGGAACCGAGAAGCCCGTGAAGGACTGGGAACCCGAGGATACAAAGAGTGAAAAGGCGAATGCAAGTACGGAGGGATTAGAAAATTTTAATTTGTTAATCGAAAATTGTAGATGTAAACATTGGTATCGAAAATTTATGAAGAATGATGGAGTCCCATACTATTTCATTTTCGGAATAAGGAAAATTTAATGGAAAGCATGATATTATGTTTTTGGATAAATTATATAAGAAAATGTATATATGTAGATATATACATAGGTGAATATGTGTATATATATGTACATACATACTAGACATTTAAATAAAAGGGAAGGTATATGTATATATATATATATATATATACATAGGTATAATATATATATATACTAGACAATTTAAAATGGAAAAATGATGATATATATATATATATATGACAAATATATGTATGTATTGTAAGGTATAATGTATAAGATATTTAAAATAAAGTGGAAACAAATATATATATATATATATACAATAATAGTAATAATAATAACAATACAAATACATAACAAATAATACCTAAATACTAATATAATATATATATATATACATATATATTAAACTAATATATATATATATATATTGGCATGTACGGAATTGGCTTAGAAAAGCCAATTCCGTCTGCCACTGTTTGGAATTGGAAAAGGGTGTATTCGAAAAACAGAGGAGGCTTGGGCGGGAAACAGGAGAGGAGAAGAGAAGGAAGAAAAAGGAAGAGGAAGAAGAGAATGGAAAAGAGAAGAGAAGGGGTCGATCCTGCCGAGAGAGAAAGGAAAGAAAAAAAAAGGGAGCTGTCCAGCCGAGGGAGGAAGAAAGAAAGGAAGAAAAGAAAATAGAGGGGCTGCTGGCCGAGGAAGAGAGGAGAAGAAAAAGGAAAGGAAAGGAGGAGAAGAAGAAGAGGAGAGGGCTGGAAATGGAGCTGGAACCGAGGGTGTGCAGGGGAGATTGAGGAAGAAGGAGAAACCGTGGAGCAGTCCAAATCGAGACTGAAAAGGGACGAGGACAGAACAAAATTGAAGAAGGCAGGGGGATCGAATGAAGAGGAGAATGATGGAGAACTGAAAAAAAAAGGGAAATTGAAGAAGACAAGAGTTGAAGAGAGACGGAACCGAGGGGGGGAGAAGACTGCAATTGGGACTGACCGAGGAGCAGGGGAGGCTGACGGGAGGAGGAAGAAGGCCAAAGGAGTTGAGCTGGAACCGAGACAAGTGAAGAGAGTCGAAACAGCTGGGAAACAGCAGTTAACTGTGGGAGAAAGAGAGGAAGAAGAAGAGCAATCGGGATAGTGAGCAGCTGGGCTAACCGAGAGGGAAGAAAGGAAAAAGAAAGAAAAAAGAAAAGAAAAGGAAGAACGAAAAGGTAAAATACATGTATGTATAATGTATATTGATGGGCATGTATATATATGTATTGTATGTGTATAGCAAGTTAGTTATAGATTAAATTAGACAAAAAAAATGGAAAGATGAGAGGTAGGCAAAAAAAAATATATATATATATATATGTGATATTGAATAATGGAAATAAGTGATAATATATATATATATATATATATATATATATATTTATGTGAATATATATATATATATATATATATATATATATTTGGGTATATACATCTAGGTGTGTATAATGAAAGGGTATGTTAGTATATGTACATATGCTTGATAATGAATAAGGGAAGCCAAGGATAAAATAAATATGTGTATATACTTAGGTGTATATACATATAGGAGTATATGAATAATGTCTATATACTTGGGTGTACATACAAATGAGTATAAAATAAATGTGTGTTTTAGTATATGTACATACAAAGAATGGATACATGTGATAAGGAAAAATGAAAAACAATGATATATATATATATATTTATTTAGGTGCATATACGTATGGATGTACATAGGATGAATGTGTGCTAGTATATAGGGAAATATGAAAAACAAATAAAAGTATATATATGCATATACAAAGAACGTATATTGTATATATGTGAGATAGGAAAACATGAAAACAATAAAAGTATATATATAAATATATATATATATACACATATAGGAGTGTATATATATAAATATATATTTATGCGTGTATACATGAGGATGTATATAATAAAGGTATATGTTAATACTTGTACGGGCAAATATATAAATGGTGAAGAAATATATAAACGTGCGTGTCGGCCTAAGGATATACAATAATACGTACACACGTAGTAGCAACGATAAATTACGATTTTAACCCAATTCGCATGAATAGGGTGCTAAGTCTACAACTTCGATGTAGGTAATCGTAGAAGGAATTAAAGGAGTTACTAGAAGGCGTCACCACTCGAATTCAAAAATTTCGATAAATCGAGGTAAGGGGTGTAATTTAAGATGGTAATGGTATCCCTACCCTTAGACTCCGATTTATTTATGTGTTTTCGTGCCTTCTCGTGCAATCCTTGATTGTAAAACAAAACCCGACACCTAATTGGCCCAAGATTTATTTGATCATGTTTTTGAGATAAAGAAATGCTATATGAGATTAAATGCATAGTTTTAAACATGAATGCTGAATAAATATCATGGTTTCAACTTATGTATAATTGCTTTTATGTTTCTGAATAAAATGAAATTTGGTATGTGAACCTATGTTTGAGAAATGAAATTTGTTTTCGAAAGGCGATTGTGGGGTCCACCTCTTGAGTCCTACGGGAACAAAGTGCCACACCGTTTTTCTGTTTTATGAAAGAGTTTTCAGATTTCAAGAAATTTGATTTTGATATGAGTTAATGAGCCATAAAAACCCAAGTAAGATTTTGAAAACTCTGTTTTAAGACAAAAAGGGCATTATATAGTGGAATTGTGGGGGTTACCTCTTGAGTCCGATAGGAGCAAAGTGCCACACAGTCTATGTTACTGTGGGGGTTACCTCTTGAGTTCTGTGGGAGCAAAGTGCCACACAATTTCCACAATGACATGTGAACGTGGGGGTTACCTCTTGAGTCCAACGGGAGCAAAGTGCCACATAGTCTATGTTACTGTGGGGGTTACCTTTTGAGTTCTGTGGGAGCAAAGTACCACACGATTCACAAAGACATGCGAACGAGGGGGTCACCTCTTGAGTTCTGTGGGAGCAAAGTGCCACGCAGTCTATGTTACTGTGGGGGTTACCTCTTGAGTCCGACGGGAGCAAAGTGCCACACGGTTCATAAAGACATACGATCGTGAGGGCCACATCTTGAGATCTGTGGGAGCAAAGTGCCACACAGTCTGTGTGACTGTGGGGGGCCACCTCTTGAGTCCTACAGATGTAAAGTGCCATACGGTCAATGCATTTTTGTCGTGTGCGCCCTTGTGGCGTATATGAATCCTGCCTTCGGGCATATTTATGACTTCCCTCTATAAGTTATCCAAATCTCCATCCGATTGAGCTATGCTAAATGATTTTGATCCTCCGATATATGTTTTTGCATCAGTTATGCTTTTGAAGTTCTATCGGTTTTGAAATATTCTGGAGTTTTGTATGTTTCGATAGATTGTGATGTAACTGAATAGATTTGTTCTTCAAAATTATATTTTTATCAATTATGTTTTATATATACGCTCTTTGAAAGCTATGTGATATTTGTAAAGAAACGTATCTTTTGGTTTTATCATGCAAGTAATGTGATTTAGCCACCATGATCATTTTAAATGCGTTTCTTACTGGGCTTTTTCTCGAAAGCTCACCCCTCTACCTTTCAGATTATTTGCAGTGATCTATAGACGCTATTTGTCGCGTACACGACGTAGGCTGGTGGGAAAGAGCTACCTTAGGCTACTTTTTGTACACGCAGTCAAGGTATATAATTACATTCCTTTACCAGACACATTCGTACGCACAGACATATATTAGGAATATTTTGTTGAGATGTAATTTGTAAGGAAACGATATAGAGAATATGATTCTTGGGACTAGGTTGTAAAATGATTGGTATTAATCGATATGAATGTATTAAGTTGTAAATGTTGATTGGAAAGTATGCTTGGTAGTTGTGGATATCTAGGATTGTTAAAACAACTGAATTGCAGGTGGGTAGGCCCATATGTAATCCGTTATGCTGCCGAAATTTCTATCGACCATATGGGTCAAAATATGGAATTCAAATATAATTACGGATTAAGAATTAGGAAAAGCGATTTGACACTGAGCAAGAATGCAATCTAAGTGATTAAGGGAATAAGTGGGTAAATTAAATTCAAAAAAAAAATTCCCCGGTTTTCAAGGGTCAAGGGTCGTTACACAACCCGTGACCTGCAAACGAGACAGACTTGGCAGCAGGACACAACGGACATGCAGCAGCAGGCTGGAACCGAGACATGTCTGGAGTAGTGTCTGTTTAATACCGAGAAAGAGAATGCAGCAGACCGACAGTAGCCAAAACCGTTAATGCCTGGAAATAATCATGCATTTGGAAAGATAATGAAATGAACAACCCGAGGCCATCATCTGGAAATGGAAAGTAAACAAAGAAGACACGTGAATAGTATTTGGAGGGATAATTTGTTAGTTTAAAATTGTTAAAGATTTGTTTGGCATTTACCATATGCACAATAATCCATTTTTCTTGCATGTTTAGTACAGTTTGATTAGTTGTTAGTTTAGGATAGTTGTTAGTTGTCAATTTAGATTAGTTCTTAGTGTTTTAATTTGTTAATTTAATTTTTAGTCTTAATTTTTATAGTAGTTAATTTTATATTAAATGTTTTAGGCTTTTATTTTAGTTTGGATGCATTTAGAGTTAATTTAGATAAAATGTGTTTCATGCATTTTTAATTTAGTCTTTATTTTCATTAAGTTTTAGTTTAGTTTAAATTGTATTTTAGGTTAGTTTAATATTAGTTTAATTAATCTTGCTTTGTTATTTTCATAATTGCATTTTATTTCAATTTCGTTAATCAATTTTAACTGTTTTAATTATTTTCGTAGGTATTGGTTTTTAATTGCGTGGAGCTCGGTCAGTAATTTTCAGCTCGGTTTTATTTTCTTTATTTTATAGCATTTTATTGCTTTCAGAATTTTTAATTCTAGCTATGTAGATCACCCACCTTAATTTTATAATTTGCTAGAATATACTTAGGGTAAGATTAACCGGTAGTTAATTAGGCTAGTCAACTTCTTTGTGGGACGATAACTCGGGACTCAAATCCCATTATTACTTGTACGACCCGTGCACTTACGGACATTTCCTTTAGGGCATGTCAGTTTACTATGCTTTGACTTTAACTAAATACATATACAATGGTATTTACATAACCTTACATCCCCGACATCATATACGTTTACAGTACAGTGCATTTACATATTTAGATACAAAACCATACAAATGTGTATACCTGTTTCTCAATGGGAAGCAGCGGATACCAAGAATGCAAGTCCTTAGCCGCTCAGTAACTATTGCAAGTGCTCTGAAAAGATGAGAAAATAAGGGGGTGAGCAAACCACACGCTCAGTAAGGCAATTATGCAAGTAAGTAGATAGCTCCACTATCTACATACTCATAATGCCATGCCCTTAAATCCATTTCTTTTCACTAAAATCTTAAGCACAAAATTATGTATTTCATCATGACTTAGTTTATAAAACTTTTCGTGCATATATAAATCATACTATTATGCATCAATAGCATTTTATGTGACATCAGTGAATCATACTTAGCATGAACTAAATCAAAATCATGCATTATTTCATGCGATATAAAACAAATCATGAGATACAATCATTTCATGAATTTATCATTAAAGCATGGAAAACTCATCATGCTACTGCATTTAAATCATTTCATTTAAAATTGCAGTATAAACTAACCCTTCCGGGTCAATCATCTCATAAAACAATTTATTAAAATTCATTATAAAACTTCGGTTATAAAACCACCCTTCTTTCAGGGTCACATATCATAAAATCATAAAATCGAGGGCCTAACCCCTCCCTCGGGTCTACATTGGTCTATCGACCAATAGTTATATCATGTGAGACATGTAGATGACTATCAGTAACAACAAGGACTATGGCCATCACCTAGTGATCCCTGGCAACACGGTACCTAGTGTGCGGGATATCACATCTGAAACGGGAGGTGGGTCGGTCTTACCCGCCAGAACAACATAACATCAGGATTGCGAGGGCAAAGCTTGCTGCCTCGTGCCTAATGCCACTCCACTCCAACAATCCCCACGGTACAGCGTACTCCGCGTGACATACACGGTACAACGTACTCCGTGAACCCAAGCTCAGTCAGGGGCGCCTGCAATAGGTCTTATCCACCCATATCATCTCTGTCTCAGTATGCACGTGTGAGCATATCATCTCACTGTGACACAGTCTACAGGAGGCTCTAACACGGCTATATGCATGTCATATAAATCCATGTGCGAGCGAAGCTCAAGCACGGCTCCATGCATATTCATGATATCAGAAAATCTCGTGCGAGCGAAGCTCTAGCACGGTGTCATAAAAATCAGTAAAATCTGCGTACGAGTAGCACTCCAGTACAACTTTAAAATGAATGAGTTATAAATCCATATAAAATCACGTGCGAGCGAGCTCCAGCATGGTGTTATGCATCAATAAATCAAATCTCGTGAGAGTTACACTCCAGCACGGCTTTATGCATAAATAAATCAAATCTCGTGCGAGTTACACTCCAGCACGGCTTTATGCAATTATCATATCAAAATAGGATGCGAGCTAAGCTCTAGCACCTATCATGCATGTCAAATCATAAAAACTAGTGCGAGCAATCACTCCAGCACCTTTTTATGCATATCAGGTCAAAACAAGTCAAAACATGTCAAAACATGTCAAAACAGAGTGCGAGCTAGGCTCCAACACTTCTCATGCATTACACAAGAATTAAACAAATCAGTGCGAGCAATCGCTCTAGCACATTTCATGCATATGATGTCACACAAGTCGGTGCGAGCAACTGCTCAAGCACATTTATGCACACTCACAAACGTAGATATAGTGCGAGCTATGTGCCAGCACTATCTATTTCCATATAAACTTGATAGTTGGCCCGTTTTCCAAAGAATTTCATTTAAATACCAATAACACTTACGTAGTGTTATTTTGGGAAACTTATGCAATTATTGGCCAATCTACCGATTTGCTTTGCTTAAAACCAATAAAATTCCTTAAACCAAAAATTTCCTTAAATCATGCATTTCATGCAAGTCATGCTTTCACCATCCTTAGGTGAACTTCCCTCAATAGGGGTAAAATAGTATTTACCTATTTCGAGTCCTTAAAATCGTTAAACCATTTTACCTCTAGCTACTCACACAATTCCCTTACCTCATTTTCTGTAAAGTCTAACATTTCCACTGATGTCTCGTCATGCAGTCCGATTTGCTCTCAATGAAATCTCTGGAACTGCGTATAAATATTCATCAGGTCAAATACAATATAATTAATTGTATTTCATATTTTCTGGCCTTAATTTAAATCATTGGGTCCGTTTACCCATATTAGGCCCGATTGTACCATAATGTGCCTTAATCGGCCTTAAGCCCGTTTTCCACTTATTATTCACATTATCGAGGCCTATTGGGCTCACTGGTCCCATCAATATTTATTGAGCCTCATTCTAAACTCTCGAATATTATTTACGACAATTTATCTTAATTTCCAAAATTTAATTCATTTTATGCGAAAATTAAATTCGTAATTTATCTAACACGCATAACTATGCAAATTGTCGTAAATAAGGGTTACTTACCCGAGATTCCATGATAATATGCAAATCAAGGTTGTCTCGAGCTCTCATTTGATGTCAATTGTCGAACTACACAATTACATATTTTTTCGGGTAAATTTCCAATCGGATATTAATCAAATTAAATATTTTAAAATTTAAATCAGTCAATTCGACCACTTACCGACTTACCCGTAATTCGATTGCATCACTAAAATTTTTCTCAATATTTCCTCTTTTTCTTTTCTTTTTTTTCCTTTTCGTTTTGGCTGAACTGGTCCGGTCCAGTTCAGCATACTCTCACTGCGTTGAACCAGCCGTACCGGTTCAGGCTTCATTTTGTCCTTCTGACGTCGTCCGACAGATTCTCTGGCCGTTTCTGGTGCCGTTCGGCTCAGCTGCGCTTGGGGAGTCTTCGTCGGGCCTCAGGGTTGGTCGAAACGGCGCCGATGGCCACCGATTGCCTTTCTCCCTTTTCGGCCTCCCCTTCGTCGATCTCCTCTTTCTGGCCTCCTCACCGCGCATCGCTGCCATCGATGGGTCTCCCGGGTAGGGATGTAAATGGGTAGTGTGTAAATGGGTACCCGGTACTATCCGCCCCGTTTAAGTCAGATTCGGGTACCGATAAACTGGTTTTAATCGGGTTAGGGTAGTAATTTCACTACCCGTGACGGGTTCGGGTAGGGTTCGGGTAGTACCCCTCAGATACCCGTACCCGAACCCGATTAATTTAATCGGGTTATTAATCGGGTTCGGGTACCCGAACCCGGTACTCGAACCCGTTTATTTTTTACTTACAAAATATAATTTTTAAGGTTGTGGGGACTTGAACCTTCATTTTTTAATCTTTATACAATGAACTTGTCAAGTAAATCATAACTTATATTTGACATAATATGTTCTAAAAAATATTTATACAATAAAATTGTGTGTCTAAAAAAAATTAGTAATTAGCATAATAAAAATAATTATGAAATTAAAATAATTGATTATACTTAAAATAATAAGTTTTAAAATTTTAAATATAATGTGCTAAAATTAAATTAAAAAATTCATAGTTAGTTAAAATGCAATTCTTACACATTAATGATTAGTCATTTGCATATATGATATCAATTCATAATATATTTATATGATACAAATTGTATTTGAAATTTTAATTTTAAATTTTAATAAAACATTGTTGACTAAAAAAATTAATAAAAAATAATAATAAAATAAATAATTATGAAATTAAATTGGGTTAATTATGCTTAAGATAATATGTCTTAAAATTTTAAATACGAGGTACTGAAATTGAAATAATAAAAGTTTCATATTTAGTTAAAATCAAATTCTTATATATATATATATATATATATATATATATATATATACATACACACACACTAATATAGTATTAGTTTATGATATAAATTATACTTAAAATTGAAATTATCAATTATAGTAAAACATTTTTTAGTCAAAAAATTAATGAAACATTATAATAAAATAATTATGAAATTAAATTAGTAAATTATGTTTAAGATAATAAGTATTTAAATTTTAAATATAAACTACTGAAATTAAAATGATAAAAGTTTCAAATTTGATTAAGATGTAATTCTTGCAAATTGACCATTTACATGTATTATATATGATACTAATATAGTACATGCATATGATACAAATTGTATTTAAAATTGAAAGTATTAATTAGAATAAAACCTTGTTTACTGAAAATAATCAATGATTCAAATTAAAATTTTAAGTATATGATAAATTCATAACTTCATATTATAGTCTATGATATTATAGTATAATTATAATATATGATATTATAATATATGATCATTTACATATATGATACTATAGTATATGTATATGATACAAATTGTAATGAAAATATAAATTATCAATTTAAGGTATATATCTTTTTAATCATTTAATATTATTATCATTGATTAAATTAATTTACATTACATAAATATATCATAACTTCATAAGAAATCAAATGTATCAAATTAGAAATACTATGGTATATATTATGCACTCATAATGGTTTCAAGTTACTTGTTGAACTATTAAAGTTTGTTTAATTATGATGGAAAATGTATGTTTTTATTTAATTTTATGTTTTTGATTTTTGATGTTAGAATAAATTTTTTTCATAGTCGGGTTTCGGGTTTCAAGTTCGGGTTATTAAACGGGTTGTCAAAATATAAATTGAATAATCGGGTAATTACACGAGTTCGAGTATTTAACGGGTAGTGCAAAATTTATTAGGGTAGGATTCGGGTAATTGTTTCAAAAATTAATTGGGTAATTATAGGGTTCGGGTTTTGTAATTATTAATCGGGTTCGGGGTCGAGTAGTGCAAAATTAACAGGTACCCGCCCCGTTTACATCCCTACTCCCAGTGGTCGGGCTCCTCTCCCGGTCATTACCCACACCTCTGCCTCACCGGTGGCTTGCCGGACGGAGGGAACCGACTCCCTCGGTTTCGTCTCCTTCAGTTTTGCTTGTTTCGTTTCAGAAAATCGCATTTCGCAATTTTCTGTTTTTTTCTTTTTATTTTTATTTATTTATAATTTATTTTTATTATTATTTTAATCATTATAATATTATTATTTTTGCCAAAATATCTAAAAAAATTATATTTAATTCATTTAACCAATAAATAAATTTATCGGTATTATTTTGGCTTTTCGGTATAATTTTTGATTATTTTCGGGATTATTTCCCGAGGTGAAAATTTTTGGTTTATTCCAATAAATTCATATCTTGATCAATTTAACCCGAAATTTAATTATTTCTTCGTTATTGATCAAGATTTCTCAATCACATATTTTTAATTAAATTTCTTATCACGATAAGTATCGAATTTTGATCTTTTGACCGTTTTACCCTTCGCGTGTTCGAGAATACCATTTAAATCCTTTTGTATTTTTCATTTCGTGTTTTGAATAAAATCGGGTCTTACAAGTATGACCTTATATTATATATTATACATGTATTAAACTCATAATGGGATGTGTTTATATATGAATTATGTGAAGGTAGGTCCCTACTCTCATCCCATATATATAAAGCTGACCCACTAAGTTTCATAATTCAAAAGAAGGAATGAAAGTAACAACACCCTTCTATCTTTCTCTTTCTTATCATCTCTCCTATGCAGGGTCGATGACAATCAACTTGGAGTATTACGAGTGTGCTTCAACACCGTAGTAATCCGGTATAGCAGGATTGAACTTTTGCTTGCATAGAGGTCAGTTCCCACTACATTTACATATTGTGTTTTATAACTTGGTGAGCCTATGACTAGTTTCAATAGTACATTGATTTTGATTTATACAAGAAGTAGAAAAAGGTTCCTTAGTCTTGTTTTTAACATAGAAACTAAAAATAATAGAAACATAATTAATTCAACTCAACTAATAAAACTAACTAAATAACAAATTCCAACTAATTTTTAGTTTAGCTCAGCACCTAAGTTTGTCTTGTTAGATAAATCTGCTCATTAGTTAAGCTTACCTTATCCGATTTATTGTTTAACAATCTTAAACCATCCACACATCAGTAAAGAAGTACTTAAATTTAATATAAATCATAAAATGTCCCAAAAAATTTGATGATTGTAAAAGGAAATGGTGAATAGTAGTGGTTTGATGGATGAGGTTAGGAGTGTAAGGTTGTGTTGTCTCGTTACCATGTCATACACGAAGAAAAATAGCTGATAAAAAAACAACGAAACTAAAATTAGAAAAATCATGCAACAAAATTGCTTTCAGGATAGAATTTCCCCTTTTCGGTGTTGTTTGTATAGAAAGGTTCAACATTAAAAATTCAATAGCCAACAAATTGGTTTATCATTAACTTGAGACTTCTAGCTGAGAAAAGCCTTTTAACGATAGCCACACGAATAGGAAGCAAATTGGGACATTTTCTTGAGGAAAGGCGTGGCCGACGACAAAGGGAGAAAGAAAGAGATTGTTTCGTGAATGCTAGCTCCTAGAGGAAGAGTAGCTAAGTTGTGTGTTCTATCATAATTTTTGGATTTAATATTGCTTATATAGTGCCTCTTAACAAAACCTTAAAAAGACCTCAGTTTAATCCAACTTGATTAAGGCCTCTTAAAAATTACTTAACCCAAATCCAATTAGCTCGTTAAGTATACACTAATAATCTCACACTTGCACTACATCAAATCCATCATGTATTTGGATTAATAATTTGGACCAACCATGATTTATTAAATTAATAATTTATAATTATAATCTCATTACAATTGAAAAGCATAAAATAACCTTTAGCTATTTCAGGCTAAAATTACTATTCATTAAATCCCAAATTTTAATAACATTGAGAATCTTAGTCTAACAAGGATTCTCACTAAGAGTTCTAATCTCATTAATACTCTTTATATGTCCTTATTAAATTAAGACTCATACTCAAAATCACTAATTATAGTAAGAATTATAGTCACACTAAGTGTTTTACTCATAATAAAATTCTAGTTGGAATAGGATTCAAGTCTCATTAGGAATCCCACTTGTACTAGGATTCATCATATGAATTCAACTCCAATTATCCAATTTTGGCCTTACTCTTATTGTTCGTGGCCCTTTAGGTTCGTATTACGTTGGTAGTGATTCAGAGTCTTATTTATGAATCATAAGCTAAGATTGGCATCTAGCAATACATCATGGCTACCCAAGTAATGTAAATGTTGGTGAGTTGACAACTTTCCATGAGCAATTACCATATAATTTGATCCTTCTGTCACCTAACATCTTAGTTGAACATATAGTATGAAATGTGGCATCTCTATTAAACTACGTCTTTTCTCAATCTCAAGATGAAGAACTCAATCAAATTAATTCAAGATCTCATCTTGAATCTCATTTGTACTGTGGCTAGAGGTGGCAAATGGGCAAGTCAGATCGGGTTTGAGTTCAGTTATTTTGGATTGGATCATTTTGGGTTAAGAAAAAATCGAATCATTTTGGGTTCAGATCATTTCAAATTCGGATCAACTCGGGTTTAGGTCATTTTGAATTTGAGTCAACTTGGGTTAGGATCAATTGGGGTTCGGATTAGGTCAAGTTCAGATTGTTGACTTTTTTAGTCAAACTAGATTGGTCAGGATTGGGTTCAAGTCTGATCGAGCAGGTTTTTTGAGTTAGGCCTTTGTCACCTTTAGTCTGATGTTTCTTATATGAAATTAAATTGAAATCACATTTCTAGGAATCACATAACTCGTAAAAATAAATCTTCTCCATGCATGTCCTATAATAAAATTAGGATTAAAATATTCAACATATTCAATAATTGGTATGAGAGTTTTTTCATTATATTTATCAATATTCAAAAATTAATTACGTCTTTTCATTTTATTTTTATTATCTATAATAATTGTTAACTCTAAGCATTTGGAGTGATTTGATAATTCTTACAAATATTAGAACAGATTATTATACATTTATTTAATTTCTATTGATTTTCTTATAGAATAATTGAAGGCATTCTGTACTATAGGATAGATTAGTCATTAAATAATTCTACATTAGCTCTTGCAGAATTTTATTTTTGTTAAGTTTAAATGAATGCAATATAAAAGTGAACATTTGAAGTTTAATTAGATTAAAAATATCTCTTATTACTCGAAAAAAAATGTTTTTACAATAATAAACAATAATATAATATTTTGATCATTAATCTGACATTTAAAATTTAATGTTAGTCTTAATTTAAGTTTGAATTTTCTTGGGATTTGGGTAAATTTTGATTCAGGCCAATTCGTGTTAAGTCAATTTGGATTCGGATTAATTTTAGATTTAGGTCAATTTGGATTCGGATCAATTTAGGTTCAGATTAGGTCGAGTTTGGGTTAATCTAAATTTGAATGAAATTGGATTTGGATCAATTTGGGTTCAGATATGGTCGAGTTCGAATTGGTATGAATTTAGATCAATTTAGGTTTGGATCAATTCAGATACAGATCGGATTGAGTTTGGATTGTTGACTTTTTAAGTTAAATTGGATCAATCAAGTTTGGATTCGGGTCAATCGAGTTGGTTTTTTGAATTAAGTCAATTTTTGCCACTTTTGACTGTGGCCACAGATTTCCAACCATCTATCTTTATGGAAAGACCTTTGAGATATAAGCTCTTTTTTCCAAGAAAAACTAATCTTAACTTAATCACTCACAACCCTTATATTGTTCATCATGTATACTGTCTTGCTTGTAATCTGCATTAAACTACGTTTACTAGAATCAAAGTACACCAATGCACATAAAGGATACCATGGTTATCTCAAGTATAAAGTTCACATATACTATTGTCATTTGAGAACATCTAATGACACTCAATGTAACGATCTACATAAAGTTCTCAAGATGGGTCAACCCAATTTATTCATTCACAATTATCACTCATGTGTTGATTTGGATATCACCATATCCATGACTTATGAGATCAGTCACCTAAAAAAGTCTGACACATGTTAGTCATACATAATCATTGATGTCCATTCTTAGTAATATTACAACTAAGGATATTTAAGAATAATATTCTTTGTATAGTAAGAATCTCATAATCAAAGTCACTACTTTAATTCCCTTGATACAAATGTGCTATTCTAGTGACTTTATTATTTTGATTATGTTTTGAGCAAATTAAATATAGTCAATAATAATGAATAAATGTCATGTATTATTAAATAACATAAATAATCACAATATTATAAGTATAATATAAGTCCAATTCTGATTGATTTGTAGCATATACACTAAAACTAGGTATCAAAACTTTAGTCATAGTCTAATTTAATTGGATTTTTTTGGATCTATTAAAAATTATTTAATCTAAATTTAATTGGTTCGTAAGATATACTCAACAACAAAGGTGAGGAAGCTTGAAGAGACCGTTGTGTTCAACAATTAAAAAGTAAATTCCTTTTATCCAGAATGGCGGCTAAACAGAGCATTCAAAATAACTCGATTCGTGTATATTTATAGATTTGGAATCACTTAAGGAATCTTTGATACTGCTACAGTCGGAGGAGAAAAATGAAATCCAGTTTGAGGGCTCGTTCAGGCAGCCATGGGCAGAAAGTAGAAGCATGCTATAATATAAATATATATATATATATATATATATATATATTTATATATATATAGATTGGAGAGAGAGAGGGGGGGTCGGGACGGTGCTCACAATTCAATGCGAAAATGATGGAAGTTAAAATGAAACCCCTAAAGCAGAAGATGAAAAGCCAATTCTGCAACTCTGCCGAATCTCCGTAAAAAAAAAACAAAAAGCGAAACCTACCCACCGTTTCACCGTCCCCGTTACTAGTAAATCTTAAGCTTTGAAATCCAATCCGAAAATTCCTCGTCTATTACTTTTGCAAAGATATAGTCCTATATTTAACCTAGAAAAAAAGAGATATAGTCCAATATGTAACCAATATATATATATATATATATATATATATATAGTTCTACATATCTTTTTCAAAAAATAATAAAACGAACCTAGAAAAATTGGAAGCTCAAACTTTGGATTGAAAGAGCAAAGAGATTTTTCCTCAATTTGGAAAAAAGAGGAAAAAGTCAAACTAGGTAAGATTTCTATACACCATCTTCTAGTATGTTAATGTAAGACCCGAAATTATTTAAAATACGAAATGAATGAGTATTCGTGAAGAGAAGTCGGGTTAAATTAATCCCGAACACGTGCAAGGGCAGAATGGTCAAAAGATCGAAAGTTGGAATAATATCGATAAGGAAAAAAAAATTTAATTTAAAAACATGGATTTAAGAAATCTTGGTCAATAAAAGTGAAATAAATTTATTTCGGGTTAAATTGACCAGGATATTAATTTATTGGAATTAATCGGGATTAATCGAAATTTTTAGTTTGGAAAAAATAATTTCGAAAATTATCGAAAAATATACCAAAAAGTCATTCGGGACAATATCCCGAAAATACGGAGAAATTATACCCGAAAATGGTTAAAATATAATAAATAAATTAAATTAAATTAAATTAATTAATTTGGAATAAAATAATAATTTTAAGGGATATTTGGGTATTTTTAAGGTATTTGAATGATTAAAATAATAAAAGATAAATAATAAAAAAAAAAGAGAGAAACGGGTCGGGGAGAGAGAAAGAGAAGCGGAGACGAAAACGGAGCCCGACGAACCCGAGGGAGACCGACGAGCCGTCCGGCGGCCAACGGCCAGGCCAAGGGCCGAAAAAGGAAGAGGAGCTTCAGGCAATCTCCCTGGCACCGGCAGCACGACCAACCGACGCCGGAATCCGGCGAATCGGGGAGAGAAAGGCCGACGGGATTGAGGGGCTCGGTCCCGACGAACGACGGCGTCTTGGCTCCGATCCGACCCCGCAAAACGATCCCCAAGCCGAGACGGTTCTGTTGAGGCCATTGGATGCAGACGAGACGGCCGGAATCGCCGACGACGGCCAAGTGGAGAAATGGGTCCCGACGGTCGGAGGAGAACAGGCCGGACCGGCCATTTTTCGGCGAGCTCGAGGCGAACCAAGCCCAGATTCGTGATGCGGACGACCCAACGGAGATGCTGGAGGTGGAAGCCGGCGGAGAACCGGCCGACAAAGCGGTGAACCGGCCGAACCGTAGTGAACCGGGGTGAACCGGCGGGTCTGAACCGGTCCGAACCGGACTGAACCGGTTCAACCAAAAAGAGGAGGAAAAAAGGAAGAAAAAGGGAAAAAGAAAAAGAGAAAAAAAATTGGAAAAAATTCTAGCGATGCAATCGAGTTTCGGGTAAGTCGATAAGCGGTCAAATTGACCGATTTAAATTTTGGAATATTTTATTTAATTAATTTTCGACTGGAAATTTACCCGGAAAATTATGAAATTATGTAGCTCGACAATTGGCATCCAACGAGAGCTTGAGATAGCCTCGATTTGCGGACTAGCATGGAATCTCGGGTAAATAACCCTTATTTACGATAATTACCTCGTTATGCGTGATATTGATTTGATTTTCGCATAAATTGAATTAAATTATGAAAATTTAGATAAATTGTCGTAAATAATCGATTTAGTTATTCAAGAATTAGAACGAGGCCCAATAAATTATTAGTGGGCCCAATGAGCCCAATAGGCCTCGATAAAGTGAAAATTAAGTGGAAAACGGGCTTAAGGCCGATTAAGGCCCATTAAGGTGCAATCGGGCCCAATAGGGGTAAACGGGCCCAATGATTTAAATTAAGCCCAGAAAATAGGAAATACAATTAAATTGTATAATATCTGACCTGAGGAATATTGATACGCAGTTCCGGGCATTTGATTGGGAGCATAACGGACTGCGCGACGTGACAACAGTGGAAAAGAAAAGGTCAGACTCGACAGGAAAATAAGGTAAGGGAATTCTACGGACTGCTAGAGGTAAACTTTACGAAATTTCAAGTTCATATGCAGTCTTTAAAATTTATCTGAAGGGTCTAGAGGTCGAATAATAATTTTAGTGCCCCGAATGGGCAAATTACTAAAATACCCTTGTTAAGGGTAGAACTTACAAATTTAGGAAAAATTGGGAGGAGCAAGGACAAGAGGTTCCTGCTCGTTCTGGAGGTATTTTAACACATGCATGAGCAGGCTGGCTCACTTTTAAAGAAGAATGCATAGCATTGCATACCTTAAACGATGTAATTTCTGTGAAAACTATTTAGAGATAACCGAGCCGCCTACGTGTTTTTATTTACATGTGACGTGCTAGAGCTCAGCTCGCACGATGTTTGATTTGTGTGATGCATGCATTAGTGCTGGAGCGAGAGCTCGCACTAGAGTTTTACATGCATAGGTGCTAGAGTATAACTCGCACCAGATTTCACATGCTTGTTCGTGACACGGTGCTAGAGTCTAACTCGCACCAGATTTTACATGATTTTCGTGACAGGGTGCTGGAGTTTAACTCGCACCAGATTTTATAAGATTTTCATGTGATTCATATATAGAGTGCTAGAGCCTAGCTCGCACTAGTTTTATTGGATTTGTGGAGTAGCGCTGTCTGCCCTTGGAGTCAGCCAAAAGGCCCAACAGGCTCAAAAGACCTCGTAAGTGGGGTGAGAGTGAGGGATGAGGTTGGCGGCCTTGTGGGGATGTAAAGCGGGCTCTGCCAGTTTTACTTGATTTGATGAGAGTGCTGAGCATCGCTCGCACTGATTTTATGAGAACATGCGATGAGCCGTGCTTGGAGCATCGGGTAGACTGCGTGTCACCGATTTGATAGGCTCACACGTGCGTTTTGAGACGTGGCATGAGTATTGAGAAACAAAACCTCTCTGTGGGAAGCAGGCCATTTGGGCTGGAGTACCTAGAGTGATATGGGTCCATGGAGTACGATGTACCGTGCAAGTAGCATGGAGTACGATGTACCGTGGGGTATCTTCGGATACGGTATCTTTGTGATACGGGGTATCTTCGGATACGGTATCTTTGTGATACGGGGTATCTTCGGATACGGCATATCCGGATGCGTAGGATCGGATAAGACCGACGGGTTGGATTGACCCACCTCCCGGGCGGTTCCCGATCAGGGTGAGACCTCGCACACTGGGATCCGTGAAGCTAGAGGGACTCACTGTAAGACCCGAATTTAATTAAAATACGAAAATTAAATAAGAAAAGATGAGAGATGTATGAAGGAAGGTCAGGTTAAATTGATTCCGAAAACAAGAGCAGGGGTAAAATGGTAAAAATACCAAAACCTGGTATTAGGACGATAAGGAAATTTTAATTAAAAATAAGGATGTAGGATATCTTGATCGATAATAAGGAAATTATAAATTTTGGGTCAATTGATCAAGATTCGAAAATTTTAAAAATACCGAAAAAATTATCGGAATAATATCTCGAAAAACGCGAAGAAATAATATAGAAATTTAGAGAAAAATATAATTAATAAATTAAATTTAAATTAAATAAATTAAAGTAGAATAAAAAATAATATAAGGTAGATATTTTGGGATTTTATGGAGTATTTTATTGAATAGTAAAATAATTAAAATAAATAATAAAAATAATAAAAATAATAATAAAAAAAAAGAAGAAAAGTGAATCTGAAAAAAAAAAACGCGAAAGAAACAGAAACAGAAACGCGAAAACGAAGCCGAAATCGGAGGCTGAAGGCCGGACGACCACCGGCGATCCAATCGGCCAGGCGAAGGTCGAAAATGGAAGAGGGGAGGCAGGCGAGCACGATGGTACCGGCGGTGCAGCCTACCGACGTCGAAATCCGACGAAAAACGGAGGAGAAGCCGCGGGAGAAGAGATGGCCACCGGCGGCGAACGGCGGCGATCCGGTCGGAACCAAGGCCCGATTTCGAAAGCCCAGGCGACGGCGATCATTTCTGCACCGATCTCAGCCGACGAAACGGCGGGAAACGCCGGCGACGGCCAAGGGAAGAAAATGGGTCCGACGATCGAGAGAGAAGAGGCCGAACCGGCGGCGTTCCGACGAGCTTGACCCAAACCGAGGGCAGATTCGGGCTGCGGACGACCCAGCGGAGCGATTGGCGGTGGAAGCCGGCAGAGAACCAGCCGGCAAGGCAGTGAACCGGCAGTGAACCGGTCGAACCGGAGAGAACCGGCAGTCTGAACCGGTCCGAACCGGACTGAACCGGTTCAGCCAAAAAGAGAGGAAAAAAAGGAAGAAAAAAGGGAAAAAGAAAGAGAAAAAAAATTGGAGAAAATTCCGGTGATGCAATCGAGCTTCGGGTAAGTCGATAAGCGGTCAAATTGACCCGATTTAAATTTGAAATATTTTATTTAATTAAATTTCGATCGAAAAGTTTACCCAAAAATGTAATTAATTGTGTAGCTCGACGATTGGCATCCACCGAAGGCTCGAGACAGTCTCGATTTGCGGACTAGCATGGAATCTCGGGTAAGTGACCCCTATTTACGATAATTACCTCGTTATGCGTGATATTGATTTAATTTCCGCATAAATTGAATTGAATTATGGAAATTTAGATAAATTGTCGTAAATATTAAATTTAGCTATTCAAGAATTAGCACGAGGCCCGATAAATTATTGGTGGGCCCAATGAGCCCAATAGGCCTCGATAAAGTAAAAATTAAGTGGTAAATGGGCTTAAGACCGATTAAGGCCCATTAAGGTGCAATCGGGCCCAATAGGGGTAAATGGGCCCAACGATTTAAATTAAGCCCAGAAAAGATTAAATACGATTAAATTGCATAATATCTGACCTGAGGAATATTAATACGCAGTTCCGAGCATTTGATTGGGAGCATAACGGACTGCGCGACGAGACAACATTGGGAAAGAAAAGGTCAGACTCGACAGAAAATTAAGGTAAGGGAATTCTGCAGACTGCTAGAGGTAACTTTACGCAATTTTAAATTCATATGCAGTCCTTTAAAATTTATCTGAAGGGTCTAGAGGTCAATTAATAATTTTAGTGCCCCGAATGGGCAAATTATTAAAATACCCTTGCTAAGGGTAAATTCTAAAAATTTAGGAAAAATTAGGAGGAGCAAGGACAAGAGGTTCCTGCTCGTTCTGGAGGTATTTCAACACATGCATGAGTAGGCTGGCTCACTTTTAAAGAAAAATGCATAGCATTGCATATCTTAATCGATGTGATTTCTGTGAAAACTATTTGGAAATAACCGAGCCGCCTACATGTTTTTATTTACATGTGACGTGCTAGAGCTCAGCTCGCACGATGTTTGATTTGTGTGATGCATGCATTAGTGCTGGAGCGAGAGCTCGCACTAGAGTTTTACATGCATAGGTGCTAGAGTATAACTCGCACCAGATTTCACATGCTTTTGCGTGACACGGTGCTAGAGTCTAACTCGCACCAGATTTTACATGATTTTCATGACAGGGTGCGGGAGTTTAACTCGCACCAGATTTTATAAGATTTTCATACGATTTATATACAGAGTGCTGAGCCTAGCTCGCACTAGTTTTACCGGAATTGTGGAGTAGCGCTGTCTGCCCTTGGAGTCAGCCAAAAGGCCCAACAGGCTCAAAAGACCTCTTAAGTAGGGTGAGAGTGAGGGATGAGGTTGGCGGCCTTGTGGAGATGTAAAGCGGGCTCTGCCAAGTTTACTTGATTTAATGAGAGTGCTGAGCATCGCTCACACTGATTTTTATGAGAACATACGATGAGCCGTGCTTGGAGCATCGGGTAGACTGTGTGTCACCGACTTAATAGGCTCGCACGTGCGTTTTGAGACATGGCAACGAGTATTGAGTTATGAAAACCTCTGTGGGAAGCAGGCCATTTGGGCTGGAGTACCTAGAGTGATATGGGTCCATGGAGTACGATGTACCGTGCAAGTAGCATGGAGTACGATGTACCGTGGGGTATCTTCGGATACGGTATCTTTGTGATACGGGGTATCTTCGGATACGGTATCTTTGTGATACGGGGTATCTTTGTGATACGGTATCTTTGTGATACGGGGTATCTTCGGATACGGCATTTTTGGATGCGTGAGATCGGATAAGACTGACGGGTTGGATTGACCCACCTCCCGGGCAGTTCCCGATCAGGGTGAGACCTCGCACTCTGGGATCCGTGAAGCTAGAGGGACTCACAAGGACATATTGGCCAGTCCTGGTTATTACCGATATACAGTATTGCCTAGTCTCGTATCTTGTATATATATACGTATGTTTTCGATATCGATGCTTTTGAGAAACTCAATTTCTATGATTTTGTGTGAGTCAGGATCACCCGAAGGAGGGGTCGAGTCCTGACTTCATTGTGAAATTTTTAAAGAGAAAGAAATGATTTAAAATAATTGCATGTTGAGTTTTCCGTGCAAGCTTGATTTACATAACATCATAACTTTCATATCATATGTTTTAAAATGTGTGGAGAAAGGGTGGTTTATGCATGGCACCACGTTCATGTAGGTAGTATGGTTACCTACTTGTTCGTAGGATTGCCTTACTGAGCTTGATGTGCTCACCCCTTTCATTTTCTCCCACAGATAATCTCCAGTTGAAGTTGCGACGACTCAGTACTGCATTCCGGATATCCGCTGCTGCCCATCAACATAAGATATATACACTTGTACATATTGTATCTACATAAGCATAGCACAGTAACATGTTTGTAAGTGTCTCTAGGGGATGTATAAATATTGTAGACATTTTATAAATGACTGGAGAAGAAATAAGTTACATGGTAAATGTGTGGTGGGACTGGCATTGACGCACAGCCCAATTATTAGTGGAGTGTGGTCACGATTCGAGGACAGGTAAGAACTTAAGTAAATAATAAAATGCGAAAAATTAACTCTGATTTTTGGGTAGTTTGGGTCGTGACACTCACGAGGACACATATTGGCCAGTCCTGGTTATTGCCGATATACAGATGTTGCCTAGTCTCGCATGTCGACGATTTTGATGAGATCAAATCGGGTTTTAATTAAATGTGCATGATGGTTATTTCCATGCTTTTTAAACCCATGTGTGATGTATACCGATTTTCATGGTTTTGTGTGAGTCAGGATCACCCGAAGGAGGGGTTGAGTCCTGACTTTATTGTGAAAATTTTAATTGAGAAAGAAATGATTTGAAATAATTGCATGTTGAATTTTCTGTGCAAACTCGATTTACATAGCATCATAACTTTCATATCATCTGTTTTAAATGTGTGGAGAAAGGGTGGTTTATGCATGGCACCACGTTCATGTAGGTAGTATGGTTACCTACTTGTTCGTAGGATTGCCTTACTGAGCTTGATGTGCTCACCCCTTTCATTTTCTCCCACAGATAATCTCCAGTTGAAGTTACGACGACTCAGTACTGCATTCCGGATATCCGCTGCTGCCTATCAACATAAGGTATATACACTTGTACATATTGTATCTACATAAGCATAGCACAGTAACATGTTTGTAAGTAACTTTAGGGGATGTATAAATATTATAAACAATTATAAATGACTGGAGAAGTAATAAGTAATATGGTAAATGTATGGTGGGACTGGCATTGACGCACAGCCCAATTATTAGTGGAGTGTGGTCACGATTCGAGGACAGGTAAGAATTTAAGTAAATAAACAAAATGCGAAAAATTTACTCTGATTTTTGGGTAGTTTTGGGTCGTGACATATAAAGGTGGTATTAGAGCAGAAATTGGTCTGATGTGTGTCAGTGTCAGTAATTAGGAAAATTACATCCTTGTGTTACTGTGCTTAGTTAGATACAATAGTGTATATCGAGATGGGTTTTGACTAAGAAATGGTTGAGAATGCAGGAATGCCTAATATGAGTCGCGTTAGATGAGATAGTGCACGAGGCAGAGGTCTTAGAGGTAGACCTGAGTCTGCTAAGTCGTGCTGAGTTGACCTGTGAGAACCAGGATGAAATTGAAATGGAGGCTAATGTTGAGCATGCCACACAGAGTCCGACAGAGAGATCGGACAGTATTGAGACACGCTTCACGAGATTGGAGCGGAGTGTGGAGATTATTTTGAGGAGCAAATTGCTCAGAGTATACATAAGATCAGAGGGCGCAGCGAAGCATTGGTGGAAACCCGCTCGACCCATCTTAAGTGTTAAACATCCTGAACTAAGATGAGAAATGTTTATGGATGTATTCCGGTGATAGAATATCCCGGACACTGTTTAAAGGAAATTATGGATAAAAGTCCTTACTCTGACCCAGAAAAATGATTTATTGACGAGTATGGAAACTCAATTATATTCCTGGGCAGATATTACTTCGACATTATGAACAAGTGACAGTTGAGATGTCTAAAAGTTCATGAAATGGCTCAACTTCCCATGAGATATTACTTATATCGAGGCAGTGTGCAGATTTACAGTTAGGTAAATAAGAACATGAATTGCACGCCTCTGAGATTGGGAAAGGTAGTGAGGGCCGAAATAGAGACAGAAAAGAGAATCGAGAAATGACAAAGATGTTAAAATGGGAAAATGGTAATTGGTAAAAGATCTGATTTGACGAGTCATGGAGTAAGATAATTGGTAAGGCCCTAGTGCAACCAATTTTGGCACTCTTGGGGGCATTGTGATTGGAGGACCCCGACCTGCTACGAAGCAGTGTAGCAGTGTAAGCACTGTAAGCAGTGTGGAATGTGTGGTGGATACCACGGAAGGAGGGTCTATATCTACACTGTATTGATGAAAATGGCTGTTAAGTGTGGTAAGACGGACCATTGATTTTGATAGCACAGAGTTGGGCGAGATCGCCCCACAGAAAAGTAAAGAGACAGAAAAAACTTCGTTGGTATAGCTGCAACGAAAAGGGAGGCAATAGCCGAAAAGAAAAGAAAAAGAAAAGTAGGCTGTTGGACGAAGGCGAGAGGATGTCTTGGACCAGGACACTATTGATGTTTCATGGATGTGGTGTAAGATACCACACTTGTTATGAATAATGAAGTACATATGTTCATTGATCCTGGTGCCACACATTTATTCATACCGCCTTCATTCGCATATAAGTGAGTAAAAGGCATGAATGCCTACATCATTGGGCACAATACTGATATATGAGTACCCCAATAGAGGAGGATTAATTAACAGAATATGGATATAGAGATTTTAAGTTGAGAACAGGGGTGAAAACCTCACTGAAAAGTATACTGTAAGTGTTGACAAGTGATAAAAAGGGGTGCAACAATTGAAATTAAAGGAGTAAAGAATTGTACTCACGGAATGAATAATGAAAGAGTTTTGTCATGAGGGATATATGAAAGGAGATAATCTTTAAGATAAGATATGCTTAATTCTGAATACAAGATGCATTGGAGTAAGAGGCGTATGCAAGGTGAGAACCTCCTTACGATATGAAGTCATTAGGATTAAAGCAATTAGTAGCGAATACAAATTGTGACCACAAGGACATATATGTAAAGTAATTGTGGTTAAGTCTAAGGGTTAATAAAGGTATTTCAAAATACCTCCCTGCCTGAAGACTTGACAGCGTCTAAAAGTATATATATATATATAACCTATAACGTGAAATCGATCGTTGTAATAAATACCTTTAGCGTTAGGATACCTTTACTAAGACGATAAGAATATTAAAATTCGACAAATCATAAAAGTTAACATAGTAAAATTTAATAAGAGCCGTTAAGATAAGAAAAGGAAATGACGTAGGTTAGTACCTGAAAACGTAAGCGATTTTGAAGGATCTTATACGCTTATGCGTAAATAAGTCTAGGATTGGACCGATTTGTAATCATCATTATCGATGATATGTTGGGTGTAGTTAAAGTCTGGGGCAAATTGTAAGCAATAATTGGAAAATTGCTTTTACAAATGGGTTGTTGCGAGTTCTCAATATGGTCTACTTGGTTGACACGTTTAACTAAGAAAACGTGGTCTTTGAATGAGATGATAAATAAGATGATAGATGTGACATGAATTTCGATGTAGTAAAGTATGAACTGACCACCGTGATTAATTTCACCATACCCAACAGCTCAAGAGGTTCACAGTGAGTATGGATACCTCGAAATTATGAAGGAGCTGTGTATTGATGTACAATGGGAAGATAGTCAATTATGGAGTCAGACAACTCCTTGATCATGAAATAAACTATTTGACTCATGATTTTAAAGTTGGCAACAGTATTTGTACCGAGGATATGGTACTATTATGTACATGGTGAGGAATTGTGGATATGCACTGATCATAAAGCCCCACGTATCTGTTTTCACAGAAAGAGGCGAATATGAGAATACCTAGTGGGTTAGAGCTTCTGAGAGATTTTGATTTGTGAAAATTGTACCACCCAGGAAAAGCTAATGTAATGGCTTATACCTCGGGCAGAAAGAGCCTCGGGATGGTACTACATATGATGGTTAGGGAGCGTGAGCTGCTAGAGCAGTTATGAGCCTCAGTATTGATGTGATCCCTTCTGATGATGACAGTGATTGTGTGACAGCTAGTCTGAGATTAGAACCCGATGAGAGTGCCCGGATTTGACAGGCTTAGCGTGATGATCGGCATGGTGTCGATGGTGTGGGTCAGATTCAGAAGGAGACAGTGACAGAGTTCACAGTGAGTGATGATGAGTTACTGAGGATTTCGAGACAGTATAAGTGCTCCTCAGGACCACAGTTGATGAGATAGTAATATTGTCAGAAGCTCACTCTTCGGGATATACAGTGCATACGGAAGTAAAGAATATATTGAAATCTCGAAAAGGGTATTTGTGGTCAGATGTGAAAAGAAATACGATAGAGTATTAAAAGTCTGCAGAGTTATTGCAGCCTCTACCTATATAGACATGGCACGGAAAATGAGAGCAAGTCTCCATGAATGTCGTGATGGGTTACAGAGAACCCAAGTGAATTATGAGGCTATTTAGATGATAGTCGATAGAGTGACTAAGTCTACCCACCTTCTGGTTATGAAATCCCAAAATACTCAAAGTGTATATGAGGATTTATGTGTAAGGAAGATTGTGGAACATGATGTAGCGTTCCAGTGAGCATGGTATCGTATAGGGATTCCCGCTTCACTTCCCACCTCTGAGGATATTTTTAGGAAGCTATGGGAACCCGACTGAGTATTAGCACAGCTTTTCGTCCTCAGACAGATGGTCAGTCAGAGAGGACTGTACAAGTTCTGGAGGATCCGATGAAAGCGTGTGCCCTTGATTTTATAAGCTCCTGGAATGATCAGTTGTCACAAGTTGAAGTCGCCAATAACGACAGTTGGCAATTGAGTATCGGGATAACAAGATATGAGACTGTATGGCTGTAGGGGTTGTTCCCCAAATTGGATAAGAAAAAGTGGGTGACAAATAGAATTATTTTCGACTATGGATAATAAGTCTCTGAGGATGTTTTAGTTAAGAGTGAGAGATTAAGAACACCTCAGAGCAGGTAGAAAAGTATTGGAATTCACCCTTGGTGAATTAGTATGGTTGAAAGTTACTCGTCCTAAGAGAATAAGGACATAGTGAACTTTTGGAAGAATGTAAATTGAGTTTCGCTGGATTGAATCTTTTAAGAGATTGGACAAGTGGAAGATAAGACCTGTAGGTTGGTGTTATGACTTGAATAAGCAGGCACCCACAATGTGTCCCATCTTTTGATGCTTCGGCAATACTATCCAAATCCAGCATAGGTGATCGAATATGAACTCCAAAAGTTCAGTTTAATGAAAATATAAGTATATTGAAGAAGTTGATTCGGGCATTAAACAGGAAAGAGAAAGTATTGAGATTTAAGATGATCTCCCTAATTAAAGTCCTTTGGTAGTAATACACTCCGGAGAAGGTCACATAAGAATTTAAGAGTATGATACGATCGATGTACCCGGAGTAGTCTATAGACTCATATGAATTGGTTCTAATTTGGAGGACCAAATTCCTTAAGTGGGGGAGATTTGTAAGACCCGAAATTATTTAAAATACGAAATGAATGAGTATTCGTGAAGAGAAGTCGGGTTAAATTAATCTCGAACACGTGCAAGGGCAGAATGGTCAAAAGATCGAAAGTTGGAATAATATCGATAAGGAAAAAAAAATTTAATTTAAAAACATGGATTTAAGAAATCTTGGTCAATAAAAGTGAAATAAATTTATTTCGGGTTAAATTGACCAGGATATTAATTTATTGGAATTAATCGGGATTAATCGAAATTTTTAGTTTGGAAAAAATAATTTTAAAAATTATTGAAAAATATACCGAAAAGTCATTCGGGACAATATCCCAAAAATACGGAGAAATTATACCCGAAAAATGGTTAAAATATAATAAATAAATTAAATTAAATTAAATTAATTAATTTGGAATAAAATAATAATTTTAAGGGATATTTGGGTATTTTAAGGTATTTGAATGATTAAAATAATAAAAGATAAATAATAATAAATAAAAAAAAAAAGAAGAAAGAATAGAGAAACGGGTCGGGGAGAGAGAAAGAGAAGCGGAGATGAAAACGGAGCCCGACGAACCCGAGGGAGATCGACGAGCCGTCCGGCGGCCAACGGCCAGGCCAAGGGCCAAAAAAGGAAGAGGAGCTTCAGGCGATCTCCCTGGCACCGGCAGCACGACCAACCGACGCAGGAGTCCGGCGAATCGGGGAGAGAAAGGCCGACGGGATTGAGGGGCTCGGTCCCGACGAACGGCGGCGTCTTGGCTCCGATCCGACCCCGCAAAACGATCCCCAGGCCGAGACGGTTCTGTTGAGGCCATTGGATGTCGACGAGACGGCCAAGAGGAGAAATGGGTCCCGACGACCGGAGGAGAACAGGCCGGACCGGCCATTTTCCTGCGAGCTCGAGGCGAACCAAGCCCAGATTCGTGATACGGACGAGCCAACGGAGATGCTGGCGGTGGAAGCCGGCGGAGAATCGGCCGGTAAGGCGGTGAACCGGCCGAATCGGAGTGAACCGGGGTGAACAGGCGGGTCTGAACCGGTCCGAACCGGACTGAACCGGTTCAACCAAAAAGAGGAGGAAAAAAGGAAGAAAAAGGGAAAAAGAAAAAGAGAAAAAAATTGGGAAAAATTTTAGCGATGCAATCGAGCTTTAGGTAAGTCGATAAGCGGTCAAATTGACCGATTTAAATTTTGGAATATTTTATTTAATTAATTTTCGACTGGAAATTTACCCGAAAAATTATGAAATTATGTAGCTCGACAATTGGCATCCAACGAGAGCTCGAGATAGCCTCGATTTACGGACTAGCATGGAATCTCGGGTAAGTAACCCTTATTTACGATAATTACCTCGTTATGCGTGATATTGATTTGATTTCTGCATAAATTGAATTAAATTATGAAAATTTAGATAAATTGTCGTAAATAATCGATTTAGTTATTCAAGAATTAGAACGAGGCCCAATAAATTATTAGTGGGCCCAATGAGCCCAATAGGCCTCGATAAAGTGAAAATTAAGTGGAAAATGGGCTTAAGGCCGATTAAGGCCCATTAAGGTGCAATCGGGCCCAATAGGGGTAAACGGGCCCAATGATTTAAATTAAGCCCAGAAAATAGGAAATACAATTAAATTGTATAATATCTGACCTGAGGAATATTGATAAGCAGTTCCGGGCATTTGATTGGGAGCATAACGGACTGCGCGACGTGACAACAGTGGAAAAGAAAAGGTCAGACTCGACAGGAAAATAAGGTAAGGGAATTCTACGGACTGCTAGAGGTAAACTTTATGAAATTTCAAGTTCATATGCAGTCTTTAAACTTTATCTGAAGGGTCTAGAGGTCGAATAATAATTTTAGTGCCCCGAATGGGCAAATTACTAAAATACCCTTGTTAAGGGTAGAACTTACAAATTTAGGAAAAATTGGGAGGAGCAAGGACAAGAGGTTCCTGCTCGTTCTGGAGGTATTTTAACACATGCATGAGCAGGCTGGCTCACTTTTAAAGAAGAATGCATAGCATTGCATACCTTAAACGGTGTAATTTCTGTGAAAACTATTTGGAGATAACCTAGCCGCCTACGTGTTTTTATTTACATGTGACGTGCTAGAGCTCAGCTCGAACGATGTTTGATTTGTGTGATGCATGCATTAGTGCTGGAGCGAGAGCTCGCACTAGAGTTTTACATGCATAGGTGCTAGAGTATAACTCGCACCAGATTTCACATGCTTGTTCGTGACACAGTGCTAGAGTCTAACTCGCACCAAATTTTACATGATTTTCGTGACAGGGTGCTGGAGTTTAACTCGCACCAGATTTTATAAGATTTTCATGTGATTCATATATAGAGTGCTAGAGCCTAGCTCGCACTAGTTTTATTGGATTTGTGGAGTAGCGCTGTCTGCCCTTGGAGTCAGCCAAAAGGCCCAACAGGCTCAAAAGACCTCGTAAGTGGGGTGAGAGTGAGGGATGAGGTTGGCGACCTTGTGGGGATGTAAAGCGAGCTCTGCCAGTTTTACTTGATTTGATGAGAGTGCTGAGCATCGCTCGCACTGATTTTATGAGAACATGCGATGAGCCGTGCTTGGAGCATCGGGTAGACTGCGTGTCACCAATTTGATAGGCTCGCACGTGCGTTTTGAGACGTGGCATAGTATTGAGAAACAAAACCTCTTTGTGGGAAGTAGGCCATTTGGGCTGGAGTACCTAGAGTGATATGGGTCCATGGAGTACGATGTACCGTGCAAGTAGCATGGAGTACGATGTACCGTGGGGTATCTTCGGATACGGTATCTTTGTGATACGGGGTATCTTCGGATACGGTATCTTTGTGATACGGGGTATCTTCGGATACGGCATATCCGGATGCGTAGGATCGGATAAGACCGACGGGTTGGATTGACCCACCTCTCGGGCGGTTCCCAATCAGGGTGAGACCTCGCACACTGGGATCCGTGAAGCTAGAGGGACTCACGAGGACACATATTGGCCAGTCCTGGTTATTGCCGATATACAAATGTTGCCTAGTCTTGCATGTCGACGATTTTGATGAGATCAAATCGGGTTTTAATTAAATGTGCATGATGGTTATTTCCATGCTTTTTAAACCCATGTGTGATGTATACCGATTTTCATGATTTTGTGTGAGTCAGGATCACCCGAAGGAGGGGTCGAGTCCTGACTTTATTGTGAAAATTTTAATTGAGAAAGAAATGATTTGAAATAATTGCATGTTGAATTTTCTGTGCAAACTCGATTTACATAGCATCATAACTTTCATATCATCTGTTTTAAATGCGTGGAGAAAGGGTGGTTTATGCATGGCACCACGTTCATGTAGGTAGTATGGTTACCTACTTGTTCGTAGGATTGCCTTACTGAGCTTGATGTGCTCACCCCTTTCATTTTCTCCCACAGATAATCTCCAGTTGAAGTTGCGACGACTCAGTACTGCATTCCGGATATCCGCTGCTGCCCATCAACATAAGGTATATACACTTGTACATATTGTATCTACATAAGCATAGCACAGTAACATGTTTGTAAGTAACTTTAGGGGATGTATAAATATTTTAAACAATTATAAATGACTGGAGAAGAAATAAGTAATATGGTAAATGTATGGTGGGGCTGGCATTGATGCACAGCCCAATTATTAGTGGAGTGTGGTCACGATTCGAGGACAAGTAAGAATTTAAGTAAATAAACAAAATGCGAAAAATTTAATCTGATTTTTGGGTAGTTTTAGGTCGTGACAGTTAATGCAGACTTTTTGATGAGTTGATTGATGTATATAATGTTAGCTGAAATGTTCATGTACATGCTTAAATAACCATGACCTAGAATGGACTTAATGAGAGAAAGTTGAAATGACTTGGAGTTGATGATGATTTAAACGTGTAGAGATGTTAGTAAGCACGTATAGATGATTTTAAGATAATTTTGTGAAATCCATATATTAGAATGGATGATGATTGGAAATGGGCATAAGAGGTGTTCGATAAATTGCCATAGTGAAGGAAATGATGAAGTAGAGGCATTAGGAGCTTATGCAAGACCACTAACTGGTATATCCGGAATTTTTGCTAAATACTAGTTAATAAATAGATACATGCAATTAGATTAAGTTGGGAAAAATTATTAAATCTAGTGTAAAGCATATGGTATAGGAATTTAAATAAAATAGGTAAACCAAAAAGCTAAAATAATTTAATCATAATGATTATAAGACAAAATATCATTAAAAGAATGTAATATAAATTAAAGAGGGGAAAATTTTATAAATTTATACAAGTAATAAAATATATGAAGACTTTATAATTTAGATAAAAATTTAAATTTATTGCATATATATTGATATATTTATCTAGGTATAATTAAATAAATATATGATAATAATAAAAAATAAATAAAGAAAAAAAAAGAGTAAAGCAAAAAAAAAAAAGCAAAGGGATCGCGCGACCCAAAACATTCCCCCCCCCCCGACCCCGAGAAGCAAAAATAGAGTGCCCCCCTCCCTCCTTGTTTATTCTCTTCTCCGACCCCACACCTTTTCCTTCGTCAGCCGTCCGTCCCCTCTTGCTACTGCTAGTAACACCGTTCCCCCCTCTCCCCTTTCACTCTCCCCGACGCAGACTCCCTCCCCTCTGCGTCCCTCTCGCGTGACCCTCTCCCCTCTCCTCGGTTTCCTGTCGTCCCTTGCTTCGTCGTCGATGACCACGCTTGCACCGGAGACCCCCATCGATCGACAGTCTTCCCCTTACCTCCCTCCCCTTTTTTAAGTTAAAACCCAAAAAAAATCCAAGAAACCCGTAGACCCACTTGGCTTATTTTTTTGTTCCTCCATTTTTGCACCAGTAAAATTTTAGGTAAAAAAAACAATATTTTATGGAGTTAAATTTTGTTACAAAATATGTTATAAAAGCATGATGGTTGTAGAAATTAATTTAAATATTTATTCTGGAGAAATTAGAAAATTTGGAAATGTAATTTGACGATATTGGAGATTTTGATAATTAAAGTAAACACTCATATTTTGGATAAGTATATGATTATATGTAGGGTGAATTTATTGATTGCCTAGTTAGATTTAATTTATTGTCAAAAGAGAATATGAAATGGGCATGAAGGATTAGTTGTGGCTATTTAGGAAAGTATAAAAAAGAAGGTCATTAAATTTGGGAATTTCAGTTTAAATAATTAAATGGTAAGATAAATAAATAAAATACATGTAATCAGTATGTAAATTAGAATGCCCGTACAAGATTATGAATGAAAGGTTCGAAATTGGGTATTGAAGAATAACCTCCATCAACTAAAAAGGGAACTTAGTTAAACTTAGCTTAAACAGGGTATAATTGCACTTTGGAAATAATTCTAAGTATGAATAAATTGTCGATTTCGAATTTAAGAATACTTGGAGAAATTTACAGAATAATTGGTTATTCTGCTGTTTTAGATAATCCAATGAATTAATTGATAAGAATATCGACTTGGATAATTACTCATGAAATTCGGCTATTAGAATTTTATTTGCAGTTAGCTAAATTGTATATGCCTTAATGAGTTGTGATTGTTTAGACTAAAGGAAAATTTAGTCCTGGTATCTCGGTTACATGAAGGATAAGGATTTTGATCTAATTGAGTTTTCTTGGCTTAAAATTAGTGAAGTATGATGAAATAAGCATGGAGACTGATAATTGGATGCTCTTGCATGTAAATTTGCAGCGACCACTCTGTCGAGTGCCAAGGAAGCGTAGGCACATATATGCGTGCCTAAGGCGAGAAGGGTAATTGTTGCGCATCGGTTGCGGTAAGGGATTTATATAGCTCGTAGCTAGTAGGATACCTCAGGTTAAGCTAAGTTTACTAGAAACCATAGGTTGTTAGTCTAGTTAAGATTTATTTTAAAGTTAATTACCTACCTTACCTAATTTTGTCGTTTTTGACTTATATCTAATGGGATACCTAGATTTAGTTAAAATCTGACTAGAAAACCAGACCATTTGGTTAGCGAGAATTTTTAGGATTTATTTAATATAATTATGTACTTTACTTTATTTTTAATTCGGCTACATTTATTTTTATTTTGAAATTGCTAGCTTTAGTCAAAGTGCTATTACGTGGGTGAATATTACGTTTAATGCTAATAAATTTTGAAAACGGCAAAACCTAAACTTGCGTACAAGCACCATAACTTTTGATTTTATCATTTCCCTAACTACTGTATGATTTTCGTTACTTGTTTACATGAGCTGCTTTAAATGTGATTCGAAAAAGTGCAAGGTTTTAAACCAAACGATAGTTGTCTGTTTGAAATCATATTGCACATTTTAAAGTCAAAGGTTTACTTTCCCAAACCATGGTTTTGAATTGAAATGATTTTGTAGTTGTACTGTATACCCGTCGTGGTGATTGGTTTTTGAGAATGGTGGCGATCCTCGAAAATGCTTGTGTGGCAGTCATGTCCTCCACATAATAATTTAAAAGATTTAAACCTATATTGGATACGGTACTATAAGAAAAGATCCTAAAGGAATAATAATAAGTCTCATAATAATAAACACTAACTAATAATAACTTAGTTAATACTAATGTTTTAATAATGTTTCCGCATTAATTTAGGCACTTAGTGATAGAAGTAGAGGTCACGGGTCGTGACAGCCTTTTTTGGTATCAGAGTGAATTGTAGCTAGACCGTGTCGGTGTAGGTTAGCTAGTATAGCAATACATCCCAAATATCGTGCATGTCTGAAGTATATATTTGTATGTTGTGTATGCTTTTGATTGTTAATGAGTGTGTTTGGGTCTTTGATATAGGAATCGTAGTAAATATGAGCGGGAAACGAGGCCGAGGTAGAGGGAGACAAGCTCGTCCACCTCCAGTACCTCCTCCTCCTCAGCTGGGAAGTCCGAGCATGCTGATGGTAAGACTTGAGCAGACTGTGGAGCAAATGTCTGCTACTCTTACACAGTTCATGGCTATTTTCGCAAACTTTGCGAATATGCCACAAGCTCCCCCACCACCACCCGAGCTACAACCAGCTCCCCAAGATCCTCCACCACCAGCTCCATAAGTACCTGAACCACCGCTTGTTGCCCCACAACCCCAAGAGGTACAACAGCCAGCTCAAGACCTGGTGGATAGGAACATGACACAACTGAAGCAATTTTAGAAGATGAATCCACCCGCCTTTAAGGGTGTTAAGGATCCCACGGTTGCGAAAGAATGGGTTATAAAGCTAGAAAAGATATTCAAGTATATGGGGTGTAGTGATACAGAGAGAGTAGCTCTATCCACTTATTTGTTCGAGAGTGAAGCGGACCATTGGTGGACTTCAATGGAGCAAATTTTACTGGCCAAGCACACAGAAATAACCTGGGAAGTATTCTTGGAAGCGTTTAATGAGCAATATATTCCAAAGTGTGCTCAGCGGAAGAAACATGTAGATTTTTTGAGTTTGGTGCAAGGCAACATGACAGTAGACCAATATGAATTGAGATTCACTGCTTTGTGCCGTTATGAACCAGATATACCAAGAATGAGTTGAAAAAGACATTAAAATTCATAAATGGGTTGAGACCGGCCATTAGGAGCAAGCTAGCCCCGCTGAATATTCAGACCTATGCTGATGCCATCCAGAGAGCCCAGTTAGTGGAACAGGATATGGAGTTGACCCAAGCTGAGTTTCAATCGAGACTAAGGAATCAGGGCAAGAGATATGACGATAGAAGGTATTTTTAGAATAGGGGGCAGTTAAGAGACCAAGGGTCGGTGCGTCTACAACCTTAACTATTAGACCGAGGGTTCCTCCTACTCAAATGCCCCTGCATCCCACTATTCTCATCCATGTAACTATGGGAGAAGGCATCCAGCTAATCAGCCTTGCCAGAGGAATTTTGGAGCTTGCTACCATTGTGGCGAGATAGGACACTGGATGAGGGAATGTCCCAAGATGAAGACCACACCAGCCCAACCTGTAAGGACTATTCCTCCACGTCCAGTACCTCCAGTAGCTTCAACAGCTTCAGCAGATAAGGGCAAGAAAGTTATCGGTCAAGGGTAAGTATTCACTTTGAGCAAGGAAGCTGCAGATGCCTCGACTTCAGTTGTTAAGGGTAACCTCCTTATCTTCAATGTAAAAGCTTTTGTATTGATAGACTCTGGATCCACGCATTCTTTCGTGTCACCAACATTTGCTAGGAAATTGCCAATAGAACCTAAATCTTTAGATTACATACTTCATTTAAATACCAATGTAAGAGTCACAAACAACTAAGATAGTATATAGGAATTGTGAAGTTAAGATTGGTGATAAGATGGTGTTAGCTAACCTAATATTGTTAAACATGTTGGACTTTGATGTAATACTCGGAATAGATTGGTTAGCTACTAATAGAGTTAGTTTAGATTATTTTAAGAAAACCATGACATTGTACGTACCTGAAAAATGTGTTGTAACTTTTTGAGAAAAAAATGAATGAATGAACAAATAGATCTTTTGTTTATTTATTATGATTCTAAAGATTTATTTGATGGATGAAGGTTTCATAGCCTTTGTGGAAAGTGTTGAGAAGCCGAAGCCCGACCTCAATAATATCCCGGTAGTTAAAGACTTTCTTGATGTGTTCCCAAAAGAGTTACCTGGATTACCTCCTGATAGAGAATTGAAGTTCGCCATTGACTTGGTGCCCGGGACTCAACCTCTGTCTAAAGCTTCGTATAGATTGGCACCTGTAGAGTTAGAAGAGTTGAAGAAGCAACTCCAAGAGCTGTTAGATAAGGGATTCATCTGTCCCAGTGTGTCACCATGGGGT
Organism: Firmiana major; assembly: GCA_033439115.1. Taxonomy (NCBI): domain Eukaryota; kingdom Viridiplantae; phylum Streptophyta; class Magnoliopsida; order Malvales; family Malvaceae; genus Firmiana; species Firmiana major. The sequence goes on from CM065909.1 coordinate 7,874,382, forward strand.
GCACCAGTTCTTTTTGTGAAAAAGAAAGATGGCATTTTAAGGTTGTGCATCGATTACTGGATGCTTAATGAGGTCACTATCAAGAACCGGTACCCATTGCCGAGGATTGATGATTTGTTCAATCAGTTGAAGGGTGCAAAGGTGTTCTCGAAGATAGATTTAAGGTCGGGATATCACCAGTTGAAAGTGAGAGGTGAAGACGTCCCCAAGACCGCCTTCCAAACTCGTTATGGGCACTACGAATTCCTGGTTATACTGTTTGGCTTAACGAATGCCCTTGCTGCATTTATGAACCTAATGAACGAAGTCTTTAAGGAGTACCTAGATAAGTTTGTGATCGTCTTCATAGATGATATCCTAGTATATTCCTAAACCACTGAGGAGCACGAGCAACACTTGTGTCTTGTCCTTCAAACACTTAAGGAGAAGAAACTTTATGCGAAGATTGACAAGTGTGAGTTCTGGATGGAGAAGATTGGTTTTTTGGGACATATAGTGAACAAGGATGGGGTATCTGTTGATCCATCCAAGATCGAAGCAATAGTGAATTGGGAGAGACCAAAGACGCTGACTGAGATCCGAAGCTTTCTTGGATTAGCTGGTTATTACAGAAGGTTCATAAAAGGATTCTCAAAGATTGCCACACCTTTGAAACGTCTCACTCGAAAGGATATCAAGTTTGAATGGAGTGATGCATGTGAACACAGTTTTCAAGAGCTCAAGCATCGATTGACTTTTGCACTAATCTTTACAATACCAGAAGGTCCCGGAGGGTTTATGGTGTATAGTGATGCGTCCCATAATGGATTAGGATGTGTATTGATGCAAAATGGCAAAGTAGTAGCGTATGGTTCTCGACAGTTAAAGGAGCATGAAAAGAATTATCCCACACATGATCTAGAATTGGCAGCGATGGTATTTGCATTGAAAATATGGAGACATTATCTTTATGGAGAAAAGTTTCAGATTTATACTGATCATAAGAGCTTGAAGTACCTATTCTCCTAGAAGGAACTGAATATGAGACAACGTAGATGGATGGAGTTGTTAAAGGACTATGATTGCGAGATACTGTATCACCTGGGGAAAGTTAATGTATGCATTAAGTAGGAAAAGTTTGGGTGCAGTGTCTTATATGATGGTTAAAGAATAGGAGCTACTGGGACAGTTTACAAGCCTGAGTATTGATATAACACCTTCCGAGCATAGTCCTATAGTTACTAGTCTCAGGATTGAACCAGAGTTGATGGAACAGATTAGACAAGCTCAGAAGTTTGATCAAAGATTACTCAGGGTCTTTGGACAGATTCATGATGGCCAGAATACGCAGTTTGAGATTGATAGTTATGGGTTGTTGAGGTTCCAAGGTTGAATTTGTGTGCCCAGTGATGAGGATCTGAAAAAGTTAATTTTGACTGAAGCCCACAGCAGTAAGTACACTCTACACCCTAGTAGTACCAAAATGTATCAAAATCTACGAAGAGTGTATTAGTGGCCTGGAATGAAATGGGACGTTGCTGAGTTTATAGCAAAGTGCTTGGTGTGCCAACAAGTAAAAGTAGAGCACCAAAGGCCAGCAGGTTTGCTCCAACCCTTACCAGTGCCAACTTGAAAGTGGGAACACATAACCATAGATCTCGTTATGGGCTTACCCAGAACTCGAAGGAAGCACAATGCAATTTGGGTAATTGTGGATAGGCTTACCAAATCAGCCCACTTCTTGGCTATTAGCTCCACTACTCCGTTGAATGTGCTGACAGAATTGTTTATCAATGAGATAGTGAGACTGCATGGAACTCCAGTTAGTATCACCTCAGACAAGGACTCTAGGTTCACTTCACGCTTTTGGAAGCAAGTTCAGGAGTCTTTAGGATCTAAGATACAGTTTAGCACAGCATACCACCCACAGACTGATGAGCAGTCCGAACGGACAATACAAACTTTGGAAGTTATGCTACGTGCTTGCGTGATTGACTTTGGAGGTTTGTCGGATGAGCACTTGTCGTTGGCAGAGTTTGCATATAACAATAGCTACCATGCCAGTACAGGAATGACCCAATATGAAGCTTTTTATGGATGGAGATGTAGGTCACTGATCGACTGGGAAGAGGTTGGTGACAGGAAGATTTATGCTCTGGACTTGGTTGAGCAAGCATCCGAGCAGGTTCGCATGATTTGTAAAAGGCTCAAGACAGCCCAAGATAGACAGAAAAGCTATGCAGATCATCGGAGAAGGGAATTGAAGTTTGAAGTGGGTGATCATGTCTTCTTAAAAGTTTCTCCGACAAAAGGTGTTATAAGATTTGGGAAGAAAGGCAAGTTGGGTCCTCGGTACATAGGACCTTTTGAGATATTGGAGCATGTTGGTGAGGTAGCGTACCGACTAGCCTTACCACCTCAGCTAGCTGAAGTACACAATGTATTCCATGTATCTATTCTCCGTAAATACCAGCCCGATCCTTCACACATCATTGCATATGAACCCTTGGAGATAGGGAAAGACTTGAGTTACGACGAGAAACCAGTTCAGATTCTGGATAGAAAGGATAGAGTCTTGAGATCTAAAACCATTCCTCTTGTTAAAGTTCTCTGGAAACACAATACTACCGAGGAAGCGACTTGGGAGTTGGAGAGCTTGATGCGAGAGAGATACCCACAGCTTTTCTGACGTGGCTCGAGAATTCGGATGACCGAATTCAATAAGGTAGAGAGAAATGTAAGACCACTAACTGGTATATCTGAAATTTTTGCTAAATACTAGCTAATAAATGGATACATGCAATTAGATTAAGTTGGGAAAAATTATTAAATCTAGTATAAAGCATAAGGTATAGGAATTTAAATAAAATAGGTAAACCAAAAAGCTAAAATAATTTAATCATAGTGATTATAAGACAAAATATCATTAAAAGAATGTAATATAAATTAAAGAGGGGAGAATTTTATAAATTGGTAATAAAATTTATACAAGTAATAAAATATATGAGGACTTTATAATTTAGATAAAAATTTAAATTTATTGCATATATATTGATATATTTATCTAGGTATAATAAAATAAATATATGATAATAATAATAATAAATAAATAAATAAATAAAAGAGTAAAGCAATAAAAAAGAAGCAAAGGCATCGCGCGACAGGGTTCTCCTTGTCGCCCGACCCAAAACATTCCCCCCCTGAGAAGCGAAAACAGAGTGCCCCCCCCCCCCCCCTCTTTGTTTATTCTCTTCTCCGACCCCTCACCCTTTCCTTCGTCGGCCGTCCATCCCCTCTTGCTATCGCCAGCGACACCTTTCCCCCCTTTCCCCTTTCCCCTTTCCCTCTCCTCGACGCAAACTCCCTCCCCTGTACGTCCCTTTCGCGCGACCCTCTCCCCGGTTTCCTGACGTCCCTTGCTTCGCCGCCGATGACCACGCTTGCATCAGAGGACCCTACCGACCGACAGTCTTCTCCTTACCTCCCTCCCCTTTTTTAAGTTGAAACCCAAAAAAATCCAAGAAACCCGCAGACCCACTTGGCTTATTTTTTTATTCCTCCATTTTTGTACCAGTAAAAGTTTAGGTAAAAAAAAACCAATATTTTATGGAGTTAAATTTTGTTACAAAATATGTTATAAAAGCATGATGTTTGTAGAAATTAATTTAAATATTTATTTTGGAGAAATTAGAAAATTTGGAAATGTAATTTGACAATATTGGAGATTTTCATAATTAGAGTAAACACTCATATTTTGGATAAGTATATGATTATATGTAGGGTGAATTTATTGATTGCCTAGTTAGATTTAATTTATTGTCGAAAGAGAATATGAAACGGGCATGAAGAATTAGTTGTGGCTATTTAGGAAAGTATGAAAAAAAAGGTTATTAAATTTGGGAATTTCAGTTTAAATAATTAAACGGTAAGATAAATAAATAAAATACATGTAATCAGTACGTAAATTAGAATGCCCGTACAAGATTGTGAATGAAAGGTTGGAAATTAGGTATTGGAGAATAACCTCTATCAACTAAAAAGGGAGCTTAGTTAAACTTAGCTTAAACAGGGTATAATTGCACTTTGGAAATAATTCTAAGTATGAATAAATTGTCGATTTCGAATTTAAGAATACTTGGAGAAATTTACAGAATAATTGGTTATTCTACTGTTTTAGATAATCCAATGAATTAATTGATAAGAATTTCGGCTTAGATAATTACTCATGAAATTCGGCTATTAGAATTTTATTTGGAGTTAGCTAAATTGTATATGCTCTAATGAGTTGTGATTGTTTAGACTAAAGGAAAATTTAGTCCTGGTATCTCGATTACATGAAGGATAAGGATTTTGATCTAATTGAGTTTTCTTGGCTTAAAATTAGTGAAGTATGATGAAATAAGCATGGAGACTGATAATTGGATGCTCTTGCGTGTAAATTTGCAGCGATCGCTCTGTCGAGTGCCAAGGAAGCGTAGGCACAGATATGCGTGCCTAAGGCGAGAAGGGTAGTTGTTGTGCATCGGTTGCTGTAAGGGATTTATATAGCTCGTAGCTAGTAGGATACCTCGGGTTAAGCTAAGTTTACTAGAAACCATAGGTTGTTAGTCTAGTTAAGATTTATTTTAAAGTTAATTACCTACCTTACCTGATTTTATCGTTTTTGACTTATAGCTAATAGGATACCTAGATTTAGTTAAAATCTGACTAGGAAACCATAGACCATTTAGGTAGCGAGAATTTTTAGGATTTATTTAATGTAATTATGTACTTTACTTAATTTTTAATTCAGCTACATTTATTTTTATTTTGAAATTGCTAGCTTTAGTCAAAGTGCTATTACGTGGGTAAATATTTCGTTTAATGCTAATAGATTTTGAAAACGGCAAAACCTAAACTTGCGTGCAAGCACCGCATCTTTTGATTTTATCATTTCCCTAACTACTGCATGATTTTCGCTACTTATTTACATAAGCTACTTTAAATGTGATTCGAAAAAGTGCAATGTTTTAAACCAAATGATATTTGTCTGTATGAAATCAGATTGCACGTTTTAAAGTCAAAGGTTTACTTTCCCGAACCGTGGTTTTGAATTGAAATGATTTTGTAGTTATACTGTACACCCGTCGTGGTGGTTGGTTTTTGAGAATGGTGGTGATCCCCGAAAATGCCTATGTGGCAGTCATGTCGTATGAGAGCCATCTCTAGCACCAGTATGAGGTCCCTACGATGTCAAGTGCTTCACAGGGGTGCCTGGGTGGCATCGAGTTTATGAGACGTGAGAGCCACCTCTAGCATTGGTAGGAGGTTTTGTGTGATTGCCCTACGGTGCCAAGTGCTTCACGAAAATGCCTTTGTGTCATTGGGATTTTCTTGTAGCACCGGTAGGAGGTTCTGCGTGATTTCCCTACGGTGCCAGCTACCTACTACTGTAGACCTTGATCCCGTCTTCAGTACCTTAGTCCAGACCTAATCAGTCTAGGATAGGGCAGTAGTCACTATGGTCATAGGTGTGTTTACATCGTGAAATTGAATTCAATGACAAGTTTAAGATTACGCCACATCTCGTATGTGTTAAATATTTTAATGGAAGCCCATGTATATGTTTTTATTTACTGAACTCGTTTCCAGCGTGAATATTATGCTACCAGATTTTAAAGTTTTCGGGTTTTGAAATCTATACTATTGATTTATGAACTATTGAGTGTAAGCTTTGTGAAATCTTCAGTTTTGAAAAGTACATTGATTTAACTCATTTGTGTTTAACGTATTATCACGTTTAAAGACCCAAATAAAGTTTGTACATTGTTTTACAAAGGGCATGATTTACTAAATGCAGAAAATATTTATACAACCGCTTACTGGGTATGTTATTAGCTTCAGTTATATGATTTCCTTACTGAACATGTGATTGCTCACCCCTTTCTTTAAACATTTCAGATTAGCTCATGGGTGATCCGCTCAAAGACTGTGGATTCCTCGTGCTTAGTGCGCGACTTTTGTGTTAAGGTATACGCAACAAGTGTAAAGTTTTATTTCAGAATTGTATGTATGCACGAGTTTAAGAAATAGTCGTTTTGGGATGTATTAGCTGTTTTATTATAAGTTGGAATATTAAGCAAGTCAATAATACCCTTCCTAGCTAATGGATTTATTTAATCGGGTTACTATGAACTAGGATGAATCTAGAAGTTAATGCATCAATGTGAATGGAAAGCATGATTGTTAGTTGTGGATAGCAAGGGTTATTTGAGATGATTTGATTTGCATTTGTGGCATTGAGGATATGAGTTGCTATATTGTTTTATTGCAGGTTGGGTAGAGTCAAATTGCAATTGTTATGCTGCCAAAATTTCTAAAACATTTAGGACCTCAATAAAATCCTCCACATAATAATTTAAAAGATTTAAACCTATATCGAATACGGAACTACAAGAAAAGATCCTAAAGGAATAATAATAAGTCTCATAATAATAAACACTAACTAATAATAACTTAGTTAATACTAATGCTTTAATAAAGTTTCCGTATTAATTTAGGTGCTTAGTGATAGAAGCAGAGGTCACGGGTCGTGACAGCTTAATACCGGTTTAGTGTGAATCGATATACCTAAAGAGTCCAATAGATTCTTGAGAAATGAATAGAGCAATCAAAATGGATTTAAGAGAAAGTAAGGCCCAATAAGCGTTAATGAAACCCAATAAGTCGAATCGAATATAATAAACGCGAGAATTGTGTTGTATTGGGTTAAATTGATGTGATAAGTAATTTGTGCAGCTCCGAAGATTTCATTGGGAGCAAATAGGATTGCGCGGTCGAGCAGCTCTAAGGAAGTGGAATTACTCAACGCAATTCCAGGTAAGGAAATTTTGTGAGTATCTAGAGCTAGCTGCACGTATTTTGAGGGTATTTATAGGGCTTTGTAATTACTTGGTTATCTAGAAAAGAATTAATGATTTGTACGAATGATTTCAGATATAGTGATTTTGGTTTTGGAAGTGAATCTTACAAAAAGGGTAGTAAGGCTAATAAACTACATGAATGTCATGTTTTGATATTTTTACGAAATACATTGTTTTAGTTTAAGAAAATCTACGGATAGACTGGCTATTGACTTCATAATTTCATGAAATAGCACGAGTCAGGTGCTAACTGTGGTTTTAAGCGTGTTTTGTTGAAATAGAGTCGTCTATCATATTTATATGAGTTAAATCGTGTTGAAGCTTCGCTCGCACTAGATTTTGATGTTTTAATATGTATGAAATGTCTTGGAGTTTAGCTCGCACCATGTTTTGAGTTGTGATGTTTTACAAGTTGTACTGAAGTTTTTGCTCGTACATGGGTTTCCATTGATTTTTTTTATGCATATAACTGTACTGGAGCTATGCTCGTACATGATTTCCTCATTATTTGTTATGCATAAAGTCATACTAGAGCGCTGCTCGTACTAGGGTATTTACTAATGATGCATAAAATTATGCTAGAGCTTTGCTCGTACTGGACTTTTCACACTGTGATATGTAATGAGTGTAGATTGCTAGTCACACGGATGAGATACTCGCACGTCACTTGAGACTAAGTAGGTTATACATGGCATGGGGTAGATAAGACCTACGACAGGCACCCCCAACCATGATATGAGTCCACGGAGTACATTGTACCGTGTATATCACATGGAGTAACTATGCCGTGTGGTTATGATGTTGATTTAAAAGTCAGGCGGTAGGATTAACCCACCTCCGTTCCAGTATGATGCCCCACACACCGAGATCCGTGTGGTCTGGGATGATAATGACATAGTTGACCAACAGAGTCCTCGATTAGATATAATGACCACTGTCTCACATGATATCACATGGTTTTATATACTGAACATGATTTGTGTTGTCCTGGGTAGACCCGAGGGAGGGGTCTAATCTTATGGGATGTTTTTAAAAGGATGATATGTTGACTGTGATGAGTTTTACTAAGTTTTAATTTGATGTTAAACCCTGAGGAATGGTTTTTATGATGAGTTTTATTATGATGAGCATGAGAGGTTTTACACTATGATTTTCCATGTTTACATGCCTACTTTCATGCCTTCGTTTCAGTACATGATATATGCATATACATGTGGCATAGTTTTAATATTTCCTTATGCTCTTGATATAAATGATTTTTATGCCATAACATTATAAGCATGTAGATAATGTAGTTAACTACCATGCTTACATTATTGTCTTACTGAGCGTGTGGTTGCTCATTCCTATCATTTCCCCTCCCCCCTTCTACAGAGCGCACATAGTAATCTAGTGAGCGACTGAGGAGTTGTATTCGGATATCCGCCGCTCTCCATCGCCAAGAGGTATATACACAGGAAATCTTTTTGTATCTAAACATGTAATAGCACAGTAATCATTTTGAATTGCAATATGGAGGATGTAAGTATTAGCAAACATGTATAAGTATAGAACTTAAACTTTCAAATGTATGTGTTTACTCTTGATTAATTGAAAGATGAATGGTAAATGATGATTAATACTGACTCATAGCCCAACTATTATTAGTGAGAGTTGTTCAGGATCGAGAAAAGAAATGAAAAAGCGAAAAATTTATAGTGATTTTCGGATGAAAAAGATGAAAAGGGGTTGTGACACAAAGTAGACCAATGCACATATAGGATACCATGGTGATCTCAAGTCTAAAGTTCACATATACTATTGTCATTTGAGAACATCTAATGACACTTAATGTAACGATCTACATAAAGTTCTCAAGATGGGTCAACCCAATGTATTCATTCACAATTATCACTCGTGTTGATTTGGTATCACCATATCCATGACTTATGAGATCAGTCACTTAAAAAAATCTAACACATGTTAGTCTTACATAATCATTGATGTCCATTCTTAGTAATATTACAACTAAGGATATTTAAGAATAATATTCTTTGTATAGTAAGAATCTCATAATCAAAGTCACTACTTTAATTCCCTTGATACAAATGTGCTATTCTAGTGACTTTATTATTAAAATTATGTTTTGAGCAAATTAAATATAGTCAATAATAATGAATAAATGTCATGTATTATTAAATAACATAAATAATCACAATATTATAAGTATAGTATAAGTCCAATTATGATTGATTTGTAGCATATACACTAACACTAGGTATCAAAACTTTAGTCTTAGTCTAATTTAATTGGATTTTTTTGGATCTTTTAAAAATTATTTAATCTAAATTTAATTGGTTCGTAAGATATACTTGATAGTGGTCGTGTCACCAGAATCCACGTGTACACCTATCCGCCAACCAGAGACTGCCACGTGTCAAACTAAGAATGAACCACGTGGCTGATACGACGACAGAGTGTTCGAGGCGATAGAAGTCTGTCGCCTTGCAGTGTGCCGCACAGTAGGCGCAGCAGATCTCCATTGCCTCTACCGCGACAGAGGTCTCCCGCACAGCCTGCGGTAGAGGTCCCTCGCATAGCCCGCTTCAGAGGTCTCCCGCATTGCCCCACGGCAGAGGTCTCCCGCACAGCCTGCGGTAGAGGTCCCTCACACAGCCCGCGGCAGAGGTCCATGGTACTCTGCCACCTGCCGACTCCCCCGCTAGCTGCTTGAACTCGAGGCGCGACAGAGTGCTCTATGACTCTGTCGCGGCCCAGACACGCGCCTGGGCCTCAGCTCGAACCGACTTGCAGAAACCTATAAATATCAGGTGAACTCTCAGAAACCAAGGGGAGGCAGGATCCGAAACAAAAGAACCAAAAAGAAGGGAAAAGCCTAAAACTCTCTGATTTAAGTAATACATTCTCTTCTTCATACATTCACAACTCCGATTACTTACTTAATCATCGGAGTGCGCGTGCAGGGATAAATCCCTGCCCCCTCTGATTCCTGTTATTTTTGCAGGATATACGAAGAACACGTGGAACAAATTGCATCGACGTCACCCTTTTGTCGTTAGTGCAATCAGACAACGTGAAAGGTATATTCTTGTTGCTGTCAGGTAGGCAACATCAATTGGCTCCGTCTGTGGGAATCCTGACAAAAAGTTAGGTTCTCTATCAAAATGGTGAGAACACGCTCTACAGCAGAGTTGACAGGAGGGCAGAATTCTGTGAGTCCCCCTGTCAGACCAGAGCAGAGACGCAGACGTAGTGAAAGGGGTGACAAAGAAGCCTTGGTTTCTCTAGAAGAATTTGAGACCCTGAAGCGCAAAAATGAAGAGACCACAACAGCGTTGAAAGCTATGGTGAGCTTCTTCAGAGACGCTCTTCCCCAATTCAGCTTGCCCCATGAAGTGCAGCAGTTAGTGGGGGAGAGCACGCCTAGGCAGACCTACGAGAGAGGTCAGCCCTCCACCCTGGTAAACGCTGGACAAGAGGCAGGAACACAAAATAATGCCACTGCAGATCCAGCAAGGCAGAGGTCTCCCCCAACAGATAGGCGGCAGAGCTCAACCGCGGACCTTAGGCGACAGAGTTCGCCCACAGCACCTATGCAGCAGGGCTCATCCGCAGACCTCGTACGGCAGAGGTCTCCCCCAGCAGATAGACCACGGAGCTCGCCAGCAGCTCAACGGCGGCAGTGTTCACCACTGGCCGATAGGCGACAGAGCCCACCAAATGTGCGGCAGAGCTCGCCCACGGCTCAATGGCGGCAGAGCTCACCGCAGACTTCAGGCGACAGTGTTCTCTTGCGGAACCCGTGCGGCAGAGCTCTCCCGGGGACTACATGCGGCAGAGCTATCCCGCAACATATATGCGACGGTGCTCTTCCGCCGCTGATAGGCGACAGAGTTCTCCTCTGCCCGGCAGGCGGCAGACTTCTCCTCTAGTCGATAGGCGGCAGAGTTCCCCCACATGCCACAGCTCATCTCCCGTGGAGTTGGAACATGGTTTAAGAGAATGTAGGGCTGGGGAGCGACGGAGACAGAGAGGCCAAGACCCACGAGAAGGTCTCGAAATCTCAAGTCCCGGAATGAGAGGTGCTGGAAGGGGTGCTTATTAGTCGAACTCTTCTAGACCCGAAGGGACAAGGCCATGCTCAGCTCGAGGGTCGGAGGACGTGGAGGAGGTCGTCCAAAGGATCCTCGAGAAGAAAAAACTGGTGTCTCCAGATGACGGCCAAAGGAGGAGGATCCCATTCAGCCTGGAGATCATGAACAAACCTTTGCCAAAGAAGTTCAAAATGCCTTCCATGGCCACTTACACCGGCAAAGCAGACCCCTATGACCACATACAGAGTTACGAGTCCCTCATGCTGCTGCATGGGTGGGCGGACGAAATTATGTGCAGGGCTTTTTCCCTCACATTGTCCGGGCACGCTCTAAAGTGGTTCAACGGATTGAGCGAAGGTTCAATCTCCTCTTTTGACGAGTTGAGAAATGAATTCCTTAAAGTCTTCATGATCCACAGCCAGAGGAAGAAAGATGCTACCTACCTACTCACGCTTAAACAAGGGAATAAAGAACCCTTGAAAAGCTTTGTAGCCGCTTCCGAGATGCAACCTTGGAAGTGAAAGATCTACCGGTAGGCGTAGCCTTGGCTGCAATGCTGCAAGGGACGAGCTCCGAAAAGCTACAAGAATCCCTCTCTCTCGATCAACAGATGACAATTTTCGACCTCTTTGCCAGGGCTAACAAGTATGTAGCTCAAGAAGAAGTGATGAAAATGATACAGCCCAGGGAGGCAAAGGAAGGAAAGAAGAGAGAGAGAGATACACCCGAAAGAAGCTCCCCAAGACCCGTGAGAGTAGATAAAGCCCCTAGGCTCAGGTATGAAGGCTATACCAGGTTGAACGAGCCTCGTACTGCGATACTGGCAGCTATCGAAGGGGCAGGATTATTAGAATTCCCAAGAAGAAAATTGGAGATGTAGGACGAAACCCCGAAGCCTACTGTGAATTCCATTGTGCTCACGGTCACCCAACAGAGAGGTGCAGAGATTTAATGGACCAGTTGGAAAGACTGGCCAGAGAGGGGAAGATCAACCGCTTCCTGTGGAGAAGCGAGAGACCCCGTTATCCTCTGCGTGACCAAAGGAATGATCGCCCGCGGACTGGGCCAAACGATGGTAACAGAAGGAATAGGCCCAAAAATGAAGTAATCAGGCCCATCCCCCGAGTCAATCCGTCAAACAACGAACCTACAGCCCCCGCAATAAATGTTATTGCAGGCGGGGAATCAATAACGGGAAGCTCCTCTACTTCCCGCAAAAGTTACGCTAGGAAAGCGTATCAGGTTAACGTTGTGATGGAAGAATAGGCGGATGAAGAACCCATCATGTTCACTCCGACTGACAAAGGTGATATTGTCATGCCCCATGACGACCCCATGGTGATATCCACTGTAGTGGCCAAACACCCGGTGAGAAGGGTTCTGGTCGATAACGGGAGCTCAGTAAACCTAATCTATTGGAACTGCTTCGAAAAAATGAGCATATCCGAAGATAGGCTAAAGCCCGTTATGACGCCACTATACGGATTCACGGGCGAACGAGTGAAAGTTGCCGGGTCCATAGAGTTGCCTGTGACTCTCGGAGAGCACCCGAAGAACGTGACCCGGCAAGTGTTGTTCATGGTGGTCAGGTCAACCTCCGCTGCCTACAACATGATTTTGGGCAGACCTGTGCTGAATGACATGAGGGCGGTGATATCCTCTTGCTATCTATTGATGAAGTTTCCCACTCCCAACGGAGTCGGGCAAGTACGAGGAAACCAAAGGAGTGCTCGTACTTGTTATCTCGCTTCCACTGCCAACAAGGTAGCACAGAGGAAAGAAACCTTATGTATCGACGATCCGCCCAAGCCTCAGCCTGTAGAGGAAACCGAGGCCATTGAACTAACAGAAGGGGATGAGGGAAAAAAGGCATTCATAGGGACTCAACTGGGCGAACAACTAAAGAATGAGATAGTCGAGTGCCTGAGAAGAAACTCGGATGTCTTCGCCTGGACTCCGGCGGACATGCCCGAAATCAGTCCCGAAGTGATCTGCCATGAGCTTAATGTCATACCTGGGCACAGACCCATCAAACAGAAGAAGAGGAGTTTCGCCCCGAAACGACAAAAAGCAATCACTGAAGAAGTGAATAAACTCCTGGGTGCCGGATTCATCCTAGAGGTCTACTACCCTGAGTGGTTAGCCAACGTAGTGATGGTAAAGAAATCTAGCGGGAAGTGGCGAATGTGTGTGGATTTCACCGACCTGAACAAAGCCTGCCCTAAAGATTCATACCCCCTACCTCGGATAGGCAGACTAGTAGACGAAACATCCGGCTACGAATTCCTCAGTTTCTTGGATGCATTCTCCGGGTATCACCAAATCATGCTTCACCCAGAAGACGAAGAAAAGACTTCCTTTATAACCGACGACGGAACCTATTGCTATCGGGTAATGCCGTTCGGTCTAAAGAACGCGGGAGCCACCTATCAACGAATGGTGAGCAAAGTGTTCAAAGATCTTCTGGGAAATACCATGGAAGCCTACGTGGATGATATGATAATCAAGAGCCGCGTAGGAGAGTCTCATACTGATCAAATGTCCAGGGTATTCGAAGTATTGAGGAGATTCAACATGAAGCTAAACCCTGAAAAGTGCTCATTCGGGGTAAGATCAGGGAAGTTCTTAGGCTTCATGATCACTAACAGGGGCATTGAGGCAAATCCTGAGAAGGTACAGGCGGTCATTGACATGAAACCCCCAACCACCGTAAGAGAGGTCCAGAGATTGACAGGCAGGATAGCAGCTCTGAATCGCTTTTTGTCAAAATCAGCAGAAAGGAGCCTGCCGTTCTTCAAAACTCTACGGGGGGAAAGAACTTCGAATGGACGGAAGATTGTCAAAAAGCCTTTGAAGACCTCAAGGAATACTTGAAATAGTTGCCTTTATTAACAAGGCCCCTGGAAGGAGAACAACTCTATATGTATTTGGGAGTCGGTGATTTCGCCGTCAGTGCGGTGCTACTGAAGAAAGATGAAATGGTGCACCGTCTCATCTACTACGTGAGTAAAGTATTATTGGATCCAGAGACCCACTATCCACTGGCCGAAAAGCTAGCATTAGCCCTTTTGATGGCCTCGTAAAAGTTGCGCCCATATTTCCAAGCACACCCTATCACCGTCTTGACAGATCAACCGTTAAGACAGATCCTTCAGAAACTTGAACACTCAGGAAGGTTAGTGAAATGGGCAGTGGAGCTTGGGGGATACGAAATCACATTCCAACCACGGCAGGCTATCAAAGGTCAAGCTCTGGCCGACTTCATAGTAGAATGCACTATCCCAAGCGACAGCAGTGAAGGGGAGGCTCACCCATGGTTGCTGCATGTCGACGGGGCATCAAGTGCCAACGGAAGCGGAGCGGGTATAGTCCTGGTATCACCCGAAGGAAAATCCCTTCAATACTCCCTACGGTTCTAATTCCCCAGTTCGAACAACATAGCGGAGTATGAAGCTCTGATAGCAGGGATGATGTTAGCGAAGAAGCTACAGGTTCACCACTTGATAGCACACAGTGATTCTCAATTGGTGGTGAACCAATTCAGCGAAGAGTACGAGGTACGGGAACCGATGCTGGTCCCTTACTTGAAGAAAGTTCAACTTCTGGCCCAGACTTTCAAAAGCTTTCAACTGATACAAATCAACCGGTCCGAAAACACACATGCTGATGCATTGTCTAAGTTAGCCTCTTCCACCAAAACACGAGGAAGGACAATGAAGGTGGAGAGGCTCGAACGACCTAGTATTGAAGAGGTCGAAGTGTGTGACATTCAAGTGGGAGACGATTGGAGATCCCCATACAAACAGTATCTCAGCGAAGGAACACTCCCCCAAGATAAGGACGAGGCTCGTCACTTAAAAATACAAGGGGCGAAGTTCACACTCATCAATGGAGAACTGTACAAAAGGGGATATTCGTCACCCTTATTGAAATGTCTGGGACCGGAACAAGCAAGCTACGCTTTAGCCGAAGTGCATGAAGGAATTTGCGACGAACACTTAGGAGCAAGAGCTCTTGCTGCTAAAGTACTGCGATCGGGATTCTACTGGCCAACTTGAAGAAAGATGCGATGGACCAAACCCGCAGGTGTGACAAATGCCAGAGGTTTGCGCCTATCACAACAGCCCCAGTGACTCCCTCTCAAGGCACAGTACAGCCAATTCCTTTTGCACAATGGGGATTGGACATTCTTGTACCTTTCCCATTGGCCACGAGTCAAAGAAAGTTCCTATTAGTGGCTACCGATTACTTTACAAAGTGGATTGAAGCAGAGCCTTTAGCCACAATCACGGAAAAGAAAGTGGAGGCAATGGTGTGGAAAGACATTATCTGTCGATTCGGAATTCCCCGCATCTTAAATGCCGACCATGAAAGCAATTTGATTGCAACGCCTTCCGTGAATTTTGTAAGAGCCTCAACATTCAGCTAAGGATCTCCTTAGTGTCATATCCTCAAGCTAATGGACAGGCCGAAGTCAGTAATCGAACTATCCTTCATGGGCTGAAGACCAGGCTAGACAAAGCAAAAGGGGCATGGGTGGACGAATTGCCTAGTGTTTTATGGGCATATCGTACCACCAGTCGTGTGTCGACTAAAGAAACGCCATTCAGCCTTGTATACGGTGCAGAAGCACTGATCCCCGTGGAAATTGGAGCGTTATCACCAAGAGTGATACCCTTAGTAGAGGAAGAAAATTCACAAGCTCTAAGGGAAGGCTTGGACCTACTCGACGAACATAGAGAAACCACGGCTATTCGATTGGCATCCTATCATCAGAGGGTGGCCAACTACTACAATAGCCGGGTGAGAGATAGGCCAATGTCTGAGGGAGATCTAGTGCTTAGAAAGTCGCAGATCACGAATGCCCTGAAGGAGGATGGGAAGTTCAGAGCCAACTGGGAAGGTCCCTACAGAATCAGATACAAGATTGGACCTAACACCTGTGTCCTGGAAACTCTACAAGGGAAGAAGATAGGGAAAACGTGAAATTCAA
Source organism: Firmiana major (assembly GCA_033439115.1). Lineage (NCBI taxonomy): Eukaryota > Viridiplantae > Streptophyta > Magnoliopsida > Malvales > Malvaceae > Firmiana > Firmiana major. The sequence goes on from CM065909.1 coordinate 7,890,350, forward strand.
ATCACCTAAAGCTGTATTTGAATTAAGCACCATATTTTCTTTCCCAAACATTATTATCATTTACTTGTACTATCACAAGATACTGTTATTTACACACTATGCAGATTGTTCTTTTATCATACATCTGCGACTTTTGTATATCTAAATCTTGTGACAGGATACAAAAGAGCCATAAGAGCCTGAGGCGCTCTGCGTCACTGTGGCCAGGCGTATACAATCAACCGAGCCGTAAGAGCCTGAGGCGCTATGCGTCACTGTGGCCAGGTGTAGTTCAACCGAGCCGTAAGAGTCTGAGGCGCTATGCATCACTGTGGCCAGGCGTAGTTCAGACGAGCCGTAAGAGCCTGAGGCGCTATGCGTCACTATGGCCAGGCGTAGTTCAACCGAGCCGTAAGAGCCTGAGGCGCTATGCGTCACTGTGGCCAGGCGTAGTTCAGACGAGCCGTAAGAGCCTGAGGCGCTATGCGTCACTGTGGCCAGGCGTAGTTCAACCGAGCCGTAAGAGCCTGAGGCGCTATGCGTCACTGTGGCAAGGCGTAGTTCAGACGAGCCGTAAGAGCCTGAGGCGCTATGCGTCACTGTGGCCAGGCGTAGTTCAGACTAGCCGTAAGAGCTTGAGGCGCTATGCGTCACTGTGGCCAGGCGTAGTTCAGACGAGCCGTAAGAGCCTGAGGCGCTATGCGTCACTGTGGCCAGGCGTAGTTCAGACGAGCCGTAAGAGCCTGAGGCGCTATGCGTCACTGTGACCAGGCGTAGTTCAGACGAGCCGTAAGAGCCTGAGGCGCTATGCGTCACTGTGGCCAGGCGTAGTTCAGACGAGCCGTAAGAGCCTGAGGCGCTATGCGTCACTGTGGCCAGGCGTATACCATCAACCAAGCCGTAAGAGCCTGAGGCGCTATGCGTCACTGTGGCCAGGCGTGTACAATTAACAAAGCCGTAAGAGCCTGAGGCGCTATGCGTCACTGTGGCCAGGCGATAAAAATATCAAGGCTATAAAAACTAAAGACGCATACACGTCACAGTAATCAAGCCTTAAACAATTATACGTTCACACAAAAAATTCTTTCTGAAAGTATACCTTTCTATCAAGAATTGGGGAGCAAGCACAAATACATTCAAATGAATACATTCAAGCAAAATAAACAAATAGACAAAGAATGATAAATAGAGAAGTAGTGCAATACAAAGCATGAACAAAAATCTCAATTTCATTTCATTTAAAAGTCATTACAAACAGATCTTTAACAGATCTTTACGATTACATTCAACAAAAGTACAAAGTTAAAATAAAAAACAACAAAGTACTTGAAAAGAAATACAAAAAATAAAAATAGCTATCTACTCTTCGGGAAGAAGCTGGGGATCAGCTGCAGACGGACCATCACTTCCCAAGGACTGCTGACCCTCCTCACCATCTAAATCAATAAGAGCCTCGATAGGCTCGGGAGCACCGTCCAAATCCATGGGCTCCCAAGGACCAGTGAGGTTGGCGAGGTCATCTTGGGCGGTCCTCCTGAATAACTCGTCTGCAGGTTCGGCTTCAGGCTCATATTTAGTCCAGTCGGGGGCCTCAAATAGCATCGCCTCGTTGGTGTACTGGAGCTTGGGGAATTCCTCTCCTTCCCTATGTGCTTCTAACCAAGACCGGGCCAGGTAGAACCCGTATTTCACATAAGGGTTGGAGAAATCTTCCTTCCGCCTCAAGCAATCCTTGGAGAGACGGTACTCCTTCACGGCCTCGGCCCGTATGCTATTGATCTCCACTTGGGTCAGCGTAGGAGCAGCCTGACTTTCCAACTCGACAACGCGCTGCTCGAGCTCCTGATTCCGAGCAAGTAAAGACCCGTAGTTTAATTGCATACAGTCTAGCTCAGAGCGGGCATCCCGAAGATCCTCTTGAAATCTGCTAGACCGAGCCATCTCAACAGTGAGATCCCCCTTGGCTTGGCTCAGGTCCTGGTGAACCTTAGCGAGCTGCTCCTCCAAGCTGCGAACTAAATCCGGAAGTTTGGACAAGTTGTTGACGGTGTTCTGTAACTCCATAACTTGGTCCTTTAACTCCCGGATTTCCCTATCGGCTCGCTCCCGATAAGCCCGGTGCTGGGCATTGTTGGCCACGGTTCTTTGAGCCAGCTGCAAAAAAATGCAAAAAGTTAGATTCAAAGAATGCAGCAAAAAGGAATTAAATGAAGAAAATTTTGAAACTTACCCTCAATGCCTCAATATCGGCTAAATCTTCCCCCTCCGGGTAGTTTTTGAATATCCTTGCCTTGTCCCGAGGAAGGATAGTGGACCAGCTTAACCGGGAGGCCACCCCGGGAGTGTCCGAAATGTCGTTGTCACGAACCCCGGGGTAGACTCGGAACTCGTGACCCCTCATGATATTTCCCCAGTCCACGGGGTAGGACCTCTCGTCAACAGGCCCTATCCTCGGAAGAATTGGCCTGCTTTCCATCGAACCTTCGATGTACAAGCGCCTTCGATTCTTCCGCTGCGACGGAATGATATTGCATTCCGCACGCTCCTAGGAGCGGGATCGCCCGGAGGACCTAGAAGCCCCCCGTGAAGATGAGCCAACTCTCCCCCTATCCCGGGAGGGATCCTTTTGTTCTGTAGGAGGAGGAGGAACCGCTTGTCTGGAAACGGGCGGTGTCCGGGCTCGAGGTAACTGAGAGGGGACCACCGCCTCGCTCAAGACGTCCTCGGCTAAACGAGGCCTCTTCCTGGTAGGAGCGCGGGAAGGACCGGCCTCCGTGGCTTGACGAGCTAGCGAGCGTCGAAAATGACTCATCTCTGCAAAAAAGAAAGAAAACAAATCAGTGGTCAAAAACTAATTAAAAACAATAAGCAATGATAAAGAATAAAAAGTTACCCTCAGGAGAATCCAAATGCTCCTGAAGGGACTCGATGTTGATCGCATCGTCATCAGGGAGCACCATGAAGGTGGAGCCGAACCCTTCTCAGCCAGTCAGATCGGCTAAGGGTTCGCTACCAGAACTAGACTCTACATTAGTGCTCCTTATGTCCTCTTGTGGCCTTGGAGCTTCAGGATTTAACTCGGGAGAAGCCGAAGGTAGAGGATCCGACGAATGAACAGAAGGTCCGGCAACAGGGACCGGACCCACACCCCAGCCAGCCGATATCAAATTTTCATTCGATATAAGGCTGTCAAGGCTTATCGGATGAGGGACTAGCAGTTTGTTGACATCCGAAGATAACTGCTCCCTAAGTGTGGCAATCCGGGGGCCCTTGGGGACTTCACGCCTAGTCTCCCAACGAGTGGGGATATCCAGGCCCTCGGGCACTTCCACAACCAGCCATTCTGTCTCGAAACCATGAAGCTTGTTAGCAGGTTTCTCGAATAACCGGTTCTCAAAATTGGGCTGGTACACCCGCTGAAGTGAGTAAGGCACTAAGCCGGGGCTCCCTCGAAGCCTAAAGAATACTTCTAAGAGAGGAAGGGACGGAGGGACGCCCCTTAAATGACAGTGCACAGTGAACGCTACTAGTTGCATCCAAGCATGAGGATGCAGTTGTCCCGGGGATATCCTGTACGTCCTAAGGAAGGAAGCCCCGAAGTCGGACAATGGGAAACGGAGTCCTAACTCCAATGCTGCCCTAAAAACGACAACCCCATCGGACACACGACGTATGTCACTCTCCTAAGGGGTTGGGAGCCTGTAAGTGTATCCCTCGAGTAAGGGAAATCGGGATTCTAGGTCTTGGACGTCGGCTTCCTTTAAAGTCGACTTAATGCCTAGGTCAATTTATTTTCCTACACCATGGCCAGCCATTTTAGGAGTCCGTAAATCAAAAGAATGGGACTGCGGACTATGAAATTACCTAAAAATGAAGAAAAGAAGATCTGGCGACAGAGTATCAAGAAGCTGTGACAGACCTGCGACACAGTGTTGTGTATGCGGCAGAGTTACGACAGAGTCTGCAGAGGAAAATGCGGTAGAGTATTTTTTGCGAGAGAACCGACAAGGACAGTAGGGGCCCAGTATATATAGTGCCCCAACTGCGTCGCCACACGCGCGGAGATTCGACCCGACCCGAGAAAAATCCGGATCCAGACACTCTTTCGCAGGAAAAATTCCTACCAAAGAGTGGGGAGCAATTGATGGTGGTCGTGTCACCAGAATCCACGTGTACACCTATCCGCCAACCAGAGACTGCCACGTGTCAAACTAAGAATGAACCACGTGGCTGATACGGCGACAGAGTGTTCGAGGCGATAGAAGTCTGTCGCCTTGCAGTGTGCCGCACAGTAGGCGCAGCAGATCTCCATCGCCTCTACCGTGGCAGAGGTCTCCCGCACAGCCTGCGGTAGAGGTCCCTCGCATAGCCCGCTGCAGAGGTCTCCCGCATTGCCCCACGGCAGAGGTCTCCCGCACAGCCTGCGGTAGAGGTCCCTCGCACAGCCCGCGACAGAGGTCCATGGTACTCTGCCACCTGTCGACTCCCCCGCTAGCTGCTTGAACTCGAGGCGCGACAGAGTGCTCTATGACTCTGTCGCGGCCCAGACACGCGCCTGGGCCTCAGCTCGAACCGACTTGCAGAAACTTATAAATATCAGGTGAACTCTGAGAAACCAAGGGGAGGCGGGATCCGAAACAAAAGAACCAAAAAGAAGGGAAAAGCCTAAAACTCTCTGATTTAAGCAATACATTCTCTTCTTCATACATTCACAACTCCGATTACTTACTTAATCATCGGAGTGCGCGTGCAGGGACAAATTCCTGCCCCCTCTGATTCCTATTATTTTTGCAGGATATACAAAGAACACGTGAAACAAATTGTATCGACGTCACCCTTTTGTCGTTAGTGCAATCAGACAACGTGAAAGGTATATCCTTGTTGCTGATAGGTAGGCAACATCAATACTCAACAACAAAGGCGAGGAAGCTTGAAGAGACCGTTGTGTTCAACAATTAAAAAGTAAATTCCTTTTATCCAGAATGACGGCTAAACGGAGAGCATTGAGAATAACTCGATTCGTGTATATTTCTAGATTTGGAATCACTTAAGGAATCTTTGATACTACTACAGTCGGAGGAGAAAAATGAAATCCAGTTTGAGGGCTCGTTCAGGCAGCCATGGGCAGAAAGTAGAAGCATGCATATAATTAATATATATATATATATATATATATATATATTTTTATTTTTATTTTTATTTTTATACATATATATATATATATATATAGAGAGAGAGAGAGAGAGAGAGAGAGGGGGGGGGGGGGGGGGGGTTGGGACGGTGCTCACAATTCAATGCGAAAATGATGCGAAAATGATGGAAGTTAAAATGAAACCCCTAAAACAGCAGCAGCTGTCTGATTGTAGGAAGCAGAAGATGAAAAGTGCAATTCTGCAACTCTGCCGAATCTCAGTAAAAAAAATCGAAACCTACCCACCGTTTCACCGTCCCCGTTACTAGTAAATCTTAAGCTTTGAAATCCAATCCGAAAATTCCTTGTCTAGTACTTTCGCAAAGATATAGTCCTATATTTAACCTATCTTTCTTTCAAAAAAGAATTAAAACGAACCGAGGAAGATGAAATTCGAAGATTTGTTTTCTTGAATGAAAACCTCATTTTTATTTCATGCCAGTCGTTTGTGTCCTATGAATGGATTGGATTTTTCTAGTTGTTTAACGATGCTGTTCAAAATAAAAATAGAAAGATACCTACTGTATATAAATATACATATAAAATGTACATCAATTATATCGCATGATTGGCTAGCTTATTTTTGTTTAATGCTACATAAATTATGAACCTCCAACATCATTTTTATGTATAGATCGTCAGAAAGAATATACATATATATTATATAAATTTTAATTTTTTTGTTCAGAGTCAAGTCAAAATTCTTTCATTGAAAATCTTCATTATAAGAAACAGATCTGATCGATGATATTCAATATAGAAAAGAGAAGTAATTTTATTAGCAGTATTAAGAGTCCGGGTGACTCAGCTGTTGGCATCCGATCGAAAGGTGAGTCACTGCACGATAAGTTTTTAATACAAAATAAAAAAATTATTAAAAAATCAATTTTTTTCTTTTGAGATTAATTATTTATTATTTTATTAAAAATATATATAATAAAAATTAATATATAAATACATCATAAATAAAAATTTTTAATACCATCAACGTGATTAAAATTATAACATATATTTTTTAAAATTATTAAAAAAATAAAAAATAAATAAAATAAATATCATCATTCTAACTTATAAAATTTTACCAAATTTAATTATATTATTATTCATCGAAATTAAACCATTTTTTCATTTCAAATATAACCTTTACAGCACAGGTGCCAGTTGACCCCTTGCTGTAAAGTGACGTATGTTAGCTGCTAACAATAAGCAGCCGCAGGCCACAGCTTGCTGCGGCTGTTGAGAAATGAAAGGGGTAGCGATTGTGGCCATTTGCTTGGTGGCTGGTGGATTAGACATTGAGGTTCATTCATTCACTTTGGAGGATGTAACTGACAGTAATATTATAATTTATATTCATAGTCTGATGACTCTGATTTTGTAATTCAATTGTCAGTCCAATGGGCAGTAGCGTCCCACAGCAATCATTGTTCTTGTCACATCTCATTCAGCTTTAATTAACAGTTAATCGAAAAGAATAATAATAAACTTTTTTTAAAAAATTAAACAAAATTTAAATTTTAAAATTATTATTATTAAAAAAATTTAACTTAAATAGTACACTCAATCAAAGAACTCAAACGATAAAACATAAGAAAAAATACCTAAATAGAAAGAAAAAAACATTGGATAAGAATAAGTTACATACGCGTTAATTCAAGTACTTATAATTTAATTATTTGAAAATTAATTATTTTTTTCATACAATTAAATTTATAAATAAATTTGTAATTTAGACGGTAGTATCCTACCTTATATAAACCTATTTATAAAACAATTTCATTTAAACATATTGCGATTGGATACCCATTATTATTTCTAAGGATTATCTTAGGTTTAAAGTAATTAACTGTTAAAACATTTTATTGTATATATATTTTCTAGTCTAATTATTTCTTTTTCCTTTTTAAATAAGAGAAATAAAAACAAGATATGTTAAAATGAGTTAATCATATTTTAAGACATAGCACATAACTATCATATACTAAGAATACTCGAAATTATTTATCCAACGTACATGAGTAATTCAACACTAAAATCTGTTTTTTTTTCTCCTTCGAGAGATAAATTTTTATTATCAGCATACATTTTAAGTATTTGGTTTTGTTGTTGCTCTCAACAACAATGAAATGATGCTGATATGATATTCTCTGCTGTCTTCTCCACGTATATTGAAGATTTTATAAAAACAATCAAGATCAAAGAGGTGCAGGGATTTGTTCTTACGCACGCACTCCGATACTTAAGTCAGAAAAATGTTTAAGCAGAGTCTCAGTTAAGAAAATAGAGTTTAGGGTTTTTTTGATCATACATGAGGGTATTTATAGATGTCCCTATGTGACTTCAATAAGCTCAGGACTCATATTTGTGTGGGCTCCAAAATTTTATTATTTTGGACCCTTTGTATTCTGAAGTTCAAGCGCGCGACTAGGCTTAGGGTAAATTATCTCTATCAATTGCTCCTCACTCTTTCATAGGGAAATTCCCTATGTAAGAGCATAATTAGAGAATTATGTCTTTCTGGGACAGTTATTAAGGACGAAACATTTTGATTGCAAGAGACATTTAAGCTCAGGTAATTACACGACGTTTCAGCCACCTCAGCCGCGACTATATAAAGGTAAGGTGCCGCGTAGCTTGGGAAACTGCTGCAAGACTGACGCAAAACTCTCTTGAGAACTCTGTCGCAATTCTGCCGCAAGTCTCTCGCAACACTGATTATCTCTCACAAACCTCTGTTGCTCCCTATCACAAAACTCTATCGCCATTTTCTCCTTTGTCGTTATACACCTCTGTCGCACTCCCAAACTCTGTCGCACAACTCTATCGCCATTTTCTCCTTTGTCGTTATACACCTCTGTCGCACTCCCAAACTCTGTCGCATAACTCTATCGCCACTCTCAACTGTCGCTCACGTACTTTGTCGCCTCTCTCACTATCGACATATTCTGTCGCACATATACTCTGTCGCCTCTCTCACTATCGACATACTCTATCGCACATATACTCTGTCGCACACCTTACTCTGTCGCAATATATATACTCTATCACCAGACACCTCTGTCGCCCTTCCACTCTGTCGTATTCCATACTCTGTCGCCAGATACCTCTGTCGCCAGTATACTCTGCCGCACACAGCTATTGCATACTCTGTCGCATGTCTGGATCTTAACCCTTTTGCGTTCCTTGAACTTTGCCGCTAAACCTTCGACTTTTAACCTGTCGCATTTAGGGTTGTTTCTCTCTCTTTTCTAGGTCTAGAATGGCAGGTCAAGGTGTAGGAAAACATTTGGAGTTAGGACCTAATTCGACTTTGACTGAGATTGATCTTCAAGATATTAGGCATAGGTTTACATTGCCCAAAGGGTATCTTTATAGGCTCCCAAGTTCGGAAGAAAAGAGTATACATAGCGTGTCAAGCGGAGTGGCTATTTTTAGGACATCTTTAGAGTTAGGTTTTTGTTTCCCAATTTCTGATTTCGGGATTTCTTTTTTACGGGAATGAGAGATTGCCCCCAGCCAGCTATACCCTCATAGTTGGATGCAATTAATTAGCTTTACAGTGCATTGCCAAATGAGGGGTGTAACTCCTTCTCTCCCTTTGTTCTATACTTTTTTTAGGTTTCAGGGTAGTTCTGGCCTAATCTCGTATTCTATTCAGAGGGTGTTCGAACCTGGGTTTGAAAACAAATTATTCGAAACACTTCCCAACAAACTCCATGGGTTCGAGTCGGAATGACTTGTTGTAGAGGTACTTGAGGGTCTTAACTTCCCTACTTGATGGGAAGCCAAGCATAGTGTCCTTAAAGGTCCCCGTATTTCTACTCTTAGGAGATAACTGTCTTCAACTATTGACCAGCTATTAGTTGATAGGCTAATTGACCTCTATAACCTCCTATCGCCTGAGAATTTGTCGTCTGCTGGTTGGGGCGTGGAAAGTGTTCATGCTACAAATCTGTCTGTTTCTTCATCATTCGTTCCTTTGGAACCAAATCCTAGAAATAGAGAATCTAGCCCCCAAAGTGACCCCTTAGATGATGTGGACAGTTGGGAAGGGTTTGGTTCTACTTTTATGGTCCTTCCAGACGATGAAACATTAAACATAGAGTCCCTTCAGGAATTTCTTAACTCTCCTGAAGGTAACCCTTTATGCTTTATAATTCGTTATTGCTTATTTATGTAATGATCTTAACAATTTTGTGGGTTCTTGTTTTGCAGAAATGAGCAGTGTTAGGCGTGCTTTGACCCGTCAAAGGGGACAAGAAGGTTCATCTAGTGAACCTGCTGAGAAGAGGCCTCGTTCTACAACTGCTACTTCTGGAGATATGTCCATTTCACCTCTGACGTCTCAGACTCGGACTCCTCCTAGACAACAACCCCTCCTCCAGCTCTGACTCAACTTCGAGGTAAAGGGAAGGCTTCCTTGCATTCTAAGAGAACTTCAAGCTCTTCGGATCCATCTCAGCCGGAGGATCGAGCTGAATGCAATGTGACCTCACCTCATCGAAAGAAACCGGAGGCACTTATATGTTAAGTCTGCTATGGAAAACAGACCTATTCTTCCTAAGATAGGTCTTGTTGATACGAGGTCATACCAGGTGGATGGTGGCTATATGATGAAGGGAGCATAATTTCGAGTCTACCCGGAAGTGTTAGACAATGACACTTTAGAAACGCCCGGAGTAGCTTCCCGGTTAGGTTGGGCCATCGTTCTTCCCAGGGACGAGCATAAATTGTTTCAAAATTTCGGAGGGGAGGACTTTGCCGATGTGGAAGCTGTTAGGGTAATTTTCATACTCTCTTTCATTTTATTTCTCTTTGTTTTGCTTTCAATCTGAATTTTTGTGTTTCTTTTTAGCTTGCTCAGAGGACCATCATCAATAAGGCTCAACATTGAGCATACCGTGATCGGACTGACAAAGAGATTCAGGCACTAAGGGATAGAAATATGGAGTTGACGAATGCCAATAATCAATTATCTAGGCTGTCAAGGGTGGTGCGAGATCTGAAGGAGCAGCTTTCAAAGGTTCTTCAAGACTTAACTCTCGCAAAAGGGGATCTTACTGTTGAGACTGCTAAGTCTAGCAAACTTAATGACGATCTTCAACAGAAGCAAACTGAGCTAGATAATTTACAGTCTAAATATGATTCCCTTTTCTCCATTTCCAACGGGTTAACTGAGCGCAATTAGGAGTTAGAGCAACGTATCACAGATTTGGAGAGTCGACCTTCTGCTTCTTTTGGCCAAACAGAGATTGATCGTGTTAGGGCAGAAGCCGCGAGGGAGTATCGACTCTCTAAGGATTGCTTTAGGCGAAAGGAAGACTATTCTGTGGGGTTTGTGAAATATGGTTTCTATCTCGCCCGATCTTGGTTGGAGAAGCATAGGGAGGGCGAAGAGTTCCCCGAGCTCGTATATACGACTGAAGCTATGTTGTTTGAGGCTCCTGATTAGACCAAGTATGAGCCTGATGCTGAGCCAGTAGATGATTTTTTTAAGAAGGCTGCTTAAGATGACTTGGCTAACCTGACTGGACCATGGCAGCCTCTAAGCCCAAATAATGCTTCTGAGTCGATTGGTGCCCTTGATGGATTATATGGTGAAGAGCCACTAGTGCCGAAAGTCTGATCACGGAGATTGATTTCTTTTTCTTTTTTAATTTTTTAATGTAACAAATCATTCTATTATTACGAATCTTATGATTTTAATAGAACTTGTTTATTCTTAATAATAAATATTGTTTATTCCTCTTTTTCTTAATATATGTATTCATTTGACTCTTGCTATCTGTATACATCGTATATATATATATATATATATATATATATATATATATATATGCTCCCCAAATTCTTAATAAAATGTGTAAACTTTTAGAAAGAATTACGCATGTAAACATACCTTTTTGTGATGTTTGGCTATTGTGACGCGAGTGCGTCTTTGGTTCTTACAGCTGATATGTTTCCATCGCCTGGCCACAGGGACGCTATCGCGCCTCAAGCTCTCACGACTTATATATCTTCAACGCCTGGCCACAGTGACGCTATCGCACCTCAGGCTCTTACGGTTTATGTATCTTCAACACTTGGCCATAGTGACGCTATCGCGTCTCAGGCTCTTACGGCTTATCTGTCTTCAATGTCTGGCCACAGTGACGCTATTGCGCCTCGGGCTCTTACGACTCGTTTACTTTCAACGCCTGGCCACAGTGACGCTATTGCGCCTCAGGCTCTCACGGCTCGTCTGATTTCAACGCCTGGCCACAGTGATGCTATTGTGCCTCAAGCTCTTACGGCTTATTTATCTTCAACGCCTGGCCACAGTGACGCTATCGCGCCTCAGGCTCTTACGGCTTATCTATCTTCTGTCACAAAATTCATATTCATAAATGTTGAAGATATAATAGAAAAATAGAGAAGTAATTTGTATAATGATCAGATAATAGTATCTTGTGATAATGAAAAAATAAACAGATAATAATGCGGGAATAAATATTTGGAAAGAAGACATAATAATTAATTCTAATATAATTTCAAGTGATTTGAGTTCCATGTCTTCCGTATTTTCTTCCCGTGCAGAGTTTCCAGGATGCAAGTGTTGGGCCCAATCCTCTGCTTGATTCGATATGGGCCTTCCTAGTTGGCTTTGAACTTTTCGTCCTCCCTCAGGGCATTGGTGATGTGCAACTTCCTAAGAACCAAATCTCCCTCAGACATCGGTCTATCTTTGACCCGACTATTGTAGTAGTTCACTACCCTTTGATGGTAGGATGCTAGTCAGATAACTGTAGCCTCTCTATGCTAATCAAGCAGATCTAAGTTTTCCCTTAGCCCTTGCGAATTCTCTTCTTCCACTAAAGGTACTACCCTGGATGAAAGTGCTCCAATCTCCACGGGAATCAATGCTTCAGTGCCGTATACCAAACTAAATGGCATTTCTCCAGTTGATACTCGACTAGTGGTGCGATATGCCCATAAGACACTAGGCAACTCATCCACCCATGCTCCTTTAACTTTATCCAGTCTGGTTTTCAACCCATGAAGGATGGTTCGGTTGCTAACTTCGGCTTGTCCGTTAGCTTGAGGATATGAAATAGAGGAAATTCTTAGCTGAATGTGAAGACGTCTGCAGAACTCACGAAAGGTGTCACAATCAAACTGCTTTTCGTGATCAACATTTAAGACGTGTGGGATTCCGAATCGGCAGATAATATCTTTCCCTACCATTGCTTCAACTTTCTTCTCTGTGATTGTAGCTAAAGGTTCTGCCTCAATCCATTTTGTAAAGTAATCGGTAGCTACCAACAGAAACTTTCTTTGACCCGTAGCTAAGGGAAAGGGTCCTAGAACGTCTAACCCCCATTGTGCAAAAGGAGTTGGTTGTACCGTACTCTGGAGCAGGGCCATTGGGGCATTTGTTATTGGTGCAAACCTTTGGCACTTATCACACTTGCGGGCTTTATCCATCGCGTCTTTCTTCAACGTTGACCAATAGAATCTCGACCGTAATATCTTAGAGGCAAGGGCTCTAGCTCCCAAATGTTCACCACAAATTCCTTCATGTACCTCAGCTAAGACATAGTTTGCTTGTTTCGGCTCTAGGCACTTTAACAAGGATGATGAATACCCCCTCTTGTATAGCTCCTCGTTTATCAGTGTGAATTTTGCCCTCTGTATCTTTAAGCGACGAGCTTCTTCCTTGTCTTGTGGGAGCATACCTTCAATGAGATACTGTTTGAATAGGGTTCTCCAATCGTCCCCCACCTCAATGCTACACACTTCGACTTCTTCAATGCTAGGCCGTTCAAGTCTTTCCACCTTCACCATTCTTCCTTGGGTCTCATTAGAAGAAGCTAACTTGGATAATGAATCTGCATGTGTGTTTTCAGAGCGGTTAATTTGTATCAACTGAAAGTTTTCGAAAGTTTGGGTCAGTGATTGGACTTTCTTTAGATAAGGGACTAGCATTGGGTCTCGAATTTCATACTGTCCATGGAATTGGTTTACCACCAATTGAGAATCACTATGCGCCACAAGGTGGTGAACTTGCAACCTCTCTGCTAGCTTCATTCCAGCAACAAGAGCCTCGTACTATGCTATATTATTTGAACTAGGGAACCCAAACCGCAAAGAATATTCTAAGGATCTCCCTTCTGGTGACACTAAGACTATACCGACCCCACTACCGTTTACACTCGACACTCCGTCAACATACAGTAGCCACGGTCTAGTCTCCTTTTCAATGTTACCCCTCGGGCTAGTATATTCTACTATAAAATCTGCTAGAGCTTGACCCTTAATGGCTTGCCTGGGCTGAAAAGTAATATTATACTCTCTAAGTTCTACTGTCCATTTAACCAATCTCCCTGAGTGTTCAGGCTTCTGAAGAATTTGCTTTAACGGTTGATCCGTTAGGACAGAAATGGGATGCGCCTGAAAATAAGGACGCAATTTGTAAGAGGCCATCACAAGGGCCAGTGCTAGCTTTTCGACTAATGGATAACGGGTCTCTGGGTCCAGTAGTACCTCACTTACATAATAGATGTGATGGTCCGCTATTTCATCTTTCTTCAGCAATACCGCACTGACGGTGAATTCATCGACTCCCAGGTACATATACAAATGCTCTCTTTCCAAAGGTTTTGTTAATAAAGGTAACTGCTTCAGATATTCCTTCAAGTCTTCGAAAGCTCTTTGGCAGTCACCTGTCCACTCAAAATTCCTTCCACCTTGTAGAGTTTTGAAGAATGGCAAGCTCCTTTCTGCAGATTTTGACAAAAAACGGTTCAGAACTGCTAGTCTGCATGTCAATCTTTGAACTTCTCTCACTGTGGTTGGTGGCTTCATATCTATAATTGCTTGCACCTTTTCAGGATTTGCCTCAATCCCCTAATTGGTAATCATGAACCCCAAGAACTTTCTAGACCTAACTCCGAATGAGCATTTGTTAGGATTTAGCTTCATATTGAATTCCCTCAACACATCAAACACCCTAGACATCTGATGAGCGTGAGACTCTCCTGCTCTGCTTTTGATAATCATATCATCCACAAAAGCTTCCATAGTGTTTCCCAAGAGATCTTTGAAGACTTTATTTACCATTTGCTGATATGTAGCTCCAACGTTCTTTAAATCAAATGGCATTACCCGATAACAGTATGTTCCATTGTCAGTTATAAGGAAGTCTTCTTTTCATCTTCTGGATGAAGCATAATTTGATGATACTCGGAGAAAGCATCTAGAAAATTGAGGAGGTCGTACCTAGATGTTTCATCCACAAGCATATCAATTCGAGGTAGAGGGTACGAATCTTTGGGGCAAGCTTTATTCAAATCGATGGAATCCACACACATTCGCCATTTCCCATTGGATTTCTTCACTATTACTACATTGGTCAACCACTCAGGATAGTAAACCTCTCTAATAAACTCGGCTTCTAAAAGTTTATTAACTTTTTCAGTGATCGCCTTTTATCTTTCCAGGGTAAAATTTCTCTTCTTTTGTTTGACAGGTTTATGCCCGGGGTGAAACATTAAGCCTATGGTAAATCACTTCTGGGTTAATCCCGAGCATATCAGCTGTGGTCCAAGCAAAAACATCTGAGTTTCTCTGTAGGCATTCTACTATCTCCTTTCTTGTTTGGTCATCTAGTTGAGTCCCTATGAACGCCTTCTTCTCTTCATCCCCTTTGATTAGCTCAATGACTTTCATTTCCTCAACAAGCTGAGGCTTAGGAGGGTCATCTATATACAACGTCTCCTTTCTTTGTACTCCTTTACCGGCGGTAGAGGCGATATAACATGTGCGAGCCCTCTTTTGATCTCCTTGTACTTGTCTGAATCCGTTGGGAGTAGGGAACTTCATTAATAAGTAGCAAGAAGATATAACCGCCCTCATATCATTTAATACAGGCCTTCCCAAGATCACGTTGTAAGCAGCTGAGGTTGACCTTACAACCATGAACAATACTTGTCGAGTCACATCCTTTGGGCTTTCCCCTAAAGTCACAGGCAACTCGATAGATCCGATGACCTTCACTTTCTCGCCCGTAAATCCATACAGTGGCGTCATAACAGGTCTTAATCTATCTTCGGATACATTCATTTTCTCAAAGCAATTCCAATGATTAAGTTCACCGAACATCCATTGTCTACCAGGATTCGGCTCACTGGATGTTTTGCCACCACTGCTGATATTACCATGGGGTCATCATGAGGCACGATGATATCACCCCTGTCTGTCGGAGTGAACACAATGGGTTCTTCACCTGCCTTCTCCTTCATCACAGCATTAACTTGATATGCTTGTCTCGCGTAACTTTTGTGAGAGCAGAGAAACTTCCTGTCATCGATTCTCCCCCTGCAATAACATTTATAGCCAGGCTGGTGGGTTTATTATCCAGCCGATTGTCTCGGGGGTCAGGCCTAGCTTCTTCTTCATTTCTTGGCCTGTTTCTTCCTCTATCATTATTTTATCTATTTCGTAGACGATTATCCCTTCGATCTTGCGGAGGGTAACGAGACCTTTCACTTCTCCACAAGAAGCGATTAATTTTCCCATCTCTAGCCAGCCTCTCTATCTGATCCATCAAATCTCTGCATCTTTCATTAGGATGACCATGAGCGGCATGAAAGTCACAATAAGCATCAAACTTTCGGCCCATACTCCAATCTTCTTTTTAGGGAACTCCAACAGTCCAGTTCCTTCAATAGCGGCAAGTATAGTGGCACGAGGTTCATTTAACCTAGTATAGTTTTCATACCTGAGTCTAGGAGTCTTGTCTAATTTATTAGTCTTGAAGAACTTCTTTCAGGTACATCTCCCCCTCTTTTTCTTCCTTCCCTTGCCTATCGGGATTGTACCATCTTCATCACTTCCTCTTGAGCCACGTATTTATTTACTCTAGCAAATAGATCGGAAAGAGTCGCTGGCTGATCAAGGGACATGGATTCTTGTAGCTTCTCAGATTTCGTCCCCTGCAGCATTGCTGCCATGACTACTCCCACTGGTAGATCCTTCACCTCTAAAGTAGCATCTCGAAAATGATCTACATAGTTCTTCAGTGATTCTTTGTTCCCTTGTTTAAGGGTGAGTAAATAAGTGGAATCCTTCTTCTGCTGGCTGTTGATCATGAAGGCTCTTAGAAATTCACTTCATAATTGGTCGAAGGATGAGATAGAACCCTCGTTTAACCCATTAAACCATTTTAAAGCATGCCCCGACAGTGTAAGCAAGAAGGCTCTGTACATAATTTCATCTTCCCATCAATGGAGCAACATAAGGGACTCATAACTCTGTATATGGTCGTATGGGTCAGTTTTACAGGCATAAGTAGCTATAGAAGGCATCTTGAACTTTTTTGACAGTGGTTTATCCATAATCTTGGGAGTGAAAGGAATTCTCATTCTCTGATTGTCTTCGGGAGACACTAACTTCTTCCTTTCTAAAATCCTTTCAACAACTTTCTCAACATTTTTTGACCCTCGGGTTGAGTGTGCTCCCCTCTCTTCGGCACTAGAAGAGTCTGAGTAGTAACCATCCATTCTTCCTCTGTTCCGGGGATTACGCACATGATCCGCTCCCCGGCTAGGGATCTTCTCATCGTTCACAGTTTCCCTCCCTCTAGGAGCCTGCACTGTATCCCTTCTTTCTGCACCTCCTATTCCGTAATTCGACCTTCTATCTTTGAAATGGTCTTGGGAGTCATGACTATTCTGTCTCTGTCGCTCCCCAGATCCATGAACTTCGAAGTTATGTTCAAATTCTGTGGCAGAAGTCCTGAACTCTACGGCAAAGGTCTGCTTCCTGTATTCTGTAGTAGAGTTCTGCCTCCTTAACCCTGCGCTAGAGTGCTGCTCCTGAAACCGTGCGGCAGCGTTGAACTCTGTTAGACTTGCTGCAGGACCTTGACTCCTGACCCCTGTGGTAGTATTCATCCACCTCAAACCTGCGGCAGGGTTCACTTCTCGCATCCCCGCGGCAGGGCGCTCCCTCAAAGCTGCAGTAGGGTTGTCCTTCAGACCTGCGACAGGGTCCATCCGCAGACCTGCGACAAGGTTCACCCTCAGACCTGCGATAGGGTTCACACTTAGACCTGGGATAGTGTTGTCCTCCATACCTGTGATAGAGTTCATCCTCAGAACTGCGATAGGGTTCAACCTCAGACATGCGGTAGGGTTCACACTCAGACCTGCGGCAGTGTTGTAGTCCATACCTGCGGCAGAGTTCATCCTCAGACCTGCGACATGGTTCACCCTCAAACCTACAGTAGGGTTCATCTCTCGTATCTCCGCGATAAGGTACTCCCTCAGAGATGCGGTTGAGTTGTCCTCCAGTCCTACAGCACAGTTCTGCATCAGGCCAGCGACAGTATTCTGCTCCCATTCTCCTTGTCCCGCATTCGCCATTGCAGATGGTTGGCTTCTCTCGTAAGTCTGCCTCGGGACATTCTCCCCTACCATCTTCTACACTTCTGGAGGCAAACTAAACTATGATAGAGTATTTTTGAAGAAATCCACCATTGCCCTTAATGCTGTAGTAGTCTGCTCATTTTGACGCTTCAAAGCCTCAAATTCGTCAAGGGAAACTGTGGCAACCTTGTCTCCTTCTCCATTATGCTCTTGCCCTCTCCCAAGTCTGCTAGGAGGACTCACAGAATTCTCTTCTCCCAAATTTGCTGCTGCTGTCGAACGCGTTCTCATCATTTTAATGAAGAATCTGACTTTTTGTCATTTTCTCACAGACGACGTCAATTGTTGTTACTCTCAACAACAAGGAAATGATGCTGATGTGATCTTCTCTACTTTCTTTTCCACGTGTATTGAAGATTTAGTAAAAACAATCAAGATCAGAGAGGTGCAGGGATTTGTCCTTACGCGCGCACTTCGATGCTTAAGTCAGAAAGATGTTTAAGCAGAGTCTCAGTTAAGAAAATAGAGTTTAGGATTTTTTTGATCATACATGAGGGTATTTATAGATGTCCCTATGTGACTTCAATAAGCTCATGACTCATATTTGTGTGGGTCTCAAAATTTTATTATTTTGGGTCCTTTGTATTCTGAAACTCAGGCGTGCTATTGGATTTAGGGTAAATTACCTCTATCAAGTTTAATCTTAGAGCCAGACGGAATTAAAAATTTATATCATTTTTTTTCCATTGGTTAGAAGAGAAACATATATCCTTGGCTTCCACAGTATTCTTAAATCTTAATCATTTGAATTTCAGCTCTGCTCAGATCCAGTATTAACTTTCAATTTTTTTTTTTTATTTAACCTCTTAATACAAGTATATATGATATTATTATATTAATTGTTTTTAACTCCAACTTCATCATCAATTTTGTATTTTTATTTAACCTATCCATCGGAAATGGACAGTTGATAAATATTTCATTCTCAAAATATAAATAAAATAAGGGAATGGACCGAGACACATGAGTAAATATAATAGTAGTAAAGTCTAAACTAAAATTATATATATATATATATATATATATATATATATATATATATATATGAATGCTCGTGGCGTGACGCAAGGAGAGAAAAGAAAATTAAATAAAAATTAATCAGGGCAATTAGTAATTTGCTGAGATAATATTCTAAATAATTTAAGTAATATATAAATATTTATATTTTCTTCAATAATATATAAGAGTGTATATTTCTTGTTAAAAATCGCGTTAAATTATTTTATAAAAAACCTTCAATTTGTAATTTGTTATAATTTATTTAATTTATCATATTTTAATTACATACAATTGGGTTTCCTTTTACTTCCATGACTAGGTAGAGCAAACAAGAAAAGTGTAAGTGTACACTAAAGTATCCAAGTAATCCATGTTATCAAACTTCAGTTAATGAAATTACAGAAAATTTAATTAAAAGGTTAGATTTAATTTTGATGGATGATATGTTTTATTTTAATGAGATTAAAAATGATGATATTAAAATTAATATTATTAATTTGTAATATGTTTAAATTTAAATTTAATTATGATAATAATGATTAAATGAGTGATAAAATATTTATTATAAATATTATATAAAAATTAAAAAGATAAAAGAATTATAAATGTAATTTAATAAAAAAAATTCCTACCTTATCCGATTGTAACTCTTTTGAAAGCAAATGGGACATTAATCAAATCATCATTACTGCCGGAAAACGAAAGGCAAAGAATGCAAATAAACTAAACTTTCTTCCAATGATTTCTCTCACCTTCCCTCCTAATTTCTTCTATTTACAAGAGTCGGTAATGACATGAAACCTGAAATTTTTCTGAACTTTTTATACTTTTTCCAGCTCAAAAAAAAGTAAAAAAAAAAAAAAAAAAACCTCCATTTTGGAGGATAAAAATTTGATTCCCCACGAACAAAAACAGGCTGATCCTCAAGCAAACCCTAATTACATATATCGGCCTTCTAGGGCTTCAAACAGAATTAGAGTTGACTTCTACTGGAAATTGAGGGAAAGCATGTATTACTACTTTTTTCTTCAATTTTATGATGATGATCCTCAAACAAGTCAATATCTTGTGGTGAGACTGAAACTCTTTTGCAGGTTTTGGAGAGCCATTTGGACTGCATATAAGCAGATTTTCTCCAGGGTGGAACATGGAGACCATTCTCTTTGAGTGATCTCTTAGCAGCTGAGCAAAGTAAAGGGATGATTCTGTTAAGCTTCTCTTCATTGCCAACAAAGATCAACGGAAGATTGTTTATCATCTCTCTGTAGCTCACTGTTGGCCTTGCTAATTCAAACTGAGACCTGAATTCCATATCCACTATTAACCTTTCGGGTTTACCATTTTCCACCACCATTACATCAATATACTCATACCCACCTGGAAATTGGAAAAAATTGAAATCCAAAAATCAAAGAAAAAAAGAAACAAAAACAAATATTAAATTGTGTTCGTGAGGGATTAATGAAAGAAATTTTTTGCTTTTTCATGCAATCAGTTTAACTGTTTAAGAATGAGTGAGACCTTTGTGATGGCCAGAAGAGCAGACCCACGAAGTTTCGCAGAGAGCAGCTTCATAACCATCATTTCTCAATTTCATTACCACCACCTTCTTCAGATTGTTTGTCTGATGCCCAGCAGTTCCCATATCTTTCAAATAAATTAATATCTTTTCATGTATCTCAGCCTCTTCATCCGTGTGTTTCCCTAGAACTTCCTGTGAAAAAGATTAAGGAATCAAGAGAATTGACTAGAATAGATCAAATGAAAACAACTGTTGGATGTCTTGGACTTGAAACTGTAGAAGGAATTAACCTGCAAAATGAGTTGATGATTTGGAGAAAGAGGGTTTGAAGTTCTCAGTACTGAAATGGAAGTGGGTGTTTCTGATTCAATGAAGTCTCTCACCATTTGAACCAGCTCTTCCTCTCCTAGGCTTCCCATTTCGGTCTTTTACCAAGTCTCAAAATCGTCGACTCAACTCTCTATCCACAATAGTTTTCGGAACACTATTTTCTTTTATATTTATAGATACATATAAGAGAGAGTTATGGGAAAGCTTCACTCAAGAATTCTGATGTCTCGAAAATTGGAAAAAGTTTGTTCAATTAAATGTTGTCATTTGTCATATACATATTTCCCAGAAGCTGGCATTAATATACCATGATATGTCATCATGTGTTTACATTCTCTCACCATCTCTCTCAATTTTCCTGTTGCAGCGGAACGTTTTTTTGTCTGTTCTTCACTTCTCCCCTTTCCTCATCATCAAGTCATTCAATTGACTTGCCCCCAATACAAAGTCTCGGCTTAGAGATTAGCTTTCCTATGCCACATGCCACGCAGAAATAAAAAGATAGGCTGAAAATTTTAAAGGTCTTCAGACTTGGCCCAAATGTGTTAGAATTATTTTTGTTGACGCAAAGATAAACACGCATTGCTTTTATTTATTTATTTTTTCTCCACCTTATGAGAGCTTAGTAATAGTCAGTGTGATTCAATGGGTTGAAAGAAAACAAAATAGTAATAAAGTGAATTTATTTTCTTATTTTTATTTTAAAATTTTTTATTATATTGATGAAATAAATATATTTCATAAGGCATTGGAGTCTATGTTTGAAATGCTTTTGTTTGTGGCTATAATATTAATTGCTAGAAAACATGCCAAGAGAAGTAAAATATCATATGCAAATCAAACACTTGAGAGGCACATAATATTAGGTCAATAAATTTACATAAAATGTTCTTTGAGAGTGATAGAGAGTGTGTGTTGATAATTATAGAATAGATAGGAGAAGTTTTGCAAAGTTGTATCATTTGCTAAAAATAGAAGGAAGATTGATGGGAAATAGAAATATAAGTGTAGAAGAAATGATTTTTAGCATCATTTACATTATTGCTCACCATACAAAAAATAGGGTTCTTAAGTCTTAAGTTGCAAGATTTGAAGAAACAGTAGGCAATTCCATGCGATGCTGAAATTTGTTTTATGGTTGCATTCAATGCTATTTAAAAAACCAGAGCATATACTAGATAATTCAACGGATGAATGATGAAAATGGTATAAGGCATTTTCTTAAAATCCTTTCACTCATAATAAATAATAATCAACATTTGCAAAGTGTATTTACGTACTTACTTTTGTAATCTCTTCGGTGAATGTGGAGTCAATTGACAGACCTAAGTACAGGTCAAGGAAAAATGAAATTGCTACAAATGTTCTTGGTGTTTGGACATTGAACATGCATTTTGTTTATGTTTTACCAGGATGTGAAGGTTTTGTGGTAGATGGTAGAGTACTGAGGGATGTCATCACCAGGAGAAATAGTTTAAGGATCCCACAAGGTAATCTTACATACGTAAGTGATGTCGGATAGGTTCATAATATAGTTAATGGTTCAACCTTTATATTAATTAAGTTGGTATTGGAATAGGTTTATACTATTTGTGTGATGCTGGATACATTATAGAGAAGGATTTCTAGCACCATATAGAGGCAAAAAATACTACTTGAATGATTGGAGGAAAGGACACCAACCCACTACACCCCAAGAATACTTCAATATGAAACACTCTCAAGCAAGAAATTGCATTGAAAAATATTTTGGCATATTGAAAGCTAGAAGGGAAATTTTAAGAGAAATTACTTTACCCGGTTAAAACACAATATAGAATCATTTCTGCCTATTGTCTTCTCCATAATTTTATTAGGTTTGAGTTGTCCATTGACTCTATTGAAAGTGATATTGGCGATGTTAGTAGTAGTTAATGTCACGACCCTCTTTTATACAAATATCACTATAAATTTTTTGCTTTATTCGTTAACTTTCTCTATCGTGAACAACTTCCAACACTAAATAATTGAGCTATGATTCGGAGTTAGTTACCTCTTACCATAAACCATATCACTTAACATTTATATACAATAACTGTAAACACTTATATTTCTTACATTGAACTTTATTAATTCGTACGTGTTTACAAATATTTACATCCCCCAAATTACATTTCTAAAAGTATTGTTGTGTTGTACTTGTTTAGATACAAAATGATATTAATGTGTATACCTTTCAGTGATGGGCAGCAGCGGACACTGGGAGTCAAATCTCTGCTCGGTCTCAACCACTATGGATGCTCTGTGGAGATAGAAAGTGAAAGGGTGAGCACAACTTGCTCTGTAAGGAAATAATGCAAGCAGGTAGACAGCTACACTGTCTACGTGCTGATAATGACATGATATAAAATCATTTACATTCTGAGCATGACGTGAAATAAAACATGTCACAAGGATATGTATAGAATATATGAAAACTTATAAAATCAGGCATGATAACACATGAAAAATCATCATGTAAAAACATCTTATGCTCATCATAACAAAAACTCATCATAATTCATTTAAATCAAAAACTAATCCCACCCATCGGGAACATCTTGTGCAAAAATCACATTTCATATAAAAACACAAGCACGGGTGTCACCCCTCATTCGGGTCTACCTGGGTCCATCATTAAATTATTATATCACCGAGGCATGTAGGTTACATTTCGAAAACAAATTGGGAATAATGACCATGTATAAATCCCTTTGATCCTAGGCTACGTGGATCCCGACGTGCGGGGCATCACAACTGCAAAGAGAGGTGAGGTCAACCCTACTCGTGCAATAACTCAACCAACTAGTCATCAAGACTATACAGTACAACATACTCCATGTGACATACACGGTACAATGTACTTCGTATACCCACACGGTCTGAGGGTGTCTGCCATAGGACTTAGCCCACATGATTGTTTAGGGTGCCTACCATAGGTCTTAGCCCATATCATGGTTCGGAGGTGCCTGCCATAGGTCTTAGCTGCCCTATACCATGCTGGTAACCATCTCATGTCTCAAAATACGCGTGCGATATATCATCTCACCGTGTCACACAGTCTACATGAGGCATCAACATGATTTTTTGTAAATCATATAAAATCCTCGTACGAGCAACGCTCCAATACAACTTTCATGCATAGTAAAATCAATAAAAACTAGTGCAAGCAGGGCTATAACACTATCAACATGAGTTAAAACATCAAATTCTAGTGCGAGCTAAGCTCCAACACCATTTGTACTCACACAAATATGATAGGTGGCTCCAGTTTAAAATCCAGTATTTCAAAGATACAATTTAGCACACAACCCGTGCTATTTCATGCAACCACATAAAGCAATAGCCAACCTATCCTCATTTCATTCATATCAAAGCATTTCATCATGAAAACATCAAAGTCATGAAAATCCATACATTTTAGGATCCTTACTACCCCTTTCATAAAATTCCTACCAAGGTAAACTCATCTTCTCTTTCCTGATATCTGGAACCTTTCTAAAAAATTCTTAATGCATTATTAGATAGCTAGAGAAATTCGCGCCCTATAATTCTCCTCAAAATACGTATAGCTACCTCTAGGCACTTACAAAACCCCCTTACCTTGATTCACTTCAAGCATAGTACAGCTCCACCGCTAGAAGCTCGTCCAATCCAATTTGCTCATAATCCGGTCTCTGGAGTTGCAAACATTCATCAATCTCTTCATCATAATCGATTTATCTTATTGGACCTTATTGTATTAAGCTTGGCCCGTTTTTACATTTGACCATCATTATGCCATTCCTAGTCAATTTAGCTAGTAACTCACTTAGTTAAGTAATCAAGCACTTGACTTGCATGCTCTAACCTTAGTTCCTCCATTTATTCATGCATTTCACAATTATCATATATGCACATTTCATCAGTTTGTCCAATCCCATAATTTTCTTTCGCACCACAATCTCAAAATCAGGCATATAACATTTCTAACACCTTAATATAACCTATTCATCATAGAATTCCATCATATCCCATTTTCTCACACTAACCTATTTTTAGGTCATCGTTGATTCATCACATTCTACGTAGTTTTAACCAATGATACATACACCAATCTGCTCCTAACAACATCATAATATACATACTTAGAGTTGGTGTATCGAAAACTCACCTAGCTTGACTTTTCTCTTGTCCGAAATGGGAAGATTCTTTTGCTCCTTTAATATAACAAGCTAAATGCTAATTTCAAGCAATGTTGTTCTCCTTCTCACAATAAACAACTTTGCTCTAATAGTTTTTTTTCAAATCTTTTTGGAAGGGTATGGTATTCTAGAGAGAGAAAGCTTGATATTTTAGGTAAAACTGGAGAGATGTTTTAAGTTTTCTGAAGAATGGGGTCTGCCATCGGGGTTTTTTTTTTTATAGAATAGGGGTGATGAGATCAATCTGCTAGGGTAGAGATCGATCTTCCTTTAGTTTTAAACTATTGAAACGTTCGGGTTTGTAAGGGAGAGATCGATCTGCTCTTTGGGGAGAGATCGATCTTTGCTAAGCAGAAACAACTAGAGATTGATCTGCTCATGGGGGGAGATCGATCTGCTCTTGACAGATTCAACTGGGGATCGATCTGCTCATAGAGAGGGATCGATCTTTACTAGGCAGAAGACAATGGGGATCGATTTGTACTAGGGAGAGATCGATCTGTACTAAGGAGAGATTGATCTGCTTTTTGCAAAATCAACTTGAGATAGTTCTGCTTCGACAAGGGATCGATCTGCTTTGAATAAAAGATCTATCTGGCCTACATCTGCAGGCTTCATGCTGTAAATTTTCCAGAATTTTCAAAGGGAAACTTGTATTTGATTACTTCACTAGTCATTTTGCAATCCATTCACACTTAGAGCATGGAAAGGTTCATTTCTTATGATTCTCATGTTATGGAACTTATGTGTGCTGCTTGGAATCGTAAAAGAGTACTCGAAATTCGCAAGTCTTACATTATCAATTCATGTCTTAAATCCTTATCCTCAGTCCGAATGCTTTAAGTTCCATTTGTTTAGTTTGTGGTCACTTCAACCCTTATTTAACTTTTACATGTATCCATGATACTCATTTATCCCATTTGAAATTTCATTCAAGCCAAAAGCTCTTCTTATGATTCAATTTACATATAGAAATATGTTACATCACATAAATCATAAGGTATACATCACCAAAAGTGGGTTTTACATAATCTCCCCCACTAGAGAAATTTGGTCTCCCAAATTGGAACTAATCAGTCGGTGAACAATTCGAGGTACTTCCTTCGCATCAAACTCTTCAACTTCCATGTAGCTTCTTCTACAGTGTGGTGCTGCCAAAAGACTTTCACCAAGGGAATCGTCTTCGATCTCAACACCTTCTCCTTCCTATCCTATATTCGAACTGGCTTCTCAACATACGACATGTTTTCGTTAAGCTCCAACGGCTCATATCTAATCACATGCGTTGGGTCTGAGTGGTATTTCCGTAACATAGAAACTTGGAAGATGCTATGAACGCTTACTAGCTCAGGTGGCGAGCTAGCCTGTAAGCCTTATCTCCCACCCTATCATGTATTTCAAAGGGTCTAATGTAACGAGGACTTAACTTTCCTTTCTTTTCGAACCTCATTATACCCTTGTAAGGAGAAACTCGTAAAAATACCGATTCACCCACTGTAAACTCCAATGGTCTCCGTCTCCTGTCAGCATAACTCTTTTGTTTGCTTTGAGTTATCCGTAACCTCTCACAAATCAATTAGACATCCTCAGAGGCTTGTCTTACTAGATCGAGAGCAAATTTCTATCAGTCACCAATCTCTTCCCATCTAATAGGGGAACGACATCTACGACCATACAAAACCTCATACAGTGCCATCCTGATACTCTAATGATAACTATTTTTATAGGCGAATTCTGCGAGTGGTAAATGGTCATCCCAGTAGCCTCCAAAGTCCAATGCACATGCTCTCAACATGTCCTCTAGGGTCTGTATAGTCCTCTCCGACTGACCATCTGTCTGAGGATGGAACGCTGTGCTAAAGCTCAATTGGGTCGCATCGCTTCTTGAAAATGTTCTCAAAAATGGGAAGTGAAGCGGGCATCCCGATCAGAAACAACGCTCACTGGAACACCATGCAACCTCACTATCTCGCATACATATAATTTTGCCAAAGTACTCAGAGTATCGGTGGCTCTTATAGCTAGGAAGTGTGCCGACTTTGTCAATCTGTCCACTATCACCCAAATCACATTGTGATTCTTACGGGTCCTGGGTAAACCCATCATGAAGTCCATAGTGACATGTTCCCATTTCCAAGTCGGTATAGGTAGAGGTTGCAATAGCCCTGTAGGCTTCTGATGCTCTACCTTCACCTGCTGACAGACGAGACACTTTGCCACATACTCAACTACATTTCTTTTTCATTCCTGACCACCAGTACACTCTCCGGAGGTTTTGATACATCTTGTTACTTCTCGGATGCAGTGTATACTTCGATGAGTGAGCCTCTGATAAAATCAATCTCCTGATCTCTGGATCATCGGGAACACATATTCTATTTCTGAACCTCAACAATCTATCTGAACTCAACTCAAAATCAGTCTCTGTACCCCTCTGTATCTGCCCAATAATATCACTGCACTGCTAATCAATCTGCTGAGCCTGTCGGATACGATCTACCACATCCGATTTCAACCGTAGGCTAGATACCATAAAACCACTATCAGTATCAAGTGGGGTTACATACAAACTGAGGCTCACGAACTGTTCCAACAGCTCGTGTTCCTTGATCATCATATACAATACCAACCCGAGATGCTTCCTACTCAGTGCATCAGCTACTATATTCGCCTTACCTGGGTGGTATAGGATTTCAAAATCGTAATCCTTTAGGAGCTCGAGCCATCTTCTCTGTCTTATGTTCAGCTCTTTCTATGAGAACAAATACTTAAGGCTCTTATGATCCGTAAATATTTGAAACTTCTCACCATATAGATAGTGGCGTCATATCTTCAATGCAAACACTACGGCCGCTAACTCTAAATCGTGAGCCGGATAGTTCCTCTCGTGATCCTTTAATTTTTTGGATTCATAGGCAACTGCCTTCCAATCTTGCATAAGTAAATCACCCAGTCCTTGGCGTGATGCATCTGTATACACAAAGAAATCTCCTAAGCTGGTAGGAATGGTGAGAATTGGAGTTGTGGTCAATTAACGCTTAAGCTCCTGAAAACTCCTCTCACATGCCTCATCCCACACAAACTCAACATTTTTTCGTGTGAGACGTGTCAACGGAGCAGCTGGTTGGAGAAACCATCTACGAATCTCCGATAATAACCTGCTAATCCTAGAAAACGTCTAATCTTAGTAACTGTCCTGGGATGTTCCCATTATACAACTGCCTCATCTTGGATGGATCTACTAACACCCTATCCCTCGTGACAACATGGCCCGAAAATGAGATATGCTCCAACCAAAAGTTACACTTGCTGAGTTTGGCATATAACTCCTTCTCTCGGAGGGTTTGCAGAACTATCCTCAAATACTGCTCATGATCTTCCCTGGACTTGGAATAAACCAATATATCGTCGATAAACACAATTACAAACTGGTCTAGGTATGGCTTAAACACATCATTCATCAAAGCCATAAACACTACGGGGACATTCGTCAATTCGAATGACATGACTAAGAACTCTTAGTGGCCATAACAGGTACAAAATGCTATCTTGGGTACATCCCCACTCCGTATCCTCAATTGATGGTACCCAGACCGCAGATCTATTTTAGAAAAGACCTGGGCTCCCCAGAGCTGATCCAACAGATCATCAATGTGTGGAAGGGGATACTTGTTCTTAATGGTAGCCTTGTTTAACAACCGATTATCTATGCACAGTCGGAGGCTCTCATCCTTCTTCCTCATAAACAAAATCGGAGCTCTCCAGGGTGAGATGCTCGGTCTAATAAACCCCTTCTCTAGCAACTTCTGCAACTGGTTCTTCAGTTCCTCCAACTCAATCGGAGTCATCCTATACTGTGGTTGAGATATCGATTCAGTACTAGGTACCAACTCTATAAAAACTCCATCTCTCGGTCGGGTGGTAATCCTGGTAGATCATCCGAAAAGACATCAGGAAACTCTGCCACCACTGGAATATCTCTCAAGTCCGAACGGACCTTATCTGTGTCAACCACGCATGCAATGAACCCTTCATATTATTATTTCCACCGTTAGTAACATAATTCATCATTATAATAAAGACTCATCAATCTCAGCATAGAAATTTATCCATTACGCTTACAACAACTACTGCTTTCATTACTTTTCAAGGGAACTTTACAGTATATTTTTCGGGGAAACTTATGGTAACACTACCTACCCTTGGAAACGTTACCGTCTTAGAAAAATAATCTAAAATAACACGATTTACAGCCAACCAATCCATTCCTAAAATTACATCAAAGTCGCTCATATTTAATAGAATAAGATCGGCTGCCATATCTTTTCCCCTTATCTTTAGCCTATAATCCCTATACACATATTCAGTCAACTGCTGTCATTCATGGGCGTCGAAATCAATAACATTTTACTTAATGATGTAGGCTCAACATACTTTGACAACTTACATGCAAATGAAGACGATATGAAAGAATGCGTGGCACTAGGATCAAATAGTACAAATGCTTCTAAGTAAAAAATTAGGATGGTACCTTTAATCACATCCGCTGATGTGTCTGCGATGTCCTGGTCCAGTACATGTACTCGCCCTCTGCCAACAACCTGCTTCCCCTTCTCCACGGCTGTGGCTCTCCTCTTCAGAGTAGAAGTCTTGACAAGAGCTCTCTCTGACTCCTTGCCATTTTGTGGAACAGTCTCAATCATCTCGGGATAATCCCGTACAATATGCCCTGACTTCCCACAACGGTAGCACACTACTGTAGAAATCAGGCAAGGCCTGTTTCCATGATACCTGCCACATCTCCTACATTTCTCGGTAATTGGCCATGCCCCTCCAATAACTACACCTCTCAGTGGTGCTAAAGCTGGATATACCGGAGGCTTTACCGTCCTCTCCTGTACCTCTTCAATCTGAGGTCTCTTATCAAACAATCTCTAACCTCCTCTCCTGATCACTCTATCAACCCCAGACCTCTTATGGTCTCTGTCTCTACCTCTACTAATTTTCCCAAACTCAGAGGCATTCCGCTCAATGTCCTGCTTACATAACTGCGCCCTGTGCACAGCCTCTTCATATGTCGGGATATCAAATGGAACCAATCTAGATTTGATGACTGGTCTCAATCCATCAATGAACTTCCTAACCTTCCTCGACTCACTGCTCATCGTATCTAGGTCGTACCTTTCCAGGGATATAAACCTTGTCTCATACTCGTCTACAGATCTGTTCACCTGAGTCAGTCCAATAAACTCCATCTGTAACGTTCTCTGAGCAGTGTCCGGAACATACTGTCTTTGAAAGGCCTCCAAAAATACCTCCCAAGTGATCTCAAT
Source organism: Firmiana major (assembly GCA_033439115.1). Taxonomy (NCBI): domain Eukaryota; kingdom Viridiplantae; phylum Streptophyta; class Magnoliopsida; order Malvales; family Malvaceae; genus Firmiana; species Firmiana major. The sequence goes on from CM065909.1 coordinate 7,920,373, forward strand.
GTGTCGGGCTCTCAAAATTGGTCTGGTGGACTTCTACCAATGCTCTGCCGCTCCCTTCAGCATGAACGCGGCAAAATCTACCATCTCTGTAGTTATACACTCAAAGAACCCGTACAACTTCTCGATTTCACTCACCCAGTCCTCAACAACTACTGGGTCCTTCACCCAACTGAATGATGACGATCTAAATTTCTAAAATTGTCGTAATCTTTCCAAATCACATCCATAACCCTAAGCTCTGCTACTCTATTGTGGAGCAACAGGTGATACTGTATCCTGAATTGGTGAGGGTGTATCTATCGCCTGTGGCATCTGTGCTAGCTATGTAGGTGTATAAGGAGCAACTGTCGGTCCAGCATCAACAGCTTGGGTAGCTGTGCCCTGTCTCTCCCCAGTTCCCTACATAGACTGAGTGACTAGCTCCATAATAGTCTCCAGACTCCACTCTAACCTAGCGAAGCGTGCCTTAATATCCTCTGGCCTCTCAGTAGGCTCCTACGGGATCTGACCAATCTGTGGCTCTGCACGGCTTTCAGGCATCCCTCTACGGCCTCTAACACGTGCCCTCGCCCCTCTACCACTGCGTGTGACAGGCATAATGCCTAAATTTCTACATCCATATTTATTCATTAATCTAACTCATCTAATATACACATTTATATCTAAACAAAGTACAACAATATGGGCAATAATATCGGGATGTAAATTCTTTTATTACTAAATCCAACTCATATTAGGTCAATCCGGCTCTGATACCACCTCTGTCACGACCCTCTTTCATACAAAAATCACTATAAATTTTTCATTTTATTCGTTAACTTTCCCTATCGTGAATAGTTTCCAACACTAAATAGTTGAGCTATGATTCAGAGTTAGTTACCTCTTACCAGAAACCTTATCACTTAACATTTATATACAATAACTGTAAACACTTATGTTTCTTACATTGAACTTTATTAATTCGTACGTGTCTACAAATATTTACATCCCCCAAATTACATTTCCAAAAGTATTCCTATGCTGTACTTGTTTAGATACAAAATAATATTAATGTGTATACCTCTCAGCGATGGGTAGCAGCGGACACTGGGAGTGCAAGTCTCTGCTTGCTCTCAACCACTATGGATGCTCTTTGGAGATAGAAAGTGAAAGGGTGAGCACAACTTGCTCAATAAGGAAATAATGCAAGCAGGTAGACAACTACACTATCTACGTGCTGATAATGACATGATATAAAATCATTTACATTTGGAGCATGAGGTGAAATAAAACATGTCACATGGATATGTATAGAATATATGAAAACTCATAAAATCAGGCATGATAACATATGGAAAATCATCATGTAAAAACATCTCCTGCTCATCATAACAAAAACTCATCATAATTCATTTAAATAAAAAACTAATCCCACCCATCGGGAACATCTTGTGCAAAAACTACATTTCTTATAAACGTACAAGCACGGGTGTCACCCCTCTTTCGGGTTTACCTGGGTCCATCATTAAATTATTATATCACATGATGTATGTAGGTTACATTTCAGAAATAAATTGGGAATAATGACCATGTATAAATCCCTGTGATCTTAGGCTACGCGGATCTTGGCGTGCGGGGTATCACAACTGCAAAGAGAGATGAGGTCAACCCTATTCGTGCAATAATTCAACTAACTAGTCATTAAGAGTACACGGTACAATGTACTCCATGTGACATACATGGTACAACGTACTCCGTAGACCCACACGGTTTGAGGGTGCCTATCATAGGTCTTAGCCTACATTATTGTTAGGGGTGTCTGCCATAGGACTTAGCCCACATGATTGTTTATGGTACCTACCATAGGTCTTAGCCCATATCATGGTTCAGGGGTGCCTGGCATAGGTCATAGCCGCCCTATACCATGCCGGTAACCATCTCATGTCTCAAAATACACGTGTGATATATCATCTCATCGTGACACAGTCTACAGGAGGCATCAACACGATTTTTTATAAATCATATAAAATCCTCGTACAAGCAATGCTCCAGTATGACTTTTATGCATAGTAAAATTAATAAAAATTAGTGCAAGCAGGGCTACAGCACTATCAGCATGAGTTAAAACATCGAATTCTAGTGCGAGCTAAGCTTCAACACCATTTGTACTCACACAAATATGATAGGTGGCTCCAGTTTAAAATCAAGTATTTTCAAATATACAACTTAGCACACAACCCGTGCTATTTCATGCAACCACATAAAGTAATAGCCAACCTATCCATATTTCATTCATATCAAAGCATTTCATCATGAAAACATCAAAGTCATGAAAATCCATACATTTTAGGATCCTTACTACCCCTTTCATAAAATTCCTACCAAGGTAAACTCATCTTCTCTTTCCTGATTTTTGGAACCTTTCTCAAAAATGCTTAATACATTATTAGATAGCTAGAGAAATTCGCGCCTTATAAATCCCCTCAAAATACGTATAGCTACCTCTAGGCACTTACAAAACCCCCTTACCTCGATTCACTTCGAGCGTAGTACAGCTCCACCACTGGAAGCTCGTCCAATCCAATTTGCTCCTAATCCAGTTTCTGGAGCTACAATCATTCATTAATCTCTTCATCGTAATCGATATATCTTATTGGACCTTATTGTATTAAGCTTGGCCCATTTTCACAATTGGCCATCATTATGCCATTCCTAGTCAATTTAGCTAGTAACTCACTTAGTTATGTAATCAAGCACTTGACTTGCATGCTATAACCTTAGTTCCTCCATTTATTCATGCATTTCACAATTATCATATATGCACATTTCATCACTTTGTCCAATCCTATAATTTGCTTTCACACCATAATCTCAAAATCATGCATATAACATTTCTAACACCTTGATATAACATACTCATCATAGAATTCCACCATATCCCATTTTCTCACACTAACCTATTTTTAGGTCATCGTTGATTCATCACATTCTAGGTAGTTTCAACTAATGATACATACACCAATCTACTCCTAACAACATCTTAATATACATACTTAGAGTTGGTGTATCGAAAACTCACCTAGCTTAACTTTTCTCTTGTCCGAAATTGGAAGATTCTTTTGCTCCTTCAATACAACAAGTTAAATGTTGATTTCAAGCTATGTTGTTCTCCTCCTCATAATGAACAACTTTACTCTAATAGTTTTTTTTTAAATCTTTTTGGAAGGGTATGGTATTCTAGAGAGAGAAAGCTTGATATTTTTGGTAAAAATGGAGAGATATTTTAAGTTTTTTGAAGAATGGGGTTCTGCCATCGGGTTTTTTTTCTTACAGAATAGGGGTGATGAGATGAATTTTCTAGGGTAGAGATCGATCTTCCTTTGGTTTTAAACTATTGAAATGTTCTGGTTTGTAAGGGAGAGATCGATCTGCTCTTTGGGGAGAGATCGATCTTTGCTCAGTAGAAACAACTGAAAATCGATATGCTCATGGGGAGAGATCGATATGCTCATAGGGAGAGATTGATCTTTGCTAGGTAGAAGCCAATGGGGATCGATTTGCACTAGGGAGAGATCGATATGCTCTTAATAAAATCAACTTGAGATAGTTTTGCATGGACATGGGATCGATCTGCTTTGAATAGGAGATCGATCTGGCCTTCATCTATAGGCTTCCTGCTGTAAATTTTTCAATATTTTCAAAGGGAAACTTGTATTTAATTGCTTCACTAGTCATTTTATAATCCATTCATACTTAGAGCATGGAAATGTTCATTTCTTTTGATTCTCATGTTATGGAACTTGTGTGTGCTGCTTGGAATCATAAAAGAGTACTCGAAATTCGCAGGTCTTACATTATCAATTCATGTCTTAAATCCTTATCCTCAGTCCGAATGCTTTAAGTTCTGTTCGTTTAATTTATGGTCACTTCAACCCTTATTTAACCTTTACATGTATCTATTATACTCATTTATCCCATTTGAAATTTCATTCAAGCAAAAAGCTTTTCTTATGATTCAATTTACATATAGAAATGTGTTACATCACATAAATCATAAGGTATACATCACTAAAAGTGGGTCTTACAGTTAACCTGAGAGGGATGATGAAGAAGGGTTGATCAAGCACTGTGAGCCAATTGATGCTTGGATTGAGTGGAGATACAAGGACATGTTCAACAATTGGATGACATCGCATACTTAAGTACAAGTGTTATGTCATGTTATGTTTTTTTGTGTATGATTTCAGTTGTTGACTGTAGAGACAACTATTATGTTGTGTTCTGCAAAATATAGTTTCATTTGTTTTCTATGAGACAATAATTGAATGTGTTTGAATAATTTGATGTAATTGCTACATTTTGATGTATTTGAATAATTTATTGTAGAGGTTTTTCATATATTTGATGTATTTGAATTGTTTTTGGGTGGTATAAAATGTTAATTTTGTTATATTATGCCTTTTTATCCTTAATTGCTTACATTATTAGAACTTGAAAATGTCACCACTGAATGTGGATGTGTGAAATCAAAAGCAAAAAAAAAAGAAACAAATAGCCAAAAGAGTTTCTCATAGTGTATATGGTAATCACCATCGGTCAAAGAAAGATGATAATGAACTTGTTAATTGCCTACATGTATTGGCAGAGGATCTTAAGTGGAAGGGAGATAATGAGACTTTCAGTGTAGGATACTTAAGCCAACTGGAGAAGACATTGGAGGACAGGCTTTCGACATCTAAACTAAAGGCAAATCCACATATTGAATCAAGAGTGAAGTTACTCAAGAGACAGTATAATGCCATTTGTGAAATGATTAGAATTGGTATTTGATTTGGGTGGAATGATACTGAGAAATGTTTGACTGCGCCTAAAGATGTCTTCTATGGATGGGTTAAGGTAAGTAATATACAAATTCTTTTATATTCATAATTTGTTTATATATTTTGCATTTTCTAACAATGGTTGCATTTTTTGTTAGACACATCCATATGCAAAAAGATTTAAACACAAAGCATTTCCTCATGTTTATGACTTTGTCATCATATTTGGAAAAGACAAAGCTGTCGAAGTAGAAGTTGAAACTGCTATGGATGCAGTTAATAAGATGATGGTGATAAGGATATGTTTTAGGATGCTCAAGAAATGGATTCTGATGGGATTCGGGATGGAAGGGAAGATGTTAGAGATGAAGTCAATGCTTCAACATGTCATACATATGTTGAGACAAGCACATGAGCGAGATCCAACAAGAAGAGGTGTAAGGGGTTTGATGGCCTAAATGAGTTGATCGAGTAGATTAGCCACTATCAGAGTGCATTTCAAGGGGCTATTGAGGAGATCAAAGGCATAGCCTCATTCTTCAAGAAAGAAGCTAGGGAGAGTGATATGAGGATGTTACTCTTCAATGAGATCATGCAACTTGAAGGATTCTCTTGGGATGAAGTGCTAAACGCTAGAGCATACATAAGCAAAAACACGCACATGTAGATTTCATCTTTACTATGCCCAAAGAACATAAGAGGGATTAAATGATTAATCAATTGCATGAATGTACTTCATATCGACCATCCTTTGACTTCTCGTTGATCGGAGATGTGTAGTTTTTGACTTCATGTTACAATGACAAGATGTTACTTTTGTTTATGGATGCTTTTGTTTTTTTGTGTAGTATGATGGATGATGAATGATGATGGATGTTATCACGGATTAATGTTTATTATGGATGTTATGACTCATGGACTGAGAAATCTTTTTGTTGTCTTTTACATGTCCTGAGATAAGTATTATCCTTGCACTTTGTTGATGTACTTTATTGACTATTAAATTTTATAGAATAAAGTAAATAATATTACTACCTGTTGAATTGTTTATAAAAACAAAATACATTTTGATATTTATCTATCGAATATGGGATTAAAAAAAGGCAAATACTGTAATTTGGCATTGTTCATATGCAATTTAGCTTTGGTTATCGAATAATTCAAGTTTACAAAATGATCATTATCAATAGCAAATTAATTTAGTAATGTTTTCTTAAATCAATTTAATCGACATATCAAATATAATAGACATATTAAATATTTTAACTTTGTAAATAAAGAATTTACATTTTACAAATGAATTGGCTTAAATAAATAATAAAATCAACATTACTTACGTATTAAATATCCTATAAATAAAAGGACTAAACAAATAAATATGTTAAAATATTAAATAAATTAATTAAATTATTAAATGAATAATCTTAAATAAATAAATAAATATTTAAATATAACTTCTATCAAAGTCTTATTCTCTTTAAATCAACTAATAATACAAAGGGCATTATAATAAAATGTGTTATTTAATAATCTTAAATTCTTCCAACCGATCATAGAAATTAAACATTCCATATATTGCAACTAAATATATGAATTTTATATTCTTTGAAATTCATCAAATAAAATATTTTGGGGTAAAATGATTCTCAAAGACAATCCCTCTCAACTTATTTCTCTTCTAAGTTCAATTCAGAATCAGTACTGCCGCACTACCACCTTCTGCGTCCGTTGCTGGTTCAACACCAGCTGCTTTGAATCACTTTACTTTCTTTCTTGAGGTTTAACTTTCTTGAAATTACCATGTCGCTTTCTTTCATGAGAATTTTCTTAGATTATGATTGGAATATATCATCTTATTCACTCTTTCTGATTCTAGTTTGTTAATTCTTTGGACCAATAGAATTCGCCGTAAAAGCCTATAGCGAGCTCTTACCAGTAGTCTTCAACTGCTCCAGCTGAGCTACTCTGTGCCTTGATCACTTTTCCTTTTAGTGTTTTGGTAGATTTGACAGTATGAACAAATGTTTTTCTTGCGCTTATAGAGTATTGAGATTAATTTTGTTGTGTCTTTCTATCGGCCAAAAAATAATAAAAAATAAAATAAAAGAGAGTAAAAACAAATGATGAGTGTTCAGGGTATCCACTGTTGAAACTCGAAAGGCAATTTTTATAATGGTAGAACTAAACTTTTCTTAGATTTTACAGCAAGCAAGACGTTAAACGACGAAGCAAGTGGAGTAAACGTGAATTTTATACTTGCTATACTCTGATGGCTGAATCAGTTAATAGGTTCTAATCTATTTGGATGTAGTATTACTTTCCTGGCCCAAAGAAAAAAGGTAAGGAACTTTTATAATTGATTTCTGAAGCTAAGATTTTATAAAACAAATAATTGTAATTATTTGAGAAATTACTTGGATGAGGTAATTGCGTTCTACAACAATTTTGAATGCTCCAAGTTTAAATGGTCGTTTGATATTTTAGGTGTCATTTCAGAAGTGTGTTGATGCAATTGGTGCTTCTTCATTACTCATTTCACTTCAAGATGGTTTCTCTCAGTATTTGTTTTTCATCCCCTATAATGTTGACTCAGTTCTATTTTGTAACATCATCTGAGTTGTTTTGTTGGCCTTATTAACAGTCATATGTCTGGCTATTTTGCATTAGCTTAGGGTTTAAACTTAATAAAGTTGGACTAGGAAATAGTTTGCAAATGGCTTATATATGTAGAAGGCAATAACTTAGTCTTTTTTTAGGTAAAATTTACTTAGGTTTTAAAAAATTGATTTTGGAATTTTTACTTTTTACATAGAATATATAATGTTTAATATTACATGGAATACGATTTTTCTAGTTGTTTCAAAGTTGTGTTCCAATGCACGGAATGATTGTTTGGCTAATTATATCTTTACCATTTAGACTGTTTTGATCCTAGTTAGCCACCTCCATATCTACATTGAATAACGACCTAATGGTACTTCCCTGCCGGTGAGAATCTTGCTGACGGTATTTATATTAAAGATCTGTGTTAGGTTTTGCTTTAATCCTTGTATTAGCTTGTTTTACTTTGGGACAAAAAGGAGGTGAAAGCCTTGATAGAGGTTAAAAGGAATACTAGGATGTTGGCCATGGTTTTTAAAAGTGAGAGGGAGCTTGAGTGCCCATAAAGGGTAGGAGATGGAGATTGTGAGCTCAAGCTATTGCTTCAAGACAAGAATGGAGAGGTAAGCCCCCCTTGCCTATATCGTTATTTAATTGTTAACATTTAAAACTTTTTCTTAATTTAATTACCATTAAGAAATGCAAAAATATATAAGATTAAAGGCAATGAACCATTACTTTTATGCTAGAGATGTTGATATAGATGCTATATATTATAGGTTGAGAAGCTAAAAGATTTAATTACCATTAATGTTGGTTTTATATTTTCTAGTTTTTTTTTTTGGTTGGCATGGTTAGTGCTTGGTGGGCTTATTTTTGTGAAAGGAATTGTTCTTGTTGTTTAAGGTATGTTTAGAAATTAATACTATTGTTTTTTTTGTTATTATTATTTGAGGTTGTGTTGTGGAGGATGATTTCATTTTGGTCTAAATTTGGCTTAACATTGTAACTTGATTTTGGGAAAAATGAGATTTGTTAACTCTGAAATACTTAAGATTTAGATATAACTCTTTATAAACTGAAGAAGTATGTAATTTTAATTAATACCATGATTCACACTTAAGGTTTAATGAAAAATGAAACATATGAAATCATGCTATATATTTGAAGAATGGACAATAACTAAAATATGCCTTTGATTCAAATGATTGATTTGTTCATGCATGTTTGATGTTTTAATCTAAGAGTTTTTCTTTCTTGAATGCCAATATAGTATGCTTATTGTCCAAAGTATCGATACACTTCTAATGGGTATATTGATACCCTATCATTACCATGAAACGAAAGCTTTATGCTCTATGCTAGTATCGATACACTAGGGTATAGTATCGATACAAGTTTGTTTTAATGTGTAGGAAATTCTAATGAACTATCGATACGCAAAAGAAATGTATCAATACCTCAAGTCTGGCTGCACCTAACTGTCGAAAATCTGTGTCTACCCATGAAAAGAAATTCAAATATACTTCACTAATAACCATGAACTCAGGAGGGACTATAAAAGGATAAAGCAAAGAAGTTCATAACAAAGAGTTATAATTCCGTATCATTTTGTTATACTCATATCAAGTTTCAAGTGAAAAAAAAAGACAAAGTTTCATAGTACAAATCTTTAATCTTAATTGTAATTCCTTCCTAGAACTAACCTTGTATTCATCCTATCTTGTAGAGGTCTTAATAATACATATTGTAAACCTATCCAATCATTTTAAGGGGAGTGAACCCTTGAAAGCTATAAATTGTAAAGGAAGATCGGGTAGTGCTGAGGTTTTCTCCTTAAACTAAGCCTATAGGACATTCCTCTGTTAAGGCCACCGTCTCGTAATCTTCCAATCTTCTTTTCCTAGAGAGGATGTCCTTCATAAACTTCACATAGCTTGGCATTTGCTCTAAGGCATCTGCGAATGGAATGTTGATGTGAAGTTTCTTAAAAACCTCAAGGAATTTTCTAAATTGTTGGTCCAGTTTTTTATTTTGAAATCTCTGAGGAAAAGGGACTGGTGGTCTAACAGGAGGAGATGTAGTGGAAACTTTTGTAGCATCAGAGAATAAAGAAGGTTGTGACAAAGAAACAGGTAAAGGTGAAGAATTGCCTGGCTTTGTTTCCTTTGCAGCTTGATCTTTTGATTCTTGCTCCTTCTGAGCTGCTTCACTAGAACCTATGGGTTTTTCAACTATGGGCTGGTCAGGTCTGGACTTAATAGGGGGAGTTACTAGCTCTCTGCCACTCCTAAGGGTGATGGCTTTCACATGTTCCTTCCCTTCCATTTGCCTAATAGGATTGGCTTCAGTGTTACTAGGAAGGGTACCTTGAGGACGTTGACTAAGAGCGTTTGCTATTTGTCCTACCTGAGCCTCTAGGTTCTTAATTGAAGCTGCTTGATTTTGCAAGATTGTTGTGAACATTTCCTCAAGCGAGGGTTTCTTATCAGCTGCTGGTAAGTGCTGGGGTTGTGGGGGTGGTTGATGGACGTGGGATGGATGGGAATGGTTAGGTGGATGATGTGGATACTGTGGTGGTGGGTGGTGAGGAAATTGATGCTGTGGTGGTATCTGAACCGGTGGAGCTTGAAAACTTGGGGGTCCTACTAGTCTAGAATTAGAAGCTTGCCCTTGGTTTTGGCTCCAAGAAAAGTTAGGATGGTTCCTCCACCCTGGATTATAGGTGTTTGAAAAAGGGTTGTTCTGTTGCTTAGGGGCAACGTACTGAACCGATTCTAAGTTAAATGGACACCTATCTACAGCATGGGTACCACTACACAGATCACAAGAGAGAAATGGACTTTGAACAGAAAACACAGAGTTAGGATTGTTGGAAGGATTAGATTGGGTACTGAGCGACTCCACCTTCTTTGTAAGATTGGCGATTTGAGAGGTCAAGGTGGAAAGAGTGTCGAGCTCATATATACCTGCAGATTTCTTTGGCAATTGCCTTTCCGAGGACCATTGATAGTTGTTAGCTGCCATCTTATCTAGCAGCTCATAAGCCTCCTCCTCTGTTTTGCACATCAAGGCTCCTCCTGAAGCAGCGTCCACTATGGTCCTATTTTAGCTTGTAAGTCCATTGTAGAAGGTCTGGACTTGCAGCCATAGAGGTAGGCCGTGGTGAGGGCACTTCCTAAGAAGCTCCTTATATCGTTCCCATGCCTCGTAAAGGGATTCAGAGTCGTACTGGGCAAAGGAGGATATATCGCTATGGAGTTTGGCCATTTTAGAGGGAGGAAAAAATTTAGCTAGAAATTGGTGGGCTAACTCGTCCCATTTAGAAATGGATCCTGGAGGCAGGGAGGTCAACCAATGTCTCGCCCTATCCCTAAGTGAGAAGGGGAATAATCTAAGCCTAAGCGCATCATCAGATAATCCATTATGTTTGAACGTGTTGCACAAGTCCAGGAATTACCCAAGGTGAGCATATGGGTCATCGTGTGGAAGCCCACTGAACTGTAAAGAAGTCTGAATCATCTGGAGGATTACGGGCTTAATTTCAAAGTTATTTGTAGGGATAGCTGGTGGCCTAATGCCGGAATAATATCCTCCAATCGTTGGCATTGCATAATCTCCAATAGTTCTAATTTCCCTATTTTCTATCATTGTGTTTTGCAGCAGAGCTATAAATTTCCTAGAGTCATTTCGAATTTTTCTAAGAGTACGTTCAATTTCAAAATCTAGAGGAAAGCAATCAAAACTCTTGGCTCTATGCATGCAAACATCAGAAAGTCCTTAAATTTTTTTTTTGAATTTTTAAATTTTTTATATATATATTTTTAAAATTTTTTAATTAACTAATCTAGATTAAACTTCTAAATATTAACAACCTAAATATTTACAAGCTAGAATTACACCTAAGCATAATTTCACCGATATTAATTAACGACTAATTAAAACTTCCCCGGCAACGGCGCCAAAAACTTGACACGCCCAAAAGGTATATATCTGCAAGTGCACGGGTCGTACAAGTAATAATGGGATTTGAGTCCCGAGTTATCGTCTCACAGAGAAGTTGATCAGCCTAATTAACTATCGGTTAATCTTACCCTAAGTATATTCTAGCAAATTATAAAATTTAAGTTGGTGATCTACTAAGGCTAATTAAAAGTACTGAAAATAATAAAACTATAAGATAAACTAAATAAAACCGAGCAAAATTACTTACAGTGCTCCACGCAATTAAAATCAAAAGCCTACAAAAGAAATTAAAACAGTTAAAACTAATTAACGCAAATAAAATGCAAATATGAAAATAACAAAGCAAGATTAATTAAACTAAAATTAACAATCCTAAAATGCAATAATACTACTTAATCAAAATGCAATTTAAACTAACTTAAGATTTAATGAAATAAATTTACCCCTAATTTAATTCTAAATGAACTCTTAATTAACTATCAACCTAATTAAAACTAAGTTCTAAACCATTAAACAAGAATACTAATCATGCAATTTAATCAAAGACTCTAAACTAAGCTAATAAATTAAATTGAAAATAAACTAAACTAACAATGCATGAAAATGGATTAAAGCTATAATGCAAATGTGCCAAACATGGCCTTAAGTAAATTTAAACCATTCCCTCCAAACACTGTTCATGTTCTTCACCAAAACATTTCCCAGCATTCTCGGTTCCCAGCTGCTGTCTGCTTACTGCTACAAGTATCCTCTGCACTCAGCTCTCGGTTTTGCATATGGCCTGTTGCTCCAGGTGCATATAGGTGCTGCTAACTCCTTGTCCAGCTCTGCTATAGGTCTGTCTGCTGGTTCTGCCTCAGGTCTCGGGTGCGTCCAGGTGCTGCTTCAGGTCTCGGGTTGCAGTGTTGTTCTGCGCTGTACATACTTCTTCCTATGCGTTGTTTGCTGCCGTTACTGATGAACCAGAAAACAATACTGCACCAACCTTCATTCTCGAGCTATTTCTCATACAGCTCTCCCTATCCAGACAAACATGCTGCAGCAGATTTTAGAGCCAAAAATAATTTAACAACCTGTTAATCAATAAATATGAAATGAAATCAAACAAACCGAGACAAGTTTAAATGTCGACAGAGGAGAAACTTACTGAAATGCCATGATCATTTATCCTAAACCTTACTTTTAAGTGAGATTTAAATGAATTAAAACAGAAAAACATAAATGATGAACGGTGAACTGCTTAAAGAACAGGGCAGAACAGAGGGATGAATACTGGCTTTCGGTTTTGGCTATGACGCCTGGGTGCTGTCCCAACTAGTTGCTGCCTCTTCTGATATTCATCGAGATCACTGCTACCATGAAAATTAAATAGAGGCTGGAGAAGGTTTTAACACAAAAGCCTAATCCCAGTGGTCTCGGTTTCTTTCAGTAGCCACAGTTTTAGTCATTTCTCCACCAAACCGATATTGTTCCACCCTTCTAGTATTACCAATCGATGCACAGAATTATCCCAACATATTAGATCGGCAATAATGAATCAAACATCATGATCGACATTGATGATTAAAGATTTATAAATACTTTAGACTATAACCGAAAGGGGATTAAAACATATAGCAAAAACAAGATGATGACGATTGAAGCAAACTGAAATGATAAACAAATATTTCTAAGCAATGATACTGATGAACTAAAGAGAAAAATTTTTCATAATAAAAATAAGTTGAATAAAATAGTAGCTAGGGAGAAAAGAAACTGGAAGCTAGAAAAAATACTGTGCGGCCGAATCATCCAAAACAAGGAAAAAAAACTTTTTAAGTTAACCTAAAAAATAAAACTATTCTACCCTTTACAATTGTCATCATTTTCTATTTATATACACATTTAGGGGTACAATTGTAATTTTTTCATCCTAGATAAGTTGGCATTATTTGGCCACTTGTCTTCACACCATTGGCTCCTTGAAAAATAATATTTCCATGTCATCTGTCTTTTTGTCCAATTAGATGTGCTAGGCTCGTGTTGTCCGCATGGTCTAATCTCGATTTTAGCTCAATTTCGGTTCATTTTCTACCGAAATATTCAAAATTCATCCAGATTTAATTTATCTGCAAACATGAGACTTTTAATTAAATAAAGGGGATAATTAACAAAATAAATCGGGAATTTAAATAATTAATTAGGAAATTAAGCACAAATAATTCTAAAAATATAGAATTATCAATCTCCTATTTTGGTATGTGAAATTTTTTATGTTTGGGGTATAGATTTTATTAGACCTTTTTCTTCATCTTTTGGTAATAATTATATTCTCTTAGCTATGGATTATATTTTCAAGTGGATGGAAACTAAGGCCACATGGAGTAATGATTCTAAAATTATTGTAGATTTTGCTAAGTTTAATAATTTTACTAGCTATGGAACACAAAGAGCTTTGATTAGTGATAGAGGTTCTCACTTTTCCAACAAAGTGATGGAAGCTCGATTCCCTCTCCCGGCTCCTCTTTGATTTAAGGCAAGATGAAGCACGTGATGGCAAGGAAAGGATCGAGGGGGGGGGGGGGAGGGAGGGGGCGAGAGGCGATGCCGACGCACCAGGGGGGAGAAGCAATGGTCGCTGGTGAAGCTCGGAGAGGGAGATTAGCGAGGGTGAGGGCCGAAAAGGGAGAGAGGAAATTCGATGACACTAGCGCTGATCGATCCAACTCGAGGCCAAATGAAGACTCCCCAGGCGCAGTTGAGTCAAATGATGGCATAAAGGAGCCGGAAACTGGCTAAAAACGTCGGGAACTACAAAGGGAAGGTTGACTCGGTATGGGCCAGTTCAACGAAATGAAGGTGAGCTAGATCGAACTGGACCAGACTGGTTTAGCCAAAAAAAAGAAAAAAAAGAAAGAAAAAGAAAAAGAGGAAAAATGGGGAGAAAAATCTGGTGATGCAATCGGGCCAAGGGTAAGCCGGTAAGTGGTCAAAATTGACCGATTTAATTTTTGAAAAATTTATTTTAAATTATAATTGATAGAAATTGACCCAATTTAATTATACAAACGTATAGCACGACAATTGGTGACAAACGAGAGTTTGGGTCAGCCTTGATTTACATGCTATATGTAAGACTTGATTTTTATCGTATTTCCTTATGATTCACACATTGTATGGATATTGTTATATGTTAATGGAATCATAAGACGGATGATTTTGATCATATAAATATGAATAGAATAGTTGAACGTACGTAAAATTCGAAAACGGACAGTTAAGGAATTTCAAATTAAATTTATGAGATTTGAATTGTCCGAACAGAGATATGAATTTTAAATGAAAAATTATAGTGGGTCCAAGAAGGAAAGTCGACCTAAATTGGTCCCGAACATGTAGAAGGGTAAAACGGTCAAAAGATCAAGATCCGGTATAAATTCGATAAGAAAATTTCATTAAAAATATGGAATTGAGAAATCTTGATCAATAACAAGGAAATTATTAAATTTCGAGTCCAATTGATCAAGATATGAATTTATTGGAATTAATCAAAATTTTTACATCGAAAAATTATCCCGAAAATATTGAAAAAATATACCGGAAGGACGAAATAAGACTGATAAATTCATTTATGGATTAAATGAATTTAATAGGATTTTTTGGAGATATTTTGAGATTTTTATAATATTTTAATGATTAAAATAATAATAAAATAAATTATAAAGAATAATAAAAAATGACAAGAAACTGGAAATCGTGAAACGCGATTTTTGAAAGAAAATGAAGTAGGCGAATAGCGAGGAAGACCGAGAGCACCGACGAGCATCCGGCGACCCAGCGGCCAGGCGAATGGCCGAAAAAGGAAGAGGACGATCGCGCGACCCCCTGATACCGATGAACGCCCCACCAACGCCGGAGAACGCCGGATAGAGAGGGACTGTGCTGCAGGGGAGAAGGGGGATTCGCCGGCTATGGCACCGTTTCGACTCACCCCGAGGCCAATCGAGTGTCCTCCTGCCCAAGACGCGCTGAACATCATTGGAATCGAGCAGGGAACAGGCCAAAAATGTCGTGAACGGCGACGGGGAAGCCTAAACTGGTACGGACCGGTTCAGTCAGAAGAGAACCAGGCTGAACCGACCGGTCTGAACCGGACCGAACCGGTTCAGCCAAGAAAGAGAGGAAAAAGGGAGAAAAAGAAAGAAAAAGAGGAAAAGGAAAAAAAAAAGAAAGATTTTTGGGGATACACCGGACTTCGGGTAAGTCGGTAAGAGGTCAAAAGTGACCGATTTGATTTTCGAAAAATTTATTTAAATTATATTTGATCGAAAAATAACTCAAAATTAAATATAAAATTGTGAAGTTCGACGATAAATCGCATACGTGAGCCCGATCGAACTCCGATTTATGCACCATCGCATAGTTTTGGGTAAGTAAAGCTTATTTACGACAATTGTATGATTTATTGCGCAATTGAAATTTATTTTGCGGATTTTAGATTTTTTTCGTAATAAAATATATTAAATTTGAATTTTTGAATAAATAGTTGTGAATTATATACGGGCTATCCAATGAGTTTGGAACGAAGCCCGATGAGTATTGGTAAGCCAAATGAGCCCAATAGACCTGAAGAAGAGATTTAATAAGTGAAAACGGGCTGAAAATGGGTCGAAGCCCATTAAGATGCAATTAGACCCAATAAAGTAAAACGGGCCCAGTGTTTTAGATTCGATCAATAAGACTGAAATATTGATAAGTATATTAGAACTAACCCAATACGTGGTTATATGCAGCTCCGTAGACTTGGTTTGGAGTGAATTGGACTGAGAGACCTGGTACGGTCGAGACAGGATAAGCTTGCGCGTAATTCCAGGTAGGGAAATTTTACAGACTGCTAGAGGTAACTTTACACAATTTCGACCTCATTTACATTCCCTAAAATTGTCTGAAGGGTCTAGATTTAAAATAAGAAATTTGGGTGCCTGGATGGGTAAATGACCAAAATACCCCTGTGAAGGGTAAAATTTCAAAAATTAGGAAAAGTTTGGAGGAGCAAGAGCAAGAGGTTCCTGCTTGTTTTTGAGGTGTTTTAACATGTGCATGAGTAGGCTGGCTAACTTTTAAATAAAAATGCACAGCATTGCATATTTTCAACAAAGTGATTTCTTTTGAAAATTGTTTTGAGATAACAGAACCACCTACGTGATTTTATGAAAATGGGACGTGCTAGAGCTCAGCTTGCACGAGTTTTGATTTGTGTGATGCATGCATTAGTGCTGGAGCAAGGGCTTGCACTAGAGTTTTACATGCATAGGTGCTGGAGTCTAACTCGCACCAGATTTTCATATGATTTTCGTGACAGGGTGCTGAAGTCTAACTCGCACCAGATTTTCACTTGATTTTTATGACACAGTGCTAGAGCCTAGCTCGTACTAGTTTTACATGATTTTGACAGAGTGTTGGAGCTTAGCTCGCACTAGATTTTATGAGATTTTATGAAATGCGTGTTGGAGCTTTGCTCGCACAAGATTTTCTTTGATTTTATGAGAGTGCTGGAGCATCGCTCGCACTGATTTTATGGGACATGCAATGAGCCGTGTTTGGAGCGTCGGGTAGACTGTGTGTCACGCGGATTAAATATGCTCACACGTGCATTTTGAGACAGGCATGATTGCGGATATGAGATATGGGTCAACGGAGTACGTTGTATCGTGCAAGTAGCATGGAGTACGTTGTACCGTGCTGCGATTGATTATGTGGCATCTTCGGATGCGAGTGGCATCTTCGGATGCGAGTGGCATCTTTGGATGCGAGTTATCGGACAAAACCGATGGGATGGACTGACCTACCTCCCGGGGCAGTTCCCAATAGTGGTGAGACCCCGCACACAGGATCCGTGTAGCAGAGGGATCACAAGGACATATGGCCATAGTCCTGGGTATTTGACTGAGATATATATATATATATATATATATATATTTATATATAGTGCCAAGTCTCGCATGTTGTTACTTGATGTTTTGAAAATCATGTTTTGTGAACTTTTGTGTGAGTCTGGATCACCGAGGGAGGGGTTGAGTCCTGACTGAGATGTGATTTTGATAAGAATGAAACTGGGTTTTAAACTGAAACTTGCATGAAGTTATTTTTCATGCTATTTAAATCCATGCGTGATGTAAACTGGTTTTACATGACATTCATTTGTGTGGTATATGGGTATGCTCGCAAGTTATTATTGCTTTGAAAAGCATCTGATTTCATGATTTTGTGTGAGTCAGGAACACCCGGGGGAGGGGTGGAGTCCTGGCTGTGTTGTGAAATTTTAACAAGAATGAAATGATTTAAATGGATTTGCATGTTTAGTTTTCCATGCTCTTTGAAATCCATATGTGAACTTATTTTACATGACATCATGAATTGTAGCATCTATTTTGAAATGTGTGGAGAAAGGGTGGTTTATGCATGGCACCACGTTCATGTAGGTTGTCTGGTTACTTGTTCGTAGGATTGCCAAACTGAGCTTGATGTGCTCACCCCTTTCATTTTCCTACACAAATTTCTTTCAGTAGACTTTGAGGCAATTGAGTATTGCATTCCTGATATCCGCTGCTACCCATCACTTGAGGTATATACACTTGTACATATTGTATCTAAATAATGATAGCACAGTAACATGTTTGTAAGTAACTTTCGGGGATGTATAGACACTGTAAACACTTGTAAATGAATGAGAGAGGATTAGTGAAAAACTCATGTGTTTACCTTTCCTTTAATAAGGAATTAAGTTATATGGTGAATGAATGGTAGGACTGGCATTGACGGACAACCTAATTGTTAGTGGAGTATGGTCACGATCAGAGGACAGATAAGTGTGAAAGAAAAACGAAACATTTACTCTGATTTTTGGGTCGTGACACTCTAACAGAATCTCGGGTAAGTAAATCTCATTTACGACAATTTGCAAAGTTATGCACGTTAGAAATTCAGCGCATAAGTTATAGATTTATTTCCGAATAAAATGAATTATGTTTTGGAATTGGAAATAAATTGTCGTAAATAATTGTATGAGCTGTCCAAAGAGCCTAAACCGAGGCCCAATAAGTGGTAATGGGCCCAATAGGCCTTGATGAAGGGAATATTAAGTAGAAAATGGGCTTAAGACTGATTAAGCTCTATTAAGGTGTAATCAGGCCCAATAAGACTAAACGGGCCCAATGCTATAAATTAAGCCTAGTAAAAGTGAAATACGAGTAAAATGTACTGTATTTAACTCGATAAATGATTATCTGTAGCTCCAGAGAACATACTAGGAGCTAAACAGATCAGGTGATCGGTAGCGATGAAAAAGACAGAGTGATCAGAATGATTTTGAGGTAAGGAAATTTTGTGAGTAGCTAGAGGTAGCTATATGTATTTCAGGTAGATTTTTGAGTATTTAAATTATATATGGATTTTTGAATATGAAAAAATTTTGGTAGGGACCTAACATGGAAAAATTATGATTTTACCCCTACTAAGGGTAAAAAGTCGAAGTTTAAGAAAAGTCCTAAAAAGCATGAAAAACATATTTTTGAATGTTTTTATTGATGTTTAGCAGAAGAATAGATAGAGTGGCCAATGATTTTGTGAAATACACAAAATAGCCCAATTATGGTGCTGATTTAAATGTTTTGAAACATCCCTTTTAAAGGAGCCATCTATCGAGTTATATGAAAACAAATCATGCTGGAGCACAGCTCGCACTTGATTTTATATGTTTTCTACATAAAAAGTGTTGGAGTGATTACTCACACTTGATTTCCCATGACAATGCATAATATGGTACTGGAGCATTGCTCGTACTAAATTTTATGTGATTTATGCATGATAGAGCGTTGGAGCATTGCTCATACTCAGTTTTACATGGTTTATGCATCACATAGTACTGGAGCATTGCTCGTACTTGATTTTAATGAGTTTTGTGCATAACATAGTATTGGAGCGATTGCTTGTACTTGTTTTGAGATGTGAATTATGCATGACCTGGTGCTGGAGTGTTACTTGCATAAGCGGTTGATTTTGTGATATACTTAAGATAGTGTTTAAGTGGGATGCTGACTGTGTGTCGCACTCAAGACGCACATTGTAGTTTTATTGTGGTATACATGACATGATTTAAAATCGTGTTGATTGCCTCGTGTAGACTGAGTATCACACGGATAAGATGCTCGTACGTGGATTTTGAGACATGGGTTGGTTATCGGCATGTTATAGGGCGGCAAAGACCTATGGCAGGCACCCCCGAACCATGATGTGGGCTAAGTCCTATGGTAGGCACCCTAGACATAGGGTGGATAAGACCTATGGTTGGCACCCCCAGACCGTGATGTAGGATAAGACCTATGGCAAGCACCCCAGACCATATGGGTCCACAGAGTTGTGATACCTCGTACGCTAGGTACCGTGTAGCCTGGGATCACAATATAGGATATGGCCATAGTCCAGGTTATTATTGCATTTAGCCATCGAGTCTCACATGATTATATCACATGTTTTTATGATTTCGGGTAGACCTGAGGGATGGGTCAAAACTTGATTGACATGTTTTAATAGTTGAATGCCATATTTTACATGTTTGAATTTAAATGGCATGATTTACCTTAAAGGCATTATGAGTTTACAATGATGCAGCATTTTGCATGAAATGCCTGTATTTACAAACTCCGTATGATTTCAGTACACGTGATTAAATATGTACGTATTATATCAGTTTTCCAATTCATGCTTTTAATGTGAAATTAAGGAAATAGTATTTTAAGACATGGCATTATGTTTTGTAGATAGTGTAATTATCTACTTGATTGCATAATTGCCTTATTGAACGTGTAGTTGCTCACCCTTTCATTTTTTCCCCTCTACAGAGTACTTTTAGTAGAAAGAGACCGGCAGTGGTCTTGCATTCCCATTATCCACTGTTTCCTATCGAGAGATGTAAATGCACACTACTGTACTTGGATATGATATCAGAGATGTAAAGTTATGTAAATACATTTATGAATGTATTTAGTTAAAGTTAAGGAATAGTAAATCCTGACATATAAATGTGATATGAAAATGGAATGGTAAATAGTGTAAAGGGACTAACACCAAATCATAGCCCAACTGTTGGTAGGATGGTCACAAGGAAAAGAAGGTAAGAATTAAATAATAAATGAAAACTGAAAAATTTGTAGTGGTTTTTAGTGAAAAGTGGGTCGTGATAGAGGTGGTATCAGAGCTAAGTTGGCCTGATATGAGTTAGTGTTAGTGGTTAACGAAGTTTACATCCCCATGTACTGTGCATTGTTTAGATACAATTGTGTATTTCGATATGGAATTGCAGCTAAGAATTTGGTTTCGAATGTAAGAATATAGTCATTATAACTGATAGCCGTTATGGTAGAGGGGCGAGTACACGTACTCGAGGCCATAGAGGTAGGCTTGAGAGTCGTACTAAGTCATGACATGAGACTCAAGATGAAATTGAGGTGGAGGCTGATATTGAGCATGCCCCGCAGGGTCCCACAGTGAGATTAGATGATATTAAGATACACTTCACGAGGTTGGAGCGGAGTGTGAAGAATATTTTGGAGTTGTTTACTCAGTTTATGCAGGGAGCTGAGGGCTGACAAGGCCCAACTGCATAGCCTGCACAGATGCCTCAGACGATAGAGACTCCAACACCCTACCGGTTTAGGATTCGTCTTCGCCTGTAGCTCTACAGTAGAGTGGTAATGATTTGGAATATGACTATGAGCTAGATAGGTTAAGGCAGTTTTAAAAGTTCAGACCACCGGTAATTAGCGAGGTAAAGAACCCAGTAGCTGTTGAGGACTAGATGAATGAGATAGCAAAGTTGTACGGGTTCTATTGGTGTATGTCGACCGAGAAAGTGACTTTTGATATGCTTATGTTGGAGGGCAAGGTGGAGTATGGGTGGGAGTCAAAATTTACAGATAGAGTTCATTACTCTGACCCAGAGGAACAGATCGATGGACGAGGATGAATCTCAGTTTATACCCCTAGGCAGGTGTGACCCCGACACTATGGACAGTGAGAGTCGGAAGGTCCGTAAGTTCATGGAAGGGCTCAGACCGTCTATCAGAGTCCGATTGGCCCCGTTAGATATCATTACCTACGATGAAGCTGTGCGTAGATCACATGGTGTGAATAAAGTTATGAGTTGCACGCCTTTGGGTTTGGGAAAGGTAATAAGGGCTGAAATAGACATAGAAAGAGAATAGTGGATGACAAAGGTGTCAGAGCGGGGAAGAGGCCGTCTGGTAAGAAATTTAGAGTTGATAAGTATGGGGTAAGATGATTGGTAAGCCCCAGTGTATCTAGTTCCAGCGCCTACGATGGGGTATTGTGATTGGAGGACCCTGACTTGCTACTGAGCAGTGTAGGATGATGGTAGATACCACAGAAGTAGGCACTGCATCTTATCGACTAAAACATGAGTTTAGAGAGGTAAGACAGGCCATCTATTCAATGATTGCCCAGAGCAGGGTGAGATTGCCCCATGGAAGGACAAAAAGCCAAAGATAGCCCCTGTTGATACCTCTACACCGAAAAAGAAGGCCACAACCGAAGTGAATGAGGAAATAGGCTGTTGATCGATGGTGAGTGTATGCCTTGGATCAGGACTCTACTGATGCTTCATCTGATATGGTGGAAAGTACCACCCTAATTGTGAATATTAAAGCAATTGTTTTAACTGATTCTGGTGCCACGCATTTATTCAAATCGCCTTCGTTAGCATATAAGTTAGTGAAAGAGGTGAAGCCTATACCTTCAGGCAAAATGCTGATAGTTAACACCTCAATGAAGGAGAGTCAGCTAACTGAATATGTATGTAGAGATTTGTGAGTTGAAAGTGGGGGAAAAGGATACGTCAGCTGATCTTATTCAATTGAATGCAAATGATTATGATGTAATAACGAGGAATGGACTGGTCCGCTACAAACTATGCGGTTGATATTGCTATTCTAAGATAGTGATGTTTCCACTCTTGAAAAGTGTACCATAAGTTTTGACAAGAAATGAAAGGTGTAATGGTTGTAATTAGAGGAGTGAATGATTGTACAAACGAAATGAGTAATGATGTGAAGGTTTTATCGCTTATATGGTTAGTATGGATAAGGCACATCCGAAGTTGATAGATATCCTAATGGTCAAAGAGTTTTTCATATCTTCTTGAATAATCTACCAGGGTTGCCACCAGACAAAAAAATGAAATTTTGTATTGATTTGGTACCTGGTACTAAGTCGATATCCAAACCACTGTTTTAAATGGCGCTAGTGAAATTGGAAGAACTAAAGAAGCAATTACAGGAGTTATTGGATAAGGAATTCATCAAATCGAGTGTCTCACCACGAGGAGCACCGATCCTATTTATGAACAACAAAGATGAAGTCTCCAACAAGGAATTTATTATTGGTTGTCAAATGAGGTTACCATCAAGAATGAGTGTTCCCCTCCACTATTGATGATCTATTGGATCGGCTTTGGAGAGCGCAAATCTTTTTAAGGTCTATCTGAAGTCTGGGTATCATCCGTTGAGGATTTGGGATGTGGATGTACCCAAGATAAATTTTCATACTCGTTAGAGCATTGACAAATGAGGTATTTAAACCATAGCTGGACCGATTTGTTATCATTTGCATTGATGATATTTTGGTGTATTCGAAGTCCAGGGAAGATCATGAGCAGCAATTGAAAACTTTTTTATAGACGATGTGTTGAAGGTTCCTCGAAATGGGCTACTCCGTTGACATGTTTCATTCGAAAAAAATGGTTGTATTTGAGTGGGATGATAAACGTGAAAGGAGTTTTGGTGTGTTGAAACATAAACTGACCACCACACTTATTCTCACCATACCTAACAGCTCATGAGGTTTATCAGTGTATATGGATGCCTGAAAACAAAGGTTGGGCTGTGTATGGATGCAAAATGGGAAGATAGTCACTCATGGATCCAGATAGTTAAAGGACCATGAGAGGAACTATCTGACCCATGATTTAGAGTTGGTAGCCGTAGTGGTTGCACTGAGGGTATGACGCCACTACTTATACGGTGAGAAATTTCAGGTATGCACTGATCATAAAAGCCTCATTATCTGTTTTCACAAAAAGAGTTGAATATGAGATACCAAAGAGGGTTAGAGCTTTTGAAGGATTAAGATTGTGAGATATTGTACCCCCAGGAAAGGTGAATGTAGTGATTGATACCTTGAGTAGAAAAAGCCTCGGGATGGTATTACATATGATGGTCAGGGAATGTGAGCTGTTAGAGCAGTTTGTAAGCCTCGGTATTGATGTGATCCCTTCTGATGCTGATAGTGATTATGTGACAGCTAGCCTGAGATCAGAACCGGATTTGGCTGACAGGCTTAACGTGATGATCTACAAGGTGTCGATAGTGTGAATCAGATCCAGATGGGTACAGTGACAGAGTTCACAGTGAGTGATAATGGCTTACTGAGGTTCAGAAGCAAAATAAGTGCTCTCCAAGTAAAGATTGAGTGACCAACTCCAAGTTCATCTTAATGCTCCGCTCAATCCTCACGAAGCATGCCTCAGTACTCTCGGGTCTCTCATCTGGACCTTGTGGAGCATGCTCAACCTCAGCCTCCACCTCAATACCTTCCTGAGTTTCGTGTGTTTCTGGCTCAGTACTACCTCCAGGCCTACCTCTACGGACTCTAGCTTGCGCTCTCGCCCCTTTACCGCGATTGGTATTAGGCATTATGTCAAGATCCTACATTCACATCAATTTCTTAGTTAACCCATCAACACACACACAATTTGTATCTAAACAAGCACAGTAACATGGGGATGTAATTCTCTGATTATTAAGTATTTAAGACATTGACACACGTCAGACTAACTCAGCTCTGATACCAACTTCTATCACGACCCTCAACTTACCAAAAATCCACACGAATGTTTTGCTTCTCATACATTATTTATTATTCGTTCTTACCTCATTTCGATCGTGAACAGCTACACTCTCAACAGTTGGGCGTGTGTCAATGTCTATCTCATCCAACCATAACAATTTAATTTTCATTATAATTTAGAAGTAAACACTTGTATAAATAAATCATAGTTGTTGTTTACATGTGTTTACATTGCTTTACATCCCTAATGATTACATTCAAAATGCTACTGTGCTATGGAAAGTTTAGATACAAAATTCTACAAGTGTGTATACCTTTTTGTGATGGAATGCAGCGGATACCAAAAAGGAACCTCCAGTCACTTTCAGTCTATACTCAATGCTCTGTAGTGAGGGGGAAAATAAGGGGGTGAGTAAACAACACGCTGAGTAAGGCAATCATGCGAACATGTAGATTCTGCATTATCTACGTGATCGTGATGCCATGCTCAAAACCATACAGTTTTTCATTCACATCTCAAAAGCATTAGTTCATGCTTGTGTTAATGGCATGTAAAGCAAATCATGTTATTTAATTCAGTGCACAAATCAAATTCAAAGCATGGAAAACCATCATGCATATTTAATTCATAAGGCATGGAAAATCATCATGCATCAATGCACTTTAAAGCCATTATCATGCTTTCTCATCTTAATAAAATCAACGTTTGTTAGGACTCGGCCCCTCCCTCGGACTGTCCTGACCCACAAAACATTTCAAAACATGGATTCATTCATAAATAAGAGACATGTGAGATAGGAAATATAACAGAGAAATGATCCCAAGCTACACTGATCAAGTGTGCAAGGTATCACCTCTATCTGCTTCTACACGGGAGGTGGGTCACGTCCAACTCGTCGGTCCATAGCAGAAACTAACATCGTCCGAAGATGGTATATCACGATCTCAACACGGTACAACGTACTCCATGGACCCATATCAACACATCATATCACGCCACATCTCAAAAGGGACATGCGAGCCTATTTAATCGGTGTAACACCCAGTCTACCCGAAGCTCTTATGTAATACCCGTAAATTCTCACGTATTTGTTTTATGAAGATATAATGTACATGTACTTCTGTTACAAGTGTATAAGTGATAAAATGATGTAAGGATTTTGGAAATTTAATGAAACATCCATGATTTTAAGTTATGTGCACAAGTTTCATGAACTATGAACTATGTGGAATGAATGCCATTGTGTGTAAAGTGTGCACGGAATATAAATTGAGGTATGCAGCAAATTTGGATGAGTGTATAGGTAAAAATCTGGAGAAAACTACAGCAAAATCTGGAAAACATGAATGACAGGTCGATCTCATATGATGAGAGATCGATCTGGAAGAGCAAAAAATGCTCTTATTCGAGCGATGAAACAGGGCAGATCGATCTCCAATGCGAACAGATTGATCTGCTAAACATTCTGTAATGAGAAGATCGATTTCCTTAGCTCTCGGATTGGAGCAGATCAATCTCCTCCCTAGCCAAATCGATCTCCTTAACTCTCAGCCCTCGACAGATCGATCTCAAGCCCTCGACAGATTGATCTCATTAAGGTTCTATAAAAAGCATATCGATCTCCAAGAAAAAAATTTCTTGTAAACAGATCGATCTCATCATGGAAGAAGATCGATCTGGTAGTAGTTGTGTTTGGTAAAAAGGACTACCAAACCATGCAGAGATCGATCTCTACAAGGACCAGATCAATCTTAAGTCTTTGCATCTATAATAAGGGTATGGGATTTGGATTGAAAATCAGATTTCCCTCCCACCAAACCCGCTCCTGCTATTTTCTCTCAAAGATCCAAGCTTTCTCACTCTAGAAATCACTACATTCCAGCCAGAATCTGAAGAAGCTCAAGAAGGGAAAGTTGTTCCTTGAAGCAAGGAGAATAATATACCCAAAAAATCACACATTAGTGTGACCAAGAGAAGGAGTTTTGGCTACCACAAGTTTGGCTAAGTAAAAGGGTAAGCTCTTCAACCTTTAAGATTTAAATATGGATTTTCAGGCATTTAATGGGTTGAATGGTATGTGAAATATTACTAAGAATGATGATTGTAGTGATGAGTGAGTAATATTAAGAGGAGTTTATGAAGGGAGATCCATGGGAATGTGATGGAGAACTTGAGAGAAGGTATAATGAGATTAGTGGGGAAAAAATGAAGTATGATAAGAAGCTTGGGAAGCATAAGTAGCTAAATAAGTGAAATGTATATGTCCAAGAGAAAGAAAAGAAAATAACTTAATGATTTACACGTGTAGATTGAAATACGTGGAACACGATTAACCCGGATTGTGGACGGAGCAAACAAGGCGAAGGAAATACGAACACGATTCGAGGTAGGGGACTGTCAGTTAGCGATATAGATATTCATATGTATTTATACTGTGATTTTGGTAGTATGGCACTAGAAATATTATGCTTAGCTATTGAACCATATGTGAATGGAAATGTATTATGGTATATATATTGTGAAATGGGATGTGGGAAAGAAAACAGCCTGACATGCATGTTTTAATGCTTTTACATCTGTACGATGTTTTTGATGTTTTCTCAACCATGTATTGATTTTGAGATTAAGAAATGATAGTGGATAGGTTGGCTAGTTTTACATGTTTAGCATGGGACGCCATGCTACGTAAATAAACATGTTTTGAGTTTTTAAGAGAGAAAATAATCGCCCTATCAGATTTGAGTTGTGAATCGGTGTTGGAGCTCTAGCTCACACCTGTTTTAATGATTTTAACTATGCCGGAGTCTCACTCACATACGTTTGCATGTTTTTGTTAAACCGTGTTGGAGCGTGACTCGCACGTGGTTTTATAATGATAATGTGCTAGAGTGTTAGCTCGCACATGTCTCTATGTTTTGATATGCCGTGCTAGAGTTCATCTCGTACGATGAATTTGAGAAAGGTGCTGGAGTATTGCTCGCACCAGTTTTTACTGAGTTGAGACAATACAGTGCTGGAAGCTGTTGTTCGCATTAAGAAATACTACGCTGGAGCCTTGCGATTACTGTGTATCACGCTGATTGCTCGCCTAATGTATGAGACATGGTTTAGGATGAGGAGTCCATTGGAGTTGGTAGATGGACTAGGTCCACGGTCGTACGTTAAATTGTGTAGTTGTCCATTGGTATACTATGTACCGTGCTGGGTGCAAGTAAGTACGAGTATCTCGTAGATGACACATGGCGTACCTTGTACCATGAGTATATGTGATATGATGAGGGAGATGATGTTGATTGAGATGAGCCGAAGGGTAGGATTGACCCATCCCCCTTCAGGCGAAGTGATGCCCTGTGCACACCTGATCAATGAGGCCTGAGATCATTGACTATGGCCATATGTCGTGGATATTAGATTACCGAGAATTTCGTACCTGTCTCAGAGATAAGAGAAATTGAGAAACTCAGAAAAGAAAGAGAATTGATGAAATGATTTGAGAAAAGCAAAGAGATAATGTGATTTGATAAATCTCTTGATTTGAATGCTTGTACTATGATAATACTGTTTTATTACATGTTTTTACATGGAAGTATTGCATATGGTTTTTCATGAAAATGCCAATAAGAAATAAATGTTTAAATGCATTCTCTAGTAATATTTCCATTTATAACAAAACATGGTTTTGTTTATACATGCATGGGATATGTAGACAGTACAATATCTACCTGTTAGAATCATTTTCCTTACTGAGCTGTGGTTTGCTCATCCCACTACTTTTTCCCCTCCAGATACTGAGAAGTAGGACAATGCGGTGGTCTCCAGATCTCTTTTGTATTGGATAGCTCCCACCAGTTGCAAAGGTATAAGAATTGTATACACAAGAGCATTTTGTATCTGTTATAATGTATCGCACAGTTATGAATTTCAAATGTAAATAGTTTTATGGGGATGTTATGTAAAGATATTATATTATACAATTGATTTTGTATATCTACATACACACACAACTGGGAGTGTGAATTAAAGTTTTAATATTTTTCGTTATAAATGTATGGAATTTAGTAATTACATTGACTCACAGCCCAATCGTAGTAGTATATGTATGGATGAAGGGCACCCGGAGTCGGGGCGTGACAGATTTGGTATCAAAGCCTAGTTGGTCTGATGTGAGTCGATGTTTAGGACTAAGAAACATACATCCCCAAGTACTGTACGATATTTAGATACAAATGTGTATACGGAGCTGATAGTAAATTAAAAGTTTGTTATAAATGCAGAAAGTTATCAGGCTTGTGAGATATGCCTGAGAGACACCGCAAGAGGGGAGAGAGCTCGAGAGCTCAAGGGCGGAATGACAGGACTGAGAGGCACAGTAGATTGTCCTCTAGTCATGAGCCCTAGGAACAGATAGAGGCTTCCGATCCTCGAATAGCCAAATTAGAGGAAGACATGCGCACGATGATGACCATGATGGGTCAGATTATGGCTAGGTTTGAAGGTACACCTGGTACAGCGAGAAAGGCTGCACCGAATCCCCCAGCAGCTGCACTTGAACTTGAGGATGTTGTACCTGCATAACCTGAGTCGGTTAGGCCACGAGATCTCCATATTCGACCAGTATCTCCTCCAGTAGCCCCACTGCAATATGATGATGATGATTTGGGGTATAGATATGACTGTGATATGGAGAGGTTGAGACATTTCATGGACTTTAAGCCTCTTTCTTTTAGCGGGGTAAAGGATCCAGCACTAGTTGAGGACTGGATAAGCCAGATGGAGAAATTGTTCAACTTTTGTAGATGCTTGACTATAGAGAGAGTAACGCTTGCAGCCTTTGTACTGAGAGGCGAAACAAAGCATTGGTGGAAGTCCACCAGGTCTATGTTGAGAGCTCAGGGTATAGCTATCATGTGGGATATGTTTTTGAGTGCTTTCAGAGAGTAATACATCCCAGATACCGCTCGATGTAGGTTACAAATGGAATTTTTGAATCTGACTCAAGGGAATCAAACAGTTGATGAGTTTGAGTCACGATTCATCTCATTAGGTTGATATCATCTGGATTCTATCAGGAGTGAAGCTATTAGGGTCCGCATATTTGTGGATGGATTGAGGCCTTCGATTCGAGCTAAGTTGGCCTCGTTTGATGTTGCTACATACAGAGAGGCTGTGCGACAGGCCTAATTGTGTGAGCAAGACTATAACCTGTAAATTTCAGAGTTTAGTTGGGGTATGGACAAGGGTCCGAGGAAATTGGAAGATGACAAAAGTGCCAGATTTGGACAAAAAACTATGAGTAAGCGTCAGAGAGAGGCAGATGAGTCACAGAAGAAGGCTGCTAGACTTTTTATGCCTCGACTCAGACACCAACTAGAGGTATAGTGATTGGTGGACCTCGACCGACTACTGGTTAGTGCAGAGTATGCGATCGATATCATGGTGGTAGGCCCTGTCATCTTCAGGGTACACAATGCTTTAGATGTGGTAGGTTTGGGCACTATGTAAGAGATTGCCCAGAAGCAGTTGAGGTAGTCCCACAGAGGGGTAAAGAGCCAGAGAAAGCTCCTGCAGCCACACCTCCTGCAAGGAAGAAAGCTACAACTGAAGAAAAAGTGAAGCAAGTTATGGGTCAAGGCAGGGTGTATGCGATAGACCAGGCATCAGCAGATACCTCTTCTGAGGTGATAAAAGGTGCTATGCATTCTTTCATATCACCTACATGTGCATAAAGGTTAACTGATTTTGTAGAACCCGTATACTTAAATGGGACTTTATCGATAAGTACTCCAATGAGAGTTAGTCAATTAGCTGAACAAGTGTATAAAGATTGTAAGGTGAGGGTAGGAGATAAGTGTGCGACAGCCAACTTGATCTTGTTGAATATGTATGACATTGATGTAATCTTGGGAATGGATTGGTTAGCTACCAATCATGCTGTCTTAGACTGCCACACTAAGTCTATTACATTTTCTCTACTCGAAGAATGTGTTGTAAGATTTTATAAGAAGTAATGAAATCTTGAATTTTATGGCAAATAAGGTACATTAGTATAAAATGACATGAATGTTGTTTGGAAGGTTTTATTGCTTATGTGGTTGATTTGAATAAGCCACATCCGGATATGGATGACATTCCAATGGTCAGAGAATTCCCTGATGTCTTTTCAGACGACCTACCGGGATTTCCACCGGATAGGGAAATGGAGTTTGGTATAGATTTGACACCTAGAACAGAGCCGATATCCAAGTCACCATATAGGATGGCTCCAGTTAAGCTAGAGGAATTAAGGAAACAGTTGCAAGATATGCTAGATAAGGGGTTTATAAGACTGAGTGTCTCACCATGGGGAGCTCCCGTATTGTTTGTGAAGAAGAGAGATGGGAGCCTTAGGTTCTGTATTAACTATCGGATGTTGAATAAGGCTACCATCAAGAATAAGTACCCCTTGCTGCCCATAGATGACTTGTTGGACCAGCTACGGGAAGCGTAAATCTTTTCCAAGATAGACTTGAGGTCTGGGTATCATCAATTGAAGATTCGAAAGGAGGATGTACCTAAGGCAACTTTTCACATCCACTATGGTCATTACGAATTCCTGGTGATGCCTTTCGGGTTGACGACTGCACCAGCAACTTTTATGGCTCTAATGAATGAGGTATTCAAGCTATACCTGGATCAGTTCGTGATCATTTTCATTGCTGATATATTGGTGTATTCGAGGTCTAGGGAAGATCACGAGCAGCAATTAAGGATTGTATTACAAACCCTTCGAGAGAGAAAGTTGTATGCCAAACTTGGTAAATATGACTTTTGGCTAGAGCAGATTTCTTTTCTGGGTCATGTTGTATCGAAGGATGGGGTGTCAGTGGATCCATCCAAGATTAAGGCTATTGTTCAGTGGGAATAGCCCATGACAGTTACAGAGATCAGAAGCTTTCTGGGTTTAGTTGGTTACTACAAGATATTTGTAAAGTGTTTTTCTAAACTGGCTACTTCGTTGACACGTCTTACGAGGAAAAATGTGGAGTTTACATGGGATGAAGCTTGTGAGAGGAGTTTTTAGGAACTTAAGCACAAATTAACCACAGCGCTAGTTCTTATCATCCCTAACAGCTTAGGGAGCTACTCTATGTATACAGATGCTTCATATCAAGGACTAGGTTGTGTCTTGATGCAGAATGGAAGGGTAGTAGCTTATGGGTCTAGACAGCTGAAAGATCATGAGAAGAACTACCCCAATCACGATTTAGAGTTGGCGACTGTAGTATTCGCATTGAAGATATGATGCCACTACTTTTATGGTGAGAGATTTCAGATCTTTACGGATCACAAGAGTCTGGAGTATCTATTCTCACAGAGGGAGTTAAATATGAGACAGAAAAGGTGATTAGAACTCCTCAAAGACTATGATTGTGAGATTTTGTACCACCCAGGGAAGACAAATGTGGTTGCCGATGCATTGAGCAGAAAGAGTCTCGGGTTGGTATTATATATGATGGTTATAGAGCATGAGTTGTTGGAACAATTCACGAGCCTTAGTTTGGATATGACCCCCCCGGGATTGTAAACTATGGGATTATAACAAGCTTGAGAATAGAACCGGAGTTGATTGAGAGAGTTTGGCAAGCTCAGCAGAATGATCAATGGTGTATTGATGTAATTTGTCGAATTTAGAAAGGTGAGGGCACATATTTTGTATTGAGCTCAGATGGAGTACTAAGGTTCGGGAACAGAATATGTGTTCCTAAAGATTCAGAGCTTCGAGAGTTGATTTTATCAGAGGCTCACTCATCTAGATATACAGTACACCCGAGGAGTAGTAAAATGTATCAGAATCTCTGGAAGGTATATTGGTGGTCTGGAATGAAAAGAGACATAGCTGAGTATGTCGCTAGATGTCTCATCTGTCAGCAGGTAAAGGTTGAGCATTAGAAACCTTGGAGGATTATTGCAACCTCTACCGGTACCGACATGGAAGTGGAAGCATGTCACCATGGATTTTGTGATGGGGTTACCGAGAACCTGTAAGAACCATGATGCTATATGGGTTGTAGTAGATCAGTTAACGAAATCAAAACACTTTTTAGCCATGGGATCTATAATTACTTTGAGTGCACTGGTGAACTTGTATGTACGGGAGATAGTGAGATTGCATGGAGTCCCAGTGAATGTTATTTCTGATAGGGATGCCCACTTCACTTCCCACTTCTGGGGACATTTCCAGGAAGCGATGGGGACCCAATTGAGCTTTAGCACCGCTTTTCATTCTCAGATAGATGGTCAGTCAGAGAGGACTATATAGACCTTAGAGGATATGTTGAGAGCATGTGTGCTGGATTTTAGAGGCTCATGGGATGATCACTTGCCATTGATTGAGTTCACCTATAATAACAGTTATTACTCAAGTATTGGTATGGCCCCTTATGAGGCACTATATGGTCGTAGATGCCGATCACCCATTGGTTAGGAAGAAGTTGGCGACAGACAGTTGCTTGCTCCCAATTTGGTTAGACAAACCTCTAAAGATGTTCAGATAATATGCGAGGGGCTGCGAACAGCTCAAAGTTGACAAAAGAGCTATGTTGACAGGAGACGGAGACCACTTGAGTTTGATGTGGGTGAGTATGTATTTTTGAGAGTATCTCCATCTAAGGGAATAATGAGGTTCGGGAAGAAAGGAAAACTAAGTCCTCCTTACATCGGTCCCTTCGAGATTTTGGATAGAGTGGGAGATAGAGCATATAGGCTAGCCTTACCACCTGAGCTAGCGGAGGTCCATAATGTCTTCCATGTTTCTATGCTTCGAAAGTACTACCTGGATCCAACACATGTAGTTAACTATGAGCCATTAGAGGTCAAGGAGGATATGTTGTATGTGGAGAAACCGATCCGAATATTGGACAGAAAAGAGAAGGTGTTGCAGAACAAAACAATTTTATTGGTTAAGGTCCTGTGGTAACATCATACATCGGAGGAAGCCACTTAGGAGTTAGAGGACCTGATGAAAGAGAAGTATCCCCAACTTTTTGAGGAATAGACTTGGTTCAATTTGGAGGACCAAATTTTCTAACGAGGGGAGAAATGTAATACCCGTAAATTCCCATGTATTTGTTTTATGAAGATATAATGTACATGTACTTTTGTTACAAGCGTATAAGTGATAAAAGGATGTAAGGATTTTGGAAATTTAATGAAACATCCATGATTTTAAGTTATGTGCATAAGTTTCATCACCTATGAATTATGTGGAATGGATGCCATTGTGTGTAAAGTCTGCACGGAATGCAAATTGAGGTATGCAACAAATTTGGATGAATGTAGCGGTAAAAATCTACAGAAAACTGCAGCAAAATCTGAAAAACATGAATGACAGATCGATCTCATATGATAAGAGATTGATTTGGAAGAGCAAAAAATGCTCTTATACGAGCAATGGAATATAACAGATCGAACTCCAATGGGGATAAATCAATCTACTAAACATTCTGTAATGAGAAGATCGGTTTCTTTAGCTCTCGGGTTGGAGCATATCGATCTCCTTAACTCTCAGCCTGAGACAGATCGATCTCAAGCCCTCGACAGATCGATCTTATTAAGGTTCTGTAAAAAGCAAATCGATCTTCTACAAGAGGCAAATCGATCTCCAAGAAAGAATTTACTTGCAAACAGATCAATCTCATCATGGAAGAAGATCGATCTGGTAGTAGTTACGTTTGGTAAAAGAGACTACCAAACCATGCAGAGATCAATCTCCACAAGGACCAGATCGATCTCAAGTCTCTGCGTCTATAAAAGGGCACGGGATTTGGACTGAAAATCAGATTTTCCTCCCACCAAACTCGCTCCTGCCATTTTCTCTCAAAGATCCAAGTTTTCTCACTCTAGAAATCACTACATTCCAGCCAGAATCTGAAGAAGCTCAAGAAAGGAAAGTTGTTCCTTGAAGCAAGGAGAATAATATACCCAAAAATCACACATTGGTGTGACCAAGAGAAGGCGTTTTGGTTACGATAAGTTTGGTTAAGTAAAAGGGTAAGCTCTTCAACCTTTAAGCTTTAAATATGGATTTCTAGGCATTTAATGAGTTGAATGGTATGTGAAATATTGCTAAGAATGATGATTGTAGTGATGAGTGAGTAATATTAAGAGGAGTTTATGAAGGGAGATCCATGGGAATGTGACGGAGAACTTGAGAGAAGGTATAATGAGATTAGTGGGGAAAAATGAAGTATGATAAGAAGCTTGGGAAGCATAAGTAGCTAAATAAGTGAAATGTGTATGTCGAAGAGAAAGAAAATAAAATAACTTAATGATTTACACGTGTAGATTGAAATACGTGGAACACAATTAACCCGGATTGCGGATGGAGAAAACAAGGCGAAGGAAATACGAACGCTATTCAATGTAAGGGACTGTATTTTAGCGATAGAGATATTCATACGTATTTTTACTGCGATTTTGGTAGTATGGTGCTAGAAATATTATGCTTAGCTATTAAACCATATGTGAATGGAAATGTATTATGGTATATATATTGTGAAATGGGATGTGGGAAGGAAAACAGCCTAACATGCATGTTTTAATGCTTTTACATCTATACGATATTTTTTATGTTTTCTCAACCATGTGTTAATTTTGAGATTGAGAAATGATGATGGATAGGTTGGCTAGTTGTACATGTTTAGCATTGGATGACATGCTACGTAAATAAACATGTTTTGAGTTTTAAAAAGAGAAAATAGCCGCCTATCTGATTTGAGATGTGAATCGGTGTTGGAGCTCTAGCTCACACCTATTTTAATGATTTTGACTATGCCGGAGTCTCACTCGCATACATCTGCATGTTTTTGTTAAATCGTGCTGGAGTGTGACTCGCATGTGGTTTTATAATGATAATGTGCTGGAGTGTTAGTTGGCACATGTCTCTATGTTTTGATATGTCGTGCTGGAGTTCATCTCGCACGATGGATTTGAGAAAGGTGTTGGAGTATTGCTCGCACCAGTTTTTACTGAGTTGAGATGATACAGTGCTGGAAGTTGTTGCTTGCACTGAGAAATACCGCGCTGGAGCCTTGTGATGACTGTGTGTCACGTTGATTTCTCGCTTGGTATATAAGACATGGTTTAGGATGAGGAGTCCATTGGAGTTGGTAGATGGACTGGGTCCACGGTTGTACGTTGAACTGTGTAGTTGTCCATTGGTATACTATGTACCATGCTGGATGCACATGAGTACGAGTATCGCATAGATGACATATGGCGTACCTTGTACTGTGACTATATGTGATATGATGAGGGAGATGATGTTGATTAAGATGAGCTGGAGGGTAGGACTGACCTATCCCCCTTCAGGCGAAGTGATGCCCTGTGCACACCTGATTAGTGAGGCCTGGGATCCCTGACTATTCCCATATGTCGTGGATATTAGATTGTCAAGAATTCCATGCCTATCTCAGAGATAAGAGAAATTAAGAAACTCAGAAAAGAAAGAGATTTGATGAAATGATTTGAGAAAAGCAAAGAGATAATGTGATTGATAAATCTCTTGATTTGAATGCTCGTGCTATGATAGCACTGTTTTATGAAATGTTTTTACATGAAAGAATTGCATATGGTTTTACATGAAAATGCCAATAAGAAATAAATGTTTAAATGCATTCTCTAGTAATATTTCCATTTACAATGAAACATGGTTTTGTTTATGTAAGCATGGGCTATGTAGATAGTACAGTATCTACCAGTTAGCATCCTTTTCCTTACTGAGCTGTGGTTTGCTCATCCCACTACTTTTCCCCCTCCAAATACTGAGAAGTAGGATAGTGCGGTGGTCTCCAAATCTCTTTTGTATTGGACAGCTTCTACCAGTTGTAAAGGTATAAGAATTGTATAAGCCATAGCATTTTGTATCTATTATAATGTATCGCACAGTTATGAATTTCAAATGTAAATAGTTGTATCGGGATGTTATGTAAAGATATTATATTATACAATTGATTTTGTATATCTACACATACACACATACACACACACACTTGGGAGTGTGAATTAAAGTTTTAAAATTTTCCGCTATAAATGTATGGAATTTAGTCATTACATTGACTCACAGCCCAACCGTAGTAGTATATGTATGAATGAAGGGCAGCCGAAGTCGGGGCGTGATATCCTAGCACGGCTATCAATCATGTCATAAAATCACATACGAGTAATCTCAAGCACGATAACAAGTATGGTGGACATCTCATGCGAGCTATGCTCCAACACCATGTCAAAAACCAATATAAATCTATTCGAGCTAAGCTCTAGTACAACATCATAGAAATCCATGTGAAAACTAGTGCGAGCTAAGCTCCAGCACTCATGCGTATAAAGCACATCACATCTCGTGCGAGTCATACTCTAGCACGCTTTCATTCTCACGAAATCCATGTAGGTGGCTTAAATCTTTGCAAAACATGGTTATAAACCAAATCGATTCATTTCTTTTGCCAACCTACCAAATCACTTGCTGAAAAGCAATAAAATAGGATTTTCAAAGTATCATGCTTTTATTTTCATGCTCATTACTCAAAACCCAACTCTTTGCCCTTCGATCACCCAATTTCGTTTCCTATTATCACATGCATTCTAGAAAACATATCGCGCCCTAAAATGCACATAGATATCTCTAAGAGTCCACACAATTCCCTTACCTCAATTTACTCGAGGTGCGACTCTCTTCCTTTACGATTCTCTCGCTTTCGGCTCAACTTGTCTCGGTGTATCCTCGAGAGCTGCAAATCATTCACCAATCACTTGAGTTAATGTTGCGAACTCACATTTTGACTTCAACTAGTCAATATATTTCATTGAGCCTATTTCGTTAAGTTTGGCTCATTTTTGCATTTGGCCATCATCAAGTCATTTCCAACCAATTTATCTAGTAACTCACTTAGTTGCTTGTTCAAGACTTGATGTGAAATACTATACCCTTACTCTCTCATTCATTTATGTATTTTACCCAATGCCTTAAATACACATTTTACCCCTTTTTGGGTAAGTCTCACAATTCATTTCATAACACCATCTTAAAATCATACCCACAACACCATTATCACCTCAAGATATCTCATTCATCATTAAATCCAATATATTTCACTTTCTCATACTAACCCATTTCTAGGTTATAGTTGTTCCATTACATTCTAGGTAGTTCTACCATTACTATGCACACCAAATCAACTCCAAAATCAGTAACTAAACAAATAAACTTGGATTGGTGCATTAGAACCTCACCTAGATTGATTTCCTCCTTGCTCCAAATGGAAATGCACCTTTGCCCCTTCAATCTCACAAATGGGGTAATGCCTCCAAGCTATGTTGTTCTTCTCTTTGATGTGAACAACTTTGTATCTAATAGCCTTCCCTCAAATCTTCATGAAAATGGGTGGATTTAGGAGTGAGAAAACTAGGTTTTGGATTGAAAATGGAAAGGAAATGGTTGCTCCCGTGAAATGTAGATTTCAACTGCTCCTATTTATAAAATTGCTTGATGAGATCAATCTGCATTGGGTAGAGATCGATCTTACTTAAATTCCTCATTTTCATGACATTTAAAGACATGAGATCGATCTGTCGAGGGCTTGAGATCGAACTCTCTCAGGCAGAGAGTTAAGGAGATCGATCTGGCCCCATTGGAGATTGATCTGCCTTGTTCCATTACTCGAATAAGAGCATTTTTTATTCTTTCAGATCGATCTCTCATCCTATGAGATCGATCTGGCATTCATATTTTTCAGATTTTGCTGCAGTTTTCTATAGTAACTCATACCAAACAATCCTTAATTTGCTGCCATAGTCATTTTCTCATCCAGCCACCTTTAAGACTTGAAAATGGCATCCATTCATACTTTATGCAAATTAAAACTCATGTGCATTCATTGTATAACCAATGGTATTCAATACAAAACTAAATGGAAGTCCAAAGATTTACACAACTTATACAACTTCATTCCATTTTACCACACTACTCATTTCTCATTCCACTCACATTCATCACATACAAAAGTCCATTTCTTCATATTCATACATAATGAAACTTGTATGTACATCACAAACTCTTATTACAAGTGTGTACATTGAATTTATGGACTTCACATCACTTATGCTTCACATCACAAGTACATCACCATACTTATGAATTTATAATTACTTGATCCAAAATCATCCATATTATAATTCTATTTACACATATGCTAGGTTAAACGTATATGGGGTCTCCCATTCTCCCCCACTTAGAAAACTTGATCCTCCAAATTGGAACCAAATCAACCCGTGAATAACTCGGGATACCTTTCCCGCATCAAACTCTCCAATTCTCATGTGGCCTCTTCCACCGTGTGATGTTGCCAAAGGACTTTCACTAAGGGAATTGTCTTTGTCCTCAACACTTTCTCTTTTCTATCCAATATCTGAACCGGCTTCTTAATGTACGTCATGCTTTCATTGAGCTCCAAAGGCTCGTACCTTATCACATGCACCGGGTCCGGGTGGTATTTCCGTAACATGGATATGTGGAAGACGTTATGCATATTCGCTAGCTCAGGTGGCAATGCTAGCCTGTATGCCTTATCTCCCACTTTATCAAGTATCTGAGATGGCCCTATATACCGAGGGCTCAACTTCCCTTTCTTCCTAAATCTCATAATCCCTTTCGAGGGAGAAACCTTAAAAAACACTGACTCACCCACCATGAACTCTAGTGGTCTTTATCTCCTTTCAGCATAACTTTTTTATCTGCTTTGAGCTGTCCGTAACCTCTCACAAATCAACTGGACATCCTTAGAGGCTTGTCTAACCAAGTTAGGAGCAAAGATATGTCTGTCACCAACTTCTTCCCATCCAATAGGGGAACGTCATCTACGCCCATACAATGCCTCATATGGTGCCATCCCGATACTCGCATGAAAACTGTTATTATAGGTAAACTCTGTGAGTGGCAAATGGTCATCCCAAGAGCATCCAAAATCCAATGTACACGCTGTCAACATATCCTCCAAGGTCTGTATAATCCTCTCTAATTGACCATCTGTCTGAGGATGAAACGCGGTACTAAAACTCAAATGGGTCCTCATCGCTTCTTGAAAACGTTCCTAAAAATGGGAAGTGAAGTGGGCATCCCTATCAGAAACAATGCTCATTGGAATTCCATGTAGCCTCACTATCTCGCACACATACAAGTTCGCTAACTGGCTCAGAGTATCAGTAGCTCTCATAGCTAAGAAATGAGCTGATTTTGTCAACCGATCCACAATCACCTATATGGCATCATTACCTCTACGGGTCCTCGACAATCCCATTACAAAATCCATGGTGACGTGCTCCCACTTCCAAGTCGATATTGGTAGAGGCTGCAATAACCCTGTAGACTTCTGATGCTCTACCTTCACCTGCTGACAAACGAGACACTTAGCAACATATTCAACAATGTCTTTCTTCATCCCAGACCACCAATAAACTTTTTGAAGGTTTTGATACATCTTAGTACTCCCCGGATGTATCGTATACCTCGATGAGTGAGCCTCTATCAAGATCAACCTTCTGATCTCTGTATCATCGGGAACACATATCCTCCATCTGAACTTCAACAATCCATTGAAACTCAATTCAAAGTCCGTCTCTGTACCCCTCGGTATCTGCCTGACAATATGACTGCACTGCTGATCTGTTCGCTGAGCTAACCGAATTCGATTTACCAGATCTGATTCTAACTGTAGGTTAGCTAACATAAAACCACTATCAGCGTTAGGCGGGGTCATATCCAAACTGAGGTTCGTGAACTGTTCCAACAGTTCGCGTTCCCTGATCATCATGAATGACACCAAGCCGAGATGCTTCCTACTCAGTGCATCAGCAACTACATTCGCTTTACCCGGGTGATACAGGATCTCACAATCATAATCCTTTAAAAGCTCGTGCCATCTCCTCTGTCTCATGTTCAACGCTTTTTGTGAGAACAAGTACTTAAGGTTCTTATGATCAGTGTGAACCTGAAATCTCTCACCATAGAGATAGTGGCGCCATAACTTTAATGAAAACACTACGGTCGCCAACTCTTAATCATGGGTCGGGTGGTTCCTCTCATGATCCTTCAACTATCTTGATCCATAGGCTACTACCTTCCCATCCTGCATCAATACACTACCTAGTCCTTGGTGTGAAGCATCCGTATACACCGAGAAACCTCCTGAGCTGGTAGGAATGGTGAGTATTGAAGCTGTAGTTAAACGATGCTTCAACTCCTGAAAACTTTCCTCACACTTAATCGTCCCACACAAATTTAACATTCTTTCTCATGAGACATGTCAAAGGAGAAGCTAATCTCGAGAATCCCTCCATAAACCTTCGGTAATACCCAACTAAACCCAGGAAACTTTTGATCTCTATCATTGTCTGGGGTCTCTGCCACTGTATCACTGCCTCAATCTTTGATGGATCCACTGACACATCATCCTTCGATACTATATGACCCAGAAAAGAGATTTGTTCCAACCAAAAGTCATACTTGCTGAGTTTAGCGTACAACTTCTCTCGAAAGATTTACAGCACTATCCCTAGATGCTGTTCATGCTCTTCTCTAGATCTTGATTACACCAATATATCATCAATAAACACAATAACAAATCGATCCAAGTACTGGTGAAATACCTCATTCATCAACGAGATAAAAGTTACGGGAGCATTCGTCAACCCGAATGGCATAACCATAAACTCATAATGTCCATATCGGGTGCGAAAAGCTTCTTGGGTACATCTCCACTCCGTATCTTCAACTGATGGTACCTAGATCTCAGATCTATCTTGGAAAAGACCTGTGCTCCCCTAAACTGATCCAACAAGTCATCGATGCGTGGAAGGGGGTACTTATTCTTGATAGTGGCCTTATTCAATAATCGGTAATCTATACACAATCGGAGGCTTCCACCTTTCTTCCTTATAAACAGAACCGGTGCTCCCCGAGGTGAGACACTCGGCCTGATGAACCCCTTCTCCAGTAACTCCTATAACTGCTTCCTTAATTCCTCTAACTCAACTTGAGCCATTCTGTACAGTGGCTTGGATATCGGCTCTGTACCAGCTGCCAAATCTATACAAAATTCCATCTCTCTATTTGGAGGTAACCTTGGTAATTCATCCAAAAAGACATTTGAAAATTCCCTGACCACTGGGATGTCTATCAACTCCAGACATACCTTATCCATCTCAATCACATAAGCAATGAACCTTTCACATTATTCTTTCCATTGGTAGTAACACAATCATCACATTAACATATATAATTGATAAACAAATTCATCTCTCGGATATCATGTATTTAGATCATACTCTTTTATTTATGTTAAATATGTCTTTCACTTCATTTCACAAAACTTACAACAAGATTATCCATCTCTGAAAAAGTCAGTGTTTTAGCACGACTATCCATAACAACATGATTTTCAGCCAGCCAATCCATCCCTAAGATTACATCAAAATCACTCGTATTTAATAATATTAAATCGATTGCCATTTCTTTACCTCCTATCCTCATCTTACAATTCCTACATACATGCTCAGTCAATTGACTATCATTCATAGGGGTAGATATCATCACCATCTTATCTAGCAATGTGAGATTTACATGTTTCAATAATTTATGTGTAAAGGATGGCGATATAAAAGAATGTGTGGCACCAGGATCAAACAATGCAAATGCTTCTAAATCAAAGATTTTGATGGTACTTTTAACCACATCCGAAAATTGATACGCAGTGTCCTAGTCCAGTGCGTGCACTCATCCTCTGCTCACACCCACTGCTTGCTTCCTCTTTTCCTCAGCTGTAGCCCTCCTCCTCGGAGCAGCTGTCCCAACTGGAGCTCTCTCTGGCTCCCTGCCCTTCTGTGGGCTCTCTCTGTCATATCTGGGTAATCCCAAATTATGTACCCTGGTTTCCCACATTTGAAGCAACTACAGGAGGTCCATAGCATGGTCGAGTACCATGGTACCTACCACACTTGTTGTACTGCTCTGTAGTAGGCTGTGACCTTCCAATCATAATTCCCTTAGCTGGAGCTATGGCCAGATTTATAGGAGGATTAACTTTCCTCTCTCGGATCTCCTCAATCCTCGGCCTCTTTCTAGAAAACCTCTTGCTTCCTTTATATCTAAAGCCTCTATCCAGCACTGGTCTCTTCTTATCTCTATCCCTCACTTTACTAACCTTTCCAAACTCTGAGGCGATCCGATCAATATCTTGTTCACACAATTGTGCCCTGCGCACAGCCTGCTAATAGGTCGGTATATCCAAGGGACCTAATTTGGACCTGATGGTTGGTCTCAGTTCATCCATAAACTTTTGGATCTTCTCAACCTCATTACTCATCGTATTAGGATCATATCTGCCCAGGGAGATAAAAGTTGTCTGATACTCATCCACAGTCCCGCACCCTTGGTTTAGTCCCAAAAATGCCATCTTCATCTTCCGCTGTGCAGTATCCGAAACATACTGTCTTTGGAATGCCTCCAAAAACACATCTCAGTTGATCTCTGTATGTCAGGCTCTTAAAATAGGCCTGGTGGATTTCCACCAATGTTCTGCTGATCCTTTCAACATGAATGCAACAAACGCTACCATCTCGATAGTAGTGCACTCGAAGAACCCATATAACTTCTCAATTTCATTTATCCAATCCTTCATAACTACTGGGTCCTTAACTCCACTAAAAGACAGCGGTCTAAACTTCTGGAACTGCCACAGTCTATCCAAATCACATCCGCAACCCTAGCCTCTACTGCCCTGTGGTTTAGCAATAGGTGTAGGCATATCCTGTGCGGGTGAGGGTATAGCTATATCTATCCTTTGAGGTCTCTGGGCTGGCCGTGCCTGTGCCTCAAGAGCTGCCGCCTGGTCGGCATCATCCTATGTAGCGGGACTCTGTCTGCCCCCCAACTCCAGGTAAAGATTGAGTGACCAACTCCAAGATCATCTCAATGCTTCGTTTAATCCTCGTGAAGTGTGCCTCAATACTCTCGGGTCTCTCCTCTGGACCCTGTGGAGCATGCTCAACCTCAACCTCAACCTCCACCTCAATATCTTCCTAAGTCTCGTGTGTTTCTGGCTCAACATTACCCTCAGGCCTACCTCTACGGCCTCTAGTTTGCGCTCTCAACCCTTTACCATGACTGGTATTAGGCATTATGTCAAGATCCCTACATTCACATCAATTTCTTAGTCAACCCATCAACACACACACAATTTGTATCTAAACAAGCACAATAACATGAGGATGTAATTCTCTAACTTATTAAGTGTTTTAGACATTGACACACGACAGACTAACTCAGCTCTGATACAAACTTTTGTCACAACCCTTAACTTACCAAAAATCCACACGAATTTTTCACTTTTCATTCATTATTTATTATTCGTTCTTACCTCATCTCGATCGTGAACAGCTACACTCTCAACAGTTGGGCTGTGTGTCAATGTCCATCTCATCCAACCATAACAATTTAATTTGCATTATAATTTAGAAGTAAACACTTGCAGCGAATACTAAAAAGGAAACCTTCTGTCGCCCTGAGTTTATACTCAATGCTCTGTAAAGAGGGGGAAAATAAGGGGGTGAGCAAACAACACG
Source organism: Firmiana major (assembly GCA_033439115.1). NCBI lineage: Eukaryota > Viridiplantae > Streptophyta > Magnoliopsida > Malvales > Malvaceae > Firmiana > Firmiana major. The sequence continues at coordinate 7,964,293 of CM065909.1, forward strand.
CTCAGTAAGGTGATCATGTGAACAGGTAGATACTGCACTATCTACGTGATCGTGATGCCATGCTCAAAACCATACAGGTTTTCATTCACATCTCAAAAGCATTAGTTCATGCTTGTGTTAATGGCATGTAAAGCAAATCATGCTATTTAATTTAGTGCACAATTCAAATTCAAAGCATGGAAAACCATCATGCATATTTAATTCATAAGGCATGGAAAATCATCATGCATCAGTGCACTTTAAAGCCATTATCATGCGTTCTCATCTCAATAAAATCAACACTCGTTAGGACTTGGCCCCTCCCTCGGACTGTCCTGACCCACAAAACATTTTAAAACATGGATTCATTCATAAATAAGAGACATGTGAGATAGGCAATATAACAGGAAAATCTCCTCTATGACTATGACCGTATCCTCTGTGATCCCAGGCTACACTGATCCGGTATGCGGGATATCACCTATATCTGCTTTCGCAAGGGAGGTGGGTCACGTCCAACCCGCTGGTCCATAGCAGAAACTAACATCGTCCGAAGATGGTATATCACAATCTCAACACGGTACAACGTACTCCATGCTACTTGCGCGGTACAGCGTACTCCGTGGACCCATATCAACACATCATATCACGCCACATCTTAAAATGCACGTGCGGGCTAATTTAATCGGTGCGACACCTAGTCTATCCTAAGCTCCTAGCACGACTATCAATCATGTCATAAAACCACGTGTGAGTAATCTCAAGCACGGCAACAAGTATGGTGGACATCTAATGTGAGCTATGCTCCAGCACCATGTCAAAAACCATTATAACATTTGTGCGAGCTAAGCTCTAGTACATCATAGAAATCCATGTGAAAACTAGTGCGAGCTAAGCTCCAGCGCTCATGCGTATAAAATACATCACATCTCATGCGAGTCATACTCTAGCACGCTTTCATTCTCATGAAATCCATGTAGGTGGCTCAAATCTTTGCAAAGCATGGTTATAAACCATATCGATTCATTTCTTTCGCAAATTATTTCAAATGTTATCCAACCTACCAAATAGGATTTTCAAAGTATCATGCATTTGTTTTCATGCTCATTTCTCAAAACCCAACTCTTTGCCCGTCGATCACCCAATTTCGTTTCCTATTATCACATACATTTTAGAAAACATATCGCACCGTAAAATGTGCACAGATATCTCTAAGAGTCCACACAATTCCCTTACCTCAATTTACTCGGGGTTCGGCTCTCTTCCTTTACGCTTCTCACGCTTTCGGCTCAACTTGTCTCGGTGTATCCTCGGGAGCTGCAAATTATTCACCAATCACTTGAGTTAATGTTGCTAACTCACATTTTGACTTTAACTAGTCAATATATTTCATTGAGCCTATTTCGTTAATTTTGGCTCATTTTTGCATTTGGCCATCATCAAGCCATTTCCAACCAATTTATCTAGTAACTCACTTAGTTACTTGTTCAAGACTTGATGTGAAATACTCTACCCTTACTCTCTCATTCATTTATACATTTTACCCAATGCCTTAAATACACATTTTACCCCTTTTTGGGTAAGTCTCACAATTCATTTCATAACACCATCTTAAAATCATACCCACAACACCATTATCACCTCAAGATATCTCATTCATAATTAAATCCAATACATTTTACTTTCTCACATTAACCCATTTCTAGGTTATAGTTGTTCCATTACATTCTAGGTAGTTCTACCATTACTATGCACACCAAATCAACTCCAAAATCAGTAACTAAACAAATAAACTTGGATTGGTGCATTAGAAACTCACCTAGATTGATTTCCTCCTAGCTCCAAATGAAAATGCACCTTTGCTCCTTCAATCTCACAAATGGGGTAATGCCTCCATGCTATGTTGTTCTTCTCTTTGATGTAAACAACTTTGTATCTAATAGCTTTCCCTTAAATCTTCATGAAAATGAGTGGATTTAGGAGTGAGAAAGCTAGGTTTTGAATTTAAAATGGAAAGGAAATGGTTGCTCCCGTGAAATGCAGATTTCAGTTGCTCCTATTTATAGAATTGCTTGTTGAGATCGATCTGTATTGGGTAGAGATCGATCTTCCTTACTTAAATTCCTCATTTTTATGACATTTAAAGGCATGAGATCGATCTGTCAAGGGCTTGAGATCGATCTGTCTCAGGTAAAGAGTTAAGGAGATCGATCGAGTTGCATTGAGGATCGATCTATTCATTACAAAATGTTTAGCAGATCGATCTGGCCACATTGGAGATCGATCTACCTTGTTCCATTACTCGAATAAGAGCATTTTTGGCTATTCCATATCAATCTCTCATCCTATGAGATCGATCTGACATTCATATTTTCCAAATTTTGCTGCAGTTTTTTGTAGTAACTCATACCAAAAAATCTTTAATTTGCTACCATAGTCATTTTCTCATCCAGCCACCTTTAAGACTTGAAAATGGCATCCATTCATACTTTATGCACATTAAAACTTGTGTGCATTCATTGTATAACCAATGGTATACAATACAAAACTAAACGGAAGTCCAAAGATTTACACAACTCATGCAACTTCATTCCATTTTACCACACTACTCACTTCTCATTCCACTCACATTTATCACATACAAAAGTTCATTTCTTCATAGTCATACATAATGAAACTTGTACGTACATCACAAACTCTTATTACAAGTGTGTACATTGAATTTATGGACTTTACATCACTTATGCTTCACATCACAAGTACATCACCATACTTATGAATTCATAATTACTTGATCCAAAATCATCCATATTATAATTCCATTTATATATATACTAGGTTAAACGTATATGGGGTCTCACAAGCATGTTACCATGAATTTTGTGATGGTTACAGAGGACCCGCAGGAATCACGAGGCTATTTGGGTGATAGTCAATAGATTGACTAAATCTGCCAACTTCCTAGCTATGAAAGCTACTGATATTCTGAGTGGCTGTGCGGATTTATGTGAAAGGGAGATTGTGGAACACTATGTAACTTTTCAATGAGCATTATATCAGATAGGGATTCTCGCTTCACTTCTCAATTCTGATAACGTATTTTAGGAAGCCATGAGAACCTAGTTGAGTGTTAGCACAACTTCCATCCTCAGTCAGAGGGGACTGTACAGGTTCTGAAGGATATGATAAGAACGTGTGAAATTGATTTTAGAGGCTCTTGGAATGATCTGTAGCCACTAACCGAATTCGCCAATAATAACAATCATCACTTGAGTATTGAAATGGCACTGGGTGAGGCATAGTATGGCCATAGTTGTTGTTCCCCCGATTTGATAGGAAGAAGTGGGTGACAGACAGATAAATGCTCTCGATCTGGCAAGATAAGCCTCTGAGGATGTTCAATTAATATGTGAGAGATTAAGAACGCCTCAAAGCAGAAAAAAAGCTATGCTGACAAGAGACGAAGACCGTTAGAATTCACTGATAGTGAAAAAAATGTTTTTAAAAATTCTCCTTCTAAAAGCATAATGAGATTCGGGAAAAAGGTAAATTGAGTTTCGTTGTATTGGACCCTTTTTTAAATATTGGACATAGTGGAGATAAGGCCTGTAGGTTGGAGTTACCACCAGAATTAGCAGGAATCCACAATGTCTTCCACATTTCGATGCTTCGGAAGTATCACCCGGATCCGGCACATATGATTCAGTATGAGCCGTTGGAGTTCAAGGAAGATATGTCATATGTGGAGAAGTCAGTTCGGATATTGGATAGGAAGGAGAATGTATTGCGGTCAAAGACAATCATTTTGCTCAAGGTTCTTTGGTAGCACCATGCTTTGGAGGAAGCTTCATAGGAATTAGAGAGCTTAATGCGAGAGAAACATCCCCAGTTATTCTAGGATTGACTTGGTTTTAATTTGGAGGATCAAATTTCTTAAGGTGGGGAGGATTGTAAGACCCAAAATTCGATGTAAATTCCTTAAGAAATCGTTATTTTAAATATGGATTTATGAAAGCTTGATCAATAAAGAAGAAATAATTAATTTTCAAGTCCAACTGATCAAGATAGGAATATATTGTGATTATCCAAATTTTCACATCGAGAAATTATCCCGAAAATATGAGAAAAATATCCCTGAAAAAATAAGATAAATATATATATATTTAATTGATTTGTATATATATATGGGATATTTGGGTGAAGATATTGGTTATATAATATATTATATTATATTTTAATGTAATATAATATTATATATATATGAAATTGAATAAAAAAAAGAAAAGCGAAAAAAAAGGAACAGAAATCGCGATTCTGGAAAGGAAACTGAGACCTGATTCCCTCTCTCGACTCCTCTCCGATTCAAGGCAAGATGAGGTGTGTGACGGCAAGGAAAGGATCGGGGGGCCAAGAGGCGATGCTGACGTACCAGGGGGAAGAAGCAGTGGCCGCTGACGAAGCTCAGAGATAGAGATCAGCGAGGGTGAGGGCCGAAAAGGGAGAGAGGAAATCCGGTGACACCAGCATTGATCGATCCAACCCGAGGCCAAACGAAGACTTCCCAGACGCAGCCGAGTCGAACGGTGGCAGAAAAGAGCCGAGAACCAATCGAAAATATCGGGAATGGCAAAGGGAAGGCTGAACCGGTACCGGCCGGTTCAGCGAAATGAAGGTAAGTTGGATCGGACCGGACTGGTTCAAAAAAAAAGAAAAAAAAAGAAAGAAAAAGGAAAAGAGGAAAAATGGGGAGAAAAATCTAGTGATACAATCGGGCTAAGGGTAAGCCGGTAACCGGTCAAAATTGATCGATTTAATTTTTAAGAAATTTATTTTAAATTATAATTGACTAAAATTGACCCGATTTAATTATATAAACATGTAGCGCGATAATTAGCGACAAACAAGAGTTCGAGTCAACCTTGATTTACGTACTATAACAGAATCTCAGGTAAGTAAATCTCATTTATGACAATTTGCATAGTTATGCGCGTTAGAAATTCATCGTATAAGTCACGGATTTATTTTCGAATAAAATGAATTATGCTTTCAAATTGGAAATAGATTGTCGTAAATAATTGTATGAGTTGTCCAAAGAGCCTAAATCGACGCCCAATAAGTGTTAATGGGCCCAATGACCCAATAGACCTTGATGAATGGAATAGTAAGTGGAAAATGGGCTTAAGACTGATTAAGGCCCATTAAGGTGCAATCAGGCCCAATAAGAGTAAACGGGCCCAATGTTGTAAATTAAGCCCAGTAAAAGTGAAATACGAGTAATATGTACTGTATTTAACTCGATAAATGATTATTTGCAGCTCCAGAGGGAACGTCGATAATATGGTCGTATGCATGGTATATTGGACTTATATGTTACCAGAACAAGGCCCAGCCTTACATGCTACCAGAGCAATGCCTCGCCTTATACACACTATCATGTGGTCCCTGGGTCGGTTCCTAGGCGGCCCACTCTCTCGGTCTTACATGCTACCAAAGCAAGGCCACCCAGCGTTATCAGAACGGGGGTCATCTCACGTTACCAAAACGGAGGCATCTCTCGTTACCAAAACGGAGGAATATCGGACTTATATGCTACCAGAGCAAGGCCTCCTAACGCTACCAAAGCGGAGGAATAATCGGAATTACATGTTACCAGAACAAGGCCTGTGGTCCCTGGGTCGGTTCCCAGGCGTCCCACTATATCAGTCTTACATGCTACCAAAGCAAGACCCGATCTGTATTCAACATGACACGCCTAAGTCTCAATCATTAGCCATTATCTTATAAAACGTTTTGCCTTCACGTAGAACTCATAAGGGTTTTCTCTCATAAAACTCATTTAAAACATTTGTGTACTCAACACAAAACATATTAAAACCGAGTTCCAACCTGCAAAACACGCACACATTTTCTCAAATCTCAATATTGCCTTAACGTAGAGCCCAATTTACTTTTCACTCAAACTCAATGGTTTATAAAGCAATTTCACACTCAGCTTATAAACTCATAAAATAATGGACTCCAACCGGCTATAAAAACAGTGTGCAATTATCTCACAACATAACACCAAACATGCTTGTATTCTCAAATCATGGTTCATGCTACAAACAGTTCAACAAAACACATACACAAATGGTTTAGTTTTCCCTTACCTCTTTGCACCTCGTATAGTGCAATCGTTTCCCCCGTATCACGGACTAGCCTCGCATTCCACTCTGGAACTCCCGAGCTGTCCAAACGATGTTAAAACATCAATACTCATTAACCTCAATTCTCAAAATCGAGCATAATTGCTCATAACACCTCAAATTTCTCAATTCTCATAACTCCATCACAAACCACAATCTCGCTCACAACACCTCAACATTCTATATTTCCCATGCCACAATATCTATACTAATACAACACATTGTCTAAATCTCCATTTATAGCTCAAAAATTCCCAAATTTACCAAAGTTGCTAAATATCATCATCACTCCAACTACATTGTAATTTCATCAATCCCTAATCATTTTTCAGCTATTTCAACACAATGCCAACAACCATTATCACCAAAATCATCTCAAATATCAAGATCGAGGTTTAGAAATTACCCAAAACTTGTGGAGAGTTTATCTCTTACCTCGATTCGATCCCTCTTTCGATTTCCAAGTATGTTATTCTCCCTTAGATGAGGAACAACTTTCCTTCTTGCCACAACCTCTGATTTGAACGGAAATGGGTGTTTTGGATGAGTGAGAAAGCTAGGGCTCGGGTGACAATGAGGTTTGGAAGAGAGAGAAAATGAAATTGCAGGAGAAAGCAGGGGTTCCTTATATAGACGGAGGGTAGGAGATAGATCTGGCTCTTGATGAGATCGATCTGCATTTGAATTTGGGAACGATTTGGGGTAATTTTATGCCTAGGAGATCGATCTGTCGAGGGGTGAGATCGATATCTTTATGGCTTTATGAGATCGATCTGCTCCTTGAGGAGATCGATCTTCTCCCAAACAGAAACATTTGGAGATCGATCCCTCCCTCATGAGATCGATCTTCTCTCAAACAGAATCATAAGGAGATCGATCCTCCTCCATTAGAGATCGATCTGCTCCTTAAATTCCTCATCCCTTGTCATTTTTAACTCACCAGATCGATCTCTCCTTCTCCCAGATCGATCTGTCCTCATAGCTTCACACTTAGGTTAAAAGCTTAACATATAAATCTCCAATTATCATTCTCACAATTCACTTAGCTCAATAAATTATACTTCAAGCTCATATTACATAATTAAAATATGTCTGAAATTCTCAGATCTCACATCCTCCCCACCTTAAAAGAATTTGGTCCTCCAAATTCAACTCAACTAGTCAAAGAGATGGGGGTATTTCTCTTTCATGAGATTCTCTCGTTCCCACGTTGCCTCTTCCCTTGAGTGATGTTTCCACAAAACTTTCACTAATGGGATGCTCTTAGTTCTCAGTACCTTCTCCCTTCTATCGAAAATCCGAACGGGTTCCTCAGTACAGCTCATGTCCTCTTGTATGTCCATCTCGTCATACTTTATGACATGAGAAAGGTCCGGGTGGTACTTCCTCAACATAGACACATGAAAAACATTGTGTATTCCGAACATCTGTGGGGGTAATGCCAATCTGTAGGCTACCTCTCCCGCTCTCTCAAGGATCTCGAATGGTCCTATGTATCGAGGACTCAATTTTCCTTTCTTCCGAAATCGCATGATACCCTTACTCGGTGATATTTTTAGAAATACTGCATCCCCAACATCAAACTCGAGTGGCCGTCTACGCACATCCGCGTAGCTTTTCTGTCTACTCTGTGCAGCCCATAACCTCTCACATATGAGTTTCACACTCTGTACAGCTTGCTCAACAAACTCAGGAGCATTTATCTTTCTGTCACCGACTTCTTCCCAAGCTACAGGGGATCTACACCTCTTACCATATAGAGCCTCAAAGGGTGCCATTCCAATACTTGCATGATAGCTGTTATTGTATGCAAACTCTGCTAGGGGCAGGTGATCATCCTATGATCCCTTAAAATCCATCGTACACGCCCTCAACATATCCTCCAGGGTCTGAGTAGTCCTCTCTGACTGACCATCTGTCTGAGGATGATAGGCGGTACTAAAACTCAATCGAGATCCCATGGACTCCTGAAACTGGGTCTAAAATCTGGAAGTAAATCGAGAATCTCTATCAGAAGTAATACTCACTGGAGCCCCATGTAATCTAGCTATCTCGCTGACATACAGCTCAGCTAAGGCATCCATAGTATCTGTGCTCTTGATGGCAAGGAAATGGGCGCTCTTAGTCAATCTATCCACAATGACCCATATCGCATCCCAACCTCTTCAGGTCCTCGGTAAACCCATAATAAAATCCATGGTGACATGCTCCCATTTCCATATAGGTACAAGTAAGGGCTGTAGTAGTCCTCCAGGCTTCTGATGCTCAGCTTTCACTTGCTGGCATATTAAACGCCTGGCCATATACTCTGCCACGTCTCGCTTCATACCACTCCACCAGTACACCTTTCTCAAGTCTCAGTACATCTTAGTACTCCCTGGGTGCATGGTGTATCGCAAGCAGTGGGATTCTCTCAGTATCTATCTCTTCAGGGTATCATCATCCGATACACAAATCTGTCCTCTGAATCTCAACAATCCATCCTCACTGACTGTGAGATCCGACTGCGAACTCTGTTCAGCTTGGCTAACCATATCTATCAACCTCTGATCACTGCGCTGCCCAGTTCTAATCTGATCCATGATCCTGGGCTCTATCCGTAAGCTAGCCAAAAATCCATTCTCTACCTCTTTAACTCTGATCCGAAGTTCGGCGAACTGCTATAACAAATCCCATTCCCTGATCATCACAGCAGATATCATACTCTTCCTGCTCAGGGCATCAGCAACTACATTCGCCTTACCCGGATGATATAGAATCTCGCAGTCATAATCCTTAAGGAGTTCCATCCATCTCCTTTGTCTCATGTTTAGCTCTTTCTGATCAAAGAGATATCTTAAACTCTTGTGATCGGTGAAGATCTGGAATCTTTCTCCATATAAGTAGTGTCGCCAAATCTTCAAAGCAAATACCACAGCGGCTAACTCCAAACCATACATGGGGTAATTCCGCTCATGGTCTTTCAACTGTCGCGATCCATATACGACCACTCTTCTGTGCTGCATAAGTACACACCCTAATCCTTGATGAGATGTATCACTATACACCGAAAATCCCCCTGATCCCTAAGGAATAGTTAACACAGGTGCCGCTGTCAATCTCCTTTTTAACTCTTGAAAACTGAGCTCACATTGATCAGTCCATATAAATGGGGTCTCTTTGCACGTGCGTTTAGTCAAAGGACCGGCAATCCTTGAAAATCCTTCCACAAATCTTCTGTAATACCCTGCCAAACCAAGGAAGCTTCGTACTTCAGTAACTGTCCTCGGTCTTTCCCAGTTAAGCACAGCTGCTACTTTACTTGGATCCACTGATACTCCTTCCTCTGAGACTATATGACCAAGGAAAGCTATTCGGTTCAGCCAAAACTCACACTTACTAAGCTTTCCATATAATTGTTTATCTCGGAGTATCTGAAGTACTAACCACAAATGTTGTGCATGCTCCTCATACGACCGAGAGTATACCAGGATATCATCAATAAAGACTATCACAAATTTATCTAGATAGTCTCTGAACACCTCGTTCATCAACCTCATAAATGCTGCAAGGGCGTTCATCAATCCAAAGGACATCACCAAAAATTCATAATGGCCATACCTTGTCCTGAAGGCCGTCTTTGGAATATCTTCTTCCTTGATCCTCAATTGGTGATAGCTCGATCTCAAATCAATCTTAGAAAACACTGAGGCCCCTCTTAGTTGGTCAAGTAGATCATCAATCCTGGGCAATGGGTATTTATTCTTCACCGTGGCTTTATTTAACATCCGGTAGTCTACGCATAATCTGAGACTACCATCCTTCTTCTTAACAAATAAAACCGGTGCTCCCCATGGTGAAACACTAGGCCTAATGAACCCTTGATCCAATAACTCCTGTAGTTGTTTCTTCAATTCCTTAAGTTCCACTAATGCCATCCTGTAGGGAGGTTTAGAGATCGACTGAGTATCTGGTACCAAATCAATGGTAAACTCCAACTCTCTCTCTGGTGGCAAACCTGGCAACTCATCTGGGAAAACATCCAAAAATTCACACACCACAGGTATATCCTCAATCCTCGGATGTTCCCACTCATCGTCCGAGATGAGTGTTTTGTAACCTTCACATGAACAATCATATTTAATACTCTCAAAAATAATATTAAAATTTCAAATTACTTACTAGAATTCCACTTATTCATTTCCTCAATATCTCAACCGTACACTGTAAGGTTAAGGTAGGGAGAAAGTTACAATCTTAGTGTAGCAGTCTAAACTCGCTCGATTGGTTGCCAACCAATCCATTCCCAAAATTACATCAAACCCATGCATATTTAACATGATTAGATCAGCTAACATCACTCCATCTCCCACCTTTATTTCACATCCTTTACAGATTAACTCAGTTCTCTGGGATTCACGCATAGGGGTATTTACATGTAGTACATACTCTAGAGGTTCAAACTTCAAGTTTGAACTACATGCAAAATGCTCTGAAATAAACGAATGCGTGGATCCTGGATCTATCAACACATGAGCCTTATGATTACAGACAGAGAGTGTACCTCTTATAGTTTCTGCTGACGTGTCCGCAGTTTCCTTATCCAGGGCAAACACACGTCCTTGTGCCACAGGTTTCTTCCCTTTCTCTGCAGCAGTGGCCCGTCTCTGGGGATTCACTCTCTGAGGCTGCTGTCTAGTAGGTTCCAGAGCATGTGGTATCTGAGGTTGAGGACAGTCCTTCACTCTGTGACCCATGTCACCACATCTAAAATATCCATGGATCGACCCAGTACAACTTCCCTCATGTGATCGACCACAGTCTCTACAAACCCTTATCTTTGGCCTGCAAGCTCTGGGTCTCTCTAATCTGCCCTTCTGTACCTCAATCCTTCCTCTCCTAAAGGAACCTCTCCGACCATCTACTTGAGACACCGCTGGCCTCTTACCCTTGTCCCTAATCACTGCTCCGACATCATTCTGGGAACTGTGCAATTTCAATTCCCCTCTCAATCTCTTGTGCTCGTCTCAGAGCATCTTCAAACTCAGTAATACATAACCCAATCAATCGATCTCTGATGATGGGTTTCAATCCATACATAAATCTCTCGGTACGGAGTTCTTCATTCTTGAAGGTTTCTGGATCATACCTTAGCAGAGCAGTAAATCGACTCTCATAATCATCTACAGACATATCACCCTGTACCAAACTCAAAAACTCTGCTTACCTCCTTCTCTGAGCAGCTAGTGGTACGTATTGGGCTCTGAAGGCTATCTGGAACTCTTCCCAACAAATCATATCCTGGTGGGACATCAAAATACCCTGGGTAGTACCCCACCAATCTCGAGCTCTCCCTTTCAACATATAGGCACTCATACTGACCCTCTCAGCATCGGTGCATCCCAGATAATCGAATATCACTCTCAACTCCATCAACCACTCCTCAGCCTCTGTAGGATCCTTCTTTCCCTTAAATACGGGTTGATTCATCTTCAAAAAATCCTTCAGTCAGACCATACTTCTATCATCAGGCTGAGTGACGGGAGGCACTGGGGGTATGGGAGGTCCTTATGGTGGTGTAGGAGTAGTACCCGAGGCAATAACTCAAAAGTGTTGCGCGAATAACGCTGCCATCTGCTTAAAACCTTGCCTCACATCGGTCTCAATCCGATTAAATCGAGAGTTAGGACTCTCTGGTTGTGGGGCAGGTGGCGGAGGGGACTCTGCCTACCTCCTCGAACGACCTCGTCGTTTACTCATTCTCTATCTCAACTCGTTTCCTGCGCGTACATATCAAAATCGATTGAAATCTCAATCCTCAATTTCAATTCATGATCAGACTTATACAGACACTTGGGCTGTATTCTATTTCACTTAACCGACACTGACAGTACTAAACACCCTAAGCTCTGATACCAAGAAAACTCTGTGACGCCCCGAAAGCGCGAAAAATAGGGCTAATTTAAAACTTTTTACTCGTCAATTCACAATTAAGGGTGCATTCCTGTGCAATGTCATACATCATCATACTCATCATGCCTCAGGATCTCATCATAATATAGTATATATCGTATCTTATACTTTACTCAATTCCAAGTTAATTAATCCGAATACATCCCGTACATCATTGTACAATAAGTGTCTGTAAATATAACTCCAGTCTGGATACATGAATATTAAATATATACCTCAATACACAAAGTACGGCCTAGAGCTCAAGTCCTCCACTAGCCTCTGACCCGTACGTCGCAGAGAACTCACTTCACTTGAAGCAATCTGGGGGAAGAGAAACAGGGTGAGCTTCCAAATCGCTCAGTAAGGGGGGTAAGGGAACTCAGTTATATAAACCATATCACACATCACAAATATGTATTTGTTTATGAAGCTCATTTGAAATCGTAGAATGAAAGTTCTCAAAACATCATCTCATAACTCATAAATCATGTGAAAACATGAAGGTAAAAATGCTCAATATCAAGCACTCACAAGCATGTGTAAATATATGCGATAATGGCTTTTCTCAAAAATACGTGATAAAAATCACCTCAGTAAATAGCACGTGACAAGGTCACAAAACACAACTCATGTGTAAAATGAGACTAGGTAATAAAACTCATATAAAACTTGTCATGGCACATCAAATATATATATAATCTCCTCTGGTTGCGCATCCCAGGCATCCTCGTATAGAGGGAACGTCGACAATATGGTCGTATGCATGGTATATTGGACTTATATGTTACCAGAACAAGGCTCGGTCTTACATGCTACCAGAGCAATGCCTCGCCTCATGCACACTATCACGTGATCCCTGGGTCGATTCCCAGGTGGCCCACTCTCTCGGTCTTACATGCTACCAAAGCAAGGCCACCCAGCGTTACCAGAACGGGGGTCATCTCACGTTACCAAAATAGAGGCATCTCTCGTTACCAAAACGGAGGAATATCGGACTTACATGCTACCAGAGCAAGGCCTCCCAATGCTACAAAAGCGGAGGAATAATCGGACTTACATGTTACCAGAACAAGGCCTGTGGTCCCTGGGTCGGTTCCCAGGCGTCCCACTATATCGGTCTTACATGCTACCAAAGCAAGACCCGATCTGTATTCAACATGACACGCCTAAGTCTCAATCATTAGCCATTATCTTATAAAACGTTTTACCTTCACGTAGAACTCATAAGGGTTTTCTCTCATAAAACTCATTTAAAACATTTGTGTACGCAACACAAAACATATTAAAACCGAGTTTCAACCAGCAAAACACGCACACATTTTCTCAAATCTTAATATTGCCTTAACGTAGAGCCCAATTTACTTTTCACGTAAACTCAATGGTTTATAAAGCAATTTCACACTCAGCTTATAAACTCATAAAATAATGGGCTCCAACCGGCTATAAAAACCATGTGCAATTATCTCACAACACAACACCAAACATGCTTGTATTCTCAAATCATGGTTCATGCTATAAACAGTTCAACAAAACACAGACACAAATGGTTTAGTTTTTCCTTACCTCTTTGCACCACGTATAGTGCAATCGTTTCCCCTGTATCACGGACTAGCCTCGCATTCCACTCTGGAACTCTCGAGCTGTTCAAACGATGTTAAAACATCAATACTCATCATCACATTAACCTCAATTCTCAAAATCGAGCATAATTGCTCATAACACCTCAAATTTCTCAATTCTCATAACTCCATCACAAACCACAATCTCGCTCAAAACACCTCAACATTCTATATTTCCCATACCACAATATCTATGCTAATACACCACATTGTCTAAATCTCCATTTATAGCTCAAAAATTTCCAAATTTACCAAAGTTGCTAAATATCATCATCACTCCAACTATATTGTAATTTCATCAATCCCTAATCATTTTTCAGCTATTTCAACACAATGCCAACAACCATTATCACCAAAATCATCTCAAATATCAAGATCGAGGTTTAGAAATTACCCAAAACTTGTGGAGAGCTTATCTCTTGCCTCGATTCGATCCGTCTTTCGATTTCCAAGTATGTTGTTCTCCCTTGGATGAGGAACAACTTTCCTTCTTGCCACAACCTCTAATTTGGATGAAAATGGGTGTTTTGGAAGAGTGAGAAAGCTAGCGCTCGGGTGAAAATGGGGTTTGAAAGAGAGAGAAAATGAAATTGCAGGAGAAAGCAGGGGTTCCTTATATAGACGGAGGGTAGGAGATTGATCTGGCTCTTGATGAGATCGATCTGCATTTGAATTTGGGGACTATTTGGGGTAATTTTATGCCTTGGAGATCGATCTGTCGAGGGGTGAGATCGATATCTTTATGGCTTTATGAGATCGATCTGCTCCTTGAGGAGATCGATCTTCTCCCAAACAGAAACATTTGGAGATCGATCCCTCCCTCATGAGATCGATCTTCTCTCAAACAGAATCATAAGGAGATCGATCCTCCTCTATTGGAGATCGATCTGCTCCTTAAATTCCTCCTCCCTTGTCATTTTTAACTCACCAGATCGATCTCTCCTTCTCCCAGATCGATCTGTCCTCATAGCTTCACACTTAGGTTAAAAACTTAACATATAAATCTTCAATTATCATTCCCACAATTCACTTAGCTCAATAAATTATACTTCAAGCTCATATTACATAATTAAAATATGTTTGAAATTCTCAGATCTCACAATTACTCACACTTGATTTCCCATGACATGCATGATATGGTACTGGAGCGTTGCTCATACTAAATTTTATGTGATTTATACATGATAGAGTGCTGGAGCATTGCTTGTACTCATTTTTTCATGGTTTATGCATCGCATAGTACCGAAGCATTGGTCGTACTTGATTTTAATTTTGTGCATAACATAGTACTGGAGCGATTGCTCGTACTTGTTTTGAGATGTAAATTATGCATGACCTAGTGCTGGACTGTTACTCGTACTAGCGGTTGATTTTGTGATATGCATAAGACAATGTTTAAGCGAAGTACTGACTGTGTGTCGTACTCAAGACACGCACTGTAGTTTTATTGTGATATACATGACATGATTTAAAATTGTGTTGATTGCCTCGTGTAGACTAAGTGTCACAAGGATGAGATGCTCGCACGTGGATTTTGAGACATGGGTTAGTTACCGACATGGTATAGGGCGGCTAAGACCTATGGCAGGCACCCCCAAACCATGATGTGGGCTAAGTCCTATGGTAGGCACCCTAAACATAGGGTGGATAATATGTATGGCAGGCACCCCCGGACCGTGATGTGGAATAAAACCTATGGCAGGCACCCCATACCATATGGGTCCAAGGAGTTGTGATGCCCCGCACTCTAGGTACCGTGTAGCCTCGGATCACAGTATAGGATATGGCCATAGTCCAGGTTATTATTGCATTTAGCCACCAAGTCTCACATGATTATATCACATGTTTTTATGATTTCAGGTAGACCTGAGGGATGGGTCAGAACTTGATTGACATGTTTTAATAGTTAAATGCCATATTTTACATGTTTGAATTTAAATGGCATGATTTACCTTAAAGGTATTATGAGTTTACAAAGATGCAGTGTTTTGCATGAAATGCCTGTATTTACGAACTCAACATGATTTCAGTACATGTTATTAAATATGTACGTATTATATTAGTTTTCCAATTCATGTTTTTAATGTGAAATTAAGGAAATAGTATTTAAGGCATGGCATTATGTTCATGTAGATAGTGTAGTTATCTACTTGCTTGCATAATTGCCTTATTGAGCGTGTGGTTGCTCACCCTTTCATTTTCCCCACCTCTACAGAGTACTTTCAGTAGAATAAGAGCGGCAGTGGTCTTGCATTCCCGTTTTCTGTTGTTTCCTATCGAGGAAAAGGTATACACACTTGTATAGTTTTTGTATCTGAACATGTAAATGCACAGTACTGTACATGGGTATGATATCGGGGATATAAAGTTATGTAAATACATTTATGATTGTATTTAGTTAAAGTCAAAGAATAGTAAATCTTGACATGTATATTTGATATGGAAATGGAATGGTAAATAGTGTAAGGGGACAACACCGAATCATAACCTAACTGTTGGTAGGATGGTCACGATGAGAGGAAAGTAAGAATTAAATAGTAAACGAAAAATGAAAAAATTTGTAGTGGTTTTTAGTGAACAGTGGGTCATGACATTGTGGTTACCTGTAATTCCTACCGAGCCTTTCCATCTGAAGGTGGCAAATGGGAGGTCACTTAAATGCCAAGAGAGATTAAAAAATGTTCAAATCCTTCTTCAAGGTATATCGTTCTATCACGACCCATTTTATCCTTTTTAACCGAAAATCACTGTAATTTTTTTGCATTTTTCCTTTCCTTACCCGGTCGTGAACAAACTCACCACTACACAGTTGGGCTGTGAGTCAATAATAAACATCACTCCACATTCATTCTCAATTAAATCAAAAGAAGTGTCATTCATTGAAAGTTAAGTTATACATGACACGTTTCTAACTTTTACATCCCCCACACTACAATTCAAAATAGGTACTGTGCTTTTACATGTTTAGATATAAAAAGAATTCTCTATGTATATACATTCCTCTCTACGATGGAGTGCAGCGGATGTCCCAAAATATAATACCTCAGTCCTCACTGGGCTACTGTGTACACTCTGTAGAGGGGGAAAGTAGGGAGGGATGAGTAACCACACGCTCAGTAAGGCAATAATGCAAGCATGGTAGATAGCTACCCTATCTACATGCTGATAATGTTATGCATAAATCATTTATAATAGGAGCATGAGGAAATAAAACTATGCCATATGAGTATACATATATCATTTATTAAAAATCATGGAATTGGGCATATAAAACATGGAAGAAATCAACATGTAAAATCATCTCATGCTCATTCTCATTAAATCTCATCACAAAAGGGAAATTTACTTAAGAAACATCCTTTTCAAATCACATCACGTCTCAACATATATCAAATTATCATTTCTTTAAATCACAAATCCCACAAGGCTCGACCCCTCCCTCGGGTCTATCTTAGACAATCACAATCACGCTTATGTATCAAAACTATGTGGTATTATGTAATATCAAGTGAGACAAGTCACTATATCTCAATAGACTATGTTGGCCAACTATCTCATAAGTTATCCCAGACCACACGGATCTCGGTGTATGGGGTATCATGCTGGAATGAAGGTGGGTTAGTTTTTCGCCAAACTTTCTCATCAGTAACTTAACCACACGGTATAGTGTACTCCATGTGATATACACGATACAACATACTCCGCAGACCTATATCATGGTTGAGGGTGCCAGCCGTAGGTCTTATCTACCCCATACCATGTGTAACCGATATAGTCTCAAGTGCACGTGGGAGTACTTTCTTATTATGTGAGGTCCTAGCCCCTCATGACGTTGCTCGCCCCTTTTGGATTCCCTGAACACCATATCAGGTCCTAGCCCCTCATGGCCTTGCTCGCCCCTTTTGGGTTCCCTGAATTAATATGTATTATACTTACCACAGTAACATACATACCACAGTGTGAAAACCAGTGCGAGCTAAGCTCTAGCACGATACATGCATCATAGATAAATCTCCTCGTACGAGCAGCGCTCTAGTATGACATTTATGCACAAAAACATGAAGAAAACCACGTACGAGCATAGCTCCAGTACAGTTATATGTATAAGAAAAATCACTCGAAATCCACGTATGAGCAGAAGCTCCAGTATGGTTTACAAAACATCACCACAATTTCAAATCAAAGTACGAGCTAAGCTCCAACACGTTTCATATATGTCAAAATACCAAAATCTCGTACAAGCGAGGTTCCAGCACGATTTAATTCACACAAACACGACAGGCGGCATAATCAACCAAAACAATCTCAAAATCATGATTAGCACCTTACATGTGCTATTTCACAAAGTCATTTAAACACTAGCCAACCTATCCGTTAATTTGCTCAAAATAAGGCATTGTGTTATGTAAAAACATTCAACCACGTGATTTATGCAATTATTAGCCTTAATAATCCCCCTTTATAAAAATCCACTTCAAAACCAAATCATATATACGTACTTGTAATTATTCACACATCTCATTAATCACTTTTCTTAAACATCCATGCATTTCATAAACACCATATATTCACCCACGAATTCAAAGTACGAGCAGCTATCTTTATATACTTATAGAATTCCCTTACCTAGAATTGCGTCGCGTGATTCCACTTACTTAGAGCTGCTTACTTGTGTGGTTTGATTCGTCTCCAACGAACTCTTCGAAACTACACAAAATCGTATATCACATCGATTTAGTCCATATAACTCAACTTTGGTGTTCGCTATAGTCGATTTAATCCTATAGCCTCTATTAACACTTATAAGGCCTAGTTTTATTGCTCTACTCATATCTCAAGTCTATTGATTCTTTTAGGCCTATTGATTCTCGCTATATCGATATTAAATTGATATTAAGCTCATAGTGTTCTTATTTCATCAATTTCTTCACTATGGCATTTTATCAAATATCTTACATACTCATTTTCATAAATTCTCTAAACTCACAATGTAACTCCTCTTAACAATCTCAAATCACCCACATTACTCCAATAACAACTTATTATAATCCATAAATCATCAACTCATCAAAATCACACTTTCTCACACTAACTCATTCTATTTTTTAGGTCACCCTAGTTCCATCATAACCTAGGTAGTTTTAACCATCAATACACATCCAACTTAACTCCAAAATCAATAAATAGATAATGTACTTGGGCTGAAGTATTAGAAACTTACCAAATCTAGTTTCTCTTCTTGCTCCAATCGAAAATAGACCTTGCTCCTTCAATACCACAAATGAGGCTTTGAATACAACGTATGTTGTTCTTCTCTTTGATAGGAACAACTTTATATCTAATGGTCTTTCCTCAAATCTTACTGGAAATGGGTGGATTGAGGAGTGAGAAAGTGAGATTTTAGGTTGAAATGGAAAAGAGAGATTGTTTCCCAAAATCTACAGATTTCACTGCTCCTATTTATAAAAATTGCTTGATGAGATCGATCTGTCAAGGCATGAGATCGATCTTTTCCCCTTAAATCTCTCATTTTTACGCCAATTTGAACTGATGAGATCGATCTGTCAAGGGTCTGAGATCGATCTGTCTCAAACAGTAGCTTAAGGAGATCGATCTGCATCCAGGGGATCTACTCCAACCCGAAAGCTAAGGAAATCGATCTGCTTGCCTTACGAATCAATCCTCTCATTACAGAATGTTTAGAAGATCGATCTAGCTCCATTGGAGATCGATCTTTCTTGTTCCATTGCTCAAATAAGAGCATTTTGGCTCTTCCAGATCGATCTCTCCTCATATGAGATCGATCTGGCATTCATATTTCCATATTTTTGCTGCAGTTTTTTGCAGTAACTCACACCAAACATCCTCAACTTGCTGCCATGGTCATTTTCTCATCCAACGACCTTTAAGGCTTGAAAATGATGTCCATTCATTCTTTATACACGTTAAAACTTGTGTGCATTCATTGTACAACCAAAGGTACATAATACAAAGCCAAATGGAAGTATAAAGGTCTATACAACTCATACAACTTCCTTCCATTTTACCATACTACTTATTTTTCATTCCACTCACATTCATCACATACAAAAGTCAATTTCTTCATATTCATACATAATGAAACTTGTACGTACATCACAAACTCTTATTACAAGTGTGTACATTGAATTTATAGACTTTACATCACCTATGCTACACATTACAAGTACATCTCCATACTTATGAATTCATAAGGTTTACATCTAAAAATACGAGTCTTACATGTTCACCCTTACATTATATGTTTTACCTTTAATGGGATTGGATTTGGTTTTAGGAATCCACTGGTTAGAACAACTGGGGACCGTAGCATGCAATTGGAAGCAACTAACCATGGAATTCCAATGGGGCAATCAAACTCGAAAGATACAAGACATGGATGCACAACGTATACAACATATTTCCATAGATGCGATGAATAAAGAAATTCGACAAGGTGGTTTGATCTTGGCCATTTGTATGTAGGCTGCGACTAGATCTATGCAAGTTGATCCGAAAATGCAGCTGCTGCTAGAGAAATTCGAAGATTTATTTCAAGAACTGTTACAACTTACTCCTACTAGGGAGATAGAGCATCCCATCATTTTGAAAGAGGGGATAGAACCTGTTAATGTGAGACCTTATCGATATGCTTATTTTCAAAAGGCGGATATCGAGAAATAGGTTCAGGATATGTTGAAGATGAGGCTTATATGGCCAAGCACTAGTCCATTCTCATCACCTATTTTGTTAGTGAAGAAGAAGGATGGCTCTTGGCCTTTTTGCATTGATTATTGGGCTCTCAATGTAGTAACTATGTGGAAAATTAGAGAAGAGGAAAAATTTTATATTTTTCTTATTTTTGAATTGATAATACACGATATTATATAGTAGATTACAAGGAAACTAACTCATTCTTAAATCAGGAAACTAACTAACTGAATCCCTCAATTTAATGGATTACAAATTAATTCTCCTATTTTTAAGAGATTTCAAATTAATTCTCCTATCCGATTTACCGCTCATCTACACCTCGACACTCCCCCTCAAGCTAAGGAATAGATGTCTTTCATTCCTAGCTTGGATACAAAATCATGGAAACTCGAACTGTTCATCCCTTTTGTTAGAACATCTGTTAATTGTTACTCTGATGGAACATAGGACATACACACCAACCCTTCCTCTAATTTTTCTTTGATGAAATGTCTATCAATTTCAATATGCTTTGTCCTATCGTGTTGTATAGGATTATGAGCTATATTAATAGCTGACTTGTTATCGCAGTAGAGCTTTATAGGACTTTCCCATTTTACTCTCAAATCATCTAGAATGATCATCAGCCAAAGTAATTCACATAATCCTTGAGCCATAGCCCTGAATTCTGATTCTGCAAATGACCTTGCCACTACATTTTGCTTCTTGCTCCTCCACGTTACTAGGTTACCTTCAAGAAAAGTACAATACCCTGTAGTTAATCTTCTATCCACTAGGGATCCTGCATAGTCAGCGTCAGTATAGGCTTCCAGAGTAAGAGCATCATTCCTCTTTAATAAGATTCCTTTCCTCGGATTGCCCTTCAAGTAATGCAACACCCTGTAAATACCTTGAAGGTAAGGTTCTCTTCGATCATGCATGAATTGACTAATCACACTCACAAAATATGTTATGTCTGGTCGGGTTTGAGCAAGGTATATGAGTCTACCAACCAACCTCTGGTACATTCTTTTATCCACAGCTGGTTCTTCTTTAGCTTCTCCTAACTTATGGTTTAGATCCATTGGAGTAGAGATTGACTTACACCTAATCTTCCATGTTTCCCCCAATAAATTAGTCACGTACTTTTGCTGAGATATGAAGATTCCTTGTGTGGAATATGCCACCTCAATACACTTACACCTAATCTTCCATGTTTCCCCCAATAAATCAATCACGTACTTTTACAGAGATATGAAGATTCCTTGTGTGGAATATGCCACCTCAATACCGAGGAAGTACTCCAATTTCCCCAGTTCCTTTATTCCAAACTCTTTTACTAGTCTCAGCTTTAATTCATGCATCTCTCTCTCATCTTTTTCAGTCACTATGATGTCACCCACATAGACTAGAAAAACAGTCACTCCCCCTGCAGTCGAATGCTTAATGAAAAAAGTGTGATCACCTTAACTTTATTTATACCCAGATTCCTTCATGACTTTTGTAAATCTTCCAAACCATGCTCTAGAAGATTGTTTTAACCCATAAAGGGCTTTTTTTCAGCTTGCACACCTTGTTACATGTGTTCCCCTCAAATCTTGGTAGGATGTTCATATAGATTTCCTCAGCTAAGTCACCATGGAGGAATGCATTCTTAACATCATTGTAAGACCCGTAAATTTCTATGTAATGTATATGATTATTTGAATGCACCCATAAGTTACATTACATATGAATTATAAGAAATGGATATTTATAAGTTCTAAGTGTGAATGAATCACAAAATGGATATTGAATGGATTAAATGAGAGTTAAATGGAAAATTATAGCAAAAATGATGCATGATGAAGGCCAGATAGATTCCATGCAATGAGAGATCGATCTCATGGTCAGGAGAACACAATGCCAAGTATTCTTGTAAGATCCGAAATTAAATCGTAAATTTTATGAGGTAGAAAAATGTTCACAAATTTAAAGGAATGGGATTCAGACTGAAAATAAGGATTCAAATCATAAAATGAATGAGTGTTCGTGAAGGAAAGTTTGACTGAATTAATCCCGAACAAGTACAAGGGTAAAATGGTCAAATCATTGAAAACCGAAATAAATTCGGTAAGAAAATTTAATCAAAAATAATGGGTTTGAGAATCTTGATCAATAATGACGAAATAATTAAATTTCGAGTCCAATTGATCAAGATCCAAAATTTTAGAAATACCGAAAAGTCACCCGGACAATATCTCAAAAATACGGAGAAATTATACCCGAAAAATGATTAAAAATATAATAAATAAATTAACTTAAATTAAATTAATTTATTTGGAATAAATTTATAGATTTTGTAGATATTTTAGAATCTATTTGAATATTTTAATGAATATTTTAATAATAAAACAAATTGTTAAATAAAATAATAATTGTAAAAAAAAAAAAAAGTGAAATCAGAAACTATCGAGGAGAGAGAAGAAGAATGGAAAACGGAGAGGGAAACCCACGCATGGCCGACCGACCCACGTCCACCGGCGATCATCACCCTCCGACGAAGGGCCGAGGAGAAAGAGGAGAGGCCGACGAAGCTTTGGGCACCGACGACGTGCACCAAGGATAGCCGAATCTGGCGAGCAGAGGAGGAGAAATCGACGGGAAAAGGGAGCTCGATCCCGGCGATCCACGGCATCTGGGCTCGAACGGTGGGTACCGATGTGATCGGGAAGAGAAGCCGGTCCTTTTGAGACTGGTATTGGCCGACGAAACCGTCGGAATCCGTCGGATCGAGAGGTGACAGCCGTGGGGGAGAAGGAAAGATTCACCGGTGATGGTTGCGTTTCGACTCTAGCCGAGGCCCGATTCTGGATACCCAGGTGTAGCCGAGCCGAACGACACCGAAATAGCGTCGGGAACCGGCCGGATGGCGTCGGAATGACCAAACGGTGACTGAACCGGCCGAACCAGACTGAACCGGTCGAACCGAACCAGACCGAACCGACGGTCCGAACTGGTCTGAACCGATTCAGCCAAAAAGAGAGGAAAAAAAGGGAGAAAAAGGGAAAAAGAAAAAGAGAAAAAAATTGGAAAAAATTTCAGTGATGCAATCGAGCTTCGGGTAAGTCGGTAAACGGTCAAATTGACCGATTTAAATTTCGAAATATTTAATTTGATAAATAATCGACTGAAAGTTTACCCAAAAATATATTTAATTATGTAGCTTGACGATTGGCATCCAACGAGAGCTCGAGACAGCCTCGATTTACGTACTAGCATGGAATCTCGGGTAAGTAACCGTTATTTATGACAATTTACACCGTTATGCGTGCTTCAAATTTTATTATCGCATAAAATAAATTAAATTATGAAAATTTAGATAAATTGTCGTAAATAATAAATTGAGCTATTCGAGAGTTAGAACGAGGCCCAATAAATTGTTGGTGGGCCCAATGAGCCCAATAGGCCTCGATAAAGTGAAAATTAAGTGGAAAACGGGCTTAAGGCCGATTAAGGCCCATTAAGGTGCAATCGGGCCCAATAGGGGTAAACGGGCCCAATGATTTAAATTAAGCCCAGAAAATAGGAAATACAATTAAGTTGTATAATATCTGACCTGAAGAATATTGATACGCAGTTCCGTAGGTTTGATTGGGAGCAGATCGGACTGCGCGACATGACATCAGTGGAAAGGTCAGACTCGACATGAAAATAAGGTACGGGAATTTTGTAGGTGCATAGAGATGCCTATACGTATTTTGAGGGTATTTACAGGGCTTAGAAATTTCTTACAGCATCTAGAAATGAAATAATAATTTTTACGAAAATCGGGGCTTAGATAAATAAAGGAAAAAGATGATTTTGCCCCTAGGAGTAAAATTTACAAAAAGGGTAGTAAGGCAGATAAATTGCATGATTTCATGTTTTTAATGCTTTATATGAATATATTGCTTTGATTTAAGCAAATATGCACATAGGTTGGCTATTGATTTTAAGAATTCCACGAAAGGGAACCGGTTTGTACCGGTTACGATTTTAAAAGATGTTTTGTCAAGATTTAGCCACCTATCGTATTTACATGAATAAAAAGAGTGCTAGAGTCTTTCTCGCACTCAAGTTTACTGATTTATTCTCATGAAAAACCGTACTGGAGCATTGCTCGTACGAGAAATTTGTGTGTGCACAAAACCGTGCTGGAGCTTCGCTCGCACGAGATTTTAGATATCATGATATGCATAGCGTGGTGCTGAAGCTTCGCTCGCACTAGATGTGAGTTGACATGCATATAGTCGTGCGGAAGCCTCCTGTAGACTATGTGTCACAGAGAGTTGAGATGCTCGCACGTATACTTTGAGACATGGGTTGGTTATCGACATAGTATTGGGGTGGATAAGACCTACGGCAGGCACCCCCAGACTATGATATGGGTCTACGGAGTACGATGTACCATGTATGTCACACGGAGTACACTGTACCGTGCAGTCATGATGACTCTATGATGTTACTTGATATTCTGGCGGGTAGGACTTGACCCCACCTCCCGTTGCAGTTGTGATGCCCCGCACACCGGGATCCATGTAGCCTGGGATCACAGGGACAAAGTATGGCCATAGTCCTCGATTTTCATACAGTAACCTACATGCCTCACATGATATCATACAGTCTGGATAGACCAGGACAAACTCGATAGAGGGGTAGTCCCGATTTATGTTTTTAAAAGAGATGTGATTTAATGAATCAAGGTATTCCCGAGAGATGGGTTTGACCTTGATGAAGTTATTTTATGATGAAACAAATGAGTTTTTAATGTGATAAGTTTTGTGATTAAATGAATAAGTTTTAAAGTACAGAGTTTATGATGAAACTAATAAGTTTTTAATGTGACTAGCATGAGATGTCATACATGATGGTTTTTCCATGTGTGTTTTATATGTCGATTTCATGATTTCCCTTATATGATATATACATATATGTGGCATCGTTTTAGTCATTCCTCATGCTCAAAATATAAAGGATTTTATATCATGACATTATCAGCACATAGATAGTATAGTTATCTACCTGCTTACATTATTGCCTTACTGAGCACGTTTTGCTCACCCTTTCATTTTCCACCCCACAAGGTATATTCAGTAGAAGAGAGCGACAATAGCTTCGCAATTCGGTTATCCGCTGCTTCTTATCAAGATCAGGTATACACATTTGTACAATTTTGTATCTGAACATATAGATGCACAGTACTGTATATGGATGTAATATTGGGGATGTATTTAGTTCAATAAATTGATATGTAAATGAATTATGAAAATGGAATGGTAAATAGGTGAGAGGTGACTAACACCGAATCATAGCCCAACTATTTAGTAGTATAACTGTTCACGACGGGTAAGAAAATGAAAAAGCAAAAAATTTGTAGGGATTTTTAGGTAATTTGGGTCGTGACAATTTAATGGTATCAGAGCTGAGTTAGCCTGATATGAGTCGGTGTTAGTGGTTAAGTAAATTTAAATCCCCATGTACTGTGCATTGTTTAGATACAATTGTGTATACCAAGATAGAAGTGCAGCTAAGAATTTAATTTCGAATGCAAGAATATAGTGTTTATAAATGATAGCCGCTATGGTAGAGGGGCGAGTACACATGCTCGAGACCATAGAGATTGGCCTGAGAATCGAGTGAGTCGTAACATGAGACTCAAGATTAGAGTGAGGTGGAGGCTGATGATGAGCATACTCCACAGGGTCCTATAAAGAGACCAAACAGTATTGAAACACGCTCCGAGAGGATGGAGTGGAGTATAGAAAAATATTTCGGAGTTGTTTACTCAATCTATGCATGTAGTTGAGGATAGGCAGGGTAAAGCCTAAACAGGTGCCTCAGACTATAGAGATTTTCACACCTCTCTGGTATATAGCGAAATAAAGAAACCAATAATTGCTGAGGACTGAGTGTATGAGATAGCGAAGTGCTGTGGAATCTTTTGGTGTATGTCGACCGAGAAAGTGACTTTTAAAATATGTTTATGTTGAAGGGCGAGGCGGAGAATTGGTGGAAGTCCGCTCGACCAATCTAAAGAGTTAGACGTCCAGCACCGACATGAGAAATAATTTTGGATGTATTCTGATGACAGAATATTTCGGACACCACTTAAGGGAAATTACAATTAAAATTTCTTACACTGACCCAGAGTCATTGGTTGATTGATGAGTATGAATCTCAGATTACATCCCTGGGTAAGTATGAACTCGATATTGCGGACAGTGAGAGTCGAAAAGCCCAAAAGTTCATGAAATGACTCAAATTGTCGATTAGAGTCCGATTGGCTCATTACCTATGTCGAGGCAGTGCGCAGAATATAGTTGTGTGAATAATATCATGTGTTGCACGTCTCTGAGATTGGGAAAGGTAGTGAGGGCTGAAATAGAGACAGAAAAGAGAATCGAGAAATGACAAAGATGTTAAAATGGGAAAATGGTAATTGGTAAAAGATTTGATTTGATGAGTCATGGAGTAAGATAATTGGTAAGGCTCCAGTGCATCTAATTTTGGCACTCTTGGGGGGCATTGTGATTGGAGGACCCCGACCTGCTACGAAGCAGTGTAGCAGTGTAAGCACTGTAAGCAGTGTGGGATGTGTGGTGGATACCACACAAGGAGGGTCTATACCTACACTGTATTGATGAAAATGGCTGTTAAGTGTGGTAAGACGGACCATTGATTTTGATTACACAGAGTTGGGCGAGATCGCCCCACAGAAAAGTAAAGAGACAGAGAAAAACTTTGTTGGTATAGCTGCAACAAAAAGGGAGGCCACAGCCGAAGAGAAAGGGAAAATAGGCTGTTAGATGAAGGCGAGTGTATGCCTTAGACCAGGACATTTCTGATGTTTCATATGATGTGGTGTAAGATACCACACTTGTTATGAATAATGAAGTACATATGTTTATTGATCCTGGTGCCACACATTTATTCATACCGCCTTCATTCGCATATAAGTGAGTAAAAGGCATGAATGCCTACACCCATGGGCACAATGCTGATAGTTAGTACCCCAATAGAGGAGGGTAAACTAATGAAATAATTATTAAGAGATTATAAGTTGAAAACGGGGGAAGAAGTATAAGTCAGCCAATTTTATTCAATAGACTATGAATAATTTGAAGTAATATTGAGAATAAATCTCAATTGGTCGGCTGCAAATTATGATGTTCAGAGTTCTATTCTAAGATACTGATATGGTTACCCTTGAAAAGTATACTGTAAGTGT
The DNA here is from genome assembly GCA_033439115.1 of Firmiana major. NCBI lineage: Eukaryota > Viridiplantae > Streptophyta > Magnoliopsida > Malvales > Malvaceae > Firmiana > Firmiana major. Next base: position 7,991,970 of record CM065909.1, read on the forward strand.
TGACAAGTGATAAAAAGGGGTGCAATAGTTGAAATTAAAGAAGTAAAGGATTGTACTCACGGAATGAATAATGAAAGAGTTTTGTCATGATTGATATACTAAGGAGATAATCTTTGAGATATGCTTGATTCTGAATACAAGATGTATTGGAGTAAGAGGCGTATGCAAGGTAAGAACATCTTTACGATATGAAGTAATTAGGATTAAAGCAATTAGTAGTGAATATAAATTGCAACCACAGGGACCGATATGTAAAGTAATTGTGGTTAAGTCTAAGGGTTAATAAAGGTATTTCAAAATACCTCCCCGCCTGAAGACTTGACAGTGTCTAAAAGTATATATTTATAACCTATAACGTGAAATCGATCGTTGTAATAAATATCTTCAGCATTAGGATACCTTTACTAAGACGATAAGAATATTAAAATTCGACAAATCATAAAGGTTAACATAGTAAAATTTAATAAGAGCCGTTAAGATAAGAAAAGGAAATGACGCAGGTTAGTACCTGAAAACGTAAGCAATTTTGAAGGATCTTATACGCTTATGCGTAAATAAGTCAAGGATATGGATGATTGAAATAAGTAGTGGAGCTCGACTACGATGAAGTATTTAAACTTTACCTGGACCGATTTGTAATCATCATTATTGATGATATGATGGGTGTAGTTAAAGCCCAGGGCAAAATTGTAAGCAATAATTGAAAATGGCTTTTACAAATGGGTTGTTGCGAGTTCTTAATATGGTCTACTTGGTTGACACGTTTAACTAAGAAAACGTGGTCTTTGAATGAGATGATAAATAAGATGATAGATGTGACATGAATTTCGGTGTAGTGAAGTATGAACTGACCACCGTGATTAATTTCACCATACCCAACAGCTCAAGAGGTTCTCAGTGAGTATGGATACCTCAAAATAATGAAGGAGCTGTGTATTGATGTATAATGGGAAGATAGTCAATTATGGAGTCAGACAACTCCTTAATCATGAAATAAACTATTTGACTCATGATTTTAAGTTGGCAACGGTAGTGTTTGTACCGAGGATATGGTACTATTATGTACAGGGTGAGAAATTTTGGATATGCACTGATCATAAAGCCCCGAGTATCTGTTTTTCACAGAAAGAGTCGGATATGAGAACAAAGAGGATTAGAGCTTCTAAATGATTATGATTGTGAAAATTGTACCACCCAGGAAAGACTAATGAAATGGCTAATGCCTTGAACAGAAAGAGCCTCAGGATGGTATTACATATGATGGTCAGGGAGGGTGAGCTGCTAGAGCAGTTGTAAGCCTCAGTAGTGATGTGATTCCCTCTGATGATGACAGTGATTGTGTGACAGCTAGCTTAAGACTAGAACCGGATGAGAGTGCCCGGATTTGACAGGCTTAGCGTGATGATCGGTATGGTGTCGATAGTATGGGTCAGATTCAGATGGGTACAGTGATAAAGTTCACAGAGAGAGATGATGGCTTACTGAGGTTCAGAGACAGTATAAGTGCTCCCCAAGACCATAGTTGATGAGGTAGAGTTATTATCAGAAGCTCACTCTTCGGGATATACAGTGCATCCGAGAAGTAAGAAATATATTGAAATCTTAGAAAAGAGTATTGGTGGTCAGATATGAAAAGAGTATTGGTGGTCAGATATGAAAAGCGATATAGTGGAGATTGTGGAAAGGTGCCTAGTATGTCAACAGAATAAGGTAGAGTATTAAAAGTCTGCAGGGTTATTGCAGCCTCTACCTATATCGACACGGCACGGAAATGGGAGCAAGTCTCGATGAACTTCGTGATGAGTTATAGAGGACTCAGATGAATCACGAGACTATTTTATTTAGATGATAGTCGATAGAGTGACTAAGTCTACCCACCTTCTGGTTATGAAATCCCCAAATACTCAGAGTGTATATGAAGATTTATGTGTAAGGAAGATTGTGGAACATTAAGTAGCGTTCCAGTGAGCATGGTATCATATAGGGATTCCCGCTTCACTTCTCATTTCGGGAAATATTTTTCAGGAAGTTATGGGAATCCGACTGAGTATTGGCACAGCTTTCCGTCCTCAGACAGATGGTCAGTTAGAGAGGACTGTACAAATTCTGGAGGATATGATGAGAGTGTGTGCATTGATTTTATAAGCTCCTGGGATGATCAGTTGCTACAAATTGAAGTCGTCAATAACGACAGTTGGCACTTGAGTATCGGGATAACAAGATATGAGGCAGTGTATGGCTGTAGGGGTTGTTTCCCCAAATTGGATAAGAAAAAGTGGGTGACAGATAGAATTATTTTCGACTTTGGATAATAAGTCTCTGAGGATGTTTAGTTAAGGATGAGAGATTAAGAACACCTCAGAGCAGATAGAAAAGTATTGGAATTCACCGAGGGTGAATTAGTATGGTTGAAATGTTTCTTGTCCTAAGAGAATAAGGACATAGCGAACTTTTGGAAGAAGGTAAATTGAGTTTCGCTGGATTGAATCTTTTGAGAGATTGGACAAGTGGGAGATAAGACCTGTAGGTTGGTGTTATCACCTGAATTAACAGGCACCCACAATGTGTCTCAGCTTTTGATGCTTCGGCAATACTATCCAGATCCAGCATAGGTGATCGAATATGAACTCCAAAAGTTCAGTTTAATGAAAATATAAGTATATTGATAAGTTGATTCGGGCATTAAACAGGAAAGAGAAAGTATTGAGGTTTAAGATGATCTCCCTAATTAAAGTCCTTTGGTAGTAATACACTCCGGAGAAGGTCACATAAGAATTTAAGAGTATGATACGATCGATGTACTCAGAGTTGTATATGGACTCATATGACTTGGTTCTAATTTGGAGGACCAAATTCCTTAAGTGGGGGAGATTTGTAAGACCCGAAATTAAATTGTAAATTTTATGAGGTAGAAAAATGTTCACAAATTTAAAGGAATGGGATTCGGACTGAAAATAAGGATTCAAATCATAAAATGAATGAGTGTTCGTGAAGGAAAGTTTGACTGAATTAATCCCGAACAAGTACAAGGGTAAAATGGTCAAATGATTGAAAGCCAGAATAAATTCGGTAAGAAAATTTAATTAAAAATAATAGGTTTAAGAATCTTGATCAATAATGAAGAAATAATTAAATTTCGAGTCCAATTGATCAAGATCCGAAATTTTAGAAATACCGAAAAGTCACCCGGGACAATATCTCGAAAATACGAAGAAATTATACCCGAAAAATAATTAAAATATAATAAATAAATTAACTTAAATTAAATTAATTTATTTGGAATAAATTTATAGATTTTGTAGATATTTTAGAATCTATTTGAATATTTTAATGAATATTTTAATAATAAAACAAATTGTTAAATAAAATAATAATTGTAAAAAAAAAAAAGTGAAATCAGAAACTATCGGGGAGAGAGAAGAAGAATGGAAAACAGAGAGGGAAACCCGCGCGTGGCCGACCGACCCACGTCCACCGGCGATCATCACCCTCCGACGAAGGGCCGAGGAGAAAGAGGAGAGGCCGACGAAGCTTTGGGCACCGACGACGTGCACCAAGGATAGCCGAATCTGGCGAACAGAGGAGGAGAAACCGACGGGAAAAGGGAGCTCGATCCCGACGATCCACGGCAGCTGGGCTCGAACGGTAGGTACCGATGTGATCGGGAAGAGAAGTCGGTCCTTTTGAGACTGGTATTGGCCGACGAAACCGCCGGAATTCGTCGGATCGAGAGGTGACAGCCGTGGGGGAGAAGGAAAGATTCACCGGCGATGGTTGCGTTTCGACTCTAGCCGAGGCCCAATTCTGGATGTCCAGGTGTAGCCGAGCCGAACGGCACCGAAATAGCGTCGGGAACCAACCGGACGGCGCCGAAATGACCAAATGGTGACTGAACCGGCCGAACCGAACTGAACCGGCAGAACCGAACTGAACCGGCCGAACCGGCGGTCTGAACTGGTCTGAACCGGTTTAGCCAAAAAGAGAGGAAAAAAATGGAGAAAAAGGGAAAAAGAAAAAGGGAAAAAAATTGGGAAAAATTTCAGTGATGCAATCGAGCTTCGGGTAAGTCGGTAAGCGGTCGAATTGACCGATTTAAATTTCGAAATATTTAATTTGATAAATAATCGACTGAAAGTTTTCCCGAAAATATATTTAATTGTGTAGCTCGACGATTGGCATCCAACGAGAGCTCGAGACAGCTTCAATTTACGTACTAGCATGGAATCTCGGGTAAGTAACCGTTATTTACGATAATTTACACCGTTATGCGTGCTTCAAATTTTATTATCGCATAAAATAAATTAAATTATGGAAATTTAGATAAATTGTCGTAAATAATAAATTGAGCTATTCGAGAGTTAGAACGAGGCCCAATAAATTGTTGGTGGGCCCAATGAGCCCAATAGGCCTCGATAAAGTGAAAATTAAGTGGAAAACGGGCTTAAGGCCGATTAAGGCCCATTAAGGTGCAATCGGCCCAATAGGGGTAAACGGGCCCAATGATTTAAATTAAGCCCAGAAAATAGGAAATACAATTAAGTTGTATAATATCTGACCTGAAGAATATTGACACGCAGTTCCAGAGATTTGATTGGGAGCAGATCGGACTGCGCGACGTGACATCAGTGGAAAGGTCAGACTCGACATGAAAATAAGGTAAGGGAATTTTGTAGGTGCATAGAGATGCCTATACGTATTTTGAGGGTATTTACAAGGCTTAGAAATTTCTTACAGCATCTAGAAATGAAATAATAATTTTTACGAAAATCGGGGCTTAGATAAATAAAGGAAAAAGGTGATTTTGCCCCTAGGAGTAAAATTTACAAAAAGGGTAGTAAGGCAGATAAATTGCATGATTTCATATTTTTAATGCTTTATATGAATATATTGCTTTGATTTAAGCAAATATGCACATAGGTTGGCTATTGATTTTAAGAATTACACGAAAGGGAACCGGTTTGTACCGGTTACGATTTTAAAAGATGTTTTGTCAAGATTTAGCCACCTATCGTATTTACATGAATAAAAAGAGTGCTAGAGTCTTTCTCGCACTCAAGTTTACTGATTTATTCTCATGAAAAATCGTACTAGAGCATTGCTCGTACGAGAAATTTGTGTGTGCACAAAATCGTGCTGGAGCTTCGCTCGCACGAGATTTTAGATATCATGATATGCATAGCGTGGTGCTGGAGCTTCGCTCGCACTAGACGTGAGTTGACATGCATATAGTCGTGCGGAAGCCTCCTGTAGACTGTGTGTCACAGAGAGTTGAGATGCTCACACGTATACTTTGAGACATGGGTTGGTTATCGACATAGTATTGGGGTGGATAAGACCTATGGCAGGCACCCCCAGACTATGATATGGGTCCACGGAGTACGATGTACCGTGTATATCACACGGAGTATGCTGTACCGTGCAGTCATGATGACTCTATGATGTTACTTGATATTCTGGCGGGTAGGACTTGACCACACCTCCCGTTGCAGTTGTGATGCCCCGCACACCGGGATCCGTGTAGCCTAGGATCACAGGGACAAAGTATGGCCATAGTCCTCGATTTTCATACAATAACCTACATGCCTCACATGATATCATACAGTCTGGATAGACCAGGACAAACCCGATGGAGGGGTAGTCCCAATTTATGTTTTTAAAAGAGATGTGATTTAATGAATCAAGGTATTCCCGAGAGATGGGTTTGACCTTGATGAAGTTGTTTTATGATGAAACAAATGAGTTTTTAAAGTGATGAGTTTTGTGATTAAATGAATAAGTTTTAAAGTACAGAGTTTATGATGAAACTAATAAGTTTTTAATGTGACGAGCATGAGATGTCATACATGATGGTTTTTCCATGTGTGTTTTATATGTCGATTTCATGATTTCCCTTATATGATATATACATATATGTGGCATCGTTTTAGTCATTCCTCATGCTCAAAATATAAAGGATTTTATATCATGACATTATCAGCACGTAGATAGTATAGTTATCTACCTGCTTACATTATTGCCTTACTGAGCACGTTTCGCTCACCCTTTCATTTTTCACCCCACAGGGTATATTCAGTAGAAGAGAGCGACAATAGCTTCGCAATTCGGTTATCCGCTGCTTCTTATCAAGATCAGGTATACACATTTGTACAATTTTGTATCTGAACATATAGATGCACAGTACTGTATATGGATGTAATATTGGGGATGTATTTAGTTCAATAAATTGATATGTAAATGAATTATGAAAATGGAATGGTAAATAGGTGAGAGGTGACTAACACCGAATCATAGCCCAACTGTTTAGTAGTATAACTGTTCACGACGGGTAAGATAATGAAAAAGCAAAAAATTTGTAGGGATTTTTAGGTAATTTGGGTCGTGACAATTCTGCAAGAGGGAGATCGATCCCTCACTCAAGCAGATCAATCTCCATTGATCTCGAGTTGGACCATATCGATCTCCTCTTAATGGCCAGATCGATTCCCTAAACTCTCTACCTGAAACAAATCGATCCTATTCCATTGAACAGATCGGTCTCATGCAACATAGCAGATCAATCCCCTACCTGCTAAATGGTCGAAATTCTAAGCATTCAAAAAAGGCCAGATCGATCTCCACCCTATGCAGATCGATCTCCTAAGACGTTTTCTATAAAAATAGGGCAGTTGGATCTATATTTCATAGGAACAAATCTATTTCTACCATTTTAAACCTTAAACCTAGCTTTCTATCTCTAAAACCCACCCACTTTCATAAAGATTTGAGAAAAAGCTATTAGAGTAAAGTTGTTCATTATAAAGAGAAGAACAACATAGTTTGGAATCAACACTCGTTGGATTGAAGGAGAAAAGGAGTGTTCTTATTTTGAGCAAGAAGAAAATCAAATTAGGTGAGTTTCTAATACACCAACTCAAAGTACATTTATCTAGTTATTATTGTGAGTAGATGGGTGTATGTATTGATGATAGAAACTACCTAGAATGTAAGGGAACAAGTATAACCTAGAATGAATCTAGTGTGAGAAAATGTGATATGGGTGAGTTGATGATAAATGGATTATGCTAAGGTGTTAGTGAAGTAATATGCAAGATTTTGAGATGATTGAATGAGGCCACATTGTGAGATTAGGCAAGTTATGAAAATTAGTATATGAGGTGTTTCATAAATTGCCATACTGAAGTAAATGATGGGCTAGAGACGCTATGAGCTTAATATTGATTTAGTGTGAATCAATAGGCCTAAAAGAGTTCAATAAACTCTCGAGAAATTAATAAGGCGATCAAAACGGACTTAAGAGGAAGTGAGGCCTTATAAGTGTTAATGAAAACTATAGGTCAAATCGACTATAGTAAACGTAAGAATTGTGTTATATTGGATCAAATTTATGTGATATATGATTTTGTACAGTCCTGAAGATTTCGTTGGAGGCGAATCGAACTGCATAAACTAGCAGTACTATGGAAGTGGAATCATTCGTCGCGATTCCAGGTAAGAGAATTTTGTAAGTACTTAAAGATAACTGCTCATATTTTGTGGGTGAATATAGGGCTTTGTAAATGCATGGTTATCTAGAAAAGTGATTAATGGTATATGTGAATGACTACGAGTATATGTTTATGATTTGGTTTTGAAGTGAATCTTTTAAATGGGATAGTAAAGCTAATAATTGCATAAATCACATGTTTTGATATTTTTACGAAATACATTGGCTTGGTTTAAGCAAAATTATGGATAGGCTAGCTAGTGATCATGATTTTGTGAAATAGCACAAGTGAAGTGCTAAATTTGGTTTTTGAGAGTGTTTTGTTGAAATAGAGCCGCTTATCGTACTTATATGAGTTGAATTGTGCTGGAGCCTAGCTCACACCATATTTTGATTTGTGATGTTTTATAAGCCGTACTAGAGCTGATAGCTCGTACGCGGGTTTTCCTTGACTTACTTATGCATCTAACCGTAATTGAGCTATGCTCGTACGTGATTTCTTCATTATTTATTATGTATAAAGTCGTATTAGAGCGTTGCTCGTACGAGGATATTTGCTGATGATACATGAAAACGTCCTAGAGCGTTGCTCGCACTGAGTTTTCACACTGTGATATGTAATGAGACGTGCTAGATGCCTCGTGTAGACTTTGTGTCACACAGATGAGACGCTCGCACGTGCACGTGAGACTGAGTAGGTTATGCATGGCATGGGGTAGATATGACCTATGGCAGGCACCTTCAACCATGATATGGGTCCGTGGAGTACGTTGTCCCATGTAGATCACATGGAGTACGTTGTACTTTATGGTTGTGATGTTGATTCAAACGTCGGGCGTAGGACTAACCCGCCTTCGTTCCAACATGATACCCTGTACACCGGGATCCATGTGGTTTGGGATGATTATGACATAGTTGGCTAACATAGTCCTTGGTTTACCGCGACCGCCTATCTCACATGATATCACATGGTTTTAGATATCGATGATGATTTATGTTGTCTAAGGTAGTCCCGAGGGAGGGGTCGAACCTTGTGATATGTTTTAAAGGAATGATGCATCGTTTTGATGGATTTTGCTAATTTTTTGACAAAGTGTTACGCCTTGAGGGCTTGATTTATGATGAACCTTGTGATTTGAGATGGAATTGATAAATATTTATTATATTGAGCATGAGAGGTTTTCACATGATGATTTTCCATGCTTACATGCATGTTTTCAGTACATGATATATGTACATACATGTGGCATAGTTTTATTATTTCCTCATGCTCTGAATATAAATGATTTATGCCATGACATTATAAGCATGTAGATAGTGTAGTTATCTACCATGTTTGCATTATTGCCTTACTAAGCATGTGGTTACTCATCCCTCCATTTTTCCCCTCTACTGAGCGTGCACATTAGCCTAGTGAAGGATTGGAGCGTTATATTTTGATATTTGTTGCTCTCCATCGCCCAGAGCTATACACACAAAAAATTCTTTTTGTATCTAAACATGCAATAGCATAATAATCATTCTGAATTGTAATATGGGGGATGTAAATGTTAGTAACATGTCATGTATAAGTATGTGACTTAACTTTTAAATGTACGAAATTAGTTTTGATTAAATGGAAAATGGATGGTAAATGATGATTATTACTGACTCACAGCCCAACTGTATTTGTGAGGGTTGCTCACGACCAGGTAAGTTAACGAATAAAGCGAAAAATTTATGGTGATTTTAAGTTGAAGTGGATAAAAAGGGTTGTAACAGAGATTGGTATTAAAATTGAGTTGGCCTGATGTGAGTCGGTAATAATAAGTAGAAAAATTACATCCCCATATTACTGTGCTTTTTTTTAGATATAACTGAGGATACCGAGATGGAATGAGACTAATAAATGGTTATGGATACAGGAAGTTAGGCAATATGCCTGTTACACGTCAAGGTAGAGGGACGAGCACACGTGCTAGAGGCCGTAGGGGTAGACCCGAAGGCTGTACGGAGCCATAGACTAACCAGGCTCCACAGGACCCAGTTGAAAGACCAGGGGATACCGAGGCACGCTTCCCTAGGAGATAGGGGAGTATCGAGAGCCTCGTTGAGATAGTCACTTAGGCATTAGGGGCTAATGATAGACGAGGTCTAGCAGTGCAGCCTACTACTACTGGATAGGCAGCTGCAGAGACAGAGAGGTCTCAGACTATGAGGACTATCACACCACCCCCAGTACAGGATACAGCTTCTCCTATCGCTCCATAGCCGAACGAGAGTGACCTGAGTTATGATTGTGAACTGAGTAGGCTACGACAGTTTCAGGAGTTGAAACCTCCAGTATTTAGAGGAGTGATGGACCTGATTATTACTGAGGATTGGGTTTATGAGATGGAGAAATTGTATAGGTTCTTCAGATGTACATCGACTGAGAAAATGGCCTTTGTCATATTTATGCTGAAAGGCGAGACAGAGCACTGGTGGAGATCCACCGAATCTATCCTGAAAGCCCAACACTCCGAGATCACATGGGAGATATTCTTAGAGGCCTTTAGGAGGTAATATATTATGGCCACCGCACAAAGGAAATTACGGATGGAGTTTATGAACTTGGTTCAAAGGAACCGTTCTTTGGATGAGTATGAGTCGAGGTTCATGTCTTTGGGGAGATACGACCCGAATACAATGAGCAGTGAGACTCAGAAGGTCCAGAAGTTCATGGATAGGTTGAGATTAGCCATCCGTACCAAATTAGCTCCATTTGACATTCACACTTACGAGGAGACAGTGCATAGGGCACAGTTGTACGAGTGAGACTTTGAGCGGAATGCCTCCGAGCTTGGGAAGGTTAGAAGCCGAAAGGACAGAGACTGAAAGAGATCCAGAGTTGATAGAGTTGTTAGAAGAGGAGGTCAAAGATTGTTTGAGAAGAGACCAAATATTGAGGAGGTACAGGAGAGGGTTGCTAGACTTCCTGTGTACCCAGCTTTATCTCCACCGAGGGGTGTAGTCATTAGAGGACCACGACCTACTATCGATCAATGTAGTAGATGTGGTAGATTTCATAGAACTAGGTGTTGTCTGATGCCCCCTGTTATGTGTTACAGATGTAAGAAACCTGGACGTATAGCGAGGCATTGTCCTGAGATGATTGAGACTGCCCCACAGAAGGGAAAAGAGTCAGAAAGAGCTCCAATTGAGACAGCTGTTTTGAGGAGGAGAGCTACAGCTGTGGAAAAAAGGAAACAGGCTGTGGGTAAAGGGTGAGTGCATACACTGGACCAAGACACCGCGGACAGTTCTATGGATGTGATTAAAGGTACGATCCTAATTTTTGATTTAGAAGCATTTGTATTGTTTGATCCTGGTTCCATGCATTCCTTCATATCGCCTTCCTTTGCACATAAATTGTTGAAGCATGTAAAACCCACATTGCTAGATAGAATGTTGATGATTTCCACACCTATGAATGATAGTCAATTGACTGAGTATGTATATAGGAATTGTAAGTTGAAGATAGGGGAAAAGATATGGCAGCCGATTTAATTTTATTGAGTATGAGCGATTTTGATGTAATCCTAAGATGGATTGGTTGGCTGCAAGTCATGTTGTTATGGATTGTCATGCTAAGATATTGATGTTTCCAGAGATAGATAATCTTGTTGTAAGCTTTGTTGAAAAGAAATGAAGGACATGATTATTGTAAATGAAAATAGTATAATTTTAATCCATCATATTTGAGAGATGAATTTATTTATTATTTATGAATGTTAAAGTGATGACTTATGTTGCTAACGATGGAAATGATAATGTGAAGGGTTCATTGCATACGCCGTTGACATAGATAAGGCACACCCGGAATTGAGAGACATTCCAATAGTTGCCAAAAATTTTTGATGTCTTTCCGGACGATTTACCAGGGCTACCACCTGATAGGGAATTGGAGTTTTGCATAGAGTTGGTACTTTGTACAGAGTCGATATCTAAGCCACCATATAGAATGGCTCCGATAGTGTTGGAGGAGTTAAGGAAGCAATTGCAAGAGTTGCTAGAGAAGGTGTTTATTAGACCGAGCATCTCACCTTGGGGAGCTCCAGTTCTGTTTGTAAGGAAGAAGGATGGAAGCCTACGACTGTGTATAGATTACCGATTGTTAAATATGGCCACCATTAAGAACAAGTACCTCCTTCCACACATTGACAGCATTTCATACCCGTTATAGCCACTATGAGTTTTTGGTTATGCCATTCGGATTGACGAATGCCTTCGCTATATTTATGGCTTTGATGAATGATGTATTTAAGCCATACCCGGACCAGTTTGTGATTGTGTTTATTAATGACATTTTGGTTTATTCCAAGTCCAGGGAAGATCATGAGGAGCACTTGAGGATAGTTTTGCAGACCCTCCGAGAAAAGGAATTATATGCCAAACTCAGTAAGTGTAACTTTTGGTTAAAGTAGATCTCATTTCTAGGCCATGTTGTGTTGAAGGATGGGGTATCAGTGGATCCATCCAAGATTGAGGTAGTTGTACAGTGGGAACAACCCAAGACGTTACTAAGATCAAAAGTTTTCTGGGATTGGCAGGTTATTATCGAAGATTTGTTAAGGGTTTCCCCAGACTAGCTGCTCCTTTGACACGCCTCACACGAAAAGATGTTAAGTTTCTGTGGGATGAGGCATGTGAGAGGAGTTTTTAGGAGCTTAAGTGTCGGTTGACCACTGCTCTGATTCTTACCATTCCTACCAGCTCAGGAGGTTTCTCTGTGTATACGGATGCATCACATTAGGGACTAGAATGTGTACTTATGCAGGATAGGAAGGTAGTTGTCTATGGATCTAGACAGTTAAAGGATCACGAGAAGAACTATCTGACTCACGATTTGGAGTTAGCGGCCGTAGTGTTTGCGTTGAAAATATGGTGCCACTATCTTAATGGTGAGAAATTTCAGGTATATACAGATCATAAGAGCCTTAAGTATCTGTTCTCGCAGAAAGAGTTAAATATGAGACAGAGAAGATGGCTCGAATTCTTGAAAGATTATGATTGTGAGATCATGTACCACTCAGGTAAGGCGAATGTAGTTGTCGATGCCTTGAGCAGGACGAACCTCGGGTTGGTGTCTTATATAATGATTCGGGAACACGAGTTGTCGGAGCAATTTGCAAACCTCAGTTTGGATGTAACCCTACCTAGTTCAAAGAGATTTGATATTATAGCTAGTTTGAGATTGGAGCCAGAGTTGATTTCTCGTATTTGACAAGCTCAACAAAGTGATCGATAATGTATCGATTGGTCGAGTCAGATACAGGCAGGTGCGGGTACTGATTTTGAACTGAGTACAGATAGATTATTGAGGTTCAAGGGCAGAGTGTGTGTCCCCGAGGATTCAGAGATCAGGAGGTTGATTTTATCTTAGGCTCACTCATCGAAGTATACGATACATCTGGGGAGTACTAAGATGTATCAAAACCTTCGAAAGGTTTATTGGTTGTCTGGAATGAAAAGAGACATTGTTGAATATGTTGACAGATGTCTCGTCTGTCAGTAGGTGAAGGTAAAGCATCAAAAGCCTGTAGGGTTACTGCAGCCTCTACCGATACCGACATGGAAGTGGGAGCACGTCACCATGGACTTTGTGATGGGATTACCGAGGACCCATAGAGGTCATGATGCCATTTGGGTTATTGTGGATCGACTGACGAAGTCAACCCATTTCTTAGCTATGAGAGCTACCGATAGTCTAAGCGAGTTGGCGAACCTGTATGTTCGAGAGATAGTTCGGTTACATGGTGTTCCAGTGAGCGTTGTTTCTAATCAGGATGCCCGCTTCACTTTTCATTTTTGGGAACACTTTCAGGAAGCGATGGGGACCCACTTGAGCTTTAGCACCACTTTTCATCCTCAGAGAGATGGTCAGTTAGAGAGGACTATACAGACCTTGGAGGATATGTTAAGAGCGTGTGTACTGGATTTTGGAGGCTCCTGGGATGATGACTTATCGATAGCCGAGTTCACCTATAATAATAGCTACCATTCGAGTATCGGGATGGCACCTTATGAGGCACTATATGGACGCAGATGTTGATACCTTATTAGATGGAAGAGGTTGGTGACAGACAAATTTTTGCTCTCGACTTAGTACAGCAGGCCTCTGAGGACGTCCAGTTGGTATGTGAGAGATACGGACAGCTCAGAGCCGACAAAAGAGTTATGCTGACAGGAGACAAAGACCACTGGAGTTTGCTGTTGGTGAGTCAATACTTTTGCAAGTTTCTCCCTCGAAAGGGATTATGAGGTTTGGTAAGAAGGGTAAGTTAAGCCCTCGGTATATCGGACCCTTCGAGATTCTGGAGAGAGTGGGAGATAAGGCTTATAGGTTAGCATTACCACCGACTTAGCAAGTGTTCATAATGTCTTTCACGTCTATATGCTTCAAAAGTACCACTCAGACCCGACACATGTTATAATATATGAGCTATTGGAGCTCAATGAGAGTATGATGTATGTTGAGAAGCTGGTTTAGATTTTGGATAGGAAGGAAAAGGTGCTGAGGTCGAAGACGATTCCCTTGGTGAAAGTTCTTTGGCAATATCACACTTCGGATGAAGCTACATGGGAGTTAGAAAGTATGATGCAAGAGAAGTACCCAAAGTTATTTTTAGATTAACTTGGTTCTAATTTGGAGGATTAAATTTCTTAAAAGAGGGGAGGAATGCAAGACCCATAAATTTCTATGTAATGTATATGATTATTTGAATACACAGACAAGTTACATTACATATGAATTATAAGAAATGGATGTTTGTAAGTTCTAAGTGTGAATGAATCATAAAACGGATATTGAATGGATTAAACAAGAGTTAACTGGGAGAATTACAGTAAAAATGATGCAGGATGAAGGACAGATCGATCCTATGCAAGGAGAGATCGATCTCATGGCCAGGAGAACACAATGTCAAGCATTCTATAAGAGGGAGATCGATCCCTCACTCAAGCAGATCGATCTTCATTGGTCTCGGGTTGGACCAGATCTATCTCCTTTTAATGGCCAGATCGATTTCCCAAACTCTCTATCAGAAATAAATGAATCCTATTCCATTGAACAGATCGGTCTCATGCAACATAGCAGATCGATCTCATAGATTCAATAGATCGATCCCCTACCTGCTAAATGGTTGAAATTCTAAGGATTCAAACAAGGCTAGATCGATCTCCACCATATTCATATCGATCTCCTCAGGCGTTTCCTATAAAAATAGGGCAGTTAGATCTGCATTTCACAGGAAGAAATCTGTTTCTACCATTTTCAACCTTAAACCAAGCTTTCTCTCTCTAAAACCCTCCCATTTTCACAAAGATTTAAGAAAAAGCTATTAGAGCAAAGTTGTTCATTATAAAGAGAAGAACAACATAGTTTGGAATCAACACTTCATTAGTTGCATTGAAGGAGCAAATAAGTGTTCTTATTGAGAGCAAGAAGAAAATCAACCTAGGTGAGTTTCTAATACACCAACTCAAAGTACATTTATCTAGTTATTATTGTGAGTAGATGGGTGTATGTATTGATGATAGAAACTACCTAAAATGTAAGGGAACAAGTATAACCTAGAATGAATCTAGTGTGAGAAAATGTGATATGGGTGAGTTGATGATAAATGGATTATGCTAAGGTGTTAGTGAAGTAATATGCAAGATTTTGAGATGATTGAATGAGGCCACATTGTGAGATTAGGTAAATTATGAAAATAAGTATATGAGGTGTTTCATAAATTGCCATACTGAAGTAAATGATGGGCTAGAGACACTATGAGCTTAATATTGATTTAGTGTGAATCAATAGGCCTAAAAGAGTTCAATGAACTCTCGAGAAATTAATAAAGCGATCAAAATGGACTTAAGAGAAAGTGAGGCCTTATAAATGTTAATGAAAACTATAGGTCAAATTGACTATAGTAAACGAAAGAATTGTGTTATATTGGACCGAATTGATGTGATATATGATTTCGTGCAGTCCCAGAGATTTCGTTGGAGGCGAATCGAACTGCACAAACTAGCAGTACTAAGGAAGTGGAATTATTCGACGCGATTCCAGGTAAGGGAATTCTGTAAGTACTTAGAGATAACTTCTCGTATTTTATGGGTGAATATAGGGCTTTGTAAATGCATGGTTATCTAGAAAAGTGATTGATGATATATGTGAATGACTACGAGTATATGTTTATGATTTGGTTTTGAAGTGAATCTTTTAAAGGGGATAGTAAGGCTAATAATTGTATAAATCACATGTTTTGATATTTTTACGAAATACATTGCTTTGGTTTAAGCAAAATTACAGATAGGTTGGCTAGTGATTTCATGATTTTGTGAAATAGCATAAGTGAAGTGCTAAATTTGGTTTTTGAGAGTGTTTTGTTGAAATAGAGCCGCCTATCGTACTTATATGAGTTGAATCGTGCTGGAGCCTAGCTCGCACCATATTTTGATTTGTGATGTTTTATAAGTCGTACTAGAGCTGATAGCTCGTATGTGGGTTTTCTTTAACTTATGCATATAACCGTACGGGAGCTATGCTCCTACGTAATTTCTTCATTATTTGTTATGCATAAAGTCGTAGTAGAGTGTTGCTCGTACGAGGATATTTGCTGATGATGCATGAAAACATGCTAGAGCGTTGCTCGCACTGAGTTTTCACACTGTGATATGTAATGAGTCATGCTGGATGCCTCGTGTAGACTTTGTGTCACACGGATGAGATACTCGCATGAGCCGTGCTGGATACCTCATGTAGACTTTGTGTCACACGGATGAGATACTCGCATGAGCCGTGCTGGATGCCTCGTGTAGACTGCTAGTCACATGGATGAGATGCTCGCACGTGCACTTGAGACTGAGTAGGATATGCATGGCATGGGACAGATAAGACCTATGGCAGGCACCCCCAACCATGATATGGGTTCGCAGAGTACATTGTACCGTGTAGATCACATGGAGTACATTGTACCGTATGGTTGTGATGTTGATTTAAAAGTCTGGCGTAGGACTAACCTACCTTCGTTCCAGCATGATGCCCCGTACACCAGGATCCGTGTGGTCTAGGGTGATTATGACATAGTTGGCCAACATAGTCTTAGGTTTACCGTGACCGCCTTTCTCACATGATATCACATGGTTTTAGATATCGATGATGATTTATGTTTTCCAGGGTAGACTCGAGCGAGGGGTCGAACCTAGTGATATGTTTTAAAGGAATGATGCATTGTTTTGATGGATTTTGCTAATGTTTTGACAAAGTGTTACACCTTGAGGGCTTGATTTATGATGAACCTTGTGATTTGAGATGGAATTGAGAAATATTTATTATATTGAGCATGAGAGGTTTTCACATGATGATTTTCCATGCTTACATGCATGTTTTTATGTTTTCAATACATGATATATGTATATACATGTGGTATAGTTTTTTTATTTCCTCATGCTCTGAATATAAACGATTTATGACATGACATTATAAGCATTTAGATAGTGTAATTATCTATCATGCTTGCATTATTGCCTTACTGAGCGTGTGGTTGCTCATCCCTCTATTTTCCCCCTCTACTGAGTGCGCACAGTAGCCTAGTGAAGTACTGAAGTGTTATATTTTGATATCTGCTGCTCTCCATCACCTAGAAGTATACACAAAGGAAATTCTTTTTGTATCTAAACATGTAATAGCATATAATCATTCTGAATTGTAATATGGGGGATGAAAATGTTAGCAACATGTCATGTATAAGTATGTTACTTAACTTTCAAATGTACGAAATTGTTTTTGATTAATTGGAAAATGAATGGTAAATGATGATTATTACGACTCACAGCCCAACTGTATTTGTGAGGGTTGTTCACGACCAGGTAAGTTAACGAATAAAGCGAAAAATTTATGGTGATTTTTAGATGAAATGGATAAAAAAATGTCGTGACAATCATACTGTAGGAGTTGCCAATTTAAGTGAGCAACCAATGATAACAGAATTCTCATAATGTTCATTTTTGCAACTAGAGTAAAAGTCTCATGATAGTCCACCCCATAAGTCTGAGTGTACCCTTTGGCCACTAATCTTGCTTTATATCTTTCAAGGGATCCATCAACCTTGTATTTCAATGAAAAAATCCACTTACAATCAATAATGTTTTTTCCTTTTGGTTTGTGAACGATCTCTCATGTTTTATTCCTCTCTAATGCACTCATTTCCTCTCTCATAGTATCCCTCAATTCCCTTTTTGATAATGCCTAAAACACATTGTTTGAGATAGCAATGGTGTTCAAACTCACAATGAACCTTTTTTAGGCTGGTGATAGGTGTTTAAGAGAGACATAGTGAGATAATGGATAGAGAGGTCATTTAGTGCATTCTCTGTTTCCTTTTCTAGTAGCAATGGGGAGATTTAGGTCAATCATTGGATCAGTGGATGTTTCAACTGATTGTGTGAGACCCCATGTATGAATAACTTTGTAATATATGTTAATGGGATTATAAGACAAATGATTTCGAATCACGTAAATGTGAATGAATTACAATGGGATGAATGAGTGTCAAGATACCGGTAAAGGATAAATAAGGGCTGAAGTGGCCATAAAACTAAACGAATAGAACTTTAAGAATCTGAATTGAAGATAAGGAATGAGGACACGAATTAATAATGCATAGACCGTGAATTCTAAGTATTCTTTATGAACGTAAGCAATACACACAAGTTCCATAACACGAAAATCATAGGAAATGAAACTTTCCATGCTCGAAGTGTGAATAGATTGCAAAATGACTAGCGAAGCAATCTAATGCAAGTTCTCTCTCGGAAATTCTGGAAATATTGTAGCAAAATGGCTACAGATGAAGGCCAGATCGATCTCCCATTCAAGGCAGATCGGTCCCTTGTGCAAAACAGAGTCATTCCAAGTGAATCTGCCAAGCCCAGATCGATCCCCCCTTAAGTGCAAATTGATCTCCATTGTATTCTGTAAAGAGCAGATCGATCTCTCCCCATGAGTATATCGATCTCTTTAAGCTTCTGCCAATCCAAGATCGATCTTTCCTGTGAGATCTGAGAATTTTAGACATATTTAATGATGTAATAATAAATTGAAGTGTAATTTATTGAGCTAAGTGAATTGTGGGAATTATAATTGGAGATTTATATGTTAAGTGTGTAAAATGAGCATGAAGCATGAGGACAGATCGATCTGGGAGAAGGAGAGATCGATCTGGTGAGTTAAAAATGACGAGGAAGGGGAAATTTGAGGAGCAGATCGATCTCCAATGGAAGAGATCGATCTCCTTATGAATCTGTTTGAGTAGGGATCGATCTCATGAGGAAGAGATCGATCTCCAAATGAATCTGTTTGAGAGAAGATCGATCTCATGAGGAGGAGATCGATCTCCAAATGCTTCTGTTTGGGAGAAGATCGATCTCCTTAGGAGCAGATCGATCTCATAAAGCCATAAAGAGATCGATCTCACCCCTCGACAGATCGATCTCCTAGGCATAAAATTACCCAGATCGTCCCCAAATTTCAAACACAGATCGATCTCAGCAAGAGACAGATCGATCTCCTACCTCCAGTCTATATAAGGAACCTGTGTTTTCTCCTGAAATTTCATTTTCTCTCTCTTTCAAACCTCCATTTTTCCGAAAACCTAGTTTCTCACTCCTCCAAATCGCCCATTTTCGACCGAATCAGCTATTGTGGTAAGAAGGGAAGTTGTTCCTCGTCAAAGGGAGAACAACATACTTGGAAATCGAAGGACGAATCGGATCGAGGCGTGAGTTGTGCGTCTCACAAGCTTTGGGTAATTTCTAAACCTCGATCTTGATATTTGAGCTGATTTTGATGTTATTGGTGGTTGTAATTGTGTTGAAATAGTTGAGAAATGATTAGGGATTGATGAATTTCAATGTGGATAGAGTGATAATGATATTTGGAAATTGTGGCAAATTTTGAGGATTGTGCTATAAACGGAAATATAGACAATGTGGTAAATTAGCGTTGATAATTGGTATTAGAGATATCGAACATTGGGATATTGTGAATAGAGTTGTAGTTTAGGGTTGAGTTACGAGAAATCAAGAGAATTGAGGTGTTATGAGCAATTATGCTTGATTTTGAGAATTGAGGCTTATGTGATGTGGAGTATTGATGTTTTAACATCGTTTGGACAGCTCGGGAGTTCCAGAGTGGAATGCGAGACTAGTCCGTGATACGGGGGAAACGATTGCACTATACGAGGTGCAAAGAGGTAAGGGAAATCTAAACCATTTGTGTATGTGATTTGTAAACTGTTATAGCATGATTTATGATTTATAAACAAGCATGTTGAGAGTTTTGTGTTGAGATTTGAACTGCACACGATTTTATAGCCGGTTGGAGCCCAATGTTTTATGAGTTTATAACTGGGCTCTACGTTAAGGCAATATTGTGATTTGAGAAATGTGTGCGTGTGCTTTGCCGGTTGGAACTCGGTTTGACTACGTTTTGTGTTGAGTACAAAACGATTTTAAATGAGTTTTATGAGAGAAAACCATTACGAGTTCTACGTGAAGGCAAACCTGTCTTATGTGATAAGACTTGGGTGTGTAGTTGTGAGTACACACCGGGCATTGCTCTGGTAGCATGTAAGCCCGAATTCTTCTCCGTTCTGGTAACGTTGAGAAAACCCATTGGTGGCTGTGCCACGTATACCCCATTGGTGGCTGTGCCACGTTATACCCCATCGGTGGCTGTGCCACGTATACCCCATTGGTGGCTGTGCCACGTTATACCCCATTGGTGGCTGTGCCACGTTGAGAAAACCCCATTGGTGGCTGTGCCACGTTATACCCCATTGGTGGCTGTGCCACGTTGAGAAAACCCCATTGGTGGCTGTGCCACGTTATACCCCATCGGTGGCTGTGCCACGTATACCCCATTGGTGGCTGTGCCACGTTATACCCCATTGGTGGCTGTGCCACGTTGAGAAAACCCCATTGGTGGCTGTGCCACGTTATACCCCATTGGTGGCTGTGCCACGTTGAGAAACCCTATTCTGTGGCTATGCCACGTGAGAAAATAATTCAGTGGCTTTGCCACGTGTGTTTTGTGGCTATGCCACGTGAGAAAATAATTCAGTGGCTTTGCCACGTGTGTTTTGTGGCTATGCCACGTGAGAAAATAATTCGATGGCTTTGCCACGTATGTATTGTGGCTATGCCACGTGTGATTTTAAATCAGTGGCTATGCCACGTTATTTGAGAAAGTGTTTAACGCGTATTTTCACATGCTTTGTTTTGCTCTAGAGTGAGCCTTTTTACTTCATGTTTTCACATGACTTGACACATGAGAGTGTCGTTTTGAGTATTTTCATGCTATGGTTTTCAAATGAGTTTCACATACAAATAAATGCTTTGTGATGTGCATTTTGGTTTATGAAATGAGTCCCCTACCCCCCTTACTGAGCGATTTAGAAGCTCACCCTGTTTTTCTTTCCCCCCAGAGTTCTTCAAGTGAATAAGGACTTCCCTGCGACGTACGGAGTAGTGGCTAGTGGAGGATTCGAGCTCCAGGCTATATAATTTGTACTTTGAGGTATATTTATCTTTTCATGTACCCAGACTATTAATGTATTTGCAGACACTTGATGTATGACATTATATGGGATGTATTAGGATTAATTGACTTGTAATCGAGTAATGGGTATAATACAATATTTATTATATCATGATGAGATCCTGAGGCATGATAATTATGATGATGTATGACACTGCACAGGAATGCACTCTTTATTTGTGAATTAACGAGTAAAAAGTTTTAAATTAGCCCTATTTTCCGCATTTTCGGGGCGTGACAGAGTTTTCTTGGTATCAGAGCTTAGGGTGTCTAGTACTGTCAGTGTCGATTAAGTGAAATAGAATACATCCCAAGTGTCTGTAATAGTCTGGTCATGAAATGAAATTGGGGATTGAGATTTCAATCGATTGTGATATGTACGCGCAGGAGACGAGTTGAGATTGAGAATGAGTAAACGACGAGGTCGTTCGAGGAGGCAGGCAGAGTCCCCTCCACCACCTGTCCCACAACCAGAGAGTCCTAACTCTCGATTTAATCGGATTGAGACCGATGTGAGGCAAGGTTTTGAGCAGATGGCGGCGCTATTCGCGCAACACTTTGGAGTTAATGCCTCGGATACTACCCCTACACCACCACCAGGACCTCCCATACCCCCAGTGCCTCCTGTCACTCAGCCTGAGGACAGAAGTAAGGTCCGACTAAAGGAATTTCTGAAGATGAATCCACCCGCATTTAAGGGAAAGAAGGATCCTACAGAGGCTGAGGAGTGGTTGACGGAGTTGAGAGTTATATTTGATTTACTGGGGTGCACCGATGCTGAGAGAGTCAGTATGAGTGCCTATATGCTGAAAGGGAGAGCTCGAGATTGGTGGAGTACTACCCAGGGTATCTTGATGTCCCACCAGGATGTGATTGGTTGGGAAGAGTTCCAGACAGCTTTTAGAACCCAATATGTACCACGAGCCGCCCAGAGAAGGAAACAGGCCGAGTTTTTGAGTTTGGTACAGGGTGACATGTCGGTGGATGACTATGAGAGCCAGTTCACCGCACTACTGAGATATGACCCAGAGACCTTCAAGAGTGAAGAGCTCCGCACAGAGAAGTTTGTGTATGGGTTGAAGCCCGTTATTAGAGATAGACTGATGGGGCTATGTATTACCGAGTTTGGAGATGCTCTGAGACGAGCACAAGAGGTTGAAAGAGGGATTGAGATGGTACAATCCCAGAATGAGCTCAGAGCGGTGAATAGAGATAAGGGCAAGAGGCCAGCACTTTTCCAGTCAGAGGCTCGGAGAGGTTCCTTCAGAAGAGGAAGGATTGAGGTGCAGAAGGACAGATTGGAGAGACCCAGAGCCTATCCTATTATCAAGGAGGCCCCTCGATATGTCAGGCCGGAGATGAGGATTTGTAGAGATTGTGGCCGATCGCATGAGGGAAGTTGTACTGGGTCGATCCATGGATGTTTCAGATGTGGTGACATGGGTCACAGAGTGAAGGACTGTCCCCAACCTCAGATACCACATGCTCCGGAGCCCACTAGACAACAACCTCAGAGAGTGGATCCCCGGAGACGGGCCACTGCGGCAGAGAAAGGGAAGAAACCTGTGGCACAGGGACGTGTGTTTGCCCTGGATAAGGAGACCGCAGACGCTTCGGCAGAAACTATAAGAGGTACACTCTTTGTCTGTAATTATGAGGCTCATGTGTTGATTGATTCAGGATCCACGCATTCGTTTATTTCTGAGCTTTTTGCATGTAGATTAAACTTGAAGTTTGAACCTCTAGAATATATACTACATGTAAATACCCCTATGCGTGAATCCCAGAGAACTGAGTTAATCTGTAGAGGATGTGAAATAAAGGTGGGGGATAGAGTGATGTTAGCAGATCTAATCATGTTGAATATACATGGGTTTGATGTAATTCTGGGAATGGATTGGTTGGCGACCAATCGAGTGAGTTTAGACTGCTACACTAAGATTGTAACTTTCTCCCTACCTAAACCTTACAGTGTACGATTGAGATATTGAGGGAATAATTATGTGGAATTCTAGTAGTAATTTGAGAATTTTAACATTATTTTGGAGAATATTAAATATAATTATTCATGTGAAGGTTATGAGACACTCATCTCAGACGATGAGCGGGAACATCCGAGGATTGAGGATATACCTGTGGTTTGTGAATTTCTGGATGTTTTCCCAGATGAATTGCCAGGTTTACCACCAGAGAGAGAGCTGGAGTTTACCATTGATTTGGTACCGGATACTCAGCCGATCTCTAAACCTCCCTACAGGATGGCATTAGTGGAACTTGAGGAATTGAGGAAGCAACTGCAGGAGTTATTAGATCAAGGGTTTATTAGACCCAGTGTTTCACCGTGGGGAGCGCCAGTACTGTTTGTTAAGAAGAAGGATGGTAGTCTCAGATTATGTGTGGACTACCGGCTATTGAATAAAGCCACGGTGAAGAATAAATATCCGTTGCCCAGGATTGACGATCTACTTGATCAGCTAAGAGGGGCATCAGTCTTTTCTAAGATTGATTTGAGATCGGGCTATCACCAATTGAGGATCAAGGAGGAAGATATTCCAAAGACGGCCTTCAGGACAAGGTATGGCCATTACGAATTTCTGGTGATGTCCTTTGGATTGACGAACGCCCCTACAGCATTTATGAGATTGATGAACGAGGTGTTCAGAGACTATCTGGATAAGTTTGTGATAGTCTTTATCGATGATATCCTGGTGTACTCTCGGTCGTATGAGGAGCATGCACAGCATTTGTGGTTAGTACTTCAGATACTCCGAGATAAGCAATTATACGGAAAGCTTAGTAAGTGTGAGTTTTGGCTGAACCGGATAGCTTTCCTTGGGCATGTAGTCTCAGAGGAAGGAGTATCAGTGGATCCGAGTAAAATAGCAGCTGTGCTTAATTGGGAAAGACCGAGGATAGTGACTGAGATACGAAGCTTCCTTGGTTTGGCAGGGTATTACAGGAGATTTGTGGAAGGATTCTCGAGGATTGCCGCTCCTTTGACTAAGCTCACGCGTAAGGAGACTCCGTTCATATGGACTGATCAATGTGAGCTCAGTTTTCAAGAGTTAAAGAGGAGATTGACAGCGGCACCTGTGTTAACTATTCCCAAGGGATCAGGAGGATTCTCGGTGTATAGTGATGCATCTCACCAAGGATTGGGGTGTGTGCTGATGCAGCACGGAAGAGTGGTCGCATATGGATCGCGACAGCTGAAAGACCATGAGCGGAATTATCCCACGCATGATTTGGAGTTAGCCGCTGTGGTATTTGCTTTGAAGATCTGGCGACATTACTTATATGGGGAAAGATTCCAGATCTTCACTGATCACAAGAGTTTGAGATATCTCTTTGATCAGAAAGAGTTAAACATGAGACAAAGGAGATGGATGGAACTCCTTAAGGATTATGACTGCGAGATTCTTTATCATCCGGGTAAGGCGAATGTGGTTGTTGATGCCCTGAGCAGGAAGAGTATGATATCTGCTATGATGATCAGGGAATGGGATTTGTTAGAGCAGTTCGCCGAACTTCGGATCAGAGTTAAAGAGGTAGAGACTGGATTTTTGGCTAGCCTGCGGATAGAGCCCAGGATCATGGATCAGATTAGAGCTGGGCAGCGCAGTGATCAGAGATTGATAGATATGGTTAGCCAAACTGAGCAGAGTTCGCAGTCGGATCTCACCATCAGTGAGGATGGATTGTTGAGATTCAGAGGACGGATTTGTGTCCCGGACGATGATACCCTGAAGAGACAGATATTGAGAGAATCCCACTGCTCGCGATACACCATGCACCCAGGGAGTACTAAGATGTACCGAGACTTGAGAAAGGTGTATTGGTGGAGTGGTATGAAGCGAGATGTGGCAGAGTATGTGGCCAGGTGTTTAGTATGCCAGCAAGTGAAAGCTGAGCATCGGAAGCCCGGAAGACTACTACAGCCCTTACCTGTACCTACATGGAAATGGGAGCATGTCACTATGGACTTTATTATGGGTTTACCGAGGACCCGAAGAGGTCGTGACGCGATATGGGTCATTGTGGATAGATTGACCAAGAGTGCCCACTTCCTTGCCATCAAGAGCACAGATACTGTGGATGCCTTAGCTGAGCTATATGTCAGCGAGATAGCTAGATTACATGGGGCTCCAGTGAGTATTACTTCTGATAGAGATTCCCGATTTACTTCCAGATTCTGGACCCAGTTTCAGGAGTCCATGGGATCTCGATTGAGTTTTAGTACCGCCTATCATCCTCAGACAGATGGTCAGTCAGAGAGGACTATTCAGACCCTGGAGGATATGTTGAGGGCGTGTACGATGGATTTTAAGGGATCATGGGATGATCACCTGCCCCTAGCAGAGTTTGCGTACAATAATAGCTATCATGCGAGTATTGGAATGGCACCTTTTGAGGCTCTATATGGTAGGAGGTGTAGATCCCCTGTAGCTTGGGAAGAAGTCGGTGACAGAAAGATAAATGCTCCCGAGCTTGTTGAGCAAGCCGTACAGAGTGTGAAACTCATATGTGAGAGGTTACGGGCTACACAGAGTAGACAGAAAAGCTACGCGGATGTGCGTAGACGGCCACTCGAGTTTGATGTTGGTGATGCAGTATTTCTGAGAGTATCACCGAGCAAGGGTATCATGCGATTTGGGAAGAAAGGGAAATTGAGTCCTCGATACATAGGACCATTTGAGATTCTTGAGAAAGTGGGTGAGGTAGCTTACAGATTAGCATTACCCCCACAGATGTCCGGAATACACAACGTTTTTCATGTATCTATGTTGAGGAAGTACCACCCGGACCCTTCTCATGTTATAGAGTATGATGAGATGGACATACAGGAGGACATGAGCTACACTGAGGAACCCGTCCGGATTCTCGATAGAAAGGAGAAGGTACTGAGAACCAAGAGCATCCCATTAGTGAAAGTTTTGTGGAAGCATCACTCAAGGGAAGAGGCAACGTGGGAACTAAAGAGTCTCATGAAGGAGAAATACCGCCATCTATTTTGATTAGTTGAGTTGAATTTGGAGGACCAAATTCTTTTAAGGTGGGGAGGATGTGAGATCTGAGAATTTTAGACATATTTAATGATGTAATAATAAATTGAAGTGTAATTTATTGAGCTAAGTGAATTGTGGGAATTATAATTGGAGATTTATATGTTAAGTGTGTAAAATGAGCATGAAGCATGAGGACAGATCGATCTGGGAGAAGGAGAGATCGATCTGGTGAGTTAAAAATGACGAGGAAGGGGAAATTTGAGGAGCAGATCGATCTCCTTATGAATCTGTTTGAGTAGGGATCGATCTCATGAGGAAGAGATCGATCTCCAAATGAATCTGTTTGAGAGAAGATCGATCTCATGAGGAGGAGATCGATCTCCAAATGCTTCTGTTTGGGAGAAGATCGATCTCCTTAGGAGCAGATCGATCTCATAAAGCCATAAAGAGATCGATCTCACCCCTCGACAGATCGATCTCCTAGGCATAAAATTACCCAGATCGTCCCCAAATTTCAAACACAGATCGATCTCAGCAAGAGACAGATCGATCTCCTACCTCCAGTCTATATAAGGAACCTGTGTTTTCTCCTGAAATTTCATTTTCTCTCTCTTTCAAACCTCCATTTTTCTGAAAACCTAGTTTCTCACTCCTCCAAATCGCCCATTTTCGGTCGAATCAGCTATTGTGGTAAGAAGGGAAGTTGTTCCTCGTCAAAGGGAGAACAACATACTTGGAAATCGAAGGACGAATCGGATCGAGGCGTAAGTTGTGCGTCTCACAAGCTTTGGGTAATTTCTAAACCTCGATCTTGATATTTGAGCTGATTTTGATGTTATTGGTGGTTGTAATTGTGTTGAAATAGTTGAGAAATGATTAGGGATTGATGAATTTCAATGTGGATAGAGTGATAATGATATTTGGAAATTGTGGCAAATTTTGAGGATTGTGCTATAAACGGAAATATAGACAATGTGGTAAATTAGCATTGATAATTGGTATTAGAGATATCGAACATTGGGATATTGTGAATAGAGTTGTAGTTTAGGGTTGAGTTACGAGAAATCAAGAGAATTGAGGTGTTATGAGCAATTATGCTTGATTTTGAGAATTGAGGCTTATGTGATGTGGAGTATTGATGTTTTAACATCGTTTGGACAGCTCGGGAGTTCCAGAGTGGAATACGAGACTAGTCCGTGATACGGGGGAAACGATTGCACTATACGAGGTACAAAGAGGTAAGGGAAATCTAAACCATTTGTGTATGTGATTTGTAAACTGTTATAGCATGATTTATGATTTATAAACAAGCATGTTGAGAGTTTTGTGTTGAGATTTGAACTGCACACGATTTTATAGCCGGTTGGAGCCCAATGTTTTATGAGTTTATAACTGGGCTCTACGTTAAGGCAATATTGTGATTTGAGAAATGTGTGCGTGTGCTTTGCCGGTTGGAACTCGGTTTGACTACGTTTTGTGTTGAGTACAAAACGATTTTAAATGAGTTTTATGAGAGAAAACCATTACGAGTTCTACGTGAAGGCAAACCTGTCTTATGTGATAAGACTTGGGTGTGTAGTTGTGAGTACACACCGGGCATTGCTCTGGTAGCATGTAAGCCCGAATTCTTCTCCGTTCTGGTAACGTTGAGAAAACCCATTGGTGGCTGTGCCACGTATACCCCATTGGTGGCTGTGCCACGTTATACCCCATCGGTGGCTGTGCCACGTATACCCCATTGGTGGCTGTGCCACGTTATACCCCATTGGTGGCTGTGCCACGTTATACCCCATTGGTGGCTGTGCCACGTTGAGAAAACCCCATTGGTGGTTGTGCCACGTTATACCCCATCGGTGGCTGTGCCACGTATACCCCATTGGTGGCTGTGCCACGTTGAGAAAACCCCATTGGTGGCTGTGCCACGTTATACCCCATTGGTGGCTGTGCCACGTTGAGAAACCCTATTCTGTGGCTATGCCACGTGAGAAAATAATTCAGTGGCTTTGCCACGTGTGTTTTGTGGCTATGCCACGTGAGAAAATAATTCAGTGGCTTTGCCACGTGTGTTTTGTGGCTATGCCACGTGAGAAAATAATTCGATGGCTTTGCCACGTGTGTATTGTGGCTATGCCACGTGTGATTTTAAATCAGTGGCTATGCCACGTTATTTGAGAAAGCGTTTAACGCGTATTTTCACATGCTTTGTTTTGCTCTAGAGTGAGCCTTTTTACTTCATGTTTTCACATGACTTGACACATGAGAGTGTCGTTTTGAGTATTTTCATGCTATGGTTTTCAAATGAGTTTCACATACAAATAAATGCTTTGTGATGTGCATTTTGGTTTATGAAATGAGTCCCCTACCCCCCTTACTGAGCGATTTAGAAGCTCACCCTGTTTTTCTTTCCCCCAAGAGTTCTTCAAGTGAATAAGGACTTCCCTGCGACGTACGGAGTAGTGGCTAGTGGAGGATTCGAGCTCCAGGCTATATAATTTGTACTTTGAGGTATATTTATCTTTTCATGTACCCAGACTATTAATGTATTTGCAGACACTTGATGTATGACATTATATGGGATGTATTAGGATTAATTGACTTGTAATCGAGTAATGGGTATAATACAATATTTATTATATCATGATGAGATCCTGAGGCATGATAATTATGATGATGTATGACACTGCACAGGAATGCACTCTTTATTTGTGAATTAACGAGTAAAAAGTTTTAAATTAGCCCTATTTTCCGCATTTTCGGGGCGTGACATTTCCCCAATGAGCAAATCGATCTCCCTCTTCTAAAACTTGAGAATTCGATGGCAAGAACCAAAGGAAGATCGATCTCTTTACCCTAGGAGATCGATCTTATCATTCTCAATCTATAAATACCCCACGAAAAACACTCTTTCTTCAACAAACCAACACACCTCTTCCATTTTCTTCCAAAATACTAAGCTTTCTCTCTCTAAAATACACCCTCTTCCAAAAAGATTTAGGAAAAAGCTATTAGAGCCAAAGTTGTTCATCTTGAGGAAAAGAACAACATAGCTTGGAGCCAACATTCAACTCATTGGATTGAAGGAGCTAAGGAGTCTTCCAAACTTGGAAAAGAAGAAAGTCAAGCTAGGTGAGTTTTCAATACACCAAATCTAAGTATATTCATCTAATTGTTGTTATGAGTAGATTGGTGTATATATTGATGATTGAAACCACCTAGAATGTAATGATACAAGCATAACCTAGATTGATGTGGTCGATTAGGTGATAAAAAGGATTAGATCAAGTTGTTAGTGACGTGATATGCATGATTTTGAGATGATTGGATGAAGCCACATTGTGAGATTAGTCAAGGGATAAATATGTGCATAAATGGTGTTGTAGAGAATGCATAAATGATGAAAGGTTATGGATAAACATTTATGCCAAGTATTTGATAAGTAAACAAGTGTGTTGCTAGTTAAATTGACTAGAATGGCATAATGATGGCCAAGTGTGATAATGAGTCAAACTCGACAAAATAGGCTTAATGAGATATATCGATTTGTTGAAGTTAGAAAATGAGTTATTGGTATGGACTCATATGATTGATGTATACTTGTAGCTCCCGAGGATAAAACCGGAGCAAGTTGAGCCAAATCGTAAAAAGCGGGAAAAAGAAGGAAGAGTTACTTCCAAGAGAATCGAGGTAAGGGAATTGTGTTAGCCCTAGGGATATCTGTACGCCTTTCGGGTGCATGGGTGATTTTAACGTATCTAAGAGTCATAGGATGAAATGAATGTTTGAAGGGTCAATAGTTTAGTTTTGAGAAATGAGCATTAAAAGTAAGAGCATGATGCTTTAAAATCTTTTTTATTGCTTTTTAGCATGAGATTGGTAGGTTAGCTAGCATTTGAAATGATTTACACAAAAATAGCTTGATTTGGTTTCATAACCATACTTTACAAAGAATGAGCCTCCTACATGAGTTTTGTGGAAATGAAACGTGCTAGATCGTTGCTCGCACGAGATTTGACATGTTTATACATGCATTAGTGCTGGACTGATGCTCGCACTAGAGTTTTATACATGCATGAGTGCTGGAGCCTAGCTCGCACTAGTTTTCATATGAGTTTTGACATGGTACCGAAGCATAGCTCCCACTAGATGTCCATCATACTTATTACCATGCTTGAGACTACTAGCACGAGGTTTTATGACATGTTGGGAGTCGTACTGGGAGCTTCGGGTAGGCTATGTACCACGCCGATTAAATAGGCTCGCACGTAGGTAATTGAGATGTGGCAGGATATATATTGTGATGATATGGGTCCACGGATTATGTTGTACCGTGCAAGTAGTATGAAGTACGCTATACCGTGTGTGATATTTATGTCATTTTTGGACGATAGAGTATGCTATGGACCGGCGGGTTGGACGTGACCCACCTCCCGTGCAGAAGTAAATAGTGGTGATACCCAGCACACTAGGATCCGTGTAGCCTGAGATCACTGAGGATATGGTCATAGTCTTAATTATTACCTTTATTAATATTGTATGCCTATCTCACCTGTCTATTGTTGAATGAGAAATCCATGTTTTAAAAGTGTTTTATGGGTCAGGATAGTCCATGTGAGGGGCTGAGTCCTGACAAGTGATGATTTTGTATTAACTTGTGTTATGAATTGGAAATCCTTTTAAGTGCACCTCGCATGATGATTTTCCATGCTTTGATTTGATAACGCATGATGATTTTTTCATACTATGTTTTGAGAACTGTGCACTAATTTATATAGCATGATTTGCTTTACATGGCATAAACACAAGAATGAGCATACATTTTGGTGTATGACAGATAATTGTCTGATTTAAGCATGGCATCATGATCACGTAGATACTACAGTTATCTATTGCTCACATGATTGCCTTACTGAGCGCGTGGTTGCTCACCCCCCTTATTTTTCCCCCTTCTACAGAGCACTTACAGTAGATAGTGGGTGACTGAGGATTGGATTTTGGAAGTCCGCTGCATCCCATCACACGAGGTATACACACTTGTATAATTTTTGTATCTAGACCTGTTAAAGCACAGTAATACCTTTAAATGTAATTTTTTGGGATGTAGAATATTGTAAACACATGTAAACAGTAACTCTGATTTAGTAATACAAGTGTTTACATTTAAATGAATTGTAAATTTGAAATGGTATGATTGGAAGAGATTGACATTGATACACAACCCAACTGTTGGAGGTGTAGCTATTCACAATAGGGTAAGGTAAAGGTAAAGAACAAACCATAAGAGCTGGATTAAATATTAATCGATAAATGAAAAAGGAAAAAAAATTACAGTGGATTTTCGGTGGATTGAGGGTCGTGACAGATTGTGTGTGTAAAGGTGGGTATGATCTTACTGTGATCTCATTTCCAGAATTTGGATTGGATTCTTGGACCTGTGTTAGTTCAGGAACAACCTTTCTCTTTGAATACACCTGAGAAAATCTTAAAAAATTGTGAGTGACACTGGTTGGAACAGGAGATGACACGGGTTCAGTAACAGAATTGGGTGACTCAGATGTGACTGGTTTAGAGGAATTAGGTTCAGCAACATCAACTGGAACAACCACCTCGGCTGGAACATTGCGATGGTTTAGCTCAGAGGACTCAAGTTCAACCATACGGGTTGAAACATGAGGAAGCTCAAGGGTTTTAAGTGGTTCAAAGGACTCACAAGTACTATCTTCCATCTTTGAAATCTCTCCCTGAAGATATGACTTAGAGAAAAAAGGTGTATTTTCTGTGAAAGTAACATCTGCAGAGATGTAAAATTTTCTGGATGAGGGATCGTAACACTTGTATCCCTTTTGAGTGGATGAGTATCCAAGGAAAACACATTTGATGGCTTTGGGGTCTAGCTTCCCTCTATGTTGCCTGTGGATATGAACAAAGGCTGTACACCCAAATACCCTAGGTGTGAAGCCATTTGAGGTTCTGAAGTGAGGGTAGAAATTATTGAGAACCTCTATGGGACTTCTATTTTCCAACACACGTGAGGGAAGTCTATTTATCATATATGTGGCAGTAAGAACAGCTTCTCCCTAATAGGACTTAGGAACATTCCCTTGAAAAAGTAAGGCTCATGTGGTGTTGAGTAAATGCCTATTTTTTCTTTCAACTATCCCATTTTGTTGGGGGTGTGTCTAGACATGATGAATCATGGATAATCCCTTGTGATTGGAAGTAAGGTGATAAAATTTGAGTGAAGTAGTCTCTAGCATTATCTGTCCTAAAACTCTTTATTTTGACCCCAAATTGATTTTGAATCATTGATGGAAATTACGTATAACAATACTAACATCAATTTTTTGTTTAAGAAGAATGAGTGTAAGACCCGTAATTTAATATGTACTCTTTATGATTTTGTGATGTACGGACAAGTCACATTTGATATAAATCATAATGAATAAATGTTTTCAAGTTTCAAATGTGTAAGAAATGCAAAACGAGTAGTGAAACAAATTGAATATGAATGAACAGTGAAATTTTAGGAAAACTTTACAGCAGAAGAGGAGCAGATCGATCCATCATTCAATGCACATCGATCTCGGATAGGTTCTGGATAGAACAGATCGATCTCATTCAAGGGTCAGATCGATCTCCTTATGATTCTATGTAAAGTATATCGATCTCATGCTAAAGAGCAGATCGATCTCCTAAACATAAAAAGTCAAATTCTGAAGAGATAAACACAGGGCAGATTGATCTCTCACCATTAGGAGATTGATCTCCAAGGGAAATTCTATATATACACGACTCCTGCACCTTCATTTTCCCGAGAGCCCCAAACCTTCATTGAACCAAAGCAAAACCTAACATTTCTACTCAAAAAAAATCTTCATCTTTCAATCAGTTTTGAGTAAGATTCATTTCAGAAAAGTTGTTCCTAGTGAAGAGGAGAACAACATAGTTGGAAACTAGAAGTTGAAATCAAGGATTGAAGGAGCAAGGTGAATTTTCTCCAATTTGACAAAAAAAGGAAAAATTCAAGCTAGGTAAGATTCAATTCACCAACTTCAAGCATGTTAATATAGGTGTTTTAGTGAGATGATTGGTGTATGTTTGATTTGCTGAAAACACTTTGATCATGTTAAATCTCCATGACCTAAAAATTGGCAAGAATTTGAGAAAATAATGAGAAAGTTGAGTAAGCATGGATTTAAGGATGAAATAAGCATGTATGTATGATTATAAGATAGTTTTATGAAATACACAAATTGAAATAGATGAGAAATGCAAATAGGTATATGAGATATATGGTGAAATGCCATAATGGGAGAAAATGGTGAACTTAAGGCATTGAGAGAATTATGCCAGTTCAATTTGAATCAGTAGACTTGAATGAGTCCAATAGGTTCTCGAGAAATGATTTGAAAAGTCGAAATGGACTTAGGAAAGAGTAAAGTCCAATAAGCTGAAATAAAGCCAAATGAGTATAAAAAGGGCTAATTGCATTGATTTAGATTCATACAAGTGAAAACTAAGTATATTAAGGTATACTGATGTGAATGATTATTACTAGCTTCGAAAGTTATATTGAAAGCTGATCAGATTGCGAGAGTGAGTAGCACCGTGGAAGTGAGGTCACGCGACGTGATCCGAGGTAAGGGAATTTCGTGAGTAGCTAGAGCTAGCTACACATATTTCAAATAGAATTTCGATTATTTATATTGTATATGGATTCCCTTAAATAGAAAAGTTTCGATAGGAACCGATAAGGTAAATTGTGGTCTTACCCCAAATAAGGGTAAAAAGCTTAGGAAGCATGTTTTGACTAGTTTTGACAGTTGCATGGATAGAATGGCTAATGTTTTCATGTATATGCGAAAACAACACATTTAAGTGCCTATTTGATTTGATTTAGTGAAATTTCAATTGAAATAAGCCATCTATTGGTTTGTGTGAAAACCATTGGTGCTAGAGTAATACTCGCACTAGATTTTATGAGATATGCATCACATAGTACTTGAGTATTTCTTGTACTTGATTTTAATGCCATTTATGCATGATAGAGTACTGGGAGCATTGGTCATACTCAATTTTATTAATTGATGCATGATAGAGTATTGGAGCATTACTCATACTCAGTTTTACATGACATAATGCTGAGAGCATTGCTTGCACTAGATTTATATGACTTGTGCATGTGGTCGTGTTGGGAGTTTACTCACATGTACCGATTTTGAAAGAGAGAGCATGAAACAGCCGTGTTAGGAGCTTATGCTGATTGTGTGTCGCACCGATTATATGCTCGCACGTCCAACATTTTGAAATATGATCGAGGGTTATCAAAAAACTATTAACCATAGTATGAGGGCTAAAACTTATGACAAGCACCCCGACTATGAGGATTGGGTCCATGAAGTACTTTGTACCGTGTATGTCATATGGAGTATGATGTACCGTGAGTACATGATGTTATTGAGTTGTGAGCTGATGGTAGACGATTTAACCCACCTCCCATTACAGCAAATGTGAGGCCCCGCACACCGAGTACTGTGTAGCTTGGGATCACGAAAAATGAATTATGATCATAATCTTGGAACATGTAGTTGCCTATCTCGTTTCATTCACTTGAGATTTTTAGATTGAATTATCACATGATTTTATAATCTGAACATGTGATTTTGTGAATTGTGAAAAGGGTAACCCGAGGGATGGGTGAGGCCCGGATTTTCATATTTTTACATGGCGATATACCATCATTGTTTTGATTTAATTGAAATGGCATGATAAAATGTGATTTACATTAATTAGATAAGAAATGCAATGTTTTGCATAAACTACTGAGATTTATTAAACCAGCATGATTTCAGTTCATAACTGACGATTTGTATCTATATGTATATATTGTATAAATGTTTCCAGAAAGACACATGCTTTAGTTATGAATCGATAAGGAAATTATTTGAAGGCATGAGCATTGTATTTTGTAGAAATTGTAGTTATCTACTTGCTTGCCTTATTTCCTTACTGAGCTGTGAGCTTACCCCCTTTTCATTTCCCCTCTTTACAGAGCATTCACAGTAGTTGGACGCGACTGAGGACAGGTATTCCTTTATCCATTGCATACCCATCATACAAAAGGTATACACATTCGAACGTTTTGTACTGAACAATGTAAAGGCACAGTTATATAAACGAATGTACGGTCAGGGATGTATATGTACAAGTATTTGTATTAATGTATATGAAATTCATTTTAAGAAAAAAGTACTTACAGTCGATAGATAATTGTATTGACATGTATGCATGTTATGAAATGAATGTGGTTGAGGTGACTAATATCGAATCACAGCCCAACGGTTTGGTATTGGGTTATGACAGAAGGAAAGGTAAGTAAAATGCGAAAAATTTGTGGTGGTTTTGGTAGGTCATGGGAGGGGAGGTCGTGACAGAATGGTATCAGCTGAGTTGGTCTGATATGAGTTGGTATTAGTATTTGGAAAGTGTACATCCTTATATTACAGTGTTTTGTTCAGTTACAATTGTGTATACGAGATGGGAATCAGACTAATTAATGGTTATGAATGCAGGAATTGAGCCATTATGGCTAATACCAACCGCGGTAGAGGGGCTAGAGATAGGGTTCGAGGCCGTAGAGGTAGGCCTGAGACTCGAGATGAGACGACAGGTCCCACTGAGGTACCAGAGAGTACCGAGGCACATTTCACGAGATTAGAACATCGCCTTGAGACTATCGTGGAGTTACTGGCACAGACTTTTCCAAGAGGACAAGGGCAGGATGCAGGGACTACGCCTAGAGAGGCAGCTGTACCTGGTATGCCTATACAACCAGCTCAGATGCCACAGCCTACAAATACACCTACACCCCCACCAGTTCATGATACACCTTCTCATGTTACTCCGTGACAGGGCGATAGTGCT
Source organism: Firmiana major (assembly GCA_033439115.1). Taxonomy (NCBI): domain Eukaryota; kingdom Viridiplantae; phylum Streptophyta; class Magnoliopsida; order Malvales; family Malvaceae; genus Firmiana; species Firmiana major. The sequence continues at coordinate 8,027,992 of CM065909.1, forward strand.
TTGAGGTATGGCTGTGAGCTTGATAGATTGCGACAATTCTAGAAGCTTGGACCACCGTCGTTTAGTGGGGTGAAAGACCCAGTTGTCACAGAGGATTAGCTGGGAGAGATGGAGAAGCTATATGGATTCTTTGAGTGTACTACAATCGAGATGGTCGTGTTTGCTACGTTCTTCTGAAGGGATCAGCAAAGCATTGGTGGAAGTCCACCAGGGTTATATTGAGAGCTCGACATTCAGAGATCACATGGGATATCTTTTTGGATGCCTTCAGGAGGCAGTATGTCCCGAACACAGCGCAACGGAAGCTGCAGATGGAATTCTTGGGGTTTAGCCAAGGGACTCAGTCAGTGATGAGTATGAGACACGATTTATATCCCTAGGTAGGTATGACCCCGATACCATAAGTAGTGAGACCAGAAAGGTTCGTAGATTCATTGATGGACTGAGACCAGTATTATGGTTTAGACTGGTTCCATTTGATATCTCTACCTATGACGAGGCAGTGTGCAGGGCGCAACTTTATGAACAGGACTATGAGAGGAATGTCTTTGAGTTCAGGACGGTTGGCAAGGGTAGAGACCGAGATAAGAAGAGGTTGGTGAGTGACAGTGCCAAAGGTTTTGGTTTTCGAGGAGGGAGGAAACTTTTCGATAAGAGACCAAAGGTCGAGGAACTACAGTAGAAGACTGTTAAATCTTTTGCATATTCGGCTATAGCTCCAGCTAGAGGAGTTTTCATTGGAGGACAGAGGCCTACCACTGAGCAGTGTAGTAGATGTGGTAGATTCCATGGAGGTAGACCTTGTCCTGTTTCTAGCGGATTATGCTTCAGATGTGGAAAGCCAGAGAATATGGCTAAAGTTTACCCAGAGGTTATCGATATTGCCCCACATAAGGGCAAGGAACCGGAGAGAGCTCCAGCTGATAAGTCTGCTCCGAAGAGGAGAGCGATGGAAAAGGAGAAAGGGAAGCATGTCATTGGATGAGGACGAGTACATACCTTGGACCAGGGTACAGTCGATGCTTCGTCAGATGTGATAAGAGGTAACATCCTGATGTATGATTTAGAAGTATATGTTTTAATTGATCCTGGTGCCACGCATTCATTTGTATCACCTTCATTTGTATGTAAGTTAGCAAAACATGCAGAGCGTACACCTTTAAATAGGATGATGTTGATTAGTACACCTATGGATAACAGTCACTTAGTTGAAATGATTGCAAGTTAAGAGTAGGGGAAAAGGACATGACAACCAATCTAATATTGTTAAGTATGAGTGATTTTGATGTAATCTTAGGAATGGATTGGTTATCGTTAAACCATGCTGTTTTAGATTGTTATGCTAAGACAGTTATGTTTCCTAACTCTGAAAAATATGTTGTAAAGTTTGATGAAAAAAAATGAAAGTAGTAGTTATGGTTACAATAAATAATGTACTATACTGACTGAGAAATGAATATATTGAAGGTTTTATTGCGTACGTGGTTGAAACTGATAAGGCACATCCGGAGTTGACAGATATTCTTGTGGTTAGTGAGTTCCCAGATGTCTTTCCGGATGAATTGCCAGGGTTACCACCAGACAGAGAGATGGAGTTTTGTATAGATTTAGTGCCTGGTACTGAACCTATATCGAAACCACCGTATCGCATGGCCTTAGTTGAGCTTGAGGAGCTCAAGAGACAATTACAAGAACTGTTGGATAGGGGGTTCATCAGACCGAGTGTTTCACTTTGGGGAGCACCGATTTTTTTATGAAGAAGAAGGATGGAAGTCTCTGATTGTGTATAGATTACAGATTGTTGAATAAGGCTACCATCAAGAATAGGTATCCCCTTCCACTGATTGATAACTTGTTGGATTAGCTCCGGGGAGCGCAAGTCTTTTCTAAGATTGATCTGAGGTCTAGGTATCATCAGTTAAGGGTTCGGAGTGGAAATGTACCCAAGACAGCATTTCGAACCCGATATGGCCATTATGAGTTTTTGGTTATGCCATTCGAATTGACAAAAGCTCCTGTAACTTTTATGGCTTTGATGAACGATGTGTTCAAGCCATATTTGGATCAGTTTGTTATCGTCTTCATCGATGACACCTTAGTATACTTGAAATCTGAGGAAGAGCATGAGAAGCACCTCAGGATTGTATTGCAGACCTTATGAGAGCAGAAACTATATGCTAAACTCAGTAAGTGTGACTTTTGGTTGGCACAGATCTCATTTTTGGGACACGTTGTGTTGAGGGATGGAGTATCAGTAGATCCATCCAAGATTGAGGTTATAGTTCAGTCGAAACAGTCAAAGACAGTCACCGAGATCAGGAGTTTTTTGGGTTTAGCAGGATATTATCGAAGATTCGTTGAGGGATTTTTTAAGTTAGATGCTCCGTTAACACGTCTCACTTGGAAGAGTGTAGCATTCGTATGGGATAACGATTGTGAGAGGAGTTTTCAGGAGTTGAAGCATCGATTAACCACCGCTCTGATTCTCACTATCCCTACTAGCTCAGGAGGATTTCAGTGTATACCGATGCTTCGCATGAGGGACTGGGCTGTGTATTAATGCAGGATAGGAGGGTAGTTGCTTATGGATCCAAACAGATGAAGGATCATGAGAAGAACTATCCGACCACGATTTAGAGTTAGCAGCAGTAGTGTTTGCGTTGAAGGTATGGCGCCACTACTTATATGGTGAGAAGTTTCAGATTTTTACCGACTACAAGAGCCTCAAGTATCTATTCTCGTAAAAGGAGCTGAACATGAGATAGAGAAGATGGCTAGAGCTTCTAAAGGACTATGAGTGTGAGATACTTTATCATCCGGGTAAGGCTAACGTTGTAGCTGATGCTTTGAGCAAGAAGAGTCTTGGGATAGTATCGTATATGATGATCAGGGAACATGAGTTGCTAGAGCTGTTTGCTAGCCTCAGTTTGGGAGTTATGCCTTCTGACATGGATACAGACTGTATGATTGCTAGTCTACGCTTGGAGCCGGATCTGTTGGATGGGATCAGACAAGCTCAACAGATTAATCCGTACTGTAGTGATGTGACTGGTCAGATACAGAGTGGCACAGTGATTGATTTTGAGTTGAGTTCTGATGGACTACTGAGGTTCAGAAGTAGAGTGTGAGTTCCTGAGAACCCAGAGCTTAGGAAATTGATTTTTTCGGAAGCTCATTCGTCGAGGTACACATTACATCCGGCGAGTAATAAGATGTATCAAAACCTCTAGAAGGTGTACTGGTTGTCAGGTATAAAGAAGGATGTGGTAGATTTTGTGGCGAGATATCTCATATGTCAACAAGTGAAAGTAGAGTATCAGAGACCTGCAGGGTTATTGCAGCCTCTACTTATACCGACATGAAAATGGGAGCATATCACTATGAATTTTGTGATGGGTTTACTGAGGACCCGTAGGAATCACGATGCGATATGGGTGATAGATGATAGACTGATGAAGTCAGCCCACTTCTTAGCTATGAGAGATACCGATACTCTAATTTCATTAGCAGAGTTGTATGTACGCGAGGTAGTGAGGTTACATGGTGTTCCAGTGAGCATTATTTCATATAGGGATTCCCGTTTCACTTCCAACTTTTAGAAACATTTTTAGGAAACCATGGGAACCCAGTTGAGTTTGAGCACCGCTTTTCATCCTCAAACAGATGGTCAGTCAGAGAGGACTATACAAACTCTGGAGGATATGTTAAGAGCGTGTGTGCTAGATTTTAGAGGCTCTTGGGATGATCATCTGCCACTAGCCGAATTTACCTACAACAATAGTTATCATTCGAGTATCGAGATGGCACCATATGAGGCTTTAAATGATCGCAAATGTCATTCCCCTATCGGTTGGGAAGAAGTGGGTGACAAAAAGATTTTTGCTCTTGACTTGGTTACACAAGCCTCTGAGGATGTCCAGTTGATTGATGAGAGATTTAAGACAGCTCAGAGTAGACAGAAGAGTTATGCTAATAAGAGACGGAGACCACTTGAGTTCGTAGTTGGTGAATCAATATTTCTAAAGGTTTCTCCTTCCAAGGGTATAGAGAGATTCGGGTAGAGGGGTAAGCTGAGTCCTCGCTACATTGGACCCTTTAAGATACTTGATCGAGTGGGAGATAAGGCATATAGGTTGGCTTCACCACCAGACTTATCGGGAGTGCATAATGTCTTCCACATTTCGATACTTCGGAAGTATCATCCAGATCCAAACCATATAATTCGGTATGAGCCATTGGAGCTCAAATAAGACTTGACATATGTAGAGAAACCGATTCAGATATTGGATATAAAGGAGAAAGTCTTGAGAAATAACACTATCGAGTTAGTGAAGATTCTCTGGCAGCATCACACTTTGGAGGAGGCTACTTAGGAGCTAGAGAGTCTGATGCGAGAGAGACACCTCCAGTTGTTTGATGATTAACTTGGTTCTGATTTGGAGAACCCGTAATTTAATATGTACTCCTTATGATTTTGTGATGTACTGACAAGTCACATTTGATATAAATCATAAGGAATAAATTTTTTAAGTTCCAAATGTGTAAGAAATGCAAAACGGGTAGTGAAGCAAATTGAATATGAATGTAACAGTGAAATTTTGGAAAACATTTATAGCAGAACTGCAGCAAAAGAGGAGCAGATCGATCCCTCATTCAATGCAGATCGATCTTGGATAGGTTCTGGATAGAACAAATCGATCTCATGCTAAAAAGCTGATCGATCTCCTAAACATAAAAGGTCAAATTCTGAAGAGATAAATACATGGTAGATCGATCTCTTACCATTAGGAGATCGATCTCCAAAGGAAATTCTATATATATACACGACTCCTGCACCTTCATTTTCCTGAGAGCACCAAACCTTCATTGAACCAAAGTAAAACCTAACCTTTCTACTCCAAAAAAATCTTTATCTTTCAATTAGTTTTGATTGAGCTTTATTTCAAAAAAGTTGTTCCTAGTGAAGAGGAGAACAACATAGTTGGAAACTAGAAGTTGAAATCTAGGATTGAAGGAGCAAGGTGAATTTTCTCGAATTCGACAAAAAGAGGAAAAATTCAAGCTAGGCAAGATTCAATTCACCAACTTCAAGTATGTTAATATAGGTGTCTTGGTGAGATGATTGGTGTATGTTTGGTTTGCTGAAAACACTTTGATCATGTTAAATCTTCATGACCTAGAAATTGGCATGAATTTGAGAAAATGATGAAAAAGTTGAGTAAGCATGGATTTAAGGATGAAATAAGCATGTATGTATGATTGCAAGATAGTTTTATGAAATACACAAATTGGAATAGATGAGAAATGCAAATAGGTATATGCGATATATGGTGAAATGCCATAATGGGAGAAAATGGTGAACTTGAGGCATTGAGAGAATTATGTCGATTCAATTTGAATCAGTAGACTTGAATGAGTCTAATAGGTTCTCGAGAAATGATTTGTAAAGTCGAAATAGACTTAGGAAAGAGTAAAGTCCAATAAACTGAAATAAGGCCAAATGAGTATAAAAAGGGTTAATTGCACTGAATTAGATTCATGCAAGTGAAAACTAAGTATATTAAGGAATACTGATGTGAATGATTATTAACAGCTACGGAAGTTATATTGGAAGCTGATCAGACTGCGAGAGTGAGTAACATCGTGGAAGTGAGGTCACGCGACGTGATCCGAGGTAAGGAAATTTCGTGAGTAGCTAGAGGTAGCTACACGTATTTCGAATAGAATTTCGATTATTTATATTGTATATGGATTCCCTAATATAGAAAAGTTTCGGTAGGAATCGATAAGGTAAATTATGGTTTTACCCCAAATAAGGGTAAAAGCTTAGGAAGTATGTTTGTGACTAGTTTTGACAGTTACATGGATAGAAGGGCTAATGTTTTCATGTATAAGCGAAAACAGCACATTTGAGTGTCTATTTGATTTGATTTAGTGAAATTTCAATTGAAATAAGCCATCTATCGGTTTGTGTGGAAACCATTGGTGCTAGAGTAATACTCGCACTAGATTTTTTGAGATATGCATCACATAGTACTTGAGTATTTCTTGTACTTGATTTTAATGCGATTTATGCATGATAGAGTACTGGGAGCATTGTTCGTACTCAGTTTAATGATTGATGCATGATAGAGTATTGGAGCATTGCTCATACTCAGTTTTACATGACATAGTGCTGGGAGCATTACTCGCACTAGATTTATATGACTTGTGCATGTGGTCGTGTTGGGAGTTTACTCGCACGTACCGGTTTTGAAAGAGAGAGCATGAAACAGCCGTGCTGGGAGCCTGTTGATAATTCTATATTTTTAGAATTATTTGTACTTAATTTCCTAATTGATTATTTAAATCCCCAATTTATTTTGTTAATTATCCCCTTTATTTAATTAAAATTTTCATGTTTGCAGATAAATTAAATCCGGATGAGTTTTGAATATTTCGGTAGAAAATGGACCGGAATTGGGCTAAAATCGAGATTGAGCCACGCGGACAACACGAGTCATACCACCTAGCACATCCAATTGGACAAGAAGACGGATGACATGGAAATATCTTTTCAAGGAGCCAATGGTGTGAAGACAAGTGACCAAAAAAATGCCAACTCATCAAGGATGTGGAAATTACCATTTTTACCCCTAGTGTGTTTATAAATAGGAAAGGATGACAATTGAAATTAGGAGGTAATTTTAGGAGTAGGAGTAGTGTTAGTGTAGAAGTAGTTAGAGTAGTTTAGTTAGATTAATTTAGTTGTTATTATTTTTAGAAGCTTTTTCCGAAACCAATTGTGATTTTACTGTTCATGCTATCTAAATTTTATGAAGAGTTTGTTTTAATTTCTAGTTTCCTAGCATTTTACATTAGATAGTTTCAATCCAATTCCAAGTCTTTCTTTTTCTCTTTTCTCGGTTTTGTCAGATTTCTTTTTCATTATTTTCAGGGTCTGTTTGCTATGAAATTTTTTTATGAGTTTTTATGGTTTGAAGCTCTCGGGTTAGAGAGGTTTTATTAGTTATGTCTTTGGTTCATGTGGGTTGATTTGTTCTTTGGGTAGCCGATTGGTATGAGAGGTTTTTGTAGCTGGTGACAGTGGCTACCATCCTCTCCTTCCTTCGCTACAGCCATTAGTGAATTGGAACTATTTTCTTTAGCTTCAGACTCCATTTTTCTCAACGTTTATGCATTAGCTTCTGTAGACAAATGATGAGTCGGGTGTGAGGAGCCATAAATCACCTCAGCTTAGTGCATCCCGACACCACTGCTTAGTGTTCAAGTTCTGCATATTTGTTTATACATTTCTCTGTTTGTAAGCTTGATTTTGTTTTTATCTTTTGTTCACTGCATTGAATAGAAGAAAGTTGGTGACAGCAGCTACGGTTCTATACTCCTTGCAGTGTTTTTAATTTCAGTTCGGTTATATAGTGCATCTTCGATTTTCATTAAGTGTTGTAGTTCTATTACATACTTGATTTACTTTCTTTAATAATTAGGGAGAGTAGTTTCACTTTCTTTTCATGCAGCTGTTGACATCTCTGTTTATCTCTGTTTCAAGTTTCTGCATTATTCATTGATGTCCTTTGCTGATTTTTTGCTGTAAATCGAGATTGGTTTCCTGTTACAAGCTCTTATTGAAGCATACCGAGAGCAGACCTGGACAGCAAGAAATGAAGAAAGCATGGCAGATTGCAGAACCGAGCAGGGCAGTTGGCAACCCGTGACCTGCAACCGAGACAGACATGGCAGCAGGACACAACGGACATACAGCTGGAGATAGCAGTGTAGCAAAAGCAGAGGACTGGAACCCGTGAGCATGCAGTGGACACAGCTGGCCGAACCAGCAGCAGCGAACCAGAAGATAACAGCAAACAGCAGCGGACCAGAGGACAACAGCAGCACCTTACCAACCCGAGCCGTGACCTGGAAATGGAAATGAAAAAATGATAAATGAATAGTAAAGGGAGGGAAGGATTTAAAATTGTTAAGGCTTGTTTGGCATTTCACTTTAGAAATTAATTCATTTTTCTTGAAATGTTAGTTTAGTTTAATTTCAATTTAATTAGTTAGGATTAGTTTAGAGTTAATATTTTAGACATGTAGTTTTATAATTATTTTCTTAATTTCCTAGGATTTTATTTTCATTAAGCTTTAGTTTAGTTTAAATTGCATTTTAATTAAGTAGTTCAATTGCAATTGTAGGATAGTTTAATTTTAGTTTAATTTATCTTGCTTTGTTATTTTCATAATTGCATTTTATTATATTTGCGTTAATTAGTTTTAACTGTTTTAATTTTTTTTGTAGGTTTTCGATTTTAATTGGGTTGAGTACTGTAAGTAATTTTGCTCGGTTTTATTTTCTTTATTTTATAGTTTTATTATTTTATTGCTTTCGGTATTTTCAATTCTAGATTAGTAGATCACCCACCTTAATTTTATAATTTGCTAGAATATACTTAGGGTAAGATTAACCGGTAGTTAATTAGGCTAGTCAACTTTTCTGTGGGACGATAACTCGGGACTCAAAATCCCATTATTACTTGTACGACCCGTGCACTTGCGGTAATACCCTTAGGGCCCATCACCTGTGCTGATTGTGTGTCACACCGATTATATGCTCGCAAATGCAACATTTTGAGATATGGCCGAGGGCTATCGAAAAACTATTAATCATAGTATGAAGGCTAAGACTTATAACAAACACCCCGACTATGAGGATTGGGTCCATAGAGTACTTTGTACCGTGTATGTCACCAGGAGTACGATGTACCATGAGTACACGATGCTATTAAGTTATAAGCTGACGGTAGAAGATTTGACCCACCTCCCATTATAGCAAATGTGAGACCCCGCACACCGAGTACTGTGTTGCCTGGGATCACGAAAAATGAGTTATGATCATAATCTCGAAACATGTAGTCACCTATCTCGTTTCATTCACTTGAGATTTCTAGATTGAATTATCACATGATTTTATGATCTGAACATGTGATTTTGTGAATTGTAAAAAGGGTAACCCGAGGGGTGAGGCCCGGATTTCCATATTTTTACATGACGATATGCCATCATTGTTTTGATTTAATTGAAATGGCATGATAAAATGTGATTTACATTAATTACATGAGAAATGCAATGTTTTGCATAAACTGCTGAGATTTATTAAACCAGCATGATTTCAATTCATAACTGACGATTTGTATCTATATGTTTATATTGCATAAATGTTTCCAGAAAGACACATGCTTTAGATATGAATCGATAAGGAAATGATTTCAAAGCATGAGCATTGTATTTTGTAGATAGTGTAGTTATCTACTTGCTTGCCTTATTTCCTTACTGAGTTGTGAGTTCACCCCCTTTTTATTTCCCCTCTCTACATAGCATTCACAGTAGTTAGACATGGCTGAGAACTGGTATTCCTTTATCCGCTGCATACCCATCATGCAAAAGGTATACACATTCAAATGTTTTGTACTGAACAATGTAAAAGCACAGTTATATAAACAAATGTACGGTAAGGGATGTATATGTACAAGTATTTGTATTAATGTATATGAAATTCATTTTAAGAAAAGAGTACTTACAGTCGATAGATAATTGTATTGACATGTATGCATGTTATGAAATGAATGTGGTTGAGGTGACTAATATCAAATCACAGCCTAACGGTTTGGTGTTGAGTTATGACAGAAGGAAAGGTAAGTAAAATGCCAAAAATTTATGGTGGTTTTGGTAGGTCACGGGATGGGAGGTCGTGACAAATAGTCATCTAACTCGAGTGCAATCATCAATTAAGGACACAAACCAACGAGCCCCGAAAACATTAGGTATAGTGGAAGGACCCCATATGTCATTATAAATCAAATGAAAAGGATGAGAACTTCTTTTATTGCTAATGGGAAAAGATACACGAATGTGTTTTGCTAATTCACAAATATCACAATGAAACTCAAACATATATAATCCTTGGAACAAATGAGGAAACCTTATTTTTAAAACCCTAAAAGATGGATGACCAAGACGTAGGTGGTTTAGCCAAATGTCATCTTTATTCAAGTAACTAAGAAAAGATAAAGACAAATTACTCTTATGTTTCTGAGATGGTTCAAGGTGGTAAAGACCGCTCCTTTCCTTAGCAAGTCCAATCCTCTTCCTCGAGCCCTGGTCTTGAAAAACATAATACGAAGAGCAAAAAATAGCATAGCATTTAAGATTATGAGTCAGTTTTCGAATGGAAATAAGGCTAGCTGACAATCTTGGTACATGGAGGACATTTTTAAGGATAAGGCTAAGTGTGATATGTATATCTCCAATCCCTGCAACAGTAGCTAAAGAGCCATTAGCCACTACAATTTTTCTATTACTTGGACATGGGGTATAGGTGTGGAAGAGTTGAGATGTAGGGGTCATATGGTCTGTAGCACTAAAGTCTATTATCCAAGAGTTGGCATAGAATTTGTCTAAGACATTCATGCAAATAGGTTTACCTGAAAGTGCCATCGAACATGCTCCAGAAGGCTTCTCAAGAGACCCCAACAAGTTTCTCAGCCTTTTAATTTCTTCATTGTTGAACCCCCTGTTGTTGAATTTTTCTCAGTATTGGGCTGCTCTGCCATATGTGCTTGAGGCCTCTGCTACCCCTCACGGTTGCCCCATTCTCGGCTTGAATGCTTATCATTCAACTTCCAACACTTCTCCTTTGTATGCCTCGGTTTCTTGCAATAGGTACACCAAAGATTGTCTTTGTTCTCATTCCCCTGATTATCACTACCTAGATGTTTAAGCAGATCATTCTTTCCTTTCTCCTGATGGTTTGTTTTTGCTACTAGGGTTGACCCATCCATAGTATAAGGTTTTAGCATGACACTCCTTCGACTTTCTTCTGCTCGAATTAATGAGATTGTCTCTACTAGAGATGGTGTGTCCCCCTTGCCAAGGATTTCAATCCTGACTCGATCAAATTCAGAATTCAATCCTGCCAAAAAATCATATATCTGATCCTTTTCAATGAACTTCTTCATAGTGGCAGCATCATCAAGGCATTTCATCTTAATTACCCAGTAGTGATCCAATTCCTGCCAAAGATTTTGTAACAGGGTTGCATACTCTGTGACATATTTGTCTCCTTGCTTGGTGGCCCCAGTTTTTGCCTTGATTTCATACACAAGGGCGACATCATAGGCCTTCGAGTATATGCGGTTGATATAGTCCCAAATTTCCTTTGCGGTATTCAAGAACATGCAAGTGTCACTAATCATTGGGTCCATGGAGTCCCATAGCCATGACATAATCATGGAGTCCTCCTTATCCCATGCTTCAAAGGCTGGATCCCTTTTTTCTGGTCCAGTTGCAAGCAGGTGACTAAGTCTCACTTTGCCCCTTAGGTATATGTAGACAATTTGGGACCATTTGAGATAGTTCTTCCCATTAAACCTGTTAGACACCCGAATATTATGCAATTCTCCAATTTTCTAAACAGAGTTAGGTTCTTCGGAAGGGTTGGAATTGCTGGAGATGGTGGTTTCAGATGTTGACATGGTGAAGAAGGGAAATGCGCAGCAATTAGGCTGGAACACATAGAAAAGGAAACCCAGAGAAATACAAACATGCAGCAATGAAGGCTACTTGAAGAGGAATACGAAATCCCAGAAAAAAAAAATCCTAGAGCTCTGACACATGAATTGTACAAAGACATAGATATCCATGTTGTCCGACTCCATCATTATTATTTTTTAAATTTTGAATTTTTAATTTTTAGCTTTTTAATTTTTAATTTTTCTCTATTTTTTGTGAAATTTCAAGGAATCACTTTGAAATTCCTTTATTATCCTACTTTTTGAAATTTTAGGAAAGTGCTCTAAAATTTTTATCCTATCTTTGGAAATTTCAGGATGGAAATTTCAGGAAATCATTCTGAAATTTCTTTCGTCCTATTTTTCGAAATTTTAGAAAATCACTCTGTAATTTCCTTCATCCTATCTCATGTTTCAAAATATTAGGAAATCACTCTGAAATTTCTCATCTTGTCTAATTTTTCAAAATTTTAGGGACTCACTTTGAAATTCCTCATCCTATTCAATTGAAGAAATTTTAGGAAGTCATTAAAAATTTCTTTTCTTGTCCAATTTTTTGAAATTTTAGTAAATCACTCTAAAATTTCTTTTTTTTAATCCAATATTTGAAATTTTAGAAAATCACTTTAAAATTTCTTATCCTATCTAAATTTTAAATTTTAGGAAATCGTTCTAAAATTTTTCATCCTGTCTAATTTTTGAAATTTTAGAAAATCACTCTAAAATTTCTCATTCTATCTAATTTTTTGAAATTTTAGTTTTTGAAATTTTAGGAAACCACTCTAAAATTTCTCTTATTGTCCAATTTTTCGAAATTATAAGAAGTCACTCTAAAATTTCTGATTCTATCTATTTTTTCGAAATTTTAGAAAATCACTCTAAAATTTCTCCTCCTATCTTTTGAAATTTTAAGAACTCAATCTGAAATTTCTTTTCTCATCCTTTTTTTTTTGAAATTTTAAGAAATTACTCTAAAATTTCTTTTTCTCTTCCATTTTTTTTTTGAAATTTTAGAAAATCACTCTAAAATTTCTTTCCTATCTAATTTTCGATATTTTAGGAAACAACTTTAAAATTTCTTTCTTATCCTTTCTTTCAAAATTTTTTCATTATTCATTTTTTCATTTTCTCACCAATGTATTTTTCATCGTTCTTTCCTGACATTTTTCCTCATTTTTCATTATTTTTTTCCTTTGACTTTTTCTCATTTTTCTTTTTTTCGTTTTTTCACATTCTCCTCACTTTTTCCCTTTCATGTTTTCATTTTCTCATTATTATTCTTTTTGTCCCATTTTCTCATTATTTTTTTCCTTTATCTTTCATTCTTTTCATCCTTAATTTTTCGATTTCACTTTTCAATTTCTCATCATTTTCTCCTCACATTTTTCTCATTATTTTCTCCTTACATTTTATTATCATTTTTCAATTTATTTTTCTCATTTTCTTTCTCATTTTTATTTTTTATTTTTCAAAATTTTATCACTTTTTCATGTTTGCAATGCAAAAGTTTAAAACACACTTCTTATGTTTAAATGCCTCAATGAATGAAACGCAAATATCAATGAAATTCAGGTAAAGGTTATGGTAACAAGGTTTACCAAACGTTCCTTTTGCTATCATTTTCTCACTTTCTCCTTTTCTTATCTCTTTAGATCTTTCAGAATAGACCATTTACTGACCCTACAATCCCGATTGATTCTTTTCTTTTTCTTCCTAATCAACTATCATATTTTCCATCTAAAGATTTCATCATTTGTCTATTTTCACCATTCTTTCTTCTTTTTCTTTTTATGCCCCAAATCATTCTCGAATTTCTTATTATAGTAACACAATAATCTTTTATGAATATTTCCTATCATTTATCTATCATTATTCCAATTTCATGCCACATGCAAATCATTATATTTCATTCTAGGTATGTAAACTGGTTAATTGAATAAGTATTTGAAACCGTAGAAACCACCTCTAAAATCCTAATGGACCTTAATGCTACACAGATACATTCGAATTTCAAAGATAAGTTCTATTTTGATTAAGTGATTTTTGATAAGTGATCAATTTTGTAAATTTAAATGTTTTAATTCGTATTTTGAAACCTTAAGAGACACCTCTAGAATCCTAAAGGACCTACGTGCTATACAGATATTTTTGGGATCGTGGGAGCTACCTCTAGATACCTAAAGGATCTACATGTTACACGAGTGCTTTGTTTTCAACTCTGATTTTTGAGTGCAGGCAAATCCATTGACCCTCGGTTCACCTGAGCTTTTCATCCAGCCCAAACACTATCCAGAATCATATTTTAATCACATCTTATATTTCACTTCTACTTACCTCAATAGCCAAACCAATAGCCTTTTGAGTCGCTTAATTCGAAAATTAGCTTAATTACTAATAAAAATTTGAACATTTCCTATAAGATGATAATAACATTATTTCTTAAACCACTTACCTCAAGCTGTCACACCACTTGGAATCACTGCATATTATTCTATTAGCACTTCAATCAATCACACATGTTAAAGCTGTACAACAATACACGTTCAACACAATTCACAATCACTAACAATCCATTTCATTGTTCATAGCATCATTAAGTCATGGGTGTCCATTCATAAGCCCCTATTGTGTCACTGTATTTCTAAACAATTTCCATCACTTTTACATTACAATATGAATGCTAAGACCTCCAACATCATTATGGATCCTCTTATTATTCCACGAATATTTAAAAATTACTTTACTAAATATTCACAATAAATCCACAATTTTCAAACAATAAGTAATTATTCACTTGCCCAATTTATGGACATACCTATAACCATCTCATCATAATATCATCATCATCACTTATTCATTTTCATCGTTACATGATCAATTTTCCTCTGTCACATAATCATATCAAGCATTTAACAATCAAATTGCTTATTCGATAGCCCATTCTTCATCCATAATCATATAGTCATATAATCATCATCTCAATATAACCTACATAATATAATGCTACGTCAAACTTATAAAAATATCTTACCTATAGCATCGAGACTTGGTACTTATCAAATTACACAAGAAACGAACCAAATGGGTAAGTCCACTTCCTTGTTAACTTTCCTTAAGATCAACACATTCAACACTTAGTATATTGTTCACATTTTTATTATCGAATCAAACTATTTAATATAGAATTTATTCACCCTTTGAAACCACTTAGACCAAGGGTCTCACAAGGGTTTCCTTATGTAATCACCACAAGTCAATCACACCTACAAGATTATTACGCTTAGTGTCTTATTAGAACATGTACACTCTAGGGTCAATACCGAAAACCATACTCACCCTTTTTCTCCTTGCCTTATCCGAACTTTGAGTTTAGTGTTTCCTCAAGGATTGTCCAAATCCTACACCATATTTTAATTCCTCATTACCATGCCAAATATATATATATATATATATATATATATATATATATTTGTAAATATACATGCATGTACACATCATTACATCAGTTTTCTTATCCCTTGTTACTAAAGGAAATTATAACGGTTTGAATTATTTTCACTGCACTTTTTTTGATAAAATGTATAGAATATATAGCAAAGAATGTAAAACTAATTTCCTAAAATTAAGGTTACAGATAAGAGGATATTTAAAATTATGCTAATCTCCTAAGAATTAGTTATACATTTGAATACAAATAAAGATAACCTATTATCTAATATGCCTCCTCAAGATAGGCCTCGAGAAGAGAGGCCAATCTTGGATTTGAGAGACTGGAATTGTGATCGAGGTAACGACTTGGTAAGAGCATCAGCAAGTTGATCAGCAGAAGAAACATGAGAGACACGTAGTGCACCCGTTTGAACTTGGTCTCGAATAAAGTGGAAGTCAATAGCTACATGCTTCATTCGAGAGTGAAAAATTGGATTGGCACACAAGTGAGTTGCACCTACATTGTCACAATAGATAACAGGAGGTTTTGAAATTGTAATGCCAATATCAGTCATGAGATAGCAGACCCAATTAAGTTCAGCAGCAGTGGCAGCAACAGATCGATATTCTGCCTCCGTGGAAGAGCGAGCAACTGTCTTTTGTTTCTTTGAGCTCCATGAGATAGGATTACGTCCAAAGTAGACAAGATATGCACTTGTGGAAGAGAAGTCATCCTTGTTGCCAGCCCAATCTGCATCAGAGTAGGCATGAAGAGAGTCTGGGGAATCACGATATAATAGTATTCCGTCATCTAAAGTACCACATAAGTATCACAGGAGACGCTTTACTAGTGTCTAATGGTCGGTGGAGGGTTGATGCATGAATTGTGACAACTTGTTTACCGCGTAAGAAATGTCGGGATGAGTGAAGGACAAGTACTGAAGACTTCCAACAATTGTGCGGTACTCAGTAGGATCAGATAGAGGAGTGCCTGAGTGTAAGCTGAGTGGCGGATTGGTGGGTAATGGTGTGACTACTGGTTTGGCTCCCATCATCTTTGTGCGAGTAAGTATGTAAGACCCAGATTTAATTAAAATACGAAATGAATGAGTATTCGTGAAGGGAAGTCGGGTTAAATTAATCCCGAACATGTGTAAGGGCAAAACGGTCAAAAGATCGAAAGCAGGAGTAAATTCGATAAGGAAATTTAATTAAAAATATGAATTTGAGAAATCTTGGTCAATAAAGGTGAAATAAATTTATTTTGGGTTAAATTGATCAAGATATTAATTTATGGGAATTAATCGGGATTTTTAGTTCGGAAAAATAATCTCGAAAATAATCGAAAAATATACCGAAAAGTCATTCGGGACAATATCCTGAAAATACAGAGAAATTATACCCGAAAAAGGGTTAAAATATAATAAATAAATTAAATAAAATTAAATTAATTGATTTGGAATAAAATAATAATTTTTGGTAGATATTTGGGTATTTTAATGTATTTTAATGATTAAAATAATAATAAAAAATAATTAATAAAATAAATGAAAAAAAAAGAAGTGAAACTGGAAAAATGGATCGGGGAGAGAGAAAGGAAGCGAAAACGGAAACGGAGCCGAACCCGAGGACCCAGCCCCGTCGGCCTCAGCACCGGACACCACCGGAAAGCCGACCAGGCGAAGGAGTCGAGCCCGTTGGCACCGGCAGCTGAGGGAAACGGCGGCGAAACGGCGAGGAACGGAGCGAAAACCGAAACCGAGGAAAAAAAGAAGAATCGTCGGCGATCGGCGTCGATTCAAGCCCGATCGACCACCACCGAACGTTCCCCAGGCATCGGCGAGCTTATTGGTGGCGGCCACGACCGGCGAAGCTGCCGAAAAACGTCGAAAACAGCGGAGGAAGAAATGGGTTTCGACGGCGGAAAGGAGAACAGTCGGACCGGCAACTTTTCGGCGGCCTTGGACGAAGTCGAGGCCAGATTCGAGATGCGGACGACCTTGCGGAGGTGCTGGCGGTGGAAGCCGGTGGAGAACAGACCGGCATGGCCTTGAACCGGCGGTGAACCGGCTGAACCGGAGTGAACCGACGGTCTGAATCGGTCCGAACCGGACTGAACCGGTTCAGCCAAAAAGAGAGGAAAAAAGGAAGAAAAAGGGAAAAAGAAAAAGAGAAAAAAATTGGGGAAAGTTCTAGCGATGCAATCGAGCTTCGGGTAAGTCGATAAGCGGTCAAATTGACCGATTTAAATTTTGGAATATTTTATTTAATTAATTTTCGATTGGAAATTTACCCAGAAAATTATGAAATTATGTAGCTCGACAATTGGCATCCACCGAGAGCTTGAGATAGCCTCGATTTACGTATTAGCATGGAATCTCGGGTAAGTGACCCTTATTTACGATAATTTACATCGTTATGCGTGTTTCGGATTTAAATTCCGCATAAATTGAATTAAATTATGGAAAATTTAGATAAATTATCGTAAATATTAAATTTAGCTATTCGAGAGTTAGAACGAGGCCCAATAAATTATTGGTGGGCCCAATGAGCCCAATAGGCCTCGATAATGTGAAAATTAAGTGGAAAACGGGCTTAAGGCCGATTAAGGCCTATTAAGGTGCAATCGGGCCCAATAGAGGTAAATGGGTCCAATGATTTAAATTAAGCCCAGAAAATAGGAAATACAATTAAATTGTATAATATCTGACCTGAGAAATATTAATACGCAGTCCCGGGCATTTGATTTGGAGAATATCGGACTGCGCGACGAGACAACAATGGAAAAGAAAAGGTCAGACTCGACAGGAAAATAAGGTAAGGAAATTCTACAGACTGCTAGAGGTAACTTTATGCAATTTTAAGTTCATATGCAGTCTTTAAAAATTATCTGAAGGGTCTAGAGGTCAAATACTAATTTTAGTGCCCCGAATGGGCAAATTACCAAAATACCCTTGTTAAGGGTAAAATTTACGAATTTAGGAAAATTAGGGGGAGCAAGGACAAGAGGTTCCTGCTCGTTCTGGAGGTATTTTAACACATGCATGAGTAGGCTGGCTCACTTTTAAAGAAGAATGCATAGCATTGCATACCTTAAACGATGTAATTTCTGTGAAAACTATTTGGAGATAACCGAGCCGCCTACGGGTTTTTATTTATATGTGACGTGCTAGAGCTCAGCTCGCACGATGTTTGATTTGTGTGATGCATGTATTAGTGCTGGAGCGAGAGCTCGCACTAGAGTTTTACATGCATAGGTGCTAGAGTATAACTCGCACCAGATTTCATATGCTTTTTCGTGACACGGTGCTAGAGTCTAACTCGCACCAGATTTTACATGATTTTCATGACAGGGTGCTGGAGTTTAACTCGCACCAGATTTTATAAGATTTTCATGTGATTCATATATACAGTGTTAGAGCACCGCTCGCACTACTTTTCAGAGATCATACGATAAGCCGTGCTTGGAGCATCGGGTAGACTGTGTGTCACCGATTTAATAGGCTCGCACGTCGTTTTGAGACATGGCATGAGTATTGAGAAACAAAACCTCTCTGTGGAAAGCAGGCCATTTGGGCTGGAGTACCTAGAGTGATATGGGTCCATGGAGTACGATGTACCGTGCAAGTAGCATGGAGTATGATTTACTGTGGGGTATCTTCGGATACGGTATCTTTGCGATACGGGGTATCTTCGGATATGGTATCTTGTGATACGGGGTATCTTCGGATACTGCATCTTCGGATGCGTGAGATCGGATAAGACTGACGGGTTGGATTGACCCACCTCCCGGGCGGTTCCCGATCAGGGTGAGACCTCGCACACTGGGATCCGTGAAGCTAGAGGAACTCACGATGACACATATGGCCAGTCCTGGTTATTGCCGTTATACAGATATTGCCTCGTCTCACATGTCGACGATTTCGATGATTTAAACTGGGTTTTTAATGAAATGTGCATGATGGTTATTTCCATACTTTTTAAACCCATGTGTGATGTATACCGATTTTCATGGTTTTGTGTGAGTCAGGATCACCCGAAGGAGGGGTCGAATCCTGACTTTATTGTGAAAATTTTAATTGAGAAAGAAATGATTTGAAATAATTGCATGTTGAATTTTCTGTGCAAACTTGATTTACATAACATCATAACTTTCATATCATCTGTTTTAAAATGTGTGGAGAAATGGTGGTTTATGCACGGCACCACGTTCATGTAGGTAGTATGGTTACCTACTTGTTCGTAGGATTGCCTTACTGAGCTTGATGTGCTCACCCCTTTCATTTTCTCCCACAGATAATCTCCAGTTGAAGTTGCGACGACTCAGTACTGCATTCTGGATATCCGCTGCTTCCCATCAACATAAGGTATATACACTTGTACATATTGTATCTACATAAGCATAGCACAGTAACATGTTTGTAAGTAACTGTAGGGGATGTATAATTAATGTAGACAATTATAAATGACTGGAGAAGAAATAAGTTAGATGGTAATTGAATGGTGGGACTGGCATTGACGCACAGCCCAATTATTAGTGGAGTGTGGTCACGATCAGAAGATAGGTAAGAATTTAAGTAATAAAAATAACAAAACGCGAAAAATTAACTCTGATTTTTGGGTAGTTTGGGTCGTGACAGATTTTATGGTATCAGAGCAAAAATTGGTCTGATGTGTGTCAGTGTCAGTAATTAGGAAAATTACATCCCCGTGTTACTGTGCTTGGTTAGATACAATAGTGTATATCGAGATGAGTTTTGACTAAGAAATGGTCGAGAATACAGGAATGCCTAATATGAGTCGCGTTAGATGAGATAGTGCACGAGGCAGAGGTCGTAGAGGTAGACCTGAGCCTGCTAGTCGTGCTGAGTTGACCTATGAGAATCAGAATGAAATTGGAATAGAGGCGAATGTTGAGAATGCCTCACAGAGTCCGACAGAGAGATCGGACAGTATTGAGAGACGCTTCGCGAGATTGAAGCGGAGCATGGGAATTATTTTGAGGAGCTAATTGCTCAGATTATGAATGAGATCAGAGGGCGCAGCGGAACATTGGTGGAAACCCGCTCGACCCATCTTAAGTGTTAAACATCCATAGCTAAGATGAGAAATCTTATTGGATGTATTCCGGTGACAGGATATCCCGGACATGATTTAAAAGAAAAATTTCTTACACTGCCTAGGAATACTAAATTGATTATGAGTATGAAACTCAGTTATATTCTTTGGTAGACATTACCTCGACACATGAACAGTGACAATCGAGATGTCTAAAAGTTTATGGAAGGGCTCAGATTGTCAATCAGAGTCCAATTGGCCCCGTGAGATATTACCTATACCGAGGCAGTGCGCAGATTTACAGTTGGGCAAATAAGGACATGAGAAGCATGCCTCTGAGATTGGGAAAGGTAGTGAGGGCTAAAATAGAGACAGAAAAGAGAATCGAGAAATGACAGAGATGTTAAAATGGGAAAATGGTAATTGGTAAAAGATTTAATTTGACGAGCCATGGAGTAAGATAATTGGTAAGGCCTCAGTGCATCCAATTTTGGCACTCTTGAGGGGCATTGTAATTGGAGGACCCCGACCTGCTACGAAGCAGTGTAGTAGTGTAAGCACTGGAAGCAGTGTGGGATGTGTGGTAGATACCACGGAAGGAGGGTCTATACGTACACTGTATTGATGAAAATGGCCGTTAAGTGTGGTAAGACGGACCATTGATTTTGATTGCACAGGGTTGAGCGAGATCGCCCCACAGAAAAGTAAAGAGACAGGGAAAAACTTCGTTGGTATAGCTGCAACGAAAAGGGAGGCCATAGCCGAAAAGAAAAAGGAAAGTAAGTTGTTGGACGAAGGCGAGAGGATGTCTTGGACCAGGACACTATTGATGTTTCATGGATGTGGTGTAAGATACCACACTTGTTATGAATAATGAAGTACATATGTTCATTGATCCCGGTGCCACACATTTATTCATACCGCCTTCATTCGCATATAAGTGAGTAAAAAGGCATGAATGCCTACATCATTGGGCACAATACTGATAAATGAGTACCCCAATAGAGGAGGATTAATTAACGGAATATGGATATAGAGATTTTAAGTGACAAAAAGGGGTGCAACAGTTGAAATTAAAGGAGTAAAGGATTGTACTCACGAAATGAATAATGACAAGAGTTTCGTTATAATTGATACACTAAGGAGATAATCTTTGAGATATGTTGATCCTAAATACAAGATGTACTGGAGTAAGAGGCGTATGCTAGGTAAGAACATCTTTACGATATGAAGTAATTGGGATTAAGTGATAAGTAGCGAATATAAATTGTAACCACATGGACTGATTTGTAAAGTATATGTGGTTAAGTCTGAAGGTTAATAAAGGTATTTCAAAATACCTCCCCGCCTGAAGACTTGACAGCGTCTAAAAGTATATATATATACATAACCTATAACGTGAAATCGATCGTCGTAATAAATACCTTTAGCATTAGGATACCTTTACTAAGACGATAAGAATATTAAAATTCGATGAATCATAAAGGTTAACATAGTAAAAT
Organism: Firmiana major; assembly: GCA_033439115.1. NCBI lineage: Eukaryota > Viridiplantae > Streptophyta > Magnoliopsida > Malvales > Malvaceae > Firmiana > Firmiana major. The sequence goes on from CM065909.1 coordinate 8,049,545, forward strand.
TTAAAAAGAGTCGTTAAAATAAGAAAAGGAAATGACGCAGGTTAGTACCTGAAAACGTAAACGATTTTGAAGGATCTTATACGCTTATGCGTAAATAAGTCAAGGATAGGGACGATTGAAATAAGTAGTGGTGCTCAACTACAATGAGTTATTTAAACTTTACCTGGATCGATTTGTCATCATCCTTATTGATGATATGTTGGGTTTAGTTAAAGTCCAGGGTAAATTATAAGCAATAATTGAAAGTGGCTTTTACAAATGGGTTGTTGCGAGTTCTCAATATGGTCTACCTTGTTGACACGTTTAACTATGAAAACGTGGTCTTTGAGTGAGATGATAGATGTGACGTGAGTTTCGGTGTAGTGAAGTATGAACTGATCACCGTGATTATTTTCACCATACCTAACAGCTCAAGAGGTTCTCAGTGAGTATGAATACCTCAAAATAATGAATGAGCTGTGTATTGATGTATAATGGGAAGATAGTCAATTTTGGAGTTAGACAACTCCTTGATCACGAAATAGACTATCTGACCCATGATTTAAAGTTGGCAACAGTATTTGTACCAAGGATATGGTACTATTATATACACGGTGAGAAATTGTGGATATGCACTGATCATAAAGCCCGAGTATCTGTTTTCACAGAAAGAGGCGAATATGAGAATACATAGTGGGATAGAGCTTCTGAGAGATTTTAATTGTGAAAATTGTACCACCCAGGAAAAGCTAATGTAATGGCTTATACCTCGAGCAGAAAGAGCCTCGGGATGGTACTACATATGATGGTCAGGGAGCGTGAGCTGCTAAAGCAGTTGTGAGCCTCAGTAGTGATGTGATCCCTTCTGATGATGACAGTGATTGTGTGACAGCTAGCCTAATGATTAGAACCGGATGAGAGTGCCCGGATTTGCCAGGCTTAGCGTGATGATCGGCATGATGTCGATAGTTTGGGTCAGATTCAGCAGGGTACAGTGACAGAGTTCACAGCGAGTGTTGATGATTTACAGAGAGGTTCAGAGACAATATGAGTGCTCCCCAGGACCACAGTTGATGGGATAGTAATATTGTCAGAAGCTCACTCTTCGGGATATACAGTGCATACGGAAGTAAAGAAGATATTGAAATCTCGAAAAGGGTATTGGTGGTCAGATGTGAAAAGAGATATGGTAGAGATTGTGGAAAAGTGCCTAGTATGTCAGCAGAATATGGTAGAGTATTAAAAGTCTGCAGAGTTATTGCAGCCTCTACCTATATCGACATGGCACGAAAAATGAGAGCAAGTCTCCATGAATGTCGTGATGGGTTACAGAGGACCCAGGTGAATTACGAGGCTATTTGGATGATAGTCGCTAAGTTGACTAAGTCTACCCACCTTCTGGTTATGAAATCCCCAAATACTCAGAGTGTGTATGAGGATTCAGGTATAAGGAAGATTGTGGAACATTAAGTAGCGTTCCAGTGAGCATGGTATCATATAGGGATTCCCGCTTCACTTCTTACTTCAGGGAATATTTTTAGGAAGCTATGGGAACCCGACTGAGTATTAGCACAGCTTTTCATTCTCAGACCGATGGTCAGTCAAAGAGGACTGTACAAGTTCTGGAGGATATGATGAGAGTGTGTGCATTGATTTTTATAAGCTCCTGGAATGATCAGTTGATTTCTAATTGAATTCGCCAATAGCGACAGTTGTCACTTGAGTATCGGGATAACAAGATACGAGGCAGTGTATGGCTGTAGGGGTTGTTCCCCAAATTGGATGAGAAAAAGTGGGTGATAGATAGAATTATTTTCGACTATGGATAATAAGTCTCTGAGGATGTTTTAGTTAAGAGTGAGAGATTAAGAACACCTCAGAGCAGGTAGAAAAGTATTGAAATTCACCCTTGGTGAATAGTATGGTTGAAAGTTACTTGTCCTAAGAGAATAAGGACATAGTGAGCTTCTGGAAGAAGGTAAGTTGAGTTTCGCTGGATTGAATCTTTTGAGAGATTGGACAAGTGGGAGATAAGACCTGTAAGTTGGTGTTATCACCTGAATTAACAGGCACCCACAATGTGTTTCAGTTTTTGATGCTTCGGCAATACTATCCAGATCCAGCATAGGTAATCGAATATGAACTCCAAAAGTTCAGTTTAATGAAAATATAAGTATATTGATAAGTTGATTCGGGCATTAAACAGGAAAGAGAAAGTATTGAGGTTTAAGATGATCTCCCTAATTAAAGTCCTTTAGTAGTAATACACTCCGGAGAAGGTCACATAAGAATTTAAGAGTATGATACGATCGATGTGCCCGGAGTTGTATATGGACTCATATGAATTGGTTCTAATTTGGAGGACCAAATTCCTTAAGTGGGGGAGAGTTGTAAGACCCAGATTTAATTAAAATACGAAATGAATGAGTATTCGTGAAGGGAAGTCGGGTTAAATTAATCCCGAACATGTGTAAGGGCAAAACGGTCAAAAGACCAAAAGTCGGAGTAAATTCGGTAAGGAAATTTAATTAAAAATATGGATTTGAGAAATCTTGGTCAATAAAGGTGAAATAAATTTATTTTGGGTTAAATTGATCAAAATATTAATTTATGGGAATTAATCGGGATTTTTAGTTCGGAAAATAATCTCGAAAATAATCGAAAAATATACCGAAAAGTCATTCGGGATAATATCCCGAAAATACGGAGAAATTATACCCGAAAAAGGGTTAAAATATAATAAATAAATTAAATAAAATTAAATTAATTGATTTGGAATAAAATAATAATTTTTGGTAGATATTTGGGTATTTTAATGTATTTTAATGATTAAAATAATAATAAAAAATAATTAATAGAATAAATGAAAAAAAAAGAAGTGAAACTGGAAAAATGGATCGGGGAGAGAGAAAGGAAGCGAAAACGAAAACGGAGCCGAACCCGAGGACCCAGCCCCGTCGGCCTCAGCACCGGACACCACCGGAAAGCCGACCAGGCGAAGGAGTCGAGCCCGTTAGCACCGGCAGCTGAGGGAAACGGCGGCGAAACGGCGAGGAATGGAGCGAAAACCGAAACCGAGGAAAAAAAGAAGAATCGCCCCCGTCGGCCACAGCACCGGACACCACCGGAAAGCCGACCAGGCGAAGGAGTCGAGCCCGTTGGCACCGGCAGCTGAGGGAAACGGCGGCGAAACGGCGAGGAACGGAGCGAAAACCGAAACCGAGGAAAAAAAGAAGAATCGCCGGCGATCGGAGCCGATTCAAGCCCGATCGACCACCACCGAACGTTCCCCAGGCACCGGCGAGCTTATTGATGGCGGCCACGACCGGCGAAGCTGCCGAAAAACGTCGGAAACAGCGGAGGAAGAAATGGGTTTCGACGGCGTAAAGGAGAACAGCCGGACCGGCAACTTTCCGGCGGCCTTGGACGAAGTCGAGGCCAGATTCGAGATGCGGACGACCTTACGGAGGTGCTGGCGGTGGAAGCCGACGGAGAACCGGCCGGCAAGGCCTTGAACCGGCGGTGAACCGGCCGAACCGGAGTGAACCGACTGTCTGAACCGGTCCGAACCGGACTGAACCGGTTCAGCCAAAAAGAGAGGAAAAAAGGAAGAAAAAGGGAAAAAGAAAAAGAGAAAAAAATTGGGCAAATTTCTAGCGATGCAATCGAGCTTCGGGTAAGTCGATAAGCGGTCAAATTGATCGATTTAAATTTTGGAATATTTTATTTAATTAATTTTCGACTGGAAATTTACCCAAAAAATTATGAAATTATGTAGCTCGACAATTGGCATCCACCGAGAGCTTGAGATAGCCTCGATTTACGTATTATCATGGAATCTCAGGTAAGTGACCCTTATTTACGACAATTTACATCGTTATGCGTGTTTCAGATTTAAATTCCGCATAAATTGAATTAAATTATGGAAAATTTAGATAAATTGTCGTAAATATTAAATTTAGCTATTCGAGAGTTAGAACGAGGCCCAATAAATTATTGGTAGGCCCAATGAGCCCAATAGGCCTCGATAATGTGAAAATTAAGTGGAAAACGGGCTTAAGGCCGATTAAGGCCTATTATTAAGGTGCAATTGGGCCCAATAGAGGTAAATGGGCCCAATGATTTAAATTAAGTCCAGAAAATAGAAAATACAATTAAATTGTATAATATCTGACCTGAGGAATATTAATACGCAGTCCCGGGCATTTGATTTGGAGAATATCGGACTGCGCGACGAGACAACAATGGAAAAGAAAATGTCAGACTCGACAGGAAAATAAGGTAAGGGAATTCTACGGACTGCTAGAGGTAACTTTATGCAATTTTAAGTTCATATGCAGTCTTTAAAAATTATCTGAAGGGTCTAGAGGTCAAATAATAATTTTAGTACCCCGAATGGGCAAATTACCAAAATACCCTTGTTAAGGGTAAAATTTACGAATTTAGGAAAATTGGGAGGAGCAAGGACAAGAGGTTCCTGCTCGTTCTGGAGGTATTTTAACACATGCATGAGTAGGCTGGCTCACTTTTAAAGAAGAATGCATAGCATTGCATACCTTAAACGATGTAATTTCTGTGAAAACTATTTGGAGATAACCGAGCCGCCTACGTGTTTTTATTTACATGTGACGTGCTAGAGCTCAGCTCGCACGATGTTTGATTTGTGTGATGCATGCATTAGTGCTGGAGCGAGAGCTCGCACTAGAGTTTTACATGCATAGGTGCTAGAGTATAACTCGCACCAGATTTCATATGCTTTTTCGTGACACGGTGCTAGAGTCTAACTCGCACCAGATTTTACATGATTTTCATGACAGGGTGCTGGAGTTTAACTCGCACCAGATTTTATAAGATTTTCATGTGATTCATATATACAGTGTTAGAGCACCGCTCGCACTACTTTTCAGAGATCATACGATAAGCCGTGCTTGGAGCATCGGGTAGACTGTGTGTCACCGATTTAATAGGCTCGCACGTCGTTTTGAGACATGGCATGAGTATTGAGAAACAAAACCTCTCTGTGGAAAGCAGGCCATTTGGGCTGGAGTACCTAGAGTGATATGGGTCCATGGAGTACGATGAACCGTGGGGTATCTTCGGATACGGTATCTTTGTGATACGGGGTATCTTCGGATACGGTATCTTGTGATACGGGGTATCTTCGGATACGGCATCTTCGGATGCGTGAGATCGGATAAGACTGACGGGTTGGATTGACCCACCTTCCGGGCGATTTCCGATCAGGGTGAGACCTCGCACACTGGGATCCGTGAAGCTAGAGGGACTCACGAGGACACATATGGCCAGTCCTGGTTATTGTCGTTATACAGATATTGCCTCGTCTCGCATGTCGACGATTTCGATGATTTAAACTGGGTTTTTAATTAAATGTGCATGATGGTTATTTCCATGCTTTTTAAACCCATGTGTGATGTATACCGATTTTCATGGTTTTGTGTGAGTCAGGATCACCCGAAGGAGGGGTCGAGTCCTGACTTTATTGTGAAAATTTTAATTGAGAAAGAAATGATTTGAAATAATTGCATGTTGAATTTTCTGTGCAAACTCGATTTACATAACATCATAACTTTCATATCATCTGTTTTAAAATGTGTGGAGAAAGGGTGGTTTATGCACGGCACCACGTTCATGTAGGTAGTATGGTTACCTACTTGTTCGTAGGATTGCCTTACTGAGCTTGATGTGCTCACCCCTTTCATTTTCTCCCACAGATAATCTCCAGTTGAAGTTGCGACGACTCAGTACTGCATTCTGGATATCCGCTGCTACCCATCAACATAAGGTATATACACTTGTACATATTGTATCTACATAAGCATAGCACAGTAACATGTTTGTAAGTAACTGTAGGGGATGTATAATTAATGTAGACAATTATAAATGACTGGAGAAGAAATAAGTTAGATGGTAATTGAATGGTGGGACTGGCATTGACGCACAACCCAATTATTAGTGGAGTGTGGTCACGATCAGAAGACAGGTAAGAATTTAAGTAATAAAAATAACAAAACGCGAAAAATTAACTCTGATTTTTGGGGAGTTTGGGTCGTGACAAAGTAGGTCGATGATGTATCGACGTTGAGACAATAATACTCCATGAGGATGAGGAACCACTTCAATGCCAAGGAAATATGAGAGAGGCCCAAGATCTTTGAGAGAGAAGCGTTGAGATAAATTGTCAATGAAGTGGGTGACTAGAGTTGGGCAATCACCTGTGAGGATGATGTCGTCAACATATATAAGGAGATAAATTAGATAAGTACCATTATTGAAGACAAATAAAGATGTGTCAACATGAGAATTTTTGAACCCAGCCGCAAGAAGAAATTGGCGGAGTTCATGGTACCAAGCTCTCGGTGCCTGTTTGAGACCATATATGGCTTTGCGCAGCTTACAGATATAAGTTGGATGATCGGAGTCGATGAAACCTGGAGGTTAAGTCATGTAAACATCATCTGTAAGGTTACCTTGTAAGAAAGCATTATTGACATCCAATTGCCGAAGAGACCACCCTTTCTTTATGGCAATACTAAGAACCATTCTGATAGTAGTAGGTTTCACAACCGGGCTGAAGGTGTCATGATAGTCTAATCCAGGTCTTTGATGAAAACCTTTAGCTACAAGCCGAGCTTTAAACCTGTCAACAGAACCATCAGAATGTCTTTTAATACGATAAATCCATTTGCATCCAATAATGTTGGAGGCTACAGTAGGCGGAACTAGCTCCCATGTTCCATTGCGGACTAAAGCATCAAACTCCTCGGACATGGCTTGACGCCAATTATGATCTTTGAGGGCTTGCTTAACTGTTGTGGGTTCAATGCTGGTTGTGATGGTAGGCATGTGAGTGTAAAGGTTGAGTTTTTGGATAGGCTTTCGGATTTGATTTTTGGCCCTAGTAATCATGTTATGCTGGTTGGGATGTGTTTGAGTGGGCGGATTGAGTGGTATGGATGTAGGTGGTTGAGTTGCAGGTTCAGGTGGTGTAGAGTTGTACCAAGGCGAATTCGGTGATTGTTCAGGTGAAGGATCAGTGTTTGTTGTTAATTCTTGAGGGCAAGCTGCATATGGAGGTTGTGATGCCGACTGCGTATCTATAGACATAGTGACTTTGAGAGGTAAGGGAACCCAAGTGTCAATGGTAGTGGAGTCAGGACATGGTAAATTGGTATAAAGTGACTTATAAGGAAAAACGGACTCAACAAATTGAACATGACGAGAAACATAGAGTTGATTTGTGGATGTATCAAAACATAAATATGCACTCTGAGATAATGAATACCCAAGAAAGACACAAGGTTTAGATCTGGAATCAAGTTTGTGAGACGAGTACGGTCGTAACCAAGGGTAACAAAGGCACCCAAAAATTTTAAGCTTGGAATAATTTGGAGTGGTGTTAAAGATTTTTTCATATGGTGAGGACATATTTAGTGTGGTGGTTGGCAATCTATTGATCAAGTAGACGGCAGTAGCAAAAGCATTAGACCAAAAGGTTAAGGGTAGAGATGCATGAGAGAGTAAGGTGAGGCCAATTTCGACTATGTGGCGATGACGTCTTTCTGAGTACCCATTATGCTCAGGTGTATGTGGTGGTGTAGTGAGATGACAAATGCCATGTGTTGCTAAAAAAATCTTTGAAAGCCATATATTCACCTCCATTGTCAGAGAAAATGGTTTTAATTTTTTTATTGAAATAATTTTCAACAAGGGCTTTGAATCTAGTGAAGACATCTTTAACATCAGACTTGTATTTTAATGGATAGAACCATATGTATTTGGTATAGTGATCCACAAAAATAACATAATATTTGAACCCATCATGCGAAATAATAGGTGACGTCCACACATCTGTGTAAATCATTTCAAGAGGTTGTGATGACACAATAGAAGAGGTAGAAAAAGATAATTTATGCATTTTATTGCAGTGACAAGCATTACAAGAAAATTCATTGGAAATGGGGGAAGACACATCCAAATTAAAAACTGAAATAATATGTTTTAAAATAGGGGTAGCTGGGTGACCTAAGCGATGATGCCAATTGGAGGAAGTAGTTTTAACACTGGAAAAGGCAAAAATTGGAGAAGACCTAGATGTCGCAGACGGCCATTCGTAAACTCCATCTTTAGTATTGCCTTGTAAAAGAATTTTACTTATGCGAAGATCCTTCACCTGAAAGGATTTTGGTAAGAATTCAACAGAAACATTGTTAGTTAAGCAAAATTGAGAAATGTAGATTAAATTTTTTTTCATATTAGGAACACAAAGCACATTGCGTAACGTAAATAAAGCATTAGGTGTGGTAAGAGAAGTGGAACCAGTGTGAGTAATGGAGAGACCCGTGCCATCGCCGATCATAATGTCATCAGTGCCATGATAAGGAGCATGCAATGAGAGATTAGCCAAGTCTGTGGTGACATGATGAGATGCACCACTATCAAGTAACCATTTTTTATTGCTGGAAGCAGTAGGGGTAGTGAGATGAGCCTGTGGTTGCCAAGGTGTCGTCGAACTGTTGGGTGTTGGTGCATAGCCAGAGTTGTAGGTCTGAAGTGGTACCAATTTAAATGATGGGCACTGTTTGGCCGTGTGTCCCTAAATAGCACAAATCTGACAATACCTAAGGTATGGACGACGTGGTTGACTGCCACGAGGTGGATTACGGGTATTGGTCAATGGTGATGGAGCAGTGGAATGGAGGGACCAACCATTGTTGAATTGTTGAGTCGAATCACTAGGGGAGGAGGAACGCCAATTGTTAGATAAGTTTTGTGGGCATCGATGTGAGGATGTCCGATTTGTTGGATTAGCAGTAGCCGGGAAAGGAGTAGAAGATTTCCCCTGGAGAGAGGCTTCAAAAGTTAGGAGTTTCTCATGAAGTTTATCAAAGGAGATAGGATTGTCACAAGCTTGAACAGCGCGTACCAATTCTTTATAGTCATCGCCCATTTCCTCCAAAATTTTATCAACAAGATCTTCTTCATCCATTGGGGCACCAAGAATAGCAAGTTCATCTGCACGAGCTTTAACAGATTGAAGAAAATCAATGATGTTGAGAGTACTTTTGGTACAGTTTTTGATGATGGTTTTGAATTGTTTGATCCGGCCTCGGGATGGTTTGGCATAAGTGTTTGCCAATATTGTCCAGGCTTCTGCTGACGTTTTTAATCTTGCAACAAATGGAATAATGGTCGGGGAAAGCGAACCTATGAGGGCGTTGAGAATGAGCTGATCTTGGCGAATCCAGTTGTTGTAGGCTGGATTAGAGATGGTAGTATTATTATGAGTGAGAGAGGCTGGTGGACATGGTATTGAGCCATCAATGTACCCAAGGAGATCATACCCGATAAATAAGGTTTGGAACTGTAATTTCCAGCAGACATAATTGTTGGTGGTGAGTTTGAGAGGAGCTTGAGCTGAGATGTTGATGGTAATGAGTTGAAACTCATTGGTATGAAGATTGATTGAGTGTGCAGGGGCTGTCACATTTGGGTTTGATGTTGAGGAAGTAGGTGTTGTATTATTTTCGGTGGTCATTCTGAAGATGGAGAAGAGGGGAAAAAAATTATTTGGGTAGAGCGTTCCTTTCTTCTTTCTTGCTCAGATACCATAAAGGAAATTATAACGGTTTGAATTATTTTCACTACACTTTCTTTGATAAAATATACAGAATATATAGCAAAGAATGTAAAACTAATTTCTTAAAATTAAGGTTACAGATAAGAGGATATTTAAGATTATGTTAATCTCCTAAGAATTAGTTATACATTTGAATACAAATAAAGATAACCTATTATCTAATAGTTACTGCCCTGTTTAGCCGAGAGGAGCTCCTTGGTTCCTCTTTCTGTTTTAGCGCTCCCAACTAAGCAGTCAGGCCTTGCTTCCGAGCCATTTAACCTTGTTCCAGCCTTCTTAAAGCCCCTTGAAAAGAAAATCTTGGTTCAGCCCTTTCCCTATACTTTCCAATCTGACCGATAGTGAAGAGGTTGGCAGCACCTGCTGTTCACGTTTCTGCTCTGGTTTCACACAAACAAGAGCTCCACGGTTTTGTTTTGGATCTTTGGTTCCAGTAGATTTCGGTTCAGCATCAATTTCAATTGCAACAAATAGCAGCTTACGCGGTTTTTGTCGTACAGCAACTCTGCACGTTCTGCTCTTACTTCACAGCAACTCTCGATTTTAAAAAACAAAAGCAGTCCACTCCTTTCGGTTTTGTTCCAGGTTCAACTCTATTTCACATCAGCACTCACGTCTTCCTTCGGTTTGCTGCTACAGGTCACTGTCGGTTCTGGAAAATAAACAGCTTCTAAATTATTCAAGTCACGTTCCAGCAACTCCTCTTCTTTTCTTCCAACAGCTGCCGCCACACCTCTTACCTTCCTCTGTTTTCTTTTCTGCCTCTAAACTCTCTCGACTGCTTCCTCCAACACCGGTTCCCTCTCCGTCATTCCAGTTTTTTCCTTTCCTGGTTTCAGACGAGAGAGAAGAGTGATGAGGGATGGTGATGATGGACCCGTATGAGAGAGGGATAAGGCATGGTGGTGTGGGTTTTTACAATGGCAAATCTGCCTTGGCGGAGTTGAGTTTGGTGGGAAACTTTTCCCACCAAATCCTATTTTATTTTTTTATAATTATGATATTTAATTAATTTTTATACGATTTTTATTTTTAGGATATCTGTATGTAGATATAGATATAATCAATCACACACACACATATATATATATATATATATATACATATATTTAATACACCTATATGTATTTATAGACACACATATATAAATATTTATATATCTTTTATAGGTGTATAAATATAAATATATATATATATCTATACTTATACATTTATATTGATATGTATATCAATTTATTTTATTTACCTTAATTTCTAATATATATATATATATATATATATGTAGAATGTATACTTTTTCAGTTTAATTAATGTTATATATATATATATATGTAGAATGTATACTTTTTCAGTTTAATTAATGTTCATCTATATATGATATACTCGTACATTGAATCCCTTCACTCCATTTTCATAAATTTCATTTTTATAAAGTTGGCATAAGGTTCATACATCATTATTTCTGAAAATTACATCTCCAAGACTTCATTCATTTACCACTTATGCATTGGTTACATGATCGGGTTTGAAGAATAAGCAATCTTCACATGTTGGGAGATATTGTGCCTTCTTAACCCTAAACATTACGTCATGAGATAAAAGTTTCCTCACACTTATAAATACATATATGCCTCTTACACAACCAACGTGAGAAAACCTCAATAAGATATTTTAGTTATTTTGATTTTTTTTTCGTCAATAATTTTTTATTTGTTGAGATATTATTTGCAATCTTGGTTGTTGCAATACATTGATAGGTGAATCACATGAAGTGAACCTCACGCTGATATCTCAAATGTTTTTTAATGGGTGCCCATATTGATATTTGATTAATATGAAATCAAAGATTGGCTACTTGATTTTTATTCTAATTGGATCTTGGTCTAGGCATATTTAGTTATCAAAGTGTTTTAACATGAAATAAGATTAGACTAATTGGATCAGGATTAAAAGAAGTATAAAACCTCAAAGATGAGAAAACATAAATCAAAATTTTCAAGATTAAGTTTGATTATTGTTACATTAGAGTTTTAAACTCATTTTTTTTTTTTTGGGGGGGGGGGGGGGGGGGGGGGGGGGGGAGGAGATGAGGTTTCGAATTACCTTTGGAACATAAAAGACTGGAAGTTTGTTGATTTCCTAATCATATAACATATATATTTTTAACTTTTATTTGGTTGAAGTTGTTTGGTATGCATCAGGGTAATTTTATGGATAAGCATTTTGGTTTCTAACCGTAGTTTATTTCCATTTAGTTTGTCTCTTGCATTTGAAAATTAAGATTTCAATGTTTTGATTTATGTGTTAATCTCAAATCAGATTTGCCTAAAATACATTTTTTATATCATGCGTTTTATAACCATTGTGGGTCTTTGTTTATCTATAACTTATCTTGATTACTTAAAAATAAAACCTTTAGTCAATGAGGCAGGCGTTAGGTTTCTGGCAAAGAAAATGTTCTAAGACTTTAAAGTCTCAAGTTCAAATCTTGTCAAAGTGTGAATTTGTTTAGTTTGTTATTATTATTTGCACTGTTTATCATCAAATATAATATATTAATCATGATTGTAACTTTGAATGAGAATATATAGTATTAAAAAAATAAAATCCTTGAAATAAACATGTGATTTTTTATTTTCAGGTCTTCATATCGTCATGTGAAAATTTTTTTTTGGCCTTTTATTTTGTGTCAGGTTTCCTATGTTGTTTGATCTTACCTTAGATGTAAGGCTGTATCTGATTTTGCCTTCAAATAGAGGTTGTTGTCATTAGTTTTCATTACATATATTATTGGTCGTTTGTGTTGTTTTGATTTGAGTTCTTATACCATTTTCATGATGTTGATTTATGAAATGTAAATGTTGAGTGTCATTTGAATCATTGAGCGTTAAATGCTGATAAAATCTAAATGTTGAATGTTAAAATCTCAATACTATTTTTGTGCCTTTATTTTGATAGCTTCATTTGCCATATGTTTGCTTTTGTATATCTTTTATTGTCTTTGAGTTTAAGATTTACTACGTTGATTTAGTAGCTTCCAGGTGTAACATGAAAATTTGACTTTCATCTTATAATATATATGAATTTGTGTTTAAGTTAGATATTTTTGATAAAGAAACATACTTCCCTAAATGGCAATGAGGATGTGCGTGGAAGGCTTTAAAATCTATCTATGATCAATTTAGAATTAATTGCATAAGATATAAGATCAACCCAAAAATATATGAACGCTAATATATTTTCTATTTTATTAAACTTATATTTGACATAATGAATGAGTGTATGTACATCTGAATATATCATTTATATTTGATTGATGACAACTTTGATCTTTATGTTTCAGTTCATGCATTATCATGTATTCTTGAGCTGTGAGTTCACTTGGACTCTCCATTCTGTTATTGCATTTTCCAACATGATAGTAAGTTTTGATGCTTTATTACAAGATTAATTCTATAATATCTCATGTCATTGTTAAATAACTGAAGCATCAACTCTTTTATAGAGAGTTTTAGGTCTTATATATATGGTAGTGCATATTAATGTAAAGTGATAACGGATAAAAGGAATGATGACTCTTTCTTTGAAGGTTTTTTGTAAGATTTGGTCACTGACTCTTAATATGTTTACTGCATAGAAAGGGTGCTCTACAAGTTTTCGGAGTTCTTAGCAATTTGCAAAAAGCATTAGGTCGGACTTAGATAAGAACTTATATTCCTTATTTTTAATACATTTTGAGTTTTGTTTCATGATACTAGGTTTAAGTTTGGCGTTGTTCTAAATATGTAGTTTTCCATAAATGTGCTTTGACTTAATCGTTTATGAGTTTAAAAATAATCTATTTTATTTTCTTAAATTGGTTTCGCATTAGGGTTTTTTCTTTTCTTTATCAAAAATGAGCATTTCATTTCTATCTTAATTTGTTTAATTTTAATGATCTTTCTTTGTATCATGTAAAAGGCATATACATATTGTTGAGGCCAACAACATTAGAGTAGTAGAGAAAATTGAGACGTGTATGGGAGTTGACACATTGATGGATATATTATGGAGACTTTTACAAAATATGGATCATGTAATGACTACGAATTTGTTAGGATAGACAATGAGATTGAAAAAAAAATAATTATTAAAAATATATATACTTAATAAAAAAATTAAAATCAAAAGTCGAAGGATAATTTACCCTTCCAGGTGGACTTTTTTATCTTTTGTGTAAATTCTCATCGCAATGGTCCCGAAACCAAACGTGCTCCCAAATAGTACCTACATTTTGGATCCAGTGTTTGTTTCAAAGTTAAAAACCATCATCACATGGTATTCCTGATGTATCGACCACTTTGAATTGGTGTTAATCTTGGATCTTTTATGCATTTTCCTTTTATCAAAGGTTGGTACCTTTAGTTAGTCAATATCGTTGGCATTTCGCTATTGATCAGGTTAACTTTGTATAGGAACATTTTGCAAGGAAGATGTTCTTTCTGCTATATAAATCTAGGGTTTATATGATATGCATTGACAATGAATTACATCTATACATTGCCAATCAATCATAAAATATCATATTATCAATAAGTTAAATTATATGCAAACCCTTGAAAGTAAATATCAATAAAACTTTTTAATTTATTTTTAAGAATGTGCATATTTTTTAACTTTACTAATTAGTCAAGCAATATTTTAGAGTTGATTAATAATTTATAGATATTATGCACGGTTAATGCATAAAATATAAACTTATAAATTAATACCTCATTCACTTTTTTTTTACTTGTTACTGATTCAATCCTTTAATCACGTGCAATGAGAAATTTGGCTTTGCGAAACCTACATGCGTTATTCAGATTATTCCTAAGATGCTTATCCCACCGATTTAAGGTTTATTTCGAGATAACTTTTATCCTGAGTAGTAAGTATTGTATTCTTAGTTAACTAATTTGGTGAGAATAAAACTGTTTATTTAGGTAAAGATTATATATGATGCACTAACAGTTTATTAATACTATATAGTGTCAGTTAATCACATAATAGCACATCATTAATGAATAAAACTTAAAAATATATAAGCTAATAAAAGTAAATATTAATGGGGTTTTTTAATTTATTTTTTAAAGATTTGTGCATTTTTAAGTTTTGCTGATTAATAATGTGACATCACATAATTAATTGACGGTGTACAACTTTAATACATTGTTGATTGACAATTCATTATAATTAAACTTATTTAGATATTTTAAATTGTTCACTGAAGTATTTACAATATATAATATTTATGCACTACCAATTAATCATAAAACGTCATGCATATGAGTAATGAAAAAAATTAATAAAAATATGCAAGTCCATAAAATAAATATTAATAAATGTGAGACCCCGTATATATATATAATTGTAATGTGTGTAATTGGATCAAATAAATGTGAATGGACTTGTAATGTAAAGTATGATTGATGTAAGCCCATGGATTCGATGTACATACATGTAATATGATTTGTAATGTACATACAAGTTTCATTGTGTATGAATATGAAGAAATGAGTTCTTATAAGTGATGTGTGTGATTGAAACTCAAAATGAGTAGTGTGGTAAAATGGAATGGAGTTATGCTTCCATTTGGTTTGGAATGTGATACCTTTGGATATACAATGAATGCACACAAGTTTCAATGTGCATAAGGTATGAATGAATATCATTTTCAAGTCATAAAGGTGAATAGAAGAGAAAATGGCTATGATAGCAGATTAAGGATGTTTTGATGTGAGTTGCAGCAAGAAAACTGCAGAAAATCTGAAAAGTATGAAGGCCAAATCGATCTCATAGGATGAGAGATCGATCTGGAAGAGCCATAATGCTCTTATTTGGGCAATGGAATATAGCAGATCGATCTCCAATGGGGCTAGATCGATCTCCTAAGCATTCTGTAATGAAAATATCGATCCTCAAGCATACAAATCGATCTCCTTAGCTCTCTGTTTGGGAGCAGATCGATCTCATGCTTCGACAGATCGATCTCATGCTTAAAATGTCATGAAAATGAGAGATTTAAGGGGACCAGATCGATCTCCTCTTGGACCAGATCGATCTCCTCAAGTGATTTCTATAAAAGGAGTGCTGAAAATCTGAAAATTTCGGGAAAAACACCAATCTTCCATTTTTAACCTAAAAACCTAACTTCCTCTCTCTAAAATCAGTCATTTCCAGAAAGATTTGAGGGGAGACCATTAGACACTAAGTTGTTCATCTTGAGGAAGAGAACAACATAGTTGAAACCCAAAATTCCATTGTTGGTATTGAAGGAGCTAAAGGCATTGACATTTGGAGCAAGAAGAAAAATCAGATTTTGGTAAGATTCTAATACTTCAATCCAAGTACATTGTTTATTTAAGTTATTTTGGAGTTGAGTTGGATGTGTATTGATGGATAAATTATCTAGGGATGTGGTGGAATTGGTGTGACCTAGAAAACCTAGAATGGGTATAATGTGAGAAGATATGGCTTGAATGAGTTTATGATTTATGGGCATGCTAAAGTTGTTATTGAGGTAATGTGTATGATTTTAGATGGTTAAATGGAATTACATTGTGAGTTTGGAGGAATTGTAAAAATGAGTATGTATATGCTTGATAAATGCCATAGTGAGGGAATTCATGAAATATGAACACTATGAGCTTAATGTCGATTTAATATCGATTTAGAATAAGTTAATAGGCCTAAGAAAATCCATAGACTCGAGTTATGGGTAAAGTAATGAAACGAGGCCTCATAAGCGTTAATAGAGGTTATAAATTGAATTGACTATAGCAAACACAAGAGTTGCATTATATGGATCAAATATAATGTGAAATATGATTGTGTGCAGTCCCGAAGAGTTCGTTGAAGACGAATCGGACCACACGAGTGAGCAGCTAAGGAAACGAAATCACGCGTCGCGATCCCAAGGGAATTCTGCAAGTATATAGAGGTAGCTACTCGTAATTTGTGGGATTATAGGGTGTTTATGAAATGCATGAACGTTTGAGAAATTGGTTGTTTGGTATGCGAAAATAGTTGTGAATATTGGATGATTTGGTTTTACATGGATGTATAAAAAAGGATAGTAAGGCTAATAATTGCATAAATCAAGTGTTTTGAATGCTTTCACAAAACATGTGTTTGGTTTTAAACGAATTGATAGATATGTTGGCTATTGTGGTTTGATGTTTGTGATAGCACATGTGAAGTGCCAAATATGTTTTGAGATTAGTTTTGAAAGCTTATGAGCCGCCTATCATGTTTATGTGAATTAAACCGTGCTGGAGCCTAGCTCGCACCGGGTATTGATGTTTTCATTTGTATGAAATGTGTTGGAGTTTAGGTCACACCTTGATTTGGAAACTATGATGATGTTTATAAACCGTACTGGAGCTTCTGCTCGTACGTGGCTTTTGAGTGGTTTGTCTTATGAGTATAACCGTACTAGAGCTATGCTCGTACGCAGTCTCTTTATGATAGGATGCATGAGTCGTGCTAGAGCTTTGCTCGCACAAGTTTGCACATTGTGATACGTATAAGGTTGTGAAAGTTGGTAAGATCCTTAAGCCCAACATCCTAAAGCTAACATCCTTAAGCCTAAAGAGGCAGGGAGGCTCTGTTAGGCAAGGAGGCTTTGTTCGGTGGGGAGGCTCTCTTACGGTAAGATTCTTAAGCCTTACATCCTTAAGCTAACATCCTTAAGCCTAAAGAGGCGGGGAGGCTCTGTTCGGTGGAGAGGCTCTCTTACGGAAAGATCCTTAAGCTAACATCCTTAAGCCTTGGAGTTACGGGGAGGCTCTGTTCGGCAGGGAGGCTCTCCTTCACGGATATGGAAAACTCTTGGTATGGGGTAGGTAAGACCTAGGAATGGCACCCCCAATCACGATATGAGTCCGCGGAGTACTCTGTACGGTGTATATCACATGGAGTACGATGTACCGCGTGATGGTTATGTGATGAGAAAGTTTGGCAAGGGATAATCCATCTCCGTGCCAGCACGATACCCCGCACACCTGGATGCGTGTGGTCTGAGATGATTTATGATGTAGTTGGTCCACATAGTCACTTGAGATATAGTGACCTGGTTTTTATACATATGTGTAATTGTGATTATGCAAGGTAGACCCGAAGGAGGGGTCGAGCCTCGTGGAATTGATTTGTGAAATGAAAATGAGGTTGTGATTGTGAATTGATTTGATGAGATTGTATGTGTTTGAGAAAGAGTTTTATAATGTGGGTTTAAAAAATGAAGTTCTTAATGAATTGCCCTTTTTATGAATTTAAATGAGATTGAGCATGAGATGATTTATACATGATGTTTTTATCATGTTTTATATGCCAATGTACATGATTTTGATACATGATATATATGTATAATCATATGGCATAATTTTATTTCCTCATACTCCTAGCATGAACGATTTATGCATAACACTATCAGCATGTAGATAGAGTAGTTATCTACCATATTTGCATTATTGCTTTACTGAGCGTGTGGTTGCTCATCCCTCTCTATTTCCCCTCCCACAGAGCGTACATAGTAGCCCAGTGTTAGACCCTAACTACTTGATCAGGCGCCCAGATCGCAAAGGTTCTACTGGGGGCGCTGTGACGAGTGCGGAGCGCGGGAAAGCTTTGCACGGGGCGCAACGGGACGCGCACCGAAACAGGCAAGACAGGCACTTGGCTTGGGCGGATTGCCAAGCATGAAACGAAAACGCTAACGGACGATGATCGTAGTTTGCGGGTGGTAAGCTAGGCGAATCCTTAAAAATCGGGATAAGAATAAGGATAAATGCGGGTCATAAGCCGGGATAAGCGGAGAAGTCTTGGCAGACCGAATCACTGGAGATTATCACAGATATAAACTCTGAAGAGCATTGAGGTGGCGATCATCCGGAGAGTCCTTAGTTTAGTAGGAATTAATCCTATAGAGTTTCTGTTGTAATCAAACTCAGTTGCCTACGTGAGGGGGATGTCCTCACTTGCCTATATAAACCCCAGGGGAGGGGGTAGAATATTCATTCATCAGTTAGTGAGAGAATTATTCAGGGAGAAAGAGAGAGATAGCTAAGAGCGGTTTTCTTGGCTAAGTTTGTAATCTTTTTATTGCGGATTAATAGAAAGACTCTTTTCCCTAAAGCTTGAGTGTTCTTTGCTTTATAAGTATACTTTGTCGAGTCCTTTTTCTACTCGAGTGCTATATCGCTGCGTATTGACCCGGATTTGGGTTAGTGTGAAGATTGGCTGTACTAAGTTGCGGAAAACTTAGGCCATCACTGGGAAAAGTTCTATAGGAGAGAACGACCCCGTGACAATTTGGTATCAGAGCCCCGTTTTGGATCATGGCACACGAGTTGGCTGACAGAGTTGCTGTACTTGAAGCAATGGTGGGCGTACCGCAAGAGGAGGCGGGTACAATGGCTGAGCAGATTCAGGCCATGGCAGGCAGTGTCCAGGAGTTGACACAGCTGGCATTCGACATGCAGAAGGAGCATGTTAATCGCTACACCAACGTCATGCAACATGTTCGCGATCTATCGGATAAATTTGAGGTGCAATTGAATTCCCTGAAGGCTGACGTTTTACTGATGAAACGCGCAATGACTGCTACAGACCATGGGGAGGCGTCTAGTAGTAGTAGGGGAGGTGGTAGCGATCTTCAGAAGAAGATCAAGGTGCCTGAACCTAAGGAGTTCGCAGGAGTTCGCAATGCGAAGGAGCTTGAGAATTTTCTTTGGGATATGGAGCAGTACTTCAAAGCTGCTCGAATACCGGAGCAGGATCAGGTTACAATCACTAGCATGTACCTCTCGGGTGATGCTAAGCTATGGTGGCGAAGCAGACTGGCAGATGACGATAGTGCTGGTCGTCCGAGGATTGAAACATGGGACGCACTGAAGAAGGAGTTACGAGATCAATTCCTTCCCTTGAACGCGGCATGGGTGGCGAGAGAGGCACTCAAGAAATTGAAGCACACGGGTTCTGTGCGAGATTATGTCAAGGAGTTTAGTTCTTTGATGTTGGACGTCAAGAATATGTTAGAGGATGATAAGTTGTTTAACTTTTTCTCAGGACTTCAGCCATGGGCTCAGGCTGAGTTACGTAGGCAGAACGTGAAGGATCTGCCACAGGCAATTGCGGCTGCAGACAGTTTGGCGGATTACAAACTGGGTTCTTCTTTGAACATTGGGGAAAGGAAGAAGAACCATCCTGATGAAAATAGGGGGAAAGGCAAGAAGGACTGGAAGAAGCACCAGAGAAACAAGGAGCAGGCTGAGTCTTCTAAGCCGAGGGGACCGGATCCACCCCAAAGCAAAGGAGATTGGAGTTATTTCTTGTGTAATGGGAATCACAAGGCCCGAGATTGCCCTAGACGGACCAAGTTGGCGGCCCTCATGAGTAAGGAGGATTCGGATGACGAATGTCCAAGAGTTGCCCCGATGCAGTCGCTCAACGCTATTCGGACTGAGCAACAAGCTCCTCATAAGGGACTAATGTATGTCAAAGCTGAGGTGAATGGGAGACCGATTCGAGCGATGCTTGATACAGGAGCAACCAACAACTTCGTTTCATTGAACGCAGTTGAGCATCTTGGCCTGAAAGTCACAAGGAGTAACAATCAGGTGAAAGCAGTAAATTCTAAAGCCCAAGGTATCCAGGGAACGGCTACCGCATCGGTGAAGATAGGGACTTGACAACAGGATTGTAAGTTCTTGGCTTTACCTATAGATGATTTTGATGTAATCATGGGCATTGAATTCTTTGTGCAAGCAAAGGCATTTGCTATTCCACACTTGGGTGGATTGATGATATCTGACGAGACATGTCCAAACTTTGTCCCTGCGGAGAGAGGACAAGGTACTGGGAAGCCGTTGCTGCAGTCGGCTTCACAAGTAAATACTGGGTTGAAGAAGGGGGAGACAACCATACTTGCTGCCCTGGTTGAGGTGAAACCAGACACGGTTGTCGAGGTACCAGATGAAGTAGCGGCGGTGCTGAACGATTACAAAGATGTAATGCCCCCAGAATTACCCAAGGCGCTACCACCTAAGCGCGTCATTGATCATAAGATCGAGTTGGAACCAGGAACTAGACCACTTGCACGAGCACCTTACAGGATGAGTCCTTTGGAGCTAGCCGAGTTAAGGAAACAACTTGGTGAGTTGTTGGATGCGGGATATATCCAACCATCGAAGGCACCATATGGAGCCCCAGTTTTATTCCAAAGGAAGCAGGATGGCACACTAAGGATGTGTGTTGATTACCGAGCCCTGAACAAGGTAACGGTCAAGAATAAATATCCAGTTCCAAATGTCGCTGATCTGTTCGACCGGTTGTCGAAAGCAGCATATTTTACCAAGTTAGACCTGAGATCAGGATATTGGCAAGTAAGGATTGCCGAAGGAGATGAAGCTAAGACAGCCTGTGTGACGAGGTATGGTTCTTTTGAATTTTTAGTTATGCCTTTTGGTTTAACTAATGCACCTGCGACATTTTGCAACTTGATGAATGATGTCCTTTATGAGTACCTGGATCACTTTGTGGTGGTATACCTAGACGATATTGTGGTGTATAGCCAGACGCTTGCAGAACATGTGGAGCACCTCAGGGTGGTGTTTGAGACCTTGAGAGAGCACTCTCTCTATGTGAAGAAAGAAAAGTGTGAGTTTTGCCAGCGGGAGATTATGTTCCTAGGTCACAAAGTCAGCAGTGGGAGAATACGGATGGATGAGAGAAAGATCCAAGCCATTGTTGAATGGCAAGCCCCTGCAAAGGTCCCGGAGTTGCGGTCTTTTTTAGGACTGGCCAACTATTACAGACGGTTCATCAAGGGATATAGCAAGATGGTAAGTCCTTTAACTGATCTTTTGAAAAAGGACAAGAAGTGGGTGTGGTCTGATGAATGTGAGCGGGCTTTTCGAGAGATCAAGGAGGCAGTGACATCCGAGCCAGTGTTGAGACTGCCAGATTTTAAGCTACCATTTGAAGTTCACACGGATGCCTCAGACCAAGCCATTGGAGGGGTGTTGGTCCAAGAAGGACACCCCATTGCTTATGAAAGTCGCAAGCTGAAGGATGCGAAAATGCGATATTCAGCTCATGAGAAGGAGATGACGGCGGTTGTGCATTGTTTGGAGGTGTGGAAGCATTATCTGTTGGGAACGAAATTTGTGGTGGTGACAGACAATGTGGCTAACACTTATTTCAAGACACAGAAGAAGCTGAGCCCAAAGCAGGCACGGTGGCAAGAATTCCTTGCAGAGTTCGATTTCACCTGGGTACATAGACCAGGAAGGGAGAACCAGGTGGCGGACGCGCTGAGTCATAAGATAGTCTAGTCTTATGTTGCTTCATTATCCGCTATTGAGACTAACCTGATTGACAGGATAAGGCAGCAGGCATCAGTAGATAAGACTTATGAACAGCTCAGGGAGAACGTAAAGTTGGGCAAAGTTCGTAGGTGTTGGCTTGAGGGGGATTTGCTGTATGCCAAAGGCAATCGACTCTATGTTCCATCTGGCGGGGGACTAAGGAAAGAGTTGCTGAAAGAAACCCACGACCCTCAGTGGGCAGGACATCCTGGAGTGGAGAGGATGTTGGCATTGTTGTCAAGGACATATTATTGGCCGAAGATGGAGGAAGACATCGAACTATATGTCCGTACATGCCACATATGCCAGATTGATAAAACCGAACGGAAGAAGCAAGCGGGTTTGCTTCAACCACTGCCTATCCCTGAGAGGATATGGGAATCAGTTTCTATAGATTTCATTACGGGATTTCCAGAGATAAACAAGATGAAATCTATAATGGTGGTGGTAGATCGTTTTTCTAAGTATGCTGTGTTCATAGCAGCCCCACATGCATGTACCGCACATGAAGCTGCAGAGTTGTTTTTGAATCATGTGGTGAAGATCTTTGGATTGCCTAAGGATATAGTGAGCGATCGGGATACTCGGTTTACTGGAAGATTCTGGACGTACTTGTTCAAGTTGATAGGTTAAGAATTAAAATTTTCAACGGCTAATCATCCGCAGACAGATGGCCAGACGGAGTGGATTAATGCATTGTTGGAAGAGTATTTGAGGCACTATGTGACCGCAAGCCAAAAGAATTGGGTGAGTCTGCTCGATTTTGCACAGTTTTGCTATAATATGCATAGATCATCTTCCACAGGTATGAGTCCAGCGGAGTTAGTATTTGGACATCAACCTATTACACCTTTGGAGATAGCAAAAACTAAGTCCCAAGGGGAATGCCCAGCGGCATACAGATTTGTGCGAGACCGTCAGGAGTTGATGGAATAGGCTAGGGAGAGCTTGGAGAAGGCACAAAGGAGGATGGTGAAATATGCGGATCAGCATAGGCGGGCATTAGAATTTGAGGTGGGTGACAAGGTGTTGCTCAAACTAACGCCTCAGATATGGAGACAAGTCACAGACAAGCGGTATCACAAAGGTCTAGTGCAAAGATACGATGGCCCTTTTGGAGTTATAAAGCGGGTAGGCGCGGTGGCTTATCAGCTGAAACTGCCAGAGAGGATGAAGTTGCATCCTACTTTTCACGTGAGCTTTTTGAAGCCTTACCAAGAAGATGTTGATCCGGGGAGACAGCAGGTAAGGAAAGCTCCACCTACTGTGAGAAGCCATTTCGAGAAGAAGGTGGCAAAGATACTTGACCGCAAGGTTGAGGGAACCAGTAGGAAGAATCGGAGAACCTACTACTTGGTGCAGTGGGAAGGTGAAGATGAGGCAGGCGCTACTTGGGAGAAAGACACTTCTTTGTGGCAATTCGAGGATGAGATCAAGGCGTATTTGGAGCTCATTCCGATGAGGGCATCGGCTTCCTCCGACGGGGGGAGGGTTGTTAGACCCTAACTACTTGATCAGGCGCCCAGATCGCAAAGGTTCGATTGGGGGCGCTGTGACGAGTGCGGAGCGCGGGAAAGCTTTGCACGGGGCGCAACGGGACGCGCACCGAAACAGGCAAGACAGGCACTTGGCTTGGGCGGATTGCCAAGCATGAAACGAAAACGCTAACGGACGATGATCGTAGTTTGCGGGTGGCAAGCTAGGCGAATCCTTAAAAATCGGGATAAGGATAAGGATAAATGCGGGTCATAAGTCGGGATAAGCGGAGAAGTCTTGGCAGACCGAATCACTGGAGATTATCACAGATATAAACTCTGAAGAGCATTGAGGTGGCGATCATCCGGAGAGTCCTTAGTTTAGTAGGAATTAATCCTATAGAGTTTCTGTTGTAATCAAACTCAGTTGCCTACGTGAGGGGGATGTCCTCACTTGCCTATATAAACCCCAGGGGAGGGGGTAGAATATTCATTCATCAGTTAGTGAGAGAATTATTCAGGGAGAAAGAGAGAGATAGCTAAGAGCGATTTTCTTGGCTAAGTTTGTAATCTTTTTATTGCGGATTAATAGAAAGACTCTTTTCCCTAAAGCTTGAGTGTTCTTTGCTTTATAAGTATACTTTGTCGAGTCCTTTTTCTACTCGAGTGCTATATCGCTGCGTATTGACCCGGATTTGGGTTAGTGTGAAGATTGGCTGTACTAAGTTGCGGGAAACTTAGGCCATCACTGGAAAAAGTTCTATAGGAGAGAACGACCCCGTGACACCCAGTGAGGACTGAGGCATTGTGTTTTTGGACATCCGCTGCTTCTATCGCCGAAAGGTATATACACTGGATTCTTTTTGTATCTAAACAATGTAAAAGCATAATAGTTTTTTGAGTTGTAATTATGGGGGATGTAGATGTCAGTGAACATAACTTGTGTAAATTAATGATTAACTTTCAAATGTATGACATCGCTTTATTTAACTGAGAATGAATGAGATGTGATGTTTATTATTGACTCACAGCCCAACAGTGTGGTGGTAAGTTAGTTCACATCGGGTAAGGAAAAAAATTTGTGAAAAAATTTTCAATAATTTTCGATTAAAGTAAATGAAATTGGGTCGTGACAATAAAGTTTTTATAATTTATTTTAATGGTCTAATTTGCTAAGGGAGTGGTGCAGTGAAATAATAATAATAAAAAGAGACAACCCTTACTTTCATATAGTTTTTATTATTTTATTAATTTTATTAATTTTTTTATATTTAATTTTACTAAAGTTAATATTATGATTTATTGAAATTAACCCTAAACAGATTAAAAACAGATTTGGATTCCATCCCACTTTTAAGACAAAAAGTTTAGAAAGATACATTTACCCTCTCAATATTACTTTTAAATATTTTATTATTATTTTATTAAAATTAATTTTAATAATTATTTTTCTTTTTCAATTTTACGTCCAAATTTAGCATATGTAATTCAGTCGGCGTCCGGGCATCTAATTGTGGTTCCATCACATCTTTCCCAACAAGCAGTCGCAGCTAGCAGTCAAACTTTTGGTCAACGAACTACCATTCTTCCGCTAACGTGGCATTCATCTCCACCTATCTTTGCTGCCAAGTTAGATGCTTCCGTGGTTAAAAGGTATTCTTAATCAAAACCAGTTTAACAGTACATTCTCTCAAACCACTGTCTGTTACGAACTCCACCGTCACAGCCTCCCTTGGATCTTGCACCTCAGCAGGAAGTTCCGATGATCATGTCTCATGGATAAAATATCAACGGATGAAGTTCTTCCTACGTTTAAAATTAAAAGACCTTGCCGTGACATTCCTTTTAGCTTTATAAGGAAAACAAAACTACAAAAGTTTCTCAACCGCCTTAAGCAAAAATTCGGTTTTGTTTTCTTTTCATCCAAACAGAAACCACCCCCTTCCCATAAATATATATATATATATATATATATATATATATATTTTTTTTTTTCATTCATTTGAATCATTTCTCGGGTTATTTCTTTTATTACAATCCAAAAACAAATTACAATTCCCTGATTTTTTGGGGGGAATTTTGACAACAGGTTACAGGTTTGAACCTAAACTATTTTCTTTTTTATTTATTTATTATTATTATTATTATAAAAATTCCCTCGTTTTGTGCAATATTTATGTTTTTTCTTAATTGTAATTTTAATTTATTTTCAACTAGCTTTAGTAACATTAGGGTTTCATTTTTCTTCAATGTGATGGATATTCGAGGGTTTACATCGAGTGTTGCAGCTTGTTTTCCTTCGCTTTTGTTTAATTCAGTCAATTATTAACTTTTTTTTTCGATTACAATTGGGGCTGAGTAGTTTTCTTGTTTGGTTGCTGTGAAAAGTCGGGAAAATGCAGTTTTCGATGATTGTATTTTATAGAAAAATGTGAGTAAAGTATAGTTGTTTGCTTTGCTTTGATGCCCCTGCAATAATTTAATTTTAGTAATTGCTGCAAATTTGATAGATTTGATTGTACATTCAACGTCTTTGTTGAAACTTGATAAATTAGGGGCATTTATAAAACAAATGGCTTGTCTCATAGTCGAGGAACCTTTCCAGCTAAGCAATGGACCTGTACATGTAGTTCTATTTAATCCCTTTATGTTGGTTTTGGACCACTAATTGAATTTCCTTCACCTTCTCCTTGTCTTACCTTTGTTTCTTAGGTAGAGCGGCTAGGGGCTTTGTATTGTTCTGGCTATTTATATATTTATTGCTAATGAACATATTGTGTAGGCTTTAGCAGTTCTAGTTGATAATATAATAAGCTTTGGATTGCTAAGAAGATGGGAAGATGAGTGAACAGTGATAAAATATATGCATATGGATTGAGTCTATAAGTTTGTCATGTTGAATATCTGTATTGGAAAAACCACTGGTTTCATTTTTAGCTTCAGTTTATAGTAATTGAAGTTTGGCAGATTGTACTCATATTATCTGGGCTCAGGCTATTTGTGTTTCGTTGACACCCATTCTGTTGATTTTTTGAAATTAAGATACTGTACTCTAAGCCTGGAATGTTGCCATCAGTCAGTGCTTCTTTTAATTTTACCAAGCTTATTAGTAATTTATTACACCTGAATTGGTAGTTTTGTCAAATACTTAAAGTCCAATGCTTTTCCTTTCAATTAATGGAACTTTAGAACTGAATCCATGTACTGCTTCCTTTCAACCCTCCATACCATTTTTCTCTTCAATTTTGTCTTTCATATATATATATATATATATATTTATTTATTTTGGTAATTATCAGTGTTCTATTGCTTATTCTGGTATTTATTGTTGATTTACGGTATTTATGCTCTTTACAGCTAATCTTGGTCCTGGTCCCTTAGGCTTCTTTCTTTTCTGTTTTGAAGCAAGTGAACATTTTTCATGTTAAGACAATATAATGGAGATGAGCTGAGAAAGGATCTCAAATTGTATTGTGGTGATGATTTTTGCATACTCATTCTGGGGCAATCTTGTGGGTGATTTTTCTTTGTAAAAGCTGTAGTTTGACATCAGTGGTGCTCTTAACAATTTGCAGAAGGGAAACTTATATTGAGCAGCTGAAGAACAAACAGTGGTATATGTATTTCTTGACTTGAAGATTCTTCAGCAATCTGAAATTTTGATCAGAACACATTGGTTTCTTGGACTGTTGATTAAGATACTTGCCTGCTACGGATCCATGGGATGGAGAGGTGTCTTCTATTCTTCACTTTTCCTTCTCACCCTAGTTGAATCATCAAGCAGATCAGAGAAAATATTGTTGCCAAACCTAGGTGCACAGAAAGCTGTAGATTTCAGCTGGCCAGTCTTCAGTGCAAGCATATTCGTGTTTGTTGCTCTTGTCCTCTCTATGTACCTCATCTTTGAGCATTTAGCTTCTTATAATCAACCAGAGGTATTTTATCATCTTCCTAATCTTTTCTGCATCATCTTTTTTTTTTTTTTTTTTTTTTTTTTTTTTTTATGTTTCACATTATTATTATGTTCTATGTTTTTATAGAAGTGCCTTTGGTATTTAACTTCAGGAGCAGAAGTTTTTGATAGGACTCATTCTGATGGTTCCTGTTTATGCCCTGGAATCGGTATGAACGTATTAAGTATTTATTTTCTCTTCCCTCATCTCTACCTTTTTGGCTTCGCTTATTAATATTTTTAATGGTTTACTTTTATTAACGAAAATAATAGTAATATGTTGTGGTAACTCAAGGTATGTATTTGACTGAGTTTGCAATGGTTTTTGCTTGCTAGTTTTGCACAATCAGGTTCGTTTGAATAGCATATTTTAGGGATTTGAGAAAATCCGTCAGCGATCTCTTCAGTAATATGTTCTGGTAACTCAAGGAACTTGTTAAAAAACATCATGCTATGCCGTGTGATGCTGATGTGTTAATGAGATGTTTTGGCATAAAGTAATCCAATTTAACTGAACTTTGGTAATTTCATGAGCTAACACAGCAACTTAGGAGAATGGTGTCATTGCATAATCTCAGATTGAAGCAGAGTTTATTTATTTACCATATAACTAATACTTAGTGATATTGAAGATATGGTGAACAAATTATGAGAAGCATGACTGTTATCCAAATACTAAATTAAAGTTTATTGCTTGATGTGCGTATCATCCCTACTTGAACAAATTCACCTTTTCTTGTACCATTTATTTTTTTTGGATTTATATTTGAATTTTTACCATCTTTGGGGGCAAACTGTCTGTATATGATTTGGTTTTCATAAAGCTTTGCAGTATGTTCATTGGAGTATTGTCTTGTCTTCTTAGTCATTGGGAGGGTGCTGGGTGGCAGGGAATTGGATATCATATGTTAGCAAACAGAATAATGGATAATTCTTAGAGCCTCCTAAGAATGGAGGATCCTCTATCTTTAAGACATTTGATTCGTCATTGTAGTTTAAAACATTGGGGCAGGCCAGATGCTCTTTTTCCATTTATCTACTAATTTTTGGCATTACTATCTTCTTCTTCTTCTTTTATTTATTTATTTTTTTTTTTTACAATTCCAACTTTACAGCTTACTTTGTTAGCTTTAGAAGTTTGTCCATTCAAGTAGTATACACAATTTTACAAAACATCAATATCTTGTCACTGATTCCTTATAGATTTTCTTTTCAAAAGAAAAAAAAAAATTGTGGGTGTTGTTGCAGGTATGTATAACTTTTTGTGGACTAACTGTGTATTTTGGATTCCTAATTTTTTTTTTGATGCAGCTTTTATCACTGTTGAACTCAGATGCCGCTTTCAATTGTGAAGTAATTCGGGACTGTTATGAAGCTTTTGCATTGTATTGCTTTGAGCGATATTTGATAGCCTGTTTAGGTATGCTTAGAATGATTGTTTTACTGTGCATTGATATACTAATAGTTGTTATGTCTTGAATGTTGATTTTAGAATAGATTACTTCTCATATAGTACCATTCAGATCTTCAATTTCTTGTTCGTATTTACTTTTTGAGTAGGTGTGGCTTTGACCTTTTTTGTTTGTCTTTATTTGTTTTCTCTTTTTTGGTATCAATAAACTGTGCAAAGAAATCTGTAAGGATTGCTTATATGAAGAGTTAATATGTGATTGATGGGTATTCTGAGGGATCGAGAAGACTGATTAAAAATAATGAATTTCTGACTATACAGATTTGACTAAGTCATTTTTCAATTGAATGTCTAGTGAGATGCTCTTTTAGTGAAGACACATAGCCTCTGCCTCTAACAAACCTTTGAATTTGGTGGTGACTGCATTAAGGGGTTTTATCATAAGTCAGACTTGGAAATCCTAAAAGCTTCTTTTGGGTTCAATGAACTGATTCAGGGACCTTTCATGATTTTTTAAAGCTGTTGCATGCTTATGTAGGCTGTTTGAGGTTCAGCATTTGTTTTATTTGTTAGCTAGAAATCTTTTACTCTGCCTTGACATATCCAATAGTATTTATTGCTGTAGATCATCTGGTAAGAGATTTACGTTGCTGCTCAATGTAAAGCTATTTCTCAGAAAAGTTATCTATTTTAAACACAAATTAGTTGAAAATAGGTGATTTGGGAATTTCATTTTATAAGTAATATTATGTGTTTAAGGAGGAGAATTCATGCTGACGACTAAGCTTGTATTTATATATTGGTTCATATAGCCTATCCCAATATTGGGATAAAGGCTCTGATGACGATGATGGAGTAATATTATGTTTTTCTGACCTTTGCTAAGAACTGTATTTGGTAGTGATCTGACCTAAAAAATTCATTATGTCTGAATAATTATGCTCTCATATAGAGAATCCTTTTTGTAATAGACACTAGCCCGGATGTATGCTTAGACATATACTGTTTGGATTCCTATTCCCTGGCCTTGCATAATAGGGTCATAAATAGGTGTTTTGACCTCCAACATTTGTTCTTAAGTGATAGCCAGTAGGCTGTCAGTGGAACAAGGTTCTTACATCTTGCATCTACCACCCGGTGCTTCCAATTACTTGTCCTGCTAATACCATTTTCAGAACACAAAGCTATGCAGTATTTATTTTCTCCCTAATTTTTATTTTACCTGAAAAATGGTGTCTCTAGGTGGGGAGGAGCGTACAATTGAATTTATGGAAAGTCAGACAGTAATCACTGCCAGCACCCCTCTTTTAGAAGATGCATATTCATATGGAGTTGTCGAACATCCTTTTCCATTAAATTGCTTCCTGAAGGATTGGTATCTCGGTCCCAAATTCTATCATGCTGTAAAGATTGGAATTGTTCAGTATGTATGTGTTTATATATATTTCTGAAAATTTTTCATTTGATCTTCTGCTTATTTTGAACTTCCTGTGCTTATCAAAGCATCTTTCTTTCAGATGATACTGAAGATGATCTGTGCACTGCTGGCAATGATTTTGGAATCCTTTGGAGTTTACGGAGAAGGAAAGTTTGAATGGAGATATGGGTGAGATCTATACTTCCTCATTTTCAGAATCCGAAAACTTAATTTCACATATATTACTGGCTTATCATGGGCAGCTATGGATTTTAAGCACTCTGATTTCTTGCAGCTACCCATACTTAGCTGTTGTTCTTAATTTCAGTCAGACCTGGGCCCTGTATTGTCTTGTACAGTTTTATGCCGTTACTAAGGAGAAGTTGGAACCAATTAGACCATTGGCCAAGTTTCTGACATTCAAGTCAATTGTATTCCTGACTTGGTGGCAAGGTGTTGCCATTGCATTTCTTTTCTCTATGGGAGCTTTTAAAGGCTCATTAGCCCAAGAATTGAAGACACGTATACAAGACTACATTATCTGTATTGAGGTATGTTATTAAACAATATATCTATAGTGATAATTGGCTGCAAGATCTTGGAAGATCTCTTGTATTTAAGTAAGCAATGATGTTTGGAAGTTGGTCTAGAGAAGACAATATATTACGCCAATTTCCCTCCTTTGTTTTATTCAATTTTCCACTCTTGGGAGGTTGTTATTTTACTGATCCTACCTTCAGCGTTTTTGATAAACTAGCTGTTCTCCAGACTGAAACCTCAGCTGGAGCTATGTTGCTCTAACTCTTTTGTTTTTCCTCAATTATTTGTTGTACACATATCTATCACATCAAAGTAGGCATGGTGATAGGGTCTCTTGAACCTCGAAATATAAGAGCAAGCCTAGAAATGGTTGAACACAGTCATGTTGGATTCCATGTCTGACACTCCTGAGCAATATAGGTTGGAAATGCTTGTATTAACATGGTATCATTAGCATTCAGATAATATATGGGGCAGGGTCTTTCTGACAAGTCTACACACTATGGATGAGCTATGTTTTTGATTGGTGAAAAAGTCTTCTTTCTTCTTGTGCCTATATTACAATATATTTTCAAAGTTTTAAGTGATACTCTTGTGGGAGGTTTCTGAAGTAATATTTGTGAAATAGATGGGAGTTGCTGCCGTTGTGCATCTTTATGTCTTCCCAGCGATACCTTACAAGCGTGGAGAAAGATGCGTTCGTAATGTAGCTGTTATGACCGACTATGCTTCTCTAGGAACACCACCAGATCCAGAGGAGGTCCAAGACTGTGAAAGATCTACTAGGATGCGCTTGGGTCGCCATTATGAGAGAGAGAAGCGATTAAACTTTCCCCAGAGTGTTCGTGATGTTGTCTTGGGGAGTGGTGAAATTGTAAGACTCTTTATCTTTCTGCATTTCTGGCTGGAAACCTTTTCTATTTTACTGGTTTACTTGTCATTTTTTGTTATTTGCCTCTAGTGAAAGTTTTGGATTGTTAAGTACTTTCTTTTTCCCTGAAAAAACAGAAAGAAGAATTTTACTTAATCATGTCTGCTTCTGACTTTGTGAATCTTCTATCGTAAATTCTAGATTGTTGATGACATGAAGTATACAGTTTCACATGTTGTTGAACCGGTTGAAAGGGGAATTGCTAAAATAAATAAGACCTTCCATGAGATATCTGAAAACGTGAAACGCCATGAGGAGCAAAGGAGGAGCTCTAAGGATGACAGTCACCTTATCCCCTTAAATTCATGGAATAGAGAATTCGTTGAGGCTCAGGAAAATGTTGTTGAAGGCAGTGTTAGTGATAGTGGTTTGGCTAATGGGAAGAGACATCATATCCAAGCTAAAGCGGTGGTATCCAGGAATAGAAATGCCGGATAATATTTGCTGCTGTTTATCGCTATTGGAATTAACTGAAGGTATTTCAACCTGGTTTCTTTCTGGACAATGTCAAAATATTTGACATGTGTAAATTTGAATATTAGATTGTTTTGTCCCACTTGCCCTTTTTAAAATGCTCAGTTTTGATGATAACCTGTATCGAGGGTGAAAGAACTTGGGAGGACATGACCTCGATACTTTCTAACATCAGAAATGTATAGGGTAAGATCCTGACTGAACTCCAAAATTTTGCTGCAGTTTGGTAAATGTATAGAGTTCACTCTTCTGAACAGGTGAAAACTATGATGTTATACACACCCTATAATAAAAGCAAGTTGAGATTCACGTTATGCATGTATTTGATGGACATAACAGGTCCAAATCCGATAGTCTGTTTGAGTTGTCCAATACTTGAATTTATATCCATCCGGGTAGATTGACTTGAATTGATATAAAAAAGTCAAAAATTTAAACCTGATTTCACCCTAACTTGAAGAAAAAAAATCGACAATCCATATTTGATATAAATTATTCAAATCCATCATGATTCGAATTTTAAATTATCTGAAATTATATGAATCTTAGATTAATATGATCCTCGGAGAAAATTGAATTTATAAATGGAAAAACCTTAAACTGTAATAAATATAATTTTATATTGAAAATTAATATAATCAAATAAATGATACATCTTTTAATTAAAAAATGTTAAATTTTTTAAATAATTATTATGTATTTCATTATAATGTATTATCAACAAAATTAATTATGATTTTTCAATTTAATTATTAAATAAAATTATTATTTAAGTGTATTGTCCAAAAAAAGTGATATTAAATCTTTAAATTCCATCATTAAATAAAATTAATTTGAAGGTAAATATCAAATGATTTTAATATTATCTTTATTATTTAACATTAATAAACAGAAAGTGAAAAAAAAAATATTACTAGACTCTAACATTGTCATTTATATTATTTTACTATACTTATTCCACATTTACATTTTAATTTAAATAAAACAATAATTCAAATATAAAAATATTTATAATTTTAACATCTGATTTAATTTGTTAGTTTGTGCAAAACATTAAAAACATTAACCAAATAAAATCTAAGTTATATTTTTCTTGGAGTTTCAAATATATAAAATATCAAATTTATTTGAAAAATAAAAACTTAATTTTTAAAATTAAAACATGCTACTTTTAAAATTGAACAATAAAAAGGTAAATAAGAAAATCAAGTAATACAACATCTGAACAAAATATAATAAAATAAAAAATATTCTTCTATTCCTAAAGTTAAATGAATAAAGTCTTTTTATTCCCAAGAATAATACACCAAGAACAAGTCACCTAGCATCCAAAATTAGAACTCGCAAACTATAATAAAATCAATCACAATTACTCTTAATAAAAAAATTTATTTTATTTTTAATTAAAAAAATTAAAATGTAGAACATCAATATACATTAAATTCAATACAATTAATCATTCTGCGTAAGGCAACTAATTCAACTTTATTGCAGCACTCATTCTCAATCCCAATATTTCATCTTCTTCTTAATCTAATAAAATATATAAAAATAATCATATAATCATTTAAATAATAAAAATGAACTCAATAAAAGTACATTCATGACAATAAAATTTTACCATCTTGAACAATTCATACATCATACCCATACAACCAATTGTGAGTGACAATAAATATTTTTGCACTTTGAGGTCTAAGGTAATATCTCCATTTGTTGATGTATACTACCCTTAGTATTGAAAATGATTTCTAAAAAATATTTATATTTTTTGAAAAAACTAAAAATTTTCTATTGTTTGGATGAGTCAATAAAAAATATTTTTTTGTTGTTTGATTTTCCTTAAAAATTAATTTTCTTTTTTCAAACGTTATTGACATAACAAATAAAATAATGAATTTTTTTATTATTTATTAATTAATTTGTTACTATTAAAAAATAATTATATTTTGAAAATAATATTTAATATTGAAATATTATATTATTAAACATTTAGAAGAAAGCTATTTATTATTGCTTATCTTAATATTTTTAAAAATGTGAAATAATCATACCATTTTAATATATATAATATTAATAATATATTAATATTTATTTTTGGAATATTAAAAGTATTTATTCTATTAAAATAATTATATTTTATAATGAAAGTTTTTATTATTAAGCTCATAACAAAAAGATTTATTTATTCATATTTATTATTAAAATATTAATAAATTATTAAAATCATTTTAATTATTAATTATTAATTATTATTAAAATAATAATATAATAATTTTATTATTGAAATATTAAAAATATCTAAGATTAATAATATACAAAATAAAATATGAAACTTAAAATATTGAAAGATTTTTAAAGTTAATATTTTTATATTCAAAATTTTTACTCTAATTAAATAAAATTTTTCATTAATATGATAATATTTTATGCAGGGTTAAATTAAATCAAAGTTTAAAAAATCATATCCTAGGTCTAACTTCAATAGAATTATACTTATGAGCTTAGTAAATAACACCACACACACATAGACAACTATTTTTTTGAAAAATGTCTTTTTTTTTCAAAAGTGTAAGACATTTAAAAAAAAATGACTTAATATTCTATTGATCAAAAAGTTATTCTTAATTGACTAATTAATTTTCTGCCAACTAATAACCAAAAAAAATGTAAAATTATTTTTCAAAAAAATCATTTTCAATGAACCAAAAAGAGCGTAAATATTGATATGGATGCAACTATGGTAATTGTAATACTTAATATATCCTTGCCCATGAGTGAAAGTACAAGATATTGAAATTGATTTTTAGCACAATAATCAAAACTATCAAGTTACTTATCATAATCTTCTCTTGCTTCATCTAAATATACATCCAACTTTGATATATGTGAAATAGAAACAGTATTATAACTCTTAAATTCCTACAAAACTAATTCCATATATCAAATTGTAATAACAAAAAGTATGATTAAATAAAAAGTTATTATCAAAGAAATAAGTAATAATCTAGTAAGTTATTAAAGAAATTTGTATTGAACTTTTATCAAAAAATAAAAACAAATAGTAAACTTATACTGGTAACTTCAAAAAGTTTTCTTTAACTACTTTTATCATTATCACCAACCAGCATAGACCATTGAGAAAGAAGATTACTTCAATTTTCTTGCTCCTTGAAAAGTAGCTTCATTTATTTAAGAATATCCATCCACTTATCATTTAGTACCCAATTTTATCAAAATAAATTGCAAAAGTTGCAATTTAAAGCAAAGTTCAAGTATACTTCCAAAAGATAGCACAATATTGTAATTATCTCAATACTTACAAAATCTCTTTTTTCCCTTAATATCATGGTCTTCACAGACACATATACTCTAGATATAGAAACCCTCTTAATCCAAAGGAAATCTTTAAGATCTTATCTGAAACATTCAACTTCTCAAAACCTTCACGAAAATACAAACTTTTCTAACATCAAATATGTGGAATTACACCTAGTTTCCACATCTAACCTCAATTCCCTTGAATAATTCAAACTTGATTAAATTACACTTTCACAAAACTTGATCTTTCTTGCTTCAAAACCTTCAACACATTTTATATTTTCTCTTACTTTTTCAAAGGTTCATAAATCACTAATAAACCCTTTTGAACAGTAAGATTCAACACGAGTAGCACAACATATATAAAAAAATTTTCTATCACATAATAATATACCTCATTGATCAAGATAACCATATGAAAGTCATTACATGCAATCCATATTTTTGACATGTTCCAAAGTAATACTAAAAATTTTTCCATCAGTTCCTCACTCCTTTAGTAAACATAAATTTTGTTATACAAAAGAAATGCAGTATGTGATGATGGCACATGTTGCACATTCAAAATTAAACTATGAAACTTCCAATCATCATTTATAAATATGCTGTTAAAAAAAGATACCCATCAATAATGCATGATGTTCACATATCAACAGTCAAATAAATTCTACTTGAAAGTTTTTCCATATTAGATTTAACTTTCTCTATTCATCTTATTTTATAATTTCAAGCAATTAGTTTTACAAGTATTCCAACAAGTGGGCTTGAAATAACTATTCATTTAGGAATGAAAGGCCTTAAGTTTAGCATCTTTGGCAATTTTAAATGGAAATCGATGAGCAATAACGCTTTCAACTATCATTTCACATGTAACAAATGGGTCTATTTTCTTACTTTCGCCTCCTTCCTTAATAAAAAGATCTATTTTGCTAAATTTTTTCCTATGATGATGCATCGTACATGTACTTGAATAAGAGCTGTTAGCGTATGCCTTAGAAACAACCCACTTGGTGAAAGGCATGGTGTCATAGTAACCCATGATAACTTATGGTAACTGACATAAAGGTAGACTTGGCAATTCGTGTATGAAATTCATGTTCATGTCATGAAAAATTATGTTCATGTCATGTAAAACATGAAAATTTTATATCAAAATTTGTGTCGATACGCCAAGTATAAAACTTCTTTTTTAGTTTTTTTCTATTTTCATATACAATTTTTACCAAGTTTTAGCCTGTTTCACCTTCATGTCTATTATTCGTGTTGTTTTTATACCGTGTTGTTATGTCTAAGAGTTCAAGTTCTGCATATATGTTTCTCTTCACTATTTAGATTGATGATAATATAGATTATTTTTCACTAAATATGATGAAACCCATGGAACAAAATTGGCTTTGCAAAGAAATTATAAAGGGTTATAATTAAGAGATATTTATGCATCAAAGCCTTGTTCCTTAAAACTAGCCCTGGTAAATGTATTGTTAACAATGGGCATTAATCATTTGAGAGACTAGTACATGTTAAGCCTCTTACTTGTGAAGTAAGCAATCTATCTCATAAATTTAAGAATGCGAGATACTTGAAGATAATATGTAGGTTTTTATTAGGGAACAAGTTCACTAAACATAATTTGACATGAGAATTTCATTTGGTAGTATTCACTTGAGTGTCTATGAAGACATCTCTCGTAATAGTCATGTAAGTGACCCTTTGACTTTTGACAGCATATTATCTTATATGTAAAACGTCACACTTTAATTTCATCTTTACATGTTTGGAAAAGACAAAAGCCTAAAATGAGTGCTTTTAGGTGTGACTCAGATTATATGAAGGTGGATGACTAGTTCAAAAGAGGATCTATCACCCCAAGTGAATCTAGGAGGTATATCTTGATTGTTCTTGACTTGGATTTGACTTGATTAAATTCATGGCTATGATATAATGAATTAAGTTGAATGATGATTTTCACTTAGATCAATTAAATCAAATCTTAAAGTTGAAAGAACTATTAAATGAGTAGACATTGTACCGTTCTTATTTATTCCTTGAGATATAATAATGGAAGGATATTAATTACATTGAAAGGCTAATCATTGAAAGGATTCAATTTAAGAATCACTCTTAACCTCTTTAACATTTGGATTCTTAATACATTACTAGATGTCACTCTTGATCTATGAATTAAATAAAGATTTAATTCAATTCTAATTTGTTAGGAACTTAATGGGTCACACAAAAAAGAGTAGTAATAAATTAAATTTGAATTTCCCATGGACTTATTAAAAAGGAGAAATTAATTATTGGATTTAATTAAAGAGTTTAATTAAATAAATGTGCCTAATTAATTATTTGATTTAATTAAAGGATTGAATTAGATAACAAAGCCCAACTTTAGTTAAAGGTTCTAATAAAATAAATTTACTTTTAAGAATCAAGTATTTGTCAAACCAAAAGGTTCATTTGATGGTTATTTTATGTGCTTAATTTGAAAAATAAGTCTAATTGTTCTTAATAGAAATCATTTTGCTTGGATTTAGTATAAATGGTTTTTGAGAAAGAATGATTTTTAAAAAAATGATTAAGCCTCAAATATACATGTTCTTGAATGTAAAAGAAATATTGTTAATTTATGTTTGTAGGACTTAAAATTTCCTTAACTAAGTAAATGCATGCTTTATATTGACAAAATAGCATGTTTTATGACCAATGTATAGATACCCTTGTATAGGTACTGATACCAATATCAATACCCTTATTATTACCCTAAAACATAAAATCTTCCTTTGTTGAGGTATCAATATTCGTATTGTATTAGTATCCATACCCCTGGTAAAGGCATCAATATCCCTCGTGTCAGACAACTTTAATAGTCATTTTTTCTCTTTTCTAGTGGCTCTTTTTTCTCCAAATGATCGCCAAAGGCTCCAAACTCAAGTTTAAGTATAAAAAGGGTTCTTTCAACACTTCACAAAGTGAGATAGGCACGAAATTTCATCTTCAAGCATAGTGAATCAACTCTCCACCCAAAACCAAAAGTGTTTAAGGGTTTAATGTTTATTCTTTCTGTAACGACCCGAATTTACATACATTTTTGTTGGGCTACAAATCGATATTAGGTCAGAATAGTACTCAGTCTGATTAATTTTCTTTCTAACAAATTTAAATAAAATATGTTCACATTCCCAGACACATCTTGTAGTGCATTACTGTACTTACAAAAATTTTAGATCCAATAGAACTTCTTTAAACTTGGGTATACCTTTAACGTAGAATGATACTCCGCGGAACCATAGCTATGCAACATGTCTTACTAATGGAAGCGTTTCCAATCTACCGTGAGGCTCTGTGGAGGAATGTAAGGGGGTGAGCTCAACATGCTCAATAAGAAAAACCTCATAGCAGGTAGATAAATACACTACCTATAATATATATATATATATATATATATATATATCTTTTTATATTTACCAAATATGAAACATTTTCACAAAGTATACAGATGATTTGGTAATTTCTCATATACCAGATTCAGAATTCGAAAAACAGATTTAGTATCGACAAAGCACAAATGCCAAGAACAAATTTTCAGAAACAAATTATATATCAGTAATAAATTTAGCTACTGTTGTAAATCCAGAAAGTTCAGAGTTTTTCAGTAGCAAAACAACAGATTTCCAGATATCGTAATTCAAGTAGACGATTCAGAAAAAATATTTCAAATAAACACAGAGGTTGTAAGACCCGAATTTAATTAAAATATGAAATGAATGAGTTTTCGTGAAAGGAAGTCGGGTTAAATTAATCCCGAATATGTGTAAGGGCAAAATGGTCAAAAGACCAAAGGTCGGTATAATTTCGATAAGAAAAATTTAATTAAAATATGGATTTAAGAAATCTTGGTCAATAAAGGTGAAATAAATTTATTTTGGGTTAAACTGATCAAGATATTAATTTATTGGAATTAATCGGGATTAATTGAAATTTTTAGTACAGAAAAATAATCCCGAAAATAATCGAAAAATATACCGAAAAGTCACCCGGGACAATATCCCGAAAATACGGAGAACTTATACTCGAAAAGGGGTTAAAATATAATAAATAAATTAAATAAAATTAAATTAATTAATTTGGAATAAAATAATAATTTTAAGGGATATTTGGGTATTTTTAAGGTATTTGAATGATTTAAAATAATAAAAGATAAATAATAATAAAACAAAAAAAAAATAAAAATAATAAAAAAAAAACAAGCAGAAACGCGAAGAATCGCGCGACAAACAGAGGCGAAAACGGAAGATGAAGACCGAGCCCCTACCGGCGAAACGACGGCACCGGAGGCCCAGGCAAAGGAAACCCGACGAGGTCCGGACCACCACCGGCACCGTGGAAGCACGAACGGCAGTGAAACGGCGAAGGAAACGACGAAACCGAAACCGAGGGAGAGAAGAAGAATCGCCGGCGATCGGCGAGATTCAGGCCCGATCGACCCCAGCCGAAGCCTCCCCAAGCGACGGTGAGCAGATTGGCGGTGGTGGCAATCACCGAAACCGGCGGACGGCGCCGGAAACAGCAAGAGAGGAAAATGGGTCCGACGGCGAAGAGGAGAACAGCCGGACCGGCGGCGTTCCGGCGAGCTTGACCCAAGCCGAGGCCAGATTCGAGACGCGGACAGCCTTGCGGAGCTATTGGCGGTGGAAGCCGGCGGAGAACCGACCGGAAAAGGGGTGAACCGGTGGTGAACCGGCCGAACCGGAGAAAATCGACGGTCTGAACCGGTCCGAACCGGACTGAACCGGTTCAGCCAAAAAGAGGGGAAAAAAGGAGAAAAAGGGGAAAAAGAAAAAGAGGAAAAATTGGAGAAAATTCCTGTGATGCAATCGAGCTTCGGGTAAGTCGATAAGCGGTCAAATTGACCCGATTTAAATTTGGAATATTTTATTTAATTAAATTTCGACCGAAAAGTTTACCCGAAAATGTAATTAATTGTGTAGCTCGACGATTGGCATCCACTGAGGGCTCGAGACAGTCTCGATTTGCGGACTAGCATGGAATCTCGGGTAAGTGACCCCTATTTACGACAATTTTCTCGTTATGCGTGATATTGATTTAATTTCCGCATAAATTGAATTAAATTATGAAAATTTAGATTAATTGTCGTAAATATTAAATTTAGCTATTCGAGAATTAGAACGAGGCCCGATAAATTATTGGTGGGCCCAATGAGCCCAATAGGCCTCGATAAAGTGAGAATTAAGTGGAAAACGGGCTTAAGGCCGATTAAGGCCCATTAAGGTGCAATCGGGCCCAATAGGGGTAAATGGGCCCAACGATTTAAATTAAGCCCAGAAAGTATTAAATACGATTAGATTGCATAATATCTGACCTGAGGAATGTTGATACGCAGTTCCGGGCATTTGATTGGAAGCATATCGGACTGCGCGACGGGACTACATTGGAAAAGAAAAGGTCAGACTCGACGGGAAAATAAGGTAAGGGAATTCTGCGGACTGCTAGAGGTAACTTTACGCAATTTTAAATTCATACGCAGTCCTTTAAAATTAACTGAAGGGTCTAGAGGGCGAAGAACAATTTTAGTGCCCCGAATGGGCAAAATTACTAAAATACCCTTGTTAAGGGTAGAATCTAAAAATTTAGGAAAAATTGGGAGGAGCAAGGACAAGAGGTTCCTGCTCGTTCTGGAGGTATTTCAACGCATGCATGAGTAGGCTGGCTCACTTTTAAAGAAAAATGCATAGCATTGCATATCTTAATTGTTGTGATTTCTGTGAAAACTATTTGGAAATAACCGAGCCGCCTACATGTTTTTATTTACATGTGACGTGCTAGAGCTCAGCTCGCACGATGTTTGATTTGTGTGATGCATGCATTAGTGCTAGAGCGAGAGCTCGCACTAGAGTTTTACATGCATAGGTGCTAGAGTATAACTCGCACCAGATTTCACATGCTTTTGCGTGACACGGTGCTAGAGTCTAACTCGCACCAGATTTTATAAGATTCTCATACAATTTATATACAGAGTGCTGAGCATAGCTCGCACTAGTTTTACTGGATTTGTGGAGTAGCGCTGTCTGCCCTTGGAGTCAGCCAAAAGGCCCAACAGGCTCAAAAGACCTCTTAAGTAGGGTGAGAGTGAGGGATGAGGTTGGCGGCCTTGTGGAGATGTAAAGCGGGCTCTGCCAAGTTTACTTGATTTGATGAGAGTGCTGAGCATCGCTCGCACTGATTTTTATGAGAACATACGATGAGCCGTGTTTGGAGCATCGGGTAGACTGTGTGTCACCGATTTAATAGGCTCGCACGTGCGTTTTGAGACATGGCAACGAGTATTGAGTTATGAAAACCTCTGTGGGAAGCAGGCCATTTGGGCTGGAGTACCTAGAGTGATATGGGTCCATGGAGTACGATGTACCGTGCAAGTAGCATGGAGTACGATGTACCGTGGGGTATCTTCGGATACGGTATCTTTGTGATACAGGGTATCTTCGGATACGGTATCTTTGTGATACGGGGTATCTTTGTGATACGGTATCTTTGTGATACGGGGTATCTTTGTGATACGGTATCTTTGTGATACGGGGTATCTTCGGATACGGCATCTTCGGATGCGTGAGATCGGATAAGACTGACGGGTTGGATTGACCCACCTCCCGGGCAGTTCCCGATCAGGGTGAGACCTCGCACACTGGGATCCGTGAAGCTAGAGGGACTCACGAGGACATATTGGCCAGTCCTGGTTATTACCGATATACAGTATTGCCTAGTCTCGTATCTTGTATATATATACGTATGTTTTCGATGTCGATGCTTTTGAGAGACTCAATTTCCATGGTTTTGTGTGAGTCAGGATCACCCGAAGGAGGGGTCGAGTCCTGACTTCATTGTGAAATTTTAAATGGGAAAGAAATGATTTAAAAAGAATTGCATGTTGAATTTTCCGTGCAACTTGATTTACATAACATCATGACGCATATCATTTGTTTTAAAATGTGTGGAGAAAGGGTGGTTTATGCATGGCACCACGTTCATGTAGGTAGTATGGTTACCTACTTGTTCGTAGGATTGCCTTACTGAGCTTGATGTGCTCACCCCTTTCATTTTCTCCCACAGATAATCTCCAGTTGAAGTCGCGACGACTCAGTACTGCATTCCGGATATCCGCTGCTGCCCATCAACAGAAGGTATATACACTTGTACATATTGTATCTACATAAGCATAGCACAGTAACATGTTTGTAAGTGTCTCTAGGGGATGTATAAATAATGTAAACAATTATAAATGACTGGAGAAGAAATAAGTTAGATGGGAATTGAATGGTGGGACTGGCATTGACGCACAGCCCAATTATTAGTGGAGTGTTGGTCACGATTCGAGGACAGGTAAGAATTTAGGTAAATAATAAAATGCGAAAAATTTACTCTGATTTTTGGGTAGTTTGGGTCGTGACAGAGGTAGTGCCTGTTTTGAAAAATCAAGGTCGAAAAATCCATGCTAATTTCAGTATGAAAATGGAACTGAAATCAATACCGTTTCTAAAACTTTAAACAGCTTTGAAAAGCGACGACGGTGTGACACTTTGCTCCCGCAAGATTCAAGAGGTGGCCCCCACTGTCTTTTATGCATTAAAATAATAAGTTACATACGATATAAAATCATAAGTTAGTTCAGAAGTTCAAATAGATGAGACAAGACATCATG
The DNA here is from genome assembly GCA_033439115.1 of Firmiana major. Taxonomy (NCBI): domain Eukaryota; kingdom Viridiplantae; phylum Streptophyta; class Magnoliopsida; order Malvales; family Malvaceae; genus Firmiana; species Firmiana major. The sequence goes on from CM065909.1 coordinate 8,092,806, forward strand.
CTATATCAGATATCAGAAATGACTATTGGCCAATGTCGGTGACTCCAGGCAATTCATGGACCAAGTGTGCTGGGATGTCAGTCGCCGTGGGAGTGGTCAGCTACCCAAACGGCTCACAGATCAGAATGTCTGAAGACCAGAAACAGAATCAGAAACACGGTGCATCGTACTCGTGGACCACAGATACAGATACAGATACAGAACAGACAGAAGTGCAGCATGATCTCACCAACGCCTTTGTCTCAAAATCAGTGCGAGACAGACCGTATGACACACAGTCAGTACGCGCTCAAGCACATATCATCAGAATAACTTTATAATCAGATATTTTTTATCCACAAATCATATATAAATTTGATTGTTTCATGAAACCGTTCAAAAACAGACTGACTAGCCATTTTTCGAAAAACTCTCAAAAAACAATCTATGAAAATTCAAAATTTGGGATTTTTAATAATTCAAACAGAATTCAAGCCATATCATAATTTATGCAAACCATTTAAATTCAATTCGTAAAATTTGATTATTCAACTAGGCTAAAATCTCTAATTTTCAGAGTCATAAAATTCAATCTAGGTTTTTTTCGGTAATTTTAGTATGAAATTCAACCTAAATTTTATATCTACAAATATACGAAAATTACGTATATTTATCTCTAGCAGCGACGAGAATTTTCCTTATCTCGATATCTTTTCGTAGTCCTCAATTGCCTCAACGTGGCGAGTCAGCGAGTCCGGTCCACTCGGTAAATTTTTCGAAGCTCTTTCCTGAGATTTCCAAAATTTAGTACACTTATTTTCCTTCCTCAATTTTCCTCTATTTTCTATAATATATATATATATATATATATTTTAATAAATAAATAAATAAATATTATTTTTATTTTTATTTTTTTCTTTTTGGTTTTCCCGCCAATTCTCGGTTTTTTTCCCTTCTTCTTCATTCCTGTTATTGTTCACCATCTTTCTTCTCTTCATTCTTATTCACCAGCTACTATTCTCCATTTCTCCAGGGCTCGGCGCGGTGCTGTCCTATCCTCCGCTTCTCCAGAGTTTTCTGTTTTGTCCCCTTCCACCGTCCACGGCTTGTCACCACTTCGTTCCTCTACCTGCCTTCGTTGTTCTACACCTTTTCATCCCTGTCTCTGTTTCCAGCGTTGCGCCCTTGCCGTTATTCACTCCTACTCACAGCCAACTCCTCTAGCTTCCACTTTTCTTCCCTCATGGCTTCTCTGGCATCCCTCATCTTTACCTCCACTACCACCATTGTCATCATCATCATTTTTGGTTCCGAGTTGCAGAGGACTTATGTCCTCTGTTTTCGGTCCAGCGCAACTTCCTCGGCTCTCCAACGTTCTCAGCCTCCACGTACAAGCCTTCCCCTTCTCCCAGTACATTTCGACCATCATTAACCTTACTTTCCTGCCCGGGTCATCCCCTCTCCAACACCGTCGGCCCCGCCACTATCCCCTGTGCGTCTCTGTTTTGGCCCCCAGTTTACTGTTTTGCTTCTGTTTTTCTTATTTGTTTCCCACCTTAGCTACTATTAACCTTTGACACAGCTGCCACATCCAGCATTAGTCGACCTCACCATCCTTCATTTGTGCTTAAAGCTAGGTGCATGAACCCTCAATTCAGTAATCGACCTTATTACTGTGGACTTGGTACCAAGCTCCTCTATTTCGCTCATCAAAGACAAGGAAGTGAGAGGTGTCTTCCGCTGCTGTCTCTTTCCTATTTCTAGTTTCCTCTCTCGAAATTTCGCTGCTCCTTTGCGTCCCAATTCAGTCTCCTCTCCATGCATACTTAAGTTTTCTGGTGTATGTTATATAAGTATGTTTTCCTCCTAATGGCATACCCTCAGCAGCCATCTCACCGATCATTGCAGCAACATTTCCCTTAAAAAACAAGTGTGGTTAGATGACGGGACGACTCTGACATTAATGCTTCAAATTTTTTCCAGGCCGAATGAACACTACCCTATACCATTCCATTCTTGTTTCCACTGGTTGCTGCTGTATACCGAAACCAACTGCTCTCAGTTGGCTTTTGCTCTCTACTTACCTGTTCTTATTTAAATGAGGCGTAGTATGGGACTGCAGGCTTTTGCTACCCCCTTGACTCTTGTTTCAAGCTTCCTATAGTCCCATGTTGATGGGACACCAAGTTTGCTAACGTCTCCTTTCTTTTTTTCATGGTTTTGTTGCTTGCACACGGTAGTAACTACTCTCACACAGATGACTTTCTACCACTTTCCAACGGCTCCTCTACCATCATCATTTCTTTCTTCACGTTTCGTGTTTCATTTTCTTGATAGCCCACTCCATCCATTCTGTACATGTATATATACATATTTCTTAATCCTTTCCCTTACCAAAACCACTTCCATATACTCTACTTATTATATTTGTTCCATCCCTCCACTGATGAAATCATCATATCCCATATATATGTGCATATGTATACATAAGTATATCGCGCATAGAATACTGAAGAAAGCTCTCGGCTCACATGTAGGTATACTTATGTGTACATATACTCTCATATATATATATATATATACATGTGTCCATTTATTCCTATATATTTAATTATATGTGTATATTTGTATACCTTTGTACACACACACACACACACTTATATATATATATATTTATCTATACATTAATCTTAAGGAATAAATGAAATATCGCATACATTTATATATATATATATCCTTGTATGTCTACGTATTTAATTAAATTCCCCGTGTAGCATAAAAATAAAGTTAGTCTAATATTTATACTTAAATTAATTCACTTGTATTCACATATTTAATCTTAATTGCCTAAATTATTATTTATAGATAACATCAAGTACATTGAAAATTTTACGGTATTTACACTTTCTATCTTTGTACCCATAGTGTATTCATTCTTCAATGTTGTATTCTTAGAGCTTAAACTAGCAAGCACCCAACCTTAGTAGATGTCTTAAAGTTTGCAACCTTGTAATCGAACTTGTAATTCATTAAGAGGTGGGGATGCTTCTTGATTGTATTTTGTAAGTTATAAAGAAACTTACATACTATTGAAGGCTTCTCCTTGAGCGTTGAAAAAGGAAGTTGTAAAAGTTTCTTCCTTGAGCCTTAGAAAAAGAAAGGGTAAGGTTTCTCATTGAGCCTAAGAAAATGATGGTGAGAAGGTTTCTCCTTGAGCTCAAGAAAAAGGGGGTTGTAAAGGTTACTCTTGAGTCTTGAAAAAGAGTGTTAAACAAATTCTACAGTGAATTTAGGAACTCCTTAGTTCGATGCTAAGGGAGAGGATATAGGTACTGTTACCAGTACCTTCATAAATATTTTTGTTAATTTTTCCCGTCCTTATTCACTTAAGAATTCAATTATGATTTAAGTCTTATTATTTTCATAAAACCCCATTAAACTTTGCTGAAAACCATAATTAGGAAAAAAAAAATTAAGAATCAATCCTATTCACTCCCTCTAAGATTGCTATAGATACCTGAATTAAAAAAAAAAAAATCATTTTGGCAAAATCTGAAAATTTTTTTCTCATTTTAAGAGTATTTAAGAAAATCTGTTCATTTTCCTTGAAGAAGCTCCATCATTATATTTATTTTATCTTTTTAATTTTTCCTATACGTTTTCCTATTTTTCTAGTTTTTATTTTATATTTCCTCACCTTAATTATTTTTATTTTTTTATATTTTTTATTTTATCATTTGTCATTAATTTTTATCAAATAAATGTCAATTATTAATATCGAACAATTTTTCTCAATTTCCATCATTTTGAAAAAAAAAAAATCTAAAGAAAGCATTACCACATTGAAATTTTTGAAATGTCAAATTTCCTCTACGCTTCAAAATTTTAAGCTTAGAATGATTTCTATTTAGTCTCAACTTATTAATTTATCACCATTATTTCTAAAATAAAAGTTGATTATTAATATAGAAATTTCTCTTTAAATTTTCGATCATTCCAGTAAAATTTAAAAGATTTTTCTTACCTAGAAATTTCTGAAAAATCACTCATTCATAATTATCTTGGAACTTTATTATCAAAATATTATCATTTATCCCCAAAAATTATTCTGAGATTGCTAATTGAATTTTCCTAATTATTATTTACAAACATTTATTCTTTTATGAGCTTCATCCTAACCTATACAATTTATTTTATATTTATTGTCTAACTTTATTGCTACTTGTTTTGTTTTTATTTCTTTATTTTTATTATTTCTTATTTTTATTCATTTTTATTATTCATTATTTTTTAAATTTTCTATTGGACTAAAATATTCTAAAACAAGTATATGAACAAATAAATGAATTAAATAAATAAAAATAGAGGAAATAAAATAACATGAAATTAAGTAAATAGAAAATACCAATTTTGAGGTGGTCAACGAGTTAGCTGGTGGATCAACATTGAGTCAACTGATTGAGGCTAAAGTCAACTTGTTTACTTGCAAGTTTGTCGGGTCGAGCATGCAGACTCGGGTCGGATTCGAATTAGATCCTATGTTTTTTTTCTTTATTGAAAAAAAACTAATTTTTTTTATTTCATTTCTCCCATTTATTGTAAAACCCCGATTTTTCATGGTATAAGCTCGATACTATATTAAAAGAGTCATGATTATTTATGAATCAATGCCTTAAGATGATTGAAGTTGAAATCAATTACGTTGATTGATTTTATATATATGTGTGAAGTACAAAACATAAGTTAAGGATTTAAATCTTATGAGATGTTATGGGCATTCTATTATAGGTTTGAATGTGTTTATGGATGTATTATGGAATGAGTTTTGAGGTGTTATGATGTTGATAGAAGTTAGGGGTTGAAAGTTAGGTGTTTTGGGGGTTTGAACATCAAAGAAATGATGTTCCAAGCTAAGGGATTGATCCCCTACTTTAGAAGGATCGATCCCGAATCGGTAGAAGCCAACATTAAACAGTAAAGGAGGAAGAGATTGATCATCTAAGCCAATGGATTGATCCTCTGAAAGTAAAATGCTTAAAACTTGCAGGAAAGTACAGAGGGATCAATCCCTTCCCTAAAGGGATCGATCCCCTCTTCACAAAATGTGTTCTCGGGGTATTTTAAAGGGTGAGGATCGATCACCAAGTTAGAGGGATCGATCCCCTAAGCATCTGAAGCCATATATTGGGCTTTAAAAGACATGGAAGTTGGAAAATAAAAAAGGAAACTTGAGAAGAAAATAAAGAAAAAGGAAAGAGAGGAGAAAGAAAAGGGAAAATGGAGAAAGAAAGAGGATAGCTTTCAATGTAAGACCCGAATTCAGTCAAAACACGAAATTAAAAATGCAAAAGGACTGAAATGGAATTCTCGAACACGTGCAAGGGCAAAACGGTCAAAAGATTGAAAGCCGGAATAAATTCGATAAGAGAATTTAATTAAAAAATAATGGATTTGAGAATCTTGATCAATAACGAAGAAATAATTAAATTTCGGGTTAAATTGATCAAGATATAAATTTACTGAAATTAATCAAAATTTTCGCTCGGGACAATATCCCGAAAAGACGGAGAAAATATACCGAAAAAGTGAAAAAATAGATTAAATAAATTAAATAAATTAATTTGAATTAAATAATAATTTCCTTAGATATTTTTGCCAAATAATATTATTTAATTGAATATAATAATAATAAAATGATAATAAATTAATTAATAAAAAAAGAAACTGAAAAAAAAGGGAAATCGCGTTACGCGATTTCAGAGGAAAACGGAAACAGATAAGATCGAGGCAGTCGATCTCCATCACCGACGACCTCCGGTGACCAAGACGGCAGATGAGAGAGGCAACCGAGCCACCGACGACCCTCCAGGCACCGGGACCACCGTCAACCGCGTTGAACTCCGGCGAAATCGAGAAACGGAGAAACCGAGAGGAAGAAACGCGAAATTCGGCGAACGGCGTCGATCTGGCCAACCCCACCCCCAGCCAAACGTCCCCGAGTCCAAGACGAGTAGATTGGTGGTGGCCACAGCCGTCGAAACCGACGGACGGCGTCGAAAACGGCGAAAAACAAAATGGGTTTTGACGGCCAAGGGAGAACAGGTCGGACCGACCACTTTCCGGCGGCCTTGGGCGAAATCAACCCCAGATCCATGCATCGGACGACCTAACGGAGCTGCTGGCAGAGGAAGCCGGCGGAGAACCGGCCGGCAAGGCGATGAACTGGCCGAACCGGAGTGAACCGGACTGGTCTGAACCGGTTTGAACCGGACTGAACCGGTTCAGCCAAGAAAGAAGGGAAAAAAGGAGAAAAAGAGAAAAAGGAAAAAGGAAAAGAATTTTTGGGGATACATCGGACTTCGGGTAAGTCGGTAAGAGGTCAAAAGTGACCGATTTGACTTTCGAAAAATTTATTTAAATTATATTTAATCGAAAAGTAACCCGGGATTAAATATATAATTGTGCAGTTTTACGACAAAGCCCGAACGAGAGTCGATTGAGCTCCGATTTTTGTACCCCGCATCACATTGGGTAAGTATATTTTAATTCCGACAATTAGAGTCCGAGTTTCGATTATTTTACGAAATTTACAGAATAATTCTATATAAAAAGGAATATTATTCAGAATTTTACAGTAATTATCGTAAATAGTGTATGGGCTATCCAATGAGTTTGGAACGAAGCCCGATGATTATTGGTAAGCTGAATGAACCCAGCAAACTCGAAGAAGGGATTTAAATAGTATAAACGGGCTGAAAACGGGTTCGAGGCCCATTAAAGTGCAATTGGGCTCAATAAAGTAAAACGGGCCCAGTACGTTAGATTCGATCAGTAAATGTGATATACTGATAAAGATAATTGAACTGACCCAAAATATGTGGTTATATGCAGTTCCGTAGACTTGGTTAACACGTAGTTGGATCGAGAGATCGGGTATTATCGAGACGAGATAAGTTTACGCGTGAATCGAGGTAAAGGAATTTTGTAGGTGCATAGAGATACCTATACGTAATTTTGAGGGAAATTTATAGGGTTTAGAATTTCTTAAAGTATCTAGTAACGAAATAATAATTTTTGCGAAAACCAGGGCTTAGGTGAATAAAGAAAAAGATGATTTTGCCCCTGAGAGTAAAATTTATAAAAAGGGTAGTAAGGCAGATAAATTACATGATTTCATGTTTTTAATGCTTTATATGAATGTATTGCTTTGATTTAAGTAAATATGCACATAGGTTGGCTGTTGATTTTAAGAATTATACGAAAGGGAACCGGTTTGTACCAGTTACGATTTTAAAGATGTTTTATCAAGATTGAGCCACCTATCGTATTTACATGAATAAAAAGAGTGCTAGAGTCTTTCTCGCACTCAAGTTTACTGATTTATTTCTCATGAAAAGCCGTACTGGAGCATTGCTCGTACGAGAAATTTGTGTGTGCACAAAATCGTGCTGGAGCTTCGCTCGCACGAGATTTTAGATATCATGATATGCACAGCGTGGTACTGGAGCTTCGCTCGCACTAGACGTGAGTTGACATGCATATAGTCGTGCGGAAGCCTCTTGTAGATTGTGTGTCACAGAGAGTTGAGATGTTCGCACGTATACTTTGAGACATGGGTTGGTTATCGACATAGTATTGGGGTGGATAAGACCTACGGCAGGCACCCCCAGACTATGATATGGGTCCACGGAGTACGATGTACCGTGTATGTCACACGGAGTACGCTGTACCGTGCAGTCATGATGACTCTATGATGTTACTTGATATTTTGGCGGGTAGGACTTGACCCCACCTCCCGTTGCAGTTGTGATACCCCGTACACCGGGATCCGTGTAGCCTGGGATCACAGGGACAAAGTATGGCCATAATCCTCGATTTTCATACAGTAACCTACATGCCTCACATGATATCATACGGACCAAGGCGAACCCGAGGGAGGGGTAATGTCCCGATTTATGTTTTTAAAAGAGATGTGATTTAATGAATCAAGGTATTCCCGAGAGATGGGTTTGACCTTGATGAAGCTGTTTTATGATGAAACAAATGATTTTTAACGTGATGAGTTTATGATTAAACAAATAAGTTTAAAAGTGATGAGTTTATGATAAAACAAAATAAGTTTTAATGTGACGAGCATGAGATGTCATACATGAGGATTTTTCCATGTTTGTTTTATATATGGATTTCATGATTTCTCTTATATGATATATACATACATGTGGCATCGTTTTAGTCATACCTCATGCTCCAAATGTAAACGATTTTATATCATGACATTATCAGCACGTAGATAGTATAGTTATCTACCTGCTTACATTATTGCCTTACTGAGCTGTTTATGCTCCCTTTCATTTTCCACCCCACAGGGTATAGTCAGTAGAAGAGAACGACAATAGTCATATCCGTTGCTTCTTATCAAGACTAGGTATACACATTTGTATAATTTTTGTATCTGAACATATAGAGGCACAGTACTGTACATGGATGTAATATTGGGGATGTATTTATTTAAAATAAATTGATATGTAAATGAAATAGGAAAATGGAATGGGAAATAGGTAAGAAGTGACTAACACCGAATCATAGCCCAACTGTTTAGTAGTGTAACTGTTCACGACGAGTAAGGAAATGAAAAAGCGAAAAAAGAAAAATTTACTCTGATTTTTAGGTAATTTGGGTCGTGACAGAAAAGATGGTATCAGAGCTGAGTTGGCCTGATATGAGTCGGTGTTAGTAGTTAAGTAAATTTACATCCCCATGTACTGTGCATTGTTTAGATACAATTGTGTATATCAAGGTAGAAGTGCAGCTAAGAATTTAGTTTCGAATGCAAGAATATAGTTTTTATAAATGATAACCGCTATGGTAGAGAGACGAGTACATATGCTCGAGACTATAGAGATCGGCCTGAGAGTCGAATGAGTCGTCACATGAGACTCAAGATGAGAGTGAGGTGGATGCTGATGTTGAGCATACTCCACAGGGTCCTATAAAGAGACCAAACAATATTGAGACACGCTCCGAGAAGATGGAGTAGAGTGTAGAAAATATTTCAGAGTTGTTTACTCAGTCTATGCAGGTAGTTGAGGATAGACAGGGTAAAGCCTAAATAGATGCCTCAGACTATAGAGATTTCACACCTCTCCGATATATAACGAAGTAAGGAAACCAATAGTTACTGCGGACTGGGTGAATGAGATAGTGAAGTTGTATGGATTTTTTGATGTATGTGAACCGAGAAAGTTAGTTTTAAATACGTTTATGTTGGAGTTGAGGCGAAGCATTGGTGGAAGTCCGCTCGACCAATCTGAAGAGTTAGACGTCCAGAGCCGACATGAGAAATATTTTGGATGTATTCCGCTGACAGAATATCCCGGACTCTACTTAAGGGGAAATTACAGGTAAAATTTCTTGCACTGCCCATAGTCATTGGTTGATTGATGAGTATGAATCTCAGATTACATCCCTAAGCAAGGATGAACCCGATATTATGGACAGTGAGAGTCGGAAAGCCCAAAAGTTCATGGAAGGACTCAAATTGTCGATTAGAGTCCTATTGGCTCACTACTTATGTCGAGGCAGTGCGCAGAATATAGTTGCATGAAGAAGATCATGTGTTGCATGCCTCTGAGATTGAGAAAGGTAGTAAGAGCCGAAATAGAGACAGAAGAGAATAGAAAATGACAGAGATGTCAGAGCGGGAAAGAGACCAGTTGGTAAGACATTAGAGCTGATGAGTCACGGGGTAAGATTATTGGTAAGGCCCCAGTATATCCAATTTAACACTTATTAGGGGTACTGTGATTGGAGAACCCCGACCTGCTACGAAGCAGTGTAGCAGTGCAAGTAAAGTTAACAGTGTAGGATGTGTGGTAGATACCACGGAAGTAGGGTCTACACCTACACTTTATTAACTAAAATAGGAGTTAAGTGTGGTAAGACGGACCACTTAATTAATGATTGCTCCAAGTTGGGTGAGACTACCCTACAGAAGGGCAAAGAGATAGAGAAAACCCTATTGGTATCTCTGCACCAAAAAGGGAGGCCACAGCCGAAGAAAAAAGGGAAAGTAGGCTGTTGGACGAGGGCGAGTGTATGTCTTGGACCAGGACACTACTAATGTTTCACAAGATGTGGTGAAAGATACCACACTGCTTATGAATAAAGAAGTAATTATTTTCATTGATCCTGGTGCCACGTATTTATACATACCGCCTTCATTTGTATATAAGTTAGTAAAAGACATGAATGCCTACACCTTTGGGCACAATGTTGATAGTTAGTACCCCAACGAAGGAGGGTTAACTAACGAAATAATTATGAAGAGATTATAAGTTGAAAACGGGGGAAGAAGTATAAGTCAGCCAATTTTATTCAATGGACTATGAATAAATTGAAGTAATATTGAGAATAAATCTCAATTGGTCGGCTGCAAATTATGATGTTTAGAGTTCTATTCTAAGACCGTTCTGTTTTACCCCTGGAAAGTATACTGTAAGTTTTGACAACTAATAAAAGGGGTGCAGCGATTGATAATAAAGGAGCAAATGATTATACTCACGGAATGAGTTATGATAGAGTTTTGTTATAAGTGATATACGAAAAGAGATAAGCTTTGAGATTATGATAAATCCTGAATATGAGATAGACTGGAATAAGAGGCGTATGTAAGGTACGAATATCTCTGATACGTGAAGTAATTTAGATTAACGTAATTAGTAGCGAATATGAATTGTGACCACATGGATCGATATGTAAAGTAATTGTGGTCAAGTCCGAGGGTTAATAAAGGTATTTCAAAATACCTCCCCGCCTGAAGACTTGACAGCGTCTAAAAGTATACACATAACCTATAAATAGAAATCGACAGTCGTAATAATATACATTTAAAATTAGGGTACCTTTACTGGTACGATAAGAAATATAGAATTCGATTAATCAAGAAAGTTTAAAAATTTAAAATTTTATAAAAGCCGTTAAAAAGGAAATGACGCATGTTAGTAGCTTGAACGAAAGCGATTTTGGAAGGATATTATACGTTATGCGCACATAGGTCGAAGATATGAGTGATTGAAATATTCAGTGGAAGTCAACTACGACAAGTTATTTAAATTTACCTGGACCGATTTGTTATCATCCATATTGATGATATTTTGGGTGTATTTAAAGTCCAGGGAAATCATAAGCAACAATTGGAGATTGTTTTTACAGATGATTTGTGGAGAGTTCTCGGAATAGACTACTTTATTGACACGTTTAACTTAGAAAAAGTTGTAATTGAATGAGATGATAGGCGTAACAGGAGTTTTGGTGTATTGAAGTAATAAACTGACCACCGCATTTATTCTCACCATACCCAACAGATTAAGAGGTTTCTCATGAGTCTATGGATACCTCAAAATAATGAATGAATTGCGTATTGAAGCAAAAGGGAAAGATAGTCGATTATGGATCCAGACAGCTTAAGGATCATGAAAGGACTATCCGGCCCATGATTCAAAGTTGACAGCGATAGTGGTTGTATTGAGTATATGACACTATTATGTATATGGTGAGAAATTTCAAGTATGCACTGATCATAAAAACCCCGAGTATCTGTTTTCACAGAAAGAGTCAGATATGAGAACAAAGAGGGTTAGAGATTCTGAGGGATTATGATTGTGTAAATTGTACCACCCAGGAAATGCTAATGTAATGGCTAATACCTTGAACAGAAAGAGCCTCGGGATGGTATTACATATGATTGGTCAGGGAGCGTGAGCTGCTAGAACAGTTGTAAGCCTCAGTAGTGATGTGATTCCCTCTGATGATGACAGTGATTTTGTGACAGCTAGCCTGAGATTAGAACTGGAATTGAGTGACCAGATTTGCCAGGCTTAGCGTGATGATCGGCAGAGTGTCGATAGTGTGGGTCAGATTCAGATGGGTATAGTGATAAAGTTCATAGAGAGAGATGATGGCTTACTGAGATTCAGAGACAGTATAAGTGCTCCCCAAGACCATAGTGATGAGACAGTGATATTGTCAGAAGCTCACTCTTCGGGATATTCAGTGCATCCGAGAAGTAATATATATATATGAAATCTTTGAAAAGGGTATTGGTGGTCAGATATGAAAAGAGACATTATGGAGATTGTGAAAAAGTGTCTCGTATGTCAGCAGAGTAAGGTAGAGCAAAAGAAGTTGCAGGGTTATTGCAGTTTCTACCTATAGTGACACGAAAATGGGAACAAGTTACAATGAATTTCGTGATGGGTTACAGAGGACCCGGATGAATCATAAGGCTATCTGGGTGATAGTCGATAGATTGACTAAATCTACCCACCTTCTGGTTAGGAAATCCCCAGATACTCTGAGTGTGAAGACGGATTTATGTATAAGGAAAATTGTGGAACACCAAGTATTTTTCCAGTGAGCATTGTATCATATAGGGATTTTCGCTTCACTTCCTACTTCTGGGAACAATTTTTAGGAAGCTATTGGGAACCTAACTGAGTGTTAGCATAGCTTTCTATCCTCAGACAGATGGTCAGTCAGAGGGGACTGTACAGGTTCTGGAGGATATGATGAGAGTGTGTGCTTGATATGATAAGCTCTTGGGATGATCAGTTGTTACTAATCGAATTCGTCAATAATGACAGTTGTCACTTGAGTATCGGGATGACTTCAGATGAGGCATAGTATGGCCGTAAGGGATGTTTCCCTGATTTGGATAAGAAGAAGTGGGTGACAAATAGAAAATTATTCCCGAATTGGTAAGACAAACCTCTGAGGATGTTTAATAAATTGTGAAGGATTAAGAACACCTCAGAGCAGATAGACAAGCTATGCTGACAAGAGACAGAAACCATTGGAATTCACCGAGGGTGAATTAGTATCGTTGGAAGTTATTGGTCCTAAGAATATAACGAGCTTCGGAAAGAAGGCAAATTGAGTTTCATTAGATTGAATCTTTTGAGTGATTGGACAAAGTGGGAGATAAGACCTGTAGGTTGGCGTTACTACCTAAATAAACAGGCATCCACAATGTGTCCTATCTTATGATGGTTCGACAATACTGTCCGGACCCAACGTATGTGATCAGATATGAGCTTCAACAGCTCAGCTCAATGAAAGTTTAACGTATGATTGAAAAATCAATTCGGGTATTAGATGGAAGGAGAAAGTGTAGTGTTGAGATTTAAGACGATCTCCCTAATTAAAGTGTGTTGGTAGTATTACACTCCGAAAAAAGTCACATAAGAGTTAAGAGTATGATATGTGTGAAATATCCGGAGTGATTTACAGACTAACTTGGTTCTAATTTGGAGGACCAAATTTCTTAAGTGGGGGAGATTATGTAAGACCTGAATTCAGTCAAAACACGAAATTAAAAATGCAAAAGGACTGAAATGGAAATTCTCGAACACGTGCAAGGGCAAAACGGTCAAAAGATCGAAAGCCGGAATAAATTCGATAAGAGAATTTAATTAAAAAATAATGGATTTGAGAATCTTGATCAATAACGAAGAAATAATTAAATTTTGGGTTAAACTGATCAAGATATAAATTTACTGAAATTAATCGAAATTTTCGCTTGGGACAATATCCCGAAAAGACAGAGAAAATTTATCAAAAAAGTGAAAAAAATAGATTGAATAAATTAAATAAATTAATTAGAATTAAATAATAATTTTCTTAGATATTTTTGCCAAATAATATTATTTAATTGAATATAATAATAAAATAATAATAAATTAATTAATAAAAAAAATGAAACTGAAAAAAAAAGAGAAATCGCGTTTTGCGATTTCAGAGGAAAACGGAAATAGATAAGATCAAGGCAGTCGATCTCCATCACCGACGGCCTCCGGTGACCAAGACGGCAGATGAGAGAGGCAACCGAGCCACCGGTGACCCTCCAGGCACCGGGACCACCGTCAACCGCGTCGAACTCCGACGAAATCGAGAAACGGAGAAACCGAGAGGAAGAAACGCGAAATCCGGCGAACGGCGTCGATCTGGCCGACCCCACCCCCAGCCAAACGTCCCCGAGTCCAAGAAGAGTAGATTGGTGGTGGCCACAGCCGCCGAAACAGACGGACGGCGTCGAAAACGGCGAAAAACAAAATGGGTTTCGACGGCCAAGGGAGAAGAGGCCGGACCGACCACTTTCCGGCGGCCTTGGGCGAAACCAACCCCAAATCCATGCATAGGACGACCCAACGGAGCTGCTGGCGGAGGAAGCCGATAGAGAACTGGCCGGCAAGGCGATGAACCGGTCGAACCAAAGTGAATCGGACTGAACCGGACCGGTTTGAACCGGTTTGAAACGGACTGAACCGGTTCAGCCAAGAAAGAAGGGAAAAAAGGAGAAAAAGAGAAAAAGGAAAAAGGGAAAGAATTTTCGGGGATACATCGGACTTCGGGTAAGTCGGTAAGAGGTCAAAAGTGACCGATTTGACTTTCAAAAAATTTATTTAAATTATATTTAATCGAAAAGTAACCCGGGATTAAATATATAATTGTGCAGTTTTACGACAAAGCCCGAACGAGAGCCGATTGAGCTCTGATTTTCGTACCCCGCATCACATTGGGTAAGTATATTTTAATTTCGACAATTAGAGTCCGAGTTTCGATTATTTTACGAAATTTACGGAATAATTCTATAGAAAAAGGAATATTATTCAGAATTTTACAGTAATTATCGTAAATAGTGTATGGGCTATCCAATGAGTTTGGAATGAAGCCCGGTGATTATTGGTAAGTTGAATGAACCCAGCAAACCCGAAGAAGGGATTTAAATAGTATAAATGGGCTGAAAACGGGTTCGAGGCCCATTAAAGTGCAAATGGGCTCAATAAAGTAAAACAGGCCCAGTACGTTAGATTCGATCAGTAAATATGATATACTGATAAAGATAATTGAACTGACCCAAAATATGTGGTTATATGCAGTTCCGTAGACTTGGTTAACACGTAGTTGGATCGAGAGATCGGGTATTATCGAGACGAGATAAGTTTACGCGTGAATCGAGGTAAGGGAATTTTGTAGGTGCATAGAGATACCTATACGTAATTTTGAGGGAAATTTACAGGGTTTAGAATTCCTTAAAGTATCTAGTAACGAAATAATAATTTTTTCGAAAACTGGAGCTTAGGTGAATAAAGAAAAAGATGATTTTGCCCTGAGAGTAAAATTTACAAAAAGGGTAGTAAGGCAGATAAATTACATGATTTCATGTTTTTAATGCTTTATATGAATGTATTGCTTTGATTTAAGCAAATATGCACATAGGTTGGCGGTTGATTTTAAGAATTATACGAAAGGGAACCGGTTTGTACCGGTTACGATTTTAAAGATGTTTTATCAAGATTGAGCCACCTATCGTATTTACATGAATAAAAAGAGTGCTAGAGTCTTTCTCGCACTCAAGTTTACTGATTTATTTCTCATGAAAAGCCGTACTGGAGCATTGCTCGTACGAGAAATTTGTGTGTGCACAAAATCGTGCTGAAGCTTCGCTCGCACGAGATTTTAGATATCATGATATGCATAGCGTGGTGCTGGAGCTTCGCTCGCACTAGACGTGAGTTGACATGCATATAGTTGTGCGGAAGCCTCTTGTAGACTGTGTGTCACAGAGAGTTGAGATGCTCGCACGTATACTTTGAGACATGGGTTGGTTATCGACATAGTATTGGGGTGGATAAGACCTACGGCAGGCACCCCCAGACTATGATATGGGTCCACGGAGTACGATGTACCGTGTATGTTACACGAAGTACGCTGTACCGTGCAGTCATGTTGACTCTATGATGTTACTTGATATTCTGGCGGGTAGGACTTGACCCCACCTCCCGTTGCAGTTGTGATACCCTGCACACCGGGATCCGTGTAGCCTGGGATCACAGGGACAAAGTATGGCCATAGTCCTCGATTTTCATACAGTAACCTACATGCCTCACATGATATCATACAGTCTGAATAGACCAGGACGAACCCGAGGGAGGGGTAATGTCCTGATTTATGTTTTTAAAAGAGATGTGATTTAATGAATTAAGGTATTCCCGAGAGATGGGTTTGACCTTGATGAAGCTGTTTTATGATGAAACAAATGAGTTTTAACGTGATGAGTTTATGATTAAACAAATAAGTTTTAAAGTGATGAGTTTATGATAAAACAAAATAAGTTTTAATGTGACGAGCATGAGATGTCATACATGAGGATTTTTCCATGTTTGTTTTATATATGGATTTCATGATTTCTCTTATATGATATATACATACATGTGGCATCGTTTTAGTCATACCTCATGCTCCAAATGTAAACGATTTTATATCATGACATTATCAGCACGTAGATAGTATATTTAGCTACCTGCTTACATTATTGCCTTACTGAGCTGTTTATGCTCACCCTTTCATTTTCCACCCCACATGGTATATTCAGTAGAAGAGAACGACAATAGTCATATCTGCTGCTTCTTATCAAGACCAAGTATACACATTTGTATAGTTTTTGTATCTGAACATATAGATGCACAATACTGTACATGGATGTAATATTGGGGATGTATTTATTTTAAATAAATTGATATGTAAATGAAATAGGAAAATGGAATGGGAAATAGGTGAGAGGTGACTAACACCGAATCATAGCCCAACTGTTTAGTAGTGTAACTGTTCACGACGAGTAAGGAAATGAAAAAGCGAAAAAAGAAAAATTTACTCTGATTTTTAGGTAATTTGGGTTGTGACGTTCAATACTTCAACCAGAGCTTCCTCTCATCATCCTTTTCAACATATCCTTATTCAGAGTTTAAAAGAAGCCATTGAGGGTAGAGATCTTAGAAAGAAGTTCAACCATTGAAGGTAAGTTAAAGTGAGAAAGTTTGGGATCTTTATGAAATTCATATATATTATGCTTTTGGGATTTTTAAGCTTTTTTTTTGGGTTAATTTTCAGTAAAACAATGTGGAAAGCCTCCTTTTTAGCCATTTTAGGGTTTCTCTCTACAAATTGGGTAAGGTTAAAATTTTCTAAAATTCCAAGATAAATGTATGTTGAGATTTGCATCATGATCTATTGATTTTCATAAATAGATTGTTGAAATAAAATTGTGGGAATGATGATTTAAGGTTTGAAGTTAAGGAAATTGGGAGTTTTTGCGTATGAGTAGTGGTATGGAAGAGTTTGATGATTGTTATTGTTTTAAGGATATATGTACGATGTTTGTAGTATAAACTACGATAAGGGATGATTAAAGAAATCCATAAGAGTATATAAGTTAAGATTTCTAAATTAAAACTTAAGAGAAGCTAAGAGAAATGTTAAGTTAAGCAAGAGTATTGAATGTATGAAAGTTTAAGTAAGTTAAAGAGTAAGAATCTAAGTGTTATGAATTGGCTTTTGCAGCAAAGAGACCTCAATGGAAGAAGTTAGGTGATATATATGCATTGCCTAACCCAAATAGGTGCTAAAGAAACCAAAGCTAGTGTTGCAATTGTTTAGAGGTAAGGGATATGTGTAGAGTCATGGTGTCTATTTGCTTTCAATATATGGATGCAAATTTATGACGTTTTAAGTATGTTTTATGACATAAGAATCTATGAAAAAGCATAATTTGTGCTTTCCATGAGGTAGGGGATTGATCCCTCTTATATATTTTCCCAAAAATATGCATTCGGGTGTTTAAGGACCGATTTTTTGAGAGGTAGGATCGATCTCCTTCTCCTGTTTTATGCCAAAAGGTATTTTTTTCATGCTCATTGACCCATTTTTGGTTTAAAGTCAATAAACACATGATTTGTGAAGCTTGTGTTTTTATGATTTAAGTATGAAGATCCCATAAGATGCATTAATGGAAAGTTGCATGATAAAACTTGTTTTAGGTATTTAAAACAAAACTAAGCATTAAAATGGTTTCTCTAAAAATGTGTTTGGCATGTTTTGATGTTGGTTCACTATGTTATGCTATGAAAAATCATGATTCCATGAGATAACCATTCCACTTACCTATGTATGATGTTTTGAAAATTATGCTTATGTTTCTTATGCTATGGAATCATGCCATGTATGTTTTTATGAATTGTTTTATGAAACTAGTTACCATCTCACTCACCTATGTATAACGTCCATTTATGTCATGTTGACAATCATGCCTCGTGAGTTTAAGGGATGTATGACATCTACCTTCTAGGTGGCATTTATGCCTTGATGTTTATGTATGTATGGCTATTAGACCTGGACAAGTCAACAACATTCCCAATACTCATCGGTCCAGTAGGACTGAGGAAACCCTAACTATGGCTATAGATTAACCTTTCCCTTTTAAGGGGCTCTCATTTTGGGATGAAATTATGGGCACAACACACTTGGATCATATGCTTCGTCTCTAACTTATGTATAAAGGTTTATTGAGCATATGATTTTAAGTATGATTTGTAAGCATATGATTTTAAGCTATGATTTGTAAGCATATAATTTGTAAGTTATGATTTGCAAGTATGTATCAAGCATGATTTAATTGCATGCTTATGTTTTAATAAAAATACTTACACTATGTTTATGAATTATGATTTATGAAAATAAGTACACTTTGACACTAAATATGTTTGAAACAAGGTGCCTCATTATGTTTTAAACGAATTATGCACATATGTTTTTCCTTTCCCTCTGCATTTACTTTTATTGGGCGTAAAGCTCACCCCCTTCCTCTCCTCCATAGGTAATCCTATTGACAACACCGAAGGTGTCCCTTTTACGTAGGCTTAAAAATTTGCTTTTGCTTTCCATTGTTTGCTTAACTTATCTGAAAGGTATATGTGAAGGCATATCCTTAGTTTATATTTTAAACTATTATTGCACAACCTATGTGCATTTACTTTGGGATGTAACCTTAGGCGACAATAAGTATCATTTGGAATCTACAACCTAGATATGAAGTGTGATGAATAAATTTATTTAGGTATAATCATGTTTTGACATAGCGCAACTACTGGATAACATAATCTATATATTGAAATGGATGGATAGCATATATGTATGTTGGAGTCAACAAGGGAATCACATCACACACATTTGAATGGGATCAGGACTAAAGGAAATAATAACCGAATTGATCGAATTAGATTAGTGAAAATAAGTAGGCATTGCATTGATTATAGATAAATATAAGTAAAGAAAAGAAAAATTTAGTCTAATTTTTGTTGATTTCAGGTTGTTACTTTTACACATGCTCTCTCTATCCTTCTCTTGCTCTTCCCTTTCTCTCTATAATGAAGAACTCAGGCTATTAAAGAAAAACATATTACCCAAAAACTGGTGACTAGTCGCGACATCTCACCATCGGCTGCCACTAAAAAATTAAAAATAAATAAATAAATCCTAAAAATATCTCTAAACCTCCTATTCCACTTTCCTAAACTAGATTTCACCAAAATGCTTTAAAATCTTTAGATCTAGATTTGTTGGTTTCAATTTTGTGGTTAGTTTTTTTTTAGTTGTGTTTATGGTCCTTATGGCTAGGGAAGATGGCAGCTGGTTTTAAGATTGTTTGCTTTGTTATTTTTTTCTTTCTTTCTTTTTTTAGTTTCTTTTTCTTGATTTAAATGGTTTGTTTTCTTGGGTTGGCTTTTCTTTGGGGTGGTGATGGTGCTGAATAATGGGTGTTGCTAGGGGTGATTAATGAAGGATTTTAGGGTGCTTGCTTTTTTTAGTTAGAAGATTAAAACAGGTTGTGTAAGTGTAGGTTGTTGGTGGGTGATTTCAGGCTAGGTAGTGTGAGACTCGAATTTTCATGCTATTTTAAAGATAAATCGAGAAGCTTAAGACTTAAAACTAACCAGTGGGCTGCCCCAACCCAGTGAACTGGATACCCATCAGGAAAATCTCAATTTTGACCCATCTACAGATCGGATTTAGACCCAAAATTTTGGACCATGAAACTATACTTATATACCATTCAGAGGGCTCTGAAAACACCCCAAAAGAACATCCCATGCGCCCTTACCTCCCTCTCGAAAGTTCCGTAGGTGTTGCTGTACCTTTCCCCTTCTTGAATTTTTTCGACCCCTTTCCAAGCCAAATTGGACTCCGAAAAAGAATGATGAAATCTTCCCCTTTCAGTCCTCTATAATATATATAAAAATCCAGCCATAAAGGAGTTCATTTACTAGGTGAAAACTTAGAGAGAAGAACAGGGGCAGAATCTGCCCTGTTCCGAGGTGAGAGAAAGTTTGATTTTTGAAAGTTTTTAGTTGTTTTTTTCTGGTAGTTTTTGATGATTCTAAGCTATATACATGTTGAATTACAGCTGAAAATTTGTTTGGAAGATCAAAAACTTGGTCAACTTTGGTCAAAGGTGAGAGAAACTTGATGGATGATGAAGATGATGAGATATGTTTTATGTTTGATGATTTTTAAGGATTTTTAGTTAAGTAGAATTTAAAGAAATAATTTATATGAAAGTGTGTAGTTATGATCAGCATGCTTAAGTTGTGGAAATGATGAATTTAGGATGAATTCAAGGTTGTTAACAGTTAAATTTATACCGAAAAAGTTCGGTTTATAGCTTAGTAAAAAATCGAAAGGTGTGAGAATTGGTAAGAATTGGATTGATAAAGTGTGGATTATTAATGTGAATGCGTATGTAGGTTATTAAGATAGTGAATGTGAAGTTAGAATAATTAAATTGGATAAAATAGCTTAAACCGGTACTTAAATCAGTAAAACCGAGAAAATAGGAAAAGTTGACAAAAAGGTCAAAATTGATCAACTCTTAAGAAGATAAATACATATTTGGATATGTTGAGATGACATCAAACAATATTTGCTAATTTGGTATCATTTTGGGCAGTTCGAGAATTTGACACGTAAAGCGAGGTAAACCCGAACCTCGATAAAGTAAAGCTGTTTTAGCTCCGGTGAGGTAAGGGATGCAATTTAAAATAGTACTAACCTCCTTATCTATTTATTGTTCATAATGACTTGAAAATCGTTGAAAGAAATCTGTTTGAAAATCATACTTTCTCGGTTTAAGTCCGAAAGGAATAATAAACCGTTTTTAGATTCTGAAATCATGGTTTTCACTTATTTTGTATAAATAAAATAGATATACATATTTTGTATGAATTATGACATGATTTGATGATTATAGTTTCCATATGAAAGTAAGTAAGTAAGTAAGTATAAAAGTAAGGATTTTGAGACGACAAACTACTATTATTATATGCTGAGTGCATTATCATGCCTGCTACTTGTGGTGTCCTGGCTCAGCCACACGTAGTATTAGTTTAGATTCACCAGTGTAGTGCCTATTTTGCTTTAGTGGTGTTGTTTTTCACTACACGTGGTGTCTATTTTCAAAGTATCTGGAAACTGCACAATGTGTGCCACTGGTGCCCGTGCCCTAGCTGTGTGCTAGTGTGATTGAGATACTATATTAGAATCGTTGTATGACCCTGATCCAGTCTACAGTCCTTACCATGGCCATAGGTATTATTACCTCTACGGAGGATGTGATATGTTGCATGATAACTATGTTGAAATAGCCTAGTCTCCATGTTTTGATGTATAATGTTTTAACGAAGAAAGTATGTATGATGTTTTAGTATATGAAAGTACGTACAACGTTTTGATGAAGTATGATGTATTTTAAAGTAAGCATGTAAAATGGTTTCCTAAGTATGTATGTACGGAAGTATGTTTATTTTGATTTTCTAATTGTTTTTAAATGGTTAGAATTGTTTTAAATGCATACCTTACTGAGCTTTTTCCAGAAGTTCACCCCTTCTCATCTCCCATTTCAGAGTACCTGCAGTGAGATTATTCAACTATTTACAAGTATGTGAGTAGCTAGTGGATTCAGTGCCTGCCAGACTACTTTCAGTACTCGCTCAGGTATATCATCGGATATTTATTCCCAGACATGTATGTTGTACAGATACTGGATTGTATATAAATACTTTTGGGATGTAATCAGTTGTTTTATGGATTATTATGTAAACGTTTTGGGAAGTGAATGAAATGCTGGTGATACTGAGTAAGATATGGAAGTTGTTGTAATAAAAATGTATAGTTGAAAGTAATAAGTTTAAGAAATAAAATCAACTGCCTTGCGAATATAAACTGTGTTTACTTGCAGGGGGATAAGATAAATTATAAAAGGTTAAGCTGCCGAATTTTTTGGCAAAATTAAATGGTTAAAAGAATAAGTAAAGAAAGAAATGAAGTAACCTACATTGTACAGGAATGCAACCTAAGTAGAAAAATAAGATTTAAAGGAAAAAGTTAGCCCCTATTTCTGCGCTTTTGGGGCGTTACAGTTAACGTGGTTTCAGAGTAAGGGTTGTCTAGTATTGTCAGTGCCGGTATTTAATGTGTGATTACATCCTAAGTATCTGTACTTGTCTGGTTATAAATTGTATATACCAGTTATAGCTATAGCTAAAAAATTATTGGTATCAGTGCAAATAATACATAATCAGTTACCATTAATGGTAGAAGAGGTCGCCCAAAGAGGCAAGACCGACCACCTTCACCCTCTCCCCCTCAGCTAGAGAGTCCCGATTCCCGGATAAGGAGATTGGAGCAGAGTGTTCAAGGCATGAGAGAGGGGCTCAATGACTTCACAGCTATGCTTGCCTAGCAGTTTGGGGCACATGCTTCATATACCGGTGCTACTATTGTCACGACCTCAATCCGTGACTTACAAAAAACCACTACAAATTTTTCGCTTTTGACTTACCTTTCTCTTCACTAACAGTTGGGCTGTGATTCGATATTAGTCACCCACTCACATTCATTCATAATACATATAGAATTTAGTATTCTTTTCGATAACATAAACTGTTATACAGTATTTGTACATATACATCCCGACCGTACAATTGGTTACATAACTGTGCTTATATATTGTTCAGTACAAAATGTTCGAATGTGTATACCTCTCGTAAGATGGATAGACAGCAGATACAATGAATGTTGTACCTCAACCGGACTCAATCTACTACGAATGATCTGTAGAGAGTGGAAAATAAAGGGGATGAGCAAACAACGCGCTCAGTAAGGAAATCAGGCAAGCAAGTAGACAACCGCACTATCTACTGAAAATAAGGCTTTGCCTTTCCTTCTCTCATCTCAAAGCATATATCAAAATGATATAATAATAGTACATAATAAATTCCATGTACTTAAATTCATGCTGAGTTATCAAATGTAGGCATTTATGTAAAACAATGCATATTTATAATTTTAAGAATGCCTTTATAGAAATTATTGCCATTTACACATAAATCACAGTAAATATGGTAGTTCACAACACAACACAAATCGATTTTCGACCTATCTCTCTCTCAGGTCTAACCGTATCATGAAAACAAGTGATATATCATGCGAGACTCAGTGGCTACATGCAGTACTCTCCTGGACTATGGCCATATCCTATAATGTGAAATCTCAGGCAACACAGATCTCGGTGTGTGGGTATCACTGCTATAACGGGATGGGGGTCAGTCCATCACAACCGCCAGCTATAAACTCCTCAACTCCACAACTCCACCACATGGTACGGTGTACTCCATGCCACTCACACGGTACAACGTACACCCATGGACCCTCTCCTCATGGTCGGATGCCTGCCATAGGTCTTAGTCCTCACACCATGGAAATACATCATAGTTGGGGTGCTTGCCATAAGTCTTAGCCCTCATACTATGGAATAATTGCCACGTCTCTAAATCCACGTGCGAACATCTCAATAGTGTGACACTCAGTCTACACAGAGGAAATCATCACGGTTTTTCTAACATGTCTTATATATCACATAAAACTAC
Organism: Firmiana major; assembly: GCA_033439115.1. NCBI lineage: Eukaryota > Viridiplantae > Streptophyta > Magnoliopsida > Malvales > Malvaceae > Firmiana > Firmiana major. The sequence goes on from CM065909.1 coordinate 8,116,601, forward strand.
AGTGTGCGTCTTGAGTGTGACTCACAATCAACACTCCGCCTCTTAAACATTGTGTATGCATCTCAAAATATCAAACACTAGTGCGAGTAACCTCTAACACTAGGTTAATGCATAATTCTCTTTTTAAATCAAGTACGAGTTATCACTAGAGTACTATATCATGTATAAATCATGAAAACTGAGTACGAACAACGCTCCCAGTACTCTATCATGTAAACCTGAGTATGAACAAAGCTCCCAATACTCTATATGCATCAATCACAAACTGAGTATGAGCAATGCTTCCAGTACTCTAATATGCATAAAATAGCATTAAAATATAGTACGAGTATATCCTCCAGTACTATGTGACGCATATCTCAAAATATAGTGCGAGTATTCTCTAGCATTTATGGTTTTCACACAAAACCAGATAGATGGCTCACTTAAATCACAACTTTCTCAATTTCAAATCAAATTAGCACTTAAATGTGCTGTTTTCGCATATACATGAAAGCATTAGCCATTCTATCATGCAACTCATGAATGAAGGGTTACAACATGCTTCTCAAGCTTTTTAACCTATTTTTGGATAAAACACACTTTATTTCATTAATCCTTAGCACATACAACATGCTTATTTCAGGGAATTCATATAGAGTATAATATCAAAACTCTATTTAAAATACGTGTAGCCATCTCTAGCTACTTAAGAAATTCCCTTACCTCGGATCACGTCAAGTGACCTCTCTTTCTCGGTTCTGCTCACTCTTACAGTCCGATCAGCTTCCAATGTGATTTTCGAAGCTGTTATAATTATTGGCATTAGTATATCACTATATACTCATTTCAATTGCTAAATCTCAATTTAATACATAGTTTTCATCTCTTTCTCCAAATATGGCATAAATCCACATTCTCACATAGCTACTTTTTTCTCTTTATTTCTAATTTATGCATTTCATAAGATTACCTCATAATCTTCCATACATGCATATTTCATCATTAAATCAATGTTAATACCTTTTCCTCATCATTTTCTCATTTTCTCACTAATATCTAGGTTATGGTGATTTTTCATTCTCTTTTCATTTCCAACAAGTCATATATACACCAATAATCTCATGAATGCATCTAGTTTAACATATATCAATTTGGTGCATCAAATCTTACCTAGCTGAGATTTCCTTCCTTTTTTCACCAAAATGGTAAAATCCTTCTTGCTCCTTGAACTCTTGATTTCAATCCTTTGTTTCCAAGTATGTTGCTCTCTTCTTTCTAAGAACAACTTTGCTCACTTATATCTCACTCAAAATTGCTCACAAACTAAAGTTTTCTAGTGTTTCTTGGCTAGGTTTAGGTTTGTTTCTTAAATGGAATAGTAACTCTCGAGAAAATGAAGTGCAGAAGCCCAGTATTTATAGAACTATCTTGATGAGATCGATCTGCTAGCCTAGGAGATCGATCTGCTTTGTATTTTTCTCTTGAAACTGACCTTCCTGACCACATGAGATCGATCTGTTCCTAGCATGAGATCGATCTATTGTAACATAGAACCTTAAAGAGATCGATCTGCTCTTTCATGAGATTGACTTGTTGCAAGTCAGTAGCTTAAGAAAATCGATTTGACCCTTCAAAGATCGATTTCTTTAACACAGAATGTTTAGCAGATCAATCTGACCCCATTGGAGATCGATCTGACCTGTTTCATCGCTCAAATAAGAGCATTTTTTGCTCTTCCAGATCGATCTCTCATCCCATGAGATCGATCTCTCATTCATATTTTCCAGATTTTACTACAATTTTCTGCAGTAACTCACACTAAATTTCATAGATTTTGCTGCCATAGTCATTTTCTCATCCAACCTCCTTCAAGACTTGAAAATGACACCTCCTTCAAGACTTGAAAATGACATCCATTCATACCTTATACACATTAAAACTTGTGTGTATTCATTGTATAACCAAAGGTATACAATATAACCCAATTAAAGGTATTAAACTTAATTCATTTAACTTAACCTCTCAAAACTCAATATAGATACTTTCCACTCATGGAAATATCCCTCTTACACTTGCTATCCTCTTTAACACTTGCATGTATTCATTCCATACACATTTACAAACTTCAAATATCCATTTCTCATAATTTATATCATTTATGACTTGTCTATACATCATAAAGCCATAAAGTTACATGTTATAAATTTTTGGGTCTTACAACTACGCCCGCACCTCCTCCTCCATAGGCCCCTCCGGCACCTCCGGTAGTTTAGCCTCAGGTACAGATTGGGGAAAATGACAGAGATAAGGTTGGAATGAAAGACTTTCTGAAGATGCACCCTCTAGAGTTTAAGGGTGTGAAGGAATCAGTACAGGCTAAGGAATGGCTGGCAGACTTGGAAAGGATATTTTAGTGTTTAGAGTGTACAGATATAGATAGAGTTAGAATGGCGACCTATATGTTGACTGGACAAGCTGGTATTTGGTGGAGAACCACCAAAACACATTTGAGGTCCCGACACCTAGAGATTACCTGGGAGACTTTTCTAGCTGCTTTCAGGAGTTAGTATGTATCGCTTGCTGCCCAGCAGAGAATGCATATAGAGTTTTTAGAGTTATCACAAGGTAACATGACTATTGATGAATATGAGAATAGATTCTCTACTCTTATGCGATACGACCCGATGACTGTGAGATCTGAGAATTTTATATATCTAAATTATGTAATGAGAACATGAAGTGTAATTGATTGAGCTAAATGTGATGTACTCATTTATTGAGGTGGTATGGAATGAAATTTCTAAGTGATGAATGAGTAATGAATAAGAAATAATCAATGGAGTAAACTATAGCAATTATATATGGAGATTTTATGTTAAGTGTTTAACCAAAGTATGAAACTATGAGGCTAGATCGATCTAGGGGAAGAGAGGATCGATCTGATAGGCCAAAGTGACAAGGATGGAGGAATTAAAACGAGCAGATTGATCTTCGATGGAAGAGGATCGATCTCCTTAGGATTTTGTAAAGAAGAGATCGATCTCCTTAGGATTTTGTAAAGAAGAGATCGATCTCATGAGGAAGAAATCGATCTCATGAAGCATTCTGTAAGGAGAAGATTGATCTCCTCAAGGAGCAGATCGATCTCATGAAGCATTCTGTAAACTGAAGATTGATCTCATAATAAGAGCAGATCGATCTCACCCTACGACAGATCGATCTCCTAGGCATAAAATTACCCCAAAACGTTTCCAAATTCAAACGCAGATCGATCCCATCAAGGATCAGATCGATCTCCTACCCTCCGCCTATATAAAGACCCCTATGTTTTCCTGCATTTCATCTTTTCTCTCTCTTCCAAACCTTTATTTCAACTTAACCCTAGCTTTCTCTCTCTTCCAAAGCCCCCATTTTCATCCAAATCGAAGGTTGTGATAAGAAGGAAATTTGTTTCTCATCCAAAGGAGAACAACATACTTGGAAATCGAAGGACAGATTGGATTAAGGTGTGAATAGAGCACTCCACAAGTTTGGGTAAGTTCTAAACTTTGATATTGGATTTTAAAGTGACTTGTGGTGATTACGGTTGTTGGCATTGTGATGAAATAGCTAGGAAATGATTTGAGATTGATGAAATTATGATTTTTGTTGGTGTAAAGATAAAGTTAGGCAATTTGTGGTAATTTGGAATTTTTGACTATAAATATGGAATTGAGGCAATGGGGTGAATTTAGCATGGAATATGGTATGAGAAATGTAGAATTTTGAGATGTAGTGGATGGGAATGTAAATTGTGATAGAATTATGAGAATTGGGCTATTGGAGAGGTTAATGAGAAATATGATCAAATAAGTGCTCGACGAGGTGATTGAGATAAATTACTGATGTTTTAACATCGTTTGGGCAGTTCAGGAGTTCCAGAGTGGAATGTGAGGCTAGTCCATGACACGGGGGAACGATTGCACTATACGAGGTGTAAAGAGGTAAGGGAAAATTTAAAACTCTTTGTGTATGTGGTTTTGTGGTGATAATTGTAGTATGAAACGCTTTGAGAAAACAAGCATGTTTTATGAGTTGTGAAGAGTATTGCACATGATTTTATAGCCGGTTGGGGCCCAACTTTTATTGAGTTGAAAACAAATGTGAAATTGTTTTACCACTGTTTTGAGTTTAAAATGTGAAAAGAGATTTGGGCTCTACATTAAGGCATACTGAGATTGAGAAATGTGTGCGTGGTTTTGCCGATTGAAACTCGATTTAACATGTTTTGTGTTGAGTACACAAATGTTTTAAATAAGATTTATGAGAGAAAACCATTGTGAGTTCTACGTGAAGGTAAAACATTTTATATGATAATGACTAATGATTGAGACTTAGGTGTGTCATGTTGAATACACATTGAGCCTTGCTTTGGTAGCATGTAAGTTCGGGCCTTCCTCTAGTAGCATGTAAGTCCGATATTCCTCCGTTTTGGTAACGAGAGATGCCTCTGTTTTGGTAACGTGAGATGACCCCTGTTTTGGTAACGCTGGGTGGCCTTGTTTTGGTAGCATATAAGTCCAGGCCTTGCTTTGGTAGCATGTAAGATCGATAGTATACATGAGGAGAGGCATTGCTTTGGTAGCATGTAAGGCCGAGCCTTGTTTTGGTAACGCATAAGTCAAATATACCATGTACACGACCATATTGTCGACATTCTCTATTTTGAGGATGCCTGGGATGCGCACTGGGAGGAGATTTATTATGATGTGCCATGACGAATATTTTTTATGATTTTTATTTACCTAGTCTCGTTTTACACATGAGTTTGTATTTTGTGGTTGTGCCACGTGCATTCTATTGAGGTGATTTTTATCACGTTTTAATGAGAAAAGCCATTATCGCATTCTGATTTCCACATGCTTGTAACTGTTATTTGTACTGAGTTATGTACTTCCATGTTTTTACATGATTTTAGAGAAATGAGATGAGAATGATATTGTAATGAGTTCATGCTACGTTTTTAATTGAGTTTCAACTATGAGATAAAATGATTGTGTTGTGTAAATCATTATTTCATTAATGAGTCCTTTACCCCCTTACTGAGCGATTTAGAAGCTCATCCTATTTTATCTCCCCCAGATTTCTTCAAGTGAGGAGAATTTTTTGCGTCGTACGAAGTAGTGGTTAGTTGAGGACTTGAGCTCCATGCCATACATTGTACTTAGAGGTATAATTTATCATTTCATGTACCCAGACTAATATTGTAATTACAGACACTTGATGAACAGTGAAGTATGGGATGTATTAGGATTAATTAACCTTGAATTGAGTAATCAGACACTTGATGAACAGTGAAGTATGGGATGTATTAGGATTAATTAACCTTGAATTGAGTAATCAGACACTTGATGAACAGTGAAGTATGAGATGTATTAGGATTAATTAACCTTGAATTGAGTAATGTATATAATATTAAATAATTATGACACTGAACAGGAATGCACCCTTAATTGTGAATGGATGAATAAAATGTTTTAAATTTACCCTATTTTTTGCGCTCATGGGGCGTCACAGAGTTTTCTTGGTATCAGAGCCTAGGGTGTTTAGTACTATCAGTGTTGGTCAAGTGAAATAGAATACATCCTAAGTGTCTGTATAAGTCTGGTCATGAACTGAAATTGAGGATTGAAATTTCAATAAAGTTTGATTTGTACGTGTAGGAAATGTATTGTGATAGGAAATGAGTGGACGATGAGGTCGTTCGAGGAGGCAGGTAGAGTCTCCTTCGCCACCTGCCCCATAACCTGAGAGTCCTAACTCTCGATTTAACCAGACTGAGAATGATGTGCGGCAAGGTTTTGAGTAAATGAAAGTGCTATTCGCGTAACATTTTGGAGTTAATGCCTCGGGTACTACTCCTACACCACCACCAGGACCTCTCGTGCCCCCAGTACAGATGGACCCGGTGCCTCCCGTCACTCAGCCTGATGATAGAAGTATGGTCCAACATAAGGACTTTTTAAAAATGAACCCGCCCTTATTTAGAGGGCAAAAGGATCATGCAGAGGCTGAAGAGTGGCTGACTAAGTTGAGAGTCATATTTGACTATTTGAGATGCACGTATGCTGAGAGGGCCAGTATGAGCGCTTATAAGTTGAAAGGGAGAGTGTGAAATTGGTGGGGTATTACCCAGGGTATTCCAATGTCCAGCCAGGATGTTATTAGCTAGGAAGAGTTTCAAGCGACTTTTAGAGCCCAATATGTACCACGAGCTGCTCAGAGAAGGAAGCAGGTAGAGTTTTTGAATCTGGTACAGGGTGATATGTCTATGGATGACTATGAGAGCCGGTTTACCACTCTATTGAGATATGATCCGAAAACCTTCAAGAATGAAGAGCTCTGCATAAAGAGATTTATGTATGGATTGAAGCCCATCATCAGAGATCGATTGATAGGGCTGTGTATTACTGAGTTTGGAGATGCTCTGAGACGAGCACAAGAGATTGAAAGGGGAATTGAAATTGTGTAATCCCAGAATGAGTTCGGAGCAGTGACTAGGGATAAGGGCAAGAGGCCAACGATGTCCTAGGCAGATGATCGGAGAGGTTCCTTCAGGAGAGGAAGGATTGAGGTACAGAAGGGTAGGATGGAGAGACCCAGAGCTTATCCTATCATCAGGGAGACCCCTCGATATGTCAGGCCTGAGATAAGGGTTTACAGAGACTGTGGCCGACCACATAAGGGAAGTTGTATTGGGTCGATCCGTGGATGTTTTAGATGTGGAGACATGGGTCATAGAGTAAAAGACTGTCCTCAACCTCAGATACTATATGCTTCGAAACCTACTAGACAGCAACCTCTAGAGTGAATCCCTCGAGATGGGCCACTGCTGCGGAGAAAGGAAAGAAACCCGTTACAGTGGGACGTGTGTTTGCTTTGGACAAGGAAACAACAAACACTTCAGCAGAAACTATAAGAGGTACACTCTCTGTCTGTAATCATAAGGCTCATGTGTTAATTGATCCAGGGTCCGCGCATTCATTTATTTCTGAGCATTTTGCATGTAGATTAAATTTGAAGTTTGAACCTCTAGAGTATATACTACATGTAAATACCCCTATGCTTGAGTCCCAGAGAACTGATTTAATTTGTAGAGGATGTGAAATAAAAGTGGGAGATAGAGTAATGTTAGCAGATCTAATAATGTTAAATATACATGGTTTTGATGTGATATTGGGAATGGATTGGCTGGCAACCAATCGAGTGAGTTTAGACTGCTACACTAAGATTGTAACTTTCTCCCTACCTGAACCTTATAGTGTACGTTTGAAATATTGAGTAAATAAATGTATGGAGTTTTGTAAGCAGTTGGAAATTATGATGTGGTTTTTGAGAGTATTAAATATGATTGTTCATGTGAAGGTTATGAAACACTCATCTCAGATGATAAGAAGGAACATTCGAGGATTGAGGATATACCTGTGGTGTGTGAATTTTTGGATGTCTTCCCAGATGAGTTATCGGGTTTACCACCAGAGAGAGAGAGCTGGAGTTTACCATTGATTTGGTACCGGATACTCAGCTTATCTCTAGACCTGCCTACAGGATGGCATTAGTGGAACTTGAGGAATTGAAGAAACAATTACAAGAGCTATTGGATCAAGGGTTTATTAGACCAGTGTTTCACCGTGGGGAGCACCAGTTTTATTTGTTAAGAAGAAGGATGGTAGTCTCAGATTATGCGTAGACTACCGATTATTGAATAAAGCCACGGTGAAGGATAAATACCCATTGCCCAGAATTGATGACCTACTTGATCAACTGAGAGGGGCTTCAGTCTTCTTTAAGATTGATTTGAGATTGGGCTATCACCAATTGAGGATTAAGGAAGAAGATATTCTAAAGACGGCCTTTAGGACAAGGTATGGCCATTATGAATTCCTAGTGATGTCCTTTGGATTGACAAATGCCCCTGCAACCTTTATGAGGTTAATGAATGAAGTGTTCAGAGACTATCTAGATAAATTCGTGATAGTCTTTATTGATGATATCTTGGTATACTCTCGGTCTTACGAGGAGCATGGACAACACTTGTGGTTAGTACTTCAGTTACTCCGAGATAAACAATTATATGAAAGGCTTAATAAGTGTGAGTTTTGGCTGGATCGGGTAGCTTTCCTTGGTCACATAGTTTCAGAGGAAGAGTATCAGTTGATCCAACTAAAGTGGAGGTTGTGCTTAATTGGAAAAGACCGAGGATAGTTACAGAGGTACGAATCTTTCTCGATTTGGCAGGGTATTACAGAAGATTTGTTGAGGTATTTTCCAAGATTGTCGCTCATTTGACCAAGCTCACGCGCAAGGAGACTCCGTTCATATAGACTGATCAATGTAAGCTTAATTTTCAGGAATTAAAGAAGACATTAACAGCGGCACTTGTGTTGACTATCCCTGAGGGATCAGGAGGATTTTTAGTATATAGTGATGCTTCTCATCAAGGATTGGGGTGTGTGCTCATGCAGCATGGAAGAGTAGTCGCCTATGGGTCGCGACAATTGAAAGATCATGAGCAGAATTACCCCACGCATGATTTGGAGTTAGCTGCTGTGGTGTTTGCCTTGAAGATCTGGCGGCACTACTTATATGGGGAAAAATTTTAGATCATCATTGATCACAAGAGTTTGAGGTATTTATTTGATTAGAAAGAGTTGAACATGCGACAAAGGAGATGGATGAAACTCCTTAAGGATTATGACTGTGAGATTCTGTACAATCTGGGAAAGGCGAACGTAGTTGCTGATGCCTTGAGTAGGAAAAGTATGATATCTGCTGTGATGGTCAGGGAATGGGATTTATTAGAGCAGTTCATCGAACTCCGGATCAGAGTCAAAGAGATAGAGACAAGATTTCTGGCTAGCCTACGAATAGAGCCCAAGATCATGGATCGGATTAGAACTGGGCAGCGTGATGATAAGAGGTTGATTGATATGGTTAGTCAAGCTGAGTAAACGTCGCAGTCAGATCTCATATTCAGTGCGGATGGATTGTTGAGATTCAGAGGATGAATTTGTGTACCAGACAATGATATCTTGAAGAGACAGATATTGAGAGAATCCCACTGCTCGCGATACACCATGCATCCAAGGAGTACTAAGATGTACCGAGATTTGAGAAAATGTGTATTGGTGGAGTGGCATGAAGCGAGACGTGGAAGATTATGTGGCCAGATGTTTAGTGTGTCAGCAAGTGAAAGCTGAGTATCGCAAGCCTGGAGGACTATTGCAGCCTTTACCCGTGCCTACATGGAAATGGGAGCATGTCACCATGAACTTTATTATGGGATTTTTTGAGGACCCGAAGGGGTCGTGATGCGATATGGGTCATAGTGGATAGACTGACGAAAAATGCTCACTTCCTTGCCATCAAGAGCACAGATACTGTGGATGCCTTAGCTGAGTTGTATGTCAGCGAGATAGCTAGATTACATGGGGCTCCAGTGAGTATTACTTCTGACAGAGATTCTCGATTTACTTCCAGATTTTGGACCCAGTTTCAAGAGTCCATGGGATCTCGATTGAGTTTTGGTACCGCCTAACATCCTTAGACAGATGGTCAGTCAGAGAGGACTATTCAGACATTGGAGGATATGTTGAGGGTGTGTATGATGGATTTTAAAGGATCATGGGATGATCACCTGCTCCTAGTAGAGTTTGTGTACAATAATAGCTATCATGCGAGTATTGGAATGGCACATTTTGAGGCTCTATATGGTAGGAGGTGTAGATCCCCTGTAGCTTGGGAAGAAGTGGGTGACAGAAAGATAAATGCTCCCGAACTTGTTGAACAGGCTGTACAGAGTGTGAAACTCATATGTGAGAGATTACGGGTTACGCATAGTAGACAGAAGAACTACATGGCTGTGCATAGACGGCCACTCGAGTTTAATGTTGGTGATACAATATTTCTGAAGATATCACCAAGTAAGGGTATCATAAGGTTTGGAAAGAAAGGGAAATTGAGTCCTCGATATATAGGACCCTTCGAGATTCTTGAGAGAGTGGGAGAGGTAGCCTACAGGTTGGCATTACCCCCACAGATGTCTGAAATACACAACGTCTTTCATGTATCTATGTTGAGGAAGTACCACCCAGACCCGTCTCATGTCATAGAGTATGAAGAGATGGACATACAAGAGGACATGAGCTACATTGAGGAATCAGATTCTCGGTATAAAAGAGAAGGTACTTTGTACCAAAAGCATCCCATTAGTGAAAGTTTTATGGAAACATCACTCAATGGAAGAGGCAACCTGGGAATTAGAGAGTCTCATGAAGGAAAAGTATCCACATCTGTTTAATGAGTCGAGTTGAATTTGGAGGACCAAATTCTTTTAAGGTGAGGAGGATGTGAGATCTAAGAATTTTATATATCTAAATTATGTAATGAGAACATGAAATGTAATTGATTGAGGTAAATGTGATGTACTCATATATTAAGGTAGTATGGAATGAAATTTCTAAGTGATGAATGAGTAATGAATAAGAAATAATCAATGGAGTAAACTATGGCAATTATATGTGGAGATTTTATGTTAAGTGTTTAACCAAAGTGTGAAACTATGAGGCCAGAACGATCTAGGGGAAGAGAGGATCGATCTGGTAGGCCAAAGTGATAAGGAAGGAGGAATTTAAGCGAGCAGAACGATCTTCGATGGAAAAAGATCGATCTCCTTAGGATTCTGTAATGAAGAGATTGATCTCATGAGGAAGAAATCGATCTCATGAAGCATTCTGTAAGGAGAAGATCGATCTCCTCAAGGAGCAGATCGATCTCATGAAGCATTTTATAAACTGAAGATCGATCTCATAATAGGAGCAGATCGATCTCATGAAGCAATTAAGAGATCGATCTCACCCCACCACAGATCGATCTCTTAGGCATAAAATTGCCCCAAAATGTTCCCAAATTCAAACGCAGATCGATCTCATCAAGGACCAGATCGATATCCTACCCTCCGCCTATATAAAGACCCTTGTGTTTTCCTGCATTTCATCTTTTCTCTCTTCCAAACCTCCATTTCAACCGAACCCTAGCTTTCTCTCTCTTCCAAAGCCCCCATTTTCGTCCAAATCGAAGGTTGTGACAAGAAGGAAAGTTGTTTCTCATCCAAAGGAGAACAACATACTTGGAAATCGAAGGATGAATTGGATCGAGGTGTGAATAAAGCACTCCACAAGTTTGGGTAAGTTCTAAACTTTGATCTTGGATTTTAAAGTGACTTGTGGTGATTATGGTTTCTGTCATTGTGATGAAATAGCTAGGAAATGATTTGAGATTGATGAAATTATGATTTTTGTTGGGGTAAAGATAACGTTAGGCAATTTGTGGTAATTTGGGGTTTTTTACTATAAATGTGGAATTGAGGCAATGAGGTGAATTTAGCATGGAATATGGTATGAGAAATGTAGAATTTTGAGATGTAGTGGATGAGAATGTAAATTGTGATAGAATTATGAGAATTGGGCTATTGGAGAGGTTAATGAGAAATATGAGCAAATAAGTGCTTGATGAGGTGATTGAGATAAATTACTGATGTTTTAACATCGTTTGGACAGCTCGGGAGTTTCAGAGTGGAATGTGAGGCTAGTCCGTGATACGGAGGAACGATTGCACTATACGAGGTGCAAAGAGGAAAGGGAAAATTTAAAACTCTTTGTGTATGTGGTTTTGTGGTGATAATTGTAGCATGAAACGTTTTGAGAAAACAAGCATGTTTTATAAGTTGTGATTAGTATTGCATATGATTTTATAGCCCGTTGGGGCCTAACGTTTATTGAGTTGAAAACAAATGTGAAATTGTTTTACCACTGTTTTGAGTTGAAAACGTGAAAAGAGATTTGGGCTCTACGTTAAGGCGTACTGAGATTGAGAAATGTGTGTGTGGTTTTTTCGGTTGGAACTCGGCTTAACATGTTTTGTGTTGAGTACACAAATGTTTGAAATGAGATTTATGAGAGAAAACCATTTTGAGTTCTACGTGAAGGCAAAATGTTTTATATGATAATGACTAATGATTGAGACTTAGGCGTGTCATGTTGAATACACATCGAGCCTTGATTTGGTAGCATGTAAGTTCGGGCCTTGCTCTGGTAGCATGTAAGTCTGATATTTCTCCGTTTTGGTAATGAGAGATGCCTCCGTTTTGGTAACGAGAGATACCTCCGTTTTGGTAACGTGAGATGACCCCCGTTCTGGTAACAGTGGGTGGCCTTGCTTTCGTAGCATATAAGTCCAGGCCTTGCTTTGGTAGCATGTAAGACTGATAGTGTACATGAGGAGAGGCATTGCTTTGGTAGCATGTAAGGCTGGGCCTTGTTTTGGTAACACATAAGTCCAATATACCACGTACACGACCATATTGTTAACGTTCCCTCTTTTGAGGATGCCTGGGATGCGCACCAAGAGGAGATTTATTATGATGTGCCATAACGAATATTTTATATGATTTTTATTTGCCTAGTCTCGTTTTACACATGAGTTTGTGTTTTGTGGCTGTGCCACGTGCATTCTATTGAGGTGATTTTTATGACGTTTTAATGAGAAAAGCCATTATCGCATTCTGATTTCCACATGCTTGTGACTATTATTTGTACTGAGTTATGTACTTCCATGTTTTTACATAATTTTAGAGAAATGAGATGAGAATGATATTTTAATGAGTTCATGCTACGTTTTTAATTGAGTTTCAACTATGAGATAAAATGATTGTGCTGTGCAAATCATTATTTCATTAATGAGTCCCTTACCCCCTTACCGAGCGATTTAGAAGCTCACCCTGTTTTATCTCCCCCCAGATTTCTTCAAGTGAGGAGAATTTCTTGCGTCGTACGGAGTAGTGGTTAGTGGAGGACTTGAGCTCCAGGCTATACATTGTCTTAGAGGTATAATTTATCATTTCATGTACCCAGAGTAATATTGTAATTACATACACTTGATGAATAGTGAAGTATGAGATGTATTAGGATTAATTAACCTTTAATTGAGTAATGTATATAGTATGATATATAATTATGAGACCTTAAGGTGAAAGTTATAAATTATATATGATGATGCATGACACTGCACAGGAATGCACCCTTAATTGTGAATGGATGAATAAAAATTTTTAATTTGCCCTGTTTTTTGCGCTCCCGGGGCGTCACCGAGACAGTTAAAGATGAGCAGCGTCGCACGTGGAGGTTTTTGTCCAGGTTGCAACCAGCCATTTGGGACAAACTCCTTGGTTTTCGTATTACAGAATTCAGTGATGCACTAGAGAGTGCTCAGGATATTGGGAGAGGCCTCGATGTTACTCAGGCTCAGTACGGATTCTGAGGGAAGTCAAAGGGTAAAGCTAAGAGAGTAGAGATCTCTAGATCAGAACCGATGAGGGGTTAGCCGAAGAGACTGAAGCTTGACGAGGCTCTTACAAGGGCTGATAGGCATGAGACTACTACTATTACCCCTGTAACCACTCAGAGTCATCTGTTACTTATGAGAAGTTGTAAGGATTGTGGTAAGATGCACAGTGGGCCATGTTACTGGTGAGCGAGTGCCTGTTTTGATTGCGGAGATAAGGGACATCTGATTAAGGATTGTCCATCATTATCGACCCCACTACCCCGAGATCAGCCACCCCCACCTCTTGAGAGACAAATACAGGCTGCGCAGAGGCAAGCCCCCAAGAGACAGGCTACAACGAAAGAGAAGGGTAAGAAGCCTGTCACCCGAGGGCGAGTCTTCTCGCTTGATCAGGCGACAGCAGATACCTTATTCGATGTTATCAGAGGTAATCTTCTTGTCTGTAATCATCGAGCTAATGTTTTGTTTGATCTTGGATCTACACATTCGTTCATTTCACCTCACTTTGCAAGATATCTGCATGTAAAATCTGAACCCTTAGATTTTGTATGTCATATTAGTACTCCCATGCATGAGACACAAATAACTGATAGAGTGTGTAGGAACTGTGAAATCAAGGTGAGAGACAGGGTAATGAATGCAGATCTAATCTTACTAAATATGTTTGGTTTTGATGTAATATTAGGAATGGACTAGTTAGCTGCTAATAGAGTAAGTTTAGACTGCTATACCAAGACTGTAACCTTTTCCCTAGTTGATAAATTTGAAGTATGTTTTGTAGTTAAGAAATGAAACATATGATGCTTTGAAATATGAAATTCCATGAACTCTTTTGAGGTGTTATTGTTGATGAAGGTTATATAGCCTCTGTTTCGGATACGAGCCGGGAACATCCAAGTATATAGGATATACCTGTTGTTTGTGAGTTTCTGGATATATTTCCTGATGAGCTACCGGGGTTACCACCGGAGAGAGAGCTGGAGTTTTCTATTGACTTAGTACTAGATACCCAACCAATCTCTAAGACTCCCTATAGAATGACACCAGTCGAATTAGAGGAGTTGAAGAAGCAGTTGCAGGAATTGCTGGACAAGGGTTTTATTAGACCCAATGTGTCACCTTGGGGAGCTTCGGTTTTGTTTGTGCTAAAGAAGGATGGTAGCCTCCGGTTATGTATAGATTACCGATTGCTGAATAAGGTTACGGTAAAGAACAAGTACCCCTTACCCAGAATCGATGATTTATTTGATCAGTTGAGAGGGGCTTCAATATTCTCGAAGATTGATCTGAGGTTCGGCTATCACCAATTGGGAACCAGAAAGGAAGATGTGGCCAAAACAACATTCAAAACCAGATATGGTCACGATGAGTTTTTTGTGATGACCTTTGGCCTGACCAATGCCCCTACTGCTTTCATGAGTCTGATGAATGAAGTATTTCGAGATTATTTAGACCGATTTATGATTGTCTTTTTTGATGATATATTGGTTTACTCTAAGTCCCGGGAGGAACATGAGCAACATTTGAGGACAGTACTCCAGACTCTTAGGGAGAAACAGTTTTTATGGAAATTGAGTAAATGTGAATTTTGGCTGGAGCAATAGCTTCCCTCGGTCACATTATATCCAAGGAAGGGGTGTCAGTTGATCCATCTAAAGTTGAGGCAGTACTCAAATGGGAACAGCTAAGGACTATAACAGAGATTCAAAGTTTTTTGAGACTGACGGGGTACTACCGGAGATTTGTAAAGGGATTCTCCAGAATAGCTGCTCAATTGACTATACTAATGTGTAAAGGAGTTCCTTTTGTTTGGTCAAAAGCATGTGAGCAGAGTTTTCAGGAGCTTAAATGGAAATTAACTACCGCGCCCGTCCTGACTATTTCGAGTGGTTTGGGAGGATTCGCGGTATACTATGATGCTTCTCACCAGGGTTTGGGATGTGTACTGATGCAGAATGGTCAAGTTCTAGCTTATGGTTCGAGACAATTAAAGGACCATGAGCGAAACTATCCCACCCATGATCTGGAGTTAGCCGCTGTGGTATTTGCTTTGAAGATTTGGCGGCACTACCAGATCTTCACTAACCACAAGAGCTTGAAGTATATATTTGATCATATGGAGCTTAACATGAGATAGAGATGGTGGTTAGAGCTCATTAAGGATTATGACTGCGAGATTGTGTATCATCCAGGTAAGGCGAACGTGGTGGCAGATGCTCTTAGTAGGAAGGGTATAGTGTCGCATATGATGGTCAGAGAATGGGAGCTATTGGAACAGTTCACCGGACTCTAGATTAATGTTGAAGAAGCAGAGGTTGGATTTATGGCTAGCTTGCGGATTGAGCCCAGCATCTTAGATCAGATTAGAATGGGGTAAAGAAATGATTAGAGGTTACTTGATATGGTTAGGTAAGCTTCGCAGTCAGATCTTATGTTCAGGGATGATGGGTTGTTGAGGTTCAAGGGTCGAATCTGTGTTTTGAGCGATGATGCCCTGAGACAGCAGATTTTGAGAGAGTCTCACTACTCCCGCTACACCATACACCTAGGTAGTACCAAGATGTATCATGATATGCGGAAGGTGTATTGGTGGGTTGGTATGAAGCGGGATGTAGCAGAATTTGTGGCCAAATGCTTGGTATGTCAGCAGGTCAAGATTGAGCATCAGAAGCTTGTAGGATTTCTTAAGCCCTTGCCAGTGCCTACGTGAAAAATGAGAGCACATTACGATGGATTTTACTATTGGGTTACCCCAGACTCGAAGAGGTCATGATGCAATTTGGGTAATAGTTGACAGATTGACTAAGAGTGCCCACTTCCTCACCATTAAGAGTACAGATTCTTTGAGTGCCTTGGCTAAACTGTATGTCAGAGAGGTAGCTCGTTTATATAGGGCTCCCGTGAGCATTACGTCTGATAGGGATTCCAAGTTTACCTCCAGATTTTGGACACATTTTCAGGAAGCTATGAGATCTCAGTTAAATTTAAGCACCGCCTATCATCCTCAGATTGACGTCAGTCCGAGCGGACTATTCAGACCCTGGAGGATATGTTGAGGGCGTGTGTAATGGATTTTAAAGGTTCATGGGATGACCATTTGCCCCTTACAGAGTTCGTTTATAATAATAGCTACCATACTAGTATCGGGATAGCACCTTATAAAGCTCTTTATGGCAAGAGATGTAGGTCCCCAGTTGTCACGCCCTGGAAACGCAAAAAAATAGGGCAAATTTAAAAACTTTTTACTCATCAATTCACAATTAAGGGTGCATTCTTGTGCAGTGTCATACATCATCATATTTATCATACCTCAGGATCACATCATTAAATAGTATATATCATATCATATACATTACTCAATCTCAAGTTAATTAATCCTAATACATCCCATACAATGTTATACATCAAGTGTCTGTAATTACAATAATTGTCTGGGTACATGAAAAGATAAATGATACCTCAAAACACAATATATATATATATATATATATATATATATATATATAGCCTGGAGCTTAAGTCCTCCATTAGCCACTACTTCGTACGTCGCAGGGAAACCCTTTTTCACTTGAAGAAATCTGGGGGGAAAGAAAACAAGGTGAGCTTCTAAATCGCTCAGTAAGGGGGTAAGGGACTCGTTATATAAACCATAATGCACATCACAAAATATTTATTTGCACGTGAAACTCAGTATACTCATTTGAAAACTATAGCATGAAAGTTCTCAAAACAACATTCTCATATCTCAAAATCATGTGGAAACATGAAGTAAAAGGCTCAGTATAGAGCAGTATCAAGCATGTGAAAATAATGCGATAATGACTTTCTCAATAAACGTGATAAAATCACTGTGATAATAATGCATGTGGCGCAGCCACCAAACACACGTGGCATAGCCACTGATTTAGATTCACAC
This sequence comes from Firmiana major, assembly GCA_033439115.1. Taxonomy (NCBI): domain Eukaryota; kingdom Viridiplantae; phylum Streptophyta; class Magnoliopsida; order Malvales; family Malvaceae; genus Firmiana; species Firmiana major. Next base: position 8,133,882 of record CM065909.1, read on the forward strand.
GTGGCACAGCCACAGAATAGGGTTTCACGTGGCAACGACCACCAAATATACGTGGCACAGCCACAGAATGGGGGATCTCACGTGGCAATAGCCACCAAATATACGTGGCACAGCCACATAATGAGGTTTCTCACATGGCAACGGCCGCCAAATATACGTGGCACAACCACAGAATGGGGTTTCTCATGTGGCAACGGCCACCAAATATACGTGGCACAACCACAGAATGGGGTTTCTCACGTGGCAATGGCCACCAAATATACGTGGCACAGCCACAGAATAGGGTTTCTCACGTGGCAACGGCCACCAAATATACGTGGCACAGCCACAAAATAGGGTTTCTCACGTGGCAACGACCACCAAATATACGTGGCACAGCCACAGAATAGGGTTTCTCACGTTACCAGAACGGAGAAGAATCAGGCTTACATGCTACCAGAGCAATGCCCGGTGTGTATTCAAAATTACACACCTAAGTCTTTATCAATAGCCATTATCATATAAAACTGGTTTGCCTTCACGTAGAACTCATAGTGGTTTCTTTCTCATAAAAATCATTTAAAACCGTTTTGTACTCAACACAAAACATATTAAAACCGAGTCCCAACCGGCAAAACACGCACACATATCTCAAATCTCAATATCGCCTTAACGTAGAGCCCAATTTACTTTTCACGCAAACTCAATGGTTTATAAAGAAATTTCACGCTCAGCTTATAAACTCATAAAATAATGGGCTCCAACCGGCTATAAAAATCGTGTGCATTCTCATCAAAACACAACACATCAAACATGCTTGTTTTATAAATTGCAAATCATGCTATAATAGTTCACAAATCACATACACAAATGGTTTAGTTTCCCTTACCTCTTTTCACTTCGTATAGTGAAATTGTTTCCCCCTTGTCACGGACTAGTCTCGCATTCCACTCTGGAACTCCCGAGCTGTCCGAACGAAGTTAAAACATCAATACTCATCATCACAGTAACCTCAATTCTCAAAATCGAGCATAATTGCTCATAACACCTCAAATCTCTCGATTCCCGTAACTCTATCACAATCCACAATCTCATTCTCAACATCTCAACATACTACACTTCCCATGCCACAATATCTATGCTAATTCACCACATTGTCTAAATTTCCATTTATAACTCAAAATTCCCAAAATTACCAAAATTGCTAAATATCATCATCACTCCAACTACATTGTAATTTCATCAATCCCTAATCATTTGCCAACTATTTCAACTAAATACCAACAACCATTATCACCAAAATCATCTCAAATATTAAGATCGAGGTTTAGAAATTACCCAAAACTTGTGAAGAGCTTATCTCTTACCTCGATTCAATTCGTCTTCCGATTTCCAAGTATGTTGTTCTCCCTTTGATGAGGAACAACTTTCCTTCTTGCCATAGCCTCTGATTTGGACAAAAATGGGTGCTTTGGATGAGTGAGAAAGCTAGGGCTCGGGTGAAAATGGGGTTTTGAAGAGAGAGAAAATGAAATTGCAGGAGAAAACAGGGGTTCCTTATATAGACGGAGGGTAGGAGATCGATCTGGCTCTTGATGAAATCGAGCTGCATTTGAATTTGGGGACGATTTTGGGTAATTTTATGCCTAGGAGATCGATCTGTCGAGGGGTGAGATCGATCTCTTTATGGCTTTATGAGATCGATCTGCTCCTTGAGGAGATCGATCTTCTCCCAAACAGAAACATTTGGAGATCGATCCTTTCCTCATGAGATCGATCTTCTCTCAAACAGAATCATAAGGAGATCGATACTCTTCCATTGGAGATCGATCTGCTCACTTGCTTTCCTCCTTCCTTGTCAATTTTAGCTTACCAGATCGATCTTTCTTCCTTAAGATTGATCTGACCTCATAGTTTCACACTTAGGTTAAACACATACACATAAATCTCCAAATATAATTTTCACAATTCACTTAGCTCAATAAATTACACTTCAAGTTCTTACTACATAATTAAAATACGTCTAAAATTCTTAGATCTCACATCCTCTCCACCTTAGAAGAATTTGGTCCTCCAAATTCAACTCAACTAATCAAATAGATGGGGGTATTTCTCCTTCATGAGATTCTCCAGTTCCCACGTTGCCTCTTCCATTGAGTGATGTTTCCACAAAACCTTCACTAATGGGATGCTCTTGGTTCTAAGTACCTTCTCCTTTCTATCGAGAATCCGGACGGGTTCCTCAGTGTAGCTCATGTCCTCTTGTATGTCCATCTCGTCATACTCTATGACATGAGAATGGTCCGGGTGGTACTTCCTCAACATAGACACATGAAAGACATTGTGTATTCCGAATATCTGTAGGGGTAATGCCAATCTGTAGGCTACCTCTCCCACTCTCCCAAGAATCTCGAATGGTCCTATGTATCGAGGACTCAATTTCCCTTTCTTCCCAAATCGCATGATACCCTTACTCGGTGATATTTTCAGAAATACTGCATCACCAACATCAAACTCGAGTGGCCATCTACGCATATCCGCGTAGCTTTTCTGCCTACTCTGTGCAGCCCGTAACCTCTCACATATGAGTTTCACACTCTGTACAGCTTGCTCAACAAGCTTGAGAGCATTTATCTTTCTGTCATCGACTTCTTCCCAAGCTACAGGGGATCTACACCTCCTACCATATAGAGCCTCAAAAGGTGCCATACCAATACTTGCATGATAGTTGTTATTGTACGCAAACTCTGCTAGGGGCAGGTGATCATCCCAAGATCCCTTAAAATCCATCGTACACGCCCTCAACATATCCTCTAGGGTCTGAATAGTCCTCTCTGACTGACCATCTATCTGAGGATGATAAGTGGTACTAAAACTCAATCGAGATCCCATGGAAAATCTAGAAGTAAACCGAGAATCTCGGTCAGAAGTAATACTCACTGGAGCCCCATGTAATCTAGCTATCTCGCTGACATACAGCTCAGCTAAGGCATCCACAGTATCTGTGCTCTTGATGGCAAGGAAGTGGGTACTCTTGGTCAATCTATCCACTATAACCCATATAGCATCACGACCTCTTCGAGTCCTCGGTAAACCCATAATAAAGTCTATAGTGACATACTCCCATTTCCATGTAGGTTCAGGTAAAGGCTGTAGTAGTCCTTCGGGGTTCCTATGCTCAGCTTTCACTTGCTGGCATACTAAACATCTGGCCACATACTCTGCCACGTCTCGCTTCATACCACTCCACCAGTACACCTTTCTCAAGTCTCGGTACATCTTAGTACTCCCTGGGTGCATGGTGTATCGCGAGCAGTGAGATTCTCTCAGTATCTGTCTCTTCAGGGTATCATCGTTCGGTACACAAATTTATCCTCTGAATCTCAACAATCCATCCTCACTGATTGCAAGATTCAACTGCGAAGTCTGTTCAGCTTGGCTAACCATATCTATCAACCTCTGATCACTGCATTGCCCAGTTCTAATCTGATCCATGATCCTGGGCTCCATCCGCAAACTAGCCAAAAACCCAGTCTTTACCTCTTTAACTTTGACCCGGAGTTCAGCGAACTGCTCTAACAAATCCCATTCCCTGATCATCATAGCAGATATCATACTTTTCCTGCTCAGGGCATCAGCAACTACGTTCGCCTTACCCGGATGGTATAGAATCTCGCGATCATAATCCTTAAAGAGTTCCATCCATCTCCTTTGTCTCATGTTTAACTCTTTCTGATCAAAGAGATATCTCAAACTCTTGTGATCAGTGAAGATCTGGAATCTTTCCCCATATAAGTAGTGTCGCCAGATCTTCAAGGTAAATACCACAGCGGCTAACTCCAAATCATGCGTGGGGTAATTCCACTCATGGTCTTTTAACTATCGTGATCCATATACGACCACTCTTCCGTGCTGCATAAGCACACATCCCAATCCTTGATGAGATGCATCACTATACACCGAAAATCTTCCTGATTCCTCAAGAATAGTTAACACAGGTGCCGCTGTCAATCTCCTCTTTAACTCCTGAAAACTGAGCTCACACTGATCAGTCCATATGAACAGAGTCTCCTTGCGCGTGAGTTTCGTTAAAGGAGCGGCAATCCTGGAAAATCCTTCCACAAACCTTCTGTAATACCCTGCCAAACCAAGGAAGCTTCGCACCTCAGTAACTGTCCTCGGTCTTTCCCAATTAAGCACAGCCTCCACTTTACTGGGATCCACTGATACTCCTTCCATTGAGACTATATGACCAAGGAAAGCTATCCGATCCAGCCAAAACTCACACTTACTAAGCTTTCCATATAATTGTTTATCTCGGAGTATCTGAAGTACTAACCATAAATACCATGTATGCTCCTCATACGATCGAGAGTACACCAGGATATCATCAATAAAGACTATCACAAACTTATCTAGATAGTCTTTGAACACCTCGTTCATTAATCTCATAAACGATGTAGGGGCGTTCGTCAATCCAAAGGACATCACTTGAAATTCATAATGGCCATGCCTCGTCCTGAAGGCCATCTTTGGAATATCTTCTTCCTTAATCCTCACCTGGTGATAGCCCGATCTCAAATCAATCTTAGAAAAGACTGATGCCCCTCTCAGCTGATCAAGTAGATCATCAATCCTGGGCAATGGGTATTTATTCTTTACCGTGGCTTTATTCAACAACCGGTAGTCTACGCATAATCTGAGACTACCATCCTTCTTCTTAACAAATAAAACTGGTGCTCCCCACGGTGAGATACTGGGTCTAATGAACCCTCGATCCAATAACTCATGTAGTTGTTTCTTTAATTCCTCAAGTTTCACTAATGTCATCCTGTAGGGAGGTTTAGAGATCAGCTGAGTATCTGGTACCAAATTAATGGTAAACTCTAGCTCTCTCTTTGGTGGTAAACCTGGTAACTCATCTGGAAAAATATCCAGAAATTCACACACCACAGGTATACCCTCAATCCTCGGATGTTCCCGATCATCATCTGATATGAGTGTTTCATAACCTTCACATGAACAATCATATTTAATACTCTCCAAAATAATATTAAAATTCTCAAATTGTTTACAAAATTCCATACATCTATTTACTCAATATTTCAAACATACACTGTAAGGTTCAGGTAGGGAGAAAGTTACAATCTTAGTGTAGCAGTCTAAACTCGCTCGATTGGTTGCCAACCAATCCATTCCCAAAATTACATCAAACCCATGCATATTTAACATGATTAGATCTGCTAACATCACTCTATCCCATGCATATTTAACATGATTAGATCTACTAACATCACTCTATCTCCCACCTTTATTTCACATCCTTTACAGATTAACTCGGTTCTCTGGGATTCACGCATAGGGGTATTTACATGTAGTATATATTCTAAAGGTTTAAACTTCAAGTTTAATCTACATGCAAAATGCTCAGAAATGAACGAATGCGTGGATCCTGGGTCAATTAACACATTAGCCTTATAATCACAGATAGAGAGTGTACCTCTTATAGTTTCTGCAGAAGTGTCTGCGGTCTCCTTATCTAGGGCAAACACACGTCCCTGTGTAACAGGCTTTTTCCTTTTCTCTGTAGCAGTGGCCCGTCTCTGGGGGTTCACTCTTTGAGGCTGCTATCTAGTAGGCTCCGGAACATGTGGTTTTTGAGGTTGAAGGCAATCCTTCACCATGTGACCCATGTCTCAACATCTAAAACATCCATGGATCAACCCAGTACAACTTCCCTCATACATTCGACCACAATTTTTGTAAAACCTTGTCTCAGGCCTGACATCTCGAGGGGTCTCCCTGGTGTTAGGGTAAACTCTGGGTCTCTCTAATCTACCATTCTGCACCTCAATCCTTCCTCTTCTAAAAGGAACCTCTCCGAGCCTCTGTTTGGAAAATCGCTGGCCTCTTGCCCTTATCTCTATTCACCGCTTTGAGCTCGTTCTGGGATTGTACCATTTCAATTCCTCTCTCAATCTCTTATGCTCGTCTCAGAGCATCTCCAAACTCGGTAATACATAGCCCTATCAATCTATCTCTGATGATGGGCTTCAATCCATACACAAACTTCTCTGTGCGGAGCTCTTCATTCTTGAAGGTCTCTGGGTCATATCTCAATAGCGCGGTGAATTGGCTCTCATAGTCATCCACAGACATATCACCCTATACGAAACTCAAAAACTCGACCTGTTTCTTTCTCTGGGCGGCTCGTGCTACATATTGGGCTCTAAAGGCTGTCTGGAACTCTTCCCAACCAATCACATCCTGACGGGACATCAGAATACCCTGGGTAGTACCCCACCAGTCTCGAGCTCTCCCCTTCAACATATCGATACTCATACTGACCCTCTCAGCATCGATGCACCCCAGATAATCAAATATAATTCTCAACTCCGTCAACCACTCCTCAGCCTCTATAGGATCCTTCTTTCCCCTAAAGGCGGGTGGATTCATCTTTAAAAAATCCTTCAGTCAGACCATACTTCTGTCATCAGGCTGAGTGATGGGAGGCACTGGGTCCATCTTTACTGGGGGTATGGGAGGTCCTTATGGTGGTGTAGGAGTAGTACCCGAAGCATTAACTCCAAAGTGTTGCGTAAATAGTGCTGCCATCTGCTCAAAGCCTTGCCTTACATCGATCTCAATCCGATTAAATCGAGAGTTAGGACTCTCTGGTTGGGGGGCAGGTGGCGGAGGGGACTCTGCCTGCCTCCTCGAATGACCTCGTCGTTTACTCATTCTCTATCTCAACTCGTCTCCTGCGTGTACATATCAAAATCGATTGAAATCTCAATCCTCAAATTCAGTTCATGACCAGACTATTACAGACACTTAGGATGTATTCTATTTCACTTAACCAACACTAACAGTACTAGACACTCTAAGCTCTGATACCAAGAAAGCTCTGTCACGCCCTGGAAATGCGAAAAATAGGGCAAATTTAAAAATTTTTTACTCATCAATTCACAATTAAGGGTGCATTCTTGTGCAGTGTCATACATCATCATATTTATCATACCTCAGGATCATATCATTAAATAGTATATATCATATCATATACATTACTCAATCTCAAGTTAATTAATCCTAATACATCCCATACAATGTTATACATCAAGTGTCTGTAATTACAATAATTGTCTGGGTACATGAAAAGATAAATGATACCTCAAAACACAATATATATATAGCTTGGAGCTTAAGTCCTCCACTAGCCACTACTTCGTACGTCGCAGGGAAACCTTTTTTCACTTGAAGAAATCTGGGGGAAAAATAAACAGGGTGAGCTTCTAAATCGATCAGTAAGGGGGTAAGGGACTCGTTATATAAACCATAATGCACATCACAAAATATTTATTTGCACGTGAAACTCAGTATACTTATTTGAAAACCATAGCATGAAAGTTCTCAAAACAACATTCTCATATCTCAAAATCATGTGGAACATGAAGTAAAAGGCTCAGTATAGAGTAGTAACAAGCATGTGAAAATAATGCGATAATGGCTTTCTCAATAAACGTGATAAAATCACTGTGATAATAATGCACGTGGCGTAGCCACCAAACACACGTGGCATAGCCACTGATTTAGATTCACACGTGGCACAGCCATAGAATAGGGTTTCACGTGGCAACGACCACCAAATATACGTGGCACAGCCACCAAATAGGAGATCTCACGTGGCACCAGCCACCAAATATACGTGGCACAGCCACAGAATGGGGTTTCTCACGTGGCAACGGCCACCAAATATACATGGCACAACCACAGAATGGGATTTCTCACGTGGCAACGACCACCAAATATACGTGGCACAACCACAGAATAGGGTTTCTCACGTGGCAACGGCTACCAAATATACGTGGCACAACCACAGAATAAGGTTTCTCACGTGGCAACGGCCACCAAATATATGTGGCACAGCCACAGAATAAGGTTTCTCACGTTACCAAAATGGAGAAGAATCGGGCTTACATGCTACCAGAGCAATGCCCGGTGTGTATTCAAAATTACACACCTAAGTCTTTATCAATAGCCATTATCATATAAAACTGGTTTGCCTTCACGTAGAACTCATAGTGGTTTCTTTCTCATAAAACTCATTTAAAACTGTTTTGTACTCAACACAAAACATATTAAAACCGAGTCCCAACTGGCAAAACACGCACACATATCTCAAATCTCAATATTGCCTTAACGTAGAGCCCAATTTACTTTTCACGCAAACTCAACGGTTTATAAAGAAATTTCAGACTCAGCTTATAAACTCATAAAATAATGGGCTCCAACCGGCTATAAAAATCGTGTGCATTCTCATCAAAACACAACACATCAAACATGCTTGTTTTATAAATCACAAATCATGCTATAATAGTTCACAAATCACATACACAAATGGTTTAGTTTCCCTTACCTCTGTGCACCTCATATAGTGCAATTGTTTCCCCCTTGTCATGGACTAGTCTCGTATTCTACTCTGGAACTCCTGAGCTGTCCAAACGATGTTAAAACATCAATACTCATCATCACAGTAACCTCAATTCTCAAAATCGAGCATAATTGCTCATAACACCTCAAATCTCTCAATTCCCGTAACTCTATCACAATCCACAATCTCATTCTCAACATCTCAACATACTACACTTCCTATGCCATAATATCTATGCTAATTCATCACATTGTCTAAATTTCCATTTATAACTCAAAATTCCTAAAATTACCAAAATTGCTAAATATCATCATCATTCCAACTACATTGTAATTTCATCAATCACTAATCATTTTTCAACTATTTCAACTAAATACCAACAACCATTATCACCGAAATCATCTCAAATATCAAGATCGAGGTTTAGAAATTACCCAAAACTTGTGAAGAGCTTATCTCTTGCCTCATTCAATCCGTCTTTCGATTTCCAAGTATGTTGTTCTCCCTTTGATGAGGAACAACTTTCCTTCTTGCCACAGCCTCTGATTTGGACGAAAATGGGTGCTTTGAATGAGTGAGAAAGCTAGGGCTCGGGTGAAAATAGGGTTTTAAAGAGAGAGAAAATGAAATTACAAGAGAAAGCAGGGGTTCCTTATATAGACGGAGGGTAGGAGATCGATCTGGCTCTTGATAAGATCGATCTGCATTTGAATTTGGGGATGATTTTGGACAATTTTATGCCTAGGAGATCGATCTGTCGAGGGGTGAGATCGATCTCTTTATGGCTTTATGAGATCGATCTGCCCCTTGAGGAGATCGATCTTCTCCCAAATAGAAACATTTAGAGATCGATCCCTTCCTCAGGAGATCGATCTTCTCTCAAACAGAATCATAAGGAGATCGATCCTCTTCCATTGGAGATCGATCTGCTCACTTGCTTTCCTCCTTCCTTGTCAATTTTAGCTTACCAGATCGATCTTTCTTCTTTAAGATCGATCTGACCTCATAGTTTCACACTTAGGTTAAACACATACACATAAATCTCTAAATATAATTTTCACAATTCACTTAGCTCAATAAATTACACTTCAAGTTCTTATTACATAATTAAAATACGTCTAAAGTTCTTAGATCTCACACCAGTTGCTTCGAAAGAAGTGGGTGATCGGAAGATCATGGCTCCCGATTTAGTGGAATAGGCAGCGAAGGGTGTTTAGATTATTTGTGACAGACTCCGAGCAGTTCAAAATTGGCACAAGAGTTACACCGATGAGCATAGACGGCCACAGGAGTTTAAGGTTGGGGACTTTGTGTTTTTGAAGGTCTCTCTGAGCAAGGGTATCATACGTTTTGGAAAGAAAGGGAAGTTGAGTCCTCCCTTCATCGGTCCGTTTGAGATACTTGAGAGAGTGGGAGATGTTGCTTATCGGTTAGCTTTACCTCTACAGCTTTCTGGAATACATAACGTCTTCCACGTCTCAATGTTGAGGAGATATAATCTGGATCCCTCCCATGTCATTGAATATGAAGCTTCGGACATCCAGGGAGATATGAGCTATGTAGAAGAACCTATCTAAATACTCGACAAGAAGGAAAGGGTACTTCTGATGAAGAAGATCCCATTGGTAAAGGTTCTCTGGCAGCACCACTCCATGGAAGAAGCAACGTGGGAACTAGAGAGTCTTGTGAGGGAGAAGTACCCTCGGTTGTTTGACGACCGAGCTGAATTTTGAGGACCAAATACCTAAAAAGATGGGAAGAAATGTGAGACCCGATTTTTCATGCTATTGTTCATTTTAACATAAATCGAGAAGTTTAAGACTTGTGTAAATGTTTATATAGGGCTAAAAAAGATCGAGATGCCCGGGATAGTGGCACAAAGCTCGAGGCATATGTTTCGAGGTAAGATCTCGAATTGAAGCACTTTTTTAATAAAGTATGATTTTAAGTATGTTATGGTGATTAGAAAGTGAAAATAATACATTAGAAGTTGAAAAGTTAGTAAAACTCGGGTTTACACTTAACCGAGCAAATGAGCCTAGAAATAGAAATAAATTCGAAATAAATTCTAGAAATTCACAAAAATTATGTCGAGGCTATAGGAAATTAGTATAAGGCATAATTTACATGAGGAATGAAAATTGAGTGGAGATATGGAGGTTTCGGTGATCAATTGAATTTTTAAAGTAAACCGAAAACTTTAAATTATCATTATTCAGTAATGACCAAGTTGTGAAAATGGTCCTAATCGAGAAAATTTTATTAAACAAGTATGCTCCAAATTTTTATGAGAGATACTAGAGACATAGTAACACACTTGGGAAGTGGAAATTTGGAAGAAAATGGGTCAGAACTATTTTTCATCGATTTTCTAAAACTATCAAGTGGGCTGCCCCAACCCAGTGAACTGGATACCTATCAGGAAAATCCCAATTTCGACCCATCTACAAATCGGATTTAGACCCGGCCTTTTGGACCATGAAACTAGACTTATATAACTTTCAGAGGGCTTTGAAAACACCCTAAAAATACATCCCATGCGTCCTCACCTCCCTCCCAAAAGTTCCATAGGCGTTACTGTACCTCTCCACTTCTTGAATTTTTTCGAACCCTTTCCAAGCCGAATTTGTCAGACCCAGATCTTTGTAGCTTGTACCTTATGATTCCTATGTGTATGAACACTATGTAATTATAGTTGAATCATAAGAAGAGTTTTTACTAGACTTAAAGTGTTATTGAAATGAATTAACACGCAAAAGCTACATAAAATGCCTAATGTGAGCGATGGGTATCACATGCTAAATCGAGTTATTCTAAATCATTCTGATTGAAAATAAGAACTTAAAATAAGAGAGCGTAGAGAGCTCATGAAGAGAAGTCAGCTTGATTTAGACCCAAAAACACAAAACGAGAGTAAAAGCTAAAAAGGGTAAAATGGACCTTTTTGGCGAGAAAAGGAGTTTAGGGTGAAATTATCCATCGGGAGCGATTGGAATATAAAGACGAGAGTGTAAGACATAAGATATGACACTTTCAAAATTTTAAGAAAAGTCAACATGGTCAATGGTTAAGGAAAAAGTCAACTATAGTTAAGAAAGTGGACTTTTACCATAGTTGACTAATTATGGTTAAAAATTAACCTAAGTGTGGAAGAAAATTTGGGGAAAAATATTCTTGGCCAGAATACGAGATAATCATCCCCAGAAGTAAGGAAAATTTATTCGGAAGGATTCTGGAATAAATTTAATGGTTAAAAAACGTAATGGGCCTAAGGTGAAAATTGTAAAGCCCATTAAGGTATACTAAACGTATATCAAAATTCTTAGGTCCTTTAGACCGAATTGTTGGACCAATTGATCGGCCAAATTTTGAGACAATTAAAGGCCCGAGACATAGTAAAAATTTCAGCCCGAAAGCCCATTAAGAAAGCCCAAACCGAGAAGCCCAAATGGAAAAGCCCATGAGATAAATATCTAACCATAGTTAAAGTTAACTATGACTCATAAGGTGACTCATAAGGTGACTCATGGTTAAGGTTTGGAAAGTCAAGTTAAATGGCTGAAAAGTAAAGCTTAATGGATAAGTATATGGCTTATAAATTCAGCCACACCATTGTCACCTTCATCACACCAAATTCGGCTAGAAGAAGAAACCATTGAAACATATTATCCAAGCTTTCTCTCACTTGAAATCACTAGGAATTAGGCATATTTGGAACTTGCATTCTTCATGAAAGTTGTTCCAAATTGAAAGGAGAGTGACATATGTTGGAATTGGCTATCAAGGAGCCATAGAGTGCAAACCGAGAGCCTCCAAAGTTTCGGCCAAAGGGTGAACACAACAATTGGTATATTTTCTAATTTCCAATTTCATATATGTTAATGTATGAATGATTTCAAGTATGTTGATATATGTTTTAAGCATTGAAACATATTAAATCACCATGAAGTGGGTTAGGCCGAGAGTGATTAATGGGATATTGAATTATGTCAATATGATTTTAAGACATAAATGGATTAGTGTACATGTATTAATGTTAATGGTGTAATCAGAATTAATCAAATTGATTAATTAATACATGTAATTTGTTGGCAATCAAGGGGTTTGATAAAATGCCTAAATGAACTATGTGATGATTGGTAATGTTGCCTACCAAGTGTTTGTGAAAATACCTAAGTGAAAATGGTTAAATAATGGCATGAATGGCATGCCATGGTGAAACTGAGACATGGGTAGCTCTCGGCCATGGCATGTGGCCGAAAGGCCCAATGGGCCAAGCCCAATTTTTTTAGGCCCAATAGGGTGTAATGGGCCTAGTACAAGCCCAATAAGAGTTGGTGGGCCCCACAAGCCCAAAAGGCCCAACAAAAATGAATAGTAAAATGAAAATGGACTTAAGGCCTAGTTAAGCCCATTAAGGATTTTTAAGGCCCATTAAGGAAAAATGGACTGTATTAATGTGTAATACAGTAGGAAAAGTATAATTAACCTGAGGAATGGTTATTTACAGCTCCAGAGTTTACATTGAGAGCTGATCGGACTGCGAGAGTTGCAGCACCGAGGAAGTGAGGTCATGTGACGTGATCCGAGGTATGGGACTTTTGCGAGTAGTTAGAGATACCTGCACGTATTTTCGTCTGCTTTTACATTTACTTAAAAACTTTGAGGGTCAGAGAAAGTGAATAATAATTATTGCGACCCGATAGTGGCAAATTATGATTTTGCCCCTAGTTTGTCAAAAAGTCAACTTTTGTGAAAAGTTGCAAAAAGCATGGAAACTATTATTGTGATTGTTTAACTGCTGTTTAGCATGAAAATAAATAGATGGGCTAATGATTTTAAGGTTGATGTGACTTAAGCACACTTTATAGTGCTGATTTTGATGTTTTATAAACAATCCCTTTTTAAAGAGCCGTCTATCATATTATGTCAGAATGAATCGTGCTAGAGCATAGCTCGCACTGGATTTCATATGTTTTCCACATACATTAGTGCTGGATTTTTATACGCACTAGATTTCCATGACATGCATGATAGAGTACTGGAGTTTTACTCGTACTCAGCTTTTAATGATATATGCATGACACAGAGTGCTGGAGCGATTAGCTCGTACTCGAGTTTTACATGAGATATGTGACATAGTACTGGAACTATTGCTCGTACTTGATTTGATATTGTGCATAGCATAGTACTGGAGCTATTGCTCGTACTTGATTTAATACATGAACTATGCATTGACCTAGTTGCAGGAGGTTGCTCGCACTAGAGTTGAGTTTGTGATGTGAAACAGTGTTCGAGCGTAGTGTCCACTGTGTGTCGCACTCGAGGGCGCACACTGTATGTGATATTATTTACATGTTACATATTCATGCCGCATTCTTGTGTGACTGAGTGTCACATTTTGAGAGGATGGCCAGCATGAGGGTATTAGAGATGTGGTATGATATTTCCACAGGCGCGAGGGCTAAGACCTATAGTAGGCACCCTGACTGTGATGTTGATATTCCATGGGTGCGAGAGCTAAGACCTATGGTAGGCACTCTGGCCGTGATGTAGGGTCCATGGGTGTACTTTTTACCGTGCCTGAGTGGCGCGAGGTGTACGTTGTACCGTGTGTTGTTGTGGAGTTGAGGAGGATATAGCTGACGGTTGTGATGGACTGACCCCCCTCCTGTTGCAGCAGTGATGCCCGGCACACTAGGATTCCATGTAGCTTGGGATCACATTTTGGATATGATCATAGTCCAGGATACTATTTGCACTTAACCACAGAGTCTCACATGATATATCACATTGATTGACTGATTTAAATTGCAGACAGTCCTGAGGGATGGGTCGGACTCTGATTTTGTGATGTGAATTATATAATGCCATATTTATTGTGATTTAAATATACATGGCATGATTTACATAAAGGCATGATTTATATACGATGCATTGTTTTGCACTACATGCCTACATTTGAGAAAGAAAGCATGATTTTTCTGTACATGGGATTTATTCTGTACAAGTATATATTATATTTCAAGACATGCTTTTAAAGCGAGTAAAGGAAATAATGTTTTCAAGGCATAGCATTATTTTGAGTAGATAGTGTAGATATCTACTTGCTTGCCTGATTTCCTTACTGAGCGCGTTGTATGCTCACCCCCTTTCTTTACATCTCTCTACAGAGCATCAGTAGAGCGAGAGCTATCGAGGGATAGTGTCCCAGAGTCCACTGCTAGTTCCTATCGATCGCCAGGTATACCTATTATGTACAGTTGTGTATCTAAACATAGAAATAGCACAGTGATGTATACGTTATATATTATGGGGAATGTATTTGTATTATATTTTATATAATCTTACATGTATAATAAAAGCAGTTACAATCAGTAATAATATATTGACATGTATGTATGAAATGGATGATGTGGTAAGTGAGGACTTTGACATCGAATCACAGCCCAACCATTGAAGAGCGGAAAGGTAAGTTAAGAATGCAAAAAATTTGTAGTGTTTTTGGTTAAAGTCATAGATTGAGAATGGGGTCTTGACAGAATGGTATCAGAGCAGAGGTTGGTCTGATGTGAGTCGATGTTAGAAAATAGGAAAGTGTACATCCCCATAGTACTGTGCTGTGTTTAGATATAACTGTGTATACCAGATAGGAGACAGACTAATTCATTATTATGAATGCAGGAACTTTGCCTATATGGCAAATACGCGTAGTGGTAGAGTTACGAGAGGTAGGGCTCGAGGCCGGGGAGATAGACCCGAGGGACGAGTCGCTGCCGAACCATTACCTACGCATGAGGCTCCAAGTGCTACTGAGGCACCCGAGTCTGCCGAGATGCGTTTCACGAGATTAGAGCATGGTCTCGAGAATATTATAGAGATACTGGCACAGACGATGCCAGGTAGGCAGAGACAGGATGCAGGAGCTGCTACAGGAGAGGCAGTTGCCCCTGATACACCTACGCAGACAGCTGATGCACAGAGGACTGTAGATACTCCTACACCCCCATCGATTTCGGGTGGTATTGGATTAGGGTATGGATGTGATCTGCATCGATTGCGAGAATTCCAAAAGTTTAGACCTCCATCCTTTAGTGGGGTCAAAGACCCAGTGGCTGCTGAGGAGTGGTTAGCAGAGCTGGAGAAGCTCTATGGATTCTTCGAGTGTACGACCTTGGAGATGGTCGCGTTTGCTGCGTTCCTACTGAAGGGAGCTGCAGAGCATTGGTGGAAGTCCACCCGACCTATATTAAGATCCCGACACACAGATATCAGTTGGGATATATTTCGGGAGGCCTTTAGGAGGCAGTTTGTTCCCGACACCGCACAGCGGAAACTACAGTCAGAGTTTTTGGGACTACACCAGGGGAGTTTATCTATGGACGAGTATGAGACTCGATTCCTATCCCTAGGAAGATATGACCCGGATACCATGTACAGTGAGACCAGGAAGGTCCACAGGTTTATCGACGGGTTGAGACCGATTTTGCGGTCCAAGTTGGTCCCATTAGACATAGTGACCTATGAGGAAGCACTGCGCAGGGCGCAATTATGTGAGCAGGATTACGAGAGAAATGCTTCCGAGTTCAGGAAGTTTAGTCGTAGCCAAGATATATAGAAGAAGAGGCCGGCTAGAGATTTCAGTTATCGAGGAAGGAGGAGACTCTTCGGTAAGAAATCAAGAGTAGAGGAGGCACGAGAGAGATATGCTAGACCTCCTGCTTATCCGACTGTAGCCCCAGCAAAGGGCATTGTCATGGGAGGACATAGACCTATTGCAGATTAGTGCAGAAGATGCGATAGATCACATGGAGATAGACCGTGTTCACGAGGTGCTATGGTATGTTTTCGATGTGGGAAACATGGGCATATGGCTAAAGAGTGCCAGGAGACATTTGCACCACTGAGGGGCAAGGAGCCTGATAGAACCCCAGTTGGTACGTCTGCTCAGAGAGGTAGAGCGACGGCAGAAGAGAAAGGGAAACAAGTGATGGGTCAAGGGCGAGTACACGCTTTGGACCAAGGAACAGCTGATGCTTCATCGGATGTGATTCGAGGTTTCATTGCGTACGTGGTAGATATAAATAAGGCACATCCGGAGTTGTCAGATATTACTGTGGTCAGTGAGTACCCAGATGTTTTCCCGGATGAATTGCCAGGGTTACCACCAGACAGAGAGATGGAGTTCTGCATAGATCTGGTACCTGGTATGGAGCTTATTTCGAGACCACCATATCGCATGGCCTTAGTTGAGCTGGAGGAGCTCAAGAGATAGTTACAGGAGCTGTTGGATAGGGGTTTTGTTCGACCAAGTGTTTAACCTTGGGGAGCATCGGTTCTGTTTGTGAGGAAGAAGGATGGGAGCCTCCGATTGTGTATAGACTACCGATTGTTGAATAAGGCCACCATCAAGAATAGATACCCCCTTCCACGCATTGACGACTTGTTAGATCAGCTTCATGGAGCACAGGTCTTTTCCAAGATTGACCTAAGGTCTGGGTATCATCAGCTGAAGGTTCGGGGTGGAGATGTACCCAAGACAGCATTTCATACCCGATATGGCCACTATGAGTTCTTGGTCATGCCATTCGGATTGACGAATGCTCCAGCTGCTTTCATGGCTTTGATGAACGATGTGTTCAAGCCATATTTGGACCAGTTTGTTATCGTCTTTATCGATGACATATTGGTGTATTCGAGATCCAAGGAGGAGCATGAGGAGCACCTCAAGATCGTGTTGCAGACGCTACGGGAGCATGTGTTATATGCTAAGCTCAGTAAGTGTGACTTTTGGTTGTCACAGATCTCGTTTTTGGGACATGTTGTATCGAGAGATGGTGTATTAGTTGATCCATCTAAGATAGAGGCTGTGGTTCAGTGGGAACAGCCGAGGACAGTCACCGAGATCAGGAGTTTTCTGGGTTTAGCTGGATACTATCAGAGATTCATTGAGGGATTTTCAAAGTTGGCTGCTCCATTGACACGTCTTACTCGAAAGAGTGCACCGTTCATATGGAACGAGGATTGTGAGAAGAGTTTTGAGGAGTTGAAGCGTTGATTGACCACCGCTCCGATTCTCACTATCCCTACCAGCTCAGGAGGATTTGCAATGTATATCGATGCTTTGCATCGGGGACTGGGCTGCGTATTGATGCAGGATGGGAAGGTAGTTGCTTATGGATCCCGACAGCTGAAGGATCATGAGAAGAACTATCCAACCCATGATTTGGAGCTAGCTGCAGAAGTATTTGCGTTGAAGGTATGGCGCCACTACTTATACGACGAGAAGTTCCAGATATTTACCTACCACAAGAGCCTCAAGTATCTGTTCTCGCAGAAAGAGCTGAACATGAGACAGAGAAGGTGGCTAGAGCTTCTGAAGGACTACGATTGCGAGATACTTTATCATTCGGGTAAGGCTAACTTTGTAGCCGATGCCTTGAGTAGGAAGAGCCTGGGGATGGTATCGTATATGATGGTTAGGGAACATGATTTGCTAGAGCAGTTTGCTAGCCTCAGTTTGGGAGTCGTGCCTTCTAACATGGATACAGGCTATGTGATAGCTAGTCTACGCTTGGAGCCAGATCTGTTGGACAGGATCAGAGTGGCTCAGCAGACTGACCCATTTTGTATGGATGTGAGTAGTCAGATGCAGAAGGGCACCGTGACTGACTTTAAGTTGAGTTCTGATGGACTACTGAGGTTCAGAGGCAGATTGTGTGTTCCCGAGGATCCAGGACTCAGGAGATTGATATTGGTGGAAGCTCATTCATCGAGGTATACGTTACATCCGGGGAGTAACAAGATGTATCAGAACTTCCGGAAGGTATACTGGTGGTCGGGTATGAAGAGAGATGTAGCAGACTTCATGGCAAAGTGTCTCATATGTCAGCAGGTGAAGGTAGAGCATCAGAAACCTGCAGGGTTATTACAGCCTCTACCTATACCAACATGGAAATGGGAGCATATCACCATGGATTTCGTGATGGGTTTACCGAGAACCCGTAGGAATCACGATGCTATATGGGTGATCGTCGACAGACTGACGAAGTCAGCCCACTTCCTAGCTATGAGAGCAACCAATACTCTGAGTTCATTAGTGAAACTGTATGTACGCGAGGTAGTGAGGTTACACGGTGTACCAGTGAGCATAGTCTCTGATAGGGATTCCCGCTTCACATCCCACTTTTGGGGACATTTTCAGGAAGCCATGGGAACCCAGTTGAGTTTGAGCACCGCTTTCCATCCTCAGACAGATGGTCAGTCAGAGAGGACTATACAGACTCTAGAGGACAAGTTGAGAGCATGTGTGCTAGATTATCGAGGCTCCTGGGATGACC
The DNA here is from genome assembly GCA_033439115.1 of Firmiana major. NCBI lineage: Eukaryota > Viridiplantae > Streptophyta > Magnoliopsida > Malvales > Malvaceae > Firmiana > Firmiana major. The sequence continues at coordinate 8,152,632 of CM065909.1, forward strand.
ACCTGCCACTAGCCGAGTTCGCCTACGACAACAGTTATCATTCGAGTATCGGGATGGCACCGTATGAGGCTTTGTATGGCCGTAGATGTCGTTCCCCTATTGGATGGGAAGAAGTGGGTGACCGTAAGATTTTCGCTCCTGACATGGTTACGCAAGCATCTAAGGACGTCCGCCTGATAGTAGAGAGACTGAGGACAGCTCAGAGCAGACATAAGAGTTACGCTGACAGGAGACGTAGGCCACTAGAGTTTGCAGTTGGTGAATCCGTGTTTTTGAGAGTTTCTCCTTCCAAGGGCATAGCAAGATTTGGGAAGAAAGGGAAACTAAATCCTCGCTATATTGGACCCTTTGAGATACTTGATCGAGTGGGAGATAAGGCGTATAGGTTGGCATTGCCATCGGACTTATCAGGTGTCCATAACGTCTTCCACATATCGATGCTTCGGAAGTATCACCCGGATCCGGCACATGTGATTAGTTACGAGCCTTTGGAGCTCTGAGAGGACTTGTCATATGTAGAGAGACTGATTCGGATATTGGATAGGAAGGAGAAGGTATTGAGATCGAAGACCATCGGATTAGTGAAGATTCTCTGGCAGCATCATACTTCAGAGGAAGCTACTTGAGAGCTAGAGAGTCTGATGCGAGAGAAGTACCCTCACCTATTTGATGAGTGACTTGGTTCTAATTTGGAGGACCAAATTTTCTGAGTGGGGGAGGATTGTCAGACCCAGATCTTTGTAGCTTGTACCTTATGATTCCTATGTGTATGAACACTATGTAATTATAGTTGAATGATAAGAAGAGTATTTACTAGACTTAAAGTGTTATTGAAATGAATTAACATGCAAAAGCTACATAAAATGCCTAATGTGAGCGATGGGTATCACAGGCTAAACCGAGTTATTCTAAATCATTCTGACTGAAAATAAGAACTTAAAATAAGAGAGCGTAGAGAGCTCATGAAGAGAAGTCAGCTTGATTTAGACCCGAAAACACAAAACGAGAGTAAAAGCTAAAAAGGGTAAAATGGACCTTTTTGGCGAGAAAAGGAGTTTCGGGTGAAATTATCCACCGGGAGCGATTGGAATATAAAGACGAGAGTGTAAGACATAAGATATGACACTTTCAAAATTTTAAGAAAAGTCAACATGGTCAATGGTTAAGGAAAAAGTCAACTATAGTTAAGAAAGTGGACTTTTACCATAGTTGACTAATCATGGTTAAAAATTAACCTAAGTGTGGAAGAAAATTTGGGAAAAAATATTCTTAGCCAGAATACGAGATAATCATCCCCAGAAGTAAGAAAAATTTATTTGGAAGGATTCCGGAATAAATTTAATGGTTAAAAAACGTAATGGGCCTAAGGTGAAAATTTTAAAGCCCATTAAGGTATACTAAACGTATATCGAAATTCTTAGGTCCTTTAGACCGAATTGTTGGACCAATTGATCGGCCAAATTTTGAGACAATTAAAGGCCCGAGACATAGTAAAAATTTCAGCCCGAAAGCCCATTAAGAAAGCCCAAACCGAGAAGCCCAAAGAGAAAAGCCCATGAGATAAATATCTAACCATAGTTAAAGTTAACTATGACTCATAAGGTGACTCATAAGGTGACTCATGGTTAAGGTTTGGAAAGTCAAGTTAAATGGCTGAAAAGTAAAGCTTAATGGCTAAGTATATGGCTTATAAATTCAGCCACACCATTGTCATCTTCATCACACCAAATTCGGCTAGAAGAAGAAACCATTGAAACATATTATCCAAGCTTTCTCTCACTAGAAATCACTAGGAATTAAGCATATTTGGAACTTGCATTCTTCATGAAAGTTGTTCCAAATTGAAAGGAGAGTGACATATGTTGGAATTGGCTATCAAGGAGCCATAGAGTGCAAACCGAGAGCTTCCAAAGTTTCGGCCAAAGGGTGAACACAACAATTGGTATATTTTCTAATTTCCAATTTCATATATGTTAATGTATGAATGATTTCAAGTATGTTGATATATGTTTTAAGCATTGAAACATATTAAATCACCATGAAGTGGGTTAGGCCGAGAGTGATTAATGGGATATTGAATTATGTCAATATGATTTTAAGACATAAATGGATTAGTGTACATGTATTAATGTTAATGGTGTAATTAGAATTAATCAAATTGATTAATTAATACATGTAATTTGTTGGCAATCAAGGGGTTCGATAAAATGCCTAAATGAACTATGTGATGATTGGTAATGTTGCCTACCAAGTGTTTGTGAAAATACCTAAGTGAAAATGGCTAAATAATGGCATGAATGGCATGCCATGGTGAAACCGAGACATGGGTAGCTCTCGGCCATGGCATGTGGCCGAAAGGCCCAATGGGCCAAGCCCAATTTTTTAGGCCCAATAGGGTGTAATGGGCCTAGTACAAGCCCAATAAGAGTTGGTGGGCCCCACAAGCCCAAAAGGCCCAACAAAAATGAATAGTAAAATGAAAATGGACTTAAGGCCTAGTTAAGCCCATTAAGGATTTTTAAGGACCATTAAGGAAAAATGGACTGTATTAATGTGTAATACAGTAGGAAAAGTATAATTAACCTGAGGAATGGTTATTTACAGCTCCGGAGTTTACATTGAGAGCTGATCGGACTGCGAGAGTTGCAGCACCGAGGAAGTGAGGTCACGTGACGTGATCCGAGGTAAGGGACTTTTACGAGTAGTTAGAGATACCTGCACGTATTTTCGTCTACTTTTACATTCACTTGAAAACTCTGAGGGTCAGAGAAAGTGAATAATAATTATTGCGACCCGATAGTGGCAAATTATGATTTTGCCCCTAGTTTGTCAAAAAGTCAACTTTTGTGAAAAGTTGCAAAAAGCATGGAAACTATTATTGTGATTGTTTAACTGCTGTTTAGCATGAAAATAAATAGATGGGCTAATGATTTTAAGGATGATGTGACTTAAGCGCACTTTATAGTGCTGATTTTGATGTTTTATAAACAATCCCTTTTTAAAGAGCCGTCTATCATATTATGTGAGAATGAATAGTGCTAGAGCATAGCTCGCACTGGATTTCATATGTTTTCCACATACATTAGTGCTGGATTTTTATACGCACTAGATTTTCATGACATGCATGATAGAGTACTGGAGTTTTACTCGTACTCAGCTTTTAATGATATATGCATGACACAGAGTGCTGGAGCGATTAGCTTGTACTCGAGTTTTACATGAGATATGTGACATAGTACTTGAGCTATTGCTCGTACTTGATTTGATATTGTGCATAGCATAGTACTGGAGCTATTGGTCGTACTTGATTTAATACATGAACTATGCATTGACCTAGTTGCTGGAGGTTGTTCGCACTAGAGTTGAGTTTGTGATGTGAAACAGTGTTCGAGCGTAGTGTCGACTGTGTGTCGCACTCGAGGGCGTACATTGTATGTGATATTATTTACATGTTACCTATTCATGCCGCATTCTTGTGTGACTGAGTGTCACATTTTGAGAGGATGGCTAGCATGAGGGTATTAGAGATGTGGTATGATATTTCCACAGGCGCGAGGGCTAAGACCTATAGTAGGCACCCTGACTGTGATGTTAATATTCCACGGGTGCGAGAGCTAAGACCTATGGTAGGCACTCTGGCCGTGATGTAGGGTCCACGGGTGTACTTTGTACTGTGCCTGAGTGGCGCGAGGTGTACGCTATACCGTGTGTTGTTGTGGAGTTGAGGAGGATATAGCTGACGGTTGTGATGGACTGACCCCCTCCAGTTGCAGCAGTGATGCCCCGTACACTAGGATTCCGTGTAGCTTGGGATCACATTTCGGATATGATCATAGTCCAGGATACTATTTACACTTAACCATAGAGTCTCACATGATATATCACATTGATTGACTGATTTAAATTGCGGACAGACCTGAGGGATGGGTCGGACTCCGATTTTGTGATGTGAATTATATAATGCCATATTTATTGTGATTTAAATATACATGGCATGATTTACATAAAGGCATGATTTATATACGATGCATTGTTTTGCACTACATGCCTACATTTGAGAAAGAAAGCATGATTTTTCTGTACATGGGATTTATTCTGTACAAGTATATATTATATTTCAAGACATGCTTTTAAAGCGAGTAAAGGAAATAATGTTTTCAAGGCATAGCATTATTTTGAGTAGATAGTGTAGATATCTACTTGCTTGCCTGATTTCCTTACTAAGCGCATTGTATGCTCACCCCCCTTTCTTTACATCTCTCTACAGAGCGTTAGTAGAGCGAGAGCTATCGAGGGATAGTGTCCCAGAGTCCACTGCTAGTTCCTATCGATCGCCAGGTATACCTATTATGTACAGTTGTGTATCTAAACATAGAAACAGCACAGTGATGTATACGTTATATATTATGGAGAATGTATTTGTATTAGATTTTATATAATCTTACATGTATAGTAAAAGCAGTTACAATCAGTAATAATATATTGACATGTATGTATGAAATGGATGATGTGGTAAGTGAGGACTCTGACATCGAATCACAGCCCAACCATTGAAGAGCGGAAAGGTAAGTTAAGAATGCGAAAAATTTGTAGTGTTTTTGGTTAAAATCATGGATTGAGAATGGGGTCTGACAGAATTGGACTCTGAAAGAGAAGGATAAAATTTCCTATTTCAGTCCTCTATAACATATAAAAAATCCAACCATAAAGGAGTTCATTTACTAGGTGAAAACTTAGAGAGAAGAGCAGGGGAAGAATTTACCATGTTTCAAGGTGAGAGAAAGTTTGATTTTTAAAAGTTTTTAGTTGGTTTTTCTTGTAGTTTTTGATGATTCTAAGCTATATACATGTTGAATTACCGCTGAGGATTTGTTTGGAAGATCAAAAACTTGGTCAACATTGGTCAAAGGTGAGAGAAACTTGATGGATGATGAAGATGATGAAATATGTTTTATGTTTGATGATTTTTAAGGATTTTTAGTTAAGTAGAATTTAAAGAAAAAATTTATATGAAAGTGTGTAGTTCTGATCAGCATGCTTAAGTTGTGGAAATGATGAATTTTGGATGAATTCAAGGTTGTTAACAGTTAAATTTATACAAAAAAGTTCGGTTTATAGCTTACTTTAGTGAAAAACCAAAAGGTGTGAGCATTGGTAAGAATTGGATTGATAAAGTCTGGTTTATGGATGTGAATGAGTATGTAAGTTATTAAGATAGTGAATGTGAAGTTAGAATAAGTAAATTGGATAAAATAGCTTAAACCGACACTTAAATCGGTAAAACCGAGAAAATAGGAAAAGTTGACAAAAAGGTCAAAATTGGTCTACTCTTAAGAAGATAAATACATTATTTGGATATGTTGAATTGAAATCAAACAATATTTGATAATTTGATATCATTTTGGGTAGCTCGAGAATTTAGCACGCAAAGCGATGTAAACTCAAACCCCGATAAAGTAACGTGTTTTAGCTCCGGTGAGGTAAGGGATGCAATTTAAAATAGTACTAACCTCCTATATCTATCTATTGTTCATAAATGACTTGAAAATCGTAAAAAGAAATATGTTTGAAAATCATACTTTCTCGGTTTAATTCCAAACGGAATAATAAACCGTTTTTAGATACTGAAATCATGGTTTTCACTTATTTTGTATAAATAAAATAGATATACATATTTTGTATGAATTATGACATGATTTGATGATTAAAGTTTCCATATGAAAGTAAGTAAGTAAGCAAGTATGAAAGTTAGGATTTTAAGACGACAGGCTACTATTATTGTATGCTGAGTGCATAATCATGCCTACTACTTGTGGTGTCCTGGCTCCGCCACACGTAGTATTAGTTTAGATTCACCAATGTAGTGCCTATTCTGCCTTAGTGGTGTTGTTTTTCACTGCATGTGGTGTCTATTTTTGAAGTATCTTGTGACTGCACGGTGTGTGCCACTGGTGCCCGTGCCCTAGCTGTGTGCTAGTGTGATTGAAATACTATATTAGAATCGCTATATGACCCTGATCCAGTCTACAGTCCTTACCATGGCCATAGGTATTATTACCTCTACGGAGGATGTGATATGTTGCATGATAACTATGTTGAAATAGCCTAGTCTCCATGTTTTGATGTATAATGTTTTAACGAAGAAAGTATGTATGATGTTTTAGTCTATGAAAGTACGTACAATGTTTTGATGAAGTATGATGTATTTTAAAGTAAGCATGTAAAATGGTTTCCTAAGTATGTATGTACGGAAGTATGTTTATTCTGATTTTCTAATTGTTTTTAAATGGTTAGAATTGTTTTAAATGCATACCTTACTGAGCTTTTCCCAGAAGCTCACCCCATCTCATATCCCATTTCAGAGTACTTGCAGTGAGATTATTCAACTATTTACAAGTACGTGAGTTGCTGGTGAATTCAGTGCCTCCCAGACTACTTTCAGTACTCGCTTAGGTATATCATCGGATATTTATTCCCAGACATGTATATTGTACAGATACTGGATTGTATATAAATACTTTTGGAATGTAATCAGTTGTTTTATGGATTATTATGTAAACGTTTTGGGAAGTGAATGAAATGCTGGTGATACAAGTATGGATATGGAAGTTGTAGTAATAAAAATGTATAGTTGAAAGTAATAAGTTTAAGAAATAAAATCAATTGCCTTTCGAATATAAACTGCGTTTACCTACAGAGGGATAGGATATATTATAAAAGGTTATGCTGCCGAAATTTTTGGCAAAATTAAATGGTTAAAAGAATATGTAAAGAAAGAAACAAAGTAACCTACATTGTACTGAAATGCAACCTAAGTAGAAAAATAAGATTTAAAAGAAAAAGTTAGCCAATATTTTTGCGCTTCCGGGGTGTTACAGGTAGTGGCTTGGTTATGAGGCTATTGTAGTGTTTCTTTTGTAAAGGGATTAGGGGCTAAATAATGGAGGTGTTTTTGGATAGTGTACTACGGGCTGCTACAGGTTGTGGTGCTTAAGTTTGTAAGAGTGGTGCTTCGAGGGCTTGGAATGGTTGGCATTAATTCCTTGGTGGTGGTCAAAGATAGAGGCTCAGGCAGTGGCTAAAAAGGTTCGAAATCTGAAAAAAAAATGTTGGGTGAATGGTTGTAGGGGACCTTTTGGTCCTAGAGGTGTTGGTGCTTAGTGGAGTTTAGGTGGTCGATTTGGTTTAGGCTTGGTCAGGGTAGAGGATTTTTGGGATATATATTAGCTTTTTTTTTTGGTACAATGGTCAGCGCTCTCCCATTTCCTTTTTTTTTATTAATCTTTTTGCTTTCGAAGTAGAAGTGGCCTCCCATATTTGAAATCTGGGATGGTAGTAGGTGTACCGCACTAACTACTTATTAGCTTATTTTTATTTATTATATACTTTTTTGAATTTTTTCTTGATCTTTGATTTAATATTTTTTATTTTTATTTTTAATTAAATAATCTATAACTTATATATTAAAAGTAAGATTAGGGAAAAAAATTAGAGAATTGCTAAATGCAACCACTTTTTTTCTTCTTACAATAAAGAAGAAGAGAAATATTGTTATAAAAGTAAAATGGTTGTGTGAAGAAAAAATATGGCTTAGGATTTTTCAATAAATTATTTTTTTCTCTTTTTGATGCGTCATAAATTAGATGTTGATTTTGTTGCAATTTTAAGATCAATTTTGATCCTTTTTTTTTTAATGATGGGATTCCTTTTGAAGATTGATTGTGTTGTGTTTGTGAGAAAAGAAAACACATGTAAGACATGCATTCAAAAAAAAAAATCGTGGATAACATGCTTTCAAACAAAAAGAAAGATAAGCATGTGGATGACATGCGTTCAAACAGAAAAGAAAGATAAGCACGTGGATGACATGCCTTCAGACTTTCTTGAACTTTTCCAAATTACAGAGAATGCCATTGCCTTAATCAGAAAAATTTCTTACTTTTACTCGAGTCTTCACTCTCGATCCCTATTCCTATCCAGCAACCCTTTTTCTTAGCCAAGGATAAAGGATAAAGGGTGGTTGACAGAGAGAGATTGCAAAGGATGTGTTATGTATTGAATATTTGAAATGGTAGAAAAGAAGAATTTGGGACTAGAAAGAGAGAAAAAAAAAGAGATAGAGGCAAAGAATAAGTATTTTCATTCATAGCCGAAATGGGAATTCCTTACATCATGTCATATGATATATATGAACTGGATTAACGACTCATAGGCCTTACAAGGACACCTATACAATTCTTATTTACTTGAATATAAACTAATTAAAACCTTCAAAGTCAGAAATGTTGTTATACCCTTCCTAGGCCTTCTGCTCAATTCCATCAATTTCCTTGCTTTAAGCTCATTTTCTCATTGTCAACTCCTTACTTTTGATCATCAGCTCCTTCCCAGCTTTCTCCTCAACTTTGTCTAGCTCACTACTTGTCGAATTCCTTGTATTACCCCTTGCTGTAGACAATCCTTATCCCCAAGGATCAAATGAAGGAAATTGTGATTTAAGCACTGTATAGTTCTCTTAAGTAGTATTTTCAGGTCTTTAAGTTAGACTAAACCGTCAAAAATTGAGTCACAGCATGGTTATTTCATTTCACCATCCTTTTGTCTAAAATCGCCACTGGACATACTAAGGGTTGATCTTCAATGCCTTTCTCAGGTTAAAAAATGCTAGGGATGATCTTGTCTCCTATCTTTATCTTTAATGGACTCACATGAAAGATTGGATGGATCTTTAAAGTAGGTGGCAGCTACGATTTGTAAGCCACAAGGCCAATCCTTATCAATATGGTGTAGGGTCCATAGTACTTCAAGGAAAGCTTCAAATTCTTCCCGAGTGGAACTATGGTTTGTTTATATGGTTGAAGTTTCAAGTAAACTACATCCCCAACTTGAAATTTACGTTCACTTTTCTTATTGTTTACATAAAACTTCATGTGTTGCTGGGCCTTGGCTAACTGATCCATCATCAGCCAACTTAGCTTTTCCTTTCCTTTAACAATTCTTCCATAACAGATACTTAATTTAGTACCAACACTGAAATCCCATGCAAGTTTAAGAGGCTTATAACCATATAATGCCTAGAAAAGGTTATTTTTAGAGAAGAATGGTAGCTAGCATTGTACCACCATTTTGTTAGAGGTAGCCATTGACTCCATGTGCACGATTTTAAGCAATACATACATCTTAAATATTGCTCCAAGCATTGGTTAACCTTTTAGTTTTGCCATTTGATTTTGGATGGTAAGTTGTACTTAGCTGTACTATAGTACCCAATAGCTTCATGAGCTCTTGCTAAAACAAATTGGTGAACACCTTATCTCGATTTGAGATAGCATCTTTAGGAGATCCATGCAACTTGTGTACTTGACTTAAATACAACTTAAAATCACATCAAGATCAGGTTGTGTATCCACTACAACAAGATGAGAAAAAACACGAAGTGGAAAACCATGGTGGAAAAAACTCAGTTTGATATGTTAGATATTAACCCAAATGCCGTATAAATGAGCATATGAATGAATATATTTTTGGTAATATATAAATCATTAAATATACTTCTTGGTAACCAAGTAATGAGGTTCTATACATATATAGTGGCCTCTTGAATTAGAGAGACAGAGAGAGATGTAATCAATATGTGATTGCCACATGAGAGATGACTTTATAGGGATTTGAAGAAGAATGGAAGAAAACACTAGGTTAACACTATGGAGTAGGGAAACTGGGTTTGTTTTGGGGTTGAGCTAAGTGTTTTGGGGTTTAGTACTCCTTATAATCTCTATGGTTAATAATGGATCTTTTCTCTTGTTGTGGATACAGGTACTTGGAGTAAATCAATTTAAATCTTGTCTCTTATATGTGTGATTTAATTTTACAATAATCTCATCATGTTTTGGAATACATATCTGCTTAAAAAATCCCAACAAGTAGTATTAATGTTATGGTTTAAGAATTATCATGAAGCATAATGCAAATATGTGATTTTATTTTTGGAGAATTGCAGTTTTAAGATTGTGTTCTTGAGGCCAAAGACATGTAGGATAATATTTGCTGCAACAAGGTACTAGTTGTAGGTGAAGCCAATATTTTGGAGGAATTTGCGTCAAAACAAAAATTTGTTAGATATTAACCCAAATTCTATATTAAGTATATTAATGAATAATTTTTTTAATAAATGTATCATTAAATACTTCTTGGTGACCAAGTAATGAGACTCTATAAATATAGAGTGGTATATGGAATTAGAAAGATATGAAAGATGTAATTAATATATTATCCCATGTGACAGGGGGGTTTATAGGGATTTCTAAAATAATGGGAGAAAACATCGAATGAATACTATGGAGTAGCAAAACTTAGTTTATTTCGAGGCTTGACTTAGTGTTTTAGGGAGTTTTGTACTATTTCTATGGTTTATAGTGGATTTTCTCTCTTCTCCGTAGATCTAAGTACTTGGATTGAATCACATTAAATCTTGTTTCTTGTGTGTGTGATTTAATTCAACATTAATCTCATTTCATTTTGGAATACATATCTACTTGAAAAATCCTAACAAGATACATTCCATGACCAGGTACAAGCATTACAATCACAATTGGAAGCTATGCAGGCTACAGAAGCTTTCGTACCAAAATGGTGGGAAGGTCAGAAGAAAGAAATCGGCACTAAGCTCAAATGAGTCATAGCTATATCAGCCAAATTCTAGAAACCATATTGTAAAATGGCATAAGTCCAGTTCAACTTGACTTGAGTGAAAATGGATCAAGTAGTAGCTCCTAGGCAAACCAAATAATACCTCCCAGAGGAGAAGGTAAGAACCCCATAGAAATTATTGTGGTAGATGAGCATGGAAAGTTTAGTTCTAAGCCGGAGGAACTAGGGCTGTTAACTAGACAATAATCAGATGTTAATCATTTAAAAAATCAAAATAGCCTTGCTCTAATACCAACTTATTATGTACTTAATATTCAAAATGGCAGATAAGAAGAATTTGGGACCAGAAAAAGAGAAAGAAAGAAAAAATAGAGGCAGATAATAAGTATTTTTGTTTATAACCAAAAAAAGGAATTCTTTATACCAGGTCATATAATACTCTTGTACTGGATTAACAGCTCATAAGTGTCTTACAATGACACCTATGTCATTCATATTTTCTAGAATATAGACTAATTATAACCTCTAAATCACTAAGGTTGTTATAACCTTCCTCGGCTTTCAATTCAATTTCATCAACTTCCTTGTTTTCATCATCAACTTATTCCCAGCTCTCTCCCTAGTTTCATCCAGGCTGCTTGCCAAATTCATCACAAGATGTTCACTAGTGTAGGAAGTCGAAGCACATAGGGTTACCCATTGTTGGATTTCTAAAATTGGATTTTAGATTAGTCGAGAGCTTTTAATAGGTATGCATTTGTTTTTAATTTGGGTTTCTTTTAAAATTATGCTTTTTTCTTCTTTGGCGTCTTCTTTTTCTTATTCTTGGCATTTTTTACCAGGAAAAAAATCAAATCAAATATTACCATCAAATTTTTTATTATTTGATTTTATATTTTATATTTTTTTGTTTAAATCATCTGAAAATTGTCATTTTGTTTGATTGGGTTTCTACTTTCCATAGATGGAATATGAAATTAGATGAAAGAAATGAAAACCAAGGGGATCAATAAATTAAATAAGTGAATCATGATGGAATAAAAACCCACCTGAAGGTCTTTTCCTACTAAAAAGGCCTCAAAGCTCTCATGAGATCATGTAGTTTTGATGTAGTAGGGGGATTAGTTTGATGTTCCCTAAAAACTTTCAAGGTAGGTAATGCCTTAGTGCGGTGCTTTTCCTTAAAGCTGATGATATTGAGTGGGAAAGAAAAGCTATGCAAAGATATGCAACAAATCTCTTTTAACCAGAGGTCAAGCTTCAAGAAACAGCCAAATATCTTAATGGTCAGTAGCAACATCAAAGTTATAGCATTTGCAATCACATTCAGTTCTATTTTCTTAAAAAAGAAAATGGTTTATGCTTATGCTTTCCAGGTTAATGATTAAAAAATCACGTTCAAGCTATTTTTGAAGTGATAGAAGTCTATATACTTAAATTTAAGGAGACCATTTTATTCCCTAAAAGATTTTTTGAGGCTAATGTCCTGGTATCGGTGGTAACACAATAAACATCTAACTATATTCACACGGTTGCTAATAGTTTGAGTCTTCCTAGCTTACAATTGATAGCATAGAAGCTAGTTGCTTATGAAGTTTGTTTGCCAAGAATTTGTTAGGTGGTGCAACCCTTGGGGAGAGAACAATAGACTTCATGATGCTTGGTCTGTGTTGCATGGTATGGAGCCCATCTCCCCAGTATGATAAAGTAACTTTTTTCAGCTTTTGAAGGTGTCTTATTTCATGAAATTACAGTCATCATTTCATTTGATATGATTCAGAGCTCAGTTTTTCATAAAGAAACATTTAGAATAATTCATATATGTGTCTACTATACTACTTGGGTAGTAATTGCTTAGAGAACCTTATTGGATGCCGTATTACTATTTTCCTTTTCCATTTGAAAGATTTCCCACACTGAGATTTCTCTATTTAGAGTTGAATCTATAAAGTTCATTATTATTTTTTTATAAGCTCATGCAATAAATCATGAATTGCTCTTGAATATGAGCATATTGTGCCATGCTTCTGTACTAGACCAATACTTACTAGTATCTATCAAGGTGTAGATCCTTAAATCTACATTTAGTTTCAAGCTTGAAATGTTTGTTCTTATTACCCCCTGTTCTTGGTATAAGTGCTGTTATATGGACAAAAAAAACATGCTCTCTCAGAACAATTTTGGCATGCAGATGACACTTAACAAAAGAATATCTCTCTTCTGTACTTGTGCACCAACCATATGTTATTTGCAATTCATGCATTTGTACAGAAGCACTACAACTTTTACACGTGACTTATAGAGGTTAACATAGCACATTAAACATGATATTTCTCTGTCATTTTCCATGATAAATGTTGAAACTAAAATTTCTTGATTTGTCATTTATCCATCATGGTTGGTTTTCACTAGATATTACCAACTGGGTTTTGTTAATATCTTTGTTGGAGGTTTAAAACAACTAGAAACAATTTACCAGAATACTTAGAGGTTTGGACTGATAACTACCTTAGGTTGAAGTATTCACTTGATGTTCAACATCGCAATGTGTGTAGGTTAGGGAAAACTTTGAGGTTTTTATACTTTTCTTAAATTTTTAGTAGTGCTTGATAGTTTCATGAACATTATAATTTGATCTAAGTCAAAAGAAAATTTTTGAAGCGACCTAGCTAGAATTCTATTATTACAGTTAGCTGGTGTCACGACCCAAAACTATCCAAAAATCAGAGTAAATTTTTCGTTTTTCTTTTTATACTTACCTGACCTCTGATCGTGATCAACCACAACCAATAATTGAGCTGTGTGTCAGTGCCCATATCATCACCATACATTTTATAGATTGTGCACAATTTAAATTAAAATATTAACTCATACGTTATGCACTGATTTCTTTTCATTTCTTTACAATATGTACCCAGTCTATACATCCCAGTGTCAATACAAAATATAATATTGTGCTTATGTTATTTAGATACAATATTTATACAACGTGTATATACTTCAAAAGATGGGCAGCAGCTGTCACGCCCTCCTCCCACACGCGACTTTACCAAAAACCACAATAAATTTTTCACTTTTTACTTACCTTTATCTCCTCAACAGTTGGGCTGTGAATAAGCATTAGTCTCCTCATCCAGACATACCTTACCATTCTTTTTCATATCATACATACATGACATTTCTATCATAAGTAAATTCGTATATTTAAATATAATTACATCATTACATCCCCCATATTAAAATGTGTACATCACTGTGTTTATGCATTGTTCAGATACAAAAGAGTACGCATGTGTATACCTTTCGCTAGATGGGGAGTGGTAGCGGATCAAAGGAATGCAATACCCTGGTCGACTCGATCTACTGAAGAGAATCTGTAGAGATAGGGGGAAAATGAATGGGATGAGCTATCAACGCGCTCAGTAAGGAAATCAGGCAAGCAAGTAGACATCCATACTATCTACTGAAAATAGTGCTTTGCCTTTCCTTCTCTCAATTCAAAAGCATGTTTAAAATATATATAATATAGTACAGATTTAAAATCCCATGTACTAAACACATGCTGGTTTATCAATAAGAGGCATTCATGCAAAACAGTGCATATTTAATCATTTAAGAATGCCTTTATATAAAATATGCCATTTACATTCAAAACAAAGTAAATATGGCATTTCTCATCACAACACAAATAAATTGGGTTTCGACCCATCCCTTAGGTCTACCCGCATCATAAAACACATGTGATATATCATGCGAGACTCAGTGGCTAAATGCAATCTCTCTAGACTATGTAAGAGAGCCTCCCCGCCGAACAGAGCCTCCCCGCCTTCTCTGGCTTAAGGATGTTGGGCTTAAGGATCTTACCGTAAGAGAACATCTCCGGACTATGTACATATCCTAACATGTGGTAAATCCCAGGCAACATAGTACTCGGTGTGCGGGTTATCACTGCTGTAACGGGAGGGGGGGTCAGTCCATCACAACCGCCAGCTATCAACAACTCTCATCCACAACTCCACAACACAAAACACGGTACAGTGTACTCCATGCCACACGCATGGTACAACGTACACTCGTGGACCCATACATCATGGTCGGGGTGCCTGCCATAGGTCTTAGCCTCTCATACCATGGAAATACATCATAGTCGGGGTGCCTGCCATAGGTCTTAGCCCTCATACTATGGAATAAATGCCACGTCTCTAAATCCACGTGAGAACATCTCAACAGTGTGACACTCAGTCTACACGAAGGAAATCGTCACGGTTTTTCTAACATGTGTATATATCACGAAAAACTACAGTGCGCATATTGAGTGTGACACACAGTCAACACTCCGCCTCAAAACACTGTATATGCATGTCAAAATATCAACACTAGTTCGAGTAAACCTCTAGCACCAGGTCATGCATAGTTCTCATTCAAATCAAGTACGAGCAAATCGCTCAAGTACGATGTCATGTACAAATCATGAAGAATCGAGTGCGAGCAACGCTCCAGCACTCTGTCATGCATTTATATAAAACTCGAGTACGAGCTAATCGCTCCAGCACTCTATCATGCACAAATCACATAAAAACTGAGTACGAGCAATGCTCCAGTACTCTATCATGCATGTCAAATAAATGTAGTGCGAGTCAACCTCTAGCATTAATGTATGTGAAAAACATCTGAAATCAAATGCCAGTTGTGCTCTAGCACGATTGTTTCCACATAATTCGGTAGATGGCTCTTTAAAAATAGGGATGTTTAAAATCATTTAAATCAGCACTATAAAGTGTGCTTAGTTTACATCGACCTCAAAACATTAGCCCATCTACGTACTCTTCTGCCACACAGCAGTAAAAACCATTTAAAACATCATTTTCATGCTTTTTACAACTTTTCCCAAAGTTTCACTTTTTGCCTAACTAGGGGCAAAATCATAATTTACCTATATCGTGTCCCTATAATTATTATAGATTTTCTCTGACCCTTAAACAATTTCAGTGAATGTAAAATCCAATGAAAATATGCACAGATATCTCTAGCTACTTACAAGAGTCCCCTACCTCGGATCACATAGTGTGACCTCTCTTCCTCTGTGCTGCTCTAATCTGGCAGTCCGGTCAACTTTCAATATGAGTCTGGAGCTGCATTTAATCATTGACTGAGTTAATTACACTTTTCCTACTGTATTACACATTTAATACAGTTCATTTCACTTAAATGGGCCTGTTTACTCTTAATGGGCCTTAAACACTTTAATTGGGCCTTAATCTGTATTAAGCCCGTTCATCAGGGCCTATTGAGTCATTGGGCTTATCAATACCCATTGGGCTTTATTCCAAGCTCTTTGGATAGCCCGTATATCATTTACGACATTTATTTTAATTTTTCGAATATAATTCACTAAATCTGAAATTTAATCCGAAATGCGTAAATTAAATCTTAAATATGCATAAATCACATAATTTGTCGTAAATGAGCTTTACTTACCCGAGATTGTGCGATGGTGCGTGAATCGGAGTTCGATCGGGCTTCCGTTCGGAATTAGTTGTCGAACTGCACAATTTTGTATATTTAACTCCGGGTCAATTTTCGATTAAATATAATTTAAATAAATTTATCGAAAATTAAATTGGTCACTTTTGACCTCGTATCGACTTACCCGAAGTCCAATGAAATCTCAAAAATTTTTCTTTTCCTTTTTCTTTCTTTTTCCTCTTTTTCCCCTTTTCTCCTTGGCTGAACCGGTCCGGTCCGGTTCAGTTTAGAAGGTTCTGCCCTGAACCGCCGACCGGTTCAGTGGTGATTTAGTCGTGCCGAAGTCGTCCGGCCGGTTCTCCGGGAGCTGCTGCCACCGTTTGGTGCGCCACAGCCTGGGGATAGTTCGGCTGGGCTCGATTGGAGCCTAGCACCGCCGGTGGCTGCCGGATTCCACATTTTCCTCCACGGCAAACTTCTTCGTCGATCTCCCCTTTTCGGCGTTGGTGAGGCGCGTTACCGGTGCCAGGGGGTTCGCGCGGTGCCCCTCTACCTTTTCCGGCCGTTCGCTGGCCGCTGGGGTCGCCGGTGGTGGCTGGTCAGGCAAGCTTTCCCTTTCGTCGGTTTGGTCTCTCACGCGATTTCTCTCTCCCCGCGTTTTTTCCAATTTTCTGTTTTCAATTTCGTTTTCTTTTTTTTTTCGTTTTTTTGTAATATATTTTTAATATTATTTTAATCCTTAAAATAATATTAAAAATCCTAAAATATCCCAAAAATATCTCAAAAATTCCTATTAAATTCATTTAATCCGTAAATGAATTTATCAGTCTGATTTTACCTTTTCGATATATTTTTTTTCACTATTTTCGGGCTTATTTTTCGAGACAAAAATTTCAAAAATATTAAATAAATTCGTATCTCGATCAATTGGACTCGAAATTTAATATTTGCCCCGTTATTGATCAAGATCTCTCGATTTCATATTTTTAATGAAATTTCCTCATCGAATTTATACCGAATTTTGGTCAATTGACCGTTTTACCCATGTACTTGCTCGAAAATCACTTTAACCCTTATCTCGCTATTATGTAGCTTACATGCATTTTTAATTTCTTAAATAGTCAATTGCATGTTAATAAATACTCTTCTTATGATTCAACTATGAAATATAACGTTCGTACACATAGGAATCATAAGGTACATGCTACATACATAAATCGAAAACTCGGGTCTGACAATCCTCCCCAACTAAAAGAATTTGGTCCTCCAAATTAGAACCAAATCAATCCTCAAACAACTGGGGGTGCTTCTCTCGCATCAAGCTCTCTAACTCCCAAGTAGCCTCCTCGGAAGTGTGATGCTGCCATAGTACCTTCACTAACCCGATAGTCTACGATCTCAAAACCTTCTCCTTCCTATCCAGTATTTGAATTGGCCTCTCAACATATGACATGTCCTCACTGAGCTCCAAAGGCTCATAACTAATCACATGTGCCGGATCTGGGTGATACTTCTGAAGCATCGAAATGTGGAAGACGTTGTGTACGCCTGACAAATCTGGTGGCAATGCCAACCTATAGGCCTTATCTCCCACTCGATCGAGTATCTCAAGGGTCCAACGTAGCGAGGACTCAGCTTACCTTTCTTCCCAAACCTCGCTATACCCTTGGAAGGAGAAACCTTCAGAAACACGGACTCACCAACTGCGAACTCAAGTAGCCTACGTCTCTTGTCAGCATAACTCTTCTGTCGACTCTGAGCTGTCCTCAATCTCTCAACTATCAACTGGACATCCTCAGAAGCCTGTGTAACCATATCAGGAGCAAAAATCTTTCGGTCACCCACTTCTTCCCACTCAATAGGGGAACAACATCTAAGGCCATACAAGGCCTCATACGGTGCCATCCTGATACTCGAATGATAACTGTTGTTGTAGGCAAACTCGGCTAATGGCAAATGATCATCCCAGGAGCCTCTAAAATCCAGCACACATGCTCTCAACATATCCTCCAGAGTCTGTATTGTCCTCTCTGACTGACCATCTGTCTGAGGATGGAAAGCTGTGCTCAAACTCAACTGGGTTCCCATAGCTTCCTGAAAATGTTCCCAAAAGTGGGAAGTGAAGCGGGAATCCCTATCCGAGACAATGCTCACTGGAACACCATGCAACCTCACTACCTCGCTTACATACAACCCTGCCAATGTACTCAGAGTATCGGTAGCTCTTATAGCTAGGAAGTGGGGTGACTTCGTCAGTTTATCAATGATCACCCATATAGCATCGTGATTTCTCCGGGTCCTCGGTAAACCCATCACGAAATCCATGGTGATATGCTCCCATTTCCATGTCGGTATAGGTAGAGGCTGCAACAATCCTGCAGGTCTCTAATGCTCTACCTTCACCTGCTGACATACGAGACATCTCGCCACAAAATCTGCCACATCTCTCTTCATACCTGACCACCAGTACACCTTCCGGAGGTTCTGATACATCTTGCCACTCCCCAGATGCAACGTGTACCTCGATGAATGAGCTTCCGACAATATCAATCTCCTGAGCTCTGGGTCCTCGGGAACACACAATCTACCTTTGAACCTAGGTAGTTCATCAGGGCTCAACTCAAAATCTATCACTGTGCCCCTCTGCATCTGACCAATCACATCGATGTAATACGGATCAGTCTGCTGAGCCTGTCTGATCTTGTCCAACAGATCTGGCTCTAAGCGTAGACTCGCAATCATACAATCTGCATCCATGTCCGAAGGCACAACTCCCAAACTGAGGCTAGCAAACTGCTCTAGCAGCTCGTGCTCCCTGACCATCATATACGATGCCATCCTAAGGCTCTTCCTACTCAAAGCATCTGCTACAACATTAGCCTTACCCGGACGATAAAGTATCTCACAATCATAATCCTTCAGAAGCTCTAGCCATCTTCTCTGTCTCATGTTCAGCTCTTTCTGTGAGAACAGGTACTTGAGGCTCTTGTGGTCGGTAAAAATCTGAAACTTCTCACCATACAAGTAGTGGCGCCATACCTTCAACGCAAACAGTACTCCTGCTAACTCTAAATCGTGGGTCGGATAGTTCTTCTCATGGTCCTTCAGCTGTCTGGATCCATAACCAACTACCCTCCCATCCTACATCAACACACAGCCCATTCCCTGATGCGAAGCATCGATATATACTGAAAATCCTCCTGAGCTGGTAGGAATAGTGAGAATCGGAGCGGTGGTCAATCGACTCTTCAGCTCCTGAAAACTCCTCTCATAATCCTCGTCTCACACGAATGCAACACTCTTCCGAGTGAGACGTGTCAACAGAGCAGCCATCTTCGAAAATCCCACAACAAATTTTTGATAGTACCTTGCTAATCCCAGAAAACTCCTGATCTCGGTAACTGTCCTCGGCTGTTCCCACTGAACTACAGCCTTGATCTTGGATGGATCTACTAATACACTATCCCTCGACACTACATTTCCCAAAAATGAGATCTCTGTCAACCAAAAATCACACTTGCTGAGTTTAGCATACAACTGCTGCCCTCGTAGAGTCTGCAATACAATCCTGAGGTGCTCCTCATGCTCCTCCTTGGATCTCGAATATACTAATATGTCATCGATGAATACGATAACAAACTGATCCAAATATGGCTTGAATACATCGTTCATCAAAGCCATGAAAGCTGCGGGAGCATTCGTCAGTCCGAATGGCATAACTAGGAACTCATAGTGGCCATATCGAGTCCTAAATGTTGTCTTGGGTACATCTCCACTCCGAACTCTCAACTGATGATACCCAGACCTCAGATAAATCTTAGAAAAGACCTGCGCTCCCCGAAGTTAATCCAGTAAGTCGTCAATGTGTGGAAGGGGATATCTATTCTTGATGGTAGCCTTATTCAACAATCTGTAGTCTATACACAATCGGAGGCTTCCATCCTTCTTCCTCACAAACAGAACCGGTGCTCCCCACGGTGAAACATTTGGTCTGATAAAACCCCTATCCAACAGCTCCTGCAACTGTCTCTTGAGCTCCTCTAGCTCAACTAAGGCCATGCGATACGGTGGTCTCAAAATAGGCTTAGTACCAGGCACCAAATCTATACAGAACTCCATCTCTCTGTCTGGTGGTAACCCTGGCAACTCATCCGAGAAAACATCTGGGTACTCACTGACCACAGGAATATCTACCAACTCCAGATGTACCTTAT
The DNA here is from genome assembly GCA_033439115.1 of Firmiana major. Taxonomy (NCBI): domain Eukaryota; kingdom Viridiplantae; phylum Streptophyta; class Magnoliopsida; order Malvales; family Malvaceae; genus Firmiana; species Firmiana major. The sequence goes on from CM065909.1 coordinate 8,172,962, forward strand.
CCGTATCCACTACGTACGCAATGAAACCTTGAAGATATTTATCTCTCAGTCAGCAAAATATTTTTATTTATTAATAACATATTTATTTCTTTCATTTCTTCCCATCAAACTTTACAATAACTTTCGTAGGGTTAGGAAACATAACTGTCTTAGCATAACAATCTAAAACAGCATGGTTTGCAGATAACCAATCCATACCTAATATTACATCAAAGTCACTCATACTTAGCAATATTAGATTGGCTGTCATATCCTTTTCCCTTACTCTTAACTTACAATCGTTATACACATGCTCAACTAGCTGACTGGAATCCATAGGCGTACTAATCAACATCATCATCTTTAAAGGAGTACGCTTTACATGCTTTTCTAACTTACATGCAAATGATGGTGATACAAATGAATGTGTGGCACCAGGATCAATTAAAACATATGCTTCTAAATCATAAATCAGGATGTTACCTCGAATCACATCCGCAGAAGCATCAGCTGTGTCCTGGTCCAAAGCATGTACTCGCCCTCGACCCATCACCTGCTTCCCCTTCTCCTCTGCCGTCGCTCTACCTCTTTGAGCAGATGTACCAGCTGGAGCTCTATCATGCTCCCTGCCCTTCTGTGGGACAGTCACATATGTCTCTGGACACTCTCTAGCAATATGCCCCTGTTTCCCACATTGAAAACACACAATAGGGCTCAACGGACAAGGTCTACCGCCATGATGTCTACCACATCGGCTGCACTGATAAGTAGTAGGCCTCGATCCTCCAATCACAATGCCCTTCGCTAGTGGTCGGGTATGTAGGAGGTCTAACTGGTCGCTCTCGCACCTCCTCTATCCGTGGTCCCTTACCGAAGAGTCTCGTCCCTCCTCGATAACTGAACCCTCTATCTCTAGCCGGCCTCTTCCTCTCTCTATCTCGACTCTGACTGAACTTCCCAAACTCAGAGGCATTTCTCTCATAATCCTGCTCACAAAGCTACGCTCTGCGCACTACCTCATCATATGTACCAATGTCCAGTGGTACCAATCTAGACCGCAACACCGGTCTCAATCCGTCTACAAACCTGTGGACCTTTTTGGTCTCGCTGTACATGGTATCGGGATCATATCTCCCCAGGGACAAAAATCTAGTCTCGTACTCATCCACTGTGAGACTCCCCTGGCTCAATCCCAAAAACTCAGTCTGCAGTCTACGCTGTGCAGTATCAGGAACAAACTGCCTCCTGAAGGCCTCTAAAAACATCTCCCAACTAATTTCAGCATGTCAGGCTCTCAATATCGGCATGGTGGACTTCCACCAATGCTTTGTCATTCCCTTCAGTAGGAATGCAGCAAATGCGACTCTCTCAGAAGTCGTACAACTTCTCCATCTCGCTAATCCACTCCTCTGCACTAGCTGGGTCCTTGACCCCTCGAAAAGATGGAGGTCCAAGCTTCTGGAATTGTCGCAATCGATCCAAATCACACCCATATCCTCTACTAACCTGAACTGGTGAGGGTGTAGGAGTATCAGTAGTCTGTGGCCTCTGTACAGGCTGCGCAGGTGTATCAGGTGCAACTGCCTCTCTAGTCGCAGTCTCTGCACCTCAGTAGTATCCGGTACCTCAGAAGTATCTAGTACCTCAGTAGTACCTGGGGGTGTATGGGTAGTTTAAGAATCACCTTGGCTAGTCGGCCTACCTCTACGGCCTCTAGCCCTACCTCTCGCCCCTCTACCACGACGGGTAATTGCCATAATGGCTAGATTCCTGCATTCACAAACATTAATTTGTCCAACTCCCATCTTGTATACACAATTGTAACTGAACAAAACACAGTGATATGGGGATATACATTTTCCTAATTACAAATGCCTAGACACATCAGACCAACTACGCTCTGATACCACTCTGTCACGCCCTCCTCCCACACGCAACTTTACCAAAAACCACAATAAATTTTTCACTTTTTACTTACCTTTATCTCCTCAACAGTTGGGCTGTGAATAAGCATTAGTCTACTCATCCAGACATACCTTACCATTCTTTTTCGTATCATACATACATGACATTTATATCATAAGTAAATTCGTATACTTAAATATAATTATATCATTACATCCCCCATATTAAAATGTGTACATCACTGTGTTTATGCATTGTTCAGATACAAAAGAGTACGCATGTGTATACCTTTCGCTAGATGGGGAGTGGCAGCGGATCAAAGGAATGCAATACCCTGGTCGACTCGATCTACTGACGAGAATCTGTAGAGATGGGGGGAAAATGAATGGGATGAGCTATCAACGCGCTCAGTAAGGAAATCAGGCAAGCAAGTAGACATCCATACTATCTACTGAAAATAGTGCTTTGCCTTTCCTTCTCTCAATTCAAAAGCATGTTTAAAATATATATAATATAGTACAGATTTAAAATCCCATGTACTAAACACATGATGGTTTATCAATCAGAGGCATTCATGCAAAATAGTGCATATTTAATCATTTAAGAATGCCTTTATATAAAATATGCCATTTACATTCAAAACACAATAAATATGGCATTTCTCATCACAACACAAATAAACTGGGTTTCGACCCATCCCTTAGGTCTACCCGTATCATAAAACACATGTGATATATCATGCGAGACTCAGTGGCTAAATGCAATCTCTCTAGACTATGTAAGAGAGCCTCCCCGCCTACTCTGGCTTAAGGATGTTGGGCTTAAGGATCTTACCGTAAAAGAACATCTCTGGACTATGTACATATCCTAACATGTGGTGAAATCCCAGGCAACACAGTACTCGGTGTGCGGGTTATCACTACTGTAACGGGAGGGGGGGTCAATCCATCACAACCGCCAGCTATCAACAACTATCCTCCACAACTCCACAGCACAAAACATGGTACAGTGTACTCCATGCCACACGTACGGTACAACGTACACTCGTGGACCCATACATCATGGTCGGGGTGCCTGCCATAGGTCTTAGCCTCTCATACCATGGAAATACATCATAGTCGGGGTGTCTGCCATAGGTCTTAGCCCTCATACTATGGAATAAATGCCACGTCTCTAAATCCACGTGAGAACATCTCAACAGTGTGACACTCAGTCTACACGGAGAAAATCGTCACGATTTTTCTAACATGTGTATATATCACGAAAAACTATAGTGCCCGTCTTGAGTGTGACACACAGTCAACACTCTGCCTCAAAACACTGTATATGCATATCAAAATATCAACAGTAGTGCGAGTAAACCTCTAGCACCAGGTCATGCATAATTCTCATTCAAATCAAGTACGAGCAAATCGCTCAAGTACGATGTCATGTACAAATCATGAAGAATCGAGTGTGAGCAACGCTCCAACACTCTGTCATGCATCTTATGTAAAACTCGAGTACGAGCTAATCGCTCCAGCACTCTATCATGCACAAATCACATAAAAACTGAGTACGAGCAATGCTCCAGTACTCTATCATGCATGTCAAATAAATGTAGTGCGAGTCAACCTCTAGCACTAATGTATGTGAAAAACATCTGAAATCAAATGCGAGTTGTGCTCTAGCACGATTGTTTCCACATAATTCGGTAGATGGCTCTTTAAAAATAGGGATGTTTAAAATCATTTAAATCAGCACTATAAAGTGTGCTTAGTTTACATCGACCTCAAAACATTAGCCCATCTACGTACTCTTCTGCCATACAGCTGTAAAAACCATTTAAGACATCATTTTCATGCTTTTTACAACTTTTCCTAAAGTTTCACTTTTTGCCTAACTAGGGGCAAAATCGTAATTTACCCATATCGGGTCCCTATAATTATTATAGATTTTCTCTGACCCTCAAACAATTTCAGTGAATGTAAAATCCAATGAAAATATGCACAGATATCTCTAGCTATTTGCAAGAGTCCCCTACCTCGGATCACGTAGTGTGACCTCTCTTCCTCTGTGCTGCTCTAATCTGGCAGTCCGGTTAACTTTCAATATGACTCTGGAGCTGTATTTAATCATTCACTGAGTTAATTACACTTTTCCTACTGTATTACACATTTAATACAGTTCATTTCACTTAAATGGGCCTGTTTACTCTTAATGGGCCTTAAACACTTTAATTAGGCCTTAATCCGTATTAAGCCCATTCATTAGGGTCTATTGAGTCATTGGGCTTATCAATACCCATTGGGCTTTATTCCAAGCTCTTTGGATAGCCCGTATATCATTTACGACATTTATTTGAATTTTTCAAATATAATTCACTAAATCTGAAATTTAATCCGAAATGCGTAAATTAAATCTTAAATACGCATAAATCACATAATTTGTCGTAAATGAGCTTTACTTACCCGAGATTGTGCGATGGTGCGCGAATCGGAGTTCGATCGCGCTTCCGTTCGGAATTAATCGTCGAACTGCACAATTTCGTATATTTAACTCTGGGTCAATTTTCGATTAAATATAATTTAAATAAATTTATCGAAAATTAAATTGGTCACTTTTGACCTCGTATCGACTTACCCGAAGTCCGGTGAAATCCTAAAAATTTTTCTTTTCCTTTTTCTTTCTTTTTCCTCTTTTTCCCCTTTTCTCCTTGGCTGAACCGGTCCGGTCCGGTTCAGTTTAGAAGGTTCTGCCCGAACCGCCGGCCGGTTCAGGGGTGATTTATTCATGCCGGCGTTGGCCGGCCGGTTCTCCGGGAGCTACTGCCACCGTTCGATGTGCCACAGCCTGGGGATCGTTCGGCTGGGCTCGATCGGAGCCTAGCACCGCCGGTGGCCGCCGGATTCCACGTTTTCCTCCGCGGCAAACTTCTCTGTCGATCTCCCCTTTCTGGCGCCGGTGAGGAGCGTTACCGGTGCCAGGGGGTTCGCGCGGTGCCCCTCTACCTTTTTCGGCCGTTCGCTGGCGGCTGGGGTCGCCGGTGGTTGCTGGTCCGACAAGCTTTCCCTTTCGTTGGTTTGGTCTCTCACGTGGTTTCTCTCTCCCTGCGTTTTTTCCAATTTTCTGTTTTCAATTTCGTTTTCTTTTTTTTTCAATTTCTTTATAATATATTTTTAATATTATTTTAATCCTTAAAATAATATTAAAAATCCTAAAATATCCCAAAAATATCCCAAAAATTCCTATTAAATTCATTAAGTCCGTAAATGAATTTATCAGTCTGATTTTACCTTTTCAGTATATTTTTTTCACTATTTTTGGGCTCATTTTTCGAGACAAAAATTCCAAAAATATTAAATAAATTCGTATCTCGATCAATTGGACTCGAAATTCAATATTTTCCCCATTATTGATCAAGATCTCTCAATTTCATATTTTTAATGAAATTTCCTCATCGAATTTATACCGAATTTTGGTCAATTGATCGTTTTACCCCTGTACTTGCTCGAAAATCACTTTAACCCTTATCTCGCTATTATGTAGCTTACATGCATTTTTAATTTCTTAAATAGTCAATTGTATGTTAATAAATACTCTTCTTATGATTCAACTATGAAATATAACGTTCGTACACATAGGAATCATAAGGTACAAGCTACATACGTAAATCGAAAACTCGGGTCTGACAGCAGCGAATGTCTGGAATGCAGTACTCAGTCTCCTCAAGGTCTACTGAAAGAAATCTGTGTGAGAAAATGAAAGGGGTGAGCACATCAAGCTCAGTAAGGCAATCCTACGAACAAGTAGATAACCATACAACCTACATGAACGTAGTGCCATGTATAAACCACCCCTTCTCTACACATTTCAAAACAGATGCTGTGATTCATGATGTCATGTAAAACAATTCACATATGGTTTTCAAAGGGCATGGAAACTTAACTTGCTAATCCTTTTAAATCATTTCATTCTCGTTAAAATTTCATAACAAAGTCAGGACCCAACCCATCCCTCGGGAGTTCTTGATTCACATAAAATCATGAAATAAAATGCTTTTCAAAGCAATGGTAACATGTAAGAGTTTAAATCCCAGTTTTATTCTAATCACAATCACATCTCAGTCAGGACTCAACCCCTCCCTCAGGTGATCCAGACTCAAAAAAATCCACAAAATGTGTTTCTCAAAATCATCAACATGCGAGACTAGGCAATATATGTATATCTCAGGAAAATAACCAGGACTATGGCCATATGTCCTCGTGATCCCACTGCTACATGGATCCTAGTGTGTGGGGTCTCACCACTATCGGGAATCGCCCTGGGAGGTGGGTCAGTCCATCCCGTTAGTCCTGCCCGATCACTCGCATCCGAAGATGCCACATAATCAATCCCAACACGGTACAACGTACTCCATGCTACTTGCACGGTACAACATACTCCGTGGACCCATATCTCATATCCATACTCATGTCCTGTCTCAAAACGCACGTGCGAGCCTATTTAATCGATGTGACACACAGTCTACCCGACGCTCCAAGCACGGCTCATGGCATGTTCTCAAAAAACTAGTGCGAGCGATGCTCCAGCACTCTCATAAAATCAAGTAAAACTAGTGTGAGCTAAGCTCTAGCACTTTGTACACAGATCATGTGAAAATCTGGTGCGAGTTAGACTCCAGCACCGTGTCACGAAAATCATGTAAAAATCTGGTGCGAGTTAGACTCCAGCACCGTGCCACAAAAATCATATAAAAATCTGGTGTGAGTTAGACTCCAGCACCAATGCATGTAAAACTCTAGTGCGAGCACTCGCTCCAGCACTAATGCATGCATCACACAAATCAAAACTCGTGTGAGCTGAGCTCTAGCACGTCACATGTCTATAAAATCATGTAGGCGGATCTGCTATCTCAAAACAATTTCCAAATAGAATCACATGATTGAAAATATGCAATGCTGTGCATTTTTATTTAAAAGCTAGCTAGCCTACTCATGCACGTGTCAAAACACCTCAAGAATGAGCATGAACAAGAATGCATGTAAAACGCTAGTGCGAGCTCTCACTCTAGCACTAATGCATGCATCACACAAATCAAAACTCGTGTGAGCTGAGCTCTAGCACGTCACATGTCTATAAAATCACGTAGGCGGCTCTGTTATCTCAAAACAATTTCCAAAAAGAATCACATTATTGAAAATATGCAATGCTGTGCATTTTTATTTAAAAGCTAGCCAGCCTACTCATGCACGTGTCAAAACATCTCAAGAATGAGCAGGAACCTCTTGTTCTTGCTCCTCCCAATTTTTCCTAAATTTGGAAATTTTACCCTTAACAAGGGTATTTTGATAATTTGTCCATCCGGGGTACTAAAATTTTTATCTTAAATCTAGACCCTTCAGACAATTTTAGGGAATGTAAATGACGTCGGAATTGTGTCAAGTTACCTCTAGCAGCCCTAAAATTTCCTTATCTGGAATCACGCGCAAGTTTGTCCCGTCTTGATGATACCAGGTCTCTCAATCCAAATTCACTCCAACCAAGTCTACGGAGCTGCATATAACTACGTATTTAGGTCAGTTCTAATATATTTATCAGTGTTACACTATTTCTGATCGAATCTAAAGTACTAGGCCCATTTTACTTTATTGGGCCCGATTACACGTTAATGGGCCTCGACCCGTTTTCAGCTTGTTTCTACTTATTAAATCCCTTCTTCGGATTTTACCAGGCTCATATGGCTTACTAATACTCATCGAGCTTCGTTCCAAACTCATTGGATAACCCGTATACTATTTACGATAATAACACTAAAATTTCGAATAAAATTCCTTTTATGCAGAATTAATCCGTAAAACCCATAAAATAATCTCTGTATTAAGGACTCTAATTGTTGTAATTAAAATGTCCTTACCCAATGCTATGCGGGGTACGACAATCGGATCTCAATCGGCTCTCGTTCGGGCTCTGTCGTAAAACTGCACAATTAGGTAAATTCGGGTTATTTTCCATTAAATATAATATTAAATAAATTTTTAGAATTTACCCGTAGGTCAATCTCGACTCTCGGTCAACTTACCCAAATCTCGAGTCGTCCCCGATAATTTTTCTTTCTTTTTTCTTTTTTTTTCCTTTTCTTTTCCTTTCCTTCCTTTTCCTTTCGGCCAAACGGTGCCGTTTCTGGGAGTTTATCGTCGCCGGCGGTTTCGACCCATTCGCCGGCCACTACCGGTCTCAAAAGGACCGCCTCCTCCTCTCGATCACGTTGGTGCCCTCCGTTCACGCCCAGCTGCCGTGGGTCACCGAAAATCAGGCCATTTTCCTCTCGATTTTTCTCTTCCCCCGTCGCCGGTTTTCAGAGTCTATACGGCGCGTCGTCGGTGCCGTTGAGTTCGTCGGCCTCTCCTATTTCTTCTCCGGCCTTCGTTTGGGATCGTCGGCCACCGGTGGTCGTCAGCGGGTCTCGGGTCTCCTCGGGTTTGTGTCGATTTTTTTCCAATTTTCGGGTTCTTCCTGATTTTCAGATTTCCGCTTTTCTTTTTTTCTTTTTATTATTATTATTATTATTTATAATTTATTTTATTAATATTATAATCATTAAAATACTCTAAAATATTCCAAAATTTCTATAAATTATTTATTTTATTAATAATTAATTTATTTAATTTATTCTAATTTATTTATTATATTTTAACCATTTTTCGATATATTTCCTCCGTATTTTGGGGATATTGTCTCGAGTGACTTTTCGGTATTTCTAAATAATTTCAAATCTTGATCAATTGGATCGAAATTTGAGAATTTCCTCATTATTGATCAAGATATCCTAAATCCTTATTTTTAATTAAAATTTTCTTATCGAATTTATACCGAATTTCGATCTTTTGACCGTTTTACCCCTGCACTTGTTTCGGAACCAATTTAACCCGACTTTCCTTCATACATCCACTATCTTTTCTTATTTTAATTCGTATTTTCCATCAACTAAATTTCGATCCCTTTCGTTTGGCCTATGGCCATCTCGACCCTTATTTGGTTACTTCATACATTCACCGATATTTCATTTTATTCTATTTACAAATTTAATTTAGTCAAAGATCTTCTTATGATTCAATTAATATGTGGAAGTGTACATCGCATGAATCATAAGGAAATGCATCAACAAGTACGTACAAAGTGGGTCTTACATAATCTCCCCCACTAAAAGAATTTGGTCCTCCAAATTGGAACCAAATCAGTCTCTGAACAACTCCGGGTAGTTCTCTTTCATCAAACTCTCTAACTCTGAAGTTGCTTCCTCCGGAGTGTGATGCTGCCACAGTACTTTCACCAGGGGAATCATCTTCGATCTTAATACCTTCTCCTTCCTATCCTGAATCTGGACCGGTCTCTCATTATAGGACATACTCTCACTGAGCTCCAATGGCTCGTATCTGATCACATGCGATGGATCCGACTGATACTTCCGAAGCATGGAGACGTGGAAGACGTTATGGACATTTGCTAGCTCTGGTGGCAACACTAGCCTGTAAGCTCGATCTCTCACTCTCTCGGGTATCTTAAAAGGTCCTATGAAGCGAGGGCTTAGCTTCCCTCTCTTTCTGAATCTCGTAATACCCTTGGAAGGAGAAACTTTCAAGAATACTGACTCCCCTCCTGTAAACTCCAACGGTCTACGTCTCCTGTCAGCATAACCTTTCTGTCGACTCTGAGCTGTCCTCAACCTCTCACAAACCAACTGGACATCCTCAGAGGCATGACGTATCAAATTGGGAGCGAATATCTGCCTGTCACCAACCTCCTCCCATCCTACAGGAGAACGACATCTATGGCCATACAATGCCTCTTATGGTGCCATCCCCATACTCGAATGATAACTGTTATTGTAGGCGAACTCCGCGAGTGGTAGGTGATCATCCCAGGAGCCTCTAAAATCAAGTACACAAGCTTTCAACATATCCACAAGGGTTTGTATAGTCCTCTCTGACTGCCCATCTGTCTGAGGATGGAAAGCTGTATTAAATCTCAACAGGCTCCCCATAGCTTCCTGAAAGTATTCCCAGAAATGGGAAGTGAAACGAGAATCCTTGTCCGACACAATACTCACTGGGACACCATGCAGTCTCACAATCTCGCGCACATATAGCTCCACCAATCTACTAAGAGTATTGGTGACTCTCATAGCTAGGAAATGTGCCGACTTTGTCAATCTGTCAACTATCACCCATATGACATCATTCCTTCTACGAGTCCCCGGTAAACCCATCACAAAGTCCATGGTGACATACTCCCACTTCCAAGTCGGTATAGGTAGAAGTTGCAATAACCTGCAGGCTTTTGATGCTCTACCTTCACCTGCTGATAGACGAGACATCTTGCAACAAACTCTACTATGTCTCTCTTCATTCCCGACCACCAGTATACCTTCCGGAGATTCTGATACATCTTTGTACTACCCAGATGCAAGGTATACCTCGACGAATGAGCCTCTGTCAAGATCAACCTCTTGATCTCAGGATCCTCGGGAACACATATCTTGTCTAGAAACCTCAGTAATCCATCCAAACTCAACTCAAACTCAGTCTCAATACCCATTTGCATCTGCTTGACTATCTCAATACACTGTTGATCATCACGCTGAGCTTGTCGAATCCGATCCATCAAATTTGGCTCTAATCGTAGGCTAGCAATCATATACCTACTATCAACATCAGGCGGGGTCACATCCAAACTGAGGCTCGTAAACTGCTCTAACAACTCGTGTTCCCGTACCATCATATACGAAACCAACCCGAGATGCTTCCTGCTCAATGTATCAGCCACTACATTCGCCTTACCCAGGTGGTATAGAATCTCACAATCGTAATCTTTCAGAAGCTCAAGCCACCTTCTCTGTCTCATGTTCAATTCCTTCTGCGAGAACAGATACTTGAGGCTTTTGTGATCGGTAAATATCTAAAATTTCTCACCATACAGATAATGGCACCATATCTTCAATGAAAACACTACGACCGCCAACTCTAAGTCATGGGTCGGGTAGTTCCACTCATGATCCTTCAGCTGGCTGGATCCATAAGTGACTACCTTCCCATCTTGCATCGTTACACAGCCTAATCCTTGGTAAGAAGCATCTGTGTAAACAGAAAAACCTCCTGAGCTGGTAGGAATGGTGAGAATCGGAGCAGTGGTCAATCGACACTTCAGCTCCTGAAAACTCTCCTCACATCTGTCATCCCACCCAAATGCAACACTCTTCCGAGTGAGACGTGTTAACGGAGCAGCCAACCTCGAAATCCCCTCCACAAATTGTCTATAATATCTAGCTAAACCCAGAAAGCTCTTGATCTCCGTAACTGTCTAAGGCTTCTGCCACTGAACTACTGCCTCAATCTTGGATGGGTCCACTGACACACCATCCCTCGACACAATATGTCCTAAAAGGGAGATCTGCTCATGCCAAAAGTCACACTTATTGAGTTTAGCATACAACTGCTTCTCACGAGAGTCTGCAATACAATCCTCAGGTGCTGCTCATGCTCCTCTCTGGACCTCAAATAAACCAAGATGTCATCGATGAAAACTATCACAAATCGATCCAAATAAGGCCAAAACACCTCATTCATCAATGACATAAAAGTTTCGGGAGCGTTCGTCAACCCGAATGGCATAACCGTAAACTCAAAGTGACCATAATGGGTGTGAAAAGCTGTCTTGGGTACATCTCAATCTCGAACTCTCAACTGATGGTACCCAGATCTCAGATCAATCTTAGAAAAGACCTATGCTCCCCGTAGCTGATCCAGTAAATCATCAATCCTCGGAAGGGGATACTTGTTCTTGATGGTAGCCTTGTTCAACAATTAGTAGTCGATACACAATCGAAAGCTCCCATCCTTCTTCCTTACAAATAGAACCGGTGCTCCCCACGGTGACGCACTCGATCTGATGAACCCCTTCTCTAATAATTCCTGTAACTGTTTCCTCAGCTCCTCCAACTCAACCAGAGCCATCCTGTACGGTGGTCTAGATATTAGCTTTGTACCAGGTGTCAAATCAATACTGAACTCTGTCTCCCTCACTGGCGGTAACCCTGGTAACTTAACTGGAAAGACATCTCGAAATTCTCTGACTACTAAAATGTATGTCATTTTCAGACGTGCCTTAGCCGTATCTACCACATATGCAATATAACCTTCAAAACATTATTCATCCAATTAGTACATCAGTCATTCATTCATACTCTTACAAAATTCCCATTCTCATTAACTTCAAGGAAATTGCACAATACATTTTTTTGGAGTATGAAATGTGACTATCTTAGCAAAACAATCTAAAACAGCTCGATTAATAGCCAACCAATCCATTCCTAGGATTACATCAAAGTCTCTCATATGCATCAAGATTAGATCGGCTGTCATCACTCTGTCACCTAATTTTAGCTCACAAGTCTTCAATACATACTCCACTAATTGACTAGTGTTCATGGGTGTAATTATCGACAGCTTACTACTCATAGGAGTAGGTTTTACATAATTACACAATTTACATGCAAACAAAGGTGATACAAATGAATGCGTGGAACCATGATCTATTAACACATATGTTTCTAAATCATAGATTAGAATAGTACCTTTCACCACATTTGACGACTGATCTGCTGTATCCTGGTCTGGAGCATGCACTCGCCCTGTACCAATCACCTGCTTCCCCTTTTCTGCCACTGTCGCTTTCCTCCGCTGTGCAGAAGTCTCACTGGTAGCCCGCTCTGAACCCTTGGCCTTCTGAGGGGCACTCTTAACATCTCTAGACATTCTCTAATCACATGTCCAAGCTTTTCGCATCTGAAACATACCACTGTGGTATCAAAACAGGGTCAATCACCGTGATATCTACCACACCTACTGTATCTCTCAGTCGTAGGTCGTGGCCCCCTATCACAATACCCTTCTGTGGAGTAGAAGTAATGGTCGGATAAACTGGAGGTCTAGCTGGCCTCTCTCGAATCTCCTCTATCCTCGGCCTCTTCCCAGTCAACCGTATGCCCCCTCTATAACCAGACCCTCTGTCTCTTACTGGTCTCTTCCTCCCTCTATCTCTAAATCTGCCAGCCTTCCTAAACTCTGAGGCAGTCTTCTCAAAATCCTGCTCTATCAACTGCGCCCTGCTCACTGCCTCCTCGTAAGTCAGGACAGCCAAAGGGACCAATCTAGATCTGATTGTTGGCCTCAATCCATCAATAAATCTCTGGACCTTCTTAACCTCACTACCCATAGTGTTCGAATCATATCTACCTAGAGAGATAAACCTCGTCTCATACTCATCTACCGATCTACTCCCCTGGGTCAAACTTAAAAACTCAATTTGCAGCTTCTGCTGCACTATATCTGGGACGTACTGCCTCTGAAAGGCTTCCAGAAATACCTCCTAGCTAATCACTGTATGTCTGGCTCTAAGAATTTGTCTGGTGGACTTCCAACAATGTTCCACCGATCCCCTAAACTTAAATGCAGCGAACGCTACCATCTCAATAGAGGTACACTCAAAGAACCCGTATAGCTTCTCCATCTCACTCAACCAATCCTCAGCTACCACTAGGTTCTTCACCTCGCTAAATGCCGACGGTTTGAATTTCTAAAACTGTCGCAGTCTGTCCATGTCACAACTATAACCCCAATCTGTAGTACTCTACTGTGGGGCAACAGGAGAATCATGTCCTAGACTGGTGGGGGTGTAGGAGTATCCGTATCCTGAACTGGCTGAGTAGACGCATCAGGAGCAGTTGCTTGTCTAGCATCACCCTGTCCACCTCTAATTCCCTGCACCGACTGCACAAATAACTTCATAATCATCTCAAGGCTCCGCTCTATCCTAGCGAAAGTAGGTCTCTCTGCAGTATCACTCTCTGCATGACCCTGTGGGGCATGCTCAGCCCCGGTCTCTACCTTAGCCTCCTTCTAAGTCTCATAAGGCAACTCGGCACGTCTATCAGACGTAGGCCTACCTCTACGGCCTCTACCTCGTGCCCGACCTCCTCTACTGCTTCAGGTAATAGGTATAGTGCCTATATTCCTGCATTCACAACCATTTCTTAGTTAAAACCCATCTCAATATACACAATTGCATCTAACCAAGCATAGACACACGAGGATGTAATTTCCGAATTACTGACACTAACACATATCAGACCAATTTCGCTCTGATACCACCATTTGTCACGACCCAAAACTACTCAAAAATCAGATTAAATTTTTCATTTTTCTTTTTATACTTACCTGACCTCTGATTGTGACCAACCACAAGCAATAATTGGGCTGTGTGTCAGTGCCCATATCATCACCATACTTTTTACAGATAGTGTACAATTTAAATTAAAATATTAAATCATACGTTATGCACTAATTCTTTTCATTTCTTTACAATATGTACCCAGTTTATACATCCCAGTGTCAATACAAAATATAATATTGTGCTTATGTTATTTAGATACAATATTTATACAATGTGTATATACTTCCAAAGATGGGACAGCAGCGGATGTCTGGAATGTAGTACTCAGTCTCCTCAAGGTCTACTGAAAGAAATCTATGTGAGAAAATGAAAGGGGTGAGCACATCAAGCTCAGTAAGGCAATCCTACGAACAAGTAGATAACTATACAACATACATGAACGTAGTGCCATGTATAAACCACCCCTTCTCCACACATTTCAAAACAGATGCTATGATTCATGATGTCATGTAAAACAATTCACATATGTTTTTCAAAGGGCATGAAAACTTAACATGCTAATCCTTTTAAATCATTTCATTCTTGTTAAAATTTCATAACAAAGTTAGGACTCAACCCATCCCTCAGGAGTTCCTGATTCACATAAAATCATGAAATAAAATGCTTTTCAAAGTAATGGTAAAAATGTAAGAGTTTAAATCCCAGTTTTATTCTCATCACAATCACATCTCAGTCAGGACTCAACCCCTCCCTCGAGTGATCCAGACTCACATAAAAATCCATAAAATGTGTTTCTCAAAATCATCAACATGCGAGACTAGGCAATATATGTATATCTCAGGCAAATAACCAAGACTATGGCAATATGTCCTCGTGATCCCACTACTACACGGATCCTAGTATGCGGGGTCTCACCACTATCGAGAATAGCCTCGCGAGATGGGTCAGTCCATCCCGTTGGTCCTGCCCGATCACTCGCATCAGAAGATGCCACTCGCATCTGAAGATGCCACATAATCAATCCCAGCACGGTATATCATACTCCATGCTACTTGCACAGTACAACGTACTCCTTGGACCCATATCTCATATCCATACTCATGCCCTATCTCAAAACACACGTGCGAGCCTATTTAATCGGTGTGACACACAGTCTACCCGATGCTCCAAGCACGGCTCATCGCATGTTCTCAGAAAACTAGTGCGAGCGATGCTCCAACATTCTCATAAAATTAAGTAAAACTAGTGCGAGCTAAGCTCTAACAGTCTGTACACAAATCATGTGAAAATCTGATGCGAGTTAGACTCCAGCACCGTGTCACAAAAATCATGTAAAAATCTGGTGCGAGTTAGACTCTAGCACCGTGTCACGAAAATCATATAAAAATTTGGTGCGAGTTAGACTCCAGCACCAATGCATGTAAAACTGTAGTGCGAGCTCTTGCTCCAGCACTGATGCATGCATCACACAAATCAAAACTTGTGCGAGCTGAGCTCTAGCACGTCACATGTCTATAAAATCACGTAGGTGGCTTTGTTATCTCAAAATAATTTCCAAACAGAATCACATTATTGAAAATATGCAATGCTGTGCATTTTTATTTAAAAGCTAGTCAGCCTACTCATGCACGTGTCAAAACACCTCAAGAATGAACAGGAACCTCTTGTTCTTATTCCTCCCAATTTTTTCTAAATTTGAAAATTTTACCCTTAACAAGGGTATTTTGGTAATTTGCCCATCCGGGGCACTAAAATTTTTATCTTAAATCTAGACCCTTCAAACAATTTTAGTGAATGTAAATGATGTCAAAATTACGTAAAGTTACCTCTAGTAGCCCGTAAAATTCCCTTACCTAGAATCACGTGTAAGTTTATCCCATCTCGATGATAGCAAGTCCCTCAATCAAATTTCGCTCCAACCAAGTCTACGGAGCTGCATATAACCACGTATTTGGGTAAGTTCTAATATATTTATCAGTGTTTTACTCTTTCTGATCGAATCTAAAGTACTCGGCCCATTTTACTTTTTTGGGTCCGATTACACCTTAATAGGTCTCGACCCATTTTTAGCCCGTTTCTACTTATTAAATCCCTTTTTCGGATTTTACTGGGCTCATATGGCTTACTAATACTCATCGCACTTCGTTCCAAACTCATTGGATAGCCCGTATACTATTTACGATAATTACTTTAAAATTTCGAATAAAATTCCTTTTATGCAGAATTAATCCGTAAAACCCATAAAATAATTTTAACTCTGCATTAAGGACTCTATGTGAGACCCCATATATGTAGAAGCACGACTTTGTATATATATGTAAATAGTGATGTGCTTGTAATGTGAAGTATAAATGATGTAAAGTCCATAAATTAAATGTACACACATGTAATAAGAGTTGTGATTGTACATACAAGTTACATTATGTATGAATGTGAAGAAATAGACTTAAACATGTGGAGAATGTGAGTAAAATGGAATATGAGTAGTGTGGTAAATGGAATGAAGATTTGCATGAGTATGCACTTCCATTTGGTTTATATTAAGTACCTTTGGTTATACAAGGATTCTACACAAGTTTTAATGTGTATGAAGTATTATGGGATGTCATTTTCAAGTCCCAAAGATGATTGGATAAGAAAATGACCATGACAGAGAATTAAGGATGTTTTGGTATAAGTTTCTGCAGGAAACTACAACAAAATCTGGAAATTATACAGGCTAGATCGATCTCATAAGATGAGAGATCGATCTGGAAGAGCCAGAAAGCTCTTATTTGAGCAAAGGAATAGGGCAGATCGATCTCCTAAACATTCTGTAATGAAAAGATCGATCCTCAAGCACACAGATCAATCTCCTTAGCTCTCTGTTTGGAGCAGATCGATCTCAAGCTTTGACAGATCGATCTCATGCTTAAAATACCGTGGAAAAGAGGAATTTAAGGGGACCAGATCGATCTCCTCCTTGTGCAGATCGATCTCCTCAAGCTATTTCTATAAAAAGGGCATTGAAAATCTACAGATTTTGGGATAAAACCATTTCCTTCCCTTTCCAAACCAAAACCTAGTTTTCTCTCTCCAAATCCAGCCATTTTCAAGGAGATTTGAGGGAAGACTATTAGAGGCAAAGTTGTTCACATCAAGGAGAAGAACAACATAGTTTGGAGGCATTTTCCCATTTGTTGGATTGAAGGAACAAAGGGCATTTCTAATTGGAGCAAAGAGGAAATCCAAAGAGGTAAGTTTCTAGTGCACAAATCCAAGTACATTTATCTAGTTGATGATTTTGAAGTTGATTTGGGTGTGCACATTGTGGGTAGAACTACCTAGAATACCATGAAATGAATACAACCTAGAAATGGGTTAGTGTGAGAAGTGAAATGTGGTGGAATAAATGATGAATGAGATATCTTGAGATGATAATGGTGTTGAGGAGATAATTTTAAAATAATAATATGGAATGAATAGAGAGGCTTACCCAAAAAGGGTAAAATGAGCGTTTAAGGCATTGAGTGGAATATATAGTTGAATGAGAGTTAGCAATACTAACTCGAACGTATGATGAATAAATTGCAGCTTTCGAGGATACGTCGGAGCGAGTTGAGCCAAAAGCGTGAGAAGCTAGAAGGAAAAGAGTCACACCAAGTAAATCAAAGTAAGGGAATTGTGTGGACTCTTAGAGATATCTGTGCGCAATTTGGGCACTTAAATGCTTTGCTAGAATGCATTAGATGTTAGGAAATGAAATTGGGTGATTGAAAGGGCAAAAGTTGGGTGTTTGAGAAATGTGCATGAAACAAAAGCATATTGCTTTAAAAATCATGTTTTATTGCTTTTTAGCAAGTGATTGGTAGGTTGGCTAGCATTTGAAATGATTTGCAAAAGAAATGAGTTGTTTTGGTTTGTTAACTACACTTTGCAAAGAAATGAGCCACTTACATTATTTTCGGGAGAATAAAAGTGTGCTAGAGTATGACTCGCACGAGATTTGACGTGTTTTATACACATGAGTGCTAGAGCTTAGCTCGCACTAGTTTTTACATGGATTTCATACTGGTTTTGGCATGGTGCTTGGAGCGTGGCTCGCACTAGATGCCCACCTTACTTGTTGCCGTGCTTGGAGCTTCGAGTAGACTGGGTGTCACATCGATTAAATAGGCTTGCACATGCATTATTTTGACATGATTGATTTGCCGTGTTAGGAGCTTCGGGTAAACAAGAGGTCGTACCGATTAAATAGGCTCACACGTGCGTTTTGAGATGTGGCATGATATGATATGTTGATTAGGTCCATAGAGTACGTTATACCGTGCATGTAGCATGTAGTACATTGTACCGTGTTGAGATTGTGATGTGCCGTCTTCGGACGAGATCTGCTGTGGACCGACGGGCTGGATTTGACCCACATCCTGTGTGGAAGCAGATAGTGGTGATAACCCGCACACCTGATCCGTGTAGCCGGTATCACAGGTTATGGCCATAGACCTAGAGGTTATTACCTTTTATTGAATTACCTATCTCACATGTCTAATGCTTTGTGAATAAATCCATGTTTGAAATTATTTGTGGGTCAGGACAGTCCGAGGGAGGGGTTGAGACCTGACAAATGTTGAATTGTTTTGAGATATCAATTGTTAATGGTTTTAAAGTGCACCGAAGCATGATGATTAATGCCATGCTTTATTGTGAAAAATGCATGATGGTTAATGCCATGCTTACTTGAGAAAATGCATGATGGTTAATGTCATGCTTATTTGAGAAAACGCATGATGGTTAATGCCATGCTTTATCGTGAAAAATGCATGATGGTTAAAGCCATGCTTATTTGAGAAAATGCATGATGGTTAATGCCATTCTTATTTGAGAAAACGCATGATGGTTAATGCTATGCTTTATTGTGAATTATGCATGATGATTTATACCATGCTTTGAATTGAATTGTGCACTGGATTTTAATAGCATGAATGCTTTACATACCATTAACACAATCATACACTCATGTTTTGAGATAAATGATGAACAAAATGCTTTTGAGCATGGCATCACGATCACGTAGATAGTGCAGTATCTACATGTTCGCATGATTTCTTTACTGAGCGTGTGGTTTGCTTACCCCCCTTATTTTTCCCCTCTCTACAGAGTATTGAGTATAGATTGAGCGTGACTGGAGGCATTCCCTTTTGGTAATCCGCTGCATCCCATCGCATAAGGTATACACACTATTGAAATTTTGTATCTAAACTTACAATAGCATAGTAGCATTTTGTATGTAACTATTGGGGATGTAAAATAATTTAAACACATGTAACAACTCTGATATGTATATAATTATAATAGTGTTTACTCATAAATAATATACAAATTGAATTGGTATGGTGGAGTGAGTTAGACGTCGACACACAGCCCAACTATTGAGGAGAATTGCTGTTCATGATTGAGGGAAGGACGAATAATAAATGATGCATGAGAATGCGAAAAATTTGTACGTATTTTGGTAAGTTGAGGGTCGTGAAACTCTAATTGTCGTAATTAAAATATACTTATCCAATGTTATGCAGGGTACAAAAATCGGAGCTCAATCGGCTCTCGTTCGGGCTCTGTCATAAAACTGCACAATTAGGTAAATCCAGGTTATTTTTCATTAAATATAATATTAAATAAATTTTTGAAATTTACCTGTAGGTCAATCTTGACCCTTGGTCAACTTACCCGAATCTCGAGTCGTCCCCAATAATTTTTCTTTCTTTTTTCCCCTTTTTTTTCTTTTCCTTTCCTTCCTTTTTTCCTTCCTTTTCCTTTTGGCCAAACAGTGCCGTTTCTAGGTGTTTGCCATCGTCGGCAGTTCTGGCCAATTCGTCGGCCACTACCGGTCTTAAAAGGATCGCCTCCACCTCCCGATCACGTCGGTGCCCTTCGTTCACGCCCAGTTACCATGGGTCGTCGAAAATCGGGTTGTTTTCCTCTCGATTTTTCTCTTCCTCTATTCGTCGGTTTTCGACGTCTATACGGCGCGTCGTCGATGCCGTTGAGTTCGCCGGCCTCTCCTCTTTCTTCTCCGACCTTCGTTTGGGATCGTCGACCGTCGGTGGTCATCGGGGGGTCTCGGGTCTCCTTGGGTTTCTGTCGGTTTTTTTCCAGTTTTCCGGTTCTTCCCGATTTTCAGATTTTCACTTTTCTTTTTTTCTTTATTATTATTATTATTATCATTATTATTATTATTATTATTATTATTTATAATTTATTTTATTAATATTATAATCATTAAAATACTCTAAAATATTCCAAAATATCTATAAATTCTTTATTTTATTAATAATTAATTTATTTAATTTATTCTAATTTATTTATTATATTTTAACCCTTTTCCGGTATATTTCCTCCATATTTTCGAGATATTGTCCCGAGTGACTTTTCGTTATTTCTAAATAATTTCGAATCTTGATCAATTGGACTCGAAATTTGAGAATTTCCTCATTATTGATCAAGATATCCTAAATCTTTATTTTTTTAATTAAAATTTTCTTATTGAATTTATACCGAATTTCGGTCTTTTGATCGTTTTACCCCTGCACTTATTTCGGAACCAATTTAACCCGACTTTCCTTCATACATCCACTATCTTTTCTTATTTTAAATTTGTATTTTCCATCAACTAAATTTCAATCCCTTTCGTTTGGCCTATGGCCATCTCGGCCCTTATTTGGCTACTTCATACATTCACCGATATTTCATTTTATTCTATTTACAAATTTAATTCAGTCAAAGCTCTTCCTATGATTCAATTAATATGTGGAAGTGTACATCACATGAATCATAAGGAAATGCATCAACAAGTACGTACAAAGTGGGTCTTACAGCTGGCTATGTAGCCTTGTCTACACATGGTGCTTGTGATTTTGTAACTAAGGCAAAAGTTACACAGTCAGGACGTGTTGTAGCCTTGCTCGTGATAGATGAAAAAAAGGTTATAACTTTTTGTACGTTGGCATATGCTATTTGTAACTTTGTTTTGAAGTTCAATTGGATGATTTTTTTTTTTTAAAAAAACATGATTATTTATCATTCTCTTACATAAGCTTTCTTTTTTTTAAAATAATTTTTCCAAAACTTTATAAGATGGTAGGTTCTAAGAAAGGTACTTCTTTAAATATTTCAATACATGTTGTGATGATTTTAAAATCAGTGGGAAGTGCAGTCAACAAATATATGGCAGACAAACATGGTAAGACTTATAGCTCATATGATATGTCTTTTTTTTTTTTTCTTTTTGTTTAGCTATATAATAGTTACTTGTTTTGAAAATGGTTTATAATGATGTAAGATGGAATGCACTTGATGTAGGGAAACTTAAACAGATAATATACACAGGATCTCATCCTTAATCATCAAGAAAAGATTAATACATAAACCTACTCGAATCCATTGAAATAGGTTGATTAGGGCTAGCAGTGCTCCACGTCTAAACCTTGCTTTACGAGAGAAAACCCTAACCTCACTCATTGATGGGACGAAATAAGAATAACGTATGTTTAGACTAAGGACCATAACCTATTTATACCTTTAGTATATTTTATTTCACTTAGGCCCATCATTAAAATAAAATAAAATATTGGGTCTCTACACATTGCAAAATTCATGCCAAATGAAATGTCATAAAGTCCAATAAATTAAACTTTATATGATCACTTTTAAATGGACTAAACAAAATAGGTAGCTTGAAATGTATAATTAATTGATATATGTTGGCCTATCAGTAAGTAATTTTCCAACAATCTCCCACTTTGGCCTCATATGACACTTTACAGTTATAGATTTTAAACAACTTTACAAGCTCAAAATTTACTATCTTCATAGAGTAACACCTTTAAACAATCTGGTCCATCAATTATACCAACATATGATCAATGTGATCTGTGTTATATTTCGCAACTAGACTCATCAATGGTCTCATATATTAATATAATCAACGACATAACATAGATCAAGTATGGCTGTGTAGCATAAAAATTACATGCAATGTTATCCCTTAACATGCGTATTTCCAACTAGTCATACTTTATAACTTAAAGAGTTAAACAACATGCTTACAAAACTTTATGCATAACTGCAATTGAAAAAATGAAACTTTACTTCAGAGTTTTCAAAAATAACAACAATACTTAAGTTTGATCAGAAAAATATCCCAATAACAAATGAACATCAAGAAATAAACTCCTACTATACAAGCATATCATCAAGATGAACCACACCCATACGAGATAGATGCTCATGAAACACCTTAGCTAATACACCCTTAGTAAGAGGATCCACAATCATAGAGTTTGTATTAATATGTTCAATAGATATCTGAAGACTCTGAGCTCTCTCCTCAACAATACGAAACTTAATGTTAATATAATTTAACTTTGATGAGCTTTTGTTGTTCACAGAATATAACTCAACGAGTTTATTATCACAATTAATCTTCAATAGTCTATCAATGTGATTGACAATGTACAGCTCGGTGATAAAATTTTGCAACCACATTGCTTGGTTCGATGCCTCATAACAAGTTAGAAATTTTACTTCTATGCATGCCTTTTGATGCGCAATTTTTTATGTCAAATCTACTAAACACCTTATTGATATATGCATATTATGATAAGCCAAGTATACCACGAGAATGATCTCGATGAATCTGTATGCCCAACACAAAAGATGCATCCCTAAGATCTTTTATTTCAAAATTATTTGAAAAAAATCTCTAAGTTTCATGCAATAGGCCCATATCACTGCTTGCTAGTAGGATATCATCGACATATAACATTAGAAGAATGAACTTGCTTCCACTGACCTTGTGATAAATACATTGATCAACAGTGTTCTCCTAAAAATAGGATGAAGTGATCACTTGATCAAACTTTTTATACCATTGACGAGTTGCATGCTTTAAGCCATATATGGATTTCTTTAATTTGCATATAAGATGTTTTGATATATCCGATACAAAATTTTCTGGTTGCATCATGTAAATTATTTCTTCGATGTCGCCATTGAGAAACACTATCTTTACATCCATTTAATGTAACTCCAAATCATAATGAGCTATAAGTGTCATAATGATTCTACAAGTCTTTCAATGAAACCAGAGAGAGTCTTTTTATAATCAATGCATTCCTTTTGAGTGAAACCTTTGGTGACTAGACGTGCTTTATATCTTTAGACATTGCCTTTCGAATCTCATTTTGTTTTGAAAATCCATGTACAACCAATCGATTTCGCTCCTTTAGGCAATTCAACAAGACCCCAAATGTTACATTCCTGAAAATACACTACTATGCATAAAAGTACTTAATTGAAATTGAGCTAATTTAATTTATTTTGATGGATTTCAGATATATTTGGTGGATTTAGGATGCCTTGAGGCTCAGTGTAAAGTTTGGCACGATTTCAGTACTAAGGGCAAAAAGATAATTTTTTAACCCAGTATTACATTTTAAATGTGGGCCATATTTATTGCTGAAAACTTAAGTACTTTATGTAAATAAATAAAAATGAGTAAATAAGAATTTTTTTTTTTTAATTTGTATTGTAAATTAGTGGGAGACATGATTTTATATGTAATCATTATGTCTCCATATAATGGGTTGGATGAAAAAGGTCAAATCCCACTAGCTATTCTTTAAGTTTTATTGGCACTATAGTTAAATTAAGGAATTTATTTAGCATATAATATAAAGGAAATTGGGATTTTACTACCTAAAACTAAATGCCAAATGTAGGGACCCATGATATATGGAAAATTAGTTTATGCCATACCTTATAATCATATTTAGTTATATAAACCTAAGTGTTACTATTCATTATCTTCTTCATTTTGGCAAAAGGAGAATCCTCCATTGAAACACAGTTTTTTAGGAAAATTTAAAGGAAACCTTATTGATTTTGGTAGAAATCTTAAGAGAAGTTAGTGAGAAAGCTAATGAAGCTATTATATGCACGATTCTTAGTTGTTTAGTGGGAAACTAAAGGCAAGGAAAATCCAAGGAGTTTTGTTCTTGTGAGAAGGTATGAAAGTTTGGCCATTCTTGTTAGGATTAAGCTAAAATTTTTCTTAAAATGATGAATTAAAGTAATACATGTGGAAATTATAGGAAGAAGGCATGAAACCGAGGCCATTGGGCATGAAAGAGCTTTCAGCCATAACCATCTACGGTAAGAACTCCAAAGTTTTACCTTACTCAAGCTTGAAAATTTTAAAGATGATGGCTTGCGATAGTGCATGTTGAATTCGCCATGTATGAACGTGGAACCAAGAGTGAGGGTGGCTTGGAAGTTTGGGCCATTGTTGGGAAAGTCACGTTTTGCACTCGACTTTCTTAAGTTTTGGCTAAAGTCCAAGGAGAGTTTGGAACTGAAAGTGGTAGAGAGAGTAAAACTTTTAGCTATGGTGAGTAGAACAAGGAATTTAGTTATTCTTCCATTTATTTAAGTTAAATCATTAAAAAAATTAATCATTTGGTAATAATACATGCAAGGTGGGTGACGAACGAGTGAAATCGAGAGAAAGGTAAGCCTAAGCCTTTAGCCAAGGAAGTTGTTAGTAAGGCTCATCATTTATTTTAATGGTCCAAGTTAAATTGGCACATTAATGATGAATTTTGATGTTTTTGTAATGGCTTGGTGTTTTAAGGTTGAAATCGAGAATAAATAAGTGTCAAAGCCTTTAGGTACAACCATTTTGAAGGTAAAGCCTAATTTTCCCTTTTTAAGAAGTATTCCTTTCCAAAGACGCAATAAATTATGATTGGTATTGTTGAATTGGTGAGGACATTGATAAAGTATTGATGAACCGTAAGGTGTGGGAGCTTTAAAAGCTCTCGGTCTTAAGCTTACTGGTAAAATGATACTTAAATTAGTTTTAGTTGATAATGATTCTTGTTTATCCATGAGGATTAATTTGAGATTGGCTATGATTAGGGCTAAAAGGTGGCAAAGAGATAAATGAGCTCTAAACTAGTGCCAATTAGGCACGCGTAGGGTTGGCTAACTATTGAAGGCTGTTGACCATTTTGAAATTGGTGAGTAAAGGTGCATTGTGATTTGGTGTAATGATGAATGATTTGGTAATGGCTATAATTGACCTTATTCCCTTTGTGTTAGGCAAGAGTTGAGTTGGTAAAGCTAAGTAAGCTCTCGACTAGTGCATTAAACGCACATTGGATTGTGGCAAGCTATTTAGAGATCTCAGCCATTTGGAGATTGGTAAGGAAATGTACCAAATGGTCATATAATAGTTATTTTGTTATTGCTAGCTAAGAATTGTCTTAAACTCTTGGTATAGGTGGACAATTTGTTGTTAAGCTAGAATAGCTCTTAGTTTGGGATTGTGGATTACTTATTAGCCAAGATAAATTCAACTAAAGGCATTAGGAGAAGTAAGTAGTTAGTTATACATTAGCAAACCTAGAATTATTGCTTTCGAAATCATACTTGGTAATTGAAACTTTCATGTTTTGGATGTTTGATTGGTTGGTATGGTCTCAGCCTAGGGTGTTAACCCGAGGCCTTTGTTTTTATTTAATCCTCATGATTTTGTAGTTTTAACTAATTTTATATAATTGCATATTAGTTTATTAATTTGGTTTCTATAATGGGATTATTATAATGATTTTATAAAATGCGTATTTTATCGTGAATTAAATTGATTATCTACTGGCCATACTTTCTTGAGAAATAAGGAGTTCGTTGCATTGATAACTACAATGCTCGTGGATGTACCTAGCATGTTGATGCTTTCATTGATTCTATCTCTGTCACACCCTGACTCCGAGTGCCTTAATCCATACATATAACACTTACGGTTAGGCTGTGAGTCGATGCAATTACTAATTCCATACATTTATAGTGGATTTAAAACTTTAATTCACACACTCTGAGGCATGTGTGTAGATATTCAAAATCAATTGTATAAGTATATCATTACATAACATCCCCATACAATTTTCTCATTGTCAATGTATGACTGTGCAATACAGAATGATAGATACAGAATGCTTATGTGTATACATTTCTTATACCTTAGCAACTGGTGGGAGCTAACCAACACAAAAAAAAACCAATCTGGAGACCACCGCACTGCTCTACTTCTCAGTATCTGGAGGGGAAAAATAATAGGATGAGCAAACCTTAGCTCAGTAAGGAAAAGAATCCTAACATGTAGATACTGTACTATCTACATAGCTCATGCATGATCGATAAAATCATCTTTCATTTATAAATGAAGATATCAATGAAAAATGTATTAACACATTTTTCTCTCATATGCCTTTTCATAAAAATCAGTGCTCATTATTTCCTCTTGGAGAAACATGCCATAAAATAGTTCTATTACAGCACAAGTATTCAAATCAAGATATTTATCAAATCACAATATCTCTTTTCTTTTCACAAATCATTTCTTTTCATCAAATTTCTTTCTTTTCTGGGTTTCTCAAATCTCTTTCTTATCTTTGAGATAGGTATAAAATTTTAGGCAAACAAATATCCACGACATATGTCCATAGTCAGTGATCCCAGGCCTCACTGATCAGGTGTTCACAGGGCATCACTCGCCTGAAGAGGGATGGGTCAGTCCTACCCTCCAGCTCATCTCAATCATCATCATCTTCCTCATCACATCACACATACTCATGGTACAATGTACACCATGTGTCATCTACGTGATACTCGTACCCACATGCACCCAGCACGGTACATATTATTCCACGGACAACTACACGATTCAATGTACGCCCGTGGACCCAATCCATCCACCCTACATCGATGGACTCATCATCCTTAACCATGTCTCATATACCAAGCAAGGAGAATCAGCGTGACATACAGTCTCCGCGAGCCTCCAACGTGGTATCTCTCAGTGCGAGCAACTACTTCTAGCACTGTATTATCTCAAAAATCGTTGTGCGAGTTAGGCTCTAGCACATCATCATCATCATAAAACCACGTGCGAGCTATGCTCCACCACATTTTATCAAACATGCAAACATATGCGAGTAAAACCTCCAACATAGTCAAAATCATTAAAACATGTGTGAGCTAAGGCTCCAACACCAGTTCACATCTCAAATCTGATAGATGGCTATTTTCTCTTTATAAAATCTCAAATCATTTTTTATTGACGTAGCATGCCGTCCCATGCTAAACATGTAAAACTAGCCAGCCTATCCATCACCATTTCTTAGTAATAAAACAACATTTAGTTGTAAAACATTAAAAACATGCATGTCACGCTATTTCTTTTCCCACATCCCATTTCACAATTCATACCATAATACATATCAATTCACTTATGGCTCAATAGCTAAACATATTATTTCTAGTATCATAACTATTGAAATCGTAGTAAAATACGTACGAATATCTCTATCGTCAGCATACAATCCCTTACCTCAAATCGCGCTCGTATTTCCTTCGTCTTGTTGCTCCGTTCGTGATCCGGGTTAATCGTGTTTCAACGTATTCCAATCTACATGTATAAATCATTAAGTTATTTTCCCTTCCTTCTCCCAAACATTCACATTTGTCATTTATTTACCTATTCATATTTCTCAAGCCCTTTTATCCTATTTCACCTTTTCCACTAGTATCATTATATCTTCTTCATAAATATTTCTTCATGAATTCACTCTTAATATTACTCACTCATCACTACAATTATCATTTCTATATATATTTCACATGCCATTCAACCCATAAAGTGTCTAGAACTCACATTTAAAGCTTGAAGGTTGAAGAACTTACCTAGCTTAGCTTTT
This sequence comes from Firmiana major, assembly GCA_033439115.1. NCBI lineage: Eukaryota > Viridiplantae > Streptophyta > Magnoliopsida > Malvales > Malvaceae > Firmiana > Firmiana major. The sequence goes on from CM065909.1 coordinate 8,200,849, forward strand.
TCCTTAGCCAAACTTGTGGTAGTTTATTCTCTTCCTCTTGACCAAACCAATATGTGATTTTTGGGTATGTTGTTCTCCTTACTTCAAGGAACAACTTTCCCTTCTTGAACTTCTTCCAAAACTGGCTGTAATGTGGTGATATTTGAGTGGGAAAACTTGATTGTTTTGAGAGAAAAGGATAGGTGCAGGTTTGGTAGGAAGAAAAATATGATTTTTAGCTCAATCTCGTGCTCTTTTATAGATCCAGAGAGATGAGATCGATCTGGTCCCTTGTGGAGATCGATCTCTGCATGGTTTGGTAGTCCTTTCACCTAACATAACTACGACTAGATCGATTTGCTCTTCATGGTGAGATCGATCTATTGCAAGCAAAATTCTTCTTGGAGATCGATCTACTTCTTGTAGGAGATCAATCTTCTCCTCACAATTCTTAATGAGATCGATCTGTTTGTAAAGGGGAGATCGATCTGTTGCTTAAGGGAGATCGATCTCTCCTTGGCCGAGACATTCAGAGATCGATCTGTGCCTTATGAGAGATTGATTCCTTCCTGGCAGAGACTTAAAGAGATTGAATAGCCTTCCCATGAGATCGATCTGCCTTGTTCAATTGGATTGATATTTGGCATTTTGTGAGAGAAGATCGATCTCTCCTTCATGGGAGATCGATCTACTCCTTCCCTGCACCCTCATATTGCAATTTTCTGCAGATTTCCAATGTGTAATTCATCCTTAATTGCCTAATACCTCATTTTACAATTCGTACATAACTAACGTGTAATAATTTCCATTCCATATAATTCATAGGCAATAAAACTTGTGCATACAAATTAAAATCATGAATTGTACATTAGCTTCCATAACTCCTACATCCTTTATCAATTGTACACATGTAGTAGTGTGCATATACACCATAGCTTCATAAGTAATACATGGAAAACTATAGGCATTACATTTCTCCTCTCCTTAGAGAATTTGGTCTTCCAATTTGAATTAAGTTCATTCCTCAAAAAGTTAGTAATACTTCCCTCATCAGGTCCTCTAACTCACAAGTGGCTTCCTCTGATGTATGATTTTGCCATAGGACCTTAACCAATGACACCAACTTGTTCCGCAACACCTTTTCATTTCTATCTAATATCCGGATCGGTTTCTCTATATATGACATATTCTCCTTGAGCTTTAACGGCTCATAGCTAATTACATGTGCTGGATCCGGATGGTACTTCCGAAGCATGAAAACATGGAAGACATTGTGAACCTCTGCTAGCTCAAGTGGTAAGGCTAATCTATATGCTCTGTCTCTTATTCTATCTAGAATCTCAAAGGGACCGATGTAACGAGGGCTTAGTTTTCCCTTCTTTTCGAACCTCGTTATTCCCTTAGAAGGAGATACTTTCAAAAATACAGACTGACCCATAGTGAACTCAAGTGGTCCCCATCTTCTGTCAGCATAGCTATTTTTTTGACTCTGAGCCGTTCTCAGCCTCTCACATATTATCCGAACATCTTTTGAGGCTTGTCTATCCAAAACGAGAGCGAGCAACTGTCTGTCACCAACCTCTTCCCAACTAATAGGCAATCGACATCTACAACCATATAGTGCCTCATAAGGGGCCATACCAATACTTGAGTGATAACTGTTATTATAGGCGAACTCAATCAGTGGTAAGTGATCGTCCCATGAGCCTCTAAAATCCAGTACACACACTCTCAACATATCCTCTAGGGTCTGTATAGTCCTCTTTGACTGACCATCTGTCTGAGGATGGAAAGCGGTGCTAAAACTCAATTGGGTCTCCATGTCGGTATCGGTAGAAGTGGCAATAATCCTCCAGGTTTTTTATGCTCTACCTTAACCTACTGACAGATAAGACATCTAGCAACATACTCAGCTATATCTCTTTTTATTCTAGACCACCAATATACTTTTTGGAGATTTTGATACATTTTACTACTCCCCGGATGTACTGTGTATCTCGATGAGTGAGCCTCTGATAAAATCAACTTCCTAAGCTCTGGATCATTAGGGACACATATTCTACTCCCGAACTTAGTAGTCCAGCTGAGCTCAATACAAAATTAGTGCCCTCACCTTTCTGAATTCGGCTAATTACATCAATACACCATTGATCATTCTGCTGAGCTTGTCGAATTCTCTCAATCAACTTTGGTTCTAATCTCAAGCTGGCTATAATCCCATGACTGCCAATCTCAGGCGAGGTCACATCCAATCTAAGGTTCGTGAATTGTTCCAACAACTCGTGCTCCTTAACCATCATATATGATACCAATTCGAAACTCTTTCTACTCAATGCATCAGCAACCACATTCGCCTTCCCCAGGTGGTACAAAATCTCACAATCATAGTCTTTAAGGAGTTCTAACCACCTTCTCTGTCCCATATTCAACTCCTTCTGTGAGAACAAATACTTAAGACTTTTGTGATCCTTAAAAATCTGAAATCTCTCACCATAAAGTAGTGGCGCCATATCTTTAATACAAATACTATAGGTGCCAACTCTAAATCGTGAGTGGGGTAGTTCTTCTCATGATCTTTCAGCTGTCTGGATCCATAAGCAACTATCCTTCCATTCTGCATCAAGACACAACCCAGTCCTTGGTGTGAAGCATCTGTGTAAACAGAATAGTTCCCTGAGCAGTTAGGAATGGTGAGAACTGGCGCAATGGTTAATCTGTGCTTAAGTTCTTGAAAACTCCTCTCACATGCTTCGTCCCACAAAAACTCCACATTCTTCCTTGTAAGACGTGTTAACGGAGTAGCCAATCTAGAGAAACTCTCTACAAACCTCTTATAGTAACCTGCCAAACCCAGAAAGCTTCTGATCTCTATCACTGTCCTGGGCTGTTCCCACTGAAAAATAACCTCAATCTTAGATGGATCTACTGACACCCTATCCTTCCATACAATGTGGCCCAGAAAAGAAATATGCTCTAACCAAAATTTACATTTATTAAGCTTGGAATACAACTTTCTCTCTCGAAGGGTTTGCAAAATAATTCTCAAGTGCTGCTCGTGATCTTTCCTGGATCTAGAATAAACCAATATATCATCTATGAATACTATCACAAATTGATCCAGGTATGGCTTGAACATTTCATTCATTAGAGCCATAAAAGCTACTGGCGTATTTGTCAACTCGAAAGGCATCACTAGGAATTTGTAATGACCATAGTAGGTGCGAAAAGCTGTCTTGGGCACATCTTTCTTTCGAATCTTCAATTGATGATACCCATAACTCACATCTATCTTGGAAAAGATTCGTGCTCCCAAAAGCTGATCCAATAGATCATCGATGCGCGACAAGGGGTACTTATTCTTGATGGTAGCCTTGTTCAACATCCAATAGTCGATACACAACTTGAGGCTCCTATCTCTCTTCTTCACAAACAATATCGGGGCTCCCCATAGTGAGACGTTCAGTCTTATAAACCCCATATCTAGCATATCTTGCAACTACTTCCTTAATTCCTCTAGTTCAATTAGAGCCATCCTATATCGTGACTTGGATATTGGCTCTGTTCCAGGTGTCAAGTCTATACCAAATTCCATTTCTTTATCCAGTGGCAACCCTGGTAGATCGTCTAGAAAACATTAAGAAATTTCCTAACCACGGGAATGTCATTCATATCCAAATGTGTTTTATTCAAGTCCACCACATAAGCAATAAAACCTTCAAAACAACATTTATGTCATTTGGGTACCAATGCACTATACTTGCTACAAAATCAGGATTTCATTACTTCTCATAAAATTTTATAATAGATTTCTCAGGTAAGAAAAATGTAACAGTCCTAGAGTAACAATCTAAGACAGTATGATTGGTAGCTAACCAATCCATTCCCAAGATTACATCAAGGTCATACATATTCAAAAAAATCAAATTAGCTGTCGTGCACTTATCTCATACTCTCACTTTACAATCTCTGTATACTTGTTCAGCTAATTGACTAACTCTTATTGGAGTACTTATTAATAAAGTCTCATTTAAGTATGTAGATTTTAGAAAACTTATTAACTTTAATGCACATGTAGGCGATATAAAAGAATGTGTAGCACTATAATCAAATAAAGCTATAGCTTCCAAATTGAAAATCAGAATTGTACCTTTGATCACCTCAGAAGAGGTATCTGCTGATGCTTGGTCTATCGCATATACCCTACCTTGGCCCACAACTTACTTCCCTTTTTCTTCAGTCGTGACTCTCTTCCTTGCAGGAGGTGCAACTGTAGGAACTTTCTCCGGCTCCTTATCCTTCTGTGGGACTACCTCAACTGCTTCTGGGCAATCTCTTGCATAGTAGCCAAGCCTACCATGTCACGACCCAATTCCATTCTCTTTAACCGAAATCACTGAAAATTTTTCGCGTTTTACTGTTACCTTACCCGGTCGTGAACTAAACTCACCACACACTGTTGGGCTGTGAGTCAATAATAAACACCACATCTCATTCATTCTCAATTAATTAAAACGATGTCATACATGTGCATTTAATTGTGTACTTATACGAATACATGTTTTACTGACATCTACATCCCCCATAAGTACAACTCAAAAGAATACTATGCTTTTACAGTGTTTAGATACAAAAAGAATCAATGTGTATATACCTTTTAGCAATGGAGATGCAGCGGAGTCCAAAATAATACGCCTCAGTCCTCACTGGGTAACTATGCACGCTCTGTAGGGGGAAAAATAGAGTGGGATGAGCAACCACACGCTCAGTAAGGCAATAATGCAAGCATGGTAGATAACTACTCTATCTACATGCTGATAGTGTTATGCATAAATCCTTTATAGTAGGAGCATGAGGAATAAAACTATGCCATGTGAATATACATATATATCCTGTATCAAAATCATGTGCATTGGCATATAAAACATGGTAGAGACATCATGTATAAATCATCTCATGCTCAATCTCATTTAAATTCATAAAAGGGCAATTCTTTAAGAAACTTCCTTTTTAAACCAACACCATAACACCACCAAATCAACTCACAAACCACAACCACATTTACATTCCACAATTCACGCATGTGTATAAATCTAGGTCACTATATCAAAAGTGCCTATGTGAATCATTACATCATAAATCATCCCAGACCACACGCATCCAGGTGTGCGGGGTATCATGCTGGCACGAAGATGGATTATCCCTCGCCAGACTTTCTCATCACATAACCATCATGCCGTACATCGTACTCCATGTGATATACACGGTACAGCGTACTCCGCAACTCATATCGTGATCGGGGGTGCCATTCCTAGGTCTTATCTACCCCATACCAAGAGTTTTCCCATATTCCGTGAAGGAGAGCCTCCCTGCCGAACAGAGCCTCCCCGCCTAACAGAGCCTCCCTGCCTCCTCGGGCTTAAGGATGTTAGCTTAAGGATGTAGGGCTTAAGGATCCTTTCCGTAAGAGAGCCTCCCTACCGAACAGAGCCTCCCCGCCTAACAGAGCCTCCCTGCCTCCTCGGGCTTAAGGATGTTAGCTTAAGGATGTAGGGCTTAAGGATCTTACCGTACCCATGTAGGAGAGCCTCCCTGCCTATTAGAGCCTCCCCGCCTCTTTGGGCTTAAGGATGTTGGCTTAAGGATCCCGCCGTAAGAGAGCCTCCCCACCAAACAGAGCCTCCCCGCCTAACAGAGCCTCCCCGCCTCTTTGGGCTTAAGGATGTTAGCTTAAGGATGTAAGGCTTAAGGATCTTACCCACTTCCACAACCTTATACGTATCCCATTGTGCAAACTTGTGCGAGCAAAGCTCTAGCACGACTCATGCATCATGCATCTTCTCATAAAGAGGCGTGTACGAGCATAGCTCTAGTACGGTTATACTCATAAGACAACCATTCACAATCCACGTACGAGCAGAAGCTCCAGTACGATTTATAAATATCATTATAGTTTCCAAATCAAGGTGCGAGCTAGGCTCCAGCACGTTTCATACAAATGAAAACATAGAAATCCAACGCGAGCGAGGCTCTAGCGCGATTTATGTCATACAAGTGTGATAGGCGGCTCATATACAATTCATCAATCCCGGCAATTCGGGTTTAGCACTCACAAATGCTTTTCCACAACAACCATACAATACTAGCCGTCCTATCTACGAGCTTGCTTAAAACCAAGCAATTCATTTTGGAAAAACATCAAACATTAGATTTATGCAATTATTAGCCTTACTATCCCATTTCATAAAATCCACTTCAAATCCAAAACCACGCATATACTCGTCATCATTCACAAATACCATCCATCTTTTATTTGAGCAATTCATGCATTTCATACAACACCCAATATTCACCCAGTTCAAAATACGAGCAGCTATCTCTATATACTCACAAAATTCCCTTACCTGGAATCGCGATGCGTAATTCCACTTCCTTAAGCTGCTTACTCGTACGGTTCGGTTCGTCTTCAACGAACTCTTCGGGACTGCACAAAATCGTATCCCGCATTATATTCGATCCATACAATGCAACCCTTGTGCTTGCTATAGTCAATTTAACCTATAGCCTCTATTAGAGCTTATTGGGCCTCGTTTCATTACTTTACCCATAGCTCGAGTCTATGGATCTTCTTAGGCCTATTATCTTATTCAAAATCGATGTTAAATCGACCTTAAGCTCATAGTGTTCATATTCCATGAATTCCCTCACTATGGCATTTATCAATCATATACATATCCATTTTCACAATTCCTCCAACTCACCAAGTAATTCCATCTAACTATCTAGAATCATAAACATTACCCCAATAACAACTTTAGCATGCCATAACCCATAAGCTCATTCAATCCCACATATCCTCACATTATACCCATTTTAGATTTCTAGGTCACACCAATTCCACTACATTCCTAGGTAGTTTATCCATCAATACTCATACCAATCAACTCCAAAATCAATTAAATAGCTAATGCATTTGGATTGGAGTGTTAGAATCTTACCAATATGATTTCTCTTCTTGCTCCAATTGGTAATGCCCTCAACTCCTTCAATTCCAAAAATGGGAAAATACCCTCTCACTATGTTGTTCTCCTCCTTGATAGGAACAACTTTGCCTCTAATGATCTCTCTCCAAATCTCACTGAAAATGGCTGATTTTAGAGAGGGAAAGTTGGGTTTTTGGGTTGAAAATGGGAGGTTCCGAGATTTCCAGATTTTCAGCTCTCCTTATATAGAAATGACTTGAGGAGATCGATCTGGTCCAAGAGGAGATCGATCTGGTCCCTTAAAATCCCTCTTTTTCACGGCATTTTTAAGCCTGAGATCGATCTGTCGAAGCAGTGAGATCGATCTGTTGAAGCATGAGATCGATCTGTCGAAGTATGAGATCGATCTGGTCCCAAACAGAGAGCTAAGGAGATCGATCTGGGTGCTTGAGGATCGATCTTTTCGCTTACAGAATGCTTGGCAGATCGATCTGGCTCCATTGGAGATCGATCTGCTCTATTCTTTCGCCCAAATAAGAGCATTCTGGCTCTTCCAGATCGATCTCTCATCCTATGAGATCGATCTGGACCTCAGGTTTTCCAGATTTCCTGCAGTTTCTTTGCTGCAACTCATACCAACACATCCTTAATCTATTGCCATGGCCATTTTCTCATCCATCCACCTTTATAACTTGAAAATGGCATCCATTCATACCTTATGCACATTGAAACTTGTGTGCATTCATTGTATATTCAAAGGTATGCAACATAAAACCAAATGGAAGCATAACTCCATTCCATTTTACCACATTACTCATCTTGAGTCTCAATCACATCCCTCACTTGCCAGAATTCATTTCTTCATATTCATACTCAATGAAACTTGTATGTACGTTAAAATTCATATTACACATACATACATTGAATCCATGGACTTACATCAATCATACTTTACATTACAAGTCCAATCATATTATTTGATCCAATTACACACATTACCCTTATACATATACGGGGTCTAACATTCTCCCCTCCTTCAAGGAATTTGGTCCTCCAAATTAGAACCAAGTCACTTTTCAAACAGTTGGGGGTACTTCTCCCGTATCAAGTTCTCCAATTCCCACGTGGCCTCTTTCGCCGTGTGGTGTTGCCAAAGCACTTTCACCAAGGGAATTGTCTTATTCCGCAACACTTTCTCTTTCCTGTCCAATATCCGAACCGACTTCTCAACATACGTCATACTCTCATGGAGCTCCAACGGCTCATATTTTATCACGTGTGCCGGGTCCGGGTGATACTTCCGAAGCATCGAGACGTGGAAGACGTTGTGGACATTTGCCAAGTCCGGTGGCAATGCCAACCTATACGCCTTATCTCCCACTCTCTCCAAAATCTCGAAGGGTCCGATATATCTAGGGCTCAGCTTGCCCTTCTTACCAAATCTCATAATACCCTTCGATGGTGATACCCTCAGAAACACCGACTCACCCTCATCAAACTCCAGTGGTCTTCGTCTCTTGTCAGCATAACTCTTTTGCCGGCTCTGAGCTGTCCGTAATCTCTCACATATCAACTGGACGTCCTCAGATGCCTGCTGCACTAAGTCCGGAGCGAAAATCTGTCTGTCACCAACCTCTTCCCATCCAATGGGGGAACGACATCTACGCCCGTATAATGCCTCATAGGGTGCCATCCCGATACTAGCATGATAGCTATTATTATAAGCGAACTCGGCTAACTGCAGGTGGTCATCCCAGGAGCCTCTATAATCCAGCACACACGCTCTCAACATATCCTCGAGGGTCTGTATAGTCCTCTCTGACTGCCCATCTGTCTGAGGATGAAAAGCGGTGCTAAAACTCAGTCGGGTCCCCAGCGCTTCCTGAAAATGTTCCCAGAAATGGGAAGTGAAGCGGGCATCCCTATCAGAAACAACGCTCACTGGTACACCATGTAGCCGTACTATCTCTCGGATATACAGGTTCGCCAACTGACTCAGTGTATCGGTAGCTCTCATAGCCAAGAAATGGGCGGACTTAGTCAACCGGTCCACAATAACCCATATGGCATCATGACCTCTACGGGTCCTCGGCAACCCCATCACAAAATCCATGGTGACATGCTCCCACTTCCATGTCGGTATCGGTAGAGGCTGCAATAATCCTGCAGGCTTCTGATGCTCTACCTTCACTTGTTGACAAACGAGACACTTAGCGACATATTCAGCGATGTCTCTCTTCATTCCAGACCACCAATAAACCTTTCGAAGGTTTTGATACATCTTGGTACTTCCCGGATGTATCGTATACTTCGATGAGTGAGCCTCTGATAAAATCATTCTCCTGATCTCAGGATCCCTGGGAACGTATACTCTGCCTCTGAACCTCAATAAGCCATCAGCACTTTGCTCAAAATCAATACCCACACCTATCTGTATCTGCCTCAGCCAATCGATACACCGTCGATCGCTCTGCTGGGCTTGCCGAATACGGCCAATCAACTCTGGCTCTAGTCTCAAACTAGCCATGATCTCAAGTCTCTCAGATCCAGGTGGGGTTACATCCAAACTGAGGTTCGCAAAGTGTTCTAACAATTCATGTTCCCGTACCATCATATAAGACACCAACCCAAGGTTCTTTCTACTCAAAGCATCGGCAACTACATTTGCCTTACCCGGGTGGTACATGATTTCACAATCATAGTCCTTCAGGAGTTCGAGCCATCTCCTCTGTCTCATATTCAGCTCTTTCTGCGAGAACAGGTACTTAAGGCTCTTATGATCTGTAAACACCTGAAATTTCTCACCATAGAGATAGTGGCGCCATATTTTCAAAGCAAATACTACAGCCGCCAACTCCAAATCATGTGTCGGGTAGTTCCTCTCATGATCTTTCAACTGTCTAGATCCATAGGCAACTACCTTCCCATCCTGCATAAGCACACAGCCCAGTCCCTGGTGTGATGCATCCGTATACACCGAGAATCCTCCTGAGCTGGTAGGAATGGTGAGAACTGGAGCAGTCGTCAATCGACGCTTAAGCTCCTCAAAACTCCTCTCACATGCCTCATCCCACACAAACTTAACATCTTTTTGCGTGAGGCGTGTCAACGGAGCAGCTAGTCTAGAGAAACCCTCTACAAATCTCCGATAATATCCTGCCAATCCCAGGAAACTCCTGATCTCAGTTACTGTCTTGGGCTGTTCCCACTGCACAACTGCCTCTATCTTGGATGGATCCACCGATACCCCATCCTTAGACACAACATGCCCCAAAAATGAGATCCGTTCCAACCAAAAGTTACACTTGCTGAGTTTGGCATACAATTCTCTCTCTCGGAGGGTCTGCAGAACTATCCTCAAGTGCTCCTCATGATCTTCCCTGGACGTGGAATACACCAAAATATCATCTATGAAAACAATCACAAACTTGTCCAGGTATGGCTTGAATATATCATTCATCAATGCCATAAATGCTGCGGGAGCATTCGTCAATCCGAATGGCATCACCAAAAACTCGTAGTGGCCATAACGGGTACGAAATGCTGTCTTGGGTACATCTCCACTCCTGATCCTCAACTGATGATACCCTGACCGCAGATCTATCTTAGAAAATACTTCAGCTCCCTGGAGCTGATCCAACAAATCATCGATTCTTGGAAGGGGGTACTTGTTATTAATGGTGGCCTTATTCAACAACCGGTAATCTATACACAGTCGGAGGCTTCCATCCTTCTTCCTTACAAATAGAACCGGTGCTCCCCAAGGTGAGACACTCGGTCTAATAAACCCCTTCTCCAACAACTCTTGCAGCTGTTTCTTCAGCTCTTCCAATTCTATCGGAGCCATTCTATAGGGTGGCTTCGATATCGGCTCTGTACCAGGCACTAGCTCAATACAAAATTCCATTTCCCTTTTTCCTCAGCTGTAGCCCTCCTCCTCGGGGCTGCTGTCTCAACTGGAGCTCCCTCAGGCTCCTTGCCCTTCTGTGGGGCAATCTCCATCTTCTCGGGACAATACTTAGCCATATGTCTTGGTCTCTCGCATCTAAAACACACCATAGGGGTCATCGGACAGGGCCTATTCCCATGAAATCTCCCACATCTCCTACACTGATCAGTGGTAGGTCGTGGTCCCCCAATAGTTATACCCCTCGGCGCTGTCAAGGCTGGGTATACGGGAGGTCTGGCAGCTCTCACCTGCACCTCCTCGATCTTAGGCCTCTTCTCGAAAAACCTTTGGCCACCTCTCTTGGCCACTCTCTCAAACCCGGATCTCTTTCGATCCTTGTCCTTTTTAACACTGACTCTCCCGAGCTCGGAGGCATTTCGCTCAAAGTCTTGTTCACATAACTGAGCCTTATGTACCGCCTCCTCATAAGTCACAATATCGAAGGGAGCCAACTTAGTCCGGATGGCCAATCTCAATCCATCCATGAACTTCTGAATCTTCCGGGTCTCACTACCCATCGTGTCCGGGTCATATCTCCCCAAGGACATAAACTTGGACTCATACTCGTCCACAGTACGGTTCCCTTGAATCAAGTTCATAAATTCCATCCGCAGTCTCCTCTGTGCGGTAACTGGGACATATTGTCTCCTGAAAGCCTCTAGAAATATCTCCCATGAGATTTCAGAGTGTCTGGCCCTCAAAATAACCTCGGTGGACCTCCACCAATGCTCGGCTTCTCCTTTCAGCATAAACACGACGAAGGCAACCTTCTCACTTGAAGTGCATCGAAAAAACCTATACAGTTTCTCCATCTCATACACCCAATCCTCCGTACTCACTGGGTCCTTCACCCCTCTAAACACTGGGGGTTTCAGCGCTTGAAACTCTCGCAACCTGCTCAAGTCGCAGTCATAACCCACATCACTACCGCTCTGCTGTGGAGCGATAGGAGAATCTGTATCCTGGGCTGGAGGTGGTGTAACTGTAGCTGTCTCAGCAGCATGAGGTCTCTCCGCCTCTGCAGCTGCCTGTTCAGTAGTAGGCTGTGCTGCGGGACCTCGTCTATCACCGGCACCCAATGCCTGTGTGACTATCTCCACCAAACTCTCAATACTCCGCTCTAATCTAGCGAAGCGAGCCTCAGTATCACCTGCTCTCTCAGCAGGGTTCTGTGGAGCCTGTTCAGTCTGTGGCTCCGCACGGCTCTCAGGCCTACATCTACGGCCTCTAGCACGTGCTCTCGCCCCTCTACCTTTGCGTGTAACTGGCATAATGCCTAACTCCCTGTATTATAATAATTTATTAAGCTCAATCCATCACAGTATACACAGTTATATCTAAACAAAAGCACAGTACTATGGGGATGTACTTTCCTACGTTTCATTAATGACTCACATCAGGCCAACACAGCTCTGATACCAATCTCTGTCATGACCCAATTCCATTCTCTTTAACCGAAATCACTGAAAATTTTTTGCGTTTTACTGTTACCTTACCCGGTCGTGAACTAAACTCACCACACACTGTTGGGCTGTGAGTCAATAATAAACACCACATCTCATTCATTCTCAATTAATTAAAACGATGTCATACATGTGCATTTAATCGTGTACTTATACGAATACATGTTTTACTGACATCTACATCCCCCATAAGTACAACTCAAAAGAATACTGTGCTTTTACAGTGTTTAGATACAAAAAGAATCACTGTGTATATACCTTTTAGCAATGGAGATGCAGCGGAGTCCAAAATAATACGCCTCAGTCCTCACTGGGCAACTATGCACGCTCTGTAGGGGGAAAAATAGAGTGGGATGAGCAACCACACGCTCAGTAAGGCAATAATGCAAGCATGGTAGATAACTACTCTATCTACATGCTGATAGTGTTATGCATAAATCCTTTATAGTAGGAGCATGAGGAATAAAACTATGCCATGTGAATATACATATATATCCTGTATCAAAATCATGTGCATTGGCATATAAAACATGGTAGAGACATCATGTATAAATCATCTCATGCTCAATCTCATTTAAATTCATAAAAGGGCAATTCTTTAAGAAACTTCATTTTTAAACCAACACCATAACACCACCAAATCAACTCACAAACCACAACCACATTTACATTCCACAATTCATGCATGTGTATAAATCTAGGTCACTATATCAAAAGTGCCTATGTGAATCATTGCATCATAAATCATCCCAGACCACACGCATCCAGGTGTGCGGGGTATCATGCTGGCACGAAGATGGATTATCCTTCGCCAGACTTTCTCATCACATAACCATCATGCCGTACATCGTACTCCATGTGATATACACGGTACAGTGTACTCCGCAACTCATATCGTGATCGGGGGTGCCATTCCTAGGTCTTATCTACCCCATACCAAGAGTTTTCCCATATTCCGTGAAGGAGAGCCTCCCTGCCGAACAGAGCCTCCCCGCCTAACAGAGCCTCCCTGCCTCCTCGGGCTTAAGGATGTTAGCTTAAGGATGTAGGGCTTAAGGATCCTTTCCGTAAGAGAGCCTCCCCACCGAACAGAGCCTCCCCGCCTAACAGAGCCTCCCTGCCTCCTCGGGCTTAAGGATGTTAGCTTAAGGATGTAGGGCTTAAGGATCTTACCGTACCCATGTAGGAGAGCCTCCCTGCCTAACAGAGCCTCCCCGCCTCTTTGGGCTTAAGGATGTTGGCTTAAGGATCCCACCGTAAGAGAGCCTCCCCACCAAACAGAGCCTCCTCGCCTAACAGAGCCTCCCCGCCTCTTTGGGCTTAAGGATGTTAGCTTAAGGATGTAAGGCTTAAGGATCTTACCCACTTCCACAACCTTATACGTATCCCATTGTGCAAACTTGTGCGAGCAAAGCTCTAGCACGACTCATGCATCATGCATCTTCTCATAAAGAGGCGTGTACGAGCATAGCTCTAGTACGGTTATACTCATAAGACAACCATTCACAATCCACGTACGAGCAGAAGCTCCAGTACGGTTTATAAATATCATTATAGTTTCCAAATCAAGGTGCGAGCTAGGCTCCAGCACGTTTCATACAAATGAAAACATAGAAATCCAGCGCGAGCGAGGCTCTAGCGCGATTTATGTCATACAAGTGTGATAGGCGGCTCATATACAATTCATCAATCCCGGCAATTCGGGTTTAGCACTCACAAATGCTTTTCCACAACAACCATACAATACTAGCCGTCCTATCTACGAGCTTGCTTAAAACCAAGCAATTCGTTTTGGAAAAACATCAAACATTAGATTTATGCAATTATTAGCCTTACTATCCCATTTCATAAAATCCACTTCAAATCCAAAACCACGCATATACTCGTCATCATTCACGAATACCATCCATCTTTTATTTGAGCAATTCATGCATTTCATACAACACCCAATATTCACCCAGTTCAAAATACGAGCAGCTATCTCTATATACTCACAAAATTCCCTTACCTGGAATCGCAATGCGTGATTCCACTTCATTAAGCTGCTTACTCGTATAGTTCGGTTCGTCTTCAACGAACTCTTCGGGACTGCACAAAATCGTATCCCGCATTATATTCGATCCATACAATGCAACCCTTGTGCTTGCTATAGTCAATTTAACCTATAGCCTCTATTAGAGCTTATTGGGCCTCGTTTCATTACTTTACCCATAGCTCGAGTCTATGGATCTTCTTAGGCCTATTATCTTATTCAAAATCGATGTTAAATCGACCTTAAGCTCATAGTGTTCATATTCCATGAATTCCCTCACTATGGCATTTATCAATCATATACATATCCATTTTCACAATTCCTCCAACTCACCAAGTAATTCCATCTAACTATCTAGAATCATAAACATTACCCCAATAACAACTTTAGCATGCCATAACCCATAAGCTCATTCAATCCCACATATCCTCACATTATACCCATTTTAGATTTCTAGGTCACACCAATTCCACTACATTCCTAGGTAGTTTATCCATCAATACTCATACCAATCAACTCCAAAATCAATTAAATAGCTAATGCATTTGGATTGGAGTGTTAGAATCTTACCAATATGATTTCTCTTCTTGCTCCAATTGGTAATGCCCTCAACTCCTTCAATTCCAAAAATGGGAAAATGCCCTCTCACTATGTTGTTCTCCTCCTTGATAGGAACAACTTTGCCTCTAATGATCTCTCTCCAAATCTCACTGAAAATGGCTGATTTTAGAGAGGGAAAGTTGGGTTTTTGGGTTGAAAATGGGAGGTTCCGAGATTTCCAGATTTTCAGCTCTCCTTATATAGAAATGACTTGAGGAGATCGATCTGGTCTAAGAGGAGATCGATCTGGTCCCTTAAAATCCCTCTTTTTCACGGCATTTTTAAGCCTGAGATCGATCTGTCGAAGCAGTGAGATCGATCTGTCGAAGTATGAGATCGATCTGGTCCCAAACAGAGAGCTAAGGAGATCGATCTGGGTGCTTGAGGATCGATCTTTTCGCTTACAGAATGCTTGGCAGATCGATCTGGCTCCCTTGGAGATCGATCTGCTCTAATCTTTCGCCCAAATAAGAGCATTCTGGCTCTTCCAGATCGATCTCTCATCCTATGAGATCGATCTGGACCTCAGGTTTTCCAGATTTCCTGCAGTTTCTTTGCTGCAACTCATACCAACACATCCTTAATCTATTGCCATGGCCATTTTCTCATCCATCCACCTTTATAACTTGAAAATGGCATCCATTCATACCTTATGCACATTGAAACTTGTGTGCATTCATTGTATATTCAAAGGTATGCAACATAAAACCAAATGGAAGCATAACTCCATTCCATTTTACCACATTACTCATCTTGAGTCTCAATCACATCCCTCACTTGCCAGAATTCATTTCTTCATATTCATACTCAATGAAACTTGTATGTACGTTAAAATTCATATTACACATACATACATTGAATCCATGGACTTACATCAATCATACTTTACATTACAAGTCCAATCATATTATTTGATCCAATTACACACATTACCCTTATACATATACGGGGTCTTACATACCACATCTGAAACATCGTGTACCCTAAAAATGATAAGGCCTACTACCATGATTTCGGCCACACACTCTGCACTGATCAGTAGTCGACTGGGGTCCACCAATCACTATACCCCTGGCTGATGTTGGAGTAGAATGCATAATAGGTCTAGCAGCCCTCTTCTGTGACTCCTTTGCCTCTCTCCGATTCTTGCCCGAATATCTTTGACCAAATTTGGCACCCTTACCATCTCTCAATTTCCTCAAACCCTTGTCTTTACCCCAACTGAACTCTAAAATTTGCAAGTCATAGTCCTATTCACACAATTGGGCCCGTCGTATGGCTTCTCTATATGTAGCAACATCAAACGAGGTCAACTTAGCTCTAATCGAAGGCCTTAGTCCATCAACAAATCTGCGGACCCTAATAGCTTCACTCTTGATAGAGTCCGGATTATATCAGCCCAATGAGGTGAATCGTGACTCGTACTCTTCCACTGTTTGGTTCCCTTGAGTCAGATTTAAAAATTCCATTTGTAGTCTACGCCGAGCAGTATCTAGAATATATTGCTCTCTAAAAGCACCCAAAAACATATCCCATGTGATCATTGTACCTTGAGTTCTCAACATAGGTCTGGTGGACTTTCACCAGTACTCTACTTCGCCCCTCAGTACAAAGGCTGCAAGCGCTACTCTTTCTGTAGCCGAACATCTACAGAAGTCAAACAACATCTTTATCTAACTAATCCAATCCTCAGCCACTGTTGGATCCTTTACCCCACTAAAAGAATGAGGCTTAAAATCCATAAAATGCCTCAACCTCTC
Source organism: Firmiana major (assembly GCA_033439115.1). NCBI lineage: Eukaryota > Viridiplantae > Streptophyta > Magnoliopsida > Malvales > Malvaceae > Firmiana > Firmiana major. Next base: position 8,217,612 of record CM065909.1, read on the forward strand.
CATATCACAATCATAACCATGCCCCAAATCATCATCATCATACTATTGTGGGGCCATTGGAAGAGGAACTGGCCGAATAGAGGGACTTCTTGGTCTATCAGGTTTAGGTTCAGGTTATGCAGGTGCAGTATTTTCAGGTTCAGGTGCAGCTGCTGAGGGATTCGGTAAAGCCTATCCTGCTGTACCGGGTGTACCCTCCAATCTAGACCTGATCTGACCCATCATGGTCATCATCGTACGCATGTCTTCCTCCAATCAGGCTACCCGAGGATCGGAAGCCTCTACCTGATCATAGGGTTCATGACTGGAGGATGATCTACTATGTCTCTCAGTCCTGTCATTTCGCCCTTGAGCTCGTGAGCTCTCTCCCCTCTTGCGATGTCTGTCAAGCATATCTCACAAGCCTGTTAACTTTCCTGCAATTATAATAAACTCTTAGGTCACTACCAGCTCTATATACACATTTGTATCTAAATGTCGCATAGTAAATTGGGGTTGTACATTTTCTTAGTCCTAAACATCGACTCACATCAGACTAACCAAGCTCTGATACTAACCTCTGTCACACCTCGACTCCGGGTGCCTTAATCCATACATATACCAGTTACGATTGGCCTGTGAGCCGATGCAATTACTAATTCCATACATTTATAGTGGAAATATTTAAAACTTTAATTCACACACTCCCAGGCATGTGTGTTGATATACAAAATCAATTGTATAAGTACAATATCATTACATAACATCCCCATACAATTTTCTCATTGTCAATGTATGACTGTGCCATACAGAATGATAGATACAAAATGCTTATGTGTATACATTTCTTATACCTTAGTAACTAGTTGGACCTGACCAACATAAAAAAAAAAAAATCAATCTGAAGACCACCACACTGCTCTACTTCTCAGTATCTGGAGGGGGAAATTTGTGGGATGAGCAAACCATAGCTCAGTAAGGAAAACAATGCTAACATGTAGATCATGATCGATAAAATCATCTTTCATTTATAAATGAAGATATCAATGGAAAATGTATTAACACATTTTTCTCTCATAGGCATTTTCATAAACATCAGTGCTCATTATTTCCCTTTGGAGAAACATGCCATAAAATAGTGCTATTACAACATAAGTATTCAAATCAAGATATTTATCAAATCACAATATCTCTTTTCTTTTCAAAAATCATTTCTTTTCATCAAATTTCTTTCTTTTTTGGGTTTCTTAAATCTCTTTCTTATCTTTGAGACAAGTATGGAATTTTAGGCAAACAAATATGCACGATATATGGCCATAGTCAGTGATCCTAGGCCTCACTGATCAGGTGTGCACAGGGCATCACTCACCTGAAGGGGGATGGGTCAATCCTACCATTCGGCTCATCTCAATCATCATCATCTTCCTCATCACATCACATATACTCACTGTACAATGTACGCCATGTGTCATCTATGTAATACTCGTACCCACGTGCACCCAGCACGGTACATAGTATTCCACGGACAACTACACGATTCAACGTACGTCTGTGGACCCAGTCCATCCACCCTACACCGATGGACTTATCATCCTTAACCATGTCTCATATACCAGGTGAGCAGAATCAGTGCGACACATAATCTCCACGAGGCTCCAGCGTGGTATCTCTCAGTGTAAGCAACTGCTTCTAGCACAGTATTATCTCAAAAATCATTGTGCGAGTTAGGCTCCAGCACATCATCATCATCATAAAACCACGTGCGAGCTACGCTTCAGCATAGTTTATCAAACATACAAGCATATGCAAGTAAAACCTCTAGCATAGTTGAAATCATTAAACATGTGTGAGTTGAGGCTCTAACACCAGTTCACATCTCAAATATGATAGGTGGCTATTTTTTCTTTATAAAATCTCAAATAATTTTTATTGACGTAGCATGTCGTCCCATACTAAACATGTAAAACTAGCCAGCCTATCCATCATCATTTCTTAGTCACAAAACAACATTTAGTTGTAAAATATTAAAAACATGCATGTCACGCTATTTCTTTTCCCACAGCTCATTTTCACAATTCATACCATAATACATATCAATTCACTTATGGCTCAATAGCTAAACATATTATTTCTAGCGTCATAACTATTGAAATCGCAGTAAAATACGTATGAATATCTCTATCATCAACATACAATCCCTTACCTCGAATCGCGCTCGTATTTCCTTCGTCTCGTTGCTCCGTTCGCGATCCGAGTTAATCGTGTTCCAACGTATTCCAATCTACACCTATAAATCATTAAATTATTTTCCCTTCCTTCTCCCAAACATTCACATTTTCATTTATTTACCTATTCATATTTCTCAAGCCCTTTTATCCTATTTCACATTTTCCTCTAATATCATTATATCTTCTCCATAAATATTTCCTCATGAATTCCCTCTTAATATTACTCACTCATCACTACAATTATCATTTTTATCTATATTTCACATGCCATTCAACCCATAAAGTGTCTAGAACTCACATTTAAAGCTTGAAGGTTGAAGAACTTACCTAGCTTAACTTTTTCCTTAGCCAAACTTGTGGTAGTCTATTCTCCTTCTCTTGACCAAACCAATATGTGATTTTTGGGTATGTTGTTCTCCTTACTTCAAGGAACAACTTTCCCTTCTTGAGCTTCTTCCAAAACTGGTTGGAATGTGGTGATATTTGAGTGAGAAAGCTTGATTGTTTTGAGAGAAAAGGATAGGTGCTGGTTTGGTAGGAAGAAAAATATGATTTTTAGCTCAATCCTATGCTTTTTTATTGATGCAGAGAGATGAGATCGATCTGGTCCCTTGTGGAGATTGATCTCTGCATGGTTTGGTAGTCTTTTCACCTAACGTAACTACTACCAGATCGATCTGCTGCAAGCAGAATTCTTCTTGGAGATCGATCTACTTCTTGTAGGAGATCGTTCTTCTCCTCAAAATTCTTAACTAGATCGATCTGTTGCTTAATGGAGATCGATCTCTCCTTGGCCGAGACATTCGGAGATCGATTTGTGCCTTGTGAGAGATCGATTCTTTCCAGGTAGAAACTTAAGGACATCGATCTGCCTTGCTCAATTGGACTGATATTTGGCATTTTGTGAGAGGGGATCGATCTCTCCTTCATGGGAGATCGATCTGCTCCTTCCCTGCACCCTCATTACTGTAATTTTCTACAAATTTCCAATGTGTAATTCATCCTTAATTGCCTAATACATCATTTTACAATCCGTACGCAACTAACGTATAATAATTTCCATTCCATATTATTCATAGGCAATAAAACTTGTGCACACAAATTAAAATCATGAATTGTACATTAGCTTCCATAACTCCTACATCCTTTATCAATTATACACATGTACTAGTGTGCATATACACCATAGCTTCATAAGTAATACATGGAAAACTACAGGCATTAAAGGTAAAGCTAAGTAAGCTCTCGACTAGTGCATTAAACGCACCTTGGATTATGGCAAGCTATTTAGAGATCTTAGCCATTTGGAGATTGGTAAGGAAATGTACCAAATGGTCATATATAATAGTTATTTGTTATTGCTAGAAAAAAAATTGTCTTAAACTCTTGGAATAGGTGGACAATTTGTTGTCAAGAGCTAGAATAGCTCTTAGTTTGGGATTGTGGATTACTTATTAACCAAGACACATTCAACTAAAGGCATTAGGTGTAAGATCCCGTATATGTATAATGATAATGTGTACCCTTGGATCAATAATATGAATGGACTTGTGATGTAAATTATGGTTGATGTAAGTCCATGGATCCAATGTATGTATGTGTAATATAAATTATAACGTACATACAAGTTTCATTGTGTATGAATGCGAAGAAATGAGTTATGCTTCCATTTGGTTTATGTTGCATACCTTTGAATATACAATGAATGCACACAAGTTTCAATGTGCATAAGGTATGAATGGATGCCATTTTCAAGTTATAGAGGTGGATGGATGAGGAAATGGCCATGGCAATAGATTGAGGGTGTGTTGGTATGAGTTGCAGCAATGAAACTGCAGGAAATCTGGAAAACATGAAGTCCAGATCGATCTCATAGGATGAGAGATCGATCTGGGAGAGCCAGAATGCTCTTATTTGGGCGAAAGGATTGAGCAGATCGATCTCCAGAGGAGCCAGATCGATCTCTCAAGCATTCTGTAGTGGAAAGATCGATCCCCAAGCATCCAGATCGATCTCCTTAGCTCTCTGTTTGGGGCCAGATCGATCTCATGCTTCGACAGATCGATCTCATGCCTCAACAGATCGATCTCATTGCTTCGACAGATCGATCTCAGGCTTAAAAATGCCGTGGAAAAGAGGAATTTTAAGGGACCAGATCGATCTCCTCTTGGACCAGATCGATCTCCTCAAGTCAACTCTATATAAGGAGAGCTGAAAATCTGGAAATCACGGAAAAACACCAAACCTTTCAATCTCAACCCCGAAAACCTAACTTTCCCTCTCTAAAAATCAGCCATTTTCAGGGAGATTTGGAGAGAGATCATTAGAGGCAAAGTTGTTCCTATCAAAGAGAGGAACAACATAGTGAGAGGGCATTTTTCCATTCTTGGAATTGAAGGAGTTAAGGCCATCACCAATTGGAGCAAGAAGAGGAAATCACATTGGTAAGATTCTAACACTCCAATCCAAATGTATTAGTTATTTAATTGATTTTGGAGTTGATTGGTATGAGTATTCATGGATAAACTACCTAGGAATGTAGTGGAATTGGTATGACCTAGAAATCCCAAAATGGGTATAATGTGAGGATATGTGGGATTGAATGAGCCTATGATTTCTGGCATGCTAAAGTTGTTATTGGGGTAATGTTTATGATTGTAGAGGGTTAAATGGAATTACTTGGTGAGTTGGAGAAATTGTGAATATGGGTATGTTTATGATTGATAAAATGCCATAGTGAGGGAATTCATGGAATATGAACACTATGAGCTTAGTGTCGATTTAACATCGATTTTGAGTAAGGTAATGGGCCTAAGAAGATCCATAGACTCGAGCTATGGGTAAAGTAACGAAACGAGGCCTAATAAGCTTTAATAAAGGCTATAGGTTAAATTGACTATAGCAAGCACATGGGTTGCAATATATGAATCGAATATAACGCGGGACACGATTTTGTGCAGTCCCGAAGAGTTCGTTGAAGGCGAACCGAACCGTACGAGTAAGCAGCTAAAGGAGGTGGAATCACGCATCGCGATTCCAGGTAAGGGAATTTTGTGAGTATATAGAGATAGCTGCTCGTACTTTGAGCGGTGGGTGAATATTGGGTGTTGTATGAAATGCATGAATTGCCCAAATAAATGATGGATGGTATTTGTGAATGATGATGAGTATGTGTGTGGTTTTGGATTTGAAGTGGATTTTATGAAATGGGATAGTAAGGCTAATAATTGCATAAACCTAACATTTTGATGTTTTTCCAAAACGAATTGCTTGGTTTTAAGCAAGCTTGTAGATAGGTCGGCTAGTATTGTATTGTTGTTGTGAAAAGCATTTGTGAGTGCTAAACCCGAATTGCCGGGATTGATAAATTATGATTAAGCCGCCTATCACATTGGTATGACATAAATCGCGCTAGAGCCTCGCTCGCGCTGGATTTCTATGTCTTCATTTGTATGAAACGTGCTAGAGCCTAGCTCGCACCTTGATCTGAAAACTATAGTGATAGTTATAATCGTACTGGAACTTCGGCTCGTACGTGGATTTTGAGTGGTAGTCTCACGAGTATAACCGTACTAGAGCTATGCTCGTACGCGCCTCTTTATGAGAAGATGCATGATGCATGAGTCGTGCTAGAGCTTTGCTCGCACAAGTATGTACAATGGGATATGTATAGGATTGTGAAAGTGGGTAAGATCCTCAAGTCTTACATCCTTAAGCCAACATCCTTAAGCCCAACGAGGCGGGGAGGCTCTGTTGGGCGGGGAGGCTCTGTTTGATGGGGAGGCTCTCTTACGGTGGGATCCTTAAGCCAACATCCTTAAGCCCAAAGAGGCGGGGAGGCTCTGTTAGGCAGGGAGGCTCTCCTACATGGGTATGGTAAAGGTGGGATCCTTAAGCCAACATCCTTAAGCCCAAAGAGGCGGGGAGGCTCTGTTAGGCAGGGAGGCTCTCCTACATGGGTATGGTAAAGGTGGGATCCTTAAGCCAACATCCTTAAGCCCAAAGAGGCGGGGAGGCTCTGTTAGGCAGGGAGGCTCTCCTACATGGGTATGGTAGAGGTAAGATCCTTAAGCCCTACATCCTTAAGCTAACACCCTTGAGCCCGAGGAGACAGGGAGGCTCTGTTAGGCGGGGAGGCTCTGTTCGGTGGGGAGGCTCTCTTACGGAAAGGACCCTTAAGCCCTACATCCTTAAGCTAACATCCTTAAGCCCGAGAAGGCAGGGAGGCTCTGTTAGGCGGGGAGGCTCTGTTCGGCAGGAAGGCTCTCCTTCACGGAATATGGAAAACTCTTGGTATGGGGTAGATAAGACCTAGGAATGGCACCCCCAATCATGATATGAGTTGCGGAGTACGATGTACCGTGTATATCACATGGAGTACGATGTACCGCATGATGGTTATGTGATGAGAAAGTCTGGCGAGGGATAATTCATCTTCGTGCCAGCATGATACCCTGCACACCTGGATGCGTGTGGTCTGGGATGATTTATGATATGATGATTCACATAGGCACTTTTGATATAGTGACCTAGATTTATACACATGCGTGAATTGTGGAATGTAAATATGGTTGTGATTGTGAGTTGATTTGGTGGTGTTATGTTGTTGGTTCAAAAAGGAAGTTTCTAAATGAATTGCCCTTTTATGAATTTAAATGAGATTGAGCATGAGATGTTTTATACATGATGTCTCTACCATGTTTTATATGCCGATGCACATGATTTGATACATGATATATATGTATATTCACATGGCATAGTTTTATTCCTCATGCTCCTACTATAAACGATTTATGCATAACACTATCAGCATGTAGATAGAGTAGTTATCTACCATGCTTGCATTATTGCCTTACTGAGCGTGTGGTTGCTCATCCCACTCTATTTTCCCCCCCTACAGAGCGTGCATAGTAGCCCAGTGAGGACTGAGGCGTATTATTTTGGACTCCGCTGCATCTCCATCGCTAAGAGGTATATACACAGTGATTCTTTTTGTATCTAAACAATGTAAAAGCACAGTAGTCTTTTGAGTTGTACTTATGGGGGATGTAGATGTCAGTAAAACATGTATTCTTATAAGTACACGATTAAAATGCACATGTATGACATCGTTTTAATTAATTGAGAATGAATGAGATGTGGTGTTTATTATTGACTCACAGCCCAACAGTGTGTGGTTAGCTTAGTTCACGACTGGGTAAGGTAATAGTAAAACGTGAAAAATTTTTAGTGATTTCGGTTAAAGAGAATGGAATTGGGTCGTGACAGAGATTGGTATCAGAGCTGTGTTGGCCTGATGTGAGTCATTAATAAAATGTAGGAAAGTACATCCCCATAGTACTGTGCTTTTGTTTAGATATAACTGTGTATACTGTGATGGATTGAGCTTAATAAATTACTATAATACAGGGAGTTAGGCACTATGCCAGTTACACGCAAAGGTAGAGGGGTGAGAGCATGTGCTAGAGGCCGTAGAGGTAGGCCTGAGAGCCGTGCGGAGCCACAGACTGAGCAGGCTCCACAGAACCCTGCTGAGAGAGCAGGTGATACTGAGGCTCGCTTCGCTAGATTAGAGCGGAGTATTGAGAGTCTGGTGGAGATAGTCACGCAGGCCTTGGGCGCCGGTGACAGACGAGGTCCCGCGGCACAGCCTACTACTGAACAGGTAGCTGCAGAGGCGGAGAGACCTCAGACTGCTGAGACAGTTACAGTTACACCACCTCCAGCCCAGGATACAGATTCTCCTATCGCTCCACAGCAGAGCGGTAGTGATGTGGGTTATGACTGCGACTTGAGCAGGTTGCGAGAGTTTCAAGCGCTGAAACCCCCAGTGTTCAGAGGGGTGAAGGACCCAGTGATTACGGAGGATTGGGTGTATGAGATGGAGAAACTGTATAGGTTTTTCCGATGCACTTCAAGTGAGAAGGTTGCCTTCGCCGTGTTTATGCTGAAGGGCGAGGCCGAGCATTGGTGGAGGTCCACCGAGACTATTTTGAGGGCCAGACATTCTGAGATCTCGTGGGAGATATTTCTAGAGGCCTTCAGGAGGCAATATATTCCAGCTACCGCACAGAAGAGACTGCGGATGGAATTTATGAATTTGGTTCAGGGGAACCGTACTGTGGACGAGTATGAGTCCAAGTTTATGTCCTTGGGGAGATATGACCCGGACACGATGGGTAGTGAGACCCGAAAGATTCAGAAGTTCATGGATGGATTGAGATTTGCCATCCGGACTAAGCTAGCTCCATTCGATATTGTGACTTATGAGGAGGCGGTACATAAGGCTCAGTTATGTGAACAAGACTTTGAGCGAAATGCCTCCGAGCTTGGGAGAGTCAGTGTTAAAAAGGACAAGGATCGGAAGAGATCCGGGTTTGGAAGAGTGGCCAAGAGAGATGGCCAAAGATTTTTCGAGAAGAGGCCAAAGATTGAAGAAGTGCGGGAGAGAGCTGCTAGACCTCCAGTATACCCAGCCTTGACTGCGCCGAGGGGCATGAATATTGGGGGACCACGACCTACTACTGATCAGTGTAGGAGATGTAGGAGATTCCATGGGAATAGACCCTGTCCGATGACCCCTATGGTGTGTTTTAGATGCGAGAGACCAGGACATATGGCTAAGTATTGTCCCGAGAAGATGGAGATTGCCCCACAAAAGGGCAAGGAGCCTGAGGGAGCTCCAGTTGAGACAGCAGCCCCGAGGAGGAGGGCTACAGCTGAGGAAAAAGGGAAACAGGCTGCGGGTGTGAGCAGAGGAAGAGTACATGCACTGGATCAGGACACCGCAGATGCTTCGACGGATGTGATAAAAGGTACCATCCGAATCTTTGATTTAGAAGCATTGGTATTATTTGATCCTGGTGCCACACATTCTTTCATATCACCTTCCTTTGCACATAAATTGTTGAAATATGTGAAACCAACATTGTTGGATAAAATGTTGATGATTTCCACACCCATGAATGATAGTCAATTGACTGAGCATGTATGTAGGGATTGTAAATTAAAGATAGAGGGGAAGGAAATGATAGCCAATCTGATTTTATTAAATATGAATGATTTTGATGTAATTTTGGGAATGGATTGGTTGGCTACCAATCGTGTTGTGATGGATTGTCATGCCAAAACGTTAATGTTTTCAGGACTAGACAATCTTATTGTAAATTTTGATGAAAAGAAATGATATGAAAACTTGTATACTTGTGGTAAGTAAAGGAGTATGATTTTAAAGGCATAATGCTTGAGAGATAAATCATTTATTATGATAAATGTTGAATGTGGAGTGATGGGTTATGTTACTAACGATGGAGAGGATAATGTGAAGGGTTCATTGCATACGTGGTCGATATAGATGAGGCACCCCCGGAATTAAGGGACATACCCGTAATTGCAGATTACCCCGATGTCTTTCCGGATGAATTACCAGGGCTACCACCTGAAAGGGAAATGGAATTTTATATTGAGTTAGTGCCTGGTACAGAGCCGATATCGAAGCCACCCTATAGAATGGCTCCGATAGAATTGGAAGAGCTGAAGAAACAACTGCAAGAGTTGTTGGAGAAGGGGTTTATTAGACCGAGTGTCTCACCTTGGGGAGCACCGGTACTATTTGTAAGGAAGAAGGATGGAAGCCTCCGACTGTGTATAGATTACCGGTTGTTGAATAAGGCCACCATTAAGAACAAGTACCCCCTTCCAAGAATCGATGATTTGTTGGATCAGCTCCAGGGAGCCGAGGTATTTTCTAAGATAGATCTGCGGTCAGGGTACCATCAGTTGAGGATCAGGAGTGGAGATGTACCCAAGACAGCATTTCGTACCCGTTATGGTCACTATGAGTTTTTAGTGATGCCATTCGGATTGACGAATGCTCCCGCAGCATTTATGGCATTGATGAATGATATATTCAAGCCATACCTGGACAAGTTTGTGATTGTTTTCCTAGATGACATTTTGGTGTATTCCAAGTCCAGGGAAGATCATGAGGAGCACTTGAGGATAGTTCTGCAGACCCTCCGAGAGAGAGAACTGTATGCCAAACTCAGCAAGTGTAACTTCTGGTTGGAACAGATCTCATTTCTGGGGCATGTTGTGTCAAAGGATGGGGTATCAGTGGATCCATCCAAGATAGAAGCAGTGATGCAGTGGGAACAGCCCAAAACAGTAACTGAGATCAGAAGTTTTCTGGGATTGACAGGATATTATCGGAGATTTGTAGAGGGTTTCTCGAGACTAGCTGCTCCGTTGACACGCCTCACGCGTAAAGATGTTAAGTTTACATGGGATGAGGCATGTGAGAGGAGTTTTGAGGAGCTTAAGCGTCGATTGACGACTGCTCCAGTTCTCACCATTCCTACCAGCTCAGGAGGATTCTCGGTGTATACGGATGCATCACACCAGGGACTGGGCTGTGTGCTTATGCAGGATGGGAAGGTAGTTGCCTATGGATCTAGACAGTTGAAAGATCATGAGAGGAACTACCCGACACATGATTTAGAGTTGGCGGCCGTAGTATTTGCTTTGAAAATATGGCGCCACTATCTCTATGGTGAGAAATTTCAGGTGTTCACAGATCATAAGAGCCTTAAGTACCTGTTCTCGCAGAAAGAGCTGAATATGAGACAGAGGAGATGGCTCGAACTCCTGAAAGACTATGATTGTGAAATCATGTACCACCCGGGTAAGGCAAATGTGGTTGCCGATGCTTTGAGTAGAAAGAACCTTGGGTTGGTGTCTTATATGATGGTACGGGAACATGAATTGTTAGAACACTTTGCGAACCTCAGTTTGGATGTAACCCCACCTGGATCTGAGAGACTTGAGATCATGGCTAGTTTGAGACTAGAGCCAGAGTTGATTGGCCGTATTCGGCAAGCCCAGCAGAGCGATCGACGGTGTATCGATTGGCTGAGGCAGATACAGATAGGTGTGGGTATTGATTTTGAGCAGAGTGCTGATGGCTTATTGAGGTTCAGAGGCAGAGTATGCGTTCCCAGAGATCCTGAGATCAGGAGAATGATTTTATCAGAGGCTCACTCATCGAAATATACGATACATCCGGGAAGTACCAAGATGTATCAAAACCTTCGGAAGGTTTATTGGTGGTCCGGAATGAAAAGAGACATTGCGGAATATGTCGCTAAGTGTCTCGTTTGTCAGCAAGTGAAGGTAGAGCATCAGAAGCCTGCAGGATTATTGCAGCCTCTACCGATACCGACATGGAAGTGGGAGCATGTCACCATGGATTTTGTGATGGGGTTGCCGAGGACCCGTAGAGGTCATGATGCCATATGGGTTATTGTGGACCGGTTGACTAAGTCCGCCCATTTCTTGGCTATGAGAGCTACCGATACACTGAGTCAGTTGGCGAACCTGTATATCCGAGAGATAGTACGGCTACATGGTGTACCAGTGAGCGTTGTTTCTGATAGGGATGCCCGCTTCACTTCCCATTTCTGGGAACACTTTCAGGAAGCGCTGGGGACCCGACTGAGTTTTAGCACCGCTTTTCATCCTCAGACAGATGGGCAGTCAGAGAGGACTATACAGACCCTCGAGGATATGTTGAGAGCATGTGTGCTGGATTATAGAGGCTCCTGGGATGACCACCTGCAATTAGCCGAGTTCGCTTATAATAATAGCTATCATGCTAGTATCGGGATGGCACCCTATGAGGCATTATACGGGCGTAGATGCCGTTCCCCTATTGGATGGGAAGAGGTTGGTGACAGACAAATTTTTACTCCGGACTTAGTGCAGCAGGCATCTGAGGACGTCCAGTTGATATGTGAGAGATTACGAACAGCTCAGAGCCGGCAAAAGAGTTATGCTGACAAGAGACGAAGACCACTGGAGTTTGATGAGGGTGAGTCGGTATTTCTGAGGGTATCACCATCGAAGGGTATTATGAGATTCGGTAAGAAGGGCAAGCTGAGCCCTAGGTATATCGGACCCTTCGAGATTTTAGAGAGAGTGGGAGAAAAGGCGTATAGATTGGCATTGCCCCCGGACTTGGCAAATGTCCACAACGTCTTCCACGTCTCGATGCTTCGGAAGTATCACCCGGACCCGGCACACGTGATAAAATATGAGCCGTTGGAGCTCCACGAGAGTATGACGTATGTTGAGAAGCCGGTTCGGATATTGGACAGAAAAGAGAAAGTGTTACGGAATAAGACAATTCCCTTGGTGAAAGTGCTTTGGCAACACCACACGGCGGAAGAGGCCACGTGGGAATTGGAGAACTTAATACGGGAGAAGTACCCCCAACTGTTTGAAGAGTGACTTGGTTCTAATTTGGAGGACCAAATTCCTTGAAGGAGGGGAGATTGTAAGATCCCGTATATGTATAATGATAATGTGTACCCTTGGATCAATAATATGAATGGACTTGTGATGTAAATTATGGTTGATGTAAGTCCATGGATCCAATGTATGTATGTGTAATATAAATTATAACGTACATACAAGTTTCATTGTGTATGAATGCGAAGAAATGAGTTATGCTTCCATTTGGTTTATGTTGCATACCTTTGAATATACAATGAATGCACACAAGTTTCAATGTGCATAAGGTATGAATGGATGCCATTTTCAAGTTATAGAGGTGGATGGATGAGGAAATGGCCATGGCAATAGATTGAGGGTGTGTTGGTATGAGTTGCAGCAATGAAACTGCAGGAAATCTGGAAAACATGAGGTCCAGATCGATCTGGGAGAGCCAGAATGCTCTTATTTGGGCGAAAGGATTGAGCAGATCGATCTCCAGAGGAGCCAGATCGATCTCTCAAGCATTCTGTAGTGGAAAGATCGATCCCCAAGCATCCAGATCGATCTCTTTAGCTCTCTGTTTGGTGCCAGATCGATCTCATGCTTCGACAGATCGATCTCATGCCTCAACAGATCGATCTCATTGCTTCGACAGATCGATCTCAGGCTTAAAAATGCTGTGGAAAAGAGGAATTTTAAGGGACCAGATCGATCTCCTCTTGGACCAGATCGATCTCCTCAAGTCAACTCTATATAAGGAGAGCTGAAAATCTGGAAATCACGGAAAAACACCAAACCTTTCAATCTCAACCCCGAAAACCTAACTTTCCCTCTCTAAAAATCAGCCATTTTCAGGGAGATTTGGAGAGAGATCATTAGAGGCAAAGTTGTTCCTATCAAAGAGAGGAACAACATAGTGAGAGGGCATTTTTCCATTCTTGGAATTGAAGGAGTTAAGGCCATCACCAATTGGAGCAAGAAGAGGAAATCACATTGGTAAGATTCTAACACTCCAATCCAAATGTATTAGTTATTTAATTGATTTTGGAGTTGATTGGTATGAGTATTCATGGATAAACTACCTAGGAATGTAGTGGAATTGGTATGACCTAGAAATCCCAAAATGGGTATAATGTGAGGATATGTGGGATTGAATGAGCCTATGATTTCTGGCATGCTAAAGTTGTTATTGGGGTAATGTTTATGATTGTAGAGGGTTAAATGGAATTACTTGGTGAGTTGGAGAAATTGTGAATATGGGTATGTTTATGATTGATAAAATGCCATAGTGAGGGAATTCATGGAATATGAACACTATGAGCTTAGTGTCGATTTAACATCGATTTTGAGTAAGTTAATGGGCCTAAGAAGATCCATAGACTCGAGCTATGGGTAAAGTAACGAAACGAGGCCTAATAAGCTTTAATAAAGGCTATAGGTTAAATTGACTATAGCAAGCACATGGGTTGCAATATATGAATCGAATATAACGCGGGACACGATTTTGTGCAGTCCCGAAGAGTTCGTTGAAGGCGAACCGAACCGTACGAGTAAGCAGCTAAAGGAGGTGGAATCACGCATCGCGATTCCAGGTAAGGGAATTTTGTGAGTATATAGAGATAGCTGCTCGTACTTTGAGCGGTGGGTGAATATTGGGTGTTGTATGAAATGCATGAATTGCCCAAATAAATGATGGATGGTATTTGTGAATGATGATGAGTATGTGTGTGGTTTTGGATTTGAAGTGGATTTTATGAAATGGGATAGTAAGGCTAATAATTGCATAAACCTAACGTTTTGATGTTTTTCCAAAACGAATTGCTTGGTTTTAAGCAAGCTTGTAGATAGGTCGGCTAGTATTGTATTGTTGTTGTGAAAAGCATTTGTGAGTGCTAAACCCGAATTGCCGGGATTGATAAATTATGATTAAGCCGCCTATCACATTGGTATGACATAAATCGCGCTAGAGCCTCGCTCGCGCTGGATTTCTATGTCTTCATTTGTATGAAACGTGCTAGAGCCTAGCTCGCACCTTGATCTGAAAACTATAGTGATAGTTATAACCGTACTGGAACTTCGGCTCGTACGTGGATTTTGAGTGGTAGTCTCACGAGTATAACCGTACTAGAGCTATGCTCGTACGCGCCTCTTTATGAGAAGATGCATGATGCATGAGTCGTGCTAGAGCTTTGCTCGCACAAGTATGTACAATGGGATATGTATAGGATTGTGAAAGTGGGTAAGATCCTCAAGTCTTACATCCTTAAGCCAACATCCTTAAGCCCAACGAGGCGGGGAGGCTCTGTTGGGCGGGGAGGCTCTGTTTGATGGGGAGGCTCTCTTACGGTGGGATCCTTAAGCCAACATCCTTAAGCCCAAAGAGGCGGGGAGGCTCTGTTAGGCAGGGAGGCTCTCCTACATGGGTATGGTAAAGGTGGGATCCTTAAGCCAACATCCTTAAGTCCAAAGAGGCGGGGAGGCTCTGTTAGGTAGGGAGGCTCTCCTACATGGGTATGGTAAAGGTGGGATCCTTAAGTCAACATCCTTAAGCCCAAAGAGGCGGGGAGGCTCTGTTAGGCAGGGAGGCTCTCCTACATGGGTATGGTAGAGGTAAGATCCTTAAGCCCTACATCCTTAAGCTAACACCCTTGAGCCCGAGGAGACAGGGAGGCTCTGTTAGGCGGGGAGGCTCTGTTCGGTGGGGAGGCTCTCTTACGGAAAGGACCCTTAAGCCCTACATCCTTAAGCTAACATCCTTAAGCCCGAGAAGGCAGGGAGGCTCTGTTAGGCGGGGAGGCTCTGTTCGGCAGGAAGGCTCTCCTTCACGGAATATGGAAAACTCTTGGTATGGGGTAGATAAGACCTAGGAATGGCACCCCCAATCATGATATGAGTTACGGAGTACGATGTACCGTGTATATCACATGGAGTACGATGTACCGCATGATGGTTATGTGATGAGAAAGTCTGGCGAGGGATAATTCATCTTCGTGCCAGCATGATACCCCGCACACCTGGATGCATGTGGTCTGGGATGATTTATGATATGATGATTCACATAGGCACTTTTGATATAGTGACCTAGATTTATACACATGCGTGAATTGTGGAATGTAAATATGGTTGTGATTGTGAGTTGATTTGGTGGTGTTATGTTGTTGGTTCAAAAAGGAAGTTTCTAAATGAATTGCCCTTTTATGAATTTAAATGAGATTGAGCATGAGATGTTTTATACATGATGTCTCTACCATGTTTTATATGCCGATGCACATGATTTGATACATGATATATATGTATATTCACATGGCATAGTTTTATTCCTCATGCTCCTACTATAAACGATTTATGCATAACACTATCAGCATGTAGATAGAGTAGTTTATCTACCATGCTTGCATTATTGCCTTACTGAGCGTGTGGTTGCTCATCCCACTCTATTTTCCCCCTACAGAGCGTGCATAGTAGCCCAGTGAGGACTGAGGCGTATTATTTTGGACTCCGCTGCATCTCCATCGCTAAGAGGTATATACACAGTGATTCTTTTTGTATCTAAACAATGTAAAAGCACAGTAGTCTTTTGAGTTGTACTTATGGGGGATGTAGATGTCAGTAAAACATGTATTCTTATAAGTACACGATTAAAATGCACATGTATGACATCGTTTTAATTAATTGAGAATGAATGAGATGTGGTGTTTATTATTGACTCACAGCCCAACAGTGTGTGGTTAGCTTAGTTCACGACTGGGTAAGGTAATAGTAAAACGCGAAAAATTTTCAGTGATTTCGGTTAAAGAGAATGGAATTGGGTCGTGACATTAGGAGAAGTAGGTAGTTATACATTAGCAAACCTAGAATTATTGCTTTTGAAATCATACTTGGTAATTGAAACTTTCATGTTTTGGATGTTTGATTGGTTGGTATGGTCTCAAGCCTAGGGTGTTAACTTGAGGCCTTTGTTTTTATTTAATCCTTATGATTTTGTAGTTTTAACTGATTTTATATAATTGCATATTAGTTTATTAATTTGGTTTCTATAATGGGATTATTATAATGATTTCATAAATATGCATATTTTATCGTGAATTAAATTGATTATCTACTGGCCATACTTTCTTGAAAAACTCAGTTAAGTTGGTTTTAGATGTTAAACCCAGTTAAGCTGTGAGTGACAAGGCCCCTCAAGGTATAGCATAGTTGTTCCTAATGTAGTAGGAACATTTTATCCTATCCTAAGCTAGTAGGTACTGGTTTCATGGCCCGCGAAACCAATTGTCTATGATCATGATATGCCCCTACAGAGAAATAAGGAGTTCGTTGCACTGATAACTACAATGCTCGTGGATGTACCTAGCATGTTGATGCTTTCATTGATTCTATATGGTCAATTTATTTCATATTTACTTGATGTATTGGTTTGACTGTCCACTCACTATCTGCATGCTTTCATTAGTTTAATAGTTTATATAATAGGTTTTACTATATTTCGCATATGAAAGATTTTCACTCAACTTGCAGGTTTGCCAAATGTTTTATATTGTTTTCTTAGCTCTTGCATGATTACCTATTGGGTATCCCAACTTACCCCCTCCCTCTCTCCTGCTTCACAGATTAAGCCTCAAGGGTTTTGTTGAGAGTCACAGGTCTTTGTACAACCTCTTAGGCTTTTGTTATTCAATTCATCGAGGTACTTTTGGTATGATAATGGTATATAGACACACTTTGATATATTTTGGAACAATGTACATAGTTATACTTTTGCGATGTAAGCTACTGTCCTGAGTAGATCTTTTGATGATGATGTTGATTGTATATACTTGGAACTACGTTATAACTATGTTAGAGTTGTTTGTATATATTTCCACTTTGTAGTTTATGTAATCTATTGAGATTAGCATGATTTGTTTATTGTGATGTGGCTGTGACGTTGATGGATAACTATGAGACGATGTTGGTGTTTTGGTCTTAATGTTTGGAGTGATTAACTACCTCTCGGTGTAGATTGGGATTTAACCGAAATGGTTTTAATAGTTCATTGTAGATATGTCATGTATATCTATATGTTAGGAAAATTGTTTCAAGTTACCATTTGGGATTATAAATGTAATGTGGTTGCATATTAGCCGGGAGACATAGTTTTAATTTGTAATTACGTGACATGATATATGAATGTGATTGTATATGCTTGAGTTGATGAAATTGCAAATTTGGTTAGAGAATTTGGATAAAGATGTATGTTTTGGATCATGGTTTAACCTTAATGGTCGAAAAGGTAGACAAAAAGAAAATGACTAATTGGGTCATATAACTTCATAAAAAGAATGAGATAGGCAAGTAGCTAACTGTCTACCAAAATCATGTAGTAATTATAAATTAATTTAATTAATCTGTGAACCAAGCATACACTATAATTGGGACCTAGGTATAGAATTATCAAATGAGTTAGTTAAAAAGAAACTAATCATATAAGTGGCCTACATATACATACACAAACATGAAGGAAAGTTAAAAAGCAAAAAATTAGCTCGTAATTTTATAGCTTCCATAAAGGTTAAAAAACCGAGGTTTGACACCAAATGTCATTATCTTCAATTTATTTCACCTCATTTTTCATGGCTTCTATCCTTTTCTGGGAGTGAACACTTTGTTTGGTTTGACTAAAAGATGTTGGATCATATTTCAGTCCTATATCAAACTCATGTTCTCGAAGATACACGAAATAATCATTTGAAATCGTTGATCTCTTCTCCCTAAGAGATCTCCTTAATGACACTTCCAATTGAGGTTGTTGTTACTCCTCCCTTTGAATATGAATAGGTTTTTCAATATGAGCGGGAGGTAACTTACGAGCATCTTGATTATCAAGATTTGCATCATAAACAATGTCAGACATAATAGTCTAATCATTTTCAGTTGCAACGTAAGAATAGTAACATGTTATTTTTCAAATACAAAGTTCCTAAGTTTAGCACTCCTATCTTAATTAACATCCTTAATGAACTTAGAATTTTCCTTCTCGAAAAAAGAATCTACTTGAGGGATAATAAAACTTGAAACCCCTCCATCTCTCTAAGTATTAAACAAAGTAATAGCTTATTATTCTTTAGTCCAATTTCCTTTTATTAGGCTTGTATGGCCGAGCCTCCAATAAACAACCTAAACATGTAAATGCCTAATATTAAGTTTCTTTTCTGTCCAATACTCATATGTGGATTTTACTACTGCTTTACTTTGAACTTTATTAAGAATATACACTGTAGTCTTTAAAGCTTCTCCCCAAAGTGATTCTAGTAAAGAAGAATGATTTATCATACTTCTAACTATATCCTTTAGAGTCTGATTCTGTCTCTCAACTACACCATTTAGACTTTAAGTCTTTGGCATGGTGTATCAAGGAACGATGCCACATTCTACAAAGTACCTTGCAAAAGGTCATGGTTGTTGTTCACCGATCTATCATATCTACCATAATATTCACCACACGGTCAAATTGAACGAGTTCATTTTCCTATTGATTTTCAATTTCTACTTTATAGGTCTTGAAAACGTCCAACGATTGAAACTTCTCATGAATCAAGTATAAGTATGTCACGACCCATTTTTACCAAAAATCACTACAAATTTTTCATTTTTTCATTTTCTTTCCCAGTCGTGAACATTTTCACTGATAGCAGTTGGGCTATGAGTTAGTATTAGTCATCCTTAGCCATCCATCTTTTAGTTGCTCAAGAGTAAAAACATACATTTGGAAATTTAAGTTCTATACTTATACATGTTTGTTGACATTTACATCCCCCATATTATATTTCAATATGATTACTGTGCTATTACTTGTTGGCGATGGAGAGTAGTGGATATCCGGATACAACTCCATAGTCCCTCACTAGACTATTGTGAGCGCTCTGTAAAGGGGGAAAATGAAGGGGATGAGCAACCACACGCTCAGTAAGGCAATAATGCAAGCATGATAGATAACTACACTATCTAGATACTTATAATGTCATGGCATAAATGTTAAAACTATGCCACATGTATATACATATATCATGTATTGAAAACATGAAAATAGGCATGTAAACATGGAAAATCATCATTTAAAACCTCTTATGCTCATCATAATAAACTCATCATTTTCATCTCAAATCATAGATTTCATAATCAACATAATAAGGAAAACTCATCATAAAACCATCCCTTAGGGTTTAACACCTTCTCAAAACATAGTAAAACTCATCACAAACGACATCACACAAGGCTCGACCCATCCCTCGGGTTTGCCCTGGATAGCACATAACGTATTTAGTATAGAAAACCATGTGATATAATGTGAGATAGGTGGTCACTATATATAATCAAGGACTCAGTTGGCCAACTATGTCACTATCATCCTAGACCACACGAATCCCGGTGTGCAGGGCATCATACTGTAACGGGAGGTGGGTTAATCCTACCAGCCAGACTTTAACTCAAACATCATCTCCACATGGTACAACGTACTCCATGTGATATACACGGTACAATGTACTCCATGGACCCATATCACGGTTAGGGGTGCCTGTCGTAGGTCTTATCTACCCCATACCATATATAATCGACTCAGTCTCAAGTGCACGTATGAGCATCTCATCTGTGTGACTATCAGTCTACACAAGGCATCCTGCACAGCTCGTGCGAGCATCTCATCCGTGTAACACACAGTCTACATGAGGCATCCAACATGACTCATTACATATCATAGTGTGAAAAGTCCAGTGCGAGCAAAACTCTAGCACGATTTCATGCATAATCAGTAAAAATCCTTGTACGAGTAATGCTCCAGTACGACTTTATGCAAAATAGACAATGGTCAAATCATGTATGAGCATAGCTCCAGTATGGTTATATGCATAAGAAATAAATGTAAACCCACGTACGAGCAAAAGCTTCAGTACGACTTGCATGCATCTCAACTCAAAACATGGTGTGAGATAGGCTCCAACACATTTCATGCATGTCAAAATATCGAAAACCAGTGCAAGTAAAGCTCTAACACGATTAAACTCATATAAATCTGATAGGCGGCTCTATTTCAACCAAACACGCTCAAAACTAAAGTGAGCACCTGACTCATGCTATTTCATGAAATTATGGAAATCAAATGCTAGCCTATCCATCAATTTTGCTTAAATCGAAGCAATGTATTTCATAAAAACATCAAAACGTGATATTTATGCAATTATTAGCCTTACTACCCTTTTTATAAGATTTACTTCCAAGACAAAATCCACCTTTTTATCTATATCTGAAATCGTTCGCACAAATCATTAGTTCTTTTCTAGATAACCAAGCAATTATAAAGCCCTATAAATACCCTAAAAATACGTGTAGCACCTCTACATACTCACAAAATTCCCTTACCTGAAATCATGTCGAGAGATTCCACTTCCTCAGAGCTGCTCGATCGCATAGTTTAATTCGCTTCCAATGTAATCTCCGGAGCTGCACAATATTACTTATCACATCAATTTAACCCAATATAATACGATTCTTGTGTTTACTATAGTCGATTCGACTTATTGGGTTCATTAACACTTATGGGGCCTTACTTTCTCTTAAATCCATTTCGATTGTACTATTTATTTCTCGAAAACCTATTAGACTTATCAAGTCTAATAATTCATATTAGACCAACATTAAGCCTAAAATGCTTATCACTCTCCTCTACTAAGGCATTTCATCATACACCTCTTATGCACATTTCCTAACTCCATCAAATCCTATTAATTGATTCCCCAAAATCATCTTAAAATTATGCATTTAACATCAATATCAGCATAGTATAATCATTTAATCAATAAATCAACTATAGCTCACTTTCTCACACTAACCCATTTTTAGGTCATAGAGGATTCATCATACTCTAGGTAGTTTCAACCAACAATACATACACCAAATAACCCATAACAATGTATAGATAAACATACCTCAAGTTGGTGTATTGAAAACTTACTTAGCTTATACTTTCTCATTTGGCCAAATCTTAAGGGAAGACTTTGCTTCTTCAATCCAATAACTTGAATGTTGATTCCAAACTATATTGTTCTCCTCCTCACAATGAACAACTTTGCTCAAATAGCTTTTTCTCCAATCTTTTTAGAAGAAGGTGGTATTCTAGAGTGAGAAAACTAGGTTGTTTTAGCTAAAATGGAGGGGTTTTGGGAATTCTGGGGAAGAAGGCTCGACTGTCACCCCGTTTTTATAGAAATCGCGTTATGAGATCGATCTCCAAGGTAAGAGATCGATCTTCCCTTGCTTTGAACTCTCTCGACATTCAGTTTTCAGGTTATAGGATCGATCTGCTCATGGGTTGGGATCGATCTTTGCCTAGCAGAAGGCTTTAGAGAACGATTTGGCTTGGGGAATAGATCGATCTTTGCTAGCCAGAAACAACTGGAGATCAATCTGCTCATGGGGAGAGATCGATTTGCTCTTTACAGAACCACATGGGGATCGATCTATTTGAAGAGGGGATCGATCTGTTCCTTATAAGATCACATGGGGATCGATCTGCTTTGAATAAGATATCGACCTGGGCTTCATCTGAAGGTTTCCAACTGCAGATTTTCTAGAATTTTGAAGGGAAAAACTTACCATTGATTGCTCCACTAGTCATTTTGCATTTTATTTACACTTAGAGTACGAAAAGATTCATTTCTTATGATTCTCATGTTAAGGAACTTGTGTGTACTGCTTGAAATCAAAAAGGGTACACA
Organism: Firmiana major; assembly: GCA_033439115.1. NCBI lineage: Eukaryota > Viridiplantae > Streptophyta > Magnoliopsida > Malvales > Malvaceae > Firmiana > Firmiana major. The sequence continues at coordinate 8,239,843 of CM065909.1, forward strand.
AAATTCATAGTCCTTGTATTACCATTTCGTGTTTCAAGTCCTTATATTTAGTCTGAGTGTCTTGAGTTCCTTTTGTTTAGTCTGTGGCTACTTCAGCCCTTATTTTGCCATTACATGCATTCACGAGTATTCATGCATTCTCTTTGCAATCTCATTCACGTATATATATGATCAAAATCATCCGTCTTATTATTCCATCAATATATAACTAAGTCATACATACATGGGGTCTCACAAAGTAGACCTACTAACTGGTCGGTATAGGTCGGTTTCTGACCGTATCCAATCAGTCCTGGCTCATTAGCAGGGGAACCGGTTTAGATTGGTCCCCAAATGGGCCAATCTCGGGTCGATCTAAAGTTGCATATGGCTAGACCAATTTGGCCCGGTGAACCGATTCACGGGTTTAATCGAGCCGATCTAGGCAAGCCCACTTAATTTTCTTTTTCAATATTTTTTTGAAAAAAATAAATAATTTTTTAATAGAAATATTTAAATAAATTTATTTATTAACAAATTTTTATTTTATAAATTTATTAATTAATAAAAATAAATATTGACTTATTTAGTTATTTAATAAATTTTTCTATAATAAAGTTATTATAATAAAATCTTTATAACTTATTTAATAAAGTTATTGTAATAAACATAAAGTTATTGTCTAATACTATAAAGTTATCATTATAATAAATAATGTTATTATAAAAAAGTTATTATAACTTATTTAATAAACTTATTAGTTTAAAAAAAATTATAATAGTTTTAAATTTTTTTAAAATTCTTTTGATAAAATTAAACTTGTTTGTTATATTTGAATTATAATTTCATTTATTATTTATTATTTGAAATATAAGTAAACTTAAAACTTTTCATTTTACATTAAAAAGTATTCATTTATCGTTTACTTTTAAGAAAACATATTTATTTAGTATTTTTTTGAATATTTATTCATTTTTTATTTTAAATATTTATTCATTTTCTAAACTAAACTTATAGTTACAACATTAATCTTTTTGGTATTTAACAATTAACAATGATAATAAATAAAAAATAAAAAGGAGAAGAATGAGACCAAAGTTTTTTTTTACAAGGAAAATCACTTAAAATTTTAAAAGGGTAAAGACTAGGGGATTGTGGTCCATTAATATATAACTATGACATAATTTATTTACAATTTTACATACAATTAAATTATTTCTATTACTCATAATTTATAAGGATTGACTTGGAAATTTCTTCCTCCTCCTTCGATAAACTATCAGTGAACTCATTGGTCGTTCCAAGTTCTTTATTGCTGGATTTCGCTTTAAACTAGTCTTTTAGACATGTTAACATGCATAATGAAGTCGGAGTAAGACTAGTTTGATGGTCTCCAATGATTCTTCCACATGTCGAGAATACAGATTCTAAAGCAACAGATGATATAGATGATACTTGTACCATAAAAACATCTCCAGCCAAGAAGACTAATATTCGAAATTGTCTTTGGTTTTCTTTCCACCATTAGAGAAGATCAAAGTTATTGTTGTCTATACAAAAATTTTGACTTAAGAAAAATCATATCTCATTGGAGCCTCCACATGAGCTCATCGAGTTGTTGAGTTGAATCTGTAGCCGTTGGTTTTTCCTTTTAGCTTCAGTCTCTTCCTCACTGTTGCCTTAATTGCATCAAAAATGCCTCTTCGATGGCTACTACAGCCACCATTTTTGATTTCTTCATTCGGTTTTTCTTCTCCTCGGTTAAGCTGCTCCCTCTCACCTTCATAAATACTAAACAAATCTCGAAAATATGTGTGAATTGAGGATATTTAGTACTCAATATAATCAAGATCAAGGAATTCTTTATAACAATAAAAAAATATCTATATTTTCCTCACCTTGACTAGGATCTAATAAAGTTGCAAATACAAAGAATAAGAGGAATTATTTCCCAATAATTTTAAAATTCTCCTCCATATAATCATATACAAAAGAATATAAAGTATCATCATTCATCACCATCATCATCATAAAAACTTTATCTAAATACTAGGGTAGGCTATATGAACCAATATGTGAATTCATGCCAAGTCATCAGCATGAATTCGCTTCTGTACTGATTCTTATTGTCACGACCCAAATTACCTAAAAATCCCTACAAATTTTTCGCTTTTTCATTTCCTTACTCGTCGTGAACCTTTACACTACTAAACAGTTGGGCTATGATTCGGTGTTAGTCACCTCTCCCCTATTTACCATTCAATTTATTTAAACTGAATACATCTCCAATATTACATCATATATAGTACTGTGCATCTATATGTTCAGATACGAAATTATACAAATGTGTATACCTGATATTGATAAGAAGCAGCGGATAACTGAATTGCGAAGCTATTGTCGCTCTCTTCTACTGAGTGTACCCTGTGGGGTGGAAAATGAAAGGGTGAGCGAAACGTGCTCAGTAAGGCAATAATGTAAGCAGGTAGATAACTATACTATCTACGTGCTGATAATGTCATGATGTAAAAATCGTTTACTTTCGGAGAATGAGGTAAGATTAAAACAATGCCACATGTATGTATATATCATATACAAAAAATCATGAAATCGACATATCAAGCACACATGGAAAATCATCATGTATGACGTCTCATGCTCGTCACATTAAAACTCATTTATTTCATCATAAACTCTTCACTTTAAAACTCATTTGTTTAATCACAAAACTCATCACTTTGAAACTTATTTGTTTCATCATAAATTCATCACATTTAAAACTCATTTGTTTCATTATAAAACAACTTCATCAAGGTCAAACCCATCTCTCGGGAATACCTTGATTCATCAAATCACATCTCTTTTAAAAACACAAATCGGGACTACCCCTCCATCGGGTTTGTCCTAGTCTATCTAGACCGTATGATATCATGTGAGGCATATAGGTTACTGTATGAAAAATCGAGGACTATGGCCATACTATGTCCCTATGATCCCAGGCTACACGGATCCCGGTGTGCGGGGCATCACAACTGCAACGGGAGGTGGGGTCAAGTCCTACCCGCCAGAATATCAAGTAACATCATAGAGTCATCATGACTGCACGGTACAGCGTACTCCGTGTGACATACACGGTACATCGTACTCCGTGGACCCATATCATAGTCTGGGGGTGCCTGCCGTAGGTCTTATCCACCCCAATACTATGTCGATAACCAACCCATGTCTCAAAGTATGCGTGCGAGCATCTCAACTCTCTGTGACACACAGTCTACAGGAGGCTTTCGCACAACTATATGCATGTCGACTCACGTCTAGTGCGAGCGAAGCTCCAGCACCACGCTATGCATATCATGATATCTAAAATCTCGTGCGAGCGAAGCTCCAGCACGATTTTGTGCACACACAAATTTCTCGTACGAGCAATGCTCCAGTACGGCTTTTCATGAGAATAAATCAGTAAACTTGAGTGCGAGTAAGACTCTAGCACTCTTTTTATTCATGAAAATACAATAGGTGGCTCGATTTTAATAAAACATCTTTTAAGATCGTAACCGGTACAAACCGGTTCCCTTTCGTAAAATTCACGAAATCAACAGCCCACCTATGTGCATATTTGCTTAATCAAAGCAATACATTCATATAAAGTATTAAAAACATGAAATCATGCAATTTACCTGCCTTACTACCCTTTTTGTAAATTTTACTCCTAGGGGCAAAATTGTCTTTTTTCTTTATTTATCTAAGCCCCGGTTTTCGTAAAAATTATTAGTTCATTTCTAGATGCTTTAATAAATTTCTAAGCCCTGTAATTACCCTCAAAATACGTATAGAAATCTCTATACGCCTACAAAATACCCTTACTCGATTTTCCTGTCGAATCTGACCTTTTCTCTGATGTCACGTCGCGCAGTCCGATCTGCTCTCAATCCAATGTCCGAAACTGCGTATTAATATTTCTTAGGTCAGATAACATACAATTTAATTGTATTTCCTATTTTCTGGGCTTAATTTAAATCATTGGGCTCGTTTACCCCTATTGGGCCCGATTGCACCTTAATGGGCCTCGACCCATTTTCAGCCCGTTTTTACTTATTAAATACCTTCCTCGGGTTTACTGGGCTCATACAGCTTACCAATAATTATCGGGCTTCGTTCCAAACTCATTGGATAGCCCGTAAACCATTTACGGTAATTACGTTGTAAATCCGATTAATATCCCTCTTTATACAACATTAATTCGTAAATTTCGTAAAATAATCGAAACTCTGTATTAAAGGACTCTAATTGCCGGAATTAAACTGTACTTACCCGATACGATGCGGGATACAAAAATTAGAGCTCAATCGGCTCTCGTTCGGGCTTTATCGTACAACTGCACAATTATTATATTTAATCCCAGGTTAATTTTCGATCAAATATTATTTAAATAAATTTTTCGAAATTCAAATTGGTCACTTTTGACCTCTTACCGACTTACCCGAAGTCCGGTGTATCCCCGAAAATTCTTTCTCTTTTTCCTTTCTCTCTTTTTCTCCCTTTTTTCCTTTCTTTTTGGCTGAACCGGTTCAGTCCGGTTCAGACCGGTTCAGACCGTCAGTTCAGCTCGGTCCGGTTCGGTTCAGTTTTGGGCGGTTCAGGCCGGTTCGACCGGTTCAATCCCCATTTGCTCATTCCGGCGCCGTCCGGTCGGTTCCCGGTGCGATTCCGGTGCCGTTCGGCTCGGCTACACCTGGGCATTCAGAATCGGGCCTCGGCTGGGGTCGAAACGCAGCCATCGCCGGCGAATCAGCTCTTCTCCCCCGCGGCTGCCACCTCTCGATCCGACGGATTTCGGCCGTTTCGCCGGCCGATACTGGTCTCAAAAGGACCGGCTCCTCTTTCCAATCACGCCGGTGCCCGCCGTTCGCCCCCAGCTGCCGTAGATCGCCGGGATCATCTCCGTTTTCCTCGCGGTCTTCTCTTCCTCCGTTCGCCGGACACGGCCATCGTCGACGCGCGTCACCGGTGCCAATGGCTTCGCCGGCATCTCCTCTTGCTGCTCGGCCCTTCGTCGGAGGCCGTCGGTGCCCGGTGGTGGCTTGTCGGTCGGCCACGCGCATTCTCCCTTTTCGGTTTCCGTTTCTTCTTCTCTCTCCCCGATAAGGTTTTCAGATTTCCTCTTTTTTTTTTTACAATTTTTATTTTATTTAACAATTTATTTTATTATTAAAATATTCATTAAAATAGTCTAAAAAAATCTGAAAATATCTACAAAATTAATATTTTATTCCAAACAATTTAACTTAATTTTATTTATTTTATTTATTATATTTTTAACCATTTTTCGGGTATAATTTCTCCGTATTTTCGGGATATTGTCCCAAGTGACTTTTCGATATTTCTAAAAATTCCAGATCTTGATCAATTTGACTCAAAATTATATAATTTCCTTATTATTGATCAAGATATTCTAAATCCTTATTTTTTTAATTAAATTTTCTTATCGAATTTATCCCGACTTTTGATCTTTTGACCGTTTTGCCCTTGCACGTGTTCGGGATTAATTATTTACCCCAACTTCCCTTCATGAATACTCATTCATTTCTTATTTTAATTCCTTATTTCCAATCCGAATCCCATTCAATTAAATATTTTTTTTTATCATTTTCATCCCTCATAAAATTTTACGATTTAATTTCAGGTCTTACAAATCTCCCCCACTTAAGAAATTTGGTCCTCCAAATTAGAACCAAGTCATATGAGTCCATATACAACTCCGGGTACATCGATAGTATCATACACTGTCATCCTCAAGTGACTTCTTCGGAGTGTATTACTACCAAAGGGCTTTAATTAGGGAGATCCTCTTAAACCTCAATACTTTATCTTTCCTGTTTAATACCCGAATCAACCTTTCAATATACTTATATTTGCATTAAGCTGAACTGTTGGATTCAGATCCTATCACATATGCTGGATCTGAATAGTATTTCTGAAGTATCAAAAGATGGGACACATTGTGGGTGCCTGCTTATTCAAGTGGAAATGCCACCTACAGGTCTTATCTTTCCACTTGTCTAATCTCTCAAAAGATTCAATCCAACGAAACTCAATTTACCTTCTTTCAAAAGTTCGCTATGTCCTTATTCTCTTAGGACAATTAACTTTCAACCATACTAATTCACCAAGGGTGAATTCCAATACTTTTCTATCTGCTCTGAGGTGTTCTTAATCTCTCATCCTTAACTAAACATCCTCAGAGGCTTATTATCCAAAGTCGAAAATAATTCTCTCTGTCACCCACTTTTTCTTATCCAATTTGGGGAACAACCCCTACAGCCATACACTACCTCATATATTGTTATCCCGATACTCAACTGCCAACTGTCACTATTGGCGAATTCGATTTGTAATAACTGATCATCCCAGGAGCATAAAAATCAAGGGCACACGCTTTCATCGGATCCTCCAGAACTTGTACAGTCCTCTCTGACTGACCATCTATCTGAGGACGGAAAGCTGTGCTAATACTCAGTCGGGTTCCCATAGCTTCCTGAAAAATATTCCCTGAAGTAGAAAGTGAAGCGGGAATCCCTATATGATACCATGCTCACTGGAACGGTACTTAATGTTCCACAATCTTCCTTACACATAAATCCTCATACACGCTCTGAGTATCTGGGGAGTTCATAACCAGAAAGTGGGTAGACTTAGGCAATCTGTCGGCTATCATCCAAATAGCCTCGTAATTCACCTGGGTTCTCTGTAACCCATCATAAAATTCATGGAGACTTGCTCTCATTTTTCGTGCCGTGTTGATATAGGTAGGTGCTGCAATAACTCTGCAGACTTTTAATACTCTACCTTATTCTGCTGACATACTGTCACTTTTTCACAATCTCTACCATGTCTCTTTTCACATCTGACCACCAATACCCTTTTCAAAGATTTCATATATTCTTTACTTTCCGTATGCACTGTATATCCCGAAGAGTGAGCTTCTGACAATATTACTATCTCATCAACTGTGGTCCTAGGGAGCACTTATACTTTCTCTGAACCTCTCTGTAAATCATCAACACTCGCTGTGAACTCTGTCACTGTACCCTTCTGAATCTGACCCAAACCATCGACATCATGTCGATCATCACGCTAAGCCTGTCAATCCGGGCACTCTCATCCGGTTCTAATCTCAGGCTAGCTGTCACACAATCACTGTCGTCATCAGAAGGGATCACATCAATACTAAGGTTCACAACTGCTTTAGCTGCTCACGCTCCCTGACCATCATATGTGATACCATCCCAAGGCTCTTTATACTCAGGGCATCAGCCATCACATTAGCCTTTCCTGGGTGGTACAATTTTCACGATCAAAATCTCTCAGAAGCTCTAACCCACTATGTATTCTCATATTCGCCTCTTTCTGTGAAAAACAGATACTCGGGCTTTATGATCAGTGCATATCCACAATTTCTCATCGTGTACCTAATAGTACAATATCTTCGGTACAAATACTGTTGCCAACTTTAAATCATGAGTCAGATAGTTTATTTCATGATCAAGGAGTTGTCTGACTCCATACTTGACTATCTTCCCATTATACATCAATACACAGCTCCATCATAATTTTGAGGTATCCATACTCACTGAGAACCTCTTGAGCTGTTGGGTATGGTGAAATTAATCACGGTGGTCAATTCATACTTCATTACACCAAAATTTATGTCACATCTATCATCTCATTTATCATCTCATTCTAAGACCACGTTTTCATAATTAAACGTGTCAACCAAGTAGACCATATTGAGAACTCGCAACAATCCATCTGTAAAAGCCATCTTCCAATTGTTGCTTATAAATCGCCCTAGACTTTAACTACACCCAATATATCATCGATAATGATGATTACAAATCGATCTAATCCTTGACTTATTTACGCATAAGCGTATAAGATCCTTCTCAACCGCTTACGTTTTCAGGTACTAAGCTGCGTCATTTCCTTTTCTTATCTTAACGGCTCTTATTAAATTTTACTCTGTTAACTTTTATGATTTGTCGAATTTTAATATTCTTATCGTCTTAGTAAAGGTATCCTAATGCTAAAGGTATTTATTACGACGATCGATTTCACGTTATAGGTTATATATATACTTTTAGACGCTGTCAAGTCTTCAGGCGGGGAGGTATTTTGAAATACCTTTATTAACCTTTAGACTTAACCACAATTACTTTATATGTCAATCCATGTGGTCACAATTTATATTCGCTACTTATCACTTAATCCCAATTACTTCGCATATTAGGGGTATTCCTTATATGTCTCTTACTCCAATACATCTTGTATTTAGGATCTATCTTATGTTAAAGATTATTTCCTTTCGTATCTATTATAACGAAACTCTTGTCATTATTCATTTCGTGAGTATAATCCTTTACTCCTTTAATTTCAACTGTTGCACCCCTTTTTATCACTTGTAAACACTTACAGTATACTTTTCAGTGATGTTTTCACCCTTGTTTTCAACTTAAAATCTCTATATCCATATTCTGTTAATTAATCATCCTCTATTGGGGTACTCATTTATCAGTATTGTACCCAATGATGTAGGCATTCATGCCTTTTACTCACTTATATGCGAATGAAGGCGGTATGAATAAATGTGTGGCACCAGGATCAATGAACATATGTACTTCATTATTCATAACAAGTGTGGTATCTTACACCACATCCATGAAACATCACTAGTGTCCTGGTCCAAGACATCCTCTCGCCTTCGTCCAACAACCTACTTTCCTTATTCTTTTCGGCTATGGCCTCCCTTTTCGTTGCAACTATACCAACAAAGTTTTCCTCTGTCTCTTTACTTTTCTGTGGGGCGATCTCGCCCAACTCTGTGCAATCAAAATTAATGTTCCGTCTTACCACACTTAACGGCCATTTTCATCAATACGATGTAGGTATAGACCCTCCTTCCGTGGTATCCACCACACATTCTACACTGCTTACAGTGCTTACACTGCTACACTGCTTCGTAGCAGGTCAGGGTCCTCCAATCACAATACCCCTTATGAGTGTTTGAAATTGAACACACTGGGGTCTTACCAATTATCTTAGCCCATAACTCGTCAACTCTAATCTCTTACCAACTGGTCTCTTTCCTGCTCTGACATCTCTGTCATTCTCTAATTTCTTCTATCTCTATTTTGGCCCTTACTACATTTCCCAATCTCAGAGGCGTGCAATTCATGTTCTTATCTACCCAACTGTAAATCTGCGCACTGCCTCGATATAGGTAATATCTCACGGGCCAATCGGACTCAAATTGAAAAGTTGAGCCATTTCATGAACTTTTAGATATCTCGACTGTCACCTGTTCATAGTGTCGAGGTAATATCTGCCCAGGAATATAACCAAGTTTCATACTCATAAATCATACTCATCAATAAATCAGATCCTCTGGGTCAGAGTACGGACTTTTATCCATAATTTCCTTTAAATCATGTCCAGGATATCCTATCACCGGAATACATCCAAAATATTTCTCATCTTAGCTCTGGATGTTTAACACTCAAGATGGGTCGAGCGGGTTTCAATCAATGCTCCGCTGCGCCCTCTGATCTTATGTCTACTCTGAGCAATTTGCTCCTCAAAATAATCTCCACACTCCGCTCCAACCTCACGAAGCGTGTCTCAATACTATCCGATCACTCTGTCGGACTCTGAGAGGTATGCTCAACATTAACCTCTATTTCAATCTCATCCCGATTCTCATGGGTCAACTCAGCACGACTTAGCAGACTCAGGTCTACCTCTACGACCTCTGCCTCGTGCACTATCTCATCTTGAGTCTCATATCATGACTCATTTGATTCTGAGGCCTATCTTTACGACCTCGAGCATGTGTACTCGCCACTCTACCATAGTGGCTATCAGTTGTAAAAACTATATTCTTGCATTCGAAACAACATTCTTAGCTGCAATTCCATCTTGATATACACAATTGTATCTAAACAATGCACAGTACATGGGGATGTAAATTTACTTAACCACTAACACCGACTCATATCAGGCCAACTCTGCTCTGATACCACCTTTTCTGTCACGACCCAAATTACCTAAAAATCCCTACAAATTTTTCGCTTTTTCATTTCCTTACTCGTCGTGAACCTTTACACTACTAAACAGTTGGGCTATGATTCGGTGTTAGTCACCTCTCCCCTATTTACCATTCAATTTATTTAAACTGAATACATCCCCAATATTACATCATATATAGTACTGTGCATCTATATGTTCAGATACGAAATTATACAAATGTGTATACCTGATATTGATAAGAAGCAGCGGATAACCGAATTGCGAAGCTATTGTCGCTCTCTTCTACTGAGTGTACCCTGTGGGGTGGAAAATGAAAGGGTGAGCGAAACGTGCTCAGTAAGGCAATAATGTAAGCAGGTAGATAACTATACTATCTACGTGCTGATAATGTCATGATGTAAAAATCGTTTACTTTCGGAGCATGAGGTAAGATTAAAACAATGCCACATGTATGTATATATCATATACAAAAAATCATGAAATCGACATATCAAGCACACATGGAAAATCATCATGTATGACGTCTCATGCTCGTCACATTAAAACTCATTTATTTCATCATAAACTCTTCACTTTAAAACTCATTTGTTTAATCACAAAACTCATCACTTTGAAACTTATTTGTTTCATCATAAATTCATCACATTTAAAACTCATTTGTTTCATTATAAAACAACTTCATCAAGGTCAAACCCATCTCTCGGGAATACCTTGATTCATCAAATCACATCTCTTTTAAAAACACAAATCGGGACTACCCCTCCATCGGGTTTGTCCTGGTCTATCCAGACCGTATGATATCATGTGAGGCATGTAGGTTACTGTATGAAAAATCGAGGACTATGGCCATACTATGTCCCTGTGATCCCAGGCTACACGGATCCTGGTGTGCGGGGCATCACAACTGCAACGGGAGGTGGGGTCAAGTCCTACCCGCCAGAATATCAAGTAACATCATATAGTCATCATGACTGCACGGTACAGCGTACTCCGTGTGACATACATGGTACATCGTACTCCGTGGACCCATATCATAGTCTGGGGGTACCTGTCGTAGGTCTTATCCACCCCAATACTATGTCGATAACCAACCCATGTCTCAAAGTATGCGTGCGAGCATCTCAACTCTCTGTGACACACAGTCTACAGGAGGCTTTCGCACGACTATATGCATGTCAACTCACGTCTAGTGCGAGCGAAGCTCCAGCACCACGCTATGCATATCATGATATCTAAAATCTCGTGCGAGCGAAGCTCCAGCACGATTTTGTGCACACACAAATTTCTCGTACGAGCAATGCTCCAGTACGGCTTTTCATGAGAATAAATCAGTAAACTTGAGTGCGAGTAAGACTCTAGCACTCTTTTTATTCATGTAAATACAATAGGTGGCTCGATTTTAATAAAACATCTTTTAAGATCGTAACCGGTACAAACCGGTTCCCTTTCGTAAAATTCACGAAATCAACAGCCCACCTATGTGCATATTTGCTTAATCAAAGCAATATATTCATATAAAGTATTAAAAACATGAAATCATGCAATTTACCTGCCTTACTACCCTTTTTGTAAATTTTACTCCTAGGGGCAAAATCATCTTTTTTCTTTATTTATCTAAGCCCCGGTTTTCGTAAAAATTATTACTTCATTTCTAGATGCTTTAATAAATTTCTAAGCCCTGTAATTACCCTCAAAATATGTATAGAAATCTCTATACGCCTACAAAATTCCCTTACTCGATTTTCCTGTCGAATCTGACCTTTTCTCTGATGTCACGTCGCGCAGTCCGATCTGCTCTCAATCCAATGTCCGGAACTGCGTATTAATATTTCTTAGGTCAGATAACATACAATTTAATTGTATTTCCTAATTCTGGGCTTAATTTAAATCATTGGGCCCGTTTACCCCTATTGGGCCCGATTGCACCTTAATGGGCCTCAACCCATTTTCAGCCCGTTTTTACTTATTAAATACCTTCCTCGAGTTTACTGGGCTCATACAGCTTACCAATAATTATCGGGCTTCGTTCCAAACTCATTGGATAGCCCGTAAACCATTTACGGTAATTACGTTGTAAATCCGATTAATATCCCTCTTTATACAACATTAATTCGTAAATTTCGTAAAATAATCGAAACTCTGTATTAAAGGACTCTAATTGCCGGAATTAAACTGTACTTACCCGATACGATGCGGGATACGAAAATTGGAGCTCAATCGGCTCTCGTTCGGGTTTTATCGTACAACTGCACAATTATTATATTTAATCCCAGGTTAATTTTCGATCAAATATTATTTAAATAAATTTTTCGAAATTCAAATTGGTCACTTTTGACCTCTTACCGACTTACCCGAAGTCCGGTGTATCCCCGAAAATTCTTTCTCTTTTTCCTTTTTCTCTTTTTCTCCCTTTTTTCCTCTCTTTTTGGCTGAACCGATTCAGTCCGGTTCAGACCGGTTCAGACCGTCGGTTCAGCTCGGTCCGGTTCGGTTCAGTTTTGGTCGGTTCAGGCCGGTTCGACCGGTTCAATCCCCATTTGCTCATTCCGGCGCCGTCCGGCCGGTTCCCGGTGCGATTTCGGTGCCGTTCGGCTCGGCTACACCTGGGCATTCAGAATTGGGCCTCGGCTGGGGTCGAAACGCAGCCATCGCCGGCGAATCAGCTCTTCTCCCCCGCGGCTGCCACCTCTCGATCCGGCGGATTCTGGCGGTTTCACCGGCCGATACTGGTCTCAAAAGGACCGACTCCTCTTCCCGATCACGCCGGTGCCCGCCGTTTGCCCCCAGCTGTCGTGGATCGCCGGGATCATCTCCGTTTTCCTCGCGGTCTTCTCTTCCTCTGTTCGCCGGACACGGCCATCGTCGACGCGCGTCACCGGTGCCAATGGCTTCGCCGGCCTCTCCTCTTGCTGCTCGGCCCTTCGTGGAGGCCGTCGGTGCCCGGTGGTGGCTTGTCGGTCGGCCACGCGCATTCTCCCTTTTCGGTTTCCGTTTCTTCTTCTCTCTCCCCGATAAGGTTTTCAGATTTCCTCTTTTTTTTTTTTTACAATTTTTATTTTATTTAACAATTTATTTTATTATTAAAATATTCATTAAAATAGTCTAAAAAAATCTGAAAATATCTATAAAATTATTATTTTATTCCAAACAATTTAACTTAATTTTATTTATTTTATTTATTATATTTTTAACCATTTTTCGGGTATAATTTCTTCGTATTTTCGGGATATTGTCCCAAGTGACTTTTCGATATTTCTAAAAATTCCAGATCTTGATCAATTTGACTCAAAATTATATAATTTCCTTATTATTGATCAAGATATTCTAAATCCTTATTTTTTTTAATTAAATTTTCTTATCGAATTTATCCCGACTTTTGATCTTTTGACCGTTTTACCCTTGCACGTGTTCGGGATTAATTTACCCCAACTTCCCTTCACGAATACTCATTCATTTCGTATTTTAATTCCTTATTTCCAATCCGAATCCCATTCAGTTAAATTTTTTTTTTATCATTTTCATCCCTCATAAAATTTTACAATTTAATTTCAGGTCTTACACTTATCTATTGCAATGTGTTTTTCATTCTTTTCTCGTATATATAGACATCCATAGTAGCATTTGCATTTTTGCTATACTCATCTTCTGTGTATGCAATCCTTTAGTTCCCCAACATTCACTACTATAGAGTAATGTTGATCTAACAACTGTCCGATAAAACTTGCCTTTTAACCCTATAGGAATTCCTTTGTCACAATCATATCACCATTAATCTCTCTATCCATCTCTACGATCGACCCCAAATATCTAAAATGATCTTGCTTAGTGCGCCACTCCATCTAACATCATTGTGTTTTCATTTTTCTCTTTGTCTAGACTGAATTTACACTCCATGTATTCAGTCTTTGCTCTGCTTAGTTTGAATCCTCTTGACTCTAACCTCAGTCTCCACAGTTCTAACTTGGTACTGACCTCTACTCTAGTCTCAGCACATAAGACAATATCATCTGCAAACATCGTACACCAAGGTACATCATCTTGGATGGATTTTATCAGCTCGTCCATTATTGTAGCGAACAAAAATGGACTTAATGTCGACTTTTGACGTAGCCTCACTATGATAAGGAATTCACTTGTTTGCCCTCTACACGTCCTCACATGTGTTCTCCCATCTCCATATATGTCCTTAATTATTTCAATATATTTCACGGGGGCTCTTTTCTTTATTAAAAACCTCCATAACACCTCCCTAGGCACTTTATCATATGCTTTCTCCAAGTCTACAAAGACCACATGAACATATTTTCTTTGTTCTCGAGAACATTCCACAAGTTGTCTAAGTAAGTGTATTACTTCCATAGTTGACCGACTAGGCATAAAACCAAACTAATTCTCTGATATCTCTATATTCTTCCTTAATCTTCATTCTATCACTTTTTTCCATAATTTCATTGTGTAACTCATTAGTTTTATGCCTCGATAATTGAAGCAACTTTGAATATCTCCTTTGTTCTTATAAAGAGGTACCAATGCACTCTTTCTCCATTCTTCAGGCATCTTGATAGTGCGCTAAATCTTATTAAAAGATTTGTCAACCACCTAACTTCGACCTCTCCACGATATTTTCAAACTTTAATAAGAATGTCATTAGGTCCAACAGTTTTCCCTATCTTTATCCTCTTTAATACCTCATTTACCTCTATCTCTTTGATTTTGTGAATAAAGCATTAGTTCAAATTCTCAAAAGGCACTGAAATATTGTCCACAATTTGGCTTTATCTATCATTAAATAGTTTGTTGAAATAATCACACCACATTTCTTTAATATCATTGTCCTTAATAAGAGTCCTTTGGTGCTCATCCTTGATACATTTCACAACTCTTAAATCTTGACTCTTCCCTACTCTTGCTCAGACTAATCTATATATCTCTTTCTCTCCCTCATTTTGTATCCAACTTGTTATAAATCCTTTTCACAACCCTGTAACAATCTCTCTTAGCCTTTATAGCTTCCTTAATTCATTCATTCCACCATGTTGCATCCTTTTCAGTCGGTGCTTATCCGTTTGATACTCCTAGTATCTCCTTGTCTATCTCCCGAACGTGTTTTGTCATCTTGTTTCACATCATATTCGAGTTCTCCTCTGTTATCCATCTTCTTTTTGGGTTCAACTACTTTCACATACTACATGAGACTCTTCTTTTAGCTTCCACGATCAAATCCTTGTAGCTCTTCCTTATTGGTTCGAACGATGTCATTTATGAACTTTTAGGTCTAGGACTAGCAGTTTATGTTGCACGGTAACACTCTCACCCAGGATAATTTTGTAATCCAGACAACTGCGTCTATTCCTCCTCCTAGTTAAAAAGAAGTCTATTTGACTTACGTTGCATCCTCTTTTAAAGGTTATAAAGTGATACTCTTTCTTCCTAAATAGTGTAGTCACTAAGGTTAGGTCATAAGATAAAGCCAAATCTAGGAGAACATCTCCAACTTCATTTCTTACATTGTAACTAAAACCCCTATGTACACTCTCAAAACCCTCTCTACTAGTATCTACATGGCCATTAAGGTCACCACGAATATAAAGTTTTTCTACTATAAGCATTTCTTGTACTATCTTATCTAAGTACTCCCAAAATTATCTTTTACTAGCATTATCAAGTCTTATATGTTGTGCAAATGCGCTAATAACATTTAAAATATCATTTCTTAGAACTAGCTTAATGAAAATAATTCTATTTCCTTGTCTCTTAACTTGTATAACATCCTTTTGATATTCTTTATCAATGATGATACCTACAGCATTTCGATCTCTAACTTTCTCTGTATACCAAAGCGTATACTTCTAAGGTGTTATCTCTTTAGCTTTCTCCCTAAACTATTTAGTCTCCTGAAGACACAAGTTATTAACCTTCCTCCTACATATAACCTCACAAATCTCCACTAACTTACCTTTAGGAATACCTATATTCCAAGATCCTAAACTAAGCTTATGATTATAAACTAACTTCTTTACCCACCTCTGTCCATTATGGTCTGAGAACATTTGCCTATTGGGCACCACATCCAGGTGTCGATGTAGCGTGTCGTTTACATCCGACCACCTAATAACCCTTGCATATTTTTCACTACACTTGAGCTCTGGTGCAATGCGTTGCTGAGTAGGGGATGCCTCAATGGATTTCATATAGTGGTTCCTCTCATAAAAATTGGACAAGTTTTAAATAGTTGGTTATCCAAACCTACCGCCAACCCTCCTCGTTTATCCGGGCTTGAGACCAACTATGTTAAACATAGACAAAATTAAAGTATCATTATTCCTACATTTTAAAAATTTATCAAACATTGTAAAAACTGTAGTACCAAAAAAGGTGTAGTTGGATAATATTGAATTGAAAATCATTTGGTTGCATCTTTAAAAATAGATAGCAAATCAACACAACTTTAAATAAAAATCCAATCATAATAAAAAATTATTAAGGATTCATTATTTTTAAAATTGTTATGAAAATGAGTAACAATATCTTTATAAGGTAAAACAGAAGAAAGTAAACGATGGAGAGAGTTCCATTTTGTTTCCATGAAAAGTGGAAACATTTTAGCATTTATGTTATTAGCTTCACAAATTTACCTTCATTCACATTTGTGACTTGAAGCGTGGATCCACTTTGCTAAAATCTTAATTTTTTCAGTTGGGCCTATACCACTAACACTAAAATCATTTTGCACACACAAATTTAAAATATGACATGCACATCTAACATGAAAAATACACCTTGCATTACTTGGTTTAAACTTCCAATTAACAAAGGAATAGTTGCAGTATTATTCAAAGAATTATCTAAAGTAATAGAAAAAACATTATTTTCGATTCCAATCATATTACACACATTAGAAATCTAATGAGTAATAATATATACCGTATGTGATTAGTCTAATACATCTAAAGATAAAATGCGTTTTTGCATGCCCCATTCTTCTTCTATCCAATGATAAGTTATAACAAGATAACTTAAACCATTAACACTAGTCTAAATATCACTAGTTAAACTAACCTTACATGATATAGTACTAAGGTTATGCCTTAAAGCTTCCTTATATTCTTGAAACATTTGCAGGCAATTATTTTTCAATATTTACCTAGAAATTTGTTTATATACAAGTTATAAATATTGGTAAACATATTCTAAATATCCAACTTTTTCACATATTATGAATGATTGTTCAGTTCTAATTACAAATCTAACTAAACCACACCTAGCTTTATTAATGTTAAAAACAATTTTTTTCACCTTCATCTAAATTAATTTGAGATAGTTTACCTTTCCTAATTTTGTCTTCTTTCGCATTTGGATCTATGTTATGTCTACTAACTAAATATCTTTTGCACGCACTTATACCCCCACCACCTCTATTGGAGGTATAAGCATAGCCTGTTTTGCATAATTTACAAACAACTTGAGTTTCGTTCGTGCCTTCTTTTTGGATAATGTCAAAATGCTTTCATAACTTACTCTTCTTAGGGCGATTCTTCTTCAATCTTAATGATGTAGCTGCTGTAGTAGTAGCGATAGTGGTAGTTGATGATTGTTGTCACGCCCTACTCTCACACGTGACCTACCAAAATCACCACAATTTTTTTTTCACATTAAACTTACCTCTCCCTCTATCATCACTCTACAATAATTAGTTGGGCTGTGATTCGATATTAGTCACCCATTCACATTCATTCATAACATGCATAGAATTTAATATTCTTTTCTATAATGTAAACTCTTATTCATTAATACAATTATTTGTACATATACATCCTGACCGTACATTTGTTTACATAACTGTGCTTTTACATTATTCAGTAAAAAATATTCGAGTGTGTATACCTCTCGTAAGATGGATATGCAGCGGATCAGGGAATATCAATCCTCAGCCGTGTCTACCTACTGTGGATGCTCTGAAAAGAGGGAAGTAAAAAGGGGTTGAGCTCACAACTCAGTATGGAAATCTAGCAAGTAAGTAGATAACTGCACTATCTACAAAATAATATGCTCATGCCTTGAAATCATTTCCTTACCTATTTGTATCTAAAGCATGCATCCTGCTCAAAGCTTTTATGCAATATTTATAGATATAAAACATCAGTTATAAAACTGGTAATATGTTGGTTTAACAATCTCAGCCATTTATGCAAAATATTGCATTTTTCATGTAATTTCACATAAATCACATTTTCTCATACCATTCAATTAAATCAAAACAACAAGGCATTCATCATGTTTAAAAACATGGGAATCTGGGCCTCACCTATCCCTTGGGCTACCCTTTTTACAACTCACAAATTCACATGTTCTTGTCATAAAATCACGTGATAATTCAATCAAGAAATATTGATTCACATTGCATGAAAAGAAAACTGAGATAGGCGACTACATGTTCCGAGTGTATGATCATAACTCATTTTTCGTGATCCCAGGCTACACAGTACTCGGTGTGCGGGGTCTCACAATTGCTGTAACGGGAGGTGGGTCAAATCTCTACTGTCAGCTCTCAATCTAAGGACCTGATCCCGGAACACACCAGATCCCTCGGGATCTTGCTCCCACTGCTAACCAGTCCTATCCAAGTACATTCAAGTACTCATGGTACAACGTATTCCATGTGACATATACGGTACACAGTACTCCATGAACCATATCTCAAGGTGTGATACTCGCCATGAGTCTTAGTCTTCATACCTTGGATATACCTCATAGTCGGGATGCTCGCCATGAGTCTTAGTCCTCATACGATGGATTATTTTGATAGCCCTCGGCCCTATCTCAAAATATTGCATGTGTAAGCATATATATATATATATATATATATATATATATATATATATATATATATATATATATATCGAGGCGACACATAATCAACACAAGCTCCCAACACGGCTGTTTCATACTCTTTTCAAAACTAGTACGTACCAGTAAACTCCTAACATGACCATATCACAATATAACAACTCTAGGGCTAGCAATGCTCCCAGCACTAGGTCGCGTAGAAACACGAGTATGAGCAAAGCTCACAATACTCTATAATGTGTAATATATGAAAATCGAGTACGAGCTAAGCTCCCACTACCTTATCATGTAAAACTGAGTATGAGCATAGCTTTGAATACTCTATAATGCATCAATCACAAAACTTAGTACGAGCAATGCTCTCAGTATTCTAACATGCATAACACGCATTAAAATGTAGCACGAGTATATACTCCAGTACTATATGATGCATCTCTCAAAATATAGTGCGAGTATTCTCTGGCACTTATGGTTTTCACACAAAACCTGATAGATGGCTATTCAAATCATAATTCACCAAATTCAAATCAAATCCGCACTAACACGTGCTGTTTTCATATATACATGAAAACATTAGCCATTCTATCCATGAAATTATAAGTTTTAGCCACAACATGCTTCTAACGTATTTTCTCCCTATTTTTGGATAAAACACACTTATCCTTATTAGTCTCTATCATAATATCATGCCTACTCAAGGGAATTCATATATAATACAATATTGAAATTCTATTTGAAATATGTGTAGCTATCTCTAGCTACTCACGAAATTCCCTTACTTCAAATCACGCCAAGTGACCTCTCTTCCTCGGTGCTGCTAATCCTCGCAGTCTAATTAGCTTCCACTGCGATTTTCGAAGTTGTTATAATTATTTACGTTAGTATACCGTAATATACTCGTTTTACTTGTATAATCTCAACTTATCACTTTCTTACATTATGATATTATACCATATTTCCCATATAGCTATATTCTTTCTTATAATCTTTCATACATGCATATTCCATCATTAAATTTATGCCAACACCATTCCTTTATCATTTTCTCACTTCCATGCCAGTAGCTAGGTCATGCTCATTTTTCATGATCCTTTTGTTTCCAACAATTCATACATATACCAACTTACTCACCAATATTCCTAGTGTAACATGTATTAACTTGGTGCATTAAATCTTACCTAGATGAGATTTTCTTCTTTTTCTCCAAAATTGGTAGAATCCTCCTTACTCTTCCAATCTTTGATTCCAACTTCTTGTTTCCAAGTATGTTGTTCTCCTCTTCACCAAGAACAACTTTGCTTAACTGAATCTCACTCAAAACTGATTGCAAACTGAAGTTTCCTTGTGTTGAAATGTTAGGTTTTGCTTTTATTCTTGAATGGAATAGTGTTTCTCGTGAAACAGAGGTTGTAGAAGTTCAGTATTTATAGAATTGTCTCTATGATATCGATATGCTAACCACATGAGATCGATCTCCTTTGCATTTTTCTCCTTGGAACTGACCTTTCAGGCCTAATGAGATTGATCTACCCCTAAACATGAGATCGATCTGGCCTTGTAATGAGATCGATCTATTGCAACCCGAGACTTAAGGAAATCGATCTGCTTCAGCCAAATCTTACACAAGATCGATCTGCGTTCATTGAGGGATCGATCTGTTCTTGCTAAAAGATTGATCTGCCTCTTGCAGATACCTTATTTCCTCATATTAAACCTATGGGATCGATCTGTATTGCCAAGGAGATCGATCTGCTCCTTTCCAGAAGCAATTCTGCTGTACTTTTTTTCCTAATTCACTGTTACATTGGTATTTAGTTTACTTAACCATCCATTTTTCATTTCATACACCTTTACAACTTCAAAACATCTATTCCTCATAATTTATATATATTGTTACTTGTCTATACATTCACAAAGTCATAAGGATTACATGTTAAATTTTTGGGTCTTACAATGCTCCCCACCTTAAGAAATTTGGTCCTCCAAATTAGAACCAAGTTACTCTACAAACAACTGGGGGTATTTCTCTCGCATCAGACTCTCTAACTCCCAAGTAGCTTCCTCTGAAGTGTGATACTGCCAAAGAATCTTTACTAACCCGTTAGTCTTATTCCTCAAGAATTTCTCTTTTCTATCCAGTATTCGAATGAGTTTCTCTACGTATGTCAAATCATCTTTGAGCTCCAACGGCTCATACCGAATCACATGACTTTGATCTGGATGATATTTTCTCAACATCGAAATGTGGAAGACATTGTGCACTCTCGATAGATCTAGTGGCAATGCTAATCTATATGCCTTATGTAAGACCCGAAATTAAATCGTAAATTTTATGAGGTAGAAAAATGTTCACAAATTTAAAGGAATGGGATTCGGACTGAAAATAAGGATTCAAATCATAAAATGAATGAATATTCGTGAAGGGAAGTCGGGCTAAATAAATCCTGAACACGTGTAAGGGCAAAACGGTCAAAAGATCGAAAGCCGGGATAAATTCGATAAGAAAATTTAATTTAAAATAAGGATTTAGAATATCTTGATCAATAATGAGGAAATTATATAATTTTGAGTCAAACTGATCAAGATCCGAAATTTTTAGAAATACCGAAAAGTCACCCGGGATAATATCCCGAAAATACAGAGAAATTATACCCGAAAAAGGATTAAAAAAATATAATAAAGAAATTAAATTAAATTAAATAAATCTATTTTGAATAAAATATTAATTTTGGTAGATATTTTGATTCTTTAATATAATTTATTGATTAAAATAATAATAAAACAAATTGTTAAATAAAATAATAATTGTAAAAAAAAAAAACAGAAATCTGTAAAACGTCGGGGAGAGAGAAAGAAAAGGGAAACGGAGAGGGGAGATAGCGCGTGGCTCGTCCGACCGACGGCCACCGGGCACCGACGGCCTCCGACGAAGGGCCGAGCAGCAAGAGGAGAGGCCGGCGAAGCCATTGGCACCGGTGACGCGCCGTCAGGAGGCTGGAGATCGCCGAACGGAGGAGGAGAAGACCGCGGGGAAAATGGAGTCGGTGCCGACGATCCACGGCAGCTGGGGGCGAACGGCGGGTACCAGTGTGATCGGGAAGAGGAGCCGGTTCTTTTGAGACGGGTGTTGGCCGGCGAAACCGCCGGAATCCGCCGGATTGAGAGGTGGCAGCCGCGGGGGAGAAGAGGTGATTCGTCGGCGATGGCTGCGTTTTGACCCCAGCCGAGGCCCGATTCTGAATGCCCAGGTGTAGTCGAGCCGAACGGCACCGAAATCGCACCGGGAACCGGCCGGACGGCGCCGGAATGAGCAAATGGGGATTGAACCGGTTGAACCGGCCTATACCGGCCAAATCTGAACTGAACCGGACCGAGCTGAACCGACGGTCTGAACCGGTCTGAATCGGACTGAACCGGTTCAGCCAAAAAGAGAGGAAAAAATGAGAAAAAGAGGAAAAGGAAAAAGGGAAAGGATTTTTGGGGATACACCGGACTTCGGGTAAGTCAATATGAGGTCAAAAGTGACCGAATTGATTTTCGGGAAATTTATTTAAATTATATTTAATCGAAGAGTAACCCGGGATTAAATATAATAATTGTGCAGTTCGACGATAAAGCCCGAACGAGAGCCAATTGAGCTCCGATTTTTGTATCCCGCATCGTATCGGGTAAGTACAGTTTAATTTCGGCAATTAGAGTCCTTTAATATAGAGTTTCAATTATTTTACAGAATTTACGGATTAATTCTGTATAAAAGGAATATTAATCGGAATTACAACGTAATTACCGTAAATGGTATACGGGCTATCCAATGAGTTTGGAACAAAGCCCGATAATTATTGGTAAGCTGAATGAGCCCAGTAAACCCGAAGAAGGGATTTAAACAGTATAAACGGGCGGAAAATGGGTCGAGGCCCATTAAAGTGCAATCGAGCCCAATAGGGATAAATGGGCCCAATGATTTAAATTAAGCCCAGAAAGTATTAAATACAATTAAGTTGTATAATATCTGACCTGAGGAATATTATTACGCAGTTCCGGAGGTTTGATTGGGAGCAGATCGGACTGCGCGACGTGACAACAGTGGAAAAGGAAAGGTCAGACTCGGCGAGAATCGAGGTAAGGGAATTTTGTAAGTGTATAGAGATGCCTATACATATTTTGAGGGTATTTACAGGGCTTAGAATTTATCTAAGTATCTAGAAACGAAGTAATAATTTTTACGAAAACCGGGGCTTAGATAAATAAAGGAAAATGACTATTTTGCCCCCAGTTAGGAAAATTTCAAAAAGGGTAGTAAGGCTATGAAATTGCATGAATTTCATGATTTTAATGTTTTATATGATTATATTGCTTTGATTTAAGCAAATATACACATAGGTGGGCTGTTGATTTCGTGAATTTTACGAAAAGGTACCGGTTTGTACCGGTTACTATTTTAAAAAGATGTTTTATTAAGATTAAGCCACCTATGGTATTTACATGAATAAAAAGAGTGTTAGAGTCTTACTCGCACTCAAGTTTACTGATTTATTCTAATGAAAAGCCGTACTGGAGCATTGCTCGTACGAGAAATTTGTGTGTGCACAAAACCCTGCTGAAGCTTCGCTCGCACGAGATTTTAGATATCATGATATGCATAGCGTGGTACTGGAGCTCCGTAAGCCTGTGACCTGGTGTGGGGCGGGCAGCAGGATGCTCACATAAACGCACTAGACGCGAGTTGACATGCATATAGTCGTGCGGAAGCCTCCTGTAGACTGTGTGTCACAGAGAGTTGAGATGCTCGCACATATACTTTGAGACATGGGTTGGTTATCGACATAGTATTGGGCTGGATAAGACCTACGGCAGGCACCCCCAGACTATGATATGGGTCCACGGAGTACGATGTACCGTGTATGTCACACGGAGTACGCTGTACCGTGCAGTCATGATGACTCTACGATGTTACTCGATATTCTGGCGGGTAGGACTTGACCCCACCTCCCGTTGCAGTTGTGATACCCCGCACACCGGGATCCGTGTGCCTGGGATCACAGGGACAAAGTATGGCCATAGTCCTCGATTTTTCATACAGTAACCTACATGCCTCACATGATATCATACGGTCTGGATAGACCAGGACAAACCCAATGGAGGGGTAGTCCCGATTTATGTTTTTAAAAGAGATTTGATTTGATGAATCAAGGTATTCCCGAGAGATGGGTTTGACCTTGATGAAGTTGTTTTATAATGAAACAAATGAGTTTTAAAGTGAGAGTTTATGATGAAATAAATGAGTTTTAAATGAGATGAATTTATAATGAAACAAATAAGTTTCAAAGTGATGAGTTTGTGATTAAACAAATGAGTTTTAATGTGACGAGCATGAGATGTCATACATGATGATTTTCCATGTGTGCTTTATATGTCGATTTCATGATTTCTTGTATATGATATATACATTCATGTGGCATTGTTTTAATCTTACCTCATGCTCCGAAAGTAAACGATTTTTACATCATGACATTATCAGCACGTAGATAGTATAGTTATCTACCTGCTTACATTATTGCCTTACTGAGCACGTTTCGCTCACCCTTTCATTTTTCACCCCACAGGGTACACTCAGTAGAAGAGAGCGACAATAGCTTCGCAATTCGGTTATCCGCTGCTTCTTATCAATATCAGGTATACACATTTGTATAATTTCGTATCTGAACATATAGATGCACAGTACTATATATGATGTAATATTGGGGATGTATTCAGTTTAAAAAAATTGAATGGTAAATAGGGGAGAGGTGACTAACACCGAATCATAGCCCAACTGTTTAGTAGTGTAAAGGTTTGCGACGAGTAAGGAAATGAAAAAGCGAAAAATTTGTAGGGATTTTTAGGTAATTTGGGTCGTGACAATTTTAATGGTATCAGAGCAGAGTTGGCCTGTATGAGTCGATGTTAGTGGTTAAGTAAATTACATCCCCATGTACTGTTCATTGTTTAGATACAATTGTGTATATCAAGATGGAATTGCAGCTAAGAATGTTGTTTCGAATGCAAGAATATAGTTTTTACAACTGATAGCCGCTATGGTAGAGTGGCGAGTACACATGCTCGAGACCGTAAAGATTGGCCTGAGAATCGAATGAGTCATGATATGAGACTCAAGATGAGATAGTGCACGAGGCAGAGGTCGTAGAGGTAGACCTGAGTCTGCTAAGTCGTGCTGAGTTGACCCATGAGAATCGGGATGAGATTGAAATAGAGGCTAATGTTGAGCATGCCCCACTGAATCCGATAGAGAGATCGGACAGTATTGAGACACGCTCCAAGTAGATGGAGTGGAGTGTAAAAAATATTTCAGACTTGTTTACTCAGTCTACGCAGGTAGTTGAGGATAGGCAGGGTAAAGCCTAAACAGATGCCTCAGACTATAGAGATTTTCACACCCCTCCGATCTATAGCAAAGTAAAGAAACTAATAGTTGCTGAGGACTGGGTGCATGAGATAGCGAAGTGCTATGGATTTTTCGGCGTATGTCGACCGAGAAAGTGACTTTTAAATACGTCTATGTTAAAGAGTCGAGGCGAAATATTGGTGGAAGTCCACTCGACCTATCTGAATAGTTCGACGTCCAGAGTCGACATGAAGAATAATTCTGGATGTATTCCGGTGACAGAATATCCCGGACACTATTTAAGAAAAATTACAAGTAAAATTTTTTACACTGACCCAGAGGTATTGGTTGATTGATGAGTATGAATCTCAGATTATATCACTGGACAAGTATGAACTCGATATTATGGGCAGTGAGAGTCGGAAAGCCCAAAAGTTCATGGAATGCTCAAATTGTCGATTAGAGTCCGATTGGCTCACTACCTATGTCGAGGCAGTGCGCAAAATACAGTTGCGTGAATAAGATCGAGTGTTTAACGCCTCTGAGATTGGGAAAGGTAGTAAGGGCCAAAATAGAGACAGAAGAAATTAGAGAATGACAGAGATGTCAGAGCGGGAAAAAGATCAGTTGGCAAGAGATTAGAGCTGATGAGTCAGGGGGTAAGATGATTGGTAATGCCCCAGTGTATCCAGTTTCAACACTTATGAGGGGTATTGTGATTGGAGAACCCCGACCTGCTACGAAGCAGTGTAAGCAATGTAGCAGTGTAGCAGTGTAAGCAGTGTAGGATGTGTGGTAGATACCATGCAATGAAGGTCTATACCTACACTGTATTGATGAAAATGGTCGTTAAGTACGGTAAGATGGACCATTGATTTTGGTTACATAGAGTTGGGCGAGATCGCCCCATAGAAAAGTAAAGAGACAGAGAAAAACTTCGTTGGTATAGCTGCAACGAAAAAGGAGGTCACAGCCGAAGAGAAAGGGAAAGTAGGCTGTTAGACGAAGGCGAGAGGATGTCTTGGACCAGGACGCTATTGATGTTGCATGGATGTGGTGTAAGATACCACACTTGTTATGAATAATGAAGTACATATGTTCATTGATCCTGGTACCACACTTATTCGTACAGCCTTCATTCGCATATAAGTGAGTAAAAGGCATGAATGCCTACATAATTGGGCATAATACTGATAAAGGAGTACCCCAATAGAGGAGGATTAATTAACGGAATATAGATATAGAGATTTTAAGTAACAAAAAGGGGTGCGACAGTTGAAATTAAAGGAGTAAAGGATTGTACTCACGGAATGAATAATGACAGGAGTTTTGTTATGATTGATATACGAAATGAGATAATCTTTAAGATAAGATAGATTCTGAATACAAGATGTATCGGAGTAAGAGGCGTATGCAAGGTAAGAACATCTTTACGATATAAAGTCATTAGGATTAAGCGATAAGTCGTGAAAATAAATTGTGACCACAAGGACATATATGTAAAGTAACTGTGGTTAAGTCTAAGGGTTAATAAAGGTATTTCAAAATACCTCCCCGCCTGAAGACTTGACAGCGTCTAAAAGTATATATATATAATCTATAACGTGAAATCGATCGTCGTAATAACTACCTTTAGCATTAGGATATTTTTACTAAGACAATAAGAATATTAAAATTCGACAAATCATAAAGGTTAACATAGTAAAATTTAAAAAGAGCCGTTAAGATAAGAATAGAAAATGGCGCAGGTTAGTACCTGAAAACGTAAGCGCTTGAGAAGGATCTTATACGCTTATGCGTAAATAAGTCAAGGATTGGAATTGTAATCAGCAGTATCGGTGATATGCCGGGTGTAGTTAAAGTCTAGGGCGATTTATAAGCAATAATGGGAAATTGCTTTTACAGATGGTTGCTGCGAGTTCAAAAAGGATATACTTGGTTGACACGTTTAATTAAGAAAACGTGATCTTGGAATGAGATGATAAATAAGATGATAGATGTGACGTGAATTTCGGTGTAGTGAAGTGTGAACTGACCACCGTGATTAATTTCACTATACCCAACAGCTTAAGAGGTTCTCAGTGAGCATGGATACCTCAAAGTTATGATGGAGCTGTGTATTGATGTATAATGGGAAGATACCCATGATTTAAAATTGACAGCAGTAGTACTTGTACCGAGGATATGGTACTATTATGTACAGGGTGAGAAATTACGGATATGCACTGATCATAAAGTCTCAAGTATCTGTTTTCACAGAAAGATGTGAATATGAGAAATACATAGTGGGTTAGAGCTTCTGAGAGATTTTGATTGTGAAAATTGTACCACCTAAGGAAAGGCTAATGTGAAGGCTAATGCCTTGAGTATAAATAGCCTCGGGATGGTACCACATGATGGTCAGGGAGCGTGAGCTGCTAAAGCAGTTGTGAGCCTCAATATTGATGTGATCCCTTCTGATGATGACAGTGATTGTGTGACAGCTAGCCTGAGATTTGAACCGGATGAGAGTGCCCGGATTTGACAGGCTTAGCGTGATGATCGACATGATGTCGATAGTGAGGGTCAGATTCAGAAGGGTACAGTGATAGAGTTCACAGAGTATGATAATGATTTACAGAGAGGTTCAGAGACAGTATAAGTGCTCCCCAGGACCACAGTTGATGAGATAATAATATTGTCAGAAGCTCACTTTTCGGGATATACAGTGCATACGAAAAGTAATAATAATAATATACGAAATCTCGAAAAGGGTATGGGTGGTCAGATGTGAAAAGAGATATTGGAGAGGTTGTGAAAAAGTGCCTAGTATGTCAGCGGAATAAGGTAGAGTATTAAAAGTATGCAGAGTTATTGCAGCACCTACCTATATCGACACGGCACGAAAAATGAGAGCAAGTCTCCATAAATTTTATGATGGGTTACAGAGAACCCAGGTGAATTACGAGGCTATTTGGATGATAGCCGACAGATTGCCTAAGTCTACCCACTTTCTGGTTATGAACTCCCCAAATACTCAGAGTGTATATGAGGATTTATGTATAAGGAAGATTGTGGAACATTATGTAGCGTTCCAGTGAGCATTGTATTATATAGGGATTCTCGCTTCACGTTCTACTTCAGGGAATATTTTTCAGGAAGCTATGGGAACCCGACTGAGTATTAGCACAGCTTTTCATCCTCAGACAGATGGTCAATCAGAGAAGACTGTATAAGTTCTGGAGGATCCGATGAAAGCTTGTGCCCTTGATTTTTATGCTCCTGGGATGATCAGTTATTACAAATTGAATTCGTCAATAGTGACAGTTGTCACTTGAGTATCGGGATAACAAGATATGAGACAGTGTATGGCTGTAGGGGTTGTTCCTCAAATTTGGATAAGAAAAAGTGGGTGACAGAACAGAATTAATTTCGACTTTGGATAATAAGTCTCTGAGGATGTTTAGTTAAGGATGAGAGATTAAGAACACCTCAGAGCAGATAGACAAGTATTGGAATTCACCCTTGGTGAATTAGTATGGTTGAAAGTTACTTGTCCTAAGAGAATAAGGACATAGCGAACTTTTGGAAGAAGGTAAATTGAGTTGTGCTGGATGAAATATTTGGAGAGATCGGACGAGTGGGAGATAAGACCTGTAAGTTGGTGTTATCACCTGAATTAACAGGCACCCACAATATGTCTCAGCTTTTGATGCTTCGAAAATACTATCCAGATCCAGCATAGATGATGGGATATGAGATCCAACAGTTCAGCTTAATGCAATATAAGTATATTGATAAGTTGATTCGGGCATTAAACAGGAAAGAGAAAGTATTGAGGTTTAAGATGATCTCCCTAATTAAAGTCCTTTGGTAGTAATACACTCCGGAGAAAGTCACATAAGAATTTAAGAGTATGATACGATCGAGGTATCCGGAGTTGTATATGGATTCTCATGACTTGGTTCTAATTTGGAGGACCAAATTCCTTAAGTGGGGGAGAATTGTAAGACCCGAAATTAAATCGTAAATTTTATGAGGTAGAAAAATGTTCACAAATTTAAAGGAATAGGATTCGGACTGAAAATAAGAATTCAAATCATAAAATAAATGAATATTCGTGAAGGGAAGTCGGGCTAAATAAATCCCGAACACGTGTAAGGGCAAAATGGTCAAAAGATCGAAAGTCGGGATAAATTCGATAAGAAAATTTAATTTAAAATAAGGATTTAGAATATCTTGATCAATAATGAGGAAATTATATAATTTTGAGTCAAACTGATCAAGATCCGAAATTTTTAGAAATACCGAAAAGTCACCCGGGACAATATCCCGAAAATACAGAGAAATTATACCCGAAAAAGGATTAAAAAATATAATAAAGAAATTAAATTAAATTAAATAAATCTATTTTGAATAAAATATTAATTTTGGTAGATATTTTGATTCTTTAATATAATTTATTGATTAAAATAATAATAAAACAAATTGTTAAATAAAATAATAATTGTAAAAAAAAAAAAACAGAAATCTGTAAAACGTCGGGGAGCGAGAAAGAAAAGGGAAACGGAGAGGGGAAACAGTGCGTGGCTCGTCCGACCGACGGCCTCCGACTAAGGGCCGAGCAGCAAGAGGAGAGGCCGGCGAAGCCATTGGCACCGGTGACGCGCCGTCAGGAGGCCAGAGATCGCCGAACGGAGGAGGAGAAGACCGCGGGGAAAATGGAGTCGGTGCCGGCGATCCACGGCAGCTGGGGGCGAACGGCAGGTACCAGTGTGATCGGGAAGAGGAGCCGGTTCTTTTGAGACGGGTGTTGGCCGGCGAAACCACCGGAATCCGCCGGATCGAGAGGTGGCAGCCGCGGGGGAGAAGAGGTGATTCGTCGGCGATGGCTGCGTTTCGACCCCAGCCGAGGCCCGATTCTGAATGCCCAGGTGTAGCCGAGCCGAACGGCACCGAAATCGCACCGGGAACCGGCCGGACGGCGCCGGAATGAGCAAATGGGGATTGAACCGGTTGAACCGGCCTGAACCGGCCAAAACTGAACCGAACCGGACCGAGCTGAACCGGCGGTCTGAACCGGTCTGAACCGGACTGAACCGGTTCAGCCAAAAAGAGAGGAAAAAAGGAGAAAAAGAGGAAAAGGAAAAAGGGAAAGGATTTTCGGGGATACACCGGACTTCGGGTAAGTCAATATGAGGTCAAAAGTGACCGAATTGATTTCCGAGAAATTTATTTAAATTATATTTAATCGAAGAGTAACCCGGGATTAAATATAATAATTGTGCAGTTCGACGATAAAGCCCGAACGAGAGCCGATTGAGCTCCGATTTTCGTATCCCGCATCGTATCGGGTAAGTACAGTTTAATTTCGGCAATTAGAGTCCTTTAATACAGAGTTTCAATTATTTTACAGAATTTACGGATTAATTCTGTATAAAAGGAATATTAATCGGAATTACAACGTAATTACCGTAAATGGTATACGGGCTATCCAATGAGTTTGGAACGAAGCCCGATAATTATTGATAAGCTGAATGAGCCCAGTAAACCCGAAGAAGGGATTTAAACAGTATAAACGGGCGGAAAATGGGTCGAGGCCCATTAAAGTGCAATCGGGCCCAATAGGGATAAATGGGCCCAATGATTTAAATTAAGCCCAGAAAGTATTAAATACAATTAAATTGTATAATATCTGACCTGAGGAATATTATTACGCAGTTCCGGAGGTTTGATTGGGAGCAGATCGGACTGCGCGACTGACAACAGTGGAAAAGGAAAGGTCAGACTCGGCGAGAATCGAGGTAAGGGAATTTTGTAAGTGCATAGAGATGCCTATACATATTTTGAGGGTATTTACAGGGCTTAGAATTTATCTAAGTATCTAGAAACGAAGTAATAATTTTTACGAAAATCGGGGCTTAGATAAATAAAGGAAAATGACTATTTTGCCCCCAGTTAGGAAAATTTCAAAAAGGGTAGTAAGGCTATGAAATTGCATGAATTTCATAATTTTAATGTTTTATATGATTATATTGCTTTGATTTAAGCAAATATACACATAGGTGGGCTGTTGATTTCGTGAATTTTACGAAAAGGTACCGGTTTGTACCGGTTACTATTTTAAAAAGATGTTTTATTAAGATTAAGCCACCTATGGTATTTACATGAATAAAAAGAGTGTTAGAGTCTTACTCGCACTCAAGTTTACTGATTTATTCTAATGAAAAGCCGTACTGGAGCATTGCTCGTACGAGAAATTTGTGTGTGCGCAAAACCGTGCTGAAGCTTCGCTCGCACGAGATTTTAGATATCATGATATGCATAGCGTGGTGCTGGAGCTCCGTAAGCCTGTGACCTGGTGTGGGGCGGGCAGCAGGATGCTCACATAAACGCACTAGACGCGAGTTGACATGCATATAGTCGTGCGGAAGCCTCCTGTAGACTGTGTGTCACAGAGAGTTGAGATGCTCGCACATATATACTTTGAGACATGGGTTGGTTATCGACATAGTATTGGGCTGGATAAGACCTACGGCAGGCACCCCCAGACTATGATATGGGTCCACGGAGTACGATGTACCGTGTATGTCACACGGAGTACGCTGTACCGTGCAGTCATGATGACTCTACGATGTTACTCGATATTCTGGCGGGTAGGACTTGACCCCACCTCCCGTTGCAGTTGTGATACCCCGCACACCGGGATCCGTGTGCCTAGGATCACAGGGACAAAGTATGGCCATAGTCCTCGATTTTTCATACAGTAACCTACATGCCTCACATGATATCATACGGTCTGGATAGACCAGGACAAACCCGATGGAGGGGTAGTCCCGATTTATGTTTTTAAAAGAGATTTGATTTGATGAATCAAGGTATTCCCGAGAGATGGGTTTGACCTTGATGAAGTTGTTTTATAATGAAACAAATGAGTTTTAAAGTGAGAGTTTATGATGAAATAAATGAGTTTTAAATGAGATGAATTTATAATGAAACAAATAAGTTTCAAAGTGATGAGTTTGTGATTAAACAAATGAGTTTTAATGTGACGAGCATGAGATGTCATACATGATGATTTTCCATGTGTGCTTTATATGTCGATTTCATGATTTCTTGTATATGATATATACATTCATGTGGCATTGTTTTAATCTTACCTCATGCTCCGAAAGTAAACGATTTTTACATCATGACATTATCAGCACGTAGATAGTATAGTTATCTACCTGCTTACATTATTGCCTTACTGAGCACGTTTCGCTCACCCTTTCATTTTTCACCCCACAGGGTACACTCAGTAGAAGAGAGCGACAGTAGCTTCACAATTCGGTTATCCGCTGCTTCTTATCAATATCAGGTATACACATTTGTATAATTGCGTATCTGAACATATAGATGCACAGTACTATATATGATGTAATATTGGGGATGTATTCAGTTTAAAAAAATTGAATGGTAAATAGGGGAGAGGTGACTAACACCGAATCATAGCCCAACTGTTTAGTAGTGTAAAGGTTCACGACGAGTAAGGAAATGAAAAAGCGAAAAATTTGTAGGGATTTTTAGGTAATTTGGGTCGTGACACCTTATCTCCTACTTTGTCCAGTATCTCAAAGGGTCCAATGTAGCGAGAACTCAATTTACCTCTCTTCCCAAATCTCGCTATACCTTTGGAAGGAGAAACCTTTAGAAATACTGAATCACCAACTGCGAACTCAAGTGGTTTTCGTCTCTTGTCAGCATAGCTTTTCTGTCTACTCTGAGCTATCCTCAATCTCTCAACTATCAACTGGACATCCTCAGAGGCTTGTGTAACTAAATCAGGAGCAAAAATCTTTCTATCACCCACTTCTTCCCATCTAACAGGGGAACGACATCTACGGTCATATAAAGCCTCATACGGTGCCATCACATGATAACTGTTGTTGTAGGCAAATTTGGCTAGTGGCAAATGATCATCCCAGGAGCCTCTAAAATCTAGTACACACGCTCTCAACATATCCTCCAGAGTCTGTATAGTCCTCTCTGACTGACCATCTATCTGAGGATGATAAGCGGTGCTCAAACTCAACTGGGTTCTTATGGCTTCCTGAAAATGTTCCCAAAGTGGAAAGTGAAGTAGGAATCCCTATCACAAACAATGCTCATTGGAATACCATGTAACCTCACTACCTCGCGTACATATATCTCTGCCAAAGAACTAAGAGTATCGATAGCTCTCATAGCTAGAAAGTAGGCTGACTTCATCAGTTTATCAACTATCACCCATATCGCATCGTGATTCCTTAAAGTCCTCAGTAAACCCATCATAAAGTCCATAGTGATATGCTCTCATTTCCATGTCGGTATAGGTAAAGGCTATAATAACCTTGCAGGTTTTTAATGTTCTACCTTCATTTGTTGACATACGAGACATCTCACTATGAATTCTGCCACATCTTTCTTTAGACACGACCACTAGTACACCTTTCGAAGATTCTGATACATCTTATTACTCCTCGGATGCAATGTGTACCTCAACGAATGAGCTTCCATCAATATCAATCTCTTGAGCTTTGGGTCCTCGGGAACACACAATCTGCCTCTAAACCTCAAAAGTCCATCAGAACTTAACTCAAAATCAGTCTCTATGCCCCTCTGTATCTGACTAGTACTGTCAATGCAATACGGATCAGTCTGCTGAGCCTGTCTGATCTTGTCCAACAGATCTGGCTCCAAGCGTAGACTAGCAATCACACAGTCTGTATCTATGACATAAGGCACAATTCCCAAACTGAGGCTAGTAAACTACTCTAACAACTCATGTTCCCCGACCATCATATACGATACCATCCCTAGGCTCTTTTTGCTCAAAGCATCAGCTACAACATTAGCCTTACCCGGATGATAAAGTATCTCACAATCATAGTCCTTCAGAAGCTCTAGCCATCTTCTCTATCTCATGTTCAATTCTTTCTATGAGAACAGATACTTAAGGCTCTTGTGGTTGATAAAGATCTGGAATTTCTCTCCATAGAATTAGTGGCACCATACCTTCAACGCAAACACTACTGCTGTTAACTCTAAATCATGGATCGGATAGTTCTTCCCATGGTCTTACAGCTGTCTAGATCCATAAGTAACTACCCTCCCATCCTGCATCAATACACAGCCCAGTCCCTGATGCGAAGTATCGATATACACTGAAAATCCTCTTGAGCTGGTAGGGATAGTGAGAATCAGAGCAGTGGTCAATCAACTCTTCAACTCCTGAAAACTCTTCTCACAATCTTCATCCCATACAAAAGCTACACTCTTCCGAGTTAGACGTGTCCATAGAGCAGCTAACTTCGAAAATCCCTCAACGAATCTCCGAAAGTATCCTGCTAAACCCAAGAAACTCCTGATCTCGGTAACTATCCTCCGCTGTTCACACTGAACTACAACCTCAATCTTGGATGGATCTACTGATACGCCATCCTTAGACACAACGTGTCCCAAAAATGAGATCTGTGATAACCAAACATCACACTTATTGAGTTTCACATACAACTTCTGCTCTCTTAACGTCTGCAATACAATCCTGAGGTGCTTCTCATGCTCTTCATCAAATTTCGAATATATCAATACATCATCTATAAAGACGATAACAAACTGATCCAAATATGGCTTGAACACATCATTCATCAAAGCCATGAAAGCTGCGGGAGCATTCATCAATCTGAATGGCATAACCAAGAACACATAATGGCCATATCGAGTCCTAAATACTTAGGCACAGCTCCACTCCGAACTCTCAACTGATGATACCCAGATCTCAAATCTTAGAAAAGACCTGCGCTCTCCGGAGTTGATCCAACAGATTATCAATGCGTGGAAGGGGATATCTATTTTTGATGGTTTCCTTATTCAACAATCTGTAATCTATACATAATCGGAGGCTTCCATCCTTCTTCTTTACAAACAAAATCGGTGCTCCCCATGGTGAAACACTCGGTCTGATGAAACCCCTATCCAATAACTCCCGTAATTGTTACAAACAAAATCAGTGCTCCCTACGCTGAAACACTCGGTCTGATGAAACCCCTATCCAACAACTCATGTAATTTTTTCTTGAGCTCCTCCAGCTCAACTAAGGCCATATGATACGGTGGTTTCGATATAAGTTCAGTACCAGGCACCAAGTCTATCCAGAACTCCATCTCTTTGTCTGGTGGCAATCTTGGCAATTCATCCGGAAGACATTTGGGAATTCTGTAACCATAGGAATATATGCTAACTCTGGATGTACCTTATCTGTATAAACCGCGTACGCAATAAAACCTTTAACATATTCATTTCCCAGTCAGCATAGTATATTATCAATCACAACCATTACTACTACTTTCATTTCTTTTCATCAAACTTTACAACATATTTTTCAGGGTTAGAAAACATAATTGTCTTAGCATAGCAATCTAAAACAGCAAGGTTTTACGATAACCAATCCATTCCTAAGATTACATCAAAATCGCTCATACTTAACAGTATTAGATTGGCTGTCATATCCTTTTCCCCTACTCTTAGCTTATAATCATTTTTTACTCCACTAGTTGACTATTATCCATAGCATACTAATTAACATCATCCTACTCAAAGGTGTACGCTCTACATGCTTTTCTAATTTACATGCAAATGAAGGTGATACAAATGAATGCGTGGCACCAAGATCAATTAAAACATGTGTTTCTAATTCATACATCAGGATGTCACCTCTAATCACATCTGACAAAGCATCGACTGTCCCCTTTCCAAGGCATGCACTCGCCCTCTTCCAATGACTGCTTCCCCTTCTCCTCTACTCTTGCTCTCCTCCTTGGAGCAGACGTATTAGCTGAAGCTCTCTCAAGCTCCTTACCCTTCTGTGGGGTAATATCTATCATCTCTTAGCAAACTCTAGCCATGTGTTCTGACTTCCCACATCTGAAGCATAATCCACTAGAAACAGGAATAGGTCTACCTCCGTGGAATCTACGACATCTACTACACTGCCTAGTAGTAGGCCTTGATCATCCAATCACTACTCCTCTAGTTAGATCTATGGTCGGTTATGCAGGAGATCTAATAGTCCTCTCCTGTACTTCCTTGATCTTTGGTCTCTTACCTAAAAGTCTCTTCCCTCCTCGATATCTGAAACCTTTAGTACTGTCACTCATCGACCTCTTTCTATCTATGTCTCTACCTTTTCCCGCTATTCTAAACTCTGAGACATTCCTCTCATAGTCCTGTTCACAGAGTTATGCCCTGTTCACAGAGTTATGCCCTGTGCACTGCCTCATTATAGGTAGAGATGTCAAATGGAACAAATTTAAACCATAATACTGGTCTCAATCCATCAATAAACTTGTAGACCTTTCTAGTCTGGCTACTCATGGTGTCAGGGTCGTACCTTCCTAGGGATAAAAATCTGGTCTCATACTCGTCCACTGAATGACTCCCTGGTTTAACCCCAAAAATTCAGCCTACAGCATCTGCTAAGCCGTATCTAGAACAAACTATCACCTGAAGGCATCCAAAAATATCTTCCAATTGATCTATGTATGTCGAGCTCTCAATATGGGTCGGGTGGACTTCCACCAATGCTCTGTCGTCCCCATCAGTAGGAACGCAGCAAATACGACCATCTCTGAAGTCGTACACTCAAAGAATCCATATAACTTCTCCATTTCTCCTATCCACTCCTCTGCCAACACTGGGTCTTTAAACCCACGAAAAGTTAAAGGTCCAAGTTTATGGAATTGTTGAAGTCTATCCAAATCACAACCATATCCCAAAACATTATCGCCCTGTTGTGGAGCGACATGAGATGGGCCTATCCTGAACTAGTGGGGGTGTAGGTATATCAGGTGCACCTGCCTCCCTCGGTGCAGTCTCTGCATCCTGTCCCTATCCTCCAGGCATAGTCTATGCCAGTATCTCTACTATGGTCTCTAGGCGACGCTCTAGTCTCTCGAAAGTACCTTAGTACTCTCTGGTACCTCAGTGGGACCAACAGTCTCATCTTGGGTCTCTGGCCTACCTCTACGGCCGCGAGCCCTATCTTAAGCCCCTCTACCACGGTGAGTGTTAACCATACTGCCTAAATCCCTGCATTCATAACCATTTATAAGTCTGATTTCTGTCTCGTATACACAATTATAACTAAACAAAGTACAGTACTATGAGGATGTATACTTTCTTAATTACTAATATGTGAGAACTGTAAATTTTATGAGATTTGCTAAGTGATAATTGTAATTTGGTGAATTTAATTATGATATGTTAATGTACACGCAAGTTTTAAATTTAATAAAGTATAAAGAGATGAAGTTTTTAAGTCTTAAATGTCTATGGATTGAAATATGGCCTATAGAGTAGATTATGGTGAGTTTTGTATTAAGTTTCCTATAATTGATGTAGCAGCAGTAGAATCTGTAAAGGCCAGATCGATCTCCAAGGATGAGAGATCATCCCATAGCTCTAGAATGCAGAAAACGTGCAAAAGCAGACAGGCAGATCAATCTCATATGGAAGAAGATCGATCTCCTAATGCCTCTGCCTAGCAAGGATCGATCTTGTCACAAGGGCAGATCGATCTTCTTAACTCTCGACCTAGAAGAGATCGATCTCTACCCTCTAGCAGATCGATCTCCACTTAGTTTTCTTATGAAGAGCAGATCGATCTCCACCCTCAACCAGATCGATCTTGTAGTTGTTAATGGAGCAGTTGGAGCAGGTGAATCAAGCAGAGATCAATCTCCTTCAATGAAAAGATCAATCTCATACCCTCTGTTTATATAAGGAACATGGGATTTTGCCTGAAAATCGAGCCCTCTCACCTCCAAAACCTCAACATTCACCATTTTCACCCAAACCAAGCTTTCTCTCTCTAAGATTCACCCTATTCTAGATAAAATTAGACAAAGGGGTAAGAGACAAAGTTGTTCCTCTTGGCAAGGAGAACAACATACTAGAAAATCAAAGGTTGGCTTAAACAAAAGGAAGAGACAAGCATTCTACAAGCTTGGTCAAGAGAGGAGACAAGTTGTTCTTAAGCATTACCATTTTATATATGGGTGAATAAACATATATGATTATATATTTGGTTAGAAATGTTTAAGGCATGATGGAACCAACAAATGGGTTTGGTTAGGAGATTTAATGTGGATGTCTTGTGATGGTTATGAGTTAACTAAAGTGTTGATAAAGATGTAGAAAGAGTTTTGAGATAATGTTGAGTTAGAATGAGTAAGAGAAAGAAAAGAGAAATGAGAATGATGTATATTTATGGGTTAATGATGTGTGTGGATAGCTTGAGAATCTGACATGGGGAAATAAGACTAGTCTGAGAACCCGAGGATATTGTACCACTCAAGGTGCAAGAGGTAAGGGAAATAAAACCATTTGTGCTTGTGAGTTTTCAAATGAATGAAAATGTTTTAATAGCATGAAAAAAGGTTTAATTAGATGAGCATGTTTATGAGAAATGAGATGAATTGATATTTTGATGAATGTGTGAGTGTTTTGTCAGTTTGAGCTCAATTGTTTATGTGATTTGTGTAATTGTGAACATATATGGTTTATAACCGAAACAAGTTTTGTGATAACCACTATGAGCTCTACGTGAAGGCAAAATGATTTTTATACAAAAATAGGAATGTGTTAGTGTTTTACCGGTTTGAGCTCGATTTTTGATGTGATTTGTGTAAATGAGAACACATATGTTTTATAATCGAAATGAGTTTTGTGATAACCACTATGAGCTCTACATGAAGGCAAAATGATTTTTATACAACAACGGGAAATGTGTGAGTGTTTTATCGATTTGAGCTTGATTTTGATGGGTTTTGTGTAAATGTGAATACAATGTGTTATAACCGAAATGAGTTTTGTGATAACCACTAAGAGCTCTACGTGAAGGCAAAATGATTTGCACTGAGACTATGGCTTGTCATGAGATGCACATCAGGTTTTACTATGGTAGTATGTAAGGTTGGGTCGTGCTCTACTAGCATGTAAGACAGACGCCTCCATTCTGGTAACGTGAGATGACCCCGCGACAGTAGTGATGGGTGGCCTCGCTTTGATAGCATGTAAGATCGGGCTGTGCTTTGATAGCAAGTAAGATCGATGGCTGTACGACTCTGATCAAGTCTACAGCGAATTATGGCCATGTGTATTATTGTCGATGAAATCCCTCTCTTGGGGATGTCCGCCTAAGGGACTAATTCAATTGATGTGATGTGCCTATGACGTTGATTTCATTTGAGTTTTATAAATGCCTAGTCTCGATTTATTTGATGATGATGTGATTTTACAACTGTGATTTATATCATGCATTGAGATTCGATGTAATGTGATTTGTGATTTTTATCACGTGAAGTATGCTGATGCCATTGTTTTCTACCATTATTTCTATAATGATTTGCATGCTCAAATATTTCCATCATATTATGTTTGTGATGATGATTTTATAAACCTCTCATATCCTCCTTACTGAGCATTTTGAGAGCTCACCCTTTTTCCTCCCTTCTCTAGATTTCTTGCAGTGAGCGAAATAGAGCCTGTTGCGTACGTGTAATAGGCTGGTGGAGAAGATCTCCCCAGGTTATCGCTTGTACACGCTCAAGGTATAAATTCAGTTCATTTTGTATCCAGACAATGATGTAATACAGACATTTATGACGACTTTTTAGGATGTAATTAGGATGATATGAAGTAAAGGAATTGGGATTTATGGTTGATCTTTTGGATATTATGTATTTAATTTCATTAAGTAAGAAATTGTGTGATCTTAGGGATATTGATTGTTTATGAACGTAAATGACTAAATGAAACTGCACAGGAATGCACCCAGAGTTAGTAGTTTTAATTTAAGAAAAATTTTAAATTTGCCATATTTTTTACGCTTTATAGTTGTCATAGATTTTCTTGGTATCAGAGCAAAGGGTGTCTAGTACTGTCAGTGTCGAGTAATTGGAAATAGATTACATCTCAAGTGTTTGTGAATTTAACGAGTAAGGTTATGATCAATGATTAATGAATACGTGCAGGTACGTAAGAGATAGAATATGAGGGGGAGAAGAGGACGTTTTGGGAGGCAGGCAAAGCCACCTCCACCACCAGTACCACAGTCGGAGAGTCCTAACTCTTAAATGAATCGCCTAGAGTATGATGTGCATCAGGGATTTGAGCAGATGGCAGCACTATTCGCGTAGCATTTTGGGGCTAATGCCTCAGGTACTACACCTATATCGACTACTCCACCCCAGGGACCACCTGCACCACCATTATGGACTAACCCGGTGCCTCCCACCGCACAGCCTTCGAAACAGGCCCAGCATGATGACAGAGATAAAGGTCGAATGAGGGACTTTCTAAGATGAACCCACCAGCTTTGAGAGCGGCGAAAGATGCCGCAGAGGCTGAGGAGTGGCTGATGGAGTTGCAAGTCATTTTTAACTTTTTGGGATGCACCGATGCAGAGAGAGTCAGTATGGGTGCTTATATGTTAAAGGGACAAGTTCGAGATTGGTGGAGCACTACTCAGAGTATATTGGCGACTAGCCATGAGGTGATTAGCTAGGAGATGTTTCAATCGTCATTTAGAACGTGGTATGTACCAAGAGCCGCCCAGAGGAGGAAGCAAGTTGAATTCCTAAATTTGGCTCAGGGCAATATGACAGTTGATGAGTACGAGAGCCGATTCACCACTCTACTGAAGTATGACCCGGAGACTCTTAAGGATGAAGAGCTCTGTACAGAGCAATTTGTGTATAGACTGAGACCCATCATTAGAGACCGATTGATAGGGCTTTGTATCACTAAGTTTAAGGATGCTCTGAGATGAGCACAAGAAGTGGAGAGGGGACTAGAGTTGGTACAGTCCTAGACTGAGTCTCAGATTTTGCCCGGAGATAAGGGCAAGCGACTCGTGACTCCCTGGATAGATTTTCAAAGAGGTTCTTTTAAAAAGAGACAGTTTGAGGGATGAAGGAGAAAAGTTGACAGACCTAAGGTTCCTCCCATCACTATGGAGACCCATCGAGGTGTCAAACCAGAGGTTAGAGTCTGCAGAGATTGTGGCAGATCACATAAGGGAAGTTATCCCATAACCATATAAGGATGCTATAGAAGCAGAGACATGTGTCACAGAGTGAGATATTGCCCACAACCATAAAAGCCACATTCTCAAGAGCCTCCTAGATAGCAACCACAGAGGACGATTTCCCAGAGAATGGCTACGGCTATTGATAAGGGCAAGAAGTCGATCACAGAGGGACGTGTGTTTGCTTTGGATAAGGAGACTGTAGACACTTTGTCTGAGACCATACGAGGTACATTTCTTGTCTGTAATCATAAGGCTCATGTGTTATTTGATTTGGGATCCACACATTCTTTTATTGATGTACAATTTGCATGTAAACTGAGTTTGAAGTATGAATCCTTAGATTATATTCTACATGTAAATACTCCCATGTGTGAGTCCCAGAGGACTGATATGGTGTGCAAGAGTTGTGAGATCAAAGTGGGAGATAAGGTGATGTTAGCAGATCTAGTAATGTTAAACATGTGTGGTTTCGATGTGATTTTAGGGATGGATTGGGTAGTGGCCAATCGTGTAAGCCTAGACTGCTACACTAAGACAGTAACTTTCTCCCTACCTAAAAAGTTTAGTGTATGTTTGAATGATTAAAGAATAAAGACGTGTGAAGTTTATTATGAAATGTTAAGAGATGATTATATCGTTATAAATACTGATTGAATTATTGATGTGAAGGTTACATCGCACTAATCTCTGATATGAGTCGAGAACATCCGAGGATAGAGGACATAACGGTAGTATGTGAGTTTTCAGATATATTCCCAGATGAATTGCTTGGCTTACCACCTGAACGGGAGCTGAAGTTCACTATCAATTTAGTGCCAGATACTCAGCCGATCTCTAAACCTCCCTATAGGATGGAGTTGGTCGAATTGGAAGAGTTAAAGAAACAGTTGCAAGAACTGTTTGGCCAAGGTTTTATTAGGCCTAGTGTGTCACCATGGGGAGCCCCAGTGTTGTTTGTAAAGAAGAAGGATGGTAGCCTGAGACTATGTATAGACTACAGATTACTGAACAAGGCTACGGTGAAGAACAAGTACCCCCTGCCAAGGATAGATGATTTGTTTGACCAGCTGAGAGGGGCTTCTATCTTTTCTAAGATTGATTTAAGATCGGGCTATCACCAGTTAAGAATCAGGAAAGGGGATATTTCGAAGATGGCCTTCAAAACTAAATAAAGTCACTACGAGTTCTTAGTGATGCCCTTTGGATTGACAAATGCCCTGCTACTTTTATGAGTTTGATGAATGAGGTCTTTAGAGACTATCTAGATCAGTTTATGATATTCTTCATTGATGATATCCTTGTGTATTCTCGGTCCCATAAGGAACATGCACAACATTTGAGGATTGTGTTGTAGGTACTCAGTGATAAGCAGCTTTATGGAAAGATTAGCAAGAGTGAGTTTTGGCTAGACTAAATACCTTTTCTTGTTGTATCTAAAGACGGGGTGTCAGTTGATCCGTTTAAGATAGAAGCTGTACTTAATTGGGAGAGACCGAGGACAGTTATAGAGATTCGAAGTTTTCAAGGACTTACTGGATATTATAAAAGGTTTGTTAAAGGATTTACCAGGATTGCCACTCCTTTGACCAAACTCACACGTAAGGAGACTCCTTTTGTATGGTCTAAGAAGTGTGAGCAGAGCTTCCAAGAGTTAAAGAGGAGATTAACGACGACACCTGTGTTGACTATTCCAAATGGACCTGTAGGCTTTGCAGTGTACAATGATGCCTCTCAACAAGGATTGGGGTGTGTGCTCATGCAGCATAGGAGAGTAGTCGCTTATGGTTCGTGACAGCTGAAGGATCATGAGTGGAACTACCCCACATATGACTTGGAGTTAGCCGCAGTAGTGTTTGTATTGAAGATCTGGCAACATTACTTATATGGGGAAAGGTTCCAGATATTTACTGACCACAAGAGCCTGAGATATATATTTGACTAGAAGGAGTTAAACATGATACAAAGGAGATGGATGGAACTCCTTAAAGACTATTATTGTGAGATACTCTATCATCTGGGGAAGGCGAATGTAGTGGCTGAGGCCTTGAGCAGGAAGAGTATGATATCTGTTATGATGATCTAAGAATAGGATTTGTTGGAACAGTTTGCTAGACTCAGGATCAGAGTTGAGGAAGTAGAGGTCGTATTTATGGCTAGCCTACGGATAGAGTCTGATATTATGGATCAGATTAGAGCCAAGTAGTGAAATGATCAAAGGCTAGTGGATATGGTTAGCCAAGTTGAACAGACCTCGCAGTCAGATTTTATGGTCAGTGACGATGGGTTACTGAGGTTTAAGGGATAAATTTGTATTCCGAACGATGATACCCTAAAGCAACAAATACGGAGAGAATCTCACTGCTCGCGATACACCATGCACCTGAGAAGTACCAAGATGTACCAAGACTTAAGAAGGGTATATTGGTGGAGTGGTATGAAGCGAGACGTGGCAGAATATGTGGCCAAATTTTTGGGATGCCAATAAGTGAAAGCTGAGCACCAAAAGTCCGGAGGATTGCTTAAGCCCTTGTCTGTGCCTACATGGAAATGGGAGCATATCACCATGGACTTTATCATAGGATTACCGAGGACCCGAAGAGGTCATGATGCAATGTGGGTGATAGTTGATAGATTAAGGAAGAGTGCCCACTTCCTTGCTATCAAGAGCACAGATACATTGAGTACCTTAGTCGAGCTATATGTTAGAGAGATAGCTAGACTGCATGAGCCTCCAGTGAGTGTTACCTCTGATAGAGATTCCAGGTTCACCTCCAGGTTTTGGACTCATTTTTAAGAGGCCATGGGATCTCGATTGATTTTTCATACCACCTATCATCCTCAAACTGATGGTAAGTCTGAGCGAACTATACAGACCTTGGATGACATGTTGAGGGCATGTACGATGGATTTTAAGGGATCATGGGATGATCACCTACCCCTTGCTGAGTTTACGTACAACAATAGCTATCATGCGAGTATTGGTATGGCACCTGATAATTCTATTTTTAATAGAATTATTTGTGCTTAATTTTCTAATTAATTATTTAAATCCCCAATTTATTTTATTAATTATCCCATTTATTTAATTAAAATTCTTTAATGTGTAGGTAAATTAAATTTGGATGAAACTCAGTCGTTTCAGTCAAAATTGGGCTGAAAACGGGCTAAAAGAGACTGGACCACTTCCAATTTGTAGATAGAGTCACCAGTCGTCTGGATACGTGTGATGTCAGGTGTCTATATTTTATTTGCTCCGAAACGATAAGATCGACAGACACCGTGCGAACCTTCTGGAAGACACACGTCGGGCCACATCGCACAACCAATTGGACAAAAAGACGAGTGACATGGAAATATCTACTCTGCAGCAAATAAAATGAAGACAAGTGGCCAAACAAAGCCAACTCATCTAGGATTGAAAAATTACCATTGTACCCCTAAGTGTGTGTATAAATAGAACATGATGGCAATTGAAAAAATCAAGTAGGAGTAGGGTAAGTAGTGTAGGAGGTAGTCTAGGGTAGGAGTAGTGTAGAGTAATTTAGGAGTAGTCTAGGCATTGCTCCACATCAATAGGAATGTGGAACCATGGCAGTAGGAGCTGGAATTAGAGCAAC
This sequence comes from Firmiana major, assembly GCA_033439115.1. NCBI lineage: Eukaryota > Viridiplantae > Streptophyta > Magnoliopsida > Malvales > Malvaceae > Firmiana > Firmiana major. The sequence continues at coordinate 8,284,841 of CM065909.1, forward strand.
TCGATGATGATGATTATTCACGTTGATGTTTTCAGTTATGACTTTCATATATTTCCTGTCGGGTTTAAGTTCATCTTCTGCTATGCATCATTGTTCTTTCCTTTCCTTATTTCATTTTTTATTTGCATGCACTTCATGATTCGGTTCTTGACTGCATTTGGAGTATAGCTTCCATTTCTTTTTACTGCATTTTCTTACGTTTCTTGAATCCATTTCATTTACTGCATTTTATTTCAGCATTATTGTTGTTTGCTCATTTTTTGCTTGCTGATGGTTAGTGAGAAGGATGTGGTAGACTGTTCGGTGTAGAGTTTTAAGAGGCATTTTGTGGAGCATGATTTCATTCTTGGCAGCAAGTTTAACTCCATTGTCAGCCTCTGTTGTGCTCTGTTTTTGGTTTTTATTATTGTTCATTGTAGATTTTATCTTATGGTTTATTTTATTTGCTGCTTATGTTTGGGTGCATGTTAATGTTCTTTTTAGTTTGGTTAGTTTATGTCAATTGATGTTAGGCAGCAACGTTCAAAGCATTTCAAGAATTCTTAGACTCTCGGTTTAAACAACAACTTCAATCTCTTTTACAATTCTGCAATGCTTATTTCTGAGTTCTTCTGTCATGTCTGGTTCAATTTAAGTTGTGATTGTATTATGTCATTTCCAGGTTGTTGAGGAGGTGCCAAAGTGTAGCTGAAGCAGATTGTGGCCAAGCCGAATGCTGTGACATGCAACGCAGAGCAGCAAGAAGTGGTGATTGATCCTGTTTGGGATAGTGCTGCTAGTACTACAGTGGAGGACTAAACTGGGAGTGAGCTGGGCATGCGAAGAACGAGCAGCAACAGTAGTGAAGGACAGTATACGCGGTAGCAGCACCTGGAGCAGCAGACAGCAGAGAGTTAGGCAAAATCGAGAACAGCAAGACGCAGCACTGAACCGAGAGCAGTACCTGGGAATGTAGAAGAGACATGCACAGTGCACTTGCATCGGGACCACTTGGTTGGATTATTTGATTAAGGCCATGTTTGGCACATTCCTTTCTTTTATACTTTAATACTTACTGCATTTATATTATTTTTATTGCTTTTATTAGTTGTCAATTTAGGTTAGTTGTTAGTTGATAATTGTAGGTTAAATCTAGTGTTTTAGTTGTTAATTAATTTTTAGTTTTAATTTTTTAGTTTGTAGTTAATTTTATATTATATGTTTTAGGACTTTATTTTAGTTTAGTATTTTATGAGTTGCATTTAGAATTAATTTAGATTAAATGTGTTTCATGCATTTTTAATTTAGTCTTCACTTTTATTAGATTTTAGCTTAGTTTAATTTGCAATTTTTATTAGTTTAATTACATGCATTTTTTATTTTAAGTTTGTTTAAATTTTAGTTTAATTTTATTTCTTTATTTTCCTATTTGCATTTTATTTTAGTTGCGTTAATGATTTTTTTAATTGTTTTAATTATTTTTGTAGGTACTTGCTTTTAATTGCGTGGAGCACTGTAAGTAATCTTAGCTCGGGTTTATTTAGTTTTTATTATTTTATTGTTTTTCAGTAATTTTAATTTTAGACTTAGTAGATCACCCACTGAGTTTTTCATAATTTTCTAGGATATACTTAGGGTAAGATTAACCGGTACTTAATTAGGCTAATCAACTTCTCTGTGGGACGATAATCCGGAACTCAAATCCCATTATTACTTGTACTACCCGTGCACTTGCAGATAATACATCTAGTTCGTATCAAGTTTTTGGTGCCGTTGACAGGGAAGTTTTAATTAGTCGTTAATTAATATCAGTGAAATTATGCTTAGGTGTAATTCTAGCTTGTAAATATTTAGGTTGTAAATATTTAGAGCCTTACTTAGGTTAGTTAAATTTTCGCATAATTAATTTTTTTTTTTAAATTTGAAAAAATTAAAAACTTGAAAAAAAAAATTCTAAGGACTTTGTGATGTTTGCATGCATAGAGCCAGAAGTTATGATTGCTTTCCTTTAGATCCTGAAATTGAAAGAACCCTTAGGAAAATTCGAAATGATTCTAGGAAATTTATAGCTCCGCTGCAAAACACCATGACAGAACATAGAGAAATTAAGACCGTTGGAGATTATGCGGTGCCGACAATTGGAAGATATTATACCGGCATTAGGCCACCAGCTGTCCCTACTAACAATTTCGAAATTAAGCTTTCCATCCTCCAGATGATCCAGATGTCTTTACAGTTTAGTGGGCTTCCGCATGATGACTCACATGCTCACTTCGGGTAATTCCTAGACCTGTGCAACACGTTCAAGCACAATGGATTATCTAATGATGCGCTTAGGCTTAGATTATTCCCCTTCTCGCTTAGGGATAGGGCGCGACACTTGTTAACCTCCTTGCCTGCAGGATCCATTTCTACATGGGACGAGTTAGCCCATCAATTTCTAGCCAAGTTCTTCATTCCCTCTAAAATGGCCAGACTCCGTAGTGACATATCTTCCTTTGCCCAGTTCGAATCTGAATCTCTTTACGAATCATGGGAACGATATAAGGAACTTCTTAGGAAGTGCCCTCACCATGGCCTACATTTATGGCTGCAAGTCCAAACTTTCTACAACGGACTTACAAGCCAAAATAGGACCATCGTGGACGCTGCTGCGGGTGGAGCCCTGATGTGTAAAACAGAGGAGGAAGCTTACGAGCTCTTAGACAAGATGGCGGCTAACAACTATCTATAGTCCTCGGAGAGGCAATTGCCAAAGAAGTCGACGGGTATTTATGAGCTCAACAAGCTGTCTACCTTGACCTCTCAAATCGCTAATCTTACGAAGAATGTAGAGTCGCTCAGTTCCCAACATAATCCTTCCACCAGTCCTAACCCTGTGTTTATTCTGTCCAAAGTCCTTTTCTTTTCTGTGATCAATGTGGTGGTACACACTCTGTAGATAGGTGTCCGCTTAACCTAGAATCGGTTCAGTACATTACCCCCTCTCAGAAGCAACAGAACAACCCCTTTTCAAACACCTATAACCCAGGGTGGAGGAACCATCCTAATTTTTCCTAAAGCCAAAATCAAGGGCAATCTTCTAACTCCATATCTGTAGGACCCCCTGGTTTTCAAGCTCCATCGGTTCATGTACCACCACATCAGCAATTTCCATATCATCAATCCCCACCTCGATTTCAGCATCGTCCACCTCACTTCCATCAACCACCACCAACACCATAACCTATGCAGCTACAACATTTACATGCACCAGCTGCTGAGAAGAAGCCTACACTAGAGGAGATGTTCTCAACGATCCTGTAAAATCAAGCTGCTTCAATTAAGAACTTAAAGGTTCAGGTGGGACAAATAGCAAATGCTCTTAGCCAACGTTCTTAAGGGACCCTTCCTAATAGCACTGAAACTAATCCTGTTAGGCAAATTGAGGGTAAAGAACATGTATCCATCACCCTTAGGAGCGGCAAAGAGCTAGATGAGCCACAAGTTAATTCCAATCCTGTTGAGCCCATAGTTGAAAAACCCATAGGTTCTAAAGAGGCAGCTAAAAAAGAGCAGAAACATTAGGATCAGGCTGCAAAGGAAACAAAGCTAGGCACTTCTTCATCTTTACCTTCTTCTTCTTCACAGCCTTCCTCGTCCTCTGATGCTACACATGTCTCCACTACATCCCTTCCAGTTAGGCCACCAGTACCTTTTCCTCAGAAGTTTCAAAATAAAAAACTGGAACAACAATTTGCTAAATTTCTTGAGGTTTTTAAGAAACTTCACATTAACATTCCTTTCGCAGATGCTTTAGAGCAAATGCCAAGTTATGTGAAGTTTTTGAAGGATATCCTCTCTAGGAAAAGATGATTGGAAGATTATGAGACGGTGGCCTTAATTGAAGAATGTAGTGCAATTATCCAGAGGAAATTACCCCCCAAGCTCAAGGATCCCGAGAGTTTTTCCATACCCTGCACTATTGGAAATCTTTTCTTTGGTAGAGCCTTGTGTGATTTAGGAGCCAGTATCAATCTGATGCCTTTGTCTATCTACCAAAAGTTAGGAATAGGGGATGTCAAGCCTACCACAGTGACCCTTCAGCTAGCTGATTGATCCATTAAATATCCAAAGGGGGTCATTGAGGATGTGTTAGTAAAGGTGGATAAATTTATTTTCGCTGCAGATTTTATTGTACTAGATATGGAAGAAGACAGGAAAGTCCCCATTATACTAGGCAGACCTTTCCTAGCGACTGGTAGAACTTTAAGTGATGTGCAAAAGGGGGAGTTAACTATGAGAGTGCAAGATCAGGAAGTGAAGTTTAATGTTTTCAAATCTTTAAAGCTCCCTGATGACTCTCAAGAGTATTTTAAGATGGAGATTGAGGAGGATATAAGGCTTAAGCATAAGAAATCTGAAAGAAAGAGGGAAGTAGATAGAGATCAGGAGGATTTAACTATTAACATTCTGTCACCACTATGGCTGATCCTCCTACTCTTCGCCCTGCTGCTGAGTGCTGTGTTCTTTAGTTGCATTTGAAATGGTTGTGTTTTTCTATTTTTACTTTTTGTACAGTTCTTTTCTTTTCTGCTGTTTCTTTCTTTATTTATTTTGCAGATTTCTTTTCTAGTCTTATGTTTTCAATCAAGCTTCGGTTGTTCATCATCATCATCATCATCATCATCAAAATGGGGAGTACTCTGTTCTTGACTTAACTGTTTATATTATCTGCACACTGAAGACACTGTGCATTTTAAGTTTGGGGGAGGGGATATCACTTGAGCAATTTTGGGCAAAATTGAAAAAAAAATTCAAAAATATGAGCTTAAATTGTTTGATTTTGGGATGATTTAGTGCTTAGCATGTAGTATTCCCATATTCCGATGATATGACCCCATGATTAAGTCTGATTTTGATTGACTGAGAAGCAAGATTATAGGAAAAGCATGAAGTTGAATTCTTGAATTTATCTTGATTCTGATTGTGATTTCCTCATTTTATGCACATGTCATGTCATGAATCTGTATATTTATTTAGAGAAAGCTTATATGGACATAGGATTGCATTTGTTCAATTTTATGCATCATATTCTAGAATTTGTTTGATCTTGTCTCGAGTTGAAATATTAGATCACACTTAATTAGGGAGATGATTTAGGCCATCTTTGGATCGTTTGAGCCTTTCAAGCCATCCCTATACATACTTTACCCCTAGTCACCGATCTGAGCCAAATAAGCTTTTCTCTGTAAATACACCAGTATAATTTTCCTTAGCTTAAATACTTTTTTCCTATCCCTTACCCCGAAAGCATGAAAAGTCATTGGGATAAATTGTGAGCTTTGTACATATGGGTTTAAGAGATAGTGAAATTTTAAAAAAAAATAAAGAAAAAAAATTGAAGTGAAAATATATATATATATATATATATATACATATAATGAAGAAAAAGAAAAGAAGAAAGAGGAAAAATACAAAAATATAATAAAATGTTTAGCAAAAGAAATAAGTTTGGGGGAAATAAATAAGAGCTCTTACATTAAAGATCCTAGAAGTAATGCATGTTAAGGGGTAATTAAACCTAAATCGACTTTATCATACCTTAACCCCAGCCTTACATTACAAGCTTAATGAAGTCCTATTGATCTTTGATTAAGTGTGACTACATTAGTGGAGAGAGAAGTGAAAAGCAAACTTATGGGAATGATCACATGTCATTGACTTTGCATTCACTGTGTTTGCATAATCTAATCCAGGCAATGTACTGAGTAGTGGCTTTGACATTTTCACACACACGAAAAGTCCAATTTGGGTTAGGACTTATAATTGAATGATTCTGAGTATCAGACTTATAATTGTGAATCTTTGAGATCATAGTTTGTACTTTTTCTTTGAGGATGATATTGAAAAAATTCTTGTGTTTAATACTTGTCATTCTTACATTTTTTTTTATTTTGCTTGAGGACAAGCAAAAGCTCAAGTTTGAGGGTGTGATAATTCTATTTTTAATAGAATTATATGTGCTTAAATTCCTAATTATTTATTTGATCCTCATATTATTTTATTAATAATCCCCTTTATTTAATTAAAATTCCTTAATGTACAGATAAATTAAATCCGGATGAAACTAAATCGTTTCAGTCAAAATTGGGCTGAAAATGAGCTAAAAGAGACTGGACCACTTCCAATTTGTAGACCGAGACATCAGTCGTCTGGACACGCGTGATGCCAGGTGTCCGTATTTTATTTACTCCGAAACGATAAGATCGAAGGACACCGTGCCAACCCTCTGGAAGACACACATCAGGCCACATCGCACAGCAAATTAGACAAAAAGACCGATGACATGGAAATATCTACTCTGCAGCAAATTAAAGGAAGACAAGTGGCCAAACAATGCCAACTCTTCTAGGAAGGAAAAATTACCATTGTACCCCTAACTGTGTGTATAAATAAAATATGATGGCAATTGAAAAATCAATTAGGAAGTAGGAGTAGGTAACCTAGGGTACGAGTAGTGTAGAGTAATTTAGGAGTAGTTTTAATTTAGAGTAGTATTAGTTTTTAAAGTTTTTATTTTTCCTTCAAGTTTTCTGATTAGTTTGTATTAGCTACCATTTTCTATTTTTACTATTCATGTCAACTTTCATTTTCACGAAAAGCTTGTGTTCATTTCTAGTTCTTTGATTTATTTATTTTTACATTAATGAATAGTTACCATTTCTATTTCTCTTCTTCTTGGTTTTGTTAAAATTCCAATCCTTTATTTTTAATCTCGGTTTTCAGGAAAGGTTTTAATTTTTTTTTCATAGTTGTTATCTGTGGGTTGCTTAGTATGTTGATTTCATTCTTCCATTTTGATTCAAACTTATGATTTCAATGGGGCAGCCGAGTATTGTGAGAGAAAATATATAGCTGGTGACAGTGACTAAGCATTCTCTCCTTGCTCCATTGCTTCCATTTGCTTACGGGTCATTTAGTTGGCTATTTTCAAATCATTCACTTTACATTTACTGTGTGTTTCCTTAAGTTCTTTTTATTTGCTATTTAAAGTCTTTCTTGTGCTGTTTGTGTATGTGTCGGGCTTCTTTGTTTTGTGGTGTTGTGAAGGTTAGGTAGAATCGAAAATGTTGTCGGTTGATGGTCTAAACAGCATCTACTCGAGGCTTTGTAGTAGCTGGTAGACAGCCTCCTGGTTTTCGAAGAGCAAAACATCACAGCCTTACGTCTCGATTTCACTCTAAGTTGCCTATTTCATTGTTGTTTGTTGTCCTAAGCTTTTATTATAAGCATGTTTTCTGGTTTATAGCATTGTTATTATGAGGTTGCAAGGAACCGAAACCACAAATCATCCTCTGTTCAGCCCTATTTTGTTCACCATTCACTGTTTTAAATAATATTTGTTACTTCTTACTTTGGTGTGCTGCATGTGACTCCATTTTTATCTTTTTGACTCTGCATAGATTATCTTACTCCTATTTGTCTAGGTGATCATCATTTGCACTTAAGAGCTTTTATTTTTCTGTTACGCTATTCCTGTGTTCAACCTATTTATCTGTGGCTGAAATTTGGAGTGACCAATTATTTGCTTCTTGCTGCTATTAAGGCATCAATGTTACTGTGTAGCAAAAGCAAAGTTGAGGCATTGATTACCGGTGTTGAAGCATAAAGGAAGCTGGTTGTTTGTGCATTGTCTTTGCTGCGTATTGTTGCTTGAAGAGGTTGGTAGGTGCAGTAGATCCCAGCTGAAGGCAGTGCACGACATTTGTACAGCAGAGAATGATAGCTTTAATCTGCTGCATGGAGGAGTCGGGCACAATAGTCAATACAATGCACGATCTAACAGCTGAGGCAGCACTTAGACACAGCAGAAGCAAATCATGCGCTGGTGCCAGGACAGTAGACCTGGACATAACCATCACTTGGAAATGGAGAACAAAGCTGGATTTTGCTGAAGAAGACATGTACAGTACACTTGCATCGAGACCACATTGTTGTAAATTGAGCAAGGCTGCGTTTGGCAGCACCACATTGTCTCATTTAAACTTCATGCTTTTATGTTAGTTGTTTAATGTTTAATTATTAATTGTTAGCTTATGTATAGTTTTAAATCAAATTGTAAGCTAGTATAGTTTCTTTGTTTGGTAATTTAATTGTTAGTTTTAATTTTGATAATAGTTGATTTTTTTTATTATGATTTAGGACTTAATGTTAATGTAGAGTTTTTATGTTGCATTTAGAATTTGATTCATGCATTTTTAATTTAGTCTTTATCTTCATTAAATTTTAGTTTAGTTTGATTTGCATTTTTATTAATTAGTTTAATTACATGCATATGTTATTTTAGGTTTGTTTAATTTTAGTTTAATTAATCTTGTTTCTTCATTTTCATTTTTGCTTTTTATTTTAATTGTGTTAATTAATTTTAACTATTTTAATTATTTTCGTAGGTATTTGCTTTTAATTGCGTGGAGCTCGGTAAGTAAATCTTAGCTCGGTTTTATTAGTTTTTATTATTTTATTGTTTTATTGTTTTTCAGTAATTTTAATTAGCCTTAGTTGATCACCCGTTGCAATTTCATAATTTGCTAGGATATACTTAGGGTAAGATTAACCGGTAGTTAATTAGGCTAATCAACTTTTCTGTTGTACGATAATCCGAGATTCAAATCCCATTATTACTTGTACGACTCGTGCACTTGCGGATAATACGTTTAGGACGAATCAAGTTTTTGGCGCTGTTGGCTGGGAAGTTTTAGTTAGTCCTTAATTAATATCGGTGAAATTATGCTTAGGTGTAATATTTAGGTTGTAAATATTTAGAACCTTAGGTTAGGTTAGTTAAATTTTCTCCATTTAATTAAAAAAAAATTGAAAAATTTAAAAACTTAAAAAAAATTTCTAAGGACTTTTTGATGCTTGCATGCATAGAGCCAGAAGTTATGATTGCTTTCCTGTAGATCCTGAAATTGAAAGAATACTTAGAAAAATTTGAAAGGATTCTAGGAAATTATTAGCTCCGCTGCAAAACATCATGGCATAAAATAGGGAAATTAGGACAGTTGGAGATTTTGCAGTGCCGACTATTGGAGGATATTATTTCGGCATTAGGCCCCCAGCTGTCCATGCAAACAATTTTGAAATTAAGTCTTCCATCCTCCAGATGATCTAGACTTCTCTACAGTTCAATGGGCTTCCGCATAACGATCCACATGCTCATCTCGGGCAATTCCTGGACCAGTGCAACACATTCAAGCACAATGGATTATCTGATGATGCGTTTAGGCTTAGATTATTCCCCTTCTCGCTTAGGGATAGGGCGCGACACTAGTTAACCTCTTTGCTTCCAAGATCCATTTCTACATGGGACGAGTTAGCCCATCAATTTCTAGTTAAGTTTTTCCCTCTCTCTAAAATGGCCAGACTCTATAGCGATATATCTTCTTTTGCCCAGTTTGACTCTGAATCTCTTTACGAAGCATGGGAACGATATAAGGAGCTTCTTAGGAAGTGCCCTCACCATGGCCTACCTTTGTGGTTGCAAGTCCAGACCTTCTACAACGGACTTACAAGCCAGAATAGGATCATAGTTGATGCTGCTGCGGGTGGAGCGCTAATGTGTAAAACAGAGGAGGAAGCTTACGAACTCTTGGACAAGATGGCTGCGAACAACCATTTATGGTCCTCGAAGAGGCAATTGCCAAAGAAGTCGACGGCTATGTATGAGCTCGACATGCTATCTACCTTGACCTCTCAAATCGCTAATCTTACAAAAAAGGTAGAGTCGCTTAGTACTCAGCATAATCCTTCCTCTAGTCCGAATCATGTTTATTCTGTCCAAAGTCCTTTTCTCTCTTGTGATCTGTTTAGTGGTACACACTCTGTGGATAGGTGTCCGCTTAACCTAGAATCGGTTCAGTATGTTACCCCCTAAGCAACAGAAGAACCCTTTTTCAAACACCTATAATCCAGGGTGGAGGAACCATCCTAACTTTTCTTGGAGCCAAAATCAAGGGCAATCATCTAACTCCATATCTGTAGGGTCCCCTGGTTTTCAAGCTCCATCAGTTCAGGTACCACCACAGCATCCATTTCCTTACCATCCACCTAATCATCCCCATCCACCTCAATTTCAACATAATCCATCTCACTTCCATCAACCACTACCACCACCACCACCACCACTATGTAGCCACAGCACATACTTGCATCAGTACCAGCAGCTGAGAAGAAGCCCTCACTTGAGGAAATTTTCACGACTATCCTGCAAAATCAAGCTGTCTCAATTAAAAACTTAGAAGTTCAGGTTGGACAAATAGCTAGTGCTCTTAGCCAATGTCCTTAAGGGACCCTTCCTAGTAACACTGAAGTTAATCCTGTTAAAGAAAGGGAGGGTAAGGAACATGTTAGATCCATCACCCTTAGGAGTGGCAGAGAGCTAGATGAGCCACAAGTTAAGTCTGGACCTGAACAGCCCATAGATGATAAACCCTTAGGTTCTAAAGAAGCAGCTCAGAAAGAGTAGGAACATCAGGATCGAGCTGCCAAGGAATCAAAGATAGGTGCTTCTTCATCTTTACCTTCTTCCACTTCATAGCCTTCCTCATCCTCTAATGCTACACATGTTTCCACTATATCCTCTCAAGGAAGAGAAGACTGGAAGATTATGAGACGGTGGCCTTAAATGGGGAATGTAGTGCAATTATCCAGAGGAAATTACCCCCCAAGCTCAAGAATCCCGGGAGTTTTACCATACCCTGCACTATTGGAAATCTATTCTTTGGTAGAGCCGTGTGTGATTTAGGAGCTAGTATCAATCTAATGCCTTTGTCTATCTATCAGTAGTTAGGAATAGAGGATGTCAAGCCCACTATAGTGACCCTTCAGCTAGCAGATCGATCCATTAAATATCCAAAGGGGGTCATTGAGGATGTGTTAGTAAAGGAGGACAAATTTGTTTTCCCTGCGGATTTTATTATTTTAGACATGGAGGAAGACAGGGAAGTCCCCATTATACTTGGCAAACCTTTCCTAGCGACTGGTAGAACCTTAATTGATGTACAAAAGGGGGAATTAACCATGAGAGTCCTAGATTAGGAGGTAACATTTCTTATTTTAAACCTTTGAAGCTCCCTGATGACTCTTAAGAGTGTTTTAAGATGGATATTGAGGATATAAGGCTTGAGCACAAGAAATCTCAAAGAAGGAGGGAAATAGATAGAGCTCAGGATGATTAAATTGTTAACATTCTATCACCACTCTGGCTGATCCTCCTACTCTTCGCCCTGTTGCTGAGTGTTGTGTTCTTTAGCTGCATTTGAAGTGGCTTAATTTTTCTTTCCACTTCGTATATATTTCTTTTTCTTTTTCTTTTCTGTTGTTGCTTTATTTATTTTACAGATTTCTTTTCCAGTTTTATATTTTTAATCAAGCTTCGATTACTCGTCATCATCATCAGAAAGGGGAGTACTTTGTTCCTGAACTTCAATGTTTATATTATCTGCACACTGAGGACACTGTGCACTTCAAGTTTGGGGGAAGGGATATCACTTGAGCATTTTTCAAAAATTTGGGTAAAATTGAAAAAAAATTTTTAATTTTTCAAAAATCTGAGCTTAAATTGTTTGATTTTAGGATGATTGAGTGCTTAGCATGTAGTTTTCCCATATTCCGATGATATGACCCCATGACTAAGTCTAATTTTGATTGACTGAGAAGCATGATTATAGGAAAAGTATGAAGTTGAATTCTTGAATTTGTCTTGATTCTGATTGTGATTTCCTCATTTTATGCACATGTCATGTCATGAAACTGTATATTTATTTAGAGAAAGCTTATGTGGACCTAGGATTGCATTTGTTCAGTTGATTTTGTGTATCATATTCTAGAATTTGTTTGATCTAATCTCGAGGCGATATATTAGATCACACTTAGTTAGGGAGATGATTTAGGCCATCTTTGGATCGTTTGAGCCTTTCTAGCCATCCTTGTACATATTTTATCCTTAGTCACCCATCTGAGCCAAATAAGCTTTTCTCTGTAAATACACCTGCGTCCCTTACCCTGAAAGCATGAAAATTTATTGGGATATATTGTGAGCTTTGTACATATGGGTATTAAGTGATAGTGAAGGAGTATTTATTCAAAAAAAATGAAAAATGAAAAGAAAAAGAAAAAGAAAAGAAGAAAGATGAAAAATACAAAAATAGAATAAAATAAGTTTGGGGGAATAAATTGTAGCTCTTACATTAAGATCCTAGAAAGTAATACATGTTAAGGGGTAATTAAACGTAAATCGACTTTATCATACCTTAGCCCCAACCTTACATTACAAGCTTAATGAAGTCCTATTGATCTTTGGTTAAGTGTGACTACATTAGTGGAGAGATAAGTGAAAAGCAAACTTATGGGAATGATCACATGTCATTGACTTTGCATTCACTGTGTTTGCATAATCTGATCCGGGTAATGTACTGTGAAGTGACTTTGACATTTTCACACACGCACGAGGAATCCAATTTGGGTTAGGACTTACGATTGAATGATTTTGAATGTTGGACTTGTAATTATGAGTCTTTGAATCATAGTTTGTACTTTATCTTTGAGGATAATATTGGAGAAATTATTATGTTTTGTACTTGTCATTCCTGCAATTGTTTTGTTTTACTTGAGGATAAGCAAAAGCTCAAGTTTGGGGGTGTGATAATTCTATTTTTAATAGAATTATTTGTGCTTAAATTCTCAATTATTTATTTGATCCCCATATTATTTTATTAATAATCCCTTTTATTTAATTGAAATTCTTTAATGTGCAGATAAATTAAATCCAGATGAAACTCAGTCGTTTCAGTCAAAATTGGGCTGAAAACGAGCTAAAGGAGACTGGACCACTTCCAATTTACAGACTGAGTCATCAGTCGTCTGGACACGCGTGATGCTAGGTGCCCATATTTTATTTGCTCCGAAATGATAAGATCAAAGGACACCGTGCCAACCCTCTGGAAGACACACGCCGGGCCACATCGCACAGCAAATTGGATAAAAAGACTGATGACGTGGAAATATCTACTCTGCAGCAAATTAAAGGAAGACAAGTGGCCAAACAATGTCAACTCATCTAGGATGGAAAAATTACCATTGTACCCCTAACTGTGTGTATAAATAAAATATGATGGCAATTGAAAAATCAATTAGGAAGTAGGAGTAGGTAACCTAGGGTAGGAGTAGTGTAGAGTAATTTAGGAGTAGTTTTAATTTAGAGTAGTATTAGGTTTTAAAGTTTTTATTTTTCCTTCAAGCTTTCTGATTAGTTTGTATTAGCCACCATTTTCCATTTTTACTATTCATGTCAACTTTCATTTTCATGAAAAGCTTGTGTTCATTTCTAGTTCTTTGATTTATTTTTTTTTTACATTAATGAATAGTTACCATTTCTATTTCTCTTCTTCTTGGTTTTGTTAAAATTCCAATCCTTTATTTTTATTCTCGATTTTCATGAAAGGTTTTAATTTTTTTTCATAGTCGTTATCCGCAGGTTGCTTAGTATGTTGATTTCATTCTTCCATTTTGATTCAGACTTTTGATTTCAATTGGGCAGCCGAGTATTGTGAGAGAAAATGTATAGCTTGTGACAGTGGCTAAGCATTCTCTCCTTGCTTCATTGCTTCCATTTGCTTACGGGTCATTTAGTTGGTTGTTTCCGAATCATTCACTTTACATTTACTGTGTGTTTCCTTATGTTCTTTTTATTTGCTGTTTAAAGTCTTTCTTGTGTTGTTTATGTATGTCTCGGGCTTCTTTGTTTTGTGGTGTTGTGAAGGTTAGGTAGAATCGAAAATGTTGCTGGTTGATGGTCTAAACAGCATCTACTCGAGGCTTTGCAGTAGCTGGTAGACAACCTCCTGGTTTTCGAAGAGCAGAGCATCACAGCCTTACCTCTCGGTTTCATTCTAAGTTGTCTATTTCATTATTGTTTGCTATCCTAAGCTTTTATTATAAGCATGTTTTTTGGTTCATAACATTGTTATTATGAGGTTGCAAGGAACCGAGAACCATAAATCATCCTCTGTTCAGCCCTGTTTTGTTCACCATTCACTGTTTTAAATAATATTTGTTACTTCTTACTTTGGTGTGCTGCATGTGACTCCATTTTTATCTTTTTGACTCAGCATAGATTATCTTACTCCTATTTGTCCAGGTGATCATCATTTGCACTTAAGAGCTTTTATTTTCCTGTTACGCTATTCCTGTGTTCAACCTATTTATCTGTGGCTGAAATTTGGAGTGACCGAGTGTTTGCTTCTTGCTACTTTTAAGGCATCAATGCTACTGTGTAGCAAAAGCAAAGTTGAGGCATTGATTACTGGTGCTGAAGCATAAAGGAAGTTAGTTGTTTGTGCATTGTCTTTGCTACGTGTTGTTGCTTGAAGAGGTTGGTAGGTGCAGTAGGTCCCAGCTGAAGGCAATGCACGGCATTTGTACAGTAGAGAATGATAGCTGTAATCTACTGCATGGAGGAGTCGGGCACAATAGTCAGTACAGTGTACGGTCTAACAGCTGAGGTAGCACTTGGACACAGCAGAAGCAGATCATGCACTGGTGCCAGGACAGCAGACCTGGACAGAACCATCACCTGGAAATGGAGAACAAAGCTGGATTTTGCTGAAGAAAACATGTACAATACACTTGCATCGGGACCACATTGTTGTAAATTGAGCAAGGCTGCGTTTGGCAGCACCACATTGTCTCATTTAAACTTCATGCTTTTATGTTAATTGTTTAATGTTTTATTATTAATTGTTAGCTTAGGTATAGTTTTAAATCAAATTGTAGGCTAGTATAGTTTCTTTGTTTGGTAATTTAATTGTTAGTTTTAATTTTGATAATAGTTGATTTTTTTTTATTATGATTTAGGACTTAATGTTAAAGTAGAATTTTTATGTTGCTTTTAGAATTTGATTCATGCATTTTTAATTTAGTCTTTATCTTCATTAAATTTTTGTTTAGTTTAATTTGCACTTTTATTAATTAGTTTAATTACAAGCGCATGTTATTTTAGGCTTGTTTAATTTTAGTTTAATTAATCTTGTTTCTTTATTTTCATTTTTACATTTTATTTTAATTGCGTTAATTAATTTTAACTGTTTTAATTATTTTCGTAGGTATTTGCTTTTAATTACAAGGAGCTCGGTAAGAAAATCTTAGCTCGGTTTTATTTAGTTTTTATTATTTTATTATTTTATTGTTTTTCAGTAATTTTAATTAGCCTTAGTTGATCATCCATTGCAATTTCAGAATTTGCTAGGATATACTTAGGGTAAGATTAACCGATAGTTAATTACGCTAATCAACTTCTCTGTGGGACAATAATCCGGGACTCAAATCCCATTATTACTTGTATGACCCGTGCACTTGCGGATAATCATGCTTCTTATTCAATCAAAGTTAAACTAAATCATGGGGTCATATCATCGGAATATGGGAAAACTATATTGTCACGCCCCGTGACCTAACCTCAAACTAGTCGCGCAATGTTAAGCGGAATCGTATTTAATAGTAACTTAGATATTTCTATGCGGATCGTTTTACTTGTCGTTTGTGCCCGATGTAGGTATCATTATACTCTTTATTATATTTTTATGCGTGATAAATTTCTAATCTTAACTTATAATATTAAAGATTTTGATTTATTTTTCTATTTAGATAGCATGACTACAATATATAATTTAGTCCTTTATACTGAGTACAACATATTTATTCTAAGTTCTCAACATCAAATATATTAACCCTGGGTTTCAATCATACATCATATAATCCCCTAATCCGACATAATAGTTAATGTCATATAGCATGCCCTGTCGTTCATCCATTCTATACCGAAAAGAAGAAACCTAAAGTAATACTTAATAATCATGCTTAAACGTCTTTCAACTAGTACATCTCATAAATACAACCGTGCGTACATATATGAAATAAAATGCATATATATATAAATATATATCGTCTGTCGCATAATACCTCGAAAATACCAAAATCAGCTTACTAGGCTAAAGGAGACAGTTAGAGCGCGACGCTCGCCCCGAAATACTAATCTGAAAAATGTTGGAAAAAGAGGGGTGAGCAACCACACGCTCAGTAAGAAGCCTACATAACCGAAGCTAGCAAAACACCATGCAACACACCATGCAATGATAAACCGAGATAATTTCGTAAAACATCATGCATATTTCGAATAAACAATACTGAACATGCTTCGGTTTAAACAAGTTTATTTGAAAATCAATGTATCATTAGTCAAAAATCAGATTTTTCAAAGAGAAGTTATAAGTCCACAAAACCGAGACCATAGTCAAAGAGCAATTTATTTAAATACATGCATGGGCATACTTAAAGCATTCGATAGAGTAATACGAGTAAGTGGCAATAACCCAAACCAGTCATGGATCCAATATTCAATAACCTCACCAATATCAATGCAAAATAAATACACATATGGCCATAGTGACTACCGCCCTATCCTAACTGAGCAGGTTTCGGACTAGGGTACTGTAGACAGGCTCAGGGTCTCACAGTATTAGGTAGCAATAAAATACTCGATGCCACAAAGGCATCCCCGTGAAGCACTTGGCACCGTAGGGCAATCACACAGAACCTCCTACCGGGTGCTAGAGATGGCTCTCACGGACATGACTGCCACACAGGCATAAACCGGGTTGCCAACAGACTCAAAAATCCCTCGATGGGTACACTTTAAAAATCCAACAATTCATCCCAAATCATTATATCAAAAATTGGGAAAAAAACCACCCATCGAAAATAAAACATATATCAATTGTATAAAAATCCGCATGTATATAAATTGTGCAAACTCATGCTTATTCAAAATACGGTTTAAACGGTGCCCATGCAACTTCTTCAAAAATCAACAATCATCATGGAGTTACGAAAATATTGTAATGCATCACACGCACATGCTACTGTCATGTAAAAATATTAGTTCATAAATCAATAACTCCATGCTAAGATAGAATTTAAATCAGGACATTTTAATAAAAACAATAGATAAGGGAATTTTAATCTAGACTACTATGTTAAATCGGCTACCCTATAATCCTACTTTAAAATTATGAAGTCTAGCCTATCCTAAGTATTTTACTAACGTCAACTATATAAAACCCCTTACCGCACAAGCTATGCGCCCGATTTAACCTTTTTCGCCTACCGCCTTAGACGCGCATATATGCGTCTAAGCTTCCTTTGCGCTTTCTGACGTGCTTGCTGCGAAATATCATTTAAGGTATACGTCATTTACCATTCGCACATTAACGAATTAAATTTCAGCACACGCGCACATTCACAAAAACAATTCTAGGCTAACTACCATTAGAAACTATCACGAAGTTATTAGTTTAATAAAATACAATCTTCGATAAACTATCCTAAGACATGTAGGTGATGTGATAATCATCCGAATAACTTGAACTTATTAGAATTTGTTTTTCATATTAAAATAAATGTTCTTTTAATATAAGAAAATACTTAATATTAAGTAAAAATTGAAATTAAACCTAAAACATGAAAGTCAATAGAATTAATACTGTTTTATGACAATATTTAATGAATCTATATATTTTTTTACAAGTTTATATAATTTTAGTGAATATTTATTAACATCCAAAATCTTGTAAATAAATTTTTATAATTATATTTATATATGTAAAATTACTAAAAAACATATATTTGACTTTCATACAATCTATAACATGATTGAATCAATATTGACCCAAAACAAATTTTAAATTAATTAAAACGAAATTTTCTAATATTCTGAAATTTCTTATTTTTGTGTTCATTTGACCTACTTTGAGCATTTATATCTAACACACTGTATAGTATCTAAAGCTGAGACTAGAACCAATTAAAATTACACATGTAATATTACAATTTAGGTTTTGTTTCGTTCAAAAAGCTTACTGGAACCATAATTTTCGAAAGCCAAAAGTTTGAGTTTTATCACAGAGAACCCAGAATTTCTGGGTTTCTGTTTCAACGAACCAAGTTTGGGGCAACGGTTCTACTAGCACAAAACGTTTCTGACTGAGGTATTAAGACCAAAACAAAGTTCATGTTTCATACAGCAAAAGTCATCAAATAATTTACCAAAACAATTATCGAAAAGTGAAGTTCCGGTAACCCAAAGTTGGATGTTCAACACTGTCAAAATCCATTTTATTCAAATTTCAAAAATTCATAACTTTTAAAATACACAACCAAATTAAGTGATTCAAAGACCATTAGAAAGATCTTGAAGAGAACTTTCTATTAGTACCAATTTTTTCACCAGAACATCACCAGAATATTACCGAAAAATTTCAAAAGATAAAACTAATTTGTAGGTTTAGGTAAATACAATATAAAAGACAAAAACTTATAAATGTAAAGAATAATTACCTTGAAAAAATCAAACGGAGAAGACAAAGAAGTATTTTTTTTTGAGCCGCCAACGTTTTCTTCAGAGCATTCGTTCGATAGATTTTATTTTATTTATTTTTTTTTGACAGCAGCCCTATGGTGTATATATATAAATTTTTAAAACCCTAATATACTAAGCCAGTCTTTTATAAAAATGGGTATTGGGCTTTTCATTCTTTTTATTGGACTTTTTAAAGGTTAGCCTGGTTATTACATTCTCCCCACCTTTAAAGAATTTGGTCCCCAAATTCAAATATTCATGGGTTTAAAATTTTGAAGTTCTCTAAAAATTTTCTTATGGTTTCCTTTCTAAAAGATTTGTTTATGTAGCATGAGACTATAATAGATCAGTTCTAGATTACTGTATAGTAATTAGTCGAATCACATTGAATTTCGATCCTAAACAATTTAAATCAACACTTAAATCCTTAATGCAAACTTTAAAGTGCAAACACCTAAATTAAACTATCAACTATACTCCATAATAAACTACATGATATTTTTAGGTGGGATACTACATCCTATCCACCTTAAAAGGAATTTAGTTATCTAAATTCTTACCTTGATTCTCGAAAAGGTAAGGATATTTCTCCTTCATGCTTTCTTCTAGCTCCCAAGTAGCTTCTCGTTCAGAGTGATTACTCCACTGAACCTTAACATATGAAATAGTACGCCTTCTTAAAACTTGTTCCTTCCTGTCCACCATACGTATAGGATGTTCTTCGTAAGACAAATTTTCTCTGAGTCTCAAAGGAGCTAAGTCCATCACATGACTCGGATCTGACACATACTTCCGCAACATTGAGACATGAAATACATTATGCAATCCAGATAATGCAGGTGGAAGTGCCAATCTATAAGCCACGTCTCCTACCTTATCAAGAATTTCAAAAGGACCCACATAGCGAGGACTAAGTTTCCCACGGATTCCAAATCTCATAACTCCTCTAGTTGGGGAAACTCGTAAAAATACATGATCTCCGACCTCAAACTCCAAGTCTCGTCTTCTATTGTCGGCATAACTTTTTTGTCTGTCCTGGGCTATCTGGAGCCTTTTACAAATCATACGAACCTTCTCTGATGCTTGTTCAACTAAATCAGGTGCATATATCATCCTATCACCAACCTCTTCCCAACCGATTGGTGATCTGCATCTTCGTCCATAAAGAACTTCGTATGGAGCCATTCCTATACTGGCATGGTAACTATTGTTGTAAGCAAATTCCGCTAATGGTAAATGCTCATCCCATGAACTTCCGAAATCAATAACACAAGCACGCAACATGTCTTCCAAGGTTTGTATCGTCCGTTCTGACTGTCCATCAGTCTGCGGATGATATGCCGTGCTAAACTGTATCCGAGAACCCAAGGACTCCTGAATCTGTTTCCAAAACCGAGATGTGAACCTAGAGTCCCTATCCGAAGTAATACTTACTGGGGTTCCATGAAGTCTTACTATCTCCTTAACAAACATTTCTGCCAATGCATTCAAAGGAGTAGTCGAGCTAATGGCTAAGAAATGCGCTGACTTGGTGAGTCTATCCACTATTACCCAAATCGCGTCATGCTTCCTCCGAGTTCTAGGTAAACCCGTAACAAAGTCCATAGTTACGTGTTCCCACTTCCAAGTTGGTATGGGTAAGGGTTGGAGTAAACCTGGCGGTTTCTGGTGTTCCACCTTCACTTGCTAACACACCAAACACCTTGCTACAAACTCGGCAACCTCACGTTTCATTCCAGGCCACCAATACATCTTGCGTACGTTATGGTACATTTTGGTGCTCCCGGGATGTAAGGTGTATCTGCTAGAGTGAGCTTCCGATAAAATCAGCTTCTTAAGGTCCTCATCCCTTGGCACACATATCCGGCCTCTGAATCTAAGCAATCCATCTGAACCAATATCAAACTCAGAATCTCTACCCTCCTGAATCTGCCTGGACACTTCAAGTAACTTCTGATCTAGCTTCTGTGCCCGCCTAATCTGATCAATCAGTGTCGGCTCAATCCTAAGACTAGCAAATAAGGGACTTTGATCCGAGGGTGCTACATCAATAGACAAGCTTGCAAACTGTCCCAACAATTCCCACTCCTTAACCATCATACAGGACACCATACTCATGTTCTTCCTACTTAATGCGTCCGCTACTACATTTGCTTTCCCCGGGTGATATAAAATTTCACAATCATAGTCTTTCAACAATTCCATCCATCTACGTTGCCTCATGTTCAGTTCTTTCTGAGAAAATAGGTATTTGAGGCTCTTGTGATCGGTATAGATCTGAAACTTTTCTCCGTAAAGGTAATGCCTCCATATTTTCAAAGCAAAGACTACTGCTGCAAGTTCGAGATCATGCGTGGGGTAATTCCTTTCATGCTCCTTCAGTTGACGTGATCCATATGCTACCACTTTGCCATTTTGCATAAGCACACATCCCAATCCATTCAGTGAAGCATCACTATACACCGTGAATCCTCCGGGTCCATCTGGTATGGTGAGGATCGGTACAGAAGTTAATCGATGCTTGAGCTCTTGAAAACTGCACTCACAAGCATCGCTCCACTCAAACTTGACATCCTTACGGGTGAGTCGAGTTAGAGGAGCTGCAATTTTTGAAAATCCCTCTACAAACCTTCTGTAGTACCCGGCTAATCCAAGAAAGCTTCGTATCTCCGTCACTGTCTTTGGCCTCTCCCAGTTCACTATAGCTTCCACTTTGGACGGGTCAACAGATACTCCATCCTTGTCCACTACATGGCCCAGAAAACCAATTTGCTTCATCCAGAATTCACATTTGTCCAACTTAGCATACAATCTCCTTTCTCTAAGTGTTTGAAGGACTATGTATAGGTGTCGTTCATGTTCTTCCAGAGAATGAGAATATATCAAGATGTCGTCTATGAATACAATCATGAATTTATCCAGAGACTCC
The DNA here is from genome assembly GCA_033439115.1 of Firmiana major. Taxonomy (NCBI): domain Eukaryota; kingdom Viridiplantae; phylum Streptophyta; class Magnoliopsida; order Malvales; family Malvaceae; genus Firmiana; species Firmiana major. The sequence continues at coordinate 8,306,203 of CM065909.1, forward strand.
TTGAAAACTTCGTTCATCAAGTTCATGAATGCTGCTGGGGCATTCGTCAAGCCAAATGGCATGACCAGGAATTCGTAATGCCCATAGCGAGTTCGGAATGCTGTCTTGGGAATGTCCTCACCTCTAACTTTCAGCTGGTGGTATCCCGACCTTAGGTCTATCTTCGAGAACACTTTGGCACCCTTCAACTGATCGAACAAGTCATCGATCCTCGGCAGTGGGTATCGGTTCTTGATCGTAGCCTTATTGAGCATTCTGTAATCAATGCACAGTCTCAAGCTACCATCCTTCTTCTTCACAAAGAGCACAGGTGCGCCCCAAGGTGACACACTCGGGCGTATGAATCCTTTATCCAATAGTTCTTGGAGTTGTTTCTTCAATTCTTCCAACTCCATAGGTGCCAACCTATACGGGGGTTTGGACAAAGGTTCGGTTCCAGGCACCAAGTCAATAGCAAACTCCAACTCTCTATCGGGAGGTAATCCTGGCAACTCTTCGGGAAATACATCAGGGAATTCCTTTACTATCGAGATATCCTGAATGCTAGGCTTCAGCTTCTCATTACATTCCACGAAAGCTATAAAACCTTCATCATTTAAAATCAACTATCAAGACCACAAATAAATCAACCAAAAATTTACCTGTTATTCATTTATCTCCAAAAGTTACTACACACTTTTCGGGTAAGTACAAAGTCATCACCTTTCTAAAACAGTCTAAATTAACTCTATGGGTTGCTAACCAATCCATTCCTAGTATCACATCAAAGTCCGACATATCTAGCAGAATCAAGTTAGCTAGAACTACCTTATCGCCTATCTTTAACTCACAGTTCCTATATACTACCTCAGTTATTTGCGATTCTTTCATAGGTGTTTTTACACGAAGTAAATAATCTAAAGGCTCAGGCTCTATCGGTAACTTTCTAGCAAATGTAGGTGATACAAAAGAGTGAGTTGATCCAGAATCTATTAACACAAAAGCTTTAACATTTGAGATAAAAAGATTACCCTTCACCACGGATGTTGAGGCATCTGCAGCTTCCTTATCCAACGTGAAAACTCGCCCCTGACTAATGACTTTCTTGCTCTTGTCCATAGGAGCTGGTGGTGGTGGAGGAATCGCTTGTACTGGCTGGGCTGGTAGGGTTCTCAGCTTAGGACAATCTCTCTTCATATGCCCTACTTCTCCACACTGGAAGCATGTACCATAAATCTGACGGCAAGGTTGGTTGGCATAATGTCTCTTCCCACATCGGTTACACGTGGGGATCTGATAAGGTACTGGAGCATTCTGAGCAGGGTAAGGCCTCGGCCTAGTCACCATGGCCTGAGAAGCTCCGACCCTCTGCTTCTTGTTTTGCCATCTGTCCTGGAAAGGTCTCCGATCATCAATCCTCTTACCATGGCTCCTCAATCGTGACTGAAACTCAGTCTGAGATAAGTTCATATCATGCTCAACAAACTGTGCCCTCTGGATAGCCTCAGCATATGTCTTTATATTCAGAGGGGCTAGCTTGCTTCTGATTGCCGGCCTCAGTCCATGAATAAACTTGGCAGTCTTCTTCAGCTCATTCCTTGCAATATCGGGCTCATATCGAAGCAGTGCAGTGAACCTCGACTCGTACTGATCCACTGTCATATTTCCCTGTACCAAGCTCAGAAACTCTGCCTCTTTCTTCATTCTTGCACACTCCGGAATATACTGATTATTAAAAGCTTCAAGGAAAGTCTCCCATGAGATCTCAGTGTGCCTAGCCAACAGAACTGTCTCGGCAGAAGTCCACCATCTCTCTGCCTCTCCTTCTAGCATATAGGTATCCAATGCCACCTTATCCGAGCTACTGTAGTTCATAATCCTGAAAATCTTCTCTAACTTTTGAACCCACTTCTCAGCTGCGTCTGGATCCTTTTCTCCCTTAAATACAGGCGGGTTCATCTTCTGAAATTGTCTGACCCGCTCCAAGTTCCTTTCCACCGAATCCTGTACTGGCGGCTGTACTACCGGTGGCTGGGGTGGAGGTACGGGTTCCTGGGGTACTGAGGGTGGTTGTGGCTCTGGAGGTGGAGGAGCTTGCGGCGCATTCGCGGCATTAGCGAAATTCGCCATAAACTGAGTTATGGTAGCAGACATCTCTGCCATAGACCGCTCGAGTCTCTCTATCCTAGAGTTCGGACTCTCTGGCTGTGGGGGAGGTACCGGAGGCGGTTGGGCTCTCCTACCACGGCCCCTTGCTCGTCTCCCACTCATACTGATTCGCAAATCCTATACCAATGACCCAAACAAGGTTAATAACATCGAAAGTATATGCGAACATATATATATATATATATACATTTCAGATATGCACGGTTGTGAGATGTACTTCTAGACTAGCTAACCTACATCGACACGACCTACGACAGTTCCGCTCTGATACCAAAAAGATTTGTCACGCCCCGTGACCTAACCTCAAACTAGTCGCGCAATGTTAAGCGGAATCGTATTTAATAGTAACTTAGATATTTCTATGCGGATCGTTTTACTTGTCGTTTGTGCCCGATGTAGGTATCATTATACTCTTTATTATATTTTTATGCGTGATAAATTTCTAATCTTAACTTATAATATTAAAGATTTTGATTTATTTTTCTATTTAGATAGCATGACTACAATATATAATTTAGTCCTTTATACTCAGTACAACATATTTATTCTAAGTTCTCAACATCAAATATATTAACCCTGGGTTTCAATCATACATCATATAATCCCCTAATCCGACATAATAGTTAATGTCATATAGCATGCCCTGTCGTTCATCCATTCTATACCGAAAAGAAGAAACCTAAAGTAATACTTAATAATCATGCTTAAACGTCTTTCAACTAGTACATCTCATAAATACAACCGTGCGTACATATCTGAAATAAAATGCATATATATATAAATATATATCGTCCGTCGCATAATACCTCGAAAATACCAAAATCAGCTTAGTAGGCTAAAGGAGACAGTTAGAGCGCGACGCTCGCCCCGAAATACTAATCTGAAAAATGTTGGAAAAAGAGGGGTGAGCAACCACACGCTCAGTAAGAAGCCTACATAACCGAAGCTAGCAAAACACCATGCAACACACCATGCAATGATAAACCGAGATAATTTCGTAAAACATCATGCATATTTCGAATAAACAATACTGAACATGCTTCGGTTTAAACAAGTTTATTTGAAAATCAATGTATCATTAGTCAAAAATCATATTTTTCAAAGAGAAGTTATAAGTCCACAAAACCGAGACCATAGTCAAAGAGCAATTTATTTAAATACATGCATGGGCATACTTAAAGCATTCGATAGAGTAATACGAGTAAGTGGCAATAACCCAAACCAGTCATGGATCCAATATTCAATAACCTCACCAATATCAATGCAAAATAAATACACATATGGCCATAGTGACTACCGCCCTATCCTAACTGAGCAGGTTCCGGACTAGGGTACTGTAGACGGGCTCAGGGTCTCACAGTATTAGGTAGCAATAAAATACTTGATGTCACGAAGACATCCCCGTGAAGCACTTGGCACCGTAGGGCAATCACACAGAACCTCCTACCGGGTGCTAGAGATGGCTCTCACGATAATAACTCGATGCCACAAAGGCATCCCCGTGAAGCACTTGGCACCGTAGGGCAATCACACAGAACCTCCTACCGGGTGCTAGAGATGGCTCTCACGGACATGACTGCCACACAGGCATAAACCGGGTTGCCAACAGACTCAAAAATCCCTCGATGGGTACACTTTAAAAATCCAACAATTCATCCCAAATCATTATATCAAAAATTGGGAAAAAAACCACCCATCGAAAATAAAACATATATCAATTGTATAAAAATCCGCATGTATATAAATTGTGCAAACTCATGCTTATTCAAAATACGGTTTAAACGGTGCCCATGCAACTTCTTCAAAAATCAACAATCATCATGGAGTTACGAAAATATTGTAATGCATCACACGCACATGCTACTGTCATGTAAAAATATTAGTTCATAAATCAATAACTCCATGCTAAGATAGAATTTAAATCAGGACATTTTAATAAAAACAATAGATAAGGGAATTTTAATCTAGACTACTATGTTAAATCGGCTACCCTATAATCCTACTTTAAAATTATGAAGTCTAGCCTATCCTAAGTATTTTACTAACGTCAACTATATAAAACCCCTTACCGCACAAGCTATGCGCCCGATTTAACCTTTTTCGCCTACCGCCTTAGACGCGCATATATGCGTCTAAGCTTCCTTTGCGCTTTCTGACGTGCTTGCTGCGAAATATCATTTAAGGTATACGTCATTTACCATTCGCACATTAACGAATTAAATTTCAGCACACGCTCACATTCACAAAAACAATTCTAGGCTAACTACCATTAGAAACTATCACGAAGTTATTAGTTTAATAAAATACAATCTTCGATAAACTATCCTAAGACATGTAGGTGATGTGATAATCATCCGAATAACTTGAACTTATTAGAATTTGTTTTTCATATTAAAATAAATGTTCTTTTAATATAAGAAAATACTTAATATTAAGTAAAAATTGAAATTAAACCTAAAACATGAAAGTCAATAGAATTAATACTGTTTTATGACAATATTTAATGAATCTATATATTTTTTTACAAGTTTATATAATTTTAGTGAGTATTTATTAACATCCAAAATCTTGTAAATAAATTTTTATAATTATATTTATATATGTAAAATTACTAAAAAACATATATTTGACTTTCATACAATCTATAACATGATTGAATCAATATTGACCCAAAACAAATTTTAAATTAATTAAAACGAAATTTTCTAATATTCTGAAATTTCTTATTTTTGTGTTCATTTGACCTACTTTGAGCATTTATATCTAACACACTGTATAGTATCTAAAGCTGAGACTAGAACCAATTAAAATTACACATGTAATATTACAATTTAGGATTTTGTTTCGTTCAAAAAGCTTACTGGAACCATAATTTTCGAAAGCCAAAAGTTTGAGTTTTATCACAGAGAACCCAGAATTTCTGGGTTTCTGTTTCAACGAACCAAGTTTGGGGCAACGGTTCTACTAGCACAAAACGTTTCTGACTGAGGTATTAAGACCAAAACAAAGTTCATGTTTCATACAGCAAAAGCCATCAAATAATTGACCAAAACAGTTATCGAAAAGTGAAGTTCCGGTAACCCAAAGTTGGATGTTCAACACTGTCAAAATCCATTTTATTCAAATTTCAAAAATTCATAACTTTTAAAATACACAACCAAATTAAGTGATTCAAAGACCATTAGAAAGATCTTGAAGAGAACTTTCTATTAGTACCAATTTTTTCACCAGAACATCACCAGAATATTACCGAAAAATTTCAAAAGATAAAACTAATTTGTAGGTTTAGGTAAATACAATATAAAAGACAAAAACTTATAAATGTAAAGAATAATTACCTTGAAAAAATCAAACGGAGAAGACAAAGAAGTATTTTTTTTTGAGCCGCCAACGTTTTCTTCAGAGCATTCGTTCGATAGATTTTATTTTATTTATTTTTTTTTGACAGCAGCCCTATGGTGTATATATATAAATTTTTAAAACCCTAATATACTAAGCCAGTCTTTTATAAAAATGGGTATTGGGCTTTTCATTTTTTTTATTGGACTTTTTAAAGGTTAGCCTGGTTATTACATATATGCTAAGCACTAAATCATCCCAAAATCAAACAATATATGCTCATATTTTCGAAAAAAATTTTGAAAATTCTTTCTCATATTTTCAAAAAAATTTTGAAAATTTTTCCAATTTTTCCTAAAATTGCTCAAGTGATATCCCCTCCTCCAAACTTAAAGTGTACAGTGTCCTCAGTGTGCAGATAATATAAGAATTTAAGCTCAAGAAAAGAGTACTCTCCTTTCTGATGATGATGAACAATTGAAGCTTGATTGAAAACGTAATACTAAAGCAATCTGCAAAAGAAACAAAGAAAGAAACAACGGAAAAGAAAAAGAAAAAAAGAACTATATACAAAGTGAAAAGAAAATTTAAGCCACTTCAAATGCAGCTGAAGAAACGATACTCAGCAGCTGGGCGAAGAGTAAGAGGGTCAGCCAAAATGATGACAGATTGTTGATAGTTATCTCCTCCTTAGCTCTATCTACTTCCCTCATTTTCTCAGATTTCTTGTGCTCAAGCCTTATATCCTCCTCAATCTCTATCTTAAAACACTCTTGAGAGTCATCAGGAAGCTTCAAAGATTTGAAAACATTAAACTTCACTTCTTGATCTTGAACTCTCATTGTTAACTCCCCCTTTTGTACATCAATTAAAGTTTTACCAGTTGCTAGGAAAGGTCTACCTAGTATAATGGGGACTTCTCTGTCTTCTTCCATGTCCAACATGATAAAATCCGCAGGGAAAATAAATTTGTCCACCTTTACCAGCACGTCCTCAATGACCCCCTTCGGATATTTAATGGAACGATCAGCTAGTTGAAGGGTCATTGTGGTGGGCTGACATCCCCTATTCCTAACTTTTGGTAAATAGACCATGGCATCAGATTGATACTGGCTCCTAAATACACAGGGCTCTACCAAAGAACAGATTTCCAATTGTGCATGGTATGGTAAAACTCCCAGGATCTTTGAGCATGGAGGGTAATTTCCTCTGGATAATTGCACTACATTCCTCAGTTAAGGCTACCGTCTCATAATCTTCCAATCTTATTTTCCTAGAGAGGATGTCCTTCAAAAACTTCACATAACTTGGAATTTGCTCTAAAGCATCTACGAAAGGAATGTTGATGTGAAGTTTCTTAAAAACCTTAAGAAATTTGGCGAATTGTTGGTCAAGCTTTTGGTTTTGAAACCTCTGAGGAAAAGGTACTGGTGGTCTAACTGGAAGGGATGTAGTGGTAACATGTATAGCATCAGAGGACGAGGAAGGCTATGAAGTAGAAGAAGGTATAGATGAAGAAGCACCTATCTTGGATTCCTTTGCAGCCTGATCCTGATGTTCCTACTCCTTCTGAGCTGCATCTTTAGAACCTAAGGATTCTTCAACTATGGGCTGTTCAGGTCTGGACTTAACTTGTGGTTCATCTATCTCTCTGTTGCTCCTAAGGGTGATGACTTTCACATATTCTTTACCCTCCCTCTGCCTAACAGGATTGGCTTCGGTGTTACTAGGAAGGGTCCCTTGAGGACGTTGGCTAAGAGCATTCGCTATTTGTCCAACCTGAACTTCTAAGTTCTTAATTGAGGCAGCTTGATTTTGTAAGATCGTTGTAAACATTTCCTCAAGCGAGGGCTTCTTCTCAGCTGCTAGTGCATGTAAATGTTGTGGCTGCATAGGTTGTGGTGGTGGTGGTGGTGGTGGTTGATGGAAGTGAGGTGGATGATGCTGAAATTGAGGTGGGGATGGTTAATGAGGTGGATGATATGGAAATTGCGGCTGTAGTGGTACATGAACCGGTGGAGCTTGAAAACTAAGGGGTTCTACAGGTCTAGAATTAGAAGATTGCCTTTGGTTTTGGCTCCAGAAAAAAAGTTAGGATGGTTCCTCCACCCTGGATTGTGGGTGTTTGACAAGGTATTGTTCTGTTGCTTTTGAAGTGGAGCAACATACTAAACTGATTCTAAGTTAATCGGACACCTATCTACAGAGTGTGTACCAGTATACAGATCACAAGAAAGAAAAGGACTTTGTACAGAATAAACAGGGTTAGGATTGGTGGAAGGATTATGCTGGGTACTAAGCGACTCTACCTTTTTCGTAAGGTTAGCTATTTGAGAGGTTAAGGTAGACAGCGTGTCGAGCTCATAAATACCTGTCGACTTCTTGGGCAGTTGCCTCTCCGAGGACCATAGATAATTGTTAGCTGCCATCTTGTCTAACAACTCATAAGCTTCCTCCTCTGTTTTGCACATTAAAGCTCCACCCGAAACAGCGTCAACGATGGTCCTATTTTGGCTTGTAAGTCCGTTGTAGAAGGTCTGAATTTGCAGCCACAAAGGTAAGCCATAGTGAGGGCACTTCCTAAGAAGCTCCTTATATCGTTCTCAAGTTTCGTAAAGAGATTCAAAATCGAACTGGGCAAAGGAAGATATGTCGCTACGGAGTTTGGCCATTTTAGAGGAAGGGAAAAACTTAGCTAGAAATTGATGGGCTGACTTGTCCCAAGTAGAAATGGATCATGGAGGCAAGGAGGTTAACCAGTGTTGCGCCCTATCCCTAAGCAAGAAGGGGAATAATCTAAGCCTAAGCACATAATCAGATAATCCATTGTGCTTGAATGTGTTGCACAGGTCCAGAAATTGCCCGAGGTGAGCATATGGGTCGTCATGAGGAAGCTCACTGAACTGTAAAGAAGCCTGGATCATCTGGAGTATGGAAGGCTTAATTTCGAAGTTGTTTGCAGGGATAGCTGGTGGCCTAATGTCAGTATAATATTCTTCAATAGTTGGCATTGCATAATCTCCAACGGTCCTACTTTCTCTATTTTCTACCATGATATTTTGCAGCGGAGCTATTAATTTCCTAGAATCCTTTCGAATTTTTCTAAGAGTTCTTTCAATCTCAGGATCTAAAGGAAAGCAATCATAGCCCTTGGCTCTACGGATGCAAACATCAAAAAGTCCTCAGAAAAATATTTTTTAAGTTTTTTAATTTTTTCAAAATTTTTTTGACAGAAAATTAACTAATCTAGATTAAAGCTCTAAATATTTACAACCTAAATATTTACAAGCCAGAATTACACCTAAGCATAATTTCACCGATATTAATTAATGGCTAATTATCTTCCCCAGCAACGGCGCCAAAAACTTGATACGAGATTACGCCTACTCTAAGTGACCTAGACATTCTATCGGCAAGTGCACGAGTCGTACAAGTAATAATGAGATTTGAGTCCCGGATTATGTCCCACAGAGACGTTGAATAGCCTAATTAAGTACCGGTTAATCTTACCCTAAGTATATTCTAGCAAATTATGAATTTGTGGGTGATCTACAAGGCTAACAGTACTGAAAATAATAAAAACTATAAAATAAAGAAAATCAAACAGAGCTAAAATTGCTTATAGTGCTCCAAACAATTAAAAGCAAATACCTACAAAAGATAATTAAAACAGATAAAAATTAATTAATGCAAATAAAAATGCAAATATGAAAATAAGAAACAAAATTTATTAAACTAAAATTCAACAATCCTAAAAATAAAATATGCATGTAATTAAACTAATTAATAGAAATGCAAATTAAACTAACCTAAAGTCTAATGAAATAAAATCCTATTAACTTAAGAAATTCTTAAATCTAACTAAGAAATTAACTACCTATAAAATAATCCTAAATTAAATCTAACTCTAACTAATTACTAACACTAAAAATCTAATTAATGCATGAGAACTAATATTTTTGGATTTTTCAATTTAAAGTGCAAACTTATTTAAAATTACCTAAAATAATTCTCCTACTAATTTTAATTATGTACTACCTAAATACTAAATTTAATTCTAAATTCCTAAATTGAACTAAGTTTATACTAATAAGTAAGGAACAATAATATGTAAATTAAACTAAGCCTATGATCTAAGCTAACAAATAACATTAAAAGAAATACTAAAATATAATAGTAGGTATGCATGAAAAATGGAATTGTTCAAAAGTTTAATGCCAAACGTGGCCTTAATCAGAAATCCCAGCTGCTTGCAGTCCCGTGAACGTTTCTCTTTGCTTGCTCCAGGCGTGGTCCTGCTCCTGCTCTCTGCTCCATTCCTTACCCATGCCACTGGCAGCACTAGCTGCTCCTGCTCCCATGAACTACCACCCTCCTCAGCTACACGGCACACGTCTCTGCCCAGCTAGTGATACAACTTCAGGACATCCCGCACAACTTCTCTGCTCCTGCTTCAATCACCAGCCTTCTGCACCATGTTCCCTGCAGTGATAAAACACATCGGCAGCCCAGTATGGTCCAAACAGAAGATTTAAACTAAATACATATCAAGGCATATAATGCAAGAAGAATAAAAGGAAACTCTACTCTAACTATATAAACTAAGGCTTTCCAAAAGCAAAATACAAACACTGAAAATGCATCTATAAACTACTAAAAACTGAGGAACACAACTCTGCACTATTATACACCACCATCCCTTGTTCTTGTTACATCCAGCTCCCCAACACAGTGACCTTGCTCAGCATATTCCAGTAACGTAGTACCCGTGCACTGCTACTGTCTCTGCAATCATCTTTGCACCAGCAGTCCCAGCAATGCCCTTAGCCGAATGCTGCAACACTCAAAACATCCCGCAGTGCCAAGTACACCGAGAGATGTCCAACTAAAGGAAGTAGCGGCAACAATACAAAATTCCTACGATAGCCATGTCTCGATTCTACTCACCTTCAACTAACCTGAAACAGTGCAAAAAACACAAAGAAAACATAAGCAAAAGTTAGCCTTTGTAATTTAAAGCAATAACTAAGTAACAAAAACTATAAATTAACTAAAACCGAGAATTAGAGACAAGAAAGAAAGTGAACAGTAAAGAGAATAATGAAACAGGGGAGAACAGAGGAAAGCTCCTGCTACTTCTGCTGCTGCTGCTTTGCTCTTGGGTTACTGCTGCTGCTTTTCTCTCAGGTTGCTGTTGTAGCCACCATTCACACTGAGTTCATCAACTAGCACCGAGACCTGAATGTAAAGCAGAAGAGCTGGGCAGTAATGGAGCAGGACAGCATTGGACTTGGTCACATCGCCGGTTAGCTTCCTGCACAATCACTCAACTCCAGCTATGGCTCAGCTTTCTCACTTGGCTCAAGAAATCAAATCAGCTAACCACAACCGTGAGTAACAATGTAAGCTAACGAAAAGAAAAAAAAAAAATAAAACCAACATGGGAAACAAACCGAGAGTAACAATCGGAAAGTATAAGCTTTTCATTAAAACTCAAAAATAAAGGAAATGACTTTACAAAACCGAGAAGAGGAAGAAAAATGGAAATGGTTACTCTGCATTAATGAGAAAATATCCCAAAGCTACAAATAAAGAAAGTTGTTCATAAAAACATGGAAAGTGCTATGAATAGTAACTTAAAAATGGTGGCTAGCAACTAATGGGAAAGCTTCTAAAAACAAGGAAAAATAAAACTAACTAAAGCTACCTTAAATTCTACTCTAGACTACTTCTCTATCAATTGATATCATATTCTATTTATATACAAACATAGGGGTACAATGGTAATTATTCATCCTAGATGAGTTGGCATTGTTTGGCCACTTGTCTTCATTTTATTTGCTGCAGAGTAGATATTTTCATGTCATCCGTCTTCTAATACACTTAGTTGTGCGATGTGGCCCGGCGGGTGTCTTCTAGAGGGTTGGTACGGTGTCTGTCGATCTTATCGTTTCAGAGCGAATAAAATACTAACACCCGGTATCCCAAGTGTCCAGACGATTGGTGACTCGGTCTGCAAATTGGAAGTGGTCTAATTTCCTTTAACCCATTTTCAGTCCATTTTTTACTGAAATGACAGAGTTTCATCTGGATTTAATTTACCTGCACGTTAAAAAATTTTAATTAAATAAAGGGGATAATTAATAAAATAAATTAGGGATTTAAATAATTAATTGAGAAATTAAGCACAAATAATTCTATTTTAATAGAATTATCACATGAGTTTCTGGAAGAAAGGGAAATTAAGTCCACGATATTGTAAGACCCAAATTTATTTAAAATATGAAATGAATGAGTATTCGTGAAGGGAAGTCGGGTTAAATTAATCCCGAACACGTGTAAGGGCAAAGTGGTCAAAAGATCGAATGCCGGTATATTTCGATAAGAAAATTTTAATTTAAAATAAGGATGTAAGATATCTTGATCGATAATGAGGAAATTATACAATTTGGGTCAATTGATCAAGATTCGGAAATTTTAAAAATATCGAAAAATTATCGGAACGATATCTCGAAAAGCGCGAAGGAATAATATCGAAAATTTGGAGAAAAAATATATTTAATAAATTAAATTTAAATTAAATAAATTAAATTAGAATAAAAATAATATAAGTGTAGATATTTTGGATTTTATGGAGTATTTTAATGAATAGTATAATAATTAAAATAAATAATAAAAAAAAATAATTAATAAAATAAATGAATTGAAAAAAAAAAAGAAAAAAGAAAAGAAAAGAAAAGAATCAGAATTGTCGGGGAGAGAGAGAGAACGAAAACGGAAACGAAGCCAAACCGAGGAGACACCGGCGAGCCGTCCGGCGATCGACGACCCCCGACGAAGCTACCAGGAGGAAGAGGAGAGACCGGCGAGCACGTGGGCACTGAAATCACGCCGTCAGGTGGTCGGAGGACGTCGAACGAAGGAAGAGAAAGTCGTGAGGAAAATCGAGTCGGTCCCGGCGAACGGCGTCGTCTTGGCTCCGATCCGACCCCACAAAATGATCACCGGATCGAGGCGGTTCTTTTGAGACCGGTAGCAGCCGACGAGACGGCGGGAAACGCCGGAAACGGCAGAAAAGGAAAATGGGTTTCCGACGCCGAGGAGAAGAGGCCGAACCGGCGGCGTTCCGGCGGACTTGGGTAAAAGTGAGGGCAGATTCGAGCTGCGGACAACCTTGCGGAGCTGTTAGCGGTGGAAGCCGGCAGAGAACGGGCCGGCAAGACGGTGAACCGGCGGTGAACCGGTCGAACCGGGGTGAACCGGCGGTCTGAACCGGTCCGAACCGGACTGAACCGGTTCAGCCAAAAAGAGAGGAAAAAAGGAGAAAAAAGGGAAAAAAAAGAGAAAAAAATTGGAGAAAATTCCTGTGATGCAATCGAGCATCGGGTAAGTCAGTAGTGGTCGAAATTGACCCGATTTAAATTTCGGAGTATTTAATTTAATTAATTTTGGGCTGAAAACTTACCCGGAAAAATTATGGAATTGTGTAGCTCGATAATTGGCATCCAACGAGAGCTCGAGATAGCCTCGATTTGTGGACTAGCATGGAATCTCGGGTAAGTGACCCTTATTTATGACAGTTTACATCGTTATGCGTGATATGAATTTAAATTCCGCATAAATTGAATTAAATTATGGAAATTTAGATAAATTGTCGTAAATAATGAATTTAGCTATTCGAGAGCTAGAACGAGGCCCAATAAATTATTAGTGGGCCCAATGAGCCCAATAGGCCTCGATAAAGTGAAAATTAAGTGGAAAACGGGCTTAAGGCCGATTAAGGCCCATTAAGGTGCAATCGGGCCCAATAGGGGTAAATGGGCCCAACGATTTAAATTAAGCCCATAAAAGATTAAATACAATTAAATTGTATGTTATCTGACCTGAGGAATAATTATACGCAGTTCCGGACATTTGATTGGGAGCATATCGGACTGCGCGACGAGACAACAGTGGAAAAGAAAAGGTCAGACTCGACAGAAAAATAAGGTAAGGGAATTCTACGGACTGCTAGAGGTAAACTTTACGAAATTTCAAGTTCATATGCAGTCTTTAAAATTTATCTGAAGGGTCTAGAGGTCGAATAATAATTTTAGTGCCCCGAATGGGCAAATTACCAAAATACCCTTGTTCAGGGTAAAATTTACAAATTTAGGAAAAATTGGGAGGAGCAAGAACAAGAGGGTTCTGCTCGTTCTGGAGACATTTTAATGCATGCATGAGTAGGCTGGCTAACCTTGAAAGAAAATGCACAGCATTGCATACTTTCAACGATATAACTGTTTTAGAAACTGTTTTGAGAAAACAGAGCCGCCTACGTGTTTTTATTTACATGTGACGTGCTAGAGCTCAGCTCGCACGATGTTTGAATTGTGTGATGCATGCATTGGTGATGGAGCGAGAGCTCGCACTAGAGTTTTACATGCATAGGTGTTAGAGTATAACTCGCACCAGATTTCACATGCTTTTTCGTGACACGGTGCTAGAGTCTAACTCGCACCAGATTTTATAAGATTTTCATGTGATTTATATACAAAGTGTTGAGCTTAGCTTGCACTAGATTTACTGGATTTGTGGAGTAGCGTTGTCTGCCCTTGGAGTCAGCCAAAAGGCCCAACAGGCTCAAAAGACCTCTTAAGTAGGGTGAGAGTGAGGGATGAGGTTGGCGGTCTTGTGGGGATGTAAAGCGAGCTCTGCTGATTTTATTTGATTTGATGAGAGTGCTGAGCATCGCTCGCACTGATTTTATGAGAACATACGATGAGCCGTGCTTGGAGCATCGGGTAGACTGTGTGTCACCGATTAAATAGGCCCGCACGTGCGTTTTGAGACATGGCATGAGTACAGAGATATTATATGGGTTCACGGAGTACGATGTACCGTGCAAGTAGCATGGAGTCCGATGTACCGTGTGGTATCTTCGGATACGGCATCTCCGGATGCAGCATCTTCAGATGCCTGGGATCGGATAAGACTGACGGGATGGATTGACCCACCTCCTGGGCGGTTCCCGATCATGGTGAGAACCCGCACACTAGGATCCGTGTAGCTGAGGAACTCCCGAGGACACATATGGCCATAGTCCTGGTTATTTGCCGATATACAAACGTTGCCTAATCTCGCATGTCGTCGATTTTGATGAAATCAAATTGGGTTTTAAACTAAATTTGCATGATGGTATTTCCATACTTTTCAAAACCCATGTGTGATGTATACCGATTTTCATGGTTTTGTGTGAGTCAGGATCACCCGAAGGAGGGGTCGAGTCTTGACTTTATTGTGAAAATTTTAATTGAGAAAGAAATGATTTGAAATAATTGCATGTTGAATTTTCTGTGCAAACTCGATTTACATAACATCATAACTTTCATATCAGCTATTTTAAATGTGTGGAGAAATGGTGGTTTATGCGTGGCACCACGTTCATGTAGGTAGTATGGTTACCTACTTGTTCGTAGGATTGCCTTACTGAGCTTGATGTGCTCACCCCTTTCATTTTCTCCCACAGATAATCTCCAGTTGAAGTTGAGGCGACTCAGTACTGCATTCCGGATATCCGCTGCTGCCCATCGACATAAGGTATATACACTTGTACATATTGTATCTACATAAGCATAGCATAGTAACATGTTTGTAAGTAACTTTAGGGGATGTATAAATAATGTAAACAATTATAAATGACTGGAGAAGAAATAAGTTACATGGTAAATGTATGGTGGCACTAGCATTGACGCACAGCCCAATTTGTTAGTGGAGTGTGGTCACGATTCGAGGACATGTAAGAATTTAAGTAATAGAAATAACAAAACGCGAAAAATTAACTCTGATTTTTGGGTAGTTCGGGTCGTGACATACAAAGGTGGTATCAGAGCACAATTGGTATGATGTGTGTCAGTGTCAGTAATTAGGAAATTACATCCCCGTGTTACTGTGCTTGGTTAGATACAATAATGTATATCGAGATGGGTTTTGACTAAGAAATGGTTGAGAATGCAGGAATGCCTAATATGAGTCGCGTTAGATGAGAAAGTGCACGAGGCAGAGGTCGTAGAGGTAGACCTGAGTCTGCTAAGTCGTGCTGAGTTTGACTATGAGAATCAGTATGAGATTGAAATAGAGGCTAATGTTGAGCTTGCCTCACAGAATCCGATAGAGAGATCGGATAGTATTGAGACATGCTTCGCGAGGTTGGAGCGGAGTGTGGAGATTATTTTGAGGAGCTAATTGCTCAGATTATGAATAAGATCAGAGGGCGCAGCGGAGCATTGGTGGAAACCCGCTCGACCCATCTTAAGTGTTAAACATCTAAAGTTGACAAGAGAAATGTTTATGAATGTATTCCGGTGACAGGATATCCCGGACATGATTTAAAGGAAAAATTTCTTACACTGCCCAGGAATACTAAATTGATTATGAGCTGTCGAGATGTCTAAAAGTTTATGGAAGGGCTCAGATTGTCAATTAGAGTCCGATTGGCCCGTGAGATATTACTTGTACCGAGGCAGTGCGCAGATTTACAGTTGGGTAAATAAGAACATGAATTGCACGCCTCTGAGATTGGGAAAGGTAGTGAGGGCTGAAATAGAGACAGAAAAGAGAATCGAGAAATGACAGAGATGTTAAAAATGAGAAAATGGTAATTGGTAAAAGATTTAATTTGACGAGTCATGGGGTAAGATAATTGGTAAGGCCCCAGTGCATCCAATTTTGACACTCTTGAGGGGCATTGTGATTTGAGGACCCCGACCTGCTACGAAGCAGTGTAGCAGTGTAAGCACTGTAAGCAGTGTGGAATGTGTGGTGGATACCACGGAAGGAGGATCTATACTTACACTGTATTGATGAAAAATGGCCGTTAAGTGTGATAAGGCGGACCATTGATCTTGATTGCTCAGAGTTGAGCGAGATTGCCCCACAGGAAAGTAAAGAGACAGAGAAAAACTTCGTTGGCATAGCTGCAACGAAAAGGGAGGCAATAGCTGAAAAGAAAAGAAAAAGGAAAGTAGGCTGTTGGACGAAGGTGAGAGGATGTCTTGGACCAGGACACTATTAATGTTTCATGGATGTGGTGTAAAATACCACACTTGTTATGAATAATGAAGTACATATATTTATTGATCCTGGTGCCACATATTTATTTATACCGCCTTCATTCGCATATAAGTGAGTAAAAGGCATGAATGCCTACATTATTGGGCACAATACTGATAAATGAGTGCCCCATTAGAGGAGGATTAAATAAACGGAATATGGATATAGAGATTTTAAGTAATAAAAAGGGGTGCAACAGTTGAAATTAAAGGAGTAAAGGATTGTACTCACGAAATGAATAATGACAAGAGTTTCGTTATAATTGACATACGAAGGAGATAATCTTTAAGATAAGATAGATTCTGAATACAAGATGTATTGGAGTAAGAGATATATGCTAGGTGAGAACATCCTTACGATATGAAGTAATTAGGATTAAAGCAATTAGTAGCGAATATAAGTTGTGACCACATGGATTGGTATATAAAGTAATTATGGTTAAGTCTGAAGGTTAATAAAGGTATTTCAAAATACCTCCCCGCCTGAAGACTTGACAGCGTCTAGAAATATATATATAACCTATAACGTGAAATCGATCGTCGTAATAAATACCTTTAGCATTAGGATACCTTACTAAGACGATAAGAATATTAAAATTCGACAAATCATAAAGGTTAACATAGTAAAAATTTAATAAGAGTCGTTAAGATAAGAAAAGGAAATGACGCAGGTTAGTACCTGAAAACGTAAGCGATTTTGAAGGATCTTATACGCTTATGCGTAAATAAATCAAGGATTGGACCGATTTGTAATCATCATTGACGATGATATGTTGGGTGTAGTTAAAGTCTAGGGCAAATTGTAAGCAATAATTGGAAATTTCTTTTACAAATGGGTTGTTGCGAGTTCTCAATATGGTCTACTTGGTTGACACGTTTAACTAAGAAAACGTGGTCTTGGAATGCGATGATAAGTGAGATGATAGACGTGACAGGAATTTCGGTGTAGTGAAGTATGAACTGACCACCGTGATTATTTTCACCATACCCAACAGCTCAAGAGGTTCTCAGTGAGTATGGACACCTCGAAATAATGAAGGAGCTGTGTATTGATGTATAATGGGAAGATAGTTAATTTTGGAGTCAGACAACTCCTTGATCATGAAATAAACTATCTGACCCATGATTTAAAGTTGGCAACGGTAGTATTTGTACCGAGGATATGGTACTATTATGTACACGATGAGGAATTGTGGATATGCACTGATCATAAAGTCTCAAGTATCTGTTTTCACAGAAAGAGGCGAATATGAGAATACATAGTGGGTTAGAGCTTCTGAGAGATTTTAATTGTGAAAATTGTACCACCCAGGAAAGGCTAATGTGATGGCTGATGCCTCGAGCAGAAAGAGCTTCGGGATGGTACCGCATATGATGGTCAGGGAGCGTGAGCTGCTAGAGCAGTTGTGAACCTCAGTATTGATGTGATCCCTTCTGATGATGACAGTGATTGTGTGACAGCTAGCCTGAGACTAGAACCGGATGAGAGTGCCCGGATTTGACAGGCTTAGCGTGATGATCGGCATGATGTCGATAGTGTGGGTGAGATTCAGAAGGGTACAGTGATAGAGTTCATAGAGTATGATAATGATTTACAGAGAGGTTCAGAGACAGTATGAGTGCTCCCCAGGACCACAGTTGATGAGATAGTAATTTTATCAGAAGCTCACTCTTTAGGATATACAGTGCATACGGAAAGTAACGATTATATATATGAAATCTCCGAAAAGGGTATTGGTGGTCAGATGTTAAAAGAGATATTCTAGAGGTTGTGAAAAAGTGCCTAGTATGTCAACAGAATAAGGTAGAGTATTAAAAGTCTGCAGAGTTATTGCAGCACCTACCTATATCGACACGGCACGAAAAATGAGAGCAAGTCTCCATGAATGTCGTGATGGGTTACAGAGGAACCAGGTGAATTACGAGACTATTCAGATGATAGTCGATAGAGTGACTAAGTCTACCCACCTTTTGGTTATGAAATCCCCAAATACTTAGAGTATATATGAGGATTTATGTGTAAGGAAGATTGTGGAACACTAAGTAACGTTCCAGTGAGCATGGTATCATATAGGGAGTCCCGCTTCATTTTCTACTTCAGGGAATATTTTTCAGGAAGCTATGGGAACCCGACTGAGTATTAGCACAGCTTTCCGTCCTCAGACAGATGGTCAGTCAGAGAGGACTGTACAAGTTCTGGAGGATACAATGAAAGTGTGTGCCCTTGATTTTATAAGCTCCTGGAATGATCAGTTGTCACAAATCGAAGTCGCCAATAGCGACAGTTGGCAGTTGAGTATCGGGATAACAAGATATGAGACAGTGTATGGCTGTAGGGGTTGTTCCCCAAATTGGATAAGAAAAAGTGGGTGACAGATAGAATCATTTTTGACTTTGGATGATAAGTCTCTGAGGATGTTTAGTTAAGGATGAGAGATTAAGAACACCTCAGAGCAGATAGACAAGTATTGGAATTCACCCTTGGTGAATTAGTATAGTTGAAATGTTTATTGTCCTAAGGGAATAAGGACATCGCGAGCTTTTGGAAGAAGGTAAATTGAGTTGCGCTGGATGAAATATTTTGAGAGATTGGACAAGTGGGAGATAAGACCTGTAGGTTGGTGTTATCACCTGAATTAACAGGCACCCACAATGTGTTTCAATTTTTGATGCTTCGGCAATACTATCCAGATCCAACATAGGTGATCGATTATGAACTCCAAAAGTTCAGTTTAATGAAAATATAAGTATATTGATAAGTTAATTCGGGCATTAAACAGGAAAGAGAAAGTATTGAGATTTAAGATGATCTCCCTAATTAAAGTCATTTGGTAGTAATACACTCCGGAGAAAAGATCACATGAGAATTAAAGAAGTATGATACGATTGATGTACCCGGAGTAGTTTATGGACTCATATGAATTGGTTCTAATTTGGAGGACCAAATTCCTTAAGTGGGGGAGAGTTGTAAGACCCGAATTTATTTAAAATATGAAATGAATGAGTATTCGTGAAGGGAAGTCGGGTTAAATTAATCCCGAACACGTGTAAGGGCAAAGTGGTCAAAAGATCGAAGGCCGGTATATTTCGATAAGAAAATTTTAATTTAAAATAAGGATGTTAGATATCTTGATCGATAATGAGGAAATTATACAATTTGGGTCAATTGATCAAGATTCGGAAATTTTAAAAATATCGAAAAATTATAGGAACGATATCTCGAAAAGCGCGAAGGAATAATATCGAAAATTTGGAGAAAAAATATATTTAATAAATTAAATTAGAATAAAAATAATATAAGTGTAGATATTTTGGATTTTATGGAGTATTTTAATGAATAGTATAATAATTAAAATAAATAATAAAAAAATAATTAATAAAATAAATGAATTGAAAAAAAAAAAAAAAGAAAAGAATCAGAATTGTCGGGGAGAGAGAGAGAACGAAAACGGAAACGAAGCCAAACCGAGGAGACATCGACAAGCCGTCCGGCGATCGACGACCCCCGACGAAGCTACCAGGAGGAAGAGGAGAGACCGGCGAGCACGTGGGCACCGGAATCACGCCGTCAGGTGGTCAGAGGACGTCGAACGGAGGAAGAGAAAGCCGTGAGGAAAATCGAGTCGGTCCCGGCGAACGGCGTCGTCTTGGCTCCGATCCGACCCCACAAAATGATCACTGGATCGAGGCGGTTCTTTTGAGACCGGTAGCAGCCGACGAGACGGCGGGAAACGTCGGAAACGGCAGAAAAGGAAAATGGGTTTCCGACGCCGAGGAGAAGAGGCCGAACCGGCGGCGTTCCGGCGGACTTGGGTAAAACTGAGGGCAGATTCGAGCTGCGGACAACCTTGCGGAGCTGTTGGCGGTGGAAGCCGGCAGAGAGCCGGCCGGCAAGATGGTGAACCGGCGGTGAACCGGTCGAACCGGGGTGAACCGGCGGTCTGAATCGGTCCGAACCGGACTGAACCGGTTCAGCCAAAAAGAGAGGAAAAAATGAGAAAAAAGGGAAAAAAAAGAGAAAAAAATTGGAGAAAATTCCTGTGATGCAATCGAGCATCGGGTAAGTCAGTAGTGGTCGAAATTGACCCGATTTAAATTTCGGAGTATTTAATTTAATTAATTTTGGGCTGAAAACTTACCCGGAAAAATTATGGAATTGTGTAGCTCGATAATTGGCATCCAACGAGAGCTCGAGATAGCCTCGATTTGCGGACTAGCATGGAATCTCGGGTAAGTGACCCTTATTTATGACAGTTTACATCGTTATGCGTGATATGAATTTAAATTCCGCATAAATTGAATTAAATTATGGAAATTTAGATAAATTGTCGTAAATAATGAATTTAGCTATTCGAGAGCTAGAACGAGGTCCAATAAATTATTAGTGGGCCCAATGAGCCCAATAGGCCTCGATAAAGTGAAAATTAAGTGGAAAACGGGCTTAAGGCCGATTAAGGCCCATTAAGGTGCAATCGGGCCCAATAGGGGTAAATGGGCCCAACGATTTAAATTAAGCCCATAAAAGATTAAATACAATTAAATTGTATGTTATCTGACCTGAGGAATAATTATACGCAGTTTCGGACATTTGATTGGGAGCATATCGGACTGCGCGACGAGACAACAGTGGAAAAGAAAAGGTCAGACTCGACAGAAAAATAAGGTAAGGGAATTCTACGGACTGCTAGAGGTAAACTTTACGAAATTTCAAGTTCATATGCAGTCTTTAAAATTTATCTGAAGGGTCTAGAGGTCGAATAATAATTTTAGTGCCCCGAATGGGCAAATTACCAAAATACCCTTGTTAAGGGTAAAATTTACAAATTTAGGAAAAATTGGGAGGAGCAAGAACAAGAGGGTTCTGCCCGTTCTGGAGACATTTTAATGCATGCATGAGTAGGCTGGCTAACCTTGAAAGAAAATGCACAGCATTGCATACTTTCAACGATATAACTGTTTTAGAAACTGTTTTGAGAAAACAGAGCCGCCTACGTGTTTTTATTTACATGTGACGTGCTAGAGCTCAGCTCGCACGATGTTTGAATTGTGTGATGCATGCATTGGTGCTGGAGCGAGAGCTCGCACTAGAGTTTTACATGCATAGGTGCTAGAGTATAACTCGCACCAGATTTCACATGCTTTTTCGTGACACGGTGCTAGAGTCTAACTCGCACCAGATTTTATAAGATTTTCATGTGATTTATATACAAAGTGTTGAGCTTAGCTCGCACTAGATTTACTAGATTTGTGGAGTAGCGCTGTCTGCCCTTGGAGTCAGCCAAAAGGCCCAACAGGCTCAAAAGACCTCTTAAGTAGGGTGAGAGTGAGGGATGAGGTTGGCGGCCTTGTGGGGATGTAAAGCGGGCTCTGCTGATTTTATTTGATTTGATGAGAGTGCTGAGCATCGCTCGCACTGATTTTATGAGAACATGCGATGAGCCGTGCTTGGAGCATCGGGTAAACTGTGTGTCACCGATTAAATAGGCCCGCACGTACGTTTTGAGACATGGCATGAGTACAGAGATATTATATGGGTTCACGGAGTACGATGTACCGTGCAAGTAGCATGGAGTACGATGTACCGTGTGGTATCTTCGGATACGGCATCTCCGGATGCAGCATCTTCAGATGCCTGGGATCGGATAAGACTGACGGGATGGATTGACCCACCTCCTGGGCGGTTCCCGATCATGGTGAGAACCCGCACACTAGGATCCGTGTAGCTGAGGAACTCCCGAGGACACATATGGCCATAGTCCTGGTTATTTGCCGATATACAAACGTTGCCTAGTCTCGCATGTCGTCGATTTTGATGAAATCAAATTGGGTTTTAAACTAAATTTGCATGATGGTATTTCCATGCTTTTCAAAACCCATGTGTGATGTATACCGATTTTCATGGTTTTGTGTGAGTCAGGATCACCCGAAGGAGGGGTCGAGTCTTGACTTTATTGTGAAAATTTTAATTGAGAAAGAAATGTTTTGAAATAATTGCATGTTGAATTTTCTGTGCAAGCTCGATTTACATAACATCATAACTTTCATATCATCTGTTTTAAATGTGTGGAGAAAGGGTGGTTTATGCATGGCACCACGTTCATGTAGGTAGTATGGTTACCTACTTGTTCGTAGGATTGCCTTACTGAGCTTGATGTGCTCACCCCTTTCATTTTCTCCCACAGATAATCTCCAGTTGAAGTCGCTACTGCCCATCGACATAAGGTATATACACTTGTACATATTGTATCTACATAAGCATAGCACAGTAACATGTTTGTAAGTAACTTTAGGGGATGTATAAATAATGTAAACAATTATAAATGACTGGAGAAGAAATAAGTTACATGGTAAATGTATGGTGGGACTGGCATTGACGCACAACCCAATTTGTTAGTTGAGTGTGGTCACAATTCGAGGACAGGTAAGAATTTAAGTAATAGAAATAACAAAACGCAAAAAATTAACTCTGATTTTTGGGTAGTTCGGGTCGTGACAGATATATAGGACCATTTGAGATTTTAGAGAGAGTAGGAGACGTTGCCTATCGGTTGGCTTTACCTCCACTGTTTTCAAAATCCACAATGTCTTTCACGTCTCCATGTTAAGGAGATATAATCTGGATCCCTCCCATATCATTGAGTATGAGGCATTAGATATTCAGGGGGATATGAGTTATGTAGAAGAACCCATCAGAATACTAGACAGGAAGGAAAAGGTACTTCAGCCGAAAAGGATTCCATTGGTTAAAGTTCTCTGGAAGCAACACTCAATAGAGGAAGCAACTTAGGAACTAGAGAGCCTTATGAAGGAGAAGTACCCTCAGCTATTTAATGGGTCGAGTTGAATTTGGAGGACCAAATTCTCTTAATGTGGGGAGGATGTGAAAACTGTAAATTTTATGAGATTTGCTAAGTGAGAATTGTAATTTGGTGAATGTAATTATGATATGTTAATGTACACGCAAGTTTAGATTTAATGAAGTATAAGGAGATGAAGTTTTTAAGTCTTAAATGTGTATGGACTGAAATATGGCCTATAGAGTAAATTATGGTGAGTTTTGCATTGAGTTTCCTACAATTGATGCAGCAGCAGTAAAATCTGTGAAGGCCAGATCGATCTCTAAGGATGAGAGATCGATCCCATAGCTCCAAATTGCAGAAAACGTGCAAAAGCGGATAGGCAGATCAATCTCATATGGAAGAAGATCGATCTCCTAATGCCTCTGCCTAGCAAGGATCGATCTTGTCATAAGGGCAAATCAATCTCCTTAACTCTCAGCCTGGAAGAGATCGATCTCTACCCTCTAGCAGATCGATGAAGAGCAGATTGATCTCCACCCTCAACCAGATCGATCTTGTAGTTGTTAATGGAGCAGTTGGAGCATGTGAATCAAGCAGAGATCGATCTCCTTTAATGACAAGATCGATCTCATACCCTCTGTTTATATAAAGAACACGGGATTTTGCTTGGAAACCGAGCCCTCTCACCTCCAAAACCTCAACCTTCACCATTTTCACCCAAATCAAGCTTTCTCTCTCTAAGATTCACCCTATTCTAGACAAAATTAGACAAAGGGGTAAGAGACAAAGTTGTTCCTCTTGGCAAGGAGAACAACATACTAGAAAATCAAAGGTTGGCCTGAACAAAGGGAAGAGACAAGCATTCTACAAGCTTGGTCAAGAGAGGAAACAAGCTAGGTAAGCTCACAAGACCTTTGTTCTTAAGCATTACCATTTTATATATGGGTGAATAAACATATATGTTTATATATTTGGTTAGAAATATTTAAGGCATGATGGAACCAACAAATGGGTTTGGTTAGGAGATTTAATGTGGATGTCTTGTGATGGTTATGAGTTAACTAAAGTGTTGATAAAGATGTAGAAAGAGTTTTGAGATAATGTTGAGTTAGAATGAGTACGAGAAAGAAAAGAGAAATGAGAATGATGTATATTGATGGGTTAATGATGTGTATGGACAGCTCAAGAATTCGACACGAGAAACGAGACTATTCTGAGAACCCGAGGATATTGTACCACTCAAGGTGTAAGAGGTAAGGGAAATAAAACCATTTGTGCTTGTGAGTTTTTAAATGAATGAAAACGTTTCAATAGCATGAAAAAGGTTTAATGAGATGAGCATGTTTATGAGAAATGAGATGAATTGATGTTTTGATGAATGTGTGAGTGTTTTGTCGATTTAAGCTCGATTTTTTATGTGATTTGTGTAATTGTGAACATATATGGTTTATAACCGAAACGAGTTTTGTGATAAACACTATGAGCTCTACGTGAAGGCAAAACGATTTTTATGCAACAATGGGAATGTGTGAGTGTTTTACCGATTTAAGCTAGATTTTTTATGTGATTTATGTAATTGTGAACACATATGGTTTATAATGGAAATGAGTTTTGTGATAACCACTATGAGCTTTACATGAAGGCAAAACGATTTTTATACAACAATGGGAATGTGTGAGTGTTTTGCCAGTTTGAGCTCGATTTTGATGAGTTTTGTGTAAATGTGAATACAATGTGTTATAACCGAAATGGATTTTGTGATAACCACTAAGAGCTCTACGTGAAGGCAAAACAATTTTTACTGAGACTATGGCTTGTCATGAGATGCACATCGGGCTTTGCTCTGGTAGCATGTAAGGCCGGGTCGTGCTCTAGTAGCATGTAAGATTGATGCCTTCGTTCTGGTAACGTGAGATGACCCCGCTCAGGTAGCGATGGGTTGCCTTGCTTCGATAGCATGTAAGACCGGGCTATGCTTTGATAACATGTAAGATCGACGGTTATACGACTCTAATCAAGTCTACAGCGAATCATGGCCATGTGTATTATTGTCGACGGAATCCCTCTCTTGGGGATATCCGCCTAGGGGACGAATTCAATTGATGTGATGTGCAAATGACGTTGATTTCATCTGAGTTTTATAAATGTCTAGTCTCGATTTTTTTATGATGATGTGATTTTACAATTGTGATTTATATCATGCATTAAGATTTAATGTAATGTGATTTGTGATTTTTATCACGTGAAGTATGCTAATGCCATTGCTTTCTACCGTTATTTCTATAACGATTTGCATGCTCAAATATTTCCATCATATTGTGTTTGTGATGATGATTTTATAAACCCCCTTATCCTCCTTACTGAGCGTTTTGAGAGCTCACCATTTTTCCTCCCCCCTCCAAATTTCTTACAGTGAGCGAGATAGAGCCTGCCGCGGACGTGTAATAGGCTGGTGGACAAGATCTCCCTAGGCTATCGCTTGTACATGCTCAAGGTATAAATTCAGTTCATTTTGTATCCAGACAATGATGTAATATAGACATTTGTGATGACTTTTTGGGATGTAATTAGGACGATATGAAGTAAAGGAATTGGGATTTATGGTTGATCTTTTAGATATTATGTATTTAATTTCATTAAGTAAGAAATTGTGTGATCTTGGGGATATTAATTGTTTATGAACGTAAATGACTAAATGACACTGCACAAGAATACACCCAGAGTTGATAGTTTTAATTTTAAAAAAAAATTTAAATTTGCTCTATTTTCTACGCTTTCGGGCTATCACATAATATCGACTCACATCAAACCAATACTGCTTTGATACCGTTTCTGTCACGCCCTACTCTCACACGTGACCTACCAAAATCACCATAAATTTTTTCTTTCACATTAAACTTACCTCTCCCTTTGTCATCACTCTACACCAATTAGTTGGGCTGTGATTCGATATTAGTCACTCATTCACATTCATTCATAACATGCATAGAATTTAATATTCTTTTCTATAATGTAAACTCTTATTCATTAATACAATTATTTGTACATATACATCTCGACCATACATTAGTTTACACAACTGTGCTTTTACATTGTTGTCAGGCCCGTATTTTATGTAGCATGTTCCTTATGATTCCTATGTGTATGAACACTCTATTATTATAGTTGAATCATAAGAAGAGTATTTAATAAATTTAAAGAGTAAGTGAAATTATTTAACACGCATAAGCTACATAAAAGCCTAATGTGAGCTATAAGAGTCATAGTCTAAACCGAGTGGATCTGAATAATTTTAACTGAAAATAAGAACTTAAAATGAGAAAATATAGAGAGCTTATTAAGGGAAGTCAGTTTGATTTAGTTACGAACACAGAAAACGGAAGTAAAAGCTAAAAAGGGTAAAATGGACCTTTTTAGCGAGTTAAAGTATTTAAGGTGTTTTGGGTGTATTTGCCTACCGAAAATGGCTAAAATGTAAAGACGAGAGTGTACACTTTCGAAATTTTGAGAAAAAGTCAACTTGGTCAATGATTAAGGAAAAAGTCAATTATAGTTAAGAAAAGTGGACTTTTACCATGGTTAAAAATTAACCTAAGTATGGAGAAAAAATTGGGAAAAAATATTCTTTGTCAGAATACAAGATAATCATCCCCGAAAGTAAGGAAAATTTATTCGAAAGGATTTCAGATTTAATTTAATGGTTAAAAACATAATGGGCCTAAAGTGAAGATTTTAAAGCCCATTAAGGTATACTAAACGTAGATCGAAATTCTTAGGTCCCTTAGAGTGAATTGTTGGACCGATTGATAGGTCAAATATTTAGACAATTAAAGGCCCGAGGTATAGAAAAAATTTCAGCCCGAAAGCCCATTAAGAAAGCCCAAACCGAGAGGCCCAATTGAAAAGCCCATTAGGTAAATATCTAACCATAGTTAAAGCTAACTATGACTCATTAGGTGACTCATAACTAAGCCTTAGGAAGTCAATTTTAATGGCTGAAAAGTAAGGCTTAATGGCTAAGCAAATGGCTTATAAAATCAGCCACACCATTGTCATCTTCACCATACCATTCTCGGCTAGAAGAAGGAAACCATTGAAATACATTATCCAAGCTTTCTCTCACTAGAAATCACTAGGAATTAGGCATAGTTGGAACTTGCATTCTTCATGAAAGTTGTTCCAAATTGAGAGGAGAGTCACATATGTTGGAATTGGCTATCAAGAAGCCATAGTGTGCAAACCGTGAGACTCCAGAGTTTCGGCCAAGTGTGAACACAAATACTAGGTATATTTTCAAGCTTTCAAATTCATATATGTTAATGTATGAATGATTTTAAGTATATTGGTATATGTTTTAAGCATTGAAACATATGAAATCACTATGATCATGGTTAGGCCAAGAGTGAGTAGTGAAATATTGATAAAGCCCATATGATATTAAGGCATAAATGAGTTAATGTACATGTGTTAATGATTATGGTATAGTTAGAATTAATCAATTTGATTAATTAATACATGTATTAGGTTGGCAATCAAGGTGTTTGATAAAATTCCTAAATGAACTATGTGATGCTTAAGAACATTTTCAACCAAGTGTTTGTGAAAATGCCTAAGTGAATTGGCTAAGGAAATGGACATGGACGGCATGCCATGGTGTGACCGACGACATGGAGTGTTCTAGGCCATGGCATGTGGCCGAGAGGTGTAAACCCCACAAATTTCCTACGTTTAAATTAGATTATATAAAAATGAAAATATTATATTTTAATGGAAGTGGGAATATTCGTTGTAGGGCTCAAGGACTATAGGGACCGACAAGCCCGTGAATGACAAGGAACCCGAAGATACAAGAAGTGATAAGGCGAACACAAGTACGGAAGGATTGGAAAATTTTAATTTGTTAGTTGAAAATTGTTGATGTAAACACTTGTATCGAGAATTTATGAAGAATGATGGAATCCCGATACTATTTCATTTTTGGAATAAGGAAAATTTCATGGAAGGCATGATTATGTCTTTAGATAAATTATACAAGAAAAAGTATATATGTAGATATATACATAGGTGAATATGTATATATATATATATACACACATATATACTAGACATTTAAATAAAAGAATAATAATATATATAGCATATATATATTATTTAGTGTATAGAATTTAATATATAGTATTAAACAAATAAATAAATAAAGCATAAGACAATTAAAAATGAAACGGAAACCATACAAAAAAAACAAAAATAATGATACAAAAAAATATATAATAAACAAGTTGTAAGACCCGAAAATTATATCATAATTTCTTATAAAGAATTGAAAATGGTCCCAAATTAAATGAAACGGGATTCGGACAGGAGATAAGGATTTAAAATGCGAAATGAATGAGTATTCGTGAAGGGAAGTCAGGTTAAATTAATCCCGAACACATACAAGGGCAAAACGGTCAAAAGATTGAAACTCGGTATAAATTCGATAAGAAAATTTAATTAAAAATAATGGATTTGAGAATCTTGATCAATAACGAAGAAATAATTAAATTTCGAGTCCAATTGATCAAGATCCAAAATTTTTAGAAATACCGAAAAGTCACTCGGGACAATATCCCGAAAATACGAAGAAATTATACCCAAAAAAGGGTTAAAAATATAATAAATAAATTAAATAAAATTAAATAAATTAATTTGAATAAAATAATAATTTTGGTAGATATTTTTGGTAAAATAATAATAAAATAATGAATATAATAATAATAAACTAAATTATAAATAATAATAAATAAAAATAATAATAATTATAAAAAAAAAAAAAGATCAGAAATGGAAAATCGGGGAGAGAGAGAGAGGAGAGAAACGAAAAAACGAGGCCAAATCGAGGAGACCACCGGCGAGCCGTCCGACGACCAACGGCCAGGCGAAGGGTCGAAAAAGTAAGAGGAGAGGCTGGCGACCTCCCTAGTACCGGCAGTGCAGACCACCGACGCCGGAATCCGGTGAATCGAGGGAGAGAAGCCGCGGAGAGGAGAAGCCAAATCGGCGACCACCAGCGTCGATTTGACTCCGACCACCGAAGGAACCACATGTGATGCCGAGCCGAATGGGGGTGGAAACAGCCGTGGAAACGGCAGCTAGCACCGACAACGGCGAAAAATGAGGAGGCCATTGACGCCGACAAGGAGAAGAGGCCAGACTGGCCACTTCTCGGCCACCTCGTGCGAAACCGAGACCAGATCCGAGCTGCGGACGACCTCGCGGAGCTACTGGCAACGGAAGCCGACGGAGAATCGGTCGGTGAGGCCCCGAACTAGCCGAACCGGAGTAAATCGACGGTCTGAACCGGGTTGAACCGGACTGAACCGGTTCAGCCAAGAAAGAAGGGAAAAAAGGAGAAAAAGAGAAAAAGGAAAAAGGGAAAGAATTTTCGAGGATACACCGGACTTCGGGTAAGTCAGTAAGAGGTCAAAAGTGACCGATTTGAATTCCGAGAAATTTATTTAAATTATATTTGATCAGAAATTAACCCGGGATTAAATATAATAATTATGCAGTTGTACGACAAAGTCCGAACGAGAGCCGATTGAGCTTCGATTTTCGTATCCCGCATCATATTTGGTAAGTATATTTTAATTTCGACAATTAGAATCCTTTAATACAGAGTTTCGAGCATTTTACGGAATTTACGGATTAATTCTGTATAAAAGGGATATTAATCGGATTTACAACGTAATTGTCGTAAATGGTATACGGGCTATCCAATGAGTTTGGAACGAAGCCCGATAATTATTGGTAAGTTAAATGAGCCCGGTAAACCCGAAGAAGGGATTTAAACAGTATAAATGGGCTGAAAATGGGTCGAGGCCCATTAAGGTGCGATTGGGCCCAATAAGAGTAAATTGGTCTAATTAGTTAACTCGACTATAGTAAATAGGAGAATTATGTTTATTGGGTTAAATTGGCATGATAAATAATTATCTGCAGCCCCAGAGATTGGATTAGCTGCAAATAGGATCGGACGAGCCTCCGATAGTGGAATTTAGATACGCGCTCGACGAGAATCGAGGTAAGGGAATTTTGTAGGTGTATAGAGATTTCTATACATATTTATTAAGGGGATTTACAGGGTTTAGAATTCCTTAAGGTATCTAGAAAAGAAATAATATTTTTTACAAAAATCGGGGCTTAGGTGAATAAAGAAAAAGACGATTTTGCCCATGAGAGTAAAATTTACAAAAAGGGTAGTAAGGCAGATAAATTGCATGATTATCCTATTTTAATGTTTTATATAAATGTATTGCTTTGATTTAAGCAGATATACACATAGGTTGGCTATTGATTTCTTGAATTATACGAAAGGGAACCAGTTTGTACCGGTTACTATTTTAAAAGATGTTTTATCAAGATTGAGCCACCTATCGTATTTACATGAATAAAAAGAGTGCTAGAGTCTTTCTTGCACTCAAGTTTACTGATTTATTTCTCATGAAAAGTCGTACTGGAGCATTGCTCGTACGAGAAATTTGTGTGTGCACAAAACCGTGCTGGAGCTTCGCTCGCACGAGATTTTAGATATCATGATATGCATAGCGTGGTGCTGGAGCTTCGCTCGCACTAGACGTGAGTTGACATGCATATAGTCGTGCGGAAGCCTCCTGTAGACTGTGTGTCACAGAGAGTTGAGATACTCGCACATATACTTTGAGACATGGGTTGGTTATCGACATAGTATTGGGGTGGATAAGACCTACGGCAGGTACCCCCAGACTATGATATGGGTCCACGGAGTACGATATACCGTGTATGTCACACGGAGTATGCTATACCGTGCAGTCATGATGACTCTATGATGTTACTTGATATTCTGGCGGGTAGGACTTGACCCCACCTCCCATTGCAGTTGTGATACCCCGCACACCGGGATCCATGTAGCCTGGGATCACAGGGACAAAGTATGGCCATAGTCCTCGATTTTTCATACAGTAACCTACATGCCTCACATGATATCACACGGTCTGAATAGACCAGGACAAACCCGAGGGAGGGGTAATGTCCCGATTTATGTTTTTAAAAGAGACGTGATTTAATGAATCAAGGTATTCCCGAGAGATGGGTTTGACCTTGATGAAGCTGTTTTATGATAAAACAAATAAGTTTTAATGAGGAGTTTGAAATGAAACAGATAAGTTTTTGAGTGTTGAGTATATGATGAAACAAATAAGTTTTAAATGTGACGAGCATGAGATGACATACATGAGGATTTTTCCATGTTTGTTTTATATATGGATTTCATGATTTCTCTTATATGATCTATACATACATGTGGCATCGTTTTAGTCTTACCTCATGCTCCAAAAGTAAACAATTTTATATCATGACATTATCAGCACGTAGATAGTATAGTTATCTACCTGCTTACATTATTACCTTACTGAGCTGTTTATGCTCACCCTTTCATTTTTCACCCCACAGGGTATATTCAATAGAAGAGACAGACAGGAGTCTTGCATTTCGGTTATCCGCTGCTTCTTATCAAGATCAGGTATACACATTTGTATAATTTTGTATCTGAACATATAGACACAGTATTGTATATAGATTTAATATTGGGGATGTATTTAGTTTAAAATAAATTGATATGTAAATGAAATATGAAAATGGAATGGTAAATAGGTGAGAGGTGACTAACACCGAATCATAGCCCAACTGTTTAGTAGTGTAACTGTTCACGACAGGTAAGAAAATGAAAAAGCGAAGAATTTACTCTGATTTTTAGGTAATTTGGGTCGTGACAGAAAAGATGGTATCAAAGTAGAGTTGGCTTGATATGAGTCGGTGTTAGTGGTTAAGTAAATTTACATCCCCATGTACTGTGCATTGTTTAGATACAATTGTGTATATCAAGTTGGAATAGCAGCTAAGAATTTAGTTTCGAATGTAAGAATATAATTTTATGAATGATAGCCGCTATGGTAGAGGGGCGAGTACACATGCTCGAGGTCATAGAGATTGGCCTGAGAATCGAATGAGTCGTAACATGAGACTCAAGATTAGAGTGAGGTGGAGGCTGATGTTGAGCATACTCCACAGGGTCCTATAAAGAGACCAAACAGTATTTAGACACGCTCCAAGAGGATGGAGTGAAGTGTAGAAAATATTTCGAAATTGTTTACTCAGTCTATGCAAGTAGTTGAGGATAGGCAGGGTAAAGCCTAAACAGATGCCTCAGACTATAGAGATTTTCACACCTCTCCGGTATATAGCGAAGTGTTATGGATTCTTTTGGTGTATGTCGACTGAGAAGGTGTTTTTTAAATACATTTATGTTAGAGGGTGAGGCGGAACATTGGTGGAAGTCCGCTCAACCAATCTGAAGAGTTAGACATCCAGAGCCGACATGAGAAATATTTCTAGATGTATTCTGGTGACGGAATATTTCAGACACTACTTAAGGGGAAATTACAGGTAAAATTTCTTACACTGCCCATAGTCATTGGTTGATTGATGAGTATGAATCTCAGATTACATCCCTGGGCAAGTATGAACCCGATATTGTGGACAGTGAGAGTCGAAAAGCCCAAAAGTTCATGAAAGGGCTCAAATTGTCGATTAGAGTCCGATTGGCTCATTACCTATGTCGAGGCAGTGCGCAGAATACAGTTGCGTGAAGAAGATCATGTGTTGCACGCCTCTGAGATTGGAAAGGTAGTAAGGGCCGAAATAGAGACAAAAGAAAATAGAGAATG
This sequence comes from Firmiana major, assembly GCA_033439115.1. Taxonomy (NCBI): domain Eukaryota; kingdom Viridiplantae; phylum Streptophyta; class Magnoliopsida; order Malvales; family Malvaceae; genus Firmiana; species Firmiana major. The sequence goes on from CM065909.1 coordinate 8,339,323, forward strand.
ACAGAGATGTCAGAGCGGGAAAGAGGCCAGTTGGTAAGACATTAAAGCTGATGAGTCATGGGGTAAGATGATTGGTAAGGCCCCAGTATATCCAATTTAACACTTATGCGGGTATTATGATTGGAGAACCCCGACCTGCTACGAAGCAGTGTAGCAGTGTAAGCAGAGTTAGCAGTGTAAACAGTGTAGGATATGTGGTAGATACCACGGAAGTAGGGCCTACACCTACACTTTATTGACTAAAATAGGAGTTAAGTGTGGTAAGACGGACCACTTAAGTAATGATTGCTCAGAGTTGGGTAAGACTGCCTTACAGAAAGGCAAAGAGACAGAGAAAACCCTATTGATATCTCTGCACCAAAAAGGGAGGCCACAGTCGAAGAGAAAAGGGAAAGTAGGCTGTTAGATAAGGACGAGTATATGTCTTGGACCAGGACACTATTGATGTTGCATATGATGTGGTGAAAGATGCCACACTAGTTAAGAATAGTGAAGTAATTATTTTAATTAATCCCGGTACCACGTATTTAGTCATACCGCTTTCATTTGTATATAAGTTAGTAAAAGACGTGAATGCCTATACCCATGGGCACAATGCTGATAGTTAGTACCCCAATGAAGGAGGGTTAATTAACGGAATAATTATGAAGAAATTATATGTTGAAAACGGGGGAAGAAGTATAAGTCAGTCGATTTTATTCAATAGACTATGAATAATTTGAAGTAATATTTGAGAATAAATTGGTCGGCTGAAAATTATGATGTTCAGAGTTCTATTCTAAGACAATGTTGTTTTACCCCTGGAAAGTATACGGTAAGTTGTGACAAGTAATAAAAGGGGAGTAGTGATTGAAATTAAAGGAGCAAATGATTGTACTCACGGAATGAGTAATAACAGAGTTTTGTTATAAGTGATATACGAAAAGAGATAGACTGGAATAAGAGGCGTATGTAAGGTACGAATATCTCTGATAAGTAAAGTAATTAGGATTAAAGCAATTAGTAGCGAATATGAATTGTGATCACATGGACCGATATGTAAAGTAATTGTGGTCAAGTCTGAGGGTTAATAAAGGTATTTCAAAATACCTTCCCGCCTGAAGACTTGACATCGTCTAAGAGTATACACAACTTATAAATTGAAATGCGATAGTCGTAATATATACATTTAAAATTAGGGTACCTTTACGGGTACGATAAGAAATATAGAATTCAATTAATCAAGAAAGTTTTAAAAAAAATTTAAAATTTTATAAAAGCCGTTAAAAAGGAAATGACGCATGTTAGTAGCTTGAACGAAAGCGATTTTGAAAGGAGATTATACGTTTATGCGTACATAGGTCAAAGATATGAGTGATTGAAATATTCAGTGGAAGTCAACCACGACAAGTTATTTAAACTTTACCTGGACCGATTTGTTATCATCCTTATTGATGATATTTTGGGGTGTATTTAAAGTCCAGGGAAATTATAAGCAATAATTGGAGATTGTTGTTACAGATGATTTGTTGAGAGTTCTCAAAATAGATTACTTTGTTGACATGTTTAACTTAAAAAAAGTTGTATTTGAATGGGATGATAGACGTGACAGGAGTTTTGGTGTACTGAAGTAATAAACTGACCACCACATTTATTCTCACCATACCCAACAGATTAAGAGGTTTCTCATGAGTCTATGGATACCTCAAAATAATGAATGAGCTGTGTATTGACATAAAAGGGGAAGATAGTCGATTATGAATCTAGACAACTCAAGGATTATGAAAGGACTATCCGACCTTGATTTAAAGTTGACAGCAATAGTGGTTATATTGAGTATATGACACTACTATTTATATGGTGAGAAATTTCAGGTATGCACTGATCATAAAAGCCCCGAGTATCTGTTTTTACAGAAAGAGTCGGATATGAGAATAAAGAGGATTAGAGCTTTTGAGAGATTATGACTGTGAAAATTGTATCACCAGGAAAGGCTAATGTAATGGCTAATGCCTTGAACAGAAAGAGTCTCGGGATGGTATTACATATGATGGTCAGGGAGCGTGAGCTACTAGAGCAGTTGTGAGCCTCAGTAGAGATGTAATCCCTTCTGATGATGACAGTGATTTTGTGATAGCTAGCCTGAGATTAGAACCGGAATTGAGTGACCGGATTTACCAGGCTTAGCGTGATGATCGGCAGAGTGTCGATAGTGTGGGTCAGATTCAGATGGGTACAGTGATAAAGTTCACAGAGAGAGATGATGGCTTACTGAGGTTCAGAGACAGTATAAGTGCTCCCCAAGACCACAGTGATGAGATAGTTATTGTCAGAAGCTCACTCTTCGGGATATTCAGTGCATCCGAGAAGTAATAAATATATCGAAATCTTAGAAAGGTTATTGGTGGTCAGATGTGGAAAGAGATATAGTGGAGATTGTGGAGAAGTATCTCGTATGTTAGCAGAGTAAGGTAGAGAAAAGAAGTTGCAAGGTTATTGTAGTTTCTACCTATATTGATACGGAAATGGGAACAAGTTACCATGAATTTTGTGATGGGTTATAGAGGACCCCAATGAATCACAAGACTATCTGGGTGATAGTCGATAAATTGACTAAGTTTACCCACCTTCTGGTTATGAAATCTCCAGATACTCTGAGTGTGTAGGCGGATTTATGTATAAGGAAAATTGTGGAACACCAAGTATTTTCCAGGGAGCATGGTACAGATAGGGATTCCCACTTCACTTCCTATTTTTGGGAACGTTTTTTAGGAAGCTATGGGAACCCGATTGAGAGTTAGCATAGCTTTTCGTCCTCAGACAGATGGTCAGCCCGAGAGCACTGTACAGGTTTTGGAAGATATGATGAGAGTGTGTGCTTGATATGATAAGCTCCTGGGATGATCAGTTATTACTAATCAAATTTGCCAATAATGACAGTTGTCACTTGAGTATCGGGATGACTTCAGATGAGGCATTGTATGGCTGTAAGGGTTGTTTCCCCCATTTGGATAAGAAGAAGTGGGTGACAGATAGAAAATTGTTCCCGAATTGGTAAGACAAACCTCTGAGGATGTTCAGTTAATTGTGAAGGATTAAGAACACCTCAGAGTAGATAGAAAAGCTATGCTGACAAGAGACAGAAACCATTGGAATTCACCGAAGGTGAATTAGTATTGTTGGAAGTTACATGCCCTTGGACATAGCATAAGGACGTAACGAGATTCGGAAAGAGATATGGACAAAGTGGGAGACAAGACCTGTAGGTTGGCGTTACCACCTAATTTAGCAGGCATCCACAATGTGTCCTATCTTATGATGCTTCAGAAATATTATCCGGACCCAACGTATATGATCAGATATGAGCTTCAACAACTCAGCTCAATGAAAGTATAACGTATGATTGGAAAATCAATTCGGGTATTAGATGGAAGGAGAAAGTGTTGAGGTTTAAGATGATCTCCCTAATTAAAGTCCTTTGGTAGTAGTATACTCCGAAAAAGTCACAAAGGAATTAAAGAGTATGATATGAGTGAAATATCCGGAGTGATTTACAGACTAACTTGGTTCTAATTTTGAGGATCAAATTTCTTAAGTGGGGGAGATTATGTAAGACTCGAAAATTATATCATAATTTCTTATAAAGAATTGAAAATGGTCCCAAATTAAATGAAATGGGATTCGGACAGGAGATAAGGATTTAAAATGCGAAATGAATGAGTATTCGTGAAGGGAAGTCAGGTTAAATTAATCCCGAACACGTACAAGGGCAAAACGATCAAAAGATCGAAACTCGGTATAAATTCGATAAGAAAATTTAATTAAAAATAATGGATTTGAGAATCTTGATTAATAACGAAGAAATAATTAAATTTCGAGTCCAATTGATCAAGATTCGAAATTTTTAGAAATACCAAAAAGTCACTCGGGACAATATCCCGAAAATACGAAGAAATTATACCCAAAAAAGGGTTAAAAATATAATAAATTAATTAAATAAAATTAAATAAATTAATTTGAATAAAATAATAATTTTAGTAGATTTTTTGGCAAAATAATAATAAAATAATGAATATAATAATAATAAACTAAATTATAAATAATAATAATTGTAAAATAAAAGATCAGAAATGGAAAATCGGGGAGAGAGAGAGAGGAGAGAAATGGAAAAATGAGGCCAAACCGAGGAGACCACCGGCGAGCCGTCCGGCGACCAACAGCCAAGCGAAGGGCCGAAAAAGGAAGAGGAGAGGCCGGCGACCTCCCTGGTACCGGCAGTACAGACCACCGACGCCGAAATCCGACGGATCGAGGGAGAGAAGCGCTGAGAGGAGAAGCCAAATCGACGGCCACCGACGTCGATTTGACTCCGACCACAGGCCACCGAAGGAACCCCATGTGATGCCGAGCCGAACGGGGGCAAAAACAGCCTGGGAAACGGTGGCTAGCGCCGGCAACGGCTAAAAACGAGGAGGCCATTGACGCCGAAAAGGAGAAGAGGCCGGACCGGCCACTTCCCGGCCACCTCGTGCAAAATCGAGACCAGATCCGAGATGCGGACGACCTCGTGGAGCTACTGGCGACGGAAGCCGGCGGAGAACCGGCTGGCGAGGCCCCGAACCTGCTGAACCAGAGTAAATCGGTGGTCTGAACCGGGTTGAACCGGACTGAACCGGTTCAGCCAAGAAAGAAGGGAAAAATGAGAAAAAGAGAAAAAGGAAAAAGGTAAAGAATTTTTGGGGATACACCGGACTTCGGGTAAGTCGGTAAGAGGTCAAAAGTGATCGATTTGAATTTCAAGAAATTTATTTAAATTATATTTGATTGAAAATTAACCCGGGATTAAATAAAATAATTGTGCAGTTGTACGACAAAGCCCGAACGAGAGCCGATTGAGCTCCGATTTTTGTATCCCGCATCATATTGGGTAAGTATATTTTAATTTCGACAATTAGAATCCTTTAATACAGAGTTTCGATTATTTTACGAAATTTACGGATTAATTCTGTATAAAAGGGATATTAATCGGATTTACAACGTAATTACCGTAAATGGTATACGGGCTATCCAATGAGTTTGGAACGAAGCCCGATAATTATTGGTAAGTTGAATGAGCCCAGTAAACCCGAAGAAGGGATTTAAACAGTATAAATGGGCTGAAAATGGGTCGAGGCCCATTAAGGTGCGATTAGGCCCAATAAGAGTAAATTGGTCCAATTAGTTAAATCGACTATAGTAAACAGGAGAATTATGTTTATTGGGTTAAATTGACATGATAAATAATTATCTGCAGCCCCAAAGATTGGATTACTAGCAAATCGGATCGGACGAGCCTCTGACAGTGAAATTTAGATACGCGCTCGAGGAGAATCGAGGTAAGGGAATTTTGTAGGTGTATAGAGATTTCTATGCGTATTTATTAAGGGGATTTACATGGTTTAGAATTCCTTAAGGTATCTAGAAAAGAAATAATAATTTTTACAAAAATTAAGGCTTAGGTGAATAAAGAAAATTATGATTTTGCCCCTGAGAGTAAAATTTACAAAAAGGGTAGTAAGGCAGATAAATTGCATGATTATCCTGTTTTAATGTTTTACATAAATGTATTGCTTTGATTTAAGCAGATATACACATAGGTTGGCTATTGATTTCTTGAATTATACGAAAGGGAACCGGTTTGTACCGGTTACTATTTTAAAAGATGTTTTATCAAGATTGAGCCACCTATCGTATTTACATGAATAAAAAGAGTGCTAGAGTCTTTCTCGCACTCAAGTTTACTGATTTATTTCTCATGAAAAGCCGTACTGGAGCATTGCTCGTACGAGAAATTTGTGTGTGCAAAAAACCGTGCTGGAGCTTCGCTCGCACGAGATTTTAGATATCATGATATGCATAGCATGGTGCTGGAGCTTCGCTCGTACTAGACGTGAGTTAACATGCATATAGTCGTACAGAAGCCTCCTGTAGACTGTGTGTCACAGAGAGTTGAGATACTCGCACATATACTTTGAGACATGGGTTGGTTATCGACATAGTATTGGGGTGGATAAGACCTACGGCAGGCACCCCCAAACTATGATATGGGTCCACGGAGTACGATGTACCGTGTATGTCACACAGAGTACGCTGTACCGTGCAGTCATGATGACTCTATGATGTTACTTGATATTCTGGCGGGTAGGACTTGACCCCACCTCCCGTTGCAGTTGTGATGCCTCGCACACCGGGATCCGTGTAGCCTGGGATCACAGGGACAAAGTATGGCCATAGTCCTCAATTTTTCATACAGTAACCTACATACCTCACATGATATCACACAGTCTGAATAGACCAGGACAAACCCGAGGGAGGGGTAATGTCCGGATTTATGTTTTTAAAAGAGAGGTGATTTAATGAATCAAGGTATTCCCGAGAGATGGGTTTGACCTTGATGAAGCTGTTTTATAATAAAACAAATAAGTTTTAACGAGAAGAGTTTGAAATGAAACAGATAAGTTTTTAAGTGTTGAGTATATGATGAAACAAATAAGTTTTAAATGTGACAAGCATGAGATGACATACATGAGGATTTTTCTATCTTTGTTTTATATATGGATTTCTTGATTTCTCTTATATGATATATACATACATGTGGCATCGTTTTAGTCTTACCTCATGCTCCAAAAGTAAACGATTTTATATCATGACATTATCAGCACGTAGATAGTATAGTTATCCACCTGCTTACATTATTGCCTTAATGAGCTGTTTATGCTCACCCTTTCATTTTCCACCCCACAGGGTATATTCAATAGAAGAGATAGACAGTAGTCTTGCATTTCGGTTATCCGCTGCTTCTTATCAAGATCAGGTATACACATTTGTATAATTTTGTATATGAACATATAGACGCACAGTACTATTTATGGATTTAATGTTGCGGATGTATTTAGTTTAAAATAAATTGATATGTAAATGAAATATGAAAATGGAATGGTAAATAGGTGAGAGGTGACTAACACCGAATCATAGCCCAACTGTTTAGTAGTGTAACTGTTCACGACAGGTAAGAAAATGAAAAAGCGAAAAATTTACTCTGATTTTTAGGTAATTTGGGTCGTGACACAAGTAATGTATACATATATATTAATATAATATATATTAATATAATATATATATATATATATTAATACAATATATATATATATAATAGCATGTACGGAATTGGCTTAAAAAAGCCAATTTCGTCTGCCATGGTTTCAAATTGAAAAAAAAAAAAAAGAAATAAAACAAAGAAGAGCTCAGCTGGGCGGGAACCGAAGAAGAGAGAAAGGAGAAAGGAAGGAGAGGCTCGGTCGGCTGGAGAAGAAGGAGAAGGAAAAGAAAGGAAGAGAAAGAAGAGAAGGGAAGGGAGAGGAGAAGAAGTCGATTCTGCCGAGAGAGAAAGGAAAGAAAGAAAAGGGAAGTTGTCCAGCTGAGGATGGAAGAAAGAAAGGAAGAAAAGAAAAGAGAAGGAAAGAAAGGGGCTGCTGGCCGAGGAAGAGAGGAGAAGAAAAAAAGAAAGGAAGGGAGGAGAAGAAGAAGAGGAGAGGACTGGAAATGAAGCTGGAACCGAGGGTGTGCAGGGAAGGTTGAGGAAGAAGGGGAAACCGAGAAGCAGAAAAACGAAGCTGGAAATGAGGGCTAGAACAGAGGCAATAGAGGAGGAAAAGAAACAAAACAGAGGCTGAAGAGATAGCAGAACCGTGGGAGAAGGATGCCAAATTGGGAGCTGGAACCGAGACTGAAATGAGAAAGGAGCAGAACAAAATAGATTGAAGCAGGAACAGCCAGGAAGTGGATGGTAACAGGAGAAGAATGAAGGCAGAAGAAGCAGTGTGATTAGGGAAGAGATAGTGGAAGACATTAGGAAACATAAACAGTGGATGAAGCATTGGAACCAAGAGGGATAAAGAGAAACAGCAGCTGGAACTGAGAGGCAGGGGAGACCCCGGGAAGAAGAAGGCTGGAAATTGAGACAAAGCCGAGAGGGGCTAACCGAGAGAGGAGAAAAGAAAAGGAGAAGAGAAAAAAAAAAGAAGAAAGAAAGAAGAAAAAGAAAATAGAAAAGGTAAATGGTATATTTATGTATATATGTATATTTAATATACATGTACATATAGATTGAGATACAAGCATGTTAGTGTAGATTTAATTAGACAAAAATGGGAATGATGAGGAGTAGGCAAATATGTATGTATATGTGATAAGGAGAAAAAAAAATTGGGAAAACAATAATAATATATATAAAGGAGTGTATATATATATATATATATATATATATATATATATATATATATTTAGGTGCATATACATATAGGTGTATATAATGAATGGATATGCTAGTATTTGTACAAAAAAATATATGTATGCATATGTGATAAGGAAAAATGGAAAACAATGATAATATATTTATATTTATATATATATATATATATTTACTTAGGTGCATATACATGTGGGGGTATAAAAGATGAATGTGTGCTAGTATATGTATATACAAAGAATGTATATTTATGAGATAGAGAAACATGAAAACAAATAAAAGAATATATATGTATATACAAAGAATGTATATATATGAGATAGGGAAACATGAAAACAATAAAAGTATATATATATATATATATATATATATATATATATATATATATATATACATATAGGAGTGTATATATATATATATATATATATATTTATGCATATATACATGTGGATGTATATAATAAAGGTATATGTTAATACTTGTTGGTACAAAATATATAAATAGTAAAGAAATATATAAACGTGCGTGTTGGCCTAAGTATATACAATAATACGTACACACGCAGTAGTAACGATAGGTTACGATTTTAACGCAATTCGAACAATTCGCATGAATAGGGTGCTAAATATACAATTTCGGTGTAAGTGTATCGTAGAAAGAATTAAAGGAGGTACTAGGAGCGTCACCATTCGAATTCGGGATATCCGATAAATCGAGGTAAGGGGTATTATTTAACTTAGTTCTGATAATGCATATTTGTTTCACCGATAAATGATTTTATGAAAGAGCATATGATTTGAAATGATTTATCACTGCTTTCATACTTGCGAAGCATGTTTTAAATTGTCGAAATGTTCCCCGAGTATTTTCCATGTTGTGAAATGAATTTCCTAAGGTATGAAGTGTATGGATGTTTTACATTTATTTATGTTTTTATATCCATATTGTTAAAGAAACTTTCGACAATTTCAAAAGTATTTAAGAAAAGAAATTTGTTTTCGAAAGGGGATTGTGGGGGCCACCTCTTGAGTTTATGGGTTATAAAACCCAAGAAAGATTTTGAAAACTCTATTTTGAGACTAGAGGCTTCATGCATGGTTACTTCTTGTGGTGTACCGGCTACACCACTTGGGGTGCCGGTATGTTGGCCCCTTTAGCAGTTGACTCAACCTGTGTGGAAGATGTCATGCTACTGGTGGTTTACGATGATGTTTTGGTAGTATCTCGTGCCCGCACAGCATGCCTGAATGTTCCCGCAGGATGAGTGCCACAGGTGCCCGTGCCTTAGCTATGTGCTAGTATATGATAAGAAATAAGAAGATACTACCCATGTTTATAATTATTATTGTTGTACGAACCTGATCCAGTCTACAGCCCCCCTTACCATGGCCATAGGTATGATGACTCTCTACGGAGAATGACACGTATCGCATGACTTAGTTATAGCCTAGTCTCCTCGATTTAATTATGAAAATCAACTATGATGAATGAATATGTGTTTTCATGATATATACGATAATTAGTTATGACCAATATGCTTTATGAAATGACTATGAAATATGCATGAAATGTTTACGAAATGATTATGAAATATGCATGAAATGTTTACGAAATGATTATGAAATATTCATGAGATGTTTACGAAATGATTATGAAATATTCATGAAATGTTTACGAAATGATTTATGAAATGTTTATGAAAAGTTGTAAAATGGTTAAGCATGTTATTGGTCTTAATGACACGCATGCTTTATGACGATTATGCATGAAATGAAAATTTATGTATTGCATCAAGTTTCGTTTCATGAACAACTTCAAATGCTTTTATATATCAGAACTGTTTTAATTGTATTATCTTATTGGACTTTTCCCCAAAAGCTCACCCCTCTATCTTTAGATCATTTGCAGTGAATCTATAGACGCTACCTGACGCGTACACCACGTAGGCTGGTGGGAAGAGCTACCCTAGGCTACTTTTTGTTCACGCAAAAGGTATACATTTACATTCATGTACCAGACATATCTGTACACACAGACACGTATATTGGGAATATTTGTTGGGATGTAATTTTGTAAGGAAATGATGTAAGCAATATTATTTTGGGAATTATATTTTGAGATGATTAGTATTAAATCGAAATAGATGTATTGAGTGGTAAAGATGAATTTGGAAAGTATGCTTGCTAGTTGTGGATATCTAGGATTGTTGGAAAGCATGCTTGGTAGTTGTGGATATCTAGGATTGTCGAAAACAACTAAATTGCAGGTGGGAAGGCTCATATATAAGCCGTTATGCTGTCGAAATTTTCATCGGCCATATAAGTTAAAATATGAAAATAAATTACAATTACGAGTAAAGAATTAGGAAAAGTGTTTTGACACTGCACAGGAATACAACCTAAGTGAATAAGGGAATAAGTGGGTAAATTAAATTCAAAAGAAAAAAATTTCCCCCGATTTTTAAGGGTCAAAGGTCATTACAAGAGGTCCAATGGGCCAAGCCTAATTATTTTAAGCCCAATGTGATGAAATGGGTCTAGCACAAACCCAATAAGAATTGGTGGGCCCCACAAGCCCAATAGGCCCAACGAAAGTGAATAGTAAAATGGAAATGGGCTTAAGGCATAGTTAGGCCCATTAAGGTTTATTAAAGCCCATTAAGGGAAATAGACTGTATTTAATGTGAAATACAGTAGGAAAAATATAGTTAACCTAATAAATGGTTATATGCAACTCCAGAGATTATTGGAGGAGCAAATCGGACTGCTGGATCGAGCAGCGTTGAGAAAGTAAAATTCCTTGAGTGATTACAGGTAAGGAACTTTTGTGAGTAATTAGAGATACCTGCACGTATTCTGAGGGTCATAGAAAGTGAATAATAATTATTGTGACCCGATAGTGGCAAATTATGATTTTACCCTTAGTTAGGAAAAAAGTCAACTTTTGTGAAAAGTTATAAAAAGCATGGAAACCACCATTTTGACTATTTTTACTATTGTTTAGCAATAGAGTAGGTAGATTGGCTAATGATTTTAAGGTTGATGTGAATTAAGCACACTTTATAGTGCTGATTTTGATGTCTTGAAAATCATCCCTTTTTAAAGAGCCATCTATCGAATTATGTGAGAATAAATCATGCTAGAGCACAGCTCGCACTTGATTTCATATATTTTCCACATATATTAGTACTGGATTGTGATTCATACTAGATTTCCATGACATGCATGATAAAGTGCTGGAGTTATTACTCGTACTTAGTTTTATGTGATTTATGCGTGACAGAGTGCTAGAGCGTGCTCGTACTCGATTCTTCATGATTTATACATGACATAGTACTTGAGCTATTGCTTGTACTTAATTTGATGAGTTTTGTGCATAGCATGGTACTGGAGCTATTGCTCGTACTTGATTTGAAATGTGAACTATGCATGACCTAGTGCTGGAGGTTTACTCGCACTAGAGTTTGAGTTTGTGATGTGAAACAGTGTTTAAGCGGAGTATCAACTGTGAGTCACGCTCAAAGGCGTGCACTATAATTTATGTGATATATAATACATGTTGAAAACCATGCTTGATTTCTTCGTGTAGACTGAGTGTCACACTATGAGAGGTTCGCATGTGGATTTAGAGACGTGGTATGATATTCCATGGTTTGAGGGCTAAGACCTATAGCAGGCACCCCGACTGTGATGTAGGGTCCACGGAGTACATTATACTGTGCGAGTGGCATGGAGTACACTGTACCGTGTGGTGTTGTGGAGTTGAGGAGGATATAGCTGGTGGTTGTGATGGACTGACCCCTCTCCCGTTGCAGTAGTGATGTCCCGCACACCGAGATCTGTGTTGCTTGGGATCACCATTATAGGATATGGCCATAGTCCAGAATATTATTGCATTTCACCACAGAGTCTCACATGATATATCACATGATTGACTGATTTATTTACGGATAGACCTGAGGGATGGGTCGGAATCCGATTGTTGTGATGTGAATAATTTAAATGCCATATTTAATCTGATTTAAGTATACATGGCATGATTTATCTAAAGGCATTGTGATATTATAAAGATGCATTATTTTGCACTACATGCCTACATTTGAGAAAGCAAGCATGATTTCTGTACATGGGATTTAATCTGTATAAGTATATATATATATATTTAAAGACATGCTTTTAAAGTGAGTTAAGGAAATGAGATTTTCAAGGCATAGCATTATTTTGAGTAGATAGTGTAGATGTCTACTTGCTTGCCTGATTTCCTTATTGCTCGCGTTGTATGCTCACCCCCTTTCTTTTGCATCTCTCTACAGAGCATCAGCAGTAGAGTGAGAGCATTTGAGGGATAGTATTCCTGTTGTCCGCTGCTATTTCTTATTGATCGACATGTATACATATTTTGTACGGTTATGTATTTAAACATAGAAACAGTACAGTGATGTATATGATATATATATATATATATTATGGGGAATGTATTTGTATTAGCTTTTATATGATCTTACATGTATTATAAAAGAAGTTACAGTCAGTAACAGTATATTGACATGTACGTATGATAATGGATGATATTGTATGCGAAGAAGCTAACATCGAATCACAGCTAAATCATTGAAGAGAGGAAAGGTAAGTTAAAAAAATGCGAAAAATTTGCAGTGGTTTTGGTTAAGTCATGAAGGGTCATGACAATTGTTCAGTACAAAATGTTCGAGTGTGTATACCTCTCGCAAGATGGATATGCAGTGGATCAGGGAATATCAGTCCTCAGTCATGTCTACCTACTGTGGATGTTCTGAAAAGAGGGAAGTAAAAAGGGGGTGAGCTCACAGCTCAGTAAGGAAATCAAGTAAGCAAGTAGATAACCGCACTATCTACAAAATAATATGCTCATGCCTTGAAATCATTTCCTTACCTATCTGTATCTAAAGCATGCATCCCGCTCAAAGCTTTTATGCAATATATATATAGATACAAAACATCAGTTATAAAATTGGTAATATGCTGGTTTAACAATCTCAGCCATTTATGCAAAATATTGCATTTTTCATGTAATTTCACACAAATTACATTTTCTCATGTCATTCAATTAAATCAAAACAACATGGCATTCATCATGTTTAAAAACATGGGAATCTGGGCCTCACCCATCCCTCAGGCTACCTCTTTTACAACTCACAAATTCACATGTTCTTATCATAAAATCACGTGATAATTCAATCAAGAAATATTGATTCACATTGCATGAAAGAAAACCGAGATAGGCGACTACATGTTCCGAGTGTATGATCACAACTCATTTTTCGTGATCCTAGGCTATACAGTACTCGGTGTGTGGCGTCTCACAATTGTTGTAATGGGAAGTGGGTCAAATCTCTATCATCAGCTCTCAATCTGAGGACCTGATCCCGAAGCACACTAGATCCCTTGGGATCCCGCTCCCATTACTAACCAGTCCTATCCAAGTACATTTAATTACTCACGATACAGCGTACTCTATTGACATACACTGTACACAGTACTCCATGAACCCTATCTCAAGGTGAGATGCTCGCTATGAGTCTTAGTCCTCATACCTAGGATATACCTTATAGTTGGGATACTCGCCATGAGTCTTAGTCCTCATACCATGGGTTATTTTGATAGCCCTCGACCTTTCTCAAAATATTACACGTGTGAGCATATATATATCAGTGCGACACACAGTCAGCACAGGATCCCAACACGGTTGTTTCATGCTCTTTTCTAAACTGGTACGTGCAAGTAAACTCCCAATACGACCATATCACAATATCACAACTCTAGGGCGAGCAATGCTCCCAACACTAGGTCACGTAGAAACATGAGTATAAGCAAAGCTTCCAATACTCTATAATGTGTAATATATGAAAACTGAGTACAAGCTAAGCTCCCAGTACCCTATCATGTAAAACTCAGTATAAGCATAGCTCTCAATACTCTATAATGCATCAATCACAAAACTTAGTACGAGCAATGCTCCCAATACTCTAACATGCATAACATGCATTAAAATCTAGCACAAGTATATACTTCAGTTCTATATGATGCATATCTCAAAATATAGTGCGAGTATTCTTAGCACTTATGGTTTTCACACAGAACCTGATAGATGGCTATTCAAATAATAATTCACCTAATTCAAATCAAATCCGCACTAACACGTGTTGTTTTCGTATATACATGAAAACATTAGCCATTCTATCCATGAAATTATGAATTTTAGCCACAACATGCTTCTAAGGCATTTTCACCCTATTTTTGGAAAAAACACACTTATCCTCATTAGTCTTTATCATAATATCATGCCTATTCAAGGGAATTCATATATCATATAATATCGAAATTCTATTCAAAATACATGTAGCTATCTCTAGCTACTCACGAAATTCCCTTACTTCAGATCATGTCAAGTGACCTCGCTTCTTCTGTGCTGCTAATCCTCACAGTCCGATCAATTTTCACTGTGATTTTCGAAGCTGTTATAATTATTTACATTAGTATACCGTAATATACTCGTTTTACTTGCATAATCTCAACTCATCACTTACTTACATTATGGTATTATACCATATTTCCCATATAGCTATATTCATTCTTCCTTATTTCAAACTTATACATCTCACAGAACTATCTTATAATCTTTCATACATGCGTATTCCATCATTAAATTTATGCCAACACCATTCCCTTATCATTTTCTCACTTCCATGCCAATAGCTAGGTCATGCTCATTTTTCATAATCCTTTTGTTTCCAACAATTCATTCATATACCAACTTACTGACCAATACACCTAGTTTAACATATATCAACTTGGTGTATTAAATCTTACCTAACTGAGATTTTCCTCTTTTTCTCAAAAAATGGTAGAATCCTCCTTACTCTTCCAATCTTTGATTCCAACTTCTTGTTTCCAAGAATGTTGTTCTCCTCTTCACCAAGAACAACTTTGTTTAACTGAATCTCACACAAAACTGATTGCAAACTAAAGTTTCCTAGTGTTGAAATGTTAGGTTTTGTAAGACCCGAATTTAATTAAAATACGGAAATTAAATAAGAAAAGATGGGGAAAGTATGAAGGAAGTCGGGTTAAATTAATCCCGAACACGTGTAAGGGCAAAATGGTCAAAAGACCAAAGGTCGGTATAATTTCGATAAGAAAAATTTAATTAAAACATGGATTTAAGAAATCTTGGTCAATAAAGGTGAAATAAATTTATTTTGGGTTAAACTGATCAAGATATTAATTTATTGGAATTAATCGGGATTAATTGGAATTTTTAGTACGGAAAAATAATCCCGAAAATAATAAAAAAATATACCAAAAAATCACCCGGGACAACATCCCGAAAATACGGAGAAATTATACCCGAAAAAGAGGTTAAAATATAATAAATAAATTAAATTAAATTAAATTAAATTAATTAAATTAGAATAAAATTATAATTTTAAGTGATATTTTGGGTATTTTAATATATTTAATAAATAGTATAAAAATAAATAAATAAAAATAAATAATAATAAAAATAAAAAAAAAGGAAATCTGAAACGGGTCGGGGAGAGAGAAAGTAAAGGAAACCGAAAAGGGGAGACCGCGCGTGGCTCATCTGACCGACGGCCACTGGGCACCGACGGCCTCCGACGAAGGGCCGAGCAGCAAGAGGAGAGGCCGGCGAAGCCATTGGCACCGGTGACGCGCGCCGACGATGGCAGTGTCCGACGAACGGAGGAAGAGAAGATCGCGAGGAAAACGAGATGATCCCGGCGATCCACGGCAGCTGGGGGCGAACGGCGGGCACCGGCGTGATCGGGAAGAGGAGCCGGTCCTTTTAAGACCAGTATCGGCCGGCGAAACCGCCGGAATCCGTCGGATCAAGAGGTGGTAGCCGCGGGGGAGAAGAGCTGATTCGTCGGCGATGGCTGCGTTTCGACCCCAGCCGAGGCCCGATTCTGAATGCCCAGGTGTAGCCGAGCCGAACGGCACCGGAATCGCACCGGGAACCGACCGGACGGCACCGGAATGAGCAAATGGGGATTGAACCGGTCGAACCGGCCTGAACCGGCCAAAACTGAACCGAACCAGATCGAGCTGAATCGGCGGTCTAAACCAGTCTGAACCGGACTGAACCGGTTCAGCCAAAAAGAGGGGAAAAAGGAAGAAAAAATGGAAAAAGAAAAAGAGAAAAAAATTGGGGAAAATTTCAGTGATGCAATCGAGTTTTGGGTAAGTCGATGAGCGGTCAAATTGACCGATTTAAATTTTGGAATATTTTATTTAATTAATTTTCGACTGGAAATTTACCCAAAAAATTATGAAATTGTGTAGCTCGACGATCAGCATCCAAAGAGAGCTCGAGACAGTCTCGAATTTCGTACTAGCATGGAATCTCGGGTAAGTGACCCTTATTTACGACAATTACCTCGTTATGCGTGATATTGAGTTAATTTCCGCATAAATTGAATTAAATTATGGAAATTTAGATAAATTGTCGTAAATAATAAATTCAGCAATTCGAGAGCTAGAACGAGGCCCAATAAATTGTTGGAGGGCCCAATGAGCCCAATAGGCCTCGATAAAGTGAAAATTAAGTGGAAAACGGGCTTAAGGCCGATTGAGGCCCATTAAGGTGCAATCGGGCCCAATAGGGGTAAACGGGCCCAATGATTTAAATTAAGCCCAGAAAATAAGAAATACAATTAAATTATATGTTATCTGACCTGAGGAATATTGATACGCAGTTCCGGGCATTTGATTGTGAGCATATCGGACTGCGCGACGAGACAACAGTGGAAAAGAAAAGGTCAGACTCGACAGGAAAATAAGGTAAGGGAATTCTACGGACTGCTAGAGGTAAACTTTACGCAATTTTAAATTCATATACAGTCCTTAAAAATGTTCTGGAGGGTCTAGAGGTCAAATAATAATTTTAGTGCCCCGTATGGGCAAAATTACTGAAATACCCTTGTTAAGGGTAAATGTTTCCAACTTTAGGAAAAATTGGGAGGAGCAAGAACAAGAGGTTCTTGCTCATTCTGGAGGTGTTTTGATGCATGCATTAGTAGGCCGGCTAACCTTGAAAGAAAATGCATAGCATTGCATACTTTCAACGTGAAATTGTTTTGAAAACTGTTTTGAGGAAAACAGAGCCGCCTACGTGTTTTATTGACATATGACGTGCTAGAGCTCAGCTCGCACGATATTTCGATTTGTGTGATGCACGCATTAGTGCTGGAGCGAGAGCTCGCACTAGAGTTTTACATGCATGGTGCTAGAGTCTAACTCGCACCAGATTTTACATGATTTTCGTGACAGGGTGCTAGAGTCTAACTCGCACCAGATTTTCACATGATTTACATACAGAGTGCTAGACCTTAGCTCGCACTAGTTTTATTTGATTTACTGACAGTGTTAGAGCACCGCTCGCACTACTTTTCAGAGATCATACGATAAGCCGTGCTTGGAGCATCGGGTAGACTGTGTGTCACCGATTAAATAGGCTCGCACGTGCGTTTGAGACATGGCATGTTAAAATAACCTGATGAGCCCGAACGAGGGATAAGGGTTAGAGAAACAACCTGATGAGCCCGAACGAGGGATAAGGGTTAGAGATCCACCTGATGAGCCCGAACGAGGGATAAGGGTTGGAGATCCAGCTGATGAGCTCGAACGAGGGATAAGGCTGTGGGTCCATGGAGTACGATGTACCGTGCAAGTAGCATGGAGTACGATGTATCGTGGGGTATCTTCGGATATGGTATCTTTGTGATACGGGGTATCTTTGTGATACGGTATCTTTGTGATACGGGGTATCTTCGGATACGGCATCTTCGGATGCGTGAGATCGGATAAGACTGACGGGTTGGATTGACCCACCTCCCGGGCGGTTCCCGATCAGGGTGAGACCTCGCACACTGGGATCCGTGAAGCTAGAGGGACTCACGAGGACATATATGGCCAGTCCTGGTTATTGCCGTTATACAGATATTGCCTCGTCTCGCATGTCGACGATTTCGATGATTTAAACTGGGTTTTTAAACTAAATGTGCATGATGGTTATTTCCATGCTTTTAAACCCATATGTGATGTAAACGAATTTTCATGATTTTGTGTGAGTCAGGATCACCCGAAGGAGGGGTCGAGTCCTGACTTTACTGTGAAATTTTAATTGAGAAAGAAATGATTTGAAATAATTGCATGTTGAATTTTCCGTGCAAATGTGTTTTACATAACATCATAACTCATATCATTTGTTTTAAAATGTGTGGAGAAAGGGTGGTTTATGCATGGCACCACGTTCATGTAGGTAGTATGGTTACCTACTTGTTCGTAGGATTGCCTTACTGAGCTTGATGTGCTCACCCCTTTCATTTTCTCCCACAGATAATCTCCAGTTGAAGTTGAGGCGACTCAGTACTGCATTTCGGATATCCGCTGCTGCCCATCAACATAAGGTATATACACTTGTACATATTGTATCTACATAAGCATAGCACAGTAACATGTTTGTAAGTGTCTCTAGGGGGTGTATAAATATTGTAGACATTTTATAAATGACTGGAGAAGAAATAAGTACTATGGTAAATGTATGGTGGGACTGGCATTGACGCACAGCCCAATTTGTTAGTGGAGTGTGGTCACGATCAGGAGATAGGTAAGAATTTAAGTAATAAAAATAACAGAATGCGAAAAATAAACTCTGATTTTTGGGTAGTTCGGTTCGTGATAGGTTTTGCTTTTGTTCTTGACTGGAATATCGTTTCTCGTGAAACAAAGGTTGCAGAAGTCTAGTATTTATAGAATTGTCTCTATGAGATCGATCTGCTAACCACATGAGATCAATCTCCCCTGCATTTTTCTCCTCGAAATCTACCTTTCAGGCATAATGAGATCGATCTGCATAACTCAGAACCTTAAGGAGATCGATCTGGCCTTGCAATGAGATCAATCTGTCGCAACTCGAGACTTAAAGAAATCAATCTGCTTCAGCCAAATCTTGCACAAGATCGATCTGCATTCATTGAGGGATCGATCTGCTCTTGCTAAAAGATCGATCTGCCTCTTGCAGATACCTTATTTTCTCATATTAAACCTATGGGATCGATCTGTATTGCTAAGGAGATCGATCTGCTCCTCTCCAGAAGCAGTTCTGCTGCAACTTTTTTCCTAATTCACTGTTACATTGGTATTTAATTTACTTAACCATCAATTTTTCATTTCATACACCTTTACAACTTCAAAACATTCATTCCTCGTAATTTATATAAATTGTGACTTATCTATACATTCACAAAGTCATAATGATTACATGTTAAATTTTTGGGTCTTACAATTGTGCTGGAGGAAGGTCTTTTTCCATATGAATATTTTGTTTGAATTCATTAAGAGATTCTTCGCCCAAATTGGGGGTTTGAGTAGAACCAAAAAAGCGAGAAACGGAACATGAACGACGATGATAGAGATTGAACACTTTGTATTTTTTAAATAAATATAGTTGAAAATTTGAAAGAAATAAATGGAAAAATATGTTGAAATTTGGAGAAACTAAATTTTGTAAAATTGTAAAAAAAAAAAAAAAAAGAATTTGAGAAAATTATATTAGATTTGTGTTTAAAATATAAAAAAGAATAATGTAAATGGATTTTCAATTTAGAGAAGAGAGAATTTGAGTGAAATAATTACAATAATAATAGGAATTTAGAATAAGAGAAATGAAGAGAATTAATAAGAATTGGAGTTGAAGAAAATTGGAAATAATTGGAATTAGAGAGAACTGGAGAGAAAATTGTTAAAAAAAAAAATGAAATAATAAGAGGTATTTATATAAAAAGGTTTAAAAATAAAAAATAAATAAAAAATTTAATTTAAAAAAATGTTGTTGCTCTACCATCTATTGCCAGACTCGTATTTTTATGTAGCTTGTTCCTTATGATTTATATATGTACAGACATGTATTAAGTTATTTAAATCCTAAGAAGAGTATTTACTAGATTTAAGTGTTAGTGAAATGCTTTAACAGTTAAAAGCTACATAAAAGCCTAATGTGAGCTATAAGAGCCACAGGTTAAACCGAGTGGATCTGAATCATTCTTACTGAAGAGAAGAACTTAAAATGAGAAAATATAGAGAACTCATGAAGGAAAGTCAGTTTGATTTAGTCTCGAACACAGAAAACAAGAGTAAAAGCTAAAAAGGGTAAAACGGACTTTTTTAGCGAGTTAAGGTATTTCGGGCATATTTACCTACCGGGAACGGTTAAAACGTAAAGACAAGAGTGTAAAACATAAGATATGACACTTTCAAAATTTTGAGAAAAAGTCAACTTGGTCAATGATTAAGGAAAAAGTCAACTATAGTTAAGAAAAGTGGACTTTTGCTATGTTGACTAACCATGGTTAAAAATTCACCTAAGTATGGAGAAAAATTTGGGGAAAAATAGTTTTGGTCAGAATACAATATAATCATCCCGAAAATAAGGAAAATTTATTCAGAAGGATTCCGGATTAAATTTAATGGATAAAAACGTAATGGGCCGAAATGAAGATTTTAAAGCCCATTAAGGTATACTAAATGTAGATCGAATTTCTTGGGTCCCTTAGACCGAATTGTTGGACCAAATGGTAGGTCAAATATTTAGACAATTAAAGGCCTAAGGTATAGTAAAAATTTCAGTCCGAAAACCCATTAAGAAAGCCCAAACCGAGAGGCCCAATTGTAAGGCCCATTAGGATTAAATATCTAACCTTAGTTAAAGCTAACTATGACTCATTAGATGACTCATTAGGTGACTCATAACTAAACCTTAGGAAGTCAATTATAATGGCTGGAAAGTAAGGCTTAATGGCTAAGTTAATGGCTTATAAAATCAGCCACACCATTGTCATCTTCACCATACCATTCTCGGCTAGAAGAAGAAACCATTGAAATACATTCATCCAAGCTTTCTCTCACTAGAAATCACTAGGAATTAGGCATATTTGAAACTTGCATTCTTCATGAAAGTTGTTCCAAATTGATATGAGAGTGACATATGTTTAAATTGGCTATCAAGAAGCCATAGTGTGCAAACCGTGAGGCTCCAAAGTTTCGGCCAAGTGTGAACACAAATACTAGGTATATTTTCAAGTTTTCAAATTCATATATGTTAATGTATGAATGATTTTAAGTATATTGGTATATGTTTTAAGTATTGAAACATATGAAATCACTATGATCATGGTTAGGCCGAGAGTGAGTAGTGAAATATTGATGAATGTACATATGATTTTAAGGCACAAATGAGATGATATATATGTGTTAATAATTATGGTATAGTTAGAATTAATCAATATGATTAATTGATATATGCATTTAGTTGGCAATCAAGGTGTTTGATAAAATGCCTAAATGAACTATATGAAGCTTAAGAACATTGCCAACCAAGTGTTTGTGAAATTGCCTAAGTGAAATTGGCTAAACAAATGGACATGGACGGCATGCCATGGTGTGACCGACTGCATGGTATGCTCTCGGCCATGGCATGTGGCCGAGAGGTCCAATGGACCAAGCCCAATTATTTTAGGCCAATGTGATGTAATGGGTCTCGGATAAGCCCAATAAGAGTTGGTGGACCCCACAAGCCCAATAGACCTAATGAAAATGAATAGTAAAATGGAAATGAGCTTAAAGCAAGTTAGACCCATTAAGGGAAATAAACTGTATTTAATATGAAATACAGTAGGAAAAATATAATTAACCTGATAAATGGTTATATGCAGCTCCAGAGAGTATTGGATGAGCGAATTGGACTGTTAGATCGAGCAGCATTGATAAAGTAAAATTTCTCGAGTGATTGCAGGTAAGGGACTTTTGTGAGTAGTTAGAGATACCTGCACGTATTTTCGTCTGCTTTTACATTCACTTAAAAACTCTGAGGGTCAAAGAAAGTGAATAATAATTATTGTGACCTGATAGTGGCAAATTATGATTTTACCCTTAGTTAGGAAAAAAAAGTCAACTTTGGGAAAAGTTGTAAAAAGTATGGCAACCACCATTTTGAGTGTTTTACTACTGTTTAGCAGAAGAATAAATGGATGGGCTAATGTTTTAAGGTTGATGTGAATTAAGCACACTTTATAGTGCTGATTTTGATGTTTTGAAAATCATCCATTTTTAAAGAGCCATCTATCGAATTATGTGAGAATAAATCGTGCTAGAGCACAGCTCGCACTTGATTTCATATACCTTCCACATATATTAGTGCTAATGTATGATTCACATCGGATTTCCATGACATGCATGATAGAGTGCTAGAGTTATTACTCGTACTCAGTTATATATGATTTATGCATGAGAGAGTGCTGGAGCGATTAGCTCGTACTCGAATTTTACATGAGATGCATGATGGAGTACTAGAGCCTCGTACTCGATTCTTCATGATTTATACATGACAAAGTACTTGAGCTATTGCTCGTACTTGATTTGATGAGTTTTGTGGATAGCATGGTACTGGAGCTATTGCTCGTACTTGATTTGAAACATGAACTATGCATGACCTAGTTACTGGAGGTTTACTCACACTAGAGTTTGAGTTTGTGATGTGAAACAGTGTTTGAGCAGGGTGTCAACTGTGAGTCGCGCTCAAAGACGCGCACTGTATTTTATGTGATATATAAGACATGTTGAAAACCATGCTTGATTTCCTCGTGTAGACTGAGTGTCACACTGTGAGATGTTTGCATGTGGATTTAGAGACGTGGTATTTATATTCCATGGTATGAGGGCTAAGACCTATGGCAGGCACCCTGACTGTGATGTAGGGTCAACGGAGTACGTTGTACCGTGCGAGTGGCATAGGGTACACTGTACCGTGTGGTGTTGTGGAGTTGAGGAGGTTATAGCTGGCGGTTGTGATGGACTGACCCCTCTCCCGTTGTAGCAGTGATGCCTCGCACACCGAGATCTGTGTTGCTTGGGATCACCATTATAGGATATGGCCATAGTCTAGGATATTATTGCATTTCACCACAGAATCTCACATGATATATCACTTGACTGATTTATTTATGATACGGATATACCTGAGGGATGGGCCGGAATCTAATTTTGTGTTGTGAATGATTTAAATGCCATATTTACTGTGATTTAAATATACATGGCATGATTTATCTATAGGCATTGTGATATTATAAAGATGTATTATTTTGCACTACATGCCTACATTTGAGAACGAAACATGATTTCTGTACATGGGATTTAATCTGTACAAGTATATATATATATTTAAAGACATGCTTATAAAATAAGTTAAGGAAATGATGTTTTCAAGGCATAGCATTATTTTGAGTAGATAGTGTAGATGTTTACTTACTTGCCTGATTTCCTTACTAAGCGCGTTGTATTGCTCATCCCCCTTTAATTTCCCTCTCTACAGAGCATCAGCAGTACAACGAGTGTGCTTGAGGGATAGTATTCCTGTTGTCCGCTGCTATTTCCTATCAATCGACAGGTATACATATTTTGTACGGTTATGTATCTAAACATAGAAACAGCACAGTGATGTATACGATATATATTATGGGGAATGTATTTGTATTAGATTTTATATGATCTTACATGTATTATAAACAAAGTTTACAATTAGAAATAATATATTGACATGTATGTATGGTAATGAATGATATGGTACGCGAGGAAGCTAACATCGAATCACAGCCTAACCATTGATGAAAGGAAAGGTAAGTTAAAATGCGAAAAATTTGTAGTGGTTTTGGTTAAGTCAAGGAAGGGTCTTGACAGTATCAAAACTAGTAAGGTTTCGATCCTTAAAAGGTCAGGCCCTTACCAAGCTCAGACTATAAAAACAATGGTTCACCCAATTCGACCTTCATTCGAGTTAGGCCAGGTCCCAAAATCGATTCTAGGATAGGATTGGGTTAATCGGGCCGATCCTAAGCCAACCCAGCCCCTTTAAAACCTCTAAGTATAAGTAACCATAATGAGAATAATCGTCTATGAAAGTACCAAAATACTATTGACCATTCTAAAAAGCTATAGGGAATGAACTATAAATGTCAGTATAAATTAATTCTAATATGTTTGAACTATTTTTGGCACTAATTTTCTTGACATTTATTTGTTTTCCTTAGTACAACCAGTACAAACTTTGAAATATGAAAAATCAAAGGAATCAAGAATTCCTTCTGACATAAGTCTCTGTATTTTTTGTTCAGAAATATGCATTAAATACTTGTGTCATAACAGAGAAGAATTCTCATTAATTAATTTGCATTTTGTACCACAATTACTTACATGGAAGAATTCATTAATGTGTGAGGCATGAAGGTTCAATTTTATATCTGTTACAACTGTATATTAGCATAATTAACATATTGTATATAGCTTAATTATAGGCTGAAATATCTAGGTTTAGTTAATAACCTTCCTAATTTGGGTTGTACAATTCTGTATATATACATATCTTGTACTTTTTTCTATGATATGAAAAATTAATCTTGTAAGGCCTGTACTTTTATATGTATTCTTTTATGATTCCATGTTGTACACACAAGTTACAGAATACATGAATCATAAGAAATGAACATTTTTAAGCTCTAAGTGTGATTAGAATGCAAAATGATTAGTGAAGCATTTAAATGCAATCTTTCCTTTGAAATTATGGAAAATATGGCAGCTGGAATCCTGTAGATCAATGCCAGATTGATCTCCCTTCATGACAGGATCAATCTTGTAATTTCAGAATGAAATCATAAAGGTTCTATAGGCAAGCAGATCGATCTTGAAGTGATTTTGCATAGAGAGAATTGATCCCTTCCCAAAGCAGACCGATCTCGATGTGATTCAGCCTAGAAAGGATCGATCCCTTCCCAAAAACAAATCGATCTTGAATGGTTTCTGGCTAGAAAGGATAGATTCCTTCCCAAGAGCATATCGATCCCATCCTAAGAGCAGATCGATCCCACAACTTATTTACTGAATATTTGAGTAGTTCAACCAAAGGAAGATCGATCTCTCACCCTAGGAGATCGATCTCACAATACCATTTCTATTTAAAAACCCAATAGCCGAGCCTTCTTCCCCAGATTTAACAAATACCATCTATAGCAAAGTAAACAAGTTTTTCTCACTCTAAGATATCACCACCTTCCAAACAGATTTGAGAAAGGTTACTTTTAGCAAAGTTGTTACTTGTGATAAGGAGAACAACATAGTCAAAAACTAGTGGTTAAATTTCTTGATTGAAGGAGCAAGGTGTTTCCCCAATTTTGGCCAAAAGAGAAAGGTTAAGCTAGGTGAATTTTCAATACACCAACTCCAATTATGTTAATCTAGACATTTTTATGAGTTGATTGGTGTATGTATTGTTGGCTAAAATATCTTTGAGCATGTTTAATCATCCAAGACCTAATATGGGTTTAGTGTGAGAAAATGAGCTATGGTTGATTTAATGATGAATTGATTATACTATGGTGTTGGTGATGTTATATGCATGATTTTGAGATGGTTTTTTGAAACCAATATGTTGGAATAGATGATGGTTTAAAGTAGGCATAAGAGGTGTATGATGAAATACCTTAGTGAAGGAAAGTGATGAACTTAAGGTAAGCACACCAAGTGTTTGCCAAAATACCTATGAGAGATAGGCAACCATGGTGTCGACTTTGGCTAGGTGTGGCGCACCATGCGTGATTGAATGGTCAAGTAGGCCAAGAGTTGAGTATTCAGCTCAATAAGGCATTTTAGGGCTAAGGTTGGCCCAATATGAATCAGCAGGCTTGATGGGCCCAATAGATTCTCAAGAAATGAATAGTGCAATCGAAATGGACTTAAGAGAAAGTAAGGCCTAATAAGAGTAAATAGGCCCAATAAGTTAAATAAATTGTAGCGAAAGTGAAATACAGATAAATAAACTATATTTAATATGACAAATGATTTCGTACAGCTCCGGAGATTATATTGGGAGTGAATCAAATTACGCGATCGAGCAGCTCTGAGGAAATGGAATTACTTGACGTGATTCCAGATAAGAGAAGTTTGTGAGTATTTAGAGGTAGCTGCACATATTTTAAGGGTATTTACAGGACATTAAATTTACTTGACTACCTAGAAAAGAAATAATAATTTTTGCGAAAAAATTTGGGTATAGATGAAAAAGATCGTTTTGCCCCTAGTTAGGAATTTTACAAAAAGGGTAGTAAGGCTAATAAATTGCATGAATATCATTTTTTTTTATATTTTTGTGAAATATATTTCTTTGATTTAAGCAATTTATCGATAGGTTGACTATTGATTTTCATGATTTGCATGAAAGGGCCACGTGTGAGGTGCCAATTATGATTT
The DNA here is from genome assembly GCA_033439115.1 of Firmiana major. Taxonomy (NCBI): domain Eukaryota; kingdom Viridiplantae; phylum Streptophyta; class Magnoliopsida; order Malvales; family Malvaceae; genus Firmiana; species Firmiana major. The sequence continues at coordinate 8,365,942 of CM065909.1, forward strand.
TAAAAGTGTTTTATCGAAATAAGTAGCCTTCCAAATTTTTATGAGTATAAATCGTGCTAGAGCCTTGCTCGCACTAGATTTTGATGTTTTGACTTACATACAGAGTGCTGGAGGCTCGCTCGCACTGAGTTTTACTGATTTATTTCTCATGAAAGTCGTACTGGAGCGTTGCTCGTACGAGGATTTTTGTATGTACATAAAATCGTGCTGGAGATTTACTCACACGAGATTTTGGATATCATGATATGCATGACGTCGTGTTGGAGCTTCGCTCACACTAGACGTGATGTGACATGCATAGAGCCATGCTGGAGCCTCATGTAGACTGTGTGTCACGGTGAGATGATATGCTCGCACATGTATGTTGAGACATGGGTTGGTTATCAACATGGTATGTGGTGGATAAGACCTATGATAGTTACCCCTAGACTGTGATATGGGTTCATGGAGTATGTTGTACCGTGTATGCCACACGGAGTAGGTTGTACCGTGTAGTCATGACTATGAGATTGGTGATTTGATATTCTGGCGGGTAGGATTGACCCACCTCCCATTGCAGCCGTGATGCCCCACACACCGAGATCCGTGTAGTTTGGGATCACAGGGACATAGTCCTTGATTTTTCATATATAGTAACCTACATGCCTCACGTGATATCATACGATCTAGATGGACCAAGGCTGACACGAAGGAGGAGTTAGGCCTCGATTTGTGATTTTAAAACGAGATGTGGTTTTAATGATGTGATGATGAGTTTTACTAAGTTTTGATAATATGTTAAACCTTGAGGGGTTGTTTTATGATGAGTTTTTCAATGTGTTGAGCATGAGACATTGACATGATGATTTTCCATGTTTACATGCATATTTTCATGTTTTCAGTACGTGATATATGTATATACATGTGGCATAATTTTAATTATACCTCATGCTCTGGATATAAATGATTTTTATATCATGACATTTTAAGCATGTAGATAGTGTAGTTATCTACCTACTTACATTATTACCTTACTGAGCAAGTTGTGTTCACCCTTTCACTTTCCACCCCTATAGAGCATCCACAGTAGTTGAGAGCGGGTAGAGACTGCATTCTTGTTGTCCATTATTTCCCATCAAGTCAAGGTATACACACTTGTATAGTTTTTGTATCTGAACATATAAAAGCGCAGTACTGTACATGGATGGAATATCGGGGATGTAAACCTATGTAAATACAGTTATGAATGTAATTAGTTAAAGTCAAAGAACAGTATATCCTAATATATAAATGTGATATGGAAATGGATGTTAAGGTAAGAAACATGATAGGAGGCACTAATGTCGACTCATAACCCAACTGTTAGTAGTGAAACTATTCACGAAGGGTAAGGAAATGAAAAAGCAAAAAAATTGTAGCGATTTGAGGTAAAAATGGGTAGTAAAAGAGGTGATATCAGAGCTGAGTTTGCCTGATATGAGTGAATATTAGTAACTAGGAAAGTTACATCCTCATATTTTTGTGCTTTGTTTAGATATAACTATGTATACCGAGATGAAATTAGATTAATGAATGGTATGGATGTAGGAATTTAGGTATTATGCCGATCACCTGCCATGGTAGAGGGACGAGTTCACATGATAGAGGTCGCAGGGGTAGGCCTGAGAGCCCTGCAGAGCCAAAGATTGGTTAGGCTCCATAAGACCCTGTTGAGAGACCAAAAGGATACTGAAGCACGCTTCGCTAGGATTGAGGGGAGTATAGAGAGCCTTGTTGAGATAGTCACGCAGACATTAGGGGCTGGTGATAGACGAGGTCTAGCCGGATAGCCTGCTGCTATTGGACAGACAGCTTCAGAGAGACCTCAAACTACAGAAACTGTTACACCGCCACTAGTTCAGGACACAGCTTCTCCTATCACTCCACAGCCGAGCAATAATGATCTGGGTTATGACTACGAGTTGGATAGGTTACGACAATTCTAGAAGTTCAGACCTCAAGTCTTTAGAGGAGTGAAGGACCCAGTTGTTGCAGAGGATTGGATATATGAGATGGAGAAGTTGTATGGGTTCTTCAAGTGTACATTGACTAAGAGGGTTGCTTTTGTCGCATTTATGCTGAAGGGCGAGGCAGAGCATTAGTGGAGATCCACTGTATCTATCTTGAGTGCCCGACACCCAAAGATTAAATGGGAGATTTTTTTTAGGCCTTTAGGAGGTAGTATATTTCGACCACTGCACAGCGAAAGCTGCGGATGAAGTTTATGAGTTTGGTTCAAGGGAACCACTTTGTTGATGAGTATGAGTCGAGGTTCATATCCTTAGGGAGGTATGACCCAGATACATTGAGCAGTGAGACTCGAAAGGTCTAGAAGTTCATGGATGGATTGAGACCAGCCATCAGATCTAGATTAGCTCCGTTTAACATCTCTACTTATAAGGAGGCAGTGCACTGGGCACAGTTGTGTGAGCAGGATTTTGAGCGGAGTACCTCAGAGTTGGGGAAGGTTAACAGAGTTAAAGACAGAGACTGGAAGAGATCCGGAGGGGATAGAGTGGTTAGGAGAGGAGGACGACTCTTTGAGAAGAGGCTGAAGATTGAGGAGATACAGGAGAGAGCTGCTAGACCTCCTGTGTACCTGGCTTTAGCTCCACCAAGGGGAATAGTCATTAGAAGACCACGGCCTACTACTGAGTAGTGTAGGAGGTGTGGTAGATTTCATGGTACTAGGCCTTGTCTGATGACTACTGGAGTATGTTTTCATTGTGGGAAGCCAGGACATGTCGTGAGGAACTGCCCCAAGATGATTGAGACTACCCCACAGAAGGGCAAAGAGTCGGAGAGAGCTCCTGTTGAGACTTCTTGTTCGAGGGGAAGAGCTACAGCTGAGGAGAATGGGAAACAGGTGGTTGGCAGAGGGAGAGTACATGCATTGGACCAGGACACCGTGGACCCTTCAGAGGATGTGATTAAAGGTACCATCTTAATTTTTGATTTAGAAGCATTTGTGTTATTTGATCCTAGTGCCACGCATTCCTTTATATCACCTTCATTTGCACATAAGTTGTTGAAGCATGTAAAGCCTACATCATTAGATAGAATGTTATTGATTTCTACACCTATAAATGATAGTCAGTTGACTGAGTATGTATATAGGGACTATAGGCTGAAAATAGGAAGAAGGGATATGTTAGTCGATCTTATCTTACTGAATATGAGTGATTTCGATGTAATTTTAGGAATGGATTAGTTGGCTACAAATCATGCTGTTTTAGATTGTTATGCTAAAACAGTAATATTTTCAGGGATAGATAACCTTACTGTAAGTTTTCCTGAAAAGTGTACTATTAGTTTTACTTAAAAGAAATGAAGGAACATGATTATTGTAAATGGGAAGAGTATAATTTTAATTCATCATATTTAAGAGATGAATTTGCTTGTTAATCATGAATGTTAATATGATGACCTATGTTACTAATGGTGGAAAAGAATAATTTGAAGGGTTTATTACATATGTAGTTGACACAGATAAGGCACGTCCGAAATTTAGAGACATTCCAGTGGTTGCAGAGTTTCTTGATGTCTTTCCGGATGATTTACCAAGGCTACCACCCGACAGAGAGATAGAGTTTTGTATAGAGTTGGTACCTGGTACAGACCCGATATCTAGACAACCGTATAGAATGGCTCTGATTGAGTTGGACGGCTAAAGAAGCAATTACAAGAGTTACTAGAAAATAGGTTTACTAGACCGAGTGTCTCACCTTGGGGAGCTCTGGTCTTGTTTGTGTGGAAGAAAGATGGGAGCCTCTGACTGTACATAGATTACCGGTTGTTGAATAAGGCCACCATCAAGAATAAGTATCCTCTTCCACGCATTGATGATCTATTGGATCAGTTTCGGGGAGCACAGGTCTTTTCTAAGATAGATATGCGATCTTGTTACCATCAGTTGAGGATACGGAGTGAAGATGTACCCAAGACAGCATTTCGTACCCATTATAGCCACTACGAGTTCTTGGTTATGCCATTCGGATTGACGAATATCTCGACAACATTTATGGCTTTGATGAATGATGTGTGTAAGTCATACCAGGACCAGTTTGTGATAGTGTTTGTCGATGATATATTGGTTTATTCTAAGTCCAAGGAAGATCATGAGCAGCACTTAAGGATAGTTCTGCAGACCCTTCGAGAGAAGAAATTGTATGCTAAGCTCAGTAAATGTGACTTTTGGTTGGAGAAGATTTCATTTCTGGATCATGTTGTATCGAGGGATGGGGTATCAGTAGATCCATCCAAAGTAGAGGTAGTTGTTCAGTTTGAGAGACCCAAGACAGTTACATAGGTCCGCAGTTTTCTGAGTTTGCCAGGTTATTACCGATGGTTTGTGGAGGATTCTTTAAGCAGGCTACTCCGTTGACACGCCTCACTCGGAATAATGTGGTATTTGAGTGGGATGATCAGTGTGAAAGTAGTTTCTGCGAGTTGAAGCAACGACTGACCATCGTACCTATTCTCACCATACCCACCAGCTCAGGAGGCTTTTCAGTGTATACAGATGCCTTGAGACAGGGACAGGGCTATGTATTGATGCAGGACGGGAAGGCAGTCCCTTATGGTTCTAGACAGCTTAAGAACCATGAGAGAAACTACCCGATCCATGATCTAGAGTTGGCAGTCGTGGTATTTGCATTGAAGATATGGCGCCACTACTTATACGGTAAGAAATTTCAGGTGTTTACAGATCATAAGAGCCTCAGAGAAAGAGTTGAATATGAGGCAGAGACAGTGGATAGAACTTCTGAAAGATTATGATTGCAAGATATTGTACCATCCGGGAAAGGCTAATGTTGTGGTTGATGCCTTGAGCAGGAAAAACCTTGGAGTGGTATCATACATGATGGTCAGGAAACATGAGCTGCTTGAGCAGTTTGCTCACCTCAGTTTGGATATAGGCCCTCTTAATGTTGACAGTAACTGTGTGATGGTGAGCTTGCAAGTGGAGCCGAATTTGATTGACTGGATACGACAGGCTCAGCATGCCGATCCGTTGTGTGATGATCATGCAAGTCAGATTCAGAGGGGTGATGTGGTTGATTTCGTAGAGAGTGCTGATGGCCTACTGAGATTTAGAGACAGGATTTGCGTTCCCGATGACCAAGAGCTGAAGATATTAATTTTGATGAAAACTCATTCATCGAGATATACATTGCATCCGGGAAGCAACAAAATGTATCAGAATCTTCGGAGAGTTTATTGATGGTCAAGGATGAAGAGGGATATTGCAGAGTTTGTGGCGAAGTGTCTCGTATGTCAGTAAGTAAAGGTAGAGCATCAGAAGCCTGCAAAATTGTTGCAGCCTCTACCGATACCGACATAGAAGTAGGAGCACGTCACCATGGATTTTATGATGGGTTTACCGAGGACCCGCAGAGGTCATGATGTCATTTGGGTGATTGTGGATAGGTTGACGAATCAGCCCATTTCTTAGCTATGAGAGCTGCTGATACTTTGAGTATGTTGGCAAACCTGTATGTCCGAGAGATAGTATGGCTGCATGGTGTTCTAATGAGTATTGTTTCTGATCGGGAGCCCGCTTCACATCTCACTTTTTGGAACATTTTTAGGAAGCGATGGAGATCCAGCTGAGTTTTAGCACCGCTTTCCATCCACAGACAGATAGTCAATCAGAGAGGACTATACAGACTTTGGACGATATGTTGAGAGCATGTGTGCTGGATTTTGGAGGCTCCTGGGATAACCACTTGCCACTAACCGAGCTCGCCTATAACAGTTATCACTCGAGTATCGGGATAGCACCATATGAGGCACTATATGAACTCAAATGTTGATCCCCTATTAGATGGGAGGAGGTTGGTAACAGACAGATTTTACTCTCGATTTAATGCAGCAAGCCTCTGAGGTTGTTCAGGTGATATGTGAGAGATTGAGGACAGCTCAGAGCAGGCAGAAGAGTTATACTGACACAAGACAAAGGCCATTGGAGTTCCCTATAGGTGATTCGGTATTCTTGAGAGTTTCTCCCTCGAAAGGGATTATGAGGTTCGGTAAGAAGGGTAAGTTGAGCCCTCGGTATATCGAGTCATTTGAGATACTGGAGCGAGTTGGAGATAAGGCCTATAGGCTTAAATTGCCACCGGAGCTATCAAGCATTCATAACGTCGATGCTTCGGAAGTACCATCTAGATCCAGACCATGTGATTCAGTATGAGCCATTGGAGCTCAATGATGATCTATTGTATGTAAAGAGACCGATCCGAATACTGGATAGGAATGAGAAGGTGTTACGGACCAAGACGAATTCGCTTGTTAAGGTGCTATGGTAACACCACACTTCAGATGAGGCTACCTGAGAGTTGGAGAGCCTGATGCGGGAAAAATACCCCCGACTTTTTAAGGAGTGACTTGGTTCTAATTTGGAGGATCAAATTTCTTGAAGGAGGGGAGGAATGTAAGGCTCATACCTTTATATGTATTCCTTTATGATTCCATGTTGTACATACAAGTTACATAATACATGAATCATAAGAAATGGACCATTTTAAGCTCTAAGTGTGATTAGAATGCAAAATGATTAGTGAAGCATTTAAATGCAATATTTTCGTTGAAATTTTGGAAAAATTGGCAGATGAAATCCTACAGATGAATGCCAGATAGATCTCCCTTCATGATAGGATTGATCTTGTAATTCCATAATGAAATCACAAAGGTTCTATAGGCAAGCAAATCGATCTTGAAGTGATTCTGCATAGAGAGAATCGGTCCCTTCCCAAAGCAGATAGATCTCAATGTGATTTTGCCTAGAAAGGATCGATCCCTTCCCAAAAACAGATCGATCTTAAATGGTTTCTGGCTAGAAAGGATCGATCCCTTCTCGAGAGCATATCGATCCCATCCCAAGAGCAGATCGATCCCTTCATAGGAGCAGATCGATCCCACAGCTTTCTTATTGAATATTTGAGTAGTTCAACCAAAGGAAGATCGATCTCTCACCCTAGGAGATCAATCTCACAATATCATTTCTATTTAAAAGCCCGACAGTCGAGCCTTCTTCCCCAGATTTAACAAATATCTCTCCATAGCAAAGTAAACAAGTTTTTCTCACTTTAAGATATCACCACCTTCCAAACAAATTTGAGAAAGGTTGCTTTTAGCAAAGTTGTTCCTTGCGATGAGGAGAACAACATAGTCAAAAACTAGTGGTTAAATTTCTGGATTGAAAGAGCAAGGTGTTTCCCCAATTTTAGCCAAAAGAGAAAGGTTAAGCTAGGTGAGTTTTCAATACACCAACTCCAATTATGTTAATCTAGACATTTTTATGAGCTGATTGCTGTATGTATTGTTTTCTAAAACATCTTTGAGCATGCTTAATCATCCATGACCTAATATGGGTTTAGTGTGAGAAAGTGAGCTATGGTTGATTTAATGATGAATTGATTATACTATGGTGTTGGTGATGTTATATGCATAATTTTGAATTAGTTTTGTGAAACCAATATGTTGGAATAGATGGTGGTTTAAAGTAGGCGTCAGAGGTGTATGATGAAATGCCTTAGTGAAGGAACGTGATGAACTTAAAGCAAGCACACCAAGTGTTTGTCGAAATGCCCATGAGAGATAGGCAACCATGGTGTCGGCCATGGCTAGGTGTGACGCACCATGCGTGACCGAATGGTCAAGTGGGCCAAGCGTTGAGTATTCAGCTCAATAAGTCATTTTGGGCCTAAGGTCGATCCAATATGAATTAGTAGGCTTGATGGGCCCAATAGATTCTTGAGAAATGAATAGTGCAATCGAAATGGACTTAAGAGAAAGTAAGGCCCAATAAGAGTAAATGGGCCTAATAAGTTAAATCAATTGTAGTGAAAGTGAAATACAGATAAATAAACTGTATTTAATATGATAAATGATTTCGTTCAGCTCTAGAGATTATATTGGGAGCAAATCGGACTGCGTAATCGAGTAGCTCTGAGGAAGTGGAATTACTCGTGCGATTCCAGGTAAGGGAATTTTGTGAGTATTTAAAGGTAGCTGCACGTATTTTGAGGGTATTTACAGGACATTAAATTTGCTTGACTACCTAGAAAAGAAATACTAATTTTTGAGGAAAAATTTGGGTATTGGTGAAAATGATCATTTTGCCCCTAGTTAGGAATCTTACAAAAAGGGCAGTAAGGCTAATAAATTGCATGAATAACATGTTTTTTTTTATACTTTTATGAAATATATTACTTTGATTTAAGCAATTTATCGATAGGCTGACCATTGATTTTCATGATTTGCATGAAAGGGGCACGTGTGAGGTGCTAATTATGATTTTAAATGTGTTTTATCAAAATAAAGTAGCCTACCAGATTTATATGAGTATAAATTGTGCTAGAGCCTTGCTCGCACTGGATTTTGATATTTTGATATTTTGACTTACATACAGAGTGCTGGAACCTCGCTCGCACTGAGTTTTACTGATTTATTTCGCATGAAAGTCGTACTGGAGCGTTGCTCGTACAAGGATTTTTATATGTGCATAAAACCGTATTGGAGCTTTACTCGCACGAGATTTTGGATATCATGATATGCATGGCGTTGTGCTGGAGCTTCGCTTGCACTAGACGTGATGTGACATGCATAGAGCTGTGCTAGAGCCTCATGTAGATTATGTCACATTGAGATGATATGTTCGCATGTGTATGCTGAGACATGAGTTGGTTATCGACATGGTATGGGGTGGATAGGACCTATGACAGGCACCCCCAGACTGTGATATGGGTTCATGGAGTACGTTGTACCGTGTAGTCATGATTATGAGATTGGTGATTTGATATTCTGGCGGGTAGGACTGAGCCACCTCCCATTGCAGCCATGATGCCCTGCACACTGAGATCCGTGTAGTCTGGGATCACAAGGATATAGTCCTCGATTTTTCATATATAGTAACCTACATGCCTCATGTGATATCATACGATCTAGATGGACCAGGGCAGACCCGAAGGAGGAGTTAGGCCTCGATTTGTGATTTTAAAACGAGATGTGGTTTTAATGATGTGATGATGAGTTTTACTAAGTTTTGATAATGTGTTAAACCTTGAGGGGTTGTTTTATGATGAGTTTTTCAAAGTGTTGAGCATGAGACGTTGACATGATGATTTTCTATGTTTTCATGTTTATTTTCATGTTTTCAGTACGTGATATATGTATATACATGTGGCATACTTTTAATTATACCTCATGCTCTGGATATAAATGATTTTTATATCATGACATTATAAGCATGTAGATAGTGTAGTTATCTACCTACTTACATTATTGCCTTACTGAGCAAGTTGTGTTCACCCTTTCACTTTCCATCCCTACAGAGCATCCACAGTAGTTGAAAATGGGTAGAGACTGCATTCCTATTGTCCGCTATTTCCAATCGAGACAAGGTATATACACTTGTATAGTCTTTGTATCTGAACATGTAAAAGCACAGTACTGTACATGGATGGAATATCGGGGATGTAAACCTATGTAAATGTAGTTATGAATGTAATTAGTTAAAGTCAAAAGACAGTAGATCCTAATATGTAAATGTGATATGGAAATGGATGTTAAGGTAAGTAACATGACAGGAGAGACTAATGTCGACTCATAGCCCAACTGTTAGTAGTGAAACTGTTCACGACGGGTAAGGAAATGAAAAAACGAAAAATTTGTTGCGATTTTTGGTAAAAATAGGTCGTGACAAATCTTTTCATCTTAACATGGCATCAAAGCTTTAGGTTTTCCAAATAAACAAAAAAATTTTCTTAGGTCACCCCTATGAGTGGCCACTTGAGAAAGAAAGGTTTTTTTTTTCCTGCATGCTACCCCTTTGTTACGTTTGGCTGTTGTTTGCTACTCCTGGGAGCTGTCTACCTCACCTTGTCGCTACCTTGTTACGAAAAAAACTCTTTGTTGTTGTTAGCTTAGTCTCGTTGCTGTTGTGGTGCCTAAGTGTTACCGCAGACATCCCAAGATTAGTCTAAGTTTAAATAGAAGAAAACTTGCTCTGTGATACAGCAAGATTATTCTCTATTTTCTAGTCCATCGTTTCTGTTTCACTCTTTTGCTACAGCTTTGGCTGATTGGGTGGCATTTAGGCTACATGAGAGGCATGTTTGAAGATTAATCTATTGTCTGCGAGAAGTTCTGCTGGTTGGAGATCCAACTGTGTGACAGACAGCCTTAGTTCCATCATCCCCAAAGCTATTAACTTGCTTCTTCCATGTCGTCGTCCTGCTCACAACCCCATTCCCTACTTCTTGTTCCTTGAACCTAAGCTGCCTTCATCGCTTAAACTGCCTGCTATCCTCATTCTTGCTCCTTCCCTACACAGCCACTGTATCGCCCTGTTGCTGTTGTTTGGATTTGTTTTGTGAAGACTTTTCTTCTTCTCATGGCTGATGATCAAAAGAGTTTGATTGTAAGTGATGTGATTCCCATGTCACCCAAAATCACAGACCATAAATTGATGGCTTCTAATTATTTAGACTAGTGTAAGACGGTTAAAATTTATTTACAGTGTCAGTCAAAAGATGACCATCTCACTGCTGATCCACCTAACGATGCGACTCGCAAGGAGTGGCTACGAGATGATGCTCGCTTGTTTTTACAGATCCGAAATTCTATAGATACAAAGGTAATTAGTCTGATTAACCATTGCGATTATGTCAAAGAACTAATGGACTACTTGGAATTCTTATTTTCTGGGAAAGGGAATCTTTCACGTATGTATGAGGTTTGTAAAAGTTTCTATCGTGTCGAGCAACAAGATCAGACGCTTCAGATATACTTTATGCATTTTAAGAAAACTTATGAAGAGTTGAACACTTTGATTTCTATCAGTATTGATATTAAACTCTAGCAATCTCAACGAGAACAAATTGCGGTAACGAGTTTTTTGGCTAGTCTTAACTCTCAGTTTGAAGTTGCTAAATCCAAGATATTATTAAGTGCTGAACTTTCCACTTTGCATGAGGCATTTACTAAAGTACTTCGTACAAATACTACTGCTTCTGTTCATACTTCAAATGCACTTGTCAGTCGTAGTGATTTAGATACTGGGAGGTCCTCCTAGCGGCATAATAACAGGGGGTAATCGGAGTCAGGATACAGGGGGAGTTACCTATTATTATTATCTGAGCCTAGTCATACTAAACATACGTGCCGAAAATTGCAAAACAAGTATCAGAAGTCTAACTCAGCTCATATTACCTCTACTACTGCTTTGCCTAGCTTATCCTCTAATAAAATGGTGTCAATCTCTGCGGATGAATTTGCTAAGTTCACCCAGTACCTAGAGTCTTTAAAGAATTCATCTCAGTCTATCACTGCTCTTGCTAAAACAGGTAAATCAAATACGCGTCTTATGTCTTCTTCCACATAATGGGTAGTTCATTCTGGTGCCACAGATCATATGGCAGGCAATCCTAGTCTATTTTCCACTTTTCAATCTCATGTCTTGCTTACTACTATCACTTTAGTTGATGGGTCTACTTCATCTGTTCTTGGTTATGGCATTGTTAGTCTGACTTCATTACTTACTTTGTCCTCAATTCTGAGTCTACCAAAATTTACTTTTAACCTAGTGTCTGTGAGTAAAATTACTCGTACTCTAAATTGTTTTGTCTCATTTTTCCCTGGTTATTGTCTATTTCAGGATCTTATGACAAAGAGGATTATTGGTAAAGGACATGAATCAGGAGGACTTTACATTTTGGATACTCAGGTGCCATAGTCTATTGCCTGTACTAGTATCTTGACACCGTTTGAAGCACATTATCGGTTGGGTCATCCTTCCTTGTCTCTACTAAAGAAATTGTGTCCTCAATTTTAGTTTGTGTCTTCTTTAGCTTGTGAGTCTTATCAATTTGCTAAACATCATCGTCTACCTTCTGTTTCACATGTCAATAAACGAGCTAGTTCTCCTTTTGAGTTAGTTCACTCAGATGTTTGGGTCCGAGTCCTATTGTTTCTAAAACTGGTGTCAGATACTTTGTTACTTTTGTTGATGATTTTTTCCGTATAACTTGGATTTATTTTTTGAAAAATCATTTTGAATTATTCCCTCATTTTACTGCTTTCTGTGCTGAAATTAAAACTCAATTTAATATGTCTGTTAGGATTTTGAGGAGTGATAATGCTAAAGAATATATTTCAGATACTTTTCAAAGTTATATGATTCAGAATGGTATGCTTCATGAGTCATCCTGTGTTGATACACTATCTCAAAATAGTGTGGCTGAAAAAAAGAATAGACATCTCTTAGAAACTACCCGAGCATTCTTATTTCAAATGCATGTTCTTAAACCCTTTTGGGTTGATGTTCTTTCCACGGCTTGTTTTTTAATCAACCACATGCCTTCCTTTGTCCTTAATGGTGCAATACCGTATAAAGTTCTTTTTCGTAGTAAATCACTATTTTCAATTGCACCTCGCATCTTTGGGAGTGCTTGTTTTGTACGTGATGTTCGTCCTCAGGTAACCAAATTAGATCCAAAATCTGTGAAGTGTGTTTTTCTGGGGTATTCTCATGTGTAAAAAAGGTATCGATGTTATAGTCCTAATCTTAATAAGTACTTGGTGTCACCCGATGTCACCTTCATTGAACATCATTCATTCTTTTCTTCTTCTTCTTCTAATTCTTTCAGTAAAGGGAAGGATGATGATTTATTACTTTATCATGTCACGTACCAACCAGTCAAAATTCTACCTCAAAACCCACCACCTCCTGTTACTCATACCTATACTCGTCGTTGAGTTCCTTCTAATCCATGTCCAGCACCAGTTAATTCTTCGACATCAAATCTGGCTACAGATAATCTTGATTTACCGATTACCTTTCCTAAAGGTAAACGTCAGTGTACTATCCTATTTCATCTATCGTTTCTTATGACGGTTTGTCTCCCTCATCTTATTTTTTTGTTGCTTCGATTGATTCTGTTTGTGTTCCAAAATCTATTATGGAAGTTTTATCTCATCCTGGTTGGTGTGCAGCTATGATAGAAGAGATAAATGTTTTAGATTCTAACGGTACTTGAAATTTGGTTGATTTACCTGTTGGAAAGAAAGCTATTATGTGTAAATGAGTGTTTGCAGTCAAATTTAATCCTGATGGCTCAGTTGCTCGCCTTAAAGCTCGTTTGCTGGCTAAATGCTTTGCTCTGACATATGGGGAATACTATTTTGACACATTTTCTCTTGTTGCCAAATTGACATCTGTTTGGTTACTTATGTAAGACCCGAATTTAATTAAAATACGAAATGAATGAGTATTCATGAAAGGAAGTCGGGTTAAATTAATCTCGAACACGTGCAAGGGTAAAATGGTCAAAAGACCAAAGGTCGGTATAATTTCGATAAGGAAATTTAATTAAAAAATAATAATGGATTGAGAAATCTTGGTCAATAAAGGTGAAATAAATTTATTTTGGGTTAAATTGATCAAGATATCAATTTATGGGAATTAATCGGGATTTTTAGTTTGGAAAAATAATCCCGAAAATAATCGAGAAATATACTGAAAAGTCATTCGGGACAATATCCGAAAAATACGGAGAAATTATACCCGAAAAAGGGTTAAAATATAATAAATAAATTAAATAAAATTAAATTAATTAATTTGGAATAAAATAATAATTTTAAGGGATATTTGGGTATTTTTAAGGTATTTGAATGATTAAAATAATAAAAGATAAATAATAAATAAATCTGAAAAAAAAAAGACAGAAAACGAAATCGCGAAAGAGAAGCAGAGAACGAAAACGAAAGCCGCGACAACCGAGGAAGACTGGACCCCCGTCCGGCGACCAACGGCTCCGACGAGGCAACGAGGAGGTAGAGGAGAGATCGGCGAGCACGTGGGCACCGGGATCGCACCGTGCAGTGGCCGGAGGAAGCCGATCGGAGGAGAGAAAAGGCGACGGGATTGAGGGGCTCGGTCCCGGCGAACGGCGACGTCTTGGCTCCGATCCGACCCCGCAAAATGATCCCCAGGCCTAGATGATGCGATTGGTGGTGGTGGCAGCCACCGAAACCGACGGACGACGTCGAAAACGGTGGAGGAAAGAAAATGGGTCCGACGGCCGAGGGAGAAGAGCCGGACCGGCGGCGTTCCGGCGAGCTTGACAGAAGCTGAGGCCAGATTCGAGTTGCGGACGACCCAACGGAGCTGCTGGTGGTGGAAACCGGCGGAGAACCGGCCGGCAAGGCAGTGAACCGGTGGTGAACCGGTCGAACTGGAGTGAACCGGTGGTCTGAATCGGTCCGAACCGGACTGAACCGGTTCAGCCAAAAAGAGGAGGAAAAAAGGAGAAAAAGGGAAAAAGAAAAAGAGAAAAAAAAATTGTGGAAATTCCGGTGATGCAATCGAGCTTCGGGTAAGTCACTAGTGGTCAAAATTGACCCGATTTAAATTCCGAATTAATTAATTTAATTAATTTTGGGCTAAAAACTTACCCGGAAAAATTGTGGAATTATGTAGCTCGACGATTGGCATCCAACGAAAGCTCGAGATAGTCTTGATTTGCGTATTAGCATGGAATCTCGGGTAAGTAACCCTTATTTACGACAATTTCCTCGTTATGCGTGATATTGATTTAATTTCCGCATAAATTGAATTAAATTATGGAAATTTAGATAAATTGTCGTAAATAATGAATTTAGCTATTCGAGAGCTATAACGAGGCCCAATAAATTATTGGTGGGCCCAATGAGCCCAATAGGCCTCGATAATGTGAGAATTAAGTGGAAAACGGGCTTAAGGCCGATTAAGGCCCATTAAGGTGCAATCGGGCCTAATAGGGGTAAATGGGCCCAACGATTTAAATTAAGCCCAGAAAATAGGAAATACAATTAAATTGTATAATATCTGACCTGAGGAATATTGATACGCAGTTTCGGGCATTTGATTGGGAGCATAACGGACTGCGCGACGAGACAACAGTGGAAAGGAAAAGGTCAAACTCGACAGGAAAATAAGGTAAGGGAATTATGCGGACTGCTAGAGGTAACTTTACGCAATTTTAAGTTCATCTGCAGTCTTTAAAAATTACCTGAAGGGTCTAGAGGTCAATTAATAATTTTAGTGCCCCAAATGGGCAAATTACTAAAATACCCTTGTTAAGGGTAGAACTTACAAATTTAGAAAAAAAATTGGGAGGAGCAAGGACAAGAGGTATTTTAACACATGCATGAGTAGGCTGGCTCACTTTTAAAGAAAAATGCATAGCATTGCATACCTTAAACGATGTAATTTCTGTGAAAACTATTTGGAGATAATCGAGCCGCCTACGTGTTTTTATTTACATGTGACGTGCTAGAGCTCAGCTCGCACGATATTTGATTTGTGTGATGCATGCATTAGTGCTGGAGCGAGAGCTCGCACTAGAGTTTTACATGCATAGGTGCTAGAGTATAACTCGCACCAGATTTCATATGCTTTTTCGTGACACGGTGCTAGAGTCTAACTCGCACCACATTTTACATGATTTTCATGACAGGGTGCTGGAGTTTAACTCGCACCAGATTTTATAAGATCTTCATGTGATTCATATATACAGTGTTAGAGCACCGCTCGTACTACTTTTCAGAGATCATACGATAAGCCGTGCTTGGAGCATCGGGTAGACTGTGTGTCACCGATTAAATAGGCCCGCACGTGTGTTTTGAGACATGGCATGTTAAAATAACCTGATGAGCCCGAACGAGGGATAAGGGTTAGAGAAATAACCTGATGAGCCCGAACGAGGGATAAGGGTTAGAAAAACAACCTGATGAGCCCGAACGAGGGATAAGGGTTGGAGATCCACCTGATGAGCCCGAACGAGGGATAAGGGTTGGAGGACCAGCTGATGAGCCCGAACAAGGGATAAGGCTGGGGGTCCACGGAGTACGATGTACCGTGCAAGTAGCATGGAGTACGATGTACCGTGTGTTATCTTTGCATATGTTGGTATCTTTGTGATACTTGGTATCTTTGTGATACGTTAGCATCTTCGGATGCATGGGATCGGATAAGACTGACGGGTTGGTTTGACCCACCTCCCGGGCGGTTCCCGATCAGGGTGAGACCTCGCACACTAGGATCCGTGTAGCTAGAGGGACTCACGAGGACACATATGGCCATAGTCCTGGTTATTTGCCGATATACAGACATTGCCTAGTCTCACATGTTGATGATCTTGACGATGATTTAAACTGGGTTTTTAATTAAATGTGCATGATGGTTATTTCCATTCTTTTTAAACCCATATGTGATGTGAATGGATTTTATGGATTTTGTGTGAGTCAGGGCTACCCGAGGGAAGGGTTGAGTCCTGACCTTATATGAAATTTTAACGAGAAATAAATGATTTAAAAGATATGCATGTTAAGTTTTCATGCTTTTGAGATTTCATATGAGTTATTTTACATGACATCATAACATATCATTTGTTTTAAAATGTGTGGAGAAAGGGTGGTTTATGCATGGCACTACGTTCATGTAGGTAGTATGGTTACCTACTTGTTCGTAGGATTGCCTTACTGAGCTTGATGTGCTCACCCCTTTCATTTTCTCCCACAGATAATCTCCAGTTGAAGTTGAGGCGACTCAGTACTGCATTCCGGATATCCGCTGCTGCCCATCAACATAAGGTATATACACTTGTACATATTGTATCTACATAAGCATAGCACAGTAACATGTTTGTAAGTGTCTCTAGGGGATGTATAAATATTGTAGACATTTTATAAATGACTGGAGAAGAAATAAGTACTATGGTAAATGTATGGTGGGACTGGCATTGACGCACAGCCCAATTTGTTAGTGGAGTATGGTCACGATCAGGAGACAGGTAAGAATTTAAGTAATAAAAATAACAAAACGCGAAAAATTAACTCTGATTTTTGGGTAGTTCGGGTCGTGACATATAAAGGTAGTATCAGAGCAGAAATTGGTCTGATGTGTGTCAGTGTCAGTAATTAGGAAATTACATCCCCGTGTTACTGTGCTTGGTTAGATACAATAGTGTATATCGAGATGGGTTTTGACTAAGAAATGGTCGAGAATGCAGGAATGCCTAATATGAGTCGCGTTAGATGAGATAGTGCACGAGGCAGAGGTCATAGAGGTAGACCCGAATCTGCTAAGTCGTGCTGAGTTTGACTATGAGAATCATGATGAAATTGAAATGGAGGTTAATGTTGAGCATGCCCCACTAAATCCGATAGAGAGATCGGACAGTATTGAGACACGCTTCGCGAAGTTGGAGCGGAGTGTAGAGATTATTTGGAGGAGCCAATTGCTCAGATTATGAATGAGATCAGAGGGCGCAGCGGAACATTGGTGGAAACCCGCTTGACCCATCTTAAGTGTTAAACATCCATAGCTAAGATCAAAAATCTTATTGGATGTATTCCGGTGATAGGATATCCCGGACATGATTTAAAGAAAAAAATTTCTTACACTGCCCAGGAATACTAAATTGATTATGAGTATGAAACTCAATTATATTCTTGGACAGATATTACCTCGACACTATGAACAAGTGACAGTCGAGATGTCTAGAAGCTCATGAAAGGGCTCAACTTTTCAACTAGAGTCTGATTGGCCCCGTGAGATATTACTTGTACCGAGGCAGTGCGCAGATTTACAGTTGGGTAAATAAGAACACGAATTGCACGCCTCTGAGATTGAAAAAGGTAGTGAGGGCTGAAATAGAGACAGAAAGAGAATTGAAAATGACAGAAATGTCAAATGGGAAAATGGTAATTGGTAAAAGATTTAATTTGACGAGTCATGGAGTAACATAATTGGTAAAACCCCAGTGCATCCAATTTTGGCACTCTTGAGGGGCATTGTGATTGGAGGACCCTGACCTGCTACAAGCAGTGTAGTAGTGTAAGCACTGTAAGCAGTGTGAGATGTGTGGTGGATACCACGGAAGGAGGGTCTATACCTACACTGTATTGATGAAAATGGCCGTTAAGTGTGGTAAGACGGACCATTGATTTTGATTACACAGAGTTGGGCGAGATCGCCCCACAGAAAAGTAAAGAGACAGAGAAAAACTTCATTGGTATAGCTGCAACGAGAAGGGAGGCAATAGCCGAAAAGAAAAAGGAAAGTAAGTTGTTGGACGAAGGCGAGAGGATGTCTTGGACCAGGACACTATTGATGTTTCATGGATGTGGTGTAAGATACCACACTTGTTATGAATAATGAAGTACATATGTTCATTGATCCTGGTGCCACACATTTATTCATACCGCCTTCATTCGCATATAAGTGAGTAAAAGGCATGAATGCCTACATCATTGGGCATAATACTGATAAATGAGTACCCCAATGGAGGAGGATTAATTAACGGAATATGGTTATCGAGATTTTAATTGACAAAAAGGGGTGTAACAGTTGAAATTAAAGGAGTAAAGGATTGTACTCACGGAATGAATAATGGCAAGAGTTTTATCATGATTGATATACGAAGGAGATAATCTTTAAGATAAGATATGCTTGATTTTAAATACAAGATGTATTGGAGCAAGAGGTGTATGCTAGGTAAGAACATCCTTACGATATGAAGTCGTTAGGATTAAAGCAATTAGTAGCGAATACAAATTGTAACCACATGGACTGGTATATAAAGTATATGTGGTTAAGTCTGAAGGTTAATAAAGGTATTTCAAAATACCTCCCCGCCTGAAGACTTGACAGCGTCTAAAAGTATATATGTATAACCTATAACGTGAAATCGATCGTTGTAATAAATACCTTTAGCATTAGGATACTTTACTAAGACGATAAGAATATTAAAATTCGACAAATCATAAAGGTTAACATGGTAAAATTTAATAAGAGCCGTTAAGATAAGAAAAGGAAATGACGCAGGTTAGTACCTGAAAACGTAAGCGATTTTGAAGGATCTGATACGCTTATGCGTACATAAGTCAAGGATTGGACTGATTTGTAATCATCATTATCGATGATATGTTGGGTGTAGTTAAAGTCTAGGGCAATTATAAGCAACAATTGGAAATGGCTTTTACAAATGGGTTGTTGCGAGTTCTCAATATGGTCTACTTGGTTGACACTTTTAACTAAGAAAACGTGATCTTTGAATGAGATGATAAATAAGATGATGATGTGACAGGAATTTCGGTGTAGTAAAATATGAACTGACCACCGTGATTAATTTCACCATACCTAACAGCTCAAGAGGTTCTCAGTGAGTATGGACACCTTGAAATAATGAAGGAGCTGTGTATTGATGTATAATGGGAAGATAGTCAATTTTGGAGTCAGACAACTCCTTGATTCACGAAATAAACTATCTGACTCATGATTTTAAGTTGGCAATGGTAGTGTTTGTACCGATGATATGGTATTATTATGTACATGGTGAGGAATTTTAGGTATGCACTGATTATAAAGCCCCAAGTATCTGTTTTCACATAAAGAGGCGAATATGAGAATACATAGTGGGTTAGAGCTTCTGAGTGATTTTGATTTGTGAAAATTGTACCACCCAGGAAAGGCTAATGTGATGAGTGATGCCTTGAGCAGAAAGAGCCTCGGGATGGTACCACATATGATGGTCAGGGAGCGTGAGCTGCTAAAGCAGTTGTGAGCCTCAATATTGATGTGATCCCGTCTGATGATGACAGTGGTTGTGTGACAGCTAGCCTGATGACTAGAACCGGATGAGAGTGCCCAGATTTGCCAGGCTTAGCGCGATGATCGGCATGATGTCGATAGTTTGGGTCAGATTCAGAAGGGTATAGTGACAGAGTTCACAGAGTATGATAATGATTTACAGAGAGGTTCAGAGACAGTATGAGTGCTCCCCAGGACCACAGTTGATGAGATAGTAATTTTGTCAGAAGCTCACTCTTCAGGATATACAGTGCATACGGAAGGTAATAAGAATATATAAAATATCTGAAAAGGGTATTGGTGGTCAGATGTGGAAAGAGATATGGTAGAGATTGTGGAAAAGTGCCTAGTATGTCAGCAGAATAAGGTAGAGTATTAAAAGTCTGCAGGGTTATTGCAACCTCTACCTATATCGACACGGCACGAAAATAGGAGCAAGTCTCCATGAATGTCGTGATGGGTTACAGAGAACTCAGGTGAATTACGAGGCTATTTGGATTATAGCCGACAGATTGCCTAAGTCTACCCACCTTCTGGTTATGAAATCCCTAAATACTCAGAGTGTATATGAGGATTTATGTGTAAGGAAGATTGTGGAACATTAAGTAGCTTTCCAGTGAGCATGGTATCATATAGGGATTCCCGCTTCATTTCTTACTGAAGGGAATATTTTCAGGAAGCTATGGGAACCCGATTGAGTATTAGCACAGCTTTTCATCCTCAGACAGATGGTCAGTCAAAGAGGACTGTACAAGTTCTGGAGGATTCGATGAAAGCGTGTGCCCTTGATTTTATAAGCTCCTGGAATGATCAGTTGTCACAAATTGAAGTCGCCAATAACGACAGTTGGCAGTTGAGTATCGGGATAATAAGATATGAGACAGTGTATGGCTGTAGGGGTTGTTCCCCAAATTGGATAAGAAAAAGTGGGTGACAGATAGAATTATATTCGACCTTGGATAATAAGTCTTTGAGGATGTTTAGTTAAGGATGAGAGATTAAGAACACCTCAGAGCAGATAGACAAGTATTGAAATTCACCTTTGGTGAATTAGTATGGTTGAAAGTTACCCGTCCTAAGAGAATAAGGACATAGCGAGCTTCTGGAAGAAGGTAAGTTTAGTTTCGCTGGATTGAATCTATTGAGAGATTTGACAAGTGGACGATAAGACCTGTAAGTTGGTGTTATCACCTGAATTAACAGGCACCCACAATGTGTTTTAGTTTTTGATGCTTCGACAATACTATCCAGATCCAGCATAGGTGATAGGATATGAATTCCAAAAGTTCAGCTTAATGCAAATATAAGTATATTGAAGAAGTTGATTCGGGCGTTAAACAGGAAAGAGAAAGTATTGAGGTTTAAGATGATCTCCCTAATTAAAGTCCTTTGGTATTAATACACTCCGGAGAAGGTCAAATGAGAATTTGAGAGTATGATACGATCGATGTACTCGGAGTTGTATATGGACTCATATGACTTGGTTCTAATTTGGAGGACCAAATTCCTTAAGTGGGGGAGATTTGTAAGACCCGAATTTAATTAAAATACGAAATGAATGAGTATTCGTGAAAGGAAGTCGGGTTAAATTAATCCCAAACACGTGCAAGGGTAAAATGGTCAAAAGACCAAAGGTCGGTATAATTTCGATAAGGAAATTTAATTAAAAAAATAATGGATTGAGAAATCTTGGTCAATAAAGATGAAATAAATTTATTTTGGGTTAAATTGATCAAGATATTAATTTATGGGAATTAATCGAGATTTTTAGTTTGGAAAAATAATCCCGAAAATAATCGAGAAATATACCGAAAAGTCATTCGGGACAATATCCGAAAAATACGGAGAAATTATACCCGAAAAAGGGTTAAAATATAATAAATAAATTAAATAAAATTAAATTAATTAATTTGGAATAAAATAATAATTTTAAGGGATATTTGGGTTTTTAAGGTATTTGAATGATTAAAATAATAAAAGATAAATAATAAATAAATCTGAAAAAAAAAAGACAGAAAACGAAATCGCGAAAGAGAAGCAGAGAACGAAAACGGAAGCCGCGACAACCGAGGAAGATCGGACCCCCGTCCGACGACCAACGGCTCCGACGAGGCAACGAGGAGGTAGAGGAGAGATCGGCGAGCACGTGGGCACCGGGATCGCACCGTGTAGTGGCCGGAGGAAGCCGATCGGAGGAGAGAAAAGGTGACGGGATTGAGGGGCTCGGTCCCGGCGAACGGCGGCGTCTTGGCTCCGATCCGACCCCGCAAAATGATCCCCAGGCCTAGACGATGCGATTGGTGGTGGTGGCAGCCACCGAAACCGACGGACGACGTCGAAAACGGCGGAGGAAAGAAAATGGGTCCGACGGCCGAGGGAGAAGAGCCGGACCGACGACGTTCCGGCGAGCTTGACCGAAGCTGAGGCCAGATTCGAGTTACGGACTACCCAACGGAGTTGCTGACGGTGGAAGCCGGCGGAGAACCGGTCGGCAAGGCAGTGAACCGGCGGTGAACCAGTCGAACCGGAGTGAACCGGCGGTCTGAACCGGTCCGAACCGGACTGAACCGGTTCAGCCAAAAAGAGGAGGAAAAAAGGAGAAAAAAAGGGAAAAAGAAAAAGAGAAAAAAAATTGTGGAAATTTCGGTGATGCAATCGAGCTTCAGGTAAGTCACTAGTGGTCGAAATTGACCCGATTTAAATTTCGGAGTAATTAATTTAATTAATTTTGGGCTGAAAACTTACCCGAAAAAATTGTGGAATTATGTAGCTCGATGATTGGCATCCAACGAAAGCTCGAGATAGCCTTGATTTACGTATTAGCATGGAATCTCGGGTAAGTAACCCTTATTTATGACAATTTCCTCGTTATGCGTGATATTGATTTAATTTTTGCATAAATTGAATTAAATTATGGAAATTTAGATAAATTGTCGTAAATAATGAATTTAGCTATTCGAGAGCTAGAACGAGGCCCAATAAATTATTGGTGGGCCCAATGAGCCCAATAGGCCTCGATAATGTGAGAATTAAGTGGAAAACGGGCTTAAGGCCGATTAAGGCCCATTAAGGTGCAATCGGGCCCAATAGGGGTAAATGGGCCCAACGATTTAAATTAAGCCCAAAAAATAGGAAATACAATTAAATTGTATAATATCTGACTTGAGGAATATTAATACGCAGTTCCGGGCATTTGATTGGGAGCATAATGGACTGCGCGACGAGACAACAGTGGAAAGGAAAAGGTCAGACTCGACAGGAAAATAAGGTAAGGGAATTCTGAGGACTGCTAGAGGTAACTTTACGCAATTTTAAGTTCATCTGCAGTCTTTAAAAACTACCTGAAGGGTCTAGAGGTCAATTAATAATTTTAGTGCCCCAAATGGGCAAATTACTAAAATACCCTTGTTAAGGGTAGAACTTACAAATTTAGGAAAAAATTGGGAGGAGCAAGGACAAGAGGTATTTTAACACATGCATGAGTAGGCTGGCTCACTTTTAAAGAAAAATGCACAGCATTGCATACCTTAAACGATGTAATTTCTGTGAAAACTATTTGGAGATAACCGAGCCGCCTACGTGTTTTTATTTACATGTGACGTGCTAGAGCTCAGCTCGCACAATGTTTGATTTGTGTGATGCATGCATTAGTGCTGGAGCGAGAGCTCGCACTAGAGTTTTACATGCATAGGTGCTAGAGTATAACTCGCACCAGATTTCATATGCTTTTTCGTGACACGGTGCTAGAGTCTAACTCGCACCACATTTTACATGATTTTCATGACAGGGTGCTGGAGTTTAACTCGCACCAGATTTTATAAGATCTTCATGTGATTCATATATACAGTGTTAGAGCACCGCTCCCACTACTTTTTAGAGATCATACGACAAGCCGTGCTTGGAGCATCGGGTAGACTGTGTGTCACCGATTAAATAGGCCCGCACGTGCGTTTTGAGACATGGCATGTTAAAATAACCTGATGAGCCCGAACGAGGGATAAGGGTTAGAGAAATAACCTGATGAGCCCGAACGAGGGATAAGGGTTAGAAAAACAACCTGATGAGCCCGAACGAGGGATAAGGGTTGGAGATCCACCTGATGAGCCCGAACGAGGGATAAGGGTTGGAGGACCAGCGATGAGTCCGAACGAGGGATAAGGCTGGGGGTCCACGGAGTACGATGTACCGTGCAAGTAGCATAGAGTACGATGTACCGTGTGTTATCTTTGCATATGTTGGTATCTTTGTGATACTTGGTATCTTTGTGATACGTTAGCATCTTCGGATGCATGGGATCGGATAAGACTGACGGGTTGGATTGACCCACCTCCCGGGCGGTTCCCGATCAGGGTGAGACCTCGCACACTAGGATCCGTGTAGCTAGAGGGACTCACGAGGACACATATGGCCATAGTCCTGGTTATTTGCCGATATACAGACATTGCCTAGTCTCGCATGTTGATGATCTTGACGATGATTTAAACTGGGTTTTTAATTAAATGTGCATGATGGTTATTTCCATGCTTTTTAAACCCATATGTGATGTGAATGGATTTTATGGATTTTGTGTGAGTCAGGGCTACCCGAGGGAAGGGTTGAGTCCTGACCTTATATGAAATTTTAACGAGAAATAAATGATTTAAAAGATATGCATATTAAGTTTTCATGCTTTTGAGATTTCATATGAGTTATTTTACATGACATCATAACATATCATTTGTTTTAAAATGTGTGGAGAAATGGTGGTTTATGCATGGCACTACGTTCATGTAGGTAGTATGGTTACCTACTTGTTCGTAGGATTGCCTTACTGAGCTTGATGTGCTCACCCCTTTCATTTTCTCCCACAGATAATCTCCAGTTGAAGTTGAGGCGACTCAGTACTGCATTCCGGATATCCGCTGCTGCCCATCAACATAAGGTATATACACTTGTACATATTGTATCTACATAAGCATAGCACAGTAACATGTTTGTAAGTGTCTCTAGGGGATGTATAAATATTGTAGACATTTTATAAATGACTGGAGAAGAAATAAGTACTATGGTAAATGTATGGTGGGACTAGCATTGACGCACAGCCCAATTTGTTAGTGGAGTGTGGTCACGATCAGGAGACAGGTAAGAATTTAAGTAATAAAAATAACAAAACGCGAAAAATTAACTCTGATTTTTGGGTAGTTCGGGTCGTGACAACTTATCTTTATGGCAGCTACTCATGACTAGCATTTACATCAGTTAGACATTAAAAATGCATTTATGCATGGTGATCTTCATGAGGAAGTCTATATGGAGCAACCACCTAGGTTTGTTGCTCAGAAGGAGAATGGGAAAGTTTGTCATCTTTGTAAATCACTATATGGTCTCAAACAGAGTCCACGTGCATGGTTTGGAAAATTTAGTCAAGCAGCTGAAAGGTTTGACATGACAAAAAGTAAACTTGATCATTTAATTTTTTATAAAAAATTTGTGTCTGGTATTATTCTTCTGGTAGTATATAAGGCCCGATTTTATCGTAAAAGCAAAAGGGAATGAATAGAAATTTTTGAGTGCATTTAAAAATGCAAAAGGACTGAAATGGTATTCCCGAATACGTGCAAGAGCAAAACGGTCAAAAGACCAAAATTCGGTATTAATCGAGACAAAATAATTTAATTAAAAATAATAAATTTGAGAATCTTGATCAATAATGAAGAAATAATTAAATTTCGGGCTAAATTGATCAAGATATAATTTTATTTAATATTTTCAGAATTTTCGCCTTGGAAAATAATCCCGAAAGTATTCGAAAAATATACCGAAAAGGTAAAATCGGACTGAAAAATTTATTTACAGATTAAATGAATTTAATAGAAATTTTTTTAGATATTTTGGTAATTTTAATATATTTTAATTGATTAAAATAATAATGAAATTTAATTATAAATAAATAAATAAAGTAAAAAAAACGAAAAAGTCTGAAACGCGAAAAACAGAAACGAAAAATGGAGAAACAAACGGAAAGGAAACCGAGGGAAAGGTTTCCCTCCGATCCGACACCACCGGTGGGGCTGAGGTGTCGGCGAGGGCCGGCGAAGGTAGCCCCACACCAGGCGAACCACCAGCAGCCAAGACGCGTCGTGGAGACCGTCGGAGCATGCCGGAAACGAAGGAGGAAGCCGTGGGAGAGAAGCTTCGATCGACGACCATCGGCGCCGATTTGGTCCAACCTGAGGCCCAATTATGGAAGCCCAGACGATGGCGAGCCGAACGGCGGTGGTGAGGCACCGGGAACCGGCCGGACAACGTCAGAACGACCAAATGATGCTGAACCGCTAGACCGAACCGCTGGACCGAACCGGTCTGAACCGGGTTGAATCGGACCGGACCGGTTCAGCCAAAAAGAAAAGGAAAAAAAAAGAAGAAAAAGGGAAAAAGAAAAAGAGGAAAAATTGAGAAAAATTTTAGTGATGCAATTGAGCTACGGGTAAGTCGGTAAGCGGTCGAATTGACCAATTTAAATTTTGAAATATTTAATTTGATTATTATTCGACTGAAAATTTACCCAAAAAAATATTAAATTGTGTAGCTCGACAATTGACATCAACCGAGAGCTCGAGATAGCCTCGATTTACGTACTATCAGGGAATCACGGGTAAGTAACCCTTATTTATGATAATTTTGCATCGTTATGCATGTTAGATAATTACGAATTTAATTTCTGGATTAAATGAATTATATCCTGGAAAATTAGAATAAATTGTCGTAAATACTAAATTGAGATATCCGAGAATTTAGAACGAGGCTAAATAAATACTGATGGGCCCAATGAGCCCAATAGGCCTCGATAAAGTGTGGTAAACGGGCTTAAGGCCGATTAATGCCTATTAAGGTACAATCGGGCCCAATATGAGTAAACGGACCCAATGATTTAAATTAAGCCCAAAAAAATATGAAATACAATTTAATTGTATTGTATTTAACCTGATGAATGTGTATTCGTAGTGCCGGAGATTTGATTTGGATTGGGAGCAAATCGGACTGCGCGATGAGACATCAGCGGAAAGGTCAGACTGTACAGAAAAATAAGGTAAGGGAATTGTGTGAGTAGTTAGAGTTAGCTACGCGTATTTTAATAGTTTTTCTGTACACTGAAAATGTATGTATACCTTGATTATGTATAATGATCCTAAAAGTAGTTTAAATGATTTTAAGGATCGAAATAGGTGAAAAGACTCTTTTACCCCTATTGAGGGAAGTTCACCTAAGGATGGTAAAAGCATGACATGCATGAAATGCATGATTTAAGGAATTTTCTAAATTAAGGAATTTTATTTGTTTTAATCAAAGCAAATCGGTAGATTGGCCAGAAATTATATAATTTCACAAGATAACACTACGTAAGTGTTATTTGTATTTAAATGAAATTCTTTGGAAAACGGGCCAACTATCAAGTTTATATGGAAACAGATAGTGCCGACACGTAGTTCGCACTATATCTACGTTTGTGAATGTGCATAAATGTGCTTGAGCGGTTGCTCGCACTGAATTATATGACATCATATGCATGAAATGTGCTAGAGCGATTGCTTGCACTGATTTTTATTCTTGTGAAATGCATGAGAAGTGCTGGAGCCTCGTTCGCACTCTGTTTTGACATGTTTTGACTTGTTTTGACTGATATGCATAAAATGGTGTTGGAGCGATTGCTCACACTAGTTTTTATGATTTGATATGCATGAGAGATGCTGGAGCTTAGCTCGCATCCTATTTTGATATGATATTGCATAAAGCCGTGCTGGAGTGTAACTCGCACGAGATTTGATTTACTTGAGCATTCATTTGTGCTGGAGCGTTGCTCGCACAAAGTTTTATATGGTTTTATAATTCATTTGAATGTCGTACTAGAGTTTTTCTCGTACGAGATTTTCATTGGGTTTTTATGCATATCCGTACTACAGCATTGCTCGTACGTGGATTTTACTGATTTTTATGAAACCGTGCTAGAGCTTCACTCGCACGAGGTTTTCTGATATCATGAATATGCATGGAATCGTGCTAGAGCTTCGCTCGCACAGGGATTTATATTAAATGCATATAGCCGTGTTGGAGCCTCCTGTAGACTGTGTGTCACAGTGAGATGATATGCTCACACGTGCATATTGAGATAGAGATGATATGGGTGGATAAGACCTATTACAGGCACCCCTGATTGAGCTTGGGTTCACGGAGTACGTTGTACCGTGTATATCACATGGAGTACGTTGTACCGTAGGGATTGTTAGAGTGGAGTGGCATTAGTCACGAGGCAGCAAGCCTTGCCCTCTCAATCCTGGTGTTATGCTGTTCTGGCGGGTAGAACGACCCACCTCCCATTTCAGGTGTGATACCTCGCACACTAGGTACTGTGTTGCCAGGGATCACTAGGATATGGCCATAGTCCTCGATGTTACTGATATAATCAGCTGATTGTCTCACATGATATAACTATTGGTCAATAGGCCAGGGTAGACCCGAGGGAGAGGTCAGTCCCTCAATTTCACTATTTTATGATATGTGACCCTGAAAAAAAGGTGGTTTTATAACCGAAGTTTTGTAAAGAAACTTAATGAATTGTTTTATGAGTTTGGATTTGAATTATGAGACGTTTAACCCCTTCGGGTGATTTTATACTGCATTTTTAATGAAATAATTTGAATGCAGTAGCATGATGATGTTTTCCATACTTTCATTTGAAATCCATGATTTGTCTTACATGACATGAAAGACTGCATGATCTTGATTTAATTCATGCTTATTATGATTTAATGATGTCACATAAAATGCTTTGATGCATAAGTAGTATGATTTATATATGCACGAACAGTTTTATAAACTAAGTCATTGATGTTTGTATGACTTTGTGCTTGATGATTTTAATGAAAAGAAATTGATTTAAGGGTATGGCATTATGAGCATGTAGATAGTGGAGCTATCTACTTACTTGCATAATTGCCTTACTGAGTGTGTGGTTTGCTCACCCCCCTTATTTCCTATCTTTTCAGAACACTCACAGTAATTAGTAAGCGGCTGAAGACTTGCATTCTGGGTATCTGCTGCTTCCCATCGAGAGACAGGTATACACATTTGTATAGTTTTGTATCTGAACATGTAAATGCACAGTACTGTAAACGGATTTGATGTCGGGGATGTAGAGTTATAAATATCATTGTATATGTATTTAATTAAAGTCAAAGGATAGTAAACTCTGATATATGAATGTGATTATGGAAATGGATTGGTAATAGTGTGAGGTGACTAACACCGAATCATAGCCCAACTGTGTTGTAGGATGGTCACGATGAGAGAAATGTAAGAATTAAATAATAAATGAAAAAGTGAAAAATTTTCTCTGATTTTTAGGTAATTTGGGTCGTAACATAGTATATGTGGATGATATTGTTATCACGGGAAGTGATGCTATGGGAATCTCAGAACTAAAGTATTTTCTTCACAGTCAATTTTAGACAAAAAACTTGAGAGCATTAAAATATTTCTTGGGAGTTGAGATGACAATGAGCAAGAAAGGTATTCTTTTGTCTCATAGGAAATATGTACTTGACTTATTGAATGAAACTGGAAAATTGGGAGCTAAGACATGTAGTGCCCCAATGCTTCCTAATTTACAACTTACAAAAGGTGAAGAATTATTTGAGGATCTTGAAAGATATAGGTGATTGGTTGGAAAACTGAATTATCTTACAGTAACTCGTCCTGATATCGCTTATTCTGTTAGCATTGTCAGCCAGTTCATGTCTTCTCCAACAGTTCATTATTGGGCAGTTTTAGAATAAATTCTATGTTGTTTAAAGGCAGCCCCAAGACGAGGAATATTATACAAAAATCATGGACATAATCATATTGAATGTTTTTCTGATACAGATTGGACACGTTCTAAAATTGATCAGAGATCTACCACAAGTTATTGTGTGTTTGTTGGTGGAAATTTAATCTTTTGGAAGAGTAAGAAACATAATGTTGTTTCCAGATCTAGTGCAGAAGCAGAGTACAAAGCCATGGCTTAATCTGCATGAGAGATATTGTGGATATGTCAACTTTTAACTGAAGTTGGTCTTGAAGTTTCAAAACCAGCAAAATTATGGTGTGATAATCAAGCTGCTCTTCATATTGCTTGCAATCTTGTGTTCCATGAAAAAACTAAATACATTGAGATTGACTGTCACTTTATCCATGAAAAAAATATAGCAGAAGTTGATCTCTACAGAACATGTGAAGATTGGAGAACAGCTAGGGGATATTTTTACAAAGGCACTCAATGGACCTCGAGTTGATTATATTTGTAACAAGCTGGGTATGATTAACATCTATCCTCCAGCTTGAGGGGGAGTGTTACAGTTGTATATTACCATAATTAACAGATTGTATATAGCTTAATTATAAGCTGAAATATCTAGGTTTAGTTAATAACCTTCCTAATATGGGTTTTACAATTCTGTATATATACATATCTTGTACTCCTTTTTATGATATGAAAAATTAATCTTTTCATCTTAACAATATCGATAATCAACTAAATAATCGGTACTAATAAGATTTGAATGCTGAAAAAGACTAAATTTTCTAAATGAACAAGAATAACCGAATTTGTCTAAACAAGAAATAGAAATCAAATTCTGTCTAAATGACAGTAAATAAAAAGTCTCATTTAAATCTAAATACAAGCTAGATTCTAACTTTAATCTAAATAGATCAATAACCTTAAGGGGAACCCTTTTTACCATTTCCAACATAGTCGAATCTTTTAGTATCAGTTGGCTTTCTACTCCTTAGATAGCCCTACATTGTCAGACTTATGTAAGTAGTTGCACTTGTATCTATCCACCAAGTGTGATTTGGTACTAAAGCCAAATTAACTTTAAAACAAACAAAGTTGAAATGTTTACTCTTTTTGGCAAGCCATTTTACATACTTCGAACAATCCTTCTTCACATGACCATCTCTACAGCAAAAGAAATAGTTGATCACCTTATCCAGTTTCCGTCGCCCTATAAGCTGTGAAGTTCTAGTATTTGCAATGTCTTTTATTGTTTTGTTGTTTTTGCTCTTTCTATTGGCAGCATTATCATTGGAAAAATATGTTAAGTGAGCACTTTTTATCTTCTCTTGTTTCTACCTCTTTTCCTCTTGCATACATTGGATAATGAGCTCATTAGGAGTCCATTTCTCTTTTTAAGTGTTATAACTTATCTTAAAAGAATTGAATTGTGCAATAAGAGATATCAAGACCAGGTGCACGAGAATGTCATCAGACAACTCTAGCTTTAGTGCCTTTAATCCTGTAACAAGATTAGATATTTTCACAATGTACTCCTTTATATTTCTTTTGACATTATATCACATTGAAATGAATTTGGTCAGAATGGTGCTCATTTCGACCTTTTCATTTGCAGTGAATCTGTTTGCAATTTGTTTAAACTCTTAGCATTTTCTTTCTCAAGCATTGTGCCCCTTATGACATCCGAAATTAAGTGCTTCATAATCATCAAACTCATGTGGTTTGAACGCTCACATTTCTCATATAGTGCCATTTTTCGTAGCTGTACCACTATCAGTAGGGGTAGGAGGTCGTTTTGACAGGATCGCATAGTCTAGATCCATGCATCCAAGTACAATGGTAACGTGCTCCTTTCATTTATTGAAGTTAGTGCCATTAAGCAATGGAATGTTATTCAAATTGGCAAATATAGAAAAAACATTCACTATACGCAGAAAATAATAATAAGCTCACAATTAATAAACAATAAATTTGGGTCATATAAGATACCAAACACAACTTTAAATTTAGTTTTTAGACAAAAATATCAAATTGTAAGCTATACTTTTAAACTTGATTAATTAATATTTATAACTAAATTCTGCCAATAATACGCCTTTACTTGGACCGACATATTGCTTTAAGGGAAAATGATTTTATCACATATTTACTACTTATAATCCAACCAAAAAATAATCTTCTTTCGGGCTGATTATTTTTCACATGGATTAACATACAGTCATTTAAAATTCCTTAATGGCAACCTTATATTTCAAAATAAATAAATTGATATAAAAGAGATCACTTTGGTGACATTTTATATCAATTTAATTTATTTTAACCTTTATTTTTCGTCAAATATGCACATATGTATATGCTAAGAGTATACAAATTTATCGACAATACTAGGGAGACTAAGAGCTACTAATCAACCTAGAATATTATGAAACATATTATCATGAAACAAAACAACAATAAACATGTGCATAACATACCAATTTAATTCAAACAATGCTACATACTAAATAATAAATATTTAACAATGTTGAAAATTTCCAAAAAAAAAAATAACTAAAAAATTGGAAACAAAATTTGGAGCAAATCTAGAAAAAAAAAAAAGTGGCCAAATTACCACTAGAAGGTGGCGCATGCGCCCCACGCGTCGTTTCCTGGGTGTGGGGACTGTCCAACACTCAAGGCAACATTCTTCTTCACTCGGTCGAGTTAGGTCTTGAGCATTAGATTTTCTTGATTTTGAATCCCTTTTCAACTTGTTTTTACCAAATTGAATTTATTAACATGGAATTAAGTCTTTATTCTACAAAACTCATGCAAAAATGGATCAAAACATCAAAAAATGATGACGACTGATATCAAAAAGTTTCAAGAAATTCCACCATTAAAACTCAATTCTCCTTTCCTTGATTGTCATATGATGTTAAGTCCTAGAAACTAACTCGCTAGACACTAAAAATTCTACTTAAGGTGTAATTGATCACCTATTTAAAACTAGGTATAAATAAAGACTTGATCTACGTTTAGAAATTCTTAAGTTCAGGAGTACGATTACGTGTGAGGAAAATGTTAGGCACCCCTACAAAGTCCATCTTAGACGGTACCAGCTTAGCCTTACATTATCTTCTGTTTACCAAAATATTTTATTTCTACCACTTTTTTTTTGTTTGTATCCTTTTACATTTTTATTTCACTTAAGTTTTAATCTTTATTGTTTATCATGAAAAATGAATATTGATAATTTTTTATTGAAATTATCCTTTAGATCCTCCATTACATTCGTAAAAATCTAAAGGAATTTCTCACCTAAGAAATTCTTAGATGTTGTTTACTTGCAATCACCGTAAGACTTCCATCATCGAAATAACTTTTATTCATCTTCATTATTTAATTACTTTTTTACTTTAAAATTTTGGTAATTTTATTTTAAAAATGAATATCGATCACTTTTATTAAAATTATCCCAAAAAATTTTCATTACGCTAGTAAAAATCTCAAGGAATTTTTCACCTAAAAATTTCTTATGTGTTGCATACTTACAATCACCCTAAGACTTTCATCATCGAAATGATCTTTACTCATCTTCATTCTAGTTTTTTTCAATTATTTTAAATTTATATTTAATTAATATTATTTTAATTATTTTTATTTTGATTGTATGAAATAAGTATTGATTACTTTTCGAAATTATGCATTTAATTTTTATTTTATATTATTTTCCTAATTTCTATCCATATAAAACCCATATAGTATCTTTTTTTTCATATAAAGCACTTATCATTAGTTAAATCATAATTATCACACAAATCACACCAATTAAATTAAATCATACAAATTATACCATGCAAATTAATTATACAAATTATATCATGCATATAAATCATATCATGCAAATTAAATATATCATGCAAATTAATCATCCTCTAAATAAAATTTATTTATCAAATCATATCAAATCAGTTAATCTTATGAAACTATTAATCTAACTAATTAATTAAATTACAAAATTAACATACAAATTTTTTGGCCATATCAATAATTAATACAAATTAGATCATACAATATAATTAAATTTCCTAATTTACTAATGAATTATCATAAATTAATTATTAACCCTATTAATTATCAACCTAGATTTACATAATTAAATTAATTGCCTAACTAATTCTAAATCTAAACAATTTTAACCAAATGGTGGACCCCTTTTTTCCTTTTTTCTCCCTAAACAATTTTAACCAAACAATTTTAACGTTCTTCCTTTCTTTCTCTATTCTTCACATTACAGCAATGCAACAAAACAGAGGTAGCAAGCAAGGTGGCAACCTGGAAGCGGTGATGGAGCAATGCAGGGACCAGCGCAACAGCAGTGCAGGGAAGGAGTGTGAAGGAGCAAGGAACGGTGGCAGTGAAACGGGATGCAGCTGCGATAGCAGGGGCAGCAGTACTGCAACAAACAGTGCAGTAAGCAGGGAGGTGCGGCAAGCAATGATGATGCAAGAAGGATAGATGCAGGGAAGGTGCGAAGATGTAGACAGCAACGGCGGTGCAAAGTTGGGAAGCAGCAGTGCATGCAGGGATGAAGAGCAGGGACGACGCAACAGTGGAGTGCAGCTGGGAAGAACGAGATGAAGCAAACAGTGCACAGGATGTTTGAGCAGTTTAAGAGATTGGGACACAGAAGGAAGCTGGACAGAGAGCTTGCAAGGGCAGCAGCAGTTTGGTGTGGTAGCAACAACAGGGGTCGGTGGCAATAGGGTTATGAACTTAGGGATCTCCCGTGACGGCCGTGAGGATCCCCACTTTATGGTGCAGGCTTCCTGTGATGTTTATAGCTCCCAAATTTCATTCCCATTCGCAGATTCGGTCCAGATTTTTATTTATTTTATTTTATTTTATTTTTTATTTCCTTTTCAATTTTCTTTTCTGATTTGGTTTCTCACTTTCAATTTTAATTCTCCTTGTCTAAAAGATTTCAACCATCAGTCAATTTTAAAAATTTTCTTCCCAAAACTAAATTCCAATAAATCCTCATTTTTGCTTTTTATTATTTTTACCTTATTTTGTTTTTTTTTTCATTTTTTTAACTTTTTACTTTTTTAGGTATAAAATAAATTAAAAACAAGAATTGGATACATCTTTAAATTATCAGACTCAAAATCTAAATCTAATCTAAACCCAAATTTACAGACCATCTTTTATCCAAAAATCATATTAAAATTTGAAAAAAAAAATCAAATTGAAAATATACTTAAATAATTCAAGAAAATTGATTTAAACTCAAATTAAAAATGATTCAATTAACGTAATAATATTAAAGACCCCGGACAAAATAAGGGTCTACATTGATTTCTTTCCACCAAAACAAAAATTTATTAAATTTGTAACTTTATTTCTGTCATAGAAGTCACAAAAAAAAAATTATCATTTTTCAATTTTAATCAAAACACATAAAAATATAAATGTTTAAGCTGATTTTCAAATTCGGGTTTACAAATTAAAATGACAGATTACATAAAACATTAAGCAAATTTTAGGAAATTATTTACATGATTTCAATCTTCATTCTATAGGGAATAAAAATTCTAATTTGTCAAACAAAAAATTTAATTCTAAATGATTAAATACGAATCAGTTTTTGATACCACTTATAGAAAAACTTAAACTAATAATATGCACAAGATCTCGTGTTAAATTATTAAGAAAAGATTAACACGAAAGCATACCTGAGTTCATTAAAATCGATTGATTGGGGTTAGCGATCTTTCATGTTAAACCTTGCATTATGAAAACCCTAACCTCATTTACTAATGAGATGGAATGAGAATAACGTATGTTCAGACAGAAGA
The DNA here is from genome assembly GCA_033439115.1 of Firmiana major. Lineage (NCBI taxonomy): Eukaryota > Viridiplantae > Streptophyta > Magnoliopsida > Malvales > Malvaceae > Firmiana > Firmiana major. The sequence continues at coordinate 8,401,253 of CM065909.1, forward strand.
TTATAATTTATTTATACATGTAATATATTTTATTTTATTGTTGTTTTTGGCTAAAAGAAGTAAGTGAATAGAAAACCAAAAACAAATTAAAAAAATCCGAAAGTAAAAACTGAAAGCAAGAACCTGATTAAGCTACTAGTAGTGATCTCCCTTCTTCTTTTGCTTCTAATAACTGATTAAATTATTATTATTATTATTGCTGTTGAAGTTACTATGTAGATATGTAATTTTGTTCAGAACAAAAAATATAGTATGAAATAAAGTGATTGATTCTCATTTTAACGTGGAAAAGTTAAACAGGTCGCTTGCTTAATTATTGAACCCGATTTAATTAAAATTGTTAACTATGTTAAAAAATGTTGGCTCAGTTTGATTTGCCTAATAAATATTATTTGATAAGTTTATTTTAAATTGGGGTATACCCATTAAAATCTAAAAATTTAGTTAAAGTCAAGTGAAATCCAATGTATCGAGTTTTTTGGGCTTGAAAATCCGAATTCCATGTCTTTTTTTAGGGGCTCGTTTCCTAAAAGCCCATGTCTTGTTATAGTACGACAATGTAATTTAATAATATACTAAGTTACATGCTCCGCACGAGACTGCGGGTTTTTTGTTTAAATAAAAAACAATACCATGAGAAATGAAATTTGCATAGGGTAAAGAAGTAAAGAAATTAAATTGTAATATTTTAATACTTAAATATTTTTTGCTCTTTAATTACCTATACAACAAAGAGGAAAAATTTAGCATATATTGAATTTTTTATTTGTATGAAAGTTGATATATATATATATTGAATTTGAATGGTTTTCATACCTTTCAAAGATTAAAGCAAAGGAAGGGATGATTGCAGTTGCAACGGGGCAAACAATCAGGGCATAGTGGCTTGTGCCTCTGTTATTATTTGATACAATAAGAAGGTTTCATGCTAAAGTAGTTTGAGAATTTCAATTAAATTAAATGAACATTTAAAGAAAATGAAAGCACTACTCCATGGATTAAAAAGCTCAAAAAGCTGAACTTAGGCGGCGATCTTGTATAATTCTATTCATATGAGGTTCAAAACTAGGGGTGAGAAATTGGGTGGTTCGGTGTCACGACCCGTTCCACCAAAATCACTATAAATTTTTTTTCGCTTTTTCTATACTACTCACCTCCTCGTGACAAATTCTATTTTTAACGAGTTGGGCTATGAGTCAGTAATAATCTCAACTCTTATCTCATTTGATCATGTCATTCTTACCATGGTAATCATGTTAGAATTTCAGACAATGTAATAATAAGTACATATATTATAAAACTGTATGTACATATGTTTTTATATATTTACATCCCCATAATTATATTCATTACAAAACTGTGCTATTATTTGTTTAGATACAAAACTGTACGATGTGTATACCTGATTCGTGATGGGAGCAGCGGACAACTAGGAATGCAGTCTCTACCCGCTCTCAACTACTACAGATGCTCTGTGGATGGTGAAAAATGAAAGGGTGAGCATAACTAGCTCAGTAAAGTAATAATGTAAGCAGGTAGATAATTATATTATCTACGTGATGATAATATCATGATATAAAATCGTTTACATTTGAAGCATGAGGTAAGACTAAAACGATGTCACATGTGTATGTATATATATATACGAGAAATCATGAAATCGACATATAAAACAAACATGAAAAAATCATCATGTATGACATCTCATGCTCATCACCTTAAAACTTATTTGTTTCATCATAAAAAAACCACATCAAGGCTAAACTCATTCTTCGGGAATACCTTGATTCATTAAATCGCATCTCATTTAAAAACATAAATCGGGACATTACCCCTCCTTTGGGTTTGTCCTGGTCTATTCAGACTGTATGATATCATGTGAGGCATATAGGTTACTGTATGAAAAATTGAGGACTATGGCCATATTATGTCCCTGTTATCCCAAGCTACACGGATCCCGGTGTGCGGGGCATCACAACTGTAACGGGAGGTGGGGTCAAATCCTACCCGCCAGAATATCAGGTAACATCATCGAGTCATCATGACTACACGGTACAGCGTACTCCGTGTGACATATACGGTACAACGTACTCCGTGGACCCATATCATAGTCTGGAGGTGCCTGCCGTAAGTCTTATCCACCCCAATGCTATGTCGATAACCAACCCATATTTCAAAGTATACGTACGAGCATATCAACTCTCTGCGACATACAGTCTACAGGAAGCTTCCGCACGACTATATGCATGTCAACTCACGTCTAGTGCGAGCGAAGCTCCAGCACGATACTATGCATATCATGATATCTAAAATCTCGTGCGAGCGAAGCTCTAGCACGATTTTTTTGTACACACACAAATTTCTCGTACGAGTAATGCTCCACTACGGCTTTTTATGGGTAATAAATTAGTAAAATTTAGTGCGAGTAAGACTCTAACACTCTTTTTACTCATGTGAATATGATAGGTGGCTCAATCTTGATAAAACATCTTTTAAAATCGTAACCGGTACAAATCGATACCCTTTCGTATAATTCATGAAATCAACAGCCAACCTATGTGTAAATTTGCTTAAACCAAAACAATACATTCATATAAAACATCAAAACATGATAATCATGCAATTTATTTGCCTTACTACCCTTTTTGTAAATTTTACTCTCAGGGGCAATATCGTCTTTTTCTTTATTCACCTATGCTCCGATTTTTTGTAAAAATTATTATTTCGTTTCTAGATACTTTAAGAAATTCTAGGCCCTGTAAATCCCCTCAAAAATACGTATAGATATCTCTATGCATCTACAAAATTCCCTTACCTCATTTTTCTGTACAGTCTGACCTTTCCATTGATGACTCGTTACGCAGTCCGATTTGGTCCCAATCCAATCTCCGGAACTGCGGATAAATATTTATCAGGTCAAATACAATACAATTAATTGTATTTCATAATTTTTTGGGCTTAATTTAAATCATTGGGCCAGTTTACCCATATTGGGCCCGATTGTACCATAATGAGCCTTAATCGACATTAAACCCGTTTTTTCACTTACTATTCACATTATCGAGGCTTATCGGGCTCACTGGGCCCATCAATATATATTGAGCCTCGTTCTAAATTTTCGAATAGCTTATGAATTATTTACGATAATTTATCCCAATTTTCAGAATATAATTCTTTTAATGCGGAACTTTAAATCCGTAATTTATACGGTAAATTTTAACACGCATAACGAAGTAATATTGTCGTAAATAAGAGTTACTTACTCGTGATTCCATGATAATACGCAAATTGAGACTGACTCGAGTCATTGTTTGACGTCAATTGTCAAGCTACACAATTAAATATTTTTTCGGGTAAATTTTCAATCGGGTATTAATCAAATTAAATATTTCAAAATTTAAATCGGTCAATTCGACCGCTTACCGACTTACCCATAGCTCGATTGCATCACTGGGATTTTTCCTCAATTTTTTTCCTCTTTTTTCTTTTTCCCTTTTTTATCTTTCTTTTCTTTTTTTTTTTTTTGGCTGAACCGGTTCGATCCGGTTTAACCCGGTTCAGACCGTTGGTTCAGTCCGGTTCGCCCGGTTCGGTGCCTTGTCGGTTGGTTCTCCATCGGCTTCCGCCGCCAGCAGCTTCGCGGGGTCATCCGCAGCTCAGATCTGGGGTCGGTTTCGCCCAAGGTCTTCGAAAAGTGGCCGGTCCGGCCCTTCTCTCCTCGTCGTCGGTAGCTTTCTCTTTTTGTCGTCGTTTTCGACGCTGACCGCCGTTCTACCGGTCGATTCAGCCGCTGATCGGCCTATCTTGGCGTCGCTCACCTTCGACTGGAGGTGGCCAGGCCCTAATCGGCGTCGATCACCGGATTTCTCCTCTCCCTCTCTCGATTCGCTTTCTCGATTTCTCTCTCCCTTCTCGCTGCCGTTCACCGCCTCCTTCGGGTTGCTGGTGGGTCGACTGGGCTATCGGTGATGGCCGCCTCTGGTCTGGGCCTCCGTCGATCGCCGGTGATCGGGAGGCAGAGGTCAGCTTCTGCTTGTTTGCAGAATCGCAACTCACAATTCTGTTTCGTTTTCTTTTTCTTTTTTCTTTTTTTTTATTATTATTTTTTATTTATAATTTATTTTTAATATTATTTTATTCATTAAAATATTATAAAAAATCCAAAATTTCCCAAAAAATTCTAAAAAATTTCTATTTTATTCATTTATTCAATAAATGAATTTCTTGGTCTTATTTTCCCTTTTCGGTATATTTTTTTGATTATTTTCGAGATTTTTTTTCGAAGTGAAAATTTCGGTTTATTCCAATAAATTCATATCTTGATCAATTTAACCCGAAATTTAATTTTTTCTTCATTATTGATCAAGATTTCTCAATCCCATATTTTTAATTAAATTTTCTTATCATGATTATACCGGATTTCGATCTTTTGATCGTTTTACCCTTTATATGTTCGGGAATACCATTTCAATCCTTTTGCATTTTTCATTTCGTATTTTGAATTAAATCAGGTCTTACAATCTCCCCTACTTGAGAAATTTGGTCCTCCAAATAAGAACCAAGTCAAATGGGTCCATACACAACTCCGGGTTGTCTATCGCATCGTACTCTTTATTTCTCATGTAACTTTTTCCAGAGTGTAATACTATCAACATACTTAACTAGGGAGATCATATTAATCCTCAATACTTTCTCCTTCCGTCTAATACCTGAATCGATTTCATATGTTATACTTTCATTGAGCTAAGCTGTTGGAGCTCATATTCGATCACCTATGCTGGATCCGGATAGTATTTTCGAAGCATCATAAGATAGGACACATTGTGGATACCTGCTAAATCATGTGGTAACGACAACCTATGGGCCTTACCTTCTACTTTTGTCCAATCTCAAAGGATTCAATCTAACAAAACTCAATTTGCCTTCTTTTCAAATCTCGTTATGTCCTTATGACAAATAACTGCCAACAATACTGATTCACCCTCGGTGAATTCCAATGGTTTCTGTCTCTTGTCAGCATAGCTTTTCTGTCTGTTCTGAGGTGTTCTTAATCTCTCACAAATCAACTGAACATCCTCAGAGGTTTGTCTTACCAATTCTAAAACAATTCTCTATTTGTCACCCACTTCTTATCCAAGTCAGGGAATACTCCTTACGGCCATACAATGCCTTAAAAAAAAATTCATCCCGATACTCAAGTGACAACTGTCATTATTGGCGAATTTAATTTGTAACAATTGATCATCCCAGGAGCTTATAAAATCAGTGGCACACACTCTCATCACATCCTCCAGAACCTGTACAGTCCTCTTTGACTGACCATCTGTCTGAGGACGAAAGCTGTGCTAACACTCAATCAGGTTCCCATAGCTTAAAAATATTCCCAGAAGTGGGAAGTGAAGCGGGAATCCCTAACTGACACCATGCTCACTGGAACGCTACATAATGTTCCACAATTTTCCTTACATATAACTTTACCTACACACTCAGAGTATCTGGAGATTTCATAGTCAGAAGGTGGGTAGACTTAATCAATCTATCGACTATCACCCAGATAACCTCATGATTCATCCGGGTCCTCTGTAACCCATCACGAAATTCATGGTAACTTATTCTCTTTTTCGTGTCAATATAGGTAGAGGCTGCAATAACTCTATAGACTTCTAGTACTCTACCTTACTTTGCTGACATACGAGACACTTTGCTACAACTCTACAATATTTCTTTTCATATCTGACCACCAATACCCTTTTCAGAGATTTCGATATATTTATTACTTCCCAGATGCACTGTATATCCCGAAGAGTGAGTTTCTATCAATAGCACTATCTTAGTAACTGTGGTCCTGGGAAGCACTTATACTGTCTCTGAACCTTTGTAAGTCATCATCACTCACTGTGAACTCTGTCACTATACCCTTTTGAATCTGACCCAAACTATCGACACCATGCCGATCATCACACTAAGCCTGACAAATTCGGTCACTCAAATCTGGTTCTAACCTCATGCTAGCTGTCACACAATCATCGTAATCATCAGAAGGGATTCACATCACTACTGAGGCTCACAATTGCTCTAGCAGCTCACGCTCCCTGACCATCATATGTGATACTATCTCGAGGCTCCTTCTGTTCAAGGCATCAACCATTATATTAGCCTTTTCTTGGGTGGTACAATTTTCACAATCATAATCCTTAGAAGCTCTAACCCTCTTGGTTATCTCATATTTTACTTTTTTTTTTGTGAAAACAAATACTCGGGGCTTTTACGATCAGTGCATACCCAAAATTTCTCACTGTATAAGTTGTGGCTCCATACTTTTAGTGTAAACGCTACGGTTGCCAACTCTAAATCATGGGTCGGATAGTTTCTCTCATGGTCATTGAACTATTTGGATCCATAAACGACTATCTCTCCATTTTACATTAATACACAGTCCACTCCTTATTTTGAGGTATCCATACACACTGAGAACCTCTTGAGCTGTTGTTTATGGTGAGAATAATTACGGTGCTCAGTTTATTACTTCCATATACCAAAACTCACGAAAGCCATTTTCATACTTATCATCCCACTGGCATGCAATCTTTTTCTAAATGAGGCGTATCAACTGAGCAGTCAATTTCAAGAAACTCATAACAACTCGTCTGTAAGACAATTTGTAGTTGCTACTCATGCTTTTCCTTGGACTTCGAATACATCGGAATATCATCGCTAAAGATGACAACCAATCGGTTTAGGTAAGGTTTAAATACCTCATCGTAGTTGAGTTCTACTAAATATTTCAATCACCCATATCCTTGACCTATATACGCATAAACGTATAATGTCATTTAGAAATCGCTTCCGTTCAAGATACTAACTCACGTCATTTCCTTTTTCTTATATTAACGGCTTTTATAAAATTTTAATTTTTAAAACTTCATGATTAATCAAATTCTATATTTCTTTATCGTACCAGCAAAGGTACCTAAATTTTAAATGTATATATTACGACTATCGATTTCAATTTATAGGTTATGTGTGCGCTTCTAGACGCTGTCAAATCTTCAAGTAGGGAGATATTTTGAAATACCTTTATTAACCCTCAGACTTGACCACATGGACTGGGTGTAGATATATCCACCCCTTATCCTTGGTCGCAATTCATATTCACTACATATCGCTTATAACAAACTCTTTCATTACTTGATACAACTTACAATACGCTTTTCAGGGGTGAAAACATCACTATCTGAAGATAGCAATCTAAACATCATAGTTTGCAGCCGAATCAATTTATTCTCGAATATTATTTCAAATTATTTATATTCCATTGAATAAAATCGGCTGACATATCATTTTTTCCCCGTTTTCAACTTATAATCCCTATACCCATATTCAGTTAGTGAAATTCAACTAACTATCGTCCTCATTTTATATAAGGGTACATGCTTCACATCTTTTACTAGCTTATAAGCAACTGAAGGCGGTATGAATAAATGAGTGGCACCAGGATAAATTAAAATAATTACTTCATTATTTATAACCAGTGTGGTATCTTCCACCGCATCTGATGAAACATCAATAGTGTCTTGGTCCAAGGCAGACACTCGCCCTCATCCAACATCTTATTTCTGTGGTATCTACCACACATCCTACACTGTTTACATTTGCTACAGAACAGGTCGGAGTCCTCCAATCACAATACCCCTCATAAGTGTTGAAATTGGATACACTGGGGCCTTACCAATCATCTTACCCCGTGACTCATCAGCTCTAAGCTTTTACCAAACTACCTTTTCCCCGTTCTAACATCTCTGTCATTCTCTATTCTCTTTCTATCTTTATTTCGGCCCTTACTACCTTTCCCAATCTCAGAGGCGTGCAACTCATGATCTTATTCACATAACTGTAGTCTGCGCACTGCCTCGACATAGGTAGTGATATCTAACGGCCCAATAGGACTCTTATTGACAATCTGAGCCCTTCCATGAACTTTCAAACATTTCGATTCTCACTATTCATAGTGTTGGGGTCATATCTGCTCAGGAATATAAACTAAGTTTCATACTCGCTAATCAATCAGTTCCTTTGGGTCAGAGTAAAAAATTTCATCTGTAATTTCCTTTAAGCAGTTTTCGAGATATTCTATCATCGGAATACATCTAGAATTATTTTTCACATCCATTCTGGATGTCAACTCTTAAGATGGGTCGAGCGGACTTTCACCAATACTCCGACTCGCCCTCGAATCTCATGCATACTCTGAGCAAATAGCTCTCAAAATATTCTCCACACTTCGCTCCAACCTCGCGAAGTGTGTCTCAATACTGTCCGATCTCTCTGTCGAATTCTGTGGGGCATGCTCAACATCAGCCTCCACTTCAATCTCATCTCGAGTCTCATGTGGCGACTCAATACGACTCTCGAGCTTACCTCTACGGCCTCGAGCTCATGTACTTGCTTCTCTGTCATAGCGACTATCAGTTAATAAGTCTATTCTTGCATTCAAAACCAAATTCTTAGCTGCACTTCCATCTCGATATACACAATTGTATCTAAATAATGCACAGTACATGGGGATGTAAACGTCCTTAACCACTAACACCGACTCATATCAGGCCAACTTAAGCTATGATACCACCTTTTGTCACGACCCGTTCTACCAAAATCACTACAAATTTTTTTTCGCTTTTTCTATACTTCTCACTTCCTCGTGACAAATTCCATTTTTAACGAGTTGGGCTATGAGTTAGTAATAATCCCAACTCTTATCCCATTTGATCATGTCATTCTTACCATGGTAATCATGTTAGAATTTCAGACAGTGTAATAATAAGTACATATATTATAAAACTGTATGTACATATGTTTTTATATATTTACATCCCCATAATTATATTTGTTACAAAACTGTGTTATTATTTGTTTAGATACAAAACTGTACGATGTGTATACCTGATTCGTGATGGGAGCAGCGCACAACCAGGAATGCTGTCTCTACCCGCTCTCAACTACTGCAGATGCTCTGTGGAGGGTGAAAAATGAAAGGGTGAGCATAACTAGCTCAGTAAGGCAATAATATAAGCATGTAGATAACTATACTATCTACGTGCTGATAATGTCATGATATAAAATCGTTTACATTTAGAGCATGAGGTAAGACTAAAACGATGTCACATGTATATAAATATATATATATATAAATATCATATACGAGAAATCATGAAATCGACATGTAAAACAAACATGGAAAAATCATCATGTATGACATCTCATGCTCATCACATTAAAACTTATTTGTTTCATCATAAACTCATCACGTTAAAACTTATTTGTTTCATCATAAAACAACCACATCAAGGCTAAACTCATTCCTCGGGAATACCTTGATTCATTAAATCGCATCTCATTTAAAAACATAAATCGGGACATTACCCCTCCTTCGGGTTTGTCCTAGTTTATTCAGACAGTATGATATCATGTGAGACATGTAGGTTACTGTATGAAAAATTGAGGACTATGGCCATATTATGTCCCTGTGATCCCAAGCTACACAGATCCCGGTGTGCGGGGCATCACAACTGTAACGGGAGGTGGGGTCAAATTCTACCCGCCAGAATATCAAGTAACATCATCGAGTTATCATGACTGCACGGTACAGCGTACTCCGTGTGACATACACGGTACAACGTACTCCGTGGACCCATATCATAGTCTGAGGGTGTCTGCCGTAGATCTTATCCACCTCAATACTATGTCGATAACCAACCCATGTCTCAAAGTATACGTACGAGCATATAAACTCTCTGCGACATAAAATCTATAGAAGGCTTCCGCACGACTATATGCATGTCAACTCACGTCTAGTGCGAGCGAAGCTCCAACACGATGCTATGCATATCATGATATCTAAAATCTCGTGCGAGCGAAACTCCAGCACGATTTTTTTGTACACACACAAATTTCTCGTACGAGCAATGCTCCACTACGATTTTTTATGAGTAACAAATCAGTAAAATTTAGTGTGAGTAAGACTCTAACACTCTTTTTACTCGTGTAAATATGATAGGTGGCTCAATCTTGATAAGACATCTTTTAAAATCGTAACCGGTACAAACTTGTACCCTTTCGTATAATTCATGAAATCAACAGCCAACCTATGTGTAAATTTGCTTAAACCAAAACAACATTCATATAAAACATCAAAACATGATAATCATGCAATTTATTTACCTTACTACCCTTTTTGTAAATTTTACTCCAGGGGCAATATCGTCTTTTTCTTTATTCACCCATGCTCCGGTTTTTTGTAAAAATTATTATTTCGTTTTTAGATACTTTAAGAAATTCTAGGCCCTGTAAATCCCCTCAAAAATACGTATAGATATCTCTATGCACCTACAAAATTCCCTTACCTCATTTTTCTGTACAGTCTGACCTTTCCATTGATGACTCGTCACGCAGTCCGATTTGCTCCCAATCCAATCTCCGGAACTGCGGATAAATATTCATTAGGTCAAATACAATACAATTAATTGTATTTCATAATTTTCTGGGCTTAATTTAAATCATTGGGCCCGTTTACCCATATTAGACCCGATTGTACCATAATGAGCCTTAATCGGCCTTAAGCCTGTTTTTTCACTTACTATTCACATTATCGAGGCTTATTGGGCTCACTGGGCCCATCAATATATATTGAGCCTCGTTCTAAATTCTCGAATAGCTTATGAATTATTTACGACAATTTATCCCAATTTTTAGAATATAATTCTTTTAATGCGGAACTTTAAATCCGTAATTTATGCGGTAAATTATAACACACATAACGATGCAATATTGTCGTAAATAAGAGTTACTTACTCGTGATTCCATGATAATACAAAAATCGAGGCTGACTCAAGTCCTCGTTTGACGTCAATTGTCGAGCTACACAATTAAATATTTTTCCAGGTAAATTTTCAGTCAGGTATTAATCAAATTAAATATTTTGAAATTTAAATTGGTCAATTCGACCGCTTACCGTCTTACCCATAGCTCGATTGTTTCACCGGGATTTTTTCTCAATTTTTTTCCTCTTTTTCTTTTTCCCCTTTTCATCTTTCTTTTCTTTTCTTTTTGGTTGAACCGGTTCAGTGCCTCACCGGCCGGTTCTCTGTTGGCTTTCGCCGTCAGCAGCTCCGCGGGGTCATCCACAGCTCGGATCTGGGGTCGATTTCGCCCAAGGTCTCCAGAAAGTGGCCGGTCCGACCCTTCTCTCCTCGCCGTCGGTAGCTTTCTCTTTTTGCCGCTATTTTCGGCGCTAGCCGCCGTTCTACCTGTCGATTCAGCCGCTGATCGGCCTGTCCTGCCTTCACACACCTTCGGCTGGCGGTGGCCAGGCCCTAATTGGCGCCGGTCACCGGATTTCTCCTCGCCCTCTCTCGATTCGCTTTCTCAGTTTCTCTCTCCCTTCTCGCCGCCGTTCACCACCTCCTTCGGGTTGTGGTGGGTCGGCTGGGCTACCGGTGATGGCCGCCTCTGGTCTGAGCCTCCGCCGATCGCCGGTGATCGGTGAGCCGGAGGTCGGCTTCTGCTTGTTTACAGAATCGCGACTCGCGATTCTGTTTCGTTTTCTTTTTATTTTTTATTATTATTTTTATTTTTTTATAATTTATTTTTAATATTATTTTATTCATTAAAATATTATAAAAAATCTAAAATATCCCAAAAAATTCTAAAAATTTTCTATTTTATTCATTTATTTAATAAATAAATTTCTCGATCTTATTTCGCCTTTTCGGTATTTTTTTGATTATTTTCGGGATATTTTTTTCGATGTGAAAATTTCGGTTTATTCCAATAAATTCATATCTTGCTCAATTTAACCCGAAATTTAATTATTTATTCGTTATTGATCAAGATTTCTCAATCCCATATTTTTAATTAAATTTTCTTATCATAATTAATTTTGGATTTCGATCTTTTGACCGTTTTACCCTTTACTTGTTCGGAAATACCATTTCAATCGTTTTGCATTTTTTATTTCGTATTTTGAATTAAATCGGGTCTTACATTCGGTTTGGGTTGTCTTTGGGTTTGAGTTTTTTTGGATTAGAGTTTTTTCGAGTTCAAGTTTTTTAAAGTTCGAATTTTTTCTGGTTCGATCTTTTCTTAATTCGGATTTTTTTGGATTCGAGCTTTTTTGAGTTCGAACTTTTTCAAGTTCAAAATTTTTAGGTTCGGTTTGATTTTAGATTCGGTCCTGGATCAAGTCGGACGGGTTTAGCGGACCAACTTCAAATTATTTTAAAGTTTTATAATTTATGAATATTTTTTAAATTTTAAATGTAATAATTAATTTAATTTTTATATAATTTTAAATTTTAATAAATATTTATATAAATACAAATTTCTAAATATTAATATTTATTATTTGACAAAAATTATTTACTTTTTTTTAATTTCCTACAACATTTGTTATAAAATAGTAGATATAATTAGACTCATCAATTGCGAAATAGAGATTATGAAAAAGTAGCAATTATCTTTTATAAAAAAAAAACTTAATATGAATAATTGATCAACTAATTAACTCAATTTTATTTTTAGTTGTTTTTTATTTGTACATAAATCATAATATTAATATTATTGCATTAAATATAATCGTATGCACTAATTAATTAAATGTCTTATTAAAAATTTAAAATGTTGAATTAAAAAGTTATATACATCAATTGATCACATGTCCAATTAATCAAATGTCTTATTAAAAATTTAGAATGATGAATTGAAAAAGTTACATTCACCAATCGATCACATGTCCACTTAGAATGTTTAAGATAGCAAAACATGTTGAGATTGTGGAGATTTGAACTCTGACCCTTGAATTCTTATGCAAAGTTCTTACAATATGAGTCATATTTTGTTTCTAATATAATATACTAAAAATATATATTTATACAATGAAATTTTGTGAGCTTAAAAAAATTAATAAAGTATAATAAAAATAATTATGAAATTTAATTATTTAATTATACTTAAAATAAAAAAATTAATTTTTAAGCATAGATCATTGAAATTAAATTAATAAAAATTTCATAATTAGTTAAGAAGTAATTCTTACATATTAACCATTTTACATAGATGATATTATAATATATGTATATAAATATGATACAAATTGTAATTAAAATTGTAATTATCAATTTTAATAAAATATTATTGAGTCAAAAATATTAATGAAACATAATAATAAAATAATTATGAAATTAAATTAGTTAATTATGCTAAAGATAATATATTTTTTAAATTTTAAACATAAAGTACTAAATCAAATTAATAAAAAATTTTATAATTAGTTAAGATGTAATTCTTACGATGTGAATTGTATTTAAAATTATAATTATGAATTTTAATAAAATATTTAGAGCCAAAAATAGAAATGAAACATAATAATAAAGTAATTATGAAATTAAACTAGTTAATTACACTTAATGTAATATATTTTTAAATTTTAAACATGAGATACTAAATTAAATTTATAAAAGATTTATAATTAGTTAAGATCTAATTCTTACTCATTGACTATTTACATATATGATACTATAGTATATGTATATGAATATGATACAAATTGTACTTAAAATTGTAATTATCAATTTTAATAAAACATTGTTGACTCAAAAAAATTAATGAACATAATAATAAAATAATTATGAAATTAAATTAGTTAATTATGCTTTATATAATATGTTTATAAATTTTAAACATAATGCACTAAGATTAAATTAATAAAAGTTTCATAATAATTAATAAGTTAAGAAACAGTTAATATAAATTAATATACAATTCTTACACATTCATAACTTACACACTAACACACACATGTATGTGTGATGTATAATTGTGTGTGTGTGTGTGTATATATATATATATATATAGACAATTTTGTCTAATTTAACTTACACTGAATATTACTCATTTGTGCAAGAAACAAATATGTGTATGTGTATATGTATATGTATGTGTAGTTTTTGGGAATTAAAAAAAAAATTTCATTTGATTTTACGAATTAAAAATATTTTTATTTTATTATATTGATTTTGAACGTTGTACTTGTATAATTGTATTATTTGATTTAATTATTTAATTATTCTTTTAAATTTAAAAACAATATATTTTAATTTCAAGATTATGTTTTTTATTTTCAAGTAATTTTAATATTTTTATATATTTGAAAATCTAAAAAAATATAATTTAAATTTAATTTAAATTTTTGCACAAAATATCAAATTCAAACAAATGTTATAATTATATAATGATTTATATATATTTGATTTATTATTATATTAAAATTAAAATTTTAATATGAAATAAAAATAATAAAATAGTATAATAAATGTTTTATAATAAAATCAAATTTCATATTTAATAATGTATTTATTATTTATTATTTATTATTATAAATACAATGCGTATGATTTTAAAAATTATTTGATATTTATATATATCGTGTTTTAAAATAATTTTATTTAATAATTGAATTTAAATATTCCATACTTATTTTGTTGATGATACATTTTTGATATAATTGTGTAATAAATAATGATTATTTTAAAATTTTATAAATTTCAATTAGAAAAAGTGCATTATTATTTATTTTATTTTGTTTTGTTTTTTAATAAAATAATCATATAATTATAATTCGAGTTTTTTTTGGGTTATAAATTCTTTTTTTTTTTTTTTTTGCTCGGGTTCGGGTCATTCTCAAGTTTCAGTCGTATCGGGCTAAGATTATGTCTGATTTAAGTTATATCAGGTTTGATATTTTTTTAGGTCGAGTTCTTTCGAGAAGTGTTTTTTGTTTTTAGTTCAGGCCATTGATTTTTTTTTAATCAATTCGAGTCTATCCTGAGCTCGTTATCCAACGGATTCGAGCGAATTTTTGGGTTTAGACCGGCTTTTACCAGCTCTATCCAAAACCTTGTTCCATGAAACTCTTGGAATAACATTCCTAAAAAAAATAGCTAAACCTTGTTGTTGAACTCCTTTGGCATACTTGTCATAAGGTAATTTATAAGAACTACATCAACATTAAAGCAATTTCAATCCTAGCTGAAGCCTTGAGATTTTAATTTTACTTCATATGTCTAATGGTAAGAAATGGTTCACAAACTGAAATGTAATTAAAAAGCTTGCTATGTTCTGCTTAGCTTATCAGCAAAGTCAAGAGAGACCATTCTAAAGCTTTCTCATGATCGGGACACTGGAATTCTATGCAACTGACTCGCAAAGGCAATGGAGTTTTATTGCTATATTCTATGTGAAAGAATAATAAAGTATGTCCAGAAAATGTTTGTACTTCTATCTGAAGTTGTGCCAAACAATAGATTACGCTAAATTCACTCAACCAAGGCTTAATCAGTAAGATTGTTGCATTTGGCAGGTTTAATAACCTTCTTTAAAAAGGTAGCCTAAGCTAATTAGAGGTTCTAGTGACGGAAAATTACTTAATGATATTAATTAATTGTATATCACATGCTATCTGTCTTATTTAATTTATTTAGAAGTGATTATATAAAATTTAAGTTATAAGATTTTAAAACTTTTTATTTAATATGTTTTTTTGCAATGTATAGAAATTTAATATTTTATTTTATTTTAATAATGAATCAAAAATCATTTACCAAACCTAGTTGACTTGAGCATATATTTTTTTTATTTTACTAAATAGTATGGTTCAACTGTAAAATCTTGTTATTGAAACCTTCCTTTTACCAAAATGAGCATTGGTTCTTTTATGGTACAATGAAAAAAAATAAATACAATAATCATCTTATCTCAATATTAAGATAGAATATATATAAACAAATATATAACATCATATTAAATCGTCCACATAATTTTTTTTCTTTCACGTAGGTCATATGAACAAATAAATACAAAACTATTTTACAAAATAATACTCTGTCAAATAATCTACTCCAGAGTTCACACATTTCTTAGTATATATTCATTTATACGTGATATGATAAAAGGTGAAAATATTAAAAGTAAAAAAATTTGAAGAATAACAATAGCCCAAGCAAAGTAAATATATATATATATATATATATATAGAAAAAAGAGAACTGACTGTGCATCCACCTTTGTAAGCAGTAAATTCCTTTTTTTATTGTTTGGCTTCATTTTTTTGATGTCAATCTTCCCAAAATTCTCATTATAACAATTTACAAATATAAGGGGTGACAATTTTTTTAAAACAAAAATTCCCAAAGCCTAGCAAACCCTAAAAGCGTGAGTCCACAACCATGCCAAAAGCCCAAAACATAGAAAGCCTTAAACGGGAAATAGAAAGAGATAGAGGGTAAAATTAAGGTTTAGAGCCTCTTCACTTTATAAATGTCGAACCCAGTTCGACATCCTTCATTGCAGCAGCCGTTTGTTTCTTATAGTCTTATTCTCGCCTTCTGATCTGGTTGCTTTGTCCTTTCTCTGTGAAATCATAATGTAGATTTTCAAAGGCATTTTTTAATCCTAGGCAATGATGAGGAATTAGAGAAAGTAATGCACCACACTGATTCTAATATGTGCTGATAATTTCTCTATACCCATATTTTTTCTGAGCTCCTTTCTTTAAAAAAAAAAATGGTTTTTCAGTATTTAATTCAATCTTGGAACATTTTATAAACATTGATAATAAGAATATTGAACCATGATGTGGACCGGACAACCTTCTGCTTATGGGGATAACTTTTGGTTTCTGATTGTTCCTGTTTTCATACTTTTCCTAATTCCTCCTTTAAAATATATATATATATATATATATATATATATATATATATATATATTTGGGCTTTGATTTAAATCCTTTTGTTATTGTAATATCTAATTATTTGATACCTGTTGTTGCTCTCAACAACAATGAAATGATACTGATGTGATTTTCTTTTTTGTCTCCTCCACGTATATTGAAGATTCTGTAAAAACAGTAAAGGTCAGAGAGGCGCAGAGATCTGTCCCTGCACGTGCACTCCGATACTTAAGTCAGAAAACTGTTTAAGCAGAGTTTTAGTAAGCAAAATAGAGATTAGGGTTTTTCTAATCATACCTGGGGTATTTATAGATATATTTGGAGTTAGATTGGGTTTCATATTTTTCCAAGGCTTACGAATATTTTGGGCTCAAAACTATAGGGCTTTGGGCGATTCGGATCTGAGGCCCAGACGAGCGTCTGGGCAGCGACAGAGTTACTAGATACTCTGTCGCGGAACTCAGAGTCTGCCAATGTACGTGTGATAGAGGTTCGAAGACCTCTGCCGCAGTCTTGGGTGCAGAGTTCTACTGCGACTCACTCTGTCGCTATAACTCTGCCGCTACACTGAGGACGCAGAGTCTGTCGCAAGTATACTCTACCGCAGAGGTCTACCGCCTCTCTGCTGCTGGACTCAAGGGCGCAGAGGTCTGTCGCGGCGCATACTCTGTTGCCATTGGACTCTGTCGCTGGTTGACTCTATCGCCCCTTTCAGTGTTTGCCACATGGCATATGCCTCGTGGTGCTTAGAATCTAACACGTGGCTGTCCTTTGTTGGCCAATGTTTATCTATGTAGACTTTGATGTGTATGACATCTATCAATTGCTCCCCACTCTTTGGTAGGAAAGTTTCCTGCGAAAGAGTATGACAATTGGATTTTTTTTTTTGGCACGCTTTTGGATTATTATTCTTAAGGGATGTCCGATTACTTCAGCCGCGAATGTGTATATATATGCTTGATTACTGTACATGTGTGACTACAGCCGCGCGTATATATAAGGACTTAGGTATCGCCGTATTTGCTGAGAAGTTCTCTCGCATAACGGTCACTCTGTCGCTCACTCTCCATGCACTTTGTCGCTACTCTATTGCGCACATCAGTACTGTTCTGCATCTCTGTCATAACTCTACCGCGTAAATCATTACTGTTTCACATCTCTGTCGTAACTCTACCGCATGCATCGCTACTCTGTCGCTTCATTCCCGCACTGTTTACCGCAACTCTGTCGCAAACACTCTGACGCTGTTATTCAGTGTCTGCCTTCATTCCTAGTGCTTTGCAGGTGTACCTTTGGTCGTTAGGTAAAACTCTATCGCTGATCCCTTTTTCTTTGTAATTTTTCTTAGGTCCAAAATGGCTAGTCATAGTGTAGTGAAGCGTATAGAACTATGAGTTAGATTGACTTTGAAGGAAGCTGACATCTAGGATCTTACGTATAGATTTTCATTGCTCGATGGGTATTCTTATAGACTTCCAAACCCTCAAGAAAATGACATACGTAGTGTATTCGATGGGGTAGTTATTTTCAAAGTATCCTTAGAGCTAGGATTCCGTTTTCCAATTTTCGACTTCGGGGCTTCTTTTCTTAGGGCGCATAGGATTGCCCCCGGACAACTGCACCCTCAAGCTTGGATGCAATTAATTGGCTTTACCGTACATTACCGGTTAAGGGGTGTTTCTCCGTCTCTTCCCTTACTTTATACTTTTTTTAGGTTCCAAGGTAGCTCCGGTTTAGTTCCTTATTCCCTTCAACGGGTGTATAAACCTGGATTTGAAATAGGTTATTCAAAAAACCTGCAAATAAGCTTCATGGATTTGAATCGGAGTGGCTTATCGTGGAGACACCTGGGGGCCTGAATTTCCCTACTCGTTGGGAAACTAGACGTGAAATCCCTAAGGGTCCCCGAATTTCTGCACTCAGGAGACAATTATCTTCGGATATTGATAAACTATTAGTTGATAACCCTATTAATCTTGATGTTCTTTTATCAAATGAAAATTTGGTGTCTGCAGGTTGGGGTGTGGGTTCCGTTCCTGTTGTCGGCCCCTCTGTTCCTCCCTCAAATCTACCATCATCTACTTCTTCCCGAGTTGAACCCTAAACTTTTAAGGTCGCAAGAGGATGTCGCAAGAGAATATAGGGAGCACAAATAGAGAGTCTAGCTTTAAGAGTGAACCCCTAGCCGATCTGAGTGACTGGGAAGGGTTTGGTTCAACTTTTATGATCCTTCCAGATGATGATATGTTAAACATAGAGTCCTTTCAGGAGCATCTTGATTCTTCTGATGGTAACTTTTCATTCTTTCCAATTTATCATTGTTAGTTTTGACCAGTTTTTGACAATTTATTTGGTTTTTTCTTTTTTGTAGAAATGAGTCACTTTAGACGTTCGTTGGCACCTCAAGGGGTGGAGGAAGGTTCGTCTAGTGATCCTGCTAGAAAGAGACCTCGCCTGACAGATGCTGTTCCCAGTCAGGCACCAGTTCCACCTCCATTACCCCGGGCTCGGACCCCGCCTCCTTCCAGACAAGAGACACCCCCTCCTACTGAACATAGGGATCCTTCTTGGGATAGAGGGAAAGCTCCTTCCTCTTCAAGGAGAGCTTCCGATTCCTCAGAACAGTCTCGATCTGAAGAGCGTGCTGAGTGTAATATAATCTCGTCTCAACGAAAGAATCAGAGGCGTTTGTACATTGAACCGACAATGGGGAAGAGGCCAATTCTTCTTAGGATAGGTCCTGTTGATGAGAGGTCCTATCCTGTAGACGACGGCTTTATAATGAGGGGGTTGAAATTTTGAGTGCACCCGAGAGTACGTGAAAATGATTCCTTGGATACTCCCGGGGTAGCTTCTTGGTTGAGTTGGGCCACTATTCTTCCAAGGGACGAACACCGATTATTTCAAAATTTTCTAGAAGGGGAAGACTTGGCTGACGTGGAAGCGTTGAGGGTAATCTTCAGATTCTTTTGCATTTTATTTCCTTTTACTTTACTTTGAGTTTTGACTTTTTGTGTTTCTTTCAGCTTGCTCAGAGGACCGTAGCTAATAATGCTCAACACCGAGCCTACCGGGAGCGAACTGATAAAGAACTCCAGGAGTTAAGGGCCAGAGTTATGGAGTTGTCGAACACTGTCAAGAACTTATCTGGGCTACCCGGCGTAGTATGAAATTTAGAGCATCAACTCTCAAAAGCGCTTCAGGATTTGAATCATGTCAAAGGGGATCTTACTGTTGAGACGACTAGGTCTAACAAACTTAATGAAAACCTTCAACAAGCACAAGCCGAGCTGGACAATATTCAATCTAAGTATGAATCCTTAATAGATCGCAATCAGGAGCTTGAACAATATGTCACTGAACTAGAGAGTCGGGCCACTCTTTCTCTTAATCAAGTTGAGATTCGGAAGTCATGAAGCAGTACCATCTTTCTAAAGATTGCTTAAGGCGAAAAGAGGATTTTTCGGTGCCATATGTGAAATATGATTTTTACCTCGCTAGATCCTAGTTGGATAAGCATAGGGAAGGTGAAGAGTTCCTTGAGCTTCAATATACGCATGAAGTAATGTTATTTGAAGCTCCTGATTGGACTAAATATGAACTTGAGGCTGAGCCCCCTGATGAGCTTTTTAAGAAGACTGCGCGAGATGATCTTGCGAACCTAGCCGATCCTTAGGAGCTTGTGAGCCCGAATAATGCTCCTGAACCCATTAGTGCCCTTGACGACCTGGATGGAGAAGATCTATTACTTCCTGGTCACCAGCCCCTAGAACGCAAGGGTCCGATGACGCCTGATCCCCAACCACCAGATCGTGTAGATTGATTTTCTTTTTGAATATTTTGTCGTTGAACTTATTTATACTCCATATCTCGTATGTAAAGACTTTCTTAAATTTATAAATAAAGTTAAAGTTTATATGTTCATGCTTCATATTGCTTTGTTTATTTAACTTTTGTTATTATCACTTATCTGTATATTTGTTTTACTCGTATGTTTATTTATCCGTGTATGCTCCCCCATTTTTGATAGAAAGACATACTTTTAGATTGAATTACATGTGTAAACATACCTTTTTTCTGATGCCTGACCATCGTGACGCAAGTGCGTCTTCGGTTCTTACGGCTAATACGTTTCCATTGCCTGACCATAGTGACGCTATTGCGCCTCAGGCTCTTACGGTTTCTTCATGCTTGGCCACAGTGACGCAATTGTGCCTTAGGCTCTTACGGCTTCTTCATCTGCAACGCCTGGCCACAGTGGCGCTATTGCGCCTCTGGCTCTTACGGCTCGATCTTTTTAAGCCTGGCCACAGTGACGCTATTGCGCCTCAGGCTCTTACGGTTCGTCTGTCTTTTTACGCTTGGCTACAGTGACGTTATTGCGCCTCAAGCTCTTACGGCTCGTCTGTCTTTTTAAGCCAGGCTATAGTGACACTATTGCACCTCAAGCTCTTACGGCTCTTCTGTCTTTTTACGCCTGACCACAGTGATGCTATTATGACTCAGGCTCTTACGGCTCGTCTGTCTTTTTACGCCTGGCCACAGTGACGCTATTGCGCCTCAGGCTCTTACGGCTCTTCTGTCTTCTTACGCCTGACCACAGTGACGCTATTGCACCTCAGGCTCTTACAACTTACATGTTTTCTGTCACAAGATTTACATTGAAGATATTATAGAAAAATAGAGGAATAATTTGCATAATGATCAGATAATAATATCTTGTGACAATGCAAGCAAGTAATAAGGCGAGAATATAAAAGTAAGGAAAAAAGACATAATAATTAATTACAATACAATTTCAGATGATTTAAATTTCATGTCTTTCCTATTTTCTTCATTTGTAGAGTTTCCAGGATACAGGTGTTGGGCCCAATCCTCCGTATGATTCGATATGGACCTTTTCAGTTGGCTCTAAGCTTTTCGTCTTCTCTCGAGGCATTGGTGATGTGTGACTTTCTAAGCACCAAATCTCCCTCAGACATCGGTCTATCCTTTACCCGACTGTTGTAGTAGTTGGCCACCCTTTGATGGTAGGATACCAGTCGGATAGCTGCAGCTTCTCTATGCTCATCCAACAGATCTAAGTTTTCCCTTAGCCCTTGAGAATTCTTTTCTTCCACTAAAGGCACTACCTTGGATGACAGTGCTCTAATTTTCACGGGAATCAATGCTTCAGTGCCGTACATAAGGCTAAATGGCGTTTCTCCAGTTGATACTCAACTAGTAGTACGATATGTCCATAAGACACTAGGCAGCTCATCCACCTATGCTCCTTTGGCTTTATCCAATCTGGTCTTCAACCCATGAAGGATGGTTCGGTTGCTGACTTCAGCCTGCCCGTTAGCTTGAGGATATGATACTCAAGAAATCCTTAGCTGAATGTCAAGGCGTCTGCAGAACTCACGAAAGGCGTCACAATCAAACTGCTTTCCGTGGTCAGCATTTAAGACCCGTGGGATCCCAAACCGGCAGATAATATCTTTCCACACCATTGCCTCAACTTTTTTCTCGTGATTGTGGTTAAAGGTTCTGCCTCAATCTATTTTGTAAAGTAATCGGTAACTACCAACATAAACTTTCTTTGACCCATAGCTAATGGGAAGGGCCTTAGAATGTCTAACCCTCATTGTGCAAAGGGAGTTGGTTGTACCGTACTTTGGAGCAGAGCCATTGGGGTCGTAGTTATTGGTGCAAACCTTTGGCACTTGTCACACTTGCGGGTTTTATCCGTCGTATCTTTCTTCAACGTCAGTCAATAGAATCCCGATCGTAATATCTTAGAGGCAATGGCTCTAGCTCCCAAGTGTTCACCACAAATCCCTTTATGTACCTCAGCTAAGACATAGTTTGCTTGTTCTGGCCTCAAGTATTTCAACAAAGGTGATGAATACCCCCTTTTGTACAGTTCACCGTTTATCAATGTGAATTTTGCCCCTTGTATCTTTAAGCGCCGGGCCTCCTCCTTATCTTACGAGAGTGTACCTTTAGTGAGATACTGTTTGAATGGGGTTCTCCAATCGTCCCCCACTTCAATGCCACACACTTTGACTTCTTCAATGCTAGGTCGCTCGAGTCTCTCCACCTTCACCATTCTTCCTCCGGTCTCATTTGAGGAAGCTAATTTGGACAATGAATCTGCATGTGTGTTTTCAGACCGATTAATTTGTATCAATTGAAAATTTTCGAAAGTCTGAGCCAGAGATTGGACTTTCTTTAGATAAAGGACCAGCATCGGCTCTCGAATCTCATACTGTCTATTGAACTGGTTTACCACCAATTGAGAATCACTATGTACCACTAGGTGGTGAACTTGCAACCTCTCTGCCAACTTCATTCCAGCAACCAGGGCCTCATACTCTGCTATATTGTTTGAACTAGGGAACCCAAACCGTAAAGAGTATTCTAAGGATCTCCCTTTCGGTGACACTAAGACTATACCTGCCCCGCTACCATTTGCACTCGACGCTCCGTCAACATACAGTAGCCACGGTCGAGTCTCCTTTTCAATATTGCTGCTCAGGCTAGTACATTCTACTATAAAATCTGTTAAAGCTTGGCCCTTGATATCTTGCCTGGGTTGAAATGTGATATCATACTCTCCAAGTTCCACTGCCCATTTCACCAGTCTCCCTGAATGTTCAGGCTTCTGAAGGATTTGCCTTAACGGTTGATTTGTCAAGATAGCAATGGAGTGTGCCTGAAAATAAGGACGCAATTTACGAGAGGCCATCATAAAGGCCAGTGCTAGCTTTTCGGCCAGCGGATAATGGGTTTTTGGGTCTAGTAGTACCTTACTCACATAGTAGATGGGACAGTACATTATTTCATCTTTCTTCAGTAGTACCACACTGACGGCGAATTCATCGACTCCCAAGTACATAAATAATTGTTCCCCTTCCAAAGGCCTTGTTAACAAAGGTAACTGCTTCAAATATTCCTTTAAGTCTTCAAAAGCTCTTTGACAATCATCTGTCCACTCGAAATTCCTTCTGCCCCGTAGAGTTTTAAAGAATGATAAGCTCCTTTCTACAGACTTTGATAAAAAATGGTTCAGAGCTGTTATTCTGCCTATCAACCTTTGGACATCTCTCACTGTGGTTGGTGGCTTCATGTCTATAATCGCTTGAACCTTTTCAGGGTTTGCCTCAATCCCCCTGTTGGTGATCATAAATCCCAAGAATTTTCCAGACCGAACTCCAAATGAGCATTTGTTGGGATTTAACTTCATATTGAATTCTCTCAACACGTTAAACACCTTAGTCATCTGATGAGCATGAGATTCTCCTGCTTTGCTCTTGATGATCATATCATCCATATAAGCTTCCATAGTGTTTTCCAGGAGATCTTTGAAGACTTTGTTTGCCATTGGCTGATATGTGGCTCCAGCGTTCTTTAAACCGAATGGTATTACCTGGTAACAGTATGTTCCATCATCATCAGTTATAATTTGATGATACCTAGAGAAAGCATCTAGGAAACTGAGGAGTTCATACCCTGATGTTTCATCCGCAAGCTTATCGATTCGAGGCAGAGGATACGAATCTTTGGGATAAGCTTTGTTTAAATCTGTGAAATCCACACACATTCGCCATTTCCCATTAGATTTTTTCACCATTACTACATTGGCCAACCACTCCGGGTAGTAAACTTCTCTAATGAACCCGGCTTCTAGAAGTTTATTAACTTCCTCAGTGATTGCCTTCTGTCTTTCCGGGGTAAAATTCATCTTCTTCTGTTTGACAGGCCTAT
The DNA here is from genome assembly GCA_033439115.1 of Firmiana major. Lineage (NCBI taxonomy): Eukaryota > Viridiplantae > Streptophyta > Magnoliopsida > Malvales > Malvaceae > Firmiana > Firmiana major. The sequence goes on from CM065909.1 coordinate 8,425,782, forward strand.
GCCCGGGTGAAACATTAAGCTTATGACAAATCACTTCTGGATTAATCCCGGGCATATCAACCGGGGTCTAAGCGAAAACATCCGAGTTTCTCTATAGGCATTTAGCTATCTCCCTTCTGGTTTGTTCATTCAGTTGAGTCCCTATGAACACCTTCTTCTCTTTATCCCCCTTGACTAGCTTAATGGCTTCCGTTTTCTCCACAGGTTGAGGCTTAGGAGGGTCATCTATACACAGTGTCTCCTTTCTCTATACTCCTTTGCTGGCGGTAGAAGCAATATAACACGTGCGAGCCCTCTTTTAATCTCCTCGTACTTGCCCAACTCCATTGGGAGTAAGGAACTTCATTAATAAGTAGCAAGAAGATATCACCGCCCTTATATCATTTAATACAGGCCTCCTAAGGATCATGTTATAAGCAGCTGAGGTTGATCTTACAACCATGAACAATACTTGTCGAGTCACGTCCTTTGGGCTTTCCCCTAGAGTCACAGGCAACTCTATAAACCCGACTACCTTCACCTTCTCACCCGCAAATCCGTACAATGGTTTCATAACAGGTCTTAATCTATCTTCGGATACATTCATTTTCTCAAAGCAATTCCAATAGATTAAGTTCATCGAACTTCCGTTATCGACTAGGATTCTGCTCACTGGATGTTTTGCCACCACTGCCAATATCACTATTGGGTCATCATGAGGCATGATGATATCACCCCTGTCTACCAGAGTGAACACAATGGGCTCTTCATCTGCTTTTTCCTCCATCACAGCATGAATTTGATACGCTTGCCTCACATAACTTTTACGAGAAACAGAGAAACTTCCTGCCATCGATTCTCCCATTGCAATAACATTTATAGCTGAGTTCATTATCCAGTCAGTTGTCTCAGGGGTCAGGCCTAGCTACTTCATTTCTTGGCCTATTTCTCCCGTTATCATTATTTTGTCTATTCCGCGGACGATCATTCCTTCGATCTCGCGGAGGATAACTGGGTCTTTCACTTCTCCACAGGAAGTGGTTAATTTTTCCATCTCTACCCAGCTTCTCTAACTGATCCATCAGATCTCTGCATCTTTCAGTAGGATGACCATGAGCGGCATAAAATTCACAATAAGTATCCAGATTTCGACCCATATCTCCCATCTTCTTTTTAGGGAACTCCAACAGTCCAGTCCCCTCAATAGCAGCAAGTATTGCTGTGCGAGGCTCATTTAGTCTGGTATAATTTTCATACCTGAGTCTAGGGGCCTTGTCTGATCCGACGGGTCTCAAAGAGCTTCTTTCAGGTACATCTCTCTCTCTCTTTTTCTTCCTTCCTTACCTCTCGAGACTGTACCATCTTCATTACTTCCTCTTGAGCTACGTATTTATTAGCTCTAGCAAACAAATCAGAAAGTGTCGTTGGCTGATCAATGGAGAGGGATTCTTGCAGTTTCTCAGATTTCATCCCTTACAGCATTGCAGTCATGGCTACTCCTATTGGTAGATCTTTCACCTCTAAAGTTGCATCTCGAAAATGATCTACATAACTCTTCAATGATTCTTTGTTCCCTTGTTTAAGGGTGAGCAGATAAGTAGCGTCCTTCTTCCTTTCGCTGTTGATCATGAAGGCTCTCAAAAATTCACTTCATAACTGGTCGAAGGATGAGATAGAACCCTCGTTTAACCCATTAAACCATTTTAGCGCATGCCCCGATAGTGTAAGTGAGAAGGCTCTGCATATGATTTCATCTTCCCATCCATAGAGCAACATGAGGGACTCATAACTCTGTATATGGTTGTACGGGTATGCTTTACCGGCGTAAGTAGCCATAGAAGGCATCTTGAACTTCTTCGACAAGGGTTTGTCCATAATCTATAGACTGAAAGGAAATCTCCCTCTTTGACTATCGTCAGGAGACACTAACTTCTTCCTTTCTAGAATCCTCTCGACAACTTTCTCAACATTTTTCGACCCTCGAGTCGAGTGTGCTCCCATCTCTTCGGCACTAGAAGAGTCTGAGTAGTAAGCTCCCTTTCTTCCTCTATTCTAGAGTTTCTCCAAGCTAGCTATTATACCCCCAATTTTGTTTATAAATAGAATATGATGAGCAATTGAAGGAGAGTTTTTTTTTTAAGAGTAGCTTTAGTTTTTTTTTTTTGGTTAAAAAGTTTATTGTTAGGTTATATATTTTCCTTAGGTTTTCTTTTAGGTTTTTCACGGTGGCTGGTGACAGCAGCCACCATATTTCTTCTCGGTTTCGTTCAATTCCTTTATTGTTTTACTGTTTTAGTTTTTAATGAAAATTTTTTATTTTTCTATTTGTTGCTCTCGATTTATTTTCTTATTTGGTTTCACTTCTTTATTTTTCCACTGCTCATTCGGGTGATGAAGTTTCTTTTACTACTGCCATAGTTGTTCTGGTGTTTTGATGTGGATTTAATGTTGAGCATTTTTTTTACATCAAAGGCATGGTGAAACCATGGTGGTAGCAGAAACTAAAGCAACTCGAGGCCACTATAGCTTCACCACTTCTCTATTTTGCGGATGCTTGTTATTTTCAGTTTAATTTTCAGATACTGATTTTACATAGTTCTTTTTTGCTTTAAGTTGATTACATACTATTGCATGGTCATTTCTTTTGCATGAATTATTTCCATTTGCTGCAATATATTAGGACCTTTCTTTTCTGCATTTTATAATCTACATATCAGCCTATAGTTTAGTTTTTACTTGTTTTGCAATTGCACATTTCAGTATATTCTATTTGTCTTTGTTTGTCCCATTTTGATTGTGTTGGCTCTACCGAGAGGGGGGGTGAATCGGTTTTCTAATGTTAATGGTAAATTTTAAATTAATCCTAATTTAATCAGCAAATGATAATGAGCAATACAATGAAATTAAACAAATTAATGCAAGATAGGGAAGAGAGAAACAAACACAATCGTTTATAGAGGTTCGGCCAATCTCTTGCCTACGTCCTCTCTCCTTGACCTTCTTGTCAAGTGCTTTCTTTCTCTCCTTCAACAGAAGTTACAATGTTCCTTTTTCAGGTTAAGGAATAACCTCTCTACCCTTTGCAATACAAAGATGTATTCACCCTTTTACAATTTCTATCTCACTGAGGAACAATCCTCTTCTCTCTCAAGGTAAGGATGAATACAAAATCAAGCTTTTAATGTGGGTAGGATAATTACAGCTTTTGCACTTAAGCTTATACAACAAACTCAATAAATGAGCAATGAAGACACAAGGAATGAAAGTATTAAACTCTTGAGAACGTAAGAATTGTGCAGCAATAGTGTCTCTATTCTCATTGTCTTCAATGCTTGGTTAAATACTGAAGGATTGGTAGTTGGAGCATTAAATGCTGTTTTTCCCGTTGAGATTTTTGCAGAACTAGCCGTTGGGTACCTCCAGTAGAATGCCAGATCGATCTGCCATCTTGGCCAGATCGATCTCTTAGTTATAAATCCTGCAAGATCAAAGCAAAATAACCCAAGGAGATCGATCTCATATATGAGCAGATCGATCTTACAATTTGAACATGTTAGGGGAGATCGATTTGTCGAATAGGCAGATCGATCTTCCAATCCCTCTGTTTGAGGCAAGATCGATCTAGAGATCGATCTGTCATGAATTCTCGTAGTGGGGAGATCGATCTCTCATTAACCCAGATCGATCTCCTTAGCTCTCTAACTTTGAGGAGATCGATCTCTTCCTATACCAGATCGATCTCATGAGCTCTCTGTTTGAGTGTAGATCGATCTACTATCTTTACTTTAGGGGAGATCGATCTCTTCCTAGATCAGATCGATCTCCTCAACTCCAGTATTAGGCAGATCGATCTCATAACCCTTATAGATCGATCTCAATCTTCCTTAATACTTTTGTACAAGTTCAAGGTTTAGCAGATCGATCTTACATCTACATGAGATCGATCTCTCATCATAGAAAACCTAGGAGATCGATCTCTCATAACCCAGATCGATCTCTCATCTATAGAAAACCCAAGAGATCGATCTCTCATAACCCAGATCGATCTCTCATCTATAGAAAACCCAGGAGATCGATCTCTCATCTATAGAAAACCAAGTTCTGGTATTGATAACTTCTAAACATGTTTTTATATCATCTTTATATTATTGAATTTACTTGTTTTGTCATTTCAAAATATATTATCACAACAATCTCCCCCTTTTTGATATGACAAAACCTATTCAATCAACATGTTTAGTTAATTTGCACAAGCTCCCCCTTTTTGTAAGCTCCCCCTTTCTTTTAGCTTTTGACCTCGTTACTTTCTTAACTCCCCCTCATTTTAATCATTCCTTTAAAACTTTAGACATGTTTCTTAAAGCCATTTACACATCTTTTAATTAACCACATGCACATGTTCTCTTTTCTTCTCCCCCTTTTTGTCATATCAATGACACTAAAGATTAAGGAAACAGTTCAACTGTAAACACATTGTGCATTTCAAAATAGTAATTCATTTGAGCATATTGCAACAACAACTGATATATCATTTCATTCAAGCAAATGCAGTATTAAAAACAATAAGAAGTACACATGAAAACTAACTAATGTTATCCTAATATGCATAGTCTACGGCGGAGGAACTCGATCCATAAGATCCTCAATGTGAGTGCGAGCGTGTAAGACCCCGTATATGTATAAGGGTAATGTGTGTAATTGGATCAAATAATACGAATGGACTTGTAATGTAAAGTATGATTGATGTAGTCCATGGATTCAATGTATGTATGTGTAATATGAATTGTAGCGTACATACAAGTTTCATTGAGTATGAATATGAAGAAATGAGTTCTGGCAAGTGATGGATGTGATCGGAACTCAAGATGAGTAGTGTGGTAAAATGGAATGGAGTTATGATTCCATTTGGTTTCATGTAGCATACCTTTGGACATACAATGAATGCACACAAGTTTCAATGTGCATAAGGTATGAATGGATGCCATTTTCAAGTTATAAAGGTGGATGCATGAGAAAATGGCCATGGCGATAGATTAAGGATGTGTTGGTATGAGTTACAGCAAAGAAACTGCAGGAAATCTGGAAAACATGAGGCCCAGATCGATCTCATAGGATGAGAGATCGATCTAGAAGAGCCAGAATGCTCTTATTTGGGCGAAAGAATAGAGCAGATCGATCTCCAATGGAGCCAGATCGATCTCCCAAGCATTCTGTAGTGGAAAGATCGATCCCCAAGCACCCAGATCGATCTCCTTAGCTCTCTGTTTGGGAGCAGATCGATCTCATGCTTCGACAGATCGATCTCATGCCTAGACAGATCGATCTCATGCTTCGACAGATCGATCTCAGGCTTAAAAATGCCGTGAAAAAGAGGGATTTTAAGGGACCAGATTGATCTCCTCTTGGACCAGATCGATCTCCTCAAGCCATTTCTATATAAGGAGAGCTGAAAATCTAGAAATCTTGGAAAAACACTTAACTTTACAATCTCAACCCCAAAAACCTAACTTTCCCTCTCTAAAATCAGCCATTTTCAGTGAGATTTGAAGAGAGATCATTAGAGGCAAAGTTATCCCTATCAAAGAGAAGAACAACATAGTGAGAGGGCATCTTCCCATTTTTGGAATTGAAGGAGTTAAGGGCATTACCATTTGGAGCAAGAAGAGAAATCATATTGGTAAGATTCTAACACTCCAATCCAAATGCATTAGCTATTTAATTGATTTTGGAGTTGATTGATATGAGTATTGATGGATAAACTACCTAGGAATGTAGTGGAATTGGTGTGACCTAGAAATCAAAAATGGGTATAATATGAGAATATGTGGGATTGAATGAGCTTATGATTTATGGCATGCTAAAGTTGTTATTGGGGTAATGTTTATGATTTTAGATGGTTAGATGGAATTACATAGTGAGTTGGAGGAATTGTGAAAATGGGTATGTATATGATTGATAAATGCCATAGTGAGGGGATTCATGGAATATGAACACTATGAGCTTAATGTCGATTTAATATCGATTTTGAATAAGTTAATAGGCCTAAGAAGATCCATAGACTCGAGTTATGGATAAAATAATGAAATGAGGCCTCACAAGCATTAATAGAAAACTATAGGTCGAATTGACTATAGTGAACGCACGATGTCATATTATATGGATCGAATATAATGCGGGATACGATTTTGTGCAGTCCCGAAGAGTTCGTTGAAGACGAATCGAACCGTACGAGTAAGCAGCTTAAGGAAGTGGAATCACGCATCGCGATTCCAGGTAAGGGAATTTTGTGAGTATATAGAGGTAGCTGCTCGTACTTTGAACTTGTGGGTGAATATTGGGTGTTGTATGAAATGCATGGTTGCTCAAATAAATGATTGATGGTATTCGTGAATGATGAGGAGTATATGCGTGGTTTTGGATTTCAAGTGGATTTTATGAAATGGGATAATAAGGCTAATAATTGCATAAATCTAATGTTTTGATGTTTTTCCAAAACGAATTGCTTGGTTTTAAGCAAGCTTGTAGATGGGTCGGCTAGTATTGTATTGTTGTTGTGGAAAAGCATTTGTGAGTGCTAAACCCGATTTCCGGGATTGTTTGATTGTGTATGAGCTGCCTATCGTAATTGTATGACATAAATCGTGCTAGAGCCTCGCTCGCGCTGGATTTCTATGTTTTCATTTGTATGAAACGTGCTGGAGCTTAGCTCGCACCTTGATTTGGAAACTATGATGATGTTTATAAACCGTACTGGAGCTTTTGCTCGTACGTGGCTTTTGAGTGGTTGTCTTATGAGTATAACCGTACTAGAGCTATGCTCGTACGCGTCTCTTTACGAGAGGATGCATGAGTTGTGCTAGAGATTTGCTCGCACAAGTTGCATATTGAGATACGTATAAGGTTATGAAAATGGTAAGATCCTTAAGCCTTACATCCTTAAGCCAACATCCTTAAGCCCAAAGAGGCGGGGAGGCTCTGTTTGGTGGGGAGGCTCTCTTGCGGTGGGATCCTTAAGCCAACATCCTTAAGCCCAAAGAGCGGGGAGGCTCTGTTAGGCGGGGAGGCTCTCCTACATGGTTATAGTAAGATCCTTAAGCCTTACATCCTTAAGCTAACATCCTTAAGCCCAAAGAGGCGGGGATGCTCTGTTAGGCGGGGAGGCTCTGTTCGGCAGGGAGGCTCTCTTACGGTGGGATCCTTAAGCCAACATCCTTAAGCCCTGGAGGGGCAGGGAGGCTCTATTAGGCAGGGAGGCTCTCCTACATGGGTACGGTAAGATCCTTAAGCCCTACATCCTTAAGCCAACATCCTTAAGCCCAAAGAGGCGGGGAGGCTCTGTTAGGCGGGGAGGCTCTGTTCGGTGGGGAGGCTCTCTTACGGAAGGATCCTTAAGCCCTACATCCTTAAGCTAACATCCTTAAGCCCAAAGAGGCGGGGAGGCTCTGTTAGGCGGGGAGGCTCTGTTCGGCAGGGAGGCTCTCCTTCACGGAATATGGAAAACTCTTGGTATGGGATAGATAAGACCTAGGAATGGCACCCCCAATCACGATATGAGTTTGCGGAGTACGCTGTACCGTGTATATCACATGGAGTACGATGTACCGCATGATGGTTATATGATGAGAAAGTCTGGCGAGGGATAATCCATCTTCGTGCCAGCGTGATACCCCGCACACCTGGATGCGTGTGGTCTGGGATGATTTGTGATGTAATGGTTCACATAGGCACTTTTGATATAGTGACCTAGAATTATACACATGCGTGAATTGTGGAATGAAAATGTGGTTGTGATTGTGAGTTGATTTGGTGGTGTTTATGGTGTTGGTTTAAAAAGGAGGTTTCTTAATGAATTGCCCTTTTATGAATTTAAATGAGATTGAGCATGAGATGATTTATACATGATGTTTTTTTGTTACCATGTTTTATATGCCTATGTACATGATTTTAATACACGATATATATGTATACTCATATGGCATAGTTTTATTCCTCATGCTCCTACTATAAATGATTTATGCATAACACTATCAGCATGTAGATAGAGTAGTTATCTACCATGCTTGCATTATTGCCTTACTGAGCGTGTGGTTGCTCATCCCACTCTATTTCCCCCCTACAGAGCATGCATAGTAGCCCAGTGAGGACTGAGGCGTATTATTTTGGACTCCGCTGCATCTCCATCGCTAAGAGGTATATACACAGTAATTCTTTTTGTATCTAAACAATGTAAAAGCACAGTATTCTTTTGAGTAGTAATTATGGGGGATGTAGATGTCAGTAAAACATGTATTCGTATAAGTACACGATTAAATGCACATGTATGACATCATTTTAATTAATTGAGAATGAATGAGATGTGGTGTTTATTATTGGCTCACAGCCCAACAGTGTGTGGTGAGTTTAGTTCACGACCGGGTAAGGTAACAGTAAAACGCGAAAAATTTTCAGTGATTTTCGGTTAAAGAGAATGGAATTGGGTCGTGACAGAGCGACCTGAAGCTCATCATACATAGCCTGCTGAGTCTCATGAAGGTTTGCAAAGCCTTCATCTACTTTGCGGTTCAGCTCCTCGATCATCCGCTGCTGGGTGGCATGAAGGGTTGCAAAGCCTTCATCGATCTTCCTGTTTAGGGCACTCAACATTGTCACAATGGACTCCATGTCAGTGGTTGAGGTAACAGGTGCAGTGGGCTGAGGAGTCGAGGGCGATGGACCCGCAGTCGGTGCAGCAGGTGGATCCATAGGCTCATCGGAGGGATCTTCCTCCATGGCTGCAGCAGGTGGTTGTTCGCGTTTCTTCTTCCAATCGCCTCGGAAGTCCTTGTAGTAGCCCATGTGGTGGAGTGTCCCGATGTTTAGGACACTCTTTGGAGAGGGCACTTCACACGTTTCGCAACTGCTGTCCACTCTGAGTCGTTGGAGAAAATACACCAATGGTTGTGGAAACACTATTGTTGTGGCTTGGCCGCAGACAATTTTCAACCAGTCCTGATAGATAAAGTGGACAAGGTTGGGTTTTTGACTGGTAGAGTGTATGTGGTGGATCCAAAAGCGATCTAACCTCCTAACGGTGGAATGACGGGTACCGAAAGGATGAAGGTTCCATGATATGATGAGGTGGAGTAACCGTGGGTGCATTGGAAGGTCACTCGCCTTATCCTCGGGAATATCAAACTCCAAAGGCACTTCCTCATCTTCATTTGTCAAGCCTTCATCGCGTATGTTGAAAGCTTGGGCTAGGACTTCAGGGTCTATTGCAATGGATTTGCCCATGACATACGTTCTAAACCCTAGAATTTTACAAGTGTCGTTAGGATTATAGGTGAGTTCGGCATTGGAAAAGAATGCTCGAACGATGTTTGGAGGTAAGGGAGTATTGATTTTGAGGAACGACATCCAACCAAATTCTTCAAATTTGGATAGATAGGGAAAATCAATGCGGTTTAAGAAGGAGAAATCGATTGTTCGCCAATGTTTAATTGGCATGGTAGAGAAATATTCTTCATAACGCTTCCTTTTGGCAGGTGTTTTAAAACACCTGTTAAAGGTAGCGATGGAAGAGGAAGGGATGGTTTGAGACGACGACCCTTGTTCTACACTAGATCAAGGAGGTTTTTGGCCTGCTCTCTTAAGTCTAGGCATGGTTCTAGACACGGGAATTACTCTAAAACTGGTTCACAAACACAAAATCAATGGAACAGTAACTAGACTTGCCCTAGAGAGAAATTGAGCACAAATCTTAAGAAATTTTTGAGAAAAACAATCAGGAATGTGGGTTACTATACCAGTAAACGAAGGAGAGACCCGACAAAGACCGTACCGAGATCGATCTGAGGAGGAATTGAGAGAGGAGGTGCGAGGGAAGTTAGGGATTTGAGATTTTGGGGTTTTGAAATTTGGGGATTTTTCACCAGTTTTTATAGTCCAAGGCACAGGAGATCGATCTGTTGAGACGACAGATCGATCTGTCATTTCCAGAAGCCCGAAGAGATCGATTTATGGTTCCATAAGATCGATCTTCAAAATACAAAAGCTTAAGGAGATCGATCTGTCGCATGCACAGATCGATCTGCTGTTTGATAGAGGCTTAGGGAGATCGATCTGCCAAATGCATAGATCGATCTTCAGAATACAGAGGCTTGAAGAGATCAATCTGTCGTATGCACAGATCAATCTGCTGTTTAACAGAGGCTTAAGGAGATCGATCTTATGGATAAAAGATCGATCTGCCTAGCTTAACCTTAATGTTTTAGGCTTGTTGGAAGTATGGAGATCGATCTATATTGATAGGAGATCGATCTCTCATACTTGTTGCCCAGAAAAATCTTTGAAAAACTCTTTTAAAACCAACTTAAAACCAAGATTTTGAAGCATATACATCTTAAGGGATATTCATGAGTCCTAATTCACCTCTAAGGATACAAAACCTATCTCTGTCAAGAGGTTTGGTGATATATCAGCTATTTGATGTAAAGTTTCGATATACTCTAGAATTATATCCCCTTTTTGCACATGGTCTCTAAGGAAATGATGCCTAATCTCAATGTACTTGGTTCTAGAGTGTTGAATAGGATTTTTAGATAGGTTGATAGCACTGGCATTGTCACATTTAATAGAAACTTGTTTCATGTCAATACCATAGTCTTTCATTTGTTGTTTAATCCACAACACTTGAGCACTACAACTACCTGCTGCTATGTATTCAGCTTCAGTTGTGGACTGAGCCACACTGTTTTGTTTCTTAGAGAACCAAGAGATTAATCTATTTCTTAAGAATTGGTAGGTACCTGAAGTACTTTTCCTATCAATCTTGCATCCCCCAAAGTCTGCATCTGAAAATGCATGAAGTGTAAAAGTGGAGTCTTTGGGGTACCAAAGTCCTAGAGAGGGAGTGTCCTTAAGGTATCTAAAGATCCTTTTTGTTGCTAACAAGTGTGATTCCCTAGGAGAGGATTGAAATCTAGCACAAAGGCATACACTAAACAAAATATCTGGTCTACTTGCAGTTAAATAGAGCAATGAGCCAATCATAGACCTATAGAGTTTAGTGTCTACACACTTACCACTTTCATCTTTATCAAGCTTGATGTTGGTGCCCATTGGAGTTGCTTGAGGTTTGCAATTGTCTATTCCAAATCGCTTGAGCAAATCCTTAGTATACTTTGCTTGATTGATGAAGGTTCCATCTTTTATTTGCTTCACTTGAAGTCCCAAGAAGAAAGTGAGTTCTCCCATCATGCTCATTTCAAACTCACCTTGCCTGATCTTAGCAAACTCTTGACATAAAGACTCATTAGTTGAACCAAAAATAATATCATCCACATACACTTGTACAACTAGTAAATCTTTATTTTTATTTTTGATGAATAAGGTGGTATCCACTTTTCCTCTTGAAAAACCTTTCTCTATTAAGAATTTTGATAATCTTTCATACCATGCTCTAGGAGCTTGTTTCAAACCATAGAGTGCCTTAGATAATTTGAAAACATGCTTAGGAAATTCATGATTTTCAAAGCCGGGAGGTTGTTCAACATAGACTTCTTCATTAATGAAACCATTTAAGAATGCACTCTTTACATCCATTTGATATAATTTGATATAACATGCAAAGGCAAGTAACATTCTTATTGCCTCTAGTCTAGCTACCGGTGCATAGGTTTCATCATAGTCTATACCTTCCTCTTGTCTATAGCCTTGTGCAACTAACCTAGCCTTGTTCCTTATGATCACACTATTTTCATCCATCTTGTTCTTGAATATCCATTTAGTTCCAATTATAGAGTGATCACTAGGCCTAGGAACTAGTTTCCATACTTTGCTTCTCTCAAATTGATTTAATTCTTCTTGCATTGCTAGGAACCAATTATTGTCATCTAAGGCTTCATTGACATTCCTAGGCTATATTTGAGATACAAAGGCTACATATTGACACATATTCCTTAGAGATGATCTAGTTCTAACTCCAAGAGTTGGATCTCCTACTATTTCACAATCTTTTACATATCCTAACTCTCTTGGTGCTCTAGACTCTCTCTCTAATATCTCTATCTCTTCTTCATCTTCTTTATTCAAGTTAAGTTTTTCTAATAAATCATCTTCTAAGTTTGGAATTTCCTCCAAGTTTTCATCAAATATTCCAACATCCTCATCTTTGGTTGAATCTTTAGATACATCATTTGACTCATCAAATATTACATGAATTGATTCTTCAACCATCAATGTTCTTTTGTTATAGACTCTATAAGCCTTTGAATTCAAGGAATATCCCAGAAAAATTCCCTCATCACTCTTGGTATCAAATTTTCCTAAATTATCTTTACCATTATTTAAGACAAAACATTTGCAGCCAAAAGGATGGAAGTAGCTAATGTTAGGCTTCTTACATTTGTAAAGCTCATAAGGAGTTTTCTTTAGCATGGGTCTAATCATAGCTCTATTAATTATATAGCAAGATGTGTTTATAGCTTCAGCCCAAAAATACTTTGGTAAATTATTCTCACACAACATGGTTCTAGCCATTTCTTCCAATGTTCTATTTCTTCTCTCAACTACACCATTTTGTTGTGGTGTCCTAGGGGCTGAAAAATTATAGCTAATTCCTTGATCATTGCAATACTCATCAAATCCTATATTTTCAAATTCCTTGCCATGATCACTTCTAATACTAGTTATTGTGTATCCCTTTTCATTTTGAGTCACTTTTGTCTAGGCTATGAATTTTTCTAAGGCTTCATTTTTTACTCTCAAAAAGAACATCCAAGTGAACCTAGTGTAATCATCAACTATTACAAATCCATAGTGTTTCCCACCAAGGCTTGTTGTTCTAGTTGGTCCAAATAAATCTAGGTAGAGTAATTGAAGAGGCCTAGAGGTGGATACACTATTCTTAGGCTTAAATGTTGTCCTTTTATGTTTTCCTTTAATACACGCTTCACATATTTTTTCATAATCAAAGGACATCTTAGGCAATCCTATAACTAGATCCTTTCTAGCTAACTTAGAAAGTACATGCATGCTAGCATGACCTAGTCTTCTATGCCATAACCAAGATTCCTTTTTATTATCTACCATTAGGCATATGTTTTCATTCTTAAGTTCATTAAGATAGACAATGTATATATTACCTTGTCTATGGCCTAAGAAAAGAACTCTATTTGACTTAGGATCTATAACATGACATTTCATACAATCAAAAGTTACTTTGTAACCTTTGTCACAAAGTTGACTTATACTTAGTAAGTTATGCTTTAGACCCCTAACAAGCAATACTTTTTCTAATGAAAAATAGTCATTACCTATTGAGCCACTTCCTTCAACTTGACCTTTGGAGTTGTCCCCAAATGTGACTTCTCCACCAACCTTTGATTAAAAGAGTTGAAGTGCCTTCTATCACCCGTCATGTGCCTTGAGCATCCACTATCCAAGTACCAAGCTTCCTTTGTTTTAGCTTTGTGGCCATGCTCAATCACCTATAGACAAATTCAACTCAAGTTTTAGGTACCCAAATTTTCTTGGGTCCTTTGAGGTTAGTGAAAGAAATTCTTGATCCCTTTGGGATCCATTTTGCTAATGCATTACAATCCTTTGAGTTAATGACTTCTTTTGGAACCCATATTCTTTTTACTATTTTTCCTTTAAGAGTCCTCATATTTATATTGCAATTATGTGATGCATGTCCCTTTCTATTACAATATGAACAAGAAGTTGAGAGTTTATTCATGCTCTTTCTAGCAATAAAGCTTTTAAGATGAGTCTCTCTACTTTTTGCATTATATCCTAACCCATTTTTGTCAAAGAATGCCCTTTGGGTCTCTAGCATGCTATCTAACTTTTGTTGACCCATATGAAACCTATTAAAGGAATTATGTAGATTGCCATTTTTCTCTTTAAGGTCACAAATTTCAAGATTTGAAATTTCTAGTTTCTTTTCACATTCTAATTTGTCCCTTAGCATTAACTCATTTTCTTTTCTCAATTTGGATATTATCTTTTTATATTTCATACTCATGCATTCATATTCTAATGCAAGATCATCAAATGCATCTTGCAATTCATCAAAAGAATATTCATTGAGGTTTGAAGTTACCTTTTCATCCTCAATTGCCATGAAGCACAAGTTGGCAATGTCCTCATTTGAGTCATCATCGGAGCAGTCACTGTCGCTCCATGTTGCCACCATTGTCTTCTTTTTGTGGAACCTGTCATTGGACCTTTTAAGAAGAGGGCAGTTAAATTTTATGTGTCCTGGTTTTTTACATTCATAACACACAATTGAATCTTTTCTACCTACTTCTTCTTGATCTCTCTTAGTATTTCTCCTATTACTACCACTAGACCTCATTCTCATGAACTTGTTAAATCTTTTGGCAAACATTGCCATCTCAAGGTCCTCTTCACTACCACTCTCATTCTTAATCTCCTCTTGAGCAGTGGATTTTAGAGCAACTCCTACTTTCTTGGGTGGCTCTTCATTTCTTCTTAATTTCATCTCATAAGTGAGTAGTGATCCTATTAATTCATCTAAAGACAATGTGTGAGGATCCTTAGATTTCTCAATTGTAGTCACTTTAGCTTCCCATGATTTAGGTAAGCTATTTAATATTTTCTTGACCATTTCAATATTAGAGTATATTTTTCCTAAGGACTTTAATCCATTAATTACATCAGCGAATCTAGTGAACATATCACTAATTGATTCTCCTTCCTTCATCCTAAATAGCTCATAATCATGTGTGAGCATTCCTACCTCAGTCTCCTTCACTTGGGTTGTACCCTCATGAGTTATTGCCAATTTGTCCCAAATTTGTTTGGCATTGTCACAACCGGAGACTCTATTGTATTCATTTGGACCTAAGGCACAAAATAATGTGTGCATAGCCTTAGCATTTAGCTGAGCACATTTAATATCATTTGAATCTCATTCATCTTCTTCTTTAGGGATATCTCTTCCCTCTATTCTCTTTGTAGGGATTTGAGGTCCTTTAATTATAATCCTCCACACCTCAAAATCATTTGCTTGAATGAATAACATCATCCTAGTCTTCTAATAAGCATAATGTTCTCCATTGAACATAGGAGGTCTAACCGTAGAGTGCCCCTCTCCTACCAAACTAGTTGCTACATTGTTGTGAGCCATTTAATCGTTTCTAACTCTTAGGAAGTTGTTCCTATGTGATTAAAGAGTCCTAGCTCTGATACCAATTGTTGGCTCTACCGAGATGGGGGTGAATCGGTTTTCTAATGTTAATGGTAAATTTTAAATTAATCCTAATTTAATTAGTAAATGATAATGAGCAATACAATGAAATTAAACAAATTAATGCAAGATAGGGAAGAGAGAAACAAACACAATCGTTTATAGAGGTTCGGCCAATCTCTTGCCTACGTCCTCTCTCCTTTACCTTGCTCTACCGAGAGGGGGGTGAATCGGTTTTCTAATGTTAATGGTAAATTTTAAATTAATCCTAATTTAATCAGTAAATGATAATGAGCAATACAATGAAATTAAACAAATTAATGCAAGATAAGGAAGAGAGAAACAAACACAATCGTTTATAGAGGTTCGGCCAATCTCTTGCCTACGTCCTCTCTCCTTGACCTTCTTGTCAAGTGCTTTCTTTCTCTCCTTCAACAGAAGTTACAATGTTCCCTTTTCAGGTTAAGGAATAACCTCTCTACCCTTTGCAATACAAAGATGTATTCACCCTTTTATAATTTTTATCTCACTGAGGAACAATCCTCTTCTCTCTCAAGATAAGGATGAATACAAAATCAGGCTTTTAATGTGGGTAGGACAATTACAGCTTTTGCACTTAAGCTTATACAACAAACTCAATAAATGAGCAATGAAGACACAAGGAATGAAAGTATTAAACTCTTGAGAACGTAAGAATTGTGCAGCAATAATGTCTCTATTCTCATTGTCTTCAATGCTTGGTTAAATACTGAAGGATTGGTAGTTGGAGCATAAAATGTTGTTTTTCCTATTGAGATTTTTGCAGAACTAGCCGTTGGGTACCTCAAGTAGAATGCCAGATCGATCTGCCATCTTGGCCAGATCGATCTCTTAGTTATAAATCCTACAAGATCAAAGCAAAATAACACAAGGAGATCGATCTCATATATGAGCAGATCGATCTTACTATTTGAACATGTTAGGGGAGATCGATCTGTCGAATAGGCAGATCGATCTTCCAATCCCTCTGTTTGAGGCAAGATCGATCTAGAGATCGATCTGCCATGAATTCTCGTAGTGGGGAGATCGATCTCTCATTAACCCAGATCGATCTCCTTAGCTCTCTGACTTCGAGGAGATCGATCTCTTCCTATACTAGATCGATCTCATGAGCTCTCTGTTTAAGTGTAGATCGATCTTACAGATCGATCTACTATCTTTACTTTAGGGGAGATCGATCTCTTCCTAGATCAGATCGATCTCCTCAACTCCAGTATTAGGCAGATCGATCTCATAACCCTTATAGATCGATCTCAATCTTCCTCAATACTTTTGTACAGGTTCAAGGCTTAGCAGATCGATCTTACATCTACATGAGATCGATCTCTCATCATAGAAAACCCAGGAGATCGATCTCTCATAACCCAGATCGATCTCTCATCTATAGAAAACCCAGGCGATCGATCTCTCATAACCCAGATCGATCTCTCATCTATAGAAAACCAAGTTCTGGTACTGATAACTTCTAAACATGTTTTTATATCATCTTTATATTATTGAATTTACTTGTTTTGTTATTTCAAAATATATTATCACAACAGATTGCTGGTTAGTGGTGAAGATGGTGTATTAGTTGCTACTTGGTGCAAAGCTTAACAATAGTGTACTGTTGTAATAGTCCGGGATCACATTTCCTTCTCTGTTCTCCCCTGTTTCAAGTTTATTTTACTGTTCAATATCTTTATAAGAATTTCTTGTCTGCTTATTGTCTTAGCATTATGGTATTTGTTGCTGAAGGTTGTCGTTGCTTTGGGCTTTCACTAATGCTGAGCTGCTATGATGGATGCTAGCTGCAGCTGATGCATGATGATCGAAGGCTGAGTGACACATGTTACAGACTTGAAGTGGGCAGTTGTTGGATGTGAGTGCATGCTTGGAGCAGGAAGCCATTGATACTGGAGTGTGCTTAGCTGCGGGGCATAGCAAGCTACTGGTGCCGTGAACAAAGTTGGTGTGTAGCTGCTGCTGGACGTGTGTCACACCCAAATTACCTAAAAATCATAGTAAATTTTTTTCACTTTTTCATTTATTATTTAATTCTTACCTTTCTCTCATCGTGACCATCCTACAACACAGTTGGGCTATGATTCGATGTTAGTCACATCTCACCTATTTACCATTCCACTTCCAAAATCACATATCAGAGTTTACTATCTTTTGACTTTAATTAAATACATACACATTGGTATTTATAACTCTACATCCCCGACATCATATCCGTTTGCAGTACTGTGCATTACATATTTAGATACAAAACTATACAAATGTGTATACCTGTCTCTCGATGGGAAATAGCGGATACCAAGCATGCAAGTCCTCGGCCGCTTACTAATTTCTGTGAGTGCTCTGAAAAGATGAAAAAATAAGGGGGTGAGCAAACCACACGCTCAGTAAGGCAATTATGCAAGTAAGTAGATAGCTCCACTATCTACATGCTCATAATGCCATGCCCTTAAATCCATTTCTTTTCATTTAAAATTTCACGCACAAAATCATGCATATTTCAATGCCATAGTTTATCAAAACTATTTGTGCTTATAGAAATCATATAATTCATGCATCAAAGGCATTTTATGTGGCATCATTAAATCATACTTAGCATGAATTAAAACAAGATCATGCATTCTTTCATGTCATGTAAGACAAATCATGAATTCGAATAAAAGCATGGAAAACTCCACATGCTACTGCATTTAAATCATTTCATTTAAAATGCAGTATAAAACAACCCTTCCGGGTCAATCATCTTATAAAACAATTCATTATAAAATTCTCAAAAAAATCTATCATCGTAGTACAAAATCATAAAATCGGGGGCCTGACCCCTCCCTCGGGTCTACCCAGGTCTATCGACCAATAGTTATATCATGTGAGACATATAAGTGACTATCAGTAACAATATAGGACTATGGCCATAACCTCGTGATCCCTGGCAACACGGTACCTAGTGTGCGGGGTATCACACCTGAAACGGGAGGTGGGTCATCCTACCCGCCAGAACAACATAACCCAGGATTGCGAGGGCAAGGCTTGCTGCTTCGTGGCTAATGCCATTCCACTCTAACAATCCCCATGGTACAGTGTACTCCGTGTGGCATGCACGGTACAACGTACTCCGTGAACCCAAGCTCAATCAGGGGTGCTTGCAATAGGTCTTATCCACCTATATCATCTCTGCCTCAGTATGCACGTGTGAGCATATCATCTCACTGTGACACACAGTCTACAGGAGGCTCCAACACGGCTATCTGCATGTAATATAAATCCCTGTGCGAGCGAAGCTCTAGTACGGCTCCATGCATATTCATGATATCAGAAAATCTCGTGCGAGCGAAGCTCTAGCACGGTTTCATAGAAATCAATGAAATCTGCGTACGAGCAGCGCTCCAGTACGACTTAAAATAATTATAAATTCAAATAAAATCCATGTACGAGCAATACTCTAGTACGGATATGTATAAAAACTCAGTGAAAACCTCGTATAAGAAAAACTCCAGTACGATTTTAAAATGAGTTATAAAACCATATAAAACTTCGTGCGAGCAAGCTCCAACACGAATAAATGCTCAAATAAATCAAATCTCGTGCGAGTTACACTCCAGCACGGCTTTATGCATAATTAAATCAAATCTTGTGCGAGTTACACTCTAGCACGACTTTATGCAAATTAAATCAAATCTCGTGCGAGTTACACTCCAGCACAACTTTATGCAAATTTCATATCAAAACAGGATACGAGCTAAGCTACAGCATCTCTCATACATGTCAAATCATTAAAACTAGTGCGAGTAATCGTTCCAGCACATTTTTATGCAAATCAAGTCAAAACGAGTCAAACATGTCAAAACATGTCAAAACAGAGTGCGAGCTAAGCTCCAGCAGCTCTCATGCATATCAAATCATAAAATCAGTGCGAGCAACCACTCTAGCACATTTCATGCATATGATGTCACACAAGTCGGTGTGAGCAACCGCTCAAGCACATTTTATACACAATCACAAATGCAGATATAGTGCGAACTACGTGTCGGCACTATCTGTTTCCATATAAACTTGATAGTTGGCCTATTTTCCAAAGAAATTTTCATTTAAATACAAATAACACTTACGTAGTGTTATCATGTGAAATTCATGCAATTACTTGCCAATCTATCGACTTGCTTTGATTTAAACTAATAAAATTCCTTAATCATAAAAGTCTTTAAATCATGCATTTCATGCATGTCATGCTTTCACCATCCTTAGGTGAACTTCCCTCAATAGGGGTAAAATAGTCTTTTCACCTATTTCGATCCTTAGAATCATTTAAACCACTTTTATGATCATTATACATAAACAAGGTATACATACATATTCAGTGTACAGAGAAGCTATTAAAATACACGTAGCTACCTCTAGCTACTCACACAATTCCCTTACCTCATTTTCTGTACAGTCTGACCTTTCCCACTGATGTCTCGTCACGCAGTCCATTTTGCTCCGAATCCAATTTCCAGAACTGCGGATACATATTCATCAGGTCAAATACAATACAATTAATTGTATTTCATAATTTTTTGGGTTTAATTTAAATCATTGGGCCCGTTTACCCATATTGAGCCCGATTATACCATAATGGGCCTTAATCGGCCTTAAGCCCGTTTACCACACTTTATCGAGGCCTATTGGGCACATTGGGCCCATTAATATTTATTTAGCCTCGTTATAAATTCTCGAATATCTCAATTTAATATTTACGACAATTTATCCAATTTTCAGAATTTAATTCATTTCATGCGGAAATTAAATCCGTAATTTATGCGGTAAATTCTAATACGCATATCGATGTAAAATTGTTGTAAATAAGGGTTACTTACCCGTGATTCCATGATAGTACGCGAATAGAGGATGTCTCGAGCTCTTGATTGATGCCAATTGTCGAGCTACACAATTTAATATTTTTTTTAACTTTATTTATTTATAATTAAATTTTATTAATATTTTATTCATTAAAATAATAATAAAAATCCCAAAAATATCTAAAAAAAATTCTATTAAATTCATTTAATCCGTGAATAAATTTCTCAGTTCGATTTTACCTTTTCGGTATATTTTTTGATTATTTTCGGGATCGTTTTCCGAGGTAAAAATTCCTAAAATATTAAATAAATTTATATCTTGATCAATTTAGCCCGAAATTTAATTATTTCCTCGTTATTGATCGAGATTTCTCAATCCCATATTTTTAATTAAATTTTCTTCTCGAATTTATACCGACTTTCGATCTTTTGACCGTTTTGCCCTTGCACATTTTCGAGAATACCATTTCAGTCCTTTTGCATTTTTAAATGCACTTGAAAATTTATATTCATTCCCTTTTGCTCTTACGACGTGCACTGCAGCTGGTGTCCTGTTGCTGTGCATGGAATGAAGCAGTGCAGTGCAGGACAAGCAGAGAAAGACGTGCAAGCTATCTTGCAGAGATGTGTGCGGTGTAGCGGTGAGCAGGGCAGGCTGAGGAATGTGCAGCAACAGCAGACTGGAGCAGAAACGGACAGAACCAGGAGGCAGAAGCAGTACCTAGACAATGCTTCAAGGGCAGAACCTAGAGAAGAAACGTGCACAATACCAGTGCACGATTGGGACCATATAGCTGGACATTTGGTTAAAGCGACGTTTGGCTGCTCATGAACCTTACAAATTTAACATTTCATGTTTTATATTAATTGGTTTAATTGTTTTGATCCTTTTATTAGTTGTATCTTAGGTAAAGTGTTAAATTAAATTGTAGGTTAGTTATAGTATCTTTGTTGGATAATTTAATTTTTAGTTTAATTATGTTAATAGTTGATTTTATATAATAGAATTTAGGACTTAATGTTAGTATAGAATTTATGAGTTGCATTTAGAATTAAATTAGACTAAAATCATTTTATGCATGTTTTAAGTTTTCACTTTAAATTGAAAAATTCAAAAAATATTTCTCATGCATTATTTAGATTTTATTTATCTATAGTTAGGATTAATTTAGAATTACTGTTTTAGTCATTTAGATTTATAATTAGAAATTTTATTTTTAGAATTTTATTTCATTAGAATTAAGTTAGTTTAAATTTCATTTTCATGGTTAGATTAATTGCATGCACATTTTATTGTCTAATTTTATTTAAGTTAATTTTATTTCTTATTTGCAATCTAGTTTATTTGCATTAATTAATTTTAATTATTTTAATTATCTTTTGTTGGTTATTGCTTTTAATTGTTTAGAGCACTGTAAGTAATTTTAACTCTGTTTGATTTTCTCTATTTTATAGTTTTTATTATTTTCAGTACTGTTAGCCTTGTAGATCACCCACTAAATTCTCATAATTTGCTAGAATATACTTAGAGTAAGATTAACCGGTACTTAATTAGACTAATCAGCTTCTCTGTGGGACGATAATCTGGGACTCAAATCCCATTATTACTTGTATAACCCGTGCACTTACGGATACACTTCCAGGCCACTTAGAGTGGGCGTAGTCAGACAATCAAGCACGCTGTACCGTGAACGTTAGCCACGGAGTACGATGTGCTGTGATATCTTAGTGATTTTTAGTGAGCTGAAGGGATGGTTGATCCGCCTCCCCAAGCATGGGATTCTCGTACACCTGATCAGTGATTGCCTGGAATCCAGACTATGGTTATACGTCTTTTCTGTGTGATATGACATTATGTCACTACTGTGTGATGTGACATATGTCCCCTGTTGTGTGATACTGGGTGATATGATATCCTATCCTATGTCTCATGCTTAATGATTTGCTAAGTGTAAAGCATTTTCTAAGAGTATGCTGTGTGATTCTATGTGGTTTTGAAATGAGTAAGTTGCTGTGTGATTTGAAAAAAAAAATGCATATACCCACCTAGTGGATTAATGGTTTCGCATGGATGGAAGATGTTTGAAAAGAATGCATATGTTTTATAAGGAAAATAAATATATGTATTTTAAGTATTGTAGATAGTGTAGTTATATACTTCCTTTCACTTTTCCTTACTGAGCGTGTTAGCTCACCCCCTTATTTTCTCCTCCACAGATTCTGCGCAGTAGTGAGTTTATTGCATTTATTCATGCTACCGTGTTCTCCAGCAGTACAGAGGTATACACTTATGAAAAATTTTTGTATCCTGTAAAATAGTACACAGCAAAGCTATCTTTTGTACAAAAAAGGGATGTATATAATAGAAACTGATGTAAACGCTTCCGCATATACATAAAAGTACAGTTTCTATTTTATTAAATGAATTTAAATTATAAAATGGATGAGATGTGGATATGGATGTTGACCCACAACCCAACTATTAGTAGTAATGTAAGTCATTGAAAGAGGGTCGTGACAATATCAACCCCTCTCATCTTCTTGCCACCCTTTATGACCTTTATCCTTTTGGAAGCACTTAGAGAAAGATTGAAGACTAATTTCTAGAGAGAAGTTGAAGTTTTTCCAAGGTATGCTAGAGGGAGAAAAACTTTAATCTTCAAAGTATCAAAGTATGTTGCTAGTGGTGAGGTTCTAAGGTTATTTGTGATATTTTCTTGTAGCAAGAAAGCTTGGAAAGGTGTCGTTTAGGCTTGGTCAACCCTAGGGTTTAAAGGTAAGATTTCCTAAAATTATGAATTTAATATATGTGATGTTTGGATGAAGGATCTATGATTTGGCAAAAGTAAATTCTTGAATAAAAACAAGAAAAGTTTACTTAAGTTTTGACCATGAGGAAATTACGGTTTGACTTATGATTTATGGTTATTACAAATGAAGTGGAATCTTGAACTTGAGTTTATGATGCATTGAATTCCTTTGATAGCTAGGCTAATTTAGAAAGCACCCGGCTAAATGAAGAAAGTGAGTGATGCCATAGCCTTAACTTGATTTTGTGGTGTATTCAAGGTAAGAGGTGTATGTGGAAGTTGGAAGCAACCAACTATAATGGTTTTCAATGCATGATTTGCAATGATGATTGGTTTTGGATGAAACTTAGGATTTTAGATCTTAAAAAATGTATCTTTAGATCATAGGTTTACATAGATCATACTTCTAAAGCATGGAAAAAGCACTTTATCATGAAACAAGAGTTTTATAAACTTCTTGAATTGTTACCCTGATTTTGGATGGTTTTTTGGGTTAAAAACCTAGAAAAGTGCATATTAGGCATGAGGGATTGATCCCCTAGGTTATGGGATCGATCCCTCTATGGTTTTGAGAGAGTTTTACATTCCAACTTTTTGGGATCAATCATCTACCTCTAAGGGATCGATTTCCACCCTTTAGATTTGTTTTAAGGCCTTATAAACCTATCCTTAAGACATAAATCAGCCCACTATTATTACAAAAGGTTTCCAAAGGTTATGTACTATGTTTCAGAACCCTATTTTGATATGAATTAAGTAGGCTATTTTAAGAAGCATAAATCATGGTTTTGTTTTGGCCTATCTATGTTTTTGCTTTATTTTCAAAAACTATGTTTTGAGACCTGACACCTATAGTTGATGTCTATGTAGCAGTCATGCAAGTGAGCATCTCCATGAGATATGCAACATGCCCATGATTAGCGTTACTACGTGGTGAGGGTTGAATGGTACCGATGCTCATACTAGACCATTACTTTGTGCTTAGCTCTGTGTATGCAACTGAAAATGAAAACTATGATATCGTAACTATGATTTTGGATGTTGTATGATCCTGATCCAATCTACAATAAGAGCATGGCCATTGGTGCACTTCTCCCCCTGATGGGGTCTTATGTTTTTGGAGCATAATTACTATAGGGATATTGCCTAGTCTCCACCTATGACTTTGGATTATGATTTTGGACTATGTTTCACTTATGATTTTGAATTATGCTTTAAATATATGTTTTTGGACATGTTTATGACTTATCTTTTCGAAAGTATTATGATTATGTTTCCGAACTTGTTTTACTATGCATGTTTAGTAAAACATGTTTTCTAAGCATAAACATCATGCTTTCGCTATTCTGCTCCTGCATGTATCTCTTACGAGGCTTTTCTCAATGTTCACCCTCTTAGATTTCTTATAGTGAGCCATGCAAATTACAGGATTTAGGTTGGTGGACAAGGAGTTTCTCCAAGCTAGCTATTATACTTTGTGATGTATACAACCTTTATGGGAAAGCCCAAAAACAGCTTAGGCATGACAAGAAAAGAAAGAAACCGAAGCTTGTGCAGGCTGGAAACCTGATGTACGTAGCAACAAAAGCAATATATATAACTGAACCCCATTTAATGTAAGCAACCGGTGCCATGTACTACAGTATGAGGCCTAAAAGTGAACTGAAATAGTTGCTAAAAATTGGGATAAAAATCGTGGCACATAGGCTGGCCATGGCAGTGGACTATTGTATATACATAGGCACACAGAAACTGCAACAGAGGAAAACGATTGGGGAGGTCTGAATGACCGATGTGAAAGGGGAAGAAACTATAATATAAGAAGGCTGAAAAACAAATCAGTTAGGCAACTGACATAGACTAAATACAAATGAGTAAAATGATGTTAATTTAGGTAGAGATGAATTTGAAGTACCGAAGCAGGTAAGGCCAGCTGAAGGAAAACAAATACTTACATCAATACAGACATATAATACATCAAGAAATCTTGATACTGCAGCAAGTAAAAGACACGAAAAACGATTAAGGGAGTTGTCTGTTGGATACAAGCGGCGACTCGATGAAGGGTGATGCAACAGAAAATGAATTCATCTATTTCCTACATGCTCCTCCTACTGCCATTGTTTCACACTCAGCCTCTCACCCCTGTCTTCTTGCTCAAATTCGATCACACCATCTATCACACCCGATATTCACCTTACTGCATTTTCTGTTATGATTGGCTGAAAAACGTGAATCAATGGAGAGTGGAAATTAAAGAAAAGGAACAAGAGAGGGAGAGAGCCGAGTAAAAATCGAGAGAGTGAGTGAGTGAGATAGAAATGAGAGAAGAAAAGATAGTGTTTAAGGCTGAAGCTGAGAGAGAAGAAGCAAAACGGGCGAGACCGAAATAGTAAATCGAAGCTGGAGCAGAGGAGAACATGGGCCCTCCTCGGTCTCGGTAGTTGGCGACAATGAGAGTATAGGAGGAGGAAGGAACGTGGCCTGCTGAAGAGAAGGAAGAAGAAGGGGTTAACGGCAAGAAACAGAGGCAGAGCAGGCCGAGAAAGTTGGAAACCGAAGCAGTAGGAGTGAAACCGAAAGAAAAAAACTTGTTGAACCGAGAATGGAAAAATGGAGAGCACGATGGGGTGGCTGGACGTGTGATGAAGAGGATAGCCGAGAGGGGAGAAGGAGAAACAGCAGGAGATGATAGTGATGCCGAGGAGAAACTGGAAACAGAGAGTGAAACCGAGAGAGCTGTGTAGACTGGACGCAAAAGGGTGAAGCAGGGAAACCGAAGGAGGTAGAGTGAATGATGGAGGCCAGAATTGGGAGCCGAAAAAGGGTGGCTGGAAGAGGCGTGATCAGAGGAACACCGGCATCGGCGCGAAGGCAATTAAGATGACCAAGGTAGCGACGCCGCGAGCTGGTGAATGGCGTGGTGAACAGGAACCGTGGGTAACAAAAACGAAGAAGAAAGAAGAAAAAGAAAAAGTGGTGGGAAGGATAAATGAATTCAAAAAAATATATTTATATTTATATTTATATATATGTATAAGGGATTATATATGTATATATAAATATATAAATGGAATTATTGAAAATAGAATAGTGTACTAAAAATTGTGAAATTTCGGGAAAGAGCTCTCAAAAATTTACTGAGTGGATCGGACTCGCCGACTCGCAACGTTGAGGTAATCAAGGACTACAAACAGACACCTAGATAAGAAAAATTTTGTGTGCTGCTAGAGATAAATTACACGAATTTTTCTGATACTTTGTAGAAATAAATTTAGGTCGTATTCCTACTGTAGAAAATTATTCGTGAATTGTTAAAAATATCTGCGTATATTTTCTAGGTATTTGAGACTGCGAACTTTAGAACAGAAATTTTTAGTTACCTGAATTATAGAAAACCTTAGGCCGATTTTACACTTTTGAATTTAAGGAAGAGTTTTATAACTTCGTAAAAGCAGCCTGATTTTCAGTATAATATTATCGAGCCTATTTAAATAAATATTTGAGTAGTTTTAAAATTATTTGTGAAAAACCTAAAAATTTCAGAATTATACTGAAAAATCGTGTTTTGTGAAAAAGGGCAAGACCAGCCCTTTTTACTCTATTTTATGAGCTGAAACGAGATTAAAGTACTTAAGGTTAAAACTGTGCTAGTCAGACGTGTATTGCTGCGTAATCTTGTACTGCCTGCTTGCACGTGATTTCAAGTGTTTTGATGTTAAACTGTGCTTGTCAGGCATATATTACTGTGTGATCTTACACTATCTGCTTGCACTTTATTTGAGGCAAAAAGGTGACAGTGAAATTATATGGAATTATGAATAGTAAAATTATACTGAATGGTGAATGATGTCGAGGTCCATGGAGTACGATGTACCATGTTGTGTGCATGTGTGTACGATGTACCGTGAAACTGGAAAACAGTGTACTGTGTGAGCCGTTTGGTTAGCTAACCACTCTCACGGCACCTAATATCCCGGCACACCTCGCCCGTGAATTGCCTGGAGTCACCGACATTGGCCAATTGCCACTTTTGATATCTGATATAGTGTGAAATGCATTCCCTTGTCTATCTGAAATTTCTGAAATGAAAATGTGAATTGTGTTGTGATTTGAAACTGTGTATTTCACTGCTTGAAGTTTCGAAATTGTGAAATTGTTACAGTAAACTGTGAAGATACTATTTGTAGATTTTCATTTCTGATTTTATTGAACTGAAAATTCTCAGTATATTTTACGAGAAACTCATTTATGGCATAAGTATATAGGTAGTGTATTTGTCTACCTGTCACGTGTTTTTCTTACTCAGCATGTTGAGCTCACCCCCTTACTTTCCTCCACAGAGTCCCTCTGTAGTTAGGATCGCTTTTGTTAGTAAGGCATTCCGCACAATTATGATTTCGATAAATAAATTTCAGCATCAAAGGTATACCCATGTTTAAACAATTCATTTGTATCTAAAATTTTTTGTAAGTGCAGTAATGCATACAAGATGTGTATGGGAATGTGAATATATTTTGTTTAAAATTATGACTAAGTAAAGAAAATTAATCAGAGAATATTGACTTGTAGCCAAACTAAATTGTGTGGAAATTTGGGTCGTTACAGAAGTGGTATCAGAGCAAGGTTGGTCTGATACGAGTCGATATTAGGAGTAAGAGAAATTTGAAAGTTCACATCTCCAGCATTACTGTACATTATTTAGATACAAACGGGTTTACCTGGTCGTGCTTTTATTGAAAATTGTATATCAATGAATGAAAGGAAACTGATAGATATGACTGATTAGTAAATGAAAATGAATCGTTCCTTGAGGTCGTAAAGATAGGCCCAAGAGGTGTAGTGAACCATCGTCTGAGTGAACACCTTATAGTTTCACTAGAAATCTTGGAGTCCGCTTCATAAGACTTGAGCGGGACATAGAAATAATGATGACATTGTCAGGTTAAGTGATAGTGGCCTCGTGATAATGATAACAATTGAGGTGTGACTAAGAGAAAGACTGAACTAATTTCGAAAGATAGTACCTTATTATATACTGGAGTTAAAAATCCAATTATAATGAAAAACTGGATAACTAAATGGGAAAAACTTATATGGATTTTTAGGGTACAATTACAAACTTAATAGACTGAGGCAATTTCAGAGGTTTAAGCCTCTATTTTTCAGTGGAGTTAAGAAATCCAATGACTATGGAAGATTAGATAAATGAGCAAAGAAACCCTATGAAATTTTTGTAGTAACTCTACCGAGAAAGTTGCTCTTGCAATTTTATGGTGAAGAATTGAGAAAGTTATACAGACTTTCGAAATGCACTACTATAAAGAAGTAGCTTTTGTACCATCAGTATCGAAATGGAAAGTCGAGTTCGGAGGGAAAACCCCTGATTTAGTCCGAGAGCCGACGTTAGAGAAATACATGAGATATGTTTCTGGAGGCCTTTAGACGGCAACACATTCTGGATGAAGCATATTGGAAATTATAGCTGAAATGATTGAATCAGATATAAGAAAACAAGTCTGAGAATGAATATGAAATTAAATAGACTTGGAAGGAGTATAAATCTGAATAAGTAGATATGTGAAATGGAGGAAGTCCAGGAAACGCGTTGGAGGTACTAAGATCCTCAATCGAGTTAAATTAGCTTCATTGGATGTTATTTTGAGAAAGCAGTGTGCAAGGCGCAACAGTGATGATATGAAATGCATATTTTGAGGTTACTAAGAAAACGAAAAGGTAAAGAGAGACAGAAAAGTGATGTACTAAGGAAGCAGTGAGAGTGATAGAGTAAAGTCACTGTAACTGAAAAGATGAATTACAAAACTAAAAGTATAAGTTAAGGTCACACTACTTACATTATTGATAAAGTTAGGGCATGTTCAGAGTAAAAAGACACCCCAGTAGACAGAGGAATTTTCGACAAGTATTCAGATGATCTATCAAAGTTACCACTAAATTGAAAGGTGAAGTTCTGAAATTGACTTAGCACGTGGTATCGAATTAATTATTCAGACCACTGTACTCAGTGCCTTTGATTGAATTAGAAATGCTGAAAAAGTAATTACAAGGAACACATGAAAGGAGATTATCGGACCAAGCGATCCGCTTTGGAGTGTACTGGCATTAATTTTTAAGGAGACCTAAAGTCTTTTGGGTCGCTTTGTATCAAAAACGGGAGTTAATTGGATTCTCCCAAAACAAAGGTTATAGATCAGTGGGAAGGACCTAAAACTGTTAAGATGATTCAGAGATTGAGATATAAAGAGACTTTGGAATATGAATTACGTATCGAATCTAAGGATTGTAAATTGTATATGCTTACGTTTTGAATGCGAGACTCAATTTGAGTAAGAAAATGATTTCGTTATAATTAATAAACGAAATGAGACAAGCATTGAAGTGGGATAAATTCTGAATGCAAGTTATATTGGAATAAGAGATGTATACAAGGTAAGAATATCTCTGGTATGTGAAATGAATTTGGATTAAGTGATATGGATTGAGAATGGATTGTGTCCGAAGGATAAAAGTGAAATTGCGATAAGTTTTAGTATCCTACTTCTTAATTGGGACTGAACCTTGAACATTTATATCCATAACCAGTTTATGTGGTCAAGTCTGATGGCTAATAAAGGTATTTCAAAATATCTCCCCGCCTGATAGACTTGACAACGTCTAGAAGTACCTGATCCTTAACCCATAAACTGGAATTGACAGTTATAATATTCGTGTTTGAAGTCAGGATACCATTACTTGTACAGTGAAGAATTATGGAACTCTAGTGATCATGAAGGTTTAAACATTAGATTTCACAAAGGTCATCTAATACAAGAAAAAGGAAATGACTAGAGTTAGTGCCTCAAGTGGAAGTATCCCCAGGACGGTGTTATAGGTGCATATGTATTGGTCGGGGAACGTGAGTTATTAGAATATTTAGTGAATCTCAACAAGAGGAGGTTCCCTTTTGACACTGACATTATTTTATGGTGGCTAGCTTGAGAGATTAAAACTGGACTTTATTGATCGAATCAAACATGCACAGCGAAATGATAAATACTGTATTTATGTGACTAATCAGACCCAGACGGGTGCTGCAACTAGCTTGAGTATTGGTACTGATAATTTCGTGAGATTTAAAAAGCAGAATTGTGTACCAAATGATCTATAGTTAAATGAATTAATGTCGTCAAAGACTCATCTATAGAGATATACCCCACATTCGGAGTATAATAGGACTTATCAAATCTCCTGAAAGTATATTAGCAATCAAGTACGATAAGAGAAATAACTGAAATTGGGATTAAATGTCTCATAGGTCAGGAGGTTAAGGTAGAGCACCAAAAGCCTATGAGATTATTACCCAGGCCTATATGGAATTGAAAACATGTGCCAGGATTTTAAAGGCTCCTGAAGGATAAATTGCCAATTAGCGAAGTTGCACATAATATCATATAACACTCAAGTATCGAAATAATACCGTATGAAGTGTAGTATGGTCTAAAATGTCGTTCACCGATTAGATGGAGGCAGTGGGTGAAAGAAAGAAAATTGTTTCTGATTAGGTTAAGCAAGTTTTTGAGTATATTTAATTAATTTGTGAGAGGTTGAGGATAGTTCAAAACAAGCTAAAAAGTTATGCTAACCAAAGACGAAAGACCTTAAAATTTCAGAAGGAGATTTGGAGTTCTGGAAGTTTCTCCTCCCAATAACATAAGGAGATTTAGGAAGAAAGGAAGGTTAAGCCCTCGTTATACCAGACTTTTTGAGATTTTAGAACCGAGTGAAAGACAAGGTACACAAATTAGCCTTACCGTCGAAATTATCAAGTATTCACGATATTTTCCACGTATCAATGGAACACAAGTTTCACCCAAATCCAACATATGTGATTAAGTATGAACCACTGGAATTGAAAGAGGATATGACACATGTGGAGAAATCGATTCGGATCTTGGATAAGAAAGAAAAAGGGCATTGCGGTTTAAGACGATTCTTTTGGTTAAAGTCTTGTGGCAGTATGACACTTCGAAAGAGGCCACGTGAGAATTAGAAAGTTTAATGCAAGAGAAATATCCGCATTGTTTGAGGACTGATGTACTTCTAAATTTGGAGACTAAATTTTTCAAGGTGAAGAGAATGTAAACACTACGAATTTTTCAAGTATTAGGTTATTTCAATAATTAATAATTTAAATAATTAAGATTAAATATGTGACTATGGGTGAATTTATTTAAATATAAATATTAGACTAACCTTATTTTTATAACACATGGAAAATTTAATTCAGTACATAGACTTATATATATATATATATATATATATATATATATATATGTATGCAATACTTCAATTATTCCTCAAGATTAAGGTATAAATATATATAGGTGCACAAAGGAATACAAATGTACAATATATACACACACATATATATAAGGAGCATGGCCGAGAGTCTCATTAGATGTGTATGTACGCAGATGTTAGCAGCAGCAATAGAACAAGGAAAAGCCCGAATTTAGGGGAGTGATGGTGATAGTGTTATCTCGGTGGAAAATATGGAAGAAAATGTTGATGAAACCGAAAACAAATCTCTATTGTAGTAATGTGAAGGGAGGCAGTAACTGCAGCAGAGATTAGGCGAGGCAGTTGCAGAAAAAGAAGGGAAAATGAAGCTGACAGCAATTGAAAGGTTAAAAAATTGGTAAGGCGTGTAGGAGAGAAATGGAAGCAAAAACCTGGGAGTTGGAAAACTGCAGCAGGAGGTTCGGTGATGGATGGGAATAGAGAATGGAAGCACGTGGTTTGGCTTTCAATGAAGCCAAACCCATGGGGTTTAAGCCTGCTGCACTACAGCAGGAAAAATTAATGAAGAGCAGATAATGGTGATAGCCTTGGCGAAAGAAAAAGAAATATATATATATATATATATATATATCGAGCTGCAGCAGAAAGGAAAAAAGAAATGATAAAAAGAATATATATATATATATATATATATATATATATATATATATATATATATCGAGCTGTAGCAAAAAGGAAGATGGGAAAGCTTGAAAACAGCTTAGGTATGACAAGAAAAGAAAGAAACTGAAGCTTGTGCAGGCTGGAAACCTGCTGTACGTAGCAAAAAAAGTAATATATATAACTGAACCCCATTTAATGTATGCAACAAGTGCCATGTACTGCAGTATGAGGCCTGAAAGTGAACTGAAATAGTTGCTGAAAATTGGGATTAAAATCTTGGGACATAGGCTGGCCATGGCAGTGGACTATTGTATATACATGGGCACACAGAAACTACAGTAGAGGAAAACGATTGGGGAGGTCTGAATTACCGATGTGAAAGAGGAAGAAACCATAATATAAGAAGGTTGAAAAACAAATGAGTTAGGCAACTGACATAGACTAAATACAAATGAGTAAAATGATGTTAATTTAGGTAGAGATGAACCTGAAGTACCGAAGCAGGTAAGGCCAGCTGAAGGAAAACAAATACTTATATCAATACAGACATATAATATATCAAGAAATCCTGATACTGCAGCAGGTAAAAGACACGGAGAAAGATTAAGGGAGTTGTCTGTTGGATACAAGCGACGACTCGATGAAGGGTGATGCACGGTAGGAGCAGAAAATGAATTCATCTGTTTCCTGGATGCTCCTCTTATTGCCATTGTTTCACAGTCAGCCTCTCACCCCTGTCTTCTTGCTCAAATTCGATCACACCATCTATCACACTTGATATTCACCTTACTGCATTTTCTGTTATGACTGGCTGAAAAATGTGAATCAAAGGAGAGTGGAAACTGAAGAAAGAGAACAAGAGAGGGAGAGAGCCGAGTAGAAACCGAGAGAGTGAGTGAGGGAGATAGAAAAGAGAGAAGAAAAGATAGTGTTTAAGGCTGAAGCCGAGAAAGAAGAAGCAGAACGGGGGAAACCGAAACAGTAAACCCGAGCTGAAGCAGAGGAGAACAGGGGCCCTCCTCGGTCTCGGCAGTTGGCGACAATGGGAATATAGGAGGAAGAAGGAACATGGCCTGCTGAAGAGAGGGAAGAAGAGGGGATTAACGGGAAGAAACAAAGGCAGAGCAGGCCGAGGAAGATGGAAAACGAAGCAGCAGGAGTGAAATCGAAAGAAAGAAACTTGTTGAACCAAGAATGGAAACGAAAGGGAGACCACGATGGGGTGGTAGGACGTGTGATGAAGACGATAGCCAAGAGGGGAGAAGGAGAAACGGTAGGAGATGATGGTGATGTCGAGGAGAAATTAGAAACAAAGAGTGAAACTGAGAGAACTGTATGGACTGGAGGCAGAGGGGTGAAGCAGGGAAACCGAGAGAGACAGAGCGAATGATGGAGGTCGGACTTGGGAGCCGGAAAAGGGTGGCCGGAAGAGGCCTGATCAGAGGAACACCAGCGCCGACGGGGATGCAATTAAGATGACCAAGGTAGCGACGCCACGAGCTGGTGAATGGCGTGGAGAACAGGAACCGCGAGTAACAAAAACGAAGAAAGAAGAAAAATAAAAAGTGGCGGGAAGGATAAATGAATTAAATAAAAGAAATATATATATTTAAGTATATGTATAAGGGATTATATATGTATATATAAATATATAAATGGAATTATTGAAAATAGAATAGTGTACTGAAAATTGGGAAACTTTGGGAAAGAGCTCGAAAAAATTTATTCAGTGGATCGGACCCGTCAACTCGCAACGTTGAGGCAATCGAGGACTACAGACAGACACCAAGGTAAGAAAAATTTCGTGTGCTACTAGAGATAAATTGCACGTATTTTTTCTGATGCTTTGTAAATATAAATTTAGGTTGTATTTCTAATGTAGAAAATTATTCGTGAATTGTTAAAAATATCTGCGTATATTTTCTGGGTATTTAAGACTGCTAACTTTAGGATAGAAATTTTTAGTCACCTGAATTATAGAAAACCTTAGGCCGATTTTACACTTTGGAATTTAATGAAGAATTTTAAAACTACGTATTCCGGTATAGTATTATCGAGCCTATTTAAATAAATATTTGAGTAGTTTTAAAATTATTAGTGAAAAATCTAAAAATTTTAGAATTATACTAAAAAATCGTGTTTTGTGAAAAATGGCAAGACCAACCCCTTTTACTCTATTTTATGAGTTGAAACGAGATTAAAGTACTTGAAGTTAAAACCATGTCGGTCAGACGTGTATTGCTGTGTGATCTTGCACTACCTGCTTGCACGTGATTTAAAGCATTTTGATATTAAACTGTGTCTGTCAGGCGTGTATTGCTGTTTGATCTTGCACTACTTGCTTGCACATGATTTGATGCAAAAAGGTGACAGTGAAATTATATGAAATTTTGAATAATGAAATTCTACTGAATGGTGAATGATGTCGAGGTCCATGGAGTACGATGTACTATTCCGTGTGCATGTGTGTACGATGTACCGTGTTACTGGAAAAGTGTGTACTGTGTGAGCCATTTGGGTAGCTGATCACTTCCACGACACCTGACATTTGACCAGTGAATTGCTTGGAGTCACCGACATTAGCCAATTGTCACTTGTGATATCTAATATAGTGTAAAATACCTTGCCTTGTCTATCTGAAATTTCTAAAATGAAAATGTGAATTGTGTTGTGATTTGAAACTATGTATTTCACTGTTTGAAGTTTTGAAATTGTGAAATTGTTACAGTAAATTGTGAAGATACTATTTGTGGATTTTCATTTCTGATTTTATTGAACCGAAAATTCTCAGTATATTTTACGAGAAACTCATTTATGGCATAAGTATATAGGTAGTGTATTTATCTAGATGCCAAGTGTTTTTTTTTTACTGAGCATGTTGAGCTCACCCCCTTACTTTCCTCCGCAGAGTCCATCTATAGCTGGGATCGCTTCCATTAGTAAGGCATTCCGCATAATTATGATTTTCGCGAATCATATTTCTGCATCGAAGGTATACCTATGTTTAAACAATTCCTTTGTATCTAAAATTTTTTGTATGTACAGTAATGCATACAAGATGTGTATGTGGAATGTGAATATATTTTGTTTAAAATTTGTTACTAAGTAAAGAAAATTAATCAGACTGGGTATTGTTTTGAGATAATATCGACTTATAACCCAACCCAATTGTGTGAAAACTTGGGTCGTTACAATCTGCCATGTTTTGGATAAGAGAGAAAACTTAAATTTGAAAGTTTTTTTGTTGGTTTTTGAGGTTGTTTTTTATGATTCTAAGTTATATACATGTTGATCTACAGTTAAGAATCATTTCTGAATCAAAAAGGTGTGGTCAAAGTTGGTCAATCATGGTGAGAAATTGTTGGAAGATGATGATGTTGAGATATGTTGTTGTTTATTGAATTTGAATGATTTTTGCTTAAGTAGAATTTGAAGAAAAATTTTCAAGTGTGTAGGGTAATTTCGGCTAGCCTTGGATTTGTAGGGCGAAGATGAAATTTGGTTGTGTTGAATGTTGTAAAATGTTAGATTAATACCGAAAAGTCTGATTTATAGCCCAGTTCAGTGAAAAACAGAAAAGTGTAAGAATTGATAAATTTAACAGGTCGACAATTGTGAATTGGAGACTTGAATAAGTGTTTAGGTTGTTAAGTTATGAATTTGAAGTTAGAAGAACAAAATTATCGAATTAGCTTAAACCAACATTTTAATTGGTAAAACTGAGAAAATAGAGAAAACGGCAGAAAAAGGGTCTGATTGACCCCGTTTAAGTTATAATGTATAAGGATATGAAATAAAGGTGATTGAGATACTAATTGGGTTGTTTTTGGCAGCTTGAGGTACTAACACACAAAATGAGGCAAACCTGGACCTGACGATTTAATGCTGCCCAAGCCCCGTTTAGGTAAGGGATGCAATTTAAAGTAGTGATGACTTCTTGTACCTGTTTACATTGCATGAAATGATTTAATAAACCTATGAAGAACCTTCGAGGGAAAACCTAAGTCATTGCAATAGGAATTTTCGGAAACAATAACTCTGATTTAATCCTGAAATCGAGCTTTTTATCCATAATATATAAGTTTTGATATATTAATATTTCATATTCGAAACTATACGATTTTATGATTTAAGTTCAATATGATTTTAAGTGAATATGGAAGTAAGTAAGGAAGTAAGATTTTTTCGAGACTAGAGGCTACTCGGTAGTGTTTGCTTTGTGCAAGTCACGCCCGCTACTTGTGGAGTCCAGCTCCGCCATCTATAGTGCATGTTCTGTTCTGCCCCTGTAGTGTTTGTCTTCACTTTTGTGGTGTTTGTCTTTGCTACACGTGGTGCATGTTTCGTAGTATCTCGTGCCCACGTAGCACGCAAGTATGTATGTTACCCACACAGTGAGTGCCACTGGTGCTCATGCCCTAGCTGTGTGTTAGTTTATTCATATATTATATCTGTATTGTTGTACGACCTTGATCCAGTCTACAGTCCCTACCATGGTCATCGGTACTTTGTTCCCTGTGCAAAGGATGATTTATGTTTGCATGATAGCTATATAAACTTAGCCTAGCCTTCACATTTTAATGTAAGAATGTTTTGAGTTATGAAAGAAAGTAATGTTTTGAGTTATGAAAGTAAGTAAGTAAGTTTTATTAAAAAAAGTAAATATGAGAAATTTGACTACATAAGTATGTAAGTAAGTATGTTTTATTGCAAAGTAAATAAGTATGTAAATTTGATTAAGTATGTACGTATGTATGTATATTTTTTTTTCTAAAGTAAGTAAAATTATGTATTTTGATTTACGTAAGTATGTAAGTTTTGAAAAGCATGTTAATCCTAAAATTTTACATATTTTCGGGTTGTCGGGATTATTTTAAATGTCTTCCTTACTGAGCTTTATCAGAAGCTCACCCCTCTTTTCCTCATTTCAGATTACCTGCAATAGAAGTGTTCATGTGACAACAGTGTGACACTTTGTTATCGCAAGATTTAAGAGGTGACCTCCACAGTCTCATTTAACGTATTGTCCTCTTTGGCTGCGCAGCCAAAGCCTCAAGGTTTTGTTTTCCCAAAACGCGTCTCCATGAATTCGAACCTTGGAACCCTTACGTTGGTATAATATAAATTATATTCAAATAAAATAATATGTTTTTGTTTTTAATTTTATATTCAATAGTGGGCCGTGTCTTATAAAGTAAGGAAAATTTAGTGGAATTTTTAAGAACCTCCTCTTTCAAAGGGCAATATTAGCATTTTAAATTCCCTCCTAAATTCTTCTTAAATTTTGAAATTCTCCAAATTTTTTTAGCAAATAAAAAAAATTAAATTTTGAACTTTTAAATATTTTAATTAAAATAAATTCTCTTCTTTAAATCCATCATCCAAACATGAGTTGCCTCTTTCTCAATTAAAATATAAGATTATTTATAGATTGTTGGTTTGGTTTTGTACTGTGTATTTTTAAACTTTATTCATTAACGAGGTAAAACTTTTTTATGACT
The DNA here is from genome assembly GCA_033439115.1 of Firmiana major. Taxonomy (NCBI): domain Eukaryota; kingdom Viridiplantae; phylum Streptophyta; class Magnoliopsida; order Malvales; family Malvaceae; genus Firmiana; species Firmiana major. The sequence goes on from CM065909.1 coordinate 8,463,109, forward strand.
GATAATGTATAAAAACTATATATTGCATTAAATATAAATAATTATATTCTTAGTTTGTGCATTTAATTATGGGGATGAAAATTTTGTTTGCATTTCTTGTAATATTGCTTTGCTTGGAATGCAGAACAAACTTGAAAAGATATATCCCTTTCAATTTCAGCTTCGATAGTAGTATTTCTGGATTGGAATGGTGAACAATCTTATATATTCATATCAAATCCATACAGATTTATTGTTGTTATAAAACAACAATTTATGTGAGCTTATGATAAAAAATCCGAACGGAAAAGTCAAAAAGAAAAAAATTGATACTTTTGCACTTAATCAAAAGATAGCTTTTTCGTGAAGCTTGTTCTTAAAACGAAGTTGGATATTCAAGAAACAGATTAGCTGTCAGTTAGGCCAAATAAAAGTTGGCTAGCACCGGAACATTGGTTAAGACTCGGTGCATGATTTTCTTTTTCTTTAATTTTTTTTATAGAAAATAGAATTCTAATCTTTTATATATATATATATATATAGAACAAATGAAGAGTAAACTCCACCGGACAGAATCGAGATAGTTCAAGGAAGATATTCGGATATATATATATATATATATATATATATATATATATAGAACAAATGAAGAGTAAACTCCACCGGACAGAATCGAGATAGTTCAAGGAAGATATTCGGTATCATGATTTCTTCATACTCTCTTAATAAATTACCAACTAACGATGTCTTAACACAGCTGAAATCCATGGCTTAAATTCTATTTTGCGCTTGAAAGTGAAGGAAAGGTAACCATTTTAGGGTTCATTTTGGTTTGTTGAAAATGATTTTTTAGAAATGATTTTTGAAACATGTTTACATTTTTTAGAAAATTAAACATTTTCCATTGTTTGGATGAGTCAACAAATTTTTTTGTTATTTTTTGAAAAATCTAATTTTGTTTTTTTTTCCAAATGATATTAACATAAAATTTTTATTATTTATTAATTAATTTATTAAAATTAAAAAATAATTATATTTTGAAAATAATATTTAATATATATTATTAAAAAAATTTTAAAAAAAAACTATCTACTATTACTTATGTTAACATTTTTAGAAATTTGAAGTAATATTACGGTTTTAATATATATAATATTGATAATATATCAATATTTATTTTTGAAATATTAAAAATATTAAACTATTAAAATAATTATATTAAATACCGAAAGTATTTATTATTAAAATTATAAAAAAATTATTATTAATTTATACTTATTCTTAAAATATTAATATAAAAATATATTAGTAAATAAAATATAAAAACATTATATCTTAAATTAAAATATTAATAAATTATTAAAAATATTAATTATTAAAATAATAAATATAATATTTATTAAATTACTATTTATTTTTAAAATAATAATATAAAATTTTTTATTATTAAAATATTAAAAATATTTAAGATTAATAATATTCAAAATAAAATATTTGAGCTTAAAATATTGAATGATTTTTAATGTTAATATTTTAATATTTAAATTTGTTAATCTAATTAAATTAAAATATTTTAATTAATATAATAATATTTTATATAGTGTTAAGTTAAAATTAAAATTAAAATTAAAAAAATCATATTCAATTTCTAACTTGAGTAGAATGACACTCAAGAACTTGGTAACTATTTTTTTAAAAATATTTTCTTTCTTCAAAATTGTAAGATAATTTTCAGAAGCATGACTTAATTTTTCATTGATAATGAAGTTATTTTTGCTAATCAATCAATTTTCTACCAATCAAACTTTAAAAAATACAAAAAATTATTTTTAGAAAATAATTTTCAGTAAACCGAACGTATCCTTAGCATCAAATGGAAAGCAGGAATCAGTATGCCGGCACTAACAGTTTACGTTGTCATTAAAATTAAGAATAATGAATTAGTTTTGCTATATTTTTGGCTTCCCAGATTAATAGAAACTGTGCTGAAATCAGTGGTCAAAATCCTGCAGCCAGCAAGTGTCATAAGACAATGAATATAATTACATAAAGTTGTTTTGTTAAACAACTAGCTGGCTAGGGTCTCCAGTCATAGTAGATGAAGGAGCGGTTCTAGTAAAACAAAATAAAAAGATTGGCTAAATCTTATGGAACATTTCTTGTAAACGGGCGTGATGAAATCTCTGATTGCGTAGTTGAAGCAAATCCTTAAGCATCAAAGTCAAACTCAAAGGCTGGATACTTTTCCTCGTAACAATTAATGAACTACACTTTCCTCTTCTCCTTCTACCGAGGTGTCGTGTTCAATGAATGAGGAATTTGGTTTTAACTAGAACTCTTAAACTTGAGTCTAGTCCTGGTTCATTTGAACTTGCTGCTATTAAATTATGAGAAATTATTTTAACAGGTTATTCTAGGTGATATTCCTACAAGTCCTTTGATCGTTCTGTCATAAGAACTCTACATGGCTCATGCATATTAGTTGTTTCAGGTCGTTGCCTCCTGCTAATTTGTAATTGAGTTGATAGTTTGCAAGTACATTTCATTCATTCCTTCAGATTCACGAGGTATATCAACCACTAATAATCCGATCCACTAGATCTGTGTCCAGCTAAAGCATTTTGATGGAACTTTTCAAATTGAAAGGCAGCTATATTATTCTCTTCAATCCCAAGTCTGCCAAAAATTTTGACTATTTAGATTATATGCAACTTTTCATGTGGTTGGCAATTAATTCAACCATGGAAAACGGCCTTTGGGCCAGGGCCACAAGGATTTCCACTACCAACTTTGGCAGGTTGCTGGCCAGTCACCTCAAACAGTCATCATGGAGGTTGCTTATCCTCTGCAGATTAGTTTAGTCAGTATAATAAAATGTTAAAGGAAAATCACAATGCGAAATTGTCTTCCATTATTAATAGTTAATCCTGTCTTGTTCTGCAAGGCGTTTGTCAGTTGCTTTCTGCATAACATTGCTCTATCGCCTTTTGACAACAGTTTTTGCCTATATAAGATCCCATATTCGCCATATTACTCGAAATCAGTAAGATCAGAAAAAATGGCCTCTTCAGGCACTGACCAGGAAGACAAGTACCGTTCTTACTTACATGGAGAGGGTGAAAAGAACACCGAGTGGAAGTTTGGTGCCCCTCCTAACTATGATGATGTTAACAAGCTATTTGAAGAAGGCAGATTTAAGGTTTCGTTTTGCTCTGTAACATGCATGACTGTATATGTATATGCATTCAACGTCTCATTGTTACTCTGATATTTGATTTTGTTGATGAATACAGATATGGCCTCCTGGATCACTTGAAGAAAAGGTTCAGAACCTTGTCAAGACATGGGAAATGGAAATGTTCCATAAAATATCCTCCCGTGACTATAAATCGGTTAATTTAGAGACTTATACTATCAGTGTAAATGGTATCACCATTTCTTTTTCTAATTTTTCATCTCAGGTTTATCTTATTATTCTTGTTCAAAGACAAAAGCCCTGATTTTTGGTCATAATATTAAGGTAGGAAACCATTGACTATAGAAGAAAAGAGAAAGCTTGGGGGGGGCTATAATTCCTTTATGCAAACCTCCTTACCAGAGAACTTGAGGGGCTATAACCCAGCAGAAGAAACTGCAGATTCCTCTCATGTTGCCTTCACAACAGCATTCCCAAGAGGGTTTGCTTTGGAAGTTATCCAAGTTTATTCAGGGCCGCCACTGATTGTTTACAAGTTCAGGCACTGGGGCTACATGGAGGGTCCTTACAAAGGCCATTCTCCAACAGGGGAACTCGTAGAACTCTACGGAATATCGATTGTGGAGGTATTTATTAGGCCCTAAACTTCTTGATTCTTTATCTTTTATACTGTGAATAAATATGCACCATGTTTTCCCATTGGAACAGGTTGATGAACAGATGAAAATCTTGAAGGTCGAGTTCTTTTTTGACCGCGGAGAGCTGCTTGGAGGCCTTATGAAAGGTGCCAAATTGGGCAGTGGTACTGAAAAAGTGGGTTTGAGCTGCCCATTCTTGAGAAACACAGGGTAGCCTGCTTGGATGTGGGTACTTAAATTTCAGCGGTGTGACGTATAAAAATGAAGAACCTTTCAAAAATGTTCTCTGCTTTAATTTACCTGTGTTATTAACCATGTTCTCCGGAAAATAATTAACTAGATTGATCAGGTTCCTCAAAAAGAGGACAAAACTTTTGGATACCAAATATAAGGTAAATTCCACCTATAGTTCTAAATTTATTTAGTTAATTCAGCGACAGAGCTTGCGAACTTCAACATCGAGCTAGCAGATGTTGCAATTACACATTTGTCATATGGTGTAGAATTCTCAGGGGCGATGGAGCAGAAGCAGGTGGGAGATCACTACACATTTAATAATAATTTATATTAGTTAGTAGAAGTAAAAGAAGATAAGAAGGGAGACCCCTACTGGTAGCTAGCTTAATCAGGTTCTTGCTTTTAGTTTTTATTTTGGTTCTGTTCGCAATCTGTTTTTGGTTTTCTATTCTCTTACTTTTTTTATTAATTTCTTTTCCCAAAAAAGCAAAACTATTTACCAAACCCTATTGAGTTGAGCATATTGTTTTTTTTTTTTTTTTACTAAATAGTAGGACTCAACTGTAAAATCTTGGCATTGAAACCTTTTTTGTACCAAATAATAGAAGGCCTTAAACGGGAAATAGAGGGTAAAATTGTGATGACATGAAAAATAAAAATGATGAGATTAGGGTTTAGAGCCTCTTCCTTCATTGCAGCCACCATTCTTTTTCTTTTTCTTTTTTTAAAGTATTTGATTTATTTTGGAACATTTTATAAACATTGAATTAAAAAAACCAAGTGATGTGATCTTCTCTAATGAGAAGATTGAACCATGATGCGGACAGGACAGCTTTCTGCTTCTGTGGATAACATTTTGTTTTTGATGGTTTCTTTTTTACATTATTTTCCTAATTCCTCCTTTTTTTTAAATATTTTTGAGCTTTGATTTGAATCTGGTTGTTTATTGGATAACAGGATGAATATTGATACAGGACATAATCAATAGTAAACAAATATTGGATATTACAATAGTTCAATTTTAAGCAAATAACTTGAATTTAAAGAAGTTAATGCAGGAATTAATCAATAGTAAGTTTTGAATCTGTTTCTACCGAGTACTTCAAACAACAGTTAGATCAGTAAATACTCTTGACTGCTTTTAAACGAAAAATGAAGCACAATGTTTTAAATCTAAGCCGATTCATAGGCTTTTTGGTTTCATACTTGCAAAATTTGCAAGAGGAAAAGCCTTAATTAAGGCCCATATTGCAATACCAATTTTTTTGGGCCAATAATGCAAATTATCACTCTAATTGAACTTTTGGCGGTTGGTCCATGATTTGCTTGGCGAATTATGCGCAGAATATAATTTTGAAATTTATGTTTTTTTTTGCACAGACCATGTTGCCAGTTCCAAAGTTTAAAACAACCTCACTTATTCTACCCAGACCCTAAACCTATCTTTAACCTTTTCCAACCTAAACCCTTTCCATGCACTATACAAATCATCCCATGCAAGCCCTTTAAATGTAAAACCTCAAAATTTGAAACCCCCTGTTAAGACCATGCAACCTACTGCACCAATCTTCACTCAAGACCAAATCTAAGAGTTTACTTGAAAGGTTTGTTTCAAAAAGGAAATAAATGAATAAAAATAACAGAGAAACAAGTCATGTAAAATGGAAATAAATAAAACGGGATATAAACATTTTATGAAAAAATAAAATATAATCCCATGATGGCAGGGGCTGCCACCATTAAAGGACCTCAATGGGAGGAAAATAATATATTTCTTTCCTCAAGTTGGAGCCGTTGAAGGTTCTATAAATGGGAGAGTCCAAGTGAGGAGAGGTACACATGCACAGAGAGAAAGGCACAATGAGGCTGAGATGAAAATCATATATATAATATTCCTTTTATTTTTTAAATTTCATTTTATTATCTTAATTAATTAATAGTATAATAGTAAAATAATATTATTTTATTTGATTTATTCTCTTCATTTTTCAATTCTAGAATGAAAGAAAATTATCATTTTCCAACTGAACTGATCAATGAGAAAAAAAAAAAAACATAATTTGATCTTTTTATTTTTTTATCTCCTTTTAATTTTTATCTTTTTGTTTCACCATATCAATCAAGGCCTAAAATCTAATTAAGTAATATTGTGGTCACCCCAAATTGTAACTGTCAAATAACTTGACTTTTTCCTTTGCAAGAATCGACTTCTCACACGATATTGTAATAACACATCATTGACATATCTTCCTTGTACGCCAAATCTACCTATTTTTGACATTTACCTTTCACAATCTGATTTAATTCCTTGGATATTCACTAACATCTTCAACGAAGGAAAGAAACAGAAAACCAATAAAAAGGTTTCAATTTAGAACAGAATTGGAGCAACGAAAACATGCATGTTTTGCTGGTGCATGCTTCTCTGCGATCACCATAATTGCTTATAAAGCAAACCTCATTTTACTAACGCTTATGGTTTAAGAAACGACAATAGTTGACAAATTGAGATAAACAATATTCTTTCAAAAACTACCATCAATAATCTCTCTTTTATATTTCTTTCAATTTCTTAAAATTTATAGTAGTTTTTTTCTTTCCCCTTATAGGTAGAGATAAAGGTGCGAAATGAGCTAAACAGTTTATAAAATGATACGATGAGATCATGCTAATTAGCATAATCCTTATTTAAATAAATGAGTCGGATCAAGCAAGATAAATATATATATGTATTTATATATATATATATATATATATATATATATATGTGTGTGTGTGTGTGTGTGTGTGAGAGTCGTGTTGGATTAGAGGTTTTCAAGGGTATGGATCAGCAAAGTACAACTCATAAAGGGTCAGTACTAACACATGGCATACGAGCAACACGCAAGCCTATGTGTCATGCCTATTGGCCTATTTATAGAAATAAAATTATATTTAATAAATATAATTATAAAATATTTGAATTATTGATACATAAATTTATTATAATTTCATTTTATATACAAAATATGTTATATGCCACATTATATATATTTATACATTTTTTATTAAACATGCTATTAATAAAAACTCATTAAAAAACAAATTATTAAAGATTATTTTACTTAAAATTTATTTATATGAAAAGCACAGGCACAAGTCAAATCACATTATATAAGTGAATCAATAGATAAAGAGAATAAAAAATAAAATAATAATTTTTTGTATCTTATAATCTTTTATTTTTGTGTGTTTTTAAATATTATTGTCGTATATTTTGATGTTTTTAATTATTAAATTTTACTATGTTACTCATGGATATATGCATTTTAACGAAGTAAATTTTATCTGTTATTTTTTTATTTATTTTGCATGTTATTTGAATTAATAAATTTAAAATTTTAAAAATAATAAAATACTGATTAACGGATCATGTTTGACATGATAAGACACCAAAATTATGTTGTGCTTGGCCTAATATGACCCAGTAGTGCTTAGACCATGTGTTATGTTGAGCCATACATTTAATTTTCATGGACCATGTTACATAGCTCATTAAAAAATAATATCTAACCAAATTGATATATATCTAAGACGAGTTAATATTTATAAAGTTCGTGTCAGCTCAACACGGCTCTTTTTTGACACCTCTTTGTAGTGAAGCCGTAATTGCAACTTAGTTTTTAAGTACCATAACAACTAGCAACCAAGGAAATATTATGGTTTTTGTCTCGCACTATCATTGTTGGAAATTAATATTGTACTTTTAAACAACCACTTGCGTCTCTGCTTTCCAAGTATTATCACAGAATAGATTACACTCCAATAGATGTACCTACGTCAATCTTAATTTCTTTTCTTGATCGAATAAAAAAATCAGCATTAATTTAGAATCTCAATTATATTACTAATTTTTGGCATTGTACAGCGTCGTCTTCTTTTGACATCCTGTGCATACATTGAATAGATAGCTAAGGTCCATTTAATCCATTGATGCTCATGTTCAAATGATGAATTGCAGCCGCCGGACGCTCCAAGATTATTATAACATCATGTTAGGTAAACATTGTGCCTATATAAAGTCTCTTCTTTGCCACAAATACGCAAGAAATAAACTTCCCAAGTTTCAACTTTCAAATATTTAATTAGAAAATGGAACTTTCAAATGTTGAGGGAGACAAATATCGTTCTTATCTGCATGGTGAAGGAGAGAAGAACACCAAATGGAGGTTTGGAGCTCCTCCGAACTACGATGTTGTGAACAAGCTCTTTGAAGAAGGAAGAACTAAGGTTTTTCCTCTCTCTTTGCTGATCCCTTCTTTTGTTGCTCATTTCTTCTTAATTTCCATCTTCTTAACTGTCTTTGCAAATCTGTTAATGGAAGGTATGGCCTCCTGGTTCCCTAGAAGAAATGGTGCAGAACCTTGTAAAGACATGGGAAATGGAAATTTTCCACAAGGAACGCCTTGAAGATTTCAAAAGCATTGATACAAAGAAATATGTTTTCAGCTTAAATGGTAATACAAGAAACTCATGAATCAGGGTGCCTTATTTTACAAGTTTTAATCATTCCTCTCGTCATAATGCTGTTGTTTCGAAATTTATACAGGCAAGGAAGCTTTAAACATGGAGGGAATACAGAAGCTTGGTGGAGGCTATAACCCACAGTTGCAAACTTCCCTTCCAGAGGAGTTGAGGTGTTATGATCCGAACAAGGAGACCTCAGAATCATCTCACAGGGCTTTCACAACAGCGTTTCCAAGAGGCTTTGCCTTGGAGATTCTTAAGCTTTATACTGGGCCTCCGGAAATTGTCTTCAAGTTCAGGCACTGGGGATACAATGAAGGTCCTTTCAAAGGACACGCCCCGACTGGAGAATTGGTAGAGTTCTATGGAATAGCAACCATGGAGGTATTTATCCTATCCTACTCCTAACTTATTTGTTCTTGCTTGTATATATGAACTTAAATCTTCATTAAATGTGAACAGGTGGATGCAGAGATGAAAGTTGTAAGAGTGGAGTTCTTTTATGAACGTGGAGAACTGCTCGGAGGTCTGCTGAAGGGCGCTCCCATGGATACTTCAGCTCTGGGGGAAGCTTCTAGCTGTCCCATCCTAAGGAGCACGGGGTAGAATTTCTGCCAAAATTCTTCAACCTGAATACTTCAATAACAGCCTCTTTGAGGTCATGCTGTTTGCTTTGCCTTCCTGTATTAGCAAACTCAACCATAACAAAGCAAAATAAAACATCCTCTGCTGAGATGCGCACAAATGCTTTAATGGGGGAATCCAGTGTGGTTGAAAGAGATGTTCCATTGTCAAGGACCACAAAGGCTTCTTTCCATTTACTTTATTTTGTGTTTTCCTTCCAGATTTCCTAATATGAATTAATTTATTTAAATACTCATCTCAAGTTTGTCAAATCTACAATTACTCCCTGAAAAACAAACAAATCTACAAATACATATCATTGTTATTATCAAACTTTTGACCTGCGGATATGAATATTGATGTCTAATTAGTTACTATTTTTGTTTCCTTAAACCAAAAATTGAAAACGAGATTCCAGGCCAGCACCAAAATGCAGGCTTCCTCCAAGCTTGCAAGTTGTAACAAATTCATACAAACCTAGGTCATAAATAGCCCAGAATTACAAATAGTGCTGACTTCTGCCGAGCTTGTAATTTGTAATCAATCTACCTAACTAGCTCATAAGTAGTACAGAATTATATATATATGAGAAGGGTACAACATTTTCCTTGAAAATGCATAGGCCTTTGTATTGGAAGACAAAATGAAGACTAAAGTCCAGGGAACAGGATCATGATGAAAGAGATTCCAGAGACTTTTAGGGGAAGATGCCATTGGCAGAGTACTGCTAGGCTAGCTCTCTGTGAGACCAGATACTAAATAAACTACAAATAAAAAATGCATATTAATCAGGTAGTTCAGTTAATATTCCCAAACCGATGGCAAAACAAAGTAAAACTCCAATAATTATACTATCATCTAACTGTGACAACAGTGAGGAAGAATCTGGAAAGAGAGCTTAGCATTTTGATCGCATCACAAATTCATCTTTTCATTTTCTATTAGTTTGGTAATTGAAAAATTATTTAACAACAACTTATATTATGTGGTCAAGTGTCCTTTTGGAGGTCTAGATCAAGAGAAGCAATATAGTGTTGTTAATTTTACTCAGCCCATGGCAAAGAACCTCGATATGGAGCAGTCCCACAATATCTAAACAGACCTTCAATTTCGGGACATCCATTCGGATATGGGATTGACCGATGAAAGGGGTCACGACCTAGTTTTTTCCTCTTAAGTGATCCAATGCATCCATATGGATCTTGTTGAAATTGCGTCCTGACCAATGCCTCACCTTTCAAAGCTGCTTCTTTTGAAGTTGGTGTAGCTGGGGTACCTGTGTAGAAGAATCGTGACTCAGGAAAGCCAATGGCAGAGCGATGCAAATGTGCAAATCTCTCTTCCTTGAAATCATAGCTGACAACCTGGTCCGAAAGCAATAGGATTAGGATGAATTTTCTTTCCAAAACTGGAGGAGCAGACAGCAGTTGTTAGAAATAAAGAACTAGCAAGTACATGATAAAGAAAAAATAGAAACAAAAAACAGGTACTTTGAGGTGACATGTAATGGAAACCAATAAGCTTCCCTCCCCATCATCATAGACGTGCAGATGCAGAGCGAGCCTCTACTGGTATAAACAATAAGCCTGATATGGAGCTCAAGGTTTTGAGAGGTATACTCTTTAATAGAACAATTACTTCTTCACGTCCAAAACCTATTTCTTATGTCCATGAGGCAGCAAAGACGAAATTCACCATCATCATTGTCATCAAAGCCTTTATCTCAATACTAGGGTAGGCTATATAAACCATATACAAATTCACACTAAGCCATCAACATAATGATGAAATTCACCATCAAATGATAAAAATTTCAAACTCTCCCCAAGAGATGACGCTACGAGACTGCTAGCCTAAAAGAGAATGTTGTCTTAATCGAAGATTTGCATTTGGATGAAACCAAAAATAGTTAGATACAAAACAAATGGCACCAATCACCCTTTATTTATTGTTGTAATCGCCAGCCATAACTTCAATGAATGCAAGGTAGGAAAGTCATTTTCACATGGTGGCCACCTTTCACAATGACAGCCACCTTTTTTACTTAGGTAGCTACCATTTTCAAACCATCGAACAAGCATTTCTTTAAAATTTTAAAGGTAAATTCCAGCTAGGTCCCCAGGTTTGACCATAATCTAACTTTAGTCCATTAGTATTTAAAATGGATACTTTGTCCCAAACTTTTCTATATTGCAGACAATTTATCCTTCCATTAGTCAACCGCTAAGTTAACGGTTAAAAACTTAATTTTGAAAAATTATACCACTTAAATCATTTAGAGTGCTTTAAATACTCAAGTTAATTAATAATAATAAGGATATACTAAGAACTACTAGGATTTGAAAAGTTAATTTTTTTTTTAATTTATTTACTTATTATTTATTGTTTACTTTTTTTGTTTATTATTTTAATTTATTATTTTTATTAATTTTTTAATTTCTTTTGTTACAAGAGAAATATCTAATAATTGTGGATGGGGGTGGGATTGCTTGGATTCGAACCCAAGCATTATAATATGTCACAACTCTTTCATAATCACTCGATTTTTTTTACTTATTAGGCATTGTACTAAGTAGCACATTGTAAAAACTAACCAATAATATTTCTATAGATAAAAAACAACAATGTGCTATTTAGTACAGTACCTAATAAATAAAAATAATAAACAAAAAATAATAAATAAAAACAATAAAAAAAATAAATAATAAACAATAAATAATAACTAAATAAATAAACAAAAAACAAATTAAAAAGAAAAAAGAAAACTAACTTTTCAAAACCTAGTAGCTCTTATGATTTCTATATTCATTATTGATTTGCTTGAGTATTTAAAGCACTCCAAATGATTTAAGGGGTAAAATGGTCTCAAAATTAAGTTTTTAACAATTGACTTAATGGTTGACTAGTGGAAAGACTAACTTGTCCTGCAAAAAAGAAAAGTTTAGGACGGAATGTCCATTTTTTATACTAAAAGACTAAAGTTGGATTAAGATCAAAGCCTTAGAGATTTAGATGGAAGTTACTCAACTTTTTAAGTATAAACATATCAATCCATACTTCAACATAGTTGGCTAGTATTCAACAAAAATAGATTTCAAAAATAGATTTCTAGTACGAAAGCTCCAAATCCAAAAATTTTAAAAATAAAATAAAAGCTGCCATTCTTTGAATTTTAAGCCATTATCCTACAAATCTCCACCTTGGATTAAAATGTCACCAAGCCAACTTCTTCAAGAAAATTCTTTTAATGCATATCATCAAGAGACAAGGAACATACATTTGTCTCATTGCTCCACCGTTTTGCTAACTCTATCACAGCTTTATCACATACTCCACCTTTTTGCTAACTCCACAATCTATCTGTACAAGCAACTACTAGACTAACTCTCTGGTCCTACACTTTCTCACCACATCAACTACTAGTAAAGTATCACACAATGCAACCTTCGACACTCGATGCATACTGTAGAGATTTACAATACATTTCCAGCATCAAGCTTACCATTCATCGCTTGAACCAAGAAACTACTACAAGGAATACTAGAGAAGCTCGACCAAGCTACTAGGAGTTCAAAATAAATATAACACTCCACGGGGATCAACCAACATAGCAAGAACAAGGAGTTTCTACTAGACATGACAATCCTAGATACAACAAAGTAAGATGAAACAAAAACAACACAAATAAAAGACACAAAGGTAACATGAGCTAAAATTTGTATATAAAAATAGAAAAAGCTAAAAAAAATGTTTTGAATTTGACGTGTCAAGACAAATTTTGATACAAAATTTGTGTGTTTTATGCGACAATAACACAATTTTACATGACACAAATATGAATTATATAAATGAATTTCCAAGTCTAATTTCAACTCTAACATATAATAATCCACCAAGAGTGAAAATAACGACATACCTTACTCTAACCAAGCAACCAACATTCCTTTCTACAACGATTGTGTTAAACTAGCGTTTTCTCCAACAACTTGATTTTTCACAAAACAGCCCATGCAAAATTTTCAGACTCACCTTCCTCCAAACAAATTATGGTTTCAAATCACAATTTGGAAGTCCTCTCATTGAATTAGACATCACTAAAGGTGTTGAATCTAATAATCTTTGTCGAGAGCAACAAAGTCCACATTCAGATGTCACCAAGTGTTGGACCTCCATTAGATGCACACTTACAGACAAACATAACTTAAACTCACCATGTCTCTTGGGCTTGCGAATTGGATCTCAACCATGGTATAGCATCCAAGTCACCAACATTTGACTCGAACTCCAACAAAAGTTTCTAAAATCAGTTCGCAGGATGTTAGGACATACCCTCCTTTATCTGAAGCCCATATAACTTCTACTTTAGATAAATTCGATTAGTGAGGAATTGGGTAAACTATTCTTGAGCTTTTCCATAAACCATTAAGAGTCGTTTCATCATATACTAGCTCTTGTAAAAATCTCATCTAATAAACACATCTGCATCATATGATTCAAAGAATCTTCCATTACACCTTTTATCAATATTGTTGGCAATTTTCTTTTGCCCTCTAATGCATTCAACAACCCTTGTTATATAATAACTACACCTGATAATTCATATATCTATGGTGTGCCACTTGTTAGACATGACACAGATTATTAAAACACACGACACTATTAATACAAATGACACAACTAAGAATATAACATCCATAATTTACATGCATAATTTACATATAAATTTACACCACTAAAAATATTACACATTAAACACAACTAAAACAACTAACATATTTACATCCATAAATAACATCCAGAATAATTATTCACATCCATAATTAACATCCAAATTAATAACTCACAATATAACAAAAAAATAAATATCTTCAATCTGTACTCCAAAACATATATTTAAAAAATTGCAAACAGGTCTTGAGATTAAGACATAGCTATGAGAGAAATTGAGAAAGCAAAAAAAGGAGGTTGTCTTAAGAGAGAGTGAGTGTCAATGGCCTAAGGAAAAAAGAGGAAACCCTAAAACTGTCATATTATTTAAATTTAAAATAAGTATTAAACAAAAAATTAAAAATTAAAATAATAAAAATAATATAATAAACCTATTATACGTGTTAAATGCATCTTGTGACACACTTTAATTCAACATATTTACTTTGTCTTACACGTGTTAAACATGTACATGTGTGACAATATATTTAAGCATGTTTTCCATGTTTTACGCGTTTTAAAGATGTCAGACATGTGTAAGACACAAATAGTTCTATGTTGAAATTCATGTTGATATGGCGAAATACAAAATATGCTTTTCAAAATCTTGTGAGATTTTTCCTTATCGTTTTTTGTCGTGTCACCCATATTGTATTTAAAATTGTCAAGTCTAATTATAACCGCTCTCATATTTAACATGCGGCAAGCTAAAATCTCTTATCACATCAAATTGCTCAATACCCAACTTCAATGTCATTCTTGTGAACTCTTACCGAAGCCACATTGGATTCCACAGCAAACAAACAGACCAATCAATATCTAACGTTAGCTCTGATACCAATTTTTTCAGGGAGAGAAGCCAAAAACTTGAGCCCATGGCAGCACACAAAAAGAACCTATACATGCATGTCAGACACTTCTACTCAAATGCCTAAGCTAATGAGTTCTTGAATCCTCCATATGTGTGTATGTGTGTGTTTGTCACCTTTATATCCCACTTTTAATGATGTGATATATCACACACACGTGAACCTCAACATATATTTTTACACACCAAATGCTTAAAATTGATTTGTTGGATACTGGCTTAAAATTCAAAGAACGACGAACATCTTTGATTAGATTTAGAGCATTCATACTAGAAAGCCATGCTAAAATATGAATTGATATGTTTATACTCAAATGGCCAAGGAAATGCAAGATTGATGGTATGAAATGGTAACGGTCAATGTGAAAAAAGCAGACAACATGTATAAATGATTACCAACCTTCGTTGAATTTGTTCAAGTTATGGTTGGCCATTACAACTAGAAATAAGGGTTCTCGATGCTATTTGTTTTTTTCCATAAGAAAACAAGTAACAAACTAGGAAGAGAGAGAGAATATAAAAATTGTTTTCATTGTTCTTTTTAAGGTTTTTCTCTCGTGTCTTTCCTAGAGTTTTGGTTGTGCATCTATCACTAAGATAAGGAAAACTTTGTAAATTTCGGGTGAGTGCTTTTTGTAGTGAGACTTTTTTTTAGGTTGAGCTTAGTCATTGTAATCTCGAATCATTGATGGTGAATTTCTTCTTTCTAGTACTTGTGGAAATAGAGAATTTTTTCAAAACAAATATATTGCTAATATCTCACTTCTATCGTATCTTTTCTTGTTTCAAGTTTCTTGATTGGTTAGTTCATTGATTTGACCAATTTAATTTCTAGAGTGATTACTTTGATCGTATTTTGATGTGCACAAGGATTGAATATTTAATGTCCAAAACACAACAAATTGGTACCATAATCTAATGTTTGGTTTAGGTAAAACGAGTATGGTGATGAGGTATTTCTAAAAAATGTTAGAAGGCTGATGTAGGACAAATCTGAGGTAGATTTTAATTAGGGTTTTAGGGTCTAATTTGAGGTTAATTATACTGCTAAACAGTAAAGAATAAAGCCTAAGAGTCTCACCTAGGGTTTCTTAGGAATCACACCTATGAATGGTTGAGTCACACAACCAAGGAGCAAAACTTTGTTGGAAAATTCTGATATTATTATTCTCTCATCAAAAGAGAGTATAAAGCCGACTTATAGGCAAACAAGCCTAACCCTAATAGAATACAAACTCTCTATTAAAACTCTAATATCCTAATCCTATAAAATTAAAACACAAAACACTTTTCAAACTAGGACTCTAAAACAACTAAAGACTAAAACTAAAATCCTAAATCAGTAAACCTTACAAAATTAAAACTCTAATTTTAAATTTATCTTGTTGCCATTCTCCATCATTCTCCCTGGTTGGGAAAAACTCGACTCCGGCGAGTTTAAAGCATGATAATTTGAATGAAGCTTCTAGTGAACTCTTCTTGGATACCTTTCTAATTTAGTCCTCAGCATAACCATTTTACCTTCATTAAAATCAGCAAGCCTCTTTCTCTAATTAGCATATCTTTTCCAATTTTTGTTGCTCTTAAATTCAACTTGCCTTTTAATCAAAATATGGAGATGTTTTCCTCTCACCCTCCATAACTTTACTAGACCTTGGGTTCTTTTTCTTCTCATACTTCTTGATATCCTCTTAACTCATAGGCTTTAGAACAATATTCTTGTTTAGATAACAAAAACTATAGGCGTTTGCCTTACCAATGTGACTCACATCTCGGTCATATTGCCGAGGACGGTCAAGAAGAATGTGGACAACTTGCATAGGAATAACATCACAAGGTATAGAGTCAACATAGTCACCACAACAAAAAGATACAAGGCATTTTTTGTGTTACCGGAATTGTGGTTCATCAATCTGACCCACTTTATTGGGGTGGGGGTGTGGTTTAGTTAGAAGTCTGAGATGCTCAACAGTGGAGGTAGAAACTACATTCATGGAACTCCCACCATTAATGATAAGTATTTTAGCTTGGCCACCACAACGAACAAGGGTTTGGAATATTGAGGTGCGTCGCCAATCCTCATTTTTTATTCTAGGGGCTGTCAAGATACGTCGAACCAAGAGAGATGTATCTACATCATCAAGGTCAAGGTCATCAGCCTCATAAGTACCATAATCAACAGAATTATCATCTTCTTGGAATTTCTTCGTCCTCTTCTTCCACTCCCATATGCATATTTCTTTTGTTGGACAATCACGCCCAAAGTGTCCAATCTCCCCACACTTGAAACAAACATACTCTTTCTTAGAATTTTGGGCATTGACAGAAGGCCTTGTTCCATTAGGGTGAGCAAAAGATTGTATAAGGATAGTCGTTTTCTCTGGATTGGCACCAAAGTTCATCTTAGCTTCAGTTTCCCCAGTTTGAAAACCCATTTTCTTGCTAATGGAATAGCTCAAATATTCTTTTGCATCAAGGGCTGCTTGGAAGGCTTGTTCCACTGAGCTAATAGGCTACCTATGTATCTCCCTTTTAATATCAACCCTCAATCCAACCTGAAATCGTGATGCTACTTGTGTAGCATCTTCCACAACTTGACTCCTTATCTTGTATTCATCAAATTTATTCATGTATTAAACGACAGACATGCGGACTTGTTGTAAGCTATATGCTTTTTGGCACATCTTCTCCAGATAATTAAGTGGTAAGTACTTTTCCTTTGAGTTTGACCTTCATCTCTTCCCAAGTGTGAATTGGGGGCTATCCTAACTGTAGTATTTCGCTCTTCACACCATACCACCAAATTTTTCCCAACCAAATTAGCTTCATCTTGGCAAATCGGACCCTCCTTGCATCCAACATATCATACCATTTGAAGTAGTCTTCAAGGGAGTTAAGCCAATCAAGAAACAAAGTTGGATCTACTTTACCCTCAAAATCCACCACTCCTACTTTCACCTTCTTAGTGATATCTCCAGCATGATCATGTGGCTCGACACGTTCTCCTCCAACTGCCAGGTATGGTGAGCAACAAGCTGGACAAGAGCACCATGAGGGGCCTGATTTAGACGTGCTTCCATTCGTGCCATAAAAGCTACTAGTGTCTCAATAGTACGTTGTAAACCTGTAAAGCGTTCAGTCTACGCTCATGGTCCTATTGGAGTTCCCCATAGCCTTACTTAATTCAGCATTAGTCACCATCATAAACACAATGCAAATTTGAATAAACAAATTACAAACTCAGATTTGTCAAGAGCTTTCCCAAAAATCAGTTTTTTTTTTTTTTTCTTTCCCACAGACGGCGCCAATTGATGCAAGACAGATCTGAGGTAGGTTTTAATTAGGGTTTTAGGGTCTAATTTGGGGTTAATTATAGTGCTAAACAGTAAAGAATAAAACTAAGGAGTCTCACCTAAGGTTTCTTAGGAATCACACCAAAGAATGGTTCAATCGCACAACCAAGGAGCAAAACTTTGCTGGAAAATTCTGATATTATTATTCTCTCTGTAAAAAAGAGTATAAAGCCTATTTATAGGCAAGCAAGAAGCTCAACCCTAGTAGGATACAAACTCTATTAAAATTCTAATATCCTAATCCTATAAAATTAAAACACAAAATACTTTTCAACCTAGGACTCTAAAACAATAAAGACTAAAACTAAAATCCTATATCAGTAAACCTTACAAAATTAAAACTCTAATTTTAAACATATAATTAACCAAGACTAAAATAAATTTCTGTTGCTGCCATTCTCTATCAACGGCATTGCACTAAGACAACTTGTGGTTAAGTAGGCTTAGAAAAGATCGGTACCAAGAAAACCCGAACACATAGGAGATGCAAGGTTGAGTGTTGGGCCTAAGCGTTTGCTAGCAATTGAGAAGGAATGCAGTAGTTGGTGCATTGTGGACAGCTTGGATGCAAGGCAACATGTGATGCTTGTGCGCTAGCCTAAAGGTAAAGGCACATAGGTGGCTAAGAGAAATAGCACGATTTGCTCATGTAGGGAGTTGATCGCAACTCACAAGTGAATTGGATAGATTTGTTGAGGTTCAAACGTGAGAGTAATATCTCACATCACTAAAAAGGGGGATGTAAAGGTGGCATATATACATGAAAGATCCAAGAACCCATTAGCTTAGCCGTTTGGGTTTCAAATGGCGTCCAACATGTTTGTATAAGCTCCTTTGGGATGCTCCCATGGGCTTATTAAGGTTTTGGCTTATCTCCCCAACAATATTAATGATGAGCTTAACTTGAACTAAATGTCAACTTAAGCCCAATTACTATTTAGTTTCCACAAATCAAGATAGTACAAATGATTCACCTAAAGAATTGTGTCTCAGTATTTTCACTAACTTTTACAAATAATAATATATTTCTTATAATTTTAAGAAGTGTCACATATTCATATCCTATTTCGGGTGGGTTAGGCTCCTCTTCATTACTTTTCAATACAACCATCAACAACATTCAAATGTGCAATCCATCTTGAAATTTTGGAACTCATACTTGTGATTGATGATTAAAATTGTACTGATAATGGATGGAAGCCAAACCAATTTTGGACACTTTTAGCTGAATCCACGAATCAGAAATTTTTAGTAAAAGGCAAGTCAGACATGCAGATACATACTCATATGAACATTCGTACCTGAGTGCATGTAACATGGAAGTTGGTTACTTTGTTTGTCTTATGTTGCACCTTGGTAATTTGTATTCAGGTCTAAATCACAAGATGTTATACAAACCCACCCCAAACCCTTTCGATTTTATCAGCAAGGACTACACTGGATAACTTTTACGTATGTATGCCGGAAATCTGATATGCTTAGAACTAAATGTATTATTCCTGTCTGTGGCAGCAATCATACTTATCTGGGTGATTTTTCTGGTGTTCAATTACTTTATCAATGGAATTGGATAATCACTCTTATGCTTGGTTATTTTGTACTAACTGTAGGAACTAGCTTAATAAAAAAAAATCACAGATTACCTTCCAATTTATTCTTTCACCCTAACTAAACATGCTAACAGGAGGGGAGAAGAGGGGGGAGGGAAAAGTAGAAGTAAGAAAGACAGACAAATGTAGAATGCTTACAGTTATGTTGTGTGGGTATGTCCCAGTAAGCTCTCGAAACCGACATACACTAAAGAGAAGATTCTCAAAGCTATCTCTTGCATGCTCCTCTGTTAATGCCCTCCACTTCACACTTTCTTCCTTCCCTGAAAAAAGGGAAAAAAAATCAAAAATAATAACAACGAGACTCAGATGATTCAGAGTCTTCATGTTGCAGAAACAATTTCATGGAATAAAGGTGGGAAAGAAGCAAACGCATAGAACTTGACTAGAAAGTGGAAATTGTAGTGACAAGTTCATTGTTTATAGGTCAAAAGATTGTGAGTTTATTGGTGCCATAAAGCATAATCATAAACATACTTGGAACTAATCAGCAACAAGGTGGTTCTTCAGAGCCCTTAAGGCATAATTTTAAACACAGAATTACAATTAATAGGTAACAACAACTTCACAAAAGCAACATGTAATTGCTTCATAATACAATATAGCAGGTATAGTGTATTTTAACCCCTGTAAACAGGAAAAAACTCATTCCACTCATGAAGCAAAAAGAGAGAAACCCACAACCCCAGTGATGTAATCACCAAGAGCTTAATGAAAGAGCAAGAAAGCACTCCATGCTTCATTTCCCTCTTTTAAGTGATAATTGGAGACAGGAAAGCATTATAGAATGCAATTACTTTTACAAGTAACCTATCTCATATCTACTGCAGCTTAGACTTTTTGTCCATGCATTTTTCATTTCAAAAAAGAAATAAAAGAAGCCCCAAATCAACATAAACATGTCTCACTTCAACAAATCTGTTGCAAATTTAGAGTATCCTGGAGGCTTGTTATGAACTGACATTAGTTTTACTGCTTCACATATGCTGTTGGGTTTACCTCTCACTCCAGAGTGGCTATAACTGATAGTACAACTGGCATTAACAGCAAAAAGAAAAGCAACATCTACTTGTCCATCAAATTTTCATGCACATAATAACTATGAAGATACACATGGAAATGTGAAAAAAACAGACACGATAATTAAGTTGAGTTCCCCAGATAAGACCTCAAAACTAATAAATAAACACATGCACAAGAGGACATGAACACCCACAAAAGGTGCCAAATCATATGAAAACACAAGCTAACCACTCACATGAGAGAAGCTGATTTCATACATAAATTTCCAGGTAAAAGTGCAGGAGTTTCTTTAGGAGTAAAATGAAATTGCTAGCATGTATACTGGTATGTCAAATTAGTTGAAAATAGTTGCTTAACTGGAATCCAGTCTAACAGTGTTAAGAGCATCAATATATTCAAATTCTTTTATAAATATGCGGTTGAATTTGGTGCTAACTCTTGTTTAACTAAAATCATCACTAACTGAACCAAACCAAGAGTTTTGTCAGCCCCAAAATAATATTTGGTGGAAAAGGCCCCTTGAAAATTATAATAATTGAAATCTCACTAGTGCCATAAAAAGGTTGTGAATTAGGATGTAAAGGGTCATGAACTTAATGGAAGTAAAACTAGAGACGCTCATGAAATTAGCAAACTTGATATTGCAGGGAAATAAGAAAAAAAGCAACAAATATAAGGGAAGGACGACCAGGTATACAATCAGCCCAATCATTATATGTTGTTAAATCTACATTTAATCCTTCAAACCAATGGGAAGTTTTGAACAAGAAATAATGCATGGCAGGACAGCATATAATAAGGAAAATAAAACCGAATAAGCGAACATACCAAACCATTCTTTGGATTCAGCAACTGTCCAATAACTCTGCGCCTCACTTCGAGGACCAGCATCTTTGCGAGTCTCTCCACCACTAAACAGAAGCAAAGTCTTATCATCTCTTGCTGTGCTTTCTATCCCTTCCTTTATGTGAGCCAAAAAAGTAGCAGCCTGGCCTGTATTCTTCTGATAAGACTCCAAAAACCAAGAATCCTCCTTATCAACTTTCCCACAACTACTACTTGTATAAACCGAATGCCCAGCAACCATTACAAGATTCTTAAGCTTAGCAAATGGATAGTTATTGTCGAACCCATCATCAAGTTTCCTATAATTACTCAGCATCCTATAGTGATGCTCATATAGAGATAAAACTATGAGGATTGTGACCCCAAATGACAAGGAAATGAAGAAAAAGAGAAGTGGATGTAGCTTGTAATAGTAATGAAGCCGGTTGGCAAAGGACTTAATCATTCTAACAGGGTAAATTGGTGAATGTCTAGACCTTCTGGTTCTTTTAATAGTTCCTGATTCTATATCAAAGTCACCCCTTGGATATGCATTGAAGGACTTAGGACTATTTGACCCAAATGGAAAATTATTCATGATAATATGAATCCAGCTTAAAAGCTTCGAGATTTATGTAAATTAAGCATACCCCGATAGGTAATTGGACAGGTTAATGATCTTTTCAATTCCACAAAGTCAAGCATAAACTACATAGAAGAAAGATCTTGATCATCAATTCTTTTTGCGGGTTGGAAAGTAGAAAGAGTACACTCACCAAAAACCTGGCAGGAGAATGTTAAAGATCTACATTGGTTGAAATGAGACTGCTTCTTTATTTTGCAGGGGCAGGGAGATAGTTCAAAGATGATAGAAATTTCAGATCCAGAATTTCAGAGATTAATAAAAGCTTTCGGACTTTGGGCGTTCGGAACGTTGAAATTGTTCACTGCTGACAGATATGGTGTAGGAAGGAGGGTAGACTGAAGACTAAACAAGAGGGACTGAATTCTTGGGTTGCTGCCCTTGAGAGGCCCAAAAGCAAATTGTGTTTGCTTCTCAAGGCAAGCTGGGATGGCCTGGAATTCATTGAGAGTACAAAAAGTAGTCATACTAGCCCAATTTTGAAGTTTGAGGAAAAAACACACTTCTAAAGAGAAGATTTTAACTTGCATTTTGTCCTGAGTGGAACCAGTATTACGGCATTACTAAATAAATTTGAGATTGCACGATTAACCATGGAACATTCACCAGGCTAAAATGTACAATTCTTACCAAGTTTTTCATTTATTAAGTTTATATACTTTGTGCTTTTGCATGGTTAATTTTATAATTAAGTAGTTTCCAAATCTATAAAATATTAATAATTACATAATTTTATATTGCATCATCAAGATCATATTACATAATTTGTTGTTGACTCATGGAGGTGTACCAAATTGCCTTAATGAATGCAAGTTGATGATTCTATGAAGTGATAGTTTGTTATAAAAGATGAAATGGACTCATTATAGAAAATCATACTTAAGAATTGACTCGATTGCCTACATGTAAAAGAGTATTAGAAAATATGAGTTTACTAGGTCAAGAAAAAATATGATGGTAATAAGAGGTAGGAGGCTAGATTATTAGTAAAGGGTTTTCAACAACAACAAAGTATTGATTATATTAAGATTTTTTCTCTCATTATCAAGATAACTGCAATCAGATTATTATTAAGTTTAGTATCTTCTGAATATTTACATCTTTAACAATTAAGCGTAAAGACATTGTTTCTTCATGATGATCTTGATGGTGGTCCTACTGTCACCGTCCACGTGTACCAGGATCGATCAATCAGAGATCACCACGTGTCAAACACAGGAAAAGCCACGTGGATGCTACAGCGTCAGAGCCTCACGCGACAGAGTAGCGTGGTAGGCGACACAGTATGGCGACAGAGACTCTTCCGCACAGGTCTGTGCGGCCCAGACACGCGCCTGGGCCTCAGCCAAACCGACCCGGGAGAAACTTATAAATACCCCAGGTGAGCTCTCAAAAAAAAAAAAGGAAAAAGGACGAGAGAAAAAAGAGGAAAAAGAGAAAAGAAAGAAAAACTCTCTTGATTTAGCAGAATTTGATTCTCCTCTCCTTACATACAATACTTCCGATTTCTAACTTAATCATCGGAGTGCGCGTGCAGGGACAAATCCCTGCGCCCTCTAATTCCTGTCGTTTTTACAGAACATACGAAGAACACGTAGAAGAAAACGCATCGACGTCACTTTGTTGTCGTTAGCGCAATCTGAATACGTGTAAGTTATAGCACTGTTGTCGTTTTAAGAGGCAACATCAATTGGTGCCGTCTATGGGAATCAGAACAAAAGGTCAGATTCTCTATCAAAATGGTGAGGACACGTTCTACAGCAGAAGTGACAGGATGGCAGAATTCTGTGAGTCCCCCTGTCAGATCAGAACAAAGAAGAAGACACAGTGAAAGGGATGACAGAGGAGCCTTGGTTTCTATAGAGGAATTTGAGGCCTTGAAACGCAAAAATGAGGAGACGACAACAGCATTGAGAGCTATGGCGAGCTTTTTCAGAGACGCTCTCCCCCAATTCAGCTTACCCCATGAAGTACAGCAGTTGGTGGGGGAAAGCATTTCTAGGCAGATTTACGAGAGAGGTCAACCCTCCACCTTGGTAAATATGGGACAAGAGGCAGGAACGCAAAATGAGGCCACTGGGCCGATCCAAAACTCTACCGCATTCCGAAGGAATTGTCCTATGGTGGGGTTACGTGAAGTGAATGCCACTGCAGACCCAGCAAGACGGAGTTCTCCCGCGGAAGGCAGGCGGCAGAGTTCGCCCGCAGCACCTGAGCGGCAGAGCTCACCCGCGAACCTCGTGCGGCAGAGATCTCCCCCAGCAGATAGACCACAGAGCTCTCCCGCCGACTACATGCGGCAGAGCTCACCCGCAAACCTCTGGCGGCAGAGTTCACCAGCGGACTACATGCGGCAGAGGTCTCCCGCAACACGTCTGCGACGAAGGTCTCCCGCAGCACGTATGCGACGAAGCTCACTCGCGGACTACATGCGGCAGAGCTCACCCGCAGCTAACATGCGGCAGAGGTCTCCCGCAGCACGTAGGCGATAGAGTTCGCCCGCCACACAACGGCAGAGCTCACCCGCAGTGGGTAGGCGGTAGAGTTCTCCCTCATGGCGTGGTTCTTCTCCCGTGGGGTTGGAGCATGAGTCCGAAAAACATAGGTCCGGGGAGCAACGAAGACAGAGGAGTTCTGACCCCCGAGACTGTCTCGAAAGGTCAAGTCCCGGAATGGGAGGTGCTGGAAGGGGTGCCTACCAGTCGGACTCTTCTAGCCTTGAAGGGAGGCAAGCATACTCGGTTCAAGGGTCGAAAAACATGGAAAAAGTTGTCGAGAGGGTTTTGGAAAAAAGAAAACTAGTGTCTCCGGATGATCGTCAAAGGAGGAGAATTCCATTCGGTCCGGAGATCATGAACAAGCCCTTACCGAAGAAGTTTAAGATGCCTTCTATGGCCACTTACACAGGTAAAGCCGACCCCTACGACCACACACAGAGTTATGAGTCCCTTATGTTGCTGCATGGGTGGGAAGACGAAACTATGTGCAGAGCTTTTTCGCTTACATTGTCAGGGCGCGCACTGAAATGGTTCAATGGATTGAGCGAAGGTTCCATCTCATCCTTCGACCAATTGCGAAACGAATTTCTAAAAGTCTTCATGATCCACAGCCACAGAAAGAAGGACGCTACTTACCTACTCACTCTTAGACAAGGAAATGAAGAATCCTTGAAGAGCTACGTAGATCACTTCCGAGATGCAACCTTGGAGGTTGAAAATCTACCGGTAGGAGTAGCCATGGCTACAATGTTGCAAGGGACGAGGTCTGAAAAGTTGCAAGAATCCCACTCCCTCGACCAACCGCGGACACTTTTCAACCTGTTTGCTAGAGCCAGTAAATATGTGGCTCAAGAAGAAGTAATGAAGATGGTACAGCCCCGAGTAGCAAGGGTGCTGCATTGATTCCAGTGGAAATTGGAGCGCTGTCACCCAGGATGGTGCCCTTAGTAGAAGAAGAGAATTCACAAGCACTAAGGGAAAGCCTGGATCTCCTTGATGAACATAGAGAAACCGTCGCTATTCGATTGGCATCCTATCATCAGAGGGTGGCCCACTACCATAATAGATGGGTGAGAGATAGACCAATGTCCGAAGGGGATCTGGTGCTCAGAAAATCACATATCATGAATGCCCTAAGGGAAGACGGAAAATTCAGAGTCAATTGGGAAGCTCCATTCAGAATCAAACAAAAGATTGGGCCCAACACCTACATCCTGGAAACTCTGCAAGGGAATCAGACGAGCCGTAAGAGCCTGAGGCGCAATAGCGTCACTGTGGCCAGGCGTGAAAATCAGACGAGCCGTAAGAACCTGAGGCGCTATGCGTCACTGTGGCCAGGCGTATACTCAGACGAGCCGTAAGAGCCTGAGACGCTATGCGTCACTGTGGCCAGGCGTATATTCAGAAGAGCCGTAAGAGCCTGAGGTGCTATGCGTCACTGTGGCCAGGTGTATATTCAGAAGACCCGTAAGAGCCTGAGGCGCTATGCGTCACTGTGGCCAGGTGTATATTCAGAAGAGCCGTAAGAGCCTGAGGCGCTATGCGTCACTGTGGCCAGGCGTATATTCAGACGAGCCGTAAGAGCCTGAGGCGCAATAGCGTCACTGTGGCCAGGCGTGAAAATCAGACGAGCCGTAAGAGCCTGAGGCGCTATGCGTCACTGTGGCCAGACGTATACTCAGACGAGCCGTAAGAGCCTGAGGCTCTATGCGTCACTGTGGCCAGACGTATATTCAGAAGACTCGTAAGAGCCTGAGGCGCTATGCGTCACTGTGGCCAGGTGTATATTCAGAAGACTCGTAAGAGCCTGAGGCGTTATGCGTCACTATGGCCAGGCGTATATTCAGGAGAGCCGTAAGAGCCTGAGGCGCTATGCGTCACTGTGGCCAGGCGTATATTCAGACGAGCCGTAAGAGCCTGAGGCGCTATGCGTCACTATGGCCAGGCGTATATTCAGAAGAGCCGTAAGAGCCTGAGGCGCTATGCGTCACTGTGGCCAGGCGTATATTCAGACGAGCCGTAAGAGCCTAAGGCGCTATGCGTCACTGTGGCCAGGCGTATATTCCGACGAGCCGTAAGAGCCTGAGGCGCTATGCGTCACTGTGGCCAGGCGTATATTCCGACGAGCCGTAAGAGCCTGAGGCGCTATGCGTCACTGTGGCCAGGCGTATATTCAGACAAGCCGTAAGAGCCTGAGGCGCTATGCGTCACTGTGGCCAGGCAATGGAAACATAAAGGCCGTAAAAACTAAAGACGCGCTCGCGTCGTGATAGTCAGGCCTCAGAAAGGTATGTAAAATTCTTTCCGAAAATATATCTTTCTATTAAGAATCCTCTTTCGCAGGAAAAATTCCTACCAAAGAGTGGGGAGCAATTGATGGTGGTCCTACTGTCACCGTCCACGTGTACCAGGATAGACCAATCAGAGATCGCCACGTGTCAAACACAGGAAAAGCCACGTGGCTGCTACAGCGTCAGAGCCTCACGCGACAGAGTAGCGTGGTAGGCGACACAGTATGGCGACAGAGACTCTTCCGCACAGGTCTGTGCGGCACAGTAGTCCCGACATACCTTTGCCGCATAGACCGCGGCAGACCTCTGCCGCCTGAATTGCGGCAGAGGTTCATACATACGCTCTGCCACCCGCTGAACTCCCCCGTAGAGTTGTCTAGCTCCGAACCGCGACAGAGTGCCCAATGACTCTGTCGCGGCCCAGACACGCGCCTGGGCCTCAACCGAACCGACCCGGGAGAAACTTATAAATACCCCAGGTGAGCTCTCAAAAAAAAAAAAAAAGAAAGGAAAAAGGACGAGAGAAAAAAGAGGAAAAAGAGAAAAGAAAGAAAAACTCTCTTGATTTAGCAGAATTTGATTCTCCTCTCCTTACATACAATACTTCTGATTTCTAAATTAATCATCGGAGTGCGCGTGCAGGGACAAATCCCTGCGCCCTCTAATTTCTGTCGTTTTTGCAGAACATACGAAGAATACGTAGAAGAAAACGCATCGACGTCACCTTGTTGTCGTTAGCGCAATCTGAATACGTGTAAGTTATAGCACTGTTGTCGTTTTAAGAGGCAACATCAGATCTTAAAAAAAAAAATTTATATATATATATATGTGGATCAACTAAAAAGATATTTGATAAGGAAAATCTTGTGTACAAACTTAATAAAAGTTTCAACAAATATCATAAAATGATTTTTAAAATTTTTACTATTTTTTAAATTGATCTCAAACTTTTAAAATTCACTTATTAATTTTAAAATTTAAAAATTCTATTAAATTTTATCCTTTTATCATTGATTCTGTCCTATTCAATCTTATATGCTAGTTAACAAGCACACGTGGCGCCAGTCAGCATAGTAATATGTACACTTCCTTTAAAGTTAAAAAGAATTTTTTTAAAAAAAAAAACTAAATCGAAAAAAAAAACAAAGTGGGGAGGGATTCAACCATAATTCGGCTTTCTTTCTTCAATCTTTGCTTTGGCCATTAGCCTTCAAATACCACTAGTTTCAAATCTCCCAAAAATTCAAGTGTTCTCTCTTTTTTTTTTGAATTGTTTATTGTGTACTTATTTTAGATTTGGGATTTTTGGGAAATTGGTTGCGATGAAATTGTGGGGTTTTACTAGATTGAATAAACTATTGTTGGGTTTGCTATTTAGATATGAATGGCTGATTTTGATTATGTGCTTGGGATGATTTCTAGGTATAAAGATGAGCTTTGAGTTTCTGCTTAGTTTACTTTTTCCTTGATTTTTGTTCCAAATTTTTCCCCAAGGAAGTTCCTTGATATTGATTCTGCTTAGTTTACTTAGTCAATTCCACCCCCACCCCACCCAAAAAAAATAATAATAATAAATAAAAATTAATTCTATATCCAAAAGAGTTTTGATTCTCCCCTCATATCGCTAATAAAAATCGCTGCCCAGCTACTATTGCCATTGATAATGGTCATGTCATTAGAGTCCACGTGTACAAACACTGACCAACAGAGGATAGCCACATGTCAAACACAACTACCAAGAGAATAAGCCATGTGGCAAATAAAGAAAGCTGGTGATAGAGTCTCCATGCGACAGAGTCTCTGGCGATAGAGTTGTTACGCGATAGAGTCACAACGCGGCAGAGTCTCTGCGATAGAGTCTCCAGGCGAGAGAGTCTTTTGGCGACAGAGCCATGCGTTAGAGTATATATGCGACAAAGTTCTGCGATGGAATCCAACAACAAGAGGCGATAGACCTCTGCGGTAGTGTATGAATGCGACAGAACTCCACCGCACGAACCGCGACAGAACTCTATCGCATGGACTGCGATAGAACTCTACCGCACCGACTGCTGCATAGCGGCATAGGTTCACGCAACTCTGCCGCATGTTGAACTCATCCGCAAACCGACCAACTCTGAGTCACGACAGAGTATCTAATAATTCTATCGTAGCCCAGACACGCGCCTGGGCCTCAGATCCGAACCCTATAGTTATGGGCCTAAAATATGCTCAGGCCCTGGAAGAACATGAAGCCCGACTTGATTCTAGAAAATGTCTATAAATACACCAGGTATGATAAAAAAAAACCCTAATCTCTATTTTTCACATACAGAAACTCTGCTTAAACAGTTTTCTGACTTAAGCATCGGAGTGCGCGTGCAGGGACAGATCCCTGCGCCTCTCTGACTTTTACTATTTTTGCAAAATATTCAAGACACGTGGGAAGGATCACATCAGCATCACTTAATTGTTGTTTAGAGTAACAACAATTGGCACCGTCTGTGGGAATCAGAACAAAAAGTCAGATTCCCTATCAAAATGGTGAGAACACGTTCGACAGCAGCAAATCTGGGGGAAGAGAATTCTGTAAGTCCCCATGTCAGACCAGAGCAAGAACAAGGGCAGAATGAAGAGTATGGCAGAGTCGCCTCAATTTCTCTTGATGAATTTGAGGCTCTAAAGGGTCAGAATGAGGAGACTACGACAGCGTTGAGGGCTATGGTGAACTTCTTCAAAAACGCTCTCCTGCAATTTAGCTTACCCCTAGAAGTGTAACTGATGGTGGGGGAAAACATCCTGAGGCAGACTTACGAGAGAGGTCAACCCTCCATCATAGTGAATGCTGGACAAGGAGAAGGAGCGCAGAATACTGCCACTGGACTGATTTCGAACTTTGCCGTAAGTTTGGAGGATAACCCTGCAGCGACCTTGAGAGTAAACTCTACCGCATTTCAGAGGAAGTGCCCCGCGGCAGGGTTACGGGAAGTGAACCCTGCCGCAGGTCTGAGGGGAATGAACACTGCCGCAGACTCGACTGAGCAGAGCTCTCCCGCGGAGCGCAGGCGGCAGAGTTCTCCCGCAGCATATAGGCGGCAGAGTTCTCCCGCAGAGCACAGGCGGCAGAATTCACCCACAGGACACAGGCGGCAGAGTTCTCCCACAGAGCACAGGTGGCAGAGTTCTCCCGCAGAGCACAGGCGGTAGAGTTCGCCCACAGGACACAGGCGACAGAGTTCTCCCGCAGAGCATAGGCGGCAGAGTTCTCCCGCAAAGCATAGGCGGCAGAGTTCTCCCGCATGGCATAGGACTTCTTCAGCGGAGTTGGGGCATGAATTTGAAGATCACAGGTCTGGGGAGCGACGGAGACAGAATAGTCATGACCCTCGAGACTATTTCGAGGGTACCAGGTCGAATCACAGAATTGCAGGTGCTGAAAGAAAGGATACATGGCAGGCCCCTAGAGGTCGAGAAACCATAAACGAGGAAGAGATACTTAGCCGGAGAGCTGACCATGTGCAAAGTCTCCAGAACAGAGGAGGAAGGAGTTCTTACCACTCAGACTCTTCTAGTCCCGAAGAGAGGGGAGCGTACTCGACTCGAGGGTCAAAAAATGTGGAGAAGGTTGTCGAAAGGATTTTAGAAAAGAAGAAACTGGTGTCTCCTGATGATAGTCAAAGAAGGAGAGTTCCTTTCAGTCCAGAGATTATGGACAAACCCTTGTCGAAGAAGTTCAAGATGCCTTCTATGGCTACTTAAGCAGGCAAACAGGCAAAGCAGACCCATATGACCACATACAAAGTTATGAGTCCCTCATGTTGCTACATGGATGGGAAGATGAAATCATGTGCAGAGCCGTTTCGCTTACATTGTTCGGGCATGCGCTAAAATGGTTTAATAGGTTAAGTGAAGGTTCTATCTCATCCTTCGACCAATTACGAAGTGAATTTTTGAGAGCCTTCATGATCAACAGCCAGAGGAAGAAGGACGCTACTTATCTGCTCACCCTTAAGCAAGGGAACAAAGAACCTTGAAGAGCTATGTAGATCATTTTCGAGATGCAACCTTAGAGGTGAAAGATCTACCAGTAGGAGTAGCCATGGCTGCAATGCTGCAAGAAACAAAATCTGAGAAGTTGCAAGAATCCCTCTCCCTTGATCAGCCGGTGACACTTTTTGATTTGTTTGCTAGAGCCAATAAATACGTGGCTCAAGAAAAAGTAATAAAGATGGTACAGTCTCGAGAGACAAGGGAAGGAAGAAAGAGAGAGAGAGATGTACCTGAGAGAAGCTCTCTAAGACCTGTCAGATTAGACAAGGCTCCTAGACTCAGGTATGAAGGTTATACCAGATTGAATGAGCCTGGCACCGCGATACTAGCAGCTATTACGGGGACGGGACTGTTGGAATTCCCTAGAAAGAAGATTGAAGATGTGGGGCGAAACCCTGATGCCTACTGCGAATTTCATGGTGCTCACGGTCACCCCACGGAAAGATACAGAGATCTGATGGATCAGCTAGAGAGGCTAGCTAGAGAGGGAAAAATTAACCACTTCCTGTGGAGATGTGAAAGACCCCGTTATCCTCCGCGAGATCGAAGGAATAATCGTCCGCGGAATATGCAAAATAATGATAACAGAAAAAATAGGCCAAGGAATGAAGTAGCTAGGCCTATCCCCCGGGGTAATCAGCCAGATAACGAACCTACCGCCCCGACAATAAATGTTATCGCAAGAGCAGAATCGATGGCAAGAAGCTCCTCTGCTTCCCGTAAAAGTTACGCAAGGCAAGCATATCAGGTTCATGCTGTGATGGAGGAGAAGGCAGATGAAGAACCTATTATGTTCACTCCGATAGACAAGGGTGATATAGTCGTGCCTCATGATGATCCCATGGTAATATCCGCAGTGATGGCGAAACATCCGGTGAGCAGAATCCTAGTCGATAATGGAAGTTCGATGAACTTAATCTATTGGAATTGTTTCGAGAAAATGAACATATCTGAAGATAGATTAAGGTATGTTATGACGCCATTGTACGAATTTACGGGTGAAAAGGTGAAGGTGGTCGGGTCCATAGAGTTGCCTATGACTCTAGGAGAAAGTCCAAAGGATGTGACACGACAGGTATTGTTCATGGTTGTGAGGTCAACCTCAGCTGCTTACAACATGATCCTAGGAAGGCCTGTACTGAATGATATGAGGGCGGTGATATCCTCTTGTTACTTATTAATGAAGTTCCCTACTCCCAACAGAGTTGGGCAAGTACGAGGAGATCAAAGGAGGGCTCGTACCTGTTACATCGCGTCTACTACCAGCAAAGGAGTACAGAGAAATGAGACTTTGTGCATAGATGACCCGCCCAAGCCTCAGCCTGTAGAGAAAATGGAAGCCATTAAGCTAGTCAAAGGGGATGAAGAGAAGAAGGCATTCATAGGAACTCAGCTGAATGAACAGGCAAGAAGGGAGATAGCTGAATGCCTACAAAAAAATTTGGATGTTTTCGCTTGGACCCCGACTGATATGCCCGGGATTAATCTTGAAGTGATTTGTCATGAGCTTAATGTCTCACCCGGGTATAGACCTGTCAAGCAGAAGAAGAGGAATTTTACCCCGAAAAGACAGAAGGCGATCACTAAAGAAATCAATAAACTTTTAGAAGTCGGGTTTATTAGAGAGGTCTACTACCCTGAGTGGCTGGCCAATGTTGTAATGGTGAAGAAATCCAATGGAAAATGGCGAATGTGTGTGGATTTCACTTATTTGAATAAAGCCTGTCCTAAAGATTCATACACCTTGCCCCGAATAGATAGGGTTGTGGATGAAACATCCGGATATGAATTCCTCAGTTTTCTAGATGCTTTCTCCAGATATCTTCAAATTATGCTCCACCCAGAAGATGAAGAGAAAACTTCTTTTATAACCGACGATGGAACATACTGTTATCGGGTAATGCCATTCGGTTTAAAGAATGCTAGAGCCACATATCAGCGAATGGTGAACAAAGTGTTCAAAGATCTTCTGAAAAATACCATGAAAGCTTATGTGGACAATATGATTATCAAAAGCCGAGCAGGAGAGTCTCACGCTCATCAGATGTCCAAGGTGTTCGATGTGCTGAGGAGATTCAATATGAAGCTAAATCCCGGTAAATGCTCATTTGGAGTGAGATCAGGGAAGTTCTTAGGCTTCATGATCACTGACAGGGGTATCGAGGCAAATCCTGAAAAGATACAGGCAATTATAGACATGAAGCCACCAACCACAGTGAGAGATGTCCAAAGGTTGACAGGCAGAATAGCAGCTCTAAACCGCTTTTAATCAAAATCTGTAGAAAAGAGCTTGCCATTCTTCAAAACTCTGTGGGGAGGAAAGAATTTTGAATGGACAAGTGATTGTCAAAAAGCTTTTGAAGACCTAAAAGAATACTTGAAGCAGTTACCTTTATTGACAAGACCTTTGGAAGGGGAACAATTATATATGTACTTGGGAGTCGGTGATTTCGTCGTCAGTGCGGTACTACTGAAGAAAGATGAAATGATGTACCGTCCCATCTACTATGTGAGCAAGGTACTGCTGGACCCTGAGACCCATTATCCGCTGGCTGAAAGGCTAGCATTGGCCCTTGTGATGGCTTCTCGTAAGTTGCGCCCTTATTTTCAAGCACACTCCATCACTGTCTTGACAGATCAGCCGTTAAGACAAATCCTTCAGAAGCCTGAACACTCAGGGAGACTAGTGAAATGGGCAGTGGAACTTGGAGAATATGATATCACATTCCAATCCAGGCAGGCTATCAAAGGTCAAGCTCTGGCAGACTTTATAGTAGAATGTACTAGCCCGAGCGACAATAATGGAAAGGAAACTCAACCATGGTTACTGTATGTCGACGGGGCATAAAGTGCAAATAGAAGTGGAGCAGGTGTAGTCTTAGTATCGCCGGAAGGAAAATCCCTAGAATACTCTTTGCGGTTTGGGTTCCCTAGTTCGAACAATATAGTAGAGTATGAGGCTTTGGTAGCCAGAATGAGGCTAGCAAAGAAGTTGCAAGTTCACCACCTAGTAGCGCACAATGATTCTCAATTGGTGGTAAACTAGTTCAACGGGCAATATGATATTCGAGAGCCAATGCTGGTCCCTTACCTAAAGAAAGTCCAATCTCTGGCTCAGACTTTCAAGAACTTTCAGCTAATACAAATTAATCGGTCTGAAAATACACACGCAGATTCATTGTCCAAGTTAGCCTCCTCCAATGAGACAAGAAGAAGGATAGTAAAGGTGGAGAAACTCGAGCGGCCTAGTGTTGAAGAGGTCGAAGTGTGTGACATTGAAATGGGAGATGACTGAAGATCCCCATTCAAACAGTATCTCACTGAAGGTACACTCCCCCAAGATAAGGACAAGGCTTGTCGCTTAAGGATACAAGGGGCTAAGTTCACGCTAATAAACGGGGAACTGTACAAAAGGGGGTATTCATCACCTTTGTTAAAGTGCCTGGGGCCAGAGCAAGCAAATTATGTCCTAGCTGAGGTGCACGAAGGAATTTGTGATGAGCACTTGGGAGCTAGAGCCCTTGCTACTAAGATACTGTGATCGGGATTCTATTAGCCGACATTGAAAAAAGATGCGATGGACAAAGCCCGCAGGTGTGACAAATGCCAAAGGTTTGCACTAATAACAACGGCCCTAGTGACTCCCTCCCAGAGTACGGTACAACCAATTCCTTTTGCACAATGGGGATTGGACATTCTGAGGCCTTTCCCATTAGCTACGGGTCAAAGAAAGTTCCTGTTGGTTGCCACCGATTACTTTACAAAGTGGATTGAAGCAGAGCCTTTAGCTACAATCACGGAGAAGAAAGTGGAAGCGATGGTGTGGAAAGATATTATCTGTCGGTTTGAAATCCCACGTATCTTAAATGCTGATCACGGAAAGCAATTTGATTGTGAAGCCTTCCGTGAATTCTGTAAGCACCTTGATATTCAGCTAAGGATTTCTTCTGTATCATATCCTCAAGCTAATGGACAGGTCGAAGTCAGTAATCGGACTATCCTTCATGGGTTGAAGACCAGATTAGATAAAGCTAAGGGGGCATGGGTGGACGAATTGCCTAGTGTCTTACGGGCGTATCGCACCACTAGTCGGGTATCGACTGGGAAAACGTCGTTTAGCCTTGTATACGGCACTGAAGCATTGATTCCCGTGGAAATTGGAGCACTGTCATCTAGGGTGGTGCCTTTAGTGGAAGAAAAGAATTCACGGGGACTAAGGGAAAGCCTAAATTTGCTTGATGAGCATACAGAGGCCGCAGCTATTCGGTTGGCATCCTATCATCAGAGGATGGTCAACTACTACAACAGTCGGGTGAAAGATAGACCGATGTCCGAGGGAGATTTGGTGCTCAGAAAGTCACATATCACGAATGTCTTGAGGGAAGACGAAAAATTCAGAGCAAATTGGGAAGATCCATTCAGAATCAAACGAAAGATTGAGCCCAACACCTGCATCCTGGAAACTCTGCAAGGAAAGAAAATAAGGAAAACATGAAACTCAAATCACTTGAAATTGTATTTGAATTAATCATTATGTTGTCTTTCTTGAACCTTATATTCTCGCATTATTGTTATTTGTTTACACTGTCACAAGATACTATTATCCAATCATTATGCAGATTGTTCTTTTATTATATCTCCAGCTTTTATATATCTAAATCTTGTGACAGGATACAGACGATCCGTAAGAGCCTGAGGCGCAATAACGTCACTGTGACCGGGCGTAAAAAATCAGAGGAGTCGTAAGAGCCTGAGGCGCAATAGTGTCACTGTGACCAGGCGTAAAAAATCAAAGGAGCCGTAAGAGCTTGAGGCGCAATAGCGTCACTGTGGCCGGGTGTAAAAAGTCAGACGAGCCGTAAGAGCTTGAGGCGCAATAGCGTCACTGTGGCCGAGCGTAAAAAATCAGAGGAGCCGTAAGGGCCTGAGGCAAAATAGCGTCACTGTGGCCGGGCGTAAAAAATCAGAGGAACCGTAAGAGCCTGAGGCGCAATAGCGTCACTGTGGTCGGGCGTAAAAAGTCAGAGGAGCCGTAAAATCCTGAGGCGCAATAGCATCACTGTGGCAGAGCATAAAAAATCAGAGGAACCGTAAGAGCCTGAGGCGCAATAGCGTCACTGTGGCCGGGCGTAAAAAGTCAAACGAGCCGTAAGAGCCTGAGGTGCAATAGCGTCACTGTGTCCGGGCGTAAAAAATCAGACGAGCCGTAAGAGCCTGAGGCGCAATAGCGTTACTGTGGCCGGGCGTAAAAAATCAGACGAGCCGTAAGAGCCTGAGACGCAATTGCGTCACTGTGGCGAGGCAATGGATGGCCGTAAGAACTGAAGACGCACTCGCGTCATAGTGGTCAGGCCTCAAAAAAAGGTATGTTTATATGTGAAATTCTTTCTGAGAATATATCTTTCTATCAAGAATTGGGGAGCATATACGAATTAACAAATATACGAGTAAAACAACAAAAATAGATAAATGATAGAAAGCAAAGCGATACGAAGCATGAACAGAACTTTGACTTTATTTATTTAAGAAAATCTTTACAAGTACGTCTAACAAAAAAAACAACAAAATGTTCAAAAAAGATCAACAAAACAACAGAATGTTCAAAAAGGAAAACGAAAAATAATTCAGTCTGCATGAGGAGGAGGCTGGGGATCAACCGTCAACGGACCCTCGCACTCTAAAGACTACTGACCATCTTCTCCATCCAAGTCGTCGAGGGCACCAATAGGTTCGGGAGCATTGTCCAGGCTCACAGGCTCCCAAGGACCGGTAAGGTCTGCAAGATCATCTTGCGCAGTCCTCTTAAAAAGCTCATCAGGAGGTTCAGCCCCCGGTTGATACTTAGTCCAATCAGGAGCCTCAAATAACATCGCCTCGCGTGTATATTAAAGCTTAGGGAATTCTTCGCCTTCCCTATGCTTCTCCAACCAGGATCTAGCAAGGAAAAAATCCATATTTTACATATGGGTTTGAAAAATCCTCCTTTCGCCTCAAGCAATCCCTAAAAAGATGGTTTCCTTCACGGCTTCCGCCCTGATGCTATCAATCTCCACTTGATTTAGAGAGGGAGTAGCCCGACTTTCTAGTTCGGCGACATATTGCTCGAGCTCCTGATTGCGATCAATTAAGGACCCATATTTAGACTGCATGCTGTCCAGTTCGACTTGGGCTTGTTGAAGATCTTCATGAAATTTGTTAGACCTAGTCGCCTCGACAATAAGATCCCCCTTGGCCTGATTCAAATCTTGACGCGCCTTCGAGAGCTGATCTTCTAAGTTTCATACCACGTCTGGAAGCTCAGATAAGTTGTTAATAGTATTTAACAACTCCATGACTTTATCCTTCAACTCCCGGATCTCCTTGTCAGCTCGCTCCCGATAGGCTCGGTGTTGAGCGTTGTTGGCCACAGTCCTCTTAGCAAACTGAAAAGAAACACAAAAAGTCAAACTCAAAGTATAGCAAAAAGAAATTAAAACGAAAAAAAAACATGAAGATTACCCTCAGCGCTTCCACATCAGCTAAGTCTTCTCCCTCTGGATAATTCCTGAATATTCGAGCTTCATCCCTCGGGAGAATAGTGGCCCAACTCAGTCGAGACACCACCCCGGGAGAATCCAAGGTATCGTTGTCACGAACTCTCGGGTAAACCCGAAACTCAGACCCCCTCATGATGTAACCACCGTCTACGGGGTAGGATCTCTCATCAACAGGACCTATCCTTTGGAGAATTGGCCTAGTCCCCATTGACAGCTCGATATACAAATGCCTCCGATTCTTTCGTTGGGACGAAATTATATTGCACTCGGCACACTCTTTAGATCGAGACCGTCTAGACGAATCGAAAGCCCTCCGTGAAGAGGAAGGAGCCCTCCCTCTATTCCGAGAATGATCCCTTTGTTCTGGGGGAGGAGGCATCTCTTGTCTAGGAAGAGGCGGAGTCCGAGCCCGAGGCAATTGAGGTGGAACTGGTGCCTCACTGAGAACATCATCAGCTAAGCGAGGCCTCTTTCTAGTGGGGTCACTAGATGAACTGCCCTCCAAACCTTGACGTGCCAAAGATCGTCTAAAATGGTTCATTTTTACAAAAAAAAAATGAAAAAGAACAAATAAGTGGTCAAAAACGTGGTCAGAACCAACAAACAATAAAAAAAGCATGAAAAGTTACCATCAGGAGAATCAAAATACTCCTGAAGGGACTCTATGTTTATCATATCATCATCAGGAAGAACCATGAAAGTTGAATCAAACCCTTCCCAGTCGTTCAGATCAGTTAAGGGTTCACTGTCAGAACTAGATTCTCTATTTGTGCTCCCTATATCCTCTTGCGACCTTAAATGTTCAGGGTTCAACTCAAAGGGAATCGATGATGAAAGATTCGAGGGAGGAACAGAAGGGCCGACAATAGGGACGGGACCCACACCCCAGCCAGCAGATATCAAATTTTCATTTGATAGAAGACTGTCAAGACTAATAGGACTATCAACTAATAACCTATTGGCATCTAAGGACAATTGTTCTCTAAGTGTAGAAATTCGGGGGCCCTTGGGGATTTCACGCCTAGTTTCCCAACGAGTAGGGAAATCCAGGCCCCCAGGCGTCTCCACAATAAGCCACTCTGATTCAAAACCATGAAGCTTATTTGCGAGTTTTTTGAATAACCTGTTTTCAAATCCGGGCTTATACACCCGTTGAAGAGAATAGGGAACTAAACCGGGGCTACCTCGGAACCTAAAAAAGGTATCAAGTAAGGGAAGAGACGGAGAAACGCCCCTTAGTCGGTAATGTACGGTAAATCCTATTAATTGCATCCATGCATGAGGATGTAGTTGTCCAGGGGCAATCCTGTGCGTCCTAAGGAAAGAAGCCCCAAAATCAGATATTGAAAAACGAAGTCCTAACTCTAAGGATGCCCTAAAAATAACTATCCCGTCTGATACACTACGTATATCATTCTCTTAAGGGTTTGAAAGTCTATAGGAGTATCCATTGGGCAAAGGAAACCTAGACATAAGATCTTGAATGTCAGCTGCCTTCAAAGTCGATTTAACTCCTAGCTCTATATGCTTCCCTACATCATGACCAGCCATTTTTGAAACTCAAGGAAAATCACAAAGAAAAAACTACTGGCGACAGAGTTTACCTAACAAAGATGCAGGAAGACAGTGAACTATAGCGTTAGAGCGATTGCGACAAAAGTGTGGCAAACAACACAGGAACGGAGCGACAGAGTTTTTGTTCACGCGACAGAGTTGCGAAACGGTGATGATTTTATGCGATAGAGTTGCAGAAGAGTATCAACAAAGCCGCGATAGAGTTGCGGTAGAATCGCGACAGAGTTGCGGTTGACTAGTGACAGAGTTGCGACAGAGTAATTGGTCCCAAGCGAGAGAACTCAATAGATACCGTGATGGCAAAGAGCTTATATATATAGGCGTGGTTGTATCCACACGAGCACGGTAAGTCGCATGCACTCCGGAACAGAAAACCAAATATTCATCAAAAAAGAGAATTATACTCTTTTGCAGGAAATTTTCCTACCAAAAAGTGGGGAGCAATTGATAATGGTCATATCATTAGAGTCCACGTGTACAAACACTGGCCAACAGAGGATAGCCACGTGTTAAACACAACTACCAAGAGAATAAGCCACGTGGCAAATAAAGAAAGGTGGTGATAGAGTCTCCATGCGACAGAGTCTCTGGCGATAGAGTTGTTACGCGATAGAGTCACAACGCGACAGAGTCTCTGCGATAGAGTCTCTAGGCGAGAGAGTCTTTTGGCGAAAGAGCCATGCGGCAGAGTATATATGCGACAGAGTTCTGCGATGGAATCCAACAACAAGAGGCGATAGACCTCTGTGGTAGTGTATGAATGCGACAGAGTGAGTCGTGACAGAACTCCACCGCACGAACCGCGACAGAACTCTACCTCATGGACTGCGATAGAACTCTACCGCACCGACTGCTGCATAGTGGCATAGGTTCACGCAACTCTGCCGCATGTTGAACTCATCCGCAAACCGACCAACTCTGAGTCGCGACAGAGTATCTAATAACTCTGTCGCAGCCTAGACACGCGCCTGGGCCTCAGATCCGAACCCTATAGTTATGGGCCTAAAATATGCTCAGGCCCTGGAAGAACATGAAGCCCGACTTGATTCTAGAAAATGTCTATAAATACACCAGGTATGATAAAAAAAGAACCCTAATCTCTATTTTTCACATACAGAAACTCTGCTTAAACAGTTTTCTGACTTAAGCATCGAAGTGCGCGTGCATGGACAGATCCCTACGCCTCTCTAACTTTTACTGCTTTTGCAGAATATTCAAGACACGTGGGAAGGATCACATCAGCATCACTTAATTGTTGTTTAGAGCAACAACAGCCATCAATTTCTTCTTCAAGCTACAGTCATCGTTTCATTGCCAATTTTCTATCAATCAATGTAAACACATTTGCTTTTCTTCTCTATTTCTCCTCTATCTTATGTTTGTTGTTTTCTAATTTTGGATTCTAAATTGTTTTAGGGATATGGGTTGTAATGGGTTTCAAGTTCTTGTATGAATGGATGGTTGGATTAGATTGAGTCTTCAATTAGAAATTATGGGTTAGTTTGTTTTATTTTGATGATGATTTGAAAAATGGGTTTTTTTTTTTTCTGGGTGATGCTCGTTCTAGGATTTCTCTAAGATGAATTTGGTGTAGCTTTGTTACTAGAAATTCTATATTGTGTATGCTCTTGGTTTTTAGTTGATCATTGAGTGAATGGGAATTGGGGTTAGATTTCAGGTTTGCTATGGAATATAGCATGTTGAACTGAACTAGGAGTCAAACAATGGAATATAGCATGCTCTTGTATTGTTTTGGCATCTTGTGTTTGAGCTAGGTGATCAAGTTTCTAAACTAAGAATGTAATGGTGGCTTAGCAATGGATCATGGAAGAATTTCAAGTGAATTCTAGTTTTTAAGAGGAGTTTGAGTTCTTAGGCTGGTTTTAAGAGAAGCCTGATTTCTTTGGCTTTTTTTCTTTTCTTAATTTAGTTTTTTAAGAAAATATATATATATATATATATTATTTTTAAAGAAAGCGTACAGATCATTGTGCCAACTGCGCCAAATGGGCTTAGACGTGGCACCAACTAACATTTAACATTGGATTAGACAAAATTAATGACAGATGGATTAAAACGTGTTGAATTTTTAAGTTCAAATACCAATAAATTGACTTTTAAGAGTTTAGGGACCAAATTAAAAATTGCAAAAACTTGAAGGATCATTAATGATATTTACTCTAAAAGTTTGTTTGGTTGAAGCAAGCCTGGATGAAGTGGTATAAAAAATTTGATTCATTCATGTGCAGAAACGATTTCAAGAGATGTGACATGGATCAGTGTTGTTACTTTAAGAGTTTTGATAATTATTATATTATTTTATTATTGTATGCGGGTGATATACTTATTCTAAGATTTGATATCTAATAGATCAATAAGCTAAAACAATAATTATCAAATGAATTTGTAATAAAGGATCTAGGAGCTAAGAAATAGATTTTGAGATTAGGATTATTCTGAATAGAATGATTGTTACTTTGAAGCTTTCACAAGCTGGTTACATTGAAAAGGTGCTGAATAGATTTAGGACGCAAGATGTTAAATCTATTGATACTCCTTTGGCATGTCATTTTAAGCTTTTTAAGTAACAATCACCAAGACAAAGGAAGAGCATGAGTTTATGCTCGAGTTCCTTTTGCTTTAGCTCTTGGCAGACTAATGTATGTTATGGTTTCTACTAAACTTGAAATAAGATATGTAGTAAGAGTTGTGAATAGGTTCATGGCTAATCATGGAAAGCAACATAGAGGGGTTGTCAAGTGAATTCTTCGGTATTTGAAAGGCACCGCATTATTATCACTTTGTTTCAATAAGGGAGGTATGTCTCTACAAGCTTTTGTTGATCAGACTTAGGTGGTGATATTGATAATAAAATATGCATTATTGGTTATGTTTATACTTTGAGTGGAATTGTTGTGAGTTGGATATCTCAACTGCAAAAGGTTGTTGTTTCTTTCAACCATTGAAGCATAGTATATTGCGGTGACTGAAGCAAGTAAAGAGATGATTCGGTTGAAGCATTTCCTTGGAGAATTAGGTAAGAATCAAGGAAGTAGTATTCTTTTCTTTAATAGTTAAAGTGCAATTCATCGGATAAAGAATCCAATGTTTCATGTAAGAACGAAGCATTTTTAGTTAAAGTATCAATTTATTCATAAGTTGTTGAATGATGGGACGTTGACTTTTGAAAAGATATGTGGCATAAAAAATCCTATAAACATGCTTAGAAAAACAATGACAGCTGAAAAAGCTAAGGTTATATATAACTTTAGCAAGCCTTTATGGATATTTGTTGAAGATGTGTCATACTAAGTGGTGAATTACAAGAGGAGCATGTTACATGATTTGGTTAGTTAATTAGTCTTCAAAGAGATTATTAACGGTGAAGCCTAATTTAAAAAAGGGGGTATTTTTGTACTTTATTATTAAAAGCATATTGCCTTCTCATGTTTAAAAAAGGTTTTAATCATCTTTTCTATTATATAACTCTTAAAACATAATAAGAATTCAGTGCGATATGAAAGTGAGAACGTTTTTTCGAAACCATGTAAAATTTGTGTGTTATTTTTTTATCTATTTATATCTTTTTATTTTTGCGTCAATTCTTCGGTGTATAAAAAGGTTCCGTGCTCCCTACCTGGTCCAAACTATGCAACTAACAAAGCAGCACTTCAATGCTCATAGGGGTATTATGTCCTCTTTTATACGTGTTAATTACGTTATGGAAGAAAATCCCAGGAAGATGAGCAACATGGTTTGCTTCGAAGATCACTATCCAACGCAAGTTCACCACAGGAGTACGCATCAATTCCTTGGGATGGTCAATATCACTCTTGTGATGAAGCCGATAGATGGATACACTCTCAGGATCGAAATCCAAATATACTTTTAGGAGCAACGGTAGTTGGGCCAGATCAGTTTGATGATTTCTGCAATGAAAGGGCCAAGCCATGGTTCACAGAACCAAGCATAGCAAGCAATGCAGGTTTGTCTGCAGCACTCATCGCACATCATCACACTCCTCGCATTTCTTCTACTTCTAGACCGGATAGGAATCTTTGAAAAGTTTCGATTGGAATCTTAAATTCCTTAACAATGTACTTCCATAAAATTCTCAAAGGGAAGGAGAAGTTCTGTTGCTAACACCTGAAAAAATAAGTTTAGATCTTGAACAAGTTTCCCTGAGCACAGCTGCACATTTTTTTTTTTTGTATTACCAATTGATCAAGAAACAAGGGAAGGAAACAGGGAATGTGCGTAACTAAAATGGATGCACTTTCATTTCAAATTATGCAGTGAAGTGTCCTTGGAGAACTCTTTTAAATGAGAAAATGTGTATTTTTGGAAGGTGCAAAACCTTAATTCTTAACTACCTTGGAAAAGCAACCTGGAAGAAGAGACATTCAATTTTCTACTTTCAGACTTGTTTGAAAATGGACTTCTAAATAAGTCGCAGACTCCTTCAAATCCATCATGTCATTCCTAAAAGTACTTCCAAAGTTTGTCCTTGAAGGGCTTTAGAATGCGAATAAATGATGTGCTTGAACAGAATTGGTCTCAGGTTCTCCAGCTAGTTTTTGCTTGATTTTGATACGGAAACATGCTTAATGAGACCAATTCTAGACTAAAATAAAAATTGTTGTTACTCTGATGATGTAAATATTTGTACAAGGAGTGGAAGAGCTTTTTAAGGAGATGTCTAGTACATTAGAAAAATGCAGCTGTTATAGCATATTTTCTTACTATGAAGAAGGCTATTTACAGATGTATATTTCCAGGAA
The DNA here is from genome assembly GCA_033439115.1 of Firmiana major. Lineage (NCBI taxonomy): Eukaryota > Viridiplantae > Streptophyta > Magnoliopsida > Malvales > Malvaceae > Firmiana > Firmiana major. The sequence continues at coordinate 8,507,028 of CM065909.1, forward strand.
AAGAAAAATGGGGTTGGAGAAGACTACAAGCTATAAGAAAACCAAGCTCTTTATGTTTGCTCTCGCCTTTTTTCTTCCCCATAAATTCTCCTTAGGTAGACTTTATCCTATCCAATCGATAAAATCTCTGCATATATATATATATATATAAAAAAAAAAACAAGCATTAAACAATGACCTGAAAGCCGAATTCTATGACTAACATTGACAATTATACTCACCAGGATAGAGTGGATATCTTCTAGTATGGGAACAAGTAACGAAATTAAGTTCTGCATATCCTCTTTCAGGTTGTCATAATTTTGATCTCTTGTCATAAGAAGACTAATGAATGTTCTGTTATCAGGCACGAGTTTTAGCGCCACCTGCCAACTTTACATCTGTTAGTTCATTTGTAGACAAGAAATAAGCTATGCAATATTACATTAGGGTACTTTTTGCACAATGCTGAAACATTACTCTGAGAACATCACAGTTGGTGACTTACAATGGTAGCCAAGAAATAATTCTAGGAAATCCTGGAATTTTATGCCTAAGCTAGAAATTTAGCCTTCGATCCTATCATCTAATGAAAGCTTTTTTCTTGAAAGTGTGTTAGGTCAATGAAAAGAATTGCTAAATCATTAACATTTGACACCCATAGGCTGTAAGGGAAAATTTCTTGCAAAGCAGGAATGTCAAAATACCTTAAAAGCAGCCGATGAAATCCAACCATGCCATGGTTTCAAAGTAATATTATAGGATTCTTCAACTGCTTGTTCCATGTTCTGCCCAAGATCCTTCACCAATCTTTGTAACAAAGCTACCATAAAATCCATTGACCTGAAGGGGAAACAAGTTTATTTGCCTTTCATCAAATATTTCTAACTATTTATATTTGTACCTTTATGAAACCAGAGAGGATATCTCTTTAGTTGACGTGCGACAAGTCTCGTTTGTTGACATGTATTTGATGCTCTAACCATATAATATATATATATATATATATATATATATATATATTAAAATGCTACTTCATCAATGAATAAATTTAAAAAGTATGTCTTTAAAAATAAATATCGATAAAATTTTTTTAATTTGTTTTTAAAGATATGTGTACTTTTAAATTTTATTTATTAACGAAGTAATAAATTCATTACAATTGCTTAAACTTTCTTAAGGTTATCTTTCATGCAATTTTAACAAAATTACCAATAGGATTATCGTTCCTCATATGTATATATGTTTCAAGCTTTCATGTAATTTTAAAAAATTATCAAAAAAATTATATACATATTTTTTGTATTCTCACATGTTACAAAGAATCTACTCTTTTAATAACTTTTCCTTTTTTTTTAATAATTTTGACAAATTATAAAAAACTACTATAATATGATTTTTCATTATACATTTTTTTGGTAATTTTGACAAATTATAGAAAAAAGTTACATTTTAATAAGTTTTTTTTTTTTTTTTTTCACTTTCTTTGGTTAATGAGTTCTTTGGCATTTAAACTCTATATTCATTCTGTTTCAAATTTGAACAAGCCCCTCTCATGAAAAATTATATGGATTATTTTTATGAAAATTTTGACACTCGAAAGATGAGAAGAGAAGAGATAAGAGAGAGAAACTATATGAAGAGATTGGAGTTTTAGATGAGAGAATAATAAAATAAAACAAAATAAAAATATATAAATACACTATAAAAAAGTTAAAACTAAAATATTATGTTATAAATAAAAAGCAAAAGGTATGATTTATACTCTTTTTTTTTTTTTTTTTCTGTCTCCCATTTTTCCTCTATCCCTTTAAGTATTTCTTTTCTTTTTCTTTTTCAATTATTTTATAAAAAATTATACTTTACAATAAATCAGAAAGAGAAAAAAGTAGCCAATCAATTTATATTTATTTTTTATATTGTCTTCACAAATATAAATATAAAAATATTTAATTTATTTATATTATTATATATATAAAAAAAAAAAAAAACACCAGCCGCAATTCTTGGCATTGGCAAATTTGCCGGTTTAACCTACTACCATAACTTAATGATACGGCCCTTGTAAAATGTATGTGTCATAAAAGTTCTCCCCCGAGAACTGAAGCCAAGACTAACTAGCTAGGATTCCAAGAGAAAAAGCTTTGGCTCTACATTCATCTGATTACTACATTACAAGGGCCAATGTTTGCATGATAAGTAACAAAATGTCACCATGGCACGAACTATATTTGTCACTAACATTTGCAAATTAAATATGAATGAGGCAAAGACAAAGCAAACAACATATTCTTTGAAATTTCAACTAGCACAATGAAAATTAGCAAAAGTAAAAATAAATAAAAAAATAAAATGAAAAAAAAAATGTTACAACCTGTCTCTGTTTCTTGATTCTTGTAGTAAACGACAAACAATCTAACATAGTGCTTTGATGTAATCTTGCCTACCTGGTAAGCCAGAGAAAGGCTCTACTGCAGCTGGTACCCTTTCTTGCATTGCCTTCACTCTCTTCTTTCTTCAACATCTCAATCAAATTTGAATACTTTGTAGGATCGGATTCACAAAGAATCTCCAATCTCTGAAAGTGGAGAGAAGAAAAAAGAGAATTCCATCAATGTTCAAATAATCAAGAAAATGACAAAACTGTCCTTACATGTACAGAAATGCCCCTGGAAAAGTTGCTGAAAAGACAAAAGATAAAGCCAGAAGTGCAAGGTTTTGTTGAAAAGTCACAAGGGTGTTCTTGTCATGCAAGAAAAGTCAAGTATGAACATTACGTGGATGGCTAAGAAGATAAATTCTTCTACTATGCTGTGGTTTACTTTTAACCTGGATATTTTGATAAATGTCTTGTCTGAGGACGGCCATAGTTGGGCCTATCTTATCTGCAAAAGAACAAAAACGTAAGAAATTTAAAAAAGTTTAGTTGATATCTTTAGAGTTTAGACCCACATGTCTGAGGAAAGATAAGAAGAAGAAGAAATAGAGAAACTGACCAAGAACTTGAAGAATCAAAGTGCAGACATGGAGCAAAGGTTTGGTTGGTATATGAGCAGCATCAAGACTATCACCAGGCTGAACTTTGCCAAACATGGATAGCTCTTCAATGGCAGACCTTAACTCTGTCCTTTTTTTCATTTCCCTTCTTCTCTTCATTTCAATCTCTACAACTTCCTTCTCCACTCTCTTGATTCTAGCTTGACCCTGTATAGCTAACAGCTGACTTTCCTGAATTTTTTCATGGACTATAGACAGAGATCGAGAGATTTTAGAGAATTTAGAAATTTACTCTAGTATAGATATCTATGATTGAATTAAACTATCAAAACTCATTTGTTACTTGAGAAAAACGGGCTGGTGTGGATAACTAGTTGCTTCTCAAACCTTAAACCTTTTTATTATACATATATTTTTTAATTTATTATTTTTATTTTTAATTATAGTTTAATATTCATTTCATTTTGGAGGACATTGATGGTGACTTAATATTTGACCTGGGAGTTATCTATGCGCTATCATCTCACTGTTATTTAAATGTAATCTTGTGGTACAAAAGAGGCAGAAGGCTTTTAAGATCTCAACTTTACTGTTTAGCCTGTGTTTTGATCTCATCAATGAGCGCATAGAACTGTTGTGGGACCTTGATGAGTTAATCTATGCAATTATATTTTCTTGTTTTCTAATTGAGGGAATATTTATCATCATCTTGGGTTTAGGGAGCAAACAAACTATAAATTCTAAAATTGAACTAGAGCGGGCAGCTACAAGTTATATCAACGGGGTTGGAGTATGGATTTAAAACTAAAATTATAAGATTTCTTTAGGTCTTATAACTAAATAGGAATCTATGGTCCCTGTAAAACTTTACAAGGTTATCAAGTACAACTCATTCATGCCAGTTCACCAATCATTGGTTCCAAGCTCAAACATTCCATATGATTCAAATAGTGGTGAGGAAAGTTTTGGATGTATTGTTGAAATGGTACCATTAAAAACCCAAGTTTAACCAAGGGTTTTATCTCGTATCAGAAAAATGCAAAACTTTAAAGTTCAAAAAATAAAAAAATAAAAAAAATAAAGGATAAAAAGAAATCTGATCGTATCCCTTTTTTTTATAATTAAATGCAAGCATGAAAGTTGGTTTTTTTCAATACAGATCAAGGAATTACTCATGATTAGTAATTAAAAGTTAATTTAAATTCACGGTAAAATTGAAAAAAAAAAATTAAGGGTAAATTTATAACCTTTTGTCTTTAATACTGGTGGGCACTAGTTGACTCACCACCGATGGTACCATAAAAGTGAAAATGATTAGGGATATTTCATATCTTGCATTTTTGTTGGGGTTGGAACTAGGGGTGTAAACGATACAGTGGTGCTCGCAAGCTACTCGGGCTCGACTCGAGCAAAACTCGAATTCGGCTCGATTTTAGTCGAGTCGAGCTCGAGCTCGAGCTACTCGAGCTATCGAGCGAGCCGAATTCGAGCACTTAAATACCCTACTCGAGTAGCTCGCGAGCCTAATCGAGTATCGAGTTTTTATATATTTTAATAATATAATAATATTTATATAATTATTCGAGCCTAATCGAGCTTAATCGAGCCTAATCGAGCCTAATCGAGTTCGAGCAAAATATCGAGCTTATATAATCGAGCCTAATCGAGCCTAATCGAGTAGCTCGAATTCGATCTCGAGCCGAGCTCGAGCTTAAAAAATAAGACTCGATCGAGCTCGAGCCGAGTATCGAGCACCGAGTTTCGAGTCGAGCTCGAACTCGAACACCTCACTGTATCGACTCGACTCGACTCGATTACACCCCTAGTTGGAACCATGGATGTAGCTATAGCAGTCTTTCCAATTCTAGGTCGTCTCACATCATAGATAATATTGCCTTATGTAGTACAAATTTGTTAGTAATTGAATTTCTATTAAAGGAACACGAATACTTTCACTAGATTAAGTTCAACAAGTACATTAAACCATTCCAAATTCATCAAGCAGTGCTGTAACCCAAAAAAAAGAAAATCATCAAGCAGTGCAATTTTGTACGAGTTTGGGATATTCAAGGAGGAAGTATGGGTATTTTTTTTTTTTCATTGGGAGGTATTGAAGAGAAGGAAGATTCGAACTTTGATTTATTTTTTATTAAAGACAAGTGACATTGTTAAGTCAAATTTTGATTATTGAAGTATTGGTAATATTACCTATATTTAAATGTATCCTTATTCTTTTGGTGAATTTTTTCTTTTGATATGGGTCATGTTGGTTAAATGGTTTTTGATCCAACAATCTTATAATATAATATGTAGGAATTAAGGCACCATTAGGATTGTATGAGTTGACTCCTCAATGAGAAAATAAGCTCATCTTTACACTTCTGGGATGAATATATTATGTCAGGCAGCTTGACAGTTGCATTTTCAGTTGGTGGTTATTCCATCATAGACCACGCCGGGGAGAAGCGGGCCACTTTTCTTCATAGATGCCCTAACATTTAATTATTTTAACCTGGCTATTAATTAATTAATTAATTAATTATATTTCCCATCATATTCATGAATATACTAAAGATTTTGCACCATATTTTTTCATTAATTTGTCATTGTTGGTGGTGTTTCCGATTGATAGATATTTGATTGGAACCTATCTGGTTAGGGTAACAATTACCTGTCAAAAACCAAAAAGTAATTTATGGGTATCAAAATTTGAATTTCAAAGCATACTTTTTGAATGGAAAGAAAGTATTAGATACAGAGAGTGTATTAATAATATGATCATAATATTCTTTACTCGATACGTTAATTCATATTATTAATTATTAAACGATGATGTGTTTGAAAGTTTGGTATTATCTGAACACTTTTCACTTAAAATTACATGTGTGACCGTTAATAATAGATTTCATGAACTTGATTGTATCTTCACTACTGCAAACTGAATCTTTACTTTGTTTTATAAGTATAATGGTCACTTCCTTCTTTTATTGAAGCTAATTATTTTTGCTTTTTATCCTTAATTTGTTTATTCATATATAAGAAGTATTTTCCAACTTTAATTTAACTGTTCTATTTTATTTTAAGAAAAACTGATTTAATTAAGTATTTTAATTTTTCTACTATTAAATACATTTATGTAAGCAATGATTCAAGAAGTGGATATGGTCAAACATTTTATATTAATTTTCTCTTACATCATACAAATCAAAGATTATTGGTTATGAGATTGCCAACCCTTATATTTAAAACCTTTGCTTGTAGAAATATAATCTTATTTGTTAATTCAGTTAATTAATTGAATTTAATTCTGCTTGGTTAATTTTGAAATAAAAAATTTCAACTTTACTAATAAAATAAAAATAAATTAATTCCATCAAATTTAATTTTGAATAATTCAATTTAAAATTAATTAAACGACCAAATGAACACATCTAAATAACTCTTGTAATTTCGGAAAATTTTGGGGCAACCTCCAATATGATCTGAACAGACTGCCCGGGCTTTTTGGATTACGGGATGTAATGGGCTTCATCAGAAGCCAGTCCAAGCCTAAAGTTTTTCATTTTTCATTGGATAATTCCTGTTCTGTTCAATCTAGATTTTTCCATTCCGGACAAAGACAAGATTATCCTCGTTTTGTATCCAAAATTAAAATAAATGGTTGATTTTAAAGATATATTTGATTTATTTTATAATTTTAATATATAACTCTTTATTTCTTAAAAAAATTTTAAAAAATAATTATTTTTTAAGGTATTATACATATTAAACAAATAAATGGTTCATATAAAATATTTTACTTCTCCCCAAATATTGTTTTTTTTTTTTTTGACAACACCCCAAATATTGTTTTAGTTGCATCAAAACGTTTATATAAATAAAAGATTATTTTGTTGGCAGTTTGGATTCCTTGCCGTTACAGCAAAATTTTTAACAAAAAAAAAGAAAAGAAGCGATGGCGGTAGCCGTTGGTGGAGCAGTAACAGCAACCACTAGAGGCGCACGTTTACTGCCACTCCCCCGCACGTTAGCTGCTATCAATACTTCATCATTTGTGACAACGTTGTCATCCTCGAAGTTGGGTTTTTGTCCAGTGCGAATAAGGAGCAATGAACCCGCAAGAAAGAAGCTGTTGGTTATCCGAGCTGCAAGAACTGGTTCCCAAGGCGTTGCCCTTGGCTTCAAGGCTCCCAATTTCCAGGTTTCTTCTTTATCCAAACATAAACATTTTACAATGTAAACATTTATGTTTTTGCCTGTATTTATTACTACTATATTGTTTCCTTTGGAGGATAGTTGCCAGAGCCTCTAACTGGGAAGACTTGGACTTTGGAAGATTTTGAATCATACCCCGCTTTGTTGGTAATAACCCATTTCTTTTCGTGCAATTTTTTATTCTGCTTTGGTCTTTTTTGTTGTTGTTCTGGTTATTTTTTCCTTGTGTTATTTCTCTCTGAATAATTGTTGGGTAAAAGGATTATGTGTTTTATTCTATAATTATCTCTTTTCTGGGTTTTTTGGAATAGATTGGGTTTATAGTTAAAGTATGTTTCTTTTCTGAAATTTGCAAAAGACGGGCATTTTTAGTTTTGGGATAATCGAGTTGTTTTGTTGGAAACAGTTGTGCGAATTTTATCTTTTTTTCAAGGTTTTCATTAGGATCAGATATGAAATCCCTGTTTTTTTTTTTTTTTTAATTTTTTTATTCTTTGCATAATTGGTATTCAGTTTGATTTGTATTGAATTTCAGAAGAAGTTTTAAGTTAAGGCACTGGGAGAAAGGTACATGAATTTGATTAATTCATAAATTGGGGTATCATTGAATTGACATAAGAGTTAATGTAGTTGTAAATGGGGTAGCGGTCAGTTTGAAACATATACTTTTGGTCTCTTTGTTCTTTATTTATAGAGCAATGCCTTAGTATTTGATGTGGTGTACTTTGTTCCAAGGAGGGTCGTATTCTTGTCACAAGATTTGAGAAAGCGCATAATTAGAACTTAGCTTTTTCACAACAGCAGGCAAAGATACAAGATAATGGTTGAAACTAGTAAGGGATTCTGAATTGCATATTTTGTTAGAAGAATGATTTGTTCTGGTTGGAATATTTAAGCAGATATTAGTATAAAATTGACATCCAGTGACATGGCTGGTTTGAAAGGGAACTGATTCTGACACGGACTATAGCTGAATAAATGACCAATATTTTTCTTTTTTTGATGTCGTTGCATCAAAATCATTGCTGTTGGCATTATTTATTTGGTGTTCAGGATTACTGTAACAGCCAACACTTCAAAAATGTTAAATTTCTGGAATGTAAAATCTCCAAATAGTTATTGCAACATGCACCTGCTCTTTCAATTTAAGGTGCTGACTTATGGATGGCAGTTTGACAGTGATGCCATGGTTTGATTTATATTGTTCATTTTAATAGGATATAAAATTACTATATTCTGAAATTTTAGATCAATCCAGAAAGATAAAAAGGTATTTTTGGAGACTTTTTTTCAATGTGAATGTATTCCTTTGTATGCTGCTTAGAAATTGCTGGAGTTGTTTTAGTTCACTGAGTGGAGCCTATCTGTGAACTAGGTGACTAGGGCGTGCTCCAAGGTTGAAGCTTAAGCGCTGATTTTGACATAAGGCTGAAACTTAAATATCATGGGGCTTGTAAACAGTGCATTTATAAATAGACATCATATATTGGAGTGTCCAGGGTTAGTCCTTCAGCACTCTGTTTCTTGATTCAAGTGTCTTGATGTACGACCATCGATTCCTGTAGTGCCACAATGTTTAGCACATTTTACATGGAAGTATAACTATATTTTATCATGTTTGTTGAACCTATTAAATAAGGTAGACCTAACACTTGAAAAAGGGCTGCACTTTTTCCAATAACAAAACCAATTTCATACAATTGCCCCCAATTAAAACTTGAACAAACCATGTTTAGTTAGTATCATACTGGTTTTCACTTGACCCCTTTTCGATATGTGTCCTTTCTGGTTTCAATGTAAAGAAGCAAAAGCACTTATGGCTAGCTAAATTGATGGGATTAAATTCAGAAAATATCAAAGTAAAAGTCACAGCTTTATTCAATTATGTAGAGTTGAAAAATTATGATCATATTTATCAACTTTGAAGCAACAGAATGAAATATTTCTTTAAATATATAATAATACTCCACTATTTTCAAAATAATAATAATAATAATAATAATAATAATAATAATAATAATAATAATATGCATGAGCTCCTCGATTCTTGAGTATTAATAGCATTTATTCTCTTTGTATTGACATCTATATAATCATAACATTTGCAGTAACAAAGTTGTTTTGCAGGTTATGTTTATATGCAACCACTGCCCTTTTGTTAAGCACCTGAAGAAGGATATTGCGAAGCTTTCAAATTTCTATATGAAGGTAGCTAAGTGCCCTTCCTCTTGCTGGGCTTTGCAGCTTGCTTTATTTTCTGTTGTCAAAAGGCACTTGAAAGATAAATGACTGTACAAGATGAACATTCCAGAATTTATTGGCTTTTTTTGCAGAAAGGGCTCGCAGTTGTTGCAATATCTTCGAATTCTGTAGCCACTCACCCTCAGGTTCCAGTGATCCCTAATTTGAGAATAGATCTGCTTTAAAACTGTTGTATGATTTCTCCAAATGAACTGTTGTTCACAGGATGGACCGCAATTCATGGCAGAAGAGGCTAAACTATATAATTATCCTTTCCCTTATCTCTATGATGAGGTTAGCCAGTGCTACACTTGTTCTCCTTTGTTCTTTCGATTAAAAACAGTATAAATAAATGAGAACGTTACTAGAAACGTGCCTCTACCTTTTGTCTCTAATATCGTACTTCTTTCATTTTCTTAACATCTGCAGTGTGTTTTGCATTATTATAGCTTTAAGATAGCTAAAATTTAGCCTGTTATTTCATTGTCATTAATTATTTTATCATTTTTATTTTATTATTGATGCCATGTGGACATGCATTCACAAACTGCCCTGCTTAAATTGGTATTGGTGTAGTTAAATTGTGATATTCCCTGGGATTTTTCTGTAGATTGGGACTGTATCTAAAACCAGACTATAGGATTCTAAGATTGTAGAAACTTAAAAAATAACTTTAAAAACTTACAGTTATTTAATTGACAAATTAGAATCTTATATAGTATTGTTTAAATGAGAAAAACTTTGGCCTCCCTTTACAATAAAATAGCACATGTCAACTGTCAACTGAGATCACAGGGAATATGAAAGCCTTAAGACTGCAAGAATATGACTATGAGAAAAAGACAGAAGCAGACTAGGAAAGAATACTTTAGAAATCTCTGTTCTGTTTCCGTAATTATCTGGCAAGTTCATCTGTGATTAGCCTCCTGTTCCTTTTCTTTCCTAAAGCCTTAGGAATCTGGCAGATTTCTTTGGTTGTAGCTTATCTGTCTTTTGACACCTCAAACATGAGAAAGACTTGGCTTGCTTTGTAATTGATTTTCTCCTTAAAAGCTTCTTATTGTTTAAATTTAATATGTTAACTGCAGACTCAAGACGTTGCAAGAGATTTTGGGGCAGTTTGTACGCCAGAGTTTTTTCTATTTAAAAAGGTGATCACAACCTGTATAACTTATTTTATGTTCTTGAAACATCAAATCGTTGGTTTTGCTCTTGATTGCATTGATAGGCAGCCAGCCTTGAGCCAGTTTGGCAAAGGTACTTAGGCTGTGTCTGCCATTGTATGAAGATTTGAAAGCTAGAAATTTGCGATTTACTTGCAACATGATCCACTTAGAGGACTTTGTGTGTGGGATTAAGTCTTGGAATCAGGTTAATAATAATAATAATAATAATAATAATAAGCTTGCTAAGATTTTCCTTTTGAAACAGGAAGGCAGGAGGCCATTTGAGCTGGTATATCACGGCCAATTTGATGATTCCCGGCCAAGTAGTAGTGTTCCTGTTACTGGAAGGTTGACGCTTATGATTTTAAGCTTAATATAATTTGATTTCCCCTCTCCTGTTGCATTAGTAAAAAATCTGCTTGTTTAATGATTTCTAGGGACTTAAGCCTTGCTATTGATAGTGTTCTTAGTGGCCAACCAGTACCATCAATCCAGAAACCAAGGTGCATGCTTCCTTAAGTACTTTGATTTGTTTTTTACTCTTTGAAGTTTGACTTAGATGGATTACTCACTAAAAGTCATTATTTCCCATTTGCTAATAGTCTTGGATGCAGCATAAAGTGGAACCCACAAAAAAGTTTCTAGTCTGCAAGAAGTATTTTCAGTTTTCTGAAGAACACATCTGTGAGTATACATTTTTTCAGAGAAGTGACATTTCCTTTTACTGTAATAGATAATATTTAATATCTAACTTGTTTTCTTGTCATAAATGATCCATAAACCAACATGATCCTTTGGATTCCCGGAAGCACAATGGATATGGGAAGAATCAACATGTAATTTTGATCTGCTGTCTATTTCTTATGTATGAATTGTTTTGCGGATGCACAAAGAGGTCTTTCAAAAGTGTAGCGCTTACTGGTGTGAGGCTTATCATTGTTGGCATGCAATAATCACTTGTAATTAATTACTTGGCTTCTTTCATGTATACTTCTGAGAAATTGAAATAAGTGGTTCAAGAATAGTTATAACATTAAATGACCGCTGAAACATTAAATATTTTTGTTTGTAAAAAAGCCCTTGGGCTTAGCAGATAACATAGTACTTGTCTTTTTTCTTTTTCTTTTGGTACAACTGACTGGTGCATAGGAACTTTTGGCAGTTAGCCAGTATACTTTCAACGGTGCTCTGACACCAGCAATTCTTAAATCTTTTCTTCACATCTTTTTTCATCCTACCATGGTCCCGAACTTTGCCGAAGTTTTATCTTCATTGTTACAAGTTCCCCGGCATACTGCTACATAAAGGTGTAAACATAAAATACGTGCAAAAATGTTAACATGTTGACGCATAGTAGCTCAGGCTTGTTGATTTATCTTCTGTGGCAGCCTCTGGCATAGTAAAAGGCTATACCTACAGTTTACATGACTACAGATATTTATGTATCTTTCTGCAGCTATTGCTTAGCATTTGCATTTGGAATGCCACAAATTTGAATGACTAATTTCGGTTTTTGGTGTTGCTTTTAACGAGAGTTAAGTTACATAATATTTTTGGTACATATGGAAGTTGCATATTTCACAATATGGAACTGTGCTCTGGCTGCCATATGCATTACCACTGTTAATCTGTCATAGTCAATATGTTTCATATTGATTGTGTCTTGTTTGTTAGATTGTTTTGTAATGTTTGTTGAATGAGTGATGGGGCCCTATCACACTCTTAGATGAAACTCGAACCAAAAAGGCATTTATCCCCCTATAATTAAGTTGATTCTTTCTGGTTCATAGGTCAGTTCCATGATTTGCTTGCTTGTTTACATCATGTTTCTGGGATGAGCTGGAATACGTTCAATTCCAGGATCATCAAAGATTTAGACTTCAGATTTTTTGAGACAGTTGAATTTCTCACACTTGTCTTCTACTTCAAGAAGAAAAAGGATATCTGTTTGCTAGTGAGTTGTGATTTAATTTTATTCTCAACCTTTGAAATTTTAAAGAAATCCTATTTAAACAATAATTGATAGATTGTTGAAGAAAAGATATGCAGAAATGTTCATTAGTTCTGTTATTTTTGCATGAAATTAAGAAGATAAGAAACATATGGCTGAACCTAGTATGGACTGTCTGCATATGATATTAGTGTTTTAATATTACAGTAAATAAAGTTCAGATTGCTGATATGAACCATAAAGTGAGACTTTTGTCATTGGTTGCTTGTTTTCTTAGCCAATAGAGATTGATATGGTAGGTAGGCGATGAGTGGGCCTAAGACTGATTGAGGTCACATGACTAGGGGCAATGCACCCTTTCAAGAACATGGAGCTTTAAGATCTCTGTATCTTCACTGAAACAGATGTTGGGGAAGGTTGTTGGAGATGGTGGTCCTTTTGCATCCCATAATTTCATGTTCTATCTGGCTCATGCCAACCAAGATTGTGTCACTACCCTAGGCTTTTCACTGGCCCAGATCCCCAAGGACAACCTAATGGGCTTGATGGCTACACCCTACAGCCTTTCCCTATTGGTCCCCTACTTGAAAACTGCATCTGCTAGACGGTCACGTTGATTGATATTTTGTACTGTAGCACTTTCTAATTATTGTTTACTTTCCGTAATCTATGCCATTGATGGAAAGCCATCTTATTGGTTAGGTGAGGTGACGCTTGATAACATTTAGTTATTGTAGATGTAGATGACAACGATAATTTTGAAAGGTTTTTGAGCTTTAGCAGTACTATATATTATCCTGTCATTCGGAATATAGGCTAGCAGGCTCCAGCTTGATGGCATTTGGATCTTCTTTCTGCTCCTGGGTCACCTGCATATCTTAGCAGTCGTAAATGTTCCTACTTTGGGAAAACAGAAGGAAAAGAGTTGGTTGGTCCGATTATAAAGTGCCATTGCTCCTGTTCCTTATTTTGTATCTTTTCGGGGATCACATGTTCGACAGGAAATGGAAGAATTCCATCTGAGTTCATGTAGTTATGTGCACAGATTTGTTTGCAGGCCGTCATTTTCCTTCATTCTCGTCAGCTATGGAGTCTAACTATGTCAGAACTGCCATTCAGTTTATATGCATCTAAGATAACCCACCTCCTCTTTGGTTTTGAGAGAAGTAATAATAATACTGAGGATTGCATTCAAATTAATGAAGCAGCAGTTGAGTCAATGGTGGAGAGAAGAAGATGCAAAACAAAACCGAAAAACCCTATTTTGGTACATATTATCAGGACTATACAAATGACTGTTAAAAAAAAAAAACAATGAACTAAAGCACAAGCTTGGAGACTGGAAACTATGAAGGAGAAGTAATCAGAGGTTGTGATGATCTAGAGAAACTAGAGCAATGAACCGCAGCTTTGGGGTTGTTTGCGATTGCTATTCCTTTCCCGAGAAGATTTGTTTTTTCATAGTCCTCATTCTCATGCCTGATCTCCTTCAGCATGGCTGTTACATCTCTCATGGTGGGTCGTTCTTCTGGGCATGGATTTACACATAGGAGAGCCACCCCAAGCCCTTGAAGCATCTCTTGGATTTGTGTACCTGATCTTGTGAGGAGCAGCTGGTCAAGAATGGTGGTGAAGTCTTTTTTCCTTTCACGAAGTTCTGTGTTAATCCAAGTGATAATGTGGACGCCATCCGGAATACTGTTATCGGTCGGTTCCTTTCCTGTTAAAACTTCTAGGAGCACCACTCCAAAGCTGTACACATCACTCTTCTCTGTGATCCTCATGCTGTATCCGTACTCTGCAAATTCTCATAATGTCAGCAACGGATTAGCTATGTACGCATGTCCTTAAACACTTCAAACATGTTAGAAGGCAAATGCCGGAATGACACCACTTTCCTTTCACCCCATTGAATAATAAATGTTATTAACTTATGTCTTCTCACAAATACCTCTATAAGAAATATACATCTTTAAAACAAGTGAATTAGTCTTCCTAATTAACAACGGAGCAAAGAAATTGGAAAACAAAATTCAAGTTTATCAGAAGATATCTGTACAGCGTGAAATATCTGTACTCACCGGGAGCAATGTATCCATAAGAACCTGCAACTATGTTTGCGGCTCTGGGACTCTCTGAAGCATCAACCAGCTTTGCCAGACCAAAGTCTGCCAGGAAAGCTTCAAACTGTGGTCCTACCAAGATGTTGTTGGCTTTGATATCACGATGAACTATTGGTGGAATACAATCATGATGAAGATAAGCTAAACCTTGAGCTGCTCCAAGTATGATTTTATATCTTGCATCCCAATCCAAGAATACCCTCCTTTCATGAAGCAATCCGGCCAAACTTCCATTACTGATGTAATCAAACAAGAGTAATCTAGTTTTCCCATTATCACAGCATCCCAGTAGCCTCACTATATTTTTATGCCTTATTGATCCAAGAGTCTGAACTTCTGCAGAAAACAAATCTCTCTCTGGAAACTCACCATTTTTTATCGGCCATAGCTTCTTCACTGCAACAACCTGCTTTGTGGGTGTCTCGACACGATAAACCACACCAGAACAACCCTTTCCGATGATGTTTGAATCAGACAGACTCGTCAAAATATCATTCACAGAAAAGTTGAGCTTTTGGAATGGGGTAAAATGCCAATCCAAAAAATCATCTTCATTTTTGGCTCCATGAACTCTGATAAACAAAAACACAGCAACAATAACTACGACAATAGTTATGGATACACTGAAAAGAGTACGCATGATCAGATTTCTGGTTGATTTTTTGCCATGGCGACTTCCACTCAAGCGGCACTCGTTTCTGTTAATACAGAGCTCTTGATTGCCAGAAAATGCAGTGGTAGGGAGATCATGGAATAACTTGGTATCTGGGAGGATACCTGAAAAGTTGTTGTATGAGACATCCAAAGAAACAAGATTGTCAAGACCACCTAGCACCCTCAGGCTCCCAGTTAGCTTGTTGTGAGAGAGATCTAAGTTTGCCAGCTTTGAGAGATGTGAAAAGCTTTCTGGAATAGGTCCTGTTAAAGCATTCCAACTCAAGTTCAATAGTATATCGAGTCCTTGCAAACCACCAATCTCTTCTGGGATAGAACCAGCAATTTTATTTCTACTAACGTCCAACAACTGCAAATCCTTACAGTTTCCCAGTGACTTGGGGATAAGACCTGTTATGTAGTTTCCACTGATTACCATCTTGTTTAACGATGTGAGCTTGCCCAAATTCTGTGGAATGGCGCCTCCTATATTGTTCATTGAAATGTCAAGGACGTTAAGACCAGCAAGAAATTCAAAAGACGCTGGAATTGTACCTTGGAGCTTATTTGCACGCAAATCTATCATTTCCAAATGAGTGCACTTGCCAATATCTGGAGGAATTTCTCCAGAAAATTGATTTTCTGATAATTCAAGAAAGCTCAAACTTTGCAAGCGCCCGATTCCAGATGGAATATGACCAGTGAAGTTGTTTGATCCCAGCCTTAAACGGGTCAATCTGGTGCAATTACCCAGATTTTGTGGAATTTCACCCGAAAGTCTGTTTGATATCAACAATAATTGGGTCAAGTTCTTCAAATTGAACAGAGTGCTTGGAACTGACCCAGTTAGGAAATTGTGTGACAAATCCAAATGTTGAAGTTTCTCACAGTTGGCTAGCTCAGTTGGTATGCTTCCATGAAGCTGATTCTGCCAGGCAAAGAACTGAGAAAGCTCTTTTAGTTGTCCAATGGCTGGTGGGATCTCGCCGGAAAATCTGTTGTTATCTAATTCCAGTTGCTTTAGGCTTGAAAAGTTGCCAATAAAAGGAGGCATCTTACCGGAAAGGTTGTTTCCGGACAAAAGAAGCTCCTCTAAAGCAACTAAACTGGCAAAAGATGAAGGAACCTCACCAGTTAGATAATTCAATGACAAATCAATAATAACCAAAGCTGAACAGTTTCCCAGTGATTTTGGAACTGTCCCGCGTAGCAGGTTCTGCCACAGTAACACCCTCTTGAGATTTTTCAAAGAACCCAGTTGTTCAGGAATCTCTCCAGAAAGTCGGTTTCCATAGAGAAACAAGTCCTCTAAAGCTGAAGAATTTCCGATATCTGGTGGGATGTGACCATTTAGATTGGTTGTATAGATTGAAAGGGTTTTCAGATTCTGCAGTTCCCCTAAACTGGTGGGAAGTTGCCCCGAAATACCAGTATCTGCAAGGCCAAGAAAAGCTAGTTGTTTGCAATTTGATATCTGCATTGGGATTTCACCCTGAATACCTGAGTTCCCACCAGCCCGGAAAATCTCCAGAGCCACCAATTGACCTATTTCAGTAGGAATCTTTCCATAAAGATGGTTATCAAACAGCTCAAGCAGCTGAAGCTTTGAACAGTTTCCAATTTCCCTTGGGATTCCACCATGTAAAAAATTTGTATTCAGAGACAATGACTGCAAGTCAGCTAGCTTTCCAATCTCAGCTGGGATATTCCCTGTGAAAGCATTAAAACTAAGGTTCAGGGTGACCAGTGATGACAAGTTTCCGATTGAAGTCGGAATTTTTCCAGTGAGATTGGCACGTGGAAGGACAAGAGTAGTAAGATGATGAAAAGAGATGATCTGGCTGGGAAAACTGGTGTGGAGATTGATGTTGGATATTGTGATTTCACTAACAAATCCATCATTGCATTTTATGTAGTCCCATGTGCATGGATTTGTGTGCGATGGATTCCATGAAGAGAAGAAAGCAGCAGAGGAAGAAGAATTGAAGGTTGAAAGCCATGAAAGTAAAGAGAGGCCTTCTTGGTTCAAGGCGGAGATGGCTGGAAGCAAAGAGATGTTGAGAAACAATAGAATAACAGTGATTGCATTGCTTGACATGATGAGGCTAGTATTCTACTGCTGACACTGTTCTATCTCGTCCAGTTATAGATAGCAAAAGTCTGTTTCCAATTTTCCTTTGAGCATGAAGATTGGGATCTTGAAATGAAATGCCCCCCACTTCTATCCATAATTACTGATAACAATGTGACATCTTTACTTTAATCTTAAAAATGGTTGACAGGTTTTTTTTTTTTTTAATATAAATCCCTGCCGGTTGCCTTTTTTCCCTCCTGTTAATTACATGGAATGGAACTTCTGAAATTCAGAATTATTTTTGTACTCAAAACTTTGACCTAATGAAAATTAGTACATAAAAATGTCTCTAAACGTTAATTAAACCTGATCTTCTTTTCAAATAATCTTAAAGATTTTTTCGCATATGACTAGAAACTTTCAAAATTTAATTCTCATAAACTTTCAAAATTTCACAGGAATTGATAAATGATAAACAAGACATGAGAACTCATCTCTTCATCAACTAAACTAACATCGTTTAAACTCAGATTAAGATCTTAGTGTTTTTATTAGAACAGAGAAACACCCAATTATGTTGTAGTAACCAGGACAAGAGAAAGAGTAGTTTGTATTTCTACTACTTTGTGGCAAAGACGTGTATATCGTCAACAAGGTACAAAAACAACGTACTAGAAATTGACTTCGATAGAAATTCAGAAGTAATTGGAGATGCTTTTCTTTAGTGGTATTTGAATTGTAAATGTTCTTTCAGTTCCTGCACATATATGTAGATAACAAAGTTATTGATAGTTCCTTTGTAATTTTCCAAACACTCTTAAACAAAGATTGATCATCTTTTGTGAGTTAAGTTGCATGATAATCCTTGAGGTGTGTGAAAATGACAAAACAACACCAGAAAATAAAAAAGAAAAGAAAAAGAGATGGACAGTGGACGCCACAACTTTTTTCTTTTGCTGTCATGGGAGAACTGGTAAGGCTTCAAAATCAGTTTTAGCACTTGATACAGAAAGTTCTTAGCAACAAAGTAAGCCAATGATATTGTGAAAGGATTAGACAGTGTGGGTATACCCCAGTTTCTTTCCCATGCATGAACCTGCCCACAGTGGGCAAAACCACTGCAGTATGATGCCAAATTTGGCCATTTTGTAAGATCTTACTGTCATTTTGCCTTTATTGTACACTTGAAAAAAAATTCTGAAACTTTTTGCATAGACAACCTGTACTGAAAATTTAATTTCATGACTTTTTCATGACTCAATCACAAGCTTATGTCTCTCTCTCTCTCTCTCTCTCTCTCTTTTTTAAGTTCACCAATGTGTTTTAAGAACTTCATTCTACCTAAAAGAAATGATGGCGAATGGTTGTGAAAAAAAGTCAAGGTTGATGTTTGGTTGGGACATGAAACAAGATAATTAATTTGTTGCTATTTATTTGAACTGATTCATTTTCAGCTTCATTAGCCTGTCATTTATTCGTATTTTTATGTCATCAACTTGGAAAGTCAATTTTATGATAATATAAAATCGAGGGAGGGAACATATATTTGCATTAATTAAAATCATTGTTTAATTTAATACACTTTCACTTTAATTTCGATTAATTTATACTAGAATTTGACCTGAACTTTTATCTCGGGAAAATATTAAATAGATTTTATCAAATTTAAAGAATTGATTTAAGATCCGATATAAAATTAATTTGAGATCATATTGAATTATGAGATAAATAATAAAATAAATAATGTTTAGCCTTTATCCACATAAATAATAAATAATAATAATTAATCATGATTAAAAACTTGAATGGTTGAATAATCAAGTTCGATATGTAACAATTTAAATATAATTCTATATTAATATGATATTTAAACAAATTTGAGTACATAAAACAAAAACCGAAAAGAATCCTATATGAATATTATGTTTTACTTTGGTCTGAAACAAATGTTAACTGTGATGTCAGGATACCTGTCCTTTGCATAATAGAGCATGACGTGATAAATAAGCCAACCCAAACATAGCTCCTTGCTTCTAAAGAATGATAAGTCAATAAATATGCACATGAATTCAAAGCATGTTTCATGTTTCTTCTTAGAGATAATATATAACGATCCAAATTTACGGATATTTCGATTGAGTTACAAGTCGATAACATATTTAAATCCATAAATCTGTCTATTAAATTTAATTTTCTTGATAACAATTTAAATTAAAATAATGGTAACTGCTTATTCAATTAATTAGCATTGTAGTCATTTTACAAAAAACATTCATGTCCACATTCTCCAGACACATTTTGTATACATTACTGCACTTCCAAAATGTAGATACAAAATAAAAAATCTATATACTGGGTATACCTTTAGCGCAGAAGAACACTTTTCTGGCAAATGACTGTGCAAAATAATCCACTACTAATAAGGATCTGTGGAGGAGAGTAATAGAGTGAGTTTAACGTGCTTAGTAAGAGAAAATAAATCTCGTGGCAGACAGATAAACATACTATCTATCTATATAGGTTTGAAATGTCTAAAATCATTTACAATTCAGTACAGTAATTAACGGTAATAATAACAGTATCACGAATATTTCACTATAGTGAACATTTAAATTGAGTTTAGTAAACAAATCGATTTCATATAGTATCTCAGTTCATACTCTTAAAACAGTAATTTAAATGAACGCGATAAGGTGAAACATGCTATAACAGTAATCAATAAGATAATTGGTTAATGTCGGTGACTCCGGGCAATCACTGATCAGGTGTGTCGGGATGTCAATCGCCGTGTGAGTGGTCAGTTACCCAAATGGCTCACAGTACAGTATGTTTGAAGACCAGTAACACGGTACATCGTACTTACATGCATATTGCACAGTATATCATACTCTGTGGACCACATTAACAGTTCAGTAACATTGACAGTTCAGTAACAGTAATAGTGTAGCATGACTAATCATCGCCTTTGTCTCAAAATCAGTGCGAGTCCGATCGTGCGACACATAGTCAGCATTCGCTCAAGTACATTTCATTAATATTTCTTTATAAGCAAATCATTTTCCTTAAATCACATGTAAATTCAAAATAATTCAAAACAGGCTAACTAGCCATTTTTCAGTTAAAATCTCTAATATCGTCTATGAAATTTAAATTTTGGGATTTTCGATTTTAACTTATAATATCAGTATCTATGCAAACCATTTAAATTCAATCGATAAAATTAGACTGTTCAACTAGGCTAAATTTTATAATTTTCAGAGTCATAAAATTTAGTCTAGGTTTTTCTGTAATTTCAGTACTGCGAAATTCAGTCTAAAATTTTTTATCTTTAAATATACAGAAATTACACATATTTATCTATAGCAGGAACGAGAATTTTTCTTACCTCGGTGTCTGCCCTCAGTCCGAAATGCCTTTAGTGACTAGAATCTGTGGGTCCGGTCTACTTGGTTAGTTTCCCCAGAGCCCATTCCCTCGAGTTTCCAAATTTCTCTGTGCCTTCTCTCCTATCTCCAAATATTTTTTTTATATAAATATATACTTTCTTTTTTCTTTTAAATTTTTCCCGCCAACTCTGTTTTTCTTCTTCTTCTTCCTCGTTGGTACTGTTCACTAGTACATCTTCTTCCTCCCGACGCCGCCCTTTACGTTTTCGCCCCTATGCTCCTCATCCTCCTCCTCTTCCTTCTCCCTCTTGCTGTCACCGTTTCTAGTTTATCTGTCTAGCCTCTCCGTTCCTCTGCCTCTCTCGATCATAGCTTGCCTCAGTTGTCACTCCTCGTTTTGAGCTTCTTCATTTCTGTTTCAATTGCCGGCCAACAGAGTGAACACAACGTGCCTTACAAGCATGCACAATTGCCTTCAGTTTCCCGAACCAGCCTCTTAGCAGTCGACGGTCACGCATCTCTTGTACCAGTCGAGATTGCTCTCGGTTGCAACCAAAAACAGAGAAGGGGACACTTTATTTCCAATCTCGGTTCTTTTCCTTTCATGTTACCTTCTATCTCATGAAGGCTGGGTAAGAGATGAGCAACACTCCCACTGCCCTTGTTTCTTCAGTTCACGTCGCGCCCTCACTGCCTGGAGATGACAAATGATAGACGTGACCGAATTCCTTTTGTCACGGTTCCATCGTTCATGACAGCTTTAGTTTGTTCCATTGTTTTTACTACTGTCACTCGTTTGCTACCTCGAGTCCGAGATCAAAGGAACTTCCTACTTCAGCTGTGATAATCTTCGCTGCTCTCGGAGGCTTCCACCATAGACCTTTTAATCTGTCCAGCAGCAGTACAGAAGACAAGGGCCCCTGCTTTCCTAGAGCCTTTCACCTTGTCCTCTATCTCACTCGTTCCTTGTTCTTCCCTTACTCCTTTCGGTATTGGTCTCGTTCTTTTTTTTTCCCAGCTGAAATTGGTGCCAGGAAATGGGGAAGATAATTATAAAGACTCATGGTGATGGTGATTAGTAGGAGAGGTGTCCAGTCCGTGACAGAGCAGGTAAGAAAGAACAGAAGCAAGAAAATCGGTTAGGTTGGAACTTCCACTGATTTCTAGGCCACCGTTCCCTGTTTTGACTTCCTGAAGGTAGGACCATCATTCCATTTATTTGGTTGTTGTTTTCAGTAGTTGAAGATTAGAAGTTTTGGTTTTTAGGCAGCCAATCCCGTGGATTCTCTTCCTCTGTTACTACCTATTATTGTTATTATATATATATATATATATATATATATATTTTGTCCATGCAAGGTATTCCCGAGGCCATCATCCTTAATATACTTATATATGTCTTTCCTTATAGTTTTGCTCCTGCCAGTGTCTATCACTCGTCAATAATCACCGTGCTTTGCTTCTTCCCTTTAATTTTAATCCTTCCACTTCCTTGCATTTCACCCTTTCCTTCAACCGATTTCCTTGATCACACATTTGCTACATGGGGCATCTTGGCATGATGGCACACATGCTATGGGCTTATGCTTATATATATGCATATGTATATTTGTTTGCATATGTATACATATACCTATACATGTATTTATATGTGTACATATATATGTTTACACTTACATATATATAGGTGTTCATTCATTCTTAATCTTGCATAGGTATATTTATATTTCTTGTACACACATATATATATGTCTACACATGAATTTTGAAAAATAAACAAAAGGTTGTATACATTTAAATATACAAGGCCATGTAGTATAAATATAGTGTTAGTCTCATATTTATACTTAAATCAATCCACCCATAATCACATGTTTAATTTTAATTACCTAAGGCATTATTTATAGAAAAAAACCATGTACATGAGATTTTTCGGTATTTACATTCTCTCCACCTTAGAAAATTTGGTCCCCAAACTTAAGGTTACATCAATTTTCAAACAAGCTTGGGTATTTCTCTCGCATTAACCTTTCTAATTCCCACGTGGCCTCTTCCAAAGTGTGATACTGCCATAAAACCTCAACAAGAGGAATCGTCTTAGACAGCAATACCTTCTCCTTCCTATCCAGTATCCGAACTGGTTTCTCCACATACGTCATATCCTCTTTTAACTCTAGTGGTTCATACTTAATCACGTGTGTCGGATCCAGATGATATTTTCGAAGCATCGAGACATGGAAGACATTATGAATGCTTGATAAATCAGGCGGTAACGTCAATCTGTAAGCTTTGTCTCCCACTCGGTCTAAGATCTCGAAAGGTCCTATATAATGGGGACTCAACTTTCTTTTCTTCTCGAATCTCATTATACCCTTAGATGGAGAAACTTTCAGCAACATTGAATCTCCTACTGAAAATTCCAAGGGTCTTTGCCTTTGGTCAGCATAACTCTTTTACTTGCTCTGAGCTGTTTTCAACCTCTCACAAATCAATCGAACATCCTCAAAAGCTTGCTTAACTAGATTGGGAGCAAATATCTTCCTTAGACCCACTTCTTTCCATCCGATTGGTGACCGACACCTTCGACCGTATAGTGCTTCATAGGGTGTCATTCTGATACTTGAGTGATAATTGTTATTGTACGCAAACTCCTCTAGCAGTAAATGGTTATCCCAAGAGCCTTTAAAATCTTGAGCATAAGCTCTCAACATATCCTCCAATGTTTGAATGGTTCTCTTCGACTGCCCTTCTGTCTGAGGATGGAAAGCTATGCTAAAATTCAGTTGGATTCCCATGGCTTCTTGGAAATGTTTCCAAAACTGTGAAGTAAATCGAGAATCCTTGTCAGATACAATACTCACTGGTACGCCATGTAGTTTTACTATCTCCTGTACATATAAACCCACTCGTGCACTCAAACTATTAGTGGACTTCATAGCTAGGAAGTGGGCGAACTTTGTCAGTCTATCAACAATTACCCAAATCGCATTATGGTTCCTCCTGGTTCTTGGCAACCCCATAATAAAATCCATGGTAACATGCTCCCATTTTCATGTGGGTATCGATAGAGGCTGTAATAACTCTGCAGGTTTCTAATTTTCTACCTTAATATGCTGACACACAAGACACCGGGTCACAAACTCAGCCACATCTTTCTTCATCCCTGACCACCAGTATATTTTTCGCAAGTTCTGATTCATCTTATTACTTCTCGGGTGTACTGTATACCTCGAGGAATGAGCTTCTGTCAATATTAGTTTCTTCAATTGTGCATCATCAGGAATACAAATTTTACTCTTGAACCTCAATAGACCATCGGGGTTAACTTCAAAATCTGTCACAGTGCCTAACTGGATCTGATCGGTCATATCTACACAGTACTTATTAGTACGCTGAGCTTATCAGATTCTATCAACCAAGTTCGGTTCTATCCTCAGGCTAGCTATCACACCATAACCGACAGTGTTAGAGAGTTCAATGTCCAAGTTGAGGTTCACAAACTGTTCTAACAGTTCATGTTCCCGAATCATCACATAAGATACTAGCCCCATATTCTTTCTGCTTAAGGCATCTACTACCACATTCGCCTTTCTCGAGTGGTATAAGATCTCACAGTTATAGTCTTTCAGAAGCTCTATCCACCTCCTCTGCCTCATGTTCAATTCCTTCTGAGAAAATAAATACTTGAGGCTTTTATAGTCTGTGAAGATTTGAAACTTCTCTCCATATAGATAATGGTGCCATATTTTCAGAGCAAACACTATGACTGCCAATTCCAAATTATGGACAAATAGTTCCTCTCATGGTCTTTTAACTGGCGAAAGCCATAAACCACTATCTTTCCATTTTGCATTAATACACATTCAAGACCTTGACTAGATGCATCGTATACATTGAGAAGCCTCATATACTAGCGGGGATAGTTAATATAGGTGCGGTGGTCAGTCGGTGCTTCAAATCCTAAAATCACCTTTCACTTGCGTCACTCCATTTAAACTTAACATTTTTCTTTGTAAGCCGTTTAAGAGGAGCAACTAACTTAGAGAAATCCTCCACAAATCTTCTGTAATATCAAGCCAATTCCAGAAAACTTCGAATCTCAGTGATAGTCTTGGATCTTTCCTATTTCACCACAGCCTCGATCTTAGACGGGTCCACAACCACCTCGTTTTTCAACACAATATGACCTAAAAATGCAATCTGGTTTAACCAAAAGTCACACTTTCTGAGCTTGGCATACAACTTCTTCTCCATGAGGGTTTGCAAAACCATTCTCAAATGCTGTTCATGTTCTTCTCTGGACTTAGAATACACCAAAATATCATCAATGAAAACTATGACAAATCTGTCCAGGTACGGCTTAAACACTTCGTTCATCAGTGCCATGAAAGCTGTATGAGCATTCATCAACCCAAAAGGCATGACCAAAAGCTCATAATGGCTATATCGGGTTCTGAAGGCTGTCTTGGGTACATCTTCACTCCTGATCTTCAACTGGTGGTACCCTGACCTCAGATCAATCTTGGAAAAGATCTGTGCTCCTCGCAGTTGGTCCAATAAATCATCAATAGGGGTAAGGGGTATTTGTTCTTGATGGTTACCTTGTTGAGCAATCTGTAATCAATACACAACCTGAGACTCCCATATTTCTTTTTCATAAATAATACCGGCGCACTCCATGGTGAAACACTCGGCCTGATGAACCCCTTATCTAGCAATTCTTGCAATTGCTTCCTCAACTCCTCCAACTCTACAGGGGCCATTCGGTATGAAGGCTTGGATATTGGCTCAGTACTAAGCATCAAATTGATACAGAACTCCATCTCCCTATCCGAAGGTAGCCTCAGTAAATCGTTTGAAAATACGTCGAGAAACTCCTTGATTACGGGGATATCGCCCAGATCTGAGTTTGCCTTATCCGTGTTGATTACATACGCAATGTAACCTTCAAAAATATTATTATCCATATTATTAATAAAACTATGTCATTTAACAGTAATTTCTCTTTCCATTACTTATCAGAAAATTTTACAACATATTTTTCGGGCAGAAATATCACTGTTCTATTATAACAGTCAAGAGTGACTTAATTTACTGCTAACTAGTCTATGCCCAATATCACATCAAAATCATTCATATTTAATAGGATAAGGTCTGCTAACATGTTCCTGTCTCCTATTTTAAGTCTACAATCTTTATATAGTTGCTCTGTCATTTGACTATCTTTCATTGGTGTCCTAATCGTTAGTGCTCTTCCTAATGGTTTGGGTTGTACATGTGAAATTAGTTTACATGCAAACATGGGTATATAAATGAATGAGTTGCACCAGAGTTAAATAAAACTACTGCTTTAATATAAAAAATTAGAATAGCACCTTTAAATGCTTCAACTGGTGCATCAGTTTCTATTGCCTCCCGCTCTAGAGCATACACTTGCCCCTGTCCAGCAACCTGGTTACTCTTTTCTTTTGCTGTGGCTTTCCTCCTCGATGCAGAGGTAGTAGCAGGTGCTCTTATTTGTTCGGTGTTCCTCTGCGGGGTTGTATCAATACTCACTGGACAGTTTTTGACTAAGTGCCCTGTCTTACCACATCTAAAGCAAGCCCCAATCGTTAAATAACAGGGCCTGTTACTATGATACCTCTCGCACTGTCTGCACACCTCAATATTAGGTTAGGGTCCCCCGATTACCATCCCATGGTAAGTGTTGGGGACGAATAGATAAGAGGCCTAATAGTCTTTCCCTGCAACTCTTCATAGTTCATCTGTCGCTTAAACAATGGCCTCCTACCATCTCTGCCACTCCTATCTCCAACTAACCTCTTTCGATCATACTCCTTACCTTTGCCCATCTTGTTAGACTCAAAAGCATGCATCTCGAAATATTGTTCGCACAACTAGGCTCAGTGAATTGCCTCCTCATAGGTGCTGATATCAAATGGGGCTAGTCGAACTCGAATTAAGGGCCTCAGTCTGTCCATAAACTTCCAAACTTTCTTCGCCTCATAGTCCATGGTGTCCGGATCATATCTCCCCAATGGGGTGAACTTTGACTCATACTCATCCACATATCTATTCCCCTGAGTCAAGTTCAAGAATTCCATCTGTAGTCTCTTGTATTTATTTCCTCTAAAAGGCATCAAGAAATAAGTCCGAACCTACAAAAGTAACTTTCTCGATAGAGTTACATCAGAAAAACCCATAAAACTTCTCCATCTCATTTATCCAGTCCTCTGCAACCACTGGATCATTAACCCCATTAAAAGACGGAGGCTTGAATTCTTGAAAGTCCCTCAGCCTGTCCAGTTCACACTCGTACCCTATATCGTTATGATGCTGCTGTAGGGCCACTGGTACTGGTGATTGTGGTACAGGTGGGGTCTGTGGTAGTGCAGTAGAAGATTCTTCCGCTGATGGTATTGACACTGTCTAGGTTGGCGTAGGCGTGTCTGGCCCAATTGCTGGAGTAGTAGGTGCAGTTTGAGCAGCAGTGCTCAGTGGGTTGTCTAGCCTGGCCATCACTTGCTCGATCAGATTTAGTATGGACTCCATGCCCCGTTTCATACTATTAATTTGGGCCTCGAAGCTTTTAGTAGGGTTACAAGCGGGCTATTCAGCAGTGGGGCCACTCGATCCTTCAAGCCTCTCCTCACGGCCTTGAGATGACCTACCCCCTCGTCCCCTTGGTCGACCTCGTCGTCCACCAGCCATAACTAATTGACTTCTTGCATTCAGTAGCAATTTCTTAGCAAAACATAGTCACGTATACCCGTTTGTATTTAAATAATGTACAGTAATACTAGGGATGCGAACTTTCCAATTTTTCTCTTACTCCAAATTTCGACTCGTATCGGGTCAACCTTGCTCTGATACCAACTTCTGTAACAACCCAAATTTACGGATATTTCAATTGGGCTACAAGTCGATAACATATCCAAATCCATAAATCTATCTATTAAATTTAATTTCCTTGATAACAATTTAAATTAAAATAATGGTAACTACTTCTTCAATTAATCAGCACTGTAGTTCTTTTACAAAAAACATTCATGTTCACTTACTCCAGACACATTTCGTATACATTATTGCACTTCCAAAATGTAGATACCAAAAAAAAAAATATCTATATTGGGTATACCTTTAGTGCAAAAGAATGTTTTTCTAGCAAATGACTGTGTAAAATAAACAACTTATAACGACGATCTCCGCTACTGATGAGGATCTGTGGAGGAGAGTAAGGGGGTGAGCTTAACGTGCTCAGCGAGAGAAAATAAATCTCGTGATAGACAGATAAACATACTATCTATTTATATAAGTTTGAAATGTCCAAAATCATTTACAGTTCAGTACAGTAATTAATGGTAATAGTAATAGTATCAAGAATATTTCACTGCGGTGAACATTTAAATTAAGTACATTAAACAAATCGATTTCATACAGTATCTCAGTTCATACTCTCAAAACGATAATTTAAATGAACGAGATAAGGTGAAGCATGCTATAACAGTAATCAGTAAGACAACTGGCCAATGTCAGTGACTCCGAGCAATCACTTATTAGGTGTGTCAAGATGTCAATCGCCGTGGGAGTGGTCAGCTACCCAAACGGCTCATAGTACAGTGTGTCTGAAGATCAGTAACACGGTACATTGTACTCACATGCATATTGCATAGTACATCGTACTCCGTGGATCACAGTAACAATAATAATTCAGTAACAGTATAGTTCAGTAATAGTGACAGTTCAGTAATAGTGACAATTCAATAACAGTGATAGTTCAGTAACAGTAACAGTGTAGTATGTCTAATCATCGTCTTTGTCTTAAAATCAGTGCGAGTTGGACTATGCGACACACAGTCAGCACGCGTTCAAGCACATTTCATCAATATTTCTTTATAAACAAATCATTTTTTTTAAATCACATGTAAATTGAAAACAATTCGAAACAGGCTAACTAGCCATTTTTCAGTTAAAATCCCTAGTAAACAGTCTAAGAAATTTAAATTTTAGGATTTTCAATTTTAACCAATAATATCAGTATCTATGCAAACCATTTAAATTCAATCGATAAAATTAGGCTGTTCAACTAGGCTAAATTTCATAATTTTCAGAGTCATAAAATTCAGTCTAGGTTTTTCTATAATTTCGGTATTGCGAAATTCAGCCTAAAATTTTATATTAATAAATATACGAAAATTATGCATATTTATTTATAACAATAACGAGAATTTTCCTTACCTTGGTGTCTGCCCTCAGTCGAAATGCCTTTAGTGACTGGAATCTGTGGGTCCGATCTGCTCGATTAGTTTCCTTGGAGCCCCTTCCCTCGAGTTTCCAAATTTCTTTATGCCTTCTCTCATATCTCCAAATATATATATATATATATAATTATATATATTATAAGGCCCATAAAATTCTATGTATTGTTTATGATTTCGAGATGTACAGACAAGTTACATAATATATGAATCAAAAGAAATTGATATTTTTAAGTTCTAAGTGTGAATGAAATGGAAAATGAGTATAGAAGCATTTGAATATGAGTTTACCTTTGAAAATCTGGAAAAATTACAGTTGGAATACTGCAGATGTAGGACAGATCGATCTCATTGCAAGGGGAGATCGATCTCATTGCCTTGAAATACAATGCCAAAACATTCTGTAAGAGAGAGATCGATCCCTCATTCAAAGCAGATAGATCTCGGATAGATTCTGGTTAGCAAAGATTGATCTCTTCCCATAAGACAGATCGATCTCTAAAGGATTTTGGCTAGCAAAGATAGATCTCTCCTCAAGGCCAGATCGGTCTCTAAGTGGTTCTACCTGAGTAAGATCGATCCCATCCCATGAGCAAGATCGATCTCATCTCTTGAGCAGATCGATCCCATCCAAAGAGGCAGATTGATCCCCCAGCCTGCATTGTCAAATTCTGAAGGAGTTTAAATAAGGGAAGATCGATCTCTCACCCTAGGAGATCAATCTGATAAGGCAAATTCTATAAAACCTGACAACTGAGTTCTTCATTTCACGAAACAACTCATCTTCCTCCATTTTTAAATAAAGAACCTAGCTTTCTCACTCTAAAAATCATCACTTTCCAATCAGATTTGAGAGAGATTCTTTTGAGCAAAGTTTTTCCTAGTGAGGAAGAGAACAACATAGTCAAAGATTGGAAGCTGAAACTTTGGATTGAAGGAGCAAAGTGATTTTCCCCCAATTTGGAAAAAAGAGGAAAAAGTCAAGCTAGGTAAGATTTCAATGCACTATCTTCAAGTATGTTAATCTAGGCATTTTGATGAGTTGATTGATGTATGTATTGTTGGCTGAAACATCCATAAGCATGCTTAAGCAACCATGACCTAGAATGAGCTTACTGAGAGAAAGTTGAAATGGCATGGATATAATGATGATTTAAGCATGAATCGATGTTATTAAGTATGTATACATGATTCTTAGATGTTTATGTGAAACCCATATGTTAGAATAGATAATGATTAAAAACAAGCATATGAGGTGTATGGGGAAATGCCATTGTAAGACCCGAATTTATTTAAAAACACGAAATGAATTAGTATTTGTGAAGGGAAGTCGGGTTAAATTAATCCCGAACACGTGCAAGGGTAAAATGGTCAAAAGATCAAAATTCGGTATAAACTCGATAAGAAAATTTTATTAAAAATAATGGATTCGAGAATCTTGATTAATAACAAAGAAATAATTAAATTTCGAGTCCAATTGATCAAGATTTGAAATTTTTAGAAATACCGAAAAGTCACCCGGGACAATATCTTGAAAATATGAAGAAATTATACCGAAAAAGGATTAAAAATATAATAAATAAATTAAATAAAATTAAATAAATCTATTTGGAATAAAAAATTAATTTTGTAGATATTTTAGAATATTTTTGACTAAAATAATGAATATAATAATAAACTAATTTATAAATAATAATAAAATAATTAAGTAAAAAAAAAGAAGAGAATTGAAATGGGAATCGGGAGAAATCGAAAATGGAAATCGAGGAAGAGACCGTGCGTGACCCGAGCCACCCCAGTCCACCAGCGATCATCACCCTCCGACGAAGGGCCGAGGAGGAAGAGGAGAGGCCGGTGAAGCTTTGGGCACCGGAGACGCGCCGTCAGGAGGTCAAAAATCACCGAATGGAGGAAGAGAAAGTCGCGAAGAAAATGAGGTTGATTCCGACGATCCACGGCTGCTGGGCGTGAACGGAGGTCACCGGTGTGATCGGGAGGATGAGTCGGTTCTTTTGAGACCAGTATCAGTCGGCGAAACCATCGAAATTTGACGGATTGAGAGGAAGAGTGCCGCGGAGGGAGAAGAGGAATCCGGCGGCCATCGACGTGATTCGGCCAACCCCGACCCCAGTCGAACACTCCCCCAGTGCAAGCGCACCGTTTGGCACCAGAAACGAGTCGAGAACCGGTCAGAAACACCATGAACGGCGGCGAAAAGGCCTGAACCGATACGGATCGGTTCAGCAAAGAGGTGAACCAGACTGAACCGGCTGAACTGGACCGGTCTGAACCGGGTTGAACCGGATTGAACCAGTTCATCCAAGAAAGAAGGGAAAAAAGGAGAAAAAGGAAAAAGGGGAACAAATTTTGGGGATACACCGGACTTCGGGTAAGTCGATATGAGGTCAAAAGTGACCGATTTGATTTTTGAGAAATTTATTTAAATTATATTTAATCGAAAATTAACCCGAAATTAAATATAATAATTATGCAGTTTTACGACAAAGCCCGAACGAGAGCCGATTGAGCTCCGATTCTCGTACCCCGCATCATATTGGGTAAGTATGTTTTAATTACGATAATATGAGTCATTTAATTCAGAGTTTCGATTATTTTACGGAATTTATGGAATAACTCTGTATAAAAAGGCATATTAATCGGAATTGCAACGTAATTACCGTAAATAGTATACGGGCTATCCAATGAGTTTGGAACGAAGCCCGATGATTATTGGTAAGCTAAATCATCCCAGTAAACCCGAAGAAGGGATTTAATAAGTAGAAACGGGCTGAAAAAGGGTCAAGGCCCATTAAGGTGCAATTGGGCCCAATAAAGTAAAATGGGCCCAGTACGTTAGATTCGATCAGTAAATGTGATATACTGATAAAAATAAGTGAATTAACCCAAAATATGTGGTTATATGCAATTTCGTAGATTTGGTTGACGCGCAGTTGGACTAAGGATTGGATATTAGCGAGACGAGATAAGTTTGCACATAAATCGAGGTAAGAGAATTTTGTAGGTGCATAGAGATTTCTATACGTATTTATTGAGGGGATTTACAGGGCTTAGAATTCCTTAAAGTATCTAGAAAAGAAATAATAATTTTTACGAAAATTGAGGCTTAGGTGAATAAAGAAAAAGACGATTTTGGCCCTGGAGTAAAATTTACAAAAAGGGTAGTAAGACAGATAAATTGCATGATTATCTTGTTTTAATGTTTTATATAAATGTATTGCTTTGATTTAAGCAAATATGCATATAGGTTGGTTGTTGATTTCGTGAATTACACGAAAGGGTACCGATTTAGACCGGTTATTATTTTAAAAGATGTTTTATAAAGATTGAGCCACCTATCATATTTACACGAGTAAAAAGAGTGCTAGAGTTTTTCTCACACTCAAGTTTATTGATTTATTACTCATGGAAAGCCGTACTGGAGCATTGCTCGTACGAAAAATTTGTGTGTGCACAAAACCGTGCTGGAGCTTCGCTCGCACGAGATTTTAGATATCATGATATGCATAGCGTGGTGCTGGAGCTTCGCTCGCACTAGACATGAGTTGACATGCATATAGTCGTGCGACAGTCTCCTGTAGACTGTGTGTCACAGAGAGTTGAGATGCTCGCATGTATACTTTGAGACATGGGTTAGTTATCGACATAGTATTGGGGTGGATAAGACCTACGATAAGCACCCCCAGACTATGATATGGGTCCATGGAATATGATGTACTGTGTATGTCACACGGAGTACGCTGTACCGTGCAGTCATGATGACTCGATGATGTTACTTGATATTCTGGAGGGTAAGACTTGACCCCACCTCCCGTTGCAGTTGTGATACCCCGCACACCGCGATCTGTGTAGCTTGGGATCACAGGGACAAAGTATGACCATAGTCCTCGATTTTTCATACAGTAACCTACATGTCTCACATGATATCATACGGTTTGGATAGACCAGGACAAACCCGAAGGATGGGTAACGTCTTGATTTATGTTTTTAAACGAGATGCGATTTAATGAATCAAGGTATTCCCGAGAGATGGGTTTAGCCTTGATGTGATTGTTTTATGATAAAACAAATAAGTTTTAACGTGAAGAGTTTGTAATGAAACAGATAAGTTTTTCAGTGTTGAGTTTATGTTGAAACAAATAAGTTTTAATGTGACGAGCATGAGATGTCATAAATGATGATTTTTCCATGTTTGATTTATATGTTGATTTCATGACTTCTCTTATTTGATATATACATATATGTGGCATCGTTTTAGTCATTCCTCATGCTCTAAATATAAACGATTTTATATCACGATATTATCAGCATGTAGATAGTATAATTATCTACCTGCTTACATTATTGCCTTACTGAGTTGTTTATGCTCACCCTTTTATTTTTCACCCCACAGGGTATATTCAGTAGAAGAGAACGACAGTAGTCATATCCGCTGCTTTTTATCAAGACCAGGTATACACATTTATAAAATTTTTGTATCTGAACATATAGAGGCACAGTACTGTACATGGATGTAATATTGGGGATGTATTTATTTAAAATAAATGAAATATGAAAATGGAATGGTAAATAGGTGAGAGGTGACTAACACCGAATCAAAGCCCAACTGTTTAGTAGTGTAACTGTTCACGATGGGTAAAGAAATTAAAAAGCGAAAAATTTACTCTGATTTTTAGGTAATTTTGGTCGTGACAGAAAAGATGTTATCAGAGCAGAGTTGGCCTGATATGAGTTGGTGTTAATGGTAAAGTAAATTTACATCCCCATGTACTGTGCATTGTTTAGATACAATTGTGTATATCAAGGTGGAACAACAGCTAAGAATTTAGTTTCGAATCTAAGAATTTAGTTTCGAATGCAAGAATCTAGTTTTTATAACTAATAGTCGCTATGTTAGAGGGGTAAGTACACATGCTTGAGGCCATAGAGATCGGCCTGAGAGTCGAATGAGTCGTCACATGAGACTCAAGATGAGAGTGAAGTGGAGGCTGATGTTGAGCATACTCCACAGGGTCCTATAAAGAGACCAATTAGTATCGAGACACGCTCCGAGAGGATGGAGTGGAGTGTAGAAAATATTTTAGAGTTGTTTACTCAGTCTATGCAGGTAGTTGAGAATAGGTAGGGTAAAGCCAGAACAGATGTCTCAGACTATAGAGATTCTCACACCCCTCTAGTATTTTACGAAGTAAAGAAACTAATAGTTGCTGAGGACTGGGGGAATGAGATAGTGAAGTGCTATGGATTCTTTCAGAGTATGTCGACCGAGAATGTGACTTTTTAATAATTTTATGTTAGAGGGTGAGATGAAATATTGGTGGAAGTCCCCTCAACCCATCTGAATAGTTAGACGTCCAGAGCCGACATGAGAGTCGAAAAAGCCCAAAAGTTCATAAAAGGGCTCAAATTGTCGATTAGAGTCCGATTGGTTCATTACCTATGTCGAGGAAGTACGTAGATTACAGTTGCATGAAGAAGATCATGTGTTGCACGCCTCTAAGATTGAAAAAGGTAGTAAGGGTCAAAATGGAGACAAAAGAAAATAGAGAATGATAGAGATATCAGAGCGAGAAAAAGACCAGTTGATAAGGGATAGAGTTGGTGAGTCACGGGGTAAGATGATTGGTAAGGCCCAGTGTATCCAATTTCAGCACTTTTGAGGGGTATTGTGATTTGAGAACCCCGACATGCTCTGTGGCAGCGTAAGCAATGTTAGCAGGGTGAGCAGTGTAGCAGTGTAACTGTGTAACAGTGTAAGCAGTGTAGCAGTGTAGGATGTATGTTAGATACCACGGAAGTAGGGCCTACACCTACACTTTATTGACTAAAATAGGCGTTAAGTGTGGTAAGACAGGTCACTTAATTAATGATTGCTCAGAGTTGGGTGAGACTGCCCCACAGAAGAGCAAAGAGACAGAGAAAATCATGTTGATATCTCTGCACCGAAAAAGGGAGGCCACAGCCGAAGAGAAAGGGAAAGTAGGCTGTTGGACGAGGGCGAGTGTATGCCTTGGACCAGGACACTACTGATGTTTCATATGATGTGGTGAAAGATACCACACTGGTTATGAATAGTGAAGTAATTATTTTAATTAATCCTGGTGCCACGTATTTAGTCATACCGCCTTCGTTTGTTTATAAGTTAGTAAAAGACGTGAATGCCTACACCCATGGGCATAATGCTGATAGTTAGTACCCCAATGAAGGAGGGTTAACTAACGGAATAATTATGAAGAAATTATAAGTCAAAAACAGTGGAAGAAGTATAAACCAGCTAATTGGAATATGAATACTTTGAAGTAATATTTGAGAATAAATTAGTTGGCTGCAAATTATGATGTTCAGAGTAAATTAGTTGGCTGCAAATTATGATGTTCAGACTTTTATTCTAAGATAGTGCTGTATTACCCCTGGAAAGTATACGGTAAGTTTTGACAAGTAATAAAAGGGGAGCAGTGATTGAAATTAAAGGAGCAAATGATTGTACTCACGGAATGAGTAATAACAGAGTTTTGTTATAAGTGATATACGAAAAGAGATAGATTGGAATAAGAGATGTATGTAAGGTAAGAATATCTATGATACGTGAATTAATTTGGATTAAAGCAATTAGTAGCGAATATGAATTGTGACCACATGGACTGATATGTAAAGTAATTGTGGTCAAGTCTGAGGGTTAATAAAGGTATTTCAAAATACCTCCCCGCCTGAAGACTTGACAGCGTCTAAAAGTATACACATAACCTATAAATTGAAAGCAACAGTCGTAATATATACATTTAAAAATTAGGGTACCTTTACGGGTACGATAAGAAATATAGAATTCGATTAATCAAGAAGGTTTAAAAATTAATTAAAATTTTATAAAAAGCTGTTAATATAAGAAAAAGAGGAAAAGACGCGGGTTAGTAGCTTCAACGGAAGCCATTTCGAAAAGGACATTATTCATTATGCGCACATAGGTCAAGGATATGGGTGATTAAAATATTTAATAGAACACAACTACGATGAGGTATTTAAACTTTATCTGGATCGATTTGTTATCATCCATATTGATGATATTTTGGGTGTATTTATAGTCCAGAGAAAATTATAAGCAACAATTGGAAATTGCTTTTATAGATGATTTGTTGTGAGTTCTCGAAATGGACTACTTTATTGACACGTTTAACTTAGAAAAAGTTGTATTTGAATGGGATGATAGACGTGATAGGAGTTTTGGTGTATTGAAGTAATAAACTGACCACTGCATTTATTCTCACCATATCCAACAGATTAAGAGGTTTCTCATGAGTCTGTGGATACCTCAAAATAATGAATGAGTTGTGTATTGATGTAAAAATGGAAGATAGTCGATTATGGATCCAGACAACTCAAGGATCATGAAAGGACTATCCGGCCCATGATTTAAAGTTGACAGCAATAGTGGTTGTATTGAGTATATGACAATACTGTGTACATGGTGAGAAATTTCAAGTATGCACTAATCATAAAAGTCTCGAGTATCTGTTTTCACAGAAAGAGTCGGATATGAGAACAAAGAGGGTTAGAGTTTCTGAGGGATTATGATTGTGAAAATTGTACCACCCAGAAAAGGCTAATGTAATGGCTGATGCCTTGAGTAGAAAGAGTCTCGGGATGGTATTACATATGATGGTCAGGGAGCGTAAGCTGCTAGAACAATTGTAAGCCTCAGTAATGATGTGATCCCCTCTGATGATGACCGTGATTGTGTGACAGCTAGCCTAATATTAGAACCGGATTTGAGTAATCGGATTTGACAGGCTTAGCGTGATGATCGGCATGGTGTCGTTAGTGTGGGTCATATTCAGATGGGTACAGTGATAGAGTTCATAGAGTATGATAATGGTTACTGAGGTTCAAAGACAGTATAAGTGCTCCCCAGAACCACAATGATGAGATAATGTTATTGTCAGAAGCTCACTCTTCGGGATATTAAGTGCATCTGAGAAGTAATAAATATATCGAAATCTTAGAAAAGAGTATTGGTGGTCAGATATGGAAAGAGACATAGTGGAGATTGTGTAAAAGTGTCTCGTATATCAGCAGAGTAAGTTAGAGCAATAGAAGTTTGCAGGGTTATTGCAGTTTCTACCTATATTGACACGAAAATGGGAACAAGTTACCATGAATTTCGTGATGGGTTACAGAGGACCCCGATGAATCATAAGGCTATCTGGGTGATAGTCGATAGATTGATTAAGTCTACCCACCTTCTGGTTAGGAAATTCTCGGATACTCTGAGTGTGTGGGCGAATTTATGTGTAAGGAAGATTGTGGAACACCAAGTATCTTTCTAGTGAGCATTGTATCATATAGGGATTCCCGCTTCACTTCCCATTTTTGAGAACGTTTTCAGGAAGCTATTGGGAACCTATCTAAGTGTTAGCACAACTTTCTATCCTCAGACAGATGATCAGTCAGAGAGGATTGTACAGGTTCTGGAGGATATGATGAAAGTGTGTGCCATTTATTTGATAAGCTCCTGGGATGATCAGTTGTTACTAATCGAATTCGTCAATAATGACAGTTGTCACTTGAGTATCGGGATAACTTCAGATGAGGCATTGTATAGCCATAAGGGTTGTTTCCCCAATTTGGATAAGAAAAAGTGGGTGACAGATAGAAAATTGTTCCTGAATTGGTAAGACAAACCTCTGAGGATGTTCAGTTAATTGTGAAGGATTAAGAACACCTCAGAGCAAATAGACAAGCTATGCTGACAAGAGACAGAAACCATTGTAATTCACCGAGGGTGAATTAGTATTGTTGAAAGTTACATGCTCTTATGACATAGCATAAGGACATAACAAGATTTGAAAGAAGGCAAATTGAATTTTGTAATATTGAATCCTTTGAGAAATTGGACAAAGTGGGAGATAAGACCTGTAGGTTGGCATTACTACCTAAATAAATAGGCATCCACAATGTGTCCTATCTTATGATACTTCGGAAATACTGTCCGGATCCAACATATGTGAACGGATATGAGCTATTGAAGCTCAATGAAAGTTTAACGTATGATTGGAAAATCAATTCGGGTATTAGATGGAAGGAGAAAGTGTTGAGGTTTAAGATGATCTCCCTAATTAAAGTCCTTTGGTAGTAGTACACTTTGGAAAAAGCCACATAAGAGTTAAAGAGTATGATATGTGTGAAATATCCGGAGTGATTTACAGACTAACTTGGTTCTAATTTGGAGGACCAAATTTCTTAAGTGCAGGAGATTTTGTAAGACTCGAATTTATTTAAAAACATGAAATGAATTAGTATTTGCGAAGGGAAGTCGGGTTAAATTAATCCCGAACACGTGCAAGGGTAAAACGGTCAAAAGATCAAAATTCGGTATAAACCCGATAAGAAAAATTTATTAAAAATAATGGATTTGAGAATCTTGATCAATAACGAAGAAATAATTAAATTTTGAGTCCAATTGATCAAGATCCGAAATTTTTATAAATATCGAAAAGTCATCGGGGACAATATCTTGAAAATACGAAGAAATTATACCGAAAAAAGGATTAAAAATATAATAAAGAAATTAAATAAAATTAAATAAATCTATTTGGAATAAAAAAATTAATTTTGTAGATATTTTAGAATATTTTTGACTAAAATAATGAATATAATAATAATAAACTAATTTATAAATAATAATAAATAAAAATAAAATAATTAAGTAAAAAAAAAAAGAAGAGAATTGAAATGGGAATCGGGAGAAATCGAAAATGGAAACCGATGAAGAGACCGCGCTTGACCCGAGCCACCCTAGTCCACCGGCGATCATCACCCTCCGATCAAGGGCCGAGGAGGAAGAGGAGAGGTCGGAGAAGCTTTGGGCACCGGAGACGCGCCGTCAGGAGGTCGAAAATCACCGAATGGTGGAAGAGAAAGCCGCGAGGAAAACGAGGTTGATTCCGACGATCCACGGCTGCTGGGCGTGAACGGAGGCCACCGGTGTGATTGGGAGGATGAGTCGGTTCTTTTGAGACCGGTATCGATCAGTAAAACCACCGAAATCCGGCGGATCGAGAGGGAGAGTGCCGCGGAGGGAGAAGAGGAATCCGACGGCCACCGACGTGATTCGGCTAACCCCGACCCCAGCCGAACACTCCCCTAGTACAGGCGCACCGTTTGGCGCCTGAAACGAGTCGAGAACCGGTCGGAAACACCATGAACGGCGGCGAAAAGGCCTAAACCGGTACGGACCGATTCAGCAAAGAGGTGAACCAGAATGAACCGGCTGAACCAAACTGGTCTGAACCAGGTTGAACCGGACTGAACTGGTTCAGCCAAGAAAGAAGGGAAAAAAAGAGAAAAAGAGAAAAAGAGAAAAAGGAAAAAGGGGAAGAAATTTTGGGATACACCAGACTTCGATTAAGTCGATACGAGATCAAAAGTGATCGATTTTATTTTCGAAAAATTTATTTAAATTATATTTAATCAAAAATTAACCCGAAATTAAATATAATAATTGTGCAGTTTTACGACAAAGCCCGAACGAGAGCCGATTGTGCTTCGATTCTTGTACCCCGTATCATATTGGGTAAGTATGTTTTAATTACGATAATATGAGTCATTTAATACAGAGTTTCGATTATTTTATGGAATTTATGGAATAACTCTGTATAAAAAGGCATATTAATCAGAATTGCAATGTAATTATCGTAAATAGTATACGGGCTATCCAATGAGTTTGGAACGAATCCCGATGATTATTGGTAAGCTTAATGAGCCCAGTAAACCCGAAGAAGGGATTTAATAAGTAGAAACAGGCTGAAAATGGGTCGAGGCCCATTAAGGTGCAATTGGGCCCAATAAAGTAAAACGGGCCCAGTACGTTAGATTTGATCAGTAAATGTGATATACTGATAAAAATAAGTGAATTAACCCAAAATATGTGGTTATATGCAGTTTCGTAGATTTGGTTGACGCGCATTTGGACTGAGAGATCGGATATTATCGAGACGAGATAAGTTTGCTCGTAAATCGAGGTAAGGGAATTTTATAGGTGCATAGAGATTTCTATACGTATTTATTGAGGGGATTTACAGGGCTTAGAATTCCTTAAAGTATCTAGAAACGAAATAATAATTTTTGTGAAAATCGGGGCTTAGGTGAATAAACAAAAAGATGATTTTTCCCATGGGAGTAAAATTTACAAAAAGGGTAGTAAGGCAGATAAATTACATGATTATCTTATTTTAATGTTTTATATAAATGTATTGCTTTGATTTAGGCAAATATACACATAGGTTGGCTGTTGATTTCGTGAATTATACGATAGGGTATCGGTTTGGACCGGTTACTATTTTAAAAGATGTTTTATAAAGATTGAGCCACCTATCATATTTACACGAGTAAAAAGAGTACTAGAGTTTTTCTAGCACTCAAGTTTATTGATTTATTACTCATGAAAAGTCGTACTGGAGCAT
Organism: Firmiana major; assembly: GCA_033439115.1. Lineage (NCBI taxonomy): Eukaryota > Viridiplantae > Streptophyta > Magnoliopsida > Malvales > Malvaceae > Firmiana > Firmiana major. The sequence goes on from CM065909.1 coordinate 8,547,546, forward strand.
TGCTCATACGAGAAATTTGTGTGTGCACAAAATCGTGCTGGAGCTTCGCTCGCACGAGATTTTAGATATCATGATATGCATAGTGTGGTGCTGGAGTTTTTCGCTCGCACTAGACGTGAGTTGACATGCATATAGTCGTGCGGAAGCCTCCTGTAGACTATGTGTCATAGAGAGTTGAGATACTTGCACGTATACTTTGAGACATGGGTTGGTTATCGACATAGTATTGGGGTGGATAAGACCCACGATAGGCACCCCCAGACTATGATATGGGTCCACGGAGTACGATGTACAGTGTATGTCACACGGAGTACGCTGTACCGTGCAGTCATGATGACTCGATGATGTTACTTGGTATTCTGGCGGTAGGACTTGACCCCACTTCCCATTGCAGTTGTGATACTCCGCACACCGGGATCCGTGTAGCCTGGGATCACAGGGACAAAGTATGGCCATAGTCCTCGATTTTTCATAGAGTAACCTACATGCCTCACATGATATCATACGGTCTGGATAGACCAGGACAAACCCGAAGGATGGGCAACGTCCCGATTTGTGTTTTTAAATGAGATGCGATTTAATGAATCAAGGTATTCCCGAGAGATAGGTTTAGCCTTGATGTGATTGTTTTATGATAAAATAAATAAGTTTTAACGTGAAGAGTTTGTAATGAAACAGATAAGTTTTTCAGTGTTAAGTTTATGATGAAACAAATAAGTTTAAATGTGACAAGCATGAGATGTCATACATGATGATTTTTCCATGTTTGATTTATATGTTGATTTCATGACTTCTCTTATATGATATATACATATATGTGGCATCGTTTTAGTCATACCTCATGCTCTAAATATAAACGATTTTATATCACGACATTATCAGCATGTAGATAGTATAGTTATCTACCTGCTTACATTATTGCTTTACTGAGCTGTTTATGCTCACCCTTTCATTTCCACCCCACAGGGTATATTCAGTAGAAGAGAAAGACAGTAGTCATATCCGCTGCTTTTTATCAAGACCAGGTATACACATTTATAAAATTTTTATATCTGAACATATAGAGGCACAATACTGTACATGGATGTAATATTGGGGATGTATTTATTTAAAATAAATGAAATATGAAAATGAAATGGTAAATAGGTGAGAGGTGACTAACACCGAATCATAGCCCAACTGTTTAGTAGTGTAATTGTTCACGACGGGTAAAGAAATTAAAAAGCGAAAAATTTACTCTGATTTTTAGGTAATTTGGGTCGTGACAGGCATAGTGAAAAAGATAAATAAACTTAAGGCATTGTGAACTTAATATCGGCTTAATACGAATCAATAGACTTGGTGAGTCTAATAGATTCTCGAGAAACGAATAGAGTAATCAAAATGGACTTAAGAAGTATAAGGTCCAAAAAGATGTAACGAGAACAAATTGGTGTAAAATGGCCCAATGCATTGAATTGAACTTCATGCAAGTGAGAATTAAGTATATGAGATTATACTGACATGACAAGTAAATGCTTACAGCTCCTAGAGATAACATTAGAGCCGATTAGACCGGATCTTGAGCATTGGAAATCGAAGGAAAGTGATTAGAGCGTGATTCGAGGTAAGGGATTTGTGCGAGCTATTAGAGATAGCTATACGTATATTTCTTACCTGCTGTGTACATGAATACTATGAAGTATTTAGATATTGATATATCTACGTGAAAACTAAATATGAGAAGAATGCTTACTTGTACAAATTGCATGCTTTCAATGTCTTGATTTTGAAAAGATGATTTGGTGAATGTTTTTGTAAGTGATTGAGAAGGGTAATAATAGACTGGCTCCTGATTTAACTATTATCATAAAATGCATGATTTGTGAAGTGAAAAGCTTTTAATGAGTGATTGAAGGGAGATTGCCCTCTCACTCATAGTTAGTGAATGAAGCCTTCTATTTCTTTTTTTTGTGTGAACTTGTGCTAGAGCCAAAGTGGCAACGGTAGATTTACCAGCCTTTCTCGTACAACATTTTAAAAGGATTTTGAGAAAGAAAAAGGTGCTAGAGCTGAGTGAAGCTGTGTGATACACTCGAGAGCTTGCACCAGATTTTGAGAAACATGCTAGAGCCATCGAATACTGCTAAGTGATCTTACTGTGACCATGCTCGCATGTGACTCCCTCGATTTAAAGTGATTATAAGCAAATTCGTGCTAGAAGCCTTAGGTATTGCTGTGTGATCTTACGCTGAGTTGCTCGCACATGGTTTTATGGAATTTACTGGGTGATAAGCAAAATTGTACTGAAGGCCTCGGGTATTGCTGTGTGATCTTACGCTGAGTTGCTCGCACGTGGTTTTTAATATGTTTGCTGTGTGATGAGTAAAACCGTGCTAGAGGCCTCAGGTATTGTTGTGTGATCTTATGTTGAGTTGCTCGCACGTGGTTTTATGATGTTTGCTGTGTGATGGGTAAAACCATGCTGGAGCCGTCGTGTATTGCTGAGTGATCTTGCACAGACCTGATCGCACGTGATTTTGAGACAATGGATATGGATGGTAAAGGGTTCATGAGAGCACGCTGTACTGTGAGCGTTAGCCATAGAGTACGATGTGCCGTGATATCTTAGTGATTCTGTGTGAGTTGAAGGGATGGTTGATCCGTCTCCCCAAGCATGGGATTACCGCACACCTGATCAGTGATGCCTGGAATCCAAACTATGGCCATAAGTCTTTTATCTGTGTGATATGACATTTTTTCACTACTGTGTGAGGTGACATATGTCTCCCCTGCTATGTGATACAGGGTGTTATGATACCTCATACTATGTCTCATGTTTATCGATTTACTAAGTGATTTGCTAAATGCAAAGAAATTTCTAAGCGTGTACTATGTGAATTGAAAAAGAAGCTGTGTGATTTTAAAGAGTATGCTGTGTGATTCTGTGTGACTTGAGAACAAAATATGCATATACCCATCTAGTGAATTAATGGTTTCGCATCGATGGAAGATTGTTTTAAAAGAATTGCATATGATTTATAAGGGAAATAAATGTATATATTTTTAAGCATGTAGATAGTGTAGTTACTTACCTGCTTTTATATTTTCCTTACTAAGCGTGTTAGCTTACCCCCTTATTTCCTCCTCCACAGATTCTGCGCAGTTGTGAGTTTACTGTAGTTGTCCCTACTACGGTGTTCTCCAGTTCTCTAGCAGTACAGAGGTATACACTTATGAGAAAAATTTTGTATCCTGTAAATTAGTGCACAGTAAATCTATCTTTTGTACGAAAGGGATGTATATAATAGAAACTAATGTAAACGCTCCCACATATTTATAAGAGAATAGTTTTTATTTCATTTGATAAATTAAATTATAAATGGATGAGATGTGGATATGAATGTTGACTCATAGCCCAACTGTTAGTAGTAAGGTAAGTCACGGGAAGAGGGTTGTGACAGAGGTGGTATCAGAGTTGAGTTGGTCCGATGTGAGTTAGTATCCATAGTTAGAAAATTATACATCCCTAAGTACTGTGCATTATTTGGATACAATTATGTATACCAAGCTGAAGATATAACTGAGACACTTGTTATTGAGTATGCAGGATGTCAGATAGACGACGCACTTGTAGAGGAGAGAGTTCACGCTTTTAAGGGCATAGAGATGAGCCCGAGAGGCGCGTGGGTCCAGTTCTAGTAGAGACTCACCTAGTATTAGTGATGCCGTTGAGGCATGTATAGTGCAATTACAATGCAGTGTAGATGCTGTCATGGAGATGTTTACACAGGCAGTGGCCAGATTCGAGGGCAGACAGGAGAACTATACTGGTCAGGCTGCTGCACCTGAGAGATATGAGCCTGCACAGCCTGCACCAAGACCTCGGGCTATAAAGGCAGAGATTCCTGTACCCCCTCCAGTTCAGGATATTCTCCCACCAATTCAGGATCTTGTAGCTCTACAACAGGTTGGTGGTGAAGGAGTTTATGATTGTGATCTGGGTAGATTGAGACAATTTTAAAAGTTTAGACCACTTTCATTTAGTGGGGTAAAGGACCCAGTGTTAGCGGAGCATTGGATTCGTAGCATGGAGAAGCTTTACAGATTTTTCCATTACTTTGCCACAGAGAAGGTCACCTTTGCAGCTTTTGTATTAGAGGGTGAGGCTGAGCATTAGTGGATGGCCACATAGCCGATTTTGAGTGCACATCACCCTGTTGTGACTTGAGACATATTTTTGGATGCCTTTAGGAGGCGGTACATTCTAGCCACTGCTCAGAGGAAGATGCAGATGGAATTTCTGACCTTGACTCAGGGGAACCATACAGTTGATGAGTATGAGTCTGGATTCACATCCCTGGGTAGGTATGACACAGTTACCATGGGCTGTCTGGACAGGAAGGTTCAAAAATTTATTGAGGAGTTGAAACCTTCGATCAAAGCTCGATTGACCTTATTTGACATTACCACCTATGACAAGGTAGTACGTAAAGCTCAGCTATGTGAGCAGGATTATGAGTTGCATGCCTCGAAGTTAAGTAAGAGTGGTAAGGGCAGAGATAGAGATAGAAGATATCAGTTGATGATAGAGGATTTAGAAAGGGTCGAAGGTTATTTAGTAAAGGGTCGAAGATTGATGAGGTACGAGAGAGGTCTGCGAAGCCTCTAGCCTATCCAGTTCTACCTCCAGCTTTGAGGGGTATAATTATTGGTGCACCTCAACCTACCACCGAACAGTGTAGGATGTGTGGTAGATATCATGAGAGTAGACCATGCCATATGATAAGATCCTGTTATAAATACGATAAACCAAGGCACATAGCTCATGAATGCTCAGAGTTGGTTGATACAGCCCCACAGAAGGGTAAAGAGCCAGAGACGACTACAGTTGAGACACCTACTCCTAAGAGGAATGCCACAGCTGAAGAGAAAGGGAAACAAGCTGTTGGTCAAGGGCGAGTGTTTGCATTGAACCAAGCATCTGCAGAAGCTTCTACGGATGTGATTAAAGGTATCATCCTAGTCTTTAAATTTGAAGCATTAACATTAATTGATCCTGGTGCCACGCATTCATTTATATCGCCTTCATTTGCATGTAAATTGTTTGAACACATGAAACCTATACCTTTAGGTAGGGTGTTGCTTCTAAGCACTCCAGTGAGAGATAATGTAGTAACGGAGTATGTATGTAAAGATTGTAAGTTAAAAGTAGGGGAAAAGGATATGTTGGCCAATCTTATTTTGTTAAACATGAAGGATTTTGATGTAATACTAGGAATAGATTGGTTTGCTGCAAACTATGCTGTTTTAGACTGTTATGCTAAGACAATAATGTTTTCCACCCCTGAAAAGTGTGTTGTAAGATTTGTTAAGTAATGAAAGAAGTAGTAAATTATTTCCAAGGATGGACGATTTTACTAACAAATGTGATCATAATATGTTGATGGTTTTATAGCATATGTGGTTGATTTGGATAAGGCATACCTGAAATTTGTTGACATCCCGGTGGTTAGAGAGTTCCCTGATGTCTTCTCGAAAGAATTACCAAGATTGCCACCAGACAAAAAGATGGAATTCTATATTGATTTGGTACCTGGTACTGAACCAATATCGAAATCACTATATAGAATGGCTCCAGTGGAATTGGATGAGCTAAGGAGACTATTGCAAGAGTTGTTGGATAAGGGGTTTGTCAGACCGAGTGTATCACCCTAGGGAGCACCAGTTCTATTTGTAAAGAAGAAAGATGAGAGTCTCCAACTATGTATAGATTCTCGATTGTTGAACAAGGCTACCATTAAGAATAAGTATCCCCTTCCACAGATTGATGATCTATTGGATCAGTTATAGGGAGCACAGATCCTTTCAAAGATTGATTTGAGGTCTGGGTATCATCAGTTGAGGATTTGGAGTGGAGATATGCTCAAGACAACGTTTCAGACTTTTTATGGTCAGTATGAGTTTCTGGTTATGCCATTTGGGTTGACGAATGCTCCTGTAGCGTTTATGGCATTAATGAATTATGTATTTAAGCCATACCTGGACAGCTTCGTGATTGTCTTTATAGATGACATATTGGTGTACTCGAAGTCTAGGGAATAGCATGAGCAGCACTTAAGAACAGTGTTACAGACCCTCCGAGATCAGGAGTTGTATGATAAACTCAATAAATGTGATCTTTAGCTGAGTGATATATCATTTTTGGGTTATGTAGTCTCGAGAGACGGGGTATCAGTGGATCTGTCCAAGATAGAGGCTGTGATACAGTGGGAAAGACCTAAGACGGTTATAGAGATCTGTAGTTTTATGGGTTTAGCAGGTTATTACCGACGTTTTGTCGAGATATTCTCTAAGCTGGCTGCTCCATTGACACGTCTCACTCAAAAGAATATGGCCATTAAGTGGGATGAGAAATATGAAAATAGTTTCAGTAAGTTGAAACGTAGACTGACCACCGCACTTATTCTCACCATGCCTAACAACTTAGGAGGTTACTCAGTGTAACAGATGCCTCGGGACAGGGACTAAGCTGTGTGTTGATGCAGGATGGGAAAGTAGTAGCATATGGATCCAGACAACTTAAGAACCATGAGAGGAACTACCAGACCCATGATTTAGAGTTGGCAGCCATGGTATTTGCACTAAAGATTTGGCGTCACTACTTATACGGTGATAAATTTTAGGTGTATACAGATCATAAGGGCCTCAGATATCTATTTTCACAGAAAGAGTTGAATATGAGGTAGAGACGGTGGATAGAGCCTCTGAAAGATTATGATTGTGAGATATTGTATCATCCTGGAAAAGCTAATGTTGTAGCTGATACCCTGAGTAGAAAGAGCCTCGAAATGGTATCGTATATGATGATCAGGGAACATGAGTTGCTCGAGCAGTTTGCTCACCTCAATCTTGATATAGACCCTATTGATGTTGACAATGACTCTGTGATAGCTAGCTTGCGAGTGGAACTAGATTTGATTGACTGGATACGACAGGCTCAGCATGCCGATTTGCTGTGTGATGATCATGCAAGTCAGATTCAGATGGGTGATGTGGCTGATTTCTTAGTGAGTGATGATGGCCTATTGAGGTTTAAAGGTAGGATTTGCATTCTCGATGACCTAGAGATAAAGAAAGTGATTTTGAGAGAAGCTCATTCATCGAGATATACATTACATTCGGGAAGTAACAAGATGTATCAGAATCTCCAAAGAGTGTATTAGTGGTCAGGGATGAAAAGAGATATCGCAGAGTGTATTAGTGTCTTGTATGTCAGCAAGTGAAGGTAGAGCATTAGAAGCCTACAGGATTATTGTAGCCTCTACCTATATCGACTTGAAAATGAGAGCATGTTACCATGGATTTCATCATGGGATTGCAAGGACTAAGAGGAACCATGATGCTATCTGTGTCACGACCTCCCCTCCAGTGACCTACTAAAAACCACCATAAATTTTTCACGTTTTACTTACTTTTCCTTCTGTCATAACTCAACACCAAACAGTTCGGCTGTGATTCGATATTAGTCACCTCAACCATATTCATCTACAACATACATACATGTCAATACAATTATCTATTGACTGAAATTACTCTTTCTTAAAAGTAATTCATATACATTATACAAATACTTGTACATATACATCCCCGACCATACATTTGTTACATAACTGTGCTCTTACATTGTTCAGTACAAAACGTTTCAAATGTATATACCTTATGTAAGATGGATATGCAGTGGATCAAGGAATACCAGTCCTCAATCATGCTCGACTACTGTGAATGCTCTGTAGAGAGGGGAAATAAAAAGGGGGCGGGCTCACAGCTCAGTAAGAAAATCAGGCAAGCAAGTAGATAACCACACTATCTATAAAATATAATGCTAATGCCTTGAAAACATTTCCTTATCGATTCATATATAAAACATGTGTCTTTAATTGAACATTTATGCAATATACATATAGATATAAATCGTCAGTTATGAAACTGAAAACATGCTGGTTTAGCAATCTCAGCAGTTTATGCAAAACATTGCATTTCTCATGAAATTTATAAATCGACATTTATCATGCCATTCAATTAAATCAAAATAATATGGCATATCATCATGTTTAAAACATGGAAAACTGGGCCTCACCCATCCCTCGGGTTACCCTTTTTCACACAGAAATTCACATGTTCAAATTATAAAACCATGTGACAAGTCATTCAAGAAATATCAAGTGATGAAATGAGATAGGCGACTACATGTTCCGAGATGATAATCATAACTCATTTTTCATGATCCTAGGCTACACAGTACTCGGTGTGCGGAGTCTCATAATTACTGTAATGGGAGGTGGGTCAAATCCTCTATCGTCAGCTTACAACTCACTTATATCGTGTACTCACGGTACAACGTGCTCCATGTGACATACACGGTACAAAGTACTCCATGGACCCAATCTCAAGGTCGGGTTGCTTGCCATAAGTCTTAGTCCTCATACCTTGGATATACGTCATAGTCGGGTGCTTGCCATAAGTCTTAGCCCTTATACTATGGATAGTATTTTTGATAGCCCTCGACCATATCTCAAAATATGCATGTGTAAGCATATAATCGATGCGACACATAGTCAGCACAGGCTCCCAGCACGACTATTTCATGTTTTCTCTTTGAAAACTGGTACATGCGAGTAAACTCCCAGTATGACCATAACAGAAGTGATATAAATCTAGTGCGAGCAATGCTCCCAGCACTATGTGATGTAAAAATCGAGTATGAGCAATGCTCCCAATACTCTATAATCATCAATAAATGAAAACTGAGTACGAGTAATGCTCCCAGTACTCTATCATGTAAAATTGAGTATGAGCAATGCTCCCAATACTCCTTAATGCATAAATCTCATTTAAAATTAAGTATGAGAATATACTCAAGTACTATGTGATGCATATCTCATAAAATATAGTGCGAGTATTCTCTAGCACTAATAGTTTACACACAAACCCGATAGATGGCTTATTTTAATTGAATTTCACCCAATCAAATCAAATTGGCACTCAAATGTGCTGTTTTCGCATATACATGAAAACATTAGCCATTCTATCCATACACATTCAAAACAGGTTGAATTTAATCACCCACGTGCTTCCTAAGCTTTTTAACTTATCGGATCCTATTGAACGTCTCTATTCATGGAATTTCATAAAGAATATAGTTATTAAAATTCTATTTGAAATACGTTTAGCTATCTCTAGCTACTCACGAAATTCCTTTAGCTCAAATCACGTCACGTGACCTCACTTACTCGTTGTTGCTCACTCTCGCAGTCCGATCAGCTTAAAAATCCACTTTTGAAGCTGTAATTAGTCATTCACTTCAGTATACCTTAATATACTTTGTTTTTACTTGCATAAATCTAAATCAATGCATTTATCTCCTCTCAATGCCTCAATCTCATCATTTCTCCCATTATGGTATTTCACCATAATTCTCATATAATTATATTTATTTCTCATCTATTCCAATTTATGTATTTCATAAAACTACCTTACAATCTTCTATACATGCTTATTTCATCCTTAATTCCATGTTTACTCAACTTCCTCATCATTTTCTCAATTTCATACCAATAGCTAGGTTATGGATATTTTTCATGATCCATTTGTTTTCAGCAATTTAAACATAAACCAATCAACTCCCCAAATCATCTAGATTAACATATATGAACTTGGTGTATTGAATCTTACCTAGCTTGAACTTTTCATCTTTTTCATTAAATTTGGCAAAATCCACCTTGTTCCTTCAATCTTTGATTCCAACTTCTAGTTTCCAACAATGTTGCTCTACCCTTTACTAGAAACAACTTTGCTGAACTGAATCTCACTCAAAACTACTTGAAAGATGAAGATTTCTGGAGTAGAAAGGTTAGGTTTTCACTTTGTTTCAGGAAGGGTTTGGTGTTCTCAGGAAAACTGAGGTTGCAGAGTCGTGTGTTTATAGAATTGCTCTAAGGGATCGATCTGTTAATGATGAGGGATCGATCTGTCCTGCCTTTTTCTCTTCAGGATCCGACTTTTTAAGCTTAAGGGATCGATCTGCTTTACACAGAACCTTAAAGAGATCGGTCTGGCCTTGCTATAAGATTGATCTATTCTACCCAGAACCTATCCAAGATCGATCTACATTGAATGAGAGTTCAATCTGCTCCTCTTTTGAAGTAGTTCTGCTGTAATTTTTCTCAAAATTCATTGTTACATTCATTTTCGATTTGCTTAACTACCCGTTTTGCATTTCATACACATTGGTAACTTAAAAAAATTCATTCCTTATGATTTATATCAATTGTGACTTGTCCATACATCACAAAATCTGAAAGAGTACATATAAAATTATGGGTCTTACAATCCTCCCCACCTTAAGAAATTTGGTCCTCCAAATTAGAACCAAGTTACTCTTCAAACAACTAGGGGTATCTCTCTCGTATCAGACTCTCTAGCTCCCAAGTAGCCTCTTCTGACGTGTGATGCTGCCAGAGAATCTTCACTAACCTGATGGTCTTATTTCTCAAGACCTTCCCCTTTCTATCCAGTATTCGGATCAGTTTCTCTACATATGTCAAATCATCTTTGAGCTCTAATGGCCCATAGTGAATCACATGGTTTGGATCTGGATGATACTTTCGATAGATCCAGTGGCAAAGCTAACCTATATGCCTTATCTCCCACTCGATCAAGTATCTCAAAGGGTCCAATGTAGCGAGGACTCAACTTATCTCTCTTTCCAAATCTCGCTATACCCTTGGAAGGAGAAACTTTCAGAAATACTGACTCACCAACTGCAAACTCTAGTGGCCTTCGTCTTATATCAGCATAGTTTTTCTAACAACTCTGAGCTGTCCTCAATCTCTCAACAATCAACTGAACATCCTCAGAGGCTTGTGTAACCAAATTAGGAGCAAAAATCTTTCTGTCACCCACTTCTTCCCAACCGATAGGGGAACGACATCAATGACCATACAAAGCCTCATACAGTGCCATCTCGATACTCGCATGATAATTATTGTTGTAGGCGAATTCGGTTAGTGGTAAATGATCATCCCAAGAGCCTCGGGTACTACTCTTACACCACCATAAGGACCTCCCGTACCCCCAGTACAGATAGACCCAGTGCCTCCCGTCACTCAGCCTGATGACAGAAGTATGGTTCGATTGAAGGACTTTTTAAAAATGAATCCACCCGTATTCAAGGGGAAAAAGGATCTCGTAGAGGTTGAGGAGTGGCTGACAGAGTTGAGAGTCCATATTTGACTATTTGGGATGCACAGATGCTGAGAGGGTCAGTATGGGCGCTTATATGTTGAAAGGGAGAGCTCGAGATTGGTGGGGTACTATCCAGGGTATTCTGATATCCAGCCAGGATGTGATTAGTTAGGAAGCATTTCAAACGACATTTAGAGCCCAATATGTACCACGAGCTGCTTAGAGAAAGAAGCAGACAGAATTTTTGAATCTGGTACAGGGCGATATGTTGGTGGATGATTACGAGAGCTGATTTACCGCTCTATTAAGATATGATCCAGAAACCTTAAAAAATGAAGAGCTCTACATAGAGAGATTTGTGTATGGATTGAAGCCTATCACCAGAGATCAATTGATATGGCTGTGTATTACTGAGTTTGGAGATGCTCTAAGACGTGTACAAGAGAATGAGAGGGGAATTAAAATTGTACAATCCCAGAATGAGTTTAGTATAGTGACTCAGGATAAGGGCAAGAGGCCAACGATTTCCCAGGCAGATGTTCGGAGAGGTTCCTTCAGAAAAGGAATGATTGAGGTACAGAAGGGCAGATTGGAGAGACCTGGAGCTTATCCTATCATTAGTGAGACACCTCAAAATATCAGGCCTGAGATGAGAGTTTATAGAAATTGTGGCCAATCGCATGAGGAAAGTTGTACTGGGTTGATTCATGGATGTTTTAGATGTGGAGACATGGGTCACAGAGTGAAAGACTGCCCTCAACATCAGATACCACATGTTTCAGAGCCTTTTGGACAATAACCTCAGAGAGTAAATCCTTAGAGACAAGCCACTGCTGCAAAAAAATGGAAGAAGCCCGTTACAGTGGGACATGTGTTTGCTCTGGATAAGGAAACAATAGACACTTCTTCAGAAACTATAAGAGGTACACTCTGTCTGTAATCATAAGGCTTATATGTTGATTGATCCAGGATCCACGCATTCGTTTATTTCTGAGCATTTTGCATGTAGTTTAAATTTAAAGTTTGAACCTCTAGAGTATGTACTACATGTAAATACTCCTATGCGTGAGTCCCAAAGAACTGATTTAATTTGTAGAGGGTGTGAAATAAAGGTCGAAGATAGAGTGATATTAACAGATCTAATGATGCTAAATATACATGGATTTGATGTAATTTTGGGAATGGATTGACTGGCAACTAATCGAGTGAGTTTAGACTGCTACACTAAGATTGTAACTTTCTCCCTACCTGAACCTTACAGTGTACATTTGAAATATTGAGAAAATAAATGTGTGGAATTCTAGTAAGAAAATTGAAATTTTAATGTTGTTTTTGAGAGTTCTAAATGTGATCATTCATGTGAAAGTTATGAAACATTCATCTCAGATGATGATCGGGAACATTAGAGGATTGAGGATATATTTGTGGTGTGTGAATTTTCAGAGGTCTTCCTAGATGAGTTGCCAGGTTTACCACCAGAGAGAGAGATGGAGTTTACTATTAATTTGGTACCAGATACTCAGCCTATCTCTAGACCTCCATATAGGATGGCATTAGTGGAACTTTAGGAATTGAAGAAACAACTACAGGAGTTATTGGATCAGGGATTCATTAGACCCAGTGTCTCACCGTGGGGAGCACCAGTGTTATTCGTGAGGAAGAAGGATGGTAGTTTTAGATTATGCGTAGACTATCGACTATTGTATAAAGCCACGGTGAAGAATAAATATCCATTATTGAGGATTGATGATCTACTTGATCAGCTGAGAGGGGCCTCAATTGTCACGCCCCAAAAATGCGGAAAATAGGGCAAATTTAAAACTTTTTACTCATTAACTCACAGTTAAAGGTGCATTCCTGTGCAGTGTCATACATCATCATAATTATCATTCCTCAGGATCTCATCACTAGAATTTATATATATCATATCAAATACATTAATCCATCTCAAGTTAATTAATCCTAATACATCCCATATAATGTTATACATCAAGTGTCTGCAATTACAATAATAGTCTGGGTACATGAAAAGATAAAATATACCTCAAAGTACAAAATATATGGCCTGGAGCTCGAATCCTCCACTAGCCACTACTCCGTACGTCGCAGGGAGATCCTTTTTCACTTGAAGAACTCTGGGGGGAAAAGAAAACAGGGTGAGCTTCTAAATCGCTCAGTAAAGGGGGTAAGGAACTCATTTCATAAACCAAAATGCACATCACAACAGGTTTATTTGTATGTGAAACTCATTTGAAAACCATAGCATGAAAGTACTCAAAACGATATTCTCATATCTCAATTCATGTGAAAACATGAAGTAAAAGGCTCACTCTAGAGCAATAACAAAGCATGTGAAAATAACGCGTTAAACGCTTTCTCAAATAACGTGATAAAATCACAGTAAAAATAATGCACGTGGCACAGTCACTAAACACACGTGGCATAGCCACTGATTTAATTTCTCACGTGGCATAGCAACAAAACACACGTGGCAAAGCCACTGATTTAATTTCTCGCGTGGCATAGCCACAGAATAGGGTTTCTCAACGTGGCAACGGCCACCAATGGGGTATAACGTGGCACAGCCACCAATGGGGTTTCTCAACGTGGCACAGCCACCAATGGGGTATAACGTGGCACAGCCACCAATGGGGTATAACGTGGCTGGTATAACGTGGCACAGCCACCAATGGGGCATAACGTGGCACAGCCACTGAATGGGTTGTTCTCACGTTACCAGAACGGAGAAAAAATCGGGCTTACATGCTACCAGAGCAATGCCCGGTGTGTACTCACAACTACACACCTAAGTCTTATCTCATAAGACAGGTTTGCCTTCACGTAGAACTCATAATGGTTTTTCTCTCATAAAACTCATTTGAAAAATCGTTTTGTACTCAACACAAAACGTAATAAAATCGAGTTCCAACCGGCAAAGCACACATACACATTTCTCAAATCTCGATATTGCCTTAACGTAGAGCCCAGTTATAAACTCATAAAAACATTGGGCTCCAACCGGCTATAAAAATCGTGTGCAATTTAAATCTTAACACAAAACCCAACATGCTTGTTTTATAAACCACAATTCATGCTAAAATAGTTTACAATTCACATACACAAATAGTTTAGATTTCCCTTACCTCTTTGCAACTCGTATAGTGTAATCGTTTCCCTCGTATCACGGACTAGCCTCGCATTCCACTCTGGAACTCCCGAGCTGTCCAAACGATGTTAAAACATCAATACTCAATTATCTCATAAACCTCAATTCTCAAAATCGAGCACAATTGCTCATAACACCTCAAATCTCTCGATTCTCGTAACTCTACCCTAAACTACAACCTCATTCACAATATCTCAACGTCCTACATTTCTCATGCCAATTATCTAGGCTAATTCTCCACATTGTCTAAATTTCCATTTATAGCACAAATTCTCAAAATTACCAAATATCTACATTATTCCAACCACATTGCAATTTCATCAATCCCTAATCATTTCTCAACTATTTCAACACAATGACAACCACCAATATCATCAAAATCAGCTCAAATATTAAGATCGAGGTTTAGAAATTACCCAAAACTTGTGAGACGCACAACCCACGCCTCGATCCGATTCGTCTTTCAATTTCCAAGTATGTTGTTCTCCTTTTGATGAGGAACAACTTTCCTTCTTACCACAATAGCTGATTCGGCCGAAAATAGGTGATTTGGATGAGTGAGAAAGCTAGGTTTTCGGTGGAAATGGCTTTGGAAGAGAGAGAAAGTGAAATTACAGGAGAAAAACACGGGTTCCTTATATAGACTGGAGGTAGAAGATCGATCTGCCTCTTGATGAGATTGTTTTACGTTTGAAATTTGGGGACGATCTGGGTAATTTTATGCCTAGGAGATCGATCTGTCGAGGGGTGAGATCGATCTCTTTATGGCTTTATGAGATCGATCTGCTCCTAAGGAGATCGATCTTCTCCCAAACAGAATCATTTGGAGATCGATCTCTTCCTCATGAGATCGATCTTCTCTCAAACAGATTCATAAGGAGATCGATCCTCTTCCATTGGAGATCGATCTGCTCCTTAAATTCCTCATTCCTTGTCATTTTTAGCTCACCAGATTGATCTCTCCTTCTCCCAGATCGATCTGCTCCTTAAATTTCTCCTTCTTTGTCGTTTATAACTCACCAGATCGATCTCTCCTTCTCCCAGATCGATCTGTCCTCATAGTTTCACATTTATTTTAACACTTAACATATAAATCTCCAATTACCACTCCCCAATTCACTTAGCTCAATGAATTACACTTCAAATTATTATTACATCAATAAAATATGTCTGAAATTCTCAGATCTCACATCAATCTTCTCTAAGATTGATTTAAGATCGAGATATCACCAATTGAGGATTAAGGAGGAAGATATTTTGAAGACGACCTTTAGAACAAGGTATGGCCATTATGAATTTTTAGTGATGCCTTTTGGATTGACGAACGCCTCTGCAGCCTTTATAAGATTAATGAACGAGGTTTTCAGAGACTATCTAGATAAGTTTATGATAGTCTTTATTGATGATATTTTGGTGTACTCTCGGTCTTATAAGGAGCACCACAACACTTATGGTTAGTACTTCAGATACTCCGAGATAAACAATTATATGAAAAGCTTAGTAAGTGTGAGTTTTGGCTGGATCCTTACCATCAAGAGCACCGATACTGTGGATGCCTTAGCTGAGTTATATGTCAGCAAGATAGCTAGATTACATAGGCTCCAGTGAGTATTACTTTCGATAGAGATTCTCAATTTACTTCTAGATTTTGGACCCAATTTCAGGAGTCCATAGGATTTCGATTGAGTTTTAGTATCGCCTATCATCCTCAGACAGCAGTTAGAGAAGACTATTCAGACCCTGGAGGATATGTTGAGGGCGTGTACGATGAATTTTAAGGGATCATGGGATGATCACCTGTCCCTTGCAGAGTTTGCATACAATAATAGCTATTATGCGAGTATTGGAATGGCACCTTTTGAGGCTCTATATGGTAGGAGGTGTAGATCCCCTATAGCTTAGGAAGAAGTGGGTGACAGAAAGATAAATGCTTCCGAGCTTGTTGAGCAAGCTGTACAGAGTGTGAAACTCATATGCGAGAGATTGTGGGCTGCACAAAGTAGACAGAAAAGCTACGTGGATGTACGTAGACAGCCACTAGAGTTTGATGTTGGTGATGCAGTGTTTCTGAAGATATCACTGAGTAAGGGTATCATGAGGTTTAGAAAGAAAGGGAAATTGAGTCCTCGATACATTGGACCATTCAAGATTTTTGAGAGAGTGAGAGAGGTAGCCTACAGGTTGGCATTGCCCCTACAGATGTCTGAAATACACAACGTCTTTCATGCGTCTATGTTGAGGAAGTACCACTCGGATCCTTCTCATGTCATAGAGTATGAAGAGATGGACATATAAGAGGACATGAGCTACACTGAAGAACCCGTTTGGATTCTTGATAGAAAAGAGAAGGTAACTTAGAACCAAAAGCTTCCCATTATGAAGAGTTTTATGGAAACATCACTCAATGGAAGAGGCGACTTGGGAGCTGGAAAGGCTCATGAAGGAGAAGTATCCCCATATGTTTGACGAGTTGAGTTGAATTTGGAGGACCAAATTCTTTTTAAGGTAGGGAGGATGTGAGATCTGAGAGTTTTATACATATCTAAATTATGTAATGAGAACATGAAGTGTAATTGAGTGAGCTAAATGTGATGTACTCATATATTGAGGTGGTATTGAATGAAATTTTTAAGTGATGAATGAGTAATGAATGAGAAATAATCAATGGAGTAAACTATGACAATTATATGTGGAGATTTTATGTTAAGTGTTTAACCAAAGTGTAAAACTATGAGGTCAGATCGATATTGGAGAAGAGAGGATCAATCTGGTAGGCCAAAGTAACAAGGAATGAGGAATTTAAGCGTACAGATCGATCTCCCATGGAAGAGGATCGATCTCCTTATGATTCTGCAACGAAGAGATCGATCTCATGAGGAAGGAATCGATCACAAAATGTTTTTGTAAAGAGAAGATCGATCTCCTCAAGGAGTAGATCGATGTCATGAATCATTCTATAAGGAGAAGATCGATCTCCTCAAGAAGCAGATCGATCTCATAAAGCCATTAAGAGATCGATCTCACCCCACGACAGATCGATCTCCTAGGCATAAAATTACCCCAGAACGTTCCCAAATTCAAAGAGAGATCGATCTCATCAAGGACCAGATCGATCTCCTACCCTCCGTCTATAAAAGGACCCCTGTGTTTTTCTTGCATCTCAAATTTTCTCTCTCCAAAAACCCTATTTCAACCAAAATCCTAGCTTTCTCTCTCCTTCAAATCATCCATTTTCATTCGAATCAGAGGTTGTGGTAAGAAGAAAAGTTGTTCCTCATTCAAAGGAGAACAACATACTTGGAATTCAAAGCATGCATTGAATTGAGGTGTGAATAAAGCTCTCCATAAGCTTTGGGTAAATTTCTAAGTTTTGATCTTTGATATTGGAGTGATTTTGGTGATTTTGACTATGGGTGTTGTGATAAAATAGCTAGGAAATGATTAGAGTTGATGAAATTGTGATTTTTTTGGAATAACGATGACATTATACAACTTGTGGTAATTTTTGGGATTTTGGGCTATAAATTAGAATTGAGGTAATGAGGTGATTTTGGCATGGATATTATGCATGAGAAATGTAGGATTTGAAATGTAGTAGATGAGAATGTGGATTAAGATAGGGATATGGGAAAAATGAGGTTTGTAATATTTAACGAGAATATGAGCAAATATGTGCTCGGTGATGTAATTGAGATGAATTATTGATGTTTTAACATCGTTTGGACAGCCTGAGAGTTCCAGAGAGGAATACGAGGCTAGTCCATCATTTGGGAGAAACAATTGCACTATACGAGGTGCTACGAGGTGCAACGAGGCAAGGGAAAACTCAAACCTATTTGTGTATATGTTTTGTGATGATATTGTAGCTTGAAATGTGATTTGAGAAAACAAGCATGTTTTTATGAGTTGTGAATGAGTTGCTGCACACGATTTTATAGTCGGTTGGGGCCCAATTTTTATGAGTTGTAAACTAAATGTGAAACTGTTTTACAAGCGTTTAGAGTTTAAAAAGTGAAAAGTGATTTGGGCTCTATGTTAAGGCGTATTGAGATTTGAGAAATGTGTGCGTTGTTTTGTCGGTTTGTGCTCGGTTTTGACATGTTTTGTGTTGAGTACAAAATGATTTTTGAGATGAGTTTTATGAGAAAACCATTATGAGCGCTACGTGAAGGCAAAATGATTTTTATATGATAATGACTATTACTGAGATTTAGGCGTGTCATGACCCCGCTCAGCGGCAGTGTTAGGTGGCATTGCTTTGATAGCATGTAAGACCGGGCCGTGCTTTGATAGCATGTAAGATTGTCGACTGTACGACTCTGATTAAGTCTACAGTGAACCATGGCCATGGGTGTTCTATTGTCGATGAAATCCCTCGATTGGGGATGTCCGTCTAGGGGACGAGTTCAATCGTTTTGATGTGCCATGACGAGTTTTTATATGAGTTTTATTTGCCTAGTCTCGTTTTACGCTTGAGATTGTGTTTGGTGACTACACCACGTGCATTACTACATTTGGAGATTTTTATCATGTTTTTATGAGAAAAGCCATTATCGCATCATGATTTCCACATGCTTGTATCTATTTGTAACGATGGTTTTGTATTAAGCCAGTGATTATCATGTTTCTACATGAGCTTTGAGAAATGAGTTGAGATGATGTTTTAATTATTCATGCTACGTTTTTCTACTGAGTTTATTAGGTTTTCACCCACAAAATAAAATGATCGTACTGTGTAAATCATTTCCGTATTAATGAGTCCCTTACCCCCTTATTGAGCGATTTAGAAGCTCACCCAGTTTTATCTCCCCCCAGATTTCTTCAAGTGATGAGAGTTTCCCTACGACGTATGGAGTAGTGGTTAGTGGAGGACTTGAGTTCCAGGCTATATATTGTACTTTAAGGTATAATTTATAATTTCATGTACCCAGACTAATATTGTATTTACAGACACTTGATGTACAATGATGTATGGGATGTATTGGGAATAATTAACCTTGAATTGAGTAATGTATATGGTATGAAATATAATTATGAGATGATGAGATCCTGAGGTGAAGGTTTGATGAAATATGTATGATGATGCATGACACTATACAGGAATGCACCCTTAATTGTGAATTGACGAATAAAAAGTTTTAAATTTGCCATGTTTTCCACATTTCTGGGGCGTCACATTTTGAGAGCAAAAGCCAAGAGCAGATTGATCCTTACCTAACAAGATCGATCTCCTCACCTTTTTTCTATATAAATTCAACGACAAAAACATAAAATCTTTAGGAAACTCAATCTCACTCCATTTTTAACCAAACACCAAGTTTTCTCTCTCTAGGATACCCATCCTTTCCCTAAGGATTTGAGAAAAAGCCATTAGAGCAAAGTTATTCACCTTGGGGATGAGAACAACATTTCTTGAAGCTAATATCCAACTCATTAGATTGAAGGAGCAAAGGAGTATTCCAAATTTGGACAAGAGGAAAAGCAAGCTAGGTAAGTTTCCAATGCACCAACTCTAAATGTGCTTACTTAAATGATGTTATGGGTAGATTGGTGTACATTTCAATGGTTGAAACTACCTAGAATATCATAAACTAACAATGACCTAGAAATGGTTTAATGTGGGAAATTAAATATTGGTAGAGTTAATGATAAATGGAATATCTTAAATGATAATGGTGTTGTGAATATGATTTTAAGATGATGGTATGGAATGAATTATGAAATAGACTAAGATGGTAAAATGAACATTAATGGCATTGATGAAAATGCATGAATGAATAAAAGAGTAAGAGTAGAGCATGCACACCAAGTCTAGACAAGTAACTAAGTGAGTTACTAGATAAATTTGTTAGAAATGGCATGATGATGGCCCAGTGCGATAATAGGCTAAAGCTGAGTAAATAGGCTTAAATGAGATATACTGACTAGTCAAGTCAGAATATGAGTTAGCAGTATTAATCCATGTGATTGGTGAATGATTGTAGCTCCCACGGACACAACCGGAGCAAGTTGAGCCAAAAGCCCGAGAAGCGAAAAGGAAGAGAGTCGCTCCCAAGTAAATCGAGGTAAGGGAATTGTGTAGGCTCTTAGAGATATCTGTGTGCATTTTACGCACATTATGTTTTCTAGATTATATGTGGTGGTAAGAAATGAAATGGTTGTTTGAAGGGCAAAGAGTTGGGTTTTGAGCAATGTGCATGAAAACAAAAGCATGATGTTTTGAAAACCCTGTTTTATTACTTTTAAGCAAGTGATCGGCAGGTTGGCTGTCATTTGAAATAATTTACACGAGAAATAATTTGATTTGGTTTTATAACCATGCTTTGTAAAGAATGAACCACCTACATGAGTTTCGCGAGAATGAAACGTGTTAGAGCGTGGCTCGCATGGGATTTGATGTATTTTATATGCATGAGTGTTGGAGCTTAGCTCGCACTAGTTTTTCACATGGATTTCTATAATATTGTGATGGAGTCTAGCTTGCACAGATTTTATACTGGTTTTTCACATGGTGCTGGAGTATAGCTCACATTAGATGTCCACCATACTTGTTGCCGTGCTTGAGATTACTCGCACGTGGTTTTATGACATGTTGATAGCCGTGTTAGGAGCTTCGGGTAGACTGGGTGTCACACCGATTAAATAGGCTCGCACGTGCATACTGAGATTTGACGTGATATGATGTGTTGATATGGGTCCATAGAGTATGTTGTACAGTGCAAGTAGCATGGGGTACGCTGTACCATGTGTGATATGTATACCGTCTTTGGACAATGAATTCTGCTATGGAACCACGAGTTGGACGTGACCCACCTCCTATGTGGAAGCAGATAGAGGTGATACCCCACACACTAGGATCCGTGTAGCCTGGGATCACAGAGGATATGGCCATAGTCCTAAAGGATATTTACCTATTATATTGCCTATCTCACATGTCTCTTACTTTATAAATGAATTCATGTTTTAAAAATGTTTTGTGGGTCAGGACAGTCCGATGGAGAGGCTGAGTCCTGGCAAGTGTTGATTTTGATTGAGATGAGATTGTATGAACTGCTTTAAAGTGCACTTACGCATGATGATTTTCCATGCTTTACTTATGAAATATGCATGATGGTTTTCCATGCTTTGAATTTAAATTGTGCACTGAATTAAATAGCATGATTTGCTTTACATGCCATTAACACAAGCATGAACTAATGTTTTGAGGTGTAATGATTAAATGTGTGGTTTTCGAGCATGACATCATGATCATGTAGATAGTACAGTATCTACCTGTTCGCATGATTGCCTTACTGAGCGCGTGGTTTACTCATCCCCCTTATTTTCCCCCTCTACAGAGCATTTACAGTAGATAGTAGGCGACTGAGGACTGGCTTTTGGTGTCCGCTACATCCCATCACACGAGGTATACACATTTGTGTAGATTTTGTATGTAGATATGTACAAGCACAGTAATATCTTTTAATGTAATTTTGGGGATGTAGAGAGTTTGTAAACACCTGTAAATGATGACTCTGATTAAGAAATACAAGTGTTTACTTTTTAATGAATTAAAATATTAAATGAATTGGTTGGATGAAATTGACATCGATACACAGCCCAACTGTTGGTGGTGCTGCTGTTCACGATCAGGTAAAGTAAAGGTAAGGATTAATTGATAAATAACGGGTCAAATATTAAATTTTAAAAAAAATTGTCCAAAATTTGTAGTGGATTTCAGTGGTTGGAGGGTCGTGACATAATGACTTTCATGTTTCGATGCTACGCAAGCATCTTCTGGATTCCACGCACATAATAAAGTATGAACTACTTGAGTTGAAGGAGGATAGGACGTACGTGGAGAAACCGATTCGGACCTTGGACAGGAAAGAGAAAATATTACGTTCTAAGACAATTCCTTTAGTCAAGGTGTTGTTGCATTATCATACTTCAGAAGAGGATACGTGGGAAATGGAAAGCTTAATGTGAGAGAAGTACCCACATTTGTTTGAGGACTGATGTACTTTTAAATTTGGAGACCAAATTTCTTAAGGTAGGGAGAATGTAAACCCCACGAAATTTCTTGTATCCGATTAATGAAACAAACAAAAGAAATTGTAATGTATGTGGGTATATGTATATATACATATATATACCTATATGTGAATATCTATATGTAATATATATATATATATATGTATATCAATGCATGAATGTACATATATATATATATACACACATGTATATATGCGTCCACAAGACCGAGAGTTCCCATTTAAAGATCACACATATAAGGGTGCATATACAAGTATACCTGAATAATGAGTGTTGTTGTCAGTGGAAGGTGAAGACATGAAAGGAAACGTGGAAAAAAGGATAATGGAAATATTAACAATATCTGAAGTGTAGAGCAGTATGTCAGAGAAAGGAAAGAAGTTAGTGGGAAGGGAGCAGAAAAATAGGTAGTCAAGAAACTAGGATGATAGGATCGAAGAAGGTGTGTCTCGGTAAGTACATTGCAGAGGAAAGAAATGAAATGGCTGGAAACGTGAGCATGCGGTCGAAACTGGCAAGTGGAGTGGTGAAAAGAAATGAAAGAAATATTGTCACACCCCGTGACCTAACCTTGAACGTAGACGTGCAATGTTAAGCGAAATCGTGTTATAAGATAACATAAATGTCTCTATGGATCATTTTACTTGTTGTTTTTTGACCAATGTAGAAATCATGCCACTGCTTTTAAAATTTTCGTAAATGATCTATATCTATTCATGACTTATGATATATGTGAGAACAGGTTTCTTTTGTAAATCCGACAGCATAACGACATAATTGAACTAATTCCTTCCTACAATTTACGCCATATTCATCACATGTACTCAACTAAAGAAATATTTAATCTGTATTAACAAAATTCTTCAGTGAGCATCACATAACCATAAACCCGACTAGTTGGTTAAACACCATACAACATATTAGCCGTTCATTTACTTTAAACTGAAAAGAAGAAACCTAAGTGTATTCCATAGTGATAATACTTTAAACAACTTCCAACTAAATACATCCAACAAAATACAACCGTGCGTACATGATCTGAAATAAAACATGCATATATATATATATGTCGTCCGTTGCATATACCTTAGAAATCCAAAAAACTACTTACTAGGCTGATGGAGTCAGTAAGAATGCGAAGCTTACCTCGTGAATCTAATCTGAAAAGTGTTTGGAAAAGAGGGGTGAGCAACCGCACACTCAGTGAGAAATTTACATAACCGAAGCTAGTAAAATACCATGCAGTGGTAAATTGTGATAATTATGTAAAGTCGTCATGCACATTTTATTAAAGAAAATATTGCTTATGCTTTAATTGAGACATGGTTGCATAACTAAAATTTATGCAATCGTTGAACAACTTTAAGTTCCAAATAAATAATTAGAAATTCTCGAAATCCGACACACTAGTCAAAATGTACAATTCTGTCAAAATACATGCATGGGCAAAGCTTAAATAATTCAATACAACTGGATGAGAATGTGGCAATTTTTGCAACCCGTCATGGAACTAAGTACTCAAACAACATCACCAATATCAATGAAAACATCCTATCCTAACTGATCAAGTTTCGGACTAGGGTACTGAAGACGGGATCAGGGTCTAACAGTATTAGGTAGCAATAACATCTCAATGCCACAAAGGCATCCCTGTGAAGCACTTGGCATCGTAGGGCAATCCTACAAAACCTCCTATCGGGTGCTAGAGATGACTCTCACAGGACATGACTGCCACACAGGCATAAAATGGTCGCCAACAATCTCAAAAATCTCCACGATGGGTTCACAATATAATTTATCAAATCAACCCAAATTCACAATTCCAAAGTTTTGGGGAAAACAACCCATCGATATAAAAACATGTACCGTCATTTCAAAAATCAACATGTATACAATTCTTGCAACTTTATGCTTTCTCCAAAACACAGTCAAAGAGCCCATGCAAACAAGTTTACGTTATCCCAAAACTGAATGAGGTGATAAAATTGACAGTAAAATGCTTGCACGCATATGATTTATAACACCTCAAAATATATTTTACAAAACCTTAAACTTTCATGGTATATTAAGGATTTAGTCCATAGTGATGCAACTGAACATTAATTGTAGGAAATCGGTAAAGTGGGGTAAGGTAGATTTTAAATCTAAATACGGCCTAGCTAACTAACTAAACTAACAACTTACGTTTTCATGTAAAAATCTTAAATAATCCTAGGGCATTCTACTAACCGCAGCCACGTAAATCCCTTACCACACAAAAGCGCCGCACACAACTTTACCCTTATCACCTTAGGCACGCATATATGTACCTAAGCTTCCTTGGCGCCTGATGAGGTAGTCGCTGCGAATTAACTGTCACGACCCTCAAACCACCGAAATCCACTACAAATTTTGGCTATTTTTAAATTTAATATTTGACCCGTTATTTATTGATTAATCCTTACCTTTACTTTACTTGATCGTGAACAGCTGCACCACCAACAGTTGGGCTGTGTATCGATGTCAATCTCATCTAACCAATTCATTTAATATTTTAATTCATTGAAAAGTAAACACTTGTATTTCTTAATTAGAGTCATCATTTACAGGTGTTTACAAACTCTCTGCTTCACCAAAATTACATTAAAAGATATTACTGTGCTTGTACATATCTAGATACAAAATCTACACAAATGTGTATACCTCGTGTGATGGGATGCAGTGGACACCAAAAGCAAGTCTTCAGTTGCCCACTATCTACTTTAAGTGCTCTGTAGAGGGGAAAAATAAGGGGGATGAGCAAACCACGCGCTTAGTAAGGCAATCATGTGAACAAGTAGATACTGTACTATCTACGTGATCGTAATGCCATGCTCGAAAACTACACATTTAATCATCACAACTTAAAACATTAGTTCATGCTTGTGTTAATGGCATGTAAAGCAAATCATGCTATTTAATTCAGTGCACAATTTAAATTCAAAGCATGGAAAACCATCATGCGTATTTCATAAGTAAAGCATGGAAAATCATCATGCGTAAGTGCACTTTAAAGCAGATCATACTATCTCATCTCAATCAAAATCAACACTTGTTAGGACTCAACCTCTCCCTCAGATTGTCCTGACCCACAAAACATTTTCAAAACATGGATCCATTTATAAAGTAAGAGACATGTGAGATAGGCAATATAATAGGGAAATATCCTCTAGGACTATGGCCATATCCTCTGTGATCCTGGGCTACACGGATCCTAGTGTGCGGGGTATCACCTCTATCTGCTTTCGTATGGGAGGTGGGTCACGTCCAACCCGTCGGTCCATAGTAGAATTCATTGTCTGAAGACGACATATATATCACACATGGTATAGCGTACCCCATGCTACTTGCACAGTACAACGTACTCCGTGGACCCATATCAACACATCATATCACGCCACATCTTAATATGCACGTACGAGCCTATTTAATCGGTGTGACACTTAGTCTACCTGAAGCGCCTAGCACGGCTATCAACATGTCATAAAACCACGTGCGAGTAATCTCAAGTACGACAACAAGTATGGTGGACATCTAGTGCGAGCTATGCTCCAACATCATGTCAAAAACCAATATAAAATCTGTGCGAGCTAGACTCCAGCACAATATTATAGAAATCCATGTGAAAAACTAGTGCGAGCTAAGTTCCAACACTCATGCGTATAAAATACGTCAAATCCCGTGCAAGCCACACTCTAACACGTTTCATTCTCACAAAACTCATATAGGTGGTTCATTCTTTGCAAAACATGGTTATAAAACCAAATCAAGTTATTTCTCGTTCAAATTATTTCAAATAATAGCCAACCTACAGATCACTTGCTAAAAAGCAATAAAACAGGGTTTTCAAAACATCATGCTTTTGTTTTCATGCACATTTCTCAAAACCCAACTCTTTACCCTTCAAACAACTATTTCATTTCTTACCACCACATATAATCTAGAAAACATAATGCGCCCAAAATGCGCACAGATATCTCTAAGAGTTCACACAATTCCCTTGCCTCGATTTACTTGGGAACGACTCTCTTCCTTTTCGCTTCTCGCACTTTTGACTCAACTTGATCCGATTGTGTCCGCAGGAGCTACAATCATTCACCAATCACACGGTTTAATATTGCTAACTCATATTTTGACTTGACTAGTTAGTATATCTCATTGAGCCTATTTACTCAGTTTTGACCTATTATCGCACTTGGTCATCATCATGCCATTTCTAACCAATTTATCTAATAACTCACTTATCTACTTGTCTAGACTTAGTGTGCACGCTCTACTCTTACTCTTTTATTTATTCATGCGTTTTCATCAATGCCATTAATGTTCATTTTACCATCTTGGTCTATTTCATAATTCATTCCATACCACAATCTTAAAATCATATTAACAACACCATTATCACCTTAAGATATTCCATTCATCATTAACTCCACCAATATTTCATTTCCCATATTAAACCATTTCTAGGTCATTGTTGGTTTATGATATTCTAGGTAGTTTCAACCATTTAAATGTACCCCAATCTACCCATAACATCATTTAAGTAAGCACATTTAGAGTTGGTGCATCGAAAACTTACCTAGTTTGCTTTTCCTCTTGCCCAAATTTGGAATACTCCTTTGATCCTTCAATCCAATGAGTTGGATGTTGGTTTCAAGATATGTTGTTCTCCTCGCCAAGGTGAACAACTTTGCTCTAATGGCTTTTTCTCAAATCCTTAAGGAAAGGGTGGGTATCCTAGAGAGAGAAAACTTGGTGTTTGGTTAAAAATGGAGTGAGATTGAGTTTCCTGAGGATTTGATGTTTTTACCATCAGATTTATATAGAAAAAGGGTGAGGAGATCGATCTGGTTAGGTAAGGATCGATCTGTTCTTAGCTTTTGCTCTCAAAATGTTTCGGCATTACAGGGTGAGATCGATCTGATCAATGGGGAAGAGATCGATCTCTCTTTGGCAGATGCTTAAGGAGATCGATATGCTCATGGGGAGAGATCGATCTTCTCTTCACAGGATGCAATCAGGATCGATCTGCACTTAAGGGAGGATCGATCTGAGCTAGATAGATGCTAATGCAGATCAATCTGGTCATTGAGGAGATCGATCTGCTTGATAGGGAGATCGATCTGCCTTAGAAATTTCACTTGAAATGGTTATGTTTGAAACATGAGATCGATCTGCCTTGAATGGGAGATCAATCTGGCCTTCATCTGCAGCCCTTTCGCTATAATTTTCCAGATTTTTAAATGGTAAGTTCCTATTCCATTGCTCCAATTGCTCATTTTTGCATTTTAATCCTACTTCGAGCGTGGAAAAACTTATTTCCTATGATTTTCGTGCTATGAAACTTGTGCGCATTGCTTGGAAATTCGAATGGATGCCTAATTTCACAATCCATACGTTACTATGCTATGTTTTAAGTCCTTACCTCCATTCCGGATGTTTTAAGTTCTATTCATTTAGTTTGTGGCCACTTCAGCCCTGATTTAACCTTTACATGCATCCATGATACTCACTCATTCTCTTTTGAAATTCATTCACATTTGCATGATTTAAGATCATTTATCTTATAATTCCATTTACATACATTACAAAGTTATACATATATAGGGCCTCACATTAACATATAAGAACAAAGTGTCATTTAACGTTCATGCATGACCAAATATAATTTCAGCAACATTTAATGCTCATATTATCAAATTCCAATATTATAGCTTATACTCCTCACTCATGACCATAGTTGCCTAATCAATTTTCACCTCTTGAAATCATCATTATCATCCTTTGAACATATCTTGTAACATATTTTAAAGTTTAAATTCTGAAATTTCCAGCAAACAAACTATTTCTAATCATACTTAGTGGCCAAACACTCCCTTTTTATTTTCACACTTAAATTTCGGTAATGCTTAAATATCAGCTTGGTAAATTGTAATTCTAATCCAATTACGCATTAATCTATCATTCAAAACAGAGTTAATCATTTTCCTAAAAATCCCCAAATTTCAAAATCCCCATGTTATCTTCATCATAGCCGAAACTTACACTTAACCATCCTTACTCAATAGCTTAATTTTGGTTATACAAATCATGAAATTATGTTATTCTTACTACAGTTTATTGACTTAATCCTTAAATTTCAGCAAAGCAAGTTTTTCCCAAACAGTTCAAAATGACCGAATCTAATCTTCTATATTCACTTGACATTCCAACAATTGATTGACATTGCTATACCTACTAGTAAATTCTTACAATTTTAGCCAAGGTGAATCTAAATTTCGACTTTTATCCTTATTCACCACAAGCAAACCAATGTATGTACTGATTTCATGATAGTTTTATAATCTAACTCTCAAAACCAAATGTAACATGAAATCCCCAAATTTCCTCCTGGCACGACCCATTTTATCCTCTTATTACCGAAAATCACTATAAATTTTTCGAGTTTTTCTTTCCTTACCCGATCGTGAACAACTCATCACCACATAGTTGGGCTGTGAGTCAAAAATAATGCACTCTTAACATTCATTCCCAGTTAATAAAAGCGATATCGTACATTTGAAGTTAAATCATTCACTTATACAGAACATGTTTACGAACATCTATATCCCCCATAATTACAATTCAAATGAATACTGTGCTTTTACAATTGTTTAGATACAAAAAGAGTCTTTGTGTATATACCTCTAAGTGATGGAGATGCAGTGGATGTCTCAACAAAATGCCTCAGTCTTCACTGGGCCACTATGTACGCTTTGTAGGACGGGGAAAATAAAGAGGGATGAGCAACCACACGCTTAGTAAGGCAATAATGCAAGCATGGTAGATAACTACTCTATCTACATGCTGATAGTGTTATGCATAAATCGATCATAGTAGGAGCATGAGGGAATAAAACTATGCCATATGAGTATATATATATATCATGGATCAAAATCATGTAAAATTGGCATATAAAACATGGAATATCAACATGTGAAAACGTCTCATGCTCATTCTCATTTAATCTCATAAAAAGGGCAATTTATTTAAGAAACCTCCTTTTTTAAATCACATCACAAAGCTCTTTCTCAAACACACCGAAATCCAATAAAAATGGTTTCTCAATCGCAACATCATTATCATTTCTCAATTTAAAATCCCACAAGGTTCGACCCCTCCCTCGGGTTTACCTTGGACAGTTCCCAATCACACTTATATGTCAAAACATGTGATAGTAAATAAATCAAATGAGACAGGTCACTATATCACAAGACTATGTTGGCCGACTATGTCGTAAATCATCCCAGACCACACGGATCCCAGTGTGCGAGATATCATACTGGAACGAAGGTGGGTTAGTTCTCCGCCAGACTTTCTGAAATCAAGTAACCACCACGTGGTACATCGTACTCCATGTGATATACACGGTACATCATACTCCGTGGACCAATATCATGGTTAGGGGTGCCTGCAGTAGGTTTTATCTACCCCATATCGAGTGAAACCTCTAGTCTCGAGTGCACATGGGAGTACTCTTAATACTAGGTCCTAGCCCCTCATGGCCTTGCTCGCCCATGTTGGGTTCCCTGATTTAGGTCTCAGCCCCTCACCCTCAACCCACTCAAGAGGTCTGTTAGGCCTGTTGGGTTCCCTGAATGGATTAGTGTCAGGTCCTAGCCATTAACCCTCACCCCACTCAAGAGGTCTGTTGGCCTATTGGGTTCCCCAAACACCAACTCGTATTACTCTAACCACGGCATCATACATACCACAGGGTGAAAAACCTGCGCGAGCTATGCTCTAGCGTGAATTCATGCATCATAAACAAATCACCTCATCCGAGCAACGCTCTAGTATGACATTTATGCATAAAACATGAAGAAAACCACGTACGAGTATAGCTCCAGTACGGTTATATGCATAAGAAATCCACTCGAAATCCATGTACGAGCAAAATCTCCAGTACAGTTTATAAAACATCACCACAATTCAAATTTAAGTTTGAGCTAAGCTCTAGCACGTTTCAAACATGTGAAAACATCGATATATAGTGCGAGCTAGGCTCCAGTACGATTTAATTCACATAAACATGATAGGCGGCTCGTAAACATTCCAAAAACGAATCTCAAAACACATTTAGCACCTCACATGTGCTATTTTACAACATCATTCAAACATTTGCCAGCCTATCAGTCAATCTGCTTAAAACAAAGCAAGGTGTTTTGTAAAAACATTCAAAACACGCGATTTATGCAATTATTAGCCTTACTATCCCATTTATTTTTAATACCATTTCAAACCACCAAATCTCATACAAGTACTCATAGTTGTTTCCATACATCGTCAAATTCATTTCTAAATACGCATGCATTTTTGTAACACCCTATATACCCACAAAATACAAGCAGCTACCTCTATATACTTACAGAATTCCCTTACCTGGAATCGCGACGTGTGATTCCACTTCTTTAAAGCTACGTACTCGCGCGGTCTGATTCGTCTCCAACGATCTCTCCGGAATTGAACATAAACGTATTTCTCAACATTTTAGCCCATTATAATCAAACACTTGCATTTACTATAGTCAATTCGACCTATAGTTTCTATTAACGCTCATAAGGGTTCGTTTTATTACTCAACCCATAACTCGAGTTTATAGATCCTTTTAGGCCTATTAACTCATTCCAAATCGATATTAGATCGATACTAAGCTCATAGTGTTCATATTTCATTGATTTCTTCACTATGACATTTATCAAGCATTTACATACCCATTTTCCTTAATTTTCCCCAACTCACAATGTAGCTTCGTTTAACCACTACAAATCATTCGTATTACTTCAATAAAAACTTATCACAATCCACAAACCACCAACTCATCAAAACCACACTTCCTCACACTAGGTTCATCCCATTTTCTAGGTTACCTTAGTTCCATCATAACCTAGGTAGTTTAACTATCAACACACATACAAATCAACCCCAAAACCATTAAATAGACAATGTACTTTGGGCTGAAGTGTTAGAAACTTACTAAATCTAGTTTCTCTTCTTATTCCAAAGGGAACTATTCCTTGCTCCTTCAATAGCAACAATGGGGTTTTGGGTTTCAACTATGTTGTTCTCTTCCTCAAGATGAACAACTTTATGTCTAATGGCTTCCCTTCAAATCTTACTGGAATGGGTGGATTTTAGAGAGAGAAATCTAGGTTTTGGCTTGAAAATGGAAAAGGTGAAGTGTGTTTTCTGTAAATGGCAGATTTCACTGCTCCTATGTATAGAATTGCTTGATGAGATCGATCTGCAGGGGAAGGAGATCGATCTGGTCCTCTTAAAATCTCTCTTTTTCATGACATTTTACAAGCAGGAGATCGATCTGTCGGGCTTAGAGATCGATCTGTTTAAGGCAGAGAGTTAAGGGGGATCGATCTGACTAAGGGAAGAGATCGATCTGCTCTTTCCAGTAGCCAATTGGAGATCGATTTGTTTGCTTCAAGGATCGATCTCTTTATTACAGAATGTTTAGGAGATCGATCTAACCCTATTGAAGATCGATCTGCTCTATTCTATTGCTCAAATAAAAGCATTCTGGCTCTTCGAGATCGATCTCTCATCCTATGAGATCGATCTGGCCTTCATGTTTTCCAGATTTTACTGTAGTTTTTTGCAGTAACTTTACACAAAACATCCTCAATTTGCTGCCATGGTCATTTTCTCATCTAACCACCTTTATGACTTGAAAATGACATCCATTCATACCTTATACACATTGAAACTTGTGTGCATTCTTTGTATATCCAAAGGTATTCAATATAAAGCCAAATGGAAGTATCTAGATTCATGCAACTTCCTTCCATTTATCACACTACTCATTTCTCATTCCATACAAAAGTCCAATTCTTCATATTCATACATAATGAAACTTGTGCGTACATCACATTCTCTTATTACAAGTGTGTACATTAAGTTTATGGACTTCACATCACTTATACTTCACATTACAAGTCCATTCACATTTATTTGATCCAATTACACACATTACAACTATACATATATGGGGTCTCACATTCTCCCCTCCTTCAAGGATTTTGGTCCTCCAAATTAGAACAAAGTTACTCTTCAAAAAGTTGGGGATGCTTCTCCCGTATCAAATTCTCCAATTCCCATGTGGCCTCTTTCGCAGTGTGATGTTGCCAAAGAACTTTCACCAAGGGAATTGTTTTATTCTGTAATACTTTCTCTTTCCTATCCAATATCCGAACCGAGTTCTCAACATATGCCATACTCTCATTGAGCTCCAACAGCTCATATCTTATCACGTGTGTCGGGTCCGGATGATACTTCCGGAGCATTGAGACATGAAAGACGTTATGAACATTCGGCATGTCCGGTGGCAATGCCAACGTATACGCCTTATCTCCCACTGTCTCCAAAATCTCGAAGGGTTCGATATATCTAGGGCTCAGCTTGCCTTTCTTACCAAACCTCATTATGCCCTTCGAAGGTGAAACTCTCAGAAATACCGACTCACCCACATCAAACTCTAGTTGTCTCCGTCTCTTGTCAGCATAACTCTTTTACTGACTCTGAGCTATTCGTAATCTCTCACATATCAACTAGACGTCCTAAGATGCCTGCTGTACTAAGTCCGGAGTAAAAATCTGTCTATCACCAACCTCTTTCCATCCAATAGGGGATCGACATCTACGTCCATACAGTGCCTCATAAGGTGCCATCCTGATACTCGCATGATAGCTATTATTATAGGCGAACTCGACTAACTACAGGTGATTATCCCAAGAGTCTCTAAAATCCAGCACACATGTTCTCAACATATCCTCCAGGGTCTGTATAGTCCTCTTTGACTGCCCATCTGTCTGAGGATCAAAAGCGGTGCTAAAACTCAGTCGGGTCCCCATCGTTTCTTGAAAAGGTTCTCAGAAATGGGAAGTGAAGCGGGATCCCTATCAGAAACAACGTTCACTG
This sequence comes from Firmiana major, assembly GCA_033439115.1. Classification (NCBI taxonomy): domain Eukaryota; kingdom Viridiplantae; phylum Streptophyta; class Magnoliopsida; order Malvales; family Malvaceae; genus Firmiana; species Firmiana major. The sequence goes on from CM065909.1 coordinate 8,580,958, forward strand.
GAACACCATGTAGCCATACTATCTCTCGAATATACAGGTTCGCTAACTGACTCAGTGTATCGGTAGCTCTCATAGCCAAGAAATGGGTGAACTTAGTCAATCGGTCCACAATAACCTATATGGCATCATGACCTCTACAGGTCCTCGACAATCCCATCACAAAATCCATGGTGACATGCTCCCACTTCCAAGTCGGTATCGGTAGAGGCTACAATAATCCTGCAGGCTTCTGATGCTCTACCTTTACTTGTTGACAAACGAGACACTTAGCGACATATTCAATAATGTCTCTTTTCATTCCAAACCACCAATAATCCTTTCGAACGTTTTGATACATCTTAGTACTCCCCGAATGTATCATATACTTCGATGAGTGAGCCTCTGATAAAATCAGCCTCCTGATCTCAGGATCCTCGGGAACACATACTCTGCCCCTGAACCTTAATAAGTCATCAACACTCAGTTTAAAATCAATACCCACACCTGTCTATATCTGCCTCAGCCAATCGATACACCGTCGATTACTCTGCTGGGCCTATCGAATATGACCAATCAACTTTGGCTCTCATCTCAAACTAGCCATGAATCCAATTTCTCCGATCCAGGTGGGGTTACCATCATATAAGACACCAACCCTAGATTCTTCCTGCTCAAAGCATCGGTAACTACATTTGCCTTACCCAGGTGGTACATGATTTCACAATCATAGTCCTTCAGGAGCTCGAGCTATCTCTTCTGTCTCATATTCAGCTCTTTCTGCAAGAACAGGTACTTAAGGCTCTTATGATCTGTGAACACCTAAAATTTCTCACCATAGAGATAGTGGCGCCATATTTTCAAAGCAAACACCACGGTCGCTAACTCCAAATCATGTGTCTGGTAGTTCCTCTCGTGATCTTTCAACTGTCTAGATCCATAGGTGACTACCTTCCCATCCTACATAAGCACACAGCCCAGTCCCTGGTGTGATGCATCCATATACACTGAGAATCCTCCTGAGCTGGTAGGAATGGTGAGAACTAGAGCAGTAGTTAATCGACGTTTAAGCTCCTCAAAACTCCTCTCATATGCCTCATCCCACACAAACTTAATGTCTTCCATGTGAGGCATGTCAATGGAGCAGCTAGTCTGGAGAAACCCTCTACAAATCTTCGATAATACCCTACCAATCTCAAAAAGCTTCTGATCTCAGTAACTGTCTTGGGCTATTCCCACTATACAACTGCCTCTATTTTGGATGGATCCACTGATACCCCATCCTTCGACACAACATGACCCAAAAATGAGATCTGCTCTAACCAAAAGTTACACTTGCTGAGCTTGGCATGCAACTTTTTCTCTTGGTGGGTCTACAAAACTATCCTCAAATGCTCCTCATGATCTTCCCTGGACTTGGAATAGACCAATATGTCATTAATAAATACAATCACAAACTTGTCCAGGTATGGCTTAAACACATCATTCATCAACGCCATAAATGCTGCGAGAGCATTCGTTAATCCGAATGGCATCACTAAAAACTTGTAGTGGCCATAACGGGTACGAAATGCTGTCTTGGGTAGATCTCCACTCCTGATCCTCAACTGATGGTACCCTGACTGCAGATCTATCTTTGAAAACACTTGGGCTCCTTAGAGCTGATCTAACAAATCATCGATTCTTGGATGGGGTTACTTGTTCTTAATGGTGGCCTTATTCAACAATCGATAATCTATACACAGTTGGAGGCTTCCATCCTTCTCCTTTACAAACAAAACTGGTGCTCCCTAAGGTGAGACACTCGGTCTAATGAACCCTTTCTCCAGCAACTCTTGCAACTGCTTCTTTAGCTCTTCCAATTCTATCAGAGCCATTCTATAGAGTGGTTTCGATATCGACTCTGTACCAGGCACTAGCTCTATACAAAATTCCATTTTCCTTTCAGGGGGTAGTCCTAGTAATTCATCCGAAAAGACATTGGATAATCCGCAATCATGGGGATGTCTCTCAATTTCGGGTGTGCCTTATCTATATCGACTACATAGGCAATGAACCCTTCATATTATCCTTTCCACCATTAGTATCACAAGTCATCACATCCATATTCAAAATAAACAGTACATTCATCTCTCAAGCATTAAAGATTAAATCATACTCTTTTCATTTATCATAATTATGTTCTTTTCTTTTCATCAAAGTTTACAATAAGATTGGCAAATCCTGAAAACATCAATGACTTGACATAACAATCCATAACAATACGATTGGTAGCCAACTAATCCATTCCCAATATTACATCAAAATCACTTATATTTAATTAAATTAAATTGGCTATCATTTCCTTTCCCTCCATCTTTAACCTACAATCTCTACATACATGCTCAGTCATTTGACTATCATTCATGGGTGTGAAAATCATCAACATTTTATCCAACAATGTTGGTTTCACATGATTCAATAATTTATGTGCAAAGGAAGGTGATATGAAGGAATGTGTGGCACCAGGATCAAATAATACCAATGCTTCTAAATCAAAGATTCTGATGGTACCTTTAATCACATCTGTCGATGCGTAAGCAGTGTCCTAGTCCAGCGCCTGCACTCTTCCTCTGCTCACACCCGCTGCCTATTTCCCATTCTCTTCAGTTGTGGCCCTCCTCCACGGGGCAACCATCTCAATTGGAGCTCTCTTCGGCTCTTTGCTTTTCTGTGGGGTAGTCTCCATCCTCTTGGGATAATACCTAGCTATATGTCCTGGTTTCTCGTTCTGTAACAGACCATAGGGGTCATCAGACAAGGCCCAGTCCCATGAAATCTATCACACCTTTTGTACCTCTTAGCAGTAGGCCACGATCATCCAATAACCATACCTCTCGGTGCAGTCAAAGCAGGGTACACGGGAGGTCTAACAGCTCTCTCTTGTAACTCCTCGATCTTAGGTCTCTTCTTGAAAAACCTTTGGCCTCCTCTCTTGGCCACTCTATCAAACCTGGATCTCTTCCAGTCTCTGTCCTTTCTGACACTAATCCTCCTAAGCTTGGAGGCATTCCACTCAAAGTCTTGCTCGCATAACTGAGCCTTGTGTACTGCCTCCTCATAAGTCTGAAGGTCAAATGGGGCTAGCTTAGTTCGGATGGCCAACCTTAACCCATAAACAAACTTCTGAATCTTTCGGGCCTCACTACTCATCGTGTTTGGGTCATATCTCCCCAATGACATAAACTTGGACTCATACTCGTCCACAGTTCAGTTTCCCTAAACCAAATTCATAAATTCCATCCATAATTTCCTCTGTGCGATGGTCGAAATGTACTGCCTCTTGAGGGCCTCCAAAAATATCTCCCATGTAATCTCGGAGTGTTTAGCCCTTAAGATAGCTTCGGTGGATCTCCACCAGTGCTCTGCCTTGCCTTTCAGCATAAAAACGGCAAAGGCTACCTTCTCAACTGAAGTACATCTAAAGAATCTGTACAACTTCTCCATCTCATACACCTAATCCTCAGTGATTACTAGGTCCTTTACCCCTCTGATCACTAGAGGTTTCAACCCTTGGAACTCTCTCAGTCTGCTCAACTCGCAGTCATAACCCAAATCGCTATTGCCCTACTGTGGAGCAATAGGAGAAGTTGTATCCTGGACTAGAGGTGTAACTGTAGCAGTCTCTACAGTCTGAGGTGTCTCTGCCTCTACAGCTGCCTGTCTACTAGTGGGCTGTGCCACGGGACCTCGTCTATCACCGGCACCCAATGCCTGCGTGACTATCTCAACTAGGCTCTCTATACTCCGCTCTATCCTAGCGAAGCAAGCCTCAGTATCCCCTAATCTCTCAACAGGGTCCTGTGGAGCCGGATCAGTTTGTGGCTCCGTACGGCTCTTAGGCCTACCTCTACGGCCTCTAGCACATGCTCTCACTCCTCTACCCTGGCGCGTAATAGGCATATTGCCTAACTTCCTGTATTAATAATCATTTATTAAGCTCAATCCATCACGGTATACACAGTTATATCTAAACAAAAGCACAGTAATATGAGGATGTACTTTTCTTACGTTTTATTACTGACTCACATCAGGCCAACACAGCTTTGATACCAATCTCTGTCACAACCCATGTTATCCTCTTATTATTGAAAATCATTATAAATTTTTCACATTTTTCTTTCCTTATCGGGTCGTGAACAACTCATCACCACACAGTTGGGCTGTGAGTCAATAATAATCCACTCTTAACATTCATTCCCAGTTAATAAAAGCGATCTCGTACATTTGAAGTTAAATCATTCACTTATACAGAACATGTTTACTGACATTTACATCCCCCATAATTACAATTCAAATGACTACTGTGCTTTTACAATTGTTTAGATACAAAAAGAATCTTTGTGTATGTACCTCTGAGTGATAGAGATGCAGCGGATGTCTCAACAAAATGCCTCAGTCCTCACTGGGCCACTATGTACGCTCTGTAGGAGGGGGAAAATAGAGAGGGATGAGCAACCACACGCTCAATAAGGCAATAATGTAAGCATGGTAGATAACTACTCTATCTACATGCTATAGTGTTATGCATAAATCGATTATAGTAGGAGCATGAGCGAATAAAACTATGCCATATGAGTATACATATATATCATGGATCAAAATCATGTAAAATTGGCATATAAAACATGGAATATCAACATGTGAAAACGTCTCATGCTCATTCTCATTTAATCTCATAAAAAGGGCAATTTATTTAAGAAACCTCCTTTTTAAATCACATCACAAAGTTCTTTCTCAAACACACCGAAATCCCATAAAAATGGTTTCTCAATCATAACATCATTATCATTTCTCAATTTAAAATCCCACAAGGTTCTATCCCTCTCTCGAGTCTACCCTGGATCGTTCACAATCACACTTATATGTCAAAACATGTGGTAGTAAATAAATCAAATGAGACAGGTCACTATATCACAAGACTATGTTGGCCAACTATGTCATAAATTATCCTAGACCACATGGATCCCGATGTGCGGGGTATCATGCTGGAACAAAGGTGGGTTAGTTTTCCACCAGACTTTCTCAAATCAAGTAACCACCACGCGGTACATCATATTCCATGTGATATATACGGTACATCGTACTCTGCGGACCCATATCATGGTTGGGGGTGCCTGCAGTAGGTCTTATCTACCCCATACCGAGTGAAACCTTGTCATGACCCTCAACTTACCAAAATACATACAAATTTTTCGCATTTTCATGCATCATTTGTTAATAGTCCTTTATCGATCGTGATCAACCACACTCTCAACCATTGGGCTGTGTGTCAATGTCTATCTCATTCCACCAAACCAATTTGATTTCCTTTTTTAAAATAAGGTAAACACTTGTATAATTAAATCAGAGTGCTGTTTACAGGTGTTTACATTTCTTTACATCCCCAATAGTTACATACAAAATGCTACTGTGCTATTTAAAGTTTAGATACAAAAATCTCATCAGTGTGTATACCTTATACGATGGGATGCAACGGATATAAAAAAGGGAACGCCTCCAGTCACGTTCAATCTATACTCAACACTCTGTATAGAGGAGGAAAATAAGGGGGTGAGCAAACCATACGCTCAGTAAGGCAATCATGCGAACATGTAGATACTACAGTATCTACGTGATCGTGATGCCATGCTCAAAGCATACATTTCATCATTTTCTCAAAATATGAGTTCATGCTGGTGTTAATGGTATGTAAAGAATTCATGCTATTAAAATCCAGTGCACAATTCAATTTAAAGCATGGCATTAACCATCATACATATTTTATAAGTAAGGCATGACATTAACCATCATGCATATTTTCTAAGTAAGGTATGGCATTAATCATCATACATATTTCATAAGTAAAGCATGCCATTAAGCATCATGCGTCAGTGCACTTTAAAACCATTAACAAATCGATATCTCAAACAATTCCACACTTGTTAGGTCTCAGTCCCTCCCTCGGACTATCCTGACCTACAAATCATTTCAAACATGGATTTATTCACAAAGCAATAGACATATGAGATAGGCAATTCAATAAGAGAAATAACCTCTAGGACTATGGCCATATCCTGTGATACCGGCTACATGATCAGGTGTGCGGGATATCACCACTATCTGCTTTCGCACGAGAGGTGGGTCAAATCCAACCTGTCGATCCATAGCAGGTCTCATTTGAAGACGGCATATCACAATCTCAACATGGTACAACGTACTCCATGCTACCTGCATGGTATATCGTACTCCGTGGACCCACATCAACACATCATATCACGCCCAAAAACGCACGTGTGAGCCTATTTAATCGGTACGACCTCTTGTCTACCCGAAGCTCCTAACACGACTATCAATCATGTGAAATTCTTAAAATACACGTACGAGCCTATTTAATCGGTGTGACACCCATTCTACACGAAGCTCCAAGCACGGTAATAAATAAGGTGGGCATCTAATGCGAGCCATGCTCTAAGCACCATGCCAAAACCAGTATGAAATCCATGTGAAAACTAGTGCGAGATGAGCTCCCGCACTCATGCGTATAAAACACATCAAATCTCGTGCGAGTCATACTCTAGCAGGCTTTCATTCTCACGAAAACAATGTAGGTGGCTCAATTCTTTGCAAAGTATGGTTAACAAACCAAAACAGCTCATTTTTTTTGCAATTCATTTCAAATGTTAGCCAACCTACAAATCACTTGCTAAAAAGCAATAAAACATGATTTTCCAAAGCATTATGCTTTTATTTTCATACACATTTCTCAAACACCCAACTTTTTACCCTTCAATCATCCAATATCATTTCCTAATATCTCATGCATTCTAGCAAAGCATTTAAGCGCCCAAATTGCGCACAGATATCTCTAAGAGTCCACAGAATTCCCTTACCTCGATTTACTTGAGTGCAAATCTCTTCCTGTTAGTTTCTTGAGCTCTTGGCTCGCTTTGCTTCGGTTTATCCTCGGGAGCTACGATTCATTCATCCAAACCACTTGAGTTAATGTTGTTAACTCACGTTTTGACCTCAGTAGTCAATATAACTCATTCATGCATTTTACAAATGCCTTAATCCACATTTTACCCCTTTTTGGTAAACCTTACAATTTATTCACTAACAACATCTTAAAATCATACTCATAACACTATTATCACTTCAAGATACCCCAATCATTATAAATCTCAATACATTTCACTTTCTCACACTAGACCATTTCTAGGTCATGGTGGATTCATTCTACTCTAGGTAGTTTCTACCATTTCTATGCATACCAAATCATTCCCCATATCAATATCTAAACAATGTACTTGAGTATTTGCCTTAGAAACACACCTAGCTTGTTTTCCTCTTTGCTCCAAATGAAAATGCACCTTGATCCTTCAATCCAACAAGTGGGGAAATGCCTCCAAACTATGTTGTTCTTCTCTTTGATGTGAACAACTTTGCCTCTAATAGATTTCCCTCAAATCTTACTGAAAATGTGTGGATTTAGGAGTGAGAAGCTAGGTTTTAGGTTGGAAATGAGAAAGATTGGTTTTGTCTCCAAAAATTGCAGATCCAACTGCTCCATATCTATAGAATTTGCTTGATGAGATCGATCTGCATTGGGTAGAGATCGATCTGGTCCTCTTAAAATCCCTATTTTTCATGACATTTGAAGGCAGGAGATCAATCTGTCAAGGCTTGAGATCGATCTGCTTCAAACAGAAGGTTAATAGATCGATTTGGTCTTGGGGAAGATCGATCTGTATTTTACATAATATTTAGGAGATTGATTTGGCTCCATTAGAGATCGATCTGTCATGTTCCATCAAAATAAGAGCATTTGGGTTCTTCTAGATCGATCTTTCATCCTATGAGATCGATCTGGCCTTCATATTTCCAGATTTTACTGCAGTTTTTTGGAGGTACTCACACTAAAACAACTTCAATTTGCTGCCATAATCATTTTTTTATCCGATCAACTTTGAGACTTGAAAATGGCATCCATTCATACTTTATACATATTAAAACTTGTGTGAAATCTTTGTATAACCAAAGGTACTTGATATAAGCCAAATGGAAGTGCACAACTTATGCAATCCTCCTTCTATTTTACCACACTACTCATTATCCATTCTACTCACATTCTTCTCATGTTTAAGTCCATTTTCTTCATAATCATATATAATGTAACTTGTACGTACAATCGCAACTCTTATTACATGTGTGTACATTAAACTTATGGACTTACATTACATATACTTCACATTACAAGTATATCACCATACTTATGAATTCATTTACATAGATATGCAAGGTTAAACTTATTCGGGGTCTCACAAACCTCTAGTCTCGAGTGCACATGGGAGTACTCTTAATACCAGGTCCTAGCCCCTCATGGCTTTGCTCGCCCCTGTTGGGTTCCCTGATTCAGGTGCTAGCCCCTCACCCTCACCCTCACCCCACTCAAGAGGTCTGTTAGGCCTGTTGGGTTCCCAGAATGGATTAGTGTCAAGTCCTAGCCCCTCACCCTCACCCCACTCAAGAGGTCTGTTAGGCCTATTGGGTTCCCCGAACACCAACCTGTATTACCCTCACCACGGTATCATACATACCACAATGTGAAAAACTTACGTGAGCTACGCTCTAGCGCGAATTCATGCATCATAAACAAATCACCTCGTGCGAACAATGCTCTAGTATGACATTTATGCATAAAACATGAAGAAAACCACATTCAAGTATAGCTCCAGTACGGTTATATGCATAAGAAATCCACTCGAAATCCAAATACGAGCAAAATCTCCAATACGATTTATAAAACATCACCACAAATCAAATTTAAGTGCGAGCTAAGCTCTAGCACATTTCAAACATGTGAAAACATATAGTATGAATTAGGCTCCAACACGGTTTAATTCACATAAACATGATAGGCGGCTCGTAAACATTCCAAAAATCGATCTCAAAACATATTTAGCACCCCACATGTGCTATTTCACAACATCATTCAAACATTTGCCAGCCTATCAGTCAATCTGCTTAAAACAAAGTAAGGTGTTTTGTAACAACATTCAAAACACGTGATTTATGCAATTATTAGCCTTACTATCCCATTTCTTTATAATACCATTTCAAACCACCAAATCTCATACAAGTACTCATAGTTGTTTTCATACATCGTCAAATTCATTTCTAAATACGCATGCATTTTTACAACACCCTATATACCCACAAAATACGAGCAGCTACCTCTACATACTTACAGAATTCCCTTACCTAGAATCGCGACGCGTGATTCCACTTCTTTAAAGTTGTGTACTTATGCGGTCCGATTCGTCTCCAACGATCTCTCTGAAACTGCATATAAACGTATTTCTCAACATTTTAGCCCATTATAATCCAACGTTTACTATAGTCAATTCAACCTCTAGTTTCTATTAACGCTCATAAGGCCTCGTTTTATTACTCTACCCATAACTCGAGTCTATGGATCCTTTTAGGCCTATTAACTCATTCCAAATCGATATTAGATCGATACTAAGCTCATAGTGTTCATATTTCATTGATTTCTTCACTATGGCATTTATCAAGCATTTACATACCCATTTTCCTTAATTTTCCCCAACTCACAATGTAGCTTTGTTTAACCACTACAAATCATTCGTATTACTTCAATAACAACTTATCACAATCCACAAACCACCAACTCATCAAAACCACACTTCCTCACACTAGGTTCATCCCATTTTCTAGGTTACCTTAGTTCCATCATAACCTAGGTAGTTTAACTATCAACACACATGCAAATCAACCCCAAAACCATTAAATAGACAATGTACTTTGGGCTGAAGTGTTAGAAATTTACTAAATCTAGTTTCTCTTCTTGCTCTAAAGGGAACTGTTCCTTGCTCCTTCAATAGCAATAATGGGGTTTTGGGTTTCAACTATGTTGTTCTCTTCCTCAAGATGAACAACTTTATGTCTAATGGCTTCCCTTCAAATCTTACTGGAATGGGTGGATTTTAGAGAGAGAAATCTAGGTTTTGGGTTAAAAATGGAAATGGTGAAGTGTGTGTTCCGTAAATAGCAGATTTCACTACTCCTATATATAGAAATGCTTAATGAGATTAATCTGCAAGGGAAGCAGATCGATCTGGTCCTCTTAAAATCCCTCTTTTTCATGACATTTTACAAGCAGGAGATCGATCCGTGGGGCTTAGAGATCGATCTATTCAAGGTAGAGAGTTAAGGGGGATCGATTTGGCTAAGGGAAGAGATCGATCAGCTCTTTTCAGTAGCCAATCGGAGATCAATCTGTTTGCTTCGAGGATCGATCTCTTTATCACAGAATGTTTAGGAGATAGATCTAGCCCCATTGAAGATCGATCTGCTCTATTCCATTGCTCAAATAAGAGCATTTTGGCTCTTCCAGATCGATCTCTCATACTATGAGATCGATTTGGCCTTCATGTTTTCTAGATTTTGCTGCAGTAACTTTACACAAAACATCCTCAATTTGCTACCATGGTCATTTTCTCATCCAACCACCTTTATGACTTGAAAATGGCATCCATTCATACCTTATACACATTAAAACTTGTGTGCATTATTTGTATATCCAAAGGTATGCAATATAAAGCCAAATGGAAGTATCTAGATTCATGCAACTTCCTTCCATTTATCACACTACTCATTTCTCATTCCATACAAAAGTCAAATCTTCATATTCATACATAATGAAACTTGTGCGTACATCACATTCTCTTATTACAAGTGTGTCATTAAGTTTATGGACTTCACATCACTTATACTTCACATTACAAGTCCATTCACATTTATTTGATCCAATTACACACATTACAACTATACATATATGGGGTCTCACACCTCCCTTGGCCGAGCACTCAATTTTCACCATTCATATACAATTTCCAGCACTGCTTTGTAATTACTTATGAAGCATTTAGTTCATCATCTAAGCATTATAAATTTACCCAAGTACATAAAAATCTTAGCTTAAATTTGGATTTCCCCTAATTTCATGAACTCTAGACTTTTCCACATTTAAATTCTGTGTTTTTTTTTACTACAATTTCACATCATATATTTCCGAATTTATAATTACATATGAATTTACATATAGGAAGAGTCAATTTACCTTTGTCCTTGTTGTGGCCAAACCTATGAATCAACTCCCATAATTTTGCCTAGCCATTTACCAAACCTACCACTCACTCACGCCTAGTCTCCAAATCAGTGTGTAAACTTTTGTTCTCTCCTTAAATTTCAACAAATCCACACTCATTCACTCCTTGGGTATTCACGGTTTCAACATGCAGGTTGGATTTCACAATTTTTCTTGGCTGTTTCAGGTTGCAGGTTGGTGAAGAGGGGTAAAACATGAATCAAGCTTGCTGCTGGAAGGATTGATTTTCTGTTGGAAGAAAGGAATGCATGCAAGACTGGAAATGAAGACTTTAGGCTGCTGAAAATGTGTTTGACCGATTAAAACAAAAAGGGAAACTGGATTTATGCGTGCAGAAACGGAATGGTGAGTTCTGGTTGTTGGAATATGTTGGACAGATTCACGGTTTCAACATACATGTTTTGGTTTCATCTATTTTCTTAGCTGTTTCGATAACAGGTTTGTAAGAGGAAGAATAACGTGAACTATGGCAGATTATTGAAGGGTTTTGTTTTCTGTTTTCTTTGCTATTTGGAACAACTTTTGAAGGAAAAAAAAAATCTAAGGTTGGATTCTCTGTTTTGCAGCAAGAGTGGCGTGAATTAAGAGCATAAATGAGGGGAAAGGGATATTTTCTAGTTTTGAGAAACAAAACATAAAGAAAAGGAAGGCTGTTACATGAGATGAAGAAAATAGATGGAATTGTGAGAGTGGTTGGCAACATCACTCTTTTTTTTTTTTTTACCAATACATATATCTATATTTCCAGATTTTACTTTCTATAATATATATATATATATATATATATATATATTTATATTCTAAAAATTATTAGATTATATGGTTTTCTTCATATACCTATATTTTCCAATTACACTTAAGTTTTCAAATTTCCTATTTTAAGTCTCACTAATTAATTTTTCCTACTTTTATGATGTTTGGTAGACTTGGTTTTCTAACTTGTTCATGCACCCACTAATTCATTTATTATGTTCAGACCATACGATTTATCATTGTTGTATTTTATTCATACTAGATTTTAATTTCCAGATTTATTATTTATACTTAACTACTATGCCAATGTCTCACACATCTCTACATTTCCTAATCTAAAATGCACTAAAGTTATTTATACTAAGTGGCATGAACCTTGAAAATAACTATCCTAACTTAATATATTTTATCTCTTAATTAAATTCGATTCTCCTGTTAGATAGATTTTCATTACTTAGTTATCTTGATATTATATTTATTTTGTCCAATTTATATTAATCAGACTTAATTGTTAATGTTACTCTTAGATTTTAACTAGCTTCGGTTTAAGGTTTTGCCTTATCCAATTGAACTCTTATTCCCTACTTAACTATAAAAGCTAAAATCTAGAGTGCTCTTACTCCATACGTTCCTAAAAGAAAGGAACTCTGCAAATTAAATTTCAATATAACATACGCAAATGAGACATTCGGTATAAGAAAAATATGGTCTTACATTTCTCCCCTCCTTATAGAATTCGGTCATCCGAATTTTGAGCTAGGTTAAAAAGATACGGGTATCTCTCTCGCATCAAGCTCTCTAACTCCCACGTCGCTTCCTTAATAGAGTGGTGTTGCCAGAGAACTTTTACAAGAGGAATGGTTTTGGATCTCAAAACTTTGTCCTTCCTGTCAAGAATTTGGACCGATTTCTCCTCGTAACTCAAATCCCTTCTTAACTCCAACAGCTCATAGGCTAAGATGTGAGATGGATTGGGTTGATACTTGCGAAGCATAGACACATGAAATACGTTATGTACCTCGGCTAGCTGGGTAGGTAAGGCTAGTTGGTATGCTACCTCGTCGACCCCTCCAATATCTCGAATGGTCCTAAGTATCGAGGACTCAACTTGCCCTTTTTTCTAAACCTCATAAGGCCTTTTATTGGAGAAACCTTTAAGAACATATGATCTCCCACTGTAAACTCCAAATCCCTTCTCCGATGGTCTGCATAACTTTTTTGCCTATCCTGGGCTGTCTTGAGCCTTCTACAAATCATGCCGACATTCTCTGATGCTTGTTTGACCAAATTTGGAGCATAGATCTTCCTGTCACCAACCTCTTCCCAATCGATTGGTGACCTCATAAAGGGCTTTATACGGGGCCATTTCTATACTGGCATGGTAGCTATTGTTGTAAGCAAATTCTGCTAATGGTAAATGTTTATCCCATGCACCGCCAAAATCAATAACATAAGCACACAACATGTCTTCTAAAGTTTGTATCGTCTGTTCGGACTATCCATCAGTTTGAGGATGGTATGCCATGCTAAACTGTATCCGAGAACCCAAGGACTCTTGAATTTTCTTCTAAAATTGAGATCTGAACCTAGAGTCTCTATTCGAAGTGATACTTACTGGGGTTCTATGCAGTCTCACTATCTCCTTGACAAACAATTCTGCTAACGCATTTAAAGGAGTAGTGGAGCTAATGGCTAAGAAATGTACTGACTTGATGAGCCTATCCACGATCACCCAAATTGCATCATGCTTCCTCTGAGTTCTTGGTTGACCCGTAACAAGGTCAATAGTTATGTGTTCCCACTCCCAAGTTGGTATGGGTAGGGGTTGAAGTAAATCTGTCGATTTTTGGTGTTCTACCTTCACTTGTTGACACACCAAACACCTAGCTACAAACTCAACAACTTAACGTTTCATTCCAGGCCACCAATACACCTTGCATATGTTATGGTACATTTTGGCGCTCCCGGGATGTAATGTGTATCTACTAGAGTGAGCTTCGGTCAAAATCAATCTCTTGAGGTCCTCATCGCTTAGCACACATATCCGGCCTCGAAATCTAAGCAACCCATCTGAACCAATCTCAAACTCAGAATCTCTACTCTCCTAGATTTGCTCGAATACCTCAAGTAACTTCTTATCTAACTTCTGTGCCTGCCTAATCTGATCAATCAATGTTGGCTCAATCTTGAGGTAAGCAACCATAGGACTTTAATACATTGATGCTATGTCGATAGCCAAGCTTGCAAACTGTCCTAGTAATTCCCACTCCTTCATCATAATACTGGACACCATACTTATGTTTTTCCTACTCAATGCGTCAGCTACCACATTTGCTTTTCCTAGGTGATACAGGATTTTACAATCATAGTCTTTCAATAACTCTATCCATCTACGCTGCCTCATGTTCAGCTCCTTCTGGGAGAATAAGTATTTGAGGCTCTTGTGATCTGTATAGATCTAAAACTTTTCTCCATAAAGGTAGTGCCTCCATATTTTCAAGGTAAAAACTACCACTGCTAGCTCTGGATCATGCGTGGGGTAATTCCTTTCACGCTCCTTTAGTTACCGAGATCCATACGCTACCAATTTGTCGTTCTGCATAAGTACACACCCCAATCCATTTAGTGAAGAGTCAGTATACATTGTGAATCCTCCGGGTCCATCTGGTATGGTAAGGATCGGTGTAGAAGTTAATTGATACTTGAGCTCTTGAAAACTGCGCTTACAGACATCACTCCACTCAAACTTGACATCCTTATAGGTGAGACATGTCAAAGGAGCAATAATTTTTTAGAATCCTTCTACAAACCTTCTATAGTACCCAGCTAATCCAAGAAAGCTTCGTATCTCCATCAGTGTCTTTGGACTCTCCCAATTCACTATAGCTTCCACCTTAGACGGGTTAACAGTCACTCCATCCTTGTTCACTACATGGCCCAGAAAGCTAATCTACTTCATCCAGAACTCACATTTGTCCAGCTTAGGATACAACCTCCTTTCTCTAAGGGTTTGAAGGACTAGGTACAAGTGTTGTTCATGTTCCTCCTAAGAATGGGAATACACTAAAATGTTGTCTATAAAGATAATCACGAAGTTATCTAGGTACTCTTTGAAAACTTCATTCATCAGGTTCATGAATGCAGCAGGGGCATTCATCAAGCCAAATGGCATGACCAAGAATTCATAATGCCTATAATGAGTTTGAAAGGCGGTCTTGGGGATGTCCTCACCTTTAACTTTCAACTGGTGATATCCCGACCTTAGGTCTATCTTTGAGAACACTTTAGCACCCTTCAACTGATTGAATAAGTCATTGATCCTCAGCAACGAGTACCGGTTCTTGATAGTAGCCTTATTGAGCATTCGGTAATCAATGCAAAGCCTCAAAGCTGCCATCCTTCTTCTTTACAAAGAGCACGGGTACACCCTAAGGTGACACACTCAGGCAGATGAATCCCTTATCTGATAGCTCTTGGAGTTATTTCTTTAATTCTTCCAACTTTATAGGTGCCAACCTATACGGAGGCTTAGATAGATGTTCAGTTCCAGGCACCAAGTTGATGAAAAACTCCAAGTCTCTATCAGGGGGTAATCCTAACAACTCTTCGAGAAATACATCGGGGAAATCCTTCACTACTGGGATATCCTAAAGGCTGGGCTTTGGCTTCTTATTACATTCCACGAAAGCTATAAAACCTTCATCATTTGAAATCAACTTATCAAGACCAAATTAAATAAACAAAAGGTTTACTTATTCATTCATTTATCTTCAAAAGTTACTACACACTTTTCGAGTAAGTATAAGGTCATAACCTTCCTAAAACAGTCCAAATTAACTCTATATGTCACTAACCAATTCATTCCTAGTATCACATCGAAGTCTAACATATCTAGCAATATCAAGTTAGCTGGTACGACCTTGTCACCTATCCTTACTTCACAGTTCCTATACACTACCTCAGTAATTTGTGATTCTTTCATGGGTGTTTTTACATGAAGTAATAACCTAGAGGCTCAGGTTCGGTTGGTAACTTCCTAGCAAAAGTAGGTGATACAAAAGAGCGTGTTGATATAGAATCTATTAATTCAAAAGTTTTGACATTTGAGATGAGAAGATTACCCTTAACCACTGATGTCGAGGCATCCACATCTTCTTTATCCAATGTAAACACTCACCCCTGACTAATAACCTTCTTGCCCTTATCCACTAGAGTTATTGGTGGTGGAGGAATAGCTCTTATAGGTTGGGTTAGCGTGGTAGTCAACTTAGGACAATTTCTTTTCACGTGTCTCACTTCTCCACACTAAAAACAAGTCACATAGATTCGATGGCAGGGCTGGTTCGCATGGTGTATCCTCCGACATCGATTACACGTGGGAATTCGATAGGGTACAAGAGCATTCTGTGTAGGGAAAGGCGTCGGCCTAGTCACCATAGCACGAGAGGCTCCAACCTTCTACTTCTTGTTCTGCCACCTATTTTGGAAGGACCTCCTGTCATCATACCTCTTGCCATGACTCCTCAGTCATGACTGAAATTCAGTTTGGGACAAATCCTTGTCATGCTCTACAAACTGCGTCCTCTGGATGGCCTCAACATAGGTCCATATGTTCAGAGGTGCTAACTTGCTTCGAATTGTAGGCTTCAGTCCATGTATGAACTTAATCATCTTCTTTAACTCATTTCTTGTTATAACAGGTTCGTACCGAAGCAGTGCAGTGAACTTCGATTCGTACTGATCCATTGTCATGTTGCCCTGGACCAAGCTTAAAAATTCTACCTCTTTCTTCCTTCGTGCACACTCTGGGATGTACTGAGCATTAAAATCCTCGAGGAAAGTCTCCTAAGTGATCTTCGTGTGTTTCGCCAACATAATGGTCTCGGTAGAAGTCCACTATCGTTCTGCCTCTCCCTCTAACATGTATGTAGCCAATGCCACCTTCTCCGTGCTATTGTAGTTCATGATCATGAATATCTTCTCCAACTTTAGAACCCACTCCTCAGCTGCTTTGACGTCTTTATCTCCTTTAAACACTGGCGAATTCATCTTCTGAAACTACCTTACCCAGTTCATGTTCCTTTCCACCGAATCTTGAATCGGTGGCTGCACTACCGGTGGCTGTGGTGGAGGTATGGGCTTCTATGGAACTGGTAGTGGTGGTTCTCGTGGTAGTTGAGGCTTTAGAGGTAGGGGAGCTTGCGGCGCATTCACAACATTAGCGAAGTTCGCCATGAACTGAGTGAATGTCGCAGACATCTCTACCATCGACCGCTCGAGTCCCTCTATCTTGGAGTTCTGACTCTCTGGCTGTGGGGAAGGTACCGGAGGCGACTAAGCTTGCCTAACTTTGGCCTTTGTTCATCTCCCACTCATACTGACTCACAATTCCTAAACCAAAGACCTAAACAAAGTTAATAACCATCGAAAGTATATGCAATTATATATATATACATTCTAAACATGCACATTTGTGCGATGTACCTCTAGACTAGCTAATCTACACTGACATGGCCTAACAACAAGCTACTCTGAAACCAAAACAAGTTGTCACACCACGTGACCTAACCTCGAACGTAGACGCGCAATGTTAAGCGAAATCGTGTTATAAGATAACATAAATGTCTCTATGGATCATTTTACTTATTTTATGACCAACGTAGAAATCATGCCACTGCTTTTAAATTTTTTGTAAATGATTTATATCTATTCGTGACTTATGATGTATGTAAGAACAGGTTTCTTTCGTAAATTCGACAACATAACGACATAATCGAACTAAGTCCTTCCTACAATTTATGCCATATTCATCACATGTACTCAAGTAAAGAAATATTTAATCCATATTAACAAAATTCTTCAGTGAGCATCACATAACCACAAACCTGACTAGTTGGTTAAACACCATACAACATATTAGTCGTTCATTTACTTTAAACCGAAAATAAGAAACCTAAGTGTATTCCATAGTGATAATACTTTAAACAACTTTCAACTAAATACATCCCATAAAATACAACCGTGCGTACATGATCTGAAATAAAACATGCACATATATATATATATATATATATATATATATATATCGTCCATCGCATATACCTTAGAAATCCAAAAAATTGCTCACTAGGCTGATTGAGTCAACAAGAACGCGGAGCTCGCCCCGCGAATCTAATCTGAACAGTGTTTAGAAAAGAGGGGTGAGCAACCACATGCTCAGTAAGAAATTTACATAACTTAAGCTAGTAAAATACCATGCAAACACACCATGAAGTGGTAAATTGTGATAATTATGTAAAGTCATCATGCATATTTCATTAAAGAAAATACTGCTTATGCTTCAATTGAGACATGGTTGCATAACTAAAATTTATGCAATCGTTGAACAACTTTAAGTTCCAAGGAAATACTTAGAAATTATTGAAATTCGACACACTAGTTAAAATGTGCAATTCTGAAATTCTGAAATTTCCAACAAACAAACTATTTCCAATCATACTTAGTGGCCGAACACTCCCTCTCTATTTTCACACTTAAATTTCGGTAAATCTTAAATATCAGCTTGGTAAATTGTAATTCTAATCCAATTACGCATTAATCTACCATTCAAAACAGAGTTAATCATTTTCCCTAAAAATCCCCAAATTTTAAAATCCCCATGTTATCTTCATCGTGGCCGAAATTTACACTTAACCATCCCTACTCAATAGCTTAATTTTGGTTATACAAATCATGAAATTATGTTATTCTTACTACAGTTTACTGACTTAATCCTTAAATTTTAGCAAAGCAAGTTATTCCCAAACATTTCAAAATGATCAAACCTAATCTTCTATATTCACTTAACATTCCAACAATTGATTGACATTGCTATACTAACTAGTAAATTCTTATAATTTCAGCCAAGGTGAATCTAAATTTTGACTTTTATCCTTATTCACCACATGCAAACCAATGTATGTATAGTTTTATAATCTAACTCTCAAAACCAAATGTAACATGAAATCCCCAAATTTCCTCCCTTGGCCGAGTACTCAATTTTCACCATTCATATACGATTTCCAGCATTGTTTTGTAATTACCTATGAAACATTTAGTTCATCATCTAAGCATTATAAATTTACCTAAGTACATAAAAATCTTGGCTTAAATTCAAATTTCCCCCAATTTCATGAACTCTAGACTTTTCCACATTTAAATTTTGTATTTTTTTTTTACTACGATTTCACATTATATATTTTCGAATATATAATTGCATATGAATTTACATATAGGAAGAGTCAATTTACCTTTGTCCTTGTTGTGGCTAAACCTATGAATCAACTCCCAAAATTCTGCCTAGCCATTTACCAGACCTTCCACTCACTCACGCCTAGTCTCCAAATCAGTTTGTAAACTTTTGTTCTCTCCTTAAATTTCAGCAAATCCAAACTTATTCACTCCTTGGGTATTCATGGTTTTAACATGCAGGTTGGATTTCACAATTTTTCTTGGCTATTTCAGGTTGCAGGCTGGTGAATAGGGGTAAAACATGAATCAAGCTTGTTGCTGAAAGAATTGATTTTCTGTTGAAAGAAAGGAATGCATGCAGGACTAAAAATGAAGACTTTAGGCTGCTGAAAATGTGTTTGACTGATTAAACAAAAAGGGAAACTGAATTTATGCATGCAGAAACGAAATGGTGAGTTTTGGTTGCTGGAATATGCTGGATAGATTCACGATTTCAACATGCATGTTTGGGTTTCATCCATTTTCTTGGTTGTTTCGGTAACAAGTTTGTAAAAGGAAGAATAACGTGAACTATGGTAGATTATTGAAGGGTTTTGTTTTCTGTTTTCTTTGTAGTTTAGAACAACTTTTGAAGGAAAAAAAATCTAAGGTTGGATTCTCTATTTTGTAGCAAGAGTGGCGTGAATTGAGAGCATAAGTGAGGGGAAAGGGATATTTTCTAGTTTTGGGAAACAGAACATAAAGAAAAGGAAGGTTGTTAGGTGAGATGAAGAAAATAGATGGAATTGTGAGAGTGGCTGGCAACGTCACTCTTTTTTTTTTTACCAATACATATATCTATATTTCCAAATTTTACTTTCTATAATATATATATATATATATATTCTGAAAATTATTAGATTATATGGTTTTCTTCATATACCTATAATTTCCAATTACACTTAAGTTTTCAAATTTCCTATTTTAAGTCTCACTAATTAATTTTTCCTACTTTTATTATGTTTGGTAGACTTAATTTTCTAACTTGTTCACGCACCCACCAATTCATTTATTGTGTTCAGACCATACGATTTATCATTGTTGTATTTTATTCATACTAGATTTTAATTTTTAGATTTTTTATTTATACTTACCTACTATGCCAATGTCTCACACATCTCTACATTTCCTAAATTAAAATGCACTAAAGTTATTTATACTAAGTGGCGTGAACCCATAAAATAACTATCTTAACTTAATATTGTCACGACCATGACTTTTACCAAAAACCAAATAAATTTTTTTCGCTTTTTACTTACCTTTCTCTTCATCAACAGTTGGGTTGTGATTCGGTATCAGTATCGTCACCCTTACTTACTATATCATCCATTCAATACGGTGTATACATGTCAATATCAATTATCTATTGACTGTAAGTTCTTGTACACCATAAGTGACCTCACATATAATTAAATATAAATACATCCTCCATATTACATACGTTTACATCACTGTGCTGTTACATGTTTAGAGACAAGATCGTACGTGTGTGTATAACTTTCGCTTGATGGAATTGCAGCGGACACAAGGAATGCTAGTCCTCAATCATACTCTATCTACTGCAAATGCTCTGTAGAGAGAGGAAAATAAAAAGGGTGAGCTCACAGCTCAGTAAGAAAATCAGGCAAGCAAGTAGATATCCACACTATCTACTGAAAATGATGCTCTGCCTTGAAAATATCATTTCTTTAACTCATTTTAAGAGCATGAATTTAAAAATATATATAATTATACAGATTTAAATCTCATCTACATAAATCATGTTAAGTTCTCAAAAGTAGGCATTTCGTGCAAAATAATGCATCTTTATAATTTCATAATGCCTTTAGATAAATCATGTCATTTATATTCAAATCACAGTAAATATGGCACTTCAAAAATCACAACACATCAATTCGGGTTCTGACCCATCCCTCAGGTCTACCCGAAGTATGTGTGGGACGATAAGTGTGAGGAAGCTTTAAGGAGTTGAAAAGGAGATTAACCACGGCTCCGATCCTCACCATTCCTACCAGCTCAGGAGGTTTCTCGGTGTATACGGATGCTTCACACCTAGGACTGGGCTGCGTATTAATGCAGGATAGGAAGGTAGTTGCATATGGATCAAGACAGTTGAAGGATCATGAGAGGAACTACCCTACCCATGACTTGGAGTTGGCAACGGTGGTGTTTGCGCTGAAGATATGGCGCCACTACCTCTATGGTGAGAGATTTCAGATTTATACAGATCATAAGAGCCTTAAGTACCTATTCTCACAGAAAGAGTTGAACATGAGACAGAGGAGATGGCTTGAGCTGTTAAAGGATTATGATTGTGAGATTCTATACCACCCAGGTAAAGTAAATGTGGTTGCTGATGCATTGAGTAGGAAGCATCTCGAGATGGTAATTTATGATGATCAGGGAACACAAGCTGTTGGAATAGTTTACGAACCTTAGTTTGGATATGACCCTGCCTGACGCTGATAGTGGATTTATGATAGCTAGCCTGCAGTTGGAACCAGATCTGGTAGATCGAATCTGATAGGCTCAACGAGTTGATTAGTAGTGTACTGATATTATCGGCCAGATATAGAGGGGTACAGAGATGGACTTTGAGTTGAGTTCAGATGGATTGTTGAGGTTCAGAGGTAGGATATGTGTTCCTGATGATGCAGAGATCAGAAGGTTGATCTTAATAGAGGCTCACTCATCGAAGTATACGATACATCCAGGGGGTACTAAGATGTATCAAAACCTTTGAAAGGTTTATTGGTGGTCTGGAATGAAAAAGCACATTGCTAAATATGTTGCTAAGTGTCTCGTTTGTCAGCAGGTGAAGGTAGAGCATCAGAAGCCTGCAGGGTTATTACAGCCTCTACCGATACCGACGTGGAAGTGGAAGCACGTCACCATAGATTTTATGATGAGATTGCTGAGGAACTGGAGAGGTCATGATGCCATATGGGTGATTGTAGATCGGTTGACGAAATCAGCCCATTTTCTAGCTATGACAGCTACCGATACTCTGAGCCAGTTAGCAAACCTATATGTGCGTGAGATAGTGAGGCTACATGAAATTCCAGTGAGTGTTGTTTCTGATAGGGATGCCTGCTTCACTTTTCACTTCTGGGAACATTTTCAGGAAGCAATGGGGACCCAGTTGAGTTTTAGCACCGCGTTTCATCCTCAGACTAATGGTCAGTCAGAGAGGACTATACAAACCCTGGAGGATATGTTGAGAGTGTGTGCATTGGATTTTTGAGGCTCATGGGATGACAATTTGCCACTCACAGAGTTCACATATAATAACAGTTTTCATGCGAGTATCGGGATAACACCATATGAGGCATTGTATGGGCGTAGATGTCGTTCCCCTATTGGATGGGAAGAGGTTAGTGACAGATAGATCTTTGCTCCTGACTTAGTTAGACAAGCCTCTGAGGACGTCCAATTGATATGTGAGAGGTTACAGACAGCTCAGAGCAGGTAAAAGAGTTATGCTGACAGGAGATGGAGACCACTAGAGTTTGATGTGGGTGAGTCAGTGTTCTTGAAAGTTTCTCCTTCGAAGGGTATTATAAGGTTTGGTAAGAAGGGCAAGCAGAGCCCTAAATACATTGGATCCCTTGAGATTTTTGAGAGAGTGGGAGATAAGGTTTATAGGTTGGCATTGCCACCAGAGTTGGCAAGTGTGCACAACGTCTTCCACGTATCCATGTTGAGGAAGTATCACCCGGACCCGACACATGTGATAAGATATGAGCCATTTGAGCTCAATGAGGGTATGACATACATTGAGAAGCGAGTTCGGGTATTGGACAGAAAAGAGAAAGTGTTGAGGACAAAGACAATTCCCTTGGTGAAGGTTCTTTGGCAACATCACACTGTGGAAGAGGCTACATGGGAATTGGAGAGTTTGATGCGGGAGGAGTATCCCAAGTTGTTCATAGAATGATTGGTTCCAATTTGGAGGACCAAATTTTCTAAGTGGGGGAGAATGTGAAACCCCGTTTATGTATAATTGTATATAGGTACATGGAAATGTAAATGAAGTCATAAGTTTGATGATACAATTGTAATGTGAAGTATATGTAAGGTAAGTCCATAAGATTATGTACACATATGTAATAAGAGTTGTGATTGTACATACAAGTTACATTATGTATGAATAAGAGGAAATGGACTTAAACATGTGAGGAATGTGAGTAGAATGAATTATGAGTAGTGTGGTAAAATGGAAGTAGAATTGCATAAGTTGTGCACTTCTATTTGGTTTATATCGTATACTTTTGGTTATACAAGGATTCCACACAAGTTTCAATAGGTATAAGGTATGAATGGATGCGATTTTCAAGTCTCAAGGATGATTGGATGAGACAATGACCATGGCACCAAATTAAGGATGTTTTGGTATAAGTTTCTACAGAAAACTACAGTAAAATCTAGGAATTTTACAGGTCAGATAGATCTCATAGGATGAGAGATCGATCTGGAAGAGCCAGAATGGTCTTATTTGGGCAATGGAATAGGGCAGATAGATCTCCAATGGAGCCAGATCAATCTCCTAAGCATTCTGTAATGAAAAGATCAATCCTCAAGCACCCAGATCGATCTCCTTAGCTCTCTGTTTGGGGGCAGATCGATCTTAAGCTTCGAAAGATCGATCTCATGCTTAAAATGTCATGAAAAAGAGGATTTAAGAGGACCAGATCGATCTCCTCTTGGTGCAGATCGATCTCCTCAAGTGATTTCTATAAAAGGAGTGCCGAAAATCTAAAAATTTTAGAAAAAACACTATCCTTCCATTTTTAACCCAAAAACCTAACTTTCTCTCTCTAAAATCAGCCATTTCTAGTAAGATTTGAGGGGAGGCCATTAGACACTAAGTTGTTCATCTTGAGGAAGAGAACGGCATAGTTGGAACCCAAAATCCCATTGTTGATATTGAAGGAGCTAAGGGCATTATCATTTGGAGCAAAAAGAGAAATCAGATTTGGTAAGATTCTAACACTCCAACTATGGTACATTGTCTATTTAATTGATTTTGGAGTTGTTTGGCATGAGTATGGATAGTTAGAAACTATCTAAAATGCATTGGAATGATTATGACCTAGAAATGGTCTAGTGTGAGAAAGTGGAATGTATGGAGATTAATAAGAAGTGGGATGTCTAGAGGTGACAATAGTGTTATGGGTATGATTTTAAGATGTTATTGGTGAATAAATTGTAAGGTTTACCTAAAAGGGATAAAATATGGATTAAGGCATTGGTAAAATGCATAAGTGAACTATATTGAATAGTGAGGTCAAATATGGGTCAAAAACATTAACTCAATTGATTAGATGAATGAATCGCAGCTTCCGAGGATATGTCAGAGCGAGTTGAGCAAAGAGCATGAGAAGCTAAGAGGAAAAGAGTCATACCAAGCAAATCGAGGTAAGGAAATTGTGTGGACTCTTAGAGATATCTGTGTGCAATTTGGGCACTTAAATGCTTTGCTAGAATGCATGAGATATTAGGAAATGATGTTGGGTGATCGAAGGGTGAAAGTTGGGAGCTTGATAAATTGCATGAAAACAAAGACATAATGTTTTGAAAATAATGTTTTATTGCTTTTTAGCAAGTGATTGGTAGGTTGGCTAGCATTTGAAATGAATTGCAAAAAGAAATGAGTTGTTTTGGTTTGTTAACCACACTTTGCAAAGAAATGAGCCACCTATATTGTTTTCGTGAGAATGAAAGCGTGCTAGAGTACGACTCGCACGAGATTTGACGTGTTTTATACACATGAGTGCTAGAGGCACTAGTTTTCACATGGATTTCGTATTTGTTTTTGGCATTGTGCTTGGAGTTTGTCTCGCACTAGATGCCCACCTTGCTTGTTGTCGTGCTTAGTTCGAGTAGACTGGGTGTCATATCGATTAAATAGGCTCGCACGTGCATTGTTTTGACATGATTTATTAGCCGTGTTAGGAGCTTCGAGTAGACAAGAGGTCGTACTAGTTAAATAAGCTCACACGTACATTTTGAGATGTGGCTTGATATGATGTGTTGATTAGGTCCACGGAGTACGTTGTACCGTGCATGTAGCATAGAGTACGTTGTACCGTGTTGAGATGTGATGTGCCATCTTCGGACGAGATCTGCTATGGACCGGCGGGTAGGATTTGACCCACCTCCCATGTGGAAGTAGATAGTGGTGATATCCCGCACACCTGATCCGTGTAGCCGGTATCACAGGTTATGCACATAGACCTTGAGGTTATTACCTATTATAGAATTGCCTATCTCACATGTCTATTGTTTTGAGGATAAATCCATGTTTAAAATGATTTGTGGGTCAGGACAGTCCGAGGGATGGGCTGAGACCTGACAAGTGTTGAATTGTTTTGAGATATTGATTGTTAATGGTTTTTAAAGTGCACAGATGCATGATGTTTAATGCCATGCCTTATTATGAAAATGCATGATGGTTAATGCCATGCTTATTTGAGAAAACGCATGATGGTTAATGCCATGCTTTATTGTGAATTATGCATGATGATTTATACCATGCTTTGAGTTGAAAGGTGCACTGGATTTTAGTAGCATGAATGCTTTACATACCATTAACACAATCATACACTCATGTTTTTGAGATAAATGATGAATTAAATGCTTTTGTGCATGGCATCACGATCACGTAGATAGTGCAGTATCTATCTATTCCCATGATTGCCTTACTGAGCGTGTGGTTTGCTCACCCCCCTCATTTTTCCCATCTCTACAGAGTGTTGAGTATAGATTGAGCGTGACTGGAGGCATTTCCCTTTTGGTAATCCGCTGCATCCCATTGTGTAAGGTATACACACTGTTGAAATTTTGTATCTAAACTTATGATAACACAGTAGCATTTTGTATGTAACTATTGGGGATGTAAAACAATGTAAACACATGTAACAACTCTGATATATACATTTATACAAGTGTTTACTTATGAATAATATCTAAATTGAATTGGGATGGTGGAGGGAGTTAGACGTCAACACACAGCCCAACTATTGAGGAGAGTTGCTGTTCACAATTGAGGTAAGGACGAATGATAAACGATGCACGAAAATTTGAAAAAAATTTGAATGTATTTTGGTAAGTTGAGGGTCGTGACATGTACGACCTTGATTCAATCTACAATCCCTTTACAATGGCCATCGGTACTCTGTTTGTTCGTTTACTTCCCTCTTTGGAGGTTGAGTTCGAATGATCATGACCTATACTAGTTATATGGATTTTGCCCAGTCTCCATGATATTCTATATGATTTGCGAAAGTAATATGATAAGTTTTGTGATGTATGATATATGTTATCCGAATGTGTTTGATTTTTCTTTTGAAGCTAAACATGTTTTGATATATGTTTGCCCTACCGAAACTTTGTAGAAAAGTATCCGAAAGCGATTTAAAGTATGAAATGCATTTTAAAAGCCTCTTGTTTTTCATATGTTTTAATACCAAGACCATTTTAAATGCATTTCTTATTGGGCTTTTCAAAAGCACACCCCTTTCTCTACTCTTACAGATTATTTGCAATGATCTTTCTACTCTTGCCATGTAATTGACGTAGGCTGGTGGATACGACACTCTCCCTAGGCTACCTCCGGTACACGTTAAGGTATACTCCTGATATTACTACTAGACATCATGTATAGCATAAACACTTTTATGTGTAAGATAGTTTGGGATGTAATCTAGATCTGTGTGTATGTAAAGTTGTCAACTTATAATTTGTATAATAAAATGTCTTTCTGAGGTATTAGGGGAATGAGATGAAATTTAATGTTACGGAGATCACTATTGATTATGAAAATGTGATAAAGTGAATTTATGATATGAAATGAGTTTTATTTTACTGCATTTAATTAAATTGATATTTTGCAGTAATTTTTTTGTGATACCGATTCTGTGAGAAAATGGTAATTTTGTGATACTGATACTGTGAGAAAATGGTAATTTTCATTGTACTATACTGAACTGTATGATATTACTTCAAGCCCGTATTTTGTAGATAGTGTATTTATCTACCAACCGCTTGATTTTTCTTACTGAGCATGTTGAGCTCATCTCTTCCTTTACATCCACAGAGTTCCCTCAATAGCAGAGGTTGATGGGTAGATTTTAATTTGCGACCATACGTCAGAGGGACACCCTTCTACATACAAAGGTATACCCTGTTTAGACATGTAATTGGTGTCTAATTTTGTAAGTACAATAATGCAGTATTATATCTAAGTTTGGGGGAAATATGTGAACTTAATCATGTGTAACAAACATTTATTCTGTTTAATTATGAAAAAAATTACTCAGATTTTATATTCAATTTGTTACCATAAAATACATAAGAATGATAATTTACTATGGGAAATAATCATCGACTCATAGCCCAACTAAGGAAAGTGTAAGGAAAATCGGGTCGTTACAGCTCACCACCTTCTTCCTCTTCTCGGTGCAACCACTATCCTCATCACCTTTGTTCTTTGCTCCAGCCACCATCATCATCATCATCGTCGCCTCCAGCAACCTCGGTTTCCCTTAGCTCTCCCTACTGTTTAACTCCAACCAACCTTTCCCCATTGACATCTTCATCCTCTCCATCTTTCAGGCACCACCATCAGCACCACCACCGCCATCACCCCTCTTCCTCTCAGTCCCCTGCTAGTTTCCTTCCCCTGTTCAACCCTTTTTTGTTTTCTCTCTCTCTCTCTATTCTAGAAAACCTATTTCACCCCTTAATTCCTCGGCCTGACCTCCTTCTCATCACCTCACCCCTTGCTGCCTTATGCCCCTCATCTGTTTGCCTCTATTCCTTTCTTCCTATATTGTTCCTCTTGCCAGCCAACCTTTCCTCTCTAATTTTCGTCTTATTTATAACCATCCAGTGGGCAGAGGTGAAGAGGGTGTAGGATTGGGCGCACAAGGGTGTAGGACTGGGTGGCAATCGCCTGGCATGGGACAAAGCCCTGGTGCAGGATTGGGTTGGTGTGCAAGCATCTGGAGTGTGCAGGCGCAGGTTGGTGCACACCTGGTGCTGTGCGTACAGGCGTTTGGCCTGAAGAGAGGGTGTGTTAGTTCGTGCAGCTAGTGTGTAGGCTGGTGTGCGGCGTGGTGTGGGGTTAGGGTGTAGGCTGGTGCACAAGGGTGTGTAGGGGTGTACTGGGGCACAGGGCTTGGTGCGCACAAACTATCGCTCGGCGTGGGTGCTACTAGTGCAGGGCTGGCTGTCGTAGAGCCTAATGCAGTTGGTGCTGGGTAGGGGCGTTGGGTGCGTAAGGGGGCTTGGGCGGCGAGGCAGTGAGCGCATAGGGCATCCGACCTGCATGTTTTGCCCAAAACGCTCCGTTTTTATTTTCTTTTTCTTTTTTTTTCAAATTTAAATTTTTATATTAATACATATATATACATGTATATTTATATATACACTAGGCGAGGCAATTCCTTGTATCCACTACTTCAGTTGACCTCTAAATAAACTAAAATTCCCCTATAACTATCCTAAAACTCAGCACTTTATCACATCTTTTCCTTTTTCCCTTGCTCACTCAGCTCTCGGTTTCCTAGAGGTGACAGCGTTTCCTCTGTTTCTAGCAACTGAAACAGAGGTAAATCAATCTATTCTGATTCCCAGTTTAATGCCCCCTGCACTGATGACATTGGCTCCAACTACTACTTCTTCAGGCCTATCTGTCACGACCCAATTCCATTCTCTTTAACCGAAATCACTGAAAATTTTTCGCGTTTTACTGTTACCTTACCCGGTCGTGAACTAAACTCACCACACACTGTTGGGCTGTGAGTCAATAATAAACACCACATCTCATTCATTCTCAATTAATTAAAACGATGTCATACATGTGCATTTAATCGTGTACTTATACGAATACATGTTTTACTGACATCTACATCCCCCATAAATACAACTCAAAAGAATACTGTGCTTTTACATTGTTTAGATACAAAAAGAATCACTGTGTATATACCTCTTAGCGATGGAGATGCAGCGGAGTCCAAAATAATACGCCTCAATCCTCACTGAGCTACTATGCACGCTCTGTAGGGGGGGAAAATAGAGTGGGATGAGCAACCACATGCTCAGTAAGGCAATAATGCAAGCATGGTAGATAACTACTCTATCTACATGCTGATAGTGTTATGCATAAATCATTTATGGTAGGAGCATGAGGAATAAAACTATGCCATATGAGTATACATATATATCATGTATCAAAGTCATGTAAAATTGGCATATAAAACATGATAAAACATCATGTATAAATCATCTCATGCTCGATCTCATTTAAATTCATAAAAAGGGCAATTCATTAAGAAACCTCCTTTTTAAACCCACGTCATAAATCTCTTTCTCATCCCATACAATCACATCACATCAATTCACAATCACAACCACGTTTTCATTTCACAATTCAAATCCACGAGGCTCGACCCCTCCTTCGGGTCTACCTTAAACAATCACAATCACACTTAGAGATTTAAAATCATGTGGTAGTAAGTAAATCAAGCAAGGAGACAGGTTACTATATCTCAAGTGACTACATTGGCCAATCGTCACATATCACCCCAGACCACACGGATTCCGGCGTGCGGGGTATCATGCTGGCATGAAGGTGGGTTAGTTCTCCGCCAGACTTTCTCAATCAAGTAACCACCACGCGGTACATCGTACTCCATGTGATATACATGGTACATCGTACTCCGCGGACCCATAACATGGTTGGGGGTGCCTGCCATAGGTCTTATCTACCCCATGCCAAGTGTAACCTTTATAGTCTCAAGAGCGCGTGGGAGTAACCGCAATACCAGGTCCTAGCCCCTCATGGCCTTGCTCGCCCCTGTTGGGTTCCCTGATCCAGGTCCTAGCCCCTCACCCTCACCCCACCTAAGAGGTCTGTCAGGCCTGTTGGGTTCCCTGGATGGATTATGTCAGGTCCTAGCCCCTCACCCTCACCCCACCTAAGAGGTCTGTCAGGCCTATTGGGTTCCCTGAGTTAATCCGTATCTCTCACCACGGCCTCATACATACCACAGTGTGAAAACCAGTGCGAGCTACGCTCTAGCGCGAATTCATGCATCAAAACCAATCACTTCGTACGAGCAACGCTCTGGTACGGCATTTATGCATAAAATATGAAGAAATCATGTACGAGCATAGCTCCAGTACAGTTATATGCATAAGAAAAACCACTCAAATCCACGTACGAGCATAAGCTCCAGTACGGTTTATAAACATCATCACAATTCAATTTCAAGGTGCGAGCTAAGCTCAAGCACGTTTCACACAAGTGAAAACATAGAAATCTCGCGCGAGCGAGGCTCTAACGCGAATTATATCACATACACGCGATAGGCGGCTCACATGAATTCAAAACATCTCATAATATGCTTAGTGCCTCATATGGGCTATTTCACAACATCATTCAAGTACTAGCCAGCCTATCCTTTTATTTGCTCAAATCAAAGCATTGTGTTTTGTAAAAGCATTCAAAACACATGATTTATGCAATTATTAGCCTTACTATCCCTTTTTCATAAAATCCACTTCAAATCCAAAACCACGCATATACCCATCATCTTTCACGAATACCATCAACATTTATTTGAGCAATCATGCATTTCATAAAAACACCCGATATTCACCCACAAGTTCAAAGTACGAGCAGCTACCTCTATATACTCACAAAATTCCCTTACCTGGAATCGCGATGCGTGATTCCACTTCCTTAAGCTGCTTACTCGTACGATTCGGTTCGCCTTCAACGAACTCTTCGGGACTGCACAAAATCGTATCCCGCATTATATTCGATCCATAAATTGCAACCCTTGTGCTTGCTATAGTCAATTTAATCTATAGCCTCTATTAAAGCTTATTTGGCCTCGTTTCATTACTTTATCCATAACTCGAGTCTATGGATTTTCTTAGGCCTATTAACTTATTCAAAATCGATATCAAATCGACATAAAGCTCATAGCGTTCATATTCCATGAATCCCCTCACTATGGCATTTATCAATTATATACATACCCATTTCCACAATTCCTCCAAACTCACAATGTAATCTCATTTAACCATTTAAAATCATAATCATTACCCGAATAACAACTTTAGCATGCCATAAATCATCAGCTCATTCAATCCCACATATCCTCACATTATACCCATTTTAGATTTTTAGGTCACACCAATTTCACAACATTCCTAAGTAGTTTATCCATCAATACTCCTATCAATCAACTCCAAAATCAATTAAATAGCTAATGCATTTGGATTGGAGTGTTAGAATCTTACCAATATGATTTCTCTTCTTGCTCCAATTGGTAATGCCCTTAACTCCTTCAATTCCAAGAATGGGAAAATGCCCTCTCACTATGTTGTTCTTCTCCTTGATGGGAACAACTTTGCCTCTAATGATCTCTCTCCAAATCTCACTGAAAATGGCTGATTTTAGAGAGGGAAAGTTAGGTTTTTGGGTTGAAATTGTAAGGTTAAGTGTTTTTCGAGATTTCCAGATTTTTCAGCTCTCTTTATATAGAAATAGCTTGGGGAGATCGATCTGGTCTAAGAGGAGATCGATCTGGTCCCTTAAAATCCTTTTTTTCACGGCATTTTTAAGCCTGAGATCGATCTATCGAAGCAGTGAGATCGATCTGTTGAAGCATGAGATCGATCTGTCAAAGCATGAGATCGATCTGATCCCAAACAGAGAGCTAAGGAGATCGATCTGGGTGCTTGGGGATCGATCTTTCCACTACAGAATGCTTGAGAGATAGATCTGGCTCCATTGGAGATCGATCTACTCAATTCTTTCGCCCAAATAAGAGCATTCTGGCTCTTCCAGATCGATCTCTCATCATATGAGATCGATCTGGACCTCATGTTTTCCAGATTTCCTGTAGTTTCTTTGCTGCAACTCATACCAACACACCCTCAATCTATTGCCATGGCCATTTTCTCATCCATCCACCTTTATAACTTGAAAATGGCATCCATTCATACCTTATGCACATTGAAACTTGTGTGCATTCATTGTATGTTCAAAGGTATGCTACATAAAACCAAATGGAAGCATAACTCCATTCCATTTTACCACACTACTCATCTTGAGTCTCAATCACATCCATCACTGGGTAGAACACATTTCTCCGTATTCATACTCAATGAAACTTGTATGTACGTTACAATTTATATTACACATACATACATTGAATCCATGGACTTACATCAATCATACTTTACATTACAAGTCCAATCATATTATTTGATCCAATTACACACATTACCCTTATACATATACGGGGTCTTACATTCTCCCCTCCTTCAAGGAATTTGGTCCTCCAAATTAGAACCAAGTCACTCTTCAAACAGTTGGGGGTACTTCTCCCGTATCAGGTTCTCCAATTCCCACGTGGCCGCTTCCGCAGTGTGGTGTTGCCAAAGCACTTTCACCAAGGGAATTGTCTTATTCCGCAACACTTTCTCTTTCCTATCCAATATCCGAACCGGCTTCTCAACATACGTCATACTCTCATGGAGCTCCAATGGCTCATATCTTATCACGTGTGCCGGGTCCGGGTGATACTTCCGAAGCATCGAGACGTGGAAGACGTTGTGGACATTTGCCAAGTCCGGTGGCAATGCTAACCTATACGCCTTATCTCCTACTCTCTCCAAAATCTCGAAGGGTCCGATATATCTAGGGCTCAGCTTACCCTTCTTACCAAATCTCATAATACCCTTCGATGGTGATACCCTCAGAAACACTGACTCACCCTCATCAAACTCCAGTGGTCTTCGTCTCTTGTCAGCATAACTCTTTTGTCGGCTCTGAGCTGTCCGTAATCTCTCACATATCAACTAGACGTCCTCAGATGCCTGCTGCACTAAGTCCGAAGCAAAAATCTGTCTGTCACCAACCTCTTTCCATCCAATAGGGGAATGGCATCTACGCCCGTATAATGCCTCATAGGGTGCCATCCCGATACTAGCATGATAGCTATTATTATAAGCGAACTCGGCTAACTGTAGGTGGTCTTCCCAGGAGCCTCTAAAATCCAGCACACACGCTCTCAACATATCCTCGAGGGTCTGTATAGTCCTCTCTGACTGCCCATCTGTCTGAGGATGAAAAGCGGTGCTAAAACTCAGTCGGGTCCCCAGCGCTTCCTAAAAATGTTCCCAGAAATGGGAAGTGAAGCGGGCATCCCTATCAGATATAACGCTCACTGGTACACCATGTAGCCGTACTATCTCTCGGATATACAGGTTCGCCAACTGACTCAGTGTATCGGTAGCTCTCATAGCCAAGAAATGGGCGGACTTAGTCAACCGGTCCACAATAACCCATATGGCATCATGACCTCTACGGGTCCTTGGCAACCCCATCACAAAATCCATGGTGACATGCTCCCACTTCTATGTCGGTATCGGTAGAGGCTGCAATAATCCTGCAGGCTTCTGATGCTTTACCTTCACTTGCTGACAAATGAGACACTTAGCGACATATTTAGCAATGTCTCTCTTCATTCCAGACCACCAATAAACCTTCCGAAGGTTTTGATACATCTTGGTACTTCCCGGATGTATCGTATACTTCGATGAGTGAGCCTCTGATAAAATCGTTCTCTTGATCTCAGGATCCCTGGGAATGCATACTCTGCCTCCGAACCTCAATAAGCCATTAGCACTCTGCTCAAAATCAATACCCACACCTGTCTGTACCTGCCTCAGCCAATCGATACACCGTCGATCGCTCTGCTGGGCTTGCCGAATACGGCCAATCAACTCTGGCTCTAGTCTCAAACTAGCCATGATCTCAAGTCTCTCAGATCCAGGTGGGGTTACATCCAAACTGAGGTTCGCAAAGTGTTCTAACAATTCATGTTCCCGTACCATCATATAAGACACCAACCCAAGGTTCTTTCTACTCAAAGCATCGACAACTACATTTGCCTTACCCGGGTGGTACATGATTTCACAATCATAGTCTTTCAGGAGTTCGAGCCATCTCCTCTGTCTCATATTCAGCTCTTTCTGCGAGAACAGGTACTTAAGGCTCTTATGATCTGTGAACACCTTAAATTTCTCACCATAGAGATAGTGGCGCCATATTTTCAATGCAAATACTACAGCCGCCAACTCCAAATCATGTGTCGGGTAGTTCCTCTCATGATCTTTCAACTGTCTAGATCCATAGGCAACTACCTTCCCATCCTGCATAAGCACACAGCCCAGTCCCTGGTGTGATGCATCCGTATACACCGAGAATCCTCCTGAGCTGGTAGGAATGGTGAGAACTGGAGCAGTCGTCAATCGACGCTTAAGCTCCTCAAAACTCCTCTCACATGCCTCATCCCATACAAACTTAATATCTTTACGCGTGAGGCGTGTCAACGGAGCAGCTAGTCTGGAGAAACCCTCTACAAATCTCCGATAATATCCTGCCAATCCCAGGAAACTTCTGATCTCAGTAACTGTCTTGGGCTGTTCCCACTGTACAACTGCCTCTATCTTGGATAGATCCACCGATACCCCATCCTTTGACACAACATGCCCCAAAAATGAGATCTGTTCCAACTAAAAGTTACACTTGCTGAGTTTGGCATACAATTCTCTCTCTCGGAGGGTCTGCAGAACTATCCTCAAGTGCTCTTCGTGATCTTCCCTGGACTTAGAATACACCAAAATGTCATCTATGAAAACAATCACAAACTTGTCCAGGTATGGCTTGAATATGTCATTCATCAAAGCCATAAATGCTGCGGGAGCATTCGTCAGTCCGAATGGCATCACCAAAAACTCGTAGTGGCCATAACGGGTACGAAATGCTGTCTTGGGTACATCTCCACTCCTGATCCTCAACTGATGGTACCCTGACCGCAGATCTATCTTAGAAAATACTTCGGCTCCCTGGAGCTGATCCAACAAATCATCGATTCTTGGAAGAGGGTACTTGTTCTTAATGGTGGCCTTATTCAACAACCGGTAATCTATACACAGTCGGAGGCTTCCATCCTTCTTCCTTACAAATAGAACCGGTGCTCCCCAAGGTGAGACACTCGGTCTAACAAACCCCCTTCTCCAACAACTCTTGCAGCTGTTTCTTCAGCTCTTCCAATTCTATCGGAGCCATTTTATAGGGTGGTTTCGATATCGGCTCTGTACCAGGCACTAATTCAATGCAAAATTCCATTTCCCTTTCAGGTGGTAGCCCTGGTAATTCATCCGGAAAGACATCAGGGTAGTCCGTAATTACGGGTATGTCCTTCAATTCCGGGTGTGCCACATCTATATCGACCACATAGGCAATGAACCCTTCACAATATCCTCTCCATCGTTAGTAACATAACCCATCACTCCACATTCAACATTTATCAAAATAAATGATTTATCTCTCAAGCATTATGCATTTAAAAATCATACTCTTTTATTTACCACAAGTATACAAGTTTCATATCATTTCTTTTCATCAAAATTTACAATAAGATTGTCTAATCCTGAAAACATCAATGTTTTGGCATGACAATCCATCACAACACGATTGGTAGCCAACCAATCCATTCCCAAAATTACATCAAAATCATTCATATTTAATAAAATCAGATTGGCTATCATTTCCTTCCCCTCTATCTTTAACTTACAATCCCTACATACATGCTCAGTCAATTGACTATCATTCATGGGTGTAGAAATCATCAACATTTTATTCAACAATGTTGGTTTCACATATTTCAACAATTTATGTGCAAAGGAAGGTGATATGAACGAATGCGTGGCACCAGGATCAAATAATACCAATGCTTCTAAATCAAAGATTCGGATGGTACCTTTAATCACATCCGTCGATGCGTCTGCAGTGTCCTGGTCCAGTGCGTGCACCCTTCCTCTGCTCACACCCGCAGCCTGTTTCCCTTTTTCCTCAGCTATAGCCCTCCTCCTCGGGGCTGCTATCTCAACTGGAGCTCCCTCAGGCTCCTTGCCCTTCTGTGGGGCAACCTCAATCATCTCAGTGCAGTACCTCGATATATGCCCTGGCCTCCCACACCTAAAACACGAAACAGGGGGCACCTGACATGGCCTAGTCCCATGGTATCTCCCACATCTCCTACACTGATCCGTGGTAGGTCGTGGTCCTCCAATAGTTATACCCCTCGGTGCAGTCAAAGCTGGGTAAACGGGAGGTCTAGCGGCTCTCTCCCGCACCTCCTCAATCTTTGGCCATCTCTCTTGGCCATTCTTCCAAACCCGGATCTCTTCCGGTCTCTGTCCTTTCTGACATTTACTCTCCCAATCTCGGAGGCATTTCGCTCAAAGTCTTGCTCACATAACTGAGCCTTATGTACAGCCTCCTCATAAGTCACAATATCGAAGGGAGCTAGCTTAGTCCGGATGGCCAACCTCAATCCATCCATGAACTTCTAAATCTTTCGGGTCTCACTACCCATCGTGTCAGGGTCATATCTCCCCAATGACATAAACTTGGACTCATACTCATCCACAGTACGGTTCCCTTGAACCAAATTCATAAATTCCATCCGCAATTTCCTCTATGCGGTAGCTGGAATATACTGCCTCCTGAAGGCCTCTAGAAATATCTCCCACGAGATCTCAGAGTGTTTGGCCCTCAAAATAACCTTGGTGGACCTCCACCAATGCTCGGCCTCGCCTTTCAACATAAATACGGTAAAGGCTACCTTTTCAGCTGAAGTGCATCGAAAAAACCTATATAGTTTCTCCATCTCATACCCCCAATCCTCCGTAATCACTGGGTCCTTCACCCCTCTAAACACTGGGGGTTTCAGCGCTTGAAACTCTCGCAACCTGCTCAGGTCGCAGTCATAACCCATATCACTACCGCTCTGCTGTGGAGCGATAGGAGAATCTGTATCCTGGGTTGGAGGTGGTGTAACTGTAATTGTCTCAGCAGTCTAAGGTCTCTCCGCCTCTGCAGCTGCCTGTTCCGTAGTAGACTGTGTCGCGGGACCTCGTCTGTCATTGGCGCCCAAGGCCTGCGTGACTATCTCCACCAGACTCTCAATACTCCGCTCTAATCTAGCGAAGCGAGCCTCAGTATCACCCGCTCTCTCAGCAGGGTTCTGTGGAGCCTGCTCAGTCTGTGGCTCTGCACGGCTCTCAGGCCTACCTCTACGGCCTCTAGCACGTGCTCTCGCCCCTCTACCTTTGCGTGTAACTGTCATAGTGCCTAACTCCCTGTATTATAATAATTCATTAAGCTCAATCCATCACGATATACACAGTTATATCTAAACAAAAGCACAGTACTATGGGGATGTACTTTCCTACATTTTATTAATGACTCACATCAGGCCAACACAGCTCTGATACCAATCTCTGTCACGACCCAATTCCATTCTCTTTAACCGAAATCACTGAAAATTTTTTACGTTTTACTGTTACCTTACCCGGTCGTGAACTAAACTCACCACACACTGTTGGGCTGTGAGTCAATAATAAACACCACATCTCATTCATTCTCAATTAATTAAAACGATGTGATACATGTGCATTTAATCGTGTACTTATACGAATACATGTTTTACTGACATCTACATCCCCCATAAATACAACTCAAAAGAATACTGTGCTTTTACATTGTTTAGATACAAAAAGAATCACTGTGTATATACCTCTTAGCGATGGAGATGCAGCGGAGTCCAAAATAATACGCCTCAGTCCTCACTGGGCTACTATGCACGCTCTGTAGTGGGGAAAATAGAGTGGGATGAGCAACCACACGCTCAGTAAGGCAATAATGCAAGCATGGTAGATAACTACTCTATCTACATGCTGATAGTGTTATGCATAAATCATTTATGGTAGGAGCATGAGGAATAAAACTATGCCATATGAGTATACATATATATCATGTATCAAAGTCATGTAAAATTGGCATATAAAACATGGTAAAACATCATGTATAAATCATCTCATGCTCGATCTCATTTAAATTCATAAAAAGGGCAATTCATTAAGAAACCTCCTTTTTAAACCCACGTCATAAATCTCTTTCTCATCCCATACAATCACATCACATCAATTCACAATCACAACCACGTTTTCATTTCACAATTCAAATCCACGAGGCTCGACCCCTCCTTCGGGTCTACCTTAAACAATCACAATCACACTTAGAGATTTAAAATCATGTGGTAGTAAGTAAATCAAGCAAGGAGACAGGTTACTATATCTTAAGTGACTACATTGGCCAATCGTCACATATCATCCCAGACCACACGGATTCCGGTGTGCGGGGTATCATGCTGGCATGAAGATGGGTTAGTTCTCCGCCAGACTTTCTCAATCAAGTAACCACCACGCGGTACATCGTACTCCATGTGATATACAAGGTACATCGTACTCCGCGGACCCATAACATGGTTGGGGGTGCCTGCCATAGGTCTTATCTACCCCATGCCAAGTGTAACCTTTATAGTCTCAAGAGCGCGTGGGAGTAACCGCAATACCAGGTCCTAGCCCCTCATGGCCTTGCTCGCCCCTATTGGGTTCCCTGATCCAGGTCCTAGCCCCTCACCCTCACCCCACCTAAGAGGTCTGTCAGGCCTGTTGGGTTCCCTGGATGGATTATGTCAGGTCCTAGCCCCTCACCCTCACCCCACCTAAGAGGTCTGTCAGGCCTGTTGGGTTCCCTGAGTTAATCCGTATCTCTCACCACGACCTCATACATACCACAGTGTGAAAACCAGCGCGAGCTACGCTCTAGCACGAATTCATGCATCAAAACCAATCACTTCGTACGAGCAACGCTCTGGTACGGCATTTATGCATAAAATATGAAGAAATCATGTACGAGCATAGCTCCAGTACAGTTATATGCATAAGAAAAACCACTCAAATCCACGTACGAGCATAAGCTCCAGTACGGTTTATAAACATCATCACAATTCAATTTCAAGGTGCGAGCTAAGCTCAAGCACGTTTCACACAAGTGAAAACATAGAAATCTCGCGCGAGCGAGGCTCTAACGCGAATTATATCACATACACGCGATAGGCGGCTCACATGAATTCAAAACATCTCATAATATGCTTAGTGCCTCATATGGGCTATTTCACAACATCATTCAAGTACTAGCCAGCCTATCCTTTTATTTGCTCAAATCAAAGCATTGTGTTTTGTAAAAGCATTCAAAACACATGATTTATGCAATTATTAGCCTTACTATCCCTTTTTCATAAAATCCACTTCAAATCCAAAACCACGCATATACCCATCATCTTTCACGAATACCATCAACATTTATTTGAGCAATCATGCATTTCATAAAAACACTCGATATTCACCCATAAGTTCAAAGTACGAGCAGCTACCTCTATATACTCACAAAATTCCCTTACCTGGAATCGCGATGCGTGATTCCACTTCCTTAAGCTGCTTACTCGTACGATTCGGTTCGCCTTCAACGAACTCTTCGGGACTGCACAAAATCGTATCCCGCATTATATTCGATCCATAAATTGCAACCCTTGTGCTTGCTATAGTCAATTTAATCTATAGCCTCTATTAAAGCTTATTTGGCCTCGTTTCATTACTTTAT
Organism: Firmiana major; assembly: GCA_033439115.1. Lineage (NCBI taxonomy): Eukaryota > Viridiplantae > Streptophyta > Magnoliopsida > Malvales > Malvaceae > Firmiana > Firmiana major. The sequence continues at coordinate 8,620,767 of CM065909.1, forward strand.
CCATAACTCGAGTCTATGGATTTTCTTAGGCCTATTAACTTATTCAAAATCGATATCAAATCGACATAAAGCTCATAGCGTTCATATTCCATGAATCCCCTCACTATGGCATTTATCAATTATATACATACCCATTTCCACAATTCCTCCAAACTCACAATGTAATCTCATTTAACCATTTAAAATCATAATCATTACCCGAATAACAACTTTAGCATGCCATAAATCATCAGCTCATTCAATCCCACATATCCTCACATTATACCCATTTTAGATTTCTAGGTCACACCAATTTCACAACATTCCTAAGTAGTTTATCCATCAATACTCCTATCAATCAACTCCAAAATCAATTAAATAGCTAATGCATTTGGATTGGAGTGTTAGAATCTTACCAATATGATTTCTCTTCTTGCTCCAATTGGTAATGCCCTTAACTCCTTCAATTCCAAGAATGGGAAAATGCCCTCTCACTATGTTGTTCTTCTCCTTGATAGGAACAACTTTGCCTCTAATGATCTCTCTCCAAATCTCACTGAAAATGGCTGATTTTAGAGAGGGAAAGTTAGGTTTTTGGGTTGAAATTGTAAGGTTAAGTGTTTTTCGAGATTTCCAGATTTTTCAGCTCTCCTTATATAGAAATAACTTGGGGAGATCGATCTGGTCCAAGAGGAGATCGATCTGGTCCCTTAAAATCCCTCTTTTTCACGGCATTTTTAAGCATGAGATCGATCTGTCGAAGCAGTGAGATCGATCTGTTGAAGCATGAGATCAATCTGTCGAAGCATGAGATCGATCTGGTCCCAAAAAGAGAGCTAAGGAGATCGATCTGGGTGCTTGGGGATCGATCTTTCCACTACAGAATGCTTGAGAGATCGATCTGGCTCCATTGGAGATCGATCTACTCAATTCTTTCGCCCAAATAAGAGCATTCTGGCTCTTCCAGATCGATCTCTCATCCTATGAGATCGATCTGGACCTCATGTTTTCCAGATTTCCTGCAGTTTCTTTGCTGCAACTCATACCAACACACCCTCAATCTATTGCCATGGCCATTTTCTCATCCATCCACCTTTATAACTTGAAAATGGCATCCATTCATACCTTATGCACATTGAAACTTGTGTGCATTCATTGTATGTTCAAAGGTATGCTACATAAAACCAAATGGAAGCATAACTCCATTCCATTTTACCACACTACTCATCTTGAGTCTCAATCACATCCATCACTTGGTAGAACACATTTCTCCGTATTCATACTCAATGAAACTTGTATGTACGTTACAATTTATATTACACATACATACATTGAATCCATGGACTTACATCAATCATACTTTACATTACAAGTCCAATCATATTATTTGATCCAATTACACATATTACCCTTATACATATACGGGGTCTTACACTATCAACCTCCTGATGGTTGCCGAAACTAACAATATTAAATAACTTGCTCAAATAATTAATTAGTAGTATAGGGAGCAAAGTCGTGTCCCAAGAGAGATTTATTAATTTTGATTTACTTTTCTGTAAACAAAAGAAAAATAAAACAAAAGGGGTTTGAAAGATTGATTAACTAAAATAACAAAACTTAATAGAAAGAAAACAAAATTGAGTAGAGGAATTCAATAATTTGAGAAATCCAACCCAAAGTGTAATTTTCAGATTTGGTTCGGTAAGTTGATCATTGACGCAAGATAATTTTTCTTAATCCCAACTAAACTGGTTATGGTTGCTGGTACGACCTAACAACCTGTCTCTTCTTACCACTTCGACAATCAGGAAACGTTCTCTAATTGCTGCTCTTACTAATAAACCACCCTAGATACGATCTTAGGATTTAATTTACCAATAGCATTGAACACTAAAGAGACTACCAATTCTAATCAACAAACACACATGTAGGTTTATCTAAATCAGATCTTATAATTACATAACAAAGACTAAAAACCAGAAGTGCAATTAATCTTGTTACTTACCACTTGTTATTTAAACAGCCAAACAATTACGGATTCAGATATTTCAATTGGATGTATATTACCTTATGAATGAATCAATAGGCCTTTTTGAAGCAACCACAAAACAATAATAATAATGAAGTGCAGAAATTATAAGAATAGAAAAGATTAAAGAAAATAAATAAGAACAATTAGATTTCACAACTTATAAACCAAATCTTCAATTATCCTTAGATTGAAAAGAGAGTTTAGCAACCCATGAATATCGGGTAAAAGCAGTGAAATATTTGTATCGAAAAATCTAATCAAAAGTCTCTTCTTCCTAACCTAGATCTTCAAAAGCCTATTTATAACTAAAAAAAATTAGAGATAAAACCCTACTCCTAGTTGGACTTGAAGTCCTTACATTTAATTAAAATAATAATTTGATAAAAAGTCTTTCAAGTAATTTGAAAAAGTCAAATCTAAAGAGGAGAGAGAAAATCATTGTGTTGGATGCTTAGGTGAGAGTCTCACCTAAGCCTTGACTCGTTTCTGTTCAACAAATTAAAGTCAGCACGTCAAGAAGACCCTTAGGCGAGAGTCTCGCCTAAGGCTGCATCCGGCTCTGCCCTGAGTTGAAAACTGCACAGTGAAGGGATCCTTAGGCGAGAGTCTCGCCTAAGGCTACACCCAGCACTGACCTGGATTAAGAACTGCATAGTGAAGGGATCCTTAGGTGAGAGTCTCGCCTAAGGCTGCACCTAGCACTGGCCTGGCTCGCATTCATCATTTCTCACTTCTTCCACATGATTTCCCTTGTTCCAAAATCCGTCTAAATCATCCTTTAATTCATCAATTCCATGAATTCCTACAATTATTCAAGAATGATCAATTATCCATAGATTAAGTATAAAATTCATACAAAACCATAGGAAAACAAGGTAAATAAAGTGCATAAATAATGACTTATCACCTCCGTTTCGTTGTCTCCTTCCCTTCGTCTGCTAAGCTTCAGTTTTTTTTTCTGGTTTTTCCCTTAAGTCTAAAGTTGCCCTTTCATCACGTCACCCTCTGTCCTCAGTTTCGTTTCAATCCTCACTGTCTCTACTGCACATTTCATTCCTATTCCTTGCTATGCTTAGTCGATGGATGTGCCTGTTGCCGAGACTGTTTTCTCCACTGACTCTGTCTACTGTTTCTTCATTTCAGTTACTAACTCATGTCTCACCTCTGGCATGAGCATATATCAGTGTGCAGTAACTGAGGGACTAAGACGTCACGCCATTGCTCTTCCCATCCTTAAGTTTTTGTCAATGGCAGTAGGTAGTGGGTGTCTCAGATTTTATTACCATGCAGCTACCGAATCACTGTCATCCTCTTCATCGATCTGTGTATATATATATATATTATAAGTGTTTCCTACCATTACAACCTTCGGTCCATGTATATATGTATATATACATAGGTGTATATATATATATGTATATTTATATATATATTGTACATACTTGTACTTATATACATATGTATATTTACATATGTACAGATATATATATATATTTACATGTATATATGCGCATACCCTTATGCAAAAATTGTAGGAATTATTACACACCTGTAAACTCATATATATATATATATATTGGTGTATCCTTGCACATGGAAAATTTCATATTAACAAATCTTTCTATTCATGATTAAAATCGGGTAGGGTAACAAGAAATTTGGGGCGTTTACATGGATGGATATTAATTAGTTTCCAAAGAAAGAGAAAAGTAAGTAGGATTTTACACATTTTCTCGTTTTGAACCCGTATTACGTGTGTATGTTTTTCAAACACATGAATGTTTTATTCTTTACTTTTGATATAAGAAAATGAGGTCAAACATGATTTAAAGAAAATTACTTATTATTTTCTAAGTGAAATAATCGACACTAGAACAAGTTCTACAGTCCTACTAACAAATTATATTAGTTGGCATACTGCTCTAATGAGTTATAATAGTTAGTAATGATCGCACGGCCTTGCTAACGAGTTATAATAGATAGTATAAGCCTCGCTAATGGGTTACAATAGTTAACAATGATCATACGACCCAACTAACGAGTTATAGTAATTAGTCATGACTATATGGCCCGCTAACATGTAAGACCTGTAAATTCCTATGTAATGTGTATGATTTGAGAATGTACAGACAAGTTACATTACATATAAATCATGAGTAATGGATGTTTTTAAGCTCTAAGTGTGAATAAAATGTAAAATGAGTATAGAAGCAAATAAATGGGAGTTTAACTTTGGAAATTTGGGAAAAGTGCAGCTGGAATGTTGCAAAACGCAGGGCAGATCGATCTCATTGCCTTGAATTGCAATGCCAGGATATTCTGCAAGAGGGAGATCGATCCCTCACTTAAGCAAATAGATCTCAATTTGCCTCGGCTTGGACAAGATTGATCTCCTCCCACAAGGCAGATCGATCTCTTTTGGTCTCTGGATTGGCCAGATTGATCTCCAAAGCCTTCTGCCTGAACCAGAACGATCCTATCCCCTTGAGCAGATCGATCTCATCTCTAGGTAGATCGATCTCCTGCCTGTAATTATCAAAATTTGGAGGAATTTAAGTAAGGGGAGATCGATCTCCACCCTTTGGAGATCGATCTCATAATGTGGAATCTATAAAAATCCAGATAATCTGTGCCTTCTTCCTCAGACATTCACACCTCTTCTATTTTTGACAAGAAAACCTAGTTTCTCACTCTAGAATACCACCCCTTCCAAAGAGATTTGAGAAAAATGTATTAGAGCAAAGTTGTTGCTTAAGAGGAGGAGAGTAATATAGTTGAAGACTAGAGGTTGGATCAAAGGATTGAAGGAGAAAAAGGAACTCTCCTCACATTTGGCATAAAGGAGAAAAGTCAAGCTAGGTAAGATTTCAATGCACCAACTTCTAGTATGATAATCTAAACATTTAGATGAGTTGATTTGGTATATACATTGTTGGCTTGAATGTTCAAGTACATGCTTAAATAACCATGACCTAGGATGAGCTTAGTGAGAGAAAGTTGAAATGGCATGAAGTTAATGATGACTTAAGTATGTAGAAATGTTGATAAGCATGTATAGATGATTTTAAAATACCTTTGTGGAATCAAAATATTGGATTAGATGATGATTGAAAATGGGTATAAGAAGTGTTTGATAAAATTCCATAGAGAACGAAAATGGATTAAATTAAGACTAATGGATGTTTGTTTGATACTGAAGAAACTCGGTTTATAACCGAATAAGTGGAAATCCGAGAAAAATAGAGGAAGTAATCGAGTAAGGGTCCGAGTGGCCCAATTTTAGAGTTAAATGAGTAGAAGTATAAAGTAGTGGTATAATGAGTAATCATTGATGTTTTGACATTATTTGGATAGCTCGAGAATTTGACTCGTGAGTTGGAGCTAGTCTGTGAGATTGGAATATTGCACCACCCAAGGTGTAAGAGGTAAGGGATGATTTCCTTATTGATGAAATTGCTTTGGTAGCATAAAATGAGTTTACAAATGAGTATACTTATTGACAAAAGCGTTTAATTCAAAATTTATCACTTGAGTTCATGTTTTGTCAGTTTGAGCTCGATTTTGTGATTTGAGTTATTTGTGAGCAAATATATCTTTTTATTTAAAAGAGGTTTATAAGCAAAACTATCATGAGCTCTACGTGAATGCGAAACTATTTTCTACATAATAATGGCATTTGATTTTTTAGACTAAAAAGCTTTTCATGAAACTTACACTTCGGTTGATGCTGAGGCTTTGCTAGGCCTGGGTCTTACCATGCATCCGTTTTGGTAATGTGATATGCCTCCGTTTTGGTAATGCGAGATGCCCTTGTTAAGGATGACATGAAATGATATGATGTGATGATTGTTTTCATGACGATTATACTATGCCTAGTCTCCATAATTATTTTGAGATATGACGTATTTGCGAAATGAGATAAAGATGTTTTGACGAACTGTGATTTTAATAACGTATTTATAATCATGTGAATTATGCCATTATTATTATACTTATGCTTAAATGATGTTTTTTTTAAGCTCATACGCACTCCTTACTGAGTGAAGTTGAAAGCTCACCCCCTCATTTTCCTCCCCACACAGATTACTTATAGTGAGCGTTGGTACCAGCAGGGTACATGACATAGGCTGGTGGACGAAACTCTCCCCAAGCTATTGCTTGTACACACGAGAGGTATAATTCAATTCATTTTATAACCCAGACAATTATGTAATACAGACACTTGTATTTGAGTAATATTGGAATGTAATCAGATTGGTATTAGTAAATGAATGGATAAGTAGACTTCTTTTGATGTTAGGATATTTGATTAAGTGTATGTTGAGAGATCCTTGGGATATTGATTGATGGGATAGAAATAAATTAACTGACACTGTACAGGAATGCAACCCGAGTAAGAAGTTTAATTTAAGAAAAAATAATTTAAATTAGCCTTATTTTTCGCGCTTCCAAGCTGTCACAGATTTGGTGGTATCAGAGTGAAGGTTGCCTAGTACTGTCAGTGTCAATTTAGTGAAAATAGATTACATCCCAAGTGTTTGTAATTTTTCTGGTTATGAATTGAATTTACGGTTAAAATTATAACCGATATTTAATGTGTACGCTCAAGTGCATAAGAGATAAGATATGAGGGAAAACGAGGCCGTCCCCAAAGGCAGGCACAACCACCTCCACCACCTAAACCACAGCCGGAGAGTCCTAACTCTCGAATTAATCGCTAAAGCAGGATGTACAACAGGGATTTGAGTAGATGGCGGCGCTATTTGGGCAACATTTTGGGGCTAATGCCTCAGGTACCACACCTACCCCGGCTCCTACACCACCACAAGATCCACCCCCACCTCCTATACAGACTGACCCAGTACCACTCGTCATTCAGCCTCCGGCATAAACCAGGTCTGATGATTGAGGTAAGGGCCGATTGAAGGACTTTCTTAAGATGAACCCTCGACATTTAAAGGGGTGAAAGGTCTAGTAGAGACGGAGGAGTGGTAGACCGAGATGAGGATAATCTTTGACTTTCTGGGATGCACTGATGCAGAGAGGGTTAGTATAGGTACCTACATGCTTAAGGAACAAGCACGGTGTTGGTGGAATACCACCTAGAATATATTGACTGCCATCAATCCAATCATCAGCTGTGAGACTTTTTAGTCGACCTTCAAAACCCAGTACATCCCTCTGCTACCCAGAGGAAGATGCAAGAAAAATTTTTGAATCTAGTACAGGGCAGCATGACAGTCGATGAATATGATAACCGGTTCACTGCTTTGTTGAGATATGGTCTGGAGACTGTCGAGGATGAAGAGCGTCGAATAGAGCGATTTGTTTATGGGTTGAGACCAGCCAATTCGAGATAGGTTGATGGGGCTCTACATTATGGAGTTTAATAATGCTTAGAGATAGACACAGGAGGTTAAGAGGGGATTAGAGTTGATACAGTCCCAGTCTGAGTCCCGAGTGATAACCAGGGATAAGGGTAAGAGACCTGCAGCTCCCCACACCGACTTTGGGAGAGGTTCTTTTAAGAGACAAATGGTCGAGGGACCTAAAAGGAGAGTTGATAGACCCAGAGTTCCTACCATTACTATGAAGACCCCTCGAGGTTTCAGACCTGACACTAAGATTTGTAAAGACTGCGATCGGCCGCATGAGGGTACTTGTTTTCAAATTCTATGAAGATGTTTCAAGTGTGGGGATATGGGTCACAGGGTGAAGGATTGGCTGCAGCCATAGAGGCCACATCCTCAAGAGCCTCATCGACAACAGCATTAGAGGGTGATTCCTCAAGGACGGGTCACGGTTGCTAATAAGGGAAAGAATCTTGTCACTGAGGGGCATGTATTTGCTCTAGACAAGGAGACTGCAGACACTTCGTCGGAGGCTATACAAGGTACACTTATTGTCTATAATCATGAGGCTCATCTGTTGTTTGACCCAGGTTCCATGCATTCCTTTATTTCAGTACAATTTTCATGTAAATTAAATTTAGAGCCTGAACCCCTAACTCATATTTTACATGTAAGTAGACCCATGCGTGAATCGCAGAGGACTAATATGGTATGTAGAAAGTGTGAGATTAAGGTGGGAGATAAAGTGATGTTAGTAGATCTAGCTTTATTAAATATGTGTGGTTTTGATGTGATTCTAGGGATAGATTGGTTAGCGGTTAATCGCGTGAGTCTAGACTGCTACACTAAAATTGTACCTTTTTCCCTACTTGAAAAATTCAGTGTACGTTTGAATGTTAAGGAATGAAACTATGTGAGGATTTTTATGAGAAACCTTATTGATGTAAATATATTTCCTAAAAACACTGATTAGATTATTGGTGTGAAGGTTACATCGCACTCATCTCTGATGTCAATTGGGAACCTCCGAGGATAGAGGACATATCGGTAGTATGTGAGTTTTCGGATATGTTCCCAGATGAGTTATTGCGTTTACCACCGAAGAGAGAGATGGAATTCACTATCGATTTAGTGCCAGATACCCAGCTAATATCTAAACCTCCCTATAGGATGGCATTGGTTGAATTGGAAGAGTGAAAGAAACAGTTGCAAGAGTTGCTTGATTAGGGTTTTATTAGACGCAGTGTGTCACCATAGGGAGCTTCGGTGTTATTTGTGAGGAAGAAGGATGGTAGCCTTAGATTGTGTATAAACTACAGATTACTGAATAAGGTTATGGTGAAGAACAAATACCCCCTACCAAGGATAAACGATTTGTTTGATCAGCTGAGAGGGGCTTCTGTATTTTCTAAAATTGACTTGAGATCGGGCTATCACCAGTTAAGGATCAGTAAAGAGGATATTTTGAAAACGGCCTTCAAAACGAGATATGGCCACTATGAGTTCTTAGTGATACCCTTTGGTTTGACGAATGCCCCTGCTACTTTCATGTCACGACCCTACCTTTCTCTGTCCGTGACTTTTACCTTACTACTTACAGTTGGGCTGTGAGTCAACATCCAATCCATATCCCAACCATTTATAATTTAATAAAGGCATTTGAATAAAATAGAAGAGAAACTAGACTTTTATATATATGAGCAAAAGCGTTTACATCAGTTTCTAATATATAGATCCCCCAAAATACAAAATACAAACTTTACTGTGCATTAATTTATAGGATATAAAATTTTTCATCTCAAGTGTATACCTCTCTATACTGTTGGATGACTGGAGTAAACGATAGCAGGGACGACTGCAGTGTACTCACTGCTGTATAGAATCTGTGGAGGAGAAATAAGGAGGTGAGCTAACACGCTCAGTAAGAAAAATAGGAAAGTAGGTAGATAAGTACACTATCTACATGCTAAAAATATATGATTATTTTCCTTATAAAACATATGCATTCTTTTTAAAACAACTTTCATCAATGCGAAACCGTTAATTCGCTAGATGGGTATATGCATATTTACACAGAATCACACAGCATATTCCAATTCACATAGATCATACTTAGAAAATGCTTTACATTTAGCAAATCAATATCCTTGAGACATAAATTATGGGTTATCATATCCCCAAACACACAGTAGGGGGACATGTGTCACCTCACACAGTAGTGACAATGTCAAATCACACAGATATAAGAAGACTTATGGCCATAGTTGGATTCCAGGCAACACTGATCAGGTGTGCGGAAACCCTATGCTTGGCGAGGCAGATCAACCATCCCTTCAGCTCATACTGAATCACGTCACATCGTACCCCATGGCTAATGCTCACGGTACATCGTGCTCCCGTGGATCCTTATCACCCATTTCCATTGTCTCAAAATCTTATGCGAGCAAGTCAGTGCAAGACACACAGTAGTACACGACGGCTCTAGCAGGTTTTGTACTTATTACATCACATTCATAAACCGCATGTGAGCAAGTCAATGCAAGACACACAACAATACATGACGGCTCTAACACGGTTTTACTCAACACACAACATAATCATAAAAACCTCGTGCAAGCAACTCAGCGTAAGACACACAGCATACCTGAGGCATCGAGCACAGTATTACTAGGAAATTACATGCGAGTATAGTCAGAGCAAAACACACAGCACTACTCGAAGGCTCTAGTATGATTCCCAAAAATCTAGTGCGAGCATCAAGAGTGGAACACACAGCATCACCTGAGGCATCGAGCCCTCTTTTGCTTTTCACAAAAATCCCTTTGAAAATAATGTGTAAGTAGGGCTAGTCAATTTACCGTTGCCACTTAGGCTCTAACATGATTTCACACAGAAAAGAAATAGAAGGGGCTCCATGTACTATCATGAGTGAGAGGACAAATCCCCCTTCAATCACTCGTTAGAAACATTTCATGCAATTGTTAACCGGGAGCCCGTTTATTATTGTTCTTTTTCAAAATGTTTGCAAAATCCTCTTTTCACAACAATAACATAAAAGTCATGCAACTCATACTTATAGACTTATTCTTATACGTAGTTTTCTACCTAGATATACTAATATATATATACTCATCACACCATTTATATCTTAGTTGGCCTCGTTACACCATTATTAGACATTACTCTTTCATAAGTCCATTTCGAGTATATAACTCATTTTTGAGAATCTCTCAGGCTCCTCGAGTCTATTGATTCGTATTAAACCAGTATTAAGCTTACAATACCTCAAGTTCATTATTTCATTTCATTTTGGCATTTCATCGAATACCTCATATACTCATTTTCAACCATTTTAGTTTCTAGCACATGGATTTCACCAAACTTTTATACAAGCTTATATACATGCTCAATAACATCAATACATACTTAATTTGTCATTAAATCCTTACCTACTAATCCTTCTCTCCTTTTGACACATTAAACCATTTATAGATCTTGGAAGGTTAGGCATGAACTAGGATGTTTCAACTATAAATCTATATACCTATAAACTCATACCAGTGTATAGATCAACATATATGAGATTGATGCATTGAAATCTTACCAATCTCAGCTTTTCTCATTTTTCACAACTTAAGGAAAAACTCCTCTTCTCCTTCGATTTAGAGATTCAACCTCTCGTTCCTAACTATGTTATCCTTCTCCACTCTATGAACAACTTTTCTGAAATAAACTTTTCTCCCATCTCAATGGAAGGTGTTGATACTTTAAAGAGGGAAACTAGGTCACTTTGCCTTAAAAATGGAAGGGTTTTATATTTCTCCCATGAAATGTAGTTCAACTAGCAGTTTATATAAAAATTGCTTGATGAGATCGATCCCCATAAGTGAGGGATGGATCTTCTTCTACTTTTAGCCTATCAGCATTCAATTTTTAAGCTTGAGAGATCGATCTGTCGAAGAGCATGAGATCAATCTTAGCCAGGCAGAGAGCTTCAGAGATTAATCTGTCAGAGAGATGAGATCGATCTACTTCTGGCCGAGGCATAAGGAGATCGGTCTGCATGAGGATGAGATCGATCCTTACTTGGCAGAAGCTTACCGAGATCAATCTGGCTTAAAGGAGAGATCGATCTCCTCTTTCTCTGCAACATACTTAATCGAATTTCATCCTAAATTTCCAAGGCTAATTTCTTTTCAATTTACTCTACTACTCATTTTGCATTCATTTAACATATATCACTTCAAAAGGTCCATTTCTTATAATTCATACTTATAGAAACTTGTGTGTACATCACGAACTCACATAACAAGTGTGTACATCGAATCTATGGACCTTACACCTCTCATGATTCACATTACATAACAAGTGTATACTTAGGGAATCATAAGGATTACATAAGAAAATACGGGCCTTACAGTTCAGGAGTTTGATGAATAAGGTATTTTGAGACTATCTAGATCAATTTGTGATAGTCTTCATTGATGATATCCTTATATACTCTTGGTCCTAAGAGGAACACGCACAGCATTTGAAGATTGTGCTTCAGATACTTCAAGACAAACAGGTGTATGGAAAGATCGATAAAAGTGAGTTTTGGTTGGATCAGATAGCTTTCCTTGGTCACATTGTATCTAGGGATGGAGTGTCAGTTGATCCATCCAAGGTGGAGGTTGTACTTGATTGGGAGAAACAGAGGACAGTCAAAGAGATTCAGAATTTTTTAGGACTTGCAGATATTACAGGAGGTTTGTTGAAGGATTCTCTAAGATCATAGCTCCTTTGACTAAGCTTACATGCAAGGACATTCCGTTTATATGGTTGGATCGGTGTGAGCAAAGTTTCCAAGAGATTAAAAGGTGATTGACCACAACACCCATTTTAACAATTTCGAGTAGATTTGGAGGTTTCACAATGTACAGTGATGCTTCCTATCTGGGTTTGGGGTGCGTAGTCATGCAACACGGACGAGTAGTCGCTTATAGGTCACACCAGCTGAAGGACCATGAAAGGAACTACCCCATGCATGACTTGGAGATAGCTGCAGTGGTACTTGCATTGAAGATATAGCAACATTACCTGTATGGGGAAAAGTTTCATATTTTCACTGACCATAAGAGTCTGAAGTATATCTTCGACCAGAATGAGCTTAATATGAGACAAAGACGATGGATGGAGCTCCTTAAGGACTATGACTATGAGATTTTTTATCATCCGAGGAAGACGAATGTAGTTGTGGCTGCCCTAAGCAGAAAGAGCATGGTTTTTCCTATGATAATTAGGGAATGGGATTTATTGAAACAGTTTATCGGACTCAGGATAAGAGTTGAAGAAGCAGAGGTCGAATTTATGGCTAGCCTACAGATAGAGCCCAGTATTTTGGATCAGATTAGAACTAGAGAGAGAAGTGATGAGAAGTTACTGATTTGGTTAGCCAAGCTAAAAAGAGCCTGCAAACAAATTTTACGGTCAGTGGTGATGGATTGATGAGGTTTAAGGGTCGTATTTATGTCCCAAGCAATGATACCTTGAAGCAGCAAATATTAGGGGAATCTCACTATTCCCGTTACACCATGCACCCAAGTAGTACCAAGATGTATCAAGATCTGCGTAAGGTGAATTGGTGGAGTGGTATGAAACAGGAACTGGCAGAATTTGTGACCAAGTGTTTGGTGTGTCAACAAGTAAAAGTTGAGAATTAAAAGCCCGGAGGATTACTTAAGTCCTTGCCAGTGCCTAAGTAGAAATGGGAGCATATGACCATAGACTTTACATGGGATTACCGAGGACTCGGAGAGGTCATGCTGCGATTTGGGTGACAGTAGACAGATTTACTAAGAGTGCCCACTTCCTGGCCATCAAGAGGATAGATACATTGAGTGCCTTAGCTGAGCTATATGTCAGAAAGATAGCTCGACTGCATGGGGCCCTAGTGAGTATTACATCTGATAGAGATTCTAGGTTTACCTCCAGATTTTGGACTCATTTTCAGGAAGTCATGAGATCTCGGTTGAATTTTAGTATCGCCTATCATCCTCAGACTGATGGTCAGTCCAAACGAACTATATAGACCTTGGAGGATATGTTGCGAGCGTGTTTGATGGACTTTAAGGGATCATGAGATGATCACCTGCCCCTTGCTAAGTTTGCGTACAACAATAGCTATCATGCGAGTATTGGTATGGCACCTTATGAGGCTCTATATGGTAGGAGGTGTAGATCCCTCATAGCTTGGAAAGAAGTAGGTGACAGAAAGGTAAATGCTCCCGACCTCGTAGAACAGGTAGTTCATAATGTAAAGATTCTTTGTGATAGACTACGAGCTGCTCAGAGTCGACAGAAGAGTTACGCTGATGTGCGTAGATGATCACTTAAGTTTCAAACTAGGAATTTTGTGTTCCTTAAAGTGTCTCCAAGTAAAGGTATTATGCGCTTTGGGAAGAAGGGGAAGCTGAGTCCTCATTTTATTGGTCCATTTAAGGTATTAGAGAGAGTGGGAGATGTTACCTACCGATTAGCTTTGGCCCCACAGCTTTTCAAGATTCATAATGTCTTCCACATCTCGATGTTGAGGAAGTATAATCCGGATCCCTCTCATGTCATCGAGTATGAAGCACTAGACATATAGGGAGACATGAGCTATGTAGAAGAACCTGTCTGGATCCTCAACAGGAAATAAAAGGTACTTCGAACAAAGAGAATTCTGTTGGTAAAGGTTCTCTGGAAGCACCACTCAACTGAAAGAGGCAACTTGGGAACTCGAGGGCCTGATGAAAGAGAAGTACCCTCGACTTTTTGAAGAATGACTTGGTTCTGATTTGGAGGACCAAATTCTTTTATGGAGGGGAGGAATGTAAGACCTGTAAATTCCTATGTAATGTGTATGATTTCAAAATGTACAGACAAGTTACATTACATATGAATCACGAGTAATGGATGTTTTTAAGCTCTAAGTGTGAATGAAATGTAAAATGAGTATAGAAGCAAATGAATGGGAGTTTAACTTTGGAAATTTGGGAAAACTATAGCTGGAATGCTGCAGAACGCATGGCAGATCGATCTCATTGCAAAGGGAGATTGATCTCATTGCCTTGAATTGTAATACCAGGATATTCTGCAAGAGGGAGATCGATCCCTCACTCAAGCAGATCGATCTCATGCTCTTCATGATGAGATCAATCTGTTTCAACCCGAGACATTTAGAGATCGATCTGTTCCTTATGAGAGATAGATTTCTTCCAGACAGAAGCTTAAGGAGATCGATTTGCCTTATTATGAATCGATCTGCCTTATTCCAATTGACTAATTCTTGACATTCCATGAGAAAGGATCGATCTCTCCTTCATGGGAGATCGATCTGCTCCTCCCCTGCACCCTCATTACTGCAGATTTCCAATGTTTAATTCATCCTTAATTGCCTAATACTTCATTTTGCATTTCGTACACAACCAACATATAATAGTATCCATTCCATATAATTCATAGACAATAAAACTTGTGCACACAAAATTAAAATCATGAATTGCACTTTAGATTCCATAACTCCCACATCCTTTATTAATTATACACATGTAGTAGTGTGCATATACACCATAGCTTCATAAAAGTACATGGAAAACTACAGGCATTACACCTAGTGTGCTGGGCATCACTACTACAACGGGAGGGGGGTCAGTCCATCACAACCGCCAACTATCAACTCCTCAACCCCACAACACCACAACAACACACGGTTTAGCGTACTCCGTACACTCGTGGACCCTGTCTCATGGTTGGGGTGCCTGTCATAGGTCTTAGCCCTCATACCATGGAAAATTAATGCCATGTCTCTAAATCCACGTGCAAAAATCTCAACAGTGTGACACTCAGTCTACATGAGGAAATCGTCACAGTTTTCAACATGTCTTATATATCACAGTAAAACTACAGTGTGTGCCTTGAGTGTGACTCACAGTTAACACCCCGCTCAAACACTATTTATACATATCATCAATGTGCCCTTGAGTGTGACTCACAGTCGACACTCCGCTCAAACACTGTTTCACACATCACAAACTTGAACTCTAGTGCGAGTAACACTCCAGCACTAGGCCATGCATAGTTCATGTTTCAAAACAAGTACCAGCAATTGCTCCAGTACCATGCTATGCACAAAACACATAAAACTGAGTACAAGCAATAGCTCCAGCACTCTATCATGCATAAAACATATAAAACTGAGTACGAGCAACGATCTAGTATTCTATCATGCATGTCATAGAAATCTAGTGCGAGTCATACTCCAGCACTAATTTATGTGGAAAACATATAAAATCAAGTGCGAGTTGTGATCCAACACGATTTATTTTCACATAATTCGATAGATGACTCTTTGAAATGGATGATTTTCAAAACATTAAAATTAGCACTATAAATTGTGCTATTTCACATCAATCATGAAAGCATTAGCCCATCTATCTACTTTCTGCTAAACAGCAATAAAAACACTCAAAATTATGATTTTCATGCTTTTTAGGACTCCTAAAAGTTTACTTTTTTTCTTAACTAGGGGTAAAATCGTAATTTATCATTATTGGGTCGCTATAAATATTATTCACTTTCTCTGACCCTCTGAGTTTTTAAATGAATGTAAATGCAGACGAAAATACGTGTAGGTATCTCTAACTACTCGTAAAAGTCCCTTACCTCAGATCACGTCACGTGACCTCACTTCTTCGGCGCTACTCACTCTCGCAGTCTGATCATTTCCCAATATAATATCTGGGGCTGCATATAACCATTCATCAGGTCAATTTTCACTTTTCCTACTGTATTACACATTTAATACAGTTTATTTCACTTAATGAGTTCGTTTACTCTTATTGGGCTTTAACAACTCTTAATGGGCCTATTGGGCTTGTAGGGCCCATCAACTCTTATTGGGCTTGTCCGAGGCCCATGGCACCTTATTGGGCCGAAACCAAATCAGCTTAGCCCATTGGCCTTCTCGCATGGCATGTGGCCGAGAGCCATCATGTCGCCCATGGCCGAGACCATGCTACACCATGTCAACTTGCCTAGCAATTCACTTAGGCATTTTATTAAACACTTGGTTGACATGTCTTAAGCCTTTCCTATAGTTCATGTTGGCATTTTATCAAACTCCTTAAATGCTAACATCATACAACCATCCATATGAACAAATTGATTAAAACTAACCATGTCATAATCATGTAGACATGCATATCAACCTATACATGTCTTAAAATCAAATGGGTATTCATCAAAACTTAAATACCAACTTTCAGCCATCACATGTTCATAGTGTTTTCATATGTTTCAATCCATAAAACATATACCAATCAACTCCATATAACTCATAGATCAACATATATGAAGTTGGAAGCTTGAAAACTCACCTAGCTTATACTTTCCACTTTGGTCGAAACTTCTTTAATTTTTTGGGTTGCTCAATATGGCTCCTTGATAGCCAATCCAACATATGTTACTCCTCTCTCAATTTGGAACAACTTTCATGAAGATTGAAAGTTTCAAATATGCCTTTATCTTAGTGATTTCTAGTGAGAGAAAGCTTAGAAACTATTTGGTTATGGTTTCCTTCACTTTTCCGAAAATAAAAGGATGAAGATGATTATGTGTTGGCTGATAATTATAGCTTAAAGACTTAGCCATTAAGTCACCAATTTCAGCCACCTTAATTGACTTTTTAAAAAGTTTAGGTGGTGGTTACCAAATTGGATTGTGCAACCTTTGTTTAGGTGATGGTTACCAAATTGGATTTTGCTACCTTTTATTAATGGGTTTTAACTTATACTAATGGGCTTTCGGTTTGGGCTTTTCTTTTGGCTTTTGGGCTGAAATTTTTTACTACCTATTGGGCCTTCAATTGTCTCCATATTGGGCCCACCAAATGGCTCAACAATTCGGCCCATTAGGCTTTCTAAATTCGGTCCACACTTGTTTATACCTTAATGGGATTTAAAATTTCAACTTTGGCCCATTGCATTTTACCCATTAAATTAAATTCAAAATTCATCCAAATAATTTTTCCTTACTTTGGGGGATGATTATCTTGTATTTTAACCAAAATTATTTCTTCCCCAATTTTTAACCATACTTAGGTTAAATTCTAACCATGGTTAGTCAACTTTGGTCAAAGTCCACTTTTCTTAAGCATTGACCACGTTTGACTTTTTCTCAAAATCCAAAAGTGTCTTTTTCCATGGTTCACACTCTCATCTTTATGTTTTAGCCATTTCTTGGAGGCGAATATATCAAATACCCCTTCAAACGGACCATTTCGGACTCGTTTAGCCCTTTTTTGGCTTTTACTATACTTAAATGTGTTCGGGACCAAATCAAACCGACTTTCCTTCATGAACCCTCTATAAATATAACATCATAAGTTCTTCTCTTTAGTCAAAATGATTTAGATCCACTCGGCTTAGCCTGTGGCTCTTATAGCCCTTATTCGGCCTTTACGTAGCTTATATGTGTTTAATCACTTCATTTACGATTTCTTTCAGTAAATACTCTTCTTATGATTCAACCAACATAATAAATGTTCGTACATATATGAATCATAAGGGATAAGCTACATCAAAAATTTGGGTCTTACAAATATATTTTATCTCTTAATTAAATTCGATTCTCCTATTAGATAGATTTTCATTACTTAATTATCTTGATATTATATTTATTTTGTCCAATTTATATTAATCAAACTTAATTGATAATGCTACTCTAAGATTTTAACTAGCTTCGGTTTAAGGTTTTACCTTATCCAATTGAACTCCTATTCCTGACTTAACTATAAAAGCTAAAATCTAGAGTGCTCTTACTCCGTACGTTCCTAAAAAAATGAACTCCACAAATTAAATTCTGATATAACGTAAGCTAATGAGACATTCGGTATAAGAAACTTACGGTCTTACAAATACTGTAGCTAAAGCGAAATTGAAAGTGAAGGTGATGAGAGCAGTTTTACGAAGGCTAAAAATTTCAGTGGGTTAGAGGAAGTAAAACAACATATGTACTCAAGTAAATATATATATATATATATATGATAGGAGTAACTGTGGGGAAATGGGAATAAGGAAGAAGGCGTAAGAGAGTAAGGTGAAATGCTCAGGTCGAGAAGAGGAAATAGTGAAAGAGAGAAAAGAATCGAGAAAGGGGAGAAACTACTGCCATACCTGTATTGAAGCAGCTGGAAAACAAAAGCGAAAACTGAGGCAGTGGTGCTCGAGTGTTGCTACTGGTATCACGAGAGAATCTTAAAATCGAGGGACAGAAGAAAAGACGCTGAAGCAAAGGATTGTACTAGCTAGTTAGGGATTTTCTTTGGGGCTGAGTTGGGTTGATACGTGGCTGAGGAAGGTGGAAGGCTAATTTAATAGAAGAACGAAGCAAAACATACAGAAAAATAGAGGCCTGCATGAGTGATTGGGAAACCGAGGGATAAGCAGGAGACCGAGAGGTTGGAATAGAGGGACTCTACCTCCTTGAAAATTAAAAACCAAGCAGCTGACGAGAGAAGGGTGATGAAGACAACGAAACTGAGAGAATGATGGAGGGAGGATGGAGAATACGAGGACTGACAATATACTGGTGTAGGGAGGTTACGGTAGCCATTGTAGAACCAGTGGCTGCGAATGGGTAAAGATGAGTGAAGCTCCTCGAGTTCTGGTAGCATGGGCAGCTCGAAGGACGAGGAGGATGTGTGACAGAAAACATGGCTAGAAGGGGGGAGGTAAGTAGTGAGTGTAACAGTGCCGAAACATAGGATTGAACTAGGTGATCGTGAGAGGCAGAAGCGGTGGCGAACGGAGGAGGCTAAACGTGGCCACTGGAAAAAGCATGAATAGGAGGACCACCAGCACCAAACGGAGTCATTAATGGAGGATGAGAGGCAGCACCGAGAGCTTAGGAGGCGATGAATATTATTGATGGGTGAGTGACGAGGAAGAAGAAGAGAGGAAGAAAAAGAAAAGAAGAAGAAGGGAATTGGCACGAAAAGAAAAAGGAAATTTAAAAAAGAAAAAGAAAAAAGTAGAATATATATATTTATAATTATATATATATATTAGAGAATAGAAGAAAAATTGAAGAAAGAAGAGAGTGTACTTAAAATTTGGGAAAAACCCAAGGGAAAACAGTCCAAAAATATTAGTTTGAAATTTCTGGAGAAATAAACCAATTGGAGTGGACCTGCTGACCCGTACTACTGAAGCATCGAGGACTACGGACAGACACTAAGGTAAGGAAACTTATGTGCGCTACTAGAGATAGATTTACGTATTTTTCTGTGGATTTATAGATATTGCATCATAGGCCGAATATACAGATATCGAAATTGTAGAAGGCATCAGGCCGATTTTATAGTACCGAAAATTACAGAAAACTTTACTCTCAATTACATGGCCTATCTACACCGACATAAATCTAATTTAATTAGATATATATCAATATAGTTTTAATTATTGATTTTAGTAAGAAAAATCCCTGATTAAATCACCATAGCCTATTTACTTAGATTTTTTATCATAAAATGGCTAGTCAGCCTCTTTTGAATTGTTTTATGAAACGAACTGAATTTATAAGCTATTTAAAGGAAATGATTGGCTTATAAAGTTATTTCGATGATATGTACTTGAGCGCGTACTAACTGTGTGTCGTATGGTCCGACTTGAACTGATTTTGAGACAATGATATTGATTAAATCATGCTGCATTTCTGTCTATTTCTGTTTCTTTGGTTCATGGCATACGATGTACCATGCAGCACGCACGTGAGTATGATGTACTGTGTATTCAGACATTCTGATTCTGTTCTGTGAGCCGTTAGGGTAGCTGACCACTCCCATGACGATTGACATCCCGGCACACCTGATCAGTGAGGCCCGGAGTCACCGACATTGGTAAATAGTCATTTTTGAATTTTGATATAGCATGTTCTGCCTTGTCTCGTCTATTTGATTTTTTGAACTGATCGTGTGAATGGTATTGTCTACTTGATTTTTTGAACTGATCGTATGAACAGTATCGCCTATTTGATTTTCTGAATTGATCATATGAACGGTATCGTCTATTTGATTTTCTAGATTGACTGTATGAACGACATCGTCTATTTGATTTTCTGAACTGACTGTATGAACAATATCGTCTATTTGATTTTCTAAAATGACCGTATAAACGGTATTATCTATTTGATATTCTGGATTTGACTGTATGACCTGTGTTATTTGGAAATCATTTATTTTATTGCTTAAATTTTTGGAGTTTTGTATTTACCGCAGTAAACTGATTACACTACTGCTGTTGATTTTGTTATCGATTTTTGATTCCGACCTTTTGAATTTGACATTTTATCCATATGTTTTTTGTGAAGATTCTGATTTTGGTATTACCAATTTATGTCTCTAATTTTACTAATATTATTGGATTGCCAAATTATTTGTATATTTTCGTGAGAACTCTGATTTTGGCATATATATATATATATATATATATATATATATATATATATATATATATATATATATATATATATATATATATATATATATAGGTAGTGTATTTATCTACCTGCAGCGTGTTTTTCTTACTGAGCACGTTGAGCTCACCCCTTACTTTCCTCCACAGAGCCTCATCAGTAGCAGAGCCCGCTTCTGTAAGTTGAATTATTTTGTACAACCATACGTTAGCAAAGCTTTGTACTATGTAAAAGGTATACCCAGTATAGACACCTATTTAGTATCAAAATTTTGTAAGTATAGTAATGTATATGGAAATGTGTTTGGGGAATGTGAATATTGAATATTCAATAAAAGTACAATTATGCTGATTTAATTGGAAGGTACTATTAGTAGTTTGGTTTAAATTTGTCACCAAGAAATAAAATTGAGTTGTCGAATTTAATTGTTCTGATCTATTATCAACTCGTAGCTCGACCAAAATGTATGTAAATTGGGTCGTTACACCAGATTATTTACAGTTAACGTTTCTTTGCCTGCTGTGTACCCGACATAGGCTGATGGACGAGACTCTCCATAGGCTATCTCTTGTGCACGCTTTAGGTATATTTCATTTTGTACCGAGACATCCTGTACAATACAGATACTTGTGTGTAAATAAACATTTTGGGATGGAATCACTTTTTGTGTATATATGGAAATAAAGATGTATGTAATCCATGGTATTACAGTGAGTAATGAAATTAAAATATGAACGAAAATTATGGACATTTATGGATTCTAAAGAATAAGTTTATTCAACAGCTTGTGGTCATTCATTGTTGATTTGAAACTTGTAGGAGGATAGAGATAGATATAAAGGTTCTACTGCTGGTCTTTTGTTAACAGTAAGATAGAAATTGTCAAATGTAAGAAAGTTTTATAACGAAAAGATAAGTTATAAACTGACACCGAATAAGAATACACCTTAAGTAAGAGGTTAACTAATAAAATAAAAATTTAAATTAGCCATAATTTCCACATTTCTGGGGTGTTACAAGATAATAACTTTGATTTTCTTTAAAGGAGGAAAGAAAACCAAAGATAATTTTCAATTTTAGCTTTCATATCCTGAGATGTCTTTATAATGCAAGAATCATCCGTTGCTTCAGAATTCGTATGCTTGACATGTGGAAGAATAATTAGAGACCATCAAACTAGTCTTAATCTAGCTTCATTATGCATGCTAGCATGCCTCAAATATTGGTTTGAAGTGGAATCTCACAATAAAGAAATTGGAATGGCCAATGAGTTCGTCGATAATCTTTCGAAGGAAGAGAGAAATTTTCAAGTCAATCTTTTATAAATAATGAGAAATAGGAAATAGTTTATTTTTCTTTCCTTGTGAGTTTTATGTAAAATTGTAAATAAGTTCAGTCATAGTAAATTTTTTATAGACTACGATCCCGTGGTTTTTACCCTTCTAACTTTTGAAAGAGTTTTCAACGTAAAAAATCTTTAGTCTCCTTATTCTCCTTTATTATTTTCGTTTATTATTATTGTTAAATACCAAATAAATTAATGTTATAAGTTTAGAAAATGAATAAATATTTCAAATACAAAATGAACAAATATTTGAAAATTATGCTAAATTAATTGGTTTTTTAGAAGTAAATGATAAATGAATAAGTATTTTTCATGCAAAACGACAAGTTTACTTATATTGCAAATGATAAATGAAAATGTAATAAATAAGTTTAATTTTACCAAAAGAAAAAAAAAATTTAAGTATTACAATTTTTTAAAACAAAAAATATTATTAAATGAGTTATAATAACTTTATTATAATGACAATATTTATTATAATGATAACTCTATAATATTGGATAATAACTTTAAATTTATTATAATAACAATAAAAATATATTAAATAACTAAATAAGTCAATAATTTAAAATTTAATAAATAAATTTGAAAAATAATCTAAAAGAAAGTGGGCCTACTCGGAACCAGCCCGGTTTAGCCTTCTGAAACCTAATACCTCGAGCTGAACCAATCCCTCCAATTTTTTCAGCCCAGCCCGAGATCGACCCTCTAAGGAACCGTTCCCCCTTCTAATGGGCTGGAATAGAGGAAACTTGGCTTGACGGCTCGGTTTGACCCGTTAGGAGCTCTAGTTTTGATCTCCAATCTTTATTTTATGTCTATAGAGAAAGAACTTACTTAAAGCACTTAAAAGCTTTCTCTGTATTGTTCTTATCCACATATCACAATTGTTATTACTCATGAAATAGAAGCACTCCACTTTGGAACTAACTTGAAATTGGCTCCATAAAATTTGCCTAGTTGAAAGACAATACATCATAAATGAAAATTGAATGGAAAAAAATCCTTAAAACCTATTTATAGGGGAAAGCAATTTGGACAATTCGGCAAACATAATTATATGAACATCTATTACTTAGATTTCAAATCCCGTTGTAATCATTTCTTAATATCTAATATACAACTTTGAAATATCAACAATAAGAACAAAAAGATGTTTCATTAGTCATATAAAGTTAAACTATTGATAAACTCGTATTCATCAATACATACATCAGTAATAATTAGAAGGAATTAATGAAAATTTTTGCATTCTAATTTTATATTTACCTCCAAAACAATCTTGTATCACATCTATAATACATTATAAAACAATCTTGTATCACATCCATAATACATTACAACTTTAGCAAAGTGGATCTACAACCCAAGTCACAAATGTGAATGAAAGTGGATTTGTCAAGTAAATGACGTAAATCCTAAAACGTTTCCACTTCCAGTGGAAACAAGAAGTAACTCACTCCATCGTTTGTTTTCTTCTATTTTACCTTATAAAGGTATTATTACTCTTTTGTATAACAATTTTACAAATGACCCAACCTTAACAATTTATGATTTGAATTTTATCGAAACTGTGTTGATTTGTTATCTACTTTTAAAGATGCAATTGAAAGATTTTCAACTAAATATTATCTAACTACACCTTATTTTTTTTTCCTATAGTTTTTATAATGTTTGATAAATTTTTAAAATTTATGATTGATGATATTTTATTTTCTTTTGTATATGATATAGAGGAAAAATTTAGAAAATATTTGGAAACAATTCCTCATATTCATTGTATTGCAATTTTATTAGATCTTAGTCAATGTGAGTTAAATATAGATTTTTTTATTGTTATAAAGATTTTCTTGGGTTTGATTATATTGAGTACCAAAAGTCCTCAATCAACATGTATTTTCGAGTTTTGTTTAATTTTTATATAGGTGATAGGGATCAGTCCAACCGAGGACAAGCAGAATCAAACGAAGAAATTGATAGTGGTGGCAGCAGCAGTCGATGAGGTATTTTAGACATTATTAAGGCAGTAGCAAAGAAATAAGATTAATCTAAGGTCTGGGTACCATCAGTTGAGAGTTCAAAGTAGAAATATACCCAAGACAGCATTTCAGACCCGATATGGCCATTATGAGTTCTTAGTTATGCCATTCGGATTGATGAATGCTCCCGTAGTTTTTATGGCTTTTATGAATGATGCATTCAAGCTATACTTGGATCAGTTTGTTATCGTCTTCATCGATGACATCTTGGTGTGTCGAAGTCCTAGGAAGACATGAGCAGCATCTGAGAATTGTTTTATAGACACTTTGAGAGAATGAGTTGTATGCTAAACTCGATAAGTGTGATTTTTGGCTAGAACAGATTTTGTTTCTAGGCCGTGTTATGTCGAGGGATGGAGTGTCAATAGACCCATCCAAGATAGAGGCTGTAGTTTAGGGGGAACAGCCAAAGACAGTCACCGAGATTAGGAGTTTTTTGGGTTTAGCTGGTTATTATCGGAGGTTTGTCGAGGGATTTTTGAACCTAGCTGCTCCATTGACACGTCTCATTCAGAAGAGTGTTGCATTCATGCGGGACGATGATTATGAGAGGAGTTTTCAGGAGTTGAAGCATTGATTGACCACCACTCCGATTCTTAATTCCTCTCAACTCAGGAGGTTTTTCAGTATATACCGATGCTTTGCATCAGGGACTGGGCTGTGTATTGATGCAGGATGGGAAGGTAGTTGCTTATGGATCCAGACAGCTGAAGGACCATGAGAAGAACTATCTGACCCATGATTTGGAGTTAAGAGCTGTAGTGTTTGCATTGAAGATATGGTGCCACTACTTATACGGAGAGAAGTTTCAAATTTTTACTGATCACAAGAGCCTCAAGTATCTGTTCGTACAGAAGGAGCTGAATATTAGATAAAGAAGATAGCTAGAGCTTCTGAAAGATTATGATTGTGAGATATTTTCTCATCTGGGTAAGACTAATGTTGTAGTGGATGTTTTGAGCAGGAAGAGCCTTGGAATGGTATCGTATATGATGGTTAGGGAACACAAGTTGCTAGAGCAGTTCACTAGCCTCAGTTTGGGTGTTGTGCCTTCTGACATGGATACGGACTATGTGATAGCTAGCCTGAGGTTGGAACCAGATCTGTTGGACTGAATCAGACAGGCTCAACAGAGTGATTCGTATTGTGTTGATATGACTAGTCAGATGTAGACAGACAGAGTTATTGAGTATGAGTAGAGTTCTGATGGACTACTGAGGTTTAGATGTAGGTTATGTGTTCTCGAGGATCCAGAGCTTGTAAGATTGATTTTTTCGAAAGCTCATTCTTTGAGGTACGTGTTACAGCCGAGGAGTAACAAGATGTATCAGAATCTCCGAAAAGTGTATTGGTGGTCGGGTATGAAGAATGATGTGGCAGAGTATGTGGTGAGCTATTTCGTTTGTAAACAGATGAAGGTAGAACATCAGAAGCCTGCAGGGTTATTACAGCCTCTACCTATATCGACATGGAAATGAGAGCATATCACTATGGATTTCGTGATGGGTTTACCGAGGACCTGTAGGAATCACGGTGCCATATGGGTGATTATAAACAGACTGACGAAGTCAGCCTACTTCCTAGCTATGAGAGCTACCGATACTTTGAATTCATTGGTAGAGTTGTATGTACGCGAGGTGGTGAGGTTACATGGTGTTCCAGTAAGCATTGTTTCGGATTGGGATTCCCGCTTCACTTCCCATTTTTGGGAACATTTTCAGGAAGCTATAGGAACCCTGTTGAGTTTGAGCACAGCTTTTCATCATCAGACAGATGGTCAGTCAGAGAAGACTATATAGACTTTGGATGATATATTGAGAGCATATTTGTTGGATTTTAGAGGCTCGTGGGATGATCATTTGCCACTAGTCAAATTTACCTACAACAACAGTTATCATTCGAGTATCAGGATGGCACCGTACGAGGCTTTGTATGGCCGTAGGTGTCGTTCCCCTATTGGATGGGAAAAAGTGGGTGACCGAAAGATATTTGCTCCTGATTTGTTCACGAAAGCCTCTGAGGATCTTTGGTTAATATGTGAGTGATTGAGGACAGCTCAGAGCAGACAGAAGAGTTATGTTGACAAGAGACGGAGACCACTAGAGTTTATAATTGGTGAGTCAGTATTTTTGAAAGTTTCTCCTCCAAGGGTATAGTGAGATTTGGGAAGAGAGGTAAGCTGAGTCCTCGCTATGTTAGACCCTTTCAGATACTAGATCGAGTGGGAGATAAGGCCTATAGTTTGGCGTTGCCACCAAACTTATCAGGTATACATAACGTTTTCCACATCTCGATGCTTCAGAAGTATCACCCGGATCTGACACGTGATTCAGTATGAGCCATTGGAGCTCAGAGAGGATATGTCATATGTAAAGAAGCTGATTCGAATATGGATAGGAATGAGAAGGTACTGAGATCAAAGACGATCGGGTTAGTTAAGGTTCTCTGGCAACATCACACTTTGGAGGACGCTATGTAAGAGTTAGAGAACCTGATGCGTGAAAAACACCCCCAGTTATTTGAGGTTTGACTTAGTTCTAATTTTGAGGACTAAATTTCTTAAGTTGGGGAGGATTGTAAGACCCATATTTTTGTAGCTTAATCCTTATGATTCCTACATTTAAAACATTCTATTTTGTTAGTTGAATCATAAGAACAGTATTTACTCGAATGAAAATGCAAAATGAAGTAAGAAAATTCATAAGTTAAGGCCAAATAAGGGCTATAAGAGCCACAGGCTAAACTGAATGGATTTAAATCGTTTTGACTAAAGAGAAGAACTTATAATGTTAAAATACAGAAGGTTCTTGAAGGAAAGTCGATATGATTTAATCCCAAATATTATGAAATGGTGAAAACGCCAAAAAGGGACTAAACATGCTAGAAATGGTATGTTTAAGGTGTTTTTGACACATTCAACTCCTAGAAGCGGCCCAATCACAAAGATGAGAGTGGAAACCATGGAAATGGGCTTTTTTGGATTTTTGAGAAAAAGTCAAACATGGTTAATGGTAAAGAAAAGTCATAGCTAGTTAAAAAAGGTTGACTTTGACCATAAAGAACTAATCATGATTAAAATTTAACCCAAGTAAGGTTAAAAAAGTGGAGAAGAAATATTTTTGGCTAAAACACTCAATCTTCATCCCATTAAGTATGGAAAATTTATTTAATCGAAATCCAGATTAAATTAAATGGGTAAAACTCGATGAGTCAACTATGGAATTTTTAAAAGCCCATTAAGGTGCAACAAGTGTAGGCCGAATTTTGTAGGCCCATTGAGACAAATTTTTTGGCCATTTGGTGGGCCTAATATTAAGCCAATTGAAGGCCCAAATTGTAGAAAAATTTTCAGCCCAAAAAAGCCCAAACTGAGAAGTCCAAAATCTTAGCCCATTAGTAAATGGTTAAATGCCAAAACCCTTAGCCCACATTAAGGGCTAAAATTTAAGACTAACTAGATTAATTACTTAAGCCAAAAATCAGCCAACATCATTCATCTTCTTCCTTAAGCCCTCGGCTCCAACATTTCATCATGGAAACCTAAGTGTTCAAGATTTATCTCACTATAAATCACTAACCTAGAGGCATATTTGGATCAAGCAATCTTTATGAAAGTTGTTCCAAATTGAGAGAGGATTAACATACCTTGGAATTGGCTATCAAGGAGCCATATTGAGAGAGGCAAAATTCTTCAAAGTTTTAGCCAAGAAGAAAAAAACAAGCTAGGTGAGTTTTCAAGCTTTCAACTTCTATTATGTTGATATATTGATTATTCTAAGTTGATTGGTTTATGAATCATGGATTAAAACACACAAAACCACTAAGATCCTAAGTTAGCCGAAAATGGGTATTTGTATGTTGATGAATACCCATATGATTTTAAGACATGTATATGTTATTATGCATGTGTACATGATTATGGCATAATTAGTTTAATCAATTTGATCAATTGGTTGATAAATTTTAGATGACATGTAAGGTGTTTGATGAAATGCCTAAGTGAATGGCCAAGGGAGGCTAGGTGTGGCATGACCGTCGACCATGGGAGGCATGCATGGTTTTCGACCATATGCCATTGTCGAGAGGCCAAATGGGCCAAGTCGAGGTGGTCTTAGCCCAATAAGGATTCATAGGCCTCGGATCAAGCCCAATAAGTGTTGG
This sequence comes from Firmiana major, assembly GCA_033439115.1. Lineage (NCBI taxonomy): Eukaryota > Viridiplantae > Streptophyta > Magnoliopsida > Malvales > Malvaceae > Firmiana > Firmiana major. The sequence goes on from CM065909.1 coordinate 8,649,171, forward strand.
TGGGCCCCATAAGACCAATAGGCCCAAATGAAATGAATAGTAAAGTGAAATGGGTTTAAGACAGTGTTAGGCCGATTAAGATCCATTAAGGCCCAATAAGAGTAAACGGGCCTATTAAGTGAAATAGACTGTATTAAACATGAAATACATTTGGAAAAGTGTAATTAACTTGATAAATGATTATATGCAACTCCAGAGTGTATGTTGGGAGCTAATCAGACTGTACGATCGAGCAGCGTCGGGAAAGTGGAATTGCTCGACGTGATTTCAAGTAAGGGGATTTTACGGGTAGTTAGAGATATCTACATGTAGTTTCGTCTGCTTTTACATTCACTTAAAAATTTTGAGGGTCAGAGAAAGTGAGTAAAATTTATAAAGACCCGATATGTGTAAATTACGATTTTACCCCTACTGAGGGCTAAAAGTCAAAATTTAGGAAAAGTTCTAAACAGCATGGAAAGCATGTTTTTGAATGTTTTTAATGTTGTTTAGCAGAAGAATGGATAGATTGGCAAGTGATTTCGTGAAATACACAAAATAGCCCAATTATGGTGCTGATTTTACTGATTTGAAATATCCCTATTTAAATAAGCCATCTATCGAGTTGTATGAAAATAAATCATGCTAGAGCACTACTGGCACTGGATTTTATATGTTTTTTGCATGAAAAGTGCTGGAGTGGTTACTCGCACTTGATATCCCATGATATACATGGCATAGTACAGGAGCGTTGCTCGTACTTGATTTTAGATGTGTTTTGTGCATGGCTTAGTACTAGAGTGTTGCTCATACTTGAATTGAAATGTGAATTATGCATGACCTAGTGCTGGAGTGTTACTCGTACTAGTGTTTGATTTTGTGATATGCATAAAACAGTGTTTGAACGGGGTGTCGACTGTGAGTCGCACTCAAGGTTCGTACTGTAGTTTTAATGTGATATACATGACATGTTTAAAACCATGTTGATTGCCTCATGTAGACTGAGTTTCACATCGATGTGATGTTTCCACGTGGATTTAGAAACGTGGCATTAATTTTCTATTGAGATAGGGTCCACAGGTGTATGTTATACCGTGCATGTGTCACGAAGTACGTTGTACCGTGTGGTGTTTAGGGCGGAGATATGGAGTTGTTGGCTGGCGGTTAGGATTTGACCCACCTTCTGTTGTAGCAGTGATGCCCCGCACACTAGGATACATGTAGCTTGAGATCACAGTATAGGATATGGTCATAGTCCAGGATATTATTGCATATAGCCATCGAGTCTCACATGGTTTTATGATTTCATTTAGACCTGAGGGATGGGTCGGAACCTGATTTATATGCTTTACTTGCTGAAATGCCATATTTTTCATGTTTGAATTTAAATGGCATGGTATACTTTAAAGGCATTACGAGTTTACATAAAATGCAGTGTTTTGCATGAAATGCCTGTATTTACGAACTTAGCATGATTTCAGTATATGTCACTAAATATGTACACATTATATCTGTTTTTCAATTCATGCTTTAAATGAGAAATGGAAGAAAGATTATTTCAAGGCATGGCACTATTTGCAGTAGATAGTGTAGTTATCTACTTACTTGCCAGATTTCCTTATTGAGCTAGTGAGCTCACCCCTTTCATTTTCCATCTCTCTACAGAGCATCTGTAATAGCTAGAGTATGACTAAGGACTTGCATTCCTTTTGTCCATTGTATTCCCATCGAGCGAAAGATATACATATCACGTACGATTTTGTATCTGAACATATAACAGCACAATGATATAAACAAAGGTAATAATTGGGGATGTATTTGTATATTAATATAATGAGCTCACTTATGACATAAAAGTACTTACAGTCAATAGCTAGCTTATATTATTGGCATGTATGCATTGTATAAAATGGATGATATGATAACTAAAAGAGATTATACTAATATCGAATCACAGCCTAACGGATGTTTGGGAACATTACGAAAGGAAAGGTAAAGAAAAAGCGAAAAACATTTGTAGTAGATTTTTGGTAAATTAGTTCATGACATTATTTCCTTAGAGTAGCAATCTAAGATAACATGATTTGCCTCTAGCCAATCCATTCCTAATATTACATCGAAATCATACATATTTAACAGAATAAGATCGGTTTTCATGCTCTTATCACCAAGCTTCAATTTACAATCCTTACACATCCTTTTAGTCGCTTAATGATGAGTGTCATACTTTTATTATTTATTTCCTTCTACATTTTAATATTTTTCTATATTCCTCATATTAATTAGAGTACTTATGTTAATTTGTGATTTTGGCAGATAAATTGGGCTTCAAAGCTTAACCGAAGAAATTGGATAGTTTTAGTGCTATTTGGGATTTTGGCTCTAAACAAAGTTCTAAAAGTCGGATTGGGGCAATTTTTATCTCGTTGGAAATAAGATTAAAAGGCCTACGATTTCTATGAAGAGAACTAAGCCCAGTTTGGACGTTTTATACATCAACAAAATTCCACAAAGTTGTAACGAATCATTTTTATATATTTCAAGGCAATCTTGATTTTTAGCCTATATCTAGAGTTATAGACTTCCAAATTATTCAAGGTTAGGCATAGTGGAACACTGATTTACTGATTTACAACTTTGAAGAAGAGCCCAAGATCCAATTTAACCTGTTTCCACTCCAAAACCAACTGTGAAGCAAAAGCCTGAATCTGTTAACCTTTTCCCACTTGTAATAGGATTTTGAATTTAGGTTTTTTTCACGATATATCTAGATTTTGTTTTCTTTATCAGAAAAAAGAAGAGGAGAGAGAGGCGACAGCAGTCAGAAGAAAAATATAATTCACTCTTTATATTTTTAATTTCATTTTCAATAATCATGTGCCGCTAAATCTTTTATTCGATTCAAGGGAATCGAATCTAGTGATTTTCAACAATTGAGAAACACGGTTTGTTGATCTAAACTATCTTTTGATTCAATTATCTATTGTTTCTGGTATTATTAGATTCGATTGCATGAGCAAATTATATGATCTGGCCAATTGGATAATCTTCGCATGTGATTGTATGCTATCTGAAGTTTTCACAATCCGTAATTGTTGTGATAGAAATCAGAACCAGTAGCAATTAGGGTTCGTCAACTCTAAGTGAAACAATAGAACGGATTAAACATTCAACCCGTGATTGAAGTGTTATTCGATTTAGTAGTCTTCTTAGAACGTTAATTCTATTCCTAGTCTAAATAAGATTGCGCCAAAACCTACTAGATTAGGGAGAAGAATTCAATTCGGGTGTTGGGCTTGAGTTAATGATAACAAGGAAGAAGAGATATTATTCTGCTGGTAGATAATACCTCAGCTAAGTAATTGAAGATAAGATGGGAAATTAGGTGTTAAGGATCAATTTTTAATGACTGGGCAGTTCCCTTGAATCAAAATTGTTAATCTTGGTTTACCCTTTTTATAATTAGTTGAATATAAATTCTGTTTTAGGATTTTAATTCAGTCAAATTAAACCCCCCCAATTATTTCAGTTATTGCATGATAATTAATCCACCAGTCTCTAGGGTTCGACCTGGATTTGTCGCCACTGTAAAATTTTAGTAAGGCCAGTAATTTAAAATTGGTTGAATTCGACACTCACCAATTTTTGGCGACGTTATCGAGGACTGGTTCTGATTAATTATTGTGTTTTTATTATTCTCATTAATTTGCTTTTAAATTCTTCTGATTTTTATTTTTAATTATTTATTTATTTTTTTAGGGCTTTTGGTACTATTCATATTACTATTCACACTATTCATAGGAAAAAAATTTATTGAGTTAGGAGGCGTGTGAGTACTTGATTTCAAGTAGAAACAGTAAAATAAAACAGACCAGAAGATTTTTTAGCCCCACCCTATCTCGGCCAATTCCATCGTTTTCTTATAGTTTTAGCCCATTTTTTGTTTTAGTCGTAACTATTTTAAGAATTTTTTGTTTTGGTTTTTATGACCAAATCCTCCAAATCAGGTGAAATTGCACTTCGATTCAATCTAGAGATAGAGAGAAATTGAGGAGGTTGAAAAGAGACCAAGAAGCTACAACCATTGTAGAACCCTTAGATTCTGAAAGTACGCTAGACAAGAGCTCAATAGAGGAGTTTGACACTGACAACATGGCAATGAATAATAACAGGACTTTAAAGGAGCTTATTGCTCCTGACTTAAACTTACAACCTTTGTGTATTGAGTACCCTACTTTAGATGTGACTTTTAAACTTAAATCGGCACTAATACATCTTCTGCTTACTTTCTATGGACTTGCAGGTGAAGATCCCCACAAGCACCTTAAGGAGTTTCATGTGGTGTGTTCGAGCATGAAATCACAGGGCATCTCAGAGGATCAAATCAAGCTGAGGGCATTCCCCTTCTCGTTGGCAGATCAAACGAAGGACTGGTTATACTACCTTCCTTTGGGTTCAATACGTTCATGGAATGAGATGAAGCGGTTGTTTGTGGAGAAGTATTTCCCAGCTTCTAGGGCTCCAAATATAAGAAAAGAGATCTGTGGCATTCGACAATATAATGGTGAAACCTTGTACGAGTATTGGGAGCATTTTAAGAAGCTGTGTGCAAGCTGCCCACACCACCAGATTACTGACCAGCTTATAATTCAGTATTTCTATGAAGATTTAATGCCAATGGACATGAGTATGATTGATGCTGCCAGTGGAGGAGCACTAGTTGATAAGACCCTAAAGGCTACCAGGAATCTCATCGCCAACATGGAAGCCAATACACAACAGTTCGGGAATAGATTGGATCACACACCGAAGAAGGTGAATGAGGTAAGTACTTCCAACCTGGAACGTCAAATTTCTGATCTAACCTCTTTAGTTTGTCAAATGGCAATAGGGAACTTACAAGCAATGAAGGTGTGCGAAATTTGTTCATTGGCAGGACACAACATGTGTCTAACTTTGCAAGAAGATGACCCGGCCATGCAACAAGCGAATGCCATAGGAAATTTTCCAAGTCAGCCCCAACGGAGACATGATCCGTATGCAAATACATATAACCCAGGCTGGAGAGATCATCCCAATTTAAGATATGGTAACCAAGGTGGCTATCAACATCCTGTTTAAAGGTCGCAAACAAATCTAGCCACAAGCTCATGTTCAGGTATGTCACTTGAAGATATTGTAAAAAACCTAGCTAACAATACTTTACAATTCTAACAAGAAATAAGGATAAGCATCTAAAACTTGGAAAAACAGATGGATCAACTAGCAATCACGGTTAGTAGATTAGAAGCTTAAGGTTCTGAGAAGTTACCATCTCAAACAATAAAGAACCCCAGGGAGAATGCGAGTGCCATAGTGCTGTGTAGTGGAAAAGAGATCGAAAGACAGATTACAGAGGCAGAGAAAAAGGTTGAGACACAGATGCAACCTGTTATAGATAACACTAACCTTATCCGTCCTCCCTTTCCTTGTAGGTTAGCTAAGACACAAAAAAAGGAACAACAAAAAGAAATCATTGAGGTATTTAAGAAGGTGGAAATTAACATACCACTTCTGGATGCAGTGAAGCAAATTCCAAGGTATGCGAAATTCCTTAAAGAGTTGTGCACGACAAAGAGGAAACTAAGAGGCGATGAGAAGGTAATTGTGGGGGAGAATGTATCTGTGGTCATTCAAAGAAAACTGCTCGAAAAATGTAAAGACCCAGGTACTTTTACAATCCTTTGAATCATTGGTAATAGGAAAATCGAACATGCCATGGCAGATTTGGGTGCATCGATTAATGTTATGCCTTTTTCAATTTATGCATCCTTAAATTTAGGTCCTTTGAAAAAAGCTGGAATGATCATACAATTAGCAGATCGATCTAATGCATACCTCGAAGGGTTAGTTAAGGATGTTTTGGTGCAGGTGAATTAGTAGATCTTTCCAGTTGATTTCTACATTCTGCATATGGAAGACAGCAGTAGCCCGATAATCCCGCACCAATAATTTTAGGCCGGCCCTTTCTTGCCACTACCAGGACTAAGATTGATGTGTTTGATGGGACATTAACCATGGAGTTCAATGGAAAGATTGTCAAAATTAACATCTTCGATGCTATGAGGTATCCATTAGATGTACATTCAGTATTTTCCATTGAAATTTTTGATAACTTGATGCAGGATACATTTGAAGTAAGCAGAATGGATGAGCTGGAAGTGGTGATCAGTAAAAGATTGATGCAGAACGAGGCTAAATTAGAGCTAAGTCCTGAAGTTGAAGAAATGATCATGGCTATGTAGTCATTGCAGCCTAGGTATGAAGTTAAAAGATTGGAACTACCATTTTCTAACACGAAGCTACTACTTTTTATTGTGCAGGCACCGATTCTAGAATTAAAGTCTTTACCTAACCACTTGAAGTATGCTTACCTGGGAGATGGTGAGACACTTCCAGTCATTATTGTGAAGAACTTGACAGTGGTGCAAGAAGAAAAGTTAATCATGGTGCTTTAAGATCATAGAACAGCCATAGGATGGACCATAGCTGACATTAAGGGAATTAGTCCAATCCATGTGCATGCACAGAATTCTGTTGGAAGAAGGATCTAAGCCAAGCCGAGAACCTCAAAGAAGATTGAATCCCTAGATGATGGAAGTAGTCAAGATAGAGATTCTGAAGTTGTTAAATACAGGTATAATCTATCCAATTTCGGATCGTAAATGGGTGAGTCTAATTCATGTTGTGCCAAAGAAGATTGGGATCACAGTTGTGAGAAATCAAAATAATAAGCTTGTACCAATGAGAATGCAGAATGGGTGGAGAGTGTGTATAGACTACCGTAAGCTGAATTCAGTAACTAGATAGGATCACTTTCCCTTACCCTTCATTGATCAAATGATTGAGCGTTTAGCTGGTAAATCTCACTACTGTTTTCTTGATGGATTTTCAGGTTATAACCAGATTGTGATTGCACCAGAAGATCAGGAGAAAACAACTTTCACATGCGCATTTGGAACATTTGCTTTTAGGAGGATGTCGTTCGGCCTTTGTAATGCACCATGTACTTTTCAAAGATGCATGGTAAGTATTTTTTTTTGATTTGTTGAAAAATTGCATTGAGGTGTTCATGGATGATTTCAAAGTGCATGGTGACTCATTTGATAAGTGCTTAAATCATTTGACGAGTGTACTTGAACGTTGCATTGAAACTAATCTAGTGCTGAATTTTGAAAAATGTCATTTCATGGTAGAACAAGGCATTGTTTTAGGTCATGTAGTTTTATCCAAGGGCATTGAAGTAGACAATGCTAAGATTGATTTGATTTTGAGCTTACCCTACCCCACTAGTGTGCGGGACGTGCATTCTTTTCTTGGTCATACAGGTTTTTACCGCAGATTCATTAGGAACTTCTCAAAGATAACACTACCATTGTCGAAGTTGTTACGGAAGGACGTACCCTTTGAATTCAACGAAGAATGTAAGGCAGCTTTCGATGAATTGAAGTCATCTTTCATTTCTGCCCTTATCATTCAACCACCAAATTGGGAGCTACCTTTTGAAATAATGTACGATGCAAGCAACTACGCAGTGGGGGCTGTTTTATGATAGCGGGTCGTCAACCAGACGCATATGATCTATTATGCGTCGAGGACGCTTAACCCAGCTCAGTGCAATTATTCCACATCCAAAAAGGAGCTTTTGGCTATTGTATATGCTTTAGATAAGTTTCGATCTTACTTGCTTGGGACTAAAGTTGTGTTTTCTGACCATGCAACTTTAAAATACCTTTTGGTGAAAAAAGAGGCAAAGCCAAGGCTGATTAGGTGGATTATTCTACTGCAAAGTTTGATCTCGAGATCAAAGATAAGAAGGGGGCAGAAAACCTAGTAGCTGACCACTTGAGCCAGTTGGTGAGAGAAGAAGATCCAGTGCCATTGCAAGAAACTTTCCCTGATAAGCAGCTCTTTACGGTGCAAGGTATGACCCCTTGGTATGCTAACTTGGTAAATTATTTGGTTACTAAGGTCATACCTAAAGATTTGAGTAGAGTTAAAAATGATAGAATGAAATGTGAGGCTAAATATTATGTATGGGATGAACCATATTTATGGAAATATTGTTCTGATCAAATCATTAGAAGGTGCATCCCTGATTCAAAATTTTAGTATGTCATTACTTTTTGTCATGCATATGTCTGTGGGGGTCATTTTGGGCCAAAGAGAATAGCTAGGAAGGTGTTAGATTGTGGTTTTCATTAGCCTACTTTGTTTCATGACAGTTATGTGTTTTGTAAAAATTGTGAACAATGTCAAAGGATAGGGAGCTTAAACCGTAGGAATAAGATGCCTCAAACTCCTATACTTGTGTGTGAAATTTTTTATGTATGGAGTATTGACTTTATGGGTCCATTTCCTCCTTCCTTTGGGTTTGTTTACATTTTACTTGCTGTTGATTATGTGTCGAAATGGGTGGAAGCAAAGGCCACCAAAACTGACGATTCACGAGTTGCTTTAGGTTTTATCAAATCTAACATTTTCAGCAGGTTTGGCATACCAAGAGCATTGATTAGTGATCAGGGAACTCATTTTTGTAATCGATCAATGAAGGCTTTATTAAAGAAGTATGGAGTCCTACACAAAACCTCCACAGCTTACCATTCCCAGACGAATGGACAGGCCGAAGTGTCTAAGAAGTCAAGTTGATCTTTAAAAAAATGGTAAATCCAAACAGAAAAGACTGGAGTCTCAAACTTGACGACGCTTTGTGGGCTTATAGGACAGCATATAAGATGCCTATTGGGATATCCCCGTATAGGCTGATTTTTGGTAAGTTGTGTCATCTGCCTGTAGAGTTAGAACACAAGGCTTATTGGGCAGTTAGACGATGCAACATGGACCTACAGCAGGCAGGTTTAGAACGGAAGTTGCAGTTGCATGAATTTGAGGAAATTCAACTTGAGGCCTATGAGAACTCACGAATTTACAAGGAGAAGACTAAGGCATTTCATGATAAGATGATCATTAGGAAGTAATGTGTGGTTGGCCAAAAAGTTTTGTTATACAACTCCAAATTGAAGTTGATGCCTGATATGTTCCCGTTGGATTGGACCCTTTGTTGTTACTGACGTATTTCCTCATGGTGCAGTTGAGATTCAAAGTATGGAAACCAATAAGGTGTTCAAGGTTAACGGGCATAGACTCAAGCCATATTACGACGGTTTTCAAGCACACACGGTTGAGGAGGTGCAGTTAGGAGATGTGGTCTACTCGATGTGAAGGAAGTTGTATTATCGAGCAAACGGCATTAACCAAAGGCACTTCATGGGAGGCAACCCATAAACCCCAGATTTGATTCCTCACCCTATCTCTTTTAATTTTACTTGTCCGTTATTTGCTTTAATGATGTGCTTTACATTTTGGATAACGTAAAATCTAAGTGGGGGGGGGGGGAGAATTTTAGGATTTTTGAATTTTTACTTAAAAAAAAGAAAAAGAAAAAAATCTTAGTGCATGTTTAGGTGCTTTCTATCACTGAAAGTTTATATTTATCATGAACTTGAATCAACTGGATTTGAAAAGAGGATAACACAATTGAATTGATTGACTTTTCATCTTAACATTTGTTGATTAAGTGATTGATTTCGGAATGTTGGTAAATCGAATTGGTAGACTTTAAACCTGTGAGATTTTTGAGCCTATAGATTGAGCATTAATGTCAATCTTTATTTTCTTTGGATGTGTGATATTCTTCCATGAATGTGTTTCTCTAGAACTTGCATTGATTCTTTTTTAGATTACATTGATTCAGGCATACATAAAAGTGATTAAGGCCATTTTTGGATGAACCACTCTAGCCAAATAGCCCACCTAACCTAATTTACCATTGTTAAGCCCCTTTGAGCCTAATTGACTTTTCTTTGTTGAATAACTTGTTTTAACCGTGAGCTTAATATGAATGACTTTACCTAACCTTAAAAATTAGTAGGGCATTTAAAAATTCTCGAGCAGATTATGAAACAAGTGTGGGGGTGTGATTAATTCCATATGTTAGTGGTAGTGATGGTGGACTGGTAAAAAAGAAAAGAAAAGAAAAGAGGGTATTTGATTGATAAAGGACTTGAGTAAGGTGTGAGTGATTAATAAACTATTTGTATTTGAGGTGATTGCGGGTTGTTGATTGCTTTATTTACTCGAGTTGTAATTTTGAACGCTCTATTAAGTTTTAGGGTTTTAAACTATCTTACCCCAAAAATAATTTCGTACCTTATCCCTAGCCCCGTTACAAGCCTTGAATTAAGTCCTTTTGATTTGTGTTATGTATGAATACTAAGTAGTGGAGATTATATGATATGCAAGCTTATGGTAGGACATGTTTTATGGAATGAATGTGAGTGAAATACTTACCCCTTAAATGTTTGAGTGAATAGAGAGAATATTGTAAGGATCTACCAATTTAATTTGCTTCGTTTTGAATGAAATTGCTATGTTGGCAAATTCTTGAGATTATTAAGGATTTTGATTCATGACATGTTATGTTTCTCGAAAATGTTGGTTGACTTTTTTGTTTCTGGTTTTTGTAAACTTGATGTGATTGAAAAGTTTTAGAGGGTGATTTAGTCTTAGATTTTAAGTTTGCTCGGGGACGTGCCAAAATTTAAGTGTGGGGGAATTTGATGAGTGTCATATTTTATTATTTATTTGCTTCTACATTTTAATATTTTGCTATGTTCCTCATATTAATTAGAGTACTTATGTTAATTTGTGATTTTGGCAGATAAATTGGGCTTTAAAGCTTAACCGAAGAAATTGGACAGTTTTAGTGATATTTGGGATTTTGGCTCTAAATGGAGTTCTAGATTTCTGATTGGGGCAATTTTTAGCTCGTTGGAAAGAAGATTAAAAGGCCTACAATTTCTATGCAGAGAACTAAGCCCATTTTGGATGTTTTATAGATCAAACAAAATCCACAAAGTTGCAGCGAATCGGTTTTATATAGTTCAAGGTAGTTTCAATTTTTAGCCTATATCTGGAGTTCTAGACCTCTAAATTATGCAAGGTTAAGCCCATTGGAACACTGATTTACTAATTTACAACTTTAAAGAAGAGCCCAAGATCCAATTCAGCCTGTTTCCACTCCAAAACCAGTTGTGAAGCAAAAGCTTGAATCTATCAGTCTTTTCCCACTTGTAATAGGATTTTGAATTTAGGTTTTTTTCACGATATATATAGATTTCGTTTTCTTTATCAGAAAAAGAAGAGGAGAGGGAGGCGGCAGCAGTCAGAAGAAAAATATAATTCACTCTTTATATTTTTATTTTTGTTTTCAATAATCATGTGCTGCTAAATCTTTTATTCGGTTCAAGGGAATCGAATCAAGTGAATTTCAACAATTAAGAAACACCGTTTGTTGATCTAAACTATCTTTTGATTCAATTTTCTATTGTTTCTGGTATTATTAGATTTGATTACATGAGAAAATTATATGATCTGGCCAATTGGATAATCTTCGCATGTGATTGTATGCTATCTGAAGTTTTCACAATCCGTAATTGTTGTGATAGAAATCAGAACCAGTAACAATTAGGGTTCGTCAACTCTAAGTGAAACAATAGAACGAATTAAACATTCAACCCATGGTTAAAGTGTTATTCAGTTTAGTAGTCTTCCTAGAACGTTAATGCTATTCCTAGTCTAAATATGATTGCGCCAAAACCTACTAGATTAGGGAGAAGAATTCAATTCGGGTGCTGGGCTTGAGTTAATGATAACAAAGAAGAAGAGATATTATTCTGCTGGTAGATAATACCTCAGCTAAGTAATTAAAGACAAGATGGTAAATTAGGTGTTAAGGATCAATTGTTAATGATTAGGCAATTCCCTTGAATCGAAATTGTTAATCTTGGTTTACCCTTTTTATAATTAGTTGAATATAAATTCTGTTTTAGGATTTTAATTCAGTCAAATTAACCCCCCCCCCAAAAAAAAAAATTATTTCAGTTATTGCATGATAATTAATCCATCAGTCTCTAGGGTTCGACCTGGATTTGCCGCCACTGCAAAATTTTGGTAAGACCAGTAATTTAAATTTGGTTGAATTCAACACTCACCACTTAAATATCTTTTATGAGTGTGCTGATTAACAACCTCCTACCAAGTGGTATAAGTTTCACAAAATTTGACAGTTTAAATGCACATGAAGGGGATATAAATGAATGTATAGTACCAAGATCAAATAACGCTAATGCTTCAAAATTAAATACCAAAATAGTACCTTTAATCACATCGGATAAAGCATCAGCAGTGCCCTAATCCAAAGCGTACACACGGCCCTGGCCAACAATATGATTTCCCTTCTCCTTAGCTTAGCCCTCCTCCTCTAGGGTAGGGGTACAATGGGAGCTTTCTACGGCTCCTCTCACCTTTGTGGGATAGGGACTGCAAATTTCGGGCAATCTCTTATCATATGGCCTATCTTTCCGCATCTAATTCAAACTCCGAATGTTTGATAACATTTCCTACCATGATGAATTCTCCCACAAACATACATGGCTAGGAAATAGGTTAGGTTCACTAATCACTATACCTCTAGATAGAGCTGGAACTGGCAGAACAGAGGGCTTCACTTTCTTACCCTGAAACTCCCCAAACTTTTGCCACTTCCTAAATGACCTCTTCCCTTCTCTGATAGTTCGATCCTCAACTGGCCTCTTTCTATCCTTACTCAACTTACCAAATGCAGAGACATGTAGCTCATAATCCTGCTCATACCACTGCCTCTTCATAAGTCACAATACCAAAAGGGGCCAGTCGCGTTCTAGTATAAGGTCTCAATCTTTCTACAAATTTTTGGACCTTTCTATCTTCACTACTCATAGTAATTGGACCGTACTTGCTCAGGGATGTGAATTTGGACTCATACTCATCTACTAAATGGTTTCCTTAAGTCAAATTGAAGAACTCCATCTATAAACGCCTACGGGCGATCTTCGGAATGTATTGCCTCTGAAAGGCATCCAAAAAAGTTTCCCAAGTCACTATCGAATATTGGGCTCTCAAAATAGGCTGGGTGGATTTCCATTAATGCTCGACCTCGCCTTTCAACATAAACACAGCAAAGGTCACTCTCTTTGTCAAAAAACACTTAGAAAACTCATACAACTTCTCCAATCAGTTAATCCACTCCTCTGCAGCTACTGGGTCTTTCGTCCCTCTAAAGGACAACGATCAAAGTTTCTAGAACTGTCTCAGTCGATCCAAATCACATTCATACCTCACCCCATCACCTCTCCTTTACGAAGCTTTCTAAGGCTCAATTGGGGCCTCTTGTGGTACTGGGGGTCGAACAGGTGAAGGTGTAACCTTAGGCTGAACAAGTGGAGACGATGGGGGTGTCGGATGAGTAGAACCAGAAGGTCCAGCAGTCTGTGGTACAAGTGTGGTAGGGGCTACTGTTGGGCCACTCGTACCCTGCAGACTCTTCAATCTAGCCATCGCCTGGCTGAACAACATAGTCATATTCTCTACAGTCCGTTCTAACCTTGCCACATGTCACTCGGTAGTCTCTGTCTAATCTTGTGAGGCATGGTCGAAAGAGGACTTAGTACATCTCTTGAGCCTGTCTCTATGACTATGCCCTCGAGATCGGGAACTTTTCCCTCGACTGTAGTGTCTATCAGTCATACTGATGATTTTTCTGCACATACAATCAATTCTTAGTACACTCACAGCCCGATATACACTGTTGTATCCAAACAAGGCACAGTTCTAAAAGGATGTAAACTTTTCTAACGACTTATACCGACTCGTAATCAGACCAACCCTAATCTGATACCAACTTCTGTCACACCTCATTTCACGTTTAATTCTTATTATTTATTCATACAATAACGAAGTAGACAACACACGGATGGTTCTGTACACGAGCCGATACTTATCTTACAAATGTAATACACAATATTCATAGCAATTGATATTGCTTCACTATAATTCAACTGATTTCTTTATTCACATATATTATACATGTGTACATCCCAGTATCCCTTTAAATATGTAACTGTGTCTCAAAAGTTTAGATACAAAATCAAAATAGGTGTATACATTTACGCATTACGATGTGTGGGTTATCAATCGCTCAGGAAAATCTGCGGTGCTCACTACTAGGGTAACTCTGTGGAGAGGAGGGAAAAGGGTGAGCTACTACACGCTTAGTAAGGAATCATGCAAGCAGGTAGATAACCATACTGTCTACATGCTCACACTCCATGTCATGTAGAAATATACAATTCCTTAAATAGAACATGGTTTCAGAAAATGAAAAATATGAATTTCTCTTTGAAATCGCATCAAATCAATCGACTTCCAAAATCACATGTATATAAGTGTTTCAAAACACAAAATGGGAAGTCAGATGCAAAATTAGATACAGAACAAATCAAGATCTCATATATAGATCAAATTTTAGATATGGAGACAAGCAAAGCATATAGTAACGTAACAGACAGACATATGGCCATAGTCAATAGACTCCATGCAATCACTAGCTAGGTGTACATGAATGTCCTCAGACACAAATTAGAGTCTGAAGACCCAACATCATGGTACAATGTACTCCATGTTTTCCACACGGTACGACGTACTCTGTGAACCTTAATTTCAGATCGAAAGATTGGGAGTGCCCGAAAGATTTGAGGCTTATAGTCTCATCTCCAACTATGCTTGCGCTATGTCTCAAAATACACATGCGAGCATATCATATCAATGTGACACACAGTCTACACGAGACTCCAACACGGCTTATCAAATCATGTGTGAGGATCAGTGCAACCCACATAGCCTACATGACGTCTCCAAACACGGTTTGTGCATATCACATAATAAAATCTAGTGCGAGCAAAATAAGGCTCTAGCACTATGTCATGTGAAAACCATATCAAATCCAATGCGAGCAAGCTCTAGTACTATTTGTTTCCACATAAATCTGATAGATTGCTCAATTCTGATAAAAGTGGTGCTCAAGATTAAATCAAATGTAGAAAATAGCATCCACTTGAGTGAGAGGAAAACATTTCCCATCAAATCACTCGTCACATATATTAAATTCAGAAAAACATGCAATTTAATGCAGATAATCAAATTGGGAGCCAATCTATCCTTACTCATTCATAAAACTCACTTATTCATGCAAAACACACTCACATATACGATTTCAGTCGTTTTCCTTTTTTTTTTATAACTAGGAGCATTTTTGTAATTTGCCTTTTTCCAGTGTAAATTATGAAATCCCTTATTTGGACTCCTTATAAAATTTAAAGACTCTGAAATGGCGACGAAAACTCGTACAACTATCTCTAAGAGCTTACGAAATCCATTACCTCAAAATAGGTCAACTGCGAATTTTAATTCTCAATCGCTCTGGATCATGCAGTCTTTGTGGCTCCGTTTACGTCCCCGAGAGCTACAATTTATTACCAATTATATTAGATAAGTCTGATAACACATTTCTCACATTTTTTACAGTCTAATTGACTTATTGGGCCCAATTACCCTTATTGGGATTTATCACTCTTTATTAGGCCCATTATCAACTTAAGGTCATTTCTACTTTACTATTCATTCCATCAAGGCCCATTAGGCTCTTTAGGTCCATTAACATTTATTGGGCCATCCGTAGGGCTCACTAGCCTTATTGGGCCGAATACACATGGGCCTTGCCCATGGCACCTCTCGACCACGCCATGGTGGCCAAGCACCACCACACCACACTATGGTCAATTGGCCACCATCACCACACCATCTTGCTTGGTGTTCTCCTAGGCATTTTGTCAAACCCCTATCATGCATGACTTATGTTCTTAACTTGGTTCTTTATGGCATTTCAACAAACACCTTAAGTACCCATGCATCAAACTATCCAATTTCTATAAATTGATTCCACTAAACTACATAATCATCATTCATACATCATTATCAACATCTATGTATAGTCAATTCATCACCACCTTAGCTTAAACCCCTTTCTCTCTCTAAACCCATTTTCGACCATAAGGGATTCATAGTGTTCTAGGTTGTTTTGATCCACAATTTATATACCAATCAACTCTAAATAATCACTAGATCAACATACTTGAAGTTGGAAGATTGAAAACATACCTAGCTTAATCTTTCCACCTTGGTCGAAACTTAGGGGAGTGAAAAACTTCTTCAATCAACTTATTGGATGCTAGTTTTAAATTATGTTATTCACCACATCATATGGAACAACTTTGGTGAAGAACACTTGTTCTAAATCTATTTGTATAGTGATGAATTTCTAGAGAGAGAAAGTTTGCACAAGTTAAGCTTCCATGGGGTGCTCTCGGGTTGCAAGAGAAGGCAAGGGGGAAGACTGAATTTTTTGGTTTTCTTACTTAGAAAACACTTAGTTTATTTTTTAAAAAATCAGCCCATGTAATGGGCTTTAAAAGAATTTGGGCTTGGCATAGTAATTGGGCTTGGTTAATGGTAATTGGGCTGAATTTTTTAGTTTTCTTACTTAGAAAACACTTATTTTATTTTTTAAAAATCAGCCCATGTAATGGGCTTTAAAAGAATTTGGGCTTGGCATAGTAATTGGGCTTGGTTAATGGTAATTGGGCTTTTAAGCCTTTAGGCTATTTGGGTTTCAGTTTGGGCCTTAGAGATTCATAATTTGGGCCTACTTTATACACACGTTTGGGCCTACTTTATGTCTTAGTTTTCAGCTCAATACATGACCCAAACTTCAGCCCATTAACCTTGCACACTAGGCCTAATAGTTTTTTAGACCTAAATCGGCTTTAGCCATTTAATTTCTTAGCCCAATATCTCTCTTCAATTTCAGCCCACTCAATTTATTCTAAAAATTGATTTGATTTATTTCCTTATATAATAAGCTGAAATTGAGTGTTCTAACCAAAAATAACTTTTCCTACACTTTAACTATGGTTGGGTTAACTTTTAACCATAGTTAGTTCTTTATGGTCAAAATCAACATTTCTAGGCTGTTTTGATTTTTCTTGACCATTAACCACGTTTGAATTTTGTCCAAAAAACCAAAAGTGTGGTTTCTCATGGTTAAGACTCCCGTCACTGCATTTTAGCCATCTCTGGGAGGTGAAAATGCTAAAAACACCTCGAACGGTCCATTTCAAGTTCGTTTAGGCCTTTTTTGGCCTTTCCATGACTTCAACATTACTGGACCTAACCAAACCGACTTTCCTTGATGGACCCTCTATATTTTCATGTTCTAACTTCTTATCTTCACTCAGAATGGTCGGAATGCTCTCAGTTTAGTCTGAGCTCACCTTAGCTCACATTTCCCATTTTGGTGCTTTTATAAGCACTTTTTATTTCGTTCATATTTAAAGTGCTGAAATCAACTCTCTTATGATTCTCATAACATATATCAAACGTTTACAACATGAAATCATAAGGAGTACAATGCAAAAGTATGGGTCTTACACTTCTCCCCATCCCTACCCTTCAACAGGACCCCTATTTGACCACCTCACTCCCTTTAAGAAAGTTTCTTCAAAGATAAGATGCATTATGCCTTGTCTCAGCATCTGACAATGAACAGTGTAGGAAATACTTAAACTTCAAACAATTAAATAATAAGGAACTATTATCCAATTGAAGTCACCACTACTCCTTTGCTAGTAAAACAAGGTTTATTGCTTCAAAATCTTTAAGCCTTAAGCCCCCGTCAAATTTGGAAATACATAAATCACTTCATTTCCTCCAATGGATTTTGCGTTCCTCTCCCTTGCTTCCCTACCAGAATTTCAAGATAGTGTTATTTAACTCCTGTACAAAATTGTTAGGAAGCTTAAGACAGCTCATATAATATACTAGTATTGCTTAAGCCACCGCTTAAACTAACACACCTTTCCCAACAAAAGACAAAAATCTCATTTTCCAACTTTGCAACAAGTGCCACAATCTACCTTTTATCCCCATAAACTCCTTTTTTCGAGATCTACCAAGCAGTAAAGGAAAGCCCTAGTAACGATCTTTACATTGGAAAGCTCTTACCCTCAACTCCTTAATAATCGTTATCCTATCATCTGCGTCATTATTTAAAAAAAAAACTGAAGATTTCGATAAGTTTACTTGCTGCCTCGATCCTTACTCATAAATCTTCAAAATACTCATTAAATTAGATATTTGTACATCATCAGATCTTAAGAACACCAAACTGTCATATGCAAAAAAAAAAAAAAAAGCAAATGCGTTAGACATGGTGCTCCTCTTGCCAAGCTAAATCCATGAATCCTCCTTTCCTTATTAGCAAGTTTCAGCAATACTGATAATTCTTTTGCACAAGGCAAAAATAAGTATGATGATATAGAATCTCCTTGGCGTAAGCCTCTAGATGAAATAATATTACCATACAGTTTACCATTGATCTTTACCAAGTAAGTAACTTTACATACACATGTGTCTATGGAAAGCTTTAAACCAAATAAGAAGTCTCATTCCACCTTATTGGTTGGTTTTGAAGATTAAAAGTGAATATGACAAGAACAAAAAAAAAATATATAGCAAAGTATGAGTAAACAGAAAATATGAGAATAAAAGAAAGAAAGTTGGCTAAGAATTCTAAAGCTTTTCTGCGTCTAAAAAACTTCATTTGCAACAATATAAATAGCTAAACTAAAATTAAAGCCACACCCCTATGTTCCAACTTCATGGGGTGATATTCACCCACTAACTACATAAACATAAAGTGGGATAGTGGGCATTAACCACTAACTACACAAACATAAAGTGGGATAGTGGGCACTAACTCCTAAAATCTAGAAACCACTCTTTCATATTATACACATAGTGGAAGACTTATTCAATATCTATTTGCATCAGTTTTTAACATTATCATTTGTCTTACTCATGTCTAGCTTTAAAGCCATATAATTACCTCCCTTACTCTTTGTAACTACATACTATGGAAAGGTTCAAAAGCTATCATAACATTATCGAAAATTTGTCTTCCTACAATAAAAGCACTTTGTTCTACCTCAATAATCCTTGGGAGAAGGTCCTTTAACCTATTAGCCAGCACCTTTAAAATTAATTTATAGACCATATTGCATAGATTTGTTAGGCTATAGTCATTAATTCTTTGTGGATCTAGCTCTCTAGGAATAAGAATAATAATGGTATTGTTCAGACATGTTATGTCCTCTTCACCATTCAAAAATTTCAGAATTAAGTTCTATACCTCACCACCAACAATATGTCAATACGTTTGAAAGAAGCATGCATTCATCCTATTTGGGCCAAACGCCTTAGCTAGATTCATCTGCGTAAGAGCAAGACCTACCTCTTTGGAAACAAATTCCCTACATAAACTCTTATTATCTTGTTGTGATAACTTTCTTATCATAGGAAAACTATTCAAAGACACCTCTCGTGTCTAGACGTTGCAAACACTAGGGAAAAGTAATTAAGTGTCTCTCTTTCAATCTTGTTCGGTTCCAACAAAACCTCACCATCATAAGTCTTCAAAGTTTGGATCAAATTCCTTCTCCTTACTTGTGACGCCATGGAGTGAAAGTATCTGATGTTTCTATCTCCCTCTTTGAGCCACAGTTTCTTTCAATTTTTACCTCTACATTATTTCCTTTTTATGGTAAAGATCATTTAAATGCCTTCGTTTTACCATTATTTCCTTCGATTCATACCACCTAAGATTTCCATTCATAAATATCTCAATCTCATTAGATATCTCCTTGATTTACTAGTCAATATTATCGAAACCAATCAAATTTTATTTCAATAGGTTGTACCATAATCTTTGATTTTGTCAACCAGTGTCACAATGTCTTCTGCCACTTTTAAACCCCATGAACTAGCTATAATATCTTCACATCTCAGATTCTTTGTCCACCTGTTTTCAAAAGGGATATTTTTAGGCCTTCTTTGACCCTTCGAATGTCTATCCAACTCAAAGACAAGGAAGATGTGATCCGAAGTAGTCGCCATTTCATCATTTTCAAACACCATAGGAAACTTACTCCATCATAACTCATTCCTTATGCCTTTGTCCAATCTTTTTTATATATTGTAATCCCTATTACCTTTAAACCATGTCTTCAGTGAGCTAGTAATAGAACATTTGTTAATTAATAGCAATCAATAGCTTATTTGAAATCATCCATTTTCACATTATGGTCTATTGGAGCCTCCTAGTTTCTTTGTGGTGTCAACAATTTCATTAAACTCTCCTATGCAAAACCAAGGCCCTTTCTTTTTCTCATTTAATCTCTTAAAAAGATTCCTTGATTCACGTCTTTGAGCAGTTTCAAGATTACCATAAAAACCAGTAAATCTCCATAAAATCTTCTTATTCTCATCAACAATGAATATATCAATGTGTGAATCATCTATAGAAGATAGGTCCACCATTACCTTTTCACTCTATAAAAGTGCCAAGCCTCAATTTCTCCTACTACATTCAACTATTATCTTGCATGTGAATCCCCACCTATATGCCAACCATTCCATCTCATTCTTCTTTCTCTTTATCTCATTAAGAAATAGGAGTTTGTGTTTCCATTTTCTACCCTTCCTAATCAATTCGTGAACTACTAGAGGGGATGTAAGACTTGTAAATTCCTATGTAATGTTTGTGATTTCAAAATGTACAGACAAGTTACATTACATATGAATCACGAGTAATGAATGTTTTTAAGGTCTAAGTGTGAATGAAATGTAAAATGAGTATAGAAGTAAATGAATGGGAATTTAACTTTGGAAATTTGGGACAACTGCAGTTGGAATGCTGCAGAACGTAAGGTAGATCGATCTCATTGTAAGGAGCGATCGATCTCGTAGCCTTGAATTACAAGTCAAAAACATCCTGCAAGAGGGAGATCGATCTCTCACTCAAGCAAGATCGATCTCCACCCCAAGAGGATCGATCCCAAAGTGGCTCTGCCTGGAAGAGATCGATTTCATCCCTATGGCAGATCGATCTTAATTTGTCTCGGCTAAAAGGAGATCGATCCCATGTTATAGGCAGATCGATCTCTTGCCTGTAATTATCAAGATTTTGAGGATTTTAAGCAAGGGGAGATCGATCTCCACCCCTTGGAGATCGATCTCATAATGTAAAATCTATAAAAAGGCCAGATAATCTGTGTCTTCTTCTCTTGAACATTGAAAACCCTCCATATTTGAGCAAAAACCTAGTTTCTCACTCTAGATTTTCAACACCTTCCAAAGAGATTTGAGGGAAATGTATTTGAGCAAAGTTGTTGCTTAAGAGAAGGAGATCAACAAAGTTGAAGGCTAGAGGTTGGATCAAAGGGTTGAAGGAGAAAAAGAATATCTCCCCACATTTGGCAAAAAAGAGAAAAATCAATATAGGTAAGATTTCAATGCACCAACTTCCAGTATGATAATCTAAACATTTAGATGAGTTGATTTGGTATATACATTGTTAGCTTGAATGTTCCAAATACATGCTTAAGTAACTATGACCTAGAATGAGCTTAGTAAGAGAAAGTTGAAATGGCTTGGAGTTAATGATGATTTGAGTATATAGAGATGTTGATAAGCATGTATAGATGATTTTAAAACTCATATGGAATCCACATGATGGATTTGATGATGATTGAAAATGGGTATAAGAAGTGTTCGATAAAATGCCATAGAGAACGAAAATGGATTAAACTAAGACTAATGGATGCTTATTTGATATCGAAGGAACTCGGTTTATAACCAGATAAGTTGAAATCTGAGAAAAATAGAGGAAGTAATTGAGTAAGGGTCCGAATGACCCTATTTTAGAGTTGAATGAGTAGAAGTATGAAGTAGTGGTATAATGAGTAATCATTGATGTTTTGACGTTATTTGGACAGCTCGAATATTTGATGCGTGAGTCGAAGCTAGTCCGTGAGATGGGAATATTGCACTACACAAGGTGCAAGAGGTAATGGACACAACCTTTCGTGCATATGTAATTCCTTACTGATGAAAATGCTTTGGTAGCATAAAATGAGTTTACAAATGAGCATACTTATTGAGAAAAGTGTTTGATTTGAGATTTATCACTTAAGTGCATGTTTTACCGGTTTGAGCTCAATTTTGTGATTTGAGTTGTTTATGAGCAAATATATTCTTATATTTAAATGAGATTTACATGCAAAACTATCATGAGCTCTACGTGAAGGAAAAACTATTTTCTACATAATAATGGCATGTGATTTTTGAGACTAAAGGTTTGTCATGAAATTTACACATCGGTGGATGCCTCCGTTTTGGTAATGTGAGATGCCCTCGTTGAGGATGATATCATATGATGTGATGTGATGATTTCATTCATGACTTTTATACTATGCCTAGTCTCCATCATTGTTTTGAGATATGACGTGTTTATGAAATGAGCTATTGATGTTTTGATGACTATGATTTTAATCACGTATTTATAACCATGTGAATTATGCCATTATTACACTTATGCTTTAATGATGATTTTTTTAAAGCTCATATGCACTTCTTAAATAGCGAAGTTGAAAGCTCACCCCTCTTTTCCTCCCTCCACAGATTACTTACAGTAAGCGCTAGTACCTGTGACATACGTGACATAGGCTGGTGGACGAGACTCTCCCCAGGCTATTGCTTGTACAAGCGAGAGGTATAATTTAAATCATTTTGTAACCTAGACAATTATATAATACAGACACTTATATTTGAGTAATATTGGGATGTAATCAGATTGACATTAGTAAATGAATGGAGAAGTAGACTTCTTTTGATGTCATGATATTTATTTAAATAAATGTGGATGTGGGGAGATCCTTGAGATATCGATTGATGAGAAAGAAGCAGTTAACTGACACCGTATAGGTATGCAACCTGAGTAGGATGTTAATCTAAAAAAATTAAATTAGCCTTATTTTTCGCGCTTTCGAGCTGTCATAGATTTGGTGGTATCAGAGCAGAGGTTGCCTAGTACTGTCTGTGTCGATTTAGTGGAAATAGATTACATCCCAAGTATCTGTAATTGTCTGGTAATGAATTGAATTTAACGGTTAACATTGTAACTGATGTTTAATATGTACGCGCAGGTACGTAAGAGATAAATTATGAGGGGAAGACGAGGCCGTCCCCGGAGGCAGGCACAACCACCTCCACCACCTGAACCACAGTTGGAGAGTCCTAACTCTCGAATTAATCAGCTTGAGCAAGATGTACAACAAGGGTTTGAGCATATGGCAGCGTTATTTGCGCAACATTTCGAGGCTAATGCCTCAGGTACCATGCCTACCCCGGCTCCTACACCACCGCAAGATCTGTCCCCACCTCCTATACAGACCGACCCCGTGCCACCCGTCGTTCAGCCTCCAGCACAAACCCAGCCCGATGATGGAGGTAAGGGCCGGTTAAAAGACTTTCTTAAGATGAATCTATCGACATTTAAAGGGGTGAAGGGTCCAACATTGTGAGACCCCATGTATGTATAATTTTGAAATATATGTAAATGGAATTATACGACAAATGATTTTAAATCGTGCAAATGTGAATGAATTGCAAATGAGAATAAATAAGTATCATGGATGCATGTAAAGGTGGAATAAGGGTTGAAGTGGCCACAAACTAAACAAATAGAACTTAAAGCATCCGAACTGGAGATAAAGACTTAAAACACGAAATGATAAAGCATGGATTGTGAAGTTGAGTATCCACTCTGATTTCCAAGCAAAACGCACAAGTTTCATAACACGAAAACCATGGGACATAAGTCTATCCATGCTCAAAGTGGGATTAAAATACAAAATGAGTATTGGAACAATGGAATAGGAATTTCTTATTGGAAAATTTGTAAAAATGCAACAAAAAGGGCTGCAGAAGAAGGCCAGATCGATCTCTCATTCAAGGCAGATCAATCTCATGTGCCAAACATAGCCATTTCAAGTGAAATTGCTAAGGCAGATCGATCTCCCTATCAAGCAAATCGATCTTCTCAATGATTAGATCGATATGCATTAGCCTCTACCAAGTTCAGATCGATACTCCCTTAAATGCACATCGATCCCCATTGCATTTTGTGAAGAGAAGATGGATCTCTCCCCATGAACAGATCAATCTCCTTAAGCTTCTGCTAAAGAGAGATCAATCTCTTTCCCATTAAACAGATCGATCTCACCTTGTAATGCCTGAATATTTCAAGAGTAAAAACCAAAGGTAGATCGATCTCTTACCTAACCAGATCGATCTCCTCACTCATTTTCTGTATAAACCCGACGGTAAAAGGCTTCAATCTTCAGGAAACTTAATCTCTCCATTTTTACCCTAAAAACTAAGATTTCTCTCTCTAGGATACCCACCCTTTCCATAAAGATTTGAGAAAAAGCTATTAGAGCAAAGTTGTTATGAGATCAGAGAATTTTATACATATATAAATTATGTAATGAGAACATGAAGTGTAATTGATTGAACTAAATACGATGTACTCATATATTTAGGTGGTATGGAATGAAATTTCTAAGTGATGAATGAGTAATGAATGAAAGATAATTGATGGAGTAAATTATGGCAATTACATATGGAGACTTTATGTTAAGTGTATAGCTAAAGTGTAAAACTATGAGGCCAAATCGATCTAGGAGAAGGGAGGATCGATCTGGTAGGCCAAAGTGACAAGGAATGAGGAATTCAAGCGAGCAGATCGATCTCTAATGGAAGAGGATCGATCTCCTTATGATTCTCCAATGAAGAGATCGATCTCACGAGGGAGAAATTGATCTCATGAAGCATTCTATAAGGAGAATATTGATCTCCTCAAGGAGCAGATCGATCTCATGAAGCATTCTGTAAATTGAAGATCGATCTCATAATTGGAGAAGATCGATCTCATGAGGCAATTAAGAGATCGATCTCACCCCACGACATATCAATCTCCTAGGCATTAAAATTACCCCAAAACGTTCCCAAATTCAAATACAGATCGATCTCATTAAGGATCAGATCGATCTCCTACCCTCCGCCTATATAAAGACCCTTACTTTTTCCTGTATTTCATCTTTTCTCTCTCTTCTAAACCTCCATTTCAGCCAAGCCCTAACTTTCTCTCTCTTTCAAAGCCCCCATTTTCGTCCAAATCGATGGTTGTAGTAAGAAGGAAAGTAGTTCATCATTCAAAGGAGAGCAACATACTCGAAAATCGAAAGACGGATTGAATCGAGGTGTGACTAGAGCACTCCATAAGTTTTGGGTAAATTTCTAAACTTCGATCTTGGATTTTTAAGTGATTTTGGTGAGTATGGCTGTAGGCATTGTAATGAAATAGCTAGGAAAGGATTAGAGATGTATGAAATTGTAATTTTGTTGGAGTAAAGATGATATTATGCAATTGTGGTAATTGAGGATTTATGACTACAAGTTAGGATTGAGGCAATGAGGTGATTTTGGCATAGATATTGTACATGAAATATGTAGAATATGAAATGTACTGGATGAGAAATGTGAATTAGGATAGGAATGTAAGAAAAATGAGAATATGAGCAATTATGTGCTCGATGATGTGATTAAGATAAACCTATTGATGTTTTAACATCGTGTGGGCAGCCCGAAAGTTCCAGAGAGGAATACGAGGCTAGTCTGTTATTTGGGGCAAACAATTGCACTATACGAGGTGCAACGAGGTAAGGAAAAACTCAAAATCCATTTGTGTATGTGTTTGTGACGATGTGTAGCATGAAATGTGATTTGAGAAAACAAGCATGTTTTGATGAGTTGTTGCACACGATTTTATAGTCGGTTGGGGCCCAATTTTTATGAGTTGTAAACTAAATGTGAAATTGTTTTACAACCGTTTTGAGTTTAAAACGAATGAAAATGTGATTTGGGCTCTACGTTAAAGCGTATTGAGTTTTGAGAAATGCATATGTTGTTTTACCAATTTGAGCTCGATTTTAACATGTTTTGTGTTGTGTACAAAACTGTTTTGAGATGAGTTTTATGAGAAAAACCATATGAGCATTATGTGAAGGCCAAAAATTTTATTTGATAATGGCTATTATTGAGACTTAGGCGGGTCATGTTAAATACACATCAGGCATTGCTTTGGTAGCACGTAAGGCCGATATTTTTCCCCGCTTTGGTAGCGCTAGGAGGCATTGCTTTGGTAGCATGTAAGGTCGATATTTTTCCTCGTTTTGGTAGTGCTGGGAGCTGTTGCTTTGGTAGCATATAAGCCCGATAATTTTCCCCGCTTTGGTAGTGTTGGAAGGCCTTGCTTTGGTAGCATGTAAGACCGATAGTGTACATGAGGAGAGGCATTACTTTGGTAGCTTGTAAGGCCGGGCCTTGTTTTGGTAACGCGCGTAAGTCCAATATACCATGTTCATAACCATATAGTCGGTGTTCCCTCTTTTGAGGATGCCTGGGATGCGCACCTAGAGGAGCTTATTTTGATGTGCCATGATAAATTTTTATATGAGTTTTATTTGCCTAGTCTCGTTTCACACATGAGTTTGTGTTTGGTGCTTGTGCCACGTGCATTACTAATGCGGTGATTTTTATCACGTTTTGTGAGAAAATGCCATTATCACATCATGTTTTATACATGCTTGTTCTACATGATTATAATTACTTGTAACCATGGTTTGACCCATTTATTATAATGTTCTTACATGAACTTTGAGAAATGAGTTGAGGTAATGTTTTTAATTATTCATGCTACATGTTCCACTGAGTTTATTGAGTTTAACATGTAAAACAAAATGATTGTGTTGTACAAATCATTTTCTATTAATGAATCCCTTAACTCTTTACTGAGCGATTTAGAAGCTCACCTTGATTTATCTGTCCCCCAGATCTCTTCCAGTGAAGAGAGTTTCCCCGCGACGTATGGAGTAGTAGCTAGTAGAGGACTTGAGCTCCAGGCCATATATTGTACTTTGAGGTATATTTTAATATTTCATGTACCCAAACTTAAGTTGTATTTATAGACACTTGATGTACAATGATGTATGGGATGTATTAGGATTAATTAACCTTGAATTGAGTAAGGCATATGGTATGATGTAAAATTATGAGATCCTGAGGTTATAGTTTTATAACTTATATATATGATGCTGCGTGACACTACATAGGAATACACCGTTAATTGTGAATGGATGAATAAAAAGTTCTAAATTTGCCCTGTTTTTCCCACTTCTAGGGCGTCACTGAGTTTTCTTGGTATCAGAGCTTAGGGTGTTTAGTACTGCCAATCTCGGTTAAGTGAAATAGAATACATCCCAAGTGTTTGTATAAGTCTGGTCATGAACTGAAATTACGGATTGAGATTTCAATCAAGTTAAATGTGAACGCGCAGGAAACGTATTGAGATTAAGAATGAGTGGACGACGAGGTCGTTCGAGGAGGCAGGCAGAGCAACCTCCACCACCTACCCCACAAGCGTAGAGTCCTAACTCTCGATTTAACTGGATTGAGCATGATATACGGCAAGGTTTTGAGCAAATGGCAGTGCTATTCGCGTAACATTTTGGAATTAATACCTCGAGTACTACTCCTACACCACCACAAGGACCTCTCATGCCCCCAGTACAAATGGAATTGGTGCCTCCCGTTACTCAGCCTGATGGTAGGAGTATGGTCCAACTGAAGGACTTTTTAAAAATGAACCCGCCTGCATTCAGAGGGAAAATGAATCCTGCAAAGGTTGAGGAGTGGCTGACTGAGTTGAGAGTCATATTTGACTATTTAGGATACACTGATGCTGAGAGGGTCAGTATGGGCGCATATATGATGAAAAGGAGAGCTTGAGATTGGTGGGGTACTACCCAGGGTATTCTGACGTCCAGTCAGGATGTGATTAGCTGGGAAGAATTTCAGGTGGCCTTTAGTGCCCAATTTGTACCACGAGCTGCTCAGAGAAGGAAGCAAGCAGAGTTTTTGAATTTGGTACAAGGTGATATGTCTATGGATGATTTTGGGAGCCTATTTATCACTCTATTGAGATATGATCCAAAGACCTTCAAAATGAAGAGCTCCACACTAAGAGATTTGTGTATGGATTAAAGCCCATCATCAAAGATCGATTGATAGAGCTATGTATTACTGAGTTTGGAGATGTTCTAAGATAAGCACAAGAGATTGAGAGGGGAATCAAAATTGTACAATCCCAGAATGAGTTCAGTGCTATGACTAGGGATAAAGGTAAGAGGCCAGCGATTTCCCAGGTAGATGTTCGGAGAGGTTCTTTTAGAAAATGAATGATTGAGGTACAGAAAGACAAACTTGAGAGACCCAGAGCTTATCCTATCATCAGAGAGACCCCTCGAGATGTCAGCTGAGATAAGGGTTTGTAGAGACTATGGCCGACCGCATGAAGGAAGTTGTACTAGGTTGATCTGTGGATGTTTCAGATATGGAGACATAGGTCATAGACTAAAAGACTGCCCTCAACCTCAGAGACCACATGCTCCGAAGCTTACTAGACAACAACCTCAAAGAGTGAATCCCCCAAGACGGGCCACTGCTACAAAGAAATGAAAGAAGTATATTACACTAGGACGTGTGTTTGCTCTGGACAAAGAGATAGCAGACACTTCTGCAAAAACTATAAGAGGTACACTCTCTGTTTGTAATTATAAGGCTCATGTGTTGATTGACCCGGGGTCCACGCATTCGTTTATTTCTAAGCATTTTACATGTAGATTAAATTTGAAGTTTGAACCTCTAGAGTATATACTACATGTAAATATCCCCATGCGTGAATCCCAGAGAACCGAGTTGATCTGTAGAGGATGTGAAATAAAGGTGGGAGATAGAGTAATGTTAGCAGATCTAATAATGTTAAATATGCATGGGTTTGATGTAATTTTGGGAATGGATTGGCTAGCAACCAATCGAGTGAGTTTAGACTGCTATACTAAGATTATGACTTTCTCCCTACCTGAACCTTACAGTGTACTTTTGAAATATTGAGGAAATGAATGTGCGAAAATTTTTGTAAGAAATTTGAAATCTTGATGTTGCTTTTTAGAGTACTAAATATGATTGTTCATGTGAAGGTTCTGAAACACTCATCTCAGATGATAAGCAGGAACATCTAAGGATTGTGGATATACTTGTAGTATGTGAATTTTTGGATGTCTTCCCAGATGAGTTGTCAAGTTTACCACAAGAGAGAGCTGGAGTTTACCATTAATTTGGTATAAGATACTCAGCCTATCTCTAGACCTCCGTATAGGATGGCATTAGTGGAACTTGAGGAATTAAAGAAACAACTACATGAGTTATTAGATCAAGGATTTATTAGACCCAGTGTCTCACCGTGGGGATCACCAGTGTTATTCGTGAGGAAGAAGGATGGTAGTCTCATATTATGCGTAGACTACCGACTATTGAATAAAGCCACGGTGAAGAATAAATATCCATTGCCGAGGATTAAGGATCTACTTGATCAGCTGAGAGGGGCCTCAGTCTTCTCTAAGATTGATTTAAGATCGGGCTATCACCAGTTGAGGATTAAGGAGGAAGATATTTCGATTACGGCCTTCAGGATAAGGTATGGCCATTATGAATTTCTAGTGATGCTCTTTGGATTAACGAACGCCCTTGCCGCCTTTTTGAGGTTAATGAATGAGGTGTTCAAAGACTATCTAGATAAGTTTGTGATAGTCTTTATTGATGATATATTGGTGTACTCTTGGTCTTATGAGGAGCACGCACAGCATTTGTGGTTAGTACTTCAGATACTCCGAGATAAGCAATTATATGGAAAGCTTGGTAAGTGTGAGTTTTGGCTAGATCGGATAGCTTTCCTTGGTCATATAGTTTCAAAGGAAGGAGTATCAGTTGATCCAAGTAAAGTACAAGCTGTGCTTAATTGGGAAAGACCGAGGACAGTTACAGAGATACGAAGCTTCCTTGGTTTGGCAGGGTATTACAGAAGATTTATGGAAGGATTTTTCAGGATTACTGCTCGTTTGACTAAGCTCACGCTCAAGGAGACTCCATTTATATGGACTAATCAATGTGAACTCAATTTTCAGGAATTAAAGAGAAGATTAACATCGGTACCTGTGTTAACTAACCCCGAGGGATCAAGAGGATTTTCAGTGTATAGTGATGCTTTTCATCAAGGATTGGGGTGTGTGCTCATGCAGTACGGAAGATTGGTCACCTATGGGTCGCGGCAATTGAAAGATTATGAGCAAAATTACCTCGCGTATGATTTGGACTTAGCCGCTGTGGTATTTACCTTGAAGATCTGGTGGTACTACTTATATGGGGAAAGATTCTAGATCTTCACTGATCACAAGAGTTTGAGGTATCTCTTTGATCAGAAGGAGTTAAATATGAGACAAAGAAGATGGATAGAACTCCTTAAGGATTATGACTGCAAGATTCTATACCATCCAGGTAAGACGAACGTAGTTACTGATGCCCTGACAAGGAAGAGTATGATATTTGCTATGATGATCAGGGAACGGGACTTATTAGAGTAGTTCATCGAACTCCAGATCAGAGTTAAAGAGATAGATACTGGATTTTTAGCTAGCCTGGGAATAGAGCCCAGGATCATGGATCAAATTAGAACTGGGCAGCGCAATGATCAGAGGTTAATAGATTTGGTTAGCCAAGCTAAGCAGACTTCACAGTCGGATCGCATAGTCTGTGAGGATGGATTATTGAGATTCAGAGGACGAATGTGTGTACTGGACGATGACACCCTAAAGAGATAGATATTGAGAGAATCCCACTGCTCACGATACACCATGCACCCAAGGAGTACTAAAATGTACCGAGATTTAAGAAAAGTGTACTGGTGGAGTGGTATGAAGTGAGACGTGCCAGAGTATGTGGCCAAATGTTTAGTATGCCAGCAAGTGAAGGCTGAGCATTGGAAGCCCGAAGGATTATTACAGCCTTTACCTGTACTACATGAAAATGGGAGCATGTCACCATGGACTTTATTATGGGTTTACCGAGGACCTGGAGAGGTCGTGATGCGATATGGGTCATAGTGGATAGACTGATGAAAAGTGCCCACTTCCTTGCCATCAAGAGCACAGATACTGTAGATGCCTTAGCTAAGTTATATGTAAGTAAGATAGCTAGATTACATGAGGCTCCAGTGAGTATTACTTCTGACAGAGATTCTCAATTTACTTCTAAATTTTGGACCTAGTTTCAGGAGTCTATGGGATCTCAATTGAGTTTTAGTACCACCTATCATCCTCAGACAGATGGTCAGTCAGAAAGGAATATTCAGACCCTGGAGGATATGTTGAGGGCGTGTACGATGGATTTTAAGGGATCATGGGATGATCACCTGCCCCTAGCAGAGTTTGCGTACAATAATAGCTATCATGCGAGTATTGGAATGGCACCTTTTGAGGCTTTATATGGTAGGAGGTGTAGATCCCCTGTAGCATGGGAAGAAGTGGCTGACAAAAAGATAAATGCTCCCGAACTTGTTGAACAGGCTGTACGGAGTGTGAAGCTCATATGTGAGAGATTATGGGAGTAGATAGAAAAGCTACACGGATGTGCGTAGACAGCCACTCGAATTTGATGTTGGTGATGCAATATTTATGAAGATATCACCGAGTAAGGGTATCATGAGATTTGGAAAGAAAGGGAAATTAAGTCCTCGATACACAGACCATTCGAGATTCTTGAAAGAGTAGGAGAGGTAGCCTACAGGTTGGCATTACCCCCACAGATGTCTGGAATACACAACGTCTTTCATGTGTCTATGTTGAGGAAGTACCACCCGGACCCTTCTTATGTCATAGAGTATGAAGAGATGGACATATAAGGGGACATGAGCTACATGAAAGAACTCGTCCGGATTCTCGATAGAAAATAAAAGGTACTTCGAACCAAAAGCATCCCATTAGTGAAAGTTTTATGGAAACATCACTCAATGGAAGAGGCAACTTGGGAATTAGAGAGTCTCATGAAGGAGAATTACCCCCTATCTGTTTGACGAGTTGAGTTGAATTTGGTGGACCAAATTCTTTTTAAGGTGGGGAGTATGTGAGATCTGAGAATTTTATACATATCTAAATCATGTAATGAGAACATGAAGTGTAATTGATTGAACTAAATGTGATGTACTCATATATTGAGGTGGTATGGAATGAAATTTCTAAGTGATGAATGAGTAATGAATGAAAGATATTGATGGAGTAAATTATGGCAATTACATATGGAGACCTTATGTTAAGTGTATGCCAAAGTGTGAAACTATGAGGCTAGATCGATCTAGGAGAAGAGAGGATCGATCTGGTAGGCCAAAGTGACAAAGAATGAGGAATTCAAGCAAGCAGATCGATCTCCAATGGAAGACGATCGATCTCCTTATGATTCTCTAATGAAGAGATCGATCTCATAAGGGAGAAATCGATCTCATAAAGCACTCTGTAAGGAGAAGATCGAACTCTTCAAGGAGCAGATCGATCTCATGAAGCATTCTGTAAACTGAAGATTGATCTCATAATTGGAGAAGATCAATCTCATGAGGCAATTAAGAGATCAATCTCAGCCCACGACAAATCGATCTCCTAGGCATAAAATTACCCCAAAACGTTCTCAAATTCAAATGCAGATCGATCTCATTAAGGATCAGATCGATCTCCTACCCTCCGCTTCTATAAAGACCCCTGTTTTTTCCTGCATTTCATATTTTCTCTCTCTTCTAAACCTCTATTTCAGCCGAGCCCTAGCTTTCTCTCTCTTCTAAAACCCTTATTTTTGTCCAAATCGAAGGTTGTAGCAAGAAGGAAGTTGTTCCTCATTCAAAGGAGAGCAACATACTTGGAAATCGAAAGACGGATTGAATCGAGGTGTGAATAGAGCACTCCACAAGTTTTTAGTAAATTTCTAAACTTTGATCTTAGATTTTTAAGTGATTTTGGTGAGTATGGCTGTAGGTATTGTGATGAAATAGCTAGGAAAGGATTAGAGATGTATGAAATTGTAATTTTGTTGGAGTAAAGATGATATTATGCAATTGTTGTAATTTTGGAGATTTATGACTACAAGTTGGGATTGAGGCAATGAGGTGATTTTGGCATATAGATATTGTACATGAAATATGTAGAATATGAAATGTAGTGGATAAGAAATGTGAATTAGGATAGGAATGTAAGAAAAATGAGAATATGAGCAATTATGTGCTCGATGATGTGATTGAGATAAACTTATTGATGTTTTAACATCGTGTGGACAGCCCGAGAGTTCTAGAGAGGAATGCGAGGCTAGTCCGTTGTTTAGGGGAAACAATTGCACTATACGAGGTGCAACGAGGTAAGGAAAAACTCAAAACCCATTTATGTATGTGTTTTGTGATGATGTGTAGCATGAAATGTGATTTGAGAAAACAAGCATGTTTTGATAAGTTGTTTCACATGATTTTATAGCCGGTTGGGGCCCAATTTTTATGAGTTGTAAACTAAATGTGAAATTATTTTACAACCGTTTCGAGTTTAAAAAGAATGAAAATGTGATTTGGGCTCTACGTTAAAGCGTATTGAGATTTGGGAAATGTGTACATTGTTTTGCCAGTTTGAGCTTGGTTTTAACCTGTTTTGTGTTGTGTACAAAACTGTTTTGAGATGAGTTTTATGAGAAAAACCATATGAGCGCTACGTGAAGGTAAAACATTTTATTTGATAATGGCTATTACTGAGACTTAGGCGTGTCATGTTAAATACACATTAGGCATTGCTTTGGTGGCATGTAAGGCCGATATTTTTCCCCGCTTTGGTAGCGCTGGGAGGCATTACTTTGGTAGCATGTAAGACCAATAATTTTCCCCGCTTTGGTAGCGCTGAAGGCCTTGCTTTGATAGCATGTAAGTCCGAGCCTTGCTTTTGTAGCATGGAAGACCGATAGTGTACATGAGGAGAGGCATTGCTTTGGTAGCATGTAAGGTCGAGCCTTGTTTTGGTAATGCGTAAGTCCAATATACCATGTACACAACCATATAGTCGACGTTCCCTCTTTTGAGGATACCTGGGATGCACACCCAGAGGAGATTATTTTGATGTGCCATGATGAATTTTTATATGAGTTTTATTTGCCTAGTCTCGTTTTACACATGAGTTTGTGTTTGGTGGCTGCGCCACGTGCATTACTAATGCGGTGATTTTTATCACGTTTTGTGAGAAAATGCCATTATTGCATCATGTTTTATACATGCTTGTTCCACATGATTATAATTACTTGTAACCATGGTTTGACCAATTTATTATAATGTTCTTACATGAACTTTGAGAAATGAGTTGAGGTAATGTTTTTAATTATTCATGCTACATATTACACTGAGTTTATTGAGTTTATCATGTAAAACAGAATGATTGTGCTGTACAAATCATATTCTATTAATGAATCCCTTACCTCCTTACTGAGGGATTTAGAAGCTCAACATGCTTTATCTTTCCCCCATATTTCTTCAAGTGAAGAGAGTTTCCCCGTGACGTACGGAGTAGCGGCTAGTGGAGGACTTGAGCTCCAGGCCATATATTGTACTTTGAGGTATAATTTAATATTTCATGTACCCAAACTTAAGTTGTATTTATAGACACTTGATGAACAATGATGTATGAGATATATTAGGATTAGTTAACTTTGAATTGAGTAAGGCAAATGGGAAGATGTATAATTATGAGATCCTAAGGTTAAATTTTTATAACTTATATATATGATGATGCATGAAACTGCACAAATACACCCTAAATTGTGAATGAATGAATAAAAAGTTCTAAATTTACCATGTTTTTCACGCTTCTGGGGCGTCACAGCACCTTGGAGAGAAGAACAACATATCTTGAAGCCAACATCCAACGCATTGGATTGAAGGAGCAAAGGAAAAACTCCAAATTTGGACAAGAGGAAAAGCAAGCTAGGTAAGTTTCCAATGCACCAACTTCAAATGTGTTTACCTAAGTGTTGTTATAGATAGATTGGTCTACATTTTAATGGTTAAAACTACCTAGGATATAATGAACCAAGCATGACCTAGAAATTGGTTAGTGTGAGAAAATGAAAATGTGTTGAAGTTAATGATAAATGGGCTATCTTAAGCTGATAGTAGTGTTGTGAGTATGATTTCAAGATGGTGGTATGGAATAAACTGTGAAATAGACTAAAATGGTAAAATCTACATTTATGGCCTTGGTGAAAATGCATGAATGAATAAAAGAGTAAGGGTAGAGCATGCACACTAAGTCCTAGGTAAGTAACTAAGTGAGTTACTAGATAAATTTGGTTAGAAATGGCATGATGATGGCCAAGTGCGATAATAGGCCAAAACTGAGTGAGTGGGTTCGATGAGATATATCGGATTAGTTAAAGTTGGAATATGAGTTATTGGCATTAACACATAAAATTGATGTACAATTGCAGCTCCTGAGGATACATCCAGAGCAAGTTGAGCCCAATCGTGAGAGACGAAAAAGGAAGGGAGTCGCTTCCAAGTAAATCGAGGTAAGGCAATTGTGTGGACTCTTTGAGATATCTATGCGCATTTTTGGCGCATTATGGCTTTCTAGAATTTATGTGGTAATAAGAATGAAATGGGTGTTTGAAGGGCAAAAGATTATTTTTTGAGAAATCTGCATGAAAACAAGAACATGATGCTTGAAAATCCTTTTTATTGTTTTTTGGCATGTGATTGATAGGTTAGCTAGGATTTGAAATGATTTGCACGAGAAATAACTTGATTTGGTTTTACAACCATGTTCTTGCAAAGAATAAGCCACCTACATGAGATTGAGGAAATGAAACGTGCTAGAGCGTTGCTCGCACGAGATTTGACATGTTTACACATGTATTAGTGTTGGAGCAATGCTCACACTAGAGTTTTACATGGATTTTATGACATTGTGATGGAGCCTAGCTCGAACTTGTTTTCACACGAGTTTTGACATGGTGCTGGAACGTAGCTTGCACTAGATGTCCATCATATTTGTTGTCGTGCTTGAGACTACTCGCACGTGGTTTGTGACATGTTGGGAGTCGTGTTGGGAGCTTCGGGTAGGCTGTGTGCCACGCCAATTAAATAGGCTCACACACGTGTATTGAGATGAGGCAGGGTATATTGTGACAATATGGGTCCACGAAATACGTTGTACTATGCAAGTAGCATAGGTTACGTTTTACAGTGTGTGATATATATGCTATCTTCAGACGATGAATTCTACTATGGATCAACGGGTTAGATGTGACCCACCTCCCGTGCGAAAGCAGATAGAGGTGATACCCCCACACTAGGATCCGTGTAGCCGGGGATCACAGAGGATATGGCCATAGTCCTAGAGGATATTTCCCTATTATATTGCCTATCTCACATGTCTGTTACTTTATGAATGAATCCATGTTTTGAAAATGTTTGTGGGTCAAGACAATCCAAGGGAGAGGCTGAGTCCTGACAAGTGTTGATTTTATTGAGATGAGATAGTATGAAATGCTTTAAAGTGCACTTACGCATGATGATTTTCCATGCTTTACTTATGAAATATGCATGATGGTTTTCCATGCTTTGATTTTAAATTGTGCACTGAATTTAATAGCATGATTTGCTTTACATGCCATTAACACAAGCATGAACTAATGTTTTAAGGTGTGATGATGAAATGTGTGGTTTTTGAGCATGGCATCACGATTACTTAGATACTATAGTATCTACATGTTTGCATGATTGCCTTACTGAGCGCATGGTTTGCTCACCCCCTTCTTTTCTCCCTCTATAAAGCACTTACAGTAGATCGTAGGTGACTAAGGACTGGCTTTTGGTGTCCACTGCATCCCATCACAGGAGGTATACACATTTGTGTAGTTTTTGTATCTAGATATGGACAAGCACAGTAATATTTTTTAATGTAATTTTGGGGATGTAGAGAGTTTGTAAACACCTGTAAATGATGACTCTGATTAATAAATACAAATGTTTACTTTTAAATGAATTGAAATATTAAATGATTTGGTTGGATGAGATTGACATCGATACACAGCCCAACTGTTGGTGGTGCAGCTATTCACGATCAGATAAAGTAAAGGTAAAGATTAATCAATAATTAACTGGTCAAATATTAAATTTAAAAATAGCTAAAATTCGTAGTGGATTCCGGTGATTTGAGGGTCGTGACAGAGATTGGTATCAAAGCCGAGTTGGTCTGATGTGTGTCAGTGTCAAAATTTAAGAAAATTACATCCATTTGTTACTGTGCTTGTCTAGATACAATTTTGTATATCGAGATGAGCTTGACTAAGAATTGAGTGTGAATTTAGGAAATCTTGGCAGAATACCTAATACCAGTCGCGGTAGAGGGGTGAGAGCGTGAGCTAGAGGCCAGAGGGGTAGGCCTGGGGGTCATGCTGAGCCATTACCACATGAGGCTCATGAGGAGGTTGAGGTGGAGGTTGATGTTGAGCATGCTCCACAGGGTCCGACAGAGAGATCGGAGAGTACTGAGGCACATTTCACGAGGATTGAGCAAAGCTTAGAGATGATATTGGGATTGATTACCCAGACATTGCCTGGAGTTGGGAGCGAGTAAGAGCCAGCTATAGAGGGTGATGATGATAAGCTAGTTGTTACTCCAGAGATGCCTGCACAGGCTGCCCAAGAACCTTAGACTACAGATATCCCCATACCCCCCAATACAGGAAACACCATTTACTGTTGCCCCACCACAGAGAAGGAGAGATCGAGGTTATAGATGTGACCTGGATAGACTACGACAGTTTCAAAAGTTTAACCCACCATCTTTCAGTGGAGTTAAGGATCCAGTAGCTGCAGAGGACTGTGTAAATGAGGTTAAAAAACTATATGGGTTCTTTTAGTGCACCACTACCAAGATGGTAGCGTTTGCCGCATTCATGCTGAAGGGATCAGCAGAGCACTGCTGGAAGTCCACCCGACCCATTTTAATGGCCTGACATATAGAGATTAGCTGGGATGTATTTTTGGAGGCCATTTAGAGGCAATATGTTTCGGATACCGCGCAGAGGAGACTGCAAATGGAATTTTTAGATTTGACCCAAGGGAGCAGATCAGTGGATGAGTATAAGACTAAATTTATCTCCCTGGGTAGGTATGATCCTGACACGATGGACAGCGAGGTCAAGAAGGTCTAGAAGTTTGTGGATGGACTAAGACCCGCCATCAAATCTTGATTTGTCCTGTTTGACATACCAACATACGATGAGGCAGTGCACAGGGCACAGTTGTGTGAATAAGATACTGAGCGGGTTGCCTCAAAGTATAGAAAGGTTAGTATAGTGAGGGACAGAGGCAAAAAAATGCCCACAGTGGATAGAGGCTTCATTTATAAGGGAAACAGGAGATTTTTTAGGAAAAGGCCGAGGATTGCGGAAATTCGGGAGAGAACCATTAAGCCTCTCGTGTATTCGGCCATAGCTCCAGCAAAGGGAATAGTGATTGGAGGGCCACGACCTACTATAGAACAGTACAACAAGTGCAGTAGGTACAATAGGCCTCGGCCATGTTATGGATCTCCTACAGTATGTTTTCGATGTGGGAAACCAAGGTATGTGATTAGAAATTGCCCAGAGATGACAGAGAGTGCCTCGCAAAAGGGCAAGGAGCCAGAGAGAGCTCCTGTTGATACTCCTGCTTCGATACGGAGGGCGACAGCTGAAGAGAAGGGAAAGCAGGTGGTTGGCAGAAGATGAGTACACGTCTTGGACTAGGATACTGCAGATCAGTCGTCAGATGTAATGAAAGGTATCATCTTAATCTTTGATCTTGAAGCTTATGTTTTGATAAATCCTGGTGCCACACATTCATTTGTATCACCTACATTTACATGTAAATTATTTAAGTATGTGAAGCTTGCCCCGTTTAGTAGGAGGATGCTGATAAGCACTCCCATGGATAATAGTCAGCTAGTGGAATATGTATTGAGGGATTGTAAGTTGAAAGTAGGGGGAAAGGAAATGACAGCTGACCTCATTTTAATGTATATGAAAGATTTCAATGTAATCCTAGGAATAGGGTGGTTGGCTGCAAACCATGTTGTAGTGGATTATTTTTCTAAGACGGTAACATTTCCAGGGGTAGATAGTGTTACTGTAAGTTTCCCCAAGAAATGTAATGTAAATCCCCTTGAAAAGTAATGAAAGCAGTTGTGGTTGTAAATGAAATATATGAATCTTTGTACTAATATTATGATTGATATTTTGAAAGTTTATATTGCGTACGTGGTTGAGGCAGATAAGGCTTGCCCGAAATTGCGAGACATCTTAATGGTTAGGAAATTTCCAGATGTCTTTTCGGATAAATTACCAAGGTTACTCAAGGAAGAGAGATAGAGTTTTGTATAGACTTGGCGCCTAGTATAGAGCCGATATCCAAGCCACCGTACCGAATGGCTCTGATTGAATTGGAGGAACTGAAGAAGTAGTTACAAGAGTTGTTAGTTAAGGGGTTCATCAGACCGAGTGTATCACCTTAGGGAGCACCGGCTCTGTTTGTAAAGAAGAAGGATGGAAGCCTCCGACTGTGTATTGACTACAGACTGTTGAATAAGGCGACCATCAAGAATAAGTACCCCTTCCAAGCATCGATGACTTGTTGGATCAGCTTCGGGGAGCACAGGTCTTTTCTAAGATAGATCTGAGATCTAGGTGCCATCAGTTAAGAATTCAGGATGGAGATGTACCCAAGACAGCTTTTCGCACCCAGTATGGTCACTTTGAGTTTATGGTTATGCCATTCGGGTTAATGAATGCTCCCGTAATTTTTGTCATTAATGAATGAGGTGTTTCACCAGTACTTGGATAAATTCATTATCGTATTCATCAATAATATTCTGGTGTATTCGGGATCTAGAAAGGAGCATGAGCAGCACCTAAGGATAGTGCTACAGACCCTCCGAGAGAAGAAGTTGTATGCTAAACTCAGTAAGTGTGATTTTTAGTTAGAACATATCTCTTTTCTGGGTCATATAGTATCGAAGGATGGTGTGTCAGTGGACCCATCCAAGATTGAGGTAGTGGTTCAATGGCAGAGACCCCAGAAAGTCACGAAAATAAGAAGTTTCTTGGTTTTAGCTAGGTATTATCGACGATTTGTGGAGGGATTCTCGAGATTAGCTGCTCCATTGACACGTCTCACAAGGAAAAATGTTGAATTCGTGTGGGACGATAGATGTAAGAAGAGTTTTTAGGAGTTGAAGCGTCGATTAACTACAGCTTTGATTCTCACCATTCCTACCAGCTCAAGAAGTTTTTCTGTATATACAGATGCTTCATACCAAGGACTAGGTTATGTACTGATGCAAGATGGGAAGGTAGTAGCCTATGAATCGAGACAGTTGAAGGATCATAAGAGGAACTACCCGACCCACGATCTAGAGTTGTCGGTTGTAGTATTTGCTTTAAAAATATGGTGCAATTATCTTTATGGTGAGAAGTTCCAAGTGTTTACAGACCATAAGAGCCTCAAGTATTTGTTCTCGCAGAAAGAGTTGAATCTGAAACAGAAAAGGTGGCTCGAGCTTCTAAAGGACTATGATTGCAAGATCTTATACGACCTGGGTAAAGCAAATGTGGTAGCTGATGCATTGAGTAGAAAACACCTCGGGATGTATCATACATGATGGTCAGGGAACACGAGTTGTTAGAACAGTTTGCGAGCCTCAATTTGGATATGACCCCACCTGATGCTGATAGTGGTTTTATGGTAGCTAGCCTGCGGTTGGAACCGAATCTGGTAGATCATATCCGACAAGCTCAGTAGATTGATTAGTAGTGTAGTGATATTATCGGGCGGATATAGAGGGTATAAAGACTGATTTTGAGTTGAGTTCAGATGATTTGCTGAAGTTCAGAAGTAAGATATGTGTTCCCAATGACCCAGAGATCAGGAGGTTGATTTTGACAAAAGCTCACTCGACGAAGTATAGACTACAGTCGGGAAGTAACAAGATGTAGCAGAATCTCCGAAGAGTGTATTGGTGGTCTGGGATGAAAAGAGAGGTAGCTGAATTTGTGGCAAAGTGTCTCGTCTGTCAGCAGGTGAAGGCAGAGCATCAGAAGCCTGCAGGGCTATTGCAACTTCTACCTATACCAACTTGGAAATGGGAACATGTCATTATGGACTTCGTGATGGGTTTACCTAGGACCCGTAGGAATCACGATGCAATTTGGGTGATAGTAGATAGGTTGACGAAGTCGGCACACTTCCTAGCTATGAGAACCACTGATACTCTGAGTATATTGGCAGAACTATATGTGCGCGAGATAGTGAGAGTGCATGGTATTCGAGTGAACGTTGTTTTTGATGGGGATGCTCGCTTGACTTCCCACTTTTGGGAACATTTTCAAGAAGCGATGGGGACCTAACTGAGTTTTAGCACCGCGTTTCATCCTCAGACAAATCGTTAGTCGGAGATGACTATACAAACCCTGGAGGATATGTTGAGAGCATATGCATTGGATTTTGGAGGCTCATGGGATGACCATTTGCCACTCGCAGAGTTCGCCTATAATAACAGTTTTCATTCGAGTATCAGGATGGCACCGTATGAGGCTTTGTATGGTCGTAGATGTCGTTCCCCTATTGGATGGGAAGAGGTTAGTGATCGACTGATATTTGCTCTCGATTTAGTGAGACAAGCCTCTAAGGATGTCCAATTTATTTGTGAGAGGTTACGGACAACTCAGAGCAGACAAAAGAGCTATGCTGACAAGAAACGAAGATCATTGGAGTTCACAGTGGGTGAATCGGTGTTTTTACGAGTCTCTCCTTCCAAGGGTATAATGAGGTTTGGAAAGAAAGGAAAGTTAAGTCCTCATTACATTGGACCCTTTGAGATATTGGACAGAGTGGGAGATAAGGCCTATAGGCTAGCACTACCACCTGAGCTAGCAGGGGTTCATAATGTCTTTCACATCTCTATGTTACGGAAGTACCACTCGGATCCGGCACATGTGATAAGATATGAGCCATTGAAGCTCCATGAGAACTTGACATATGTTGAGAAGCCGATTCGGATATTGGATAGGAAGGAGAAGGTATTGAGATCCAAGACGATTCCCCTAGTGAAAGTTCTTTGGTAGCACCACATTGCAGAAGAAGCTACATGGGAGTTAAAGAGTTTGATACTAGAAAAGTATCCCGAGTTATTCACGAACTAATTTGGTTCTAATTTAGAGGACCAAATTTTCTATGTGGGGGAGAATGTGAGACCCCATGTATGTATAATTTTGTAATATATGTAAATGGAATTATAAGACAAAGGATTTTAAGTGAATGAATTACAAATGAGAATGAATGAGTATCATGGATGCAAGTAAAGGTGGAATAAGGGTTGAAGTGGCCACAAACTAAACGAATAGAACTTAAAGCATCCGGACTGGAGATAAGGACTTAAAACAAGAAATGATAAAGCATTGATTGTGAAATTGAGTATCCATTCTGATTTACAAGCAATACACATAAGTTTCATAACACAGAAATCATGGGAAATAAGTCTATGCATGCTCAAAATGGGATTAAAATACAAAATGAGTATTGGAGTAATGGAATAGGAATTTCCCATTGGAAAATCTGAAAAAAAAATGCAGCAAAAAGGGCTACAGATGAAGGCCAGATCGATCTCCCTATCAAACAGATCGATCTCCTCAATGACCAGATTATCTGTATTAGCCTCTACTAAGCTTAGATCAATCCTCCGTTAAGTGCAGATCGATCCCTATTGCATTCTGTAAAGAGAAGATCGATCTCTCCCCATGAGTAGATCAATCTCCTTAAGCTTCTGTCAAAGAGAGATCGATCTC
Organism: Firmiana major; assembly: GCA_033439115.1. NCBI lineage: Eukaryota > Viridiplantae > Streptophyta > Magnoliopsida > Malvales > Malvaceae > Firmiana > Firmiana major. The sequence goes on from CM065909.1 coordinate 8,691,930, forward strand.
TTCCCCATTGAACAGATCGATCTCTTCCCCATTGAACTAATCGATCTCTTCCCTATTGAACAGATCGATCTCACCCTGTAATGCCTGAACATTTCAAGAGCAAAAACCAAAGGCAGATCGATCTCTTACCTAACCAAATCGATCTCCTCACCCTTTTTTCTATATAAACCCAGTGGCAAAAGGCTTCAATCTTCAGGAAACTTAATCTCTCTCCATTTTCACCCTAAAAAGTAAGATTTCTCTCTCTAGGATACCCACCCTTTCCATAAAGATTTGAGAAAAAGCCATTAGAGCAAAGTTGTTCACCTTGGGGAGAAGAACAACATATCTTGAAGCCAACATCCAACTCATTGGATTGAAGGAGCAAAGGAATAATTCCAAATTTGGACAAGAGGAAAAGCAAGCTAGGTAAGTTTCCAATGCACCAACTTCAAATGTGTTTACCTAAGTGTTGTTATGGATAGATTGGTGTACATTTTAATGGTTAAAACTACCTAGGATATAATGAACCAAGCATGACCTAGAAATCAGTTAGTGTGAGAAAATGAAAATGTGTTGAAGTTAATGATAAATGGGCTATCTTAAGGTGATAGTAGTGTTGTGAGTATGATTTCAAGATGGTGGTATGGAATAAACTGTGAAATAGACTAAAATGGTAAAATCTACATTAAGCCTTGGTGAAAATGCATGAATGACTAAAAGAGTAAGGGTAGAGCATGCACACCAAGTCCTAGGTAAGTAACTAAGTGAGTTACTAGATAAATTTGGTTAGAAACGGCATGATGATGGCTAAGTACGATAATTGGCCAAAACTGAGTGAGTGGGTTCGATGAGATATATCGGATTAGTTGAAGTTGGAATATGAGTTATTGGCATTAACTCATAAAATTGATGTATAATTGCAGCTCCCAAGGATACATCCGGAGCAAGTTGAGCCCAATCGCGAGAGACGGAAAAGGAAGAGAGTCGCTTCCAAGTAAACAGAGGTAAGAGAATTGTGTGGACTCTTAGAGATATCTATGTGTATTATGGGCACATTATGGCTTTCTAGATGTGTATGAAAACAAGAGCATGATGCTTGAAAATCCTTTTTATTGTTTTTTAGCATGCAATTGGTAGGTTGGCTAGCATTTGAAATGATTTGCACGAGAAATAACTTGATTTGGTTTTATAACCATGTTCTTGCAAAGAATGAGCCACCTAAATGAGATTGATGAAATGAAATGTGCTAGAGCATTGCTCGCATGAGATTTGACATGTTTACACATGCATTAGTGTAGGAGCGATGCTCACACTAGAGTTTTACATGGATTTTATGACATTGTACTAGAGCCTAGCTCGCACTTGTTTTCACATGAATTTTGACATGGTGCTGGAGCGTAGCTCGCACTAGATGTCCATCATATTTGTTGTCGTGCTTAAGACTACTCGCACATGGTTTGTGACATGTTGGGAGCCGTGCTGGGAGCTTCGGGTAGGCTGTGTGGCAAGGTGATTAACTAGGCTTGCACGCACGTATTGAGATGTGGCAGGGTATATTGTGATGATATGGGTCCACGGAGTACGTTGTACCGTACAAGTAGCATGGGGTATGTTGTACTGTGTGTGATATATATGCCATCTTCGGACGATGAATTCTGCTATGGACCGGCAGGTTGGACGTGACCCACCTCCCGTGCGGAAGCAGATAGAGGTGATACCTCGCACTCTAGGATCCGTGTAGCTTGGGATCACAGAGGTTATGGTCGTAGTCCAAGAGGATATTTTCCTATTTTATCACCTATCTCACATGTCTCTTACTTTATGAATGAATCCATGTTTTGAAAATGTTTGTGGGTCAGGACAGTCCGAGGGAGAGGCTGAGTCTTGACATGTGTTGATTTTATTAAGATGAGATAGTAAGAAATGCTTTAAAGTGCACTTACGCATGATGATTTTCCATGCTTTACTTATGAAATACGCATGATGGTTTTCCATGCTTTGAATTTAAATTGTGCACTGAATTTAATAGCATGATTTGCTTTACATGCCATTAACACAAGCATGAACTAATGTTTTGAGGTGTGATGATGAAATGTGTGATTTTTTAGCATGGCATCACGATCAAGTAGATAGTACAGTATCTATCTGTTTGCATGATTACCTTACTGAGGGCATGGTTGCTCACCCCCTTATTTTCCCCCTCTACAGAGCACTTATAGTAGATAGCAGGTGACTGAGGACTGGCTTTTGGTGTCCGTTACATCCCATCACACGAGGTATACACATTTGTGTAGTTTTTGTATCTAGATATGTACAAGCACAATAATATCTTTTAATGTAATTTTGGGGATGTAAAGAGTTTGTAAACACATGTAAATGATGACTCTGATTAAGAAATACAAGTGTTTACTTTTAAATGAATTGAAATATTAAATGATTTGGTTGGATGAGATTGACATCGATACACAGCCCAACTGTTGGTGGTGTAGCTGTTCACGATCAAGTAAAGTAAATGTAAAGATTAATCAATAAATAACTGGTCAAATATTAAATTTAAAAACGGCCAAAATTTGTAGTGGATTCCGATGGTTTGAGGGTCGTGACAAGCAGAGGCGAAGGAGTGGTTGACCGAGATGAGGGTCATCTTTGACTTTTTGGGATGCACTGATGCGGAGAGGGTTAGTATGGGTACCTACATGCTTAAGGAACAAGCCCGTTGTTGGTGGAATACCACCCAGAGTATATTGACCGTCATCTATCCAGTGATCAGCTAGGAGACTTTTCAGTCGGCATTTAGAACCCAGTACATCCCTCGCGCTGCCCAGAGGAAGATGCAAGCAGAATTTTTGAATCTAGTACAGGGCAGCATGAGAGTCGATGAATATGAGAACCAGTTCACTGCTTTGTTGAGATATGATCCGGAGACTATCAAGGATGAGGAGTGTCGGACAGAGCACTTTGTTTATGGGCTAAGACTAGCCATTCGTGATAGACTGATGGGGCTCTACATTACAGAGTTTAATGATGCTCGGAGGTGGGCGCAGGAAGTTGAGTGGGGACTAGAGTTGATACAGTCCAAATCTGTATCCCGAGTGATAACTAGGGATAAGGGTAAGAGACCTGCTGTCACGACCCTCTCTCCCAGTCCGTGACTTTTACCTTACTTTCAAACAGTTGGGCTGTGAGTCAACATCCAATCTATATCTCATCCATTTTAGTTAAATAAAGTTATTTACATGAAGTAGAACAGAAACTGAACTTTTATATATAAGTGTGGAAGCGTTTACATCAGTTTCTATTATATGCATCCCCCAAAATACAAAATACAAACTTTATCGTGCATTAATTTACAGAATACAAAATTTTCTTTCATCTCAAGTGTATACCTCTTTATACTGCTAGATGACCGAAGAAACACGATAGCAGGGACGACTACAGTGTACTCACTACTACATAGTATCTATGGAGGAGAAATAAGGGGGTGAGCTAACACGCTCAGTATGGAAAATATGAAAGCAGGTAGATAACTACACTATTTGACATCCTTAAAATACATATACATTCATTTTCCTTATAAAACAATATGCATGTTCCTTAAAACAACTTCCATCAATGCGAAATCGTTAATTCGCTAGATGGGTATATGCATATTCACACAGAATCACACAATATATTCCAATTCTCACAGTTCATCTTTAAAATGCTTTACATTTAGCAAATCAATAAATTTGAGACATAATTATGGGTATCATATCCCCAGACACACAGCAAGGGAGACATATGTCACCTCACACAGTAGTGATAATGTCTATCACACAGATATAGAAGGGCTTATGCCATAGTCGGATTCTAAGCAACACTGATCAGGTGTGCGGGAACCCTACGCTTAGGGAGGCGGATTAACCATCCCTTCAGCTCATAATCAACTCACGGCACATCGTAATCCATGGCTAACACTCATGGTACATCTGCTCACGTGGATCCTTATCACCCATTTTCATTGTCTCGAAATCTCGTGTGAGCAGGTCTGTGCAAGACACATAGCAATACACAATGGCTCCAGCACGATTTTATACTCATTACATCACATTCATAAACCATGTGTGAGCAGGTCAATGCAAGACACACAGCAATACATGATGGCTCTAACACGGTTTTATTCAACACACAGCATAATCATGAAAACCTTGTGCAAGCAACTCAGCGTAAGACACATAACATACCCGAGGCATCGAGCACAGTATTACTAGGAATTACATGCGAGCATAATCAAAGCAAGACACACAACAATACTCAAAGGCTCCAGCATGGTTCCAAAAAATCTAGTGCGAGCATCTCGAGTGGAACACACAGCATCACCCGAGGCATCGAGCATTCTTTTGCTTTTCTCAAAAATCTCTTTAAAAATAAGGTACGAGCAGGACTGGTCAATCTACTGTTGCCACTCAGACTCTAGCACGATTTCACACAGAAAAGAAATAGAAGGGCCTCCATATACTGTCATTAGTGAGAAGGCAATTCTCCCTTCAATCACTCATTAGAAACATTTCATGCAATGGTTAAACCAGGAGCCCGTCTATTATTATTCTTTCTCAAAACGTTTACAAAAACTTCTTTTAACAACCATAACATAGAAGTCATGCAACTCATACCTATAGAGTTATTCTCATAGGTAGTTTTCACCTAGATATAATCAATATATATGTACTTATCGCATACATTCGCACATAACAGGTAGGAAAACATTCATATAGCTATCTCTAATAGCTCACATAAGTCTCTTACCTCGAATCACACTTGAATCACTTTCCTTCGATTTCCTCTTCTCGCGATTTGTCCTATCGACTATAATTATATCTCTGAAGCTGAAATTGTATACTACACACATCAGTATACTTCATTTCATTTTGGCATCTCATCGAATACCTCATATACTCACTTTCAGTCATTTTTGTTTCTAGCGCATGGATTTCACCAAACTATTATACAAGCATATATACATGCTCAATAACATCGATACACACTTAATTCATCATTAGCTCCTTGCCTACTAATCCTTCTCTCATTTTGACACATTAAACCATTTATAGGTCTTGGAAGGTTAGGTATGAACTAGGATGTTTAAACCATAAATTTATATACCAATAAACTCATACCAGTGTATAGATCAACATATATGAGATTGATGCATTGAAATCTTACCAATCTCAGCTTTTCTCCCTTTTCACCACTTTGAGGAAAAACTCATTTTTCTCATTCGATTCAACAATTTTACCTCTTGTTTCCAACTATGTTGTTCTTCTCCACTCTATGAACAACTTTGATGTAACAAACTTTTCTCCAATCTCAATGGAAAGTGTTGATACTTTAGAGAGGAAAAACTAGGTCACTTGCTTCAAAAATGGAAAGGTTTAAGTTATTTCTCGTGGAATACAGTTCAGTTGTCCTGTTTGTATCGAAATTGCTTGATGAGATAGATCTCCATAAGTGAGGGATCGATCTTCTTCTACTTTTAGCCTCTTTGCATTCAGTTTTTAGGCATGAGAGATCGATCTGTCGAAGAGCATGAGATTGATCTCAGCCAAAAAGAAAGCTTCACAGATTGATCTGGTAGGGGAGTGAGATCGATCTGCTTCTAGTAGAGGCATAAGGAGATCGGTCTGCTTGAGGATGAGATCGATCCTTGCTTGGCAAAGGCTTACTGAGATCGATCTGGCTTGAAAGAGAGATCAATCTCCCCTTGCTTTGCTGCATACTTAGCCGAATTTCATCACAATTTTCCAAGGATAACTTCATATCAATTTACTTCACTACCCATTTTGCATTCAATCCACATTTATCACTTCAAAAGGTCCATTCCTTATAATTCATACTTAATGAAACTTGCGTGTACATCACAAATTCAAATAACCAGTGTGTACATCAAATCTACAGACCTTACATCACTTATTATTCATATTACATAAACGAATGTATACTTAGGGAATCATAAGGGTTACATATAAAAATACGGGCCTTACATTCCTTCTCTCCTTTAAGAAATTTAGTCCTCCAAAGTAGTCATTTATGGATCACGACAACTGAAGGACCATGAGCAGAACTACCCCATGCATGATATGGAGTTAGCCGTAATGGTGTTTGCATTAAAAATATGGTTGCATTACCTGTATGGGGAAAGATTTCATATTTTCACTGATCATAAGAGTCTGAAGTATATCTTCGACCAAAAGAAGCTTAATATGAGGAAAAGACGATGGATGGAATTCCTTAAGAACTATGACAGTGAGATTTTATATTATCCGAGGAAGGCGAACGTAGTTGCGAATGCCCTGAGCAGAAAGAGCATGGTTTCTGCTATGATGATCAGGGAATGGGATTTATTGGAACAGTTCATTGGACTCAGGATAAGAGTTGAGGAAGCAGAGGTCCAAGCAATGATACCTTGAAGCAGCAAATAATGAGGGAGTCTCACTGCTCTCGTTACACCATGCACCCATGTAGTATAAAGATGTATCAGGATCTACGTAAGGTGTATTGGTGGAGTGGTATGAAACGAGAAGTGACAGAATTTATAGTCAAGTGTTTGGTGTGTCAACAAGTAAAAGCTGAGCACTAAAAGCCCGAAGGATTACTTAAGTCTTTACCAGTGCCTAAGTGGAAATGGGAGCATATCACCATGGACTTTATCATGAGATTACCGAGAACCCGAAGAGGTCATGATGCAATCTGGGTAATAGTAGATAGATTAACTAAGAGTGCCCATTTCCTTGCCATCAAGAGTATAGATACCTTAAGTGCCTTAGCTGAGCTATATATTAGAGAGATAGCTAGACTACATAGGGCCCTAGTGAGTATAACATCTCATAAAGATTCCAAGTTTACCTCCAGGTTTTAGATTCATTTTCAGGAAGCCATGGGATCTTGGTTGAATTTTAGTACCGCCTATCATCCTCAGACTGATGGTCAGTCCGAGCGGACTATACAAACCTTGAAGGATATGTTGCGGGCGTGTACGATGGACTTTAAGGGATAATGGGATGATCACCTACCCCTTGCAGAGTTTACATACAACAATAGCTATCATGCAAGTATTGGTATGACACCTTATGCGGCTCTATATGGTAGGAGGTGTAGATCCCCTATAGCTTGGGAAAAAGTGGGTGACAGAAAGGTAAATGCTCCCGACTTCGTTGAATAGGCAGTTTAGAATGTAAAAATTATTTGTGATAGATTACAGACTGCTCAGAGTCGACAGAAGAGTTACGTCGATGTGCGTTGACAGCCACTTGAGTTTTAAACTGAGGATTTTGTGTTCCTAAAAGTGTCTTCAAGTAAAGGTATCATGCACTTCGAGAAGAAAGGGAAGCTGAGTCCCCGATTTATTGGTCCGTTTGAGGTATTAGAGAGAGTGGGAGATGTCGCCTACCGGTTAGCTTTGCCCCCACAGCTTTCTGTGATTCATAATGTTTTTCACGTCTCGATGTTGAGGAAGTATAATTTGGATCCCTCCCATGTCATTGAGTATGAAGTATTAGACATCCAGGGAGTGATACGAACTAGTGCCCACTCTAAGTGACCTAGACGTGTATCCACAAGTGCATGGGTCATACAAGTAATAATGGGATTTGAGTTCCAAATTATCATCCCACAGAGAAGTTGAATTGCCTAATTAAGTACCGGTTAATCTTACCCTAAGTATATCCTAGCAAATTGTGAATTTTAGTGGGTGATCTACAAGGCTAGAAATACTGAAAATAATAAAAACTATAAACTAAAGAAAATAAAACCAAGCTAAAATTACTTACAGAGCTCCAAGCAGTTAAAAGCAAATACCTACAAAAGATAATTAAAATAGTTAAAATTAATTCATGCAATTAAACTAAAATGTAAATATGAAAATAAGAAACAAAATTAATTAAACTAAAATTAAACAATCCTAAAAATAAAATATGCATGTAATTAAACTAATTAATAAAAATGCAAATTAAACTAACCTAAAGTCTAATGAAATAAAATCCTATTAACTTAAGGAAATTCTTAAATTTAACTAAGAAATTAATTACCTACAAAATGAACCTAAATAAAATCTAACACTAGCTAATCACTACAAAAATCTAAATAATGCATGAGAACTAATATTTTTGGATTAAATTTAAAATGAAGACTAAATTTAAAATGCATGAAACAAATTTAATCTAAATTAATTGTAAATGCAACTCATAAAATTCTATACTAAAATTAAGTCCTAAAACCTATGATATAAAATTAACTATTAACTAAAAATTAAAGCTAAAAATTAAATTAACAAACTAAAATACTAGAACTAACCTACAATTATCATTTAACAATTAACCTAAATTAACAACTAATAAAAGGAACAATCAAAATAATAAAAGTGCATTAAACATTAAATTGTAAAAAGGAAATTCAGCCAAACATGGCCTTAATAAAGATGCCAGCCGAGTGGTCCTGTGTGCTGGCACTGTTTATGGTTCTTCTCTAAATTATGCTTTCAGATGCTGTCCAGGTGCTGCCAAAGGTGTTGTCCGTTGCTTCTGCTCCAGGCCACTGTCCTCGGCCTGCCCAGGTAGCAGGCATGTTCAGCCTGCTGCTCTGCTTCTATCCGACTTCTGCATCCAGAGGCTAGCCACTGCCGTCCTCTGGTTCTATCTGCTTGACTGAATCCTAGTACCATTCCTCAGCTACATGGGTAGCTCCTTGCCCCGTGTCCTACTGCTCTGCTTCGCATGTCTAGCATTCGGCTTGCCCCTCTCTGCATCGTGCACCATCTCCAGTACACAGCCATCACCGATTATACCTTCAAGCCAACTCTTGCTTGAACAATAGCAAACATCAGCAGAATCATGAGCAAAACAAATGCAAACAGTGAATATAAAACGAAACCAAACAGAACCGAGACAAGTTGTAAATGTCGACAGAGGAGAAGTGAAACTCAATGAAATGCAGTGATCATTAATCTTGAACCTTACTGTTAAGTAAAGATTAAAATGAATTAAACAGAAACAATGAGATATGATGAACAGTAATTTGACTTTAAAACATAGCATTAAACTGAGAGAAATGAAAATCATAATTATCATAAATTGAAGGCTTAATACCCAAATATACCCTCAATGTTTACCAAAAAATAGAATTAAGCCTTCAACGTTTACTTGCATGGAAATAAGTCCCTTAAGTTTTATTTTGAGCAATTTAAACCTTAACGTTTCAAAAAAAACATAATTAAACCATTTTTTCATTAAATCCCAGAAACCGTCGTTAGTTAGGTATACGTGGCATGCTGACATGGAATATTTGCGTCACGTGGATTGTTGACGTGAAAAATTTTTTTTCACATGTATAAATATTGCTGACGTGGAATATTGAGCCTCAAAATGTTTTTTTTTTTTTTGCTTAATATCCAAATATGCACTCAATGTTTACCAAAACATGGAATTAAGCCTTCGACGTTTAATTGCATGGAAATAAGTTCCTTAAGTTTTATTTTGAGCAATTTAAACCTTAAATTTCAAAAAAAACATAATTAAATCATTTTTCGTTAAATCTCAAAAACGGTCGTTAGTCAGGTATACACGGCATGCTGACATGAAATATTTGTGTCACGTAGATTGTTGATGTGAAAATTTTTTTCCACGTGTACAAATATCACTGACGTGAAATATTGGGTTCCAAAATGTCTTTTTTTTTATTTTATTTTTAAAATTTCCTTTTTCCCATAATTACTTTTTTTAATTTTTATTTTTTATTTTTTTGCACAAATTACTTTTTTCATACTATTATTTTTATTTTATAAAATTACATTTTTCCTCAAAATATATTTTTTTCAAAAATTAAATTTTCTCTTAAAATGTATTTTTTAAAATTTCATTTTTCCAAAATTACAATTTGTTTGGACATTGCATTTTGTTCAAAATTACATTTTTCCAAAATTATAAGTTTTCTACTGAAAACACCCAAAAATTAATAAGAAAATAAAATTGAGAGAAGAAAAATATATAACTATACAAAATAATTCATCTCAAATACAACAATAGAAGTAAAAGACAACTAATATATTCATTGCAACAAAATTAAGCTATAATAACAACATATTCAGAACAGAATCAAGCCTAAAACTACAGTTAATAACAATTATAAATCCAGATAATAAATACAGCATAAAAACAAGTTAATTGTGATAGTATCGACTTCAACTTGCCAGTCACAACTTCAACCAAAGACATTCTAGTTTTGAACCCCTCAACAATTATGCAGTATAAGAAAAAAAAGGTAAAAAATATATATTAGCTCAGTTGTAAGAAGTCAATCCAATTTTCATTAAAAAAAACAGAAAAAAACGAAGAAAACATATATAAGTAGAGAAGAATGGAATATCACTTGACAACTACGTAAAAAACTTAAGGGCAAACATATTCATCTGCTATTCAAAACAATGTCAATTATGATGAAAAACACCAAAGCAGCAAAACTTGAAACATATCATCACATCAGCCAAGCTAAATATGTCAACCAAACTTCCTAGTGAAAAACATATATAGAACAATAAATAAAACATACAGGGGTAAAGCAACAAATCCCATCAAAGCGTGCATCAAACACCAAAGTCTTAATTTAATTCTACGTCAGCGATATTTGTACACGTGGAAAAAAAATTTTCACGTCAACAATCTACATGGCACAAATATTCTACGTCAGCATGCCACGTATAACTGACTAACGGTTGTTTCTGGGATTTAACAGAAAAGGATTTAATTATGTTTTCTTGAAACTTTAAGGTTTAAATTGCTCAAAATAAAATTAACTTATTTCTATGCAATTAAACGTCGAGGGCTTAATTTCATATTTTGGTAAACGTTGAGGGCATATTTGGATATTAAGTAAAAAAAAAAACATTTTGGGGCCCAATATTCTAGGTCAGCAATATTTGTACACGTGAAAAAAAATTTTTACGTCAACAATCCACGTGGCACAAAATATTCCACGTCAACATGCCACGTATACCTAACTAACGGCTGTTTCTGGGATTTAACGGAAAATGGTTTAATTATGTTTTTTTTTAAACGTTAAGGTTTAAATTGCTCAAAATAAAACTTAAGGGACTTATTTCCATGCAATTAAACGTCGAGAGCTTAATTCTATTTTTTGGTAAATGTTGAGGGCATATTTGGGTATTAAGCCTAGATTGAATGAAACAACCTAACAACATGTAGACAAATGGGCATAAATGCTGCAGCCAATGATCAGCCCAGCCTTCCGGTGCTGCTAGATCACTAGCATAAACTTCCTCAGCTGTTCTGACTTCCTCTTTCATGTTGCTTGACTGGTTACACTGCAACTTTAGCAGCTAGGAACTATCGAGCACCCCACATCCAAGCTTCCTGCTCTCGGCAGCGACGATTTCATTACTACATTGGCTGTTTAGCTAGCAAACAAATGGTATCCACAGCAACAAAAAACCCGGCAACAATTCTGCATACATGAACAGTACCGAGACAACAAAACAGAGCAAAACATGTGGCTACTAGATGCTAAAAAAAAATATAAACATCAACAATATTCATAAAAAAAATAAATGCAACTAATGGATACTATGACAGCCACATGAACAGGAAATTTTGGTAGAATGAAACCGATAGCTAAGATTTCAGTTCCTTAATCGTGCTTTCTTGACTCCTCCCAACTGTTAATGTAGAAATATTGGACTTGTAAACAAAGGAAATAAAGGACCAATGCTAATATATGCAGCAGAGTAAGGAGAGGATGTTAGCCACTGTCACTAGCTACAAATAACCTCTCATACCACTCAGCTACACCAAGGAACCGACAACCAGAATGAACAATGAAGAAATAAAGCAAAGAAACCAAACAAGAAAATAAACCGAGAGCTACAAATAGAAAACTCTAGTGCTGAAAAACAAAGAAAGAAACTTAAACAAAACCGAGAATGAAAATGGAAATGGTTTCCATTAGTGAAATTACCAAAGACTAGAAATGAAAAAACAAACTTTCCATAAATATGAAGATTGAATGAACAGTAATATGGAAAATAAAATGGTAGCTAAAAACTATTCTGGAAAGCTTCCAAAAACAAGGAAAATAAAACTAAAACTATTCTAACACTACTCCTAAACTACTCTACCCTAAAAACTACACTAAAAACTATCTAGGCTACTCCCTTTTTCAATTGCTCATCATGTTCTATTTATACACAAACATAGGGGTACAATGGTAATTTTTCATCCTAGATGAGTTGGCATTGTTTGGCCACTATCTTCATTTGATTTGCTGCAGAGTAGATATTTCCACGTCACTCATCTTTTTGTCCAATTGGCTGTGCGATGTGGTCCGGCGTGTGTCTTCCAGAAGGTTGGCACGGTGCCTGTCGATCTTATCATTTCAGAGCGAATAAAATACGGACACCTAGCATCATGCGTGTCCAGACGACTTGGTGACTCGGTCTACAAATTGGAAGTGGTCCAGTATCCTTTAACCCATTTTCAGCCTATTTTTTACTGAAACAATTGAGTTTCATATGGATTTAATTTACCTGCACATTAAAGAATTTTAATTAAACAAAGGGGATAATTAATAAAATAATATGGGGATTTAAATAATTAATTAAAAAATTAAGCACAAATAATTCTATTAAAAATAGAATTATCAGGGAGACATGAGCTATGTAGAAGAACCTGTCCAGATCCTCGACAAGAGAGAAAAGATACTTCAGACAAAGAGAATTCTATTAGTAAAGTTTCTCTGGAAGCACCACTTAATAAAAGAGGCAACTTGGGAGCTCGAGAGTCTGATGAAAGAGAAGTATCCTCGACTTTTAAAGAATGACTTAGTTCTAATTTGGAGGACCAAATTCTTTTAAGGAGGGGAGGAATGTAAGACTTGTAAATTCCTATGTAATGTATGTGATTTCAGAATGTAAAGACAAGTTACATTACATATGAATCTCGAGTAATGGATGTTTTTAAGCTCTAAGTGTGAATGAAATGTAAAATGAGTATAGGAGCAAATGAATGGGAGTTTAACTTTGGAAAATTGGGAAAACTGCAGTTGGAATGCTGTAGAATGTAGGGTAGATCGATCTCATTGCAATGAGAGATCGATCTCGTAGCCTTGAATTACAAGCCGGGAACATCCTGCAAGAGGGAGATCGATCCCTCACTCAAGCAAGATCGATCTCCACCCCAAGAGGATCAATCCCAATGTGGCTCTGCCTAGAAGAGATCGATTTCATCCCTATGGCAGATCGATCTCAATTTGTCTCAGCTAAGAGCAGATCGATCTCATGCTATAGGCAAATCGATCTCCTACCTGCAATTGTCGAGATTTTGAGGATTTTAAGCAAGGGGAGATTGATCTCCACCCCTTGGAGATCGATCTCATAATGTAAAATCTATAAAAAGGCCAAACCATTTGTGCCTTCTTCTCCTGAACATTGAAGACCCTCCATATTTGAGCAAAAACCTAGTTTCTCACTCTAGATTTTCAACACCTTCCAAAGAGATTTGAGGAAAATGTATTTGAGAAAAGTTGTTGCTTAAGAGAAGGAGATCGACATAGTTGAAGACTAGAGGTTGGATCAAAGGGTTGCAGGAGAAAAAGAATCTCTCTCCACATTTGGCAAAAAGGAGGAAAATCAAGATAGGTAAAATTTCAATACACCAACTTCTAGTATGATAATCTAAAAATTTAGATGAGTTGATATGGTATATACATTGTTGGCTTGAATGTTCCAAATACATGCTTAAGTAACTATGGCCTAGAATGAGCTTAGTGAGAGAAAGTTGAAATGGCTTAGAGTTAATGATGATTTGAGTATATAGAGATGTTGATAAACATGTATGATGATTTTAAAATACCCTTATGGAATCCACATGATGGATTTGATGATGATTGAAAATGGGTATAAGAAGTGTTCGATAAAATGCCATAGAGAACAAAAATGGATTAAACTAAGACTAATGGATGCTTATTTTATGTCGAAGGAACTCAGTTTATAACCGGATAAATCGAAATCCAAGAAAAATAGAGGAAGTAATTGAGTAAGAGTCTGAATGACCATATTTTAGAGTTGAATGAGTAGAAGTATTAAGTAGTGGTATAATGAGTAATCATTGATGTTTTGACGTTATTTGGACAACTCGAGAATTTGACGCTGAGTCGGAGCTAGTCCGTGAGACGGGAATATTGCACCACACAAGGTGCAAGAGGTAAGAGATGCAGCCTTTCGTGCATGTGTAATTCCTTACTGATGAAAATGCTTTGGTAGCATAAAATGAGTTTACAAATGAGCATACTTATTGAGAAAAGTGTTTGATTTGAGATTTATCACTTGAGTGCATGTTTTGCCAGTTTGAGCTCAGTTTTGTGATTTAAGTTGTTTATGAGCAAATATATTCTTGTATTTAAATGAGATTTACAAGCAAAACTATTATGAGCTCTACGTGAAGGCAAAACTATTTTCTACATAAGAATGGCATGTGATTTTTGAGACTAAAGGCTTGTCATGAAATTTACACATCGGTGGATGCCTCCGTTTTGGTAACGAGAGATGTCTTTGTTTTGGTAATAAGAGATGCCTCCATTTTGGTAACGTGAGATGCCCTCGTTGAGGATGATATGATATGATGTGATGTGATGATTTCATTCATGACTTTTATACTATGCCTAGTCTCCATCATTGTTTTGAGATATGACGTGTTTGTGAAATGAGCTATTGATGTTTTGATGAACTGTGATTTTAATCACGTATTTATAACCATATGAATTATGTCATTATTACACTTATACTTTAATGATGATTTTTTTAAAACTCATATGCACTCCTTACTGAGCGAAATTGAAAGCTCACTCCTCTTTTCCTCCTCCACAGAATACTTACAGTGAGCGCTGGTACCTACGGCGTACGTGACATAAGCTGGTGGACAAGACTCTCCCCAGGCTATTACTTGTACACGCGAGAGGTATAATTCAATTCATTTTGTAACCCAGATAATTATGTAATACAGACACTTGTATTTGAGTAATATTGGGATGTAATCAGATTGACATTAGTAAATGAATGGAGAAGTATACTTCTTTTGATGTCATGATATTTATTTAAATAAATGTGGATGTGGGAAGATCCTTGTGATATCGATTGATGAGATAGAAGCAGTTAATTGATACCGTACAAGAATACAACATGAGTAAGATGTTAATCTAAAAAAAAAAAAAAAATTAGTCATATTTTTCATGCTTCTGAGCTGTCACAGAGGACCCCAACCCTCGACGATCCAGCAAATTATCCTCATTGCTCTTGACAGGGATGGATAATGTTTCCATCCTCTATCGATGTGATATTAACTTATGAAGGGGCTGCAATGGACTCCAAAATATCCTTCTCAATCAGTCCAAACCAAGAATTTGATAATCCTTTTTTTATTCCAAATTGTTTCATTCATACATTCGGGCCACGTTTTGAGATCATCAGTTGATTCTTCCTCGATCGTCCTCTACTTCTTTTACAACTAGACTCTTTTAATTGTTGTGGTCCCTCTCATAAACAATTCTCCTTTCCATTCACGTGCTCATTAATAAAAGCACCCTCCTCATGCCCCATGCACGTGTTTTCATTTAACCTCTCCTTTCCCATGCATGTAGCAATTTGATAGGAGTCAACTACCAATTTTTTGTTATTACAGGCAACTCAATTTCTTTACCAAGCATTTTTAAAATCTAGTGATAAGCTTGCTGACTGTCGTCCTTCGAATTCCTAAAACTTCCTTGATTTCCTAAATCCTCAAATCCAGAATGATTCCCTTTCCTGATCAAAGTCAGCCTTTACAACATATATCTTAGCTAAAAGGGGGTTTGGAGAGGAAATGATCTGGGTTAAGGATTGTCCACCTTTACTCCAAATTGATATTTTTTATGATGCAAAGTTTGTCCAAGATTAAATCAAAATCATTTTCTTATTGCTCAGAAAAGCTAATATAGTGCTGAAATTGAGTATTGTAATTGTGAAATATGTGTTTGGATATAAATGCAATGATATTAGTAAAATGAAGTATTATGTGAAAAAATGACTATCAAGAACACTAATTTAAAATTTGCATATAATGAAATTTATATTATATATTTGAAATTTGTGAAATTAATAAATCACTAAAATTTATTGTATATATTTCATTTTTATGCTTGTATTTACGTATTTATAATTTTGTAAATATCTATTTTATTAATTTATATTATTTATTTAATTATTCAAAAATTATGTCATGTGCCTATTTATTTGTTTATTATGTAGACATAAAAATTTATGTAGGTTTAATAGTCAAAGATACCCTTAACCCTTTGTAAAAAATGGAAATAAGCTCTCACTCTTTAATTTTGCCCTTAACGTTTTAAAATAATACAATTAAGTCCAAACTAATTATAAATTCTCATGGTAAATTATAAAAGTTGAAGGCTTATAAGATCTTAACCTATTATTTATTTTATTTAATTGTATTATTTTGAAAGATTGAGGGCTTATTTTATTGAAAAATAAAAGTTTATAGACTTTTTTAATAAAATTAAAAGTTTAGGGTTTATATCTATTTTGTATAAGAAATTAAGAATATATTTAGTTATTAAACCATTTATTTATCACTTTAAATAAATGAATAATTTTTAAATAAAAAGTAAACAAATATAGAATAAGAGGTAAAATGAAATGGGGCTATAATGGAGAAAACCTTTTTTTTTCACTAAATCCTCCAAAGGTCTAGTCAATATCCATTGCTGTAGCATGAAAATTAGTTACACAAATCTCGTAACCGTACTATTCATACGGTCCATAGATGCGACGGTGGCTCCCAATTGCATCTCACGGACACTAAACAGGGTCCAAACGAACCTTTAGTAAAAGTAATTGATATAGATTATTAGAGCACAGATCCATTTAAAATTGTGTAAAATTAATTTAGTTTTACGTATTTTTATTTTTTATACCATCCATATTTTTTCAATTTGATCGTTAAATTTTATATAGTATTCACATAAATCATGCATATCAAAATTTTTGTTAATCGAAAATATCTAACTGTTTGTTTCATAATAATAAAGTTTTAACCATTAATGTAAATTGAAAAAAATGTTATTCCCAATTGACATCATAAAAATATTGAATCGACTAAAAAATTTACATGTATAATAAATAGAAGTAAATTTTTAAATCTAACCGTTAATTTGCAATAATATTAATCATATATGAAGTTTTTAAAAGTGTGAAACAATTTTTTTACACAGGTGTAAGTAGGTATATATATACACACATATTTTTTTCAAGTAGATTATATATGTAAAATTTCAAGTTAATAAAAAATGTTTTATGTATTAGTTTGATAATAATAAAATTATAACCGTTAATATATATTAAAAGTATGCTATTCTTGATTGAAAATGATAAAAGTATCATATCAATCCGAAAATTTACGTGCCAAAATATATGAATAGTGTGTGTATATATCTATCTAAAACACTTCAAATCATCCATGAAATCTAAGAATAAAAAAAGTGTCATGTTGAGGAAAAGAAGTAAATTAAATATTATGATGCAATTACGAATGTTGTTTTAATTTAAGATGAAATGGATCTGATTATATTGCTCAACTTTATTTATTCTTCACGTTTAGGGGACATTTGGATTCTTGTTTTATTATCCTTCTTAATCAAGCCATTGACAAAGGTGTTTGAAATTTTGGTTGTTGCTTGGTTGATATATATTTTTTTCCTTATGGTAATTATAGTTTTTATTTTTTCCTAAATCAATGCAACTACCTGAGATTGCTTGAATTGAAGAGCTAAAATTTTGTTGGATTACTAGAAAAGCTATTAAGTTAGATGAATATATGTCTTAATTCGGATGTGTCGGCAGACTTGTAAAGTATTTCTTGCAACACATTTATTTGATTTTAGAAAATTGTGCGCGCGTTATATCGGAAAACCCCATTAAAAAATTGTGCTATGTCGCCATCTTTGCCCAACAACATTCTAGACGTTAAGATATTGACAAGGACTCATTGACAACATGAGTTGCAATTATTTAGAATAAGATTCTAAGTCATTACTCAAGTAAGATCTATAATTCTAAGGAAAAAATTAATTAATTTTATTAAAAAATATTTTTTATTACAAAAAGTTAAGGTGAGGAGAGGCGTCCCAAGGCATATTACATGCCTCAACAAAGATTTATATTGAATTTACAGATCTCCACCAAAAAAAATTGCTAGCAGTAAGAGTCAAATCTAAATTTTATAAATATAACAAATAATTCTTATCAACTCTACCAACCTCCATGAACTATTAAAAGAATATAAAAGAATATTAATTGTTTTGTGATTGGCATATCTAAAATATAAAAAAAAAAAGAATTCTTTTTATTGAATTAGGAAAGATGTGGTTTAGAAAAAAAGTTCTTCATATGTGTATATTTTTATGCGTATATGAACTCTCAAAAAATAGATATATTTTTAAGTTAATTTTTATTAATTTACAAAATATCGTTAGGTTAAACAAGAAGGTTTTTTTTTATTTGTCAGGAAAAAATATATGTAATTAAAGATAAAAAATCCAATTTAACATAAAATGGATTTGAAACAATTTGAACTTGAAGCATTCCATACTTCCAATAGTTTGAACTTGAAATAACTGTTATCTAAGATTGATTCAATCCCAAACTTATAAAATGCAAATTTTTAACTTGAAAAGATTTGAATCGTAATTAACTTAAAAATAGTTAAACTAAAAATGGATCAAATTCAAAAAAAATTGAATTTCAATTGATTTAAATCTAAAACAGTATGAATATTTAATAATTTGAATTAAAAAGGATCCAAGTTTAAATGGTCTCAGCTCAAAATTATTTGAAATTGAAAAAAAAAATTCCAACTCAAAATTATATGGCATTGTTAATGCGCTTTGCCCCTTGATTTCAATTATGCGAAGGCACAGTTGCGCTACGTGACGGGTGTGCATAGATCTGCTTTAAAGTTCTTTTTTTTTTTTTTCATTGTAACTGGATTTGCCGGTTTTATTTTGGTAAAATTATGCAATTAATTGCTATTCTTTAGTCCATTCACAATAATTCATAAGAATTAAATTTTTTCTAATATTATGATTTGAAAATTATAATCAATTGATAAGGTCTCTAATATTTTTCATTAAATAACTTGACATGGCACTTTAACAATTTTTTTTTTGAAAAAAATTAGAAAATTAAAAAAAAAAAACATGCTCGCCCTTCAATAGTTGTAAATCCAATTCATCACCTAATATGTGACCACCTTTCTTTTGGCTCACCTGAAATGCATGCCGGTCGCCAATAACACTGATGTTCGTAACACCTAAATCCCATAATGTTTGGTTACCCCTAGGTAGTCTTAAATACCACACGCCACCTTCTTACTTGCCACCTTCTTGCTCGTCACCTTCCTGCTCGTCACCTTCCTGCTCGTCATCTTATTCAATATGTGATATTACGTCTTTTTCCTCGTTTAGAATGCACGTTGGTAGCCTACAACACAGCTCGCCCATAATGCCTTGTCACCCATAACACCAGTCTCCCATAATGCCTTGTCACCCATAACACCAGTCTCCTTTCCCTCCTTACTCTCCCTTTTCCTTTTCTCGATTTATTTTTTTAATTTTAATTTTTGATTTTCTTTTTAGAAAAATTTAAAAAATTAAATTTTCTTTTATAAAGAGACATTTCATGTTGTCCTTAATTGGGGTAATTTCGATTTTAACCTGATGTTGCCTACCTGACAGCAACAAGAATATACCTTCCACGTAGTCTGATTGCACTAACGACAAAAGGGTGACGTCGATGCAATTTGTTCCACGTGTTCTTCGTATATCCTGCAAAAACAACAGGAATCAGATGGGGCAGGGATTTGTCCATGCACGCGCACTCCGATGATTAAGTAAGTAATCGGAGTTGTGAATGTATGAAGAAGAGAATATATTGCTTAAATCAGAGAGTTTAAGGCTTTTCCCTTCTTTTTGGTTCTTTTTGTCTCGGATCCGGCCTCCTGGTTTCTGAGAGTTCACCTGATATTTATAGGTTTCTGCAAGTCGGTTCGAGCTGAGGCCCAGGCGCGTGTCTGGGCCGCGACAGAGTCATAGAGCACTCTGTCGCGCCTCGAGTTCAAGCAGCTAGCGGGGGACCTCTACCGCGGGCTGTGCAGGAGAACTATACCGCAGGCTGTGCGGGAGACCTCTACCGCAGACTGTGCGGGAGACCTCTACAGCAGACTGTGCGGGATACCTCCACCGCAGTCTGTGCGGGAGACTATGTCGCAGGCTGTGCGGGAGACTTCTATCGCGGGCTGTGCAGGAGACCTCCACCGCAGTCTGTGCGGGAGACTATGCCGCAGGCTGCGCGGGAGACTTCTATCGCGGGCTGTGCGGGAGACCTCCACCGCAGTCTGTGCGGGAGACTATGCCGCAGGCTGTGCGGGAGACTTCTATCGCGGGCTGTGCCGGAGACCTATGACGGGGTGCAATGCGGGAGACCAATGACGCGATATGGGCGATGGAGGTCTGCCGCGCCTGCTGTGCGGCACATCACAAGGCGACAGACTCCTATCGCATCGAACACTCTGTCGTACTGCTAGGAACTGTGCCACGTGGCCGCTCTGTCGCCAAATCTGCCACGTGGCAGACGGATAGTTGCACACGTGGATTCTGGTGACACGACCACCATCAATTGCTCCCCACTCTTTGGTAGGAATCTTTCCTGCGAAAGAGTATCTGGGTCTGGACTTTTCTCGGGTCGGGTCGGATCTCGGCGCGTGTGTCGACGCAGGCGAGCCGCTATATATACTGGGCCCCTGCTGTCCTTGTCGCTATTGAGTTCTCCCGCAAAAAGACACTCAGCCGCGATTTTCTCTGGACACTCTCTCGCAACTCTGCCGCAAATCCACCGTACTCTGCCGCAACTCTGTCGCGTACACATCACTGTGTCGCAACACTGCCGCAGCTTCTTCATACTCTGTCGCCAGTTCCTCCTTTTCTTCATTTTAGGTAATTTCATAGTCCGTAGTCCCACTCTTTTGATTTACGGACTCCTAAAATGGCTGGCCATGGTGTAGGAAAACAAATTGATCTAGGCGTTAAGTCGACTTTAAAGGAAGCCGACGTCCAAGACCTAGAATCTCGATTTCCTTTACCCGAGGGATACTCTTATAGGCTCCCAACCCCTCAGGAGAGCGACATACGTCGTGTGTCCGACGGGGCTGTCGTTTTTAGGGCAGCTTTGGAGTTAGGACTCCGTTTCCCATTGTCCGACTTCGGGGCTTCCTTCCTTAGGACGCACAGGGTATCCCCGGGACAACTGCATCCTCATGCATGGATGCAATTGGTAGCATTCACCGTGCACTGCCATTTAATAGGCGTCCCTCCGTCCCTTCCTCTTTTAGAAGTATTCTTTAGGCTTCGAGG
Organism: Firmiana major; assembly: GCA_033439115.1. Classification (NCBI taxonomy): domain Eukaryota; kingdom Viridiplantae; phylum Streptophyta; class Magnoliopsida; order Malvales; family Malvaceae; genus Firmiana; species Firmiana major. Next base: position 8,713,410 of record CM065909.1, read on the forward strand.
GAGCCCCGGCTTAGTGCCTTACTCGCTTCAGCGGGTGTACCAGCCCGGTTTTGAGAACCGATTATTCGAGAAACCGACTAACAAGCTTCATGATTTCGAGACGGAATGGCTGGTCGTGGAAGTGCCCGAGGGCCTGGATTTCCCCACTCATTGGGAGAATAGGCGTGAAATCCCCAAGGGTCCCTGGGTTGCCACACTTAGGGAGCAATTGTCTTCTGACGTCAACAAACTGCTAGTCCCTCATCCCCTTAGCCTCGACACCCTTATATCAAATGAAAATTTGATATTAGCTGCTGGGGTGTGGGTCCGGTCCCTGTTGCCGGACCCTCTGTTCCTTTGTCAGATCCTCTGCCTTCGGTTTCCCCCGAGTTAAATCCTGAAGCACCTAGGCCACAAGAGGATATAGGGAGCACCAACGTAGAATCAAGTTCTGGCAGCGAACCCTTAGCCGATCTGACTGGTTGGGAAGGGTTCGGCTCCACTTTCATGGTGCTCCCGGATGACGACGCGATAAATATCGAGTCCCTTCAGGAGCATTTAGACTCTCCTGAAGGTAACCTTTCATTATTTCCTGTTGCTTATCGTTTCTGATCAATTTTTGACCATTGATGTATTTTCTTTCTTTTTTGCAGATATGAGTCATTTCAGACGATCGTTGGGTCGCCAGGTCTCTGAGGCTGGTCCTTCCAGCGCTCCCACCAGGAAGAGGCATCATTTGGCCGACGATGTCCCAAGTGAGGCACCGGTCCCCTCTCAGCCACCTCGTGCTCGGACCCCTCCTGTTTCTAGGCAGGCGATGCCTCCCCCTCCTTCGGAGCAGAGAGATCTCTCTCGGGATAGGGGGAGAGTTGCCTCATCTTCACGGGGGGCTTCAGGGTCATCCGGGAGATCACGCTCCGAGGAGCGTGCGGAATGCAATATCATTCCGTCTCAGGGAAGAATCGAAGGCGCTTGTACATCGAAGGTTCGATGGGAAGCAGGCCAATACTGCCGAGGATAGGCCCTGCTGACGAGAGGTCCTACCCTGTGGACGGGGGAAACATTATGAGGGGCCACGAGTTCCGAGTCTACCCCGGGGTTCGTGACAACGACATTTTGGACACTCCCAGGGTGGCCTCCCGGTTAAGCTGGTCCACTATCCTTCCTCGGGACGAGGCAAGGATATTCAGAAACTACCCGGAGGGGGAGGATTTAGCCGACATGGAGGCATTGAGGGTAAGTTTCATACTCCTCTTCGTTTGACTCCTTTTTGCCGCATTCTTTGAATCTAACTTTTTGCATTTCTTTGCAGCTGGCTCAACGAACTGTGGCCAACAATGCCCAGCACCGGGCTTATCGGGAGCGTGCCGATAGGAAAATCCGAGAGTTAAAGGACCAAGTTATGGAGTTACAGAACACCGTCAACAACTTGTCCAAACTTTCGAATTTAGTTCGCAGCTTGGAGGAGCAGCTCGCTAAGGTTCACCAGGACCTGAGCCAGGCCAAGGGGGATCTCACTGTTAAGACGGCTCGGTCTAGCAGATTTCAAGAGGATCTTTGGGATGCCCACTCTGAGCTAGACTGTATGCAATCCAACTACAGGTCTTTACTTGCTCGGAATCAGGAGCTCGAGCAGCGCGTTGCCGAGTTGGAAAGTCAGGCTGCTCCTACGCTGACCCAAGTGGAGATCAATAGCATACGGGCCGAGGCCGTGAAGGAGTACCGTCTCTCCAAGGATTGCTTGAGACGGAAGGAGGATTTCTCAAATCCCTATGTAAAGTACGGGTTCTATCTTGCCCGATCATGGTTAGAAGCACATAGGGAAGGAGAGGAATTCCCCGAGCTCCAGTACACCAACGAGGCGATGCTATTTGAGGCCCCCGACTAGACTAAATATGAGCCTGTAGCCGAACCTGCAGACGAGTTATTCAAGAGGACCGCCCAAGATGACCTCACCAACCTCACTGGTCCTTGGGAGCCCATGGATTTGGACGGTGCTCCCGAGCCTATCGAGGCTCTTATTGATTTAAACGGCGAGGAGGGTCAGCAGTCATTGGGAAGTGATGGTCCGTCTGTAGCTGATCCCCAGTTTCCTCCCGAAGAGTAGATAGCTATTTTTGTTTTTTGTATTTCTTTTCAAGTACTTTGTTTTTTTTTATTTTAACTTTGTACTTTTGTTGAATGTAATCGTAAAGATCTGTTAAAGATCTGTTTGTAATGACTTTTGAATGAAATGAAATTGAGATTTTTGTTCATGCTTTGTATTGCACTACTTCTCTATTTATCATTTATCATTCTTTGTCTGTTTGTTTATTTTGCTTGAATGTATTTGTTTGAATGTATTCGTGCATGCTCCCCAATTCTTGATAGAAAGGTAAACTTTCAGAAAGAATTTTCTGAGCGAACATATAATTGTTTAAGGCTTGATTACTGTGACGTGTATGCGTCTTTAGTTTTTATAGCCTTGATATTTTTATCGCCTGGCCACAGTGACGCATAGCGCCTCAGGCTCTTACAGCTTGGTTAATTGTACACGCCTGGCCACAGTGACGCATAGCGCCTCAGGCTCTTACGGCTCGTCTGAACTACGCCTGGCCACAGTGACGCATAGAGCCTCAGGCTCTTACGGCTCGTCTGAACTACGCTTGGCCACAGTGACGCATAGCGCCTCAGGCTCTTACGGTTCGTCTGAACTACGCCTGGCCACAGTGACGCATAGCGCCTCAGGCTCTTACGGCTCGTCTGAACTACGCCTGGCCACAGTGACGCATAGCGCCTCAGGCTCTTACGGCTCGTCTGAACTACGCCTGGCCACAGTGACGCATAGCGCCTCAGGCTCTTACAGCTCGTCTGAACTACGCCTGGCCACAGTGACGCATAGCGCCTCAGGCTCTTACGGCTCGGTTGAACTACGCCTGGCCACAGTGACGCATAGCGCCTCAGGCTCTTACGGCTCGGTTGAACTACGCCTGGCCACAGTGACGCATAGCGCCTCAGGTTCTTATGGCTCGGTTGAACTACGCCTGGCCACAGTGACGCATAGCGCCTCAGGCTCTTACGGCTCGTCTAAACTACGCCTGGCCACAGTGACGCATAGCGCCTCAGGCTCTTACGGCTCGGTTAAACTACACCTGGCCACAGTGACGCATAGCGCCTCAAGCTCTTATGGCTCAGTTGAACTACGCCTGGCCACAGTGACGCATAGCGCCTTAGGCTCTTACGGCTCGGTTGAACTACGCCTGGCCACAGTGACGCATAGCGCCTCAGGCTCTTACGGCTCGTCTGAACTACGCCTGGCCACAGTGACGCATAGCGCCTCAGGCTATTACGGCTCTTCTGAATACCTGTCACAAGATTTAGATGCATAGAAGTTGCAGATGTATAATAAAATGACATTCTGCGTGATGATTTGATGACAATATCTTGTGATGGTATAAACAAATGATAATAATGTTTGGGAAAGAAAATATGGTGCTTAATTCAAATACAGCTTTAGGTGATTTGAATTCCATGTTTTCCCTATCTTCTTCCCTTGTAGAGTTTCCAAAACACAAGTGTTAGGTCCAATCTTGTATCTGATTCTGTATGGACCTTCCCAATTGGCTCTGAATTTTCCATCCTCCTTCAGTGCATTCGTGATCTGCGACTTTCTAAGCACTAGATCTCCCTCGGACATTGGCCTATCTCTCACCCGACTATTGTAGTAGTTGGCCACCCTCTGATGATAGGATGCCAATCGAATAGCCGCGGTTTCTCTATGTTCGTCGAGTAGGTCCAAGCCTTCCCTTAGAGCTTGTGAATTTTCTTCCTCTACTAAGGGTATCACTCTTAGTGATAACGCTCCAATTTCCACGGGGATCAGTGCTTCTGCGCCGTATACAAGGCTGAATGGCGTTTCTTTAGTCGACACACGACTGGTGGTACGATATGCCCATAAAACACTAGGCAATTCGTCCACCCATGCCCCTTTTGCTTTGTCTAGCCTGGTCTTCAGCCCATGAAGGATAGTTCGATTACTGACTTCGGCCTGTCCATTAGCTTGAGGATATGACACTGAGGAGATCCTTAGCTGAATGTTGAGGCTCTTACAAAATTCACGGAAGGCGTTGCAATCAAATTGCTTTCCATGGTCGGCATTTAAGATGCGGGGAATTTCGAATCGACAGATAATGTCTTTCCACACCATTGCCTCCACTTTCTTTTCCGTGATTGTGGCTAAAGGCTCTGCTTCAATCCACTTTGTAAAGTAATCGGTAGCCACTAATAGGAACTTTCTTTGACCCGTGGCCAATGGGAAAGGTCCAAGAATGTCCAATCCCCATTGTGCAAAAGGAATTTGCTGTACTGTGCCTTGAGAGGGAGTCACTGGGGCTGTTGTGATAGGCGCAAACCTCTGGCATTTGTCACACCTGCGGGTTTGGTCCATCGCATCTTTCTTTAACGTTGGCCAGTAGAATCCCGATCGCAGTACTTTAGCAGCAAGAGCTCTCGCTCCTAAGTGTTCGCCGCAAATTCCTTCATGCACTTCGGCTAAAGCGTAGCTTGCTTGTTCCGATCCCAGACATTTCAATAAGGGTGACGAATATCCCCTTTTGTACAGTTCTCCATTGATGAGTGTGAACTTCGCCCCTTGTATTTTTAAGTGACGAGCCTCGTCCTTATCTTGGGGGAGTGTTCCTTCGGTGAGATACTGTTTGTATGGGGATCTCTAGTCCTCTCCCACTTGAATGTCACACACTTCGACCTCTTCAATACTAGGTCGTTCGAGCCTCTCCACCTTCACTGTCCTTCCTCGTGTTTCGGTGGAAGAGGCTAACTTAGACAATGCATCAGCATGTGTGTTTTCGGACCGGTTGATTTGTATCAGCTGAAAACTTTTGAAAGTCTGGGCCAGAAGTTGGACTTTCTTCAAGTAAGGGACCAGCATCGGTTCCCGTACCTCGTACTCTCCGCTGAATTGGTTCACCACCAATTGAGAATCACTGTGTGCTATCAAGTGGTGAACCTGTAGCTTCTTCGCTAACATCATCCCTGCTATCAGAGCTTCATACTCCGCTATGTTGTTCGAACTGGGGAATCCGAACCGTAGGGAGTATTCAAGGGATTTTCCTTCGGGTGATACCAGGACTATACCCGCTCCGCTTCCGTTGGCACTTGATGCCCCGTCGACATACAGCAACCATGGGTGAGCCTCCCCTTCACTGCTGTCGCTTGGGATAGTGCATTCTACGATGAAGTCGGCTAGAGCTTGACCTTTGATAGCCTGCCATGGTTGGAATGTGATTTCGTATCCCCCAAGCTCCACTGCCCATTTCACTAACCTTCCTGAATGTTCAGGTTTCTGGAAGATCTGTCTTAACGGTTGATCTGTTAAGACGGTGATAGGGTGTGCTTGGAAATACGGGTGTAACTTTCGCGAGGCCATCAAAAGGGCTAATGCTAGCTTTTCGGCCAGCGGATAGCGGGTCTCTGGATCTAATAACACTTTACTCATGTAGTAGATGGGACGGTGCACCATTTCATCTTTCTTCAGTAGCACCGCACTGACGGCGAAATCACCGATTCCCAAATACATATAGAGTTGTTCTCCTTCCAGGGGCCTTGTTAACAAAGGCAACTGTTTCAAGTATTCCTTGAGGTCTTCAAAGGCTTTTTGACAATCTTCCGGCCATTCGAAGTTCTTTCCTCCCCGTAGAGTTTTGAAGAACGGCAAGCTCCTTTCTGCTGATTTTGACAGGAAGCGATTCAGAGCTGCTATTCTGCCTGTCAGTCTCTGGACTTCTCTTACGGTGGTTGGGGGTTTCATGTCAATGACCGCCTGTACCTTTTCAGGATTCACCTCAATGCCCCTGTTAGTGATCATGAAGCCTAAGAACTTCCCTGATCTTAACCCGAATGAGCACTTTTCAGGGTTTAGCTTCATGTTAAATCTCCTCAATACTTCGAATACCCTGGACATTTGATCAGTATGAGACTCTCCTACGCGGCTCTTGATTATCATATCGTCCACGTAGGCTTCCATGGTATTTCCCAGAAGATCTTTGAACACTTTGCTCACCATTCGTTGATAGGTGGCTCCCGCGTTCTTCAGACCGAACGGCATTACCTTATAGCAATAGGTTCCGTCGTCGGTTATAAAGGAAGTCTTTTCTTCGTCTTCTGGGTGAAGCATGATTTGGTGATACCCGAAGAAAGCATCCAAGAAACTGAGGAATTCGTAACCGGATGTTTCGTCTACCAGTCTGTCTATCCGAGGTAGGGGGTATGAATCTTTAGGGCAGGCTTTGTTCAGATCGGTGAAATCCACACACATTCGCCACTTCCCACTAGATTTCTTTACCATCACTACGTTGGCCAACCACTCAGGGTAGTAGACCTCTCGGATGAATCCGGCGTCCAGGAGTTTACTCACTTCTTCAGTGATTGCTTTTTGTCGTTCCGGGGCGAAACTCCTCTTCTTCTGTTTGACAGGTCTGTGCCCGGGTATGACATTAAGCTCATGGCAGATCACTTCGGGACTGATTCCGGGCATGTCCGCCGGGCTCCAGGCGAAGACATCCAAGTTTCTTCTCAGGCACTCGACTATTTCATTCTTGAGTCGTTCGCCCAGTTGAGTCCCTATGAATGCCTTTTTTCCTCCATCCCCTTCTGTTAGCTCAATGGCTTCTGTTTCCTCTACCGGCTGAGGTTTGGGCGGATCGTCGATACATAAGGTTTCTTTCCTCTGTGCTACCTTGTTGGCAGTGGAAGCGAGATAACAAGTACGGGCACTCCTTTGGTTTCCTCGTACTTGCCCGACTCCGTTGGGAGTGGGAAACTTCATCAATAGATAGCAAGAGGATATCACCGGCCTCATGTCATTCAGCACAGGTCTGCCCAAAATCATGTTGTAGGCAGCGGAGGTTGATCTGACCACCATGAACAACACTTGCCGGGTCACGTTCTTCGGGTGCTCTCCGAGAGTCACAGGCAACTCTATGGACCCGGCAACCTTCACTCATTCGCCCGTGAATCCGTATAGTGGCGTCATAAAGGGCTTTAGCCTATCTTCGGATATGCTCATTTTTTCGAAGCAGTTCCAATAGATTAGGTTTACTGAGCTCCCGTTATCGACCAGAACCCTGCTCACCGGGTGTTTGGCCACTACAGTGGATATCACCATGGGGTCGTCATGGGGCATGACAATATCACCTTTGTCAGCCGGAGTGAACATGATGGGTTCTTCATCCGCCTGTTCTTCCATCACAATGTTAACCTGATACGCTTGCCTAGTGTAACTTTTACGGGAAGTAGAGGAGCTTCCCGTTACTGATTCCTCGCCTGCAATAACATTTATTGCGGGGGCTGTAGGTTCGTTGTTTGACGGATTGACTCGGGGGATGGGCCTGATTACTTCATTTCTAGGCCTATTTCTTCTGTTACCATCGTTTGGCTCAGTCCGCGGGTGATCATTCCTTTGGTCACGCGGAGGATAACGGGGTCTCTCGCTTCTCCATAGGAAGCGGTTGATCTTCCCCTCTCTGGCCAGTCTTTCCAACTGGTCCATTAAATCTCTGCACCTCTCTGTTGGGTGACCGTGAGCACAATGGAATTCACAGTAGGCTTCGGGGTTTCGTCCTACATCTCCAATTTTCTTCTTGGAGAATTCCAATAATCCTGTCCCTTCGATAGTTGCCAGTATTGCAGTACGAGGCTCGTTCAACCTGGTATAACCTTCATACCTGAGCCTAGGGGCTTTGTCTACTCTCACGGGTCTTGGGGAGCTTCTCTCGGGTGCATCTCTCTCTCTCTTCTTTCCTTCCTTTGCCTCCCTGGGCTGTATCATTTTCATCACTTCTTCTTGAGCTACATACTTGTTAGCCCTGGCAAAGAGGTCGAAAATTGTCATCGGTTGATTGAGAGAGAGGGATTCTTGTAGCTTTTCAGAGCTCGTCCCTTGCAGCATTGTAGCCAAGGCTACGCCTACCGGTAGATCTTCCACTTCCAAGGTTGCATCTCGGAAGCGGTCTACAAAGCTTTTCAAGGGTTCTTTATTCCCTTGTTTAAGTGTGAGTAGGTAGGTAGCATCTTTCTTCCTCTGGCTGTGGATCATGAAGACTTTGAAGAATTCATTTCTCAACTCGTCAAAAGAGGAGATTGAACCTTCGCTCAACCCGTTGAACCACTTTAGAGCGTGCCCGGACAATATGAGGGAAAAAGCCCTGCACATAATTTCGTCCTCCCACCCACGCAGCAGCATGAGGGACTCGTAACTCTGTATGTGGTCATAGGGGTCTGCTTTGCCGGTGTAAGTGGCCATAGAAGGCATTTTGAACTTCTTTGGCAAAGGTTTGTTCATGATCTCCAGTCTGAATGGGATCCTCCTCCTTTGGCTGTCATCTGGAAACACCAGTTTTTTCTTCTCGAGGATCCTTTGGACGACCTTCTCCACGTCCTCCGACCCTCGAGCTGAGCATGGCCTTGTACCTTCGGGTCTAGAAGAGTCTGATTGATAAGCACCCCTTCCAGCACCTCCCATTCCGAGACTTGAGATTTCAAGACCTCTCTGTCCCCGTCGCTCCCCAGCCCTACATTCTCTTAAACCATGTTCCAACTCCACGGGAGATGAGCTGCGGTATGTGGGGGAACTCTGCCACCTATCGGCTAGAGGAGAAGTCTGCCGCCTGCCGGGCAGAGGAGAACTCTGCCGCCTATCAGAGGCGGGAGAGCACCGTCGCATATATGTTGCGGGATAGCTCTGCCGCATGTAGTCCCTGGGAGAGCTCTGCCGCACGAGTTCCGCAAGAGAACACTGTCGCCTGAAGTGAGCTCTGCCGCCATTGAGCCGTGGGCGAGCTCTGCCGCACATTTGGTGGGCTCTGTCGCCTATCGGCCAGTGGTGAACACTGCCGCCGTTGAGTTGCGGGCGAGCTCCGTGGTCTATCTGCTGGGGGAGACCTCTGCCGCCAGAGGTTTGCGGGTGAGCCCTGCCACACAGGTGCTGTGGGCGAACTCTGTCGCCTAAGGTCCGCAGTTGAGCTCTGCCGCCTATCTGCTGGGGGAGACCTCTGCCTTGCTGGATCCGCAGTGGCATTATTTCGTGTTCCTGCCTCTTGTCCAGCGTTTATCAGGGTGGAGGGCTGACCTCTCTCGTAGGTCTGCCTAGGCGTGCTCTCCCCCACTAACTACTGCACTTCATGGGGCAAGCTGAATTGGGGGAGAGCGTCTCTGAAGAAGCTTACCATAGCTTTCAACGCTGTCGTGGTCTCTTCATTTTTGCGCTTCAGGGTCTCAAATTCTTCTAGAGAAACCAAGGCTTCTCTGTCACCCCTTTCACTACGTCTTCGTCTCTGCTCTGGTCCGACGGGGGGACTCACAGAATTCTGCCCTCCTGTCAACTCTGCTATAGAGCGTGTTCTCACCATTTTGATAGAGAACCTGACTTTTTGTTAGAATTTCCACAGACGGCGCCAATTGATGTTGCCTACCTGACAGCAATAAGAATATACCTTCCACGTAGTCTGATTGCACTAACGACAAAAGGGTGACGTCGATGCAATTTGTTCCACGTGTTCTTCGTATATCCTGCAAAAACAACAGGAATCAGAGGGGGCAGGGATTTGTCCCTGCACACGCACTCCGATGATTAAGTAAGTAATCGAAGTTGTGAATGTATGAAGAAGAGAATATATTGCTTAAATCAGAGAGTTTAAGGCTTTTCCCTTCTTTTTGGTTCTTTTTGTCTCGGATCCGGCCTCCTGGCTTCTGAGAGTTCACCTGATATTTATAGGTTTCTGCAAGTCGGTTCGAGCTGAGGCCCAGGCGCATGTCTGGGCCGCGACAGAGTCATAGAGCACTCTGTCGCGCCTCGAGTTCAAGCAGCTAGCGGGGGACCTCTACCGCGGGCTGTGCAGGAGAACTATACCGCAGGCTGTGCGGGAGACCTCTACCGCAGACTGTGCGGGAGACCTCTCCCGCAGACTGTGAGGGAGACCTCTCCCGCAGACTGTGCGGGATACCTCCACCGCAGTCTGTGCGGGAGACTATGTCGCAGGCTGTGCGGGAGACTTCTATCGCGGGCTGTGCGGGAGACCTCCACCGCGTCTGTGCGGGAGACTATGCCGCAGGCTGCGCGGGAGACTTCTATCGCGTTCTGTGCAGGAGACCTCCACCGCAGTCTGTGCGGGAGACTTCTATCGCGGGCTGTGCGGGAGACCTATGACGGGGTGCAATGCGGGAGACCAATGACGCGATATGGGCGATGGAGGTCTGTCGCGCCTACTGTGCGGCACATCACAAGGCGACAGACTCCTATCGCATCGAACACTCTGTCGTACTGCTAGGAACTGTGCCACGTGGCCGCTCTGTCGCCAAATCTGCCACGTGGCTCGTTCTTGGTTTGACACGTGGCAGACGGATAGTTGCACACGTGGATTCTGGTGACACGACCACCATCATAACCAAATTAACCGACTGAAGCAAAATTTATTTCGGTTAATCGGTTGATTTCTCAAAGTATCTCTGTCAATTAACAAAAATGACTTTAAATGAATTATAGTTTTCAGTTAATTTGATAATTAGTTGAATTAATCAAAGTTTTAATAGAAAAAAAATAAAAAAAATTAAAAATATATGAAACCCGAGGATATTTTTAACATTTGAAATTTAGATAATGTTTTAAATTTAATATTGTTAAAGTTCTTAACTTAATAATTTGTATTTGAATATTTTGTTGAATGATATTATTTAGTTTGTTTAAAATATGAACAATTTATAATTTAACTTATACATATTTTACTATTTTGGTTAATTCAGTAACTGAATTTAATTCAATTCGATTAAACTTAAAATTAGAAATTTTGGTTTGGTTAATGAAACAAAAATGAACTAATTCGGTTTAATTCAGTTTCGGCCAATTCAGTTTGAAATTAATCAAATTGACCGAATGAACACTTTTATATCACCTACTTATTTCCTTGCTCACTCACCCACCTTCTTAGTTTTATTTACATATAACATTCCGTCGTTAAATTTGAAGTCGTTGAAAGTTTTCTGTCGCTGAGGGAAAACTTTCGTCGGTAATTCCGTCACAAATAATTTCCTTCGTTGAAAACTTTTTCCAACGAAATTTCGACGTTATTTTTTTCGTCGCTAAATAGAATCAGCGACGGATTTCTGTCGCTAATAAATGTATTTGAAATAATTTAATTTTCGTCGCTGAAATCGTTCAATGACGGAATTTCGTCGCTAATTTATATTTATGAATTAACTAAATTTCCGTCGGTAAAATCAACCAGCGACGGATTTCTATTACAATTATATTGAACAAAAAAAAAAAGCAACCTAGCCTTCGAAAATTCTTACCAGCTAGCGTGGGAGAGGCTCAACGACAGAAAGGGAGGAATGGAGGCATCGTCTGGGCAAGCGCGAGAAAGGGGAGCTTGGATGCGGGGTTGCTGGACCTGAGGTTGTGCAGAATGCAGAAGCGGTTTTGAGGGAAAGGGGTCACGGTGCAAGGGAGAAATAATGGAAAGGGAAAGGGAAGAGGGCGGTGAGGGCTAGGTGAAGCTGGGTCTGGAAGACTGAGATTGCAAAGAAATGCGACAGATTTGCTAAAAAAGGGTCTAGAAGAGAAAGCTGGGTCTGGAAGACTGACTTGCGAAAAAATGGTTCGTTAATTTCAAAGTACTAAGGGCTCTTCAGCGACGGATTCAACAGTGGAATTTCGTCGCTGAAGCCTTTTTAGTAATTTCGTCGTTGAAACATTTTCAGCGACGAAATTCCGTCGTTGAAAATGTTTCAGCGACAGAATTAATAAAAAATAAAAAGTATGAAAATTTAGAAATCCTTCAGCGACGGAATAAATTGAAAAAATTTTAGGAAAGCTTCAGCGACGAAACACCCAAGTCACACTTCAGCTACGGAATTCCGTCGCTGAAAAATTTCAGCGACGGAATATATTGAAAAAAAATTCAGGAAAGATTCAACGACGAAATTCCATAGCTGAAGTATTTCTGGAACAGAAATCTCAAGGCCCGTTTCAGCAATGGAATTTTGTCGTTGAAATCTTTCAGCTACAGAATAAATTGAAAAAAATTCAGGAAAGCTTCTGCGACAGAATTCCGTAGCCGAAACTTTTCAGCAATGGAAATCCTAATGCCGCTTCAGCAACGGAATTCCGTTGCTGAAAGATTTCAACGACGGACTAAATGGAAAAAAATTCACGAAAGCTTCAGCGACGAAATTCCGTAGCTGAATCCTTTAAGCGACGAAAAACTTCAGCTACGGAATTTCGTCGCTGAATAATTTCAGCAATAGAATAAATTATAAAAAAAATTGAGGAAAAAATCAACAGTCGTCAGCGACGAAATTTCGCAGCTGAAAATTTCAGCGACGAAATGTTTTTGCGACGGAATTCCGTAGTTGAAGTGTTTCAGCGACGAAATAAATATAAATAAATTTAGGCAGGATTCAGCGACGGAAATCAGTCGCTAATTTCGTCGGAAAAAAATTATATATTTGAAAATATTTGCGACGAAATTCCGTCACAAATCCGTCGCTAATGTATTTATTTAGCAACGAAATAATTCCGTCGCTGAAAATATGTTTTTTTTAATGATAAGTGAATGTTTTAATATTCCAACCTTTTTTCCGTATATTTCTTGCATTGCCCACTCTCCGTATTCACTCGCCTACCTTATACTAACCTACACACCCACTATTCTGGTTCCATATACACATGACTTTACTTATTCGTCCTTGTATAGAAAATAATGCATGCAAATTGTGGAGAATAAAATTTTAAAGCTTGCCTTGTCCACTTTCCTTGCTCATTCATCTACCTTCTCCTCACCTACTTCTTACCTCACCCATTCTCCTTAATCACCCTCCTTTTACTTGCCAACTCTTTTGCCTTCCCGATTCCGTTTATATATGACTTCATTTTATTCATCCATGTATAAACTTTTTTTTTGAGTATTTTTGTTGAGAAGTTTCTTTTTCTTTTGGTTAGATGTGTTAGTATAAATACCATAAATTTTATATATTTAGATTTATCATGAATAATAATGTAGCCTTTGAAATTAAAAATGTGATCTCACAGTCAAAGATTTAAATTAAATTTTATTTCTTTTCATTGTGAGATTGAGAAGAGTTAATTAAATAAAATACATTATGTCTTAAGAATAAATAAATATGTGCATCTATATATATATATATATATATATTAAATAAATTTATTTTTTTTGGCATGTAGGTGTATATGTATATTTATATATGATGTTGCCTAGTTGACAGCAACAGTGCTTTACCTTCCACGTGGTCTGATTATGCTAACGACGAAAGGGTGACGTCGATGCAATTTGCTCCACGTATTCTTCGTATATCCTGCAAAACAACAGGAATCAGAGGGGGCAGGGATTTGTCCCTGCACGCGCACTCCGACGATCAAGTCAGTGATCGGGAGTTGGTGTATGTATGTAAGAAAAGGAGAGTTTATGGCTTAAATCAGAGTGTTTAAGTATTCTCCCTGTTTTTCTTTGATTTTGGATCGATTTCTGGATCTCCTTCAGAGGGCTCACCTCATATTTATAAGCATCTGAGTCGGTTCGGGCTGAGGCCCAGGCGCGTGTCTGGGCCGCGACAGAGTGGTAGAGCACTCTGTCGCGCTCCTGTGCGGGAGACTCTGCCCCAGGCCATGCGAGAGACTCTGGGGACTCTGCCCCAGGCCGTGCGAGAGACTCTGGGGACTCTGCCCCAGGCCGTGCGAGTGACTCTGGGGACTCTGCCCCAGGCCGTGCGGGAGACTCTGGGGACTCTGCCCCAAGCCTTGCTAGAGACTCTGGGGACTCTGCCCCAGGCCGTGCGAGAGACTCTGGGGACTCTGCCCCAGACCGTGCGAGAGACTCTGGGGACTCTGCCCCAGGCCGTGCGGGAGACTCTGGGGACTCTGTCGCATACAGTGCGGGAGACCTCTGTCGGGGACCTCTACCGCGGTCTGTGCGGGAGACTATCCCGCATACAGTGCGGGAGACCTCTGTCGGGGACCTCTACCGCAGTCTGTGCGAGAGTTCTGTGCCGTGCATGGGCGATGGAGGTCTGTCGCTACGATGCGCGGCAGACTGTGAGGTGTCGCATAGCGCTTCTGTCGCCAATCTGCCACGTGGCTTGTTCTTGGATCGACACGTGGCAGGTGGATAGTTGCACACATGGATCTGGTGACACGACCACATCAATTGCTCCCCACTCTTTGGCGGGAATTTTTCCCGCGAAAGAGGATCTGGGTCCGGTGTTTCGCGGGCCGGGTCGGACCTCCGCGTGTGTGTACCCAGGCGAGCCTCTATAAATACTGGGCCCCTGACGTCCTTGTCGCTACTGAATTCTCTCGCAAGGACACTCTGTCGTGACTCTCAGGCACTCTGTCGCAAGTCCTTCGCCATACTGTCGCAACTCTGCCGCGAGACTGCTCACTGTGTCGCTAGTCTGCTGCGGATTTTCACACTCTGCCGTGAGTTCTGTTTCCATTACCTTAGGTAATTTTTCGTAGCCCGTAATCCCACTTCTTTGATCTACGAGCTTCTAAGATGGCCGGACATGGCATAGGAAAGCAAATCGATCTAGGCGTTAAGTCGACTTTAAGGGAAGCCGACGTTCAAGACCTAGAATCTCGATTTCCTTTGTCCGAGGGATACACTTATAGACTCCCAACCCCTCAGGAGAGCGACATACGTCGTGTGTCTGACGGGGTTGTCGTTTTTAGGGCAGCTTTGGAGTTAGGACTCCGCTTCCCGTTGTCCGACTTTGGGGCTTCCTTCCTCAGGACGCACAGGGTATCCCCGGGGCAACTGCATCCTCATGCATGGATGCAATTGGTAGCATTCACTGTGCACTGCCATTTAAGGGGCATCCCTCCGTCTCTTCCTCTTTTTGAAGTATTCTTTAGGCTTCGAGGGAGTCCCGGCTTAGTGCCTTATTCGCTTCAGGGGGTGTACCAGCCCGGTTTTGAGAACCGATTATTCGAGAAACCTGCTAACAAGCTTCACGGTTTCGAGACAGAATGGCTGGTTGTGGAAGTGCCCGAGGGCCTGGATATCCCTACTCGTTGGGAGAATAGGCACGAAATCCCCAAGGGTCCCCGGGTTGCCACACTTAGGGAGCAGTTGTCTTCTGACATCGACAAATTGCTGGTCCCTCATCCCCTTAGCCTGGACACCCTTGTATCAAATGAAAATTTGATATTAGCAGGCTGGGGTGTGGGTCCGGTCCCTGTTGCCGGACCCTCTGTTCCGTCGTCAGATCCTCTGCCTTCGGCTTCTCCCGAGTTAAATCCTGAAGCTCCTAGGCCACAAGAGGATGTAGGGGGCACCAATCTGGAATCCAGCTCTGGTAGCGAACCCTTAGCCGATCTCACTGGTTGGGAAGGGTTCGGCTCCACTTTCATGGTGCTTCCAGACGACGAGGGGATAAATATCGAGTCCCTTCAGGAGCACTTAGACTCTCCTGACGGTAACTTTTATTTTTTCCCTCTACTTATTATTTTTGATCAATTTATTAACCATTGATCTTCTTTTTCTTTTTTGCAGACATGAGTCATTTCCGGCAATCATTAGGTCGCCAAATTTCTGAGGCTGGTCCTTCCAGCGCTCCTGCCAGGAAAAGGCATCGTTTGGCTGACGATGTCCCAAGTGAGGCATCGATCCCCTCTCATCCATCTCGTGCTCGGACCCCTCCTGTTTCTAGGCAGGCGATGCCTCCCCCTCCTTCAGAGCAGAGAGATGTCTCTCGGGATAGGGGGAGAGTTGCCTCGTCTTCACGGGGGGCTTCCGGGTCATCCGGGCGATCACGCTCTGAGGAGCGCGCGGAATGCAATATCATTCCTTCCCAGCGGAAGAATAGAAAGCGCCTGTACATCGAGGGTTCGATGGGAAGTAGACCGATATTGCCGAGGATTGGTCCTGCCGATGAGAGGCCCTATTCCGTGGATGGGGGGAATATTATGAGGGGCCACGAATTCTGAGTCTACCCCAGGGTTCGTGATAATGATGTTCTGGACACTCCCGGGGTGGTCTCTCGGTTGAGCTGGTCCACTATCCTTCCTCGAGATGAGGTAAGGATATTCAGAAACTACCCCGAGGGGGAAGACTTAGCCGATATCGAGGCGTTGAGGGTAAGTTTCTGATTTCTTCTCTTTTTGATTGCTTTTTGCAGCATGCTTTGAATCTAACATTTTTGCATTTTTTCGTAGCTGGCTCAACGAACCGCGGTAAATAATGCCCAACATCGGGCTTATCGTGAGCGAGCCGACAGAGAGATCCGGGAGTTGAGGGACAAAGTCATGGAGCTACAGAACACGGTCAACAACTTGTCCCCTCTTCCAGATTTAGTTCGAAGCCTGGAGGAGCAGCTTGCTAAGGCTCATCAAGACCTCGGTCTTGCAAAGGGGGATCTCACAGTGGAGACGGCCCGGTCTTGTAAACTCCAAGAGGACCTGCAGGAGGCTCATTCTGAGTTAGACCGTATGCAATCCAACTACGGGTCTATGCTCACTCGGAATCAAGAGCTCGAGCAGCGTGTTGCTGAGTTGGAAGGCCAAGCTGCTCCTGTACTATCCCAGGTCGAGATTGACAGCATACGGGCCGAGGCCGTAAAGGAGTATCGTCTCTCCAAAGACTGCTTGAGGCGGAAGGAAGACTTCTCCAACCCTTATGTCAAGTACGGGTTCTACCTGGCCCGATCTTGGCTAGAAGCACACAGGGAGGGAGAGGAATTTCCTGAGCTCCAATATACCCCTGATGCGATGCTCTTTGAGGCCCCTGATTGGACCAAGTACGAGCCCGAGGCTGAGCTTGCGGACGAGCTGTTCAAGAGGACTGCTCAGGATGATCTCGTCAACCTTGCTGGTCCTTGGGAGCCCGCGGATCTGGACGGTGCTCCTGAGCCTATAGAAGCCCTCATTGATTTAGACGGCGAGGAGGGCGAGCAGTCTCTTGGAAGTGAAGGTTTTGCAGCTGATCCCCAGCTTCCTGCCGGAGAGTAGATAGGGATTTTTGCTTTTTGTTTTTTGTATTTCATTTCAAGTACTTTGTTTTGTTGTTTTAACTTTGTACTTTTGTCGAAATACAATTGTAAAGATCTGTTAAAGATCTATTTGTACCGACACTTGAATGAAATGAAATTGAGATTTTTGTTCATGCTTTGTCTTGCACTACTTCTCTAATTGTCATTTGTCATTCTTTGTCTGATTGTTTCTTTTGCTTGGCTTGTATATACTTTGCTTGTATATAGCTTTGTATTGATATTCGTGTATGCTCCCCAATTCTTGATAGAAAGGTATACTTTCAGGAAGAATTTTTTGTGCAAACGCGCAGTTGTTTAAGGCTTGAGTACTGTGACGTGAAGGCGTCTTTAGTTTTTATAGCCTGAGTATTTTGATTACCTGGCCACGGTGACGCTTAGCGTCTTAGGCCTTTATGGTTAATTGAATGTTTTATGCCTGGCCTTAGTGACGCATTGCGTCTCAGGCTCTTACGGCTCTTTTGAGTATACGCCTGGCCACAGTGACGCGTTGCGTCTCAGGCTCTTACAGCTCTTTTTGAGTATACGCCTGGCCACAGTGACGCGTTGCGTCTCAGGCTCTTACGGCTCTTTTTGAGTATACGCCTGGCCACAGTGACGCGTTGCGTCTCAGGCTCTTACGGCTCTTTTTGTATGGATGTATATATACCTGTTTTACAGTGATACGTATACGCCGGGCCACAGTGACGCATAGCGCCTCAGGCTCTTACGGCTCGGTTGAACTACGCCTGGCCACAGTGACGCATAGCGCCTCAGGCTCTTACGGCTCGGTTGAACTACGCCTGGCCACAGTGACGCATAGCGCCTCAGGCTCTTACGGCTCGGTTGAACTACGCCTGGCCACAGTGACGCATAGCGCCTCAGGCTCTTACGGCTCGGTTGTTCGCTTTGGGTTTAGCCCGTTGGTAACCTGCGTTCGCAGGGCCCGAACCAAGGGCAGCCCTCACGTTTTTGAATCCTGTCACGAGATTTTGACTTACAACAAAAAGATAATTCATATATCGGTTAGGTAATGACATCTGGTGACAGTGTAAGTAAAGCAATAGTGCTTGGGGAGGAAGATGTAGTGGTTAATTCAGATACAGCTTTAAGTGATTTGAATTCCACGTTTTCCCTATCTTCTTCCCTTGTAGAGTTTCCAGAGCGCAAGTATTAGGTCCGATCTTGCATCTGATTCTGTAGGGACCTTCCAAGTTGGCTCTGAACTTCCCATCCTCCTTCAGGGCATTCGTGATCTGCGACTTTCTGAGCACTAGATCTCCCTCAGACATTGGCCTATCTCTCACCCGACTATTATAGTAGTTGGCCACCCTCTGATGATAGGATGCCAATCGAATAGCCGCGGTCTCTCTACGTTCATCGAGTAGGTCCAAGCCTTCCCTTAGAGCTTGTGAGTTTTCTTCCTCTACTAAGGGTATAACTCTTGGCGATAATGCTCCAAGTTCCACGGGGATCAATGCTTCTGCGCCGTATACAAGACTGAACGGCGTTTCTTTAGTCGACACACGACTGGTGGTACGATATGCCCATAAAACGCTAGGCAATTCGTCCACCCAGGCCCCTTTTACTTTGTCGAGCCTGGTCTTCAGCCCATGGAGGATGGTCCGATTACTGACCTCGGCTTGTCCATTAGCTTGAGGATATGACACTGAAGAGATCCGTAGCTGAATGTTGAGGTCCTTACAAAAGTCACGAAAGGCGTTGCAATCAAATTGCTTTCCATGGTCGGCATTCAAGATGCGAGAAATTCCAAATCGACAAATAATGTCTTTCCACACCATTGCCTCCACTTTCTTTTCCGTGATTGTGGCCAAAGGCTCTGCTTCGATCCACTTTGTGAAGTAATCAGTAGCCACCAACAGGAACTTTCTTTGACCCGTGGCTAATGGGAAAGGTCCAAGGATGTCCAACCCCCATTGTGCAAAAGGAATTGGTTGATTGTGCCTTGAGAGGGAGTTACTGGGGCTGCGGTGATAGGCGCAAACCTCTGGCATTTATCACACCTGCGGGTTTGGTCCATTGCATCCTTTGTCAGCGTTGGCCAGTAAAATCCCGATCGCAGTACTTTAGTAGCGAGGGCTCTTGCTCCTAAGTGTTCGCCGCAGATTCCTTCATGCACCTCCGCTAGGGCATATCTAGCTTGTTCCGGTCCCAGACATTTTAGCAGTGGCGATGAGTATCCCCTTTTGTACAGTTCTCCATTGATGAGTGTGAACTTTGCCCCTTGTATTTTCAAGCGACGAGCCTCGTCTTTATCTTGGGGGAGTGTACCCTCAGTGAGATACTGTTTAAATGGGGATCTCCAATCGTCTCCAACTTCAATGTCGCACACTTCGACCTCTTCAATACTTGGTCGTTCGAGCCTCTCCACCTTTACTGTCCTTCCTTGTGTTTCGGTGGAGGAGGCTAGCTTAGACAGTGAATCAGCATGTGTGTTTTCGGACCGGTTGATTTGCATCAGCTGAAAGCTTTTGAAAGTCTTGGCCAAGAGTTGGACTTTCTTTAAGTAAGGAACCAGCATCGGTTCTCGTACTTCGTACTTTTCGCTGAATTGGTTCACCACCAATTGAGAATCACTGTGTGCTACCAAGTGGTGAACCTGTAGTTTTTCCGCTAGTGTCATCCCTGCTATCAAAGCTTCATACTCCGCTATATTGTTCGAACTAGGGAATCCAAATCGTAGGGAGTATTCCAGGGATTTTCCTTCTGGTGACACCAGGACTATACCCGCTCCACTTCCGTTGGCACTTGATGACCCATCGACATGCAGTAACCATGGGTGAGCCTCCCCTTCACTGCTGTCGTTCGGGATAGTGCATTCCACGATGAAGTCAGCCAGAGCTTGACCTTTGATAGCCTGTCTCGCTTGGAATGTGATGTCGTATCCCCCAAGCTCCACCGCCCATTTCACTAATCTCCCTGAATGTTCAGGTTTCTGGAGGATCTGTCTTAATGGTTGGTCTGTTAAGACAGTGATGGGATGTGCTTGGAAATACGGACGCAGCTTTCGCGAGGCCATCAAGAGGGCCAATGCTAGCTTTTCGGCCAGTGGATAGCGGGTCTCTGGATCTAATAACACTTTGCTCACATAGTAGATGGGACGGTGTACCATTTCGTCTTTCTTCAGTAGCACCGCGCTGACGGCGAAATCACCGACTCCCAAATACATATAGAGCTGTTCTGCTTCCAGGGGCCTTGTTAATAGAGGCAACCGCTTCAAGTATTCCTTGAGGTCTTCAAAGGCTTTCTGACAATCTTCTGTCCACTCGAAGTTCTTCCCCCCCCGTAGAGTTTTGAAGAAAGGCAAGCTTTTTTCGGCTGATTTCGACAAGAAACGATTCAGAGCCGCTATTCTGCCTGTCAATCTTTAGACCTCTCTTACGGTGGCTGGGGTTTTCATGTCAATGACAGCCTGTATCTTCTCAGGATTTGCCTCGATACCCCTGTTAGTGATCATGAAGCCTAGGAATTTTCCTGATCTTACCCCGAAAGAGCACTTTTCGGGGTTTAGCTTCATGTTGAATCTCCTTAATACTTTAAATACCCTGGACATTTGATCAGCATGAGATTCTCCTACGCGGCTCTTGACTATCATGTCGTCCACGTAGGCTTCCATGGTATTTCTCAGAAGATCCTTGAACACTTTGCTCACCATTCGTTGGTAGGTGGTACCCGCGTTCTTTAAACCGAACGACATTACCCGATAGCAATAGGTTCCGTCATCGGTTATAAAGGAGGTCTTTTCTTCGTCTTCTGGGTGAAGCATGATTTGGTGATACCCGGAGAATGCATCTAAGAAACTGAGGAGTTCGTAGCCGGATGTATCATCTACGAGTCTGTCTATCCGAGGTAGGGGGTATGAATCTTTGGGGCAGGCTTTGTTCAGGTCTGTGAAATCAACACACATTCGCCATTTCCCGTTAGATTTCTTTACCATCACTACATTGGCTAACCACTCAGGGTAATAGACTTCTCGGATGAATCCGGCGCCTAGGAGTTTATTCACTTCTTCAGTGATTGCTTTTTGTCGCTCCGGGGTGAAACTCCTCTTCTTCTGTTTGATGGGTCTATGTCCGGGTATGATGTTAAGTTCATGGCATATGACTTCGGGACTGATCCCGGGCATGTCTGCCGGGCTCCAGGCAAAGATATCTGAGTTTCTCCTCAGACACTCGACTACCTCCTTTCTCTGTTGTTCGCCCAACTGAGTCCCGAGGAATGCCCTTTTTTCGCTATCCCCTTCAGTTAGCGCAATGGCTTCTGTTTCCTCTACAGGTTGGGGCTTAGGCGGATCGTCAATGTATAAGGTTTCTTTCCTCTGTGCTACCTTGTTGGCAGTGGAAGCGAGATAACAAGTACGGGCGCTCTTTTGGTTTCCTCGTACTTGCCCGACTCCGTTGGGAGTGGGAAATTTCATCAACAGATAGCAAGAGGATATTACCGCCCTCATGTCATTCAGCACAGGTCTGCCCAAAATCATATTATAGGCAGCAGAGGTTGACCTGACCACCATGAACAATACTTGCCGGGTCACATTCTTTGGGTGTTCTCCGAGAGTTACAGGCAACTCTATGGACCCGGCAACTTTCACTCGCTCCCCCGTGAATCCATATAGTGGCGCCGTAACGGGCTTTAACCTATCTTCGGATATGCTCATTTTTTCAAAGCAGTTCCAATAGATCAGGTTCACTGAGCTCCCGTTATCGACCAGGACCCTGCTCACCGGGTGTTTGGCCACCACCGTGGATATCACCATGGGGTCGTCATGGGGCATGGCGACATCGCCTCTGTCAGCCGGAGTGAACATGATGGGCTCTTCATCCGCCCGTTCCTCCATTACCACGTTAACCTGATACGCTTGCCTAGCGTAACTTTTGCGGGAAGTAGAGGAGCTTCCTGCACTTGAGTCCCCGCCTGCAATGACATTTATCGCGGGGGCTGTAGGTTCGTTGTTTGGCGGATTAGCACGGGGGATGGGCCTGACTGCTTCGTTTCTAGGCCTATCCCTTCTGACATCATTATTTGTCCCCGTCCGTGGACGATTATTCCTTTGGTCACGCGGAGGATATCGGGGTCTCTCGCTTCGCCATAGGAAGCGGTTGATCTTCCCCTCTCTGGCCAGTCTTTCTAACTGGTCCATCAAGTCTCTACACCTCTCTGTTGGGTGTCCGTGAGCACAATGGAATTCACAGTAGGCTTCAGTGTTTCGGCCTATGTCTCCAATTTTCTTCTTGGGGAATTCCAGTAGTCCCGACCCCTCAATTGCCGCCAGTATCACCGTACGAGGCTCGCTCAGTTTGGTATAACCATCATACCTGAGCTTGGGGGCTTTGTCTCCTCTCACGGGTCTTGGGAAGTTTCTCTCGGGTACATCTCTCTCTCTTTTCTTTCCTTCTTTCGCCTCTCTGGGCTGTATCATTCTCATCACTTCTTCTTGAGCTACATACTTGTTAGCCCTGGCGAAGAGGTCGGAAATCATCATCGGTTGATCGAGAGAGAGGGATTCTTGTAGCTTCTCGGAGCTCGTCCCTTGCAGCATTGCAGCCAAAGCTACTCCTACCGGTAGATCTTCCACCTCCAAGGTTACATCTCGGAAGCGGTCCACATAGCTTTTCAAGGATTCTTTATTTCCTTGTTTAAGCGTGAGTAGGTAGGTAGCGTCTTTCTTCCTCTGGCTGTGAATCATGAACACTTTCAGGAATTCATTTCTCAACTCATCAAAAGAGGAGATTGAACCTTCGCTCAGTCCGTTAAACCATTTCAGAGCGTGCCCGGACAATGTGAGAGAAAAAGCTCTGCACATGATTTCATCTTCCCATCCATGAAGCAGCATGAGGGATTCATAACTCTGAATATGGTCGTAGGGATCCGCTTTGCCGGTATAAGTAGCCATAGAAGGCATTTTGAACTTCTTCGGCAAGGGTTTGTTCATGATCTCCGGACTGAATGGGATCCTCCTCCTTTGTCCGTCATCCGGAGACACTAGCCTTTTCTTCTCGAGGATCCTTTGGACGACCTTCTCCACGTCCTCCGGCCCTCGAGCTAAGTAAGGTCCTGTCCCTTCCGGTCTAGAAGAGTCCGATTGGTAAATACCTCTTCCAGTACCTCTGACTACGGGACTTGATATCTCGGGACCTTCTAGTGGGTTAAAATCTCTTTGTTTTCGCTGCTCCCCAGTCCTATATTCTCCTAACTCCTGTGCAAACTCCAAAGGAGAAGAGCTGCGGAGTGTAGAGAATGTCTGCCGCATAGGGGCTGCAGGGGAACTCTGTCGCCTGGCCGACAGAGGTGAAGTCTGCCGCGCATCGGGCAAAGGTGAACTCTGCCTCCTAGCGACGGCGGGAGAGTGCTGTCACCCATCTGACCTGGGATATCTCTGCCGCATGTGGTCGACGGGTGAGCTTTGCCTCCTTTGAGCCGGGGGAGAACTCTGCCGCCTATTCGGCGAACTCCGTCGCCTATCGGGCAGAGGTGAGCTACGTCGCAGTTGAACCGCGGGTGATCTCTGTCGCGGGGATGCGGGCGAGCTCTGCCGCCTCGGGACCAGAGGCGACCTTTGTCGTGGTTGAGCTGCGGGTGAGCTCTGTCTTACTGGGTAGGCAGTAGCATTATCTTGCGTTCCTGCACCTTGTTCAGCACTCGCCAAAGTGGAGGGCTGACCTCTCTCATAGGTCTGCCTCGGTGTGCTTTCCCCCACTAATAGCTGTACTTCGTGGGGTAAGGTGAATTGGGGGAGAGCTTCTCTGAAGAAGCTCACCATGGCTCTCAGGGCTGCCGTAGCCTCTTCATTTTTGCGTTTCAGGGCGTCGAATTCTTCCAGGGAGACTAAGGGTTCTGCTTGAGCCCTTTCACCGTGTCTCTTCCTTCGTTCCGATCTGGCAGGGGGACTTACAGAATTCTGCCCTCCTGTCACCTCCGCCGTAGAGCGTGTTCTCACCATTTTGATAGAGAACCTGGCCTTTTGTTAGGATTCCCACAGACGGCGCCAATTGATGTTGCCTAGTTGACAGCAACAGTGCTTTACCTTCCACGTGGTCTGATTATGCTAACGACGAAAGGGTGACGTCGATGCAATTTGCTCCACGTATTCTTCGTATATCCTGCAAAACAACAGGAATCAGAGGGGGCAGGGATTTGTCCCTGCACGCGCACTCCGACGATCAAGTCAGTGATCGGGAGTTGGTGTATGTATGTAAGAAAAAGAGAGTTTATGGCTTAAATCAGAGTGTTTAAGTATTCTCCCTGTTTTTCTTTGATTTTGGATCGATTTCTGGATCTCCTTCAGAGGGCTCACCTCATATTTATAAGCATCTGAGTCGGTTCGGGTTGAGGCCCAAGCGCGTGTCTGGGCCGCGACAGAGTGGTAGAGCACTCTGTCGCGCTCCTGTGCGGGAGACTCTGCCCCAGGCCGTGCAAGAGACTCTGGGGACTCTGCCCCAGGCCGTGCGAGAGACTCTGGGGACTCTGCCCCAGGCCGTGCGAGAGACTCTGGGGACTCTGCCCCAGGCCGTGCGGGAGACTCTGGGGACTCTGCCCCAAGCCTTGCTAGAGACTCTGGGGACTCTGCCCCAGGCCGTGCGAGAGACTCTGGGGACTCTGCCCCAGGCCGTGCGAGAGACTCTGGGGACTCTGCCCCAGGCCGTGCGGGAGACTCTGGGGACTCTGCCGCATACAGTGCGGGAGACCTCTGTCGGGGACCTCTACCGCGGTCTGTGCGGGAGACTATCCCGCATACAGTGCGGGAGACCTCTGTCGGGGACCTCTACCGCAGTCTGTGCGAGAGTCCTGTGCCGTGCATGGGCGATGGAGGTCTGTCGCTACGATGCGCGGCAGACTGTGAGGCGATAGACTCCTCTCGCGTCAAACACTCTGTCGCACATCTGGGAACGGTGTCGCATAACGCTTCTGTCGCCAATCTGCCACGTGGCTTGTTCTTGGATCGACACGTGGCAGGCGGATAGTTGCACACGTGGATCTGGTGACACGACCACATCAATATATATATATATATATATGTACACAAATTGACTGAAAGGAGTCGGCTGGCAGAGGAACATAGAAGATGTACAATTAAAAAACATAAATTATATATATATATATATATAGAGAGTTAATTAAATAAATTTATTTTTTTTGGCATGTAGGTGTATATGTATATTTATATATATATATATATATATGTATGTATGTACACAAATTGAGTGAAAGGAGTCGGCTGGCAGAGGAACATAGAAGATGTACAATTAAAAAAATTAAGAAGGATAGCTGAAGTAACCGAAAAGAAAGAGAGGAACCGTGGAAGCCAAAGAACCGAGGGGCAAAAGATATGAGACAAAGGGGATTTCGGATGGCCTGAAACAAAATAAAGATAAGGAACAAGTGAGCTAGAGCAGTGAGAATGTCAGACCGAAATGGAAACGTGGAAGGTGAGATGATGGGATGGCTCTCGGTGGGAACGAAAAAGCAGGGAAAGAAACAGACTGGAGTCTGCAGTGGTAGCAAAAAAAAAAAAGCAGGATTAAGGCAATAAAGGACAGCGTGAAAAAAAAAATGATTGAACAGAGGAACAGAAGTGTTGAATCCACAGCAGTAATAGCAGGCTGAAGATGAGTGGGAAACGGTGGGGATAATAGAAGAAAACGTGTTGATGGAGAAGATTGAAGATTGGATTGAAGTTGGCAGTTGGCAGGTAAGGCAGCACACGGAAACAAGACAAATAAATATATGTATATATACATATGCTGGAAATACTGAAGCTGCAGCTGAGGAAGAAACGAGAAAGGAAATATAAGGAATGGAGACATGATGCCTGCTGTAAATAGCGCCGGTTTGGTGAAAAACAAAAGGTGTATATAAGCAATTTTGAAGTGGCCTAGAGCAGTGAGGACGTGAGGCTGCTATCTAATGAGGAATGGTTGATTTAAAAGAAAAATTGATGGCGGTCGTGTCACCAGAATCCACGTGTGCAACTATCCACCTGTCACGTGTCAAACCAAGAACGAGCCACGTGACAGATTTGGCGACAGAGCGACCACGCGGCACAGTTCCTAGCAGTGCGACAGAGTGTTTGATGCGATAAGAGTCTGTCACCTTGTGATGTGCCGCACAGCAGGTGCGGCAGACCTCCATCGCCCATATCATGACATTGGTCTCCCGCATTGCACCCCGTCATAGGTCTCCCGCACAGACCGCGATAGAGGTCTCCCGCACAGCCTGCGGCATAGTCTCCCACACAGACTGCGGTAGAGGTCTCCCTTATAGCCTGCGGTAGAGATCTCCCGCATTGCCCCCACTGTAGAGGTCTCCCGCACAGCCCGCGGTAGAGGTCTCCCGCACAGCCTGCGGCCTAGGTCTCTCTCACAGTCTGCGGTAGAGGTCTCCCGCACAGCCCGCGAAAGAAGTCCCCCGCACAGCCTGCGGCATAGTCTTCCGCACAGACTGCGGTGGAGGCCTCCCGCACAGCACGCGATAGAAGTCTCCCGCACAGACTGCGGTAGAGGTCTCCCTCACAATCTGCGGTAGAGGTATCCCGCACAGCCTGTGGCATAGTCTCCCTCACAGACTGCGGTGGAGGTCTCCCGCGCAGCCTGAGGCATAGTCTCCCGCACAGACTGCGATAGAGGTCCCCCGCTAGCTGCTTGAACTCGAGGCGCGACAGAGTGCTCTATGACTCTGTCGCGGCCCAGACACGCGCCTGGGCCTCAGCTCGAAGCGACTTGCAGAAACCTATAAATACCAGGTGAGCTCTCTGAAAAGTGGAGGCCGGATCCGAGAGAAAAAGAACCAAAAAGAAGGGAAAAGCTTTAAACTCTCTGATTTAAGCAATATATTCTCTTCTTCATACATTCACAACTCCGATTACTTACTTAATCATCGGAGTGCGCGTGCAGGGACAAATCCCTACCCCCTCTGATTCCTGTTGTTTTTGCAGGATATACGAAGAACACGTGGAACAAATTGCATCGACGTCACCCTTTTGTCGTTAGTGCAATCAGACTACGTGGAAGGTATTTTCTTGTTGCTGTCAGTTAGGCAACATCAATTGGCGCCGTCTGTGGGAATTCTGACAAAAAGTCAGGTTCTCTATCAAAATGGTGAGAACACGCTCTACAGCAGAGTTGACAGGAGGGCAAAATTCTGTGAGTCCCCCCGTCAGAC
This sequence comes from Firmiana major, assembly GCA_033439115.1. Classification (NCBI taxonomy): domain Eukaryota; kingdom Viridiplantae; phylum Streptophyta; class Magnoliopsida; order Malvales; family Malvaceae; genus Firmiana; species Firmiana major. Next base: position 8,740,599 of record CM065909.1, read on the forward strand.
CAGAGCAGAGACGAAGACGTAGGGAAAGGGGTGACAGAGAAGCCTTGGTTTCTCTAGAAGAATTTGAGACCCTGAAGCGCAAAAATGAGGAGACTACAACTGCATTGAAAGCTATGATGAGCTTCTTCAGAGACGCTCTCCCCCAATTCAGCTTGCCCCATGAAGTGCAGCAGTTAGTAGGGGAAAGCATACCTCGACGGACCTATGAGAGAGGTCAGCCCTCCACCCTGGTAAACGCTGGACAAGAGGCAGGAACACGAAATAATGCCACTACGGATCCAGCAAGGCAGAGGTCTCCCCCAGCAGATAGGCGGCAGAGCTCAACCGCGGACCTTAGGCGACAGAGTTCGCCTACAGCACCTGTGCGGCAGGGCTCACCCGCAGACCTCGTGCGGCAGAGGTCTCCCCCAGCAGATAGACCACGGAGCTTGCCCGCAGCTCAACGGCAGCAGTGTTCACCACTGGCCGATAGGCGACAGAGCCCACCAAATGTGCGGCAGAGCTCACACACGGCTCAATGGCGACAGAGCTCAACCGCAAACTTCAGGCGACAGTGTTCTCTTGCGGAACCCATGCTGCAGAGCTCTCTTGGGGACTACATGCGGCAGAGATATCCCGTAACATATGTGCGACGGTGCTCTCCCGTTGCTGATAGGCGGCAGAGTTCTCCTCTGCCCGGCAGGCGGCAGACTTCTCCTCTAGCCGATAGGCGGCAGAGTTCCCCCACATGCCGCAGCTCATCTCCTGTGAAGTTGGAATATGGTTTAAGAGAATGTAGGGCTGGGGAGCGACGGAGACAGAGAGGCCAAGACCCACGAGAAGGCCTCGAAATTATAAGTCCCGGAATGGGAGGTGCTGGAAGAGGTGCTTATCAATCGGACTCTTCTAGACCCGAAGGGACAAGGCCATGCTCAGCTCGAGGGTCGAAGGACGTGGAAAAGGTCGTCCAAAGGATCCTCGAGAAGAAAAAACTGGTGTTTCCAGATGACAGCCAAAGGAGGAGGATCCCATTCAGCCTGGAGATCATGAGCAAACCTTTGCCAAAGAAGTTCAAAATGCCTTCCATGGCCACTTACACCAGCAAAGCAGACCCCTATGACCACATACAGAGTTACGAGTCCCTCATGCTGCTGCATGGGTGGGAGGACGAAATTATGTGCAGGGCTTTTTCCCTCACATTATCCGGGCACGCTCTAAAGTGGTTCAACGGGTTGAACGAAGGTTCAATCTCCTCTTTTAACGAGTTGAGAAATGAATTCCTCAAAGTCTTCATGATCCACAGCCAGAGGAAGAAAGATGCTACCTACCTACTTACGCTTAAACAAAGGAATAAAGAACCCTTGAAAAGCTTCGTAGACCGCTTCCGAGATGCAACCTTGGAAGTGGAAGATCTACCGGTAGGCGTAGCCTTGGCTGCATTGCTGCAAGGGACGGGCTCCGAAAAGCTATAAGAATCCCTCTTTCTCGATCAACCAATGACGATTTTCGACCTCTTTGCCAGGGCTAACAAGTATGTAGCTCAAGAAGAAGTGATGAAAATGATACAGCCCAAGGAGGCAAAGGAAGGAAAGAAGAGAGAGAGAGATGCACCCGAGAAAAGATACCCAAGACCCGTGAGAGTAGACAAAGCCCCTAGGCTCAGGTATGAAGGCTATACCAGGTTGAACGAGCCTCGTACTGCGATACTGACAGCTATCGAAGGGGCAGGCTTATTGGAATTCCCCAAGAAGAAAATTGGAGATGTAGGACGAAACCCCGAAACCTACTGTGAATTCCATTGTGCTCTCGGTCACCCAACAGAGAGGTGCAGAGATTTAATGGACCAGTTGGAAAGACTGGCCAGAGAGGGGAAGATCAACCGCTTCCTGTGGAGAAGCGAGAGACCCCGTTATCCTCCGCGTGACCAAAGGAATGATCACCCGCGGGCTGGGCCAAACGATGGTAACAGAAGGAATAGGCCCAGAAATGAAGTAATCAGGCCCATTCCCCGAGTCAATCCGCCAAACAACGAACCTACAGCTCCCGCAATAAACGTTATTGCAGGCGGAGAATCAATAACGGGAAGCTCCTCTACTTCCCGCAAAAGTTACGCTAGGCAAGCGTATCAAGTTAACGTTGTGATGGAAGAACAGGCGGATGAAGAACCCATCATGTTCACTCCGGCTGACAAAGGTGATATTGTCATGCCCCATGATGACCCCATGGTGATATCCACTGTAGTGGCCAAACACCCGGTGAGCAGGGTTCTGGTCGATAACGGGAGCTCAGTAAACCTAATCTATTGGAACTGCTTCGAAAAAATGAGCATATCCGAAGATAGGCTAAAGCCCGTTATGGCGCCACTATACGGATTCACGGGCGAACGAGTGAAAGTTGCCGGGTCCATAGAGTTGCCTGTGACTCTCGGAGAGCACCCGAAGAACGTGACCCGACAAGTGTTGTTCATGGTGGTCAGGTCAACCTCCGCTGCCTACAACATGATTTTGGGCAGACCTGTGCTGAATGACATGAGGGCGGTGATATCCTCTTGCTATCTATTGATGAAGTTTCCCACTCCCAACGGAGTCGGGCAAGTACAAGGAAACCAAAGGAGTGCCCGTACTTGTTATCTCGCTTCCACTGCCAACAAGGTAGCACAGAGGAAAGAAACCTTATGTATCGACGATCTGCCCAAACCTCAGCCGGTAGAGGAAACAGAAGCCATTGAGCTAACAGAAGGGGATGGAGGAAAAAAGGCATTCATAGGGACTCAACTAGGCGAACAACTAAAGAATGAGATAGTCGAGTGTCTGAGAAGAAACTCGGATGTCTTCGCCTGGAGTCTGGCAGACATGCCCGGAATCAGTCCCGAAGTGATATGCCATGAGCTTAATGTCATACACGGGCACAGACCCGTCAAACAGAAGAAGAGGAGTTTCGCCCTGGAACGACAAAAAGCAATCACTGAAGAAGTGAGTAAACTCCTGGGCGCCGGATTCATCCGAGAGGTATACTACCCTGAGTGGTTGGCCAACGTAGTGATGGTAAAGAAATCTAGCGGGAAGTGGCGAATGTGTGTGGATTTCACCGACCTGAACAAAGCCTGCCCTAAAGATTCTTACCCCCTACCTCGGATAGACAGACTAGTAGACGAAACATCCGGCTACGAATTCCTCAATTTCTTGGATGCATTCTCCAGGTCATGCTTCACCCAGAAGACGAAGAAAAGACTTCTTTTATAACCGACGACGGAACCTATTGCTATAGGGTAATGCCGTTCGATCTAAAGAACGCGGGAGCCACCTACCAATGAATGGTGAGCAAAGTGTTCAAAGATCTTCTGGGAAATACCATGGAAGCCTACGTGGACGATATGATAATTAAGAGCCGCGTAGGAGAGTCTCATACTGATCAAATGTCCAGGGTATTCGAAGTATTGAGGAGATTCAACATGAAGCTAAACCCTAAAAAGTGCTCATTCGGGGTAAGATCAGGGAAGTTTTTAGGCTTCATGATCACTAACAGGGGCATTGAGGTGAATCCTGAAAAGGTACAGGCGGTCATTGACATGAAACCCCCAACCACCGTAAGAGAAGTCCAGAGACTGACAGGCAGAATAGCAGCTCTGAATCGCTTTTTGTCAAAATCAGCAGAAAGGAGCCTGCCATTCTTCAAAACTCTACGGGGGGGGGAAAGAACTTCGAATGGACAGAAGATTGTCAAAAAGCCTTTGAAGACCTCAAGGAATACTTGAAACAGTTGCCTTTATTAACAAGGCCCCTGGAAGGAGAACAACTCTATATGTATTTGGGAGTCGGTGATTTCGTCGTCAGTGCGGTGCTACTGAAGAAAGATGAAATGGTGCACCGTCCCATCTACTACGTGAGTAAAGTGTTATTGGATCCAGAGACCCGCTATCCGCTGGCCGAAAAGCTAGCATTAGCCCTTTTGATGGCCTCGCGAAAGTTGCGCCCGTATTTCCAAGCACACCCTATCACCGTCTTGACAGATCAACCGTTAAGACAGATCCTTCAGAAACCTGAACACTCAGGAAGGTTAGTGAAATGGGCAGTGGAGCTTGGGGGATACGAAATCACATTCCAACCACGGCAGGCTATCAAAGGTCAAGCTCTGGCTGACTTCATCGTAGAATGCACTATCCCAAGCGACAGCAGTGAAGGGGAGGCTCACCCATGGTTGTTGCATGTCGACGGGGCATCAAGTGCCAACGGAAGCAGAGCGGGTATAGTCCTGGTATCACCCGAAGGAAAATCCCTTGAATACTCCCTACGGTTCAGATTCCCCAGTTCGAACAACATAGCGAAGTATGAAGCTCTGATAGCAGGGATGATGTTAGCGAAGAAGCTACAGGTTCACCACTTGATAGCACACAGTGATTCTCAATTGGTGGTGAACCAATTCAGCGGAGAGTACGAGGTACGGGAACCGATGCTGGTCCCTTACTTGAAGAAAGTCCAACTTCTGGCCCAGACTTTCAAAAGCTTTCAGCTGATACAAATCAACCGGTCCGAAAACACACATGCTGATGCATTGTCTAAGTTAGCCTCTTCCACCGAAACACGAGGAAGGACAGTGAAGGTGGAGAGGCTCGAACGACCTAGTATTGAAGAGGTCGAAGTGTGTGACATTCAAGTGGGAGACGATTGGAGATCCCCATACAAACAGTATCTCACCGAAGGAACACTCCCCCAAGATAAGGACGAGGCTCGTCACTTAAAAATACAAGGGGCGAAGTTCACACTCATCAATGGAGAACTGTACAAAAGGGGATATTCGTCACCCTTATTGAAATGTCTGGGACCGGAGCAAGCAAGCTACGCTTTAGCCGAAGTGCATGAAGGAATTTACGGCGAACACTTAGGAGCGAGAGCTCTTGCTGCTAAAGTACTGCGATCGGGATTCTACTGGCCAACGTTGAAGAAAGATGCGATGGACTAAACCCGTAGATGTGACAAATGTCAGAGGTTTGTGCCTATCACAACGGCCCCAGTGACTCCCTCTCAAAGCACAGTACTGCCAATTCCTTTTGCACAATGGGGATTGGACATCCTTGGACCTTTCCCCTTAGCCACGGGTCAAAGAAAGTTCCTATTAGTGGCTACCGATTACTTTACAAAGTGGATTGAAGCAGAGCCTTTAGCCACAATCACAGAAAAGAAAGTGGAGGCAATGGTGTGGAAAGACATTATCTGTCGATTCGGAATTCCCCGCATCTTAAATACCGACCCTGGAAAGCAATTTGATTGCAATGCCTTCCGTGAATTTTGTAAGAGCCTCAACATTCAGGTAAGGATCTCCTCAGTGTCATATCCTCAAGCTAATGGACAGGCCGAAGTCAGTAATCGAACCATCCTTCATGGGCTGAAGACCAGGCTAGACAAAGCAAAAGGGGCATGGGTGGACGAATTGCCTAGTGTTTTATGGGCATATCGTACCACCAGTCGTGTGTCGACTAAAGAAACGCCATTCAGCCTTGTATACGGCACAGAAGCACTGATCCCCGTGGAAATTGGAGCGTTATCACCAAGAGTGATACCCTTAGTAGAGGAAGAAAATTCACAAGCTCTAAGGGAAGGCTTGGACCTACTCAACGAACATAGAGAAACCGCGGCTATTCGATTGGCATCCTATCATCAGAGGGTGGCCAACTACTACAATAGCCGGGTGAGAGATAGGCCAATGTCTGAGGGAGATCTAGTGCTTAGAAAGTCGCAGATCACGAATGCCCTGAAAGAGGATGGGAAATTCAGAGCCAATTGGGAAGGTCCATACAGAATCAGATACAAGATTGGACCTAACACCTGTGTTCTGGAAACTCTACAAGGGAAGAAGATAGGGAAAACATGGAATTCAAATCACCTAAAGCTGTATTTGAATTAAGCACCATATTTTCTTTCCCAAACATTATTATCATTTGTTTATACCATCACAAGATATTGTCATCAAATCATCACGCAGAATGTCATTTTATTATACATCTGCAACTTCTATGCATCTAAATCTTATGACAGGTATTCAGAAGAGCCGTAAGAGCCTGAGGCGCTATGCGTCACTGTGGCCAGGCGTAGTTCAACCGAGCCGTAAGAGCCTGAGGCGCTATGCGTCACTGTGGCCAGGCGTAGTTCAGACGAGCCGTAAGAGCCTGAGGTGCTATGCGTCACTGTGGCCAGGCGTAGTTCAGACGAGCCATAAGAGCCTGAGGCGCTATGCGTCACTGTGGCCAGGCGTAGTTCAGACGAGCCGTAAGAGCCTGAGGCGCTATGCGTCACTGTGGCCAGGCGTAGTTCAGACGAGCCGTAAGAGCCTGAGGCGCTATGCGTCACTGTGGCCAGGCGTAGTTCAGACGAGCCGTAAGTGCCTGAGGCGCTATGCGTCACTGTGGCCAGGCGTAGTTCAGACGAGCCGTAAGAGCCTGAGGCGCTATGCGTCACTGTGGCCAGGCGTAGTTCAGACGAGCCGTAAGAGCCTGAGGCGCTATGCGTCACTGTGGCCAGGCGTATACAATCAACCAAGCCGTAAGAGCCTGAGGCGCTATGCGTCACTGTGGCCAGGCGTGTACAATTAACCAAGCTGTAAGAGCCTGAGGCGCTATGCGTCACTGTGGCCAGGCGATAAAAATATCAAGGCTATAAAAACTAAAGTCGCATACACGTCACAGTAATCAAGCCTTAAACAATTATACGTTCGCTCACAAAATTCTTTCTGAAAGTTTACCTTTCTATCAAGAATTGAGGAGCATGCACGAATACATTCAAACGAATACATTCAAGCAAAATAAACAAACAGACAAAGAATGATAAATGATAAATAGAGATGTAGTGCAATATAAAGCATGAACAAAAATCTCAATTTCATTTCATTCAAAAGTCATTACAAACAGATCTTTAACAGATCTTTACGATTACATTCAACAAAAGTACAAAGTTAAAATAAAAAACAACGAAGTACTTGAAAAGAAATATAAAAAACAAAAATAGCTATCTACTCTTCGGGAGGAAGCTGGGGATCAGCTGCAGACAGACCATCACTTCCCAAGGACTGCTGACCCTCCTCGTTATCTAAATCAATAAGAGCCTCGATAGGCTCGGGAGCACCATCCAAATCCATTGGCTCCCAAGGACCAGTGAGGTTGACGAGGTCATCTTGGGCGGTCCTCTTGAATAACTCGTCTGCAGGTTCGGCTTCAGGCTCATATTTAGTCCAGTCGGGGGCCTAAAAAAGCATCGCCTTGTTGGTGTACTGGAGCTCGGGGAATTCCTCTCCTTCCCTATGTGCTTCTAACCATGATCGGGCAAGATAGAACCCGTACTTTACATAGGGATTCGAGAAATCCTCCTTCCGTCTCAAGCAATCCTTGGAGAGACGGTACTCCTTCACGGCCTCGGCCCGTATGCTATTGATCTCCACTTGGGTCAGCGTAGGAGCAGCCTGACTTTCCAACTCGGCAACTCGCTGCTCGAGCTCCTGATTTCGAGCAAGTAAAGACCCGTAGTTGGATTGCATACAGTCTAGCTCAAAGTGGGCATCCCGAAGATCCTCTTGAAATCTGTTAGACCGAGCCGTCTCTACAGTAAGATCCCCCTGGGCGTGATTAAGGTCTTGATGAACCTTTGCGAGCTGCTCCTCCAAGCTTCGAACTAAATCCGGAAGTTTGGACAAGTTGTTGACGGTGTTCTGTAACTCTATAACTTGGTCCTTTAACTCCCGGATTTCCCTATCGGCACGCTCCCGATAAGCCCGGTGCTGGGTATTGTTGGCCACAGTTCGTTGAGCCAGCTGCAAAGAAATGCAAAAAGTTAGATTCAAAGAATGCGGCAAAAAGGAGTCAAACGAAGAGGAGTACGAAACTTACCCTCAATGCCTCCATGTCGACTAAATCCTCCCCCTCCGGGTAGTTTCTGAATATCCTTGCCTCATCCCGAGGAAGAATAGTGGACCAGCTCAACCGGGAGGCCACCCCGAGAGTGTCCAAAATGTCGTTGTCACGAACCCCGAGGTAGACTCGGAACTCGTGGCCCCTCATAATGTTTCCCCCGTCCACGGGGTAGGACCTCTCGTCAGCAGGGCCTATCCTCGACAATATTGGCCTGCTTCCCATCGAACCTTCGATGTACAAGCGCCTTCTATTCTTCCGCTGAGACGGAATGATATTGCATTCCGCACGCTCCTCGGAGCGTGATCGCCCGGATGACCCGGAACCCCCCGTGAAGATGAGCTAACTCTCCCCCTATCCCGGGAGGGATCCCTTTGTTCTGTAGGAGGAGGAGGAACTGCTTGTCTGGAAACGGGCGGTGTCCGAGCATAAGGTGGATGAGAGGGAACCGGTGCCTCACTTGGGACATCGTCGGCCAAACGATGCCTCTTCCTGGCAGGAGCGCTGGAAGGACCAGCCTCAGAGACCTGGCGACCCAACGATCGTCGAAAATGACTCATATCTGCAAAAAAGAAAGAAAATACATCAATGGTCAAAAATTGATCAGAAACGATAAGCAACGGGAAACAATTAAAAGTTACCGTCAGGAGAATCGAGATGCTCCTGAAGGGACTCTATATTTATGGTGTCGTCATCAGGGAGCACCATGAAAGTAGAGCCGAACCCTTCCCAGCCAGTCAGATCGGCTAAGGGTTCGCTGCCAGAACTTGATTCTACGTTGGTGCTCCCTATATCCTCTTGTGGCCTAGGTGCTTCAGGGTTTAACTCGGGGAAAACCGAAGGCAGAGGATCTGACGAAGGAACAGAGGGTCCGACAATAGGGACCAGACCCACACCCCAGCCTACAAATATCAAATTTTCATTTGATATAAGGGTGTCGAGGCTAAGGGGATGAGGGACTAGCAGTTTGTTGACGTCAGAAGACAACTGGTCCCTAAGTGTGGCAACCCGGGGACCCTTGGGGATTTCACGCCTATTCTCCCAACTAGTGGGGAAATCCAGGCCCTCGGGCACTTCCATGACCAGCCATTCCGTTTCGAAACCATGAAGCTTGTTAGCCGATTTCTCGAATAATCGGTTCTCAAAACCGGGCTGGTACACCCGCTGAAGCGAGTAAGGCACTAAGCCGGGGCTCCCTCGAAGCCTAAAGAATACTTCTAAAAGAGGAAGGGACGGAGGGACGCCCCTTAAATGGTAATGCACGGTGAATGCTACCAATTGCATCCATGCATGAGGATGCAGTTGTCCCGGGGATACCCTGTACGTCCTAAGGAAGGAAGCCTCGAAGTCAGACAATGGGAAGCGGAGTCCTAACTCCAAAGCTGCCCTAAAAACGACAGCCCCGTCGGACACACGACATATGTCGCTCTCCTGAGGGGTTGAGAGCCTATAAGAGTATCCCTTGGGTAAAGGAAATCGGGATTCTAGGTCTTGGACGTCGGCTTCCTTTAAAGTCGACTTAACGCCTAGATCAATTTGTTTTCCTATACCATGGTCAGCCATTTTAGGAGTCCGTAAATCAAAAGAGTGGGACTACGGACTATGAAATTACCTAAAATGAAGAAAAGGAGGAACTGGCGACAGAGTATGAAGAAGCTGCGGCAGTGTTGCGACACAGTGATGTGTACGCGACAGAGTTACGGCAGAGTACAGTGGAGTTGCGGCAGAGTTGCGAGAGAGTGTCCAGAGAAAATCGCGACTGAGTGTCTTTTTGCGGGAGAACTCAATAGCGACAAGGACAGCAGGGGCCCAGTATATATAGCGGCTCGCCTGCGTCGACACACGCGCGGAGATCCGACCCGACCCGAGAAAATCCAGACCCAGATACTCTTTCACAGGAAAGATTCCTACCAAAGAGTGGGGAGCAATTGATGGCGGTCGTGTCACCAGAATCCACGTGTGCAACTATCCACCTGCCACGTGTCAAACCAAGAACGAGCCACGTGGTAGATTTGGCGACAGAGCGGCCACGCGGCACAGTTCCTAGCAGTGCGACAGAGTGTTTGATGCGATAGGAGTCTGTCGCCTTGTGATGTGCCGCACAGCAGGTGCGGCAGACCTCCATCGCCCATATCGCGACATTGGTCTCCCGCATTGCACCCCGTCATAGGTCTCCCGCACAGACCACGATAGAGGTCTCCCGCACAGCCTGCGGCATAGTCTCCCGCACAGACTGCGGTAGAGGTCTCCCTTACAGCCTGCGGTAGAGATCTCCCGCATTGCCCCCACTGTAGAGGTCTCCCGCACAGCCTGCTGCCTAGGTCTCCCGCACAGTCTGCGGTAGAGGTCTCCCGCACAGCCCGCGAAAGAAGTCCCCCGCACAGCCTGCGGCATAGTCTCCCGCACAGACTGCGGTGGAGGACTCCCGCACAGCACGCGATAGAAGTCTCCCGCATAGATTGCGGTAGAGGTCTTTCGCACAATCTGCGGTAGAGGTATCCCGCACAGCCTGTGGCATAGTCTCCCGTACAGACTGCGGTGGAGGTCTCCCGCACAGCCTGAGGCATAGTCTTCCGCACAGACTGCGGTAGAGGTCCCCCTCTAGCTGCTTGAACTCGAGGCGCGACAGAGTGCTCTATGACTCTGTCGCGGCCCAGACACGCGCCTAGGCCTCAGCTCGAACCGACTTGCAGAAACCTATAAATACCAGGTGAGCTCTCTGAAAAGTGGAGGTCGGATCCGAGAGAAAAAGAACCAAAAAGAAGGGAAAGGCTTTAAACTCTCTGATTTAAGCAATATATTCTCTTCTTCATACATTCACAACTCTGATTACTTACTTAATCATCGGAGTGCGCGTGCAGGGACAAATCCCTGCCCCCTCTGATTCCCGTTGTTTTTGCAGGATATACGAAGAACACGTGGAACAAATTGCATCGACGTCACCCTTTTGTCGTTAGTGCAATCAGACTACGTGGAAGGTATTTTCTTGTTGCTGTCAGTTAGGCAACATCAAAAATAAAATAGAAGAAGTGGGTAGGACTAATGTCTGACTGAATACATGAGGGAGCAACAGAGAAAGAGTGAGGGAAGAGATCTGGAATTGGCAGGGAATGGGAATGATGAGGGATGATAATGGCATTCGGTAAGGAAATAATCTTGGACAAATACATATGTACATATAAAACTATGCAAACTGGAATGCAGCAGAGAAAGAGAAACGTGAGCGAGAGCTGGATTAGTTGAGGTGGTGGAAGAGAAGAAAATGGAGCAGACAACGAAGAGCTGAAGCAGAGACCTGTATGTGGAAGCTGAAAATAGGGGTCGCGTGGCTATAAAAGGAGGGCCTCCTTCCGTGAAGAGGCTACTGGAAATCGAGAAGGGTAGGGGAGGAAGCGACCCAAACCGAGAGTCAAGGAAGAAGGGAGTGGAGTGAGGCGTAAGGCCTCTCGGTGAAGGAGGAAGAAAATGATGAACAGGGACGGATGAAAGAAAGAAAGAAGAAAAAGGCGCGAAGGCTAAAAAAAAAAGGGTTAAGTGCATTAAAACAGCAGCTGGGATGAACGTGGCTATTGGAAAGCCTTGAGAACGAGCATGAAGGTGATATCAAAGGCTAAATGAAAACAGCAAAACTGAGGCAGTGAAAGTGATGAGGAAGCTTGCTGTTTAGTGTTATTGAGGCATGAAGAATTTATCTAATCAAGATTAAAGGAGGCTAAGTGATTTCACCTAAATTCTATTTAGTTTGGGTACCTAGAAACGGGGATAGTGGAGGAGAAACAGAAGCTGGAATAGAGCCAGCAAAACCGAGCAAAAAATTGTTGAATGAGGCTCCGGAGGAAACAAACTCACAAGAACAGATTGATCCACTCTCGGTACCAGGGTGTCACGGGGTCGTTCTCTCCTATAGAACTTTTTCCAGTGATGGCCTAAGTTTCCCGCAACTTAGTACAGCCTATCTTCACACTAACCCAAATCCGGGGTCAATACGCAACGATATAGCACTTGAGCAAGAAAACGACTCGACAAAGTATACCAATAAAGCAAAGAACACTCAAGCTTTAGAGAAAAGAGCCTTTCTATTAATCCGCAATAAAAAGGAATACAATATTTAGCCAAGAAGACCGCTCTTAGCTATCACTCTCTTTCTCCCTGAATGATCCTCTCACTGAATGATGATTGAATACATTCTACCCCCTCCCCTGGGGTTTATATAGGCAAGTGAGGACATCCCCCTCACGTAGGCAACTAAGTTTGATTACAACAGAAACTCTATAGGTTTAATTCCTACTAAACTAAGGACTCTCCGGATGATCGTCACCTCAATGCTCTTTAGAGTTTATATCTGTGATAATCTCTATTGATTCGGTCTGCCAAGACTTCTCCGCTTATCCTGGCTTATGAACCGCATTTATCCTTATCCCGATTTTTAAGGATTCGCCTTAGCTTGCCACCCGCAAACTACGATCATCGTCCGTTAGCGTCTCCGTTTCATGCTTGACAATCCACCCAAGTCAAGTGCCTGTCTTGCCTGTTTCGGTGGGCGTCCCGTTGCGCCCCGTGCAAAGCTTTCTCGCGCTCCGTACTCGTCACAGCGCCTCCAGTTGAACCCTTGCGAGCTGGGCGCCTGGTCAAGTTGTTAGGGTCTAACAAACCCTCCCCCCGTAGGAGGAAGGCGATGCCCTCATCGGAATGAGCTCCAAATAGGCCTTGATCTCATCCTCGAATTGCCACAAAGAAGTGTCTTTCTCCCAAGTAGCGTCTGCCTCATCTTCATCTTCCCACTGCATCAAGTAGTAGGTTCTCCGATTCTTCCTACTCGTTCCCTCAACCTTGTGGTCAAGTATCTTTGCCACCTTCTTCTTAAAATGGCTTCTCACAGTAGGTGGAGCTTTCCTTACCTGTTGTCTCCCCAGATCAACATCTTCGTGGTAAGGCTTCAAAAAGCTCACGTGAAAAGTAGGATGCAACTTCATCCTTTCTGGCAGTTTCAGCTGATAATCCACCGCGCCTACCCGTTTTATAACTTCAAAAGGGCCATCGTATTTTTGCACTAGACCTTTGTGATACCGCTTGTCTGTGACTTGTCTCTATATCTGAGGCGTCAGTTTGAGTAACACCTTGTCACCCACCTCAAATTCTAGTGCCCGCCTATGCTGATCCGCATATTTCACCATCCTCATTTGTGCCTTCTCCAAGCTCTCCCTAGCCTGTTCCATCAACTCCTGACGGTCTCGCACAAATCTGTATGCCGTTGGGCATTCCCCTTGAGACTTAGTCTCTGCTATCTCCAAAGGTGTAGTAAGTTGATGTCCAAATACTAACTCCGCTGGACTCATACCCGTGGAAGATGATCTATGCATATTATAGCAAAACTGTGCAGAATCGAGCAGACTTACCCAATTCTTTTGGCTTGCGGTCACATTGTACCTCAAATACTCTTCCAACTCGATCTTATGGTCAATGACGCGCTTAGGTGGTAGCGCCTTGGGTAATTTTGGGGTCATTACATCCTTGTAATCGTTTAGCACCGTCGCTACTTCATCCGGTACCTCGACAACCGTGTTTGGTTTCACCTCAACCAGGGCAGCAAGTATGGTTGTCTCCCCCTTCTTCAACCCGGTGTTTACTTGTGAAGCCGACTGCAGCAACGGCTTCCCAGCACCTTGTCCTCTCTCCGCAGGGACAAAGTTTGGACACGTCTCGTCAGATATCATCAATCCACCCAAATGTGGAATAGAAAATGCCTTTGCTTGCACAAAGAATTCAATGCCCATGATCACATCAAAATCATCTATAGGTAAAGCCAAGAACTTACAATCCTGTTGCCAAGTCCCTATCTTCACCGATGCGGTAGCCGTTCCTTGGATACCTTGGGCCTTAGAATTGACTGCTTTCACCTGATTGTTACTCCTCGTGACTTTCAGGCCAAGATGCTCAACTGCGTTTAATGAAACAAAGTTGTTGGTTGCTCCTGTATCAAGCATCGCTCGAATCAGTCTCCCATTCACCTCAGCTTTAACATACATTAGTCCCTTATGAGGAGCTTGTTACTCGGTCCGAATAGCGTTGAGCAACTGCATCGGGGCAACTCTTGGACATTCGTCATCCGGATCCTCCTTACTCATGAGGGCGGCCAACTTGGTCTGTCTAGGGCAATCTCGGGCCTTGTGATTCCCATTACATAAGAAACAACTCCAATCTCCCTTGCTTTGGGGTGGATCTGGTCCCCTCCGCTTAGAAGACTCAGCCTTCTCCTTGTTTCTCTGGTGCTTCTTCCACTCCTTCTTGCCTTTCCCTCTATTTCCATCAGGATGGTTCTTCTTCCTTTCCCCAATGTTCAAAGAAGAACCCAGTTTGTAATCCGCCAAACTGTCTGCAGCCGCAATTGCCTGTCGTAGATCCTTCACGTTCTGCCTACGTAACTCAGCCTGAGCCCATGGCTGAAGTCCTGAGAAAAAGTTGAACAATTTATCCTCCTCTGACATATTTTTAACGTCCAACATCAAAGAGCTAAACCCCTTGACATAATCTCGCACAGAACCCGTGTGCTTCAATTTCTTGAGTGCCTCTCTCGTGACCCATGCCGTGTTCAAGGGAAGGAATTGATCCGATAACTCCTTCTTCAGTGCGTCCCATGTTTCAATCCTCAGATGACTAGCACTATCATCATCTGCCAATCTGCTTCGCCACCATAGCTTAGCATCACCTGAGAGGTACATGCTAGTGATTGTAACCTGGTCCTGCTCCGGTATTCGGGCAGCTTTGAAGTACTGCTCCATATCCCAAAGAAAATTCTCAAGCTCTTTCACATTGCGAACTCCTGCGAACTCCTTAGATTCAGGCACCTTGATCTTCTTCTGAAGATCGCTACTATCACCTCCCCTACTACTACTAGACGCCTCCTCATGGTCTGTAGCAGTCATTGCACGTTTCATCAGTAAAACGTCAGCCTTCAGGAAATTTAACTGCACCTCAAATTTATCTGATAGATCACGAACATGCTGCATGATGTTGGTGTAGCGATTAGCATGCTCCTTCTGCATGTCAAATGCTAGCTGTGTCAGCTCCTGGACACTGCCTGCCATGGCCTGAATCTGCTCAGCCATTGTACCCGCCTCCTCTTGCGGTACGCCCACCATTACTTTAAGTACAGCAACTCTGTCAGGCAACTCGTGTGCCATGATCCAAAACTCAACTCTGATACCAAATTGTCACGGGTTCGTTCTCTCCTATAGAACTTTTTCCAGTGATGGCCTAAGTTTCCCTCAACTTAGTACAGCCTATATTCACACTAACCCAAATCCGGGGTCAATACGCAACGATATAACACTTGAGCAAGAAAACGACTCGACAAAGTATACCAATAAAACAAAAAACACTCAAGCTTTAGAGAAAAAAGCCTTTCTATTAATCCGCAATAAAAAGAAATACAATATTTAGCCAAGAAGACCGCTCTTAGCTATCACTCTCTTTCTCCCTGAATGATTCTCTCACTGAATGATGATTGAATACATTCTACTCCCTCCCCTGGGGTTTATATAGGCAAGTGAGGACATCCCCCTCACATAGGCAACTGAGTTTGATTACAACAGAAACTCTATAGGATTAATTCCTACTAAACTAAGGACTCTCCGGATGATCATCACCTCAATGATCTTTAGAGTTTATATCTGTGATAATCTCTAGTGATTCGGTCTGCTAAGACTTCTCCGCTTATCCTGGCTTATGACCCGCATTTATCCTTATCCCGATTTTTAAGGATTCGCCTTAGCTTGCCACCCGCAAACTACGATCATCGTCCGTTAGCGTCTCCGTTTCAAGCTTGGCAATCCACCCAAGTCAAGTGCCTGTCTTGCCTGTTTCGGTGCGCGTCCCATTGCGCCCCGTGTAAAGCTTTCCCGCGCTCCGCACTTGTCACAGCGCCCCCAGTCGAACCCTTGCGAGCTGGGCGCCTGGTCAAGTTGTTAGGGTATAACACAGGGGCATAAAGGAACTACTAACAGACACTGAAGTAAGAAATATTGTTGTGAGCTGTTAGTGATATCTACACATATTTTTTGTTGGACCGTAGATATAAATTCTACGAAACTTTTATGGTAAGAAAAATTTATGTGTGCTACTTGACATGCCCTAAGGGTATTACCGCAAGTGTACGGGTCGTACAAGTAATAATAGGATTTGAGTCTCGAGTTATAGTCCCTCAGAGAAGTTGGTTAGCTTAATTAACTACTGGTTAATCTTACCCTAAGTATATTCTAGCAAATTATGAAATTAAGGTGGGTGATCTACATAGTTAGAATTAAAAATACTGAAAGCAATAAAATAATAAAAACTAAATAAAACCGAACAAAATTACTTACAGTGCTCCACGCAATTAAAATAAAAAACCTACAAAAGAAATTAAAACAGTTAAAATTAATTAACGCAATTAAAATAAAATGCAAATATACCTAAAATGCAATTTAAACTAAACTATAAATCTAATAAAAATGAAGACTAAACTAAAAATGCATGAAACACATTAAATCTAAATTAATTCTAAATACCACTTGATGTTGCCTACCTGACGGCAACAGTGCTTTGCTTTCCACGTGATCGGAGTGTACTATTGACGGTTAATTCAATCGTCACAGTTTGCTCTACGTGTTCTTCGTATATCCTGCAAAAACAACAGGAATCAGAGGGGGCAGGGATTTGTCCCTGCACGCGCACTCCGACGATCAAGTCAGTGATCGGGAGTTGGTGTATGTATGTAAGAAAAGGAGAGTTTATGGCTTAAATCAGAGTGTTTAAGTGTTCTCCCTGTTTTTCTTGGATTTTGGATCGATCTCTGGATCTCTCTTCTTTTTCAGAGGGCTCACCTCATATTTATAGGCTTCTGAGTCAGTTCGGGCTGAGACCCAGGCGCGTGTCTGGGCCGCGACAGAGTTATAGGGCACTCTGTCGCGCCTTGGGCCATGCAACTTACGGGGAAGTAGTCTGGCGGCAGAGTATGCATGGAACCTCTACCGCTGTTGGTGCGGGAGACCTCTGCCGCTACGCTGGGCCAGGGACCTCTACCGCTGTTGGTGCGGGAGACCTCTGCCGCTACGCTGGGCGAGGGACCTCTACCGCTGTCTAAGCGGGAGCTGCTCTGCCACTACGCTGGGCGAGGGATATCTACCGCTGTTCATGCGGGAGGCCTCTACAGCGATCTGTGCGGGAGACTACTACCGCGATCGGTGCGGGAGACTTCTACCGCAGGCTGAGCGGGGGACCTCAACCGTGGTCTATGCGGGAGACTATGCCGCATGCTGTGCGGGAGACTTCTACCGCAGGCTGAGCGGGGGACCTCAACCGCGGTCTATGCGGGAGACTATGCCGCATGCTGTGCGGGAGACTTCTACCGCAGGCTGAGCGGGGGACCTCAACCGTGGTCTATGCGGGAGACTATGCCGCATGCTGTGTGGAAGACTTCTACCGCAGGCTGAGCGGGGGACCTCAACCGCGGTCTATGCGGGAGACTATGCCGCATGCTGTGCGGGAGACTTCTACCGCGGTCTGTGCGGGAGACCTGTGTTGGGGGCAATACGGAGTCCTGTGATGTGCATGGGCGATGGAGGTCTACCGCTCATGATGCGCGGCAGACTGTGAGGCGGCAGACTCCTCTCGCGTCAGACACTCTGTCGCACCTCTAGGAACGGTGTCGCATTGCGGTTCTGTCGTCAACTGCCACGTGGCCTGTTGTTGGTTCGACACGTGGCAAGCGGATAGTTGCACACGTGGATCTGGTGACACGACCACCATCAATGGCTCCCCACTCTTTGGTGGGAATTTTTCCCGCGAAAGAGTATCTGGGTCCCGCATTTCTCGGGCCGGGTCGGACCTCCGCGTGTGTGTGTACGCAGGTGAGCCATTATAAATACTGGGCCCCTGACGTCCTTGTCACTACTGAATTCTCTCGCAAGGACACTCTGTCGCGACTCTCAGGCACTCTGTCGCAAGTCCTTCGCCATACTGTCGCAACTCTGTCGCAAGACTGCTCACTGTGTCGCTAGTCTGCCGCGAGTTCTGTTTCCATTACCTTAGGTAATTTTTCGTAGCCCGTAATTCCACTTCTTTGATCTACGAGCTTCTAAGATGGCTGGACATGGTATAGGAAAGCAAATCGATCTAGGCGTTAAGTCGACTTTAAAGGAAGCCGACGTCCAAGACCTAGAATCTCGATTTCCTTTATCCGAGGGATACACTTATAGACTCCCAACCCCTCAGGAGAGCGACATACGTCGTGTGTCTAACGGGGTTGTCATTTTTAGGGCAGCTTTGGAGTTAGGACTCCGCTTCCCATTGTCCGACTTTGGGGCTTCCTTTCTCAGGACGCACAGGGTATCCCCGAGGCAACTGCATCCTCATGCATGGATGCAATTGGTAGCATTCACTGTGCACTGCCATTTAAGGGGCGTCCCTCCGTCTCTTCCTCTTTTTGAAGTATTTTTTAGGCTTCGAGGGAGTCCCGGCTTAGTGCCTTACTCGCTTCAGCGGGTGTACCAGCCCGGTTTTGAGAACCGATTATTTGAGAAACCTGCTAACAAGCTTCATGGTTTCGAGACAGAATGGCTGGTTGTGGAAGTGCCCGAGGGCCTGGATATCCCCACTCGTTGGGAGAATAGGCACGAAATCCCCAAGGGTCCCCGGGTCGCCACACTTAGGGAGCAGTTGTCTTCTAACATCGAAAAACTGCTAGTCCCTCATCCCCTTAGCCTGGACACCCTTGTATCAAATGAAAATTTGATATTAGCAGGCTGGGGTGTGGGTCCGGTCCCTGTTGTCGGACCTTCTGTTCCGTCGTCAGATCCTCTGCCTTCGGCTTCTCCCGAGTTGAATCCTGAAGCCCCTAGGCCACAAGAGGATATAGGGGGTACCAATCTGGATTCCAGCTCTGGTAGCGAACCCTTAGCCGATCTCACTGGTTGGGAAGGGTTCGGCTCCACTTTCATGGTGCTTCCGGACGACGAGGGGATAAATATCGAGTCCCTTCAGGAGCACTTAGACTCTCCTGACGGTAACTTTTATTTTTTCCCTCTGTTTATCATTTTTGATCAATTTATTAACCATTGATCTTCTTTTTCTTATTTGCAGATATGAGTCATTTTCGGCAATCATTAGGTCGCCAGGCTTCTGAGGCTGGTCCTTCCAGCGCTCCTGCCAGGAAGAGGCATCGTTTGGCTGACGATATCCTAAGTGAGGCACCGGTCCCCTCTCATCCATCTCGTGCTCGGACCCCTCCAGTTTCTAGGCAAGCGATGCCTCCCCCTCCTTCAGAGCAGAGAGATTTCTCTCGGGATGGGGAGAGAGTTGCCTCGTCTTCACGGGGGGCTTCCGGGTCATCCGGGCGATCACGTTCCGAGGAGCGCGCGGAATGCAATATCATTCCGTCTCAGCGGAAGAATAGAAAGCGCCTGTACATCGAGAGTTCGATGAGAAGTAGGCCGATATTGCCGAGGATAGGTCCTGCCGACGAGAGGCCCTATTCCGTGGATGGGGGGAATATCATGAGGGGCCACGAATTCCGAGTCTACCCCGGGGTTCGTGACAACGACATTTTGGACACTCCCGGGGTGGCCTCCCGGTTGAGTTGGTCCACTATCCTTCCTCGAGATGAGGCAAGGATATTCAGAAACTACCCCGAGGGGGAAGACTTAGCCGATATCGAGGCGTTGAGGGTGAGTTTCTAATTTCTTCTCTTTTTGATTGCTTTTTGCAGCATGCTTTGAGTCTAACATTTTTGCATTTTTTCGCAGCTGGCTCAACGAACCGCGGCAAATAATGCCCAACATCGGGCTTATCGTGAGCGAGCCGATAGAGAGATCCGGGAGTTGAGGGACAAAGTCATGGAGCTACAGAACACGGTCAACAACTTGTCCCCTCTTTCGGATTTAGTTCGAAGCCTGGAGGAGCAGCTTGCTAAGGCTCATCAAGACCTCGGTCTTGCAAAGGGGGATCTCACAGTGGAGACGGCCCGATCTTGTAAACTCCAAGAGGACCTGCAGGAGGCTCATTCTGAGTTAGACCGTATGCAATCCAACTATATGTCTACGCTTACTCAGAATCAAGAGCTCGAGCAACGTGTTGGTGAGTTGGAAGGCCAAACTGCTCCTGTACTATCCCAGGCCGAAATTGACAGCATACGGGCCGAGGCCGTAAAGGAGTATCGTCTCTCCAAAGACTGCTTGAGGCGGAAGGAAGACTTCTCCAACCCTTATGTTAAGTACGGGTTCTACCTGGCCCGATCTTGGCTAGAAGCACACAGGGAGGGAGAGGAATTTCCTGAGCTCCAATATACCCCTGATGCGATGCTCTTTGAGGCCCCTGATTGGACCAAGTACGAGCCCGAGGCTGAGCCTGCGGACGAGCTGTTCAAGAGGACTGCTCAGGATGATCTCGTCAACCTTGCTGGTCCTTGGGAGCCCGCGGATCTGGACGGTGCTCCTGAGCCTATAGAAGCCCTCATCGATTTAGACGGCGAGGAGGGCGAGCAGTCCCTTGGAAGTGAAGGTTTTACAGCTGATCCCCAGCTTCCTCCCGGAGAGTAGATAGGGATTTTTGCTTTTTTGTTTTTTGTATTTCATTTCAAGTACTTTGTTTTTTGTTTTAACTTTGTACTTTTGTCGAAATGCAATTGTAAAGATCTGTTAAAGATCTGTTTGTACCGACACTTGAATGAAATGAAATTGAGATTTTTGTTCATGCTTTGTCTTGCACTACTTCTCTAATTGTCATTTATCATTCTTTGTCTGGTTGTTTCTGTTGCTTTGCTTGTATATAGCTTTGTATTGATATTCGTGTATGCTCCCCAATTCTTGATAGAAAGGTATACTTTCAGGAAGAATTTTTTGTGCAAACGCGCAGTTGTTTAAGGCTTGAGTACTGTGACGTGAAGGCGTCTTTAGTTTTTATAGCCTTAGTATTTTGATTACCTGGCCACGGTGACGCGTAGCGTCTTAGGCCTTTATGGTTAATTGAATGCTTTATGCCTGGCCTTAGTGACGCATTGCGTCTCAGGCTCTTACGGCTCTTTTGAGTATACGCCTGGCCACAGTGACGCATTGCGTCTCAGGCTCTTACAGCTCTTTTGAGTATACGCCTGGCCACAGTGACGCGTTGCGTCTCAGGCTCTTACGGCTTTTATGTGGATGTATATATACCTGTTATACAGTGATACGTATACGCCGGGCCACAGTGACGCATAGCGCCTCAGGCTCTTACGGCTCGGTTGAACTACGCCTGGCCACAGTGACGCATAGCGCCTCAGGCTCTTACGGCTCGGTTGAACTACGCCTGGCCACAGTGACGCATAGCGCCTCAGGCTCTTACGGCTCGGTTGAACTACGCCTGGCCACAGTGACGCATAGCGCCTCAGGCTCTTACGGCTCGGTTGAACTCGCTTGGCCACAGTGACGCATAGCGCCTCAGGCTCTTTCGGCTTGGTTGAACTACGCCTGGCCACAGTGACGCATAGCGTCTCAGGCTCTTACGGCTCGATTGAACTACGCCTGGCCACAGTGACGCATAGCGCCTCAGGCTCTTACGGCTCTTTTGTCCGCTTTGGGTTTGGCCCGTTGGTAGCCTGCGTTCGCAGGGCCCGAACCAAGGGCAGCCCTCACGGTTTTGAATCCTGTCACGAGATTTTGATTTACAACAAAAGGATAATTCATATATTGGTTAGATAATGACATCTGGTGACAGTGTAAGTAAGACAATAGTGCTTGGGGAGGAAGAGATAGTGGTTAATTCAAATACAGCTTTAAGTGATTTGAATTCCACGTTTTCCCTATCTTCTTCCCTTGTAGAGTTTCCAGAGCGCAAGTGTTAGGTCCGATCTTGCATCTGATTCTGTAGGGACCTTCCCAGTTGGCTCTGAACTTCCCATCCTCCTTCAGGGCATTCGTGATCTGCGACTTTCTGAGCACTAGATCTCCCTCAGACATTGGCCTATCTCTCACCCGACTATTATAGTAGTTGGCCACCCTCTGATGATAGGATGCCAATCGAATAGCCGCGGTTTCTCTATGTTCATCGAGTAGGTCCAAGCCTTCCCTTAGAGCTTGTGAGTTTTCTTCCTCTACTAAGGGTATCACTCTTGGCGATAATGCTCCAAGTTCCACGGGGATCAATGCTTCTGCGCCGTATACAAGACTGAACGGCGTTTCTTTAGTCGACACACGACTGGTGGTACGATACGCCCATAAAACACTAGGCAATTCGTCTACCCAGGCTCCTTTTGCTTTGTCGAGCCTGGTTTTCAGCCCATGGAGGATGGTCCGATTACTGACCTCGGCTTATCCATTAGCTTGAGGATATGACACTGAAGAGATCCGTAGCTGAATGTTGAGGTCCTTACAAAAGTCACGGAAGGCGTTGCAATCAAATTGCTTTCCATGGTCGGCATTCAAGATGCGGGGAATTCCAAATCGACAAATAATGTCTTTCCACACCATTGCCTCCACTTTCTTTTCCGTGATTGTGGCCAAAGGCTCTGCTTCGATCCAGTTTGTGAAGTAATCGGTAGCCACTAACAGGAACTTTCTTTGACCCGTGGCTAATGGGAAAGGTCCAAGGATGTCCAACCCCCATTGTGCAAAAGGAATTGGTTGTACTGTGCCTTGAGAGGGAGTTACTGGGGCTGTGGTGATAGGCGCAAACCTTTGGCATTTGTCACACCTGCGGGTTTGGTCCATTGCATCCTTTGTCAGCGTTAGCCAGTAAAATCCCGATCGCAGTACTTTAGCAGCGAGGGCTCTTGCTCCTAAGTGTTCGTCGCAGATTCCTTCATGCACCTCCGCTAGGGCATATCTAGCTTGTTCCGGTCCCAGACATTTTAGCAGTGGCGATGAGTATCCCCTTTTGTACAGTTCTCCATTGATGAGTGTGAACTTCGCCCCTTGTATTTTCAAGCGACGAGCCTCGTCTTTATCTTGGGGGAGTGTACCCTCAGTGAGATACTGTTTAAATGGGGATCTCCAATCGTCTCCAACTTCAATGTCACACACTTCGACTTCTTCAATACTTGGTCGTTCGAGCCTCTCCACCTTTACTGTCCTTCCTTGTGTTTCGGTGGAGGAGGCTAGCTTGGACAGTGAATCAGCATGTGTGTTTTCGGACCGGTTGATTTGCATCAGCTAAAAGCTTTTGAAGGTCTTGGCCAAGAGTTGGACTTTCTTTAAGTAAGGAACCAGCATCGGTTCTCGTACCTCGTACTTTCCGCTGAATTGGTTCACCACCAATTGAGAATCACTGTGTGCTACCAAGTGGTGAACCTGCAGTTTTTCCGCTAGTGCCATCCCTGCTATCAAAGCTTCATACTCCGCTATGTTGTTCGAACTAGGGAATCCGAATCGTAGGGAGTATTCCAGGGATTTTCCTTCTGGTGACACCAGGACTATACCCGCTCCACTTTCGTTGGCACTTGATGACCCATCGACATGTAGTAACCATGGGTGAGCCTCCCCTTCACTGCTGTCGTTCGGGATAGTGCATTCCACGATGAAGTCAGCCAGAGCTTGACCTTTGATAGCCTGTCTCGCTTGGAATGTGATGTCGTATCCCCCAAGCTCCACCGCCCATTTCACTAACCTCCCTGAATGTTCAGGTTTCTGGAGGATCTGTCTTAACGGTTGGTCTGTTAAGACAGTGATGGGATGTGCTTGGAAATACGGACGCAGCTTTCGCGAGGCCATCAAGAGGGCCAATGCTAGCTTTTCGGCCAGTGGATAGCGGGTCTCTGGATCTAATAACACTTTGCTCACATAGTAGATGGGACGGTGTACCATTTCGTCTTTCTTCAGTAGCACCGCGCTGACGGCGAAATCACCGACTCCCAAATACATATAGAGCTGTTCTGCTTCCAGGGGCCTTGTTAATAGAGGCAACCGCTTCAAGTATTCCTTGAGGTCTTCAAAGGCTTTCTGACAATCTTTCGTCCACTCGAAGTTCTTCCCCCCCGTAGAGTTTTGAAGAAAGGCAAGCTTTTTTCGGTTGATTTCGACAAGAAGCGATTCAGAGCCGCTATTCTGCCTGTCAATCTTTGGACCTCTCTTACGATGGCTGGGGGTTTCATGTCAATGACAGCCTGTATCTTCTCAGGATTTGCCTCGATACCCCTGTTAGTGATCATGAAGCCTAGAAATTTTCCTGATCTTACCCCGAAAGAGCACTTTTCGGGGTTTAGCTTCATGTTGAATCTCCTCAATACTTCAAATACCCTGGACATTTGATCAGCATGAGATTCTCCTATGCGGCTCTTGACTATCATGTCGTCCACGTAGGCTTCCATGGTATTTCCCAGAAGATCCTTGAACACTTTGCTCACCATTCGTTGGTAGGTGGCACCCGCGTTCTTTAAACCGAATGGCATTACCCGATAGCAATAGGTTCCGTCATCGGTTATAAAGGAGGTCTTTTCTTCGTCTTCTGGGTGAAGCATGATTTGGTGATACCCGGAGAATGCATCCAAGAAACTGAGGAGTTCGTAGCCGGATGTATCATCTACGAGTCTGTCTATCCGAGGTAGGGGGTATGAATCTTTGGGGCAGGCTTTGTTCAGGTCTGTGAAATCAACACACATTCACCATTTCCCGTTAGATTTCTTTACCATCACTACATTGGCTAACCACTCAGGGTAATAGACTTCTCGGATGAATCCGGCGCCTAGGAGTTTAATCACTTCTTCAGTGATTGCTTTTTGTCGCTCCGGAGCGAAACTCCTCTTCTTCTGTTTGACGGGCCTATGTCCGGGTATGATGTTAATTTCATGGCATATGACTTCGGGACTGATCCCGGGCATGTCCGCCGGGCTCCAGGCAAAGATATCTGAGTTTCTCCTCAGACACTCGACTACCTCCTTTCTTTGTTGTTTGCCCAACTGAGTCCCGATGAATGCCCTTTTTTCGCTATCCCCTTCAGTTAGCGCAATGGCTTCTGTTTCCTCTACAGGTTGGGGTTTAAGCGGATCGTCGATGCATAAGGTTTCTTTTCTCTGTGCTACCTTGTTGGCAGTGGAAGCGAGATAACAAGTACGGGCACTCTTTTGGTTTCCGCGTACTTGCCCGACTCCGTTGGGAGTGGGGAACTTCATCAATAGGTAGCAAGAGGATATTACCGCCCTCATGTCATTCAGCACAGGTCTGCCCAAAATCATGTTATAGGCAGCAGAGGTTGACCTGACCACCATGAACAATACTTGCCGGGTCACATTCTTCGGGTGCTCTCCGAGAGTCACAGGCAACTCTATGGACCCGACAACTTTCACTCGCTCCCCCGTGAATCCATATAGTGGCGCCATAACGGGCTTTAACCTATCTTCGGATATGCTCATTTTTTTCGAAGCAGTTCCAATAGATCAGGTTCACTGAGCTCCCGTTATCGACCAGGACCCTGCTCACCGGGTGTTTGGCCACCACTGTGGATATCACCATGGGGTCGTCGTGGGGCATGGCGACATCGCCTCTGTCAGCCGGAGTGAACATGATGGGCTCTTCATCCGCCCGCTCCTCCATTACCACGTTAACCTGATACGCTTGCCTAGCGTAACTTTTACGGGAAGTAGAGGAGCTTCCTGCACTTGAGTCCCCGCCTGCAATGACATTTATCGCGGGGGCTGTAGGTTCGTTGTTTGGCGGATTAGCACGGGGGATGGGCCTGACTGCTTCGTTTCTAGGCCTATCCCTTCTGACATCATTATTTGTCCCCGTCCGCAGACGATTATTCCTTTGGTCACGCGGAGGATATCGGGGTCTCTCGCTTCGCCACAGGAAGCGGTTGATCTCCCCTCTCTGGCCAGTCTTTCTAACTGGTCCATCAAGTCTCTACACCTCTCTGTTGGGTGTCCGTGAGCACAATGGAATTCACAGTAGGCTTCAGTGTTTCGGCCTACGTCTCTAATTTTCTTCTTGGGGAATTCCAGTAATCCCGACCCCTCAATTGCCGCCAGTATCGCCGTACGAGGCTCGCTCAGTTTGGTATAACCTTCATACCTGAGCTTGGGGGCTTTGTCTCCTCTCACGGGTCTTGGGAAGTTTCTCTCGGGTACATCTCTCTTTCTTTTCTTTCCTTCTTTCGCCTCTCTGGGCTGTATCATTCTCATCACTTCTTCTTGAGCTACATACTTGTTAGCCCTGGCGAAGAGGTCAGAAATCATCATCGGTTGATCGAGAGAGAGGGATTCTTGTAGCTTCTCGGAGCTCGTCCCTTGCAGCATTGCAGCCAAGGCTACTCCTACCGGTAGATCTTCCACCTCCAAGGTTGCATCTCGGAAGCGGTCCACATAGCTTTTCAAGGATTCTTTATTTCCTTGTTTAAGCGTGAGTAGGTAGGTAGCGTCTTTCTTCCTCTGGCTGTGAAACATGAACACTTTGAGGAATTCATTTCTCAACTCATCAAAAGAGGAGATTGAACCTTCGCTCAGTCCGTTAAACCATTTCAGAGCGTGCCCGGACAATGTGAGAGAAAAAGCTCTGCACATGATTTCGTCTTCCCATCCATGAAGCAGCATGAGGGATTCATAACTCTGAATATGGTCGTAGGGATCCGTTTTGCTGGTATAAGTAGCCATAGAAGGCATTTTGAACTTCTTCGGCAAGGGTTTGTTCATGATCTCCGGACTGAATGGGATCCTCCTCCTTTGTCCGTCATCCAGAGACACTAGCCTTTTCTTCTCGAGGATCCTTTGGACGACCTTCTCCACGTCCTCCGGCCCTCGAGCTAAGTAAGGTCCTGTCCCTTCCGGTCTAGAAGAGTCCGATTGGTAAATACCTCTTCCAGTACCTCTGACTACGGGACTTGATATCTCGGGACCTTCTTGTGGGTTAAAATCTCTTTGTCTTCGCTGCTCCCCAGTCCTATATTCTCCTAACTCCTGCACAAACTCCAAAGGAGAAGAGCTGCGGAGTGTAGAGAATGTCTGCCGCATAGGGGCTGCAGGGGAACTCTGTCGCCTGGCCGACAGAGGTGAAGTCTGCCGCGCATCGGGTAAAGGTGAACTCTGCCTCCTAGCGACGGCGGGAGAGTTCTGTCGCCCATCTGACCTGGGATATCTCTGCCGCATGTGGTCGACGGGTGAGCTCTGCCACCTTTGAGCCGGGGGAGAGCTCTGCCGCCTATTCGGTGAACTCCGCCGCCTATCGGGCAGAGGTGAGCTACGTCGTAGTTGAGCCGCGGGTGATCTCTGTCGCGGGGATGCGGGCGAGCTCTGCCGCCTCGGGACCAGAGGCGACCTTTGTCGTGGTTGAGCTGCGGGTGAGCTCTGTCTTGCTGGGTAGGTAGTAGCATTATCTTGCGTTCCTGCACCTTGTCCAGCACTCGCCAAAGTGGAGGGCTGACCTCTCTCGTAGGTCTGCCTCGGTGTGCTTTCCCCACTAATAGCTGTACTTCATGGGGTAAGCTGAATTGGGGGAGAGCCTCTCTGAAGAAGCTCACCATGGCTCTCAGGGTTGTCGTAGCCTCTTCATTTTTGCGCTTCAGGGCGTCGAATTCTTCCAGGGAGACTAAGGGTTCTGCTTGAGCCCTTTCACCGTGTCTTTTCCTTCGTTCCGATCTAGCAGGAGGACTTACAGAATTCCGCCCTCCTGTCACCTCCACCGTAGAGCGTGTTCTCACCATTTTGATAGAGAATCTGGCTTTTTGTCAGGATTCCCACAGACGGCGCTAATTGATGTTGCCTACCTGACGGCAACAGTGCTTTGCTTTCCACGTGATCGGAGTGTACTGTTGACGGTTAATTCAATCGTCACAGTTTGCTCCACGTGTTCTTCGTATATCCTGCAAAAACAACAGGAATCAGAGGGGGCAGGGATTTGTCCCTGCACGCGCACTCCGACGATCAAGTCAGTGATCGGGAGTTGGTGTATGTATGTAAGAAAAGGAGAGTTTATGGCTTAAATCAGAGTGTTTAAGTGTTCTCCCTGTTTTTCTTGGATTTTGGATCGATCTCTGGATCTCTCTTCTTTTTCAGAGGGCTCACCTCATATTTATAGGCTTCTGAGTCGGTTCGGG
This sequence comes from Firmiana major, assembly GCA_033439115.1. Classification (NCBI taxonomy): domain Eukaryota; kingdom Viridiplantae; phylum Streptophyta; class Magnoliopsida; order Malvales; family Malvaceae; genus Firmiana; species Firmiana major. The sequence continues at coordinate 8,768,500 of CM065909.1, forward strand.
CTGAGACCCAGGCGCGTGTCTGGGCCGCGACAGAGTTATAGGGCACTCTGTCGCGCCTTGGGCCATGCAACTTGCGGGGAAGTAGTCTGACAGCAGAGTATGCATGGAACCTCTACCGCTGTTGGTGCGGGAGACCTCTGCCGCTACGCTGGGCGAGGGACCTCTACCGCTGTTGGTGCGGGAGACCTCTGCCGCTGTCTAAGCGGGAGCTGCTCTGCCACTACGCTGGGTGAGGGATATCTACCGCTGTTCGTGCGGGAGGCCTCTACCGCGATGAGGGCTTCTATAGGCTCAGGAGCACCGTCCAGATCCGCGGGCTCCCAAGGACCAGCAAGGTTGACGAGATCATCCTGAGCAGTCCTCTTGAACAGCTCGTCCGCAGGCTCAGCCTCAGGCTCGTACTTGGTCCAATCAGGGGCCTCAAAGAGTATCGCATCAGGGGTATATTGGAGCTCAGGAAATTCCTCTCCCTCCCTGTGTGCTTCTAGCCAAGATCGGGCCAGGTAGAACCCGTACTTAACATAAGGGTTGGAGAAGTCTTCCTTCCGCCTCAAGCAGTCTTTGGAGAGACGATACTCCTTTACGGCCTCGGCCCGTATGCTGTCAATTTCGGCCTGGGATAGTACAGGAGCAGTTTGGCCTTCCAACTCACCAACACGTTGCTCGAGCTCTTGATTCCGAGTAAGCGTAGACATATAGTTGGATTGCATACGGTCTAACTCAGAATGAGCCTCCTGCAGGTCCTCTTGGAGTTTACAAGATCGGGCCGTCTCCACTGTGAGATCCCCCTTTGCAAGACCGAGGTCTTGATGAGCCTTAGCAAGCTGCTCCTCCAGGCTTCGAACTAAATCCGGAAGAGGGGACAAGTTGTTGACCGTGTTCTGTAGCTCCATGACTTTGTCCCTCAACTCCCGGATCTCTCTGTCGGCTCGCTCACGATAAGCCCGATGTTGGGCATTATTTGCCGCGGTTCGTTGAGCCAGCTGCGAAAAAATGCAAAAATGTTAGACTCAAAGCATGCTGCAAAAAGCAATCAAAAAGAGAAGAAATTAGAAACTCACCCTCAACGCCTCAATATCGGCTAAGTCTTCCCCCTCGGGGTAGTTTCTGAATATCCTTGCCTCATCTCGAGGAAGGATAGTGGACCAACTCAACCGGGAGGCCACCCCGGGAGTGTCCAAAATGTCGTTGTCACGAACCCCGGGGTAGACTCGGAATTCATGGCCCCTCATGATATTCCCCCCATCCACGGAATAGGGCCTCTCGTCGGCAGGACCTATCCTCGGCAATATCGGCCTACTTCTCATCGAACTCTCGATGTACAGGTGCTTTCTATTCTTTCGCTGAGACGGAATGATATTGCATTCCGTGCGCTCCTCGGAACGTGATCGCCCGGATGACCCGGAAGCCCCCCGTGAAGACGAGGCAACTCTCCCCCCATCCCGAGAGAAATCTCTCTGCTCTGAAGGAGGGGGAGGCATCGCTTGCCTAGAAACTGGAGGGGTCCGAGCACGAGATGGATGAGAGGGGACCGGTGCCTCACTTAGGATATCGTCAGCCAAACGATGCCTCTTCCTGGCAGAAGCGCTGGAAGGACCAGCCTCAGAAGCCTGGCGACCTAATGATTGCCGAAAATGACTCATATCTGCAAATAAGAAAAAGAAGATCAATGGTTAATAAATTGATCAAAAATGATAAACAGAGGGAAAAAATAAAAGTTACCGTCAGGAGAGTCTAAGTGCTCCTGAAGGGACTCGATATTTATCCCCTCGTCGTCCGGAAGCACCATGAAAGTGGAGCCGAACCCTTCCCAACCAGTGAGATCGGCTAAGGGTTCGCTACCAGAGCTGGAATCCAGATTGGTGCCCCCTATATCCTCTTGTGGCCTAGGGGCTTCAGGATTCAACTCGGGAGAAGCCAAAGGCAGAGGATCTGACGACGGAACAGAAGGTCCGACAACAGGGACCGGACCCACACCCCAGCCTGCTAATATCAAATTTTCATTTGATACAAGGGTGTCCAGGCTAAGGGGATGAGGGACTAGCAGTTTTTCGATGTTAGAAGACAACTGCTCCCTAAGTGTGGCGACCCAGGGACCCTTGGGGATTTCGTGCCTATTCTCCCAACGAGTGGGGATATCCAGGCCCTCGGGCACTTCCACAACCAGCCATTCTGTCTCGAAACCATGAAGCTTGTTAGCAGGTTTCTCAAATAATCGGTTCTCAAAATCGGGCTGGTACACCCGCTGAAGCGAGTAAGGCACTAAGCCGGGACTCCCTCGAAGCCTAAAAAATACTTCAAAAAGAGGAAGAGACGGAGGGACGCCCCTTAAATGGTAGTGCACAGTGAATGCTACCAATTGCATCCATGCATGAGGATGCAGTTGCCCCGGGGATACCCTGTGCGTCCTGAGAAAGGAAGCCCCAAAGTCGGACAATGGGAAGCGGAGTCCTAACTCCAAAGCTGCCCTAAAAACAACAACCCCGTTAGACACACGACGTATGTCGCTCTCCTGAGGGGTTGGGAGTCTATAAGTGTATCCCTCGGATAAAGGAAATCGAGATTCTAGGTCTTGGACGTCGGCTTCCTTTAAAGTCGACTTAACGCCTAGATCGATTTGCTTTCCTATACCATGTCCAGCCATCTTAGAAGCTCGTAGATCAAAGAAGTGGAATTACGGGCTACGAAAAATTACCTAAGGTAATGGAAACAGAACTCGCGGCAGAGTGTGAAAATCCGCGGCAGACTAGCGACACAGTGAGCAGTCTCGCGGCAGAGTTGCGACAGTATGGCGAAGGACTTGCGACAGAGTGCCTGAGAGTCGCGACAGAGTGTCCTTGCGAGAGAATTCAGTAGCGACAAGGACGTCAGGGGCCCAGTATTTATAGCGGCTCACCTGCGTACACACACACGCGGAGGTCCGACCCGGCCCGAGAAATGCCGGACCCAGATACTCTTTCGCGGGAAAAATTCTCGCCAAAGAGTGGGGAGCCATTGATGGTGGTCGTGTCACCAGATCCACGTGTGCAACTATCCGCCTGCCACGTGTCGAACCAACAACAGGCCACGTGGCAGTTGACGACAGAACCGCAATGCGACACCGTTCCTAGAAGTGCGACAGAGTGTCTGACGCGAGAGGAGTCTGCCGCCTCACAGTCTGCCGCGCATCATGAGCGGCAGACCTCCATCGCCCATGCACATCACAGGACTCCGCATTGCCCCCGACACAGGTCTCCCGCACAGACCGCGGTAGAAGTCTCCCGCACAGCATGCGGCATAGTCTCCCGCATAGACCGCGGTTGAGGTCCCCCGCTCAGCCTGCGGTAGAAGTCTCCCGCACAGCATGCGGCATAGTCTCCCGCATAGACCACAGTTGAGGTCCCCCGCTCAGCCTGCGGTAGAAGTCTCCCGCACAGCATGCGGCATAGTCTCCCGCACCGATCGCGGTAGTAGTCTCCCGCACAGACCGCGGTAGAAGTCTCCCGCACAGCATGCGGTATAGTCTCCCGCATAGACCGCGGTTGAGGTCCCCCGCTCAGCCTGCGGTAGAAGTCTCCCGCACAGCATGCGGCATAGTCTCCCGCATAGACCACGGTTGAGGTCCCCCGCTCAGCCTGCGGTAGAAGTCTCCCGCACCGATCGCGGTAGTAGTCTCCCGCACAGATCGCGGTAGAGGCCTCCCGCACGAACAGCGGTAGATATCCCTCGCCCAGCGTAGTGGCAGAGCAGCTCCCGCTTAGACAGCGGTAGAGGTCCCTCGCCCAGCGTAGCGGCAGAGGTCTCCCGCACCAACAGCGGTAGAGGTTCCATGCATACTCTGCCGCCAGACTACTTCCCCGCAAGTTGCATGGCCCAAGGCGCGACAGAGTGCCCTATAACTCTGTCGCGGCCCAGACATGCGCCTGGGTCTCAGCCCGAACCGACTCAAAAGCCTATAAATATGAGGTGAGCCCTCTGAAAAAGAAGAGAGATCCAGAGATCGATCCAAAATCCAAGAAAAACAGGGAGAACACTTAAACACTCTGATTTAAGCCATAAACTCTCCTTTTCTTACATACATACACCAACTCCCGATCACTGACTTGATCGTCGGAGTGCGCGTGCAGGGACAAATCCCTGCCCCCTCTGATTCCTGTTGTTTTTGCAGGATATACGAAGAACACGTGGAGCAAACTGTGACGATTGAATTAACCGTCAACAGTACACTCCGATCACGTGGAAAGCAAAGCACTGTTGCCGTCAGGTAGGCAACATCACCACTAATAAAATACTAAACCAAAATACAATCCTAAACATATAATATAAAATCAACTACTAACTAAAAATTAACACTACAAATTAAATTAATATGCAAAGTTATTAAAACTAACCTACTTATTACTAACAACTAATAAAAAATTAAAACAACTACAAGCATGAAATAACAATTTAGATGGCCAAACAAGGCCTTAACGAATTTAAATAATCCAAAGCCCTCCAATCACTCTTCACGTGTCTTTCTTTGTTTATTTTCCATTTTCAGGCTGTGCTCACGAGTAGCCCTCTGCTCCAGGTCTGTCTTGGCTGCTACTGTCCCTGCTGCATTCTGCTTTTGGTTCTGACAACACACTGCGTCAACCGCTGTTCGTGCTGCATCCAGGCTGCTGTTCGTGCTGTCTCCAATCGGCATGCTGCACTCTGCTTCTCGGTTCTATAATCTGCTGCTGCTCCAGGCCTGCTGTTTCTGTCCTGGTGTGTCTTGGTTCCAGGAACTCACGGGTTGCCCTCGGTTTTACTTTATCCTCCATTCTGCTGCTATTCTGTATCGCCTCATGTTCTACCCTGCGTTTTCTGCTTCAGCAGAATGCACCAGCTTCCCTTACGCCAATACCCATTAGTTGCAGTAGCCTTCAGTACCTCTCCTCTGCTCGAAATATCCTGTACATGTCTATCGTTTGCTTCACTCTCTACAATTGTACTACACTTGCTTCACATGCATTTCAGATTGGAATGCTCCATCAGCAACTGGAAGCAACAATCCAGCAGCCATGCCATTTTCCGAGCAGTAAGATTTCTGTTGGTAACAATCGGTGATGCAAAAGATATCAACTAAGTACAAATGGAGGCTGTTAACTTGTAAAATTAAAGCAGATCATAGAAAACAATTAAATCTTAAAATGCTGGAAACTACAAATTACAGAACAAACAAAAAACAAAAAATGATGAATAGTAAAGGACTCCTAAAATAGGGGAGAACAGAGAGTGATTGTGGCTCTCGGGTGCTTGCTGTTGCATTTGCTGCTCTAGGGTTCCTGGTCTGTTGCCTTGCTCTCAGGTCTATTTGCAAATAGTTGCCCAAGTATTGCTATATCTCTTCCCCTACTACTGTTATGCAATGCTCGACAGTGAGCAAGCTTTAGCACTTCACAGACCCGAATGGAGAGTGGGAAGATAAAATATGAAATCCAACAAGAAGGCTAAACTGAGAATTAAAAGAAATTTGGGAACTCAAGTGCTAAAAAAAAAAAAATCAAAGAACTAAGCTTACCAAACCGAAAGCATGAAAATGAAAGTGATTATCCATTGAAAATGAAATTTAACAAAGACTAATGAGGAACATGAAATGCATAGTAAAATAAACGGGAACATAAAAAGAAATACTAGAAAGGAAAATAACTCTAAAAACTACTCTACCTACACTACTCCTACTCGTAAATTACATTTACTTCTACTCCTAAAATTATATAGTTTTTCAATTGCCATCCATGTCTTATTTATACACACAAAAAGGGTATAATTGTAATTTCTACATCCTAAATGAGTTGGCATTTTTTTTGCCACTTGTCTTCACACTATTGGCTCCTTGAAAAGATATTTCCATGTCATCGGTCTTCTTGTCCAATTGGATGTGCTAGGTGGCATGGCTCGTGTTGTCCGCGTGGCTCAATCTCGATTTTAGCCCAATTTCCATCCATTTTCTACCGAAATATTCAAAATTCATCCGGATTTAATTTATCTGCAAACATGAGAATTTTAATTAAATAAAGGGGATAATTAACAAAATAAATTGGGGAATTAAATAATTAATTATGAAATTAAGCATAAATAATTCTAAAAATATAGAATTATCACACCCCAAACTTGAGCTTTTGCTTATCCTCAAGCAAAACAAAATGATTGTAGGAATGACAAGTACAAAACACAATAATTTTTCCAATATCATCCTCAAAGACAAGTACAAATTATGAAATCAAAGACTCACAATTACAAGTCTAGCACTTAGAATTATTCAATCATAAGTCCTAACCCAAATTGGACTCCTCATGAGTGTGTGAAAAATGTCTAAGTCACTTCTCAGTACATTATCTAGATCAGATTATGCAAACACAGTGAATGCAAAGTCAATGACATGTGATCATTCCCATAAGTTTGTTTTTCACTTCTCTCTCCACTAATGTAGTCATACTTAACTAAAGATCAATAGGACTTCATTAAGCTTGTAATGTAAGGCTGGGACTAAGGTATGATAAAGTCGATTTAGGTTTAATTACCCTTTAACATGCATTACTTTTAGGATCTTAATGTAAGAACTCAAATCATTTCCCTCAAACTTATTTATTTCACTAAATTTTTTTTTTGTATTTTCTTTTTTCTTCTTTTCTTTTTCTTTTTCTTACTTTTTCATCATTTTTTTTATACATACTCTTTCACTATCACTTAATACCCATATAGCTCACAATATATCCCAATGACTTTTCATGTTTTTGGGGTAAGGGATAGGAACAAAGTATTTAAGCTAAGGAAAATAACGTAGGTATATTTACAGAGAAAAGCTTATTTGGCCCAGATGGGTGACTAGGGGTAGAATATGTACAAGGAATGCTAGAAAGGCTCAAACGATCCAAAGATGGCCTAAATCATCTCCCTAATCAAGTGTGATCTAATATTTCACCTCGAGATCAAATCAAACAAATTCTAGAATATGATGCACAAAATCAACTGAACAAATGCAGTCCTATGTACACATAAGCTTTCTCTAAATAAATATACCGATTCATGACATGACATGTGCATAAGATGAGAAAATCACAATCAGAATCAAGATAAATTCAAGAACTCAACTTCATGCTTTTCCTATAATCATGCATCTCAGTCAATCAAAGTCAGACTAAATCATGGGATCATATCATCGGAATATGAGAAAACTAATGCTAAGCACTAGATTATCCCAAAATCAAACAATTTAAGCTCATATTATCGAAAAATTTTTGAAAATTCTTTCTCAGATTTTTGAAAAAAATTTGAAATTTTTTTCAATTTTTCACAAAATTGCTCAAGTGATATCCCCTCCCCCAAACTTAAAATGCACAGTGTCCTCAGTGTGCAGATAATATAAGAATTTAAGCTCGAGAATAGAGTACTCCCCTTTCTGATGATGATGAACAACTGAAGCTTGATTGAAAGCATAAAACTAGAAAATAAACATGCAAAATAAACAAGGAAAGAAACAACATAAAAGAAAAAGAAAAATGAACTATATACAAAGTGAAAAGGAAAACACAACCACTTCAAATACAGCTGAAGAAAACAACACTCAGCAGCAGAGCGAAGAGTAGGAGGGTCATCCAAAGTGGTGACAGGGTGTTGACAGTTAACTCCTCCTAATCCCTATCTACTTCCTTCTTTCTCTCAGATATTATATGCTTAAGCCTTATATTCTCCTCAATCTCCATCTTAAAACACTCTTGAGAGTTATCAGGGAGCTTCAAAGGTTTGAAAACATTAAACTTCACTTCCTGATCTAGGACTCTCATAGTTAACTCCCCCTTCTGTACATCAATTAAGGTTCTACCAGTCGCTAGGAAAGGTTTACCTAGTATAATGGGGACTTCCCTGTCTTCCTCCATGTCCAACACGATAAAATTTGCAGGGAAAATAAACTTGTCCACCTTTACTAAGACATCCTCAATGACCCCCTTTGGATATTTAATTGATCGATCAACCAATTGGAGGGTCACTGTGGTGGGCTTGGCATCCCATATTCCTAACTTATGATAGATAGACAATGACATCAAATTTATACTAGCTCCTAAATCGCACAGGGCTCTACCAAAGAATAAATTTTCAATAGTGCATTGTATGGTAAAACTCCCGGGATCCTTGAGCTTGGGGGGTAATTTCCTCTGGATAATGGCACTACATTCCTCAGTTAAGGCCACCGTCTCATAGTCTTCCAATCTCCTTTTCCTAGAGAGGATATCCTTCTGAAACTTCACATAACTTGGCATTTGCTCTAAAGCATCTGCGAAAGGAATGTTGATGTGAAGTTTCTTAAAAACCTCAAGAAATTTAGCAAATTGTTGTTCAAGCTTTTGGTTTTGAAACCTCTGAGAAAAAGGTACTGGTGGTCTAACCGGAGAGAATGTAGTGGAAACATGTGTAGCATCAGAGGACGAGGAAGGCTGTGAAGTAGAAGAAGGTATAGATGAAGAAGCACCTAGCTTTGATTCTTTTGCAGCTTGATTCTGATGTTCTTGTTCTTTCGGAGCTGCTTCGTTAGAACTTAAGAATTCTTCAGCTTTGTGCTGTTTAGGTTGGGACTTAATTTGTGGATCATCGTCTAGCTCTCTGCCGCTCCTAAGGGTAATGGCTTGCACATGTTCCTTACCCTCCCTTTGCCTAATAGGATTGGCTTCGGTGTTACTAGGAAGGGTCCCTTGAGGACGCTGACTAAGAGCATTCGCTATTTGTCCTACCTAAACCTCTAAGTTCTTAATTGAAGCTGCTTGATTTTGCAGGATCGTTGTAAACATTTCCTCAAGCGAGGGCTTCTTTTCAGCTGCTGGTAAGTGCTGAGGTTGTGGTGGTGGTGGTGGTTGATGGTAATGAGGTGGATGATGCTGAAAATGAGGTAGGGATGGTTGATGGTATGGAAATGGATATTGCGACTGTGGTGGTACATGAACCGATGGAGCTTGAAAACTAGGGGGTGTTGTAGGTGTTTGACAAGGGGTTGTTCTGTTGCTTCTGAAGTGGAGCAACATACTGAACCGATTCTAGGTTAAGTGGACACCTATCTACAGAGTGGGTACCACTACACAGATCGCATGAAAGGAAAGGATTTTGGACAGAATAAATCAGATTAGGACTGGAAGAAGGATTATGCTGGGTACTGAGCGACTCTACCTTCTTCGTAAGATTAGCGATTTGGGAGGTCAAGGTAGACAGTGTGTCGAGCTCATAAATACCCGCCGACTTCTTTGGCAATTGCCTCTCCGAGGACCGTAGATAGTTGTTAGCCACCATCTTGTCTAAAAGCTCGTAAGCTTCCTCCTTTGTTTTGTACATCAGGGCTCCACCCGCAGCAGCGTCAACAATGGTCCTATTTTGGCTTGTAAGTCCGTTGTAGAAGGTCTGGACTTGTAGCCACAAAGGAAGACCATGATGAGGGCACCTCCTAAGAAGCTCCTTATATCGTTCCCATGCTTCGTAAAGAGATTCAGAGTCGTACTGGGCAAAGGAAGATATATTACTACAGAGTTGGGCCATTTTAGAGGGAGGTAAAAACTTAGATAAAAATTGATAGGCTAACTCGTCCCATGTAGAAATGGATCCTGGAGGCAGGGATGTTAACCAGTGTCTCGCCCTATCCCTAAGTGAGAAGGGGAATAATCTAAGCTTAAGCACATCATCAGATAATCCATTATGTTTGAACGTGTTGCACAAGTCCAGGAATTGCCCAAGGTGAGCATGTGGGTCTTCGTGTGGAAGCCCACTGAAGTGCAATGAAGTCTGGATCATCTGGAGGATGGAAGGCTTAATTTTAAAATTGTTTGCATGGACAGCTGGTGGCCTAATGCCGGTATAATAACCTCCAATACTCAGCATTGCATAATCTCCAACGGTCTTATTTTCCCTATTTTCTGTCATGATGCTTTGCAGCGGAGCTATAAATTTCCTAGAATCCTATTGAATTTTTCTAAGAGTGGGTTCGATTTTAGGATCTAGAGGAAAGCAATCAAAACTTCTGGCTCTACGCATGCAATCATTGAAAAGTCCTTAGAAATTTTTTTAAGTTTTTCAATTTTTTTTATTTTAATTTTTCAATTAACTAATCTAGATTAAATATTTACAACCAAAATATTTACAAACTAGAATTACACCTAAGCATAATTTAACCGATATTAATTAACGACTAATTAAGACTTCCTCGGCAACGGTGCCAAAAACTTGACATGCCCTAAGGGTATTACCGCAAGTGCACGGGTCGTACAAGTAATAATGGGATTTGAGTCCCGAGTTATCGTCCCTCAGAGAAGTTGGTTAGCCTAATTAACTACCGGTTAATCTTACCTTGAGTATATTCTAGTAAATTATGAAATTAAGGTGGGTGATCTACATAGCTAGAATTAAAAATACTGAAAGCAATAAAATAATAAAAACTAAATAAAACCGAGCAAAATTACTTACAATGCTCCACACAATTAAAATAAAAAACCTACAAAAGAAATTAAAAGAGTTAAAGCTAATTAACGCAATTAAAATAAAATGCAAATATACCTAAAATGCAATTTAAAATAAACTATAAATCTAATAAAAATGAAGACTAAACTAACAATGCATGAAACACATTAAATCTAAATTAATTCTAAATACCACTAATAAAATACTAAACCAAAATACAATCCTAAACATATAATATAAAATCAACTACTAACTAAAAATTAACACTACAAGTTAAATTAATATGCAAAGTTATTAAAACTAACCTACCAATTACTAACAACTAATAAAAAATTAAAACAACTACAAGCATGAAATAACAATTTAGATGGCCAAACAAGGCCTTAACGAATTTAAATAATCCAAAGCCCTCCATTCACTGTTCATGTGTCTTTCTTTGTTTATTTTCCATTTCCAGGCTGTGCTCACGGGTAGCCCTCTGCTCCAGGTCTGTCTTGGCTGCTACTGTCCCTGCTGCATTCTGCTTTTGGTTCTGACTACACACTGCGCCAGCCGCTGTCTGTGCTGCATCCAGGCTGCTATTCGTGTTGTCTCCAATCAGCATGCTGCACTCTGCTTCTCGGTTAAGCAATCTGCTGCTGCTCCAGGCCTGCTGTTTCTGTCCTGGTGTGTCTCGATTCCAGGAACTCACGGGTTGCCCTCGGTTTTGCTTTGTCCTGCATTCTGCTGCTGTTCTGTATCGCCTCATGTTCTACCCTGCGTTTTTTGCTTCAGCAGAATGCACCAGCTTCCCTTACGCCGGTACCCATGAGTTGCAGCAGCCTTCAGTACCTCTCCTCTGCTCGGAACATCCTGCACATTTCTATCGTTTGGTTCACTCTCTGTAATTGTACTACACTTGCTTCACATGCATTTTAGATTGGAATGCTCCATCAGCAATTGGAAGTAGCAATCCAACAGCCATGCCATTGTCCGAGCAGTATGATTTCCATTGGTAACAACCGGTGATGCAAAAGATATCAACTAAGTACAAATGGAGGCTGTTAACTTGTAAAATTAAAGCAGATCATAGAAAATAATTAAATCTTAAAATGCTGGAAACTACAAATTACAGAACAAACAAAAAATAAAAAATTATGAACAGTAAAGGACTCCTAAAACAGGGGAGAACAGAGAGTGATTGTGGCTATCGGGTGCTTGCTGTTACATTTGCTGCTCTCGGGTTCCTGGTCTATTACCTTGCTCTCAGGTCTGTTTGCAAATAGTTGTCCAAGTATTGCTATATCTCCTCCCCTACTGCTGTTATGCAATGCTCGGCAGTGAGCAGGCTTCAGCACTTCACAGACCCGAATGGAGAGTGGGAAAATAATATATGAAATCCAACAAGAAGGCTAAACCGAGAATTAAAAGAAATTTGAGAACTCAAGTGCTAAAAAAAAAATCAAAGAACTAAGCTTACCAAACCGAAAACATGAAAATGAAAGTGATTATCTATTGAAAATGAAATTTAATAAAGACTAATGAAGAACATGAAATGCATAGTAAAACAAATGGGAACATAAAGAGAAATACTAGAAAGGAAAATAACTCTATAAACTACTCTACCTACACTACTCCTACTCCTAAATTACATTTACTTCTACTCCTAAAATTACATAGTTTTTCAATTGTCATCCATGTCTTATATAACACACAAAAGGGGTATAAATGTAATTTCTACATCCTAGATGAGTTGGCATTTTTTGGGTCACTTGTCTTCACACCATTGACTTCTTGAAAAGATATTTCCATGTCATCGATCTTCTTGTCCAATTGGATGTGCTAGGTTGTCACGCCCCGAAAATGCAGAAAATAGGGCAAATTTAAGACTTTTTATTCATTAATTCACAATTAAGAGTGCATTCCTGTGCAGTGTCATACATCATCATAATTATCATGCCTCAGGATCTCATCATAATATAGTGTATATTGAATCATATACATTACTCAATTCCAAGTTAATTAATCCTAATACATCCCATACAATGATATACATCAAGTGTCTGTAATTACAATAATAGTCTGGGTACATGAAAAGATAAAATATACCTCAAGATACAATATATATAGCCTGGAGCTCGAGTCCTCCACTAGCCACTACTCCGTACGTCGCAGGGAGATCTTTTTTCACTTGAAGAACTCTGGGGGGAAAGAAAACAGGGTGAGCTTCTAAATCGCTCAGCAAGGGGGGTAAGGAACTCATTTCATAAACCAAAATGCACATCACAAAATATTTATTTGTATGTGAAACTCATTTGAAAACCATAGCATGAAAGTACTCAAAACGACATTCTCATGTTTCAAGTCCTGTGAAAACATGATGTAAAAAGGCTCACTCTAGAGCAATAACAAAGCATGTGAAAATATACGATAAACGCTTTCTCAATGAACGTGATAAAATCACTGAAATAGTAATGCACGTGGCACAGCCACTAAACACACGTGGCATGGCCACTGATTTAAATTCACACGTGGCATAGCCACTATCTCACGTGGCAAAGCCACTGATTTAAATTCACACGTGGCACAGCCACTATCTCATGTGGCACAGCCACTATCTCACGTGGCAAAGCCACTGATTTAAATTCACACGTGGGACAGCCACAGAATAGGGTTTCACGTGGCAACGACCACCAAATTGGGTTTCTCACGTGGCAACGGCCACCAATAGGGTTTCTCACGTGGCAACGGCCACCAAATGGGGTATCACGTGGCAACGGCCACCAATGGGGTTTCTCACGTGGCAACGGCCACCAAATGGGGTTTCACACGTGGCAACGGCCACTAAGTATACGTGGCACAGCCACAGAATGGGTTATTCTCACGTTACCAGAACGGAGAAGAAATCGGGCTTACATGCTACCAGAGCAATGCCCGGTGTATACTCAAAATTACACACCTAAGTCTTATCACACAAGACTGGTTTGCTTTCACGTAGAACTCATAGTGGTTTTTCTCTCATAAAACTCATTTGAAAACTGTTTTGTACTCAACACAAAACATAATAAAACTGAGTTCCAACCGGCAAAACATGCACACATTTCTCAAATCTCAATATTGCCTTAACGTAGAGCCCAGTTATAAACTCATAAAAACATTGGGCTCCAATCGGCTATAAAAATCGTGTGCAGTTGTATCTCAACACAACACTCAACATGCTTGTTTTATAAACCACAAATCATGCTAAAATGGTTTACAAATCACATACACAAATGGTTTAGATTTCCCTTACCTCTTTGCACCTCGTATAGTGCAATCGTTTCCCCCGTATCACGGACTAGCCTCGCATTCCACTCTGGAACTCTCGAGCTGTCCAAACGATGTTAAAACATCAATACTCAATTATCTCATAAACCTCAATTCTCAAAACCGGGCATAATTGCTCATAACTCCTCAAATCTCTTGATTCTCGTAACTATACCCCAAACTACACTCTCATTCACAACATCTCAACGTTCTACATTTCTCATGTTAAATCATCTACGCTAATTCACCACATTGTCTATATTTCCATTTATAGCACAAATTCTCAAAATTACCAAAATTACCAAATATCTACATTACTCCAACTACATTGCAATTTCATCAATCCCTAATCATTTCTCAACTATTTCAACGCAATGACAACCACCTATATCATCAAAATCATCTCAAATATCAAGATCGAGGTTTAGAAATTACCCAAAGCTTGTGAGACGCACAACCCACGCCTTGATCCGATTCGTCCTTCGATTTCCAAGTATGTTGTTCTCCCTTTGATGAGGAACAACTTTCCTTCTTGCCACAACCTCTGATTCGACCGAAAATGGGTGATTTGGATGAGTGAGAAAGTTAGGTTTCGGTGAAAATGGAGGTTGGAAGAGAGAGAAAGTGAAATTGCAGGAGAAAAACAGGGGTTTCTTATATAGACTGGAGGTAGGAGATCGATCTGGCTCTTGAGGAGATCGATCTGCGTTTAAATTTTTGGGACGATTTAGGGCAATTTATGCCTAGGAGATCGATCTGTCGAGGGGTGAGATCGATCTCTTTATGGCTTTATGAGATCGATCTGCTCCTTGAGGAGATCGATCTTCTCCCAAACAGAATCATTTGGAGATCGATCTCTTCCTCATGAGATCGATCTTCTCTCAAACAGATTCATAAGGAGATCGATCCTCTTCCATTGGAGATCGATCTGCTCCTTAAATTCTTCCTTCCTTGTCATTTTTAACTCACCAGATCGATCTCTCCTTCTCCCAGATCGATCTGCTCCTTAAATTTCTCCTTCTTTGTCGTTTATAACTCAGCAGATCGATCTCTCCTTCTCCCAGATCGATCTGTCCTCATAGTTTCACATTTATTTTAACACTTAACATATAAATCTCTAATTATCATTCCCACAATTCACTTAGCTCAATAAATTACACTTCAAATTATTATTACATCAATAAAATATGTCTAAAATTCTCAGATCTCACATCCTCCCCTCCTTAAAAGAATTTGGTCCTCCAAATTCAACTCAACTAATTAAAGAGATGGGGGTATTTCTCCTTCATGAGACTCTCTAGTTCCCACGTTGCCTCTTCCCTTGAGTGATGTTTCCACAAAACTTTCACTAATGGGATGCTCTTGGTTCTCAGTACCTTCTCCTTTCTGTCGAGAATCCGGACGGGTTCCTCAGTGTAGCTCATGTCCTCCTGTATGTCCATCTCATCATACTCTATAACATGAGAAGGGTCCGGGTGGTACTTCCTCAACATAGACACATGAAAAACGTTGTGTATTCCAGACATCTGTGGGGGTAATGCTAATCTGTAAGCTACCTCTCCCACTCTCTCAAGAATCTCGAATGGTCCCACGTATCGAGGACTTAATTTCCCTTTCTTCCCAAATCGCATGATACCCTTACTCGGTGATATTTTCAGAAATACTGCATCACCAACGTCAAACTCGAGTGGCCGTCTACGCACATCCGCGTAGCTTTTCTGTCTACTTTGTGCAGTCCGTAATCTCTCATATATGAGTTTTACACTTTGTACAGCTTGCTCAACAAGCTCGGGAGCATTTATCTTTCTGTTACCGACTTCTTCCCAAGCTATAGGGGATCTACACCTCTTACCATATAGAGCCTCAAAGGGTGCCATTTCAATACTCGCATGATAGCTGTTGTTGTACGCAAACTCTGCTAGGGGCAGGTGATCATCCCATGATCCCTTAAAATCCATCGTACACGCCCTCAACATATCCTCCAGGGTCTGAATAGTCCTCTCTGACTGACCATCTGTCTGAGGATGATAGGCGATACTAAAACTCAATCGAGATCCCATGGACTCCTGAAACTGGGTCCAAAATCTGGAAGTAAACCGGGAATCTCTATCAGAAGTAATACTCACTGGAGCCCCATGTAATCTAGCTATCTCGCTGACATATAGCTCAGCTAAGGCATCCACCGTATCTGTGCTCTTGATGGCAAGGAAGTGGGCACTCTTGGTCAATCTATCCACTATAACCCATATAGCGTCATGACCTCTTCGGGTCCTCGGTAAACCCATAATAAAGTCCATAGTGACATGCTCCCATTTCCATGTAGGTACAGGTAAGGGCTGTAGTAGTCCTCCGAGCTTCCGATGCTCAACTTTCACTTGCTGGCATATTAAACACCTGGCCACGTACTCTGCCACGTCTCGCTTCATACCACTCCACCAATACACCTTTCTCAAGTCTCGGTACATCTTAGTACTCCCTGGGTGCATGGTGTATCGCGAGCAGTGGGATTCTCTCAGTATCTGTCTCTTCAGGGTATCATCGTCCGGTACACAAATCCGTCCTTTGAATCTCAACAATCCATCCTCACTGATGGTGAGATCCGACAGCGAACTCTGCTCAGCTTGGGTAACCATATCTATCAATCTCTGATCACTACGCTGCCCAGTTCTAATCTGATCCATGATCCTGGGCTCTATCCGCAGGCTAGCTAAAAATCCAGTCTCTACCTCTTTAACTCTGATCCGAAGTTCGGCGAACTGCTCTAACAAATCCCATTCCCTGATCATCATAGCAGATATCATACTCTTCCTGCTCAGGGCATCAGCAACTACATTCGCCTTACCCGGATGATAAAGAATCTCACAGTCATAATCTTTAAGGAGTTCCATCCATCTCCTTTGTCTCATGTTTAACTCTTTCTGATCAAAGAGATATCTCAAACTCTTGTGATCAGTGAAGATCTGGAATCTTTCCCCATATAAGTAGTGTCGCCAGATCTTCAAAGCAAATACCACAGCGACTAACTCCAAATCATGCGTGGGGTAACTCCGCTCATGGTCTTTCAGCTGTCGCAATCCATATGCGACCACTCTTTCGTGCTGCATCAGCACACACCCCAATCCTTGGTGAGATGCATCACTATACACCAAAAATCCTCCTGATCCCTTAGGAATGGTTAACACAGGTGCCGCTGTCAACCTCCTCTTTAATTCCTGAAAACTGAGCTCACATTGATCAGTCCATATAAATGGAGTCTCTTTGCGCGTGAGCTTAGTCAAAGGAGCGGCAATCCTTGAAAATCCTTCCACAAATCTTCTGTAATACCCTGCCAAACCAAGGAAGCTTCGTACCTCAGTAACTGTCCTCGGTCTCTCCCAATTAAGCACAGCCTCCACCTTGCTTGGGTCCATTGATACTCCTTCTTTTGAGACTATATGACCAAGGAAAGCTATCCGGTTCAGCCAAAACTCACACTTACTAAGCTTTTCGTACAATTGCTTATCTCGGAGTATCTGAAGTACTAACCACAAATGCTGTGCATGCTCCTCATACGACCGAGAGTACACCAGGATATCATCAATAAAGACTATCACAAATTTATCCAGATGGTCTCTGAACACCTCGTTCATCAATCTCATAAATGCTGCAGGGGTGTTCGTCAATCCAAAGGACATCACTAGAAATTCGTAATGGCCATAGCTTGTCCTGAAGGCCGTCTTTGGAATATCTTCTTCCTTGATCCTCAATTGGTGATAGCCCGATCTCAAATCAATCTTAGAAAAGACTGATGCCCCTCTCAGCTGATCAAGTAGATCATCAATCCTGGGTAGTGGGTATTTGTTCTTCACCGTGGCTTTATTCAACAATCGATAGTCTACGCATAATCTGAGACTACCATCCTTCTTCTTGACAAATAAAACCGGTGCTCCCCACGGTGAAACACTGGGCCTAATGAACCCTTGATCCAATAACTCCTGTAGTTGTCTCTTCAATTCCTCAAGTTCCACTAATGCCATCCTGTAAGGAGGTTTAGAGATCGGCTGAGTATCTGGTACCAAATCAATGGTAACTCCAGCTCTCTCTTTGGTGGTAAACCTGGCAATTCATCTGGGAAAACATCCAGAAATTCACAAACCACAGGTATATCCTCAATCCTCGGATGTTCCCACTCATCGTCTGAGATGAGTGTCTCATAACCTTCACATGAATAATCATATTTAATATTCTCCAAAATAATATTAAAATTCTCAAATTACTTACTAGAAATCCACATAGTCATTCCCTCAATATCTCAATCGTACACTGTAAGGTTCAGGTAGGGAGAAAGTTACAATCTTAGTGTAGCAGTCTAAACTCACTCGATTGGTTGCCAACCAATCCATCCCCAAAATTACATCAAACCCATGTATATTCAACATGATTAGATCTGCTAACATCACTCTATCTCCCACCTTTATCTCACATCCTCTACAGATTAACTCAGTTCTCTGGGATTCACGCATAGGGGTATTTACATGTAGTATGTATTCTAGAGGTTCAAACTTCAAGTTTAATCTACATGCAAAATGCTCAGAAATAAAGGAATGCATGGATCCTGAATCAATCAACACATGAGCCTTATGATTACAGACAGAGAGTGTACCTCTTATAGTTTCTGCCGAAGTGTCTGCGGTCTCCTTATCCAGGGCGAACACACGTCCCTGTGCCACAGGTTTCTTCCTTTTCTCTGTCGCAGTGGCCCGTCTCCGGGGATCCACTCTCTGAGGCTGTTGTCTAGTGGGCTCCAAGACATGTGGTTTCTGAGGTTGAGGGCAGTCCTTCACCATGTGACCCATGTCTCCACATCTAAAACATCCATGGATCGACCCAGTACAACTTCCCTCATGCATTCGGCCACAATTTCTACAAAACCTTGTTTCTGGCCTGACATCTCTAGGGGTCTCTCCAATGTTAGGGTAACCTCTGGGTCTCTCTAATCTGCCCTTCTGTACCTCAATCCTTCCTCTTCTGAAGGAACCTCTCCGAGCCTCTGTTTGAAAAATCGCTGGCCTCTTGCCCTTATCTCTATTCACTGCTCGGAGCTCATTCTGGGATTGTACCATCTCAATTCCTCTTTCAATCTCTTGTGCTCATCTCAGAGCATCTCCAAACTCAGTAATACATAGCCCTATCAATCTATCTCTGATGACGGGCTTCAACCCATACACAAACTTCTCTGTGCGGAGCTCTTCACTCTTAAAGGTCTCTAGGTCATATCTCAATAGCGCTGTGAATTGGCTCTCATAGTCATCCACAGACATGTCACCCTGTACCAAACTCAAAAACTCAGCCTGTTTCTTTCTCTGAGCGGCTCGTGGTACATATTGGGTCCTAAAGGCTGTCTGAAACTCTTTCCAACCAATCACATCATGGTGGGACATCAAAATACCCTGGGTAGTACCCCACCAATCTCGAGCTCTCCCCTTCAGCATATAGGCACTCATACTGACCCTCTCAGCATCGGTGCACCCCAGGAAATCAAATATAATTCTTAATTCCGTCAACCACTCCTCAGCCTCTGTAGGATCCTTCTTTCCCTTAAATGCGGGTGGATTCATCTTCAAAAAATCCCTTAGTCGGGCCAAGCTTCTATCCTCAGGCTGAGTGACGGGAGGCGCTGGGGGTATTGGAGGTCCTTGTGGTGGTGTAGGAGTAGTACCCGAGGCATTAACTCCAAAGTGTTGCGCAAATAACGCTGCCATCTGCTCAAAACCTTAACTCACATCGGTCTTAATCCGATTAAATCGAGAGTTAGGACTCTTTGGTTGTGGGACAGGCGGCGGAGGGGACTCTGCCTGCCTCCTCGAACGACCTCGTCGTTTACTCATTCTCTATCTCAACTCGTCTCCTGCGCGTACATATCACAATCGATTGAAATCTCAATCCTCAATTTCAGTTCATGACCAGACTATTACAGACACTTGGGATGTATTCTATTTCACTTAACCGACACTGACAGTACTAGACACCCTAAGCTCTGATACCAAGAAAACTCTGTCACGCCACGAAAATGCGGAAAATAGGGCAAATTTAAGACTTTTTATTCATTAATTCACAATTAAGAGTGCATTCCTGTGCAGTGTCATACATCATCATAATTATCATGCCTCAGGATCTCATCATAATATAGTGTATATTGAATCATATACATTACTCAATTCCAAGTTAATTAATCCTAATACATCCCATACAATGATATACATCAAGTGTCTGTAATTACAATAATAGTCTGGGTACATGAAAAGATAAAATATACCTCAAGATACAATATATATAGCCTGGAGCTCGAGTCCTCCACTAGCCACTACTCCGTACGTCGCAGGGAGATCCTTTTTCACTTGAAGAACTCTGGGGGGAAAGAAAACAGGGTGAGCTTCTAAATCGCTCAGTAAGGGGGGTAAGGAACTCATTTCATAAACCAAAATGCACATCACAAAATATTTATTTGTATGTGAAACTCATTTGAAAATCATAGCATGAAAGTACTCAAAACGACATTCTCATGTCTCAAGTCATGTGAAAACATGAAGTAAAAAGGCTCACTCTAGAGCAATAACAAAGCATGTGAAAATATGCGATAAACGCTTTCTCAATGAACGTGATAAAATCACTGAAATAGTAATGCACGTGGCACAGTCACTAAACACACGTGGCATGGCCACTGATTTAAATTCACACGTGGCATAGCCACTATCTCACGTGGCAAAGCCACTGATTTAAATTTACACGTGGCACAGCCACTATCTCACGTGGCAAAGCCACTGATTTAAATTCACACGTGGCATAGCCACTATCTCACGTGGCAAAGCCACTGATTTAAATTCACACGTGGCACAGCCACAGAATAGGGTTTCACGTGGCAACGGCCACCAAATTGGGTTTCTCACGTGGCAACGGCCACCAATAGGGTTTCTCACGTGGCAACGGCCACCAAATGGGGTATCACGTGGCAACGGCCACCAATGGGGTTTCTCACGTGGCAACGGCCACCAATGGGGTTTCTCACGTGGCAACGACCACCAAATGGGGTTTCACACGTGGCAACGGCCACTAAGTATACGTGGCACAGCCACAGAATGGGTTATTCTCACGTTACCAGAACGGAGAAGAAATCGGGCTTACATGCTACCAGAGCAATGCCCGGTGTGTACTCAAAATTACACACCTAAGTCTTATCACACAAGACTGGTTTGCCTTCACGTAGAACTCATAGTGGTTTTTCTCTCATAAAACTCATTTGAAAACTTTTTGTACTCAACACAAAACATAATAAAACCGAGTTTCAACCGGCAAAATACGCACACATTTCTCAAATCTCAATATTGCCTTAACGTAGAGCCAGTTATAAACTCATAAAAACATTGGGCTCCAACCGGCTATAAAAATCGTGTGCAGTTGTATCTCAACACAACACTCAACATGCTTGTTTTGTAAACCACAAATCATGCTAAAATGGTTTACAAATCACATACACAAATGGTTTAGATTTCCCTTACCTCTTTGCACCTCGTATAGTGCAATCGTTTCCCCCGTATCACGGACTAGCCTCGCATTCCACTCTGGAACTCCCGAGCTGTCCAAACGATGTTAAAACATCAATACTCAATTATCTCATAAACCTCAATTCTCAAAACCGGGCATAATTACTCATAACTCCTCAAATCTCTTGATTCTCGTAACTATACCCCAAACTACACTCTCATTCACAACATCTCAACGTTCTACATTTCTCATGTTAAATCATCTACGCTAATTCACCACATTGTCTATATTTCCATTTATAGCACAAATTCTCAAAATTACCAAAATTACCAAATATCTACATTACTCCAACTACATTGCAATTTCATCAATCCCTAATCATTTCTCAACTATTTCACCGCAATGACAACCACCAATATCATCAAAATCATCTCAAATATCAAGATCGAGGTTTAGAAATTACCCAAAGCCTGTGAGACGCACAACCCACGCCTCGATCCGATTCATCCTTCGATTTCCAAGTATGTTGTTCTCCCTTTGATGAGGAATAACTTTCCTTCTTGCCACAACCTCTGATTCGGCCGAAAATGGGTGATTTGGATGAGTGAGAAAGTTAGGTTTCGGTGAAAATGGGGGTTGGAAGAGAGAGAAAGTGAAATTGCAGGAGAAAAACAGGGGTTCCTTATATAGACTGGAGGTAGGAGATCGATCTGGCTCTTGAGGAGATCGATCTGCGTTTAAATTTTTAGGACGATTTGGGGCAATTTATGCCTAGGAGATCGATCTGTCGAGGGGTGAGATCGATCTCTTTATGGCTTTATGAGATCGATCTGCTCCTTGAGGAGATCGATCTTCTCCCAAACAGAATCATTTGGAGATCGATCTCTTCCTCATGAGATCGATCTTCTCTCAAACAGATTCATAAGGAGATCGATCCTCTTCCATTGGAGATCGATCTGCTCCTTAAATTCCTCATTCCTTGTCATTTTTAACTCACCAGATTGATCTCTCCTTCTCCCAGATCGATCTGCTCCTTAAATTTCTCCTTCTTTGTCGTTTATAACTCAGCAGATCGATCTCTCCTTCTCCCAGATCGATCTGTCCTCATAGTTTCACATTTATTTTAACACTTAACATATAAATCTCCAATTATCATTCCCACAATTCACTTAGCTCAATAAATTACACTTCAAATTATGATTACATCAATAAAATATGTCTAAAATTCTCAGATCTCACGTAGGTGGCATGGCTCGTGTTGTCCGTGTGGCTCAATCTCGATTTTAGCCCAATTTCGATCCATTTTCTACCGAAATATCAAAATTCATCCGGATTTAATTTATCTGTAAACATGAGAATTTTAATTAAATAAATGGGATAATTAACAAAATAAATTGGGGATTTAAATAATTAATTAGAAAATTAAGCATAAATAATTCTAAAAATATAGAATTATCACTACTAAAAGTAATTACGCGTATTTTCTGTGGAATCATAGGCATCAAATTTTAGGCCGATTTTATGGTTATCAAAATCATAGAATACATTAGACCGATTTTATAGTCACCAAATTTATAGAAAAATTTAGCCTCAGGTATTCGGCCTATCTTTACCGATATAAATTTATTTAGTTTATTTATAAAAATATCAATGTAGATTTAACTATTGATTTTAATCGAAAAATCACTAGTCTTAAATGCCATAGACTACACACTGAGGATTTTGACCAAAAAAGGATGAGCCAACCTCTTTTGAATTGTTTTATGTACCAAACTGAATTTATAAATGATTTGATGAAAATGAACTGCTGTTAAATTAATATCGATAAAATGTGCTTGAACACGTGCTGACTGTGTCTCGCATGGCTTGACTCGCATTGGTTTTTAAGGCAAAGGAACAGTTAGTCATGCTACATTGTTATTGTTATTGTTACTGAATCGCTACTTTTATAGTGGTCCACAAAGTATGATGTACAGTGCAACATGCATGTGAGTACGCTCTACCGTGCTATCGGTCTTCAGACATATTGTATTGTGAGCCGTTTGGGTAACTGACCACTCTCACGGCAATTGACATCCTAACACACCTGATCAGTGAGGCTCGGAGTCACCGACATTGACCATTTGTCATATTGATTATCGGTTATAACATGTTCTGTCTTGTTTCGTTTATTTGATTTACTGAACTAACCGTATGAATTGCATTATTGTATGGAAATCTTTTATTCTACCGTATAAAGTTTTAGGTACTGTATTTATTGCAGTTCAATGATTATATTATCGATATTGAATACTGTTATTGATTTCCAACTTTGATTTTACTGGGTTGCTTTGTATATTTTTACATAATAACCCTATTATGCAAAAATGTAGATAGTTTATTTATCTATCTGTTACATATTTTTGTTACTGAGCACATTGAGCTCACTCTTTATTTTTTTCCCCACAGAGCCTCATCAGTAGTTAGGCTTGCTTTTGTAAGTATGGTTCTTTTGCACAACCATACTTCCACAAAATAAGCTTTTGTGTTAAAGGTATACCTAGGACAGACATTATTTTGTATCTAAAATTTTTGTATGTGCAGTAATGTAAACGATGAGATATTTGGGGATGTAAATGTGAATAATTTTGCATAGGAATAATTATTTTAATTAATCGAAAAATAATTTCTTTGGCTTTGTTCAAAGATGTATTGTTCTGATCTAACATCGACTCGTTGCCTAACTATATTGTACTGTAAAAAAAGGGTCGTTTCAGAAGTTTGTAAGTAACGACCTGAATTACACACAGTTTGGTTGGGCTACAAGTCGATATTAGGTCAGAACAGTATTCAGTCTGATTTAGTTTTTTTCTTTCTTAGTGACAAATTTAAACAAAATATGGTCACATTCCCCATACACATCTCATATGCATTACTGTACTTATAAAAATTTTAGATATAAAAGAATTTCTTACAACTGGGTATACCTTCGACGTAGAAATATACTTCGTGGAATCACAGCTGTGTGAAATGCCCTACTAACAGAAGCGGTCCAAGTTACCGATGGGTTCTGTGAAGGAAAGTAAGGGGGTGAGCTCAACATGCTCAATAAGAAAAACACGTGGCAAATAGATAAATACACTACCTATATAATTATGCCACAAATGAGTTTCTCGTAAAATATGTTGTAAATTTTCAGTTCAATAAAATTAGAAATAGAAATCCACAAATAGTATCTTCACAGTTTACTGCAACGATTTCACAATTTTGAAACTTCAAGCAATGAAATACACAGTTTCAAATCACAACACAATTCACATTTTCATTTAAAAAATTCCAGATAGAAAAGGCAAGGCATTTCAGACTATATCAGATATCAGAAGTGACTATTGGCCAATGTCGATGACTCCGGGCAATTCACTGGCTAGGTGTGCCTGGATGCCAGGTGCCGTGGGAGTGGTCAGCTACCCAAACGGCTCACACAGTACACTATTTTTCAGTAACACGATACATCGTACACACATGCACACAGCATGATACATCGTACTCCATGGACCTCGACATCATTCACCATTCAATATAATTTCACAATTCCATATAATTTTACTATCGCCTTTTTGCCTCAAATCACATGCAAGCAGGTAGTGCAAGATCACACAGTAATACACGCCTGATAGGCACGGTTTTAACATCAAAACGCTTTAAATCATGTGCAACCAGGTAGTGCAAGATCACACAGCAATACATGCCTGACAGACATGATTTTAACATCAAAATGTTTTAAATCACGTGCAAGCAGGTAGTGCAAGATCACACAACAATATAGGCGTGATTAGCACGATTTCATCATCAAAAATATTAAAATCTCGTGCAACAAATTCATGCAAGATCACACAGCAATACACTTCTGACTAATACGGTTTTAACCTTAAATACTTTAATCTCGTTTCAACTCATAAAATAGAGTAAAATGGGTTGGTCTTGCCCTTTTTCATTTGGAATCCACAAAGCATGATTTTTCAAAATAATTTCGAAATATTAGATTTTTCACAAATAATTTTGAAACTACTCAAATATTTATTTAAATAGGCTCGATAATACTATATCGAAAATGAAGCTGTTTTACGGAGTTTTAAAACTCTTCCTTAAATTCCAAAGCGTAAAGTCGGCCTAAGGTTTTCTATAATTTAGGTGACTAAAAATTTCTATCCTAAAGTTCGCAGTCTTAAATACCCAGAAAATATACGTAGATACTTTTAACAATTCACGAATATTTTTATACAGTAGAAATACGGCTTAAATTTATATCTACAAAGCATCAGAAAAATACGTGCAATTTATCTCTAGCAGCACACGAAATTTTCCCTACCTCGGTGTCTGTCCGTAGTCCTCTATTTGTCTCAACGTAGCGAGTCAGTGGGTCCGGTCCACTCGGGTTATTTTTCCAGAGCTTTTTCCTGGGATTTTCCAAATTTCTAGTATATTCGTCTTCTTTTTCTTCAATTTGTTTTCCTATTCTAATAAAAAATTTATCTTTTCAAAATGGAGTCTTTGCTTAGGAGAAATACTTCTTCTTCTTCATCTGCTACAAGCAAAACCTAGTCCAATCTAGTGAATAGTGATGAAACAATAAACTTTGAAAACATTTCTTCAAAAATTGATGATTGGGAAATTCCAAAAGTCCATCGAGACCAAATATATAAGACCAATAGATTAAATCTCTTCTCCGATTATGCAATCAGAACCCATGACAGAGATATCCAACTCTCAAAACCTTTTGAAACCATTCCTCTACTTTCTCAGGAATGCTTAGACAAGCTGTGACGCCCCGAAAACGCGGAAAATAGGGTCAATTTAAACTTTTTACTTATCAATTCACAATTAAGGGTGCATTCCTGTGCAGTGTCATACATCATCATACTTATCATGCCTCAGGATCTTATCATAAGGTAGTATATATCGAGTCATATACATTACTCAATTCCAAGTTAATTAATCCTAATACATCCCATACAATGTTATACATCAGGTGTCTGTAATTACAATAATTGCCTGGGTACAGGAAAAGTAAATGATACCTCAAAATACAATATATATGGCCTGGAGCTCAAGTCCTCCACTAGCCACTACTCCGTACGTCGTAGGGAAACCCTTTTCACTTGAAAAAATCTGGGGGGAAAGAAAACAGGGTGAGCTTCTAAATCGCTTAGTAAGGGGGGTAAGGGAACTCAGCTATATAAACCAATATGCACATCACAAAATATTTATTTGTATGTGAAACTCAATATACTCATTTGAAATCGTAGCATGAAGGTTCTTAAAACATCAACATCTCATAGCTCATAAATCATGTGAAAACATGAAGTTAAAAAGGCTCAATATAGAGCATTCACAAGCATGTGTAAATATATGCGATAATGGCTTTTCTCGAAATATGTGATAAAAATCACCTCAGTAAATAGCACGTGACAAAGTCACAAAACACAACTCATGTGTAAAACGAGACTAGGCAATAAAACTCATATAAAACTCGTCATGGCACATCAAATATATATAATCTCCTTTGGGTGCGCATCCCAGGCATCCTCGTGTAGAGGGAACGTCGACAATATGGTCGTATGCATGGTATATTAGACTTATATGTTACCAGAACAAGGCCTGGCCTTACATGCTACCAGAGTAATGCCTCGCCTCATGCACACTATCACGTGGTCCCTGGGTCGGTTCCCAGGCGGCCCACTCTCTCGGTATTACATGCTACCAAAGCAAGGCCACCCAGCGTTACCAGAACGGGAGTCATATCACGTTACCAAAACGGAGGAATATCGAATTTACATGCTACCAGAGCAAGACCCGGACTTACATGCTACCAGAGCAAGGCCTCCCAACGCTACCAAAGCGGAGGAATAATCGGACTTACATGTTACCAGAACAAGGCCTGTGATCCCTGGGTCGGTTCCCAGGAGTCCCACTATATCGGTCTTACATGCTACCAAAGCAAGGCCCGATGTGTATTCAACATGACACGCCTAAGTCTCAATCATTAGCCATTATCTTATAAAACGTTTTGCCTTCACGTAGAACTCATAAGGGTTTTCTCTCAAAAAATTCATTTAAAACATTTGTGTACTCAACACAAAACATATTAAAACCAAGTTCCAACCGGCAAAACACGCACACATTTTCTCAAATCTCAGTATTGCCTTAACGTAGAGCCTAATTTACTTTTCACGCAAACTCAACAGTTTATAAAGCAATTTCACACTCAGTTTATAAACTCATAAAATAATAGGCTCCAACCGGCTTATAAAAATCATGTGCAATTATATCACAACACAACACTAAACATGCTTGTATTCTTAAATCATGGTTCATGCTACAAACAATTCATCAAAACACATACACAAATGGTTTAGTTTTCCCTTACCTCTTTGCACCTCGTATAGTGCAATCATTTCCCCCTTGTCACGAACTAGTCTCGCATTCCATTCTGGAACTCCCGAGCTGTCCAAACGATGTTAAAACATCAATACTCATCATCACAGTAACCTAAATTCTCAAAATCGAGCATAATTACTCATAACACTTCAATTCTCATAACTTTATCACAAACCACAATCTCGCTCACAACATCTCAACATCCTACACTTCCCATGCCTTAATATCTATTCTAATTCACGACATTGTCTAAATTTCCATTTATAGCTCAAAATTCCCAAAATTACCAAAATTGCTAAATATCATCATCACTCCAACTACATTGTAATTTCCTCAATCCCTAATCATTTTCCAACTATTTCAACTCAATACCAACAACCATTATCACCAAAATCATCTCAAATATCAAGATCGAGGTTTAAAAATTACCCAAAACTTGTGGAGAGCTTATCTCTTGCCTCGATTCAATCCGTCTTTCGATTTTCAAGTATGTTATTCTCCCTTTGATGAGGAACAACTTTCCTTCTTACCACAACCTCTGATTTGGACGAAAATGGGTGCTTTGGATGAGTGAGAAAGCTGAGGCTCGGGTGAAAATGGGGTTTTGAAGAGAGAGAAAATGAAATTGCAGGAGAAAACAGGGGTTCCTTATATAGACTGAGGGTAGGAGATCGATCTGGCTCTTGATGAGATCGATCTGCATTTGAATTTGGGGACGATTTGGGGTAATTTTATGCATAGGAGATCGATCTGTCGAGGGGTGAGATCGATCTCTTAATGGCTACATGAGATCGATCTGCTCCTTGAGGAGATCGATCTTCTCCCAAACAGAAATATTTGGAGATCGATTCCTTCCTCATGAGATCGATCTTCTCTCAAACAGAATCATAAAGAGATCGATCCTCTTCCATTGGAGATCGATCTGCTCACTTGCTTTCCTCCTCCCTTGTCATTTTTAGCTTACCAGATCGATCTTTCTTCTCTAAGATCGATCTGACCTCATAGCTTCCCACTTGGTTAAGCACTTACACATAAATCTCCAAATATAATTTCCACAATTCACTTAGTTCAATAAATTACACTTCAAGTTCTTATTACATAATTAAAATATGTCTAAAATTCTCAGATCTCACACAAGCATTCCAAAAAAGGGTATAGATATATCCATATAGGACTTGTCCAAATAGGTCTCAAACCTTTAACCAAGGAAGGACTAAACACTTCAATCTTAGCAGCTCTTAGGGATGTAACATTCAAAAATTTTCAAGACTCCCTTTTAGGAACTGTTGAGTTAAGTCTATGTAAAGGTCCAGTCTCTTTTGATTGTTATCCAAAATTTACAGTCCCTTTAAAAGATAAAAATATTTTAAAATCTTTAATCCTCCAGATTAAAACCCATAACTACCATATGTTAGAAGGATCAATCCCAGTAGCTTTGATTTTTCGAGTCCATTATAAAGCTATAATGATAGCCTTCAATACAAAACATAAATTCCAAAGTGAAAAGGGTCAAACACTCTTTTTACAAACAGATCTATCCAAATCCCATGTTGTTATCCCAAAACCCATCCAATAGAAAGACATCCTACTTCTCGATGATTGGATCCTAGATGGAGCGGTTCAGCAAGAAGAAGAACCCATCCCTTCTCTAGAACCAAATATTCTCATAAAGAACATCACCCAATTCCGTGACAGTAAAGTTAAAATCAGTTTTAATAGAGCTTCAAGTTTTAGACTTTCTGATGTTTCTTCTTCTGAGTCTATAGATTTAGCAAGAAGCCAAAATCTCCCATCTGTCATAAATCTTCCATTAACTGATCAGGTTCTAGATTTCGCTCATTTTCAGCCAAATCTTCTTCCGGTAATTAATCTCCCTTTTAAACCCAGGTATTCTACTTCTGATTTACCATCCACTACTTTAGAAAATATTGATTTTTCTAAAATTATTCCTCAACCTGTGTACCAACAAGCACAAAACCAATCCCCTCCAGAATCTCCTCCAGCCTCAGTCATAACTGAGAACATGGCGAATGAGCTAAATGTTCTTGAAAAAGAATTTGTTCTTGACAAAACTTATCTGCATCATGATTTTTACTCTGCAGAAAATACTGAAAAAAGAATGTGGTTTTTCAAAAACTTCCTTTCTTCAAGAAAAGAAATTCAAAGTCAATTTTATGATTTTGTTTTACAAAACAAAGTTCACATCTTATTCTTCGATTGGTTCGAAATATATGCCAAAAAACATAGTATTTCTTATCCTTTCAAAACCCTCAATCCCGTCACCCTTAGAAAAAAAACAAGCCCCTATTTGGGAATCTGCCTCTGGAACTGTTGAATCAGACCATCCTCCATTCAGGAATGTCTCTTTCTCACATGTAGAACAAAAAATCGACGCTTGTCCAGTTAAAATTCCCCAAGATTCTGATTCCATTAATATTAAAAATATTGTTTTACAAAACAACTTTACTAATGTTTCCCTTAAAACCATTAGCAAATAGCTTTCTCGTCTTGACCAAACAATACCTCCAGTCATGACAACTAGCAAAACCACTACTTCAAAACCAACCATAGAACATCAAAAGGCTAACCCTGTTTTCAAACCCTATCATTTTTCAAACTCTGCAAAAACTGAAGTTTCTTCAAATAAATTTGAATTCCTTCAAGCTATCTAGCAAAAACTAGATTCTTTAATTATCCCTTCCTCCAGCCAAAGATCAAAACAAGCTAAAGAAACCCAACAAAGTGTCTCTGTTCTATAAAAACCTAGCCAAACATCTGGCCAAAGCTCTTCTGAAGATGAACAATTCTTATCTCCTAAAATTCATAAAGTCCATTGGTACAATCCAAAGCCTCTTGCTATACAGCCAAGGTACCCAGAAATCGAACTAGGAAACCAACCAAGTACGATAGTCCAACCAAGGTACAATGTGTCTTCTATCTACGAATGGAATATAGATGGAATGTCCGAATACCAAATCCTCAATCTCTTACAACAAATGACAATGGCGTCAAATGCGTATAAAACCCAGCAAAATATGACTGACAAAATTGTTACTGAACTCTTTATAGCAGGATTTTCAGGACAGCTCAAAGGATGGTGGGACTACCATATAAAACCTTCTGATCAACTAGAAATCTTAAACTCTATTTAAACTGGTGATGAAGATGAACCAATCTTAGATCGCCTAGGAAATCCTATCCAAGATGCAGTGTCAACTCTTATATTCGCAGTTATCAAGCATTTTATAGGAGATCCATCACATCTTAATGATAAAAATTTTGACTTATTATCAAATCTTAAATGCAGAAAGCTTAGTGAATTCTAGTGGTACAAGTCTACCTTCCTCACTAGGGTTATGCTTCGAGATGACTCAAACCAACCATTTTGGAAAGAAAAATTTCTTATAGGTCTTCCAACTCTCTTAGGAGAAAAGGTTAGAACCAAAATTAGAGAAACTATGAGAACCTATACAATCCCATATGATCAACTTACCTATGGGGAACTAATCAGTTTTACCCAAAACCAAGGCCAATTGATTTGCCAAAACCTCGAACTCAGAAAACGCCTAAAAAAGGAGCTTAGACAATCCAAAAAAGAATAAGGATCTTTCTGCAAACAGTTTGATTACTTTGACCACGAAAAATCTTGTCATGGCCAATGTAGTAAAAGACCAAAAAAGCCCAAAAATTCTTTTAGACAAAGTTACAAAAAACCTTTTTAGAAACAGGCACCCGAAGAAAAACCTGTTTACAAACCCAGAAAAAGCCCAAGACTTCTTTTTGGCCCAATCCTAAAAACAATGATGTCAAATGTTTCAAGTGTGGCAAAAAAGGCCATATCTCTAAATATTGCCGTCTATCCAAAAAAGTCCAACAACTTCAAATTGATCAAGATACTCTCGAAAAAATTCAGGTTCTTTTCATCTAAGAATCTTCTGAATCAGAAACTAGCTCAGACAAAACTTCTGATCCTCAAATAGATGAAATAGCCTCCCACTCTGATTCTTCTATTGAATAAAAAAAAGCTCAATATGCTTACAAAAGAGCAAAGCCTTCTTCTTGATATGGTCCAGCATATAAATGACCCAGAAATCCAGAAGAAATATCTTGACCAGCTCAAAACAATCTCTTGAAACCATTCCAGAGAATAAAACCACCATTCCAAGTCCCTCAACAAAGCTCTATGATCTCAAAACCATCATAGAAAAGAAGAAACTTTCAAAATCATCCTCCATTTCTATCAATGATATCTACAAGGATATCAAAATCCTCAAATTCGAAGTAAAACAACTCAAAGAAAAACAACAGCATGACTCTGAAATCATTCAGTCTCTCCTTACTAAAACAAACCTAGAATCCAGCGATAGTGAAACTAGTGATCAGGATTCTAAAACAGATAAATTAGAAAACCTTGAAATTGTCCCAGAAGATTTTCTCTTTGTATTAAAAGAAATAACTTCTAGAAAATATATTATAAAAATCTCATTAGTGTTCTCAAATAATTTTGAATTAGATACTATTGCCTTGTTTGATACAGGAGTAGATCTGAATTACATCACAACTGGTTTAGTACCAAAATGTTTTCACCAAACAACCTTTGAAAAACTTACTTCTGCTAATAACTCCAAAATGAATCTTACGAGAAAAACAGAAGCAAGTATTTTAAATAATGGATTTCGTATCAAAACCTCTTTTGTTTTAGTTAATGATATTCATCATTCTCTCATATTAGGGACACCTTTTATTAATCTGATTACTCCCTATAAAGTCACTTATGATGGAATATCTTTCAAAACAAAAAATGTCAAATTAAATTTTGATTTTATGGAAAAACCAAAAATACGAAATCTTAATATTATAAAAGCCAATTCTATTTATAATAATGAAATAGCTTTACTTATAAAAGGAAAGCAAAAAGATATTTTGCTTTTAAAAAAAATCTTCAATTACAAAAAATTGAGCGCCAACTCAAAACAAAATCTTTTCAAAAACAGATTTCTAAAATCAAAACCTAATTTGAAAAGGAAATTTGCTCAGATTTGCCAAATGCTTTCTGATAGGAAACAACATGCCGTTGACCTTCCTTATGAGTCGAATTTCAATGAATAGAATATTCCTACTAAAGCTAGGCCAATCCAAATGAACGGAGAGCTAGAACAATTCTGTAGAATAGAAATACAGGATCTTCTTTCTAAAGGATTAATTTCCAAATCTCGATCCCCTTGGAGTTGCGCAGCTTTCTATGTCAACAAGCCTGCTGAGACAGAACGAGGTACTCCTAGGTTAGTAATCAATTACAAACCTCTTAACCAAGCATTAAAATGGATTAGATATCCCATTCCAAACAAAAAGGATTTGCTCCAAAAACTTCATTCCTCATTTGTATTCTTAAAATTCGATATGAAATTAGGTTTCTAGCAAATCCAATTTGATCCAAGCCATAGGTATAAAATTGCCTTTACTGTCCCGTTCGGCTAGTATGAATGGAATGTTATGCCCTTTGGTTTAAAAAATGCCCCTTCAGAGTTTCAAAGAATTATGAATGATATTTTTAATCCTTATTCTGAATATTGTATTGTTTATATTGATGATGTTTTAGTTTTCTCTAATTCTATTGAGCAGCATCTAAAACATCTAAAAACTTTCTTCTACGTTATCAGACAAAATGGCTTAGTTGTCTCAACCAAAAAAATTTCTCTGTTCCAAACAAAAGTCTGATTTCTTAGACTTTATATTCATCAGGGAACCATCACCCCTATAGAAAGAAGCTTAGAGTTTGCTTCAAAATTTCCAGATAAAATTCTTGATAAAACCCATTTACAACGTTTTCTAGGAAGACTTAACTATGTCTTAGATTTTTGCCCAAACATTAGTCGAATGGTAAAACCCCTTCATAGTAGACTATCAGCAAGTAGACCAAATACTATTCATGCACAGTGCCCCATCTACAGATAAAATACTATTTATCTACATTGTCCGCGTGACAAAACAATAAACCGACAAGGCACTGTTTACCTATAGTGCCCAAAATTTAGTTATAAATAGATGTGACCCCTCTTCCAAAGAGGTATCGATTTTTTTCTTTAGTTTTTCTTTGTAAGTTTCTCTCAGGAGAACTCATTTTCTCTCTCTCTCTCTCTCTCTCTCTTCCTTTTCAATCCTCTTCTCCATTTCTCTCTGGATTCATATCTAAAACCTATGTAAGCATTTTTATAATAAGATTTATCTATTATTTTCTTTATGCTTTCTTTATTTGTTCTAATGGCTGGCTCTGCCGCTTATGTTTTTATTTTAATGGTTGGCTCAGCCGCCTAATGTTTTATATTTTATGTTTATGTTTTATTTTATAAGTTTTAAGTTAAGTTTTCAATTTCTTATTTTTAATATTTTGTTTCTTTGTTAATTGTTTTATCTACTAACCTCTCTATCGATATTGGTGAGTTGTTGGTATAAGAGCCTTTACTCAGGAGAAATACTTCTTCTTCTTCATCTGCTACAAGCAAAACCCAGTCCGATCTAGTGAATAGTGATGAAACAATAAACTTT
Organism: Firmiana major; assembly: GCA_033439115.1. Lineage (NCBI taxonomy): Eukaryota > Viridiplantae > Streptophyta > Magnoliopsida > Malvales > Malvaceae > Firmiana > Firmiana major. The sequence continues at coordinate 8,802,712 of CM065909.1, forward strand.
GAAAACATTTCTTCAAAAATTGATGATTGAAAAATTTCAAAAGTTCATCGAGACCAAATTTATAAGACCAATAGGTTAAATCTCTTCTCCGATTATGCAATCAGAACCCATGATAGAGATATCCAACTCTCAAACCTTTTGAAACCATTCCTCTACTTTCTCAGGTATATATATATATATATATATATATATATATATATATATATATATATATATATATATATATAGATAAATATATCATCTTTTTTTCTTTTTTTTTCTCTTTTTTTAATTATCTTTCCTTTCCCACCATTTTTTTCTTTTCTTTTCTTTTCTTTTCTTTCTGCTTTCTTCCTTGTTTCTTCTCTGCTTAACTCGAGCTCACTATTCATCACTCTATTTTTCTTTCATTCATTTCTTTCCCAATTCTGCCACTCTTCCTCAGTCACGGTCCAGCCACCACCATCATCGTCTTCCTTCTAGCCTCTCAGCACTATCTAGTCAAGGTGTCCGGACTTCCGAAAGGACCGAGAGAGAGACCCTCCTGTTTTCGAAGCCCTATAGTTGCGTACACAATGACAACTTTATTTGCCTGCTTCATCGCTGCAATAGGATGCAGTGTCCTTAGCTGGCCACTGCTTCAGTTTAATCTTCTCGTAGACCCCTACTTCATTGGTTTTCAGCTCCCTCGCAAGCCTCTGTTTTCAGCTTGCTTATTTTTCTCTAGCTTTAGTTTATTGTTTCAAGCTTTTCCATCCTGTTTCAGTCTCTCCTCTTGCGCACACGGTTTTAGCTCTTCCTTTCGTTCTGTCGAGTTTACTGCCTCTCCTTTTTTAGTTTCGTTTTTAACCCCCTCTTCTCTTCTCTTTCCCTTTCGTTTCTGCTCTGGTTCCTATGTTCGTCTTTGTTTCTTCCTTTTTCTTTCTTTTACTATTTGGTTATCATTCTCGAGTAGCCAGACAACCTTCATGCTATTTTCTTCTTTATCTTCTCTATTCTTTATTGTCGTTTCTAGTGTCCTAGCTTATATATATACACATAGACATGTATCTATCCACGTTATGTCCTTGTATTGTGTCTCCAGCCAGTTGCCAGCATCGATGATGTTTATGTGTATATATATAAATATATAGGTTCTACCTAACACCTTGAGTTAACAGTCCATTATTGTTTCTTCTGCTTTACTCTGCAAACTGCCACCTTCCCGTGTCTTAAACTAAGCGATGTTGCTATTGTTTTCAGTTTATGTTCTAGTAACTATACCCACTTCTTGTTGTTTCAGTAAAAACTGCACCTAACAACTCAAAGTATCGACATCGAGATTTCCTCTTGTTTTCTCTCTTTCTCGTTTCTAATTTCTTAACATCTTCCCCATTATGTCCTGGGAATATATACGTTTATGTATATATATTTGTTTCGCTGGTGGTTGCAGTCTACTTGCTTCGATTTTCCCCCACCAATTTTGTCTATTTTGTTTCCTTCATTATTCCAGCCTATTCCTTTATTTGTTATTATTTTATTTTATTTTTTTGGTAAGCTACTACACTGCTTCCATCATTTCTCCATCACCGAAGTACCTAAATCCCTCAGTCGACTATCCCCCATTCAGTCTATTTTCCATTTCTCTTCACGTCTGCCATCTTTTATCGCCATCTCAATCCTTCCTACTGTGGTCATCATCAACACCATTGCACGTCTTTCTTTTCTTTTCTACCTCATACTGTTTCAGTTAGTCCTTCTTCTTCAGTATGCCTTCTCATAAGCTACAATCTTATATATATTTCCTTCATTCCAACCGCCTATCAGACCATCATTTTTCATTAATTCCCATTGCCTTTGCCATCCCTTTCATTGTATCTTCTACATGTGCACAGTCGTATATATATATTTACATATATATCTTACCGAATAGGTTCTCAGGATTGGCTCTTTTTTGAGGCCAATTCCTCGATTTTCTACGTATACACATATACACATTATTTACCCATACATATATATGTATATACATGTACGTATATTCTTAAGTCTACTTACCAACTTGGTGATCATCTAAAACATCACAATCATATATTTATATATGTTTATTCATACTTTTATGAATTTGTGAGCCCCCGTATATGTATAAGGGTATATATGTACATGGAAATGTAAATACAGTTGTACTATGAATTCGTGAGTGAAGTATATGTGATGTAAGTTCATAAGTAATGTACACACTTGTAATGAGAGTGGTAATCGTACATACAAGTTCATTACGTATGAATGTGTAGAAATGGACTTAAACATGTGGAGAATGTGTGTAGAATGGATTATGAATAGTTTGGTAAAATGGAAGTAGAATTGCATAAGTTGTGCACTTCCATTTTTGTTTATATTAAGTACCATTGGTCATACAAAGATTCTACACAAGTTTTAATGTGTATGAAGTGAGGATGGATGCCATTTTCAAGTCTCAAAGATGAATGAATGAGGAAATGATCATGGTAGCAAATTAAGGATGTTTGGTAAGTGTTGTTGCAGAGGAACTGCAGAAAATCTAGAAATTTTGAAGGGCAGATCGATCTCATGGGATGAGAGATCGATCTGGAAGAGCCAGAATGCTCTTATTTGGGCAAAAGAATAGAACAGATCGATCTCCAATGGACCAGATCGATCTCCTTAACTCTCTGTTTGGGAGCAGATCGATCTCATGCTTCGACAGATCGATCTCATGCCTCGACAGATCGATCTCATGCTTCGACAGATCAATCTCAGGCTTAAAAATACAGTGAAAAAGAGAGATTTTAAGGGACCAGATCGATCTCCTCTTAGACCAGATCGATCTCCTCAAGCTAATTCTATATAAGGAGTGCTGGAAATCAGAAAATTTCGGGAAAAACACAAACCTTCCACTTTCAACCCAAAAACCTAACTTTCTCTCTCTAAAATCAGTCATTTTCAGTGAGGTTTGAAGAGAGACCATTAGAGGCAAAGTTATCCTATCAAAGAGAAGAACAACATAGTTAGAAGGCATTTTCCCATTGTTGATATTGAAGAAGTTAAGGGCATTTCCATTTGGAGCAAGAGGAGAAATCAAATTGGGTAAGATTCTAACACTCCAACTATGGTGCATTATTTATTTAAGTGATTTTGGAGTTGTTTGGCATGAGTATGGATGGTTAGAAACTATCTAGAATGCATTGGAATGATTTTGACCTAGAAGTGGTTTAGTGTGAGAAAGTGGAATGTATGGAGATTAATGATGAAAGAGATATGTAAAAGTTATTTATAGTGTTGTGGTATGATTTTAAGATGTGGTTAGTGGATAAATTGTGAGACTTACCTAAAAGAGGTAAAATGTGGATTAAGGCATTTGTAAAATGCATAAGTGGATAATATTGACTAGTGAGGTCAATTATGGGTTAAATACATTAACTCAATCGATTTAATGAATGAATCGCAGCTTCCGAGGATACGCCGAGGCGAGTTGGGCCAAGAGCGTGAGAAGCTAAAAGGAAAGGAGTCACACCAAGTAAATCGAGGTAAGGGAATTGTGTGGACTCCTAGAGATATTTGTGCGCAATTTGGGCGCTTAAATGTTTTGCTAGAATGCATGAGAATAGGAAATGATGTTGGATGATTGAAGGGTAAAAGTTGGGAGTTTGAGAAATGTGCATGAAAACAAAAGCATATTGCTTTGAAAATCATGTTTTATTACTTTTTAGCAAATAATTGGTAGGTTGGCTAACATTGAAATGATTTGCAAAAGAAATGAGTGTGTTTTGGTTTTGTTAACCATATTTTGCAAGTTTTGAGCCACCTACATGATTTCGTGAGTATGAAAGAGGGCAAGAGGCACTAGTTTTCACATGGATTTCATAATTGTTTTGGCATTGTGCTCAAGTTTGTCTCGCACTGGATGCCCACCTTGTATGTTGCCGTGTTTGGAGCTTCGAGTAGACTGGGTGTCACATCGATTAAATAGGCTCACACGTGCATTGTTTTGACATGATTAATTAGCCATGTTAGGAGCTTCGGATAGACAAGAGGTCGCCCCGATTAAATAGGCTCACACGTGCGTTTGAGATGTGGCGTGATATGATGTGTTGATTGGGTCCACGGAGTACGTCGTACCGTGCATGTAGCATGGAGTACATTGTACCGTGCTGAGTTGTGATGTGCCGTCTTCGGACGAGATCTGCTATGGATCGGTTGGTAGAATTTGACCCACCTCCCGTATGGAAGCAGATGGTGGTGATATCCCGCACACCTGATCCGTGTAGCCGGTATCACAGGTTATGTACATAGGCCTTAAGGTTATTACCTATTGTTGAACTGCCTATCTCACATGTCTACTGCTATTTGTGATCAAATCCATGTTTGAAATGATTGTGGGTCAGGAAAGTCCGAGGGATGGGCCGAGACCTGACCAGTGATGAATTGATTTGTTAATGGTTTTTAAAGTGCACGGATGCATGATGTTTAATGCCATGCTTTATTGTGAAAATGCATGATGGGTAATGCCATGCTTTTATTGTGAATTATGCATGATGATTTATACCATGCTTTGAGTTGACATGTGCACTTGATGTTAATAGCATGAATGCTTTACATACCATTAACACAATCATACACTCATGTTTTGAGATAAACAATGAATTAATGCTTTCGAGCATGGCATCACGATCACGTAGATAGTGCAGTATCTACCTGTTCGCATGATTGCCTTACTGAGCGTGTGGTTTGCTCACCCCCCTTATTTTCCCCCTCTCTACAGAGATTTGAGTATAGATTGAGCGTGACTGGAGGCGTTCCCTTTTGGTAATCCGCTGCATCCCATCGCTAAAGGTATACACACCTTGATTGTTTTGTATCTAAACTAGACATAGCACAGTAGCATTTTGTATGTAACCACTGGGTATGTAAAACAATGTAAACACATGTAACAACTCTGATATATATACATTTATACAAGTGTTTACTCATAAATAATGTTTCAAATTGAATTGGTATGGTGGAGTGAGTTAGACGTCGACACACAACCCAACTGTTAAGTGTGTGGTTGTTCACGATCGAGGAAGGATGATTAAGGATTGATGCATGAAAATGCAAAAAATTTGTACGTATTTTGGTAAGTTGAGGGTCGTGACAGAAGTTGGTATCAAAGCTCGAGTTGGTTTGACGTGTGTCGTGTCTAAAATACTTAATAAGTGAAAAACATTACATCCCCAAGTTACTGTGCTTGTTTAGATACAAATAGTGTATGTCGATGGGTTGACTAAGTAATTGGTTGTGAATGTAGGGAACTGAGTAAGTATGCCTAATACCAATCGCGGTAGAGGGATGAGAGCACAGGCTCGAGGCCGTAGAGGTAGGCCTGGGGGTCGTGTTGAGCCAGAAACACATGAGGCTCAGGAGAATGTTGAGGTGGAGGCTGATGTTGAGCACGCTCCACAGGGTCCAGAGGAGAGGCCCGAGAGTATTGAGGCTCGCTTCGCGAGGATTGAGCGGAGCATTGAGATGATTGTGGAGTTGGTCACCCAATCTTTATCTGGAGTTGGCGGTAGATAGAGTCCCGCTACGCAGGGTGATGCCGAGTAGGCGGCAGCTCCTGAGGCACGGGCAAGGGAAGCCCAGAGGCCACAGACGACAGATACCCCACCCCCACAGGATGTGCCTACGCCGGTTGCTATGCCAGGCAGTAGAGGTTGGGGATATGGATGTGATTTGGATAGACTGCGACAGTTCCAGAAGTTTGGACCGCCGTCTTTCAATGGAGTAAAGGACCCAGTAGCGACTAAGGATTGGATCAATGAGATCGAGAAATTATATGGGTTCTTTGAGTGCACTACTACCGAGATGGTAGCATTTGCCGCTTTTATGCTGAAGGGATCAGTAGAACATTGGTGGAAATCCACCAGGCCTATTTTGAGAGCCCGACATGCTGAGATCAGCTGGGATGTGTTTCTAGAGGCCTTCTGGAGATAGTATGTCCCGGATACTGCACAGCGAAAGCTAAAGATTGCATTTTTGGGACTGACCCAAGGGAGCAGGACTATGGATGAGTATGAGACTGCTTTTATATCCCTGGGCAGGTATGATCCCAACACGATGGATAATGAGGTCGAGAAGATCCAAAAGTTTGTGGATGGATTGAGACCGACCATCAAGTCTAGATTGGTTCCCCTGGATATACCGACCTATGAGGAGGCAGTGCGCAGGGCGCAATTATGTGAACAAGATGTTGATAGAATCGCCTCGGAGAGGTTGGTAAGATAAGGGACAGAGATAAGAAGAGACCTATGATGGATAGAGGCTTCAGCTATAAAGGAAGCAAGAGATTCTCTGGAAAGAGGTCGAGAATTGATGAGATCCGGGAGAAGACAGTTGATACTCCCATGTATCCGGCCATTGCTCCAGTTAAAGGAATCGTGATTGGAGGACCACGGCCTACTACAGAACAGTGTGGCAAGTGTGGTAGGTACCATGGTACGCGACCATGTTATGGACCTCAGGTTGTATGCTTCAGATGTGGGAAGCCAGGGCACATAATCAGAGATTGCCCAGAGATGATAGAGAGAGCCCCACAGAAGGGCAAGGAGCCAGAGAGAGCTCCAGTTGGTACAGCTGCTCCGAGGAGAAGGGCTACAGCTGAGGAAAAGGGGAAGCAAGCAGTGGGTGTAAGCAGAGGACGAGTGCACGCACTGGATCAGGATACTGCAGATCAGTCATCGGATGTGGTAAAAGGTACCATCCAAATCTTTGATTTAGAAGCTTATGTACTGTTTGATCCTGGTGCCACGCATTCCTTTATTTCGCCATCCTTTGCATGTAAATTGTTGAAGCATGTAAAACCCACGCTGCTTGATAAGATGTTGTTGATATCTACCCCTATGAATGATAGTCAGTTGACTGAGCATATATATAGGGATTGTAAAATGAAGATAGGAGGTAAAGAGATGGCAGCCGATTTAATTTTATTAAACATGAGTGATTTTGATGTGATCCTAGGAATGGATTGGTTGGCTACCAATCATGTTGTTATGGATTGTCATGCAAAAACTTTGATGTTTCCAAAGATAGACAATCTTGTAGTTAATTTTGTGAAATGAAATTAAAGAACATGATTTCTATAAGTGTGATGAGTATAATCTTGATACATGATGTATGAAAGATAAATTTGATTTCATTTATGTATGTGATGTGATGATTTATGATATAATGGTGGAAAGAATAATGTGAAGGATTCATCGCTTTTGTGATTGAGACGGATAAGGCACGTCCGGAATTGGAAGACATACTCGTGGTTAGGGAATTTCCAGATGTCTTTCCGGATGAGTTACCAGGGTTACCTCCAGATAGGGAGATGGAGTTTGGTATAGATTTGGCACCTGGTACAGAGCCGATGTCCAAGCCACCATACAGAATGGCTCAAGTTGAGTTAGAGGAGTTAAGGAAACAATTACAAGAGTTGCTGGAGAAGGGGTTCATCAGGCCGAGCGTCTCACCTTGGGGAGCACCGGTTCTGTTTGTAAGGAAGAAGGATGGAAGCCTCCGACTGTGTATAGACTACCGGTTGTTGAATAAGGCCACCATCAAGAATAAGTATCCCCTCCCACGTATCGATGATTTGTTGGATCAGCTTAAGGGAGCGCAGGTCTTTTCCAAGATAGATCTGAGATCAGGGTACCATCAGTTGAAGATACGAGGTGGAGATGTACCCAAGACAGCTTTTCGCACCCGGTATGGACATTATGAGTTTATGGTTATGCCATTCGGGTTGACGAATGCTCCCGCAGCTTTTATGTCTTTGATGAATGAGGTATTCCACCAGTACTTGGATCGATTTGTTATTGTGTTTATTGATGATATACTGGTGTATTCAAGGTCTAGAGAGGAACATGAAAGGCATTTAAGGATAGTGCTACAAACCCTCCGAGAGAAGAAGTTGTACGCTAAACTCAGTAAGTGCGACTTTTGGTTGGAACAGATCTCTTTTCTAGGTCACATAGTATCAAAGGATGGAGTATCAGTGGATCCATCTAAGATTGAGGCCGTAGTTCAGTGGCAGAGACCCCAGACAGTGACAGAGATCAGAAGTTTCCTGGGTTTAGCTGGGTATTACCGAAGGTTTGTAGAGGGATTTTTGAGGTTAGCTACTCCTTTGACACGTCTCACGAGGAAAAATGTAGAGTTTGTGTGGGACAAAAAGTGTGAAGAAAGTTTTGAGGAGTTGAAAAGGAGATTAACTACAGCTCCAATACTCACCATTCCTACCAGCTCAGGAGGTTTCTTGGTGTATGCAGATGCTTCACACCTAGGACTGGGCTGTGTATTGATGCAGGATGGGAAGGTAGTAGCCTATGGATCAAGACAGTTAAAGGATCATGAGAGGAACTACCCGACCCATGACTTGGAGTTGGCAACGGTGGTGTTTGCGCTGAAGATATGGCGCCACTACCTTTATGGTGAGAGATTCCAGATTTATACAGATCATAAGAGCCTTAAGTACCTGTTCTCACAGAAAGAGTTGAACATGAGACAGAGGAGATGGCTCGAGCTGTTAAAGGATTATGATTGTGAAATCCTATACCACCCGGGTAAAGCAAATGTGGTTGCTGATGCATTGAGTAGGAAGCATCCCGGGATGGTATCATTTATAATGATCAGGGAACACGAGCTGTTGGAACAGTTCAAGAACCTCAATTTGGATATGACCCCGCCTGACGCTGATAGTGGATTTATGATAGCTAGCCTGCAGTTGGAACCGGATCTGGTAGATCGAATCCAACAGGCTCAGCGAGTTAATCAGCAGTGTAGTGATATTGTCGGGCAGATACAAAGGGGTATAGAGACGGAATTTGGGTTGAGTTCGGATGGATTGCTGAGGTTTAGAGGTAGGATATGTGTTCCTGATGACGCAGAGATCAGAAGGTTGATCCTGACAGAGGCTCACTCATCGAAGTATACAATACATCCAGGGGGTACCAAAATGTATCAAAACCTTCGAAAGGTTTATTGGTGGTCGGGAATGAAAAAGCACATTGCTGAATATGTTGCTAAGTGTCTCATTTGTCAGCAGGTGAAGATAGAGCATCAGAAGCCTGCAGGGTTATTGCAGCCTCTACCGATACCGACATGGAAGTGGGAGCATGTCACCATGGATTTTGTGATGGGATTACCGAGGACCCGGAGAGGTCATGATGCCATATGGGTGATTGTGGATCGGTTGACGAAATCAGCCCATTTTCTAGCTATGAGAGCTACCGATACTCTGAGCCAGTTAGCGAACCTATATGTGCGCGAGATAGTGAGGCTACATGGGATTCCAGTGAGCGTTGTTTCTGATAGGGATGCCCGCTTCACTTCCCACTTTTGGGAACATTTTCAGGAAGCGATGGGGACCCAATTGAATTTTAGCACCGCGTTTCATCCTCAGACAGATGGTCAGTCAGAGAGGACTATACAGACCCTGGAGGACATGTTGAGAGCGTGTGCATTGGATTTTGGAGGCTCTTGGGATGACCATTTGCCACTCGCAGAGTTTGCGTATAATAACAGTTTTCATGCGAGTATCGGGATGGCACCATATGAGGCATTGTATGGGCGTAGATGCCGTTCCCCTATTGGATGGGAAGAGGTTGGTGACAGACAGATCTTTGCTCCCGACTTGGTTAGACAAGCCTCTGAGGACGTCCAATTGATATGTGAGAGGTTACGGACAGCTCAGAGCAGGCAAAAGAGTTATGCTGACAAGAGACGGAGACCACTAGAGTTTGAGGTGGGTGAGTCAGTGTTTTTGAAAGTTTCCCCTTCGAAGGGAATTATGAGATTTGGGAAGAAGGGAAAGTTGAGCCCTCGATATATAGGGCCATTTGAGATACTTGATAAGGTGGGAGACAAGGCGTATAGGTTGGCAAGTGTGCATAACGTCTTCCACGTATCCATGTTGAGGAAGTATCACCTGGACCCGGCACATGTGATTAGATATGAGCCTTTGGAGCTCAATGAGGGTATGACATATGTTGAGAAGCCAGTTCGGGTATTGGACAGAAAAGAGAAAGTGTTGAGGACAAAGACAATTCCCTTGGTGAAAATACTTTGGCAACATCACACTATGGAAGAAGCCACATGGGAATTGGAGAGTTTGATGCGGGAGAGGTATCCCGAGTTGGTCACAGAATAATTGGTTCCAATTTGGAGGACCAAATTTTCTAAGTGGGGGAGAATGTGAGACCCCGTATATGTATAAGGGTATATATGTACATGGAAATGTAAATAGAGTTGTACTATGAATTCATGGGTGAAGTATATGTGATGTAAGTTCATAAGTAATGTACACCCTTGTAATGAGAGTGGTAATCGTACATACAAGTTCATTATGTATGAATGTGTAGAAATGGACTTAAACATGTGGAGAATGTGTGTAGAATGGATTATGAATAGTTTGGTAAAATGGAAGTAGAATTGCATAAGTTGTGCACTTCCATTTTTGTTTATATTAAGTACCATTGGTCATACAAAGATTCTACACAAGTTTTAATGTGTATGAAGTGAGGATGGATGCCATTTTCAAGTCTCAAAGATGAATGAATGAGGAAATGATCATGGTAGCAAATTAAGGATATTTGGTAAGTGTTGTTGCAGAGGAACTGCAGAAAATCTGGAAATTTTGAAGGGCAGATCGATCTCATGGGATGAGAGATCGATCTGGAAGAGCCAGAATGCTCTTATTTGGGCAAAAGAATAGAACAGATCGATCTCCAATGGACCAGATCGATCTCCTTAACTCTCTGTTTGGGAGCAGATCGATCTCATGCTTCGACAGATCGATCTCATGCCTCGACAGATCGATCTCATGCTTCGACAGATCGATCTCAGGCTTAAAAATACCGTGAAAAAGAGGGATTTTAAGGGACCAGATCGATCTCCTCTTTGACCAGATCGATCTCCTCAAGCTAATTCTATATAAGGAGTGCTGGAAATCAGAAAATTTCGGGAAAAACACAAACCTTCCACTTTCAACCCAAAAACCTAACTTTCTCTCTCTAAAATCAGTCATTTTCAGTGAGGTTTGAAGAGAGACCATTAGAGGCAAAGTTGTCCTATCAAAGAGAAGAACAACATAGTTAGAAGGCATTTTTCCATTGTTGATATTGAAGAAGTTAAGGGCATTTCCATTTGGAGCAAGAGGAGAAATCAAATTGGGTAAGATTCTAACACTCCAACTATGGTGCATTATTTATTTAAGTGATTTTGGAGTTGTTTGGCATGAGTATGGATGGTTAGAAACTATCTAGAATGCATTGGAATGATTTTGACCTAGAAGTGGTTTAGTGTGAGAAAGTGGAATGTATGGAGATTAATGATGAAAGAGATATGTAAAAGTTATTTATAGTGTTGTGGTATGATTTTAAGATGTGGTTAGTGGATAAATTGTGAGACTTACCTAAAAGAGGTAAAATATGGATTAAGGCATTTGTAAAATGCATAAGTGGATAATATTGACTAGTGAGGTCAATTATGGGTTAAATACATTAACTCAATCGATTTAATGAATGAATCGCAGCTTCCGAGGATACGCCGAGGCGAGTTGGGCCAAGAACGTGAGAAGCTAAAAGGAAAGGAGTCACACCAAGTAAATCGAGGTAAGGGAATTGTGTGGACTCCTAGAGATATTTGTGCGCAATTTGGGCGCTTAAATGTTTTGCTAGAATGCAAGAGAATAGGAAATGATGTTGGGTGATTGAAGGGTAAAAGTTGGGAGTTTGAGAAATGTGCATGAAAACAAAAGCATATTGCTTTGAAAATCATGTTTTATTACTTTTTAGCAAATAATTGGTAGGTTGGCTAACATTGAAATGATTTGCAAAAGAAATGAGTGTGTTTTGGTTTTGTTAACCATATTTTGCAAGTTTTGAGCCACCTACATGATTTCGTGAGTATGAAAGAGGGCAAGAGGCACTAGTTTTCACATGGATTTCATAATTGTTTTGGCATTGTGCTCGAGTTTGTCTCGCACTGGATGCCCACCTTGTATGTTGCCGTGTTTGGAGCTTCGAGTAGACTGGGTGTCACATCGATTAAATAGGCTCACACGTGCATTGTTTTGACATGATTAATTAGCCGTGTTAGGAGCTTCGGATAGACAAGAGGTCGCCCCGATTAAATAGGCTCACATGTGCGTTTGAGATGTGGCGTGATATGATGTGTTGATTGGGTCCACGGAGTACGTCGTACCGTGTGTGAGATCTGAGAATTTCAGACATATTTTATTGATGTAATAATAATTTGAGTATAATTTATTGAGCTAAGTGAATTATGGGAATTATAATTAGAGATTTATGTGTTAAGTGTGTAAAATAAGCATGATCCATGAGGACAGATCGATCTGGGAGAAGGAGAGATCGATCTGGTGAGTTAAAAATGACGAGGAAGGGGAAATTTGAGGAGCAGATCGATCTCCAATGGAAGAGATCGATCTCCTTATGAATCTGTTTGAGAAGGGATCGATCTCATGAGGAAGAGATCGATCTCCAAATGAATCTGTTTGAGAGAAGATCGATCTCATGAGGAGGAGATCGATCTCCAAATGCTTCTGTTTGGGGAGAAGATCGATCTCCTTAGGAGCAGATCGATCTCATAAAGCCATAAAAAGATCGATCTCACCCCTCGACAGATCGATCTCCTAGGTATAAAATTACCCAGATCGTCCCCAAATTTCAAACACAGATCGATCTCATCAAGAGGCAGATCGATCTCCTACCTCCAGTCTATATAAGGAACCCGTGTTTTCTCTGCAATTTTACTTTCTCTCTCTTCCAAAACCTCCATTTTTCCAAAAACCTAGTTTCTCACTCCTCCAAATCCCCCATTTTCGGCCGAATCAGCTATTGTGGTAAGAAGGGAAGTTGTTCCTCGTCAAAGGGAGAACAACATACTTGGAAATCGAAGGACGAATCGGATCGAGGCGTGAGTTGTGCGTCTCACAAGCTTTGGGTAATTTCTAAACCTCGATCTTGATGTTTGAGCTGATTTTGATGTTATTGGTGGTTGTAATTGTGTTGAAATAGTTGAGAAATGATTAGGGATTGATGAATTTCAATGTGGATAGAGTGATAATGATATTTAGCGATTTTGGTGAATTTAGGAAATTGTGAGCTATAAATGGAAAATATAGACAATGTGGTGAATTAGCATAGATAATTGGTATTAGAAATGTAGAACTTCGAGATATTGGGAATGAGGTTGTAGTTTAGGGTTGAGTTACGAGAAATCAAGAGATTTGAGGTGTTATGAGCAATTATGCTCGATTTTGAGAATTGAGGGTTATGTGATATAGAGTATTGATGTTTTAACATCGTTTGGACAGCTCGGGAGTTCCAGAGTGGAATGCGAGACTAGTCCGTGATACGGGGGAAACGATTTCACTATACGAGGTGCAAAGAGGTAAGGGAAAACTAAACCATTTTGTGTATGTATCTTGATGAATTGTTAGCATGAACCATGATTTGAGAATACAAGCATGTTGGTGTTGTGTAGTGATATAATTGCACACGGTTTTTATAGCCGGTTGGAGCCCATTATTTTATGAGTTTATAAGCTAAGTGTGAAATTGCTTTATAAACCTTTGAGTTGCGTGAAAAGTAAATTGGGCTCCACGTTAAGGCGATATTGAGATTTGAGAAAATGTGTACGTGTTTTGCCGGTTGAAACTCGGTTTTAATATGTTTTGTGTTGAGTACACAAATGTTTTAAATGAGTTTTTAAGAGAAAACCATTATGAGTTCTACGTAAAGGCATAACGTTTTATAAGATAATGGCTAATGAGTGAGACTTAGGCGTGTCATGTTGAATACACATCGGGCCTTGCTCTGGTAGCATATAAGACCGAGAGAGTGGGACGCCTGGGAACCGACCCAGGGACCACGGGCCTTGCTCTGGTAGCATATAAGACCGATATAGTGGGACGCCTGGGAACCGACCCAGGGACCACAGGCCTTGTTCTGGTAACATATAAGTCCGATTATTCCTCCGCTCTGGTAGCGTTGGGAGGCATTGCTCTGGTAGCATGTAAGACCGAGAGAGTGGGCCGCCTGGGAACTGACCCAGGGACCACATGTCAGTGTGCATTAGGCGAGGCATTGCTCTGGTAGCAAGTAAGGCCGGGCCTTGTTCTGGTAACATATAAGTCCAATATACTTTGCATACGACCATATTGTCGACGTTCCCTCTATACGAGGATGCCTGGGATGCGCACCCAGAGGAGATACATATTTGATGTGCCATGACGAGTTTTAATCGAGTTTTATTGCCTAGTCTCGTTTTACACATGAGTTGTGTTTTGTGACCTTGTCACGTGTGATTTACTGAGGTGACTTTTATCACGTATTTGAGAACAGCCATTATTGCATATCTTTACACATGCTTGTGAGTGCTCGATGTTGAGCCTTTTATCTTCATGTTTTCACATGATTTAACGAGTTATGAGATGATGTTTTGAGAACTTTCATGCTACGATTTCAAATGAGCTTTATAAACAAATACATATTTGTGATGTGTGAAATGGTTTATATAACTGAGTTCCTTTACCCCCCTTACTGAGCGATTTAGAAGCTCACCCTGTTTTCCTTTCCCCCCAGAGTTCTTCAAGTGAAAAAAGATCTCCCTGCGGCGTACGGAGTAGTGGCTAGTGGAGGACTTGAGCTCCAGGCCCTATATATTGTATTTGAGGTATCTTTTATCTTTTCATGTACCCAGACTATTAATGTGATTACAGACACCCGATGTATGTCATTGTATGGGATGTATTAGGATTAATTAACTTGGAATTGAGTAATGTATATTATTCAATATACACTATGTTGTGATGAGATCCTGAGGCATGATAATTATGATGATGTATGACACTGCACAGGAATGCACCTTTAATTGTGAATTAATGAGAAAAAGTTTTAAATTAGCCCTATTTTTCGCATTTTCGGGGCGTGACAGAGTTTTCTTGGTATCAAAGCTTAGGGTGTCTAGTACTGTCAGTGTCGATTAAGTGAAATAGAATACATCCCAAGTGTCTGTAATAGTCTGGTCATGAACTGAAATTGAGGATTGAGATTTCAATCAATTTTGATATGTACGCGCAGGAGACGAGTTGAGATAGAGAATGAGTAAACGACGAGGTCGTTCGAGGAGGCAGGCAGAGTCCCCTTCGCCACCTGTCCCACAACCAGAGAGTCCTAACTCTCGATTTAATCGGATTGAGACCGATGTGAGGCAAGGTTTTGAGCAGATGGCAACGCTATTCGCGCAACACTTTGGAGTTAATGCCTCGGATACTACCCCTACACCACCACCAGGACCTCCCATACCCCCAGTGCCTCCCGTCACTCAGCCTGAGGACAGAAGTAAGGTCCGACTAAAGGAATTTTTGAAGATGAATCCACCCGCATTTAGGGGAAAGAAGGATCCTACAGAGGCTGAGGAGTGGTTGACGGAGTTGAGAGTTATATTTGATTTACTGGGGTGCACCGATGCTGAGAGGGTCAGTATGAGTGCCTATATGCTGAAAGGGAGAGCTCGAGATTGGTGGGGTACTACCCAGGGTATCTTGATGTCCCGCCAGGATGTGATTGGTTGGGAAGAGTTCCAGACAGCTTTTAGAACCCAATATGTACCACGAGCCGCCCAGAGAAGGAAACAGGCCGAATTTTTGAGTTTGGTACAGGGTGACATGTCGGTGGATGACTATGAGAGCCAGTTCACCGCACTACTGAGATATGACCCAGAGACCTTCAAGAGTGAAGAGCTCCGCACAGAGAAGTTTGTGTATGGGTTGAAGCCCGTCATCAGAGATAGATTGATGGGGCTATGTATTACTGAGTTTGGAGACGCTCTGAGACGAGCGCAAGAGGTTGAAAGAGGAATTGAAATGGTACAATCCCAGCATGAGCTCAGAGCAGTGCATAAAGATAAGGGCAAGAGGCCAGCGATTTTCCAAACAGAGGCTCGGAGAGGTTCCTTCAGGAGAGGAAGGATTGAGGTACAGAAGGACAGATTGGAGAGATCCAGAGCCTATCCTATTATCAAGGAGACCCCTCGATATGTCAGGCCTGAGACAAGGTTTTGTAGAGACTGTGGCCGATCGCATGAGGGAAGTTGTACTGGGTCGATCCGTGGGTGTTTTAGATATGGTGACATGGGTCACAGAGTGAAAGACTGTCCCCAACCTCAGATACCACATGCTCTGGAGCCCGCTAGACAACAGCCTCAGAGAGTGGATCCCCGGAGACGGGCCACTGCGGCAGAGAAAGGGAAGAAACCTATGGCACAGGGACGTGTGTTCGCCCTGGATAAGGAGACCGCAGACACTTCGGCAGAAACTATAAGAGGTACACTCTCTGTCTGTAATTATGAGGCTCATGTGTTGATTGATTCAGGATCCACGCATTCGTTTATTTCTGAGCATTTTGCATGTAGATTAAACTTGAAGTTTGAACCTCTAGAATATATACTACATGTAAATACCCCTATGCGTGAATCCCAGAGAACTGAGTTAATCTGTAGAGGGTGTGAGATTAAGGTGGGAGATAGAGTGATGTTAGCAGATCTAATCATGTTAAGTATACATGGGTTTGATGTAATTCTGGGAATGGATTGGTTGGCGACCAATCGAGTGAGTTTAGACTGCTACACTAAGATTGTAACTTTCTCCCTACATGAACCTTACAGTGTACGATTGAGATGTTAAGGAAATGAATATGTGGATTTCTAGTAAGTAATTTGAGAATTTTAACATTATTTTGGAGAATATTAAATGTGATTATTCATGTGAAGGTTATGAGACACTCATCTCAGATGATGAGCGGGAACACCCGAGGATTGAGGATATACCTGTGGTTTGCGAATTTCTGGATGTTTTCCCAGATGAATTGCCAGGTTTACCACCAGAGAGAGAGCTGGAGTTTACCATTGATTTGGTACCAGATACTCAGCCGATCTCTAAACCTCCCTACAGGATGGCATTAGTGGAACTTGAGGAATTGAAGAAGCAACTGCAGGAGTTATTGGATCAAGGGTTTATTAGACCCAGTGTTTCACTGTGGGGAGCGCCAGTACTGTTTGTTAAGAAGAAGGATGGTAGTCTCAGATTATGTGTGGACTACCGGCTATTGAATAAAGCCACGGTGAAGAATAAATATCCTCTGCCCAGGATTGACGATCTACTTGATCAGCTGAGAGGGGCATCAGTCTTTTCTAAGATTGATTTGAGATCGGGCTATCACCAATTGAGGATTAGGGAAGAAGATATTCCAAAGACGGCCTTCAGGACAAGATATGGCCATTACGAATTTCTGGTGATGTCCTTTGGATTGACGAACGCCCCTGCAGCATTTATGAGATTGATGAACGAGGTGTTCAGAGACTATCTGGATAAGTTTATGATAGTCTTTATCGATGATATCCTGGTGTACTCTCTGTCGTATGAGGAGCATGCACAGCATTTGTGGTTAGTACTTCAGATACTCCGAGATAAGCAATTATACGGAAAGCTTGGTAAGTGTGAGTTTTGGCTGAACCGGATAGCTTTCCTTGGGCATGTAGTCTCAGAGGAAGGAGTATCAGTGGATCCGAGTAAAATAGCAGCTGTGCTTAATTGGGAAAGACCGAGGACAGTGACTGAGATATGAAGCTTCCTTGGTTTGGCAGGGTATTACAGAAGATTTGTGGAAGGATTTTCAAGGATTACCGCTCCTTTGACTAAGCTCACGCGTAAGGAGACTCCGTTCATATGGACTGATCAGTGTGAGCTCAATTTTCAAGAATTAAAGAGGAGATTAACAGCGGCACCTGTGTTAACTATCCCTGAGGGATCAGGAGGATTCTCGGTGTATAGTGATGCATCTCACCAAGGATTGGGGTGTGTGCTTATGCAGCACGGAAGAGTGGTCGCATATGGATCGCGACAACTGAAAGACCATGAGCGAAATTATCCCACGCATGATTTGGAGTTAGCCGCTGTGGTATTTGCTTTGAAGATCTGGCGACATTACTTATATGGGGAAAGATTCCAGATCTTCACTGATCACAAGAGTTTGAGATATCTCTTTGATCAGAAAGAGTTAAACATGAGACAAAGGAGATGGATGGAACTCCTTAAGGATTATGACTGCGAGATTCTTTATCATCCGGGTAAGGCGAATGTGGTTGCTGATGCCCTGAGCAGGAAGAGTATGATATCTGCTATGATGATCAGGGAATGGGATTTGTTAGAGCAGTTCGCCAAACTACGGATCAGAGTTAAAGAGGTAGAGACTGGATTCTTGGCTAGCCTGCGGATAGAGCCCAGGATCATGGATCAGATTAAAACTGGGCAGCGCAGTGATCAGAGATTGATAGACATGGTTAGCCAAGCTGAGCAGAGTTCGCAGTCAGATCTCACCATCAGTGAGGATGGAATGTTGAGATTCAGAGGACGGATTTGTGTACCGGACGATGATACCCTGAAGAGACAGATATTGAGAGAATCCCACTGCTCGCGATACACCATGCACCCAGGAAGTACTAAGATGTACCGAGACTTGAGAAAGGTGTATTGGTGGAGTGGTATGAAGCGAGACGTGGCAGAGTATGTAGCCAGGTGTTTAGTATGCCAGCAAGTGAAAGCTGAGCATCGGAAGCCCGGAGGACTACTACAGCCCTTACCTGTACCTACATGGAAATGGGAGCATGTCACTATGGACTTTATTATGGGTTTACCGAGGACCCGAAGAGGTCGTGACGCGATATGGGTCATTGTGGATAGATTGACCAAGAGTGCCCACTTCCTTGCCATCAAGAGCACAGATACTGTGGATGCCTTAGCTGAGCTATATGTCAGCGAGATAGCTAGATTACATGGGGCTCCAGTGAGTATTACTTCTGATAGAGATTCCCGATTTACTTCCAGATTCTGGACCCAGTTTTAGGAGTCCATGGGATCTCGATTGAGTTTAAGTACCCCCTATCATCCTCAGACAGATGGTCAGTCAGAGAGGACTATTCAGACCCTGGAGGATATGTTGAGAGCGTGTACGATGGATTTTAAGGGATCATGGGATGATCACCTGCCCCTAGCAGAGTTTGCGTATAATAACAGCTATCATGCGAGTATTGGAATGGCACCTTTTGAGGCTCTATATGGTAGGAAGTGTAGATCCCCTGTAGCTTGGGAAGAAGTCGGTGACAGAAAGATAAATGCTCCTGAGCTTGTTGAGCAAGCCGTACAGAGTGTGAAACTCATATGTGAGAGGTTGCGGGCTGCACAGAGTAGACAGAAAAGCTACGCGGATGTGCGTAGACGGCCACTCGAGTTTGATGTTGGTGATGCAGTATTTCTGAGAGTATCACCGAGCAAGGGTATCATGCGATTTGGGAAGAAAGGGAAATTGAGTCCTCGATACATAGGACCATTCGAGATTCTTGAGAGAGTGGGAGAGGTAGCCTACAGATTGGCATTACCCCCACAGATGTCCGGAATACACAATGTTTTTCATGTATCTATGTTGAGGAAGTACGACCCGGACCCTTCTCATGTTATAGAGTATGATGAGATGGACATACAGGAGGACATGAGCTACACTGAGGAACCCGTCCGGATTCTCGATAGAAAGGAGAAGGTACTGAGAACCAAGAGCATCCCATTAGTGAAAGTTTTGTGGAAACATCACTCAAGGGAAGAGGCAACGTGGGAACTAGAGAGCCTCATGAAGGAGAAATACCCCCATCTATTTTGACTAGTTGAGTTGAATTTGGAGGACCAAATTCTTTTTAAGGTGGGGAGGATGTGAGATCTGAGAATTTCAGACATATTTTATTGATGTAATAATAATTTGAGTATAATTTATTGAGCTAAGTGAATTGTGGGAATTATAATTAGAGATTTATGTGTTAAGTGTGTAAAATAAGCATGATCCATGAGGACAGATCGATCTGGGAGAAGGAGAGATCGATCTGGTGAGTTAAAAATGACGAGGAAGGGGAAATTTGAGGAGCAGATCGATCTCCAATGGAAGAGATCGATCTCCTTATGAATCTGTTTGAGAAGGGATCGATCTCATGAGGAAGAGATCGATCTCCAAATGAATCTGTTTGAGATAAGATCGATCTCATGAGGAGGAGATCGATCTCCAAATGCTTCTGTTTGGGGAGAAGATCGATCTCCTTAGGAGCAGATCGATCTCATAAAGCCATAAAGAGATCGATCTCACCCCTCGACAGATCGATCTCCTAGGCATAAAATTGCCCAGATCGTCCCCAAATTTCAAACACAGATCGATCTCATCAAGAGGCAGATCGATCTCCTACCTCCAGTCTATATAAGGAACCCGTGTTTTCTCTGCAATTTCACTTTCTCTCTCTTCCAAAACCTCCATTTTTCTAAAAACCTAGTTTCTCACTCCTCCAAATCCCCCATTTTCGGCCGAATCAGCTATTGTGGTAAGAAGGGAAGTTGTTCCTCGTCAAAGGGAGAACAACATACTTGGAAATCGAAGGACGAATCGGATCGAGGCGTGAGTTGTGCGTCTCACAAGCTTTGGGTAATTTCTAAACCTCGATCTTGATATTTGAGCTGATTTTGATGTTATTGGTGGTTGTAATTATGTTGAAATAGTTGAGAAATGATTAGGGATTGATGAATTTCAATGTGGATAGAGTGATAATGATATTTAGCGATTTTGGTGAATTTAGGAAATTGTGAGCTATAAATGGAAAATATAGACAATGTGGTGAATTAGCATAGATAATTGGTATTAGAAATGTAGAACTTCGAGATATTGGGAATGAGGTTGTAGTTTAGGGTTGAGTTACGAGAAATCAAGAGATTTGAGGTGTTATGAGCAATTATGCTCGATTTTGAGAATTGAGGGTTATGTGATATAGAGTATTGATGTTTTAGCATCGTTTGGACAGCTCGGGAGTTCCAGAGTGGAATGCGAGACTAGTCCGTGATACGGGGGAAACGATTTCACTATACGAGGTGCAAAGAGGTAAGGGAAAACTAAACCATTTTGTGTATGTATCTTGATGAATTGTTAGCATGAACCATGATTTGAGAATACAAGCATGTTGGTGTTGTGTAGTGATATAATTGCACACGGTTTTTATAGCCGGTTGGAGCCCATTATTTTATGAGTTTATAAGCTAAGTGTGAAATTGCTTTATAAACCTTTGAGTTGCGTGAAAAGTAAATTGGGCTCCACGTTAAGGCGATATTGAGATTTGAGAAAATGTGTACGTGTTTTGCCGGTTGGAACTCGGTTTTAATATGTTTTGTGTTGAGTACACAAATGTTTTAAATGAGTTTTTAAGAGAAAACCATTATGAGTTCTACGTAAAGGCATAACGTTTTATAAGATAATGGCTAATGAGTGAGACTTAGGCGTGTCATGTTGAATACACATCGGGCCTTGCTCTGGTAGCATATAAGACCGAGAGAGTGGGATGCCTGGGAACCGACCCAGGGACCACGGGCCTTGCCTGGTAGCATATAAGACCGATATAGTGGGACACCTGGGAACCGACCCAGGGACCACAGGCCTTGTTCTGGTAACATATAAGTCCGATTATTCCTCCGCTCTGGTAGCGTTGGGAGGCATTGCTCTGGTAGCATGTAAGACCGAGAGAGTGGGCCGCCTGGGAACCGACCCAGGGACCACATGTCAGTGTGCATTAGGCGAGGCATTGCTCTGGTAGCAAGTAAGGCCGGGCCTTGTTCTGGTAACATATAAGTCCAATATACTTTGCATACGACCATATTGTCGACGTTCCCTCTATACGAGGATGCCTGGGATGCGCACCCAGAGGAGATACATATTTGATGTGCCATGACGAGTTTTAATCGAGTTTTATTGCCTAGTCTCATTTTACACATGAGTTGTGTTTTGTGACCTTGTCACGTGTGATTTACTGAGGTGACTTTTATCACGTATTTGAGAACAGCCATTATTGCATATCTTTACACATGCTTGTGAGTGCTCGATGTTGAGCCTTTTATCTTCATGTTTTCACATGATTTAACGAGTTATGAGATGATGTTTTGAGAACTTTCATGCTACGATTTCAAATGAGCTTTATAAACAAATACATATTTGTGATGTGTGAAATGGTTTATATAACTGAGTTCCTTTACCCCCCTTACTGAGCGATTTAGAAGCTCACCCTGTTTTCCTTTCCCCCCAGAGTTCTTCAAGTGAAAAAGGATCTCCCTGCGGCGTACGGAGTAGTGGCTAGTGGAGGACTTGAGCTCCAGGCCCTATATATTGTATTTGAGGTATCTTTTATCTTTTCATGTACCCAGACTATTAATGTGATTACAGACACCCGATGTATGTCATTGTATGGGATGTATTAGGATTAATTAACTTGGAATTGAGTAATGTATATGATTCAATATACACTATGTTGTGATGAGATCCTGAGGCATGATAATTATGATGATGTATGACACTGCACAGGAATGCACCTTTAATTGTGAATTAATGAGAAAAAGTTTTAAATTAGCCCTATTTTCCGCATTTTCGGGGTGTGACACCGTGCATGTAGCATGGAGTACATTGTACCGTGTTGAGTTGTGATGTGCCGTCTTCGGACGAGATCTGCTATGGACCGGCGGGTAGAATTTGACCCACCTCCCGTGTGGAAGTAGATAGTGGTGATATCCCGCACACCTGATCCGTGTAGCCGGTATCACAGGTTATGTACATAGGCCTTGAGGTTATTACCTATTGTTGAACTGCCTATCTCACATGTCTACTGCTATTTGTGATCAAATCCATGTTTGAAATGATTGTGGGTCAGGAAAGTCCGAGGGATGGGCCGAGACCTGACCAGTGATGAATTGATTTGTTAATGGTTTTTAAAGTGCACGGATGCATGATGTTTAATGCCATGCTTTATTGTGAAAATGCATGATGGGTAATGCCATGCTTTTATTGTGAATTATGCATGATGATTTATACCATGCTTTGAGTTGACATGTGCACTTGATTTTAATAGCATGAATGCTTTACATACCATTAACACAATCATACACTCATGTTTTGAGATAAACAATGAATTAAATGCTTTCGAGCATGGCATCACGATCACGTAGATAGTGCAGTATCTACCTGTTCGCATGATTGCCTTACTGAGCGTGTGGTTTGCTCACCCCCCTTATTTTCCCCCTCTCTACAGAGATTTGAGTATAGATTGAGCGTGACTGGAGGCATTCCCTTTTGGTAATCCGCTGCATCCCATCGCTAAAGGTATACACACCTTGATTGTTTTGTATCTAAACTAGACATAGCACAGTAGCATTTTATATGTAACCACTGGGGATGTAAAACAATGTAAACACATGTAACAACTCTGATATATATATACATTTATACAAGTGTTTACTCATAAATAATGTTTCAAATTAAATTGGTATGGTGGAGTGAGTTAGACATCGACACACAACCCAACTGTTAAGTGTGTGGTTGTTCACGATCGAGGAAGGATGATTAAGGATTGATGCATGAAAATGCGAAAAATTTGTACGTATTTTGGTAAGTTGAGGGTCGTGACAGAATTTTACTTGTGATAACTTATTCCGTTATCGCACACACAAATATATATATATATATCCTAGGAGAAAATTCCTAACTCACATATGTGTATATATATATATATACATATATCTATATACATATATATCTTACCGGATGGGTTCTCGGGATTGGCTCTATTTTGAGGCCGATTCCACAGTTTTCTACGTATACATATATACACATATTATTTACTCATACATATATATGTATATACATGTACGTATATTCTTAAGTCTACTTACCAACTTAGTGATCATCTAGAACATCATAATCATATATTTATATATGTTTATTCATACTTTTATGAATTTTACTTGTGATAACTTATTCTATTATCGCACACACACACACACACACACACACACACACACACATACACACACACATATATATATCCTAGGGGAAAATTCATAACTCACAAAAATTTATCCTAAGCTCCTCATTTTCGAAGTATAGCTCAATTTAATCGTAGCTCCTCATTTTTATTTTTTTATTCTTTATTTAACCTCAATGGCTTAATCGTTACTTGTCAATAAAATCAAGTACATAAAATTTTATGGTGTTTACATTCTCCTCACCTTAGGAAATTTGGTCCCCATATTTAAAATTACATCGGTCCTTAAACAATTGTGGGTATCTCTCTCGCCTTAAACTTTTCGATTCGTACGTGCCTCTACTGAGGTATGATCCTGCCACAGAACTTTAACTAGAGAAATTGTCTTAGATCGTAATGCTTTCTCTTTCATGTTCAAGATCCGAATCGAATTCTCCACTTAGGTTTTATCATCTTTTAACTCTAATGGTTTGCACTTAATCACATGCGTCGGATATGGAGGATACTTGCGATGAATCGTAAAGTGGAAGACATCATGGATGTTGGATAATTTCGACGGTAACGCCAATCTGTAAGCTTAGTCTCCCACTCGGTCTAAAATCTCGAAAGGTCCAATGTATCGGGGACTCAATTTTTCTTTCTTTCCAAACCACTTTATGCCTTCGAAAGGTGAAACTTTTAGAAGCCCTGAATCTCCTACTAAAACTTTCAAGGGTCTTCGTCTTTAGTTAGTATAACTCTATTTCGCCTGCTTTAATTTGTCCTCAGTTTTCCCACAATTTAATTATACTTCTGCCGTGTAAGATCCGCATTTTTGTAATATGTAACCTTTATGAGATTGTGATATATGAACATGTCACAAATTATATAAATTATGAGGAATGAATGCTTTGGAATTATAGTTGTAAGTATATTGAGTTTTGAGTGGTGTGGTAAAATGGAATAAGATGCATGAGTATTGTACTTCCATTTAGTGATATATTGTATACCTATGGTTATACAATGAATGCACACAAGTTTCAATGTATATGAAGTAGGAATGGATGTCATTTTCAAGCCTCAAGTGTGGTTGGATGAGAAAATGATCATGACAACAAAATAAATGAAGTTTGGTGAGTGTTTATTGTAGAAAACTGCAGCCAAATCTGAAAAATATGAATTCGAGATCGATCTCATGGGATGAGAGATCGATCTGGAAGAGCAAAAAATGCTATTATTTGAGCAATGAAACATGTCAAATCGATCTCCAAAAGGGCTAGATCAATCTGCTGAGCATTCTGTGTTGAAAGAATCGATCCCAAGAGGGTCAGATCGATTTCCTTAAGCTACTGACTTGCAAGAGATCGATCTCATGCAAGAGATCGATCTCCTATAGTAGTAGATCGATCTCATGGAGATAAATCTATAAATACTAGAATTCTACACTTCATTTTCTCGAGAGTTATTATTCCATTCGAGAACTAAACCTAAACCTAGCCAAGAAACACTAGAAAACTTCAGTTTGTGATCAGTTTTGAGTGAGATACAATTGAGCAAAGTTGTTCTTCGCAAGAAGAGAGAAACATACTTGGAAACAAAGGATTGAAATCAAGAGTTCAAGGAGTAAGGAGGATTTTACCATTTTGGTGACAAAGGAAAGAAATCTTAGGTAGGTAAGATTCAATACACCACTTTGATATATATTAAACTAGGTGTATTGATGAGTTGATTGGTATATGTACGACTTGTTGGAAATGAAATGAGCATGACCTAGTTTTGGCATGAAAATGAGAAAGTAATCAGGAAATGATGTTAACATGGATTTAATGATAGAATATGCATGTATGGAAGATTATAGGTTAATCTTATAAAATGCATAAATTGGAAATAAGGAGAAATAAATATAGTTATGTGAAAATATGGTATAATGCCATATTGAGATAAAATAGTGAGATTGATGAGTTTTATTGAGATTTGGCAAATGAAATGAGTATATAACGACATATTAACGTCAATAATTGTAATAGATTCAAAAATCACATTGGAAGCTGATCAGACTGTAAGAGTGAGCAGAACCGAGGAAGAGAGGTCACTTGACATGATCCGAGGTAAGAGAATTTCATAAGTAGCTAGAGATGGCTACACGTAATTTAAATAGAGTTTCAATTATTATACTCTATATGAATTCCCCAAAATAGACATGTTGTTGTGCTAAGGATTAATGAGATAAAATGTGTTTTATCCAAAAATAGGATAAAAAGCCTTAGAAGTATGTTGTGACCCTTAGTTCATGAGTTGCATGATAGAATGGCTAATGTTTTCATGTATATGTGAAAACAACACATTTAAGTGCTAATTTGATTTGAATTGAGAAAGTTGTGATTTAAGTGAGCCATCTATCTGGTTTTGTGTGAAAACCATAAGTGCTAGAGAATACTCGCACTATATTTTGAGATATGCATCACATAGTACTGGAGGACATACTCGTACTATATTTTAAATGTTATTTTATGCATGTTAGAGTACTGGGAGCATTGCTCGTACTCAGTTTGTGATTGATGCGTATAGAGTATTGGGAGCTTTGCTCATACTCAGTTTTACATGATAGAGTACTGGGAGCATTGCTCGTACTCAATTTTCATGATTTATACATGACATAGTACTCGAGTGATAACTCGTACTTGATTTGAAAAGAGAATTATGCATTAACCTAGTGCTAGAGGTTACTCGCACTAGTGTTTGATATTTTGAAATGCATACACGGTGTTTAAGAGGCGAAGTGTTGATTGTGAGTCACACTCAAGATGCGCACTGTAGTTTTTACGTGATATATAAGACAAGTTAGCAAAACCGTGACGATTTCCTCCTTGTAGACTGAGTGTCACACTGTTGAGATGTTCGCACGTGGATTTAGAGACGTGGCATTTATTCCATAGTATGAGGGCTAAGACTTATGACAAGCACACCGACTATGATGTATTTCCATGGTGTGAGGACTACGACCTATGGCAGGCATCTCGACCATGAGGAGATGGTCCACGGGTGTACGTTATACCGTGTGAGTGGCACGGAGTACACTGTACTGTGTGTTATGTGGAGTTTTGGAGTTGAGGAGTATATAGCTGGCGGTTGTGATGGACTGACCCCCCTCCCGTTGCAGCAGTGATTACCTAAACACCGAGATCTGTGTTGCCTGGGATTTCACCATGATAGGATATGGCCATAGTCCAGGAGAGTATTGCATTTAGCCACTGAGTCTCGCATGATATATCACTTGTTTTCATGATACGGTTAGACCTGAGAGAGATAGGTCAGAAACCGATTTGTGTTGTGTTTTTGAACTGCCATATTTACTGTGAATTATGTGTAAATGGCAATGATTGAGATAAAGGCATTCCTAAAATTATAAATATACACTATTTTGCATGAATGCCTACATTTGATAACTCAGCATGATTTTAAGTACATGGAATTTATTCTGTACTATTATTATATCATTTTGAGACATGCTTTGAGATAAGAGAAGGAAAGACAAAACCTTATTTTCAGTAGATAGTGCGGTTGCCTACTTGCTTGCCTGATTTCCTTACTGAGCGCGTTGTTTGCTCATCCACTTTTATTTTCCACTCTCTACAGATCATCCACAATAGATTGAGTTCGGTTGAGGTATAGCATTCATTGTATCCGTTGCCTATCCATCTTACGAGAGGTATACACACATGAACATTTTTTACTGAACTAGGTATAAGCACAGTTATGTAAACTATTGTACGGTCGGGATGTATATGTACAAATACTGTATAACGGTTTATGTTATAAAAAAGAATACTAAATTCTATGTATGTTGTGAATGAATGTGAGAGGGTGATTAATATCGAATCACAGCCCAACTGTCGAAGACAGAAAGGTAAGTAAAATAAAAAGCGAAAAATTTGTAGTGGTTTTTGGTAAGTCACGAAATGAGGTCGTGACATGCCGAATCTTGCTTAACCAAATCGGGAATAATTATCTCCCGTTTACCCACTTCTTCCATCCAATCGGTAAACGACATTTAGTCACACTCTCAGTTATATCTCTATAAATGAGCCTCTGACGACATCAATTCCTTTAACTATAGATCATTTGGTACACAATTTTGTTTTTAAATCTTAATAAATTATAAGTACCAATGTTCAAGCTAGTTGCAGCACCCATCTGGGTCTGACCAGCCACATCAATGCAGTATTTATCATTTCGCTGTGCGTGTTCGATTCGATCAATCAAATTTAGTTTTAACTCTTAGGTTAGCCACTATGTAACGAATGTCAGTGTCAGGGAAGGACCACATTTAAGAAGAGGTCCACCAATAATTCAATTACTCATATCCCTAACCAATATACATAACGTCATCCTAAAATCACTTATGCTCAAAGCACTAACTCGATTCATTCCTTTTTTCTTGTATTTGACAGCCTTTGTGAAGTTTAATATTTAAACCTTCATGATGAGTAGACTTTCATAATTCTTCACCGCACAAGTAATGGTATCCTGATTTCAGACGCGAATATTACAATTGTCAATTTCAATTTATAGGTTATGGACCAGGGTACTTTTAGACGCTATCAAGTCTCTAAGGCGGGAAGGTATTTTGAAATACCTTTATTAGCCATCAGACTTGACCACATAAACTGGTTAAGGATATAAGGGTTCAAGGTTCAGTCCCAATAAGAAGTAGGATACCATAATTTATCATAATTTCACATTTATCCTTCGGACACAATCCATTCTCAATCCATATCACTTAATCTAAATTCATTTCACATACTAGAGATATTCTTACCTTGTATACACCTCTTATTCCAATATAATTTGCATTCAGAATTTATCACACTTCAATGCTTGTCTCATTTCGTTTATCAATTATAACGAAATCATTTTCATACTCAAATTGAGTCTCGCATTCAAAACGTTAGCACACACAAAATTTCAATTCTTAGATTTGAAACGTATTTCATGTTCTAAAGTCTCTTTATATCTCAAAACTCTAAATCTTCTTAACAGTTTTGGGTTTTTCCCACTGATTTATAATCATTGCTTGGGGGAATCCAATTGACACTCATTCTTAAAACAACTTGACCCAGAAGACTCCGGGTCTCCTTAAAAATTAACACCAGTACACTCCAAAGTGGGTCACTCAGTCTGATAATCTCCTTTTCATATAGTCCTTGTAATTGCTCTTTCATCATTTCTAATTTAATCAAAGATATTTAGTACAGTGATCTGAAGAATTTAATTCGATACCACTGCTAAATTAATTTCAAACTTCATCTTTCAATTTAGTGATAATTCTGATAGATCATCCGAATATGTGTCGGTAAACTCTCTGTCTACTGAGGTGTCTTTTTACTCCGATCACGCCCTATCTTTATCGATCATGTAAGTAGCGTGACCTTTAAGTTCACTCATATAATTAGTCTCGTCATTCATTCTTTCCATTATAGTGACTTTGCTCTTTCACTATCAGTCTTTCTTCCGTAGACTTCTATTCTGTCACTCTCTTTACCTTTCCTCTTCTTAGTAACCTCGAGAGTATATATCTCATAGTCTCATAGTTGCGCCTTACGCACTACTCCTTCAAAATAACATCTGGTGGATCTAACTCAACTCGACTGAGGATCCCAGTACCTCCTATGAGTTTCTAGGACTTCCTCTGTTTCACATCTCTACTTATTTGGATTATACTCATTCCAAATCTATTTAATTTCATATTCATTCTCGAAATTGTTTCCTTATGTCTGATTCACTTATTTCATCTATAATTGTCACTTTATTTTATCCGATATGTGTTGCCGTCTAAAGGCCTCTAGAAACATGCCTCATGTATTTCTTTAATGTCGGCTCTCGGATTAAATTAGGGGTTTTCCCTCTGAGCTCGACTTTCCATTTCGATACTGATGCTACAAGGCTACTTTCTATAGTAGTGCACTCTAAAAATCCGTGTAACTTCTCCAATTCTTTAACACAAAAGTTGCAAAAGCAACTTTCTCGGTAGAGTTACTACCAAATTCCATAGGGTTTTTCCATCTCATTAATCCAGTCTTCCGAAATCACTGAATTCATAACCTTATCGAAAAATGGAGGCTCAACCTTTCGAATTTACCTCAGTCTATTAAGTTTGTAGTCGTACTCTAAGAATCCATGTAAGTTTTCCAATTTAATTTTTCAGTTTTCCATTACAATTGGATTCTTGACTTCATTATGTAATAGCATACTATCTTCCAAAATTAGCTCGATCTTTCTCTTAGTCGTACCTTAATCATTATCATTATCATGGGGCCACTATCACTTGACCCGACAATGTCATCATTATTTTCATGTCCCGCTCAATTCTTACGAAGCGGACTCTAGAGTTTACGATTAAACTATAAAGTGTACATCCAGATGAAGGCTCACTAAATCTCTCGGGCCTATCTCTATGGCCTCAAGAAGCAGTTCCTTTTCGTCTGCCAATATGGTTGTAATACTAATCAGTCATATCTATTAGTTTCTCTTCACTCACTGACACAATTTCTCAATAAAACACAGCCAGATTTACCCATTTGTATCTAATTAATGTATAATAAGATGGGGATGTGAACTTTTAAAGTCTTTTTCACTTTTAATATCGACCCGTATCAGGCCAACCTAGCTCTGATACCATTTCTGTAATGACCCGAATTACATACAGTTTGGTTGGGCTACAAGTTGATATTAGGTCAGAGCAGTATTCAGTCTGATTAATTTTTTTTCTTTCTTAGTAACAAATTTAAACAAAATATGTTCACATTTCCCATACACATCTCGTATGCATTACTGTACTTATAAAAATTTTAGATACAAAAGAATTTCTTAAAACTGGGTATACCTTCGACACAGAAATATACTCTACGAAATCACAGCTATGCGAAATGCCCTACTAACGGAAGCAGTCCAAGTTACCGATGGGCTCTATGGAGGAAAGTAAGGGGGTGAGCTCAACATGCTCAGTAAGAAAAACATGTGACAGGTAGATAAATACACTACCTATATACTTATGCCACAAATGAGTTTCTCGTAAAATATGCTGTAAATTTTCAGTTCAATAAAATCATAAATAGAAATCCACAAATAGTATCTTCACAGTTTAATACAACGATTACATAATTTCAAAATTTCAAGCAATGAAATACACAATTTCAAATCACAACACAATTTGCATTTTCATTTTAGAAATTTCAGATAGACGAGGCAAGGCATTTCACACTATATTAGATATCAGAAGTAACTATTGGCCAATGTCGATGACTCTGGGCAATTCACGGGCCAGGTGTGCCGCGATGCCAGGTGCCGTGGGAGTGGTTAGCTACCTAAACGGCTCATGCATTACACTATTTTCCAATAACACGGTACATCGTACACACATGCACACAGTATGGTACATCGTACTCCATGGACCTCGACATCATTCACCATTCAGTATAATTTCACTATTCATAATTCCATATAATTTCACTGTCGCCTTTTTACCTCAAATCACGTGCAAGCAGGTAGTACAAGATCACACAGCAATACACGCTTGACAGGCACGATTTTAACATCAAAATGCTTTAAATCACATGCAAGCAGGTAGTGCAAAATCACAGATCAATACACGCCTGACTAGTACGGTTTCATCATAAAAAATACTAAAATCTCGTGCAACAGATTCGTGCAAGATCACATAGCAATACACGTTTGACTAGCACTGTTTTAACTTCAAATACTTTAATCTCATTTCAGCTCATAAAATAGAGTAAAAGGGGCTAGTCTTGCCCTTTTTCAGTTGGTATCCACAAAGCACGATTTTTCAATATAATTATGAACTATTAGATTTTTCACAAATAATTTTAAAACTACTCAAATATTTATTTAAATAGGCTCAATAATACTATACCAAAAATCAGGCTGTTTTGCGGAGTTTTAACTCTTCCTTAAATTCCAAAGCGTAAAATCGGCCTAAGGTTTTCAATAATTCGGGTGACTAAAAATTTCTGTTCTAAAGTTCGTAGTCTCGAATACCCAAAAAATATACGCAGATATTTTTAACAATTCACGAATATTTTCCTACAATAGAAATACAACCTAAATTTATATCTACAAAGCATCAGAAAAATACATGCAATTTATCTCTAGCAGCATACAAAATTTTCCTTACCTCGTGTCACACCCCGATTTCGGGTGCCCTTTATCCATACATACACTACTACGGTTGGGCTGTGAGACGATGCAATTACTAAAATTTCATAAGTTTTACAGTGGAATATTTAAAACTTTAATTCACACTACCATGTGTGTGTAAATATACAAAATTAATTGTATAATAATACCTTTACATAACATCCCTCATACCACTGTTTACATTCTCGATTTGTAACTGTACGATACAATATATTAGATACAAAATACTCATATGTATGCAAATCTTTATACCTTTGTAACTGGTGGGAGCTGTCCAACACAAAAAGAGATCCAGAGATCACTGCACTGCCTTACTTCTCAGTATCTGAAGGGGGAAAAGTAGTGGGATGAGAAAACCACAGCTCAGTAAGGAAATGGATGCTAACAAGTAGATACTGTACAATCTACATAGCCCATGCATGCATAAACAAAACCATGTTTCAATGAAAATGGAAATATTGCTAGAA
The DNA here is from genome assembly GCA_033439115.1 of Firmiana major. Lineage (NCBI taxonomy): Eukaryota > Viridiplantae > Streptophyta > Magnoliopsida > Malvales > Malvaceae > Firmiana > Firmiana major. Next base: position 8,835,273 of record CM065909.1, read on the forward strand.
AATGCATTCAAACATTCATTTCTCACATAAGCATTTTCATGAAAACATGTATACGATATTCCCATTTGAAAACATGTCATAAACAGTACTATCATAGCACGAGCATTCAAATCGAGAGATTCATCAAATCACAAACTCTCTTTGCTTTTCTCAAATCATTTCTTTTCATCAAATCTCTTTCTTTTCTGAGTTTCTTAATTTCTCGTATCTCTGAGACAGGCATGGAATTTTTGGCAAACAAATATCCACGACATATGGCCATAGTCAGTGATCTCAGGCCTCACTGATCAGGTGTGCATAGGGCATCACTTCACCTAAAGGGGGATGGGTCAGTCCTACCCTCCGGATAATCTCAATCAACCTTATCTCCTTATATACTCACGGTATAAGGTACGCCATGTGTCATCTATGCGATACTCATACTCACATGCACCCAGCACGGTACATAGTACACCAACGGATAACTACATAGTTCAACATATGACTGTGGACCCAGTCCATCTGAACCATGTCTCATATACCAGGCGAGCAATCAGCGTGACACACAGTCATCACAAGCCTTCAGTGCGGTACGATTTATTGTTAAGGCCCAACCCGTTCCAAGGTCGTCAGCTGGCATCCCCTTGGGTCCCAAACCCCCAGGTTTAAATCAACTCAGTAAAAATGGCTGCGAGCAATGCTCCAGTACTTTTCTCAAAACTATCGTGCGAGTTAAACTCCAGCACGACACATCAAAAGCATAGAAACATGTGCGAGCTAACACTCCAGTACATTATCATTATAAAACCCCGTGCGAGTCACACTCCAGCATGATTTATCAAAACATTAAGACGCATGCGAGTGAAACTCCAGCATAGTCCAATTCATCAAAACGGGTGTGAGCTAAAGCTCCTAAACCATTTCACATCTCGAATCCGATAGGTGGCTATTTTCTCTTTTAAAAACTCAAAACATGTTTATTTACGTAGCATGCCGTCCCATGCTAAACACGTAAAATGAGCCAATCTATCCCTCATCATTTCTCAATCTCAAAATCAGTACATGGATGAGAAAACATCAAAACATCATGAATAGATGTAAAAGCATTGAAAACATGCATGTCGAGCTGTTTTTCCTTTCCACATCCCATTTTCGCAATATGTATATATCTAATACATTTCATGCTTTCATATCGATTTTCATAGCTCAATAGCTAAACATACTATTTCTAGCGTCGTAACTACTCAAATCGTAGTAAAATAAGTATAAATACCTCTATAGCTAACATACAATCCCTTAGCTCGAATCACGCTCGTATTTCCTCTGTCACGTTTGCTCCGTTCACCATCCAGGTTAGTCGTGTCTCACGTATTCCGAGCTAAACGTATAAATCATCAAGTTATTTTCTTTTCCCTATACTAAACATACACATTGTCTTCTATTTATCTATTCATACTTCTCAAACCCTTAAATTACATTTCACTCTTCCACAAATATCATTCTACCATCTCTTAAAGCTTTCCATTACTTTTCCATTGATTTCCTCTTTATAAATCTCCCTTAATATTACTCACCCATCACTACATTCATCATTCATATCAACATTTCACATATTATCTAACCCACAATGATCTAGAAACCATATTTAGAACTTGAAGGTTGAAGAGCTTACCCCTTTACTTAGTCAAACTTGTGGTAGCCACAACTCCTTTTGATCACACCAATATGTGATTTTCGAGTATGTTGTTCTCCTTGCTTCAAGGAACAACTTTCCCTTCTTGAGCTTCTTCCAAAACAGGCTGGAATGTAGTGATTTCTAGAGAAAGAAAGCTTGGGTCTTGAGAGAAAATGGCAGGTGCGGTTTGGTGGGAGGGAAAATCTGAGTTTTTAGTCCAATCTCATACCCTTTTTTATAGATACATAGACAAGAGATCGATCTGGCCCTTGCGGAGATCGATCTCTGTAAGGTTTGGTAGTCCCTTTTACCAAACGCAACCACTACAAGATCGATCTTCTTCCATGATGAGATCGATCTGTTTGCAGGCAAATTCCTTCTTGGAGATCGATCTGCCCCTTGTAGGAGATCGATCTGCTCTTTATAGAACCCTTAAGGAGCTCGATCTGTCGAGGCTTGAGATCGATCTATCTCAAATAGAGAGTTAAGGAGATCGATCTGCTTGTCTTAAGAATTGATCTTCTCATTACAAAATGCTTAGCAAGTCAATCTGGCTGCATTGGAGATCGATCTGTCCTGCTCCATAGCTCAAAATAAGATCATTTTGGCTCTTCCAGATCAATCTCTCATCCTATGACATCGATCTGTCATTCATATTTCTAGATTTCACTCCAATTTTCTGCACCAACTTCACACAAAACATCCTCAATTTGCTGTCATAGTCATTTTCTCATTCACCTACCTTTGTGATTTGGAAATGACTTTCATTCATACTTTATACACATTAAAACTTGTGTGTAATCCTTGTATAACCAAATGCATACAACATATAACTAAATAGAAGCATAAAGATTTGCACCACTTATGTAATTTAATTCCATTTTACCCTACTACTCAAATTCCATCCTACTCACATTCATCATATATCAAAGTCCATTTCTTCATATTCATACATAATGAAACTTGTACATACATCACAAACTCTTATTACAAGTGTGTACATTGAATTTATAGACTTTACCTCACTTATGCTACACATTACAAAGTTAAGCATATACAGGGTCTCACATTCTCCCCCACTTAGAAAATTTGGTCTTCCAAATTGAACCAAGTCTATTCCTCAAAAAGTTATGGATATTTCTCTTTCATTAGATCCTCTAACTCCCATGTGGCTTCCTCCAATGTATGATGCTGCCACAAGACTTTAACTAATGAAATTGTCTTGTTTCGCAACACCTTCTCTTTTCGGTTCACTATCCAGATCGATTTCTCCACGTACGACATGTCCTCCTTGAGCTCCAATGGCTCGTAGCTAATTACATGTGTTGGATCTGGATAGTACTTCCGTAGCATAGAAACATGGAAAACATCGTGGACTTCTGCTAGCTCATGTAGTAAAGCTAGCCTGTAAGCTCCATCTCCCACTCTATCCAAAATCTCGAAGGGACCAATGTAACGAGGATTTATTTTTCCTTTTTTCCTGAGCCTCGTTGTTCCCTTAGAATGAGAAACTTTCAAAAATACGGACTCACCCACATCAAACTCAAGTGGTCTCTGTCTCTTGTCAGCATAGCTATTTTGTCGACTTTGAGCCGTTCGCAACCTCTCACATATTATCCGAACATCTTTGGAGGCTTGTCTAACCAAATCGGAAGCGAGCAACTGCCTATCACTAACCTTTTCCCAACCAATAGGTGATCGGCATATACGATCGTATAGTGCCTCATAAGGGGCCATACCAATACTTGAGTGATAACTATTATTGTAGGCAAACTCAATCAATGGCAAGTGATCATCCCATGAGCCTTTAAAATCCAGCACGCATGCTCTCAACATATCCTCCAGGGTCTGTATAGGCCTTTCTGACTGACCATCTGTCTAATGATAAAAAGTGGTGCTAAAGCTCAATTGGGTCCCCATCGCTTCCTGAAAATATCCCCAAAAGTGAGAAGTGAAGCAGGCATCCCTGTCAGAAACAATACTCACTAGGATTCCATGTAATCTCACTATCTCCCGTACATACAAGTTCGCCAATGCACTCAAGGTATCTATAGATCTCATGGCTAAGAAGTGTGTCGATTTTGTTAACTGGTTTGCTATAACCCATATAGCATCATGGTTCTTACGGGTTCTCGGTAACCCCATCACAAAGTCCATGGTGACGTGCTCCCACTTCCATGTCGGTATCGGTAGAGGTTGTAACAATCCTCCAGGTTTCTGATGCTCAACATTTGCTTGCTGACAGATGAGACATCTAGCGACATACTCAGCTATGTCTCTTTTCATTCCAAACCACCAATATATCTTTCGAAGATTCTGATACATTTTACTACTCCCCGTGTGTACTGTATATCTTGATGAGTGAGCCTCTGATAATATCAACTTCCTCAGCTTCGAATCCTTAGGAACACATATTCTATTCCCGAACCTTAGTACTCCATCTGAACTCAATACAAATTTCGTACCCTTACCCTTCTAGATTTGGCTAATCACGTCAACGCACCATTGATTAATTTGCTGAGCTTGCCAGATTCTCTCAATTAACTTCGGTTCTAATCTCAAGCTGGCAATAATCCCATAGCTTCTAATCTCAGGTAGGGTCATATCCAGACTAAGGTTTGTGAATTGTTCCAACAACTCGTGCTTTCTAACCATCATATGTGATACCAACCCGAGACTCTTTCTACTCAATGCATCGACAACCACATTCGTCTTCCCCAGGTGGTATAAAATCTCACAATCATAGTCCTTGAGGAATTCTAACCACCATATCTGTCTCATATTTAACTCCTTCTATGAGAATAAATACTTCAAACTCTTGTGATCTGTAAAGATTTGAAATCTCTCACCATACAAGTAGTGGCGCCATTTCTTCAATGCAAATACTACGGTTTCTAACCCCAAATCGTGAGTGGGGTAGTTCTTCTCATGATCTTTTAGCTGTCTAGATCTGTATGCAACTACCCTTCTGTTCTACATCAAGACACATCCCAATCCTTGATATGAAGCATCTGTATACACAGAGTAGTTTCTTGAGCTGTTAGGGATGATAAGAACTATTGCGGTGGTCAATCTGCGCTTAAGTTCCTGGAAGCTCTTCTCACACGCTTCATTCCATATAAAATCCACATTTTTCCTCGTAAAATGTGTCAACGGAGCAGCCAATCTAGAGAAACCCTCTACAAATCTCCTGTAGTAACCTGCCAAACCTAAAAAACTCCTAATCTCTGTGACTATCTTGGGCTGTTCCCACTGAACAACGACCTCAATCTTGGATGGATCTACTGACACCCCATCCTTCGATACAATATGGCCTATAAAGGAAATCTACTCTAGCTAAAAGTCACATTTACCAAGTTCGGCATACAACTTTCTCTCTTGGAGGGTTTACAAAACAATCCTTAAGTGCTGCCCATGCTCTTCCTTAGACCTTTAATACACCAATATATCATCAATGAAGACGATTACGAACTGGTCCAGGTATGGCTTGAATATCTCATTCATTAGAGCCATAAAAGTTGTTGGCACATTTGTCAACCCTAAAGGCATCACCAACAATTCGTAATGGCCATAGCGGGTGCGAAAAGCTGTCTTGGGCACATCCTCCTTCCGAATCTTTAATTGATGGTACCCAGATCTCAGATCTATCTTGGAAAACATCTGTGCTCCCCGAAGCTGATCCAATAAATCGTTGATTCGCAGTAAGGGGTACTTATTCTTGATTGTAGCCTTATTCGACATCCGATAATCAATACACAACCTGAGGCTCCCATCTCTCTTCTTTATAAACAATACCAGAGCTCCCCATGGTGAGACGCTCAGTCTTATAAACCCCTTATCTAGCATATCTTGCAACTGCTTCCTTAATTCCTCTAGCTCAACTAGAGCCATCCTATATGGTGACTTGGATATCAACTTCGTTCTAAGTGTCAGGTCTATACCAAACTCCATTTCTCTATCTGGTGGCAATCCTGGTAGGTCGTCTGGAAAGACATCAAGAAATTCACTAACCACAGGAATGTCATCCATATCCGGATGTGTTTTATCCAAATTCACCACATAAGCAATAAAATCTTTAAAATAACATTCATGTCATTTTATACCAGTGCACTTTATTTGCCATAAAATTCAAGGTTTTATTTCTTCACTTAAAATCTTACAACACATTCTTCGGTTAGAGAAAATGTAATAGACTTAGTGTGAAAGTCTAAGATAGCATGATTGGTAGCTAATCAATTCATTCCCAAGATTACATCAATGCCATACATATTTAACAAAATCAGGTTGGCTGTCGCACTCTTATCTCCTACCCTCACCTTACAATCTCTATACACTTATTCAGCTAACTGACTAACTCTCATTGGAGTACTTATTAATAGAATCCTATTTAAGTGTGTGGGTTCTACAAGACCTATTAACCTCGACGCACATGCAAGGGATATAAAAGAATGCGTACCACCAGAATCAAACAAAGCTTTAGTGTCTAAGTTATAAATCAAGATTGTACTTTTTCCACTTCAGAAGCGGTATCTACTGATGCCTTGACTATCGCATATACCCTGCCCTGACCAACAACTTGCTTTCCTTTTTCTTTAGCCGTGGCTCTCTTCCTTGCAGGAGATGTAAATGTAGGAACTCTCTTTGGCTTCTTACCCCTCTGTGGAACTACCTCAACTGCTTCTGGGTAATCTTTTGTGTAGTGCCCAAACTTACCACATTTGAAGCATCGTGTACCATGAAGATGATAAGGCCTACCACCATGATATCAGCCACATACTCTACACTGCACAGTAGGTGTACGGGGTCCACCAATCACTATACCCTTAGTTGGTGTCTGAGTCGAAGGCATAAAAGATCTAGCAGCCTTTTTCTGTGACTCATCTGCTTCTCTCAACACTTACTCATAAGTCTCCAACCAAATTTAACACCTTTGCCATCTCCCATCTTCTTCAAACCTTTATCCTTACCCCAACTGAACTCAAAAATCTGCAGGTCATAATCTTGCTCACACAATTAGGCCTGTCGCACTGCCTCTCTATATGTAACGACATCAAATGGGGCTAACTTAGCTCGGATCGAAGGCCTCAATCCATCCATAAATCTACGGACCCTGATAGCTTCACTCCTGATGGAGTCCGGATCATATCGGCCCAATGAAGTGAATCGTGACTCGTACTCATCTACCGTTCGATTCCCTTGAGTCAGATTCAGAAATCCCATCTGCAACCTACGTTGAGCGGTATTTGGGATGTATTGCTTTCTGAAAGCACCTAAAAATATATCCCACATGATAGCCATACCTTGAGCTCTCAACATAGGCCTGGTGGACTTCCACCAGTGCTCTGCTTCGCCTCTCAGTACAAAGGCCGTAAGCGCTACTCTATCTGTAGCCGAACATCTACAGAAGTCAAACAACTTCTCCATCTGACTGATCCAGTCCTCAACCACTGTTGGATCCTTTACCTTGCTAAAGGTAGGAAGCTTAAAGTCCATGAAATGCCTTAACCTCTCTATATCACAATCATATATATACCCCAGATCATCCTCATCATATTGCTGTGGGGCTACTAGAGGAGGTACTGGTCGAATATGGGGATCTCGTGGCCTAACCGGTTAAGGTTATGCAGGTGCAACATTCTCAAGTTCAGGTGCAGCTGCTGGGGGATTCGATGCAGCTTGTCCTGTTGTACCGGGTGTACCCTCAAACTTAGCTATAATCTGACCCATCATGGTCATCATCGTGCGCATCTCTTCCTCTAATCGATCTATCCGAGGATCGAAAGCCTCTATCTGTTCCTAGGGCTCATGACTAGAAGACGATCTATTGTGCATCTCAGTCTTGTCATTCCACCCTTAAGCTCTCGAGCTCTCTCCCCTCTTGCGGTCTCTCCCAGGCATATCTCACAAGCCTGATAACGTCTTGCATTTACAACAAACTTTTAATCGACTACCAGCTCTGTATACACATTTGTATCCAAATATCGTACAATAACTTAGGGATGTATGTTTTCTTAGTCCTAAACATCGATTCACATTAGACCAACTAAGCTCTGATACCAAATCTGTCACACCCGGTGCCCTTTATCCAAACATACACTACTACGGTTGGGTTGTGAGACGATGCAATTACTAAAATTTCATAAGTTTTACAGCAGAATATTTAAAACTTTAATTCACACTCCCAGGTGTGTGTAAATATACAAAATTAATTGTATAATAATATCTTTACATAACATCCCCCATACCACTGTTTACATTCTCGATTTGTAACTGTGCGATACAATATATTATATACAAAATACTCATATGTATACAAATCTTTATACTTTTGTAACTGGTGGGAGCTGTCCAACACAAAAAGAGATCCAGAGAGTTAAGGAGATCGATCTATCTCAAACAGAGAGTTAAGGAGATTGATCCGCTTATCTTAAGAATAGATCTTCTCATTACAGAATGCTTAGCAGATCGATCTTGCTCCATTGGAAATTGATCTGTCTTGCTCCATAGCTCAAATAAGATCATTTTGGCTCTTCCAGATCAATCTCTCATCCTATGAGATCGATCTGTCATTCATATTTCCAGATTTTATTGCAGTTTTTTGCAGCAACTTCAAACAAAACATCCTTAATTTGCTGCATAGTTATTTTCTCATTCACCCACCTTTGAGATTTTGAAATGACTTCCATTCATACTTTATACACATTAAAACTTGTGTGTAATCCTTGTATAACCAAATGAATACAACATATAACTAAATGGAAGCATACAGATATGCACCACTTATGCAATTTCATTCCATTTTACCCCACTATTCATATTTTATTCCACTCACATTTATCATATTTCAAAGTCCATTTCTTCATATTTATACATAATGAAACTTATACGTACATCACAAATTCTTATTACAAGTGTGTACATTGAATTTATGGACTTTACCTCACTTATGCTACACATTACAAGGTTAAGCATATACGGGGTCTCACATTCTCCCCCACTTAGAAAATTTGGTATTCCAAATTGAACCAAGTCTATTCCTCAAAAAGTTGTGGATATTTCTCTTTCATTAAATCCTCTAACTCCCATGTGGCTTCTTCCGATGTATGATGTTGCCACAAGACTTTAACCAATGGAATCGTCTTATTCTGCAACACCTTCTCTTTTCTGTCCAATATCCGAATCGATTTCTCCACGTACGACATGTCCTCCTTGAGCTCCAATGGCTCATAGCTAATTACTTGTGTTGGATCCAGATAGTACTTCTGTATCATAAAAACATGGAAAACATTGTGGACTTCTACTCGCTCAGGTGGTAAAGCAAGCCTGTAAGCTCCATCTCCCACTCTATCCAAAATCTCGAAGGGACCAATGTAACGAGGACTTAGTTTTCCTTTCTTCCCGAACCTCGTTATTCCCTTAGAATTAGATACTTTCAAAAATACGGACTCACCCACATCAAACTCAAGTGGTCTCTGTCTCTTGTCAGCATAGCTATTTTATCAACTTTGAGCCGTTCGCAACCTCTCACATATTATCCGAACATCTTCGGAGGCTTGTCTAACCAAATCAAAAGTGAGCAACTGCCTATCACCAACCTCTTCCCAACCAATGGGTGATCGGCATCTATGACCGTATAGTGCCTCATAAGGGGCCATACTAATACTTGAGTGATAACTGTTATTGTAGGCGAACTCAATCAATGGCAAGTGATCGTCCCATGAGCCTCTAAAATCCAGCACGCATGTTCTCAACATATCCTCCAAGGTCTGTATAGTCCTCTCTGACTGACCATTTGTTTGAGGATGAAAAGCGGTGCTAAATCTCAATTGGGTCCCCATCACTGCCTAAAAATGTCCCCAAAAGTGGGAAGTGAAACGGGCATCCCTGTCAGAAACAACACTCACTGGGACTCCATGTAATCTCACTATCTCCCGTACATATAAGTTCGCCAATGCACTCAAGGTATCTGTAGATCTCATGGCTAAGAAGTGTGTCGATTTTGTTAACCGATCTGCTATAACCCATATAGCATCATGGTTCTTACGGCTTCTCGGTAACCCCATCACAAAGTCCATGGTGACGTGCTCCCACTTTTATGTTGGTATCGATAGAGGTTGTAATAATCCTCTAGGTTTCTAATGCTCAACCTTTACCTGCTGATAGATGAGACATCTAGCGACATACTCAGCTATGTTTCTTTTCATTCCAGACCACCAATATATCTTTCAGAGATTCTGATATATTTTACTACTCCCCGTGTGTACTGTTTATCTCGATGAGTGAGCCTCTGACAATATCAACTTCCTCAGCTCTGAATCCTTAGGAACACATATTCTATTCCCGAACCTTAGTACTCCATCTGAACTCAATACGAATTTTGTACCCTTACCCTTTTGGATTTGGCTAATCACGTCAATGCACCATTGATCAATTTGCTGAGCTTTCTGGATTCTCTCAATTAACTTCGGTTCTAATCTCAAGCTAGCAATAATCTCATAGCTGCCAATCTCAGGTAGGGTCATATCCAGACTAAGGTTTGTGAATTGTTTTAACAACTCGTACTCTCTAACCATCATATGTGAGACCAACCCGAGACTCTTTCTACTCAATGCATCGGTAAGCACATTTGTCTTCCTCGGGTGGTATAAAATCTTACAATTGTAGTCTTTGAGGAGTTCTAACCACCTTCTCTGTCTCATATTTAACTTCGTCTATGAGAATAGATACTTCAAACTCTTGTGATCCGTAAAGATCTGAAATCTCTCACCATACAAGTAGTGGCGCCATATCTTCAATGCAAATACTACGGCCACCAACTCCAAATCGTAAGTGAGGTAGTTCTTCTCATGATCTTTCAGCTGTCTAGATCCATATGCAGCTACCCTTCCGTTTTGCATCAAGACACATCTCAATCCTTAATGTGAATCATCTGTATAAACAGAGTAGTTTCATGAGCTGTTAGGGATGATAAGAACTGGAGCAGTGGGTAATCTACGCTTAAGTTATTGGAAGCTCTTCTCACACACTTTATTCCATATAAAATCCATATTTTTTCTCATAGGACGTGTCAACAAAGCTGCCAATCTACAGAAACCCTCTACAAATCTCCTATAGTAACTTGCCAAACCCAGAAAACTCCTAATCTCTGTGACTGTCCTGGGCTGTTCCCACTGAACAACAGTCTCAATCTTGGATGGATCTACTGACACCTCATCCTTTGATACAACATAGCCCAGAAAGGAAATCTGCTCTAGCCAAAAGTCACATTGTCAGACCCGAATTTTTTGTAGCTTATTTCCTTATGATTTCTATGTGTATGAACACTATGTAATTATGGTTGAATCATAAGAAGAGTATTTACTAGATTTAAAGTGTTAATGAAATGAATTAACACGCAAAAGCTACATAAAATGCCTAATGTGGATGATAAGTATCACAGGCTAAACCGAGTCATTCTAAATCATTCTGACTGAAAATAAGAACTTAAAATAAGAGAGCGTAGAGAGCTCATGAAGGAAAGTCAGCTTGATTTAGACCCGAACATACAAAACGAGTGTAAAAGCTAAAAAGGGTAAAATGGACCTTTTCGGCGAGAAAAGGAGTTTCGGGTGAAATTATCCACCGGGAACGGTTGGAATATAAAGACGAGAGTGTAAGACATGATATATAACACTTTCAAAAATTTAAGAAAAAGTCAACTTAGTCAATGGTTAAAGAAAAAGTCAACTATAGTTAAAAAAGTGGACTTTTACCATAGTTGACTAATCAAGGTTTGAAATTAACCTAAGTGTGGAGAAAAATTTGGGGAAAAATATTCTTGGCCAGAATACAAGATAATCATCCCCGGAAGTAAGGAAAATTTATTCAGAAGGATTCTGGAATAAATTTAATGGTTAAAAACGTGATGGGCCTAAGGTGAAAATTTTAAAGCCCATTAAGGTATACTAAAGGTATATCGAAATTCTTAGGTCCTTTAGACCGAATTGTTGGACCAATTGATCGGCCAAATTTTGAGACAATAAAAGGCCCGAGGTATAGTAAAAATTTCAGCCCGAAAGCCCATTAGGAAAGCCCAAACCGAGAAGCCCAATTGGAAAAGCCCATGAGATAAATATCTAACTATAGTTAAAGTTAACTATGACTCATAAGGTGACTCATAAGGTGACTCATGGTTCAGATTTGGAAAGTCAAGCATAGTGGCTGAAAAGTAAGGCTTAATGGCTAAGTAAGTGGCTTATAAATGCAGCCACACCTTGGTCATCTTCATCACACAATTCCGGCTAGAGAAGAACACCATTGAAACATAACCATTCAAGCTTTCTCTCACTAGAAATCACTAGGAATTAGACATATTTGGAACTTGCATTCTTCATGGAAGTTGTTCCAAATTGAAAGGAGATTAACATATGTTGGAATTGGCTATCAAGGAGCCATAGAGTGCAAACCGAGAGCCTCCAAAGTTTCGGCCAAAGGGTGAACACAACAATTGGTATATTTTCTAATTTCCAATTTCATATATGTTAATGTATGAATGATTTTAAGTATGTTGATATATGTTTTAAGCATTGAAACATATTAAATCACCATGAAGAGGGTTAGGCCGAGAGTGATCAATGAGATATTGAAATATGTCAATTGGATTTTAAGACATAAATGGATTAGTACACATGTATTAATGTTAATGGTATAATTAGAATTAATCAAATTGATTAATTAATACATGTAAATTGTTGGCAACCAAAGGTGTTTGATAAAATGCCTAAATGAACTATAGGATGATTGGTAATGTTGCCTACCAAGTGTTTGTGAAAATGCCTAAGTGGAAATGGCTAGAAAATAGGCATGTATGGCATGCCATGGTGGAAACCGAGAATGGCTAGCTCTCGGCCAAGGCATGTAGCCGAGAGGCCCAATGGGCCAAGCCCAATATTTTTAGGCCCAATAGGGTGTAATGGGCCTAAGACAAGCCCAATAAGAGTTGGTGGGCCCCACAAGCCCAATAGACCCAACAAAAGTGAATAGTAAAATGAAAATGGACTTAAGGCCTAGTTAGGCCCATTAAGGATTTTTAAGGCCCATTAAGGGAAATTAAACTGTATTAATGTGTAATACAGTAGGAAAATTATAATTAACCTGAGGAATGGTTATTTACAGCTCCGAAGTTTACATCGAGAGCTGATCGGACTGCGGGATTTAGCAGCACCGAGGAAGCGAGGTCACTTAACGTGATCCGAGGTAAGGGACTTTTGCGAGTAGTTAGAGATACCTGCACGTATTTTCAACTGCTTCTGCATTCACTTAAAAACTCTGAGGGTCAGAGAAAGTGAATAATAATTATTGCGACCCGATAGTGGCAAATTACGATTTTGCCCCTAGTTAGTTAAAAAGTCAACATTTGTGAGAAGTTGCAAAAAGCATGGAAAATACTATTGTGAGTGTTTAAATGCTATTAGCATGAAAATAAATAGATGGGCTAATGATTTTAAGGTTGATATGACTTAAGCACATTTTTAAGTGCTGATTTTACTATTTTGTAAACAATCCCTTTTAAATAGCCATCTATCATATTATGTGAGAATGAATCGTGCTAGAACATAGCTCGCACTGGGATTCATATGTTTTCCACATAACATTAGTGCTGGATTTTGATACGCACTAGATTTTCATGACATGCATGATAGAGTACTGGAGTTTTACTCGTACTCAGCTTTGAATGATATATGCATGACAGAGTGCTAGAGCGTGGCTCGTACTCGATTCTTCATGGTTTATACATGACATAGTACTGGGAGCGATTGCTCGTACTTGATTTTGATATTGTGCATAGCATAGTACTGGGAGCTATTGCTCGTACTTGATTTGATACATAAACTATGCATTGACCTAGTTGCTGGAGGTTTACTCGCACTAGAGTTGAGTTTTATGATGTGAAACAGTGTTGAGCGGAGTAACGACTGTGAGTCGCACTCAAGACGCACACTGTATGTGATATGTAATACATGTTGAAACCCATGCCTGATTCCTTGTGTGACTGTGTGTCATAGCTAGAGAGGATATCCGTATGAGGTTGATATAGACGTGGTATACTTATTTCCATGGTTTCGAGGGCTAAAGACCCTGGCTATGAGGATTTCCATGGTTTCGAGGGCTAAAGACCCTGGCTGTGAGGGTCCACGGGTGTACTTTGTACCGTGCCCGGGGCACGAGGTGTACGCTGTACCGTGTGTTACGTAGCTGGCGGTTGACATTGGACTGACCATCCTCCCGTCACAGCAGTGACGCCCCGCACACCGAGATCTGTGTTGCTTGGGATCACATTTTCGGATATGATCATAATCCAGGATACTATTTGTATTTACCACAGAGTCTCACATGATATATCACATTGATTGACTGATTTAAACTGCGGACAGACCTGAGGGATGGGTCGGACTCCGATTTGTGTTGTGAATCATTTGATGCCATAATATACATGGCATGATTTACATAAAGGCATGATTTATATACGATGCATTGTTTTGCACTACATGCCTACATTTGAGAAAGAAAGCATGATTTTCTGTACATGGGATTTATTCTGTACAAGTATATATATATATATTATATTTCAAGACATGCTTTTAAAGTGAGTTAAGGAAATAATGTTTCCAAGGCATAGCACTATTTTGAGTAGATAGTGTGGTTATCTACTTGCTTGCCTGATTTCCTTACTGAGCGCGTTATGCTCACCCCCTTTCTTTACATCTCTCTACAGAGCGTCAGTAGAGCGAGAATTATCGTGGGAGAGTGTCCCAGAGTCCACTGCTAGTTCCTATCGATTCATCAGGTATACTTATTATGTACAATTGTATATCTAAACATAGAAACAGCACAGTGATGTATACGTTATATATTATGGGGAATGTAATCGTATAATAAAAGCAACTACAGTCAGAATTAATATATTGACATGTATGTATGAGAATGGATATTATGGTAAGTGAAGACTCTGACATCGAATCACAGCCCAACCAGTGAAGAGAGGAAAGGTAAGTTAAAAATGCGAAAAATTTATTGTGGTTTTTGGTTAAAGTCAAGGATTGAAACTGGGGTCCTGACACACATTTACCAAGTTTGGCATACAACTTTCTCTCTCGGAGGGTTTACAAAATAATCCTTAGGTGCTGCCCATGCTCTTCCTTGGACCTTGAATACACCAATATATCATCAATGAAGACGATTACGAACTGGTCCAGGTATGGCTTAAATATCTCATTCATTAGAGCTATAAAAGTTGCTGGCGCATTCGTCAACCCGAAAGGCATCACTAAGAATTCGTAATGGCCATAGCAGGTGTAGAAAGCTGTCTTGGTCACATCCTCCTTTCGAATCTCTAATTGATGGTACCCAGATCTCAAATCTATCTTGAAAAATATCTGCGCTCCCCGAAGCTAATCAAATAAATCGTCAATGGGCGGCAAGGGGTACTTATTCTTAATCGTAGCCTTGTTCAACATCCGATAATTGATACACAACCTGAGGCTCCTATCTCTATTCTTTATAAACAATACCAGAGCTCCCCATGGTGAGACGCTCGATCTTATAAACCCCTTATCTAGCATATCTTGCAACTGCTTCCTTAATTCCTCTAGCTCAACTGGAGCCATCCTATATGGTGACTTGGATATCGGCACCGTTCCAGGTGTCAGGTCTATACCAAACTCCATTTCTCTATCTGGTAGCAATCCTGGTAGGTCATCTGGAAAGACATTAGAAAATTCTCAAACTACAAGAATGTCATCCATATCCGGATATGTTTTGT
The DNA here is from genome assembly GCA_033439115.1 of Firmiana major. Taxonomy (NCBI): domain Eukaryota; kingdom Viridiplantae; phylum Streptophyta; class Magnoliopsida; order Malvales; family Malvaceae; genus Firmiana; species Firmiana major. The sequence continues at coordinate 8,850,728 of CM065909.1, forward strand.
CCAAATCCACCACATAAGCAATAAAACCTTCAAAACAATATTCGTGTCATTTTATACCAGTACACTTTATTTACCATAAAATTTAAGGTTTTATTTCTTCTCTTAAAATCTTACAACACATTCTTCGGGTAGAGAAAATGTAATAGACTTAGTGTGATAGTCTAAGACAGCATGATTGGTAGCTAATCAATCCATTCCCAAGATTACATCAATGTCATACATATTTAACAAAATCAGGTTGGCTGTCGCACACTTTTCTCCTACCCTCACCTTACAATCTCTATACGCTTGTTTAGCCAGTTGACTAACTCTCATTGGAGTACTTATTAACTGAGTCCTATTTAAGTGTGTGGGTTCTACAAGACCTGTTAACCTCGATGCACATACAAGGGATATAAAAGAATACGTAGCACCGAAATTAAACAAATCTATGCCTTCCAAGTTATAAATCAAGATTGTACCTTTTTCTCACTTCAGAAGAGCTATCTGCTGATGTCTGATCTATCGCATATACCTTGCCCTAACCCATAACTTGCTTTCCTTTTTCTTCAGTCGTGGCTCTCTTCTTTGCAGGAGGTGTAACTGTAGGAACTCTCTTTGGCTCCTTACCCCTCTGTAGAACTACCTCAACTGCTTCTGGGAAATCTTTTGTGTAATGCCCAAACTTACCATATCTGAAGCTTCCTGTACCCTGAAAATGATAGGGCCTACCACCATGATATCGGCCACATACTCTACACTGCTCAGTAGTCGACCGGGGTCCACCATTCACTATACCCCTAGCTGGTGTCTGAGTCGAAGGCATAAAAGATCTAGCAACCTTTTACTGTGACTCATCTGCTTCTCTCCAACAGTTACTCATAAGTCTCCGACCAAATTTGGAACATTTACCCTCTCCCATCTTCTTCGGACCTTTGTCCTTACCCCAACTGAACTAAAAAATTTACAGGTCATAATCCTGCTCACACAATTGGGTCCGTCGCACAGCATCTCTATATTTAACGACATCAAACGGGGCCAACTTAGCTCGCAACGAAGGCCTCAATCCATCCACAAATTTGCGGACCCTGATGGCTTCACTCCTGATAAAGTCTGGATCATATCGGCCTAATGAAGTAAATCATGACTCGTACTCATCTATCGTTTGATTCCCTTGAGTCAGATTCAGAAATTTCATTTGCAACCTATGTCGAGTAGTATCTGGGATGTATTGCTCTCTGAAAGCACCCAAAAACATATCCCACGTGATAGCCATACCTTGAGCTCTCAACATAGGCCTGGTGGACTTCCACCAGTGCTCTACTTCGTCTCTCAGTACAAAGGCCATAAGTGCTACTTTCTCCGCAGCCGAACATCTACAGAAGTCAAACAACTTCTCCATCTGACTGATCCAGTCCTCAGCCACTGTTAGATCCTTTACCCAGCTAAAGGTAGGAGGCTTAAAGTCCATGAAATACCTTAACCTCTCCATATCACAATCATATTCATACCCTAGATCATGCTCATCATACTGTTGTAGGGCTACTAGAGGAGGTACTGGTCGAATATGGGGATCTCGTGGCCTAACCGGTTTAGGTTATGCAGGTGTAACATATTCAGGTTCAGGTGCAGCTTGTCCCGGTGTACCAGGTGTACCCTCAAACCTAGTCATAATCTGACCCATCATGGTCATCATCATGTGCACGTCTTCCTCTAATCGGGCTATCCGAGGATCGAAAGCCTCTATATGTTCCTGGGGCTCATGACTAGAGGACGATCTACTGTGCCTCTTAGTCCTGTCACTCCGCCCTTGAGCTCTCGAGCTCTCTCCCCTCTTGTGGTGTCTCTCAGGCATATCTCACAAGCCTAATAACGTCCTGCATTTACAACAAACTTTTAATCGACTACCAGCTCCATATACACATTTGTATCCAAATATTGCACAGTAACTTGGGGATGTATGTTTTCTTAGTCCTAAACATCGACTCACATCAGACCAACCAAGCTCTGATACTAAATCTATCACACCTCGATTTCGGGTGCCCTTTATCCATACATACACTACTACGGTTGGGCTGTGAGACGATGCAATTACTAAAATTTCATAAGTTTTACAGCAGAATATTTAAAACTTTAATTCACACTCCCATGTGTGTGTCAATATACAAAATTAATTGTATAATAATATCTTTACATAACATCCCCCATACCACTATTTACATTCTCGATTTGTAACTGTGCGATACAATATATTAGATACAAAATACTCATATGCATACAAATCTTTATACCTTTGTAACTGGTAGGAGCTGTCCAACACAAAAAGAGATCCAGAGACAACTGCACTGCCATACTTCTCAGTATCTGGAGGGAAAAAAGTAGTGGGATGAGCAAACCACAGCTCAGTAAGGAAATAGATGCTAACAGGTAGATATTGTACTATCTACATAGCCCATGCATGCATAAACAATACAATGTTTCAATGTAAATGGAAATATTGCTAGAAAATGCTTTCAAACATTCATTTATCACATAAGCATTTTCAGGAAAACATGTATACGATATTCCCATTTGAAAACATGTTATAAACAGTGATATCATAGTACGAGCATTAGAGATTTATCAAATCACAAACTCTCTTTGCTTTTCTCAAATCATTTCTTTTCATCAAATCTCTTTCGTTTCTGAGTTTCTCAATTTCTCGTATCTCTAAGACAGGCATAAAATTTTCCACAATCAAATATCCATGACATATGGCTATAGTCAGTGATCTCAGGCCTCACTGATCAGGTGTACACAGGGCATCACTTCGCTTGAAAGGGGATGGGTCAGTCCTACCCTTCGGCTCATCTCAATCAACCTCATCTCCTTATATACTCACGGTATAAGGTATGTCATGTGTCATCTATGCGATACTCGTACTCACATGCACCTAGCACGGTACATAGTATACCAACGAATAACTAGACAGTTCAACGTACGACCGTGGACCCAGTCCATCTACCAACTCCAATGGACTTTTTATCCTAAACCATGTCTCATATACCAGGCGAGTAATCAGCGTGATACACAGTCATCGCAAGGCTCCAGCGCGGTACGATTTATTGTTAAGGCCCAGCCCGTTCCAAGGTCATCGGTTGGCATCCCCTTGGGTCCCAAACCCCCAGGTTTACCTCAACTCAATAAAAACGGGTGCGAGCAATGCTCCAGCACTTTTCTCAAAACCATTGTGCGAGTTACACTCCAGTACGGCACATCAAAAGCATAGAAACATGTGCGAGCTAACACTTCAGCACAATATCATTATAAAACCACGTGCAAGTCACGCTCCAGCACGGTTTATCAAAACATGCAGATGCATGCGAGTGAAACTCCAGTATAGTCCAATTCATCAAAACGGGTGTAAGCTAAAGCTCCAACACCATTTCACATCTCGAATCCGATAGGTGGCTATTTTCTCTTTTAAAACCTCAAAACATGTTTATTTACGTAACATGTAGTCCCATGCTAAACACGTAAAACTAGCCAACCTATCCCTCATCATTTCTCGATCTCAAAATCAATACATGGATGAGAAAACATCAAAACATCATGAATAGATGTAAGAACATTGAAAACATGCATGTCAGGCTGTTTTTCCTTCCCATATCCCATTTTCGCAATATATATGTATATATCTAATATATTTCATGCTTTTATATCGATTTTCATACCTCAATAGCTAAACATACTATTTCTAGCATCGTAACTACTCAAATCGTAGTAAAATACGTATAAATACCTCTATAGCTAACATGCAGTCCCTTACCTCGAATCGTATTTGTATTTCCTCTGCCACATTTGCTCTGTTCGCGATCTAGGTTAGTCGTGTCTCACGTATTCCGAGCTACACGTATAAATCATCAAGTTATTTTCTTTTTCCTCTACTAAACATATACATTGTCTTCTATTTATATATTCATACTTCTCAAACCCTTAAATCACATTTCACTCTTCCACAAATATCATTCTACCATCTCTTAAGCTTTCCATTACTTTTCCATGGATTTCCTCTTTATAAATCTCCCTTAAAATTACTCACCCATCACTACATTCATCATTTATATCAACATTTCGCATATTATCTAACCCACAATGATCTAGAAACCATATTTAGAACTTGAAGGTTGAAGAGCTTACCCCTTTACTTAGTCAAACTTGTGGTAGCCACAACTCCTTCTCTTGATCACACCAATGTGTGATTTTCGGGTATGTTGTTCTCCTTGCTTCAAGGAACAACTTTCCTTCTTGAGCTTCTTCCAAAACTGGTTGGAATGTAGTTATTTCTAGAGTGAGAAAGCTTGGGTCTTGAGAGAAAATGGCAAGTGCGATTTGGTAGGAGGGAAAATATGAGTTTTCAGTCTAATCTCGTGCCCCTTTTTATAGATACAAAGACATGAGATCAATATGGCCCTTGTGGAGATCGATCTCTGCAAGGTTTGGTAGTTCTTTTTACCAAACGCAACCACTACAAGATCAATCTTCTTCCATGATGAGATCGATCTGTTTGTAGGCAAATTCCTTCTTGGAGATCGATTTGTCCCTTATAGGAGATCGATCTGCTCTTTACAAAACCCTTAAGGAGATCGATCTGTCGAGGCTTGAGATGATTTGTCTCAAACAGAGAGTTAAAGAGATCGATCCACTTGTCTTAAGAATCGATCTTCTCATTATAGAATGCTTAGCAGATCGATCTGGCTCCATTGAAGATCGATCTGTCCTGCTCCATAGCTCAAAATAAGATCATTTTATCTCTTCCAGATCGATCTCTCATCCTATGAGATCGATCTGTCTTGCTCCATAGCTCAAAATAAGATCATTTTAGCTCTTCCAAATCGATTTCTCATCCTATGAGATCGATCTATCATTCATATTTCTAGATTTTACTGCAGTTTTCTGCAGTAACTTCACACAAAACATCCTTAATTTGCTACCATAGTCATTTTCTCATTCACTCACCTTTGAGATTTGGAAATGACTTTCATTCATACTTTATACACATTAAAACTTGTGTGTAAGCCTTGTATAACCAAATGTATACAACATATAACTAAATGGAAGCATAAAGATTTGCACCACTTATGCAATTTCATTCCATTTTACCCCACTACTCATATTCCATTCCACTCACATTCATCATATATCAAAGTCCATTTCTTCATATTCATATATAATGAAACTTGTACGTACATCACAAACTCTTATTACAAGTGTGTACATTGAATTTATGGACTTTACCTCACTTATGCTACACATTACAAGGTTAAGCATATACGGGGTCTCACACCTCGGTTCTGTCCGTAGTCCTCGATTTGTCTCAACGTAAAGATTCGGCGTGTCCAGTCCACTCGGGTTATTTTTTCGAAGCTCTTTTTTGGGATTTCCCAAAGTTTTAGTATATTTGTCTTCTTTTTGTTTAATTTGTTTCTATTCTAATATATATATATATATCACTTTTTTTCTTTTTCTTTTTTTTAATTATCTTGCCTTTCCCGTCATTTCTTTTCTTTCTTCTTTCTTCCTCATTTCTTTTCTGCTTAACTCGAGCTCACTGTTCATCACTCTATTTTTCTTTCCTTCATTTCTTTCCCGATTCTGCCACTCTTCCTCATTCACGGTCCGACCACTACCATTGTCGTCTTCCTTCTATCCTCTCGCCACTGTCCAGTCAAGGTGTCCGAACTTCCAAAAGGACCGAGATAGAGACCCTCATATTTTTAGAGCCCTATAGTTGCGTACACAACGGCAGCTGGTTTGCCTGCTCCGTCATTGCAACAGGATGTAGTGTCCTCAGCTGGCCACTGCTTCAGTTTAATCTTCTCGTAGCCCCCTGCTTCACTGGTTGTCAGCTCCCTCACAAGCATATGTTTTCAGCTCCTCTTGTTTTTCTCCAGCTTTAGTTTACAGTTTCAAGCTTTTCCATCCTGTTTTAGTCTCTCCTCTTGCTCACACGGTTTCAACTCTTCCTTTCATTCTCTCGGGTTTATTGCCTCTCCTTCTTTGGTTTCGTTTTCAACCCTATCTTCTCTTCTTTTTCCCTTTTGTTTCTGCTCTGGTTCCTCTATTCATCTCTATTTCTTCCTTTTTCTTTCTTTTACTATTTGGTTTTCATTCTCGAGTAGCCAGACAGCCTTCACGCTATTTTCTTCTTGCTCTTCTCTATTCTCTGTTGTCATTTCCAATGTCCTAGCTTATATATATATACATGTATCTATTAGCATTATGTCCCTGTATTGTGTCTCCAGTCGGTTGCCAGCATCGATGATGTTTATGTATATATATCTGTATAGGTTCTACCTAACACCTCGGGTTAACAGTCCACTATTGTTTCTTCTGCTTTACTTTGCAAACTGCCACCTTCCCTTGTCTTAAACTAAGCGATGTTGCTACTGTTTTCAATTTATGTTTCTAATAAGTATGTCACGACCCCTTTTCATCCATTTCATCTAAAAATCACTATAAATTTTTCGCTTTATTCGTTAACTTATCCGGTCATGAACAACTCTCACCAATGACGGTTCAGCTATGAGTCAGTATTAATCATCATTTACCAATCATCTTTCAATTAATCAAAAGCAAACACATAAATTTGAAAGTTTAAGCTCTATACTTATACATGTTTGCTAACTCTTACATCCCTCATATTGCAATTCAAAATGATTACTATGCTATTACATGTTTAGATACAAAAAGAATTCCTGTGTGTATACCTCTTGGCGATCGAGAGCAGCGGATATCCAAATACAACACCTCAATCCTTCACTAGGCTACTATGTGCGCTTTATAGAAGGGGAAAATGATAGGGATGAGCAACCACACGCTCAGTAAGGCAATAATGCAAGCATGGTAGATAACTACTCTATCTATATGCTTATAATGTCATGCATAAAAATCATTAATGTCTAGAGCATGAGGAAACATTAAAACTATGCCACATGTATATACATATATCATGTACTGAAAAACATGAAAATAGACATGTAAACATGGAAAACCATCATGTAAAACTTCTCATGCTCATCATAATAAAACTCATCATAATAAGGAAAACTCATCACAAAACCATCCCTTAGGATTTAGCACTTTCTTAAAACATAATAAAACTCGTCACAAACAGCGATACCATCTCTTTAAAAACATCTCACAAGGCTCGACCCCTCCCTTGGGTCTACCCTGGACAACACAAATCATACTCAGTATATAAAACCATGTGATATCATGTGAGACAAGTGGTCACTATAAAATCGAGGACTATGTTGGCCAACTATGTCATTATCATCTCAGACCACACAGATCCCAGTGTGAAGGGCATCATGCTGGAACGGAGGTGGGTTAGTCCTTTGTCAGACTTTCAAATCAACCTCATAACCTCATGGTATAGTGTACTCCATGTGATATAGACGATACAATGTACTCTGTGGACCCATATCATGGTTGGGGGTGCCTACCATAGGTTTTATCTACCCCATGCCATGTATAACCTACTCAGTCTCAAGTGCACATGCGAGAATCGCATCCGTGTGACTAGCAGTCTACATGAGGCATCCAGCATGGCTCATGTGAGCATCTCATCCATGTGACACACAGTCTACACGAGGCATCCAGCGTGACTCATTACATATCATAGTGTGAAAACCAGTGTGAGCTAAGCTCTGGCACGATTCATGCATCATCAACAAATTTCCTCGTACGAGCAATGCTCTAGTATAGCTTTATGCATAAAATTTAATGAGGAAATCATGTACGAGCATAGCTCCAGTATGGTTATATGCATAAGGAAATCAATTAAAACCCACGTACGAGCAATAGCTCCAGTACGGCTTGAAAAATACCATCGATTTAAAATATAGTGTGAGCTAGGCTCTAGCACATTTTATGCATATTAAAACATCAAATCCAGTGTGAGCGAAGCTCCAACATGATTTACTCATATAAGTCTGATAGGCGGCTCTATTTCAACACAACACATTAAAATCAAAGTCAGCACCCGACTTGTGCTATTTCATGAAATGATGGAAATTAAATAGCCAGCCTATCCATCAGTTTGCTTAAACCAAAGTAATGTGTTTCGTAAAAACGTCAAAACGTGATGTTTATGCAATTATTAGCCTTACTACCCCTTTTTCAAGATTCATTTCAAAAACTAAATCATCTACATTCTTAATCGTTCAAACAATTCATTAATTCCTTTCCAGATAGCCAACACAATTTTCAATACCCTATAATTACCCTCAAAATACGAGCAGCTATCTCTAGGCACTTACAAAATTCTCTTACCTGGAATCGCGTCGAGTGATTCCACTTCCTTAGAGCTACTCGATCGTGCAGTTCGATTCACTTCTAATGAAATCTCTGAAGCTGCACAAATTACTTATCACATCAATTTAACCCAATACAACACAATTCTCATGTTTATTATAGTCGATTCGACTTATTGTTTTCATTAATACTCATAAGGCCTCTCTTCCTCTTAAGTCCATTTCAATTGCTCTATTCATTTCTCGAGAATTTATTTAACTCTTCAGGCCGATTGATTAATACTAAACTAATATTAAGCTCGTAACACCTCTAGTTCATCATTTCCTTCACTATGGTAATTTATCAAACACCTCTTATGCCCATTATCAATCATCATCTATTCCAACATATATATTTCACAAAACTATCTTACAATCACCTATACATGCTTAAATCATCATCAATTTCATGCCATTTCAATTTTCTCTCACTAAACCCATTCTAGGTCATGGTTCTTTAAGCATGTAAATGAATATTTCATCTAACATTATATACACCAAATCACTCATCAAAATATCTAGATTAACATATTAGAAGATGGTGTATAGAAATCTTACCTAACTTGATCTTTTTCCTCTTTTTGCCAAAATAGGGAAAAACCTCTTTGCTCCTTCAATCCAACAAATAAAATGTTGGCTTCAAGCTATGTTGTGCTTCTCCTCACAATGAATAACTTTGCTCTTATAGTTTTTTCTCAAATCTTTATGGAAGGGGGGCATTCTAGAGTGAAAAAACTAGGTTGTTGTTAAAAATAGGGGAAATTTGGGTTGTCTCGTGGAAATGAAGATTCAGTTGCCCAGTTTTTATAGAAAACGCATTATAAGATTGATCTCCAAGGGTAGGAGATCGATTTGCCCTTGCTTAAACTCCTTCAAAAATTTGACATTGCAGGCCATGAGATCGATCTGCCCATTGAATGAGATCGATCTGCTCAAGGGAATAGGATCGATCTTTGTTCATAGAGTGGGATCGATCTGGTTCAGGCAGAGAGCTTTAAAGATAGATCTGGCCTTAGGAGGATATCGATATGGCCTATCCAGAGGTTACTGAAGATCGATCTGCCTTATGGGAGGAGATCAATCTTGTCCAAAATGAGGCAACTTGAGATTGATCTGCCTTGCAATGAGATTGATCTACCCTGTATTCTGCAGCATTATAGCTGTAATTTCCCCAGATTTTCAAGGTTAAACTCTCATTTAATCACTTCAATATCCATTTTGCATTTCATTCACACTTAACACTCAAAAATATCCAATTCTTATGATTCATATATTGTGTAGCTTGTCTGTACATCATGGAAGTCATAAGATTATATAGAAATTCACGGGCCTTACAAACTATATCCACTTCCTGTTATTTCAGTAAAAACTGCACCTAACAAATCAAAGTATCGACATCGGGATTTCCTCTTGTTTTCTCTCTTTCTTGTTTCTAATTTCTTAACATCTGCCCCATTATGTCCGGGAATATATACGTTTATGTATATATATTTTTTTTAACCGGTGGTTGAAGTCTACTTGCTTCGGTTTTCCCCCACCAATTTTGTCTATTTTGTTTCCTTCTTTATTCCAACCTATTCCTTTATTTGTTATTATTTTATTTTATTGGTAAGTACTACACTGCTCCCATCATTTCTCCATCATCGAAGTACCTAAATCCCTCAGTCGACCATCCCTCATTCAGTCTGTTTTCCATTTATCTTCACGTCTACCAACTTCTGTCGCCATCTTAATCCTTCCTACCGTGGTCATCATCAACACCACTGCACGCCTTTCTTTTCTTTTCTGCCTCATACTGTTTCGATTAGTCCTTCTTCTTCAGTATGCCTTTTCATAAGCTACAATCTTATATATTTCCTTCATTCCTATCGCTTGCCAAACCATCATTTTGCATTAATTCCCATTACCTTTGTCGTCCTCTTCATTATATCTTCTACATGTGCACAGCCACATATATATATATATACACATATATATATATATATATATATATATATATATATATATATACACACACATATAGATATACACATATATCTATATACATATATATATATCTTACCGAATGGGTTCTCAGGATTGGCTCCATTTTGAGGCCAATTCCACAGTTTTCTACGTATACATATATACACATATTATTTACTCTTACATATATATGTATATACATATACATATATTCTTAAGTCTACTTACCAACTTGGTGATCATCTAGAACATCACAATCATATATTTATAAATGTTTATTCATACTTTTATGAATTTTACTTGTGATAACTTATTCCGTTATCGCACACATATATATCCTAGGGGAAATTTCTTAACTCACAAAAATTTATCCTAAGCTCCTCATTTTCGAAGTATAGCTTAATTTAATCGTAGCTCCTCATTTTTTTATTTTTTTATTTTTTTATTTAACCTCAATGGCTTAATCATTAATTGTCGATAAAATCAAGTACATAAAAATTTATGGTGTTTACATGGTATAAGAGCAAGGTTGGTCTGATATGAGTCGATGATAGGAGTTAAAAATTTTGGAAAGTTCACATCCCCAACAATGCTATACATTGTTTAGATACAAATGAGTATACTTGGATGTGTTTTACTGAGAAATTAATTCATTGAATGAAGGAAAACTAATAGATATGACCGGTAGGTATTGCTACAATACAAGTAGACGAGAGGAAATCATTTCTCGAGGCTGTAGAGATAGGCCTGAGAGATATAGTGAACCTTCAATTGACTGTAAACATCTTAGTTCAACCAAAAATTTTCAAATCCACTTTCCAAGATTTTAGAGCGGAGACAATGATGATATTGTTTAGTCAGGTAATGGCACACATTGATAGTTTGCAGGGCATGGCTCGACCTTTTATTTTACTGTGCCATTGCCACCCCCATCTACATAGACAAATCTCGAACTATCATCTACCCAATCACTAGTAGTACCACAGGCCCTAGAAGAGGCTCAAACAGCCCTATAACAACGTAATAGTAAGAATGATAATTTAGGGTATGACTGTGACTTAGAGAGAAACTTAGGTAGTTTCAAAAGTTAGTCCACTATTACTTACTGGAGTCAAGAATCCAGTTACAAAGAAAAACTAGGCTAAAGAATTGGAAAAGTTATACGAATTTTTAAGGAGTACTACTATAAATAATGTAGCTTTTGCAGCATTGATATTAAAAAGGGAGCCAAACCTTGGTTGAAGTCCCACGATTTATTTCGAGACTCGACATTAGAGAGTTACATGGGATTTGATTCTGTATACCTTAGACGACAATACATCTGGACCTGGCACAACAACAATTACAGATGAACTTTTTTGAATCGAACATAAGGTAACAAGTCTGAGAAAAAATATGAATTTAAATTTATAATTTTGGGGAGGTATAATCTGAACAAGTTGAGTGACTAAATGAAGAAGGTCTGAAAGATTATAGAGGGATGGAAACTCTCAATCTGAGCTAGATTGCCTTCATTTAAAGTTACTACTCATAAGGAGGCAGTGCGCAAGGTGCAACTGTGTGATTATGAGATGTATGTCTTTGAAACTACTAAGAAAAGGGAAAGATAAAGAGCGTGATAGAAAGAGATCTATCGAAGAAAGAGTAAAGTCACTGTAACTGGAAGAATGACTTATGAAACTAATTGTATAAGTAAAACTTTAAAGGCTTCATTGCTTACGTGATTGATAAAGATAAGGCGCGTCTAGAGTAAGAGACATCCTTGTGGCCAGGGAGTTGTTCCTGACGTATTCTGGATGATTTACCAAGGTTACCTCCAAATAGGGAGATGAAGTTCGGTATCGATTTGATGCTTGGTACCGAGTTGATATCTAAACCACTATACAGAATGACCCCAATTGAGTTAGAAGAATTGAGGAAGCAATTACAAGAATTGCTGAATAAGGGGTTTATCAGACCGAGTGTTTCACCATAGGGTGCACCAGTGTTATTCGTTAAAAAGAAAGATCGGAGTCTAAGGCTATGCATCGATTATAGATTGCTCAATAAGCTGACCATCAAGAACAAATATCCCTTACCCTGTATCGGTGATTTGCTTGACCAACTGTGAGGAGCACAAATCTTTTCCAAGATTGATCTGAGGTCAGGGTACCATCAGTTGAAGATTAGAAGTGAAGATGTACCCAAGACAGCTTTTAAGACCCGATACGAATATTATGAGTTTTTGGTTATGCCTTTCAGGTTGACGAATGCTCATATAGCTTTCATGGCACTGATGAATGAAGTACTTAAGCCGTACTTGGACAGATTCATCATAGTTTTTTATTGATGATATTTTGGTATATTCCAAGTCCAGAAAAGAATATGAGCAGCATTTGAGAATAGTTCTGCAAACCCTCAGGGAGAAGAAGTTATATGCCAAGCTCAGCAAATGTGATTTTTGGTTAAATCAAATAGCTTTTCTGGGTCACATTATGTCTAAAGACGAGGTGTCTGTAGATCCATCTAAGATCGAAGCTGTAGTGCAATGGGAAAGACCCAAGACTCTTACTGAGATTCAGAGCTTTCTGGGTTTAGCTGGTTATTACAAAAGATTTGTCAAGGATTTCTCTAAGTTGGATGCTCCTCTGACACGGCTTACAAGAAAGAATGTAAAGTTTGACTGGAGTGACTCGAGTGAAAAGAGTTTCCAAGAACTGAAGCATGGACTGACCACCGCACTTATTTTGACTATACCCACTAGTTCGGGATACTTCTCGATGTATACAAATGCATCTAGTCAAGGTCTGGGCTGTGTGTTGATGCAGAACGAGAAGGTAGTTGCTTATGGTTCTCGATAACTAAAAGACCATGAGAAGAACTATCCGACCCACGATTTGGAATTGGCAGCCGTAGTGTTTACACTGAAAAATATGGCATCATTATCTATATGGAGAGAAGTTTCAGATCTTTACTGACCATAAAAGCCTCCAGTATTTATTTTCGCAAGTGGAGTAAAATATGAGGCAGAGCAGGTGGATAGAGCTTCTAAAGGATTATGACTATGAGATCTTGTACCACTTATGAAAGGCGAATGTAGTAACAGATGCCTTAAGTAAAAAGAATAGTGGGTTGGTATCTTACATGATGATTCAGGAATACGAACTGCTGGAGCAGTTTGTGAACCTCAACTTGAACATTGAACCATCTGACACTCCCAGTTGTGGTGTGATAGCTAGCCTGAGAATAGAGCCAGATTTGATTGACAAAATTTGACATGCTCAGCGAACTGATCGATATCATATAAATATGGCTAGTCAAATCCAATTAGGAATTGTGACAGATTTTGAAGTTAGCCATGATGGTCTACTGAGGTTCAAAGGTAGAGTTTGTGTTCCCAATGATTCACAGTTAAAGAAATTGATATTGTAGAAGCTCACTCCTCGAGGTATACCTTACACCTGGGAAGTAATAAAATGTATCAAAATTTATGAAAAGTTTACTAGTGGTCAGGGATGAAGAAGGATGTGGCTAAATTCGTGGTCCGATGTCTTATGTGTCAGCAAATTAAGGTAGAGCACCAGAAACCTGCAGGGTTGTTATAGCCTCTACCGATACTAACATGGAAATGGGAGCATATTACCATGGATTTCATTATGGGATTACTAAGGACCCGTAGAAACCATGATGCAATTTAGGTAAGTTTCGATAGACTAACAAAGTCGCCAACTTCCTGGCTATGAAGTCCACTGATACCTTGAGTTCCCTAGCGAATCTATATGTGCGGGAGATTATAAGATTACATGACGTACCAATGAGCATTGTATCTGATAGGGATTCCCAATTCATTTTGCACTTCTGGGAACATTTCCAAGAAGCCATGGGAACCTAACTGAATTTTAGCACAGCTTTCCATCCTTAAATAGATGGGCAATCAGAGTGAACTATTCAGACATTGGAGGACATGTTGAGAGCTTATGCTCAAGATTTTAAAGGCTCCTAGGATGACCACTTATCGCTAGCAGAGTTTGCATATGATAATAGTTACCACTCAAGTATCTAAATGGCACCGTCTGAAGCGTTATATGGTCGAAGGTGTCGTTCACCGATTGGATAGGAAGAAGTGGGTGAAGGAAAGATAGTTGCTCCCGATCTGGTTAAGCAAGCTTCTGAGGATGTTCAATTAATTTGTGAGAGGTTGAGAACAACTCAGACTAGGCATAAAAGTTACGAAGACCAAAGACGAAGACCTTTGGAATTTTCAATTAGAGATTCAGTGTTTTTGAAAGTTTCTCCTTCTAAGGGTATAATGAGATTTGGGAAGAAAGGAAAGCTAGGTCCCCATTTTAATCGGCCTTTCGAGATCATAGACCAAGTGGGAGACAAAGCTTACAGATTGGTATTACCACGAAGTTATCGAGTATTCAAAATGTCTTTCATGTTTTGATGCTACACAAGTACCATCCAGATCCGACGCATATGATTAAGTATGAACCGCTGGAGTTGAAGGAGGATATGACATATGTGGAGAAACCAATACGGATCTTGGACAGGAAAGAAAAGGCGTTACGGTCTAAGACAAATGGTCAAGGTTCTGTGGTAGTATCATACTTCGGAAGAGGCCACGTGAGAATTGGAAAGCCTAATGCAAGAGAAATACCCACACTTGTTTAAAGATTGATGTACTTTCAAATATAGGGACCAAATTTCCCAAGCTGGGGAGAATGTAAACACCATAAATTTTATGTACTTGGACTTATCAATGGATAACAATGTCAGCATTGGAATTAAAGATGTGATCCCACAGTCAAAGATTTAAATTAAATTTTATTTCTTTTCCATTGTGAGACTGGGAAGAGTTAGTTAAATAAAATACATTATGTCCTAAGAATAAATAAATATGTGCATCTATGTATATATATGTATCAATGTATATACATATGTTTATATACATATATATATGTAAACATACATATACACCTACATGCCGAGAGCCCCTCCTACCGTATTCACATATGAGGATGTTTATATATATATATATGTGTACACAAATTAATTGAAAGGAGTCAGCTGGCAAAGGAACACAGAAGATGTACAATTAAAAATAATAATAATAAAAGGGATAGTTGAAGTAACCAAAAAGAAAGAGAGGAACCGTGGAAGCCAAAGAATCGAGAGGCAAAAAATATGAGAAAAAGGGGATTTCGGATGGCCTAAAACAAAACAAATAAAAGGAACAAGTGACTACAGCAGTGAGGATGTCAGATCGAAATGGAAACGTGAGAAGGTGAGATGATGGGATAGCTCTCGGTGGGAAGGAAAAAGCAAGGAAAGAAACAGACTGGAGTCAGTTGTGGTAGCAAAAAAAATGGTAGGATTAAGGAAATAAAGGACAACATGAAAAAAAAATGATTGAGCAGAGGAACAGAAGTGCTGAATCCACAGCAGTAATAGTAGGCTGAAGATGAGTGGGAAACGGTTGGGATAATAGAAGAAAATGTGTTGATGGAGAAGATTGGGCTGAAGTTCGCAGTTGGCAGGTAAGGCAGCACAAGGAAACAAGACAAATAAATATATGTATATATACATATGCAGGAAATACTAAAGTTGTAGCTGAGGAAGAAACGAGAATGGAAATAAAAGGAATAGAGACGTGATGTCTGCTGTAAATAGCGCCTATTTGGTGGAACAAAAAAGGTGTATATAAGCAGCTTTGTAGTGGCCTGAAGTAGTGAGGACGTGAGGCTGCTATTTAATGAGGAATGGTTGATTTAAAAGAAAAATAAAATAGAAGAAGTGGATAGGACTAATGTCTGACAGAATGCATGAGGGAGCAGCAGAGAAAAAGTGAGGGAAGAGATTTGGAATTGGAAGGGAATGGGAACAATGAGGGATGATAATGGTGTTCGTTAAGGTAATAATCTTGGACAAATACATATGTACATATAAAACTATGCAAATTGGAATGCAGCAGAGAAAGAGAAACGTGAGCGAGAGTTGGAATAGTTGAGGTGGTGGAAGAGAAGAAAATAGAGTAGACAACGAAGAGCTTAAGCAGAGACCTATATGTGGAAGCTGAAAACAGGGGTCGCATGTGTGAGATCTGAGAATTTTAGACATATTTTAATAATATAATATGAACTTGAAGTGTAATTTATTGAGCTAAGAGAAATGTATATGTGATGAATGAGAAATAATCCAAGTAGTGAATTGTAGAAATTATATTTGGAGATTTATATGTTAAGTGTTTAACATAAGTGTGAAACTATGAGGTCAGATCGATCTTGGAGAAGGAGAGATCGATCTGGTGAGTTAAAAATGATAAGGAATGAGGAAATTAAGCGAGCAGATCGATCTCCAATGGTAGAGGATCGATCTCCTTATGATTCTGTAATGAAGGGATCGATCTCAAAATGTTTCTGTTTGGGAGAAGATCGATCTCCTCAAGGAGCAGATCGATCTCATGAAACCATTAAGAGATCGATCTCACCCTTCGACAAATCGATCTCCTAGGCATAAAATTACCCCAAATCGTCCCTAAATTCAAATGCAGATCGATCTTATCAAGAGCCAGATTGATCTCCTACCCTCGTCTATATAAGGAACCTCTGCTTTCTCCTGTAATTTCTTTTTCTCTCTCTTCCAAACCCATTTCTGTCGAAGCCCTAGCTTTCTCACTCATCCAAAGCACCCATTTTTGTCCAAATCAGAGGCTGTGGCAAGAAGGAAAGTTGTTCCTCATCAAAGGGAGAACAACATATTTAGAAATCGGAAGACGGATTGAATCGAGGCAAGAGATAAGCTCTCCACAAGTTTTGGGTAATTTCTAAACCTCGATCTTGATATTTGAGATGATTTTGGTGATAATGGCTATTGGTATTGTGTTGAAATAGCTGGAAAATGATTAAGGATTGAGAAAATTACAATGTAGTTGGAGTGATGATGATATTTAGCAATTTTGACAATTTTGGGAATTTTGAGCTATGAATGGAAATTTAGACAATGTGGTGAATTAGCATAGATATTAAGGCATGGGAAGTATAGGATGTTAAGATGTTGTGAATGAGATTGTGGATTGTGATAGAGTGATGAGAATTGAGAGATTTGAGGTGTTATGGGCAATTACGCTCGATTTTCAGAATTGAGGTTACTGTGATGATGAGTATTGATGTTTTAACATCGTTTGGATAGCTCGAGAGTTGCAGAGTGGAATGCGAGACTAGTCCATGACAAGGGGGAAACGATTGCACTATACGAGGTTCAAAGAGGTAAGGGAAACTAAACCATTTGTGTATGTGATTTGTGAACTATTATACCATGATTTGTGATTTATAAAACAAGCATGTTTGATGTGTTATGTTTTGATGAGAATGCACACGATTTTTATAGCCGGTTAGAGCCCAATGTTTTCATGAGTTTATAAGCTACGTGTGAAACCGCTTTATAAACCGTTGAGTTTGTGTGAGAAGTGAATTGGGCTCTACGTTAAGGCAATATTGAGATTTGAGAAATATGTGCGTGTTTTACCGGTTGGGACTCGGTTTTAATATGTTTTGTGTTGAGTACAAAACGGTTTTAAATGCGTTTTATGAGAGAAAAGCCACTATGAGTTCTACGTGAAGGCAAACCAGTTTTATATGATAATGGCTATTGATAAAGACTTAGGTGTGTAATTTTGAGTACACACAGGGCATTGCTCTGGTAGCATGCAAGTCTGATACTTCTCCGTTCTGGTAACGTCAAACCCCTATTATGTGGCTGTGCCACGTATATTTGGTGGTTGTGCCACGTGAGATCCCCTATTCTATGGCTGTGCCACGTATATTTGGTGGTTGTGCCACGTGAGATCCCCTATTTTGTGGCTGTGCCACGTATATTTGGTGGTTGTGCCACGTGTAAATCTAAATCTGTGGTTGTGCCACGTACAAATCAAAATTAGTGGCTGTGCCACGTGTGTTTGGTGGCTGCACCACGTGCATTATTATTACAGTGATTTTATCACGTTTATGAGAAAGCAATTATCGCATTGTCTTCACATGCTTGTTACTGCTCTATACTGAGCCTTTTACTTCATGTTTCCACATGATTTTGAGGTATGAGAATGTTGTTTAGAGAACTTTCATGCTATGGTTTTCAAAAGAGTATACTGAGTTTCACATACAAATAAATATTTTGTGATTTACATTATGGTTTATATAATGAGTCCCTTACCCTCTTACTGAGCGATTTAGAAGCTCACCCAGTTTTCTCCCCCCCCTAAAAAAAATTTCTTTAAGTGAAAAGGGTTTCCCTGCGACGTACGGAGTAGTAGCTAGTGGAGGACTTGTGTCACGCCCCGGAAGTGCGGAAAATAGGGCTAATTTAAAACTTTTTATTTATTAATTCACTATAATAATAATGCACACACGTGGCATAGCCACTGATTCAATTTCACACGTGGCACAACCACTAACTCACGTGGCATAGCCACTGATTTAAATTCACACGTGGCACAGCCACAGAATAGGGTTTCACGTGGCAACGACCACTAATTAGGGGTTCTCACGTGGCAAAGGCCACCAAATGGGGTATCACACGGCAACGGCCACCAATAGGGTTTCTCACGTGGCAACGGCCACCAAATGGGGTTTCTCACGTGGCAACAGCCACCAATGGGGTTTCTCACGTGGCAACGGCCACCAATGGGGTTTCTCACGTGGCAACGGCCACCAAACGGGGTTTCTCACGTGGCAACGGCCACCAATAGGGTTTCTCACGTGGCAATGGCCACTAATTAGGGGTTTCTCACGTGGCAACGGCCACCAAGTATACGTGGCATAGCCACAGAATGGGTTATTCTCACGTTACCAGAACGGAGAAGAAATCGGGCTTACATGCTACCAGAGTAATGCCCGGTGTGTACTCAGAATTACACACCTAAGTCTTAATCACATAAGACTAGTTTGCCTTCACGTAGAACTCATAATGGTTTTGCTCTCATAAAACTCATTTGAAAACCGTTTTGTACTCAACACAAAACATAATAAAACCGAGTTCCAACCGGCAAAGCACACACACACATTTCTCAAATCTCGATATTGCCTTAACGTAGAGCCCAATTCATTACTCACACAAATTCGATGGTTTATAAAGCAATTTCACACTCGGCTTATAAACGCATAAAATAATGGGCTCCAACCGGCTATAAAAACCATGTGCAATTATATCACAACACAACACTCAACATGCTTGATTTATAAATTACATTTCATGCTATATCAGTTCACAAATCACATACACAATTGGTTTAATTTCTCTTACCTCTTTGCACCTCGTATAGTGCAATCGTTTCCCCCGTATCACGGACTAGCCTCGCATTCTACTCTGGAACTCCCGAGCTGTCCAAACGATGTTAAAATATCAATACTCAATTATCTCATCAACCTCAATCCTCAAAATCTAGCATAAGTGCTCATAACACCACAAATCTCTTGATTCTCGTAACTCTACCCCAAACTACACTCTCATTCACAACATCTCAACGTTCTACATTTCTCATGCCAATTATCTATGCTAATTCACCACATTGTCTAAATTTCCATTTATAGTTCAAAATTCCCAAAATTACCAAAATTGCTAAATATCATTATCACTCCAACCACATTGCAATTACATCAATCCCTAATCATTTTTCAGCCATCTCAATGCAATGTTAACAACTAACATCACCAAAAATCACCTCAAATGGAAGGATCGAAGTTTAGAAATTACCCAAAACTTGTGGAGAGCTTATCTCTTGCCTCGATTCGATTCGTCTTTCGATTTCCAAGTATGTTGTTCTCCTTTTGATGAGGAACAACTTCCCTTCTTGCCACAACCTCTGATTCGACCGAAAATGGGTGCTTTGGATGAGTGAGAAAGCTAGGTTTCAGTGAAAATGGGGGTTGGAAGAGAGAGAAAGTGAGATTCCAGGAGAAAAATAGGGGTTCCTTATATAGACTGAGGGTAGGAGATCGATCTGGCTCTTGATGAGATCGATCTGCGTTTGAATTTTGGGGACGATTTGGGGTAATTTATGCCTAGGAGATCGATCTGTCGAGGGGTGAGATCGATCTCTTTATGGCTTTATGAGATCGATCTGCTCCTTGAGGAGATCGATCTTCTCCCAAACAGAATCATTTGGAGATCGATCTCTTCCTCATGAGATCGATCTTCTCTCAAATAGAATCATAAGGAGATCGATCATCTTCCATTGGAGATCGATCTGCTCCTTAAATTCCTCCTTCCTTGTCATTTTTAACTCGCCAGATCGATCTCTCCTTCTCTCAGATCGATCTGCTCCTTAAATTCCTCCTTTCTTGTCATTTATAACTCACCAGATCGATCTCTCCTTCTCCCAGATCGATCTGTCCTCATAGTTACACACTATTTTAACACTTAACATATAAATCTCCAATTATCATTCCCACAATTCACTTAGCTCAATAAATCACACTTCAAATTCTTATTACATCATTAAAATATATCTAAAATTCTCAGATCTCACATCCTCCCCACCTTAAAAGAATTTGGTCCTCCAAATTCAACTCAACTAGTCAAAGAGATGGGGGTATTTCTCCTTCAGGAGACTCTCTAGTTCCCACGTTGCCTCTTCCCTTGAGTGATGTTTCCACAAAACTTTCACTAATGGGATGCTCTTAGTTCTCAGTACCTTCTCCTTTCTATCGAGAATCCGGACGGGTTCCTCAGAATAGCTCATATCCTCTTGAATGTCCATCTCGTCATACTCTATGACATGAAAAGGGTCCGGGTGGTATTTCCTCAACATAGACACATGAAAAACATTATGTATTCTGGACATCTGTGGGGATAATGCTAATCTGTAAGCTACCTCTCCCACTCTCTCAAGAATCTCGAATGGTCCTACGTATCGAGGACTCAATTTCCCTTTCTTCCCAAATCGCATGATACCCTTACTCGGTGATATTTTCAGAAATACTGCATCACCAACCTCAAACTCGAGTGGCCGTCTACGCACATCCGCGTAGCTTTTTTGTCTACTTTGTGCAGCTTGTAACCTCTCACATATGAGTTCACACTCTGTACGGCTTGCTCAACAAGCTCGGGAGCATTTATCTTTCTGTCACCGACTTCTTCCCAAGCTACAGGGGATCTACTCCTCCTACCATATAGAGCCTCAAAAGGTGCCATTCCAATACTCGTATGATAGCTGTTATTGTATGCAAACTCTACTAGGGGTAGGTGATCATCCCATGATCCCTTAAAATCCATCGTACACACCCTCAACATATCCTCCAGGCTCTGAATAGTCCTCTCTGACTGACCATCTGTCTGAGGATGATAGGCGGTACAGAAACTCAATCGAGATCCCATGGACTCCTGAAACTGGGTCCAAAATCTGGAAGTAAATCGGGAATCTCTATCAGAAGTAATACTCACTGGAGCCCCATGTAATCTAGCTATCTCGCTGACATACAGCTTAGCTAAGGCATCCACAGGATCTGTGCTCTCGATGGCAAGGAAGTGGGCACTCTTGGTCAATCTATCCACAATGACCCATATCGCGTGACGACCTCTTCGGGTCCTCGGTAAACCCATAATAAAATCCATGGTGACATGCTCCCATTTCCATGTAGGTACAGGTAAGGGCTGTAGTAGTCCTCCGGGCTTCCGATGCTCAGCTTTCACTTGCTGGCATACTAAACACCTGGCCACATACTCTGCCACGTCTCGCTTCATACCACTCCACCAATACACCTTTCTCAAGTCTTGGTACATCTTAGTACTCCCTGGGTGCATGGTGTATCGCGAGCAGTGGGATTCTCTCAGTATCTGTCTCTTCAGGGTATCATTGTCTGGTACACAAATCCGTCCTTTGTATCTCAATAATCTATCCTCACTGACTGTGAGATCCGACTGCGAACTCTGTTCAGCTTGGCTAATCATATCTATCAATCTCTGATCACTGCGCTGCCCAGTTTTAATCTGATCCATGATCTTGGGCTCTATCCGCAGGCTAGCCAAAAATTTAGTCTCTACCTCTTTAACTCTGATCCGAAGTTCGACGAACTGCTCTAACAAATCCCATTCCCTGATCATCATAGCAGATATCATACTCTTCCTGCTCAGGGCATCAGCAACTACATTCGCCTTACTCGGATGATAAAGAATCTCGCAGTCATAATCCTTAAGGAGTTCCATCCATCTCCTTTGTCTCATGTTTGACTCTTTCTGATCAAAGAGATATCTCAAACTCTTGTGATCAGTGAAGATCTGGAATCTTTCCCCATATAAGTAGTGTCGCCAGATCTTCAAAGCAAATACCACAGCGGCTAACTCTAATCATGCATGGGGTAATTCCACTCATGGTCTTTCAGTTGTCGCGATCCATATGCGACCACTCTTCCGTGCTGCATAAGCACACACCCTAATCCTTGATGAGATGCATCACTATACACCGAAAATCCTCCTAATCCCTCAGGAATAGTTAACACAGGTGCCGCTGTCAACCTCCTCTTTAATTCCTGAAAACTGAGCTCACATTGATCAGTCCATATAAATGGAGTCTCTTTGCACGTGAGCTTAGTCAAAGGGGCGGCAATTCGGGAAAATCCTTCCACAAATCTTCTGTAATACCCTGCCAAACCAAGGAAGCTTCGTACCTCAGTAACTGTCCTCGGTCTCTCCCAATTAAGCATAGCCTCCACCTTGCTTGGGTCCACTGATACTCCTTCCTCTGAGACTATATGACCAAGGAAAGCTATCTGATCCAGCCAAAACTCACACTTACTAAGCTTTCCATATAATTGCTTATCTCGGAGTATCTGAAGTACTAACCATAGATGCTGTGCATGCTTCTCATACGATCGAGAGTATACTAGGATATCATCAATAAAGACTATCACAAATTTATCTAGATAGTCTCTGAACACCTCGTTCATTAATCTCATAAACGCTGCAGGGGCGTTCGTCAATCCAAAGGACATCACCAGAAATTCATAATGGCCATACCTCGTCCTGAAGGCCGTCTTTAGAATATCTTCTTCCTTAATCCTCAATTGGTGATAGCCCGATCTCAGATCAATCTTAGAAAAGACTGATGCCCCTCTTAGTTGATCGAGTAGATCATCAATCCTGGGCAATGGGTATTTATTCTTCATCGCGGCTTTATTCAACAACCGATAGTCTACGCATAATCTGAGACTACCATCCTTCTTCTTGACAAATAAAACCGCTGCTCCCCACAGTGAAACACTGGGCCTAATGAACCCTTGATCCAATAACTCCTGTAGTTGTTTCTTCAATTCCTCAAGTTCCACTAATGCCATCCTGTAGGGAGGTTTAGAGATCGGCTAAGTATCTGGTACCAAATCAATGGTAAACTCTAGCTCTCTCTCTGGTGGTAAACCTGGCAATTCATCTGGGAAAACATCCAGAAATTCACACACCACAGGTATATCCTCAATCCTCGGATGTTCCCGCTCATCGTCTGAGATGAGTGTCTCATAACCTTCACATGAACAATCATATTTAATATTCTCCAAAATAATATAAAAATTCTCAAATTACTTACTAGAAATCCACATAATCATTTCCTCAATATCTCAATCGTACACTGTAAGGTTCAGGTAGGGAGAAAGTTACAACCTTAGTGTAGCAATCTAAGCTCACTCGATTGGCTGCCAACCAATCCATTCCCAGAATTACATCAAACCCATGAATATTCAACAGGATTAGATCTGCTAACATCACTCTATCTCCCATCTTTATTTCACATCCTTTACAGATTAACTCAGTTCTCTGGGATTCACGTATAGGGGTATTTACATGTAGTATGTATTCTAGAGGTTCAAAATTCAAGTTTAATCTACATGCAAAATGCTCAGAAATAAATGAATGCGTGGATCCTGAATCAATCAACACATGAGCCTCATAATTACAGACAGAGAGTGTACCTCTTATAGTTTCTGCCAAAGTGTCTGCGGTCTCTTTATCCAGGGCAAACACACGTCCCTGGGTAACAGGTCTCTTTCCTTTCTCTGCAACAGTGGCCCGTCTCGGGGGATTCACTCTCTGAGGCTATTGTCTAGTGGGCTCCAAGACATGTGGTTTCTGAGGTTGAGGGCAATCCTTCACCATGTGACCCATGTCTCCACATCTAAAACATCCATAGATCGACCCAGTACAACTTCCCTCATGCATTTGGCCACAATTTTTGCAAAACCTTGTCTCAGGCCTGACATCTCGAGGGGTCTCTCTAATGTTAGGGTAACCTCTGGGTCTCTCTAATCTGCCCTTCTGCACCTCAATCCTTCCTCTTCTAAAGGAACCTCTCCGAGCCTCTGTTTGGAAAATCGCTGGCCTCTTGCCCTTATCTCTATTCACCGCTCTGAGCTCATTCTGGGATTGTACCATTTCAATTCCTCTTTCAATCTCTTGTGCTCATCTCAGAGCATCTCCAAACTCAGTAATACATAGCCCTATCAATCTATCTCTGATGACGGGCTTCAATCCATACACAAACTTCTCTGTGCGGAGCTCTTCACTCTTGAAGGTCTCTGGGTCATATCTCAGTAGCGCGATGAATTGGCTCTCATAGTCATCCACAGACATGTCACCCTATACCAAACTCAGAAACTCGGCTTGTTTCTTTCTCTGGGCGGCTCGTGGTACATATTGGGTCCTAAAGGCTGTCTGAAACTCTTCCCAACCAATCACATCCTGGCGGGACATCAAAATACCCTGGGTAGTACCCCACCAATCTCGAGCTCTCCCTTTCAACATATAGATACTCATACTGACCCTCTCAGCATCGGTACACCCCAGATAATCAAATATAATTCTCAACTCCGTCAGCCACTCCTCAGCCTCTGTAGGATCTTTCTTTCCCCTAAACACGGGTGGATTCATCTTCAGAAAATCCTTCAGTCGGACCATACTTCTATCATCAGGCTGAGTGACGGGAGGTATTCGGGGTGTGGGAGGTCCTTGTGGTGGTGTAGGAGTAGTACCCGAGGCATTAACTCCAAAGTGTTGCGCGAATAACACTGCCATCTGCTCAAAACCTTGCCTCACATCGGTTTCAATCTGATTAAATCGAGAGTTAGGACTCTCTGGTTGTGGGACAGGTGGCGGAGGGGACTCTGCCTGCCTCCCCGAACGACCTCGTCGTTTACTCATTCTCTATCTCAACTCGTCTCCTCCGCATACATATCACAATCGATTGAAATCTCAATCCTCAATTTCAGTTCATGACCAGACTATTACAGACACTTGGGATGTATTCTATTTCACTTAACCGATACTGACAGTACTAGACACCCTAAGCTCTGATACCAAGAAAACTCTGTCACGCCCCGAAAGTGCGAAAAATAGGGCTAATTTAAAACCTTTTATTTATTAATTCACAATTAAGGGTGCATTCCTGTGCAGTGTCATACATCATCATAGTTATCATGCCTCAGGATCTCATCATAATATAGTGTCTATTGTATCATATACATTACTCAATACCAAGTTAATTAATCCTAATACATCCCATACACATCAAGTGTCTGCAATTATGATAATTGTCTGGATACATGAAAAGATAAAAGGTACCTTAAAACACAATATATATGGCCTGGAGCTCAAGTCCTCCACTAGCCACTACTCCGTACGTCGCAGGGAAACCCTTTTCACTTGAAAAAATCTGGGGGGAAAGAAAACAGGGTGAGCTTCTAAATCACTCAGTAAAGGGGGGTAAGGGACTCATTTCATAAACCAAAATGCACATCACAAAATATTTATTTGTATGTGAAACTCATTAATCTCATTTGAAAACCATAGCATGAAAGTACTCAAAACGACATTCTCATGTCTCAAATCATTGAAAACATGAAGTAAAAAGGCTCAGTCTAGAGCAATAACAAAGCATGTGAAAATAATGCGATAAACGCTTTCTCAAATACGTGATAAAATCACTATAATAATAATGCACACACGTGGCATAGCCACTGATTCAATTTCACACGTGGCACAGCCACTAACTCACGTGGCATAGCCACTGATTTAAATTCACACGTGGCACAACCACAGAATAGGGTTTCACGTGGCAACGGCCACTAATTAAGGGTTCTCACGTGGCAACAGCCACCAAATGGGGTATCACGTGGCAACGGCCACCAATAGGGTTTCTCACGTGGCAACGGCCACCAAATGGGGTTTCTCACGTGGCAACGGCCACCAATGGGGTTTCTCACGTGGCAACGGCCACCAATGGGGTTTCTCACATGGTAACGGCCACCAAATGGGGTTTCTCACATGGCAACGGCCACCAATAGGGTTTCTCACGTGGCAACGGCCGCTAATTAGGGGTTTCTCACGTGGCAACGGCCACCAAGTATACGTGGCATAGCTACAGAATGGGTTATTCTCACGTTACCAGAACGGAGAAGAAATCGGGCTTACATGCTACCAGAGCAATGCCCGGTGTGTACTCAGAATTACACACCTAAGTTTTAGTCACATAAGACTAGTTTGCCTTCACGTAGAACTCATAATGGTTTTGCTCTCATAAAACTCATTTGAAAACCGTTTTGTACTCAACACAAAACATAATAAAACCGAGTTCCAATCGGCAAAGCACACACACACATTTCTCAAATCTCGATATTGCCTTAACGCAGAGCCCAATTCATTACTCACACAAATTCGATGGTTTATAAAGCAATTTCACACTCGGCTTATAAACGCATAAAATAATGGGCTCCAACCGGCTATAAAAATCGTGTGCAATTATATCACAACACAACACTCAACATGCTTGATTTATAAATCACATTTCATGCTATATCAGTTCACAAATCACATACACAATTGGTTTAATTTCTCTTACCTCTTTGCACCTCGTATAGTGCAATCGTTTCCCCCGTATCACGGACTAGCCTCGTATTCCACTCTGGAACTCCCGAGCTGTCCAAACAATGTTAAAACATCAATACTTAATTATCTCATCAACCTCAATCCTCAAAATCGAGCATAAGTGCTCATAACACCACAAATCTCTTGATTCTCGTAACTCTACCCCAAACTACACTCTCATTCACAACATCTCAACGTTCTACATTTCTCATGCCAATTATCTATGCTAATTCACCACATTGTCTAAATTTCCATTTATAGTTCAAAATTCCCAAAATTACCAAAATTGCCAAATATCATTATCACTCCAACCACATTGCAATTTCATCAATCCCTAATCATTTTTCAGCCATCTCAACGCAATGCTAACAACTAACATCACCAAAAATCACTTCAAATGGAAGGATCGAAGTTTAGAAATTACTCAAAACTTATGGAGAGCTTATCTCTTGCCTCGATTCGATCCGTCTTTCGATTTCCAAGTATGTTGTTCTCCTTTTGATGAGGAACAACTTCCCTTCTTGCCACAACCTCTGATTCGGCCGAAAATAGGTGCTTTGGATGAGTGAGAAAGCTAGGTTTCGGTGAAAATGGGGGTTGGAAGAGAGAGAAAGTGAGATTGCAGGAGAAAAACAGGGGTTCCTTATATAGACTGAGGGTAGGAGATCGATCTGTCTCTTGATGAGATCGATCTACGTTTGAATTTTGGGGACGATTTGGGGTAATTTATGCCTAGGAGATCGATCTGTCGAGGGGTGAGATCGATCTCTTTATGGCTTTATGAGATCGATCTGCTCCTTGAGGAGCAGATCGATCTTCTCCCAAACAGAATCATTTGGAGATCGATCTCTTCCTCATGAGATCGATCTTCTCTCAAACAGAATCATAAGGAGATCGATCATCTTCCATTGGAGATCGATCTGCTCCTTAAATTCCTCCTTCCTTGTCATTTTTAACTTGCCAGATCGATCTCTCCTTCTCCCAGATCGATTTGCTCCTTAAATTCCTCCTTCCTTGTCATTTATAACTCACCAGATCGATCTCTCCTTCTCCCAGATCGATCTGTCCTCATAGTTACACACTATTTTAACACTTAACATATAAATCTCTATCATTCCCACAATTCACTTAGCTCAATAAATCACACTTCAAATTCTTATTACATCATTAAAATATATCTAAAATTCTCAGATCTCACAACTTGAGCTCCAGGCCATATATTGTATTTTGAGGTATCATTTATCTTTTCATGTATCCAGACAATTATTGTAATTACAGACACTTGATGTATAACATTGTATGAGATGTATTAGGATTAATTAACTTGAGATTGAGTAATGTATATGATATGATATATACTATCTAATGATGAGATCCTGATGTATGATAAGTATGATGATGTATGATAAGTACGATGATGTATGACACTGCACAGGAATGCATCCTTAATTGTGAATTGATGAGTAAAAAGTTTTAAATTTGTCCTATTTTTCGCGTTTTCGGGGCGTCACAAAGTTTTTCTTGGTATTAGAGCTTAGGGTGTCTAGTACTGTTAGTGTCAGTTAAGTGAAATAGAATACATCCCAAGTGTCTGTATAAGTCTAGTGATGAACTGAATTTGAGGATTGAGATTTCAATTGATTTTGATATGTATGCACAGGAGACGAGTTGAGATAAAGAATGAGCGGACGATGAGGTCGTTCGAGGAGGCAGGCAGAGTCCCCTCCGCCACCTGCCCCACAACTAGAGAGTCCTAACTCTCAATTTAATCAGATTGAAACCGATGTGAGGTAAGGTTTTGAGCAAATGGCAAAGCTATTCGCACAACACTTTGGAGTTAATGCCTTGGGTACTACTCCTACACCACCACCAGGACCTCCCGTACCCCAAGTACAGATGGATCCAGTGCCTCCCGTCACTCAGCCTGATGACAGAAGTTTGGTCTGACTGAAGGATTTTTTGAAGATGAATCCACCCGCATTTAGGGGAAAGAGGGATCCTACAGAGGCTGAGGAGTGGCTAACGGAGTTGAGAATTATATTTGATTATCTGGGGTGCACCGATGCTGAGAGGGTTAGTATGAGTATCTATATGTTAACAGGGAGAGCTCGAGATTAGTGGGGTACCACCCAGGGTATTTTGATGTCCCGCCAGGATGTGATTGGTTGGGAAGAGTTTCAGACAGCCTTTAGCACCCAATATGTACCACGAGCCGCCCAGAGAAAGAAGCAGGCTGAGTTTTTGAGTTTGGTACAGGGTGATATGTCTGTGGATGACTATGAGAGCTAATTCACCGCGCTATTGAGATATGACCCAGAGACCTTCAAGAATGAAGAGCTCCACACAGAGAAATTTGTGTATAAATTGAAACCCATCATTAGAGATAGATTGATAGGGCTATGTATTACTGAGTTTGGAGATGCTTTGAGACGAGTACAAGAGATTGAGAGGGGAATTGAAATGGTACAATCCCATAACGAGCTCAGAGTGGTGAATAGAGATAAAGGCAAGAGGCCAGCGATTTTTCAAACAGATGCTCGGAGAGGTTCCTTCAGAAGAGGAAGGATTGAGTGCAGAAGGGCAGATTAGAGAGACCCAGAGTTTACCCTAACATCAGGGAGACCCCTCGAGATGTCAGGCCTGAGACAAGGTTTTACAAAAATTATGGCCGAATGCATGAGGGAAGTTGTACTGGGTCGATCCATGGATGTTTTAGATGTGGAGACATGGGTCACATGGTGAAGGATTGCCCTCTACCTCAGAGACCACATATTTCGGAGCCCGCTAGACAATAGCCTCAAAGAGTGAATCCCCAGAGACGGGCCACTGCTGCAGAGAAAGGAAAGAGACCTGTTACATAGGGACGTGTGTTTACCCTGGATAAAGAGACCGCAGACACTTCTGCAGAAACTATAAGAGGTACACTCTCTGTCTGTAATCATAAGGCTCATGTGTTGATTGATTCAGGATTCACGCTTTCATTTATTTCAGAGCATTTTGCATGTAGAGTAAACTTGAAATTTAAACCCCTAAAGTATATACTACATGTGAATACCCCTATGCGTGAATCTCAGATAACTGAGTTAATTTATAGAGAATGTGAAATAAAGGTGGGAGATAGAGTAATGTTAGCAGATCTAATAAAATTTAGTATGCATGGGTTTGATGTAATTTTAGGAATGGATTGGCTGGCAACCAATCGAGTGAGTTTAGACTGCTACACTAAGATTGTAACCTTCTCCCTACTTAAACCTTATAGTGTACGTTTGAAATATTGAGTAAATAAACGTATGAAATTTTGATGTTGCTCTTGAGAGTCCTAAATATGATTGTTCATGTGAAGGTTATGAAACACTCATCTCAGATGATGAGCGTGAACATCCGAGGATTGAAGATATACCTGTGGTGTGTGAATTTTTGGATGTTTTCCCAGATGAGTTACCAGGTTTGCCACCAGAGAGAGAGCTGGAGTTTACCATTGATTTGGTACCAGATACTCAGCCGATCTCTAGACCTCTATACAGAATGGCATTAGTGGAACTTGAGAAATTGAAGAAACAACTATAGGAGTTATTGAATCAAGGGTTTATTAGACCCAGTATTTCACCGTAGGGAGCACCAATTTTATTTGTTAAGAAGAAGGATGGTAGTCTCAGATTATGCGTAGACTACCGGTTGTTGAATAAAGCCACGGTGAAGAATAAATACTCATTGCCCAGGATTGATGATCTACTTGATCAGCTGAAAAGGGCCTCAATCTTTTCTAAGATTGATTTGAGATCGGGCTATCATCAATTGAGGATCAAGGTAGAAGATATTCTAAAGACGACCTTCAGGACGAGGTATGGCAATTATGAATTTCTGGTGATGTCCTTTGGATTGACGAACGCACCTGCAGCCTTTATGAGATTAATGAATGAGGTGTTCAGAGACTATCTAGATAGATTTGTGATAGTCTTTATTGATGATATCTTGGTATACTTCGATCGTATGAGGAGCATGCACAGCATTTGTGGTTAGTACTTCAGATACTCCGAGATAAACAATTATATGGAAAGCTTAGTAAGTGTGAGTTTTGGCTAGATCGGATAGCTTTCCTTGGTCATATAGTCTCAGAGGAAAGAGTATCAGTGGATCCAAGTAAAATAGAGGCTGTGCTTAGTTGGGAAAGACCAAGAACAGTTACTGAAGTACGAAGCTTCCTTGGTTTGGCAAGGTATTACAGAAGATTTGTGAAAGGATTTTCTAGGATGATCGCTCCTTTGACTAAACTCATGCGTAAAGAGACTTCGTTTGTATGGACTGATCAGTGTGAGCTCAGTTTTCAAGAGTTAAAAAGGAGATTAACAGCGGCACCTGTGTTAACTATTCCTAAGGGATCAGGAGGATTTTTCGTATATAGTGATGCATCCCATCAAGGATTGGGGTGTGTGCTTATGCAACATAGAAGAGCGGTCGCATATGGGTTGCGACAATTGAAAGACCATGAGTGGAATTACCCCACGTACGATTTGGAGTTAGCCGCTGTGGTATTTGCCTTGAAGATCTGGCGACACTACTTATATGGGGAAAGATTCTAGATCTTCACTGATCATAAGAGTTTGAGATATCTCTTTGATCATAAAGAGTTAAACATGAGACAAAGGAGATGGATAGAATTCCTTAAGGATTATGGCTGTGAGATTCTATATCATCCGGGTAAGGTGAATGTAGTTGCTGATGCCCTGAGCAGGAAGAGTATGATATCTGCTATGATGATCAGGGAATAGGATTTACTGGAGCAGTTCGCCGAACTCAGGATCAGAGTTAAAGAGGTAGAGACTGGATTTTTAGCTAGCTTGCGAATAAAGCCCAGGATCATGGATCAGATTAGAACTGGGCAACACAGTGATCAGAGGTTGATAAATATGGTTAGCCAAGCTGAACAGACTTTGTAGTCGGATCTCACAATCAGTGAGGATGGATTATTGAGGTTCAGAGGATGGATTTGTGTACCGAACGATGATACCCTGAAGAGACAGATACTGAGAGAATCCCATTGCTCGTGATACACCATGCACCCAGGGAGTACTAAGATGTACCAAGACTTGAGGAAGGTATACTGGTGGAGTGGTATGAAGCGAGAAGTGGCAGAGTATGTGGCCAAATGTTTAGTATGCCAGCAAGTGAAAGCTGAGCATAGGAAGCCTGGAGGACTACTACAGCCTTTACCTGTACCTACATGGAAATGAGAGCATGTCACTATGGACTTTATTATAGGTTTACCGAGGACCCGAACATGTCGTGACACTATACGGGTTATAGTGGATAGATTGACCAAGAGTGCCCACTTCCTTGCCATCAAGAGCACAGATACTATGGATGCCTTAGCTGAGCTGTATGTCAGCGAGATAGCTAGATTACATGGAGCTCCAGTAAGTATTACTTCTGATAGAGATTCTCGATTTACTTCTAGATTTTGGACCCAGTTTCAGGAGTCCATGGGATCTCGATTGAGTTTTAGTATCGCCTATCATCCTCAGACAGATGGTCAGTCAGAGAGGACTATTTAGACCCTGGAGGATATGTTGAGGGCGTGTACGATGGATTTTAAGGGATCATGGGATGATCACCTGCCCCTAGCAGAGTTTGCGTACAATAATAGCTATCATGCGAGTATTGGAATGGCACCTTTTGAGGCTCTATATGGTAGGAGGTGTAGATCCCCTGCAGCTTGGGAAGAAGTCGGTGACATAAAAATAAATACTCTCGAACTTGTTGAGCAAGCTGTACAGAATGTGAAACTCATATGTGAGAGGTTACGGGCTGCACAGAGTAGATAAAAAAGCTACGCAGATGTGCGTAGACGGCCACTCGAGTTTGATGTTGGTGATGCAGTATTTCTGAAAATATCACCGAGTAAGGGTATCATGCGATTTGGGAAGAAAGGGAAATTGAGTCCTCGATACGTAGGACCATTCGAGATTCTTGAGAAAGTGGGAGAGGTAGCCTACAGATTGGTATTACCCCTATGAATGTCCAGAATACACAACATTTTTCATGTGTCTATGTTGTGGAAGTACCACCCGGACCCTTCTCATGTCATAGAGTATGAAGAGATGGACATACAAGAAGACATGAGCTACACTGAGGAACCCATCCGGATTCTCGATAGAAAGGAGAAGGTACTTAGAACCAAAAGCATCCCATTAGTGAAAGTCTTGTGAAAACATCACTCAATGGAAGAGGCAACGTAGGAACTGGAGAATCTCATGAAGGAGAAATACCCCCATCTACTTAATGAATTGAGTTGAATTTGGAGGACCAAATTCTTTTAAGGTGGGGAGGATGTAAGATATGAGAATTTTAGACATATTTTAATTATGTAATATGAACTTGAAGTGTAATTTATTGAGCTAAGAGAAATGAATATGTGATGAATGAGAAATAATCCAAGTAGTGAATTGTAGAAATTATATTTAGAGATTTATATGTTAAGTGTTTAACATAAGTGTGAAACTATGAGGTCAGATCGATCTTGGAGAAGGAGAGATCGATCTGGTGAGTTAAAAATGACAAGGAATGAGGAAATTAAGCGAGCAGATCGATCTCCAATGGTAGAGGATCGATCTCCTTATGATTTTGTAATGAAGGGATCGATCTCATGAGAAAGGGATCGATCTCAAAATGTTTCTGTTTGGGAGAAGGTCGATCTCCTCAAGGAGCAGATCGATCTCATGAAGCCATTAAGAGATCGATCTCATCCCTCGACAGATCGATCTCCTAGGTATAAAATTACCCCAAATCGTCCCTAAATTCAAATGCATATCGATCTCATCAAGAGCCAGATCGATCTCCTACCCTCCGTCTATATAAGGAACCCCTGCTTTCTCCTGCAATTTCATTTTCTCTCTCTTCCAAACCTCATTTTTGTCGAAGCCCTAGCTTTCTCACTCATCCAAAGCACCTATTTTCGTCCAAATCAGAGGCTGTGGCAAGAAGGAAAGTTGTTCCTCATCAAAGGGAGAACAACATATTTGGAAATCGAAAGACGGATTGAATCAAGGCAAGAGATAAGCTCTCCATAAGTTTTTGGTAATTTCTAAACCTCGATCTTGATATTTGAGATGATTTTGGTGATAATGGTTGTTGGCATTGTGTTGAAATAGCTGAAAAATGATTAAGGATTGATAAAATTACAATGTAGTTGGAGTGATGATGATATTTAGCAATTTTAGTAATTTTAGAAATTTTGAGTTATAAATAGAAATTTAGACAATGTGGTGAATTAGCATAGATATTAAGGCATGGGAAGTGTAGGATGTTGAGATGTTGTGAATGAGATTGTGGATTGTGATAGAGTGATGAGAATTGAGAGATTTTAGGTGTTATGGGCAATTACGCTTGATTTTGAGAGTTAAGGTTACTGTAATGATGAGTATTGATGTTTTAACATCGTTTGAACAGCTCGAGAGTTCCAGAGTGGAATGCAAGACTAGTCCATGACAAGGGGGAAATGATTACACTATACGAGGTGCAAAGAGGTAAGGGAAACTAAACTATTTGTGTATGTGATTTATGAACTATTATAGCATGATTTGCAATTTATAAAACAAGCATGTTTGATGTGTTATGTTTTGATGAGAATGCCCACGATTTTTATAGCCGATTAGAGCCCAATGTTTTCATGAGTTTATAAGCTACGTGTGAAACCACTTTATAAATCGTTGCGTTTGTGTGAGAAGTGAATTGGGCTCTACGTTAAGGCAATATTGAGATTTGAAAAATATGTGCGTGTTTTGCCGGTTGGGACTCGATTTTAATATGTTTTGTGTTGAGTACAAAATGGTTTTAAATGAGTTTTATGAGAGAAAAGCCACTATGAGTTCGACGTGAAGGCAAACCAGTTTTATATGATAATGGCTTTTGATAAAGACTTAGGTGTGTAATTTTGAGTACACACCAGGCATTGCTCTGGTAGCATGTAAGTCTGATACTTCTCCGTTCTGGTAACGTGAAACTCCTATTCTGTGGTTGTGCCACGTATATTTGGTGGTTGTGCCACGTGAGATCCCATATTTTGTGGCTGTGCCACGTGAGATCCCCTATTCTGTGGCTGTGCCACGTATATTTGGTGGTTGTGCCACTTGAAACCCCTGTTCTATGGCTGTGCCACGTGTATTTGGTGGCTGTGCCATGAGCGAACGCTGTTCTGTGGCTGTGCCACATATATTTGGTGGTTGTACCACGTGTGAATCTAAATCTGTGGTTGTGCCACGTACAAATCAAAATCAGTGGTTGTGCCACGTGTGTTTGGTGGCTGCGCCACATGCATTATTATTACAGTGATTTTATCACGTTTATTGAGAAAGCAATTATCTCATTGTCTTCACATGTTTGTTACTGCTCTATATTGAGCCTTTTACTTCATGTTTCCACATGATTTTGAGATATGATAATGTTGTTTTGAGAACTTTCATGCTATGGTTTTCAAAAGAGTATATTGAGTTTCACATATAAATAAATATTTTGTGATGTGCATTATGGTTTATATAATGAGTCCCTTACCCCCTTACTGAGCGATTTAGAAGGTCACCTTGTTTTCTTCCCCCCCCCCCCCCCAATTTCTTCAAGTGAAAAGGGTTTCCCTGCGACGTACGGAGTAGTAGCTAATGGAGGGCTTGAGCTCCAGGCCATATATTGTATTTTGAGGTATCATTTATCTTTTCATGTATCCAGACAATTATTGTAATTACAGACTCTTGATGTATAACATTGTATGGGATGTATTAGGATTAATTAACTTGAGATTGAATAATGTATATGATATGATATATACTATCTAATGATGAGATCCTGAGGTATGATAAGTACAATGATGTATGACACTGCACAGGAATGCACCCTTAATTGTGAATTGATGAGTTAAAAGTTCTAAATTTGCCCTATTTTCCGTGTTTCCGGGGCTTCACAGCATGGCTCTAAAAGGAGGGCCTCCTTCGATGAAGAGGCGACTAAAAATCAAGAAGGGAAGGGGAGGAAGAGACTCAAACTGAGAGTGAAGGAAGAAGTGAGTGGAGTGAGACGTAAGGCCTCTCGGTGAAGGAGGAAGAAGATGATGAACATGGACAGGTGAAAGAAAGAAAGAAAGAAGAAAAAGGCGTGATGGCAAAAAAAATGGGGTTAAGTGCATTAAAACAACAGTTGAGATGAACGTGGCTATTGGAAAGCCTTGAGAACGAGCATAAAGGTGATACCAAAGGCTAAATGAAATCAGCAAAACTGAGGCAGTGAAAGTGACGAGGAAGCTTGTTGTCCGGTGTTATTGAGGCATGGAGAATTAATCGAATCAAGATTAAAGGAGGCTGAGTGATTTCACTTAAATTCTATTTAGTTTCGGTACCTAGAAACGAGGATAGTGAGGGAGAAATAGAAGCTGTAGCAAAGCTAGAAAAATCGAGCAAAAAATTGTTGAATGAGGCTCCGAAGGAAACAAACTCACAAGAACGGACTGACCCACTCTCAGTACCGGGGGCATAAAGGAACTACTGATAGACACCGAGGTAAGGAAAATTGTTGTGAGCTGTTAATGATATCTACACGTATTTTTTTTTAGACCGTAGATATAAATTCTAGGAAAATTTTACAGTAAGGAAACTTTTTGTGTGTTGCTAAAAGTAATTACGCATATTTTCTGTGGAATTGTAAACGTAAAATCCTAGGTCGATTTTATGGTTATCAAAATTATAGGATACTTTAGACCGATTTTATATTCACCAAATTTATAGAAAAACTTTAGCCTTAGTTAATCGGCCCATCTTTACCGATATAAATTTATTTAGTTTATTTATATAAATATCAATATAATTTTAACTATTGATTTTAATCTAAAAATCCCTTGTCTTAAATGCCATAGATTGTACACTGAGGATTTTGATCCAAAAAGTATAGGTCAACCTCTTTTGAATTGTTTTATGTACCGAACTGAATTTATAAATGATTTGATGAAAGTGAACTGTTGTTAAATTAGTACCGAAAAAAATGTGTTTGAGCATGTGGTGACTGTGTGTCGCACGGCCTGACTCGTACTGGTTTTTGAGACAAAGGCAACAATTAATCATGTTACATTGTTATTGTTATTGTTACTGAATCGCTACTGTTATTGTGGTCAACAAAGTACGATGTACTGTGCAACACGAATGTGAGTACGTTTTACCGTGCTATCGGTCTTTGGACATATTGTATTGTGAGTCGTTTGGGTAGCAAATCACTCCCACGATGATTGACATCCCAACACACCTGATCAATGAGGCTCGGAGTCACCGACATTGGCCAATTGTCATATTGATTATCATTTATAGCATGTTCTGCCTTGTCTCGTCTATTTGATTTTCTAAATTGACCGTATGAATTGCATTATTGTATGGAAATCATTTATTCTACCATATAAAGTTTTAGAACCTGTATTTATTTCAATTCAATGATTATACTATCGATATTGAAAACTGTTATTGATTTTTAACTCTGATTTTACTGGGTTGCTCAGTAGATTTTTACATGATAACCCTATTATGCAAATATGTAGATAATATATTTATCTATCTGGCACATATTTTTCTTACTGAGCACGTTAAACTCACTCCTTATTGTTCCCCACAGAGTCTCATCAATAGCTGGGATCGCTTTTGTAAGTAGGGTTCTTTTGCACAACCATACTTCCGCAAAGTAATCTTTTGCATTAAAGGTATACCCAGGACAGACATTATTTTGTATTTAAAATTTTTGTATGTGCAGTAATGTAAACAATGGTATATCGGGGGATGTAAATATGATTATTTTTACATAGGAATAATTATTCTATTAATCGAAAAATATTTTCTTTGGCTTGTTCAAAGATGTATTGTTCTGATTTAACACCGACTCGTAGTCCAACCATATTGTACCGTAAAAAAAGGGTCATTGCAGTTAGTATCTTCCCAAGAGCAAACTCACTTAGTGAGAGGTATGGTACCATAGCAAAACATATTCACTTAAGGAAGTAATATGAAAGGTTTCCCTTCACCATTTAAGTTGATTATATTAACACATAATGACTTGAAGATGAGGTGAAGCCCTTGGAACAACAAAAACCTTGCAAAGGATTTGTAATGTGGTTACAATTATGAGAATCCTTATGCATCAAAACTTAGTTCATAAAAGAATGTTCCTAGTCATTGTACTATCGAGACAACGCTTTAAAAATACTCAAAGATTGGTACTTGCTAAGCCTCCTTACTTATAAAGTAAGCAATCATTCTCATAAATTGAAATATGGATATATTTGAGGATAACATGTGAGTGCTTATTATTGAATAAATTCATTGAACATGACCTGAAGTGAGAGTTCCATTTAGCGGAGTCACTCAAGTGCCTATGAAACACACCCATACATGTCAGTAGTATACATGATCCTCTGACTTGAGATGCTAAGTCATCTTCTATGTGTTTCATCATACTTTGATTTCATCTTGAAAGGTTTGCATAGACAAATGCCTAAAATGGATGTTTTTGGGTATGGCTTGAAGTATATGAAGGTAGATAAGTAGTCAAAATGAGGACTCATTACCGGTTACTTAAAGGGATAATATCTTGAGTATCCTAACTTTAACTCATAAAATCTTTGGCCAAATAAGTTGTTGAAAAGAGTTAATATTTGAAGCTTAAGGATAAATATGGAAATATACTTAAAATAGATACTAAACCAAGCTTTAGTTATTTTTGATATATTGGATGAACGGATTGAAATACACTTAGATATTGTACACTGAAAGGTTGAGCAAACCATCTTGACGTCTCTAACAATTTGGTGGTCATGATTGTTGTAAGACCCGATATTTTCGAGTGCATTTAAAAATGCAAAAGGACTTAAATGGTATTCCCGAATACGTACAAGGGTAAAATGGTCAAAAGACCAAAATTTGGTATTAATCGGGATAAGAAAATTTAATTAAAAGTATGAGAATGAGAAATCTTGATCAATGACGAAGAAATAATTAAATTCCGAGTTAAATTGATCAAGATATGAATTTATTGGAATAAATCAGAATTTTTGTATCGAAAAATAATCCCCAAAATAATTGAAAAATATACCGAAAAGGTAAAATCGGACTGAGAAATTCATTTAGTGATTAAATGAATAAAATATAAATTTTTAAAGATATTTATGTATTTTAATAATATTTTAATGATTAAAATAATATTAAAAATAAATTATAAATAAATAAAATGAAATTGAAAAAAAAAAAAGAAGAAACGAATAGTCTGAAACGAAAACAGAAAGAAAAGAAACAGAGGGAAAACGCGAAGCGAGACCGAGGGAAGAAGAGAGACCGGACGAGCCACCACCGGCGGCCAAGGGCCCAGGCGAGGGTCGACGAAGGTCGACCGACCTCAGGCGAACCCACCGGTGGCATCGACGCGCGGCCAAGTGGCCGAAAAATGCCAGATCGACGGAGGGAGGCCGCGGGAGAGAAAACTAGTTTCGCCGGCGATGGCTGCGATTCGACCCCAGCCGAGGCCCGATTTAGGAAGCCCAGGCCATGGCGCACCGAACGGCACCGAAATCGCACCGGGAACCGGCCGGACGGCGTCGGAACGGCAAAATGATGGGTGAACCGAACTGAACCGGCGGTCTGAGCCTAACCGGACCGAGCTAAACCGACGGTCCGAACCGGGTTGAACCGGACCGAACCGGTTCAGCCAAAAAGAGAGGAAAAAGGAAGAAAAAAGGGAAAAAGAAAAAGAGGAAAAATTGGGGAAAATTCCTGTGATGCAATCGAGCTTCGGGTAAGTCGGTAAGCGGTCAAATTGACCGATTTAATTTTTGGAATATTTAATTTGATAAATAATCGACTGAAAGTTTACCCGAAAATATATTTAATTGTGTAGCTCGACAATTGGCATCCATTGAGAGCTCGAGACAGCCTCGATTTGTGTACGATCATGGAATAACGGGTAAGTGACCCTTATTTACGACAATTTTATATCGTTATGCGTGATTGATATTTAACGCATGAATTACGGATTTAATTTCCGCATAAATGAATTAAATTCTAGAAATTGGGATAAATTGTCGTAAATAATTCATAAGCTATCTGAGAATTTAGAACGAGGCTAAATAAATATTGATGGGTCCAATGAGCCCAATAGGCCTCGATAAAGTGTGGTAAACGGGCTTAAGGCCGATTAAGGCCCATTATGGTGCAATCGGGCCCAATATGGGTAAACGGGCCCAATGATTTAAATTAAGCCCAGAAAAATATGAAATACATTAAATTGTATTGTATTTGACCTGATGAATGTGTATCCGCAGTTTCGGAGATTGGATTTGGAGCAAATCGGACTGCGTGACGAGACATCGGTGTAAAGGTCAGACTGTACAGAAAATGAGGTAAGGGAATTGTGTGAGTAGCTAGAGGTAGCTACCCGTATTTTAATAGTGTTCTGTACACTGAATATGTATGTATGCCTTGATGATGTATAAAGATCCTAAAAGTGGTTTAAATAATTTTGAGGATCGAAATAGGTGAAAAGACTATTTTACCCCTATTGAGGGAAGTTCACCTAAGGATGGTGAAAGCATGACATGCATGAAATGCATGATTTAAGGAATTTTCCGAATTAAAGATTTGATTGGTTTTAATCAAAGTAAATCGATAGATTGGCCAATAATTGCATAAGTTTCCCAAATTAACACTACGTAGGTGTTATTAATATTTAAATGAAATTTCTTTGGAAAAGAGGCCAACTATCAAGTTTATATGGAAACAGATAGTGCCGACAAGTAGTTCGCACTATATCTGCGTTTGTGAATGTGCATAAATGTGCTTGAGCAGTTGCTCGCACCGACTTGTGTGACATCATATGCATGAAATGTGCTAGAGCATGGTGCTCGCACTGATTTTTATTATTGTGAGATGAGAGCTGCTGGAGCCTAGCTCGCACTCTGTTTTGACATGTTTTGACATGTTTTGATTTGTTTTGACGTGATATGCATAAAATGGTGCTGGAGCGATTGCTCGCACTAGTTTTAATGATTTGACATGCATGAGAGATGCTGGAGCTTAGCTCGCATCCTGTTTTGATTTAATTATGCATGAAGCCGTGCTAGAGTGTAACTCGCACGAGATTTGATTTAATTATGCATAAAGCCGTGCTAGAGTGTAACTCGCACGAGATTTGATTTACTTGAGCATTCATTTGTGCTGGAGCATAGCTCGCACAAAGTTTTACGTAGTTTTCATAATTCATTTGAATATCGTACTGGAGTTTTTCTCGTACGAGGTTTTCAGTGAGTTTTTATACATATCCGTACTAGAGCGTTGCTCGTACGTGGATTTTAATTGAAATTATAATCAGTTTAAGTCGTACTGGAGCGCTGCTCGTACGCAGATTTCAATGATTTCTATGAAACTGTGCTAGAGCTTCGCTCGCACGAGATTTTCTGATATCATGAATATGCATGGAGCCGTGCTTGAGCTTCGCTCGCACAGGGATTTATATTACATGCATATAGCCGTGTGGGAGCCTCCTGTAGACTGTGTGTCACAGTGAGATAATATGCTCACACGTGCATTCTGAGACAGATGATATGGGTGGATAAGACCTATTACAGGCACCCCTGACTCAGCTTGGGTTCACGGAGTACTTTGTACCGTGTATGTCACGCGGAGTACGCTGTACCGTGGGGATTGTTGGAGTGGAGTGGCATTAGCCACGAGGCAGCAAGCCTTGCCCTCGCAATCCTGGTGTTATGCTGTTCTGGCGGGTAGGACGACCCACCTCCCGTTTCAGGTGTGATACCCCGCACACTAGGTACCGTGTTGCCAGGGATCACTAGGATATAGCCATAGTCCTCGATATTACTGATAATTACCTTATTGTCTCACATGATATAACTTGTGGTGTGTTAGACCAGGGTAGACCCGAAGGAGGGGTCAGGACCCTGATTTGATGATTTGATGATTTGATGATTTCAGATGATTTTATGATATGTGACCCTGAAAGAAGGGTGGTTTTATAACTCAAGTTTTATAATGAAATATAACAAATTGTTTTATGAGTTTTGATATGATTGACCCAGAGGGGTTATTTTATACTGCGTTTTAAATGAATTGATTTAAATGCAGTGGCATGATGCGTTTTCCATGCTTTTATTTGAAAACCTTGAATTGTCTTACATGACATGAAAGACTGCATGATCTTGATTAAATTCATGCTTAATATGATTATGGGAATGAAATGTTAAATAGTGTGAGGTGACTAACACCGAATCATAGCCCAACTGTGTTGTAGGATGGTCACGACGAGAGAAAGGTAAGAATTAAATAATAAATGAAAAAGCGAAAAATTTACTCTGATTTTTAAGGTAATTCGGGTCGTGACAAGTTTAATGGTATCAGAGCTTGAGTTGGCCTGATATGAGTCGGTGTTAGTGGTTAAGGAAGTTTACATCCCTATGTACTGTGCATTGTTTAGATACAATTGTGTATATCGAGATGGAAGTACAGCTAAGAATTTGGTTTTAAATGCAAGAATAGACTCATTGACTGATAGCCGCTATGGTTGAGAGGCGAGTACACGAGCTCAAGGCCGTTGAGGTAGGCCCATGAGTTGTACTGAGTCGCCACATGAGACTTGAGATGAGATTGACGTGGAGGCTAATGTTGAGCATGCCCCACAGAGTCCGACAGAGAGATCGGACAGAGTCTGACAGAGAGATCGGATAGAGTCTGACAGAGAGATCAGACAGTATTGAGACACGCTTCGCGAGGTTGGAACGGAGTGTAGGGAATATTTTGTGAGCTATTTGCTCAAGGTATATATGAGATTAGAGGGCGAGTCGAAACATTAATTGAAGTTCGCTCGACCCATTTGAAGAGTTAGACGTCCAGAATGGACATGGAAAAAAAATTCTATATGTATTCCGGTGACAGAATATCCCGGATATTGTTTTAAAGGAAATTACAGATGACATTCTTTACTCTGACCCAGAGGAACATGTTGATTAACGAGTATGATACTCAGTTTATATTCCTGGGCAGATGTGACTCGAACATGATGAACAGTGAGAGTCAAGATGTCTGAAAGTTCATGGAAGGACTCAGATTGTCAATTAGAGTTCGATTTTCTCGTTAGCCATCACTACCTATGCCGAGGTAGTACGCAGACTACAGTTATGTAAATAAGATTATAAATTGCGCGCCTCTGAGATTGAGAAAGGTAGTAAGGGCCAAAATAGAGACAAAAGAGAATAGACGATGACAAGAATGTCAGAACGGGAAAAAGGTAGTTTGGTAAAAGCTTAGAGTTGATAAATCACGGGGTAAGTTGATTGATAAACCCCAGTATATCTAATTTTAACACTATTGAGGGGTATTATGATTTGAGGACCGCAACCTGCTACGGAGCATTGTAAACAGTATAACAGAGTAGCAATGTGAACAGTGTAAGATGTGTGGTAGTTACCACGGAAATAAAATGTTAGATGAGGGTGAGTGTATGCCTTGGACCAGGACATCATTGATGATTAATATGATGTGGTGAAAGATACCACACTGGTTGTGAATAATGAAGTAATTATTTTAAATTGATCCTGGTGCCACGCATTTATTTATACCGCCTTCAATTACTTACAAGTTAGTGAAAAATGTGAAGCCTATACCCTTAGGCATGAGGATGATGGTTAGCTGATTTTCACTAACTGAAAATAGGGGTGAAAAACATCACTGAAAAAGTGAATTGTAAGTTTGACAAGTAAGGAAAGAGTTTGTCACAAGTGATATATGAAAGGAGATGAGCTTGGAAATGCGATAGATCCTGCATACGAAATATATTAGAATAAGAGATGTATGCAAGGTAAGGATATCATTGATATGCAAAGTAAGGATTAAGCAATATGTAGTGTATATGGATTGCGACTAAGATAAGGGGTAGATATATCTACACCCAGTCGGTATGTAGTCAAATCTGAGGGTTAATAAAGGTATTTCAAAATACTTTTCTGCCTAAAGATTTGACAGCGTCGATAA
The DNA here is from genome assembly GCA_033439115.1 of Firmiana major. Lineage (NCBI taxonomy): Eukaryota > Viridiplantae > Streptophyta > Magnoliopsida > Malvales > Malvaceae > Firmiana > Firmiana major. The sequence continues at coordinate 8,894,937 of CM065909.1, forward strand.
GCGCACACATAACTTATAAATTGAAAATCGACAGTCATAAAATATATACATTAAATTTGGGTACCTTTGCTGGTACGATAAAAGAAATATAGAATTTGATTAATCAAGAAGGTTTAAAATTTAAAATTTTATAAAAGCCGTTAATATAAGAAAAAGGATATGACGTGAGTTAGTATCCCGAACAGAAGCGATTTCGAAATGACATTATACGTTTATGCGTATAAAGGTCAAGGATATTGGTGATTGAATATTGAGTGGAACTCTACTACGAAAAGGTATTTAAACCTTACCTGGACCGATTGGTTGTCATCTTGAGCGATGATATGTTGATGTTTTCGAAGTCCAGGGAAGAGCATGAGTAGCAATTAGAAACTGTTTTACAGACGAGTTGTTATGAGTTTCTCGAAATTGGCTGCTCAGTTGACACATCTCGTTTGGAAAAAGATTTCATACGAGTGGTATAATAAGTATGAAAATGGCTTCCGTGATGTTTTGGTATATTGGAGTAATGAACTGACCACCGTAAGTATTCTTACTATAACTAACAGCTCAAGAGGTTTCAGTGTGTATGGATACCTCAAAATAAGGATTGGGCTGTGTATTGATGTAAAATGGGAAGATAATCGTTTTATGGATCCAGTTAGTTCAAGGATCATGAGAGAAACTATCTGACCCATGATTTAGAGTGGCAGTCGTAGCGTTATACTAAAAGTATGGTGCCACTACTTATACGGTGAGACATTTCGGATATGCACTGATCGTAAAAGCCCCGAGTATCTGTGTTCACAGAAAGATTAGAATATGAGATAACCAAGAGGGTTAGAGCTTCTAAGGATTATGAGTGTGAACATTGTACCACCCAGGAAAGGCTAATGTAATGGCTGATGCCTTGAACAGAAAGAGCCTTGGGATGGTATCACATATGATGGTCAGGGAGCGAGAGCTGCTAGAGCAGTTGTGAACCTCAGTAGTGATGTGGATCCCTTCTGATGATGACGGTGATTGTGTGACAGCTAGCCTGAGGTTAGAACCGAATTTGTGTGATCGGATTTGCCAGGCTTAGCGTGATTTCAGCATGGTGTCGATAGTGTGGGTTAGATTCAGAAGGGTACAGTGACAGAGGTCACAGAGAGTGATGATGACTGACAGAGGTTCAGAGACAGTATAAGTGCTCCCCAGGACCACATTGATGAGATAGTAGTATTGTCAGAAGCTCACTCTTCGGGATATACAGTGCATCCGAGAAGTAATAAATATATCGAAATCTCTGAAAAGGGTATTGGTGGTCAGATATGAAAAGAAATATTGTAGAGATTATGGACAAAGTGTCTCGAATGTCAGCAGAGTAAGGTAGAGTAATAGATGTATGCAGAGTCATTGCAGTCTCTACCTATATTGACACGAAAATGGGAACAAGTTACCATGAATTTCGTGATGGGTTACAGAGGACCCGAATAATCATGAGGCTATCTGGGTGATAGTCAATGGATCGATTAAATCTACCCACATTCTGTTTATGGAAATCCCCAGATACTCTGAGTGTGTAGGCGGATTTTTATGTGTATGAAAAATTGTGGAACAATATGTAGTGTTCCAGGGAGCATGATATCAGATGGGGATTCCCGCTTCACTTCCCACTTCTGGGAATATTATTTTTGAAAGTTATGGGAACCCGATTATGTGTTAGCACAGCTTCCATCCTCAGACAGATGATCAGTCAGAGAGGACTGTACAAGTTCTAAAGGTTGTGATGAGAGCGTGTGCCATTGATTTATGAGCTCCTAGGATGATCAGTTGCTACTAATCAAATTCGCCAATGATGACAGTTGTCAGTTGAGTATTGGGATAACATTTTATATGAGGCAGTATATGGTCGTAGGGATTGTTTCCCTGACTTGGATAAGAGAAGTGGGTGACAGATAGAGAATTGTTCCCGAATTGGTAAGACAAACCTCTGAGGATATTCAGTTGATTTGTGAGAGATTAAGAACACCTCAGAGCAGACAGAAAAGCTATGCTGACAAGAGACAGGAAATCATTGGAATTCACCGAGGGTGAATCATTATAGTTGACAGTTATTTGTCATAAAGACGTAACGAGATTCGGATAGAGATATTGGACAAGTGGGAGATAAGACCTGTAGGTTGACATTACCACTTGAATAAACAGGCATCCACTATGTGTCCTATCTTATGATGTTTTGAAAATAATATCCGGATCCGATATATGTGATCGGATATGAGCTCCAACAATTTAGCTCAATGAAAATATAACGTATGATTGGAAAAATCGATTCGGGCATTAAACGGAAGGACAAAGTGTTGAGGTTTAAGACGATCTCCCTAGTTAAGTATGATGGTAGAATTATACTCCGGAGAAAGTCACTTGAGGATGACAGTATCTGATACAATAGATGTAACCGGAGTTATTTATGGACTCATATTACTTGGTTCTAATTTGGAGGACCAAATTTCTTAAGTGGGGGAGATTGTAAGACCCGATATTTTCGAGTGCATTTAAAAATGCAAAAGGACTTAAATGGTATTCCCGAATACGTACAAGGGTAAAATGGTCAAAAGACCAAAATTTGGTATTAATCGGGATAAGAAAATTTAATTAAAAGTATGAGAATGAGAAATCTTGATCAATGACGAAGAAATAATTAAATTTCGGGTTAAATTGATCAAGATATGAATTTATTAGAATAAATCGAGATTTTTGTATCGAAAAATAATCCCGAAAATAATTGAAAAATATACCGAAAAGGTAAAATCGGACTGAGAAATTCATTTAGTGATTAAATGAATAAAATATAAATTTTTAAAGATATTTATGTATTTTAATATTATTTTAATGATTAAAATAATATTAAAAATAAATTATAAATAAATAAAATGAAATTGAAAAAAAAAAGAAACGAATAGTCTGAAACGAAAACAGAAAGAAAAGAAACAGAGGGAAAACGCGAAGCGAGACCGAGGGAAGAAGAGAGACCGGACGAGCCACCACCGGCGGCCAAGGGCCCAGGCGAGGGTCGGCGAAGGTCGACCGACCTCAGGCGAACCCACCGGTGGCATCGACGCGCGACCAAGTGGCCGAAAAATGCCAGATCGACGGAGGGAGGCCGCGGGAGAGAAAACTGGTTTCGCCGGCGATGGCTGCGATTCGACCCCAGCCGAGGCCCGATTTAGGAAGCCCAGGCCATGGCGCACCGAACGGCACCGAAATCGCACCGGGAACCGGCCGGACGGCGTCGAAACGGCAAAATGATGGGTGAACCGAACTGAACCGGCGGTCTGAGCCTAACCGGACCGAGCTGAACCGGCGGTCCGAACCGGGTTGAACCGGACCGGACCGGTTCAGCCAAAAAGAGAGGAAAAAGGAAGAAAAAAGGGAAAAAGAAAAAGAGGAAAAATTGGAGAAAATTCCTGTGATGCAATCGAGCTTCGGGTAAGTCGGTAAGCGGTCAAATTGACCGATTTAATTTTTGGAATATTTAATTTGATAAATAATCGACTGAAAGTTTACCCGAAAATATATTTAATTGTGTAGCTCGACAATTGGCATCCACTGAGAGCTCGAGACAGCCTCGATTTGTGTACGATCATGGAATAACGGGTAAGTGACCCTTATTTACGACAATTTTATATCGTTATGCGTGATTGATATTTAACGCATGAATTACGGATTTAATTTCTGCATAAATGAATTAAATTCTAGAAATTGGGATAAATTGTCGTAAATAATTCATAAGCTATCTGAGAATTTAGAACGAGGCTAAATAAATATTGATGGGTCCAATGAGCCCAATAGGCCTCGATAAAGTGTGGTAAACGGGCTTAAGGCCGATTAAGGCCCATTATGGTGCAATCGGGCCCAATATGGGTAAACGGGCCCAATGATTTAAATTAAGCCCAGAAAAATATGAAATACATTAAATTGTATTGTATTTGACCTGATGAATGTGTATCCGCAGTTCCGAAGATTGGATTTGGAGCAAATCGGACTGCGTGATGAGACATCGGTGTAAAGGTCAGACTGTACAGAAAATGAGGTAAGGGAATTGTGTGAGTAGCTAGAGGTAGCTACGCGTATTTTAATAGTGTTCTGTACACTGAATATGTATGTATGCCTTGATGATGTATAAAGATCCTAAAAGTGGTTTAAATAATTTTGAGGATCGAAATAGGTGAAAAGACTATTTTACCCCTATTGAGGGAAGTTCACCTAAGGATGGTGAAAGCATGACATGCATGAAATGCATGATTTAAGGAATTTTTCGAATTAAAGATTTGATTGGTTTTAATCAAAGTAAATCGATAGATTGGCCAATAATTGCATAAGTTTCCCAAATTAACACTACGTAGGTGTTATTAATATTTAAATGAAATTTCTTTGGAAAAGATGCCAACTATCAAGTTTATATGGAAACAGATAGTGCCGACACGTAGTTCGCACTATATCTGCGTTTGTGAATGTGCATAAATGTGCTTGAACAGTTGCTCGCACCGACTTGTGTGACATCATATGCATGAAATGTGCTAGAGCATGGTGCTCGCACTGATTTTTATTATTGTGAGATGAGAGCTGCTGGAGCCTAGCTCGCACTCTGTTTTGACATGTTTTGACATGTTTTGATTTGTTTTGACGTGATATGCATAAAATGGTGCTGGAGCGATTGCTCGCACTAGTTTTAATGATTTGACATGCATGAGAGATGCTGGAGCTTAGCTCGCATCCTGTTTTGATTTAATTATGCATGAAGCCGTGCTAGAGTGTAACTCGCACGAGATTTGATTTAATTATGCATAAAGCCGTGCTAGAGTGTAACTCGCACGAGATTTGATTTACTTGAGCATTCATTTGTGCTGGAGCATTGCTCGCACAAAGTTTTACGTAGTTTTCATAATTCATTTGAATATCGTACTGGAGTTTTTCTCGTACGAGGTTTTCAGTGAGTTTTTATACATATCCGTACTAGAGCGTTGCTCGTACGTGGATTTTAATTGAAATTATAATCAGTTTAAGTCGTACTGGAGCGCTGCTCGTACGCAGATTTCAATGATTTCTATGAAACCGTGCTAGAGCTTCGCTCGCACGAGATTTTCTGATATCATGAATATGCATGGAGCCGTGCTTGAGCTTCGCTCGCACAGGGATTTATATTACATGCATATAGCCGTGTGGGAGCCTCCTGTAGACTGTGTATCACAGTGAGATAATATGCTCACACGTGCATTCTGAGACAGATGATATGGGTGGATAAGACCTATTACAGGCACCCCTGACTGAGCTTGGGTTCACGGAGTACTTTGTACCGTGTATGTCACGTGGAGTACGCTGTACCGTGGGGATTGTTGGAGTGGAGTGGCATTAGCCACGAGGCAGCAAGCCTTGCCCTCGCAATCCTGGTGTTATGCTGTTCTGGCGGGTAGGACGACCCACCTCCCGTTTCAGGTGTGATACCCCGCACACTAGGTACCGTGTTGCCAGGGATCACTAGGATATGGCCATAGTCCTCGATGTTACTGATAATTACCTTATTGTCTCACATGATATAACTTGTGGTCTGTTAGACCAGGGTAGACCCGAAGGAGGGGTCAGGCCCCTGATTTGATGATTTGATGATTTGATGATTTCAGATGATTTTATGATATGTGACCCTGAAAGAAGGGTGGTTTTATAACTCAAGTTTTATAATGAAATATAACAAATTGTTTTATGAGTTTTGATATGATTGACCCAGAGGGGTTATTTTATATTGCGTTTTAAATGAATTGATTTAAATGCAGTGGCATGATGCGTTTTCCATGCTTTCATTTGAAAACCTTGAATTGTCTTACATGACATGAAAGACTGCATGATCTTGATTAAATTCATGCTTAATATGATTATGGGAATGAAATGTTAAATAGTGTGAGGTGACTAACACCGAATCATAGCCCAACTGTGTTGTAGGATGGTCACGACGAGAGAAAGGTAAGAATTAAATAATAAATGAAAAAGCGAAAAATTTACTCTGATTTTTAAGGTATTTCGGGTCGTGACAATTGTAACGTACGGATATTTCGGTTGGGCTACAAGTCGATATTAGGTCAGAATCATACTCAGTCTGATTAATTTTCTTTCTTAGTAACAAATTTAAATAAAATATGTTCACATTCCCTAGACACATCTTGTATTGTATTATTGTACTTACAAAAATTTTAGATACAACAGAACTTCTTTAAACCCAGGTATACCTTCGATGCAGCAATATGCTTCACGGAATCATAACTGTGCAGAATACCTTACTAACGGAAGCGATCCATACTACAGTAGGGCTTTGTGGAGGAAAGTAAGGGGGTGAGCTCAACATGCTCAGTAAGAAAAACCCCATAGCAGGTAGATAAATACACTACTTAAAAATATATATATATATATTTTATATTTGCCAAATTCAGAACATTTTCACAAAAGTATACAGATGATTTGGTAATTTCTCAGATACCATAGTCAGAATTCGAAAAACAGATTTAGTATCGACAGTGTAATCTTTTACTGTGGTAAATATAGAAAATTTCAGGGCTTCCAGTAGCAAAATAAACAAATTTTTAGATATCTCAGTTCATGCAGACAATTCAAAAAATATTTCAAATAAACACGAGGCACTTCCACTTCCGAAAAATCAAAGTCGAAAAATTCATGGTAAATTCAGTATGAAGACGGAACTGAGAACAATATCGTTTCTAAAACTTTAAACAGCTTTTAAAAGCGATGACGGTGTGACACTTTGCTCCTGCGGGATTCAAAAGGTGGCCCCCACAGTCTTTTATACAATAAAATATTTAGTTCCATACGAGAAAAAATCACATAGTAAATTTAAAAGTTCAAATAGATGAGACAAGGCAGACATGCTATATCAGATATCAGAAATGCCTATTGGCCAATGTCGGTGACTCCGGGCAATTCACGGGCCAGGTGTGCTGGGATGTCAATCGTCTGGGAGTGGTCAGCTACCCAAACAGCTCACAGATGAGAATGTCCAAAGACCAAAAATAGAATCAAAAACACGGTACATCGTACTTGTGGACCACAGAAATAGATACAGAACAGACAGATGTAACGGACCAGCCCAACCGGCCATGGCCACCCCTCTTGGGCCCACAAACAACGACTGCTGTGACAATGTTATACGGTAACATCAATAGTGCAGCATGATCTCACCAACGCCTTTGTCTCAAAAAAAAGTGAGAGTCGAACTGTGCGACACACAGTCAGCATGCGTTCAAGCACATCACATCATTATTTCTTTAAAATCAGATCGTTTTTGCTCAAATCACATATAAATTCAATTTGTTTCCTGAAACTGTTCAATATAGGCTGATTAGCCCTTTTTCGGATAAAATCCCAGAAAATAGTCTATGAAAATTCAAAATTTAAGGTTTTCGATATTTAAAACCGAATTCGAGCCACATCAGAATCTATGCAAACTATTTAAATTTGATCAGTAAAATTAGGTTGTTCAACTAGGCTAAAATCTCTAATTTTCATAGTCATAAAATTCAGCTTAGATTTTTCGGTAATTTCGAACTGCGAAATTTAGCCTAAAATTTTATTTCTACAAATATACGAAAATTACACATATTTATCTCTAGTAGCAACGAGAATTTTCCTTACCTCTGTGCCTCGTCGGTAGTTCTGTATGCATTAGTGGTTCGGTTCAGCGAGTCCTGTTTGCTCGGTTAGTTTCCTCAAAATTTCGTACCAGTATTTTTGAAATTTTGAACCGATATTTTCATATAAATATTTCTAAATTATCTTCCCGGGGTTTTTCTCAAATTCTTGATGTCTACTTTCCTTCCTCCAAATATGTATGTATAGATATATATATATATATTACCTTTTTCTTCTTTTTTTTCTTTTTATTTTTTTAATCAATTTCCTTTTTCCCTTCATTTTTCTTCTTTCTCTTTTCTTATTTGGTTTTGATCTACTATTCATGTTTCTCCTTCCTCTTCACCGAGAGGCCTCATGCCTCTCTTCTCCTCTCATTTCTTCACTCTCGGTTGGCTGCTTCCACTGGTCACCCGATGAGGCTGCTCACCACCTCCTTCCTCCCCTCGACATGACCACCATCCTCATCACCTTCTTTCTTGCTCTGACCACCAGCATCATCATCATCACCTCCTAGCTAGCCCCCATTCTCCCATGTTTCAATACCGAGCAGCGAAGTTGTCACGCCCCGGAAGTGCGGAAAATAGGGCTAATTTAAAACTTTTTACTTATTAATTCACAATTAATAGTGCATTCCTATGCAGTGTCATACATCATCATAATTATCATGCCTCAGGATCTCATCATAATATAGTATATATTGTATCATATACATTACTCAATTCCAAGTTAATTAATCCTAATACATCCCATACAATGTTGTACATCAAGTGTCTGCAATTATAGTAATTGTCTGGATACATGAAAAGATAAAAGATACCTCAAAATAAAATATATGGCCTGGAGCTCAAGTCCTCCACTAGCCACTACTCCGTACGTCGCAGGAAAACCCTTTTCACTTGAAGAAATCTGGGGGGAAAAAAACAGGGTGAGCTTCTAAATCGCTCAGTAAAGGGGGTAAGGGACTCATTTCATAAACCAAAATGCACATCACAAAATATTTATTTGTATGTGAAACTCATTAATCTCATTTGAAAACCATAGCATGAAAGTATTCAAAACGACATTCTCATGTCTCAAATCATGTGAAAACATGAAGTAAAAAGGCTCAATCTAGAGCAATAACAAAGCATGTGAAAATAATGCGATAAACACTTTCTCAATGAACGTGATAAAATCACTAAAATAGTAATGCACGTGGCGCAGCCACTAAACACACGTGGCATAGCCACTAAACACACGTGGCATAGCCACTGATTTAAATTCACACGTGGCACAGCCACAAAGCACACGTGGCATAGCCACTGAGTTAAATTTACACGTGGCACAGCCACAGGATAGGGTTTCACGTGGCAACGGCCACCAATTAGGGTTCTCACGTGGCAACGGCCACCAAATGGGGTTTCTCACGTGGCAACGGCCACCAAATAGGGTTCCTCACATGGCAACGGCCACTAATTAGGGGTTTCTCACGTGGCAACGGCCACCAAGTATACGTGGCATAGCCACAGAATGGGTTATTCTCTCGTTACCAGAACGGAGAAGAATCGGGCTTACATGCTACCAGAGCAATACCCGGTGTGTACTCAAAATTACACACCTAAGTCTTATCACATAAGACTAGTTCGCCTTCATGTAGAACTCATAGTGGTTTTTCTCTCATAAAACTCATTTGAAAACCGTTTTCTACTCAACACAAAACATATTGAAACCGAGTCCCAACCGGCAAAACACGCACACATTTCTCAAATCTCGATATTGCCTTAACGTAGAGCCCAATTCATTACTCACACAAATTCGACGGTTTATAAAGCAATTTCACACTCAGCTTATAAACACATAAAATAATGGGCTCCAACCGGCTATAAAAATCGTGTGCAATTATAACTCAACACAACACTCAACATGCTTGTTTTATAAACCACAAATCATGCTATAATAGTTTACAAATCACATACACAAATGGTTTAGATTTCCCTTACCTCTTTGCACCTCGTATAGTGCAATCGTTTCCCCCGTATCACGGACTAGCCTCGCATTCCACTCTGGAACTCCCGAGCTGTCCAAACGATATTAAAACATCAATACTCAATTATCTCATCAACCTCAATTCTCAAAATCGAGCATAATTGCTCATAACACCTCAAATCTCTTGATTCTCGTAACTCTACTCCAAACTACACTCTCATTCACAACATCTCAACGTTCTACATTTCTCATGCCAATTATCTATGCTAATTCACCACATTGTCTAAATTTCTATTTATAGCTCAAATTCCCAAAATTGCTAAATATCATTATCACTCCAACCACATTGCAATTTCATCAATCCCTAATCATTTTTCAGCTATTTCAACACAATGCCAACAACCATTATCATCAAAATCATCTCAAATATCAAGATCGGGGATTAGAAATTACCCAAAACTTGTGGAGAGCTTATCTCTTGCCTCGATTCGATCCGTCTTTCAATTTCCAAGTATGTTGTTCTCCATTTGATGAGGAACAACTTTCCTTCTTGCCACAACTTCTGATTTGGCCGAAAATGGGTGCTTTGGATGAGTGAGAAAGCTAGGTTTCGGTAAAAATGGGGGTTGGAAGAGAGAGAAAGTGAGATTGCAGGAGAAAAATAGGGGTTCCTTATATAGGCTGAGGGCAGGAGATCGATCTGGCTCTTGATAAGATCGATCTGCATTTGAATTTTTGGGACGATTTGGGGCAATTTATGACTAGGAGATCGATCTGTCGAGGGGTGAGATCGATCTCTTTATGGCTTTATGAGATCGATCTGCTCCTTGAGGAGATCGATCTTCTCCCAAACAGAATCATTTGGAGATCGATCTCTTCCTCATGAGATCGATCTTCTCTCAAACAGAATCATAAGGAGATCGATCCTCTTCCATTGGAGATCGATCTGCTCCTCAAATTTCTCCTTCCTTCTCATTTTTAACTCACCAGATCGATCTCTCCTTCTCCCAGATCGATCTGTCCTCATAACTTCACACTTATTTTAAACACTTAACATATAAATCTCCAATTATCATTCCCCAATTCACTTAGCTCAATAAATTACACTTCAAATTCTTATTACATAATTCAAATATATCTAAAATTCTTAGATCTCACATCCTCCCCACCTTAAAAGAATTTGGTCCTCCAAATTCAACTCAACTAGTCGAATAGATGGGGGTATTTCTCCTTCATGAGATTCTCTAGTTCCCAGGTTGCCTCTTCCTTTGAGTGATGTTTCCACAAAACTTTCACTAATGGGATGCTCTTAGTTCTCATTGCCTTCTCTCTTCTATCGAGAATCTGGACGGGTTCCTCAGTGTAGCTCATATCCTCTTGAATGTCCATCTCATCATACTCTATGACATGAGAAGGGTCCGGGTGGTACTTTCTCAACATAGACACATGAAAAACATTGTGTATTCTGGACATCTGTGGGGGTAATGCTAATCTGTAAGCTACCTCTCCCACTCTTTCAAGAATCTCGAATGGTCCTACGTATCGAGGACTCAATTTCCCTTTCTTCCCAAATCGCATGATACCGTTACTCGGTGATATTTTCAGAAATACTGCATCACCAACCTCAAACTCGAGTGGCCATCTACGCACATCCGCGTAGCTTTTCTGTCTACTTTGTGCAGCCCGTAACCTCTCACGTATGAGTTTCACACTATGTACGGCTTGCTCAACAAGCTCGGGAGCATTTATCTTTCTGTCACCGACTTCTTCCCAAGCTACAGGGGATCTACACCTCCTACCATATAGAGCCTCAAAATGTGCCATTCCAATACTCGCATGATAGCTATTATTGTATGCAAACTCTGCTAGGGGCAGGTGATCATCCCATGATCCCTTAAAATCCATCGTACACGCCCTCAACATATCCTCCAAGGTCTGAATAGTCCTCTCTGACTGACCATCTGTCTGAGGATGATAGGCGGTACTGAAACTCAATCGAGATCCCATGGACTCCTGAAATTGGGTCCAAAATCTAGAAGTAAATCGGGAATCTCTATCATAAGTAATACTCACTGGAGCCCCATGTAATCTAGCTATCTCGCTGACATACAGCTCAGCTAAGGCATCCACAGTATCTGTGCTCTTGATGGCAAGAAAGTGGGCACTCTTGGTCAATCTATCCACAATGACCCATATCGCGTCACGACCTCTTCGGGTCCTCGGTAAACCCATAATAAAGTCCATAGTGACATGCTCCCATTTCCATGTAGGTACAGGTAAGGGCTGTAGTAGTCATCCGGGCTTCCGATACTCAACTTTCACTTGCTGGCATACTAAACACCTGGCAACATACTCTGCCACGTCTCGCTTCATGCCACTCCACCAATACACCTTTCTCAAGTCTCGGTACATCTTAGTACTCCCTGGGTGCATTGTGTATCGCGAGCAGTAGGATTCTCTCAGTATCTGTCTCTTCAGGGTATCATCGTCCGGTACACAAATCTGTCCTCTGAATCTCAACAATCCATCCTCACTGACTGTGAGATCCGACTGCGAACTCTGTTCAGCTTGGCTAACCATATCTATCAATCTCTGATCACTGCGCTGCCCAGTTCTAATCTGATCCATGATCCTGGGCTCTATTCGCAAGCTAGCCACAAATCCAGTCTCTATCTCTTTAACTCTGATCCGAAGTTCGACGAACTGCTCCAGTAAATCCCATTCCCTGATCATCATAGCAGATATCATACTCTTCCTGCTCAGGGCATCAGCAACCACATTCGCCATACCCGGATGATATAGAATCTCGCAGTCATAATCCTTAAGGAGTTCCAGCCATCTCCTTTGTCTCATGTTTAACTCTTTCTGATCAAAGAGATATCTCAAACTGTTGTGATCAGTGAAGATCTGGAATCTTTCCCCATATAAGTAGTGTCGCCAGATCTTCAAAGCAAATACCACAGCGGCTAACTCCAAATCATGTGTGGGGTAATTCCGCTCATGGTCTTTCAGCTGTCGCGATCCATATGCGACCACTCTTCCGTGATGTATAAGCACACACCCCAATCCTTGATGAGATGCATCACTATACACCGAGAATCCTCCTGATCCCTCAGGAATAGTTAACACAGGTGCCGCTGTTAACCTCCTCTTTAATTCCTGAAAACTGAGCTCACATTGATCAGTCCATATAAATGGAGTCTCTTTGCGCGTGAGCTTAGTCAAAGGGGCGGCAATCTGGGAAAATCCTTCCACAAATCTTCTGTAATACCCTGCCAAACCAAGGAAGCTTCGTACCTCAGTAACTGTCCTCGGTCTCTCCCAATTAAGCACAGCCTCCACCTTGCTTGGGTCCACTGATACTCCTTCCTCTGAGACTATATGACCAAGGAAAGCTATCTGATCCAGCCAAAACTCACACTTACTAAGCTTTCCATATAATTGCTTATCTCGGAGTATCTGTAGTACTAACCCCAAATGCTGTGCATGCTCCTCATACGACTGAGAGTATACCAGGATATCATCAATAAAGACTATCACAAATTTATCCAGATAGTCTCTAAACACCTCGTTCATCAATCTCATAAATGCTGTAGGGGCGTTCGTCAATCCAAAGGACATCACCAGAAATTCATAATGGCCATACCTCATCCTGAAGGCCGTCTTTGGAATATCTTCTTCCTTGATCCTCAATTGGTGATAGCCCGATCTCAAATCAATCTTAGAAAAGACTGATGCCCCTCTCAGCTGATTAAGTAGATCATCAATCCTGGGCAATGGGTATTTATTCTTCACCGTGGCTTTATTCAACAACCGATAGTCTACGCATAATCTGAGACTACCATCCTTCTTCTTAACAAATAAAATCGGTGCTCCCCACGGTGAAACACTGGGCCTAATGAACCCTTGATCCAATAACTCCTGTAGTTGTTTCTTCAATTCCTCAAGTTCCACTAATGCCATCCTGTAGGGAGGTTTAGAGATCGGCTGAGTATCTGGTACCAAATCAATGGTAAACTCCAGCTCTCTCTCTGGTGGTAAACCTGGCAATTCATCTGGGAAAACATCCAGAAATTCGCAAACCACAGGTATATCCTCAATCCTCGGATGTTCCCGCTCATCGTCTGAGATGAGTGTCTCATAACCTTCACATGAACAATCATATTTAATATTCTCCAAAATAATATCAAAATTCTCAAATTACTTACTAGAATTCCACATATTCATTTCCTCAATATCTCAATCGTACACTGTAAGGTTCAGGTAGGGAGAAAGTTACAACCTTAGTGTAGCAATCTAAGCTCACTCGATTGGCTGCCAACCAATCCATTCCCAAAATTACATCAAATCCATGTATATTCAACATGATTAGATCTGGTAACATCCCTCTATCTCCCACCTTTATCTCACATCCTCTACAGATTAACTCAGTTCTCTGAGATTCACGCATAGGGGTATTTACATGTAGTATATATTCTAGAGGTTCAAACTTCAAGTTTAATCTACATGCAAAATGCTCAGAAATAAAGGAATGCGTGGATCCTGAATCAATCAACACATGAGCCTTATGATTACAGACAGAGAGTGTACCTCTTATAGTTTCTGCAAAAGTGTCAGCAGACTCCTTATCTAGGGCAAACACACATCCCTGGGTAACAGGTCTCTTTCCTTTCTCTGCATCAGTGGCCCGTCTCGGGGGATTCACTCTCTGAGGCTATTGTCTAGTGGGCTCCAAGACATGTGGTTTCTGAGGTTGAGGGCAATCCTTCACCATGTGACCCATGTCTCCACATCTAAAACATCCATGGATCGACCCAGTACAACTTCCCTCATGCATTCGGCCACAATTTCTGCAAAGCCTTGTCTCAAGCCTAACATCTCGAGGGGTCTCTCTAATGTTAGGGTAACCTCTGGGTCTCTCTAATCTACCCTTCTGTACCTCAATCCTTCCTCTTCTGAAGGAACCTCTCCGAGCCTCTGTTTGGAAAATCGCTGGCCTCTTGCCCTTATCTCTATTCACCGCTCTGAGATCATTCTGGGATTGTACCATTTCAATTCCTCTTTCAATCTCTTGTGCTCGTCTCAGAGCATCTCCAAACTCAGTAATACATACCCCTATCAATCTATCTCTGATGATGGGCTTCAATCCATACACAAATTTCTCTGTACTGAGCTCTTCATTCTTAAAGGTCTCTGGGTCATATCTCAATAGCGCTGTGAATTGGCTCTCATAGTCATCCGCAGACATGTCACCTTGTACTAAACTCAAAAACTCGGCATGTTTCTTTCTCTGGGCGGCTCGTGGTACATATTGGGTCCTAAAAGCTGTCTGAAACTCTTCCCAACCAATCACATCCTGGCGGGACATCAGAATACCCTGGGTAGTACCCCACCAATCTCGAGCTTTCCCCTTCAACATATAGATACTCATACTGACCCTCTCAGCATCGGTGCACCCCAGATAATCATATATAATTCTCAACTCCGTTAACCACTCCTCAGCCTCTGTAGGATCCTTCTTTCCCCTAAACGCGGGTGGATTCATCTTCAAAAAATCCTTCAGTCGGACCATACTTCTATCATCAGGCTGAGTGACGGGAGGTATTGGGGGTATAGGAGGTCCTTGTGGTGGTGTAGGAGTAGTACCCGAGGCATTAACTCCAAAGTGTTGCGCGAATAACGCTGCCATCTGCTCAAAACCTTACCTCACATCGGTCTCAATCCGATTAAATCGAGAGTTAGGACTCTCTGGTTGTGGGACAGGTGGCGGAGGGGACTCTGCCTGCCTCCTCGAACGACCTCGTCGTCCACTCATTCTCTATCTTAACTCGTCTCCTGCGCGTACATATCAGAATCGATTGAAATCTCAATCCTCAATTTCAGTTCATGACCAGACTATTACAGACACTTGGGATGTATCTATTTCACTTAACCGACACTGACAGTACTAGACACCCTAAGCTCTGATACCAAGAAAACTCTGTCATGCCCCGAAAGTGCCGAAAATAGGGCTAATTTAAAACTTTTTACTTATTAATTCACAATTAAGGGTGCATTCCTGTGCAGTGTCATACATCATCATAATTATCATGCCTCAGGATCTCATCATAATATAGTATATATTGTATCATATACATTACTCAATTCCAAGTTAATTAATCCTAATACATCCCATACAATGTTGTACATCAAGTTTCTGCAATTACAGTAATTGTCTGGATACATGAAAAGATAAAAGATACCTCAAAATACAATATATGGCTTGGAGCTCAAGTCCTCCACTAGCCATTACTCCGTACGTCGCAGGAAAACCCTTTTCACTTGAAGAAATCTGGGGGGAAAGAAAACAGGGTGAGCTTCTAAATCGCTCAGTAAAGGGGGTAAGGGACTCATTTCATAAACCAAAATGCACATCACAAAATATTTATTTGTATGTGAAACTTATTAATCTCATTTGAAAACCATAGCATGAAAGTATTCAAAACGACATTCTCATGTCTCAAATCATGTGAAAACATGAAGTAATAAGGCTCAGTCTAGAGCAATAACAAAGCATGTGAAAATAATGTGATAAACGCTTTCTCAATGAACGTGATAAAATCACTGAAATAGTAATGCACGTGGCGCAGCCACTAAACACACGTGGCATAGCCACTGATTTAAATTCACACGTGGCACAGCCACAAAGCACACGTGGCATAGCCACTGAGTTAAATTTACACGTGGCACAGCCACAGGATAGGGTTTCACGTGGCAACGGCCACCAATTAGGGTTCTCACGTGACAACGGCCACCAAATAGGGTTTCTCACGTGGCAACGGCCACCAAATGGGATTTCTCACATGGCAACGGCCACCAAATAGGGTTTCTCATGTGGCAACGGCCACCAAATGGGGTTCTCACGTGGCAACGGCCACCAGTATACGTGGCATAGCCACAGAATGGGTTATTCTCACATTACCAGAACGGAGAAGAATCAGGCTTACATGTTACCAGAGCAATGCCCGGTGTGTACTCAAAATTACACACCTAAGTCTTATCACATAAGACTAGTTTGCCTTCACGTAGAACTCATAGTGGTTTTTCTCTCATAAAACTCATTTGAAAACCATTTTGTACTCAACACAAAACATATTGAAACCAAGTCCCAACCGGCAAAACACGCACACATTTCTTAAATCTCGATATTGCCTTAACGTAGAGCCCAATTCATTACTCACACAAATTCGACGGTTTATAAAGCAATTTCACACTCAGCTTATAAACGCATAAAATAATAGGCTCCAACCGGCTATAAAAAACCGTGTGCAATTATAACTCAACACAACACTCAACATGCTTGTTTTATAAACTACAAATCATGCTATAATAGTTTACAAATCACATACACAAATGGTTTAGATTTCCCTTACCTCTTTGCACCTCGTATAGTGCAATCGTTTCCCCCGTATCACGGACTAGCCTCGCATTCCACTCTGGAACTCCCGAGCTGTCCAAACGATGTTAAAACATCAATACTCAATTATCTCATCAACCTCAATTCTCAAAATCGAGCATAATTGCTCATAACACCTCAAATCGCTTGATTCTCGTAACTCTACTCCAAACTACACTCTCATTCACAACATCTCAACGTTCTACATTTCTCATGCCAATTATCTATGCTAATTCACCACATTGTCTAAATTTCTATTTATAGCTCAAATTCCCAAAATTGCTAAATATCATTATCACTCCAACCACATTGCAATTTCATCAATCCCTAATCATTTTTCAGCTATTTCAACACAATGCCAACAACCATTATCATCAAAATCATCTCAAATATCAAGATCGGGGTTTAGAAATTACCCAAAACTTGTGGAGAGCTTATCCTTGCCTCGATTCGATCCATCTTTCGATTTCCAAGTATGTTGTTCTCCATTTGATGAGGAACAACTTTCCTTCTTGCCACAACTTCTGATTTGGCCGAAAATGGGTGCTTTGGATGAGTGAGAAAGCTAGGTTTCGGTAAAAATGGGGGTTGGAAGAGAGAGAAAGTGAGATTGCAGGAGAAAAACAGGGGTTCCTTATATAGGCTGAGGGCAGGAGATCGATCTGGCTCTTGATGAGATCGATCTGGATTTGAATTTTTGGGACGATTTGGGGCAATTTATGCCTAGGAGATCGATCTATCGAGGGGTAAGATCGATCTCTTTATGGCTTTATGAGATCGATCTGCTCCTTGAGAAGATCGATCTTCTCCCAAACAGAATCATTTGGAGATCGATCTCTTCCTCATGAGATCGATCTTCTCTCAAACAGAATCATAAGGAGATCGATCCTCTTCCATTGGAGATCGATCTGCTCCTTAAATTCCTCCTTCCTTGTCATTTTTAACTCACCAGATCGATCTCTCCTTCTCCCAGATCGATCTGTCCTCATAACTTCACACTTATTTTAAACACTTAACATATATAAATCTCCAATTATCATTCCCCAATTCACTTAGCTCAATAAATTACACTTCAAATTCTTATTACATAATTCAAATATATCTAAAATTCTCAGATCTCAAAGAAGTGATCACGATGGTAGCCTCACTGCACGCACGACCTACCTGCAACTTCGAAGCCTGCCCTTAGCATCCGTGATCTCGCTCCCCCTGCACACAGTCGAGGCTGCTCTCGGGTGCTGCAAATAGAGAGGGAGTACTCTTTTTCTCACCTCTTATACTGTGTCTCCACCATCCTTGCCCGAAAGGCATTGTGCCTCTCCCCTTCTACTGATAGTTGCTGAAAGTTTCTCCAAGTCGCTTTTGTTTCGGGTTCTTTCCTGCTTGCCCCAGCTTCGGTTTCAATCCAGTCTTACCTCCACACCATTCGATGTCCCTGACTCAAGTGCAGCACCCTCATGCATTATTCACTTCTGCTCCAGCACTGTTTCACATTCATTTTCTTTTTTTCTGTTTCTCCACAACCTCTGCTGCTGGAACTTGAGAGAAATCCCTGCGCCTACACTTATTTCATTCCTCACCGAACTGTTGCAGATCACCTGCAGCCATACATTCATTTCTATTCCTATGCTTTTCCTGTTGTAATCTTCAGTAACTCTTTCACATTCATGTCCGTAACTTTATCCATTTTTATCTCCCTAAATTGGCTATGCACGCAACTTGCAGCAGGACTGCTCTAACACTCGGTTTCATTTATCTCACCTTTCCTTCACGTTTTCTTTCCTTGTTTTCCGTCCTCCGACACTGCTCCCATTTATATATATAGTCTCGATTTCTTCTTCTTTTTTCTTATTTTTATCAATGTACAAATCAGGCAGAGCATGGGGGTTAGTCTTGTTTCATATCAGTTCCCAGTTTCCATTCTCTTTTATGCTTCATTCCTCACGTTTCCACCTTTCCCTTCTTTGCCAGAGTTTGCAATTTAGCTATGCCTTTCCTTTGCTACCATACTTCATTTATTGATGTTTCATATGGTAGGACAACAATTCTGCCATCTCTCATTTCTATGCTAAATCTTGCTTTCACGTTTTCTTTCTTCTTAACCATCGAGCATCCCATCATCTCCTTTCTCCTATTTTACACCGAGGGCAACTGCCATCGTTTGCTCACTGCCATACCCCTTCAATATATTTTGTTTGTAAGCTCACCTACTTATTTACATGTATACCGAATGGGGTTCTTAGGTTGGCTTATGAATATATATATATGTTTATATTCTCATAGATATATATATATATATATATATATATTCACACACATATATATATATGTACCTTCCTTTCCATATTCATACACCTTTATACATATATGTACATATACATAAATCTTGAAGGGTAAACAAAATATGGCATACATACCATATATATCTATGTGGTTAATCTAATATTTATATTTAAATTAATCCATCATAATCGCATATTAAATTTTAATTGTCTAAATTAGTTTTTTTCTTATAGACAATACCAAGTACATTGCAAATTTTGGGTATTTACATTCTCCCCACCTTGGAAAATTTGGTCCCCAAATTTAGAAGTACATCATTCCTTGTACAAGTATGGGTACTTCTCTAGCATTAAACTTTCTAATTCCCACGTGGCTTCCTCTGAAGTGTGATACTACCATGAAACCTTAACCAAAGGAATTGTTTTAGACCGCAATGCCTTTTTCCTTCCAATCCAAGATTCGAATCGGTTTCTCCACATAGGTCATATCCTCCTTCAACTCTAGTGGCTCATACTTTATCACATGCGTCGGACCTGGATAATACTTCTGAAGCATCGAAACGTGGAAGACATTGTGGATACTTGATAATTTTGGCGACAACACCAACCTGTAAGCCTTATCTCCCCTCGGTCTAACATCTTGAAAGATCCCATATAACGGGGACTTAACCTTCCTTTCTTCCCAAGTCTTCTTATGCTATTGGGAGGAGAAACTTTCAAAACACCAAATCTCCCACTGAAATTCTAAGGTCCTTCATCTTTGGTTAGCATAACTCTTTTTCTTGCTTAGAGCTGTCTACAACCTCTCACAAATTAATTAATTATACTCAGGACTTGCTTAACCTAATCAGAAACAATTTTCTTCCTTTCACCCACTGCTTCCATCTAATCGATGAACGACATTTTCGGCTATACTACACTTCATACAGTATTATCTCGATACTTGAATGTTATCTGATATTATGTGCAACTTCGCTAATTAGCAATTTGTCCTTCTATGAGCCTTTAAAATCTTGGCACATGCTTTCAATTCCATATAGGCATGGGTAATAATCATCATAGGCTTTTGGTGCTCATAAATTATTTCTCTTATCGTACTTGATTGCCAATATACCTTCAGGAGATTCAATAAATCCTTATTATTCTCTGGATGCGAAGTATATCTCTGTAAATGAGCCTCTGACGACACCAATTCCTTTAACGATAGATCATTTGGTACACAATTCTATTTTTAAATCTCAATAAATTATCAGTACCAATACTCAAGCTAGTTGCAGCACCCATCTGGGTCTGATCAGCCACATCAATACAGCGTTTATCATTACGCTGAGCCTGTCCAATTCGATCAAATCAAGTCCAACTTCAACTCTCGGGTTAGCTACCATGTAATGAATGTCAATGTCAGAAAGGGACCACATCCAAGTTGTGGCTCACAAATTATCTTAATAACTCATGCACCTGACCAATATACATAATGTCATTCCAAAATCACTTCTGCTCAAAGCACAAACAAATGTCATTCCCTTTTTCTTGTATTAGACAGCCTTTGTGAAATTTAATATTTAAACCTTCATGATCAGTAGAATTCCATAATTCTTCACCGCACAAGTAATGGTATCCTAATTTCCAACACGAATATTACAACTTTGAACTCCAGTTTATGGGTTAAGGATCAGGGTATTTCTAGACGCTGTCAAGTCTCACAGGCGATGAGGTATTTTCAAATACATTCATTAGCCATTAGACTTGACCACAAAACTGGTTATGAATATAAGGGCTCAAGGATTAGTCTCAATAGAATAGTAGGACACCAAAATTTATCACAATTTCACATTTATCTTTCGGATACAATCCATTCTCAGTTCATATCACTTGATCCGAATCACTTCACATATCAGGGATATTCTTACCTTGCATACATCTCTTATTCCAATGTAACTTGCATTCAGAATCTATCACATTTCAAGCTCGTCTCATTTCGTACATCAATTATAACAAAACCCTTTTTCTCATTTGAATTAAGTCTCACATCCAAAACATTAGCACACACAAATTTCAATTCTTAGATTCGAAACATGTTTCATACTCCAAAGTCTCTTTATACCCCAAATACTCTGAATTTTCTTAACAGTTTTAGGTATTTCCCACTTATCTATAACCTCTGTTTTGGGAGAATCCAATTAACTCCCGTTTTTTATACAAAGCGACCCAGAAGACTTCGGGTCTCCTTAAAAATTAACGTCAATACACGCCAAAGTTGATCACCTGGTTCGATAATCCCCTTTTCATGCACTCCTTATATTTGCTTCTTCAGCATTTCTAATTTAATCAAAGCCACTGAGTACAATGGTCTGAATAATTAATTTGATATCACTGCTAAATCAATTTCAAACTTCACCTTCCATGTTAGTGGTAATTCTGATAGATCATTCGAATATGTGTCGAAAAACTCTATGTCTACATGGGTGTCTCTTTACTTCGAACACATCTTATCTTTATCAATCATATAAACAGTGTGACCTCCATTTATACTTTTAGCTCCTTAATTTCGTCTTTTCAGTTACAGTGACTTTACTCTATCACTCTCACTGCTTCCTTAGTACATTTTTTTGTCACTCTCTATACGTTTTCAATTTCTTAGTAGTCTCAGAGGCACACAGTCGCATCTTATCCACATAGTTGCGCCTGGCGCACTGCTTCCTCAAATAACATCAAATGGAGCTATCCTAGCTCGATTGAGGATCCCAGTATCTCCTATGAGTTTTTGGACTTCCTTCATTTCACATCTCCACGTATCTGAATTACACTTCTCTAAAACCATGAATTTAGTTTCATATTCATTCTCGAACTTGTTACCTTATGTCCAATTCAATCATTTTAGCTATAATTTCCAATATGCTCCATTCAGAATGTGTTGCCGTCTAAAGGCCTCCAGAAACGTATCTCATGTATTTCTCTAATGTCGGCTCTCAGATTAAATCGGAGGTTTTCCCTCCGAGCTCGACTTTTCATTTCGATACTAATGCTACAAAGGCTACTTTCTTTATAGTAGCACACTCTGAAAATCCATGTAGCTTCTCCAATTCTTTAACACAAAAGTTGCAAAAGTAACTTTCTCGGTAAAGTTACTACAAAATTCATCTCATTTACCCAATTTTTTGAAATCACTTTATTCTTAACCTCATCGAAAAACGGAGCCTCAAACTTCTGAAATTGCCTCTATTAGGTTTACAGTCGTACCCTACAAATCCATATAAATTCTTCCAATTCATTTATTCCAGTTTTCCATCACATTTGGATTCTTGACTCTAGTATATATTAGTGTACTTTTTTTTTGAAATTGTCTTAGTCTTTCTCTCAGTTACACCTCAATCATTATCATTATCACGGGGCCACTATCACTTGACCCGACAATATCATCATTGTTTCCATGTCCTGCTCAAATTTTATGAAGCGGACTACAAAAATTTCTAGTGAAACTGTAAGGTGTACACTAAGAAGATGGTTCACTACATCTCTCAGGCCTACCTCTACGGTCTCGAGGAACGGTTCATTTTCATATGCCAAATGATTGTAATATTAATCAGTCATATCTATCAGTTTTTCTTCATTCACTGACACAATTTTTTAATAAATCACAGCCAGATATACCCGTTTGTATCTAAATAATGTACAGTAATGTTGGGGATGTGAACTTTCCAAATTTCTTTTACTCCTAATATTGACTCGTATCAGGCCAACCTTGCTCTGATACCAACTTCTGTAATGACCTGAATTTACAAACATTTTAGTTGGGCTACAAGTCGATATTAGGTCAGAATCATACTTAGTCTGATTAATTTTCCTTCTTAGTAACAAATTTAAATAAAATATGTTCAAATTCTACAGACACATCTTGTATTACATTATTGTACTTACAAAAATTTTTGATACAACAGAACTTCTTTAAACATGGGTATACATTTGATGCAGCAATAAGCTCCGTGGAATCATAACTGTGCGGAATGCCTTACTAACAGAAGCAATCCAAACTACAGTGGGACTCTGTGGAGGAAAGTAAAGGGGTGAGCTCAACATGTTTAGTAAGAAAAATTCCATAACATGTAGATAAATACACTACCTAAAAATATATATATTTATATTTGCCAAATTCGAAACATTTTCACAAAAGTATACAGATGATTCGGTAATTTCTCAGATACTAGATCAGAATTCGAAAAACAGATTTAGTATCGGCAGTGTAATCTTTTACTGTGGTAAATACAAAAAATTTCAGGGTTTCTAGTAGTAAAATAAACAGATTTTCAGATATCTCAATTCATTTAGACAATTCAGAAAATATTTCAAATAAACACAGAGGCACTGCCAGTTTCGAAAAATCAAAGTCAAAAAATCCATGGCAAATTTAGTATGAAGATGGAACTGAGATCAATATCGTTTCTAAAACTTTAAACTGCTTTTAAAAGCAACAACGGTGTGGCACTTTTCTCCCACATGATTCAAGAGGTGGCCTTCACAATCTTGTATGCATTAAAATATCCAGTTCCATACGAGAAAAAAATCACATAGTAAATTCAGAAGTTCAAATAGACGAAATGAGACAGACATGCTATATCAGATATCAGAAATGACTATTGGTCAATGTCGGTGACTCCGGGCAATTCACGGGTCAGGTCTGCTGGGATGTCAATCATCGTGGGAGTGGTCAGCTACCCAAATGGCTCACAAATCAGAATGTCCAAAGACAAGAAACAGAATAAGAAACACGATACATCGTACTCGTGGACCACAGAAACAGATACAGAACTAACAGATGTAACGGATCAGCCCAACCGACCATGGCCACCCCTCTTGGACCCACAAACAACGACTGTTGTGACAACGTTATACGGTAATATCAACAGTGCAGCATGATCTCACCAACGCCTTTGTCTCAAAAAAAATGCGAGTCGGACTGTACGACACATAGTCAGCACGCGCTCAAGTACATCACATTAGTATTTCTTTAAAATCATATCATTTTTGCTCAAATCACATATAAATTCAATTTGTTTCCTAAAACCGTTCAATACAAGCTGACTAGCTCTTTTTCGAATAAAATCCCAGAAAAGAGTCTATGAAAATTCAAAATTTAAGGTTTTCGATATTTAAAACCGAATTCGAGCCACATCAGAATCTATGCAAACCATTTAAATTCGATCAATAAAATTAGGTTGTTCAACTAGGCTAAAATCTTTAATTTTCAGAGTCATAAAATTCGGCATAGATTTTTCGGTAGTTTCGAAATGCGAAATTTAGCCTAAAATTTTACATCTACAAACATACGAAAATTAAGCATATCTCCAGTAGCAACAAGAATTTTCCTTACCTCGGTGCCTCATCGGTAGTCCTTTATGCATTAGAGGTGCGGTTCAACGAGTCTGGTATGCTCGGCTAGCTTCCCCGAAATTTTATACCAATATTTTCAAAATTTTGAACCGATATTTTCGAATAAATATTTTTGAATTATCTTCCCATTTTTTTCTCAAATTCTCGGTGTCTACTTTCCTTCCTCCAAATATATATGTATATGTAAATTTTATATATATATATATATATATAAATATTACTCTATTCTTCTTCTTTTTTTTCTTTTTATTTTTTTGAATCATTTTCCTTTTCCCTCTATTTTTCTTCTTTCTCTTTTCTCCTTTGGTTTTAGTTTACTGTTCATATTTCTCTTTCCTCTTCACCGAGAGGCCTCACGCCTCTCTTCTCCTCTCACTTCTTCACTCTCGGTTGGCTGCTTCCGCTGGTCACCCGAGGAGGCTGCTCACCAGCCAGCCTATGTTCTCCCCTATTTCAATACTGAGCAGCGAAGTGATCACGATGGTGGCCTCACTGCACCCACGACCTGTCTGCAGCTCCGAAGCTCGCCCTTAGCAGTCCATGATCTCGCTCCCCCTGCACACAGTCGGGGCTGCTCTCAGTGCAGCAAGCAGAGAGGGAGTACTATATTCTCACCTCTTGTACTTTGTCCCACCATCATTGCCCGAAAGGCATCGTGCCTCTCCCCTACTAATGACAATTCCTGAAAGTTTCCCTAGGTCGTTTTTGTTTCAGGTTCTTTCTTGCCTACCACAGCCTCGATTTCAATCCAGTCTTGCCTCCACACCATTCGATGTCCTTGACTCAAGTACAACGCCCTCATGCGTTAGTCACTTCTACTACAACTTCGTTTCACATTCATTTTCTTTTTTTTGGTTTCTCCACAGCCTCTGCTGCTGGAACCTGGAGAAATCTCTGCGCCTACACTTAGGGGTCATTTGGTATGAGGGGAGTAATCACTTTGCGCTGTAATTTAATTGGGCCAAAGTGATTACAACGTTTGTTATCAAAAAAGTTGGATGTAAAGTGATTGCAACTACAATCACTTTACATCCAAAAGCTGTAAAGTGATTACAGTCCAAGTAGGCTGTAATCACTTTGCGGCCTTGGCTACAAAGTTAATTTTACCCAATTTTACCCAAATTACCCTTTTACAAAAAACAAAAAAAAAAATACTTTCATAGATGTTATAAGTAATTATCATACATAAAAAATATTTTATAAGGACTAAAATAAATTATTATGACATTCATTAAAAATAATAGATGAATTAAAATTTAAATTAATAATATATGAATTTGTAAATTTAGATTAATAAATGAATTTGTAATAATTTACTAATTAAAATTTAAATTAATAATCATGAAAATTTAGAATTACAAATAATGAGCAATATTAATAATATAATTTTATATCATTTACATTTTCATTTTAATTAATTTTTTCATTGCATTAAAGTTGTTTTTTATAGTTATGAGTATTTTTGGAATTTGACACAACTTTCCCAGCAAAGTGAGTGCATACCAAACGCTGTAAAGTTACTTTCCCTGCAATTTAAATATAACTTTACATTGTATACCAAACGCTGCAAAGTTACTTTCTCAGTAATCACTTTCCCAGCAATCACTTTCCCAGCAATCACTTTATGCTGCAATCACTTTCCCTCTCAGATACCAAACGGCCCCTTATTTCTTTCCTCACCAAACTGTTGCTGATCACCTGTAGTCATACATTCATTTCTATTCATGTGTTTTTCCTGCTGCAATCTTCAGTAACTCTTTCACATTCATGTCCATAGCATTATCCATTTTTATCTCCCTAAATTGGCTATGCACACAACTTGCAGCAGGATTGCTCTAACACTCAGTTTCATTTTTTCACCTTTCCTTCATGTTTTCTTTCCTTGTTTTCCATCCTCCAACACTGCTCCCATTTATATATATATATATATATATATATATAGTCTCGGTTTCTTCTTTTTTTTTCCCTTATTTTTATCAATGTACAAATCAAACAGAGCATGGGGGTTGGTCTTGTTTCATGTTAGTTCCCAGTTATCATTCTCTTTTATGCTTCATTCCTCACACTTCCACCTTTCCCTTCTCTGCCAGAGTTTTCAGTTTAGCTATGCCTATCCTTTGCTACCATACTTCATTTATTGATGTTTCAAAGGGTAGGACAACAATTCTGCCATCTCTCATTTCTATGCTAAATCATGCTTTCACATTTTCATTCTTCTTAACCACCGAGCATCTCATCATCTCCTTTTCTCTTATTTTACACCGAGGGCCACTGCCATCGTTTGCTCACTACCATACCCATTCAATATATTTTGTTTGTAAGCTCACCTACTTATTTACATGTATACCAAATGGGGTCTTAGGTTGGCTTATGAATATATATATAAAAATATATATATATATGTACCTTCCTTTCCATATATATTCAATTATATATATATATATATATATATATATATATATATATATATATATATATATATATGTATACATTCATACATCTTTATACATATATGTACCTATACATAAATCTTGAAGGGTAAACAAAATATGGCATACCTATATACACTTATATGTCTATGTGGTTAATCTAATATTTATATTTAAATTAATTCACCATAATCGCATATTAAATTTTAATTGTCTAAATTAGTTTTTTTTTAATATATAGACAATACCAAGTACATTGCAAATTTGGGGTATTTATAATGATATATTGCTAGATGTCACTTTTGATCTATGAATTTAAAATATAATTTAAATTCAATGTTAATATATTAAAAATCTAATAGGTCACACGCACACACAAAAAAAAAGAAGTAATATGTGAATTAAATAGAATCCTGGATTGAATTTTTTGAAAATTTTCATTTGGACTTATTGAGAAAGAATTATAGTTATGTTAACTCAATTAAATGTATTTAACAACCAAGACTTGGTCTAACTATTGTTACCCCTCCTTATGAGGGATTAGATTCTAGGTTCATTTCTTCCTTTCCCCCATTGTACTTCCTATGAACAAAAAAAAACGTGTTTAAGTAAGGGGATTTAATTAAATAGTTTAATTAATTATAATGGCCTACATTTAATTATAATAGATTTAATTTAGGTGTTTAATTAAAACCATCGGTCCAATAATTAATTAAAAGAATTAATGAACTTAAATAAAATAACTTTGTTTAAGGAAATTTAATTAGAAGATTTAATTAAATTATTAAAACTCTTTTTTTAATTAATAGAGCATACATTGGGCTAATCCAATTAAAAGAAGTTTAACTAAATCATGGACCACGTGTTAATTAAATGGTGTAATGATGACTTAAGCCTTAAGAAAATAATTATAATTAAGTCCAAAGCCTAGAGGAACTAAAATTAGAAAACTCTAGGCATATATAATCCTTTTAAGAGATTGTTAACATTGGAATTGGTGGCACATTATGAGAGAGAAACCCTGCAAAGTGCAGCATCCTACCCCTTTGGATTCCCTATAAAGTGCAGCAAGAACACCTATGAAATCCTTGTGATAAAGGTCCTCTGGTGATATTCTACAAGCTTTGATTATTCATTTAATATAGTTGATATTTTAATAATTGCAGCAAAGAATATCCTTGCAGGAATCCCTGCAAGAAATACTAATCTTGTCGCACCCTTCTCTCCATGTACAAATCAAGGATTTTGTTAATATCTCTAGTGGTGAGTTTCAAGAAACATAGACTACTAGCATAGCTCTTGAGAATCATCATTAAGGGTCAGGCACTTAAGCGACTTTGGTTTGAGAATAACCAAAGTACATTTATGGGATCAACTTGAAGCAAGATTCTTGGATTACGAGATTCGGAAATCTAGGTATGAAAACTTTAAAACTCCATGGTTGCTATACTTATGACAACTAATTTCTGTTTGGCTATTAAGTGTGATCTTGTTAATGATTTCCGTATTGCATGTTTAATTGTTTATTTAGTTACGCTTACATATGATATGATTGAACAAGAATCAAAACTTGTTTATCACCCAATGGTATCTTTCTTCTAACCCTTATTAGTTTAAAGGCAGCTTAATTTCAGGGTAACACTTTTCATATCTTTTGGGCCCACCAACATAAGCTTTCTTCCCTAGCATGTTTCAATAATTGCCTTTAATACCTTCTACAATGAAAAAAAAAAAATTTGTCATTTTTTGATAGCTCTCATGTAAAAAACCCCTTTAGGGTTTCTTTTAAAAGTTTAAAACTCGTCTTGTCCATTTTCATTTCTCACTCACCCATCTTGTTCTCATCTACTTATTGCCTCGCCTCTTCTCCTTACTTACTCGCCCACCTTCTTGGTTCCATTTACATATAACTTCACTTATTTATCCTCGTATCAAAAATTATACTTAAATTTTTAAGAACAAAAGCTTAAACCTTAACTCACCCATTCACCTTTCTCACCCACCCATCTTTTCCTCGCTTACTTGCCTCACCCATTATCCTTACTCAACCGTAACCTTCTCGTTGCCTACTCGCCCACTTTCCTAGTTCCATTTACATAACTTTACTAATTCATCAATCACTTTTTTTAATATGGAAATTAAAATTAAAAAACATTGTTAACCATAAGTGATTCTTTTAACATTATCGACCTTCTCCTCACCCACTCCTTGCCTTGATTATTCTTTTTGCTCACTCACCTACCTTGTACTAGCCTATTGGCCTACCTTTCTAGTTCTGTTTACACATGACTTCAATTATTGATCCGTGTATAAAAAATGATGTAGGCAAATTGTTGAGAACAAAAAATTTAATGCTTATCTCGCCCATTCTCTTTACTTGCTCGTCCACCTTCTCGTCACCTACATTTTGCCTAGTCCATTATCCTAGCTTAGTCACCCACCTTCTCCTTGCCTACTTATCCACCTTCTTCATTTTATTTACATTTTATTTATTTATTTAGTTTGCTATGATGTATTTCAATTGAGCAGCCTATTTTTCTTTGGGTTAGATGTATGCTTTTCTCATATAGCACTTGACAATCACCAATGTCACCCATTTGCACGGCTTTCCTCACCTCTCGCGCATCGCTTGATGGTGTCTTTCTTTTAACCCTCATTTGTTTTATGGCAACCTTTTTGATATCTTTAAGGGCCCATCATTGTAAGCTTTCTTCTCAAGCCTATTTAAATAGCTGTCTTTAATGCCTTACGCTATGGAATTTTTTCTTTTTATTTATTTTGTCCCTTCTCAATAGCTGCCATGTAAACAACCCTTTGGGGATTTTTTTTTTAAATAATATATTTAGATTATATATATATATATTTACAATTTTCACGAATCAAACAATAGTAAAAAGAGGAAAATCAATACCCTTGAAGGCTTGTCGGTCTGCAAATAAAAATAAACAAATAAAGGTGCGTTTGGAACATCTTATCTTATGTCAAAATGTTATGGCAATTGGCGTGGAAGATACACACAATCTTCAAATGAATTTTCCTTAATAATACGAGTTATATGATACTGTAAGGAGATTAAAGTCGTATCTTTGTCAACCGCCAACTTCGAAAGTGACACTTATGGCAAACAGTTAAAGACCAAAATATTGAGATGGTCCCCTCTGGACGACAATGGGAGGAATCTTTGTGGAAATGTATAAAAAAACAAACAAATAGAGAGGGAAAATTAAATTGATTTTTCATTGGGGTGGGCCTTAGGAAAGATGATGGATACAACTTGGATTAACTGTTAAGGATACTATGGCCCATAAATGGAACAAGTTAGAGATGGTGGGGGCAACTCATGCCCCAACCGCAACTAGTGGGCTGATTTCATTTTCATTTTTTATTTTGCAACATTTTCCTCCGTATCCGTTCGTTTTTTTATACTGGCTTGACCCACCATCCATCAAAACATTGGAACAAATAGATTTGTAAAACACAGTAACTTCTAAAGATCAAAGGGACAGATTCGGACGAGAATTGGATTGAGATGATTTTGAGTTTGGATTATTTCAGAAAATCTTTTTAAATTAATATTTTTTAAAGTTATTGTTCACTATTAATTTAGAAGGGTTATAAATTTAAAAAGTTTTATTTTTGTGAATTGTTATTATTTTAAAAATATTTTTCTAAACCCCTTAAATTCATAAAAATTTCCTTACAACTACATTTTTTAATATATTTTATAATTTTTTAACTCTTAAAATAAAAAAAAACTTAAATACCGTAATATTTTATAAATTAACATCTTAAAATGCTTTCTAATTCTTGAATATTATGTAATATATTTTGTATTTTTATCAAATTATTAATTTATATGATAATAGGAATTGAAATTTTCATTTAGTTTTAAAATAAAATTATTAATTATTACGATAGAGGAGTTTATTAAATTTTTTCATTGATCCGAATTAGGATCATAATTTTTTATTAATTTAGAAAGGTTATTTATTTAGAGGATTAATTTATAGGAGTGCTATTGTATTTTGAATTTAGATTCATTTTGATCATTTTATATTTGAGTCTTTTTCTCATTCAAACCATCTATTATGCTGATTATTTTAAGTTCAATTCGAGTTCGAATGGATCTAAACAAGTTTAATTAATTTTAGAATTTTATAATCTATATACAACTTTTTAATTTTCAATATAATAATTAATTTTATTTTTTAAATGATAAAATAAAAATATGATAAAAATAAAATTTAAAAAGTTAATAAATATTTATTTAAGTAGACAATATATAATAATTTTGTATTTGAATATTATTTAACATTTTTTTAATTTATCTCGTAAGTTTTGATTCAAAAGCAAGCTCTCAATCTACTACCAAGAATAACAAGAATATTATTTAACATTTTTCTTTGTTTCTATAGTATGTTTTGAATATTATTTAACACCTATACCTATGTATAAAAATAAAAAAGAGGGGTTAGGATCGTTTTAGCTCCAATGGAACCAGAATTTACTAACAAGAATAGAAAAAAAGCGAGGATGGTACATTCTTGTCCAGAAAGCATGATTATTTTTATTGTTTTTTTATTAGATGAAGAAAGAGACGATATTGAAATATTGAGATTAGAGAAGATTATTGGGATGTTGAAGTTGAATTAATTGTGATGGTGGTCCTACTGTCACCGTCCACGTGTATCAGGATCGACCAATCAGAGATCGCCACGTGTCAAACACAGGAAAAGCCACGTGGCTGTTACGGCGTCAGAGCCTCACGCGACAGAGTAGCGTGGTAGGCGACATAGTATGGCGACAGAGACTCTTCCGCGCAGGTCTGTGCGGCACAGTAGTCCTGACATACCTCTGTCGCATAGACCGCGGCAGACCTCTGCCGCCTGAATTGCGGCAGAGGTTCATACATACGCTCTGCCACCCGCTGAACTCTCCCGCAAAGTCGTCCAGCTCCGAACCGCGACAGAGTACAAAAGACTCTGTCGCGGCCCAGACACGCGCCTGGGCCTCAGCTCGAACCGACTTGGAGAAACCTATAAATATCCAGGTGAGCTCTCAGAAAAGAGAGGACCAAAAAAACAAAAAAAAAGAAAGGAAGGGAAAAAACAAAAAGGAAGGGAAAAAACTTAAACTCTCTGAATTAAGTAATACATTCTCTTCTTCATTCCTTCATACACAACTCTCGATTTCTGACTTAATCATCGGAGTGCGCGTGCAGGGACAAATCCCTGCCCCCTCTAACTCCTGTTGTTTTTGCAGACTATACGAGGAACAAGTTGCATCGACGTCATCTCCTTGTTGTTAGCGCAATCTGAATACGTGGAAGTCGTAATCCAGTTGCCGTTTAGTCCAAGGCAACATCAAATTGTTTTGTGGAAGATAATTAAAAGTTTCTAATGTATCTTAATATTTTATTTTTAATAGTTGTTTTATTGATGAAAAAAGTTTAAAAAATATTAAGAATAATTGTGATATTTTAATATAATTTGTAGGTTTAAATTTTGGATGTTGGGGGTGACTTGATGCAGGAATTTTAAAAAAAAATAGTTATTTAATTTTAAGAATTGAAGAATAGCTTCTAGTTTACTATATTTGGTTTGGAAGTTTGATTGTTTAATTTAGCTATTTAATTTTAAATCTTTATATTTTTTTTTTGAAATTTTAAATCTTTACATTCTAATTTAAAGACAATATGTTTTAATTTATACGGTAATGTTTCTTACTTTTAAATATATCACATATTTTTATACGTTTGAAAATGCTAAAAAAAAATATGATTTAAAGAGAATTTTGTTAATAACACTACCAAATTCTTATTCAATACTCATAAAATTTTATCGATGGAATTAATCCGTCAATAATTATCAACGAATAAAAAATATATATATTCACTTTATCGATGGATTTTTGACAATCCATTGACATAATTTACTCATGAAATGATATTTCGTCAGTATGTTGTCGATATATAATGACATAAAGAATAATATTGGCATGAGAATTACTAGCGAAATTCTCGATGGTAATTTCAACGGGATAGTAATTACCGACGAAAACTCAATCAATAATAATATTTTATTCTTATAAATAATAAAAATATTTATAATAATTTATAAATTATAACTTTTATTTTAGATTTATTGACAGAATTTTCATCGGTAACTCCAATATATCAACTGAAACCTAATTTATTCCCCATTTTATTTGCATGCTTCTTTCTCTCATTCCCTAATTCCCTCACACAGTTTAACTCTCCACCTTTCTATCGACCCATTATCGGCATCCCTCGTCCTTTCTTCGTGCTCGCTGTCCTTTGTCAACGTTCCCTCTCTCTCGTTTTAGGTATTTTTCTTCCTCATATTAAACTTTTGTTTTGATTGGTTTATTTTTGTTTCTTTTTGGCTGCTTTACTTAGGTCTTATTAGCTGTAATTTTGGGGTATGGAAGATTTATTTTTCATTTTGAAAATTGCTAGCTTTAAAATATTTAGGATTTTGATATGACTTAGAAAACTTAAGAGAACTAAATTTTAATCACACTAGCAAATTTTTAACTTGAACTTAAATAAAAAATTATGTGAAAATGCTAATTGACTTAGGAAATTTTTTACACAAATGTGCACATGCAAGAATTATTGAAATATTAAATGCATGTTTGATGTTCTGATGATTGCCTTATTGAAGTAATTTCATGATTGACTTGCCAAATTTATACCTTTATTGTTCAAGTTATTGATACCCTTTGTAAAAGTATCGATGATTATTTAAATATTGGTGGATTCGATGCATGGTATCAATACTTTAGGATTATGGTATCAATACCTTTTAATTGTTTTGCAAAAATCCTTCCCAAGGTATCGATATACTAAAGGAAGAAATCGATACCCCTTACACCTAGTAGGTTCCAACGGCTAGTTTTGTGTGCCTTACAACAAAAAGAAATTTAAATCAAGCACATCAACGGCCATATTTCATAAAAAGGGATATAAAAGGAAGTTTCAAAGAGTTTAAGGTTCGAAAGCTAAAGTTCCAAATAAATCATTATTCAACTATCAAGCTTTCCCTTAGATTTGAGACAAAATTTCTTTATATATTTCTTTAGTCTCATTGTAATTCTTCTTGTGCTAAACTTGTAATTAGCAAACCTTATTAAAATTTATGGATTACACAATTTCTATCCTTAATCCATCACTTGTAAAAGAGGAATGAAACCCTAATGTGTGATAACCCGAAATTTTTCACTTTAAAAATTTATCTCAGAAATTCGGGATAATATTTCTTTTAAAAAATTCTATATATATATATATATTAAATAAATATATAGAAATATATAAAATAATATATATAGATATTTATTTATATAATATATTATATTAATATATATAATATATTAATATATATATATAAGAAAAAAAAAAGAGAAAGAGAAGGATCGGGTAACTTGATCCTTCTCTCTCGTTTTCTCCTACGTAAAACAGAGGAGAAAACAATGAAATAAACAGGGAGAGATCGGACCAGGGGGAGAGAGGGCCGATGCCGACCAATCAAGGAAAAGAAGAGGAGCAGTCGTCGGTGCCAATCCAGAGGAAATCCGGTAAGGGAGGCGCAGATTGGCGAGGAGAGAAGAAAGTGCCGTAACATAGAGAAGAGGCCGAACCGGCTTCATCCTCGCCAACCCAGGCTTGTCGCCGCCAACCCCATTCATTGTGTGGACGTACGATGCTGTTGGAAGCGAAAACCAATCGAGAATCGACTGGCGAGGCCCCGATCGGTGAAAGTAGATGCTGAATCGGTTTTGACCGATTCAGTAGAAAGGAAATGGGCTGAACAAGTCCAAACCGGTTTAGCAAAAAAAAAAGAAAAGAAAGAAAAGAAAGAAAAAAAGAGGGAGAAAATTCTAGAAGCCTCGATTTAAGGATAAACTGGAAAGCAGTCAGAATTGATCATTTTAATTTTTCAAAAATTTATTTGAATTTATATTTGATTGAAACTCACTCAATTTAAATATATAAACGTGTAGTGTGACAATAGGCAACGAACACGAGTTCAATTAAGCCTCGATTTGTCTTTCATCACGGTATCTCGAGTAAGTGAACCTCACTTGATACAACTTGTATTAGCATACGAGAAAAGTTTAATTACATAAGCTGCAGGTTAACCCCGCATTAATTGTTTTATGTTTTGAGTTGAACATTTGATTATTGTAAATGCTTTGTTTGAACTTTTCAAATAAGCATGTGAATCTTTTGATCGATTTGAAATATGAAACTTATTGAATTAAGTGAATTGGAGATATAAATTGTTCTCTACTTTGCAGACTGGGTAATGAGCAATTGTTATCCAGTCTTATTGCAGAATTTTCGTAAATTGTATATATGTTTCGAACTAAGACCCTTGTGTTATTGGAAATGTGATTTCGATTAATTTTGACATGTTTTGAAACTTGTCATGATTTTCATACATTAAAATCATTGCATGACATTGTGTGAGAGATTTAAAAGGTTGCACAGATTTTTATCTGCATGTATGTATTGCTTTATAATCTCGTTTCAAATTTGTTTTGGACTAATTGGAGTATATAACTTATTTAGTTTATGCTTAGTGTTTTTGGATTTAAGCATAAACTGTTTTCCGTCTTGATTGTTATACGACTTTTGCAAATGTGATTTTTGAATATTTTATCGTTTTTGGGATTTCTGACTATGTTATTCCTGATAGAGCATATGGAGACAATACTAGGTTTACGACTCTTATACGGGCAATTTGGCTTGTCCGATATTATTGTGACAAGTTTCGGTTCTAGCTAATCATTAGGACCAAAGACTTTCAGATCTATGACCATAGGTAACACCCTAGTTTTCAGGGTAGTTTCGATTCATTAATAGCTACAGTGGGAAAGTCTTTATCGGGATGTACTTGTTGACTTCGCCTATATTCGTATGGTCCAATCATCGAGCTTTGTGAATAATATATCGAACTATATGGTTTCGAAATTGTTTTCTGATATATGAACATGATACGAATTTTATCAAACTATACGTCTTTGATTTGGTTTATTGAACCGTGTGAAAGTATATGAAAAATATGTAGCGAAATGTATTTTAATGTAAGTGTTCGATTTAAGAAATTTGATGTATATTATAATTTTATGGGATTTAGAAAGCTTACGTTGGTTTATACCTGTATTAAGAAAGCTTTCAAATCTCATTTATGCCATGTTTTGAAAGTAAGGGAGACATGCGTCTTTATGTTTTTGGATTTAAGCTAACTCTGCTTTTATTCATATTGTGATTAGAGCTGATTTCAAAACATGCATTATGATAGTTTTTACAGCTAAATGTTTTGCCTTAGTTGACAGGCAATAATATTAGCCATAACCACTTTCGACCTCTGCTAGCGGGATATATAATAGTTAGCAATGATGTAGCCTACTATCGGTGATATAAATAGTAATGTTTCAGCCCTTGCTAATGGATATGTAATAGTTAGCAATGTTTCGGCCGTTGCTGACGGGATATAATAGTTAGCAATGTTTCGGCCCTTACTGATGGGATATAATAGTTAACAACGTTTCGACACTTGCTAATGACGTATATAATAGTTAGCAATGTTTTGGCCCCTGCTGACGGGGAATATAATAGTTGGCAATTTTGGGCCCTACTAATGGGTTATAATAGTTAGCAATGGTCATGTATTTCGAGATTTCAATAATTTCTCCTTCACGAATTAAAGTAGTGATCATACGAAATGTGTTTTGGATTTTGAAATATGCATTGAAATGTGTTTTGAAATGTGAAATGTATTTCGAAATATGAAAAATATTTTGAAGTATGAAATATGTTTTAGGAAATGTTTTACAAACATGAGCATAGTTCACAGAACATATCCTAGCAACATGAAATAAATATGTTGTAGCCCCTGCTAACGGGGATGATAATAGTTAGTGATGTAGTCCCAACTGACAGGATATAATAGTTAGTAGTGTCCCTGCTAACAAGTTAAAATAGTTACCAAAGAAAGTATAAAATACGTTTTGAATTGTGACGTATGTTTTAGAATAAGAACTACGTTTTGAACTATGAAGAGGGTTTCAGAATATGAAATATGTTTCGAATATATGAATATATTTCGATGTGATATATTTCGGATAAGAAATATATTTCGAATATGAAATTTGTTTTGGATAAGGAATATATTTCGAATGTGAATACGTTCAGTTTCGGATAAAGAAGATGTTTCGATATAGATTATGTTTCGATATAAGACATGTTTCGATGTGAGATAAGTTTCAAATATAAGTTTTGTTTTAAATAAGAGATGTTTTTTATATTCGAATCTATTTCGATATGTGATATGTTTCAGATTAAGTGATGTAATTTCGAAAAATTGTTGTGTTTTGAGGATAAATGTGGATGTAAGCAATTCAAGAGGGAAGAGCTTACATGCTTGGATTGCATTAAACTTTGGTTTTCTGCATTCAACTATATTTCGAATTTTGAACCCTTATGGGTATATTCAGTTCAGGTGGTCAGGTTTGATTGCCAATTAAGGTATTTCAAAATACATCTCTACCTAAAAAACTTGACAGCGTCTATATAATATTCTAATTCGTAAACTCAGAAAAAATGTAACTTTCGATAAGTTTCGAAATGTGATCCGAATAAGTGATAAGAAAGAATGATGAACATGTGAATGTGTTAGACAAGTATTAGAAATTCAGTATCTTGTATGCTATTATCTTTATACTTGTGTGGTTTGCTTACTAAGCTTTCCCCAAAGCTAACCCCATTTATTTTCCATCACAGGTTCAGACTAGAGGTGCATTGACATCGATGTTAACATCGGCTTCGAAGTAAATTCTTTGATATTTCATAACTTATATCGGTATATTTATTTATACCGTTTAATTATACTTATTTTCAAACAGTTAACCTTCAGTGCATGTATCGAGATGTGTATTGAATTAAGACATAATTATGAAAGTTAATAAGAAATTAGACTGGGGCCTTAGGTTCAAAACCTTAAACAAATTAGGTAATTCGAGATCTAGAAATATTATAAGACTGCACTCACATGACAAACAAGTGTTAAAAGAAAAATAAAAAATTTAGCCAAAATTTTCATACTTCTGCAATAATTTATTGAAAATTTGCATCCTTCAGGTTGTGACATAATGAGCTTATTTGTAAGCTAAGATTTGGGTAATGGTTAGATGTTTCTCATTGAGTTTTGAAAAAAAAGAAGTTGTGAAAGGTTTCTTTCTTGAGCTTTAAAAAAGGAAGGGTTAAGGTTTCTCATTAAGTCTCGAATAATAAGGGTTGTGAATATTACTCTTGAGCCTTGAAAAATGGTGTAAAGTCCAAAATTCATATTGAATTTGGTAATTCCTTGAGAAAAGCTCAAGGGAGAGGAAGTTGGCAAGGGAAACCGAAGCTCTATAAGAATTGTGTGTGTTGGCTCTACCGAGAGGGGGGGGTGAATCGGTTTCTAACATTAATGGCAAATTTTAAATTAATCCTAATTTAATCAGCAAATGATAATGAGCAATACAATGAAATTAAACAAATTAATGTAAGATAGGGAAGAGAAAAACAAACACAATCGTTTATAGAGGTTCGGCCAATCTCTTGCCTACGTCCTCTCTCCTTGACCTTCTTATCAAGTGCTTTCTTTCTCTCCTTCAACAGAAGTTACAATGTTTCTTTTTCAGGTTAAGGAATAACCTCTCTACCATTTGCAATGCAAAGAAGTATTCACCCTTTTACAATGTTTTTCTCACTGAGGAACAATTCTCTTCTCTTTTGAGGTAAGGATGAATACAATGTCAAGTTTTAATGTGGGTAGGACAATTACAGCTTTTGCACTTAAGCTTATACAACAAACTCAATAAATGAGGAATGAAGACACAAGGAATGAAAGAATTAAACTCTTGATAATGTAAGAAAAATGTGCAGCAATGGTCTATCTTCTCATTGTCTTCAATGCTTGGTTAAATACTGAAGGATTGGTAGTTGGAGCATTAAATGCTGTTTTTCCCGTTGAGATTTTTGCAGAACTAGCCATTGGGTACCTCCAGTAGAATGTCAAATCGATCTGTCATCTTGGCCAGATCGATCTCTTAGTTATAAGTCCTGCAAGATCAAAGCAAAATAACACAAGGAGATCGATCTCATATGTGAGCAGATCGATCTCATGATTTGAAAATATTAGAGGAGATCAATCTGTCGAATAGGCAGATCGATCTTCCAATCTCTCTGTTTGAGGCAGGATCGATCTATAGATCGATCTCTTATTACCCCAGATCGATCTCCTTAGCTCTCTGACTTTGAGAAGATCGATCTCTTCCTATACCAGATCGATCTCATGAGCTCTTTGTTTGAGTATAGATCGATCTCACAGATCGATCTACTGTCTTTACTTTAGGGGAGATCGATCTCTTCCTAGATCAGATCGATCTCCTCAACTCCAGTATTAGGCAGATCGATCTCATAACCCTTAGAGATCGATCTCAATCTGCCTCAATACCTTTGTAAAGGTTCACAGCTTAGCAGATCGATCTCATGTCTTTATGAGATCGATCTCTCATCCAAGAAATCCCAGGAGATCGATCTCTCATAACCCAGATCGATCTATCATCTACAGAAACTCAAGTTCTGGTACTGATAACCTCTAAACATGTTTTTATATCATCTTTATATTATTAAATTTACTTGTTTTGTCATTTCAAAATATATTATCACAACAATCTCCCCCTTTTTGATATGACAAAACCTATTCAATCAACATGTTTAGTTAATTTGCACAAGCTCCCCCTTTTTGTAAGCTCCCCCTTTCTTTTAGCTTTTGACCTCATTACTATCTTAACTCCCCCTCATTTTAATCATTCCTTTAAAACTTTAGACATGTTTCTTAAAGCCATTTACACATATTTTAATTAACCACATGTTCTCTTTTCTTCTCCCCCTTTTTGTCATATCAATGACACTAAAGATTAAGAAAACAGTCCAACTGTAAACACATTGTGCATTTCAAAATAGTAATTCATTTGAGCATATTGCAACAAGAAGTACATCATTTCATTCAGTCAAGCAAATGCAGTATTAACAACAATAAGAAGTACATATGAAAACTAACTAATGTTATCCTAATATGCATAGCCTACGGCGGAGGAACGAGATCCATGAGATCCTCAATGTGAGTGCTAGCGACCTGAAGCTCATCATACATAGCCTGCTGAGTCTCATGAAGGTTTGCAAAGCCTTCATCTACTTTGCTGTTCAGCTCCTCGAACATCCGCTGCTTTGTTGTATGAAGGTTTGCAAAGCCTTCATCGATCTTCCTGTTCAGTGCACTCAACATTGTCACAATGGACTCCATGTCAGCGGTTAAGGTAGCAGGTGCAGTGGGCTGAGGAGTCGAGGACAATGGACCCGCAGTAGGTGCAGCAGGTGGATCCATAGGCTCATCGGAGGGATCTTCCTCCATAGCTGCAGCAGACTGCTATTCCCTATTCTTCTTCCAGTCGCCCTGGAAGTCCTTATAGTAGCCCATGCGGTGGAGTGTCCCGATGTTGAGGACGCTCTTTGGAGAGGGCATTTCACACGTTTCGTAGCTGCTGTCCACTCTGAGTCGTTGGAGAAAGTACGCCAATGGTTACGGAAACACTATCGTTGTGGCTTGGCCACGTACGATCTTCAACCAGTCTTGATAGATAAAGTGGACGAGGTTGGGTTTTTGATTAGTGGAGTGAATGTGGTGAATCCAGAATCTATCTAACCGCCTAACGGTGGAGTGACGGGTACCGAATGGACGAAGGTTCTAAGATATGATGAGGTGGAGTAACCGTGGGTGCATTGGGAGGTCGTTCGTCTTATCCCCGGGAATATCAAACTCCAAAGGGACTTCCTCATCTTCATTTGTCAACCCTTCATCGCGTATGTTGAAAGCGTGGGCTAGGACTTCAGTGTCTATTGTAATGGATTTAACCATGACATACGTTGTAAACCCGAGAATTTTACAAGTGTCGTTAGGATCATAGGTGAGTTCGGCATTGGAAAAGAATGCTCGAACGATGTTTGGAGGTACGGGAGTATTGATTTTGAGGAACGACATCCAACCAAATTCTTCAAATTTGGACAGATAGGGAAAATCAATGCGGTTTAAGAAGGAGAAATCGATGGTTCGCCAATGTTTAATTGGCATGGTGGAAAAATATTCTTTATATCGCTTCCTTTTCGCAGGGTTTTAAAACACCTGTTGAAGGTAGCGACTGAAGAGGTAGGAATGGATTGGGAAGATGACCCTTGTTCTACATTAGATCGGAGAGGTTTTTGGCCTGCTCTCTTAAGTCTAGGCATGGTTCTACACACTAGATTGAGTCTTAAGGCTAGTTCTCTAGACACCTATCCAATGGAACAGTGTAAAAATTGCCCGAACTAAGATTACACAAAAACTAGACAAATTTTGAAGAAAAATTTTGCAATGTAGGTTACTTGACCCTGATTGATGAGAGGATTAGGCAAGATTCTTACCGAAGATCGATCTGGAGGGAGAATTGAGAGAGGATGTGCGACAGGAGGTTAGGGATTTGAGAATTTGGAGTTTTGAAATTTGGGGATTTTTCGCCAGATTTTATAGTCCAGGGCACAGGAGATCGATCTGTCGAGACGACAGATCGATCTGTCATTTTCAGAAGCCCGAAGAGATCGATCTGTGGTTCCATAAGATCGATCTGCAGAATACAGAAGCTTAAAGAGATCGATCTGTCGTATGCACAGATCGATCTGCTGTTTAACAGAGGCTTAGGGAGATTGATCTGCCAAATGCATAGATCGATCTTCAGAATACAGAGGCTTGAAGAGATCGATCTGTCGTATGCACAGATCGATCTGCTATTTAACAGAGGCTTAAGGAGATCGATCTTATGGATAGAAGATCGATCTGCTTAGCTTAACCTTAATGCTTTAGGCTTGATGGAAGTATGGAGATCGATCTATATTGATAGGAGATCGATCTCTCATACTTGTTGCCCAAAAAAATCTTTGTAAAACTCTTTTAAAATCAACTTAAAACCAAGATTTTGAAGCATATACATCTTAAGGGATATTCATGAGTTCTAATTCACCTCTAAGGATACAAAACCTATCTCTATCAAGGGGTTTGGTGAATATATCAGCTATTTGATGTAAAGTGTCAATATACTCTAGAATTATATCCCTCTTTTGCACATGGTCTCTAAGGAAATGATGCCTAATCTCAATGTGCTTGGTTCTAGAGTGTTGAATAGGATTTTTAGATAGGTTGATAGCACTGGTATTGTCACATTTAATAGAAACTTGTTTCATGTCAATACCATAGTCTTTCATTTGTTGTTTAATCCACAACACTTGAGCACTACAACTACCTGCTGCTATATATTCAGCTTCAGTTGTGGACTGAGCCACACTGTTTTGTTTCTTAGAGAACCAAGAGATTAATCTATTTCCTAAGAATTGGTAGGTACCTGAAGTGCTTTTCCTATCTATTTTGCATCCTCCAAAGTCTGCATCTGAAAATGCATGAAGTGTAAAAGTGGAGTCCTTGGGGTACCAAAGTCCTAGAGAGGGAGTGTCCTTAAAGTGTCTAAAGATCCTTTTAGTTGCTAACAAGTGTGATTCCCTAGGAGAGGATTGAAATCTAGCACAAAGGCATACACTAAACAAAATATCTGGTCTACTTGCAGTTAAATAGAGTAGTGAGCCAATCATAGACCTATAGAGTTTAGTGTCTACACACTTACCACTTTCATCTTTATCAAGCTTGATGTTGGTGCCCATTGGAGTTGCTTGAGGTTTGCAATTGTCCATTCCAAATCGCTTGAGCAAATCCTTAGTATACTTTGCTTGATTGATGAAGGTTCCATCTTTTGTTTGCTTCACTTGAAGTCCCAAGAAGAAAGTGAGTTCTCCCATCATGCTCATTTCAAACTCACCTTGCATGATCTTAGCAAACTCTTGACATAAAGACTCATTAGTTGAACCAAAAATAATATCATCTACATACACTTGTACAACTAGTAAATCTTTATTTTTATTTTTGATGAATAAGGTGGTATCCACTTTTCCTCTTGAAAAACCTTTCTCTATTAAGAATTTTGATAATCTTTCATACCATGCTCTAGGAGCTTGTTTCAAACCATAGAGTGCCTTAGATAATTTGAAAACATGCTTAGGAAATTCATGATTTTCAAAGCCGGGAGGTTGTTCAACATAGACTTCTTCATTAATGAAACCATTTAAGAATGCACTCTTTACATCCATTTGATATAATTTGAAGTTTTTATAACATGCAAAGGCAAGTAACATTCTTATTGCCTCTAGTCTAGCTACTGGTGCATAGGTTTCATCATAGTCTATACCTTCCTCTTGTCTATAGCCTTGTGCAACTAACCTAGCCTTGTTCCTTATGATCACACTATTTTCATCCATCTTGTTCTTGAATATCCATTTAGTTCCAATTATAGAGTGATCACTAGGCCTAGGAACTAGTTTTCATACTTTGCTTCTCTCAAATTGATTTAATTCTTCTTGCATTGCTAGGAACCAATTATTGTCATCTAAGGCTTCATTGACATTCCTATGCTCTATTTGAGATACAAAGGCTATATATTGACACATATTCCTTAGAGATGATCTAGTTCTAACTCCAAGAGTTGGATCTCCTACTATTTCACAATCTTTTACATATCCTAACTCTCTTGGTGCTCTAGACTCTCTCTCTAATATCTCTATTTCTTCTTCATCTTCTTTATTTAAGTCTAGTTTATCTAATAAATCATCTTCTAAGTTTGGAATTTCCTCCAAGTTTTCATCAAATATTC
Source organism: Firmiana major (assembly GCA_033439115.1). Lineage (NCBI taxonomy): Eukaryota > Viridiplantae > Streptophyta > Magnoliopsida > Malvales > Malvaceae > Firmiana > Firmiana major. The sequence goes on from CM065909.1 coordinate 8,938,955, forward strand.
CAACATCCTCATCATTGGTTGAATCTTTAGATACATCATTTGACTCATCAAATATTGCATGAATTGATTCTTCAACCATCAATGTTCTTTTGTTATAGACTCTATAAGCCTTTGAATTCAAGGAATATCCCAGAAAAATTCCCTCATCACTCTTGGCTCAAATTTTCCTAAATTAGCTTTACCATTATTTAAGACAAAATATTTGCAACCAAAAGGATGGAAGTAGCTAATGTTAGGCTTCTTACCTTTGTAAAGCTCATAAGGAGTTTTCTTTAGTATGGGTCTAATCATAGCTCTATTAATTATAAAGCAAGATGTGTTTATAGCTTCAACCCAAAAATACTTTGGTAAATTATTCTCACACAACATGGTTCTAGCCATTTCTTCCAATGTTCTATTTCTTCTCTCAACTACACCATTTTGTTGTGGTGTCCTAGGGGCTGAAAAATTATGGCTAATTCCTTGATCATTGCAATATTCATCAAATCCTATATTTTCAAATTCCTTGCCATGATCACTTCTAATACTAGTTATTGTGTATCCCTTTTCATTTTGAGTCACTTTTGTATAGGCTATGAATTTTTCTAAGGCTTCATTTTTTACTTTCAAAAAGAACACCCAAGTGAACCTAGTGTAATCATCAACTATTACAAATCCATAGTGTTTCCCATCAAGGCTTGTTGTTCTAGTTGGTCCAAATAAATCTAGGTGGAGTAATTGAAGAGGCCTAGAGGTGGATACACTATTCTTAGGCTTAAATGTTGTCCTTTTATGTTTTCCTTTAACACACGCTTCACATATTTTTTTCATAATCAAAGGACATCTTAGGCAATCCTATAACTAGATCCTTTCTAGCTAACTTAGAAAGTACATGCATGCTAGCATGACCTAGTCTTCTATGCCATAACCAAGATTCCTTTTTATTATCTACCATTAGGCATATGTTTTCATTCTTAAGTTCATTAAGATAGACAATGTATATATTACCTTGTCTATGGCCTAAGAAGAGAACTCTATTTGACTTAGGATCTACAACATGACATTTCATACAATCAAAAGTTACTTTGTAACCTTTGTCACAAAGTTGACTTATGCTTAGTAAGTTATGCTTTAGACCCCTAACAAGCAATACTTTTTCTAATGAAAAATAGTCATTACCTATTGAGCCACTTCCTTCAACTTGGCCATTGGAGTTGTCCCCAAATGTGACTTCTCCACCAACCTTTGATTTAAAAGAGTTGAAGTGGTTTCTATCACCCGTCATGTGCCTTGAGCATCCACTATCCAAGTACCAAGCTTCCTTTGTTTTAACTTTGTGGCCATGCTCAATCACTTATAGACAAATTCAACTCAAGTTTTAGGTACCCAAATTTTCTTGGGTCTTTTGAGGTTAGTGAAAGAAATTCTTGATCCCTTTGGGATCCATTTTGCTAATGCATTACAATCCTTTGAGTTAATGACTTCTTTTAGAACCCATATTCTTTTTACTATTTTTCCTTTAAGAGTCCTCATATTTATATTGCAGTTATGTGATGCATGTCCCTTTCTATTACAATATGAACAAGAAGTTGAGAGTTTATTCATGCTCTTTCTAGCAATAAAACTTTTAAGATGAGTCTCTCTACTTTTTGCATTATATCCTAACCCATTTTTATCAAAGAATGCCCTTTGGGTTTCTAGCCTGTTATCTAGCTTTTGTTGCCCCATATAAAATCTATTAAAGGAATTATGTAAATTACTATTCTTCTCTTTTAGATCACAAATTTCAAGATTAGTAATTTCTAGTTTCTTTTCACATTCTAATTTGTCCTCTAGAATTAACTCATTTTCTTTCTTCAATTTAGATATTATTTTCTTATATTTCATACTCATGCATTCATATTCCAATGCAAGATCATCAAATGCATCTTGTAATTCATCAAAAGAATATTCATTGAGGTTTGAAGTTACCTTTTCATCCTCAATTGCCATGAAGCACAAGTTGGCAATGTCCTCATTTGAGTCATCATCGGAGCAGTCACTGTAGCTCCATGTTGCCACCATCGTCTTCTTTTTGTGGAACCTATCATTGGACCTTTTAAGAAGAGGGCAGTTAAATTTTATGTGTCCTGGTTTTTTACATTCATAACACACAATTGTATCTTTTCTACCTACCTCTTCTTGATCTCTCTTGTGGTTTCTCCTATTACTACCACTAGCTTTCATTCTCATGAACCTGTTAAATCTTTTGGCAAACATTGCCATCTCAAGGTCCTCTTCACTACCACTCTCATTCTTAGTCTCCTCTTGAGCAGTGAATTTTAGAGCAACTCCCACTTTCTTGGGTGGCTCTTCATTTCTTCTTAATTTCATCTCATAAGTGAGTAGTGATCCTATTAATTCATCTAAAGACAATGTGTGAGGATCCTTAGATTCCTCAATTGCAGTCACTTTAGCTTCCCATGATTTAGGTAAGCTATTTAATATTTTCTTGACCATTTCAATATTAGAGTATATTTTTTCTAAAGACTTTAATCCATTAATTACATCTGTGAATCTAGTGAACATATCACTAATTGATTCTCCTTCCTTCATCCTAAAAAGCTCATAGTCATGTGTGAGCATTCCTACCTTGGTCTCCTTTACTTGGGTTGTACCCTCATGAGTTATTGCCAATTTGTCCCAAATTTGTTTGGCATTGTCACATCTGGAGACCCTATTGTATTCATTTGGACCTAAGGCGCAAAATAATGTGTGCATTGCCTTAGCATTTAGCTGAGCACATTTAATGTCATTTGAATCCCATTCATCTTCTTCTTTAGGGATATCTCTTCCCTCTATTCTCTTTGTAGGGATTTGAGGTCCTTTAATTATAATCCTCCACACCTCATAATCATTTGCTTGAATGAATAACATCATCCTAGTCTTCCAATAAGCATAATGTTCTCCATTGAACATAGGAGGTCTAACCGTAGAATGCCCCTCTCCTACTAAACTAGTTGCTACATTGTTGTGAGCCATTTGATCGTTTCTAACTCTTAGGAAGTTCCTATGTGATTAAAGAGTCCTCGCTCTGATACCACTTGTTGGCTCTACCGAGAGGGGGGGTGAATCGGTTTTCTAACGTTAATGGAAAATTTTAAATTAATCCTAATTTAATCAGCAAATGATAATGAGCAATACAATAAAATTAAACAAATTAATGCAAGATAGGGAAGAGAAAAACAAACACAATCGTTTATAGAGGTTCGGCCAATCTCTTGCCTACGTCCTCTCTCCTTGACCTTCTTGTCAAGTGCTTTCTTTCTCTCCTTCAACAGAAGTTACAATGTTCTTTTTTCAGGTTAAGGAATAACCTCTCTACCCTTTGCAATACAAAGAAGTATTCACCCTTTTACAATGTTTTTCTCACTGAGGAACAATCCTCTTCTCTTTTGAGGTAAGGATGAATACAATGTCAAGCTTTAATGTGGGTATGACAATTACAGCTTTTGCACTTAAGCTTATACAACAAACTCAATAAATGAGGAATGAAGACACAAGGAATGAAAGAATTAAACTCTTGATAATGTAAGAAAAATGTGCAGCAATGGTCTATCTTCTCATTGTCTTCAATGCTTAGTTAAATACTGAAGGATTGGTAGTTGGAGCATTAAATGTTGTTTTTCCCGTTGAGATTTTTGCAGAACTAGCCGTTGGGTACCTCCAGTAGAATGTCAGATTGATCTGTCATCTTGGCCAGATCGATCTCTTAGTTATAAGTCCTGCAAGATTAAAGCAAAATAACACAAAGAGATCGATCTCATATGTGAGCAGATCGATCTCATGATTTAAAAATATTAGAGGAGATCGATCTGTCGAATAGGCAGATCGATCTTTCAATCTCTCTGTTTGAGGCAGGATCGATCTATAGATCGATCTGCCAAGTAATCTCGTAGTGAAGAGATCGATCTCTTATTACCCCAGATCGATCTCTTTAACTCTCTGACTTTGAGAAGATCGATCTCTTCCTATATCAGATCGATCTCATGAGCTCTCTGTTTGAGTATAGATCGATCTCACAGATCGATCTACTGTCTTTACTTTAGGGGAGATCGATCTCTTCCTAGATCAGATCGATCTCCTCAACTCCAGTATTAGGCAGATCGATCTCATAACCCTTAGAGATCGATCTCAATCTGCCTCAATACCTTTGTAAAGGTTCACAGCTTAGTAGATCGATCTCATGTCTTTATGAGATCGATCTCTCATCTAAGAAATCCCAGGAGATCGATCTCTCATAACCCAGATCGATCTCTCATCTACAGAAACTCAAGTTCTGGTACTGATAACCTCTAAACATGTTTTTATATCATCTTTATATTATTGAATTTACTTGTTTTGTTATTTCAAAATATATTATCACAACAGTGTGTACATTTTCTCTATACTTACTCTTTTACTCTCCATTTATTATTTAATTATTTATTTGATTGAATTGTGATGTGGTAGGATAAAGCTTGTTGTCAATTTAGATTTAGAAAAAAAAAAAGATTAAAAAAACCAATTCACCTCTTCTTGGTTTATCATTTGAGTCAACAATTGGTATCCGAGTTTGAGCTCTTGATCATAGGTTTAATCACCTAAGAGTTTAAACAATCCTAGAATGGTTTAATTAAACACAAGAACACCCCTTAGTTTAGAAGGGCATTCCATTGTTTGCCCCGATTGTTTAACAATGAGAATTATGCATACCATTGAGTAATGTATCAATACCATAGACTGTGGCTGCAATTAATGGTCAAATATCTGTGAGTTTCAATTGGAAGAAAAGCATTAATTGCGCACCAATTGACTGAAAATCAGGAGGGCATATAAAAGCCTATCATGCAAAGCTTTAAAAGTAAGAAGAATTAATTTCGACAATCTTCAAACAAGATCATTAAAGACTTCCAACAAGTTATTTAGCCAATCTTTTTGTAGTAATTTATTACTTTCTTGTGATTTATACTTTAGCTTGCAAATTTGTAAACACCCACCAATTAAAGTTATTTATTGTTTACAAAAAACACTTACCCATCTTCATTTATTGTACAAAGGGAGAGTTACTCCTTTAGGTGGCGTCTAGTTCAGGGAAAAAAATTCCTTTTGATAAAAAGCTTACCCCCCAATCATTTTACATGATGAACACCGAAAAATATTAAATTTTCGCATTTGGTTGCATTGGGGGAATGTTTGATTTTTATACTTGGTTCAAGAAATTTGAGATTACTAAATAACACATTTTACTATATTACCTTTTTATATTAAAGTAAATAAATAGTTCATTTAAAGTAAATAATATTTTGATGAAAATTATGTTTAACATATTTATTTATATGTTTATTTATTTATTATTATTTAAGTTTATTCATTTAACAAATATTAATTAATTTATCTAACGCAAATTAATCAATTTATTTAATATGTAAATTATTTTGATTTTTTGGTGAAAAATTATTTATTTATTTTGATTTATTTAATTATTTAAACTATTCATTTGTAATATGTCTTTTGTATTAAAGTAAATAAATAGTTTATTTAAAGTGAATAGCACTTTAATGAAAGTTATGTTTAACATATTTATTTATATGTTTATTTATTTACTATAATTTAGGTTTATTCATTTAACAAAAGTTAATTTATTTATTTAACACAAGTTAATCAATTTATTTAATATGTCAATTATCTTTATTTTTTTGTGCAAAATTATTTAATTAGTTAAGCTATTCATTTGTAAGATGTCAATTAATTTATTTACTAAATTAACACATTTAGTTGATTTGTCCATTAGTACATAAACATTGAGAATTTTCTCAAGTTCATATGTCGAGGAGAAATAAATCTTTTGAGAAATTTTTTTGTTTAGATTTGTAATATTAAATAGATTTAGGTGTAAATTGGTCACAAAAAGCAATTAATAGAAGGCAAAATTGGAAAAAAAAATATTTTTTCTTGAAGAATTTTAAAAAACCTCAAAATGAGGAGAGAATCATTTTACCTCCTATCCCCCCCCCCCTCCCCATCCCCCTCCCCCTCCCTCCCATTTTGGTGCTATTGAAAATATTAGATTACTGATACGAGAGAAAATAGATGAACCAAACAAGGTAATTGTAGCATAGAAAAAAATTACTAAGAAAATCTAAAATTCTTTGAACTATACGGCCCATAAGAGATTAATTTGTGAGTATTTGGGTAGCACCAATCAAGTGAAAGGAAGAAAGGAATGGTTTCTACCTAAGCTTAGCAAAAAGGTAGTGTAAGAGGTACACTTAAGCCTTGAAAAGTGTGTCTGTATTAGAGCACTTGAAATAATGGATTGAAAGATCTTGATTAGAGACAAGGAGAACCAAATTTTTATAAATCTCTGTTTGCATATCTTTTTCACTCAAACTCATTTGTGTTATATTTTTTTTATATATTCATTGTTTGAGTTTGATTTTCTAATTGTGTGGTTTGATTTTAACTTTGTGAGATTAGAGAGAAAACCAATTCATCCCCTCTCGGTTTGAGTAAACACTTGGTAGAATATCATTTATCTTACTTTCCTTCGTGTTAAACTTTACTATTAAATTTGCCTGAATACCTTGGAGAGTCTTTCACTTGTACACTTATGTTTCAAGATAGAGTGCTTCTGTGATTGTTTATAAGACGGTAATGAATGTTTGTTGAAACATTTTCTTATAAACCAAGGAGAGTAATTATCGACAAAATTATTAACATAGTTTTCATACATCAATGAAAGAAAGTTATCAATGGGTGAAATACCGACGGTTATATCGACGGATATTTCGTCAGTAAAGTTAATCCCCATGAAAAATTGGACATTACCAACTAGAAATTGGTAGTGTAAAGTCGCGGAACATCAAAGTCATCAAATGTTAAATTTATAACATAATTTTTATATTTAATCTATTGTTGTATTAAAATTAAAATTTAAATGTAAAACAAATACAATAATATGTTGGAAAGGACTACTTTAATAATAAAATAAATTGTTATATTAATAATATTATTTTTAGATTTTATTGATAATTATTGTAAATATAATGAGAATAACATTAAAAATCATATTATATATATATATATATATAAATATATATATTTAGTGTGTTTTATTTCATAATCTAATTTAAAGATTCAACATTAATTTTATTGATAATATATCATTAAGATAATTCTACAATAATTACAAAAGTATTTTTAAAAGGTTTAAAATATTGATAATTATCTAACATTTATTAATAGAGTTTTTCGACTCCACAAAAGAGATTAAAATGATCACAAATACGCTTTAAGGGATATTAAAAAATAAATAAACGAGATATATATTAACATTTTAATCTCGCTTATGGAATTTAAAAACTATACTGATAGTGTATTGGATAATTAATTTTAAAATTTTTAATTAAAAATAATTTAATAAAATCGTATTATTATAATTCTTTTTTTGTTACAAATTCATTTTTTATTTGGTTTTGTATTGGGTTGATTTTGGGTTTGAATCTTACAAATTCAAATTATAATTGTTCGGGTCATGTTAGATTCAATTTTTTTAAAAATTAATATTTTATATGAATTTTTTAAAATTCAAATTGAATCGAATTTGAATCTTTGATATAATTTTTTTTTAATTAAAGCGGATGGATTCGAATTCAATCACAAGTTGATATGAACTGATGTTGCCTGGTTGAACAGCAACAGGAATTTACCTTCCACGTATTCTGATTGCACTAACGACAAAAATGTGACGTCCGTGCGATTTGTTCCACGTGTTCTTCGTATAATCTGCAAAAACAACAGGAATCAGAGGGGGCAGGGATTTGTCCCTGCACGCGCACTCCGATGATTAAGTAAGTAATCGGGAGTTGTGTAAGTAAGAGGAAGAGAATGTGTTTCTTAATTCAAAGGGTTGAAGTATTTCTCCCTGCTTTTTTGTTCTTTGGTTTCGTCCTCTTTTTTCTGAGAGCTCCTCGGCATATTTATAGGTTTCTTCTAAGTCGGTTCGAGCTGAGGCCCAGGCGCGTGTCTGGGCCGCGACAGAGTCATGGAGCACTCTGTCGCGCTTCGGGTTAAGTAGCTTGCGGGGGAGTCGCTAGATGGCAGAGTGCCCATGGACCTCTGCCGCAGGCTGTGCGGGGACCAATGCCGCAGACTGTGCGGGAGACCTCTACCGCAGGCTGTGCGGGAGACCTTTGCCGCCAGGGCAATGCGGGAGACCTTTGTCGCGAGGGCAATGTGGGAGACCTTTGTCGCAATAGAGGCGATGGAGTCTGTCGTGCCTACTGTGCGGCACACATCCCAGGCGACAGAGTGCCTATCGCCCCGAACACTCTGTCGTTCAACAAGCAACTGTGTCGCGTAGCAACTCTGTCGCGAAATCAGCCACGTGGCTTATTCTTGTTCTGAAACGTGGCAGTCAATGGTTGTCGGATAGTTGTACACGTGGATTCTGGTGACACGACCACCATCAATTGCTCCCCACTCTTTGGTAGGAATTTTTCCTACGAAAGAGTGTCTGGGTCCGGATTTTTCTCGGGTCGGGTCGAATCTCTAAGCGTGTGGCGACGCAGGCGAGCCGCTATATATACTATGCCCCTGCTGTCCTCGTCGCTACTCAGTTCTCTCGCAAAAATACTCTACCGTATTTTCCTCTGCAGACTCTGTCGCTACTCTCTCGCCACTCTACCGCAACTCCATCGCAACTCTACCGCACACACAACACTGTGTCGCAGGTCTGTCGCGCCTTCTTGAGACTCTGTCGTGAGTTCTTCTCTCCTTCATTTTAAGTAATTTTATAGTACGTGGTTCCACTTTTTGGCTTCCGAACCCCTAAAATGGCTGGCCATGGTGTAGGAAAACAAATAGACCTAGGAGTAAAGTCGACTTTGAAGGAAGCCGACATCCAAGATCTAGTATCTAGGTTTCCCTTACCCGAGGGATACGCTTATAGACTTCCATCCCCCCAGGAGAGTGACATACGTCGTGTATCCAACGGGGTAGTCGTTTTTAGGGCAGCATTAGAGTTAGGACTCCGCTTCCCATTGTCCGACTTCGGGGCTTCCTTCCTTAGGACACACGGAGTATCCCCGGGACAGTTGCATCCTCATGCATGGATGCAATTAGTAGCGTTCACCGTGCACTGCCATTCAAGGGGCGTCCCTCCATCCCTTCCTCTCTTAGATGTATTTTTCAGGTTTCGAGGGAGCCCCGGCTTAGTGCCTTACTCGCTTCAGCGGGTGTATCAGCCCGGTTTTGAGAACAGGTTGTTCGAGAAACCTGCTAACAAGCTTCATGGTTTTGAGACGGAGTGGCTTGTTGTAGAAGTGCCCGAGGGCCTGGATTTCCCCACCCGTTGGGAGAATAGGCGAGAAATCCCCAAGGGCCCCAGGATTTCCACACTTAGGGAGCAGTTATCTTCGGATGTCAACAAACTGCTAGTCCATCATCCCATTAGCCTTGACAGCCTTTTATCAAATGAAAATTTGATATCAGCTGGCTGGGGTGTGGGTCCGGTCCCTGTTGCTGGACCCTCTGTTCCTTCGTCTAATCCTCCGCCTTCGGCTTCCCCCGAGTTAAATCCTAAACCTGTAAGGCCACAGGAGGACATAGGGAGTACCAACGTGGAGTCTAGTTCTGGCAGCGAACCCTTAGCCGACCTGACTGGCTAGGAAGGGTTCGGCTCTAATTCATGGTGCTCCCTGATGATGACGCCATAAATATAGAGTCCCTTCAGGAGCATCTCGATTCTCCTGACGGTAACTTTTAATTCTTTTTACTATTTGTTGTTTTTGATCAGTTTTTGACCACTGATTTGTTTTTTTTTCTTTTTTGCAGAAATGAGTCATTTCCGGCAATCGTTGGGTCGTCAGGTCTCGGAGGCTGGTCCTTCCAGTGCTCCTACCAGGAAGAGGCGTCGTTTAGCTGACGATGTCCCAAGCGAGGCATCGGTCCCCTCTCAGCTACCTCGTGCTCGGACCCCTGTTTCTAGGCAGGCGATGCCTCCCCCTCCTTCGGAGCAGAGGGATCCCTCTCGGGATAGGGGGAGAGTTGGCTCATCTTCATGGGGGGCTTCCGGGTCATCCGAACAATCCCGCTCCGAGGAGCGTGCGGAATGCAATATCATTCCGTCGCAGCGGAAGAATCGAAGGCGCTTATACATCGAGGGTTCGATGGGAAGCAGGCCAATACTACCGAGGATAAGCCCTGCTGACGAGAGGTCCTACCCCGTGGACAGGGGGTTTATTATGAGAGGGGCCGAATTTTGAGTTTACCCCGGGGTCCACGACAATGATACTTTGGATACTCCCGGGGTGGCTTCCCGGATTAGTTGGTCTTCCATCCTTCCTCGGGACGAGGTGAGAATATTCCGAAATTATCCGGAGGGGGAGGACTTAGCCGACATGGAGGCATTGAGGGTAAGTTTCATACTCCTCTTCGTTTGACTCCTTTTTGCTGCATTCTTTAAATCTAACTTTTTGCATTTCTTTGCAGCTGGCTCAGAGAACCGTGGCCAACAATGCCCAGCACCGGGCTTATCGGGAGCGAGCTGATAAAGAAATCCGGGATTTGAAGGACAAGGTTATGGAATTATCCAACACCGTCAATAACTTGTCCAAACTTCCGAATTTGGTGCGAAGCTTGGAGGAACAGCTCGCCAAGGTTCACCAGGACCTGAACCAGGCCAAGGGGGACCTCACCGTCGAGACAGCCCGATCTGGCAAATTTCACGAGGATCTTCAGGAGGCCCATGCCGAGCTGGATTGTATGCAGTCCAACTACGGGTCCTTACTCACTCGGAATCAGGAGCTTGAGCAACGCGTTGGCGATTTAGAAAGTCAAGCCGCTCCTACTTTGACCCGAGTAGAGATCGATAGCATCCGGGCGAAAGCCGTAAAGGAGTACCGCCTTTCCAAAGACTGCTTGAGGCGGAAGGAGGATTTCTCGAATCCCTATGTAAAGTACGGGTTCTATCTTGCCCGATCATGGTTAGAGAAGCATAGGGATGGCGAGGAATTTCCCGAGCTTCAATATACGAACGAGGCAATGCTATTCGAAGCCCCCGACTGGACCAAGTATGAACCTGGGGCTGAACCCGCGGATGAACTATTCGAGAGGACCGCTCAAGATGACCTCGCCAACCTTACCGGTCCTTGGGAGCCTGCGGATTTGGGCGGTGCTCCCGAGCCTATTAACGCTCTTCTTGATTTGGACGGCGAGGAGGGTCAGCAGCAGTCCGTGGGTAGTGAAGGTCCGTCTGTAGCTGATCCAGCTGATCCCCAGCTTTCTCCCAAAGATTAGATATCTATTTCTGTTTTTTGTTTTTCTTTTCAAGTACTTTGTTGTCTTTTTGTAAAGATCTACTAAAGATCTATTTGTAATGACTTTTGAATGAAAAGAAATCGAGATTTTTGTTCATGCTTCGTATCGCATTACTTCTCTATTTATCATTTATCATTCTTTGTCTGTTTGTTTATTTTGCTTGTATATATTCGCTTTGAATGTATTCGTGTATAGGAGCGTGCGGAATGCAATATCATTTCGTCGCAGCGGAAGAATCGAAGGCGCTTATACATCGAGGGTTCGATGGGAAGCAGGCCAATACTACCGAGGATAGGCCCTGCTGACGAGAGGTCCTACCCCGTGGACGGGGGGTTTATTATGAGAGGGGCCGAATTTCGAGTTTACCCCGGGGTCCGCGACAATGATACTTTGGATACTCCCGGGGTGGCTTCCCAGATTAGTTGGTCTTCCATCCTTCCTCGGGACGAGGCGAGAATATTTCGAAATTATCCGGAGGGGGAGGACTTAGCCGACATGGAGGCATTTAGGGTAAGTTTCATACTCCTCTTCGTTTGACTCCTTTTTGCTGCATTCTTTAAATCTAACTTTTTGCATTTCTTTGCAGCTGGCTCAGAGAACCGTGGCCAACAATGCCCAGCACCGGGCTTATCGGGAGCGAGCTGATAAAGAAATCCGGGATTTGAAGGACAAGGTTATGGAATTATCCAACACCGTCAATAACTTGTCCAAACTTCCGGATTTGGTGCGAAGCTTGGAGGAACAGCTCGCCAAGGTTCACCAGGACCTGAACCAGGCCAAGGGGGACCTCACCGTCGAGACAGCCCGATCTGGCAAATTCCACGAGGATCTTCAGGAGGCCCATGTCGGGCTGGATCGTATGCAGTCCAACTACGGGTCCTTACTCACTCGGAATCAGGAGCTTGAGCAACGCGTTGGCGATTTAGAAAGTCAAGCCGCTCCTACTTTGACCCGAGTAGAGATCGATAGCATCCGGACGGAAGCCGTAAAGGAGTACCGCCTTTCCAAAGACTGCTTGAGGTGGAAGGAGGATTTCTCGAATCCCTATGTAAAGTACGGGTTCTATCTTGCCCGATCATGGTTAGAGAAGCATAGGGATGGCGAGGAATTTCCCGAGCTTCAATATACAAACGAGGCAATGCTATTCGAGGCCCCCGACTGGACCAAGTATGAACCTGGGGCTGAACCCGCGGACGAACTATTCGAAAGGACCGCTCAAGATGACCTCGCCAACCTCACCGGTCCTTGGGAGCCCGCGGTTTTGGGCGGTGCTCCCGAGCCTATTAACGCTCTTCTTGATTTGGACGGCGAGGAGGGTCAGCAGCAGTCCGTGGGTAGTGAAGGTCCGTCTGTAGCTGATCCACTGATCCCCAGCTTTCTCCCGAAGATTAGATAGCTATTTCTGTTTTTTGTTTTTCTTTTCAAGCACTTTGTTGTCTTTTTGTAAAGATCTACTAAAGATCTATTTGTAATGACTTTTGAATGAAATGAAATCGAGATTTTTGTTCATGCTTTGTATCGCATTACTTCTCTATTTATCATTTATCATTCTTTGTCTGTTTGTTTATTTTGCTTGTATATATTCGCTTTGAATGTATTCGTGTATGCTCCACAATTCTTGATAGAAAGGTATACTTTCAGAAAGAATTTTTTGCGTAAACGTATAACTGTTTAAGGCTTGATTACTATGACGTGAATGCGTCTTTAGTTTTTATAGCCTTGATGTTTTTATTGCCTGGCCACAGTGACGCATAGCGCCTCAGGCTCTTATGGCTCGTCAGAGTGTACGCCTGGCCACAGTGACGCATAGCGCCTCAGGCTCTTACGGCTCGGCAATATGTACGCCTGGCCACAGTGACGCATAGCGCCTCAGGCTCTTACGACTCGGCAGTATGTACGCCTGGCCACAGTGACGCATAGCGCCTCAGGCTCTTACGGCTCGTCTGAATATACGCCTGGCCACAGTGACGCATAGCGCCTCAGGCTCTTACGGCTCGGCTGAATATACGCCTGGCCACAGTGACGCATAGCGCCTCAGGCTCTTACGGCTCTTCTGAATATACGCCTGGCCACAATGACGCATAGCGCCTCAGGCTCTTACGGCTCGTTTGAATATACGCCTGGCTACAGTGACGCATAGCGCCTCAGGCTCTTACGGCTCGTCTGAATATACGCCTGGCCACAGTGACGGATAGCGCCTCAGGCTCTTACGGCTCGGTTGAATATACGCCTGGCCATAGTGACGCATAGCGCCTCAGGCTCTTACGGCTCTTCAAAGTGTACGCCTGGCCACAGTGACGCATAGCGCCTCAGGCTCTTACGGCTCTTCTGAATATACGCCTGGCCACAGTGACTCATAGCGCCTCAGGCTCTTACGGCTCGGTTGAGTATACGCCTGGCCACAGTGACGCATAGCGCCTCAGGCTCTTACGGCTCGGTTGAATATACGCCTGGCCACAGTGACGCATAGCGCCTCAGGCTCTTACGGCTCTTCTGAATACCTGTCACAAGATTTAGATGCATAGAAGTTGCAGATGTATAATAAAATGACATTCTGCGTGATGATTTGATAACAATATCTTGTGATGGTATAAACAAATGATAATACTGTTTAGGAAAGAAAATATAGCGATTAATTCAAATACAGCTTTAGGTGATTTGAATTCCATGTTTTCCCTATCTTCTTCCCTGGTAGAGTTTCCAGAACACAGGTGTTAGGTCCAATCTTGTATCTGATTCTATATGGACCTTCCCAATTGGCTCTGAATTTCCCCTCCTCCTTCAGGGCATTCGTGATCTGCGACTTTCTGAGCACTAGATCTCCCTCAAACATTGGCCTATCTCTCACCCGGCTATTATAGTAGTTGGCCACCCTCTGATGATAGGATGCCAATCGAATAGCCGCGGCTTCTCTATGTTCATCGAGTAGGTCCAAGCCTTCCCTTAGAGCTTGTGAGTTTTCTTCCTCTACTAAGGGTACCACTCTTGGTGATAACGCTCCAATTTCCACGGGGATCAGTGCTTCTACGCCGTATAAGAGGCTGAATGGCGTTTCTCTGGTTGACACACGACTGGTGGTACGATATGCCCATAGAACACTAGGCAATTCGTCCACCCATGCCCCTTTTGCTTTGTCTAGCCTGGTCTTCAGCCCATGAAGAATAGTCCGATTACGGACCTCTACCTGTCCATTGGCTTGAGGATATGACACTGAAGAGATCCTTAGCTGAATGTTGAGGTTTTTACAGAATTCGCGAAAAGCATTACAATCGAATTGCTTTCCATGGTCGACATTTAAGATGCGTGGGATTCCGAATCGACAGATGATGTCTTTCCATACCATCGCCTCGACCTTCTTTTCTGTGATCGTAGCTAAGGGCTCTGCTTCGATCCATTTTGTAAAGTAATCGGTAGCCACTAGCAGGAACTTTCTTTGGCCCGTGGCTAAGGGGAAAGGTCCGAGGATGTCCAATCCCCACTGTGCAAAAGGAATTGGCTGTACTGTGCCTTGAGAGGAGTCACTGGGGCTGTTGTGATAGGCGCAAACCTCTGACATTTGTCACATCTGCAGGTTTGGTCCATCGCATCTTTCTTCAACGTTAGCCAGTAAAATTCCGATCGCAGTACTTTAGCAGCGAGGGCTCTTGCTCCTAAGTGTTCTCCGTAAATTCCTTCATGCACTTCGGCTAGGGCGTAACTTGCTTGTTTCGATCCCAGACATTTTAATAAGGGTGACGAATATCCCCTTTTGTACAGTTCTCCGTTGATGAGTGTGAACTTCGCCCCTTGTACTTTCAATCGACGAGCCTCGTCTTTATCTTGGGGGAGTGTTCTTTCAGTGAGATACTGTTTGTATGGGGATCTCCAATCGTCTCCCACTTGAATGTCACACACTTCGACCTCTTCAATACTAGGTCGTTCGAGCCTCTCCACCTTCACTATCCTTCCTCGTGTTTCGGTGGAAGAGGCTAACTTAGACAATGAATCAGCATGTGTGTTTTCGGACCGGTTGATTTGTATCAATTGAAAGCTTTTGAAAGTCTGGGCCAGAAGTTGGACTTTCTTTAAGTAAGGGACCAGCATTGGTTCCCGTACCTCATATTGTCCGTTGAATTGGTTCACCACCAATTGAGAATCACTGTGTGCTACCAAGTGGTGAACCTGCAGCTTTTCTGCCAACATCATCCCTGCTATCAGAGCTTCATACTCCGCTATGTTGTTCGAACTGGGGAATCCGAATCGTAGGGAGTATTCCAGGGATTTCCCTTCTGGTGATACCAAGACTATACCCGCTCCACTTCCGTTGGCACTTGATGCCCCGTCGACATGCAGTAACCATGGGTGAGCCTCCCCCTCACTGCTGTCGCTCGAGATAGTGCATTCTACGATAAAGTCCACCAGAGCTTGACCCTTGATAGCCTGCCGAGGTTGAAATGTGATATCGTATCCCCCAAGCTCCACTGCCCATTTCACTAACCTTCCTGAGTGTTCAGGTTTCTGAAGGATTTGTCTTAACGGTTGATCTGTTAAGACGGTGATAGGGTGTGCTTGGAAATAAGGGCGCAACTTTCGCGAGGCCATCACAAGGGCTAATGTTAGCTTTTCGGCTAGCGGGTAGCGGGTCTCAGGATCCAATAACACTTTCCTCACGTAGTAGATGGGACGGTGCACCATTTCATCTTTCTTCAGTAGCACCGCACTGACGGCGAAATCACCGACTCCCAAATACATATAGAGTTGTTCTCCTTCCAGGGGCCTTGTTAATAAAGGCAACTGTTTCAAGTATTCCTTGAGGTCCTCAAAGGCCTTTTGACAGTCTTTCGTCCATTCGAAGTTTTTTCCCCCCCGTAGAGTTTTGAAGAACGGCAAGCTCCTTTCTGCTGACTTTGACAAGAAGCGATTCAGAGCTGCTATTCTGCCTGTCAATCTCTGGATCTCTCTTACGGTGGTTGGGGGTTTCATGTCAATGACCGCCTGTACCTTTTCAGGATTCGCCTCAATGCCCCTGTTAGTGATCATGAAGCCTAAGAATTTCCCTGATCTTACCCCGAATGAGCACTTTTTGGGGTTTAGCTTCATGTTGAATCTCCTCAATATTTCGAATACCCTGGACATTTGATCAGCATGAGACTCTCCTACGCGGCTTTTGATGATCATATCGTCCACGTAGGCTTCCATGGTATTTCCCAGAAGATCTTTGAACACTTTGCTCACCATTCGTTGATAGGTGGTTCCCGCGTTCTTTAAACCGAACGGCATTACCCGGTAGCAATAGGTTCCGTTGTCGGTTATGAAGGAAGTCTTTTCTTCATCTTCTGGGTGAAGCATGATTTGGTGATACCCGGAGAAAGCATCCAAGAAACTGAGGAATTCGTAACTGGATGTTTCGTCTACCAGTCTGTCTATCCGAGGTAGGGGGTATGAATCTTTGGGGCAGGCTTTGTTCAGATCAGTGAAATCCACACACATTCGCCACTTCCCTCTAGATTTCTTTACCATCACTATGTTGGCCAACCACTCAGGGTAGTATACCTCTCGGATGAATCTGGCGCCCAGGAGTTTACTCACTTCTTCAGTGATTGCTTTTTGTCGTTCCGGGGCGAAACTCCTCTTCTTCTGTTTGACGGGTCTGTGCCCTGGTATGACATTAAGCTCATGGCAGATCACTTCAGGACTGATCTCGGGCATGTCCGTCGGACTCCAAGCGAAGACATCCGAGTTTCTTCTCAGGCACTCGACTATCTCATTCTTTAGTTGTTCGCCCAGTTGAGTCCCTATGAATGCCTTTTTTCCCTCATCCCCTTCTGTTAGCTCAATGGCCTCGGTTTCCTCTACAGGCTGAGGCTTGGGCGGATCATCTATACATAAGGTTTCTTTCCTTTGTGCTATCTTGTTGGCGGTGGAAGCGAGATAACAAGTACGGGCACTCCTTTGGTTTCCTCGTACTTGCCCGACTCCATTGGGAGTGGGGAACTTCATTAATAGATAGCAAGAGGATATCACCGCGCTCATATCGTTCAGCACAGGTCTACCCAAGATCATGTTGTAGGCAGCGGAGGTTGACCTGACCACCATGAACAATACTTGTTGGGTCATGTCCTTCGGGTGCTCTCCGAGAGTCACAGGCAACTCTATGGACCCTGCCACCTTCACTCACTCGCCCGTGAATCCATATAGTGGCGTCATAACGGGTTTCAACCTATCTTCGGATATGCTCATCTTTTCGAAGCAGTTCCAATAGATTAGGTTCACTGAGCTCCCGTTATCGACCAGGACTCTGCTCACCGGGTGTTTGGCCACTACCGTGGATATCACCATGGGGTAGTCATGAGGCGTGACAATATCACCTTTGTCAGTCGGAGTGAACATGATGGGTTCTTCATCCGCTTGTTCTTCCATCACAACGTTAACCTGATACGCTTGTCTTGCGTAGCTTTTGTGGGAAGTAGAGGAGCTTCCCGCCATTGATTCCCCGCCTGCAATAACATTTATTGTGGGGGCCGTAGGTTCGTTGTTTGGCGGATTGGCTCGGGGGATGGTAGGCCTGAATGCTTCGTTTCTTGGCCTATTCCTTCTGTTATCATCATTTGGTCCAGTCCGCGGACGGTCATTCCTTTGGTCACGCGGAGGATAACGGGGTCTCTCGCTCCTCCATAGGAAGCGGTTGATCTTCCCCTCTCTGGCCAGTCTTTCCAACTGATCCATTAAATCTCTGCATCTCTCCGTTGGGTGGCCGTGAGCGCTATGGAATTCGCAGTAGGCTTCAGAGTTTCGTCCTACGTCTCCAATTTTCTTCTTGGGGAATTCCAACAGTCCTGCCCCTTCGATTGCTGCCAGTATCGCAGTGCGAAGCTCGTTCAACCTGGTATAACCCTCATACCTAAGCCTAGGGGCTTTGTCTACTCTCACGGGTCTTGGAGAGCTTTTCTCGAGCGCGTCTCTCTCTCTCTTCTTTCCTTCTTTTGCCTCCCTGGGCTGTATCATCTTCATCACCTCTTCTTGGGCCAGATACTTATTGGCCCTAGCAAAGAGATCGGAGATGGTCATCGGTTGATCAAGAGAGAGGGATTCTTGCAGCTTTTCGAAGCTTATCCCTTGTAGCATTGCAGCCATGGCTTCCCCTACCGGTAGATCTTCCACTTCCAAGGTTGCATCTCGAAAGCGGTCTACAAAGCTCTTCAAGGATTCTCTATTCCCTTGCTTAAGCGTGAGTAGGTAAGTAGCGTCTTTCTTTCTCTGGCTGTGGATCATGAAGACTTTGAGGAATTCATTCCTCAATTGATCCAAAGAAGAGATCGAACCTTCGTTCAACCCGTTGAACCACTTCAGAGCGTGCCCGGACAATGTGAGAGAAAAAGCTCTGCACATGATTTTGTCCTCCCATCCATGCAGCAGCATGAGGGATTCATAACTCTGTATGTGATCATAGGGGTCTGCTTTGCCGGTGTAAGTAGCCATAGAAGGCATTTTAAACTTCTTCGATAAAGGTTTGTCCATGATCTCCGGACTGAATGGAATCCTCCTCCTTTGGCCCTCATCCGGAGACACTAGTTTTTTCTTCTCAAGGATCCGTTGGACGACCTTCTCCATGTTCTCCGACCCTCGAATTGAGTGTGGCCATGTCCCTTCGGGTCTGGAAGAGTCCGACTGATAAGCACCCCTTCCAGCGCCTCCCATTCTGGGACTTGAGATTTCGAGACCTTCTCGTGGGTCTGGACCTCTCTGTCTCCGTCGCTCCCCAGCCCTATATTCTCTTAAATCATGTTCCAACTCCACGGGAGATGAGCTGCAGCATGTGGGGGAACTCCGCCGCCTATCGGCTAGAGGAGAAGTCTGCCGCCCGCAGGGCAGAGGAGAACTCTGCCGCCTATCAGCGGCGGGAGAGCACCGTCGCGTATGTGTTGCGGGATAGCTCTGCCGCATGTAGTCCCTGGGAGGGCTTTACCGCACGGGTTCCACAAGAGAACACTGTCGCCTGAGGTCTGCGGGTGAGTTCTGCCGCCGATGTGCCGCGGGTGAGCTCTGCGGTCTGCCAGCTGCAGGAGACCTTTGCCGCATGCTGTCCGCGGGTGAGCTCTGGCGCACAGGTGCTGCGGGCGAACTCTGTCGCCTGCGGTCTGTGGGTGAGCTCTGCCGCATATTTGGCAAACTCTGCCGCCGTTGAGCCGCGGGTGAGCTCCATGGTCTATCTTCTGGGTGAGACCTCTGCCGCGAGAGGTCTGCAGGTGAGTTTTGCCGCATAGGTGCTGTGGACGAACTCAGTCTCGCTGGATCTGCAGTGGCATTATTTTGTGTTCCTGCCTCTTGTCCAGCATTTACCAGGGTGGAAGGCTGACCTCTCTCGTAGGTCTGTCTAGGCGTGCTTTCCCCACTAATTGCTGCACTTCATGGGGCAAGCTGAATTGGGGGAGAGCCTCTCTGAAGAAGCTCACCATAGCTTTTAATGCTGTCGTGGTCTCTTCATTTTTGCGCTTCAGGGTCTCAAATTCTTCTAGAGAAACCAAGGCTTCTCTGTCACCCCTTTCACTACGTCTTCGTCTCTGCTCTGGTCTGACGGGGGGACTCACAGAATTTTGCCCCCCTGTCAACTCTGCTGTAGAGCGTGTCCTCACCATTTGGATAGAGAACCTGACTTTTTGTCAGATTTCCCACAGACGGCGCCAATTGATGTTGCCTGGTTGAACAGTAACAGGAATTTACCTTCCACGTATTCTGATTGCACTAACGACAAAAATGTGACGTCCGTGCGATTTGTTCCACGTGTTCTTCGTATAATCTGCAAAAACAACAGGAATCAGAGGGGGCAGGGATTTGTCCCTGCACGCGCACTCCGATGATTAAGTAAGTAATCGGGAGTTGTGTAAGTAAGAGGAAGAGAATGTGTTTCTTAATTCAAAGGGTTGAAGTATTTCTCCCTGCTTTTTTGTTCTTTGGTTTCGTCCTCTTTTTTTTGAGAGCTCCTCGACATATTTATAGGTTTCTTCTAAGTCGGTTCGAGCTGAGGCCCAGGTGCGTGTCTGGGCCGCGACAGAGTCATGGAGCACTCTGTCGCGCTTCGGGTTAAGTAGCTTGCGGGGGAGTCGCTAGGCGGCAGAGTGCCCATGGACCTCTGCCGCAGGCTGTGCGGGAGACCAATGCCGCAGACTGTGCGGGAGACCTCTACCGCAGGCTGTACTGGAGACCTTTGCCGCGAGGGCAATGCGGGAGACCTTTGTCGCGAGGGCAATGCGGGAGACCTTTGTCGCAATAGAGGCGATGGAGTCTGTCGCGCCTACTGTGCGGCACACATCCCAGGCGACAGAGTGCCTATCGCCCCGAACACTTTGTCGTTCAACAAGCAACTGTGTCGCGTAGCAACTCTGTCACGAAATCAGCCACGTCTTGTTCTGAAACGTGGCAGTCAATGGTTGTCGGATAGTTGTACACGTGGATTCTGGTGACACGACCACCATCATGAACAAATTATTGAATTGAACCTGTTTTGCCAACTCTAATAACTTCGGCAATATCTCTTCGTTCTGAAATCCTGATCGACAAATAAAGTGTTCACAGCTCGTTTACATGAAAGAAATAAATGTTTACAGAGTTGTTTGTGTTTTTTAATTTCATGTCATTTGGAAGAGGTCGAAAAGTTGGATGAGACAGCATTACTCCTTTACAACAATGCAAAACAGAATTGATGGTGGTCGTGTCACCAGAATCCACGTGTGCAACTATCCGCCTGCCACGTGTCAAACCAAGAACGAGCCACGTGGCAGATTTGGCGACAGAGTAGCCACGTGGCACAGTTCCTAGCAGTGCGACAGAGTGTTCGATGCGATAGGAGTCTGTCGCCTTGTGATGTGCAGCACAGCAGGCGCGGCAGACCTCCATCGCCCATATCGCGACATTGGTCTCCCGCATTGCACCCCGTCATAGGTCTCCCGCACAACCCGCGATAGAAGTCTCCCGCACAGCCTGCGGCATAGTCTCCCGCACAGACTGCGGTGGAGGTCTCCCGCACAGCCCGCGATAGAAGTCCCCCGCACAGCCTGCGGCATAGTCTCCCGTACAGACTGCGGTGGAGGTATCCCGCACAGTCTGTGGTAGAGGTCTCCCGCACAGTCTGCGGTAGAGGTCTCCAGCACAGTCTGCGGTAGAGGTCTCCCGCACAGCCTGCGACATAGTTCTCCTGCACAGCCTGCGGTAGAGGTCCCCCGCTAGCTGCTTGAACTCGAGGCGCGACAGAGTGCTCTATGACTCTGTCGCGGCCCAGACACGCGCCTGGGCCTCACCTCGAACCGACTTGCAGAAACCTATAAATATCAGGTGAACTCTCAGAAATCAAGAGGCCGGATCCGAGACAAAAAGAACCAAAAAGAAGGGAAAAGCCTTAAACTCTCTGATTTAAGCAATATATTCTCTACTTCATACATTCACAACTCCGATTACTTACTTAATCATCGGAGTGCGCGTGCAGGGACAAATCCCTGCCCCCTCTGATTCCTGTTGTTTTTGCAGGATATACGAAGAACACGTGGAACAAATTGCATCGACGTCACCCTTTTGTCGTTAGTGCAATCAGACAACGTGAAAGGTATATTCTTGTTGCTGTTCATTCAGGCAACATCAATTGGCGCCGTCTGTGGGAATTCTGACAAAAAGTCAGGTTCTCTATCAAAATGGTGAGAACACGCTCTACAACAGAGTTGACAGGAGGGCAGAATTCTATGAGTCCCCCCGTCAGACCAGAGCAGAGACGAAGACGTAGTGAAAGGGGTGACAGAGAAGCCTTGGTTTCTCTAGAAGAATTTGAGACCCTGAAGCGCAAAAATGAGGAGACTACAACTGCATTGAAAGCTATGGTGAGCTTCTTCAGAGACGCTCTCCCCCAATTCAGCTTGCCCCATGAAGTGCAGCAGTTAGTAGGGGAAAGCACACATCGGCGGACCTATGAGAGAGGTCAGCCCTCCACCCTGGTAAACGCTGGACAAGAGGCAGGAACACGAAATAATGCCACTACGGATCCAGCAAGGCAGAGGTCTCCCCCAGCAGATAGGCGGCAGAGCTCAACCGCGGACCTTAGGCGATAGAGTTCGCCCACAGCACCTGTGCGGCAGGGCTCACCCGCAGACCTCGGACGGCAGAGGTCTCCCCCAGCAGATAGACCACGGAGCTCGCCCGCAGCTCAACGGCGGCAGTGTTCACCACTGGCCGATAGGCGACAGAGCCCACCAAATGTGCGGCAGAGCTCGCCCACGGCTCAATGGCGGCAGAGCTCACCCGCAGACTTCAGGCGACAGTGTACTCTTGCGGAACCCGTGCTGCAGAGCTCTCCCAGGGACTACATGCGGCAGAGCTATCCCGCAACATATGTGCGACGATGCTCTCCCACCGCTGATAGGCGGCAGAGTTCTCCTGCCCGGCAGGCGGCAGACTTCTCCTCTAGTCGATAGGCGGCAGAGTTCCCCCACATGCCGCAGCTCATCTCCCGTGGAGTTGGAACATGGTTTAAGAGAATGTAGGGCTGGGGAGCGACGGAGACAGAGAGGCCAAGACCCACGAGAAGGTCTCGAAATTACAAGTCCCGGAATGGGAGGTGCTGGAAGAGGTGCTTATCAGTCGGACTCTTCTAGACCCGAAGGGACAAGGCCATGCTCAGCTCGAGGGTCGGAGGACGTGGAAAAGGTCGTCCAAAGGATCCTCGAGAAGAAAAAACTGGTGTCTCCAGATGACGGCCAAAGGAGGAGGATCCCATTCAGCCTGGAGATCATGAACAAACCTTTGCCAAAGAAGTTCAAAATGCCTTCCATGGCCACTTATACCGGCAAAGCAGACCCCTATGACCACATACAGAGTTACGAGTCCCTCATGCTGCTGCATGGGTGCGAGGACGAAATTATGTGCAGGGCTTTTTCCCTCACATTGTCCGGGCACGCTCTAAAGTGGTTTAACGGGTTGAGCGAAGGTTCAATCTCCTCTTTTGACGAGTTGAGAAATGAATTCCTCAAAGTCTTCATGATCCACAGCCAGAGGAAGAAAGATGCTACCTACCTACTCACGCTTAAACAAGGGAATAAAGAACCCTTGAAAAGCTTCGTAGACCGCTTCCGAGATGCAACCTTGGAAGTGAAAGATCTACCGGTAGGCGTAGCCTTGGCTGCAATGCTGCAAGGGACGAGCTCCGAAAAGCTACAAGAATCCCTCTCTCTCGATCAACCGATGACAATTTTCGACCTCTTTGCCAGGGCTAACAAGTATGTAGCTCAAGAAGAAGTGATGAAAATGATACAGCCCAAGGAGGTAAAGGAAGGAAAGAAGAGAGAGAGAGATGCACCCGAGAGAAGCTCCCCAAGACCCGTGAGAATAGACAAAGCCCCTAGGTTCAGGTATGAAGGCTATACTAGGTTGAACGAGCCTCGTACTGCGATACTGGCAGCTATCGAAGGGGCAGGATTATTGGAATTCCCCAAGAAGAAAATTGGAGATGTAGGACGAAACCCCGAAGCCTACTGTGAATTCCATTGTGCTCACGGTCACCCAACAGAGAGGTGCAGAGATTTAATGGACCAGTTGGAAAGACTGGCCAGAGAGGGGAAGATCAACCGCTTCCTGTGGAGAAGCGAGAGACCCCGTTATCCTCCGCGTGACCAAAGGAATGATCACCCGTGGGCTGGGCCAAACGATGGTAACAGAAGGAATAGGCCCAGAAATGAAGTAATCAGGCCCATTCCCCGAGTCAATCCGCCAAACAATGATCCTACAGCCCCCGCAATAAATGTTATTGCAGGCGGGGAATCAATAACGGGAAGCTCCTCTACTTCCCGCAAAAGTTACGCTAGGCAAGCGTACCAGGTTAACGTTGTGATGGAAGAACAGGCGGATGAAGAACCCATCATGTTCACTCCGGCTGACAAAGGTGATATTGTCATGCCCCATGACGACCCCATGGTGATATCCACTGTAGTGGCCAAACACCCGGTGAGCAGGGTTTTGGTCGATAACGGGAGCTCAGTAAACCTAATCTATTGGAACTGCTTCGAAAAAATGAGCATATCCGAAGATAGGCTAAAGCCCGTTATGACGCCACTATACGGATTCACGGGAGAACGAGTGAAAGTTGTCGGGTCCATAGAGTTGCCTGTGACTCTCGGAGAGCACCCGAAGAACGTGACCCGGCAAGTGTTGTTCATGGTGGTCAGGTCAACCTTCGCTGCCTACAACATGATTTTGGGCAGACCTGTGCTGAATGACATGAGGACGGTGATATCCTCTTGCTATCTATTGATGAAGTTTCCCACTCCCAACGGAGTCGGGCAAGTATGAGGAAACCAAAGGAGTGCTCGTACTTGTTATCTCGCTTCCACTGCCAACAAGGTAGCACAGAGGAAAGAAACCTTATGTATCGACGATCCGCCCAAGCCTCAGCCTGTAGAGGAAACCGAGGCCATTGAACTAACAGAAGGGGATGAGGGAAAAAAGGCATTCATAGGGACTCAACTGGGCGAACAACTAAAGAATGAGATAGTCGAGTGCCTGAGAAGAAACTCGGATGTCTTCGCCTGGAGTCCGGCGGACATGCCCGGAATCAGTCCCGAAGTGATATGCCATGATCTTAATGTCATACCCGGGCACAGACCCGTCAAACAGAAGAAGAGGAGTTTCACCCCGGAACAACAAAAAGCAATCACTGAAGAAGTGAATAAACTCCTGGGTGCCGGATTCATCCGAGAGGTCTACTACCCTGAGTGGTTAGCCAACGTAGTGATGGTAAAGAAATCTAGCGGGAAGTGGCGAATGTGTGTGGATTTCACCGACCTGAACAAAGCCTGCCCTAAAGGTTCTTACCCCCTACCTCGGATAGACAGACTAGTAGACAAAACATCCGGTTACGAATTCCTCAGTTTCTTGGATGCATTCTCCAGGTATCACCAAATCATGCTTCACCCAGAAGACGAAGAAAAGACTTCCTTTATAACCAACGACGGAACCTATTGCTATCGGGTAATGCCGTTCGGTCTAAAGAACGCGGGAGCCACCTATCAACGAATGGTGAGCAAAGTGTTCAAAGATCTTCTGAAAAATACCATGGAAACCTACGTGGACGATATGATAATCAAGAGCTGCATAGGAGAGTCTCATACTGATCAAATGTCCAGGGTATTCGAAGTATTGAGGAGATTCAACATGAAGCTAAACCCTGAAAAGTGCTCATTCGAGGTAAGATCAGGGAAGTTCTTAGGCTTCATGATCACTAACAGGGGCATTGAGGCAAATCCTGAGAAGGTACAGGCGGTCATTGACATGAAACCCCCAACCACCGTAAGAGAGGTCCAGAGATTGACAGGCAGAATAGCAGCTCTGAATCGCTTCTTGTCAAAATTAGTAGAAAGGAGCCTGCCGTTCTTCAAAACTCTACGGGGGGGAAAGAACTTCGAATGGACGGGAGATTGTCAAAAAGCCTTTGAAGACCTCAAGGAATACTTGAAACAGTTGCCTTCATTAACAAGGCCCCTGGAAGGAGAACAACTCTATATGTATTTGGGAGTCGGTGATTTCGCCGTCAGTGCGGTGCTACTGAAGAAAGATGAAATGATGCACCGTCCCATCTACTACGTGAGTAAAGTGTTATTAGATCCAGAGACCCGCTACCCCCTAGCCAAAAAGCTAGCATTAGCCCTTGTGATGGCCTCGCGAAAGTTGCGCCCTTATTTCCAAGCACACCCTATCACCGTCTTAACAGATCAACCGTTGAGACAAATCCTTCAGAAACCTGAACACTCAGGAAGGTTAGTGAAATGGGCAGTGGAGCTTGGGGGATACGATATCACATTTCAACCACGGCAGGCTATCAAAGGTCAAGCTCTGGCCGACTTCATCGTAGAATGCACTATCCCAAGCGACAGCAGTGAAGGGGAGGCTCACCCATGGTTGCTGCATGTCGACGGGGCATCAAGTGCCAACGGAAGCGGAGCGGGTATAGTCCTGGTATCACCCGAAGGAAAATCCCTTGAATACTCCCTACGGTTCGGATTCCCCAGTTCGAACAACATAGCGGAGTATGAAGCTCTGATAGCAGGGATGATGTTAGCGAAGAAGCTACAGGTTCACCACTTGATAGCACACAGTGATTCTCAATTGGTGGTGAACCAATTCAGCAGAGAGTACGAGGTACGGGAACCGATGCTGGTCCCTTACTTGAAGAAAGTCCAACTTCTGGCCCAGACTTTCAAAAGATTTCAGCTGATACAAATCAACCGGTCCGAAAACACACATGCTGATGCATTGTCTAAGTTAGCCTCTTCCACCGAAACACGAGGAAGGACAGTGAAGGTGGAGAGGCTCGAACGACCTAGTATTGAAGAGGTCGAAGTGTGTGACATTCAAGTGGGAGACGATTGGAGATCCCCATACAAACAGTATCTCACCGAAGGAACACTCCCCCAAGATAAGGACGAGGCTCGTCACTTAAAAATACAAGGGGCGAAGTTCACACTCATCAATGGAGAGCTGTACAAAAGGGGATATTCGTCACCCTTATTGAAATGTCTGGGACCGGAACAAGCAAGCTACGCTTTAGCCGAAGTGCATGAAGGAATTTACGGCGAACACTTAGGAGCGAGAGCTCTTGCTGCTAAAGTACTGCGATCGGGATTCTACTGGCCAACGTTGAAGAAAGATGTGATGGACCAAACCCGCAGGTGTGACAAATGCCAGAGGTTTACGCCTATCACAACAGCCCCAGTGACTCCCTCTCAAGGCACAGTACAGCCAATTCCTTTTGCACAATGGGGATTGAACATTCTTGGACCTTTTCCATTGGCCACGGGTCAAAGAAAGTTCCTATTAGTGGCTACCGATTACTTTACAAAGTGGATTGAAGCAGAGCCTTTAGCCACAATCACGGAAAAGAAAGTGGAGGCAATGGTGTGGAAAGACATTATCTGTCGATTCGAAATTCTCCGCATCTTAAATGCCGACCATGGAAAGCAATTTGATTGCAACGCCTTCCGTGAATTTTGTAAGAGCCTCAACATTCAGCTAAGGATCTCCTCAGTGTCATATCCTCAAGCTAATGGACAGGCCGAAGTCAGTAATCGAACTATCCTTCATGGGCTGAAGACCAGGCTAGACAAAGCAAAAGGGGCATAGGTGGACGAATTGCCTAGTGTTTTGTGGGCATATCGTACCACCAGTCGTGTGTCAACCAAAGAAACGCCATTCAGCCTAGTATACAGCGCAGAAGCACTGATCCCCGTGGAAATTGGAGCGTTATCACCAAGAGTGATACCCTTAGTAGAGGAAGAAAATTCACAAGCTCTAAGGGAAGGCTTGGACCTACTCGACGAACATAGAGAAACCGCAGCTATTCGATTGACATCCTATCATCAGAGGGTGACCAACTACTACAATAGCCGGGTGAGAGATAGGCCAATGTCTGAGGGAGATCTAGTGCTTAGAAAGTCGCAGATCACGAATGCCCTGAAGGAGGATGGGAAATTCAGAGCCAATTGGGAAGGTCCATACAGAATCAGATACAAGATTGGACCTAACACCTGTGTTCTGGAAACTCTACAAGAGAAGAAGATAGGGAAAACATGGAATTCAAATCACCTAAAGCTGTATTTGAATTAAGCACCATATTTTCTTTCCCAAACATTATTATCATTTGTTTATACCATCACAAGATATTGTCATCAAATCATCACGCAGAATGTCATTTTATTATACATCTGCAACTTCTATGCATCTAAATCTTGTGACAGGTATTCAGAAGAGCCGTAAGAGCCTAAGGCGCTATGCGTCACTGTGGCCAGGCATGTATTCAGACAAGCCGTAAGAGCCTGAGGCGCTATGCGTCACTGTGGCCAGGCATGTACAATTAACCGAGCCGTAAGAGCCTGAGGCGCTATGCGTCACTGTGGCCAGGCATAGTTCAGACGAGCCGTAAGAGCCTGAGGCGCTATGCGTCACTGTGGTCAGGCGTAGTTCAACCGAGCCGTAAGAGCCTGAGGCGCTATGCGTCACTGTGGCCAGGCGTAGTTCAGACGAGCCGTAAGAGCCTGAGGCGCTATGCGTCACTGTGGCCAGGCGTAGTTCAGACGAGCCGTAAGAGCCTGAGGCGCTATGCGTCACTGTGGCCAGGCGTAGTTCAGACGAGCCGTAAGAGCCTGAGGCGCTATGCGTCACTGTGGCCAGGCGTATACAATTAACCAAGCCGTAAGAGCCTGAGGCGCTATACGTCACTGTGGCCAGGCGATAAAAATATCAAGGCTATAAAAACTAAAGACGCATACACGTCACAGTAATTAAGCCTTAAACAATTATACGTTCGCTCAAAAAATTCTTTCTGAAAGTTTACCTTTCTATCAAGAATTGGGGAGCATGCACGAATACATTCAAACGAATAGATTCAAGCAAAATAAACAAACAGACAAAGAATGATAAATGATAAATAGAGAAGTAGTGCAATACAAAGCATGAACAAAAATCTCAATTTCATTTCATTCAAAAGTCATTACAAACAGATCTTTAACAGATCTTTACGATTACATTCAACAAAAGTACAAAGTTAAAATAAAAAACAACAAAGTACTTGAAAAGAAATACAAAAAACAAAAATAGCTATCTACTCTTCAGGAGGAAACTGGGGATCAGCTACAGACGGACCATCACTTCCCAAGGACTGCTGACCCTCCTCGCCGTCTAAATCAATAAGAGTCTCGATAGGCTCGGGAGCACCGTCCAAATCCATGGGCTCCCAAGGACCAGTGAGGTTGGCGAGGTCATCTTGGGCGGTCCTCTTGAATAACTCGTCTGCAGGTTCGGCTTCAGGCTCATATTTAGTCCAGTCGGGGGCCTCAAATAGCATCGCCTCGTTGGTGTACTGGAGCTCGGGGAATTCCTCTCCTTCCCTATGTGCTTCTAACCATGATCGGGCAAGATAGAACCCGTACTTTACATAGGGATTCGAGAAATCCTCCTTCCGTCTCAAGCAATCCTTGGAGAGACGGTACTCCTTCACGGCCTCGGCCCGTATGCTATTGATCTCCACTTGGGTCAGCGTAGGAGCAGCCTGACTTTCCAACTCGGCAACGCGCTGCTCGAGCTCCTGATTCCGAGCAAGTAAAGACCCGTAGTTGGATTGCATACAGTCTAGCTCAGAGTGGGCATCCCGAAGATCCTCTTGAAATCTGCTAGACCGAGCCGTCTCAACAGTGAGATCCCCCTTGGCCTAGCTCAGGTCCTGGTGAACCTTAGCGAGCTGCTCCTCCAAGCTGCGAACTAAATCCGGAAGTTTGGACAAGTTGTTGACGGTGTTCTGTAACTCCATAACTTGGTCCTTTAACTCCCAGATTTCCCTATCGGCACGTTCCCGATAAGCCCGGTGCTGGGCATTGTTGGCCACAGTTCGTTGAGCTAGCTGCAAAGAAATGTAAAAAGTTAGATTCAAAGAATGCGGCAAAAAGGAGTCAAACGAAGAGGAGTATGAAACTTACCCTCAATGCCTCCATGTCGGCTAAATCCTCCCCCTCCGGGTAGTTTCTGAATATCCTCGCCTCGTCCCGAGGAAGGATAGTGGACCAGCTTAACCGGGAGGCCACCCCGGGAGTGTCCAAAATGTCGTTGTCACGAACCCCGGGGTAGACTCGAAACTCGTGGCCCCTCATAATGTTTCCCCCGTCCACGGGGTAGGACCTCTCGTCAGCAGGCCTATCCTCGGCAGTATTGGCCTACTTCCCATCGAACCTTCGATGTACAAGCGCCTTCGATTCTTCCGCTGAGACGGAATGATATTGCATTCCGCACGTTCCTCGGAGCGTGATCGCCCGGATGACCCGGAAGCCCCCCGTGAAGATGAGGCAACTCTCCCCCTATCCCGAGAGAGATCTCTCTGCTCCGAAGGAGGGGGAGGCATCGCCTGCCTAGAAACAGGAGGGGTCCGAGCACGAGGTGGCTGAGAGGGGACCGGTGCCTCACTTGGGACATCGTCGGCCAAACGACGCCTCTTCCTGGTAGGAGCGCTGGAAGGACCAGCCTCAGAGACCTGGCGACCCAACGATTGCCGGAAATGACTCATCTCTGCAAAAAAGGAAAAGAAGACAAATCAGTGGTCAAAAACTGATCAAAAACAGCAAGCCGTAAAAAGAATTAAAAGTTACCGTCAGGAGAATCGAGATGCTCCCGAAGGGACTCTATATTTATGGCGTCGTCATCAGGGAGCACCATGAAAGTAGAGCCGAACCCTTCCCAGCCAGTCAGGTCGGCTAAGGGTTCGCTGCTAGAACTAGACTCCACGTTGGTACTCCCTATATCCTCTTGTGGCCTAGGTGCTTCAGGATTTAACTCGGGGAAAACCGAAGGCAGAGGATCTGACGAAGGAACAGAGGGTCCGGCAACAGTGATCGGACCCACACCCCAGCCAGCTAATATCAAATTTTCATTTGATATAAGGGTGTCGAGACTAAGGGGATGAGGGACTAGCAGTTTGTTGACGTCAGAAGACAACTGCTCCCTAAGTGTGGCAACCCGGGGACCCTTGGGGATTTCACGCCTATTCTCCCAACGAGTGGGGAAATCCAGGCCCTCGGGCACTTCCACGACCAGCCATTCCGTCTCGAAACCATGAAGCTTGTTAGCCGGTTTCTCGAATAATCGGTTCTCAAAACCGGGCTGGTACACCCGCTGAAGCGAGTAAGGCACTAAGCCGGGGCTCCCTCGAAGCCTAAAGAATACTTTTAAAAGAGGAAGGGACGGAGGGACGCCCCTTAAATGGCAGTGCACGGTGAATGCTACCAATTGCATCCATGCATGAGGATGCAGTTGTCCCGGGGATACCCTGTGCGTCCTAAGGAAGGAAGCCCCGAAGTTGGACAATGGGAAGCGGAGTCCTAACTCCAAAGCTGCCCTAAAAACGACAGCCCCGTCGGACACACGACGTATGTCGCTCTCCTGAGGGGTTGGGAGCCTATAAGAGTATCCCTCGGGTAAAGAAAATCGAGATTCTAGGTCTTGGACGTCGGCTTCCTTTAAAGTCGACTTAACGCCTAGATCAATTTGTTTTCCTACACCATGGCCAGCCATTTTAGGAGTCCGTAAATCAAAAGAGTGGGACTACGGACTATGAAATTACCTAAAATGAAGAAAAGGAGGAACTGGCGACAGAGTATGAAGAAGCTGCGGCAGTGTTGCGACACAGTGATGTGTACGCGACAGAGTTGCGGCAGAGTACGGTGGATTTGCGGCAGAGTCGCGAGAGAGTGTCCTTAGAAAATCGCGGCTGAGTGTCTTTTTGCGGGAGAACTCAATAGCGACAAGGACAGCAGGGGCCCAGTATATATAGCGGCTCGCCTGCGTCGACACACGCGCGGAGATCCGACCCGACCCGAGAAAAGTCCAGACCCAGATACTCTTTCGCAGGAAAGATTCCTACCAAAGAGTGGGGAGCAATTGATGGTGGTCGTGTCACCAGAATCCACGTGTGCAACTATCCGCCTGCCACGTGTCAAACCAAGAACGAGCCACGTGGCAGATTTGGCGACAGAGCGGCCACGTGGCACAATTCCTAGCAGTGCGACAGAGTGTTCGATGCGATAGGAGTCTGTCGGCTTGTGATGTGCCGTACAGCAGGCGCGGCAGACCTCCATCGCCCATATCGCGACATTGGTCTCCCGTATTGCACCCCGTCATAGGTCTCCCGCACAGCCCGAGATAGAAGTCTCCCGCACAGCCTGCGGCATAGTCTCCCGCACAGACTGCGGTGGAGGTCTCCCGCACAGCCCGCGATAGAAGTCCCCCGCACAGCCTGCGACATAGTCTCCCGCACAGACTGCGGTGGAGGTATCCTGCACAGTCTGCGGTAGAGGTCTCCCGCACAGTCTGCGGTAGAGGTCTCCCGCACAGTCTGCGGTAGAGGTCTCCCGCACATCCTGCGGCATAGTTCTCCTGCACAGCCTGCGGTAGAGGTCCCCCGCTAGCTGCTTGAACTCGAGGCGCGACAGAGTGCTCTATGACTCTGTCGCGGCCCAGACACGCGCCTGGGCCTCAACTCGAACCGACTTGCAGAAACCTATAAATATCAGGTGAACTCTCAGAAACCAGGAGGCCGGATCCGAGACAAAAAGAACCAAAAAGAAGGGAAAAGCCTTAAACTCTCTGATTTAAGCAATATATTCTCTTCTTCATACATTCACAACTCCGATTACTTACTTAATCATCGGAGTGCGCGTGCAGGGACAAATCCCTGCCCCCTCTGATTCCTGTTGTTTTTGCAGGATATACGAAGAACACGTGGAACAAATTGCATCGACGTCACCCTTTTGTCGTTAGTGCAATCAGACAACGTGAAAGGTATATTCTTGTTGCTGTTCATTCAGGCAACATCAAGAATTATATCTACAATTTTCTTGACCTATTGAGACAATTCATATTTCTGTTTGGGATCTTGATGTATTTGTCAAATTCCCTTTTCTGTATGATTTACATAGATTAACTCAATTTATAGCATGTCTAATATTAAGTTGATCAACATATTTGTATTTTGACATATATTTATGGGGTACTTTTAATTTCTGGAAACAATATTTTGAACGTTGGTTAAAAAGTTAATATTTAATCAGATCATAAAGGGAAAAATTAAAAATAGAATGTCATTTTCACAATTTATGGCAAGGTGATGGCTTAGTGAAACGGACAGTTAGTCACAAATTTAAAGACTCCAAATTGAAATAAATAAATAAAAAAAAGGAGGAGTTAGGTTAATTGGATTGTTAGGAACCATATAATAATCAATTTGGTTCATTATATGATGGGAAAGTTGGGTGAGTGCAACTAAAAATGGTCTATAGTGGTATAAGATTTAATTGAATTTTTGAACGAAAATGATTTATAATGAAAAATTTTGTATTTAAATTTTTAACAAATCAAATTCTTTTGAGTTAATCCAAATTATTAAATAAGACCGAAGATTAATTTTATACCAAATATAATAAAAAATACCTCATGATGTCTATTTTTTTTTTTTTAAAAAGGTTGATTGAGTGCCACTAGTGTTTGGTTGCACAGCACATGCCAATGGCAGCTTTTGAATTTTGATGCTTACGGCATTGACAAGCTTCTGGCGTCCATGTTTCAGAAATTCCAAGCAGTTACATAGTCGAGGCAATAATTGAATACGTGGAACGGAAAAGTTGAAGCTATTAAAGATGATCAAAATGGCCCCTCAAATGCATGTTCATGGAAATCGGTGGAATTGGGAGAGTTTGGGGTATGAAACCAAAGCCAAGTACCCATTTGACGCATAATTTTCAACATAAACATAATAATAATGTCGATTTTTAACCACAAATATATTGATATATTGATATAATTTTGGCAATTATGTAAGAGAAGCATAAAAGAAATGACAAAGTCAAAAAGTGTTTAATAGGAAAAAATGATCAGTTCAGGTCTGGAGTACTTTTGTCCATGAAGAAACATCAGTATGAGACAAGCCATATGGCTCATGCAGCAGTGTCCAAGTTAGTCTGGATAATTGACATGAAATGATGATAATTTGCTAATTTGTGACTTGGACTATTTGTTACAACCATAGATTGGTTTGCTTGCAATTTGCCTTGAATTTTCAGCTCTCGTGGTGGATCTCCATTTCTGTTCATTTCTTTTCCCTCTTCTGTGGTCCTGGGCTTTTATTGCTAGATGGATACAAAACCATAATAAGTGAAGAACATCATTCATAGAAAGATATCAATTGTGGTATACTCAGAATTAATTTAAATGAACATTAAAATTGATTCTACTAAAATTGAAAAAAAATAAAAAAACAATTAAAAATATGTATTTTATAATAAAACAATAAAAGAATTTCAAGCTGAGGTTGGAAGGATAATTTTCCTTCGACCATTTTTTGTATTTTCTGTAAAAAGATAATCGCATTGGGCAAACCGAGCTCTCAAACTGGCTCTCAGTCAAAAGCTGCCTGTCCAGTGTTAAAGTCTATGTCTGAACAATAACTCTGGCACTATCATGGCAAAATTTTGGCCTGCGGAGAATAATTAACCACCTAATGCACACAAAAGCTAACAATTGTTGAATGTAGTGTACTATAATTTTACCCAAATATGATTAAGAACTCTAATAGAATGTTGGTTAAGTTAAGCTGATACTTTTCCCGGCATGTCGTATGGGGTTTGCATTTGGTGGGAAGTCGTGACGTGAGGGTTAGAAACTGTCCTTTAAATAATGCGGTGGGCCTCTCTTGTTCTTGTTTTCTTGTGACAGCTTACACTAGTAAGATATATTCTTCTCTTCCTCTTATTTTATATATAATATGGACACACACATAGATATAGGGATAAGAGATTCGAACACAATCTTCAGGAAAAAGATGTATCAATGAATTATCTTTTATATATAATAGTGGAATTCTGCAATGATACGTCATACATGAACTTGTTAAGTGAATTCTCAGCTTGTGACTTTGATTCAAGGATCAGCCTTGTCAATAAGAAAGGAAAGCCCGCTATCCTACATGGCCCATTTGAGCCTAACAAGCCCATAAATGGCTTGAATGCTTGAGAAGTGTAGTACCAAGTACTGATAGACAATAGCATCACAAAGATAAATCTCGAGAATTTGGATTTGAAATAGTTCTATCTCAAGAAATGGTAAGGGCTATTCCCAAGGCCAAGCCAAGACCAAGCTAACTAAGCTTTGGCTCAAATGGAAACCATAGATTTAGGCTTCTTCGAAGTGTTTGCTCTGGTTCCAGAAATGACGTTTTTGCCTAACAACCCTAACAAGTAACAAGCAATTTAGAAAGTAATCAATGTTTGACTTAATAATTATTTTTTAGAAGAATTAAATTCAAAATTAAAATTTTCTTCTCTTCTACTTTCTTGTTAAAAGAATAATAATTGCATGGTAGATGAATAAACAGGCTTATCAAGCCAGATTGGCTGGAATTGGACCGAATCCGACCTTGTAAATCCAGACTGTAATTGAAATCCTTTATAGGGGTTTCACTCCAACCTGATATATAAATGGAATCCAAAATCAACTTTAATTGAGTTTAATAAGGGTTTAGAATCAAACGTTTCATACTGGTTTCGGTTCGAAGTCGGAATTAATCTAGCAATGCAACGAAGGGTGTAAGTAATACAGTGGTGCTCGCAAGCTATTCGGGCTCGACTCGAGTAAAACTCGAATTTGACTCAATTTTAGTCGAGTCGAGCTCGATCGAGTTACTCGAGCTATCGAGCGAGTCGAATTCGAATACTTAGATACTCGACTCAAGTAGCTCGCGAGTTTAATCGAGTTTCGAGCTTTTATATATTTTAATAATATATATTATTATATAATAATATTTATATAATGATTCGAGCTCAAGTCGAGTCCTAGAATCGAGCTCGAGTTCGAGCAAAAAATCAAACTTATATAATCGAGCCTAATCAAGCGAGTTCGAGTAGCTCGAACTCGATCTCGAGTTTAAAAATTAAGACGCGATCGAACTCGAGTTGAGTATCGAGTACCGAGTTTTCGAGTCGAGTTCGAGCTCGAACACTTCACTGTATCGACTCGACTTAATTCGATTACACCCCTAAATGCAACGACTATATTCCGTTGCATTTGATGCTTGCTGAAGTCATGATGGTGTCAGCAAGCCATTGCTTTTTTATTTTTATTTTTATGTTTTTTTTCATTTTCTACCTAAAAATACACATTTTCTCATTTTCTTTCTATAGCAAATCTCTTTAAATCTCTCAAATTCTTTTAGATATACATACAATCACTAACTTCTAAGGATATCCAAACACAAATTAATCTACAAAAGTGGAAATTGTTGGGTGTTTTAAAAATGACAAAGCTCAATGGGGTTTAATTAAGTTTGTAATTAGATATGAACAATCTTCCATAATATGTGAAAAGGAGAGATACTTAGAATATATTTGTCAATATTTACAATCCACTTATCAATTTATTTCTACACATATATTAGGAGACGATTGTATGAAAATATATTTAGAATATAGGACATTTTTAATTGAATTTTCAAAATGTTTCTTCTAGAGTTAGTATAACAGGAAATATTTGAACTAGTATTAATGGTCTAAGTTATCTTATAATTATGTGTCGTTGGTTGATGACATTTGATGTATGTAAAAACACATTTTATCTTTCGATTATTTAGGTCAATTGCATACTTCATATATTATAACTCAATATATTATTCATGATTGTAAAATTTACTCTATTGAAAATAAAAAATTTTAATTATTCTAGATAATGCATCCAATAATAATGCGGCTCTTCTCATTTTAATTCATAATTTAAAACCAATTTTAAATGTATCATTTTTTTTTCATCTTAGATGTATGCATGTCATGTCATTAATTTATGCGTTACAAATGGTTTCAATCTCGGTGGTGCATGCTCAATTGACAAAAATTAAATATTTAGCAAAATATATCCATAATTCACATAATGTGAAATGAAAGCAGATTTGTAACACAAGTGAGATTAATCTCATTTTATTTCTCATTTTCATGAAAATAAGATGGAATTAACTTCATCGTTTACTTAATCCGTTTTACCTTTTAAAAATCTTCTTACTTTATTTTTTTAATAATTACCCTCATCTTGCCCTACAACTTGATGAAAATGATTAATATTTAATTCAAAATTGTATTGAATTATTAACTGTTTTTAAACTTGGAACAAAAAAGAATTTTCCAAGACATTATCCGACAACCCCTCTTTTATTCCTCTAGCTTTTCATCATTTGAAGAGTTTTTACAATTTAAAGAAAATAATAATTTAGGTTGATATTATGTAAGACATAGACGTAAAATTTTAAAAATATTGAAAAACAATTCCTCATATTTCTTGCATTGCATCATTATTAGACTTTAGTCGATGAGAAGAAAATATAAATTTTTTTTGGATATTATACTAAATTTCTTGGGAGTAATATTGATGACCAAAAGTCATCCATTTATGATATCTTTCGAGCATCGTTTGCTTTTTTATGAGGTATTTTGAATGCAATCAAAACGACAAAAAAGAGGAGATTGAAGCTGAAGGGAAAAGGTCAAATATCATCCATCATTATCCCGATGAAGTCAAGATAGCTCGAATGAGCTACAGTTCTTCTTGAATAAATATTTCTTACTAGAGAAAAATTTTGTTCTTCTCCAATAATGGAAACAACATCTAAAAAAAATTTTCAGATTTAACTCTCCTGACGCGAGATGTTTTCATGATTCAACCATCCATCTTTGCATCAAAATTTGCATTCTCAACTTGTGGAATGATAATTACAAATCATTAAAAGAATTTTAATTCAATATCATTATTCTTATTCGCATGATTGATTCAAAATTGAATCTCGAAACAAGAAACAAGTAAGGATAGAGGAATTCAATATATCTAATCAGTCGGCTCAGATTCTATCTGCTAATAGGCCGAAACTATTATAATCCAACAAAAAATCAATTCAATCTGATCCACTAGCATGTTTATAAATGAAGTATAAGGATGAATTAAGAACTTCAAAAAACCAAAATTCCTAGGCCCGGGCCCTGCCTTCCAGCCCCAGGGGCCAGGGCCCTTCTATGTTTGCCTAGTCAACAATCTTAGAATAATACCGCAATCAGGGTAATTTTAAGACATCATCGGACGCAACTAAAATCTACTTCTCCCTCTCTTCTCTCATGGCTTTAGTTCAATATTCTTTGGGATCTTGCCTGGGAGAAAAGAGGAACTTCATGCCGTTATCTACTGTTCAACCAGGGAATGCCAGGCATTCCATCAATCTAGTTATAAAACAAGCCAACTCTATGGTCACATTTTCAGAATTATCAATAGAAGAGAAGCGCTCATATTATGGCAGTAAGAGCAAAAAAGATCAATGGAAGGTCGGTTGCAGTAATGATGGATCTTGTGGGATTGCTCCAAGTTGGTCCACGCCTTCAGTATTAGGCTTGATCCAGGATTTCTACGGTGCCATCAATGTCAAGGACTCCCAAAAACTGGACCAACTTCTTTCACAAGATTGTGTATTTCAGGAGCTCGTATTTTACATTCCCTTTGTTGGGAAACAGGTTTTCTTTTACCTCTTTGCATGATCAGTAACTTCTTCTTTCTTTATTGCTAGCAAATTATGGAATTTTATTTTATTTTCAAATAAAACCAACTTTAATGTTACATCTGGTATTATCATTCTCTAGTAAACAAAGGGTGCATTTTTCTTTTGGTCCAGAAAAGCAAACCAAATGCTACAAATGAATATAACCAGGTTTGATATTGCTATTTTCAGAGTATCATTATTTTTCTGCACGATCTAATGGACGCAATGGGACAGAATGTTCATTTTGTCATTGATAGTTGGATGGAAGGCGAGAAACTGCAAGTGTATTTTGGCATCTAGGTGAAAATTACAGACCTTCATTTTTGTACAATACCATCCTTGTAAATCTAGTTTAGGTAATGCTCGGCTAGCATGAACTTTGAAATTAACTATTCTCCCCAGAACAACGTTTCTATCAGGTTTTTAAACCAGGAAGCCTGCTGCTTTTTGATTTGAGTGTGGAAAACAAATTCTAGAAATAGAGAAACAGATATGATTGACAGCTGAAATGATTTGTTTACCTGAGTTTCTTCTGATATTAGAATAATTACATTATTAGCCTCATCACTGAATAACAAGTTTAGCGTCAATTCTTGTAGAGTGGAAAGGCAAAGAGATGCCATTTGCCAATGGATACCATTTCTTTGAATGTCAACAAGTTGATGGAAAGCTTATTATCAGGTTCAGTTGATGTAATATAGAAGCAAACTTAGAGTTACTTTGATAACAAGGAAAATCTGGATTCTGGAAATGACAACTTGTTTTATGCAGACAAATAACCGGAGTGGAAGAATTTCCCTTGAAACCAGGAGATTTGGTCCTGGTATGAAATTGAAACATATATATATTGATGGTGGTCGTGTCACCAGAATCCACGTGTGCAACTATCCGCCTGCCACGTGTCAAACCAAGAACGAGCCACGTGGCAGATTTGGTGACAGAGCGGCCACGTGGCACAGTTCCTAGCAGTGCGACAGAGTGTTCGATGCGATAGGAGTCTGTCGCCTTGTGATGTGCCGCACAGCAGGCGCGGCAGACCTCCATCGCCCATATTGCGACATAGGTCTCCCGCATTGCACCCCGTCAGAGGTCTCCCGCACAGCCTGCGGCATAGTCTCCCGCACAGACTGCGGTAGAGGTCTCCCGCACAGTCTGCGGTAGAGGTCTCCCGCACAGCCTGCGGCATAGTTCTCCTGCACTGCCAGCGGTAGAGGTCTCCCGCAAGCTGCTTTACTTGAAGCGCGACAGAGTGCTATATGACTCTGTCGCTGCCCAGACACGCGCCTGGGCCTCAGCTCGAACCGACTTGAAGAAACCTATAAATACCAGGTGAGCTCTCTGAAAAGAGGATCCGAGAAAAAAAAGAACCAAAAAGAAGGGAAAAGCCTTAAACTCTCTGATTTAAGCATTACATTCTCTTCTTCATACATTCACAACTCCGATTACTTACTTAATCATCGGAGTGCGCGTGGAGGGACAAATCCCTGCCCCCTCTGATTCCTGTTGTTTTTGCAGGATATACAAAGAACTCGTAGAACAAATTTCATCGACGTCACCCTTTTGTCTTTAGTACAATCAGACAACGTGAAAGGTATATTCTTGTTGCTGTCAGGTAGGCAACATCAATTGGCGTCGTCTGTGGAAAATCTGACAAAAAACCAGATTCTCTATCAAAATGGTGAGAACACGTTCTGCAGCAGAGTTGACAGGAGGGCAGAATTCTGTGAGTCCCCCTGTCAGATCAGAACAAATACGAAGACATGGTGAAAGGGGTCAAAGAGAAGCCGTGGTTTCTCTAGAAGAATTTGAGAACCTGAAGCGCAAAAATGAGAAGACTACAACTGCACTGAAAGCTATGGTGAGCTTCTTCAGAGACGCTCTCCCCCAATTCAGCTTACCCCATGAAGTGCAGCAGTTAGTAGGGGAAAGCACACCTCGGCGGACCTATGAGAGAGGTCAACCCTCTACTCCGGTAAATACTGGACAAGAGGCAGGAACGCAAAATAATGCTACTGCAAGTCCAGCAAGACGGAGTTTCCCCGCGGACCACGGGCGACAGAGTTCGCCAGCAGCAAACGCGCAGCAGAGCTCGCCCGCAGCTCAACGGCTGCAGTGTTCACCACTGGCCGATAGGCGACAGAGCCCACCAAATGTGCGGCAGAGCTCGCCCACGGCTCAATGGCGGCAGAGCTCACCCGCAGACTTCAGGCGATAGTGTTCTCTTGCGGAACCCGTGCGGCAGAGCTCTCCCGGGGACTACATGCTGCAGAGCTATCCCGCAACATATATGCGACAGTGCTCTCCCGCCGCTGATAGGCGACAGGGTTCTCCTCTGCCCGGCAGGCGACAAACTTCTCCTCTAGCCGATAGGCGACAGAGTTCCCCCACATGCCGCAGCTCATCTCCCATGGAGTTGGAACATGGTTTAAGAGAATGTAGGGCTGGGGAGCGACGGAGACAGAGAGGCCAAGACCCACGAGAAGATCTCAAAATTTCAAGTCTCGGAATGGGAGATGCTGGAAGGGGTGCTTATCAGTCGGACTCTTCTAGACCCGAAGGGACAAGGCCATGCTCAGCTTGAGGGTCGGAGGACGTGGAGAAGGTTGTCCAAAGGATCCTCGAGAAGAAAAAATTGGTGTCTCCAGATGACGGCCAAAGGAGGAGGATCCCATTCAGCCTAGAGATCATGAACAAACCTTTGCCAAAGAAGTTCAAAATGCCTTCCATGGCCATTTACACGGGCAAAGCAGACCCCTATGACCACATACAGAGTTACGAGTCCCTCATGCTGCTGCATGGGTGGGAGGACGAAATTATGTGCATGGCTTTTTCCCTCACATTGTCCGGGCACGCTCTAAAGTGGTTCAATGGGTTGAGCGAAGGTTCAATCTCCTCTTTTGACGAGTTGAGAAATGAATTCCTCAAAGTCTTCATGATCCACAGCCAGAGGAAAAAAGATGCTACCTACCTACTCATGCTTAAACAAGGAAATAAAGAACCCTTGAAAAGCTTTGTAGACCGCTTCCGAGATGCAACCTTGGAAGTGGAAGATCTATCGGTAGGCGTAGCCTTGGCTGCAATGCTGCAAGGGACGAGCTCCGAAAAGCTACAAGAATCCCTCTCCTCGATCAACCGATGATAATTTTCGACCTCTTTGCTAGGGCTAACAAGTATGTAGCTCAAGAAGAAGTGATGAAAATGATACAGCCCAGGGAGGCAAAGGAAGGAAAGAAGAGAGAGAGAGATGCACCCGAGAGAAGCTCCCCAAGACCCGTGAGAGTAGACAAAGCCCCTAGGCTCAGGTATGAAGGCTACACCAAGTTGAACGAGCCTCGTACTGCGATACTGGCAGCTATCGAAGGGGCAGGATTATTGGAATTCCCCAAGAAGAAAATTGGAGATGTAGGACGAAACCCCGAAGCCTACTGTGAATTCCATTGTGCTCACGGTCACCCAACAGAGATGTGCAGAGATTTAATGGACCAGTTGGAAAGACTGGCCAGAGAGGGGAAGATCAACCGCTTCCTGTGGAGAAGCGAGAGACCCCGTTATCCTCCGCGTGACCAAAGGAATGATCACCCGCGGACTGGGCCAAACGATGGTAACAGAAGGAATAGGCCCAGAAATGAAGTAATCAGGCCCATCCCCCGAGTCAATCCGCCAAACAACGAACCTACAGCCCCCGCAATTAATGTTATTGCAGGCGGGGAATCAATAACGGGAAGCTCCTCTACTTCCCGCAAAAGTTACGCTAGGCAAGCGTATCAGGTTAACGTTGTGATGGAAGAACAGGCGAATGAAGAACCCATCATGTTCACTCCGGCTGACAAATGTGATATTGTCATGCCCCATGACGACCCCATGGTGATATCCACTGTAGTGGCCAAACACCCGGTGAGCAGGGTTCTGGTCGATAACGGGAGCTCAGTAAACCTA
Organism: Firmiana major; assembly: GCA_033439115.1. Taxonomy (NCBI): domain Eukaryota; kingdom Viridiplantae; phylum Streptophyta; class Magnoliopsida; order Malvales; family Malvaceae; genus Firmiana; species Firmiana major. The sequence continues at coordinate 8,981,316 of CM065909.1, forward strand.
ATCTATTGAAACTGCTTCGAAAAAATGAGCATATCCGAAGATAGGCTAAAGCCCGTTATGACGCCACTATACGGATTCACGGGCGAACGAGTGAAAGTTGCCGGGTCCATAAAGTTGCCTGTGACTCTCGGAGAGCACCCGAAGAACGTGACCCGGCAAGTGTTGTTCATGGTGGTCAGGTCAACCTCCGCTGCCTACAACATGATTTTGGGCAGACCTGTGCTGAATGACATGAGGGCGGTGATATCCTGTTGCTATCTATTGATGAAGTTTCCCACTCCCAACGGAGTCGGGCAAGTACGAGGAAACCAAAGGAGTGCTCGTACTTGTTATCTCGCTTCCACTACCAACAAGGTAGCACAGAGGAAAGAAACCTTATGTATCGACGATCCGCCCAAACCTCAGCCTGTAGAGGAAACAGAAGCCATTGAGCTAACAGAAGGGGATGGAGGAAAAAAGGCATTCATAGGGACTCAACTGGGCGAACAACTAAAGAATGAGATAGTCGAGTGCCTGAGAAGAAACTCGGATGTCTTCGCCTGGAGTCCGGCGGACATGCTCAGAATCAGTCCCGAAGTGATATGCCATGAGCTTAATGTCATACCCGGGCACAGACCCGTCAAACAGAAGAAGAGGAGTTTCGCCCCGGAAAGATAAAAAGCAATCACTGAAGAAGTGAATAAACTCTTGGGTGCCGAATTCATCCGAGAGGTCTACTACCCTGAGTGGTTAGCCAACGTAGTGATGGTAAAGAAATCTAACGGGAAGTGGCGAATGTGTGTGGATTTCACCGACCTGAACAAAGCCTGCCCTAAAGATTCATACCCCCTACCTCGGATAGACAGACTAGTAGACGAAACATCCGGCTACGAATTCCTCAGTTTCTTGGATGCATTCTCCGGGTATCACCAAATCATGCTTCACCCAGAAGACGAAGAAAAGACTTCCTTTATAACCGACGACGGAACCTATTGCTATCGGGTAATGCCGTTCGGTCTAAAGAACGCGGGAGCCACCTATCAACGAATGGTGAGCAAAGTGTTCAAAGATCTTTTGGGAAATACCATGGAAGCCTACGTGGACGATATGATAATCAAGAGCCGCGTAGGAGAGTCTCATACTGATCAAATGTCCAGGGTGTTCGAAGTATTGAGGAGATTCAACATGAAGCTAAACCCTGAAAAGTGCTCATTCGGGGTAAGATCAGGGAAGTTCTTAGGCTTCATGATCACTAACAGGGGCATTGAGGTAAATCTTGAGAAGGCACAGGCGGTCATTGACATGAAACCCCCAACCACCGTAAGAGAGGTCCAGAGATTGACAGGTAGAATAGCAGCTCTGAATCGCTTCCTGTCAAAATCAGCAGAAAGGAGCTTGCCGTTCTTCAAAACTCTACGGGGGGAAAGAACTTCGAATGGACGGAAGATTGTCAAAAAGCCTTTGAAGACCTCAAGGAACACTTGAAACAGTTGCCTTTGTTAACAAGGCCCCTGGAAGGAGAACAACTCTATATGTATTTGGGAATCGGTGATTTCGCCGTCAGTGCGGTGCTACTGAAGAAAGATGAAATGATGCACCGTCCCATCTACTACGTGAGTAAAGTGTTATTAGATCCAGAGACCCGCTACCCCCTAGCCAAAAAGCTAGCATTAGCCCTTGTGATGGCCTCGCGAAAGTTGCGCCCTTATTTCCAAGCACACCCTATCACCGTCTTAACAGATCAACCGTTGAGACAAATCCTTCAGAAACCTGAACACTCAGGAAGGTTAGTGAAATGGGCAGTGGAGCTTGGGGGATACGATATCACATTTCAACCTAAGCAGGCCATCAAGGGTCAAGCTCTGGCGGACTTTATAGTGGAATGCACTATCCCAAGCGACAGCAGTGAGGGGAAGGCTCACCCATGGTTACTGCATGTCGACGGGGCATCAAGCGCCAATGGAAGCGGAGCGGGTATAGTCCTGGTATCACCCGAAGGAAAATCCCTTGAATACTCCCTACGGTTCGGATTCCCCAGTTCGAACAACATAGTGGAGTATGAAGCTCTGATAGCAGGGATGCTGTTAGCGAAGAAGCTACAGGTTCACCACTTGATAGCACACAGTGATTCTCAATTGGTGGTGAACCAATTCAACGGAGAGTACAAGATACGGGAACCGATGCTGGTCCCTTACTTGAAGAAAGTCCAACTTCTGGCCCAGACTTTCAAAAGCTTTCAGCTGATACAAATCAACCGGTCCGAAAACACACATGCTGATGCATTGTCTAAGTTAGCCTCTTCCACCGAAACACGAGGAAGGATAGTGAAGGTGGAGAGGCTCGAACGACCTAGTATTGAAGAGGTCGAAGTGTGTGACATTCAAGTGGGAGAGGATTGGAGATCCCCATACAAACAGTATCTCACCGAAGGAACACTCCCCCAAGATAAGGACGAGGCTCGTCACTTAAAAATACAAGGGGCGAAGTTCACACTCATCAATGGAGAACTGTACAAAGGGGATATTCGTCACCCTTATTGAAATGTCTGGGACAGGAACAAGCAAGCTACGCTTTAGCCGAAGTGCATGAAGGAATTTGCGGCGAACACTTAGGAGCGAGAGCTCTTGCTGTTAAAGTACTGCGATCGGGATTCTACTGGCCAACGTTGAAGAAAGATGCGATGGACCAAACCTGCCGGTGTGACAAATGCCAGAGGTTTGCGCCTATCACAACAGCCCCAGTGACTCCCTTTCAAGGCACAGTACAGCCAATTCCTTTTGCACAATGGGGATTGGACATTCTTGGACCTTTCCCATTGGCCACGGGTCAAAGAAAGTTCCTATTAGTGGCTACCGATTACTTTACAAAGTGGATTGAAGCAGAGCCTTTAGCCACAATCACGGAAAAGAAAGTGGAGGCAATGGTGTGGAAAGACATTATCTGTCGATTCAGAATTCCCCGCATCTTAAATACCGACCATGGAAAGCAATTTGATTGCAACGCCTTCCGTGAATTTTGTAAGAGCCTCAACATTTCAGCTAAGGATCTCCTCAGTGTCATATCCTCAAGCTAATGGACAGGCCGAAGTCAGTAATCGAACTATCCTTCATGGGCTGAAGACCAGGCTAGACAAAGCAAAAGGAGCATGGGTGGACGAATTGCCTAGTGTTCTATGGGCATATCGTACCACCAGTCGTGTGTCAACCAAAGAAACGCCATTCAGCCTGGTATACGGCGCAGAAGCACTGATCCCCGTGGAAATTGGAGCGTTATCACCAAGAGTAGTACCCTTAGTAGAAGAAGAAAACTCACAAGCTCTAAGGGAAGGCTTGGACCTACTCGATGAACATAGAAAAGTCGCGGCTATTCGATTGGCATCCTATCATCAGAGGGTGGCCAACTACTACAATAGCCGGGTGAGAGATAGGCCAATGTTTGAGGGAGATCTAGTGCTCAGAAAGTCGCAGATCACGAATGCCCTGAAGGAGGATGGGAAATTCAGAGCCAATTGGAAAGGTCCATATAGAATCGGATACAAGATTGGACCTAACACCTGTGTTCTGGAAACTCTACAAGGGAAGAAGATAGGGAAAACATGGAATTCAAATCACCTAAATCTGTATTTGAATTAATCGCTATATTTTCTTTCCCAAACAGTATTATCATTTGTTTATACCATCACAAGATATTGTCATCAAATCATCACGCAGAATGTCATTTTATTATACATCTGCAACTTCTATGCATCTAAATCTTGTGACAGGTATTCAGAAGAGCCGTAAGAGCCTGAGGCGCTATGCGTCACTGTGGCCAGGCGTATATTCAATCGAGCCGTAAGAGCCTGAGGCGCTATGCGTCACTGTGGCCAGGCGTAGTTCAACCGAGCCGTAAGAGCCTGAGGCGCTATGCGTCACTGTGGCCAGGCGTAGTTCAGACGAGCCGTAAGAGCCTGAGGCCCTATGCGTCACTGTGGCCAGGCGTAGTTCAGACGAGCCGTAAGAGTCTGAGACGCTATGCGTCACTGTGGCCAGGCGTAGTTCAGACGAGCCGTAAGAGCCTGAGGCGCTATGCGTCACTGTGGCCAGGCGTAGTTCAGACGAGCCGTAAGAGCCTGAGGCGCTATGCGTCACTGTGGCCAGGCGTAGTTCAGACGAGCCGTAAGAGCCTGAGGCGCTATGCGTCACTGTGGCCAGGCGTATACAATCAACCAAGCCGTAAGAGCCTGAGGCGCTATGAGTCACTGTGGCCAGGCGTGTACAATTAACCAAGCCGTAAGAGCCTGAGGCGCTATGCGTCACTGTGGCCAGGCGATAAAAATATCAAGGCTATAAAAACTAAAGACGCATACACGTAACAGTAATCAAGCCTTAAACAATTATACGTTCGCTCAAAAAATTCTTTCTGAAAGTTTATCTTTCTATCAAGAATTGGGGAGCATGCACGAATACATTCAAATGAATACATTCAAGCAAAATAAACAAACAGACAAAGAATGATAAATGATAAATAGAGAAGTAGTGCAATACAAAGCATGAACAAAAATCTCAATTTCATTTCATTCAAAAGTCATTACAAACAGATCTTTAACAGATCTTTACGATTACATTCAACAAAAGTACAAAGTTAAAATAAAAAACAACAAAGTACTTGAGAAGAAATACAAAAAACAAAAATAGCTATCTACTCTTCGGGAGGAAACTGGGGATCAGCTGCAGACGGACCATCACTTCCCAAGGACTGCTGACCCTCCTCGCCGTCTAAATCAATAAGAGCCTCGATAGGCTCGGGAGCACCGTCCAAATCCATGGGCTCCCTAGGACCAGTGAGGTTGGCGAGGTCATCTTGGGCGGTCCTCTTGAATAACTCGTCTGCTGGTTCGACTTCAGGCTCATATTTAGTCCAGTTGGGGCCTCAAATAGCATCGCCTCGTTGGTGTACTGGAGTTCGGGGAATTCCTCTCCTTCCGTATGTGCTTCTAACCATGATCGAGCCAGGTAGAACCCGTACTTCACATAAGGGTTAGAGAAATCTTCCTTCCGCCTCAAGCAATCCTTGGAAAGGCGATACTCCTTCACGGCCTCGGCCCGTATGCTATTGATCTCCACTGGGGTCAGCGTAGGAGCTGCCTGACTTTCCAACTCGGCAACACGCTGCTTGAGCTCCTGATTCCGAGCAAGCAGAGACCCGTAGTTGGATTGCATACGGTCTAGCTCAGAATGGGCCTCCTGCAGATCCTCTTGAAATTTACTAGACCGGGCCGTCTCCACAGTGAGATCCCCCTTTGCATGATTCGGGTCCTGATGAACCTTTGTGAGCTGCTCCTCCAAGCTTCGAACTAAATCTGGAAGTTTGGACAAGTTGTTGACGGTGTTCTGTAACTCCATAACTTGGTCCTTTAACTCCCGAATTTTCCTATCGGCATGCTCCCGATAAGCCCGGTGCTGGGCATTGTTGGCCACAGTTCGTTGAGTCAGCTGCAAAGAAATGTAAAAAGTTAGATTCAAAGAATGTGGCAAAAAGGAGTCAAACGAAGAAAAATTTGAAACTTACCCTCAATGCCTCAACATCGGCTAAATCCTCCCCCTCCGGGTAGTTTCTGAATATCCTTGCCTCGTCCCGAGGAAGGATAGTGGACCAGCTTAACCGGGAGGCCACCCCGGGAGTGTCCAAAATGTCGTTGTCACGAACCTCGGGGTAGACTCGAAACTTGTGGCCCCTCATAATGTTTCCCCCGTCCACGGGGTAGGACCTCTCGTCAGCAGGGCCTATCCTCGACAGTATTGGCCTGCTTTCCATCGAACCTTCGATGTACAAGCGCCTTCGATTCTTTCGCTGAGACGGAATGATATTGCATTCCGCACGGTCCTCGGAGCGTGATCGCCCGGATGACCCGGAAGCCCCCCGTGAAGATGAGGCAACTCTCCCCCTATCCCGAGAGAGATCCCTCTGCTCCGAAGGAGGGGAGGCATCGCCTGCCTAGAAACAGGAGGGGTCCGAGCACGAGGTGGCTGAGAGGGGACCGGTGCCTCACTTGGGACATCGTCGGCCAAACGACGCCTCTTCCTGGTAGGAGCGCTGAAAGGACCAGCCTCAGAGACCTGGCGACCCAACGATGGTCGAAAATGACTCATATCTGCAAAAAAGAAAGAAAATACATCAATGGTCAAAAATTGATCAGAAACGATAAGCAACGGGAAATAATGAAAGGTTACCTTCAGGAGAGTCTAAATGCTCCTGAAGGGACTCGATATTTATCGCGTCGTCATCCGGGAGCACCATGGAAGTGGAGCCGAACCCTTCCCAACCAGTCAGATCGGCTAAGGGTTCACTGCTAGAACTTGATTCTACGTTGGTGCTCCCTATATCCTCTTGTGGCCTAGGTGCTTCAGGATTTAACTCGGGGGAAATCGAAGGCAGAGGATCTGACAAAGGAACAGAGGGTCCGACAACAGGGACCGAACCCACACCCCAGCCAGCTAATATCAAATTTTCATTTGATATAAGGGTGTCAAGGCTAAGGGGATGAGGGACTAGCAGTTTGTTGACGTCAGAAGACAACTGCTCCCTAAGTGTGGCAACCCGGGGACCCTTGGGGATTTCACGCCTATTCTCCCAACGAGTGGGGAAATCCAGGCCCTCGGGCACTTCCACGACCAGCCATTCCGTCTCGAAACCATGAAGCTTGTTAGCCGATTTCTCGAATAATCGGTTCTCAAAACCGGGCTGGTACACCCGTTGAAGCGAGTAAGGCACTAAGCTGGGGCTCCCTCGAAGCCTAAAGAATACTTCTAAAAGAGGAAGGGACGGAGGGACGCCCCTTAAATGGCAGTGCACGGTGAATGCTACTAATTGCATCCATGCATGAGGATACAGTTGTCCCGGGGATACCCTGTGCGTCCTAAGGAAGGAAACCCCGAAGTCGGACAATGGAAAGCGGAGTCCTAACTCCAAAGCTGCCCTAAAAATGACAGCCCCGTCGGACACACGACGTATGTCGCTCTCCTGAGGGGTTGGGAGCCTATAAGAGTATCCCTCGGGTAAAGGAAATCGAGATTCTAGGTCTTGGACGTCGGCTTCCTTTAAAGTCGACTTAACGCCTAGATCAATTTGTTTTCCTATACCATGGCCAGCCATTTTAGGAGTCCGTAAATCAAAAGAGTGGGGCTACGGACTATGAAATTACCTAAAATGAAGAAAAGGAGGAACTGGCGACAGAGTATGAAGAAGCTGAGGCAGTGTTGCGACACAGTGATGTGTACGCGACAGATTTATGGCAGAGTACGGTGGAGTTGCGGCAGAGTTGCGAGAGAGTGTCCAGAGAAAATCGCGGCTGAGTGTCTTTTTGCGGGAGAACTCAATAGCGACAAGGACAGCAGGGGCCCAGTATATATAGCGGCTCGCCTGCGTCGACACACGCGCGAAGATCCGACCCGACCCGAGAAAAGTCCAGACCCAGATACTCTTTCGCAGGAAAGATTCCTACCAAAGAGTGGGGAGCAATTGATGGTGGTCGTGTCACCAGAATCCACGTGTGCAACTATCCGCCTACCACGTGTCAAACCAAGAACGAGCCACGTGGCAGATTTGGCGACAGAGCGGCCATGTGGCACAGTTCCTAGCAGTGCGACAGAGTGTTCAATGCGATAGGAGTCTGTCGCCTTGTGATGTGCCGCACAACAGGCGTGGCAGACCTCCATCGCCCATATTGCTACATAGGTCTCCCGCATTGCACCCCGTCAGAGGTCTCCCGCACAGCCTGCGGCATAGTCTCTCGCACAGACTGCGGTAGAGGTCTCCCGCACAGTCTGCGGTAGAGGTCTCCTGCAGAGCCTGCGGCATAGTCTCCCGCACAGACTGCGGTAGAGGTTCCTGCACAGTCTACGGTAGAGGTCTCCCGCACAGCCTGCGGCATAGTTCTCCTGCACTGCCCGCGGTAGAGGTCTCCCGCAAGCTGCTTTACTTGAAGCGCGACAGAGTGCTATATGACTCTGTCGCGGCCCAGACACGCACCTGGGCCTCAGCTCGAACCGACTTGAAGAAACCTATAAATACCAGGTGAGCTCTCTGAAAAGAGGATCCGAGAAAAAAAAGAACCAAAAAGAAGGGAAAAGCCTTAAACTCTCTGATTTAAGCATTACATTCTCTTCTTCATACATTCACAACTCCGATTACTTACTTAATCATCGGAGTGCGCGTGCAGGGACAAATCCCTGCCCCCTCTGATTCCTGTTGTTTTTGCAGGATATACGAAGAACTCGTAGAACAAATTCCATCGAAGTCACCCTTTTGTCGTTAGTACAATCAGACAACGTGAAAGGTATATTCTTGTTGCTGTCAGGTAGGCAACATCATATATATATATATATAGACACACACACACAGTTGATTAACAAATTTCCGTTCGCTCCCGGGGTTTTGATGTTGTCTTATTTTTGTTACTTTTCAGAAACTATTGAAAGCTGTTAGCGGTGTTTTTGACAGCTTCCCTTTTGTAGCTGAACGTATGTAGCATTTTCCAATCAAATCATTTTATTACCAAAGTTATCTGATCCAATCCAATCCTTAATGATAGCCTCGCACCATTCCTTTGTACAATATATATGCTTATAGGCTAATTTTTCTTTCTTACATTCTAATTTGCAGAGTTGCTGACAAGATCCCAGGAAACGCATGAGGGAAGAATCAAGCTTCTAGATATATATGCTCGGTGCTTATAAGAAGAAATAATCCCTCGAGCATTAAATAAATAGTTGAGTTTAACGAATATATAAACTAAAATTTAAAGGTTGAAATTGTTCAATGCATCTTATCATTGAACATTGTGTAGGTAACGTTTTAATTAAGTGGCTATATATCATGGTTGCACTAGCTAGCATGAATGCTAAAGTTCCTTCTATGGATGAGTTCAAATAAATTAATTTCCGAACAGTTTGTTAAACGTGTGATCCTGCAAACTTTGTGAAATTTAGAATCTACAGTGATATATTAGAAAAAATTTTATTTATATAAATACTGTTCACTTAAATTGGTCACTATAAAGTAAAACAATCTACTACCATTGTTTTTTATTTTTTGAACAAATAAAGTTTTATCGATACTACATAAAAGTTCTGGCTGAATTTGATGTCAGGAATAAAATGATACCAATTAAAGAGTAGACAAAAAAATGAATTAAAAAAAAATTATATGTATGAGTAATGTTATAATAATTTTTTAACGAAGCAAAAGAATCCAATTTCAAAGTCCACTTCTTCCTTTTCTTTTTTTTCATTATAAGAATTTATGTGTGTTTTTGGTAACTACAGTGCAATTTATTTAAATTAATTTCTTTTAAATTAATAATCTCTTTACATTAATAAAAAATTATGATCTCGACTTGAATCACCATATAAAATTAATAAGCCTTTTTATCATAGTAATTAATAATTTCCTTTTGAAATCTAGTCTAAAATTTTTGTCCCGACTGTAGTATCAATTAATAATTTGATATAAATACAAATATATTACATAATATTCAAGGATTAAAAAACTTTAAGATACTACTTCGTTTTAAAAATATATATATTTGAGATTTTTACTTCAAAAAATAGAAAAGTACAATATATATTACATAAGCCATGTTTGTAAGAAGATACTTAAAGAGTTCAATAGTCGAAATGTGATTTTTAAGGAACAATCCCGGGAGGTAGTGTGAGAACTGTAAACTTTATGAGATTTGCTAAGTGAGAATTGTAATTTGATGAATATAATTATGATATATTGATGTACACGTAAATTTTAAATTTAATGAAGTATAAAGAGATGAAGTTTTTAAGTTTTAAATGTGTGTGAATTGAAATATGGCCTATGAAGTAGATTAAGATGAGTTTTGCATTGAGTTTCCTGCAATTGCTGCAGCAGCAGTAGAATCTGCGAAGACCAGATCGATCTCTAAGGATGAGAGATCGATCCCGTAGCTCCAGAATGCAGAAAATGTGCAAAAGTAGACAGGTAGATCGATCTCCTAAAGAAGCAGATCGATCTCCTAATGCCTCTGCCTAGCATAGATCGATTTTGTCACAAGGGTAGATCGATCTCCTTAACTCTCGGCTTGAAAGAGATCGATCCCCAATTCAATGCCAGATCGATCTCGTCTTAGAAGAATAGATCGATCTTCACCCCGACCAAATCGATCTTGTAGTTGTTAATGAAGTAGATGAAGCAGTTGAAATGAAGCAGATATCGATCTCCTTCAATACCAGATCGATCTCATAAGCCTTGTCTATATAAGGATCGCGAGATTTTTGCCTGAAACCGAGCCTTTCTCTCTCTGCAACCCAAACATTCACCATTTTCACCCAAACTAAGTTTTCTTTCTCTAAGATTCACCATATTCTAGACGAAATTAGACAAAAGGGCAAGAGATAAAGTTGTTCCTCTTGGTAAGGAGAACAACATCCTAGAAAATCAAAGGTGGGCTTGAGCAAAGGGAAGAGACAAGCGTTCTACAACTTGGTCAAGAGAGGACAAGCTAAGTAAGCTCACAAGATCCTTGGTTTAAGCATTATCATTGGGTATATTTGTGAATAAATGCACATATACATATATTTGGTTAGAAATATCTAAGTTATGAGGGAAACAAACAATGAGTATAGATGAAAAATGAGATGGGGGTATCTTGTAATGGTTATGAGCTAACTAAAGTGTTGATAAAGATGAAGAAAGAGTTTTGAGATAATGTTGAGTTAGAGTGAGTAAGAGAAAGAGATTGAAATTGAAAATGATGTATATTGATGGGTTAATGATGTGTGTGGACAGCTCGAGAATCCGACATGGGAAACGAGGCTAGTCCGAGAACCGATGCTATTGTACCACTAAAGGTGCAAGAGGTAAGGAAAATAAACCATTTGTGCTTGTGAGTTTTCTAATGAATGAAAACGTTGTAAGAGCATGAAAAAGAGTTTGATGAATGAGCATGTTTTATGAGATGATTTGATGTATTGATAAATGTGTGAGTGTTTTACCGGTTTGAACTCAATTTTTGATGTGATTTGTGTAATTGTGAACACTTATGGTTTATAACAAAAATGGGTTTTGTGATAACCACCAAGAGCTCTACGTGAAGGTAAAACGATTTATATACAACAATGACATGCTTTTACTGTGTGAGTGTTTTGTCGGTTTGAGCTCGATTTTGATGAGTTTTGTGTGAATGTGAATACAATGTGTTATAATCGAAATGAATTTTGTGATAACCACTAAGAGCTCTACGTGAAGGAAAACAATTTTTACTGAGACTATGGTTTGTCATGAGATGCACATCGGGCTTTGCTCCGGTAGCATGTAAGGCCGGGTCGTGCTCTAGTAGCATGTAAGACCGACGCCTTCGTTCTGGTAACGTGAGATGACCCCGCTCTGATAGCGATGGGTGGCTTTACTTTGATAGCATGTAAGGCCGGGCCATACTTTGATAACATGTAAGACCGACGGCTGTACGACTCTGATCAAGTCTACAGCGAATCATGGCCATGTATGTGTATTATTGTTGACGAAACCCTCGATTGGGGATGTCCGCCTAGGGGACAAATTGAATTGTTGTGTTGTGCCGTGACATTGATTTCATATGAGTTTTATAAATGCATAGTCTCGATTTTCGTGATGATAATGTGATTTTATAACTGTGATTTATATCACTCGTTGATATTTGATGTAATGTGATTTGTGATTTTTATCACGTGAAGTATGCTGATGCCATTGTTTTATACAATTATTTCTATAACGAATTGCATGCTTATTATTTCCATCATATTGTGTTTGTGATGATGATTTTTATAACTTCCCTTATCCTTCTTACTGAGCGTTTTGAGAGCTCACCATTTTTCCTCCCCCTCCAGATTTCTTGAAGTAAGCGAGATAGAGCCTGCCGTGTACGTGATATATGCTGGTGGACAAGATCTCCCCAGGCTATCGCTTGTACACGCATAAGGTATAATTCAGTTCATTTTGTATCTAGACAATGATGTAATACAAACAATTGTGATGAGTATTTTGTGATGTATTTAGGACGATTAAAAGGAATGAATTAAGACTTATTAATCGATCTTTTTGGGTATTATGTATTTGATTTCATTAAGTATGAATTGTGTGATCTTGGGTATAATGACTAGCTTTTACATAAGCGATTAAATGACACTGTACAATAATGCACCAGAGTTGTTAGTTTTAATTTAAAAAAAAGTTTAAATTAATCCTATTTTTCGCGCTTCCAGGCTATTATAGATTTTCTTGGTATTAGAGCAAAAATGTGTCCAGTACTGTCAGTGTTAATCAATTGGAAATAGATTACATCTCAAGTGTCTGTATTGTCTCGTAATGAATTGAATTTAACGAGTAAAATTATGATCGATGTTTAATTAATATGCACAGGCACGTAAAAGATAGAAAATGAGGGGGAGAAGAGGACGTTCAGGGAGGCAGGCACAGCCACTTCCACCACCTGAACCACAGCCGAAGAGTCCTAACTCTCGAATGAATCGCCTAGAGCACGATGTGCGTCAGGGATTCGAGCAGATGGCAGTGCTATTCGCGCAGCTTTTTGGGGCTAATGCCTCGGGCTCTACACCTGTGTCGACTTCTCCACCACCACAGGGACCACCTGTACCCCCACCACAGACTGATCGGTGCCTCCTGCCACACAGCCTGCGTTACAAACCCAACTTGATAACAGAGATAAGGGTCGATTGAGGGACTTTTTGAAGATGAACCCATCGACCTTTAGAGGGGTGAAAAATCCGGCAGAGGCTGAGGAGTGGCTGACAGAGTTGTGAGTCATTTTTTACTATTTGGATGCACCGATGCTAAGAGGGTCATTATTGGTGCTTATATGTTAAAAGAACATGCCCGAGATTAGTGGAGCACTACTCAGAGTATATTTGCGACTAGCCATGAGGTGATTAGTTGGGAGATGTTTCAATCGACATTTAGAACCCAGTATGTACCAAGAGCTGCCCAGAGTAGGAAGCAAGCTGAATTCCTAAATTTAGCTCAGGGTAATATGTCAGTTGATGATTATGAGAGCTGATTCACCACCCTACTGAAGTATGATCCGGAGACTCTTAAGGATGAAGAGCTCCGCACAGAGCGATTTGTATATGGACTGAGACCTATCATTAGGGACCGATTGATAGGGCTCTGTATCACTGAGTTCAAGGATGCTCTGAGACGAGCACAAGAAGTGAAGAGGGGACTAGAGTTGGTACAGTCCCGGACTGAGTCCAAAATTTTAACCGGAGATAAGGGTAAGCAAACCGTGACTTCTCACATAAACCTTCAAAGGAGTTCTTTTAAGAGGAGACAGTTCGAGGGACCGAGGGGAAGAGTTGATAGACCCAGGATTCCTCCCATTATTAAGGAACCCCCTCGAGGTGTCAGACCGGAGGTTAGAGTCTGCAGAGATTGTGGCAGATCACATGAGGAAAGCTGTCCTAGAATTATACAAGGATGCTACAGATACGGGGACATGGGTCACAGTGAGGTATTGCCCGTAACCACAGAAGCCACATTCTCCAGAGCCTCCTAGACAGCAGCCGTAGAGGAAGGTTCCCTAAAGACGGGCTCTGATTGCTGACAAAGGCAAGAAGCCAGTCACAGAGGGACGTGTGTTTGCTTTGGATAAGGAGACTGCAAACACTTCGTCTGAGACCATACGAGGTACAGTTCTTGTCTATAATCATAAGGCTCATGTGTTATTTGATTCGGGACCCACACATTCTTTTATTGATGTACAATTTGCATATAAACTGAGTTTAAAACATGAATCCTTAGATTATATTTTACATGTGTGGTTTTGATGTGATTTTGGTGATGGATTAGTTAGCGGCCAACCGTGTGAGCCTAGACTGCCACACTAAGACTGTAACTTTCTCCCTACCTAAAAAGTTTAGTGTATGTTTCAATGTTAAGGAATAAAGACATGTGACGTTTAGCGTGAAATTTTAAGTTAGGGTTATATCACTGTTAAACACTGATTTAATTATTGATGTGAAGGTTACATTGCACTCATCTCTGATGTGAGTCGAGAACATTCGAGGGTAGAGGACATACCGGTAGTATGTGAGTTTCTGGATGTATTCCCAGATGATTTGCCTGGCTTACCACCAGAGAGAGAGCTGGAGTTCATGTGAGATCTGATAATTTTAGATATATTTTAATGATGTAATAAGAACTTGAAGTGTAATTTATTGAGCTAAGTGACTTGTGGAAATTATATTTGGAGATTTATATGTTAAGTGTTTAAAATAAGTGTGAAGCTATGAGGACAGATCGATCTGGGAGAAGGAGAGATCGATCTGGTGAGTTAAAAATGACAAGGGATGAGGAATTTAAGGAGCAGATCGGTCTCCAATGGAAGAGGATCGATCTCCTTATGATTCTGTTTGAAAGAAGATCGATCTTATGAGGAAGGGATCGATCTCCAAACGTTTCTGTTTGGGAGAAGATCGATCTCATCAAGGAGCAGATCGATCTCATAAAGCCATAAAGAGATCGATCTCACCCCTCGACAGATCGATCTCCTAGGTATAAAATTACCCCAAATCGTCCCCAAATTCGAATGCAGATCGATCTCATCAAGAGCCAGATCGATCTCCTACCCTCAGTCTATATAAGGAACCCCTGCTTTCTCCTGTAAATTTCATTTTCTCTCTCTTCCAACCCCCATTTTCACCGAGCCCTAGCTTTCTCACTCATCCAGAGCACCCATTTTCGTCCAAATCAGAGACTGTGGCAAGAAGGAAAGTTGTTCCTCGTCAAAGGGAGAACAACATACTAAGAAATCGAAGGACGAATCGAATCGGGGCGTGGGTTGTGCACCCCACAATTTTGGATAATTTCTAAACCTCGATCTTGATATTTGAGATGATTTTGGTAATGATAGTTGTTGGCATTGTGTTGAAGTAGCTGGAAAATGATTAGGGGTTAATGAAATTACAATGTAGTTGGAGTAATGATGATATTTAGCAATTTTGGTAATTTTAGGAATTTTGAGCTATAAATGGAAATTTAGACAATGTGGTGAATTAGCATAGATAATTGGGCATGAGAAACGTAGGACGTTGAGATGTTGTGAATGAAATTGTAGTTTGGGGTAGAGTCACGAGAATCAAGAGATTTGAGGTGTTATGAGTAATTATGCTCGATTTTGAGAATTGAGGTTACTGTGATGATGAATATTGATGTTTTAACATCGTTTGGACAGCTCGGGAGTTCCAGAGTGGAGTGCGAGACTAGTCCGTGACAAGGGGGAAACGATTGCACTATACCAGGTGCAAAGAGGTAAGGGAAATTAAGCCAATTGTGTATGTGATTTTGAACTATTATAGCACGATTTGTGATTTATAAAACAAGCATGTTTGATGTGTTGTGTTGTGATATAATTGCACACTATTTTTATAGCCGGTTGGAGCCCATTATTTTATGAGTTTATAAGCTGAGTGTGAAATTCCTTTATAAACCGTTGAATTTGTGTGAGTAATGAATTGTGCTCTACGTTAAGGCGATCCTAAGATTTGAGAAATGTGTGCATGTTTTGCCGGTTGGGACTCGGTTTCAATATGTTTTGTGTTGAGTACAAAATGATTTTTTTTAAATAAGTTTTACAAGAGAAAAACCACTATGAGTTCTACGTGAAGGCAAACTAGTCTTATGTGATTAAGACTTAGGTGTGTAATTCTGAGTACTCACCGGGCATTGCTCTGGTAGCATGTAAGCCCGATTCCTCTCCGTTCTGGTGACGTGAGAAACCCCATTCTGTGGCTATGCCACGTATATTTGGTGGTCGTTGCCACGTGAGATCCCCATTTGGTGGCCGTTGCCACGTGAGAACCCCATTTAGTGGCCGTTGCCACGTGAGAACCCCATTTGGTGGCCGTTGCCACGTGAAACCCTATCCTGTGGCTGTGCCACGTGTGAATTTAAATCAGTGGCTATGCCACGTGTGTTTAGTGGCTGTGCCACGTGTGAATTTAAATCAGTGGCTATGCCACGTGTGTTTAGTGGCTGCGCCACGTGCATTACTATTACAGTGATTTTATCACGTTTATTGAGAACGCGATTATCGCATTATTTTCACATGCTTTGTTACTGCTCTATACTGAGCATTTTACTTCATGTTTTCACATGATTTGAGATATGAGAATGTCGTTTTGAGTACCTTCATGCTATGGGTTTTAAATGAGTATAATGAGTTTCACATACAAATAAATATTTTGTGATGTGCATTTTGGTTTATAAAATGAGTCCCTTACCCCCTTTACTGAGTGATTTAGAAGCTCACCCTGTTTTCTTTTCCCCCCAGATTTCTTCAAGTGAAAAGGGTTTCCCTGTGACGTACGGAGTAGTGGCTAGTGGAGGACTTGAGCTCCAGGCCATATATTGTATTTTGAGGTATCTTTTATCTTTTCATGTACCCAGACAATTATTGCAATTGCAGACACTTGATGTATAACATTGTAGGGGATGTATTAGGATTAATTAACTTGAGATCGAGTAATGTATATGATGTGGTATATAATGTTTAATGACGAGATCCTGAGGTATGATAAGTGTGACGATGTATAACACTGCACAGGAATGTACTCTGAATTGAGAATTGATGAGTAAAAAGTTTTAAATTTGCCCTATTTTCCGCGTTTTCGGGGCATGACAGAGTTTTCTTGGTATCAGAGCTTAGGGTGTCTAGTACTGTCAGTGTCGGTTAAGTAAAATAGAATACATTCCAAGTGTCTGTAATAGTCTGGTCATGAACTAAAATTGAGGATTAAGATTTCAATCGATCCTAATATGTACGCGCAGGAGACGAGTTGAGATAGAGAATGAGTGGACGACGAGGTCGTTCGAGGAGGCAGGCAGAGTCCCCTCCGCCACCTGTCCCACAATCAGAGAGTCCTAACTCTCGATTTAATCGGATTGAGACCGATGTGAGGCAAGGTTTTGAGCAGATGGCAGCGTTATTTGCGCAACACTTTGGAGTTAATGCCTCGGGTACTACTCCTACACCACCACAAGGACCTCCCATACCCCCAGTGCCTCCCGTCACTCAGCCTGATGATAGAAGTATGGTCCGACTGAAAGATTTTCTGAAAATGAATCCGCCTGCATTTAAGGGAAATAAGGATCCTACAGAGGCTGAGGAGTAGCTGACGGAGTTGAGAATTATATTTGATTATCTGGGGTGCACCGATGCTGAGAGGGTCAGTATGAGTATCTATATGTTGAAGGGGAGAGCTCGAGATTGGTGGGGTACTACCCAGGGTATTCTGATGTCCCGCCAGGATGTGATTGGTTAGGAAGAGTTTCAGACTGCCTTTAGACCCAATATGTACCACGAGCCGCCCAGAGAAAGAAACAGGCTGAGTTTTTGAGTTTGGTACAGGGTGACATGTCTTTGGATGACTATGAGAGCCAATTCACCGCGCTATTGAGATATGACCCACAGACCTTTAAGAATGAAGAGCTCCGCACAGAGAAATTCGTATATGGATTAAAGCCCATCATCAAAGATAGATTGATAGGGCTATCTATTACTGAGTTTGGAGATGCTCTGAGACGAGCACAAGAGATTGAAAGAGGAATTGAAATGGTACAATCCCAGAATGAGCTCAGAGCGGTGAATAGAGATAAGGGCAAGAGGCCAGCGATTTTCCAAATAGAGGCTCGGAGAGGTTCCTTCAGAAGA
Source organism: Firmiana major (assembly GCA_033439115.1). Taxonomy (NCBI): domain Eukaryota; kingdom Viridiplantae; phylum Streptophyta; class Magnoliopsida; order Malvales; family Malvaceae; genus Firmiana; species Firmiana major. The sequence goes on from CM065909.1 coordinate 8,999,008, forward strand.
GGGAGGATTGAGGTACAGAAGGACAGATTAGAGAGACCCAGAGGTTACCCTAACATTAGAGAGACCCCTCGAGATGTCAGGCCTGAGACAAGGTTTTGCAAAAATTGTGGTCGAATGCATGAGGGAAGTTGTACTGGGTCGATCCATGGATGTTTTAGATGTGGAGACATGGGTCACATGGTGAAGGATTGCCCTCAACCTCAGAAACCACATGTCTTGGAGCCCACTAGACAACAGCCTCAAAGAGTGAATCCCCAGAGACGGGCCACTGCTGCAGAGAAAGAAAAGAGACCTGTTACACAGGGACGTGTGTTTACCCTAGATAAGTAGATCGCTGACACTTCTGCAGAAACTATAAGAGGTACACTCTCTGTCTGTAATCATAAGGCTCATGTGTTGATAGATCCAGGATCTATGCATTCGTTCATTTCTGAGTATTTTGCATGTAGATTAAACTTGAAGTTTGAACCTCTAGAATATATACTACATGTAAATACCCCTATGCGTGAATCCCAGAGGACTGAGTTAATCTGTAAAGGATGTGAGATAAAGGTGGGAGATAGAGTGATATTAGCAGATCTAATCATATTGAATATATATGGGTTTGATGTAATCTTGGGGATGGATTGGTTGGCAGCCAATCGAGTGAGCTTAGATTGCTACACTAAGATTGTAACTTTCTCCCTACCTGAATCCTACAGTGTACGATTGAGATATTGAGGAAATGAATATGTGAAATTCTAGTAAGTAATTTGAGAATTTTAATATTATTTTGGAGAATATTAAATATGATTGTTCATGTGAAGGTTATGAGACACTCATCTCAAACGATGATCGGGAACATCCGAGTATTGATGATATACCTGTGGTGTGTGAATTTATGGATGTTTTCCCAAATGAGTTACCAGGTTTACCACCAGAGAGAGAGCTGGAGTTTACCATTGATTTGGTACCAGATACTCAGCCGATCTCTAAACCTCCCTATAGGATGGCATTAATGAAACTTGAGGAATTGAAGAAACAACTAAAGGAGTTATTGGATCAAGGGTTCATTAGATCCAGTGTCTCACCGTGGGGAGCACCAGTATTATTTGTTAAGAAGAAGGATGGTAGTCTCAGATTATGCGTAGACTACCGGTTATTGAATAAAGCCACGGTGAAGAATAAATACCCACTGCCCAGAATTGATGATCTACTTGATCAGCTGAGAGGGGTATCAGTCTTTTCTAAGATTGATTTGAGATCGGGCTATCACCAATTGAGGATCAAGGAAGAAGATATTCCAAAGACGGCCTTCAGGACGAGGTATGGCCATTATGAGTTTCTGGTGATGTCCTTTGGATTGACGAACACCCCTGCAGCGTTTATGAGATTAATGAACTAGGTGTTCAGAGACTATCTAGATAAGTTTGTGATAGTCTTTATTGATGATATCCTGGTATACTCTCGGTCGTATGAGGAGCATGCACAGCATTTGTGGTTAGTACTTTAGATACTCCGAGATAAGCAATTATATGGAAAGCTTAATAAGTGTGAGTTTTGGCTGAACCAGATAGTTTTCCTTGGTCATATAGTCTTAGAGGAAGGAGTATCAGTGGATCCAAGTAAAGTAGCAGCTGTGCTTAGTTGGGAGAGACCGAGGGCAGTTACTGAGGTGCGAAGCTTCCTTGGTTTGGCAGGGTATTACAGAAGATTTATGGAAGGATTTTCAAGGATTGCCACTCCTTTGACTAAACTCACACGCAAGAAGACTCCGTTCTTATGGACTGATCAATGTGAGCTCAGTTTTCAGGAGTTAAAGAGGAGATTGACAGTGGCACCTGTGTTAACTATTCCTGAGGGATCAGGAGAATTTTCGGTATATAGTGATGCATCTCATCAAGGATTGGGGTGTGTGCTTATGCAGCACGAAAGAGTGGTCGCATATGGATCGCGACAGTTGAAAGACCATGAGCGGAATTACCCCACGCATGATTTGGAGTTAGCTGCTGTGGTATTTGCTTTGAACATCTGGCGACACTACTTATATGGGGAAAGATTCCAGATCTTCACTGATCACAAGAGTTTAAGATATCTCTTTGATCAGAAAGAGTTAAACATGAGACAAAGGAGATGGATGGAACTCCTTAAGGATTATGACTGCGAGATTCTATATCATCCAGGTAAGGCGAATGTAGTTGCTGATGCCGTGAGCAGGAAGAGTATGATATCTGCTATGATGATCAGGGAATGGTATTTGCTAGAGCAGTTCACCGAACTTCGGATCAGAGTTAAAGAGGTAGAGATTGGATTTTTGGCTAGCTCGCGAATAGAGCCCAGGATCATGGATCAGATGAGAAATGGGCAGCGCAGTGATCAGAGATTGATAAATATGGTTAGCCAAGCTGAGCAGAGTTCGAAAGTCGGATCTCACCATCACTGAGGATGGATTATTGAGGTTCAGAGGACGAATTTGTGTACCGGATGATGATACCCTAAAGAGACAGTTACTGAGAGAATCCTATTGCTCGCGATACACCATGCACCCTGGGAGTACTAAGATGTATCGAGATTTAAGAGAGGTGTACTGGTGGAGTGGTATGAAGCGAGACGTGGCGGAATACGTAACCAGATGTTTAATATGCCAGCAAGTGAAAGCTGAGCATCGGAAGCCTGGAGGACTACTACAGCCCTTACCTGTACCTACATGGAAATGGGAGCATGTCACTATGGACTTTATTATGGGTTTACCGAGGACCCGAAGAGGTCGTGACACTATATGGGTTATAGTGGATAGATTGACCAAAAGTGCCCACTTCCTTGCCATCAAGAGCACAAATACTGTGGATGCCTTAGCTGAGCTGTATGTCAGCGAGATAGCTAGATTACATGGGTCTCTAGTGAGTATTACTTCTGATAGAGATTCCTGGTTTACTTCCAGATTTTGGACCCAGTTTCAGGAGTCCATGGGATCTCGATTGAGTTTCAGTACCGCCTATCATCCTCAGACAGATGGTCAGTCAGAGAGAACTATTCAAACCCTGGAGGATATGTTGAGGGCGTGTACGATGGATGTTAAGGGATCATGGGATGATCACCTGCCCCTAGCAGAGTTTGCATACAATAACAGCTATCATGCGAGTATTGGAATGACACCTTTTGAGGCTCTATATGGTAGGAGGTGTAGATCCTCTGTAGCTTGGGAAGAAGTCGATGACAGAAAGATAAATGCTCCCGAGCTTGTTGAGTAAGCTGTACAGAGTGTGAAACTCATATGTGAGAGGTTACGGGCTGCACAAAGTAGATAGAAAAGCTACGCGGATGTGCGTAGACGGCCACTCGAGTTTGAGGTTGGCAATGCTGTATTTCTGAAAATATCACCGAGTAAGGGTATCATGCGATTTGGGAAGAAAGGGAAATTGAGTCCTCGATACATAGGACCATTCGAGATTCTTGAGAGAGTGGGAGAGGTAGCTTACAGATTAGCACTACCCCCACAGATGTCCGAAATACATAATGTTTTTCATGTGTCTATGTTGAGGAAGTACCACCCGGACCCTTCTCATGTCATAGAGTATGCCGAAATGGACATTCAAGAGGATATGAGCTATACTGAGGAACCCGTCTGGATTCTCGATAGAAAGGAGAAGGTACTGAGACCTAAGAGCATCCCATTAGTGAAAATTTTGTGGAAACATCACTCAATGGAAGAGGCAACGTGGGAACTAGAGAGTCTCATGAAGGAGAAATACCCTCGTCTATTTGACTAGTTGAGTTGAATTTGGAGGACCAAATTCTTTTTAAGGTGGGGAGGATGTGAGATCTGAGAATTTTAGATATATTTTAATGATGTAATAAGAACTTGAAGTGTAATTTATTGAGCTAAGTGACTTGTGGAAATTATATTTGGAGATTTATATATTATGTGTTTAAAATAAGTGTGAAGCTATGAGGACAGATCGATATGGGAGAAGGAGAGATCGATCTGGTGAGTTAAAAATGACAAGGGAGGAGGAATTTAAGGAGCAGATCGATCTCCAATGGAAGAGGATCAATCTCCTTATGATTCTGTTTGAAAGAAGATTGATCTCATGAGGAAGGGATCGATCTCCTTATGATTCTGTTTGGGAGAAGATCGATCTCATCAAGGAGCAGATCGATCTCATAAAGCCATAAAGAAATCGATCTCACCCCTCGACAGATCGATCTCCTAGGCATAAAATTACCCCAAATCGTCCCCAAATTCGAATGCAGATCGATCTCATCAAGAGCCAGATCGATCTCCTACCCTCAGTCTATATAAGGAACCCCTGCTTTCTCCTGCAAATTTCATTTTCTCTCTCTTCCAACCCCCATTTTCACCGAGCCCTAGCTTTCTCACTCATCCAGAGCACCCATTTTCGTCTAAATCAGAGGCTGTGGCAAGAAGGAAAGTTGTTCCTCGTCAAAAGGAGACAACATACTAAGAAATCGAAAGACGAATCGAATCGGGGCGTGGGTTGTGCACCCCACAAGTTTTGGGTAATTTCTAAACCTCGATCTTGATATTTGAGATGATTTTGGTAATGATAGTTGTTGGCATTGTGTTGAAGTAGCTGAAAAATGATTAGGGGTTAATGAAATTACAATGTAGTTGGAGTAATGATGATATTTAGCAATTTTGGTAATTTTGGAAATTTTGAGCTATAAATGGAAATTTAGACAATGTGGTGAATTAGCATAGATAATTGGGTATGAGAAACGTAGGACATTGAGATGTTGTGAATGAAATTGTAGTTTGGGGTAGAGTCACGAGAATCAAGAGATTTGAGGTGTTATGAGTAATTATGCTCGATTTTGAGAATTGAGGTTACTGTGATGATGAATATTGATGTTTTAACATCGTTTGGACAGCTCGGGAGTTCCAGAGTGGAGTGCGAGACTAGTCCGTGACAAGGGGGAAACGATTGCACTATACGAGGTGCAAAGAGGTAAGGGAAATTAAACCAATTGTGTATGTGATTTTGAACTATTATAGCATGATTTATGATTTATAAAACAAGCATGTTTGATGTGTTGTGATATAATTGCACACGATTTTTATAGCCGGTTGGAGCCCATTATTTTATGAGTTTATAAGCTGAGTGTGAAATTGCTTTATAAACCGTTGAATTTGTATGAGTAATGAATTGGGCTCTACGTTAAGGCGATCTTGAGATTTGAGAAATGTGTATGTGTTTTACCGGTTGGGACTCGGTTTCAATATGTTTTGTGTTGAGTACAAAACGATTTTTTAAATGAGTTTTACAAGAGAAAAACCACTATGAGTTCTACGTTAAGGCAAACTAGTCTTATGTGATTAAGACTTAGGTGTGTAATTCTGAGTACACACCGGGCATTGCTCTGGTAGTATGTAAGCCCGATTCTTCTCCGTTCTGGTGACATGAGAAACCCCATTCTGTGGCTATGCCACGTATATTTGGTGGCCGTTGCCACGTGAGAACCCCATTTGGTTGCCGTTGCCACGTGAGAACCCTATTTGGTGGCCGTTGCCACGTGAGAACCCCATTTGGTGGCCATTGCCACGTGAGAACCCTATTTGGTGGCCGTTGCCATGTGAGAACCCCATTTGGTTGCCGTTGCCACGTGAAACCCTATCCTGTGGCTATGCCACGTGTGAATTTAAATCAGTGGCTATGCCACGTGTGTTTAGTGGCTGCGCCACGTGCATTACTATTACAGTGATTTTATCACATTTATTGAGAACGAGATTATCGCATTATTTTCACATGCTTTGTTACTGCTCTATACTGAGCATTTTACTTCATGTTTTCACATGATTTGAGATATGAGAATGTCGTTTTGAGTACCTTCATGCTATGGGTTTTAAATGAGTATAATGAGTTTCACATACAAATAAATATTTTCTGATGTGCATTTTGGTTTATAAAATGAGTCCCTTACCCCCTTTACTGAGCGATTTAGAAGCTCACCCTGTTTTCTTTTTCCCCCAGATTTCTTCAAGTGAAAAGGGTTTCCCTGCGACGTACGGAGTAGTGGCTAGTGGAGGACTTGAGCTCCAGGCCATATATTGTATTTTGAGGTATCTTTTATCTTTTCATGTACCCAGACAATTATTGCAATTGCAGACACTTGATGTATAACATTGTAGGGGATGTATTAGGATTAATTAACTTAAGATCGAGTAATGTATATGATGTGGTATATAATGTTTAATGACGAGATCCCGAGGTATGATAAGTGTGACGATGTATGACACTGCACAGGAATGCACTCTTAATTGAGAATTGATGAGTAAAAAGTTTTAAATTTGTCCTATTTTCCGCGTTTTCGGGGCGTGGTAGTTCACTATCGATTTAGTTCCAGATACTTAGTCGATCTCTAAACCTCATTATAGAATGGCGTTGGTTGAATTGGAAGACTTAAAGAAACAGTTGCAAAAACTGCTTGACCAGGGTTTTATTAGACCTAGTGTGTCGCCATGGGGAGCTCCGGTGTTGTTTGTAAAGAAGAAGGATGGTAGCCTGAGACTATGCATAGACTACAGATTGCTGAACAAGGCTACGGTGAAGAACAAGTACCCCCTACCAAGGATAGATGATTTGTTTGATCAACTGAGAGGGGCTTCTATCTTTTCTAAGATTGATTTAAGATCGAACTATCACCAGTTAAGAATCAGGAAAGAGGATATTTCAAAAATGACCTTCAGAACTAGATATGGCCACTACGAGCTCTTAGTGATGCCCTTTAGTTTAACAAATGCCCCTACTGCTTTTATGAGCTAAATGAATGAGGTATTTAAGGACTATCTAGATCAGTTTGCGATAGTCTTCATCGATGACATCCTTGTGTATTGTCGATCTCATGAGGAACATGAACAACATTTGAGGTTGTGTTGCAAGTACTCAGAGATAAGTAGCTGTATGGAAAGATTAGCAAGAGTGAGTTTTGGTTAGACCAAATACCTTTTCTTGGTTATATTGTATCTAAAGACAGGGTGTCAGTTGATCCGTCCAAGATAGAAGCTGTACTTAATTGGGAGAGACTGAGGACAGTTACCGAGATTCAGAGTTTCCTAAGGTTGGCAGGGTATTATAGAAGGTTTGTTAAAGGATTTTTCAAGATTGCCGCTCCTTTAACTAAACTCACACGTAATGAGACTCCTTTTGTATGGTCTGAGAAGTGTGAACAAAGTTTTTAAGAATTAAATAGGAGATTAACGACGGCACCTGTGTTGACTATCCTAAATGGACCCCAGAGGCTTTGCAGTGTATAATGATGCCTCTCAACAAGGATTGGGATGTGTGCTCATGCAGCATGGAAGAGTAGTCGCTTATGGTTTGCGACAGCTGAAAGATCATGAACAAAACTACCCTACACATGATTTGGAGTTAGCCGCAATGGTGTTTACATTGAAGATTTGGCGGCATTACTTATATGGGGAAAGGTTCCAAATATTTACTGATCACAAGAGTCTGAGATATATATTTGACCAGAAGGAGTTAAATATGAGACAAAAGAGATGGATGAAACTCCTTAAAGATTATGATTGCGAGATACTCTACCATTTGGGGAAGGCGAATGTAGTTGCTGATGCCTTGGCAGGAAAAGTATGTTATCTGCTATGATGATCAGGGAATGAGATTTATTGGAACAATTCGCTAGACTTAAGATAAGAGTTGAAGAGGTAGAGGTCGAATTTATGGCTAGCTTACGGATAGAGCCCAGTATTATGGATCAGATTAGAACAGGGAAGAGAAATGATCAGAAGTTATTGGATATGGTTAGCCAAGCTGAACAGACCTCACAGTCAGATTTCATGATCAGTGATGATGGGTTATTGAGGTTTAAGGGTCGAATTTGTGTTTCGAACAATGATGCCTTGAAGCAACAAATACTGAAAGAGTCTCACTTCTCGCGATACACCATGCACCTTGAAAGTACCAAGATGTATCAGGATTTGAGAAGGGTGTATTGGTGGAGTGGTATGAAGCGGGACGTGACAGAGTATGTGGCCAAATGTTTAGTATGCCAAGAAGTGAAAGCTGAGCACCAGAACCCTGAGGATTGCTTAAACCTTTGCCTGTTCCTACATGGAAATGTGAGTATATCACCATGGACTTTATCATGAGATTACCGAGGACCCGACGAGGTCATATGCAATATGGATGATAGTGGATAGATTAACGAAGAGTGCCCACTTCCTTGCCATCAAGAGCACATATACATTGAGTACATTAGTTGAGTTATATGTTAGAGAGATAGCTAGACTATGTGGGGCTCCAGTGAGTATTACATCTGATAGAGATTCTCGATTTACCTCTAAATTTTGGACTCATTTTCAAGAGGCCATGGGATCTCGGTTGAATTTCAGTACCGCCTATCATCCTCAGACTGATGATCAGTCCAAGTGGACTATATAGACCTTGGAGGACATGTTGAGGGTGTGTATGATGGACTTTAAAGGATCATGAGATGATCACCTACCCCTTGCTGAGTTTGGGTACAACAATAGCTATTATGCGAGTATTGGTATGACACCTTATGAGGCTCTGTATGGTAGGAGGTGTAGATCCCCTATAGCGTGGGAAGAAGTGGGTGACAGGAAAGTAATTGCTCTCGAACTTGTTGAATAAGCAGTTCAGAATGTGAAAATCATTTGTGATAGATTACGGGCTACTCAGAGTTGATAGAAGAGTTATGCAGATGTGCGTAGATGGCCACTTGAGTTTCAGGTTGGAGATTCTGTATTCCTTAAGATATCTCCCAGTAAGGGTATCATGCGCTTTGGGAAGAAAGGAAAATTGAGTCCACGATATATAGGACCGTTTGAGATTTTAGAGAGGGTATGAGATGTTACCTATCGGTTGGCCTTACCTCCACAGTTTTTCAAAATCCATAATGTCTTTCACGTCTCCATGTTGAGGAGATATATTCCGGATATTCAAGGGGATATGAGTTATGTGGAAGAACCCATCCGAATACTTAACAGGAAGGAAAAAGGTACTTCGAACAAAGAGGATTACATTGGTTAAAGTTCTCTGGAAACACCACTCAATAGAGGAAGTAACATGGGAACTAGAGAGCCTTATGAAGGAGAAGTACCCTCAGCTATCTAATAGGTTGAGTTGAGTTTGGAGGACCAAATTCCCTTAAGGTGGGGAAGATGTGAGAACTGTAAACTTTATGAGATTTGCTAAGTGAGAATTGTAATTTGGTGAATGTAATTATGATATGTTGATGTACACGCAAATTTTAAATTTAATGAAGTATAAAGAGATGAAGTTTTTAAGTCTTAAATGTGTGTGAATTGAAATATGGCCTATGAAGTAGATTAAGATGAATTTTGCATTGAGTTTCCTGCAATTGCTGAAGCAGCAGTAGAATCTATGAAGACCAGATCAATCTCCAAGGATGAGAGATCGATTCCATAGCTCCAGAATGCAAAAAAAAAATGTGCAAAAGCAGACAGGCAGATCGATCTCTTAAGGAAGTAGATCGATCTCCTAATGCCTCTACCTAGCATAGATCGATCTTGTCACAAGGGCATATCGATCTCCTTAACTCTCGACCTGGAAGAGATCAATCCCCAATTCAATGCTAGATCGATCTCATCTTAGAAGAATAGATCGATCTTCACCTCGACCAAATCGATCTTGTAGTTGTTAATGAAGTAGATAAAGCAGCTGAAATGAAGCAGATATCGATCTCCTTCAATACCAGATCGATCTCATAAGCCTTGTCTATATAAGGATCACGGGATTTTCGCTTGAAACCGAGCCTTTCTCTCTCTGCAACCTAAACCTTCACCATTTTTACCTAAACCAAGCTTTCTCTCTCTAAGATTCACCCTATTCTAGATGAAATTAGATAAAGGGGCAAGAGATAAAGTTGTTCCTCTTAGCAAGGAGAACAACATACTAGAAAATCAAAGGTAGGCTTGAGCAAAGGGAAGAGACCAGCGTTCTGCAACTTGGTCAAGAGAGGACAAGCTAAGTAAGCTCACAAGATCCTTGGTTTAAGCATTATCATTGGGTATATTTGTGAATAAATGCACATATACATATATTTGGTTAGAAATATCTAAGTTATGAGGGAAACAAACAATGAGTATAGATGAAAAATGAGATGTGGGTATCTTGTGATGGTTATGAGCTAACTAAAGTGTTGATAAAGATGTAGAAAGAGTTTTGAGATAATATTGAGTTAGAGTGAGTAAGAGAAAGAGATGAAAATTAAAAATGATGTATACTGATGGGTTAATGATGTGTGTGGACAGCTCGAGAATCTAATGCGGGAAACGAGGCTAGTTTGAGAACCGAGGATATTGTACCACTCAAGGAGCAAGAGGTAAGGGAAATAAGCCATTTGTGCTTGTGAGGTTTCTAATGAATGAAAATGTTGTAAGAGCATGAAAAAGATTTTGATGAATGAGCATGTTTTATGAGATGATTTGATGTGTTGATAAATGTGTGAGTGTTTTACCGGTTTGAGCTCGATTTTTGATGTGATTTGTGTAATTGTGAACACATACGGTTTATAACCAAAATGGGTTTTGTGATAACCACCACGAGCTCTACGTGAAGGTAAAATGATTTATATACAACAATGACATGCTTTTACTGTGTGAGTGGTTTACCGGTTTGAGCTCGATTTTTGTGTAAATGTGAATACAATGTATTATAACCGAAATGAGTTTTGTGATAACCACTAAGAGCTCTACATGAAGGCAAAACGATTTTTACTGAGACTATGGTTTGTCATGAGATGTACATCGGGCTTTGCTCTGGTAGCATGTAAGGCCGAGCCGTGCTCTAGTAGCATATAAGACGGACGCTTCCATTCTAGTACGTAAGATGACCTCGCTCTGATAGCGATGGGTGGCTTTGCTTTGAAAGCATGTAAGGCCGGGCCGTGCTTTGATAGCATGTAAGACCGACGGCTGTACGACTCTGATTAAGTCTACAACGAATCATGGCCATGTATGTGTATTATTATCGACGAAATCCCTCGATTGGAGATGTCTGCCTAGGGGACGAATTCAATCGTTGTTATGTGTCGTGACGTTGATTTCATATGAGTTTTATAAATGCATAGTCTCGATTTTCGTGATGATAATGTGATTTTACAACTGTGATTTATATCACTCGTTGATATTTGAGGTAATGTGATTTGTGATTTTTATCACGTGAAGTATGCTGATGCCATTGTTTTCTACAGTTATTTCTATAACGAATTGCATGCTCATTATTTCCATCATATTGTGTTTGTGATGAGGATTTTTATAACTTCCCTTATCCTCCTTACTGAGCGTTTTGAGAGCTCACCCTTTTTCCTCCCCCTTCAGATTTCTTGAAGTAAGCGAGATAGAGCTTGCCGCGTACGTGATATAGGCTGGTGGGCAAGATCTCCCCAAGCTATCGCTTGTATACGCATAAGGTATAATTAAGTTCATTTTGTATCCAGACAATGATGTAATACAGACAATTGTGATGAGTAGTTTGAGATGTATTTAGGACGATTAAAAGGAATGAATTAAGACTCAGGAATCGATCTTTTTGGGTATTATGTATTTGATTTCATTAAGTATGAATTGTGTGATCTTCGGTATAATGACTAGCTTTTACGTGAGCGATTAAATGACACTGTACAGGAATGCACTCAGAGTTGTTAGTTTTAATTAATTTTTTTAAATTAGCCATATTTTTCGCGCTTCTGGGCTGTCACAGCTAGACTTTTGTTAATTTGAACTTTTTTTAATTAATTTGGTTGATTTTATATTTTTAAAAGGAAATTTAATTTTTATAATTAATTTAAGATTTGGTGCTAAATATTTGTTATTAAAACTTTGATATTTTTTGCCCTATAAATATGATAGAACACTCTCTCACCACTAGGTCTTTTGACAAAGGGGTTTATCACTCCTCAGCGAGGGACTTCAGCAAGAGAGTCTCTAGCTTTAAGTGGGAGACCTCTGCCGCCTTTGTCAAGGACAACAAGATAGTCTCTTGCTTGAGGTGAGAGATAAGCGAGAGACCCTTGCTCACCACATGCTCCTACGAGAGAGTCTCGCTTGAGGCAAAAGACCTCCACCACCTCTACTGTGCCACGTGGCTTTTGTGAGAGAGTCTCCCGCTTAAACTGCTTGCCACGGGGCAAATCGCATGCGTTGTTATGTGGCTGCTTGGGGCGCTATGTGTCAAAACCATAGACTGACACGTGGCCTTCTAGTGACAAATGTCACTTTCTTATAGTGTCATGTGGCATCTTTCAACTTGTCAATCTTTCCATTCATAGAGCCTTACCTTTTCCATTGGGCATGGTCTAACAATGGGCCTAATGACACCAGTGTGAACTATATTAGTCCTGAAAGTTTTCTCACATCAAAAGCCAAAACTAAATAACAATAATTTCTTTTCGTTCTTTTGGTTCTTTAAAGAGGTAAGTGTTCTTCACCTTTTTTTAAAATTTTTTTCCATAATACACTTTAGAAACAGGGAAAACATAGTTAAATTTTTTATAAACTTTTTTTATTATACAAACATGTACAATGAAACCAACTTCTTCACTTTAAAAAAAAAATATTTTGGCTTTTATCATGCCAAAAAAATTATAGCTCATGTTTTTGCATAAAGTAGTTTATATTTTAATAAAAATATGACAATCAATTTTTTAAATATCTAATAATTTTTTTAGCTTGCACACTATTATCCTACATGCAACACTGTGTGTCTTGCGCATAGGAAGATCAAAAGTTTTTCATTTTTCATTACTAAACTTTTTTTAATCTTAATACATTAAAAAAAATGTTCAAATAGTATAGGGCATTCATCCATTTTTTTTTGAAATAAAGAACAACTTGTTGTTATATATATATATTTGAATTGTATTGTTGACTTCTTGTAGATAATTGAGGCATTATGGTGAGAATTTAATATGGCAAACCTTTTCGTGCTACTCGACATCCTGTGAAGAAAATAAAAATTTATACTCCTAAAGATTCTAATCCTGAAGCTTCTCTTGATAAGAGAATTTGTTTTCGTGTTGGAAAAAATCATTCACTTCCTTATGTTCTTGAAGATTGGTTAGATCAAATCATTAGAGAAACATGAGAAGACCATTTTTAGGAGAAAGCACATGGAAAATGAATTGCATCTTATCTTGATTCTCCAATTGGCTATTCTTGACAAAGTGTCAGTCTTGAAGCATCATCATCTTTTAGACTTTATATTCCATGTGAGACCCCGTGTATGTATAACATTATTATTTGTTAATGGAATCTTAAGATGGATGACTTTGGTCATGAAAATGTTAATGACATTGCAAAAGAAATGAATAAGTATTCATGAATGCATGTAATGACCAAATGAGGGCCGAAGTGGCCACAAACTAAGTAAATGGGATTTAAGCATTCAAAAAGGGAATAAGAACTTAAAACACAAATGATGAGTAAGAACAAGGACTTATGGGTGTCATTGGTGATTCCAAATGATACGCACAAGTTTCATTATGTATGAATAAGAAGAAATGGACCTTTATATGTGATGAATGTGAGTGGAATGCAAAATGAGTAGTGCAGCAAATGGAATGAAGTTGTATGAGTTGCATAAATCTTTGTACTTCCATTTGGTTTTATATTGTATACCTTTGGTTATACAATGAATGCACACAAGTTTTAATGTATATAAAGTATGAATGGATGTCATTTTTAAGCCTTAAACGTGGTTGGATGAGAAAATGACTATGACAGCAAAATTTAGGAAGTGTTGTGTGAGTTACTGCATAAAACTGTAGTAAAATCTGAAAAGTATGAATGCTATATCGATCTCATTGGATGAAAGATCAATCTGGAAGAGCAAAAACATGCTCTTATTCGAGCAATAGAGCAAGGCAAATCTATCTCCAATGGGGCCAGATCGATCTGCTAAACATTCTGTAATGAAGAAATCGATCCTTAATGCAAACAGATCGATTTCCTTAGCTCTCGGGTTGGAGAAGATTGATCTCCTCCTTTAGCCAGATCGATCTCCTTAACTCTCTGCCTGAAAACAGATGGATCTCAAGCCCTCGATAGATCGATCTCATGCATTCAAATTGACGTGAAAATGAGAGATTTAAGAGGACCTGATCGATCTCATCAAGCAATTTCTATAAAAGAAGTAGTTGAAATCTGCAATTCACGGAAAACAACCTCATTTCCTTCATTTTCAATCAAAAACCTAGTTTTCTCTCTCTAAATCATCACATTTCCAGTAAGATTTGAGGAAAGACCATTAGATGCAAAGTTTTTCATATCCAAGAGAAGAACAACATACTTTGGAATCAAAGCCTCATTTGTTAGATTGAAGGAGCAAGTGACATTTTCATTTGGAGTAAGAAGAGAAACTAGATTGATAAGTTTTTAATACTTCAGCCCAAGTACATTTGTCTATTTGTTGATTTTGAAGTTGATTTGTATGTGTATTGATAGTTAAAACTACCTAGGATGTGATGGAACTAGTGTGACTTAGAAAATAGAATGAATCTAGAGTGAGAAAATGTGATTTGGATGAGTTGGTGATTTATGGATTATGCTAAGTTGTTATTGAAGTAATGTGAATGATTTGAGATAGGTAAATGAAGCCACATTTTAAGGATAGTCAAATTACGGGAATGAGTATATAAGATGTTTGATAAAATGTCATAGTGAAGAAATTGATGAAATATGAACACTATGAGCTTAATATCGATTTAATATTGATTTAGTATGAATCAATAGGCCTAAAAGAATCAATAGACTCGAGATATGAGTAGAACAATAAAACGAGGCCTTATAAGTATTAATGGAGGCTATACGTTGAATCGACTATAGCAAACACAAGAGTTATGTTATATGGACTAAGTTGATGTGATATACAACTTTGCGCAGTTCCGGAGAGTTCGTTGGAGACGAATCGAACCACACAAGTAAGCAGCTCTAAGGAAGTGGAATCACACTACACGATTCCAGGTAAAGGAATTCTATGAGCATATAGAGAAAGTTGCTTGTACTTTGATCTCGTGGATGGATATATGGCATTTATGAATTGCATGATTGTTTAAGAAAATGATTGTTGGTATATATGAATAACTACAAGTGTTGTGGTGTATGATTTGGTTTTGAAATGAAATTTATAAAAAAAAAAAAAGGATTAGTAAGGCTAATAATTGTATAAATAACGTGTTTGAATGTTTTCACATAATACAATGCTTTGTTTTGAGCAAATTAACGGATAGGCTGGCTAGTGTTTAAATGATTTTGTGAAATAGCCCATGTGAGATGCTAATCATGGTTTTGAGATTGTTTTGGTTGATTATGAGCCGTCTATCGTGTTTGTGTGAATTAAAACGTGCTGGAGCTTAGCTCGCACCTTGATTTGATTGTGATGATGTTTTATAATCCGTACTGGAGTTGTGCTCGTACGTGGATTTCGAGTGATTTTCTTATGCATATAACTGTACTGGAGTTATGCTCGTACGTGGTTCTTCATGTTTTTATGCATAAATGTCGTACTAGAGCATTGCTTGTACGAGGAGGTTTATCTATGATGCATGTATCGTGCTAGAGCTTAGCTCGCACAGGTTTTCACACTGTGGTATGTATGACGCCGTGGTGAGGGTAATACGAATTGGTGTTCAAGGAACCCAAAAGGGGCGAGCAAGTCCATGAGGGGCTAGGACTTGACATCAAAAGAAAATACTCCCATGTGCACTTGAGACTGAGTAGGTTACACATGGTATGAGGTAGATAAGACCTACGGCTGGCACCCCTAACCATGATATGGGTCCGCGGAGTACGTTGTACCGTGTACATCACATGGAGTACGATGTACCGCGTGGTTGAGATACTAATGAGAAAGTCTGGCGAAGAACTAACCCACCTTCGTTCCAGCATGATACCTCGCACACCGAGATCTGTGTGGTCTGGGATGATTTATGACATAGTTGGCCAACATAGTCCATTGAGATATAGTGACCTGTTTCACATAATATTACATAGTACCACATGGTACTATGTATGAATGAATGTGATTGTGATTGTCCAGGGTAGACCCAAGGAAGGGGTCGAGCCTTGTGGGATTTTGATTGAGAAATGATAACAATATTTGTGATAGAGAATTGATTTTGATGGGATTGTAACGTGGTTTGAGAAAGAGATGAATTTAAAAATGATGTTTCTTAAATGAATTTTCCTTTTTGCGATGAGTTTTAATGAGATTGAGCATGAGATGATTTTACATGTGATATTTCCTTGTTTTATGCTTATTTACATGATTTTTAATACATGATATATGTATATACATGTGGCCTATTTTTATTTCCTCATACTCCGATTATAAACGATTTTTGCATAACACTATCAGCATATAGATAAAGTAGTTATCTACCATGCTTGCATTATTGTCTTACTGAGCATGTGGTTGCTCATCCCTCATACTTTTCCCTCTCTACAGAGCGTACATAGCAGCCCAATGAGGACTGAGGCGTTGTATTTTGGACATCTGCTGCTTTCATCGCCAAAAGGTATACACACAGATTCTTTTTGTATCTAAACATGTAAAGACACAGTAGTCATTTTGTATTGTAATGTGGGGATGTAAAAGTTAGAAAACGTGTCATGTGTAAGTGTATAACTTAACTTTCAAATGAATGATACTTCTTTTGATTATATTGAGAATGGATGATGAGTGATGATTATTATTGACTCACAGTCCAACTGTGTAGTGGTGAGTTTGTTCACGACCGGGTAAGGAAAGGAAACTGCAAAAAATTTATAGTGATTTTTGGTTAAAAAGGATAAAATGGGTCGTGACATTCCAGGCAAGTCTATTTTGAAATTTAAGTTTGAATGAGGAGAATTCTCACTTTCTTTGACTAAATTTGGTTCTAATTCTCAACCAGTTCTTGGTTAGGAAGAATAGGTGAATAAAATAATGAAAAATTTTGCTCATGTAAAGCCTTTATCTTCAACCAAAGTACTTGATGCTATACTAGTTCCTTCGAAGCTGTATTCATAGAGAAGAAAGAATGGATCCATGGCGCCTTATTTTTGTAAGGTGGAGTACTTTTCCTCATACCATGATTACTACTTGGGGCGAATTTATCTTTACTCTTGAGAACGTATGTGTTCTTCTTGAACTTCCTTTTCTTGTGAGGATAATGTTTGCTAATCGAATTGTCTAAAGAGAAAGAAAAAACTCATTGTTTCTTTTGTGATTTGCTCAAACATCAAAGAGATAAATCTAGGGTTGCTCATTTCTTTAATTAAATTCAATTTGCTCATTTCTTTAATTAAATTCAAACCTAAAAAAGGTGAAAGTAGTTCTCCTGATCTTTCAAATTCTGAGTATGAGTTAGAAGCACTATTGATAATGTGGTTAGCGAGGCATGTATTTCCAAGATGTTCGAATGATGGTATTAGCCTAGCTTTCATTTAGTTAACTATTAAAATTGCTAAAGGTATGCGTTTTTCACTAGATCATTTCTATTTAGATTCTCTTTATAGAAGATTGGATTTATATTCTTCCAAAACCGAGGAATCCACTGGCCAGTGTTATCATTTCTATTTAGGTTCTCTTTATAGAAGATTAGATTTATATTCTTCCAAAACTGAGGAACCCGTTGGCCAGTATAGGATTCTTTACGTACATCAACATTTCCTTCATTCAAATGTGTTTGTGGAAGAGGTTTAGTGTTTGTGTTTCAGTACCTAATCTAAGTCCTCAACCTGTGACTTCTTCTGGTATTCTCTCTAAGAATAATCATAGAGCTTGGGCAAGGTATAATCAGAGTGTGAAGAGATGTGTTATTGAGGGTTGGATGTGTTTAAAGAATTCATTTAGCATCTTTACTTGCGTAAGAATAATGGATATGGTAATCTTGATTCTTGTTATTGCGTTCAAAATCAATCTCATTCTTCTTCACTGAGGACGAAATTGAATTTTATTTGTGGACCAATCCTATCATGTTGCCTTCTATGATAAAGAGTGCTTGTGTGGGCTGAGATAAAGATTTTCATTCTGCTGAAGTATACTCTATCTGTAGATTTGCTTGTCAATTTGGGTATGATGAAATGGTTCCACGTGCTCCTTTTAATCCTTCAGATGAAGATTTCTCTTCTTGTGTTTATAAATATCTTTTCGAGATTTTTTTTAAAAAAAAAGTAAACAGTACATGAGAAGAATAACTTTTATAGTTTAGGATGGCTAGCTTATTAGGGTCTATGTATTTCTGATTGGAAAACTTTTTGCACACTTCCTCTTGATCTTAGAAAGTGTTTCACCTTTGTCAATATTACTCAAAGTGACATCTTTGCGCTTGATGCCTTCATGCTCAAAGAGAAAGTGAAAAGAGTGTGTTGACCAAATAAATAAGAAGACTGTCGACATTGTTGCTTCACGTGCTACACATGGCAAAGTACGTTATTCTTGCTTTCCTTTTTTTCCTTTTTCTTACTTACTCTTCTTCATAATTTTCTTTTGATGTTTTCTTCTCATCTTTTTTTCTTTTATTTTATAAGGTAAATTAATTTGTAAAGAGCAATTTTTCAATGATGATGGATGAGGAATCCTATGAAGATGATGATGAGTTTGACAATGAACACTCTTTTAAAATTGGCGAGTCTGATATAGATGCCTTTTCTAAAGCTGACAATAATCATCTAGAGAATTCTAGTTCTCTATTTGATTATGTGTTGATAATTTCTTCAATGAAGTTGACAATGACATTCAGAGTGATTAAGTTTCTATTTTGGAAGATGTTGTTCCAAGTGCTCAACTTGTTTCCAATATTGAACCTTTTTCCAAATGCTCAACCTATTCTAAGTACTCAATATGTTCAGAGTGCTCAACCTGTTCAGATTGCCATTGTTGTTACTACAGTTGCTTCTGATGCTGCTTATTCCTCCCATGTCAAGGAAGGGGATGCCACTAGTGCATTTGACACATTTGGAACATTTTCTGGGAATTTGGCAGCTAGAGTGGATTTTCGTGGTTTCTCTTTTTTTCTCAGTATGTGAAGCATTTGTAGATCAATTACCAAAAGAGGGTTAATTTTGGGATTCTTGTATCTTTCAAAATGAAACTTTATTTCTTACACACTGGCTGCATTGGGAAAAGCTTTATTGATTGCTGATGCTCATTAGTCTTCTTTTTTTCACAAAGGTTACGATTGATGTTGCAACTTATGGATTATGCAGTTAATGATGGATTTAGACTTGGTTGCACTGATATTTGTATGTCTAAAGCTAAAGCTTTCCTTTCCATTGGTTTTGAGAAGACTATTGATGTTGAGAAAACGAAGGTAGAGAAACAGTTTGAAGAAGTTGGAATGGAGATGCTTTTAATGGAGAAAGAATTAGAATAGGAAAAGAACCATCCAACGAAGTTGCAAAAGACGTTAGATGCCTTTTCTCAATTTAATAGCAATGATTCTTCTCCATGGAGCTGCATAGCTAGTTAGATATTTATTTTCTTTTTTGGGGTACATATTTATTTTCTTTTGTTACACTTCTGTTTTGAAACTTTCTATCTTTTGCAATGATATTGATACTTTTCTTTATCTACTCATCAATAACAAATCTTTCTTTTCTTTTCTTCTTTGAATAAAAGAAAGTTGTATATGTATGCATATGACCAAGGAAAACCTTTCTCAACTTTACATCAATGAGAGATTATCTCTTAACTCAAAAAAAAGAAGACTGATTCAATCTTTTTAGAAAATCACAAAGTTGCGGTCATTGCATAAAGTATAAACAATAATTCTTAGCTAAGTATGAGCAATAAAGCTGCGACTAGATTACAAGTAATGAAATAAAACCAAGACATGAGCGATTAAGATGCGGCTATAAATGAAATGCACTTCTCAAATGTTAATTTTCATTACAAAGAGAAGTAAAAGCAATTGACTTGACTTATTATTGAATGAGAAAACATGACAAATTAGTCAAGTATAAATCTCATACATGAAAACTTTGGATGTACTGAAAGTTGATGGGTGTTGTAATAGCATTGTTTTTTGGATTAATCAACTTGTAATAGCCACTGTCGTTCACTACATGTACAATAAATGGACCTTTCCCTTTTAAGCTGAACTTAAAGGCTGAGGTTTTTCTTCTGATATGTCCTGCAGCACGACGTAATAAATCGCTTTCTTTAAAGATTCTTCTCCTCACTTGTTTTTCACAGACTTTACTCAATCTTTTTTGATACATTGATAAATTCTTTTTCGCTTCTATCTATTCTTTCTTCTAATGATTCAATCCTAACATCTACAAAGCATCATTACTCAATTCAGCATCCAGAGCTAGCCTTGTAGAAGGAACTAGTATTTCAGCGGGAAGTACCGCTTCGGTTCCGTATACCAATGAAAAAGAAGTCGCTTTCGTTCGTCCTTGCTTTGAAGTTCTGTATGCCCATAATGCCACTGGAAGAGCTTCACACCATAATCTTGGCTCTTCGTGAACCATGCTGCTAAGTGATTTGAGTAAAGTCTTGTTGGTGGCTTCAGCTTGACCATTCTCCTTTGGATAGTAAGGACAAAACTTCACATGATCAACATAATAAAGTGCAAGTAATTCTCTCACATTAGAATTGATAAATGGAATTCCATTATTTGAGAGAATTCTTCTGGATATTCCAAAGAGACAAATGATATTCTCCTTGATGAAGTTTGCCACTGTTGATACTGTTGCATTCTTCAAGGGAATGACTTCTACCTATTTTACGAAACACTCTGTTACTGCCTATATCCATGTGTAGCCTTTGGTAGGTGGATTTATGGGTTCAATAAAATCAAATGCCTAAGCATTTTAAATCCGTAATACTAGCAGAACTAGACTTGACCAACTGATCAATGATATGTGAACGCCAATCTTCATCTTCTTTACATTCAAGAGATTAAACAACTCACTAGTTGTACATGGTAACATTCTTCTAACAACTGACGTAATGATTCTCTCTTTCTCTTCTAGAATCTGAATTTTGGAAGTAAAGGTAACAAGCGCATCTGCATATCGATTCGTAGATGTTGGGTTGTACTCACATCTTAAATTCTGAAATTTTTCCATAGAGCTTGAACAAATGTCCTATAAGAAGCTAACAATTGTTCTTTCAAAGCAAATTCACTATTAATTTGCTTAATTATAAGATTTGAATCTCTATTAATACAAAGATTATTAACTCTAAAGGAGTTGGCTGTGAACAAGCCTAAAATAAGTGCTTCACACTTAGCTCGATTATTTGTGAATGAGAAATCCAATTTGAAGGCTAAAAAGATAGGCTCTCTACTTGTTTTTAGGGAGTTCAACTCTAAACCCAAAATTAAGGAATATCCTTCACTTCTCGACTCCTTTTCCAAGGAGATATTGTAATCAAAACTATGCCAACACCTTCTACATAAGTCGTGGAAAAACCATCAAAATACAAATTCCGTTCCCTTTCTTTTATATTCACTGTACAAACTTCTTCATGACATTTATTTAAAATAGAATAATGTAAATCTTCTTCATGTTGAGGTAGGGAATGTGCCAATAGATTTGAAAATGCTTGAGACTTGATAACTTTCGGCTGAACTACTGATATATCAAACTCTACAAGCAAAATAATCCACTTTGCCATTCTTCATGATAAAGCTAGTATAGAGGGTAAGTATTTGATAGGATCTGACTTAGTTACCACCACAAGTTTATGAGCTAAGAAGTCGTGATGCAACTTCTAAGTAACAAAGATGAACGCAAGACAATGTTTCTCAAATGGTGAGTAATTTAACTCACTCCCATGTAAATATCTCTACTCAAGTAATACACAGGTTATTCTTGCTCTTCCACTTCTTGTACTAACGAAGCACCAATAGACTGAATAGAGTATAGAGTAGAAGTGAGATATAATATCATTAGTTGATCTTTCAATGACATAGTCATAGTTGCAGGAGGAGTCAAGATTCTTTTTATCAAATCAAATGCTTCTTGCTGCTATTTACCCCATTCAAATGAAACTTCTTTCTTCAATAAAGCCAAAAAAAGAATAATTATTTCTTCTAAGGCTGGAATGAATCTCTTGATAAATGAAACTTTCATCAACAAATTCTATAGTTGTTTTTGATTCACCAGAGGTGGCATAAACTGAATAACATTTATCCTTGCAGGTCAGCATCAATGCCTTTTCTGTGAACTACAAAACCCAAAAACTTTCTAGTTGAAGCTCCAAATGGACATTTCAATTCATTTGCAACCTATGCTTTCTACACCGTTCAAACACTCATCTTAAATCTTGAAAATGATTTGAAACTTTTATGGATTTCACAACTATATCTTCATAATCTTCTACACAATCATGCATCATGTCATGGAAAATAGCTGTCATGGAACGTTGATAAGTAGCACCTAAATTCTTTAACCCAAAAGGCATAATAGTGTAAAAGAAATTTCCAAATGGAGTTCGAAAAGTTGTGATGTATTGGTTTAATTAACCCAACTTTACGAAGTTCGTTGATTTCCTTCTTGATCTGACTCTCGATTTCATGACGAAACACATGAGCATGTTGCTTCACTAGTTTACTTTCAGGAGTAATATGTAACTGATGTGGAACCAGATTCTTATCTAGTCCAAGTATCTGTTCATGTGTTCAAGCAAAAAATCCTAAAATTCTTTCAAGAGTTGAATTAATATGATTTTTTGTTTAGTTGAAAGGTTTTTGGTAATGAAGAGGGGTTTTGTTCTCCTTTTCTTCTTTAGCTATATTAATCTCTTCTAATTCATCTCCTTGTGGCTTAAGCTGATCTTGAAATTGCTCTGGTGCAAGTCACAACCTTTTGCATCTCCTTTTCATTCGCTTCCACTTAAGAATAAGTTAGTTGCTTACCCAAAAGCTCCCATTGTATAGGGATAAGAGAAAGTTTTTCCCTAAGCCACTCGTCTCGTCATAAGAAATAAATAGTTTTCCAATTTTCACGAGTATAAGAACTTACCCAGTTGCTTGTTTTTATTCGTTTTCATTTCTACTTCAAAAGCATTCCCACGTCTTCTTCTTCTTCTTCTTCTTCTTCCAGCTTGATGTTTCTTCTTTTTATCACTATTGCTGTTTTCTTTTTCAAAGAGGTCTTCCCATTTTGGAAGTGGAACACCTATAGGTCTTACAATAAATATTTCCCCATCTTCTACTGAATAGTTTAAAAAGGATGCTTCAGCATAGTTTACCTTATTCCTTTCAAATGATGTCTTAGTAGCTGATATAAAAATTTTCTTCCTCTTTCAATAACCCTTGATGCACTGATGATGAGAGGATGAGATAATGTTATGAGTATGCAAAAACGTTATTCTTATAAGAACTTGATAAGATACATCAACATCAATCACATGGAAGCAAGTCTAATATTGGATTGGCCCCATCTTGAAATTCACATTCACTTGTCTCAATGTTGAAATCTTTTTATTATCAAAGGAAGAGATTGTTATGGGACACCTTAAACTCTTTATATCAATATTCATTACTTTCAAAGTAGACAAAGGCATTAGGTTCATAGAAGATCCATCATCAATGAATGTTCTGATAGAATATCTTTTGATTACACTTTCTATATAAAATTGCTTATTATGATAAGGATGGGAAGAATATATATCTACCTCTGTAAAGAATATGGCATTCTCATATCCATTTGCCATTTTCCCTGTAGGTCTTCCTACCATATAACACTCTCCAATATTATTACCCTCTTACATTGACTAGAATGCAGCTTCGTTTTTTTTATTCTTCTAAAAATCTAAGTAGATCACAAAAATGTTCAAAATTTAGAGTCTTCATAAGTGAATTTGCTATTAAGGAAATCACCATACTATTTGCTTGTACTTCTTCAAATTGAGTATTTGAAAGAAAAGAATCATCATCATGAATAAGCCTTCATATGCCTCCTAGGATTCTAATAAGCTAGAAGTGGATTGTTCTAAACTTCATTATTCCTAATCAACACTTCTCTTGCTTGTACTCTCTGATGGAATAACTATAAGACCCGTAATTTTGCATTATACTACTTATGATTCATCGTTGTAAACATTGATAGATGTTATTAGAATCATAAGAAATATGATATTACAATTCCAAGACCAAGTAAAAGTAGAAAATGCCTTACAAGCATTAAAGTGCCAATTGTGAGTTATAGCAAGCTCAGGCTAAATCGAAGGGATGTCAACCATTCTGAATGAAGATAAGAACTTGAGATATCCAAATAAGGATAATCCAAGAAGGAAAGTCGATCCGATTTGATCCCGTGAATGTTGGAATAGCGAAAATGTAAAAAAAGGGCCAAACGAGCTCAAAATCAGTCGTTTGAGCTGTTTTTAGCATTTTCACCTTTCGAAAGTGACTAAAACGCGGAGATGAGAGTCTTAACCATTGGAAAGCACATATTTGGAATTTTCAACTTTAGTCAAATGTGGTCAAAGCACAAAATCAACAAAAAGTCAGATTTAAAATGTTGACTTTGATATAAAATGACTAAAAGCATGAAAGGATGATGGTGGCGTGATTAGTGGCATGATTCGGCCTTGGTGTGCATGATGGCCACGACACACCAAGTGTTTGGCTAAATGTCGAAGTGGAAATCGAGGGGTTATGGTTGAACATCATGGGCTTGCACCGAGTCATGATAGCCCAATAAGTGTTAATGGGCCTAGTGGGCCCAATGGACATTGATGGAGTGAATAGTAAGGTGAAAATGGGCTTAAGCTAGTAATAAGGCCATTAAAGTGTAAAAAGGCCCAACAAGCGTAGTTAGGCCCAATATTTGAACTGAAGCTTAGACTGAATAAATGTGTATGAAAGTTAATTGGAGTGACTTTTAATTATCTGTAGCTCCAGAGGATATAGTCAGAACCAAATAGACCGAGTGACTGAGGAATTCGCAAATAAAGTCTACAATCGGCCTATCTCAAGGTAAGGGGTTCTGTGAGCTCTTAGATATAGTTATATGAAATTTCATCGTTGTTTATAGGGTTTTAAATTTTGTGTAGAGACCGATTATGATAATTTCCAGATGACACCTGAATAGGGGCAAACTACCAAAATACCCCTAGTTATTGCCAAAAATGAAAATGCATGACATGGCATAGTTCTGTGTTCTATCCATGAAAAAGATGATTTTGTGTGAATGTAATGATAGACTAGCCCCAGACTTGATTGTTCGCATTAAATTGCACATTTTTCAGAGTTAAAAGTGTTTGACGATTAATTAGATGGGAAGTTACCTCTCTCACTCAGTTTTATTCAGTCATGCATATCGTTTTCATCAGAACTGAATCGTCTATCAGATTTATGAATAAAGTCGTGCTGGAGCCTCATATAAACTGTCTGTCACACTGATATGATATGCCCACACGTGCATTTTGAGACATAGCACTGATATTGCTGAAGATGAGACTATAAGCCCCGGATCCTTCGGGCACTCCCAATCTTTTGATCCGAATTTTGGGGTTCACGGAGTACGTTGTACCGTGTGGACAACATTGAGTACATTGTATCATGATTTTGAGTTTTCAGATTCTGATTTGTATCTGCTGTCTGATGGGTAGACTAACCCCATCTCCCCTCAGCTATCTCGGGCATTCATGCAGGCATGGAGCCCACTCACTATGGTCATATGTCCGTCTGTTTCTGTATTTTCTACTTTGTTTCCATATCCGATTCTAATATGTTTTCTGAGACTTTGATTTGTTCAGTATCTGATTTCAATTCTATATATGATTTTGTATTTGACCTCCTGTTTTGTGTTTGATGTACATATATATATATATATATATGTAATTTAGGAAGTTGATTGATCTGATGTGATTTTAAAGAGAAGTGCATATTTTTTTTTCTAAAAGTTTGTTCTGCTTAAGGAATTATGAGTTTCTGCATGACATGAAGTGTGAGCATGTAGGTAGTATGGTTATCTACCAGCTTACATGATTCCTTACTGAGAGTGTTAGCTCACCCTTTTCCCTTCCTCTACACAGAGCACTTACAATAGAGAGTTCTACGATAATCCTGCACTTCTGCTTGGGTTACGCTTCATAGTGCGCGAAGGTGTACACTCTTTTTGAATTTTGTATCTAAACTTGTAATGCACAGTAACTTATCTAAACGAATACCAGGATGTAAACGTACGTATGTATAATATACATTTTAAATGAAATAGGTCGAATTCAAATAAAGTGTAACCAATTAAATGTGGTGGATGTGAATGGTACTGTGTTATATTAAATCGGATTAACATCGACTCATATGTCCAACCATCTGTCTGTTGGTTCACACCGTGATTAACATGAATAAATAAGAAGATAAAGCATAAAAAGATCGAGTGTGACAAAGTGGTATCAGAGCATAGTTGGTCTGAGTATGAGTTGAAGTTAGAGATTAGGAATGCTTACATCTCAGTGTTACTGTGTATTTTTTATATACTTTTGTGTATACCCAACTACGAAGATACTAAGAAGTGATTGTGTATGCAGAAAATCAGCAATATGAGTGATAGATTTCGCAGTTGAGGGGAAGGCTCCCGATCTCGAAGGGAGAGACGTATTGAATTCTCTTCTGACCATACCTCACAGAATTTGACAGAGACTACCGAGGGACGCGTGGAAAAGTTAAAACAGACAATGGAGAATATGACCTTGTTGTTCGACCAGACGATGGCTAGATTGGAGAGTCTGCAGGGTATGGGTGGCCCAGCAGTAGCCCCTACCACATCTGCGCCACAAATCGTTGGACCTTCTAGTTCTATTCGTTCGGCACCCCCATCGTCTCCACCCGTTCAGGTTGAGGCTGCACCTCCACCTATTCGATGCCAATACCACCATAGGACCCAACTGAGCCTCAGAGAGCTCCATAGAGGAGAGGTGGTGGGGCGGGGTATAAGTGTGATTTTGATCGATTGAGAGAGTTTCAAAAACTTCGATCGTCGTCCTTTATTGGGGTGAAAGACCCGGTAGCAGCAGAAGAGTGGATTAATTGGTTAGAGAAGTTGTATGAGTTCTCTTAGTGTTCTTTGACAGAGAGAGTGGCCTTTGCCCCATTTATGTTGGAAGGAGAGGCCGAGCATTGGTGGAAATCCACCCAGCCTATTTTGAGGGCCCAAAATCCGATAGTGATTTGGAAAACTTTTCTAGA
Organism: Firmiana major; assembly: GCA_033439115.1. Taxonomy (NCBI): domain Eukaryota; kingdom Viridiplantae; phylum Streptophyta; class Magnoliopsida; order Malvales; family Malvaceae; genus Firmiana; species Firmiana major. The sequence continues at coordinate 9,026,146 of CM065909.1, forward strand.
TGCCTTCTGGAGGCAGTATATTCCGGAGACTGCCCGTAGGCGTTTACAGATGGAGTTCTTTAGTCTGACTTAGGGACATCGATTAGTAGATGAGTATGAGTCCAAATTTACATCCCTGAGCAAGTATGGTCCGATCACTATGAGCAGAGAAGACATGAAGATTCAAAAATTTGTAGAAGGGTTGAGACCTTATACTAGAACGCGACTAGCCCCTTTTGGTATTTCGACTTATAAAGAGGCAATGCGTAGAGCGTAGTGGTGTGAGCAGGATTATGAGTTGCATGTCTTTGAATTTGGTAAGTTGAGTAAGGACAGAAATAGGCCAGTTGAGGACCAAAGTGTTAGAGAGGGAAAGAGGTTGTTTAAGAAGCGACAAAAGTTTGGGGAGTTTCGGGGCAAGACAAAGAAGCAATCTGTTTCGCCAGTTTCAGCTCCGTCCAGGGGTATAGTGATTGGTGAACCTCGACCTACTACCGAGCCATGTAGATTCTATGAGAAAACTCATGGCGGTAGGTGTTGTTCTCAAATGGAACACTACTGTAAGTGCACAGGTCAGTTTTCGAGTATAGAGTAAATATAAATATCGTCCCACAGGGAATTGAGTCTACCGCTAATCACTGTAATCAACAAACCTCGAACTTTATTTAGAAAAATTAATTAATATTGTTTAATATCCTATTTACTATTTTAACTATTAACTACGGAACAAATTAATTAAAACAATCACAATAATTATGAATAAAAATATCAATGGCAAAATATTCTTAGAAACCGATTTCACCTAACTAGGGTTCATATAATTCCTTTGATCAATTGTTCTTTTGATTTCAAATTATTTATAGCCGAAACTATTTCCTGTTTATCTCTCCCGAGTTTTAAACAGTCATACTCAAATTACCTAATCCTAACCTCCCGATTCAGAATTAAATAATAGAGTTTATTAAGCGATAGTAATCCGTTTCTCCATGGCTCATAAGAATTGTCAACCTCCCGATTCAACAATGTCATATGTTAATCTACCCTTGTGCATATAAATAATCCCCTCTCCCGAATGCCGGATTCCTATACTAATTCATCAAATTGGTGGCCAATCAACTAGAGCATTAAGAACAAGTAGATTAAATAAACATAATTGAAATCATCCAAATAATATCATAAAATAATTGCAATCTGCCCAAAGTTGGTTACATCGATTCTAGGAAAAAGAAATTTAGTTCCTAGACATCATAATAAACATCCGAGAATTCCAATTTATCATCCCAAGAATAAACATTGATGGAAAAATTGTAAAAGATAGAGTTTCTATGGAGCTAAATCAATCTTGAAGTCTTCTGCCACAGCCTACTTGTAATTCTGATAAAAAAGACTATTTATAAGGTCTTCAAATACTTAAAACGCGGAAGGCCACGCGAAAAAACAGTGTGCCCTAATCAGAGTGCTAAGCTGTGGCAATGGTATTAATTCCTCAGATCTGCTCTGCACTGTCCAGTTTCTTCTATTGCTGCAGCATAAGTCACTATCAGCATCCTGTAACTTCAATTCTTCACAGAATCATTAGAACCAGCTCCAAAAGCTTTACCATCTCCAAATTGTTCTTTTTTCCTGCACAAGTGCACAAAACACATAAAACATACCTAATATTGCAAAGAATAAATCAAATATCTAAGTAAAAAGGGTCTTAAACATATATAAAATTTGGTGCCAATAGTAGGCGATGTTATCAAGCATTCGGAGCATGTTTTATATGCGAAAAGATGGGCCATTTGATCAGAGACTGCCCAGAACTTACAGCCCCTATTCCACAGAGGCGAGAAGAGCCAGAAATCTCCCATTGCACCCCCACACCAGAGGAGGAGGGCCACAACTAAAGAGAAGGGAAAGCAAACTGTTGGCCAGGATTGTTCGTATGCTTTGGATCAGGACGTTGTAGATGCTTCGTCCGACGTGATTAAAGGTACTATTTTGGTATTTAATTTTGAAGCATTAGCGTTATTTGATCTTGATGCCACACATTCATTTATATCCCCCTCATGTGCATTTAAACTGTCAAATTTTGTAGAGCTTATACCATTATGTAGGAGGTTGTTAATTAACACACCCATGAGAGATAGTCAAGTGACTGAAATGATGTATAAGGATTGTAAATTGAAGGTAGGTAATAAGAGCATGATAACTGATCTTATTCTGTTAAATATGTACGATTTTGATGTAATATTGGGAATGGATTGGCTAGTGGCAAATCATGCTATCTTAGATTGCTACTCTAAGGAAATAATGTTTTCTCTACCTGAGAAACATATTGTAAAATTTTCTTAAAAGAAATGAAAGAAATAATCGTTGTAATTAAGCATGACGGATATTAGTGCTAACTAAATGATTAATATTTTGAAGGTTTCATAGCCTACGTGGTTGATATGAATAAGGCACGTCTGGATTTGACTTACATCCCCGTGGTTAGGGAGTTTCCTTATGTCTTTCTGGATAATCTACCAGAGTTGCCATCAAATAGGGAGATGGAGTTTTGTATTGACGTGGTGCCTGGTACTAAGCCTATATCTAAACCACCATACAAAATGGCCCTAGTTGAATTGAAAGAGTTAAAGAAGCAATTACAAGAGCTGCTGAATAAGGGGTTTATTAGACCGAACGTCTCACTTTGGGGAGCTTTGGTTCTATTTTTAAAGAAGAAAGATGGAAGCTTCTGACTGTGCATTGACTATCGGTTGTTGAATAAGGCTATCATCAAGAACAAGTACCTCGTTCCACGTATTGATGATTTATTGGATCAGCTTCGCAGAGCACAGATCTTTTTCAAGATTGATTCGAGGTATGGGTACCATCAGTTGAGAATTCGGAGTGAAAATGTACCCAAGATAGCCTTTCGTACCTGTTATGGTCACTATGATTCTTGGTTATACTTTTTGGGTTAACGAATGCTCCCGTAGCTTTTATGGCTTTAATGAATGATGTGTTCAAGCCATACTTGGACCAATTTGTGATCATCTTTATTGATGATATATTAATGTATTTGAAGTCTAGGGAAGAACATGAGCAACACTTAAGGATTGTTCTGCAGATCCTCCGAGAGAAGCAGCTATACGCCAAACTCAGTAAGTGTGACTTCTGGTTGGAACAGATATCGTTTCTAGGTCATGTGATATTGAAGAACGGGGTGTCTGTTGATCTGTTCAAGATAGAAGTAGTAGTTTAGTGGGAATGGCACAGGACAGTCACTGAGATCAGGAGTTTTCTGGGTTTAGTTGGGTATTACATATGGTTTACGAAGGTTTTTCAAAATTGGCTACTCCTTTGACTCATCTCACTCGAAAGAACGTGGTATTTGAGTAGGATGACAAATGTGATGAGAGATTCAAAGAGTTGAAACATCGCCTGACCACTACACCGATTCTCACCATTCCTACCAGCTCAAGAGGTTTCTCTGTATATACAGATGCTTTGCACCAAGGACTGGGTCATGTATTGATGCAGAATGAGAATGTAGTTGCTTACGGATCCCGACAGCTTAAGGACCATGAGAAGAACTATCCCACCCATGATTTAGAGTTGGTAGCCGTAGTGTTTGCACTAAAGATATAACGCCACTATTTGTATGGTGAGAAATTTTAGGTATTTACCGATTGCAAAAGCCTCAAATAACTGTTTTCACAAAAAGAGTTGAATATAAGGCAATGGAGATGGTTAGAGCTTCTGAAAGACTATGATTGTGTGATATTGTACCACCCTAGCAAGACAAATGCAGTTGACAATGCTTTAAGCCGAAAGAGCCTTGATATGGTATCGTACATGATGATTAGGGAATATGAACTGTTAAAGCAGTTTGAGAAACTCAGTTTGGATATGACCCCTTCTGATACTGACACCTATTGTGTGATAGCTAGTCTGAGATTGGAACTGGATTTGATTGATCGGATCAGACAAGCTCAGCGTATTGATCTATTCTGTATTGATATGGCTAGTCAAATTCAGATGGGTATTGGTGTAGATTTTGAGTTGAACACCGATGGACTACTGAGATTCAGAGGTAGAGTGTGTTCCCAATGATCCTGAGTTGAGGAAACTGATTTTGTCAGAAGCTCATTCATCACGGTACACGTTGCATCCGAGGAGCAATAAGATGTATCAAAATCTTCGAAAAGCATATTGGTGGTCCGAAATAAAGAGAGATTTGGCGGAGTATGTGGCTAAATGTCTGGTGTGTCAGTAGGTCAATGTAGAGCATCATAAGCCTGCAGGATTAATGCAGCCTCTACCTATACCGACATGGAAATATGAGCACATCACCATGGATTTCATCATGGGTTTATCGAGGACTAGACGGAATCGTGATTCCATATGGGTGATTGTCAATTGATTGACGAAATCGGTCCACTTTTCAGCCATGAAATCCATAGATACTCTGAGTGCTTTAGCGGATCTATATGTACGAGAGATTGTTAGGCTACATGGTGTTCCAGTGAGTATTGTTTTTTATAGGGATTCTCACTTCACTTCTCACTTCTGGGGACATTTTCGAGAAGCTATGGAAATCTAGTTGAACTTTAGCATGACTTTCCATCCTCAATTCGATGGTCAATTAGAGAGGACCATTCAAACTCTGGAGGATATGTTGAGAGCGTGCATTCTAGATTTTAGAGTCTCATGGGATGACCATTTGCCATTGGCAAAATTTGCCTATAACAACACTTATCACTCAAGTATCAAAATGGCACCGTGCAAAGCATTGTATGGTCATAGGTGTCGTTTTTCGATTGGATGGGAAGAGGTGGTTGATCGAAAGATCTTTGCTCCTGATTTGGTGAAATAAGCCTCTGAGGATATCTGGTTGATATGTGAGAGGTTAGGGATAGCTCAGAGCAGACAGAAGAACTATGCTAACACGAGACGCAGTCGGTGAATCAGTATTCTTGAAGGTATCTCCTTCTAAAGGCATCATAAGATTCAGGAAGAAGGGTGAGCTGAGTCCTCGCTACATCAGACCATTTGAGATCTTAGATCGAGTGAGAGACAAAGCTTATATATTGGCGTTGCCACCTGAGTTAGCAAGTGTGCATAACGTCTTCCACATTTCGATGTTTCGAAAGTATCATCTAGACCCGGTACATCTGATTCAGTATGAGCCGTTAGAGTTCACAGAGGATATGTCATATGTTGATAAGCCGATTTAGATATTGGACAGAAAGGAGAAGGTCTTACGGTCTAAGACGATCTCTCCGGTTAAGGTTCTCTGGCAGTACCACACTTCGAAGGAAGCTACGTGGGAATTGGAGAGCTTGATGCGAGAAAAGTATCTTGAGTTGTTCGATGACTGACTTGGTTCTAATTTGGAGGATCAAATTTTCTAAGGTGGGGAGGAATGTAAGACCCGTAATTTTGCATTATACTACTTTTGATTCATCGTTGTAAACATTGATAGATGTTATTAGAATCATAGGAAAGATGATATTACAATTCCAAGGCCAAGTAAAAGTGGAAAATGCCTTAAAAGCATTAAAGTGCCAATTTTGAGCTATAGCGAGCTCAGGCTAAACTGAAGGGATGCCAACCATTCTGACTGAAGATAAGAACTTGGGACATCCAAATAAGGATAGTCCAAGAAGGAAAGTCGATCCGGTTTGGTCTCAAGAATGTTAGAATAGCGAAAATGCAAAAAAATGGGCCAAACAAGCTCAAAATAAATCGTTTGAGCTATTTTTAGCATTTTCACCTTCCAAAAGTGACTAAAACGTGGATGTCAAGACCGCCCGTGACTTACCAATATCCACTACAAATTTTTTTCGCATTTTACTTACCTTTCCTTTTGTCATAACTCAACACTAAACTGTTGGGCTGTAATTCGATATTAGTCACCTCAACCACATTTATTCCATAATATGCATACATGTCAATACAATTATCTATTGACTGTAGGTACTCTTTTCTTAAAAGTAAACTCATATACATTAATACAAATACTTGTACAAATACATCCCGACCGTACATTCGTTTATACAACTGTGTTTTTACATTGTTCAATACAAAATGTTCAAATGTGTATACCTTTCGTAAGATGGGTATGCAACAGATAAAAGAATATCGGTCCCCAGCTATGCTCAACTACTGTGTTTGCTTTGTAAAGAGGGGAAAATAAAAAGGGGGTGAGCTCACAGCTCAGTGATAATTCTATTAAAATAGAATTATTTGTGCTTAATTTCTTAAATAATTATTTTAATCCTCATATTATTTTATTAATTATCCTATCAATTTAATTAAAATCTCTTGTGTGTAGGTAAATTAAATCCGGATGAATTTCAGTCGTTTCGATAGAAAATGGGCTGAAAATGGACTAAAGGAGATTGGATCACTACCATTTCGTAGTCTAAGTCACTCATCTGGACACGTGTACTGTCGAGTGTTCACATTTTATTTACCTCGGAAGGATAAGATCAACGGATACCGTGCCCACCTTCTGGAAGACACATGCCATGCCACCTCGCACATCCAAGTGGACAAAAAGACAAGTGACATGGAAATATCTTCTCTAGAAGCCAATGGTGTGAAGACAAGTTGCCAAACAATGCCAACTCATCTAGGATTAGAAATTACAATTGTACTCCCAATTTTGTGTATAAATAGAATATGATGAGCAATTGGAAATCAAGTAATTTTAGGGTAGAAGTAGTTTAGGGTAGAAGTAATTTTAGGGTAAAAGTAGTTTAGGGTAAAAGTAGAATTTTAGGTAGAATAGAGTAGTTCTTAGGATAGCTTAATTTTTAGGTTAAAATTATTGTTATTTTTATTTTTCCGTTATTTTCTTATTAATTGATCATCGGCAGCCGTTTTATTTTTACTGTTCATCACAACTTCAATTTTGTTTTATGAAAAGTTTCTTTGTTTCCAGTTCATTTTCATTACTACTTTTCAATCCCTCTTTATTGTTGCATTTTTGCATAACCCGTTTTCTATCTTCTATTTATTATCTTGGTTTTATTGTTTTCATTTACTCTTATTCGGGTGTAGTTTGAAACATTCTATATGCTTCGATCACTACTACCAATACTTTGTTCTGGTGCAGTATTGCAGGTTTAATACTGGGTATTGTTCCTGGAATACTGGCACAGTGGAACCACGGCAGCATAAGCAGAAAATGAAGCAAGGCGTGGCCACTGTTGTTTTCTCACTTCTCTGTTTTACAGTGGTTTTTGTTTCAATTTAAGCTTTAGTTATAGATTTTATTCATGTTTTGTTCTGCTTCAAGTTGAATACATAATATTGCATTGTTGATTCTTTTGCATTATTTTCGTTTGTTGCACTTTATGAGATCCTCTCTTTTCTGCATTTGTAGTATGAGTTCTCGATTTCTACATTCCAGCCTCTAGTTTATATTTAATTTTTTCTGCAAGTGTTCATCTCAGTATTTTTTATTTTTCTTTGTTTGTTCATACTTTGCTTGCTAGTTGGTAGTGAAAATGGTGTATTAGTTGTTGTTCGGTGCAGAGCTTCAAGCAACAGTCGGCTGCTGCAGTGAACATGGACTAACTTCCCTCTCTGTTTTGCTCTGTTTTCATTCATGTTTGCTATTCATTTTGTTTGTTTTGTTGTTGCTATTATTAATCTCTCATTTTCTGCTGCAGTTTGTGAGGCACGAGTTTATTCCTGGCAGCAACAGTAGCACGAACTTCATCCTCTGTTCTACTTTGTTTATGGCTCATGTTACTGTTCATTTTTCTTTGTCTTTTTAACATGCAATCTTACACTGTTACCTACTGTTTCGGTTTCTATGTTTTTGTCTTTTAGGTTGTTTAGTATTGTTGCTGATAAGAGGTAGTGGTTGTCGTTGTGTATGACACAAGTGTCGAGTTGTTGCTGTGTTGCTGGGACGTGTTTTGCTTCCTCGTGGGCTGCTGCCGTACTGGAGAAGCTGAAGCACGTTACTGCTAGCTGGGCAGAGATGGTTGGCTGCTGTGCGTGCTAGGACGTGGACAGGACTGGACAGGGAATGTGCTGCAGAAGTAGGATGGTGGCAGGAGTGGACGTGCAGGACAGCACCTGGAGCAAAGAAGGGTGAAGCGTGCACAATACAAGTGCACGGGACAATTGCTGGCTGGGAAATTGGTTTAAGGTCGTGTTTGGCAATTTGGAATGTCCCAAATTTAATGTATCATGCATTTCTATTAGTTTGTTTAATTGTTACTGTTCCTTTTAGTATTTGTTAGCTTAGGTATAAATTAATTTGCATGGTAGCTAAATTTTCTTTGTTTATTAGTTTAAGGCTTAGTTTTAATTGTACTATTAGGTAATTTTTGAATACAATAGGATTTAAGACTTACTTCTAATATTTAGGTATTGCATTTAGAGTTAAATTAGAGGAAAAAATTATTTTATGCAAGTTTTAAGTTAGTTTTCATTTTAAATTCAAAATCCAAAAATATTTATTCCTCATGCATTATTTAAATTTCACTTTATTATTTATTTAGACATTTTATTAAGTTAGTAATTAGTTAGAGTTACATTTAATTTAGGGTCATCATATAGGTATTTAGTTTCTTAGTTATATTTAGGAATTTTTTTTATTACTAGAATTTAATTTCATTAGATCATAGGATAGATTATTTTTCATTAAATTAAATACATGCAATTTTTAGTTTTGTAGTAGAATATTCTAGTGCTATTTATTTTTTTTTACGTTCTCTTATTTTTGCATTTTAATATATTTACATTAATTAATTTTAGTTTCAGTATTGTTTTTTTACAGGTTATTGCTTTTATTTGCTTGGAACTCTGTAAGTAATCGTCGCTCTTTATTTATTTTATTTTTATTGTTTTTCAGTACTTGTTAAATTAAACTTTGTCGATCACACATGCAATTTTCATAATTTGCTAGGATATACTGATGGTAAAATTAACCGGTACTTAGTTAGGCTAACTGAATTTTCTGTGGGACGATAATCTGGGACTCAATTCCTATTATTACTTGTACGACCCGTGCACTTGCAGTTAACACGTCTAGGTAACTTAGGACAGGTGATATGTCACTCAGTAAGGAAATAAGGCAAGCAAGTAGATAACTGCACTATCTACAAAATACAATACTCATGCCTTGAAATCATTTCCTTTTCGATTCGCATCTAAAGCATGTATCTTTCTTGAAACTTTTATACTATATATATATATATATATATATATACACACACACAAATCATCAGTATAAATTGAAAACATGCTGGTTAAATCACTTCAACAAATTATGCAAAATATTGCATTTCTCATGTAAATTCTATAAATCACATTTCATTATGCCATATTAATTAAATCAAAACAAAGATGGCATATCATCATGTAAAAACATGAAAATCCGGGTCTCACCCATCCCTCGAGTTACCCTTTCACACACAAGGTCACATATCGAGGCTCAACCCATCCCTCGAGTCTACCCAATTATAAAAAATCATGTGACAATTCAAACAAGAAATATCAGTAAGGTGAGATAGGCGACTACTTGTTCCGAGATTATGATCATATCTCATTTTTCGTGATTTAGGGCTACACAGTACTCGATGTGCGGGGCCTCACATTTGCTGTAACGGGAGGTGGTTCAAATCCTCACCCGTCAGCCAATAACTCTATATCATCGTGTACTTCAAGGTTGTTTTTTGACGTGTGAATCTGTCGCCAATCGTCTAACATTTGGTAGGAGAAAGGCGAAATTCGCAGAATGCTGAAGGCATGCTGCGATCCCTCCCTGCCATGACGAACGCTGAAGGCATGCCACGAACCCTGCCTACCATGGAGAACTTTGAAGGCATGCCGCGATCCTACCCCGCCATGGCGAACGCTGGAGGCATACCACGAACCATGCTTACCATGGAGAACAATGAAGGCATGCCACGATCCCTCCTCGCCATGACGAACGCTGGAGGCATGCCACGAACCATGCCTACCATGGAGAACACTGAAGGCATGTCGCGATCCCTCCCCGCCATGGCGAACACTGGAGGCATGCCGCGAACCCTGCCTACCATGGAGAACTCTGAAGGCATCCCGCCATCCTTCCCCTCCATGGCGAACGCTGGAGGCATGCCGCAAACCCTGCCTACCATGGAGAACTCTGAAGGCATGCCACGATCCCATCTCGGCATGGTGAACACTGGAGACATGCCGCCATCCTTCCCCGCCATGGCGAAAGCTGGAGGCATGCTGCGAACCCTGCCTACCATGGCGAACACTGAAGGCATGCCGCGATCCCTCCTCCGATGGCGAACGCTGGACGCATGCCGCGAACTCTTCCTGGCATGGACACTGATGAAGTGTAGCAATTCCTTCTCGGCATAGTGAATCCTGATAGAATGCCGCGATCCCTACCAGGCATGGCGAATACTGGAGACATGTCGCGAACCCTTCTCGGTATGGACACTGATGGAGTGTCGCGATATCTTCCCGGCATGGTGAATCCTAATGGAATGTCGCGATCCCTACCCGGCATGGCGAACACTAGAGACATGTCGCGAACCCTTCCCGACATGGGAGACATTCGCGGTATGGGTGACATTGGCGACATGGGAGACCACGACACCATGCCACGAAACCTTCATGGCATGGGGGATACTAGCGGCACGGAGCAAGACCCCCAGTTTTCTTTGTGCGCCACATGGCGCACTCATAACGCGAGGATGCCAGCTCGCGTGAGACCCTTCTACGCGAGACCCTCACGGTATGGCCGCACGAGACCCTATATATGAGACCGAGAAAGACATGAGGTGTCAGGGTATGGGAAACCCTGTATATGAGGCCTTGGAAGGCCTGCGGCGCGAAGCTATGGAAGACCCTATGCGCGAGACTCCAATGAACTGGAGACATCAGGGCGTCAGAAAACTGCGGCGTCATGGTACAAGGAATTCAACACAGGAGATTGTTGGTGGTCGGAGACGCTAAAGTACTAGAAACCTTAAGGATCCGGCTATGGTAGATTCTGGATATTTTGGTGCGAAAGATCCTTGGCCCCAGAACACAAATAGCTCGCCAAACAATAGAATCAAAGGTGTGGGAATGACAATGTCTCATGTTGGAAGAAACTCAGAAATAGATCCAACACGAAACCTTGAAACTGGAATGGCAAACTTTCAACCTCAGACTCGTCAAAACTGAACTCAGGGTAACAGGAGAGAAGCTATGGACTGCGACCAAGTTGATTCATATGATGCAAAGAAAGTGCAAAACAGACTTGCGTCCAAGGCTCAAATCGTCACAAACATGAAAAGAATGGTGGAACGAATCTTAGAAGAGAAAAGGTTGGTTCCAGCTGAAGAAAACCAGAGGAGGAGAATCTCATTCTGTACAACGATCATGGGAAAATCGCTGCCCCCAAAATTTAAGATGCCACAAATAACGACGTATAAGGGAAAGACTGACCCTTATGACCACATTCAGAATTATGAGTTATTAATATTATTACATGGCTGGTAGGATGAGATTATGTGTAGAGCATTCCCCTTAACTTTAACTGATCACGCACTAAAGTAGTTTAACAGATTGCCGGAAGGGTCTATTTCATCTTTCAATCAATTAAGAAACGAATTCTTAAAGGCCTTTGTGATAAAAAGCCAAAAAATAAATGAGGTCACCTATCTGCTTACCTTGAGGCAGGGGAGCAAGGAATCACTCAAGAGCTATGTGGATCGGTTCCGTAATGCTACTCTTGAAGTACATGATTTAGAAGCTGGAGTAGCTATGACAGCTATGCTACAAGGGACAAGGTTTGAAAAGTTGTAAGAGTCGCTATCTTCAGATCAACCGATGACGATCTCGGACTTGTTCTCTAGAGTAGATAAGTATATCACTCAAGAAGAAGTTATAAAAATGATACTGACGCTGAACTACATATAAGGAAGTTCAGAGAAAAGAAACCCCTACCATCGTCGGGCTACCTAAGCCATCACCAATGCCTTAAAAGAAGATGAAAAGTTCACAAGGCAAGAGGATAGCAAAAACGCGGAATACCAACCACTTGCAACTACACTGGCAGTGAGATTTTATTTCATTTAATGTTATTTTTTATTCAACTATGGGTTGAAATTTAATTTTTTGAACTATGATTTATGCCATATTAATATTTTATTGGCTGTTGAGGTTTTCACATAATTGATAGATGACTGATCGCACCAACTACACAAGTGCAAGGGCTTGAAGCGAAAAATGCACGAGGTAAACCATGAAGACAATGTGCAAGGGCTTGAAGCGAAAAATGCGCGAGGTAAGCCACGCACCCAAGAAAATGGCTTGAAGCGAAAAGTGCGCGATGTAAACCATGAAGAAAATGTGCAAGAGCTTGAAGCGAAAAATGCGCGAGGTAAGCTAAACACTCAAATAAAAGGCTTGAAGCGAAAAGTGCGCGATATAAGCCACGAAGATAATGTGCAAGAGCTTGAAGCGACAAATGCGCGAGGTAAGCTAAGCACTCAAATAAAAGGCTTGAAGCGAAAAGTGCACGATGTAAGCCACGAAAATAATGTGCAAGAGCTTGAAGCGAAAAATGCATGAGGTAAGCTAAGCACTCAAATAAAGGCGTGAAGCGAAAAGTGTGCCATATAAGCCACGAAAATAATGTGCAAGAGCTTGAAGCGAAAAGTGCGCGAGGTAAGCTAAGCATCCAAAACAAAGGGCTTGAAGCGAAAAATGCACGAGGTAAGCCACGCACTCCAACAAGAGCTTAAGAATTAAATGGCCAGAGAATTAAATTTCAAAATCTAATGTAAGGACTTGACCTAAGGCTACAATAAGAACATATGTACTCTTCCACAATGTTATACCTAGCGAAAGAGTGGGGAGCAATTGTTGTAGATAATAATTTCGATGCTATTTTGGTCAATCATAATGTGTCACGTGACATATCTGCGCATGAGCTTATGCACAAGATAATTAAACAAATAAGAGCCACATTAAATGTATTGAGACATTTTCATCCAAGAACAGAATATTAAAGTAAAAGGACAAAAACGTAATGAAGGAACAGGGAAACTCCCTATAAATAGGGGTCATGTATGATTCTTTAGAAGGGAACACAATTATTTACTGAAACTCTGTCAAAATCATTTTCCGACTTAAGTATCGGAGTGCAAACGCAGGGAACAACCCCTGCGTCCCTCTGATTATTTCCTTTCTTGTAGAATATTCTAAAGCACGTGGCACAAAGATCAAGGCAAAAACGTCAGCGATTCGTCACTATTGTTTCAGGTAACAACATATTGTATTTACCTAAACCTAAAACTTAGATTTGTCTTTTGAAATTTTTGGTAACATTCCGGTGATGTTCTGGTGACAAATTGGTAATAATAGAAAGTTCTCTTCAAGACATTTCTAATGGTCTTTGAATCACTTAATTTGGTTGTGTATTTTAAAAGTTATGAATTTTTGAAATTTGAATAAAATGGGTCTTGACAGTGTTGAACACTCAACATTAGGTCACCGGAACATCACTTTTCGGTAACTGTTTTGGTCGATTCTTTGAGTTCTTTTGCTGTATGAAACGTGTTTGTTTTGGTCTTAATACCTTAGTCTGAAACCTTTTGTGCTAGTAGAACCGTTACCCCAAACTTGATTCGTTGAAACAGAAACCCAAAAATCTGGGTTCTCTGTGATAAAACTCAAACTTTTGGCTTTCGAAAATCATGGTTCCAATAAGCTTTTTGAACGATACAAAATTCTAAATAGTAACATTACATGTGTAATTTTATTTGGTTCTAGTCTCACCTTTAGTTACTATACAGTGTGTTAGATATAAATGCTCAAAGTATGCCAAATGAACACAAAAATAAGAAATTTTAAAATATTAGAAAATTTTGTTTTAATTAATTTAAAAATTGTTTTGGGTCAATATTGATTCAATCATGTTATAAATTGTATGAAAGTCAAATATATGTTTTTAGTAATTTCGACATATATAAATATAATTATAAAAATTTATTTACAAAATTTTGAATGTTAATAAATATTCACTAAATTTATATAAACTTGTAAAAAATATATATATTCATTAAATATTGTCATAAAACAATATTAATTCTATTGACTTTCATGTTTTAGGTTTAATTTCAATTTTTACTTAATATTAAGTATTTTCTTAGATTAAAAGGACATTTATTTTAATATAAAAAACACTTTCTAATAATTTCAAATTATTCGAAGGATTATCACATCGCCTATATGTCTTAGGATAACTTATCAAAGATTTTATTAAATTAAACTAATAACTTTGTGATAGTTTCTAATGGTTGAATATTTCTTGAATCATTAGGAGATTAGGAAATTGTGTGATTGTTGTTCGGGTATCAGTCTAGCGAGTCAGGTAAATGACTTATATCCCTTCGGTGTTTTGACACCCTTAAAATCAACTCAATACGAATTATATATATATATATATATATATATATATATATATATATATATACACACACACACACACACACGCACATACACACACATATATGATTCTTTAAATTGCCTATGAATGTGATTTTGTGCAAATCCTGGAACACAATTTAATCGCTTGATGAATTTTGTTATTACATATATTTATATATATTATATATTTTGTGAATAAAAAAAATTCATTTTGTATGAAATATGTTTTGAGGAATTATAATGATATTGCTTTGCATTTTTGGATAATTTGAAAATATGTTTTGTTTATCTCCTAGTATGGTTGTGCTCTGACCTTGCTAATGGGGGTTAAATGTTGGTCGTGTTGACATGTATTATGTTATAAGAAATCGATTTCTATCCGTACCACCGGATGAGAATAGTGGTTCTTTGATATCTGTTTTGTGCAACTACTAGTTGCTTCTGTTCTGATTCTGACCTATACCACCGGGGTTAATTGTGGTTTTGTTCTGATTCTGACCTGTGTCACAAGGGTTAAGCGTAACCATGACATGTTACAAGAGACCAAAAAAATAAAAAATTAAAAAATAAAATTGTGCTTTGTGAATCTTTTATTCAGTTTTGTTATATGAAGATTTTGTTTAGCTTTAAAATCTGTGTAAATGAATTTGAAAAATTGTGAATAAATATGATATTACACTTTTTTTATTTTGAATAAGTTTACTTGATATGTTAGTCTAAATATTTTACGGCATGCTTAATCCAGCTGAGGGGATGTAGGTTGCTTACTGAGTGGTTGTACTCACCCATTTCCTTAACATTTTTTTTCAGGTTTTACTGTTGGTGATGAACGTGAGAATATTAGGGAGTGACGTCTCGAAATAGGGTATGTCTCAGGACTTTTAGAATGATTAGTTTAAGTAATTGAGAAAATTTTATATTATTATTTATGACTGTTAAGAACTAAGTTGAAATCTTGTAAACTATTTTTAATTATTTCGTGGTACATTTATTTCAATCTTGGAATGCACTTTAAGTTAATTACAAATTTTGAAGATTTAAATTTCTCAATTTAGACATTTGAAAAAAAAATAATAGATTTTGTATAATAAAAATCTTACATGTCTGTAAAATTATATCTTACAGGTATACGGTGTCTGTTATGTTCCGAACTTGGGACGTGACAACTATGGCAAAGATTCGAAGTACCTTCTCTTTTTCACCCATGTCATGGTGATGGCTGTTTCCATTACTATCTTGTTCCTCTTGTCTTCTGAGTTAGCTACGGCCATGCTCCTTGATCCAACACCAAAGCTTAAACTCGGTTTGTTCATAACTAAATCCATTTTGAGTAACCAAATAATTTATTTTTGTAGAATCTAGAGCTGGCAAAAGTTAGCCCGAGCCCGAAAATCCGCCCGAGCCCGCCCGAGACTGAACCCGAGACGGGACCGAATTGACCAAAAAGTCAAAGGCCCGAGCCCGAGAAAAGCCCGACCCGAAAAAGCCCGAGCTCGATAAAACTCGAGCCCGAAAAAGCCCGAACCCGAAAAAACCCGAACCCGAAAAAGCCCGAGCCCGAAAAAGCCCGAACCCGATACGACCCGAACCCGAAACCGGCCCGATCCGAAACCCGAAAAAGCCCGAATTTATAACCCGAGAAAGCCCGAATTATAATTATATAATTATTATATTAAAAAATAATTAAATAAATAAATAATAATACACTTTTTCTAATTAAAATTTATAAAATTTTAAAACAATCATTATTTATTTATTACATAATTATATCAATAATTTATTATCAACAAAATAAATATTAAATATTTGCATTCAATTATTAAATAAAATTATTTTAAAACACAATATAATGTTCAATATCAAATAATTTTCAATATTATGCTTATTATATTTGTAATAATAAATAATAAATATATTATTAAATATAACATTTGATTTTATTATAAAAACAATTATTATACTATTTTATTATATTTATTTCATATTAAAATTTTAATTGTAATACAATAATAAATCAAATATATATATATATAAATCATTATATAATTGTAACATTTATTTAAATTTGACATTTCATATAAAACATTGAATACATTATTAACAAAATTAGAATTTAAATTCTGACTCCTATAACTCGTAAATAGAAAAATAGTAATTTATTTTTTAAATTGTGATTATACTAAAAATAAGAATTGAAAATTAAAAAAGGGGATCACACCCTTTTAAAGGTTGTAATAACTTTTTCACTGTAAAAAAAGATTCAGACTCAACTATGACATGTTTGCATCCAAATTCTCATGTCATTAACAAGTCAATGATTGTTATGTTCTAAATTAGTCCAAATATAGTAAAAAATAAACCAGCAAAGAAAACATCAAACACTTAAAGTTATGACATGTAACATTACAAGAACAACAAAATAGAAATATACAATCATTCTCATACACAGCCACCTAGTCATGGAGAAACCAATCCCTAGTCATACATTGCATGATGAACAAAACAGGAAAATACGATCATTCCATTCAACGCTAGCGGCTTGATGAATAATATACTCGAAAATATTGTAAATGCAGGAAGCAACTAAACTCTCTAAGAGCGACATTGTCTTCAAATAAGATTAATGAGGCAATGATCAATCATAATTACTCTTAATAAAAAAAATTTAATTTTTTAACAATATAAATAGTAAGAAATAAAATATCAACATACGTTACAATTAGAACTCTTCATCCTCATCCATAAACTAACTAGTTCAATTTAATCCAACTTTCCTTCCAAATCTCATTGTTTCATCTTCTTCATCTAATAAAATATATAAAAATAATCATATAAGAATTTAAATAATAAAAAATTAATAAAATAATAATGACACTAAAATCTTACCACCTTTATCTATATCAAATCCATACAGCCAATTACGAGTGGTAATCAAAATTTCTGCATTATGTGTTATGAGACAATTTCTCCATTTGTTAATAACTCTACCACTCATACTAAATGCTGATTCAGATGCAACTGTGGTAATTGGAATACTCAATATATCCTTAGCCATAAGTGAAAGTATAGGGTGTCGAAATTGATTTTTCTTCAAATAATCAAGAACATCAATTTGAATCTTATAATCTTCTCTTGATTCATTCAAATATACATTTAACTCTAATCTATATAAAAGATATCTAGAATTGAAGTTTCTAAATCCCTACAATAACAAAATAAGTTCATATATGAAATTATAATAACAAATATAAATTAAAACTTAAAAAAGAATTACTTAATATAAAAAAATAATAATTTAATAAGTTACTAAAGCAATTTATATTAAACTTTTGAACAAAAAATTTATATAAATATGTTATCAAATTAACAATAAATATTTATATGTTTCAAATTTTATTTCTAGCTAGGAAATTTAAGTTTTTGCAATGTCTTGTCTTTTGTATAAATTTTATTACTAAATTATATAATTTTTTTCCTCATTAATTCATATTTCATCATTTTAATTATATTTTGTCTTATAATCATTATGATTAAATTATATCAGCTTTTTGGTTTATCTATTTTATTTAAACTTCGATATTATATTTAATAATTTTTTCAAACTTAAACTAATTGCATCTATCAATTGAGAATTTAGCTACAATTATAGAACTTTAATTAGGTATGATTTAAACGAATTGATAACAATTAATTAGTTATAATTTAGTTAAGCATATATGATTATTTATTTCTTTGCCTACCTTATCGGTTCATATCTATATCAGTCCACTAAAATAATATCAGTAGATATTTTTTCTTGTGCATTATGCAACGTGACGATCAAGACAAACATGCATCATTACTTGA
The DNA here is from genome assembly GCA_033439115.1 of Firmiana major. NCBI lineage: Eukaryota > Viridiplantae > Streptophyta > Magnoliopsida > Malvales > Malvaceae > Firmiana > Firmiana major. The sequence continues at coordinate 9,044,386 of CM065909.1, forward strand.
TTGTGCAAAAATAATTATTTGAAGTTAATTTTTTTATTTAAATTATGTAACTAATTTATTAAAAATTAATAATTTGTTATACTTATATATAATAACTAATTAGTAAATATTTATTTTAATAATTATTTTGATAATAAATAATTAATTTTTTAACCATGTTACTATGTAATATGATAATTCTGTTTGAAAATTATTAAATTAATTATATATATACATTAACGTGCAATATTTATTTTATTCCATTTTATACAATAATTTAATAATTTATCATGAAATCATATCATTTTTTTTTCTTATTCTTTGAATGCCTATCAACAATTTCAATTATTCTATAGATAGATTATATTTATAGTTCAGTCAAATTTTTTATGCTCTTCAATTTTTCTTGGCTAAGGCCAAAGAAATAAGCAAAACATTCATTTAGAAAAGAAGTGAAGAAGATAACATCTAGAAGTTGGAAGAAATCTGTAAAACTAAAAACAAACTAATAGAGGAAATAAAAAAAAATATTATGAAACTTTTATTAATCTAATTTTAGTGACTTCTGTTTAAAATTTAAAAATTTATTATTTTAATCATAATTAATAATTATCTACTTTAATTTCATAATTATTTATATTATGCTTTTTTTTAAACTCACAAAGTTTTTTTGTATAAATATATTTTTTTAGTGTATTATATCAACTACAAAATATCAATCATATGGTAGTGTAAAATTGTATATGATATAATTATATTAAATATTAAAAAAAATATTTTTTAATTTAATATTCTAAATTTTTAATGAGACATTTGATTAATTAATGTAAACGATTATATGAAATACAATAATATTAATTATGATTTATGTACAAATAAAAAACAAATTAAAAATAAAATAGAGCTAATTAATTGATCATTTATTCATATTAAGCATTTTTTTGGTAAATGATAATATTAATTGGTACTTTTCTTCCTATAATATCTATATGTAATATTTTCTTTTGCATTTAATGAATATAATTATATCTACTATTTTATAATAAATATTGTAAGAAATTAAAAAAGAGTAAATTATTTTTGTCAAATAATAAATATTAAAATATAGAAATTTGTTTTTATATAAATATTTATTCAAATATAAAATCATATAAAAATTAAATTAATTATCGCATTCAAAATTTTTTTTAAAAAAATTATAACTAATAAAGTTTCAAAATATTTCAAGCCGGCCCGCTAAACCCGCCCGACTAGAACCGGGACCGAACCCGAAAAAGCTCGAACCCGAAAAAACCCGAACCCGAAGAAGCCCGAAACCGAAAAAACCCGAAACCGAAAAAGCCCGAACCCGAAAAAGCCCGAACTCGAAAAAGCCCGAACCCGAAAAAACTCGAACCCGAAAAAACCCGAACCCGAAAAAGCCCGAACCCGAAAAAAACCCGAACCGAACCCGCCCGAGCCCGCCCGTTTGCCACCTCTAGTAGAATCTAGTCTATGGCAACAAACCTTTCATTAACTTAATTTCCACACTCAAAAGCATTTTGCAAGTAATTTGTCAAAATCCCATGTTATTAATCTGGACAAATAAGGCTAATTAATAATTGCATGAATCACAATAAATATTATTACAAATTCTTTACATAGTTATTACATGATTTTTTGTAGGACGCAGGTCTCTTCTTAGGGACTACAACACTACTGGCCGGGGCGGATACAATTAGATAAGGCTATGAGTCTTTACTCTTTAGCCTTACATGATTAATGTTGATGGAAATTAAATAAAATGTCAAACATGCTGCACTGCTAATGTGTATATCTTTATCCTTTCAATATTCTAGGATTATGAGAAAACTAAGCAGTGATGTTGTATTAATTATATGGCATATGTAATTAAGTTTGGGGTGTTATATACATGTTACATGTCTGTATGTGTGTTTGTCGGAATTGCATTGTAATAAAATGAGCTGACCACGAGTTTATCGACTGTGATTAGACTCATCATCTTCAATAGTTTGAATCTCTACTAAATTTGTTACTAATAATAGTTCACTGAAGATTGGTTTGAGGATCTTTCATTAATTAATGTAAATCCATCCTTTCCTTCCTTGAAACCTAAATTGTTTATGATGACACTTTCTATTATCTATCTTAGGTTTTTGGTCTAATATTTAGCAAAGGTTTAATAGTCCATTAAGGGCTGCACAGTCCAATCCAGATTTAACACTCCAACTATAAATCAGTGTAAGAAAAGATAATTAATTATTGAGAGCATATCAGAAAGGATCCTTATTAAAAAATCGTTTATTGAATAAGATCTTTCCCATAAGATCTTACATAGATATAGAATTATAAAAATCATTAGTATTCTTGTCATCAAGAATGCTGATGTGAATACTCACCTCTGGATGCTTCATCAATGACATATGATATAAGGTCGATTCTTAAGAGATCGTGAAAAGTAGTTCTTCGTCATTAAGGGAAGACAACTTTTGTGTGGTTGGGATATTTCTTATCCCCACAAGTTTTTTGAAATAATTTAATTATTTTCTATGTAACTCCAAAAAAATAAGTAAACTATATAAAGGTGATTAAGGCACACATAAAACAAACTCTGAGTTTACTACAATTTATACAGTGTTATACTCTTTTGATCTCTTGTCCTCACTCTCAAATATCCTTAAGAGTACTAGTATTCCGACGCTCTCTCAATATTCTTTATATGACAGGTCCTAGTATTCCAAAATCATTAACCCGCCTGCTTTGAAGTCGGTCAATCCCAAATAGTCATAAACAAACACAACAATTGAGCTTTTTGCTTACTACGTTGTTGGTTAATGTTATATGTTTTCTTATTATGAACTCTTAATTAAGTGTTTATTGAAATGAATAGTTCTTACTTTGCTAGTAATGGTCTGCTTTTCTTATTTTGGTTGGATTATCACGGCGGGCTTGAATGTTTGAACTTCGATGCGTTGACACCAAACTATTTTCATTTTTGATTTTTTTATAAATGTACTAATAAGCACAAAATCCAACCAATAATTTCTTTAGATTTAAATTCAAAATATTCTATTCAATGAAATATTACTTAAGCCATTTTAATGGCTTGTCATCTCAGGATTTCAAGGTGAATTAGCAAGAAGATACAATTAAGGCTTGAAATATTACAACAATGGGGTTCCCATATTATTCTTCCAAGATATCATGGCTGTTGCATTCCATTCTCCTCAGCCAAACACAAATTCAACAACCATTATAAATTATTAATAGCATAGTAAACCTAACCATGCAAACAGAAAATTAATTTCCTTAAGAATTCGCCTTCTTGGGAAGTAGAAAGGGCAGCTTGTGAGGCAAGGAAGAGATGCTGTTTAAGACCATGTCGACTTCTATTTTTTTATTTTTTGTTCATAAGAGGTACAAGAGGAGAATCAAACCTTAGAGCTATCCCTTTTAAAGATGAGTAATAATCATTCAACCAAATCTTAGTTGTATGACTTCTATTTATTCAAGATTTTAATAAAGAGTGATTATTTGTCAAGAAAACAACGATGCTGAAAGATATAAACTAAGTGATCATCATTAATTTCATTCTCCTTAAGAATGCATAAGCTAGTAGCCGATATCCTATGATCATTGCTATCATAGTGCCGACTTCCGTGCCATCCCAATCGAGTCGTAATCCTTCAAAAGGAGACTCACATGAAGCTGATCCAAGTTTTGAGCCAGAGCAGCCGTAGTGAATTTTAAGTAACAACCTGTATGTATGATATGTAAATGAGATGTATCGTACCCATGACATAAATGCTGGAACTTTCTGCAACCAAATTATCAAAAGTCAGAACTGAAAAGCATTGTGAATGTAACTAACTAAACTATTGGAATTATACCTGGATAAAGAATCCGCCAGATAACATAGAGGCCATAATGATAACAGAAGCCAATGTTGCTGCTTTCTTCACATCCATGAATACAGCTCCCATAGCAAGGCCAAGACCCTGCAATTTTAGATAAAAGCTTGTCATGATCAATAAAATCTGAATTTTGTGTTAGACTCAGAGGTGTTGATGTTTGCATATAATAATTCACCTGGGCAGCTATAACACTTAGGAAAACTGTAAGCATTGTCATAGAAAATGCTGTAAATGTTGGTTTCAAGCCTGCCATGAGATAAACAACCACAAGAAATACTAAAGGCAATATGAGATCTAAAGGAAGATCACTAGTCATTTTGGCCAAAAAATAGGCGCTGAGTCTGTACATGCCCACAGATCTTTCCTTAGCTAGCATCACTTTCTCTTGAGGGAATGTGAAAATGGCAGCAAACATAGGAAAGAATGCCCAAAACACTGAAATGAAGAATAACAACCCTGCCTGCATGCATTGCAATAACAACATTAAACACATATTTTTCAAAACGAAAGAAAAGATTTTCACTGGAAAACTATGTAACCAGAACTAATATAAGCATGTAACCGATAGTTGCCTGATCCTGAAGTCCTTTCGGCGACGAAGCGTCAGAACGCCACCAAAGTAAACCCATGATGATAGCAGTTGATAAAACTTGGGTTACTTGCATGTAGCTGAAGTATTCATGGCGTCTCTCTTTATGGCCCCTTTCGAAAAGAATGGAAAACTGATCCCACCAAGTTGCTCCCCATTCTGTTGAATTCAACCTTGTTGGTATCTTAGGCTCAGCATTTATCAGCACTGGAATTGGGATCTCTGTATTCTCCAACTTTGCTACCCTCACTGCATAGGCTTCCACTAGATACTGCAGTGGTGAAAATTCAAGATTGCTTTGAGTGAGATGGTTTGAAGATATATAAAATGAACCTTACTTTGAGTATTCAATGTTGAGTTGTTGACCTCATGGACATCAACTTGAGAAGGCACTTCATGTTTCATATGAAGGCTTTTGTTTCTCGGCAAAAACTTGTCCTCCAAATCTGATGGAACTGATATGTCTTTTACGTTTCCATTAGCCAAATCAATAAGGAACTCTGCTGGATTCATGGCTATTAGTGGAGAACAACCCATTGAAGAGAAATATCGCATTGCATCCGAGGCTTCGCCAAAGTACAAGGAACTTCCTTTACCCAAGAGAATCAGCTTGTCGAACATACTAAATAGTCTACTAGATGGCTGGTGTATGGTAGTCACTATTGTCTTGCCAGACTATAAAGCATACGTAAATTAAGCACTTAGTTACAACATTTACAAATCTTGACACCAAGAAAACTAATTATTTTAAATACCTTTGCAATGTTATGTAACATCTGAACAATTTGAAGCGCAGTAGTTGAATCCAGACCTGATGTTGGTTCATCTAAAAAGAGAAGTGAAGGGTTAAGAAGAATTTCATTGGCAATGCAGACCCTTTTTCTTTCACCACCAGATATTCCTCTTAAATTTGTGTCACCAATCACTGTATTTTGGCACCTGAAAACATGCAAATGGTGTTTTGCTTTACGGAGAAGTAGAAATACTTACTGGCAACAACCTATCTGAAATTCCTAAATAACCTAATAGTATCCTTATGTCTTAGTATTCATATGAAACTTTTGAATTGGAAATTCTAGCAGTAAATGCAACTGCAATGGCTAATCACCATCAAATGTAGCCAGAATTAATTTGAGAATCCCCAATTTGGTCATTTTCTTACTGGAAAAGAATTAAATTTGAGTCACAAAATTTCTTGGGATAAAAGAATTAATGAAGAAAGAACCTTTCAAGGCCTAGCTCGTTAATGACACTTGTAACCCTTTCCTTTTTCTGCTGTATAGTTAAGGTATTGCGGAGACGAAGCAGAGCAACATATGTTAAAGTTTCCTTGACTGTAAGATGAGGAAATGCGACATCATCTTGCAGTACAAAACCAATCCTGTTGCATGCACATGGATCACTGGCTCATTAGATTAGAATTCAACATCTTACACAGTAACATATGGAAGCCTGTATGGTATGCACCTCCATTTTAGTGACTTGGAATATGGTTGATCATTGTAAGTGATGGTACCACCGGTAGCCTTTGCTCTTCCACCAAGTAGATTAAGAAGAGTTGTTTTTCCCCCACCTGATGGTCCCATCAGAGCAAGAACCTCTCTTGGATATACCAAGCCAGTTATTCCATGAAGTATGTATTTCTCTGCATTTGAGTTCTTTTCACCTCTAACCGGTACCTTATATTTAACATCTTCGAACTACACGAAAGTGAAAAATGATCATATACTAGGAGAATCGGGAATATAACAATAATAGAACTGTAGTATAATGGATGCCATAGAACATGGTATATGGATCATTGTGTGTTACCTTTAGACATATTGGTACTGTAGGCTCAAACTGTATTTTTCTCAAAATACATGATCCAGAGTCTTCATCAGCTAGCTGAGACTGACTTGTTGGATCATCTCCTGTATAAGAGGATAAATGCTAACTTGCCTCAAACTGAAATCACCAGCTCAACTAAGTTGTGAGATTTCAATTTTTGTTTATTAACATGAATTTAAAATGTAAAACATAACAACTAGCAGCAGAAGGTAAGAAGCAAAATGCAAGGTAGAAAACGAATGGTTGTTGTTTTATGCATGAAAACATTGGCTTGCAGAAGTAACAAATTATAGTTAGAAAAGTCGTCAAATGCTGTAACGGTTCTAAGTTTTACCATAAATATGTAGAGTTGAACGATCTAGAGCATCTGGAGGTAAGGAGACTTCAGGATACAAGATGGACGAGCCTATACCATTGCTGGAAGCTCCAATACAAACAGAATCTATCTTATCAAAGCTCTCACTGGTAGTACTCTCCATATTAACCAACACCAAGGTACTTGATGACTTTGTTTCACTTGTTTTCCCACATGACAGTTCCAATTTCTCATTAGTTTGATGCATGCCTTCTTGTATGATAACTTCAGTATCTTCATCTCTTGGCTGGTTAGTACTTGATGATTTTCTGACAACGGATACCGTGATCGCATCATTTCCTGCCCTTGCCACCTTTTCATCATCAGCCACACCTTCAAAAGTCTGAATTTGAAACTGAGAGTACTGCTTCCCATCCATACCTACAGAAACTGATTTCATACCATTAGTCAAAGCCCAATTTAAACTAGTTGCAAAATCATGAGATTTATTTTTTTCTAGTTTATAAATTGAATTTCAGTTAAGAGAGTTTCTTGTTTTGTTTGAATAACATAGTTGTCCAGATGCATTACCACAAAGCAGAAACTCTCTCAATCAATCATAATTCATGTATACTTAAGGCCTTATATCAGAAATTCAAATGAGGACATATGAGAAAAAAAACAAAAATAAAGAAGCAAGCTTGAGAGAATGTAAAATCAAATTACCCAAGGATAATGGTAAAGCAAGTCTAGCTAGAGGGAATGGAAGTTGCAAAAAAAGAATGTGGAAGATGATTTTGCCGATAAGAAAGTGCGAGAGATTATGGCCAATGAGGAATGTGAAGTGATCATGAAGATTATATAGACATTCAATAGAGAGCAGTACAGTGCTAACAAGACTCATGAAGCTGTCTGAAACAATCGCATTCCCAACTCTCAAAAAATAGATACTTGTCCCATACTATTTAATTTCCTCATTTCAATGGCAAAATGACAAATCATCATTTGGAAAAGACGTATCCATTGTTATTGGAAAGCAACTCCTACATCCTAAGCTTCCGTAACTAACTAGTAACATTTTTTCTTCCAAAGTTCTTTCCATTGAACCAAAAGATCATTTTATGCCCAAGCTGATGTCATTTAGGGACAGTTTGATTGGGGAAAATTTTAGATTTTTCTCGTAATTTTTTTCCGTAATTTGATTTTAACGTTTGGTTCGGTTATTTTCTCCCTCTATCAATTATTTTATTTTATTTACAGTATCAGATTTTGAAAAATCCGGCGTAAAACAATTACCTTTGAATTTGAAATATTTTTAAATTCTCTTAACTAGAATTTTTTTTCTTATTTTACCCTTAATTTACTTGATATTTGAACCATTTTACCCCTAAACCTATTAATATTACAACTAAACTAATAGTATTATTACTATTATTATTGTGTGTGTGTTTTTTTAAAATAAATGAAGTCATATACATATCTATAATTTTATTGTATCCTTTGTATGATATAAAAATTAAATGGAAAATCAAATAAATGCAAGTGTTACTTTTTCTTTCTTTTTATATGTTTTTATTTTATTAAATTTTTGTATCAAATATACCAAGATTAAATGATGATAATAGATGTTGCATATAAATAGTTTAATTGACATTTTACAATTAAAAAACTTAATTAATTAAATAAATCAAAATAATTTACATATTAAATAAATTGATTAACTCGGGTTAAATACATTAATCGACATTTGTTAAATGAATAAATTTAAATAATAATAAATAAATATATAAATAAATAAATATGTTAAATATAGTTTTATCAAAGTGTTATTCATCTTAAATCAATTATTTATTTAATTTAATACAGAAGGGTAACATAGTAAAATACATCATTTAGTAATCTTAAATTCCTTTGAACCAAACTTAATAATCAAATATTCCTCTAATACAACCAAACGCAAAAATTTAATATTCTCTTGAATTTACCAAGTAAAATGATAAGAGATAATTTTTTTTTCTCTAGAGAATTTTTTTTTTTTCCGGAACCAAACAGCTCCTTAAGCTTTTTATACATAGCAAGGGAATGGACTGAAGCTGCTTCTATATATAGTAATTATACTTAGCATGCACAATTTTCTTTTGTTTTTGGAAAAATCAAAGCCAAAAGGGTTTTATATGCAATAAAATTTAAAGGACCAATTTTCTTCTAAGAATTTTACCTTTTCAATTAAATATTTTCATTTGATCAAAAGATAGTTAAAAGTCAAAACAACCTTAGGCCCTCGATAATATAATTGAGAGTGACTCATCTGATATTAGAATATAATATAAACTAATGAGTAGCCCAAATTTTTTATGCATAAAAAAAATTCTTATCATATCTAACAACTCATATTGTTGATGTCCTCAACAATAAGGTTGTGATGTGCTAGAGGTTTAAGTCGCCTTTAGGCAAGGATTGCTCATACTGCAAAAAAAAAAAAAAAGAATTGTGAGGAAAGCATCGCCGCTTAGGTTTTGAGGATCGTTTCAATGCTTAAATCAGTGATAGATCCAAGAAAGGAGAATGTAGGGAGGATTGTCACTAATGGAAAAAATGTTTGTATCGTGTCTTACCCTATAGGTTGTTGCCCTTTATATACCTGGTTGGTGTGTGATGCTCTATCTTGAATGTTCCTTCTCACGAGGCTACCTAAGAAGGTTAAGCGAAGGTTAAGCCCTCTGCACGGAGATTATTACATGAAACCCTATCATGCTATGTGAATCTCATGAAGACAAAAATTGTGATGCAAGCAGTATACCCAAGATGCAAAACAGGGGAGGAATCTGTCATGCACACCATATGTGATTGTGAGAAAGCTATGGTGTAAGATTCAGCCTATTAGTAATATTATCTGTTTTAATTTATTGGACTTTTCAATTTTAAAAAACCTTATCAAAGATTAAGAACATATTATCTTATATACTTTAACATTTTTTTCGTGCTATGTTGATGTAAGATTTGCTTAGAGATATATAAAGAGTTCGACAATAATAGGAGATTAAAAATAAATGAGCGAATGGGAGAAAGTAGAGGGCCATCAAGTGGTTCATACATGTAATAAACAATTGGACACAGAACTTTGAGAAAGGCTTGGTGTTACTGTGGGCAATATGGAGCTGTAGGAATGCTGAGATTAAAAAAAAAAAAAAAAAAGAGAGAGAGAATAACAAGACAATCGCAACGGGTAGCTGTTTTTGCAAAAGAATATCTATGAGAGTTCCAGCAAGCTAAACTGAAAATGGTGTCGAGGCTCACTAGAGAACTTGGACAATGGAAACCACGACTGAGGGGTGTAGTTAAAATTAATTTTGATAGTGGTTTAAAGGAAAGAGAAGGAAGAAGAAGGAAGAGGAGGTATATGGGTGGTAATTAGAAATGCTGATGGAGAAGTGCTCAGTGCGACGCAAGCTAATGTAGAAGCAATGGCAGCAATCAAACTCGAGTTAGGGACGGAAATGGGGTTTTCACAGGTGATCTTGGAAGAAGATGCGTTGAGAATAATAAAAAAGGGCAGGGGAAAAGCAGCAAATCTATCGCTAATCGGCAACCTAATAGAGGAAATTAGATTAGGTGTTTAGAATTTTCGAAATGTCAATTGCACCATTGTAGAAGAGAAGCAAACGTGGCAGCTCATATATTGGCCACTTCTGCTTTCGATCTTCAGGAAGAGAAATCCTGGGTTGAAGAATGTCCTAAGAATATTTTGCAAGTTGTTCTATCTTATATCAACTTGCCTAATATTATAATTCATGAAGTATTATGTTGAAAAAAAAATCGTGCTATCGAGCAACAGAAAAACCCGAAAAGAAAGGTTTAGTGACTATTATTTTCATCTATGTTCCAATTCTTTTTAAGAAAAAAAAAAAAAAAAACAATGCGCCGATTCTGACATTGCCATCGTCCACTGCTCAGAGACTAATTAATTTTGTGAGCTGGAATCTAATGGGCTCAAGCAAGAGGGAAGAGAATCTACCCTAGAGGGCGTTGAAATTAGGTTGATCCTGTCTAAGACATATAATATCTAGACCTACTCGGCTCAAAAACCATGAGTGCCATTCGGTTACGTGACAAGCAAAGTATTGGCTGAACCATCAATGCATGTCCACTCACAACAAAACTCCAGGGCGGTGCCCTGGTTTCCAAGGCAAATTTCCTATACAAGAGTGAGAGTAGGGCCAACGTCCGATCTGGCTGTTGGGAGCAAAAGAAAAACGAACCAAGAATTGGTGCAACACTTAAAATTGGTAATGCTATATAGCAACTAGGTGGGACTACGGCCTTAAATTTTTTTGATTTTAAATTTCAGAGTTAAAGCGAAACGAATCCTGTCAGTAGATGTCATTTGCTCCCACAGTAGCTGTTCTGTCGTTTTACTGACAAGATGAAAGAAATCAGTCACTAAACTTTGATCAGTCTATATCCAGGTCATTTATTTTCGTCTCTGTTTGGAAATCCCCATTTCTGTAGAAGTTACCGTAGTGAAAATGAACACTCATTAAGGTCGGGAAAGATCGTGGCCAACAGGGACACTTCCCATCAATGAGGGCTATGAGTCTTTTTCCTCCAAACCCAAGACAGGAAAACTGTAAGCAACTTTACATGTCACCTGGATTCAATGATAATCTCTTACCTCATTAATCCAATCAAATGTTGCGTATTAATTGCCCAATTAGCATACAGAAGGAAGACAAGGTTTGCAATTATTGACTTTCATTATTAAAGTAATAAATGAGACTTGCGTAACCAAATTCTCTGAATTTGCATTTGATTTGAAAGATCTGGGGAAACTTCATGATGCTCCAGTTGTAATTTTGGAAAATATACTTATACTGCATATTCTAATTTGAAATTTACAGAATATTTTGGATTTCAAATTTATCCAAGAAAAATGATAGATTTTGTTAAATAGAAACTAAAATATCTTACTTACAAATAAACATAAACAGATTTGATAAACCACACCTAAATAATTTTTTTAAATTATTTAAATTCGTGGATTTGTTAGATGTGCAATTGGTGATAACTTTGAAATACTTATATTTTCAATTTTCCAACATTATAATATATATTAGAGATTATCCTATGCTTAGTTGATACACAAAATAAAGAATTGGATTCTAAAGAGTATTAGTTATCCTCTTAATATAAGATAATTTAATTTTTTAAAATAGAAATCTATTATTTTTAATCTCATGTGGTTAGGTAATAAATATTTATATTTTTTCTAAAATTTACAATTAAAAAATTAATTTAAACATTTAATAAGATAAAAAGAGTCCTTGTTTAATTGTTTAATCCAAATAATTTTCTCTTTTTTCCTTTTTTCTTTTTTTCTTTCTTTTTTTTTAATCTTTTTTCTTTCTCTTTTTTCAATAAAAATATAATTTTGATAATGTAATAATTTTTAAACAATTTATTTTTTCAAAAATTTATTTTTTGGAAAAAACTTTATTTCTAAAAATAAATTCTTAAATGTTATATCTTAAAGATAAAAATATTAAGAATTATATCTTTAATTTCTAAAATTTGAATTATTGAACTTTGCTTTTAATATTTTAAATTCAAATTTTATTTTTTTTCTTTTCCCTACTCTCTCTTTTACTTTGTTTATTTTTCCTTTTTTTAGATTGTTGTTCTCTTGTCGTAGGAAAATAATAGAAGATGACGAAAAATAAAAATAAAAATAAAAATAAAAGATTTTTTTTTCAAGAATTAAGGTACCTTATTTAAACAGTTCACTTGTATTTTTTTCAAAAATATATTTTTCTAATATAAATATTTAACTTAAAATCATAAAAAGCTTTCTAAATTTAAATCATAAAAAGTGTTGTTGCTCGATTACAACGGTGATGTATTGCTGACATTCTCGTCTCGATCTTTGTGCCACGTGCTACTAAAGATTCTGTAAGAAAAATAATGATCAGAGAGACGCAGGAGTTGTTCCCTGCGTTAGCACTCCGATTCTTAAGTCAGCAAGAGAATTTTGCAGAGTTTCAGTAGGAAAATTGAGAATTAGGTTAACGAATCGTACCTGACCCCTATTTATAGGGATTTACTCTGTCATTAATTACTTTTTTGCCCTTTTTACCTTACTCAGGGCTTGTATCATTTCTAATATATTTTCTCTGTGCGCCACGTGATGCATTCTTTGTGCGCCACGTGGCGCATGGCGTACTTTTATTATTCTTTTATCATGCACAATAATTGCTCCCCACTCTTTCGCTAGGTATAACCTTGCGGAAGAGTACATATGTTCTCATTGTAGCCTCAGGTCAAGTCCTTACATTAGATTCTGAAGTTAAATTCTCTGGCCGTCTAATTCTCAAGCTCTTATTTGAGTGCGTGGCTTACCTCGCGCATTTTTCGCTTCAAGCCCTTACTCATTTTCTTCGTGGCTTACCTCGCGCATTTTTCTCTTCAAGCCTTTTTCTTGGGTGCGTGGCTTACCTCGCGCACTTTTCGCTTCAAGCTCTCGCACTTTTTTTTCTTGGCTTACATCGCGCACTTTTTGCTTCAAGCCCTTTGGTTTGGGTGCTTAGCTTACATCGCGCACTTTTCGCTTCAAGCCTTTTGTTTTTTGTACTTAGCTTACATCGCGCATTTTTCGCTTCAAGCTCTCGTACTTTTTCTTCCTGGCTTACATTGCGCACTTTTCGCTTCAAGCCCTTTGGTTTGGGTGTTTAGCTTACATCGCGCACTTTTCGCTTCAAGCTCTCGCACTTTTTCGTCTTGGCTTACATTGCACACTTTTCTCTTCAAGCACTTTAATTTTTGGTGCTTAGCTTACATCGCGCATTTTTCGCTTCAAGCTCTCGCACTTTTTCTTTTTGGCCTACATCGCGCACTTTTCGCTTCAAGCCCTTTGATTTTTGGTGCTAAGCTTACATCGCGCATTTTTCGCTTTAAGCTCTCGCACTTTTTTTTTTTGGCTTACATCGGGCACTTTTCGCTTCAACCTTTTTGTTTTTGGTGCTTAGCTTACATCGCGCACTTTTCGCTTCAAGCTCTTGCACATTTCTTCGTGGTTTACCTCTCGCATTTTTCGCTTCAAGCCCTTGTTTGAGTGCTTAGCTTACATCACGCACTTTTTGCTTCAAGCTCTCACACTTTTTGTTCTTGGCTTACATCGCGCACTTTTGCTTCAAACCTTTTGTTTTTTGGTGCTTAGCTTACATCGCGCACTTTTCGCTTTAAGCTCTCGCACTTTTTCTTCATGGCTTACATCGCGCACTTTTCACTTCAAGCCCTTTGTTTGTTTAAGTGCGTGGCTTGCCTCGTGCATTTTTTGCTTCAAGCCCTTGCACATTGTCTTTGTGGCTTACCTCGCGCATTTTTCGCTTCAAGCCCTTGCACATGTGTAGTTGGTGCGATCAATCATCTATCAATTATGTGAGAACCTCAACAGCCAATAAAATATCAATATGGCATAAATCATAATTCAACAAATTAAATTTCAACCCATAGTTAAATAACAAGAAATAACATTAAATGAAATGAAGTCTCACTGCCAGTGTAGTCATAAGTGGTTGGTATTTCGCATTTTTGCTATCCTCTTGCCTTGTGAACTTTCCATTTTCTTTCAAGGCATTGGTGATGGCTTAGGTAGCCTGACGATGGTAAGGGTTTCTTTTCTTTGAATTTCCTTATATGTAGTTCAACATCGGTATCCTTTTCATCACTTCTTCTTGAGTGATATATTTATCTGCTCTAGAGAATAAGTCCGAGATCGTCGTCGATTGATCTAAAGATAGTGACTCTTGCAACTTTTCAGACTTTGTCCCTTGTAGCATAGCTGTCACAGCTACTCCAGCTTGTAGATCATGTACTTCAAGAGTAGCATTACAGAATCGATCCACATAGCTCTTGTTTGATTCCTTGCTCCCCTGCCTTAAGGTAAGCAGATAGGTGGCCTCCTTCCTTTTCTGATTTTTTATCATAAAGGTCTTCAGGAATTCGTTTCTTAAATGATTGAAAGACGAAATAGACCCTTCCGGCAAACTATTAAACCACTTTAGTGTGTGATCAGTTAAAGATAAGGGGAATGCTATACACATAATCACATCCTCCCATCCATGTAATAGCATTAATGACTCATAGTTCTGAATGTGGTCATAAGGGTCAGTCTTTCTCGTATACGCCGTCATCTGAGGCGTCTTGAATTTTGGGTGCGGCAGTTTTCCCATGATCGTTGTACTGAATGAGATTCTCCTCCTCTGGTTTTCTTCAACTGGAACCAACATTTTCTCTTCTAAGATTTGTTCCATCATTCTTTTCATGTCTGTTGCAACTTGTGCCTTTGACGCAAGTCTGTTTTGCATTTTCTTAGCATCATATGAATCAGCTTGGTCGCAGTCCATAGCTTCTCTCCCGTTACCCTGAGTTCGATTTGGACGAGTCTGAGGTTGAAAGTTTGTTATTCCAGTTTCAAAGTTCCGTGTTGGATTTATTTTCGAGTCTCTCCCAACATGAGACCCTCTCATTCCCACATCTTTGATTCCATTGTTTGGCGGGCCATTTGTCTTCTGGGGCCAAGGATCTTCCGCGCCCAAATATCCAGAATCTAACATAGCCGGACCCTTAAGGTTTCTAGTACTTTGGCATCTCCAGATTACTGCAGTTCCGTGCATGGGGTCTTTTGCGACCTGTCGTCTTAGGTTTACCGCAACCTCATGTAACAGGTCTCTTGCGACTGTGCCGAGAGGGTATCAGGCACCTCGCGCGCCAAGGTCTTCTGCTCCAAGGTCTCACGCACCTCCCACGTCTAGGTCTCGCGCATCTCTCACGCCTGGGTCTCGCGTGCCTCTGTTGTCAGGGTCTCGGGCGACAGGGTCTCGCACACCTCACGACAACTTCACGTTCGCGGCATTAACATTGCACTCTCGCGACACTCTTTCCCTTTGTAGCACTCGCGACATAACTATAGCTCACGGCACTTACGACGAAGCTAGGTCTCGCGACACCCACGACAACACTTACACTTCTCGCATCACTCGCGGCAAAGCTTAGGTCTTGCGGTATAGATAGACCCACGCGACAGACATTGGACCCTCGTGGCAGTTTGGACCCTCGCGACATTAGATCCTAATCCTCGCGGCAAGTTGGACGCTCGCGGCAACCTTCATCCCTTGCGACAGTAGATCCTCACGTCAGGCTTGGTCCCTTGCGAAATTCAACTCTCGCGACAGCTTGACCCTCATGGCAGTCACAAACTCTCGTGTCAGGCTCGGACCCTCGCAGCAGTCACAGACTCTTGCGACAATTCCCTTGCGGCAGGCTTGGACCCTCGCGGTAGTCACATACTCTCGCGGTAATTCCCTCGCGGTAGGCTTGAACTCTCGCGGCAGTCACAGACTCACGCGGCAATACCCTCGCAGCAGGTTTGGACCCTCATGGCAGTCATAGACTCTCGCGGTAACTTAACCCTCGCGGCAATCACAGACTCTCGCGGCAGGCTCATTCCCTCGCGGCAGTCATAAACTCTCGCGACAATTCCCTCGCAGCAGGCTTGGACCCTCGCAGCAGTCATAGACT
Source organism: Firmiana major (assembly GCA_033439115.1). Lineage (NCBI taxonomy): Eukaryota > Viridiplantae > Streptophyta > Magnoliopsida > Malvales > Malvaceae > Firmiana > Firmiana major. The sequence goes on from CM065909.1 coordinate 9,060,566, forward strand.
CTCGCGGCAATAACCTCGCGGCAGGCTTGGACCCTTGCACACCTCGTTCCCCTTGTGCTCGAAACTTCGAAAGGTCATAACTTTGTGCTCAGTGGTCCAATTGGGGTGATTTTATTTTTGAATCTGCGTAACTTTTCAAGATCTACGCGATGGCAAATAATCGAAGGCGATTTGTCCAAGATTTCGTCCAAAAAACGTCATTTCAGCCTCGAATTTTGAGTTTTTTGTATTATCCATCGGTTCTCATCCATCCTGAACGTGTCCGTACCATAGCTTTTCTTTCAGTTTCCACAGACGGCACCAATTGTTGTTGCTCGATTACAACGGTGACGTGTTACTGACGTTCTTGTCTCAATCTTTGTGCCACGTACCATTAAAGATTCTGCAAGAAAAAGAATGATCAGAGGGACGTAGGGGTTGTTCCCTGCATTGGCACTCCGATGCTTAAGTCAGTAAGAGAATTTGGCAGAGTTTCAGTAGGAAAATTGAGAATTGGGTTAACGAATCATACCTGACCCATATTTATAGGGATTTACTCTGTCATTAATTACTTTTTTGCCCTTTTTACCTTACTTAGGGCTTGTATCATTTCTCATATGTTTTCTTCGTGCGCCACGTGGTGCATTCTTCGTGCGCCACATGGCACATGACGTTCTTTTATTATTCTTTTATCATGCACAACAAAAAGAAATAAAAAAGAAAAAATAGTGAAAAATATAGGAAAATATTTTGAATTTTTTTTTAACAAAACCAATTTTTGGCAAACATTTAATTTAAAAAATAATTTTTATTGAAAATTCTTTTTCTAAAAAAATAAATTTTAAATATTAACTACAGAAATTATAATTATATATATTTTTTAGTTAAAAAAACTTTGAATTATATTTATAAGAAACCTTTAAATTATATTTGCTTTAAATAAGAATTCTTTTGATTAATAAAAAAAAATCTTTTTATAGTACTCTTAATTTTACACATAGCAAATGTGATCAAAGGTATATAAAAATCATCTATCTTAACATTTATACACACAAAACATAAGATAAACTGCTTAAAATTTAATTGAATCCAATCATATCATAATCTTATGTACCAAACACTTCCTCATTTCAAAAAGATTACACCACATATCTTAATAATTATATACACACATACACACACATACATACATATATATATTTGGACGGATCTATATAAGAGTTAGTGGGCGTAGCTGCCTACACTGTGATACTAAGACTTCATTTGTCTCAATAAAAACAACTAAAAACAACTTTCGAAAAATGATTTCTAGAAAATGTTTACATTTTTTTGGAAAATTAAAGTTTTTCTCACTAAAAAAGAAATAAAAAAGCTTATAAAATACATTAAAAAGCAAAGTGTAAGACAAGAGTTTATTTTTCTAACCAAAGCCTCGTCTGGCATAATCCTTTTTCATGTAATATAGGTTTGGGGTGTAAATGAGTCACGCTACTCATAAGCTACTCAAGTTAGACTTGATGATTACTTAAGTTTGACTCATTTTATTTTTGAGCTAAGCTCAAGCTACTCGAGTATTGAGTTAAGCCAAGTTCGAGTATTTTAATACCTTACTCGAGTAGCTCACGACCCTAATCAAGCTTTTTTCAATATATATTTTTAATATTTTATTATTAATTTACCATTTTAGTCCCATAATATATGGTTGAAAATTGACAAATCGAGCCTATCGAATCCAGCTTAAGCCATTTGAGTATTCTATCGAATCGACCTCGAGATTTAAATACATAGCTTGATTGAGTTTGGATCGAGTTTCTAACCTGAAGTTTTTTAGTCGAGCCAAGCTCAATCCGGTATTAGATCATCTTAACTCAAATAAATTACACCCTTAGTATAGACTACGGTTCTTGAAACGCAGTCTAATATATAGGTTTAGACAACTTTAGGCTGAAATCATAGTCAAACTTACAAGAAATAGACAACGTTACATTTAAACGTAGTACAATTTTTAAATAAATTATGTGATTAAATTATTTATAAATTTTGATTTATTTTAAATTAAAATCAATAGACTACGCATATTGGATAAACCATTCTTAAAAGTGTAATTGAGTCGAGTCGAGATAAAATAGTATTAAGCTTGAGCTCGGTTAAATAGAAAACTCGAAACTCAACTCGAGCTGAGCTTTTGAAGCACGAGCTTGACTTAACAAAATGTTCAAGCCACTCGAGTTCGATTCATGTGAAACCTGGGAATTTCCCTAAGCTCAAATTTTTTGATTAATTGTAATTTCAGAGTTTAAATGGATTTAATTTAAAAATTTATATAGGATAAGTAGGGAATTTTGACCGATTTTATGTTGGTTTGATCATAACTTTAGATTAAGTAATCCAATTAACACGCCATAAAACGTTTTGGAAAGTTAACTCAAAGAGCTTTACAATCCATATATGGATCATTTTATGGTTTAGTGTATATTAATACAGGTGAACTTTTAAAGCTGCACTATGTGCAGGAAATTCGACCAGGCTGTATATATGTTGAAGAGTTTTCAGAGTATCGTTTTAGAACTTAGAACTCTAAATATCAAAACTATGAATTTCGAAAAGCATATATGTTTTATGTGTAAAAACTTTTAGTATTGTTGAATACATGTGTAGCACTACATCTTTGAGATTTTAGAATTGTCATAAGCTTTAATCATTTAAAGCATGACTTGTTTTCAATGCATAATGGTTTGATTTCACATTATGTATGTTATGTGGATTAGAATTTTGATTATGCCATATATGTTAGGCAAGAACTTTGAAATGTCAGATTATGCTCCCAAGGCTAGGGTAACGGGGAAATAAGGAGCTTTAAAGCACATTATCATTTGATACCCTTAAAGGCTTTGACCCAATTAGAGTCCTCTTGGATATATGTAGAAACATTTCATAATGGTGTTATGCTCATTATATGACTTTTGAACCTATACAAGCAGATTTCAAGCATTGCATTTAGAACAATATGATCTTAATTCTACTCTTATATATGTGAATTATTAAGCCCTAGCTAACTAAATTCAATGTTTTTCTCTTTCAGACTAAGCTTGAGTTATGAGGTGACTTTTGGACGGTTATTAAGTTTTACAGGCTTGAGCAATGTCTCAATTCTTTAACTTTTATAGTATATATTCATGTATATGAATTAATTTTCAGGCAGTTTTTTTTTTTTTTGCAGTACTATAGTATGGGATGCAAATTATGTAAATGCAACTTTTGGATGTGAGTAAAATACTTCTTCGGCTATAAATATATTTATTTCGCTAGACACGTCTTTACAGTTTAATAATTAGAGAGATATAGTTTGAATATGTTTATGGTTATGAAATGGACTAGTGGAGTTCTAAAATGATTATTTCTTATGGTATAATTAGAGCTTTATAGAGAACCATGATCTTGATAAAGATAATTAAATTAGGGCCTTAGGCTAATACCTTAAAACTAGTTAAATAGTAAACCTACTTGACAACTTAGAACTACACTATGTGTTAACAAACCAATTTGAAAAGGAAAAAGTTAACCCACAATTTTATATTTGCGTAGTAATTAAGCAATTAGAAATCGCTTCGGGTCATCACATGGAACATTAATTTCTTTCCCATTTTCACATATCTCCTCTCATTACCTTTCTTTACTTGCAGTTTTTTAGGGTTTTCATGGATGGGCGGTCTTTGATTTTATGCCTAGTCTTGCTGCATTTGAAGCAAGCTTCAATGTCCCAACAACATAGCTTATTCTTGTGATCCTTACCACTCTTCTAGCATTATTTGGATGCATTCGGCTTGGTAGCCTATGGTCGAGGCCTTGTTGTTATCTACCTGTTATTTTAAGCCTTATTATGTTCTGACCTCCAGTTGTCATTCTTTTTTCCCTTGGCTTTGTTTTTTTTCATGTTCAATCTAAGCATACTTCATATCTTACTCAATAAATTGAGTTCTGTCCACAACTTCAACATAAGAGGGTTGAATGAGACTAGCTTACTCCTAAGGGATGGCTTTAATCCCCTAAAAACTTTCAGGTTTTCATTGGCTTATCGTAAACAATAAGAGGCATGAACCTCGACAAAACTATGAACTTGGATTATACTAGTCCACAATTATTGTCCCTAATCTCAAATCGTTGAACTCATCATCTTTCTTCTCTTGCACACACTCTAGGAAGTGTTGTCTGTTGAAGGCCTTCAGAAACAATTCTCAAGTAACCACTGCATTATCCATTGTAAATACCCGTTTTTTCGATTTTCACCGATGCTCGGCTCAATCCTCTAACATGAATGCTGCTAGTGCTACTTTTTCCTCACTGTTGCATCCTATTTATTCAAACAACTTCTCTAGCTTCATTACCCAAGCCTCCGTCTGTCACGACCCGTCTGACCTAAAATCACTACAATATTTTTTTATTTTCTTTCCCTATCGTGACCATCCTACTAAACTGTTGGGCTGTGAGTCAATATTAGTCTCTTACTATTACTTGTCTTTTCTTAACATCCATTACAATTTACTTTCCTATACCAAAGTTAACTGTATTTACATGCCTTTGACATCCCCAAAAGTTACATCCATTTATAGTACTATGCTATTACATTATTCAGATACAAAATTGTGAGACCCCGTATAGGTTTAACCTTGCACATATATGTAAATGAAATCATAAGTATGGAGATATACTTGTAATGTGAAGTATATATGATGAAAAGTCCATAAGATTAATGTACGCTTTTGTAATAAGAGTTGGTGATTGTACGTACAAGTTACATTGTGAATGAATATGAGGAAATAGACTTAAACATGTGATGAATGTGAGTGGAATGGGAAATAAGTAGTGTAGTAAATGGAATGAAGATTCGCATGAGTTATGCACTCTCATTTAGTTTGTATTATGTACCTTTGGCTATATAAAGACTCTACACAAGTTTTAAAGTGTATGAAGTAGGGAAGACTGCCATTTTTAAGTCTCAAAGATTATTGAATGAGAAAATGACCATGGCAACAAATTTAAGATGTTTTGAGTGAAGTTACTGCAGAAAAACTGCAGAAAATTCAGAAATTATGAAGGTTAGATCGATCTCATGGGATGAGAGATCGATCTGGAAGAGCCAAAATGATCTCATTTTGAGCTATGGAGCAGGACAGATCGATCTCCAATGGAGCCAGATCGATCTGTTAAGCATTCTGTAATGAGAGGATAGATTTTAAGGCAAACAGATCGATCTCCTTAACTCTCTGTTTGAGACAGATCGATCTCAAGACTCGACAGATCGATCTCCTTAAGGGTTCTGTAAAGAGCAGATCGATCTCCTACAAGAGGTAGATCGATCTCCAAGAGGAAAATTGCCCTTCGACAGATCGATCTCATAAAGGGAGAAGATCGATATGGGAGTGGTTACGTTAGGTGAAAAGGACTACCAAACGTGCAGAGATCGATCTCTACAAGGATCAGATCGATCTCAAAAGCCTGCATCTATAAAAAGAGTATGAGATTGAGATGAAAACTCAGAACTCTTCCCCCACCAAACCTCACCTGTCATTTTCCCTCAAGAACAAAGTTTAATTTCTTAATTAATTATTTAAATCCCCATATTATTTTATTAATTATCCCCTTTATTTAATTAAAATTCTTTAATGTGCAGATAAATTAAATTCGGATAAAACTCAATCGTTTCAGTCGAAATTAGGCTGAAAATGGGCTAAAGGAGACTGGACCACTTCCAATTTACAGACCGAGTCACAAGTCGTTTGGACACGCGTGATGGCAGGTGTCCGTATTTTAATCGCTTTGAAACGATAAGATCGAAGGACACCGTGTCAACCCTCTGGAAGACACACGTCGGGCCACATCGCACAACCAATTGGACAAAAAGACTGATGACATGGAAATATCTACTCTGCAGCAAATCAAAGGAAGACAAGTGGCCAAACAATGCCAACTCATCTAGGATGGAAAAATTACCATTGTACCCCTAAGTGTGTGTATAAATAGAACATGATTGCAATTGAAAAAATGAAGTAGAGTAGGAAGTAAGAGTAGGGTAAGTAATGTAATCTAGGGTAGAATAGTTTTAGGGTATATTTAGGATTTATTTTCATTGTTTTTTTTAAGTCTTTCTTTTCCGTTAGCCACCATTGTTATAGAAGTTTACAAGTTTCCATTTTATTTCTTAAGATGAAAAAATTTTCATTCTAGTTGCGGGTAATATTTTTTATACTGCATTTGCCTTCATTTTCTCTTCTTTGTTGTTCATTCGGGTTGCTTTTTATTCTGTCTTCATTGTGTTTTTTTTTTTTTGCTGCCCATGCACATATAGCTTGAAATACTCGGTTATGCCTCGGTTCCATTATTTTACTTGATAATAGTTTTTAGCTTATTGAAACCGATTGCTATTTATAACAATTGTTCTTTTTTTATTATTATTATTTTTTTATTTTTGTTCCATATCCATTTACTTTCTATGTTGTCAATCTTACATTAGCTAGATCTTTTATTTCATCAATTGGTTCGTGGAAATCATGGGGTTTCGAAATGTCCCTGTTCTAACTTCTCTGTTGTGGTTGGTGTTGGTACATGGGAGTTTCACGGTTTATTCTACTGGAACTATTAGCTGATGCAAAAGAGGTGCCAAAGTTCTGCCCTGCACTGGGTGCGACCGACATTGCCAAATACTTGTTGAGTATGGCTGTTCCGGGTTACAAACACTTGCGTTTAAGGTGGCTATGACACCAGCTTAACAGAAAATTGAATGAAGGTGCTAGATAGTGGTACACAGGTCTAGACCTGGCAATGACAGTAGCAAGAACTCTACCCTCTGTTCGGCTCTGTTTGAAATTCACTTTATTGTTCATTTTAGTTCCTCATTTATTATTGTGCTATTCCATTTGCTGCTGAATGCTTTGGTCTTTTGCTAGTCTTCATTTGCTGCACAGTTGCTAAAGGTGTGGACGTGGATGGCCGTAGCTGGTGATTGGTTTGGGTTGCACTGAACAGAGGAGAAGGACGCATGACTAGCTACTGTAGTTGCTGGAAAACAGGTCATGGCCAGTTGATGGCTAAGTGCAAAGCCAGTCATTCCCGTGCTCTTATTTGTTCTTCATGCCTTCTTTAATGTTTTAAAGTTTCTTTGAATGTTCATTTAAATTTCATTTACTTTCATTTTACAAAATTGAGAAACTTTTCTGTATGGTTTTAATCCTTCAAATTATTCTGCTATTTAGTTATGCACTCCCATTTAGTTTGTATTATGTACCTTTGGCTATACAAAGACTCTACACAAGTTTTAAAGTGTATGAAGTAGGAAAGAATGCCATTTTTAAGTCTCAAAGATGATTGAATGAGAAAATGACCATGGCAACAAATTTAAGATGTTTTGAGTGAAGTTACTGTAGAAAAACTGCAGAAAATCTAAAAATTATGAAGGTCAGATCGATCTCATGGGATGAGAGATTGATCTGGAAGAGCCAAAATGATCTCATTTTGAGCTATGGAGCAGCACAGATCGATCTCCAATGGAGCCAAATCGATCTGCTAAGCATTCTGTAATAAGAGGATCGATTTTAAGGCAAACAGATCGATCTCTATAACTCTCTGTTTGAGACAGATCGATCTCAAGATTCGATAGATCGATCTCCTTAAGGGTTCTGTAAAGAGCAGATCGATCTTCTACAAAAGGCAAATCGATCTCCAAGAGGAAAATTACCCTTCGACAGATCGATCTCATCAAGAGAGAAGATCGATCTGGGAGTGGTTACGTTAGGTGAAAAGGACTACCAAACGTGCAGAGATCGATCTCTACAAGGATCAAATCGATCTCATAAGCCTGCATCTATAAGAAGAGCACGAGATTGAGATGAAAACTCAGAACTCTTCTCTCACCAAACCTCACTTGCCATTTTCCCTCAAGACCCAAGCTTTCTCACTCTAGAAATCACCACATTTCGGTCAGTTTTGGAAGAAGCTCAAGAAGGGAAAGTTGTTCATTGAAGAAAGGAGAACAACATACCCAAAAATCTCACATTGGTGTGACCAAGAGAAGGAGTTGTGGCTACCACAAGTTTGGCTAAGAAAAAATGGTAAGCTCTTCAACCATCAAGCTTTAAATAAGGATTCTAGACATTGTATGGGTTGAATGATATGCAAAATGTTGATAAGAATGATTTGTAGTGATGAGTGAGTAATGTTAAGAGAAATTTAAGAAGAGGGAAATCTATAGAAAGCTTAAAGAAATAGTTTAATGAGATAAGCGATACAAATGGAAAAGTGAAATATGATTTAAAGGCTTGAAAGGTATAAATGAGAGAATATGTGACAATGAGGATATTTGGGAGAAAGAAAAGAAATGACTTAATGGTTATGTGTGTAGATTGAAACACGCAAAACACGGATAACCCGAATCGCGAACGGAGCAAACGTGACAGTGGAAATACATATACGATTCGAGGCAAGGGACTGTGTGTTAGCTATAGAGATGTTCGTACGTATTTTACGACAATTTCGTAGATATATCGCTAGAATTAGTACGATACTACAATTCTATGAAATGATATGGAAGCAATAAATGTACTATGATATATATGTATTGAGAAATAGGATGGGGTAAAGAAATATCATGATATGCATGATTTCAATGTTTTCTCAATTTTGTATTGATTTTGTGATTGAGAAATGATAATGATAGGTTGGCTAGTTTTACATGTTTTAGCATGGAAAGGCATATTGCATAAATAAACATGTTTTGAGTTTTAAAAGAGAAAGTAGTCACCTATCGGATTTGAGATGTGAAATGGTGTTGGAGCTTTAGCTCACACCTGTTTTAATGATTTTGACTATGTTGGAGTTTGACTCGTATACATCTGCATGATTTGATAAACCGTGCTGGAGCTTGACTCGCACATGGTTTTATAATGATAATGTGCTGGAGTGTTAGCTCGCACATGTTGTTACTGAGTTGAGGTAAACCTGGGGGTCTGGGACCCAAGGGGATGCCAGCCGATGGCCTCGGAACGGGCTGGGATCACTGACTATGGTCATACGTTGTGGATATTTGATTGCCGAAAATTCCATGCCTGTCTCAGAGGTTCGAGAGATTGAGTAGAACTCAGAAAAGAAAGAGATTTTTTATTTTAATAAATATATGAATTAAACACTTGTGTCGTGAGAGCACTTTTATGAAACATGTTTTAAGTGAAAATACTGAATATTTTTGTTACATGAAAATGCCAAATAAGAAATATACGTTTAACTGCATTTTCTGATAACATTTTCATTTATAATGAAAACATGATTTTGGTTTATTCATGCATGGGCTATGTAGGTAGTACGATATCTACCTACTAGCATTCATTTCCTTACTGAGCTGTGGTTTGCTCACCCCACTATTTTTTCCCTCCAGATACTGATAAGTAAGGCGATGCGGTGGTCTCTAGATCCCTTTTTGTGTTGGATAGCTCCCACTAGTTGCAAAGGTGTAAGATTTGTATACACATGAGTATTTTGTATCTATTATGTTGTATCGCACAATTACAAATCGAAAAATGTAAACAGTGGTATGGGGATGTTATGTAAAGATATTATTATTATACAATCAATTTTGTTTATTTACACACCTGGGAGTGTGAATTAAATTTTAAATATTTTCCTTGTAAATTTTTGAAACTTTAGTAATTGCATCGCCTCAGAGCCCAACCGTAGTAGCATAAGTATGGATAAAGGATACCCGTAAGTGGGGTGTGACAAAAATATTTACGTGTATACCTTTCCGAGTGATGGAAGACAACGGATCCTAAAATACAAAGCTTCAGCAGCTATCAATCTACTGAAAATGCTTTGTAGAGAGGGAGAAAGTGAAAGGGTGAGCAAAACAAGTTCAGTAAGACAATTATACAAGTAAGTAGATAACTACAATATCTACATGATCATAATGTCATACCCTTAAATCCATTCTTTTCCTTTAAAACTTAAAACCATTATTTTCCCTTAAAACTTAAATCTATTCTTTTCCTTTAAAACTTAAATCCATTCTTTTCTATTTAAAAGTCTTAAACACGGAAACATGCATAATCTATGCAGTAAAAATCATTTAATCCTTTGAACTTATGGAAATCATACAACTCATGCTCAAATTGCATTTAAAATCACGCTTTTCACCAAAAGCATTAAAATCATAAAATCATGCTTTTTACCAAAAGCATTAAAATCATAAAATCATGTTTTTCACCAAAAGTATTAAAATCTTACATCAGGACTCAACCCATCACTCGGGTTATCCTGATCCTTTAAAACAATTAAAACCCTTATCAAGACTCAACCTATCCCTCGAGCTATCTTGATCCACAAAATCATATAAAACATGCAATTATATAAACCATAGAAATATGCTTTCAATCAACATTTATTGTTGGCTCTACCGAGAGGGGGGTGAATCGGTTTTCTAAAGTTAATGGCAAATTTAAACTAATTTGAACTTAATTAACAAATAATGAATAAACAATATAATGTAATGAAACAAATTAAAGTAAGATAAGGAAGAGAATATCAAACACAGTAGTTTATAGAGGTTCGGCCAATCTCTTGCCTACGTCCTCTCTCCTTGACCTTCTTGTCAAGAGCTTTCTTTCTCACTTTCAACGAAAGTTACACACTCCCTTTTTTAGGTTAAGGAATAACCTCTCTACCCTTTTTAAACAAAGATGTATTCACCCTTTTACAAAGTTTATCTCACTGAGGAACAATCCTCTTCTCTCTCAAAGATAGGATGAATACAATATCAAGCTTTTAATGTGGGTAGGACAAATACAGCTTTTCCACACAAGCTTATACAACAAACTCAATAAATGAGGATTGAAGACAAAATGGAATGAAAGAATTAAACTCTTGAGAATATACAGAATGTGCAGTAATGGTGTCTCTTTTCTCAGTGTTTTCAATGCTTGATTATATACTGAAGGATTGGTAGTTGGAGCATTTAATGTTGTTTTTCCCGTTGAGATTTTTGCAGAAATAGCCGTTGGGTACCTCCAGTAGAATGCCAGATCGATCTGCCATCTTGACCAGATCGATCTCTTAGTTATAATTCCTGCAAGATCAAGGCAAAATGAAGCAAGGAGATCAATCTCCTATATGAGCAGATCGATCTCACAATTTAAAAATGTTAGAGAAGATCGATCTGTCGAATAGGCAGATCGATCTTCCAATCTCTCTGTTTGAGACATGATCGATCTATAGATCGATCTGCCAAGTATTCTCGTAGTGATGAGATCGATCTCTTATCAACCCAGATCGATCTCCTTAGCTTTCTGACTTTGAGGAGATCGATCTCTTCCTATACCAGATCGATCTCATGAGCTCTCTGTTAGAGTATAGATCGATCTTACAGATCGATCTACTGCCTTTACCTTTGTTTTAGGGGAGATCGATCTCTTCCTAGATCAGATCGATCTCCTCAACATCCTGTATTAAGCAGATCGATCTCATAACCCTTATAGATCGATCTTAGCTTCCTCAATACCTTTATACAGGTTCAAATCTTAGCAGATCGATCTCATGTCTTCATGAGATCGATCTCTCATCCTTGAAAACCCAGGAGATCGATCTCTCATATCCCAAATCGATCTCTCATCTACAGGAACTTAAGTTCTGGTACTGATAACCTCTAAACATGTTTTTATATCATCTTTATATTATTGAATTTACTTGTTTTGTCATTTCAAAATATATTAACTCAACAATCTCCCCCTTTTTGATATGACAAAACCTATTCAATAAACATGTTTAGTTACATATTTGCATTATGCACAAACTCCCCGTTCTTGTAAGCTCCCCCTTTCTTTTAGTTTTTGATCTCGTAACTTTCTTAACTCCCCCTCATTTTAATCATTCCTTTAAACCTTTAGATATGTTTCTTAAAGCCATTTAAACATCTTTTAACCAACCCACATGTTCTCTTTTCTTCTCCCCCTTTTTGTCATATCAATGGCACTAAAGGTTAAAAAGAACAATTTAACTTTCAACACACTGTTCATTTCAAAAAAGTAATTCATGATAGCACATTTCAATAATAACTAACATGTCATTCCATAAAAGACTCATTCAAGCAAATGCAATCCTCAAACAACAACTAGTAATTATAAAACATTAGCCAAAATAGTCCTAACAAATAAGTCCTAAGGCGGAGGAGGGAAGCGGTCCAGAAGTTCCTCAACGTGAGTACGGGTGACCTGAAGCTCATCATACATCGCCTGCTGAGTGGCATGAAGGTTTGCAAAACCTTCATCTATCTTCCGGTTCAGCTCCATGATCATTGTCACAATTGATTCCATGCCAGCGGGTGATGGGGCAGGTGCAGAGGGCTGAGCAGTCGAAGGCGATGGACCCTCAGTAGGTGCAGCAGGTGGAGTAGTGGGCTCATCTGAGGGATCTTCCTCCATAGCTGCTGCAGGCTGTTGTTCCCACTTCTTCTTCCAATCCCCTCGGAAGTCCTTATAATACCCCATGTGGTGAAGTGTCTCGATGTTTAAGACACTCTTTGGGGAGGGCACTTCACCCGTTTCACAGCTACAATCCACTCCAAGTTGTTGTAGAAGATACTCCAAGGGTTGCGGAAAAACAATCGTGGAAGCTTGCCCGCGTACGATCTTCAACCAATCTTCATAGATGAAATGGACAAGATTGGGTTTTTGGCTTTAGGAGTGAATGTGGTGGAGCCAAAAACGATCTAACCTCCTAACGGTGGAATGACGGGTACCGAATGGATGGAGATTCCATGAGATAATAAGGTGGAGTAACCTTGCGTGCATTGGTAGGTCACTCCCCTTATCCCCGAGAAGATCAAATTCTAACGGGACTTCAGTTTCTTCCTCGGTCAACCCCTCATCCCTTATCTCAAATACTCGGGCTAGAATGGTTGGGTTTATTGACAAGGTTTTAGACATGACAAATGTTTTAAAATCGAGGATTTTGCAGGTATCATCAGGATCGTAGATGAGTTCGGCATTAGAAAAGAATGCCCTGATGATGTTTGGGGGTACGGGGGTATTGATTTTGAGGAAAGGTAGCCACCCAAATTCTTCAAATTTGGATAGGTAAGGAAAATCAATACGATTGAGGAATGAAAAATCAATGGTGCGCCAATGTTTAAATGGCATGGTCGAAAAATATTCTTCATATCGTTTCCTTTTGGCAGGTATTTTAAAACACCTGTTAAAGGTAGTGACAGAAGAACCAGAAGGTGGTTGTGAGGAGGACCCTTAATCTACACTTGGTCTAGGAGGTTTTTGGCCTACTCTCTTAAGTCTTGACATTGTTCTAGACACTGGAAATGCTCTAGATACTCTTAAACTAGTTCACTAAAAAACTAACCAATGGAACAGTAGTTAGATTTGACCTAGTGAGAAATTGAGCACAAAACTTAAGAAATTTTGAGAAAAAATCAGTAATGTGGGTTACTATACCAGTAAACGAGGAGGAGATGTGATGAAGACCGTACCGAGATCGATCTGGGAGGACAAATCGAAGGCTGAGGTGCGACAAAATTTAGGGATTTTGAAGATTTGGAATTTTTGAAATTTGGGGATTTTGAGCAGTTTTTATAGTCCAGGGCACAGGAGATCGATCTGTCGAGGTGACAGATCGATCTGTCATTTCCAGAACCTTGAAGAGATCAATCTGGAGTACCAAGAGATCGATCCTCAGAATACAGAAGCTTAATGAGATCGATCTGTTAAGGGCCCAGATCGATCTGTTGTTTGACAGAGCCTTAAGGAGATCGATCTGCCAAATGCATAGATAGATCTGCTGTTTGACCGAGGCTTAAGGAGATTGATCTGCCAAATGCATAGATCGATCTGTTGTTTGACAAAGGCGTAAGGAGATCGATCTTATGGGTGAGAGGATCGATCTGCCTAGCGTAACCTTTATGCTTTAGGCTTATTTGAAGTATGGAGATCGATCTATATTGATAGGAGATCGATCCTCATACTTTTTGCCCAGAAAAATCATTGAGAAACTCTTTTAAAAGCAACTTGAAATCAAGGTTTTGAAGCATATACATCTTAAGGAACATTCATGAGTCCTAATTCACCTCTAAGGACACAAAACCTATCTCTATCAAGAGGTTTGGTGAATATATCAGCTATTTGATGTAAAGTGTCAATATACTCTAGAATTATATCTCCCTTTTGAACATGGTCTCTAAGGAAATGGTGCCTAATCTCAATGTACTTAGTTCTAAAGTGTTGAATAGGATTTTTAGATAGATTGATGGCACTGGTATTATCACATTTAATAGAGACTTGTTTCATGTCAATACCATAGTCTTTCATTTGTTGTTTAATCCACAACACTTGAGCACTACAACTACCTGCTGCTATGTATTCAGCTTCAGTTGTGGACTGAGCCACACTATTTTGTTTCTTAGAGAACCAGGAGATTAATCTATTCCCTAAGAATTGGCAAGTACCTGAAGTACTTTTCCTATCTATTTTGCATCCCCCAAAGTCTACATCTGAAAATGCATGAAGTGTAAAAGTGGAGTCCTTGGGGTACCAAAGTCCTAGAGAGGGAGTGTCCTTAAGGTATCTAAAGATCCTTTTGGTTGCTAATAAGTGTGATTCTCTAGGAGAGGATTGAAATCTAGCACAAAGGCATACACTAAATAAAATATTTGGTCTACTTGCAGTTAAATAGAGCAATGAGCCAATCATAGACCTATAAAGTTTAGTGTCTACACACTTACCACTTTCATCTTTATCAAGCTTGATGTTGGTGCCCATTGGAGTTGCTTGAGGTTTGCAATTGTCCATTCCAAATTGCTTGAGCAAATCCTTAGTATACTTTGCTTGATTGATGAAGGTTCCATCCTTTGTTTGCTTCACTTGAAGTCCCAAGAAGAAAGTGAGCTCTCTCATCATGCTCATTTCAAATTCACCTTGCATGATCTTAGCAAACTCTTGGCATAAAGATTCATTAGTTGATCTAAAAATAATATCATCTACATACACTTGAACAACTAGTAAATCCTTATTTTTATTTTTGATAAATAAAGTGGTATCTACTTTTCCTCTTGAAAATCCTTTTTCTATTAAGAATTTTGACAACCTTTCATACCATGCTCTAGGAGCTTGTTTCAAACCATAGAGTGTTTTAGATAGTTTGAAAACATGTTCAGGAAATTCATGATTTTCAAAGCCGGGAGGTTGCTCTACATACACTTCTTCATTAATGAAACCATTCAAGAATGCACTTTTTACATCCATTTGATATAACTTGAATTTTTATAGCATGCAAAGGCAAGTAACATTCTAATAGCTTCTAATCTAGCTACCGGTGCATAAGTTTCATCATAGTCTATTCCTTCTTCTTGTCTATAACCTTGTGCAACTAACCTAGCCTTGTTTCTTATGATCACACTATTTTCATCCATTTTGTTCTTGAATATCCATTTAGTTCCAATTATAGAGTGATCACTAGGCCTAGGAACTAGTTTCCACACCTTGCTTCTCTCAAATTGATTTAATTCTTCTTGCATTGCTAAGAACAAATTATTGTCATCTAAGGCTTCATTGACATTTCTAGGTTCTATTTGAGACACAAAGGCTATATATTGACACATATTCCTTAGAGATGATCTAGTTCTAACTCCAAGGGTTGGATCTCCTACTATTTCACAATCTTTTACATATCCTAATTCTCTTGGTGCTCTAGACTCTCTTTCTAATATCTCTATTTCTTCTTCATCTTCTTTATTTAAGTCAAGTTTCTCTAATAAATCTTCTTCTAAGTTTGGAATTTCCTCCAAGTTTTCAACAAATATTCCAACATCCTCATCATTGGTTGAATCTTTAGATAAATCATTTGACTCATCAAATATTACATGAATTGATTCTTCAACCATCAATGTTCTTTTGTTATATACCCTATAAGCCTTTGAATTCAATGAATATCCTAGAAAAATTCCCTCATCACTCTTGGCATCAAATTTTCCTAAATTATCTTTCTCATTATTTAAGACGAAACATTTGCAGCCAAAAGGACGAAAGTAGCTAATGTTAGGCTTCTTGCCTTTGTAAAGCTCATAAGGAGTTTTCTTTAAAATTGGTCTAATCATGGCTCTATTAATGATATAGCAAGATGTATTTATAGCTTCAGCCTAAAAATATTTTGGTAAATTATTTTCACACAACATTGTTTTAGCCATTTCTTCCAATGTTCTATTTCTTCTCTCAACTACTCCATTTTGTTGTGGTGTCCTAGGGGCTGAAAAATTATGGCTAATTCCTTTATCATTGCAATACTCATCAAATCCTATATTTTCAAACTCCTTGCCATGATCACTTCTAATACTAGTTATTGTGTATCCTTTTTCATTTTGAGTCACTTTTGTATAAACTATGAATTTTTATAAAGCTTCATTTTTCACTCTCAAAAAGAACACCCAAGTGAACCTAGTGTAATCATCAACTATTACAAATCCATAGTGTTTCCCACCTAGGCTTGTTGTTCTAGTTGGTCCAAAAAGATCTAGGTGGAGTAATTGAAGAGGCCTAGTGGTAGGTATACTATTCTTAGGCTTAAATGTTGTCCTTTTATGTTTTTCTTTAATACACGCTTCGCATATTTTGTCATAATCAAAGGACAACTTAGGTAATCCTATAACAAGATCTTTTCTAGCTAACTTGGATAACACATGCATGCTAGCATGACCTAGTCTTCTATGCCACAACCAATGTTCTTTTTCTTTGTCTACCATTAGGCATGTGTTTTCATTCTTAAGTTCATTAAGATAGACAATGTAAATATTACCTTGCCTATGGCCTAGGAAAAGAACTTTATTTGACTTAGGATCTATAACATGACATTTCATGCAATCAAAAATTACTTTGTAACCTTTGTCACAAAGTTGACTTATGCTTAGTAAGTTATGCTTTAGACCCCTAACAAGCAATACTTTTTCTAATGAAAAATAGTCATTACCTATTGAGCCACTTCCTTTAACTTGGCCTTTGGAGTTGTCCCCAAACGTGACTTCTCCACCAACCTTTGATTTAAATGAGTTGAAGTGGCTCCTCTCACCCGTCATGTGCCTTGAGCATCCACTGTCCAAGTACCAAGCTTCCTTTGTTTTAGCTTTGTGGCAATGCTCAATCACCTACAATTAAAATTCAAACTCATATCTTAGGTACCCAAATTCTCTTGGGTCCTTTGAGGTTAGTGAATGTAATTCTTGACCCCTTTGGGATCCATTTTACCAATGCATTAAAATCTTTTGAGTTAAATACTTCTTTTGGAACCCACATTCTTTTTACTATTTTTCCTTTAAGAGTGGTCGTCTTCATATTGCAATTATGTGATGCATGTCCCTTTCTATTACAATATGAACAAGTAGTTGCAGGTTTATTCATGCTCTTTCTAGCAATGAAGCTTTTGAGATGAGTCTCTCTACTTTTTGCATTATATCCTAACCCATTTTTATCAAAGAATGCCCTTTGAGTTTTTAGCATGTTATCTAACTTTTGTTGACCCATATAAAACCTATTAAAAGAATTATGTAAGTTGCTATTTTTTTCTTTTAGGTCACAAATTTCAAGATTTGTAATTTCTAATTTCTTTTCACATTCTAATTTGTCCTCTAGTATTAACTCATTTTCTTTCTTCAATTTACATATTATCTTCTTATATTTCATACTCATGCATCATATTCCAATGAAAGATCATCAAAGGCATCTTGCAATTCATCAAAAGAGTATTCATTGAGGTTTGAAGTTACCTTTTCATCCTCAATAGCCATGAAGCACAAGTTGGCAATGTCCTCATTTGAATCATCATCGGAGCAGTCACTGTCGCTCCATGTAGCCACCATTGCCTTCTTTTTGTGGAACCTATCATTGGACCTTTTAAGAAGAGGGCAGTTAAACTTAATGTGTCCTAGTTTTTTACATTCATAACACACAATTGTATCTTTTCTTCCTACCTCTTCTTGATCTCTCTTGTGATTTCTCCTATTACTACCACTTGCTCTCATTCTCATGAATTTGTTAAATCTTTTGGCAAACATTGTCATCTCAAGATCTTCTTCACAACCACTCTCATTTTTATTTTCCTCTTGAGTAGTAGATTTTAGAGCAACTCCCACTTTCTTATGTGGCTCTTCATTTCTTCTCAACTTCATCTCATAAGTGAGTAGTGATCCTATTAATTCATCTAGTGACAATGTGTGAGGGTCCTTGGATTCCTCAATTGCAGTCACTTTAGCTTCCCATGATTTAGGTAGACTATTAGATATTTTCTTGACCATTTCTATATTAGAGTAAGTTTTTCCTAATGATTTCAATCCATTAATTACATCAGTGAATCTAGTGAACATATCACTGATTGACTCTCCATCTTTCATCCTAAACAGCTCATAGTCATGTGTGAGCATTCCTACCTTAGTTTCCGTTACTTGGGTTGTACCTTCATGAGTTATTGCTAATTTGTCTCAAATTTGTTTGGCATTGTCACAACCGGAGACTCTATTGTATTCATTTGACCCTAAATCACAAAAAAAGGTGTGCATGGCCTTAGCATTTAGTTGAGCACATTTAACATCATTTGAATCCCATTCATCTTATTCTTTAGGGATATCTCTTCCCTCTATTCTTTTTATAGGGATTTGAGGTCCTTTAGTGATAATCCTCCATACCTCATAATCATTTGCTTCAATGAATAACATTATCCTAGTCTTCCAATAAGCATAATGTTCCCCATTGAACATAGGAGGCCTAACCGTAGAATGCCCCTCTCCTACTAAGCTAGTTGCTACATTGTTGTGAGCCATTAGATCGTTTCTAACTCTTAGGAAGTTATTCATATGTGATCAAAGAGTCCTAGCTCTGATACCAATTGTTGGCTCTACCGAGAGAGGGGGTGAATCGGTTTTCTAAAGTTAATGGCAAATTTAAACTAATTTGAACTTAATTAACAAATAATGAATAAACAATATAATGTAATGAAACAAATTAAAGTAAGATAAGGAAGAGAATATCAAACACAGTAGTTTATAGAGGTTCGGCCAATCTCTTGCCTACGCCCTCTCTCCTTGACCTTCTTGTCAAGAGCTTTCTTTCACGCTTTCAACGAAAGTTACACCTCCCTTTTTCAGGTTAAGGAATAACCTCTCTACCCTTTTTAAACAAAGATGTATTCACCCTTTTACAAAGTTTATCTCACTGAGGAACAATCCTCTTCTCTCTCAAAGATAGGATGAATACAATATCAAGCTTTTAATGTGGGTAGGACAAATACAGCTTTTGCACACAAGCTTATACAACAAACTCAATAAATGAGGATTGAAGACAAAATGGAATGAAAGAATTAAACTCTTGAGAATATACAGAATGTGCAGCAATGGTGTCTCTTTTCTCATTGTCTTCAATGCTTGATTATATACTGAAGGATTGGTAGTTGGAGCATTTAATGCTGTTTTTTCCGTTTAGATTTTTGCAGAAATAGCCGTTGGGTACCTCCAGTAGAATGCCAGATCGATCTGCCATCTTGACCAAATCGATCTCTTAGTTATAATTCCTGCAAGATCAAGGCAAAATGAAGCAAAGAGATCGATCTCCTATATGAGCAGATCGATCTCACAATTTAAAAATGTTAGAGAAGATCGATCTGTCGAATAGGCAGATCGATCTTCCAATCTCTCTGTTTGAGGCATGATCGATCTATAGATCGATCTGCCAAGTATTCTCGTAGTGATGAGATCGATCTCTTATCAACCCAAATCGATCTCCTTAGCTTTCTGACTTTGAGGAGATCGATCTCTTCTTATACCAGATCGATCTCATGAGCTCTCTGTTTGAGTATAGATTGATCTTACAGATCGATCTACTGTCTTTACCTTTGTTTTAGGGGAGATCGATCTCTTCCTAGATCAGATCGATCTCCTCAACATCCTGTATTAAGCAGATCGATCTCATAACCCTTATAGATCGATCTTAGCTTCCTCAATACCTTTATACAGGTTCAAATCTTAGCAGATCGATCTCATGTCTTCATGAGATCGATCTCTCATCCTAGAAAACCCAGGAGATCGATCTCTCATATCCCAGATCGATCTCTCATCTACAGGAACTTAAGTTCTGGTACTGATAACCTCTAAACATGTTTTTATATCATCTTTATATTATTGAATTTACTTGTTTTGTCATTTCAAAATATATTAACTCAACATTTATATCATGTGAGACTAGGCAGGTATCGGGTAACATATTGGACTATAGCCATATCCTAAATCTGTGATCCCAAGCTACACGAATCCTAGTGTGCGGGGCATCACTGCAGTAATGAGAGGTGGGTTAAATCCTCATCCGTCAGCTTATATATATATAATATCGTCTAAGGATCGGGTGGTCAGACTCCGAGACCCGACCCTTACTCACGTGAATTGTCCGAAGACTGCATGGTACAACATACTCCTTGCTACGTGCAAGGTACAATGTACTCCGTGGACCCCATATCATATCAATCCCTCATCCACGTCTCAAAATGCACGTGCGAGCATCTCATCCGTGTGACACATAGTCTACACGAGGCAATCAGCACGACTCTATGCATGTCAACAGAGTCCAGTGCGAGCAAAGCTCCCAACACTACTCCATGCATATCATGATATTAAAATCTCGTGTGAGTTACACTCCAGCACAATTTTATGTATAATAATCAAAACCTCGTGCGAGCAACGCTCTAGTACGTTTCATGCAAATGATGATAATAAAATTTGTGCAAGCGACCGCTCTAGTACATTTCATGCACAACCACAAACTTTAGACTTGATGTGAGCAACGCTCCAATATCGTCTGTTTTCACATAAATCTGATAGGCGGCTCAATTTTTTCAGAGAGTTCTCTTTCAAATTGTAAAAAATAGCACCTATGGAGTGCTGTTATGCAATTTATGCAAACATTGGCCAACCTATCAATTTGTTTTGTTAAAAAGCAGTAAAAACCACTTAAATCATGCATTTCATGCATGTAATGCCTTCACCATATTTTGGTGAAATTTTCCTCAATAGGGGTAATATAGTAATTTACCCTTAATGGGGTAAAATAGTCATTTATCCATCCCGGGGCGCTAAAATTTTTATTTCGTTTTTAGAATCCCTAGACTATTTTAGTGTATGTAAAATCTGACGAAATTACGTGTAGCTATCTTTAGCTACTCACAAAATTCTCTTACCTTAATTCTCTGTACAGTTTGACTTTTTCAACGCTAAGAATTTCGCTTAGTTCGATTTGCTCCCAGTCAACTCTCCGGAGCTGCATATAATCATATATCAGATTAATTACAATGCATTCATCATTATTTCACCTTTTTTGGGCTTAATTTAAAGCATTGGGCATGTTTATTCTTATTAGGCCCGATTGCGCCTTAATGGGCCTTAACTAATTTTAAGGTCATTTTCATTTACTATTCATTCCTTTAAAGCTCATTGGGCTCATTAAGCTTATTAATACTTATTGGGCCATCTTAAGCCCTTTTGTTTTTAATCTCCTTGAACAACTTACCCAATCATTTATGACAATCGATTCTAAATTTCCAAACATTAAACGTTTTTATACGGAATTAATTCATAACTTATGCGATAAATTGCTAACTCATATAATTATACAAATTATAGAAAGTGAGGTTCACTTACCTGAGATTCCGTGATAGCACGAAAATCGAAGCTGACTCAAACTCTTGTTTGTCGTCAATTGTCGCACTATACATTTATATAATTAAATCGGGTCAATTCCAGTCAAATATAAATTCAAATAACTTTTCCAAAAAATTAATGTGACAGTCCAGAAGCGCGAAAAATATGGCTAATTTAAAATTTTTCTTAAAACAAAATTAACAACTCTGGGTATATTCTTGTACAGTGTCATGTGCTCACTTACGTTTTAACACTAATCATTATACCCAAGATCATACTTAATGAAATCAATTACATAATATCCCAAAAAGAATCAACCCATAAGTCTCAAATCATTTCTTTCATATCAACGTAATTACATTCCAAAATACTCATTACAAATGCATGTATTACATCATTGTCTGGATACAAAATGAACTGAATTATACCTTATGCGTGTACAAGCGATAGCTTGGGGAGAACTTGTCCACCAACCTATATCACGTACGCGGCAGGCTCTAGCACGCTACTTCAAATAATCTGGAGGGGGGAGGAAAAAGGGTGAGCTCTCAAAACGCTCAGTAAGGAGGATAAGGGAAGTTATAAAATCATCATCACAAACACAATATGATGGAAATAATGAGCATGCAAATAGTTATAAAGATAACTGTATAAACAATGACATCAGCATACTTCATGTGATAAAAATCGCAAATCACATTACATCAAATATCAACGAGTGATATAAATCACATTTGTAAAATCACATCATCATCACAGAAATCGAGACTAGGCATTTATAAAAACCCATATGAAATCAACGACACAGGCACATCACAACGATTGAATTCGTCTCCTAGGCGGACATCCCCAATCGAGGGATTTCGTTGACAATAGTACTCATACATGGTCATGATTCGCTGTAGACTTGATCAGAGTCATACAGTCGTCGATCTTACATGCTATCAAAGCACGGCCCGGCCTTACATGCTATCAAAGCAAAGCCACCCATCGCTATTAGAGCGGGGTCATCTCACGTTACTAGAACGGAGGCGTCGGTCTTACATGCTACTAGAGCATGGTCCGACCTTACATGCTACCAGAGCAAAGCCCGATGTGCATCTCATGATAAGGCCTAGGTCGAACCTAGATTAACTTAATACTATATATTGACCAAATTCCACATGTATCAAATCAATCCTAATTTCATGCATTTCCCAATTCAACATCAATTTTGTAATTCCATCAAAACCAAGAAATCCACGCCATTCATGTTAACCTTTAAATCTCTTTAATGTAAAAACTCAAGCTTAACAACATAGGTTCATTAAAACTGAAAATCACCATTTCATTAACAACACCTTCCATCATTTGCATATTTTTCAAAAATTATATCTCAAGGCATATTCATTAAACGAACATACCTTTGTCAATCCACATAATAATTTATTAAATTCACCATAGGCATTTTCAAATCAAAATCGTAAATAGGCATGCTACTAATAAAAATGCTTAAAACTCCTTAAACAAACTACTTACAACACCCCAAGTTGTAATACCCGAAAATTCTATTTCATTTTCTTAAGAAATTGTCATTATAAATATGGATTCATGTAATCTTGATCAATAAAGAAGAAATAATTGAATTTTCAAGTCCAATTGATCAAGATACGAATTTATTGTGAAGACTCGAAATTTTTCACATCGGGAAATTTTCTCGAAAATATGGAAAAATATTTTCAAAAAAAAAATAATAATAATAATAATAAATCAAAATATTTTCGAAGTAATAAAAATAAAATATGATGTACATATATATTTGTTGAAATAAATTAAATAATTTTATATGTATATGTGTGTGGATATTAAGGTATAAAATACTTTGTTTTAGTATTAATATTATTATAATAATATTATAAAATATAAGATATTTTCTTATATATATGTATTTTATTATAAGATATTTCTAAATATACATTATATTATATTAGAATATAATATATATATATATATAATAAAATAAAATAAAAAGGAAATTGAAAATGAAAAAAAAAAAGAAACTGAATCAGAAAACTGAAAACGCTCGAGAAATAGGAGGAAACCGATCCTCCTTTGAGTTTCTTCACCGATGGCAACGAGCGGCGAAGGAGGGCGCAAGATGCCTGGCGAAGGGACAAGCGACACCGAGAGAACACTTGACAGCCACCACGCGCTTGGATTCGCTGGCGACGAGGATATCAAAGAAGGGAGAGGCCGCGAGAGAGAAGGGGAATCGGGCGAAATCCAGCGTCGATCTGCCCCAGCCCGAGCCAATCGAAGGGTGCTCTCCACCGCGCGACCTCCCTGGACGAAAACGGGGTCGGGAACCGACCGAAAAAGCATTCGACCAGCGAAATTGGCATTGAATCGAGTCGAACCGGTTCAGTGGAAAGAGGGACTGAACCGGTCCAAATCGGTTCAGCCAAGAGAGAGAAAACAAGAAAAAAGAAAGGGAAAAAAGGGAGAAAAATTCGGTGATGCCCCGAGATTAAGGATAAGCCGATAAGTTGTCGAATTTGACCGATTTAATTTTTTAAAAATTTATTTGGAATTATATTTGATCGAAATTGACCAGTTTAAATATATAAATGTGTAGCGCGACAATAGGTGATGGACGAGAGTTTAATGGAGCCCCAATTTTCGAAACATCAGGGAATCTTAGGTAAGTAAATCTCATTTACGACAACTTGTGTAATTATAAGAGTTAGAAATTCATCGTATAAGTTGCGGAATAATTCCGTATAAAATGCCTTATGATTAGAATTGAAAATCGACTATCGTAAATGATTATATGAGCTATCCAAAGAGACTAGAAAATGTTTACGATGATGTGATGGTGATGTTAGGCCAAGTATTCAGCCAAAAGTTCGTAATGGGCCAAGCTTGTGTAGTCATCGACCCAATTTAGATTATGGGCCTACGGGCGGCCCAATATGTATTAATGAGCCCAATAAGTCAAATCGACTATAGTAAACATAAGAATTATATTTATTTGGTTAAATTGATGTGAAAAAAACTATCTGTAGCTCCGGAGAATAGACTGAGAACGAAATCGGATTGCGAGATCGAGCAGCGTTGGGAAAGCAATTTTTCTCGACGTCATTCCAGGTAAGAGAATTTTATGAGTAGTTAGAGATACCTACACGTATTTTTGAGGGTATTTACAGGAACTGAAAAAGTCTGAGGGTTCTAGAAAAGGAATAAAATTTATAGAGACCCGATATGTGCAAATTACCGTTTTACCCCTATTAAGGGTAAATTTTGGAAAATTAGAAAAAGGGTAAATAAAGTATGGAAAATATGTTTTTGAGTGTTTTTACTGTTGTGTAGCAGAAGAATAGATAGATTGGCAAGTGATTTTGTGAAATACACAAAATAACACAATTATGGTGCTGATTTTACTGATTTGAAATCATCCCATTTAAAAGAGCCATCTATTGAGTTATGTGAAAACAAATCGTGCTGGAGCACTGCTCGCACTTGATTTCATATGTTTTCTACGTAAATTAGTGCTGGAATATGACTCGCACTAAATTTCTATGACATGCATGACAAAGTACAGGAGCGTTGCTCGTACTCACTTTTATGTGATTTATGCATGATAGAGCGCTGAAGCGGTTGCTCGTACTCAGTTTTACATGGGTTGTACATGGCATAGTACTGGAGCATTGCTCGTAGTTGATTTTAATGAGTTTTGTGCATAGCATGGTACTGGAGCGATTGCTCGTACTTGTTTTGAGATGTGAATTATGCATTACCTGGTGCTGGATTGTTACTCGCACTGGCGGTTGATTTTGTAATATGCATAAGACAGTGTTTGAGTGAGGTGCTGATTGTGTGTCGCACTCAAGACGTGTACTGTAATTTTAATGTGATATACATGAAATGATTTAAAACCGTGCTGATTGCCTCATGTAGACTGAGTGTTACACGGATGAGATGCTCGCACGTGGATTTTGAGACATAAGTTAGTTATAGATGTGGTATAGGGTGGATAAGACCTATGACAGGCACCCTCGGACCATGATGTGAGATAAGACCTATTGCAGGCACCCAGACATAGGGTGGATAAGACCTATGGCAGACACCCCCGAACCGTGATGTGGGATAAGACATATGGTAGGCACCTCAGACCATATGGGTCCATGGAGTTGTGATGCCCCGCACACCGAGGCCTATGTAGCCTGAGATCACAGTATAGGATATGGCCATAGTTTAGGTTATTATTGCATTTAGCCACCAAGTCTCACATGATTATATCACATGTTTTTATGATTTCGGGTAGACCTGAGGGATGAGTCGGAACCTGATTGACATGTTTTAATTGCGGAATGCCATATTTTACATGTTTGAATTTAAATGACATGATTTACCTTAAAGGCAGTATAAGTTTACAAAGATGCAATGTTTTGCATGAAATATTTGTATTTACGAACTCAGCATGATTTCAGTACACGTGATTAAATATGTACGTATTATATAAGTTTTCCAATTCATGCTTTTAATGTGAAATTAAGGAAATAGTATTTCAAGGCATGACATTATTTTCAGTAGATAGTGTGATTATCTACTTGCTTGTCTGATTTCCTTACTGAGCTAATGAGCTCACCTCTTTCATTTTCCACCTCTCTACAGAGCATCCATAGTAGATAGTATACGGCTGAGGACTTACATTCCTTATATTCGTTGCATTCCCATCAAGAAAAAAGTATATACATTATGTACGATTTTGTATCTAAACATATAAATAGCATAGTGATGTAAAAGAATGTAATATTGGGGATGTGTTTGTATATTAATATAGTGAGCTCACTTCTGATGTAAAAGAAATTACAGTCAATAGATAGTTTATATTGACATGTATGTATGATATATGTAATGGATGACACGGTAAGTAAGAAAGGTGATACTAATACCGAATCACAGCCCAACTGTTGGTAAAGAGAAAGGTAAGTAAAAAAACGAAAAATTTGTAGTGATTTTTGGTAAAAGTCGGTCGTGACACAAGCTAACACATCCACTTTCTTTTAAGTTAATCTCTAATTTTTCCAACCACTAAATCCACAAGAAAACCCCTCAATTATTCCTTGGCAGCCCCTAAATGTATTGTCTTCACTTGGTTGCTCAAAGTACACTTCCAAGGCTTACATGCAAGGGCAAACTCGTGATCCTCTTTTAGCCTTTCTCTCATTTTGTTTCTTTCCCTTCAGCCTTTCTCTCAATTTTCTTTCTTCCCTCTTCACTTTCTCGTTGATCTTTCTCTTTGTTTTTCTTTGTTTAGCTTCTTCAAATTCATTTGGTAAAATGAAGACCAAAGGAAGCTTGGGGAAGGGGCTGTCATGGGAGTTAGTGGGATTCCCATGTGTCATTCATGCAATGCAATAGTTATCTCCCCTTTGCACGCATTAGCTTAGGTGTCATGCTCTCTCCTTTTCTTCCTACTTTAATATTCTTATCTTTTCTAATTACAAAGTAGAAGACCACTTTGAGAACATAGGGGTAGAAAGAGGTGGAAGATAAGTGTCTTTCATGCATGGATAGTTACATATCATGTATGTAGAAAAATCACTTGGTATCCTACAAATGATGTCACTTTGAACATTAAACAATATTGATATACAATGAATGAACGTGCCATACATGGCTAGAAAGCTTTGAAAGTTATTTTTCCAAAAAAAAAAAACCTTTAATCACACCATTTGGAGTTTCCTACCTAAAATTACGAGTGAATCATTACAAACAGGTAGGCTAGCCGAATTTTTGCACATGATGCAACTTGGGAGATTAACCTATACTAATATACAAAGAACTAGAAAACATACCATATATGGTTAGAAAACTCTGAGAGTTAGTTTTTCAACAAATTTTACAACATGTCAATTGAACTTTGTTATCGAAAATTATGATTAAATCAACACAGATTACTCATTTAACCTAACAAAACAGGCAAGTGGAAAATTTTAACTAGTTGACATTTCATCCCTTGCTCCTCCTGATCCAATATCAAAATTAAGAACATATACACATATAATTGGATTTCTTAGTTGTCACATTTTTCAATTAAATTTAAAATATATTATTGCTACTATTAAATAATTTAATATTATTAAATAAATGAATGCTTAACATCAAATAATATTATTTGTATACTTAAATAATTTATTATAAATTAATTAGTTGAATATATATTATTAATTTTTTTAAGATTATTACAAGTAAATTACATAATATTATTGGACATAATTTATTATTTATTAATTAATAATATTATTTAATATACAATTTAGAATTTTATAAATTTATATTTTTATCTAACAAAATCAATATCAAATAAGTATATAATTTAACATTTCTTCAATTATTATATTATTAAATCATATTAAATTCTAATATGATTAAATGATGATATTAAATAGTATAAAATAATATTATTTAATATGATTTTTTATTAAATGCATTATTATTTTTATTTAATTTTTAAACTTTTTTAATTTTATTATTGAATTAATATATTTGAAACACTTTAAATATATATTTTCAATACATAACAACATTAACCAAATATATTTTATGTTAAAATCAGAACAAAAGGAAAATAAATTTCAAAAAAAAAAAAGAAAATGTCGTAAAGGATCCTTAGACTAATCAACATCTGAATAAAAACACAGTAGGTAGGCACTAAAAGCTGGTCTAGTTTTGATAGTGTTTCCACGTAAAGTCCTACTCCAGAACCTACCATGTTGAACTAACATAAAACGATATGTCATATGCCTTGCCAAACACATTGGCCCCAAATCTACAGGTTACACTTTACACTTACCATATATTTTTGTGGTGTGTAATACCAAATATTTTAGATTTTTGTGGTCGTACTGGAATCACGTTTTTGTACAACTCAAAATGTGGCAGAGAAAGTTTATCATGTTCATTACGAAACAACAGTTATTTGAAAGCCAAGTCTCGTAAGGGATACATGCACACGTTTATTATTACCTAAACTTATGCAAAGAATATAGCCATCGCAATTCACTATAATTTGATTTGAGATTTTGATGCTTAATGGAAGAGATAATGAAAAACAACTTGTTCTGATGGTAATAAGAGAGTCGAAAAACGATTTTTTTTTTTTTTTTTATAATCTGTTAGGGTATTTTTAAATTTTGTTTAAATTTAATGGAACGAATTCTAATTAATTAACACAAAATAAATTTGAATTTGACAAATTATTGCAAATGAAGAGTTGAAAATTATTTTAATTTTTCC
Source organism: Firmiana major (assembly GCA_033439115.1). NCBI lineage: Eukaryota > Viridiplantae > Streptophyta > Magnoliopsida > Malvales > Malvaceae > Firmiana > Firmiana major. The sequence goes on from CM065909.1 coordinate 9,089,532, forward strand.
CTGAATAAAAAAATGACAATGACCAAATTATGAGTTAAGGCCCAGGCAGCCCCCAGCCTAGTTAGAGTCTAGAGATGTCATGCTCATGCAATGGCAGGCCGACCTCAATATCCTCAACCCACATGCTAAAAGTTGGCCCATCTCCATGTACGAAACTTATGTTAAAAGCTTAATTTTTTTTTATTTAATATTAGTTCTCGACAAATTTAAGAAAAAAAAAACATTATTTCGTATTTTTATTATATAAATAAATAACACCTTAAGTAGTGCTAGTTATAGTTATTTAACATTTTCCATATCATTTCTTTTGCTTGCACAATAATTACTTGGACTTATATTCTCTAGAATTGATATTATAAGATTAATTATCAAGTTTTGAGATTTTTTTATTGGCTACTAGATTGATTTTTTTTGTTCTTCTCCTTTATGATCTGTTGTAGTTTTCAAATTATAAATCATTGAGATTTATTTTAGCTGTTATTCCAGCATATTAAAATTTCGAAGAAAAAAACTTCTTGAAACAGTGTTTGTATCCATAATTCCTTGTTCAATTTTAAATTCGATTAATTATGTCTTGGATCTAAAAAAAGCTTGCCATCCAAAAACATCGAATTTAGTTTTTTTTATTATTTTATTTTATACTTCTATAATCTAATTATAATTAAAGAAGTATTCAGATCTATGTACATGTTTATAAACAATTATTTGAAATTTTACAATATCCTTTTTATGTACAAGAATTCCTCAGATTTTGATTGAAATTTTCTCAGAAATTCTGGCAACTGAAACATCAATATTGAAACATTATTTTAATTAACAATCATTTTTTTTTGGCTACATATAAACCATGAATTTGGCCGACTTGCTTTATCTTCTCATTTCGCCAAAAATTGCTGTCAATTCCCTTAGCTCAAGCTGTCACAATAAATGGGAAAAATGTCTTGGTACCAATGCACATACATTAATTAGATACTCTAAGTCGCCTTTTTCAGCTTCACATTAACCTAAAACCCTACCAAGTCTTTTTTGCCCTATTTTCTTAATTGACAAAAGCATCTCTCCTAACATCAAATTGTTAAAATGGAAGTAAACAACATAATTTGCCCTAAATCTTTGACATTTCTCTCTTGAGCTAGCCATGCCAAGTCTTGTGGGGTTGCTTTTCTTCAAGTCATTAAACTTTTCTTATAATCCAACTATATTAATTAGTAAAGTTTTTGTTCAAGTCCTCAACTCATATTTGTAAGATTTTATTTTTTTAAAGAAAAAATCTTAAAATATATTAATAAAAACAAAAGATATATTGCAGATTAAATACAATTTTACATGTTTCACTTATACACGCAGCTAAAGGGGCATTAATTTCAAATGCAGTCAAACTTTATTATCTAATTGTTATGGACAATGAGGAGCTTGATTTAAAGTGGTTGGACAATCTACTGAGGCCATGGTGAAAATTCTGCAAGGTATCCATTTCCTTTAGCAGCAATGTTGACAAAAGGTGTGCCCACGTTTCAATTGCTATCATTAGTGGTAGTATGGCCTTTCTGACTTTTGACTCCGAGGAAGATATGCTTGGCATGTTGAAGAATGGGAAAGTATGGCTAAGTAAATGGTTTTCTTGGGTTAAGCCATGGGAACCAAGCTCGATAGACAAAGACAAGTTTCTTTGGTTAAAGCTCGAAAATGTTCTTCTGCCTCTCTAGTGTCAATTCTTTTTTAAGAAAGCTGGTGATAAATAAAGTGTTTTCATCTCCATTGATGATAGTGCTATGAGAAAGAAGAAACTTGATTCTGCAAGGATTTTAACTCTTATTAGAAAATATATTAGAATTTTAAATTAAGTCTTCATTTCTATGAAAAGGGTTTCTTTCCTTATCAAATTATCTGTTGAGGAAGGTGCTGCTTTTCTTTGGAATCAGGATATTAAGATGATTAATAAGCCTCCTGAACTCACTTTGAACGAAGACTTAAAGTTCAGCATCTTCCTTATCAGATGGATTTCAAGATCAAAACATAGAAGATGAACAGTTATCAGAAGAGGTAAAGGCAAACAGGTTTTTGGATATTTTGATTATCCCATAGAAGGCTCAATCAGACACAGATTTTGAGTAACCTTTGGAAACAAAGGTTCTGCATGAAGTTGACCAACCCTATTACTTAAATGTGTCGAGAATTCAAATAACGGTTCTGTAAGACAAAAGAACTATGAACAGGAGCAACCTTTCGGAAGAAGGAATTTGCATAGAACTGATCAATCCCCATTACCTTTATTAATTTCATTCATTTTCCCAAATAATCATGAAGAGTTAGGTTTAATTCTTTCCAATAATCACATTGAATAAAATACTCGTCACCAGGTTACCCATCTTTAAAAGCATATTCTCCACCTAGAAGCCCAAATATTTCACACTTTAAAACTCTATTAAGCCCAACAAATTTCCTTCTCATGTGGGCCCTCACTGGGCTGATCTTCCATTGGATCACATCAAGCCGAAGATGCCATTACCCAAGTTAAAGAAGTTCCAGACAACCTTAATGATGTTTCCAATGACTGTTGCTGAAGTAGTCCTGTAAAATCTGAAAGGAGAAAAGTTCAGGAAGATGGTATCAACTAATTCACTTATAACATCATATAAAGAGAACAAATTGGTGGGAAAAAATGAAAAAGAGGAGAAACTTCTGGAAAAAATTTGAAGATCTAAGAAAGCAAATCATCCAGGATGTTGAGATTACAATTGAAGACATCAAAAACAAAAACGAGATTATCAAAATGGAAGTAGAAAAAAGGAAACTCTAGAAATTGGGCATTTTGGGTCTATCCTTCTTAGTTGAAGAAGAGGAAATTATTAGCAGAATCATAGAGTTGGAAGCAATTGAGAGAGCTACGGATGCTAGTATGTGGACTCTTTCTTCTTTGTTTAGAGTTTTTTTTTTCCTCATTTTCTCCAAGAAGATTATTTCATTGAATACAAGAGGTATAGGTATTAAAAAGGTCTTTAAAAATGCTCATTGATAGAGAAAAGCCAAGTTTTGTTTTTTGACAAGAAATAAATTTCACAGGGGTCAATAACAGTTTTGCCTATTGTGATGCCATCGGTTCAATAAGAGGTCTGATCTTTTATGTGGAAGAAGAAACATTTTTCTCATATGGTTGTTAATAAAAAGGAACGTTTGGATTAAAGGAAAATTTCTCAATTATCCCTTTGTTATCAACTTGTTCAATCAATATACCCCAAATAACTTGCTGGACAGAAATGCTTTTTTAATAAAGTAGTAGAGCTTATCAGCATTGGTGTTTCAGTAGAGACTTCGATGCTATTTTAAACGATGAGGAATGAATCAAGTCTTCTGATGCTTCAAAGTTCACAGAAGATTTTATTAAAATTTTTCAAGGTTTTGAACTGGTTGATCTGCGAATGGCTGGTAGAAAATTGACATAGCAAAATAGAAATTCTATGAGTAGACTCAAGGTTTCCCTTATCTTGTAAACTAGTTATCTTATTTCACAACCATAAACCAATGGTGTTTGGATTGTTGCATATTTAATCGTGTTCCTATTTGCTTAAAAATTGACATTCAAGACTAGGGTCCCAAACCTTTCAGATTTTTCAACCATTGACTCCACAATAAAGAGTTTAACTCGTTAGTTGATAAGAATAGGAAAAACTATAAAGTTCAAGGCTTTGCTAGTTATAGACTATTTGAAAAACTAAAATTGCTCGAGAAAGACATTCAACTATGAAATGGTTATAAAGGGGAAGGTGTGATTGCTGACATCCCTTCTTTCACCAAGGAAAAAAATTCAGGAAAATAATCTCTATGATGAAGACATGATTTCTCACATTTCTTTAAAAAAAAGAAATGTTTGTGAAGGATATAGAGACAGAAATCAAGACTTAAATGGATCAAAGAGGGTGACAAAAACAAAAAATTCTTCCACTGTATGGCAAATAGCTGGTGGAGAAATAACTTCTTAGGTCACATTTCCTATAGAGATAAAAGTCTTTGTACTTCGAAAGAAATAAAGAATGTTGTTGAACATCATTTTAAAGATCTTTTCAGAGAGGACACTGGTGCCCTGTTTCATTTTACTCCATGGATATTAAAAAGCTCACCTCCTAATCAAGGTCAAGATCTAGAATCTACATTCCTTGATGAAGAAATATGGAATGCTATCACTGATTGTGATGCTGATAAAGCCTTGGGGGGAAATGGTTTCAACTTCAACTTCATCAAAAGGAAATAGCAGATTCTTAAAGATGATTTCATTGAATTTTTGTAGGACTTTCACAATAATGGCAAAATTCCTTAAGGAATAAATTGCTCTTTTATTGCCCCCGTAGCCACAAAAAAAATGTGCCTGAATTTTTGAATGATTTTCATCCTATCTCTCTCATTGGCTCTGCCTACAGAGTTCATGCTGCTTATTAGCCAGTAAAATTAAGAAAGTTATGGGATTTCTTATTCACTCTAATAAATCTGCTTTAATGGATGGGAGACTGATTATGGATAGCAATCTCATTGCAAATGAAGTTATTGACTACATGAAGAAATTTGAAAAGGGTGGTCTTTTTCTCAAATTGGACTTCGAAATAGCCGTTGACAAAGTAAAATTGGAACTTTCTCTTTGAAGTCATGAATTTCATGGGTCTTAGGAAAAAATGGATCTGATGGATAAAAAGTTGTGTTTCTAATGCTTTGGTTTCTGTCCTTTTTAATGGCTCTCCTTCAACTCCCATCACCATGCAAAAGGGTTTGCGTCAAGTTCAGCCCTTTTCTCCTTTTCTGTTCATCATGATCACTGATTTCTTGAGCTTGCTGTCGAGAAATGCCACTGACCTTGTTCTATTCTTGAGTATTAACATTGGGCAAAGTAACCAGTAAATCTCTCATCTGTAGTTCACTAGAGACACCATTATTTTTTGTCAAACAAAATTGGATCAATGGTTGATTATCAAAAAAATCCTTAGATGTTTACATTTGACTTCTGGTCCGAATGTTAATTTCTCCAAGAGTGCTTTATAAGGCATCAAAATTAGTCCTCCTATTGTTGAAGAATGGGCAAGGAAAATCTACAGCAAGTAAGGCTCTCTCCCATGTATATATCCCGGTCTCCCTCTTAGCTCTAATCTAACACTGTTTATCATCTTAGAAACCTGTCGTCAATACCTTTAGAAATGTCACAATCCAAAAACGTAAACATGCGCCTAAGCAGAAGACTCGTCTTATTTAGCATGCATTTAACGTTTCTTGTGAGTTATATAGGCCGTAAATATGAATTCACTTAATACATTAATTCTCACTATTAATTTTATGAACATAAGTATTTAATTTTAAATTACAATCCAATTTGACACATCTTACATCCCAATTGGAGTCTACTGAAAAATAGTACAAATGCTTATTAAATTCACTTGTTACTGAAGATAGAAGAACTGTGTGAGTCCAAAGCGCTTCAAAGGTAACTTGTAGGTTGCCCAATCTAAAACATTTGAAAAAGGTTTAATGAGCTAATGCCCAGTAAGCAACCAATATGAGCACACAAGATTAGTACTACACATAGGTTGATAGGAAGTTAAAATCAAAAGAACTTTTAAAATCAAGTTTAGATCTAAAAGTAACATGACATATGTTATAGAAAAAAGTAATTAAATAGCAAAATCATATATGAAACCAAACGAAATAAATGTATGTCATGATGATAGTGCATGCATACATAAAAACATAAGAAAAAAAAAGGTACACATGCTTTAATTTATCTCAAAATACAGTTACGAAATTTCATCTCAATTACCTCAAAATCAAATCAGAATTTATATACAAAACATTGTACTGAAAACTACAATCCAGCTAAAGTGAGTAAGACCTAGGCTAGTAATCTCTAAGAACTACCGTGGAGGATCATGAAGCCCGCTATTGCATGGGTAGCGATCCTCATACCCTCATAAAGCATATACATCCACCCCAATCACTACTCAAGCACTACTAATTTTACGCGGACACTCTAACAACACATTCTTCGTCATGAACACAAAATCGGTAATATACATATTGCAGTGGGCCTATATCTGTGCACTAGGATTGGGTAATCCATCACTCGCCAATATCATGGTCGATCCTCATTTCTATAGGCGTGAACTATAGATCAGCCCAATGTAAACAGACAACCAGTTCTCTTACCGTTGTGGGATGTATCCTAGTCATAGGTCATAAGTTTCTACACAATTTTAGTGGAAAGCTCAAATCTCCAAAACAAAACATAATACCGCCGAAAGGATCCAGAATTCAAAAAAATAGAGATTACAAAATCCTAGCAAGGATGGCAAGTTATACAAAACAAATACATGTAGTTAAATCAGAATACATACAGAGCCCTAACATTTAAATTCAAAGACATGCTCAAAGCATTTAGTTAAAACACAGTCAAAATCTCACAGATTTATAAAATCGGTTATAAAATACAATTTTATCTAAAATGAGCCATAAGCAAGTTTAGCTTAATTTCACAAGCCGATATTCATAGTAATAATAGAAATCATAAAAGGATCAATTAGAATAGTTACTAACTCCTAGCACAATTTATCAACTCATTACGTGGTGCCTCGATTCGTGTGCAATCACAGTCAACATGCATCTATAAAAGTCAAACCTCAATTTTTAAGTGTTGGATGAGTAATTCCATAATCCAGCTCAACTTCATTTAGTTTCACAATATTCCCTCTTTGTCGAACCCCATTTAGGTTTTTGGTCAAAGTCAAACCCTAAAAGTTTAACCTAATTAAACCCTGAGTTGACTTTTGTTCAAAGCTCACTTAAATCTTATTTTCATCATTGGGACCCTTAAACCTCATTTCGGATCTTAATTCACCTCAAACCAATCTTTTCTCCAAAAAGTCAAACCTTAAACCATAAAAGTCAACCTTTTACTTTTAAGTTTAATCTTTTCCCGATTGGTTCCAAATGACTATTAACCCCTTATTAGGCTTAATTATGATTTTTAAATGCATGGAGCAACATTCTAACCCCAAAAAATTAGGATTTGGTTGAACCTTCCTACATCAAACCCTAAATAATACTAAATTGCTATTTGGGGTTTCTAACCTCAATTTGCATTATCTTAAGTCTTAATGTCATACCATTTCAGTTTGTAAACCATGTTTGCAGCCATCATTTGCATGATTCAATCCATATAAATTTTTAAAATTGGAGTTAATCCATAGATGCTAAAATTACTAAATTTCATCATAATTCCTTAAAAATGAATTAGGTAAACCTTTACACAACACTAATTAGCTCAAGGCCATTATATCTTACCCCATTTGTACTAAAAGACTCAACTCTTCTTCCTAGTGCCTTGGCCAAAACCCTTCTAAGCTAAATTTCAAGATTTAGCTAGCAATTCACCATATCACAATGTAATCTTAAACTAAACTACACAAGCTTTTACACACCATCAAAATTTATCAAAATCAACAAGTATTATACTTGTCTTATCAAAGGAACCAAAATCCTCTTTCTTCTCGAGCTTAGCCGAATCTACCTAGGTATCATTTCAACATTTTGTCAATCACACATAAGGATCACAAATACTCCAATTTCACTTAAATCATTCAAGCAATGGCATCTTTTTACTCCAATTACTCCTTTTGGCTTAAAGCTCCTTTAGCCTTTACAATTCTCCTCTTGGTCGAATACTATTAGGAAGACCATCCAAAATTTGTGTTTAGAACATGTTACACCAAGCTCATAATCTTATTGAAATTTCAAAATCCTCTTTCTCCTCTTTCTCCTCTGTCTTTTAATTGGCTATGTCTTAACTGCTGCAACGGGAGGGGGGTCAGTCCATCACAACCGTCAGCTATATCCTCCTCAACTCCACAACAACACACGATACAGTGTACTTCCATGCCCTAGGCACGGTACAAAGTACACCCGTGGACCCTACATCGCAGTCGGGGTGCCTGCCATAAGTCTTAGCCCTCAAACCATAGAATATCATACCACATCTCTAATACCCTCATGCGGCTATCCTCTCACATAATGTGACACTCAGTCACACAAGGATACGGGCATGGGTTTGTAACATGTATTATATATCACATACAGAGCGCGCCTTTGAGTGCGACTCACAGTCGACTCTCCGCTCAAACACTGTTTCACATCACAAACTCAACTCTAGTGCGAGTAAACCTCTAGCAACTAGGTCAATGCATAGTTCATGTATTAAATCAAGTACGAGCAATAGCTCCAGTACCATGCTATGCACAATATCATCAAATCAAGTACGAGCAATAGCTCCAGTACTATGTCATGTATAAATTATGAAGAATCGAGTACGAGCAACGCTCCAGCACTCTATCATGTATCTCATGTAAAGCTCGAGTACGAGCTAATCGCTCCAGCACTCTGTCATGCATATATCATATAAAACTTGAGTACGAGTAATAACTCCAGTACTCTATCATGCATGTCATGAAAATCTAGTGCAAATCAAAATTCAGCACTAATATATGTGGAAAATATATGAAATCCAATACGAGCTGTGCTCCAGCACGATTCATTCTCACAAAATATAATAGATGGCTCTTTAAAAAGGGATGATTTACAAAACATTAAAATCAGCACTATAAAGTGTGCTTAATTCACATCAACCTTAAAATCATTAGCCCATCTATTTATTCTCCTGCTAAACAGCAGTTAAACACTCAAAATAGTGGTTTTCATGCTTTTTACAACTTTTCACAAAAGTTGACTTTTTGACTAACTAGGGGTAAAATCGTAATTTACCACTATCTTGTCGCAATAATTATTATTCACTTTATCTGACCCTCAGAGTTTTTAAGTGAATGTAAAAGTAGACGAAAATACGTGCAGGTATCTCTAATTACTCACAAAAGTCCCTTACCTGCAATCACTCGAGAACTTTCACTTTCTCCACGCTGCTCGTTGCAGTAGTCCGATTTGCTTCTCCAATACTCTCTAGAGCTGCATATAACCATTTATCAGGTTAATTACACTTTTCCTACTGTATTTCATATTAAATACAGTCTATTTCCCTTAATGGGCCTTAATAATTCTTAATGGGCCTAACTATGCCTTAAGCCCCTTTTCATTTTACTATTCATTTTTGTTGGGCCTATTGGGCTTGTGAGACGCACCAACTCTTATTGGGCTTTGTCCTAGACCCATTACATCATATTGGACTTAAAATATTTGGGCTTGGCCCATTGGGCCTCTCGGCCACATGCCATGGTCGAGAGTTACCCATGCCATCGATTATGCCATGGCATGCCATCCATGCCTATTTCTTAGCCAATTCACTAGGCATTTTCACAAACACTTGGTTGGCAACATTCCTAAACATCATATAGTTCATTTAGGCATTTTATCAAACACCTTGATTGCCAACTAATTACATGTATTAATTAATCCAATTGATTAATTCTAATTACACCATAATTATTAACACATGTACATTAATCCATTTATGCCTTAAAATCATATGGACATAAATCAATGTCTCACCACTCACTCTCGGCCTAACCAACATCATAGTGATTTAATATGTTTCAATGCTTAAAACATACATCAGTATACTTAAAATCATTCATACATTAAAATATATGAAATTGAAAACTAGAAAATATATCAATTGTTGTGTTCACTCTTTGGCCGAATCTTTAAAGGCTCTCGGTTTGCACTCTATGGCTCCTTGATAGCCAATTCCAACATATGTCACTCTCCTTTCAATTTGGAACAACTTTGTTGGCTCTACCGAGAGGGGGGGGTGAATCGGTTTTCTAATGTTAATGGCAAATTTTAACTTAATCCTAATTTAATCAGCAAATGATAGTGAGCAATATAATGAAATTAAACAAATTAAAGCAAGATGGGGAAGAGAGTAACAAACACAATCGTTTATAGAGGTTCGGCCAATCTCTTGCCTACGTCCTCTCTCCTTGACCTTCTTGTCAAGTGCTTTCTTTCTCACTTTCAACAGAAGTTACAATGTTCCTTTTTCAAGTTAAGGAATAACCTCTCTACCCTTTGCAATATAAAGATGTATTCACCCTTTTACAATTTATATCTCACTGAGGAACAATCCTCTTCTCTCTTAAGGTAAGGATGAATACAAAATCAAGCTTTTAATGTGGTAGGACAATTACAGCTTTTGCACTTAAGCTTATACAACAAACTCAATAAATGAGGAATGAAGACACAAGGAATGAAAGAATTAAACTCTTGAGAATGTAAGAAATGTGCAGCAATAGTGTCTCTATTCTCATTGTCTTCAATGCTTGATTATATACTGAAGGATTGGTAGTTGGAGCATTTAATGCTGTTTTTCCCATTGAGATTTTACAGAAATAGCCGTTGGGTACCTCCAGTAGAATGCCAGATCGATCTGCCATCTTGGCCAGATCGATCTCTTAGTTATAAATCCTGCAAGATCAAAGCAAAATAACACAAGGAGATCGATCTCATATATGAGCAGATCGATCTCATGATTTGAAAATATTAGAGGAGATCGATCTGTCGAATAGGCAGATCGATCTTCCAATCTCTCTGTTTGAGGCAAGATCGATCTATAGATCGATTTGCCAAGTAATCTCGTAGTGATGAGATCGATCTCTTATTACCCCAGATCGATCTCCTTAGCTCTCTGACTTTGAGAAGATCGATCTCTTCCTATACCAGATCGATCTCATGAGCTCTCTGTTTAAGTATATATCGATCTCACAGATCGATCTACTGTCTTTACTTTAGGGGAGATCGATCTCTTCCTAAATCAGATCGATCTCCTTAACTCTAGTATTAGGCAGATCGATCCCATAACCCTTAGAGATCGATCTCAATCTGCCTTAATACCTTTGTATAGGTTCACAGCTTAGCAGATCGATCTCATGTCTTTATGAGATCGATCTCTCATAACCCAGATCGATCTCTCATCTACAGAAACTCAAGTTCTGGTACTAATAACCTCTAAACATGTTTTTATATCATCTTTATATTATTGAATTTACTTGTTTTGTCATTTCAAAATATATTATCACAACAAACTTTCATGAAGGATGCAAGTTCCAATTATGTCTAATTCCTAGTGATTTCTAGTGAGAGAAAGCTTGGATAATATGTTTCAATGGTTTCTTCTTCTAGCCGAATTTGGTGTGATGAAGATGACAATGGTGTGGCTGAATTTTTAAGCCACTTACTTAGTCATTAAGCTTTACTTTCCAGCCATTAAGCTTGACTTTCCAAGCCTTAGCCATGAGTCACCTAATGAGTCACCTTATGAGTCATGGTTAGCTTTAACTATGGTTAGATATTTATCTCATGGGCTTCCCATTTGGGCTTCTCGGTTTGGGCTTTCTTAATGGGCTTTCGGGCTAAAATTTTTACAATGTCTCGGGCCTTTAATTGTCTCAATATTTGACCAATCAATTGGTCCAACAATTCGGTCTAAAGGACCTAAGAATTTCGATATACGTTTAGTATACCTTAATGGGCTTTAAAATTTTCACCTTAGGCCCATTACGTTTTTAACCATTAAATTTAATCCGGAATCCTTCCGAATAAATTTTTCTTACTTTCGGGGATGATTATCTTGTATTCTAGCCAAGAATATTTTTTTCCAAATTTTTCTCCACACTTAGGTTAATTTTTAATCATGATTAGTTAACTATGGTAAAAGTCCACTTTCTTAACTATAGTTGACTTTTTCCTTAACCATTGATCAAGTTGACTTTTTCTCAAAATTTTGAAAGTGTCATATCTTATGTCTTACACTCTCGTCTTTATGTTTCAACTGTTCCCAGTGGATAATTTCACCCGGAACACCTTATCTCGTCGAAAAGGTCCATTTTACCCTTTTTAGCTTTTACTCTCGTTTTCTATGTTCGGGACTAAATCAAGCTGACTTTCCTTCATGAGCTCTCTATACTTTCTCATTTTAAGTTCTTATTTTCAGTCAGAATGATTTAGATTTACTCGGTTTAGCCTGTGACACTTATAGTTCACATTAGGCTTTTTATGTAGCTTTTACATGTTAAATCATTTCACTAACACTTTAAGTCTAGTAAATACTCTTCTTATGATTCAGCTATAATAACAGAGTGTTCATACACATAGGAATCATAAGGTACAAGCTACATAAAATTCAGGTCTGACATAATGTCTCTATCTTTAGTGTCTTCAATGCTTGAATTTATACATCAGGATTGGTAGTTAGAGCATTTAATGCTGTTTTTTCCGTTGAAAGTTTTACAGAAAGAGCCGTTGGGAACCTCGAGTAGAGTGCCAGATCGATCTCCAATCTTGACCAGATCGATCTCTTAGTTTAATTTCCTACGATTACAAAGCAAATTGAAGCATGGAGATCGATCTCATATTTGTAGAGATCGATCTGTCGAACCAGCAGATCGATCTTTCAATCTTTCTATTTGAGGTAAAATCGATCTTCAGATTGATCTACCAAGTATTCTCGTAGAGAGGAGATCGATCTCTAATCAACCCAGATCGATCTCCTTAGCTCTCTGAGTTTGAGGAGATCGATCTCTTCCTATACCAGATCGATCTCATAAACTCTCTGTTTGAGCATAGATCGATCTACAAATCGATCTACTGCCTTTGCCCTTTATTTTAGATGAGATCGATCTCTTCTTAGACCAGATCGATCTCATAGACATTCTGTAATAAACTGATCGATCTTATAACCCTTAGAGATCTATCTTTGCTTCCTCAATACCTTGTACAGTTCCTTTGAGATTTCAATCTTTTAGCAGATCGATCTCATATTCTCATGAGATCGATCTCTCATACTAGAAAACCCAAGAGATTGATCTCTCATCTCACCAAATCGATCTCTCATCCTTAAACACTTAGTTTCTGGTACTGATAACCTCTAAACATGTTTTAAATCATTTTTATATTATTGAATTTACTTGTTTTGTCATTTCAAAATATATTAACTCAACAGGGTCCACAAAGTACGTTGTACCGTGCAAGTAGCATGGGGTATGTTGTACCGTGTGTGATACATGTGCCGTCTTCGGACGATGGATTCTGCTATGGACAGATGGGCTGGACGTGACCCACCTCCCATGCAGAAGCAGACAGAGGTGATACCCCACACACTAGAATCCGTGTAGCCTGGGATCATAGAGGATATGGCCATAGTCCTAGAGGATATTTCCCTTATTATATTATATGCCTATCTCACATGTCTATTGATAAATGATAAATCCATGTTTTTGAAATGCGTTTTGTGGGTCAGGATAGTCCATGGGAGGGGCTGAGTCTTGACGAAGTGAATGATTTGTATTGCTTGTGTTAAGAATTGGAAATGCTTTTAAGTGCACTGTGCATGATGTTGTCCATGCTCTGACTTTGATTACGCATAATGATTTTTCCATGCTATGCTTTAATAATTGTGCATTGATTTATATAGCATGACTTGCTTTACATGGCATAGACACAAGCATGAGCATATGTTTTGAAGTATGACATTAAATATGTGGTTTAAGCATAGCATCACGATCATGTAGATATTGCAGTTATCTACCTGTTCGCATGATTGCCTTACTAAGCACATGGTTTGCTCGGCCCTCTTATTTTCCCCCCTCTACAGAGCATTTACAGTAGATAGTGGGCGACTGAGGACTGGCTTTTGGTGTCCGCTGCATCCCATCACACGAGGTATACACATTTGTGTAGTTTTTGTATCTAGATATGTACAAGCACAGTGATAACTTTAAATTTAATTTTTGGGGATGTAGAGAGTTTGTAAACACCTGTAAATGATAACTCTGACTAAGAAATACAAGTGTTTACTTTTAAATGAATCGAAATTTTAAATGATTTGGTTGGATGAGATTGACATCGATGCACAGGCCAACTGTTGGTGGTGTAGCTGTTCACGATCAGGGGAAACAAAGGCAGAGAGTAATCAATAAATAACGGGTCAAATATTAAATTTAAAAATGGCCAAAATTGTGTAGTGGATTTTGGTGGTTTGAGGATCGTGACATGTATAGTCCTCTCTGACTGACCATCTATCTGAGGATAAAACGCGGTGCTAAAACTCAGTTGGGTCCCCATCGCTTCCTGAAAGTGTTCCCAAAAGTAGGAAGTGAAGCGGACATCCCTATTTGACACAATGCTCACTGGAATACCGTGCAATCTCACTATCTGCACACATATAGTTCCACAAATTAACTCAGAGTATCAGTGGCTTTCATAGCTAGGAAGTGTGCCGACTTCGTCAATATGTCTACTATCACCCAAATCACATCGTGATTCCTGCGTGTCCTAGGTAAACCTATCACGAAATCCATAGTGACATGCTCCCATTTTCAAGTCGATATAGATAGAGGTTGCAATAGCCCTGCAAGCTTCTGATGCTCTACCTTCACTTGTTGACAAACAAGACACTTTGCCACAAATTCAGTTACCTTTTTTTTCATCCCAGATCACCAATACACTCTCCAGAGATTTTGATACATCTTGTTACTTCCCAGATGCAATGTATACTTCGTCGAGTGAGCTTCTGTCAAGATCAACCTCTTGATCTCTGGATAATCAGGAACACATATCCTACCCCTGTTGAGTATTTGGAAAAATATGCTTCAGTCTATGAGCGACAAAATTATCCCCCATTAAATCTACTAAACTAATAATTTTATAATCCAATCTAACTTCATAAATAATTAATCTATTAAACTAATAATATATCGAATCTATCAAATTATTATAATATTCAAGTACAAGTTGTATGTTAAGACAAATGGGTTTGTGGGTTTGCTTGAATTTTTAATCTAATTTCTAAGAGTCGAAGAAGTTCGGCCCTTCGACTTATAATTACCAAGTTTGATTTTTTTTCTTACAAGATTTTTTTTTAAATTTTGAATTAATTTTTACAATTATGTTTGAAATAGTTATATCTATAAAATAAATAGTTATTAATTAATAGATAATTAAACTCATTTATTTGTGACTTTTAGGAACAAATTTTCATTTTTGACTTATTCTACTTTCTCAATTTCCACAAAAAATTATTTAGACTTGATTATATTACTTCTATGTGAAGCCGGAAAGAGAGATTACACACAAAAAAAAATGTAATCTGACATGCCTCAAAAGCCATTTTTACCATCCTTTTATTACTGTTTACTAACATTCCATAGTTGAAAATATCAAAAAAAAAAAAAACAACACCACACAGTTTTCGGTTTCTAATTGCTATAAGTATACAGTGGATATACACAGTAGAATAGTATCATTCAAATCTAAACACATTTCCTATTCATATCGTTTCTGTGTTAAATTCACTAATTCTGAAGACGGACAGCAAATCCAAGGAAGAAAAGTCAAAAACAGACCATTCAATCACTGGATTGTATGAGACAATTATTACCAGAAAAAGACGCATCAACTTGTTTTTCTCCCCTTGCTTTATTGGATAGGTCATAGGAGCACAAAATGCCATTTGAGCTGTTGATCAAAGGGCCTTAATCAGTTGTTTTTTGTTTTTATTTTGGTTTGACAGTAATAGTTACTGCAAAATTATTTCTTACAATATAGACAAGGGAAAGGAATTCCCACTACAAGAGGTTAAAACAGTTTCAGAGATAAAAGAACTGTATGAAAAGATTCAATCAACAGAGCTTGCAAAGGCAAGCACCTGCAGATGTGCAACTCTCTTTGCCTTTCATTTCAGTGACTAGTTGCAAACTTACAGCCCCCATGTCAACAACCTGTAATTGTCGATTCAGAGGTCCCGAAGTGCCGTTAATTAGTCTATATCTTTCTTACATGAGCGCAATCACAATGAATTGATCCAGTTCAACTTCGTCCTTCTTTTGCTTATCCATAGCAAACCAATTCTTAGACCTCGCATATCTGATTGTTTTCCAGTGGCAAGATCAATTCTTCCATCAAATCCAATCAGAAAACAACTTCTTTACTGTTTAACTTGACCTGTCTTAATTTGAAAAATAGAATAAATAGACCCTCCCATGGAAGTTTTCATCCAATACTGATAGTAGAAGCCTTCTCATAATTGTAAAATGGAGAGGCCAAGAATAGATTTCAAGTGATCAAAGGTAGAGATGAAACTTTTGTTCTTAGTTTTAATGGAAGTGGAAAAGAAATTTCCTTTTTAAAAAATAAAAATAAAAATTGAAAGTCCAAAGAAAAATAATAATGTAATATGAATTTCTCATATTCTTCAAAGTATACAGCAAAATGAAAAAAATGGCAGAAGTGGAGTCAAATCATTTGCAAGAACTGTATTTCCTGTAAAATCAATAGAACAAAAACTATGAGCAACTGGTAATTCCATTTATATCCCTAAAACAAAAAAAAAAAATTTGCCTGAATTTCCTTTTCTTTTTCTGCTGTGTAGTGTCAATTGTGCATATTATGTCCATAAAAGGAACAAAAAAGAATTACAAACAAAATTTCAACAAGGCCTAATATGGGTGGTCTTGGTTTCGTAGCTTCCCAAACACCAATCTTTGCAAGCGGCCCTTAGAGCCTTTACCAAATCCCTACACATCATCTTCACATTCCCTTCCCCTTCTCTTTGCATTACCACCAAAATTTTGGTCACTCCATTCCCTTTCACCACCTCTTCTTTCACTTTCTCATCTTTGCTCAAGCAACACATGCTCCACAGCACCAACACCGCATCTTCCATCGCCGTTTTTGACAACTTCAACAACCTTTCCACTATCCTCACCGCACATTTCGGTTCCGAACCGATCGCTTGCCTGCCTTCGCTGCAACTGCAAAGCATTGCTAACAGCTTCAATGACTTTTCGGTTAGGGTGTTTGATAGGATCTCAACGGCGCCGTTTTGGATGAGGAAGGATTTTATGGAACGAGTTATTGACACGGTGGTCAGAAATGAGGTAATGGCGTGGTTTAGAGATTGATTATTGCTGGTTTTGAGGAGATGAAGAATGATAGATATAAGGTTTCCAGAGTCCGTGATTTTGCGTTTGGATTCTGGGTTCAGTGCGAGTGAGTCCAGAAGTCGGACGGATTTGATCTTCAAGTTGAGGCTTCCGTTTTGGAGAATTAAAATGATTGAAGATAAGAAATTGTTCTCCTGATTGCTTTTGAGGATTGATTTGTTTAAACGTTCTTTCACTCCGTTTTCGCTCAAAATCAAATCCAAAATCCTAACCGTCATCTCCAACGCTTCGATTTCCACACATTTCCCTGTCAAAACGTCGGCGAGTACCTCTACGAAACCATCGAATCTAACTACAAATCTCCGATTCTCTTCACAACAGCTTACGAATTCCACGACCTTAGTCAAAGAATCGACGCAGCTCTCGCTCTCAATTTTCTCTGCCAATATCTTAGCTTGAACCTCAGAGATCGCTGGAGGCGTCGCCAGAAGCAGCCGCGGAGAGTCAGAGCCAGGGCGGCGGGTGGAGGATTGGACCCAGAGGTTAATTAGACGATGGAGAGTGAGATTTGGGACGAAATCCTTGGAAGGAAGAACCTGCATGGTGGCGGGACACGTGTCATGACCGGATTCGAGCCATTGCTGGATGCTTGAACGATCGTAGGTAACGCCCGTACAGAGGCTAACCGGAGATTTCATTACATCCAGCGAGATTGGACACCGGAAAACACTGGGTACTGTTACACAGAGTTCCTCTTTCACCATTTTTTTCTTCTTAGATTTTCGTTTCAGAGAAACCAAAAAAAGAAAGAAAGTTTTTTTTTTTTTGTCTTCCTTGTTTTTGCAGAGAGGTAGAGGTTTGCGTTTTTTAATGAACAAGTTTGAAGAAGAGAAGGGGAAAAGGGCAGGCTTTTATGGAGATGAAAGAGTCAAAGCGTAATTGATTTTGGGGAGGGTCGTCGGTCAAATGCGAGTGTCTCTTTTGTTTTTCTTTGACTTGTCATACTAACCAGAATTATAATAAATTCATGTAGGTAAGGTGTGAACTGGAAATGAGTGAAAAAAATAATCGTGGAGTGGAACAAGGGGCAACGGCTAAGCAAGCCAAGACTTTTTGCCAGCTTTCTTTGCTTCTCTTCTATCCGCGTAGTCAAACACAAATTACCCACCTACAAGAATCCGAGGTATGAATTGAAATATTTTATGGGTTATTATTTAATATTTTATAGGTTATTATTATTCAATATTCTTTGCAAGTAAAGAATATTAAAAATAATAATATAAAGTACCTATTATCACGTTAATTTCATTTATAAAATAAAAAAATTTATTAACAATATATTAAAAAAATTCATATTTTATTTATTCAATATTCTCATAACATAAATATAAAGTGTTAAGTTTTGAATTAAATGTGATGCTAAAAGATTATTTCTTATTAGTTTTTTGAACTTTTTATACTACCAATACTAGAGTATTAAATAGGCATTTTATGTCGGCAATTAAAGGTCAATTTAACTTGCTACTGTTTTAACTTTTCTCTTAACCTTTTCATACTATACTTTTTTTTTTTTCTTTTAGGTGATACTATTTACCACGTCTTTTGCCACTTTTTAATTATTTTACTACAAATATGGAACTAGCTTGACTCTCATAACATTGTATTGATCATTTGAATGTTTTATATATAGTAAACAATTGCATAATTATTAATCAGGTATACCGAATTAATTTTGATCCATTATTCGGTTTTTGATTAATTAGGTTCAATAATTGAGTTAACCGAAATTTTAATTGAAATATGAAAAAAATTCAAAGATCAAAATTTAAAATATATGAAATCCAAGTATATATTTAATAATGTTCAAAGTTTAGATAATATTGTTAGAGTTTTTAATTTAATATTTTGTTATTTGTATTTTTTTCAATGTTTTTATTTAATTTATTTTAAATATGAGAAATTAAGAGTTTAAAATATAATTTAACTTAAATTATTTCATTATCAAATAGTTTAAAAGTTAATTAAATTAATCGAATTAAATTAAACTAAATTAAATTAGTTAAATTTTAAAATTTATAAATCTAATTTTATTTCATCGTTGAAAATATTTTATTGGTATGTTATATTTGTCATTATGAGTAGATGATGATTATTATTTTACTAACAAAATAGTAGTTGAAAAAAGAGATTATTAGTCTAAATTAAGAAATTTTTTGTGAAATTTACATCAATCTTAGAACGAACTCTTGTCAAAAAGAATGACGTGCTTTACATGGATAATTATAAAGCAAGTTCAAACACAAAACACAGTTGGTAGACAAGGTTGACTGACTCTTCTCACAAGTTGAGATTAGTGTTCCACAATTGAAAATTGAGTCATGATACGTGGATTCCACCGCCAGCTGAACGGAAAGTCTTAACCATGTGTTTTCTTTTCGTCATTGTCACGATTAATGATTTTATTTTACAAGAAAAATGAAATATGCATATTCAAAATTGTGTTTAACCTCTTTAAATTGCAAAAGTGATATGTAAACGAACAAGTATGAACAAATGTTATTATATTCATATTTATTTATTTATTTTTTAAGATTATTCATATTTAGTTCGTGTTCATTAAGTTTATTTACAAACATTAATGAATTTCTTTACAAACACGTGTTTGTGAACACTAAACAAAAAAATTATAAATTGTACTCATTCTAATATATGGTATCAAATTAAAAAATCATATATAAATACGTAATTTTAATAATTACATATTAAAATAATTTATAAGTAAATATGTAATTTTAAATTTTATTATTATCAAAGAGCAAATAAACACAAATGAATCATTAAACGAAAGAGTTTTAAACAAATTTCAAATGAGTTTCTTTGTAAATATTAACTAACGAATCATACTTTTATTCGTAATCTTTTTTCAGAATAATAAGTGAATATAAACGAACAGAAAATCGAATAAATTCACAAATTATTTGTCAAATACTCTCTCGATTTACGCCCTACTCAAGAGATAGAGAAAGTAAATTCCAACATATATTAGAAAAAGAATCTCCTCTTTATAAATTAAACTATGAGCAACAGCTTAGTTAAATATGGATACGATATGGGTTGGTATATGTTCCCCTTACAAAAATTGCTATAAGTAGGTGAATACCTATATATATATATATATCATCATCATCATCATCATCATCATCATCATCTTTATCCCTTTATTAGGGTAGGTTATAAACTAATATCTGAACTCGCGCAAAGTCGTCAATACGAATTCTTTCCTCCATTTATTATTGTCTAATGCAATGTGTTCTTTCAAATCCTGTTTCGTCATATATTTTTGGATTACTTTCTTCCAAGTTTTTTTCGGTCTTCCCTTAACATTGACCCTTTTTACATCATTCATAGCTTCCACTCTTCAAATTGGAGCATCCATAGGTCTACGTCATATATGTCCGAACCAACATAAGCGACATTCACTTATATTATCTTTGATATGTGTCACTAACTTTTTTATGAATGTCCTCATTTTTCATTCTATTTTTTCTCGTTTATCCACACATCTATAGCAGCATTCGCATTTCTGCTACACTTATATTTTGTGTATGCAATCCTTTAGTTGCCCAACATTCACTGCTATAGAGTAATGTTAGTCTAACAATTGTCCTGTAAAACTTGTCTTTCAACCCTATAGGACTTCCTTTGTCACACAACGCACTTGTGGCGCTTCTCCACTTACTCCAACCATCCTGTATCATATAGGTCACATCACCATCAATCTCTTAATCCATCTGTACAATCGACCCCAAATATATAAAATGATCTCGCTTAGAGATCACCACCCCATTTAGCATCATTATGTTTCTATCTTCCTCTTTATCTAGACTGAATTTACACTCCATATATTCAGTTTTTGCGCTACTTAGTCTGAATCCTCTTGACTCTAACATTTGTCTCTATAATTCTAACTTAGTATTAACCTTTGCTCTAGTATCAACACACAGGATAATGTCATCTACAAACATCATACACCAAGGTACATTATCCGAATGGATTTCGTTAGCTCGTCCATTACTGTAGCGAACAAAAATGGACTTAACGTTGACCTTTGATGTAGTCTTACTGTGGTAGCGAATTCACTTGTTTGCTTTCCACATGTCCTTACATGTTTCCTCCTATCTTCATACATGTCCTTAACTGTTTCAATATATTTCATGGGGACTCTTTTCTTCATTAAAGACCACCATAACACCTCCTTAGGAACTTTATCATATGCTTTCTCAAAGTCTATTAAAACCATATAAATATCTTTCTCTTGTACTTAAAAAGACTCCAGAAGTTGTCTAAGCAAGTGTATTGCTTTCATAGTTGACCGATAAAGCATAAAACCAAACCGATTCTCTGATATGTGTACAGTCTTCCTTAACCTTCGTTATATCACTCTTTTCCATAATTTCATCATGTGATCATTAGTTTTATGCCTCGATAATCGGAACAACTATGAATTTCTCCATTGTTCTTATAGAAAGGTACCAATGCACTCTTTCTTCATTTTTCAAATATCTTGTTAGTGTGTCAAATCTCATAAAAAAAATTTGTCAACCACTTAACTCTAACTACTCTAAGGCATTTTCAAACTTGAATAGGAATGTCATCAAGTCCAACAGCTTTCTCTATCTTCATCCTCTTTAATGCCTCATTTACCTCTATTTCGTTGATTCTGCGTATAAAGTATCGATTCAAATCCTCAGGAGGCACTAAGATATTATCCAAATTTTGGCTTTGTCCGTCGCTAATTGTTAAAATAATCTTGCCACCTTTCTTTAATGTCATTGTCCTTAATTGGAGTCCTTTGGTGCTCATCCTTGACACCTTTCATAACTCCTAAATCTCGATTCCTCCTCTCTCTTGCTCGCATTAATCTATATATCTTTTTCTCTCCCTCTTTGTATCCAAATTGTTGTAAATCTTTTTCACAACCTTCATATAGCTTCTGCCACTGTCTTTTTTACCTCATGCTTAGCGAACTTATGTTTTGTGAAGATCTCTTCAGTGTTGTTTGTCTTCAAAGACTTGAACAATCTCTCTTAGCTTTTATAACTCGTTCTTGTTGGTTCTTCCGATATCGTTTATGAATTTTATATGTAAGACTAACAGTGTATGTTGTGCGGTAACACTCTCACTGGATAACTTTGCAATCTAAACAACTGCATCTACCCCTCCTCCTAATAAAAAAGAAGTCTATTTGACTTACATTCAATCCACTCTTAAATGTTATAAGATGAGGTTCTCTCCTCCTAAACAATGTCTCCACTAGGGTTAGGTCATAAGATAAAGCAAAATCTAAGATAGCTTCTCTACTTTCATTTCTTACACCCTAACTAAAACTCTCATGTACGCTCTGAAAACCCTCTCTACTAGTACCTACATGATCATTAAGATCACCATCAATACAAAGACTTTCTCTTGTAGGCACTTCTTATACTATCTTATCTAAATCTTTTCGAAACTATCTTTTACTAGTATTGTCAAGTCCTATTTGTGGTGCATATGCGCTAATAACATTCAAAACGTCTCATCGTAGAACTAACTTAACCAAAATAATTTTATTCTCTTCTCTCTTAACTTGTACGACATACTTTTTTATATATTCTTTGTCTATAATTATACCTAACCATTTCAATCTCTATCTTTCCCTGCATACCAAAGTTTATACTGCCAAGATGCTATCTCTCTAACCTTCTCCCCAACCCATTTGATCTAGTGAAGACATAAGATATTAACATTCCTCTTACACATAACCTCACAAATCTCCATTAACTTACCATTAAGTATACCTATAGTCCAAGATCTTAACCTAAGCTTATGATTATGGACTAGCTTCTTTACCAACCTCCGTCCATTATGGTACAAGAACCTTTGCCTATTGGGCACCACATCCAACGTCGATGTAGTGTGTCGCTTCCGGGTGACCACCTAACAACCCTTACACATTTTTCACGACACCCGAGCTCCAGTGCAGAGCGTCGCTAAGTAGGGGATGCCCCAACAGATTTCATATAGTGATTCATCTCATAAAAATTAGATAAAGTTTGAGTGGTTGGTTGTCTAAACCTACCGCCAACCCTCTCATATATATATATATATATATATATATATATATATATATATATATATATATATATATATATATATATATATATATATATATAATATTCAATGTCATGGTATACAATACTTTTTTTTACAATGATATATAAGATCTTTTTATTAGACTTATTTAAGGATCAAACTACTTGATCAAATTTAAAGATTCATCTTTAAGTTAGATTGGACAAAAATATTAAGTTTGTCAAATGAGATTGTACTAAAAAATTAAGATCTGATCAAAAATCACGTCGGACTTGGGTTTATTGTTTCAAGTTCAAACCTGACTTGGCCTAATAATTATATTTTCTTATTATTTTTATACTAATTCACCTTTTAATTACTTTTGCTTTTTGTGCAATTTAATTTGAGCTTCTATTTTTTAGATTTTAATTTAAAATTTTTATATTTCTTGTAATCCTTTTATAAGAATTTATTTTAATTTATTGTGTTATACTTATTAATTGTTATGTATTTTAATACTTTTTTATACTTCATTTTTTTAAGAAAAAAATAAGTAGTTGGAAGGGGATTTAAGTTTATTCATTATATGTAAAATTAGACGAAAAAAATTAGATCAAAAAAATTGAGCCGGTCTTAACTTTCTCTTATTATTAATTCCTTAACACCTTATTTAAGTACTTCCCAAACCCTAAATCCTAAACCTATATATATTTTGATTTTTTTTCTTGATCAAAATTATTTAACTCTAACTCAAAACGGTTTTAGATATTTTATCAGACTAACTTCAAATAAACAATTGAAAAGTTACACTATTGAAATTTTTAGATTAATTAATTTATAAATTTTAACGAAATATTATTTGATAATAAAATGCAATCAAATTTAAATAATTTTGATAAATAAGTTAATATACTATCATGTAAACTGCATTATTAGTCCATAAATTTTTCATAATGTTTTATTTTATCTATATTTTCTAAAATATATATTTTAAATTTATTCATCTACCGACATTTCATTAGAATATATAAGTCAACACTAGCTCTAGGAAGATAGTTATGGAGGGGAAGGGAGCGGGTGTCCTTGTTGACTCTTGACTCACCCAACCGGCTGGTTTTAATTAATTTTTCTCTCCATGTCCTTATCGTTTTGACTATATATCCAATGCCAGACCTCAATTTTATTTAAATCACGTACGTTCTTCGCTTCACTCTCAACCAGTTGAACCCGTCAATGAGTCACCACTCCGAGCCGGCCACCACTCATCTCCTGAAGGCCTTTTTTTTTTTTTTTTTTTCATACGTACAGTAGACTGGACCCAGTCAAAAAGAATGACCTGGCTGGTAGTCATTGGGTTAGTGTTGCCCCTTGCCCACCCCCTGTTGACTGCAAAGATTGGGATAGGCGGAAATGAATCGAAAAAGGTTAACCAATCCATGGCGAAGCGTTGCTGAATCTAACTCTGGGTTTTGAACATACATGCGTAGGGCATGGCCATGGCCATGGCAGCTCTCTCTTCAGTTAAAGGCTTCCAATTCTCATCTCGCTTCCACCTCGGCTTCTCTGCATAAATGAATCCTCAGCTAAAAGTTGGAATTAACTAGCCCAATGAGTTTATCTAGGCTTATACTTTGGTTGACGTCTTCGCTATTCGTTTTCTAATAATGAAAATTAAAAATATAAAATAACTAAAAACAAAGCATATATAATAAAAAATAAGAACACCAACAAAACGAAAACTAGACATATGCTTTGAAATTTTGTTCAGAGAAAAAATGTACATGCTTGGAAGAAATTGTAATTTTTGATCTGGTTGAGGATTTTAAGAAATCCAAAGGGATTCCTTGCATTATTATGTTAATTATTCATTAATTATCATTACGGGGCAACTTTACTAGACAGATTTTGCGAAATGTCAGCACTACTACTAAAAAAATTGATTTAGTTATTAAAAAAAATGCATAAAAGTTGTAATTAAGTCGAGCCGAGCTCAACTTAACTCAAAAACTCGAGTTTGAAACTCGGTTCGAGCTTGATTGACTGAGTTTTTGAAACCTGAGCTCAACTCAAAAGAATATTCAAACCGCTTAAATTTGACTTAATACGCTTAAACTTGACTCAATATGTTTGATTTGTCAATTTTTAACTACATATTATGAGAGTAAAATAGTAAAATAATAATAAAATATTAAAAATATGTATTAAAGAAATTTAGTAGGCTTACGAACAGCTCGAGCTAGGTATTAAAATACTCGAATAGTTCAAAGTTTAGCTCGACTCAAAAATAAATAAGTCAAACCGAGTAATAATTAAGTCGAATTCAAGTAGCTCATGAGTATCTTATCACGACCTAATCTTACAAACATATGCATATACAGAAGACTTTTCTTAATTAGCATGCATTTCACATTTGTCGCACGATCGATAGGTAGCAAATTTTAATTAAAAACTTATATCGCAAGTAATGTTACGTGATACTTACATCTTACCTTGGTAAAGATCATGGTTCTCTATAATGTTTTAGTTATCATAACATACATTCTAAATTAGGTTTCATCTATACTCATCAAATTATACCAAATCAAATCTCGCATCACACTGTGTGTACACATGTAATTGATATTTCAAATACATCCCAATAACTTAGCTTACATCCCAATAAACGTCTACTGAAAATAATACAAGTAAAAATTAAATTTAACTATATGTATACCTTTCAAGTAGAGATGGAAGAAAGCTATTTGAGATGGATACTCCTTGAAGATGTACTGAAGGCTGCTCATTCTAAGATATTTAAAATGGACTAGTGAACTAACGCTCTATGAGTAACTAAATCAAGCATGTAAGATTACAAAACATGTGCTGATAGGAATTAAAATGGAATGTTATTTTGAAAACCAAGTTTGCTTATAAAATATCATGACATGTTATTCAAACCAAGAAATTAAAATGGTAAGTTTCATTTATAAAAGAAAACTAAATAAATACATGCCATGATGATAGTGCTTTCATACGTGAAAACAGTAAGAAAACTTAAAAGCAGACATGTTATAGTTTACCTCAAAACCTAGTTACAAAATTCCATCGTAAATGCCTTTAAACAAAAACAAAATCATAATGTACAAATTGTCATACAAAAATCATGATCCTGTTAAAGTGCATAAGATATGGGCTAGTAATCTCCTAAACTACCGTGATAGGTCACAACTACCCACTATTGCATGGACAAAGGTCCTCATATCCTCATAGAGCGTATACATTCACTGGTCAAGCGTTACCAGTGTCATGCAGGCACTCTAGTAACGTGTTACCCATTGGGAACATACAAAACAATAATATGCATATTATGGTCGGCCCTTATTCGAGCACTAGGATTAAGCACTCCACCATTCGTTGATGAATCGATCAATCCTCATTTCTATGGGAGAATAATTGGTCCTCATACCTTCGTGGGATGTATCTCAATCATAGGTTGTGAAATTCCTATACAGTTCTAATGGAGTGTCCATATCTCCAAAATAAGACACAGTATCCTCGAAGGGATCTAAAGTTCACAATAACAAAATTTCAAAATCGCAGCAAGAATCACATAGTTCTTATAAAGCACGTATAAGCAGTCAAATCAATATGCATACATGGCCCAATCTTTACATACAAAAGCATGCTCAAAGCATTATTCAAATTCACATTCCAAACCCCACATATATATATATATATATATAAATGGTTATCAAAACACAGTTTCGTTTAAAGCAAGCCAAATGCATATTAAATATTATTTTGCAAACTGACGTTTCTTGTTACTAATGAAAACGAAAGAGGCTTGATTGATGTACTAACAAACTCCTAGCACAATTTACCAAACTCATGAAATAGCTCATCGATCCACATACAATCATAGTCAACGTGTATCTGTAAAAGTCAAACATATAATTTTTAATTGTTGGACCAACAAATTTCGTAATCCAGCTTAAGTCTTTTAATTTCATTGTCTTCCCTCTTAGACAAGCCTTGTTTGACTTTCTAATCAAAGTCAACCTTAATCAAAGTTAAACTTTGAAAGTTTGGCCCGATCAAACCACGAGTTGACTTTTTGAAACTTAACCCTATTTTCATCATTGGAATCCTCTAACCTCATTCCAAATCTCCTTATCTCAAGTCAATCCTTTTTTTCCAAAAAGTCAAATCTCGAATTGAAAAATTCAACCTTTTAACTTTTAGGTTTGATCTTTTCTAGGTTGGTCTCCAATGACTACAAACCCTAATTAGGTTTAATTATGATTTTTAATTAATAGAATCGATATCTTAACCCACCAAACTAGGTTTTCACTGAACCTACACTTGTCTAACCCTGAAATGATCCCATTTAGTACTTTTAAGGTTTCCTGACCCAAAATTGAACCGTTCCACGCCTTAAATTCATACCAAACTAGTTTCTAGAAAATGTTTATAGCCATCATTCTTCCGTATTTCAACTAATTTTAATTCCTAAAATTTACACATAATCCTAAGTATTAATTTTCCAATTTTCACAAGTAAATCTTAAAAATCAATTTGACAAACTTCACACTTAACCACAATAATTCAAAATTCATTATGCCTTACACATTGCCTTACCAAATTGGACTAATATAAACCAAGATCTTATCTCCCTTAGCTTAGCTGAATGCTCTTAAACACCATAATTCAAATTTAATCAAAATTTCATGATCACTATTCTTCACAATTTCATCACAATTCCAAAGCCCATATGCTTCTTGCCATTACTTCCCAAAATTTTGCCTAATTCTCCCTTCTTTTAAGCTTAGCCGAATCTTCATCATGCAAACAAATCCATGCTTAGTTAGTACATCATCATCTCAAGATCATTTAGACTTAGACATTGTAAAACCAACCAAAGAAGGGACCTTACCTAGGATACTTGTATTGGCCGAAGGTCCCTTCCCTCTTTCCCTTTTTGTTTTACTTTTTTTTTCTTTTTTCTCTAGTAAAGACTTTAGGTGAGAGAAGGAAGGAAATTGAGGTAAAGAATGGTGGTGGCTGAACCTATAGCTTATTTGCCTTTGAAATTTAGCTTTGCATGTAACAAGGTGAAACTAGGGAGCAAACTTTGTCAATGACGATGCCTCTCCCCTTATTATGGTTTTCTCCACTTAGTTTTCTCAATTTGTTGGAAAGAATGAAGAGAAAGTGTAACAACCCGTGACCTATAAAAATTCATGAATTTGTTTTTTTGAAATTTCAGCTTGCAACATAATCCTTTTATTCACTTAAGTTGTATTCCTGTTTAGTGTCAATTCATTGTCTTACTTCTTTATCCGTAATTATAGTTAAGTTTCATATTTGGATTTATATGGTCGTAGAAATTTCGGCAGCATAACGACTTATATATAAGCCTACCCACCTGAAAGTTTCTTATAATATCAACCCTAACTATCCACAACTATCAGACATGCTTCCCAAGTCATATCATCAAATCATTCTACATATTCCAAACACGTCTAGTTACTCCCAACAATCAATCCTTAAAAATATTTCTTTTATCCTTATACATATTACATCTCGACAACATCATCTCAATACATGTCTGTGCATATAAAGTGTGTCTGGTAAAGGAATGTAATTGTATACCTCTGCGTGTACAAAAAGTAGTCTAGTGTAGCTTTTTCCCACCAGCTTACCTCGTGTACGCGGCATGTAGCACCCGTAGATCACTGCAGATAATCTGAAAGGTAGAGGGGTCAGCTTTCGAGAAAAAGCCCAGTAAGAAAGTGCATTTAAAACGATCATAGTGATTAAAATATACAAAAAAATATAATAATACGTAAAATGACTTCTCTCTGCAACTAATATAAAGGACATTCGAATTTAAGGAATCAAAAACATCATCAATCAAAAAGTGAATATTTAAGTACTTGAACTTAACAGTCATAACATAACCTTTCGTATATTCGAAATTTCAAAAAGATATTTACATATAAATCACATATCACAGAGTCAAATATGAAAACAGAGTTTAGTTCAAATAGAGACTATGCTGGCTCATATGATTATCATGCATCAATAACAAAATCATCCTCCGTAGAGGAAATTCATAACCTATGGCCATAGTAGGGCTGTAGACGTGATCAAGGTCGTACAACGTTCAGACACTCGAAAGTGAAATTCAGACGCCACAAAGGCGGAGTTCAGACGCCACAAAGGCGAGCATGACAAGCATTAGCATACAACATAAGTGACCCTTAATCTCAAAACATACTATAGTTTTCATATATAAAAAAAAAATCAAAATACAACCATCTTATTCAAAAGACAATTTTATAGAACATGCTTTTGTTCAGAAGTCAAATTCAGAAATATACAATTATTCATAATACAAATTCAGAGAACATGTTGTTGTTCAGAAAACAAATTCAGAAGCATACATTTATTCAGAAGACAAATTTAGAAACATGCTTTTATTCAGAAAACTAATTCAGAAATCACGCTCTTACTCAGAAGACAAAAGCAGAAAACATGCTCGAAAATCATAGTTCAAATCTTTGTAAGTTTTCCTTGAATTCAAAACATAGTCAAACGATATCCTAGGCTGAAGAGCGGTCTAACCATAATTTTTTAATTTTTTAAAAACGTTTGTTGAACATATTGAAAATTCAAGAATCTTCTTTAACCGCGATTCAGAAAGTAAACTATTATCATTTTAAATTACACCCCCTTACCTCGATTTCTCTGTACAGTCTAACTTTTTCAAACGCTGAGGTTTTGCTCAGTCCGATTTGCTATCAATTCGGTCCTCTGGAGCTGTAATCAATTACAAATCACTTATTATTATTTCTTATAAACACGTACGCAGTGTAATTTCACTTCAGATAAAATTTTGGACCTAATTATTTTTATTGGGCCTTATAATCTCTTAATGGGTCTATCTCTATCCTAAGCCCGTTTCAACTCTCTTATTCAATCCTTAAAATCCATTTAACTATTTAGGTTCAATTACAATTTATGGGTCGTCCATTAGGTCATTAACGAGTTTAGGCCGATTGTTACACAAGTTGGGCCCATTATAAACGTTTAGCTAATTACATCGCCTACTATCACCATCACGTCATTTTAAACCTTTTTCTAATTTCTTTGGATAGTTCATAATATTGTTTGCGGTAGTCGATTTTTCAATTCCAATTATAACGTAATTTACACGAAATTAATCCAATAATTATGCGATTAATTTCTAACTCGTATAATTATACAAGTGGTAGCAAGTGAGATTCGCTTACCCAAGATTTCATAATGGCACGTAAATCGAGACTGTATCGATCTCTCTTCGTCGCCCATTGTCATGGTACACACACATATTACCAAACTGGGTCAATTTCGTTCATATATACATTTCAATAATTTTTTTAAAAATTTAAACAGTCTTTTTCGACCGCTTACCGGTCTACCGTCAAATCGACGTATCTCAGAAGTTTTCCTCTTCCTTTTTCCCTTTTTTTTCTCTTTGTATTCTTTTTTTTCTTTTTTTTTCTGGTTGAACCAGTTCGGACCGATTCAGATCGATTCAGCTTGGTTCAGTCAGGTTCGATTCTCTCCTTCGTCGTTCGGAGCTTCGCCGGTCGATTTTTGGTCGGCTTCCTCCTCCGGCAGGTCTGCGGGGTTATCCAGTGCACGGATCTGGTGTCGGTTTTGCCTGGGCTAGCCGAAAAGTGACCGATCCGGCCTCTTTTCCCTTCGTCGACGTTGTCCTCTCTCTCCTTCGTCGATCTCTATTTTTCGTCGACTTTCCTAGGTTGGTCGGCGTCGACTCCCTCGGGTCGACGTCCTCCCCTCGTTTTCGGCATCTCTTCCTCTCTTTCTCTCCGGTTTAATTTTCTTCTTCCTCTTTTCTGGTTTCTCTCGCTGGCCTCGTTTCCTCGCCGTGTTCTTTGTTCGTCGGTGCAGACGGTAGTCTTCTCCAGGCGGGTTGGGTCGATCGGTGGCCAGTGTGGTGGACAGACGACAGAGGAGAAGGGGAAACAGAGAAGAAAAGAGAGAGGGGGGCTAAGGGGGCTGTGTCGCGCGACAGAGAAAGGCTGTGTCGCACGATCCCCCTTTCGTCTTTTTTTTTTTTCAATTTCTGTTTTTTTTTTAATTTTTAATTACATTTTCAAAAATAAATATGTAATATATTTTTGTATTTATCTTTATTATTTTTAAATACATTTTTAATTTAACAAAAATATATATTTTTTCTTATAACACATTTTCATTTAATTTTATTGTCTAATTAAATATAAAAAATTTTGCGGTGTTTACAGAAAGGGTTACATGCACTAGTGGCTGACCATAATGGAAGAGGTGGCACCATGGTCGCCACATGTCGCCTCTTCATTGGCCAATGAGGAGGTGGTAAAATTCCTAATTAGTAACATGAAGCAAAGTAATTTAGAGTAGGGTGTTACATTTTTTAGGCCATGTAATTCGATCCTCATAGCTTTTGATTTCCAATTATTTTAATTAATTTCACTTATGCCACTATTCAGAACATGACCTAACTTTGAAAAATCAATTGTAGAAATCTACAATGAATTAGGAAGCATGCCCTATACAATTGGAAAGATATTTGAGTTAAATTTTCAACAAAATTGGAATCACATCAAATGGAGTCTCTTATCATGATTTATAAGAAATTCTTTACAAACTTCTTATTGGCAGAGTCTCCTGCACATAGGTCCATTTTCAAAATTCATTGGTATTAATCCACAATGAATCAAATCATGCATTATGTATGGCTGGAAAGGTCTCCAGGTTAACTTTTCAAAAAAATTTGAATCACATTAATTGGAGTTTCTATCAAAAGTTATATGTCCCTCTTTACAAATTGGTCTACTAGCTGAATCCCCTATACATGGTGCAACTTCACACATTTTCTTGTCTTGATATGAAGAGTTAGAATGTGAACTACATATTGTTGGAAAAACATTTAACTCACATTTCCAAAAAAATTTACGATTCGTCAATTGAATTTCTTAATATCAAGTTATGAGCAAAACAATATCGATAAGTCAAAATTTCTTACTTATTCAATATCACTTATAAATTGAACTTCTATTTAAACTCCAAATTACATTTAGGGTTAATTTGGATGCGCAATGAAATTGACTCTGGTGAAATTGAAAAAGAAAAAAAATGACATTTAAAGATATATACTGCTTAATAAGATAATAATAAAAATTTAAAACTAAGGGTGAAAGGGTAATTTCCTTTCCACTTGCTTTATTCATTTGATTCCACTGGACCCAAACCCTCCCTTAATCACTAAAATTGAACTTAGGGAATTTTCAGGTTTCACATAGCTTGACTTGTCACGCCCCGGAAACTTGAAAATATGGGCTAATTTTTTTTCTTAATTTCTTATTTAAGTTTTATTCCTATCAGTGCCGATTTCTTAACCATTTTATTTTACGAAATTTTGTCAGTATAACGGCTTATTTATACCCTTAGCTCCTTGCAAGAATCAAAATACAGTTTGTATCCTCAACCAGTTGATTTTAATTTCCTTTCCTACTCAACAATGAGTTCATACTCATTACATTACCTTACTATTTCTGAAATACATTTTATTATACAAATTGTAAATTTACAACTTTACATATATTCATCCTTGCCTAGATTACATCCCAAAATGTTCTTTACAACCATTGTCTATACTTTACAGGATGTCTGGCAATAATACAAGAGTATACCTTATTTGTACTGAAGGTAGCCTGGAGAGGGGTCGAGTCCACCAGCTCATGACCACTATACGGTAGGTATAGGCTACTGATCACTGAAGGTAGTCTGTAAAAGTAAAGGAAATGGATGAGCTCTTCAAACCTAGTAAGTAATGTGTTTAGAGTAGTCTTAGTGGTAAAACTTATAAAAACAGAATACTTTAATTCTGAACTTAATAAAACAAACATATATATATATATGTCGAAACATACTTAATCTCAAAAATCAAATCAAAACACATTCGAGTGTCATAAATGGTATTGTATCACTTACGTATCGTAAAACTTATCACTTTTCTTCAGAATGTCATACGTAAACAATTCATAGAGACTAGGAAAAAACATATAGTAACAGAGGTCATGTTCATACAAATAGAGTATCTATGGCCATGGTAAGGGGACTGTAGATTGGATCAGGATCGTACAGTGCCCAACTCCACTAAAACTTAAACGAACAATACAGAAAGTGGTGAAGATA
This sequence comes from Firmiana major, assembly GCA_033439115.1. NCBI lineage: Eukaryota > Viridiplantae > Streptophyta > Magnoliopsida > Malvales > Malvaceae > Firmiana > Firmiana major. The sequence continues at coordinate 9,122,789 of CM065909.1, forward strand.
AGGCACCGAGTGACACAAATACCCGACGCAGTTGAACATGCACCACAAGGGACTGAACGTGCACAATGTGGTATAAGGCATGCACCACGAAGGTCCAGACTCCACACGGGCCATACAAGATAGATATCATAGACTACATATGGCCTTCGTCTCAAAACAGAACTTTTAAACTCTTTTTCGGACTTATTAGCCCATAAGCTCGTAGAATTAAACTTTCATGTCATTTCGTATACATAAACCTTAATTCATAAAATTTCATTTCTGTATTACAAACTACATTTTCAATACATGTTACATATACCAAAAAGTATACTCGAAGAGCTCGAAAATATGACTTTTCTTTCGATTTTTCGGTTTAAAGGTGAATAGTATTTTTCGGGTATCGAAAGTACATTTTATGAATTTGTAGATACTTCAAACATGTTCATATATTAAAACATGGTAGCGAGAATACTAATACCACTTTAAAGCACATCCCTTACCCTTTTAAAGCTTGGGGCAATACCAATTCGTCGGGTCTCGATTTTACCTCGATTTGTGTGCAGGTATCCCAAGCTGTCCAAAACAATACTAAATCATCAAATGGTGTTCAATTTCATCTTATTATACTTAAATATGCATCTATCCTCATAAATTTCACCAAATTTGACTATTTTGTCAACTTTCCTTACTTTTTTGATTTTACCAATTAAGGTGCCGATTTAAGCTTATTTAGCTAATTTTTGTTCTTTTGACTTCATATTCATTATCTCAACACCCTAAACACTTATTCAAGTCTTCAATTCACACTTTTCAACATACCAAATTCGTCAATTCTTATAGTTTTCGGTTTTCTACTGAACTGGGCTATAAACCAGACTTTTTCGGTATAAATTTAATAGTTAACAATATCTAATACAACCAGATTCCATCATTTCCTTAACCTACACATGCTGGCCGAACCTACATGAATCCTTAGAAATTATTTCTCAACTTTCTACTTATCTAAAAATCATCCAACAACATCAAACATCAACGTATCTCAAGTTCATCATCTTCCAACAATTTTACCTTAGGTTTGACCAAGGTTGACCATGTTTTCTTCCTCAAAAATGATCCACAGCTGTACATCAACATGTATATAGGTTAGAATCATGAAAAATCAGCTCAAACACAAATCAAGAAGCTAAAAATTTCAAGTTTTATTCTTACTCGAAATATGACAGATTTTGCCCTTGTTCTTCTCTCTAGTTTTTCACCTAGTAACTGAGCTTATTTGGGGTTGGATTTTTTATATGTTATAGAGAACTTGAGGTGGAAGATTTTATCCTTCTTGGCCGAAGTCTAAAGTGGTCGAAAGGTGGCCGAAAATATTGCACAATCTAGGGGAGAAGAAGACGTGTACGACAGGTTGGAGAAGATGGTTCTGGTTGAGTTTAAGGTAGTTCCAAATGTTTTTTACTGTTCCAGAAAGCTCTTTAAGTTTATTTTTATTCTGAAAAATATGGGGGTCAAAAAGCTTCTAGAAGGTCTTCAAATTTGACAATATCTGTTGGGTTATCTGAATTCTGAAGCACGGTAATTACAGGTCCTGTTTTAGAAAATTTATAAAAAAAAAAAATATTTTCAGCCAAATTTCTTCCAAATTTTCACTTCTCAAGTGATTTAATATGTCTATAGTGTGTCCCATAAAAATTAAGGGGTCATTTGCTTAAGAAAAATTTCCTGATGGAGCTCATTTTGCGCGATTTGGTCATTATCGATCAAAATGGCTTAAAGTTTTTAGTTTACTTTAAAAATTGATTCGACCATCATGACCTTCGTACTTCCACTTGATTTTCATTTTAAAAGTCAATTTCACCTTATACTAATTTCTTATGACCTCAGAATAATTTTTATGAATTTATAGAATTTATTCCGAATTTATTTTTCTTACTAGGCTTACTTTCTCGGTTTAATGTAAACCCGAGTTTTACTAGATTTTTCACTTTCAATACCTTAGTTTCACATTTTAAACACCAAAACATACTGCTACATGCATTCTTTAAGAATACTTGAATTTAAAATCGTACCTCAGTTTTCGTGCCTTGAGCTCCGATCCACTATCCCGAGTGCTTCGATTATTCCAGGCCTGCACAATATTATTTTGAGTATTTTAATCATTTCTTAGTTTTCAAATAAACAACAAAACGAAAAAGTTTGGGTTTCTCATAACTCGTTCACACTCTTAAATTCGCAGTCTAATATCTTTAACTATAGTTTTTTAAATTGTAAAATTTTTAAGGTTTTTGATACCATAGAAAATAGACTTAATAATACAAAAAATAGTATTTATATATATATATATATATATATATATATATATATATAAAGCATAGTTTTAACAATAAAAATCACTATTTGTACTTTAATAAAACTTTACATTTCAATAAAAAGTTTATTCTAAATAGATTAAGTTTATATCTCTAAACATAATCTATTTTTTAAAATAAAATATTTCTTTAAATCAAATACCATGGTTAATGTTGAATCATACTCCATACTATGTAAAGCCAATATAAACTTTTGATCAAAATATTACGATTTTCTTAAAAACATAACTTCATATAGATTTATTTTTCCTCATTTTTTAGCGTGCTTTCTCTGACTAGAGCAATTTTATATATACTACATTTATATCTTTAACCATCATTCATTAACAAATAGACATTTCTTTAAACAAATATTATGATTCATGTTGAATGGTAGCCTACATTAATTTGTTTTCAATCAAAAGAATATAGCTTTCTTTAAAATGAAGTCTTATTTTTTAAAAGTTAGACATTTCTTTCGATAAAAGTTTATGGTTAGTTTTGAATCGTAATCTATACAATATATAGAAACTTTCGATAAACATAATCTTGGTTTAAACTTATTTCCCTCGTTTTTCATCCCACTTTCTAAAAATAGATATACACCTGCCACTACAACAAATATGACAATTTGTGACGATTGTTCTATGTGACGCATTAAATTTCGTCATGTAAACTATATCATACGTGATGAATAATATAATTCGTCACGATTTTTTATTATTTTAATATTTTCTATGACGACATAAAAAATCGTCACATGAAAGTGTCACTAAATATTTGGCGCCAAATTTTTTCACTAAACATAAATGGAGGGAAATTTTTTTGTGACGTATTTTTACTTTTGGTGACGATTTAATATATTGTCATAAATGAACATTTTATATGTGACAAATTATATAGCGTCACATTTCTATAAAAACGTCACTAAATATTTGACACCAAATTTTATAATGAAATATAATTTGTGAAAAAAATTTTTGTAACATTTTTTATTTTTGGTGACGTTTGTGTTTTCATCATAAAAAAACACATTTTATGTAACGAATTACTTTTCATGACGTTTTCGTAAAAACGTCACTATATATTTGACGCCAAGTTTTATCCCCAAATATACATACTTTAATATTTTCATGACGTTTTTTTAATTTCGGTGATATTTTTGTTTTCATCATAAAATAAGCACTTCAAATGTGAAGAATTACTAAACGTTTCGTTTTTGTAAAAACGTCACTAATTATTTGGTTTCAAATTTTATCACCAAATATACATGATTCGAAATTTATCAACAAACCTATTAATTATGCTAAAAATCGACTATATATATTGATTTTGTAATGAATTGAATCATATCGTATAATACATATGATATCGATAAACATGGCTATTATAAACGCTAAAATAGAAAATATCTTTATAAATTCGAGTTATATCAATTGAAAAAATTAAAAATATCACTCAATTTAAGTCGAAAAAATGTTATAAGAAAATATGTGTATATATATGTATTTATTTATTAAATTGAAAATGCATAAAAAAAATAAATATCTATATATGAATGATAAAAATAATTACAATAAATATATATATATATATGTATTTGTCCAAAATTGAAAATGTAAAATAACAAAAATAATAATAAGAAATAAATAAAAAATATATATAAATATAAAATATATATAATAAAAAAAAGACAAACGAAAAAAAAAAGAAACAAAACTGAAAAAAAAAAAAAGGATCGCTATCCTAAAGAAAAACCCTCCCCCTCCCCCCCTTCTTTCTTCTTTCCCTCTCTAATCCGTTCCCCGATCATCCCTGCCGATCTCCTTTCTTCGACCGACAGACTGAGACCCCAAGACCGGCAGCCACTCCTCACCGGACTCTGACCAGCTGTCACGCCCCGAAAATGCGAAAAATAGGGCAAATTTAAAACTTTTTACTCGTTAATTCACAAATAAAGAGTGCATTCCTGTGCAGTGTCATACATCATCATAATTATCATGCCTCAGGATCTCATCATGATATAATAAATATTGTATTATACCCATTACTCGATTACAAGTCAATTAATCCTAGTACATCCCATATAATGTCATACATCAAGTGTCTGTAATTACAATAATAGTCTGGGTACATGAAAAGATAAATATACCTCAAAGTACAAAATATATAGCCTGGAGCTCGGATCCTCCACTAGCCACTACTCCGTACGTCGCAGGGAAGTCCTTATTCACTTGAAGAACTCTGGGGGGAAAGAAAAACAGGGTGAGCTTCTAAATCGCTCAGTAAGGGGGGTAGGGGACTCATTTCATAAACCAAAATGCACATCACAAAGCATTTATTTGTATGTGAAACTCATTTGAAAACCATAGCATGAAAATACTCAAAACGACACTCTCATGTGTCAAGTCATGTGAAAACATGAAGTAAAAAGGCTCACTCTAGAGCATTAACAAAACATGTGAAAATACGCGTTAAACGCTTTCTCAAATAACGTGGCATAGCCACTGATTTAAAATCACACGTGGCATAGCCACAATACACACGTGGCAAAGCCACCGAATTATTTTCTCACGTGGCATAGCCACAAATCACACGTGGCAAAGCCACTGAATTATTTTCTCACGTGGCATAGCCACTGAATAGGGTTTCTCAACGTGGCACAGCCACCAATGGGGTATAACGTGGCACAGCCACCAAGGGGGTATCTCAACGTGGCACAGCCACCAATGGGGTTTTCTCAACGTGGCACAGCCACCAATGGGGTATACGTGGCACAGCCACCGATGGGGTATACGTGGCACAGCCACCAATGGGGTATACGTGGCACAACCACCAATGGGTTTCTCAACGTGGCACAGCCACCAATGGGGTATACGTGGCACAGCCACCAATGGGGTTTTCTCAACGTGGCACAGCCACCAATGGGATATACGTGGCACAGCCACCAAGGGGGTATACGTGGCACAGCCACCAAGGGGGTATACGTGGCACAACCACCAATGGGTTTCTCAACGTTACCAGAACGGAGAAGAATTCGGGCTTACATGCTACCAGAGCAATGCCCGGTGTGTACTCACAACTACACACCCAAGTCTTATCACATAAGACAGGTTTGCCTTCACGTAGAACTCGTAATGGTTTTCTCTCATAAAACTCATTTGAAATCGTTTTGTACTCAATGCAAAACGTAGTAAAACCGAGTTCCAACCGGCAAAGCACACGCACACATTTCTCAAATCACAATATTGCCTTAACGTAGAGCCCAGTTATAAACTCATAAAACATTGGGCTCCAACCGGCTATAAAATCGTGTGCAGTTCAAATCTCAACACAAAACTCTCAACATGCTTGTTTATAAATCATAAATCATGCTAAAACAGTTTGCAATTCACATACACAAATGGTTTAGATTTCCCTTACCTCTTTGCACCTCGTATAGTGCAATCGTTCCCCCGTATCACGGACTAGCCTCGCATTCCACTCTGGAACTCCCGAGCTGTCCAAACGATGTTAAAAACATCAATACTCAACATCACATAAACCTCAATTCTCTTGATTTCTCGTAACTCAACCCTAAACTACAACTCTATTCACAATATCCCAACGTTCGATATCTCTAATACCAATTATCTACACTAATTCACCACATTGTCTATATTTCCGTTTATAGCACAATTCTCAAAATTGCTACAATTTCCAAATATCAACATTAATCCATCTACATTACAATCTCATCAATCCCTAATCATTTCTCAACTATTTCAACACAAATTCAACCACCAATAACATCAAAATCAACTCAAATATCAAGATCGAGGTTTAGAAATTACCCAAAGCTTGTGAGACGCACAACTCACGCCTCGATCCGATTCGTCCTTCGATTTCCAAGTATGTTGTTCTCCCTTTGATGAGGAACAACTTTCCTTCTTACCACAATAGCTGATTCGGCCGGAAATGGGGGATTTGGAGGAGTGAGAAACTAGGTTTTCGGAAAAATGGAGGTTTAGAAGAGAGAGAAAGTGAGATTTCAGGAGAAAACACGGGTTCCTTATATAGACTGGAGGTAGGAGATCGATCTGTCTCCTGGGGAGATTGATCTGCGTTTGAATTTTGGGGACGATCTGGGCAATTTTATGCCTAGGAGATCGATCTGTCGAGGGGTGAGATCGATCTCTTTATGGCTTTATGAGATCGATCTGTGCCTTGAGGAGATCGATCTTCTCCCAAACAGAAGCATTTGGAGATCGATCTCTTCCTCATGAGATCGATCCCTTCTCAAACAGATTCATAAGGAGATCGATCTCTTCCATTGGAGATCGATCTGCTCCTCAAATTTCCCCTTCCTCGTCATTTTTAATTCACCAGATCGATCTCTCCTTCTCCCAGATCGATCTGTCCTCATGGATCAAGCTTATTTTACACACTTAACACATAAATCTCCAATTATAATTCCCACAATTCATTTAGCTCAATAAATTACACTTCAATTTATTATTACATCATTAAATATGTCTGAAATTCTCAGATCTCACATCCTCCCCACCTTAAAAGAATTTGGTCCTCCAAATTCAACTCAACTAATCAAAATAGATGGGGGTATTTCTCCTTCATGAGACTCTCTAATTCCCACGTTGCCTCTTCCCTTGAGTGATGCTTCCACAAAACTTTCACTAATGGGATGCTCTTGGTTCTCAGTACCTTCTCCTTTCTATCGAGAATCCGGACGGGTTCCTCAGTATAGCTCATGTCCTCCTGTATGTCCATCTCATCATACTCTATAACATGAGAAGGGTCCGGGTGGTACTTCCTCAACATAGACACATGAAAAACATTGTGTATTCCGGACATCTGTGGGGGTAATGCCAATCTGTAGGCTACCTCTCCCACTCTCTCAAGAATCTCAAATGGTCCTATGTATCGAGGACTTAATTTCTCTTTCTTCCCAAATCGCATGATACCCTTGCTCGGTGATACTCTCAGAAATACTGCATCACCAACATCAAACTCGAGTGGCCGTCTACGCACATCCGCGTAGCTTTTCTGTCTACTCTGTGCAGCCCGTAACCTCTCACATATGAGTTTCACACTCTGTACGGCTTGCTCGACAAGCTCGGGAGCATTTATCTTTCTGTCACCGACTTCTTCCCAAGCTACAGGGGATCTACACCTCCTACCATATAGAGCCTCAAAAGGTGCCATTCCAATACTCGCATGATAGCTGTTATTGTACGCAAACTCTGCTAGGGGCAGGTGATCATCCCATGATCCCTTAAAATCCATCGTACACGCCCTCAACATATCCTCCAGGGTCTGAATAGTCCTCTCTGACTGACCATCTGTCTGAGGATGATAGGCGGTACTAAAACTCAATCGAGATCCCATGGACTCCTGAAATTGGGTCCAAAATCTGGAAGTAAATCGGGAATCTCTATCAGAAGTAATACTCACTGGAGCCCCATGTAATCTAGCTATCTCGCTGACATATAGCTCAGCTAAGGCATCCACAGTATCTGTGCTCTTGATGGCAAGGAAGTGGGCACTCTTGGTCAATCTATCCACAATTACCCATATCGCGTCACGACCTCTCCGGGTCCTCGATAAACCCATAATGAAGTCCATAGTGACATGCTCCCATTTCCATGTAGGTACAGGTAAGGGCTGTAGTAGTCCTCCGGGCTTCCGATGCTCAGCTTTCACTTGCTGGCATACTAAACACCTGGCCACATACTCTGCCACATCTCGCTTCATACCACTCCACCAATACACCTTTCTCAAGTCTCGGTACATCTTAGTACTCCCTGGGTGCATGGTGTATCGCGAGCAGTGAGATTCTCTCAATATCTGTCTCTCTAGGGTATCATCGTCCGGTACACAAATCCGTCCTCTGAACCTCAATAATCCATCCTCACTGATGGTGAGATCCGACTGCGAACTCTGCTCAGCTTGGCTAACCATGTCTATCAATCTCTGATCACTGCGCTGCTCAGTTCTAATCTGATCCATGATCCTGGGCTCTATCCGCAGGCTAGCCAAAAATCTAGTCTCTACCTCTTTAACTCTGATCCGAAGTTCGGCGAACTGCTCTAACAAATCCCATTCCCTGATCATCATAGCAGATATCATACTCTTCCTGCTCAGGGCATCAGCTACCACATTCGCCTTACCCGGATGATATAGAATCTCACAGTCATAATCCTTAAGGAGTTCCATCCATCTCCTTTGTCTCATGTTTAACTCTTTCTGATCAAAGAGATATCTCAAACTCTTGTGATCAGTGAAGATCTGGAATCTTTCCCCATATAAGTAATGTCGCCAGATCTTCAAAGCAAATACCACAGCGGCTAACTCCAAATCATGCGTGGGATAATTCCGCTCATGGTCTTTCAGTTGTCGCGATCCATATGCGACCACTCTCCCGTGCTGCATAAGCACACACCCCAATCCTTGATGAGATGCATCACTATACACCGAGAATCCTCCTGATCCCTCAGGGATAGTTAACACAGGTGCCGCCGTCAATCTCCTCTTTAACTCTTGAAAACTGAGCTCACATTGATCAGTCCATATGAACGGAGTCTCCTTACGCGTAAGCTTAGTCAAAGGAGCGGCAATCCTAGAAAATCCTTCCACAAATCTCCTGTAATACCCTGCCAAACCAAGGAAGCTTCGTATCTCAGTCACTGTCCTCGGTCTTTCCCAATTAAGCACAGCTGCTATTTTACTCGGATCTACTGATACTCCTTCCTCTGAGACTACATGCCCAAGGAAAGCTATCCGGTTCAGCCAAAACTCGTACTTACTAAGCTTTCCGTACAATTGCTTATCTCGGAGTATCTGAAGTACTAACCATAAATGCTGTGCATGCTCCTCATACGACCGAGAGTACACCAGGATATCATCGATAAAGACTATCACAAACTTATCCAGATAGTCTCTGAACACCTCGTTCATCAATCTCATAAATGCTGCAGGGGCGTTCGTCAATCCGAAGGACATCACCAGAAATTCGTAATGGCCATACCTTGTCCTGAAGGCCGTCTTTGGAATATCTTCCTCCTTGATCCTCAATTGGTGATAGCCCGATCTCAAATCAATCTTAGAAAAGACTGATGCCCCTCTTAGCTGATCAAGTAGATCGTCAATCCTGGGCAGTGGGTATTTATTCTTCACCGTGGCTTTATTCAATAGCCGGTAGTCCACACATAATCTGAGACTACCATCCTTCTTCTTAACAAACAGTACTGGCGCTCCCCACGGCGAAACACTGGGTCTAATAAACCCTTGATCCAATAACTCCTGTAGTTGTCTCTTCAATTCCTCAAGTTCCACTAATGCCATCCTGTAGGGAGGTTTAGAGATCGGTTGAGTATCCGGTACCAAATCAATGATAAACTCCAGCTCTCTCTCTGGTGGTAAACCTGGCAATTCATCTGGAAAAACATCCAGAAATTCGTAAACCACAGGTATATCCTCAATCCTCGGATGTTCCCGCTCATCGTCTGAGATGAGTGTCTCATAACCTTCACATAAATAATCACATTTAATATTCTCCAAAATAATGTTAAGATTCTCAAATTACTCACTAGAAATCCACATAATCATTTCCTCAATATCTCAATTGTACACTGTAAGGCTCAGGTAGGGAGAAAGTTACAATCTTAGTGTAGCCGTCTAAACTCACTCGATTGGTCGCCAACCAATCCATTCCCAGAATTACATCAAACCCATGTATACTCAACATGATTAGATCTGCTAACATCACTCTATCTCCCACCTTAATTTCACACCCTCTACAGATTAACTCAGTTCTCTGGGATTCACGCATAGGGGTATTTACATGTAGTATATATTCTAGAGGTTCAAACTTCAAGTTTAATCTACATGCAAAATGCTCAGAAATAAACGAATGCGTGGATCCTGAATCAATCAACACATGAGCCTCATAATTACAGACAGAGAGTGTACCTCTTATAGTTTCTGTCGAAGCGTCTGCGGTCTCCTTATCCAGGGCAAACACTCGTCCCTGTGCCACAGGTTTCTTCCCTTTCTCTGCCGCAGTGGCCCGTCTCCGGGGATCCACTCTCTGAGGCTGTTGTCTAATGGGCTCCGGAGCATGTGGTATCTGAGGTTGGGGACAGTCCTTCACTCTGTGACCCATGTCACCACATCTAAAACATCCATGGATCGACCCAGTACAACTTCCCTCATGCGATCGGCCACAATCTCTACAAATCCTCATCCCCGGCCTGACATATCGGGGGGCCTCCTTGATAATAGGATAGGCTCTGGGTCTCTCCAATCTGTCCTTCTGCACTTCAATCCTTCCTCTTCTGAAGGAACCTCTCCGAGCCTCTGACTGGAAAAGTGCTGGCCTCTTGCCCTTATCTCTATTCACCGCTCTGAGCTCATTCTGGGATTGTACCATCTCAATCCCTCTTTCAACCTCTTGTGCTCGTCTCAGAGCATCTCCAAACTCAGTAATACATAGCCCCATCAGTCTATCTCTAATGACGGGCTTCAACCCATACACAAACTTCTCTGTGCGGAGCTCTTCACTCTTGAAGGTCTCTGGGTCATATCTCAGTAGTGCGGTGAACTGGCTCTCATAGTCATCCACCGACATGTCACCCTGTACCAAACTCAAAAACTCGACCTGTTTCCTTCTCTGGGCGGCTCGTGGTACATATTGGGTTCTAAAAGCTGTCTGGAACTCTTCCCAACCAATCACATCCTGGTGGGACATCAAGATACCCTGGGTAGTACTCCACCAATCTCGAGCTCTCCCCTTCAGCATATAGGCACTCATACTGACTCTCTCAGCATCGGTGCACCCCAGTAAATCAAATATAACTCTCAACTCCGTCAACCACTCCTCAGCCTCTGTAGGATCCTTCTTTCCCTTAAATGCGGGTGGATTCATCTTCAGAAATTCCTTTAGTCGGACCTTACTTCTGTCCTCAGGCTGAGTGACGGGAGGCACTGGGGGTATGGGAGGTCCTGGTGGTGGTGTAGGGGTACTATCCAAGGCATTAACTCTAAAGTGTTGCGCGAATAACGCTGCCATCTGCTCAAAACCTTGCCTCATATCGGTCTCAATCCGATTAAATCGAGAGTTAGGACTCTCTGGTTGTGGGACAGGTGGCGGAGGGGACTCTGCCTGCCTCCTCGAACGACCTCGTCGTTTACTCATTCTCAATCTCAACTCGTCTCCTGCGCGTACATATCACAATCGATTGAAATCTCAATCCTCAATTTCAGTTCATGACCAGACTGTTACAGACACTTGGGATGTATTCTATTTCACTTAACCGACACTGACAGTACTAGACACCCTAAGCTCTGATACCAAGAAAACTCTGTCACGCCCCGAAAATGCGGAAAATAGGGCAAATTTAAAACTTTTTACTCGTTAATTCACAAATAAAGAGTGCATTCCTGTGCAGTGTCATATATCATCATAATTATCATGCCTCAGGATCTCATCATGATATAATAAATATTATATTATACCCATTACTCGATTACAAGTCAATTAATCCTAATACATCCCATATAATGTCATACATCAAGTGTCTGTAATTACAATAATAGTCTGGGTACATGAAAAGATAAATATACCTCAAAGTACAAAATATATAGCCTGGAGCTCGGATCCTCCACTAGCCACTACTCCGTACGTCGCAGGGAAGTCCTTATTCACTTGAAGAACTCTGGGGGGAAAGAAAAACAGGGTGAGCTTCTAAATCGCTCAGTAAGGGGGGTAGGGGACTCATTTCATAAACCAAAATGCACATCACAAAGCATTTATTTGTATGTGAAACTCATTTGACCTTTAGCGACGAGGTAAAGGTGACGAACATCGTGACAACATAATTTTCGTCATAGAAATATATTGGTGACGAAAAATTAATATTTTGTGACATTAATTTATGCGTCACAAATTGCTAATTTTGTTGTAGTGTGCAATTTCACTTTCTGAGCTCGCTCTCAATCTTCCTTTCTTACTTATCAAAAGAGTACGGTTAGTTGTGGACTGCCCTTGTCTCATCTAACCCTTGCATCTCTACCGTCGGCTAGCCACCCTCCTCAAGTAATATTTGTGTTGTATATTCATTACTTTAGTTATTTTCTTTTGTTTTTTTTTTTTCTAAAATGTGTTTGTGCCTAAATGGTATAATTGTTGGACATTAAAAATATATTACTATGAAATATAAAAATATGGATACACCTTAGTTGGAAATTGATAGACGATCAACAGAATAAGAGGAAAAGGTGGAAATGTATTTACCATTGCTTTAAGTATAGGAATATAAATTTGGAGCAGATTCAGGTATCACCATTATTTTAATGGTGTTGGTCAAAGTTATACCGATTAGACTTTTCATGAAAAAACTAAGAAAAATGCATCATTTACGTCTATGAATAAAAGTTGTACCCACAACTAATGAATGTTTCGAATCACTTAATGAAACTGTAGAAATAGTTCAAGTTGTAATGATTTTGTTTAGATGATCTTGAAAAACATGATCAGTTGTTTGAAAAGGCAGTGAAACCATTGTATCCCAATTGTTAGAAATTTATGAGATTATTGTAGGCACCATTTTTTTGTTCGAGTTTTTCAAATAATATAATTAGTTCAATTTTAATTTATCAATGCTTTGAAATGACCATTTGGGTTTGCGAATGAAATCTGTAATTATTTTTGAATTTTTTATAATTTGGGCTCCACGTCCATGAAGTGTTTTTAGCCTAGTTAATTGTTTTATTTTTTTATTAATTTTCTTTTCTTATCATTAAAATTCAGAAAATTTTTTTAAAAAAAAAGAAAAATAACAAAAAAATTAGAAAGAAAAGAAAACCAAAATTGACCTAGATAAAATTTCCATCAAAATTTAGTATATCCAATGAACATTACAACACAACACCCTACAATTAGGTATTTTATTCTATTTTAATGCTAGTCAACTTTTTATTAGAGGTGGCAAATGTGTCAGTTCAAGTGAGTTTGATCTAGGTTATCTTTGGATTTGGGCTTTTTCAAGTTTAAGTTATTACAAGTTTGGTTTTTTTTGAGTTTGATCTTTTTTAGGTTCGAGTTTTTTCAAATTCAGATTTTTTCGAGTTTGAGTTTTTTCGGATTTGAGCTTTTTTGGATTTGGGTTTTTTCAAGTTTGGTTCGGTTTCAAGCATGGTCCGGATTCGAGTTTGGCGGATTAGCAAGCCGACTTTAAATTATTTTGAAAAGTTATAAGTTATGAACATTTTTTTTAAATTTAAATGTAATAATTAATTTAATTTTTATTTAACCTTAAATTTTAATAAATATTTATATAAATACAAATTTCTACATTTCAATATTTAATATTTAATAAAAATTATTTACTTTTTTTAATTTTCAACAATATTTGCTATAAAATAGTAGATATAATTATATTTATTAATTGCAAAATAAATATAATGAAAAAAAGTACCAATTATCTTTAAAAAAATACTTAATATGAATAATTGGTCAAGTAATTAGTTTAATTTTATTTCTAGTTTATTTTTTGTTTGTACATAAATCATAATATTAACATTATTACATTAAATATAATTGTATACACTAATTAACCAAACGTTTCATTACAAATTTAGAATGTTGAATTAAAAAAGTTATATACACCAATTGATTGCATGTCCAATTAGAATGTTTAAGATACTTAACAAAACATGTTAAAATTGTGGAGGTTTGAATCTTGACCCGTTAATTTCCATGCAAAATTCTTACCATATGAGCCATATTTTATATTTGATATAATGCACTAAAAAATATATTTATACAATAAAACTTTGTTAACTTAAAAAATTAAAATAGCATAATTAAAATAATTTTTAAATTAAATTAGTTAATTATACTTAAAATAATAAGTTTTTAAATATTAAACATAGGTTACTGCAATTAAATTAATAAAGATTTCATAAATAGTTAGGATATAATTCTTACACATTGACTATTTACATATAGTATCATATGTATATAAATATGATACAAACTGTAATTAAAATTTTAATTATCAATTTTAATAAAATATTATTGAGTCAAAAATATTAATGAAACATAATAATAAAATAATTATGAAATTAAATTTGTTAGTTATGCTTAAGATAATATATTTTTAAATTTTGAATTTAAGGTACTAAATTGAATTTATTAAAGGTTTTGATAGAGGTCATACCCATCAAAGTCCACGTAGACAAACATTGGCCAACAGAGGACAACCACGTGTCAGATACTAAGCACCAAGAGGCATATGTCACGTGGCAAACATTGAAAGTGTTAGACCCGAATTTAATTAAAATCATAAAATGAATTCTTGTTCGTGAAGAAAAATTTGACTGAATTAATTCTCGAACATGTGTAAGGACAAAATGGTCAAAAGATCGAAAGCCGGTATAATTTCGATGAGAAAAATTAATTTAAAATAATGGATTAAGAAATCTTGGTCAATAAAGGTGAAATAAATTTATTTTGGATTAAATTGATCAAGATATCAATTTATTAGAATTAATCGGGATTAATCGAAATTTTTAGTACGAAAAAATAGTCCCAAAAATAATCAAAAATTATATCGGAAAGCCGAAATAATATCGAGAAATTAATTTATAGATTAAATGAATAAAATATAATTTTTTAAAGATATTTTGAATATTTTAGACTAATTTAATCAATTAAATAATATTAATAAAAATAAATAATAATAATAAAAAAAAGAAGAAGTTAATCTGAAAAAAAAAAAGAAAAAAAAAAGAAATCTGAAAACGGGTCGGGGAGAGAGAAAGAGAAGGGAGAAACGGAAACGGAAGCAGCCAAACCGAGGAGTCCGACGAGCCACCGGCGGCCGTTGAGCCTAGGCGAAGGTCGAAAAAGCTAGAGCGAATCCCGACGATTCCAACGGTACCATCAACCCGCGTCGACGGCAGCTAATCCCGGCGAATCGATCGACGGAAGTTTCGGGGAGAAATCGCCTCTGTCCCGGTGAACGGCGGTGTCTTGGCTCCGATCCGACCCCGTAAAACGATCCCTAGGCCGAGAAGGGTTCTGTTGAGGCCATTGGATGCCGACGAAACGGCGGGAATCGCCGGCGACGACGAAGAGAAAGAAATGGGTTTTCGACGCCGAGGAGAAGAGGCCGAACCGGCGGCGTTCCGGCGGACTTGGGTGAAACAGAGGGTAGATTCGTGCTGCGGACAACCTCACGGAGCTGCTGGCGGTGGAAGCCGGCAGAGAACCGGCCGGCAAGGTGGTGAACCGGCGGTGAACCGGTCGAACCGGAGTGAACCGACGGTCTGAACCGGACTGAACCGGTTCAGCCAAAAAGAGGAGGAAAAAAGGAGAAAAAGGGAAAAAGAAAAAGAGAAAAAAATTGAAAAAAATTTTAGTGATGCAATCGAGCTTCGGGTAAGTCGATAAGCGGTCAAAATTGACCGATTTAAATTTTGGAATATTTTATTTAATTAATTTTCGACTGAAAATTTACCCGAAAAATTATGAAATTATGTAGCTCGACGATTGGCATCCATCGAGAGCTCGAGATAGCCTCAATTTAAGTACTAGCATGGAATCTCGGGTAAGTAACCCTTATTTACGACAATTTACATCGTTATGCGTGTTTCGGATTTAAATTCCGCATAAATTGAATTAAATTATGGAAATTTAGATAAATTGTCGTAAATAATAAATTTAGCTATTCGAGAGTTAGAACGAGGTCCAATAAATTATTAGTGGGCCCAATGAGCCCAATAGGCCTCGATAAAGCGAAAATTAAGTGGGAAACGGGCTTAAGGCCGATTAAGGCCCATTAAGGTGCAATCGGACCCAATGGGGGTAAATGGGCCCAACGATTTAAATTAAGCTCAGAAAAGATTAAATACAATTAAATTATATGTTATCTGACCTGACGAATATTGATACGCAGTTCCGGGCATTTGATTGGGAGCATAACGGACTGCGCGACGTGACAACAGTGGAAAAGAAAAGGTCAGACTCGACAGGAAAATAAGGTAAGGGAATTTTACGGGCTACTAGAGGTAGCTTTACGCAATTTTGAATTCATATACAATCTTTTAAAAAATGTTCTGGAGGGTCTAGAGGTCGAAGAATAATTTTAATGCCCCGTATGGGTAAAATTACCGAAATACCCTTGTTAAGGGTAAATGTTTCCAACTTTAGGAAAAATTGAGAGGAGCAAGGACAAGAGGTTTCTGCTCGTTCTGGAGGTATTTTAACACATGCATGAGTAGGCTGGCTCACTTTTAAAGAAAAATGCATAGCATTGCATACCTTAAACGATGTAATTTCTGTGAAAACTATTTGGAGATAACCGAGCCGCCTACGTGTTTTTATTTACATGTGACATGCTAGAGCTCAGCTCGCACGATGTTTGATTTGTGTGATGCATGCATTAGTGCTGGAGCGAGAGCTCGCACTAGAGTTTTACATGCATAGGTGCTAGAGTATAACTCGCACCAGATTTCACATGCTTGTTTCGTGACACGGTGCTAGAGTCTAACTCACACCAGATTTTACATGATTTTCGTGACAGGGTGCTGGAGTTTAACTCGCACCAGATTTTATAAGATTTTCAGGTGATTTATATATAGAGTGCTAGAGCCTAGCTCGCACTAGTTTTACTGGATTTGTGGAGTAGCGCTGTCTGTCCTTGGAGTCAGCCAAAAGGCCCAACAGGCTCAAAAGACCTCTTAAGTAGGGTGAGAGTGAGGGATGAGGTTGGCGGCCTTGTGGGGATGTAAAGCGGGCTCTGCCAGTTTTACTTGATTTGATGAGAGTGCTGAGTATCACTCGCACTGATTTTATGAGAACATGCGATGAGCCGTGCTTGGAGCATCGGGTAGACTGCGTGTCACCGATTTAATAGGCTCGCACGTGCGTTTTGAGACATGGCACGAGTATTGAGAAACAAAACCTCTCTGTGGGAAGCAGGCCATTTGGGCTGGAGTACCTAGAGTGATATGGGTCCATGGAGTATGATGTACCGTGCAAGTAGCATGGAGTACGCTGTACCGTGGGGTATCTTCGGATACGGTATCTTTGTGATACGGGTATCTTCGGATATGGTATCTTTGTGATACGGGTATCTTCGGATACGGTATCTTTGTGATACGGGGTATCTTCGGATACGGTATCTTTGTGATACAGGGTATCTTCGGATACGGCATCTTCAGATGCGTGAGATCGGATAAGACTGACGGGTTGGAT
This sequence comes from Firmiana major, assembly GCA_033439115.1. Taxonomy (NCBI): domain Eukaryota; kingdom Viridiplantae; phylum Streptophyta; class Magnoliopsida; order Malvales; family Malvaceae; genus Firmiana; species Firmiana major. Next base: position 9,140,378 of record CM065909.1, read on the forward strand.
TAACCCACCTCCCGGGCGGTTCCCGATCAGGGTGAGACCTCGCACACTGGGATCCGTGAAGCTAGAGGGACTCACGAGGACACATATGGCCAGTCCTGGTTATTACCGATATACAGATGTTGCCTAGTCTCGCATGTCGACGATTTCGATGATTTAAACTGGGTTTTTAATTAAATGTCCATGATGGTTATTTCCATGCTTTTTAAACCCATGTGTGATGTATACCGATTTTTATGGTTTTGTGTGAGTCAAGATCACCCGAAGGAGGGGTCGAGTCCTGACTTTATTGTGAAAATTTTAATTGAGAAAGAAATGATTTGAAATAATTGCATGTGAATTTTCTGTGCAAACTCGATTTACATAACATCATAACTTTCATATCATCTGTTTTAAATGTGTGGAGAAAGGGTGGTTTATGCATGGCACCACGTTCATGTAGGTAGTATGGTTACCTACTTGTTCGTAGGATTGCCTTACTGAGCTTGATGTGCTCACCCCTTTCATTTTCTCCCACAGATAATCTCCAGTAGACGTTGAGGCGACTCAGTACTGCATTCCGGATATCCGCTGCTGCCCATCATTTAAGGTATATACACTTGTACATATTGTATCTACATAAGCATAGCACAGTAACATGTTTGTAAGTAACTTTAGGGGATGTATAAATAATGTAAACAATTATAAATGACTGGAGAAGAAATAAGTTAGATGGTAATTGAATGGTGGGACTGGCATTAACGCACAGCCCAATTTGTTAGTGGAGTGTGGTCACGATCAGAAGACAGGTAAGAATTTAAGTAATAGAAATAACAAAACGTGAAAAATTAACTCTGATTTTTGGGTAGTTTGGGTCGTGACAGAAAGGCGGCGACATAGTCCACTAAGCGACAGAGTCCACCCAGTGACAGAGTCCTCTAGCGACAGAGTCCACTGAAGACAGAGTGTACACCACGACAGACCTCTGCGCCCTTGAGTCTAGCAGCAGAGAGGCGGTAGACCTCTGCGGTAGAGTATACTTACGACAGACTGTGTAACGGCAGAGTAACTGCGACAGAGTGAGCTACGGCAGAACTCTTCGCCCAATACTGTGGCAGAGGTCTTCGGACCTCTGTCGCATGTTGAACTCATCCGCGCAGAGGCAGACTCTGAGTCCACGACAGAGTATCTAGTAACTCTGTCGCAGCCCAGACGCATGTCTGGGCCTCAGATTCGAATCGTCCAAAACCCTATAGTTTTGGGCTCAAAATATTCGTAAGTCCTGAAAAAATATGAAGCCCAACTTAATTCCAAAAAAATCTATAAATACCCCATGTATGATAAAAAAACCCTAAGCTTTATTTTTCTTACTGAGACTCTGCTTAAACATTTTCCTGACTTAACCATCGGAGTACGCGCGCAGGGACAGATCCCTACGCCTCTTTGACTTTTACTGTTTTTGCAGAATATTCAAGACACGTGGAGAAGACCACATCAGCATCATTCAATCATTGTTGTTTAGTACAACAACAATTGGCGTTGTTTGTGAGAATCAGAACAAAAAGTCAGATTCTCTATCAAAATGGTGAGAATACGTTCGACAGCAGCATCAAATCTGGGAGAAGAGAATTTTGTGAATCCTCCTACCAGATCAGGGAGAGGACAAGAGCAGAATGAAGAAGGCGGCAGAGTTGCCTCTGTTTCTGTGGATGAATTTGGGGTTTTGAAGGGTCAGAATGAGCAGACCACTACAACATTGAGGGCTATGGTGAATTTTTTCAAAAATGCTCTGCCGCAATTTAGTTTACCTCCAGAAGTGCAGCAGATGGTAAGAGAGAACATCCCGATGCAGATTTACGAGAGAGGTCAAGCCTCTACAATGGTGAATGTCGGACAAGGAGATTGGGGACAGAATACTGCCGCTGGGCTAGCTTCAGAACTCTGTCGCAGGTCTAGAGGAAAACCCTGCCCCAACTCTGTGGATGAACTCTACGGTAGGTCTGGAGGATAACCCCGCCGCGGGTCTGAGGGTAAACACTGTCGCAACTCTGAGAGTTAACTCTACCACAGGTCTAGAGGACAACCCTGTCGCAGGTCTGAGGGTAAACCCTGTCGTAACTCTGAGAGTGAACTCTGTCGCAGGTCTGGAGGACACCACTGTCGCAGCTCTGAGGAGGCGCCCTACGGCAGGGCTGCGAGAGGTGAACCCTGTCGTAGGTCTGAGATGAATAAACATTGTCTCAAATCTGACAGAGCCTAACGCTGCCGCACAGATTCAGGAGCAATACCCTAGCGCGGAGTTAAGGAGGCAGAACTCTCTCGCAGAGTATAGGTGGCAGACCTCTGTCGCGGAGATCAGGACTTCGGCCACAAAATTGGAGCATGACTTCGAAGATCACAGGTCTGGGGAGCGGTAAAGACAGAATAATCATGACCCCCGAGACTATTTTGAAGGTACAAGGTCGAATCACGGAATGAGAGGTGCAGGAAGAAAGAATACAGTGCAGGCACCTAGAGGTAGGGAAAACTTGAACGAGGAGGAGATATTTAGCCGAGGAGCGGATCGTGTGCAAAATCTTCGAAACAGAGGTGGAAGGAGTGCTTACTACTCAATGTCTTCTAGTACCGAAGAGAGAGGAGCACACTCGACTCGAGGGTCGAAAAATGTTGAGAAGGTTGTCGAGAGGATTCTAGAAAGGAAGAAATTAGCGTCTCCTGATGATAGTTAGAGAAGGAGAGTTCCTTTCAGTCCAGAGATTATGGACAAACCCTTGCCGAAGAAGTTCAAGATGCCTTCTATGGCTACTTACGCCGGCAAAGCAGACCCATACGATCACATACAAAGTTATGAGTCCTTCATGTTGCTCCATGGATGAGAAGATGAAATCATGTGCAGAGCTTTCTCGCTTACTCTATCAGGGTATGCACTAAAATGGTTTAACGGGTTAAAAGAGGGTTCTATCTCATCCTTCTACCAGTTACGAAGTGAATTTTTGAGAGCCTTCATGATCAACAACCAAAGGAAGAAGGACGCTACTTATCTGCTCACCTTTAAACAAGGGAACAAAGAATCATTGAAGAGCTATGTAGATCGTTTCTGAGATGCAACCTTAAAGATGAAAGATCTACCTGTATGAGTAGCCATGGCTGCAATGCTGCAAGGGACGAAATCTGAGAAACTGCAAGAATCCTTTTCCCCTGATCAACCAGCGATACTTTCTAATTTATTTGCTAAAACAAATAAATACGTGGCTTAAGAGGAAGTAATGAAGATGGTACAGTCCCGAGAGGCAAGGGAAAGAAGAAAAAGAGAGCGAGAGATGTACCTGAAAGAAGCTCTTCGAGACCTGTCAGATTAGACAAGGCTCCTAGACTCAGGTATGAAGGCTATACTAGATTGAATGAGCCTCGCGCCGTAATACTTGTCGCTATTGAGGGGACGGGACTGTTGAAATTCCCTAAAAAGAAGATTGTAGATATTGGTCAAAATCTTGATACTTATTGTGAATTTCATGCCGCTCATGGTCACCCTACTGAAAGATGCAGAGATCTGATGGATCAGTTAGAGAGGTTGGCTAGAGAGGGGAAAATTAACCGCTTCATGTGAAGAAATGAAAGGCCCCGTTATCTTCCGCGAGATCGAAGGAATGATCGTCCACGAAATATACAAAATAATGATAACGGAAGAAATAGGCCAAGAAATGAAGTAGCTAGGCCTATCACTCGAGATAACCGGCTGGATAATGAACCTACAGGCCCGACAATAAATGTTATTGCAGGAGGAGAATCGATGGCAAGAAGTTCCTCTGCTTCCCGCAAAAGTTACGCGAGATAAGCATATCAGATTCATGCTGTGATGGAGGAGAAGGCAGATGAAGAACCCATTGTGTTCACTCCGGCAAACAGGGGTGATATTGGCATGCCTCATGATGATCCCATGGTGATATTCGCAGTAGTGGCGAAACATCCTGTGAGCAGAATCCTGGTAGACAATGAAAGTTCGGTGAACTTAATTTATTGGAATTGCTTTGAAAAAATGAATGTATCAGAAGATAAATTAAGACCTGTTATGACACCATTGTATGGATTTACGGGTGAGAATGTGAAGGTAGCCGGGTCTATAGAGTTACCTGTGACTCTAGGGGAAAGCCCAAATGATGTGATTCGACAGGTATTGTTCATGGTTGTAAGGTTAACCTCAGCTGCCTACAACATGATCTTTGGGAGGCCTGTATTAAATGTATGAGGGCGGTGATATATTCTTGCTACTTATTAATGAAATTCCCTACTTCTAATGAAGTTGGGCAAGTACGAAAAGATCAAAAGAGGGCTCGCACGTGTTATATTGCTTCTACCGCCAGCAAAGGAGTATAGAGAAAGGAGACATTGTGTATAGATAACCCTCTTAAGCCTCAACCTGTGGAGAAAACGAAAGCCATTAAGCTAGTCAAAGGGGATGAAGAGAAGAAGGCGTTCATAAGGACTCAACTGAATGAACAAACAAGAAGGGAGATAGCTGAATGCCTACAGAGAAATTCAGATGTTTTCGCTTGGACCCCGACTGATATGCCCGGGGTTAATCCTGAAGTGATTTGCCATAAGCTTAATGTTTCACTCGGGCATAGGCCTGTCAAACAGAATAAGAGAAATTTTACCCCAAAAAGATAAAAGGCGATCACTGAAGAAGTCAATAAACTTTTAGAAGTCGAGTTTATTAGAGAGGTCTACTACCCTGAGTAGTTGGCCAACGTAGTAATGGTGAAGAAATCCAATGGGAAATGGCGAATGTGTGTGGATTTCACTGATTTGAATAAAGCTTGCCCTAAAGATTCGTACCCTTTGCCCTGAATTGATAGGCTTGTGGATGAAACATCCGGTTATGAACTCCTCAATTTTTTAGATGCTTTCTCCGGGTATCATCAAATTATGCTCCACCCAGAAGATGAAGAGAAGACTTCTTTTTATAACTGATGATGAAACATACTGTTATCAGGTAATGCCATTCAGTTTAAAGAACGCTGGAGCCAAATATTAGCGAATGGTGAACAAAGTATTCAAAGATCAAAGATCTTCTGAGAAATACTATGGAAGACGATATGATTATCAAGAGCAGAGCAGGAGAGTCTCATGCTTATTAGATGTCCAAGGTATTCGATGTGCTGATGGAATTCAGTATGAAGCTAAATCCCAACAAATGCTTATTCGGAGTTAGATCGAGGAAGTTCTTGGGATTCATGATCACCAATAGGGGTATTGAGGTAAATCCTGAAAAGGTACAGGCGATTATAGACATGAAGCCACCAATCACAGCGAGAGATGTCCAAAGGTTAACAGGCAGAATAGTAGATTTGAACCGTTTTTTGTCAAATTCTGCAGAAAAGAGCTTGCCATTCTTCAAAACTCTACGGGGCGGAAGGAATTTCGAGTGGACAGATGATTGTCAAAGAGCTTTTGAAGACTTAAAAGAATAATTGAAGTAGTTACCTTTGTTAACAAGGCCTTTAGAAGGGGAACAGTTGTATATGTACTTGGGAGTTGGTGAATTCACCGTCAGTGCGGTACTACTGAAGAAAGATGAAATAGTGTACCGTCCCATCTACTATGTGAGTAAGATACTACTAGACCCGGAGACCCATTATCCGCTGGCTGAAAAGCTAGCATTGGCCCTTGTGATGGCCTCTCGTAAATTGCGCCCTTATTTTCAGGCACACTCCATTGCTGTCTTGACAGATCAACTGTTAAGGCAAATCCTTCAAAAACCTGAACATTTAGGGAGATTGGTGAAATGGGCAGTGGAACTTGGAGAATATGATATCACATTTCAACCCAGGCAGGCTATCAAGGGCCAAGCTTTAGCAGATTTTATAGTAGAATGTACTAGCCCAAGCGACAATATTTAAAAGGAGACTCGACCGTGGCTGTTGTATGTTGACGGAGCGTCAAGTGCAAATGGCAGTGGGGCAGGTATAGCTTTAGTGTCGCCGGAAGGGAGATCCTTAGAATACTCTTTGCGGTTTGGGTTCTCTAGTTCAAACAATATAGCAGAGTATGAAGCTCTGATTGTTGGAATGAAGCTGGTTGAGAGGTTGCAAGTTCACCACCTAGTGGCACACAATGATTCTCAATTGGTGGTAAACCAGTTCAGTGGACAGTATGAGATTCGAGAGCCAATGTAGGTCCCTTATCTAAAGAAAGCCCAATCTCTAGCTCAGACTTTCAAAAATTTCTAGTTGATACAAATTAACCGGTCTGAAAACACACATGCAGATTCATTGTCCAAATTAGCTTCCTCCAATGAGACCAAAGGAAGAATGGTAAAGGTGGAGAGACTCGAATAACCTAGCATTGAAGAAGTCGAAGTGTGTGACATTGAGGTGGGGGACGATTGGAGAACCCCATTCAAACAGTATCTCACTGACGGTACGCTCTGTAAGACCCGAATTTTGTGTTATTTCTTTTCGAATATGTCATTTGAATATGTAATGATATATCGATCAATGAGGAAGAAATAATACAATTTCGAGTTTATCTCATGTAATTGAAAATCGGTAAATTTTAAAATACCGAAATAAGAGTTAGGTTAAATTCGGAATAAACCGAATAAAATTTGATCAAACAGACTGAAAATATGGACTCAGAACGCGAAAATATAGGGAGTTCAAGAAGGAAAGTTAGTTCGAAAATGATAACCCAAAAATTTTCCCACAATAGAAATTTATCTCCGAAATGAAGAGAAATAAATTATATTTTCGGAGAAATAATAAAAATAGAATGTGATGTACATATATATATCTATTTTGTGAAGCAAAATTAAATAAAATATATGTACACGGGTTTGAATATTAATGTATAAAAAATACATTATGGTAATATAATATTATTATAATAATACAAAATAATTGTTTATTATTATTATAATAATATTATATTAAAATATATTATTATAGTGGGATATATATTATATTATATTATGGTGTAATATAATATAATATATATATTTATATATGGAAAAAAAAAAGAAGAGAAAGAATCAGAAGGTTGAGAAAAAAAAAAGAGAATGGAAAATCTGAAAAAAAAAAAAGTAAAATCGAAAAAAAATAGAAAATAGAATCAAATCGCGCGGGAGAGAGGGACCGAAACCGGACCTCTGCCTCTCCTTCCTCCGGCGAGCCACGGCCGGCGAGAGTGCGCGAGACGGGACCGGCGACGGACGGCCAACCTTCAGGCACCCTCCAGGCATCCCGACGCGCGGCAGAACGGCCGAAAAAGGGAGATCGGAGAGGAGAAGCCCGCGGGGAGAAAGGGGAGATTCGTCGGCGTCGGCGGCGATCTGGGCCGAGCCAAGCCAGGCGAGCCTTCCCCAGGCCGAGGCGCACCCAACGGTGGCAGACCCACCCCGGGAATCGACCGGAAGCGCCGGCAACGGCCAAAATCAGCCTGAACCGGTTTGGACCGGTTCAGTGTGAAAAGGGCTGAACCGGTCCGAACCGGTTCAGTAGGAGAGAGAAAGAAGAGAGAGAAAAAAAAAATTTTGAAAAAAATTCAGTGTTATCCCGGCACAGCAATAGACTGGTAAGTGGTTAAAAATCGGTCGAATTATTTTTTGGATAATTAATTTGAATTTATTTTAGACCGAAATCAACCGGTTTAAATATATATTGCTGTGTAGCGAAAAAAATGGTAGGCGACGTGTACAAATTCGAGCAGATCTCGACTTACGTGCCACCAAAGAAAGATTCGGCTTCCTAGAATATATCCGGAGCCAATTAGACTGCGTAATCCAAGGGGATCGAGGAAATTGAATTCGCAGTTGACACAATTCGAGGTAAGGGACTTATGTAAGCTATAGAGATAGCTATACGTATGTTTTCTTATCTGCTGTGTGCAATGTATGCGATAAATACATAGATATCGGTATATCTAAGTAGAAAACTACGTATAAGAATAAGTCAAATGTTGCATGACTTCTATGCTTGTGTGAAAAGAGATTTTTGCAAACGTTTTGAGAAAGAATGATAATAGACGGGCTTCCGATTTAACCAAGTGCATGTAATATGTTTTAAAGAGTGATTGAAGGGAGAATTGCCTTCTCACTCATGATTATACATGGAGCCTTTCTATTTCTTTTCTGTGTGAAATAGTGCTAGAGCAAAAGAGGCAACGGTAGATTGACCAGCCTCGCTCGCACATTATTTTAAAAAGGGATTTTTAGAAAAACAAAAGAGTGCTCGATACCTCGAGTGACGTTGTGTGATTCCACTCGAGTGACTTGCACTAGATTTTGGGAATCATGTTTGAGCCAAAGAGCATTTCTTAGTGATCTTGCTCTAGTTATGCTCACATGCGACCCTCTCGATTTAAAGTGATGAGACAACAGTGCTTGATGCCTCGGTAATACTATGTGTTCCATCCGAGAGCTTGCATTCGTGCTCGATGCCTCAGATATACTGTGTTATACTCTGAGTTGCTCGCACGTAGTCTCTTGAGCTTCTGTGTGATAAGCAAAATCGTGCTTGATGCCTCGATCATACTGTGTGTTCCATTCGAGAGCTTGCACGAGGGTTTATGATATTGCTGTGTGATGAATAAACCATGCTGCAGCCGTCGCGTGATGCTAAGTGTTCTTGCACTGACCTGCTTGCATGTGATTTTGAGACATGAAAATGGATGATAGTGATACTGAGATGGTAGACCTCGAGATTACTCGGTCCCCTCAGCTATGTCACAATATATATAAGGATCCTCGGAGTACGCTGTACCGTGAGGTAAACCACGGAGTACGATGTACCGTGATATCTTAGTGATCTTAGTGAGCTGACGGGATGGTTGATCCGCCTCCCTAAGCATGGGATTCCCGCACACCTGATCCGTGATTGCTTGGAATCCGACTATGGCCATAAGTCTTGATTGTCACTACTATATGAGGTGACAGATATCTTCCCTTGCTGTGTGTCTGGGGATATGTTAATCCATGATGTATGTCTCAACATGTAATTGATTTACAAAGTATAAAGCATTTTCTATATGTGATTTGTGTAAATAGATTATGCTGTGTAAACCTGTGTGGTTTTGAAAGATGATTTATGTGAAGCTGTGTGCTACTGTGTGAAGTTAAACTTGTGTGGTTTTAAATGATAAACTGTGTGGAAATGCATATACCATCTAGCGAATTAATGGTTTCGCATTGATGGAAGTTGTTTTTAAAGAACATGCATATTGTCTTATAAGGAAAATGAACATATATGTATTTTAGCATGTAGATAGTGTGGTTATCTACCTGCTTGCATATTTTCCTTACTGAGCGCGTTATGCTCACCCCCTTATTTCTCCTCCACAGATACTACGCAGTAGTGAGTACTGCAGTCGTCCCTGATACGGTGTTCTCTAGTTATCCAGCTGTACAAAAAGGTATACACTTGAAAAGAAAAATGTGTCCTGTAAATTAATGCACAATCTAGTAATATTTTGTACGAAAGGGATGTATAAATTAATAGAAACTGAGGTAAACGCTTCCGCATAGTTATAAAAGTCCAGTTTCTATTCTACTTCATTTATTAAAATGAATTTAAGTTAGATGTGGATTGGATTTGACTCACAGCCCAACTGTAAGTGGTAAGTAGTAAGGTAAATTCACGAGAAGAGGGTAGGGGTCGTGACAGAATGGTATCAGAGCAGAGTTGGTCTGATGTGAGTCATTAGGAAATTATACATCCCTAAAGTACTGTGCATTATTAGGATACAAAGGTGTATACCAAGCTGAAAAATGTAACTGAGACACTTATTTGAGTATGCAGGATGTCTGATAGACGACGTACTCGTAGAGGAGAGAGTTCACGCTCTCAGGGGCATAGAGATGAGCCCGAGAGGCGTAGTGGGTCTAGTTCTCGTAGAGATCCACCAGAGCTTAGTGAGGCTACTGAGGCCCATATAGCGCAGTTACAGTGCAGTGTAGACATGATTATGGAGATGTTTACAAAGGCTATGGCCAAGATGAAGGGTAGAGGGGAAAACCCTATTGGTCAGGCTGCTGCACCTAAGAGAGATGAGCCTGCACAGCCTGCACCGAGACCTCAGGTTGCAGAGGTAGAGATACCTGCACCTCACCCAGTTCAAGACATTCCCCCACCAGTTGAGGATCCTGTACTTCCACGACAGGTTGGTAGAGAGGGAGTTTATGACTGTAATTTAGGCAGATTGAGAGAGTTCCATAAATTCGAACCACCTTCGTTTAGTGGGGTGAAGAACCCAGTGTCAGCTGAGCATTGGATACGCAGTATGGAGAAACTCTACCGATTCTTCCATTGCTCCGACACAGAGAAGGTCACCTTTGCGGCTTTTGCGTTAGAGGATGAGGCCGAGCATTGGTGGGTGGCCACACAGCCGATGTTGAGTGCCCGACACCCGGTTGTGACTTGGGACACATTCCTGGATGCCTTCAGGAGGCAATATATTCCAGCCACTGCACGGAGGAAGATGCAGTTGGAGTTATGACATTGACTCAGGGGAACCGGATAGTGGATGAGTATGAGTCTGGATTCACATCCCTGGGCCGATATGATATAGTGACTATGAGCCTAGAAGAGAGAAAGGTTCAAAAAAAATTTCTTGAGGGATTGAGACCTTCCATTAGAACTCGACTAGCTCCACTGGACATTACCACCTATGATGAGGCAGTACGCAGAGCTCAGCTATGTGAGCAAGATTATGAGCTGTACGCCTCAGAGTTAGTCAAGAGTGGTAAGGGCAAAGATAGAGACCGAAAGAGGTCAGCTGAGGACAGAAGGTTTTGAAAGGGTCGAAGGTTATTCAGTAAAGTGCCTAAGATTGAGGAGATGAAAGAGGGGCCTGTAAAGCCTCCAGTTCATTCAGTACCAAGGGCCACGGGCATTGTTATTGGTGGACCCAGACCTACCACCGAGCAATGCTGGATATGTGGTAGATATCATGGGAGTAGACCATGCCCTATGACGAGATTATGTTATTGATGCCGTAAAGCAGGGCACATAGCTCGTGAATGCCCAGAGTTGATTGATACAGCCCAACAAAAGGGCAAAGAGCCAGAGAAGGCTATAGATGAGACACCTACACCTAAGAGGAAAGCCACGCTGAAGAGAAAGGGAAACAAGCTGTTGGTCGTGGGCGAGTGTTTGCTTTGGACCAGGCTTTTTCAGAGACGTCAAAGGACGTGATAAAATGTATCATCCTAGTCTTTGATTTTAAAGCATTAGTAGTGATTGATCCTGGTGTCACGCATTCATTCATATCGCCTACCTTTACATGTAAATTGATAGAACATGTAGTACATGTATCTCTAGGTAGGACGTTACTTATAAGTACTCCACTTAGAGAGAATGTAGTGACAGAATATGTCAGTAATGGTTGTAAACTGAAAGTAGAGGAAAATGAGATGTTAGCCAATCTGATGTTGTTAAACATGAAAAATTTTGATGTAATATTAGAAATGGATTGGTTAGCTGTAAACCAAGTTGTCTTAGACTGTTATGCTAAGACAGTAATGTTTCCTACCCCTGAAAAGCATATTGTAAGCTTTGCAAAGTAATGAAAGAAATAGTAAATTATATCCAAGGACGGATGATTTTACTAATTAAATGTGATTGTGATGTGTTGAAGATTTTATAGCCTATGTGGTTGATTTGAATAAGGTGTATCCGGATATGGTTGACATCTCAGTGGTACGAGAAGTCCTTGATGTCTTTTCGGAAGAGTTACCAGGATTACCACCAGATAGAGAGATGGAATTCTGTATTGATTTGGTGCCTGGAACTGAACCGATATCCAAACTATTGTATAGAATGGCTCCAGTGGAATTGGAGGAGCTAAAGAAACAGTTGCAAGAGTTGTTGGACAAGGGTTTATCAGACCGAGTGTATCACCTTGGGGACTATCGGTTCTGTTTGTGAGGAAGATAGATAGGAGTCTCCAACTGTGTATAGATTACCGGTTATTGAATAAGACTACCATTAATAATAAATATCCTCTCCCATGGATAGATGATCTATTAGATCAGTTGCAGGGAGCACAAATCTTTTCGAAGATTGATCTGAGGTCTGGGTATCATCAGTTGAGAATTCGGAGTGGAGATGTACCCAAGACAGCGTTCAGGACCCGGTAGGGCCATTATGAATTTTGATTATACCAATTGGGTTGACGAATACTCCTGCAGCGTTGATGGCTTTGATGAACGATGTGTTTAAGCCATACCTGGACAGATTCGTGATTATCTTTATAGATGACATATTGGTGTATTCGAAGTCTAGGGAAGAGCATGCGCAGCAATTGAGAACAGTATTGTAAACCCTCCGAGATCAAGAGTTGTATGTTAAACTGGATAAGTGTGATTTCTGACTGTGTGAAATATCGTTTTTGGGTCATGTAGTCTCGAGAGACGGTGTATCAGTGGATCCGTCTAAGATTGAGGCTGTGGTATAGTGGGATAGACCCAAAACGGTTACAAAAATCCAAAGTTTTGTGGGTTTAGCATGTTATTACCGACGATTTGTCGAGGAATTCTCTAAGCTGGCTGCTCCATTGACACGTCTTACTCGAAAAGATGTGGTATTCGAGTGGGATGATAAGTATGAGAAAAGTTTCTGCGAGTTAAAACATAGACTGACCACCACACCTATTCTCACCATAACCACCAGTTCAGGAGGTTACTCAGTGAACACAGATGCCTCAGAACAGGGACTGGGCTGTGTGTTGATACAGAATGGAAAGGTAGTAGCCTATGGATCCAGACAGCTTAAGGACCATGAGAGGAACTACCTGACCCATGATTTAGAGTTGGCAGCCATGGTATTTGCATTAAAAAAATATGGCGCCGCTACTAATACGGTGAGAAATTTAAAGTGTATACAGATCATAAGAGCCTCAAATATATATTTTCACAGAAAGAGTTGAATATGAGGCAGCGAAGATGGATAGAGCTTCTAAAAGCTTATGAGTGCGAGATATTGTACCATCCAAGAAAGGCTAATGTTGTGGCTGATGCCCTAAGTAGAAAGAGCCTCGAAATGGTATCGCACATGATGGTCAGGGAATATAAGTTGCTCGAGCAGTTTGCTCACCTCAGTTTGGATATAGACCCTCTTGATACTGACAGTGACTGTGTGAGAGCTAGCCTTCAAGTGGAACCGAATTTGATTGACCGGATACGTCAGGCTCAGCTAGCCGATCCGCTGTGTGATGATCGGGTTAGTCAGACTCAGAGGGGTGATGTGGCTGATTTCTTTGTGAGTGATGATGGCCTACTGAGGTTTAGAGGCAGGATTTGCATTCCCGATGACCCAGAGTTAAAGAGATTGATATTAACTGAAACTCATTCATCGAGATACACATTGCATTAGGGAGGTAATAAGATGAACTAGAACCTCCGAAAAGTGTATTGGTGGTCAGGCATGAAAAGAGATATCGCAGAGTTTGTGGCAAGATGTCTAGTATGTCAGCAAGTAAAGGTAGAGTATCAGAAGCTTGCAGGATTATTGCAGCCTCTACCAGTACCAACATGAAAAATTGGAGCCTGTCACGATGGATTTCATCATGGGATTGTCGATGACTAAGAGGAACCATGATGCTATCTGGATAGTGGTTAACAGAATGACGAAATTCGCCTACTTTCTAGCCATGAAGTCCATTGATACTACAAGTAGTTTGGCAGAGTTGTATGTACAGGAGATTGTGAGGCTACATGATATTCCAGTGAGCATCGTATTGGATATGGATTCCCGCTTCACTTCTCATTTTTGGGAACAATTCCAAGAAGCAATGGGAACCCGATTGAGTTTCAGTACTGCTTTTCATCCTCAAACTGATGGTCTATCCGAGAGAACCATCTAAACGTTAGAGGACAAGTTGAGAGCAAGTGTAATGGATTTTAAAGGCTCCTGGGATGATCACCTACCGTTAGCCAAAATTTGCATACAACAATAGCTATCACTCGAGTATCGGGATGGCACCATATGAAGCCTTGTATGGTAGAAGGTGTCTTTCTCCTATTGGTTGGGAAGAAGTGGGTGAGAGTAAAATATTTGCTCCTGATTTGGTACAGCAAGCCTCTGAGGTTGTTCAGATGATATGTGAGAGATTGAGAACAACTCAGAGTAGGCAGAAAACCTACGCTGACATAAGACGAAGGCCACTAGAGTTCACTGTGAGTGACTCGGTATTTTTGAAAGTCTCTCTTTCAAAAAGGATTATGAGGTTCGGTAAGAAGGGTAAGTTGAGCCCTCGGTATATCGGACCATTTGAAATACTGGAGCGAGTGAGAGATTAGGTTTACAGAATTGCGTTGCCACAGGAGTTGGCAAACATTCATAATGTCTTCCACGTATCGATGCTTCGAAAGTACCATCCAGATCCAAGTCATGTGATTCGGTATGAGTCATAATTTGACATATGTAGAGAGACCGATCCGGATACTGGATAGAAAAGAAAAAATATTACGGAATAAGACGATTCCGCTTGTTAAGGTTCTCTGGCAACACCCCATTTCAGAGGAGGCTAAGTGAGAATTAGAGAACCTGATACGGGAGAAGTACCCCCAACTCTTCGAGGATTAACTTGGTTCTAATTTGGAGGACCAAATTTCTAAAGGGGGGAGGAAATGTAAGACCCGAATTTTGTGTTATTTCTTTTCGAATATGTCATTTGAATATGTAATGATATATCGATCAATGAGGAAGAAATAATACAATTTCGAGTTTATCTCATGTAATTGAAAATCGGTAAATTTTAAAATACCGAAATAAGAGTTAGGTTAAATTCGGAATAAACCGAATAAAATTTGGTCAAACAGACTGAAAATATGGACTCAGAACGCGAAAATATAGGGAGTTCAAGAAGGAAAGTTAGTTCGAAAATGATAACCCAAAAATTTTCCCACAATAGAAATTTATCTCCGAAATGAAGAGAAATAAATTATATTTTCGGAGAAATAATAAAAATAGAATGTGATGTACATATATATATCTATTTTGCGAAGCAAAATTAAATAAAATATATGTACACGGGTATGAATATTAATGTATAAAAAATACATTATGGTAATATAATATTATTATAATAATACAAAATAATTGTTTATTATTATTATAATAATATTATATTAAAATATATTATTATAGTGGGATATATATTATATTATATTATGGTGTAATATAATATAATATATATATTTATATATGGAAAAAAAAAAGAAGAAAAAGAATCAGAAGGTTGAGAAAAAAAAAAGAGAAGGGAAAATATCAAAAAAAAAAGTAAAATCGAAAAAAAAAAATAGAAAACAGAAGCAAATCGCGCGAGAGAGAGGGACCGAAACCGGACCTCTGCCTCTCCTTCCTCCGGCGAGCCACTGCCGGCGAGAGTGCACGAGACGGGACCGGCGACGGACGGCCAACCTTCAGGCACCCTCCAGGCATCCCGACGCGCGGCAGAACGGCCGGAAAAGGGAGATCGGAGAGGAGAAGCCCGCGGGGAGAAAGGGGAGATTCACCGGCGTCGGCGGCGATCTGGGCCGAGCCAAGCCAGGCGAGCCTTCCCCAGGCCGAGGCGCACCCAAAGGTGGCAGACCCACCCCGGGAACCGGCCGACAGCGCCGACAACGGCCAAAATCAGCCTGAACCGGTTTGGACCGATTCAGTGTGAAAAGGGCTGAACTGGTCCGAACCGGTTCAGTAGGAGAGAGAAAGAGGAGAGAGAAAAAAAATTTTGAAAAAAAATTTAGTGTTATCCCGGCACAGCAATAGACTGGTAAGTGGTTAAAAATCGGTCGAATTATTTTTCGGATAATTAATTTGAATTTATTTTAGACCGAAATCAACCGGTTTAAATATATATTGCTGTGTAGCGAAAAAAATGGTAGGCGACGTGTACAAATTCGAGCAGATCTCGACTTACGTGCCACCAAAGAAAGATTCGGCTTCCTAGAATATATCCGGAGCCAATTAGACTGCGTAATCCAAGGGGATCGAGGAAATTGAATTCGCAGTCGACACAATTCGAGGTAAGGGACTTATGTAAGCTATAGAGATAGCTATACGTATGTTTTCTTATCTGCTGTGTGCAATGTATGCGATAAATACATAGATATCGGTATATCTAAGTAGAAAACTACGTATAAGAATAAGTCAAATGTTGCATGACTTCTATGCTTGTGTGAAAAGAGGTTTTTGCAAACGTTTTGAGAAAGAATGATAATAGACGGGCTTCCGATTTAACCAAGTGCATGTAATATGTTTTAAAGAGTGATTGAAGGGAGAATTGCCTTCTCACTCATGATTATACATGGAGCCTTTCTATTTCTTTTCTGTGTGAAATAGTGCTAGAGCAAAAGAGGCAACGGTAGATTGACCAGCCTCGCTCGCACATTATTTTAAAAAGGGATTTTTAGAAAAACAAAAGAGTGCTCGATACCTCGAGTGACGTTGTGTGATTCCACTCGAGTGACTTGCACTAGATTTTGGGAATCATGTTTGAGCCAAAGAGCATTTCTTAGTGATCTTGCTCTAGTTATGCTCACATGCGACCCTCTCGATTTAAAGTGATGAGACAACAGTGCTTGATGCCTCGGTAATACTATGTGTTCCATCCGAGAGCTTGCATTCGTGCTCGATGCCTCAGATATACTGTGTTCTACTCTGAGTTGCTCGCACGTAGTCTCTTGAGCTTCTGTGTGATAAGCAAAACCATGCTTGATGCCTCGATCATACTGTGTGTTCCATTCGAGAGCTTGCACGAGGGTTTATGATATTGCTGTGTGATGAATAAACCATGCTGCAGCCGTCGTGTGATGCTAAGTGTTCTTGCACTGACCTGCTTGCATGTGATTTTGAGACATGAAAATGGATGATAGTGATACTGAGATGGTAGACCTCAAGATTACTCGGTCCCCTCAGCTATGTCACAATATATATAAGGATCCTCGGAGTACGCTGTACCGTGAGGTAAACCACGGAGTACGATGTACCGTGATATCTTAGTGATCTTAGTGAGCTGACGGGATGGTTGATCCGCCTCCCTAAGCATGGGATTCCCGCACACCTGATCCGTGATTGCTTGGAATCCGACTATGGCCATAAGTCTTGATTGTCACTACTATATGAGGTGACAGATATCTTCCCTTGCTGTGTGTCTGGGGATATGTTAATCCATGATGTATGTCTCAACATGTAATTGATTTACAAAGTATAAAGCATTTTCTATATGTGATTTGTGTAAATAGATTATGCTGTGTAAACCTGTGTGGTTTTGAAAGATGATTTATGTGAAGCTGTGTGCTACTGTGTGAAGTTAAACTTGTGTGGTTTTAAATGATAAACTGTGTGGGAATGCATATACCATCTAGCGAATTAATGGTTTCGCATTGATGGAAGTTGTTTTTAAAGAACATGCATATTGTCTTATAAGGAAAATGAACATATATGTATTTTAGCATGTAGATAGTGTGGTTATCTACCTGCTTGCATATTTTCCTTACTGAGCGCGTTATGCTCACCCCCTTATTTCTCCTCCACAGATACTACGCAGTAGTGAGTACTGCAGTCGTCCCTGATACGGTGTTCTCTAGTTATCCAGCTGTACAAAAAGGTATACACTTGAAAAGAAAAATGTGTCCTGTAAATTAATGCACAATCTAGTAATATTTTGTACGAAAGGGATGTATAAATTAATAGAAACTGAGGTAAACGCTTCCGCATAGTTATAAAAGTCCAGTTTCTATTCTACTTCATTTATTAAAATGAATTTAAGTTAGATGTGGATTGGATTTGACTCACAGCCCAACTGTAAGTGGTAAGTAGTAAGGTAAATTCACGAGAAGAGGGTAGGGGTCGTGACACGCTCCCGCAAGATAAGGAAGAGGCTCGTTGTTTAAGGATACAAGGGGTAAAGTTCACACTGATAAACGGGGAACTGTATAAAAGGGGGTATTTATCGCCTTTGTTAAGGTGCTTGGGGCTAGAGCAAGCAGACTATGTCCTAGCTGAGGTACATGAAGGTATTTGTGGTGAGCACTTGGGAGCTAGAGCCCTTGTTGCTAAGATATTGCGATCGAGATTCTATTGGCCGACATTAAAAAAAGATGCGATGGATAAAGCCCGCAGGTGTGAAAAAGTGCCAAAGGTTTGCACCTATAACAACAGCCCCAGTAACTCCATTCCAGAGTACGGTACAACCAACTCTTTTTGCACAATGGGGATTGGACATTCTAGGGCCCTTCCCATCAACTACAGCTCAAAGAAAGTTTCTATTGGTTGCTACCGATTACTTTACAAAGTGGATTGAGGCAGAGCCTTTAGCTACAATCACAGAGAAGAAAGTTGAAGCAATGGTGTGAAAAGATATTATCTGCTGGTTTGGAATCCCACGTATCTTAAATGCTGACCACGGAAAGCAATTTGATTGTGACGCCTTCCGTGAATTCTGTAAGCGCCTTGACATTCAGCTAAGGATTTCTTCTGTATCATATCCTCAAGCTAATGGGCAGGTCGAAGTCAGCAATTGAACTATCCTTCATTTATTGAAGACCAGACTGGACAAAGCTAAGGGAGCATGGGTGGACGAGTTGTCTAGTGTCTTATGGGCATATCGTACCACTAGTCGAGTATCAACTGGAGAAACGCCGTTTAGCCTTGTATACGGCACTGAAGCATTGATTCCCGTGAAAATTGGAGCACTGTCATCCAGGGTAGTGCCTTTAGTGGAAGAAAAGAATTCACAAGGGCTAAGGGAAAACCTAGATCTGCTTGATAAGCATAGAGAAGCTGCAGCTATCCGACTGGCATCCTCTCATCAAAGGGTGGCCAACTACTACAACAGTCGGGTAAAAGATAGATCGATGTCTGAGGGAGATTTGGTGCTTAGAAAGTCACACATCACTAATGCCTTGAGGGAAGATGAAAAGTTCAGAGCCAATTGGGAAGGTTCATATCGAATCAAAAGAAGGATTGAGCCCAACACCAGCATCCTGGAAACTCTACAAGGGAAGAAAATAGGAAAAACATGGAACTCAAATCATTTGAAATTGTATTTGAATTAATCATTATGTTTTCTTTCTTGATTCTTATATTCCCGCATTATTATTATTTGTTTACACTGTCACAAGATACTATTATCTGATCATTATGCAGATTATTTCTTTACTCTTCTATTATATCTCCGGCCTTTATAAATCTAAATCTTGTGACAGAAGACAGAGGAGCTGTAAGAGCCTGAGGCGCAATAAAGTTACTGTGGCCAGGGGTAAAAAATCAAACGAGTCGTAAGAGCTTGAGGCGTAATAGCGTTATTGTGGCCAGGCGTAAAAATCAGACGAGCCGTAAGAGCCTGAAGCGCAATAGCGTCACTGTGGCCAGGCGTACAAAGACAGACGAGCCGTAAGAGCCTAATGCGTAATAGCATCACTGTGGCCAGGCGTAAAAAGACAGACGAGCCGTAAGAGCCTAATGAGCAATAGCGTCACTGTGGCCAGGCGTAAAAGATCAGACGAGTCGTAAGAGCCTGAGGCGCAATAGCGTCACTGTGGCCAGGCGTAAAAGATCAGACGAGCTGTAAGAGCCTGAGGCGCAATAGCGTCACTATGGCCAGGTGTACAAAATCAGGGCCAGGTGTACAAAATCAGACGAGCCATAAGAGCCTGAGGCGCAATAGCGACACTGTGGCCAGGCGTACAAAATCAGACGAGCCGTAAGAGCCTGAGGCGCAATAGCGTCACTGTGGCTAGGCGTTGCAGACGAAGAAGCCGTAAGAGCCTGAGGCGCAATTGCGTCACTGTGGCCAGGCAATGGAAACATATTAGCCGTAAGAACCAAAGACGCATTCGCGTCATGGTGGTCAGGCATCAGAAAAAGGTATGTTTACGTATGTAATTCTTTCTAAAAGTATATCTTTCTATCAAGAATTGGGAGCATATACGAATAAATAAACATACGAGTAAAACAAATAAACAGATAAGCGATAAATAGCGAAAGTTAAATAAACAAAGCAATATGAAGCATGAACAGATAAACTTTAACGTTATTTATAAATTCAAGAAAGTCTTTACAAGCGAAATATAGAGTATGAATAAGTTCAACAACAAAATATTCAAAAAGAAAAATAAATCAGTCTGCACGATCTGGTGGCTAGAGATTAAGTGCCGTCGGACCCTCGCATTCTAAGGACTGGTGACCAAGAAGTGATAGATCTTCTCCATCCAGGTCATCGAGGGCACCAATAGGTTCGGAAACATTATCCAGGCTCATAGGTTCCCAAGGACCGGTCAAGTTTGCAAGATCATCTTGCGCAGTCTTCTTAACAAGCTCATCAGGGGGTTCAACCTCTGGTTCATATTTAGTCCAATCAGGAGCTTCAAATAACATTGCTTCACGCGTATATTGAAGCTCAAGGAACTCTTCGCCTTACCTATTGTTAGCACTGAAATTTATATATGTTTAGAACCCTTTTTACTTAGTTATTTGATTTGTTCTTTGCTATATTAGGTATGTTTTATGTGTTTTGTGCATTTGTGCAGGAAAAAGAACAATATGGAGAAGTTAAAGATTTTGGAGTTGATTCTGATGATTCTGTGAAGAAGTGAAAATTCAGGATGCTGATCGTGATTTATGCTGCAACAATAGAAGAAACTAGACAGTGCAGAGCAGATCTGGGGAATCAATACCATTATCGCAGCATAGCAGTCTGATTAGGGCAACACTATTTTTCCACGTGGCATTCCGTGTTTTAGTGCCTGTGAACCTTATAAATAGTCTTTTTATCAGAATATCGAAGGAGGCTGCGGCAGAAGACTTCAGGATTGATTTAGCTCCATAGAAACTCCATCTTTTACATCTTTTTCTACCAATGTTTATTCTAAGGATGATGATTTAGAATTATTGGATGTTTATCATGATTTCTAGGAACTAAACTCTTTTTTCCTAGAATCGATGTAGCCAACTTTGGGCAGATTGCAATTATTTTGTGATATTGTTTGGATGATTTCAATTATGTTTATTTAATCTACTTATTCTTAATGCTCTAGTTGATTGGCCACCAATTGGATGAATTAGTATAGGAATCCGGCACTCTGGAGAGAGGATTATTTATATGCACAATGGTAGATTAACATAGGACATTGTTGAATCGAGAGGTTGACAATTCTTATGAGCCATAGAGAAACGAATTACCATCGCTTAATGAACTTATTATTTAATTCTGAATCGGGAGGTTAGGATTAGGTAATTTGGGTATGACTGTTTAAAACTCGGGAGAGATAAACAGGAATTAGTTTCGGCTATAAACAATTTGAAATCAAAAGAACAATTGATCAAAGGAATTGTATGAACACTAGTTAGGTGAAATCGCGTTCTAGGAATATTTTGCCATTGATATTTTCATTCGTAATAATTGTGATTTGTTTTAATTAAATTGTTCCGTAATTAATAGTTAGAATAATAAATAGGATCTTAACCAATATAAATTACTTTTTCTAAAAAAAGTTCAAGGTTGTTGATTACAGTGATTTGCGGTAGGCATAATTCCCTGTGGGACGATACTTATATTTACTCTATACTCGAAAACTGACCTGTTCACTTGCAGTAGTGTTCTATTTGAGCACGACACCTATGTTTCTCCAACCAGGATCTAGCGAGGTAAAAACCATATATCACATATGGCACCGAAAAATCATCTTTTCGCCTCAAGCAATCTTTAGAAAGACAGTACTCGTTCACAGCTTCCGCCCTGATGCTATCAATCTCGACCTGATTAAGAGAGGGAGTGGCCCGATTTTCTAGTTCGGTGACGTATTGTTCCAGCTCCTAATTGCAATCCATTAAGTATCCATATTGAGACTGCATACTATCCAGTTCGGCTTGTGCCTATTGAAGATCTTCATTGAGTTTGTTAGACCTAACCGTCTCGACAGTAAGGTCCCCCTTGAAATAATTCAAATCCTGAAGCGCTTTTGAGAGCTGATCCTCTAAATTTTGCACCACGTCGGGTAGCCCAGATAAGTTGTTGACGGTGTTCGACAACTCCATAACTTTGTCCCTCAACTCCTGAATTTCTTTGTCAGCCTACTCCCGATAGGCTCGGTGTTGAGCATTATTAACCACGGTTCTCTGAGCAAGCTGAAAAGAACACAAAAAGTCAAACTCAAAGTAGAGTTAAAAGAAATAAAATAAAAAAGAATCTAAAGATTACCCTCAGCGCTTCCATATCAACCAGGTCTTCCCCCTCTGGAAAATTTCTAAATATTCAATGTTCGTCCCTTGGAAGAATAGTGGCCCAACTCAACCGAGAAGCCACCCCGAGATTATCCAAGGTATCATTGTCACGTACTCCTGGGTACACTCGAAACTTCGACCCCCTCATTACAAAGCCACCGTCTACAAGATAGGACCTCTCGTCAACAGGACCTATCCTAGGAAGAATTGGCCTCTTCCCCATTATCGGTTCAATGTACAAATGCCTCTGATTCTTTCGCTGAGACAGGATTATATTACATTCAGCACGCTCTTCAGACCGCAACCGTCCTGAGGAATCAAAATCTCTCCTTGAAGAGGAAGGAGCCTTCCCTCTATCCCGAGAAGGATCCCTTTATTCGGTAGGAGCGGGAATCTCTTGTCTAGAAGGAGGCGGAGTCTGAGCCCGGGGCAATGGAGGTGGAACTGGTGCCTCACTGGAAATAACATCTGTCAGGCGAGGTCTCTTTCTAGTAGGATCACTAGACAAATCTTTCTCCACCCCTTGAAGTGCCAAAGAACGTCTAAAATAGCTCATCTCTACAAAAAAGAAGAAACCAAATAAATTTTCAAAAATGTGGTCAGAACTAACAACGAGAAATTGAAAAGCATGAAAAGTTACCATCAGGAGAATCAAGATGCTCTTGAAGGGACTCTATGTTTAGCATATCATCATCCGGAAGGACCATAAAAGTTGAACTAAACCCTTCCTAGTCGCTCAGATCGGCTAGGGGTTCACTCTTAGAGCTAGACTCTTTATTTGTGCTCCCTATATCCTCTTGCGACCTTAAAAGTTCAGGGTTCAACTTAGAAGGAATCGATGATGAAAGATTCGAGGGAGGAACAAAGGGGCCGACACCCCAACTGGCAGACATCAAATTTTCATTTGATAAAAGAATATCAAGATTAATAGGGTTATCAACTAATAATTTATTAATATCTAAATATAATTGTTTCCTGAGTGTAGAAATCCGGGGACCCTTAGGGATTTCATGTTTAGTTTCCCAACAAGTAGGGAAATCCAGGCCCCCAGGCGTCTCCACAATAAGCCACTCCGATTCAAATCCATGAAGTTTATTTGCAGATTTTTCGAATAACCTATTTTCAAATCCGGGCTTATACACCCGTTGAAGGGAATAGGGAACTAAACCGGAGCTACGGAATCTAAAAAAAGTATCAAGTAAGGGAAGAGACGGAGAAACACCCCTTAATCGAAAATGCACGGTAAAGCTAATTAATTGCATCTATGCGTGAGGATGCAGTTGTCCGGGGGCAATCCTATGCGCCCTAAGAAAAGAAGCTCCAAAGTCAAAAATTGGAAAACGAAGTCCTAGCTTTAAGGATGCTTTGAAAATAACTACCCCGTCGGACACACTACGTATGTCGTTTTCCTGAGGGTTTGGAAGTCTATAGGAGTACCAATCGGGCAATGGAAATCTAGACGTAAGATCCTGGATGTCAACTTCCTTCAAAGTCGATCTAACTCCTAGTTCTATACGCTTCCCTACACCATGACTAGCCATTTTGGACTTAAGAAAAACTACAAAGAAAAAGTGATCGACGACAGAGTTTTACCTAACGACCAAAGATACAGTTGCAAAGCAACAGGAATGAAGGCAGACACTGGATAACAACGTCAGAGTGTTTGCGACAGGGTTACGACAAATAGTGCGAAAATGACGCGACAGAGTAGCAATGTACGCGGTAGAGTTGCGACAAAGGCGCGAAACAGTAATGAGTTACGCGGTAGAGTTGCGGTAGAGATGCGGAAGAGTAATGATGTTCGCGGTAGAGTAGCGACAGAGTGCGCGAAGAGTAAGCGACATAGTGATCGTTATGCGAGAGAACTCAGCAAATACCGCGATATCTGAGACCTTATATATAAGCGCGGCTTTAGTCGCATGTGTACAGTAATCTACACATCCGCGGCTGAAGTGAATGAGCATCCCTCAGGAACAGTAAACCATATGCGCCAAAAATAAAAATAAAAATAAAAATAAAAATAAAATATTATTGTCTTACTCTTTCGCAGGAAATATTCCTACTGAAGAGTGGTGAGCAATTGATAGAGGTCATACCCATCAAAGTCCACGTAGACAAACATTGGCCAACAGAGGACAGCCACGTGTCAGATACTAAGCACCAAGAGGCATATGCCACGTGGAAAATACTGAAAGGTGGCGACAGAGTCCACCAAGCGACAGAGTCCACCTGGCGACAGAGTCCTCTGGAGACAGAGTGTACACCGCGACAGACCTCTGCGCCCTTGAGTCCAACAGCAAGGAGGCGGTAGACCTCTGCGGTAGAGTATACTTATGACAGACTGTGTAGCGGCAGAGTGAGCCACGACAGAACTCTGTGCCCAAGACTGCGGCAGAGGTCTTCGAACCTCTGTCGCAAGTTGAACTCATCCACATAGAGGCAGACTCTGAGTCCGCCACAGAGTATCTAGTAACTCTGTCGCAGCCTAGACGCGCTTGGGCCTCAGATTTGAATCGTCCAAAACCCTATAATTTTGGGCCTAAAATATTAGTAAGTCTTGAAAAAAATATGAAGCCCAACCTAATTCCAAAAATCTCTATAAATACCCCAAGTATGATCAAAAAATCCTAAGCTCTATTTTTCTTACTGAGACTCTGCTTAAACATTTTTCTGACTTAAGCATCGGAGTGCGCGCACAGGGACAGATCCCTGCGCCTCTCTGACTTTTATTATTTTTGTAGAATATTTAAGACACGTGGAGAAGACTACATCAGCATCATTCAATCATTGTTGTTTAGTACAACAACAAGTTTAATAATTAGTTAAGATGCAATTCTTATGAAATTAATATCCTATACACTGTCAGTGGAGTTTTTGACTCCACAAGTGCAGTTAGGATGATGATACGTATCCTATTTTATTTATTTTTTATTTTCTTAATATATTTGAAGGATATGTGTCATCATCTTAACATCACTTGTGAAGTCAAAAACTCCGCTGGCGGTGTATAGTATCCATTCTTATAATGCAAATTGTACTTCAAATTGTGATTATCAATTTTAATAGAATATTGTTGAATCAAAAATATAAAATGAAACATAATAATAAAATAATTATGAAATTAAATAAGTTAATTATACTTAAAATAATATGTTTTTAATTTTTAAACATAAGGTACTAAATTAAATTAATAAAAGTTTTATAATTAGTTAAGATGTAATTTTTACTCACTGACCATTCACATATATAATACTATAATATATGTATATGTATGTGATATAAATATGATGCAAATTGTATTTAAAATTATAATTATCAATTTAATAAAACATTGTTGAATCAACAAAATTAATGAAACATAATAATAAAATAATTACGAAATTAAATTAGTTAATTATGCTTTAGATACTATGTTCTTAAATTTTAAACATAAGGCACTAAAATTAAATTTATTAAAATATCATAATAATTAATAAGTTAAGAAACAATTAATAAAACTTACACATTCACAACTTACACACATTGACATACGTATGTATGTTTGATGTATAATTATGTGTGTATATATATTGACAATTTTGTATAACTTAGCTTACATTGAATATTTCTCATTTGTATAAGAAAAAAGTATGTGTATGTGCATATGTATATGTAGTTTTTTGAAATTAAAAAACTTTTTTAATTTGATTTTACGAATTAAAGAACATTTTTATTTTATTATATTTATTTTGGACGTTGTACTTGTATAGTTGTATGGTTTGATTTAGTTGTTTAACTTTTCTTTAAAATTTAAAAACAATATAAATATTATTATTTTTTATTTTCAAGTAAATTTAATATTCTTATATATTTGAAATTCTAAGAAAATATAATTTAAATTTAATTTGGTTAATAATATCCTTAATTTTTTTGCACAAAATATTAAATTCAAACAAATGTTACAACTATATAATGATTTTTATATATTTGATTTACTATTATATTAAAATTAAAATTTTAATATGAAATAAATATAATAAATAGTAATAATTGTTTTTATAATAAAATCTAATGTTATATTTAATAATATATTTATTATCTATTATCATAAATACAATAAGTATGATATTAAAAATTATTTGATATTCATATAAATATATATATATATATCATGTTTTAAAATAATTTTGTTTAACAATTGAATTTAAATATACAAAACTTATTTTGTTGATAATACATTATTGATATAAATTGTGTGATAAATAATAATTATTTTTAAAATTTTATAAATTTTAATTAGAAAAGTTATCATTATTTTTTATTTTATTTTATTTCTTAATAAAATATTTATATAATTATAATTTGGATTTTTTCGAGTTATAAACTTGATTTTTTTAGCTTGGGTTATGTCTGGTTCGAGTCTTATCCGGTTCGAGTTTTTTTGGATTCGATCCTTTTCGAGTTCGAATTTTTTCAGGCTGTGTTTTTTTGGGTTCAGACCTTTGAATTTTATGGTCAATTCAGGCTGATTCCGGGTTCAGTCTCGAGCAGGTTCAGGCGGATTTTCAAACTCGGGTTAACTTTTACCAACGTACTTCTTGTGAGGGAACTTTTTGTAGTTGGTGTTCCAAACTTAATGGGATGTTTCGTTTGAAGAAAATAAAATATGTATTATGAAATTTAATTTACTGAAACAAAATATAATAGGAAATGATATTAATACACTTGGTTAATTTTAAAAATATGATTGAAATAAATTTAAAAAACTATGTTACTTTTTTATTAAATTAACTATAATATTAATAATAATTGATTTAAAAATTATTTATTAATTAAAATAACAATTACTTATTATGATCAATTCTTAATCAGTATAATTAATTATTAATTCAGAATTATTAATATTATTTATTAACAAGTATTGGTTATTTACTATTGATCATTAAGTATTAATTTTAAAATAATTATTAAATAAAAATATTTATTAACTAATAATTATTAATTAGTGATTAATAAAAATATGAAAGGTAAAGTTAGATATAAAAAGTTTTACTTTACTAAATCTATAGAATTGAAGATTTTAATAGTGAAGAGTAGAACAAGTCACATGTTGATCTATTTGTTTAAATTCAAAGGTTCACTCAATATTTGATTGGATTTGGATTTATATATATTTTTAAAAATATATCAATATACCTTATTTAATGCCAACACATTAACAACTAAATAAACTCACATTAAATTACCAAATTAAAAAAAACATAATAATAAAATCAAAATTATGATTTTTTTTGTTGAAAAAAAAAAGATTTATTTGGGCGGTTTTTTCTTTTTGTTATTTAATTGGATGGGTATGGATAGAAAACTCGGCTCAAACAATAGGCCTCGCTAAACTAACAAACATAAAATCTATAAATATCATGTCTAGACTCAATCCGAATGTGACCCAAATCAGGTTTAGTGGAGAGAAATGGTAATTCCTTATTCTCAAAGAGTAGTAATTCCATGAAATGATTTTTTTCTTAAAAAAAAATCTTTTTATTTTGGGTTTGGTGGAGCAGAAAGTCTTAACTTCAGATTTCTTTTTTTTTTTTTTTGGTGAATCTAATTTCAGATTTTGCTCTTCGGTCTAGTGTAGCCTGGATCATTTACTATTGAGCTTCGGCCCCATACAGTCAGAGTACTGTACTGTACCCAATCTTCTCCTGGGCTTAATTTGACTAGTTGAAGTCCAAGAATAAATTTCAGACAAAAAGTTTTAGGTTTTTAAATGTACCAAAATGGTCTCTTAATAAACCATTTTCCTTTTCTTTCCAAAACAACCTGAAGTAACATTACATTTGATCAATTTAACCTTTTAATTTTCAACGTTGGAGCTAATTTTTCAATTATATTCTATTAATCATGTTCAAACATGACATAATTGCTAATAGTTTTGGAAGTTTGATATTTGAATTTTTCCTTCCCTCAAATAAGGTCTCCCTTTAAAATAAATTTTGAAAAGTTTTTTAAAGGAAATTCTCTCTTGTATCCCACACGCTGTAAATACTTTTTCCGCCAAAAATATTTTCTACAAACCTAGATTTCATTTTCTTTGACAATTATCAGTAAAAAGTTGCCTGTCACATTTAAGATTATTTTTGTTTGGAGTTGGAGCTTTTCAAACTGGATCATTGTTTCTGGTAGTGTGTAGTAAAAGGGACGCTGATGAAAAGCCAAGCCTTATTGGCCATTGACTGCTCATCTCACTCTGAATCTTTCACTATCCTGAATTTCTAGTACTAAACTTGTTCGTTTCCAACCGAGACTGGGCCACATGCAGCATTTATAGCTTCCCTTGTCCAAATTAAAGTTAGTAAAAAGAGCTAAGAGTCTTGTTCAAAGATGTTGAAAAATCCATCAATCTGTCTCGGTCTCCCAGATTATATCTGCTACCGCAAACAACTGATACAGCAGTTGGGGTCAGTCGGATACATGACTCGCCATCAACATTGCTTAAACTCTCCTCCCTTATTTAACCTCATTGGATTAGGACTGAGGAGGGTTGGCCATTTTTGCATATCATCTTATAATGATAGATACAATACAAAAATAATAGATATATAATATAAAAATAAATCAAGATAAAATTAAATAAAAATTATATATAAATATGAAGAAAGTTAAAAATAAAATTTTGTATTTTTCTATATTTTTATATCGATATAAATTTTATATATAAAATTGTATTTATATAATGTAAAATATAAAATTATTATGTATTAAAAACAAGAATAGTTGGAAGAAAAAAGGGGTACCATTTTTTATTGTACTGAAAAGGACAGTTGTTTAATACTGCTGCATACATGTAGGAATGGAGTTGAAAGAGAGCGTGGGTGTGTTTTCGGCTTTGTGTAGAAAGGGGTATTGCAATCAAGAAGGCCTATATGAAGGTCTAGTTGCAGTTGCAGAGAGGCAAGAGACAAGTTTCCATGTTGTGGGACTTTGTTTAACAGTTCAAATACACCAGTCGCCATTAAATTTGATATGGTCCCACTTTTTCACCTAACCAAACTACACAATTCCTTCTTTTTCTCCAAATCTTTCCATTTGCATCTAATTTTTCTAATTTTCTTTATGGACTGTCACTACTTTTCCCTTAGAACACATTCCCTACGGACCCGTTCAAACTTCAAAACGATGCACCCCTTTAATTATAGTAATTAATTTAACAAAACACTGTTGTACTAACAAGTTTGATTAATTTATCCTTATTAGTAATAGTCATGAACAGCTGAGCCAAATGACCTGGCCCCAGCACCACCAGCATTTACTTGTAATCTCATGATTCTGCACTTACAACTTCATATCATATTCTTCTTATACAAGCCACCCCCTAAACACTAAGCAGCCACTAGAATACCAAACCTCTTTCATCTATATATATAAATATATATTCTTTGGGGCATAATCTTTTGTAACTTGTGCCAGACTGAACAACTGAATCTCCTTCATTCTACTATTCAGCTTAACTACTCCTCTCTCTCTTCGGATTTCCTCCTCCTGTCTTCTTAAACTGATTAAATGGGAAGCAGAAAGCATCTGGTTCTAGTTGTTTGGCTGTTGTTATTGCTCTTCATATTTTTGTTTGGTCAAGCACATGGTTCTTCATCAAGATACTCTCATATGTTCAAGCTGAACCCCAAGTCTCATCAGAATTCACCACGCAGCTTCTTTGGTGCCTTGCCAAAAGCAACGCCAATCCCACCTTCTGGTCCTTCAAAGATACACAATGACATAGGCTTACAAAGCTCAAGAAGATTTCCATGAAGATCAACAGGAAATTCAACAAACAAAGAGATATATACTAGTATATTTCATAGCATGAAAGTTCTTTCCCGTTTTTCCTTCCAAGTTCCATTCAAGAAAGGAAGAATATGGACGCAATGCATGGAAAAATGAAGATGAAGATGATATATTGGTGGGTTACCCTTTTCTTCGTTTCTGGATTGTTAATGGGATATCCATATAGTTTTCCTTGGTATGTAAATCCTCCTTGCTCTGAGGAGTACAAAAATAGGATAACCGGTTTTCCTTTCGCTATTCACTTTGTGTCGAAGCTTCTGTGGAATGCATTGAGTAGTTTCTTCAATATTGACAAACGAAGAAACTATTTTTTTTGTTTGTACAGATGAAAGACAAGAAATTAACATGTAAAAGTAGAAGTAGAACTTTTGTTTTTGTACGAGTTCTTCATCCTTTGAGAGTAGGGTTTTTTTTTTTTTCTTTTCGATGTGTGATGTAATGATGAGAAAGAATTGTTTTAATTTGGTGTAAATTAATAGTAATTAGTATTACTGTCTACTGTGGTTGAGCTCAAAGGAAAATGAAAGCAAAGCGTGAAGCGCAAAGGCAGGGCAATAAACAGTTATTGGTAGAGTGAAAATACGTTTACAAATACGTGCAAATGCTCATAAATTATGCAAGCATGACGTGATATCCATCTTTCTATATTTATTTTTCTCTGTTTTCCCTTTTTAAAAAAAAAAAAATATTTATCTCTGGTTTCAACTGATAAAATCTAACATTTTCTGAATCAGACTTTTCCCACAACTTCTTTTGTCCATATCCTATTCTATACCCACTGCCTACGACATTTTTCTTTTTCTAATTCTTTGTTTGTTTCCCAAGTTTTTTTTTTTTTTTAATTTCTTTCTTCTTTTGGTCAAATTCCCCGTAAATGTTTTGTTTTGTTTTGAAAATCAATAAATTAAAGTCAAATACCCCTTGTATAAAATGATTCATATATCAAATATCAAATTAATTTTTTAATTTTTTTAATTTTTATTTTTTTCGTATCATTTTAATTTATAAAAGGGGAATTGAAGCCATAAGGAGTTTTTTTTTTCTTTTGTCAGAAAAATCAACTCTTGTATTATTCATGTACTTCGTAAAAAGGTGCAAAGAATGCATACTTACACAGAGAAGTTAAACGTCTACATCTTATAATCATACCTAGTTCATTTTTCAGAAAAAAACTAAGATAGAAATCTCTCAAAGGAACTGGAAAACTCTGGCTTAACCTCAGATGAGGAGCTTGAAAACCATCCGTAACCAAGATGTTTACAAAAGAAGATTAGGGCAAATTCATCCAATTACTGATGCACATTTTCTTCTTGACTTGGTTAGCAACCCAGTCGGCAGCCTGATTAGCCTTTCTATTCACCCATACACATTTGAAACTTTCAAAACTTGTAACTTTCTATTGTATGTTCTTGACTATAGAGTAAATATTCCAATGCTTCAATTTATCATTCTGCTTAATTTCCTTACACTATCTCAGAATCCGTTTCAACTATAATTCTCCTATATCCCTTTTCTTCAACAAGTCTGATTCATTCTTGAAAAGCTAGAGCTTCTGCCTTCAAAGAAGAATTAGTTGATAGCCTCTTAGCAGCACCTGCTACCACAGCTCCTGCATCATTTCTCACCAAAACTCCAATACCAGCTTCATTAGAGTTATTGTAAGCCCCATCAATATTGATTTAAACCAACCCTCTCCAGGTTTGGTCCATTCTGCAACATTTCCTTAAGACCTTTTGCTTCTTGTTAATACATTTATCCATATTCATATTATAAATCTCCTGGACAACTTGATTAATCTTCCTAGCGCACAACATTGAAATTGACATTCTTTTTCTAAAAAAACCCACTCACATATGCTTTTCCATATAATCCAGCATCCCATAGCTATAATACTAATTCTCAACCTTTCCTCTTTAAGAACATTATTAATGTGCATAACATCCCCCAACCATTTATCCAAAGTGCATATTTCCTTTCTATTCACTTTATAACTAATTTCCAAACTCAACCAGACCTTATGTCCATTCACACACAAAAAAAAAAAAGGCATGCTCCACAGATTCCTCCTTCATAAATATAGGACATAAAGGAGAATCCTTTATTTTTTTTTTTTCTTGCATAATCCGCTATTTGTGTCAATAATGTTTCCACATACTCTCCATAGAAAATTTCTAGCTTTTAAAGGAAAAGGAACCTTCCAAGTTTTCATCCAAACTTGCTCCTCTATCTTATATTCTTGTCAACCAATGCTGATAACCCAACTTTACCAAGTAATTACAATTAATAATACCTGGCCAGATCAGCCTCTCCTTTTCTCCATTAATGCAAATTAGAATATTTTGAATAGCCTTCACATTTTCCTCATTTATATTCCTTTAATACTATCCAGCATCAAGATTCCTCTTTCTGATCTATCAACTCAAAAACCATCTATGGTAAGCCATTTACAACATTATCTACCAAAGAAAGTTTAACATTTGGTATCCAATTATCATACCGAATATTAACGTCACTACCATTCATAATTTGCCAGAAAGCATGCTCCTTCAAGAAATCTCTCCTTTCCAAAATGCTCACCCAAGCTCAAGAAGCTCTTGCCCTCTTTCTAGCCTAAAAGAAATTACACTTAGGGAAATATAAACCTTTTAACACTTTCACCCATAAAGCATCAGAGCAATTTAGAATTTTCCAACTTTACTTAGCTAAAAGAGCTACATTAAACAAGTTCAAATCTTTAAAACCAATTCCATTTTTTCCTTTCTTTAAGCAAAATTACTCCAACTTAATGACTAAATCCCTCTTTCCTCTTGAACTTGTTCCCACTAGAAATTAGACATAGCAGAATTTATTTTATCACAAACCTTCTTTGGAATCTTAAAACACTGTATCGTATATGCATGTATTGCACATGTAAACTACTTTTAAAAGCAATTCCCTACCAGCTTGTGAGAGTAAACTGTTGAAATTAGTGGCTTATTAGCCTAGTGAAGAATCCCACATCGGAAACCACAAAGAAAGATGAAGAGTTTTTTTCTTATAAATTTAAGTCTTGACTAATTGTTTAGATGTCCTTTAAGAGAAATACAAATAGCTCACTATATTTGTATAATATTTTGTTTTCTCCTATTAGTTTATGGATTTTTCAATTTTGTCCAGATTTTGTAATAATTTCACTTTGGAATTAGTGAAGGTTTTCAATAGCACCGGTGTACGTAGGTAATTATACCGAACTATGTAAATTCTTGTGTTTTTCTTTTCTTCCTTTACGCTTTGCATTTGATTATTTGTTTAGCATTTGTTTTTCTATTAATTTGTAATTCTGCTTCAATAATTAGTAGTTATAGTTATGTTTTGAACTTTTGCTTGCGCACAACAATTGGTATCAGAGCTCTTGGTTGCCGTAGTTGTCCAAAAAATTCTTAGTATGTTCTGTGGTTGCAGTATTGTCTAATCTTCCACATCAGAAAAGAATTGTTCTTGAGTTATTTGATTAAGAGCATTTTGTTGTACTCTATTTGTACCGTGTACGTCAGAACTGAGATAAAGTGGAAGTGCATGTTTAGCAAGACTTTGCCTAAGGAAAGATATGGTATTTAAGTGTTTTGGTGACTCACCTCTCTTTCCTGGGAGTTGACCTGGTGTACTGTTCACGTAGGTTGCATTCTCTATTCTAGTATACAGTATTACTTAGAGTGTTGTATTGTTTCGGTATACGGTTAGTATTCACGTATACATTTGGGAGAGTAGTTTGGAGCAGAAATGATAGCATCATCATCAGCATTACCATCACCATCAAAGATGATGTCGTCAACAAATGCCAAAATTGAAGTGAAAAATTTGACGGTCGAAATAATTTCGACCTGTGACAAAACGAAGTTAAGGATGTCCTGTGTCAACAAGATTTAGACATCATTCTAGAAGAAAAGAAACCAGATGAGATCAAAAAAAAGATTGAGAGAGACTGAATGCAAAAGCATGTAGGTTAATTCGTTCATATCTCTACAGAGAACATAAGTATTCATTCATGAAGAAACTTCTGCCAGAATATTATGAGAGGCGTTGGAGAATAAATACATGAAGAAAAGCAACAAGAATCAACTTTATTTGTTGAAAAGGCTATATCGTCTTCAGTTGAAATCGAGTATGAATATCAGTGATCACATTGATAAATTCAACCGTTTGTTAGCCGATTTGTTGAATTTGGATGAAACCTTCAGAGATGAGCAAAATGCTATGTTGCTAATAGGATCTCTTCCTGATGAGTTAGATCATTTGTGCATTACATTTATTCATGGAAAGGAAAAAATATCCTTTGAAGAAGTGTGTGCAGTTTT
Source organism: Firmiana major (assembly GCA_033439115.1). Lineage (NCBI taxonomy): Eukaryota > Viridiplantae > Streptophyta > Magnoliopsida > Malvales > Malvaceae > Firmiana > Firmiana major. The sequence goes on from CM065909.1 coordinate 9,174,732, forward strand.
GCTTAATTATGAAATTCGAAATAAGGATCAGAAAGAGAATAAGGATGAATCAGCAGAGGCACTCGTAGTTAAGGGACGAAGCCAAAGCCGAAGATAAGAAAGTAGGGAAAGATCTCGTTCGAAGAAAAGACCTGATAAAGATGAATGTGCCTTTTGTCATGAGAAATGGCATTGGAAGAAAGATTGTCTGAAGCTGTGGAAGAAAGATTGTCTGAAGCTGTAGAAGAAAGATAAGGGCAAAGACAAAGCTACTTCTGATGCGTATGTAGTCGAACATGATAACGATGATTTCTTGTTGGTCAATCAACCATCCACATTTGGAAGAAATGAATGGATTTTGGATTTGGCATGTACTTATCATATGTGTCCACATAAGCAGTGGTTCTTCAACTTCGAAGAGTTAGATGATGAAGTTGTTTTCATGAGTAATGATAACTCATGCAAAACTTTGGTGATAGGTTCAATCCGATTAAAGAATGAAGCAGAGTTTTGACAAAAGTTCTGTATGTACCAGAGTTGAAGAAGAATCTTATCTCATTGGGAATCTTATAATCTAAAGGTTATAAGGTAATTATTTGAGATGGAGTTTTAAAAATTGTGTCTGGTGCTTTGGTGACTATGAAAGGCACGAGGAAGAATAACTTGTACTATAATAGTAGTACAGTTACTGGATCAACGACAACAGTTTTAGAGAAGGATGTTGATTCCGATTTGATCAGACTATGACATATGCGCTTGGGACATGCAGGTGAGAAAGCCTTAAGCAGTTTGGTGAATCAAGGCTTGTTGAAAGGAGCAAAGACTTGCAAGCTAGGTTTTTATTAGTATTGTGTTTTGGGAAAGCAAACGAGAGTGAAATTCGGAATTGCAATCCATAATACCAAAGGCATTTTAGATTATGTCTATTCTGATGTTTCGGGACCTACCAGGATTGTATCCTTGAGAGGTAAACACTATTTTGTTACATTTATTGATGACTTTTCTAGAATAGTTTGTGTGTACATGATGAAGACGAAGGATGACGTACTTGAGATTTTCCTCAAATGAAAAAAGATGGTGGAAACTCATACTGAAAGAAAGATCAAGCACCTTAGAACAGACAATGGAGGTGAGTATAAAAGTGATCTTTTTCTAAGAGTTTGTCAAGATGCTGGTATTATACGTCATTTCATAGTCAGACACACACCACAGCAGAATGGGGTGGTAGAATGCATGAACCGAATGTTACTGGAGAAAGTTCAGTATATGTTGTCCAATGCTAGGTTAGGCAAGGAGTTTTGGGTTGAGGCAGTGACTTATGCGTATCATCTCATCAATCGTTTACCATCAACAGCAATTGATGGTAGAACTCTATTGGAGGTATGGTTTGAAAAACCTGTTAATGATTATGATTCTTTACATGTCTTGGGTTTACTGCGTATTATCATGTAAAAGAATCTAAGTTGGATCCGAAAGCCAAGAAAACTATTTTTATGGGGATTTCATCAAGGGTGAAAGGATACCGTCTTTTATATCCAAATTCGAAAAAAATAATATTTAGAAGGGATGTTACTTTTGATGAATCTCCTATGTTGAGGAAGAAAACAGAAGAGAATGCTGATGGTATTCCACAGCAGGTGGAGTCTACTCTGAAATATGTGGGGTTTGAGTTAATAATTAATCCAGCTAAAATTGTTGAAGAGAATATTATTGAAGATGAAGAAGAGGTTTCCACCTAAAAAATCTCTACAACAACAAGAATCAATTGCAAAGAATAGGCCAAGACGTGAGATTCGCAGACTTGTTCATTTTGCTGATATGGTGGCCTATGCACTTCCAATTATTGATGATGAAGTTTCTTCCACTTATAGAGAAGCAGTCCAATGTTCTGAAATAGATAAGTGGAAGAATGTTATGGATGAAGAGATCCAGTCTCTTCAAAAGAATAAAACTTGGGAGCTAACTCAATTATCGAAAGATAAGAAGGCAATTGGGTGCAAATGGGTATTCACAAAGAAAGATGGATTTCCTAACAAGGTTGGCGTTCGCTATAAGGCAAGGTTGGTGGCTAAAGGCTATGCTCAGAGGGAAGTAATTGACTACAATGAGGTATATTCTCCAGTTGTGAAACATTCTTTCATTAGAATTTTGTTGGCCTTGGTAACTTAGATGAATTTGAAACTAGTTCAACTTGATGTAAAAACTGCATTTTGACATGGAGACTTGAAAGAGAAAATCTATATGACTCAGCCAGATGGATTCAAGGTTGTGAAAAGAAAATTGGGCTTACAAACTGAAAATATCACTTTATAGTTTGAAACAATCTCTGAGGCAGTGGTACAAGCGATTTGATCAGTTTATAAAAGGTCAGAGGTATACAAAAAGCAAATTTGACAGTTGTGTGTATTTTTAAAGGCTACATGATGGCTCTTTAATTTATCTACTCTTGTATGTTGATGATATGTTGATAGCTTTGAAGAATGTCGAAGAACTTGAAAAGTTGAAGACTCAGTTGAATCAAGAGTTTGAGATGAAAGACTTGGGTGAAGCAAAGAAGATACTAGGTATAGATATTAGCATTGAAAGAGGAAGAGGTAAGATTTGTTTGAATTAGAAGCAATATATGAAGAAGGTATTACAATATTTTGGCACTTTAGAGTAGTGAAAACCTGTAAGTGCACCACTTGCCCCTCATATGAAGCTTAATGTATCTTTATCTCCTAGTACAGATGAGGAACGAGAATACATGTCTCGAGCTCCATATGCTAATGCGGTTGGTAGCCTGATGTATGCTATGGTGTGTATGAGACCCGACATTTCATAGGCAGTTGGAGTTGTGAGCAAGTATATGTGTGATCTTAGTAAATGACATTGACAGGCTGTGAAATGGGTTCTACAGTATTTGTTGAAAATCGTAGATATTGGTTTCGTCTTTCAGAAAGAGGACTCACTTGGTCAGTGACAATCAGATATGTTGATTCAGTTTATGCCGGTGATCTGGATAAATGTCAGTCAACTACTAGATATGTGTTCACTCTTGCAAGAGCTTCAGTAAGTTGGAAGTTTACTTTACAGTCAACAATTGCTGTGAGACTCCATGCATGTATAACTTTGTAATATATGTTAATAGGATTATAAGACAAATGATTTCGGATCAAGTAAATGTGAATGAATTTGCAAATGGGATGTACGAATGTCATGATGCACGTAAAGGATAAATAAGGGCTGAAGTGGCCATAAACTAAATGAATAAAACTTTAAACACTTAGATTGAAGATAAGTAATGAAGACATGAAATGATGATGCAGGGATGGTGAATTTTGTGTATCCATTCCAATTTTCAAGCAATACAGACAAGTTCCATAACACGAAAATGATAGGAAATGAACCTTTCCATGCTCAAAGTGTGAATAGATTGCAAACTGACTAGCGAAGCAATCGAATGCAAGTTCTCCCTTGGAAATTTTAGAAAAATTACAGTAAAAGGGTTGTAGATGAAGGCCAGATCGATCTCCCATTCAAGGCAGATCGATCCCTTGTGTAAACAGAGCCATTCCAAGTGAATCTGCCAAGCCCAGATCGATCCCCCTTAAGTGCAGATCGATCTCTTCCCATGAGCAGATCGATCTCCTTAAGCTTCTGTCAGTCCAAGATCCTAATGAGCAGATCAATCTCCCTCTTCTAAAACCCGAGAATTCGAAGACAAAACCAAAGGAAGATCGATCTCCTCACCCTATCGGATCGATCTCATCACTCTCAATCTATAAATACCCCACGAAAAACACTCTTTCTTCAACTAACCAACACACCTCTTCCATTTTAATCTAAAATACCAAGCTTTCTCTCTCTAAATACACCATCTTCCAAAAAGAATCGGGAAAAAGCTTTTAGAGCCAAAGTTGTTCATTTTGAGGAAAAGAACAACATAACTTGAAGCCAACATTCAAGTCATTGGATTGAAGGAGCTAAAGAGTCTTCCAAACTTGGAAAAGAAGAAAGTCAAGCTAGGTGAGTTTTCAATACACCAACTCCAAGTATATTCATCTAGTTATTGTTGTGAGTCGATTGGTGTATGTATTGATAATTGAAACCACTTAGAATGTAATGATACAAGAATAACCTAGAATGAGTCTAGTGTGAGAAAGTAACATGTAGTTGATTTGATGATAAAAATGGTTATATCAAGTTGTTAGTGAGGCAATGTGTATGATTTTGAGATGATTGGATGAAACCACATTGTGAGATTAGTCAAGGGATAGAAATGTGCATAAATAGTGTTGTAGAGAATGCTTAAATGATGGAAAAATTATGGGTAAACACTCATGCCAAGTATTTGATGAGTAACTAAGTATGTTACTAGATAAATTGACTAAAAATGGCATAATAATATCCAAATGTGAAAATGGGTCAAACGTAATGAAATAAGATCGATGTGATATATCGATTGGTTGAAGTTAGAATATGAGTTATTGGTATTAACTCATATGATCGATGTATATTTGCAACTCCCTAGGATAAAATCGGAGTAAGTTGAGCCAAATCATAAAAAAATGGGAAAAAGAAGGAAGAGTTGCTTCCAAGAGAATCGAGGTAAGGGAATTGTGTTAGCCCTAGGAATTTTTGTATGCCTTTCGAGCGTATGGATGATTTTTAACGCGTTTAAGAGTCATAGGATGAAATGATGTTTGAAGGACAAAGAATTGGGTTTTTAAGAAATGAGCATTTAAAAGTAGAGCATGATGCTTTGAAAACGTTTTATTGCTTTTTAGCATGTGATTGGTAGGTTGGCTAGCATTTGAAATGATTTGCATCAAAATGGTTGATTTGGTTTTATAACCATACTTTGCAAAGAATGGGCCACCTACATGAGTTTTATGGAAATGAAACGTGCTAGAGCGCTGTTCGCACGAGATTTGTCATGTTTTATACATGCATTAGTGTTGGAGCGATACTCGCACTAAAGTTTTACATGCATGAGTGCTGGAGCTTAGCTCACACTAGTTTTCACATGGATTTTATGACATTGTGCTGGAGCCTAGCTTGCACTAGTTCTCATACGAGTTTTGACATGGTACTGGAGCATAGCTCACACTAGATGTCCATTATACTTGTTGTCGTGCTTGAGACTACTCGCACATGGTTTTATGACATGTTGGGAGCCGTGCTAGGAGCTTCGGGTAGGCTGTGTGCCATGCAGATTAAATAGGCTTGCAAGTGCGTATTGAGATGTGACAGGATATATTGTGATGATATGGGTCCACGGAGTACATTGTACCGTGCAAGTAGCATGGAGTACGTTGTACCGTGTGTGATATTTATGTCGTCTTTGGACGATGGATTCTGCTATGAACCAGCTAGTTGGACGTGACCCACCTCCCGTGCGAAAGCAGATAGTGGTGATACCCCGCACACTAAGATCCGTGTAGCCTGGGATCACAGAGGAAATGGCCATACTCCTAGTTATTACCTTTATTGATATTGTATGCTTATGTCACATGTCTATTGTTGAATTAGAAATCCATGTTTTGAAATGTGTTTTGTGGGTCAGGATAGTCCATGGGAGGGGCTGAGTCCTGAAAAGTGATGATTTTGAATTGGCTTGTGCTATGAATTGGAAATGCTTTTAAGTGCACATTGCATGATGATTTTCCATGCTTTGAGTTGATAACGCATGATGATTTTTCCATGCTATGTTTTTAGAATTGTACACTAATTTATATAGCATGATTTGCTTTACATGGCATAAACACAAGCATGAGCATACGCTTTGGTGCATGACAGATAATTTATGTGATTTAAGCATGGCATCACGATCACGTAGATAGTACAGTTATCTACTGCTTGTATGATTGCCTTACTGAGGGCGTGGTTTGCTCACTCCCCTTATTTCCCCCTTCTATAGAGCACTTACAGGAGATAGTGGGCGACTGTGGATTGGATTTTGGAGTCCATTGCATCCCATCACATGAGATCTGCACATTTGTATAATTTTTGCATCTAGATCTGTCAAAGCACAGTAATGTCTGTAAATGTAATTTTGGGGATGTAAAAGATTGTAAACACATGTAAACAGTAACTCTGATTTAGAAATACAAGTGTTTACATGTAAGGGAATTGTAAATTTGAAATGGTATGATTGGATGAGATTGACGCCGATACACAACCCAACTGTTGGAGGTGTAACTGTTCACGATCGAGTAAGGTAAGGGTAAAGAAAAAATAAGAATTGAATTAAATAATAAACAAAAAATGAAAAAATTTCAGCGAATTTTCGGTGGATTGAGGGTTATGATAGATTTGCTATCAGAGCTGAGTTGGTCTGATGTGTGTCGATGTCAAAATCTAGGAAAATTTCATCCCCATGTTATTGTGCTTGTCTACATACAATTGTGTATATTGAGATGTGTTTGACTAAGAAATGATTGTGAATGTAGGAATCTTGGTATAATGCCTAATACCAGTCGCGGTAAAGGAGCGAGAGCACGAGCTAGAGGCCAGAGGGGTAGGTCTGGGGGATGTGTTGAGTCGTTACCATATGAGACTCACGATGAGGTTGAGGTGGAGGTTGATGTTGAGAATGCTCCACAAAGTTCGGCAGAGAGACTAGAGAATACTAAGGCACGCTTTACGAGGATAGAGCAGAGCTTATAGGCAATTTTGGAATTGATTACCCAGTCATTGCCTAAAACTGGGGGTGGGCGAGAGCCAGATGCACAGGATGATGATGATGAACCAGTTGTTGCTCCTAAGATGCTTACACAGCCAACCCAAGAACCTCAAACTACAGATACTCCCTCACCCCCACCAGTACAGGAAACACCTTATACTATTACTCCACCATAGAGAAGTAGAGATTGGGGTTATGGATGTGACCTGGAGAGGTTAAGACAGTTTTCAAAATTTAACCCACCATCTTTTAGTGGAGTTAAGGACCTAGTAGCTGCAGAGGACTAGGTGAATGAGATTGAGAAACTATATGGGTTCTTTGAGTGCACTACTATCGAGATGGTAGCATTTGTCGTATTCATGCTGAAGGGATCAACAAAGCACTGGTGGGAGTCCACCCGACCCATTTTTAGAGCCCAACATAGTGAGATCAGTTGAGAAGTATTTTTAGAGGCCTTCTGGAGGCAATATATTTCAGATACTGCGTAGCGGAGACTGCAAATGAAATTTTTAGATTTGACCTAGGGGAGTAGATCGGTGGATGAGTATGAGACTAAATTTATCTCTCTGGGCAGATACGATCCTGATACAATGGATAGTGAGGTCAAGAAGGTTTGAAAGTTTGTGGATAAACTGAGACCATCTATCACATCTCGATTGGTCCCTTTTGACATACCGACCTACGAAGAAGCAGTGCATAGGGTACAGTTGTGCGAGGAAGATATTGAGCGGGTTACCTCAGAGTTTGGAAAGGTTGGTAGAGTGAGGGACAGAGATAGAAAGAGATCGGCAGAGGATAGAGGCTTCAGTTATAGGGGAAGCAAGAGATTTTCTGGGAAGAGGCCGAGGATTGAGGAAATTCAGGAGAGGACAGTTAATCCTCCCTTGTATCCAGCTACAGCTCCAGCGAAGGGAATAGTGATTGGAGGGCCACGACCACTACAAAGTAGTGTAATAAGTGTGGTAGGTACCATGGGACTCGACCATGTTATGGATCTCCTGCAGTATGTTTTCGATGTGGAAAAACCAGGGCATTTGATCAAAAATTGCCTATAGATGACTGAGAGTGCCCCACGAAGGGCAAGGAACTGGAGAGAGCTCCTGTTGACACTCCTACTTCGAGATTGAGGGCGATAGTTGAAGAGAAGGGAAAACAGGTGGTTGGTAGAGGATGGGTACACACCTTGGACCAAGATACTACAGATCAATCGTCAGATGTGGTGAAAGGTACCATCTTAATCTTTGATCTTAAAGCTTATGTTTTAATAGATCCTGGTGCCACATATTTATTTGTATCACCTGCATTTGCATGTAAATTGTTTAAGTATGTGAAACTTACCCCATTGAGTAAGAGGATGCTGATAAACACTCCTATGAATAATAGTCAGCTAGTGGAGTATATATTTAGTGATTATAAGTTGAAAGTAGGGGAAAGGGAAATGACAGCCGACCTCATTTTAAGGTATATGAGAGACTTTAATGTAATCCTAAGAATGGATTGGTTGGCTACAAACCGTGCTGTAGTAGATTGTTTTTCTAAGGCGGTAACATTTCCAGGGGTAGATAGCGTTATCGTAAGTTTTCCCGAGAAATGTAATGTAAAATCCCCTTGAAAAGTAATAAAAACAGTTGTGGTTGTAAGTGAAAAGACAAATACTCTGTACTGATTTAATGGTTGATATTTTGAAAGGTTATATTGCGTATGTGGTTAAGGCGGATAAGGCATGCTCGAAATTGCGAGACGTCTCAGTGGTCAGGAAATTTTTAGATGTCTTTTCGGATGTTTTACCAGGGTTACCGCCAGATAGAGAGATGAAATTTTGTATAGATTTGGCACCTGGTACAGAGCCGATATCCAAGCCACCGTACAGAATGGCTCCGATTGAGTTAGAGGAACTGAAGAGGCAATTACAAGAGTTATTGGATAAATGGTTCATCAGACCAAGTATATCACCTTGGGGAGCATCGGTACTGTTTGTAAGGAAGAAGGATGAGAGCCTCCAATTATATATTGACTACAGGTTGTTGAATAAAGTGACCATCAAGAATAAGTATCCCCTTCCACGTATCGATGACTTATTGGATCAGCTTCGGGGAGCGCATGTCTTTTCTAAGATAGATCTAAGATCTTGGTACCACCAGTTGAGAATTCAGGATGGAGATGTACTCAAGACAGCTTTCTGCATCCGATATAGTCACTTTGAGTTTATGGTTATGCCATTCGGGTTGACGAATGCTCTCGTAGCTTTTATGTCGTTGATGAATGAGGTGTTTCACCAATATTTGGATAGCTTTTTTATCGTGTTCATCGATGACATGCTGATGTATTCAAGATCTAGAGAGGAGCATGAGCAGCACCTAAAGATAGTGCTACATACCCTCCGAGAGAAGAAGTTGTACACTAAACTCAGTAAGTGTAAATTTTGGCTAGAGCAGATCTTTTTTCTGGGTTATATTGTGTCGAAGGATGGTGTGTCAGTGGACCCTTTCAAGATTGAGGCAGTGGTTTAGTGGCAGAGACCCCAGACAGTTACAGAGATAAGGAGTTTCTTGGGTTTAGCTAGATATTATCGATGGTTTATGGAGGGATTCTCGAGATTAGTTGCTCCATTGACACGTCTCATGAGAAAGAATGTTGAGTTTGTGTAGGACCATAAATGTGAGAAGAGTTTTCAAGAGTTGAAGAAGAGATTGACTACAGCTCTGATTCTCACCATTCCTACCAGCTCAAAAGGTTTTTCTTTATATACGGATACATCACACCAAGGACTGGGCTGTGTACTGATGCAGGATAGGAAGGTAATAGCCTATGGATCAAGACAGCTGAAGGATCATGAAAGAAACTACTCGACCCATGATTTAGAGTTGGCGGCCGTGATATTTGCCTTGAAAATATGGCGCAGTTATCCTTATGGTGAGAAATTTCAAGTATTTTTCGACCACAAGAGTCTTAAGTATCTGTTCTCACAAAAGGAATTGAATATGAGACAAAGGAGGTGTGAGATCTGAGAATTTTAGATATATTTTAATTATGTAATAAGAACTTGAAGTGTAATTTATTGAGCTAAGTGAATTGTGAAAATTATATTTGGAGATTTATATGTTAAGTGCTTAACCAAGTGGGAAGCTATGAGGTTAGATCGATCTTAGGGAAGAAAGATCGATCTGGTAAGCTAAAAATGACAAGGAAGGAGGAAAGCAAGTGAGCAGATCAATCTCCAATGGAAGAGGATCGATCTCCTTATGATTCTGTTTGAGAGAAGATCGATCTCATGAGGAAGGGATCGATCTCAGAATGTTTCTGTTTGGGAGAAGATCGATCTCCTCAAGGAGCAGATTGATCTCATAAAGCCATTAAGAGATCGATCTCACCCCTCGACAGATCGATCTCCTAGGCATAAAATTACCCCAAATCGTCCCCAAATTCAAATGCAGATCGATCTCATGTAGGAACCCCTGCTTTCTCCTGTAATTTCATTTTCTCTCTCTTTAAAACCTCATTTTCACCTAAGCCCTAGCTTTCTCACTCATCCAAACACCCATTTTCGTCCAAATCAGAGGTTGTGGCAAGAAGGAAAGTTGTTACTCATCAAAGGGAGAACAACATACTTGAAAATCGGAAGACGGATTGAATCGAGGCAAGAGATAAGCTCTCCTCAAGTTTTGGGTAATTTCTAAACCTCGATCTTGATATTTGAGATGATTTTGGTGATAATGGTTGTTGGCATTATGTTGAAATAGTTGGAAAATGATTAGGGATTGATGAAATTACAATGTAGTTGGAGTGATGATGATATTTAGCAATTTTGGTAATTTTGGGAATTTTGAGCTATAAATGGAAATTTAGACAATGTGGTGAATTAGAATAGATATTAAGGCATGGGAAGTGTAGAATGTTGAGGTGTTGTGAGCGAGATTGTGATTTGTGATTGAGTTATGAGAATTGAGAAATTTGAGGTGTTATGAGCAATTATGCTCGATTTTGAGAATTGAGGTTACTGTGATGATGAGTATTGATGTTTTAACATCGTTTGGACAGCTCGGGAGTTTCAAACTGGAATGCGAGGCTAGTCCGTGATACGGGAAAAACGATTGCACTATACGAGGTGTAAAGAGGTAAGGGAAAACTAAACCATTTGTGTATGTGTTTTGATGAATTGTTTGTAGCATGAACCATGATTTGAGAATACAAGCATGTTTAGTGTTGTGTTGTGATATAATTGCACACGATTTTTATAGCTGGTTGGAGACCTTTATTTTATGAGTTTATAAGCTGAGTGTGAAATTGCTTTATAAACCGTTGAGTTACGTAAAAAGTAAATTGGGCTCTACGTTAAGGCAATACTGAGATTTGAGAAAATGTGTGCGTGTTTTGCCGGTTGGAACTTGGTTTTAATATGTTTTGTGTTGAGTACACAAATGTTCTAAATGAGTTTTATGAGAGAAAACCTTTATGAGTTCTATGAAGGCAAAACGTTTTATAAGATAATGGCTAATGATTGAGACTTAGGCGTGTCATGTTGAACACACATCGGGCCTTGCTTTGGTAGCATGTAAGACCGCTATAGTGGGACGCTTGGGAACCGACCCAGGGACCACAGGCCTTGTTCTGGTAACATGTAAGTCCGATTATTCCTCCGCTTTGGTAGCGTTGGGAGGCCTTGCTCTGGTAGCATGTAAGTCCGGGCCTTGCTTTGGTAGCATGTAAGTCCGATATTCCTCCGTTTTGGTAACGTGAGATTACCCCAGTTCTAGTAACGCTGGGTGGCCTTGCTTTGGTAGCATGTAAGATCGAGAGAGTGGGCTGCTTGGGAACCAACCCAGGGACCACGTGATAGTGTGCATGAGGCGAGGCATTGCTCTAGTAGCATGTAAGGCCGGGCCTTGTTCTGGTAACATATAAGTCCAATATACCATGCATACGACCATATTGTCGATGTTCCCTCTACACGAGGATGCCTGGGATGCAAACCTAGAGGAGATTACATATTTGATGTGCCATGACGAGTTTTATATGAGTTTTATTACCTAGTCTCGTTTTACACATGAGTTTACATATTTGATGTGCCATGACGAGTTTTATATGAGTTTTATTACCTAGTCTCGTTTTACACATGAGTTGTGTTTGTGACTTTGTCACATGCTATTTACTGAGGTGATTTTTATCACATATTTTGAGAAAAGCCATTATCACATATATTTACACATGCTTGTGAATGTTCTATATTGAGCCTTTTTAACTTCATGTTTTCACATGATTTGTGAGCTATGAGATGATGATGTTTTGAGAACTTTCATGCTACGATTTCAAATGAGTATACTGAGTTCATAAACAAATATATATTTGTGATGTGTGATGTGGTTTATATAACTGAGTCCCCTTACCCCCCTTATTGAGCGATTTAGAAGCTCACCCTGTTTTCTCTTCCCCCCAGATTGCTTCAAGTGAAGTGAGTTCCCTACGACGTGCAGGTTAGAGGCTAGTGGAGGACTTGAGCTCCAGGTCGTATTTTGTGTATTGAGGTATATATTTAATATTCATGTATCCAGACTAGAGTTATATTTACAGACACTTATTGTACAATGATGTGCGGGATTTATTAGGATTATTTAACTTGAGATGGAGTAATGTATATGATATGATACATATATTATCTAATGATGAGATCCTGTGGTATGATAAGTATGATGATGCATGACACTGCACAGGAATGCACCCTTAATTGTGAATTGATGAGTAAAAAGTTTTAAATTAGCCCTATTTTTCACGTTTTCGGGGCGTCACAGGAGGTGACTCGAGCTTCTGAAAGACTATGATTGCGAGATCTTGTACCACCCGGGTAAAGCAAATTTAGTAGCTAATGCATTGAGTAGAAAGCACCTTGGGTTGGTATCGTACATGATGATCAGGGAACACGAGCTGTTGGAACAGTTCGCGAGCCTCAGCTTGGATGTGACCCCGCCTGATGTTGATAGTGGCTTTATGGTAGCTAGCCTGTGGTTGGAACTCGATGTGGTAGATCGTATCCGACAGGCTCAACGGATTGATCAGTAGTACAGTGATATTGTCGGGTAGATATAGAGGGGTATAAAGACTGATTTTAAGTTGAGTTCAGATTAACTTCTGAGGTTCAGGGGTAGGATATGTATTCTCGATGATCCAGAGATCAGGAGGTTGATCTTGACAGAAGCTCACTCAACGAAGTATACACTGCATCCGGGAAGTAACAAGATGTATCAGAATCTCTGAAGAGTGTATTGGTGGTCAAAGATGAAAAGAGATGTAGCTGAATTTGTGGCAAAGTGTCTCGTTTGTTAATAGGTGAAGGTAGGGCATCAGAAGCCTGCAGGGCTATTACAACCTCTACCTATACCGACTTGGAAATAGGAGTATGTCACTATGGACTTCGTGATAGGTTTACCCAGGACTTGCAAGAATCACGATGCGATATGGGTAATAGTGGACAGATTGACGAAGTCGGCACACTTCCTAGCTATGAGCGCCATCGATACTCTGAGTACACTGGAGGAACTATATGTGCACGAGATAGTAAGATTGCATGGTGTTCCAATGAGCGTTATATTTGATAGGGATGCCCGCTTCACTTCCCACTTCTGGGAACATTTTTAGGAAGCGATGGGGACCCAACTGAGTTTTAGCACAACGTTTCATCCTCAAATAAATGGTCAGTCAGAGAGGATTATAAAGACCCTGGAAGATATATTCAGAGAGTGTGCTTTGGATTTTGGAGGCTCCTAGGATGACCATTTGCCATTCGCAGAGTTCGCCTATAATAACAGTTATCATTCAAGTATTGGGATTACGTCGTATGAGGCTTTGTATGGCTGTAGATGTCGTTCCCCTATTGGATGGGAAGAGGTTGGTGACCGACTGATATTTGCTCCTGACTTAGTAAGACAAGCTTCTAAGGATGTCCGGTTGATTTTGAGAGGTTACGGACAGCTTATGGTAGACAAAAGAGTTATGCTGACAAGAGACAGAGACCATTAGAATTCGTAGTGGGTGAATCAGTCTTTTTGATATTGGATAGAGTGGGAGATAAGGCCTACAGGCTAGCATTGCCACTAGAGATAGCAGGTGTTCATAATGTCTTCCACATCTCTATGTTACGAAAGTACCACCCGAATCTGGCATATGTGATAAGATATGAGCCATTGGAGCTCAACGAGAATAGAACATATGTAGAGAAGCCGATTAGAATATTGGATAGGAAGGAGAATGTGTTGAGATCGAAAACGATCCCCTTAGTGAAAGTCCTTTGGCAGTACCACACTACAAAAGAAGCTACATGGGAGTTGGAGAGTTTGATACGGGAGAAGTATCCCAAGTTGTTCACGAACTGAATTGGTTCCAATTTGGAGGACCAAATTTCCTTAAGTGGGGGAGATTGTGAGACCCCATGTATGTATAACTTTGTAATATATGTTAATGGGATTATAAGACAAATGATTTCGGATCAAGTAAATATGAATGAATTTACAAATAGGATGGATGAATGTCATGATACACATAAAGGATAAATAAGGGCTGAAGTGGCCATAAACTAAACGAATAAAACTTTAAACACTTGGATTGAAGATAAATAATGAAGACACGAAATGATGATGCAGGGACGGTGAATTTTGTGTATCTATTCTAATTTTCAAGTAATACACACAAGTTCCATAACACGAAAATCATAGGAAATGAACCTTTCCATGCTTAAAGTGTGAATAGATTGCAAAATGACTAGCGAAGCAATCGAATGCAAGTTCTCCCTTGGAAATTCTGGAAACATTATAGCAAAAAGGCTGCAGATGAAGGCCAGATCGATCCCTTGTGTAAACAGAGCTATTCCAAGTGAATCTGTCAAGCCCAGATCGATCCCCCTTAAGTGCAGATCGATCTCCAATGTATTCTGTCAAGAGCAGATCGATCTCCTTAAGCTTCTGTCAGTCCAAGATCGATCTCTCCCTAATGAGCAGATCGATCTCTCCCCAATGAGCAGATCGATCTCCCTATTCTAAAACCCAAGAATTCGAAGGCAAAAACCAAAGAAAGATTGATCTCCTCACCCTAGCAGATCGATCTCATCACTCTTAATCTATAAATACCCCATGAAAAACACTCTTTCTTCAACAAACCAACACACCTCTTCCATTTTCATTCAAAATACCAAGCTTTCTCTCTCTAGAATACACCATCTTCCAAAAAGAATTGGGAAAAAGCTATTATAGCCAAAGTTGTTCATCTTGAGGAAAAGAACAACATAGCTTGGAGCCAACATTCAACTCATTGGATTGAAGGAGATAAGGAGTCTTCCAAACTTAGAAAAGAAGTCAAGCTAGGTGAGTTTCTAATACACCAACTCCAAGTATATTCATCTAGTTGTTGTTGTGAGTAGATTGGTGTAGGTATTGATGATTGAAACCACCTAGAACGTAATGATACAAGCATAACCTAGAGTGAGTCTAGTGTGAGAAAGTAAAATGTAGTTGATTTGATGATAAAAATGGTTATATCAAGTTGCTAGTGAGGAAATGTGCATGATTTTGAGATGATTGGATGAAACCACATTATGACATTAGTCAAGTGAAAAAAATGTGCATAAATGGTGTTGTAGAGAATGCTTAAATGATGGAAAAATTATGGGTAAACACTCATGCCAAGTATTTGATGAGTAACCAAGTATGTTACTAGATAAATTGACTAAAAATGACATAATAATGGCCAAATGTGAAAATAGGTCAAACGTAATGAAATAGGATCGATGAGATATATCGATTGGTTGAAGTTAGAATATGACTTATTGGTATTGACTCATATGATCGATGTATATTTGCAGCTCTCTAGGATAAAATCGGAGCAAATTGAGCCAAATCGTAAAAAAAAAAAAAAGGAAAAAAGAAGGAAGAGTTGCTTCCAAGAGAATTGAGGTAAGGGAATTGTGTTAGCCCTAGGGATATCTGTACGCCTTTCGGGCGTATGGGCGATTTTTAACGCGTTTAAGAGTCATAGGATGAAATGATGTTTGAAGGGTAAAGAATTGGGTTTTTGAGAAATGAGCATTTAAAAGTAAGAGCATGATGCTTTGAAAACATTTTATTGCTTTTTAGCATGTGATTAGTAGGTTGGCTAGCATTTCAAATGATTTGCACCAAAATGGTTGATTTGGTTTGATAATCATGCTTTGCAAAGAATGGGCCACATACATGAGTTTTGTAGAAATGAAATGTGTTAGAGCACTTCTCGTATGAGGGTTTTACATGCATGAGTGCTGGAGCTTAGCTCGCACTAGTTTTCACATGGATTTTATGACATTATGCTGAACCCTAGCTTGCACTAGTTTTCATACGAGTTTTGACATGGTGCTAGAGCATAGCTCGCACTAGATGTCCATTATACTTGTTGTCATGCTTGAGACTACTTGCACGTGGTTTTATGACATGTTAGGAGTCGTGCTGGGAGCTTCGGGTAGGCTGTGTGCCACATTGATTAAATAGGCTCGCACGTGCGTATTGAAATGTGGCAAGATATATTGTGATGATATGGGTCCATGGAGTACATTATACCGTACAACTAGCATGGAGTACGCTGTACCGTGTGTGATATTTATGCCGTCTTCGGACGATAGATTCTGTTATGGATCGGCGGGTTGGACGTGAGCCACCTCCCGTGCGGAAGCAGATAGTGGTGATACTCCACACACTAGGATCCATGTAGCCTGGGATCATAGAGGATATGGCCATAGTCCTAGAGGATATTTCCCTTATTATATTGCCTAACTCACATGTCTCTTGGTATATGAGTTGATAAATCCATGTTTTGAAATGTCTTTGTGAGTCAAGATAGTCCATGGGAGGGGCTGAGTCCTGACAAGTGATGATTTTGAATTGGCTTGTGTTACAAATTGGAAATGCTTTTAAGTGCACCTTGCATGATGATTTTCCTTGCTTTGAGTTGGTAACGCATGATGATTTTTCCATGCTATGTTTTTAGAACTGTGCACTGATTTATATAGCATGATTTGCTTTACATGGCATAAACATAAGAATGAACATACGTTTTGGTGCATGACAGATAATTTGTGTGATTTAAGCACGGCATCACGATTACGTAGATAGTATAGTTATCTACTGCTCGCATGATTGCCTTACTGAGCACGTGGTTTGATTACCCCCTTATTTTCCCCCCTCTACAGAGCACTTATAGTAGATAGTGGGCGACTGAGGATTGGATTTTGGAGTCCGCTGCATCCCATCACACGAGGTATACACATTTGTATAATTTTTGTATCTAGACCTGTCAAAGCATAGTAATGTCTTTAAATGTAATTTTGGGGATGTAAAAGATTGTAAACACATGTAAACAGTAACTCTCATTTAGAAATACAAGTGTTTACATGTAAGGGAATTGTAAATTTGAAATGGTATGATTGGATGAGATTGACGCCGATACACAACCCAACTATTGGAGGTGTAACTATTCACGATTGAGTAAGGTAAGAGTAAAGAACAAATAAGAATTGAATTAAATAATAAACAAAAAAGGAAAAATTTTTAGTGGATTTTCGGTGGAATGAGGGTCGCGACAGTTACTTTGTCTACAACAGAGGCAAAGTACATGGCATTAGTAGAGGCTGTAAAGGAAGTAATTTGGTTACAAGGATTACTAAAAGAATTGGGAATGTGACAGAAGAATATCACTATTCATTCGAATAGTCAGAGTGCCTTTTTTTAGCAAAGAATCTAGTATTTCATGTTCGCACCAAACATATTGATGTTTGATATCATTTTGTGTGGGAAATTCTGATTGAATGGAGAATTCTATTACAGAAAATTGAGACTGCTGACAATCCCACTGATATGATGACCATAGTGGTGACGGCAATCAAGTTCAATCATTGTTTGAGCTTGATTAATATTTTGAAAGTCTATGAGACACATTTGAAGGCATTGCTGAAGACTAATTTGCCAAGGTGGAGAATTTTTGAAATTAGTGGCTTATTAGCCTAGTGGGGAATCCCACATCGGAAAGCCACAAAAAGGTAGGAAGAGTTTTTTGGCTTATTAATTTAAGCATTGGCTAATTGTTTAGATTCCCTTGGGAGAAATACAAATAGCCGCCCATATTTTTTTATAATATTTTGTTTTCTCTTATTAGTTTCTGGATTTTATAATTTTGTCCAGATTTTATAATAATTCATCTTTGGAATTAATGGAAATTTTAGCAGCGCCCGTGGACGTAGATAATTATACAGAACCACGTAAATTATTGTGTTTTTCTTTTCTTCCTTTACATTTTGCATTTGATTATTTGTTTAGCATTTATTTTTCTGTCAATTTGTAATTTTGTTTCAATAATTAGTAGTTATAGTTATGTTTTGAGCTTTCGTTTGTGCACAACATAAACTCATTTTCCATGTTTTCAATTTTTGCATTATTCTCTCCTTGATATGAGCCGAATCTACCCTCTTAGTCTTGCCTCAAAATGATGGTATTTAAAGTAGGAGCCTGGATTTTCTGCAATCTGAACATGTAACAACTTTGCTATAGTTCTTTTAATTTGTATTGGCACATTATAACCAAAAACAATACTAGATTTGTTAAAATTTATAGCCTGATCAAAACCATTGCAAAATATTTGTAATAACCCTTAGAACTACACATTAACCTCATCTGTTGGTAAGAAAAAAAAATCATCAGCAATCAACAGATGAGATAAAGTTGGACAATCCTTACTCAACTTCAAACCTATTAACTTCCTTGACTCTATAGCTGTGTTTACCATTCTAGATAAAACATCAATAGCAAACAAAATAGGAACGGAGATAGAGAATCCACCTTGTCAACTTGTTATCAAAATCCAA
This sequence comes from Firmiana major, assembly GCA_033439115.1. Classification (NCBI taxonomy): domain Eukaryota; kingdom Viridiplantae; phylum Streptophyta; class Magnoliopsida; order Malvales; family Malvaceae; genus Firmiana; species Firmiana major. Next base: position 9,193,247 of record CM065909.1, read on the forward strand.
CATCTTGAATATTGCAGTCAAGAAATCCCATTCCACCGTATTATATGCCTTATTCATGTCAACCTTCAATGCGATACTACATTTTCTCCTTTTCTTCCTTATCTTCAAAAAATGAAAGTGTCATTAGCTACCAATATAATATCTTGTATTTGTCTATTTTCTATGAAGGCACCCTGATTTTGAGTAATAATCTTCCCCATATATGGCTTGATTCTATTAGTCGTAACTTTTGACACAATCTTGTACACAAAATTCTAACAACTTATCGGTCTAAATTGTGAAACATCCTCTAGTCTCTTAACTTTAGGAATAAACACAATGCTAGTTATATTAATCTTCCTTAACATATGAAACTTTGAAAGAAACCTCTTACTACTATCTCCCAATATTTATGATAAAAAAATCAATTAAACTAATCCAAACTGAGGGCTTTCATAGCACCTAACTAAAAAATGGCATGCGTAATATCCTCCACTGTAACCTCCCTTATAAATTCTCCATCCATTTCCTCACTCACTAGTTTGGGTACAACATTCAATAGACCATAAGGAGTTCCACTGTCTCAAATAGGCCTATTCAAGGGCTAGTCTACCCACTCAAACTTAAAACCCCACCCATTTTTTTAACGAGCTTAAACAAAATATTAAACCCATTAAATTGGTTTAGGATTGAAAAATGAGCCGTGTAAAAAAAAAGGGTTGGGATAGGTTCGTTATTTAAAGACCAAGCTCGGCCCAACCTAGCTCATTTACTATAATTTTTTTATCATTTTTTATATTAATGTATTTTTAATTACATATGCTTTTTTGCGCAATTTATTTTCAGTTAGCATTTTCTTTTATACTTTAATTTAAATTTTCACGTTTCTTGTATTTTTTTTAAAAAATTATTCATATTTATTATTTTATACTTATTAACTATTATGTGTTTTAATTTTTTTATATTGTATCATAATTTATTTTTTTAAAAATGAATAGTATTTGGGCAAGCTTGGACAGGCTTGACTTATACATTATTTGTAAAAACAGGTTTGGGAAAAAAATTAGGGCCGAAAATGGATCAGTTAGGCTTAGACTCACGCTCATTTCCTTAATACCCTACCTAAAAAAGATCCAAACCTAACTCCAAGCCCATTGGTAACTCTATAAAAACAAAGCTATTTACATCTTAATTTCCTTAATTTTTTCTTGATCATGTTACAAATTTGTTAATTATCTCCTTAATTTGTTTAATTTTGTCAAATTATATAGATAAATAAGTTCGAGTCGAAATCTAGTCGTTGTGGTGACTTTTGAGTTGAAAAAGAGTAAGAAATAGGTCAGGCTAACTAAAAGACAAAATTTAACACTAAAGCCCAAAAATTGCAAGACATCTTGTTTTGTAGTGCAAGTCACTTTTCTCATCCACATGTGACTCCACGTGTCATCATTTTAGCATTTCATGGAGGCCATGCTTGGGGACCACATTCCCAACAAATGAAGAGCACATGTACATGCCTTTGCCACATGGATGTACAAGTGGACAAGAAGATAAATGAAAGAGGCTAAAAGGTGTGAGGTGTCCTTCGACTGTATAGAGAAGAAGATACATGAAAATATCTTCTAAAAATAGAGAATCACATGAAGACAAGTGGTAAAGAGTGCCAACTCATCAACTATACAAAAAGTCCACTTTACCCCCTCCTTTGAAGGCTATATAAAGAAAATGATGAAAGAGTGAAAAATGGGGCTTTTAGTGCTTAGAATAGGTTTATTTTCATGCAATTAGATTAGTTTAGAACAACCACAATTGTTGCTTTTAAATTTCCTTTGTTATTTTGCCTTACTTTCCTTTAAATTTCTTTGTAAACTCTTTAAATTTCTTCTAATTTCTTGTAATCAACACTTTCATTTTAATTTTCCTGCAATGAATTTCATTATTTCTTTAAGTTCTCTTGCCATTCACTTTTAGAATCAAGCTTTAGGTAATTAAGAAGGGTTGAAAATGGAGCTTGATTGTTCTTATATATAAGCTAAGTTCATAGTAACCTTAACTTTCATTTCATTGTTGTTTGGTGTTTATTTTTGTCTCTCTTGGTTTTTTTCATTCCCATTTCACATAATAGTTAAGTTCTTAAGGTTTTATGATTTATGGTTGGATTTTCAGGTTTACTCTTGCTAGGAATCTCCATAGTTTAGTTTAGTTTAGTTTAGTTTTCAGTTCTTCCTTTAAACCGTTACTTTACTCCTCACTGTCCAGATTTTCTGTCTTACATATTTCTAAGGTTTCATTTTGAGTTTTTCATCTATCTTCATTTCATGTCAAGTTCTTTTATTTTAGTTTTTATAAGTTGACTTTCACATTTAAACCTTTTAAAGTTCTACACGGCCTTTAGTTTCTCTCTAATTTTGCTTTGCAGAAACATTAATTTCAAGCTTTCCTACTTAGATATCATTTACTATTTTAACATGGTTTTAGTTTTTAACTTTTTAGTTTTAAGGTATTAAAAATTAACTTAAGATTAGTACCAATTAGGGGTTTAGGGTTTGCTTTTGTGGGAAAAAGTGATTGAACTAAGATTAAGGAAAACTATAGATATATCTGAGAATTAGTTTAGATTTATACCTAACCAGTCAACTATGGAAGTAATACACTTGCTTAGACAACTTGTGGAATGTTCTCGAGTATAAGGGAAAGATGTTCATATGGTTTTTATATACTTGGAGAAAGCATAAGATGAAGTACTTACGAAAGTGTAATGGTGGTCTTTAATGAAGAAAAGAGTTTCTGTGAAATATATTGAAATAATTAAGGACATGTATAGAGATGGAAGGACACATGTGAGGATGTGTGGAGAGCAAACAAGTGAATTCCATATCATAGTAAGAAACATCAAGGGTCAATATTAAGTCCATTTTTGTTTGCTACAGTAAAAGACAAGCTAACAAAATCCATCCAAGATAATGTACCTTGGTGTATGTTGTTTGCAGATGATATTATCTTGTGTGCTGAGACTAAAGTGAAGGTTAATACTAAGTTAGAATTATAGAGACAGACGTCAGAGTCAAGAGTATTCAAGCCAAGTAGAGCAAAAACTGAATACATGAAGTGTAAATTCAGTCTAGACAAAAAGGAAGATAGAAATATAGTGATACTAGATGAGGTGGCGATTCCTAAGCAGGATCATTTTAGATATTTAAGGTTGATCGTATAGATAGATGGAAAGATTGATGGTGATGTGACCCATAGGATATAGGCTGGTTGGAGAAAATAGAGAAGCACTACAAGTGTGTTGTATGACAAAGAAATTCTTATAAGGTTGAATGCAAGTTTTACAAGACAGTTATTAGACTTACATTACTCTATGGTGAATGTTGAGAAATTAAAGCATTGCATACCCAAAAAAATTAGTGTAATAGAAATGCGAATGCTATGATGAATGTGTGGATATACGAGAAAAGATAAAATGAGAAATGAAGATTTTCGTAAAAAAGTTGGAGTCGAAGACAAGATGAGTGAAAGTCATTTACGTTGGTTTGGACGCATACGACGTAGACTTGTGAATGCTTCGGTTTGAAGAGTGGAGTCTATGAATGATGTAAAAGGGGTAAAGGCTAGGGGAAAACTAAAAAATACATTGAAGAAAGTAATCCAAGATATGGCAGAAAGGAAGTTACAAGAACACACTGCATTAAATATGAATGAGTGAAAAAGAATAATTCATGTTAACGACTTGGCGTGAGTTCATATATCGGTTCATATAGCCTACCCCAATATTGGAAAAAAGGCTCAGATGATGATGATAAATTAAGGGTAATAGCAGTATTTAGATTTCACATTAATTCATCATTTTAATCCTTCTCAACCCATGATTGCAGACATGTTTCTGCCATTTTTTTCTATTTTACCATTTTTAGATCTTAAAATTCAGTTTTAAATCATGAAAAATCCATTTTAGTACCATTTTAACTTAACGTTAGTTTTTGTTTCTATAAGACCCTCAAATTTTCATGTAATATATATGATTATTGGATGTACAAACAAGTTGAATTATGTATGAATCATAAGAAATGAATGCTTATGAGTTTTAAGTGTGAATGGATTGATAATTGGGTGTTGAAATGATTAAGTATGAGTTTGAATGAGAAAAGTGCAGCAAAAATGAAGTTGGATGAAGGCCAGATCGATCCCAAGTGAGGAGAGATCAATCTCAAGGCCTGAAGAATGCAAAATCAAGCATGCTGAAAGAGAGAGATAGATCCCTTACTCAAGAAGATCGATTTTCTTAACTCTCAAGCTGGAGCAGATCGATCTCCCTTTAAGGCCAGATCGATCTCCTAGCTCTCTGCCTGAGACAAATTGATCCTGTTCCATTGATGCAGATCGATCTCATGCATTCGACAGATCGATCTCCTACCCTGAAATGTTGTGAAATTGAAGGATTTAAGCAGGGCCAGATCAATCTCCACCCTATGCAGATCGATCTCATCAAGCTAATTCTATGAATATGGAGTAGTTGGATCTGCAATTCACGAGAAATAACTTCATCTTTCCATTTTCAATCCAAAACCTAGCTTTCTCACTCTAAAATCACCAAATTTTCATAAAGATTTGAGGAAAGATCATTAGAGCAAAGTTGTTCACCATAGAAGAAGAACAACATACTTTGGAATCAATACACCATTGATTTGATTGAAGGAGCAAGGAGAGTTCTCATTTGGAGTAAGAAAGAAATCAAGCTAGGTGAGTTTCTAATGCACCAATCCAAGTACATTGTTTAGTTATTGATTTTGGAGTTGATTTGTATGTGCATTGATGATTTGAACTACATGGAATTTAATGGAAACAAGTACAACATAGAATAAGTCTAAAGTGAGAAAATGTGATATAGATGGGTTGATGATAGATGGATAATGCTGGGATGTTAGTAAGGTATTAGGTATGATTTTTAGAAGGTTGAATGAAGCCACATTGTTAGATTGGTCTAGTTAAGTGAATGAGTATATGAGGTGTTTGACAAAATGTCATAGTGAAGTAAATGATAAACTAGAGACACTATAAGCATTGAATATTGATTTAGTACTAATCGATAAATCGAAAGGAGTTTGATGAACTCTTGGGAAACTATTAAGCGATCAACAACGGACTTAAGACGGAATAAGACCCCATAAGAGAGTTAATGGAGACTATGGGTTGAGTCAACTATAGTAAACACAAGAGTTATATCATGTTGAACTAAGTTGATATGAAACATAATCTCGTGCAGTTCCGAAGAGTTCGTTGGAGGTGAATCGAATTGCGTAAACAAGCAGCTTTAAGGAAGTCGAATCACGCGACGCAATTCTAGGTAAGAGAATTGTGTGGACTCTTAGAGATACCTGTGCGCATTTTGAGCGCATTTTGATTTTCTAGAATGTTTGTGGTGATAGGAATGAAATGAATGATTTGGAGGGTAGTGTAATTGGGATTTGAGAAAAAGGTCATGAAAAACAAGAACATGAGGTCCTTGAGTATTTCAATGCTTTTCAGCTTGTGCATTGGTAGGTTGGCTAGCATTTTTAAATGATATGCTTGAAAATAACTTGATTTGGTTTTAATAACCACGCTTTGCAAAGAATGAGCCACCTACGTGAGTTTTGTGAAAAATAAAGCGTGCTAGAGCATTACTTGCACGAGATTTGATGTGTTTTATACGTGCATTAGTGTTGGAGCAAATGCTCGCACTAGAGTTTTTATATGCATGAGTGCTGGAATTTAACTCGCACTAGTTTTACATGGATTTTATGATGTTATGCTAGAGCCTAGCTCGCACAGATTTTTATACTAGTTTTGACATGGTGCTGGAACATAGCTTGCACTAGATGTCCACCATACTTATTTTCGTGCTTGAGACTACTCGCACGAGGTTTTATGACATGTCGAGTGCCGTGTTGGGAGCTTCGGGTAGGCTGTGTGCCACGTCGATTAAATAGACTCGCACATGCGCATTGAGATGTGGCGTGATATGATGTGATGATATGGGTCCATAAAGTACGTTGTACTGTGCAAGTAGCATGGGGTACGCTGTACCATGTATGATATGTTATATGTTGTCTTTGGACGATGGATTTTGCTATGGATCGACGGGTTGGACGTGACCCACCTCTCGTGCGAAAGCAGATAGTGGTGATACCCCGCACACTAGGATCCGTGTAGCCTGGGATCACAGAGGATATGGCCATAGTCCTAGAGGATATTTCCCTTATTATATTGCCTATCTCACATGTCTCTTGGTATATGAATTGATAAATCCATGTTTTGAAATGTGTTTGTGAGTCAGGATAATCCATGGGAGGGGCTGAATCTTGACGAGTGAATGATTTTATATTAGCTTGTATTAAGAAATTAAAAATGCTTTTAAGTGCACTGTGCATGATGGCTTTCCATGCTTTGATGTTGATTTCACATGATGATTTTTCCATGTATGATTTGAGAATTGTGCATTGATTTATATAGCATGAATTGTTTTACATGTCATGAACATAAGCATGAGCATACGTTTTGGAGTATGACAAATAAATATGCGATTTTAAGTATGACATCACGATCACGTCGATAGTGCAATTATCTACCTGTTCGCATAATTGCTTTACTGAGCGCGTGGTTTGCTTACCCCCTTATTTTCCCCCCTCGACATAGCACTTACAGTAGATAGTAGGCGACTGAGGACTGGCTTTTGGTGTCCGCTGCATCCCATCACATGAGGTATACACATTTGTGTAGTTTTTGTATCTAGATACGTACAAGCATAGTGATAACTTTAAATGTAATTTTTGGGGATGTAGAGAGTTTGTAAACACTTGTAAATGATAACTCCGATTAAAAAATACAAGTGTTTACTTTTAAATGAATTGAAATAGTAAATGATTTGGTTGGATGAGGTTGACATCGATACACAGCCCAACTGTTGGTGGTGCAGCTGTTCACGATCAGGTAAAGTAAAGGTAAAGATTAATCAATAAATAACTGGTCGAATATTAAAGTTAAAAATGGCCAAAAGTTGTAGTGGATTTCGCTGGTTTGAGGGTCGTGACAGTTTCAAATTTAAAAAACCTACAAAAATGCTTTCAAAAATAAATTTTCTTTAAACTAGGCAGTAATGTTTTTAGGGTTAATGTTTTCAAATTAGTTCAATTAATTCCATTTGTAATAATGATAGGTTAGTTTAGCTAGTTTAGAGTTAGTTTAAAAATTTATGCATAAGTAATTAGTTATTTTTATTTAAGTTTTATTAGCATTTAAATCTTTCAATTGTCATTTTATAATCTTGTTTTCTTTATTAGGCAGTTTGGCCAGGCTTGTTTTATAGTTTAAATGTTAGCTTTTACGGGTTAAAAAAAAACATTTTGCAAGTATAGTTGTGATTAAGGTAGTATAAGTTAGTTTAGGGTTTCATTTAGCCATTTATTTTACTCATTTGTTTTAGCCCAATCTTAAATCAATCTTAGAAAAGACAGAAACCCCTCTTAGCTGGTCAAATAAATCGTCTATTCTTGGCAGGGGATACTTGTTCTTCACCGTAGCCTTGTTTAGCAATCGGTAATCTATGCACAATCTAAGGCTACCATCTTTCTTCCTTACAAACAACATCGGAGCTCCCATGGCGACACACTAGGCCTAATAAAACCCTGGTCAAGCAGTTCCTATAACTGTTTCTTTAACTCTTCCAATTCGACCAATGCCATCCTATAGGGAGGCTTAGAGATCGGATGGGTATCTGGCACTAAATAGATAGTGAACTCTAGCTCTCTTTCCGGTGGTAAGCCAGGAAATTCATCAGGAAATACATCCAGAAACTCACATACTACTGGTATGTCTTCTATCCTCGGATGTTCCCGACTTGCATCGGAGACGAGTGCGATGTAACCTTCACATCAATAATTTAATCAGTGTTTTATAGTGATATAACCATATCTTTAATTTTTTTTTTTCACAATGGACTTCATACATTTTCATTCCTTAATATTCAAACGTACACTAAACTTTTCAGGTAGGGAGAAAGTTACAATCTTATTGTAGCAGTCTAGACTCACACGGTTGACCGCTAACCAGTCTATCCCTAAGATCACATTAAAACCACACATGTTTATCAACACTAGATCTGCTAACATCACTCTATCTCCCACCTTGATTTCACACCTTTTACACATCATATCAGTCCTCTGGGACTCACGCATAGGGGTATTTACTTGTAAAATATAATCTAAGGATTCATGCTTTAAACTCAGTTTGCATGTAAAATGTACATCAATAAAAGAATGAGTGGATCCTGAATCAAATAACACATGAGCCTCATGATTACAGACAAGAACTGTACCTCGTATGGTCTCGGACGAAGTGTCTACGATCTCCTTATCTAAAGCAAATACACGTCCTTCTGTGATTGGCTTCTTACCCTTATCAACAGTCGTAGCCCATCTCTGGGGAATCGTCCTTTGAGGCTGCTGTCTAGGAGGCTCTTGGGAGTGTGGCTTTTGTGGCTGCGGGCAATACCTCACTCTATAGCCCAAGTCCCTGCATCTAAAACATCCTCGTATGGTTTTGGAACAACTTCCCTCATGTGATTGGCCATAATCCTTGCAAACTCTAACCTCTGGCCTGGCACTTCGAGAGGTCCCCATAACAGTGGGAGGAACCCTAGGTCTGTCAACTCTTCTTCTCGGTCCCTTAAAATGTCTCCTCTTAAAAGAACCTTTTTGAAAGTCTGTGTGGGAGGTCACGAGTCACTTACTCTTATCTCTGGTCAAAATTCGGGACTCAGTCTGGGACTGTACCAACACGAGTCCCTTCTCTACTTCTTGTGCTCGTCTCAGAGTATCCTTAAACTCAGTGATACAGAGTCCTATCAATCGGTCTCTAGTGATGGGCCTCAGTCCATACGCGAATCGCTCTGTACGGAGTTCCTCATCCCTAAGAGTCTGGGGTCATACTTCAATAAGGTGGTGAATCGACTCTCGTACCCATCAACCGTCATATTGCCCTAAGTCAAGTTTAGAAATTCAACTTGCATTCTCCTCTGGGCAGCTCTTGGCACATACTAAGTTCTAAATGTTGACTGAAACGCCTCTCAGCTAATCACCTCATGGCTAGTCAACATTATACTCTGAGTAGTGCTCCACCAGTCTCCGGCTTGCCCATTTAACATGTAAGCACCCATACTGACCCTCTTGACATTAGTGCATCCCAGAAAGTCAAAAATAACTCGCAACTCTGTCAGCCTCTGCGAGATCTTTCACCCCTCTAAAAGTCGATGGGTTCATCTTCAAAAAGTCCCTCAATAGACCCTTATTTCTGTCATCAAGCTGGGCCTGTACCGGAGGCTGTATGGCAGGAGGCACCGGGTAAGTCTGTAATGGGGGTGCAGGTGGTTCTTGTGGTGGTGGAGGAGTCGAAACAGGTGTAGTACCTGAGGCATTAGCCCCAAAATATTATGCGAATAGCGCTGGCATCTGCTCGAATCCCTGCCACACATCATGCTCTAGCCGATTCATTCGAGAGTTAGGACTCTCCGGCTATGGGGCATGACACGACCCTCGGACTTACCAAAAATTGTCATAAATTTTTCACTTTTCCTACATTATTTATTATTCGTTCTTATCTTACCTAGATCGTGATCAGCTACACTCTTAACAGTTGGGCTGTGTGTCAATGTCTATCTCATCCAACCATAACAATTTGATTTGCATTAAAATTTAGAAGTAAATACTTGTATAAATAAATCAGAGTTGCTATTTACATGTGTTTACATTACTTTACATCCCCAATGATTACATTCAAAATGCTACTGTGCTATGTAAAGTTTAGATACAAAATTATACAGGTGTGTATACCTTTCGTGATGGGATGCAACGGATACCAAAAAGGAAACCTCCAGTCGCCCTCAGTTTATACTCAATGCTCTGTAATGAGGGGAAAAATAAGGGGGTGAGCAAACAACACACTCAGTAAGGCAATCATGCGAACAGGTAGATACTACACTATCTACGTGATCCTGATATCATCCTCAAAACCATACAATTTCTCATTCACACCTCAAAAGCATTAGTTCATGCTTGTGTTAATGGCATGTAAAGCAAATCATGCTATTTAATTCAGTGCATGATTTAAGTTCAAAGCATGGAAAACCATCATGCGTAATTCACAAATAAAGCATGGAAAATAATCATGCATCAGTGCACTTTAAAGCCATTATCATGCTTTCTCTAGCAAATCATGCTATTTCATCTCAATAAAATCGACACTTTTCAGGACTCAGCCCCTCCCTCGGACTGTCCTGACCCACAAAACATTTTAAAATATAGATTCTGTGAGACCCCGTATAGGTTTAACCTTGAAGATATGTAAACGAATTCATAAGTATGATGATGTACTAGTAATGTGAAGCATATGTGATATAAAGTCCATAAGATTAATGTACACACTTGTAATAAGAGTTGTGATGTACGTACAAGTTGCATTAAATATGAATATGAAGAAATGGATTTTGATATATAATGAATGTGAGGGGAATGGAAATGAGTAGTATAGTAAATGGAATGAAGATTTGCATAAGTTATGCACTTCCATTTAGTTATATATTCTATATAATTGGTTATACAAAGATTTCCCACAAGTTTTAATATGTACTAAGTGTGATTGGATGTCATTTTCAAGTCTCAAGGAGGGATGAATGAGGAAATGACTATGGCAGCAAATTAAGGAGGTTTTAAATGAAGTTGCTGCAGAAAACTATAGTAAAATCTGGAAATATAAATGATAGATCGATCTTATGGGATGAGAGATCGATCTGGAAGAGCCAAATGACCTTATTTTGAGCTACGGGGTGAGATAGATCGATCTCCAATAGAGCCAAATCGATCTGCTAGACATTCTGTAATGAGAAGATCAATTTTAAGGCAAGAAGATTGATCTCTTTACTCTCTGTTTGAGAACATATCGATCTCAAGACTCGACAGATCGATCTCCTTAAGGGTTCTATAAAGAGCAGATCAATCGTCAAGAGGAAAATTACCTTCGACAGAAAGATCTCATCATGGAAGAAGATCAATCTTGTAGTGGTTGTGTTTGGTAAAAAGGTACCAAACCTTGCTGAGATCGATCTCCATAAGGGCCATATCGATCTCATGTCTCTGTATCTATAAAAAGAGCATGGGATTGAGATGAAAACTCAGAACTCTTCCCCACCAGACCTCACCTGCCATTTTCTCTCAAATATCCAAGCTTTCTCACTCTAAAAATCACTACCTTGCAGTCGAAATCTGAAGGAGCTCAAGAAGGAAAAGTTGTTCATTGAAGAAAGGAGAACAACATATCCAAAAATCATACATTGGTGTGATCAAGAGAAGGAGTTGTGGCTACCACAAGTTTGGCTAAATAATGAGGTAAGCCCTTCAACCTTCAAGCTCTAAATATGGATTCTAGACATTGTATAGGTTGAATGAGATGTGAAATGTTGATATGAAAGATGAGTGTAGTGATAGGTGAGTAGTATTAAGGGAGATTTATAAAGAGGAAATCCATGGAAAAATGATGGAAAGCTTTATAGATGATAAAATGATGTTAGTGGAAAGGTGAAATGTGATTTGAAGGATTTGAGGAGTATGAATAGATAAATAGAAGACAATGTGTATGTTTAGTAGATGAAAACAGAAAATAACTTGATGATTTATACGTGTACCTCGGAATACGTGAGACACGACTAACCCAGATCGTGAACGGAGCAAACATGATAAAGGGGATACGGGCGTGATTCAAGGTAAGGGATTGTGTGTTAGCTATAGAGATGTCCGTACGTATTTTACAGTAATTTTATAGATATATCGCTAGAATTAGTACGACATTACAATTCTATGAAATGATATGGAAGCATGAAATATAGTATGATATATATGTATTGAGAAATGGGATAGGATAAGGAAATAGCATGATATGCATGATTTCAATGTTTTCTCAATTTTGTATTGATGTGGTGATTGAGAAATGATAACGATAGGTTGGCTAGTTTTACATGTTTTAGCATGGAAAGACATGCTGCATAAATAAACATGTTTTGAGTTTAAAAGAGAAAATAGCCAGCTATCGAATTTGAGATGAGATTGGTGTTGGAGCTCCAGCTCACACCCGTTTTAATGACTTGACTATGTGTTGGGGTGTTAGCTCACACATGTTTCTATGCTTTTGATGTGTCATGCTAGAGTTTAACTCGCACGATGGTTTTGAGAAAAGTGTTGGAGCATTGCTCGCACCTATTTTTAATGAGTTGAGGTAAACCTGGGGGTTTGGGACCCAAGGGGATGCCAGTCGACGGCCTTTGAATGGGCTGGGCCTTAACAATAGCTCGTACCGTGCTGAAACCTTACGATGACTGTGTGTCACACTGCTTGCTTACCTGGTATATGAGACATGGTTCAGGATGAAAAGTACATTAGAGTTGGAGAATGGACTTGGGTCCATGGTCATACGTAGTACTGTGTAGTTAACCGTTGGTATACTATGTACCATGCTGGGTGCACGTGAGTACGAGTATCGCGTAGATAACACATGGCGTACCTTATACCGTGAGTATAAGGGGAGATGAGGTTGATTGAGATGAGCCGGAGGGTAGGACTGACCCATCCCCCTTCAGGCGAAGTGACGCCCTGTGCACACCTGATCAGTGAGGCCTGAGATCACTGACTATGGCCATATGTCGTGGATATTTAACTGCCAAAAATTCCATGCCTGTCTTAGAGATTCGAGAGGTTTGAGGAAAAAGAAATGATTGAGAAAAGAAAGAGATTCTTGTGTATTTCATAAATCTCTGATTTAATCACTTGTGTCGTGAGAGCACTGTTTTATGAAACATGTTTCAAGTGGAAATATTAAATATTTGTATTCATGAAAATGCCAAATGAAAAATATATGTTTACTGCATTTTTCGATGATATTTCCATTTATAATGAAAACATGGTTTTATTTTATACATGCATGGGCTATGTAGGTAGGACGATATCTACCTGCTAGCATTCATTTCCTTACTGAGCTGTGGTTTGCTCATCCCACTATTTTCCCCCTCCAGGTACTGAGAAGTAGGAGAGCTGTGGTTTCTAGATTTCTTTTGAGTTGAACAGCTTTCGCCAGTTGTAAAGGTATAAGAATTATATACACACGTGTATTTTGTATCTATCTTGATGTATCGCACAGTTATACCTAAGAAATGTAACAGTTTTATGGGAATGATATGCAAAGATAATATTATACAATTAATTTTGTATATTTACACACCTGGGAGTGTGAATTAAATTTTAAATATTTTCGCTGTAAATTCAAGGAACTTTAGTAATCGTGTCGCCTCACAGCCGAACCGTAGTAGCGTAAGTATGGATAAAGGACACCTGGAAATGGGGTGTGACAGATTCATTCATAAATAAGAGACATGTGAGATAGGCAATATAATGGGAAATCTCCTCTAGGACTATGGCCATATCCTCTGTGATCCTAGGCTACACTGATCCGGTGCACGAGGTATCACCTCTATCTGCTTCCGCATGAGAGGTGGGTCACGTCCAACCCGCTAGTCCATAACAGAACTAAACATCGTCCGAAGATGGTATATCACAATCTTAACACGGTACAACGTACTCCAAGCTACCTGCACGGTACAACATACTCTGTGGACCTATATCAACACATCATATCACGCCACGTCTCAAAATGCACGTGTGAGCCTATTTAATCGGTGAGACACCTAATCCACCCGAAGCTCCTAGCACAACTATCAACATGTCATAAAACCACGTGTGAGTAATCTCAAGCACAGTAACAAGTATGGTGGACCTCTAATGCGAGCTATGCTCTAGCACCACGTCAAAACCAGTATAAAATCTATCGAGCTAAACTCCAGTACAATATCACAAAAGTCCATGTGAAAACTAGTGCGAGCTAGGCTCCAGCAGTCATGCGTATAAAAAAACATCAAATCTCGTGCGAGTCATACTCTAGCACGCTTTCATTCTCACGAAATCTATGTAGGTGGCTCAATTCTTTACAAAGCATGGTTATAAACCAAACCAAATCATTTCTTTTGCAAATCATTTCAATTGTTATCCAACCTACCAATCACTTGCTAAAAAGCAATAAAACAAGATTTTCAAAGCATCATGCTTTTGTTTTCATGCACATTTCTCAAAACCCCACTCTTGCCCTTCAATCACCCATTTCATTTCCTATTTCCACATGCATTCTAGAAAAGCATTATGCACCCAAATTGCGCACAGATATCTCTAAGAGTCCACACAATTCCCTTACCTCAATTTACTCGGGGTGCGACTCTCTTCCTCTTAGCTTCTCGCGCTTTGGCTTAACTTGCTCCGGGTGTATCCTCGGAAGCTACAAATCATTCATCAATCACTTGAGTTAATGTTGCTAACTCACATTTTGACTTCAACTAATTAATATATTTCATTGAGCCTATTTCGTTAAGTTTGGCCCATTTTTTGTATTTGGCCATCATCAAGCCATTTCCAACCAATTTATCTAGTAACTCACTTGGTTACTTGTTTAGGACTCGATGTGAAATACTCTACCCTTATTCTCTCATTCATCTATGCATTTTACCCAATGCCTTAAATACACATTTCACCCTTTTTGGGTAAGTCTCACAATTCATTCCATAACACCATCTTAAAATCATACTCACAACACCATTATCACCTTAAGATGTCCCATTCATCATTAATTCCAATACATTTCACTTTCTCACACTAACCCATTTCTAGGTTATAATTGTTCCATTGTATTTTAGATAGTTTCTACCATTAATATACACACCAATCAACTCCAAAATCAATAACTAAACAAATAAACTTGGATTGGTGCTTTAGAAACTCACCTCTTTGGATTTCCTTCTTGCTCCAAATGAAAATGCTCCTTGTTCCTTAAATCCAAAAAATGGGAAAATGACTCCAAGCTATGTTATTCTTATCTTCATTGTGAACAACTTTCTGTCTAATAGCCTTCCATCAAATCTTTATGAAAATGGGCGGATTTAGGAGTGAGAAAGCTCGGTTTTTGGATTGAAAATGGAAAGGAATGGTTTTGTCCCAAGAAATGCGGATTTTAACTGCTCCTATTTATAGAATTGCTTGATGAGATCGATCGCATTGGGTGGAGATCGATCTAGTCCTCTTAAATCCCTCTTTTTCATGACATTTTGAAGGCATGAGATCGATCTGCCGAGGGCTTGAGATCGATCTATCTCAGGCAGAAAGTTAAGGAGATCGATCTGGCTAGGGAGGAGATAGATCTGCTCCAACCCGAGAGCTAAGGAAATCGATCTGCTTACATTAAGAATCGATATTCTCATTACAGAATGTTTAGCAGATCGATCTGATCTCATTGGAGATCGATCTGCCCTGTTCCATTACTCGAATAAGAGCATTTTTTGCTCTTCCAGATCAATCTCTCATCTTATGAGATCGATCTGGCATTCATATTTTCCATATTTTGCTTCAGTTTTCTGCAATAACTCAAACCAAACATCCTTAATTTGCTGCCATAGTCATTTTCTCATCCAACCACCTTTAAGACTTACAAATGACATTCATTCATACTTTATACACAATAAAACTTATGTGAAATCATTGTATAACCAAAAGTATACAATACATGACTAAATGGAAGTACCAAGATTTACACAACTCATATAACTTCATTCCATTTTACCACACCACTCAAAACTCAATATATTCACATTCCACTCATGGAAATATCCTTCTTACACTCACTATACACTTTAAAATTTGCGTGTATTCATTTCACATTTACATGATCCAAAATCATTCATTTTACAATTCCATTCACATATATACAAAGTTATACATATATGGGGTCTCACATTCTCCCCCACTTAAAAATTTAGTCTGCTAAATTGGAACCAATCATTCTAGGAATAACTAGGGATACCTCTCCCGTATCAAACTCTCTAATTCCCATATGGCCTCTTCCACCGTGTGATGTTGCCAAAGAACTTTCACCAAGGGAATTATCTTTTTCCTCAACACTTTCTCTTTTCTATCCAATATCCAACTCGACTTCTCAATGTACGTCATGCTTTCATTGAGCTCCAATGGTTCATACCTTATCACATGCGCCGGGTCCGAGTGATAATTCTGTAACATGGATACGTGGAAGATGTTATGTACGCTCGCTAGCTCAGGTGGTAATGCTAGCATGTATGCCTTATCTCCCACTTTATCAAGTATCTCAAATGGCCCTATATACCAAGCGCTCAGCTTCCCTTTCTTCCTGAATCTCATAATCCCCTTCGAGGGAGAAACCTTCAAAAACACTGACTCACCCACCATAAGCTCTAGTGGTCTCCGTCTTCGGTCAGCATAACTCTTTTATCTACTCTGAGCTATTCGTAACCTCTAACAAATCAACTGGACATTCTTAGAGGCTTGTCTAACTAAGTCATGAGCTGTCAGTCACCAACCTCTCCCCATCCAATAGGGGAATGACATCTACGCCCATACAATGCCTCATATGGTGCCATCCCGATACTCGAATGGAAACTATTATTATAGGCAAACTCTGCGAGTGGCCAATGGTCATCCCAGGAGCCTCCAAAATCCAATGCATACGCTCTCAACATATCCTCCAAGGTCTGTATAGTCCTTACTGACTGACCATCTGTCTGAGGATGAAACGTAGTGCTAAAACTCAACTGGGTCCCCATCACTTCCTTAAAACATTCCCAAAAGTGGGAAGTGAAGCGGGCATCCCTATCAGAAACAACGCTCATTGGAATTTCATGTAGCCTTACTATCTCGTGCACATACAAGTTCGCTAACTGGCTCAGAGTATCGGTAGCTCTCATAGTTAGGAAATGGACTGATTTTGTCAACCGATCCATAATCACACATATGGCATCATGACCTCTGCGGGTCCTCGGTAATCCCATAACAAAATCCATGGTGACGTGCTCCCACTTCCATGTTGGTATCGGTAGAGGCTGCAATAACCCTACAGGCTTCTAATGCTCTACCTTCACCTGCTGACAGACGAGACATCTAGCGACATATTCAACAATGTCTTTCTCATCCCAGACCACCAATAAACTTTTCGCAGGTTTTGATACATCTTAGTACTCTCTGGATGTATCGTATACCTCAATGAGTGAGCCTCTGTAAAGATCAACTTTCTGATCTCTCGATCATTGGGAACACATATCCTACCTTTGTACCCCTCTGTATCTACCCAACAATATCACTACACTACTGATCAATTCACTGAGCCAGTCGGATTAGATCTACCAAATTCGATTCCAACTGTAGGCTAGCTATCATAAAGCCACTATCAGCGTCAGGTGAGGTCACATCCAAACTGAGATTTATGAACTGTTCCAACAGCTCGTGTTCCCTGATCATCATGAATGACACCAATCCGAGATGTTTTCTGCTCAATGCATCGCAACTATGTTCACTTTACCCGGGTGGTACAGGATCTCACAATCATAATCCTTTAAAAGCTTAAGCCATCTCCCGTCTCATGTTTAACTCTTTCTGCGAGAACAGGTACTTAAGGCTCTTATGATCAGTGTAAACCTGAAATCTCTCACCATAGAGATAGTGACGCCATATTTTCAATGCAAACACTACGAATGCCAACTCTAAATGGTGGGTCGAGTAGTTCCTCTCATGATCATTCAATTGTCTTGATCTATAGGCTACTACCTTCCTATCCTGCATCAATACACAGCCCAATCCTTGGTGTGAAGCATCCGTATACACCGAGAAACCTCCAGAGCTGGTAGGAATGGTGAGAATAGGAGCTGTGGTTAATCTCCTTTTCAAATCTTGAAAGCTCTCCTCACATGTATCGTCCCACACAAACTTCACATTCTTTCTCGTGAGACGTGTCAACGGGGTAATTAATCTCGAGAATCCCTCCACAAATCGTCGTTAATATCTATCTAAACCTAGGAAAATTTTGATCTTTGTTACTGTCTGGGGTCTCTGCCACTGTATCACTGGCCCAATCTTTGATGGATCCATTGACACACCATCCTTCGATACTATATAACCCAAAAAAGAGATCTGTTCCAAACAAAAGTCGCACTTACTGAGTTTAGCGTACAACTTCTTCTCTCGGAGGGTTTGTAGCACTATCATTAGATACTGTTCATGCTCCTCTCTAGATCTTGAGTACACCAGTATATCATCAATAAACTCAATAACAAATCGATCCAAATATTGGTGAAACACCTTATTCATCAATGACATAAAAGCTACGGGAGCATTTGTCAGCCCGAATGGCATAACCATAAACTCATAATGTCCATACCGGGTACGAAAAGCTGTCTTGGGTACATCTCCATCCCGAATTCTCAACTGATGGTACCCAGATCTCAGATCTATCTTGAAAAAGACCTGCGCTCCCATAAGCTGATCCAACAAGTCATCGATGCATAGAAGGGGATACTTATTCTTGATGGTCACCTTATTCAATAACTGGTAATCTATACACTGTCGGAGGCTTCCATCCTTCTTCCTTACAAATAGAACCAGTGCTCCCCAGGTGAGATGCTCGACCTGATGAACCCCTTCTCTAGCAACTCCTGTAACTGCTTCCTTAATTCTTCAAACTCAACTTGAGCTATTTTGTAAGGTGGCTTGGATATCGGCTCTGTACCAGGTGCCAAATCTATACAAAATTCCATCTCCCTATTTAGAGGAAACCCTGGTAGTTCATCCGAAAAGATATCTGGAAATTCCCAGACCACTGGGATGTCTATCAACTCCGGACGTGCCTTATCTGTCTCAATCACATAAGCAATGAACCCTTCACATTATTTTTTCCACCGTTAGTAACACAAATCATTACATTAACATTTACAGTTGATAAACAAATTCATCTCTCGAATATCATGTATTAAGATCATACTCTTTTATTTATATTTGTTGTGTATAAAATAATAAGAAATAAAAAAATAATAAAAAATAAAAAATATAAAAAAGGGTGCCACGTGGCGCGTGCAAAGCGTGCCACGTGGCATGGGAGATACTCTCCCGCACAGTGGCGGGAGAGTCTCCCGCATTTTGGCGGGAGATTACTCTCCCGCCAACGATTTTAAGCGCGCCACGTGGCGCTTGAAGAACACGCCACGTGGCGCACATGGGAGCATTGGCGGGAGACTACCCTCCCGCCGAAGAGACTTATGTCTCATTTATTTTAATGCCACGTGGCGCAAGGAGAGTGCGCCACGTGGCGATAATGAAAAAATCACATATTGAAGTTTTCAGAGGGTTTTGACCATTGAATATTTTTTATTTTTATTTTGTAAATATTTTATTATTGGATAAATACGTAATTAAAGTTGAAATTAACCCTTATAAAAAGGGGACAGGTATGATACGCCAAGGGAGCTCTCTATGATTTTTGCTTTACAGAAATTCTGCCAAATTCTCTGTCTAACTTAAGCATCGGAGTGCTTACGCAGGGAAAAACCCCTGCGTCCCTCTGATCATTCTTTTTATTGCAGAATCTTTAGTGGCACGTGGCATAAAAATTAAGGCGAAGACGTCAGTAATTCGACACCACTGTTTCAGGTAACAACAATTGGCGCCGACTGTGGGAATCAGAACAAAAAGTCAAATTCTCTATCAAAATGGTGAGAACACGTTCGACAGCAGCAGCAAATCTGGGAGAAGAGAATTCTGTGAATCCTCTTGCCAGACCAAAGCGAGGACAAGAGCAGAATGAAGAAGGCGGCAGAGTTGCCACAGTTTCTCTTGACGAATTTGAGGCTTTGAAGCGTCAAAATGAGTAGACCTGTACGGCGTTGAAGGTGATGATTGATTTCTTCAAAGTTGCACTGCCGCAGATTAGTTTGCCTCCGGAGGTGCAGCAGATAGTAGGGAAAATGTAGCGAGGCAGACTTACGAAAGAGGCCAACCCTCTGTGGTGGCGAATGCGGGACGAGAAGAACGGGGGAGGAATACTGCTGTCGCGCTGATAAACTCTGTCGCAACTCTGAGGGCAAACACTGCCGCAGGTCTGGGGATAAACTCTGTCGCAACTCTGAGGGTAAACCCTACTGCAGGTCTGAGGCGGATGAACTCTGCCCCAGAGTATAGGAGGCAGACTTTTGTCGCAGAATTTGAACGACCTGACTTCGAAGTTCACGGATCTGGGGAACGACAGAGACAGAGTACTGGGCAGAATAGTCATGACTCCCAAGAATATTTAGAAGATCCAAGGTCGAATTATGAAATGGGGGGTGCAGGAAGAAGGGACACAGTGCAGAATCCTAGAGGGAGGGAAACTGTGAACGATGAGGAGATCCCTAGCCGGGGAGCAGACCGTGAGCGAAATCCCTGTAACAGAGGAAGAATGGATTCTTCCTACTCAGACTCTTCTAGTGCTGAAGAAAGGGAAGCACACTCAACCCGAGGCTCGAAAATCGTTGAGAAAATCATTGAAAGGATTCTGGAGAGGAAGAAGTTAGTGTCTCCTGAAGAAAACCAGAGAAGAAAAGTCCCGTTCAGTACAGCGATAATGAGAAAATCACTGCCCCCAAAGTTTAAGATGCCACAGATAACAACATATGCAGGGAAAACTGACCCTTTTGACCATGTTGAAAATTACGAGTCGTTAATGCTACTACATGGATGGGAAGATGAGGTTATGTATAGGGCATTCTCCCTGACCTTAACTGGTCATGCACTAAAATGGTTCAATAATCTACCGGAAGAGTCTATCTTGTCTTTCAATCAGCTGAGGAGTGAATTTCTGAAGGCCTTTGCTGTAAATAGCCAGAAAAGGAAGGAGGCCACTTATCTGCTAACCCTAAGACAAGGGAACAAAGAATCATTAAAAAGTTATGTCGATCGATTCCGTGATGCTACTCTTGAGATACGTGATTTACAAGTTGGGGTAGCGGTAACAGCCATGCTTCAGGGGACCATATCTGAAAGGCTCCAAGAATCGTTATCTTTGGATCAACCAACGACCAGCTCGGACTTATTCTCTAGAGCAAATAAATATATTACTCAAGAGGAAGTGATGAAAATGATACCAACTCGGGATATGAAAGAAGGAAGGAAACGGGAAAGAGAGCCCGATTATAGAAATGCAGAAAGATCAAACAAAGCCCCAAAATTGAAGTATGATAATTACACACAGTTTATTGAACCACGTGCTTCAATTTTAGCAGCGATAGAAAGAACTGGGATACTTCGATTCCCCATGAGAAGTGAAGGAAACTTAGGACAAGATCATAGGTCCTATTGTAGTTTTCATTCTGCCTTTGGTCATACAACCGAGAAATGTCGGGAACTAATGAACCAACTTGAAAAATTGGCTAGAGAAAGAAAGCTAGATCGTTATGTATAGAGGAATGAAAGGATTCGATACCCCGGTAGTGGCAGAGGAGATAATAGACCGCGTGATAGACGCGACAATATAGAGAAAATATAAGGAGAAATGAAGAAGGAGGTAATGAGGCAAGAAGGGGAGAGCGTAGGAACCGACAGATAGACAATGAGCCAACAGGAACCACCATTCATGTCATATCTGGTGGAGAATACATAACTGGTAGCTCATCTGCTTCACGAAAGGCTTATGCTAGACAAGCGTACCAGGTCCATTCCGTGATGAAAATAGCTGAAGACGAAGAAATGATTACTTTCACACCGACAGATCAAGGAGATGTTATTATTCCACATGATGATCCTATGGTCATATCAGCAGTTGTGGCTAAACACCCGTATAGCCGAATTCTGGTAGATATCGAAAGCTCAACGAACCTTATCTATTGGGATTATTTCAAAAAAATGAATTTGAGTGAAGACAGACTAAAACCCATAACAACTCCCTTGTTTGGCTTCACAGGAGAGAAAGTAAATGTGTAGGGTCAATTGAACTACCTGTTACTTTGGGCGAAGATCCTAAGAGTGTTATAAGACAGGTCTTATTCATGGTGGTCAAATCAACGTCTCTAGCTTACAATGTTATTCTCGGGCGACCATTATTGAGTGATATGAGAGCCATACTCTCCCCATGTTACCTGTTAATGAAGTTCCTGACTCCCGGAGGTGTGGGGCAAGTTCGAGGAGATCAAAGAAAAGCAAGAACATGTAATATCAGATCAACAACAGGCAAGGAAGTTTAAAAAAAAAAAAGGGAAACCCTTACCATCATTAGGGTGCCTAAGCCATCACCAATGCCTGGAAGGAAGATGAAAAGTTCGTAAGATAAGGGGATAACGAAAGATGTGGAATGCTAACCACTCAATACCATATTGGCAATAGAATTTTAATTTCTCGATGTTATTTTTTGTTTTTTGTTTATGTTATTGATCCCTATTCAGGGACTTAATTTTGATATATTCCATATTGATATTTCTCATTGAGGATTTTAATTATTGACAGATGACTAAAAATAAAAAGGCTTGAAGCGAAAAGTGCGCGATGTAAGCTAAGCACTCAAAACAAAGGCTTGAAGCGAAAAGTGCGCGATGTAAGCCAAGAAGAAAAAGTGCGAGAGCTTAAAGCGAAAAGTGCGCGATGTAAGCTAAGCACCCAAAACAAAGGCTTGAAGCGAAAAGTGCGCGATGTAAGCCACAAAGAATTATTCAAGAGCTTAAAGCGAAAAGTGCGCGATGTAAGCTAAGCACCCAAAACAAAGGCTTGAAGTGAAAAGTGCGCGATGTAAGCCACAAAGAATTATTCAAGAGCTTGAAGCGAAAAGTGCTCGATGTAAGCTAAGCACCCAAAACAAAGGCTTGAAGTGAAAAGTGCGCGATGTAAGCCACAAAGAATTATTCAAGAGCTTGAAGCGAAAAGTGCTCGATGTAAGCCACAAAGAATTGTTCAAGGGTTTAAAGCGAAAAATGTGCGAGGTAAACCACAAAGAATTATTCAAAACAAAGGCTTGAAGCGAAAAGTGCGCGATGTAAGCCAAAAAGAAAAAGTACGAGAGCTTGAAGCAAAAAGTGCGCGATGTAAACTAAGCACCCAAAACAAAGGCTTGAAGCGAAAAGTGCGCGATGTAAGCCACAAAGAATTATTCAAGTGCTTGAAGCGAAAAGTGTACGATGTAAGCTAAGCACCCAAAACAAAGGCTTGAAGCGAAAAATGTGCGATGTAAGCCACAAAGAATTGTTCAAGGGCTTGAAGTGAAAAATGAGTGAGGTAAGCTACAAAGAATTGTTCAAGGGCTTGAAACGAAAAATGCGCGAGGTAAGCTACGCACTTAAGCAAAGGCTTAAGAATTTGGCATGAGGGTTCGACTCGAAAATCTAACTTCAGAGTTTGACATAATGATTTGACGAGAGACTATGAAGAGAATATATATACTCTTTCGCAAGGTTACACCTAACGAAAGAGTGGGGAGCAATTGTTGTGTATAAAATAATAAAAAATAAAAAAATAATAAAAAATAAAAAAATATAAAAATGGTGCCACATGGCGCGTGCAAAGCGCGCCATGTGGCATGGGAGATACTCTCCCGCACAGTGGTGGGAGAGTCTCCCGCATGTTGGCGGGAGACTACTCTCCCGCACAGTGGCGGGAGAGTCTCCTGCATGTTGGCAGGAGATTACTCTCCCGCCAACGATTTTAAGCGCGCCATGTGGCGCTTGAAGATCGCGCCACGTGGCGCACATGGGAGCATTGGCGGGAGACTACCCTCCCACCAAAGAGACTTATGTCTCATTTATTTTGATGCCACATGGCGCAAGGAGAGTGTGCCACATGGCGATAATGGAAAAATCACATATTGAAGTTTTTAGACATTTTGACCATTGAATATTTTTTATTTTTATTTTGTAAATATTTTATTATTGGATAAATATGTAATTAAAGTTGAAATTAACCCTTATAAAAAGGGGACAGGTATGATACGCCAGGGGAGCTCTCTATGATTTTTGCTTTACAGAAATTCTGCCAAATTCTCTGTCTAACTTAAGCATCGGAGTGCTTACGCAGGGAAAAACCCCTGCGTCCCTCTGATCATTCTTTTTATTGCAGAATCTTTAGTGGCACGTGGCATAAAAATTAAGGTGAAGAAGTCAGCAATTCGACACCACTGTTTCAGGTAACAACAATATTAAACATGTTCTTTCACTTTATTTCACAAAGTTTACTACACAATTTTCTATCTCTGGAAAAGTTAGTATTCTAGCACGACAATCCATAACAACATGGTTTGCAGCCAGCCAATCCATCCCTATGATTACATCAAAATCACTCGTATTTAATAAAATTAAATCGGCTACCATTTCTTTACCTCCTATCCTCAACTTACAATTCCTATATACATGCTCAGTCAATTGAGTATCATTCATAGGGGTAGATATTATCAACATCTTATCTAGCAGTGTGGGTTTTACATGCTTCAACAATTTATGTGCAAAGGATGGCAATATAAAGGAATGTGTGGCACCAAGACCAAATAATACAAATGCTTCTAAATCAAAGATTTGGATGGTAACTTTAACCACATCCGAAGACTAATCCGCAGTGTCCTGGTCCAGAGCGTACACTCGTCCTCTACTCACACCCACTGCCTGTTTCCCTTTTCCTTAGCTGTAGCCCTCCTCCTCGGAGCAGTTGTCCCAACTGGAGCTCTCTCTGGCTCTCTGCCCTTCTGTGGGGCTCTCTTTGTCATCTTTGGATAATCTCGAATTATATGCCCTGGTTTCCCACATCTAAAGCATACTGTATGTGGTACATAGCATGGTTGACTACCATGGTACCTACCACACTTGTTGCACTGTTCTGTAGTAGGTTGTGGCCCTCCAATCATAATTCCCTTAACTGGAGCTATGGTCGGATACATGGGATGATTAACCATCCTCTCCCGGATCTCCTCAATCCTCGACCTCTTCCCAAAAACTCTCTTGCTTTCCTTATAACTGAAGCCTCTATCTAGCACTGGTCTCTTCTTATCTCTATCCCTCACTTTACCAACTTTCCTAAACTCTAAGGCGATCTTATCAATGTCTTGTTCACACAATTATGCCCTGCGCACTACCTCCTCGTAGGTCGGTATATCCAGAGGAACCAATCTGGACCTGATTGTTGGTCTGAGTCCATCTACAAATTTCTGGATCTTCTCAACCTCATTACCCATCGTGTTAGGATCATATCTGTCTAGGGAGATAAAGGTCATCTCATACTCATCCACCGTTCTACTCTTTTGCTTCAGTCCCAAAGAAGCCATCTTCAACTTCTGCTGTGTTGTATTTGGAACATACTGTCTTCGAAAAGCCTCCAAAACTACATCCCAACTGATCTCTGTATGTCGAGCTTTAAAAATAGGCCTATTGGATTTTCACCAATGTTCTGTCGATCCCTTCAGCATGAATGCAGCAAAAGCTACCATTTCGGTAGTAGTGCACTCAAAGAACCCATATAACTTCTCGATTTCATTTATCTAATCCTCTGCAGCTACTGGGTCCTTAACTCTACTGAAAGACGGTGGTCCAAACTTCTTGAACTGTCGTAGTCTATCCAAATAACAACTGTAACCCCAGCCTCTACTGCCTTTTGGTGTAGCAGCAGGTGTAGGCATATCCTGTGCGGGTAGGGGTGTAGGTGTATCTGTCGTCTGAGGTCTCAGGGCTGGTCGTACCCGTGCCTCAGGAGCTGTCGCCTGCTCAGCATCACCCTGTGTAGTGGGACTCTGTCTGCCCCTAACTCCAAGTAAAGATTGAGTGACCAACTCCAAGATTATCTCTATGCTCCGTTAAATCCTCGCAAAGCGCACCTCAGTACTCTCAGGTCTCTCTTCTAGACCCTGTGTAGCATGCTCAACCTCAGCCTCCACCTCAATCTCTACCTGAGTCTCGTGTGTTTTTGGCTCAACACTACCCCCAGGCCTACCTCTACGACCTCTAGCTTGCGTTCTCGCCCCTCTACTGCGACTGGTATTAGGCATAATGCTCAATTCCCTACATTCACATCAATTTCTTAGTCAACCCATCAATACATACACAATTGTATCTAAATAAGCACAGTAATATGGGGATGTAAATTTCTAACTTATTAAGTATTTTAGACACCGACACACGTCAGACCAACTCAGCTCTGATACCAACTTCTAACACGACTCTCGGACTTACCAAAAATCATCATAAAGTTTTCTCTTTCCGTACATTATTTATTATTCGTTCTTATCTTACCTCGATCATGATCAGCTACACTCTCAACAGTTGAGCTGTGTGTCAATGTCTATCTTATCCAACCATAACAATTTGATTTGCATTAAAATTTAGAAGTAAATACTTGTATAAATAAATCAGAGTTGTTGTTTACATCTGTTTACATTGCTTTACATCCCCAATGATTACATTCAAAATGCTATTGTGCTATGAAAAGTTTAGATACAAAATTATACATGTGTGTATACCTTTCGTGATGGGATGGAGCGGATACCAAAAAGGAAACCTCCTGTCGCCCTCAGTCTATACCCAATGCTCTGTACAGAGGGGGAAATAAGGGGGTGTGCAAACAACACGCTCAGTAAGGTAATCATGCGAACAGGTAGATACTACACTATCTACGTGATCGTGATGTTATGCTCAAAACCATACAATTTCTCATTCACACCTCAAAAGCATTAGTTCATGCTTGTGTTAATGGCATGTAAAGCAAATCATGCTATTTAATTCAGTGCACAATTCAAATTCAAAGCATGAAAAACCATCATGCATAATTCACAAATAAAGCATAGAAAATCATCATGCATCAGTGCACTTTAAAGCCATTATCACGCTTTCTCAAGCAAATCATGTTATTTCATCTCAATAAAATCAACATTTGTCAGGACTCAGCCCCTCCCTCGGACTGTCCTGACCCACAAAGTATTTCAAAATATGTATTCATTCATAAATAAGATACATGTGAGATAGGCAATATAACAGGGAAATCTCCTCTAGGACTATGGTCATATCCTCTGTGATCCCAAGCTCCACTGATCAGGTGTGCGGGGTATCACCTCTATCTGCTTCCGCATGGGAGGTGGGTCATGTCCAACCCGCCAGTCCATAACAGAACTTAACATCTCCGAAGATGGTATATCATAATCTCAGCACGGTACAACGTACTCCATGCTACCTACACGGTACAACGTACTTTGTGGACCCATATCATGCCACATCTCAAAATGCACGTATGAGCCTATTTAATCGGTGAGACACACAGTCTACCCGAAGCTCCTAGCACAGCTATCAACATGTTATAAAACCATGTGCGAGTAATCTCAAGCACGGTAACAAGTATGGTGGATATCTAATGTGAGCTATGCTTCAGCACCATGTCAAAACCAGTGTAAAATCTGTGCGAGCTAAACTCCAGCACAATATCATAGAAATCCATGTGAAAACTAGTGTGAGCTAAGCTCCAACACTTATGCGTGTAAAAACACATCAAATCTCATGCGAGTCATACTCTAGGACGCTTTCATTCTCACGAAATCTATGTAGGCGGCTCAATTCTTTGCAAAGCATGGTTATAAACCAAATTAAATCATTTCTTTGACAAATCATTTCAAATGTTAGCCAACCTACCAATCACTTGCTAAAAAGCAATAAAATAAGATTTTCAAAGCATCATGCTTTTGTTTTCATGCATATTTCTCAAAACCCCACTCTAGCCCTTCAATCACCCATTTCATTTCCTAGTTCCACATGCATTCTAGAAAAGCATTATGCACCCAAATTGCACACAGATATCTCTAAGAGTCCACACAATTCCCTTACCTCAATTTACTCGAGGTGTGACTCTCTTCCTCTTAGCTTCTCGCGCTTTGGCTCAACTTACTTGAGTTAATCATTCACCAATCACTTGAGTTAATGTTGCTAACTCACATTTTGACTTTAACTAGTCAATATATTTCATTAAGCCTATTTTGTTAAGTTTGGCCCATTTTTGTATTTGGCCATCATCAAGCCATTTCCAACCAATTTATCTAGTAACTCAATTGGTTACTTGTTTAGGACTTGATGTTAAATACTCTACCCTTACTCTCTCATTCATCTATGCATTTTACCCAATGCCTTAAATACACATTTCACCATTTTTGGGTAAGTCTCACAATTCATTCCATAACACCATCTTAAAATCATACTCACAACACCATTATCACCTTAAGATATCCCATTCATCATTAATTCCAATACATTTCACTTTCTCACACTAACCCATTTCTAGGTTATAATTGTTCCATTGTATTCTAGATAGTTTCTACCATTAATATAAACACCAATCAATTCAAAAATCAATAACTAAACAAATAAACTTGGATTGGTCCTTTAGAAACTCACCTCTTTGGATTTCCTTCTTGCTCTAAATGAAAATGCTCCTTGTTCCTTAAATCCAACAAATGGGGAAATGACTCTAAGTTATGTTTTTCTTCTCTTCGATGTGAACAACTTTCTATCTAATACCCTTCCCTCAAATCTTTATGAAAATAGGCGGATTTAGGAGTGAGAAAGCTAGATTTTTGGATTGAAAATGGAAAGGAATGGTTTTGTCTCGTGAAATGCAGATTTTAACTACTCCTATTTATAGAATTGCTTGATGAGATCGATCGCATTAGGTAGAGATCGATCTGGTCCTCTTAAATCCCTTTTTTTCCCGACATTTTGAAGGCATGAGATTGATCTTTCGAGGGCTTGAGATCGATCTGTCGAGGGCTTGAGATCGATCTGTCAATGGTAAAAAGTTAAGGAGATCTATCTGGCTAGGGAGGAGATCGAACTGCTCTAACCCGAGAGCTAAGAAAATCGATCTGCTTGCTTTTAGAATGGATCTTCTTATTACAGAATGTTTAGCAGATCGATCTGACCTCATTGGAGATCGATCTGCCTGTTCCATTACTCGAATAAGAGCATTTTTTGCTCTTCCAGATCGATCTCTCATCTTATGAGATCGATCTGGCATTCGTATTTTCCAGATTTTGCTGCAATAACTCAAACCAAACATCCTTAATTTGCTGCCATAGTCATTTTCTCATCTAACTAGCTTTAAGACTTGAAAATGACATTCATTTATACTTTATACACATTAAAACTTGTGTGAAATCATTGTATAACCAAAGGTATACAATACATGACTAAATGGAAGTACCAAGATTTACATAACTCATGCAACTTCATTCCATTTTACCACACCACTCAAAACTCAATATATTCACATTCCCCTCATGGAAATATCCTTCTTACATTCGCTATACACTTTAAAATTTGCGTGTATTCATTTCACATTTACATGATCCAAAATCATACATCTTACAATTCCATTCACATATATACTAAGTTATACATATATGGGGTCTCACAGGGCAGGTGGTGGAGGTGGCTGTGCCTGCCTCCCAGAATGTCCTCTTCTCCCCCTCATATCCTATCTCTTACTTGTCTGCGTATTCATTAAACATCGATTATAATTCTACCCTTTAAATTCAATTCATTATCAGACAATACAGACACTTGGGATGTAATCTATTTCTAATTACTCGACACTGACTGTATTAGGCAACCTTTGTTTTGATACCAAGAAAATTTGTGACAGCCCGGAAGCTTAAAAAATAGGGCTAATTTAAAATTTTCTTATATTAAACCTCTTACTGAAGTTGCATTCCTGTACAATTTCATTTAATCACTTGTGTTTATCATAAAACATTAACCCCGAGATCACACAATTTCTAGCTCATAACATCAAATACATAATATCCCAAAGGGGAACAATCCACAAAACGCGATTCATTTTCCTCACATTTGACCTAATTACATCCTAAAAATACTTACCACCAATGTCTGTATTACATCATTGTCTGGATACAAAATGAACTGAATTATACCTTGTGCGTGTACAAGCAATAGCCTGGGAAGATCTTGTCCACCAGCCTATATCACGTACACTGCAGGCTCTAACACGCTACTTCAAGTAATCTGGAGGGGGAAGGAAAAAGGGTGAGTTCTCAAAACACTCAGTAAGGAGGATGAGGGAAAGTTATAAAATCATCATCACCGCACAATATGATGGAAATATTCAAGAATGTAAAACATTATAGAAATATTAGTGGAAACAATGACATCGGCATAATTCACGTGATAAAGATCACAAATCTTCATATCATCAAATCATCATTACATGATAGAAATCACAATAGTAAAACACATCATTCATCAAGGAAATTGAGACTAGGCATTTAATAAAACTCAAATAAAATCATCCCTATAGGCACATCACATCAATCAAATCGTCCCCTAGGCGGACATCCTCAATAGAGGGAAACGTCGACAATAATACATGGCCATGATTCGTTGTAAACTTGACCAGAGTCATATAGCCTCGGTCTTACATGCTATTAAAGCAAGGCCCGATCTTACATGCTATTAAAGCAAGGCCACCCGTCGTTGCCAAAGCGAGGTCATCTATCAGTACCAGAACGGAGGTATCGATCTTACATGCTACTAGAGCAAGGCTCGATCTTACATGCTACCAGAGCAAGGCCACTCAACGCTATCAAGGCAGAGTATCGATGTGCATCTCATGACAAGCCTTAGTCTCAATAAAATATGCCATTGTTGTATTAAACCCATTTTTCCTTCACGTAGAGCCCATAGTGGTTATTACAAAACTCATTTTGATTATAAAACATTATATTCACAGTTACACAAAACTCATCAAAATCGAGCTCAAATTGACAAAACACTCACTCGTTCATCAAAGCAACAGATCATCTCATTTCTCATAAACATGCTCATTTCATTAAACCATTTTCATGCTATCAAAACGTTTTCAATCATTCAAAAACTCACAAGCACAAACGATTTATTTCCCTTACCTCTTACACCTTGAGTGGTACAATATCCTTCGATCCTCAGACTAGCCTCTTTTCCTGTGTCAGATTCTCGAGCAGTCTAAACATCATTAGATTGTCAATATTCATTATTCTCATTTCTCTTTTCACCTCATTTATTCCTATATCTATACTATGTCTAAGTTACCATTCTTAACACATACATTGTCTCAAAACTTCTCCTACATCTTAATCATCACCTTAGCTAGCTCATAATCAATACAAGATATCCACATTTTATTTTCCAACTATACTCATTGTTTATTTCCTCATGACTTAGAAATTTCCAATCAAATATGTATATGTATATATATGCATATGTACATATATCCATTCACCAATATATATAAAATGATAATGCTTAAGAAAACAAGGATCTTGTGAGCTCACCTAGCTTGTCTCCTCTTAACCAAACTTGTAGAATGCTTGTCCTTTCCTTTGTTTCAATCCAATTCTTGATTTTCTAGTATGTTGTTCTCTTCACCAAGAGGAACAACTTTGTCTCTTACCCCTTTGTCTAATTCTATCTAAAATACGATAAATCTGAGAGAGAGAAAGCTTGGTTTGGGTGAAAATGGTGAATGTTGAGTTTTGCAGGTGAGAGAGGCTCGATTTTCAGGCAAAATCTTGTGATTTTTATATAGGCAGGTCATTTGAGATCGATCTGGAATTAATGGAGATCGATCTCTGCTTGATTCAAATGCTCCAACTGCTCCATTAACAACTACGAGATCGATCTGGTCAAGGGTGGAGATCGATCTGGTCGAGGGTGGAGATCGATCTGTTCTTCTAAGTGCAGATCGATCTGCTAGAGGGTAGAGATCGATCTCTTCTAGGTTGAGACTTAAGGAGATCGATCTGCCCTTATGATAGAATCGATTCTTGGTAGGTAGAGGCAGCATGAGATCAATCTGCTCCCTTTTGAGATCGATCTGCTTACCTGCTTTTACACATTTCCTGCTTTATGGAACCATGAGATCAATCTCTCTTCCCTTGGAGATCGATTTGGCCTTCACAGATCCTACTACTACTGCATAAATTTGTAGGAAACCCAATGCAAACATACCACAATCTACTCCATAGCCCATATCTCAATTCATACACATTTAAGCCTTAAAAACTTCATATTTTTATTTTACATTAGATTCAAAACTTGCGTGTACATTGCAATATCATAACTACATTCTCCAAACTATAAATCTCATAGTTAAAGTACACAAAATTCACAGGTCTTAAGTTGGTGAATGAACATATGTATATATATGCATATTTGATTGGAAATGTCTAAGTAATAAGGAAACAAACAATGAGTATAGTTGGAAAATGAAATGTGGATATCTTGTATTGAGTATGAGCTAGCTAAGGTGATGATTAAGATGTAGGAGAAGTTTTGAGACAATGTATGTGTTAAGAATGGTAACTTGGACATAGTATAGATATAGGAATAAATGAGGTGAAAAGAGAAATGAGAATGATTAATATTGACAATTTAATGATGTTTAGACAGCTCGAGAATTTGACATAAAAAGCGAGGCTAGTCCGAGGACCGAAGGATATTGTACCACTCTAGGTGCAAGAGGTAAGGGAAATAAACCGTTTGTGCTTGTGAGTTTTTGAATGATTGAAAACATTTTGATAGCATGAAAAAAGTTTAATGAAATGAGCATGTTTATGAGAAATGAGGTGATTTGATGCTTTGATGAACGAAAGAGTGTTTTGTCGGTTTCAGCTCGATTTTGATGAGTTTCGTGTAACTGTGAATATAATATTTTATAATCGAAATGAGTTTTGTAATAACCTCTATAGGCTCTACGTGAAGGCAAAATGGTTTTAATACAACAATGGCATATTTTACTAAGACTAAGGCTTATCATGAGATGCACAGCGATACTCCGCTTTGACAGCGTTGAGTGGCCTTGCTCTGGTAGCATGTAAGATCGAGCCTTACTCTAGTAGTATGTAAGACCGATACCTCTATTCTGGAAACGAGAGATGACCCCGCTCTGATAGCGATGGGTGGCCTTGCTTTAATAGCATGTAAGGCTGACCTTACTTTGAATAGCATGTAAGACCATGGCTGTACGACTCTGATCAAGTATATAACGAATCATGGCCATGTATTATTGTCGATGTTTCCCTCTTTTGAGGATGTCCACCTAGGGGATGATTTGATTGATGTGATGTGCCTATAACGATGATTTTATCTGAGTTTTATTAAATGCCTAGTCTCAATTTCCTTAATGAATGATGTGTTTTACAACTGTGATTTCTATCACATAATGATGATTTGATGTTATGATGATTTGTGATCTTTATCACCTGAATTATGTCGATGCCATTGTTTCCACTGTTATTTCTATAACATTTTACATGCTCGAATATTTTCATCATATTGTGCGATGATGATGATTTTATAAATTTCCCTCATCTTCCTTACTGACTGTTTTGAGAGCTCACCCTTTTTCCTCCCCCCTCTAGATTACTTGAAGTAACGTGTTAGAGCCTGTCGCATACGTGATATAGGCTGGTGGATAAGATCTCCCCAGGCTATCAGTTGTACACGCACAAGGTATAATTCAGTTCATTTTGTATCCAGACAATTATGTAATATAGACATTGGTGTTTATTTTTTTTAGGATGTAATTAGGACAAATATGAGAAAAATGAATCGTGTTTTGTGGATTGTTCCCCTTTGAGATATTATGTGTTTGATGTTATGAACTAGAAATTGTATGATCTTGGGGTTAATGTTTTATGATAAACACAAGTGATCAAATGACATTGTACAGGAATGCAACCCAAATAAGATGTTTAATATAAAAAAATTTTAAATTAGCCCTATTTTTCACGCTTTCGAGCTATCACAAATGATGTATTTAAGCCATACCTGGATCCGTTTGCGATAGTGTCCAAGTCCAGGGAAGATCATGAGTAGCACTTGAGGATAGTTCTGCAAACCCTCCGAAAGAAGGAATTATATGCCAAACTCAGTAAGTGTAACTTTTGGTTGGAGCAGATCTCATTTCTGGGCCATGTTGTATCGAGGGATGGGGTATAAGTGGATCCATCCAAGATTGAGGCAGTTGTGCAGTGGGAACAGCCTAAGACAGTTATTGAGATCAGAAGTTTTCTGGGATTGGCAGGTTATTATCAAAGATGTTTAGAGGGTTTCTCCAAACTAGCTACTCCGTTGACATGTCTCACGTGGAAGGATGTTAAGTTTGTGTGGGACAAGGCATGTGAGAGGAGTTTTTAGGAGCTTATGCGTTGGTTGACCACTGCTCCAATTCTCACCATTCCTACTAGCTCAGGAGGTTTCTCTGCGTATACGGATGCATCACACCAGGGACTGGGCTGTGTACTTATGCAGGATGGGAAGGTAGTTGCCTATGGATCTAGACAGTTGAAGGATCACGACAGGAACTATCCGACTCATAATTTAGAGTTGGCGACCGTAGTGTTTGCATTGAAGATATGGCGCCACTATCTCTATGGTGAGAAATTTCAGGTATATACGGATCACAAGAGCCTTAAGTATCTATTCTCGTAGAAAGAGTTGAATATGAGATAGAGAAGATGGCTCAAACTCCTAAAGGATTATGATTGTGAAATCATGTATCACCCGGGTAAGGCGAATGTAGTTGTTGATGGCTTGAGTTGGAAGAACCTTGGGTTGGTGTCTTATATGATGGTTCGAGTGCATGAGTTGTTGGAGCAATTCGTGAACCTCAATTTGGATGTAGCCCTACCTAATACAGAAAGATTTGATGTTGTGGCTAGTTTGAGATTGGAGCCAGAGTTGATTAGTCGTATTCGACAAGCTCAGCAAAGTGATCGATAGTGTATCGATTGGTTGAGACAGGTACAGATAGGTATGGGTACTGATTTTGAGCTGAGTACAGATGGATTGCTGAGGTTCAGGGGCAGGATATGTGTTCCCGAGGATCCAGAGACAGGAGATTGATTTTATTAGAGGCTCACTCATCGAGGTATACAATACATCCGGGGAGTACCAAGATGTATCAGAACCTTCAAAAAATTTATTGGTGGTCTGGAATGAAGAGAGATATTATTGAGTATGTCGCTAGATGTCTTATCTGTCAGTAGGTGAAAGTAGAGCATCAAAAGCCTGCAAGGTTATTGCAGCCTCTACCGATACCAACATGGAAGTAGGAGCACGTCACTATGGATTTTATGATGGGTTCACTGAGTACCCGCAGAGGTCATGAAGCCATTTGGGTGATTGTGGATCAGTTGATGAAGTCAGCCCATTTCTTAGCTATGAGAGCTACCGATACTCTGAGTCAGTTGGGGAACTTGTATGTTCAAGATATAGTTCGGTTACATGGTGTTCCAGTGAGCGTTGTTTCTGATCGGGATGCCCGCTTCACTTCCCATTTTTGGGAACATTGCTTAGAATCGATGGGGACCTAATTGAGTTTTAGTATCGCTTTTTATCCTCAGGCAAATGGTCAGTCAGAGAGGACTATACAGACTTTGGGGGACATGTTGAGAGCGTGTGTGTTGAATTTTAGAGGCTCCTAGGATGATCACCTACAGTTGTCGAGTTCGCCTATAATAACAGCTATCATGCGAGTATCGGGATGGCACCATATAAGGCACTGTATGGACACAGAAACTGATCCCCTATTAGATGGGAAGAGGTTGGTGATAGGCAAATTTTTGCTCTCGATTCAGTGTAGCAAGCCTCTGAGGACGTCCAGTTGATATGTGAGAGACTACGGACAGCTCAAAGTCGACAAAAGAGTTATGCTGATAGGAGACGGAGACTACTAGAGTTTACTGTGGGTGAGTCAGTATTCTTGAGAGTTTCTCCCTCGAAAGGGATTATGAGGTTTGGTAAGAAGGGTAAGTTGAGCCCTCAGTATATCGGGGCCTTCGAGATTCTGGAGAGAGTGGAAGATAAAGCTTATAGGTTGGCATTGTCGCCAGAGTTAGCAGGTGTTCATAACGTCTTCCACGTCTCTATGTTTCGGAAGTACCACCCAGACCCGGCACATGTGACAAGATATAAGCCATTGAAGCTCAATGAGAGTATGTCGTATGTTGAGAAGCCGATTCGGATATTGGATAGGAAAGAGAAGGTGCTGAGGTCAAAGACAATTCCCTTAGTGAAAG
Organism: Firmiana major; assembly: GCA_033439115.1. NCBI lineage: Eukaryota > Viridiplantae > Streptophyta > Magnoliopsida > Malvales > Malvaceae > Firmiana > Firmiana major. The sequence continues at coordinate 9,229,253 of CM065909.1, forward strand.
TTCTTTGGCAATATCACACCCCGAAGGAAGCTACATAGGAGTTGGAGAGTATGATATAAGAAAAGTACCCGGAGTTGTTCTCAGATTGACCTGGTTCTAATTTGGAGGACCAAATTTCTTGAAGGAGGGAAGGAATGTAAGGCCCGTGAATTTTTATGTAATCTTATTATTTCCTTGATGTACAGATAAGTTACACAATAAATGAATCATAAGAATTAGATATTTTTTAGTGTTAAGTGTGAATGAAATGCAAAATGGGTATTAAAGTGATTGAATATGAGTTTACCTTTGAAAATCTGGAAAATTACAGTTGAAATACTACGGATGAATGCCAGATCGGTCTTACATGCAAGGAAGATCGATTTCATTGTCTTGAAATAGAGTATCAAGCGCTCTATAAAGAGGATATCGATCCCTCATTCAAGCAAATCAATCTCTTATTCAATAGCAGATCGATCTCTCATTCGAACAGATAGATCCCCATGTGATTCTATAAGGAACAGATCAATCCCCACTTGATTTAGCAAGAGCAGATCGATCTCTCCCCATGAGCATATCGATCTCTAGTTGCTTCTGCCTAGCAAAGATCGATCTCTTCCCAAAGCCAGATCGATTTCTAAGTGATTCTGCCTGGCCAAGATCGATCCCTACCAATGAGCAGATCGATCCCCTAGCCTGCATTGTCAAATTTTGAAGGAATTTAAGCAAAGGGAGATCGATATCCACCCTTAGAGATCGATCTGATAACGCAATTACTATAAAAGAGACCTGGCTATCGAACCTTCTTCCCCAAAAATCCCAAAACCTTCCATTTTAACCAAAAATAACCTAGTTTTCTCACTCTAGAATATCCTTACCTTCCAAAAAGATTTGAGAAAAAAGCTATTTGAGCAAAGTTGTTCCTAGTGAGGAAGAGAACAACATAGTCAAAGATTGGAAGCTGAAATTTTGGATTGAAGGAGAAAAGAGGTTTTTTCCCAATTTGGCAAAAAGAGGAAAAAGTCAAGCTAGATAAGATTTCAAGACACCATCTTCTAGTATGTTAATCTAGACATTTTGATGAGTTGATTGGTGTATATAATGTTGGCTGAAATGTTCATGTACATGTCAAACAACCATGACCTATAATAGGCTTAGTGAGAGAAAGTTGAAATGACATGGAGTTTATGATGGTTTAAATATGTAGAGATGTTAGTAAGCATGTATAAATGATTTTAAGATAACTTTGTGAAATCCATATGTTGGAATGGATGATGATTGGAAATGGGCATATGAGGTACTTGATAAATTGTCATAATGAAGGAAATGATGAACTAGAGGCATTATGAGCTTAATACCGATTTAGTGTGAATCATTAGACCAAAAGAGTCCAATAGATTCTCGAGAAATGAATAGAGCAATCAAAATGGACTTAAAAGAAAGTGAGGCCTTATAAGGGCTAATGAAAACAATAAGTCGAATCGACTATAATAAACGTGAGAATTGTGATATATTGGGTTAAATTTACGTGATAAGAAATTTCATGCAGCTCCGGAGATTTCATTGGGAGCAAATAGGATTACGCGGTCGAATAGCTCTGAGGAAGTGGAATTACTCGACACAATTCCAGGTTAGGGAATTTTGTAAGTATCTAGAGGTAGCTGCACGTATTTTGAGGGTAATTATAGGGTATTGAATTTGTGTTGGTTACCTAGAAAAGAAATAATGGTGTTTGTGCGAATGATTTCAGATATAGATGATCTTAGTTTTGGAAGTGAATCTTACAAAAAGGGGTAGTAAGGCTAATAATTAACATTATGTTTTGATATTTTTATGAAACACATTGCTTTGATTTAAGCAAAATTTACGGATAGGCTGGCAATTGACTTCATAATTTTGTGAAATAGCACGAGTCAGGTGTTATCTGTGGTTTGAACGTGCTTTGTTGAAATAGAGCCACCTATCAAATTTATGTGAGTTAAATCGTGTTGGAGCTTCGCTCGCACTGGAGTTTGATGTTTTAATATGCATGAAATGTGTCGGAGCCTAGCTCGCACCATAGTTTGAGTTGTGATGTTTTACAAGCTGTACTGGAGCTTTTGCTCGTACGTGGGTTTCCATTGATTTTCTTATGCATATAACCGTACTGGAGCTATGCTCGTACGTGATTTTCTCATTTTTTGTTATGCATAAAGTCGTACTATAGTTTTGCCCGTACGAGGGTATTTAATGATGATGCATGAAATCGTGCTAGAGCTTTGCTCGCATTGGACTTTTCACACTGTGATATGTAATGAGTTGTGCTAGTTGCCTTGTGTGGACTTTGTGTCACACGGATGAGATGCTCGCACGAGCCGTGCTGGATGCCTCGTGTAGACTGCTAGTCACACGGATGAGATACTCGCATGCGCACTTGAGACTGAGTAGGTTATACATGGCATAGGTAGATAAGACCTCCGGCAGGCACCCCCAACCATGATAGGGTCCACAGAGTACGTTGTACTATGTATATCACATAGAGTATGTTGTACCGTGTGGTTATGATGTTGATTTAAAAGTCTGGCGGTAGGATTAACCCACCTCCATTCCAGCATGATGCCCCACACACTAGGATCCGTGTGGTCTAGGATGATAGTGACATAGTTAGCCAACAGTGTCCTCGATTATATATAGTGACCACATGTCTCACATGATATCACATGGTTTTATATACTAAATATGATTTGTGTTGTCCAGGGTAGACCCGAGGGAGGGGTCTAACCTTGTGGGATGTTTTTAAAAGGATGATATGCTGACTGCGATGAGTTTTACTAAATTTTGATTTGATGTTAAACCCTGAGTAATGGTTTTTATGATGAGTTTTATTATGATGAGCATGAAAGGTTTTCCATGATGGTTTTCCATGTTTACATGCCTATTTACATGTTTTTCAGTACATGATATACGTATATACATGTGGTATAGTTTTAATATTTCATCATGCTCTGGATATTAATGATTTTTATGCCATGACATTATAAGCATGTAGATCATGTAGTTATCTACCATGCTTGCATCATTGCCTTACTGAGCGTGTAGTTGCTCATCCCTATCATTTTCCTATCTACAGAGCGCACACAGTAGTCTAGTAAAAGACTGAGGAGTTGTATCTGGATATTCACTGCTCTCCATCGTCAAGAGGTATTCACACGGGAATCTTTTTGTATCTAAACATGTAATTGCACAGTAATCATTTTGAATTGTAATATGGGGGATGTAAGTGTTAGCCAACATGTATAAGTATAGAACTTAAATTTTCAATTGTATGTGTTTACTCTTGATTACTTGAAAAATGAATTGGTAAATGATGATTAATACTGACTCATAGCCCAACTGTTAATGGTGAGAGTTGTTCACGACCAGGAAAGGAAATGAAAAAACTGAAAAATTTATGGTGATTTTCGGATGAAAATGATGAAAATGGGTCATAACAAATCGATCATAAAATTTCACATACATTTTTAAAAAGTTCAAATGATCATTTACAATTGCCAATGTTCAATTTCAAAACATAAAGAAATTTATACGGGATTAACCCGCAACTTATGCAATTAAATTTTAACTCGTATAATCATACAGATTGTAGTAACTGAGGTTCACTTACCCGAGATTCCGTGATGACACATAAATCGAGACTTGATCGAACTCACGTTCGTTGTCTATTGTCGCACTACACGATTATATATTTAAACTGAGTCAATTTTCGTCAAATATAAATTTAAATAAATTTACGTAAAATTAAAACGGTCAAATCCGACCGTTTATCGGTTTATCCTTAAACTGAGGCATCACCAAAATTTTCTCCCTTTTTCTTTTTCTTCTTTTCTTCTTTTTTTCCTCGCTGAACCGGTTCGGACTGGTTCAGCTCATTCTTTTTTACTGAACCGGCCTGAACCACTTCAATCTTCATTTTCGTCATTCACGTTGTTGCCGGTCATTCTCGGCCCCATCTCTCGCCAGTTACGTCACATGATGGAGGGGAAGCTTCAGTTGGCGTGGCTTGGGGAGATCGACGGCGGTTCGACCCATTTTTTCTCTTCTCTCTTGTTCGCCTTTCCCTCTCCAATCTCGTCGTCTCTGGCGATACAAGGCTCTTGTCAACGCACAGACACTCTCATTGTGTCGATTTTCCTCTCTTCGGTCCCTGCACCCTCTGCCGTCGTCTTTCGCTCTCTCTCTCACTCGATTGTCATTCTCCTTTGTTCTGTTAACAGAGGAGAGAAAGGAAGGGGTCAGGCCTCCCCCCGACTCCTTTCCTCTTTTTTTTAATATATAAATATAATAATTGTTATATATTTTATACAATAAAATATCTTTATATATAATAGATTAATATAATATATTATATACAAAATATCTACATATTTTTATATATTATTTAACCAATTATATATATTATTTTTATTTATTATTATTTTAATATTACTATATATATTTAGTTAATATATATACAAACAACAATCTTCTTCTTTTTATTTTTCTGGAAATATTGTCCCATAATTTTGAGATAAATTCTCGATGTGAGAAAATTTCGGGTTATCACACCAAGTTAGAGAGACCAAAATAGAAATGCTCACACAAGATCTACCAATGATAACTCTATTTTATAGAATTATTTATGTACTTATTTTTTATTATTATTGCTTAATTCTCTTGTAAAAATGTTAATTTCCCCTTAATTTGATTAATTTTCTTTAATTGTGCAGATAAATAAATTTTAAAAGAAATTGGATTAATTTGATGGCATTTGTGCTCACCCATGCAGAATGAGATTGAGTGTAGTATAAGACATCTTTCATAACAACCAAATTTGTCTTTCAGTGTAACTCACTCTTTACCACCTAATATGCCACATGGCTTGATTTCATTCACTATTGAAAGAAGATGACAAGTTTTCACATGGACTTCACATAGGTTGGCCACTGTGAAAACAAATTTTTTCCACTTTATTTATTATTTGGAAAATTAAGAAGTAATTAAGAACTCGAAATAATATTGTGCATGTATGAAACCACTGAAGCACTCGAATTAGTGGCGTGGAGCCCGCTGGTGCGTAAATCGAGGTAAGGCTCTAAACTCGAGAATTACTTAAAAATTACATATTTGAGCCTGAAATAATGTTTAGAAATGAAAGTGAAAAAGTTAGTAAGGTTCGGGTTTTGCACTAAACTGAGCAAATGGGCTCGGAAAAGAGAATAAATTTGAATCAAATTCTAGAAATTCCCAAAAATTATTCCAAGATCATAGAAAATTAATATAAGGTTAAATTTACTTAATAAATCAAAATCAAGTGGAAATATGGAGGTTTCAGAGATTAAAATTATTTTTAAGGTAAATTGAAAACTTTGAGCCATTTTGCTCGGTATTGACCAAATCGCGCAAAATGGGCTCAATCGGGGAATTTTTCTTAAACAAGTGACCTCCAAATTTTCATGGACAACACAAGAGACATATTATAACACTTAAGAAGTGGAAATTTGGAGAAAATTGGACTAAAATTATTTTTTGGAATTGTTTCAAAGCAGGACAGAAATCTGTCCTCTTCAATCTGCCGACCAAGCTCTCATTTTTGTCAAATTTAAAGATCTTAGGGTAATCAATTTGAACCCAATTTTTCAAGTCTGAAATTATAATTCTTAAGCTTTCAGGAGGCATAACAATCAACCCAATTGGACTTTCCAACCGAGAGAAATGTCCTCCCCTTCATTCCCACAGGCGTCTTCCCTTTTCCCACATTGCGCGATTTTTCCTACAACCTTCCGACCAGATTCAGGTGTCGGCCAAGAAGGATAAAATATTTCTCATCCTGTCCTATATAACATATAAACAATTCAGCCACAAATAAGTTCATTTGCTAGGTGAAAACCTCGAAAGAAAAAAAGTGGTTAGATCTGCCCTATTTTTGGTAAGTGAAGAACTTGGAGTTCTTGATTCATTGGTTAGATTTTCTTGTAGTTTTTGATGATTCTAACAACTATACATGTTAAATTATAGTTTATGATCAATTTTGAGGAAGAAAAACATGGTCAACCTTGGTCAAACCCGAGGTAAAGTGGATGGATGATGATGAAGTTCATATATGTTGTTGTTTGGTGTTTTCAGAAGGTTTTTAGTTAAGTGGAATTGGATGATTTAATTTCTATGGATGATTTGAGTTCTATACAGCAAGTTGTTTATGTGTTTGTGATGAAAATTTGATGGATCTAAGGTTGTTAACGGTTAAGTTTATACCGAGAATGCCCGATTTATAGTTTAACTCATTATAAAACCGAAAAGTGAAAGAATTAAAAATTTGGCAAAGTGACTAGTATGATTTATGAACTTAAATGAGTCATAAGGTTAATAAACTTAAATGGGTCATAAGGTAATGAACTTAAATGAGAAATTTGAATAATGAAATTGGCCAAAACGGCACTAAATCGGTAAAACCAAGAAAACCGAAAACGTTGACCAAAAAGTCAAAATTGATCAAACTTCAAGAAGATAAATCAAAATTGAGTATGTTAAGATGAAATTGAGCAATATATTATGAATTGCTATCGTTTTGGGAATTTCAAGAATTTGACATGCTAATCGAGGTAATCTTGAGACCCGACAAGTTTACGCTGCCCTACGATCTACAAGGTAAGGGATGTGATTTAAAGTAGTATTGGTATTCAAATACCTTACTTTAGCTTAAAAATGTGTTGAGCATATTAGTTTTTATGAATAATATTTTCGAACTTAGAAAACTTACTATGCACTTAAAAATCGAAAAAATTGAAAGAAAAGTCATATTTTTTGAACTCTTCAAAAATGTACTTTTGATATTTGTGACATGTTTTAAATAAAATTTGTTAAGTGAAAATGAAAAATATGATTTCTACGAGTTTATGGGTGAAATGACTCGAAATTAGATTAAAAATATGATTTCTACGAGTTTACGGGTGAACGGACCCGAGAAATGATTTCAAAGAAATGTTTTGAGACTGAGGTTATATGTAAGCTATGAGAGCTATCGTAAATTTTTGCGTGGGGTCTGGACCATCGTGGAACATGCCTCATACCACCTGGTGTACATTTAGTCCCTTATGGTGCATGTTGAACTGCGTCGGGTATTTGTACCACTCGGTTTGATGTTTCTGCCACTCTCTGTTAAAGCAAATATATGTTTAGTGGTGAGGGGCTCTGTAAGAACCTGATCCAATCTACAATCCCTTACCATGGCCATTGGTACTATGTATAAGTGAAGCATCTATGCAAATTTTCTATGTGAAATGCATACATGAATACGACTTTTGTCGTAATGAAAATGTTGTCTAGTCTCCATGAAAAGAATCAGTATTATTTGAAAGAAAGAGTACTAAGTTTTATGATTTAAATATTATGTACTCTGACTTGATTTGCTCTTTAAATGAGTTATGTGATATATGCTATGCGAAATGAATTCCTACGAGATATTTGTTACATGATTTACTTGCCATGTGATTTATAAGATGCATGATTTACAAATTACACGCTATTAGTCATGATATCACAAGTGTTTGACTTGACTTTCGAAACTAAATATGTTTCGGTTAACATTCACGTGCATGATATTTTATAAGCTTATATCACAATATTTTGCATTCACATGTTTTAATGCTAAGACTACTTTAAATGCATATCTTACTGGGCTTGAAGAGCTCACCCCTTTATTTTTACCTCACAGATTATCTTAAGTAAATTATCACCCTACTTGCCGTACAATAATCGTGGACAGGTGGACTCAGCCCTTTCCAGGCTATCCTCAGTACTAGTAAGGTATATTTTTACTTTATCTACTAGACTTCCTGTAAAGCATAGACAATGTTGTAATAATGTTTTGGGATGGAAAATAAGAAATATGAATGTAACTAAAGTTGTAGTAATGCAGTTTAAACCTTACTGTATATTCTGAATATGTAAAGTGTGTGAATGAGAATAAATGTACTGATAAGCAGAGGAAAGAAATTGAAATTGACTGGTTGCGATTATAAACTGTGTTTCTGTACATTAACAAAAGATTAAGAATTTGGCATTGATAGGAATACAACTTAAGTAAAGGAAATATTAAAAAAAAAAATTAACTCGTTTTTCTCGTTTTCGGGGCGTTACAGTTTACTAGGTCTCAGAGCAAAAGTTGTCTAGTACTGTCAGTGTCTAATAGAAAAGCTAGATTACATCCCAAATTGTCTATGTTTGTCTGGTTGTGAAGTAAGTATATATGTTAAGTCATGATTAAAATTTTGGTGTACGTGTAGGTATACGATCACTGAAATTATGAGTGGTAGGAGAGGCCGTCCACGGAGATAAGCACAACCTACTCCGTCACCTCTCCCTCAACCTGAGAGCCCCACTGAGAGAATAAGGAGGCTCAAGGAAACAGTAAAAGGAATAAGGGAAGGCTTAGATGCATTGACTGCCATTATTGCCCAACAGTTTGGGGTAAACACTTCTGGTACTGATGCCACTCCTGCATCAGCACAGGTTCCTTCCCCCTCCCCCAATCACCACAGAATCCTCCGGAAGCTCCAGCACCTCAGCCTATACCTCCACAGCCTAGAGATGTAAGAGACACCCAAAGGCCATGAGAATTTCTGAAAATGAGTCCCCCAAAATTTACAGGGGTAAAGGATCCGATTAAGGCTGAGGGATGGTTAATAGACCTTGATACAGTATTTCAGTATTTGGGGTGAACGGATAAAGAAAAAGTGACTATGGCTAGCTATATGCTCAGGGACAAGGCCAAATTTTGGTAAAGGACCACACCAAAAACCTCAGCTGATAATCTAGCAGATATTACATGGGAGGCATTTCTAGATGCATTCCGGGCCTAGTATATTTTGCTTATAGCACAAAAGAATATGCAAGCGAAATTTTTGACTTTAACTCGGAGCAGTTCGACTGTTGATCAGAATGAGAGATTCTTGGCAGGTCTGAGATCAGGGATCCAGGACAGATTATTGGGATTCCAATTTATGGACTTTAAGGATGCTCTGAGTCGGGCTTAAGAAGTTGAAAGGGGCTTAGATGTAACACGAGCCGAGCATGGGTACAAAACCAAGGATCGAGATAAAGGAAAAGGGATACAGGCATCCCGATTTGATATGAGAAAGAGCCAGTCGAAGAGGCAGAGAACAGATGAGCCTCAGACAGGGTCTGGGAAGCCTAAGATCCCTATGGGTAGTGCTGTCACTGCTCGAAGCCCTGGGATAGTAGTGTCGCGGTGCAAGAACTGTGGCAAGATACATGTTGATGAATGTCGTTGGGTTACTAATATCTATTTCAGGTGTGAAGAGGCAGGGCACATGATTAAGGATTGCCCATTAATGAGACCTTATGAATCTCGAGAATAACCAAAACAGCCTGACAAGCAAGTACAAACTCCCCCAAGACGGGTTTCGTAGTGAAAAGCAACAACTGCAGAGAAGGGTAAGAGGCTCATTGCACAGGGACATGTGCAAGTAATAGACGGAGAGACAGCTGACATCTCCTTTGATACTATCAGAGGTACGCTTATGGTCTGTAATTGCTATGCACATGTTTTATTTGATTCATGTGCTACACACTCTTTTATCTCCCCGCAATTTGCATGTAAATTGCATTTAGAACCTGAGTCCTTAAATCACATGTTACATATCAGTACACCTATGCATGAATCTCAATTGATGAATATGATATGTAAAAATTGTGAAATCGTGGTAGAAGGTAGAAAGTTGTTAGCAGATCTAATTTTATTGAATATGTCGGCTTTTGATGTAATTTTTTGTATGGATTGGCTAGCTGCTAATCGTGTAAGTTTAGACTGCTACACTAAGACCCTGACTTTCTCCTTACCCGAAAAGTTTGATGTATGTTTTATTAAGAATAAATAAAGTGCATGGTGTTAAATTTTACAAAGTTATCGGGTATTAAATTAAAAGGTTACTAACAGTATGATTCATATGAAGGTTATATTACCTTTATTTCTGACAACAGTCGGGAACCGCCAAGTATTCAAGATGTTCCGGTTGTATGTGAGTTTCTCAATGTCTTTTCAGAAGATTTACCAGGGCTACCACCAGAGAGAGATGTTGAATTTACAATTGATCTGGTCCCGACACTCAGCCTATTTCTAAGCCACCTTATCGAATGGCATTGGTCGAATTAGAGGAATTGAAAAAGCAGTTACAAGAATTGCTTGATAAGGGATTTATTAGGCCGAGTGTGTCTCCATGGGGTGCTTTGGTACTGTTTGCCAGAAAGAAAGATGGCAGTCTTCGTCTGTGTATTGATTATAAACTGTTGAATAAGGCAACAATAAAGAATAAGTATCGTTTACCAATGATAGATGATTTATTTGATCAATTAAAAAGGGCCTTAGGGTTCCCCAAAATAGATCTGAGATTGGGTTATCATCAGTTAAGGATTAAGGAGGCTGATGTATCGAAGACAGCCTTTCAGCCCCGATATAGGCACTATGAATTTTTGGTGATGCCCTTTGGACTGACTAACTCCCCTTAGCCTTTATGAATTTAATGAATGATATTTTTTGAGAATATTTGGATAAGTTTGTGATTGTATTCATTGATGACATATTGATTTATTCTAAGTCGCAGGAGGAGCACGAGTAGCATTTGAGAATTATGCTCCAGACTCTTTGTGAGAAGACACTGTATGCAAAATTTAGTAAATGTGCATTCTGGTTGGAACAAATTGCCTTCCTCGGACACATAGTATCTAAGAACGAGGTGTCTGTGGATCCGTCCAAGGTGGATGCTGTATTAAAATGGGAGAGACCGAGAACAGTGATAGAGGTTTGGAGTTTCCTAAGATTAGTAGGATACTACCGAAGGTTTGTCGAAGGATTTTCCTGGATTGTAGCTCCACTGTCTAAATTGACCTGTAAGAATGTACCAGTTGAGTGGTCTGATCAGTGTGAGTGGAGTTTCCAAGAGCTCAAACACCGGTTGACCACAGCACCAGTCTTAACCATTCCAAGCAGTTCAGGAGGATTTTCAGTTTACAGAGTTGCCTCATACCAGGGTTTGGGCTGCGCGGTTCAGGAGGATTTTCAGTTTACAGTGTTTCCTCATACCAGGTTTTAGGCTGCGTGCTAATGCAGAATGGTAGAGTGGTTGCTTATGGTTCTCGCCAGCTAAAGGACTATGAGTGTAACTATCCCACTAATGACTTGGAGTTGGCTGCAGTAATTTTTGCACTGAAGATATGGCGGCATTACTTATATGGTGAAAAATTTCAGATTTTCACTGACCAAAAGAGTCTCAAATATATTTTTTATCAGAAGAAGTTGAATATGAGACAGCGGAGATGGATAGAGCTCCCGAAGGATTATGACTGCGAGATTTTGTATCTTTCGGGCAAGGCAAATGTGGTAACAGATGCCCTCAATAGAAAGGGTATGGTGTCCTATATGATGATTAGAGAATGGGACTTGTTAGAACAGTTCGCCGAGCTCAGAATCAGTGTTGATAAGGTTAAGAATGGGTTTATGGCTAGCCTACAGATAGAGCCCAGTATATTGGATCAAATCTGAGCAAGACAGAGGAATGATCAAAAATTACTGGATATGGCTAATCAGGCTGAGGAGAGATCGCAGTCAGAATTCTTGGTCAGTGATGATGGGTTGTTGAGATTCGGAGGCCATATTCGTGTACCCCATGATGACACCCTGAGACAGAGTATTTTGAAAGAGTCTCATTGTTCTCGATTCACCATGCACCCAGGTAGTACTAAGATGTACCATGATCTACGAAAAGTGTATTGGTGGACAGGAATGAAGAAAGATGTCGCTGATTTTGTGGCTAGATGTTTAGTCTGCCAACAGACTAAGGCTGAGCAGTAGAAGCCAGAAGGACTGCTTAAGTCTTTATCATTGCCTATGAATTTTATTATGGGGTTACCCAGGACCCAGAGAGATCATGATGTAATCTAGGTGATTGTGGATAGACTGACAAAGAGTGCCCACTTTCTTGCCATTAAGAGCACTGATTCTCTGGATAAACTAGCAGAACTGTATGTTCGAGAGGTGGCACGATTACATGGAGCCCCTATGAGTATTATGTCACGACCCTTAACTTACCAAAAATAAGCATAAATTTTTCGCTTTTCAGATATTAATTAATATTTCATTCTTACCTTACTCCGATCGTGAATAGCTACTCTCTCAACAGTTGGGTTGTATGTCAATGTCTATCTCATTCCACCATACCAATTTCATTTGCATTATAATTGAAAAGTAAACACTTGTACAAATAAATCAGACTTGCTGTTTTCATGTGTTTACATAGCTTTACATCCTCAATGATTACATAGCTGTTTACAAATTTTTCACAAACTTACCACACTTCACTTGTTGGGCTATGAGTCAATATCCATCACAAAGTTTCATATATTATATATATGCATATCAGGCAATGCTTTCGTCCCAGGCACTAACATTGTGGAAGCTCATAAAGTTACTATTTCATAATTAGAAACTCGTTTACATTGCCTTATATATACATCCCCCATATAACATGACTACATCACTGTACACTATTATTCAGATAAAAAAATACATATGTGTGTATACCTCGATGCTGCTGGATAGCTGTGTGTAAAAGATTGCAGGACAGATGCAGCCTATACACTCTACTGAAATGCACTATGGAGGGGGAAAATAAATGGATGAGCATAACACGCTCAGTAAGAAATATATGAAAGCAGGTAGATAACCACATTATCTACGATGCTCATAATGCATGTTTTATCATCTCGTAAAACAAATGCATTTACTTTTCAAAACACTTGTATTAATATATGAAACTAGGTAGATAATCATACTATCCACGATACTCATGATGCATGGTTTATACCAAAAAACTCATGGCATTCACAAAACCATTATACTAAAACACATAGCAATTTACTACTAAAAACTGAATATCAAAACTCATTCAGAGTAAAATATTTGTGTTCAGTATTGAAACTCATATTTAAATCATATTCTTATTTCAAATGGTTTCATCATAGAAATTAAATCATAATTAGTTTTATCACCGAAACCATTAAAACATGTGAGACTAGGCAGGGATTTCCACATAAATCCAAAGGACAATTGGCCAAAGTTCGAGACCCATAAGCTAGCACGGATCAGGTGTGCCAAGGTGTCTCTGAGTCCGAGGAGGGGATTAGTCTATCCATCAGCTCCTATCTAAGGACTATCACAGATAAGAGCAATGACACGGCATGCCCGAGTCCAAAGACGCAATCCTCACATCCCATAGCTACACGGTACAGTGTACTCCATGTTGTCTACACAGTACAAAGTACTCCGTGAACTACAGTACAATTAACACACAGTTGTAGGTGCCTGAGTCACAAGCTCACCACCCCAACCAAATAAATTATCAACCATAGCCTGTCGTCTCAGATCTAGTGCGAGCAAGTCAGTGTGACACACAGTCAACACGAGGGCTCTAGCATGATCTCAATCACAAATCACAACAGAATCCAATGCGAGCAATGCTCCAACACGGTCTGTACATATGCAATACCAAAATCAAGTGCGAGCGAATCTAGATAAATCCACAGACCTCATCATAGCTCCAGCACGATTTCACACACACAAAATAGACAGCTGGCTCTATTTTTCACCACAGTGGTACTCAAAATCGAGTGTGATACGTAAAACGGTACAAAATAGAGTGAGAGGGTAACATCCCCTCAAATCACTCGGCAATCAAATCACATTTAAGAAAAACGTGCAATTTAATGCATACAGTCAAATTATGAGCCAGTCTATCATTTCAGCTTCACAAAATCTCTTTTTCACAGAGAAAACATGGATTTCATGCACTTTATGCATTTCCAAAAATTCATAGATCTAAGGGTATTTTCGTAATTTTTTTATATTTGGGTACTAATAAAAAATTTAATATCCATACTCTATACGAAATTTAAGTGAATGTAAACGATGATGAAAATACGTACAGCTATCTTTAAGAGCTAACATAGATCCTTTATCTGGAATCCAGTCGAATGCACTTTTTCACCTTTTTTCACTTTCCGTAAATCAGTCTATCCGGCTCCGAATATATCTCCTGGAGCTGCAGATAGTTATCAATCACATTAATTAATTCGACTAACTCATTTATCCTTTTCTATGCAGTCTATTTTGTCAAATGGGCCCAATTGCTCATATTGGGCCTCGTTGCCTCTTATTGGGTACAACTCTATTTTAAGCTCATTTCGATTTACTATTTATTCTGTCACGGACGATTGGGCTCCTTAGGCCCATTAACAATTATTGGGTCATCCGTGGGGCCCATTAACACTACCATCACGTTATTTTAAGCTTTTTCTAACATAAAACATTTTATACGGAGTAAATCCGCAACTTATGCGATTAATTCCTAACTCGTATAACTACATAAGTTATAGTAAGGTTCACTTACCCGATTTTTTGTGATGGCTCGCCATTCGAGGCTCGATCGAATTCACATTTGTTGCCTATTGTCGCGCTGCACATTTATATATTTAACCCAAGTCAATTTCGGTTAAATATAATTTCAAATAAATTTTTTGAAAGTTAAATCGGTCAATTTCGACCGCTTACCGACTAATCTGTAAACCTGGGACATCATCGAATTTTTTCTCTCTTTTTTTCTCTCTCCTTTTTCTCTCTCCTATTGAACCGGGTCGGACCGGTTCAAGCCCCTATCACACTGAACCGGTCTAAACCGGTTCAGTGGCAATTTTACCATTGCTGGCTCTGGCGGTCGGATCTCTAGTCGATTCCACCGCCAATCGGCTCGGCTTCGCCTCTAGAGCCTTCTTTTGGCCTGGGCTAGGGTCGATCGGCGCCGGATTCCGCCGAATCTCCCTTTCCGAATCTCCCCTTCTCTCCTGCGGTCTCTCCCTCGTCGATCTCCCTTTTTCGGCGCTCCCACGGCGAGTGACAGCGCTCGACGATCGCCAGCGTGATGATCATCCCTTGCCGGTCTCTTCCCTACGTTCTCTCGCCATCGTTGCTCACTGGAGACGAAAGCAATGGTTGTCGGTTTTGGTTCTCGCGTGTCCTCGCGATTTTCGGCTTCTATTTCTTTCTTTGATTTTTTAGTTTCCTTTTTTTTTTGTTTCATTTCGTTTTTTATATATATTATATTATATTTTTAATATAATATAATATATATAATATCATATTATATAATACAAAAATTTTATAATATAATATTATTATAATAATAATATACCAAAATATCTTATATTATTATAATAATATTATATTATCATAATGTGTTTTATACATTAATTTCCCCACATATGTACATATATTTTATTTAATTTATTTTAACAAATATATATATGTACCTCATTTTATTTTTATTTCTCCGAAAATATTTTTCATATTCTCGAGATAAATTCCCGAGGTGAAAATTTTTGAATCTTCACAATAAATTCATATCTTGATCAATTAGACTTGAAATTTAATTATTTCTTCTTTATTGATCAAGATTACATAAATCAAAGTTTACAATGACAATTTCTTAAAAATGACATCGAATTTTCAGGTCTTACATTCCTCCCCACCTTAAGAAATTTGGTCCTCCAAATTAGAACCAAGTCAATTCTCAAATGGGTATAAATATTTTTCTCACATCCGACTCTCTAATTTCCACATAACTTCCTCCGAAGTGTAGTACTGCCAGAGAACCTTAACCAAAGGTCGTCTTAGATCGTAACATTTTCTCTTTCCTATCCAATATCCGAATCGACGTCTCTACATACGACATATCATCCTTGAGCTCTAATGGCTCATATTGAATCATATGTGCCGGATCTAGATGATACTTTCGAAGCATCAATATGTGGTAGACGTTATGAATGCCTGCTAGCTTAGGTGTCAAGACTAGCCTACAGGCCTTATCTCCATTCGCTCTCGTATCTCATTATCCTTTTCGAAGGAGAAACTTTCAAGAATACTGATTCACCCACGGTGAATTCCAAAGGCCTTCACCTCGTCTTAGCGTAGCTTTTCTGCCTACTCTGAGCTGTTCTCTATCTTTAACATTTCAACTGAACATCCTTAGAGGCTTACTTCACTAAATCGGGAGAAAACATCTTTCGGTCACCCACTTCTTTCCATCCAATCAGAGATCGACACCTACGACCATATAACGCCTCATACGATGCTATCCTAATACTCGAGTGATAACTGTTGTTATAGGCGAATTCGGCTAATGGCAAATGATCATCCAAGGAGCCTCTAAAATCCATCACACAAGCTCTCGACATATCCTCCAAAGTTTGGATGGTTCTCTCTAACTGACCATCAGACTGAGAATGGAAAGCTGTACTAAAACTTAATCGGGTTCCCACAACTTCCTGAAAATGTTCCCAAAAGTGGGAAGTGAAGCGGGAATCTATGTCAAACATAATACTCACTAGAACACCATGTAGCCTCACAATTTTTCGTATGCACAGATTCGCCAATGCACTCAGAGTATCTGTAACCTTTATAGCCAAGAAGTGAGCTGACTTCGTCAATCATTCCACAATCACTCAAATGGCATCATTGTTTCGTCGGGTCCTCGGTAAACCAATGATGAAATCCATGATGATATGCTCATATTTTCCATGTCGACATAGGTAGAGGCTACAATAACCCTGCAAGTTTTTTATGCTCTACCTTAACCTATTGATATACTAGACACTTAGTCACATACTCTATTATGTCTCTCATCATGCCTGACTACTAATATACTCTCTGGATATTCTTATACATCTTATTACTCCACGAATGCACTGTATACCTCGATGAATAAGCTTCTGTCAAAATCAATCTCTTTAGCTGTGGGTCATCGGGAATGCAATTTCAACATCTCATAGCCTTGCTCACACAGTTGAGCTCTACGCACGATTTTCTCATAAGTCGTGATGTCAAATAGGGTAATGGATGGTCTTAATCCATCCATAAACTTACGTACCTTTCGCATCTCACTAATCATGGTATTCGGATCATATCTTCCCAGGGATGTAAATCGAGACTCATACTCGTCTACCGATCTGTTCCCCTAAATCAGACCAAGAAATTCCATCTGTAATTTTCGCTGAGCAGTGGCTGGGATGTAATGTCTCCTGAAGACATCCAAAAAGATTTTCCAGTCAATCATCTGATTTTTTTTTTAGGATGGGTCGGGCGAATTTTTACTAATGTTCTGCCTTGCCCTCTAACATGAATGTAGCAAAGGCCACTCTCTCAGTGGTCAAACATTGAAAAAGCTATATAACTTCTATAACCAGTTGATCCAATCCTCTACTATTATGGGATTCTTGACCCCACTAAACGATGGAGGCTTCAGCTTATGAAATTGCCTCAATCGGTTAAATTCACAATCATACGCTGAATCCTCACCAGTCTGTCGTGGAACTACAGATAGTGGTACAGGGATCTCAACAGCACATGGCACAGGTGCAAGCTATGTAAGCACAAGTGTCTCAAGAGCAGTTGTCAGCTCAGTAGGAGTCGTCTAAGCAGCCGGACCTTACCTACTCTCTAACCTAGCCATAGCCTGGGTGAACAACTCCATATATGTGTTCCAACTCTGCTCTAATCTCGTAATGCGAGCATCAGTAGTCTCAACCGGACCTGATGAGACATAATCAGGTGACAATTCACAAGGCCTCTCGGACCTATCATTGCGTCTCTCGGACCTACCTCTATGGCCGCGAGAACGCGAACTCTCCCCTCTGCTGCGATGTCCATTAGATATCTCTATCGTCCCACATACACAGTCAATTTCTCAGTTTAACCACAGCTCAGTACACACAATTGTATCTAATAATGTATAGTGACATGGGGTGTAAACTTTCTAACTGTGACACTGACTCACATCAGACCAACACTGCTCTGATACCACTTCTGTCACGACCTAAATTCCCAAAAATCACTATAAATTTTTCGCGAACTTACCACACTTCACTTGTTGGGCTGTGAGTCAATATCCATCACTCAATTTCATATATTATATATATGCATATCAGGCAATGCTTTCATCCCAGGCACTAACATCGTGGAAGCTCATAAAGTTACTATTTTATAATTAGAAACTCGTTTACATTGCCTTACATATACATCCCCCATATAACATGACTATATCACTGTACACTATTATTCATATACAAAAATACATATGTGTGTATACCTCGATGCTGCTGGATAGCTGTGTGTAAAAGATCGTAAGACGGACGCAGCCTATACACTCTACTGAAATGCTCTGTGGAGGGGAAAAAATAAAGGGATGAGCATAACACGCTCAGTGAGAAATATATGAAAGCAGGTAGATAACCACATTATCTACGATGCTCATAATGCATGTTTTATCATCTCATAAAACAAATGCATTTACTTTTCAAAACCCTTGCATTAATATATGAAAGCAAGTAGATAATCATACTATCCATGATGCTCATGATGCATGGTTTATGCCAAAAAACTCATGGCATTCACAAAACCATTACACTAAAACACATAGCAATTTACTGCCAAAAACTATATATCAAAACTCATTCAGAGTAAAATATTTCTGTATTCTGTATTGAAACTCATATTTAAATCATATTCTCATTTCAAATGGTTTCATCACAGAAATCAAATCACAATTAGTTTCATCATCAAAACAAATAAAACATGTGAGACCAGGCAGAGATTTCCACACAAATCCAAGGGACAATTGGCCAAAGTTCGAGACCTACAAGTTATCACGGATCAGGTGTGCCAAGGTGTCTCTGAGTCCGAGGAGGGGATTAGTCTATCCATCGACTCCTATCTAAGGACTATCACAGATAAGAGCAATGACACAGCATGCCCGAGTCTAAAGACGCAATTCTCACATCCCATAGCTACACGATACAGTGTACTCCATGTTGTCTACACGGTACAATGTACTCCGTGAACTACAATACAATTACCACACAGTTGTAAGTGCTTGAGTCACAAGCTCACCACCCCAACCAAATAAATTATCAACCATAGCTTGTCATCTCAGATCTAGTGCGAGCTAGTCAGTGTGACACACAGTCAACACGAGGGCTCCAGTACGATCTCAATCACAAATCACAACAGATCCAGTGCAAGCAGTGCTCCAACATGGTCTACACATATGCAATACTAAAATCAAGTGCGATGGAATCTGGATAAATCCACATATCTCATCATAGCTCCAACACGATTTCACACACACAAAATAGACAGCTGGCTCTATTTTCGACCACAGTGGTACTCAAAACTGAGTACGATACGTACAACAGTACAAAATAGAGTAAGAGGGTAACATCCCCTCAAATCACTCGTCAATCAAATCACACTTTAGAAAAACGTGCAATTTAATGCATACAGTCAAATCGTGAGCCAGTCTATCATTTCAGCTTCACAAAATCTCTTTTTCATAGAGAAAACATGGATTTCATGCACTTCATATATTTCCAAAAATTCCTAGGTCTAAGGGTATATTCGTAATTTTCTCATATTTGGGTACTAACCAAAAATTCAATATCCATACTCTATACGAAATTTAATTGAATGTAAACGACGATGAAAATACGTACAGCTATCTCTAAGAGCTGACATAGATCCCTTACCTGGAATCCAATCGAATGCACTTTTTCACCTTTTTCCACTTTCCGTAAATCAGTCTATCTGGCTCCGAATATATCTCCTGGAGTTGCGTATAGTTATCAATCACATTAATTAATTCGGATAACTCATTTATCCTTTTCTATGCAGTCTATTTTGTCAAATGGGCCTAATTGCTCGTATTGGGCCTCGTTGCCTCTTATTGGGCACAACTCTATTTTAAGCCCATTTCGACTTTACTATTTGTTCTGTCACAGCCCATTGGGCTCCTTAGGCCCATTAACAATTATTGGGTCATCCGTAGGGCCCATTAACACTACCATCACATTATTTTAAGCCTTTTCTAACATAAAACATTTTATACGGAGTAAATCCGTAACTTATGCGATTAATTCCTAAATCGTATCACTACATAATTTATAGTAAGTAAGATTCACTTACCCGATTTTCTATGATGGCTCGCCATTCGAGGCTCGATCGAATTTACATTTGTCGCCTATTTTCGCGCTACACATTTATATATTTAACTCGAGTCAATTTCGGTCAAATATAATTTTAAATAAATTTTTTGAAAGTTAAATCGGTCAATTTTGACCGCTTACTGACTAATCCGTAAACTCGGGGCATCACCGAATTTTTCTTCTCTTTTTTTCTCTCTCCTCTTTCTCTCTCCTACTGAACCGATTCGGACCGATTCAAGCCTCTTTCACACTGAACCGGTTCAATGGTAATTTTTCCATTGCAACGCTGGCGATCGATTCTCCGATCGATTCCACCTCCAATCGACTCGGCTTCGCCTCTAGAGCCTTGTTTTGGCCTGGGCTGGGGTCGATCGGCGCCGAATTCCGCCAAATCACCCCTTCTCTCCCGCGATCTCTCCCTCACCGATCTCCCTTTTTCGGCGCTCCCATGGCGCGTGACATCACTCGATGATCACCGGGGTGATGATTGTCCCTTGCCAATCTCTTCCCTGCGTTCTCTCGTCGTCGTTGCTCGCCGGAGACGGAAACAATGGCTGTCGGTTTTGGTTCTCGCGATTTTCGGGTTCTGTTTCTTTCTTTGATTTTTCAGTTTCCTTTTTTTTGTTTCATTTCATTTTTTTATATATATTATATTATATTTTTAATATAATATAATATATAAAAAATATCATATTATATAATAAAAAAATCTTATAATATAATATTATTATAATATTAATATACCAAAATATCTTATATTATTATAATAATATTATATTATCATAATGTATTTTATACATTAATTTCCCCACATATGTGTAATATGATTTGTAAAGTTGTAATGTGTAATGAATGTGAATGGACTTGTAATGTAAAGTATGATCGATGTTAAGTCCATGGATTCAATGTATGTATGTGTAATATGATTTGTAACGTACATACAAGTTCCATTGAGTATGAATATGAAGAAATGAGTTCTTACAGGTGATGGATGTGATTGAAACTCAAAATGGGTAGTGTGGTAAATGGATGGAAGCTGCATGAATATAAATGCTTCCATTTGGTTATATATAGTATACCTTTGGACATACAATGAATGCACACAAGTTTCAATGTGCATAAGGTATGAATGGATGCCATTTTCAAGTTATAAAGGTGGATGGATGAGAAAATGGCCATGGCAGCAGATTAAGGATGTGTTGGTGTGAGTTGCAGCAAGAAAACTGCAGAAAATTTAGAAAGTGTGAAGGCCAGATCGATCTCATAAGATGAGAGATCGATCTGGAAAAGCCAGAATGCTCTTATTTGGGCAATGGAATAGAGCAGATCGATCTCCAATGGGGTCAGATCGATCTCCTAAGCATTCTGTAATGAAAAGATCGATCCTCAAGCACCCAGATCGATCTCCTTAGCTCTCTATTTGGGACCAGATCAATCTCATGCTTCGACAGATCGATCTCATGCTTAAAATTTCATGAAAATGAGAGATTTAAGGGGACCAGATCGATCTCCTCTTGGACCAGATCGATCTCCTCAAGCTATTTCTATAAAAGGAGGGCTTAAAATCTAAAAAATTTGGGAAAAACACCAATCTTCCATTTCTAACCCAAAAACCTAACTTTCTCTCTCTAAAATCAGCCATTTCCAGCAAGAATTGAGGGGAGACCATTAGACATTAAGTTGTTCATCTTGAGGAAAAGAACAACATAGTTGGAACCCAAAATCCCATTGTGGGTATTGAAGGAGATAAGGGCATTGAAAATTAGAGCAAGAAGAAAAATCATATTTGGTAAGATTCTAACACTCCAATCCAAGTACATTGTCTATTTAATTGATTTTGGAGTTGTTTGGCATGAGTATGTATGGATGGAAACACCTAGGTTGTGTTAGAAACTAATGTAACCTAGAAAATGGAATGCCTCTAGTGTGAGAAAGTATAATTTGGGGAGTTGGTGGTTTATGGGTTATGATAAGTCGTTAAATGAGTAATGTGGGTGATTTGAAATGGTTATGTGGAGTTATAATATGGGTTTAAGTGAAATTGTGAAAATGAGTATGTATATGCTTGATAAAATGCCATAGTGAGGGAATTCATGAAATATGAACACTATGAGCTTAATGTCGATTTAATATCGATTTGGAATAAGTTAATAGGCCTAAGAAGATCCATAGACTCAAGTTATGGGTAAAGTAATGAAACGAGGCCATATAAGCATTAACAGAGGCTATAGATTAAATTGACTATAGCAAGCACAAGGGTTGCATTATATGGATCAAATATAATATGAAATATGATTGTGTACAGTCCCGAAGAGTTGTTGAAGATGAATCGAACCGTACGAGTAAGCAGCTTAAGGAAGTGGAATCACGCATAGCGATTCCAGGTAAGGGAATTCTGTAAGTATATAGAGGTAGCTGCTCGTAATTTATGGGATTATAGGGTGTTTATGAAATGCATGAACGTTTGAGAAATTGGTTGTTTGGTATGCGAAAATAGTTGTGAATATTAAATGATTTGGTTTACATGGATGTATAAAAAGGGATAGTAACGCTAATAATTGCATAAATCAAGTGTTTTGAATGCTTTCACAAAACATGTGTTTGGTTTTAAACGAATTGATAAATAGGTTGGCTATTGTGGTTTGATGTTTGTGATAGCACATGTGAAGTGCCAAATATGTTTTGAGATAGCTTTAAAAGGTTATGAGCCGCCTATCATGTTTATGTGAATTAAACCGTGCTAGAGCCTAGCTCGCACTGGGTATTGATGTTTTCATTTGTATGAAACGTGCTGGAGCTTAGCTCGCACCTTGATTTGGAAACTATGATGATGTTTATAACCGTACTGGAGCTTCTGCTCGTACGTGGCTTTGAGTGGTTTGTCTTATGAGTATAACCGTACTAGAGCTATGCTCGTACGCGTCTCTTTATGAGAGGATGCATGAGTTGTGCTAGAGCTTTGCTCGCACAAGTTTGCACATTGTGACACATATAAGGTTGTGAAAGTTAGTAAGATCCTTAAGCCCTACATCCTTAAGCCAACATCCTTAAGCCCGAGGAGGCGGGGAGGCTCTGTTAGGCGGGGAGGGTCTGTTCGGTGGGGAGGCTCTCTTACGGTGGGATCCTTAAGCCAACATCCTTAAGCCTTGGAAGGGCGGGGAGGCTCTGTTAGGCAGGGAAGCTCTCCTACATGGGTACGGTAAGATCCTTAAGCCCTACATCCTTAAGCCAACATCCTTAAGCCCGATGAGGCGAGGAGGCTCTGTTAGGCGGGGAGGCTCTGTTCGGTGGGGAGGCTCTCTTACGGAAGGATCTTTAAGCCCTACATCCTTAAGCTAACATCCTTAAGCCCGAGGAGGCAGGGAGGCTCTGTTAGGCGAGGAGGCTCTGTTCGGCAGGGAGGCTCTCCTTCACGGATATGGAAAATTCTTGGTATGGGGTAGGTAAGACCTAGGAATGGCACCCCCAATCACAATATGAGTCTGCGGAGTACGATGTACTGTTTATATCACATAGAGTACGATGTACCGCGTGATGGTTATGTGATGAGAAAGTCTGACGAGGGATAATCCATCTTCGTGCCAGCATGATACCCCGCACACCTGGATGCGTGTGGTCTGGGATGATTTATGATGTAGTTGGTCCACATAGGCACTTTTGATATAGTGACCTAGTTTTTATACACATGTGTGAATTGTGAAATGAAAATGTGGTTGTGATTGTGAATTGATTTGGTGGTATTTATGCGTTGAGAAAGAGGTTTATGATGTTGGTTTAAAAGGGAGGTTTCTTAATGAATTGCCCTTTTTATGAATTTAAATGAGATTGAGCATGAGATGATTTATACATGATGTTCTTTTTACCATGTTTGATATGCCAATGTACATGATTTTGACACATGATATATATGTATACTCATATGACATAGTTTTATTCCTCATGCTCCTTCCATAAATGATTTATGCATAACACTATCAGCATGTAGATAGAGTAGTTATCAACCATGCTTGCATTATTGCCTTACTGAGAGTGTGGTTGCTCATCCCTCTCTATTTTCCCCCTACAGAGCGTGCATAGTAGCCCAGTGAGGACTGAGGCGTGGTATTTTGGACTCCGCTGCATCTCCATCGCTTAGAGGTATATACACAGTGATTCTTTTTGTATCTAAACAATGTAAAAGCACAGTATTCTTTTGAGTTGTAATTATGGGGGATGTAGATGTCAGCAAAACATGTTTTCGTATAAGTACACGATTAAATGCAAATGTATGACATCGTTTTAGTTAACTGAGAATGAATGAGATGTGGTGTTTATTATTGACTCACAGCCCAACAGTGTGTGGTGAGTTAGTTCACGATTGGGTAAGGTAACAGTAAAACGCAAAAAATTTTCAGTGATTTTCGGTTAAAGAGAATGGAATTGGGTCGTGACAGAGATTGGTATCAGAGCTGTGTTGGCCTGATGTGAGTCATTAATAAAACGTAGGAAAGTACATCCCCATAGTACTGTGCTTTTGTTTAGATATAACTGTGTATAGTGTGATAGAGTGTTATTATAATACAGGAAGTTAGGCACTATGCCAGTTACAGGCAAAGGTTGAGGGGCGAGAGCACGTGCTAGAGGCCGTAGAGGTAGGCCTGAGAGCCGTGCGGAGCCACAGACTGAGCAGGCTCCACAGAATCCTGCTGAGAGAGTAGAGGATACTGAGGCTCGCTTCGCTAGGTTAGAGCGGAGTATTGAGAATTTGGTGGAGATAGTCACGCAGGCATTGGGTACCGGTGATAGACGAGGTCCCGCGGCACAGCCTACTACTGAACAGGCAGCTGCAGAAGTGGAGAGACCTCAGACTGCTGAGACAGCTATAGTTACACCACCTCCAGTACAGGATACAGATTCTCCTATTGCTCCACAGCAGAGTGGTAGTGATTTGGGTTATGACTGCGACTTGAGTAGGTTGCGAGAATTTCAAGCGCTGAAACCCCCAGTGTTCAGAGGGGTAAAGGACCCAGTGGTTACGGAGGATTGGGTGTATGAGATGGAGAAACTATATAAGTTTTTCCGATGCACTTCAGCTAAGAAGGTTGCCTTTACCGTGTTTATGCTGAAAGGCGAGGCAGAGCACTGGTGGAGATCCATCGAAGCTATTTTGAGGGCTAGACACTCTGAGATTTCATGTGAGATATTCTTGGAGGCCTTCAGAAGACAGTATATTCTAGCTACCGCACAGAGAAAATTACGGATGGAATTTATGAACCTGGTTCAAGGGAACCGAACTGTGGACGAGTATGAGTCCAAGTTTATGTCCTTGGGGAGATATGACCCGGACACGATGGGTAGTGAGACCCGAAAGATTCAGAAGTTCATGGATGGATTGAGATTGGCCATCCGGACTAAGTTAGCTCCCTTTGACATCTTGACTTACGAGGAGGCTGTACATAAGGCTCAGTTGTATGAGCAAGACTTTGAGCGAAACGCCTCCGAGCTTGGGAGAGTCAGTGTTAGAAAGGACAGAGACCGGAAGAGATCCGGGTTTGGAAAAGTGGCCAAGAGAGGTGGCCAAAGATTTTTTGAGAAGAGGCCTAAGATTGAGGAGGTGCAGGAGAGAGCTGCTAGACCTCCCATATACCCAGCCTTGACTGCACCGAGGGGTATGACTATTGGAGGACCACAGCCTACTACTGATCAGTGTAGGAGATGTGGAAGATTTCATGGGAATAGGCCCTGTCTGATGACCCCTATGGTGTGTTTTAGATGCGAGAGACCAGGACATATGGCTAAGTATTGTCCCGAGAAGATGGAGATTGCCCCACAGAAGGGCAAGGAGCCTGAGGGAGCTCCAGTTGAGACAGCAGCCCCGAGGAGGAGGGCTACAGCTGAGGAAATAGGGAAACAGGCTGCGGGTGTGAGCAGAGGAAGAGTACATGCACTGGACCAGGACACTGCAGACGCATCGACGGATGTGATTAAAGGTACCATCCGAATCTTTGATTTAGAAGCATTGGTATTATTTGATCTTGGTGCCACGCATTCTTTCATATCACCTTCCTTTGCACATAAATTATTGAAATATGTGAAACCAACATTGTTGGATAAAATGTTGATGATTTCCACACCCATGAATGATAGTCAATTGACTGAGCATGTATGTAGAGATTGTAAGTTAAAGATAGAGAGGAAGGAAATGATAGCCAATCTGATTTTATTGAATATGAATGATTTTAATGTAATTTTGGGAATGGATTGGTTGGCTACCAATCGTGTTGTGATGGATTGTCATGCCAAAATATTGATGTTTTCAGGATTAGACAATCTTATTGTAGATTTTGATGAAAAGAAATGATATGAAAATAGTATGTTTGTTGTAAATAAAGGAGTATGATTTTAAATGCATATTGCTTGAGAGATAAATTATTGTTTATGATAAATGTTGAATGTGGAGTGATGGTTTATGTTACTAACGATGGAGAGGATAATGTGAAGGGTTCATTATATACGTGGTTGATATAGATGAGGCACACCCGAAATTGAGGGACATAGCCGTAATTACGGATTACCCTGATGTCTTTCCGGATGAATTACCAGGACTACCACCTGAAAGGGAAATGGAATTTGGCATTGAGCTAGTGCCTGGTACAGAGCCGATATTGAAACCACCCTATAGAATGGCTCCGATAGAATTGGAAGAGCTGAAGAAACAGCTACAAGAGTTGCTGGAGAAGGGGTTTATTAGACAGAGTGTCTCACCTTGGGGAGCACCGGTTCTATTTGTAAGGAAGAAGGATGGAAGCCTACAATTGTGTATAGATTACCGGTTATTGAATAAGGCCATCATTAAGAACAAGTACCCCCTTCCAAGAATCGATGATTTATTGGATCAGCTCCAGGGAGCCAAAGTATTTTCTAAGATAGATCTGCCGTCAGGGTATCATCAGTTGAGGATCAGGAGTGGAGATGTACCCAAGACAACATTTCGTACCCGTTATGGCCACTACGAGTTTTTGATGATGCCATTCGGATTGACGAATGCTCCCGCAGCATTTATGGCATTGATGAATGATATATTCAAGCCATACCTGGACAAGTTTGTAATAGTGTTCATTGATGACATTTTGGTGTATTCCAAGTCCAGGGAAGATCATAAGGAGCACTTGAGGATAGTTCTACAGACCCTCCGAGAGAGAGAATTGTATGCCAAACTCAGCAAGTGTAACTTTTGGTTGGAACAGATCTCATTTCTGGGGCATGTTGTGTCAAAGGATGGGGTATCGATGGATCCATCCAAGATAGAGGCAGTTGTACAGTGGAAATAGCCCAAGACAGTAACTGAGATCAGGAGTTTTCTGAGATTGGTAGGATATTATCAAAGATTTGTAGAGGGTTTCTCTAGACTAGCTGCTCCATGACACGCCTCATGCGAAAAGATGTTAAGTTTATATGGGATGAGGCATGTGAGAGGAGTTTTGAGGAGCTTAAGCGTCAATTGACGACTGCTCCAGTTCTCACCATTCCTACCAGTTCAGGAGGATTCTCGGTGTATACGGATGCATCACACCAGGGATTGGGCTGTGTGCTTATGCAGGATGGGAAGGTAGTTGCCTATGGATCTAGACAGTTGAAAGATCATGAGAGGAACTACTCGACACATGATTTGGAGTTGGCGGCTGTAGTATTTGCTTTGAAAATATGGCGCCACTATCTCTATGGTGAGAAATTTCAGGTGTTCACAGATCATAAGAGCCTTAAGTACCTGTTCTTGCAGAAAAAGCTGAATATGAGACAGAGGAGATGCCTCGAACTCCTGAAGGATTATGATTGTGAAATCATGTACCACCCGGGTAAGGCAAATGTAGTTGCCGATGCTTTGAGTAGAAAGAACCTTGGGTTGGTGTCATATATGATGGTACGGGAACATGAATTGTTAGAACACTTTGCGAACCTCAGTTTGGATGTAACCCCACCTAGATCTGAGAGACTTGAGATCATGGCTAGTTTAAGACTGGAGCCAGAATTGATTGGCCGTATTCGGTAAGCCCAGCAGAGCGATCGACGGTGCATCGATTGGCTGAGGTAGATACAGACAGGTGTGGGTATTGATTTTGAGCAAAGTGCTAATGGCTTATTGAGGTTCAGAGGCAGAGTATGCGTTCCCGGGGATCCTGAGATCAGGAGAACGATTTTATCAAAGGCTTACTCATCGAAGTATACGATACATCTGAGAAGTACCAAGATGTATCAAAACCTTCGGAAGGTTTATTGGTGGTCTGGAATGAAGAGAGACATTGCTGAATATGTCGCTAAGTGTCTCGTTTGTTAGCAAGTGAAGGTAGAGCATCAGAAGCCTGCAGGATTATTGCAGCCTCTACCAATACCGACATGGAAGTGGGAGCATGTCACCATGGATTTTGTGATGGGGTTGCCGAGGACCCGTAGAGGTCATGATGCCATATGGGTTATTGTGGACCGGTTGACTAAGTCCGCCCATTTCTTGGCTATGAGAGCTACCGATACACTGAGTCAGTTGGTGAACCTGTATATTCTAGAGATAGTACGACTACATGGTGCACCAGTGAGTGTTGTTTCTGATAGGGATGCCCGCTTCACTTCCCATTTTTGGGAACATTTTCAAGAAGCGCTGGGGACCCGACTGAGTTTTAGCACCGCTTTTCATCCTCAGACAGATGGGTAGTCAGAGAGGACTATACAGACCCTCGAGGATATGTTGAGAGCGTGTGTGCTAGATTTTAGAGGCTCCTGGGATGACCCCCTGCAGTTAGCCGAGTTCGCTTAAAATAATAGCTACCATGCGAGTATCGGGATGGCACCCTATGTCGTTTCCCCATTGGATGGGAAGAGGTTGGTGACAGATAGATTTTTGCTTCGGACTTAGTGCAGCAGGCATCTGAGGACGTCCAGTTGATATGTGAGAGATTATGGATAGCTCAGAGCCGGTAAAAGAGTTATACTGACAAGAGACGAAGACCACTGGACTTTGATGAGGGTGAGTCGGTGTTTCTGAGGGTATCACCATCGAAGGGTATTATGAGATTTGGTAAGAAAGGCAAGCTGAGCCCTAGATATATCGGACCCTTCGAGATTTTGGAGAGAGTGGGAGATAAGGCGTATAGGTTGGCATTGCCACCGGACTTGGCAAATGTCCACAACGTCTTCCACGTCTCGATGCTTCGGAAGTATCACCCGGACCCAGCACACGTGATAAGATATGAGCCGTTGGAGCTCCATGAGAGTATGACGTATGTTGTGAAGCCGGTTCGGATATTGTACAGAAAAGAGAAAGTGTTGCGGAATAAGACAATTCCCTTGGTGAAAGTTCTTTGGCAACATCACACGGCGGAAGAGGCCACATGGAAATTGGAGAACTTGATACGGGAGAAGTACCCCCAACTTTTTGAAGAGTGACTTGGTTCTAATTTGGAGGACCAAATTCCTTGAAGGAGGGGAGAATGTGAGACCCCGTGTATGTAAAGTTGTAATGTGTAATGAATGTGAATGGACTTGTAATGTAAAGTATGATCGATGTAAGTCCATGTATTCAATGTATGTATGTGTAATATGATTTGTAACGTACATACAAGTTCCATTGAGTATGAATATGAAGAAATGAGTTCTTATAGGTGATGGATGTGATTGAAACTCAAAATGGGTAGTGTGGTAAATGGATGGAAGCTGCATGAATATAAATGCTTCCATTTGGTTATATATAGTATACCTTTGGACATACAATGAATGCACACAAGTTTCAATGTGCATAAGGTATGAATGGGTGCCATTTTCAAGTTATAAAGGTGGATGGATGAGAAAATGGCCATGGTAGCAGATTAAGGATGTGTTGGTGTGAGTTGCAGCAAGAAAACTACAGAAAATCTGGAAAGTATGAAGGCCAGATTGATCTCATAAGATGAGAGATCGATCTGGAAGAGCCAGAATGCTCTTATTTGGGCAATGGAATAGAGCAGATCGATCTCCAATGGGGCCAGATCGATCTCCTAAGCATTCTGTAATGAAAAGATCGATCTCCTTAGCTCTCTATTTGGGACCAGATCAATCTCATGCTTCGACAGATCGATCTCATGCTTAAAATTTCATGAAAATAAGAGATTTAAGGGGACCAGATCGATCTCCTCTTGGACCAGATCGATCTCCTCAAGCTATTTCTATAAAAGGAGGGCTGAAAATCTAAAAATTTTGGGAAAAACACCAATTTTCCATTTTTAACCCAAAAACCTAACTTTCTCTCTCTAAAATCAGCCATTTCCAGCAAGAATTGAGGGGAGACCATTAGACATTAAGTTGTTCATCTTGAGGAAGAGAACAACATAGTTGGAACCTAAAATCCTATTATGGGTATTGAAGGAGATAAGGGCATTGACAATTGGAGTAAGAAGAAAAATCATATTTGGTAAGATTCTAACACTCCAATCCAAGTACATTGTCTATTTAATTGATTTTGGAGTTGTTTGGCATGAGTATGTATGGATGGAAACACCTAGGTTGTGTTAAAAACTAATGTAACCTAGAAAATGGAATGCCTCTAGTGTGAGAAAGTATGATTTGGGGAGTTGGTGGTTTATGGGTTATGATAAGTTGTTAAATGAGTAATGTGGGTGATTTGGAATGGTTATGTGGAGTTATAATATGGGTTTAAGTGAAATTGTGAAAATGAGTATGTATATGCTTGATAAAATGCCATAGTGAAGGAATTCATGAAATATGAACACTATGAGCTTAATGTCAATTTAATATCGATTTGGAATAAGTTAATAGGCCTAAGAAGATCCATAGACTCGAGTTATGGGTAAAGTAATAAAACGAGGCCATATAAGCGTTAACAGAGGCTATAGATTAAATTGACTATAGCAAGCACAAGGGTTGCATTATATGGATCGAATATAATGTGAAATATGATTGTGTTCAGTCCCGAATAGTTGTTGAAGATGAATCGAACCGTACGAGTAAGCAGCTTAAGGAAGTGAAATCACGCATCGCGATTCCAGGTAAGGGAACTCTGTAAGTATATAGAGGTAGCTGCTCGTAATTTACGGGATTATAGGGTGTTTATGAAATGCATGAACGTTTGAGAAATTGGTTGTTTGGTATGCGAAAATAGTTGTGAATATTGGATGATTTGGTTTACATGGATGTATAAAAAGGGATAGTAAGGCTAATAATTGCATAAATCAAGTGTTTTGAATGCTTTCACAAAACATGTGTCTGGTTTTAATCGAATTGATAAATAGGTTGACTATTGTGGTTTGATGTTTGTGATAGCACATGTGAAGTGCCAAATATGTTTTGAGATAGCTTTAAAAGCTTATGAGCTGCCTATCATGTTTATGTGAATTAAACCGTGCTAGAGCCTAGCTCGCACTGGGTATTGATGTTTTCATTTGTATGAAACGTGCTGGAGCTTAGCTCGCACCTTGATTTGGAAACTATGATGATGTTTATAACCGTACTGGAGCTTCATCCTTAAGCCCGAGGAGGGAGGGAGGCTCTGTTAGGCGGGGAGGCTCTGTTCGGCAGGGAGGCTCTCCTTCACGGATATGGAAAACTCTTGGTATAGGGTAGGTAAGACCTAGGAATGGCAACCCCAATCACGATATGAGTCTACGAAGTACGATGTACCGTGTATATCACATGGAGTACGATGTACCGCGTGATGGTTATGTGATGAGAAAGTCTGGCGAGGGATAATCCATCTTCGTGCCAGCATGATACCCCGCACACCTGGATGCGTGTGGTCTGGGATGATTTATGATGTAGTTGGTCTACATAGGCACTTTTGATATAGTGACCTAGTTTTTATACACATGTGTGAATTGTGAAATGAAAATGTGGTGGTGATTGTGAATTGATTTGGTGGTATTTATGCGTTGAGAAAGAGGTTTATGATGTTGGTTTAAAAAGGAGGTTTCTTAATGAATTGCCCTTTTTATGAATTTAAATGAGATTGAGCATGAGATGATTTATACATGATGTTCTTTTTACCGTGTTTGATATGCCAATGTACATGATTTTGACACATGATATATATGTATACTCATATGGCATAGTTTTATTCCTCATGCTCCTACCATAAATGATTTATGCATAACACTATCAGCATGTAGATAGAGTAGTTATCTACCATGCTTGCATTATTGCCTTACTGAGCCTGTGGTTGCTCATCCCTCTCTATTTTCCCCCTACAGAGCATGCATAGTAGCCCAATGAGGACTGAGGCGTGGTATTTTGGACTCCGCTGCATCTCCATCGCTTAGAGGTATATACATAGTGATTCTTTTTGTATCTAAACAATGTAAAAGCACAGTATTCTTTTGAGTTGTAATTATGGGGGATGTAGATGTCAGTAAAACATGTTTTCATATAAGTACACGATTAAATGCAAATGTATGACATCGTTTTAGTTAACTGAGAATGAATGAGATGTGGCGTTTATTATTGACTCACATCCCAACAGTGTGTGGTGAGTTAGTTCACGACCGGGTAAGGTAACAGTAAAACGCGAAAAATTTTCAGTGATTTTCGGTTAAAGAGAATGGAATTGGGTCGTGAAACTTGTCCAGTACTGTTCATTTCCTATCTCTATCCCTCATCTTACCAATCTTTCCAAATTCTAAGGCAATCCTATCAATGTCTTGTTCACACAATTGCTCACTGCGCAATGCCTCCTCATAGGTCGATATATCCAGGGGAACCAATCTGGACTTGATGGTCGGTCTCAGTCCATCCATAAACTTCTGAATCTTCTCGACCTCATTACCCATCGTGTTGGGATCATATCTGCCTAGAGAGATAAAAGTCGTCTCATATTCATCCACAATCCTGCTCCCTTAGGTCAATCCCAAAAATGTCATCTTCATCTTCCACTGTGCAGTATCCGGTACATACTACTGTCTTTGAAAAGACTCCAAAAACACATCCCAGCTGATCTCTATATGTGAGGCTCTTAAAATTGACCTAGTTGATTTTCACTAATGTTTTGCTGATCCTTTCAGCATGAAAGCGACAAACGCTACCATCTCGGTAGTAGTGTACTCGAAGAACCCATATAACTTCTCAATCTCGTTTATCCAATCCTTTGTAGCAAATGGGTCTTTAACTCCACTGAAAGAAGGCGATCCAAACTTATGGAATTGTCACAGTCTATCCAAATCACAACCGTAACCCCAGCCTCTACTGGCTTGTGGTGTAGCAACAGGTGTAGGCATATCCTGTGCGGGTGGAGGTGTAGGTGTATCTGTCGTCTGAGGTCTCTGGGCTGGCCGTGCCCGTGCCTCAGGAGCTGTCGCCTGCTCGGCATCATCTTATGTAGTGGGACTCTGTCTGCCCCCAACTCTAGGCAATATCTGAGTATCCAACTCTAAGATCATCTCAATGCTCCGCTCAATCCTTGTGAAGCGTGCCTTAGTACTCTCGAGTCTCTCCTCTGGACCCTGTGGAGCATGCTCAACCTCAACCTCCACCTCAATCTCTTCCTGAGTCTCGTGTGTTTCTGGCTCAACACTACCCCCGGGCTAACCTCTATGGCCTTTAGCTTGTGCCCTCGCACCTCTACCGTGACTGATATTAGGCATTATGCCAAGATCCCTACATTCACGGCAATTTCTTAGTCAACCCATCTACATACACATAATTTGTATCTAAA
Source organism: Firmiana major (assembly GCA_033439115.1). Classification (NCBI taxonomy): domain Eukaryota; kingdom Viridiplantae; phylum Streptophyta; class Magnoliopsida; order Malvales; family Malvaceae; genus Firmiana; species Firmiana major. The sequence goes on from CM065909.1 coordinate 9,263,016, forward strand.
CAAGCACAATAACATGGGGATGTAATTTTCTAACTTATTAAGTATTTTAGACATCGACACACGTCAGACCAACTCAGCTCTGACACCAACTTTTGTCATGACCCTCAATGTCACACCCCACTTTCGGGTGCTCTTTATTCATACATACACTACTACAGTTGGGCTGTAAGTCGATGCAATTACTAAAGTTTCATAAATTTTATAGCAAAAATATTTAAAAATTTAACTCACACTCCCAAGTGTGTAAATATACAAAATTAATTGTATAATAATATCTTTACATAACATCCTCATTCCACTGTTTACATTTTCGACTTGTAACTGTGCGATACAATATATTAGATACAAAATACTCATACGTATACAAATCTTATACCTTTGCAACTGGTGGGAGCTATCCAACATAAAAAGGGATCCAGAGACCACCGCTCTCCTACTTCTCAGTATCTGGAGGGGAAAATAGTGGGGTGAGCAAACCACAGCTCAATAAGGAAATGAATGTTAGCAGGTAGATATCGTACTACCTATATAGCCTATGCATGTATAAAGCAAAACCATGTTCCAATGTAAATGGAAATATTACTAGAAAATGAAACATTACTTCTCACATAAGCATTTTCATGAAAACAAGTTTATGATACTCCTATTTGAAAACATGTCATAAACGATACTATCATAGCACGAGCATTCAAAAGCGAGAGGTTTATCAAATCATAACTCTCTTCGCTTCTCTCAAATTATTTCTTTTCTGAGTTACTCAATTTCTCTCATCTTTGAGACAGGCATGAAATTTTTGGCAATCAAATATCCACGAGATATGGTCATAGTCAGTAATCCCAGGCCTCACTAATCAGGTGTGCACAGGGCATCACTTCGCCTGAAGGGGGATGGGTCAGTCCTACCCTCCGGTTCATCTCAATCATCCTCATCTCTTCATATACTCACGGTATAAGGTACGTCATGTGTCATCTACGCGATACTCGTACTCACGTGCACCCAGCACGGTACATAGTATACCAACGGATAACTACACAGTACTACGTACGACCGTGAACCCAAGTCCATACTCCAACTCCGATGGACTTTTTATCCTAAATCATGTCTCATATACCAAGCGAGCAATCAGCGTGACACACAGTCATCGCAAGGCTCCAGCACAGTACGATTTATTGTTAAGGTCCAGCCCGTTTCGAGGCCGTCGACTGGCATACCCTTGGGTCCCAGACCCCCAGGTTTACCTCAACTCAGTAAAAATATGTGCGAGATAACACTCCAGCACATTATCATTATAAGACCACGTGCGAGTCATGCTCCAGCACGGTTTATCAAATCATGCAGACGTATATGAGTCAAACTCCAACATAGTCAAAATCATTAAAACGGGTGTGAGCTAAAGCTCCAACACCATTTCACGTCTCAAATCCAATAGATGGCTACTTTCCCTTTTAAAACTCAAAACATGTTTATTTATACAGCATACCTTTCAATGCTAAAACATGCAAAATTAGCCAACCTATCATTATCATTTCTCAATCAAAGAAATCAATACAAATTTGAGAAAACATTGAAATCATGCATATCATGCTATTTCCTTACCCCATCCCATTTCTCAATACGTATATATCATATTACATTTCATACTTCCATAACATTTCATTGAATTGTAATGTCGTACTAATTCTAGCGATATATCTACGAAATTGCCTTAAAATATGTACAAACATCTCTATAGCTAACACACAGTCCCTTACCTCGAATTGCGCTCATATTTCCTTTGTCATGTATGCTCCATTCGCGATCCGAGTTAGCCGTGTTCCACGTTCTTCAAATCTACACGTATACATCATTAAGTTATTTTCTTTTTCCTCTTCTAAACCTCCACATTGTCATTTATTTATTTATTCATACTCCTCAACCCATTAAATCACATTTCATCTTTCTCACAAATCTCATTATACTTCTCTTAAGCTTTCCACCATTTCTCATGGATTTTCTCTCCATAAATCCTTTTCAATATTACTCACTCATCACTACATTCATCATCTTTAACCATATTTCACATCTCATTCAACCCATTAAATGCTTAGAAACCCATGTTTAAAACTTGAAGGTTGAAGAGCTTACCCTCTTGCTTAGTCAATCTTGTGGTAGCCACAACTCCTTCTCTTGGTCACACCAATGTGTGATTTTTGGGTATGTTGTTCTCCTTGCTTCAAGGAACAACTTTTCCTTCTTGAGATTCTTCCAAAACTGGCCGAAATGTGGTGATTTCTAGAGTGAGAAAGCTTTGGTCTTGAGAGAAAAATGGCAGGTGAGGTTTGGTGAGGAAGAGTTCTGAGTTTTCAATCAATCCCGAGCTCCTTTTTATAAATGCAGGCTTATGAGATTGATCCGGTCCTTATAGAGATCGATCTCTACACGTTTGATAGTCCTTTTCACCTAACGCAACCACTACCAAATCAATCTTCTCCCTTGATGAGATCGATCTGTTGAAAGGTAATTTTCCTCTTAAAGATTAATCTGCCTTTTGTAGGAGATCGATATGCTCTTTACAGAACCCTTAAGGAGATCGATCTGTTCTCAAACATAGAGTTACGGAGATCGATCCTCTTGTCTTAAAATCGATCTTCTCATTATAAGATGTCTAACAGATCGATCTGGCTCCATTGGAGATCGATCTGTCCTGTTCCATAGCTCAAAATAAGGTTAGTTTGACTCTTCTAGATCGATCTCTCATCCTATGAGATCGATCTGACCTTCATATTTCCATATTTTACTGCAGTTTTCTGTAGCAACCTCACTCAAAACACCCTAAATTTGCTACCATGGTCATCTCCTTATTCATCCTCCTTTGAGACTTGAAAATGACTTTCATTCATACTTTATACACATTAAAACTTGTGTGTAACCCTTGTATAACCAAATGTATACAATATATGACCAAATGGAAACATAAAGGTTTGTACCACTTGTGCAAATTTCATTCTATTTTACTCCAATACTCATATTCCATTCCACTCACATTCATCATATATCAAAGTTCATTTCTTCATATTCATACTTAATGCAACTTATACGTACATCACAACTCTTATTACAAGTGTGTACATTAATCTTATGGACTTTTCATCACATATGCTTCACATTACTAATACATTACAATACTTCATGAGTTCATTTACATATATACAAGGTTAAACCTATACGGGGTCTCACACTCAACTTACCAAAAATCAGCACAAATTTTTCACTTTTTAGATATTAATTAATATTTCATTCTTACCTTATTCCGATGTGAACAGCTACTCTCTCAACAGTTGGGTTGTGTGTCAATGTCTATCTCATTCCACTATACCAATTTAATTTGCATTATAATTGAAAAGTAAACACTTGTATAAACAAATCAGAGTTACTGTTTACATGTGTTTACATAGTTTTACATCCCCAATGATTACATTCAAAATGCTACCGTGTTATAGAAGGTTTAGATACAAAATTCTACAAGTGTGTATACCTTTAATGATGGGATGCAGCAGATACCAAAAAGAAAGCTCCAGTCGCCTTCAGTTTATACTCAATGCTCTGTAAAGAGGGGAAAATAAAGGGGGTGAGCAAACCACACGCTCAATAAGGCAATCAAGCGAACAAGTAGTTACTGCACTATCCATGTAGTCGTGATGCCATGCTCAAAACCATACATTTTATCATTTCATCTCAAAACATGAGTTCGTGCTTGTGTTAATGACATGTAAAGCAATTCATGCTATTAAAATTCAGTGCACAATTCAAATACAAAACATGGAAAACTATCATGCGTATTTCATAAATAAGGCATGAAAAACTCATCATGCGTAAGAGCACTTTAAAACTATTAACATACTTTCTCATCTCAATAAAATCATCACTTGTCAGGACATCAGCCCCTCCCACGGACTGTCCTGACCCACAAAACAATTCAAACATGGATTTATTCATAAAACATAGACATGTGAGATAGGCAATATAATAGGGAAATCTCCTCTAGGACTATGGTCATATCCTGTAATCCCAGGCTACACTGATCAGGTGTGCGAGGTATCACCACTATCTGCTTCCACACGGGAGGTGGGTCAAGTCCAACCCACCGGTCCATAGCAGATTTAAACATCGTCCTAAAATGGCATATAACAATCTCAAGATGGTACAACGTACTCCATGCTACCTGCACGGTACAACGTACTCCATGGACCCATATCACCACATCATATTATGCCACATCTCAAAAATGCACGTGCGAGCTTATATAATCGGTGTGACACCCAGTCTACGCAAAGCTCCTAGCACAGCTATCAACATGTCAAATCCCACGTGCGAGTAATCTCAAGCACGGTAACAAGTATGATGGGCATCTAATGCGAGCTATGCTCCAGCACCATGCCAAAACCAGTATAAAGTTTGTGCGAGCTCAACTCTAGCACAACATCATGAAAATCCATGTGAAAACTAGTGCGAGCTAAGCTCCAGCATTCATGCGTATGAAAACACATCAAATCTCGTGCGAGTCATACTTTAGCACGTTTTCATTCTCACGAAATCCATGTAGGTGGCTCAATTCTTTGTAAAACATGGTTGTCAACCAAATCAAAGCATTTCTTTTACAAATCATTTCAAATGTTAGCCAACCTACCAATCACTTGTTAAAAAACAACAAAACAAGGTTTTCAAAGCATCATGCTTTTGTTTTCATGCACATTTCTCAAAAACCCAACTCTTTGCCCTTCAATCACCCAATTTCATTTCATAGTGTCACATGCACTCTAGCAAAACATTTAAGCGCCCAAATTGCGCACAGATATCTTTAAGAGTCCACACAATTCGTTTACCTCGATTTACTTGGGGTACGACTCTCTTCCTCTTAGCTCTTCACATTTTTAGCTCAACTTGCTCCGGTGTAACCTCGAAAGATGCAATTCATTCATCAAACACTCGAGTTAGTGTTGCTAACTCTCATTTAACTATGCATTTTACCCAATGCCTTAAATACACATTTTTACCCCTTTTTGGGTAAGTCTCCTAATTCATTCCATAACACCATCTTAAAATCATACTCACAACACCATTATCACCTTACAATATCCCATTCATCATTAATACCTCTACATTTCACTTTCTCACACTAACTCATTTCTTAGTTATAATCATTCCATTGCATTCTAAATAGTTTCTACCATTAATAAGCACGTCAATCAACTCCAAAATCAAAACTTAACAAATGTACTTGAGTTGGTGGTTTAGAAACTCACCTTTTTGGATTTCCTTCTCACTCCAAATGCCAATGCTCCTAGCTCCTTCAATCCAACAAAAGAGGAAAATGCCTCTAAGCTATATTGTCCTTCCCTTTGATGTGAGTAACTTTGTGTCTAATAGCCTTCCCTCAAATCTTCTTGAAAATGGGTGGATTTAGAGAGAGAAAACTAGGTTTTGGGTTGAAAAATGGAAAGGAAATGGTTGCTCCCGAAATCTGTAGATCCAACTGCTCCTATTTATAGATTTAGCTTGATGAGATCGATCTGTCTTGGGTGAAAATCGATTTGGTCCTCTTAAAATCCCTCTTTTTCACGACATTTGAAGGCAGGAGATCGATCTGTCAAAGGCTGGAGATCGATCTGTCTCAGGTAGTAGCTTAAGAAGATCAATCTGGCTAGGGATGAGATCAATCTGTTTCAACCTGAGAGCTAAGAAAATCAATCTGCTAGCCTTAAAATTGATCTTCTCATTACAGACTGTTTAGCAAATCGATCTGACTCCATTGGAGATTGATCTTTCATATTCCATCACTTGAATAAATGCATCTTTGGCTCTTCCAGATCGATCTCTCATCCCATGAGATCGATCTGGCCTTCATATTTCCAGATTTGCTATAGTTTTCTGCAGAAACTCACATTCAACAATCCTTAATTTACTGCCATAGTCATTTTCTCATCCAATCACCTTTGAAACTTGAATATGGCATCCATTCGTACTTTATACACATTGAACTTGTGTGCATTCATTGTATAACCAAAGGTATACAATATAAAACTAAATGGAAGTCCAAAGGTTTATGCAACTCATACAACTTCATTCCATTTTACCACACTACTCATTTTTTCTTCCACCCACATTCATCACATACAAAAGTCCATTTCTTCATATTCATACATACAAAAACTTGTACGTATATCACAACTCTTACTACAAATGTGTACATTGAATTTATGGACTTTACATCACTTATGTTTCACATTACAAGTTCATCACCATACTTATGAATTTATTTACATGTATACAAGGTTCAACCTATATGGGGTCTCACATATTACTTCTGATAGAGATTCTCGGTTCACTTTGAGGTTCTGGACTCGTTTTCAGGAAGTCATGGGATCTTGACTGAATTTGAGCACCGCCTATCATCCTCAGATAGATGGTCAGTCCAAGCGGACTATTCAGACTTTAGAGGATATGTTAAGGGCATGTACACTAGATTTTAAGGGCTCATGGGAAGATCATTTGCCTCTCGCTGAATTTGCTTATAATAACAGTTATCATGCTAACATTGGTATGGCTCCTTATGAAGCTCTATATGGTAGGAGATGTAGGTCCCCGATTGCATGGGAAGAAGTGGGTGACAAGAAAATACTTGCTCCTGAACTAGTTGAATAGGCAGCTAAAGGTGTTTGGTTAATCTATGATAGATTGAGGACAGCACAAAGTAGACAAAAGAGTTATGCAGATGTGCGAAGACGTCCTCTGGAATTTCAAGTTGGGGACTCTGTATTTGTAAAGGTGTCTCCGATGAAGGGTGTCACACGTTTCGGGAAAAAAGGGAAGCTCAGTCCTCACTTCATTGGTTCATTTGAAATATTGGAGAAAGTGGGAGACGTTGCATACCGACTTGCACTACCCCCACAGTTGTCAAGTATACATGATGTCTTTCACGTTTCCATGTTGAGGAAGTATTATCCGGACCCTTCTCATGTCATAGAGTACAAACCATTAGAGATTCATGAAGACATGAGTTATATTGAACAACCGATCCGGATCCTCGACAAAAAAGAGAAGGTACTTCGATCTAAGAAGATTCCACTGGTAAAGGTTCTCTGGCAACACCACTCAACAGAAGAAGCTACGTGGCAGCTAGAGAGCCACATGAGAGAGAATACCCGTAGTTATTCGATGGACCAGTTTGAATTCGAAGGACCGAATTCCTAAAAGGTGGGGAGAAATGTGAAACCCAAATTTTTCTCACTTTATTTATAATTTGAAAAACTAAGAAGTAATTAAGAACTTGAAATAATATTGTGTAGGCTCGAAACCACCGAAGCACTCGAGTTAGTGGCGTAGGGCCCGTTGATGCGTAAACCAAGGTAAGGCTCTAAGCCTGAGAATTACTTAAGATTTGAGTTTTGCACTAAACCGAGCAAATGGGCTCGAAAAAGAGAATAAATTCAAATTAAATTCTAGAAATTCCCAAAAATTATTTCGAGAGCATAGAAAATTAATATAAGGTGAAATTACTTGATAAATCAAAATCAAGTGGAAATATGGAGGTTTCGAAGATCAAATTTATTTTTAAGGTAAATTGAAAACTTTGAGCCATTTTGCTCGGTATTGACCAAATCGTGCAAAATGGGCTCAATCGGGGAATTTTTCTTAAACAAGTGACCTCCAAATTTTTATGGACAATACTAGAGACATATTATAATACTTTAGAAGTGGAAATTTGGATAAAATTGGACTAAATTTATTTTTTGGAATTTTTTCAAAGCAGGACAGAAATCTGTGCTCTTCAGTCTGCTGACCAAGCTTTCATTTTTGTTAAATTTTAAGACCTTAGGGAAATAAATTTGAACCCAATTTTTCAAGTCTGAAATTATACTTCTTCATCTTTCATGACGCATAAAAATCAACCCAATTGGACTTTTCAACCGAGAGAAACCCCTCCCCTTCATTCCCGCAGGTGTCTTCCCTTTCCCCTCATTGCGCAATTTTTCCTGCAACCTTTCGGCCAGATTCAGGTGTTAGCCAATAATGATAAAATCTTCCTCATCTAGTCCTATATAACATATAAAAAATTCAACCACAAATAAGTTCATTTGCTAGGTGAAAAACTCGAAAGAAACAAAGTGGACAAATCTGCCCAGTTTTTGGTAAGTGAAGAACTTGGAGTTCTTGATTCTTTGGTTGGATTTTCTTGTAGTTTTTGATGATTCTAAGCTCTATACATGTTAAATTACAGTTGAGGATCAATTTTGAGGAAGAAAAACGTGGTCAACCTTGGTCAAACCCGAGGTAAAGTTGATAGATGATGATGAAGTTCATATATGTTGTTGTTTGGTGTTTTCAGAAGGTTTTTAGTTAAGTGGAATTGGATGATTTGAGTTTTGAATAGCAAGGTGTTGATGTGTTTGTGATGAAAATTTGATGGATCTAAGGTTGTTAACGGTTAAATTTATACCGAAAAAGCTCGATTTATAGCTTAACTCAGTATAAAACTGAAAAGTGAAAGAATTAAAAATTTGGTAAAGTGACTAGTATGATTTATGAACTTAAATGAGTCATAAGGTTAATGAAGTAATGAAATGAGAAATTTGAATAATGAAATTGGCCAAAAACGGCACTAAATCTGTAAAACCGAGAAAACCAAAAAAGTTGATCGAAGAGTCAAAATTGGTCAAACTTTGAGAAGATAAATCAAAATTGAGTATGTTAAGATGAAATTGAACAATATATGATGAATTGCTATCGTTTTGGGCAGTTCGAGAATTCGGTATGCTAATCGAGGTAATCCTAAGACCCGACAAGTTTGCGCTGCCCTACGATTTATGAGGTAAGGGATGTGATTTAAAGTAGTATTGGTATTCAAATACCTTACTTTAACTTAAAAATGTGTTAAGCATATTAGTTTTTGCGAATAATATTTCTGAACCCAGAAAACTTACTATGCATAAAAAATCGAGAAAACTGAAAGAAAAGCCCCATTTTTTGAGCTCTTCAAAAATGTACTTTTGATATCTGTGACATGTTTTAAATAAAATTTGTTATGTGAAAATGAAAAATATGATTTCTACGAGTTTACGGATGAAAGGACCCGAAATATGATTACAAATATGATTTCTACGAGTTTACGGGTGAACGGACCTGAGAAATTATTTCAAAGAAATGTTTTGAGACTGAGGCTATATGTAAGCTATGATAGCTATCTTAAATTGCCGCGTGGGGTCTGGACCATCGTGGAACATGCCTCATACCACCTGGTGTACATTTAGTCCCTTGTGGTGCATGTTGAACTGCGTCGGGTATTTGTACCACTTGATATGATGTTTCTGCCACTCTCCGTTAAAGAAAATATATGTTTAGTGGTAAGGGGCTCTGTAAGACCCTGATCCAGTCTACAGTCTTTTACCATGGCCATTGGTACTATGTATAAGTGAAGCATCTATGCAAATTTTCTATGTGAAATGCATACATGAATACGACTTTTGTCGTAATGAAAATGTTGCCTAGTCTCCATGAAAAGAATCAGTATTATTTGAAAGAAAGATTACTAAGTTTTATGATTTAAATATTATGTACTCCGACTTGATTTGCTCTTTAAATAAGCGATGTGATATATGCTATGCAAAATGAATTCCTACAAGATATTTGTTACATGATTTACATGCCACGTGATTTATAAGATACATGATTTACAAATTACATGCTATTAGTCATGATATCACAAGTGTTTGACTTGACTTTTGAAATTAAATATGTTTCGGTTAACATTCACGTGCATGATATTTTATAAGCTTATATCACAATATTTTGCATTCACATATTTTAATGCTAAAACTGCTTTAAATGCATGTCTTACTGGGCTTGAAGAGCTCACCCCTTTATTTTTACCTCATAGATTATCTTAAGTAAATTATCACCCTACCTACCGTACAATAGTCGTGGACAGGCGGACTCAGCTCTTTCCAGGCTATCCTCAGTACTAGTAAGGTATATTTTTACTTTATCTACCAGACTTCCTATAAAGCATAGACAATGTTGTAATATTGTTTTGGGATGTAAAATAAGAAATATGAATGTAACTAAAGTTGTAGTAACGCAGTTTAAACCTTACTGTATATTCTGGATATGAGTGTGGAAATGAGAATAGATGTACTAATAAGCAGAGGAAAGAAATTAAAATCGACTGGTTGCGATTATAAACTGCGTTTCTATACATTAACAAAAGATTAAGAAATTGGCACTGATAGGAATACGACTTATGTAAAGGATATATAAAAAAAAAAAATTAGCCCATTTTTCGCGTTTTCGGGGCGTCACAGCCACCTAAGATGACACTTGGGCAAGAAAACAAAAGGTGGTTATGGAGCTTTGATGATATGGAAATATCTTCTTTGAAGACCCAATTAGATTAGGACACAAGGCAATTAATTTCCAACTCATTTACTATGTGTTTTAACCCCTTTACCCTTAATTTACCTATGTATATATACCTTGTTCATTTCCATGGTTTTTCTAGAGTAGAAAGTAGCCACCATTTTTATTTTCAAAGCTTTCTTCCATTTACCTTTATTTTGCAACATTTTAGTCATTTTAGTTCAAGCTTTTAATTTCTTCTTTAAGCTTTTATGTTTATTTTTAATTTTAGCATTCCAATACTCTTTTCCTTCATTTTTTTTCTTCTCATTTTGATCTTGATTGAGTTCTATGGTCATGGAGACTTAAAGAAGTTGAAAAAAAATACTCTCATAGTCTTTATGATTGAGCTTGGTCATCATTTTATTTCCTTGATTTTATTTTCTCCAACTTAGTTTTTGATGTCTATAAATTTCTACCTATTTTTTTAGAGTCTAGCTTAGTGTTATATTTTTGTGCTTAATGTTTTAAATCTATGTATTTCATAATAGTTTTACATGATTTACAGGTTTGTTTTTCTTCATATCTTAGGTTTAATGTAATTGGTATCTAGATTTTCTTTGGGTGTTACTCTATATTATTTTACTTGTATTGGTTATTTTTCATTGAGTGTATTCGATGGTTTCAAGAAGTTTAAAAGAACAAATGTTATATGATTTGTAGTGTTAGTTGGTACCATTGTAATGTGAGTTCGATGCAAGCTTTTCATTTAGGGTTTTCATCTTTCTTTCACTGCTTCGTGCAACATTGATTCTAGACCATTATTATGTCACTTTATAGATCTATTCACTTTGTCCATGAGCATTTTCATAGGTGCTTTGTTAAGTTTGGAGTGTCTTAATTGATATATAAATCAAGTTTTCCTTTTTAGTTACAATTTGGTTTAATAAATATTTCATTCGGTGCTTATTGATCAGTTATTTTACTGCTGCATTTAGTCTTAATTCCAACCTTAGTCCAACAGCAGTTTCTTGCATTTTTAGGGTAGATTTTCTTAGGTTTAAATCAAGCTAAGGTTAGGTATTAATTGGTGCATTCTTAAGAAGTAATTAGGCTAATTATCGTGGCATTTTAGTTGCATTTAATTGCATTTTCATCATTGTTGCTATCCAGGGTCATTTTTCTTGTTGTTTAGGGTTAGTTTAGGGGCTGTTTTGAGGTTAGGAATGCTCATTTAGGTTGTTTTTCTTTAGGGTTAAATTTAGGGGTAAGGTAGAATAAGGTTTCATTACATTTTTTTTCATTATTTGCATGCATTAATTTAGAGTTAGTTGCATTTGTATTATAGGATTTTATTTTGTTGTTTTAATAAGCTTTTAATTAGTTTTTTAATGTTAGGTTAGCATTAGTTTGGGGTTTGAGTCATGCATTTAGGGTTAGTTTAGGGTTAGAGTCCATTTTCATGCATTTTTAATTTATTTTCATTCCAAAATTCAAAATTGAAAAAAATATATATTTTAAATCTCATGCATCATTTTAGTTAGTCTTAGTAATTAATTATGAATTTCATTAATTTAGAAGCCATTTAGGGTTAGGCATAATTTAGGGAGATTACATGCATTAGTTTATTTTTCTTTTTGCATCTTAACTAGTTTTAATCCCATTGCCATGTAGATATTATATTTTTGGTTCATTTTAGTATTTTAGGATTATTTTCATTATAAGCCCACATTTTATATTATTTGCATTTTAACCCAATTTAATTTTTAATTTTAATTTGTTATTTTTTCGTAGTTACTTTATATTTTTTATTTGGGCTTTATAAGTATTTCTTATTCTCATTTTTCTCATTATTTTCATTTTCAATTTATTATTTTATTTGCTTTTTTTATATTTTTGTTTTATCATGTTTTAGTATATTTGTAGATCAACCATTTTTCATAATTGGCTAGGATATACTTTAGGATGTAATTATCTGGTAATCAATTAAGTTAACTAAATCTCTGTGGGACAATATTCTGAAACTTCAGTTCCTATAGTACTTGTATGACTTGTGTAGTTGCAATAGACAACATTTATGGTCAACAACCAACATTGTCAATAGACTTAAAGATTTAGAAAAAACCTACTCCAACATGGAGATGGTCAAGAAAATCTTAAATAGCTTATTTAAAAGTTAAGCAGCTAAAGTGATAGCCATTGAGGAGTCGAAAAATCTTTATACACTTTCAATAGATGAGATTATGGAGTTATCATTGACATATGAGATAAAAATCAAAAGAAATAAGGAACCTCTTAGGAATATAGAAGTAGCATTAAAATCTTTTACTCATGAGGCTGTTAGGATAGAAAAAGGAGGTAGTCTTATGGCAATGTTTGCCAAGAGATTTGATAGCTTATGAAGATTAGGTCTAACGAATATGATAGAAGACTTCTTAGGAAGGATGATTTTTGGGGAAAATCTAGCGGGAAAAATGTAAATCCCATAATATGTTATGAGACCAAATGACCAAGATACATTAGGCAAGATTGTCCCATACTTTTAAAAAAAATGAAAGGAAACCTAGGAAAAAGGCTATGATAGCCACTTTGAGTTATAGTGATTGCTCCAATGAGGAAGAAAATGAATAATATGAAGTGGCCAACATATCCTTTTATGGCCAAGGATGATTTGATGGCCTCAATAAGTTTTCATGAGACTAATGACTACTCATTTGATGAACTACAAGATGCTTTTGATAATCTAGTAAATGAGAATGAATCCATGAATACAAAATATAGCAAAATAGTCTTAAAATTAAAGAATGAGAATGAGTTTTGATTATGACTAAGATAAAGCTAGAAGAAAAAGTAGAGCTTAAACCTAGAAATAGATGATATAGGAAAGAAACTTTAGATTCTTTATGGCAAATAAATAACTTGATCACATGTTACAAACTTAAAGGGCTTTCTTTGATAAGGATGGTTGAGGTTACAAGGAAAGTAAGAAAGAGACATATCATAAGAATTTCCTTGTTAAGAGACAATACATAATGCCTTCTTTACTTGTAATTTATGCTAGAGGATAGGATACTCCTCACATGCAAGAACTTTTTGAAAAGATACTTTTAGAGGAAAATTATTCAAGAAAGTATGGGTACCCAAGCATACTCTTAATTATAATGTTGAATTGTCAAAATGGTTACCAAGAGTACCAAGATTGTATGTACTAACCCACAAGGACCCAAAACCATCTGGGTACCAAAATAAAATGAAGGTTTGTTTTGTAGGTGTATTAGAGCATATAGCTACAAAGAAATCATTTAAAGGTGGCTTAATAGCCAAATAAGCCCTCAACCTCTAGGTGAAATAGAATTATGCCCTCAACATTTTGTTGCATTGAAATTATTCCAAAACATTTTATTTTCATATAAATTAGACTAAAATCTATCAAAATTATGGAATTAAGTATAATTCTGCTAACTATCACTAACAGCTATTATTTTTATACAGCTGAATTCTGACATGGTGCTGACGTATTAAATTTATTATGACATGTTAAATTTTGAAAAATGTCATGTCATCATAAATTTGACATGTTACGCCATGTCAAAGTCTACCTATGCAAAAACAACGGTTGTTAGTGATAGTTAATGGAATTATACTTAATTCCATGATTTTGATAGATTTTGGTTTAATTTATAGGAAAATAAAATATTTTTTACTTATTTCAATACAAGAAAGCGTTGAGGGCTTAATTCTATTTCACTTTAAAGGTTGATGGCTTATTTAGCTATTAAGCCTTTAAAGGTTGAGATGCTCTAGACACATGCTTGGAGTTCGGTAACCTTTTTGTTTATTCTCCATTTATATTAGTTACTTATTCGTTTTGTGATAACTAATACATGCTCTTAATTTAGAATTCAAAATTATCATACATGTAATTTATGGCTTTAATTGGTCGAATAATTTTGTGAAAATATTTTTAAATATTTTTTATAAATTGACAATATTGAGCTTAAAAGCCAATCTTAATATTTTTTTGTTTTAAATATGGCTTTTATCTTAATGTTGTTAGAAAAAAAATTTGAAATTTTAGTTTATATGTTTTTAGTGCTAATAAACATAAGAAATTGAATTTTAATCTCACTAGCATATTTTTATCTTGAATTGAATTACGGAATCATATGTTAAAATCATGCTAAGTGTTTTAAGAATTGATTGAAATTCAAATATGCACATACTTGAATGATTGAATCTTTAATACGCATGTTTGATATTTTAACTATTATTTTATTGAAGTGATTCCTCACTTTAAAGTGCCAAAAATATGTTTTGATTGTTCAAGGTATTGATACCCTTAGAAAAGGTATCAATACTAATTGTTTAATTATTGATGAGTTTAATGCATGGCATCGATACCTGCATCGTTACACTTGGACAGAAGTCAAATGCTCTATTCAAGTTTCGATATTCTAGGGTTGTGGTATCGATACATTTTTAATTATTTTTTAGAAATTCTTTATAAAATATCGATACCTTGAAATAAGGTATCAATACCCTTTTTGCGCATGGCAAAATGTAACAGCTAGTTTTGTTTGTCTTGCAATAGGAAGATTTTTTTATTTAAGCACACCAACTGCCATATTTCATGAAGAGGATATAAAGGAAGTTTCAAAGAGATAAAGACTCAAAAGCTAAAACTCCAAATCAATCATCATTCACATAACAAGCTTTCCTCAATGAACCATTGATTTCGAGACAAAGATACATTGTACAATCCTTTAGTTTCACACTTGTAATTACTTCAAGAGCCAAACTTGTAATCACTCAACCTTGTTAGAGGCATTCTTAATTACACTTTTTTTTAACCTTAATCCACCACTTCTAAAGGTGGAGTGAAACCTTCATGTACAAAATTGTAAGATAAGATTGGGTAGTACTAAAGGTTTCTCCTTGACCTTAAAAAGGGAGATTATGAAAGATTTTTTCCTTAAGCCTGCAAAAAAAGTAGTAGTAAAGGTTTCTCCTTTAGCTTAGGTAAAAAAGATGTTGTACAGGTTATTCTTAAGCTTTCAAAAAGAAGTTGTAAAGTCTATTTTTAAGGAGTGAATCTGGCAATATCTTAATAGGAGCTCAAAGGAAAATACGTAGGTGAGGGTAGCCAAACCTCTATAAAACCATGGTATACAATCACTCTATCCGTACTCTTTTATTTGCTTTATTATTATTTGCTTGCTTGATTGAATTGTTATTATAGCAAGATAGAAATCATAGTGAACTTAAAATTAAATTAGGAAAAACGAACTTAGTTTTAGAAAAATCAAACACCTCCTCAATCGGTTTAGTTGAGCCAACAATTTTTCTCTTTCCTTTCAAAATCCAACGACTTGCGTTGACCTTTAGTCACCACGTTGTTCGCCACTCACCAATGGCGATTCGTTTCCAAAAATATATCAACATTTTTGTTATTTTCTCATCTTTTATTTCTGACCTCCATTTCTTTCAAATATGCCCAAAATGTAGTAGATCTAAAATTGAAGTCATGAATTAAAAATTTAGATCTAAGATTTTGTATGTATTTTTTTAAAAAACTAATTAGTTGGGAAGGAAGAGAAGTCAAAAGAAATGTTTTAGTATTTTTTTTTGGAAGCAAATTGACAACGGTAGCCATTGTTTGTCTCCGGTTACTATCATCGACAGTTGGTCATCGACAGCGAATTGCTTCTAAAAATATACCAAAATTTGTTATTTCTTCCTCTTTCTACTTCCGACCTCAGTTTTTTCAAAATGCCTAAAATGCAATAGATATAAGATTGAAGCCGCAGACTTAAACATTAGATCTAAGATTTCTTGAAAAACTAATTAAATGGGAATGAAGAAAGAATAAAAAAAAAAAACGTTTTGGTGTTTTTGGAAGCAAATTGTCGCTAATGATCGACTGCTGATGGTGGAAGGAGGTGACCGAGGCAATGGCCAACCATTGAATTTTGAGGTATTTTTGTCTTAAAAATTAAGGCTATTTCTTACTTAAAATAAAAGTTTGAAGAGTATAGAGAATTTTGATGAATGTATCCCTCTCAAAATCATGTGGTCTATTAATAAAGTATTAGACTCTGAATTTTAATGTTCAAGATTAATTCTCCATAGTTTCAAGTATAAAAATAATAATAATAACACAAAATCGTTTTTGACCTTTTGATAGGAGAATGGAGAAAGGGATAAGAATATTCAAGGACTCATTCAACATTGAATTGCTGCAAGGAAAAGGTTTTGACATAAACTTGTAAGGTTTTTCTCATCTCGTGAATATAATAAGACCAGACGCGAAAATTATTTTCTAAAATTTCAAATGCAAGGCACTGAAATTCAACCGCATATCGCAGCCTAAGAAGTGGTAGCCATGTGATTGTGAGAGATTATTATGAAATTAAGGGCAAAGGCAGATCGCCAAGGTCAAAGGTGGTTAATATGGTGAAGTTTGGATTTCGATAGGGGGGAAATTCAAGTGTGTTTGGTCAGACAAAGAGAGCCCTTACGAAGTTTTTTACAATTTTATAAGCTGCAATGGAAATTTTGGCAAGATTTTTAAGCTACTACTGTTCTATTTCTATTTATTTGTCGGTCACTCGGTTGACTAAAGCAAGACTTCAATTTTTTTTTCCTTACTGATCATCAATCAATAAAAAGCAAAGGATTACACTAACCTAATTCATTTCCAAAGCGTAGAAGTAGTGAAACTGAACATCAATTTATATTTTCCAATATAATCCTATTCCTAAGCAGTGCAGGATGCATGGGATATTCAAATTATCCTCTTGTTTTCTGCTGTTCATCTGACAAAATCTGATTAATCATACTCTGTGAAGTGTGGCCCATGATTTGTCTTTGGTATCGTGATCTTTAATATGCAAATTGCAGAGAAATTATGCATCATTTTGTTGGATATGCGGCTATTGCCACTTTGCCAGACAAGGTTCACAGAAATTTCAGAATTAGAAACCTAATTGGATGATGGACCGATGACATCATTTTCGAGTATTTCTTTCAATTATGACTTTTGAGCCCTTAATCATCATTTTTGCCATTGCCGTTGCCCATTTACCTATTGCTTGTCTTTATTCTTTCAAATAAATAAATAAATAAAATAGAGGAAAGGAATACCATATGACAAGGAATACCATATCTCTAAATGGTTCACAAATTGTCAAATTCTATTTAAGTTGGTAGAAATACTAAAATTCACGATAATCCATCTACTCACTAGAAACAAATGCTTATGTATAATGTATTATTTCCATGCTATTTGTGAGTTGGCAACACTTAGGAAGTTAAATAGTTGCTTTAAGATGGAGACAGTTCATGATGTCAAGTTTTATAAGGATCTTCTTAATGGCTATCAATAAAAAATAATGCTACAATAACTTCCTATATATATTGTGTCAGTCCTACTAATAGAATGAATTATAAGATAGGTAACTCCATAACTAAATTAGAACATAAAACATAATTATATGCATTGCATTTCTGGAAATCCTATCCTACCAAGTGATTAACAATTTAGCAGAATTCCTGTTTAGCAAGTTCTTAGCACCCATTGCATGACACTGATGGCTCATGTTGATACTGTGAAACACTAAAACCCCGTTTTCATCTCATTTTGATGTCAAAAACTACTCACCTATTCTCTCTTTTTTCATTGCTTATAAATTTGACTCTCACGAAAAAAAAAAGGATGTGTTGCATTGCCAACTGAGCATCAGCTCGATGAAACGTAATGCAGTTTGTAGAGACCACACAATCGAGAATTTATGCTAGCTAAGTCAACTAAAAAATGTGTAGTTGCCAGCCTACCAAAAATGATTAATTGGCTAAATCAACTGTGGACGGCCGAAAGAATAAAAACGAGTAGCAGGAAGCGACAGCCTTTTTACATGAGAAGGAAAAATTGGAAAGACTGTCCCTCATCGAGAGAGATAAGGAGAAGTGCTGGGGAAACTCATGGAGAAAGCAAGGAACAAAGACTTTCTTGGCAATTGATGATTTTATATACACTACAATACAAAGATTAGTAAAGGGTAAATACCCAGAAATTAAATGGAAGGAAAATAAATTATAGAGAAGAGGGGGAACAAAAAAGAAAAAGAAGGGAATAAAAAAAAAATTAATGAGCTAACAAAATGTAGAAAAGAAGGTAAATATCCCTCCCTCCTTTTGTTACAGTTGCAAAATGGAACTGGAAGTGGAGGAGGGTGAGAGAGCTCCCTCTGATCTGTGGGCAGTTTGCCCAGAAATTGATGCTTTCTCTGATCCGCGAACATTGTACCTCTCATACACCTTTTCACGGTTTTCTGACCACCAAGTTTCTGCTTGCTGCTCTCCAAATCTTCTCCGACTGCATATAACAACAGTTCTTAACATCCCACATCCATAACATTAAACGGTTCAGCAATCTAACCCAGATAGATGGGTGCTTTTAATTCTTCTTTTTCTTGCTGTTTTCCTTTTAAAGGTTATTTCTGATATCAAATCGTCAACTTATTTTTCATCTTTTTTTTCTTCTATATTTTCTTGAATTTAGGCAAAGCATAAATGGTTAGACTAGATGGAAAAGAACATTGAAAAAAATACCTGAAGCGCACTCGTTTGAGATCCCTTGTTCCATCCCGCAGTGCTACAAGAGTTATGTAGACTCCAGGTTCATACTGTTCAATCCACTCAGCCTCCACTTGATTGCCATCAGCAACCAACGCAGAATTTCGAGATTTCATACCATTTTCACGATCTCCAAAAGACCCAGATTCCCTTTCATCAACAGCCTCCGACACACTATTGCTACCTGCTTGAAAGCCTACACTACCATTCGGCAGTCTACTATCTAAAGGCTCATCTATACCATTGGCTCCAATAGGTTCCCTAAGTAATTGGACAGGGCTCTGTGTGCCATTCATCGCGGTAGAGTCAATTGCAGTGGGAGAAGCAGGGAAAGAGCCACCAATTGAATCAGATCTCAAATGTCCCTCTCCATTTGAATCTGGATAGAGAACACCATTTGGCTCCGATCCATTTGGCAGGTATGCTGGTCTAATATTCTCACTAACATAAACTCCAGACGGCAGTCTCTCAGCCATATCCTTGAGCTGGGAAGCAGCACAGAAATAAATCCTTTTTGAGCATTATGAGAGACAAATTCAAGGAAAAGAAAAAGCTAGGATTGCAAAATGACACCAAAATGTCACAATTATGAATGCAAAGGAGTTTATAATCACTAAAATAAATAGTACTTTTTAATATACTTATATATAAGCTAATGAGAAGAATCATTCATTTTCAAAAGCTAATTATGTTAATTAAACCATTGTGCATATCATGAGTTTAAGTGCTCCAAATTTTCAAATTGACACAGGTACAGGATGTCATCATTGCTTTGCTATTATGCCCAAGTAAAAACAGATTTCCAAAGGAGTTCAAAGAAACGATAGAGATTAATATAAAGCTTAAGGTAACCTGTGCTGTCAGTGACTTTATAACTTCTTTTGCAGCTTTAGATTTAGCAGACTCCTCTGCAGCCACTGCCATAGCTTCCTGAGCTTTCTTTGCTGATTTATGAAGCTCCAATTCTTGGAGTTCACATCTCTGCCTCAGGGTCTCAACCTACACAAGATTCATAATCATCGCAATTTTATTGATTCACTCACCACAGAAAATCTCATAATAGCATCTGATTACAATATTAAAAGTGCCGGCAATTATAGCATTCTTACCTGCACACGCAACTTAAGCACTTCTTGGTTCAAAAGTTCATTTGTCTTTTTCAAACTATCCGTTATACTTTTGGAGAAAGAAAGCCCAGATGCCGTTGGAACAGGGGTAGCAGAACGTGGAGGGCTAGCTCTCCTTGAGAAAGGTGAAACAGATCTAGAGCTTCCTCCAGATGGAGTAAGAATTGGTTTAGGAACTGGCCGTCGCAAATCTACAGCAGTAGACAGAACATCTTTCAACTGTAATAAAGAAGGTGCTTGAGTAGAGCGAACCAAGGAGAACGTTTCAGCTTTTTTTACTTGTTTGGCCGCTTTGTTATCTAACTGCTTAATCAAGTCCATATTTGAAGGAGTTGCACATTTGGATAATCTTATTTCAGCCTTATCCAACCGGTCCTTATTCTCACCTGAAAGGCGAGGTACTGAATTCCTCCTGTTATTACCAGCTTCTGAAACCTTGTTCAGTTTGGCAAAACAGGAATCACAGACACGATAAGGTTTCCCAGGATTAGGAGCCAAAGCTGCTCTTAGTGCTTTCCTTGAACTGCAGGAATGGCAGTGCACAAGTCCACAATGATAGCAGTTATGCCTTTTTCTGGTGAACCCAAAAGCCTGTCTACAAGCTGAACATTGAGATTGCTCAGCACCAGATACCCATTTGTGGAGACATATTGCGGCACTGTAATTTGAACCACAAGCAATATATTTGACATGTCTATCCTTCAAACCCTCAACCAGAGTAGGAGTTTTTCGATCTTCAACATCTCCTTGACCCAACCTACCATTGGCTCCTTTCCCCCATGTATAGACTTCATTCTTTGATGTTAAAACCACTACATGATATGCACCACTGGCAATTTCTTCAACATATTCCCCTGAAAGCTTTTCTTCTACCAAACATGGTATTTTTCCATCAGCATAGGGATTCCCAAGTTGACCGTACACAGTACTCCCCATCGTAAAAACATGCCCTGACGTTGTCAAACCAACTGTCAAACTATGCCCACAAGCAACTTTGTGAAAATTGTAATCAATTAGTGCTGGAACGCACGTGGGCTTAAGCCGCGGTTCCTTGTCCCCATGTCCAAGACGATTTTTGTCGCCATCCCCCCATGTGAATAATTTTCCTGATGAAACACTAGCACTAGACTGAGTGACAATAACCTCCACAATGGCAGCAGTATGCCACACTCCACATGCCACAGCAATTGTTCTCAAACCTGACAGAGACTCTACTTCCCTTGGATATGGAACATTTTCTTTGTCACCATGGCCCAAGACACCAAATGTACCATCCCCAAAAGTGAACAGCTGTCCTGTAGATGTTATCAAGGCTGTATGCCACGGACCACAAGTTACTGAAGCAACTTGAAGTCCCTCAAGAGGACCTGAAATTCTCTTTGGAATCCAATGGCTGACATCAGTACCATGACCAAGAAGCCCAGCATTGTGAGTTCCATCTCCCCATGTATAAAGTTCCCCAGCCATTGTAACGGCACAAGTGTGAAATTCTCCACAGGCAACAAAATCAACACTAGTAACAGCCAGTGATTCAACAAGACGAGGTTGAATAACATCCTTGCCAACACCATGGCCAAGTCTTCCTCCAGATTCTTCACCCCATGTAAAAACTTCACCTTGCCTTGTAACTAAGGCAGCATGCTTGACCCCACAGGCTACATGATGTACATCTAAAACTACATTAGACTCTAAAGGCCTGGGAAGAAGCACGTCTGCTTTCGTGCTCAAATAATTGGCATTCTTATCAGCCACAACCTTCAAAACATCACAGATAACCTCACCCCATATATACACATCCCCTAAAGCATCATAATCATCCGGTGCAAACCCATGACTTGAAGTACTAGGGGAGCTAGAGACACTTACACGAAAAACATCCGAACCAGATCCTTTCACTTGCATATTTGAGCTATCTGATGCTACATGTGATCTTTCAGAATGAAAAGAATTATCAGGCCGTAAACTCTTTGGAGAAGTGTTAGGGTTAAAACTGACAGAAACCTCAGGGGAGCTAATATCTCGAGTAGCGCTAACAGAACTATCACTTGCACTATTTGATGTCAGGTCTCTGCCATCCTGAAATCAATCAGTGAAAATTTATTTCAAACACAATTTATAACTGTAGCTATGACAGGAATACAACTAACAAAATACTGGAAAGATTGAATTTGTATGCCTATAAATGAATAAATTTTCATCACTAAAGGAGTAAAGCAACGATGCCTTAAATACCAACAAAGTTAACCACCTAAAATTGTCAAACAACCAAGTAACTAGTAAGTGTAGAGAAATACAGACTTCATTCATATTTAGCGAGAGCTTAGAAGATAGTTTTGGATTGATTCATGAATAATGAATAATTCATGTGCAAAATATTGTTGCATTTCCAAAATGTACATATAAATTCATTATGTATAGCACTTCATGAAACAGGAAAACACAAAACGATTAGTGATAACAAGTCAAACAGAGATGGAATTACATCAAGGTAGAGGCCTCCATCACTCCAGCCATCAATTTTGGAGCGTCCACCCTGACCAGAGGATATTAATGCTTTGAGGCCTGCAATCCAAATCTCAGCCTCAACTTTGTCCTTGCAAATCTAGGAACCAACAAAGCATTAAATTAAAAATAGATGCAACTAAGAGGATAAAAACATTAAAACTGTTAACCATTTATCTACAAGTAGAATATCAAAGTTCCATTACTAACCAGATCAAGTGACCTTTTCCCGTTGTTGTATATAAGAGAAAAGGATAAATAATCCTTCTCAGGACGGAGATAGCGCTGGAAAACAGCCTGACAGAGCATTAAACAGGAAAAATTAGTATAAATTCAGAAGGAAAAACTGAAAGCATAGCAGGAACAAAACTAGGATGCTGTGACAAAAATAGTAAAGAATTAGAGTATAATATAATATTTATGTATGCAACAATAGAACCATAGAGATCTCACAGTTCTTTGTCCAGGAATAATTTTAGAGACTGAGGCTAACTTCAAACTTCTTTCACCGCTGCTTGAAATCCAGATTAAAGATAAATCATCCTGCAATTTTAACAAATAAGAACAGTTAGTAGGTGCATAAATTAAACAAACAAGGAATTGCTAGTTGGATAAAACATAAAATTTGTGCAAAGACAAGCACCAAGTAAAACAGCATCACTCGTTAATTCAAAACAGAGTCCTAATCTTATAATCAAGTTAGGAACTGTATGTATCGTAAAAGATAGCCAAATCTGTGTACTTATTTCTATTTTCACAGCTAAATGCCTGTAACATGGAAAAGACCAACATAAAGCATTTAAGACCTTGTATCACAAATAACTTTTGTAAATCTCAGTGTCGATATAATTACTAAACGAACTTTAATGCAGGGTTTTTTAATAAGTCCCTCAGTAGTTGTTCACATTTCAACTTAGCACTATCTAACAAAGCATAAGAGTAACATTCACACATCAGATGAACCTCACAGAAAGGCTTCAAAAATTGGACCCAAACTTACATGAGAAAGTCTAAATGGGCAAAACTTAGGCTTTCCCTTGCGACCATATTTCAGAAGCTGAGCACCTTTCTTCAAAGCTATTAATGCCTACAAAAGGTAAAAAAAGATTATTGGTAAAAGGATAACAATATCACCATATTTACAGAAAATTGTTGAACCCAATCAACAACATAACCATCAAGAAAGAAAACAATTACAATCACTAAGTTATGGTGACTAAACCTCACACTGTCGCTTAAATTTTCAATTGATAATTGTGAAGCATCACGCAGCACTTTAGCATTAAGCATTCCTTACTCTGTAACTTACTAATCCACATGTATATGTTCAATGCTCGTAAACATCAACTTATAATGCATTAATCAACGTATTATTTCCACAATGCCGCGCACTGGCATGGCATTGACATTTGAAAAACTTATAGGACCATATACTTCAAGACAAAGTTCAATTCGCGGCCTAACAAAGCGTACAACTTCTGATTTCATTAACCAAAGTTGTCAACCATTTTATTCCCCAAAATTTTCTCTAATAACCAAGAAATAAAATAAATTTCAACGTTCTCAAACGCAACTCTTGAGACTCTTCTAAATGAGGCACAAAAAGACACCTTTTTTCTAAGCATTGTAAAGTCCACTAAAATCTAGAAAACGAAGAAACCAAATACTCCTCTCAGCCGTTCCATAAAATAACCAAAAAAAAATCCAAATTTCTACAAAAATATCCCCCCATTTCTTCCTCTCTAACCAGGAAAACTTGGGGTACAAAATTAAAAGTGAAAAAAAAAAAAAAGTTAGAAAGAAATAGAGAAGAAAAAGCCGGAAAGAAAAATCTTAAATTTATACTATAAACTAAGAAAAAACAAGAGAGATAGAGAAATATAGAAATAGAAAGAGGAAGACCTGGTCGATGTCACGTTGGGCATTGCCGTAGCTAACAAGATCTGCCATTCCATGTGAAGAAATTACCAAAATGCCACCTCCCTCTACGATCGCTCTCTTGAGCTCCGTTCATCATCTACTACTACCACCTCCTGCTTTATCTTCACGTCTCCCCTCGTTCCCTCCTACGCTTACCATCCAAACACCTTTACCTCTCTATTTCCAAAGAACAAAAAACAAAATAATTCAAGCCAAACTTTAGCAGATCTACGGGACTCTCCTCCTTCAACACCAAAACCCTAGCATTCACCTCTTCAAACCACCGCGACTAACTCGGTCTTTAAGTTTGACTGACGACGGCACGACTATAAGGTCAAAGAGGCGGCGCTGTCGCCGTGACAGGAGGGGAGTACCGGCAGAGTAGACGGACGTTACCGCTGGGAAAGAAAGGGAGAGAGAAAATTGGGAAGGAGGTCTAGAGTTCTGTGTTGTGTTTTGTTTTAAAAAAAAGTACAGGGGAGGGAGAGTCAAAGACGGAAAAAGTAAGCAGGAAATCGCCAGAGGGGTTGAAAAGAAACGAGAAGACATTTCCAATGCACTTTTTTTTTTTCTATTATTTCCTTTTTTACTTTTTAATTAATTAATTACTTACTAAAACTATTACTAAATACTAAATTCGTTTTTTGCTTAAAAAATGCTAGCTTCTGCTTTTTTTTTTTCCTTTAATCAATCAAAACTTTAAGAGTTAAGGGGTTGTTTGGCAGAACAAAAAGGAAAATTTGTTTTGTGGCTTTATTTCATGGAGAGTTTTCGCACTTTAAACATAACGTGGTTGCAAGCTTGCAGCTTTTATACATTTTCCCCAATAATACGAGCACTCCAATGTTTGTTCCATGCATACTTTTAAAAATAAAATAAAATAAAAGTTGATTTTTGTTCAAATTAAGAAATTCTATTAACATTAAAAAAAAGGAAAAAGGCTTCTTTGTTTTTAAGTGTTCATACTCTAAAATTCTATCTCACCGAAAAAAAAAATACTCTAAAAATCTAAGAAAAAACTAATTTATGATTTGATTTTAAACTCCGTAAATAATATTTTATACATTACTTAATGAAACAAATAAATGGAAATGATTTTTAAGTAATGTGCAAATAAGGTCTTACATACCAATGGAGGATCGAGGTTGGTAGAAATATAAATGAATATCTTTAAATGAATACGTTGTATTACTCTATTAGATTAAATGAGATTAAAATATTTAGAGATAGTTTGAAATCATTTTTGTTTTGTACTTTTTGTTTTTACTTTCTATATTTTTCAAAATTGAAGCTGAAACATATTTGGTGAATATATTTTTATTCTTACAAATTGAAATTAAAACATAATATTTTGAAAAAAATAGGAAACACAAGATTGATGTTTCCATAATTTTGGAAACAATTTTGCTACAGTTATCACAAGAATACTATTCATCCGTGCGTTTACAGTATTTATTTTAAAGATAAAAAAGTCAAAAAATTCATTTAAATCTACTATCGATCAATTTTGAGGCCATACCCTCTTTATTTTAAGACTTTTACTGGCTTTTCTTACCCGTGGCTATCAATAAAATTGGGGAACAAAAGCATATTATTCAAACATGATTTTAAATTTAATAAATTAAAAATAAAATAAAAATAAAATAAAATAAAATTTTTAAAAACATAAAATACAAAACACACAATAATCCAAAATGACCATTTAATAATAGGGTTTAAATAGTAATTTTACAACTCATTATAAGTTTAGATAGTGATCTTAAAGTATCTTATTGTCAAAATTTAATTATAAAAATATAATTTTTAAAAATTATTATATATTTTTATTTATAAATTATTTATTATTAATAGAATACTTAGTTAGATTAATGTATTAATAAATCTAATTATAATTTTCAACATTAATTTATTTTAATAAGTTAATTTAAATTTTTTAATTTAATTTTTTAATAATATGCTTTAAAAAATATTTTAAATTTAAAAATCAAATTTTGACTTAATAAATGAGTATTTAGTAAGTTTGGATAATTACCGATTTATATTATATGAGTAAGACTTTTTAATAATAAAAATCAAAATATTCGAATAATTAATTAAATTTGAGTATTGTAAATTATAATTAAATTTGAATGGAAGTACTTCAAAATTTACTGATATTAAACCCGTAGCCATTCTTAGAGGTTGGCGTTGGAGTCATATTTCTAACTTTGATTTAATACTTAAATTAATTTTCTTTTAATTTTTATTTAGAAATATAAATAAATTTTGATATTTTATATAAAGTAAACTTTTGTTTCATTATAATTATACTCATTAAATCTTTAAAAAGGAATGAATGGCATGTAATTGACAATTTTTAAATAGTCATTTCTCAAATATTTATCATTTAATTCATTCAAATAATTTAAGTTAAATATTTTATAAGACTTAAGATTCTAATTCTAATAAAATAAAAAATTACCAATAACCTCTTAACTTAATGAGATAAGAAAAAATCATGATATATTGTAAAATTTGAATTTTAATACAAATAATTTTATTTTTATTTTAATTATAAAATATTTTTTTAATAAAAAATTAAAAATATTTTTTATATTTTAATAAAATTTGAAATTTTATTTAAGTTTTATTCTATTAGCATGAAGGTAAGACAATGGCCTGGAGACATGGTGTGGGAGGCGGGAGGCGGGAGGCGGGAGGCGGGAGGCATGTCGCACGGTATTTCTGTAATATTACGGCATTGACGTGTGAATGACGCAGAAAACCTTAAACTCTTAAATAAGCGAGTTTTAAAGGTGGAACAGAAATGAAACTTCACGAATTACGATGACAGGGAGCAGAATAGATGGGATTTAGGGGGCAGCATTTAGGTGAGGAGTGGGGGTTTGGGGAAAGGTGAGATTTCAATTTTCAACAGAGGAGAACGTAATTTAATGTACCATATATAGTAATAGTAGGCATGAGATCAGGGGCAGAGTTGGAAGGATCTTCCATTTAGGTGGCGTTTAGTGTCGATAAAGTTATCAATTTGTATTACAATTTAATTCGTCATAAAGTAATTATAATATTTATTATAAGTTTTAAAATTGTAAAATATTTAGGGACTGTTGGATATTTTAGAGGAAAAATGATTGTTGGGAAAGTGATTACTGAGAAATTAATTTTGTAGCGTTTGGTATATACAATGTAAAGTTATGTTTAAATTGAAGGGAAAATAACTTTACAGCGTTTGGTATGCACTCACTTTGCTGAAAAAATTGTGTCAAATTTCAAAAATACGCATAACTATAAAAAACAACTTTAATGCAATGAAAAAATTAATTAAAATGAAAATGTAAACGATATAAAATTATATTATTAATATTGCCCATTATTTGTAATTCTAAATTTTCATTATTATTAATTTAAATTTTAATTAGTAAATTATTACAAATTCATTTATTAATTTAAATTTACAAATTTATTAATTTACAAATTCATGTATTATTAATTTAAATTTTAATTCATCTATTATTTTTAATAAATTTCATAATAATTTATTTTAGTCCTTATAAAATATTTTTTATGTATGATAATTACCTATAACATCTATGAAAGTATTTTTTTTGTTTTTTGTAAAAGAGTAATTTGATTAAAATTGGGTAAAATTAACTTTGCAGCCAAGGCCGCAAAGTGATTACAGCCTACTTGGACTGCAATCACTTTGCAGCTTTTGGATGTAAAGTGATTGCAGTTATAATCACATTACATCCAACTTTCTTGATAATGAACGTTGTAATCACTTTGCGCCCAATTAAATTGAAGCGTAAAATGTTTACTTTCATAATATCAAACGGGGCCTTATAGTTACAATCCTTTTGTAAATTGATTATAATTACAAAGTGATTTGTAATTAATTATGCAAAATAAATTATTTTCAAAATACATTTTTAATAAAATAATTTAATCTTATTATTATTATAAATTATTATAACTTTTATGGATGTTTTTAGGTAATTATCATGTATGAAAAATATTTTATTAAGAGTTAGATGAATTATTATTAATTTCATGAATGTTATAGATACTTATTATGTATGAAAAATATTTTATTATAACATATATGAATTATTATGACTTTCATGGATATTTTAAGTAATTATCGTATATGAAATATATTTTACTAGGAGCTAGATAAATTATTATGACTTAGTGAAAAATGATTGGTGAATTCTTTTAATTATTTATTTATTAATATAATAATGTGAAGTTTTTAATTAAATGGCTTGGTACATTTTATAATTATTTATATTTTAATATACTAATTAAATTTTAAATTAATAATAATTCATAGAAATTTAGAATTACAAATGATGAGCAATATCAATAATATAAATGTATATCATTTACATTTTCATTTGGTAATTAAATTTTCAATTAATTTATTGTATCAAAGTTGTTTTTATAAATAAATGTATTTTTGAAATTTATTGCTACTTTCCTAACAAAGTGAATATATATCAAATACTATAAAGTTATTTTCCTGCAATTTAAATAAAATTTTACATTACATACTAAATACTATAAAATTATTTTTTAAGCAATCACTATCCTTACGATTCACCACACGTTACCTTAGTGAATGGTGAATTGATCATGTGAGTATAAACCTTGCTCATTTTCCTTGCAAACAATGTAGGGATTTTGTCTAAACTGCAGCATTTAAAGGATAATTGCTTAACAATTACTTCTCATTATTCTTTACCGCATTTAATAGTATTCATTGGCATTGCTTTTGGTAGAAGATGAACAAAAAATAATTAATTATTTTTAATAAAATTGTTTAATTTTCTTTCAAGTGCAAGTAAAATTTAAAAAGATGAACACAAATTTTTATTTTTGAAAACAAGCAATGATAATTTTTTTTAATCTATTTTGACAACTTTAATAGATTTTATGCACATTTATATCACTTAATTTATGACGTTAATTTTGATTATTATGCCTATGAATTTAGTACTACGTGGTCAATCAAGAAGTTTCTTATTTAGTAACTAAGATTCGATTTAGTAAAAGCATAAAAACATTTCGATATTAAAATTCGAATTCACTCAATTAATCTAACAAATGCGCTCTTAAATCATTTTAAAATAGATAAAATATAAAAAATACCTTTAATTATCTTGAATTGAAAATAAAATATTAACATGTTAGGCCTCATAAAGCTCATTGGCTCCAGGCATTCGGCGGCCAACCATTGGCCTAAATATAAGACGACTAGCCTAAGTCCGCAAGACCAGCAACTCAAGACCACCAGGCTAACAAATCGAGATCAAACCAAGACCTTTCTCAAACTTGGCATCCGACTAGGTTGATACTCGCATAATAGTCGAACTTTTCACCTAGCTGACACATGGAGATCCATAAGATATGACACTATCAATAGATCATAAAGGCCATGTATATAAGCTAGGAATTTAAAGGAGAAGCGTAAGCAATGTCAACCTACTTATGCTCTCGCGAAAACTTTTCTTCCCTCTAAAACTTCTGCCCTCCCTCTCCATCTCTTCTCTTTCTTTCTCCCTTCTCCTTTCTTTGGAGACTTACTGAATTGAGGGTTAAAGTGCTGTAAGAAATACTGTAATTGCATAATTTATAACCAGGATCTCATGTTCAATCATCAAGAAAATTAGAATACAGAAGCGTACCTGGATTCATTGAAATTGATCGATTGGGGTTAGCAGTCTTCCAGTCTAAACCTTTTCTTTATGAGAGAAAACCTTAGCTCACTCACTGATGGGATATGAGAATGAGAAAAATTACGTTTATACTGGTGACCATAACCTATTTATAACTGAAGCATATTTTAATTCTATTTTGGCCCATCATTAAAATAGAATAAAATATCAGGTATCTACACATTGTAAAGTCCATACCAATTGAGATGCACTGAAGTCCAATAACTTTATTTGATCACTTTTAAATGGACTAAAACAAATTAGATAGCATGTAATGTACAATAAATTGATATATGTAGGCCCACACAAATAATTTCTCAACAATCTCCCACTTGGGTCACATATGTCGCTTGACTATTGTACATTTTAAAATAACTTTATAAGCTCAATACTTGCTATCTTTACAAAGAACATCTCTAAACAATCTGGTCCATCAATTATATCAACATAGGATCAAAGCGATCTTCGTTACATATATTCCGTAACTAGACCCATCAATGGTCACGTATATTAATATAATCAACGACATAGATCAAGTATGGATGTATAGCATGAAAATTACATGAAACGTGATCTCTTAACATGCCTATTTCCAACTGGTCCTACTTTATCATTCTTTCAAGACTTTATGCATACTGCTACTGAAAGAATATTACTTTATTTCAGAGTTTTCAATAATAACAAAAATACTGTATTCTGATCAGAAAAATCTCAATAACTAATGAACATCAAGAAACAAGCTCACACTATACAAGTATATCATCAGGATGAACCACGCCCATACGAGCTACATGCTCATGAAACACCTTAGGTGGTACTCCCTTTGTAAGCGGATCCGCAATCATGGAGTTTGTATTTATATGTTCAATAGTAATCTGAAGACTCTGAACTCTCTCCTTAACAACAAGAAACTTAATGTCAATATGTTTTGACTTCGACAAGTTTCTGTTGTTCTTAGAGTATAACTCAGCGGCTTTATTATCACAATTAATCTTCAATGGCCTCTCAATACCATCGACAAAGCACAACCCGGTGATAAAATTTCGCAACCATATTGCTTGGTTCGATGCCTCATAACAGGCTATAAATTCTGCCTCCATAGTGGAAGAAGCTATGAGTGACTGCTTTACACTCTTCCATTAGACAGCTCCTCTAGCTAACATGAAAATATAGCCAGAAGTAGATTTTCTGCTATCGAGGCAACCAGCAAAATCGGAGTCTGAATACCCAACGATCTCTAAATGATCTGACCTCCGATATGTGAGCATGTAATCTTTTGTTACTTAAATATCTGCCAAGCATTCCAACTGTGTACGCAATATCCGGACGCGTACAGACTTGAGCATTCATAAGACTCCCTACTGCTGAGGCATAAGGAATCTTTTGCATCTCTTTCTTTTCAATCTCATTTCTTGGGTATTGAAGCAAACTAAATTTATCACCTTTAACAATGGGTGTATCTCCTGATGCACAATTCTTCATGTCAAATCTGCTAAGCACCTTATCGATATATGCCTTTTGTGATAAGCCAAGTATTCCACGAGAACGATCTCGATGGATCTGTATGCCCAACACAAAGGATGCATCCCCAAGATCTTTCATTTTAAAATTACTTGATAGAAATCTCTTGGTTTCATGCAACAAGCCTATATCACTACTTGCTAGCAGAATATCGTCAACATAAAGAACCATAAGAATAAACTTACTCACACTGAACTTGTGATAAATACATTGATCAACAGTGTTCTCTTTAAAACCGAATGAGGTAATCACTTGATCAAATTTTTGGTACCAATGACGGGATGCTTGCTTTAAACCATAGATGGATTTCTTTAATTTGCATACCAGATATTTCGAATTATCCGACATGAAACTTTCTGGTTGCACCATATAAATTGTTTCTTCAATGTCTCGATTGAGAAACGCTGTCTTTACATCCATCTGATGTAGCTCTAAATTATAATGAGCTGCAAGTGCCAAAAAGATTCTTAAAGAGTCTTTCGATGAGACTGGAGAGAAAGTCTCTTTATAATCAATGCCTTCCTTTTGAGTGAAACCTTTGGCGACTAGACGCGCTTTATATCTTTCGATATTGCCTTTCGAATCTCGTTTGGTTTTGAAAATCCATTTACAACCAATCGGTTTCGCTCCTTTAGGCAATTTGAAAAGATCTCAAACGCCATTGTCCTTCATTGATTTTATCTCATCTTTCATGGCCTCTATCCAATGTTGGGAGTGAACACTTTGTTTGGCTTCAGTGAAAGATGTTGGATCATCTTCCATTCCTATATCAAACTCATGTTCTTGGAGATAAACGATATAATCATCTAGAATCGCTGATCTCCTCTCCCTAGAGGATCTCCTTAATTGCACTTCCAATTAAGGTTGTTGTTGCTCCTCTAATTGAATAGGAGCTGACTCTTTAATATAAGCAGGAGGTAAACCAGGAGTATCTTGATAATCTGTATTTGCATCTAGAACAACGTCAAACATAATTGTCTGATCATTTTCAATTGCAACTATAGGAACAGTGACATGTTTTCTTCAAAGACAAGATCTTTGAGTTTAACACTCCCACTATATTCAACATCCTCAATGAACTTAGTATTTCCCGTCTCGAAAAAGGATTTACTTGAGGGATCATAAAACTTGAAACCCCTTGATCTTTCTGAGTATCCAACAAAGTAGCAGCTTACTGTTCTTGAGTCCAATTTCCTTTCGTTAGGCTTGTATGGCCTAGCTTCAGCTGGACAACCCCAAACATGCAAGTGCCTAATACTAGGCTTCTTTCCTGTCCATAACTCATATGGGGTTTTAGCTACTGCTTTGCTTGGAACTCGATTAAGGATATACACTGCAGTCTTTAAAGCTTCTTGAAAACGTCCAATAATTGAGACTTATCATGAATTAAGTATAGGTACCCATAGCAAAGAATAATCGTCTATGAAAGTAATAAAATACTGTTGACCATTCCTAGAAGCCGTAGGGAATGGACCACATATATCAGTATGAATTAATTCCAAGTCGTTTGAACTCCTTTTGGCACCTATTTTCTTGATATTTGTTTGTTTTCCCTTAATACATTCAATACAGATTTTAAAATCTGAAAAATCAAGGGAATCGAGAATTCCTTCTGACACAAGTCTCCGTATTCTTTTTTCAGAAATATACCCTAAACGCTTGTGCCATAACATATAAGAATTCTCATTAATTTGCGCTTTGTACCATAATTATTTATATGCAAGCATTCATTAACATATGAGGCATGTAGGTCAAATTTATATAAATTGTCAACTAAAGAACCGGTATTAATAAGATTTGAATACTAAAAGAGACTAAATTTTTCATTTCCAAATGAACAAGAATAACCCAATTTGTCCAAATTAGAAACAGAAATCAAATTCCGTCTAAATGACGGTACATAAAAAGTCTCGTCCAAATCTAAATAATAACCAGATTCTAACTTTAATCTGAATAGACCAATAGCCTTAACAGGAGCTTTATTGCCATTTCCCACATAGATGAAACTTTTATCATCAGTTGGCTTTCTGCTCCTTAGACAGCCCTGCATTGTCACACTTATGTGAGTAGTTGCACCTGTATCTATCCACCAAGTGTGATTGGGTACTAAAGTCAAATTAACTTCAGAACAAACAAAGTTGAGAAGTTTACCCTTTTTGGCAAGCCATTTTTTTTGGTACTTGGAACAATCCTTCTTCACATGTCCATCCTTACGGCAGAAGAAACAAGTGATCACCTTATCCTGTTTCTGCTGCCCCTTAGGCTGTGAAGTTCCAATGTTTGCAGTGCCTTTTCCTGTATTGTTCCTTTTCATTTTCTTGTTGGCAATATTACCATTGGAAGAAAATGTTAATTGAGCAATTTCTATCTTATCTTGTTTCAATCTCTCTTCCTCTTGCACACACTGAGCAATGAGCTCGTTAAGAGTCCATTTCTCCTTTTGAGTATTGTAACTTATCTTAAAGGGATTAAATTGTGAAGGAAGAGATATCAAGATCAGGTGCACGAGTATGTCTTCAGACAACTCTAACCTTAGTGCCCTTAATCTTGTAACAAGATTAGACATTTCCATAATGTATTCCCTTATGTTTCCTTTGCCATTATACCGCATTGAAACAAGTTTAGCCAAAATAGTACTTGTTTCGACCTTTTCATTTGCAGCAAATCTGTCTGCAATCTGCTTAAGGAAACTTTTAGCATTTTCTTCTTTAGGTATTGCGCCCCTGATGGCAACCGAAATTGAGTGCTTCATGATCATCAAACTTATGTGATTTGAACGCTCCCATTTTTCAAAAAGTGCCCTTTCCGTAGCTGAACTATTATCAGTAGGGACGGGAGGTCGTTCTGACCTGATCGTATAGTCCAGATCCATACACCCAAGTACAATGGTTATGTGCTCCTTCCATTTTTCAAAGTTAGTGCCATTAAGCAATGGAATGTTATTCAAATTGACAGATATGAAATAAACATTTACTGTAAGCAGAAAAACAATAATCAGCTCACAACCAAATAATTTTGGGCCATATAAGATACCAAGCACAACATTGACATTTAGTCTTTGGACAGAAATATCAATTTGTAAGCGGTACTCTTAAACTTTATTAGTAAATATTGATAACCAAATCCTGCCAATAGTATGCCTTTCTTTGGACCGACATATTACATGCATGGAAAAAAATTTTATTGGGCCATATAAGATACCAAGCACAACATTGACATTTAGTCTTTGGACAGAAATATCAATTTGTAAGCGGTACTCTTAATCTTTATTAGTAAATATTGATAACCAAATCCTGTCAATAATATGCCTTTCTTTGGACCGACATATTACATGCATGGAAAAAAAAATTTATCACATATATACTACCTTATGTGTTAATAATTCGGCAAAGAAATAATCTTCCTTTGGGCCGATTATGTCCCGCATGAATTAAAAAACACTGTCATATACATTCCTTAATGACAACCTTATTTTCCAAAATAAATAAATTAATACAAAAGAGGTCACTTTGGTGGCATTTTATATAAATTTAATTTATTTTGAAACTTTATTTTTCATAAAACATGTACATGTTTGTAGGTGAGAGTATATAAATTTATTGACAATTTCAGGGAGAGTACATATTGTCAATCACCTTTAAAAGTCATAAAACATATCACCATGAAGCAAAACAAGAATAATCATGTGCATAGCATATAGTTTTGATTCAAATAATGCTAAATATTAAATAATAAATATTTAAAGATTTCAAAAAATTTCAAAAAAATCACCAACAATTTTAAAATTAAATTTTATTCAGGACTGGAGAAAACGGTGGCCGTCAGGCCACCGGATGGTGGCGCGTGGGTTACACTCTCCACCCTCTGAGAGTGGGGGAGATCCCTTTCTAGATCTCCCTGCTTCATCCTTAGCCAGCCGGGTCGGGTTGACCCGGCTGGACCCAGAACAGACCCGATTCGGGTTTGTTCTTCAATTTTCTTGATTTTTAAAGTATTTTCGGATTTATTTTCATCCAATTAATTGTACATAATTGAAATTAAATGTGTATTTTACAATGCCCATGCAAAAATCGGATGAAAATATCAAAAAAATTAAGACAAATCAAGCCAATATTGATCAAACAATCCCAAAATTAAAACCCAATTTTTATATTCTTGATTTTCTTTCAACCAAAACAAAAAATTTTAATTCTTAATGATTAAACATGAATAGGCTCTTGATACCACTTGTTAGAAATACTGTAATTGCATAATTTATAACTAGGATCTCATGTTCAATCATCAAGAAAATTAGAATACGGAAGCGTACCTGGATTCATTGAAATTGATCGATTGGGGTTAGCAGTCTTCTAGTCTAAACCTTTTCTTTATGAGAGAAAACCTTAACTCACTCACTGATGGGATATGAGAATGAGAAAAATTACGTTTAGACTGGGGACCATAATCTATTTATAACTGAAGCATATTTTAATTCTATTTTGGCCCATCATTAAAATAGAATAAAATATCAGGTATCTACACATTGTAAAGTCCATACCAATTGAGATGCACTGAAGTGCAATAACTTTAGTTGATCACTTTTAAATGGACTAAAACAAATTAGATAGCCTGTAATGTACAATAAATTGATATATGTAGGCCCACACAAATAATTTCCCAACAAGTGCGACTCAGAGACGAACCCTAACACTCCTTAACCTTGTGAGGTGTTGAGGTATTTTTTGGTGTAGGTGGAATAGCTCTTGGTTTTGGTCGGCTGCTAAAACCTATAAGGAGGAAGACAAAATCTGGGCGATAGAGTTTGGTCTGTGAAATTGCTCCGATGTTCAAGTCAAATAAGTGTCTAAAAAAAGAAAAAAAAGAAGGGAGGACAGGAACTTAAAAAAAAAAAAGAAAGGGTTTGCATGGGGTCTAGGTATAGTGGAACTGCTTACCCTTCTCCTCTAAGTTCCTACGTTACAGACTTGGCTTCAATGGTCTGCCAATGCTGTCCCAACTCACGGAGCTTTATTTATCAGCCAAGTGGATGATTCGACTGTCAGGTGGCTGTCGGTGAAGTGGAAGGTTCGATTGTTAGGCAGCTATCAGGCAACTAGGATGACAATTGAAAGAGAAGCCTTGGGCAAATCTTTGTTTGCTAGCCTCGTAATCTTAAATTGCCACGAGCTTGGACTGGTCGCCTTATATCTATACCCAATGGTTGGTCACCCAATGTTTATGCCCAGTGAGCTTATGGAACCTAAACATCAAACTTATTTACTTTCATTCTTGTAGTATGAATATATATAGTAACATTTTTCCTTTAAAGGTTTTTTTTCTTAGAGAGGTATAAAAGGGAATATAGATTTAAGTTTTGTACCTAATTTTTTCTAAAAATAGATAATAATTGTTCAGTTAAACTTTAATTGTCGCTTAAAAATCACATGATTAAATAGGTTAATTAATAATAAATATAAAGTCTATAGAAAAATATATTTAATAAAGTTTTGCTTTTTTTTTTTAAACATTTGAACAAGGTCAATGATCTATTTGACAAAGAAATAATTATTAGGCTAACCTCAAGTTATTGAAATTTTCGGTAAATTGATTCTCAACAACTATGATGAGAATAAAACAAATCTAGCAACGAAATTGCAAGTTTTACTTATTGAGAATAGAAATTAATTTCAATAGAGAAGAGATTTAAATTGAGTCGTGATCTCGTAGATGAAGTGCACTAAAATTATCACAAAATCTTAATCTGCCATCCACGTCGCAAATAACTTCTTATGAAAATTATGTCGGTTAAGCTTCAGTTTGATACTATGAAATTAGATAATATTGTATATGTTTAAAAGTTATTTTATTTTAAAATTTATATTTGATTTAGGTGTATAACATTTAATTTTTTATTTTATATTTTGGACAATTGAATTATCCTATGATAATGGTAATTATTGCTAATCAAATCTTGAAATTATTTTATGTTAAAATAATAAAAGAAGAAGTTAATGGACAAATTAGTCTTCTTAATATAATTATTTGCAGAGTTTAAAATTAAAAGAAACTGAAGCAATATAGATCAATAATTTTAATTTGGTTGACCAAAA
The DNA here is from genome assembly GCA_033439115.1 of Firmiana major. Lineage (NCBI taxonomy): Eukaryota > Viridiplantae > Streptophyta > Magnoliopsida > Malvales > Malvaceae > Firmiana > Firmiana major. The sequence continues at coordinate 9,300,897 of CM065909.1, forward strand.
TGCAAAGGAAACATGAGAAATGATGGATTGATTGGTGATGATTAAACTTGTTAGTCAAGGGAACACTTTGAAGGTGCACAAAAACGGACTAAACCCTTGCCGTCCGTCACTTTCAATGTTTTTAAATAAAGTTTTTTTTGTTTGTTAAAATATATACAAAGTAATTTTTTAAGAGTTTATATATATATATATATATATATATATATATATATATATGTGTGTGTGTGTGTGTGTGTGATGTATTGAAAGTGTATAATTTTTATATATTTTCAATAAACTAAAAATTAACATTTTATTAATGACCAAATTAAAAAAAAAAAATCAAATCCCTAAAAATAAATATAATTATATTTTATTTTTCAATTTGCTTATAAAGATTTTTTTTTTCAGTTTGCTCATTAATGATTGTCAACCTTAGGTGCACAAATAATAACTCTTAATGCTTCGTATATAAACTCAATACAATAAAGCCTTCATATTTTTTTTGTGGAAATTGAGAAAAGTAAAGACTTCATTTTTTTTTTTTGGAAATTGAGAAAAGTAAAGTAATTAAAATTTGGAATGTGTTCTTCTTTTTATATATATAGAACTTGAAATGTCATAAAAAAACACTTGTCATTATTTGTTAATTAACAGCTGTGTGTTTTTATACATTACAGGCAATCAATAGATACAAGAGTTAATAAATAATTGTTTAAAATAAACGTTTTAAAAAATATATCAACTATATGCCTGTAAAAACAAAAATAAGACTGATTTGAAACTTAAGTCCTAAGTGCCTTCAACCCAAGTGTCTCGTCTTTAACCTTTAAAATTAATTAAAAAGCCCAAATGTTAGCAGGGTAAAGCTTAAAGATCTTGTTGCTTCTAAAGTTACATTATGAGTTTGGTTAACATATATAAAGGTCTTTTTTTTTTTTTTATGCATAACTAATGTGGGATTTGCTCCTTTTAAATATTACAAGTTATTCAATAATAATCTTCATGCTATGACCAAAAAAAAAAGTTAAAATTCGAATTTTAAACGTATTGAATTCATATTTTGAAATTAAAATGCAATCATTTTGATAAAAATGATTATTATTATCCCATCCATTATAAGTGAAATTAATAAATACTCAAGATTTGAACACTATTATTTTTCTTGTTTGATGCAACTTACAACACAAATTCGAAGACGGGCAAAGAAGACATTGTTAGACAAAATGGCACCAATGAGCATGAAGTAGACCTAACAATTAGTGTATAAAATGTGTTCATGTCATGAAAAATTATGTTCTTGTTGCGTAAAATATGAAATTTTTGTGTCAAAATTTGTTTGACACGTCATATATAAAATTTACTTTTTAGTTTTTATCATATTCATATACAATTGTCATAAATTTTTAATCTTATTACTTTTGTATCTTTTATTTGTGTATGTTGTTGCTCGATTACAACGGTGATAAATTGCTGACGTCTTCGCCTTGATCTTTGTGTCACGTGTTACTAAAGATTCTGCAAGAAAAAAAATGATCAGAGGGATGCAGGGGTTGTTCGATGCGTTGGCACTCCGTTGCTTAAGTCAGTCAGAGAATTGAGCAGAGTTTCAGTAGGAAAATTCAGCATTAGGTTAACGAATCGTACATGACCCCTATTTATAGGGATTTGCTCTGTCACTAATTATATTTTTGCCATTTTTATCTTACTCAGTGTTTGTATCATTTATCATATGTTTTCTTCATTCACCACGAGGTGCATTCTAAATGCGCCACGCGACGCGCTTTTATTATTCTTTTATCATGCACAACAATTACTCCTCACTCTTTCGCTAGGTATAATCTTGCAAAAGAGTACATATATTTTAATTGTATCCTCAGGTCAAGTCCTTACATTAGATTTTGAAGTCAAATTCTCTTGTCGTCTAATTCTTAAACTCTTGTTTGAGTGCGTGGCTTACCTCACGCATTTTTTGCTTCGAGCCCTTTGTCTGGGTGCATGGCTTACCTCGCACATTTTTCGCTTCAAGCCTTTTATTTGAGTGCTTAGCTTACCTCGCGCATTTTTCGCTTCAAGCTTTTGCACTTTTTTCTTTATGGCATACCTCGCGCACTTTTCGCTTCAAGCCCTTTGTCTGGGTACATGGCTTACCTCGCTCATTTTTCACTTCAAGCCCTTGTTAGAGTGCTTAGCTTACCTCGCGCACTTTTTGCTTCAAGCTCTTACACTTTTTTTCTTCATGGCTTACATCGCGCATTTTTCGTTTCAAGCCCTTTGTTTTGGGTGCTTAACTTACATCGAGTACTTTTTGCTTCAAGCTCTCGCACTTTTTCTTTATGGCTTATATCGCGCAGTTTTCGCTTCAAGCTCTCGCACTTTTTCTTCATGGCTTACATCGCGCACTTTTTCTTCATGGCTTACATCGCGCACTTTTCGATTCAAGCTCTCGCACTTTTTCTTCATGGCTTACATCGCGCACTTTTCGCTTCAAGCCCTTTGTTTGTTAAGTGCGTGTCTTACCTCGCGCATTTTTCGCTTCAAGCTCTTGCACATGTGTAGCTGGTGCGATCAATCATCTATCAATTATGTGAGAATCTCAACAGCCAATAAAATATCAATATGACATAAATCATAATTCAACAAATTAAATTTCAACCCATAATTGCATAACAAAAAATAACATTAAATGAAATAAAGTCTCACTGTCAATGTAGTTGCAAGTGGTTGGTATTCCGCGTTTTTGCTATCTTTTTGCCTTGTGAACTTTCCATCTTCTTTCAAGGCATTGGTGATGGCTTAGGTAGCCCGGCGATGGTAAGGGTTTCTTTTCTTTGAACTTCCTTATATGTAGTTTAGCGTCGGTATCATTTTCATCATTTCTTCTTGAGTGATATATTTATCTGCTCTAGAGAACAAGTCTGAGATCGTCGTCGACTGATCTAAAGATAACAACTCTTGCAACTTTTCAAACCTTGTCCCTTGTAGTATAGCTGTCACACCTACTCCAGCTTGTAGATCATGTACTTCAAGAGTAGCATTATGGAACCGATCCATATAGCTCTTGAGTGATTCCTTACTCCCTTGCCTCAAGGTAAGCAGATAAGTGACCTCCTTCATTTTCTAGCTGATGGTTGCCGAAACCAACAATATTAAATAACTTGCTCAAATAATTAATTAGTAGTATAGGGAGTAAGGTCGTGTCCCAAAAGAGATTGATTAATTCCGATTTACTTTTCTGCAAGTAAAAGAAATATAAAACAAGGGGGTTTTGAAAGATTGAATTAACTAAAATAACAAAACTTAATAGAAAGAAAACAAAATTGAGTAGAAGAATTCAATAATTTGAGAAATTCAACCCAAGGAGTAATTTTCAGATTTGGTTCAGTAAGTTGATCATTGACGCAAGATAATTTTTCTTAATCCCAACTAAACTGGTTATGGTTGTTGGTACGACCTAACAACCTATCTCTTCTTACTACTTTGACAATCAGGAAACGTTCTCTAATTGCTGCTCTTACCAATAAACAACCCTAGATACGATTTTAGGATTTAATTTACCAATAGCTTTGAACACTAAAGAGACTACCAATTCTAATCAACAAACACACATGTAGGTTTATTTAAATTAGATCTTATAATCACATAACAAAGACTAAAAACCAGAAGTGCAATTAATCTTGTTACTTACCACTTGTTATTGAAACAGCCAAATAATTACGGATTCAGATATTTCAATTGGATGTATATTACCTTGTGAATGAATCAATAGGCCTTTTTGAAGCAACCACAAAGCAATAATAATAATGAAGTGCAAAAATTATAAGAATAGAAAAGATTAAAGAAAATAAATAAGAACAATCAGATCTCACAACTTATAAACCAAATCTTCAATTATCCTTAGATTGGAAAGAGAGTTTAGCAACCCATGAATATTGGGTAAAAAAACAGTGAAAATATTTTTATCAGAAAATCTAATAATAAAAGTCTGCCTAACCTAGATCTTCAAGAGCCTATTTATAACTAAAAATAAATACTCCTAATTGGACTTAAAGTCCTTACATTTAATTAAAATAATAATCCTATAAAAAGTCTTCCAAGTAATTAAAAAAAAGTCAAATCTTTGAAGGAGAGAGAAAATCGTCGTATTGGATGCTTAGGAGAGAGTCTCGCCTAAGCCTTGACCCGTCTCTGTCCAACATATTGAAGTCGCATGTCAAGAAGACCCTTAGGAGAGAGTCTCGCCTAAGGCTGCATCCGGTTCTGCTCTTGGAAGAAAACTGCTCAGTGAAGGGAACCTTAGGCGAGAGTCTCGCCTAAGGCTACACCTAGCACTGACTTAGCTTAAAAATTGCACAATCAAGAAGATCTTTAGGCGAGAGTCTCGCCTAAGGCTGCACCCAGCACTAACTTGGCTTGATTCATCATTTCTCATTTCTTCTTCATGATTTCCCTTGTTCCAAAATCCTTCTAAATCATCATTTTATTCATCAATTCCATGAATTCCTACAATTATTCAAGAATGATCAATTATCCATAGATTAAGTATAAAATTCATACAAAACCATAGGAAATCAAGGTAAATTAGGTGCATAAATAATGACTTATCATATACCCCACACTTAAACCTTTCTTGTCCTCAAGCAAACATTAGTTCAAACTTTATAACCTTCCATTCATCTATGCTCAACTTTAACCCATCCAGAACATTTTAGCATGCATAAAAATATTAAGTTCATGTGAATTCTCACAAATAACACATAATGATAATCAAATCAAACTTAAAACACATAGATTTTAGCACCCTCACAAAGGTTTCACTAGTTACACTCAAAGTGTTTCGGTTTATCATTTGATCTCTCAAGTCAATGCATAGAAAGTTCTTACCATAAGCTTGCCATTAAATCACATCTCTTCCTCCTTCAATGGAACAAGGTACATAAATCAAGAGCGTAAAAGGGTGTAATGGGGCTTGGGTAAGGTATGTCAAGGCTATTTCGGTTTACGGGAATCGGAATAATTCAAACATAAACATAGGAGACTTACTTGAAATTCAATCATTCTTCTTGCTTTTCTTCTTTTTCTTTTTGTTGTGAATTTTCCTTTCTTCTTCTTTTCTTTTTATTTTTTTATATTTTTATATTTTTTTCTTTCTCTTTTTTTTTAATAAGATTCAAATCTTCTTTCTTTTCATCTAGGAAGAATCGATCATTAATGAACATGAGTCATACAAAACAATCTTTTTCCCAATGAATTCAAGCCTCCTATATCTAAGTTCAAATAATTTCCAATTCAATGTTCAAAATATATTTGGATAAAAACAAGAAAAGGGATTTCATTGGCTTGTAATGTGGTTTAAGAATAAAGAAAAGGCTTAAAGCTTAAAGAGGTTTCACTAAGAGTCTGATAAAGGGTAGGTAATCAAAAAAAAGAAGGGTAAAATTCAATTGGTGTAGTCCTAATGCTCTTATTTAAGGGTAAAATTCAATTGGTGTAGTCCTAATGCTCTTATTTTTTATCAACGTATCATATTCATCAAAGTGGTTGATAAAGACATGTATAACATGGCAAGTTCTAGAATTACTAACTATGCATTTCAATCATACATAAAGGAATAAAGAGCATGATGTAATGAATGCTCATTAGGCTTAAATCTCACAAGGGTGTAATGTGCTAATCTATGCATTTGTTCATTCAATTCAATAATCATAAGCATCAAGATGAAAATTCAAAACAATTTCGCATACAAGAATATCATAATTTTAGTTTGAGGATGAGTATAAGAAGATCATAAATTTCATAGATGGCAATTAAGAAAGAACACATGCTCACTAGTGAACTAAGATCATCTTGAATAAGGTTTTGCAGAAATTTGATCAAATCAAACAAATAGGAAATAAAACCAACTTCCTAAACACCCCCACACTTAGATGGGACATTGTCCCCAATGTCACAAATGCTCAATATTTAAAAATTTGAAAAGACAAAGGAAAAAGAATACTCCCCTAAGGTTATTGAGCATCGGAAGCCATGGTGGCTTACTGTGGTGGTGGTGGTGGGAACGGTGGGGTGAAGCCCATGTGTGCATAAAATGCCAATTGATTTTGCTCCATCCGGAATTGGTTTTGCTGCATTTGGTGTTGATCAAAAGCCAATTGTGAAATTTGGTTCCGTAGATCGGTGAGTAGTTCGAAGGTTTGATTTGACTGCCCCACATCGTTATCTTCTTGTTCATGAACAGATGGAAGTATTCTTCTGGCCCTCTTCTTATAAGGTCTTGGACCTTGAAAACTGTATGTTCCATTGTCATTCTACCTTATGAGATTTTGGTGAATTAATGATCGGATATCTAGTGGTTGCATCTGTCCTGCTACTTAAAGTAACGTATCATTTGTATCTAACAAACCTGCATGAACAGCTAAAGCAGTAATCATAGAACCAAGAATCAAAGGCTTTTTGAAATCTCCTACGCTGTTAAATTGAGAAGTCAACCAATATCCTAAGTTAACCTTAAGACCCTTTGACATACACCAAAGAAAGTAACTCTCGGCCTTAGTTAAAAGGGCCGCATTTGCTACTCTACCAGAAAAAGTATAGGCTAAAAGCCTATGCATGTATTGTTGAGCAGGTTCTTGAAATTCACTATCAGTGGTGTGACTGGGGTCATAATACTTGTCAGGTTTCTCTGTCAATTCATTTCTATAAAATTGCATGGCATCAAAATTAAAATCATAATCACAAAGGCTGCTAAGGTATTCATCACTTTCAGCAAATTCATTGGTAATAAGCCCCAAAGCAATATTAAATTGAGTTATAGATAACTCAAATTTCTTGCCCATAATCCTAAACTTCACTACTTTGGGAGTATTGAGGTTGTACTCCTCCGGAGGAGTGTATTTATAAGTTGCATAAAACTCTTGCATAGTTCGGTATAAGCATGACAAGTAATTTCAAAGAATGGTCTCTAACCTATGTTGTCAATATAAGTATGAATTTTTTCTCGAATCCCTAAGATTTCCAAGGTTGGGTCATCGTATCGCTTACCCGATACAATTGTTTTACCACATAAATTCTCATACCTTTTCTTTTCGATTTTTGCAGTGAAGTCTAGGTTACCATGTAAATTGGCCTTGGGTAATACCACATTTTTCTTTGATACTCTTGCCCTTTATTGACGGGATGGTGATTGTTGGCTTTCACTCATTTCCTACAAAATATTGATCAATAAATAATCTCTCTTGCTTAGCATCAATCCAATTTCATCACCCTAATTCACACATTACCCTTCATCATTCATCTTAGTACATACTATGAAATTTTCTAAGATCATACCAACATATGAACAAGCCAAAAAATAATGAAAATTTAAAGCATTATTCATAAATACAAAATCAAAAGCAAAATATGAAAAGAATAATTACTCATCATATTTGTTTTCATTTTCTGCGTTTTCATGGTAGATGAGAGAAAAATGGGTATGAAATGCTTACTTTAGATGATGAGAGATCTTACAATATGAAAAGAGGAATGGGTTTTGTGTTTTTGGTTTGAAATATGGAAAAATTTTGTGTTTTTGGTAAAGGATTTGTATGAGATTGAGTTTTGGGTGAAAATGGGAAAATGGGGGAAAGGATGGAGAGTAAAGCAGGAGAAAGAGAGAGAGTGTCGGGTTCCTAAAAATTTTTTTGGCTTTTAAATTTTTTTTTTAGGACACCTTAGGCGAGAGTCTCGCTTAAGGTGTGACTCATTTCTGTAAAAAAAAAAAAAATTTTTTACTAAAAAAATGCATGAAAATATGTAAATAAATAACTAAAATAATAATAAAAATTGGGTTGCCTCCCAACTAGCGCCTTTCTTTAACGTCTTTGGCTAGACGTTGTTACCTCTCATTCGTACTTAGGATACTCTAAATCAATTAGATCAACCTCATGCACTTGAAACCCTTCATAAAAAAGTTTCAAAAGATGACCATTAACCTTAAAAATCTTACCCGTATCCATACTTTGTATTTCAACTGCACCATGAGGAAAGATGTTAGTAACAACAAAGGGCCCTAGCCATCTAGAGTGAAATTTTCCAGGAAATAACTTAAGCCTAGAATTAAAAAGAATAACTTTCTGACCATCAAAGAATTGTTTCCTAGAGATCATTTGATCATGAAAGTCCTTTGTCTTATCCTTGTAGATCTTAGAATTTTCATATGCATCATTTCGGATCTCTTCCAGCTCTTGCAATTGAAGTTTTCTCATTTCATCGGCTTCATTCAAGTTCATATTGCACTGCTTGATTGCCCAATAGGCCTTGTGCTCCAATTCTACGGGAAGATGGCATGATTTTTCTTAAACAATGCGATAAGGAGACATACCTATGGGAGTTTTGTAAGCCGTTCTATATGCCCAAAGTGCATCTTCAAGTCTTGTGCTCCAATCCTTTCTATTTGGGTTCACTGTCTTTTCGAGGATGGACTTGATTTCTCTGTTTGACACTTCTGCTTGACCATTTGTTTGAGGGTGATAGGCGGTAGATACTCTATGACACTACAAGAAAACGAGGCAATAGCGACGGAATTTTCGTCGCTAATTCTAGCATTCCATTGCAAATGAGTTTTTGCGACGGAATTAGCGACGAAATTTTTCATCGCTAATTCCGTCGCTAAATTTGAAGTCGCTAAAAGTTTTTCGTCGCTAAAGGAAAATTTTCGTCGGTAATTCCGTCGCAAATAAATTCGGTCGGTGAAAACTTTTTTCGACAGAATTTCGACGTTGTTTTTTTCGTCGTGAAATTGAATCCGCAACGAATTTCTGTCGCTAAAAATTCCGTCGGTAAAAAGAATTAGAGACGAAAATGTTCCGTCGATAAAATAATCAGCGACGAAAATCTGTCGGTAATAATTCCGTCGCTGAGACATTTTAGCGACGGAAATCCGTCGCTGATATTACTATTTGATTTAATGAAATTTTCGTCGCTAAAGTGTTTCAGTGACGAAAATTTACGTCGCTAATAATTTCGTCGCTGAAACATTTTAGCGACGAAAATCCGTCGCTGATTTTTAATGAAATTTACATCGCTAAAGTGTTTCAGCGACAGATTTCCGTCGCTAATTTATATGTTTATTTTTGTTAATTAATTAAATTTTTCGTCGCTAATAGGATTTAGCGACGGATTTCCGTAGCTAATTTAACTATATGTTTTTTAATATTTTTTCTCTTAAATCCGTATACCTAAAATAATGAAACAGAGCTGTAGAAATCGATAAAAACAAACATAAAATATATATCACAATTATATGTCAAAACTAACATCAACTATTAATTGAAAATCATCATCATATACAGTCCGATCAAATCATCATCACAAATATCATCCAAAATTCATAAGAAAATAAAATAAAATGTGTACTCTCACTTAGGGGTGTAATCGAGTCGAGCCGAGCCGATACAGTGAGGTGCTCGAGCTCGAGCTCGACTCGAAACTCGGTGCTCGATACTTGGCTCGAGCTCGATCGAGCCTTATTTTTTAAGCTCGAGCCCGGCTCGAGATCGAATTCGAGCTACTCGATTAGGCTCGATTATATAAGTTCGATATTTTGCTCGAACTCGATTAGGCTCGATTAGGCTCGATTAAGCTCGATTAGGCTCGATTAGGCTCGAATCATTATATAAATATTATTATATTTTTAAAATATATAAAAACTCGATGCTCGATTAGGCTCGCGAGCTACTCGAACCAGGTATCTAAGTGCTCGAATTTGACTCGCTCGATAGCTCGAGTAGCTCGAGCTCGAGCTCGACTCGACTAAAATCGAGCCGAATTCGAGTTTTGCTCGAGTCGAGTTCGAATAGCTTGCGAGCACCACTGTATCGTTTACACCCCTACTCTCACTGATTAGGGTGACCTCCAGATCCAGACGGTCCAGGTCCAGGTGCTCCTGTGTTATTGGCATTCCTTGCCATCAAGTTCATCATCTGATCCATAAAATCAAACAACTTTCCTTCCAGATTATCAATCTTGTTTGAAATGACTCTGACATCCTCTTTCACTTGCTGCACCTCTGAATTTGTGTCAAGAATACCCATCACACTAGGAGTAGGATAAGGAAAAGGACTATAAGCTGAATGAGATGCGCAAGAAGATTGGGTGGAACCAGAGGCAAATGCAATGTTTGTGCCCATTTGTAAATCAAGGCGACGTGGCCTAGTCCCAAATCCGTACGTATGCGTACGCGTACTCTCCATCCCGCCAAGTACCTCACACCATGCAGCTCGATCAAAAGGAGGATGGGTGCTTATATCCTCGCCGTATTTCTGAGTCAATGAAGTAGCGTACTTTTCCTACAATGTAATTAGAAGAAGGATAATAAACAGTAAACTTTAATAACGGGAAAACCATATTAGAAGCCAATAAAATGCATTACGTACACTGACAGATTTGGACTTGTTGTCCAGATAATCACCATCTCCACCTAAACGTCTATGCATCCGATCAAACAATTCTTTATATGTCGGTGCTCGACCTAGACGTTTCATCTACAATACAAGATATGCAATTTTTCATAAAAAGATATGAAATTCGAGTAATGAATAAAAATTACATTTAAATAAAAATATATGAAAGTCAACAGTAAAATAAATAAAATTATTATTTGGACTTACCATCCTATACTCATGTACCGGAAAAGAAACAGAATCACTCGTATGCTTTGTTATCGTTCCTTCTTTTTTCGTCAACCGATTCTGTTTTCCTTTTTTTGACTTCGCCTCCCACCTTTCAGTCCCCCATTCATTCTCAATTAATTGATCCCATATTTGGACTGAAATCCACTTCGACTTGTTGTACCCTTTACATTCAGATATTTTATTCGTATTAAAATATTGCATTGCTTGTCTTCTCTCCAACTGCAGCAGGTCTCTAAAACGTGACTTGCATAAGTGCTCCCAAATTGTATAGACATTATTAGTTTGGTCAGCAGACCACCTGAACTTCTCCTGCAAACAAAAACAAATGATAATTATCATTTCGATACGTTTATGACAAATTATCAAGTTATTTACTTCAAATTAATGTACTTGAAATTTATTCCACATCTGTGCTTTCACTTCATTTGGAACCGTTTTTCATGTTGGCCATGGTTCCAAGTAATGTTGTTTAATTAAATTGGATATAGTCCTCACACCCTTCGAGTCTTCAAAAGAACTACCAATCAAAAAAGAAGATATCGTCAAATATTATACCATATTTAATATCATAGTTGTATGAAAATAAAACAAAAGTAGAAGCAATATACCTGTTACCAAGTGGCGTCAGGAATAACCTATACTCTGGGTTTTGCGGTGTTTCAAGGCTTTGATTTGGGCCTCTTGTTCTTTTCCGACCACTACCACCACTCCCACTCCCAATACCACCCGCAGTTTGTGTAGCCTCCTCATTAGATATTCTTCGCCCGGGTAATGGTTCTTCTACCGCTGATGGAGGAGCTGGAATGGCATCATCATCGTCGTCGTCATCATTATCAGGAGCTGGATCAGGTCAACTCGAAGATGGATTTGGTTGGGCGAGAGGCCGAGAACGAGGCTGATTTGGACGGTGAGCTAAAGGTCGATCACGAGCCTGAGCATCAGACGGAATAGGCTTCTGAGATTGAGGCTGAATGTCAAAGTCAAGATTATAGTCAAACTCCAATCCAGGTAGAGGAGACTTGAACCTATGTGATCGTTGTGCTAACTTTTTCAATCTTCTCATCTGCAATACAGATAAAAAAAATTATCTTTATAAATAAGTAAATGAAGTCCAATAATATCTATTTTACAATCAAATGTTTAATTCTTACTATTCATTATTGTAATCACTGTCATCTTCTCTATCATTACCAACTGTTTTATCATTCCATACTTCATCCTCCTCTTCTTCTTCTTCTTCTTCCTCTTCTTCCACTTCCACTTCCTCCTCCTCCTCTTCTTTTTCTTCTTCTTCTTCTTCTTCTTCTTCTTCTTCTTCTTCTTCTTCTTCTTCTTCTTCTTCTTTTTTTGCAAATTGATTGACTTCTTCATATTCGCCACTACTATGAACAGTCGGGTTATCCAATTCGTCTGAATATGCAACTATTCTAGGGTTCGAAACTTCCACTTCTTGGTAAACTCCTTCGTTCAAATCTAGAATCTGTCCACCGTCATTTCGTCGAAGATTAAATCTACTTCGTGCCTTTGTTTTGAATACGGCCCACCAATGACGACGATCTTTTTTGTAGAAGGATAAGGACTAAAGTACATTTGTTGGCTCTATTCAGCTAATATAAAAGGTTCGTTACTGGCAAGTATAAATTTATGCTTGATATCAACAAGATCGTGACGGGGATCAACATGAATACCTCGTTCTGTATCAAACCAATGACACTTGAATAACACAACTTTATTCCCAATTCTAAAGTACTATAATTCGATTATATCTGTCAGTATGTCATAAAAATCACGATCAATATCATTGTAGCAGCTGCCTTTGACACAAACACCACTGTTCATTATTTTTCGAGATCGACCATAATCCAACGTATGAAACTTGAAACCATTTACAAAATAACCTTGATAACTCCTGATCATACGTCCAGGACCATGAGAAATCTCAATAATACGTGGATCTGTTTGAGTGGCATGTTCAAATACCTGAAACCCCGCAAAACCTAGCATTAAAATTTTAAAATTTAAGTTCAAACTACTGATTGTTCTATTTTTATAGTACTTACAAATTGTTTAAGCCATTTTGGAAAATTATCATGACGTGCTTTCTCTAATTGTGCATCGCTGATATTCGGATGATCTCTTTTAATCATATTATCAAATGACCTACAATATCATTTGAAACTAAATAAGATAACTATATCAGCCATATTATTTAACATTAAACGATGAGTTAGATTTAGATAACTTACTCAATATAGGGGACTATTTCCTCACAATTCATTAACACGTATATACACGCAACATTGTAGTCATCTTCCTCCAAGTATCGAGCATTATTTTTTGTCGGCCCAATTGGTCGACCTGGACGTCTAAAAATAGACAAACGTCCGATCGGATCGACATCTCCTCCATCATCATTACGTGGTGGACGGGTCAATCTTGTTTGAACTTCAGGTTCAAAATACAAGGCACAAAAGTTTCCAATCTCCTCCCTTATGTATGCCATACATATCGACCCTTCTGGATGAGCTGAATTTTTCATTTTCTTTTTTAAGTGAAGCAAAAACCTGAAGTGAATATTGTAAGCAATAAAATTTTATTAACTTTTTCAGATAGAATATTTGGGATGATAAATATTTGTCACGACCCGAATTACCTAAAAATCAGAGTAAATTTTTCGTTTTTTCATTTATTATTTAATTCTTAACTTTCTCTCGTCGTGACCATCCTACAACACAGTTGGGCTATGATTCGGTGTTAGTCACCTCACACTATTTAACATTTCATTCCCATAATCATATATCAGAGTCTACTATCCTTTTGACTTTAAATAAACACATACCAAATGGTATTTACATGACTCTACATCCCCGACATCATATCCATTTACAGTACTGTGCATTACATATTTAGATACAAAATCATACAAATGTGTATACCTGTCTCTCGATGGGAAGCAGCAAGCAGCGGATATTAAGCATGCAAGTCCTCAGCCGCTCAATAACTATTTCAAGTGCTCTGAAAAGATGGGAAAATAAGGGGGTGAGCAAACCACACGCTCAGTAAGGCAATTATGCAAGTAAGTAGATAGCTCCACTATCTACATGCTCATAATGCCATGCCCTTAAATCCATTTCTTTTCATTAAAATCATCAAGCACAAAGTCATGCATATTCAATGCCATAGTTCATCCAAAACTATTTGTGCATATATAAATCATGTAACTCATGCATTCAAAGCATTTTATGTGACATCATTAAATCATATTAAGCATGAATTTAATCAAGATCATGCAATCTTTCATACCATGTAAGACAAAACATGGATTTCAAATGAAAGCATGGAAAAACACATCATGCCTCTGCATTTAAATCAATTCATTTAAAACGCAGTATAAAATAACCCCTCTAGGTCAATCATCTCAAAACTCATAAAACAATTCGTTATATTTCATTATAAAACTTGAGTTATAAAACCACCATTCTTTCAGGGTCACATATCATAAAATCATCTGAAATCATCAAATCATCAAATCGGGGGCCTGACCCCTCCTTCGGGTCTACCCTGGTCTAACAGACCACAAGTTATATCATGTGAGACAATAAGGTAATTATCAGTAACATCGAGGACTATGGCCATATCCTAGTGATCCCTGGCAACACGGTACCTAGTGTGCGGGGTATCACACCTGAAACGGGAGGTGGGTCGTCCTACCCGCCAGAACAGCATAACACCAGGATTGCGAGGGCAAGGCTTGCTGCCTCGTGGCTAATGCCACTCCACTCCAACAATCCCCACGGTACAGCGTACTCCGCGTGACATACACGGTACAAAGTACTCCGTGAACCCAAGCTCAGTCAGGGGTGCCTGTAATAGGTCTTATCCACCCATATCATCTGTCTCAGAATGCACGTGTGAGCATATCATCTCACTGTGACACACAGTCTACAGGAGGCTCCAACACGGCTATATGCATGTAATATAAATCCCTGTGCGAGCGAAACTCAAGCACGGCTCCATGCATATTCATGATATCTGAAAATCTCGTGCGAGCGAAGCTCTAGCACGGTTTCATAAAAATCAGTAAAATCTGCGTACGAGCAGCGCTCCAGTACGACTTAAACTGATTATAATTTCATGTAAATTCCACGTACGAGCAACGCTCTAGTACGGATATGTATATAAATTCAGTGAAAACCTCGTACGAGAAAAACTCCAGTACGGCATTCAAATGAATTATGAAAACCATATAAAACTTTGTGCGAGCAACGCTCCAGCACAAATGAATGCTCAAGTAAATCAAATCTCGTGCGAGTTATACTCCAGCACGGCTTTATGCATAACTAAATCAAATCTCGTGCGAGTTTCACTCCAGCACGGCTTTTATGCATAATTAAATCAAAACAGGATGCGAGCTAAGCTCCAGCATCTCTCATGCATGTCAAATCATTAAAAGTAGTGCGAGTAATCGCTCCAGCACTATTTTATGCATACCACGTCAAAACAAATCAAAACATGTCAAAACATGTCAAAACAGAGTGCGAGCTAGGCTCCAGCAGCTCTCATTTCACAATATTAAAAATCAGTGCGAGCACCATGCTCTAGCACATTTCATGCATATGATGTCACAAGTCGGTGCGAGCAACTGCTCAAGCACATTTATGCACATTCACAAACGCAGATATAGTGCGAACTACGTGTCGGCACTATCTGTTTCCATATAAACTTGATAGTTGGCCGTTTTCCAAAGAAATTTCCATTTAATTATTAATAACACCTACGTAGTGTTATTTTGTGAAATTAAACAATTTCTGGCCAATCTATTGCTTTGCTTTGATTAAAACCAATAAAATTTCTTAATCATCAAAAATCCTTAAATCATGCATTTCATGCATGTCATGCTTTCACCATCCTTAGGTGAACTTCCCTCAATAGGGGTAAAATAGACATTTCACCTATTTCGATCCTTAAAATCATTCAAACCATTTTTAGGATCATTATACAATATCCATGTATACATACATACTCAGTGTACAGAAAAACTATTAAAATATGCGTAGCTACCTCTAGCTACTCACACAATTCCCTTACCTCATTTTTCTGTACAGTCTGACCTTTCCCACTGATGTCTTGTCACGCAGTCCGATTTGCTCCGAATCCAAATCAAATCTCCGGAACTGCGGATACACATTCATCAGGTCAAATACAATACAATTTAATGTATTTCATAATTTTCTGGGCTTAATTTTAAATCATTGGGCCCGTTTCTCATATTGGGCCCGATTGCACCTTAATGGGCCTTAATCGACCTTAAGCCCTTTTACCACACTTTATCGAGGCCTATTGGGCTCATTGGACCCATCAATATTTATTTAGCCTCGTTCTAAATTCTCAGATAGCTTATGAATTATTTACGACAATTTATCCCAATTTCTAGAATTTAATTCATTTATGCGGAAATTAAATCCGTAATTCATGCGTTAAATGTCAATCACGCATAACGATATAAAATTGTCGTAAATAAGGGTCACTTACCCGTTATTCCATGATCATACACAAATCGAGGCTGTCTCGAGCTCTCAATGGATGCCAATTGTCGAGCTACACAATTAAATATATTTTCGGGTAAACTTTCAGTCGATTATTTATCAAATTAAATATTCCAAAAATTAAATCGATCAATTTGACCGCTTACCGACTTACCCGAAGCTCGATTGCATCACAGGAATTTTCTCCAATTTTTTCTCTTTTTCTTTTTCCCTTTTTCTTCCTTTTTTCCCTCTCTTTTTGGCTGAACCGGTCCGGTCCGGTTCAACCCGGTTCGGACCGCCGGTTCAGCTCGGGTCCGGTTCGGTTCAACTTGGCCGGTTCAGTCCGGTTCGGCCGGTTCAGGGAACAATTGGTCGTGCCGGCGCCGTCCGGCCGGTTCCCGGCGTGATTCCGCCACCAATCGACGCGCCACGGCCTGGGCTTCTCAAATCTGGCCTCGGTTTGTCTCGAATCGACGCCATCGCCGGCGAATCGGGGTTTTCTTCCCCGCGGCTCTCCTCCGTCGATCTGGCTTTTTCCGGCGACTTCAGGGCGCGTGGGTGTGCGGGTCGGCTTCCTCGGGTGCCGATCGACCTTCGCCAGTCGCCTCCTCGCGTCGTCCGCCGGTGGTTGCGTCGAATCGGACGTTCTCCTCTTTCTCGATCTCGGCTTCCTTTCTTCCCCATTCGGCCGCCGTTTGTCGCCGTTCGTCAGCCTGTTCGGGTTGCTGGTGGCTCGGCTGGCCTCGCCTCGAGTTTGGGCCTCCGCCGATCGCCGGTGATCGGTGAGGCAGAGGGGGCTCCCTCTGTTTCAGCTTCCGTTTCCTGTTTCTCTTCGCGTTTTCGCGAATTTTCTTTTTTTTTTTTTTTTTTTTCAGATTTTATTTATTTATTTATAATTAATTTTTTTTTTATTATTTTAATCAATAAAATAATATTAAAATACACAAATATCTTTTAAAAATTTATATTTAATTCATTTAATCTGTAAATAATTTTCTCAGTCCGATTTTACCTTTCCGGTATATTTTTTCGATTATTTTCGGGATTATTTTTCGATGCGAAAATCTCGGTTCATTTCAATAAATTCATATCTTGATCAATTTAACCCGAAATTTAATTATTTCTTCATCATTGATCAAGATTTCTCATTTTCATATTTTTAATTATATTTTCTTGTCCCGATTAATACCGAATTTTGGTCTTTTGACCATTCTGCCCTTGCACGTATTCGAGAATGCCATTTAAGTCCTTTTGCATTTTTAAATGCACTCGAAAATATCGGGTCTTACAATCTCCCCCACTTAAGAAATTTGGTCCTCCAAATTAGAACCAAGTAATATGAGTCCATAACAACTCCGGGTATGTCTATCGCATCATATACTGTCATCTTCAAGTGACTTTCTCCGGAGTGTAATACTATCATCATACTTAACTATGGAGATCATCTTAAACCTCAACACTTTCTCCTTCCATATAATACCCAAATCAATTTTCCAACATACGTTACACTTTCATTGAGCTAAACCGTTGGAGTTCATATCCGATCACATATATCGGATCCGGATATTATTTCTTAAGCATCAAAAGATAGGACACATTGTGGATGCCTGTTTATTCAAGTGGTAATACCAACCTACAGGTCTTACCTTCCACTTTGTCCAATCTCTATCCGAATGTCGTCATGTCCTTAAGACAAGTAACTGCCAATAATACTAATTCACCCTCGGTGAATTCCAATGATTTTCTGTCTCTTGTCAGCATGAATTTTCTGTCTGCTCTGAGGTGTTCTTAATCTCTCACAAATCAACTGAACATCCTCAGAGGTTTGTCTTACCAATTCGGGAACAATTTTCTATCTGTCACCCACTTCCCTTATCCAAGTCAGGGAAACAATCCCTATGGCCATAAAATGCCTCATATAATCTCATCCTGATACTCAAGTGACAACTGTCATCACTGGCGAATTTGATTAGTAGCAACTGATCATCCCAGGAGCTCATAAAATCAATGGCACACGCTCTCATCACATCGTCCAGAACCTGTACAGTCCTCTCTGACTGACTATCTGTCTGAGGGTGGAAGCTGTGCTAACACACAATCAGGGTCCCATAGCTTCCAAAAACATATTCCCAGAAGTGGGAAGTGAAGCGGGAATCCCTATCTGATATCATGCTCCCTGGAACGCTACATATTATTTCACAATTTTTCATTCACATAAATCCGCCTACACACTCAGAGTATCTGAGGATTTCATAACCAGAAGGTGGGTAACTGAATCAATCTATCAACTATCACCTAGATAGCCTCGAGATTCATTCGGGTCCTCTGTAACCCATACGAAATCCATGGTAACTTGTTCCCATTTCCGTGTCAATATAGGTAGAGGCTGCAATAACCCTGCAACTTCTTTTACTCTACCTTACTCTGCTGACATACGAGACACTTTTCCGCAATTCTCTACAATATCTCTTTTCATATCTGACCACCAATACCCTTTTCAGAGATTCAAATATATTTATTATTTCTCGGATGCACTGTATATCCCGAAGAGTGAGCTTCTGACAATACTACTATCTCATCTACTGTGGTCATGGGGAGCACTTATACTTTCTCTGAACCTCTGTAAGTCATCATCATACACTGTGAACTCTGTCACTACACCCTTCTGAATCTAACTCACACTATCGACACCATGCCGATTATCACGCTAAGCCTGGCAAATCCGGTCACACAAATCCGGTTCTATCCTCAGGCTAGCTGTCATAAAATCACCGTCATCATCAGAAGGGATCACATCACTACTGAGGTTCACAACTGCTCTAGCAGCTCACGCTCCCTGACCATCACATGTAATACCATCCCGAGGCTCTTTCTGCTCAAAGCATCAGCCATTACATTAGCCTTTCCTGGGTGGTACAATGTTCACACTCATAATCCTTAGAAGCTCTAACCCTCATGGTTATCTCATTTTCTACTCTTTCTGTGAAAACAGATACTTGGGGCTTTTACAATCAGTGCATACCCGAAATTTCTTACCATATAAGTGGTGGCGCCATACCTTTAGTGTAAACGCTACGGCTGCCAACTCTAAATCATGGGTCAGATAGTTTCTCTTATGGTCCTTGAATTATTTGGATCCATAAACGACTATCTTCCCATTTTACATCAATACACAGCCCAATCCTTATTTTGGTATCCATTCACACTGAAACCTCTTGAGCTGTTAGTCATGGTGAGAATACTTACGGTGGTCAGTTCATTACTCCAATATACCAAAACTCACCGAAGCTATTTTCATATATATCATAACACTCGTATGAAATCTTTTTCCAAACGAGACGTGTCAACTGAGCAGCCCATTTCAAGAAACTCATAACACCTTGTTTGTAAGACAGTTTCCTGTTGCTACTCATACTCTTCCCTGGACTTCGAATACATCATAATATCATCATTAAAAACGATAACCAATCGGTCCAGGTAAGCTTTAAATACCATATCATAGTTGAGTTCCACTCATTATTCAATCACCAATATCCTTGACCTATGTACGCATAAATGTATAAAGTCGTTTTGAAATAGCTTCTGGTCAAGCTACTAACCCGCGTCATTTCCTTTTTTCTTATAGTAACGGATTTTATAAAATTTTAATTTTTAAACTTTCATGATTAATTAAGTTCTTTATTTCTTTATCGTACCAGCAAAGGTACCCAAATTTTAATGTATATATTATGACCGTCGAATTCAATCTATAGATTATGCGTGCGTTTCTAGACGCTGTCAAATCTTCAGGCAGGGAAGTATTTTGAAATACCTTTATTAACCCTCAGATTTGACCACATCGACTGGGTGTAGATATATCTACCCTTTATCTTGGTCGCAATCCATATACACTACATATTGCTTAATCCAAATTACTTTGCATATCAATGATATCCTTACCTTGCATATGCCTTTTATTCCAATTTATCTCGTATGCAGGATCTATCACATCTCCAATCTTATCTCCTTTAATATTTACTTATAGCAAACTCTTTCCTTACTTGTCAAGTTACAATACACTTTTCAGTGATATTTTCACTCCTATTTTCAACTTACAATCCCTATACTCATATTCAGTTAGTGAAAATCAACTAACTATCATCCTCTTGCCTAAGGGTACAGGCTTCACATTTTTCACTAACTTATAAGCAACTGAAGGCGGTATGAATAAATGCGTGGCACCAGGATCAATTAAAATAATTATTTCATTATTCACAACCAGTGTGGTATCTTCCACCACATC
This sequence comes from Firmiana major, assembly GCA_033439115.1. Classification (NCBI taxonomy): domain Eukaryota; kingdom Viridiplantae; phylum Streptophyta; class Magnoliopsida; order Malvales; family Malvaceae; genus Firmiana; species Firmiana major. The sequence goes on from CM065909.1 coordinate 9,321,359, forward strand.
CAATGAAATATCAGCAGTGTCCTGGTCCAAGGCATACACTCGCCCTCGTCCAACATCTTATTTTCGTGATAACTACCACACATCTTACACTGTTCACACTGCTACTCTGTTATACTGTTTACAATGCTCCGTAGCAGGTTGCGGTCCTCAAATCATAATACCCCTCAATAGTGTTAAAATTAGATATACTGGGGTTTATCAATCAACTTACCCCGTGATTTATCAGCTCTAAGCTTTTTACCAATTACCTTTTCTTGTTCTGACATCTTTGTCATTCTCTATTCTCTTTTTGTCTAAATTTCGACCCTCACTACCTTTCTCAATCTCAGAGGCATGCAACTCGTGATCTTATTCATACAACTATAGTCTGCGCACTGCCTCGGCATAGGTAGTGATATCAAACGGGCTAATCGGACTCTAATTGACAATCTGAGTCCTTCCATAAACTTTCAGACATCTTGACTCTCACTGTTCATCATGTTCGAGTCACATCTGCCCAGGAATATAAACTGAGTTTCATACTCATTAATTAACCAATTCCTCTGGGTCAGAGTAAATAATATCATCTGTAATTTTCTTTAAAACAATATCCGGGATATTCTGTCATCGGAATACATATATAATTTTTTTCCATGTCCATTCTGGACGTCTAACTCTTCAAATGGGTCGAGCGAACTTCAATTAATGCTCCAACTCGCCCTCAAATATCATACATATTCTGAGTAATTAGCTCTCAAAATATTCTCCCCCTTCGCTCCAACCTTGCGAAGCGTATCTCAATACTGTCCGATCTCTCTGTCAGACTCTATCCGATCTCTCTATCGGACTCTGTGGGGCATGATCAACCAGCCTCCACGTCAATCTCATCTCAAGTCTCATGTGGCGACTCAGTACAACTCATGGGCCTACCTCAACGGCCTTGAGCTCGTGTACTCGCCTCTCAACCATAGCGGCTATCAGTCAATGAGTCTATTCTTGCATTTAAAACCAAATTCTTAGCTGCACTTCCATCTCGATATACACAATTGTATCTAAATAATGCACAGTACATGGGGATGTAAACTTTCTTAACCACTAACACCGACTCATATCAGGCCAACTCAGCTCTGATACCATTAAACCTGTCACGACCCGAATTACCTAAAAATCAGAGTAAATTTTTCGTTTTTTCATTTATTATTTAATTCTTAACTTTCTCTCGTCGTGACCATCCTACAACACAGTTGGGCTATGATTCGGTGTTAGTCACCTCACACTATTTAACATTTCATTCCCATAATCATATATCAGAGTCTACTATCCTTTTGACTTTAAATAAACACATACCAAATGGTATTTACATGACTCTACATCCCCGACATCATATCCATTTACAGTACTGTGCATTACATATTTAGATACAAAATCATACAAATGTGTATACCTGTCTCTCGATGGGAAGCAGCAAGCAGCGGATATTAAGCATGCAAGTCCTCAGCCGCTCAATAACTATTTCAAGTGCTCTGAAAAGATGGGAAAATAAGGGGGTGAGCAAACCACACGCTCAGTAAGGCAATTATGCAAGTAAGTAGATAGCTCCACTATCTACATGCTCATAATGCCATGCCCTTAAATCCATTTCTTTTCATTAAAATCATCAAGCACAAAGTCATGCATATTCAATGCCATAGTTCATCCAAAACTATTTGTGCATATATAAATCATGTAACTCATGCATTCAAAGCATTTTATGTGACATCATTAAATCATATTAAGCATGAATTTAATCAAGATCATGCAATCTTTCATACCATGTAAGACAAAACATGGATTTCAAATGAAAGCATGGAAAAACACATCATGCCTCTGCATTTAAATCAATTCATTTAAAACGCAGTATAAAATAACCCCTCTAGGTCAATCATCTCAAAACTCATAAAACAATTCGTTATATTTCATTATAAAACTTGAGTTATAAAACCACCATTCTTTCAGGGTCACATATCATAAAATCATCTGAAATCATCAAATCATCAAATCGGGGGCCTGACCCCTCCTTCGGGTCTACCCTGGTCTAACAGACCACAAGTTATATCATGTGAGACAATAAGGTAATTATCAGTAACATCGAGGACTATGGCCATATCCTAGTGATCCCTGGCAACACGGTACCTAGTGTGCGGGGTATCACACCTGAAACGGGAGGTGGGTCGTCCTACCCGCCAGAACAGCATAACACCAGGATTGCGAGGGCAAGGCTTGCTGCCTCGTGGCTAATGCCACTCCACTCCAACAATCCCCACGGTACAGCGTACTCCGCGTGACATACACGGTACAAAGTACTCCGTGAACCCAAGCTCAGTCAGGGGTGCCTGTAATAGGTCTTATCCACCCATATCATCTGTCTCAGAATGCACGTGTGAGCATATCATCTCACTGTGACACACAGTCTACAGGAGGCTCCAACACGGCTATATGCATGTAATATAAATCCCTGTGCGAGCGAAACTCAAGCACGGCTCCATGCATATTCATGATATCTGAAAATCTCGTGCGAGCGAAGCTCTAGCACGGTTTCATAAAAATCAGTAAAATCTGCGTACGAGCAGCGCTCCAGTACGACTTAAACTGATTATAATTTCATGTAAATTCCACGTACGAGCAACGCTCTAGTACGGATATGTATATAAATTCAGTGAAAACCTCGTACGAGAAAAACTCCAGTACGGCATTCAAATGAATTATGAAAACCATATAAAACTTTGTGCGAGCAACGCTCCAGCACAAATGAATGCTCAAGTAAATCAAATCTCGTGCGAGTTATACTCCAGCACGGCTTTATGCATAACTAAATCAAATCTCGTGCGAGTTTCACTCCAGCACGGCTTTTATGCATAATTAAATCAAAACAGGATGCGAGCTAAGCTCCAGCATCTCTCATGCATGTCAAATCATTAAAAGTAGTGCGAGTAATCGCTCCAGCACTATTTTATGCATACCACGTCAAAACAAATCAAAACATGTCAAAACATGTCAAAACAGAGTGCGAGCTAGGCTCCAGCAGCTCTCATTTCACAATATTAAAAATCAGTGCGAGCACCATGCTCTAGCACATTTCATGCATATGATGTCACAAGTCGGTGCGAGCAACTGCTCAAGCACATTTATGCACATTCACAAACGCAGATATAGTGCGAACTACGTGTCGGCACTATCTGTTTCCATATAAACTTGATAGTTGGCCGTTTTCCAAAGAAATTTCCATTTAATTATTAATAACACCTACGTAGTGTTATTTTGTGAAATTAAACAATTTCTGGCCAATCTATTGCTTTGCTTTGATTAAAACCAATAAAATTTCTTAATCATCAAAAATCCTTAAATCATGCATTTCATGCATGTCATGCTTTCACCATCCTTAGGTGAACTTCCCTCAATAGGGGTAAAATAGACATTTCACCTATTTCGATCCTTAAAATCATTCAAACCATTTTTAGGATCATTATACAATATCCATGTATACATACATACTCAGTGTACAGAAAAACTATTAAAATATGCGTAGCTACCTCTAGCTACTCACACAATTCCCTTACCTCATTTTTCTGTACAGTCTGACCTTTCCCACTGATGTCTTGTCACGCAGTCCGATTTGCTCCGAATCCAAATCAAATCTCCGGAACTGCGGATACACATTCATCAGGTCAAATACAATACAATTTAATGTATTTCATAATTTTCTGGGCTTAATTTTAAATCATTGGGCCCGTTTCTCATATTGGGCCCGATTGCACCTTAATGGGCCTTAATCGACCTTAAGCCCTTTTACCACACTTTATCGAGGCCTATTGGGCTCATTGGACCCATCAATATTTATTTAGCCTCGTTCTAAATTCTCAGATAGCTTATGAATTATTTACGACAATTTATCCCAATTTCTAGAATTTAATTCATTTATGCGGAAATTAAATCCGTAATTCATGCGTTAAATGTCAATCACGCATAACGATATAAAATTGTCGTAAATAAGGGTCACTTACCCGTTATTCCATGATCATACACAAATCGAGGCTGTCTCGAGCTCTCAATGGATGCCAATTGTCGAGCTACACAATTAAATATATTTTCGGGTAAACTTTCAGTCGATTATTTATCAAATTAAATATTCCAAAAATTAAATCGATCAATTTGACCGCTTACCGACTTACCCGAAACTCGATTGCATCACAGGAATTTTCTCCAATTTTTTCTCTTTTTCTTTTTCCCTTTTTCTTCCTTTTTTCCCTCTCTTTTTGGCTGAACCGGTCCGGTCCGGTTCAACCCGGTTCGGACCGCCGGTTCAGCTCGGGTCCGGTTCGGTTCAACTTGGCCGGTTCAGTCCGGTTCGGCCGGTTCAGGGAACAATTGGTCGTGCCGGCGCCGTCCGGCCGGTTCCCGGCGTGATTCCGCCACCAATCGACGCGCCACGGCCTGGGCTTCTCAAATCTGGCCTCGGTTTGTCTCGAATCGACGCCATCGCCGGCGAATCGGGGTTTTCTTCCCCGCGGCTCTCCTCCGTCGATCTGGCTTTTTCCGGCGACTTCAGGGCGCGTGGGTGTGCGGGTCGGCTTCCTCGGGTGCCGATCGACCTTCGCCAGTCGCCTCCTCGCGTCGTCCGCCGGTGGTTGCGTCGAATCGGACGTTCTCCTCTTTCTCGATCTCGGCTTCCTTTCTTCCCCATTCGGCCGCCGTTTGTCGCCGTTCGTCAGCCTGTTCGGGTTGCTGGTGGCTCGGCTGGCCTCGCCTCGAGTTTGGGCCTCCGCCGATCGCCGGTGATCGGTGAGGCAGAGGGGGCTCCCTCTGTTTCAGCTTCCGTTTCCTGTTTCTCTTCGCGTTTTCGCGAATTTTCTTTTTTTTTTTTTTTTTTTCAGATTTTATTTATTTATTTATAATTAATTTTTTTTTTATTATTTTAATCAATAAAATAATATTAAAATACACAAATATCTTTTAAAAATTTATATTTAATTCATTTAATCTGTAAATAATTTTCTCAGTCCGATTTTACCTTTCCGGTATATTTTTTCGATTATTTTCGGGATTATTTTTCGATGCGAAAATCTCGGTTCATTTCAATAAATTCATATCTTGATCAATTTAACCCGAAATTTAATTATTTCTTCATCATTGATCAAGATTTCTCATTTTCATATTTTTAATTATATTTTCTTGTCCCGATTAATACCGAATTTTGGTCTTTTGACCATTCTGCCCTTGCACGTATTCGAGAATGCCATTTAAGTCCTTTTGCATTTTTAAATGCACTCGAAAATATCGGGTCTTACAATATTAGTATAACATTGAATAATAATTAACTATAAGTGATTACCTTTCAAAAGGATGCATCCATCGATATTGTACTGGACCGCCCACCATAGCCTCATAAGGCAAGTGGATTGGAAGATGCTCCATACAATCAAAAAATGAAGGGGGAAAGATTTTCTCTAATTTGCAAATGGTTTGTACAATATTCCTTTGCAAAACTTGCATGTGATCTACACGTATTTTCGGTGAGCATACATCTCTGAAAAAATGAGATAGCTCTGTGATTGCATCCCAAATTGGATTTGGGATAAAATCACGAATAGCTATGGGAAGTAAGCACTGCATAAAAATGTGACAGTCATGAGATTTCATTCCGTAGAACTTGCATTCATCGACATTAACACACCGAGCTATATTTGATGCAAACCCATCAGGAAGCCTTAACTCTTTAACCCAAGCACATAGTCGTTTTTGCTCCTCTTTGCTTAGAGTGAATGAAGCTTTAGGCTTTAATGTTTTTCCATTACTGTTCACCAATTCTAATTCTTTTCTTTTGCAAATGAAGACCATATCCATTCTTGCATTTGTATTATCTTTAGTTTTCCCCTTAACAACCATCAGGGTGTTAAACAAATTGTCAAAAACATTTTTCTCAATATGCATGACATCCAAATTGTGTCGAATAAGATTGGTATGCCAATAATGCAATTCCCAGAATATACTCTTCTTCACCCAATTATGAGATACCCCAAACCCTGGAGGTTTTTGTGGACGACATTTTGTACCGTATGGTAAATCGTCGATTGCATCTAATTGTTGCAATACGTCTTCACCTGACAATCTCTGCATTGGAGGATCATGATCTACCCTTTTACTAAATTTGTCACATTGCCTCCTGAAAGGATGATTAGGAGGCAAAAATTGACAATGACAATCGAAAAAGCAAGGCTTTCGTTCATACTGCAACCTAAAGGCCTTTGTACGTTCCATGCAATAAGGACAAGATAATCGACCATGGGTGCTCCACCCAGACAACATTCCATAAGCAGGGAAGTCATTAATCGTCCATAACAATGCGGCCCTTAACATAAAATGCTGTTTTCTGTGAGCATCATAAGTCTCAACACCATATTCCCACAACACCTTTAACTCATCAATTAAAGGTCTCAAGAAAACATCAATGTTATGTGATGGACTTTTCCTTCCCGGAATTATCATATTGAGAAACAAATATGGTTGCTTTATACACATCCATGGAGGTAAATTGTAAACAGCAAGTATTACTGGCCAACAAGAGTATGATCTCGATGTCGGGCCATAAGGATAAAATCCATCAGCACACAAACCAAGTCTTACATTCCGAGGATCAGCAGCAAACGATTGGTGGATACTATCGAATTTTTGACATGCCTCCCCATCAGCAGGATGATTGAGCACTCCGTTAGTATTTCAACTTTCAACATGCCATGTCATAAACTTAGCATTTACTGACGACATAAAAAGCCTTTGCAACCTCGAAATTAATGGCAAATAATGTAAAACCTTATAAGGTATCTTATTTCCTCGTCCACCAACTGTTGAGATAGGTTTATATCGAGGTTGACTACATATTTGACAATACTCATCCTCTACATATTTTTTATCAAACAATAAACAATTATTCTTGCATGCGTCTATTTTAACATAACTAAGACCCAATTTTTCTAGCTTCTTATTCATTTCATAGTTGGTTTGTGGCAAATTATCATCTTTTGGTAACATAGGCTTCATAATCCCCAATAAACGATTGAAGCATGCTTCACTTATATTAAACTCTGACTTCCAGTTCAAAAGTTGTGAAACAGCCGATAATGTTGTGTGCATTGAACAACCAGTCCATAGTTGTTCTTCTGCATCATTCAATAGAGAATAGAAGTATGTAGCAGATGAATCTGGATGTTGCTCCACTCTTCTTGAATTGTTAACCGAATTACCAATTACGTCATCATCCATTTGAAAAGCATCCGTAACCATTCTAACATATGAATTTTGTTCCTCAGGTCTCACCCCAGATAGTGGATCAACTGTTTCATTTATATTTTGTGATGACTGTCCTTCTTCAATTCCTCCTTGTTGATTCCAAGTGGTATACCCAACAACAAAACCTTTGTAATAAAGGTGTTTCCGCACCTTATCGACTTCCAAGAAATGTTTATTCATACATTTGCTACAATGACATTTAATTCTATTTTCACTAACTACCTCAGGATGACAAAATGCAAAACTAATTAACTCTTCAACTCCATTCAAAAATTCATCTCTAATGAATCCATCTACATCTAATCGACAATACATCCAAGATCTATCCTTATCCATTTTTCACACAAAATACAGTATCTGAAAAAATAAAATAACAATTACACTCTATCACCAAATAATTTTTTCCAATTAAGTAAAATCAATTTAATTTGTAACATGCATATAAGAAAATTTAACATCTACAATAACAAAATAAATAATTGAAAAGGATAAATCTGTCCTTATTATAAAATAAATCAAATTAGCTAACATACATATATTTAGGTTTAAATATTGGAACTGAATGTGTGGAGTATTTTATTTAAAGTCCTAAGTTTCCTTAGAAAATTCGGCAGCATAACGACTGTAATTTGTCTCTACCCAACCTACAAATAATACTATATAGCAGTCCAAATCATCAATACAAATCATGCATATTAAATCATCTCAACAACCTTAGTTATCCACAACTAACAATCATGTTTTACAATCATATCAGCAACCACAATATCATAAATCAATTTTTGTATGAATAATAAATCATTAAAGAATAATTCATAATCTTAGATAAAATAATTATAAATCAATTAACAAAATGAAAATAATTTGACTCTTATCACATTATTTTAATCATTTGACAGAAATTTGAACTCAAAAATTATGTCACCAGCGTGTTCATATGTAGCCTACGCCAAACCAAATAATCACCAACAACAATAATAATAATAACATTTATATAACAAATTTATTAGTTATAATTAATAAAAAAAATTGATATCATAATAATTTTACCTTCAGAATGAACTTATTTGCTCTTGCCTTCTAGTTCAATATGGCTTCAAATCCTTTGTTTTTTGCTTGCTTTCATGCACGCACGTTACCTCTCTTCCTATGAAGGAGAGAAACAACATCATTTTGTTAAGGCATACATAGAGTTTTATTTTATTGATCAAATACTCAAAATCTGCAAATAATCCAAAATTAAACTACAAATTCAATTAAATATTCCAAATTTAAACAACAAATTCAATTAAATAAACAACAACTTCAAATAAATTATAACTAAATTTAATTATTATGATATCAATAATACTAATTATCAGTCGACTGAGGCATGTGAGCCTGTGAAGAAGGTCTCAAACAAGAAATAGTAGGTCTTTGAAAACCTTTACAGCTAGAAATAGTAGGCAGGCATTTTTTTTTTTTTAAGTTTTGTTTAGCTTTTTTAGCAAAGAAATCAAAGTATTAAGTTCATAGCTTTTTTTTTTTTTGGAGTTTTTTAGGGTTCTCAAAACATGTGAATGGATCAAATGAATAGGGTAAAGTGAGAGAATTGGTTAACACAAAAATCAAGAAATGTAGATACTCTTGCCACAATATAATTATACTCAAAGAGTAAAACAGTTGTAAAATTTACACCAAACCAAACTGAATATAAGTTCTAGTAACTAGATTTCAAAGAAATTAGGATTAGAAAGTTTCCATCCCTTAGAGGAGATTCTCAAGTTCTACTACAAAATATACAACAATTTTTTGAAGATACTTCTACTGTAGGTAATTCAACATAGGATCCTAATAGCAAGAACCATTCCCTAGCACCAAACATCTCGTATAGGAGAGGAATACAACATACTGTTTGGAGGGGGGAGGGGGGAGGGGGGAGGGGGGAGGGGGGAGGGGTTTACAAGCAAAAGGGAAGCAACCATTATAAGAAAATAAAAAATAAAAATAGAACTTGCCTTTGAGAAAAGATTAATAAGGCACCCATAGCTGATAAATGAGGGAATAAATCCACATTCCTGCAGCAAAATTCTAGCAAAAGTTAGCACAGTGAAGAAGTTAAGTATAGTCAGTATAACAAGTTCTTCTAGTGAAACATTGCAAGTAATTAGCCTCTTCGATGAAGAATTTACACCCTTGATCCAATTAGAACCCAATTTACTGGAAATTTGATAAACTATTATGGACTAATGGAAACTGGAAATTATATAAACTATTCCAACAAACTGTAATGTGGAGATAGCTAAAACAACACTCCCACATCATTATATAAACTATTCTGGACTAATGGAAACTGGAAATTTGATGATCAAGACTTTTCAATCATGAATTGTACTACCAACCTCTAGATTTTGGAACGGTACATCACCTAACCGCATGGACGGTTCTTATTTCATGAAGCAGAAACACACCCATGTCGTATATATATAATTTCGAATCCACCTTCAACACAACAATGTATATATATAAGTGTGTGTGAGTAGGATACCTGATGGATTGAAGTCGCGATTTGGTGATAAATTTGGGGGAACGGGAGGAAGTCGCGCTATGGTGAAACTAATTGTTGTCGATTTCGCGATTTGAAGTCGGAAGGGAGTGGAGACCCAGATGAAAGGAAACAGAAATGGGGGAACCGGAGTGGGCCTCGACCGGTCTGGAACGGGCAATGCTCCGGTCGCCGGTGGAACAGAGGCAAAATGCATAAGAAAATGGGGAAACCTGAATTCGATTCACGCCAGGGAGGGGGGAGATCGTCGGCGGTGAGGAAGAGAGGGAGATCCAGACGTTCGGTGGAGCTGGGTTGTTGCCGCTGGTGAAGACAAACAGCACAGAGGACGGAGATCGGGGCTGGACAGGCGCGAGATCGGGTGAAGCAAAGGAGAAATCGGTTGAGGAAATCTGAGAACTTTAATAAAGACATCAGCGACGGAGCATCACCGACGAAATTCCGTCGCTGATATGTTTCAGCGACGGATAAAAATTATTAAAACAATTTTAAAAAATGGGTTCAAACAGCGACGGAAATCCGTCGCTGAAAAACATCAACGACGGAATTAATCACCGACGAAATTCCGTCGCTGATATGTTTCAGCGATGGATAAAAAGTATTAAAAAAATTTTAAAAAAATTGGTTCAAACAGCGACGGAATTCCATCGCTAATATGTTTCAACGACGAAAAAAAATATTAAAAAAATTTTTAAAAAAGGGTTCAACCAGCGACGGAATTTCGTCGCTGAAATGTTTCAGCAATGAAAAAAAACTAGTAAAAAAATTTACAAAAAAGGGATTCAATCAGCGACGGATAAAAAGTATTAAAAAATTTTAAAAACATGGGTTCAAACAGCGACGGAATTCCGTTGCTGATATGTTTCAGCGACAAAAAAAATATTAAAAAATTTTTAAAAAAGGGTTCAACCAGCGACGGAATTCCGTCGCTGAAATGTTTCAGCGACGAAAAAAATAGTAAAAAAATTTACAAAAAAGGGATTCAATCAGCGACGGAATTCCGTCGCTGAAACATTTCAGTGACGAAATTAATCACTGACGGAATTTCGTCTCTGATATGTTTCAGCGACGGAAAAAAAAGTTAAAAATTTTAAAAAAATGGGTTCAATCAGCGACAGAATTTCGTCGCTGATATGTTTTAGCGAAGGATAAAAAGTATTAAAAAATTTTAAAAAAATGGGTTCAAACAGCGACGGAATTCCGTCGCTAAAATGTTTCAGCAACGAAAAAAATAGTAAAAAAATTTACAAAAAAGGGATTCAATTAGCGACGGAATTAATCACCGACGGAATTCCGTCTCTGATATGTTTCAGCAACGAATAAAAAAGTTAAAAAATTTTTTAAAAATGGGTTCAATCAGCGACGGAATTCCGTCGCTGAAACATTTCAGTGACGAAATCAATCACCGACGAAATTTCGTCTCTGATATGTTTCAGCGACGAAAAAAATAGTAAAAAAATTTACAAAAAAGGGATTCAATCAGCAACGGAATTCCGTCGCTGAAACATTTCAGCGACGGAATTAATCACCGCCGGAATTCCATCTCTGATATGTTTCAGCGACGAAAAAAAAAGTTAAAAAATTTTAAAAAAATGGGTTCAATCAGCGACGGATAAAAAGTATTAAAAAAATTTTAAAAAAATGGGTTCCAACAGCGACGAAATTCCGTCGCTGATATGTTTCAGCGACGAAAAAAATATTAAAAAAAGGGTTCAACCAGTGACGAAATTTCGTCGCTGAAATGTTTCAGCGACGAAAAAAATAGTAAAAAAATTTACAAAAAAGGGATTCAATCAGCGACGGAATTCCGTCGCTGAAACATTTCAGCGACGGAATTAATCACCGACGAAATTCCGTCTCTGATATGTTTCAGTGACGGAAAAAAAAGTTAAAAAATTTTTAAAAAATGGGTTCAATCAGCGACGGAATTTCGTCGCCGAAACATTTCAGCGATGGAACTAATCACCGACGAAATTTCGTCTCTGATATGTTTCAGCGACGGAAAAAAATAGTAAAAAAATTTACAAAAAAGGGATTCAATCAGCGACGAAATTTCGTCGCTGAAACATTTCAGCGATGGAATTAATCACCGACGAAATTTTGTCTCTGATCTGTTTCAGCGACGGAAAAAAAGTTAAAAAAATTTTAAAAAAATGGGTTCAATCAGCGACGAGATTTCGTCGCTGATATGTTTCAGCGACGGATAAAAAGTATTAAAAAAATTTTAAAAAAATGGGTTCAAACAGCGACGAAATTTCGTCGCTGATATGTTTCAGCGACGAAAAAATATATTAAAAAAATTTTAAAAAAAGGGTTCAACCAGCGACGAAAAAAATAGTAAAAAAATTTACAAAAAAGGGATTCAATCAGCGACGGAATTAATCACCGACGAAATTTCGTCTCTGATATGTTTCAGCGACGAAAAAAAAAGTTAAAAAATTTTAAAAAAATGGGTTCAATCAGCGACGAAATTTCGTCGCTGAAACATTTCAGCGACGGAATTAATCACCGACGAAATTCCGTCTCTGATATGTTTCAGCGACGGAAAAAAATAGTAAAAAAATTTACAAAAAAGGGATTCAATCAGCGACGGAATTAATCACCGACGGAATTTCGTCTCTGATATGTTTCAGAGATGAAAAAAAAGTTAAAAAATTTTAAAAAAATGGGTTCAATCAGCAACGGAATTTTGTCGTTGAAATACATCAGCGACGAAATACACTGCTCTCCATCCAGCGACGGAATTCCGTCGCTGATTCATTTTAGCGACGGAATAATAGAAAACTTAAATTTTAAAAAATTCGACTGTCTTCAGCGAAGGAATTCCGTAGCAAAATTCGTCGAAAAATGTAAATTATATATTTGAAACGTATATTGACGAAATTTCGTCGTAAATCCGTCGCTAATTTATTTTTTTACCAACGAAATTATTCCGTCGGCAAAATTCCGTCGCTGAAAGTATGTTTTCTTATAGTGTGAGTTACATGATATTTCTTCATTAGTGCTTCCACCACCTTGTTGCAAAAATGGGTTCCTCTATCGCTTATTATTACTCTCGATGTCCCGAGCCTAGAAAAAATACTAGATCTGACAAAATTGACAACAGCTTTAGCATCGTCAGTTCGGGTTGCCTTAGCTTCAACCCATTTCGAAACATAGTCCACATCAAGCAAGATATATACATGATTATTAGAAACAGGAAAAGGGCCCATAAAGTCAATACCCCATACATCAAAAATTTCACAGATTAGAATAGGTGTTAAAGGTAATTGATCTCAATGTCCTAGACTTCCTGTTTTTTGGCATTTCTCACAAGTTTTACAAAACATATAAGAATCTTGAAATAATTTTGGCCAAAATAATCCACATTCAAGTACCTTGCGTGCTGTTCTCTTTGGATCGAAATGTCCACCACATGCATATGAATGGCAAAAATTTAAGATAGAAGAGATTTCATGGTTAGGCACGCATCTTTTAATGACTTGATCAGCACAACATTTCCACAAATAAGGTTCATCCTAAGCTTAATACTTAGCATCTCTTTTTATCTTATCTTTTTTAGACCTAGACAATTCATTATGCAAAATTCCTGTAGCTAAAAAATTAGCAATATCAGCATACCATGGTCTTGTTTCATGAATGAAAAAAAGATACTCATCTGGAAATTCATCTTTAAGAGGTGAAGGTTCTTCACTTGTGATGAGTCTACTAATGTGATCAGCCACCAGGTTTTTGGCTCCCTTCTTATCCTTGATTTCTATATTGAACTCTTGTAGCAACAATATCCACCTGATGAGTCTTGGTTTTGCCTCTTTCTTTGAGAGTAAATACTTGAGAGCTACATGATCAGAATAAATAATCACTTTAGCTCCCAGTAAATAAGAACAAAATTTTTCTAAAGCAAAAACAATGGCTAGAAGTTCTTTTTCCGTTGTGGAATAGTTGCTTTGTGCACTATCAAGGGTTCGTGAGGCATAGTAGATGACTTGTGAAACTCTCTCCTCTCTTTGTCCAAGTACAGCTCCTACTGCGTAGTTACTTGCATCGCACATGATTTTGAATGGTAGATTCCAATTTGGAGATTGGATGATCAGCGTGGTGGTCAACATGTCTTTGAGTTTGTCAAATGCCTTCTTGCATGTCTCATCAAATTCGAATGCTACGTTCTTTTGTAGTAGTCGACATAGGGGTTGGGTGACCTTGGAGAAGTTCTTAATAAACCGCCTATAAAATCCTGCATGTCTAAGAAAATAGCGAACTTCCCGCACAGATACGGGGTAAGGCAAAGATTTTATCACTTCTATTTTTGACTTATCCACTTCTATCCCCTTAGAAGATACTATATGCCCTAGAATAATACATTGATCAACCATAAAATGGCATTTTTTATAATTTAAGATAAGGTTACTTTCTATGCATCTATTGAGGATTTTAGTGAGGTTAGCTAAGCATTCATCAAAGGTATTCCCATGAACAGTAAAATCATTCATGAACACTTCTATTATATCTTCTACATAATCAAAAATATACTAACCATACATCTCTGGAATGTGGCTGGAGCATTGCATAGACCAAAGGGCATGCGCTTGTAAGCAAAGGTCCCAAATGGACATGTAAAGGTAGTCTTTTCCTGATCTTCGGATGCCACCAGAATTTGATGAAAACCTGAATATCCATCAAGACAACAATAATGAGTTTTACCTGCCAATATTTCAAGTATTTGATCAATAAAAGGGAGAGGGAAGTGGTCTTTTCTGGTAGACTCATTTAACTTCCTATAATCTATGCATACTCGCCACCCGTTTTGAATTCGGGTGGCTACCAACTCACCATCCGGGTTTTGTATAACCGTTATACCCATTTTCTTTGGAACTACTTGGATTGGACTTACCCATTTGCTATCCGAAATCGGATAGATCATACCTGCATTAAGTAGTTTCAGAATCTCCTTTTTAACTACTTTCATCATTGGTGGGTTGAGTCTTCTTTGTGCTTGCCTAGTAGGCTTACATTCCTCTACCATAAGGATCTTGTGCATGCAAGTTGTTAGGCTTATTCCCTTGATGTCTGCTATTGTCCATCTGATAGCTTCCTTGTCTTCCTTGAGCACTCTTAGCAACTTCTCTTCTTGCAAATTGGATAGTTTATTGGAGATGATCACCGGAAGTGTTTTCCTATCACCTAAGAAAACATATTTGAGGTGTTCTAGAAGAGTTTTCAATTCTAAATATGGTGCCTGCACAATAGTAGGAAGAAGTTTTGTATGAGATAATGGCAATTGAATGTGAGAAACATCAAACCTCATTGTGCTCAGTGATCCTAGCTCTTGGATCATTTTCAATAATTTCGGTTTCCACGCAAACTTCTTCTCCAATCTCTTTGAATCCTCAAGCGTGAGGTGCCTACTCAAAACAACCTTCAATTTATCCTCATCACAAATGTTCAAATACATGTCAGTTAAAGGATCAATAATATCTAAAACAAAAACAGAAGACATATCTCTAGGGTATTTCATGGCATTATATATATTGAATTTTATAACTTCTCCATTAGATTCCATAGTAAGAGTGCCATCGTAAACATCTATTTTTGTTCTAGAGGTTTTGAGGAAAGGTCTGCCCAATAAAATCAAAGATGTATCATCTTCCTCCATGTTTAAGATATAAAAATCTGCTGGAAATATTAAATCATTAACCTGCACCAAAACATCTTCTAACACTCCTTCGGGATAAACGTTAGATCTATCAGCCAATTGAATTATCACACCAGTATTTTTCAATTTTTTCGTAGTCATAGACTTGTAAATAGATAATGGCATGACATTAATTGAGGCTTCTAAATCTAACATGGCTTTTTCGATCTTTAAATTGCCTATTTTACATGGGATAGTGAACATACCTGGATCCTTACATTTGGGTGGTAATTTTTTCTGGAGGATTACAGAAACATTCTCTCCCATGTTCACATACTCATTTCCCTTAAGCTTCCTCTTATTGTTGCACAATTCCTTAAGAAATTTGGCATACTTTGGAACCTGTTTGATAGCATCTAATAAAGGAATATTTACCTCGACTTTTCTGAAGGAATCTAGAATTGCCTTCTCTTCCTCTTCTTTTTTGGATTTTGACTTTGGAGGAAAAGGAGGTATTATCTCTTGTATCTTTGTGCTCCCTTCAGTGGTCGTTTCAGATTTAAGCTGAGGTGGTTCAATTCCTTTTTCCGTTTCTTCACCTTTGGTGCTATGAGTTCGAATTTGAGGTTCTTTCAGTTTGGTTCCATTTCTCAAAGTGATTGCATTTGCGTTTTGCTTAGGGTTGACTATGGTTTGCGATGGCAATCTTCCTTGGGATTCTAGCTTGCTTACTGATGCGGCTAGTTGGTTCACTTGATCTTTTAATTCCTTGAGGTTGGACCTTGTTTCCTGTTGAAATTTTTGAGTACTATCAGCAAGGGATTTAACAATCTCTTCAAGAGACCTACCTGAATTTGATGATTGCTGCATTTGTTGAGAAGGTTGTCTAGGTTGGTAGTTTTGGTATTGCGGTATTTGTCCATAATTGAAGTTTGGATGATCCCTCCATCCTGGATTGTAAGTATTGAAATATGGATCATATTTTCTGTGGGATAGCCCTTGGTATCCTCCAACCGCATTAGCATGCTCTTGTGAATCTTCTTGAAGCGTAGGACACATATCGGTTGGATGTCCACTAGCATAAATTCCACATACCTTGGCTTGTTGCATGTTTCCCACTCCTAAAGCAAGTTATTGCACAATAGAGGTTAGATTAGCAATTTGATTATCAACTGAAGATGTACTCACCTCATTCACTCTTCTAGGCAAATCATGTCTAGTCCCGAATTGTTGAGAATTTGCAGCCATGGTGGAAATTAAATTCCTAGCTTTGGTGGGGGTTTTATTGACTATTGCTCCTCCACTTGCAGCATCCATCATTCTTCTTTCCATTGGCAAGAGTCCTTCATAGAAGTATTGGATGAGTAGTTGTTCAGAAATCCCATGTTGTGGGCAGCTAGCATAAAGTTGTTTGAATCTTTCCCAATACTCATGAAGATTTTCAGTATCTCTTTGCTTGATTCCACATATCTCCCTTCTTATGTTTGCAGCCCTAGAAGCTGAAAAAAATTTGTCAAGAAAGCATCTTACCATGTCAGTCCATGTTGTAACCGAACCTGGAGGAAGGTAGAATAACCAATCCTTAGCTCTATCTGCGAGTGAGAACGGAAAAGCACCAAGTTTGATTTGATCCTCCGTAACAGCTTGTGGCTTCATGCTAGAGCAAACCACATGAAATTCCTTGAGATGTTTATGAGGATCTTCGTTTTCCAACCCATGGAACCTTGGAA
Source organism: Firmiana major (assembly GCA_033439115.1). Taxonomy (NCBI): domain Eukaryota; kingdom Viridiplantae; phylum Streptophyta; class Magnoliopsida; order Malvales; family Malvaceae; genus Firmiana; species Firmiana major. The sequence goes on from CM065909.1 coordinate 9,338,568, forward strand.
GAAGGTGGATCAATCCGAATTTCAGTCTGAACTCTGTCTACAAAGCAGGATATTGAATACATAATGGTTGTTGATCTAAAACTGGAGCGGCGAGTTGTCTAAGAGTTCTCTCTTGATTGTTGTCCATCTCTTGCTCGGATTCGGAGTTACTTGTAAGGTCTAATGCAAGATTCAATCCTGGTGATGATGTAGAGCTTCTTCGTGCTTACGATTTCTAGCTTCTTTCTTAAGTCTTCTCTCAGTCTTCTTGATGTCAGGATCGTATGGAATTAATTCTCCTGTACGAGAAGAACGAAGAATCAAAATAAAACAAAATTAAATTTAATCTCCCCGGCAACGACGCCAAAAATTGATGGTTGTCGAAACCAACAATATTAAATAACTTCTCAAATAATTAATTAGTATTATAGGGAGCAAGGTCGTGTCCCAAGAGAGATTGATTAATTCCGATTTACTTTTCTGCAAGTAAAAGAAATATAAAACAAGGGGGTTTTGAAATATTGAATTAGCTAAAATAACAAAACTTAATAGAAATAAAACAAAATTGAGTAGAAGAATTCAATAATTTGAGAAATCCAACCCAAGGAGTAACTTTCAGATTTGGTTCGGTAAGTTGATCATTGACGCAAGATAATTTTTCTTAATCCCAACTAAACTGGTTATGGTTGTTGGTACGGCCTAACAACCTATCTCTTCTTACTGCTTTGACAATCAGGAAACGTTCTCTAATTGCTGCTCTTACCAATAAACAACCCTAGATACGATCTTAGGATTTAATTTACCAATAACTTTGAACACTAAAGAGACTACAAATTCTAATCAACAAGCATACATGTAGGTTTATTTAAATTAGATCTTATAATCACATAACAAATACTAAAAACCAGAAGTGCAATTAATCTTGTAACTTACCACTTGTTATTGAAACAGCCAAACAATTACGGATTCAGATATTTCAATTGGATGTATATTACCTTGTGAATGAATCAATAGGCCTTTTTGAAGCAACCACAAAGCAATAATAATAATGAAGTGCAGAAATTATAAGAATAGAAAAGATTAAAGAAAATAAATAAGAACGATCAGATCTCACAACTTATAAACCAAATCTTCAATTATCCTTAGATTGTAAAGAGAGTTTAGCAACCCATGAATATTGGGTAAAAAAACAGTGAAAATATTTTTATCATAAAATCTAATAATAAAAGTCTGCCTAACCTAGATCTTCAAGAGCCTATTTATAACTAAAAATAGAGATAAGAGTCCTACTCCTAGTTGGACTTAAAGTCCTTACATTTAATTAAAATAATAATCCTATAAAAAGCTTCCAAGTAATTAAAAAAAGTCAAATCTTTGAAGGAGAGAGAAAATTGTCATATTGGATGCTTAGGCGAGAGTCTCGCCTAAGCCTTGACCCGTCTCTGTCCAACATATTGAAGTCGCATGTCAAGAAGACCCTTAGGTGAGAGTCTCGTCTAAGGCTGTATCCGGTTCTGCCCTTGGAAGAAAACTGCTCAGTGAAGGGAACCTTAGGCGAGAGTCTTGCCTAAGGTTGCACCCAGCACTGACTTGGCTTAAAAACTGCACAATCAAGAAGACCCTTAGGTGAGAGTCTCGCCTAAGGCTGCACCCAGCACTGACTTGGCTTGATTCATCATTTCTCATTTCTTCTTCATGATTTCCCTTGTTCCAAAATCCTTCTAAATCATCCTTTTATTCATCAATTCCATGAATTCCTACAATTATTCAAGAATGATCAATTATCCATAGATTAAGTATAAAATTCATACAAAACCATAGGAAATCAAGGTAAATTAAGTGCATAAATAATGAATTATCACTAGCTTTTTATCACAAAGGCTTTCAGGAATTCGCTTCTTAATTGATTGAAAGACGAAATAGACCCCTCCGACAAACTGTTAAACCACTTTAGTGCGTGATCAGTTAAAGTTAAGGGGAATGCTCTACACATAATCTCATCCACCCATCCATGTAAAAACATCAATGACTCATAGTTTTGAATGTGGTCATAAGGGTCAGTCTTTCCCGTATACGCCGTCATTTGCGGCGTCTTGAATTTTGGGAGTGACAATTTTCCCATGATCGTTTTACTGAATGGGTTTCTCCTCCTCTGGTTTTTTTGGCTGGAACCAACATTTTCTCTTCTAAGATTTATTCCACCATTCTTTTCATATCTGTGGCAACTTGTGCCTTGGATGCAGGTCTGTTTTGCACTTTCTTAGCATAATATGAATACGCTTGATCGCAGTCCATAGCTTCTCTCCCGTTACCCTGAGTTTGGTTTTGACGAGTCTGAGGTTGAAAGTTTGTCATTCCAGTTTTAAGGTTTCGTGTTGGATCTATTTTCGAGTCTCTCCCAACATGAGACATTGTCATTCCCACACCTTTGATTCCATTGTTTGGAAGGCCATTTGTGTTCTGGGGCCAAGGATCTTTCGCGCTCAAATATCCAAAATCTACCATAGCCGAACCCTCCAGGTTTCTAGTATTTTGATGTCTCCGGCTACTAACAATCTCCCGTGTTGAATTCCTTGTACCATGACGTCGTAGTTTTTCAATGCCCTGATGTCTCCAGTTCATTGGAGTATCGCGCATGGGGTCTTCCGTAGCTTGACATCGCAGGCCTTCCGAGGCCTCACGCACAGGGTCTCTCATACCCTGATGCCTTATGTCTTCCCCGGTCTCACACATAGGGTCCCGTGCTGTCATGCCTTGAGGGTCTCGTGAAAACAGGTTGTGAGGGTCTCACGTAGAAGGGTCTCGCGTGAGCTGGCATCCTCGCATTATGAGTGTGCCACGTGACACACAAAGAAAATGGGGGGGTCTTGCGCAGCCATGCCGTAAGAATTTCGTGCACCCCTGCCGCGAAGGTCTGGTGTAGGAACATCGTGAGAGGTTGTCGTAGGAGTGCCACGAAGGTCTATCGTAAGAGTGCCGCGAGGGTATGCCACCAGAGTACCGCGAAGGTCTGCCATGGGTATGCCGCGAGGGTCTGTCGCGAGAGTGCCGCGAAGATATGCCGTGAGAGTGCCACGAGGGTCTGCCGCGGGTGTGCCACGAGGGTCTGTCGAGGGTGTACCGTAAGGTTCTACACTGGGTGTGCCGCGAGGGTCAGTTACGGGAGTGTTGCAAGGGTCTGCCGTGAGAGTGTCGCGAGGGTCTGCCTCCAGAGTGTCGCGAGGGTCTCGAGCACCCCTGTCGTGAGGGTCTTTCGCTCCCATACCGTGAGGGTCTCGCGCTCCCATGCCGTGAGGGTCTTACGCGCAAAGACCTGCGTTGCCGTGAGGGTCTTGCGCTCGAAAGCGTATGTTGGAATGAGGGTCTTGCGCGTTAGGGCTTTGCGCAGTTCACCCTTCTCCTACCAAATTTTAGACGGTCAGCGGCAGGTTCACTTGCGAAAAAGCTCCCTTGAACAAATCAACCATAGTCCGCAGGGCTTCGACGGTCTCTTCCCCCTGCTTCTACATGGCTTCGAATTCAGCTACAGGAATCGTCATCATATCTGACCCTCTCTCTCTCAAAACGTCATCACCCAAGTCAGCCATTGGAGAGCTCGTCATATCCTCACTTTCTTCACTTCTGATTGCTGCTGAGCGTGTTCGTACCATCATTGTCGAAAGCTTTTCTTCCATTTCCCACAAACAACGCCAATTGTTGTTGCTCGATTACAACGGTGATAAATTGTTGACGTCTTTGCATTGATCTTTGTGTCACATGTTACTAAAGATTCTGTAAGAAAAAGAATGATCAGAGGGACGCAGGTGTTATTCCCTGCGTTGGCACTCCGATACTTAAGTCAGCCAGAGAATTGAATAGAGTTTCAATAGGAAAATTTAGTATTAGATTAACGAATCGTACATGACCCCTGTTTATAGAGATTTGTTTTGTCACTAATTACATTTTTACCATTTTTATCTTACTCAGTGTTTGTATCATTTATCATATGCTTTCTTCGTGCACCACGTGGTGCATTCTAAGTGTGCCACATTACGCGCTTTTATTATTCTTGTATCATGCACAACAGTGTCATTGTATCATATCACTGAGTCATATCTAAGAGTTTCTGGTCTACTATGAAGGCATGCCAACAAAGAAAAGTACAAAAAAACTATAAACACAGGTAGTAAAATCAAACAATTATAAACCAAAGTATCTTATATTTGACATCAAAACTTGATACAGAAAGAAAGAAATTAAAAGATGGATCCATAGTGAGAAGTTTTGTATTCAAAAGCTTATCAAGTCAAATTTTTTTATCAACGCCAATAATGAAGTGCGAGTGAAAATTGATCTTATATCTAATATAATATGAGGACATATTGTAGTTAAAAAAATGAATAGATAGAGAAATAATTTGTCAAAAGGAGAGAGAAAAAACTTTTATGTTTTTTTTTTCTTTCAAAAAACTAAAATATAAGGTAATGCTGTGATAAAACATACTAAGTTTTAAAGTGTGTGATTTATCCCTAAAAAAATTGCATGTTTTATGAAATAAAATTTTAAATTATCAAGAAGATAAGAGCTATGGTTAAAGTGTCTACTAAATTCTAAAAATAAATTTTAAAATGCATGATTTATTGATGGCAGATGCATGGGGTGTGAAATTTTTCCGATTTCTTTTGCATTAATTTTGATTTTATTATACTTTCTCATAAAAAATAAATATGAAGAAAAATAAGTCTAATAATTAATTTATTGATTACTTACTAAATGATATCAAAAGAGATATTTTTTTACTTTTGGAAGCTTTCTTGAAATGACAAAAGCACCCCTAAATATGTGGGAAACTTTCGTTGAACTACGTGCATTCTCTGACTTTTCTTTTTATTTGTGATAGTGGTCCTATCACCAAAGTCCACTGGCATAAGGATCGACCAATCGGAGACCGCCACGTGTCAAACACAAGATAAGCCACGTGGCTGTTACAGCGTCAGAGTCTCCAAGCGACAGAGTAGCGTGGTAAGCGACAGAGTAAGGCGATAGAGACTCTTCCGCGTAGGCTTGTGCGGCACAATATGCCGCGACAGACCCCTACCGCCTGTACTGCGGCAGACCCCTGCCGCATAGACTGCGGCAGACCCCTGCCGCATAGACTGCGGCAGAAGTTCACACATACACTCTGCCGCTCGCTGAATTCTCCCGCAAAGTCGTCCAGCTCCGAACCGCGACAGAGTATAAAAGACTCTGTCGCGGCCCAGACACGCGCCTGGGCCTCAGCTCGAACCGACTTAGAGAAACCTATAAATATCCAGGTGAGCTCTCAGAGGGAGTGGACGAAGAACCAAAAGAAAAGAAGAAAAAACTTAAACTCTCTGAATTAAGTAATACATTCTCTTCTTCATTCCTTCATACACAACTCCCGATTTCTGATTTAATCATCGGAGTGCGCGTGCAGGGACAAATCCCTACCCCCTCTGACTCCTATTGTTTTTGCAGATTATACGAGGAACAAATTACATCGACGTCATCTCCTTCTCGACAGTGCAATCCGAATACGTGAAAGATATATTCCTGTTGCTGCTTAGCCAGGAGAACATCAATTGGCGCCGTCTGTGGGAAGCTGACAAAAAGTCAGGTTCTCTATCCAAATGGTGAGGACACGCTCTACGGCAGAGTTGACAGGAGGGCAAAATTCTGTGAGTCCCCCTGTCAGACCAGAACAGAGACGAAGACATAGTGGAAGGGGTGACAGAGAAGCCTTGGTTTCTCTAGAAGAATTTGAGACCCTGAAACGCAAAAATGAAGAGACTACGACAGCATTGAAAGCTATGGTGAGCTTCTTCAGAGACGCTCTCCCCCAATTCAGCTTGCCCCATGAAGTGTAGCAGTTAGTGGGGGAAAGCACGCCTAGGCAGACCTACGAGAGAGGTCAGCCCTCCACCCTGGTAAACGCTGGACAAGAGGCAGGGACACAAAATAATGCCACTGCAGATCCAGCAAAACAGAGTTCGCCCACAGCACTTGTGCGGCAGAGCTCACCTGCAGACCTCACGCAGCAGAGGTCTCCCCCCACAGATAGGCGGCAGAGCTCAACCGTGGACCGTAGGCGACAGAGTTCGCCCACAACACCTGTGCGGCAGCGCTCACCCGCAGACCTCGCGCGGCAGAGGTCTCACCCAGCAGATAGACCACGGAGCTCGCCCACAGCTCAACGGCGGCAGTGTTCACCATTGGCCGATAGGCGGTAGAGCTCGCCAAATGTGCGGCAGAGCTCGCCCGCAGCTCAACGGCGGCAGTGTTCCCCACTAGCCGATATGCGGCAGAGGTCTCCCGCAACACGTACGGACGGTGCTCTCCCGCCGCCTATAGGCGGCAGAGTTCCCCCGTCGCTCATATGCGGCAGAGTTCCCCCGCGGCCCGTAGGCGACAGAGTTTCTCCACGTGCCGCAGCTCATCTCCCGTGGAGTATGTACAAGAGTTAGAAGAATATAGGGCTGGGGAGCAACGAAGACAGAGGGATTCTGACCCACAAGAAGGTCTCGAAATGTCAAGTCCCAGAACGAGAGGTGCTGGAAGGGGTGCTTATCAGTCAGACTCTTCTAAACCCGAAGGGACGCGAAAGAAAATCGTGAGGGCTGCCCTTGGTTCGGGCCCTGCGAACGCAGGCTGCCAACGGGCCAGACCCAAAGTGGACAATACGGTTGAGTGGGCCTCCCGTAACAGCCTGAGGCGCTATGCGTCACTGTGGCCAGGCGTACACTCAGCCTAGCCGTAAGAGCCTGAGGCGCTATGCGTCACTGTGGCCAGGCGTACACTCAGCCGAGCCGTAAGAGCCTGAGGCGCTATGCGTCACTGTGGCCAGGCGTACACTCAGCCGAGCAGTAAGAGCCTGAGGCGCTATGCGTCACTGTGGCCAGGCGTACACTCAGCCGAGCCGTAAGAGCCTGAGGCGCTATGCGTCACTGTGGCCAGGCGTACATTCAGCCGAGCCGTAAGAGCTTGAGGCGCTATGCGTCAGTGTGGCCAGGCGTATACTCAGACGAGCCGTAAGAGCCTGAGGCGCTGTGCGTCACTGTGGCCAGGCGTGAAAGATCCGACCAGCCATAAGAGCCTGAGGCGCTATGCGTCACTGTGGCCAGGCAATGGAAACATAAAGGCCGTAAGAACTAAAGACGCGCTCGCGTCGTGATAGTCAGGCCTCAGAAAGGTATGTAAAATTCTTTCCTAAAATATATCTTTCTATTAAGAATCCTCTTTCGCAGGAAAAATTCCTACCAAAGAGTGGGGAGCAATTGATAGTGGTCCTATCACCAAAGTCCACGGGCACAAGGATCGACCAATCGGAGACCGCCATGTGTCAAACATAAGATAAGCCACGTGGCTGTTACAGCTTCAGAGTCTCCAAGCGACAGAGTAGCGTGGTAAGCGACAGAGTAAGGCGATAGAGACTCTTCCGCATAGGCTTGTGCGGCACAATATGCCACGACAGACCCCTACCGCCTGTACTGCGGCAGACCCCTGCCGCATAGACTGCGGCAGACCCCTGCCGCATAGATTGCGGCAGAGGTTCACACATACACTCTGCCGCCCGCTGAATTCTCCCGCAAAGTCGTCCATCTCCGAACCGCGACAGAGTATAAAAGACTCTGTCGCGGCCCAGACACGCGCCTGGGCCTCAGCTCGAACCGACTTAGAGAAACCTATAAATATCCAGGTGAGCTCTCAGAGGGAGTGGACGAAGAACTAAAAGAAAAGAAGAAAAAACTTAAACTCTCTGAATTAAGTAATACATTCTCTTCTTCATTCCTTCATACACAACTACCGATTTCTGACTTAATCATCGGAGTGCGCGTGCAGGGACAAATCCCTGCCCCCTCTGACTCCTGTTGTTTTTGCAGATTATACGAGGAACAAATTACATCGACGTCATCTCCTTCTCGACAGTGCAATCCGAATACGTGGAAGATATATTCCTGTTGCTGCTTAGCCAGGAGAACATCAATTTGTTTGTTTTATTTATTTGTGATTCGGTAGGTGAACGACCATGGCTCAGTGGATGCGATTATTCAACTTAGAAGCTATTAGCCGCCCATCCTTTATACTCTTACTTCTCATCATTTTGACTTTGACATTAATATTGTATTAAAATGCAATCATTTTGATAAAAAAATGATTATTATTATATCATCTAATGGTAGTGAAATTAATAAATACTCAAGATTTGTTCACTATTATTTTTCTTGTTTGATGCAACTTACAACACAAATTCGAAGGCGGGCAAAGAAGACACTATTAGACAAAAAATAACATTAATGGCCATCAAGTAGACTTAGTAATTAGTGTATAAAATTTATGTTCATATCATAAAAATTATGTTTTTGTTACGTAAAATATAAAATTTTTGTATCAAAATTCGTGTTAACAAGTCAAATATAAAATTTATTTTTTTAATTTTTATCATATTAATATACAATTTTCATAAACTTTTAATCCGTATTACTTTTGCATATTTTATTCATTTCATTGTATCGTGTCATTGTATTGTATTTAGGGGTGTCAGGTCTACCATGAAGGCATACCAACAAAGAAAAGTAGAAAAAAAAACTATAAACACATATTGTAAAATCAAACAATTATAAACCAAAGTATTTTATAATTGACATCAAAACTTATACAGAACGAACGAAATTAAAAGATGGATCCATAATGAGAAGTTTTGTATTCAAAAGCTTATCAAGTCAAATTTTTTTATCAACGCCAATAATGAAGTGCGAGTGAAAATTGATCTTATATATAATATAATATGAGGATATATTGTAGTTAAAAAAATGAATAGATAGAGAAATAATATATCAAAAGGAGAGAGAAAAAACTTTTATGTTTTTTTTTCTTTCAAAAAACTAAAATATAAGGTAATGCTGTGATAAAACATGCTAAGTTTTAAAGTGTGTGATTTATCTCTAAAAAAATTGCATGTTTTATGAAATAAAATTTAAAATTATTCAGAAGATAAGAAATATGCTTAAAGTGTCTTTTTAGATAAGACATACTAAATTCTAAAAATAAATTTTAAAATGCATGATTTATTGATGGCAGATGCATGGGGCGTGAAATTTTTCCCCTTTTTTTGCATTAATTTTTTATTTTATTATACTTTTTCATAAAAAATAAATATGAAGAAAAATAAGTCAATAATAATTAAATTATTGATTACTTACTAAATGATATCAAAAGAGATATTTTTTTACATTTGGAAGCTTTCTTGAAATGACAAAAGAGCCCCTAAATATGTGGGAAACTTTCGTTAAACTACGAGCATTCTGTGACTCTTCATTTTATTTGTTTATTTTATTTATTGGTGATTCGGTAGGTGAACGACCATGGCTCAGTGGATGGGATTATTCAACTTAGAAGGTATTAGCCGCCCATTCTTTATACTCTTACTTCTCATCATTTTGACTTTGACATTAATAATGTATTATCTGGCAAAAAAAAAAAGAAAAAGAAAGAGATTATTTAAATCAAGTAATCTGACCGGTCGTGTCGTGTAAACATGTTTATAGAGATCCAAAACATGCACACTGCCGGTTTAAAGAACATGTAAAGGTGGGAAAAATATTATATTTGATGGTTTCGGTACCCAAAACCGACTGCAAGGTGATAAATTTTTCTCACTTCAATTGGCAAAATGAAAATAAAATAAATAAGGAAATTTTTTTAATAAAGTAGTTGAGATATTTAATAATGTATTATTTTATAACTTAATTATTAGTTTAATTTTCCTACCAAATTGAGATAAATGAAAAATTTTTCTTTGCAACTCATAAAAAAATTTGGCGTAGATATTAAATAATTAGATTTATTGTTTAATTTATTTAGTCTTAATTTGAAAGTTTGAATTCAATAGATCTTGTAAAAAAAAATTCAATACTTCTATCAATTCTAAATTCTAATAATAGATTGACAATATTTATTGATCTTTAAAATTACGTAACTCTTGTACTTTTAAATTTTTTGTAATAAAAAAATCCTAGCTAATTGGATAATTTTGCTTGATTAAGTGCTATTGAAGTTATTTTATTCATAATTAATTAGCTAAAATTGACACACAAAAATTTGCTAATACTAATTAAATTGACTTTTGTAAGAAAAAGTTTCTTAGCAAAACAATAAAGTGCATAGATAGTGAAATAATTAAAAAGGAAAAATTCTATCATGATCTTTTAGTTTTAACTTTAATTCAAGATAAGCTCGTTAGTTTAAGAAAATATATATGATGAAGATTCCATTTTCAACTAAAAATAACAAGAAATGAAAAATTATCAAAATACCTCAATTAGTTAGAAATTAAAAAAAAAAAAAAAGTTATTTAAACTCCATTTTCTTTGATAACCATAATTTCGTCATCTAAATCATAAAACAAATATTAGAAAACTCATTTAAGTATAAAATATAACTAGAAGAATAATATGAATTCTTATAAAAGTAACGTTTTTAACTCATTATCTGGACAGTTTAGTCCAAAATTATTAATTTAACAGTACAAGAAATTGTTATATTAAGTTACTATTAAAAATCAATTAACTTAAACATTTGTTACTTTTGAAATATCCAAAATGCTCATTTTTAATATTTAAAAAAATTCTTACATAAAATAATTTTTTAAAAATTATTTAAAAATAATAAATAGTAAAAAAATTCATTGTTGATATTTGGGAATATGAATTATTAATTCAAGTTTAATAATTGATTAATATATATTAATATCATTTGTGATTTTGGGTGTAGGTACCCATTTTTAGAACTAATAGACTAAAGTTTGAATTATAACAAAAATTTGTGTAATTCAATGAAATTTACCCAATAAAAAATGAAAATAATGAAGGGAAAGTTGGAGATAGGTCAGAATTTATGGTGGTTACCAAATATATATGTCTTATATATATATATATGATTTTAATATTATTTCGAATTTATACTTACTGTTACATTCTTTATTACTATCACACTCAACTTATGTAAGATGTACATGGAATGTAGCAGTGTGAAAGACTTCATGACATGGTATGTTATTATAGTACAGGATACAAGTATACTTGATAAGATTAAGTCACGCAAATGTTTATATAAACGTCATCAAATCTCTTGATGACATGTAATACATTGTTAAATCTATATTTTAATTAATAAATACTTAAAATTATTATTATTATTATTATTATTATTATTATTATTATTATCCATTTAATTTAGATTCTTATCACAATAGTACCTTTTCTTTCAAACCAATGGGAACTTGTACGAGTAAGACAACTTCAGTTTAAAGTAATTCATAAATAAAACTTATAAATTACATATATCATTTTTAAATAGATATTTTAACAATAAAATATATCTCTTTTTAAATATAAAAAATTAAAGTATAATTTAAATATATAATTGAAAAGATTTTTCTAAAATTATTCTTTGATAAATTAAATTAATTAGACTTTTAATTTCATGTTTTAGGCTTTTTCTTTTTTGGTTTCAAATTTCATTAAAAGGTTTCAAAACTTGTTAAAATGTTTTAAAAATTTATGTATTGCACAAAATACAAACTAGTGTATATATATAGTGACAAAATTTAAACATTGAAAACTAAATCCATTTGCACAAATATTAAATATTAGGCAAAGTAAAATTACAATTTAGAGGATTTATACATAAATAAATAAATATATATTTGTTTACAAAGGAAAATTGAAAATAACAAAACGAACTACTAAATCAACTTGAAATGTCGAGGGAATGAGACACCCAAGTACGAGCAGCAAGCAAACTATGTAGATCTAAAGGAGGGTATTGAAGCTTCTCAAAATCAACATCTAACTGACTATTTATATGATATGGATAGAGAATTGAATCCAACATATAGTGGACTAGGAGTGTAAATGATACAGTAATGCTCGCAAGCTATTCGGGCTCGACTCGAGTAAAACTCGAATTCGGCTCAATTTTAGTCGAGCCGAGCTCGAGCTCGAGCTACTCGAGCTATCGAGCGAGTCGAATTCGAGCACTTAGATACCTAGCTCGAGTAGCTCGCGAGCCTAATCGAGCATCGAGTTTTTATATATTTTAAAAATATAATAATATTTATATAATGATTCGAGCCTAATCGAGCTTAATCGAGCATAATCGAGCCTAATCGAGTTCGAGCAAAATATCGAACTTTTATAATCGAGCTTAATCGAGTCTAATCGAGTAGCTCGAATTCGATCTCGAGCCGAGCTCGAGCTTAAAAAATAAGACTCGATCGAGTTCGAGCCGAGTATCGAACACCGAGTTTCGAGTCGAACTCGAGCTCGAGCACTTCACTGTATCGGCTCAGCTCGACTCGATTACACCCCTATGGTGGACTTTGCAAAATAAATATATATAAAGTTATAAAGCTAAGTGGTTAATGGAATAACAAGCTGTAGAATTTAATTTATGCAAATTGTGTGTATATATTTGTGCTAGGAGTATAGTAGAATAGAGACTTGACATTGGATAAAAAAATTTGAGGTGATGGGATTCGTCATAAAAAAGAAAATACTTGATTACTGATACTGTTTTTGAAGTATGACAGAATAAAAATGACTTCAATAGAATATATAAAGTGGCAAAGAGCATCTAGCATCAACTATCGTAGTTTAAATTAGTGGGTATTACCATTCTTTACGAAAATTAGATTTAAAATTCAATTTTTTATTTCTCTTTAACTTCATATAAAAAAAAAAAAAAAGCATCTAACATAAAACATAGATTGTTGTCCAAATGAGCCACAGTAGAATTTATTTGTTATTTATTTTTGAATTATTATTTAAGTAAAATTTTTAAATTTTATAAGTCGAGTTAAAATAATAAAATATATATTTTTTAAAAAAAATAAAAAAATAAAAAAAATAAAATTAACGACCTACAAGCTAAATCCATGTTGGAAGATCCACCAGCCGCCACCACCTGCTAGCTAGCTTCTGCAATATGCTTGCAAACTAAAAACATCATTTTTATTTTCCTTTCGGTTTTCGGCTTAATGTTTGGAAAAATTTCAAAGACATATCGTGTAACAGAAATAATTTTATTTAAAGTAATAGAGAATTGTAAAAAAGAAATGAGATTCTTTTAAATTACCAAATAAAAAATAAAAATAACTTTTATACCCTTAATAAGTTGATGTGAAAATGTCGCGTTTTCTCACTCAAAAAATTATAATTGAAAATTTTAATAATTAAAATAAGATACTGAAATACTTATAAATTCAATGTTTTATAAAAATATATATATTTATGATAATTATATATACATTTTGACATAAACACATATATATTTGTTTCAAAGAAAATATTCACATACTCAAAACTAATTTTTCTCTTAAAATAAACTTACAATATATTTACATGTAATTATATTATAATGTACATAAAATTCTCTTAAAATATATATATATATATATATATATATATATATTAATATTCGAATAATTTATTTCAGTACTCGAAATGCATTCTTATAAAATGTACAGAAATCATATAAACCACTTTCTTCATCTTCTTCTTCAGCTTCGGTTCTCACTTTTCCTTCCCCAAATCTCTTCAGTAATTTGAAACTAGGTAGAAAGTGCTACTTGACGGAGCAACCAAAGATGAGTTTGCGAAGACGACAAATATCAGAGGCCTAGCGAAAAATGAGAGACTCGAGAGAAAGCAGCAAGAAAGGGTTGGAAAGCTTACCAGAGTTAAAAATATCCACAATTACTATCCAAAGCGAAAAAGAAAAGAAAAGAAAAGAGAGAGTTTCCAAATCTTCTAAGCTTTGATTTCAATCGAAGTATAAAAAAAGACCCAAATTTTTTAAACTCTCTTTCTCTTAAATTCTTTTGTATATTTTTCTTCAATAAACTGAACCAATGAAATATGTTGAACATTTTTATATTTGTTCTTCTCTTCTATCAACTTTTCTTCTTCTTTTCTTAGCTTCCTTTATCTATTTCACTTTTCTTTTTCTTTTTTTTTTTGTCTCAGTACGTGCTCAGTTCTTCTTCGCTGTTTTCAGAGACAGAAATCGTAGGGAGAAAGAATGTCCTTGAGCTTTAGAGCTCTGTTCTTCTTCGCTATTTAATTTTCCTTTTAAAACAAAATTCAAATAGAGAAAGTAATGATAATATCCGAGAAATATGAGAGAAATGGAAAAAAAATTATAATTGAGAATTTTAATAGTTAAAATAAAGTATTCGCATAGTTATAAATACAAAGTTTTATAAAAATATATATATTCACATATATGTTTATTTGATGTTTGTTTAAAGAGAAAATTTTGTTTAGGTATTCGAATATCTATAATTAGATATTTGAATTTTTTTTTGAAACAAATATAGATGTGTTTATATTATGATATACATATAATTATTATAAATTTATATATTCTTATAAAATTGTAGATCTATAGATATTCGAATATCTTGTTTTAGTTTTCGAAATTCTCAATTGTAATTTTCTGAATGAGAAAACAAAACTTTTTCTCAACAACTTATTAAGAGTTTAACAATTATTTTCATTTATCTTTTAGTAATTTAAGGATTTAATAGTCAAATATATTCTCAACCTTTTGTATAAAATGGATATAATCTCACAACATTTTATCGTATGAAAATCAGTTCATAAAATTTTATTTTACTGTAAATAAATTTTTAATTTTTCAAAATCATGCAATTAAATTTAAATTTGTTAAATTACGCTAATTTTCGTTAGTATTGCATACGTGACGTGCTACTTGGTAACCAACTAAGTTATCCACGTCAGCTTCTACATAGGATGTTCAAATGACAGTCAGTGTCATTTAATAAATCTGGACTTAATTGCATGATTTTGAAATGTTGAAAGTTAATTTACAGTAAAATAAAAATTTATAAACTAATTTTCATGTAATAAAATTTTGAAAATTTATATCTATTTTATACAAAAAATAGAAGGTATATTTAACTATTAAACCATAATTTAAAAAGATTTCACTTCCTTCTCGGAAAATACAATTTTCTGGTGCCTTTATATGCAATTATTTCTGTTCCACGTTATGTCCTTGAAATTTTCCCTTAATGTTTTGATTTTGATATTGTTATAATTTAGGTAAATTAAAAAATCCCCGATAGCAAATAGCAATCACACCATGACAAATTACAGATCCCCAATGTCAAAGGAAAGAACATTTCGATGATTATGTAAACATCTTTCATGAAATTCTAAAGTAGAAAAAAATGTTATTAAGTAATCATTTTTTAAATGACTAAAATAATAAAAAAAATCTTTATACTTTTTCATAATTTTTAATTAAGTATTTATCATTTTATTGTATTCAATTAAATCTTTAAAGTATTATTTTTATTTAATTAAACCTTTAAGATATTATTTTATCTAATTAACCATTAAAATAATATTTTTGTTTAATAGAACTCCTAATTCTCTAACGGATTTTAAAGTTTTTCATGAGAAATAATAGTTAGATAAAATAAAAACTATATATTAAGAATTTAATTTAGTACAATAAAATGGGTATTGACTTATTTAAGAAGTCCAAGAAAATATAGATACTTTTTTTAAATCTCTCATGTAAATACAATGTTTACTAAATACTACTTATCTCATAGAAACAATTTGACAGTTAAAGAATTTTAACTCTCTTGCTTGAAAGTTTCAATTTTGACTTGGAATAAAGAAAAAGAGATTTGGGATCAGTTTGGGAGTCTATTGCTCAAATACGGTATTGTGAAAAATCTCATCGTGTTACATTTATAATTTTATCATTTTATCATTTTTCTTTAATGGTTATTTTATTACTTATTTTATTGTTATTATTACAATTGAATTCAAATGTATCATCATTTGACACTAATCTCATTATCACTGTTATTTTTAATTTTATTGAAACTAATCGCACCACTCATCCAAATTAATCTTTACAAGATATAAAAATAAAATTGTTTCTTGTTATATAATTTTAAATTAGTATTTGGTTTTAGACTAAGGAGTGAAATATTGGAAAGGAAATAGAAATAATTTGAAAAAAATATAAAAATTAGATAGAAGCAAGGAATATATTTTTCTTCCCAATCCCAAAATCCAAATTAAAGGTAAAGTGGTAATATGTTTGAAGGGCAATTCAATTGAAGCCCCGAAGACAGAAAAGAAAGTGCTTTGTGGGGGAGCTTTATTGTATTTGTACATCCCTAAAGGGAACAAGGTGGACACCACTTGATTTTTGTTCTCATGAATAGAAAAATATGGGAGCGAGTGGTAGATGGCACTAATGATACAATTATTATTATTATTGTTATAATAACAGCATAATAAGAAGCTTGAACGCCGCCTTGCAATTATAATTTTGATAGGGAAAAGGTTAGTGAGAATGATTTCAAATGAAACCTAAAATGATGAGAAGATGACTTCGGTAGATGTTCCAAAGGCTAACTTTGCGGACAAGAAGCCAAAATTGCAAGGTTGAGTGAGGGCCCTGTTTTTGATTTGACACGATTACTCCACCTTCTAATGCCGAGAGCCTGCTCGCCCTCGCCTCCAACCTCTTGCTTTGCATATGGGGGGCCGGCCAGGCAATTTCCATATGAAGGAATAATTGTAGGGTTTATTTTTTATATATCTATATATATATATATTAATACTTAATACACTATTAGAGATGCTTTTTTATTTCACGGGTAGAGTTAAATAATGACATAATTTTTTTTAAATATTAAAAAAATAAAAAAATAAAAAAAATAAGATAAAGTAATTGTTTTAATTTCATTTATAGAATCAAAAAATTTTATTATTTTATATATTAACCTAAAATAGGATTTTTTTGTTTTATTTTTTTTAAAAAATTCTTTTTTTTGGACTTGTCTTTTAAGAAATATGATGTGCCATTTAAATTTGTAAGTAAAGAATGTTAAATATAAGAAATGCGCTTTTAAAATCATTTAAAAATAATTAAATTTAAACAAAATTTATAGATTGTATATTTCAATATTTGTATTATAAGGAAATAAAGTGTAATTATTTAAATTGATATTTTCTAAATTGGAATACTTTAGTTTATATTATCATTTTCTATGTTTAAGACTAAGAGGCATTATATATGCTTGTATTTGGCCTTTTGCCAAAAACATAAAAAAAAAAATTAGCCAACTTAACTCACAACAATTTAATGATTAAAGAAAATTATGATATGTTATAGTGTTTGAATATAAATTTTAACAATTTCACCGGCTCAACCCTTATCTCCAATATATATATATATATATATATATATATATATATATATATATATATATATATATAAACCTTGCAGTCTTGAATGGATAAAGTTTCTTATGCAGAAACAAAGAAGCTAAGAAAGCTAAAAATGGTTGAGACATTGAAATAAAAATGCCCGGACAAAACCTCGTGCATATCCTCTTTATCCCTTTCACTTTTTCTTTTCTGCTCTCCTTTATCCTGAAATGTAAGCAATGTCACATGAAACGCCAGTACCTTACAAAATGTCAAGGTCCCGGAGATATTCCATTCCTTATATAGCTACAACATATCAACTCTAAATCAAGAGAATCAACATAATACAAACCTAGACTTAATTTCATCAGTGTAACGATATTAATAGTTCCCGAAAATTTTATTTTTAACAATTAAAAAGATGCTTCTTGTATCACAATATTAATGTTCCATTAAGTTACATACTTGTTCGAAAAAAAAAAAATAAATTAAATTAATCATGTCAGAGGAAAACATAACAATATATTTTATATGAAAGTTGAAATGAAAAAAAAATGGAATTATGCTAAAATTATTGGATTTTAAATACGTTGCATTTGCATTATTTGAATTTTAATATTTACAATTGTTTGTATCTCGTTAATCGAAATAAAAAAAAAAAGATAAGATTTTAATGTGAAAACCATTTGACTAATAATATCTTCCAGTGCCATTAAAATTGACGTTGTCATCATTAATAATACTTAATTGACATGAAAAATAAGTATATAACAATGTTGATAATGAAAACATTGATTTGTTTCCAAGTATTGTAGAATTAATGGTAGATATTTGCACACGCATATGTTTGCACATACACACATAAATAAGTACCCAAGATAAGAAAAGAATTAAGTGGAACAAAAGAAATTTATGTAGATGTGAAAGTGAGTTGCTGCTAACTCAAGCACCTCAAAATATTTGTTGAAAATGCTCTTCTTGTATAAGCCTCAAAAAAAGAAAAAAAAAAGAAAGGACAAATCAATGCTATTAAAGCATTGGGCAAAACCTTCTTTGCTTTCATTTACAATTCAATTCAGCCAACCGAAATTCAAGAGTCATAAATGAAGCATGGGAAGATGTTGATGCACAAAGTGAAATTAAAGGAAACATTTGGAAGCAAATGTTTGGTCATTTAAAGCATTCGATAATATAGAGGGGATGGGGCTCATTTACTAGCAGGCCTTAAAAACTGGCCTATATTTGCAGGATTTTGGATTCAAATTGAAGCCTAGTGGGTTTGCTAGGCTATTAATGTGTGGATTGGATTGAGGCCCTGTCATTTACATTTTTTTAAAAAAATAAATATTTATAAAAAACATGAAATCTTAGCTATTTGGGCATGCTCTATCATCTATACTTACTATATACTAAAAATCCCATTGTGGAGTTATCCACTATTATTGATTCAAGTGAGAGGAGGTCGATTTCTTTTAAATAAAATTTTGAATTTAAATTTTATGAATAGAACAAATAGCGTTGAGAGAATTTTTTTTTTCATGGAGTCCAACATCAATTTAAATTTAGATTAGTTAAAATCAATATGATAACCGAATATCCAAAAATCTCTAGATACTTAAAATTCTTGTGGAGTTAATGCTTGACACCTGCCCTTTTATGGATGGAGTCATTTTGAGTTAAAAATTTTATTGATTTTGTGTCATTATTATCGAGAGATGAATTGGTCATATTCATTTCACTTTTAAAATTATTGGGTTTTTATCGCCTAATGAAAAAAATTATTGGATTTTTTTCCACCATTCAGTTGAAATTAAATTATAATAATAGACAAGCCAAAAACTCAAACTCTAGACCAAATATCACGGGGTCATCGTGGATTCATAACATGTTAAAATGTATAGTGTAATATTTTTAATTTTACAATAACTGAATTACAAGAAATTAATGGTGAAAGACCAAGTTAACTTTTGGCTCAATATATTAATGTGAAAACCATTCAAACTTTTTATTTTTTATAATTGTAGATGAATAACATACGTTTGACAACAGAAAACATTTTTACATTTTGTCCCTTTGAAAAACCTGTTTTAACATGCCTTAATCAATGAGAACTACATAGAGTTCCCTTGCTTTAAGTCTTTAATGAAAGTATTGATATCATATAATGTCTTAAAATTATCAAATTGTCTTTAAAAATTAAAAGATTTCAAAGATATTTTTGCCTTTTGCTTTAAGTTTTTTTTTTCCCATTTTCCTTTTGTATTTTTCAAATATTTTAAATTAAATAGAATGGTTTTCAAATATTTTTCACGAAATAAATTCCTTTTTTTTTTACAAACATATTCACTTTTTAGATATATATATATATATATATATATATTTATTTATTTTTATTTTAAATGGTAAATTAAAGAGATAAAGTTAATAATAAAAATCATTATTTGAAAAACCTCCAATGATTAAAATTATTTTAGAATTTACAATAACAAATTGAAAATATTTTTTGTAAGTTGAAGAACATTTAACTTTACTAAAAAGTAAGGAGGTTCTTACAATTTATTTCAATAAAAAAATTTCAAACTATCTTAAGAATAATAATTAATTATTATTAAAATTATGAAG
This sequence comes from Firmiana major, assembly GCA_033439115.1. Taxonomy (NCBI): domain Eukaryota; kingdom Viridiplantae; phylum Streptophyta; class Magnoliopsida; order Malvales; family Malvaceae; genus Firmiana; species Firmiana major. Next base: position 9,358,430 of record CM065909.1, read on the forward strand.
TTTTTTAGTTTGTTAGATAAATGAACACTAATGAAAAATAATAAGAATATAGATATTTTGTAAAAAAATATTAATAATTATAAACTATAATGATAAATAAATAAAATAATAATTTCAAATGATTGAAAATTTGAGAGAATATAGATATTTTACAAAATAATTTTTTTATTGAAAATATTTGAGCCCAAATTTGTAAATGAGATAAATATATCCCCTTCAAAAATTTTAAATAATTTAATAATTTTATATATATATATATATATATATATATATATAATTGGGAGTGAAAGGTGTGATTACTTAAATTAAAACTTAAATCTTATAATATATCATAATTTTTTTAATCACTCAACTAAATTATTGTAAGAATAAAAATATTAATTTTTAATTTTTATAATTTTTTCAATCACCCATACGAAAAGTTAAAAGCATAAAAAGTAATTTTTAATTTTCCGACCGCAAGTAGTGCGGGTAGCTTACTAGTTCATTTGATTTGTTTTAGGTATTTCATAGAAGTATTTGGATGAAAAAATTTAAAATTTTAATTTAAAGAATGATATTTTAAGTTTTATTAATTCAAATTAACATTTATAATTATATCATTTGGATATATATATATATATATATATATATATTAATTTGACAGTTGAAATTTAATGAAATAAAAAAATAATTATAGAAGAAGAATAAAATATAATGATAAGAGGATTGTTTTAAAAAAAGTGCCTTGATTTTTTATAAAAAAAATTTATCTTTTATTTTTATTTTTTCTTCCTTTTCTTTTTTTTTCTTTTCTTGTCCACAAGAGAAAAAAAGAAAAAAATATAAAAAAGAGAAAAAAAAAAAGATAAAAGAGAGCATAATAAGATTTAAAAGTGTTGTTGTCAAACAGAATGATGACGTATTGCTGACGTTTTTACTTCGATTTTCGTGCCATGTGTTATCAGAGACTCTATAAGAAAAAAATGATCAGAGGGACGCAAAAGTTGTTCTTTGCGTAAACACTCCGATACTTAAGTTAGAAGAGAATTTTGACAGAGTTTTTGTAGAAAAAATAGAGACTTAGTTTCATGAATCATACTTGACCCCTATTTATAAGGATTAATTCCACATTCAATTACGTAATTATTCACTAATTGAGTATTTTTTACTGTTTTTTGAGTCCTGTAGAATAAAAAATATTTAAGGACAAAATTGTCCAAATTGCATAATTTATGTCTTTCGTAATACTGTTTTCAAGGCGGTAGACCCGATCTTCCACCTGTTTTTTTTCGTGCGCTAAGTGACGCACTTTTATTCTTTATTTTTATTCTTTATTATTTTTTTATCATACACAATAAAAAGTAAAGAAAATTATTAGCTAAGTTTAATAGTTCAAATTTTTATAAATTATAAAATATAATTCTTAATAATTTTATATTTAAGAGTTAAATTTTTTAACGGAAGGATTGATTATTTTTAAAATTATTATCTTTATCTAGATTTTATTTTCTTTTTTCAAAAATAATAAAAAGAAAAAAATAGAAAGAGAGAAAGAAAGAAAAAATAGTAAAATAAAAAGAAAAAGAAAAAATTAGGAAAAATAAAATATTGGATTAAGAAATTAATAAATGACCTTTATTATTATAATTTTTTTGCAATCCAATCTTTCATGTGTGCATCAAACATATCCTATGTACTAAACAAGACTTAAGTTTCCTAAAAAGAAAACACATTGAATTATTGAGAGAAAGTTTAAAACTAAATTACGAATATAAAATCAAACAAATTATACCATTGCTTCAATACGAAGAGTATCACAATAATTAACTAATCACAAGTACTCACATGGATTAGTCTAATTTATAAAGAAATGATATATTTTTTATTTTCCTTTTGTGTGAAAAAGGTGCATTAAAGAAAAATAAAACCCCCCCAAGGGGTTACAGCAGATTGTTACAAGAAATTGCTTTGGGAACCAAGCAACTAACAGTTCAGGGGAACATGATTCTTATAGCATCTACTGATAACGACAGCAACAAACTTTCAAGTGGTTCTTCATGAAAAAAGGAAGGATCAAGGGATGGTCTCATTTTGTCAGCAAATCCATGATTGAGTTGGCTTCCTTCAACTTGTGCGTCAATCTAGCATTTGGGATGCTTACCAGCAACTGACGAGCCAGTCCTAAGGAAATCTTATCCGCAAGTGCACGGATCGTTCAAGTAATAATAGAATTTGAATATCGAGTTATCATCTCACATAGAAGTTGATTAGTCTAATTAAATACCGATTAATCTTTACCTAAATATATCCTAGCAAATTATGAAATTGCAATAGGTGATCTACTAAGGCTAATTAAAACATCGGAAAGCACTAAAATAATAAGAATTAAAAGAAATAAAACCGAACAAAAAGTACTTACAATACTCCAAGTAATTAAAATCAAAAGCATACAAAAGAAAATAAAAACAATTAAAATTAATTAACGCAATTAAAATAAAATACAAATATGAAATTAAAGCAATAAAACTATTTAAACTAAAATTAAACAAGCTTAAAATAAAATGTGCATGTAACTAAACTAACTAAGAAAATGCAATTTAAACTAACTTAAAGTCTAATGAAAATAAATTTACCCCTAATTTAATTTTAAATGAACACTTAATTAACTATCAACCTAATTAAAACTAAGTTCTATACTATTAGACAAGAATACTAATCATGCAATTTTAATCAACAACTCTAAACTAAGCCTAACAAATTAAATTGAAAGCAAACTAAACTAACAATGCATGAAAATGAATTAATCACTAAAATGAACTAGCCAAACGTGGCCTTAGGGATTTAAATCCTTCCCTTCCTTTATTATTCATTTATCATTTCTTCATTTCCATTTCAGGTAACGGCTTGGTGTCCTCTGGTCTGCTGCGGTTTGTCTCCTTCTGCTCCAGGTACGGTGATTTGTGGGAGTTCTGTCCTACTGTCCCGTACTGCTACTGCAAGTGCTGCTCTTTCATCTTGCACAGCTCCTGCTTGTCCTCTGCCCAGGTACGGTGATTTGTGCTGCTCGGGTCTATGCCTCTGTTCAGGTGATGTCTACTGCTCTTGTCGATTCTGGCCAGTCCTATGTACCAGCATCCTGCTTCAGTCCAGCAGCAATCCTTTTGTACACATCATCTGCCTCACCACGACGTTACAACAGCAGTGCAAGGACACAACCCGGCTATGCACCTGTCCTGCGCACAACAACAAAATCGCCAGATAGCAGACGCGTCTTTCTCCTCTGCTCTTTTCTGCCCTGCCCTTGATCACCATGCAGCAGCTGCAGCTAGCATTCATCAGCAGCTCGACATCAGTGAACGCCCAAAGCACTAACAACCTTCAGCAGTGAAGGCCAGCATATTAAGACAGAAGGCAGAAAAGAAAAGCTTAAAACGATAATGAGCAGTAGGATAGACTGTAAACAGGGGAGAACAGAGAATCGATCGGCCAAATGGATTGTTTCATTGATCCATCCGGCTACCTGTTGAACATCCTCTCTCGTTACTATGCTTAAGCATCCCTACAAAGGCATGAACTAAGGTAACAATATAGAAAACTAAAACTAAATATTGAATCAATAATCCAGAAAAATGAAAACAGGAAACTCCCGAGCTAAGCTTTCCTCCACTGTCTTCTCCTACCGAGTTCCACTATGCTCTTTAGTGGACAAATGCCTTGCATCATCCTTCATCAGAGCAACAGAATCAACAAGCAGGAGATAGTGTGAAATTGCCTGAAACCCGAATGCAACAATAAGGAACAAACCGAAAGCTTTTAAAGATGACGGTTTTAAAATGAAACTAAGGAAACTTAAACAATAACCAAGGAAAAACCAAGAATGACAAGAGTAATAATTTCACAAATGAAGAAAAGAGAACATCAATAATGCTTCTAGAGAGGAAGCCGAGAGCGTGAAAATGATAAGAAACCGAGAAGATGGAAAAGAGAAGAAACCGAGAGCAAACAAAATTGATGGTGGTCGTGTCACCAGAAACCACGTGTGCAACTATCCGCCTGCCACGTGTCAAACCAAAACCGAGCCACGTGGCAGATTTGGCGACAGTGTGGCGCGGCAGACCTCCATCGCCCATATCGCGACATTGGTCTTCCGCACAGACTGCGATAGAGGTCTCCCGCACATCCCGCGATAGAAGTCTCCCGCACAGCTTGCGACAGTCTCCCGCACAGTCTGCGGCACAGTCTCCCGCACAGCTTGCGACATAGTCTCCCGCACAGTCTGCGGTAGAGGGCTCCCGCACATCCCGCGATAGAAGTCCCCCGCTCAGCCTGCGGCATAGTCTCCCGCACAGACTGCGGTGGAGGTCTCCCGCACAGTCTGCGGTAGAGGGCTTCCGCACAGCTTGCGACATAGCCTCCCGCACAGTCTGCGGTAGAGGGCTCCCGCACAGCTTGCGACATAGCCTCCCGCACAGACTGCGGTAGAGGTCTCCCGCACAGTTTGCGACATAGCCTCCCGCACAGACTGCGGTAGAGGTCTCCCGCACAGTCTGCGGTAGAGGTCCCTCACTAGCTGCTTGAATTCGAGGCGCGACAGAGTGCTCTATGACTCTGTCGCGGCCCAGACACGCGCCTGGGCCTCAGCTCGAACCGACTTACAGAAACCTATAAATACCAGGTGAGCTCTCTGAATCAAGGGATCCGAGGCCAAAAAACCAAAAAGAAGGGAAAAGCTTTAAACTCTCTGATTTAAGCAATATATTCTCTTCTTCATACATTCACAACTCCGATTACTGACTTAATCATCGGAGTGCGCGTGCAGGGACAAATCCCTGCCCCCTCTGATTCCTGTTGTTTTTGCAGGATATACGAAGAACACGTGGAACAAATTGCATCGACATCACCCTTTTATCGTTAGTGCAATTAGACTACGTGGAAAGCATTTTCTTGTTGCTGTCAGGTAGGCAACATCAATTGGCGCCGTCTGTGGGAAATCTGACAAAAAGTCAGGTTCTCTATCAAAATGGTGCGGACACGTTCTGCAGCAGAGTTGACAGGAGGGCAGAATTCTGTGAGTCCCCCTGTCAGATCAGAACAAAGACGAAGACATGGTGAAAGGGGTCAGAGAGAAGCCGTGGTTTCTCTAGAAGAATTTGAGACCCTGAAGCGCAAAAATGAAGAGACCACGACAGCTTTGAAGGCTATGGTGAGCTTCTTCAGAGACGCTCTCCCCCAATTCAGCTTGCCCCATGAAGTGCAGCAGTTAGTGGGAGAAAACACACCTCTGCAGATCTATGAGAGAGGTCAGCCCTCCACCCTGGTAAACCCTGGACAAGAGGCAGGAACACGAAATAATGCCACTACGGATCCAGCAAGGCAGAGGTCTTCCCCAATAGATAGGCGGCAGAACTCAACCGCGGACCTTAGGCGACAGAGTTCGCCCACAGCACCTGTGCGGGCAAGGCTCACCCGCAGACCTCATGCGGCAGAGGTCTCCCCCAACAGATATTCCACGGAGCTCGCCCGCAGCTCAACGGCAACAGTGTTCACCACTGGCCGATAGGCGACAGAGCCCACCAAATGTGCGGCAGAGCTCTCCCGGGGACTACATGCGGCAGAGCCATCCCGCAACATATGTGCGACGGTGCTCTCCCGCTGCTGATAGGCGGCAGAGTTCTCCTCTGCCCGGCAGGCGACAGACTTCTCCTATAGCCGATAGGCGGCAGAGTTCCCCCACATACCACAGCTCATCTCCCGCGGAGTTGGAACGTGGTTTAAGAGAATGTAGGGCTGGGGAGCGACGGAGACAGAGAGGCCAAGACCCTCGAGAAGGTCTCGAAATTACAAGTCCCGGAATGGGAGGTGCTGGAAGAGGTGCTTATCAGTCGGACTCTTCTAGACCCGAAGGGACAAGGCCATGCTCAGCTCGAGGGTCGGAGGACGTGGAGAAGGTCGTCCAAAGGATCCTCGAGAAGAAAAAACTGGTGTTTCCAGATGACGGCCAAAGGAGGAGAATCCCATTCAGCCTGGAGATCATGAACAAACCTTTGCCAAAGAAAGTTCCTGCTAGTGGCTACCGATTACTTTACAAAGTGGATTGAAGCAGAGCCTTTAGCCACAATCACGGAAAAGAAAGTGGAGACCATGGTGTGGAAAGACATTATTTGTCGATTCGGAATTCCCCGCATCCTAAATGCCGACCATGGAAAGCAATTTGATTGCAACGCCTTCCGTGAATTTTGTAAGAGCCTCAACATTCAGCTAAGGATCTCCTCAGTGTCATATCCTCAAGCTAATGGACAGGCCGAAGTCAGTAATCGAACTATCCTCCATGGGCTGAAGACCAGGCTAGACAAAGCAAAAGGGGCATGGGTGGACGAATTGCCTAGTGTTTTATGGGCATATCGTACCACCAGTCGTGTGTCGACTAAAGAAACGCCCTTCAGCCTTGTATACGGCACAGAAGCACTGATCCCCGTAGAAATTGGAGCGTCATCACCAAGAGTGATACCCTTAGCAGAGGAAGAAAATTCACAAGCTCTAAGGGAAGGCTTGGACCTACTCGACGAACATAGAGAGACCGCGGCTATTCGATTGGCATCCTATCATCAGAGGGTGGCCAACTACTACAATAGCCGGGTGAGAGATAGGCCAATGTCTGAGGGAGATCTAGTGCTCAGAAAGTCGCAGATCACGAATGCCCTGAAGGAGGATGGGAAGTTCAGAGCCAACTGGGAAGGTCCCTACAGAATCAGATACAAGATTGGACCTAACACATGTGTCCTGGAAACTCTACAAGGGAAGAAGATAGGGAAAACATGGAATTCAAATCACCTAAAGCTGTATTTGAATTAATCGCTATATTTTCTTTCCCAAACAGTATTATTATTTGTTTATACCATCACAAGATATTGTCATCAAATCATCACGCAAAATGTCATTTTATTATACATCTGCGACTTATATGCATCTAAATCTTGTGACAGGTATTCAACCGAGCCGTAAGAGCCTGAGGCGCTATGCGTCACTGTGGCCAGGCGTAGTTCAACCGAGCCGTAAGAGCCTGAGGCGCTATGCATCACTGTGGCCAGGCGTAGTTCAGCCGAGCCGTAAGAGCCTGAGGCGCTATGCGTCACTGTGGCCAGGCGTAGTTCAACCGAGCCGTAAGAGCCTGAGGCGCTATGCGTCACTGTGGCCAGGTGTAGTTCAACTGAGCCGTAAGAGCCTGAGGCGCTATGCGTCACTGTGGCCAGGCGTAGTTCAGACGAGCCGTAAGAGCCTGAGGCGCTATGCGTCACTGTGGCCAGGCGTATACAACCGAGCCGTAAGAGCCTGAGGCGCTATGCGTCACTGTGGCCAGGCGTAGTTCAGACGAGCCGTAAGAGCCTGAGGCGCTATGCGTCACTGTGGCCAGGCGTAGTTCAGACGAGCCGTAAGAGCCTGAGGCGCTATGCGTCACTGTGGCCAGGCGTAGTTCAGACGAGCCGTAAGAGCCTGAGGCGCTATGCGTCACTGTGGCCAGGCGTAGTTCAGACGAGCCGTAAGAGCCTGAGGCGCTATGCGTCACTGTGGCCAGGCGTAGTTCAGACGAGCCGTAAGAGCCTGAGGCGCTATGCGTCACTGTGGCTAGGCGATAAAAATATAAAGGCTATAAAAACTAAAGACGCATACACGTCGCAGTAATCAAGCCTTAAACAATTATACGTTCGCTCGAAAAATTCTTTCTGAAAGTTTACCTTTCTATCAAGAATTGGGGAGCATGCACGAATACATTCAAATGAATACATTCAACCAAAATAAACAGACAAAGAATGATAAATGATAAATAGAGAAGTAATACAATACAAAGCATGAACAAAAATCTCAATTTCATTTCATTCAAAAGTCATTACATTTGACAAAAGTACGAAGTTAAAATAAAAAACAACAAAGTACTTGAAAAGAAATACAAAAAACAAAAATAGCTATCTACTCTTCGGGAGGAAGCTGGGGATCAGCTGCAGACGGACCATCACTTCCTAAGGACTGCTGACCCTCCTCGTCGTCTAAATCAATAAGAGCCTCGATAGGCTCGGGAGCACCATCCAAATCCATGGGCTCCCAAGGACCAGTGAGGTTGACGAGGTCATCTTGGGCAGTCCTCTTAAATAACTCGTCTGCAGGTTCAGCTTCAGGCTCATATTTAGTCCAGTCGGGGGCCTCAAATAGCATTGCCTCGTTAGTGTACTGGAGCTCTGGGAATTCCTCTCCTTCCCTATGTGCTTCTAACCATGATCGGGCAAGATAGAACCCGTACTTTACATAGGGATTCGAGAAATCCTCCTTCCGTCTCAAGCAATCCTTGGAGAGACGGTACTCCTTCACAGCCTCGGCCCGTATGCTATTAATCTCCACTTGGGTCAATGTAGGAGCAGCCTGACTTTCCAACTCGGCAACACGCTGCTCGAGCTCCTGATTCCGAGCAAGTAAAGACCCGTAGTTGGACTGCATACAGTCTAGCTCAGAGTGGGTATCCCGAAGATCCTCTTGAAATCTGCTAGACCGAGCCTTCTCTACAGTAAGATCCTCCTGGGCGTGATTAAGGTCTTGATGAACCTTTGCGAGCTGCTCCTCCAAGCTTCGAACTAAATCCAGAAGTTTGGACAAGTTGTTGATGGTGTTCTGCAACTCCATAACTTGATCCTTTAACTCCCGGATTTCCCTATCAGCACGCTCCCGATAAGCCCGATGCTGGGCATTGTTGGCCACAGTTCGTTGAGCCAGCTGCAAAGGAATACAAAAAGTTAGATTCAAAGAATGCGGCAAAAATGAGTCAAACGAAGAGGAGTATGAAACTTACCCTCAATGCCTCCATGTCGGCTAAATCCTCCCCCTCCGGGTAGTTTCTGAATATCCTCGCCTCGTCCCGAGGAAGGATAGTGGACCAGCTTAACCGGGAGGCCACCCCGGGAGTGTCCAAAATGTCGTTGTCACGAACCCCGGGGTAGACTCGGAACTCGTGGCCCCTCATAATATTTCCCCCGTCCACGGAATAGGGCCTCTCGTCGGTAGGACCTATCCTCGGCAATATTGGCCTGCTTCCCATCGAACCTTCGATGTACAAGCGCCTTCTATTCTTCCGCTGAGACGGAATAATATTGCATTCCGCGCGCTCCTCGGAGCGTGATCGCCCGGATGACCCGGAAGCCCCCCGTGAAGACGAGGCAACTCTCCCCCTATCCCGAGAGAGATCTCTCTGCTCTGAAGGAGGGGGAGGCATCGCCTGCCTAGAAACAGGAGGGGTCTGAGCACGAGGTGGATGAGAGGGGACCGGTGCCTCACTTGGGACATCGTCAGTCAAACAATGCTTCTTCCTGGCAGGAGCGCTGGAAGGACCAGCCTCAGAAACCTGGCGACCTAACGATTGCCGAAAATGACTCATATCTGCAAAAAAGAAAAAGAAGACAAATCAGTGGTTAAAAACTGATCAAAAACAGCAAGCCGTAAAGAAAATTAAAAGTTACCGTCAGGAGAATCGAGATGCTCCTGAAGGGACTCTATATTTATGGTGTCGTCATCAGGGAGCACCATGAAAGTAGAGCCGAACCCTTCCCAACCAGTCAGATCGGCTAAGGGTTCGCTGCCAGAACTTGATTCTACGTTGGTGCTCCCTATATCCTCTTGTGGCCTAGGTGCTTCAGGATTTAATTCGGGGGAAACCGAAGGCAGAGGATCTGACGAAGGAATAGAGGGTCCGGCAACAGGGACCGGACCCACACCCCAGCCTGCTAATATCAAATTTTCATTTGATATAAGGGTGTCGAGGCTAAGGGGATGAGGGACTAGCAGTTTGTTGACGTCAGAAGACAACTGCTCCCTAAGTGTGGCAACCCGGGGACCCTTGGGAATCTCACGCCTATTCTCCCAACGAGTGGGAAAATCCAGGCCCTCGGGCACTTCCACAACCAGCCATTCCGTTTCGAAACCATGGAGCTTGTTAGCCGGTTTCTCGAATAATCGGTTCTCAAAATCGGGCTGGTACACCCGCTGAAGCGAGTAAGGCACCAAGCCGGGGCTCCCTCGAAGCCTAAAGAATACTTCTAAAAGAGGAAGGGACGGAGAGACGCCCCTTAAATGGCAGTGCACGCTAAATGCTACTAATTGCATCCATGCATGAGGATGCAGTTGCCCCGGGGATACCCTGTGCGTTCTAAGGAAGGAAGCCCCGAAGTCGGACAAGGGGAAGCGGAGTCCTAACTCCAAAGCTGCCCTAAAAACGACAGCCCCGTCGGACACACGATGTATGTCGCTCTCCTGAGGGGTCGGGAGCCTATAAGAGTATCCCTCAGGTAAAGGAAATCGGGATTCTAGGTCTTGGACGTCGGCTTCCTTTAAAGTCGACTTAACGCCTAGATCAATTTGTTTTCCTATACCATGGCCAGTCATTTTAGGGATCTGTAAATCAAAAGAGTGGGACTACGAACTATGAAATTACCTAAAATGAAGAAAAGGAGAGACTGGCGACAGAGTATGAAGAAGTTGCGACAGAGTTGCGACACAGTGATGTGTACGCGACAGACTTGCGGCAGAGTACAGTAGAGTGCGGCAGAGTTGCGAGAGAGTGTGCAGAGAAAATCGCGGCTGAGTGTCTTTTTGTGGGAGAACTCAATAGCGACAAGGACAGCAGGGGCCAGTATATATAGCGGCTCGCCTGCGTCGACACACGCGCGGAGATCCGACCCGACCCGAGAAAATCCAGACCCAGATACTCTTTCGCAGGAAAAATTCCTACCAAAGAGTGGGGAGCAATTGATGGTGGTCGTGTCACCAGAAACCACGTGTGCAACTATCCGCCTGCCACGTGTCAAACCAAAACCGAGCCACGTGGCAGATTTGGCGACAGTGTGGCGCGACAGACCTCCATCACCCATATCGCGACATTGGTCTTCCGCACAGACTGCGATAGAGGTCTCCCGCACATCCCGCGATAGAAGTCTCCCGCACAGTCTGCGGCAGTCTCCCGCACAGTCTGCGGCACAGTCTCCCGCACAGCTTGCGACATAGTCTCCCGCACAGTCTGCTGTAGAGGGCTCCCGCACATCCCGCGATAGAAGTCCCCCGCTCAGCCTGCGACATAGTCTCCCGCACAGACTGCGGTGGAGGTCTCCCGCACAGTCTGCGACATAGTCTCCCGCACAGACTGCGGTGGAGGTCTCCCGCACAGTCTGCGGTAGAGGGCTCCCGCACAGCTTGCGACATAGCCTCCCGCACAGTCTGCGGTAGAGGGCTCCCGCACAGCTTGCGACATAGCCTCCCGCACAGACTGCAGTAGAGGTCTCCCGCACAGTCTGCGGTAGAGGTCCCTCACTAGCTGCTTGAATTCGAGGCGCGACAGAGTGCTCTATGACTCTGTCGCGGCCCAGACACGCGCCTGGGCCTCAGCTCGAACCGACTTGCAGAAACCTATAAATACCAGGTGAGCTCTCTGAATCAAGGGATCCGAGGCCAAAAAACCAAAAAGAAGGGAAAAGCTTTAAACTCTCTGATTTAAGCAATATATTCTCTTCTTCATACATTCACAACTCCGATTACTGACTTAATCATCGGAGTGCGTGTGCAGGGACAAATCCCTGCCCCCTCTGATTCCTGTTGTTTTTGCAGGATATACGAAGAACACGTGGAACAAATTGCATCGACATCACCCTTTTGTCGTTAGTGCAATTAGACTACGTGGAAAGCATTTTCTTGTTGCTGTCAGGTAGGCAACATCAAAAATAAAAATAATAACTGTAAATTACAACTTAAACGGTAAAATAACAATGAATAGAAATTGAATAAATCCTAGAAGAAAATGAACAATAGTAGCTGCTGTCACCAGCCGAAAACATAAAAAACTTAAAGAAAGATAAAATCTATTCGAAAATTTGAGCAAAATTGAAAATTTTTTCAAAATGTTTTCGAAAATCTGAGCTTAAATTGTTTGATTTTGGGATGATTTAGTGCTTAGCATGTAATTTTCCCATATTTCGATGATATGACCTCATGATTTAGTCTGACTTTGATTGACTAAGAAGCATGATTATAGGAAAAACATGAAGTTAAGTTCTTGAATTTGTCTTGATTCTGATTGCGATTTCCTCATTTTATGCACATGTCATGCATGAATCTGTATATTTATTTAGAGAAAGCTTATGTGGACCTAAGATTGCATTTGTTCAGTTGATTTTGTGCATCATATTCTAGAATTTGCTTGATCTGATCTCGAGGCAAAATATTAGATCGCACTTAATTAGAGAGATGATTTAGGCTATCTTTGGATCGTTTGAGCCTTTCGAGCCATGCCTGTACATACTTTACCCCTAGTCACCCATCTGGGCCAAATAAGCTTTTCTCTGTAAATACACCTGCGTTATTTTCCTTAGCCTAAAGTATTCTTTTCCTATCCCTTATCCCGAAAGCATGGAAAGTCATTGGATATATTTTGAGCTTTGTACATATGGGTACCTGGTGATCAAAAACTTGACGAGGCCCTAAAGGTATCTTATCCGCAAGTGCACGGGTCGTACAAGTAATAATAGGATTTGAGTCCCGAGTTATCGTCCCTTAGAGAAGCTGACTAGCCTAATTAACTACCGGTTAATCTTATATTCTAGAAAATTATAAAATTAAGGTGGGTGATCTACATAGCTAGAATTAAAAATACCGAAAGCAATAAAATACTAAAACTATAAAATAAAGAAATTAAAATCGAACTGAAAATTACTTATCGAGCTCCACGCAATTAAAAGCAAATACCTACGAAAATAATTAAAACGGTTAAAACTCATTACCGCAATTAAAATAAAATGCAATTATGAAAATAAAACAATAAAATTAAACTACAATTAAACTAATCTAAAATGCAATTAAACTACTTAATTAACATGCTATTGAAACTAAACTAAAGCTTAATGAAAATAAAATCCTAGGAAATTAAGAAAATAACTATAAAACTACATGTTTAAAATATTAACTCTAAACTAATCCTAACTAATTAAATTGAAATTACACTAAGCTAACAATGCATGTAAATGGATTAATCACTAAAGTGAGCCAGCCAAACAAAGCCTTAAGTTTTAAATCTTCCCCCCCATTTATTATTCATTCATCATATTTACTTTTCCATTTCCAGGTCACGGTTTGGCTTTGTCTGGTCTGCTGCGGGTTGATGTCCTGCCACAGTTTGTCTGCTGCTGTTCAGGTGCCGGCCTGCCACAATTGTCTTCTTTCCTAGTTGCTGTTCAGGTGCCCCAGCTGCCGCATCCGGCCTGTCCACTGCTGCATCCAGGTGCTGGCCACTACCTCTGCTGTACGGTGCTCACGTTCTGCTGCTGCTGTTGTACAACATGGTCCTGCTCTCGCCACCAACTTGTTACGCGTCCGCTTCCAGCACCTGCAGCCACCCGTACATTGCCAGCCCTGCTTCAATCACGGATCATCTACTTGCAGCAGCTAACAGGGAATGTCCAGCAGCTGTCCTAGCATCAGTGCACGATCTGCTCTGCTATGTTCAATATGCTACCTGCTGCTGCTCTCGACTCGGCATGCCCAACTCACGTCTACTCACCAAACAATGGAAGCACAACTGCAGCCACAGCAGGATTAAGTGTCACAGTATATGAGAATGCACATAACCAGAAAATAAACAATGAACAGTGGAGAGGAAATGTGAAACAGAGTTAAACAGAGGACACTGTGACATTAACAAGCTGCCATGTCTCAACCGAAGCTCCTTTGATTTTTTGCCTTCATCTGTGTACCGGGCAATCAACACAATCTCATTTCCTAATCCAGCTAATAACAACTACAATGCAGTAAATGACTATATGCAGGAGATCTAAACAAGTGCAGAAACAGGGAACTAATGATCCACGGGTAGCTTCATTCTTCTCTCCAACCGGGATTCCACTTTGCTAATGATGTGGAAAAATGCTTTGCATCCTCCCACATCATGGCAACAGAATCACAAAGGCTGAGGATTGCATGACAATGTTACCCGAATGCCAACTTAAAATCACAACCGAGACATGAACTAGGAAAATAAGCTTTGAAAATACAAAAATAAAACTTATGGAAGGAAACCGAGAAGATAATAATAAAAAAAAGAAACCGAGAGCTTGGAATGTAAATGAGGAACCCGAGAGTATGGAAACTAATGGAAGAAAAATCGATGAACAATAATGAAGAAGAAACCGAGAGCATGTAACAAAGAGATTAAATTTCTATTGAAAATAAGAACTTAACAAATTGTAATGAAGAACATGAAATGAATAATAAATAACTTGTAAAAGAAAAACTATGCGAAAATTAAAGAAAAGCTTTGAAAATTAATCTAAGGCTATTCTACCCTAATCTACCCTACTCCTACTCCTACTCCTACTCTACTTCTACTTACCCTACTCCTACTTTACTTGATTTTTTCAATTGCCATCATGTTTAATTTATACACAAACATAAGGGTACAATGGTAAATTTTCATCCTAGATGAGTTTGCATTGTTTGGCCACTTGTCTTCATTTGATTTGTTGCAGAGTAGATATTTTCACGTCATCAGTCTTTTTGTCCAATTAGCTGTGCGATGTGACCCGACGTGTGTCTTCCAGAGGGTTGGCACGGTGTCCTTCGATCTTATCGTTTCAGAGTAAATAAAATACGGACACCTGACATCACGCGTGTCCAGTCGACTGATGACTCGGTCTGCAAATTGAAAGTGGTCCAGTCTCCTTTAGCTCATTTTCAGCCAAATTTCGACTGAAACGACTGAGTTTCATTTGGATATAATTTATCTGCACATTAGAGAATTTTAATTAAATAAAAGGGATTATTTGATAAAATAATATGGGGATTAAATAAATAATTAGGAATTTAAGCACAAATAATTCTATAAAAAAATAGAATTATCACACCCCCAAACTTGAGTTTTTGCTTGTCCTCAAGCAAAACAAAATAATTGTAGGAATGATAGTACAAAACATAATAATTTCCCCAACATTATCCTCAAAGAAGAAGTACAAACTATGAAATCAAATACTCACAATTACAAGTCTAGCACTTAGAATTATTCAATCATAAGTCCTAACCTAAATTGGACTCCTCGTGTGTGTGTGAAAAATGTCAGAGCCACTTCAAAGTACATTATCCGGATCAGATTATGCAAACATAGTGAATACAAAGTCAATGACAAGTGATCATTCCCATAAGTTTGCTTTTCACTAATCTCTCCTCTAATGTAGTCACACTCAATCAAAGATTAATAGGACTTCATTAAGCTTGTAATGTCAGGCTGAGGTTAAGGTATGATAAAATTTATTTAGGTTTAATTACCCCTTGACATGCATTACTTTCTAGGATTTTTAATGTATGAGCTCTAATTATTCCCCCAAACTTATTTATTTCACTAGACATTTTATTCTATTTTTGTATTTTCTTCTTTCTTATTTCTTCTTCTTCTTCTTTTTCTTTTTCTTCACTTTTTTTTTTTGAATTTTCACTATCACTAGGTACCCATGTACAAAGCTCAAAATATATCCAATGACTTTCCATGCTTTCGGGGTCAAGGATAGGAAAAGAATACTTTAGGCTAAGGAAAATAACTTAGGTGTATTTACAGAGAAAAGCTTATTTGGCCCAGATGGGTGACTAGGGGTAAAGTATGTACAGGCATGGCTTGAAAGGCTCAAACGATCCAAAGATAGCCTAAATCATCTCTCTAATTAAGTGCGATCTAATATTTCGCCTCGAGATCAGATCAAGCAAATTCTAGAATAAGATGCACAAAATCAACTGAACAAATGCAATCCTAAGTCCACATAAATTTTCTCTAAATAAATATATAGATTCATGACATGACATGTGCATAAAATGAGGAAATCGCAATCAGAATCAAGACAAATTCAAGAACTCAACTTCATGCTTTTCCTATAATCATGCTTCTCAGTCAATCAAAGTCAGACTAAATCATGGGTTCATATCATCGGAATATGAAAAACTACATGTTAAGCACTGAATCATCCCAAAATCAAACAATTTAAGCTCAGATTTTCGAAAACATTTTGAAAAATTTTTCAATTTTGTTCAAATTTTCAAAAAATACTCAAGTGATATCCCCTCCCCCAAACTTGAAGTGCACAGTGTCCTCAGTGTGCAGATAGTATAAGAATTGAAGTTCAGGAACTGAGTACTCCCCTATCTGATGATGATGAACAACCGAAACTTTGATTGAAAGCGTAAAACTAAAAAAATAAACCTGCAACACAAACAAAGAAAGAATAACAGAAAAGAAAAAGAAACAGAACTATATACAAAGTGAAAAGAAAAACATAACCACTTCAAATACAGCTGAAGAAAACAACACTCAGCAGCAGGGCGAAGAGTAGGAGGGTCATCCAAAGTGGTGACAAGGTGCTGACAGTTAACTCCTCCTGAGCCCTATCTACTTTCCTCATTCTTTCAAATTTCATGTGCTCAAGCCTTATATCCTAATTAATCTCCATCTTAAAGCACTCTTGAGAGTCATCAGGGAGCTTCAAAGGTTTGAAAACAAGTAAACTTTACTTTCTGATCTTGGACTCTCATCGTTAACTCCCCCTTTTGCATATCAATAACCTGTGTAGAATCAGAGGGTGAGGAAGGCAATGAATAAGAAAAAGGTATAGATGAAGAAGCGCTTAGCTTTGTTTCATTGGCAGCTCGATCTTTAGGTTCCTGCTCTTTCTGAGCTGTTTCGTTAGAACTTAAGGATTCTTTAACTATGTGCTGTTCAGGTTGGGACATGACTTGTGACTCATCAACTCTCTGCCACTCCTAAGGGTGATAGATCTAACATGTTCCTTACCCTCCCTTTGCTTAACAGGATTAACTTCAGTATAACTAGGAAGGGTCCCTTGAGGACGTTGGCTAAGAGCACTAGCTATTTGTCCAACCTGAACTTCTAAGTTTTTAATTGAAGCAGCTTGATCTTGCAGGATAGTCGTGAACATCTCCTCTAATGTAGGCTTCTTCTCAACTGCTGGTGCATGGTAGAGTTGGGGCTGCATAATTGGTGGTGGTGGTGGTGATGGATGATGTGAGTATGGGTGATGAGAAGGCGGATGAAATGGAAATTGCGGCTGTGGTGGTACCTGAACCGGTGGAGCTTGAAAACTAGGGGGTCCTACAGATATGAAATTAAAAGTTTGCCATTGGTTTTGACTCCAGGAGAAGTTAGGATGGTTCCTCCACTCTGAATTATAGGCGTTTGAAAAAATTGTTGTTTTGTTGCGTAGGGGGAGCAACATACTGAACCGATTCTAAGTTGAGCGGACATCTATCTACAGAGTGGGTACCACTACACAACTTGTAGGAAAGGAAAGGACTTTGGACAGAATACACAGGGTTAGGACTAGTGGGAGGATTATGTTGGGTACTGAGCGACTCTACCTTCTTCGTAAGATTAGCGATTTGAGAGGTCAAGGTAGACAGTGTGTCGAGCTCATAAATACCCGCCAGCTTCTTTGGCATTTGCCTTTTCGAGGACCATAAATAGTTGTTAGCTGTTATCTTGTCTAAAAGCTCGTAAGCTTCCTCCTCTGTTTTGCACATTAGCGCTCCACCCGCCGCAGCGTCAACAATGGTCCTATGTGGGCTTGTAAGTCCGTTGTAGAAGGTCTGGACTTGCAACCACAAAGGTAGGCCATGGTGAGGGCACTTCCTAAGAAGCTCCTTATATCGTTCCCATGCTTCGTAAAGAGATTCAGAGTCGTACTGGGCAAAGGAAGATATATTGCTACGGAGTTGGGCCATTTTAGAGGGAGGGAAATACTTAGATAGAAATTGATGGGCTAACTCGTCCCATGTAGAAATGGATCCTAGAGGCAGGGAGGTTAACCAGTGTCTTGCCCTATCCCTAAGTGAGAATGGGAATAATCTAAGCCTAAGAGCATCATCAGATAATCCATTATATTTAAATGTGTTGCACAAGTCCAAGAATTGCCCAAGATGAGCATGTGGGTCATCGTGAGGGAGCCCACTGAACTGCAATGAAGTCTGGATCATCTGGAGGATGGACGGCTTAATTTCAAAATTGTTTGCATGGACAGCTGGTGGCCTAATGCCAGTATAATAACCTCTAATAGTCGGCATTGCATAATCTCCGACTGTCCTAATTTCCCTATTTTTTGCCATGATGTTTTGCAGCGGAGCTAATAATTTCCTAGAGTCCTTTCAAATTTTTCTAAGAGTGTGTTCGGTTTTAGGATTTAGAAGAAAGCAATCAAAACTTCTGGCTCTATGCATGCACACATCAACAAGTCCTTTAGAAAAATTTTTAAGTTTTTAATTTTTCAATTTTTTTATGAGAAAATTAACTAATCTAAGTATTTACAACCTAAATATTTACAGGCTAGAATTACACCTAAGTATAATTTCACTGATATTAATTAACGACTAATTAAACTTCCCCGGCAATGGCGCCAAAAACTTGACGAGCCCTAAGGGTATCTTATCCGCAAGTGCACGGGTCGTCCAAGTAATAATGAGATTTGAGTCCCGAGTTATCGTCCCACAGAGAAGTTGACTAGCCTAATTAAATACCGGTTAATCTTACCCTAAGTATATCCTAGCAAATTATGAAATTGCAATGGGTGATCTACTAAGGCTAATTAAAACACCGGAAAGCACTAAAATAATAAGAATTAAAGGAAATAAAATTGAGCAAAAAATACTTACAATACTTCAAGCAATTAAAATAAAAAACCTACAAAAGAAAATAAAAACAATTAAAATTAATTAACGCAATTAAAATAAAATACAAATATGAAATTAAAGCAATAAAACTACTTAAACTAAAATTATGAGGTGGATGATGTTGAAATTAGGGTGGATGGGGATGATGAGATGGATGGTATGGATATTGCGGCTGTGGTGGTACCTGAACCGGTGGAGCTTGAAAATCAGGGAGTCCTACAGGTCTAGAGCTAGAGGTTTGCCCTTGGTTTTGCTCCAAGAAAAGTTAGGATGGTTCCTCCACCCTGGATTATAGGTGTTTGAAAAAGGGTTGTTCTGTTGCGTTTGAGAAGGGGCAACATACTGAACCGATTCTAAGTTGAGCGGACACCTATCTACAGAGTGGGTACCACTACACAGCTCGCAGGAAAGAAAAGGACTTTGGATAGAATAAACAGAATTAGGATTGGAGGAAGGATTATGTTGGGTACTGAGCGACTCTACCTTCTTTGTAAGATTAGCTATTTGAGAAGTTAAGGTAGACAGTGTGTCTAACTCATATATACTCGCAGCTTTCTTAGGCAACTGCCTCTCCGACGACCATAGATAATTGTTAGTTTCCATTTTATCTAACAGACCATAAGCTTCCTCCTCCGTCTTACACATTAAAGCTCCTCCCGCAGCAGCATCTACTATGGTCCTATTCTGGCTAGAGAGCCCATTGTAGAAGGTTTGGACTTGAAGCCATAAGGGTAGGCCATGGTGGGGACACTTCCTAAGAAGGTCTTTGTATCGTTCCCATGCTTCATAAAGGGATTCAGAATCGAATTGAGCAAAGGAAGATATATCACTACGGAGTTTAGCCATTTTGAAGGGAGGAAAGAATTTAGCTAAAAATTGATGGGCTAACTCGTCCCAGGTGGAGATGGATTCCGGAGGTAAAGTGGTCAACCAGTGTCTTGCTCTATCCCTAAGAGAGAAGGGAAATAGTTTAAGCCTAAGTGCATCGTCCGAGAGTCCATTATGCTTGAAAGTATTGCACAGATTTAAAAATTGCCCTAAGTGAGCATGTGGATCATCATGAGGAAGTCCACTGAACTGTAACGAACTTTGGATCATCTGGAGGATCGAAGGCTTAATTTCAAAATTGTTTGCAGGGACAGCTGGTGGCCTAATGCCGGAATAATATCCTCAAATCGTTGGCATTGCATAATCTCCAACGATTCTAATTTCCCTATTTTTTGTCATTGTGTTTTGCAGCGGAGCTATAAATTTCCTAGAGTCCTTTCGAATTTTTCTAAGAGTACGTTCAATTTTAGGTTCTAGAGAAAAGCAATCAAAACTCTTGGCTCTACGCATGCAAACATCAGAAAGTCCTTAGAATTTTTTTTTGAATTTTTAACTTTTTGATTTTTTTTAATTAACTAATCTAGATGAAACTTCTAAATATTAACAACTTAAATATTTACAAGCTAGAATTATACCTAAGCATAATTTCACCGATATTCATTAACGACTAATTAAAACTTCCCCAACAACGGCGCCAAAAACTTGACTAGGCCCTAAAGGTATCTTATCCGTAAGTGCACGGGTCGTACAAGTAATAATGAGATTTGAGTCCCGAGTTATCGTCCCGCAGAGAAGTTGACTAGCCTAATGAACTACTTGTTAATCTTACCCTAAGTATATTCTAGCAAATTATAAAATTAAGGTGGGTGATCTACATAGCTAGAATTAGAAATACCGAAAGCAATAAAATACTAAAACTATAAAATAAAGAAATTAAAACTGAGCTAAAAATTACTTACCGAGCTCCACGCAATTAAGGTTGCGTTTGGTTGGGGGGAATTTTAAATTCCCCCCGTAATTTTTTTTTCGTCATTTGATTTCCCCGTTTGGTTCAATTATTTTCCTCCCTGTCAGTCATTTTATTTTCCTACAGTGCTCGATTTTGGAAAAATTTGGGGTAAAATGATTACCTTTGGATCCTGAGGTATTTTTAGATTACCTGAGTCAAATTTTTTTTTTTTGGATGTGAAGTAAAATTTTTTTTCCTAGAATTTACCCCTTAAAATTTTTTTCCTGGATAAAAGGTAATTTTTTTCCCAAGGTAATTTTTTTTCCCCTGAACTAAACGCACCCTAAAAGCAAATACCTACGAAAATAATTAAAATAGTTAAAACTCATTAACGCAATTAAAATAAAATGCAATTATGAAAATAAAACAATAAAATTAAACTACAATTAAACTAATCTAAAATGTAATTAAACTACTTAATTAACATGCTATTGAAACTAAGCTAAAACTTAATGAAAATAAAATCCTAGGAAATTAAGAAAATAACTATAAAACTACATGTCTAAAATATTAACTCTAAACTAATCCTAACTAATTAAATTGAAATTACACTAAGCTAACAATGCATGTAAATGGATTAATCACTAAAGTGAGCCAGCCAAACAAAGCCTTAAGTTTTAAATCTTCCCCCCCATTTACTATTCATTCATCATATTTGCTTTTCCATTTCCAGGTCACGATTTGGCTTTGTCTGGTCTGCTGCGGGTTGATGTCCTGCCACGGTTTGTCTGCTGCTGTTCAGGTGCCGGCCTGCCACAATTGTCTTCTTTCCTAGCTGCTGTTCAGGTGCCCCAGCTGCCGCATCCGGCCTGTCCACTGCTGCATCCAGGTGCTGGCCACTACCTCTGCTGTACGGTGCTCACGTTCTGCTGCTGCTGTTGTACAAAATGGTCCTGCTCTCGCCACCAGCTTGTTATGCGTCCGCTTCCAGCACCTGCAGCCACCCTTACATTGCCAGCCCTGCTTCAATCACGGATCATCTACTTGCAGCAGCTAACAGGGAATGTCCAACAGCTGTCCTAGCATCAATGCATGATCTGCTCTGCTATGTTCAATATGCTACCTGCTGCTGCTCTCAGCTCGGCATGCCCAACTCACGTCTGCTCACCAAACAATGGAAGCACAACTGCAGCCACAGCAGGATTAAGTGTCACAGTATATGAGAATGCACATAACCAGAAAATAAACAATGAACAGTGGAGAGGAAACATGAAACAGAGTTAAACAGAGGACACTGTGACATTAACAAGCTGCCATGTCTCAACCGAAGCTCCTTTGATTTTCTGCCTTCATCTGTGTACCGGGCAATCAACACAATCTCATTTCCTAATCTAGCTAATAACAACTACAATGCAGTAAATGACTATATGCAGGAGATCTAAGCAAGTGCAGAAACAGGGAACTAATGATCCACGGGTAGCTTCATTCTTCTCTCCAACCGGGATTCCACTTTGCTAATGATGTGGAAAAATGCTTTGCATCCTCCCACATCATGGCAACAGAATCACAAAGGCTGAGGATTGCATGACAATGTTACCCGAATGCCAACTTAAAATCACAACCGAGACATGAACTAGGAAAATAAGCTTTGAAAATACAAAAATAAAACTTATGGAAGGAAACCGAGAAGATAATAAAATAAAAAAAAACAAACCGAGAGCTTGGAATGTAAATGAGGAACCCGAGAGCATGGAAACTAATGGAAGAAAAACCGATGAACAATAATGAAGAAGAAACCGTGAGCATGTAACAAAGAGATTAAATTTCTATTGAAAATAAAAACTTAACAAATTGTAATGAAGAACATGAAATGAATAGTAAATAACTTGTAAAAGAAAAACCATGCGGAAATTAAAGAAAAGCTTTGAAAATTACTCTAAGGCTATTCTACCTTAATCTACCCTACTTCTACTCCTACTCCTACTCTACTTCTACTTATCCTACTCCTACTTTATTTGATTTTTTCAATTATCATCATTTTCTATTTATACACAAACATAGGGGTACAATGGTAAATTTTCATCCTAGATGAGTTGACATTGTTTGGCCACTTGTCTTCATTTGATTTGTTGCAGAATAGATATTTCTATGTCATCAGTCTTTTTGTCCAATTAGCTGTGCGATGTGGCTCGGCGTGTGTCTTCTAGAGGATTGGCACGGTGTCATTCGATCTTATCGTTTCGGAGCAAATAAAATACGGACACCTGACATCACGCGTGTCCAGTCGACTGATGACTCGGTCTGCAAATTGAAAGTGGTCCAGTCTCCTTTAGCTCGTTTTCAGCCCAATTTCGACTGAAACGACTGAGTTTCATCTGGATTTAATTTATCTGCACATTAAAGAATTTTAATTAAATAAAGGGGATTATTTGATAAAATAATATGGGGATTAAATAAATAATTAGGAATTTAAACACAAATAATTCTATAAAAAAATAGAATTATTAGCAACGACCTGCAATTGTCAACAATGGAGCAGTAAATATGAGTTTATCATCATCAATGAAATTTTTTTGCTTCACAAACGAAACGAAACTAGAATGATAACACATATCATTTAAATATATTAAGAAAATAAAATGTAAATAAAATATGTATTATTATCCTAACCTTATTTGTATAATCAAAAAACTTCACTTACCGTGTATAAAATATTAATTTTTAATCTAAACACCCAACAATACAAACCTTGGAGCAATTTAAGAATCAACTTCCACTGTGAGATTAGTGAATCCTCGATTAACAGCTATACGTAAACCATCTCCGAGTCCCCCAAAGTTCAGCGCAAACGCTGGTTGCAAACCCACGATTGTGTAAGAAACCACGTATCCATTTGCCAAAGTGGTCCCTTAACACCCCCACCTACCCTTGTTTTACTAGGATTGCCTTTAGCAGAGCCATTAGTGTTTAGTTTGACAAAATTCTGTGGTGGAGGTTGCCTCCAACACTGGATTAAATATACTTTCTTATTTGTTTTACAGGTTTTGGCAATGCCCAGAACTTCTTAACACGATTTTGCAAGTTGTTCGACCAAATGCTTCTATTTCAGAAGTTCCCTGGAAGACAAGTTTGTTCCTTCCAAGCCAAAAAAAGTCTCAAGATAAGAGGGAACACAACCCTCCAAGAAATATCATAAAATTAACAAATATCCAGCTTTCAAAATCCATAGAGAAAGAGGGGATAACTTTAGGGGAAATTTGAAAAACATTCTAGAATTCTTTTAACTTTTCACAATCCCTGAGTCAGTGCACAAGAGATTCATTACTTTCAATGCATCTTGGACAAAGAGGAGTAATTGAAATAACTCTCAATCCTATCTTCTCAGCATTTGATAGCGTCAACAATTCCAAAGGGAAACGATGATCTCGGATCCAGAATGGAACATTTGTAAAGCAACTATCCTGAATCACTTGATTCATCTCTCATTTTCTGAGACAAAGACGATACCCCATAATCGTCCTTGGCCCATTTTCTAAGGTATCCTCCATGCATTTGTTATTAGAGAAAAAAATAACATAGACATTATTACATAATTCTCTCACATCCTTTTCAACTCTTTAGGATACCAAATACTTTTCATAACTCCTAAAACTCCTTTCTTATTCAACACCTTTCCAGCAAACATACTGCCAATTACTGTGTCTTGTGAAAACACACCCTTTGATTCCTTCCTCGGATCTAAGCTTATCTCCAAATCCATCTCCAGCAAGAAAGCAGCTCTTCTTCTCTATGAACAGACTAATGCAACAATCGGGTCTGAAGGGACATCCAATATAAAATTCTTTTAATAATGATAATTTTAAAATTTGAACTTTATTTAAATGTTTAAAAAAATCATTTTCATTTCTTCTAATTAATAGTTAATTAAACTACTTATTTTTACTAGACTCAAAAACAAAAGGAAAAAAAAAAAAAACGTAGGAACTCAACTTTAACAAGAAGAAATCTTAAGAAGTAAAACTTTCAGAGACAAATATGTAATCCATA
The DNA here is from genome assembly GCA_033439115.1 of Firmiana major. Classification (NCBI taxonomy): domain Eukaryota; kingdom Viridiplantae; phylum Streptophyta; class Magnoliopsida; order Malvales; family Malvaceae; genus Firmiana; species Firmiana major. The sequence goes on from CM065909.1 coordinate 9,382,974, forward strand.
AGTATTTTTACGGTTAATGATCGATTGGCCGTTTATACACTATAAATTTATCAAATATAAATTCAAATTTAAAAATATACAAATATCTAAAAAAATAAAAAGTAATATTTATTTTTAAAAATTTAAAATTTTAATTCTTTTCATTAAAAATGACATTACGTAATTAATTGATCGTGAATAAATTTTATACCATGTAATCAATGTATGAATACACACTCAATTTACTCTATCAGCTCGAAGCAGGAAAAAAATGATTCTATAAAACTATTTAATGATTTTTCCTCGAAGTCCACTACCTCGTCCACTTCAATGAGAACACGACAAGAATCCCCATAACCGTCGAATCCTGAGACTGAAAGAAAAGGAAGACGACGAAATCGGTTAACTTGTTATCTTCAGTGACAACCACTCCCTCACTGCCTCGCTCTCCTACCACCACGTGTCCCCCGAAACTTCCATTTCCAACTGATAACCCCCTCCCTCACCAATCATCCACTGCCTCAAACAATCTTTATCCTTTCCTCGAAAAAAGCAAATCCAATCTTTTATTATATAGTATATATTCCTTTTCCTTTTATATTTGTTGCTGCTGCTGCTGCTGCTGCTGCATTATTATTTTTCTTTTTGCTCTCTTCTGTGTTCTTGGAGAGGTTGAGAGAGATGGATCATGCAGCAGATGCTCATAGGACTGATTTGATGACAATAACACGTTTCGTGTTGAACGAGCAATCTAAGTATCCTGAGTCTCGTGGAGATTTCACCATCTTGCTTAATCACATCGTTCTTGGTTGCAAGTTTGTTTGCTCTGCTGTTAACAAGGTCTTTCTTTTATAATTTTTCTTTCTTCATAATGAACTTTCTTTGAATCTTTTCTACTTTCATTTTCTTTTTTCCAAATGAGTTCTGGGTTATGTTTTTTTTTGGCCAAAACTGGGTCAGGTTTTGTTCAAACAAGTAAAAAAATTGGGTCCTTTCCTATCAGATAATGCTTTTGGGATAGTTGGTCTCTAGTTTCAATCTCAACCGTGCATTTGTTTAGTAATATATATTGGTCTTTGTCGTATAGGTGATTGTAATCTGTTTGCTGTTTATTGGTGCAGGCTGGTCTTGCCAAACTCATAGGACTTGCTGGGGAGACTAATGTTCAGGCGAGTAGTTGCCAAATGAATAGTTTGTTTATATTCTCTGCTGTTAATATCTCAAAATAAGTTTGTTTGTGTATCCTTGAATAAAGGGTGAGGAGCAAAAGAAACTGGATCTGCTTTCAAATGAAGTGTTTATCAAGGCTTTAATAAGCAGTGGCAGAACAGTGAGTAGTTGAATGATTTTTTAGTAAACATTGGAGAGTTAATTATGATTTTCTCTTAACATATTTGGATGTTATACCAGTGCATCCTTGTCTCGGAAGAAGATGAAGAGGCAACATTTGTGGAGCCCTCAAAGCGTGGAAGGTGCTTTCACTAGTCACTGCTCTGTTCTAATGAATATGGTTTCCGTTGTATTAACAAATGTCGATGTTAGATTCTTCTTCATTACATTTGATGTGAACTTGCCTTAAATAATGCAGGTACTGTGTTGTTTTTGATCCACTGGATGGTTCATCCAACATCGACTGTGGAGTTTCTATTGGAACCGTATGACTTATCATTCCAAATGCCCTGTCATATTTTTTCTCATTAGTTCCTGTAAGTAATTATTGTTCTAGGATGACTTGATATTGCAGGGGTCAACTGAATGTGTTCTCTTTCATCTAGATTTTTGGGATTTACATGATTAAAGATACCCATGAACCAACTCTAGATGATGTGCTGCAACCTGGGAAGCATATGTTGGCTGCTGGCTATTGCATGTATGGAAGCTCTTGCACGGTATAATGTTTACTTGTTTTTATATGCTTAATTTTTTCCATGTGAACTTTCTCTTTCTTTTTTTTTAGGGGGGGATAATTAAACTTTCTCTTTCATTTCCTCTTTCTATTACTTTTTACTCTCTTTTCTCTTGCTAACAGAGAGTGGGGAACAGGGCTAATGATGAAACTACACTTCTGTTAAGAAAGAACTCCATTTCTAATAGAATACCTATTTTAGTATTTCTAGAAATAAAAAAGCTATCTTTATTCTCAGTTTTTCTTTCCTTGATGGAAGGAAATTGTAATTCTATGGCTACTTTCTGTAGTGTGGCCTTGCACTTCATACTTAAATGTAAAGGTTTTGCAGCTTGTGTTGAGCACTGGAGAAGGAGTTAATGGATTCACCCTTGATCCATCTCTTGGAGAGTTCATACTAACTCACCCAGACATCAAGGTATATTTGTTACGTGAGTATTGGATTAATAATGTGATTAGCTGTTTACTGTATCTGCTAGTTCAGCTGCTTAGACCTTCGGGTTGAATGTAAAAACTCTTTCTTTTGCTATCTGTTGAGTAATAAATTTCAAAAAAAAATTTATCTTTAGCAAATGATTGCACTAAAGGTTTGCTTCTGGTCTACAAAGTTGTAAGTAAGAGAAATTCTGTACATCCTTGTCTTTTAGGTGCAAGTTTTATGCCACTACCAATGGTCCAAATTTAAAACCTATATAGTATTCTGAACCATTCATGATCATCAAGGAAAATATGATCAAATGGGTCTTAATATTCTATTTCAAGTTGTTTTAACATTATAGGGTCCATATCTTGTCCCTGTATCGTTTGGATAACTTAGAAGCATTGGTTTATCATCTTTTTTTAATAGATTCCAAAGAAAGGGAAGATCTATTCAGTTAATGAAGGAAATGCTAAGAACTGGGATGGTCCAACGGCCAAGTATGTTTGAGTTCAGTTTACAAGTGTCTTATTTTCTACTTGCTTTTCTTTGCAGTTGCCTCACTTTCTTTTTTTTTTTTTTTGAACTTCAGGTATGTGGAAAAATGCAAGTTCCCTAAGGACGGTTCATCTTCAAAGTCTCTGAGATATATTGGAAGGTATAATTGATTCTATTGTTACCTTGCCTGCTTGATGTCCATTATACTGATTCTCGTATACAATGAAATCTATCATTGTTTAATATGATGGGATGAATGTTGCTTAAAGAGGATCCACTATGTCGATGTTTAAGGAGAAGTAATAAGAAAATTACAACCTCTCCCCCTTCGAAAGAAAGAAAAGATAGGGGAGACTAAGTGATGTTTGGAGCTTTTAGCTTCAACATTTGTTTGAAGGGAGAAGGAATAGGTCCAAGTTCTGTAAGATAGAGACTTACTCAAATGATTTAGCAAGTTTGATTTTGTGTGGAATGCATTTTAGAGGGTAGGATCATATAATCTGGATAGCTGAGGAGAACATTTATTTATTTACAATCTTATAAGATTTTAAATCTAGTGTGCTACCTGCCTACTTTTGTTCATGATCTGTGCAATGCAAATCATCATGATAACATATTCTTATTCTAGCCCGATTGAAATCACTGCAAATTACTTATAAAAAAACAAACAAAAAAAAAATCATTATGAATTACATATATAGTCTTGAGTGGCAAAAACCAAAGCAGATTTATTATTTTAGCAAAAAGTGAAGAATCTGATCATGGATCTATTTTGAAACTGTCATATCTGTTCTGTTTGAGGCTGTTGAATACTTTGAAATCTGAAGAATTCTCACTTTGTGAACAAGTATACAGTTACTCTTTTTCTGCAAGTACCATTTCCTTTTTGTATGAGGTTGCTATACTAGGATGATGCATTATTTTTGGACAATTTTTCATCTGCATAAATGATCAACAGTGACCATTAATTTTCTCATATCTAGATATTTTTGTTTGGTTTATGAGTTGGATTTGTTTCTTTCAGTATGGACTTAATTTGGTTTTATGATGAACAGCATGGTAGCTGATGTCCATCGCACACTACTCTATGGGGGCATCTTTTTGTACCCTGCAGATAAGAAGAGCCCCAATGGGAAGCTACGGTACTTTAATGCAGTTTAAACTTCCATTTAGAAAATTTTCTTGCACAAAATTTTCATTTGCAATGAGGCTTAATTTCTTACTAAGTTTGAGTAATTTGTGTGACTAGTGTTCTCTATGAGGTCTTTCCAATGTCATTCTTGATGGAACAAGCTGGAGGTCAGGCATTCACTGGCAAGCAACAGGTATTTACCTTAAACTTTTTTGTTATCAAGCTGTTCTAATGGCTAACTAAATTATATAGTGTTATCCGTTTTTTCTGCAAGTTAAGTTCACCGCTGTAATGATTTTTGTTGAAAAACTTGCTGCAGTATAAATGAAGTCAACTTTATTCTTAAAAAAAAAAAAAAAACTGTTCTTGAATTTTTCATAGCCGACAATGAATTGATGCCTATAAAATTGCAGGCACTTGACTTGGTTCCAACAAAGATTCATGAGAGGTCCCCGATATTCCTTGGCAGCTATGATGATGTTGAAGAAATTAAAGCATTGTATGCTGCTGAAGGGAAGAAGGAATGAATGTACAATTCTCATTCTTCTCACTCTACAATCTACATACATAGCCTTATTGGATTCAGTTTTTAATCATCTATTCCTTAGATATAATCCACTTGTGACGGGATACTGCAGTTCATCCATGGATATACTTTGAATAACAGTTAAGTCGAATGATACCCTTTCTTGCATAAGCATTTGCCTTGCTTGAGTTTTCTGCAGAGCTGATCTTGTTGCTAATCAATTGGCAAAATGCATGTCTTGATTGCTAGTTAAATTTGCTTAACCTAAGATGAGGTTAAGTCACTGCTTAACTTTGTTTTAAGCATATTTGGGAATATTGTTTTCTTTTTGAATAGTCTGATTGCTTTTGTTAGAAACGAAGTGAACCGATTCTGAAGTCTAAACCTTTTGTTTATAGGTTAATTGTTGTAAGCATAAAAAGTTGAACATGAATAAGAGGGAGTCAAGAGCAATTGGATTTTGTTTTATAGGTAGGTGCTTCAAGTTAGAAAAGAGGGATCTTCATTTCCTCATACAATTTTATTTTATATTTTCAATGTGCTGAATTAGTGACTAGAATTAGATACAATTATTTGAGCATAAGGAAAGCAATTTTGTAACCAAAAAAAAAAAAAAAAAATTAATAAGGAAAACATTGATTGTTTTGAATTTCCATGAGTATTTCATTTTGATAAAAATAAAATTTAATAATAGTAGTTCATGCATTGACATTTTCAACATCTTGCTTTGTTAAACAATATTTATTTATTTATGATTGGAATACTGGGAAAGGAGTGGATGGAGAACCTACTTATTCAGTTTAGTTGAAGGAAGGTGGAATAATGAAACAGAAACAGAAAAGAAAACAGAAGGATCATGTATTTTACCATTTTTATTACCAATCTTATTGAAAATAACTGTGTCACTCAGGAAAAATAAGACAAGACTCTGATTCTTTTCAATGATGATGACAGAGCTAAATACTAATGAATAAAGTTTCATCATGTTTAGTCTGACCACATTCAAAACAGCAGACAAGTTTAGTAAAATAATATGGTCCATGCTAGTTCTTCTCACAGGAGGAATATGAAAGATAAACAGTGATACACAACCCTTCCTGTTGGCGGCCTTTTATGTTCATCAGTGACGTGATTGTTGCATTATATTATTTGAAGGTTTGAAAAGTCAGGCCTTTGGTGCCTCCGGTAGAAACAAAAAGGAAAGGAGAATTTAATGAAGGAACTGTGTCAAGAATAAACTCGGCATTGGGGCAGAATCAATATTTGTAAAATATTTCCGTGCCTTAAGAACCGATTTCTATTCAAAGGTTACGACCCCCAAGTCATAATGGCCAGAATATTGACTTTTTATTTTTAATTTTGCTATAGAATCTTCTGTTTGAATTCCTATTTAGGTTCTTCTCTTTCTCCAACTAATAATTCATACTGGTTATCAGAGTCTGGCCACTTTCCCTTTGGTTTCTATCCCTATGGCAATGGCTTCTCTGTTGGCATCTGGTTTGAAATCATCCAGCAGAAAACTGTGGTATGGACAGTAAACTGAGATGAACCACCATTCTCTAGTGATGCCAAATTGCTTTTAAGCACTGAAGGTAGGCTTGCTGTGCAATAGGCGCAAGGACGAGAAACAATCATTGGAAATGCTACTGTTGCTTCCTCAGCTTCCGTGCTTTACTCTGGTAACTTTGTTCTCCTTGATTCAAGTTCAGAGATAATATGGTGGACTTTTGATTCCCCAACAGACACCATTTTACTTGGTCAGCGTCTTTTGCCCAATCACCGTCTGGTTTCTGATGCATCCGAAACAAATCATAGTAGGGGAAAGTCTCAACTTCTTATGCAGAGAGATGGGAACTTGGTGCAATACCCAGTAGATGCAATAGAACGAGGAGCTGCTTACTGGATTTTAGGTACATTTACTGCTGGAGATTATTAAGGGTAAGATTCAAAAGTTTCCAAATTTAACAAAGGATGATAATAATTTTGATTTTTAATCCTATTTATGAGATTGCGTTTCCTTTAAATACTCATTGAGATTTTATTCTTGTAGATTAAATCAAGTAGATTTTATTTTTGTAAAGATTTTATTCTTGTAGATTAAGTTAAGTCTAAACACTTACTCTTGTAATTGTTTATATATACACACCGAATATCAATGAAGAAATCAAGCCTTCAAAATATACTTATCCTACCTACTTTACATGGTATCAGTAGAGCCTACGCTTAACAGCGGTAAGATCCTAATGGCCACCATCCCCACTATCTCGTCCTCCTCTGCCTCACTTATCTCACAAGTGATCCAAATCATCCCCTCCACCCAACTTCCACTCAAATTGACCTTTTCCAATTTCCCTTCCTGGTATCTACAACTTGAAGCCCTTCTCACTGGCCTAGATCTAATAGGATATGTATCTGGCGATACTCCATGTCCCAGCAAAACAATTTCCACTGCTGGTAAAGACCCCGAGCCAAACCCTGCCTATTCATTGTGGATTAGGCAAGATAAATTAATCCTACATGCAATCCTTTCTTCCCTGTCCGAGACAGTCATACCAGTTATTGCTGGATTAGTTTCATCCTAAGATGCAATGACAAAACTTGTCAACATCTACTTTGGAAAAACCAAATCGCGTATTATGACGCTGAAGAAGAGACTTTCTCTTGAAAACTAAGAAAACAACGGCATTGATGAGTACCTACAAAGCCATGGCACAAGCCCTTGTTGATGATGATGATCTCGTTATCTCCATTCTGAATGGACTCCGCCCTGAGTTCCAAGAGATAGCTACAGCCCTACGTGCGAGAGAGACCTCGATCTCATATGAAGAGCTCCATCATAAGCTGACAGATTTTGAAGCTATGTTAAAGCAACAAGAAGCGCCTCCAATGACTGCCAACTTTGCTCGTAGAAGCAAGGGTAAAGACTCGAACCAGCGACCGGGTTATGTACAGAACAATAGAGGAAGCCGACAGAGTTATGGCGGCAATAACTCTAATTACCAAGGTAACAATGCTTTCAATAACCAAAGGTCTTCTAATAATCAGGGGCGTAGACGACCAAATTAGTATGCCAACAACAATAGCAACCACAACCGACCAATATGCCAACTTTGCGGTAAGGTAGGCCATGTTGCTAAAAACTGCTGGAATTATAATGTGTCCCAAGTGTAGGAACAAACCGCCAACTTTGTGCAGACCTCACACCCATCGCATGCACAAACCTGGGTGATGGACAGTGGAGCATCCACCCATGCAACTAATGATCTCAAAAACCTTTCATTGTATTCGGACTATGGAGGGACAGATGAGCTTCTCGTCGTTGACGGATCAGGTTTGGTTATTGAACATTCTGGCTCAACCATTTTCCATAGTAAACCGAAACCTATACTGCTTTCTAATGTTCTACATGTCCCTCAATTGCAAAGAAATCTTTTATCTGTTTCTTAGCTTTGCAAAACTAACGATATTTCCATTGAATTTTTTGCAAATAAATTATTTGTGAAGGACTTGAACACGGGGGCAATTTTGATGCGAGGATATAACCGAAATGATCTCTACGAGTTGGAGCATCAACTCAACAATGCAAATCACGTTGCTTTTTCTAGTTCTATTTCCTCTAGTGATTTATGGCATAAACATTTAAGGCATCCTGCTCTAAAAACTTTGAATTTTATGATTAAAGCTTTTTCTCTTAGTGATAAAGTTTCCTCACCATTAAATTTTTGTAACTCCTATTTATGCAATAAGAGTCACAAATTGCCATTTCAAGAGTCAAGTTTTCATAGTACCAAACCTTTAAAACTTGTGTTTAGTGATGTTTGGGGAAGCCCTAAGTTACAGTCTAATGGTTACCATTATTATGTTGTTTTTGTTGATCATTTTACACGTTTCTCTTGGATATTTTCTATGAAATTAAAATTTGAAGTTATTATTATTGTTCCTATCTTTAAAAATCAGATTGAAAAATTATTGGGAGAAAACATTATTTCTTTGTTTACTGATGGAGAGTGTGAATATATTGGATTAGCTAAGTATCTTAGCCAAAATGGAATAACACACCTTACAAGTCCACCTCACACACCTGAACATAATAAGATTTCTGGAAGAAAGCATAGACACATTGTAGAAACTGGTCTCACTCTTTTACATGAATCACAAGTTCCTACAAAATATTGGAGTCATGTTTTTCAAACGGCAGTTTATTTAATTAACAGAATGGTGTCAGCCAATTTGGACAATAAATCTCCTTTTGAGTTACTTTTTAAAAAGAAACCCAATTATAAAAAATTAAAGGTATTTGGTTGTCTTTGCTATCCTTGGTTAAAACCATATAATGATAGTAAATTGCAACCTAAATCCACAAGGTGTGTGTTTTTTGGATATTCTACTAATCAAAGTTCTTACAAATACCTAGACTTAAAAACAGAAAAAATTATTTTATCTAGGCATGTTCGCTTTGTTGAAACTAATTTCCCTTTCAGGAACAATGAGAAAGTACATGAGAAGCATGATGATTTAATAGTTCCTAGCTCGGAGGTTGCCTCGGCTGTGCCCAACATTAGCACTACCCCTATGTTCGTCCAACCAGGTATGATTTCTTCTCAACCTGATTCTTTTGTCACACCTAGAAGCCATCAGACCCATACCTCTACTATCCAAACAGAATCTCAAACTGAACCTACCACTCCTACCCGAGCAGCTGAGACACCTCAACCTATACAACTGACGCTTATATCACTTCATCCCCTAAAAAGCCCAACGCCTATCTCTCCCACAAACACCAAATCTGAAACCCCAATACCTATACCTGCTAGAACACATTCCATGCAAACTAGAGCTCCAGCTGGAACTATTAAACTGAACCCAAAATACATGTACAACATAACCAAACACCTCATAACATCCTTGGCTGAGCCAAGAACTGTTTCAATAGCTTTACAGGATCCTAATTGGTGTGAAGCCATGTCCCAAGAGTTCAATGCACTAGTTGCAAACTAAACATGGACATTGGTTCCAAGAAAAGATACACAAACGTGGTTGGGAATAAATGGGTCTTTACGACCAAGAGAAAGTCAGATGGTAGTGTTGAAAGATTGAAAGCTAGACTAGTTGCAAAAAGGTTTCATGAACGGCCAGATATTGATTTCAAGGAAACATTTAGTCAAGTTGTAAAACCGAGTACTATAAGAACAATTCTTTGTATTGTTATAACAAAAGGTTGGTCAATCAAACACCTTGATGTCAATAATGCTTTTTTACAAGGCACCCTACAAGATGAAGTGTATATGTTGCAACCTACAGGCTTTAAAGATAAGGATCATCCCACACATGTTTGCAAATTGAACAAGGCGATCTATGGACTTAAACAAGCGCCAAGAGCTTGGTATACCAAATTAAGTAAATTTCTACTTCAATTTGGTTTTGTCAATACAACATCTGATGCTTCACTATTTGTGTATCACAATGACAACATTATCATATATTTTTTAGTATATGTAGATGATCTAATCGTTACAGGAAACACTGAAAGGTTTATTGGTGATTTCTTAACTCAACTGGCAGCAAGGTTCTCTTTGAAAGATTTTGACCCTTTGCAATATTTTCTTGGTGTTGAGGTAGTCAATCTAGCCAATGGTATGTTTCTTTCCCAAAAGAAATATATACTTAATTTGTTGGACAGATTTGAAATGACAAATGCCAAGCCTGTCGCAACTCTTATAGCTTCTTCAACTCAGATCAAACTTAAAGATGGCTCCAATCCAGCGAATGCAACAAGCTATAGGCAACTAGTTGGTTTTCTACAGTATCTATCCATGACTCGTCCTGACATAAGTTTCTCGGTGAATAAGCTTGCACGATATATGCATAGCTCTACTGAATCTCATTGGTCTCACTTGAAACGGATCTTGCGGTACCTCAAAGGCACACTACACCATGGTCTTCTTCTCAACAAGAATACAACGCTTGAAATTTAATTCTTATAGTGATGCCGATTAGGGAGGTAATGCTGATGACAGATCTTCTACAACCGGGTACATTGTTTTTTTTGGTTCAAATCCTATCTCATAGAAATCAAGTAAACAAAAATCAGTTGCAAGATCCTCAACTGAAGCGGAATATCGAGCTCTCGCCAATTCAGCCTCGGAGGTTCTATGGTTACTAAATCTGCTACATGAGCTTCATGTTAAGCTTAACCGAACACCTAAGTTTCTATGTGATAACATAGGGGCTACTTATCTAAGTGCAAACCCGGTGTTCCACTCGAGGATGAAGCATCTTGCGCTAGATTACCATTTTGTGAGGCAGAAGGTTCAATCCAATGAAATACAAGTCACCTATGTCACTTCCAAAGATCAGCTTGCAGATGGATTTACAAAACCTTTAACAAGGCAGAGATTTGAGTTTCTAAGGTCCAAGACAGGAGTCCATGATGGAACTCTGGTCTTGAGGGGGGATATTAAGGGTAAGAATCAAATGTTACCAAATTTAACAAAGAATGATAATAATTTTGATTCTTAATCCTATTTATGAGATTGACACTCATTGAGATTTTATTCTTGTAGATTAAATCAAGTAGATTTTATTCTTGTAAAGATTTTATTCTTTTAGACTAAGTTAAGTCTAAACACTTACTCTTATAATTGTGTATATATACACACCGAATATCAATGAAGAAATCAAACATTCAAAATATATTTACCCTACCTACTTTAGAGAGAAAACGTGACCTTGAATCTTGACAGCAATGGTCAGCTTTTCCTTCTGAATGCTATCGGATTTCTTGTGAAAAACATTACTGACAAGGTTAGTGTCTCTAGTAAAACCATGTATCGTGCAACAATTGATGCAGATGGAATATTTCGACTATTATCGCATAGTTCCGTCCAATTTGGTAATTGGTCAATCGAATGGTCATCCTCCTTTGATAAATGTGATCCTAAAGGCTTGTGCGGTGTCAATAGCTACTACACTCTAATGGACACATATCCTGTATGTCAATGACTTCCTGGTTTTGATTTCATTGAGCAAGGCCTGAAGGACTTGGGATGCCAAAGAAATTATAGTGCAAACGGTTGCACTACAAAGAGTGAGAAAAGCCTCGATGTTTATGAGCTGGGTAGTGTGATCTGGGAAGATGATTCCTTCGCTACTCTACAAGTGCTATCAAAAGATGACTGCAAAGACGAATGCTCTAGAGATTGTATGTGTGAAGTTGCTTTATATAATGCTGTAAGCCAAGAATGCGAAAAGCTAAAGCTTCTATTAAGATATGGGAGAAAAGGAAGGGGAGGTACTGTAATTACTTTTGTAAAAATTAGTGTTCGGTTAGGACAATAATTGGAAGGGAAGGAAAGAAGAGAGAACTGCGAATGGACATCTTCATTGTTGTCCTTGCATCTTTGGCATTTGCATTTTTTGTCTTAGCATTCTTTGGTTTTCTTATACCCAAGCGTCGCCTTCAAGATTCCAGACGGGTTGTGGATCAGAGAGAGAATAGATTTGTTGAGGATCTCTCTTTGAAATCATTTTCATATGAGGATATCAAAGATGAATCAAATAATTTCACAAATGAAATTGGGAGAGGATCTTGCGAGACAGTTTATAAATGGGTTTCATCAAATGGTAACAAAATTGTGGCCATCAAGAGACCAGAAAAAGTAGTGACTGAAGGAGAAAGAGAAGTCCAGAATGAAACGAAAACAATTAGGAAAACACATCATAAGACCTAGTTCAATTGCTCGGTTACTGCCACAAAGGTGCTAATCTGGTTCTGATGTATGAGTACATGAGCCATGGTTCACTTGCAGATTCTTTTCTTTACAGTTGGGTTAAAAACAGATTGGGAAGGGAGAGCTAAAATAGCATTGGACATAGCGAAGGGAATTCTCTACTTGCATGAAGAGTATGAAACTCAGATCATCCATTGTGACACCAAACCCGAGAACATACTAATGGACGAGAAAAGATGCGCGAGAATTTCAGATTTTGGTTTAGCCAACTTACTGATGCCGAATCAAACAAAGACATATACAGGAATCAGAGGAACAAGGGGGTATGTTGCCCCTAAATGGTGGCACCAAAACTCATCTATAACTGTGAAAGTCGATATGTATAGCTTTGAGATAATGTTGCTTGAGATCATTTGTTGTCGAAGGAGCGTAGATTGAATGCTCCAGAGAATGAATTATTTCTTTCATACTGGGTGTATGATTGTTTCATAGATGGAAAATTAGACAAGCTGATAAAGGACGAAGAGGAGGAAAAGAATATGCTAGAAAGGATGGTTAAGGTGGGATTATGGTGCATCCAAGATCAACCATGAAGAAGGTTAATATGATGCTGGAAGGGAGAGTAGACGTACCAGCTCCTTCTCGTTGTCCAAATTCATTCACTAGTTCATTATGGGTTGACTGTCTAAGTATGCCAACCATCAAATGTTTTTGTTAGTAGTGTATTCTATAAATAGTTAAGATCACATGAGAATAATCTGACATTGAATTCCATCTCATTAAAGACTGTGCAATGAGCCTATCATTTTTATTTTGCCTCCCAAAAAGGCATTGTTGGTTTGAAAATATAGGAAAAGATAAAAGGACTAAAAAGTTAATTCAATGATTAAGTTATAAAGTAAAAAAAATATTATAAAACTTAAGGATCTATTGGATGTTTCTTATTTATTGTTTTTTGTTTTGTTTTGTCACGACCCTTAACCTCTTAATTTACTCTTTAAGTGCAAAACTATGCAGAAACCATTTTATGCGGACTAACTTTTTAATTATTTTAAGTGTTTTAATACTATTTAGTTGATCGTACATTGTCGTCATGTCTGGTACAGTGACTAAAGTTAACCTTTATATAGCTGTGCTACTTATCAATTTTTAATTTGTTAGTCCGGTCCCATTAATTGACTCAGTCAGAAAATTCCCTAACATGAATGGTACATAACATTTACAAATTTTATCCAATACATTCACCCTCCTCAAACATACATACTCCATCCTAAATTCAATCAAACCATATAACAATAACATCATATAAAATCCATCATCTAAGCATAGTCATTGTCTCGGCCTCTCTTCCTCTCTTTCTTCTCTGCTTCGTTCTCTTCGTTTCTTTTTTTTGTTCTCTCCTCTGTTGAAACAGATGAGAGAAAGAAAGGGGTCGGTCCCTTTCCCCCGACTCCTTTCATTCTTTTTTTTTTAATATATAATATAATATATTATATATATTTTAATATAAAATATAATAAAATAAAATATCTGTAAATAAAATACATTATTATAATATTTTATATTAAAACATCTACATACATATATATATATATATATTTTATTTATTTCTACACATATATTTATTTTGTTTTACATATAATATACCATATTAATATCATATATTAATATAATATATTATTTAATTTATTTATATATATATTTTATTTAATATATACATATAGACTTTTTAAAAAAAAAAAAAATTTCGAAAGGAAAAAAATTCTCTTTCTACTCCTAAAGTAAAAGAACTGTGAAGTTCCTTATCAAAGGAAGTGAACAATGATAATCACCTTTGAATTAAGTGTAAAACAAAGGAAAAAAAGAAAGGAAAATGAAAAAAGAGTTGGCATCAGCCATCAACAACAATGTAATCCAAGTTCATAAATATCTGATTGTGTTAATTTGTAATAGCCACAAATATATTAAACAAAACCTGAAGTAATAGAGTAAAGCCCATATGGGAAGAATTGGTTGTGTCAGTTTATTTGGTTATTTTTTTGTTACTAGAATTTATAACTGATGGAATATTCTCTTAATATACCAAATTCCCATTGGTATTTGGCTTGATTTATTGAATGAAGTTTATATTAGTAGTACTACTAAGCTCAATCTTGGTTTCTATATACATTATGTATTGGGCTGCTGTTAGATTTTTTTGATGATATTGGTTTGTTTTAGATGTTGTCCAATACAGAGTCGACTAGTTTAGAAGTAATGAAGTGCTCTATGCTCATAAATAGTTAATTAGAATAAAATTGAGTAGCCTCTTGAAATAAGGGCTTTATATTGTAAGGTTATGATAGTAGACAAAAACCAGTAGTAACTTCATGAATTATCTATCCGTTGTTGTAAATTAATCATTTTAAAATTATTATAGAGTTGTTCGATAGGAATCACAATGAAGATAATAATGAAACAAATATGAATCGAGAGTGTCTAGAACCATTTATTAGAATGAAATTTCAATCATTGGAAGAAGCTTTAGAGTACTATGCTATGTATGAAAAATGTGAAGGATTTGGAATTCAAAAGAGTGGCAAAACAAAATATCGAAAAACTGAGGTGATCACTGGACAGGAGTTTGTTTATTCAAAGGAAGGTTATCGTACCAAGAAGTATCTTGAAAGGGAAAATAGAATTCAGGTACCACAGGATGAGACACGAGTGGGATGTAAAGCCATGATTTATGTGTCCAAGAAAGCTGATGACAAATAGTTAATATCCAGATTTATAAGAGACCACACTCATGGGATTGCTACTCCAAAAAGTGCATATTTTTACATGTTCATAAAAATAGGACAAATGTTGAACGAAATTTAATTACTGTACTTGATGATTCTGGAATTCATCTTAGTAAAATCATGTCAGTTTTAGCTAATGACATGGTTGATTTAATTAAACGTGATGATCAAAATTATTTGAGTAAGAGAAGGCAGAAACAACTTGAAAAAGAAAACGCATAATTAATGCTTACTTACTCCAAGGAATGCCAATCCAAGAATCCGAGATTTTTTTTTTATGTAATACAAATGGATGTGGAAGGTCAACTGGCAAACTGTTTTTGGGCTGAATCTATGTTTAGAATGGCATATAAGTATTTTGGTGATGTTGTGGCTTTTGACACAACCTATTTAACAAATAGGTCTAAAATGCCTTTTGTTCCTTTCATTAGAGTTAATCACCATCACCAGTCCATTTTATTTGGTTGTGCTTTATTGTCGGATGAGACAGAGGAAACATTTGTTTGGTTATTGAACACATGGTTGGAAGCAATGTTTGGATATCATCCAAAAATAATTATTACAAATCAAGATGTGGCTATAACTAATGCAGTTGTAAAGGTTCTTCCACATACTGCACATCATTTTTGCATGTGGCACATTGAAAGAAAGGTTCCAGAGAATTTCAGCCATCTTTACAATTAATTCGATGATTTCAAGACTCAGTTTTTTACGTGCATCCCTTATACATTAGTTTCATATGAGATTGAATCAAAAGGGGCAGAGATAATTGAAAAGTATGGTTTGCCAGAAAATAGTTGGCTGCAGAAGTTGTATTCCATTCGAGAAAAATGGATCCTACTTATGTGCGATGTAACTTTGCGCTGGAATGTCTATTACTAAGAGAAGTGGGAGTATGAACAAGTATTTCAAAGATTATGTCAACTCAAGTAGATCGACGAGTAAGTTTGTCCCTTAACGCAAGATGCAACAAGGGAGACAATTTTCGAAACAATGAATTCCAAGCCAATTTTGAGGACATTCTATCCAATGGAGAAAGAAGCTTTGGAGGTTTACACAAGTAAGATGTTCAGAAAATTTCATGATGAGTTGATTCATTCTCAACAATATGTTGCAGAAAAGATAACTATAAATGAGCAAGGGTATAGTTACAGGGTGCATGAGTTAAACAAAGAGAAGCCAGAATATAGTGTTACGTATCTTGGCTTATCAACAACTATAACTTGTTCCTGTCACTTGTTTGAGTATTTTGGCATCCTTTGCAGGCATCAGTTGACAGTTTTCATTTAAAAAAGGTGCGCTTGTTACCTTCCCATTCTATTTTAAATCAGTGGACAAGAGATGCTAAAAAGGAAGCAATCGAAAGCAACTTTGATGAGCATTGATGTTTTGACAAGCGAGAATCTTTTTAAAGATGATATTTCAAGAGATCATGGGACAAATCTTTTGAGTCATAATGTAACATTGCTTGATCTTACTCATGTGACTACTTAAGGGCGTCCTCGAACTATAACAATGAAAGGACCTTTAGAGAAAAAAGTTAATTCAAAAGCATGTTCATTTTGTAAACAAAAAGGTCATACAAAACGGTTTGCTGCAAAAGCAATCAAGGTGGGTAATTTTTTTTTAATGTTTTTAAATATAATATAGCTTACAGTATTAATGGTGGCTGTCGAAACCAACAATAATAATTCCTACTCAAAATAGATTAGAACTGCAGTATAAATGAGTAAGGTCGTTTCCCAAGAGATTGATAAGATTTATTTTTCTGCAAAATATTAAAAAGTAAAATGGGGATTTTGGGAAAATGAAAATAAAAATTAAATTAAAATCTAGGCAAAGAAAAATCAATATGATGCAAACATCTAACCAAAGGAATAATCTTAGAATGGGTTCAGGGAATTGATCATTGATGCAAAAATAAATTCTTTTAATCTTTACCAAATTGGTTATGGTTATTGGTACGACCTAACAACCTATCCCTCCTTACTTCTTTGATAATCAGGATACGATCTCTAATTATTACCAATTCTAACCAACAAACACACATGTAGGTTCATTTAAACTAGATTATATATCTTCTTAACAGAGAATCGAAATCCTGTCTGAAATCAATTATGTTATTTACCACTTATATTAGAATGCCTAAACAATTACGGATTCAGGTTTCTAATTGGCGATATATTATCCTGACAATTGAACAAAGAGCCCTTTTTGCACAACCAATCAAAATAATAATTTAAATAAGAACAGAAGACATATAAATGATAAAGATATAAAAGAACAAGATAAAAACTAATTAGATCTCACAATTCTTAAAGAACCCAAACTTTAATTATCCTTTGGCTAGACTAAGAATTTAGCAAGCCATAAGTTCAGAGAAAAACACTAAAGAAAATATAAAATTGTATGAAGATTCAAGATTTCAGAATTTTGATCCCCCTAGCCACTCTTAGTCTATAAATACTAAATATCCTAACCCCAGAATCTGTTTCCAAAGGAAAGTTCTCTGATTGAGTTTGATTACAATTAAACTTCTTTCCTTTTTCCACCACTTCCAAAGACAGATTTTGTATATATCTTCCTTAATAATTAAAATCTTCCACTTGTCATCTTTAGATTGATTCAGTCAACTTCAGCTACAAGTGATAGATTTCGACTTGAATTCCAAGATTTCTTCAGATTTTGTGACTTGAGTAGAATTTGCAGCTTTTAATCCATTTTGTCCATTTTCCTTCATTCACAATACAAAATAGAAAATATAAGACAAATCCAAAAATTAAGCATATAAAATAATTTAAATCATGGAAAAATATGACAATTAATATGTCTAATATACAACTTATCAAATTCCCCCACACCTAAACCTTGCTTGTCCTCAAGCATACAATAGTCTAATTTTATAATCTCTTCTCATCATTCCTTCATATTCTTCCTATGCTCATCCAAAACACATTCTTTTTAATAATTAAAACACAAGTTTTTAAAGCGAATTCTCATAACACACATGAATAGCACTTTAATGATTCAATTAACTTCATAAAGTACACAGGATCCAACACCCTCGCAATTGGATTTCACTCATCACACTCTAAGTGTTTAAGGTATATATCAACAAACTCTCAAGTCATTGCACAGAAGATTTCTTACCATAAGCTTGTAAATTCATCACATCTCTTCCACCAATGAATGAATTATGATGCAAAAATCTAAGGATCTAAAAGGGTTGTAATGGGGCTTGGGTAAGGTATGATAAAAGGATTTTTGGGTTAAAGAAATTGAAGGAATCATACAAAACTTTTCACACAAAATTCAAATTAATGATTTCAAAAGACTGTTCTTCGATCACATAATTTTCAGAATTAACTTCCAAGCAATAAAAATCTTATTTCTCTTTCTCTTCATTTATTTTTCATTATTATTATTTTTTTCTTTGCTTCATTTTTTTCTTCTTTTTTTTCTATTTTTTTCTTCTTTTTTTTTTTTTTTCGAAAGAGAAAGAAACTCACTGGAAATAATAGCTTGGAATACTAAATTTTCAACATATGCAATCTTTCCAAAAATATTTTGAAGTTTCATGTGCATAAGTCTATATGATTTTTCAATTCAAGGTTCAAAAAGAGGGAAAGTCAACAAAAAGGGTTTATTATGGCTTATAATGTGGTTTAATCCAAGAAAAGGTCAGGCTCAACGTGGTTTCGCTAGGAGTTAATAATAATAAGGGTAGGCTAAAAAAGAAATGGTATAATGACAAGAAAAATGGTTTAACCTAAATACCCTTATTTGATTAATTGCATCATATTCATCAAAGGAGTCGATTAAGACATGTATGGCAAAGCAAGTTCTAGAATAGTCGACTATGCATGACAATCACACAAACAAAGAAATAGAGCATGATGTAATGAATGCTCATAAGCTCAATTCTCACCAAAAAGGGTTATATGTGCTAGATCCTATACACTTTTTCATTTAATGAATCAAAAGTAACTAATCACAATGTATTAATGAGAATTCAAAACTGTGTAAATAAATTTTTTTTCTTTTTTTCTTTTTTTGGGATAAGCATTGGAAAAATCTAGAATTCAAAGAAATCACAAACTATAACTAATGTACCTTTTGGAACAAAATATTTTTTTAGATTTTGGAACAAAATATTTTTTTAGATTTGCAAAATTTTTCATGAAAATTAATCAAGAATGAAAGGAAAAGAAAGCAAACATCAGAGTCACAATTAAATACCCTCCCCCACACCTAGACTATACATTGTCCTCAATGTATCAAAATAAGTGCTCATAAACTGTAAAAGAATTAAGGGAATTAAGAAAATTCCTTGAAAAATATTGAGCAATGTTAAGTATTGCGTTGATTTTGACCACTTTGTCAATCTGAGCCCGCTCACGAGCGCAAGAAGCTCCTTGATTTCCACAGCAAGACATTGAGAAATTCATCAACCTGTTCGATTATTAATATCCAACTACATCAAATCAGATAATGTTAAAGATAAAAATGATATAATTGAAATTAGTCGACTAAGAGTATAGCCACCACCCAAAAAAATTATTATTATTATTATTTTTTTTTTGTTGTTTTCTTTATTATTATTATTTATTTATTTTTTTGACAAATATAGCAAAATATAAAAATAAAACAAATCAAGGAGTGCTCGGTCCGAGCTCTTGCTGCCAAAAAATTGTTCGTGGTGGCCTCTGTTGTTTGCTGATGATCGGGGGATGACCGGCGTGTGTGGATGGAGCTGGTCGGAACTGCTGTCTCGATTCTGTGCTTCCGGAAGAAACCAGTGAGAAGGGAGCTCGGGAGGATGGGAGAGCACGGGTATGGGTCCGTTGCCGTTGCCTACTGCAGTGCTGAAATTGGGGCTGCTTCTGGATCGGTTCCGGTGGGTTGTGATGAAGCTGCTGGAAAGTGAAATGGCGGGCTGTTTCTGCCGAGAAGTGGGCTGTGATGGTGTCGGTAAAATGGGGTGGAACTGAAGATGGAGAAGGGGAGATGACTGGTTGTGAATGGGTCTGCAGTGGAGATTGTTACAATCGGGACGATGAGTGGGTTTTGGGTTTGGAGGCTGTTGCAATCGGAAACTGGAAGGGGCCGGGAAGTCTGGATGTGTTGAAGCTGCTGGAAAGTGGGATTGCTGCAGTTGGTTTGAAGAAGTCTCGGGTTGGTTAAGAGCCGTGAAGAAGAAGGGAAGGCGCTGCTGCGTTGGTGCCGAATTGTCGGACTGTGGAGCTGGGTGTGGGACTTGTCGCCGGAACTGCAGTCGGAAGTGCTGTGAGGTGCGATCACGGCTGCTTGGTTCTGTGCTGAGTGCTGTCGGCTGCTGATGGTGGGTACTGCTCGGGACTGTGAAGAAGAGTGCAGAGAAGAGGGTTGTAATCTGCAGAAGAAAAAATAAATAAAAAAAATAAATAAAAATAAAAAGTAATAATAGCTAATATGAAAAGAAGAAAAAAAAAATTTTATGTTGGTGGCAGAAGGGATGTTTTGATAGGGCGTGGGCATGCCCTATCAATAATGCTCTTCTGCAATAATTTTTTTTAAATTATTATATTATATATATATAATAAATATATGTAATTTTTTGGACAGAAGAGGTCTCTCCATAAGGCGTGGGCACGCCTTATGAGAGATTTGCTTCTGTAAATTTTTTTTTTCTTCAGGAGATGGTGTTCAATAGGGCGTGGGCACGCCTTATTGAATCACTTCTTTTGAATTTTTTTTTTTTAAAAAACAAAATAAATCTTACTCAATATTAATAAAATAACAAAATTAAAAAAATATTTGCTAAACAAAAATAAAGAGAAATTTTGGGTTCCTCCCAAACAACGCCTTTCTTTAAAGTTTTTGGCTAGACACAGTCATGTTCAATTATATGTTGGACATTTCAACCCAATTCGTTCAATTTCATGCACTTGTAAACCTTCATAAAAAGGCTTTAAACGATGACCCTTAACCTTAGAGATCTGTCCTGTATCCAGACTTTGAATTTCAATTTTACCACGAGGAAATATGTTAGTAACAATATAAGGGCCTAACCATCTAGAACGAAATTTACTAGGAAATATTTTTAATTTAGAATGAGATAGTATAACTTTCTGACCAATATAAAATTTTTTCTTGGAAACTATATGATCATGAAAAGCCTTTATCTCTTCCTTGTAAATCCTAGAACTCTCACAGTTATTATTGATATTAAACTTAATGATTTCATCATCAAATTCCATTGTGAGTGTACCATCATGCACATCAATTTTAGTCCTAGATGTTTTTAAGAAGGGTCTTCCTAGCAAAATCAAAGATCTAGATGAGTCATCATCATCCATATCAAGCACATAAAAATCAGCAGGAAAGATTAATCCATTTACTTGCACCAAAACATCTTCTAAGACACCATCAGGATAAACATTAGATCTATCAGCAAGTTGAATAATCACACCAGTCTCTTTTAATGGTCCAACATTCAAAGATTTAAAAATAGACAGAGGCATGACATTAATTGAAGCTCCTAGATCTAACATTGCTCTTTCAATTTTAAGATTACCTACCTTACAAGGGATAGTAAACATACCTGGATCCTTGCATTTAGGAGGTAACTTTTTCTGAAGGACAGCTGAAACATTCTCACCCATGCTAACAAATTCATTACCTTTCAGTTTCCTTTTGTTGATGCACAACTCCTTGAGAAATTTGGCATATCGAGGTACCTGTTTAATTACATCAAGCAAAGGAATATTTACCTCAATCTTGTGAAAGATGTCAAAAATTTCTTTTTCCTCCTCCTCCTTTTTAGATTTGGATGATCTAAAAGGAAAAGGTGAAATTGGTGCCAAAACTTTTTGTTGCGTGCCATTAGGTTCCTTAAGGTGATCGAACTGTGGCTGGGATACAGTAACTTCCTTTTCAGCTTCTTTTTCTGGAATGCGCTTTCGGGTTGTCTTGCTAGACTCTCCTACCTCGGTTCCACTCCTCAAGGTCATTGCACTAACATTATGTTTAGGGTTGATAATTGTTTGTGAAGGCAATTTTCCTTGAGATTCCAGTCTGCTCACAGAAGTGGCTAGCTGACTTATTTGATCTTCCAGCTTCTTGATGCTTGTTCTTGTCTCCTGTTGAAATTGTTGTGTGTTAATTGCAAGTGATTTAACAATTTATTCAAGAGACGTACCTGAACTTGAGGATGGCTGATGTTGTTGTAGTTGTGGAGCAGGCTGGCTATATTGAGAATTCTGAAATTGAGGCCTTGCTCCGTAACTAAAGTTGGGATGATTTCTCCACCCTGGGTTATAAGTATTTGAATATGGATCGTGATTCCTTTGGGGTGGACTTGGAAATTCTCCAACTGCATTTACGTGCTCATGAGGTTCATCTTGAAGTGTGGGGCACATGTCGGTTGGGTGTCCAGTAGCAGCACAAATTCCACAGGCTTTAACTTGTTGTACATTTCCCATTCCTATAGCCAATTGTTGAACAACAGATGTTAGATTAGCTATTTGACTTTCAAGAGAATGTGTATTTACCTCGTTTACTCTACTATGAGGTATGTCTTGTCTGAATCCAAACTGTTGGTAGTTAGCAACCATGGTGGAAATCAAATCTCTAGCTTCTCTAGGAGTCGTATTCACTATCGCACCTCCACTGGCTGCGTCCATCATCTTTCTTTCCATGGGTAATAATCCTTCATAAAAATATTGAATTAAGAGTTGTTCGAAAATCTCATGTTGAGGACAACTTGCACAAAGTTGCTTAAATCTCTCCCAGTATTCGTGAAGAGTCTCAATATCTTTCTGTCTGATTCCACATATCTCTCTTCTAATGCTAGCAGCTCTTGAAGCAGGGAAAAATTTGTCAAGGAACAATCTCACCATTTCAGTCCACGTGGTTATAGAACCAGGAGTTAAATAGAACAACCAATCTTTAGCTCTATCAGCTAGTAAGAACGGGAAAGCTCGCATTTTGATTTGCTCTTCAGTAACTCCTTGTGGTTTTAGACTTGAACATACCACGTGAAATTCTTTTAAGTGCTTGTGAGGATCTTCATTCTCAAGGCCATGGAACTTGGGAAGCAAATGGATTAAACCCGATCTTAATTCAAAATCCGCTTGCAGAGTTGGGTAATGAATGCAGAGAGGTTGTTGATTGACAGGTGGTGCAGCCAACTGCCTTAAAGTTTGCTCTTTTTCAGCCATTATTTCTTCAATCTCAGAATCACTAGATGAATTGGTCAAATCAAGTGATAAATTCAGTTCAGGGGATGAAGATGTACCTTCTTGTGCCTTTTGGATTTTAGTTTCCTTCCTATTCCTCTTAGCTGTCTTTTCAATCTCAGGGTCGTACGGGATTAATTCACCTGCACGAAAAGAACGGGGCATCAAAATAAATCTAATTAAAAACCAATCCCCGGCAACGGCGCCAAAAATTGGTGGCTGTCGAAACCAACAATAATAATTCCTACTCAAAATAGATTAGAACTGCAGTATAAATGAGTAAGGTCGTTTCCCAAGAGATTGGTAAGATTTATTTTTCTGCAAAATATTAAAAAGTAAAATGGGGATTTTGGGAAAATGAAAATAAAAATTAAATTAAAATCTAGGCAAAGAAAAATCAATATGATGCAAACATCTAACCAAAGGAATAATCTTAGAATGGGTTCAGGGAATTGATCATTAATGCAAAAATAAATTCTTTTAATCTTTACCAAATTGGTTATGGTTATTGGTACGACCTAACAACCTATCCCTCCTTACTTCTTCGATAATCAGGATACGATCTCTAATTATTTCTCTTGCCAGTTAAACAACCTTAGATACAATCTTAAGATTTAATTTACCAACAGCATTGAAAACTAGAGAGACTACCAATTCTAACCAACAAACACACATGTAGGTTCATTTAAGCTAGATTATATATCTTCTTTACAGAGAATCGAAATCCTGTCTGAAATCAATTATGTTATTTACCACTTATATTAGAATGCCTAAACAATTACGGATTCAGGTTTCTAATTGGCGATATATTATCCTGACAATTAAACAAAGAGCCCTTTTTGCACAACCAATCAAAACAATAATTTAAACAAGAACAGAAGACATATAAATGATAAAGATATAAAAGAACAAGATAAAAACTAATTAGATCTCACAATTCTTAAAGAACCCAAACTTTAATTATCCTTTGACTAGACTAAGAATTTAGCAAGCCATAAGTTCAGAGAAAAACACTAAAGAAAATATAAAATTGTATGAAGATTCAAGATTTCAGAATTTTGATCCCCCTAGCCACTCTTAGTCTATAAATACTAAATATCCTAACCCCAGAATCTGTTTCCAAAAGAAAGTTCTCTGATTGAGTTTGATTACAATTAAACTTCTTTCCTTTTTCCACCACTTCCAAAGACAGATTTTGTATATATCTTCCTTAATAATTAAAATCTTCCACTTGTCATCTTTAGATTGATTCAGTCAACTTCAGCTACAAGTGATAGATCTCGACTTGAATTTCAAGATTTCTTCAGATTTTGTGACTTGAGTAGAATTTGCAGCTTTTAATCCATTTTGTCCATTTTTCTTCATTCACAATACAAAATAGAAAATATAAGACAAATCCAAAAATTAAGCATATAAAATAATTTAAATCATGAAAAAATATGACAATTAATATGTCTAATATGCAACTTATCAATTAACATTTCTTAATTTCTTCTTTTAATTTTAATTTTTTTGTAGGTGTGATTCTAGTCAAGAGATGTCAAATTTCGATGCCACTAACTCTAATTTTAATTTTAATTTCTTAATTTTTTTCTTACATCGAGTTAAGCTAATTTCGAGATAAGATTATTACCTCACAAGTGTCACAGGTCTTTCTCGACTCTATCTCGAAACAGAATTTCGTGCGACTTGTGTATCCATAACTCCTCGCTCCCCTAAATGGAAAAATTATACGCATGAGCAAACTCGGGAGGTAAATTAGCTAAATAGTTGTATATGGAATTAGGGATCTCACAGTTTTGTTTTCAAAATTTGAAAACAAAAAATATTTTTGGTTAATACTTTTACGTATTGAAAAAAAATTTAAAATAACTCAGATATAATAATTTAATTCACAAAATAAATAATATATTTATTACATAATATTATGTATTGTTATTTTATACTATTTAATACTAATATTAAATGTTTTCTTAATCATATTAAATTTTAATATAATTTAAATAATATTATAATTAAATATAATCTTAAATAAAATAATTACATAAATAATATTAAATAAAATATTTAATTAATTTTATATATCAAATAATAAAATGAGTTAATAAATTATAAATTATATTTAATAATATTATTTAATTAAATTATGAAAATATTAAATTATTGAATAATATATAATCAAGTAATTAATTTATAATAAATTATATTATTATTAAAACAAATTATATTTAATAAAAATAATTTTATTTAGTAATAAGTATTAACTTTTTAATAATAATAAATTATTTAATAGTAGTCGTGATGTGTTTTAAATCTAATTGATAAAATATAATATTAAATAATAATGTTTTATAGTAAAATAATAATTAAATATATTATATAATAATACTTAGCTATAATATAAATTAATAACATATCAAAATTATAACAAATGATATTATTTAAAATTTACAATATATATAAAATAAATTATCATACAAGTTTGAATTAAAAATATTATAATATTATAGTTCATATTATTTATGTTTAATTGTTTTTTACATTTTTCAACTTTTCTATATTAAAATAAATATATTAATTTTAAACTATTTTTAATTAACTCATATTTTATATTAAAATTTTAATATTAATTTTATTTTAAAAATTTAATTAGTTTTGTTTTATATTTTTAATATAAAAATGTATTAATATGATATTTCTGTCTGTTCCAATTATTTTGTCATATGTTGACTAGACACGTAGTTTTAGAAAGTCTAAATTTTAACATGTCATGTCATGTAAAAACATTTGAATTGACAAAATTGTCCTTAAAAAATAAATTCTTTAAACTTAATTGGAAATAATGAGGGGCAAGGGAAGAAATATAAGTGTTAAAATTTGTTGAGTTTTTCAAAGTGACATTTGAATGAGATAATTTTAAAACTCAATTGTGACAATTTTAATCAGACAAATGGAGAAATATATAAATACTTTTTACTTATTGTAACGCCTTTAAAAGCCTAGAATTTCAGACGAACTTTTTTTTTTTACTTAACTGATTGTCACTGTACAGTGTAGACTCTAACTGTCAAGCATGACTTTACTTGATTTACTTTAAGAGTATTAGAAATAACTCATGATGTGCACCATTGACAATAAAAGATTAGGGTTTCATAATTTATTCCACTTTTCCTAACCTTATTTGGCACCTTAGTTCATTATATAATTATTTATAAACATCAAGAGGTATACGTAACTTAATATTTACATTCCTATCTTACATATCGACTTATATTACTGTAGACCTATGTGATTTATAATACAAGTTTGATTTCATGTGGAATGCATTTCATAGGATATGAGCAACTTATATAAGCTCTTTAGTGTGGATAATTGAGGAGAACATTTATTTATTTACAATTTTATAAGATTTTAAATCAAGTGTGCTATATGCCTATTTTTGTACATGATCTGTGCAATGTAAATCATCATGATATGTAAATATCGAAAATTTTCAATGTACTTAGTGCTGTCTATAAATAATAAATTAGGCAATTGAGATTAAATATGTGATTATGGGTGAATTAATTTAAGTATAAATGTTTGACTAACCTTATTTTTATATTACATGAAGAATTTAATTAAGTACGTAGACATACATTTATATATAAGTAGGTAATATTTATTTATTCCCCAAAATTAATATATACAAATATACGCATATATGTTTATATATATATATATATATATATATATATATATATATAGAAATGAATGTATACGTGTAAATACATACATACATACATACATACATACATACATACATATACAAGAGTAAATATACACATACATATGTACAGGGCCGAGAGCCATTAGAGAAAATAAAACCCATGGGGATGATGAGATGACAGGAATGAAGCCGAAACAGGAAAGGAAATTGGAAGAAAAAAATGGAAATAAATGATAAGACTAAGGAAGGGGGTAGTTTCGGTTGTCAGAGGAAAGAAAGTAAGTGTAAATAAGCATGGATGAGGTTCACGGTAGGTAAGAAAATGAAGATGAGTTGGTAATGTCCTGACAGCCTAGGGAATGAAATTTTTTTAGTGTGTATGTGGGGGTTGAACCGAAGTGATGGGGAGGTAGATATGCAGTGAAACAACAGCAGGAAATAGAAAACAAGTGAAATATTTATTGGAGATTGAAGTAAAATTGTGGATAAAGGCTGTAACTGGCATGAAGGTAAGTTGATAAAAAAAGAAAAAGAAAGAGACTAATCGAAGTATGGAGGAGCGGAAGAGAAAGAGTGGGTAAGAGCAGGAAAGGTGATCGACTGCAACAAAAATATGCAGAGGGCAGTTTCTGCTGAAGTCGAGACATAACCGAGAAAAAATGCTATACGTGAGGTGAAACCGAACGGATCAGGAACTAGACAAGGCAGAAAACAGGTGTGAAGGGGCTGGTGATCCTCGAAGAAACAGAGAAGTGAAAACTGAAGCAGCTGAGAGTGATAAAAAATGCAAAAGCTGCAAACGAAAAGAGAGCAAAGCAACAGAAATAACAAGAGAAAGGAAATCGATAGCAGAGGTCGATTTTGAAGTTGAAACAGCGTGAAAGCACCGAGAGGGGAGAAACAGTCTCGACGCGTGAAACAGAGGGAGAGGGAATCTGTGGAAGGGGAGACCGAAACTCCTCTGTTTTCTCCATTTTTTCCTCCAAACTGTTGAAGGAAAGGAACGAGTGCCGGATTGCTGGAAAGACGAAAAAGCGAAGACTAATGGGGGTGAAGAATTGATCGGTTGGCTGAGTACCCAGGGGGGCTAGTGGATACTCCAGCTAGCACTAGGACAGAGAAGAAGTGGAGGAGAGAGTTGAGGTAGCTGGGAACTGGAGATGGCAGAAGGAAACTGTCGAGGTTGACGATGGTGGTGGTTGAACGTAGTTAACATTGGCAATGGTCGAGATGGGAGGAGGAAGTGACGGCACCGGCAGGAAGACAATGCCGAGGAACGAGGCTGAGAGGGCCAAGGTGAATGCCAGAGCAGTAAGCCGAGCAAGGTAGAGCAAAAGGAGAGATGATGGAACGGTGACTGTAACGACCTTTGACCCTTGAAATTCGGGGGAATTTTTTTTTTTTGAATTTAATTTACCCACTTATTCCCTTATTCACTTAGGTTGTATTCTTGTGCAGTGTCAAAACACTTTTCCTAATTCTTTACCCGTAATTATAATTAATTTTCATACTTTGACCTATAAGGTTGATAGAAATTTCGGCAACATAACGACTTATATATGAGCCTACCCACCTGCAATTCAGTTGTTTTAACAATCCTAGATATCCACGACTACCAAGCATGCTTTCCAACAATCCTAGATATCCACAGCTACCAAGCATACTTTCCAAATCAACATTTACAACTCAATACATCCATATCGATTAATACCAATCATCTTACAACATAATCCTAAGAATCATATTCTTTACATTGTTTCCTTACAAATTACATCCCAACGAAATATTTTCAATATATGTCTGTGCATACTAGTATGTCTGGTAAAGGAATGTAATCGTATACCTTTGCTGTGTGTACAAAAAAGTAGCCTAAGGTAGCTCTTTCCTACAGCCTACGTCGTGTACGCGGCAGGTAATGCACACGGATCACTGCAAATGGTCTGAGAGGTAGAGGGGTGAGCTTTTGGAGAAAAGCCCAGTAAGATAATACTTTTAAAACAGTTTTGATATATAAAAGTATGTGAAATCGTTCATAGAACCAAACTTTCATGAAGTACATAAACTGTCATTTCATGCATAATCATCATAAAAATCATAAAGCATGTGTGTCTTTAAACAAATGACTTGCTTAACCATTTTACAACTTTTCATTGTTCATGAATAAGTTCTTAAAACCATCAGGTTCATAAACGTTTCGTAAACATTTCATAAACCTTTCGTAAACATATGAACTTTTCATAATCATTTCGTAAACATTTCATGAACATTTCATAATCATTTCATAAACATTTCATGAATATTTCATAATCATTTCATGAAGCATATTGGTTGTAACCAATTATCGTATATATCATGAAAACACATATTCCTTCATCATAGTCGATTTTCATAATCAAATCGAGGAGACTAGGCTATAACTAAGTCATGCGATACGTGTCATTCTCCGTAGAGATTCATCATACCTATAGCCATGGTAAGGGGGCTGTAGACTGGATCAGGGTCGTACAACAATCATAATTATAAACATGGGTAATATCTTCTTATTTCTTATCATATACTAGCACATAGTTAGGGCACGGGCACCAATGGCACTCATCGTGCGGGGAACATTCATGCGTGCTGTGCGGGCACGAGATACTACCAAAACATCATCATAAACCACCAGTAGCACTACATCTTCCACACAGGTTGAGTCAAGTGCTAAAGGGACCCTACGTACCGGCACCCAAGTGGTGGAGCCGGAACACCACAAGAAGTAACCATGCATGAAGCCTATAGTCTCAAAACAGAGTTTTCAAAATCTTTCTTGGATTTTCTAACCCATAAACTCATATCGAGTAATAAAATCGAATTCCTTGAAATCTGAAAACTTTTTCATAAAACAGAAAGACTGTATGGCACTTTGTTCCCGCAGGAGTCAAGAGGTGGCCCCCACAATCCCCTTTCAAAAACAAATTTCTTTTCTTAAATACTTTTGAAATAGTCGAAAGTTTCTTTAACAATATGGATATAAAAAAACATAAATAAATGTAAAACATCCATATACTTCATACCTTAGAAAATTCATTTCACAACATGGAAGGTACTCAGGGAATATTTCGACAAATTAAAACATGCTTCGTAAACAGTTTCACAAGTATGAAAGTATTGATAAATCATTTCAAATCATATGCTCTTTCATAAAATCATTTATCGGTGAAACAAGAATGCATTATCAGAACTAAGTTAAATAGTACACCTTACCTTGATTTATCGGGTATCCCGAATTCGAGTGGTAACGCCTCCTAGTACCTCCTTTAATTCTTTCTACGATTCACCTACACCGAAATCGTTTACTTAGCATCTTATTCATGCGAATTGTCCGAATTGCATTAAAATCGTAACCTATTCGTTACTACTGCGTGTGTAGGTATTATTGTACATACCTAAGCCAACGCGCACGTTTATATATTTTCCTTACTATATATTATTTTGTACGTACAAGTATTGACACATGCATTATTATATACATCTATATGTATATACACATAAATATATATATATATATATATATACTCCTATATATATTATTATTGTTTTCATTTTTCCCTATCTCATATATATACATTCTTTGTATGTACATATACTAGCACACATTCATCTTATATACACCCATATGTATATGCACCTAAATATATATATATATATATATTTATATATATACACTCCTATATATATATTATTATTGTTTTCCATTTTTCCTTATCACATATATATATATATATATTCTTTGTATGTACATATACTAGCACACATTCATCTTATTTACACCCATATGCATATACACCTAAATATATATATACATATACACTCATATATATATATATTATTATTATTGTTTTCCATTTTTGTCTAATTAAATCTACACTAACATGCTTGTATCTACAACCCATTTATCTACATGTACATTGAATATACATACATGTATATACATATATATATATATATATATTTTATGTGACGGCCGACCCCTGCCCGGCCAACCCCTGCCATCGGCCATGGCCACCCCTCTTGGGCCCACAACAACGATGGTGGTCTAACAACGGGTGGTGCAACAACGCCAACAAATCCAACGTATTGTCCGCTTTGGGCCTTCGGCCCGCACGGCTTTGTTTCATTTAGGGAAATTCCCTTCAGAACGCGTCCTCGGAGGCTCGAACCAGGGACAACACCCTTAGTTCTTGCACTCCTTATGCCAATGAGCCAGCGCGTTTTTATTGTGACGACCGACCCCTGCCCGGCCAACCCCTGCCATCGGCCATGGCCACCCCTCTTGGGCCCACAACAACGATGGTGGTCTAACAACGGGTGGTGCAACAACGCCAACAAATCCAACGTATTGTCCGCTTTGGGCCTTCGGCCCGCACGGCTTTGTTTCATTCAGGGAAATTCCCCTTAGAATGCATCCTCGGAGGCTCGAACCAGGGACAACACCCTTAGTTCTTGCACTCCTTATGCCAATGAGCTAACTGGCTCAATGGCATAAGGAGTGCAAGAACTAAGGGTGTTGTCCCTGGTTCGAGCCTCCGAGGACGCGTTCTGAGGGGAATTTCCCTGAATGAAACAAAGCCGTGCGGGCCGAAGGCCCAAAGCGGACAATACGTTGGATTTGTTGGCGTTGTTGCACCACCCGTTGTTAGACCACCATCGTTGTTGTGGGCCCAAGAGGGGTGGCCATGGCCGATGGCAGGGGTTGGCCGGGCAGGGGTCGACCGTCACATTTTACTTTTTTCTTTTCTTTCTCTCTTCCCCTTTTTTTTTTCTTTTCTCCTTTCTTCAGCCCTCGGTTCCAGCCTTCACTGCCTTTTTCTTTCTCTCTTTCTCCCTTGGTTAGCTGCTGTTTCCTAGCTGTTTCTGATCTCTTCACTTTCTTGGGTTTGCTTCTCTTCAGCTTTGAATTTCCTTTGGTTTTCTTCTTCTTTCCCTCATCGGTTTCACTTCTAGCTCTCTTCCACGGTTCTGTTTCTTTTCCTCAGCCCGTGGCTCTTGGTTCCAGCTTCAGTTTTCCTTCCTCGGTCCACCTCTTCCTTTCTCCCCTGCCTCTTGGTTCCAGCCCTGCCTCTCGGTTTCAGCTGCTGTTTTCTGCCTTCGTTTTCTTCTTCGATTGCTTCTCGATTTCAGCTGCTGTTTTCTGCCATAGTCCTACTCTGTTCTCGGGTCCTCCCTCAGCTCACTCTCGGTCTGCCTCAATTCAGCTCCAGCTTTGTGGCTCACGGTGTTGCCTCTCTTCAATCTCCTCTGCCTCGGTTCCAGCCTTTATTTCCAGCCCTGATTCTACTTTGTTTTCTAGCCCTCTCCTCTTCTTCTTCTCCTCCCTTCTTTTCTTTTTTCTTCTCCTCTCTTTCTCCCGGCCAGCAGTTTTTTTCTTTCATTTTCTTTCATGGTTTCTCTCATTCTTCCTCGGCCAGCAGCCCCTTTCTTTCCCCTTTCCTTCTTCCTTCTTCTTCTCCTTTCTCTCTTCTTTCCTCTCTTTCTCCCTCAGCTGAACAGCCTACTCTTCCTTCTCTCCTTTTTCTTCCCTTTTCCTCTTTCCTTCTCCTCCCTTTCCCCTTCGGCTCCCCACCCTTCCTTCTCTTCTTTTCTTTTCTGGTTTCTTTCTCGCCCAGCTCTCTCTGTTTCGAATTGCTCTTCTTTGTTTCTTTTTACATTCTAGGTGCGGGATTGGCTTCTTTTTGAAGCTAATTCCGTACACCTTATATGTATATATATATATATATTAATATTATACTATATATATATATATATTATATTTTATATTAACATATATACATTATATTAATATATGTTTATACATTAAACCAATATATATTAGTTGTTTGTTTATTTGTGTTTTTATTTCCATTGCCTTTTATTTCATTTAATCATTTTTTTATTTTTATTTGTCTCATGCTTTATTTATTTATTAATACTTATATATTATATACTATACATTTCATAGTATATATATATATATATATTTGTTATATATATATATTATTATTATCCATCTATTTAAATGTCATGTATATTTATATATACATATACACCTATGTATATATATATATATTTATATATACATATTTTCTTGTAAGATTATCCAAGGACATAATATTCATGCCTTCCATGAAATTCTCATTATTTCGAAAATGAAATATTATCGGGATTCCATCACTCCTCACGAATTCCCGATAGAAGTTTTTACATCAACAATTTTCAGCTAATAATTTAAAATTTTCCAATCTCTCTATGCTTGCATTTGCTTTATCACTTCTTGTATTTTCAGGTTCCCGGTCATTCACGGGCTTCTCGGTTCCTATAGTCCTCGAGCCCTACAACGAATATTCGCACTTCCATTAAAACATATTATTCTTGTTTTTATATAATCTAATTAAATGTAAGAAATTTGTGGGGTTTATAGTGACGGCTAGAACGATGGCTTAGACGTAAAGATGGTGGCGATGGTGGCGAAAATAAGAAGATAGGGAGGAGAAAATGATAGGCCAAGAGGAGAAAGATGGATGAACAGTGATGCTCGGTGAAGAACCAAAGAAGAAAAGAGAAAGAAGGAAAATGGAGGGAAAAAGAAAATAAGTTCAAAAAGTGAATAATAACAAAAAAAGATGAACAATAAAAAAAAAGGTTTATTTTTGGACATATATATATATAAGGATATATATATATATATATATATATATATATAAATAGAACCACATGGAAAATAGAATAAGAGGCATCGAGGAAATCGAGAAAACCCGAGGGAAAGGTGATAAAAAATATTTATTCGAAATTTTTGGTGAAAATAAGTCGGAAGGGCCGAGCTCGTCGACTCGCTACGTTGAGACAATCGAGGACTCCGGACAGATATTGAGGTAAGGAATTTATGCAAGTTTTAGAGATAACTATACGTACTTTATGATTTCAAGTGTATTTTTCCTAGGTAAGTAAGGTTACAATTTTGATGCATTGTAGGTAATTTGAATAAATAGGATACTAAGAATAAAAATTTTGGTGTAGGAGAATCGTAGAAAGATTTAAGGGAGTACTTAGAGGCGTCACTACTCGAACTTGGAATTTTCGATAAATCGAGGTAAGGGGTATAATTTAATTTAGTTCTGATAATGAATACTCATTGCATTAATAACAGATTTTTATGAAACAATATTATATTTTGAAATGATTTATGATTATTTTCATCCTTATGGAACGATTTATGAAACATGATTTCGTTTTATGAAATATTCACTAAGTGCATTTATGTTTATGAAATGAATTTCCTGAAGTATGAAAATGCATGGAAGTTTTATGATGGTTTGAAAACCTATATTTATGCTTGTGAAAGGAACTTTTGACACTTTCAAAAGTATTTAAGAAAATGGAAAAGAATTTTTGAGACTATAGGCTTCATGCATGGCTACTTCTCGAGGTGTTTCCGCTCCACCACTTGAGTGCCGGTACATAGGGCCCCTGTAGCACTTGACTCTACCTGTGTGATAGATGTCTTGCTACTTGTGGTTAATGATGATGATGTTTTGGTAATATCTCATGCCCGCCTAGCACACATGAATCTTTCCCGCACGGAGAGTGCCTTTGGTGGCCATGCCCTAGCTAGGTGCTAGAGAAAGTACGAAAGATAGATACTACCCATGTTTTTATGAAAGTGTTGTACGACCTTGATCTAGTCTACAGCCCCCTTACCATGGCCATAGTATGATGACTCTCTACGGAGAATGACACGTATCGCATGACTCAGTTATAGCATAGTCTCCACGATTATGATTATGAATGACGATTATGATGATGATGCTGATGAATGACTATGTTTTTATGAGATTATGACAAATGTTTACGAACAATTATGTTTTATGAAATGTTTATGAATGACGATAATTTTATGAAATCATCCATGAATGATGAAAATTTTATGAAACAGTTAAGCATGATATTTGATTTAAAGAACTATAATGACTATGCACATAACGAAAGTTTTACATATTTTTTAAATGTTAGTTTCTAAAAGAAACTTATGATCAATTTTCCTGAAGCAAAGTTTGTTTCATAAATTATTCTTGCATGCTTTTACCTATCAGAACTACTTTAAACATATTTTCTTACTGGGCTTTTCCTCGAAAGCTCACCCCTTCACCTCTCAAATTTTTGCAGTGAATTACAGTTAATAAATGCTGTGTAGATGACATAGGCTGGTGGATATGAGCTTCCCCATACTACCATTTGTACATGCGTGAGGTATACATTCTTATCTCTTTACCGGACCATTTGTATGCACAGACATCTATTGAAAGTAATGTGTCGGGATGAAACTTGTATAAGGTAAATGAAATGGAATATTTTTTAGGATGGACACTGAACAAGAATACAGCCTAAGTGAATAAAGGATTAAGTTGCAAGCCGAAGTTTAAAAAAAAATTTCCCTGAACTTTTACAGGTCACAGGTCGTTACAGTTTAAGGTGGTATCAGAGCGAAGATTGTCTAGTACTGTCAGTGTCAATAATAAGGATAAGATTACATCCCAAATGTCTGTGCTTGTCTAGTTGTAGATTAAGTATACCTAATGAAGTTAAGACTTAATGTTTGGTTTATCAGAGGAATTAGATCACGGGCTAGAGGCCGTAGAGGTAGGCCTGAGAATCATACAAAGTTGCCATATGGGACTCATAAATGATACTGAGATTGAAACTGATGTTGAGCGTGATCCATAAGGTCCTGTGGAAAGGACAGAAGGTATTGAGATACACTTTGCTAAGATTGAGCGGAGTATTTAACATACTATGGAAAAATTGAGACACAAGCTATGTTAGGTGATGGGTAGACGTAAGAATCGACAGGCAGATTACTCCCAATACACACGCACAGCCTGTAGAGATGTTCTAAAACTACAAATATGCCTGCTCCTGTAGCTCCACAGCAGAATGATGATGACTTGGGTTAGGAGTAGGAGCTACACGAGATGAGGCAGTTTCAGAAGTTCAGATCGCCATTATTAAATGGGATAAATGACCCAGTAGTTATAGAGAATTGAATGAATGAGGTTAAGGAAACTACGAATGAAATTTATGGGTCTAGCACAAGGAAATTGATCTGTCAATGAGTATGAATTATGATTTATATCCCTGGAAAGGTATGACCCAACGTTATGACTAGTGAAGTTAAGAAATGTCTGTAAGTTCACTAACGGATGGAGACCGAGCTGATTTCGGAGGATAGTATGCTATTACATACTGAAGTTAAGTGTCACGACCCAAATTACCTAAAATCACTACAGATTTTTCATTTTTTTCACTTTTCGTTTATTATTTAATTCTTACCTTTTCTCTTATCGTGACCATCCTACCAACAGTTGGGCTATGATTCGGTGTTAGTCCCTTCTCACTTATTTATCATTTCATTTCCATAATCACATTCACATATCAGAGTTTACTATATTTTGACTTTAACTAAATACATACACAATGGTATTTACATAACCTTACATCCCCGACATCATATACATTTAGAGTACTGTGCATTACATGTTCAGATACAAAACTATACAAATGTGTATACCTGACTCTCGATGGGAAGCAGTAGATACCAAGATTTCAAGTCCTTAGCCGCTCACTAACTACTGCGAGAGCTTTGAAAAGATGGGAAAATAAGGGGGTGAGTAAACCACACGCTCAGTAAGCAATTATGCAAGTAAGTAGATAGCTCCACTATCTACATGCTCATAATGCCATGCCCTTAAAATCCATTTCTTTTCGTTAAAAGCTTACACACAAAATCATGCATATTTCAATGCCATAGTTATAAAAACTATTCGTACATATAGAAATTATGCAACTCATGCATCAATGGCATTTTATGTAAAATCATAAAATCATAATTAGCATGAAATAAATCAAGATCATGCATTAATTCATGCCATGTGACACAAATCATGAAAGACAATTCTTTTCATGAATTTGTAATTAAAGCATGGAAAACTCCTTATGCTACTCCATTTAAATCACTTCATTAAAGCTCAGTATAAAATAACCCGAAGGGGTTAAGCATCTCAGAAATCAATCTCTTAAAAATTCATTATAAAATTCTCTGAAAAATTTAACATCATAGTAGAAAATCACAAAATCGGGGGCCTGACCCCTCCCTTGGGTCTACCCTGGTCTATCGAGACCACAAGTTATATCATGTGAGACATGTAGGTGACTATGTCAGTAACAACAAGGACTATGGCCATAACCTAGTGATCCCTGGCTACACGGTACCTAGTGTGCAGGGTATCACACCTGAAACGGGAGGTGGGTCAATCTTGTCGCCAGAACAACATAACATCAGGGTTACGAGGGCAAGGCTTGCTGCCTCATGGCTAATGCCACTCCACACCAACAATCCCCACGGTACAGCATACTCCATGTGATATACATGGTACATCGTACTCCGTGAACCCAATCTCAGTCAGGGGGTGCCTGCAATAGGTCTTATCCACCCATACCATCATGTTTCAGTATGCACGTGTGGCATATCATCTCACTGTGACACACAGTCTACAGGAGGCTCCAACACGGCTATATGCATGTTATATAAATCCCTCTGTGAGCGAAGCTCTAGCACAGCTCCATGCATATTCATGATATCTGAAAATCTCGTGCGAGAGAAGCTCTAGCATGGTTTCATAACAATCAATAACATCTGCGTACGAGGAGCACTCCAGTACGACTTTAAAAGAGTTATAAATCCATATAAAACATAAATCATTCAAAACTTCGTGCGAGCAACGCTCTAGCACGAGTAAATGCTTAAATAAATCAAATCTTCGTGCGAGCAACGATCCAGCACGGTTTAATTCATAAATAAATCAAATCTCGTGCGAGTTACACTCCAACATGGCTTTTATGCAATTAAATCGATTAAATCACGTGCGAGCAAGGCTCCAGTATGGCTTTTATGCAATTATCATATCAAAATAGGATGCGAGCTAAGCTCCAGCACCTCTCATGCATGTCAAATCATAAAAAACTAGTGCGAGCAATCGCTCCAGCACCTTTTTATGCATATCAAGTCAAAACAAGTCAAAACAGGGTACGAGCTAGGCTCCAGCACCTCTTATGCATTTCACAATAATAAAATCAGTGCGAGCAACTGCTCTAGCACATTTATGCACATGATGTCACACAAGTCGGTACGAGCAACTGCTCTAGCACATTTTATGCACACTCACATACGCAGATTTAGTGCAAGCAATGCGCCAGCACTATCTGTTTCTATATAAACTTGATAGTTGGCCCATTTTCCAAAGAAATTCCATTTTAAATATAAATAACACTTACGTAATGTTATCTTGTGAAATTTATGCAATTACTGGCCAATCTACCAATTTTCTTTGCTTAAAAACCATGAAAATTTCCTTAAATCATGCACTTCATGCATGTCATGCTTTCACCATCCTTATGTGAATTTCCCTCAATAGGGGTAAAATAGTCTTTACCTATTTCGAGTCCTTAAAATCTTTAATTTATTTCTAGGACCTTTATACATATTCAGTGTATACATACATATTTAGTGTATATAAAAGCTATTAAAATACGCGTAGCTACCTCTAGCTACTCACACAATTCCCTTACCTCATTTTTTTGTGCAGTCTGACCTTTCCACTGATGACTCGTCACGCAGTCCGATTTGCTCTCAATCCAATTTTTGAAACTGCGTATAAATATTCATCAGGCCAAATACAATATAATTAATTGTATTTCATATTTTCTGAGCTTAATTTAAATCATTGGGCTCGTTTACCCATATTGGGCCCGATTGTACCATAATGGACCTTAATCGACCTTAAGCCCGTTTTCCACTGACTATTTACATTATCGAGGCCTATTGGGCTCATTGGGCCCATCAGTATTTATTGAGCCTCATTCTAAACTCTCAGCTAGTTTAATGAATTATTTACGACAATTTATCTCTAATTCCAGAATATAATTCATTTTATACGAAAATTAAATTCGTAATTTATGTGGTAATTTCTAACACGTATAACGATGTAAATTGTCATAAATAAGGGTTACTTACCCGAGATTCCATCATAGTACGCAAATCAAAGTTGACTCGAGCTCTCGTTTGACGTCAATTATCGAGCTATACAATTACATATTTTTTTCGGGTTAATTCTTAGTCGGATATTAATCAAATTAAATATTTCAAAATTTAAATCGGTCAATTTTGTCCGCTTACCGACTGACCCGTAGCTCGATTGCATTACTGAAATTTTTTTTCAATTTTTTCTCTTTTTCTTTTTTCCATTTTTCTCTTTCTTTTTCTTCTTTTCTGGCTGAAACGGTTTGGTCCGGTTCAGCTCGGTTCAGACCGACTCGATTTAGTCGGTTCAGTCCTGTTCGATCGGTTCGGGGCTTCACCGACCGGTTCTTCTCTGGCTTCCGTTGCCATCAGCTCTACGGGACCTCGCGAAGCTCAGATCTAGGGCCGGTTTGGTCAGAGGTGGTCAAAAAGTGGTCGGTCCGCCCTCTTCTCTCCTCGCAGTCGGTGCCTTTTCTTTTCGCCACTGTTACCGGCGCTAGCCACCGTTCTACTGGCCGATGCTGCCACCAATCGAGTCGCTTGAGCTTGGGGAACACTCGACTGGTGGTGGTCGGGCCTAGATCGGCGTCGGTCACTGGATTCTTCTTTCTCTTCTCTCGACTTTCTCTTTCTCCTTTCGTCGGTCGTAGTTCGTCGGTTTCGTTGGTGCCGGTGGTTCTCACGTCGTCGGCTGCCTCTCCCCCCTCAGCTTCTCGCCTGGTCCGCCGCCGGCTACTCCGTCTGGTGAGGGAAGTCGGGCTCCCTCGTTTTGCCTTCGTTTTTTCTTCAGAATCG
Source organism: Firmiana major (assembly GCA_033439115.1). Taxonomy (NCBI): domain Eukaryota; kingdom Viridiplantae; phylum Streptophyta; class Magnoliopsida; order Malvales; family Malvaceae; genus Firmiana; species Firmiana major. The sequence continues at coordinate 9,422,757 of CM065909.1, forward strand.
CAACTCGCGATTGTTTTATTTATTTATTTATTTATAATTTATTTTTATGATTATTTTAATTAATTAAAATATTATTAAAAATTCAAAAATATCTTAAAAATTATATTTTATTCATTTAACCAATTAATGAATTTATCGGTCTTATTTCATATTTTCAGTATAATTTTCCAATAATTTCGGGAGAATTTTCCGAAGTAAAAATTTTGGTTAATTTCAATAAATTCATATCTTGATCAATTTAATCTGAAATTTAATTATTTCTTCGTTATTGATCAAGATTTCTCAATCCTATATTTTTAATGAAATTTTCTTGTCACGATTAATACCGAATTTCTATCTTTTGACCGTTTTACCCTTCAACGTGTTTGAAAATACCATTTCAATCCTTCATTTGCTCTTTTCTCATTTCGTGTTTTGAATAAAATCGGGTCTTACAGTAAGAATCCAATTATAATGGACAACCGGAAAATTAAATTGGAAAACTTGCATGGATTCTTAGAGTATGACTGTGAGCTTAATAGATTGGGGGCAGTTTCAAGAATTTAAGCCTCCATTTTTCAACAAGGTTAAGAATTCGGTGATTTGGAGTGTTGAATGAATGAGATAGAAAAAGCTTGATGATTTTAGAAGCAACTCTACCGAAAAAGTTGCTTTTGTAACTTTTATGTTAAAGGATTGGAGAAGCTACACGGATTTCGGAGTGTGCTACTATAAAGAAAGTAACCTTTGTAGCATCAGTATCGAAATGAAAAGTCAAACTCAGAGGGAAGTTTCCCGATTTAATCCGAGAGCCGACATCGAAAAATTATATGGGATATATTCTGAAGGCCCTTAGGCGGCAACACATTCTGAATGAAACAAAGTGGAAATTATGGATGAAATGATTACAATCGGACATAAAGTAACAAGTCTATGGATGATTATGAAATTAAATTTATAGCTTTGGAAGAAGAATAATCCAGATAAGTAGGGATGTGAAATAGAGGAAGTCCAGGAAACTCATAGGAGGTATTGGGATCCTCAATCGAGCTAAGTTAACTCCACTTGATGTTATTTTAAGGGAGCAGTGCATAAGGCGCAACTATGAGAATATGAGATATATACTTTCGAGGTTATTAAGAACATGAAAAGGTAATGAGAGTGACAGAAAAGTGATGTACTAAGGAAGTAGTGAGAGTGATAGAGTAAAGTCACTATAATTGAAAAGGTGAATTACAGAACTAAAAGTATAAGTGAAGGTCACACTGCTTACAGGATTGATAAAGTTAGGGCGTGTTCGGAGTAAAACGACACCCCAGTAGACAGAGGGATTTTCGACATGTATTCGGATAATCTATCAGAGTTACCACTAAATTGAAATGTGAAAATTTGAAATCGATTTAGCAGTGGTATCGAATTAATTAATCAGACCACTTTACTGAATAGCTTTGATTGAATTAGAAATGTTGAAAAAAAAAACAATTATAAGGATTACATAAAAGGGAGATTATCAGACCAGGTGATTCACTTTGATATGTACTGGCACTAATTGTTAAGGAGACCCGGAGTCTTCTGGGTCACGATATGTCAAGAACGAGAGATAATTGGATTCTCCCAAAACAGAGGTTATAGACCAGCGGGAAAGACCCAAACTATTAAGAGGATTCAGAAAATTGTAAGAATATAAAGAGATTTTGGAACATGAAATACGTTATGAATATAAAGAATTGAAATTTGTATATGTTTACATTTCAAATGCGAGACTTAATTTGAGTAAGGAAATGATTTCGTTATTATTGATATGCGAAATGAGATAAGTTTAAAAGTGTGATAAATTTTGGATACCGAATTGCAATTGGAGTGAGGTGTATACAAGGTACGAAAATTTTCGATTTGGGAAACGATTCGGATCTAGTGATATGAAATGAATATGAATTGTGGATAAAGGATAAATGCGAAATTGTGATAAATTATGGTATCCTACTTTCTATTGGGACTAAACCTTGAATCCTTATATCCATAACCAGTTTATGTGGTCAAGTCTGATGGCTAACAAAGGTATTACAAAATAATTCCCTGCCTGAGAGATTTGGCAACATCTAGAAGTACCCATAACCCACAAATTGAAATTGACAGTCATAATATTTACGTTTGAAGTCAGGATGCCATTACTTGTGCGATGAAGAATTATAGAATCTTACTGATCAAGAAGCTTTAAATATTAAACTTCACAAAGGCCGTCTAATACCAAAAAAAAGGGGAAATGATTAAGGTTAGTGCTTTGAGCAGAAGTGATTTTGGGATGACGTTATGTATATTGGTTAAGGACATGAGTTATTAAAATATTTAGTGAACCTCAACTGGATGTGGTTCCTTTCTGATACTGACAATTATTTTGTGGTAGCGAGCTTGAGAGCTGAAAACTGGACTTAATTGATCAAATTGAGCGGGTTCAGCGTATTGATAAGTACTACATTGATGTGGCGGGTCAGACCCAAATGGGTGCTGCAACTAGCTTGAGTATTGGTACTAACAATTTATCGAGATTTAAAAATAGAATTGTGTACCAAATGATCTATAGTTAAAGGAATTGATGGTCTTTTGAGGCTCATTTATAGAGATATAACTGAGAGTGTGACTAAATGTCGTTCACCGATTGGATGGGAGAAGTGTGTAAACGAAAGATAATTGCTCGTGATTTGGTTAAGCAAGTTTCTAGAGATATTCAATTAACTTATGAAAGGTTGAGAACAACTCAAAACAAGCAAAAGAGTTATGTTGACCAAAGATGATGGTCCTTGGGATTTTCAGTAGGAGTTTCGGTGTTTCTGGAAGTTTCTCCTTCCAATGGTATAATGAGATTTAGGAAGAAAAGGAAACCGAGTCTCTGTTATGTTGGGCCTTTGAGGTCTTAGAACCGAGTGGGAGACAAGGTTTACAGATTGGCGCTACCGCCAGAATTATCAAGTATTCACGATACCCTCCATGTATTAATTCAACGCAAGTATCACCCAGATCTGACGCATGTAATTAAGTGTGAACCACTGAAATTGAAAAAGGATTTGACATATGTTGAGAAACTGATTAGGATATAGGACAGGAAAGAAAAGGCATTGCGGTCTAAGACGATTCATTTGGTCAAAGTTTTGTGGCAATATCACACTTCGGAATAGGCCATGTGGGAATTAAAAAGTCTAACGCGAGAGAAATACCCACACTTGTTCAAGAACTGATGTACTTTTAAATTTAGAGACCAAATTTCCTAAGGCAGGGAGAATGTAAATACCAAAAATTTTCAATGTACTTAGTGCTGTCTATAAATAATAAATTAGGCAATTGAGATTAAATATGTGATTATGGGTGAATTAATTTAAGTATAAATGTTTGACTAACCTTATTTTTATATTACATGGAGAATTTAATTAAATACGTAGACATACATGTATATATAGGTAGGCAATATTTATTTATTCCCCAAGATTAATATATACAATATACGCGTATATGTTTGTATATATATATACATATATATATATATATATATATATAGAGAGAGAGAGAGAGAGAGAGAGAGAGAGAGAGAGAAATCAATGTATACATGTAAATATATGTATATATATACATACATATACAAGAGTAAATATACACATACATATGTGCAGGTCCGAAAGCCATTAGAGAAAATAAAACACATGGGGATGATGAGATGATAGGAATGAAGCCGAAATAGGAAAGGAAATTGGAAGAAAAAAATGGAAATAAATGATAAGACTAAGGAAGGGGGTAGTTTCGGTTGTCAGAGCAAAGAAAGTAAGTGTAAATAAGCATGGATGAGGTTCACGGCAGGAAAGAAAATGAAGATGAGTTGGTAAAGTCCTGACAGCCTGGGGAATGAAATTTTTTTAGTGTGTATGTGGGGGCTGAACCGAAGTGATGGAGAGGCAGATATCCAGTGAAACAACAGCAAGAAACAGAAAACAAGTGAAATATCTATTGGAGGTCGAAGTAAAATCGTGGATAAAAGTTGTAACTGGCGTGAAGGTAAGTTGATAAAAAAAAGAGAGAGACTAACCGAAGTATGGAGGAGCAGAAGAGAAAGTGTGGGTAAGAGCAGGAAAGGTGCTCGACTGCAGGAAGAATATGCAGAGGGTAGTTTCTGCTGAAGTCGAGACATAACCGAGAAACAAAATGCTATGCGTGAGGTGAAACCGAGTGGATCAGGAACTAGACAAGGCAGAAAACAAGTGTGAAGGGACTGGTGACCCTTGAAGAAACAGAGAAGTGAAAATTGAAGCAGCCGAGAGTGATAGAAAATGTAAAAGCTGTAAATGAAAAGAGAGCAAAGCAACAGAAATAACAAGAGAAAGGAAATCGATAGCAGAGGTCGATTTTGAAGTTGAAAGAGTAGCGTGAAAGAACCGAGAGGGGAGAAACAGTCCTGACTCGTGAAACAGAGGGAGAGGGAATCTGTGGAAGGGGAGACCGAAACTCCTCTGTTTTCTCCATTTTTTTCTCCAAACTATTGAAGGAAAGGAACGAGTGCCGAATTGCTGGAAAGACGAAAAAGAGGAGACTGATGGGGGTGAAGAACTGATCGGTTGGTTGAGTACCCAGGGGGGGCTGGTGGATACTCCAGCTAGCACTAGGATAGAGAAGAAGTGGAGGAGAGAGTTGAGGTAGCTGGGAACCAGAGATGGCAGAAGGAAATTGCCGAGGTTGACGATGGTAGTGGTTAAATGTAGTTAACATTGGCAATGGTCAAGATGGGAGGAGGAAGTGATGGCACCGGCAGGAAGACAATGCCGAGGAATGGGGCTGAGAGGGCCAAACTGAATGTCAGAGCAGTAAGCCGAGCAAGATAGAGCAAAAGGAGAGATGATGGAACGGTGGCGGCTAGAACGATGGCTTGGACGTGAAGATGGTGGCGATGGTAGCTGATGTTGCCTACCTGACAGCAACAAGAATATACCTTTCACGTTGTCTGATTGCACTAACGACAAAAGGGTGACGTCGATGCGATTTGTTCCACGGGTTCTTCGTATATCCTGCAAAAACAACAGGAATCAGAGGGGGCAGGGATTTGTCCCTGCACGCGCACTCCGATGATTAAGTAAGTAATCGGAGTTGTGAATGTATGAAGAAGAGAATGTATTGCTTAAATCAGAGGGTTTAAGGCTTTTCCTTTCTTTTTGGTTCTTTTGTCTCGGATCCGCTCTCCTTCTGGTTTCTGAGAGTTCACCTGATATTTATAGGTTTCTGCAAGTCGGTTTGAGCTGAGGCCCAGGCGCGTGTCTGGGCTGAGACAGAGTCTTTTATACTCTGTCGCGGTTCGGAGCTGGATGACTTTGCGGGAGAGTTCAGCGGGTGGCAGAGCGCACGTATGAACCTCTGCCGCAATTCAGGCGGAAGAGGTCTGCCGCGGTCTATGCGGTAGTGGTCTGCCGCGGCCTATGCGGTAGTGGTCTACCGCGGTTTGTGCGGTAGTGGTCTGTCGCAACCACTGTGCCGTATAGACCCGTGCGGAAGAGTCTCTGTCGCCATACTGTGTCGCCTGCCACGCTACTCTGTCGCGTGAGGCTCTGACGCTGTAGGAGCCACGTGGCTTTTCCTGTGTTTGCCACGTGGCGATCTCTGATTCGTCGATCCTGGTACACGTGGACGGTGATAGTAGGACCACCATCAATTGCTCCCCACTCTTTGGTAGGAATATTTCCTGCGAAAGAGGATTCTTAATAGAAAGATATATTTTCGGAAAGAATTTTACATACCTTTCTCAGGCCTGACTATCACGACGCGAGCGCGTCTTTAGTTCTTATGGCCTTTATGTTTCCATTGCCTGGCCACAGTGATGCATAGCACCTCAAGCTCTTACGGCTCGTTTGAATATACGCCTGGCCACAGTGACGCATAGCGCCTCAGGCTCTTACGGCTCGTCTGAACATACGCCTGGCCACAGTGACGCATAGCGCCTCAGGCTCTTACGGCTCGTCTGAGTATACGCCTGGCCACAGTGACGCATAGCGCCTCAGGCTCTTACAGCTCGTCTGAACTACGCCTGGCCACAGTGACGCATAGCGCCTCAGGCTCTTACGGCTCGGTTGAACTACGCCTGGCCACAGTGACGCATAGCGCCTCAGGCTCTTACGGCTCGTCTGAACTACGCCTGGACACAGTGACGCATAGCGCCTCAGGCTCTTACGGCTCGGTTGAACTACGCCTGGCCACAGTGACGCATAGCGCCTCAGGCTCTTACGGCTCGGTTGAATGTATACGCCTGGCCACAGTGACGCATAGCGCCTCAGGCTCTTACGACTCGGTTGAACTACGCCTGGCCACAGTGACGCATAGCGCCTCAGGCTCTTACGGCTTGGTTGAATGTATACGCCTGGCCACAGTGACGCATAGCTCCTCAGGCTCTTACGGCTCGGTTGAACTACGCCTGGTCACAGTGACGCATAGCGCCTCAGGCTCTTACGGCTCGGTTGAACTACGCCTGGCCACAGTGACGCATAGCGCCTCAGGCTCTTATGGCTCGTCTGAACTACGCCTGGCCACAGTGACGCATAGCGCCTCAGGCTCTTACAGCTCGGTTGAACTACGCCTGGCCACAGTGACGCATAGCGGCTCAGGCTCTTACGGCTCTTTTGTATCCTGTCATAAGATTTAGATATACAAAAGTCGCAGATGTATGATAAAAGAACAATCTGCATAGTGTGTAAATAACAGTATCTTGTGATAGTACAAGTAAATGATAATAAGGTTTGGGAAAGAAAATATGGTGCTTAATTCAAATACAGCTTTAGGTGATTTGAATTCCACGTTTTCCCTATCTTCTTCCCTTATAGAGTTTCCAGGACACAGGTGTTAGGTCCAATCTTGTATCTGATTCTGTAGGGACCTTCCCAGTTGGCTCTGAACTTCCCATCCTCCTTCAGGGCATTCGTGATCTGCGACTTTCTAAGCACTAGATCTCCCTCAGACATTGGCCTATCTCTCACCCGGCTATTGTAGTAGTTGGCCACCCTCTGATGATAGGATGCCAATCGAATAGCCGCGGTTTCTCTATGTTCGTCGAGTAGGTCCAAGCCTTCCCTTAGAGCTTGTGAATTTTCTTCCTCTACTAAGGGTATCACTCTTGGTGATAACGCTCCAATTTCCACGGGGATCAGTGCTTCTGCGCCGTATACAAGACTGAATGGCATTTCTTTAGTCGACACACGACTGGTGGTACGATATGCCCATAAAACACTAGGCAATTCGTCCACCCATGCCCCTTTTGCTTTGTCTAGCCTGGTCTTCAGCCCATGAAGGATAGTTCGATTACTGACTTCGGCCTGTCCATTAGCTTGAGGATATGACACTGAGGAGATCCTTAGCTGAATGTTGAGGCTCTTACAAAATTCACGGAAGGCGTTGCAATCAAATTGCTTTCCATGGTCGACATTTAAGATGCGGGGAATTCCGAATCGACAGATAATGTCTTTCCACACCATTGCCTCCACTTTCTTTTCCGTGATTGTGGCTAAAGGCTCTGCTTCAATCCACTTTGTAAAGTAATCGGTAGCCACTAATAGGAACTTTCTTTGACCCGTGGCCAATGGGAAAGGTCCAAGAATGTCCAATCCCCATTGTACAAAAGAAATTGGCTGTACTGTACCTTGAGAGGGAGTCACTGGGGCTATTGTGATAGGCGCAAACCTCTGGCATTTGTCACACCTGCGGGTTTGGTCCATCGCATCTTTCTTAAACGTTGGCCAGTAGAATCCCGATCGCAATACTTTAGCAGCAAGAGCTCTCGCTCTTAAGTGTTCGCCGCAAATTCCTTCATGCACTTCGGCTAAAGCGTAGCTTGCTTGTTCCGGTCCCAGACATTTCAATAAGGGTGACGAATATCCCCTTTTGTACAGTTCTCCATTGATGAGTGTCAACTTCGCCCCTTGTATTTTTAAGTGACGAGCCTCGTCCTTATCTTGGGGGAGTGTTCCTTCGGTGAGATACTGTTTGTATGGGGATCTCCAATCGTCTCCCACTTGAATGTCACACACTTCGACCTCTTCAATACTAGGTCGTTCGAGCCTCTCCACCTTCACTGTCCTTCCTCGTGTTTCGGTGAAAGAGGCTAACTTAGACAATGCATCAGCATGTGTGTTTTCGGACCGGTTGATTTGTATCAGCTGAAAGCTTTTGAAAGTCTGGGCCAGAAGTTGGACTTTCTTCAAGTAAGGGACCAGCATCGGTTCCCGTACCTCGTACTCTCCGCTGAATTGGTTCACCACCAATTGAGAATCACTGTGTGCTATCAAGTGGTGAACCTGTAGCTTCTTCGCTAACCTCATCCCTGCTATCAGAGCTTCATACTCCGCTATGTTGTTCGAACTGGGGAATCCGAACCGTAGGGAGTATTCAAGGGATTTTCCTTCGGGTGATACCAGGACTATACCCGCTCCGCTTCCATTGGCACTTGATGCCCCGTCGACATGCAGCAACCATGGGTGAGCCTCCCCTTCACTGCTGTCGCTTGGGATAGTGCATTGTACGATGAAGTCGGCCAGAGCTTGACCTTTGATAGCCTGCCGTGGTTGGAATGTGATTTCGTATCCCCCAAGCTCCACTGCCCATTTCACTAATCTTCCTGAGTGTTCAGGTTTCTGAAGGATCTGTCTTAACGGTTGATCTGTCAAGACGGTGATAGGGTGTGCTTGGAAATACGGGCGCAACTTTTGTGAGGCCATCAAAAGGGCTAATGCTAGCTTTTCGGCCAGTTGATAGTGGGTCTCTAGATCCAATAACACTTTACTCACGTAGTAGATGGGACGGTGCACCATTTCATCTTTCTTCAGTAGCACCGCACTGACGGCGAAATCACCGACTCCCAAATACATATAGAGTTGTTCTCCTTCTAGGGGCCTTGTTAATAAAGGCAACTGTTTCAAGTATTCCTTGAGGTCTTCAAAGGCTTTTTGACAATCTTCCGTCCATTCGAAGTTCTTTCCCCCCGTAGAGTTTTGAAGAACGACAGGCTCCTTTCTGCTGATTTTGACAAGAAGCGATTCAGAGCTGCTATCCTGCTTGTCAATCTCTGGACCTCTCTTACGGTGGTTGGGGGTTTCATGTCAATGACCGCCTGTACCTTCTCAGGATTTACCTCAATGCCCCTGTTAGTGATCATGAAGCCTAAGAACTTCCCTGATCTTACCCCGAATGAGCACTTTTCGGGGTTTAGCTTCATGTTGAATCTCCTCAATACTTCGAATACCCTGGACATTTGATCAGTATGAGACTCTCCTACGCAGCTCTTGATTATCATATCGTCCACGTAGGCTTCCATGGTATTTCCCAGAAGATCTTTGAACACTTTGCTCACCATTCGTTGATAGGTGGCTCCCGCGTTCTTTAGACCGAACGGCATTACCCTATAGCAATAGGTTCCGTCGTCGGTTATAAAGGAAGTCTTTTCTTCGTCTTCTGGGTGAAGCATGATTTGGTGATACCCGGAGAATGCATCCAAGAAACTGAGGAATTCGTAGCCGGATGTTTCGTCTACTAGTTTGTCTAACCGAGGTAGGGGGTATGAATCTTTAGGGCAGGCTTTGTTCAGGTCAGTGAAATCCACACACATTCGCCACTTCCCGCTAGATTTCTTTACCATCACTACGTTGGTCAACCACTCAGGGTAGTATACCTCTCGGATGAATCCGGCGCCCAGGAGTTTACTCACTTCTTCAGTGATTGCTTTTTGTCGTTCCGGGGCGAAACTCCTCTTCTTCTGTTTGACGGGTCTGTGCCCGGGTATGACATTAAGCTCATGGCATATCACTTCGGGACTGATTCCGGGCATGTCCGTTGGACTCCAGGCGAAGACATCCGAGTTTCTTCTCAGGCACTCGACTATGTCGTTCTTTAATTGTTCGTCGAGTTGAGTCCCGATGAATACCTTTTTTCCTCCATCCCCTTCTGTTAGCTCAATGGCTTCTGTTTCCTCTACAGGCTGAGGTTTGGGCGGATCGTCGATACAAAGGTTTCTTTCCTTTGTGCTACCTTGTCGGCAGTGGAAGCGAGATAACAAGTACGGGCACTCCTTTGGTTTCCTCGTACTTGCCCGACTCTGTTGGGAGTGGGAAACTTCATCAATAGATAGCAAGAGGATATCACCACCCTCATGTCATTCAGCACAGGTCTGCCCAAAATCATGTTATAGGCAGCAGAGGTTGACCTGACCACCATGAACAACACTTGCCGGGTCATGTTCTTCGGGTGCTCTCCGAGAGTCACAGGTAACTCTATGGACCCGACAACCTTCACTCGTTCGCCCGTGAATCCGTATAGTGGCGTCATAACGGGCTTTAGCCTATCTTCGGATATGCTCATTTTTTCGAAGCAGTTCCAATAGATTAGGTTTACTGAGCTCCCGTTATCGACCAGAACCCTGCTCACCGGGTGTTTGGCCACTACAGTGGATATCACCATGGGGTCGTCATGGGGCATGACAATATCACCTTTGTCAGCCGGAGTGAACATGATGGGTTCTTCATCCGCCTGTTCTTTCATCACAACGTTAACCTGATACGCTTGCCTAGCATAACTTTTGCGGGAAGTAGAGGAGCTTCCCGTTATTGATTCCTCGCCTGCAATAACATTTATTGCGGGGGCTGTAGGTTCGTTGTTTGGCGGATTAACTCGGGGGATGGGCCTGATTACTTCATTTCTGGGCCTATTCCTTCTGTTACCATCGTTTGGCCCAATCCGCGGGCGATCATTCCTTTGGTCACGCGGAAGATAACGGGGTCTCTCGCTTCTCCACAGGAAGCGGTTGATCTTCCCCTCTCTGGCCAATCTTTCCAACTGGTCCATTAAATCTCTGCACCTCTCTGTTGGGTGACCGTGAGCACAATGGAATTCACAGTAGGCTTCGGGGTTTCGTCCTACATCTCCAATTTTCTTCTTAGGGAATTCCAATAATCCTGCCCCTTCGATAGCTGCCAGTATCGCAGTACGAGGCTCGTTCAACCTGGTATAGCCTTCATACCTGAGCCTAGGGGCTTTGTCTACTCTCACGGGTCTTGGGGAGCTTCTCTCGGGTGCATCTCTCTCTCTCTTCTTTCCTTCCTTTGCCTCCCCGGGCTGTATCATTTTCATCACTTCTTCTTGAGCTACATACTTGTTAGCCCTGGCAAAGAGGTCAGAAATTGTCATCGGTTGATCGAGAGAGAGGGATTCTTGTAGCTTTTCGAAGCTCATCCCTTGCAGCATTGCAGCCAAGGCTACGCCTACCGGTAGATCTTCCACTTCCAAGGTTGCATCTCAGAAGCGGTCTACAAAGCTTTTCAAGGGTTCTTTATTCCCTTGTTTAAACGTGAGTAGGTAGGTAGCATCTTTCTTCCTCTGACTGTGGATCATGAAGACTTTAAGGAATTCATTTCTCAACTCGTCAAAAGAGGAGATTGAACCTTCGCTCAACCCGTTGAACCACTTTAGAGCGTGCCCGGACAATGTGAGGGAAAAAGCCCTGAACATAATTTCGTCCTCCCACCCATGCAGCAGCATGAGGGACTCGTAACTCTGTATGTGGTCATAGGGGTCTGCTTTGCCGGTGTAAGTGGCCATGAAAGGCATTTTGAACTTCTTTGGCAAAGGTTTGTTCATGATCTCCAGGCTGAATGGGATCCTCCTCCTTTGGCCGTCATCTGGAGACACCAGTTTTTTCTTCTCGAGGATCCTTTGGACGACCTTCTCCATGTCCTCCGACCCTCGAGCTGAGCATGGCCTTGTCCCTTCGGGTCTAGAAGAGTCCGACTGATAAGCACCCCTTCCAGCACCTCCCATTCCGGGACTTGAGATTTCGAGACCTTCTCGTGGGTCTTGGCCTCTCTGTCTTCGTCGCTCCCCAGCCCTACATTCTCTTAAACCATGTTCCAACTCCACGGGAGATGAGCTGCGGCATGTGGGGGAACTCTGCCGCCTATCGGCTAGAGGAGAAGTCTGCCGCCTGCCAGGCAGAGGAGAACTCTGCCGCCTATCAGTGGCGGGAGAGCACCGTCGCATATATGTTGCGGGATAGCTCTGCCGCATGTAGTCCCCGGGAGAGCTCTGCCACACGGGTTCCACAAGAGAACACTGTCGCCTAAAGTCTGCGGGTGAGCTCTGCCGCCATTGAGCCGTGGGCGAGCTCTGCCGCACATTTGGTGGGCTCTGTGGCCTATCGGCCAGTGGTGAACACTGCCGCCGTTGAGCTGCGGGCGAGCTCCGTGGTCTATCTGCTGGGGGAGACCTCTGCCGCACGAGGTCTGCGGGTGAGCCCTGCCGCATAGGTGCTGTGGGTGAACTCTGTCGCCTAAGGTCCGCGGTTGAGCTCTGCCGCCTATCTGCTGGGGGAGACCTCTGCCTTGCTGGATCTGTAGTGGCATTATTTCGTGTTCTTGCCTCTTGTCCAGCGTTTACCAGGGTGGAGGGCTGACCTCCCTCGTAGGTCTGCCTAGGCGTGCTCTCCCCCACTAACTGCTGCACTTCACGGGGCAAGCTGAATTGGGGGAGAGCGTCTCTGAAGAAGCTCACCATAGCTTTCAACGCTGTCGTGGTCTCTTCATTTTTGCGCTTCAGGGTCTCAAATTCTTCTAGAGAAACCAAGGCTTCTCTGTCACCCCTTTCACTACGTCTTCGTCTCTGCTCTGGTCCGACGGGGGGACTCACAGAATTCTGCCCTCCTGTCAACTCTGCTGTAGAGCGTGTTCTCACCATTTTGATAGAGAACCTGACTTTTTGTCAGGATTCCCACAGACGGCGCCAATTGATGTTGCCTACCTGACAGCAACAAGAATATACCTTTCACGTTGTCTGATTGCACTAACGACAAAAGGGTGACTTCGATGCGATTTGTTCCACGGGTTCTTCGTATATCCTGCAAAAACAACAGGAATCAGAGGGGGCAGGGATTTGTCCCTGCACGCGCACTCCGATGATTAAGTAAGTAATCGGAGTTGTGAATGTATGAAGAAGAGAATGTATTGCTTAAATCAGAGGGTTTTAGTCTTTTCCCTTCTTTTTGGTTCTTTTGTCTCGGATCCGCTCTCCTTCTGGTTTCTGAGAGTTCACCTGATATTTATAGGTTTCTGCAAGTCGGTTCGAGCTGAGGCCCAGGCGCGTGTCTGGGCTGCGACAGAGTCTTTTATACTCTGTCGCGGTTCGGAGCTGGACGACTTTGCGGGAGAGTTCAGCGGGTGGCAGAGCGCACATATGAACCTCTGCCGCAATTCAGGCGGAAGAGGTCTGCCGCGGTCTATGCGGTAGTGGTCTGCCGCGGCCTGTGCGGTAGTGGTCTACCGCGGTTTGCGCGGTAGTGGTCTGTCGCGACCACTGTGCCGTATAGACCCGTGCAGAAGAGTCTCTGTGGCCATACTGTGTCGCCTGCCACGCTACTTTGTCGCGTGAGGCTCTGACGCTGTAGGAGCCACGTGGCTTCTCCTGTGTTTGCCACGTGGCGATCTCTGATTCGTCGATCCTGGTACACGTGGACGGTGATAGTAGGACCACCATCAGTAGCGAAAACAAGAAGATAGGGAGGAGAAAATGATAGGCCGAGAGGAGAAAGATGGATGAACAGGGATGCTCGGTGAAGAACCAAAGAAGAAAAGAGAAAGAAGGAAAATGGAGGGAAAAAGAAAATAAGTTCAGAAAGTGAATAGTAAAAAAAAAGATAAACAGTTAAAAAAAGGGTTTATTTTTGGATATATATATATATATATATATATATATATATATATATATATATATAGAACTACATGGAAAATAGAATAAGAGGCATCGAGGAAATCGAGAAAACCCGAGGGAAAGGTGATCGAAAATATTTATTCAAAATTTTTGGTGAAAATAAGTCGGAAGGGCCGAGCTCGCCGACTCGATACGTCGAGACAATCGAGGACTAGGATAGACATTGAGGTAAGGAATTTATGCAAGTTTTAGAGATAACTGTACGTATTTTATGATTTCAAGTGCATTTTCCCTAGGTAAGTAAGGTTACAATTTTGATGCATCGTAGGTAATTCGAATAAATAGGATACTAAGAATAAAAATTTCGGTATAGGAGAATCATAGAAGGATTTAGGGAGATACTTAGAGGCGTCACTACTCAAACTTGGAATTTTCGATAAATCGAGGTAAGGGGTATAATTTAATTTAATTCTGATAATGAACACTTATTGCATTAATAACAGATTTTTATGTAACAATATTATATTTTAAAATGATTTATGATTATTTTCATCCTTATGGAACAATTTACGAAACATGATTTTGTTTTATGAAATGTTCACTAAGTGCATTTATGTTTATGAAATAAATTTCTTGAAGTATGAAAATGCATGGAAGTTTTATGATGGTTTGAAAACCTATATTTATGCTTATGAAAGGAACTTTTGACATTTTCAAAAGTATTTAAGAAAAGGAAAAAGAATTTTTGAGACTATAGGCTTCATGCATGGCTACTTCTCGTGGTGTTCCGGCTCCACCACTTGAGTGCTGGTACGTAGGGCCCCTGTAGCACTTGACTCTACTTGTGTGGTAGATGTCTTGCTACGTGTGGTTAATGATGATGATGTTTTGGTAGTATCTCATGCCCGCACAACACGCATGAATGTTTCCCGCACGGAGAGTGCCTTTGGTGCCCGTGCCCTAGCTAGGTGCTAGAGAAAGAACGAAAGATAGATACTACCCATGTTCTTATGAAAGTGTTGTACGACCCTGATCCAGTCTACAGCGCCCTTACCATGGCCATAGGTATGATGACTCTCTACGGAGAATGACATGTATCACATGACTCAGTTATATCCTAGTCTCCACGATTATGATTATGAATGATGATTATGATTATGATTATGTATGATGATTATGATGATAATGCTGATGAATGACTATGGTTTTATGAGATTATGACAAATGTTTACGAACAATTATGTTTTATGAAATGTTTATGAATGACAATGATTTTATGAAATCATCCATGAATGATGGAAATTTTATGAAACAGTTAAGCATGATATTTGATTTAAAGAACTCATTCTTCATATTTTCCTATGATGGCTATGCACGTAACGAAAGTTGTACATATTTTCTAAATGTTAGTTTTTAAAAGAAACTTATGATCAATTTTCCTGAAGCAAAGTTTGTTTCATGAATTATTCTTGCATGCTTTTACCTATCAGAACTACTTTAAACGTATTTTCTTACTGGACTTTTCCTCTAAAGCTCACCCTTTCACCTCTCAGATTTTTACAGTGAATTATAGTTAATAAATGCTGTGTAGATGATGTAGGCTGGTGGATATGAGCTTCCCCAGACTACCATTTGTACATGCGTGAGGTATACATTCTTATCTCTTTACCAGACCATTTGTATGCACAGACATTTATTGAAAGTAATGTATCGGGATGAAACCTGTATAAGGTAAATGAAATGGAATATTTTTAAGGATGGACACTGAACAGGAATACAGTCTAAGTGAATAAAGGATTAAGTTGCAAGCTAAAGTTTAAAAATTTTTTTTCTGAACTTTTACAGGTCACGGGTCGTTACAGGATAACATATTCATATTCTAACCCAATTGAAATTACTGCAAATCTTTAAGTTTATGTACTTAAAGCTGTAGAAAATGTTGGCATGCCACTTTTTGCGGACATCTTTTTCCACTATTCACGCCTCATCTCTCATCTTGTTTGAGTGTTATTTGAAGCATTTTCTTTTTTGGATGCGTGTTCTTTCTCAACTTAGAAACCTTCCATCTTTCTCCTTTTTATATGTCTTTGGGGTGTCTTATCCCCCTACATATAGGGGTATAATCAAGCCGAGCTGACAAAATGAGGTGGTTGAGCTCAAGCTCGACTTGAAAACTCGTTGCTTGATACTTGGCTTGAGCTCGATCGAGTATTAATTTTTGAGCTTGATTAAGCTTGTTTATCTTGCTCGAACTCGAGTTTGAGTGAATTTATTTTTATATATAATATTTTGTATTGATTAAATATAATAAAGTATAATATATTATTAATATAATATAATAACAATATTACAACAAAAACAACGACAACAACAATCAAAATAAATTAAAATGAAATATTTAAACTAACAATAGAACAAATTATAAATTACAACTACAACCACATAACTTAAAATTTTATGAATAAAACAAAAAGTTGATAGAATTTGCAAGGGGATGTTGAGCCATGACAACAAAGTAGAGAATTGATTCAATTAGTAGTAAGCTCTCATATCACCATTGGATAATGTATAATATCCATTTTAATGTAATAGCCGAAAATTTGCTTCAAGTCTGGTTTTACTCCATTGCATGTTAAGATCAAGAATAATGAAAAAAAGGCAAAAACTTGTTTGCATACTCATGGATGTTGGAATACACATCAACAAATCAATACTAATATCATTATAACTTCATACTTAATAGTGTTGCCTATCTTTCACTCCAAAAGATATAATTATAGGTAAATCAAAACAAAGCAATCTTATCTTTCCTTGTCATTAGTTGGTGTTTTCCTTTTGATCCTTTTAACCTAGTGAAGACAAGCTTGAAACTTTCTTTTCACTACCCATTTATGAATTGTAAAGGGATATATAAGCAAATCAAACTACTTATAAACAACCAAATCTTTAAAAAATAAAAGTTTTCAAGCCTTTTAAAATATATTCAAATTAGTCAACAAGTTCAAGCTTAACATTTTTAATCTTGTTTAATAACCTAAAAAAGAGTTAAACATTATTGAAATATGAGACTCCCCAATCCACTATATGTGTGTGTGTGTGTGTGTGTTTTTTTTAATGTTAAAACAGCACCAAATACAAGCCTGCATTTTAAATTATAAAATGGAAGAATATTCGAAATGCCTAAATTAATATTTTCACCATCTTTTCTTCTGTATGCAGTCAATACTTATTATAGATAGTTTTTTACCTATTTTCTCTTAACAGGACAAAATGTTAAGCGAATAAGCACACTTGATGTAAAACCCCAAATTTTCATTATATAGGTTCGACACTTTATTGAATAAGTCAATTTTGTAATGGATGAATGCTATGGATTGTTGGACATAGTTGTATGAGACCAGGATTTTGATGAATTGATGTTTATGATGATTAAAGTTGAAATAAATTGTGTATATTGATTTCATGCATATATGATGTATTAAGAATAAGTTAAGGATTTGGACCTTATATGATGTTATGGATATGTTATTGTTGGTTTAAATATGTTTATGGTTGTATTGAAAAATCATTTTGAGTTGCTTGATTAGTGGTAAAAGTTAAGAGATGGAAGTTGGGCATTTTTTAGGTTTAAACAACAAAAGAATGGTATTCTAGGCCAAAGGATCGATCCCCTACCTTAAAAAGGACCGATCTCCTATTAGCAAAAGCTAAAAAAGAACAGAAAATGAGTGAGGGATCGATCCCCTAGGGTAAGGTATCGATTGCCTGAAATTAAAATGCCTAATTTCTATAATAAAGCACAAAGAGATCAATCTCATTTCTAAAAGGATTGATCCCTTATCCCATAACACGAATTGAAGGCATTTTTAAGGGAGAGGATCAATCCACTCCATAAAGGGATCGATCCCATCTATAAAGGGATTGATCCCCTAGTGATTTGAAGTCTTTAAAAAGAGCTTTGAAACATGGGAAAGTTAGGAAAGATTAGAAAAACCCAAAAAAGAAAAGATAAAAGAGAAAAGGGAAAGAAAAAAGATGAGAAAGGTAAAAAGGAAGAAGAAAGCTAGGAAAAATCTGCCTATTCTCAGTCCCCACCTCCATTTCTTTAAAAATCTATATTGTAGAGTGAAATTGAAGTAAGAGAAAGTAAGGCAATGAAGAGAAAAAAAGTGAGTTTTGGCTCACAAAGGGGAAAACTAAGATAATAAGCATTTATATTGGTTTTGATTTAGTGGGTAAAGCTTAGTTATGATTATTGATTGTTATATTGATGAGTATTTGTGGTTTAAAGATAATTATTGGTGTGGAAGCTTAGAGAGATAAAACTAAGGGTTTCTACTCTATGAGGTATGGTTTTATAAAGTTATGAGATAAATATAGGTACGATTGGTGGTGTGATGTATTGATTTGCTTCAGTAGATTCATGATATGGAATTCATGGAATGATGATTTAGTGTTTGAATGTGATGAATTAGGGGTTTTATGTAGGAATTGTTAAATTGATGAGTTTAATGGATGCTATGATGTTGAGGATGAATGTGGAGTGTGTACAGTATGAATTGTGATGATGAATGGTTAGAATAGTCTATAAGAGTATGAAAGTTATGATTTCTAAGTTAAACTTAAGAGAAACTAAGAGAAATGTTGAGATAGGAAATGTGTGATCGGATAAAAGCTTGAGTAAGTTAAAGAGTAAGAAACTAAAGTTATGATTTCTAAGTTAAACTTAAGAGAAACTAAGAGAAATTTTGAGATAGGAAAGGTGTGATCGGATAAAATCTTGAGTAAGTTAAAGAGTAAGGAAACTAAGTGTTATATGATTGGCTTTTGCAACTAAGAGACCTATTTAGAGGATTTAGGCAATATAGATTCATTGCCTGACCTAAATTGGTGCCAAAGAACAAAGGCTAAGGGTCACAACTGCATAGAGGTAAGGGATTATGTGTAGAGTCATGGCGTTAATTTATTTTAAGCATGCATGCAAGTTTATGAATGTTTTAAATATGTTATGACTTTGAGAATTTGATGAAAAGTCACACTTTGCAGTAAGAAATCATTCCCACAAGGCAGGAGACTAATCCCTTATATGAAGATCCCACGAAATGCATTAAAGAACTTAATTTTGAGAAAATTACGTGATAAAACTTGTTTTGGCTATTTAAATCAAACTTGTGCATTAAAATAGTTTCCCTAAAATGAATTTAGCATGTTTTTGAAGTGGGGTCACTATGTTTGAGCTATGAAAAGGATGATTCCATGGGATAACTATCCCACACACCCATGTATTGTGATTTAAAAGTTTTGTTTCTTATGTTATGAAATCGTGCCATGTATGTTTTTATGAATTGTTTTAAGAGACTATACCATTTGCAATGTGTTAATAGGGTGTTTAATGTCTATCAATGTCTTGTTGGCAATCATGCCTCATGTTTGTAATGGACGTATAACGTCCACCCTTTATGTGGCATTTATGCCAATATGTTTATGTATATATGGCTGTATGACCTTGACAAGTCAACATCATTCCAGTGCTCATCGGTCCAGTGAAGTTGAGGAAACCCTAATCAATGCCATAGGTTAACAATTTCCCTTTTAAGGGACTTTCGATTTGGATGTAAGTATGATACCCAACGCACTTAGAATCAGATGCCTAGTCTCTAACTGATTTTTAAGGTTTTTTTTTAAGCACATGATTTTAAGTATGATTTGTAAGCTTATGATTTTGAGCTATGATTTGTAATCATATGTTTCTAAGTTATGTTTTACAAGAGTGCATAATGCATGATTTAATTACATGCTTATTTTTGAAAACGAACTGCTTTAATATGTTTTAAATTAAGTATGCATGTCGTTTTTCCTTCCCCTCTGTACGTACTTACTAGGCGTAAAGCTCACACACTCTCTCTCTTCCACAGGTAACTTATAAGTGACACCAATGGTGTCTCTTTAAGTAGGCTCGCAGAGTGCTTTACATTGCTCACTTAATTTATCCGAAAGGTATATTCTTTGTTTATATTTTAGATAATTGTCGCACAATTTATGTACTTGTACTTTCGGATATAACATTAGGCTATAATAGGTATCAACTAAAATTTATAGCCTAAATTTGAAGTGTGATGCATGAATCTATTTAAATGTTAATTAGGTTTTCTTGTGGTTAATTGATGAATGACATAAGATCCTAGTTTGATGGACAAAAGGTATGCATGTATGATTGGAGTTAATTTAGGATCACATCATAAACATTTGATTGGGACCAAGACTAATGGAAATAATAATCAAGTTGATTGATTTAGATCAACAAAAGTAGATGGACACTACA
Source organism: Firmiana major (assembly GCA_033439115.1). Classification (NCBI taxonomy): domain Eukaryota; kingdom Viridiplantae; phylum Streptophyta; class Magnoliopsida; order Malvales; family Malvaceae; genus Firmiana; species Firmiana major. Next base: position 9,442,762 of record CM065909.1, read on the forward strand.
TTGATCGTAGATAAATATAAGCAAAGAAAAGAAAATTTTAGTATAAATTTTGCTGATTTCGAGCTATTACATAATTCTATCAGAGCACAGTTTGTCTAATACAAATAAGTGTAATCGGGTTAGAATTAGAGTTACATCTCATAGTCTGTGCCTGTTTAAATATAAACTGTGTATAACCACTTAAAGTTGTACTAAATTTGAACAATTTTTATATCAGGTAAGCGACATTATGAGTGGAAGATAAGGTAAACCAAGAAGACAAGCTCCCCAACCTCCACCTCCTTCATGGCTCGAGAGCCCCAACATAAAGATTGCTCGAATCGAGCAGGGGTTAAATAGTATGATCATTATCCTAACAACCATGATAGCGCAACATACCAATAGCAATTCTACTACTCAAAACACTAATAATTACCAAACTGCCCCTCCCCAAACAACTTAGCCATTTATTTGGGTTAAATTGACTCCATAGGATGTTGCTACGAGTGACGAAGCTGTCTGGAGTGTAAGACCCAATTTTATTTAAAATACAAAATGCGTGAGTGTTCGTGAAGGGAAGTTGGAATGGTATTCCCGAACACGTTGGAGGGTAAAACGGTCAAAAGACTGAAATTCGGTATTAATCGTGACTAGAAAATTTCATTAAAAATATGAAATTGAGAAATCTTGATCAATAACGATGAAATAATTAAATTTCGAGTCCAATTGATTAAGATATGAATTTATTTGAATTAATCGAAATTTTTACCTCGAGAAATTATCCCAAAAATATTGAAAAAATATACCGAAAATATGAAATAAGACTGATAAATTCATTTAATTGGTTAAATGAATAAAATATAATTTTTAAAGATATTTTGGATTTTAATTGAATAAAATAATAACAAAATAAATTATATATATAAAAAAGAAATCGCGAAACGCGATTTCTGTAACAAGAAAACGAGAAGCAGAAAACTGAGGAATCGATTTCCCCTGCTCCGACGGCCACCGACTAGAGAGAAGCCCAGGCGAGGGTCAGCGAGGGAAGCCCGACAACTGGGAGACCCACCAGCGGCCGCCACGCGCCGTAGAGATGCCGAAATCGAGAGATCGACGGAGGGGGAGATCGAAAGAGAGAAGAGGAGATTGGCGATCGTTGGCGATCATCGACGCCGATTTGATCTACCCCGATGGCCGACGAAGAACGCCCAGACGATGGCTAGCCGAACGGCACTGGAATCGCGACGGGAACTGGCCGGACAGCGTCGAAACGACAAAGTTGAGCATGAACCGGTACAGACCAGTTCAGTGCAGTGATGGTTTGCTGAACCGGACCGGATCGGTTCAGCCAAAAAGAAAAGAAAAGAAGGAAAAAGGAAAAATAAAAAGGGAAAAAAGAAAAAGAGAAAAAATTTAAAAAAATCCCAGTGATGAAATCGAGCTACGGGTAAGTCGGTAAGCGGTCGAAACTGACTGATTTTAATTTCAAAATATTTAGTTTGATTAATATTCGACTGAAATTTACCCGAAAAAATATGTAATTGTGTAGCTCGACCATTGACGTCAAACGAGAGCTCGAGTCAGCCTCGATTTGCATACTATCATGGAATCTTGGGTAAGTAACCCTTATTTACGATAATTTGCATCGTTATGCGTGTTAAAAATTTACCGCTTAAATTACGAATTTAATTTTCACATTTTATGAATTATATTATGGAATTAGAGATAAATTGTCGTAAATAATTAATTGAGCTATCCAAGAGTTTAGAATGAGGCCCAATAGATACTGATGGGCCCAATGAGCCCAATAGGCCTCATTAATGTGAATAGTAAGTGAAAAATGGGCTTAAGGCCGGTTAAGGCCCATTATGATGCAATCGGGCCCAATAGAGGTAAACGGGCCCAATGATTTAAATTAAGCCCAGAAAAATATGAAATGCAATTAATTATATTGTATTTGACCTGATGAATATTTATACGCAGTTTCGGAGATTGGATTGGAAGCAAATCAGACTGCGTGACGAGACATCAGTGGAAAGGTTAGACTGTACAGAAAAAAGAGATAAGGGAATTGTGTGAGTAGCTAGAGGTAGCTACGCGTATTTTTAATAGCTTTTGTATACACTGAAAATGTATAAAGATTTTAAGGACTCGAAATAGGTAAAAGACTAGTTTGCCCCTATTGAGGGAATTTACCTAATGATGGTGAAAGCATGAGATCCATGAAATGCATGATTTAAGGAATTTTCTGATTTAAGGAATTTTCTTGGTTTTTAAGCAAAGCAAAAGGGTAGATTGGCCAGTAATTGCATAAATTTCACAGGATAACACTATGTAAGTGTTATTAATATTTAAAGGAAATTTCTTTGGAAAATGAGCAAACTATCAAGTTTATATGGAAATAGATAGTGCTGGCGCATAGCTCGCACTATATCTACATTTGTGAGAGTGCTGAGTGGTTGCTCGCACTGACTTGTGTGACATCATATGCATGAAATGTGCTAGAGCGGTTGCTCGCACTAATTTTATTATTGTGAAATGCATGAGAGGTGTTGGAGCTTAGCTCACACTCTGTTTTGACTGTTTTGACCTGATATGCATAAAAAGGTGCTAGAGCGATTGCTCGTGTTAATTTTAATGATTTGACATGCAAGAGAGGTGTTGGAGCTTAGCTCGCATCCTGTTTTGATATGATAATTGCATAAAAGCCGTGCTTGAGTGTAACTCGCACGAGATTTGATTTATTTATGCATAAAAACGTGTTAGAGCTTGCTCGCACGTGATTTTATATGGATTTATAACTCATTTTAAAGTCTTACTGGAGTGCTACTAGTACGCAGATTTTACTGATTTTTATGAAACCGTGCTAGAGTTTCGCTCACACGAGATTTTTAGATATCATGAATATGCATGGAGCTGTGCTAGAGCTTCTCTCGCACAGGGATTTATATGACATGCATAGAGCCGTGTTGGAGCCTACTGTAGACTGTGTGTCACAGTGAGATGATATGCCACAAGTGCATACTGAGACATAGATGGTGTGGGTGGATAAGACCTATTACAGGCACCTCCTGACTGCGATTGGGTTCACGGAGTACGTTGTATCGTGTATATCACATAAAGTACACTGTACTGTGGGGATTATTGGAGTGGAGTGGCATTAGCCACGAGGCAGCAAGCCTTGCCCTCGCAATCTTGATGTTATGTTGTTCTGGCGGTAGGATTGACCTATCTCCTGTTTCAAGTGTGATACCCCGTACACTAGGTACCGTGTAGCCAGAGATCACTAGGTTATGGCCATAGTCCTCGTTGTTACTGATATAGTCAACTACATGTCTCACATGATATAACTTGTGGTTTCGTTAAACCAGGGCAGACCCGAGGGAGGGCTCAGGCCCTCGATTTTGTGATTTTCTACTATGATGCTAGATTTTACAGAGGATTTTATGAAACGTGTCCCTAAAAGAAGGGCGACTTTTATGATAGAATTTTATAATGAATTTTTAATGAGATGGATTTATGAGATGCTTAACCCCTTCGGGTTATTTTATACTGCGCTTTAATGAAGTGATTTAAATGCAATACCATGATGAGTTTTCTATGCTTTAGTTATAAATTCATGAAAAGATTTGTTTCTAATGATTTGTCTTACATGGCATGAAATAATGCATGATCTTGATTTACTTCATGCGAATTATGATTTTACATAAAATGCCAGTGATGCATGATTTGCAGGATTTCTATATGCACGAATAGTTTTTATAAATTATGGCATCGCTATATACATGATTTTGTTCGTGAGATTTAAACGAAAAGAAATGGATTTTAAGGGCATGGCATTATGAGGAAGTAGATAGTGGAGCTATCTACTTACTTGCATAATTGCCTTACTGAGCATGTGGCTTGCTCACCCCCTTAGTTTTTCATCTTTTCAGAGCACTCGTAGTAGTTAGTGAGCAGTTACGGACTTGCATTCTTGGTATCCATTGCTTCCCATCGAGAGACAGGTATACACATTTGTATAGTTTTGTATCTGAACATGTAAATGCACAGTACTGTAAATGGATATGATGTCGGGGATGTAAGGTTATGTAAATACCATTGTATAAGTATTTAGTTAAATTCAAAGGATAGTAAATCCTGATATGTGAATGTGATTATGGAAATAGAATGGTAAATAGGTGACAGGTGACTAACACCAAATTATAGCCCCATTGTTAGTAGGATGGTCACGATGCAAGAAAGGTAAGAATTAAAGAATATACGAAAAATGAAAAATTTGTAGTGATTTTTAGGAAATTTGGGTCGTGACAGTTTTTGGTATTAGAGCTAAGTTGGCCTGATATGAGTCAGTGTTAGTGGTTAAAGAAGTTTATATCCCCATGTACTGTGCATTGTTTAGATACAATTGTGAATATCGAGATGGAACTGCAGCTAAGAATTTGGTTTTGAATGCAAGAATATAGTTATTAACTGATAGCCGCTATGGTAGAGGGGTGAGAGTACACGAGCTCGAGGCCGTAGAGGTAGGCTTGAGAGTCGTACTGAGTAGCCACATGAGACTCAAGATGAGATTGAAGTGGAGGCTGATGTTGAGCATGCCCCACAGAGTTCGACAGAGAGACTAGACAATATTGAGGCACGCTTCACGAGGTTGGAGCATAGTGTGGAGAATATTATGGAGCTAATTGCTCATAGTATACATGGGATTTGAGGGCGAGTCGGAGCATTGGTGGAAGTTTGCTCGACCCATCTTAAGAGTTAGACATCCAGAATGGACATGGAAAATAATTCTAAATGTATTCCGATGATAGAATATCTTGGGCACTGCTTAAAGAAAATTATAGATAAAATGCTTTACTTTGACCCAGAGGAACTGGTTGATTTACGAGTATGAATCTCAGTTTATATACCTGGGCAGGTATGACCGTGACACTATGAACAGTGAGGATTGAAAAGTCTGAAAGTTCATGGTAGGGCTCCATTGTCAATTAGAGTTTGATTGGCCCCGTTAGATATCACTACCTATGCCGAGGCAGTGCGCAGACTATAGTTGTGTGAATAAGGTCATGAGTTGTACGCCTCTGAGATTGGAAAAGGTAGTTAGGGCCACAATAGAGACAGAAGAGAATAGAGAATGACAAAGATGTTAGAACAGGAAAAAGGTAGTTTGGTAAAAGATTAGAGCTGATGAGTCACGGGGTAAAATGATTGGTAAGGGCCCAGTGTATTCAGTTTCAACACTTACGAGGGGTATTGTGAATTAAAGACCCCGACCTGCTCTGTATCAAGTGTAAGCAGGGTTGGATATGTGGTAGTTACCACAAAAATAAGATGTTGGACGATGGCGAGTGTATGCCTTGGACCAGGATACTACTGATGTTTCATCTGATGTGGTGGAAGATACCACACTAGTAGTGAATAAAGAAGTAATTATTTTAATTGATCCTGGTGCCACGCATTTATTCATACTGCCTTCAGTTGCTTATAAGCTAGTGAAAGATGTGAAGCCTGTACCCTTAGGCAAGATGATGATAGTTAACTGATTATCACTAACTGAATATGGGTATAGGGATTGTAAGTTGAAAACGGGGGAAAACAAGATATGTTAGCCGATTTTATTCAATGGAATATGAATAATTTAGAAGTAATATTTAAGAATAGATTGATTCGGCTGTAAACTATGCTGTTTAGATTGCTATCCTAAGATAGTGATGTTTTTACCCCTAAAAAGTGTACTGTAAGTTTGACAAGTAATGAAAGAGGTGTAATGATTGTAATTAAAAGAGTAAATGATTGTACTCACGGAATGAGTAATGATGGGGATGTTTCATCAATTATGTGATTGGTATGGATAAGACACATCCGGAGTTAACAGATATCATTATGGTCAGGGAGTTTCCTGATATGTTCCCAGATAATCTACTAGGGTTGCCACCCATTAAAGGAATGGAGTTTTGTATTGATTTGGTACCTGGTACGGAGCCGATATACTAACCACAGTATAAAATGGTATTAGTGGAACTAGAAGGACTAAAGAAAGAAGTACAGGAGTTATTGGATAAAAATTCCTTATACCGAATGAGTAACTTGAAGAGTACTTGTTTTGTTTGTGAAAAGAGAATGGAAGCCTCCGACTATGTATTGAATTTTGATTGTCGAACGAGGCTAACATCAAGAATAAGTGTTTCCTTCCAATGTTGATGATTTATTGGATCAGTTGCGAAAAACGCGTATCTTTTTAGAGATTGATTTGAAGTCTGGGTACCATCCGTTAAGAATTCGAAAGGTGAATGTGCCCAAGATGATTTTCGTAACCGTTAGGGCATTGATGAACAAGGTATTTAAACCTTACCTGGATCAATTGGTTGTCATCTTTAGCGATGATATTTTGATGTATTCGAAGTCCAGGGAAGAACATGAGTAGCTACTGGAAACTGTCTTACAGACGAGGTGTTGTGAGTTTCTCAAAATGGGCTGCTCAGTTGACACGTCTCGTTTGGAAAAAGATTTCATACGAGTGGGATTATATGTATGAAAGTAGCTTCGGTGAGTTTTGGTGTATTGAAGTATAAATTGACCACTATAATTAATCTCACCATACCCAACAGCTCAAGAGGTTTCTCAGTGTATATGGATACCTCAAAATAATGAGTGTGTTGTGTATTGATGTAAAATGGGAAGATAGTCGTTTATAGATCTAGATAGTTCAAGGACCATAAGAGAAACTATCCGACCCATGATTTAGGGTTGGCAACCGTAGCGTTTACGCTGAAGGTATGACACCACCACTTATACAGTGAGAAATTTAGATATGCACTGATAATAAAAAGCCCCGAGTATCTGTTTTCATAGAAAGAGTCGAATATGATAACAAAGAGGGTTAGAGCTTCTGAGGAATTTAATTATGAAAATTATACCACCCAGGAAAGGCTAATGTAATGGCTGATGCCTTGAGCAGAAAGAGCCTCAAGATGGTATTTCATATGATGGTCAGGGAGCGTGAGCTGCTAGAGCAGTTGTGAGCCTTAGTAGTGATGTGATCCCTTCTGATGATGACAGTGATTGTGTGACAGCTAGCCTAAGATTAGAATCAAATTTGAGTGACTGGATTTGACAGGATTAGCGTGATGATCGACAGGGTTCCGATAGTGTGAGTCAGATTCAGATGGGTACAGTGACAGAGTTTACAGTGAATAATGATGGCTTACTGAGGTTCAGAGACAGTATAAGTGCTCCCCATGACCACAGTTGATTAGATAGTGTTATTGTCAGAAGCTCACTCTTCGGGATATACAGTGCATCCAGGAAGTAATAAATATATCGAAATCTCTGAAAAGGATATTGGTGGTCAGATATGAAAAGAGACATTGTAGAGATTGTGGAGAAGTGTCTCGTATGTCAGCAGATTAAGGTAGAGTACTAGAAGTTTGTAGGGTTATTGCAGCCTCTACTTATATTGACACGAAAATGGAAACAAGTTACCATGGATATCGTGATGGGTTACAGAGGATCCAGATGAATCATGAGGCTATCTGGGTGATAATCGATTGATTCACTAAGTCTACCCACCTTCTGGCTATGGAAATCCCCAGATACTCTGAGTGTGTAGGCGGATTTATGTGTCTGAAAAATAGTGAAACATTATGTAGCGTTCCAGTGAGTATGGTATCAGATAGGGATTCCCGCTTCACTTTCCACTTCTGAGAATATTTTTGGAAGCTATGGGAACCCGACTGAGTGTTAACACAGCTTTTCGTCCTCAGATAGATGGTCTGTCATAGGGGACTGTACAGGTTCTGAAGGATATGATGAAAGTGTGTGCCATGGATTTTATAAGCTCCTGGGATGATCAGTTGTTACTAATCGAATTCGCCAATAATGACAGTTGTCACTTGAGTATCGGGATAACATTTTATTAGGAATTGTATGGCTGTAGGGGTTGTTCCCTGACTTGGATAAGAAGAAGTGGGTGACAGATAGAGAATTATTCCCGAATTAGTAAGACAAACCTCTGAGGATGTTCAGTTGATTTGTGAGAGATTAAGAACACCTCAGAGCAGATAAAAAAGCTATGCTGACAAGAGATAGAAACCATTAAAATTCACCGGGGTGAATCAATATTGTCGAAAGTTACTTGTCCTAAGGGCATAAAGACATAACGAGATTCAAAAAGAAGGCAAATTGAGTTTCGTTAGATTTAATCCTTTGAAATATTGGACAAAGTGGGAGATAAGACATGTAGGTTGGCGTTACCACCTGAATTAGCAGGCATCCATAATGTGTTCCATCTTTTAATACTTTGGAAATACTATTCAGACCCAGCATATGTGATTGGATATGAGCTCCAACAGCTTAGCTCAATGAAAGTATAACGTATGTTGAAAAAATCGATTCAGGTATTAGACGGAAGGAGAAGGTGTTGAGGTTTAAGATGATCTCCCTAGTCAAGTCCGTTGGTAGTATTACACTTCGAACAAGTCACATGAGAATTAAAGAGCATAATGCGATAGATGTACCCGGAGTTGCTTATGGACCCATTTGACTTGGTTCTAATTTCGAGGACCAAATTTCTTAAGTGGGGGAGAATATGTAAGACCCGATTTTATTTAAAACACGAAATACGTGAGTGTTCGTGAAGGGAAGTTGGAATGGTATTTCGGAACACGTTGAAGGGTAAAATGATCAAAAGACTGAAATTCGTTATTAATCGTGACAAGAAAATTTCATTAAAATATGAACTTGAGAAATCTTGATCAATGACGAAGAAATAATTAAATTTCGAGTCCAATTGATCAAGATATGAATTTATTTGAATTAATCGAAATTTTCACCTTGGAAAATTATCCCGAAAATATTGAAAAAATATACCGAAAATACGAAATAAGACTGATAAATTCATTTAATTGGTTAAATGAATAAAATATAATTTTTAAGATATTTTGGATTTTAATTGAATAAAATAATAATAAAATAAATTATTAAAAAAACAGAAATCGCGAAACGCGATTTCTGTAAAACGAAAGGGAGAAGTCGAAAATCGAGGAATCAGTTTCCCCTGCTCCGACGGCCACCAACGAGAGAGAAGCCTAGGCGAGGGCCGACAAGGGAAGCCTGACACCGGACGACCCACCAGCAGCCGGGACGGGCCGTGGAGACTCCGAAATCGAGAGATCGACTGAGGGAGAGACTGAAAGAGAGAAGAGGAGATTGGCGGTCATCGGCGTCGATTCGATCTACCCCGAGGGCCGACGAAGAATGCCCAGATGATGGCGAGCTGAATAGCACCGAAATTGCGTCGGGAATCGACCGGACGACGTCGAAACGGCAAAGTTGAGCCTAAACCGGTACGGACCTGTTCACTGCAGTGATGGTATGCTGAACCGGACCGGACTGGTTCAGCCAAAAAGAAAAGAAAAGAAGGAAAAAGAAAAAAGAGAAAGGGAAAAAAGAAAAAGAGGAAAAATTGAGGAAAAATCTCGGTGATGCAATCGAGCTACGGGTAAGTCGGTAAGCGGTCGAAATTGACCGATTTAAATTTTGGAATATTTAATTTGATTAATATTCGACTGAAAATTTACCCAAAAAAATATGTAATTGTGTAGCTCGACAATTGACGTCAAACGAGAGCTCGAGTCAGTCTCGATTTACGTACTATCATGGAATCTCGGGTAAGTAACCATTATTTACGATAATTTGCATCGTTATGCGTGTTAAAAATTTACCGCATAAATTACGGATTTAATTTCCACATTTGATGAATTATATTTTGGAATTAGAGATAAATTATTATAAATAATTAATTGAGTTATCCGAGAGTTTAAAACAAGGCCCAATAGATATTGATGGGCCCAATGAGCCCAATAGGCCTCGATAATGTGAATAGTAAGTGAAAAATGGGCTTAAGGCCGATTAAGGCCATTATGATGGAATCGGGCCCAATAGGGGTAAACGAGCCCAATGATTTAAATTAAGCCCAAAAAAATATGAAATACAATTAATTATATTGTATTTGACCTGATGAATATTTATACGCAGTTTCGAAGATTGGATTGGGAGCAAATCGGACTGCGTGATGAGACATCAGTGGAATGGTCAGACTGTACAAAAAAATGAGGTAAGGGAATTGTGTGAGTAGCTAGAGGTAGCTACGCATATTTTTAATAGCTTTTGTAAACACTGAAAATGTATACAGATTTTAAGGACTCAGAATAGGTAAAAGACTAGTTTGCCCTATTGAGGGAAGTCACCTAAGGATGGTGAAAGCATGACATGCATGAAATGCATGATTTAAGGAATTTTCTGATTTAAGGAATTTTCATGGTTTTTAAGAAAGCAAAATGGTAGATTGGCCAGTAATTGCATAAATATCACAAGATAACACTACATAAGTGTTACTAATATTTAAAGGAAATTTCTTTGGAAAATGGGCCAACTATCAAGTTTATATGGAAACAGATAGTGCTGGTGGATAGCTCGCACTATATCTGCATTTGTAAGTGTGCATAAAATGTGCTAGAGCGGTTGCTCACACCAACTTGTGTGACATCATATGCATGAAATGCACTAGAGCAGTTGCTCGCACTGATTTTTATTATCGTGAAATGCATGAAAGGTTTGGACCTTAGCTCGCAATCTGTTTTGACATGATATGCATAAAATGGTGCTAGAGCGATTGCTCGCGTTAATTTTAATGATTTGACATGCATGAGAGGTGCTGGAGCTTAGCTCGCATCCTGTTTTGATATGATAATTGCATAAAAGTCGTGCTTGAGTGTAACTCGTACGAGATTTGATTTATTTATGCACAAAAACGTGTTAGAGCTTGCTCGTACGTGATTTTATATGGATTTATAACTCATTTTAAAGTCAAAATGGCGTGCTACTCGTACGTAGATTTTACTGATTTTTATGAAACCGTGCTAGAGCTTCGCTCGCATGAGATTTTTAGATATCATAAATATGCATGGAGCAGTGCTAGAGCTTCGTTCGTACAGGGATTTATATGACATGCATATAGCCGTGTTGGAGCCTACTGTAGACTGTGTGTCACAGTGAGATGATATGCCACAAGTGCATACTGAGACATAGATGGTATGGGTGGATAAGACCTATTGCATGCACCCCCTCACTGAGATTAGGTTCACGAAGTACGTTGTACCGTGTATATCACATGGAGTACGCTGTACCGTGGGGATTGTTGGAGTGGAGTGGCATTAGCCACGAGGCAGCAAGCCTTGCCCTCTCAATCCTGATGTTATGTTGTTCTGGCGGCATGATTGACCCATCTCCCGTTTCAGGTGTGATACCCCGTACACTAGGTACCGTGTAGCCAGGGATCACTAGGTTATGGCCATAGTCCTCGATGTTACTGATATAGTCACCTAAATATCTCACATGATATAACTTGTGGTTTCGATAAACCAGGGTAAACCCGAGGGGGGGTCAGGCCCCCGATTTTGTGATTTTCTACTATGATACTAGATTTTACAGAGGATTTTATGAAATGTGTCCCTAAAAGAAAGGTGAATTTTATAACAGAATTTTATAATGAATTTTTAATGAGATGCTTAACCCCTTCGAGTTATTTTATACTGCGCTTTAATGAAGTTATTTAAATGCAGTAGCATGATGAGTTTTCTATGCTTTAATTATAAATTCATGAAAAGAATTGTTTCTCATGATTTGTCTTACATGGCATGAAATAATGTATAATCTTGATTTACTTCATGCGAATTATGATTTTACATAAAATGCCAGTGATGCATGATTTGCAGGATTTCTATATGCACGAATAGTTTTTATAAATTATGGCATCGTTGTATACATGATTTTGTGCGTGAGATTTAAACGAAAAGAAATGGATTTTAAGGGTATGGCATTATGAGTATGTAGAAAGTGGAGCTATCTACTTACTTGCATAATTGCCTTACTGAGCGTGTGGTTTACTCACCCCCTTATTTTCCCATCTTTTCAGAGCACTCGCAGTAGTTAGTGAGCGATTAAGGACTTGTATTCTTGGTATCCGCTGCTTCCTATCGAGAGATAGGTATACACATTTGTATAGTTTTGTAACTGAACATGTAAATGCACAGTACTGTAAATGGATATGATGTCGGAGATGTAAGGTTATGTAAATACCATTGTATAAGTATTTAGTTAAATTCAAAGGATAGTAAATCCTGATATGTGAATGTGATTATGGAAATGGAATGGTAAATAGGTGAGAGGTGACTAACACCGAATCATAGCCCAACTGTTAGTAGGATGGTCACGATGCGAGAAAGATAAGAATTAAAGAATAAACAAAAAATGAAAAATTGTAGTGATTTTTAAGAAATTTGGGTCGTGACTTGGAGAGCTCAGTTTGCGGGGTAAGATTTTGTACCCCTCTAGGCCAAACATGGTTCTAATGGAAAAGATAAAGGAAAACGACTAGTGAATGGTGAGTTCTCACAAAAGAATGGCTTCTCAGGGTTCCAAGATACTTAGTACCTCGATCGAAGACAATTAGGCATGTTGTCACTATTCCCATTGCCACTACTAGTACTACTTGGGGTACTCGCAACGTTTGTAAGATCTATGACAAGAAACATGATAGCAAATCCTGTCATTGGGCCACAAATGCTTTTTTTTTTTTTTTGTGGACAAATAAGCTATCGAATCTAGAGTTGTTCCTAAATGGCAATTACTTAATGACAGGCGTAAGAGCCTACTAGTAAAGGGAAAGTTACAGTTACAGAGGAGTGTAAGTAGGTTGTAGGTTAAGGGAAGGATAGTCGCATGGCTAATGAGCTAGCTTAGCTCCTTATATATGATGTAAAATATATGTTTTGGGTTTGATATGATATCTACCTTTTAAGGAATGTAATTAGAAGTTCATGTTTTTGGAATTATGTTTTGAAAGTAAGTGAATTTGAAAAGATAACGTATGTGGCAAAAATGCACTATATGATTTTATATTGGTATATATATGCATGTATTTTGAAAGTTATTAATGTTGTTTTGGAAGTATACGGAGGGATTTAAGCTTGTAAGCCATGAGGAGACTTGAAAAGTACCCTCTAGAAAAATTATAAATATGTTTTGAATGTATATGAGATAATTTTCATATTATGGGAATGCATGATACGATTTATATTTCTTAGATTTGATTTGATAAGCATGTATAGAAGTTAAGTTGAAGGTATACATTCAAAAAGTTACTAGGTTGTTTACACGTACTGAAGTCTTGATTTGATAAGTATGGTTTAGGGATTGAATTGATACCTTGGAGGCCATGCTTGGAAGTTACATTTTAAGAGACAGGTTATGAAAGTAAAAGGATTAAATTAAGAAGTATAATTGTGTTTAACTAGTATATAATGCGAATTGGTTTACTCGAAAGTTTATGATATGGTTTTTAGAATGTTTCAAAGATAAACGATGTAGTATAAAGGTATAAAAGTGTTTGAGAGACTATGTTTGATAGAGTAATCATTTAAGTTGATATGCACATATATGGTTTCAAGTCAATTCTAATGGATGCACTGGTGCATACTAAAGTACTCTAGCCTCCATAAAGCTCAAGAGTTAGGATCTGAGGAAATAAGATGCCTAAGGTGTCTTTCCGATGAATACCCCTAAATTCCTTATTTAGTTGAAAAGGACACTCCGAGATGTTGTTGAAAAGTAAGACCTTTTGTATGGGTAAGTGTGATACGATAATGTATGAGGTTCGATTGACTCAAAATAAGGGCATGATATTGGAATTGCATATTGATGTGGAGGATTAATGAGGTAATATGACTAGATACAAAGATTGGAACAAGTTGTTAAGTTCCCTTAAGATGATAAGTAAGGAGTGACTGGGAGTGAGTTACTTCCAAAATTTGTCTAAGAAGGCAAGGGTCTAATGATGCCATGGTGAGTTTTGAGTGTAGATCGGCAAAGGTTAATGTAACTCGGGCTTTAAAAAAAGTGTAAATGATAGAATGTGAGTTTCGATTGCTAAAAGGTGAGAAGGATAGGGTGTCAAGAGTAGAAAGAGATTGAAGACATCTAAAGTAATCTCCTGGATGATAAGCATTCAAGCTCGTGTTAGTGTGATGTGCAGTTAAGTAATTGTCTATGTGGCATTTACGTTACCCATGAGTGCCCTCGTGTTGTGTGCTATGTGTTACGTAATTTATGTTTTATAACGTTATTCCTCTCATAGCTCCTCAATTATTCACTTGACCAGTTAGTTTGAGATTATAGCCATAGCCATGGATATGGAGGATTTCACATGTCACATGTTTACTACATGAGAAATCACTTAGTTTTCCTTGAAAGGATTTGGATGTGTGAGTGCGGTTTAAGAATTGATTTTAGTTTGATAAGCTATTCTGGAAATAGGTAAGTAAGGTTAGTATCGATGTGCAATAATTATGAGGATGTTCAGTTATTCAGATTATTCAATAAGGTAATATTTAAGCATTTGAGGAATACCGAAGGAACCCCTATTGATGATAGAAGTTTGAGTAGTCATATTGTGGTGTAAAGTGATAAGTACGTGTTGAAGATACTACAATTATGATATGAAATTGTTGGTTGTTATTGGTAATTCATAAAAAGCTACTTGAGATTTCAAAACCGTGTGGATATATAAGAAGTAATAAAGGGATATGTCTTCCACTTCGAAGGTAACTTTAAGAAATTTGGAGGACCAAATTTCTTAAGGTGGGGAGGATGTAAAACCCCAAATTTTCATTGTATAAGCTTGACACTTTATTGAATAATCAATTTCATAATGTATGAATGTTATGAATTGTTGGACATGGTTGTAAGAGACAAAGATGTTTCATGAATTGATGTTTATGATGATTGAAGTTGAAATGAATTGTGTATATTGATTTCATGCATATATGATGTATCAAGTATAAGTTAAGGATTTGGACCATATGTGATGTTATGGACATGTTATTTTTGGTTTAAATATGTTTATGGTTGTATTCAGAAATGATTTTGAGTTGTTGGATGAATGGTAGAAGTTAGGAGATGGAAGTTGGGCATTTTTGGGATTTAGACACCAAAGGAATGGTGTTCCAGGCCAAGGGATTAATCCCTTATCTTAAAAGGACTGATCCCCTATTGGCAGAAGTTCAAAATGAACAGTAAAGGAGTAAAGGATCGATCCTTTCATCCAAAAACACGACTTGAGGGCATTTTTAAAGGAGATGATCGATCCCTTCCTTGAAGGAATTGATCCACTAGTGGTTTGAAGCTTTTAAAAAGAGTTTTAAAATATGGGAAAGTTAATAAAGGTTAGAAAAAACCCTAGAAAGAAAAGAGAAAAAAAGAGAAAAGGGAAATAAAAGAGAGGAAAAAGGGAAGGAGGGAGCTAAGGAAATTTTACCCATTCTTATTCCTATCTCGATTTCTTCAAAAATCTATATTCTATAGTGAGATTGGAGTAAGAGAGAGTAAGAAAGTGAAGAGAAAAAAGGTGAGTTTTGGCTCACAAAGGGTAAAACCAAGGTATGAAGCATTTATGTTAGTTTTGATTCACTAGGTAAAGCGTATTTATGATTATTGATTGTTGTATTGATGAGTATTTGTGGTTTGAAGGTGATTGTTGGTGTGGAAGCTTTGAGAGACAAAACATTAGGTTTCTCTCTCTACAAAGTATGATTTTCTAAAATTATGAGATAAATATTTGTTGAAATTAGTGGTGTAATGTATTGATTTGCTTCAGTAGATTCGTGATATGAAATTTGTGGAATGATGATATAGGGTTTGAATGTGATGAATTAGGGGTTTTTTTTGTAGGAATTGTTAAATTGATGAGTTTGATGGATGTTATGATGTTGAGGATGAATGTGGAGTATGTATGGTATGAATTATAATGATGAATGGTTAGAATAGTCTATAAAAGTATGTAAGTTGAGATTTCTAAGTTAAAACTTAAGAGAAACTAAGAGAAATGTTGAGATAGGAAAGGTGTGATTATAGGAAAGCTTGAGTAAGTCAAAAAGTAAGGAAAATAAGTGTTATATGATTAATTTTTGTAGCTAAAAGATCTATTGGGAGGAGCTAGGCAATGTAGATGCATTGTCTGGCCTAAGTTAATGCCAAAGAACCAAGATTATGGGCTGCAATTGCTCAGAGGTAAGTAATTATGTGTAGAGTCATGGCGTTAATTTGTTTTAAGCATGCATGCAATTTTAAGAATGTTTTAAATATGTTATGACTTTGAGAATCTGGTGAAAAGTCACACTTTGCATTAAGGGATCAATCCCATAAGGTAGAAAACCAATCCCTTATATGAAGTTTCTAGAAAATTTGCATTCGGCTGATGTGGGATCGATCCCTTATAAGGTAAGATCAATCCCTTCCTCATGTTTTGAGCTTGAAAGTACATTTTCATGTAAATCGACATGCTTTGATTTAAAGTCAATAAAAGCGTGATTTGCTAAACCTATGATTTTATGATTTAATTATGAAGATCCCATAAAATGCATTAAAGAACTTTAATTTTAAGAAAATTGCATGATAAAACTTGTTTTGGCTATTTAAAGCAAACTTGTGCATTAAAGTGGCCCATAAATGCAACCATTTTTTCAGGCTTCTCTTGAGTCGCTCTTCTACTATTAATTGTTCTGTAGATTAAAGTAAAACAGAACCATGTCAATATCAAGCTAAACTACACTGCACTAAAGTTTTCTATATTTTGATGTGAATTCCTATTCTATAAGAATGGCTTTTCTTCGATTCTTTAGGTGCCATAGTAAACTCCATGAATTTTCTAGTACTCGGTTTTAGTTATGAACAGCGAAGTGGATGAGTTTAATTAATTAAAATATTTTGACTTAAAGAACAAATAATTATGAGGTGTAAACATAATTTTCATGAACTAGATTAATATGTCTACGAAATATTCTCTATGATGGGTAAGTTCAAATATTAGACTAAATTTATTTTTGATATTGAATTGGAGAAAATTTATTAAGTATATATAAACATATATATAGGTAACATTATATTTAATCTTCTAGTCAAGCATATAGGTATAAACATATATACATATATATATATATACATATATATATATATGTATGTGTATTTGTATAATAAACATATACATATACATGTATATAAATATCCACATATATACATATATAAAATCGTGGATTGGCTTCCTAACATGAAGCCAATCTCGAGAGATGCACGGGTCACCATGCTTAAGGAAATGCACATATGATGGCTGCATAAAAAGGGGAAGAAGCTCGATGAATGATGGGAAATGAAATAAGGAAAGGGATCAGACCAGTATGTAACGCAAGGGAGAAAGATGAGAAACTGAAAACTGAAAACAGCAGTCGAGGGAGTTGGATAACAAAGGAGTTACACGCGCATGGTTTGGCTTCATTGGAAGCTAAACCCGAGGCAACCATACCTGCTGCAGTAAAAAGAAAAAAAAAAGAAAACTGCAGCAAAAGCAATGGGGAAAGGCACTTTTTGGCAGAAAACATAATAGAATTACTGAATGGTGATGATGGTTTTTGATGAGTAAAAGAAAAGAAGTGATAAAACACTATTTCAACAGCCTAGGGAATGAAAATGTGATAGCAGTGGGATTGTCCCATCACTGAACATGCATTGTTTTAAGAGATTAGGGGTGATAGTGCTTGGTGAGAAGAGATACAATAGTATGTAAGGGATGTTAGCTGTCAATAGAAAAGAAATGAAAGATAGAAAATGAGAGCTGAACATGGCCTGGAAATGACGTGAAGAAGGGCTGATGAAAGCCAGAGGATATGAAAGAGTGGAATACTGACCGAAACAGGTAAGGCATAGTAAAGGAAAACAAAAATATAATATAAACATATATATATATATATATATATATATATATATATATATATATTGGGAACAACTTGGAGTGCAGCTGTAAGACCCGATATTTTCGAGTGTATTTAAAAATGCAAAAAGATTGAAATGGTATTCCTGAAAACGCGCAAGGGCAAAACGATCAAAAGACCAAAATTCGGTATTAATTGGGACAAGAAAAATTTAATTAAAAATAATGGCTTGAGAAATCTTGATCAATAACGAAGAAATAATTAAATTCCGGGTTAAATTGATTAAGATATAAATTTATTAGAATAAATCGAAATTTTCATTTCAAAAAAAATAATCCTGAAAATAATCGAAAATTATATCGAAAAGGTAAAATCGGACTGACAAATTTATTTACAGATTAAATGAATAAAATAGAATTTTTCTAGATATTTTGGGAATTTTATTCTTATTTTATTGAATAAAATAACAATAAAATTTAATTATAAATAAATAAATAAAGTTAAAAAAAACGAAACGAAGTCTGAAACAGAGAGGAAAACGAAACGGAGAGAAGCGAGGAAGCCGAGACCGAGGAGGTTCGTCATCGGCGAGGCCTAGGGGCCGGCGAGGGCCGGCGAACGCAGCCCAGCACCGGGCGAACAACCAGCGGCCAAGACGCGCCGTGGAAGTCGTCGAAAATCTCCGAAAACAGAGGAGGAACCCGCGGAAGAGAAGCCTCGATCGGCGGCCATCGGCACCGATTCGAGCCACACCGTGACCCGATTTAGGGAGCCCATGCGATGGTGCACCGAACGACGGTGGAATCACGTCGGGAACAGGCCGGACGGCGCCGGAATGACCAAATGGTGACTGAACCGATCGAACAGGACTGAACCGGCCAAACTGAACCGGACCGAACCGGCGGTCTGAACTGGGTTGAACCGGACCGGACCGGTTCAGCCAAAAAGAAGATGAAAAAAAAGGAAGAAAAAGGGAAAAAGAAAAAGAGGAAAAATTGAAAAAAATTCCAGTGATGTAATCGAGTTTCGGGTAAGTCGGTAAGCGATCGAATTGACCGATTTAATTTTTGAAATATTTAATTTGATAAATAATCGATTGAAAGTTTACCCGAAAATATATTTAAATGTGTAGCTCGACAATTGGCATCAACCGAGAGCTCGAGACAGCCTCGATTTGTGTACGATCATGGAATAACGGGTAAGTAACCCTTATTTACTACAATTTACATCGTTATGTGTGTTGATGAATTTCGGATTTAATTTTCGCATAAATGAATTAAATTCTAGAAAATTGGATAAATTGTCGTAAATATTAAATTGAGATATCTGAGAATTTAGAACGAGGCTAAATAAATACTACTGGGCCCAATGAGCCCAATAGGTCTCGATAATGTGAATAGTAAGTGGGAAAACGGGCTTAAGGCCGATTAAGGCCCATTAAGGTGCAATCTGGCCCAATATGGGTAAACGGGCCCAATGATTTAAATTAAGTCCAGAACATATGAAATACAATTAATTGTATTGTATTTGACCTGATGAATGTGTATCCGCAGTTTCGGAGATTGGATTTGGAGCAAATCGGACTGCGAGATGAGTCATCAGTGGAAAGGTCAGACTGTACAGAAAAATAAGGTAAGGGAATTGTGTGAGTAGCTAGAGGTAGCTACGCGTATTTTAATAGTTTTTCTGTACACTGAATATGCATGTATACCTTGACTATGTATAATGATCCTAAAAGTGGTTTAAATGATTTTTAAGGATCGAAATAGGTGAAATGTCTATTTTACCCCTATTGAGGGAAGTTCACCTAAGGATGGTGAAAGCATGACATGCATGAAATGCATGATTTAAGGAAATTTATGGTTTAAGGATTTTATTGGTTTTAATCAAAGCAAATCGATGGATTGGCCAGTAATTGCATGAATTTCACATGATAACACTACGTAAGTGTTATTTGTATTTAAATGGAATTTCTTTAGAAATAGGCCAACTATCAAGTTTATATGGAAACAGATAGTGCCGACACGTAGTTCGCACTATATCTGCATTTGTGAATGTGCATAAATGTGCTGGAGCGGTTGCTCGCACTGACTTGTGTGACATCTTATGCATGAAATGTGCTAGAGCGGTTGCTCGCACTGATTTTTATTATTGTGAAATGCATGAGAGGTGCTGGAGCCTAGCTCGCACTCTGTTCTGACATGTTTTGACTTGTTTTGACTGATATGCATAAAAAGGTGCTGGAGCGATTGCTCGCACTAGTTTTAATGATTTGATATGCATGAGAGATGCTGGAGCTTAGCTCGCATCCTGTTTTGATTTGATATTGCATAAATCCGTGCTGGAGTGTAACTCGCACGAGATTTGATTTACTTGAGCATTTATTTGTGCTGGAGCGTTGCTCGCACAAAGTTTTATATGGTTTTATAAGTCATTTTAAAGCCGTACTGGAGTTTTTCTCGTACGAGGTTTTCACTGAGTTTTTATACATATCTGTACTAGAGCATTGCTCGTACGTGGATTTTACTTGAATTTATAATCAGTTTAAGTCGTACTGTAGCGCTGCTTGTACGCAGATTTTACTGATTTTTATGAAACCGTGCTAGAGCTTCGCTCGCACGAGGTTTTATGATATCATGAATATGCATGGAGCCGTGCTAGAGCTTCGCTCGCACAGAGATTTATATGACATGCATATAGCCGTGTTAGAGCCTCTTGTAGACTGTGTGTCACAGTGAGATGATATGCTCACACGTGCATTCTGAGACAGAGATGATATGGGTGGATAAGACCTATTACAGGCACCCCTGATTGAGATTGGGTTCACGGAGTACGTTGTACCGTTTATATCACGCGGAGTACGCTGTACCGTGGGGATTGTTGGAGTGGAGTGGCATTAGCCACGAGGCAGCAAGCCTTGCCCTCGTAATCCTGGTGCTATGCTGTTCTGGCGGGTAGGACGACCCACCTCCTGTTTCAGGTGTGATACCCCACACACTAGGTACCGTGTTGCTAGGGATCACTAGGATATGGCCATAGTCCTCGATGTTACTGATAAAATCAGCTGATTGTCTCACATGATATAACTGTTGGTCGATAGACCAGGGTAGACCCGAGGGAGGGGTCAGGCCCCCGATTTTATGATTTTGTACTACGATGATAGATTTTTTTGAGAATTTTATAATGAATTGTTTTATAAGATGATTGACCCGGAAGGGTTGTTTTATACTGCGTTTTAAATGAAATGATTTAAATGCAGTAGCATGATGAGTTTTTCCATGCTTTAATGATAAATTCATGAAAGGATTATATCTCATGATTTGTTTTATATCGCATGAAAGAATGCATGACTTTGATTTAATTCATACTAAGTATGATTTACTGATGTCACATAAAATGCTTTGATGCATAAGTAGTATGATTTATATATGCACGAACAGTTTTATAAACTAAGTCATTGATGGTTGCATGACTTTGTGCTTGATGATTTTAATGAAAAGAAATGGATTTAAGGGCATGGCATTATGAGCATGTAGATAGTGGAGCTATCTACTTACTTGCATATTTACCTTACTGAGCGTGTGGTTTGCTCACCCCCTTATTTTCCCATCTTTTCAGAGCACTTGCAATAGTTATTAAGCGGCTGAGGACTTGCATGCTTGGTATCCGCTGTTTCCCATCGAGAGACAGGTATACACATTTGTATAGTTTTGTATCTAAATATGTAATGCACAGTACTGTAAACATATATGATGTCGGGGATGTAAGTTTAAGTAAATACCATTTTGTATGTATTTAATTAAAGTCAAAGATAGTAAACTCTGATATATGAATGTGATTATGGAAATGGAATGGTAAATAGTGTGAGGTGACTAACACCGAATCATAGCCCAACTGTGTTGTAGGATGGTCACGATGAGAGAAATGTAAGAATTAAATAATAAATGAAAAAGCGAAAAAAATTTACTCTGATTTTTAGGTAATTTGGGTCGTGACAGCAGCAGAGAAAGAAACAAAGAAGCTAACATGAATCAGGCGAATAGGACCTGCCAACCCGAGGACGTTAGGTGGAAAATGAAAACACAAGGTAATGCCTGTTGGAAACTGTCATGGTTCAGTTGAAGAGGAAATGATGATAAGAGTAGTTTGAGAGTGTTGGAAACACATTAAAAAGGAAACAGAGGAACCGTGTATAGACATGAAGAAAATGAAACAAGCTGAAGCAAAAGTACAAGCTCGATCTAAATAAAGAAGAAAAAAGACTGAAAAAATAATGAGGAAATGAAGAGAGCTGATGGTGAATAGTGAGATGCTGAGAATAAAAAGAAACAGACCGAGAGACAATGAGAGTGAGAGTGAGAGAGGCAGAAACAAGGAAGGTGGGAATGACTTGCAGATGAAGAAGGGATAAACTGAGGGAGTTAGTGAGGTCTGAACTAAAATGATAGGGGCTAGGCTAAAGTAGTGGCCAGCTGAGGCCATTGTTTTCTATTGTAGCAACGGAGCAAGGGAGTTCAGGCTACTGATGTGTACGTGACCGTGGGGCACTAAAAATAAAGGTCTTCTCTCAGGATTCCAACAACAATAACCCCTGTGTGGGAGCAAGGTTGGCGTGACCAGCACCACCAGAAGCGCACTGCCTAGCCTGAAAATAGGCACCGAAGGAGGGAGACTGCTAAGTCATTTCCCCACTTTTACGGACAAAACGTGAAAGGGGTTTTAGTGAACAGCCAACTAATGCGAAAACAATTATGATGATGAGGTTTATGTATGGCTGCACCGTGGTTAGTTATGGAAGGAGTTAGGAGATGACGATATGGCTATTCGGTGAAGAGGTGTAGCAAGGGAAACAATCTGCTTCGAGGAAAGTTTTACAAGGGGAGGCAATCAAGAGGAAAAATTATACAGAAAGCTAAGTGTGCAAAGGTGGCATTGGTAAACACTGGGAATAAATAGCAGAAATATGCATATATGAATTTAGAGTAAGGCCTAGTCCATTTTGTAGTAAAATTTCCAATTTAAATAAATTAAATTCAAACTTAATTTTGATCTATTGAAGTAATTATGAGCTTACGATGAATTATAGAGATGAGTGGTAATTTACTGCAGCTTCGAAAAAGTGAACGGGATTGAACGGATCGACTGACCTACTATACCGAAGTATAAAGGAACTACCGTCTGTCACTGAGGTAAGAAAAATTCTCATTGCTGTTAGAGATAAATATGCGTAATTTTCGTATATTTGTAGATATAAAATTTAGGTTGAATTTCGCAGTACCAAAACTACCGAAAAATCTAGGTCAAATTTTATGTTTATGAAAATTAGAGATATTAGCCTAGTCGAATAATCTAATTTTTACGGATTGAATTTAAATGGTTTGCAAAGATTCTGTTGTGACTTGAATTCTATTTTAAATATCGAAAATTTTGAATTTTAGATTTTCATAGACTATTTTTTGGGATTTTTTCGAAAAAGGGCTAGTCAGCCTGTTTTGAACGATTTCATAAAACAAATGAATTTATATGTGATTTAAGGAAAAATGATCTGTTATAAAGTTATTCTGATAAAATGTGCTTGAGCGCGTACTGAGTGTGTGTCGTACGGTCCGTCTCGCACTAATTTTGAGATAAAGGCATTGGTGAGATCATGCTGCATTTCTGTCTGTTTCTGTATCTGATTCTGTATCTGTGGTCCACGAGTACGATGTACCGTGCTTTTGATTTTGTTTTTGGTATTCAGACATTTTGATCTGTGAGCCGTTTGGGTAGCTGACTACTCCAATGACAATTGACATCCCAGCACACTTGGCCCATGAATTGCCTGGAGTCACCGGCATTGGCCAATGGTCATTTCTGATATCTGATATAGCATGTCTGCCTTGTCTCGTCTATTTGAACTTCTGAATTGATTCATGATTTTATATCGTATGGAACTGATTATTTTAATGCACAAAAGACCGTGGGGCCACCTCAACTTTTAACTTCTGGATTTACAACAGTAGCTAAATTTATTTTTGATATATGTTCTGTTTCTGAAAATCTGTTCTTGGTATTTGTGCTTTTGCCGATACTAAATCTATTTTTCGAATTCTGAAATCTGGTATTTGAGAAATTACCAAATCATCTGTATACTTTGTGAAAATATTTCGGATTTGGTAAATATAAAAATATATATTTTTCATAGGTAGTGTATTTATCTACCTGCTATGGGGTTTTTCTTACTGAGCATGTTGAGCTCAGCCCCTTTACTTTCCTCCACAGAGTTCCTCTGCAGCTGGGATCACTTCCGTTGGTAAGGCATTTCGCATAGTTAAGATTTCGCGGAGCGTATTTTTGCATCGAAAGTATACCCAGTTGTAAGAAATTATTTTGTATCTAAAATTATGTAAGTACAGTAATGCAATACAAGATGTGTCTGGGAAATGTGAACATATTTTATTTAAATTTGTTACTGAGAAAAAATTTAATCACACTGAACACTGTTCTGACCTAGTATCGACTTGTAGCCCAACCGAAATATCAGTAAATTCGGGTTGTTACACCATATGACTACTTTACCTCTAAAATACTATAAGACCTGATATTTTCGAGTGCATTTAAAAATGCAAAAGGACTTAAATGGCATTCCCGAAAACGTGCAAGGGCAAAACAGTCAAAAGATCAAAATTCGGTATTAATCGGGATAAAAAAATTTAATTAAAAATATGGGATTGAGAAATCTTGATCAATAAAGAGGAAATAATTAAATTTCGGGTTAAATTGATCAAGATATGAATTTATTGGAATAAATCAAAATTTTCGTATCGAAAAATAATCCCGAAAATAATCGAAAAATATTTCGAAAAGGTAAAATCGGACTGAGAAATTTATTTACAGATTAAATGAATAAAATATAATTTTTTAGATTTTTGTGGGAATTTTATTATAATTTTATTGAATAAAATAATAATAAAATTTAATTATAAAATAAAATAAAATGAAATTGAAAAAAAAAAGGAAATCTGAATTTGCAAAACGCGGGGAGAGAGAAACCCGCAGAAGGCAAAACGGAAGCCGAAAAGCCGAGAGCAAGGGAGATCCATCCAGCCGACGGCCACCGGCGACCAGGACGCCGGCCGAGGGCCGACGAAGCAGGCCCGACATCCGTGCAACCCACCGGCAGCCGCGACGCGTGGTGAGGTGGTCGGAATCGACAGATCGAAAGAGGAAATGCCGCGGGAGAGATACGTCGATTCGCTGGCGATGGCGTTGATTTGGTTCAAGCCGAGGCCAGATTTAGGAAGCCCATGCGATTGCGCGCCGAACGGCGGTGGTGAGGCGTCGGGAACTGGCCGGACGGCGCCGGAATGACCAAATGGTGACGGAACCGATCGAACTGGACTGAACCGATTGAACTGGACCGAGCTGAACCAGCGGTCTGAACCGGGTTGAACCGGATCGGACCGGTTCAGCTAAAAAGAAGAGGAAAAAAGGAAGAAAAAGGGAAAAAGAAAAAGAGAAAAAATTAGAGAAAATTTCGATGATGCAATCAAGATTCGGGTAAGTCGGTAAGCGGTCGAATTGATCGATTTAATCTTCGAAATATTTAATTTGATAAATAATCGACTGAAAGTTTACCCGAAAATATATTTAATTGTGTAGCTCGACAATTGGCATCAACTGAGAGCTCGAGACAGCCTCGATTTGTGTACGATCATGGAATAACGGGTAAGTAACCCTTATTTACGACAATTTGCATCGTTATGCGTGATTGATATTTATCGCATAACTTACAGATTTAAATTTCGCATTTAATGGATTATATTCTGGAAAATTTGATAAATTATCGTAAATACTAAATTGAGATATCTGAGAATTTAGAACGAGGCTAAATAAATTACTGGTGGGCCCAATGAGCCCAATAGGCCTCGATAAAGTGAGAAAACGGGCTTAAGGCCGATTAAGACCCATTATGGTACAATTAGGCCCAATATGGGTAAACGGGCCCAATGATTTAAATTAAGCCCAAAAAATTGTGAAATACAATTAAATGTATTGTATTTGACCTGATGAACATTTATCCGCAGTGTCGGAGATTTGATTTGGATTCGGAGCAAATCGGACTGCGTGACGAGTCATCAGTGGAAAGGTCAGACTATACAGAAAAATGAGGTAAGGGAATTATGTGAGTAGCTAGAGGTAGCTACGCGTATTTTAATAGTTTTTCTATACACTGAGTATGTATGTATGCCTTGATTTTGTATAAAGGTCCTGAAAAAGGATTAAATGATTTTAAGGATCGAAATAGGTGAAAAGACTATTTTACCCCTATTAAGGGAAGTTCACCTAAGGATGGTGAAAGCATGATATGCATGATTTAAGGATTTTTATGATTAAGGAATTTTCTTGGTTTTAATCAAGTAAATCGATAGATTTGGCCAATAATTGCATAAGTTTCCCAAAATAACACTACGTAGGTGTTATTAATATTTAAATGAAATTATTTGGAAAATGGGTCAACTATCAAGTTTATATGGAAACAGATAGTGCCGACATGTAGTTCGCACTATATCTGCGTTTGTGAATGTGCATAAATGTGCTTGAGTGCTTGCTCGCACTGACTTGTGTGACATCATATGCACGAAATGTGTCAGAGCATGGTGCTCACACTGATTTTTATTATTGTTAAATGAGAGCTGCTGGAGCCTAGCTCGCACTCTGTTTTGATTTGTTTTGACGTGATATACATAAAAAGGTGCTGGAGCGATTGCTCACACTAGTTTTAATGATTTGATATGTATGAGAGATGCTGGAGCTTAGCTCGCATCCTGTTTTGATTTGATATTGCATAAAGCCGTGCTGGAGTGTAACTTGCACGAAATTTGATTTAATTATGCATAAAGCCATGCTGGAGTGTAACTCGCACGAGATTTGATTTACTTGAGCATTTATTTGTGCTGGAACGTTGCTCGCACAAAGTTTTATATGGTTTTATAAGTCATTTTAAAGCTGTACTGGAGTTTTTCTCGTACGAGGTTTTCACTGAGTTTCTATACATATCCGTACTAGAGCATTGCTCGTACGTGGATTTTACTTGAAATTATAATCAGTTTAAGTCGTACTGGAGCGCTGCTCGTACGCAGATTTTACTGATTTTTATGAAACCGTGCTAGAGCTTCACTCGCACGAGGTTTTATGATATCATGAATATGTATGGAGCCGTGCTAGATCTTCGCTCGCATAGGGATTTATATTACATGCATATAGCCATGTTGGAGGCTCCTATAGACTGTGTGTCACAGTGAGATGATATGCTCACACGTGCATACTGAGACAGAGATGATATGGGTGGATAAGACCTATTACAGGCACCCCTGACTGAGCTTGGGTTCACGGAGTACGTTGTACCGTATATGTCATGCATAGTACGTTGTACCGTGGAGATTGTTGGAGTAGAGTGGCATTAGCCACGAGGCAGCAAGCCTTGCCCTTGCAGTCCTAGTGTTATGCTGTTCTGGCAGGTAGGACGACCCACCTCTCGTTTCAGGTGTGATACCCCGCACACTAGGTACCGTGTTGCCAGGGACCACTAGGATATGGCCATAGTTTTCGATGTTACTGATAATTACCTGATTGTCTCACATGATATAACTTGTGGTCTGTTAAACCAGGGTAGACCCGAAGGAGGGGTCAGGCCCTCGATTTGACGATTTTATGATTTCATGATTTTATGATATGTGACCCTGAAAGAAGGGTGGTTTTATAACTGAAGTTTTACAATGAATTGTTTTATGAGATTATTGACCCAGAAGGGTTAGTTTATACTGCAGTTTTAATGAATTGATTTAAATGCAGCAGCATGATGATATTTTCCATCCTTTTATTCAAATTCATGATTTGTCTTACATGACATGAAAGAATGCATGATCTTGTTTTAATTCATGCTAAGTATGATTTAATGATGTCACATAAAATGCTATGAATGCATGAATTACATGATTTATATATGCACAAATAGTTTTGGATAAACTATGGCATTGAATATGAATGACTTTGTGCGTGAAATTTTAAATGAAAAGAAATGGATTTAAGGGCATGGCATTATGAGCATGTAGATAGTGGAGCTATCTACTTACTTGCATAATTACCTTACTGAGCTTGTGTCAGGACCCCATTCTCAATCCATGACTTTATCCAAAAATCACTATAAATTTTTTCGCATTTTTAACTTACCTTTCCTCTCTTCAATGGTTGGGCTGTGATTCGATGTCAGAGTCCTCACTTACCATATCATCCATTTCATACATACATGTCAATATATTATTACTGACTGTAACTGCTTTTATTATACATATAAGATTATATAAAATCTAATACAAATACATTCCCCATTATATATAACGTATACATCACTGTGCTGTTTCTATGTTTAGATACACAACTGTACATAAAGGTATACTTGGCAATCGATAGGAACTAGTAGTGGACTCTGGGACACTATCCCTCGATAGCTCTCGCTCTACTGACACTTTGTAGAGAGATGTAAAGAAAGGGGGTGAGCATACAACGCGCTCAGTAAGGAAATCAGGCAAGCAAGTAGATATCAACACTATCTACTCAAAATAATACTATGCCTTGAAAACATTATTTCCTTTACTCGCTTTAAAAAGCATGTCTTCAAATATAATATATATACTTGTACAGAATAAATCCCATGTACAGAAAATCATGCTTTCTTTCTCAAATGTAGGCATGTAGTGCAAAACAATGCATCGTATATAAATCATGCCTTTATATAAATCATGCCATGTATATTTAAATCACAATAAATATGGCATCAAATGATTCACAACACAAAATCGGAGTCCGACCCATCCCTCAGGTCTGTCCGCAGTTTAAATCATTCTATCAATGTGATATATCATGTAAGACTCTGTGGTTAAATGCAAATAGTATCCTGGACTATGATCATATCCGAAATGTGATCCCAAGCAACACAGATCTCGGTGTGCGGGGCATCACTGCTACAACGGGAGGATGGTCAGTCCACTACAGCCGTCAGCTATGCGTAACACACGGTACAACGTACACCTCGTGCCACTCAGACACGGTACAAAGTACACCCATGGACCCTCACAACCAGGGTGCCTCCCATAGTACTTAGCCCTCGTAACTATGGAAATATTTATACCACATTCACAAATACCCTCATGCTGGCCATCCTCTTAAAATGTGACACTCAGTCACACAAGAATGCGGCATGAATAGGTATCATGTATATAATATCACATACAGTGTGCGTCCTCGAGTGCGACACACAGTCGACACTGCGCTCGAACACTGTTTCACATCACAAACTCAACTCTAGTGCGAGCAATCTCCAGCAACTAGGTCAATGCATAGTTCATGTATTAAATCAAGTACGAGCAATAGCTCCCAGTACTATGCTATGCATATATCAAATCAAGTACGAGCAATAGCTCCAGTACTATGTCATGTATAAACCATGAAGAATCGAGTACGAGCAACGCTCCAATACTCTGTCATGTATCTCATGCAAAACTCGAGTACGAGCTAATCGCTCCAGCACTCTGTGTCATGCATATATCATATAAAACTGAGTACGAGTAAAACTCCAGTACTCTATCATGCATGTCATGGAAATCTAGTGCGTATAAAATCCAGCACTAATGTATGTGGAAAACATATGAATCCCAGTGCGAGCTGTGCTCTAGCACGATTCATTCTCACATAATATGATAGATGGCTATTTAAAAAGGATTGTTTATAAAACATCAAAATCAGCACTATAAAGTGTGCTTAAGTCACATCAACCTTAAAATCATTAGCCCATCTATTTATTTTCATGCTAAACAGCAATTAAACACTCACAATAATTGTTTCCATGCTTTTTGCAACTTTTCACAAAAGTTGACTTTTTGACTAACTAGGGGCAATATCGTAATTTGCCACTATCGGGTCGCAATAATTATTATTCACTTTCTCTGACCCTCAGATTTTTTAAGTGAATGTAAAAGCAGACGAAAATACGTGCAGTTATCTCTAACTACTCGTAAAAGTCCCTTACCTCGGATCACGTCATGTGAGCTCACTTCCTCGGTGCTGCTAAATCTCGCAGTCCGATCAGCTCTCAATGTAAACTCCGGAGCTGTAAACAACCATTCCTCAGGTTAATTATACTTTTCCTACTGTATTACAGATTAATACAGTCTATTTTCCTTTAATGGGCCTTAATAATCCTTAATGGGCCTAACTAGGCCTTAAGTCCATTTTCATTTTACTATTCACTTTCGTTGGGCCTATTGGGCTTGTGGGGCCCACCAACTCTTATTGGGCTTGTCCTAGGCCCATTACACCCTATTGGGCCTAAAATAATCGGGCTTGACCCATTGGGCCTCTCGGTCACATGCCATGGCCGAGAGCTACCCATGCCTCGATTTTACCATGGCATGCCATCCATGCCTATTACATAGCCATTTTCACTTAGGCATTTTCACAAACACTTGGTAGGCAACATTACCAATCATTATATAGTTCATTTAGGCATTTTATCAAACACCATGGTTGCCAACAAATTACATGTATTAATTAATCAATTTGATTAATTCTAATTACATCATTAACATTAATACATGTACACTAATCCATTTATGTCTTAAAATCATATTGACATAATTTAATATCCCATTGATCACTCTCGGCCTAACCCATTTCATGGTGATTTAATATGTTTCAATGCTTAAAACATATATCAACATACTTGAAATCATTCATACATTAACATATATGAAATTAGAAATTAGAAAATATACCAATTGTTGTGTTCACCCTTTGGCCGAAACTTTGGAGGCTCTCGATTTGCACTCTATGGCTCCTTGATAGCCAATTCCAACATATGTCAATCTCCTTTCAATTTGGAACAACTTCCATGAAGAATGCAAGTTCCAAATATGCCTAATTCCTAGTGATTTCTAGTGAGAGAAAGCTTGGAAAATATGTTTCAATGGTGTTTTCTTCTAGCCGGATTTGGTGTGATGAAGATGACAATGGTGTGGCTGAATTTATAAGCCAAATACTTAGCCATTAAGCCTTACTTTCCAGCCATTATGCTTGACTTTCCAAACCTTAGCCATGAGTCACCTTATGAGTCACCTTATGAGTCATAGTTAACTTTAACTATGGTTAGATATTTATCTCATGGGCTTTTCCAATTGGGCTTCTCGGTTTGGGCTTTCCTAATGGGCTTTCGGGCTGAAATTTTTACTATGTCTCGGGCCTTTTATTGTCTCAAAATTTGGCCGATCAATTGGTCCAACAATTCGGTCTATAGGACCTAAGAAATTCGATATATGTTTAGTATACCTTAATGGGCTTTAAAATTTTCACCTTAGACCCATTACGTTTTTAACCATTAAATTTATTTTGGAATCCTTCCGAATAAATTTTCCTTACTTTCGGGGATGATTATCTTGTATTTTGGCCAAGAATATTTTTCCCTAAATTTTTCTCCATACTTAGGTTAATTTTTAACCATGATTAGTCAACTATGGTAAAAGTCCACTTTCTTAACTATAGTTGATTTTTTCCTTAACCATTGACCATGTTGACTTTTTCTTAAAATTTCGAAAGTGTCATTTCTTATGTCTTACACTCTCGTCTTTATATTCCAACCGCTCCCGGTGGATAATTTCACCCGAAACTCCTTTTCTTGCCAAAAAGGTCCATTTTACCCTTTTTAGCTTTACACTCGTTTTGTATGTACGAGTCTAAATCAAGCTGACTTTTCTTCATGAGCTCTTTACGTTCTCTTATTTTAAGTTCTTATTTTCAGTCAGAATGATTTAGAATAACTCGGTTTAGCCTGTGATACCTATCGCTCACATTAGGCATTTTATGTAGCTTTTGCGTGATAATTCATTCCAATAACACTTTAAGTCTAGTAATTACTCTTCTTATGATTCAACTATAATTACATAGTGTTCATACACATAGGAATCATAAGGTACAAGCTACAAAAATTTTGTGTCTGACAGCTTGTGGTTTGCTCACCCCCTTATTTTCCCATCTTTTCAGAGCACTTGTAAAAGTTATTGAGCGGCTGAGGACTTGCATTCTAGGTAATTGCTGCTTCCCATCGAGAGACAGGTATACACATTTGTAAGGTTTAGTATCTAAATATGTAAGGCACAGTACTGTAAATGGATATGATGTCGGGGATGTAGAGTTATGAATACCAATGAGTATGTATTTATTTAAAGTCAAAGAATAGTAAACTCTGATATGTGAATGTGATTATGAAAATGAAATGGTAAATAGGTGAGAGGTGACTAACACCGAATCATAGCCCAACTGTGTTGTAGGATGGTCACGATGAGAGAAAGGTAAGAATTAAATAATAAATGAAAAAGTGAAAAATTTACTCTGATTTTTAGGTAAATTGGGTCGTGACAAGTTTAATGGTATCAGAGCTTAAGTTGGCCTGATATGAGTCGGTGTTAGTGGTTACGAAAGTTTATATCCCCATGTACTGTGCATTGTTTAGATACAATTGTGTATATCGAGATGGAAGTGTAGCTAAGAATTTGATTTTTAAATGCAAGAATAGACTCATTAACTGATAGCCGCTATGGTAGAAAGGCGAGTACCTGAGCTCAAGGCCTTTGAGGTAGGCCCGAGAGTAGTACTGAGTTGCCACATGAGACTCGAGATGAGATTGACGTTGAGGCTAGTATTGAGCATGCCCCACAGAGTCCGACAAAGAGATCGGACAGAGAGATCGAACAGAGTCTGACTTAGAGATCAGACAGTATTGAGACACGTTTCGCGAGGTTGGAGCGGAGTGTGGAGAATATTTTATGAGCTAATTGCTCAAGTATGCATGGTATTTGAGAGCGAGTTGGAGCATTAATTGAAGTTCGGTCGACCCATCTTAAGAGTTAGATGTCCAGAATGGACATGGAAAATAATTCTAGATGTATTCCGGTGACAGAATATCCCGGATATTATTTTAAGGAAATAACCGATGATCTTCGTTACTCTGACCTAGAGGAACTGGTTGATTAACGAGTATGAAACTCAGTTTATATTCCTGAGAAGATATGACTCGGACACGATGAACAGTGAGAGTCGAGAAGTTTGAAAATTCATGGAAGGGCTCAGATTGTCAATTAGAGTCTGATTAGCCCGTTAGATATCACTACCTATGCAGAGGCAGTACGCAGACTACAGTTGTGTGAATAAGATCATGTGTTGCATGCCTCTGAGTTTGAGAAAGGTAGTAAGGGCAAAAATTGAGACAAAAAGAGAATAGAGAATGACAAAGATGTCAGAACGGGAAAAAGGTAGTTTGGTAAAAGCTTAGAGCTGATAAGTCACGGGTAAGTTGATTGATAAACCCCAATGTATCTAATTGCATCACTTATGAGGGGTATTGTGATAAGAGGACCCCGACATGCTACGGAACAGAGTAGCAAGTGTAACAGTGTAAGGTGTGTGGTAGTTACCACGGAAAGTAAGATGTTGGACGAGGGCGATTGTATGCCTTGGACTAGGACATTATTGATGTTTCATAGGATGTGGTGGAAGATACCACACTGGTTGTAAATAATGAAATAATTATTTTAATTGCTCCCGGTGCCACGTATATATTCGTACCGCCTTCATTTACTTATAAGCGAATGAAAGACGTGAAGCCTGTATCCTTAAGCAAGAGGATGATGGTTAGCTGATTTTCACTAACTGAATATGGGTATAGGGATTGTAAGTTTGACAAATAATGAAAGAGTTTGTCATAAGTGATATATGAAAGGAGATGAGCTTGGAGATGTGATAGATCTTGCATACGAGATATATTGGAATAAAAGGCGTATGCAAGGTAAGGATATCCTTGATATGCAAAGTAAATTGGATTAAGCGATAAGTAGTGAATATGAATTGCGACCAAGGATAAGGGGTGGATATATTTACACCCAGTATATGTGGTCAAGTCTGAGGGTTAATAAAGATATTTCAAAATACTTCCCTGCCTGAAGATTTGACAGCGTCTGGAAGCGCACGCATAATCTATAAATTGAAATCGACAGTCGTAATATATGCATTTAAAATTTGGGTACCCTTACTGGTACGATAAAGAAATATAGAATTTGATTTATCATGAAGGTTTAAAAATTAAAATTTTATAAAAGCCGTTAATATAAGAAAAAATGAAATGACGTGAGTTAGTATCTTGAATGAAAGCAATTTCAAAATGACATTATACGTTTATGCGTATGAAGGTCAAGGATATGAGTAAATGAAATATTCAGTGGAACAGGAAACGGTTGTCATCTTGAGCGATGATATTTTAATGTATTCGAAGTCCAGGAAAGAGCATGACTAGCAACAGGAAACGGTCTTACGGGCGAGTTGTTAAGAGTTTCTCGAAATTGGTTGCTCAATTGACATATCTCAATTGGGAAAAGATTTCATACGAGTGGTATGATAAGTATGAAAGTAGCTTCAGTGAGTTTTGGTTATATTGAAGTAATAAACTGACCACCGTAAGTAATCTCACTATAACTAACAGCTTTAGAGGTTTCAGTATGTATGGATACCTAAATAAGGATTGAGCTGTGTATTGATGTAAAATGGGGAGATAGTCATTTATGGATCCAGATAGTTCAAGGACCATGAGAGAAACTATCCGACCCATGATTTAGAGTTGGCAGCCGTAGCGTTTACACTTAAAGAATGGCGCCACCATTTATACTGTAAGAAATTTTGAATATGCACTGATCGTAAAAGTCCCGAGTATCTGTTTTAACAGAAAGAGTGAATATGATATAACCAAGAGGGTTAGAGCTTCTAAGAGATTAAGATTGTGAACATTGTACCACCGAGGAAAAGGCTAATGTAATGGCTGATGCCTTGAGCAGAAAGAGCCTCGGGATAGTATCACATATGATGGTCAGGGAGCGTGAGCTGCTAGAGCAGTTGTGAGCCTCAGTAGTGATGTGATCCCTTCTGATGATGACGGTGATTTTATGACAGCTAGCCTGAGGTTAGAACCGGATTTGAGTGACCGGATTTGCCAGGCTTAGCGTGATGATCGGCATCGTGTCGATAGTGTGGGTCAGATTCAGAAGGGTATAGTGACAGAGTTCATAGTGAGTGATGATGACTTACAGAGGTTCAGAGATAGTATAAGTGCTCCCCAGGACCACAGTTGATGATATAGTGTTATTGTCAGAAGCTCACTCTTTGGGATATACAGTGCATCCGAGAAATAATAAATATATTTGAATCTCTGAAAAAGGTATTGGTGGTCAGGTATGAAAAGTGATATTGTAGAGATTGTGGAAGAAGTGTCTCCTATGTCAGCAGAGTAAGGTAGAGCAATAGATGTATGCAGAGTCATTACAGTCTCTACCTATAGTGACACAGAAATGGGAACAAGTTACCATGAATATTGTGATGGGTTATAGAGGACTCGAAATCAATCACGAGGCTATCTGGGTGATAGTCGATAGATTGATTTAGTCTACCCACTTTCTGGTTATGAAATCCCCAGATACTCTGAGTGCGTAGGCGGATTTATGTGTATGAAAATTGTGATACATGATGTAGCGTTCTAGGGAGCATGATATCAGATAGGGATTCCCGCTTCACTTCCCACTTCTGGGAATGTTTTTCAGGAAGCTATGGGAACCCGATTGAGTGTTAGCACAGCTTCCACCCTCAGACAGATAGTCAGTCAGAGAGGACTATACATGTTCTGGAGGATGTGATGAGAGCGTGTGCCATTGATTTTATGAGCTCCTGGGATGATCAGTTGCTGCTAATCAAATTTGCCAATAATGACAGTTGTCACTTGAGTATGGGGATAACATTTTATATGAGGCGTTGTATGGCCGTAGGGAGTTGTTCCCCGATTTGGATAAGAAAAAGTGGGTGACAGATAAAGAATTGTTCCCGAATTGGTAAGACAAACCTCTGAGGATGTTCAGTTTAATTGTGAGAGATTAAGAACACCTCAGAGCAGATAGAAAAACTAAGCTGACAAGAGACAGAAATCATTGGAATTCACCGAGGGTGAATCAGTATTGTTGATAGTTACTTATCCTAAGAGCATAAGGACGTAACAAGATTCAGATAGAGATATTGGACAGGTGTGAGATAAGACCTGTAGGTTGGTGTTACCACTTGAATAAACAGGCATCCACAATTTGTCCCATATTTTGATGCTTCGAAAATACTATCCGGATCCAGCATATGATCGGATATGAGCTCCAACAGTTTAGCTCAATGAAAGAGTAATGTATGAAATCGAGTTGGTTATTAAACATGAAAGAAAAAGTGTTGAGGTTTGAGATGATCTCCCTAGTTAAGTATGATGGTAGTATTACACTCCGGAGAAAGTCACTTGAGGATGACAGTATATGATACGATAGATGTACCCGAAGTTATTTATGGACTCATTTGCCTTGGTTCTAATTTGGAGGACCAAATCTCTTAAGTGGGGGAGATTCTAAGACCTGATATTTTCGAGTGCATTTAAAAATGCAAAAGGACTTAAATGGTATTCTCAAAAATGTGCAAGGGTAAAACGGTCAAAAGATTAAAATTCGGTATTAATCGGGACAAGAAAATTTAATTAAAAATATGGGATTGAGAAATCTTGATCAATAACGAGGAAATAATTAAATTTCGGGTTAAATTGATCAAGATATGAATTTATTGAAATAAATCAAAATTTTCGTATAGAAAAATAATCCCGAAAATAATCAAAAAATATATCGGAAAGGTAAAATCAGACTGAGAAATTTATTTACAGATTAAATGAATAAAATATAATTTTTTAGATATTTTTGGGAATTTTATTATTATTTTATTAAATAAAATAATAATAAAATTTAATTATAAAATAAAATAAAATGAAATTGAAAAAAAAAAGGAAATCTGAATTTGCAAAACGCGGGGAGAGAGAAACCCGCAGAAGGCAAAACGGAAGTCGAAAAATCGAGTGCAAGGGAGATCCATCCAGCCGACGGCCATTGGCGACCAGGACCCCGGTCGAGGGCCGACGAAGCAGGCCCGACATCCGTGCAACCCACCGGCAGCCGCGACGCGCGGTGAAGTGGTCAGAATCGACAGATCGGAAGAGGAAATGCAGCGGGAGAGATACGTCGATTCGCCGGCGATGGCGTTGATTTGGTTAAAGCCGAGGCCAGATTTAGGAAGCCCATGAGATTGCGCGCCGAACGGCGGTGGTGAGGCATCGAGAACTGGCCCGACGGCACCGGAATGACCAAATGGTGACTGAACCGGTCGAACCAGACTGAACCGACTGAACCGGACTGAGCTTAACCGACGGTCTGAACCGGGTTGAACCGGACTGGACCGGACCGGTTCAGCCAAAAAGAAGAGGAAAAAAGGAAGAAAAAGGGAAAAAGAAAAAGAGAAAAAATTGAAGAAAATTTCAGTGATGCAATCGAGCTTCGGGTAAGTCGATAAGCGGTCGAATTGACCGATTTAATCTTCGAAATATTTAATTTGATAAATAATCGACTGAAAGTTTACCCAAAAATATATTTAATTGTGTAGCTCGACAATTGGCATCAATCGAGAGCTCGAGACAGCCTCGATTTGTGTACGATCATGGAATAACGGGCAAGTAACCCTTATTTACGACAATTTACATCGTTATGCGTGATTGATATTTATCGTATAACTTACGGATTTAAATTCCGCATTTAATGGATTATATTCTGGAAAATTTGATAAATTGTCGTAAATACTAAATTGAGATATCTGAGAATTTAGAACGAGGCTAAATAAATTACTGATGGGCCTAATGAGCCCAATAGGCCTCGATAAAGTGAGAAAACGGGTTTAAGGCCGATTAAGACCCATTATGGTACAATCAGGCCCAATATGGGTAAACGGACCCAATGATTTAAATTAAGCCCAGAAAATTATGAAATACAATTAATTGTATTGTATTTGACCTGATGAACATTTATCCACAGTGCCGAAGATTTGATTTGGATTCGGAGCAAATCGGACTGCGTGACGAGTCATCAGTGGAAAGGTCAGACTATACAGAAAAATAAGGTAAGGGAATTATGTGAGTAGCTAGAGGCAGCTACGCGTATTTTAATAGTTTTTCTGTACACTGAATATGTATGTATGCCTTGATTTTGTATAAAGGTCCTGAAAAAGGTTTAAATGATTTTAAGGATTGAAATAGGTGAAAAGACTATTTTACCCCTATTAAGGGAAGTTCACCTAAGGATGGTGAAAGCATGATATGCATGAAATGCATGATTTAAGGATTTTTATGATTAAGGAATTTTCTTGGTTTTAATCAAGTAAATCGATAGATTTGGCCAATAATTGGATAAGTTTCCCAAAATAACACTACGTAGGTATTATTAATATTTAAATGAAATTATTTGGAAAATGGGCCAACTATCAAGTTTATATGGAAATAGATAGTGCCGACATGTAGTTCGCACTATATCTGCGTTTGTGAATGTGCATAAATGTGCTTGAGCGCTTGCTCGCACCGACTTGTGTGACATCATATGCATGAAATGTGCTAGAGTATGGTGCTCGCACTGATTTTTATTATTGTGAAATGAGAGCTGCTGGAGCCTAGCTCGCACTCTGTTTTGATTTGTTTTGACGTGATATGCATAAAAAAGTGCTGGAGCGATTGCTCGCACTAGTTTTAATGATTTGATATATATGAGAGATGCTGGAGCTTAGCTCGCATCCTGCTTTGATTTGATATTGCATAAAGCCGTGCTGGAGTGTAACTCGCACGAGATTTGATTTACTTGAGCATTTATTTGTGCTGGAGCGTTACTCGCACAAAGTTTTATATGGTTTTATAAGTCATTTTAAAG
This sequence comes from Firmiana major, assembly GCA_033439115.1. Taxonomy (NCBI): domain Eukaryota; kingdom Viridiplantae; phylum Streptophyta; class Magnoliopsida; order Malvales; family Malvaceae; genus Firmiana; species Firmiana major. The sequence continues at coordinate 9,481,454 of CM065909.1, forward strand.
CCGTACTGGAGTTTTTCTCGTACGAGGTTTTCACTAAGTTTCTATACATATCCGTACTAGAGCATTGCTCGTAAGTGGATTTTACTTGAAATTATAATCAGTTTAAGTTGTACTGGAGCGCTGCTCGTACGCAGATTTTACTGATTTTTATGAAACCGTGCTAGAGCTTCTCTAGCCCGAGGTTTTCTGATATCATGAATATGCATGGAGCCGTGCTAGAGCTTCGCTCGCACAGGGATTTATATTACATGCATAGCCGTGTTGGAGCCTCCTGTAGATTGTGTGTCACAGTGAGATGATATGCTCACACGTGCATACTGAGACAGAGATGATGTGGGTGGATAAGACCTATTACAGGCACCCCTGACTAAGCTTGGGTTCACGGAGTACGTTGTACCGTGTATGTCACGCGGAGTACGCTGTACCGTGGGGATTGTTGGAGTGGAGTGGCATTAGCCACGAGGCAGCAAGCCTTGCCCTCGCAATCCTGGTGTTATGCTGTTCTGGCGGGTAGGACGACCCACCTCCCGTTTCAGGTGTGATACCCCGCACACTAGGTACCGTGTTGCTAGGGATCACTAGGATATGGCCATAGTCCTCGATGTTATTGATAATTACCTGATTGTCTCACATGATATAACTTGTGGTCTGTTAGACCAGGGTAGACCCGAAGGAGGGGTCAGGCCCCCGATTTGACGATTTTATGATTTCATGATTTTATGATATGTGACCCTGAAAGAAGGGTGGTTTTATAACTGAAGTTTTACAATGAATTGTTTTATGAGATTATTGACCCAGAAGGGTTAGTTTATACTGCAGTTTTAATGAATTGATTTAAATGCAGCAGCATGATGATATTTTCCATGCTTTTATTCAAATTCATGATTTGTCTTACATGACATGAAAGAATGCATGATCTTGTTTTAATTCATGCTAAGTATGATTTAATGATGTCACATAAAATGCTATGAATGCATGAATTACATGATTTATATATGCACAAATAGTTTTGGATAAACTATGGCATTGAATATGCATGACTTTGTGCGTGAAATTTTAAATGAAAAGAAATGGATTTAAGGGCATGGCATTATGAGCATGTAGATAGTGGAGCTATCTACTTACTTGCATAATTGCCTTACTGAGCTTGTGGTTTGCTTATCCCTTTATTTTCCCATCTTTTCAGAGGACTTGTAAAAGTTATTGAGCGGCTGAGGACTTGCATTCTGGGTAATTGCTGCTTCCCATCGAGAGACAGGTATACACATTTGTAAGGTTTTGTATCTAAATATGTAAGGCACAGTACTGTAAATGGATATGATGTCGGGGATGTAGAGTTATGAATACCAATGAGTATGTATTTATTTAAAGTCAAAGAATAGTAAACTCTGATATGTGAATATGATTATGAAAATGAAATGGTAAATAGGTGAGAGGTGAATAACACCGAATCATAGCCCAACTGTGTTGTAGGATGGTCACGATGAGAGAAAGGTAAGAATTAAATAATAAATGAAAAAGTGAAAAATTTACTCTGATTTTTAGGTAAATTGGGTCGTGACAAATACTTCCTTGACGAAAAAAACAAAATTTTTAGCATTATTTTTTAAGTATTTGGTAGGTTTTGCAGCTAATGATCAAGGAGAGAGCATGCTAGATCCTAGAGAAAAGATCCTTTGAACCATCTACACAAAGGGCTTCAACATGATTTTTTGGTTAAAAAAATATGAAGAATATGTAGATTATTTAACCTACTGTGTTTTTGAACTACGCTCAATGTAGGCATGAAACCTTATCTGCTTCCTTAACTCTTCTCCCTTGATAAAGAAGTAATGCAAGATCAATATTTCAAATAAGTGAAACATATACTTAGTAAAAAAAAGGAAAGAAATAATAGTGAGAATATTCCATGAAATAGAAAGAATTTTAGAAACATCAGTATAAAAATATACTCTATTAATTTGAGAAAAAAATTCAATTGCTTAGACAATCAAACCAATTGCAATTCACAAATACAATCATTGCTAGCATATATAAAGATACCATTATTCGGGGAGTGAGAATCGTATCAAGCTTAGTTCCAACTAGAATTATAGGTAAACCAGGTGTATATTGCTTTAATTCAAGAATCCACTAAAATGGAAAGCAAGGCATAATCAACATTAACATGAGTTATTACAATATTAACATCTCATACTGCACAAATTATAATCTAATATAGAAATGTCCAATGGTTAAACCTTCTTTGCAACGATTTCATAATTGGCCTTGCTGATGAGAGAAAATGTAAGAATAAATCAGCCTCGTGATAGCTCAGTGGTCTTGATTCAGGGATTTAAATTGCAGTCGCGGCCTCGTTTTCAGTAGGGTTGCATTTATCGTGGTTGCAGATATAACGGAGATAATCGCGATCATTACGGCTATCACAGTCATGATTTTTTTTTGAATTCGCACAACTTAACCCAAATTTTAATATGCGATTATAATCTTAATTAGTCTTATTTTATAATTTTTGAAGTAATTTATAATATCTTAAATCTATTATTTTTGTAAAAAAATTTAGTCATAATTTTTTTATTATAATAAAGCAATATAATTTAATAAAATTACTTATAATAAATAAAAAATAACAAAGGTAGAAAATAAAGATCAGTAATTACTAAATTAATTCTTATTAATATAACTATTTTTCATCTAAAATATTAAAGAATCCTTTCACCAAAATTTTGTCAAATTTTTAATCTAAATTAATTATGTCAATATTTCTATTTTTTTTCTCTTCTCTATGAATTTTTACAAAAATTAATAATCAAACAAACAAAAACATGTTAAATTCAATCCATTATAAAAATGATATATATCAGAAGTCTTACATGTTACCACATAGTCGAATGACGAGGAAGATCATAGTCTCTCTCTTCACTTTCAGAGCCACGTTGATCTAATCTTTGTGATCTTTGCTCAAAAGTCAAATAATATCTTTATTCTTGATACATTTGCGAGAGTAGATACATTTGAGGTGGATACGTTTGTGGTGGTGAATACATTTCTGGTAGTGGATACATTTGAAGATAACAAGACATAGGATAATTAGGAAATGGCTGAGGTGGATAATAACCTTGTGCTGGAGGATAATAACCGTGAGGAGGTTGAAAATGGAAAGATGGTCTTGATAGATAATAATCTTGAGTACCAAATGATTCATTACTAGAAGTTGACCTTCTAGATGAAGAGCCTCCAGAAGTATCATGTTGGTGCTTCTTGGCTTTTCTCTTTGATCGAGCTCTATCTTGACTTCCCTCCCTACTAGATTTAACAAATGGATTTATTCCATAATTTAACATATCAATGAATAATCCACTAGCAGTAGCAAGCTCATATTCTTCTCCAAGTAGACAGAAAAACCTATTTTCACTCACATCATCGCTATAATCAGCACTATTACCATGATCACCACCATCACCACTACCAGATGAACTTGAACCCTCATCATCATCACTTTGTGTTGGTATCGGATTTATACTTGACCGAAGCACATTTTTATCTTTCGATTGATGTAACTATTCATAGTTCATTTCATTATTAGAATTATCTGCAAGCAACCAATCGGAATTTTAACCATCTAACAAAGTGTCACAACCCAAATTACCTAAAAATTGGAGTAAATTTTTCGCTTTTTCATTTATTATTTAATTCTTACCTTTCTCTCATCGTGACCATCTTACCAAGCAGTTGGACTATGATTCGGTGTTAGTCACCTCTCACCTATTTACCATTCCATTTCCATAATCACATTCACATATCAGAGTTTACTATCTTTTGACTTTAACTAAATACATACACCATGGTATTTATAACTCTACATCCCCGACATTATATCCGTTTACAGTACTCTACATTACATGTTCAGATATAAAACTATACAAATGTGTATACCTGACTCTCGATGGGAAGCAGCGGATAATAAGAATGCAAGTCCTCAGCTACTCACTAACTATTGCGAGTGCTTTGAAAAGATGAGAAAATAAGGGGGTGAGCAAACCACACGCTTAATAAGACAATTATGCAAGTAAGTAGATAGCTCCACTGTCTACATGCTCATAATGTCATGCTCTTAAAATACATTTCTTTTCATTAAAATCTTAAGCACAAAATTATGTATGTCATCAATGACTTAGTTTATAAAACTGTTCGTGCATATATAAATCATACTACTTATGCATCAATGGCATTTTATGTGACATCAGTAAATCATACTTAGCATGAATTAAATCAAAATCATGCATTATTTCATGCGATATAAAACAAATCATGAGATACAATCATTTCATGAATTTATCATTAAAGCATGGAAAACTCGCCATGCTACTGCATTTAAATCATTTCCTTTAAAGCGTAGTATAAAATAACCCAAAGGGGTTAAGCATCTCATAATTCAATTTCAAACTCATAAAGCAATTCGTTATAAAATTCTGTTAAAAAGCACATCTCAGTAAAAATCACAAAATCGGTAGCCTGACCCCTCCCTCGGGTCTACCCTGGTCTATCGAGACCACAAGTTATATCATGTGAGACAAGTAGGTGACTATCAGTAACAACAAGGACTATGACCATAACGTAGTGATCCCTGGCAACATGGTACCTAGTGTGTGGGGTATCACACCTGAAACGAGAGGTGGGTCGGTCCTACCCGCCAGAACAGCATAACATCAGGATTGCGAGGGCAAGGCTTGCTGCCTCGTGGCTAATGCCACTCTACTCCAACAATCTCCACGGTACAACGTACTATGCATGACATATACGGTACAACGTACTCCGTGAACCCAAGCTCAGTCAGGGGTGCCTGCAATAGGTCTTATCCACCCATATCATCTCTGTCTCAGTATGCACGTGTGAGCATATCATCTTACTATGACACACAGTCTACATGAGGCTCCAACACGGCTATATGCTTGTCATATAAATCCCTGTACGAGCGAAGCTCTAGCACAGCTCCATGCATATTCATGATATCTGAAAATCTCGTACGAGCGAAGCTCTAGCATGGTTTCATAAAGATCAGTAAAATCTGCGTACGAGTTGCACTCCAGTACGACTTTAAAATAAGTTATAAATCCATATAAAATCATATGCGAGCAATGCTCCAGCACGAATGAATGCTCAAGTAAATCAAAAGTTCATACGAGCAACGCTCCAGTAGACTTTATGCATAATTAAATCAAATATCTTGCGAGTTACACTCTAGGACGGCTTTTATGCAATATCATATCAAAACAGGATGCGAGCTAAGCTCCAACACCTCTCATGCATGTCAAATCATTAAAACTAGTGCGAGCAATCACTCCTGCACCATTTTATGCATAACAAGTCAAAACAGTCAAAACAGGGTGCGAGCTAGGCTCCAGCACCTCTCATGCATTTCACAATAATAAAAATCAGTGCGAGCAACCGCTCTAGCACATTTCATGCATATGATGTCACACAAGTCGGTACGAGCAACCGTTTTAGCACATTTTATGCACACTCACAAACTGAGATATAGTGCGAGCTATGTGCCAGCACTATCTGTTTTCATATAAACTTGATAGTTGGCCTATTTTCCAAAAAAAAATTATTTAAATATAAATAACACATACGTAGTGTTATCTTGTGAAATTTATGCAATTACTGGCCAATCTATTGATTTACTTTTCGTAAAAACCAATAAAATTCCTTAATTTAGAAAATTCCTTAAATCATGCATTTCATGCATGTCATGCTTTCACTATCCTTAGGTGAACTTCCCTCAATAAGGGTAAAATAGTCTTTTCCTATTTCGAGTCCTTAAAATCTTTAAACCATTTTTAGGACCTTTATACATTATCAATGTATACATACATATTCAGTGTATACAAAAGCTATTTAAAGTACGCGTAGCTACCTCTAGGTACTCACACAATTCCCTTACCTCATTTTTCTGTACAGTCTGACCTTTCCACTGATGTTTCATCATGTAGTCCGATTTGCTCCGAATCCAATCTCCGAAACTGCGGATAAATATTCATCAGGTCAAATACAATACAATTAATTGTATTTCATATTTTTTGTGCTTAATTTAAATCATTGGGCCCGTTTACCCATACTGGGCCCGATTGTACCATAATGGGCTTTAATCGGCCTTAAGCCCGTTTTTTCACTTACTATTCACATTATTGAGGCCTATTGGGCTCATTGGGCCCATCAGTATTTATTGAGTCTCGTTCTAAACTCTCGGATAGCTCAATTAATTATTTACGATAATTTATCTCTAATTTCAGGATATAATTCATTTTATGCGAAATTTAAATAAGTAATTTATGCGGTAAATTTTAACACGCATAGCGATATAAAATTGTCGTAAATAAGGGTTACTTACCCGTGATTCCATGATAGTACATAAATCGAGGCTGTCTCGAGCTCTTGGTTAACGTCAATTGTCGAGCTACACAATTTAATATTTTTTTCGGGTAAATTTCCAGTCGGATATTAATCAAATTAGATATTTCAAAATTTAAATCGGTCAGTTCGACCGCTTACCAACTTACTCGTAGCTCAATTACATCACTGGGAGTTTTCTCCAATTTTTCCTCTTTTTCTTTTTTTCCTTTTTTTCTTATTTTTCCTTTTCTTTTTGGCTGAACTAGTCCGGTCTGGTTCAACCCGGTTCAAACCAGTTCGGTCTAGCCAGTTCAGTCTGGTTCGGTCGATTCAGGGCCTCGTCGATCGGTTCTCCATCGGTTTTCATCGCCAGCAGCTCCGTAGGGTCATCCGGTGCACGGATTTGGGGTCGGTTTCGTTCGAGATCGTCGAAAAGTGGTCGGTCTGACCTGTTCTCCTTTTCGCCATCGGTACTTATCTCTTTCCTCTCTGTTTCTGGCACTGGCCGTCGTTCTACCGGCCAAGGCTGCCACCAATCACGCTGCCCCTGGGGAACGCTTGGCTGGTGGTGGCCGGGCTCGAATCGGCGCCGGTCGCCAGGAATTTCCTTTTCTCTTCTCGATTTTCTCTTTCCCTTCATCGTTCACAGCCATTCGTGGTTCCTTTAGGCCGGTGGTGGCTTGGCTCTTGTCGGGCTTTCCTTCTTTGGCCTCCGTCGGTCGTCAGTCGCCGGCAAGGGGCTCGGCTCCTCGTTTGCTTTCTGCATCGTTTTCTGTTTCTCTTCAATTCGCATATTTTCTGATTTCTCCTTTTTTATTTATAATATATTTTTATTATTATTTATTCATTAAAATATTATTATTTTTGCCAAAATATTTAAAAAAAATTATATTTAATTCTTTTTACCAATAAATAAATTTATCGATCTTATTTCGACTTTTCGATATATTTTTCGATTATTTTTGGGATAATTTCCTAAGGTAAAAATTTCGGTTTATTCAAATAAATTCATATCTTGATCAATTTAACCCGAAATTTAATTATTTTTTCATTATTAATCAAGATTCTCAAATCCATTATTTTTAATTAAATGTTCTTCCCAAATTAATACTGGCTTTCGATCTTTTGACCATTTTACCCTTCAACGTGTTTGAGAACTCCATTTCAATCCTTTTGCATTTTTCATTTCGTATTTTAATTAAAATCGGGTCTTACACAAAGGTTTTTCTCTCTCTTGCGGCCATTCTGAAAGTGTATCTTCATCTTCAAATATGTGGTCAAGGCTAATAAGATTAAAACTATCATTTATCTCATCAGCACTTGTTCTTTTTTGATGTCTCATCCTTAGCCTCATATTATAATAAGTATATACTAGTTTCTAAAGTTTTTCATATTTCAATCTATTTTTGGCCTTAGTGTGCAAAAGTTGTTTGACTAAGCACTTTAATTGCTAATTTTTGCAATCCAGGAAAACATGTGCCATATATCATCCACTATTCAACTGTATAAAATTATTTAAAATAAATTTAACATCTAATATAATTAATAATATTAAATAAATTATAATAAATTAATTAACTATTTACCTGAATTCATTTGCTTCCAAGCTCTATGTACCTGTGACGTACCGAACATCTCTTTTTTGTCGAAATAATATCAACTATATTGATAAAAAATATAAAAAATATTGATAAAAAATAGTCAGCAACTGAGCCGTGAAAGCTACGTCCCTCTTCATAAGTATTACTGAAACCACCAATTCTTTACTTAAATTCTTGCCTCATATGTCATTCATGTTGTGACTGGACACTATCTCGTATAGCTTGTCTTGTAGCAACATTTTCATCCATAAACCCTTCATAATCATAATTATTTCCTCTTAATTGTGATAAGAATTCATCTTTTCTCCTTTTGTTATAAAATGTCTTTGATTTACTTTGTTCAAGGAGTTTCATCATACTTTCTCTAACAATGCCTATTAATAACATAGTTAAGAAAAGGAAAAAATTAGTTGTACATGTTAATGTAATTTTATAATCTTCATTGAGAAGTTAATAATAATATTTATAACTAACCTGTAACGTTGGGGTATTGTGTGACATTGCCAGTCTTATGAGCAATATGCTCTTTGAAGCGTGTTATTCCTTCTTTTACAACTTTCCCATAAAGTTTACATCACACATTTCCTTTTGCATTTGGTATAGGTATTCCGAAATGCCAACTGATATCATCACTTGATGCGCTTTCTACTCCTTTACTTGGAAACTCCTCATATGGTGGCATGCTTGATATTTTCTATTAAATAAATAATTATAAACATGAATATAAAAATATTATATTCTTCATACATAAATGAAAACTAAATTCAATTTATCAAAAAATAATTGAATTTGAACCATTAATTATTCATATTTTACTATAATATTTTATTACATTAAAAATTTAATATTATTTGGTCACTATCAAAAATCAATATTTGTATTATTTTTCTCTTAAGTTATAATAATATTTAGTGCTATATTTTTAAACATTAATAACATAAATTTGACAATTTAAAATTCTACTGAAAAATTTATATTAACAATGTTCATTTTACTCTATTTGAAATAATTACTAAACATTTAAGCTAATTACTTAACATTTTTTTAAATAATAATTAAATATTTACTTAAAAAATTATTAATTGATACTAAGTCCTTAAGAAATTGTATTAATTATACTAATTAAAAAATTAACTACTAAAAAATTATACTAATTATATTAATTTAATTAAAACCTTAACCCACCTACGCTAACCCACCCCACCCAGCCTAACCCCCACCCTAGGCCTTTCTAGCTTCTGCTTCTGTTTCCTTCCCTTCCTACCCGTTCCCTTTTCGCTCTCGATACCCTTCCCACATTTGGTTCCGGCTCCAGTTGTCGTCTCGTCCCGCTCCCGTCCCATTATTGTCACCCTTAATTGGTACTCACCCAATCACGACCTCACTTTCCAAGAAGGCAGATCGCCTCACTAGCACCCCTTGCCCCTCATCGTCCTCTGTCTAATCGACTCATTTCCCTGACCGACCCATCAACCTCTTTCTCACCGTCCCCGACTCATCTGACCGATCAGCCTCTCTCTCATTTGAGGTAAGCACACCCCCTCAACTGTTATAGTCTACAAAACAGCTGAGTATGAGTTTATTTTGAGTGTGTTTACCTATAACCAGACTGTGTTGTATGTGTGTGTGTGGCGTGCTACTAGTACTGCACTGGCTTGCTATCGTTTTGCCTCTCTGTTTCTGACTGTGTTGTGTGTACCGTGTATGGCTGTGTGCTACTGTTGGCATTGTTTACTTCTTTGTTTCTGGCTGTGTGTGGCTGTGTGTTTACCTCACTTGTGTGTCTGTGTTTGGCCTTTGGCGTGGTTCATCTTATGTGTTCTGTTGAGTTTGTTTTTTATACAAACAGACTCAACAGAACGGAACGAAGATGTGGTGGTAATGGAGGATAGCGATCGTAACGGACTCTATTACTACCATTGTCACCATTTTTTCTGTCGTTATAAGTGTGAAAAATTTTCACACCTATTATTTTCCCAATAGTGGTGGCGGCCACCGTGACTACCACGAAAAAGCTATCGTAACGTGGAGTAGCGGCCGCTATTTGAAACCCTGGTCTTGATCTATTGTAATCCTCCTGACCTGTTCCAAGATTTTAATATCAAACCAAAAGCAAGAAAGAACCCAAACTTACTAATAAAAAAAGAATTTCCTAAGCTATTTCCAAATGACCAGCAGTATCCTATAAACATAAGTTGACAGTGCTACCATCCACGACAACATTTACGTTAAAATTGTCGAATACAATCAGTACATCGGCCTCTTACCATAATAATTTTAAAGCAAGTTACGAATAATGAAAATCAGTATCCAAAATAACCTAACACTAAGAAAGAGAGCAGTAAAAGTTAACTTTGACATTGACATTAAAAAGCATTATTAATTTTTATCATAAAAATTTAGTTTTATACTTAATGTAATATAATTTCATATTATTAAAAAAATTACTTTTAAATCATTTAACTTTGACATTTTAATTTTTATATAATTTAATTATGTTTATTTTATTTTAAAATTTAACAAAATGATAATAATTAGCATGAATGTTGAACCCTAATGATTGGAGAATCAAATAAAATAAAACGATTTGAATCCAAATTGATTAAAATATGAATTAACTCGACTTGAAATTGTAACGCCACGGAAGCGCGAAAATAGGGGCTAACTTTTTCCTTTAAATCTTATTTTTCTACTTAGGTTGCATTCCTGTACAGTGTAGGTTACTTCATTTCTTTATTTACTTATTCTTTTAACCATTTAATTTTACCAAAAATTTCGGCAGCATAACCTTTTATAATATATCATATCCCCCTGCAGGTAAACGCAATTTATATTCGTAAGGCAGTTGATTTTATTTCTTAAACTTATTACTTTCAACTCTACATTTTTACTACTACAACTTCCATATCCATACTCAGTATCAACGACATTTCATTCACTTTCCAAAACATTTACATAATAATCCATAAAACAACTAATTACATCCCAAAAGTTTTTATATACAATCCAGTATCTGTACATTATACATGTCTGGGAATAAATATCCGATGATATACCTGAGCGAGTATTGAAAGTAGTATGGGAGGCACTGAATCCACCAGCTACTCACGTACTTGTAAATAGCTGAATAATCTTACTGCAGGTACTCTGAAATGGGAGATGAGAAGGGGTGAGCTTTTAGGAAAAGTTCAATAAGGCATGCATTTAAAACAATTCTAACAATTTAAAAACAATTAGAAAATCAGAATAAACATACTTTCGTACATACATACTCAGGAAACCATTTTACATGCTTACTTTAAAATACATCATACTTCATCAAAACGTTGTACGTACATTCATATACTAAAACATCATACATATTTTCTTCGTTAAAACATTATACATCAAAACATGGAGACTAGGCTATTTCAACATAGTTATCATGCAACATATCACATCCTCTGTAGAGGTAATAATAGCTATAGCCATGGTAAGGGCTGTAGACTGGATCAGGGTCGTACAATGGTTCTAATATAGTATCTCAATCACACTAGCACACAGCTAGGGCATGGGCACCAGTGGCACACACCGTGTAGTTACAAGATACTTCGGAAATAGACACCACGTGTAGTGGAAAACAACACCACTAAGGCGGAATGGGCACTACACTGGTGAATCTAAACTAATACTACGTGTGGCAGTGTCACGACCCGAACTACCCAAAAATCAGAGTTAATTTTTTTGCGTTTTGTTATTTTTTATTACTTAAACTCTTACCTGTCCTCGAATCGTGACCACACTCCACTAACAAATTGGGCTGTGCGTCAATGCCAGTCCCACCATACATTTACCATAGTACTTATTTCTTCTCCAGTCATTTATAAATGTTTACAATATTTATGCATCCCCTAAAGTTACTTACAAACATGTTACTGTGCTATGCCTATGTAGATACAATATGTACAAGTGTATATACCTTATGTCGATGGGCAGCAGCGGATATCCAGAATGCAGTACTGAGTCGTCGCAACTTCAACTGGAGATTATCTGTGGGAGAAAATGAAAGGGGTGAGCACATCAAGCCCAGTAAGGCAATCCTACGAACAGGTAGGTAACCATACTACCTACATGAACGTGGTGTCATGCATAAACCACCCTTTCTCCACACATTTAAAACAGATGATATGAAAGTTATGATGTTATGTAAATCGAGTTTGCACAGAAAATTCAACATGCAATTATATTCAAAATCATATCTTTCTCATTTAAAAATTTCACAATAAAGTCAGGACTCGACCCCTCCTTCGGGTGATCCTGACTCACACAAAACCATGAAAATTCGGTTTACATTCACACATGGGTTTGAAAAGCACGAAAATAGCATCATGCACATTTAATTTAAAACCCAATTTGATCTCATCAAAATCGTCGACATGCAAGACTAGGCAACATCAGTATATCGGCAATAACCAGGACTGGCCAATATGTGTCCTCGTGAGTCCCTCTAGCTTCACGGATCCCAGTGTACGAGGTCTCACCCTGATCGGGAACCGCCCGGGAGGTGGGTCAATCCAACCCGTCAGTCTTATCCGATCTCACGCATCCGAAGATGTCGTATCCGAAGATACCCCGTATCACAAAGATACCGTATCCAAAGATACCCCGTATCACAAAGATACCGTATCCGAAGATACCCGTATCACAAAGATACCGTATCCGAAGATACCCCATGGTACATCGTACTCCATGCTACTTGCACGGTACATCGTACTCCATTGACCCATATCACTCTAGGTACTCCAGCCCAAATGGCCTGCTTCCCACAGAGAGGTTTTGTTTCTCAATACTCGTGCCATGTCTCAAAACGCACGTGCGAGCCTATTAAATCGGTGACACACAGTTTACCCGATGCTCCAAGCACGGTTCATCGCATGTTCTCATAAAAATCAGTGCGAACGATGCTCAGCACTCTCATCAAATCAAGTAAAATCAGCAGAGCCCGCTTTACATCCCCACAAGGCCGCCAACCTCATCACTCACTCTCACCCTACTTAAGAGGTCTTTTGAGCCTGTTGGGCCTTTTGGCTGACTCCAAGGGCAGACAGCGCTACTCCACAAATCCAGTAAATCTAGTACGAGCTAAGCTCAACACTTTGTATATAAATCACATGAAAATCTTATAAAATCTGGTGCGAGTTAGACTCTAGCACCGTGTCACGAAAAAGCATGTGAAATCTGGTGCGAGTTATACTCTAGCACCTATGCATGTAAAACTCTAGTGCGAGCTCTCGCTCCAGCACTAATGCATGCATCACACAAATCAAACATCGTGCGAGCTGAGCTCTAGCACGTCACATGTAAATAAAAACACGTAGGCGGCTCGGTTATCTCCAAATAGTTTTCACAGAAATTACATCGTTTAAGGTATGCAATGCTATGCATTCTTCTTTAAAAGTGAGCCAGCCTACTCATGCATGTGTTAAAATACCTCCAGAACGAGCAGGAACCTCTTGTCCTTGCTCTTCCCAATTTTTCCTAAATTTGTAAGTTCTACCCTTAACAAGGGTATTTTAGTAATTTGTCCATTCGGGGCACTAAAATTATTAATTGACCTCTAGACCCTTCAGGTAATTTTTAAAGACTGCAAATGAACTTAAAATTGCGTAAAGCTACCTCTAGCAGTCCGCAGAATTCCCTTACCTTATTTTCCTGTCGAGTCTGACCTTTTCTTTTCCACTGTTGTCACGTTGCGCAGTCCGTTATGCTCCCAATCAAATGCCCGGAACTGCGTATCAATATTCCTCAGGTCAGATATTATACAATTTAATTGTATTTCCTATTTTCTGGGCTTAATTTAAATCATTGGGCCCATTTACCCCTATTGGGCCCGATTGCACCTTAATGGGCCTCAATCGGCCTTAAGCCCGTTTTCCACTTAATTTTCGCTTTATCGAGGCCTATTAGGCTCATTGGGCCCACTAATAATTTATTGGGCCTCGTTCTAATTCTTGAATAGCTAAATCGATTATTTACGACAATTTATCTAAATTTTCATAATTTAATTCAATTTATGCGGAAATCAAATCAATATCACGCATAACGAGGTAATTGTCGTAAATAAGGGTTACTTACCCGAGATTCCATGCTAATCCGTGAATCGAGGCTATCTCGAGCTCTCGTTGGATGCCAATCGTCGAGCTACACAATTTCATAATTTTTCCGGGTAAGTTTTCGGCCCAAAGTTAATTAAATTAAATACTCCAAAATTTAAATCGGTCAATTTGACCGCTTATCGACTTACCCGAAACTCGATTGCATCGCTGGAATTTTCCTCAATTTTTTTCTCTTTTTCTTTTTCCTTTTTTCTTCCTTTTTTCCTCTCTTTTTGGCTGAACCGGTTCAGTCCGGTTCAGACTGGTTCAGACCGCCGGTTCTCTCCGGTTCGACCGGTTCACCACCTTGCTGGCCGGTTCTCCACCGGCTTCCACCGCCAGCAGTTCCATGAGGTTGTCCGCAGCTCGAATCTGGCCTCAACTTCACCCAAGACCGCCGGAAGGTCGCCGGTCCGGCTGTTCTCCTTTCCGCCGTCGAAACCCATTTCTTCCCCCGCTGTTTCCGACGTTTTCCGGCAGCTTCGCCGGTCGTGGCTGCCACCAATCGGCTCACCGACGCCTGGGGAACAATCGGCTGTGGTCGGTCGGGCCTGAATCGCGCCGATCGCCGACGATTCTCTCTCTCCCCCTCTCGGTTTCGATTTTTGCCGTTTTGCTCCACCGTTCGCCGCCGTTCGCGTCTCCGTTAGGCCGGTGGTGGTCGGCCCTCGTCGGGCTTCCTTCGCCTGGGCCGCCGGTGCCGTCCATCCGGCCGTCGGCTTCGTTTTGGCAGAATCGCGATTTTCGCGATTCTGCGTTTCTGTTTTCGATTTTTTTTTCTCTTCTTTTTTTTCATTTATTTTATTAATTATTTTTATTATTATTTTAATCATTAAAATACATTAAAAATACCCAAATATCCCTTAAAATATCCTTAAAATTATTATTTAATTCTAAATTCATTTATTTAATTTTATTTAATTTATTTAATTTATTTTAACCCTTTTTCGGGTATAATTTCTTCGTATTTTTCGGATATTGTCCCGAATGACTTTTCGGTATATTTTTTGATTATTTTTCGGGATTATTTTTTCGAACTAAAAATCCCGATTAATTCTGATTAATTCCCATAAATTAATATCTTGATCAATTTAACCCAATATAAATTTATTTCACCTTTATTGACCAAGATTTCTCAATCCGTTATTTTTAATTAAATTTCCTCATCGAAATTATACCGACTTTCGGTCTTTTGACCATTTTGCCCTTACACATGTTCGGGATTAATTTAACCCGACTTCTCTTCACGAATGCTCATTCATTTCATATTTTAATTAAATTCGGGTCTTACAACTCTCCCCCACTTAAAGAATTTGGTCCTCCAAATTAGAACCAATTCATATGAGTCCATAAACTACTCTGGGTACATCGATCGTATCATACTCTTAAATTCTCATGTGACCTTCTCCGGAGTGTATTAGTACCAAAGGACTTTAATTAACGAGATCATCTTAAACCTCAATACTTTCTCTTTCCTGTTTAATGCCCGAATCAACTTATCAATAAACTTATATTTTCATTAAACTGAACTTTTGGAGTTCATATTCGATTACCTATGCTGGATCTGGATAGTATTGCCGAAGCACCAAAAACTGAAACACATTATGGGTGCCTGTTAATTCAGGTGATAACACCAACTTACAGGTCTTATCTCCCACTTGTCCAATCTCTCAAAATATTCCATCCAGCGCAACTCAATTTACCTTCTTCCAAAAGTTCGCTATGTCCTTATTCTCTTAGGACAAGAAACATTTTCAACCATACTAATTCACCAAGGGTGAATTCCAATACTTGTCTATCTGCTCTGAGGTGTTCTTAATCTCTCACTTAACTAAAACATCCTCAGAGACTTATTATCCAAAGTCGAAAAATAATTCTATCTGTCACCCACTTTTTCTTATCCAATTCGGGGAACAACCCCTACAGCCATACACTGTCTCATATCTTGTTATCCCGATACTCATCTGCCAACTGTCGTTATTGGTGACTTTAATTTGTGATAACTGATCATCCCAGGAGCATAAAAATCAAGGGCACACGCTTTCATCGGATCCTCCAGAACCTGTACAGTCCTCTTTGACTGACCATCTATCTGAGGACAGAAAGCTGTGCTAATACTCAGTCGGGTTCCCATAGCTTCCTACAAATATCCTCAGAGGTGAAAAATGAAGCGGGAATCCCTATATAATACAATGCTCACTGGAACGCTACATCATGTTCCACAATCTACTTTATACCTGAATCCTCATACTCACTCTGAGTATCTGGGGATTTTATAACCATAAGGTGGGTAGACTTGGTCACTCTATCGACTATCATCCAAATAGTCTCATAATTCACCTGGGTTCTCTGTAACCCATCACGACATTCATAGAGACTTGCTCTCATTTTTCGTGCCGTGTCTATATAGGTAGAGGCTGCAATAACTCTGCAGACTTTTAATACTCTACCTTATTCTGTTGACATACTAGGCACTTTTTCACAACCTCTACAATATCTCTTTTCACATCTGACCACCCATACCATTTTCGAGATTTTGATACATTCTTTACTTTCCGTATGCACTGTATATCCCGAAGAGCGAGCTTCTGACAATATTACTATCTCATCAACTGTGGTCCTGGGGAGCACTTATACTGTCTCGGAATCCTCAGTAACTCATCACACTCTATGAACTCTATCATTGTACCCTTCTGAATCTAACCCAAACTATCGA
The DNA here is from genome assembly GCA_033439115.1 of Firmiana major. Taxonomy (NCBI): domain Eukaryota; kingdom Viridiplantae; phylum Streptophyta; class Magnoliopsida; order Malvales; family Malvaceae; genus Firmiana; species Firmiana major. The sequence continues at coordinate 9,498,301 of CM065909.1, forward strand.
CATCATGCCGATTATCACGCTAAGCCTGGCAAATCCGGGCACTCTCATCCGGTTCTAATCATCAGGCTAGCTGTCACACAATCACTGTCATCATCAGAAGGGATCACATCACTACTGAGGCTCACAACTGCTTTAGCAGCTCACGCTCCCTGACCATCATATGTGGTACCATCCCGAGGCTCTTTCTACTCAAGGCATCAGCCATCACATTAGCCTTTCCTGAGTGGTACAATTTTCAGAAATCAAAACCTCTCAGAAGCTCTAACCCACTATGTATTCTCATATTCGCCTCTTTCTATGAAAACAGATACTTGGGACTTTTATGATCAGTGCATATCCATAATTCCTCATCGTGTACATAATAGTACCATATCCTCAGTACAAGTACTATCGCTGCCAACTTTAAATCATGGGTCAGATAGTTTATTTTATGATCAAGGAGTTGTTTGACTCCATACTTGACTATCTTCCCATTATACATCAATACATAGCTCATCATGATTTGAGGTATCCATACTCACTGAGAATCTCTTGAGCTGTTGGGTATGGTGAAATTAATCACGGTGGTCAGTTCATACTTCACTACACCGAAATTTCTGTCACGTCTATCATCTCACTTATCATCTCATTCAAAAACCACGTTTTCTTAGTTAAACGTGTCAACCAAGTAGACCATATTGAGAACTTGCAACAACCCATTTGTAAAAGCAATTTTCCAATTATTGCTTACAGTTTGCCCTAGACTTTAACTACACCCAACATATCATCGACAATGATGATTACAAATCGGTCTAATCCTTGACTTATCCACGCATAAGCGTATAAGATCCTTCAAAATCGCTTACGTTTTCAGGTACTAACCTGCGTCATTTCCTTTTCTTATCTTAACGACTCTTATTAAATTTTACTATGTTAACCTTAATGATTTGTCGAATTTTAATATTCTTATCGTCTTAGTAAAGGTATCGTAACGCTAAAGGTATTTATTACAACGATCGATTTCACGTTATAGGTTATATATATACTTTTAGACGCTGTCAAGTCTTCAGGCGGGGAGGTATTTTGAAATACCTTTATTAACCTTCAGACTTAACCACAATTACTTTATATACCAGTCCATGTGGTCACAATTTATATTCGCTACTAATTGCTTTAATCCTAATGACTTCATATCGTAAGGATGTTCTCACCTTGCATACGCCTCTTACTCCAATACATCTTGTATTCAGAATTAAGCATATCTCATCTTAAAGATTATCTCCTTAGTGTATCTATTATAACGAAACTCTTGTTCATTATTCATTTCGTGAGTACAATCCTTTACTCCTTTAATTTCAACTGTTGCACCCCTTTTTGTCACTTAAAATCTCTATATCCATATTCCGTTAATTAATCCTCCTCTATTGGGGTACTCATTTATCAGTATTATGCCCAATGATGTAGGCATTCATGCCTTTTACTCACTTATATGCGAATGAAGGCTGTACGAATAAGTGTGTGGTACCAGGATCAATGAACATATGTACTTCATTATTCATAACAAGTGTGGTATCTTACACCACATCCATGAAACATCAATAGTGTCCTGGTCCAAGACATCCTCTCGCCTTCGTCCAACAACTTACTTTCCTTTTTCTTTTCGGCTATTGCCTCCCTTCTCGTTGCAGCTATACCGATGAAGTTTTTCTCTGTCTCTTTACTTTTCTGTGGGGCGATCTCGCCCAACTCTGTGTAATCAAAATCAATGGTCCGTCTTACCACACTTAACGACCATTTTTATTAATACAGTGTAGGTATAGACCCTCCTTCCGTGGTATCCACCACACATTCTACAGTGATCACACTGCTACTCTGCTTCGTAGCAGGTCGGGGTCCTCCAATCACAATGCCCCTCAACAGTGTCAAAATTGGATGCACTGGGGCCTTACCAATTATCTTACTCCATGACTCGTCAAATTAAATCATTTACCAATTACCATTTTCCCATTTTAACATCTCTGTCCTTTCTCGATTCTCTTTTCTGTCTCTATTTTAGCCCTCACTACCTTCCCCAATCTCAGAGGCGTGCAATTCATGTTCTTATTTACCCAACTGTAAATCTGCGCACTGCCTCGGTATAAGTAATATCTCACGGGGCCAATTGGACTCTAATTGAAAAGTCGAGCCATTTCGTGGACTTTTAGACATCTCGACTATCACTGTTTATAGTGTCGAGGTAATATCTGTCCAAGAATATAACTGAGTCTCCATACTCATAATCAATTTAGTATTCCTGGGCAGTGTAAGAAATTTTTCCTTTAAATCATGTCCTGGATATCCTGTCACCGGAATACATCCATAAACATTTCTCATCTTAGCTCTGGATGTTTAACACCTAAGATAGGTCGAGCGGGTTTCCACCAATACTCCGCTGCGCCCTCTGATCTCTTGCATACTCTGAGCAATTAGTTCCTCAAAATAATCTCCACGCTCCGCCCCAACCTCGCGAAGCGTGTCTCAATACTGTCCGATCTCTCTGTCGGACTCAGTGGGGCATGCTTAACATTAGCCTCCATTTCAATTTCATACTGATTCTCATAGTCAAACTCAGCATGACTTAGCAGACTCAGGTCTACCTCCATGACCTCTGCCTCGTGCACTATCTCATCTAACGCGACTCATATTAGGCATTCCTGCATTCTCAACCATTTCTTAGTCAAAACCCATCTCGATATACACTATTGTATCTAACCAAGCACAGTAACACGGGGATGTAATTTCCTAATTACTGACACTGACACACATCAGACCAATTGCTGCTCTGATACCAAACATGTCACGACCCGAACTACCCAAAAATCAGAGTTAATTTTTGCGTTTTTGTTATTTTTTATTACTTAAACTCTTACCTGTCCTCGAATCGTGACCACACTCCACTAACAAATTGGGCTGTGCGTCAATGCCAGTCCCACCATACATTTACCATAGTACTTATTTCTTCTCCAGTCATTTATAAATGTTTACAATATTTATACATCCCCTAAAGTTACTTACAAACACGTTACTGTGCTATGCTTATGTAGATACAATATGTATAAGTGTATATACCTTATGTCGATGGGCAGAGCGGATATCCAGAATGCAGTACTGAGTCGTCGCAACTTCAACTGGAGATTATCTGTGGGAGAAAATGAAAGGGGTGAGCACATCAAGCTCAGTAAGGCAATCCTACGAACAGGTAGGTAACCATACTACCTACATGAACGTGGTGCCATGCATAAACCACCCTTTCTCCACACATTTAAAACAGATGATATGAAAGTTATGATGTTATGTAAATCGAGTTTGCACAGAAAATTCAACATGCAATTATATTCAAAATCATATCTTTCTCATTTAAGAATTTCACAATAAAGTCAGGACTCGACCCCTCTTTCGGGTGATCCTGACTCACATAAAACCATGAAAATTCGGTTTACATTCACACATGGGTTTGAAAAGCACGGAAATAGCATCATGCACATTTAATTTAAAACCCGATTTGATCTCATCAAAATCGTCGACATGCGAGACTAGGCAACATCAGTATATCGACAATAACCAGGACTGGCCAATATGTGTCCTCGTGAGTCCCTTTAGCTTTACGGATCCCAGTGTGCGAGGTCTCACCCTGATCGGGAACCGCCCGGGAGGTGGGTCAATCCAACCCGTCAGTCTTATCCGATCTCACGCATCCGAAGATGCCGTATCCGAAGATACCCCATATCACAAAGATACCATATCTGAAGATACCCCGTATCACAAAGATACCGTATCCGAAGATACCCGTATCACAAAGATACCGTATCCGAGGATACCCCACGGTACATCGTACTCCATGCTACTTGCACGGTACATCGTACTCCATGGACCCATATCACTCTAGGTACTCCAGCCCAAATGGCCTGCTTCCCACAGAGAGGTTTTGTTTCTCAATACTCGTGCCATGTCTCAAAACGCACGTGCGAGCCTATTAAATCGGTGACACGCAGTCTACCCGATGCTCCAAGCACGGCTCATCGCATGTTCTCATAAAAATCAGTGCGAACGATGCTCAGCACTCTCATCAAATCAAGTAAAATCAGCAGAGCCCGCTTTACATCCCCACAAGTCGCCAACCTCATCACTCACTCTCACCCTAGTTAAGAGGTCTTTTAAGCCTGTTGGGCCTTTTGGCTGACTCCAACGGCTGACAGCGCTACTCCATAAATCCAATAAATCTAGTGCGAGCTAAGCTCAACATTTTGTATATAAATCACATGAAAATCTTATAAAATCTGGTGCGAGTTAGACTCTAGCACCGTGTCACGAAAAAGCATGTGAAATCTGGTGCGAGTTATACTCTAGCACCTATGCATGTAAAACTCTAGTGCGAGCTCTCGCTCCAGCACTAATGCATGCATCACACAAATCAAACATCATGCGAGCTGAGCTCTAGCACGTCACATGTAAATAAAAACACGTAGGCGGCTCGGTTATCTCCAAATAGTTTTCACAGAAATTACATCGTTTAAGGTATGCAATGCTATGCATTCTTCTTTAAAAGTGAGCCAGCCTACTCATGCATGTGTTAAAATACCTCCAGAACGAGCAGGAACCTCTTGTCCTTGCTCCTCCCAATTTTTCCTAAATTTGTAAGTTCTACCCTTAACAAGGGTATTTTAGTAATTTACCCATTCGGGGCACTAAAATTATTAATTGACCTCTAGACCCTTCAGGTAATTTTTAAAGACTGCAAATGAACTTAAAATTGCGTAAAGCTACCTCTAGCAGTCCGCAGAATTCCCTTACCTTATTTTCCTGTCGAGTCTGACCTTTTCTTTTCCACTGTTGTCACGTCGCGCAGTCCGTTATGCTCCCAATCAAATGCCCGGAACTGCGTATCAATATTCCTCAGGTCAGATATTATACAATTTAATTGTATTTCCTATTTTCTGGGCTTAATTTAAATCATTGGGCCCATTTACCCCTATTGGGCCCGATTGCACCTTAATGGGCCTCAATCGGCCTTAAGCCCGTTTTCCACTTAATTTTCACTTTATCGAGGCCTATTAGGCTCATTGGGCCCACTAATAATTTATTGGGCCTCGTTCTAATTCTTGAATAGCTAAATCGATTATTTACGACAATTTATCTAAATTTCCATAATTTAATTCAATTTATGCGGAAATCAAATCAATATCACGCATAACGAGGTAATTATCGTAAATAAGGGTTACTTACCCGAGATTCCATGCTAGTCCGTGAATCGAGGCTATCTCGAGCTCTCGTTGGATGCCAATCGTCGAGCTACACAATTTCATAATTTTTTCGGGTAAGTTTTCGGCCCAAAGTTAATTAAATTAAATACTCCAAAATTTAAATCGGTCAATTTGACCGCTTATCGACTTACCCGAAGCTCGATTGCATCGTTGCAATTTTCCTCAATTTTTTTCTCTTTTTCTTTTTCCCTTTTTCTTCCTTTTTTCCTCTCTTTTTGGCTGAACCGGTTCAGTCCAGTTCAGACCGGTTCAGACCGCCGGTTCTCTCCGGTTCGACCGGTTCACCGCCTTGCCGGTCGGTTCTCCGCCGGCTTCCACCGCCAGCAGTTCCATGAGGTTGTCCGCAGCTCGAATCTGGCCTCAACTTCACCCAAGACCGCCGGAAGGTCGTCGGTCCGGCTGTTCTCCTTTCCGCCGTCGAAACCCATTTCTTCCCCCGCTGTTTTCGACGTTTTTCGGCAGCTTCGCCGGTCGTGGCTGCCACCAATCGGCTCACCGACGCCTGGGGAACAATCGGCTGTGGTCGGTCGGGCCTGAATCGCGCCGATCGCCGACGATTCTCTCTCCCCCTCTCGGTTTCGATTTTCGCCGTTTTGCTCCACCGTTCGCCGTCGTTAGCGTCTCCGTTAGGCCGGTGGTGGTCGGCCCTCGTTGGGCTTCCTTCGCCTGGGCCGCCGGTGCCGTCCATCCGGCCGTCGGCTTCGTTTTGGCAGAATCGCGATTTTCGCGATTCTGCGTTTCCGTTTTCGATTTTTTTTCTCTTCTTTTCTTTTCATTTATTTTATTAATTATTTTTATTATTATTTTAATCATTAAAATACATTAAAAATACCCAAATATCCCTTAAAATATCCTTAAAATTATTATTTAATTCTAAATTCATTTATTTAATTTATTTAATTTATTTTAACCCTTTTTCGGGTATAATTTCTTCGTATTTTTCGGATATTGTCCCGAATGACTTTTCAGTTTATTTTTCGATTATTTTTCGGGATTATTTTTTCGAACTAAAAATCCCGATTAATTCTGATTAATTCCCATAAATTAATATCTTGATCAATTTAACCCAATATAAATTTATTTCACCTTTATTGACCAAGATTTCTCAATCCGTTATTTTTAATTAAATTTCCTCATCGAAATTATACCGACTTTCGGTCTTTTGACCATTTTGCCCTTACACATGTTCGGGATTAATTTAACCCGACTTCTCTTCACGAATGCTCATTCATTTCATATTTTAATTAAATTCGGGTCTTACAACTCTCCCCCACTTAAAGAATTTGGTCCTCCAAATTAGAACCAATTCATATGAGTCCATAAACTACTCCGGGTACATCGATCGTATCATACTCTTAAATTCTCATGTGACCTTCTCCGGAGTGTATTACTACCAAAGGACTTTAATTAAGGAGATCATCTTAAACCTCAATACTTTCTCTTTCCTGTTTAATGCCCGAATCAACTTATCAATAAACTTATATTTTCATTAAACTGAACTTTTGGAGTTCATATTCGATTACCTATGCTGGATCTGGATAGTATTGCCGAAGCATCAAAAACTGAAACACATTGTGGGTGCCTGTTAATTCAGGTGATAACACCAACTTACAGGTCTTATCTCCCACTTGTCCAATCTCTCAAATATTCCATCCAGCGCAACTCACTTTACCTTCTTCCAAAAGTTCGCTATGTCCTTATTCTCTTAGGACAAGAAACATTTTCAACCATACTAATTCACCAAGGGTGAATTCCAATACTTGTCTATCTGCTTTGAGGTGTTCTTAATCTCTCACTTAACTAAAACATCCTCAGAGACTTATTATCCAAAGTCGAAAAATAATTCTATCTGTCACCCACTTTTTCTTATCCAATTCGGGGAACAACCCCTACAGCCATACACTGTCTCATATCTTGTTATCCCGATACTCATCTGCCAACTGTCGTTATTGGCGACTTCAATTTGTGATAACTGATCATCCCAGGAGCATAAAAATCAAGGGCACACGCTTTCATCGGATCCTCCAGAACCTATACAGTCCTCTCTGACTGACCATCTATCTGAGGACAGAAAGCTGTGCTAATACTCAGTCGGGTTCCCATAGCTTCCTACAAATATCCTCAGAGGTGGAAAATGAAGCGGGAATCCCTATATAATACAATGCTCACTGGAACGCTACATCATGTTCCACAATCTACTTTATACCTGAATCCTCATACTCACTCTGAGTATCTGGGGATTTTATAACCATAAGGTGGGTAGACTTGGTCACTCTATCGACTATCATCCAAATAGTCTCATAATTCACCTGGGTTCTCTGTAACCCATCACGACATTCATAGAGACTTGCTCTCATTTTTCGTGCCGTGTCTATATAGGTAGAGGCTGCAATAACTCTGCAGACTTTTAATACTCTACCTTATTCTGTTGACATACTAGGCACTTTTTCACAACCTCTACAATATCTCTTTTCACATCTGACCACCCATACCCTTTTCGAGATTTTGATACATTCTTTACTTTCCGTATGCACTGTATATCCCGAAGAGCGAGCCTCTGACAATATTACTATCTCATCAACTGTGGTCCTGGGGAGCACTTATACTGTCTCGGAATCCTCAGTAACTCATCACACTCTGTGAACTCTATCATTGTACCCTTCTGAATCTAATCCAAACTATCGACATCATGCCGATCATCACGCTAAGCCTGGCAAATCCGGGCACTCTCATCCGGTTCTAATCATCAGGCTAGCTGTCACACAATCACTGTCATCATCAGAAGGGATCACATCACTACTGAGGCTCACAACTGCTTTAGCAGCTCACGCTCCCTGACCATCATATGTGGTACCATCCCGAGGCTCTTTCTGCTCAAGGCATCAGCCATCACATTAGCCTTTCCTGGGTGGTACAATTTTCACAAATCAAAACCTCTCAGAAGCTCTAACCCACTATGTATTCTCATATTCGCCTCTTTCTATGAAAACAGATACTTGGGACTTTTATGATCAGTGCATATCCATAATTCCTCATCGTGTACATAATAGTACCATATCCTCAGTACAAGTACTATCGCTGCCAACTTTAAATCATGGGTCAGATAGTTTATTTTATGATCAAGGAGTTGTTTGACTCCATACTTAACTATCTTCCCATTATACATCAATACATAGCTCATCATGATTTGAGGTATCCATACTCACTGAGAATCTCTTGAGCTGTTGGGTATAGTGAAATTAATCACGGTGGTCAGTTCATACTTCACTACACCGAAATTCCTGTCACGTCTATCATCTCACTTATCATTTCATTCAAAGACCACGTTTTCTTAGTTAAACGTGTCAACCAAGTAGACCATATTGAGAACTTGCAACAACCCATTTGTAAAAGCAATTTTCCAATTATTGCTTACAGTTTGCCCTAGACTTTAACTACACCCAACATATCATCGACAATGATGATTACAAATCGGTCTAATCCTTGACTTATCCACGCATAAGCGTATAAGATCCTTCAAAATCGCTTACGTTTTCAGGTACTAACCTGCGTCATTTCCTTTTCTTATCTTAACGACTCTTATTAAATTTTACTATGTTAACCTTAATGATTTGTCGAATTTTAATATTCTTATCGTCTTAGTAAAGGTATCCTAACGCTAAAGGTATTTATTACAACGATCGATTTCACGTTATAGGTTATATATATACTTTTAGACGCTGTCAAGTCTTCAGGCGGGGAGGTATTTTGAAATACCTTTATTAACCTTCAGACTTAACCACAATTACTTTATATACCAGTCCATGTGGTCACAATTTATATTCGCTACTAATTGCTTTAATCCTAATGACTTCATATCGTAAGGATGTTCTCACCTTGCATACGCCTCTTACTCCAATACATCTTGTATTCAGAATTAAGCATATCTCATCTTAAAGATTATCTCCTTAGTGTATCTATTATAACGAAACTCTTGTTCATTATTCATTTCGTGAGTACAATCCTTTACTCCTTTAATTTCAACTGTTGCACCCCTTTTTGTCACTTAAAATCTCTATATCCATATTCCGTTAATTAATCCTCCTCTATTGGGGTACTCATTTATCAGTATTATGCCCAATCGGCTCACCGACGCCTGGGGAACAATCGGCTGTGGTCGATCGGGCCTGAATCGCGCCGATCACCAACGATTCTCTCTCCCCCTCTCGGTTTCGATTTTCGCCGTTTTGCTCCACCGTTCGCCGCAGTTCGCGTCTCCGTTAGGCCGGTGGTGGTCGGCCCTCGTCGGGCTTCCTTCGCCTGGGCCGCCGGTGCCGTCCATCCGGCCGTCGGCTTCGTTTTGGCAGAATCGCGATTTTCGCGATTCTGCGTTTCCGTTTTCGATTTTTTTTTCTCTTCTTTTTTTTTCATTTATTTTATTAATTATTTTTATTATTATTTTAATCATTAAAATACATTAAAAATACCCAAATATCCTTTAAAATATCCTTAAAATTATTATTTAATTCTAAATTCATTTATTTAATTTTATTTAATTTATTTAATTTATTTTAACCCTTTTTCGGGTATAATTTCTTCGTATTTTTCGGATATTGTCCCGAATAACTTTTCGGTATATTTTTCGATTATTTTTCGGGATTATTTTTTTCGAATTAAAAATCCCGATTAATTCTGATTAATTCCCATAAATTAATATCTTGATCAATTTAACCCAATATAAATTTATTTCACCTTTATTGACCAAGATTTCTCAATCCGTTATTTTTAATTAAATTTTCTCATTGAAATTATACCGACTTTCGGTCTTTTGACCATTTTGCCCTTACACATGTTCGGGATTAATTTAACCCGACTTCTCTTCACGAATGCTCATTCATTTCATATTTTAATTAAATTCGGGTCTTACAGGCAGAGCCAAGACATCACAAGTAGCAGGCATGATTATGCACTTAGCATATACTAATAGTAGTCTATCGTCTCAAAATCCTTACTCTCACACTTACTTACTTACTTTCATATGGAAACTTTAATCATCAAATCATGTCATAATTCATACAAAATATGTATATCTATTTTATTTATACAAAATAAGTGAAAACCATGATTTCAGTATCTAAAAACGGTTTATTATTCCTTTCAGACTTAAACCGAGAAAGTATGGTTTTCAAACAGATTTCTTTCTACAATTTTCAAGTCATTTATGAACAATAAATAGATATAGGAGCTTAGTACTATTTTAAATTGCATCCCTTACCTCAACGAAGCTAAAACAATATTACTCTGTCGGGGTTCGGGTTTACCTCGTTTTGCGTGTCAAATTCTTGAGCTACCCAAAAAGATACCAAGTTATCAAATATTGTTTAATTTCATCTCAACATATCCAAATATGTATTTATCTTCTTAAGAGTTGACCAATTTTGACCTTTTTGTCAACTTTTTCTATTTTTTCGGTTTTATCGATTTAAGTGTCGGTTTAAGCTATTTTATCCAATTTAATTATTCTAACTTCACATTCACTATCTTAATAACCTACATACCCATTCACATCCATAATCGACACTTTATCAATCCAATTTTTTCCAATTCTCACACCTTTCGATTTTTCACTAAACTAAGCTATAAATCGGACTTTTTCGGTATAAATTTAACTGTTAACAACCTTGAATTAATCTAAAATTCATCATTTCCACAACTTAAGAATGCTGATCAGAACTACACACTTCCATATAAATTATTTCTTTAAATTCTACTTAACTAAAAATCCTTAAAAATCATCAAACATAAACATATTTCACCATCTTCATCATCCATCAAGTTTCTCTCACCTTTGACCAAAGTTGACCAAGTATTTGATCTTCCAAACAAATCATCAGCTATAATTCAACATGTATATATCTTAGAATCATAAAAAAATACAAGAAAAACTAACCAAAAACTTTCAAAAATCAAACTTTCTCTCACCTGGGAAGAGGGCAAATTCTGTCCCTGTTCTTCTCTCTAAGTTTTCACCTAGTAAATGAAATCCTTTATAACTAAATTTTTTATATGTTATAGAGGACCGAAAGGGGAAGAGTTAATCCTTCTTGTCTAGAGTCCAATTCGGCTTTTAAGGGGGTCGAAAAAATTCAATAAAAGGAGAGGTACAGTAACACCTGCGAAACTTTTGGGAGGGAGATGAGGGCACGTGGAAGACTCTTTTTGGGGTGTTTTCAGAGCCCTATGAAAGGTATATAAGTCTAGTTTCATGGTCCAGAAGTCCAGGCTTAAATCTGATTTGTAGATGGGTCTAAATTGGGCTTTTACTGATTGGTATCCAGTTCACTGGGTTGGGGCAGCCCACTGGTCAGTTTTAGAAAATCCATGAAAAATAGTTTTGGCCCATTTTCTTCCAAATTTCTACTTCTAAAGTGTGTTAGTATATCTCTAGTATCTCTCATAAAAATTTGGAGCACACTTGTTTAAGAAAATTTTCACGATTGGGCCCATTTTGCACAACTTGGTCATTACCGAACAATGTAACTTAAGGTTTTCGGTTTACTTTAAAAATTCATTTGATCACCGAAACCTCCATATCTCCACTCAATTTTCATTCCTCATGTAAATATGCCTTATAATAATTTCCTATAGCCTCAAAATAAGTTTCATGAATTTTTAGAATTTATTTCGAATTTATTTCTATTTCTAGGCTCATTTGCTCGGTTTAGTGTAAACCTGAGTTGTACTAACTTTTCAACTTCTAATGTATTAGTTTCACATTCTAATCAACATAACATACTTAAAATCATACTTTATTAAAAAGTACTTAAATTTGAGATCTTACCTCAAAACACGTGCCTCGAGCTTCGTGCCACTATCCCAGGCATCTCGATCTTTTTGGGCCCTGTATAAATATTTACACAAGTCTTAAACTTCTTGATTTATCTTAAAATGAACAAAAGCATGAAAATTCGGGTCTTACATTCCTCCCCACCTTTTTAGGAATTTGGTCATCTAAATTCAGCTCGATCCGTCAAACAACCGAGGGTACTTCTCCCTTAAAACTCTCTAGTTCCCACGTTGCTTCTTCCATGGAGTGGTGCTGTCAAAGAACCTTTACCAATGGGATCTTCTTCGTCCGAAGTACCCTTTCCTTCCTGTCGAGTATCCGAATAGGTTCTTCTACGTAGCTTATATCTCCCTAGATGTCCAAAGCTTCATATTTAATGACATGGGAGGGATCCAGATTATATCTCCTCAACATTGAGACATGGAAGACATTATGTATTCCAGAAAGCTATGGAGGTAAAGCAAATCGGTAAGCAACATCTCCCACTCTCTCTAGTATCTCAAATGGACTGATGAAGCGAGGACTTAACTTCCTTTTTTTTCCAAAACGTATGATGCCCTTGCTCGGAGAGACCTTCAGAAACATAGAGTCCCCAACCTAAAACTTTAGTGGCCGTCTACGCACATCGGCATAACTCTTCTGCAGACTTTGAGTAGCTCGGAGTCTATCACAAATAATCTGAACACCTTTCGTTACCTGTTCCACTAAATTGGAAACCATAATTTTTTGATCACCTACTTCTTCACAAGCAACTGGGGACCTATATCTCCTGCCATAAAGAGCTTTATAAGGTGCCATCCCGATACTAGTATGGTAGCTGTTATTATATGCGAACTCTGCAAAGGTAAATGGTCATCCCATGAACCCTTAAAATCCATTACACACGCCCTCAACATATCCTCCAGGGTCTGAATAGTCCGCTCGGACTGACTGTCAGTCTGAGGATGATAAGCAGTGTTGAAATTTAACTGAAATCCCATAGCTTCTTGAATGTGTCCAAAATCTAGAGGTAAACCTGGAATCCTGATCAGACGTAATGCTCACAGGAGCCTCATGTAAACAAGCTAGCTCTCTGACATACAGTTTTGCCAAGGCACTCAAAGAATTTGTACTCTTAATGGCGAGGAAATGAGCACTCTTGGTCAATCTATCAACTATGACCCAGATTGCATCATGACCTCTTCGGGTCTGGGGTAACCCCATAATAAAATCCATCGCAATGTGTTCTCATTTCCACGTAGGCACTGGTAAGGGCTTTAGAAATCCTATGGGCTTTTGATGCTCAATCTTAACCGACTGACATACCAAGCATCTGGCCACAAATTCTGCTACATCCCGCTTCATACCAACCCACTAATACACCTTCCACAGATCATGATACATCTTGGTACTGCCTGGGTGCATGGTGTAGCGGGAGCAGTGAAACTCTCTCAAAATCTGCTGTCTCAGGGCATCATCGCTCAGAACACAGATTCGGCCCTTGAACCTCAACAGCCCATCATCCCTGATAATAAAATCTGACTACGAAGCTTACTCTGCTTGGCTAACCATATCAAGTAACCTTTGATCATTTCTTTGCCTTATTCTGATTTGATCTAAGATGCTGGGCTCAATCCGCTGGCTAGCCATAAATCCAACCTCCGCTTCTTCAACATTAATCTAGAGTCCGGTTGTGAGATCTGAGAATTTCAGACATACTTTAATTATGTAATATGAACTTGAAGTATAATTTATTGAGCTAAGTGAATTGGGGAATGATAATTGGAGATTTATATGTTAAGTGTTTAAAATAAGTATGAAGTTATGAGGACAGATCGATCTGGGAGAAGGAGAGATCGATCTGGTGAGTTAAAAAAGACAAGGAAGGAGGAATTTAAGGAGCAGATCGATCTCCAATGGAAGAGGATCGATCTCCTTATGATTCTGTTTGAGAGAAGATCGATCTCATGAGAAAGAGATCGATCTCGAAATGATTCTGTTTGGGAGAAGATTGATCTCCTCAAGGAGCAGATCGATCTCATAAAGCCATAAAGAGATCGATCTCACCCCTCGACAGATCGATCTCCTAGGCATAAATTGCCCCAAATCGTCCCAAAAATTCAAATGCAGATCGATCTCATCAAGAGCCAGATCGATCTCCTACCCTCAGCCTATATAAGGAACTCCTATTGTTCTCCTGCAATCTTACTTTCTCTCTCTTCTAACCCCCATTTTCATTGAAACCTAGCTTTCTCACTCATCCAAAGCACCCATTTTCGTCCAAATCAGAAGTTGTGGCAAGAAGGAAAGTTGTTCCTCATCAAAGGGAGAACAACATACTTGGAAATCGAAAGACGGATCGAATCGAGGCAAGAGATAAGCTCTCCACAAGTTTTGGGTAATTTTTAAACCTCGATCTTGATACCTGAGATGATTTTGATGATAATGGTTGTTGTCATTGTGTTGAAATAGCTGAAAAATGATTAGGGATTGATGAAATTACAATGTGGTTGGAGTGATAATGATATTTAGCAATTTTGGGAATTTGAGCTATAAATAGAAATTTAGACAATGTGGTGAATTAGCATAGATAATTGGCATGAGAAATATAGAACGTTGAGAGGTTGTGAATGAGAGTGTAGGTTGGGGTAGAGTCACGAGAATCAAGAGATTTGAGGTGTTATGAGCAATTATGCTTGATTTTTGAGAATTGAGGTTACTGTGATGATGAATATTGATGTTTTAACATCGCTTGGACAGCTCGGGAGTTCCAGAGTGGAATGCGAGACTAGTCCGTGTCAAGGGGGAAACGATTGCACTATACGAGGTGCAAAGAGGTAAGGGAATCTAAACCATTTATGTATGCGATTTGTGAACTATTATAGCATGATTTGTGATTTATAAAACAAGCATGTTGAGTGTTGTGCTGAGATATAATTGCACACGGTTTTTACAGCCGGTTGGAGCCCATTATTTTATGCGTTTATAAGCTGAGTGTGAAATTGCTTTATAAATCGTTGAATTTGTGTGAGTAATGAATTGGGCTCTACGTTAAGGTAATATCGAGATTTGAGAAATGTGTGCGTGCTTTACCGGTTGGAACTCGATTTTATTATGTTTTGTGTTGAGTACAAAACGGTTTTCAAATGAGTTTTATGAGAGAAAAACTACTATGAGTTCTACGTGAAGGCAAACTAGTCTTATGTGATTAAGACTTAGGTGTGTAGTTTTGAGTACACACCGGGCATTGCTCTGGTAGCATGTAAGCTCGATTCTTCTCCGTTCTGGTAACGTGAGAAACCCTACTTGGTGGCCGTTGCCACGTGAGAAACCCTATTTGGTGGCCGTTGACACGTGAGAACCCCATTTGGTGGCCGTTGCCACGTGAGAAACCCTATTTGGTGGCCGTTGCCACGTTAGAAACCCTACTTGGTGGCCGTTGCCACGTGAGAAACCCTATTTGGTGGCCGTTGCCACGTGAGAACCCCATTTGGTGGCCGTTGCCACGTGAGAAACCCTATTTGGTGGCCGTTGCCACGTGAGAATCCTAATTGGTGGCCGTTGCCACGTGGAACCCTATCCAGTGGCTATGCCACGTGTGTTTAGTGGCTATGCCACGTGTAAATTTAACTCAGTGGCTATGCCACGTGTGTCTAGTGGCTGTGCCACGTGTGAATTTAAATCAGTGGCTATGCCACGTGTGTTTAGTGGCTGCGCCACGTGCATTACTATTTCAGTGATTTTATCACGTTCATTGAGAAAGCGTTTATCGCATTATTTTCACATGCTTTGTTATTGCTCTAGACTGAGCGTTTTTACTTCATGTTTTCACATGATTTGAGATATGAGAATGTCGTTTTGAGTACTTTCATGCTATGGTTTTCAAATGAGATTAATGAGTTTCACATACAAATAAATATTTTGTGATGTGCATTTTGGTTTATGAAATGAGTCCCTTACCCTCCTTACTGAGCGATTTAGAAGCTCACCCTGTTTTCTTTCCCCCCAGATTTCTTCAAGTGAAAAGGGTTTTCCTGCGACGTACGGAGTAGTGGCTAGTGGAGGACTTGAGCTCCAGGCCATATATTGTATTTTGAGGTATCTTTTATCTTTTCATGTACCCAGACAATTATCATAATTGCAGACACTTGATGTATAACATTGTATGGGATGTATTAGGATTAATTAACTTGAGATTAAGTAATGTGTATGATATATAATTTCTAGTGATGAGATCCTGAGGTATGATAAATATGATAATGTATGACACTGCACAGGAATGCACTCTTAATTGAGAATTGATGAGTAAAAAGTTTTAAAATTGCCCTATTTTCCGTGTTTCCGTGGCGTGACACCGGTGAACTGTTCTAATAGCTCCCATTCTCTGACCATCATATGCGACACTATACCCTTCCTACTGAGAGCAATTGCCACCACGTTTGCCTTACTCGGATGATACACAATCTCTTAGTCATAATCCTTAAGGAGCTCTAACCACCGTCTCTATCTTATATTAAGCTCCTTCTGATCAAATATATACTTCAAGCTCTTGTGGTTAGTGAAGATCTAAAATTTCTCACCTTACAGGTAGTGCCGCCAAATCTTCAAAGCAAATACCACAGCGGCTAACTCCAGATCATGGGTGGGATAGTTTCGTTCATGGTCCTTTAATTGTCTAGAACCATAAGCTATAACTCGACCATTCTGCATCAGTACACATCCCAAACCCTAGTGAGAAGTATCACAGTATACTGCGGATCCTCCCAAACCACTCGAAATAGTCAGGATGGGCACGGTAGTTAATCTCCGTTTGAGCTCCTGAAAACTCTGCTCACATGCTTCTGACCAAACAAAAGGAACTCCTTTACGCGTGAGCTTAGTCAGTGGAGCTGCTATTCTAGAGAATCCCTCTACAAATCTCCGATAGTACCCCTCTAGTCCCAAAAAACTCTAAATTTCTGTTATAGTCCTTGGCTGTTCCCATTTGAGTACTGCCTTAACCTTAGACGGATCAACTGACACCCCGTCCTTGGATATAATGTGACCGAGGAAAGCTATCTGCTCCAGCCAAAATTCACATTTACTCAGTTTTCCATACAACTATTTCCCGAAGAGTCTGGAGCACTGTCTTCAAATGCTGCTCATGTTCCTCCTAGGACTTAGAGTAAACCAATATGTCATCAATACAGACAATCACAAATCGATCCAGATAATCTCAGAATACTTCATTCATCAGACTCATGAGAGCATCACGGTCAGTGGTCAGGCCAAAAGGCATCACCAAAAACTCATAGTAACCATATCTGGTTCTGAATGCTGTTTTGGCCACATTTTCCTTTCTGATTCTTAACTGGTGATAGCCAGCCCTCAGATCAATCTTCGAGAATACTGAAGCCTCTCTCAACTGATCAAATAAATCATCGATTCTGGGTAGGGGTACTTGTTCTTTACCGTAGCCTTATTCAACCATCGGTAATCTATACATAACCGGAGGCTACCATCCTTCTTTCGCACAAATAAAATTGGAGCTCCCCAAGGTGACACACTGGATCTAATAAAACCCTTATCCAGCAATTCCTGTAACTGCTTCTTCAACTCGTCTAATTTGATTGGTGTCATTCTATAGGGAGTCTTAAAGATTGACTAGGTATCTGGTACTAAGTCAATAGAAAACTCCAGCTCCCTCTCTGATGGTAACCTCGGTAGCTCATCAAGAAATACATCCGAAAACTCATAAACAACTAGTATATCCTATATACTTGGATGTTCCCGGCTCATATCCAAAACAGAGGCTATATAACCTTTATCAATAATAGAACATCAAAAGAGTTCATGAAATTTCATATTTCAAAGTATTATATGTTTCATTTCTTAACTACAAAACATACTTCAAATTTATCAGGTAGGGAGAAGGTTACAGTCTTAGTATAGCAGTCTAAACTTACTCTATTAGCGCCTAACCAATCCATTCCTAATATTACATCAAAACCAAACATATTTAGTAAGATTAGATCTGCATTCATTACCCTGTCTCCCACATTGATTTCACAGTTCCTACACACTCTATCAGTTATTTGTGTCTCACGCATAGGAGTACTAATATGACATACAAAATCTAGGGGTTCAGATTTTACATGCAGACATCTTGCAAAGTAAGCTGAAATGAATGAGTGTGTGGATCCAGGATCAAACAAAACATTAGCTCAATGATTACAGGCAAGAAGATTACCTTTGATAACATCGGATGAGGTATCCGCTATGAAAGAACTGTATTTCATGTGTAACTTTATGGATTCATAAGTGTGTTAATGTACTTGTAATGTGAAGTACAATTGATGTAAAGTCCATAAATGTAATGTACATACGTGTAATAAGAGTTTGTAATGTACATACAAGTTTATTTGAGTATGAATATGAAGAAATGGACTTTTATAAGCGATGAATGTGATTGGAACTCAAAATGAGTAGTGTGGTTAATGGAAGGAAGTTGCATGAATCTAAATACTTCCATTTAGCTTGGTATGGTATACTTTTGGCTATACAAAGAATACACACAAGTTCTAATGTTTATAAGGTATGAATGAATGCCATTTTCAAGTCTTAAAGGTGATTGGGTGAGAAAATTACTATGGCAGCAAATTAAGGATGTTTGGGTGTGTGTTGCTGCAGAAAAACTGTAAAAAATCTGGGAAATATGAAGGCCAGATCGATCTCATAGGATGAGAGATCGATCTGGAAGAGCCAGAATACTCTCATTTGAGCAATGGAATAGAGTAGATCGATCTCCAATAGGGCCAGATCGATCTCCTCAACATTTTGTAATGTAAAGATCGATCCTCAAGCATAAAGATCGATCTCCTTATTTCTCTGTTTGGAGCAGATCAATCTTAAGTTTCGACAGATCAATCTCATGCTTAAAATGCGATGAAAAAGAGGGAATTAAGGGGACCGAATCGATCTCTTCCTTGTGCAGATCGATCTCCTCAAGTTATTTCTATAAAATGAGTGCTGAAATCTGAAATTTTTGAGAAAACAACATCACCCTTCCATTTTTCACCCAAAACCTAAGTTTATCTCTCTAAAATCAGTCTATTTCTAGTAAGAATTGAGGGGAGGCTATTAGATACAAAGTTGTTCATCTTGAGGAAGAGAACAACATAGTTGAAACCCAAAACCTCATTATTGGTATTGAAGGAGCAACGAACATTTCCCTTTGGAGCAAGAAGAGAAATTTGATTGGTAAGTTTCTAATACTCCAATCCAAGTACATTGTTTATTTAAGTGATTTTGGAGTTGATTTGCATGTGTATGGATGATAAGAAACACCTAGGATAAGATGGAATTAGTATGTGACCTAGAAATGGAATGAGTCTAGTGTGAGATAGTGTAGATTAGGTGAGTTGGTGGTTTATGGATGTTGATAAGTTGTTATTGGAGTAATGTGGATGATTTGAGATGGGTAAATGAAGCCACATTGTGAGTTTAGAGAATTTATGGAAATGAGTTGGTAAAATGCTGATAAATGCGATAGTGAAGAAATCAAGGAAATTTAATGAAATAGGAACGTTGTGAGCTTAATATCGATTTGATATCGACAGGGTATGAATCAATAGGCCTAAAAGAATCATTGAGTTCAAGATATGAATAGAACAATGAACCTAGGCCTTATGAGAGCTAATAAGGACTATAGGTCGAATCAACTATAGCAAACATAAGGGTTACGTCATAATGGACTAAAATAATGTGAAATACGATTATGTGCAGTTCCGGAGAGTTCGTTGGAGACGAATCGAACTGCACGAGTAAGCAGCTTTAAGGAAGTGGACTCACGCGTCGCGATTCCAGGTAAGGGAATTCTGTAAGTATATAGAGGTAGCTGCTCGTATTTTGTGGGATTATAGGGTGTTTATGAAATGCATGAACGTTTGAGAAATTGGTTGTTTGGTATGTGGAAATAGTTACGAATGTTGTATGATTTGGTTTTATATGGATGTATACAAAATGAAAAGTAAGGCTAATAATTACATAAATCACGTGTTTTGAATGTTTTCACAAAACACAATGCTTTGATTTAAGCAAATAAAAGGATAGGCGGGTTAGTGTTTCATTGTTGTTATGGAATAACACATGTGAAGTGCTAAACATGTTTGTGATGTGTTTTGAGTGCATATGAGCCGCCTATCGAGCTATGTGAATTA
Source organism: Firmiana major (assembly GCA_033439115.1). Lineage (NCBI taxonomy): Eukaryota > Viridiplantae > Streptophyta > Magnoliopsida > Malvales > Malvaceae > Firmiana > Firmiana major. The sequence goes on from CM065909.1 coordinate 9,518,583, forward strand.
AATCACACTAGAGCCTCGCTCGCGCTGGATTTTGATGCTTTGACTTGCATGAAAGTGCTGGAGCTTAGCTCGCACTTTGATTTGATTTGTGATGATAATTTATAAACCATACTGCAGCTTCTGCTTGTGTGTGGATTTTGAATGATTTTCTTATGCATAGAACTGTACTGGAGCTATGCTCATACATGGTTTCTTTATGATATGATGCCTGAGTCATGATAGAGCTTTGCTTGCACAAGTTTACACATTGTGGTACGTATAAGGCCGTGGAAGTGGTAAGATCCTTAAGCCCTACATCCTTAAGCCAACATCCTTAAGCCCGAAGAAGTGGGGAGGCTCTATTAGGCATGGAGGCTCTGTTCGATGGAGAGGCTCACTTACGGTAAGATCCTTAAGCCCTACATCCTTAAGCCAACATCCTTAAGCCCGAGGAGGTGGAGAGGCTTTGTTAGGCAGGGAGGCTCTGTTCGGTGGGGAGACTCTCTTACGGAAGGATCCTTAAGCCAACATCCTTAAGCCTGAGGAGGCAGGGAGGCTCTGTTAGGCAGGAAGACTCTCCTACATGGGTACAGAAGGATCCTTAAGCCAACATCCTTAAGCCCTGGAAGGGCGGGGAGGCTCTGTTCGGCAAAGAGGCTCTCCTATATGAGTACGACAAGTTCTTGGTATGGGGTAAACAAGACCTAGGACTGGCACCCCCAACTACGATATGGGTCCGCAGAGTACGTTGTACCGTGTATATCATATAGAGTACGATGTACCACGTGATGATTATGTGATGAGAAAGTCTGGCGAAGGAATATCCACCTTCATGCCAGCACGATACCCCGCACACCTGGATGCGTGTGGTCTGGGATGATTGATGATGTAGTTGGCCACAATCACTTGGAACGTAGTGACCTAGCATTTTTATACATACGTGTGATTATGATTATTCAAGGTAGACCCAAGGGAGGGGTCGAGCCTTGTGGGATTTGAATTGTGAATTGGCAATGATGTTTGTGATTGAGAAAATGATTTGTGATGGAATTGTATGTCTATGAGAAAGAGATGGGATTCAAAAGGAGGTTTCTTAAATGAATTTCCCTTTTTATGAGTTTAATGAGAATGAGCATGAGATATTTTCACATGATGATATTCCATGTTTCATATTGTAAGACCCAAAAATTCGGTGTCATTTTTAAGAAATTGTTATTAGTAAACTTGAATTTATGTAATCTTGATCAATAAAGAAGAAATAATTAAATTTTAGGTCCAATTGATCAAGATATGAATTTATTTAATATTTTTAAAAATTTTATCTCGAAAAACGAGCTCGAAAATAGTAGAAAAATTATACCAAAATGGTAAAAATTGGACTGATAAATTCATTTACGGACTAAATGAATTTAATATGAATTTTGAGATATTTTCAGGATATTTTAGGACTTTTATTATTATTTTAAGAATAAAATAATAATAAAAATATATTATAAATAAATAAATAAAAATCTAAAAAAAAGGAATAAAAAAAAGGAAGCAGCAGAATCGCGAAACAGGGGAGAAAATCGATCTCCCCTGATTTTTCTTCACCGGCGGCAACGAACGACGACGAAGGGCGAGAGGTGCCAGGCGAAGGGTCAACCGGCACCGAGGGACCGTCCGAGGGCCACTACGCACCCCAGATCGCCGGTGGTGAGGAGATCGGAGGAGGGAGAGCCATGGGAAAGAGAGAGAAAATCGACAGAATCCGGCGCTGATCTGACCCCAATCAAGCCAAAAGAATGCTCCCCAGGCCGCGATGCGTCCAACAGCAGTGGAATCACCTCGGGAACCGGCCAGCAGTGCCGACGACGACAAAATTTCCACTGAACCGGTTCAGACCGGTTCAGTGTGAAAAGGGGCGAACTGGTCCGAACTGGTTCAAGAGGAGAGAGAAAGAAGAGAGAGAAAAAAATTTTGAAATTTCATCGGACTTCGGGTAAGTCGATACGAGGTCAAAAGTGCTCGATTTAATTTTTGATAAATTTATTTAAATTATATTTAATCGAAAATTGACCCGAAGTTAAAAATACGAAATTGTGCAGTTCGACGATTAATTCCGAATGGAAGCCCGATCGAACTTCGATTCACGCACCATCGCATAATCTCAGGTAAGTAAAGCTCATTTACGACAATTTATGTGATTAACGAGTATTTAAGATTTATTTTACGCATTTCAGATTAAATTTTGAATTTAGTGAATTATATTCGAAATTTCGAATAAACTGTCGTAAATGATATTCGGGCTATCCAAAGAGCTTGAAATAAAGCCCAATGGGTATGGATAGGCCCAATGAGTCGATAGACCCTGATGAAGGGAATTAATACGTGAAAAATGAGCTTAATACGGATTAAGGCCCGATTAAAGTATTTAGGCCCATTTAGAGTAAACAGGCCCAATTAAGTGAAATGAACTGCATTAAATGTGTAATACAGTAGAAAACGTGAAATTAATCCAGTGAATGGTTAAATGCAGCTCCAGAGTCATATTGAGAGTTGATCGGACTGCGAGATTTGGACAGCATAGAGGAAGAGAAGTCACACTACGTGATCCGAGGTAAAGGATCTATGCGAGCTATTAGAGATAGCTATACATATTTTCATCGTCGTTTATAGTCAATTAAATTTCGTATAGAGTATAGATATGAAATTTCTGGATAGTATCCAAATATGAGAAAATTACGAAAATACCCTTAGACTCAGGAATTTTTGAAAATGCATAAAATGCATGCAATCCATGTTTTCTCTGTGAAAAAAAGGAGATTTTGTGAAGCTGAAATGATAGACCGGCTCATTATTTGACTGTATGCATTAAATTGCACGTTTTTCTAAAGTTTGATTTGATTGACGAGTGATTTGATGGGATGTTACCCTCTCACTCTGTTTTGTACCGTTTTGCATATTGCACTCGGTTTTGAGTACCACTGCAGTGGGAAATAGAGCCAGCTGTCTATTTTATGTGTGTGAAATCGTGCTGGAGCTATGATGAGATCTGTGGATTTATTCAAATCTACTCCCACTTGATTTTGGTATTACATCTGTACAGACCGTGCTGGAGCACTGCTCGCACTAGATTTTATTGTGATTTGTGATTGAGATCGTGCTAGAGCCCTCGTGTTAACTGTGTGTCACAGTGACTTGCTCGCACTAGATCTCAGACGACAGGCTATGGTTGATAATTTATTTAGTTGGGGTGATGAGCTTGTGACTCAGGCACCTACAACTATGTGGTAATATTACTCTGGTTCACGGAGTACATCGTACCGTGTCCGTCCTGCGATCTTTTACACATAGCTATCCAGCAGCATCGAGGTATGCACACATGTACTTTTTGTATCTGAATAATAGTGTACAGTGATGTAGTCACGTTATATTGGGGGACGTATATGTTAGGCAATGTAAACAAATTTCTAATTATGAAATAATAACTTTATGAGCTTCCGTGAATATTAGTGCCTAGGATGAAAGCATTGCCTGTTATGCATATATATATATATAATATGAAACTGAGTGAGGGATATTGACTCACAGCTCAACATTTGAAATGTGGTAAGTTCGCGAAAAATTTGTAGTGAATTTTGAAAAGTTGGGTCACGACAGGACTGGTATCAGAGCAGTATTGGTCTGATGTGAGTCAGTGTCAGTAGTTAGAAAGTATACATCCCTTTGTCACTGTACATTATAAGATACAATTGTGTGTACCAAGCTGTGGTTAAACTGAGAAATTGACTGTGTATGCGGGACGATTGTGATGTTTGATAGACATCGCAGCAGAGGGGAGAGTTAGCATTCTCGGGGCCATAGAGAGAGGTCTGAGAGACGCAGTGATAGGTCTGTGAGATCTTGTGAATCGTCATGTGATTATGTCCCATCAGGTCCAGTTGAGACTACTGATGCCCGCATTACAAGATTTGAGCGGAGTTGGAACACATTTATGGAGTTGTTCACTCAGGCTAACTTGACTATGGCTAGGATAGAGAGTAGGCAAGGTCCGACTGCTCAGACGACTCATACTGAGCCGACAGCTGCTCCTGAGACACCTGCGCCTACACAGCCTGTACCTATGCCACATGTTGGTGAGACCCTTATACCACCTGTAGTTACATGGCAAACTGGTGAAGATTCAGGGTTTGATTGTGAGTTTGACCGATTGAGACAGTTTTAGAGCTTAAGTCTCCATCGTTCAATGGGGTCAAGAACCCTTTAGTAGCAGAGGATTGGATCAACCGGTTGGAGAAGCTATATGGTTTTTTTCGATGTTCGAACCTAAGAGAGTGGCCTTTGCTACATTCATGTCAGAGGACAAGGCAGAACATTAGTGAAAATTCGCCCGACCCATCATGAAAGCTATGTATATCAGTTGATTGACTGAGAGATCTTTTTTGATGCCTTCAAGAGGCAGTATATCCCAGCTACTGCTCAACGGAGATTACAGATTCAAATTTTTTGTCTGATCCAGGGGAACAGATCGGTAGACGAGTATGAGTCTCGATTTACATCCTTAGGAAGATATGACACCGATACCATGAGAAGTGAGATGCGAAAGGTCCGCAAGTTTACAGAAGGATTGAGACCTTCCATCAGAGTCAGATTAGCCCTATTTGACATCATGACTTACGAGGAGACCGTGCGTAGAGCTCAATGTGTGTGTAAGACTATGAGATGCACGTCCTTGAGTTTGGTAAGGTCGTGAAGGGCAAGAATAGAGATCAGAAGAGATCAACAGAGGAATGTAGTGTCTGAGTGGGGAAGAGGTCGTTTGTTAGACGACCGAGAGTCGATGAGTCACGGGGTAGGATGATTAGCCCCCGGTGTATCAGGTCTCGACTCCAGCTAGGGGTATAGTGATTAGAGGACCTCGACTGACTACAAATCAATGTAGAGCATGTGGTAGATACCATGGTACTAGGTCATGCCACGTATTGATTGGAACATGTTTTAGATGTGGCAAGACGGGGCATATGATAAGGGATTGCCCAGAGTTGGCTGAGATAGCCCCATAAAAGGGCAAAGAGTCAGAGAAGGACACAGCTAGTACTTCTACCCCGAAGAGGAGGGCTACAGCTGAAAAGAAGGATGGAAGCCTCCGACTGTGAATAGATTACTGGTTGTTGAATAAGGCGACCATTAAGAACAAGTACCCCATTCCACGTATTGATGATCTACTGGATCAACTTCAGGATGCACAGATCTTTTCCAAGATCGATCTGAGGTCTAGGTACCATCAGTTGAGAATCCAGAGTGGAGATGTACACAAGACAGTTTTTCATACCCGTAATGGTCATTATGAATTCTTGGTTATGCCTTTCAGGTTAACGAATGCTCCTACAGCTTTTATGGTATTGATGAATGGAGTGTTCAATCCTTACTTGGATCGGTTTGTCATAGTGTTTATAGATGACATTCTGGTGTATTTGAAGTCTAGGGAAGAGCATGACTAGCATCTAAGCATTGTGCTACAAACCCTCAAAGTGAGGAAGCTATATGCGAAGCTCAGTAAGTGTGATTTCTGGTTGGAACTGATATCAGTTTTGGGTTTGGCTGGATATTACCGCCAATTTGTAGAAAGTTTCTCTAAATTGCCTGCTGCATTGACAAGTCTTACTCGAAAGAATGTTGCATTTGAGTGAGACAATGCATGTGAGAAGAGTTTTCAGGAACTAAAGTAGTTACTAACCACTGTGCCGATTCTCACCATTTCGATTAGCTCAGGAGGTTTCTCTGTATATACAGACACCTCGGGATAAGGACTGGGCTGTGTATTGATACAGAATAGGAAGATAGTTGCTTATGGATTCATACAACTTAAGGACCATAAGAAGAACTATCTGACCCATGATTTAGAATTGACAGCCGTAGTGTTTGCACTGAAGATATGGAGCCACTATTTATATGGTGAGAAATTTCAGGTATTCACTGATCTTAAGAGCCTCAAGTATCTGTTTTTAACAGAAAGAATTGAATATGAGGCAGAGACGATGGGTAGAGTTTTTGAAAGACGATAATTGTGAGATACTTTATCATCCGGGTAAAGTGAATATAGTCGCTGATGCCTTAAGCAGAAAGAGCCTTAGAATGGTATCGTACATGATGGTCAGGGAACATGAACTATTAGAGCAGTTTACTAGCCTCAGTCTGGATATAGACCCTTCTGACACTGATGCTTATTGTGTGATAGCTAGTCTGAGATTGAAACCAGATTTGATAGACTGGACCAGACAAGCTCATCGTATTAATCGCTTTTGTGATGATATGCATAGTCAGATACAGATGGGTAGAGTGACTGAGTGCACAGTTAGTGATGATGGCCTGCTGAGATTCAGAGGTCGAAATTGCATTCTCGATGACCCACAGCTAAAGAAATTGATTTGACAGAAGCTCATTCATCGAGGTATACAATGCATCTGGGGAGTAATAAGATGCATAAGAATCTCCAGAGAATGTAATGATGGTCAGACGTGAAAAGAGGTATTACAGAGTTTGTGGCTAAGTGCCTTACATGTCAACAGGTTAAGGTAGAGCATCAGAAACCTGCAGAATTATTGCAGCCTCTACCTATATCGACATAGAAATGAGAGCATATCACCATGGATTTTATCATGGGTTTCTCGAGGACCCGACGAAACCATGATGCCATTTGGGTGATTGTGGATAGATTGATGAAGTCAGCTCACTTCTTAGCCATGAAGGCTACGGATACTCTGAGTGCGTTGGTGAATCTGTGTGTACGAGAGATTGTGAGGCTACATGGTGTTCCAGTGAGTATTGTGTCTAACAGGGATTCCCGCTTCACTTCCCACTTTTGGGAACATTTTCAGGAAGCTATGAGAACCCGATTGAGTGTCAGTACAACTTTCCACCCTCAATTCGATGGTCAGTTAGAGTGAACCATCCAGACTTTGGAAGATATGTTGAGAGCTTATGTGATGGAATTTAGAGGCTCCTACGATGACCATTTGCCATTAGCCGAATTCGTCTATAACAATAGTTATTACTCGAGTATTGGGATGGCACCGTATGAGGCGTCATATGGTCTTAGGTGTCGATCTCTTATTGGATGAGAAGAAGTGAGTGACCGAAAGATGTTTGCTCCAATTTAGTGAAGCAAGCCTCTGAGGATGTCCAATTGATATGTGAGAGATTGAGGATAGCTCAGAGTAGATAGAAAAGCTACGTTAAGATAAGGAAAAAGCCTTTGGAATTCACTGTGGGTGAATCAGTATTCTTGAAAGTTTCTCCCTCGAAAGGGATAATGAGATACTGGAGTGAGTGGGAGATAAGGCCTGTAGGCTAGCCTTGACACCTAAGCTAGCAGGCATTCATAACGTCTTCCACAGATTGATGCTTCGGAAGTATCATCTAGATCAGGCACATGTGGTTCAGTATGAGCCATTGGAGCTCAAAGATCAAATGTCATATGTACAGAAGTTGATATGGACATTGGATAGGAAAGAGAAAGTGTTACGGACTAAGACGATCTCTCTGGTTAAGGTTCTCAGGCAGTACCACACTTCGAAAGAAGTTATGTGGGAATTAGAGAGCCTGATGCGAGAGAGATATTCGCAGTTATTCGAGAATTGACTTTGTTCTAATTTGGATGACCAAATTTCTTAAGGTGGGGAGGAATGTAAGACCCAAAAATTTAGTGTCATTTTTAAGAAATTGTTATTTGTAAACTTGAATTTATGCAATCTTGATCAATAAAGAAGAAATAATTAAATTTTAGGTCCAATTGATCAAGATATGAATTTATTTAATATTTTCAAAATTTTTGTCTCAAAAAATGAGCTCAAAAATAGTAAAAAAAATACCGAAAAGGTAAAAATTGGACTGATAAATTCATTTACGGACTAAATGAATTTAATATGAATTTTGATATATATTTTTGGGATATTTTAGGACTTTTATTATTATTTTAAGAATAAAATAATAATAAAAATATATTATAAATAAATAAATAAAAATCTAAAAAAAACAGAATAAAAAAAAGGAAGCAGTAGAATCGCGAAACAGAGGAGAAAACCGATCTCCCCTGATTTTTCTTCACTGGCGACAACGGGCGGTGACGGAGGGCGAGAGGTGCCAGGCGAAGGGGCGACCGGCATCGAGGGACCTTCCGAGCGCCACCACGCGCCCCAGATAGCCAGCAGTGAGGAGATCGGAGGAGGGAGAGCCACGGGAGAGAGGGAGAAAATCGGCGGAATCCGGCACCGATCTGACCCCGATCAAGCCAAAATAATGCTCCCCAGGCCGCGACGCGTCCAACAGTGGTGGAATCGCGTCGAGAACCGGTCGGCAGCGCCAGCAACGGTAAAATTTCCACTGAATCGGTTTGGATCGGTTCAGTGTGAATGGGCGAACCGGTCCGAACCGGTTCTGGAGGAGAGAGAAAAAACAGAGAGAAAAAAAATTTTGAGATTTCATCGGACTTCGAGTAAGTCGATATGAGGTCAAAAGTGATCGATTTAATTTTCGATAAATTTATTTAAATTATATTTAATCCAAAATTGACCCTGAGTTAAAAATATGAAATTGTGCAGTTCGACGATTAATTCCAAACGGAAGCCCGATCGAACTCTGATTCGCGCACCATCGCATAATCTCGGGTAAGTAAAGCTCATTTACGACAATTTATGTGATTAACGCGTATTTAAGATTTATTTTACGCATTTCAGATTAAATTTTGAATTTAGTGAATTATATTCGAAATTTCGAATAAACTATCGTAAATGATATTCAGGCTATCCAAAGAGCTTGGAATAAAGCCCAATGGGTATGGATAGGCCCAATGAGTCGATAGACCCTGATGAAGGGAATTAATACGTGAAAAACGAGCTTAATACGGATTAAGGCCTGATTAAAATATTTAGGCCCATTTAGAGTAAACAGGCCCAATTAAGTGAAATGAACTGTATTAAATGTGTAATACAGTAGGAAACGTGAAATTAATCCAGTTAATGGTTAAATGCAGCTCCAGAGTCATATAGAGAGTTGACCGGACTGCGAGATTTGGACAGCACAGAGGAAGAGACGTGATCCGAGGTAAGGGATATATGCGAGCTATTAGAAATAGCTGTACGTATTTTCATCGTCGTTTATAGTAAATTAAATTTCGTATAGAGTATAGATATGAAATTTTTGGATAGTACCCAAATATGAGAAAATTATGAAAATACCCTTAGACTCAGGAATTTTTGGAAATGCATAAAATGCATGCAATCCATGTTTTCTCTGTGAAAAAAAAGAGATTTTGTGAAGCTGAAATGATAGACCGGCTCATTATTTGACTGTATGCATTAAATTACACATTTTTCTAAAGTTTGATTTGATTGACGAGTGATTTGATGGGATGTTACCCTCTCACTCTGTTTTGTACCATTTTACATATTGCACTCGGTTTTGAGTACCACTGTAGTGGGAAATAGAGCCAGCTATCTATTTTGTGTGTGTGAAATCGTGCTGGAGCTATGATGAGATCTGTGGATTTATTTAGATCGGCTCCCACTTGATTTTGGTATTACATCTGTACAGACCGTGTTAGAGCACTGCTCGCACTGAATTCTGTTGTGATTTGTGATTGAGATCGTGCTGGAGCCCTCGTGTTGACTGTGTGTCACACTGACTTGCTCGCACTAGATCTGAGACGACAGGCTATGGTTGATAATTTATTTGGTTGCGGTGATGAGCTTGTGACTCAGGCACCTACAATTATGTGGTAATATTACTCTGGTTCACGGAGTACGTCGTACCGTGTAGACAACATGGAGTACATTGTACCGCGTAACTATGGGTTGTAAGGATTGCGTCTTTGGACTTGGGCATGCTGTGTCATTGCTCTGATTTTTGATAGTCCTTAGATAGGAGCCGATGGATAGACTGATCCCCTCCTCGGACTCAGAGACACCCTAGCACACCTGATCCGTGATAGCTTGTGGGTCTCGAACTTTGGCCAATTGTCCCTTGGATTTGTGTGGATCCCTGCCTAGTCTCATCTGTTTTATTAGTTTCGGTGATGAAACTAATTGTGATTTGATTTCTGTGATGAAACCATTTGAAATGATAATATGATTTAAATGTGAGTTTCAATACTGAACACAGAAATATTTTACTCTGAATGAGTTTTGATATTCGGTTTTTGGCAGTAAATTGCTATGTGTTTTACTATAATGGTTTTGTGAATGCCATGGGTTTTTCGGCATAAACCATGCATCATGAGTATCGTGGATAGTTTGATTATCTATTTGCTTTCATATATTAATGCAAGTGTTTTGAAAAGTAAATGCATTTGTTTTACGAGATGATAAAACAAGCATTATGAGCATCGTAGATAGTGTGGTTATCTACCTGCTTTCATATATTTCTTACTGAGCGCGTTATGCTCATCCCTATATTTTTCTCACCTCTACAGAGCATTTCAGTAGAGTGTATAACTGTGTCCATCCTGCGATCTTTTACACACAGCTATCCAGCAGCATCGAGGTATGCACACATGTACTTTTTGTATCTGAATAATAGTGTACAGTGATGTAGTCACGTTATATTGGGGGATGTATATGTTAGGCAATGTAAACAAATTTCTAATTATGAAATAATAACTTTATGAGCTTCTGGGAATATTAGTGCCTGGGACGAAAGCATTGCCTGTTATGCATATATATATATATATAATATATGAAACTGAGTGAGGGATATTGACTCACAGCCCAACAATTGAAATGTGGTAAGTTTGCGAAAAAATTATATTGATTTTTGAAAAATTGGGTCATGACACATATGCCGATTTTACCTGATTTTGATATATGATATATATGTATACTCATATGGCATAGTTTTATTCCTCATGCTCCTATTATAAATGATTTATACATAACATTATCAGCATATAGATAGAATAGTTATCTACCATGGTTGTATTATTGCCTTACTGAGCATGTGGTTGCTCATCCCTCTCTATTTTCCCCCTCCTACAGAGCGTGCATAATAACCCAGTGAGGACTGAGGCATTGTGTTTTGGACATCCACTGCTTCCATCGTCGAAAAGTATATACACATGATTCTTTTTGTATCTAAACAATGTAAAGGCACAGTAGTCTTTGTGAGTTATAATTATGGGGGATGTAGATGTCAGTAAAACATGTTTTGTATAAGTAAATGATTAACTTCGAATGTATGACATCATTTTATTAAATTGAGAATGAATGGTAAGTGGTGGTTATTATTGACTCACGGTCCAACTGTATGGTGACAAATTGTTCACAACCAGGTAAAGAGAGAAAAACGCGAAAAATTTATTGAGATTTTTGGTTAAAAAGAATGAAAAGGGTCGTGACACGCTGTCTCCTGATCAAGCACGAAGACTCGCCCTTGGGTGACAGGCTCCTTCTCTTTCGTTGTAGCCTGTCTCTGGGGGGCTTGCCTCTGCATAGCCTGTATCTATCTCTCAGGAGGTGAGGGTGGCTGATCTCGGGGCTATGGGGTCGATAATGATGGACAATCCTTAATCAGATGTCCCCTCTGTTCACAAACAAAACAGGCACCCGCTCGCCAGTAACATGGCCCACTGTGTATCTTACCATATTCCTTACAACTTCTCATAGGTAACAGATGACTTCGAGTGGTAACAGGGGTAATAGTAGTAGTCTCAGGCCTATCAGCCCTCGCAAGAGCCTCACCAAGCTTCAGTCTCTTTGGCTGACCCCTCATCTGTTCTGATCTAGATATCTCTACTCTCTTACCTTTACCCTTTGACTTCCCCCGGAATCCATACTGGGCCTGAGTAACATTGAGGCCTCTCTCAATATTCTAAGCATGCTCTAGTACATCACCGAATTCTGTAATACAAAAACCAAGGAGTCTATCCTGAATGGCTGGTCGCAACCCAGACAGAAACCTCTACGTGCGACGCTGCTCATATCTGACTGTCTCCGAGTCATACTGCATAAAATTAGTAAATTTATTCTCATATTTATCAGCAGTCATGCTGCCCTGTGATAACTCTAAAAACTGTCTGTATTCTCTGCTGGGCAGCAGGCGGTACATACTGACCCCTGAAAGCAGCTAGGAGAGTCTCTCAAGTAATCTCTAGGTGTCGGGACATCAAATGTGTTCTGGTGGTTCTCCACCAAATACCAGTGTCACGACCCATTTTATTCTCTTATTACGGAAAATCTCAATAAATTTCCCGCATTTATTCCTTTCTCTACTTGGTCATGAACAAACTTACCACTATACTGTTGGGCCGTGAGTCAATAATAATCCACTCACAATATCCATTCTCAGTTAATAAAAGTAATGTCATACATTTGAACGTTAATCATTCATTTATATAAAACATGATTTCTGACATCTACATCCTCCATAATTACATTTCAATTGGCTACTGTGCTTTTACATTGTTTAGATACAAGAAGGAATCACTGTGTATATTCCTCTGAGTGATGGAGATGCAGCAGATGTCTCAACCAAAATGCCTCAGTCCTCACTGGGCCACTATGTACACTCTGTAGAGGGGGAAAATAGAGAGGGATGAGCAACCACACTCTCAATAAGGCAATAATGCAAGCATGGTAGATAACTACTGTATCTACATCCTGATAATGTTATGTATAAATCATTTATAATAGGAGCATGAGGAATAAAACTATGCCATATGAGTATACATATATATCATGTATCAAAATCATGTAAAATCGGCATATGAAACATGGAATATCAACATGTGAAAACATCTCATGCTCATTCTCATTAAACTCATAAAAAGGGCAATTCATTTAAGAAACCTCCTTTTTAAATCACATCACAAAACTCTTTCTCAAACACATACAATCCTATCACAAACCATTTTCTCACTCACAAACATCATTACTATTTCACAAATCAAATCCCACAAGGCTCAACCCCTCCCTCGAGTTTACCTTGGACAATCACAATCACACATATGTAATAAAAACCAGGTCACTATATCACAAGTGCCTATGAGGGCCAACTATATCATAAATCATCCCAGACCACATGCATCCAGGTGTACGGGGTATCATGCTTGCATGAAGGTGGATATTCCCTCGCCAGACTTTCTCATCACATAATCATCACGCAGTACATCGTACTCCATGTGATATACACGGTATAGCGTACTCTGCGGACCCATATCGTAGTTAGGGGTGCCAGTCCTAGGTCTTGTCTACCCCATACCAAGAACTTGTCGTACTCATATAGGAGAGTCTCTCTGCCGAACAGAGCCTCCTCGCCCCTCTAGGGCTTAAGGATGTTGGTTTAAGGATCCTTCTGTACCCATGTAGGAGAGTTTTCCTGCCGAACAGAACCTCCTTACCTCCTCAGGCTTAAGGATGTTGGCTTAAGGATCCTTCCGTAAGAGAGTCTCCCCATCAAACAGAGCCTCCTTCCCTAACAGAGCCTCTCCGCCTCCTCGAGCTTAAGGATGTTGGCTTAAGGATGTAGGGCTTAAGGATCTTACCGTAAGAGAGCCTCCCCACTGAACAAAGCCTCCCTGCCTAACAGAGCCTCCCTGCCTCTTCGGGCTTAAGGATGTAGGGTTTGAGGATCTTACCACTTCCACGGCCTTATACGTACCACAATGTGCAAACTTGTGCGAGTAAAGCTCTAGCACGACTCATGCATCATATCATAAAGAAACCACGTACGAGCATAGCTCCAGTACGGTTCTATGCATAAGAAAACTATTCAAAATCCACGTATGAGCAGAAGCTCCAATACGGTTTATAAAATATCATCACAAATTAAATCAAACTGCGAGCTAAGCTCCAGCACTTTCATGCAAGTCAAAGCATCAAAATCCAGCGTGAGCGAGGTTCTAGCGCGATTTAATTCACATAGCTAGATAGACGGCTCATATGCATTCAAAACACATCACAAACATGTTTAGCACTTCACATGTGCTATTCCATAACAACAATAAAACACTAACCCGCCTATCCTTTTATTTGCTCAAATCAAAGCATTGTGTTTTGTGAAAACATTCAAAACACATGATTTATGCAATTATTAGCCTTAATATCCCTTTTTATACATCCATATAAAACCAAATCATACAACATTCGTAACTATTTCTGCATACCAAACAACCAATTTCTCAAGCGTTCATGCATTTCATAAACACCCTATAATCCCACAAAATACGAGCAGCTACCTCTATATACTTACAGAATTCCCTTACCTTGAATCGCGACGCGTGATTCCACTTCTTTAAAGCTGCTTACTCGTACGGTTCGATTCGTCTCCAACGAACTCTCCAAAACTACACATGATTGTATTTTGCATCATTATAGTCCATTATATCTCAACTCTCGCATTTACTATAGTCGATTCGACCTATAGTTTCTATTAACGCTCATAAGGCTTATTAACTCATTCCAAATCGATATTAAATCGATATTAAGCTCATAGTGTTCATATCCCATATATTTCCTCACTATGGCCTTCCCATCAACACTACATGTGCTCATTTTCCTAATTCCACTCAACCCACAATGTAGTTTCATTTACCTAATTCAAATCATCCACATTACTCAATTGATAACTTAGCAATTCCCACAAATCACCAACTCATCCAAATTACACTTTCTCACACTAAACTTATTCCATTTTCTAGGTCACGCTCTAGTTCCATCACTTCCTAGGTATCTCCAACCATCAATACACTTGTAAATCTACTCCAAAATCAATTAAATAAACAATGTACTTGGATTGGAGTATTAGAAACTTACCAATCAAATTTCTCTTCTTGCTCTAAAGGGAAATGTTCCTTGCTCCTTCAATACCAATAATGAGGTTTTGGGTTTCAACTATGTTGTTCTCTTCCTCAAGATGAATAACTTTGTATCTAATAGCTTCCCCTCAATTCTTACTAGAAATGGACTGATTTTAGAGAGATAAACTTAGGTTTTGGGTGAAAAATGGAAGGGTGATGTTGTTTTCTCGAAAATTTCAGATTTCAACGCTCCTTTTATAGAAATAGCTTGAGGAGATCGATCTGCACAAGGGGGAGATCGACCTGGTCCCCTTAATTCCCTCTTTTTCACGGTATTTTAAGCATGAGATCGATTTGTCGAAGCTTGAGATCGATTTGCTCCAAACAGAGAGCTAAGGAGATCGATTTGTATGCTTAAGGATCGATCTTTTCATTACAGAATATTTAGGAGATCGATCTGGCCCCATGGGAGATCGATCTGCTCTATTCCATTACTCAAATAAGAGCATCCTGGTTTTCTATGAGATCAATCTGACCTTCATACTTTCCAAATTTTCTACAATTTTTCTGTAGCAACTCACACCCAAATGTCCTTAATTTGCTGTCATGGTCATTTTCTCATCCAACCACCTTTTAGACTTAAAAATGGCATCCATCCATACCTTATATACATTAGAACTTGTGTGCATCCATTGTATAGCCAAAGGTATACCATACCAAGCTAAATGAAAATATTTAGATTCATGCAATTACATTCCATTTACCACACTACTCTTTTTGAGTTCCAATCACATTCATCACTTATAAAAGTTCATTTCTTCATATTCATACTCAATGAAACTTGTATGTACATTACAAACTCTTATTACACATATGTACATTACAATTATGGACTTTACATCAATTGTACTTCACATTACAAGTACATTAACACACTTATGAATCCATAAAGTTACACATGAAATAAGGGTTTTACAACCAGCCTGTCCAGTCAACATATAGGTCACCATTCTAACTCTATCTGCATCTGTACACTCTAAACACTCAAATATCCTTTCCAAGTCTGTCAGCCATTCCTCAGCCCGTACTGGTTCCTTCACACCCTTAAACTCTGGAGGGCGCATCTTCAGAAAGTCTTTCATTCCAACCTTATCTTTGTCATTTACCTCAATCTGTACTGAGGCTGAACTACTGGACATGCCTGAGGGGCCTGTAGAGGAGGAGGCGGAGGAGAAGGAGGTGCAGGCATAGTAGCATTGGTATCTGAAGCATGTGCCCCAAACTGCTGGGTAAGCATAGCTGTGAGGGCATTGAGCCCCTCTCTCATGTCCTGAACACTCTGTTCCAATCTCCTCATCCGGGAATCGGGACTTTCTGGCTAAGGGGGAGGGGGTGAAGGTGGTCGGTCTTGCCTCGTTGGGTGACCTCTTCTACCACTCATGGTATCTGATTATGTATTACCTGCACCGATACCAATAATTTTTAGCTATAGTTATAACATGTATATACAATTTATAACGAGACAAGTACAGATACTTAGCATGTAATCACACATTAAATACCGACACTGATAGTACTAAACAACCATCGCTCTGATACCATGTTAATTGTAACGCCCCGGAAGCGCGAAAAATGGGGGCTAACTTTTTCCTTTAAATCTTATTTTTCTACTTAGGTTGCATTCCTGTACAGTGTAGATTACTTCGTTTCTTTTTTCAGTTATTCTTTTAAACATTTAATTTTACCAAGAATTTCGACAGCATAACCTTTTATAATATATCATATCCCCCTGCAGGTAAACGCAGTTTATATTCGCAATGCAGTTGATTTTATTTCTTAAACGTATTACTTTCAACTCTACATTTTTACTACTACAACTTCAATATCCATACTCAGTATCATCGGCATTTCATTTACTTCCCAAAACATTTACATAATAATCCATAAAACAACTGATTACATCCCAAAAGTATTTATATACAATCCAGTATCTGTACAATATACATGTCTGGGAATAAATATCCGATGATATACCTAAGCGAGTACTGAAAGTAGTCTGGGAGGCACTGAATCCACCAGCTACTCACGCACTTGTAAATAGCTGAATAATCTCACTGTAGGTACTCTGAAATGGGAGATGGGAAGGGGTGAGCTTATGGGAAAAGCTCAATAAGGTATGCATTTAAAACAATTCTAACCATTTAAAAACAATTACAAAATCAGAATAAACATACTTTCGTACATACATACTTAGGAAACCATTTTACATGCTTACTTTAAAATACATCATACTTCATCAAAACGTTGTACGTACTTTCATATACTAAAACATCATACATACTTTCTTCGTTAAAACATTATACATCAAAACATGGAGACTAGGCTATTTCAACATAGTTATCATGCAACATATCACATCCTCCGTAGAGGTAATAATAGCTATGGCCATGGTAAGGGCTGTAGACTGGATCAGGGTAGTTCAGCAGTTCTAATATAGTATCTCAATCACACTAGCACACAGCTAGGGCACGGGCACCAGTGGCACACACCGTGCAGTCACAGGATACTTCGAAAATAGACACCACGTGTAGTGGAAAACAACACCACTAAGGCGGAATAGGCACTACACTGGTGAATCTAAACTAATACTACGTGTGGTAGAGCCAGGACACCACAAGTAGCAGGCATGATTATGCACTTAGCATATACTAATAGTAGCATGTCGTCTCAAAATCCTTACTTTCACACTTACTTATTTACTTTCATATGGAAACTTTAATCGTCAAATCATGTCATAATTCATACAAAATATCTATATCTATTTTAATTATACAAAATAAGTGAAAACCATGATTTCAGTATCTAAAAACAATTTATTATTCCTTTCGGACTTAAACCGAGAAAGTATGGTTTTCAAACATATTTCTTTCTATGATTTTCAAGTCATTTATGAACAATAAACAGATACAGGAGGTTAGTACTATTTTAAATTGCATCCCTTACCTCAACGGAGCTAAAACAGCGTTACTCTGTCTGGGTTTGGGTTTGCCTCGTTTTACGTGTCAAATTCTCGAGCTACCCAAAATGATACCAAATTATCAAATATTGTTTAATTTCATCTCAATATATCCAAATATGTATTTATCTTCTTAAGAGTTGACCAATTTTGTCCTTTTTGTCAACTTTTCCTATTTTCTCAGTTTTACTGATTTAAGTGCCGATTTAAGCTATTTTATCCAATTTAATTATTCTAACTTCACATTCACTATCTTAGTAACCTACATACCCATTCACATCCATAATCCACACTTTATCAATCCAATTCTCACATCTTTCGGTTTTTCACTAAACTAAGCTATAAACCAAATTTTTTCGGTATAAATTTAATTGTTAACAACCTTGAATTCATCCAAAATTCATCATTTCCACAACTTAAGCATGCTGATCAGAACTACACACTTCCATATAAATTATTTCTTTAAATTCTACTTAACTAAAAATCCTTAAAAATCATCAAACATAAACATATTTCATCATCTTTATCATCTTCATCATCCATCAAGTTTCTCTCACCTTTGACCAAAGTTGACCAAGTATTTAACCTTCCAAACAAATCCTTAGTTGTAATTCAACATGTATATAGCTTAGAATCATAAAAAAAAATACAAGAAAAACCAACCAAAACTTTCAAAATCAAACTTTCTCTCACCTCGAAACAGGGCAGATTCTGCCCCTATTCTTCTCTCTAAGGTTTCACCTAATAAATGAACTTCTTTATAATTGGATTGTTTATATGTTATAGAGGACTGAAAGGGGAAGATTTAATCATTCTTGGCCATAGTCCAATTCGACTTGTAAAGGGATTGAAAAAATTCAAGAAGGGGAGAGGTACAGTAACGCCTACCGAACTTTCGGGAGGGAGGTGAGGGCACGTGGAAGACTATTTTGGGGTGTTTTCATATCCCTATGAAAGGCATATAAGTCTATTTTCATGGTCTAGAAGGCTAGGCCTAAATACGATTTGTAGATGGGTCTAAATTGGGCTTTTACTGATGGGTATCCAGTTCACTAAGTTGGGGCTGCCCACTGGTCAGTATTAGAAAATCCATGAAAAATAGTTTTGGCCCATTTTCTTCCAAATTTCCACTTCTCAAGTGTGTTACTATGTGTCTAGTATCTCTCATAAAAATTTGGAGCACACTTGTTTACCGATTGGGCCCATTTTGCACAACTTGGTCGTTACCGAACAATGTAACTTACGATTTTCGGTTTACTTTAAAAATTCATTTGATCACCGAAACCTCCATATCTCCACTCAAATTTCATTCCTAATGTAAATCATGCCTTATAATAATTTCCTATAGCTTCAAAATAATTTTTGTGAAATTTAGAATTTATTTCGAATTTATTTCTATTTCTAGGCTCATTTGCTTGGTTTAGTGTAAACCTGAGTTTTCCTAACTTTTCAACTTCTAATGTATTAGTTTCATATTCTAATCATCATAACATACTTAAAATCATACTTTATTGAAAAGTACTTAAATTCAAGATCTTACCTAGAAACACATGCCTCAGGCTTCGTGCCACTATCACAGGCATCTCGATCTTTCTGGGCCCTATATAAATATTTACACAAGTCTTAAACTTCTTGATTTAACTTAAAATGAACAATAACATGAAAATTCGGATCTCACAGAAAATGCCTCATACTTAATCAACTTGATTTCTTGACCCAAACTCGACTTAAAACCAAAATGATCGTAATTCGAAATGATTTGATTTTTTTACCCGAATCCAGTCTTATCTAAATTTCAAATAACCTGATTTTTCCTTAATTTGAACTTAACCTGAACTTAATCCAAAATGATCTACACCTGAACTGATCCGATTTTTTTAACTCATAATGATTTGATTCAAAATAACTCAACCTACACTCGATTGACTGTTTTCCAACTCAAGTGTTTAGGTACCAAATTAAATGAAATGGATGCCACAATAAAAAGTGAGTCATTTTTATGTTGACTATTCCTTGTTCAAGTCCTTTAATCATTTTATTGCTAACTGGCTCGAATTGTGCATATCATGTGGATAGTCTTGGGTTTTTTTTTTTTTTCAATCTTCATTTATAGTGGAGAAAGTAGCAATGGGTTTGAATGTTTGAACTAGTTCCTCTCCATGTTTTACTAATATTTCATTTATTTCCAATTTCAATCCATGATACCTTTGAAATTTTCTTTCTTGGAAAATATTAGAATGCTTTTTTCATCCTCTTATCTTTTTGATCGAAAAATTCCTCATGATCCTAGGAACTATTGTGTCAGAATTTATATTTAGAGAACATCAAACTGAATGTTGGTTTAGTTTAGGCCTATGGAAATCTACAACAGAATAGGATGAATTCCATTCATATTGAATTCATGTTTGTTCAACAGTAAACTTAAAGGTTCTTGCGGATTTTATAACATGTTATTCTATTAAATGTTATTCTATTAAATGTCATTATGATTATAACATGTTACTTTTAAATGACCATTTAAAAACAAATAAAATGTTTGAACTAGTTCAAATATGTTAAAATCATAATAACATATATTCAACATTGAATGTTTGATTTTTGTTAACTTTGATTTAATTTTTATTAGATTTATTACAATAAATAAAATGTGATCATAATTATAACATGTTACTTTTAATGGGTTTGAATGTTTGAACTAGTCATTTAGTCACCCCTTCCCCTCTGTGTTTTACTAATATTGTTTAAATGAAGTTTTTTTTTATTATTGCCAATTGCTCTAAGATAATTTTGAAATCTTACTTAAAAAAAATAGAACACTCTTTTCATTTTCCTAACATTTTGATTAAAGAAGTCCTCGTAATCTTATGAATATGTTGTTTTCATTTTCCTAACATTTTAATTGAAAAAGTCGTCGTAATCTTATGAACTATGCTGTTTGCATTTCTGTTCTGAGAACATCAGTTTGAATGTTGGTTTAGTATACAAAAGATTACTATTCAAAGGTCCTAATATAACAGCATGGTTATTGCTTCCTATAGATTACATATAACATATAAGGTATAGACCCGAAACTACAAAGTTGCTTCCATCTGATTAGTAATTGCTACTATGATCTATTTCTTCTTCGAGTGTTATGTCTTCTACAGTAAAAGCACAACAAAAAAACTCCTCAAGTGCCTTGGGTTCATCTCTTTCTCCAACGAACAATTTTTCTAGCTTTTAGAGTCTAGCCAGTTTACCTTTAGATTTGACCCTAATGGCCAAGGCTTCTCTATAGGTGTCTGGTTTGCACAAATCTAATACCAAACAATTGTATGGACAATAAACCAAGATGATCCACCATTCCTTGGTGATGCTACCTTGCTTTTAACCACTGATAGTAGGCTTATTATGAAATAGAATCAAAGCCAAGAGATGCCAATTTCAGCAGCTTCAATATTTACATCCTATGACTCAATGCTCGACACTGGTAACTTGGTTCTCTTGAACTCAACTTCGAACATCATATGGCAGACATTTAGTGCTCCAACAGATACTATTTTACCTAGTCAACATCTTTTAGCGGGGCACAAGCTGGTTTCCAGTGTATCTGAGACAAATCATTCAAATGGAAAGTTTCACATCTTTATGCAGAACAATGAGAATCTAGGCAATACCCAGAAGATTCAAGATGATCAAATGACGCTTCTTACTGGGAGACAAAAATGCAAAATTCTGGAGATGATGTGACTCTCAATCTTGATAGTAATGGGCTGCTATACCTGCTTAATGCTATTGAAGTCAACATAAAAAACTTGAGCAGTACTGTGAATACTAGCAAAGTAGCCTACCGTGTAACGATTGATGCAGATAGAATATTTCGATTGTATTCGCATGGCGAAGCAGGAAACTGATCAATAGAATGGTCATCTTCTAATGATCAATGTAGCCCTAAAGGCTTGTGTGGCGTGAATAGCTACTATCAGGGTTTCAAATAGTTGTCGCGACTCCGCGTCATGGCCACTTTTTTGTGGTAGCGGCAGTGGCCGCCACCGCTATTGGGAAAGTAACGGGTGTGAAAAATTTTCACACCTGTAACGGTGTAAAAAAACGGTGATAACGGTGGTAACAGATGATAGCGGCGGTAACGGACCGTTACCACCACATTTCCATTCTGTTCTATTGAGTCTGTTTGTATAAAAAATAGACTCAACTGAACACATAAGATCAACCACGCCAAAGGCCAAACACACACACACAAGTGAGGTAAACACACAGCCAGAAACAAAGAAGCAAACAACGCCAGCTACTGCACACAGTCACACACAGTACACATAAGACACAACACAGTCAAAAACAGAGAGGCAAAACGGCAGCAAGCCAGTACCAGTAGCACGCCACACACACACACAACACAGTCAAGTTACAGGTAAACACACTCAAAATAAACTCAGACTAAGCTATTTTGTAAACTGTAACGGTTGAGAACAAATTCGGATCTAGGAATGCTAGACTTGATTTATTGAAAACAAGGGAGGGGGAGCAGATCCGGACTTTGTAGAGGCCCTGTTGTTCGACGGTGAGGGTTGGTTGTGCCGCCGTGGCCATCTGTGGAGCATTGCTATGGCAGTGCCATCTACCGAGGGAGAAGAGATGTTGTGGTGAGGGGAGACCGGGCATACTCATGTCTGTGAAAATTTAGATGAGTCAATGAGGGTGAGAGAGAGGCCGATCGGTCAAATGAGTCGGGGACGGTGAGAAAGAGTCTGATGGGTGAGTCGGTTCGATAGAGGACAATGAAGGGCAAGGGGTGCTAGTGAGGCAATCTGCTTTCTTGGAAAGTGAGGCCGTGAATGGCTAAGTACCGATTAAGGGTGGCAAGAATGGGACGGGAGCGGGACGGGCCGACAACTAGAGCCGGAACCAGATGTGGGAAGGGTTTCAGGAACGGGAAGGGAATGGGTAGGAAGGGAAGGAAACAGAAGCAGAAGCCAGAAAGGCCTGGGGTGGGGGTTAGGCTGCGTGGGGTGGATTAAGTAAAAATATTAAATTTATATAATTTTTTTAATTAGTATAATTTTTTAGTAGTTAATTTTTTAATTAGTATAATTAATACAATTTTTTAAAGAGTTAGTATTAATTAATAATTTTTAAGTAAATATTTAATAATTATTTAAAAAATGTTTAGTAATTAGCTTAAATGTTTAGTAATTATCTCAAATAGGGTAAAATTAATATTGTTAATATAAATTTTTTAGTAGAATTTTTAATTGTCAAATTTATGTCATTAATGTTTAAAAATATAGCACTAAATATTATAATAACTTAAGAGAAAAATAATTAATATTGATTTTTGATAGTGACCAATTAATATTAAAATTTTAATGTAATAAAATATTATAGTAAAATATGAATAATTAATGGTTTAAATTCAATTATTTTTTGATAAATTGAATTTACCTTTCATTTATGTATGAAGAATATAATATTTTTATATTCATGTTTATAATTATTTATTTAATAGAAAATATCAAGCATGCCACCACGTGGGGAGTTTTCAACTAAAGGAGTAGAAGGCGTACTAAGTGATGATATTGGTTGACATTTCGGAATACCTGTACCAAATGCAAAAGGAAATGTGTCGTGTAAACTTCATAGGAAAGTTGTAAAATGAGGAATAACACGTTTCAAGGAGCATATTGCTCATAAGACTGACAATGTCGCACCATGCCCCAACGTTACCAGTTAGTTATAAATATTATTATTAATTTCTCAATGAAAATTATAAAATTACATTAACATGTACAACTAATTTTTTTTTCTTAACTATATTATTAATAGTCTTTGTTAGAGAAAATATGATGAAACTCCTTGAACATAGTAAATCAAAGAAATTTGATAACAAAATGAGAAAAGATGAATTTTTATCACAATTAAGAGGAGAGGATTATGATTATGAAGGGTTCATGGACGAAGATGTTGCTACAAGACAAGCTATGCTAGATACTGTTCAATCACAACATGAATGGCATATGAGACAAGAATTTAGGCAAAAAATTGGTGGTTTCAGTAATACTTATAAAGAGAGACGAAGCTCTCACAACTCAGTTACTGACTATTTTGATAAAAGAATAAGAAAATCTATTCCAGCTGACTTGAAATTTTCATTAAGGGGAGCTCTACCTGAATTGGTTAGAAGAAAGAGTTCAAATCAATCAAAAATAAATGATTCTTTTTTAAAGACGTTGAGAAAGAAGTTAGGTGAATCAGTATCTAATTTTTTTATATATGATCGACTCCCTTTCTGTTAGTAAACTCTCCATGGTTGTACAATTTAGTTTTTGTAGCAGCAGACATTGGGCAACATGTAAAGCTCTCGACACCTTATGAGGTTTCTGATGTGTATTTGGAGTCAAAGTATAAACATGTGAAAGAATGGGTTAATGGATTAAATGTTCATTGGAGTGAACTAGGTACTACACTTATGTGTGATAGTTGGACGAACAGTTTAAACCAAATGCATATAATTAATTTCCTCATTTATTGTAGTAAATGGACCATTTTTTAGAAATCTGTGGATGTCTCTAGTGCTCGTACTAGAAATGCTAAATTTTACTACAAACTATTGGATCACACTGTAGAAGAGATTAAAGAAGAATACATTGTCCAAATAATTACTGACAATTAGGCAGCACTTAAGGCTGTTGAAGAAAAATTAATGGAAAAAGGGAAACATCTATACTGGACGATCTGTTCAACTCATTGCTTGGATTTATACCTTGAAAATATTGGCAAAAAGCTAAGTGTGAAAAAAGTATTGGAGGAGGCAAAGAAAGTAACTTATTTCATATACAATCACATATGGACGGTTGATTTAAACTAAAGGAAGACAAATACTTCGTCCTGCTCTTACCCGATTTGCCACTCATTTCATCCAACTACAAAAGATAATAAAACATAAACAAGGTTTAAGAGAAATGTTCAATTCAAAGGTTAGTACTTAGTAATTGGTTTTAGTATTTAAATATAGTATTTTTTTATGATATTTTATTTATATTACTCTAAAAATTTATTCATGAATATATAAGAATTCAAAGAATCAAAATGGGGACAACAAAAGTCGGGGCCTGCCTACGAAACCAAAAAAATTGTTTTAGGAAAAAAAATTTGGTGAAAAACACCTGAAATGACAAAAACTTATGAGCCTTTGGTAAAAGTATTGCGCCTTGTGGATTGTGATGAGAAACCAACAATGAGCTTTATTTATGAGGCTATGGATAGAGCTAAACTGGCAATTCATGCAGATTATCGATACTCTACTGATTATGAAAGGATTATTGACAACAAATGGATTTTTATGCATTCTGACTTGCATTCAGTTGGTAAGTAGACTAAAATGTGGATGGTAATTAAAAACATTTTTATGTTTTATCATTATGTTTAAATTGCATATATATATATATATATATATATATATTATTACTTTTAGATAATATTGTTCTAAATTATGTTTAGGTTACTATCTTAATCCCCAATTTCAATTTGGTGTGGAGCATTCTGAAAGTGTGTTAAGAGAAGCATTACAAGGAACAAAAGTAGTAATAGAAAGATTAGAACCGTCTATGGATACTCAAATCAGGATGATTAACCAGGTTAGTATTTAATACTATTTTATACTCTAAAATTTGCTTGGTGCATTAGAAATATAATTATTTTTTGCATTTATTTATTTGATAAATTATTTTTTTATCAATATAGTTGATATTATTTCGACAAAAAAATGAGACATTCAGTATGCCACAAGCGCAGAGAGCTTGGAAGCAAATGAATCCAGGTAAATAGTTAATTAATTTATTATAATTTATTTAATATTATTTAATTATATTTGTTAAGTTAATATATTTTGAAATGACAAAACAAGTAAATTCAATAATATAGAAATGATTTAAAAACATGTTTAGAGGTTATCAGTACCAAAAACTAAGTCCTTAAGGATGAAGAGATCGATCTGGTGAGATGAGAGATCGATCTCCTGGGTTTTCTAGTATGAGAGATCGATCTCATGAGGATATGAGATCAATTTGCTAAAGGATTGAATTCTCAAAGAATCTGTATAAGGTGTTGAGGAAGCAGAGATTGATCTATAAGGGTTATAAGATGATCTGTCTATTACAGGATGTTTATGAGATCGATCTGGTCTAGGAAGAGATCGATCTCCTCTAAAACAAATGGTAAAGGTAGTAGATCGATCTATAGATCGATCTATAGATCGATCTATACTCAAGCAGAGAGTTTATGAGATCGATCTGGTATAGGAAGAGATCGATCTCCTCAAATTCAGAGAGCTAAGGAGATCGATCTGGGTTGATTAGAGATCGATCTCCTCTCTACGAGAATACTTGGTAGATCGATCTGAAGATCGATCTTGCCTCAAACAAAGAGATTGGAAGATCGATCTTGTAACGACCGTGTGGCACTTTGTTCCCGCAGGATTCAAGAGGTGGCCCCCACAGTCTCACTCATACGTACTGTCCGCTTTGGCAGCCCCACAGGCCCCTCACGACTTTATCGAGGTAAATACCCCAATTCGCGTCCTCAGATGTTCGAACCCAAGACCTTAAAGTCTTTGTTCTTACACAAACGATACCAATTGTTCCAGTAGAACAATTGGTATCGTTTGTGTAAGAACAAAGACTTTAAGGTCTTGGGTTCGAACATCTGAGGACGCGAATTGGGGTATTTACCTCGATAAAGTCGTGAGGGGCCTGTGAGACTGCCAAAGCGGACAGTACGTATGAGTGAGACTGTGAGGGCCACCTCTTGAATCCTGCGGGAACAAAGTGCCACACGGTCGTTACAAAAAAATGACAATTGGTATCATCTTTGTCAGAACAAAGACTTTAAGGTCTTAGGTTCGAACCTCTGAGGACGTGATAAAACCGTGAGGGCGGAGCCTGAGGGCAGCGCCCAAAGCGGACAATACGGTTGAGTGGGTCGCTACCGGCTGAGCTAGGATGCCACAACAAAAACGCGCGTTTTTTGTAACGACTGTGTGGCACTTTGTTCCCACAAGATTCAAGAGGTGGCCCCCACAGTCTTACTCATACGTACTGTCCGCTTTGGAAGCCCCACAGGCCCCTCACGGCTTTATCGAGGTAAATACCCCAATTCGCGTCCTCAGAGGTTCGAACCTGTCACGCCCCAGAACCGGGGAAAATAGGGCAAATTTAAAAACTTTTTACTTATCAATTCACAATTAAGAGTGCATTCTTGTGCAGTGTCATACATCATCACACTTATCATACCTCAGGATCTCGTCATTAAATAGTATATACCACATTATATACATTCCTCGATCTCAAGTTAATTGGTCCTAATACATCCCATACAATGTTATACATCAAGTGTCTGCAATTACAATAATTGTCTGGGTACATGAAAAGATAAAAGATACCTCAAAATACAATATATGGCCTGGAGCTCAAGTCCTCCACTAGCCACTACTTCGTACGTCGCAGGGAAACCCTTTTTCACTTGAAGAAATCTGAGGGGAAAGAAAACAGGGTGAGCTTATAAATCGCTCAGTAAGGGGGTAAGGGACTCATTTTATAAAACAAAATGCACATCACAAAATATTTATTTGTAAGTGAAACTCATTATACTTATTTAAAAACCATAGCATGAAGGTACTCAAAACGACATTCTCATATCTCAAATCATGTGAAAACATGAAGTGAAATGCTCAGTATAGAGCAGTAACAAAGCATGTGAAAATAATCCGATAATCGCGTTCTCAATAAACGTGATAAAATCACTGTAATAATAATACTGGCGCAGCCACTAAACACAAGTAGCATAGCCACTGATTTAAATTCACATGTGGCACAGCCACTAAACACACGTGGCATAGCCACTGATTTGAATTCACACGAGGCATAGCCACAGGATAGGGTTTCATGTGGCAACGGCCACCAAATATACGTGGCATGGCCACTGAATGGGGGATCTCACGTGGCAACGGCCACCAATTAGGGTTCTCACGTGGCAACGGCCACCAAATAGGGTTCTCACGTGGCAACGGCCACCGAATAGGGTTCTCACGTGGCAACGGCCACCAAATAGGGTTCTCACGTGGCAACGGCCACCAAATATACGTGGCATAGCCACAGAATGGGAGATCTCACATTACCAGAACGGAGAAGAATCGGGCTTACATGCTACCAGAGCAATGCCCGGTGTGTACCCAAAATCACACACCTAAGTCTTATCACATAAGACTGGTTTGCCTTCACGTAGAACTCATAGTGGTTTTTCTCTCATAAAACTCATTTAAAACCGTTTTGTACTCAACACAAAACATATTGAAACCGAGTCCCAACCAGTAAAACACTCACACATTTCTCAAATCTCAAGATCGCCTTACCGTAGAGCCTGATTATAAACTCATAAAAAACATTGGGCTCCAACCGGCTATAAAAATCGTGTGCATTCTCATCAAAACACAACACATCAAACATGTTTGTTTTATAAATCACAAATCATGCTATAATAGTTCAAAATCACATACACAATTGGTTTAATTTCCCTTACCTCTTTGCACCTCTTATAGTGCAATTTTTTCCCCCTTGTCACGGACTAGTCTCGCATTCCACTCTGGAACTCCTGAGCTGTCCAAACGATGTTAAAACATCAATATTCATCATCACCGTACCTCAATTCTTAAGATCGAGCATAATTGCTCATAACACCTCAAATCTCTTGATTCTCGTAACTCTACCCCAAACTACAATCTCATTCACAACATCTCAGCGTCCTACATTTCCCATGCCAAATTATCTATGCTAATTCACCACATTGTCTAAATTTTCATTTATAGCTCAAAATTCCCAAAATTACCAAAATTACTAAATATCAACATCACTCCAACTACATTGTAATTTCATCAATCCCTAATCATTTTCCAACTACTTCAACACAATGCCCACAACTATCATTACCAAAATCATCTCAAATATCGAGATCGAGGTTTAGAAATTACTCAAAACTTGTGGAGAGCTTATCTCTTACCTCGATTCGATCCGTCTTACGATTTTCAAGTATGTTGTTCCCCCTTTGATGAGGAACAACTTTCCTTCTTGCAACAGCCTCTGATTTGGACGGAAATGGGTGCTTTGGATGAGTGAGAAAGCTAGGGCTCGGTGAAAATGGGGGTTGGAAGAGAGAGAAAGTGAAATTGCAGGAGAAAGCAGGGGTTCCTTATATAGACTGAGGGTAGGAGATCGATCTGGCTCTTGATGAGATCGATCTGCATTTGAATTTGAGGACGATTTGGGGAAATTTTATGCCTAGGAGATCGATCTGTCGAGGGGTGAGATCGATCTCTTTATGGCTTTATGAGATCGATCTGCTCCTTGAGGAGATCGATCTTCTCCCAAACAGAAACGTTTGGAGATCGATCCCTTCCTCATGAGATCGATCTTCTTTCAAACAGAATCATAAGGAGATCGATCCTCTTCCATTGGAGATCGATCTGCTCCTTAAATTCCTCCTTCCTTGTCATTTTTAACTCACCAGATCGATCTCTTCTTCTCCCAGATCGATCTGTCCTCATAGCTTCACACTTATTTTAAACACTTAACATATAAATCTCCAAATATAATTTCCACAATTCACTTAGCTCAATAAATTACACTTCAAGTTCTTATTACATCATTAAAATATATCTAAAATTCTCAGATCTCACAGAACCCAAGACCTTAAAGTCTTGTTCTGACATAGATGATACCAATTGTTCTACTAGAGCAATTGGTATCATCTGTGTCAGAACAAGACTTTAAGGTCTTGGGTTCGAACCTCTGAGGACGCGAATTGGGGTATTTACCTCGATAAAGCCGTGAGGGGCCTGTGAGGCTTCCAAAGCGGACAGTATGTATGAGTAAGACTGTGGGGGCCACCTCTTGAATCCTGTCGGAACAAAGTGCCACACAGTCGTAACAGATCTTCTGGTTCGACAGATCGATCTGCACTAACATTTTAAATTTGTAAGATCGATCTCTACATATATGAGATCGATCTCCATGCTTCAATTTGCTTTGTAATCGCAGGAAATTAAACTAAGAGATCGATCTGGTCAAGATTGGAGATCGATCTGGCACTCAACTGGAGGTTCCCAACGGCTCTTTCTTGTCACGCCCCGAAATGCAGAAAATAGGGCAAATTTAAAAACTTTTTACTCATTAATTCACAATTAAGGGTGTATTCTTGTGCAGTGTCATGCATCATCATATTTATCATACCTCAGGATCTCATCACTAGATAACATGTATCGTATCATATACATTACTCAATATTGAGTTAATTAATCCTAATACATCCCATACAATGTTATACATCAAGTGTCTGCAATTACAATAATTGTCTGGGTACATGAAAAGACAAAAGATACCTCAAATACAATATATAGCCTGGAGCTCAAGTCCTCCACTAGCCACTACTCCGTACGTTGCAGGGAAACCCTTTTTCACTTGAAGAAATCTGGGGGGAAAGAAAACAAGGTGAGCTTCTAAATCGCTCAGTAAGGGGGTAGGGGACTCATTATATAAACCAAAATGCACATCACAAAATATTTATTTGTATGTGAAACTCATTATACTGATTTGAAAACCATAGCATGAAAGTACTCAAAACGACATTCTCATATCTCAAATCATGTGAAAACATAAAGTAAAATGCTCAGTATAGAGCAGTAACAAAGCATGTGAAAATAATACGATATTCGCTTTCTCAATAAACGTGATAAAATCACTGTAATAATAATACACGTGGCGCAGCCACTAAATACACGTGGCATAGCCACTGATTTAAATTCACACGTGGCACAGCCACTAAACACACGTGGCATAGCCACTGAATTAAATTCACACGTGGCACAGCCACAGGATAGGGTTTCACGTGGCAACGGCCACCAAATATACGTGGTATAGCCACTGAATGGGGGATCTCACGTGGCAACGGCCACCAAATAGGGTTCTCACGTGGCAACGGCCACCAAATAGGGTTCTCACATGGCAACGGCCACCAAATAGGGTTCTCACGTGGCAATGGCCACCAAATAGGGTTCTCACGTGGCAACGGCCACCAAATAGGGTTCTCACATGGCAACGGCCACCAAATAGGGTTCTCACGTGGTAACGGCCACCAAATAGGGTTCTCACGTTACCAGAACGGAGAAGAATCGGGCTTACATGCTACCAGAGCAATGCCCGGTGTGTACTCACAATTACACACCTAAGTTTTATCACATAAGACTGGTTTGCCTTCACGTAGAACTCATAGTGGTTTTTCTCTCATAAAACTCATTTGAAAACCGTTTTGTACTCAACACAAAACATATTAAAACCGAGTTCCAACCGGCAAAGCACGCACACATTTCTCAAATCTCGATATTGCCTTAACGTAGAGCCCAATTATAAACTCATAAAAACATTGGGCTCCAACCGGCTATAAAAATCGTGTGCATTCTCATCAAAACACAACACATCAAACATGCTTGTTTTATAAATCACAAATCATGCTATATAGTTCAAAATCACATACACAATTGGTTTAGTTTCCCTTACCTCTTTGCATCTCGTATAGTGCAATTGTTTCCCCCTTGTCACGGACTAGTCTCGCACTCCACTCTGAAACTCCCGAGCTATCCAAACGATGTTAAAACATCAATATTCATCATCACAGTTACCTCAATTCTCAAAATCGAGCATAATTGCTCAAAACACCTCACATCTCTTGATTCTCGTAACTCTACCCCAAACTACAATCTCATTCACAACATTTCAACATCCTACATTTCTCATGCCAAATTATCTATGCTAATTCACCACATTGTCTAAATTTCCATTTATAGCTCAAAATTCCCAAAATTGCTAAATATCATTATCACTCCAACTACATTGTAATTTCATCAATCCCTAATCATTTTCCAGCTACTTCAACACAATGCCAACAACTATTATTACCAAAATCATCTCAAATATCAAGATCGAGGTTTAGAAATTACCCAAAACTTGTGGAGAGCTTATCTCTTGCCTCGATTCAATCCGTCTTACAATTTCCAAGTATGTTGTTCTCCCTTTGATGAGGAACAACTTTCCTTCTTGCCACAGCCTCTGATTCGGATGAAAATGGGTGCTTTGGATGAGTGAGAAAGCTAGGGCTTCAGCAGAAATGGGGTTACAAGAGAGAGAAAATGAAATTGTAGGAGAAAGCAGGGGTTCCTTATATAGACTGAGGGTAGAAGATCGATCTGGCTCTTGATGAGATCGATCTGCATTTGAATTTGGGGATGATTTGGGACAATTTTATGCCTAGGAGATCGATCTGTCGAGGGGTGAGATCGATCTCTTTATGGCTTTATGAGATCGATCTGTTCCTTGAGGAGATCGATCTTCTCCCAAACAAAAACATTTGGAGATCGATCCCTTCCTCATGAGATCGATCTTCTCTCAAACAGAATCATAAGGAGATCAATCCTCTTCCATTGGAGATCGATCTGCTCCTTAAATTCCTCCTTCCTTGTCATTTTTAACTCACCAGATCGATCTCTCCTTCCCCAAGATCGATCTGACCTCTTAGTTTCACACTTATGTTAAACACTTACACATAAATCTCCAAATATAATTTTCACAATTCACTTAGCTCAATAAATTACACTTCAAGTTCTTATTACATCATTAAAATATATCTAAAATTCTCAGATCTCACATTTCTGCAAAACTTTCAACGGGAAAAACAGCATTAAATGCTCCAACTACCAATCCTGATGTATAAATTCAAGCATTAAAGACACTGGAAAGTGAGACACCATTGCTGTAAATTCTGTATATTCTCAAGAATTTCATTCTAACATTCTCTTTGTCTTCAATCTTTACTTATTGATATTGTTGTAAAACTCTTGGTGTAAAAGCTATTTTTATCCTACCCTCAAAAGAAAGCTTTACTTTGTATTCATCCTAAAATTATGAGAGAAGAGGAGAGTTCCTCTGTGAGTCAACTTTGTAAAGGGTGAATATTTCTTTGTGTAAAAAAGGTAGAGAGGTTATTCCTTAACCTGTAAAAGGGAGTGTGTAACATTCATTGAAAGAGTGAAAGAAAGCTCTTGACAAGGAGATCAAGAAGAGAGGACGTAGGCAAGAGATTGGCCGAACCTCTATAAACTACTGAGTTTGCTATTTCCTTCCCTTATCGTCTTTCAATTCATTGCATTACATTATATTGTTTATTCATCATTTGCATTAGACTTAATTTAGCTTAAATTTGCCATTGTTGTTAGAAAACCGATTCACCCCCCCCCCTCTCAGTAGAGCCAACAATATTAAATGTTAAATTTATTTTAAATAATTATATCTTAGTCAAACAACTTCTGTATCAAATTATGAAAGAAATTAAAGCACATTTAGCTATATACACACTTAGCCCAGAAATAGATTGAAATATGAAAAACTTCAGAAACTAGTATATACTTATTATAATATGAGGCTAAGGATGAGACATCAAAAGAGAACGAGTGCTGATGAGATAAATGATAGTTTCAATCCTATTAGCTTTGACCACATATTTGAATATGAAGATCCACTTTCAGAATGGCTGTAAGAGAGAGAAAGACCTTTGTTATATGATCAAAATTTTGATTGGTTGCTTGCAAATAATTCTGATGATGAAATGAACTATGAACAGTTACATTAATCAAAAGAAGAAAATGTGCCTTAGTCAAGTACAAATCCGATACCAACTCAGAGTGATGATGATGAGGGTTCGAGTCCATATGATGGTGGTGATGGTGGTGGTGATGGTAGTGATCATAGTAATAGTGCTGATTATAGCGGAGATGCGAGTGAAAATAGGCCTTTCAGTCCACTTGGAGAAGAATATGGGTTTGCTACTGCTAGTGGATTATTCATTAATATGTCAGATTATGGAATAAGTTTATCAGTTAAATCTGGTGGGGATGGAAGTCAAGATAGAGCTCGATCAAAGGGAAAAGCTAAGAAGCACCAACATGATACTTCTGGAGGCTCTTCGTCAAAAATGTCAACTTCTAATAATGAATCATTTGGTACTCAAGGTTATTATCTATCGAGACCATCTTTACATTTTCAATCTCCTTAATGTTATTATCCCCCACCACAATGTTATTATCCACCTCAGCCATTTCCTAATTATCTTATACCTTATTATTCTTAAATGTATCCACGGCCACAAATGAATCTACCACCACAAATATATCCACCTCAAATGTATTCACCCTCGTAAATGTATCAAGAACAATGATATGGTTTGACTTTTGAGTAGAGATCAAAAAGATCAGATCAACATGACTCTTACACTGAAGAGAGAGACTATGATCTTCTGTAAAAACCCGTGACCTATAAAAATTTGGGGAAATTTGTTTTTTAAAATTCAGCTTGCAACTTAATCCTTTATTCACTTAGGTTGTATTCCTATTCAGTGTCAATCCTCTTTCTTACTTTTTATCCATAATCATATTTAAGTTTAACATTTGGGTTTATATGACCGATAAAAATTTCAGCAGTATAATAACTAATATATAAGCCTACCCACCTACAAATTCTCACAATATCAACCCTAGCTATCCACAACTATCAGACATGCTTTCCAAGTCATATCATCAAATCATTTTACATATTTCAAACACGTCTAGTTACTCCAAAAAATCAATCCTTAAAAATATTTCATTTCATTTATCCTTATACAGATTACATCCCAACACATTACTTTCAATAAATGTCTGTGCATACAAAACATCTGGTAAAGATATAAAAATGTATACCTCACGCATGTACAAAAAGTAGTCTGAGGGAGCCCGTATCCACCAGTCTACGTCGTCTACGCAGCAATTATCAATTGTAGTTCACTGTAACCAATCTGAGAGATGGATGGGTGAGCTTTCGAGAAAAATTCGAGTAAGATAATATGTTTAAAGTAGTTCTGATATGTAAAAGCATGTAAAATCATTCATAAACCAATCTTTTAAAAGATGTGTAAACTTTCATTTCGTGCATAGTCATCATAAGAAAATATGGAGCATGAGTTTCTTTAAATCAAATAACATGCTTAACTATTTCATAAAATTTTCATCATCCATGGATGATTTCATAAAATCATCGTCATTCATAAGCATTTCATAAAACATAATTGTTCGTAAACATTTGTCATAATCTCATAAAAACATAATCATTCATCAGCATCAGCATCATCATCATAATCGTCATTCATAATCATAATCGTGGAGACTAGGCTATGACTAAGTCATGCGATACGTGTCATTCTCCGTAGAGAGTCATCATACCTATGGTCATGGTAAGGGGCTGTAGACTGGATCAGGGTCGTACAGCACTTTCATAAAACATGGGTAGTATCTATCTTTCTTACGTTCTCTAGCACCTAGCTAGGGCACGGGCACCAAAGGCACTCTCCATGCGGAAAACATTCATGCGTGCTGCACGGACACGAGATACTACCAAAACATCATCATCATTAACCATAAGTAGCAAGACATCTACCACAGAGGTAGAGTCAAGTGCTACAGGGTCCTAACATACCGGCACTCAAGTGATGGAGCCAAAGCACCACGAAAAGTAGCCATGCATGAAGCCTATAGTCTCAAAACTTCTTTTCTCTTTCTTAAATACTTTTGAAAATGTCAAAAGTTTCTTTCAAAGTATAAATATAGGTTTTCAAACCATCATAAAACTTTCATGCTTTTTCATACTTCAGGAAATTCATTTCATAAACATAGATGCACTTAGTGAACATTTCATAAAACGAAATCATGTTTCGTAAATCGTTCAATAAGTATGAAAATAATCATAAATCATTTCAAAACATAACATTTCTTCATAAAAATCTTTTTATCAATGCAATGAGTGTTTATTATCAGAACTAAATTAAATTATACCCCTTACCTCGATTTATCAAAAATTTCAAGTTCGAGTAGTGACGCCTCCAAGTATCTCCCTTAAATCTTTCTACATTCTCCTACACTGAAATTTGTATTCTTAGCATCCTATTTATTCGAATTACCTACAATCCGTCAAAATCGTAACCTTGCTTACTTAGGGAAAATACACTTGAAATCATAAAACACATACAGTTATCTCTAAAACTTGTATAAATTTCTTACCTCAATGTCTGTCTGTAATCATTGATTGCTCCAACTTAGCGAGTCGGTGAGCTCGACCCTTCCGAATTATTTTCAACGAAAATTTCGAATAAATATTTCTGATCACCTTTCCCTCGGGTTTTCTCGATTTTCCTCGATGCCTCTTATTCTATTTTTCATGTGGTTCAATTTATATATATATATATATATAAATATCTATCCAAAAATAACATTTTTTTTACTATGCATCCTTTTTAGTTACTGTTCACTTTATTTGAATTTATTTTCTTTTTCCCTCCATTTTCCTTCTTTCTCTTTTCTTCTTTGATTTAGCAGCGGTATCGAATTAATTGTTCAGACCACTGTACTAAATAACTTTGATTGAATTAGAAATGCTGAAAAAAATTATAAGGATTACATGAAAAAAAGATTATCGAATCAGGTCATTCACTTTGGTGTGTACTGACATTAATTGTTAAGGAGACCCGGTTGCTGAATCCAACCGAGAGCAGGGAAGAGGACGTGAACCTGAGAAAGCAAGGCGAACCGAGAGTCTTGCAAAATGGGTGAGAGCAAAAGAAAAGAAACTAGAAGAAAATAGAAGACCGAAATTGAAACTGTTAAAAAAATTAGAAACGACGGTAAGCAGGGGAGGCTGGTAGACGGTGGGCTAGAAACTGCAGCCGTGGGAGGAGAAAACGAATATATACGCAGGTGAACAGAACCCAATGGAGTAGATATTAGGCAGAATTTTATTGAGGCAGTAGCATTTGGTGAAGCGTTCGGTCGGGGGAGGAGAGCATGGCAAAAATAGAGGCTGTGTAAGCAGTTCCCTTACCGGAACAGAATTGAGGTTGAAGAATGAACCCCACTCGACCATATTAGAGGTTGGGTGGCATGGTAAAGGTAAAAGCTCGGGAACGTAGAACAGAAGAAGAAGATTAAAGGAAGGCCAAAACCCGTAATGCAGAACCAGGAGCTGCTGAAAAACAAGGGGACTGAAGCATGAGGCCGAGAAAAGTGGTTGAACGTTGGCGACTAGAAGGATGGCCTGGACATGAAGATGATGGTGATAGTGGCGAATTTTTTTATCCGAACATGCCCTAACTTTATCGATCACATAAGTAGTGTGACATTCACTTATACATTTAGTTATGTGATTCATCTTTTCAGTTACAGTGACTTTACTCTATCACTCTCACTGCTTCCTTAGTACATCACTTTTCTGTCACTCTCTTTACCTTGTCATTTTCTTAGTAACCTCGAGAGTATATATCTCATATTTTCATAGTTGCGCCTTGCGCACTACTCCTTCAAAATAACATCTAGTGAAGCTAACTCAACTCGACCGAGGATCTCAGTACATCCTATGAGTTTCCTGGACTTCCTCCGTTTCACATCCCTACTTATCTGAATTATTCTTTTTCTAAAGCTATAAATTTAATTTCATAATCATCCATAGACTTGTTACTTTATGTTCGATTGCAATCATTTCATCTGAAATGTGCTGCCGCTTAAAGGCCTTCAGAATATACCCCATGTAATTTTCTGATGTCGGCTCTCGGATTAAATCGAGGAACTTCCCTTTGAGTTTGACTTTCCATTTCGATGTTGATGCTACAAAGGCTACTTTCTTTATAGTTGCACACTCTGAAAATCCGTGTAGCTTCTCCAATTCTTTAATGCAAAAGTTGTAAAAGCAACTTTCTCGGTAGAGTTACTTCTAAAA
Organism: Firmiana major; assembly: GCA_033439115.1. Taxonomy (NCBI): domain Eukaryota; kingdom Viridiplantae; phylum Streptophyta; class Magnoliopsida; order Malvales; family Malvaceae; genus Firmiana; species Firmiana major. Next base: position 9,556,237 of record CM065909.1, read on the forward strand.
TCATCAAGCTTTTTTTTCTCATTCGTCCAATACTCTGAATCACTGAATTCTTAACCTTGTTGAAAAACAATGGCTTAAACTCTTGAAACTGCCCCTAGTCTATTAAGCTCACAGTCATACTCTAAGAATCCATGCAAGTTTTTCAATTTAATTTTCCAGTTTTCCATTACAATTGGATTCTTGAATTCAATATGTAATAACATACTATCCTCTGAAATCAGCTCGGTCTCCATCTGTTAGTGAACTTACAGACATTTCTTAATTTCACTGCTCATAACGTTGGGTCATACCTTTCCAGGGATATAAATCATAATTCATACTCATTGACAAATCGATTTCCTTGTGCTAGACCTATAAATTTCATTCGTAGTTTTTTTAATCTCATTCATTCAGTTCTCTATAACTACTGGGTCCTTTATCCCATTTAACAATGGCAGTCTGAACTTCTGAAACTGCCTCATCTCGTGTAGCTCCTACTCCTAACCCAAGTCATCATCATTCTGGTGTGGAGCTATAGGAGCAGGCATATTTGTAGTTCTGAAACATCTCTACAGGCTGTGTGGGCTTATCGAAAGTAATCTATCTGTCTATTCTTCGGTCTACCCTATCACCTAACATAGCCTGTGTCCCCATTTTTTTATAGTATGTTCAATACTCCGCTCAATCTTAGCAAAGTGTATCTCAATACCTTTTGTCGTTTCCACAGGACCTGAAGGAGCACGCTCAATATCAGTTTCAATCTCAGTATCATTTATGAGTCTGATACGACAACTCTGCAGGATTCTCAGGCCTACCTATGCGGCCTCTAGCTCGTGATCTAATCCCTCATGTAAACCAAACATTAAGTCTTAACTTCATTAGGTATACTTAGTCTACAACCAGACAAGCACAGACATTTGGGATGTAATCTTATCCTTATTATTGACATTGATAGTACTAGACAACCTTCACTCTGATGCCACCTTAAACTGTAACGACCCGTGACTATAAAAATTTGAAAAAAAAAAATTTAAACTTCGGCTTGCAACTTAATCATTTATTCACTTAGGCTGTATTCCTATTTAGTGTCAATCCTCTTTCTTACATTTTATCCGTAATTATATTTAAGTTTAACATTTGAGTTTATATGGCCGATAGAAATTTCAGTAGCATAACAACTAATATATAAGCCTACCCTCCTGCAAATTCTCACAATATCAACTCTAGCTATCCAAAACTATCAGACATGTTTTTCAAGTCATATCATCAAATCATTGTACATATTTCAAACACGTCTAGTTACTCCCAAAAATCAATCCTTAAAAATATTTCATTTCATTTATCCTTATACAAATTACATCCTGACACATTACTTTCAATAAATGTCTGTGCATACAAATGGTCTGGTAAAGATATAAAAATGTATACCTTACTCATGTACAAAAGGTAGTCTGGGGGAGCTCGTATCCATCAGCCTACGTCGTTTGCGCAACAATTATCAACTATAGTTCACTGCAACCAATCTGAGAGGTGGATGGGTGAGCTTTCGAGAAAAAAACTCAGTAAGATAATATGTTTAAAGTAGTTCTGATATGTAAAAGCATGTAAAATCATTCATAAACCAATCTTTTAAAAGTTGTGTAAACTTTTATTTCGTGCATAGTCATCATAAGAAAATATGAAGTATGAGTTTCTTTAAATCAAATAGTATGCTTAACTATTTCATAAAATTTCCATCATCCATGCATGATTTCATAAAATCATCGTCATTCATAAACATTTCATAAAGCATAATTGTTCGTAAACATTTGTCATAATCTCATAAAAACATAATCATTCATCAGCATCATCATCATAATCGTCATTCATAATCATAATCGTGGAGACTAGGCTATAACTAAGTCATGCGATACGTGTCATTCTCCGTATAGAGTCATCATATATATGGCCATGGTAAGGGGCTGTAGACTGGATCAGGGTCGTACAGCACTTTCATAAAAACATGGGTAGTATCTATCTTTCTTACTTTCTCTAGCAGTTAGCTAGGGTACGGGCACCAAAGGCACTCTCCGTGCAGGAAACATTCATGCGTACTGTGCGGACACGAGATACTACCAAAACATCATCATCATTAACCACAAGTAGCAAAGACATCTACCACAGAGGTAGAGTCAAGTGCTACAGAGGCCTTACGTACCGGTACTCAAGTGGTTGAGTCGGAGCACCACGAGACGTAGCCATGCATGAAGCCTATAGTCTCAAAAATTCTTTTCTCTTTTCTTAAATACTTTTGAAAATGTCAAAAGTTTCTTTCAAAGCATAAATATAGGTTTTCAAACCATCATAAAACTTTCATGTATTTTCATACTTCAGGAAATTCATTTCATAAACATAGATGCACTTAGTGAACATTTCATAAAACGAAATCATGTTTCGTAAATCGTTCCATAAGTACGAAAATAATCATAAATCATTTCAAAACATAATATTGCTTCATAAAAATCTTTTTATCAATGTAATGAGTGTTTATTATCATAACTAAATTAAATTATACCTCTTACCTCGATTTATCGAAAATTTCAAGTTCGAGTAGTGACGCTTCCAAGTATCTCCCTTAAATCTTTCTACGATTCTCCTACACCGAAATTTTTATTCTTAGTATCTTATTTCTTCGAATTACCTACGATCCGTCAAAATCGTAACCTTGCTTACTTAGGGAAAATACACTTGAAATCATAAAACACGTATAATTATCTCTAAAACTTGTATAAATTTCTTACCTCAGTCTCGATCTGTAATCCTTAATTGCTCCAACTTAGCGAGTCGGCGAGCTCGGCCCTTCCGACTTATTTTCACCGAAAATTTCGAATAAATATTTTCGATCACTTTTCTCTCGTGTTTTCTGGATTTTCCTCGATACCTCTTATTCTATTTTCCATGTGATTCTATATATATATATATATATATATATATTAAATATATTAAATATATCTAAAAAAAAAATTCCTGTTCATCCTTTTTAGTTACTGTTCACATTTTTTGAATTTATTTTCTTCTTCCCTCCATTTTCCTTCTTTCTCTTTTCTTCTTTGGTTCTTCACTGAGCATCAATGTTCATCCATCTTTCTCCTCTCGGCTTATCATTTTCTCCTCCCTTTCTTCTTGTTTTCGCCACCATCTGTCACACCCCACTTCCGGGTATCTTTTATCCATACTTACTCTACTACAGTTAGGCTGTGAGGCGATACAATTACTAAAGTTCCTTGAATTTACAGCGAAAATATTTAAAATTTAATTCATACTTCCAAGTGCGTAAATATACAAAATTAATTGTATAATAATATCTTTACATAACATCCTCATAAAACTGTTACATTTCTAAGGTATAACTGTGCGATACAAGATAATTGATACAAAATGCTCTTGTGTATACTGTTCTTATACCTTTTCAATTGATGGGAATTGTCCAACGCAAAAAGAGATCCAGAGACCACCGCTTTCCTATTTCTCAGTATTTGGAGGGGGAAAATAGTAGGGTGAGCAAACCACAGCTTAGTAAGGAAATGAATGCTAGCAGGTAGATATCGTACTACCTACATAGCCCATACATGTATAAACCAGAAACCATGTTTTCGATATAAATGGAAATATTATACGATAATGCATTTAAACATACATTTCTCATTTGCACTTTCATGTAAATCATATATGTCATGCTTCCATTTTAAAACATGATTCATAAAACAATGCCCTCACGGCACATGTGTTTAAATCAGATATTTATCAAAACACAAAATCTCTTTACTTTCTCAATCATTTCTTTTCCTCAAATCTCTTTCTTTTCTAAGTTGTCTCTGTTTTTCTCGAATCTCTGAGACAGGCATGGAATTTTCGACAATCTAATATCCATGAAATATGGCCATAGTCAGTGATCACAGGCCTCACTGATCAGGTGTGCACATGGCATCACTTCGCTTGAAGGGGGATGAGTCAGTCCTACCCTCTGGCTCATCTCAATCAACCTCATCCCCTCATATACTCATGGTATAAGGTACGTCATGTGTCATCTACGTGATACTCATACTCACGTGCACCCAGCATGGTACATAGTATACCAACGGACAACTACACAGTTTTACGTACGACCGTGGACCCAAGTTCATACTCCAACTTCGATGGACTTTTCATCCTGAACCATGTCTCATATACCAGGCGAGCAATCAGCGTAACACACAGTCATCGCAAGGCTCCCGCGCGGTACGATTTATCGTTAAGGCCCAGCTTGTTCTGAGGTCGTCGGCTGCCCTTGGGTCCCAAACCCCCAAGTTTACCTCAACTCAATAAAAACAGGTGCGAGCAAAGCTCCAACACTTTCTCAAAACCATCGTGTGAGTTAAACTCCAGCACGGCACATCAGAAACATAGAAACATGTGCGAGCTAACACTCTAGCTCATAGTCAAAGTCATAAACGAGTGTGAGCTAGAGCTCCAACACCAAATCTCATCTCAAATCCGATAGGTAGCTATTTTCTCTTTTTAAAAACTCAAAACATATTTATTTATGCAGCATGTCTCTCCACGCTAAAACATGTAAAAATTAGCCAACCTATCATCATCATTTCTCAATCACCAATATCAATACCAAATTGAGAAAATATTGAAAACATGCATATCATGCTATTTCCTTACCCCATCCCATTTCTCAATACGTATATATATCATAGTACATTTCATGCTCCATATCATTTCATAGAATCGTAGTATCGTACTAATTCTAGCAATATTATCTACGAAATTGTCGTAAAATACGTACGAACATCTCATAGCTAACACACAGTCCCTTACCTCGAATCGTACGTTGATTCCCTTTGTCACGTATGCTTCGTTCGCGATCCGGGCTAGCCGTGTTCCACGTTCTTCCAATCTACACACATAACCATTAAGTCATTTCTTTTCTTTCTCCCAAATATCCTCATTATCAATTATTCTCCCATTTATACCTTTCAAGCCTTTAAATCATATATCACTCTTCCATTGTATCACTTATCTCATTAAACTATTTCTCAAGCTTTTCATAAATTTCCCTCTTCTTAAATTTCTCTTAACATTACTCATTCATCACTACAAATCACTCTTATCAACATTTTGCATACCATCCAGCCCATACAATGTCTAAAATCCTTATTTAAAGCTTGAGGGTTAAAGAACTTACCTCTTTTTCTTAGCCAAACTTGTGATACCCACAACTCCTTCTCTTGATCACATCAATGGGTGATTTTTGGGTATGTTGTTCTCCTTGCTTCAAGGAACAACTTTTCCTTCTTGAGCTTCTTCCAAAATTGACTGGAATATAGTGATTTTTAGAGTGAGAAAGCTTGGGTTTTGAGAGAAAATGGCAGGTGAGGTTTGGTGGAGGAAGAGTTCTGAGTTTTCATCTCAATCTCGTGCTCTTTTTATAGATGCAAGCTTATGAGATCGATCTAGTCCTTGTAGAGATCAATTCTGCACGTTTAGTAGTCCTTTTCACCTAACATAACCACTCTCAGATCGATCTTCTCCCTTGATGAGATCGATCTGTCGAAAGCCAATTTTCCTCTTGGAGATCGATCTGCCCCTTGTAGGAGATCGATCTGCTCTTTACAGAACCCTTAAGGAGATCGATCTGTCTAGTCTTGAGATCGATCTGTTTACCTTATAATCGACCCTCTCATTGCAGAATACTTAGCAGATCGATCTGACTCCATTGGAGATCGATCTGTCTCCATTGGAGATCGATCTATCTTGCTCCATAACTCCAAATAAGTTCATTTTGGCTCTTCCAAATCGATCTCTCATCCCATGAGATCGATCTGTCATTCATATTTTCAAATTTTACTGCAATTTTCTGCAGCCACTTCATTCAAAACCTCCTCAATTTACTATCATAGTCATTTCCTCATTCATCCATCATTGAGACTTGAAAATAACATCCAATCACACCTTGTACACATTAAAACTTGTGTGTAATCCTTGCATGACCAAATATATGCAATATATAACTAAATGGAAATGCATAACTTATACAAATCTTCATTCCATTTACTACACTATTTATTTCCCATTCCACTCACGTTTATCACATGTTTAAGTCAATTTTTTCATATTCATATATAATGTAACTTGTACGTACAATCACCATCTCTCATTATAAGAGTGTACATTTAACTTATGAACTTTATATCACATATACTTCACATTACTAGTACATTATTATACTTATGAATTCATTTACCTATGTTGAAAGTTTAAACCTATACGGGTCTCACACCATCATCATCATCTTCACGTCCAGGCCATCCTTCTAGTCGCCACCGTTCAATCACCTTTCTCGGCCTCATGCTTCAGTCCCCCTGTTTTTCAGCAGCTCCTGGTTCTGCATTACAGGTTTTTGGCCTTCCTTTAATCTTCTTCTTCTGTTCTGCGTTCCCGGGCTTCTGCCTTTGCCATGCCGCCCAGCCTCTAATCTGGTCGAGTGGGGTTCCTTCTTCAACCTCAGTTCTGTTCCGGCAAGAGAACTGCTTACACAGCCTCTATTTTTGCCATGCTCTCCTCCCCCGACCGAACGCTTCACCAAATGCTACTGCCTCAATTAAATTCTGCCTAATCTCTACTCTGTTGGGTCCTGTTCACCTGCATATATATTCGTTTTCTCCTCCCACGGCTGCAGTTTCTGGCCCACCGTCTACCAGCCTCCCCTCCTTACCGCCGTTTCTTTTTTTTTTTTTTGAACAGCTTCAGTTCCGGTCTTCTATTTTCTTCCAGTTTCATTTCTTTCGCTCTCACCCATTTTGCAAGACTCTCGGTTCGCCCTGCTTTCTCGGGTTCACGTCCTCTTCCCTACTCTCGGTTGGGTTCAGTTTTCCTAACCTTGACTGCACCAAATCAGCAGGCTTTTCCCCGCCTATTGCACTACTGCACATTTCAGTCCCCTGCCTTCCTCGATCTGCTCTGTTTTCAGTTCGTGTTCAACCATCTACAACTGCTCTGGTTTTCCAGCCTGCAACAGCCACGATCTCGTGCCCCCGTTTCCAGCTTCCTCTCTTCTCTCGGCTTTCTCCATTTCTTACCACCTTCTCATCTTTCTTGTTTCGTTTTTTTTTTTCGGAGGCCAAAGCTCCTCTGTTCTAGTTTCTTATCTTCCTGGGTTTTCGGTTTACTGCTTCCAGTTTCTCAAATTATTCTTCCTACCTCAACCTCGTTTTCCAGTTTCACATTTCTGCTCCCCTCGTATTTTCTGTTTCGTGTTTTGCTTTTCTCCAGCGTTATTTTCAGTTTCCTCTCCTTTTTCACTAGTTTCTTGTATATATATATATATATATATATGAAATCTTGCAGATGATTATGGCAGGTGGTTTCTTACCTTTAGGTGGCGTTTGGTGTTAGAATTTTTTTCATTTTGCGCTGTAATTTAATTGGACGTAAAGTGATTACAACGTTTGTTATCAAGAAAGTTGGATGTAAAGTGATTGTAACTGCAATCACTTTACATCCAAAAGCTGCAAAGTAATTGCAGTCCATTTAGGCTGCAATCACTTTGCAGCCTTGGCTACAAAGTTAATTTTACTCATTTTACCTCAATTACCCTTTTATCATAAAAGGGTATTATCATGTATGAAAAATATTTTACATGGATTTATATGAAATATTATAACTTTCATGGATGTTATAGGTACTATGTTGATGTCATGATAATTAAAAATTTACAATTGATACATTAAAATTTCGAATTATATTAATAATATATGAATTATTAATATTATATTCTATAAAATTAAAATTAATAATAATACATGACAATTTAAAATTACAAATGATGAGTAATATTAATAATACAACTTTTATTTTAATTAATTTTAATTAAAAAATTATTTTTATACTCAGAGGTATTTTTGGAATTTGTCACTACTTTCCCAGCAAAGTAACTGGATACCAAACGCTGCGAAGCTACTTTCCCTATAATTTAAACAGAATTTTATATTATCATACCAAACATTACAAAGTTACTTTTCATGTAATCACTTTTCCTATAATCACTTTCCCTATAATTTACCAAACACCACCTTAAAGCAGACCATCTTCGGCACTCCTGCACGTGGTGCTGCAGCTAATCCATTACTTCTTATAAATTTTTCCACTGTGCATACTCTGCTTCGATTGTTGTGCTGACCCAACTTCCTTTCTTTCCACCGAAATCATCCTCATTTTTTTTTTTTTACTTTTCCATTCCAAAGTCACCATTCATCTTTTATTTCCTTCTTAATTTATTTATTCAATTACCATCATTTCATCCCATCTTCACTTTTTTTTTTATCATTACTTTTTATCATTTCTATTCATCATCATCACGTTTTTTTTTTCTTTCAATTACTTTTCATCATTTCTTTTCATCATCATCACGTCTTCCTTTTTTCCTTTTTATTTTTTTATTTTTTTATTATTATTATTATTATTTTATTTTATTTTTAATTTATTTATTTATTAATTTATTTTATTTTATATAATGACTTAATAATTTTTGTCATATATTATTTTCACAATATATTTAATCTAATATTTATACTCATTTTATTTATTAAATTCGCTCTAATATTATGTCAATTTTATACTCGTCTAACTTTTATGATAAATATTTAATTAAATATCTCTAAATTTCATATGTTAAATATAATTCAATTATTTTTTATTTATATCATTTATTATTATTCTAACGCAGCATTGCGCTCGAATTGCACTACTCACATTTCACAATTTTCACCAACATACACATTTTCAATCTTATTGTTTACTTTACTAATCATAATTGTATCCAAATACAAGAAAATTCGTGGTGTTTACATCTTCCTCGTCATTCGACTATGCGGTAACATGTAAGACTTCTGATATATATTATTTTTTATAGCGAATTGAATTTAACATGTTTTTGTTTTGTTGATTATTAATTTTTGTAAAAATTCATAGAGAAGAGAAAAAAAGAGAAATATTGACATAATTAATTTAGATTGAAAAATTTGACAAAATTTTGGTGAAATGATTCTTTAATATTTTAGATGAAAAATAGTTATATTAATAAGAATTAATTTAGTAACTATAGATCTCTATTTTCTACCTTTGTTATTTTTCAATTATTATAAGTAATTTTATTAAATTATAATGCTTTATTATAATAAAAAAATTATGACTAAATTTTTTTACAAAAATAATAGATTTAAGATATTATAAATTATTTGAAAAATTATAAAATAAGACAAATTAGGATTATAATTGTAAATATTACATTTTGGGTGAAGTTGTACGAATTCAAAAAAAAAATCATATCCTGATAATCGTAATGACCACGATGATCTCCGTTATATTTGCAACCGCAATAAATACAACACAACCAAAAACGAAATTACGACCGCAATTTAAATCTCTGGCTACTATACTCTTACAAATGGAAATCCATTTTGTCAATGTGCTCCTGGATTTGATTTCATTGACCAAACCTAGAGCGATTTCGGATGCAAGAAAAGTTGCACAAGCAACAGTGAATGGAGTTTTAATGTCTATGAACTGAACAATGTTACCTGGGAAGAAGACTCATATTCTGCTTTCTCATCCTTGACGGAAGGTGCGTGTAGCGAAAATTGCATTAGAGATGTCAGCTGTGAAGCCGCCATCTATGTAGATCAGGAGTGCCTAAAGCTAAAGCTTCCATTGAGGTTTGGAAGGAAACTAGATGACCCAGTTACAACTTTTCTTAAGGTGGCGACAAATGACGGCAAAGGAAACAAGAGTAAGCAAAATATTGAGCATCTTCATTACAAGCATTGTATTCTTCACATTTGCATTTTTCGTTCTAGCATCCTCCTGTGTTCTTGTATACCGGTATCCCGTTAGAAGATATTAAATGATCTCAAATCTGAGAAATAATGGATTTGTCGAAGATATAACTTTGAAATCATTTTCATATGAAAAGCTCAAAGATGCATCAAATAATTTCGTAAATGAAATTGGGAAAGGATCTTACAGGACAGTGTTTAAAGGGGTTCTATCAAATGGTTATAGTATTATGGCCATCAAGAGACTAGAAAAAGCAGTGACTGATGGAGAAAGAGAACTCCAGAATGAAATGAAAACAATAGGGAAAACATATCATAAGAACCTCGTTCAATTGCTCGGTTACCGCCATGGATTAAAATAGCGGCCGCGACGCCGCGTCGCTGTCGCTTTTTCGCGGTAGCGGCGGAGGCCGCCACCGTTTTCTGAAATATAACGGGTGTGAAAACAATTCACACCCGTAACGGCTAGAAAAAACCATGAAAACGGTGGTAACGGAGGATAGCGGCGATAACGGTCCGTTACTGCCGCTATCCTCCGTTACCACCAAATCCCGTTCTGTTGAGTCTGTTTCTATAAAAACAGACTCAACTCAACTACAAATCCCACAAGGCCACAACCCAATTTACAAAAAAATTACCAAACACAGCCAGCCACTGCCACTGCCACTGCCCACTGTCACTGCCCCAGCCCCAGCCACACAAAACCATAGACAGACCTACAGAAGCCACAAACACAGCAATCAAACAGGAAAAACGACAAGCAAAGCAACCACACGGGCACACAGTACAACAGAACAGACAAACAGAGGTAAACAACCCACATTAACAACTGAAAATAAATAATGTAAAGGCTAAGCTGAGGAGTGAGGAGAGGACAGATCGGGATCTAGGTAGACCTGATCTGTTGAAAACAGGGGAGGGGGGAGTAGATCCGGGCTTTGAAGAGGCCCTGTTGTTCGGCTCCGGCGGTGAGCTTTCTGGTCTGGTCTGGTGCTGTGCTGAGGGAGAGAGGGCCGAGAGGGGCTCTGGTCTGGTGTCTTTGTGAGGGTGAGTGAGAGGACGATCGATGGGTCAGGGAGTCGGGGACGGGACGGGATGGTGAGAAATAGGTCGGTGGGGAGTCGGTGCTGACAGTGACACAGAGGACGAACGATGAAGGGAGGGAGGGTCGTTGTTGAGTGAGCCGATCGATTTCGCTGAGTGAGTAAGACAGGATCTGGCTGTCTGGGTTGGGGTGGGTTGGCCGGCGGCCGGTTGGGTGGCCAAGAGCCTGGCTCAGGCGGGTTCTGCTGGCTACTGGGTCTGGGTCCGGACTAGGGTGGGAACTGGGAGGGGAAACAGAGAGAAGAAAACCATGAATGAAAGAAGAGAATAATCAGATCAGAAGAAGATGGAAATCGAGAGTGATCTGGAAGGGGGGGTAGAAGGTGACTGGGGGTGGGTTAGGTTACCAGGGTAGGTTAGGTTTAAAATAATTAATTAATATAAATTTTTTTAATTATTATAAATTTTTAATAAATAATTTGTAATTAATAATTTTTATATTAAATATTTAATAATTATTTAAAAATGTTTAGTAATTAGTTTAAATTAGTATAATTTGTTAGTAGTTAACTTTTTAATTAGTATTATTTTTAAATTAGTATAATTAATACAAATTTGTAAAGAATTAGTATTAATTAATAAATTTTAAAGTCAATATTTAATAAATAATTAAAAAATATTTAATAATTAGCTTAAATTAGTATAATTTTTTAGTAGTTAATTTTTTAATTAGTATAATTTTTTACTTAGTATAAAGTAATACAAATTTTTAAGGAGTTAGTTATAATTAATAAATTTTTAAGTAAATATTTAATAATTATAACCAAAATGTTTTGTAATTAGCTTAAATTACAATAATTTTTTAGCAGTTCACTTTTTAATTAGTATAATTTTTTAATTAGTATAATTAACACAAATTTTTTAAAGAATTAGTATTAATTAACAATTTTTAAAGTCTATATTTAAAAATTAATTAAAAAAATATTTAATAATTAGCTTAAATTTGTATAGTTTTTTAGTAGTTAATTTTTTAATTAGTATAATTTTTTAATTAGTATAATTAATACAATTTTTTAAATAATTAGTATTAATTAATAATTTTTAAAGTCAATATTTAATAAATAATTAAAAAATGTTTAATAATTAGCTTAAATTAGTATAGTTTTTTAGTAGTTAATTTTTTAATTAGTATAATTTTTAATTAGTATAAAGTAATACAAATTTTTAAGGAGTTAGTTATAATTAATAAATTTTTAAGTAAATATTTAATAATTATAACCAAAATGTTTTGTAATTAGCTTAAATTAGTATAATTTTTTAGAAGTTAACTTTTTAATTAGTATAATTAATACAAATTTTTAAGGAGTTAGTTTTAATTAATAAATTTTTAAGTAAATATTTAATAATTATAACCAAAATGTTATGTAATTAGCTTAATTAAATGTTTAGTAATTATCTCAATTTGGGTAAAATTCACATTGTGAATATAAATTTTTCAGTAGATTTTTTAATTGTCAAATTTAAGTTATTAATGTTTAAAAATATAGCACTAAATATTATTATAACTTAAGAGAAAAATAATACTTATATTGAATTTTGATAGTGAGCAATTAATATTAAATTTTTAATGTAATACAATATTATAGTAAAATATAAAAAATTAATGGTTCAAATTCAATTATTTTTTGATAAATTGAATTTAGTTTTTATTTATGTATGAAGAATATAATTTTTTTTATTCATGTTTATAATTACTTATTTTATAGAAAAAATCAAGCATGCCGCCACGTAAGGAGTTTCCAAGTAAAGGAGTAGAAGATGCGCCGAGTGATGATATCGGTTGGCATTTCAGAATACCTGTAACAAATGCAAAAGGAATTGTGTCGTGTAAACTTTGTGGGAAAGTTGTAAAAGGAGGAATAACACGCTTCAAGGAGCATATTGCTCATAAGACTGGCAATGTCGCACCTTGCCCCAACGTTACCGGTTAGTTATAAATATTATTATTAATTTCTCAATTAAGATTATAAAATTACATCAACATGTACAACTAATTTTTTCTTTTTCTTAACTATATTATTAATAGGCATTGTTAGAGAAAGTATGATGAAACTCCTTCAACAAAGTAAATCAAAGAAATTTGATAACAAAAGGAGAAAAGACGAATTCTTATCACAATTAAGAGGAGAGGATTATGATTATGAAGGGTTCATGGACGAAGAGAATGCTACAAGACAAGCTATGCGAGATAGTGTCCAATCACAACGTGAATGGCATATGAGGCAAGAATTTAGGCAAAGAACTGGTGGTTTCAGTAATACTTATGAAGAAGGACGGAGCTCTCACGGACAATTAGTGACTATTTTGATTAAAAAAATAAAGAAATCCATTCCAACTGACTCGGAATTTTCATTAAGGGGAGCCATACCTGAATTGGTTAGAAGCAAGAGTGCAAAGCAACCAAAAGTAAATGATTCTTTTTTAAAGACATTGAGAAAGAAATTAGGTGAATCAGTATCTAAATTTTTTATATATGATCGACTCCCTTTTCAGTTAGCAAACTCTCCATGGTTGCACAATTTAGTTTCTGTAGCAGCAGAAATTGGGCAACATGTCAAACTCCCAACGCCTTATGAGATTTCTTACGTGTATTTGGAGTCAGAGTATAGACAAGTGAAAGAATGGGTTAATGAATTAAAGGTTCATTGGAGTGAATTAGGTGCTACACTGATGTGTGATGGTTGGACAAACAGTTTGAACCAAATGCATATAATTAATTTTCTCGTTTATTGTAGCAAAGGGACCATTTTTTGGAAATCTGTGGATGTCTCTAGTGCTCGTACTAGAGATACTAAATTTTACTATAAGCTATTGGATCATGCTGTAGAAGAGATTGAAGAAAAATACATTGTCCAAATAGTCACTGACAATGAGGCAGCACTTAAGGCTGCTGGAAAAAAATTAATGGAAAAAATGAAACATCTGTACTGGACGGCTTGTTTAGCTCATTGCTTAGATTTATGTCTTGAAGATATTGGCAAAAAGTCAAGTATGGAAAAAGTTTTGGACGAGGCGAAGAAAGTGACGTGTTTCATATACAATCACATATGGACGGTTGATTTAATGAAAAAATATACTCAAGGAAGACAAATACTTCGTCCTGGTCTTACACGAGTTGCCACCCATTTCATCCAATTACAGGAGATAATAAAACACAAACAAGGTTTAAGAGAAATGTTCAGTTCAAAGGTTAGTACTTAGTAATTGTTTTTTAGTTTTTAAATCTAACAGTTTTTTTGTGATATCATTTATATTACTTTAAAAATTTATTCATGAATATATAGGAGATCAAAGAGTCAAAATGGGGACAACAAAAGTCGGGGCCTGCCTATGAAGCCAAAAAAATTGTTTTAGGAAAAGAATTTTGGCGAAGAGCACGTGACATAACCAAAGTTTATGAGCCTTTGATAAAGGTATTGCGGCTTGTGGATAGTGATGTGAAACCAACCATGGGCTTTATTTATGAGGCTATGGATAGAGCTAAACGGGCAATTCAAGCAGATTGTCGATACTCTGCTGATTATGAAAAGATTATTGACAACAGATGGATCTTCATGCATTCTGACTTGCATTCAGCTGGTAAGTAGACTAAAAATGTAGATGGTAATTAAAAATATTTTTATGTTTTATCATTATGTTTAAATTAGTTATATATTTATTTTTATTACTTTTAGATAATATTGTTCTGAATTATTTTTAGGTTACTATCTTAATCCTCAATTTCAATTTGGTGTGGAGCATTCTGAAAGTGTGTTTAGAGAAACATTACAAGGGACAAAAGCAGTAATAGAAAGATTAGAACCTTCTATGGATACTCAAATCAGGATGATTAACCAGGTTAGTGTTTAATATTGTTTTATACTCTAAAATTTACTTTGTGTATTAGAAATAGATTTACTTTTTGTATTTATTTATTGATAAATTATATTTTTTATCAATATAGTTGATATTATTTCGACAAAAAAATGAGACGTTCGGTACACCTCAGGCACAGAGAGCTTGGAAGCAAATGAATCTAGGTAAACAGTTAATTTACTAAAATTTATTTAATATTATTTAATTATTTTGGATGCTAAATTTATTTTAAATAATTTTATACAGCTGAATGGTGGATGATATATGGCACATGTGTTCCTGAATTACAAAAATTGGCAATTAAAGTGCTTAGTCAAACAACTTCTGCATCAAATTGTGAAAGAAATTGGAGCACATTTAGCTATATACACACTAAGGCCAGAAATAGATTGAAATATGAAAGACTTCAGAAGTTAGTATATACTTATTATAATATGAGGCTAAGGATGAGACATCAAAAAAGAATGAGTCCTGATGAGATAAACGATAGTTTTAATCCTATTAGCATTGATCATATATTTGAAGACGAAGATCCACTTTCAGAATGGTTGCAAGAGAGAGAAAGACCTTTGTTAGATGGTCAAAATTCTGATTGGTTGCCTGCAGATAATTCTGATGATGAAATGAACTATGAACAGTCACATCAATCGGAAGAAAACGTACATCAGTCAAGTACAAATCCGACAACAACTCAAAATGATGATGACGAGAGTTCAACTCCATCTGATGCTGGTGATGGTGGTGGTGATAGTGGTGGTGATGGTGATAGTGGTGGTGATGGTGGTGATCATGGTAGTAATGCTGATTATAGTGGTGGTGCAAGAGAAAATAGACCTTTCAGTCCACTTGGAGGAGAATATGGGCTTGCTGCAACTGGTGGATTATTCATTGATATGTCAGATTATGGAGTAAATCCATCTTTTAGATCTAGTGGGGATGGAAGTCAAGATAGAGCTTGATTAAAGGGAAAAGCCAAGAAGCACCAACATGATACTTCTGGAGGCTCTTCGTCTAGAAGGTCAAGTTCTACTAATGAATCATTTGGTACTCAAGATCATTATCCATCGAGACCATCTTTACATTTTCAACCTCCTTACGGTTATTATCCCCCACCACAAGGTTATTATCCACCTCAACCATTGCCTAATTATCCTATGCCTTATTATCCTCATATGTATCCACCGCCACAAATGTATCCACCTCAACAAATGTATCCACCTCAAATGTATCCACCCTCGCAAATGTATCAAGAACAAGGATATGGTTTGACTTTGGAACAGAGATCACAAAGACCAAATCAACATGGCTCTGAAAGTGAAGAGGGAGAACATGATCTTCCTCGTCATTCGACTATGTGGTAATATGTAAGATTTGAAATATATATAATTTTTATAGCGGATTGAATTTAATATGTTTTTATTTTGTTGATTATTATTTTTTGTAGAAATTCATATAGAAGAGAAAAAAAGAAATGTTGACATAATTAATTTATATTAAAAAAATGACAAAAATTTGGTGAAAGAATTCTTTAATATTTTAGATGAAAAATAGTTATATTAATAAGAATTAATTTAGTAATTATTGATCTTCATTTTCTACTTTTGTTATTTTTCAATTATTATAAGTAATTTTATTAAATTATAATGTTTTATTATAATCAAAAAATTATGACTAAATTTTTCACAAAAATATTAGATTTAAGATATCATAAATTACTTTAAAAATTATAAATAAGACTAATTATGATTATAATTGTAAATATTACATTTAGGGATAAGTTGTGCGAAAAAAAAAATCACGACCGCGATAGCCGTTATGACCGCGATGATCTCCGTTATATCCGTAACCGCGACAAACGCAACGCAACCGAAAACGAGACCGCGACCGCGTTTTAAATCCCTGGTTACCGCCATCAGGGTGCTAATATGCTTTTGATATATGAGTACATGACCCATGTTTCACTTGCAGATTTTTTCTTTACAGCTTGGTTAAAGACAGATTGGGAAGGGAGAACTGAAATAGCATTAGACATAGCGAGGGGAATTCTCTACTTGCATGAAGAGTGTGAAACTCAGATCACCCATTGTGACATCAAACCTGAGAACATACAAATGGACGAGAAAGGATGTGCGAAAATTTTGGACTTTGTTTGGCAAAGTTACTAATGCCTAATCAAACCCAGACATATACAGGAATCAAAGGAACAAGGGGTTATGTTGCCCCTAAATGGTGGCACCAAAACTCACCTATAACCATGAAAGCTGATGTGTATAGCTTTGGGATAATGTTGCTTGAGATCATTTTTTTTTCTAAAGAGCCTAGACTTGAATGCTCCATAGAATGAAATAGTGCTTCCAAATTGGGTGTATGATTGTTTCATGAATAGAGAATTAGACAAGTAGGTAAAGGATGAAGAGGTGGAAATCGATATGCTAGAAAGGATGGTTAAGGTGGCATTATGGTGCATCCCAGATGATCGATCATTGAGACCTTAAATATTTTTGATTCTGCAAGACTCGTAAAACAGTAAAAAATACTTAATTAGTGGATAACTACGTAATTAAAGGTGAAATTAATCCCTATAAATAAGGGTCATGTATGATTTATGAAACTAGGTCTCTATTTGCGTTAGTGAAACTCTGTCAAATTCTCTTCTAACTTAAGCATCGGAGTGCTTACGCAGGGAACAACTCCTGCGTCCCTATGATCATTCCTTTTCTTGCAGAGCTTTCGGTAGCACGTGATAAGAAGATCAAAGCGAGGACGTCAGCAATACACCATCATTGTGTTTGGCAACAACAATTGGCGTTGTCTGAGGGAAACGAAATAAAAGCTTTTTGCTCTACAACAATGGTACGGACACGTTCAGCAGCAATGAGAAGTGATGAGAATGAAGATACGGCGAGCTCTCCAATTAGTGACTTGGGTAATGGAATCTAGGGGGAGTGAGGGACGAACATGATGACAATACCCGTGATAGAATTTGAAGCTATGAAATAACAGGGGGAAGAGACCGTTCAAGTCTTACGGACTATGGTGGATTTGTTCAGGGATGCCTTTCCGCAAGTGAATCTGTCACCAACAGTCCAAAACTTGGTGGGAGAAAGGTGTACTGCGCGAGACCCTAACGGCCTGACCGCACGAGACCCTAAAGGCATGTTCGCACGAGACCCTCACGGCATCTTAGAGCAAGACGCTCACGGCGTGGGCTCGAGAGACCCTCATGGCATGCGAGACCATCACGAGATGTGGGACCCTGGCGGCGGGGCGCAGGACCCTCACAACATGCGAGACCCTCACGGCATGGCGTGAGACCCTCACCACATGGCGCGAGACCTTCACGGCATGTGGGACCCTGGCGACGTCGTACGACCCTCACTGCATGCGGGACCTTGGCGGCATGGCGCGAGACCCTGGTGACATGGCGCGAAACCCTAGCGGCGTGGCGCAGAACCCTCACGGCTTGGTGCGAGACCCACATGACGTGATCGATCTGGACCATAGAGGCATGGCCACGCGAGACTCTAAAGGCCTAGTCGCGCGAGACTCTAACTGTAACGACCGTGTGGCACTTTGTTCCTGCAGGATTCAAGAGGTGGCCCCCACAGTCTTACTCATACGTACTGTCCGCTTTGAAAGCCCCACAGGCCCCTCACGGCTTTATCGAGGTAAATACCCCAATTCGCGTCCTCAGAGGTTCGAACCCAAGACCTTAAAGTCTTTGTTCTGACACAGATGATACCAATTGTCATGGCCACGCGAGACTCTAAAGGCCTAGTCGCGCGAGACTCTAACTATAACGACCGTGTGGCACTTTGTTCCCGCAGGATTCAAGAGGTGGCCCCCACAGTCTTACTCATACGTACTGTCCGCTTTGAAAGCCCCACAGGCCCCTCACGGCTTTATCGAGGTAAATACCCCAATTCGCGTCCTCAGAGGTTCGAACCCAAGACCTTAAAGTCTTTGTTCTGACACAGATGATACCAATTGTTCTACTGGAACAATTGGTATCATCTGTGTCAGAACAAAGACTTTAAGGTCTTGGGTTCGAACCTCTGAGGACGCGAATTGGGGTATTTACCTCGATAAAGCCGTGAGGGGCCTGTGGGGCTTTCAAAGCGGACAGTACGTATGAGTAAGACTGTGGGGGCCACCTCTTGAATCCTGCGGGAACAAAGTGCCACACGGTCGTTACAAAAAAATAATTGGTATCATCTGTGTCAGAACAAAGACTTTAAGGTCTTGGGTTCGAACCTCTGAGGACGCGAATTGGGGTATTTACCTCGATAAAGCCGTGAGGGGCCTGTGGGGCTTTCAAAGCGGACAGTACGTATGAGTAAGACTGTGGGGGCCACCTCTTGAATCCTACGGGAACAAAGTGCCACACGGTCGTTACACTAACGGTCTGGCTATGCGAGACCCTGACGGCCTGATCGACCTGGCTACGGAAGACCTGCTACGTGAGGCAACAGTATACCTTATGCATGAGGCTACGGAAGGACTGAGGCGTCAGAGTGCGCAAGACCTCGTACGGAAAGTTTTGGAAGACCCTACACGTGAAATTGCAAGAGGCGGGAGGCGTCAGGGTATGGGAGACTCTGGGTATGAAGGTTCGAAAGGCTTGAGAAGCCCAGCTGTAGAAGACCCCATGCATGATACTCCAATGAACCGAAGGCATCAGGGTGTTAGAGAACCACGATGTCAAGGTATGAGGAATGCAACACGGGAGATTGTTGGTGGTCGGAGATGAAAAAATATTGAAAACTTTGAGAGTCCGACTATGGTAGATTCTAGGTATTTGGATGCGAAAGATTCTTGGTTCTAGAATACAAATGGCAAGCCAGACAATGGAATCAGGGGAGTTGGAATGACATGCTCACATGCTAGGAGAAACTCATAGGTAGATCCGACATGGAATCTTGAAACTGAATTGGCCAACTTTCAATCTCAGACTTGTCAAAATTGATTTCAGGATAACAGTAGAGAAGTTGTTAATTGTGATCAAACTGACTCATGTAAGGTGTAAAATAGGCCTACGTCCATGGCACAAGATGCCACAGACATGAAGAGAATGGTGGAATGAATCTTAGAAGAGAAAATATTGGTTCCAGCTGAAGAGAACCAGAGAAGAAGAATCTCACTCAGTTCAGCAATCACGAAAAAACGACTACCCTCAAAGTTCAAGATGACACAAATAACGACATATGCTGGAAAGACTGACCTTTATGATCATGTTCAGAACTATGAGTCATTAATGCTATTACATGGATAGGAGGATGAGATTATGTGTAGAGCATTCTCCTTTACTCTAACTGGTTACGCATTAAAATGGTTCAACAGTTTGTCGAAAGGGTCTATTTCATCTTTCAATTAATTGAGAAATGAATTTATGAAGGCTTTTGTGATAAATAGCCAGAAAAGGAAGGAAGCCACCTACCTGCTTACTTTAAGGCAAGGGAATAATGAATCACTGAAAAGCTATGTAGATCGATTTCGTAATGCTACTCTTGAAGTGCAGAATCTATAAACCAGAATAGCTGTGACAGCTATGCTACAAGGGACAATGTTTGAAAAATTGCAAGAATCACTATTTTTGGATCAGCCAAAGACAATTTCGGACTTATTCTCTAGAGCAAATAAGTATGTCGATCAAGAAGAAGTGATGAAAATGATATCGATGCGCGACCTCAAGGAAGGAAGGAAGCGAGAAAGAGACCTTGATGATAAAAACACAGGAAGGTTAGATAAAGCCCCAAAATTGAAATATGTTAATTACACGCAGTTTATCCAATCACGTGCTTCAATTTTGGTAGCGATAGAAAGAACTAGGATGCTTCAATTCTCTAGAAGAGGTGAGGGAAATTTAGGACAAGATCTTGGGTCCTATTGTAATTTCCACTCTGCGTTCGGTCATACAACTGAAAAATGTCGGGATCTAATGAATCAACTTGAGAAGTTAGCTAGAGAATGGAAGTTAAACCGCTATGTGTGGAGGAATGAAAGGATTCGATACCCCGCTCGTGGCCGAGGAGACAATAGACCGCGTGATAGCCACACACCCAAATAAAGGGCTTGAAGCGAAAAATGCACGAGGTAAGCCACGAAGAAACTGTGGAAGGGCTTGAAGCAAAAAATGCGCGAGGTAAGCCAACGAAGAAACTATACAAAGGCTTGAAGCGAAAAGTGCGTGAGGGCTTGAAGCAAAAAATATGCTAGGTAAGTTACACACTCAAATTAACAAAAGCTTAAAGTAAAAAGTATACAAGAAAAACCACTCTCTCGAAATAAGTCAGACTTACGAAAGAAAGTGAGATCTACATGAGGCTTGATTTACAAAGACACCACTACTAAAGCGTGTTCTACACTTAGTTGGGAGCCTAAAAGAGGAAAAATGTTACGAATCGATCGAAAGTCCGATTCTCTAAGCCTAGAGAGGAACCTAAATTTATTTTTTCACTACCTTGTCCGACCATTGGGGAGCAAGTAATAAAATCGACGATTAGAAAATATAAAAAACCGAGCAGATATCCTCAGTCGAAGAACTTGAGAATTTAACATCAGAATTTGACTTGAAAATTTGACCACAGGACTTAACCTAAGAATTTAATTTCAAAGTTTAACTTGAGGATGTGATGTGAGACAATAACGAGAATATATGTACTCTTCCACAAGGTTATATCTAGCGAAAGAGTGGAGAGCGATTGTTGTGCATGATAGTAAGAATAATAAAAATGAAAAATAAAAGTGCACACGGAGAAAACAGGTGGGAGATCAGGTCTACCGCCTTGGAAACAGTATTGCGAGAGATATAAATTATGCAGTTTTGACAATTTTATCCTTAAATATTTTTGATTCTGCAGGACCCGTAAAATAGTAAAAAAAATACATAATTAGTAGATAACAACGTAATTAAATGTGAAATTAATCCCTATAAATAGGGGTCAGATATGATTTATAAAACTAGGTCTCTATTTGCGTTACTGAAACTCTGTCAAATTTTCTTCTGACTTAAGCATCGGAGTGCTTACGTATGGAACAATCCCTGCGTCCCTCTGATCATTTTTTTTACAGAATTTTCGGTAGCACGTGATAAGAAGATCAAAGCGAGGACGTCAGTAATACACTATCATTGTGTTTGGCAACAACACAAACATATCATATGTTAGAACATTCTTAAAACTTCACTTGCATAATATATTTGCATTCAGGACTAGAAAATGTGGTTTAATGTCGTTTTATAAAATCATTTAACGATGTTTCTAAACACCATTAAATTAATTGTAGCATTTTAAGGTAACGCTGTTAAAATGCAAATTGTGCTTGCGTCAAGAATTTAGCGGCATTTTTAAATAAAACACCGCTATTATAGTGGCGTTTTTTTAACTCTGTGCGCCGATTGTAAATACCTCTAAAATTTTAAAAATTATTTTTGTTTTTAATTTTAGTGGTGTTTCTACGTATTTTAGTGACATTTCTGTCAAGAATAGCCGCTAAGTTTCATTAATTACCAGCGTTTACGTGACGCCGCTAAATTAAAAGAATTATTTTTAAAAAAAATTATTATTTATTGTTTAAAAAAATTAATTTGATTTCTTTATTTATATTGCAATTATACAATAAAATTGAAAAATACATAAAATTTAATTTAATTTCATTATGTAAAAATAATGAAGATTAAAATACATTAATTGCCTAAATAAGTTTACAAATTGAAATATTTAAACAAAATTCTAATTACAAAAACACCTTAATAATAATAATAAAGTCAACTTGTTCAATCCATCTGCTTTGCTCTATATTTTTTATTTGATTATATTTATTGAATTATATTAATTAATTTTGTTATATTTTTAAAAAATATATATTAATATGAATTACAATAAAATATGATTATATTTTTTAATCATATTTTTTAAATTATATATTAATATAAATTACAATAAAATCTAATGCTATATTTGTTGAAAAGGAGATTTGTAATCCTAAAGCTTTGATGGTCTAATTTTCTAGAGATTTGTCATTGAGAAATGCCAGAGTACCACATCTTAAAATACTCACGAGTGAAGTGTGTGTTTACACACACACAACTGTATCAAATAAAAGAAATATACAAATACATATTTTACAAGAATCGGTAACGACTCTCGGGTCCATAAATCCCCAGTCGACCTATTCAGAAATGGAAAATTTTCAGTTCCTGTTTTCATGTATTAATAACCGAACGCTTATTTAGCACACGTACCTTTGGCGGGCTTTTCATGGCAAGCAAAGCTCAATGTCTCCATCAGTAAAGTGTTTCTTAGTTTGATCTCATAAAGCTTTGACCAAAGTTTTCCAGTAACTAGAATAGAACTAAAAACGATCTTAATAAACATAAATTGCCATGCAAAAAGAATTGACCAATGGCATAAACTGTATAAAACAGGGAAGTAAATGATGATTCCTAGTTTGGAAATTACCAAAAACATCAATACCCTAAAACGTAGTGATTATCGTTGCTATCCCAAGCAATGCCATTTAAAACATCAATACCCTGAAATACAGTGAAATTTGAAATACATGAGTTAGGTCACTAAGCAGCAACATTGATGGATTGATGCAACTGTTTAGCAATGAGGTTAAAATAAGTAAAAAGCCTAGCCTAGTATCTATCATCTTGCAGGAAATCATATAGAGTTTCTGTATAAACAACAAGCTACAAGCAGGCATTAAAAGAATATTTCTGATTAAGTGCTTACATTATATCCAGCTGCTATTAGTCCTTCTCTGTAAAACAAACAGCATGTTGGATCCAATTAAATATTATTAGATAGCTAAATAAACAGAACAACTATACCTTCCGAGAAAGCCTTGATATAATTGAAATGAACAATTACATATTTAAAACTTACAAGTATAAATATGCCATCCATGTCAAATAAAAAATAGAGCGGTCTATAACCTTACTTGACGCATTGCTACAGCAAGAGGAAGAACTTCTAGATGAATTTCTTCTCAATAGCTGTGGCTTGACATTGTTTAGCCTTAGATTTCCACCTAGAATGAACCATGAGAACATGTACCTTTAGATTTATACGAGTAAAAAACAATGAGGTATAATCAATAAATAGCCCATTCACAAGTTGAGTAACCTGAAAACAATGAGGTATAATCAATAAATTTATAATCAATAAATATCAACTCAGAAAATAGATGAATAATGATTGGATGAGAACCTCAGCTGCAGTCATGTTGGGGAATGATGTACTCTGGAGTTTTATTCACGAACAAAACAGCTTGGAACAGCCTGAAATGTAAGATCAAGAAGTTGTTCTTACATATAAATGGAGCAGAAAGTTCAGAATTGAGGATTAAAAATCGCGTAGTTGTTCTTACAACAGAGTAATACTGGTATTCCTTCAAAACCAATTGAAACAAAGGATGCATCCGGGCTACTTCTGATACAAACTCAATCTTTAGGCTACCTAAACATGCATTGGATCATTGAAATGAGAAAAGGAAAACAATGGAAATCGAAGTTTGATCACATTGGATTTATTGATTTTAACCTGTAAATCTAAAATTAATGGAACTCATTCACGTCCATTTTAGCTGCAAGAGATAGACATGCCACGGCTAGTAATTGCATCATCCAAGCTTTACCCTTCTGCATCAACAATGGAGTTAGGGCAAGGGTAGGACCAAAAAAGAAGAATCTCATGCTTGAATGGTTTTTGTACTTACAGGTAATTCATAGGAAGAGAGAAACCCGTCCAAATAGTTTACCGATAAATACGCACAAAGAGGTCCAATGCATGTTTGAAGCTGCTGAGAAAGAAATGGAGAGATAAATACAGTTAATTAAACACCATTAGCCCCAATAGCAAAAGAGAAAAAAAAAAAAAAACCCACCAAACAATCTACATTCTTCCCTCGGAAATGCAACATGACTTGAATGATATTAAAACAATCTACATTCTTCCCCTGAAATGCAACAGCGAGGGCACAGAGGTAATTCACCCGGGAAATGGGAAACTTTATCTCATATCAATGACTATAGAAGAAAAAATGCAGCATATTCTTAATCAACCGTTGTGCTTAACTATCAAACTGCAAAACTGCATCAGCAGAAATGACTCATGATCTAATGTGGTGCACTCAAAATAATGCCCGAGCAAAGTGCACCTCCCAATTTCTTCCTGGTGCCTGAGAAGGTTTGAACTTAATAGAATGACTGAGATACGTACAGCTAGATGGTATGGAATGTTAAATCAACTAGAGGCAAATCATGGTTAGAGCAACTGCATGCGTAGACCTAAAAGGTAACCAAGTTCTTGTTGGATAGCTTGTAATTTAACTCAATCCCACATTGTTTATAGATAAAGTAATGATTGGCTTTATAAGAGGAAATCAAACTTAAAGTATAAATTGAATTACTAAAAACTTGTGGGTTTACTTGGAACTTTGACTAATTTAAAAGTCAAAAGATTGACACTTGGGCACTTGGTTCTGAAATATTCAATTTTTATATAGTATTATTTATTTTTATTTTTATTTTTATTTTTCAGTTATGTCTGGAACAGTTGTGTCTGAAAATCAATGGTTGTTAATTAACAGATAATTACAACCATTGATTTACAACTTTTCAGAACTTATAAAACTCTTGTTTGATTTCCAGAAAATTTACTCTTGATCTTTCACAATTCACAAAGAAAATCTCTAAAGGCTTTGTTGTATCCTGGGGTAATTTGCTTCTGTGTGAAACAATATTACACTCAAAAAAGTGTAATACTACACGCCTCAAAGCCAAATTGCCATATATCATCTGAATTTTCTTAACAGTTATGTTGCTTGAAACTTTCCCAATAATACATGCAATCATGCTAGAATGATTCAAATGGCTTTTAATATAAATTACTTGAATGGTTGCCTTTCTGTTTTTCATCCCATCATATTAATATTAGTAGTATACACATACACACACATATATATATATATATATATATATACATAAATTATTATTGTTAATAATATATATATATATATATATATATATATATATATATATATATATATTATGGAGATGACAGCAAAAGCTCGAACTAGTATGAATAATATGAAAAATTCTACTGCACATTCAACAATTCATAAAACAAGGAAGCATACTAAGTGCATCAGAATATCTTGATTCTTCCAAATCTCAACTCTCCCTTATATGCAATTGTAGATAAGTTGTATCCATTTTTATTAAAAAAATAGTAATTATCCATTTCATACAAAACAAAAGTAGAAGTACATGAAGTGAAGTGATTGAATAAATGTCTGAATGAAATTTGCGTCTAAAACAGTAAAACTAGAAAAGGGCGGGCAAGGCAAGGCAAGGAGAGGGAGGCTATTCTGTGTACAAACATATTTTATAGCATGAAATAAATCCGGTCCCCTGAGCAAATCAATCCAAATGGAAATTGATTCAACATCCCATTAAAATGGAATACGCATAGGCAAAAAGTCAGTTAAATAAAATTGTGTATATATGTT
Organism: Firmiana major; assembly: GCA_033439115.1. Classification (NCBI taxonomy): domain Eukaryota; kingdom Viridiplantae; phylum Streptophyta; class Magnoliopsida; order Malvales; family Malvaceae; genus Firmiana; species Firmiana major. The sequence continues at coordinate 9,582,552 of CM065909.1, forward strand.
AAATTTTGTACCCTCTTAAACCTTATGAGATCAAGTAGTCGAAGTATTATTCAAACCAGTGGATGAGATTTTCATTTATATAGTTGAGTTTGATTACTCACACGTTTCAAATGGCAAGCAAGCAACAAAAAGAGATGGAAAATAAGTAAAAATATAATATAAGAACAGAACATTCATAAAAGCAACCCTCCATAAAAATCAATAAAAGCAATCCTCCATAAAAAACCAATGAAGCTTTTTAAAAAAAATTAAAAAAAAATCAAAGCATAAAGAGGTCTCCGTTACAATACAAGAAATTACCAACCTCAACCACACTGAATCAACAGAGAATTGATATGTGGTTAAGGATTTGGGATGAACTAAGCAGCTAAGCAGTTGAGTGCGTGAGTTGGAAGAAAGCTGTGGATGGGTATTACAGTTGGTTGCTGAGTTGAAAAGTGCCAACTAATGTTGTTGAGCTGGGAAGTAATTGAATTCTGTTAATATGTTAATAGCAATTAGTCTGTTATAGTAGTTAGTTAGTTAGTTCGATTGGGCGGGAAAGGCATTAGCCAATATATTGAATCTTACATTCAAGTACAAATAACCCTTTAAATTCTTTCTTGAGGTTTCTCTATTCTCTCTACCTATTTTCTCTGTTTCTCTAGATCAAGGCTCGCAGATCATTCTTTTTCTTCCCTGATCTGCCAGCTGATTAATTTTCCAACCTCCATCAAACCTCCAGCTATCATTTTGGTATCAGAGCACGAATCTAGGCGTGATAATGGCTGAAAGTACGAGATCCCAAGACTTTAGAGGACTTGAAGAATCAATCAAAGAAAACATGTAGGAGTTGATGTCCAGAATGTAGATGCAGGAGACTAATATGATAGCTCTTAGGGTACAACAAAGCCAACTGATGGCTCAACTCCAAAATTTTGAAGCAAATGTGAGCTCACAAGCTCCAGTACGCCAAGGTCGAGTAGGCCAAGGCAGTAATTCCAATTCTGGAGAAGGCCATCGAAGGCAACATTATATAGCTACAAGGCAAACCAAACTGGATTTTCCAAGGTTTACAAGGGAAGATTTTAATTGATGGATTTACAGGTGCTAACAATTTTTTGATATTGATGAGACACCTCTAGAATTGATGGTTAAATTGGCTACAATCAAGTTAGAAGGAAAGGCCCTGTAATGGCATCAAAGTTGGATGTGATTTCTTGAGGTGAGTTTATACAGGCTTTAGAAGACAGATTTGGAGATCCAAAGCATAAAGATCCTATGGCAGAGCTGTTGTGCCTTAAACAAATAGGTTCTGTGCCTTTGTACCAAGATCAATTTGAATATTTGATAGGAAAAGCAGAGCTATCTAAAGATTATGTAGTAACTTTTTTCCTGAATGGTCTTAAATCTGCTATACAACACCCTGTTAAGATGTTCATGCCAAAAACACTTAACCAAACCTATGCATTTGCTCACTTGCAAGAAACTATCTTAAGAACCCTTCAGCAGTGGCTAAAAGAAATACCTTACCTCCACTACTACCTACACCACCTACAAATCTTAGAATACAACCAAGAACTATACAAAATACCTATATCTCAACAAAGACAGTATTAAATCCTTAAACAGTGCCAAAACTAGAACCAGTGTTGATTCTGATGATATAAGGGCTAAGGGTTTATGTTTCTGGTGTGATGAGAAGTTTGTTTTAGGACATAAATGTCAGATTAAAGAGCTCTATTATCATTGAGGTAGCTGAGGATGAAGGGGAGAGTCAATAAGGGAATTACCAAGAGGTCATTGTGGAGAAAGAATAAGAGGAGTTTCTTCCCATCATATTAATATTAATAGTAGTATAGACACACACATATATATGTGCATAAATTATTATTGTTAATAATATATACATATATTTGCATATTATAGAGATGACAGCAAAAGCCCAAACTAGTATGAATAACATGAAAAATTCTACTGCACATTCAACAATTCATCAAACAAGGAAGCATACTAAGTGCATCAGAAAATCCTGATTCTCTCAAATCTCAACTCTTCCTTATCTGCAATTGTAGATTAGTTGTATCCATTGTTATTTTAAAAAATAGTAATTATTCGTTTCATACAAAAAAACTAGAAATGTAGTGAAGTGAAGTGATTGAATAAATGTCTGAATGAAGTTTGCGTCTAAAAGAGTAAAACTAGAAGAGAGCGAGCAAGGTAAGGCAAGGCAAGGCAAGGAAAGGGAGACTGTTCTATGTACAAACATATTTTATAACATGAAATAATTCTGATCCCCTGAACAAATCAGTTCAAATGGAAACTAATTCAACATACAATTAAAATGGAATATGCATAGGCAGAAAGTTAGTTAAATAAAATAGTGCATATATGTTAAATTTTGTACCCTCTTAAACCTTATGAGATCAAGTAGTCGAAGTATTATTCAAACCAGTGGATGAAATTTTCATTTATATAGTTGAGTTTGATTACTCGAACATTTCAAATAGCAAGCAAGCAACAAAAGGAGATGGAAAATAAGTAAAAATATAATATAAGAACAGAACATTCATAAAAACAACCTCTATAAAAATCAATGAAGCTTTTTCTAAAAAATTAAAAGAAAAAATCAGAGCATAAAAGACGTCTCCATTACAATACAAGAAATTACCAACCTCAACCACACTGAATCGACAGAGAATTGATATGTGGTTAAGGATTTGGGATGAACTAAGTAGTTGAGCAGTTGAGTGCGTGAGCTGAAAGGAAGCTGTGGATGGGTGTTACAGTTGGTTGCTGAGCTGGAAAGTGCCAGTTGATGTTGCTGAGCTGGGATTTAATTGAATTCTATTAGTTTGTTAATATCAGTTAGTCTGTTATAGTAGTTAGTTAGTTAGTTCAATTGGGCATGAAAGGCATTGGCCAATGTACTAAATCTTACATTCAAGTATTAATAAGCCAACAATACATGAAGGAGAAAGAATTCAGAAGTTTCCTCTCAATTCTTTCTCAAGGTTTCTCTATTCTCTCTACATCTTCTCTGTTTCTCTAGATCAAGACTCGCAGATCATTCTTATTCTTCCTTGCTCTGCCAACTGATTGATCTTCCAACCCCATCAAAACTCCAACTATCATTTTGGTATCAAGGCACGAATCTAGGCTTGATAATGGCAGAAAGTACAAGATCTCATGACTTTAAAAGACTAGAAGAATCAATCAAGGAAAGCATACGAGAGTTGGTGTCCAGAATATAGATACATGGGACTAATTTAACAGCTCTTCGGGTACAACAAAGTCAGCTGATGGGTCAACTCCAAAATCTTGAAGCAATTGTGAGCTCACAAGCTTCAATAGGCCAAGGTCCAGTAGGCCAAGGAAGTAATTCCAATTCTAGAGAAGGCCATCGAAGGAAACATTATATGGCTAAAGCAAACCAAAGTGGATTTTCCAAGGTGTGCATGGGGAAGATTTTAATGGATGGATTTACAGGTGCCGACAATTTTTTGATATTGATGAGTCACCTTCAGAATTGATGGTTAAATTAGCTACTATCAATTTAAAAGGAAAGACCCTGCAATGACATCAAAGTTGGATGTGATTTCTTGAGGTGAGTTTATACAAGCTTTAAAAGACAGATTTAGAGATCCAAAGCATAAAGATCCTATGGCAGAGCTACTGTGCCTTAAACAAATAGGTTTTGTTCTTTGTACCATGATCAATTTGAATCTTTGATAGGAAGAGTAGAGCTATCTGAAGATTATGTAGTAACTTTTTTCTTAGATGGTCTTAAATCTGCTATACAACACATCTTGTTTAGATGTTCATGCCAAAAACATTTAACCAAACCTATGTACTTGCGCTCACTTGCAAGAAACTACCTTGAGAACCTTTCAGCAAGAGTTTGTTCCAATGGTTAAAAGAAATACCTTACCTCCACTACTACCTACACCACCTGAAAATTTCAGAATACAACCAAGAACTATCTAAAATACCTATAACTCAACTAAAGATAGTGTTAAATCCTCAAACAATGCCAAAACCAGAACCAGTGTTGATTTTGATGATAGAAGGGCTAAGGGTTTACGTTTTTGGTGTGATGAGAAGTTTGTTATAGGACATAAATGTTAGAAAAAAAATAGCTTTATATCATTGAGGTAGCTGAGGATGAAGGGGAGAGTCAAGAGGGGAATAACCAAGAGGTCATTATGGAGGAAGAAGAAGAGGAGTTTAATCCTTAAATTTCAGTACATGCCATGAATGGAATGGTTTCTAGTGGTTACAAAACAATGAGGATTATGGTTTATTCGAAAAGAGACCATTACACATTCTCATTGATTTAGGAACTAAAAATAACTTCCTTGATTTAGTAGCAGCAAAAAAGTTAGGCTGTAAAATTCAAGAAATCGATTCCATAAAGGTGGAAGTGGCTAATGGTAGCAGTTTGTCCTGTGTGGCAGCTTGCAAAGGATTTACTTAGAGTCTTCAAGGATCTACATTTATTACTGATGTTTTATTACCTCTACTTGGAAGTTGTGACATGATCCTTAAAGTGCAATGGCTAGAAACATTAGGTGAAATCAAGAGGGATTTCAAGCAGTTGAGAGTGGAGTTTGAAGTACAAGGAAAAAGGCATGTGATTAGAGGAGCTTCATCGAATGAATTAAAAATAGTGAAGGGTAAACAATTAGGGAAAGCACTTGCTGAAGCTTCTGGTTGTTCCCTTATTCAACTTTGCAGCCTACAATTGCATGGTTAAAATTTGAACAAGGATGAATCTGTCCATGATGAAATACAGAAGCTACTAGAGAAGTACTAGGAACTATTTCTGGATTTAACTAAGCTACCACCTTATGGGAATCATGATCACAAGATTCCTTTAAAAAAAAGAGTTATTGTTGTAAGCATGAGGCCTTCTAGGCATTCCCTATTACAAAAAGATGTTGTGGAAAGGATGACCAAGGAGTTATTAGATGCTGGTTTGATAAAGCCAAGTAACAGCCCATTTTCCTCTCTTGTAATCTTGGTTAAGAAGAAGGATGACACATGGAGAATGTGCATTGATTACAAGGAACTTAACGAGAAAACTATTAAGGAAAAATACCTCATCCTTGTGATTGAGGAGTTGTTAAATGAGCTGCATGGTTCTAGATGGTTTTTAAAGATTGACCTCAGATCGGGTTATCACCAAATTCGTATGCACCCTACTGATATTCATAAGACTGCATTTAGAACTCATAATGGTTATTATTAGTTTCTTGTAATGCCCTTTGGTTTAACCAATGCCCCTTCTTCTTTTCAATGCTTAATGAATAATATTTTTTGACCTTATCTAAGAAAGTTTATAATGGTTTTTTTATGATATTTTGGTATATAACAGCACCTTGCATGACCATGTTGACCATCTAGAGTGCACCTTCAAGCTACTGCACCAACACTCCTTGCTAGCAAAAAGAAGTAAATATAGTTTTGCTCAACAATCTGTAGAGTGCCTTGGCCATTTTATTTCAGGTCAGGGAGTCGCTACTGATCCAAGGAAGATTGCTGCAATACAAGATTGGCCTCAGCCCAAAACAGTCTGCCAATTGAGGGGATTTTTAGGCTTAACTGGCTATTATTCGAGATTCATAAAAAATTATGGTGTCATCAACAAAGGATTAACTGATTTGCTTAAAAAGAATCAATTTAAATGGACTCATGAGGTTACTATTGCTTTTCAAAATTTGAAAGCTACAATGGTGTCTCCTCTTATGTTGTCATTACCAGAATTTACCAAGGAGTTTGTGTTGAGACTAATGCCTACAATGTTGGTATAGGTGTTGTCTTGATGCGAGAGGGTCATCCTATAGCTTTTATCAGTAAGGCTTCATTAGAAAAACATCAAAAACTGTCTCTGTATGATAAGGAATTTTTTGCTTTGTATATGCAGTTTCAAAATGGCATCACTACTTGGCTGGGAGAAAATTTTGTATCAAAACTGATCATCACAGTTTGAAGTTCTTACTTCAATAATGGGTTACTTATCCAGGTCAGCATACATGGCTAACAAAGTTAATGGGGTATGTTTATAATATTTGTTATAAAAAAGGAAAGGATAATGTAGTTACTGATGCATTATCCAAATTCATTCAAGAGAATTATTGGAGATAACAGTTTCGAGCATTGCTAGTAGCTTCCTAGATGAAATACAAGACAGCTGGCAGAATGAAAATGAGTGTAGTTAGCTTATACAACAAGATCGACAACAGAGTTTATCAAACTCTTCTTATTCTTGGGAAAATGATAAACTATTAAGGAAAGGTAGATTGGTAGTAGCGAAGAATTTAGAGCTACAGTTTAAAATCATTAAGCGTTTTCATGAAAGTGGTCTTAGAGGACATTCGGGTATGGTGGCTACTATGAAAAGAATTTCCGTATTGTTTTCTAGGAAGGGATGGAGAAGCAAATCAAGCAGTTTATTAAAGAGTGTGATACTTGTCAAAGATTCAAGTATGACACTCAAGCTCCAACAGGTCTTCTACAGCCACTTTTCATGCCTCTTACTGCTTGGAGTCAAGTTAGTCTGGATCTTATAGATGGTTTGCCAAGTTCTAAAGGAAATGATAGCATTATGGTTGTGGTGGCTAAGCTGACTAAATATGCACATTTCATTGGATTAGAACATTCTTATTCTGCCTTGAGTATCGCTCAGCTATATATGGATCATGTCTTTAAACTACAAGGAGTACCAGAGTCTATTGTCAATGATAGCGATCTAGTGTTTACAAGTCAGTTCTGGTAGGAGTTGTTTAAGCTGCAATGAGTTACATCGAATTTGTCCACTGCTTACCATCCTCAAACAGATGGACAAACTGGAGTGGTTAATAGGTGCTTAGAAGTTTATCTCAAATGTGTTTCTAGTGACCAACCTAAAGATTGGTTTAAGCGGCTATCTCATACTGAATGGTGGTATAATTCTACCTACCATTTAGCCATTAAGATGACACCATTTGAAGCCATATATGGCTATCCTCCTTCATTTCATCTTCCTTATCTATCAGGAAGTTCCATAGTGCATCAAGTGGACTTACAGTTACAGTCGAGAGAAGAAATGATGCAACTACTGAAACATCATCTCAAAGGGGCCCAATCACATATGAAGAAACAAGCTGATAAACACAGAATTGATAACCAATTTTCTATTGGCGGTTGGGTTTACTTGAGATTACAACCATACAGACAAAATTCTTTAGTTGATAAGTAGTTTCATAAGCTGACTTCAAGATATTTTGGCCCTTTTTTAGATTTTGGATAAGGTGGGTATTGTAGTTTACAAATTGGCTTGACCTTCTTCAGCTCAAATACATCCGGTTTCTTCAGCTCAAATACATCCAGTTTTCCATGTGTCTCAGTTGAAGAAGAAGCTTGGTGCTAATTACAGATTGAGAACTTAGGTACCAGTTCCTAGACCCTCACCAACACTGAATCCATTAACTATACTGGACAGACGTTTTGTTCAGAGCGGTAATAGAGCTGTAACATAGGTGTTAGTACATTGGATAAATTCATTTCTGAAAAATGCCGGCTGGAAATACTTGTTTGATCTCCAAGCTCGGTTTTCAGATTTTAAAACTTGAGGACAAGTCTTATTTGAAGGCAGAGGGAACTGATATATGGTTAAGGATTTTGGATGAACTAAGCAGTTGAGCAGTTGAGAGCATGAGCTGGGAAGAAGTGTAATGATCCTTGACCCTTGAAAATTTGAGGGATTTTTTTTTTGTAACTTGAATTTTCTACTTATTCCTTTATTCACTTAGGTTGTATTCCTATTCAGTATCAATTTATTTTCTTACTTCTTTATCCTTAATTATATTTAAGTTTCACATTTAGATTTATATGACCGATAGAAATTTCGACAGCATAACGGCTTATATATAAGCCTACTCACTTGCAAACCAATTGTTTTTAACAATCCTAGATATCCACAACTACCAAACATGCTTTTCAAGTCATATCATCAAATCATTCTACATATTCCAAAACACGGCTAGTTACTCCCAAAAATCAATCCTTAAAAATATTTCATTTTATTTATCCTTATATAGATTATATCCCGACACATTACTTTTAATAGATGTCTGTGTATACAAATGGTCTGGTAAAGAGATAAAAATGTATACCTCATGCATGTACAAAAGGTAGTCTGGGGAAGCTCGTATCCACCAGCCTACGTCGTCTACGCAGCAATTATTAACTGTAGTTCTCTGTAAACAATCTGAGAGGTGGAGGGGTGAGTTTTCGGGAAAAAGCCTATTAAGAAAATACATTTAAAGTAGTTCTGATATGTAAAAGCATGCAAGAATCATTCATGAAACAAACTTTGCTTCAGAAAAACTGATCATAAGTTTCTTTTAGAAACTAATAATTAGAAGATATGTAAAACTTTCGTTACATGAATAGTCATTATAAGAAAATATGAAGCATGAGTTTCTTTAAATAAAATAGCATGCTTAATTGTTTCATAAAATTTTCATCATTTATGGATGATTTCATAAAATCATCGTCATTCATAAACATTTCATAAAACATAATCATTCTTAACCTTCTTGTCATAAATCATAATTGTTCGTAAACATTTGTCATAATCTCAAAAAAACATAATCATTCATCAGCATCATCATCAAATCATAATAATAATCGTGATCATATTCATAATCATAATCGTGGAAACTAGGCTTTAACTAAGTCATGCGATACGTGTCATTCTCTATAGAAGGTCATAAAACATAATCATTTTTAACCTTCTTGTCATAAATCATAATTGTTTGTAAACATTTGTCATAATCTCAAAAAAACATAATCATTCATCAGCATCATCATCAAATCATAATAATAATCGTGATCATATTCATAATCATAATCGTGGAAACTAGGCTATAACTAAGTCATGCGATACGTGTCATTCTCTGTAGAGAGTCATCATACTTATGGCCATGGTAAAGGGGTCTGTAGACTGAATCATGGTCGTACAACACTTTCATAAAAACATGGGTAGTATCTTTCTTACGTTCTTTAGCACCTAGTTAGGGCACAGGCACCAAAGGCACTAAAAGCACTCTCCGTGCGGGAAACATTCATGCGTGCTGCGCGGGCACGAGATACTGCCAAAACATCATCATCATTAACCACAAGTAGCAAGACATCTACAACACAGATAGAGTCAAGTGCTACAGGGGCCCTACGTACCGGCACTCAAGTGGTGGAGCCGGAACACCATAAGAAGTAGCCATGCATGAAGCCTATAGTCTCAAAAATTCTTTTCCCTTTTCTTAAATACTTTTGAAAATGTCAAAAGTTTCTTCCAAAGCATAAATATGAGATTACAAACTATCATAAAACTTCCATGCATTTTCATGACTCAGGAAATTCATTTAATAAACATAAACGTATTGGGTGAACATTTCATAAAACGAAATCATGTTTCGTAAATCGTTCCATACGTATGAAAACAATCATAAATCATTTCAAAATATAATATTGCTTCATAAAAATCTTTTTATCAATGCAATGAGTGTTTATATCGAAACTAAATTAAATTATACCCTTTACCTCTATTGGGATTAAGTGGCGCTATTTCCTCGGGACAATATCGCCTCATTACTCGTGTCGATTTCCCGAGCTATCCAAAATAACACTAATTCATCACACATAGGTAAAACTTACTTAAATACATTCAAACATGCATTTACATCCTTAAATTAGTCATTTTCGACCCTTTTTGCTAACTTTGTTCATTTCCTCGATTTTATCGATTTAAGCTTCGGCTTAAGCTATCATTACCAATTTTATTATTCTAACTTCATATTTATCATCATAATGGCATAAATACTCATTCACATACACCATTCATGCTTACCATCAAACCCATTTTGTCAAATTCCACACTTTTCGATTTTTCGTTAAACTAAGTTTTAAACCGGACTTTTCGATATACTCTTTAACAACTATCAACCTTAAAACAACCCACATTAGTCACGATCCATTTTTACCAAAAATCGCTACAAATTTTTCGCTTTTTCCTTTGCTTTCCCTGTCGTGAACATTCTCACCACCAAACAGTTGGGCTGTGAGTCAGTATTAATCACCCTTTATCATCTGCCATGACATCTATCTATTAATTATTTAAATGCAAACACGTATACTTTATAATTGAGACTCTATAATTGTACGTGTTTACTAATATTTACATCCTCCATATTACATTCCAAATTGATTACTGTGCTATTACATGTTTAGATATAAATCATACCAAGTGTATATATTTTTCAATGATGGGAAAACAGCGGATACCAAGAATGCAAGTCCTTAGCCGCTCACTAATTACTGCAAGTGCTCTGAAAAGAGGGAAAAATAAGAGGAATGAGCAAACCACGCGCTCAGTAAGGCAATCATGCAAGCAAGTAGATAACCACACTATCTACATGCTCATGACGCCATGCATTAAATCATTCTCTTTCGAAATCATGCTTAAATACGAATTTCATGCATAGTTTTATGCCAAGTAAAATAATTCGTAGAAAACAATTTATTTCGTGAAATGGTAGAGCATGGAATTATACTTCATGCTGTTTAAATAATGCACATTATGTCAAAACATGCCATTTATTTCAAATTGGCAACTCATTGCGTGAAATGGCAGATAAAGCATGGAATTATGCGTCATGCTATTTAAATAATGCACATTATATCAAAACATGCCATTTATTTCAAATCCACATCCACCCCAAAATCATCAGGACTCAGTCCCACAATATAAAATCATGAAATCACAAAATCAAGTAATGAGTAATATGTGATTTCGCAAAGCAAATAATATGCGATTTCGCAAGTAAGTGACATGCAATTTCATAAAGTAAGTGACATGTGAGACTAGGCAAGAATAAGGATAATAACTCTAGGACTATGGCCATATCCTATGATCCTAGGCTACATTGATCAGGTGTGCGGGGTATCATCTCATCTGCTTCCACACGGGAGGTGGGTCAAGTCCAACCCGCTGGTCCATAGCAAATCTGAACATCGTTCGAAGATGGCATATTACAATCTCAACATGGTACAACGTACTCCATACTACCTGCACGGTACAGCGTACTCCGTGGACCCATATCAACATATCATATCACGCTACGTCTCAATAAGCACGTGCGAGCCTATTTAATCGGTGTGGCACACAGCCTACCCGAAACTCCCAGCACGGCCTTATGCATGTCTTAAAACCACGTGCGAGTAATCTCAAGCACGACAACAAGTATAGTGGACTTCTAGTGCGATCTATGCTCCAGCACAATGTCATGTATAAAATCATGTAAAAATTGAGTGCAAGCCAAGCTTCCAGCACTCTGTCACATGCACAAATCATGTCAATCTTATCCGAGTAATGCTCTCAGCACGTTTTATTTTCACATAAATTATGTAGGTGGCTCAGTTTTCAAGGAATGGTTTTCAAAACCAAAATCAGCACCTGCCACGTTGCTATTTCATATCAATTGATAAAACTTCAGCCAGCCTACCCAAATTCTTATTGAAAAGCATTAAAATACATCAAAAACACTCAGTTCTTACTTTTCATGATTTTTTCTAAAAGTAGAAATATTTACCCTTCACAAGGGCAAAATCGTCATTTACCCTCTCGGGTCAAAATAAATATTAAATCATGTGCTAAAAGCAATATTTCATTGTGAAAACACTCAAAGTATGATATTTATGCATATTTCAATCCAATCCTAACTTTTTCAAAATTTTCCTTAGTAGGGGCAAAACGATAATTTTTACTTTGTCGGGTTTTCTACCCATATTTTCCATATACAATTTAATTATTCGAAACTCTATCCGAAAATACGTGTAGCTACCTCTAGCTACTCACACAATTTTCTTACCTCAATTTCTCTGATCATTCTACATTTTTCGTCGTTACCGATCACCCGATCTGTTTAACTCTCAATTTATTCTCTGGAGCCGAGATTCAATGATAGTACGCAAATTGAGGCTGACTCGAGCTCTCGTTTGTCATCGATTATCGAACGGCTTACCCGGAGCTCGATTGCATCACCGAATTTTGCCTATTTTCCTTTTTTCTTTTTCTTTTTCTTTTTCTCTTTCTTTTTCTTCTTTTTCTTGCTAAACCGGTTCGGTCCAGTTCAACCGGGTTCAGACCGGTCCGGTTCATCCCAGCTCAGTCCGGTTCAACTTTCTCCCTCGCCGTTCGGGGCTTTATCGATCGGTTCTTCGTCGGCTTTCGCCTCCAGCTTGTCCACAGGGTAGTCCGGTGCATGGATCTGGAGTCGGTTTCGCCAAAGCTTGCCGAAAAGTGGCCGGTTCGGCCTCCTTTCTCCTCTGGTGTCGCTACCCAACTCTTTCCGCACCGTTCGGCGACGTTTCAGGTCGATCTGCGCCTGGATCGGCGTTGCTGTCATCCCCCTCAAGCCGGTGGTGAGGCGCTCCTCTTTCCTCCGGCCGTCGGTCACCTCCCTTTCATATTTTTCTCTCTCGGTCTCTCTCTCCCTCTCTTTTTCCCTCGCCGACCGCGGCTCTCCTCCACCTACCAGCGCCGACAAGGCTTGGTCGCCCCATCTGGTCCGTTCGCCAGGCTCCGTCGGTGAGGCAGGTAGGGGGGCTGGCTTCCTCGGGTCTTCTGCTCTTTCATTTCTGTTTCCTCAAACAGAATCGCAACTCGCGATTCTGTTTCTAGTTTTTTTTCTTTTTTTTTTAATTAACTTGACTTTGACTTTTTTTATATTATATTATATTTTATTAAAATATAATATAATATATTATATTATATTATATACCTAAAATATTTAAATATATATTTAAATCAATTAAATATATATATTTATCTTATTTATTTCTCAGGTATTTTTTCAATATTTTCGGGATAATTTTTCGAGGTGAAAATTTCGGTTTATTCCTATAAATTCATATCTTGATCAATTTAACCCGAAATTTAATTATTTTTCCTTTATTCATCATGATTTCTTGAATCCATCTTTACAGTGTAAATTTCTTACCGAATTGACACCGAATTTTGGATCTTTTGACTGTTTTACCCTTTAACGTGTTCGAGACCAAATCAATACGACTTCCCTTCACGAACACTTCCTCATTTCGTGTTTTAAATTCTTATCTTCATTCCAAATGGTCTGAATCACATTCGTTTAATATGTACTCATTTAAATCTCCATTTGATCTTTAAATGCATTCGAGAATTTTATTCATTCCATTTGCATTTTTCATTCATGTAAAACTCTTCTTATGATTCAATTTACATATAATCATGTTAACATCAAGTGAATCATAAGGAAATATGATAAAAATTCGGGTCTTACATAATCTCCCCCACTTAAGAAATTTGATCCTCCAAATTAGAACCAAGTCAAATGTTTCCATAAGCAACTCCGGTTACATTTATCGCATCATACTCTTTAATTCCCATGTGCCTTTTTCCAAAGTGTAAGACTTCTAAAGGACTTTGACTAGGGAGATCATCTTAGACCTCGACACTTTCTCCTTTCGTATAATAACCGAATCGACTTTTCAACATACGACCTACTCTCTTTGAACTTGAACGGTCTCCGTTTCTTGTCAGCATAACTTTTCTATCTGCTCTGAGGTGTTCTCAATCTCTCACACATTAACTGAACATCCATCAGAGGATTTTCTTACCAAATTGGGAGCAATTATCAGTTAGTCACCCACTTTTTCCCATCCGAATCGGGAAAAAATCCTTACGGCCAAACAATGTCTCATATAATGTCATCCTGATACTCGAGTGATAACTATCATTGTAGGCAATTTAGTAAATAACAAGTGATTCCAGGAGCTTTGAACATCAATCGCACATACTCTCTACATATCCTCCAGAACCTATTCAGTCCTCTCTGACTGACCATCTATCTGAGGATGAAAAGTTGTGCTAACACTCAACTGGGTTCCCATAACTCCCTGAAAAATGTTCTCAGAAGTGGAAAATGAAGCGAGAATCCCCATCTGATACAATGCTCATTGAAAAATTACATGGTATTCTACCATCTCACTTACATATAAATCAGCCTACACACTCAAAGTATCAGTAGCTTTCATAGCTAGTAAGTATCAGACTTAGTCAATCTATTGACTATCACCCAAATAGTCTCGTGATTCTCGCGGGTCCTCTGTATCCCATCACGAATTTATGGTAACATGCTCCCATCTCTGTGTCGATATAGGTAGAGGCTGCAATAACTCTGTAGATTTATGATACTCTACCTTACTCTGCTGACATACGAGATACTTTTTTACAATCTCTACAATGTCTCTTCTCATATCTGACCACCAATACCCTTTTTATATACAGATATATTTTTATTACTCACCTGATGTACTGTATATCTTGAAGAATGAGTTTCTGACAATAAAAATCTCATTAACTATGGGTCCTTGGGAGCATTTATTTTACCTCTGAACCTTAGTAAGCCATCATCACTCACTGTGAACTCTATCACTATACCCATCTGAATCTGACTCACACTATCGACATCCTGCCGATCATAACGCTAAGCCTATCGAATCCGGTCAATCCAATCCGGTTCTAATCTCAGGCTAGCTGTCACATAATCACTGTCAGCATCAGAAGGGATCACATCATTACTGAGGCTCACAAACAGCTATAACAGCTCACGCTCCCTGACCATCATATGTGATATCATCCTAAGGCTTTTTCTGCTCAAGGCATTAGTCACAACATTAGCCTTATCTGGGTGGTACAATATCTCACGATCATAGTCCTTCAGAAGCTCTAACCTTTTTTGTTATCTCATATTCAACTCTTTCTGTGCAAACAAATGCTTAGGGCATTTATGATCAGTGCATACAAGAAATTTCTCACCGTATAAGTAGTGGCATCATATCCTCAGTGCAACCACTACGGCTACCAACTTTAAACCATGGGTCAGATAGTTTCTCTCATGGTCCTTAACTGTCGAAATTCATAAGCGACTATCTTCCCATTTTTACATCAGTATACAGCCTAATCCTTATTTTGAGGCATCCATATATACTGAGAAACCTCATACGCTATTAGGTATGGTGAGAATACATGTGGTGGTCAGTTTATGTTTCAATTTACCAGCTCTCACAGAAGCTACTTTCACACTTATCATCCCACTCAAATACAACTTTCTTCCGAATGAGACGTGTCAATGAAGCAGCCTATTTCAAGAAATCCTCAACAAATCACCTATACAACAGTTTTCAATTGCTACTCATAATCTTCCCTGGACTTCGAATACACCAAAATATCTTTAATACGGATGATAACAATTTAGTCCAGATAAGATTTAAACACATCATTCGTCAATGCCCTAACGGGTACAAAAGTTGTCTTGATCACGTCCACATACCAAATCCTCAATAAATGATACCCATATTTCAAATCGATCTTAAAAAGATCTGTGCTCTCCAAAGCTAATCCAATAGCTCATCAATACATGGGAAGGAACACTCATTCTTGATAATAGCCTCATTCGACAATCAATAATAATTTCCTTGTCGGAGGCTTCCATCTTTCTTTTTCACATACAAGACCACTGCTCCTCGTGGAGAGACACTCAGTCTGATAAATCCTTATCCAATAACTCCTGTAATTGCTTCTTTAGTACCTTCAGTTCCACTGAAGCCATTTTATACAGTGGTTTGGATATCGACACAATACCATATACCAAATAAATACAAAATTCCATCTTTCTAATTGGTGACAACTCTGGTAGATCATCCGGAAAGATATCAGGCAACTTCCTGACTACTAGGATATTTGTCAACTTCGGATATATCTTAGCCATATCAACCACATAAGCGATGAAATCTTCTCATCATTACTCATTTTGTTAGTACAATCATCCATTCCTTTAGTTACAACTATTACATTCTTTCATCACTTGTCAAAACATACTATACACTTTTTCAAGTGAAAATATCACTATCTTAGAATAGCAATCTAAACAGCATAGTCTGCAGCCGACCAATTTGGGAATGAATTAGTTTACCTCAAAATCATTCATATTCAATTGAATAAGATCGGCTGACATATCCTTTTTCCCTCACTTTCAACTTACAATCTTTACATACACATTCAGTTAGCTAATTATTATTCATTGGGGCGCTAACTATCAGCATTTTGCCTAAAGGTATAGGCTTCACATCTTTCGCTAACTTATATGCTAACTAAGGTGATTTGAATAATGTGTGGCACCAGGATCAGTTAAAACAATTGCTTCAATATTCACAATCTGGGTGGTACTTTCCATCACATCAGATGAATCATCAATAGTGTCCTGGTCCAAGGCATACACTCGCCCTCAACTAACAGCCTATTTTCCCATTCTCTTGGGCTGTGACATTCTTTTCTGGTACAGAGGTATCAGCAAGGCTTTCTCAGGCTCTTAGCCTTTCTGTGGGGCAATCTCACTCAGCTCTAGGCAATTCTTAAATAAATGGTCTGTATTACCACTTTTAACGCATGTTTTAGTCAACAAGATGTGGGGCCTATTTTCGTGGTATCTACCACACATCTTACATTACTCAGTAGTAGGTTGGGGTCCTCCAATCACAATACCCCTCGTAAACACTGAAACTAGATACACTGGGGGCTTATTAATCATCTTACCCCATGTCTTATTAACTCTAAATCTCTTGCCAAATGGCCTCTTTCCCATTCTGACACTTTGGTCATCCACTATTCTTTTCTATCTCTATTTCGGCCCTTATTATCTTTCCCAAACTCTGAGGAGTGCAATTCATAATCTTATTAGTACCACCGTGGTCTGCGCACTGCCTCGTCGTATGTAATGATATCTAACGGGGCCAATCAGACTCTGATAGACGATCTGAGTCTTTCCATGAATTTCAGACCTTCCGATTCCACTATTCATAA
Source organism: Firmiana major (assembly GCA_033439115.1). NCBI lineage: Eukaryota > Viridiplantae > Streptophyta > Magnoliopsida > Malvales > Malvaceae > Firmiana > Firmiana major. The sequence goes on from CM065909.1 coordinate 9,599,473, forward strand.
TCTCGGATCATACCTGCCCAGTGATGTAAATCGAGATTCATACTCATCAATTGACCTGTTCCTCTGGGTCAGAGTTCGAAATATACTATCTCTGTGCATCCATAATTATTTCTTATGTCAGCTCTGGATATCTAACTCTTAAGATGGGTCGAGCAGACTTCCACTCATGTTCCGTCTCGCCCTCCAACGTAAACATATCAAAAGTTACCTTCTCGGTCAACATATACCGATAGAACTCGTATAACTTTGCTATCTCATTCATTTAGTCCTCAATAGCTACTAGGTTCTTTACCTCACTAATTACCGGTGGTATAAACTTTTAAAATTGCCTTAACTTGTCCAGCTCATAATCTTATTCCAAATCATTACCACTCTGTTGTATAGCTGCAGGCAAAGACGTATCCAAAACTGGTGAGTTGTTGAAATTTTTATAGTCTGAGACATCTTTGCAGGCTATGCAGCTAGGTCTTGTTAACCCTTAGCTCCCTGCATATACTGAGTAAACAACTCTAAAATATTCTCCACACTCCGCTTCAACCTCGTGAAGCGTGTCTCAATATCTTCTGGTCTCACTTTGGGACCCTGTGGAGTATGCTCAACATCAACCTCCACCTCAATCTCATTTTGAGTCTCATGTGATAACTCAATATTACTCTCAGGCCTACCTTTACGGTCTCAAGTACATGTACTCGCCCCTCTACCATAGCGACTATCACTTAAAATGATCATATTCTTGCATTCATAACCATTTATTAGTCTGATCCCATTTCAGTATACACAGTTATATCTAAACAAAGCACATTAATATGGGGATGCAACTTTCTTACTTACTAATACCGACTCATATCAGGCCAACTCACCTCCCTTTCCTCTTTTTCTCTCTTTCTCTCTCTGTCTCTCTCTCCCTCTCTTTTTCCCTCGCCGGTCGCGGCTCTCCTCCCCCTACTAGCTCCGGCGAGGCTCGGTAGCCCCGTCTGGTCCGTTCGACGAGCTCCGTCGGTGAGGCAGGTAGGGGGGCTGGCTTCCTCGGGTCTTCTGCTCTTTCATTTCTATTTCCTCAAACAGAATCCCAACTCGCGATTCTGTTTCTAGTTTTTTTTCTTTTTTTTTAATTGACTTGACTTTGACTTTTTTATATTATATACCTAAAATATTTAAATATATATATTTAAATCAATTAAATATATATATTTATCTTATTTATTTCTCGGGTATTTTTTCAATATTTTCGGGATAATTTCTCGAGGTGAAAATTTCGGTTTATTCCTATAAATTCATATCTTGATCAATTTAACCCGAAATTTAATTATTTTTCCTTTATTGATCAAGATTTCTTGAATCCATCTTTACAGTGTAAATTTCTTACCGAATTGACACCGAATTTTGGGTCTTTTGACTGTTTTACCCTTTAACGTGTTCGGGACCAAATCAATACGACTTCCCTTCACGAACACTTCCTCATTTCGTGTTTTAAATTCTTATCTTCATTCCGAATGGTCTGAATCTCATTCGTTTAATATGTACCCATTTAAATCTCCATTTGATCTTTAAATACATTCGAGAATTTTATTCATTCCATTTGCATTTTTCATTCATGTAAAACTCTTCTTATGATTCAATTTACATATAATCATGTTTACATCAAGTGAATCATAAGGAAATATGATAAAAATTCGGGTCTTATAACATTACATCCTAAACTCGTGAAGTTTAGGCTGGCTGAAACCCTTAAGCATTCTAAAATCATTTCCATCAATTTCATTTAACAACAAAATACATAAAAATCATAAATCAAGAACATTGTTCATCATCTTCATCATTCATAAATTTTCTCTTACCTTTGACCCAAGCAAATCACTCTAATAAATCTCCAAATCAGACTTAAACTGAAAATCATCAAGTTTACAACTTAGATTCACTAAAAAACACAAGAAAAATCAACTACATTCATAAAAAATCCAAGCTTTCACTTACCCATGAATAGGGCAATTCTGACCTCTGAACTTCTCTCTAACTTTTCACAAAGGCAAATGAACTCCTTTAGGGCTGAATTTTTTATATCTTGTAGAGGACTCACAAGAGAAGATTTCGTCCTTTTTGGTCATTGCCTGATTCTGGCAGGAAGGCCCTCGAAAAACTTGCACAATGAGGAGTGAATAGTAATATTTCGGGAGAAGAAGGGGAAAGAAGACAAAGTTGGTTCTCTCAATTGGGTAACGATATTAGGGTGATTCCAGCACCCATAGTTAGATTATTAAGAGTAGTTAAAATCTGGAGGAGATGGGAAATTTTGGACTGTTGGATGAGCTTCAAATCCAAGGGTGAACATGAGTTGGTCAGTTGACTGTGCTGGGTAGATTTTCTGCCCTGTTTGTAAAATCCCAAAAAAATATTTCTAGTCCAATTTCTCCCAAATTTTCACTTCTCCAATATTCTATCATGTCTCTAGTATCTCCCATAAAAATTTTGGGGTCACTTGTTTAAGAAATTTTCCCTGATTGAGCTCATTTTACTTGATTGGGTCAATACCGAGCAAAATGGTTTTAAGCTTTCGGTTCACTTTAAAAATTCATTTAAATATCTAAACCTTTATATTTCCACTTAATTTTAATTCCCTAAGTAAATCTTACCTTATACTAACTTTTCATGGCTTCGGAATAATTTTGTCAAATTTCTATAATTTATTTGAATTTATTTTCTTAACTAAGCCCATTTTCCCGATTAAATATAAAACCCGAGTTTAATTAACTTTTTCACTTCTAATGAATAAATATTCACTCCTAGAAATCATTTCATGCTTGAATATGTAATTCTTAATGTATTCTCGGGCTTAAGACCTTACCTCGATTTGCCTGCCATCGAGCCCCACGCTACTGATCCGAGTGCTTTGGTCTTCTTTGGGCCTCCATAATATTATTCCGAGTTTTCTTACTCACTTCTCAATACTTTAATAATAAGTACGGTGGAAAAATTTTTGGTTTCACAAGAAGTTATGGATGGGTATTACAGTTGGTTGCTGAGCTAGGAAATAATATAATTCTGTTAGTTTGTTAATAGAAGTTAGTCTGCTATAGTCGTTAGTTACTTCAATTAGGCAGGAAAGGCATTGGCCAATGTATTGAATCTTACATTTAAGTATAAATAAGCCAACAATACATGAAGGAGAAAGAATTCAGAAGTTCCTTTCAATTCTTTCTCAAGGTTTCTCTATTCTCTTTACCTATCTTCTCTATTTCTTTAGATCAAGGCTCACAAATCATTATCATTTTTCCCTGATCTGCCAGTTGATTGATCTTCCAACCTCCATAAAAACTCTAACTACCAAGAATCAACAGAGAATCAACAGAGCGAGAGAATCGTAGAGCGGGAGAAAGATGCGAGCTTGAGAATGAGAATCAACATATCTTCCCTTGAATCGACGAGAGAAAAAGCTTCTAAGGAAAATCGTAGAGAGAGAAAGAGAGAATCAAATTGAGAAAGAGAGTGGATATTTAGGGAAAATTAGAAAGAAGACGACACTGCATGGAAGAAGGTGTAAACACCGTAAAATTTTATGTATTTAATTAGACAATAAAATTAAATGAAAATGTGTTATAAAAAAATATTTTTTTCTTAAATTGAAAATGTATTTAAAAATAATAAAAATATATACTAAAATATATTATATATTTGTTATTTTGAAAATGTAATTAAATAAATAAATAAATAAATAATATATATAATAAAAAAATAAAAAAATATATAAAGTAAAAAAAAAAGAAACGAAAAAAAGAAAAAAAATAGATTTCCCTTCCTCGATCGAGAGCACCAGTGACGGGGAGAGAAGCGGAGGCCACCAGAGAGAAGGCTGTTGACGCCGACCCAGGTGAGAAACGTCGACGGAAGGAGGGAGAGAAACGGTGAGACCGAGAGAAAGAGAGGGAAAAAGAGAGAAAAGAGAGGAAAGAGAGGCAAACAAAGGTCGGAGGAAGGGAGAGGACCTCGCCACCGGCCAGGGGAAGGGTCGAACCACCACCGTCAGTGGCGTAGAGGCACCGAACGACGCAGGAGAAAAACGGCAGCTACGCCAAGGAAAGAAAAGGCTGAACTGGCCTCATCTCCGTCGATCCGAGCCTGGCCACCACCAAATCCGTGCTTTGCGTGGCCAGACGGACCAGCTGGAAAAGGAAGCCGACAAAAAACCGCCCCGCGAAGCTCCGAACGACGAAGGAGAGAACTGAACCGGGCTGAACTGGTTCAGCCAGGAAAAAAAAGAGAAAAAAAAGAAGAAAAAGAAAAGAAAAAGAGAAAAAAAAGGAAAAGGAATTGAAATTTTTCGTAGATGCTTCAGTTTGATGATAGACCGGTAAGCGGTCGAAAAAGACTGTTTAAATTTTTAGAAAAATTATTTAAATTTATATCTGAACGAAATTGACCCGGTTTGAAAATATGTGTGTAGCATAACAATGGGCGACGAAGAGAGATCGATACAGCCTCGATTTACGTGCCATTACGAAATCTTGGGTAAGCGAATCTCACTTGCTACCACTTGTATAAATATATGAGTTAGAAATTAATCGCATAATCTTCGGATTAATTTCGTATAAATTGTGTTATAACCGAAATTGAAAAATCGACTATCGTAAACGATATTATGAACTATCCAAAGAAATTAGAAAATGTTTAAAATGACGTGATGGTGATAGTAGGCCATGTTTGTCAGCTAAACGTCTATAATGGGCCCAGCTTGTGTAACAATCGGGCTAAACTCGTTAATGACCTAATGGACGGCCCATAAATTGTAATTGAGCCTAAATATTTAAATGGATTTTAAGGATTGAATAGGGGAGTTGAAACAGGTTTAGGATAGAGGTAGGCCCATTAAGAGACTATAAGGCCCAATAAAAATAATTGGGTTCAAAATTTTATCTGAAGTGAAATTACACTGCATACGTGTTTATAAGAAATAATGATAAGCGATTTGTGATTCATTACAGCTCCAGAGGACCGAATTGGGAGCAAATCGAACTAAGCGAAATCTCAACATTTGGAAAAGTTAGACGGTACAGAGAAATCGAGGTAAGGGGTATAATTTAATTTAATTTCGATATGAACTCTCATTGCATTGATAGAAAGATTTTTATGATGCAATATTATATTTTAAAATGATTTATGATTGTTTTCATACGTATGGAACGATTTACGAAACATGATTTCGTTTTATGAAATGCTCACCAAGTACGTTTATATTTATGAAATGAATTTCCTGAAGTATGAAATGCATGGAAGTTTTATGATGGTTTTGAAAACCTATATTTATGCTTTGAAATGAACTTTTGACATTTTCAAAAGTATTTAAGAAAAGACAAAGAATTTTTGAGACTATAGGCTTCATGCATGGCTACTTCTCGTGGTGTTCCGGCTCCATCACTTGAGTGCCGATACGCAGGGCCCTTGTAACACTTGACTCTACCTGTGTGGTAGATGTCTCACTACTTGTGGTTAATGATGATGATGATGTTTTGGTAGTATCTCATGCTTCAAATTTCTTATGATGACTATGTACGAAATGAAAGTTTTCATATCTTCTAAATATTAGTTTCTAAAAGAAACTTATGATCAGTTTTTCTGAAGCAAAGTTTGTTTAATGAATGATTTCTTGCATGCTTTTACATATCAGAACTACTTTAAATGTATTTTCTTATTGGGTTTTTTCCCGAAATCTCACCCCTTCACCTCTTAGATGTGTTGCAGTAAAACTACAGTTGATAATTGCTGCGTAGACGACGTAGGCTGGCAGATACGAGTTTCCCCAGACTACCCTTTGTACATGTGTGAGGTATACATTTCTATCTCTTTACCAGACCATTTGAATGCACAGACATCTATTGAAAGTAATGTGTCGGGATGTAATCTGTATAAGGATAAATGAAATATTTTTAAGGATTGACTTTTGGGAATAACTAGACGTGTTTGGAATATGTAGAATGATTTGATGATATGACTTGGGAAGCATGTCTGATAGTTGTGGATAGCTAGGGTTGATATTGTGAGAACTTGCAGGTGGGTTGGCTTATATATTAGTCGTTATACTGTCGAAATTTCTATCGACCATATAAAATTCAAATGTTAAACTTAAATATAATTACAGATAAAAAGTAAGAAAAATTATTGATATTGAATAGGAATACAACCTAAGTGAATAAAAGATTAAGTTGCAAGCTGAAGTTTCAAAAAAAAAATCCCTCAAATTTTCAAGGGTCAAGGGTCGTTACAGAAGGGATAAGAAATAAGATGGGAAAATTCCAAAGACATGCCATGAAATGGTAATAATTCCAAAAAATGGTAAACATGAAAAGTAATTCCCAAAAAGGAAATAAGATCCTTTTAAATTACTGATAAGGAAACGACAATGACTATTTTACCTTTAATGAAATGTTGAGAAGAAAGTTGCGTGTTTCCATTTTAAAAATTAGGATTGAAAATTCGAATACCCAAAATAAGGTAATCAAATACCTATAGGTATAAAATTCTATAAAAATATATACATTGATGATAAACTATACGTATATCATGATATAAATATATGTATGTTTCTTCCAAAAGAAAGGCTTCCGAATATCTTATTGTAAGTATTCGAATACCTAAGAGTAATTTCTCTCTTGAAACAAACATACATGAGTTTATATTATGATGTATATATATTATGAGAATAATTACTAGTCCACTGGTTATCTTTGGAATTTTCCCAAATAAGATAGTGGCGACAAAGGGACTTGAGGTTTAGAAATCACTTATGGTTGTGGGGAGAGACAATGGAAAAGATAGAGAGGGCTGCTTAGTATAGGAGAAATACGACAGTAGTGTTTTCTTAGATAAATGCATCTATGTAATAATTGATTTTATTTACTCTAAATTTTATTTTATTTTTTATTTTATTTATTTAATTTTGTGTATAGCATATAAAAAGGAATTTATTTAAAATTTTTATTTTTTATTTTAGTTAATGATATGGCAACATTTGTTTTTGTGGAAACACTACTACCCTTTTTAAAAATTGTCGAAGGTATTGGATTTTGCTGCATTTTTTTTAGAAACGCTGCAAAATAATTGCCACTAAATGTCTAATTTATTGTGATAAACTAAATTTATCTTAATATCAAGAACATGATGTACATTGATAAAAGTTTCTTTCTAGATGTGAAGCTAAATATCACATTCATTTTTTCAAGCACTTTGACAGGAGCATGATTGCCCATAAAAACTTTAGCGTGTTTTTCACTGTAAGTGTTGAAAAAATCCATATTGTTATAGACATGAATGATTGCTATAAAATCAAATAACTACTCAATGGCTCCTTCATTTTTTGCCTCATTTAATTCAATAATCATGGCTACAAAATTTCTTCTTCTTCAATAACCATGTTTGTGTAGGTTTCGGCTCATGCTCAAGAGACAACATATTGCTTAGTGGAAATTAAATATAGAAATACCAAAACCACACATAAGGTCAATTGGATAAAAGCTATCAAGAAATCAGAATTAGGGTTTTTCAAGCAATCTATAAAGTTCAAAATTTTCATACTTGTTTAGATATTTCATAATCTCAAGACCTTGATCTCCACTAATTCTTGTACACCAAGGATAGGTTGTTACAAACCACAATCGTCCAATTGTCCGATTTCTAATGGTAGCCACACAAGTAGCTATGGACCTTCGAGAAGGAAGACTTGTACTATGGCTATCACTATGTTATTAGTTCGAGTTTTAAAAACTTACCATTGTAATCCTTAAGGTATATTCAAGCTCTCAACAATACAGGAAACACCTTTCCTAACAAGTTTCAGAAAGATCACCAAATGAAGAGATGAAGAAATAGGCACACACTAACAAGAAAACTAAAGTTATTGACTTTTCTAACATAGTCTCATAGAGAGGTGGTTGTCGACCATAATAGTGTTATATAGCTTGGTGAAATATGTTTCATTAATTACACATTTACCTCAATACCTTTAAACTTAATTTTAATTATAATTGGTTAATCTCTTAATTAAACAATCTAATTTAAGAGACAATGTCCAAACATAAATAATATAAAAGTCCACTACTTAATTAAATACTTTAATTGAGCCCAATGCTTTCTAATATAATTTAGTCGAATAACTATTAAGTCTTCTTAATTAAAACACTTTTAATTAAGTCTTCTTAATTAAACACATTTAATTAAAATTAATTATAATTCCATAAAATAAGTTCCAAGGAAAATTTCAAATTTTCCAAACAACTCAAGTCAATTTAATCTATGGCTACTCTTATTTGTGTGACCCTTCAGGTTTTCAACATGTTGGAAATGAATTGAATCACTTTTCAATTCACAGATCAAGATAGCTATCTAAAAATATGTTATGATTACCAGAATGGTAGAAAGTCAAAGTGGTTTGACTTAACCTATTTAGTGTATAGCATGCTAGTGTAATTTGATCCTTTCATCATAATATCCTAAAAATAGAAAAAAGTTTGGTACAGTCTACTTTATACTTATTTCAATATTTATCCTTGTGCTACCAATATTAACTCGACTTTTAAATTACCTTGGCTAAGGATGTAAGAGTTAATAGGAGCAAAGATGACCGAGACATTGTCCCCTAAATCACTTGGGGTGATAAATCCTTATCTTAACTACTCATCAATCTTCATCTGCTTCATGATACACCCAACATCACCATTTTTATGCATTTGGTATCCAACCCAAAAGAGATGAAATCAAAGTGTGACAATTCACACATAAGATGTGGCATGGTTTTAATTGCCTCATGCTCGAGACATAAATGTTTTACATGTCATGCCTTTACCAGCATGTAGATAGTGTAGTTATCTACCTGCTTGCATTATTGCCTTACTGAGCAAGTTTCGCTCACCCTTTCATTTTTCACCCTACAGGGTACATTCAGTAGAAGAGAGCGATAGTAGTCTTGCATTTCGGTTATCCGCTGCTTCCTATCAAGACCAGGTATACACATTCGTATAATTTTGTATCTGAACATATAGAGGCACAGTACTGTGCACGGATGTAATATTGGGAATGTATTTAGTTAAAATGAATTGATATGTAAATGAAATATGGAAAATAGATGTTAAGGTAAGTAACATGACAGGAGGGACTAACATCGACTCATAGCCCAACTGTTAGTAGTGAAACTGTTCACGACGGGTAAGGAAATGAAAAAGCGAAAAATTTATAGGGATTTTTAGGAAAAATGGGTCGTGACAAGATGACTTGGCATCTCGCCTAATAATTAGTTGCACTATTGACACATGAGAGTATAGGCAGTCGAGTGACACTACCAAATGGTGATCTCATAGAGGATTATGTTTAGTAAACTTATTCTTTAATAAACACCTATATACCATCCCTAAATATCACTGTATCTCAACTTATGAGTTTGGTTTCTTACTTCACAAGTAAAGAGGCTTAGCATGTGCCGGTCTTTGCACTGTCAATGTCTTATCTTGACACTACATTGATTAGGAATAGTTTTAAGGAACAAAATTTTAATGCAGGGGATCTTATAAATGTAACTCTTTACGATTCTCTTGCAATGTTATTATGTTCCAAGGACTTTATCTACACATGTCACGCCCCGAAGGATGCTACAGAATGGTAACTTATATGGAAGTATGAAAATCTAGGCTTAAATTTTTCATTTTCCTTTAACAATAGTTTGTTGTATGAGCGGTCTTATATTGTAATATTAAGTAGTTACTTACTTACTTGGTTTTAGGTATTAAACCTAAGGTCCTAGTTCAATTTTATATGTAAATTCACTCAGAAAAACCAAATATTCCTCCCCTAGGAATCGATAATTTCCCGGTTTCGATCAATTTTAAACTATCAGTTTAAACCTAGGTCATATACTATCAAAATTGAAACTCAATTACCCATATTTTTAGCACACTCCAATATCTATCATTTATACGAATTTCATCGAAAACTAAGTTCGTTTAATTCTTCAAAATATATAATTAGGAAATATTAGAATTCTATTTTTTGAACTTTTAAAAATTAAAAAAAAATTCATTTACATCCCTAAACACAATAATTTATGTACGTAAACATACATTGACCTTATACACATCCCATCATATGTACTGCTAGAAAACTATATGAAAATAAAGTCATATACACAATATAAATATATACCGAATGTACATTGCGAGATCTCTAAAGTTAGTACTTCAAAGATGGGTACTGTAGTCAGTGATAAATCAATCTTTGACTTAACCTATCATGGAAAACAGTATGGGAGTGAGTTAAAGAGTCTAGTAAGTTAACCACACAACTGTAGAATTACTAACATATATGATATTGTATACAATGCATGCTCATAATGGATTGAGTACGTATAACGATGAAAGTTCATATACAATATATCACGACCTCAACTTACCAAAACCGACTACAAATTTTTTCGCTTTTTACTTTACTTACCTTTCTCTCCTCAACTGTTGGGATGTGATTCGATATTAGTCATCCACTCACATTCAATCACAATACATATAGAATTTAATATTCTTTTCGATAATATAAACTGTTATACATTATTTGTACATATACATCCCGACCGTACAATTGATTTCATAATTGTGCTTATACATTGTTCAGTATAAAATGTTTGACTGTGTATACCTCTTGTAAGATGGATAAGCAGCGGATACAATGAATGCTATACCTCAACCGGACTCACTCTACTGCAGATGATCTATAGAGGATGAAAAATAAGGGGAGTGAGCATACAACGCTCTTAGTAAGGAAATCAGGCAAGCAAGTAGATAACTGCACTATCTATTAAAAATAAGGCTTTGCCTTTCCTTCTCTCATCTCAAAGCATGTATTAAAATGATATAATATAGTACAAATTAAATTCCATGTACTTGAAATCATGCTTATTTATCAAATGTAGGCATTCATGCAAAACAGTGCATATTTATAAAATTAGGAATGCCTTTATCTTAATCATGCCATTTACATTTAAATCAAGTAAATATGACAGTTCACAACACAAACCGATTTTCGACCTTTCTCTCTCAGGTCTAACCGTATCATAAGAACAAGTGATATAACATGCGAGACTCAGTGGCTAAATGCAATACTCTTCTGGACTATGGCCATATCCTAATGTGATATACCAGGCAACACAGATCTCGGTGTGCGGGTATCACTGCTGTAACGGGATGCCTGCCATAGGTCTTAGTCCTCATACCACGGAAATACATCATAGTCGGGCTGCTTGCCATAAGTCTTAGCCCACATAATATGGAAATAATGCCACGTCTCTAAATCCACGCGCGAACATCTCAACTGTGTGATACTCAGTCTACACGAAGGAAATCGTCACGATTTTTCTCTCTTTAACATGTATTATATATCACGTAAAACAACAGTGTGCATCTTGAGTGTGACTCTCAATCAACACTCTGCCTCTTAAACACTGTGTATGCATCTCAAAATATCAAACACTAATGTGAGTAACCTCTAGCACTAGGTCAATGCATATTTCTCATTTCAAATCAAGTACGAGCTATCGCTCTAGTACGATATCATGTATAAATCATGAAAAGCCGAGTACGAGCAATGCTCCCAGTACTCTATCATGTAAAGCTGAGTATGAGCATAGCTCCCAATACTCTATATGCATTAATCACAAACTGAGTACGAGCAATGCTCCCAGTACTCTAACATGCATAAAATAACATTAAAATATAGTACGAATATATCCTCCAGTACTATGTGATGCATATCTCAAAATATAGTGCGAGTATTCTCTAGCACTTACGATTTTCACACAAAACCAAATAGATGGCTATTCAAATCACATCTCTTTCATTTCAAATCAAATTAGCACTTAAATGTGCTGTTTTCGCATATACGTGAAAACATTGCCATTCTATCATGCAACTCAAGCATTTTGGTTTACAACATGTTTCTCAAGCTTTTTATCCTATTTTTAGATAAGATCACACTTTATCTCTATCACAACAACATGTCTCTTTAAGGGAATTCATATAGAGTATAATATCAAACTCTAAATTCAAATATACGTGTAGCCATCTCTAGCTACTCACGCAATTCTCTTACCTCGGATCACGCCAAGTGACCTCTCTTCCTAGGTGTAACTCACTTTTGCAGTTCGAGCAACTTCCACAATGATTTCCGAAGCTGTTACAATTATTGGCATTAATATATCACTCTATACTCATTTCATTTGCCAAGTCTCAACTTAACACATTATTATACCATTTTCTCTCAATATGGTATAAAGTCACGTTTTCACATAACTATAGTCATCACTCCTTATTTCCAATATATGCATTTCATAATATTAACTTATAATCTTCCATATATGCATATTCTATCATTAAATCAATGTTAACATCATTTCCTCATTACTTTCTCACTTTCATGCCAAAACCAGGTCATGCTCATTTTTCACGGTCCTTTCATTTTCAACATTTTATATTTATATCAATCAACTCATCAATACACCTAGTTTAACATACATCAAAGTGGTGTATTAAATCTTACCTAGTTGAACTTTCCTTCCTTTTCACCAAGATGGTAAAATCCTCCTTGCTCTTTCAACTCTTGATTTCAATATCTTGTTTCCAAGTATGTTGATCTCCTCTTTGCTAAGAACAACTTTGTTCACTTATACCCCACTTAAAACTGATCACAAACTGAAGTTTTTTGGTGTTTCTTGGCTAGGTTTCACTTTAGTTTCTAAATGGAATAGTAGCTCTCGGGAAAATGAAGTGCAGAAGTCTAGTATTTATAGAATTGTCTTGATGAGATCGATCTGCTAACCTAGGAGATCGATCTACTCTACATTTTTCCTCTTGAAACTGACCTTCCAGACTTCATGAGATCGATCTGCTCCCAAGCATGAGATTGATCTTTTCAACCCAGAACCTTAAGGAGATCGATGTTCTCTTGCATGAGATCGATTTTCTCCAAGTCAGTAGCTTAAGGACATCGATCTGGTCCTTCAAATATCGATTCCTTCAACAAAGAATGCTGAGTAGATCGATCTGCTCTCCAATGAGATCGATCTGTCCCTGTTCTATTGCTTGAATTTGAGCATTTTTTACTCTTTGAGTCGATCTCTCATCCCATGAGATAAATCTCTCATTCATATTTTCAGATTTTACTGCAGTTTTCTGCTGTAAACACACACCAAACTTCATTTTCTCATTCATCCACACTTAAGGCTTGAAAATGACTTCCATTCATACCTCATATACATTGAAACTTGTGTGTATTCATTGAATAACCAAAGGTATACAATGTATCACCAAATGGAGTATAAAACTCATGCAACTTATGCATACTTAAATCCATTTCACCACACTACTCAATTTTTCATATATTCCTATTCATCACATACTAAAGTCCATTTCTTATTATTCATACATAACGTAACTTGTACGTACATCACCAACTCATATTACAAGTGTGTACATTTAATCTATGAACTTTACATCATTCATGCTTCACATAGCATGTACATGTATGTACTTAGAAATTTAAGGGTCTTACAATTCTCCCCTCCTTAAAAGAATTTGGTCCTCCAAATTAGAACCAAGTTAGTCTTTAAACAATTGGGGATATTTCTCTTGCATTAGACTCTCTAGCTCCCATGTAGCTTCCTCTGAAGTGTGGTGTTGCCAGAGAATCTTTACTAACCCAATGGTCTTATTCCTCAAGACTTTCTCATTTCTATCCAAGATCTGGATCGATTTCTCTACATAAGTCAGATCATCTGTGAGCACTAATGGCTCATATCGAATCACATGATTTGGATTTGGATGGTACTTCCTCAACATCGAAATATGGAAGACAGTATGCACTCTTGATAAATTTGGTGGCAAAGCCAATCTATATGCCTTATCTCTCACTCTGTCCAGTATCTCAAAGGGTCCAATGTAGCGAGGACTCAATTTACCTCTATTTCCAAATCTCGCTATACCCTTAGAAGGAGAAACCTTCAGAAATATTGACTCACCAACTGCGAACTCAAGTGGTCTTTGTCTCTTATCAACATGGCTCTTTTGTCTACTCTGAGCTGTCCTCAATCTCTTAACAATTAACCGGACATCCTCAGAGGCTTGTGTAACCAATTCAGGAGCAAAAATCTTTATGTCACCCACTTCTTCCCAACCGATAGGGGAATGACATCTATGGCCATACAAAGCCTTATACGGTGCCATCCCGATACTCGCATGATAACTATTGTTGTAGGCAAACTCGGCTAGTGGTAAATGATCATCCCAAGAACCTCTAAAATCCAGCACACACGCTCTTAACATATCCTCCAAGGTCTGTATAGTCCTCTCTGACTACCCATCTGTCTGAGGATGATAAGCGGTGTTCAAACTCAACTAGGTTCCCATGGCTTCTTGAAAATGTTCCCAAAAGAGGGAAGTGAAGCGAGAATCCCTATCAGAGACAATGCTAACTAGAATACCATGTAACCTCACTACCTCGCATACATATAACTCTGCCAATGTACTCAAAGTATCGGTAGCTCTCATAGCTAAAAAGTGGGCTGACTTCATCAGTCTATCAACTATCACCCATATAGCATCGTGATTCCTCCGGTTTCTCGGTAAACCCATCATAAAATCTATGGTGATATGCTCCCATTTCCATATCAGTATAGGTAGATGCTGCAATAACCTTGTAGGTTTTTGATGCTCTACCTTCACTTGCTGACATATAAGACATTTTACCACAAAATTCACAACATCCTTCTTCATACCTGACACTAGTACACCTTCCGTAGGTTCTGATACATCTTATTACTCCCCGGATGAAGTGTGTGCCTCGATGAATGAGCTTCTGCCAATATCAATCTCTTGAGCTCTGGGTCCTTGGGAACACACAATCTGCCTTTGAACCTTAGGAGTCCATCTGAACTTATCTCAAAGTCAGTCACTATGCCCTTCTATATTTGACCGCTCATGTCAATGCAATATGGATCAGTCTGCTGAGCCACTCTGATTCTCTCTACCAGGTCTGCCTCCAAGCGTAGACTAGCAATCACATAGTCCATATCCATGTCAGAAGGCACAACTCCCAAACTGAGGCTAGCAAACTGCTCTAACAACTCATGTTCCCTAACCATCATATACGATACCATCCCAAGGCTCTTTCTACTCAAAGCATCAGTAACAACATTAGCCTTGCCCAGATGATAAAGTATCTCACAATCATAATCCTTCAGAAGCTCTAGTCATCTTCTCTGTCTCATGTTCAACTCTTTCTGTGAGAATAGATACTTAAGGCTCTTGTGGTCATTAAATATCTGGAATTTCTCTCCATACAAGTAGTGGCGCCATAACTTCAACGCAAACACTACTGCTGCTAACTCCAAATCATGTGTCAGATAGTTCTTCTCATGATCCTTCAGTTGTCTGGATCCATAAGTAACTACATTCTCATCCTGCATCAATACACAACCCAGTCCCTAATGCGAAGCATCGGTATACATTGAAAATCCTCCTAAGCTGGTAGGGAAAGTGAGAATCGAAGCGGTGGTCAATCGACTCTTCAACTCCTGAAAACTCTTCTCACAATCCTCGTTCCACACAAAAGCTAAACTCTTCCTAGTTAGACGTGTCAACGGAGCAGCCAACTTCAAAAATCCCTCAACAAATCTTTGATAATATCCTGCTAAACCCAAGAAACTACTGATCTTGGTGATTGTCTTTGGCTGTTCCCACTGAACTACAGCCTCAATCTTAGATGGATCTACTGATACACCATCCTTAGACACAACATGTCCCAATAATGAGATCTGTGACAACCAAAAGTCACATTTGTTGAGTTTAGCATATAGCTTCTGCTCTCGTAAAGTCTACAATACAATCCTGAGGTGTCTCTCATGCTCTTCCTCATATTTAGAGTATACCAAAATGTTATCTATGAAGACGATAACAAATTGATCCAAATATGGCTTGAACACATCATTCGTCAAAGTCATGAAAGCGGCAGGAGCATTTGTCTATCCGAATGGCATAACCAAAAACTCAAAATGGCCATATCGGGTCCTAAATGCTGTCTTGGGCACATCTCCACTCCAAACTCTCAACTGATGAAACCTAGACCTCAAATCAATCTTAGAAAAGACCTGCGCTCCCTAAAGTTGATCTAACAGATCATCAATACGTGGAAGGGGATATCTATTCTTGATGGTTGCCTTATTCAACAATCCGAAATCAATACACAGTCGTAGGCTCCCATCCTTCTTCCTCACGAATAAAATCGATGCTCCCCAAGACGAAACACTCGGTCTAATAAACCCCTGTCCAACAGCTCCCGTAACTGTCTCTTGAGCTCCTCTAGCTCAACTAAGGCCATGCGATACGGTGGTTTTGATATAGGTTCAATACCAGGCACCAAATCTATACAGAATTCCATCTCTCTGTCTGGTGGTAACCCTGACAATTCATCTGGAATGATATCTGAGAACTCACTAACCACAGAAATATCTTTCAACTCTGGATGTACATTATCCATATCAACCACGTATGCAATGAAACCTTCAACATATTCATTCCTTAGTCAGCATAGTACATTATCAATCATAAATCAATAATGCTATTTTCATTTCTTTTCATCAAACTTTACAACATATTTTTCAGGGTTAGGAAACATAATTGTCTTAGCATAACAATCTAAAACAGCATGGTTTACAGATAACCAATCCATTCCTAAGATTACATCAAAATCACTCATACTTAACAGTATTAGATTGGCTGTCATGTCCTTTTCCCCTACTTTTAGCTTACAATCATTCAACACATACTCCACTAGCTGACTATTATCCATAGGCGTACTAATCAACATCATTCTACTCAAAGATGTACGCTCTACATACTTTTCTATCTTACATGCAAATGAAGGTGATACAAATGAATGCGTGGCACCAGGATCTGTAAGACCTGAAATTAAATCGTAAATTTTTATGAGGGATGAAAATGATAAAAAAAAAGTTAACTGAATGGGATTCGGATTTGAAATAAGGAATTAAAATACGAAATGAATGAGTATTCGTGGAGGGAAGTTGGGGTAAATTAATCCCGAACACGTGCAAGGGCAAAACGGTCAAAAGATCGAAAGTCGGGACAAATTCGATAAGAAATTTAATTAAAAATAAGGATTTAGGATATCTTGATCAATAATGAGGAGTTATACAATTTCGAGTCCAATTGATCAAGATCCGAAATTTTTAGAAATATCGAAAAATCACCCAGGACAATATCCCGAAAATACAAAGAAATTATACCCGAAAAAGGATTAAAAAAATATAATAAAGAAACTAAATTAAATTAAATAAATCTATTTTGAATAAAATATTAATTTTGGTAGATATTTTGATTCTTTAATATAATTTATTGATTAAAATAATAATAAAACAAATTGTTAAATAAAAAAAAAAGAGAAGAAATTTGTACAAGTCGGGGAGAGAGAAAGAAAAGGGAAAACGGAGAGGGGGACTGCGCGTGGCCGACCGAAGAGCCACCACCGGGCACCGACGGCCTCCGACGAAGGGCCGAGCAGCAAGAGGAGAGGCCGGTGAAGCCATTGGCACCGGTGACGCGAGCCGACGATGGCCGTGTCCGGCGAACGGAGGAAGAGAAGACCGCGGGAAAAAACGGAGTCGGTACCGGCGATCCACGGCAGCTGGGGGTGAACGGCGGGTATCGGCGTGATCGGGAAGAGGAGCCGGTTCGTTTGAGACGGGTGCTGGCCGGCGAAATCGCCGGAATCCGCCGGATCGAGAGGTGGCAGCCGCAGGGGAGAAGAGCTGATTCGCCGGCGATGACTGCGTTTCGACCCCAACCGAGGCCCGATTCTGAATGCCCAGGTGTAGCCAAGCCGAACGGCACCGAAATCGCATCGGGAACCGGCCGGACGGCGCCGGAATGAGCAAATGGGGATTGAACCGATCGAACCGGCCTGAACCGGCCAAAACTGAATCGAACCGGACCGAGCTGAACCGGTGGTCTGAACCGGTCTGAACCGGACTGAACCGGTTCAGCCAAAAAGAGAGGAAAAAAAGAGAAAAAGAGGAAAAGGAAAAAGGGAAAGGATTTTCGGGGATACACCGGACTTCGGGTAAGTCAATATGAGGTCAAAAGTGACCGAATTGATTTTTGAGAAATTTATTTAAATTATATTTAATCGAAAATTAACCCGGGATTAAATATAATAACTGTGCAGTTGTACGATAAAGCCGAACGAGAGCCGATTGAGCTCCAATTTTCGTATCCCGCATCGTATCGGGTAAGTACAGTTTAATTTCGACAATTAGAGTCCTTTAATACAGAGTTTCGATTATTTTACGGAATTTACGAATTAATGTTGTATAAAGAGGGATATTAATCGGATTTACAACGTAATTACCGTAAATGGTTTACGGACTATCCAATGAGTTTGGAACGAAGCCCGATAATTATTGGTAAGCTGTATGAGCCCAGTAAACCCGAGGAAGGTATTTAATAAGTAAAAACGGGCTGAAAATGGGTCGAGGCCCATTAAGGTGCAATCGGGCCCAATAGGGGTAAACGGGTCCAATGATTTAAATTAAGCCCAGAAAGTATTAAATACAATTAAATTGTATAATATCTTACCTGAGAAACATTTATACGCAGTTCCAGACATTGGATTGAGAGCAGATCGGACTGCGCGACGTGACATCAGTGGAAAGGTCAGACTCGACGAGAATCGAGGTAAGGGAATTTTGTAAGTGCATAGAGATGCCTATACATATTTTGAGGGTATTTACAGGGCTTAGAATTTATCTAAGTATCTAGTAAACGAAATAATAATTTTTACGAAAACCGGGGCTTAGATAAATAAAGGAAAAAGACGATTTTGCCCCTAGGAGTAAAATTTATAAAAAGGGTAGTAAGGCAGGTAAATTGCATGATTTCATGTTTTAATGCTTTATATGAATATATTGCTTTGATTTAAGCAAATATACACATAGGTGGGCTGTTGATTTCGTGAATTTTACGAAAAGGTACCGGTTTGTACCGGTTACTATTTTAAAAGATGTTTTATTACAAGTGAGCCACCTATCGTATTTACATGAATAAAAAGAGTGCTAGAGTATTACTCGCACTCAAGTTTATTGATTTATTGATCATGAAAAGCCGTACTGGAGCATTGCTCGTACGAGAAATTTGTGTGTGCATAAAACCGTGCTGAAGCTTCGCTCGCACGAGATTTTAGATATCATGATATGCATAGCGTGGTGCTGGAGCTCTGTAAGCCTATGACCTGGTGTGGGGCGGGCAGCAGGATGCTCACATAAACGCACTAGACGCGAGTTGACATGCATATAGTCGTGCGGAAGCCTCCTGTAGACTGTGTGTCACAGAAAGTTGAGATGCTCGCACATATACTTTGAGACATGGGTTGGTTATCGACATAGTATTGGGGTGGATAAGACCTACGGCAGGCACCCCCAGACTATGATATGGGTCCACGGAGTACGATGTACCGTGTATGTCACACGGAGTACGCTGTACCGTGCAGTCATGATGACTCTACGATGTTACTTGATATTCTGGCGGGTAGGACTTGACCCCACCTCCCGTTGCAGTTGTGATACCCCGCACACTGGGATCCGTGTAGCATAGGATCACAGGGACATAGTATGGTCATAGTCCTCGATTTTTCATACAGTAACCTACATGCCTCACATGATATCATACGGTCTGGATAGACCAGGACAAACCCGATGAAGGGGTAGTCCCGATTTGTGTTGTTAAAAGAGATGTGATTTGATGAATCAAGGTATTCCCGAGAGATGGGTTTGACCTTGATGAAGTTGTTTTATAATGAAACAAATGAGTTTTAAATGTGATGCATTTATGATGAAACAAATAAGTTTTAAAGTGATGAGTTTTGTGATTAAACAAATAAGTTTTAAAGTGAAGAGTTTATGATGAAATAAATGAGTTTTAATGTGATGAGCATGAGATGTCTACATGATGATTTTTCCATGTGTGCTTTATATGCCGATTTCATGATTTCTTGTATATGATATATACATACATGTGGCATTGTTTTAATCTTACCTCATGCTCCGAAAGTAAACGATTTTTACATCATGACATTATCAGCACGTAGATAGTATAGTTATCTACCTGCTTACATTATTGCCTTACTGAGCACGTTTCGCTCACCCTTTTATTTTTCACCCCACAGGGTACATTCAGTAGAAGAGAGCGACAATAGTCTCGCATCTCGGTTATCCACTGCTTCTTATCAAGATCAGGTATACACATTTGTATAATTTCGTATCTGAACATATAGATGCACAGTACTGTATATGGATTTAATATTGGGGATGCATTTAGTTCAAATAAATTGATATGTAAATGAAATATGAAAATGGAATGGTAAATAGGTGAGAGGTACTAACACCGAATCATAGCTCAACTGTTTAGTAGTGTAACTGTTCACGACGGGTAAGAAAATGAAAAAGAGAAAAATTTGTAGGGATTTTTAGGTAATTTGGGTCGTGACAAAGGTGGTATCAGAGCAGAGTTGGCCTGATATGAGTCGGTGTTAGTGGTTAAGTAAATTTACATCCCCATGTACTGTGCATTGTTTAGATACAATTGTGTATATCAAGATGGAAGTGTAGCTAAGAACTTAGTTTCGAATGCAAGAACATATTTTTTACAACTGATAGCCGCTATGGTAGAGTGGCGAGTACACATGCTCGAGGCCGTAGAGATCGGCCTGAGAATCGAATGAGTTATGATATGAGACTCAAGATGAGATAGTGCACGAGGCAGAGGTCGTAGAGGTAGACCTGAGTCTGCTAAGTCGTGCTGAGTTGACCCATGAGAATCGGGATGAGATTGAAATAGAGGTTAATGTTGAGCATACCTCTTAGAGTCCGACAGAGTGACCGGATAGTTTTGAGACACGCTTCGTGAGGTTGGAGCGGAGTGTGGAGATTATTTTGAGGAGCAAATTGCTCAGAGTAGACATAAGATCAGAGGGCGCAGCGGAGCATTGATTGAAACCCGCTCGACCCATCTTAAGTGTTAAACATCCAGAGCTAAGATGAGAAATATTTTGGATGTATTCCGGTGATAGGATATCCTGAACATGATTTAAAGGAAATTATGGATAAAAGTCCTTACTCTGACCCAGAGGATCTGATTTATTGATGAGTATGATTTATGAGCATGAAATTCAGTTATATTCTTTGGTAGATATTACCTCGACACTATGAACAGGTGACAGTCGAGATGTCTAAAAGTTCATGAAATGGCTCAACTTTTTAATTTGAGTCCGATTGGCCCATGAGATATTACCTTTATCGAGGCAGTGCGCAGAATACAGTTGCGTGAATAAGATCGAGTGTTGCACGCCTCTGAGATTGGGAAAGTTAATAAAGGCCGAAATAGAAACAGAAGAGAATAGAGAATGACAGAGATGTCAGAGCGGAAAAGAGACCAGTTGGTAAGAGATTATAGCTGATGAGCTACGGGGTAAGATAATTGGTAAAGCCCCAGTGCATCCAATTTTGGCACTCTTGAGAGACATTGTGACTAGAAGACCTCGACCTGCTACGAAGCAGTGTAGCAGTGTAAGCAGTGTGAGATATGTGGTGGATACCACAGAAGGAGGGTCTATACCTACACTGTATTGATAAAAATGGCCGTTAAGTGTGGTAAGACGGACCATTGATTTTGATTACACAGAGTTGGGCGAGATCGTCCCACAGAAAGGTAAAGAGACAAAGAAAAACTTCATTGGTATAGCTGCAACGAGAAGGGAGGCAATAGCCGAAAAGAAAAAGGAAAGTAGGTTGTTGGACGAAGGCGAGAGGATGTCTTGGACCAGGACACTATTGATGTTTCATGGATGTGGTGTAAGATACCACACTTGTTATGAATAATGAAGTATATATGTTCATTGATCCTGGTGCCACACATTTATTCATACCGCCTTCATTCGCATATAAGTGAGTAAAAGGCATGAATGCCTATATCATTGGGCACAATACTGATAAATGAGTACCCCAATAGAGGAGGATTAATTAACGGAATATGGGTATTGAGATTTTAAGTTAATAAAAAGGGGTGTAACAGTTGAAATTAAAGGAGTAAAGGATTGTACTCATGGAATGAATAATGACAAGAGTTTCGTTATAATTGATACACTAAGGAGATAATCTTCGAGATATGCTTGATCCTAAATACAAGATGTATTGGAGTAAGAGTGCATATGTGAAGTAATTGGGATTAAGTGATAAGTAGGGAATATAAATTATAACTAAGGATAAAGATGGGTATAACCATAACCAGTAATTGTGGTTAAGTCTGAAGGTTAATAAAGGTATTTCAAAATACCTCCCAGCCTGAAGACTTAACAGCGTCTAGATATATATATATAACCTATAACGGGAAATCAATCATCGTAATCAATACCTTTAGCATTAGGATACCTTTACTAAGACGATAAGAACATTAAAATTCGACAAATCATGAAGGTTAACATATCAAAATTTAATAAGAGCCGTTAAGATAAGAAAAGGAAATGACGCAGGTTAGTACCTGGAAAACGTAAGCGGTTGAGAAGGATCTTATACGCTTATGCGTAATTAAGTCAAGGATTAGACCGAATTGTAATCATCATTATCGATGATGTGTTGGGTGTAGTTAAAGTCCAGGGCAAATTGTAAGCAACCATTGAAAATTGCTTTTACAGATGGATTGTTGCGAGTTTTTAATATGGTCTACTTGGTTGACACGTTTAACTAAGAAAACGTGGTCTTGGAATGAGATGGTAAATAAGATGATAGATGTGACATGGATTTCGGTGTAGTGAAGTATGAACTGACCACCGTGACTAATTTCACTATACCCAACAGCTCAAGAGGTTCTCAGTGAGCATGGATACCTCAAAGTTATGATGGAGCTGTGTATTGATGTATAATGGGAAGATAGTCAATTATGGAGTCAGACAACTCCTTGATCATGAAATAAACTATCTGACCCATGATTTGAAGTTGGCAATAGTAATTGTACCAAGGATATGGTACTATTATGTACATGGTGAGAAATTGTGGATATGCACTAATCATAAAGTCCCAAGTATCTGTTTTCATAAAAAGAGGCGAATATGAGAATACATAGTGGGTTAGAGCTTCTGAGAGGTTTTGATTTGTGAAAATTGTACCACCCAAGAAAGGCTAATGTGATGACTGATACCTTGAGCATAAAGAGCCTCGGGATGGTATTACATATGATGGTCAGGGAGCGTGAGCTGTTAGATGCAGTTGTGAGCCTCGGTATAGATGTGATCCCTTCTGATGATGACAGTGATTGTGTGATAGCTAGCCTGAGATTAGAACCGGATGAGAGTGCCCGGATTTGACAGGCTTAGCGTGATGATCGACAGGATGTCGATAGTTTGGGTCAGATTCAGAAGGGTACAGTGATAGAGTTCACAGAGTATGATAATGATTTACAGAGAGGTTCAGAGACAATATGAGTGCTCCCCAGGACCACAGTTGATGAGATAGTAATATTGTCAGAAGCTCACTCTTCGGGATATACAGTGCATACGGAAAGTAATAAAGATATATTGAAATCTTCAAAAGGGTATTGGTGGTCAGATATGAAAAGAGATATGGTAGAGATTGTGGAAAAGTGCCTAGTATGTCAGCAGGATAAGGTAGAGTATTAAGAGTCTGCAGAGTTATTGCAGCCTCTACCTATATCGACACGGCACGAAAATGGGAGCAAGTCTCCATGAATTTTATGATGGGTTACAGAGGACCCAGGTGAATTACGAGGCTATGTGGATGATAGTCGATAGAGTGATTAAGTCTACCCACCTTCTGTTTATGAGATCCCCAAATACTCAGAGTGTATATGAGGATTTATGTGTAAGGAAGATTGTGGAACATTAAGTAGCATTCTAGTGAGCATGGTATCATATAGGGATTCCCGCTTCACTTCCTACTCTGAGGAATATTTTTTAGGAAGCTATGGGACTGAGTATTAGCACAGCTTTTCATCCTCAGACAGATGGTCAGTCAGAGAGGACTGTACAGGTTCTGGAGGATTCGATGAAAGCATGTGCCATTGATTTTATAAGCTCCTGGAAATGATCAGTTGATTTCTAATTGAAGTTGCCAATAACGACAGTTGGCAGTTGAGTATCGGGATAACAAGATATGAGGCAATGTATGGCTGTAGGGGTTGTTCCCCAAAAGTGGATAAGAAAAAGTGGGTGACAAATAGAATTATTTACGACTTTGGATAATAAGTCTTTAAGGATGTTTAGTTAAGGATGAGAGATTAAGAACACCTCAGAGCAGATAGCAAGTATTGGAATTCACCCTTGGTGAATTAGTATGGTTGAAATGTTTCTTGTCCTAAGAGAATAAGGACATAGCGAACTTTTGGAAGAAGGTAAATTGAGTTTCGCTGGATTGAATATTTTGAGAGATTGGACAAGTGGAAGATAAGACCTGTAGGTGGCATTTTCACTTGAATAAGCAGGCACCCACAATGTGTCCCATCTTTTGATGCTTCGAAAATACTATCCGGATCCAGCATAGGTGATCGAATATGAACTCCAAAAGTTCAGTTTAATGAAAATATAAGTATATTGATAAGTTGATTCGGGTATTAAACTGGAAAGAGAAAGTATTGAGGTTTAAGATGATCTCCCTAATTAAAGTCCTTTGGTAGTAATACACTCCAGAAAAAGGTCACATGAGAATTAAAGAGTATGATACGATCGATGTACCCGGAGTTGTATATGGACTCATATGACTTGGTTCTAATTTGGAGGACCAAATTTCTTAAGTGGGGGAGATTTGTAAGACCTGAAATTAAATCGTAAATTTTTATGAGGGATGAAAATGATAAAAAAAAGTTAACTGAATGGGATTCGGATTTGAAATAAGGAATTAAAATACGAAATGAATGAGTATTCGTGAAGGGAAGTTGGGGTAAATTAATCCCGAACACGTGCAAGGGCAAAACGGTCAAAAGATCGAAAGTCGGGACAAATTCGATAAGAAATTTAATTAAAAATAAGGATTTAGGATATCTTGATCAATAATGAGGAATTATACAATTTCGAGTCCAATTGATCAAGATCCGAAATTTTTAAAAATACCGAAAAGTCACCTAGGACAATATCCCGAAAATACAGAGAAATTATACCCGAAAAAGGATTAAAAAAATATAATAAAGAAACTAAATTAAATTAAATAAATCTATTTTGAATAAAATATTAATTTTGGTAGATATTTTGATTCTTTAATATAATTTATTGATTAAAATAATAATAAAACAAATTGTTAAATAAAAAAAAAAGAGAGAAGAAATCTGTACAAGTCGGGGAGAGAGAAAGAAAAGGGAAAACGGAGAGGGGGACTGCGCGTGGCCGACCGACGAGCCACCACCGGGCACCGACGACCTCCGACGAAGGGCCGAGCAGCAAGAGGAGAGGCCGGTGAAGCCATTGGCACCGGTGACGCGCGCCGACGATGGCCGTGTCCGGCGAACGGAGGAAGAGAAGACCGCGGGAAAAAACGGAGTCGGTACCGGCGATCCACGGCAGCTGGGGGCGAACGGCGGGTACCGGCGTGATCGGGAAGAGGAGCCGGTTCTTTTGAGACGGGTGCTGGCCGGTGAAACCGCCGGAATCCACCGGATCGAGAGGTGGCAGCCGCAGGGGAGAAGAGCTGATTCGCCGGCGATGGCTGCGTTTCGACCCCAACCGAGGCCCGATTCTGAATGCCCAGGTGTAGCCGAGCCGAACGGCACCGAAATCGCATCGGGAACCGACCGGACGGCGTCGAAATGAGCAAATGGGGATTGAACCGGTCGAACCGGCCTGAACCGGCCAAAACTGAACCTAACCGGACCGAGCTGAACTGGCGGTCTGAACCGGTCTGAACCGGACTGAACCGGTTCAGCCAAAAAGAGAGGAAAAAAGGAGAAAAAGAGGAAAAGGAAAAGGATTTTCGGGGATACACCGGACTTCGGGTAAGTCAATATGAGGTCAAAAGTGACCGAATTGATTTTCGAGAAATTTATTTAAATTATATTTAATCGAAAATTAACCCGGGATTAAATATAATAACTGTGCAGTGTACGATAAAGCCGAACGAGAGCCGATTGAGCTCCAATTTTCGTATCCCGCATCGTATCGGGTAAGTACAGTTTAATTTCGGCAATTAGAGTCCTTTAATACAGAGTTTCGATTATTTTACGAAATTTACGAATTAATGTTGTATAAAGAGGGATATTAATCGGATTTACAACGTAATTACCGTAAATGGTTTACAGGCTATCCAATGAGTTTGGAACGAAGCCCGATAATTATTGGTAAGCTGTATGAGCCCAGTAAACCCGAGGAAGGTATTTAATAAGTAAAAACGGGCTGAAAATGGGTCGAGGCCCATTAAGGTGCAATCGGGCCCAATAGGGGTAAACGGGTCCAATGATTTAAATTAAGCCCAGAAAGTATTAAATACAATTAAATTGTATAATATCTGACCTGAGAAACATTTATACGCAGTTCCGGACATTGGATTGAGAGCAGATCGGACTGCGCGACGTGACATCAGTGGAAAGGTCAGACTCGACGAGAATCGAGGTAAGGGAATTTTGTAAGTGCATAGAGATGCCTATACATATTTTGAGGGTATTTACAGGGCTTAGAATTTATCTAAGTATCTAGTAAACGAAATAATAATTTTTATGAAAACCGGGGCTTAGATAAATAAAGGAAAAAGACGATTTTGCCCCTAGGAGTAAAATTTATAAAAAGGGTAGTAAGGCAGGTAAATTGCATGATTTCATGTTTTAATGCTTTATATGAATATATTGCTTTGATTTAAGCAAATATACACATAGGTGGGCTGTTGATTTCGTGAATTTTACGAAAAGGTACCGGTTTGTACCGGTTACTATTTTAAAAGATGTTTTATTACAAGTGAGCCACCTATCGTATTTACATGAATAAAAAGAGTGCTAGAGTATTACTCGCACTCAAGTTTATTGATTTATTGATCATGAAAAGCCGTACTGGAGCATTGCTCGTAAGAGAAATTTGTGTGTGCATAAAACCGTGCTGAAGCTTCGCTCGCACGAGATTTTAGATATCATGATATGCATAGCGTGGTGCTGGAGCTCCGTAAGCCTGTGACCTGGTGTGGGGCGGGCAGCAGGATGCTCACATAAACGCACTAGACGCGAGTTGACATGCATATAGTCGTGCGGAAGCCTCCTGTAGACTGTGTGTCACAGAAAGTTGAGATGCTTGCACATATACTTTGAGACATGGGTTGGTTATCGACATAGTATTGGGGTGGATAAGACCTACGGCAGGCATCCCCAGACTATGATATGGGTCCACGGAGTACGATGTACCGTGTATGTCACACAAAGTACGCTGTACCGTGCAGTCATGATGACTCTACGATGTTACTTGATATTCTGGCGGGTAGGACTTGACCCCACCTCCCGTTGCAGTTGTGATACCCCGCACACCGGGATTCGTGTAGCATGGGATCACAGGGACATAGTATGGCCATAGTCCTTGATTTTTAATACAGTAACCTACATGCCTCACATGATATCATACGGTCTGGATAGACCAGGACAAACCCGATGGAGGGGTAGTCCCGATTTGTGTTTTTAAAAGAGATGTGATTTGATGAATCAAGGTATTCCCGAGAGATGGGTTTGACCTTGATGAAGTTGTTTTATAATGAAACAAATGAGTTTTAAATGTGATGCATTTATGATGAAACAAATAAGTTTCAAAGTGATGAGTTTTGTGATTAAACAAATGAGTTTTAAAGTGAAGAGTTTATGATGAAATAAATGAATTTTAATGTGACGAGCATGAGATGTCTACATGATGATTTTTCCATGTGTGCTTTATATGCCGATTTCATGATTTCTTGTATATGATATATACATACATGTGGCATTGTTTTAATCTTACCTCATGCTCCGAAAGTAAACGATTTTTACATCATGACATTATCAGCACGTAGATAGTATAGTTATCTACCTGCTTACATTATTGCCTTACTGAGCACGTTTCGTTCACCCTTTTATTTTCCACCCCACAGGGTACATTCAGTAGAAGAGAGCGACAATAGTCTCGCATCTCGGTTATCCGCTGCTTCTTATCAAGATCAGGTATACACATTTGTATAATTTCGTATCTGAACATATAGATGCACAGTACTGTATATGGATTTAATATTGGGGATGCATTTAGTTCAAATAAATTGATATGTAAATGAAATATGAAAATGGAATGGTAAATAGGTGAGAGGTACTAACACCGAATCATAGCTCAACTGTTTAGTAGTGTAACTGTTCACGACGGGTAAGAAAATGAAAAAGAGAAAAATTTGTAGGGATTTTTAGGTAATTTGGGTCGTGACAGGATCAATCAAAACATGTGCTTCTAAATCATAAATCAGGATGTTACCTCTAATCACATCCGATGAAGCATCAGCTGTACCCTGGTCCAAGGCATGCACTCACCCTCATCTCATAACTTGTTTCCCTTTCTCTTGTGCCGTCGCTCTCCTTCTCTGAGTAGACATATCAGTTGGAGCTCTATCAGACTCCCTGGCCTTCTGTGGGGCAGTCTCAAATGTCGCTGCCCAAGCTCTAGCAATGTGCCCCTGTTTCCCACATTGAAAATAGATAATAGGGCTCAACGGACAAGGTCTACCGCCATGATGTCTACCACATCTACTGCACTGATCTGTAGTAGGCCTCTGTCCTCCAATCATAATGCCCTTCGTCAGAGCTATAGCCGGGTATGTAGGAAATCTTACAATCTTTTCCTGTACTTCCTCGATCTTTGGTTTCTTACCGAAGAGTCTCCTCCCTCCTCGATAACTGAAATCTCGAGCACTATTACTCACCGACCTCTTTCTGTCTCTATCTCTACCTTTTCCCACTAATCTGAACACTGATGCATTTCTCTCATAATCTTGTTCACAGAGTTACGCTCTGTGCACCGCCTCATCATACGTACCAATATAAAATGGTACCAACCTAGACCGTAACATCGGTCTCAATCCATCGATAAATCTGTGGACCTTTTTGGTCTCGCTATACATGGTATCTGGGTCATACCTTCCCAGGGCTAAAAATCTCGTCTCATACTCATCCACTGATAGACTCCCCTGACTTAACCCCAAGAATTTGGCTTGCAGCCTTCGTTGTGCCGTATCTGGAACAAACTGCCTTCTGAAGGCATTTAGAAATAGCTCCCAACTAATCTCAGCATGTTGGGCTCTCAATATAGCCCTGGTTGTCAGGACCCATTCTCAATCCATGACTTTAACCAAAATCACTACAAATTTTTTGCATTTTTAACTTACCTTTCCTCTCTTCAATGGTTGGGCTGTGATTCGATGTCAGAATCCTTGCTTACCACATTGTCCATTATCATACATATATGTCAATATACTGTTACTGACTGTAACTGCTTTTATAATATATGTAAGATTATATAAAATCTAATACAAATACATTCCCCATTATTTATCGTATACATCACTGTGCTGTTTTTATGTTTAGATATATAACCGTATAAAGTCTGTATACCTGGCGATCGATAGGAACTAGCAGTGGACTCAGGAATACTATCCCTCGATAACTCTCGCTCTACTGCTGATGCTCTGTAGAGAGATGTAAAGAAAGGGGGTGAGCATATAACGTGCTCAATAAGGAAATCAGGCAAGCAAGTAGATATCTACACTATCTACTCAAAATAATGCTATGCCTTGAAAACATTATTTCCTTTACTCACTTTAAAAGCATGTCTTTAAATATATATATATATATATACTTGTACAGATTAAATCTCATGTACAGAAATCATGCTTTCTTTCTCAAATGTAGGCATGTAGTGCAAAACAAAGCATCTTTATATAAATCATGCCTTTAAGTAAATCATGCCATGTATATTTAAATCACAATAAATATGGCATTAAATAATTCACATCACAAAATCGAAGTCCGACCCATCCCTCAGGTCTGTCCGTAATTTAAATCAGTCAATTAATGTGATATATCATGTGAGACTCTGTGGTGAAATGTAAATAGTATCCTGGACTATGATCATATCCGACATGTGATCACAAGCAACACAGTACTCGGTGTTCGGGGCATCACTGCTGCAACGGGAGGGTAGTCAGTCCATTACAACCGTCAGCTATACAACAACACACGGTACAGCGTACTCCCATGCCCCGGGCACGGTATAAAGTACACCCGTGGACCCTACATCACAATCGGGGTGCCTGCCATAGGTTTAGCCCTCAAACCATGGAATATCATACCACATCTCTAATACCCTCATGTGGCTATCCTCTCACATAATGTGACACTCAATCACACAAGGATGCTGGCATGAGTTTGTAACATGTATTATATATCACATACAGTGCGCGCCTTTGAGTGCGACTCACAGTCGACACTCCGCTCAAACACTGTTTCACATCACAAACTCAACTCTAGTGCTAGTAAACCTCCAGCAACTAGGTCAATGCATAGTTCATGTATTAAATCAAGTACGAGCAATAGCTCCAATACCATGCTATGCACAATATCGTCAAATCAAGTACGAGCAATAGCTCCAGTACTATGTCATGTATAAATCATGAAGAATCGAGTACGAGCAACGCTCCAGCACTCTGTCATGTATCTCATGTAAAACTCGAGTACGAGCTAATCGCTCCAACACTCTGTCATGCATATATCATATAAAACTTGAGTACGAGTAATAACTCCAGTACTCTATCATGCATGTCATGGAAATCTAGTGCGAATCAAAATTCAGCACTAATATATGTGGAAAATATATGAAATCCAGTGCGAGCTGTGCTCCAGCACGATTCATTCTCACAAAATATGATAGATGACTCTTTAAAAAGGGATGATTTACAAATAATCAAAATCAGCACTATAAAGTGTGCTTAATTCACATCAACCTTAAAATCATTAGCCCATCTATTTATTCTCCTGCTAAACAGCAGTTAAACACTCAAAATAGTGGTTTCCATACTTTTTACAAGTTTTCACAAAAGTTGACTTTTTGACTAACTAGGGGCAAAATCATAATTTGCCACTATCGGGTCGCAATAATTATTATTCACTTTCTCTGACCCTCAGAGTTTTTAAGTGAATGTAAAAGTAGACGAAAATACGTGCAGGTATCTCTAACTACTCACAAAAGTCCCTTACCTGCAATCACTCGAGAAATTTCACTTTCTCTGCGCTGCTCGTTTCAGCAGTCCGATTTGCTTCTCTAATACTCTCTGGAGCTGCATATAACCATTTATCAGGTTAATTACACTTTTCCTACTGTATTTCACATTAAATACAGTCTATTTCCCTTAATGGGCCTTAATAATCCTTAATGGGCCTTACTATGCCTTAATCCCATTTTTATTTTACTATGCATTTTCGTTGGGCCTATTGGGCTTGTGGGGTCCACCAACTCTTATTGGGCTTTGTCCTAGACCCATTACATCATATTAGGCCTAAAATATTTGGGCTTGGCCCATTGGGCCTCTCGGCCACATGCCATGGCCGAGAGCTATCCATGTCATCGGTTATGCCATGGCATGCCATCCATGCCTATTTCTTAGCTAATTCACTTAGGCATTTTCACAAACACTTGGTTGGCAACATTCCTAACCATCATATAGTTCATTTAGGCATTTTATCAAACACCTTGATTGCCAACTAATTACATGTATTTATTAATCAATTTGATTAATTCTAATTACACCATAATTATTAACACATGTACATTAATCCATTTATGCCTTAAAATCATATGGACATAAATCAATGTCTCACCACTCACTCTCGGCCTAACCAACATCATAGTGATTTAATATGTTTCAATGCTTAAAAAATATATCAATATACTTAAAATCATTCATACATTAACATATATGAAACTGAAAACTAGAAAATATACCAATTGTTGTGTTCACCCTTTGGCCGAATCTTTGAAGGCTCTCGGTTTGCACTCTATGGCTCCTTGATAGCCAATTCCAACATATGTCACTCTCCTTTCAATTCGGAACAACTTCCATGAAGGATGCAAGTTCCAATTATGCCTAATTCCTAGTGATTTCTAGTGAGAGAAAGCTTGGATAATATGTTTCAATGGTTTCTTCTTCTAGCCGAATATGGTGTGATGAAGATGACAATGGTGTGGCTGAATTTATAAGCCACTTACTTAGCCATTAAGCTTTACTTTCTAGCCATTAAGCTTGACTTTCCAAGCCTTAGCCATGAGTCACCTAATGAGTCACCTTATGAGTCATGGTTAGCTTTAACTATGGTTAGATATTTATCTCATGGGCTTTCCATTTGGGCTTATCGGTTTGGGCTTTTTTAATGGGCTTTCGGGCTGAAATTTTTACTATGTCTTGGGCCTTTAATTGTCTCAATATTTGGCCAATCAATTGGTGCAACAATTCGGTCTAAAGGACCTAAGAATTTCGATATACATTTAGTATACCTTAATGGGCTTTAAAATTTTCATCTTAGGCCCATTACGTTTTTAACCATTAAATTTAATCCGAAATCCTTCTGAATAAATTTTCCTTACTTCCGGGGATGATTATCTTGTATTCTAGCCAAGAATATTTTTTCCCAAATTTTTTTCCACACAGGTTAATTTTTAACCATGATTAGTCAACTATGGTAAAAGTCTACTTTCTTAACTATAGTTGACTTTTTCCTTAACCATTGACCTAGTTGACTTTTTCTCAAAATTTTGAAAGTGTCATATCTTATGTCTTACACTCTCGTCTTTATGTTTCAACCATTTCCGGTGGATAATTTCACCCGAAACACCTTATTTCGCCAAAAAGGTCCATTTTTTCCTTTTTAGCTTTTACTCTCGTTTTCTATGTTCGGGACTAAATCAAGCTAACTTTCCTTCATGAGCTCTCTATACTTTCTCATTTTAAGTTCTTATTTTTTGTCAGAATGATTTAGATTTACTCGGTTTAGCCTGTGACACTTATAGTTCACATTAGGCTTTTTATGTAGCTTTTGCGTGTTAAATCATTTCACTAACACTTTAAGTCTAGTAAATACTCTTCTTATGATTCAACTATAATAACGGAGTGTTCATACACATAGGAATCATAAGGTACAAGCTACATAAAATCTGGATCCGACACTGGTGGTTCCACCAATGCTCTGCAGTTCCCTTTAGTAAGAACGCAGCAAATGCGACCCTCTCTGAAGTCGTACACTCAAAGAATCCGTACAAATTCTCCATCTCTCCAATCCACTCCTTAGCAACAACTGGGTCCTTGACCCCTCAAAAAGATGGTGGTCCAAGCTTTTGGAATTGTCACAATCTATCTAAATCGTACCCATATCCCAATCCACTACTCTCTTGAACTGGTGGGGGTGTAGGAGTATCTGCAGCCTGTGGCATCTCAGGTGCAGGCTGTACAGGTGTGTCAGGTGCAACTACCTCTCCTCTCGCAATCTCTGCATCATGTCGCTATCTATCTAGACTAGTCTGTGCCAATATCTCCACTATCATCTCTAGGCTACGCTCAATCCTCGTGAAACGTGCCTCTCCAGTCTCTGCTACCTCATTAGTACCCACATTCTCATCTCGGGTCTCTGGCCTACCTTGAGCCCTACCTCGAGCCCTACCTCTCACCTCTCTACCTCAGCTGGTATTAGCCATGTAGACTAAATTTCGACATTCATATTCATTAATTAGTTCGATTCTCATCTTGTATACACAATTGTAACTGAAAAAAGCACAGTACTATGGGGATGTACATTTTTCTAAGCTAATATCGACTCACATCAGACCAACACAGCTTTGATACCATTCTATCACGACCTCATTCCGTGACTTACCAAAACCGACTACAAATTTTTTTGCTTTTAACTTTACTTACCTTTCTCTCCTCAATTGTTGGGTTCTGATTCGATATTAGTCATCCACTCACATTCAATCACAATACATATAGAATTTAATATTCTTTTCGATAATATAAACCTGTTATACATTATTTGTACATATACATCCCGACCGTACAATTGATTTCATAATTGTGCTTATACATTGTTCAGTACAAAATGTTTGACTGTGTATACCTCTTGTAAGATGGATAGGCAACAGATACAATGAATGTTATACCTCAGCCGGACTCACTCTACTGTGAATGATCTGTAGAGGATGGAAAATAAGGGGGATGAGCATACAACGCGCTCAGTAAGGAAATCAGGCAAGCAAGTAGATAACCGCACTATCTACTGAAAATAAGGCTTTGCCTTTCCTTCTCTAATCTCAAAGCATGTATTAAAATGATATAATATAGTACAGATTAAATTCCATGTACTTGAAATCATGCTTATTTATCAAATGTAGGCATTCATGCAAAACAGTGCATATTTATAAAATTAGGAATGCCTTTATCTCAATCATGCCATTTACATTTAAATCAAGTAAATATGGCAATTCACAACACAAACCGGTTTTCGACCTTTCTCTCTCAAGTCTAACCGTATCATGAAAACAAGTGATATAACATGCAAGACTCAGTAGCTAAATGCAATACACTCCTGGACTATGGTCATATCCTAATGTGATATACCAGGCAACACAGATCCCGGTGTGCGGGTATCACTACTGTAACGGGAGGGGGGTCAGTCCATCACAACCGCCAACAATATACTCATCAACTCCACAACTCCACCACATGGTACAGTCTACTCCATGCCACTTGCACGGTACAACGTATACCCATGGACCCTCTCCTCATGGTCGGGATGCCTGTCATAGGTCTTAGTCCTCATACCACGAAAATACATCATAGTCGAGGTGCTTGTCATAAGTCTTAGCCCTCATACTATGGAAATAATGCCACGTCTATAAATCCACGTGCGAACATCTAAACTATGTGACACTCGGTCTACACGGAGGAAATCGTCACAATTTTTCTCTCTTTAACATGTATTATATATCACGTAAAACAACAGTGCGCGTCTTGAGTGTGACTCTCAATCAGCACTCCTCCTTTTAAACACTGTGTATGCATCTCAAAATATCAAACACTAGTGCGAGTAATCTCTAGCACTAGGTCAATGCATATTTCTCATTTCAAATCAAGTACGAGTTATCGCTCTAGTACGATATCATGTATAAATCATGAAAAGTCGAGTACAAGCAATGCTCCCAGTACTCTATCATGTAAAGCTGAGTATGAGCATAGCTCCCAATACTCTATATGCATTAATCACAAACTGAGTACGAACAATGCTCCCAGTACTCTAACATGCATAAAATAGCATTTAAATATAGTACGAGTATATCCTCCAGTACTATGTGATGCATATCTCAAAATATAGTGCGAGTATTCTCTAGCACTTACGATTTTCACACAAAACCAGATAGATGGCTTTTCAAATCACATCTCTTTCATTTCAAATTAAATTGGCACTTAAATATGCTGTTTTCACATATATATGAAAACATTTGTCATTCTATCATGCAACTCATGCATTTTGGTTTACAACATTCTTCTCAGGCTTTTTATCCTATTTTTGGATAAGATCACACTTTATCTCTATCACAACAACATGTCTCTTTAAGGGAATTCATATAGAGTATAATATCAAACTCTAAATTCAAATATACGTGTAGCCATCTCTAGCTACTCACGCAATTTCCTTACCTCGGATCACGTCAAGTGACCTTTCTTCCTCGGTGCAACTCACTTTCGCAGTCCGAGCAGCTTCCACAATGATTTCCGAAGCTATTACAATTATTGGCATTAGTATATCAGTCTATACTCATTTCATTTGCCAAGTCTCAACTTAATACATTATTATACCATTTTCTCTCAATATGGTATAAAGTCATGTTTTCACATAACTATACCCATCACTCCTTATTTCCAATATATGCATTTCATAAGATTAACTTATAATCTTCCATACATGCATATTCTATCATTAAATCAATCTTAACATCATTTCCTCATTACTTTCTCACTTTCATGCCAAAATTAGGTCATGCTCATTTTTCATGGTCCTTTCATTTCCAACATTTCATATTTATATCAATCAACTCATCAATACACCTAATTTAACATATATCAAAGTGGTGTATTAAATCTTACCTAGTTGAACTTTCCTTCCTTTTTCACCAAGATGGTAAAATCCTCCTTGCTCTTTCAACTCTTGATTTCAATCTCTTGTTTCCAAGTATGTTGCTCTCCTCTTTGCTAAGAACAACTTTGTTCACTTATACCTCACTCAAAACTGATCACAAACTGAAGTTTTTTGGTGTTTCTTGGCTAGGTTTCACTTTAGTTTCTAAATAGAATAGTAGCTCTCGGGAAAATGAAGTACAGAAGTCCAGTATTTATAGAATTGTCTTGATGAGATCGATCTGCTAACCTAGGAGATCGATCTGCTAACCTAGGAGATCGATCTGCTCTGAATTTTTCCTCTTGAAATCGACCTTCCAGACTTCATGAGATCGATCTGCTCCCAAGCAATGGATCGATCTGTTTCAACTCAGAACCTTCAGGAGATCGATGTTCTCTTGCATGAGATCGATCTTCTCCAAGTCAGTAGCTTAAGGACATCGATCTGGTCCTTCAGATATCGATTCCTTCAACACAGAATGCCCAGCAGATCGATCTGCTCTCCAATTAGATCGATCTGTCCCTATTCTATTGCTCGAATTTGAGCATTTTTTACTCTTTGAGATCGATCTCTCATCCTATGAGATCGATCTCTCATTCATATTTCCAGATTTTACTGCAATTTTCTACAGTAAACACACACCTAACTTCATATATTTTGCTACAATGGTCATTTTCTCATTCATTCACACTTAAGGCTTGAAAATGACTTCCATTCATACCTCATATAAATTGAAACTTGTGTGTATTCATTGAATAACCAAAGGTATACAATGTATCACTAAATGGAGTATAAAACTCATGCAACTTATGCATACTTAAATCCATTTTACCACACTACTCAATTTTTCATATATTCTCATTCATCACATACTAAAGTCCATTTCTTATTATTCATACATAACGTAACTTGTACGTACATCACCAACTCATATTACAAGTGTGTACATTTAATCTATGAACTTTACATCATTCATTCTTTACATAGCATGTACATGTATGTACTTAGAAATTTAAGGGTCTTACATAATAACTATGTGATTATCTTATTATAAAGTTTTAATAACATATAGCTTTCTTGAGTTTTGAAATAACATATTTTCTAGACGCTGTTAAGGTCATTTAGGGTATCAGTCAAAATGATACTTTGAAATATCTCATTTCTCGGTTGACTTGACCACAAGACTGACTAATTCGATAGACATATAATTATGATAAGAGTATATTCTATGTAAGACCCAAATTTTTGTGTTATTTCTTTCAGAATATGTCATTTAAATATGTAATTATGATATATCGATTAATAAGGAAGAAATAATACAATTTCGAGTTTATCTGATGAAATTGGAAGTCGATAAATTTTAAAATACCGAAATAAGAGATTGAGTAAATTTGGAATAAACCGAAGGAAATAGGTCAAACGGACTGAAAATATGGACTCAGGACGTAAAAATATAGAGAGTTCAAGAAGGGAAGTTAGTCCGAAAATGATAACCCGAAAATTATCCCACAATGGGAATTTATCTCAAAAATAAAGAAAAATTATATTTCCGGAGAAATAATAAAAAGAGAATATGATGTACAAATATATCTATTTTTCGAAGCAAAAATTAAATAAAATATATGTACACGGGTTATGGTAATATAATATAATTATAATAATATAAAATAATTGTTTATTATTATTATAATAATATTATATTGAAATATATTATTTAATTGGGGTATATATTATATTATATTATGGTATAATATAATATAATATAATATATATATATATTTAGAAAAAAAAAAGAAGAAGAAACTAAAAAAAAAAGAAGAAAATAAAAAAAAAGCAGAAGCAAAATCGCGCGAAAGAGAGAACCGAAACCCGTTTTCACCGTTTCCTTTCTCCGGCGAGCAACGACCGATGGGAACTCACGAGAAGTGACCGACAAGGGACGACCGGCAACCCAGGAAGCGAATGGACGTCGGCACGCGCCGTGGGACGGCCAAAAAAGGTAGATCAGCGAGGAGAAGCCCGTGGGAAAGAAAGGTGGATTCGTCGGCACCGGTGACGATATGGGCCGAGCCAAGCCAGGCGAAACCGGTGGCGATTTGGGCCGAGCCAAGCCAGGCGAACCTTCCCCAGGCCGAGACACACCCAACGGTGGCCGACCCACCCCGGGAATCGACCGACAGCGTCGACAACGGATAAATCTCCATTGAACCAGATCGGATCGGTTCAGTGTGAAAGGGTCTGAACCGGTTCGAACCGGTTCAGTCAAAGGAGATAGAGAAAATTTGGAAAAAAAATTCAGTGTTATCCCGGCACAGCAGTAGACTAGTAAGTGGTCGAAAATTGGTCGAATTATTTTTTGGATAATTAATTTGAATTTATATTAGACCGGAATTAATCGGTTTAAATATATATTGCTGTGTAGCAAAAAAACGGTAGGCTACGTGTACAAGTTCGATTGGATCTCGACTTACGTGCCACCAAGGAAAGATTCGACTTCCGAGAATACATCCGGAGCCAATTAGACTGGGCAATTCGAGGATATCGGGGAAATTGAATTCGCAGTCGACACATTTTTCAGGTAAGGGATTTATGGAAGCTATTAGAGATAGTTATACGTATATTTCTTACTTTCTGTATGCAAATAAATACTGTAGAGTATATAGAATTGATTTACAAATGAAATTATACTGTAAAATTATCGAAAAAGCATAAATGCAGAAAGTGCATGCTTTCGGTGACGTTATCGTGAAAAATTGTTTTGCAATTGTAGAATGATGGATTGGCTCAAAATTTTACTACTGCATTAAATTGCACGTTTTTCAAACTTAAGCGTGCTTGAGTGGGAGAAATTTCATGATGGGTGACCATCGGGAAATTACCCCTCTTGTTCGGTTTTGCACCATTTTCCATGCTGAACTCGATTTTGAGCATCGTTTTCACTGGAAGTGAGCCATCTATCGATTTTCTATGTAAAAAGGTGCTAGAGCCAATGTGGTACTATTTGTTATCCGATTTGCTCGCACTTACTTTTAAACTGAATTTGAGAATGAAATCGGTGTTAGAGCTATGTGTAAACTGAGTAAGACACTAAAGAGCTCGCACTGGGTTTTGAATTCATCTTGGAGTCGTCAGGTATTATTAAGTGTTTGTACTCTGACTGGCTCGCTGGTGAATTCCTAAACTTATGATGATTCTGAGTAAAATCGGGTTGAAGTCGTCGTGTGATGCTAGGTGTTCTTGCACTGACCTGTTCGCACAAGGTTTTATGGATTTGATGTAGTGTGAGTACAAAATCCTGTTGCAGCCGTCGTGTGATGATATGTGTTCTTGCACTGACCTGCTCGCATGTGATTTTGAGACATGGAAATGGATGATAGTGATACTGAGATGGTAGACCTCGAGATTACTCGGTCCCCTCAGCTATATCACAATATATAAGGATCCTCGGAGTACGCTGTACCGTGAGGTAAACCACGGAGTACGATGTACCATGATATCTTAGTGATCTTAGTGAGCTGACGGGATGGTTAATCCGCCTCCCTAAGCATGGGATTCCCGCACACCTGATCCGTGATTGCTTGGAATCAAGTGACTATGGCCATATGTCCCTTGTTATTGATATTTCATCCCAGCCTAGTCTCATTTATGATTGATTTGCTGAGTGCAAAGTGTTTTCTAAGTGGGTGTTATGTGATTTGAAAGGAATGTGTGTTATGTGAGCTAAGTGAATTGAGTAAGCTTTCTAGCGAATTAATGTTTTCGCATAGATTGCTGTTATTTTCAGTAAATGCATTTGTTTTACAATGAGTAAAAGCATGCATAATGAATGTGAAACGTGTTCAATGAAAGTGAACACTTATTTTAATGAATGATTTATCGAACTGAAAATGTTCGAATGAAATGTTTTAAAAAAAATGAGTAAAAGTGTTTGACAGTGAATAAAAACTTGGTTATTGCAATTATTGCACCGTTTTCAGTGTGTGCATTGTTCTTATAAATGTTAAAGTATACACTATTAGCATGTAGATAGTATGATTATCTACATGCTTTCATATTTTTCTTACTGAGCGTGTTAGCTCACCCCCTTATTTTTCACCTCCACAGATTCTGCGCATTAGAGTGTGTCCGCTGCATTTATTCCTGCTACCGTGCTTTCTAGTCCTCCAGCAGTATCGAGGTATACATATATGCAAATTTTGTATCTATTTAGTAATGCACAGTAACGTTATCTTTGTATTTGGGGATGTATATAACGGAAACTGATGTAGATGACTTTATTATAAAAAAATAAAAATCACACAGTTTCTATATTATTTTATGCAACTCTGATAAGAAATGATTGAATAGATGAGAATGAGGTAACTGACATTGACTCACAGCCCAACCAATAGAAGTGTGTAAGTCACGAAAACGGGTCGTGACAGAGGTGGTATCAGAGTAGAGTTGGTCTGAAGTGAGTTAGTGCTAGTAATTAGGAAAAATATATATCCCCATAATACTGTGCATTATTTAGATACAATTGTGTATACCGAGCTGGATTTAGACTGAGAAACTTGTTGTTGTGTATGCAGGATGTCGGATAGACGTCGCAATAGTAGAGGTGAGAGGTCGGACTCTCATGGGCGTAGAGATGAGCCCGAGAGGCACAATGGGTCTAAGAGCTCCACCAGATTCTGGTGATACCGCAGATACACATATAGCGTGGTTAGAGCGGAGTGTAGACACTATCATGGGGTTGTTGACACAGGTGATGGTCGGGATTAAGGGTAGACAGGGCACAGCCGATCAGGCGAACCCTATTGGTCAGGCAGCTGCTCTTGAGACACCTGCACATGCACAGCCTGCACCGAGACCTCGGGTTACAGAGGCAGAGATCACTGTACCCCCTCTAGTTCAGGATAATCCCCTACCAGATCAGGACCCTGTTGTTCCATAACAGGTTGGTGGAGAGGGAGTTTATGACTGTGATTTGGGTATATTGAGAGAGTTTCGAGAGTTCGGACCACCTTCGTTTAATGGGGTGAAAAACCCAGTGTTAGCTGAGCATTGGATACGCAGTATGGAGAAGCTATACAGATTCTTCCATTGCTCAGACACAGAGAAGGTCACCTTTGCGGCTTTTGTGTTAGAGGATGAGGCCGAGCATTGATAGATGGCCACACAGCCGATGTTGAGTGCACGACACCCAGTTGTGACATGGGATATATTCTTGGATGCCTTCCGGAGGCAATACATTTCAGCTACTGCTCAGAGCAAGATGCAGATGAAATTTATGACATTGACTCAAGGGAACCGGACAGTAGATGAGTATGAGTCTGGATTCACATCCCTGGGCAGATATGATACAGTCACCATGAGCCTTGAGGACAAGAAGGTTCAAAAATTTCTTGAGGTTAGAACTCGACTAGCTCCACTGGACATTACCACTTATGAGGAGGCAGTACGCAGAGCTCAGCTGTGTGAGCAAGATTATGAGTTGCATGCCTCGAAATTGAGTAGGAGTGGTAAGGGCAGAGATAGAGATCGAAAGAGGTCAGTTGATGACAGAGGGTTCCGAAAGGGCCAAAGGTTATTCGGTAAGGGGCCTAAGATTGAGGAGATACGAGAGAGGCTTGCGAAGCCTCTAGTGTATCCAGTTCTACCTCTAGCATCGAGGGGCATAGTTATTGGTGGACCTCGACCTACCATTGATCAGTGCAGAGTGTGTGGTAGATATCATAGGAGTAGGTCATGTCCGATATTGACTAGAGTTTGTTACAGGTGTGGTAAGCCAGGGCACATGATACGTGATTGCCCGGAACTAGTTGAGACAACCCGTCATAAGGGCAAATAGCCAGCGAGAGCCACAGTTGATACACCTGCTCCTAAGAGGAAGGCAATAGCTGAGGAGAAGGGGAAGTAAGTTGTTGGTCGTGGGGCGAGTGTTTGCTTTGGACCAGGCTTTTGCTGAGACTTCGAAGGAGTGATTAAAGGTACCATCTTAGTCTTTGATTTTAAAGCATTAGTATTGATTGATCCTGGTGCCACGCATTCATTTATATCGCCTACCTTTGCATGTAAATTGATAGAACATGTAATACATGTACCTCTAGGTAGGATTTTGCTTATAAGCACTCCACTTAGAGAGAATGTAATGACAGAGTATGTATGCAAAGATTGTAAATTAAAAGTAGGGGAGAAGGATATGTCGGCTGATCTCATCCTATTAAATATGAAGGATTTTGATGTAATATTAGGAATGGATTGGTTGGTTGCAAATCATGCTGTTTTAGATTGTTATGTTAAGACGATAATGTTTTCCACCCCCGAAAAGTATCTTGTAAGATTTGAAAAGAAATGAAAGACTATGTTAAGTTGCTTAATGAACAAATGACTTTACTAACGAATTGAATATTGATGTGTTGAAGGTTTTATCGCATACGTGGTTGATATGGATAAGGTACACCCGAAATTAGCTGACATCCCAGTGGTTAGAGAGTTCTCTGATGTCTTTCCCGATGAGTTACCAGGGTTACCACCAGACAGAGATATGGAGTTCTGTATTGATTTGGTGCCTGGTACTGAATCGATATCCAAACCACCGTATAGAATGGCTCTAGTGGAATTAGAGGAGCTAAAGAATCAGTTACAAGAATTGTTGGATAAGGGGTTCATCAGACCAAGTGTTTCACCTTGGGGAGTACCGGTTCTGTTTGTGAAGAAGAAGGATGGGAGCCTCTGACTGTGCATCAACTACCGGTTGTTGAATAAGGCTACCATCAAGAATAAGTATCCTCTTCCATGTATTGATGATCTTTTGGATCAGTTGCAGGGAGCACAGATCTTTTCGAAGATTGATCTGAGGTCTAGGTATCATCAGTTGAGGATTCAGAGTGGAGATGTGCCCAAGACAGCGTTCCGTACCCGTTATGGCCATTATGAGTTTTTGGTTATGCCATTTGGGTTGACA
This sequence comes from Firmiana major, assembly GCA_033439115.1. Taxonomy (NCBI): domain Eukaryota; kingdom Viridiplantae; phylum Streptophyta; class Magnoliopsida; order Malvales; family Malvaceae; genus Firmiana; species Firmiana major. Next base: position 9,642,709 of record CM065909.1, read on the forward strand.
AATGCTCCTGCAGCGTTTATGGTTTTGATGAATGATGTGTTTAAGCCATACCTGGACAGATACGTGATTGTCTTTATAGATGACATATTGGTGTACTCGAAGTCCAGGGAAGAGCATGAGCAGCACTTGAGAACAGTGTTACAGACCCTCCAAGATGAGGAGTTGTATGCTAAACTCAGTAAGTGTGATTTTTGGTTGAGTGAGATATCGTTTTTGGGTCATGTAGTCTTAAGAGACGGGGTGTCAGTGGATCCGTCCAAGATAGAGGTTGTGGTACAGTGGGAGAGACCCAAGACAGTTACAGAGATCCACAGTTTTCTGGGTTTGGCAGGTTATTATCGACGGTTTGTAGAGGGATTCTCTAAATTGGCTGCTCCATTGACACGTCTCACTCGGAAGAATGTGGCATTTGAGTGGGATGATAAGTGTGAAAGTAGTTTCTGCGAGTTGAAGCATCGACTGACCACCGCACCTATTCTCACCATACCCACCAGCTCAGGAGGTTTTTCAGTGTATACAAATGCCTCGGGACAGGGACTGGACTGTGTGTTGATGCAGAACGGGAAGGTAGTTGTTTATGGATCCAGACAACTTAAGGAGCATGAGAGGAACTACCCGATCCATGATTTAGAATTGACGGTCGTGGTATTTGAATTGAAGATATGGCGCCACTATTTGTACGGTGAGAAATTTCGGGTGTTTACAGATCATAAGAGTCTCAAATATATATTCTTACAAAAAGAGATGAATATGAGGCAGAGAAGGTGGATAGAGCTTCTGAAAGATTATGATTGCGAGATATTGTACCATCCGAGAAAGGCTAATGTTGTGCTGATGCTTTGAGCAGAAAGAGTCTTAGAATGGTATCGCACATGATAGTCAGGGAATATGAGCTGCTCGAGCAGTTTGCTCACCTCAGTTTAGATATAGACCCTTTTGATACTGACAGTGACTGTGTGATAGCTAGCCTAAAAGTGGAGCCGAATTTGATTGATCGGATACGACAGGCTCAGCTAGTCGATCCGCTGTGTGATGATCGGGTTAGTCAGATTCAGAGGGGTGATGTGTCCGACTTCTTTGTGAGTGATGATGGCCTACTGAGGTTTAGAGGCAGAATTTGCATTCCCGATGACCCAGAGTTAAAGAGATTGATTTTGACAGAAACTCATTCATCGAGGTATACATTACAACCAGGAAGTAACAAGATGTATCAGAATCTCCGGAGAGTGCATTGGTGGTCAGGGATGAAGAGAGACATCGCAAAGTTTGTGGTAAGGTGTCTCATATATCAGTAGGTTAAGGTAGAGTATCAGAAGCCTGCGGGGTTATTGCAGCCTTTACCTATACCGACTTAAAAATAAGAGCATATCACCATGGATTTCATCATGGGATTGTCGAGGACTAGGAGGAACCATGATGCTATCTGGGTCGTGGTGGATAGATTGACGAAATCAGCCCACTTTTGGCCATGAAATCCATAGATACTCTGAGTCCTTTGGCGGAGTTGTACGTATGGGAGATTATAAGGCTACATGGTGTTATAGTGAGCATTGTATCGGATAGGGATTCCCGCTTCACTTCCCACTTCTGGGAACACTTTCAGGAGGCTATGGGAACCAGTTGAGTTTCAGTACAGCTTTCCATCCTCAAACTGATGGTCAATTAGAAAGGACCATCCAGACATTGGAGGATATGTTGAGAGCGAGTGTTATGGATTTAGTGGCTCCTGGGATGATCACTTGCCATTAGCCAAATTTGCTTATAATAACAATTATCACTCGAGTATCGAGATGACACCACCATATGAGGCATTGTATGGCAGACGGTGTCGTTCTCCTATTGGTTGGGAAGAAGTGGGTGATAGGAAAGTTTTTGCTCCCGATTTAGTGCAGCAAGCCTCTAAGGTTGTTCAGTTGATATGTGAGAGATTGAGGACAGCTCAGAGCAGACAGAAGAGTTATGCTGACACGAGACGGAGGCCATTAGAGTTCACTATAGGTGATTCAGTGTTCTTGAGAGTTTCTCCCTCGAAGGGGATTATGAGGTTCGGTAAGAAGGGTAAGTTGGGCCCTCGGTACATCAGACCATTTGAGATACTGGAGCGAGTGGGAGATAAGGCCTACAGGCTAGCGTTACCACCTGAGCTAGCAGGTATTCATAACGTCTTCCACGTATCGATGCTTTGGAAGTACCATCCAGATCCGGCACATGTAATTCGATATGAGTCGTTGGAGCTCAATGATGATATGTCGTATGTAGAGAAGCCGATCCGGATACTGGATAGGAAGGAGAAGGTGTTAAGGTCTAAGACGATTCCGCTTGTTAAGGTTCTCTAGCAACACCACACTTTAGAGGAGGCTACGTGGGAGTTAGATAGCCTGATGCGGGAAAAATACCCCCGAACTCTTCGAGGATTGACTTGGTTTTAATTTGGAGGACCAAATTTTTTAAGGGGGGAGGAAATGTAAGACCCGAATTTTTGTGTTATTTCTTTCAGAATATGTCATTTAAATATGTAATTATGATATATCGATCAATAAGGAAGAAATAATACAATTTCGAGTTTATCTGATGAAATTGGAAGTCGATAAATTTCAAAATATTGAAATAAGAGATTGAGTAAATTTGGAATAAACCGAAGGAAAATAGGTCAAATGGACTAAAAATATGGACTCAGGACGCAAAAATATAGGGAGTCCAAGAAGGGAAGTTAGTCCAAAAATGATAACCCGGAAATTACCCCACAATGAGAATTTATCTCCGAAATAAAGAAAAAATTATATTTCCGGAGAAATAATAAAAATAGAATATGATGTACATATATATCTATTTTTCGAAGCAAAAATTAAATAAAATATATGTACACGGGTTATGGTAATATAATATTATTATAATAATATAAAAATATTATTATAATAATATAAAATAATTATTTATTATTATTATAATAATATTATATTGAAATATATTATTTAATTGGGGTATATATTATATTATGGTATAATATAATATAATATATATATATATATATATAGAAAAAAAGAAGAAGAAGAAAGCTGGAAAAAAAAAAAGAAATCGAAAAAAAAACAGAAGCAAAATCGCGCGAGAGAGAGAACCGAAACCCGTTTTCACCGTTTCCTTTCTCCGGCGAGTAATGACCTGCGGGAACTCACGAGAAGCCACCGACGAGGGACGACCGGCAACCCAGGAAGCGGCTGGACGCCGGCAGGCGCCGTGGGACGGCCGGAAAAGGCAGATCGGTGAGGAGAAGCCCGCGGAAAAGAAAGGAGGATTCGCCAGCACCGGTAGCGATTTGGGCCGAGCCAAGCCAGGCAAACCTTCCCCAGGTCGAGGCGCACCCAACAGTGGCCGACCCACCCCGGGAATCGGCCGGCAGCATCGACAACGACCAAATCTCCACTGAACCGGATTGGACTGGTTCAGTGTGAAAGGGTTTGAACCGGTCCGAACCGGTTCAGTCAAAGGAGAGAGAAAAAAAAATTGGAAAAAAAAATTCAGTGTTATCCCGGCACAGCAGTAGACTGGTAAGTGGTCGAAAATCGGTCGAATTATTTTTCGAATAATTAATTTGAATTTATATTCGACCGAAATTAATCGATTTAAATATATATTGCTGTGTAGTGGAAAAAAATGGTAGACGACGTGTACAAGTTCGAGTGGATCTCGACTTACGTGCCACCAAGGAAAGATTCGGCTTCCAAGAATACATCCGGAGCCAATTAGACTGCGCAATCCGAGGATATCGAGGAAATTGAATTCGCAGTCGACACATTTTTCAGGTAAGGGATTTATGGAAGCTATTAGAGATAGCTATACGTATATTTCTTACTTTCTGTATGCAAATAAATACTGTAGAGTATATAGAATTGATTTACAGATGAAATTATACTGTAAAATTATCGAAAAAGCATAAATCATAAAGTGCATGCTTTCGGTGTCGTTATCGTGAAAAATTGTTTTGCAATTGTAGAATGATAGACTGGCTTAAGATTTTACTATCTGTATTAAATTGTATGTTTTTCAAAATTAAGCGTGCTTGAGTGGGAGAAATTTCATGATGGGTGACCATCAGGAAATTACTCCTCTTGTTCGGTTTTGCACCATTTTCCACATTGAACTCAGTTTTTAGCACCGTTTTCACCGGAAGTGAGCCATCTATCGATTTTCTGTGTAAAAAGGTGCTAGAGCCAATGTAGTACTATTGGTTATCCGATTTGCTCGCACTTACTTTTAAACTGAATTTAAGAATGAAATCGACGTTAGAGCTATGTGTAAGCTAAGTGAGACACTAAAGAGCTCGCACTGGGTTTTGAATTCATGCTGGAGTCGTCAGGTATTATTAATTGTTTGTACTCTGACTGGCTCGCTGGTGAATTCCTAAACTTATGATGATTCTGAGTAAAACCGGGCTGAAGTCGTCGTGTGATGCTAGGTGTTCTTGCACTGATCTGTTCGCACGAGGTTTTATGGATTTGATGTAGTGTGAGTACAAAATCGTGCTGCAGCCGTCGTGTGATGCTATGTGTTCTTGCATTGACCTGCTCGCATGTGATTTTGAGACATGAAAATGGATGATAGTGATACTGAGATGGTAGACCTCGAGATTACTCGGTCCCATCAACTATATCACAATATATAAGGATCCTCGGAGTACGCTGTACCGTGAGGTAAACCACGGAGTACGATGTACCGTGATATCTTAGAGATCTTAGTGAGCTGACGGGATGGTTGATCCGCCTCCCTAAGCATGGGATTTCCACACATCTGATCCGTGATTGCTTGGAATCCAGTGACTATGGTCATATGTCCCTTGTTATTGATATTTCATCCCAGCCTAGTCTCATTTATGATTGATTTGCTGAGTGCAAAGTGTTTTCTAAGCGGGTGTTATGTGATTTGAAAGGAATGTGTGTTATGTGAGCTAAGTGAATTGAGTAAGCTTTCTAGCGAATTAATGTTTTTGCATAGATTGTTGTTATTTTTAGTAAATGCATTTGTTTTACAATGAGTAAAAGCATGTATAATGAATGTGAAACGTGTTCAATGAAAGTGAACACTTGTTTTAACGAATTATTTATCGAACTGAAAATGTTCGAATGAAATGTTTTAAAGAAATGAGTAAAAGTGTTTGACAGTGAATAAAAACGTGGTTATTGCAATTATTGCACCGTTTTCAGTGTGTGTACTGTTCTTATAAATGTTAAAGTATACACTATCAGCATATAGATAATATGGTTGTCTACCTGTTTTCATATTTTTCTTACTGAGCGCGTTAGCTCACCCCCTTATTTTTCACCTCCACAGATTCTGGGCATTAGAGTGTGTTCGCTGCATTTATTCCTGCTACCGTGCTCTCTAGTCCTCCAGCAGTATCGAGGTATACATATATGCGAATTTTGTATCTATTTAGTAATGCACAATAACGTTATCTTTGTATTTGGGGATGTATATAACAGAAACTGATGTAGATAACTTTGTTATAAAAATAAATAAAAAACACAGTTTCTATATTATTTTATACAACTTTGATAAGAAATGATTGAATGGATGAGAATGAGGTAACTGACATTGACTCACAGCCCAACCAATAGAAGTATGTAAGTCGCGAAAACGGGTAGTGACATTCTAACATCATGAATGCAATTCAAGTTATGAGTATTCGCTATAATAAAACAATGAGAAAACGATAAATCGATGCATGCTCATAAGCACAGTGATTTTGATAGTGTACCAAAAATAAATTACTCTAAAACCAATAACTTGTAGCTAGGGTGATACATGTTGCAAGTACCAAAAATAAAAATACTATAATTCCACTAACTTGTAGTTAGGGAAGTCGAGGTTGAACTCACAAGGGTTGAAATAATTGAATTAAGTAATTAAAGTTCTAAGAAAAGAAAGAAAAGAAAAATAAAACAATGGGGGGATTTTTTTTTTAATAAAGATAACACAATTCTAATAAAAAGATAACTAAAACTAATATAAAGAAATCAAATTTAACAAACTTAAAAAAGCTTTAGTTAACATGTTTTTTGATTTTCTGGTTTTAAGATGTTGATAATTGAATTCCTAAATATGTTATTAAATTAAGTAATCAACCATAGCATAACAATAGGCTTTGTTATATCATCTTCCCTTACTTCTTAATTAGTCACAACAAGCTCTGCAACTAAATCCTAACTAATTCAATCACCGAAAATAAACTCTCAGATAAAATTCATAGTAGCATTAGAATTTATGGAAGATATGAGTTGACATTAGGTAATAAACACATAAGCTCAGTTTATTTAGCGTAAACTTAAATTTTTCTCTATATCTAATTGATTTCAAACATTAAGCAATTACGAACCTAAATTCTTAATCTAGCAATAGATTATTAAAATTAATTAAATAGTTGGTCACCTATTGAATTAAACTAATATCCATGGTAAGATGCTATGAAAAATCTTAAATACTTAACCAATAATATATTATTTAGGTCATACTTCTCACAATATCATGTATCCAAGCTTTAATCAAGAAAACATACTAACCAAATTAAAAAGACTACTCACTATTCATATTAAAAGAACACATCAACATATAAAGAAATAATCAACTAAAATGTAATATTATAATGCTTAACTCAAACTATATAGTAAATATTAAGGTGACGTTTGATATCTTAGAGAGAAAGTGATTGCAGCGTAAAGAGATTGCAGCGTAAAGTGATTACTGAGAAAGTAACTTTGCAGCGCTTGGTATGCAATGTAAAGTTATGTTTAAATTGCAGGGAAAGTAACTTTACAGCGTTTGGTATGCACTCACTTTGCTGGGAAAGTAGTGTCGAATTTCAAAAATACTTATAATTATAAAAATAAATTTAATGCAATGAAAAAATTAATTTAAATGAAAATGTAAATGATATAAAATTATATTATTAATATTGCTCATTATTTATAATTCTAAATTTTCATGATTATTAATTTAAATTTACAAATTTATTAATTTACAAATTCATGTATTATTAATTTAAATTTTAATTCATCTATTATTTTTAATGAATGACATACATCCATGAAAGTATTTTTATTGCATGATAATTATCTAAAACATGCATGAAAGTCATAATAATTCATTCAAGTCTTTATAAAATATTTTTTATGTATGATAATTACCTATAACATCTATGAAAATATTTTTGTTGCATGATAATTACCGAAAACATGCATGAAAGTATTTTTGTGTTTTTGTTAAAAGGGTAATTGGAGTAAAATTAACTTTGCAGCCAATACTGCAAAGTGATTACAGCCTACTTGGACTGCAATCACTTTGCAGTTTTTGGATGTAAAGTGATTACAGTTGCAATCACTTTACATCAAATATTCTTGATACCAAACATTGTAATCACTTTGCAACCAATTAAATTGCAGCGCAAAATGCTTACATTCAACAATTAAAATACTATTCCTAAAACTGTTCATTCTATGTTTTTCGTAGAAAACATTTTTCCAAATGTTTTAGAAACAATAAGAAACACAAAAATCTTGTTTTCTACCATTTTCAAAATTTTGTTGTCAGTTTTTAAAATTGTAAAACAAAATTAAACTACCAAACATAATTTATGTTTTATATTGCAAGATTTTAAAAAAATATATATAAAACACAATACAAAATTGATCTCAAACAACTCCTAAATTAATAATATTTTTTATTTTCTTGTTTATTACTATAAAATAATAAAGATAATATTAAAAATCATTTAATATTTATATTTACCATTTTTCTATTAATTTTATATTAGAAGTGAATTTAAATATTTTATATTAATTTATTGATAATACATTATTACTATAATTTTATAATAATTATAAATAATAATTATTTTAAAATTTAATTTTTTTAATTATGAAAAATGCATCATTTGTTTATTTAATTATTTTAATTTTTAATATAAAATCAGATAAATATGGTCCAAGTTTTTTGAGTCATAAGTTCATTTTTTCAAGTACTAACCTCTTGTTAGAATCCAATTTGAGTTAACACATATTCGAGTAATTTGTTTTCTAATTTTTTTTAATTTAAATTTTTTTAATTTAATTTTTTAATTTAAATTGAATCGAATTTAAATATTTAATTTTTTTAATAAATTTAACTTGAAATTTAATCCAGAGTCACTCGGATGGATTGCGTTGTCAGCTCTACCCGTGATTTGCCAGTCGTTTCATGATTCTATTCAGTTGCTGTGACTAGTTTCGTAACCCTTTCGAGTCGTGACTGGTCACTAGTGAGAAATTAGATTCGTGCTTTTTGCGTCAGAAACAAAAAGAACCCTGACGAAAATAAACGAAGGAAAGAAAAATCAGATAGCCAGAGCTAGGGTTTCCTCAATTCCGGGTCAAGGTCATTTCTTTCTCTCTCAATTAATTTCCTCTTATTTTCCTTTTTTGTTTAAGGAATAATACAAAGTAAGAATTTATTATTGTTTTTGCAGAGGAATGGCGGATGGTTACTGGAATCGGCAACAGCCAACTCCTTCGATGTTGTCTTCGGGTGGGATGCTTAAACGACCTCGTACTGACTACGGTGCACTTCTTTTACGTTTTAAATCCTACTTGTTGCCTGTATCTTCGTCTGTTTTGCAAAATTTTTGGTTCAATATTGTTTTAGTTTTAGCTGCTTTTGAGAATAGTTTGGAAAAAGTCGAAAATTTTGGATGATATTGGTAGAATTTTCGTCAAACTCTGTGTTGGACAAATTTATTGGTTTGATGTAGGTTTTATTAGTTTAATTAGATGCTTTTTTTTTTTTTTTTGGGATAAGCAGGCATTAAAGTTGATATTCTTTTTGATGCTATAGAAATTTTAGATGTTCCATTTCGAAATAAACTGTTTAATGTTCAATATTGAAATCTTAGTTTTAAGCTATCAAATGGTTGTCAGATAATAAATAGATAATTATTGAAAGCCAAGTGTCCTTAACCTTTTTTTTGGGTCTTTGCAAGCTTGTATTTTGCTTCTTTTCTGTTGTTCCGGTACCCTTCTTCTTTTATTATTATTATTGATTTTTTTTAAAATTTTCAAATAGACATTTGTTGTACAAATTTCTTTGTACGTATCCCATTGCGGAAATAATTTATGATGTCTGTGCTTAGTTATCAGTTTTCATAAGTTACTTTTTTTTCATCTTAGCTAGCTGCAGATTTTGGTCAGGGTTGCATTTAGTCGTTTATTTTCTGGAGTTTTATTTTTGTCTTCCCATTTTGTTCGTAATGAATTTAAGAAATATGCTTGTTTCACTTTTTGTATCTCCTATAACAGTTATTGTCTGCTTTAATAAGAGTTGCTCTTCCCATTTTGTTCGTAATGAATTTAAGAAATATGCTTGTTTCACTTTTTGTATCTCTTATAACAGTTATTGTCTGCTTTAATAAGAGTTGCTCCTAAATGTTCTATTTTCAACTTCACAGATGCCCCGCCTTCTGGGTTGCATCCAGCTCATGAGATGCATAATTATTTGGCAACAGATGATGATCGAGGTGGACATCTGTCTGTGAAGGACACCAAAACAATTGGATCAGCATATGATCGCTATCTCCAGAGTGCGGTACCATCTTGAATCTTTGCTCATGCTTATTGATCCCCCACCATGCATCTCCATTTTTGTTTTCTAAAGCATTCATTAAATTGCTTTTGAAGAAACTTTCTTCTTTTACTTCTGGAGAAGCTAGTACATTTGGTGGGTTGGGAAGGGCTGTTAGTGCAATGCCTGCTCGTCCAATAGCTGATGCTCCTTTGATGGGTCGTCCTGGATCTGCGGCTCCAGATATGGCACCAAATGGCCGAAATGTCGTTTATGGTGGTCAACTTCCAGTGGATGAAATGTCAAGGCCAGGTCGAGATACTGTTCCTCTACCTCCAGATGCTTCCAGTACTCTTTATGTTGAAGGACTTCCTCCTGACAGCACACGGAGGGAGGTAGCCCGTATCCTATATAGTGATGTAATGCTTGATTAAGATATGTTGATATGTCTTTTATGATACCGTACTTTAACATGATTACCTTACTTCCGGCTGTTGGTTCACATTCCTTGATCGAGGCTTTAGATATCTTTCGCCCATTTGTGGGATATAAAGAAGTACGACTTGTGAGCAAAGAATCCCGACATGTAAGTGGACTAGGCATTGACAAATGCTTAATTTGTCTTGTGTAGGATGACTTGAGTTTGTTGTTCTCTTACACAAGTTAAATTGTCATAAGCGTGACTTTTTTGTTGAATGATAAAACCTGATGTATTGGTAATGCAGCGTGGTGGAGATCCTATTATCCTTTGTTTTGTTGATTTTTCAAGTCCCGCCTGTGCAGCAACTGCAATGAGTGCCTTACAAGGTGATCTATTCTTCCTTATTGTGACATTTATGCAAGGTAGATTATAGAGGGAAGTGATACATGGTTTTTTCTCAGAAAAAAAAAGTAATAATAATAAATAATAACGAATGGTGCGTCCAAGCATTTAGCTTAAGTGAGAGGTGCATGTATCCTCTGTTCAAAGGCAGAGTTTGAATCCCCTCTTCCCTCAAATCAAAGAGAGAGAAAGAGAATGATATTGGTAGCTTTTTTTTGCTTTGTGGGTTTCTATCTATGTCTTGGTTTCTAGTTCTTGTCGGTTTGTGTTTGCATGCATATTTTAGAAGGAAATGAATTTATTTTCATTCTTATTATTTCTACTTAATAGCTTTATTTTATATTTTAAATACGAAATATTTATTGACAATTTTCTTAAGAATCCTGTCCATCTAGCTCATTTCAAGAGAAATCTTCTCACCTAGAAATTTCCTAGGAGTACCCATTGACTTTCTTGGAATTTCATCATTGGTCCATATCTACTTTCTTAACCTATTATTGAATTTTCTTTATTTATTTTATTAAATTATTATTTTATCTTGAAAATAAACATGAACTATGTTTTATTGAAGAGCCTCGTGCAGCAGAAAATATCTATGCTCGATTTGTTTTTTTTCTGAAGGGAATGCTATTAGTGGAGACATGCAAATGAAAGTACATGTTTGAAAGTATGATATGCCATAAGTTGTGCCCATCATCCATTGGCTGATTTGTGCTTTTGCATTAATGCTTTTCTCAACTGCCTGAGTAAGTTGAATTTATTTTGGATTATGCAGGTTATAATATGGATGAACATGATCCTGATTCTAACTACTTGAGGCTGCAGTTTTCTCGGTTCCCAGGCCCACGGTCAAGTGCTGGAGCTCGTGGAAGGAGGTGAATGTTACACTCAGGAAAAACTAGACTGTTTGCAAGCCATTTTTAAGCCAATTTTTACGGCTCTCATCTTTTCTATTTTTGGCAGGGTTTTGAGGAGTGGGTGTTTTAATTAAATAGCTATTTATAACTTGCAATTTAAATTTGCTCAATCCCTCTAAATATTGGCACTACAGATGCACAGTAATTTAGGATAGTGAGGATCAAGCAATTCTTGAATTGCTTAAACATTTCAAGAAGCTGTGTTGTACAATGACTTCCAGAGAAAGTACTCTTTTTTTGGTAGGGATCATGGTAGCATTAGCATTTAGTGTTTTAATACAGGAATTAGCGTTTTCCACCTTACAAGCTAGGTTATTGATTAGTCTAATGCCAAAACTATTCTGTCTTAGCTAATGGATTTGTACGAGTAATGTTTATTATTGCAAAGGAAACGTGATATAACTAGCAAATTTGATATTGTAAAACTATTTGGGGTCTTTGAGAAGGAACAATGCCTCTATGCATGGCTTTAAATTCCTTGATTGCAACTGGTTAAACAGCATTGGCTTGCTTGCAGATGGGTAAGTCGATGGCAGACTTGCTTTGGGCAAATCCCACTCTAGTTTCCCTTGACAGAGTTATCATCCTCATTCAGAACCAATTTTTGCTGCATATCGCTGGAGAAACGGTCCAGTCAATAGCTGACAAAACAATTTGTTGCATTCCATGCCCTCGCAAAGTGTATATAGAGTTATAGTCTGACTGCTTTTTCAGTCCATTTTTTAGTGATCCAAAATGGTTGAAGTCTCTCTCCTTGGGCCTTATAGCATTGAAGCTTAAGTTAAATTTATAAATAGTTTTGGTGAAATTTTATTGTGTATTACTTGTGTTTTTTTCATGTCATTTTTGTTATCATATTTGATGATATTAAGTTCGATTTGTTTCTAAGAATCTGAAGCTACCTACCATAAGTTACTTAATCAAATCTTTATTTTCCTTATTTTTTTAGACTTACCAAGTTATTGAATCATGAATTTGGAAGGGCTTGAACTGCAGAGTCCAGCAGTTGCGTTGGAGGCATCCATAATGAAGCATTGGGCCTATATCTCCCAAAGTTAAATCCCATGTGGGACAGCAAAGCTTAATTGCTTTCGAGTACCATCCTTTATTGGTTTTGGAAGCATGTGTCTGAGAATAGGCAAAAGGAAAAAAAGTCAAAGTCTAGATTAATATGTGTCCCCTTCACTACTGTGATATTACATCAACTTTTTTCATCCTTGCATGGCATATACCTACGTTAGACATTATCCCACGTGGATATTCGTACAAAATTTTATAAAATAATAATAACACGTTCCTTTACTTCCTATATATGTTAAATCAGTTGACGGAAATTCTCAGTTCTACTGCTTTCCAGAACGAAAATTGTTTCAAATTTTAACCCAAAACAAGACAGGAAAAGTGAAATAATCATTTATCATTACGCATGCTTGGTTAGTGAGAAAATGTGAAGAAAAAAAATTGGCCTACCACCACCCTAATGTCGTTTTTGATGGGCAGGTTCCAAGTTCTTTCTTAATATTTATGGCTTTTGGAAAACTGTTTCACACCTGTCAGATAAATGACAAAAAATATTTATTGCTGTTGGAAGTATTCTTTCAAAGCTTACGGAAGGCAAGGGTTGAAAATGGCAGATTAATATTTGAGTTTATATTTTGTTTTTTCTTAAAGTTTGGAATAAATTTAATTCAATTCCATGACAGCCGTCCAATTTCTTGATCATATTATTACATAAATTTGATCGATGGCAGCAAGTCAAATTTCGTGTTTCACTATATCATCGTTCTTTTGTCGGTGATATAAATATAAATATAAATATAAATATAAATATAAATATATTTATAGCAATGGAATATTCTGGATTAATTTAATTTAGTAAACATAGATATATAGTTTGAGAAGCGAAGGACTAGGGAATTAGATTAAAAGTTCTAATATATATTCGGCAGACGAAGTTTGACTTGAACGGATACCTACCGATCATTGAAGTAAGCAAATTGTTTAACAAAATAATAATCAAGTGCCTCAATTGGCCCATGATTTTTTTTATTTTTTTTATCGACGCAGATCACAAAATTTTTTATTCTTTAGATAGGGAGATACAAAGGAGAAAAGAATTTAGAGGGGTTATTAATTTAAAAAGCTTTACTTATAAATTATTATTGTCTTATAAAATGTATCTATTTAATTTTTACAATCTTTAAATTTTTTAGCAATTCTCTAGCCTTTAATTTCCATAAAAATTTTGCTTGTAAATATATTTTTGTATACTTTTGTAGTTTTTAAAATAAAAAATTTTAAATATTGTAGTCTTTTATAAATTAAAATCTTAAAATACATTTTAGTTCTTGAATATTTTATAATATATTTTGTCTCTTTTTATCAAATTATTAATTTATGGATTGAAATTTTATATTAGGTTTTAAAACAAAATTATTAATTATCAGAATAAAAAGGTTTCTTAATTTTTTTATAATAGCCCAAATTAAGAAAATGATTTTTTTTATGGAAATTAAAATCTACTATATTCATGAAAATTATTTTTTTATGGAAATTTAAATCTACTATATTCATGAAAAAAGTATTTTTTTCACAACTTTCAAAACAAATTCAAACTTGAGATAATAAAATTTCTTATTATTTAAACTAACATAGGATCATTAAGGCTTCATTTGGAACCAACCATGGTTCTAGTGTAGCACGGTGAGAATTTACCGTGCCCCAATGTCAGTGTTACCTCCATTTTTTTAAATTTTAATATAATATCTTTAAGAATTATTTTATCGTTAATCTCAATATCACGATTGCAATTGAATTCAAATGCATTACTATTTGTCACCAATCTTACCACCACCACTATTTTTAATCTTATTGAAATCGAATGTATTGCATATCCAAACTAACTTTAAATTTCAATCTTTCTTGTGTCTACTGTGATCTACGCTTTGTATGGAAGCAGTAGGGATTGCTGTCCTTCATCTGAGTAAAGAAGGAACAAAACATGGGCAGCTAACTTGTCACTTTTCTTTTTCCCTTTCTTTTTTCCTGCTCATTATAAAAAATAAGGGGAAAAAAAACAAGTCATTGTTAAGGATAATGTAAGACTCGATTTTTATCATATTTCCTTATGATTCAAATGATGTAAACATGGTTATATGTAAATTGAATCATAAAAAGAGTTGTACATGAATGAAAAATGCAAATGGAATGAATAAAAATTTTCGAATACATTTAAAGATCAAATGAATGATTGAAATGGCCACAGATTAAATGAATGAGAATTGGACCATTCAGATTGGAGATAAGGATTTAAAACACGAAATGAGAAAGGGTTCGTGAAGGGAAGTTGGATTGGTTTGGTCCCGAACGTTTAGAAGGGTAAAACAGTCAAAAGACCAAAAATTCGGTATAAATTCGATAAGAAAAATTTCATTGAAAATATGGAATTGAGAAATCTTGATCAATAACGAGGAAAATATTGAATTTCGAGTCCAATTGATCAAGATATGAATTTATTGGAATTAATCAGAATTTTCACATCGGAAAATTATCCCGAAAATACGAAAAAATATACCAAAAAGACGATATAAGACAGATAAATTAATTTATTGATTAAATGAATTAAATAAGATTTTTTTGAGATATTTTGGGTTTTTTAAAATGTATTTTAATGGATTAAAATAATAATAAAATAAATTAATAAATAAAAAAAGAAGGGAAAGAACCTCGAAATCGCGATTCTTCAAAGGGGAAGCAGAAGACCGAGGGAGACCCAGCCTTCCCTTTGCCTCAACCGACGGAGGCCACCGGCGATGGACCCAGGCGAGAAACCGATGAGGGAGAGGCAGTCGAGCCTCGCTGGCGCTGGTAGACGGAGGAGAAGCAGCGACCGACGAGAGAAAAAGGGGAAAATAGAGAAACTGAGATAAAATGGAGGCAAGAGGGACGAACGGTGGCTGGAGGAAGTGGAATGCCTTGCCATCGGCCAGAGGGGGCGACAACGGCGCCGATCTAGGTGCGGATCGGCGAGAAACAGCGCCGAACGACACGTGAGGAAAAACAGCACCGACGTCGAAGGGAGAAGAGGCTGGACCAGCCACTTTCCGGTCAGTCTAGGTGAAACCGACACCAGACCCATGCACCAGACGACCCCACGGATCTGCTGGAGACGAAAGCCGACGAAGAACCGACCGACGATGCTCCGAACGACGAAGGAGAAAATCGAACCGGGCTGAACCGACTGAACCAATCCGGTCTGAACTGAGCTGAACCGAACCGAATCGGTTTAGCCAGGAAAGAAGAAAAAGAAAGAAAGAAAAAGAAAAAGAAAAAGGTAAAAGAAAAAAAGGAAGAAAAATGGGAGAAAAATTCCAGTGATGCAATTGAGCTACGAGCAAGCCAGTAAGAGGTCGAAATTGACCGATTTAAATTTTGAAATATTTAGGTTGATTAAAATTCGACTGAAAATTGACCCGAAAAATATGTAATTGTGTAGCTCGACAATTGACGTCAAACGAGAGCTCGAGTCAGCCTCGATTTGTGTACTATCATTGAATCTCGGGTAAGTAACCATTATTTATGACAATTTACATAGATATGCGTGTTAAAAATTTACCGTATAAAATACGGATTAATTTCGTATAAAATGAATTAAATTCTGGAATTTAAGATAAATTGTCGTAAATAATTAATTGAGCTATCCAAGAGTTTAGAATGAGACCCAATAAATACTAATGGGCTCAATGAGCCCAATAGGCCTCGATGATGTGAATAGTAAGTGAAAAATGGGCTTAAGGCCGGTCAAGGCTCATTATGGTATAATCGGGCCCAATATGGGTAAATGGGCTCAATAATTTAAATTAAGCCCAGAAAATATGAAATATAATTAATTATAATGTATTTGACTTGATGAATATTTGTACGCAGTTTCAGAGATTGGATTGAGAGCAAATCAGGCTGTGTGATGAGACATCAGTGGAAATGTCAAACTGTACAGAAAAATGAGGTAAGGGAATTTTGTGAGTAGCTAGAGGTAGCTACGCGTATTTTTAATAGCTTTTGTAAACACTGAAAATGTATAAAGGTCCTAGAAATGGATTAAAAATTTTAAGGACTCGAGATAGGTAAAAGACTATTTTACCCCTACTGAGGAAAATTCATCTAAGGATGGTGAAAGCATAACATGCATGAAATGCATGATTTGAGAAATTTTCGTGACTTTTTAGCAAAGTAAATTGATAGATTGACCAGTATTTGCATAAATTTCACAAGATAACACTACGTAAGTATTATTTAGATTTAAATGAAATTTTTTTAAAAATGGGCCAACTATCAAGTTTATATGAAAACAGATGGTGTTGGAGCATTTCCTCGCACTATATCTGAGTTTGTGAGTGTGCATAAAAGGTGCTGGAGCGGTTGCTCGCACCGATTTGTGTGACATCATGTGCATAAAATGTGCTAGAGCGGTTGCTCGCACTGATTTTTACTATTGTGAAATGCATGAGAGGTGCTGGAGCCTAGCTCGCACTCTGTTTTGATTTAATATGCATAAAAAGGGGCTAGAGCGATTGCTCGCACTAGTTTTAATGATTTGACATGCATGAGAGGTGCTTGAGCTTAGCTCGCATCTTGTTTTGATATGATAATTGCATAAAAGTCGTACTAGAGCCTTGCTCGTACGTGATTTAATCGATTTAATTGCATAAAAACCGTGCTGGAGTGTAACTCGCATGAGATTTGATTTCTTTATGCATGAAATCGTACCAGAGCGTTGCTCGCACGAAGTTTTGATTTACTTGAGCATTCATTCGTGCTGGAGCATTGCTCGCACGAGGCTTTGATAGATTTTATGCATAAACCGTGTTGGAGCTTGCTCGTACGTGATTTTATTATGGATTTATAACTCTTTTAAAGTCGTACTGGAGTGCTGCTCGTACGCAAATTTTACTGATTTTTATAAAATTGTGCTAGAGCTTCGCTCGCACGAGGTTTTTAGATATCATGAATATGCATGGAGCCGTACTGGAGCTTTGCTCGCACAGGGATTTATATGATATGCATATAGCTGTGTTGGAGCCTCCTGTAGACTGTGTGTCACAGTGAGATGATATGCCCACACGTGCATACTGAGACATAGTTTGGGTGGATAAGACCTACGGCAGGCACCCCCTGACTATGATTTGGGTTCACAGAGTACATTGTACCGTGAATGTCACGCGAAATACACTGTACCGTGGGGATTGTTGGAGTGGAGTTGCATTAGCCACGAAGCTGTAAGCCTTGCCCTCACAACCCTGGTATTTATGTTGTTCTGGCGGCAGGACTGACCCACCTCCCGTTTCAGGTGTGATACCCCGCACACTAGGTACCGTGTAGCCGGGATCACTAGGATATGGCCATAGTCCTCGATGTTACTGATATAGTCACCTACATGTCTCACATGATATAACTTTTGGTCTCGATAGACCAGGGTAGACCCGAGGGAGAGTTTAGGCCCCTGATTTTATGATTTTCACTGAGGTGTGATTTTCTATTATGATACTAGATTTTTCAGAGGATTTTATAACATGTGACCCTAAAAGAATGGTGATTTTATAACAGAATTTTTATAATGAATTTTTAATGAGTTTGAGATTGATTTATGAGATGATTGACGCGGAAGGGTTATTTTATACTGAGCTTTAATGAAGTGATTTAAATGCAGTAGCATGAGGAGTTTTCCATGCTTTAATTACAAATTCATGAAAAGAATTGTCTCTCATGATTTGTTTTACATGGCATGAAATAATGCATGATCTTGATTTACTTCATGCAAATTATGATTTTACATAAAATGCCATTGATGCATGAGTTGCATGATTTCTATATGTACGAATAGTTTTTATAAACTATAGCATTGATGTATGCATGATTTCGTGAGTGAGATTTAAACGAAAAGAAATGGATTTAAGGGCATGGCATTATGAGCATGTAGATAGTGGAGCTATCTACTTACTTGCATAACTATCTTACTGAGCATGTGGTTACTCACCCCCCCTTATTTTCCTCCTCTACAGAGTACTTTCAGTAGTTTGAGTGTGGCTGAGTACTTGCATCTTTGGTATCCGCTGCGTCCCATCGAGAGACAGGTATACACATTTGTATAGTTTTGTATCTGAACATGTAAATGCACAGTACTGTAAACGGATATGATGTCGAGGATGTAAGATTATGTAAATATCATTGTGAATATATTTAGTTAAAGTTAAAAGATAGTAAATCCTGATGTGTAAATGTGAATATGGAAATAGGATGGTAAATAGGTGAGAGGTGATTAGCACCGAATCATAGCCCAACTGTTGGTAGGATGGTCACGATCAGAGAAATGTAAGAATTAAATAACAAACGAAAAAATTTGTAGTGATTTTTAGGTAATTTGGGTCGTGACAGATAAATTCGAAAACTAAATTTTTAAAATTTTTTATTATATTATTATTATTATTTTTGAGGGAGGGGGGTTTCCTTTAATTCATAACATTTTATTTATTTTTATTATTATTTTTATTATTATTATTATTATTATTATTATTATTATTATTATTATTATTATTCTGGGGGGTTGGGTGGGGGGGGGGGGGGGGATTTCCTTTACTTCACAACACTTTTTTTGTGAATAAAAATTTTTGGAACAAAAATGAAAAGCAAAGCTGATACTATAATTACAAGCCAAGATTGACAACTAAGGAAAAATCGATATGAAAATCAATTGGAAGTTATGTTGTCTCTTTCTTTCAAATTATTTGCATCTTTTAAAAACAGGCATAGATTGACACTAAAAAAATAATTACAAGTAGATTGAGAACTGACGCAAGGCATAGACTAGAGGCACATGTCTAGATGAACCCAAGTAGTTGGATTAACAGAATATAGTCTAGTCATTGAATTAATGATGATCAACTCATGTTTCATGCGATTTGATTACGAGATCCATATTGCATTTGTAATTAGAACAAAAAGAAAATGATACAATATAACTTGCTATTAAACTTTTATTTCAACTTTTCATGAATTGAATTCATTTTTGGCAGATTTTTTTTTTTCGAATCATTTATTTATTGTATAAAGTAATCATTTTTATTTTTTTTAATCAAATGTACAATATTAAAGAAGATCACGAGATTTCAACTTAGTTCTTTCATTTTATTAAGTTTAATATAACAAAGAAAGAGTTTTTGAATTTTATTACTTTATTTAAATAAATTGTTATATTTTTAACACATAAAAATAAATTTTTTATCTTTAATAAGTCATTAACATTTAATTTATAGACAAAAAAATCCTTAACATTTGAATTTAGAAACTAAATGAGCTCTTACACACACACACACACACACACACACACACACATATATATATATATTGTTTGACACAAGTATTTACTTAAGTCATTATTATGAAAACTTTTATTTCAATATTGTGGTAGGTTACGTGAACTAATAAATGAACTCATGCTAAATCATAAGTATTAATTTTCCTCCACTCATTTTTATCTTAGACAATTTGTTATTTCTACTCTCGATCCATCATATCTTTCCAGATAACTTCTTTACAAGTTTTTTTCAATCTTCTCTTAGCCTGGACCATTTTTTTCCATTATGCATAGCTTTTATTCTCCTAGCTAGAGCATCCACAGATCTACATATTTGTCCAAACCAATGCAAACGACTTTCAATCATTTTTTATGTGTAAGAATAAAAAATAAAATTTGAATACAATAAAAATATAAATTTTACTTCATTCGGTAAAGTAAATGCATATACTTACTACTACCAAAGCTTGTATTTTGTATCATGCCATCAAACTTAGACTTCAGATGTCGTAACGTACGAGTTTGAGAATTGTAATGTGTTAGAAAAATTTCAAAATAGAAATGGAAGAAGGATTGATTAAAGAATCAATGGTTTAAAATAGTTTTAGACTAAGGGAATGAGACATAAGAGCAATCAATTGCAATTGGAAGGCAATCAACTGCCTTAAAGCAAGGAATTTTCTTTTTGAAATAACAGTAGGGCAGTTGGATGCCCTAGGTGGGCATCCAAATGCCCATACAAATAATAACTAGGGTAGCCGACTACTTTAGGTGGGGCAGTTGACTACCCATGCTTGCTTTCGATTCTGCTTAGGAAAATTTATAAGCTAGTTGGATATTACTTTCGTGCATCCAACTGCCATGCCTATAGAAGGGTGGCAATTGACTGCCCTATTGATGACAGTTGACTACCCTAGACACTTCTTTGGTTCTGGCTCGATTTTGAACTAAGGAAGTTGAATGCCTTTTTCGGTAATTTAACAACCCTATCTGAAAAGCCAAAGACAATCAACTGCATTTCATGGCATCTGACTGCTCTAATGTAAAATGTACAATAATGAGTAGTTTTCTTTGAAGAAGTGCAATCTCATTTAAAGGGTGTTCTGTGAGAACGGTGAATTTTGTATACCCCATTTATGAGAATTGTAACTTGGTGTATGTAATTATGATATGTTAATATACATGCAAGTTTTAAACATGATGAAGTATATGAAGAAAAGATTTTTAAGTCTTGAATGTGTACGGATTGAAATATGGACTATGGGGTAGATTTTGAGAAGTTTTACATTGAGTTTTCTGCAAATTGGTGTAGCAGCAGTACAATTTGTGAAAGTTAGATCGATCTCCAAGGATGAGAGATCGATCTCATGGCTCCAGAATGCAAAAAATATGCAAGAACTGATAGGTAGATTGATCTCCAATGAAAGATGATCGATCTCCTTATGATTCTGTAATGAAGAGATCGATCTCATGAGGAAGAAATTGATCTCATGAAGCATTCTATAAGGAGAAAATCGATCTCCTCAAGGAGCAGATTGATCTCATGAAGCATTCTGTAAGGAGGAGATCGATCTCGTGAAGCATTCTGTAAACTAGAGATCGATTTCATAATTGAAGCAGATCGATCTCATAAAGCCATTAAGAGATCGATCTCGCCCCACGACAAATCGATCTCCTAAGCATAAAATTGCCCCAAAATGTTTCCAAATTCAAATGCAGATCGATCTCATCAAGGACCAGATCGATCTCCTACCCTCCATCTATAAAAGGACCCCAGTGTTTTCCTGCATTTCATCTTTTCTCTCTCTTTCAAACCTCCATGTTAGTCGAGCCCTAGCTTTCTCTCTCTTCTAAAGTTCCCATTTTCGTCTAAATCGAAGGTTGTAGCAAGAAGGAAAGTTGTTCCTCATCCAAATGAGAACAACATAGTTAGAAATCGAAAGACGGATTGAATCGAGGCAGAAGTTGAGCACTCCATAAATTTTGGGTAATTTTCTAAACCTCGATCTTTGATTTTGAAGTAATTTTTGGTGATTGTGAATATGGGCATTGTAATGAAATAGTTGGGAAATGATTAGGGATTGATGAAACTATGATTTTGTTGGAGTAGAGATGTCATTATACAATTGTGGTAATTTTGAGAATTATGACTATAAATTGAAATTGAGACAATGTGGTGAATTTAGTATGGAACATGATATGAGAAACATAGAATTTTGAGGTGTAGTGGATGAGTATGTGAATTGTGATAGAGTTATGAGAATTGAGTTAAATTGAGGTGATAATGAGAATATGAGCAAATGTGTGCTCAATAATGCGGTTGAGTTGGGTTATTGATGTTTTTATATCGTTTGGATAGCTCGGGAGTTCCAGAGAGGAATACGAGACTAGTTCGTGATACGGGGGAACGATTACACTATACGAGGTGCAAAGAGGTAAGGGAAAACTTAAACTCGTTTGTGTATGTGTTTTGATGTTAATTGTAGCATGAAAAGTGATTTGAGCAAACAAGCATGTTTTTATGAGTTGTGAATGAGTAGTCCACACGATTTTATAGCCGATTGGAGCCCACTTTTATGAGTTATAAACTAAGTGAGAAAATGTTTTACAATCGTTTTGTGTTTAAAATGTGAAAAGAGATTTGGGCTCTACGTTAAGGCGTACTGAGATTGAGAAATGTGTGCGTGGTTTTGTAGGCTGGAACTCGGTTTTAACATGTTTTGTGCTGAGTATACAAATGTTTTAAATGAGATTTATGAGTGAAAACCATTATGAGTTCTACGTGAAGGCAAGATGTTTTATATGATAATGGCTAATGATTGAGACTTAGGCGTGTCATGTTGAATACACATCAGGCATTGCTTTGGTAGCATGTAAGACCGATATTATTCCCCGCTTTGGTAGTTGTTGGCTCTACCGAGAGGGGAGGTGAATCGGTTTTCTAACAATTATGGCAGATTTTAAATTAATCGCAATTTAAACACAAATGATAATGAATAAAACAGTGCAATATAACAATTTTAATGCAAAGAGAGGGAAAGAGAAACAAACACAGCGACTTATAGAGGTTCGGCCAACTCTTGCCTACGTCCTCTCTCCTTGACCTTCTTGTCAAGTGGATTCTTTCTCTCTTTCAATAGAGTTTACAAAGTTCCTTTTTCAGGTTAAGGAATAACCTCTCTACCCTTAGCAATACAGAAAATGTATTCACCCTTTTACAATAACACTCACTGAGGAACAATCCTCTTTTCTTTTAAGGTGTGGATGAATACAGAATAAGGCTTTTCAGTGGGTAGGACTAACAAAGCTTGTAGTACTTAAGCTTGTACAATAAATCTCAATTAATGAGCAATAGGGATACAAGGAATGAAAGAATTAAAGCTTGAGAATGTTTGGAATGTTCAGTGATAGTCTCTCTATCTGCTTTGTCTTCAATGCTTGGTTATATACTGAAGGTTGGGTAGTTGGAGCATTAAATGCAGTTTTTCCCGTTGAGATTTGAAGAAAATAGCCGTTGGGAACCTCCAGTGGTCAGACAGATCGATCTCCTATCTTGGCCAGATCGATCTCCTAGTTTTAAATCCTACAATGACAAAGCACAAATACACAGGGAGATCGATCTCATACATTACCAGATCGATCTGTTAGTTTAAATAGGCAGAGGCAGATCGATCTGTCGAATAGGCAGATCGATCTCCTATCCTCTCTGTTTGAGGCAAGATCGATCTCTCAATACACCAGATCGATCTCTTAAGCTCACTGACTTTGAGCAGATCGATCTCTTCCTTACCAGATCGATCTCCTAAGTTCTCTGACTTAGAGCAGATCGATCTCTTAACCCTTGCAGATCGATCTCTTTTTACCTTAAACCCTTTACACCGTTTTAAGGCTTGCCAGATCGATCTCTTCCATCATGAGATCGATCTCTCATCAAGTATAAACCCAGGAGATCGATCTCTCACACCTCAGATCGATCTCTCATCAGCAGAACTCTAAGTTCTGGTCCTGATATCTTCTAAACATGTTTGTATACCATCTTAACTTTATTGTATTAACTTGTTTTGTCATTTCAAAATACATTAACTCAACAATCTCCCCCTTTTTGATATGACAAAACTCATCCAATAAACATGTTTAGTGAATTTGCAAAATTCCCCCTTTTTGTGAGCTTTTGACTTTGTTAAAGATTTAACTCATCCTTAGTTAAATCTTAACTCCCCCTTAGTTAGCTCTAGCTCTTAACTCCCCCTCAATTAAATCATCCTATAACTCCCCCTCAATTAAATCATCCTAACTTCCTTTTAAACATTTAACACATGTTTCTTCTCCCCCTTTTTGTCATATCAGTCACAAAAGATCGAAGACTCATGGCATTTCAAAATCAATATTTGCATTAACACATCCAATATTCAATCAAATCACATTTCATTTAAGCAAATTTTTCACAGAAAACATCAAGTAGCTTAATAATGTTGTAACTACACTAAATTAAAACACCTAATGCCTAATGTGAGGGAGGATCACGATCCAAAAGCTCCTCAACATGCGTGCGTGTTACTTGGAGCTCATCGAACATCGCCTCTTGAGTTTCTTGAAATTTATCGAACATCGCCTTTTGAGTGTCTTGAATCCTATCCACTCGTTGAGTTAAGTCCTCGATCATACGCCGCTGAGTGGTATGTCCTTCATCGATCCTCTGACTGAGGTCGCTTATCATCTTCACGATCAGCTCCAAGTCAGCAGGAGACGATGTTTGTGCAGTTGGCGCAGCCGTGGAGGACGACGGTTCTGGAGCGGGTGCTGCAGGTGGGTGTGCTGGTTCAGCAGTGTGGTCATCCTCAGCCTCAGCAGGTTGCTGTTCTTGCTTTTTCGTCCACTCTCCCCGAAAATCTTTGTAGTACCCCATATGATGTAGGGTCCCAATGTTAAGCTCGCTTTTAGGAGATGGAAGTTCGCCAGTTTCGCCGCTGCAGTCGATGCCAAGGCGACGGAGAAGATAAGCCACTGGTTGTGGAAAAACTATTGTGGTAGCTTGGCCACGCACAATCTTCAGCCAATCTTCGTATATGAAGTGAGGGAGGTTAGGCTTTTGGCTTGTGGTGTGAATGTGATGAAGCCAGAACCGATCTAGACTCCTGACGGTTGAGTGACGGGTACCGTAAGGGCGGAGATTCCATGAGATTATGAGGTGGAGTAACCGAAGGTGCATTGGAAGGTTACTCGCCTTGTCCCCGGGGAGTTCAAACGCAAAGGGGACTTCCTCATCCTCATTAGTTAAGCCTTCATCGCGTATATCAAATACTTTGGCTATAACTTCAGAATCAATTAAAATGGATTGACCCATGACGAAGGTTTTGAAAGCAAGGATTTTGCAGGTGTCATCGGGGTCATAAACGAGTTCGGCATTTGAAAAGAATGCACGAACGAGATTTGGAGGGACAGGAGTGTTGATTTTCAAGAATTTCGCCCAACCAAATTCCTCAAATTTCGATAAATAGGGAAAGTCTATGCGGTTGAGGAAGGAAAAATCGATAGGACGTCAATGCTTGATTGGCATAGTTGAGAAAAATTCCTCATACCGCTTTCTTTTGGCTGGTGTTCTAAAACACCGATTGAAAGAAGCGAGTGGAGGTGGAGTGGGATGGGAGGAAGAACCTGCCTCTACATTGGGTCTAGGTGGTTTGGTTCCTGCTCTCTTAAGCCTAGGCATTATTCTAGACCTTAAAGATTTGATAACTAAATTCAACAAAAAGAAAGGCAATGAAACAGTACCTAGGTTTGCCCTAGACGCAAAACAAACACAAATCGAAGAAGGATTTTGAGAAAATCAGTGAGAAATGTAGGTTACTATACCGAAATTTGACACCGAGACGCAAGGAAGACCGTACGAGGATCGATCTGAGGAGGAATTGAAGAAGAGGATGCGAGGGAATTGGAGAATTTGAATTTTAGGTTTTGGGAGATTTGGGGATTTTTCGCGGGTATTTATACTCCAAGGCATAGGAGATCGATCTGTCGAGGCGACAGATCGATCTGGTACTCCCAGAAGCGAAGAAAGATCGATCTGTCGTAGGGACAGATCGATCTGGTCGCAAACAGAGGCTTAAGGAGATCGATCTGGTACATGCATAGATCGATCTGTAGAATGCGGAAGCTTGATGAGATCGATCTGTCGTGTGGACAGATCGATCTGCCTCTAAACAGAGACGTAAGGAGATCGATCTTATGGTTAGAAGATCGATCTGCTTAGCTTAACCTTGATAATTTAGGCTTGTTTAAGGGATAGAGATCGATCTATATCTCAAGGAGATCGATCTCTCATCCTTTTTGCCAGAAAATCTTTGCAAGAACTCATTTAAAATCAATTTGAAACCAAAATTTTTGAAACACAAAAAATCCTAAGGCTTATCCATGAGTCCTAATTCACCTCTAAGGATACAAAACCTATCTCTATCAAGGGGTTTGGTGAATATATCAGCTATTTGATGTAGAGTATCAATATACTCTAAGACTATATCCCCTTTTTGTACATGATCTCTAAGGAAGTGATGTCTAATTTCTATGTGCTTGGTTCTGGAGTGTTGTATAGGATTCTTAGACAGATTAATGGCACTGGTATTATCACATTTAATAGACACTTGTTTCATGTCAATACCATAATCTCTCATTTGTTGTTTAATCCACAACACTTGAGCACTACAACTACCAGCTGCTATATACTCAGCTTCAGTTGTGGACTGAGCTACACTGTTTTGCTTCTTGGAGAACCAAGAAATTAACCTATTTCCTAAGAATTGGCAAGTACCTGAAGTACTTTTCCTATCTATTTTGCAGCCTCCAAAATCAGCATCTGAAAATGCATGAAGGGCAAAAGTAGAGTCCTTGGGGTACCAAAGTCCTAGTGAGGGAGTATCTTTGAGGTATCTAAAAATTCTCTTAGTTGCCAATAGGTGTGATTCCCTAGGAGAGGATTGAAATCTAGCACAAAGGCATACACTAAACAATATATCTGGTCTACTTACAGTTAAATAAAGCAATGATCCAATCATAGACCTATAGAGTTTAGTGTCTACACACTTACCACCTTCATCTTTGTCAAGCTTGATGTTGGTGCCCATTGGAGTGGCTTGAGGTTTGCAACTCTCCATTCCAAAACGCTTGAGCAAGTCCTTGGTGTACTTTGCTTGATTGATGAAAGTTCCATCCTTTGTTTGCTTCACTTGAAGTCCCAAGAAGAATGTGAGTTCTCCCATCATGCTCATCTCAAATTCCCCTTGCATGATCTTAGCAAACTCTTGACATAAAGACTCATTAGTTGAACCAAAAATAATATCATCTACATATACTTGTACAACTAGTAAGTCCTTATTTTTATTTTTGATGAATAATGTGGTGTCTACCTTTCCTCTTGAGAATCCTTTTTCTATTAAGAACTTTGACAACCTTTCATACCAAGCTCTAGGAGCTTGTTTTAACCCATAAAGTGCCTTAGACAATTTGAAAACATGTTCAGGAAATTCATGATTTTCAAATCCGGGAGGTTGCTCTACATAGACTTCTTCATTAATGAAACCATTCAAGAATGCACTCTTTACATCCATTTGATATAACTTGAAATCTTTATAACATGCAAAGGCAAGTAACATTCTTATTGCCTCTAATCTAGCTACCGGTGCATATGTTTCATCATAGTCTATGCCTTCCTCTTGTCTATAGCCTTGAGCAACTAGCCTAGCCTTATTCCTTATGATCACACTATTTTCATCCATTTTGTTCTTGAATATCCATTTAGTTCCAATTATAGAGTGATCACTAGGCCTTGGAACTAGTTTCCATACTTTGCTTCTCTCAAATTGATTTAACTCTTCTTGCATTGCTAGGAACCAATTATTATCCTCTAAGGCTTCATTGACATTCCTAGGTTCAATTTGAGATACAAAGGCTATATATTGGCACATATTCCTTAGGGATGATCTAGTTCTAACTCCAAGAGTTGGATCTCCTACTATTTCACAATCTTTTACATATCCTAACTCTCTTGGTGCTCTAGGTTCTCTTTCTAAAACTTCTATTTCTTCTTCATCTTCTTTATTCAAATCAAGCTTTTCTAGAAAGTCATCTTCTAAGCCTTCATCAAATATCTCAACATTTTCATCATTGTTGGTTGAATCTTTAGATATATTATTTGATTCATCAAATACAACATGAATAGATTCTTCAACCATTAATGTTCTTTTGTTATAAATTCTATAAGCCTTTGAATTCAATGAATATCCTAGAAATATTCCCTCATCACTTTTGGCATCAAATTTTCCTAAATTATCTTTTCCATTATTTAGAACAAAGCATTTGCAGCCAAAAGGATGGAAGTAACTAATGTTAGGCTTCTTACCTTTGTAGAGCTCATAAGGAGTTTTCTTTAGCATGGGTCTTATCATAGCTCTATTGATTATATAACATGATGTGTTTATAGCTTCAGCCCAAAAGTACTTTGGCAAGTTATTTTCACATAACATGGTCCTAGCCATCTCTTCCAAAGTTCTATTTCTTCTCTCAACTACACCATTTTGTTGTGGTGTCCTAGG
The DNA here is from genome assembly GCA_033439115.1 of Firmiana major. Lineage (NCBI taxonomy): Eukaryota > Viridiplantae > Streptophyta > Magnoliopsida > Malvales > Malvaceae > Firmiana > Firmiana major. Next base: position 9,670,966 of record CM065909.1, read on the forward strand.
GGCTGAAAAGTTATGACTAATTCCTTGATCATTGCAATACTCATCAAATCCTATATTTTCGAATTCTTTGCCATGATCACTTCTAATGCTTGTTATTGTATATCTTTTTTCATTTTGAGTCACCTTTGAGTAAGTTATGAATTTCTCTAAGGCTTCATTTTTTACTCTCAAAAAGAACACCCAAGTGTACCTAGTGTAATCATCAACTATTACAAAACCATAGTGTTTCCCACCTAGGCTAGTGGTTCTAGTTGGTCCAAATAAGTCTAAATGCAGTAATTGAAGAGGCCTAGTGGTGGATACACTATTCTTAGGCTTAAAGGTTGTTCTCTTGTGTTTTCCTTTAACACAAGCTTCACATATTTCTTCATGATCAAATGATATTTTGGGTAAGCCTATAACTAGATCCTTTCTAGCTAATTTGGATAGCACATGCATGCTAGCATGACCTAGTCTTCTATGCCATAACCAAGATTCCTTTTTGTTATCTACCATTAAGCATAAGTTTTCGTTTTTGAGTTCATTAAGGTAGACTATATATATGTTACCTTGCCTATGACCTAGAAGAAGAATTTTATTTGACTTAGGATCTATAACATTACATTTCATGCAATCAAAAATTACTTTGTAACCTTTGTCACAAAGTTGACTAATGCTTAGCAAGTTATGCTTTAGACCCCTAACAAGTAATACTTTTTCTAAAGAGAAATGATTATTATCAAAGCCACTTCCTTCCACTTGGCCTTTGGAGTTGTCCCCAAAAGTGACTTCTCCACCAATTTTCGATTTGAAGGAATTGAAATGGCTTTTATCACCCGTCATGTGCCTTGAGCATCCACTATCTAAGTACCAAGCTTCTTTTGTTTTAGCTTTGTGGCTATGCTCAATCTCCTACAACAACAAAAAATAAACACACTCAAGTCTTAGGTACCCAAATTCTCTTGGGTCCTTGAAGGTTAGTAAATGCAATTCTTGATCCCATTGGGATCCATTTTGCTAATGCATTGCAGTCCTTGGAATGAATTACCTCTTTTGGAATCCATATCCTTTTTACAATTTTTCCTTTAAGATTCCTCATCTTTATATTGCAATAATGTGACTTATGTCCCTTCTTATTACAATATGAACAAGTAATTGCAGGTTTATTCATGCTCTTCCTAGCAATAAAACTCTTAAGATGGGTTTCCCTACTTTGTGCATTATACCCTAAGCCATTTTTGTCAAAAAATGCCCTTTGGGTTTCTAACATGCTATCTAGCTTTTGTTGCCCCATGTGAAACCTATTAAAGGAGTTATGTAAATTGCTATTTTTCTCCTTAAGGTCACAAATTTCTAGATTTGCAATCTCTAGTTTCTTCTCACATTTCAATTTATCTTGTAGCATTATCTCATTTTCCCTTTTTAATTTAGATATTAACTTTTTATACTTCATGCTCATAGATTCATACTCTAATGCTAAATCATCAAATGCATCTTGCAGTTCATCAAAAGAGTATTCATTGATATTAGATGTTACTTTTTCATCCTCATCAATTGCCATGAAGCATAGGTTGGCAATGTCCTCATTTGATTCATCATCGGAGCAGTCACTGTCACTCCATGTTGCTACCATCGCCTTCTTTTTATGAAACCTATCATTGGATCTTTTGAGGAGAGGGCAGTTAAATTTTATGTGTCCAGGTTTTTTACATTCATAACACACAATAGAGTCTTTTCTACCTACTTCCTCTTGTTCTCTCCTATTGTTTCTCCTATTGCTATTACTAGTTCTCATCCTCATGAATTTATTAAATCTTTTGGCAAACAGTGCCATCTCAATATCCTCCTCACTGCCACTCTCATTTTTAATTTCCTTTTCAGCAGTGGATTTTAGAGCAACACCCACTTTCTTGGGTGGCTCTTCATTTCTTTTAAGCTTCATCTCATAAGTTAGCAAGGAACCTATTAATTCATCTAAGGATAATGTGTGTGGATCCTTAGATTCCTCTATTGCTGTTACCTTAGCTTCCCATGACTTAGGTAAGTTATTTAAAATTTTCTTTACCATTTCAATGTTAGAATATATTTTTCCTAAGGATTTTAGTCCATTAATTACGTCTGTAAATCTAGTGAACATATCACTAATCGATTCTCCTTCCTTCATTCTAAAGAGCTCATAATCATGTGTGAGCATACCTACTTTTGTCTCCTTCACTTGGGTTGTACCCTCATGAGTTATTGCCAATTTATCCCATATTTGCTTGGCATTATCACACCCGGATACTCTATTATATTCATTAGGACCTAAAGCACAAAATAATGTGTGCATAGCTTTAGCATTTAGCTGTGCACATTTAATGTCATTAGAATCCCATTCATCTTCTTCTTTGGGAATATCTCTTCCCTCTATTTTCTTTGTAGGGATTTGAGGTCCCTTAACTATAATTCTCCATACTTCATAGTCATTTGCTTGAATGAATAGCATCATCCTAGTCCTCCAATATGAATAATGTTCACCATTGAACATGGGAGGTCTAACCGTGGAGTGCCCCTCTCCTATCAAACTAGTTGCAACATTGTTAAGAGCCATTTGATCGTTTTCTAACTCTTAGGAAGTTGTTCCTACGTGATTAAAGAGTCCTAGCTCTGATACCAATTGTTGGCTCTACCGAGAAGGGGGGGTGAATCGGTTTTCTAACAATTATGGCAGATTTTAAATTAATCGCAATTTAAACACAAATGATAATGAATAAAACAGTGCAATATAACAATTTTAATGCAAAGAGAGGGAAAGAGAAACAAACACAGCGACTTATAGAGGTTCGGCCAACTCTTGCCTACGTCCTCTCTCCTTGACCTTCTTGTTAAGTGGATTCTTTCTCTCTTTCAATAGAGTTTACAAAGTTCCTTTTTCAGGTTAAGGAATAACCTCTCTACCCTTAGCAATACAGAAAATGTATTCACCCTTTTACAATAACACTCACTGAGGAACAATCCTCTTTTCTTTTAAGGTGTGGATGAATACAGAATAAGGCTTTTCAGTGGGTAGGACTAACAAAGCTTGTAGTACTTAAGCTTGTACAATAAATCTCAATTAATGAGCAATAGGGATACAAGGAATGAAAGAATTAAAGCTTGAGAATGTTTGGAATGTTCAGTGATAGTCTCTCTATCTGTTTTGTCTTCAATGCTTGGTTATATACTGAAGGTTGGGTAGTTGGAGCATTAAATGCAGTTTTTCCCGTTGAGATTTGAAGAAAATAGCCGTTGGGAACCTCCAGTGGTCAGACAGATCGATCTCCTATCTTGGCCAGATCGATCTCCTAGTTTTAAATCCTGCAATGACAAAGCACAAATACACAGGGAGATCGATCTCATACATTACCAGATCGATCTGTTAGTTTGAATAGGCAGAGGCAGATCGATCTGTCGAATAGGCAGATCGATCTCCTATCCTCTCTGTTTGAGGCAAGATCGATCTCTCAATACACCAGATCGATCTCTTAAGCTCACTGACTTTGAGCAGATCGATCTCTTCCTTACCAGATCGATCTCCTAAGTTCTCTGACTTAGAGCAGATCGATCTCTTAACCCTTGCAGATCGATCTCTTTTTACCTTAAACCCTTTACACCGTTTTAAGGCTTGCCAGATCGATCTCTTCCATCATGAGATCGATCTCTCATCAAGTATAAACCCAAGAGATCGATCTCTCACACCTCAGATCGATCTCTCATCAGCAGAACTCTAAGTTCTGGTCCTGATATCTTCTAAACATGTTTGTATACCATCTTAACATTATTGTATTAACTTGTTTTGTCATTTCAAAATACATTAACTCAACAGTAGTGTTGGGAGACATTGCTTTGGTAGCATGTAAGGTCGATATTATTGGGAAGCATTGCTTTGGTAGCATGTAAGGCCGATATTATTCCCCGCTTTGCTAGCGTTCGGAGGCATTGCTTTGGTAGCATGTAAGACCGATATTATTCCCCGCTTTGGTAGCGTTGGGAGGCGTTGCTTTGGTAGCATGTAAGTCCGATATTCCTCTGTTTTGGTAATGAGAGATGCCTCCGTTTTAGTAACGTGAGATGACCCCCGTTTTGGTAACGCGGGGTGGCCTTGCTTTGGTAGCATGTAAGACCGATAATGTGCATGAGAAGAGGCATTGCTTTGGTAGCATGTAAGGCCAGGTCTTGTTTTGGTAACACGTAAGTCCAATATACCATGTACACGACCATATTGTCGACATTTTTCTCTTTTGAGGATGTCTGGGATGCGCACCCAGAGGAGATTTATTATGATGTGCCATGACGAGTTTTATATGAGTTTTCTTGCCTAGTCTCTTTTTTATACACACGAGTTGTGTTTTGTGACTGTGACACGTGCATTCTATTGAGGTGATTTTTATCACGTTTTAATGAGAAAAGTCATTATCGCATTCTGATTTCTTCATGCTTGTGACTGTGATTTATACTGAGCTATGTACTCCAATGTTTTTACATGATTTTAGAGAAATGAGATGAGAATGATGTTTTAATGAGTTCATGCTACGTTTTAATTGAGTTTCAACTACGAGATAAAATGATTGTACTGTGCAAATCATTGTTTTATTAACGAGTTCCTTACCCCCTTACTGAGCGATTTAGAAGCTTACCTTGTTTTCTCTCCCCCTAGATTTCTTCAAGTGAAGAGAGTTTTTCCTGCGACGTACGGAGTAGTGACTAGTGGAGGACTTGAGCTCCAAGCCATATATTATATTTGAGGTATAATTTATCTTTTCATGTACCCAGACTAAAGTTGTAATTACAGACACTTGTTGTACAATGATGTATGTGATGTATTAGGATTAATTAATCTTAAATTGAGTAATGTAAATTGGATGAAATACAATTATGAGATGATGAGATCCTGAGGTATGATATATATAATGATGTATGACACTGCACAGGAATGCACCATTTATTATGAATAGATGTGAAAAAGTTTTAAATTTGTCTTATTTTTTGCGCTTCCGGGGCGTCACATGTTCTTTCTCTCTGAATGGTTAAAAGTTATTCGAGAAGTTGCGATCAATCTGAAAGATATGTTTGTTCAAATGAAGCAGTACAATTAAATGATTGTGACATTCAAATCAAAGATCACATCTCTTGTAATTATCTCTATAAGTAGAGATGCCAAGATTTATTAGAAAGACTGGTTAATTTTGAATTCTTCTATTCTCTCTCAATTTCAAATTAGAAAACAAGTCTCTTAGACATTGTTTTACTACATGAGACTTTGAACAAAGATATAATACTTTTGTATTTGTATAAAAGTGTTTAGTGATTTAATATTACTAATGCAAGGTGATATTAAACAATGTTGACTTCATTGAATCGTGAGACTATTTTAATAATTCTTTTTTCATATATGCCTTGAAGTCTATTACTGCATTGTTCGTGATAAAAACAAGCCTACTTCCATAACTTAAATTTGAAGAAGAAGTTTAAACTTTTATCTTCATATTACCCTAAGTGAACAAGATTTGTAATCCATTTCGATCATCTTAAGACTTATTTCCTGAAGTCATGAACATGGAAACACTGAAAGAGTTGGCATTCAACTTTTAAAAGTTGGAGTGAATTGATGGAAGGAACTTTTTAAGGTGGCAACAAAAGATGAAGATTCTACTTACATTCCTCAATGTAGTCTATGTTCTCCAATTTCGTTTTGCAAGAAGAACATTACTAAAAGTCATCAGATCTTTGAGTTCCATGCCACCCAAATTCTTAGCTATTGACATATTAAGCTAGCTTCTCGACTGTAGTTTTCTTTCACCATCTTTCTATTATTTAGTTTTGTTTTTTCTCTTTGTGATTCTTTCTAGCTGCCTTTATTTATTTAATATATATGTTTTAACTTACCTTGTTTAGAGAACCATGCCAAGATTGAAACTAATATTAAAGAATTAAAGCTTTACATGTCACATTCCTTTAAAAGCTAAGCCTAGATCTAGGATTTAATCTTTTATATTTTGCATGGCATTTGAATTTGTAAGTTAGCGAGGTAATTAATTAGGATAATTAGTCAAAAAAATTATTGACAAAATCTAAAACTCCTTTTTTCAAGTTATTAAATATCCATTTGAATGAAAGATTTAAAAAAAAAATTCACTTTAATCAAGATATTTAAAAATCTAAAATTTCATTGTTTTGTTTTGTTAGAAAAATTTGAAAATTTAAGACAAATTTCTAGATGGACTTTTAGCATTCAAATTTCTTCTAAAAATTCATCTAATGAGTTTCATCAAATTTTCTCATACGTTATTACATATGACGCTCCATTAAATACAAAATTAAAAAGATCATTTTATTTAAATTATATATATTTTTATTTTGTATTATTAATAATATTTATATATCTTTACAAATATAAAATACCCATATTTTATTTTTTTCTGATATTTTTCTTTTTTATATCTAAAATCTTTTTTCTTTTATAATTATTATTTTTATTTCATCAAATTCTAATAGTCAAATTTTTTTCTAAAAAATATTTATCCAAAAAATATAATTATAAATACTAATATTTTGAATTTTATACATTTTAAAATATTTTCATTAAATTTCTTTAAGATTTCAAAACTTCTCATTCAAACACACTTCAATAGTTATTAATAGTTGGAAAATAAGAAAATTAGTTATGGATATCACAATTGAAACATGACAAATAAACATTGTCTAGAAATTTGTGCCACATATATATATTTGTTTTACATTATTTTTATAACAAAATGTAAAATTAATTATCTTACAAATGAATATTTAGATTTAATAATCTATTCTTATTCATAATGCATATAAAATATAAAATTTCAAATCATTTTTATATCTGTATCATTTCAATTGAGAATAACATATTTTTAATATATATTAAAAACTAAAATTTTATTATTGTCAAATTATTAATTAAACATTTTTTATTAACTCGAAATTTTGTACGTATGATCTAATTGAATAAAATAAGATATTCAATAATTGAATTTAAAAAATATATAATATGATAAAACTAACATAGTTTTACTATAAGTGGGTACTTTTATATATATCCCACATCAAAACTTGTTTGTCAAGCCTTTTGAAAATAAAAACTTCTTCATTCGCGGCGCTCAATAATCTCCACATGTTTCCTGTAAACCAAATAATGTTATTGAATTTTCTACTTTTGTCTCTAATTAATTAAGTTAGTATTACTTTTTCATTCAATAAATTTTTTACTGTTCTTTGGAGTTAAAATATAAAGAATAAACAATCTTACGTATGTCAAAAGATGATGGGTTCAATTGGAAAAACTTGTTTAAGTGAATTGGAAAGCCATTGAGATACGTTAAATTCAAATTTAACAAATTTTATCTATTGAAACAATAATAAAATCAATGACTTGATTTGGTTTGGTTTACCAAGCAAACAAAGTTCACAATTAGCTGCATTGCATTGCATCTGACTGAGATTCGAGAAGGACTTGTAAAAGTTTATTCTAGAGAGTAAAAATAAAAGTTAATATAGAAACAGTCAAAATGAGATAAAACAAGTTCCATTCTTCACCTACTCCCCGTATCCGTACAAAAGTGATAAGGAATTGCAACAGCTTGTCAATTGCACGCGATGCTCGTTGTATTTAATAAATTATTAATATATTAATCTTCTATATACTCAATAAATCGTATTTCATCTAAATTTTAAAATAAATATATTTAAATTTATTAATTAATGAAATGCATGATTTGATTGAATAACGGAGGTTTGTTCATTGATAGCACCTTAAATATAAACTCTAAAAGAATTATGAAATCTGATAAAAAAAAAATGAAAAAGTCAATTGTTATGTTCCATTCTTTTCTATGTTTTGTTTTCATAATTTAATTCGTGATAGCCATCGTAATTATTGCTAAAGTATCCATAAAGTTGTTTTTATTTTGGTTTTGCAACTTATTAATAATTGTGCCTGTGATAAATCTTTAGAGCCCCTACTCTCCTTTGGTAAAAAACAATATTTTTATTATTCAAGAACGTTCGCTGATTAAAATTTGTTTGGTCTATCCTTAAAAAAAAATATCATTTGAGATCGAGAAAATAATTCTAAAAGTGCTAATAAAAAAGATAAAATAGGGTTTAACAAATTTAATATAAATGTGTTGTAAAACATTAAAATTATTTCGTAGAATTTTTTAATATTTTGTATAAATGAAAAAAATTAAAATAACAAATTTTATTAAACTAAATCACAAGTTCTTAAGTAAAATAAATAAATATAAGAAAAATAATTTTACTAATTAAAATAAATAAGAATAATATAAAAATTAAATGAAATTAATAAATTAATGTTAAATAATATAGTATTATTTATAATTTTATAAATTTTTAAGAGTAAGTAAAAATGTTATTAGAATCATTAAATACATGTTAATAAAATTAATATTTTTTAAATAAATTTTAATCCAGAGTGTCATTAAAAGAAACTCAAATATGCTTTTCGCCTAAATTAAAAAATTTAAAATTTTTAAAGTCAAACACAAGACTTTTGCTCATACAATATATAAATTCTTTTATAAGTTGAAATAAACATATACTTATTCAATAATCAAAATTTGACCTAACAGTTAATTACCCATTTTTAGAATAGATTAGGATTCAAATCCTTATAAACAAAAAAGGGAACTTAATCAATTTTCCCCTCATGTGATTATTACTTAAATCTTTGGATTAATAATGATTAAATTTCATAAAGCCAATTTTGGTTAGTCAGAATTAGAGAATGATTTCCTATGCCGGTGATTAAACTAATCAAATGCTAACTAATATGTCAGCGTATGATCTAATACTAATAGTGATTTCTGTTGCTTTCTTCCTTAATTATTATAATTATTTGGATCAATGGTTCGATAGCTTATTTAAAACAAAACCTATTTAATTATCTTCATTAATGCAATAATAAACTTAGGTGATGCATTGATTTTAAAAAATTGAAAATTTTGAAATACAAATATATAAATTATTTTTCTTAATACAAAATATTTTTCGCAAAGGAACAAAGTAGAGACTGGAGACAGCACAGCACAGCAAAGAAAGTCTAGCCGGCCGGTCCCCGTAGCCCAAAAATCGTGCAGAAGTTAGGCGGCCACACAATGTTTTCAAACCAATTGAAATCGAAATGAAATTAAGAGGAATGATTTATATGACAATCATGGGATGCATTTCCTATAAGTTGATAAATTATATTGTTGCATTGACGACATTACTAGTCTATTTCTTTATTAGCTGCTTAGCTAGCAACCTCAACGGAAGCTGCCAAATTCAACGATTGGAACCTCTCCTCTTATTTCATGAAAGCCAGCTCAAACCCGAAGCAGTTGCAATTTTTTTATTCATTTTATAGTGGCGTTTGACGAAGGTTAAACAATTTTTTGGTCCATTTTACCGCGACTAGAACTTTTAGATGGTAAACACAAAATCTATATAAAGGGCGTTAAGAGGTTGCCTAAGAGCAGAATCAAAACCCACTTTGTAGTCAAGGTGGGAAAAATGGGGTCATCAATGACCTCTCTCTTTCTCACTCTTCTAATGCTCGCTGTGTCTCTCAACTTGCCTTCAGAAACCACCGCAAACTACCCTTACTCATCTCCTCCACCACCTAAGAAGTACCCACCATCACATTACCACTACAAGTCACCACCTCCTCCTCCTCCTTTGTACTCTCCCCCACCACCACACAAGAAGCCATACAAGTACAAGTCTCCTCCACCCCCAACTCCAGTTTACAAGTATAAGTCTCCACCACCTCCTCCACCAGTGCATTATCCTCCACCCCCATACAAGTACAAGCCTCCCCCTCCTCCTCCGCCTGTTTACAAGCACAAGTCGCCTCCACCACCACCACAGCATCCATATAAGTACAAGTCTCCCCCCCCTCCACCTCCAGTTTACAAGTATAAATCCCCACCACCTCCACCACCCAAGCACCCTTACAAGTACAAGTCTCCACCCCCTCCACCCCCAGTTTACAAGTATAAATCCCCACCACCACCACCTCCATCACCTCCTAAGCCACACCCTTACAAGTACAAGTCTCCTCCGCCACCACCTCCAGTTTACAAGTACAAGTCTCCCCCACCACCTCCTAAGGAGCCATACAAGTACAAGTCTCCCCCACCACCTCCTAAGGAGCCATACAAATACAAGTCTCCTCCTCCACCTCCTAAGGAGCCATACAAATACAAGTCTCCTCCACCTCCTCCTCCAGTTTACAAGTACAAGTCTCCTCCTCCTCCTCCTAAGGAGCCATACAAGTACAAGTCTCCTCCACCACCTCCTAAGGAGCCATACAAATACAAGTCTCCTCCACCTCCTCCTCCAGTTTACAAGTACAAGTCTCCTCCTCCTCCTCCTAAGGAGCCATACAAGTACAAGTCTCCTCCACCACCTCCTAAGGAGCCATACAAATACAAGTCTCCTCCACCTCCTCCTCCAGTTTACAAGTACAAGTCTCCTCCTCCTCCTCCTAAGGAGCCATACAAGTACAAGTCTCCTCCACCACCCCCTCCAGTCTACAAATACAAGTCTCCTCCACCACCAACCCATTATGTCTACTCATCACCCCCTCCTCCTCACCACTACTAAGCAACAGCATTGATCGTACCAAGGTAACATATATACATGATTAGTTTTTTATTTTTTATTTTATTTTTTTAGTAAGTTACACCATTTTTCATAAATATATTTGCATATAGCTATTCAAGTTGCATTATTTAATATTTTCGTGTTTGAAATTAATAAGTTCAATGACAAAAACCCAACGTGTTCTTGCAGGAGAAGAGAAGAGTGTGATCCAAATAAAGGGACAAAAAATGGTTTGAAGATATATGGACAGATAGAGCAGAAAATGGACACCAGTCTCCGCATTTGAAGAGAAGAAAAGAATAATATTCGTCGTAGGGAAATAGAGGGTTCATCGTTTTCACGTATTTGACAGTTGTATTTTTCAGTGGTCCACGCATTTCTTTCTGCTATATTGTTATTATATAAAATGAATCGTGTATGTATGTCTTTCCAACCTTTTACAGGTGCATTGGTTTATCCGTAATAAAAATAAATGCAATCCTCTACTTCTAAAAATTCTTTTGTTCTTTCTTCTTTGGCTCTAAGTGTTATTGGGTTGAGATTAAAGACTTACTTTTGGTAAATGATGCAATTTTTGTCTCTCTTCATGAATTAGCTAGCATGGGCTTTTCAATTTCATGCAATTGGGGAGAAGAACTGCGTTACAAAACGAAAAGATAAAACCAACAGCACCTTTTCATTTTCCCTCTTATTCCAATCGGATTTGTTACTATCAATAAATTAGTTAATTCCTCGGTAATATCTTTTATTTTTTGGGAGGGTTAATATATTGTTTCTCATTTGTCACTGTCTCTTTCAATATTGATCCGCTGGGTAGCCTAAGTGCAGATGGAAATAATAAAATAATGGAGTGGCATAAGATTTGAGAAATGAGGAATATTTGCCTTGGAATTGTTTCTTCTAATTGCTTGCTTTATTATTATGATTTTTTTTTTTATGTTGAATAATATATGTCAGCTTAATTCTTTAATATATTAGCTATATGTCAAAATAAATAGTATAGCAAATTGAATCAACCACTCGTTAGATAAAGAGATAAAATGAAGGTATGCATGTACATGTACTTCTGTTGGAGGATTTGTCAAATATCAAGTGAAATCTCAAAGTAAAAACGATCTAGAAGAGCATAATTTGTTAGCTCTGTTAAATATTTTATCTTCACGTGGATATTGAGGTTCTATTTGATTAATTAAAAATGACTTTTGATTTTTTTTTTTAATTTTTGTGTTGGGTTGATAAAAAAATTGATTAGTAAAAAAAAAATAATTTTTTTGTCAACCAAAAATTAATTCATTTTCTTAGAAATTATCTTATATTCTAAAAAGTGAAAGATATTTTTCAAAAACTAATTGTTTATATATAAAGTTATTTATGAAACTCATAAATAAAATTCTACTCAAATTAAGCCTGGCACATAATTTTTTAAACTTGAATTTAATTTAACTTTACATAAAATATTATTATATTAATAAAAATATTTTTTAATTAGATTAAAAAGTTTAAATATTAAAATGGTAACATTAATTTTTTTTCAATATTCTAAGTTTAAATACTTTAATTTTTATATTATTAATCTTAAATATTTTAAATATTAAAATAATACTCAATATTACATTATTATTTTAATAATAAATAATACTTTTTTTTATAAAACATAATTATTTTTATATTATAAATATTTTTAATAAATATTAATATATTTATTTATATTATATATATATATATATATTAAAATAGTTATATTACTTTAAGTTTTTAAGAATATTAATAGAAGTATTAATAAATAGTTTTCTTTTAAATGTTTATAATATAATATTTTAATATTAAATATTAATTTCAAAATATAATTAGCTTTTAATATTAATAAATAAATTAGTAAATAGTTTGAATATTTTATTAATTATGTTAATATTATTTAAAAAATAAAACAGATTTTTTAAAATACAGTCAAAAAATAAAAATTATTTTTCATTAACTCATCTAAATAATGAAAAATATTTTTTTTTTTTGAAAATGTAAATAATTTTCAAAAATTATTTTTTAAAATTCATTTTTGTTGAATCAAATGGAGCTGAATTGCAAAGGGCACCTTGCATTTATGCAACAAGGCAGAAAGTTGTTGTGGTTTGCAGATGAGACTGCTCAAGAAGCTGCAGAATTGGCGGAGACAATTTGAAGTATTCCTATACTTTTGTGGAAGAAAATCTCTTGAAATCGAGTTTTAGTTGCCTTTGGTTTGGCTGGGTTTACCAAGTACTTTCCCCAGACGGCAAACATCCCATGATCATTTTTCATCAATAGGAGTATGTAAGGACTCGCACGCAACCATTGGAACAACTTTACTACTTTTGAGCCTTTGACCATTTCTAGTATTCACAAATTCATTTTAATATGGTAGACACATTCTTTTCAGTAATTTTGCTTCATCGATAATTCTCATTGCATCATATTTTACAAATTCATTTATTTATAATTAAATCGAAGTTGATCATTCCAATCCAAGTGCACGTGCATGAGATTATATTTTATGAATAAATTAATTTGTTCACGAATCATATTAAAGGAACATTTTCCCCCCTTTATTGGTTTTAATGACCATATAAAAATAAGAGTAAATTTTATCTATCTCGAAAGTTTGACTCTAATACAATTTTAATCTATTAATTTAAAAAATGAATACTCTATCCAAATTTTTTTATTTCGTAAGACAAATTAATTATTTTATTAGTTAACCATTAAATTAATAATTAAAAACTTAATTTTGAGATTATTTTATCATGTGGAGTTCTTTAAATACTCTAATCAATATTGAAAATATTAAGAACAACTATTAGATTTTGAAAGTGTTAGTTTTTTTTCTTTATAATTTATTTTTTGTTTATTATTTTATTTATTATTTTTTGTTTATTTATTATTTATTATTTTATTTATTGGCAAAAATTATGATCCAGAAGTTTGAAAAAATTTAAAGAATATTATTATGCCTTTTTCAAGCAATAGTTTTGAAAATGTTAGTTTGAAAAAAATTATGAGACTATTTTATCATTTGAAGTTCTTTAAGTACTCTAATCAATATTGAAAATATTAAGAACAACTACTAGGTTTTGAAAATGTTAGTTTTTTTCTTTATAATTTATTTTTTATTTGTTGTTTATTATTTTATTTATTATTTTTTGTTTATTTATTATTTATTATTTTTTGTTTATTATTTTATTTATTGGCAAAAATTATGATCCAGAAGTTTGAAAAAAATTTAAAGAATATTATTATGTCTTCTTCAAGTAATAGTTTAGGGTGAATGATGATGAAAAATGGTAAGTCTGAAAAATTTCATGTTAATATTTTTGTTATTGTACATTTTTTGTTAGTTATTTTTAACAGTATTAAGTTATTTAGACTTAAGTATCCATTTTTAAAACTAATGGACTAAAATTAGATTAAGGTTAAACTTTAAGGAGGTAGATGTAATTTACCCTAAAAGTAAATATCCATTCAAACTATATAACTTATAAATCTATACGATAGTTATTCTTTTAATAGAAATGGAACAATTAGAGGAAACAATTATGGGATGTGAATTTTAATCACTCTCATTAAAGGATTTAAAAATCTCCAAAATATACTAAAATTTCTCAAATTCTATAAAAAACAAGTATAAAAACTTTAGATAAAAATTAAACAAGTAAGTCTAGATATTTATAATAGTCAATAAACATGTCTTATCCAAAAAGTATCATTTTATACTAGTTATGTCATTTAAACATAACTTTTAAACAAATTATGTTTATTGGGATTAGTTATATTTATTAGACATAACTTTTAAACAAATTATTGGAACTAATTATGTCTGTTAGATAACTTTCTAATAAATTATATCTATTCAATATTTATTAAACATAACTTTTGACAATTTAAGCATAATTTCTCAACTTCATATTTCAAACTACTTAATATTCCTCCAATAGTTTGAAATGTTTGTTTAATTTATTATTTTACACGACAAGTAATATATATACGCTTAAAAAATGTATCTCTCTATTTGAACATTTAATTAGTGATCATATCTTAATATCTAAAATTAAATAAAAAAGATTGTTTATATAAAGACATGACTTTTATCGATGCTTATTAGTGTCATATAGCTCAGTAAAATATAAAAATTTAAATCTAAATCATGATTTTTACTAGTACTTTAAAATGCCTTTAAATGTTTTTTTACTTTTGCCGGCACTTAAAAATGTTGATAAAAGTCATGCCTATAAATGTTAGCACTATCTCGGTTGGAAACTTTTTATCAACGTCCACCTAGCCAAAGGTCCTTCGATAGTTAAAGCACTGCTAGTAATGTCAATATTGACGATTTTTTTTTTTGTCTTTTACAAGCACTTATAAGTGCCTTTAAAGACTACCTTTTTTTTAATGGTGGAATAAAGTTTTTCCTATGTATATTTGTTAGACTATCATTCTTTCATCTCATGTACTCTAAGATTTGAGTCTTTTATATTTTTCATATTCCTTAGATATTGTATACACAAGTTTTTCAAGAAATACGTTTTTATTTATACAAATTGATTCTTTTGAAATCTTTCATGATGATAGAAGAATAAATAAATTTTTGAGGACATAATTTGATTCTATATAAAATAATTACATAGTTGTTATCTCATAATTTAAAATGAATATGTAACAACTAAAAAATCATGCAATCATGCATAAAATTCAAAAAGCAAATACAACTTATCTTGTAATTCAAAAAAAAAAAAATTAACCTTCTTATTTGGTGAGAAACATTCATTTCATCTTCTTCATGCTTCATTCATTCCTTCTTCACACATTTAGAGTCATCTTTCTTTGGTGTTAGTAGTGCTGACAGATTTAACCATACACAGATTTCACACACTACCAACAGTTGGGTTATGATTCGGTATTAGTCACCTCCTCCTTATCATCCATTCTATGTCATACATACATGTCAATATAAATGTTGGCTCTACCGAAAGAGGGGGGGTGAATCGATTTTCTAAGGTTAATGACAAATTTAAACTAAATTAAGTCTAATTGCAAATAATGAATAATCAATAAAATGTAATACAATGAATTGAAAGAAGATAAGGGAAGGAAATAGCAAACTCAGTAGTTTATAGAGGTTCGGCCAACTTTTGCCTACATCCTCTCTTCTTGACCTCCTTGTCAAGAGCTTTCTTTCACTCTTTCAATGAATGTTACACACTCCCTTTTACAGGTTAAGGAATAACCTCTCTACCCTTTTTACACAAAGATATATTCACCCTTTACAAAGTTGACACACAGAGGAAGTCTCCTCTTCTCTCTTAATTTGAGGATGAATATGAAGTGAAGCTTTGGTAGGATAAAAATAGCTTTTACACAAAGACTTATACAACAATATCAATAAATGAAGATTGAAGACAAATGGAATGTTGGAATGAAATTCTTGAGAATATACAGAATTTACAGCAAAAGTCTCTCTACTTTCCAGTGTCTTCAATGCTTGATTTTATACTGGAGGATTAGTAGTTGGAGCATTTAATGCTATTTTTTCCGTTAAAGATTTTGCAGAAAGAGCCGTTGGGAACCTCCAGTAGAGTGCCAGATCGATCTCCAATCTTGACCAGATCGATCTCTTAGTTTAATTTCCTGCGATGACAAAGCAAATTGAAGCAAGGAGATCGATCTCATATATGTAGAGATCGATCTTACAATTTGAAAAAGTTAGTGCAGATCGATCTGTCGAACCAGAAGATCGATCTTCCAATCTCTCTGTTTGAGGCAAGATCGATCTACTAAGTATTCTCGTAGCGAGAAGATCGATCTCTAATTAACCCAGATCGATCTCCTTAGCTCTCTGACTTTGAGGAGATCGATCTCTTCCTATACCAGATCGATCTCATAAACTCTCTGTTTGAGCATAGATCGATCTACAGATCGATCTATTGCCTTTAGCCTTTGTTTTAGAGGAGATCGATCACTTCCTAGACCAGATCGATCTCATAAACATCCTGTAATAGACAGATCGATCTTATAACCCTTATAGATCGATCTTTGCTTCCTCAATACCTTGTACAGAACCTTTTGAGAATTCAATCCTTTAGCAGATCGATCTTATATCCTCATGAGATCGATCTCTCATAGTAGAAAACCCAGGAGATCGATCTCTCATCTCACCAGATCGATCTCTCATCCTTAAAGACTTAGTTTCTGGTACTGATAACCTCTAAACATGTTTTAAATCATTTCTATATTATTGAATTTACTTGTTTTGTCATTTCAAAATATATTAACTCAACAATAAACTATTGATTGACTGTAAATATTTTCATCTCATAAGTGAATTCACATACATTTATATACAAATGCATCCCCGACCTTATATTCGTTTACATCACTGTGCTGTTATATGTTTAGATACAAAATCATACGAATGTGTATACCTTTCGCTCGATGGGAATGCAGTAGATACTGGAACACGAATCCTTAGCTGCTCACAATCTACTGTAAATGCTCTAAAGAGAGGGAGGAAATGAAAAGGTGAGCTCACTAGCTTAGTAAGGCAATTATGCAAGCAAGTGGATAACTACACTATATACATGAACATAATGCCATGCTTTAAAATCATTATATTTCCATGTCATGTTTTAAAAGCATGTCTTGCATTTATAAACATATGTAATATGAATCTCACGCACAAAAGGGCGTTCCATGCCATTCATTCATGGACATGTAAATTTTCGCATTTAATACTTTTTAAAACAATCATCAGGACTCAGCCTTTCGCCTAGGCTATCCCGATCCATGTAAAATCATTCAAAACATGATTTTCATTTAACACATATCAAGGCTCGTCCCGCCCCTCGGGATACCTTGATCCATAAATCATATGAAGTCATGTATTCATATATATATATATATATATATATATATATATATATATATATATATATATATATATATATCAAGTAAACATGCGAGATTTGGTAGGTATTGTGGTAATCATGTAGGAACTATGACCATATCCTAATTGATAATCCTAAGCTACACGGATCCTAGTGTGTGGGGCATCACTGCTGCAACGGTAGGTGGGTCAAATCCTCCCCTCCAGCCTATAATATATATAATCTAGTCCGAAGACTACACGGTACAGCGTACTCCATGCTACATACATGGTACAGCGTACTCCATACTACATACATGGTACAAAGTACTACGTGGACCCTATCTCATGTCAATCACTCATGCCATTCTCATATCGCTCATGCGAGCATCTCATTCGTGTGACACATAGTCTACACGAGGTATACAACATGACCTTAAGCATGTTAAATCGATCCAAGTGTGAGAAATTTCCAACACGGGTTTATACATATCAAAATATAGTGCGAGCAATGTTCCAGCACATCATCACACATAACATATTAAAATACTGTGTGAGTGATGCTCTAACATGTTTTATGCATACTTTATATAAAATCTAGTGTGAGTAACACTCCGGCACTATGCCATTCATAAATCACATTAAAAATGGAGAACGAGCAATGCTCCAGTACTATGTCATGCATATCATGTGAAATCTAATGCGAGAATCACTCTAGCACTTTTCCATACAGAAACTATATAAAATCCAGTGCGAGCAGTGCTTCAGCACTATTTGTTTCCACACAACTCGATAGATGGTTCACTTTTAAAAGAAAAATTTTCATAAGCATGATTTGAACCAAAATGTGCTTATATATATATAAATCATGTAAAACACAAGTCCATCTATCTATATTTATGCTAAACAACAGTAAAAACACTAAAAAATGTGTATTTTATGCTTTTCGTGACTTTTCTCAACTTTTGAATTTTTACCTTTAATAAGGGTAAAATCATAATTTATCATTTCTAGGTTTCTATAAATTTTATTCACTTTCTCTAACCCTCAGACTTTTTAAGTGAATGTAAACGTTGACGAAATTATACGCAGATATCTCTAACTACTCACAAAATCCCCTTACATAAAATCACGTGGAACGCGTCCGCTTTTCTAACGCTACTCGATCACGCAGTCCATTTAGCTCCAAATATAATCTCGAAGTTGCATGTAATCATTTATCACATCAATCACACTTATTCATTTGTGTTTCACTTTAAATACAATCTATTTCACTTAATGGGCCCATTTACTCTTATTGGGCCTAATTACACCTTAATAAGCCTAAATCTGTCTTAAGTCCATTTTCACTTTACTATTCATTTCATCTGGGCCTATTGGGCCCATTATCACTTATTGGGCATGGTTCGAGGCCCATTAACCTCATTGGGCCGAGACCATCAAGGCTTAGCCTATCAAGCCTCTTGGCCATCGTATGGTGGTCGAGAGCCATGTCGACCACCCTTGACCAAGACCATCCAACATCGCCACCCCTTGCCTATTTGTGTGACAGCCCGAAAGCGCAAAAAATAGGGCTAATTTAAAATTTTCTTATATTAAATCTCTTACTCGGGTTGCATTCCTGTACAGTGTCATTTAATCACTTGTATTTATAATAAATCATTAACCCCAAGATCACACAATTTCTAATTCATAAAATCAAATACATAATATCCCCAAAAGGGGGTCAATCCACAAAACACGATTCATTTTCCTCATATCGTCCTAATTACATCCCAAAATACTTAACACAAATGTCTGTATTACATCATTGTCTGGATACAAAATGAATTGAATTTATACCTTATGCGTGTACAAGCGATAGCCTGGGGAGGTCTTGTCCACCAGCCTATATCACGTACACGGCAGACACTATCTCACTCACAACAAGAAATCTGGAGGGGGAGGAAAAATGGTGAGCTCTCAATGCGCTCAGTAAGAAGGATAAGGGAGATTTAATGAAATCATTATCACATCAAAATTCATCAGTTTGGCATGTAAAAACATGTTAGGAGTATTTTAAGCATGAGAAACATCATGGTAATAATGATAACAATAATAATGGCATTAATTTGCATCAACATAGTTTACGTGATAAAATCACATATCGTCATAACATCAAGATAATCGAGACTAGACATTTAATAAAACTCAGATTTAACAACGTCATAAGCACATCACATCATCCTCAAAGAGGGTATCTTACGTCGCCAGAACGGAGGCATCTCTCATTACCAGAATGGAGGCATCCTCAAAGGAGGGAATCATCGACATCTATCCATGGCCATGATATTGCTGTAGACTTTATCAAAGTTGTGCAACTACGATCTTACATGCTATCAAAGCAAGGCCCGGTCTTACATGCTATCCAAGCAAGGCCACCTAACGCTACTAGAGCAGGGTCATCTCGGTCTTACATGCTACTAGAGCAAGGCCCAATCTTACATGCTACCGAGCAAGGCCACTCGACGTTATCAAGCGAAATCTCGATGTGCATCTCATGATAAGCCTTAGTCTCAGTAAAATATGCCATTATTGTATAAAAATCGTTTTGTTTTCAGGTAGAGCTCATAATGTTTATCTCGAAGAAAACTCATTTCTATTATACCACATGGTGTTCACAATTACACAAAATTCATCAAAACCGAGCTCAAACAGGCAAAACACTCACACATTCATAAAAAAACATTAAATTGACTCATTTCTCATAGACATGCTCATTCATCAAACCCTTTTTTTTTCACACTAAAAATGTGTTTTCATCATTTGGAAACTCTCATACACAAACATTTTATTTACCTTACCTCTTGCACCTTGAGTGGTATAATATCCTCCGGTACTCGAACTAGCCTCATTTTTCGTGTCAGATTTTTGAGCTGTCCAAACATTATTAAATTGTCAATATTCATTATTCTCATCTCTCTTTTCACTTCACTTATACCTATACCTATACTATATCCAAACTACCACTCTTAAACACACACATTGTCTCAAAACTTCTCCTACATCGTTATCATCACCTTAGCTAGCTTATAACCATCATAAGATGTCTACATTTCACTTTCCAACTATACTCATTGGTTGCTTTTCCCTCATGACTTAGACAATTCGAACCAAACATATATATATATATATCCATTCACCAATATAAAAAATAATAATGCTTAAGAAAAATAAGGGTATTGTGAGCTCACCTAGCTTGTCTCCTCTTGACCAACTTGTAGAATGTTTTATCCTTTCCTTTATTAAATCCAATCCTTGATTTTCTAGTATGTTGTTCTCTTTACCAAGAGGAACAACTTTGTCTCTTACCCCTTTGTCTAATTCTGTCCAAAATGTGGTGAATCAGAGAGAGAGAAAGCTTAGTTTGGTTGAAAATGGTGAATATTGAGGTTTGTAGGTGAGAGAGGCTCGGTTTCCAAGTAAAATCCTGTGATCCTTATATAGGCGGAGGGTATGAGATCGATCTGGCATTAGTGAAGATCAATCTGTGCTTGATTTTAACTACTCCAACTGCCCCATTAACCACTACAAGATCGATCTGGTAGAGGGTGAAGATTGATCTGTACTTCTAAGTGGAGATCGATCTGGCAGAGGGTAGGGATCGATCTCTTCCAAGTTGAGACTTAAGGAGATCGATCTGGCCTTGTGATAAGATCGATTCTTGCTAGGCAGAGGTAGCATGAGATCGATCTGCTCCCTTATGAGATCGATCTGTTTGCCTGCTTTTACACACTTGTGGCATTTTGGAGTCATGAGATCGATTCTCTTCCCTTAGAGATCGATTTGGCCTTCACAGATTCTACTACTGCTGCACAAATTTTCAAGAAACTCAATGTAAAACTTACCATAGTCTACTCCATAGTCCATATTTCAATCCATGCACATTTAAGCCTTAAAAACTCCATCTTCTTATACTTTATTAGATTCAAAACTTGCTTGTACATTGTAATATCATCACTACATTCTCCAAACTATAAATTTCATAGTTAAAGTACACAAAATTCACAGATCTTACATCCTCCCCACCTTTAGAAAATTTGGTCCTCCAAATTTAACTCGAGCTATTAAATAGTTGGGGGTACTTCTCCTTCATAAGCTTCTCTAGTTCTCAAGTTGCTTCCTCCATTGAGTGATGCTTTCAGAGGACTTTAACCAATGGAATCCTTTTCGTTCGAAGTACCTTTTCTTTCCTGTCGAGTATTCGGATGGGTTCCTCCACATAACTCATATCCCCTTAAATATCCAATACTTCATACTCAATGACGTGGGAGGGATCCGGGTTATATTTCCTTAACATGGATACGTGAAAGACATTGTGTATCTCGGAGAACTGCGGAGGTAAGACCAACCGGTAGGCAACATCTCCTACTCTCTCCAAAATCTCAAATGGTCCTATATATCGAGGACTCAATTTTTCTTTCTTCCCGAAGCGCATGATATCCTTACTTGGAGACACTTTACGGAACACAAAATCCCCAATTTGAAACTCAAGTGGCCGTCTACGCACATTTGTTTAACTTTTTTATCGATTCTGAGCAGCCCTTATTCTATCGCAAATGATCTTCACGTTCTGAATTGCCTGTTCAACAAGTTCGATAGCATTTATTTTCATGTCGCCCACTTCTTCCCAAGCTATAGGGGATCTACACTTCCTACCATATAGAGCCTCATACGCTGCCATACCAATACTCGTATGATAGTTATTATTATATGCAAACTCGGCAAGAGGCAGGTGATCATCCCATGATCCCTTAAAATCCATCATACATGCCCTCAACATGCCCTCCAAGGTCTGTATAGTTCGCTCGGATTGACCATCAGTCTAAGGATGATAGGCGATACTAAAATGCAACCAAGATCTCATGGCCTCCTGAAAATGAGTCCAAAACCTAGAGGTGAACCGGGAATCTCTATCAGATGTAATACTCACTGAAGCCCCATGCAGCCTAGCTATTTCTCTAACATACAACTCGGCTAAGGTACTCAAGGTATCTGTGCTCTTGATGGCAAGGAAGTGGACACTTTTCGTTAATCTGTCTACTATCACCCAAATCACATTATGATCTCTTCGGGTCCGTGGTAATCCCATGATAAAGTCCATGGTAATATGCTCCCATTTCCACTTAGGCACTGGTAAGGATTTAAGTAATCCTCAAGGCTTTTGATGCTCAGGTTTTACCTGTTGGCATACCAAACACTTGGCCACAAATTTAGCCACTTCCCATTTCATACCACTCCACCAATACACC
Organism: Firmiana major; assembly: GCA_033439115.1. Classification (NCBI taxonomy): domain Eukaryota; kingdom Viridiplantae; phylum Streptophyta; class Magnoliopsida; order Malvales; family Malvaceae; genus Firmiana; species Firmiana major. The sequence goes on from CM065909.1 coordinate 9,693,781, forward strand.
TTATGCAGATCCTGATACATCTTGGTACCACATGGGTGCAAGGTGTAACGGGAACAATAAGACTCTCTCAATATTTGCTGCTTCAAGGTATCATGGCTCGAGACACAAACACAACCCTTAAACCTCAATAACCCATTGTCACTAACTGTAAAATCTGACTGCAGGGTCGCCTCAGCTTGGCTAACCAAATCCAGTAGCCTTTGATCATTTCCCTGCCCACTTCTAATCTGATCCATTATATTGGGCTCTATTCATAGGCTAGCCATAAATCCAGCCTCTACTCCCTCAACTCTAACCTTGAGCCCGGTGAACTGTTCAAACAAGTCCCATTCTCTGATCATCATAGTAGAAACCATACCCTTTCTACTTAGGGCATCGACCACTACGTTCGCCTTCCCTAGGTGATATAAAATCTCGCAATCATAGTCCTTAAGGAGTTCCATCCATCTCCTTTGTCTCATGTTTAACTCCTTTTAGTCGAATATATATCTCAGGCTCTTATGGTCAGTAAATATTTGGAACCTTTCCCCATATAAGTAATGCCGCTAGATCTTTAATGCAAACACCACTGCGGCTAACTCCAAATCATGTGTGGGGTAGTTTTGCTCATGATCCTTCAGCTATCGTGAACCATAGGCGACCACTTTCCCATGCTGCATAAGCACACACCCCAATCCTTGTTGAGAGACATCATTGTACACTGCGAAGCCTCCGAGTCCATTTGGGATAGTCAACACAGGTGCTGTCGTTAATCTCCTTTTTAATTCTTGGAAGCTTTGCTCGCACTGCTCAGACCATACAAAAGGAATCTCCTTACGTGTGAGTTTGGTCAGAGGAGCGGCAATCTTGGAAAATATTTCAACAAACCTTCTATAATATCTTACTAGCCCTAGAAAACTCTGAACCTCAGTAACTGTCCTCGGTCTCTCCCAATTAAGTACAGCCTCTATCTTAGACGGATCAATTAACATCCCGTCCTTAGATACAATATGACTGGAAAGCTATTTGATCCAACCAAAATTCACTCTTACTGATCTTCCTATAAAGCTGCCTATTTTTGAGTATCTGCAGCACAACCCTCAAATGCTGCGCATGTTCCTCGTGGGATTGAGAATACACAAGGATATCATCAATGATGACTATCACAAACTGATCTAGATGGTCCCGAAATACCTCATTCATTAGACTCACGAAGGCATCAGGGGCATTCGTCAAACCAAAGGGCATCACTAAAAACTGGTAGTGGCCATATCTAGTTCTGAAGGTCGTATTTGAAATATCCTCTTTCCTGATTCTTAACTGGTGATAGCCCGATCTCAAGTCAATCTTGGAAAAGACAGAATCCCCTCTCAGCTGATCAAACAAATCATCTATTCTTGGCAGGGGGTATTTATTCTTCACCGTAGCCTTGTTCAGCAATCGGTAATCTATGTACAATCTGAGGTTACCATCTTTTTTCCTCACAAATAACACTAGAGCTCCCCATGGTGACACACTGGGTCTAATAAAACCCTGATCAAGCAACTCTTACAACTATTTCTTCAATTCTTCCAATTCAACCAATGCCATCCTATAGGGAGGTTTAGAGATTAACTGGGTATCTGACACTAAATCGATAGTAAACTCCAGCTCTCTTTCATGTGGTAAACCAGACAATTCATCTGGGAATACATCCGGGAACTCACATACTACTGGTATGTCCTTTATCCTTGGATGTTCCCGACTCATATAAGAGATGAGTGCGATGTAACCTTCACATCAATAATTTAATCAGTGATTTTATGATAACATCTTTATATTCTAAAATCTTCTCACAATAAACTTCACACATTTCATTCCTTAATATTCAAACATACACTAAATTTTTCAGGTAGAGAGAAGGTTAAAGTCTTAGTATAGCAGTCTAGACGCACACAATTGGCCGCTAACCAATCTATCCCTAGAATCACATCAAAATCACGCATACTTAACAAAACTAGATTTGCTAACATTACCCTATCTCCTACCTTGATCTCAAACCTTTTACATACTATATTAGTCCTCTGGGACTCACGCACAGGGGTATTTACATGTAAAATAAAATCTAGGGTTTCATGCTTTAAACTCAGTTTACATGTAAAGTGTACATCAATAAAAGAATGCGTGGATCTCGAGTCAAACAACACATGAGCCTCATGATTACAGATAAGAAGCGTACCTCGTATGGTCTTAGACGAAGTGTCTGCAGTCTGCTTATCCAAAGCAAACACACGTCCTTCTGCAATCGGCTTCTTACCCTTGCCAGTCGCCTTAGCCCGTCTATGGGGAATTACCCTCTGAGGCTGCTACCTAGCAGGTTCCTAAGAATATGGTTTCTGTGACTGTGGGCAGTTCCTCACTCTATGACCCATGTCCCAACATCTAAAACATCCTTGTATGGTTCTGGGACAACTTCCCTCATGTGATCGGTTGTAATCTCTATAAACTCTAACTTCTGGCCTGACACCTTGAGGGGTTTCCATAGTACTAGGAGGAACTCTGAGTCTATCCACTCTCCCTCTAGGTCCTTCGACTATATATCTCTTAAAAGAACCCCTTCTTAAGTCGGTGTGGGGAGTTGCAGGTCTCTTACCCTTATCCCTGGTTATCACTTAGGACTCAGACTGGGACTGTATCAACTTTAGTCCCCTCTCAACCTCTTGAGCCCATCTCCGAGCATCATTAAACTCAGTAATGCAGAGCCCTATCAATCGGTCTCTAATGACAGGTCTCAGTCCATACACGAATCGCTCTGTATGGAGCTCCTCATCCTTAAGGGACTCTAGATCATACTTCAGTAGGGTGGTGAATCGGTTCTCGTACTCGTCGACATATTGCCTTGAACCAAATTTAGGAATTCAGCTTGCATTCTCTTCTTAGTAGCTCACGACACATACTGGGTTCTAAATGCCGACTGAAAAATCTCCCAGCTGATCACTGGATGAATGGCAGCCAATATACTATGGGTGGTGTTCCACCAACATCGAGCCTGTTCCTTGAGCATATAGGTACTCATACTAACCTTCTCCATGTCTGTGCATCCCAAAAAGTTAAAGATGATCCTCATCTCGGTCAACCACTCCTCCGCCTCTGCCACTCCTTGAAATGTCGATGGATTCATCTTAAGAAAATCCTTTAATGGGCCCTTGCCCCCATTATCAGGCCTGGTTTGTGCCGGAGGTTGAACCACTGGTGGCACTGGGTCTTCCTGCGGATCCTGGGGTGGTATGGGGCCAGGGTAGGTGTGGTACCCAAGGCATTAGCCCCAAAATGCTGCGCGAATAGCGCTACCATTTGTTCGAATCCCTGCTGCACATCATGTTCTAACCGATTCATTCGAGAGTCAGGACTCTCCGACTGGGGGTCAGGTGGTGAAGGTGGCTGTGCCTGCCTCCCGAGATGACCTCGTCTCCTGCTCATCACTTATCTTTTCTGTACCTGCGCGTATGCGTTAAGCATCAATCATAATTTTATCCGTTAAATTTAATTCATTACAAGACAATACAGACTATTGAGATGTAATCTATTTCCAGTTACTCAACATTGAGGGTACTAGGAAACCTTTACTCTGATACTAAACAAATCTGTGACAGTCCAAAAGCGCGAAAAATAGGGCTAATTTAAAATTTTCTTATATTAAACCTCTTACTCGGGTTGCATTCCTGTATAGTGTCATTTAATCACTTGTGTTTATAATAAATCATTAACCCCAACATCACACAATTTTTAATTCATGAAATCAAATACATAATATCCCCAAAAGGGGGTCAATCCATAAAACATGATTCCTTTTCCTCATATCGTCCTAATTAAATCCCAAAATACTTAACACAAATATTTGTATTACATCATTGTCTGGATACAAAATGAACTGAATTTATACCTTATGCGTGTACAAACGATAGCCTGGGGAGATCTTGTCCACCAGCCTATATTACGTACGTTGCAAGCACTATCTCGCTCATTGCAAGAAATCTGGAGGGGGAGGAAAAAGGGTGAGCTCTCAAAGCGCTCAGTAAGGAGGATAAGGGAGATTTAATGAAATCATTATCACATCATAATTCATCAGTTTGACATGTAAAAACATGATAAGAGTATTTCGAGCGAGCATGAGAAACATCATGGTAATAATGATAACAATAATAATGGCATTAATTTGCATCAACATAGTTTATGTGATAAAATCACAAATAGTCATAACATCAAAATAATCGAGACTAGACATTTAATAAAACTCAGATAAAACAACGTCATAAGCACATCACATCATCCTCAAAGAGGGCATCTCACGTTACCAGAACGGAGGCATCTCTCATTACCAGAATGGAGGCATCCTCAAAGGAGGGAATCATCGACATCTATCCATGGCCATGATATCGTTCTAGACTTGATCAAAGTCATACATCTGCGGTCTTACATGCTATCAAAGCAAGGCCTGATCTTACATGCTATCCAAGCAAGGCCACCCAACGCTACTAGAGCAGGGTTATCTCGGTCTTACATGCTACTAGAGTAAGGTCCGATTTTACATGCTACCAGCGCAAGGCCACTCGACGCTATCAAGCAAAGTCTCGATGTGCATCTCATGACAAGCCTTAGTCTCACTAAAATATGCAATTATTGTATAAAAATCGTTTTGCCTTCACGTATAGCTCATAGTGGTTATCTCGAAGAAAACTCATTTATATTATACCACATGGTGTTCACAATTACACAAAATTCATCAAAACTGAGCTCAAACCAGCAAAACACTTACACATTCTTCAAAAACATCAAATCGACTCATTTCTCATAAACATGATCATTCATCAAACCTTTTTTTTCACACTAAAAAGGTGTTTTCATCATTTGGAAACTCTCATACACAAACATTTTATTTCCCTTACCTCTTGCAACTTGAATGGTATAATATCCTCCAATCCTCGGACTAGCCTCGTTTCTCATGTAAGATTCTCGAGCTGTCGAAACATTATTAAATTGCCAATATTCATCATTCTCATTTCTCTTTTCACCTCACTTATACCTATACCTATACTATATCCAAACTACCACTCTTAAACACACACATTGTCTCAAAACTTCTCCTACATCGTTATCATCACCTTAGCTAGCTCATAACCATCACAAGATGTCCATATTTCACTTTCCAACTATACTCATTAGTTGTTTTTCCCTCATGACTTAGACATTTCCAACCAAATATATATATATATATATATATATATATATCCATTCACCAATATATAAAATGATAATGCTTAAGAAAAACAAGGGTCTTGTGAGCTCACCTAACTTGTTTCCTCTTGACCAACTTGTAGAATGCTTTGTCATTTTCTTTGTTAAATCCAATCCTTGATTTTCTAGTATGTTGTTCTCTTTACTAAGAGGAACAACTTTGTCTCTTACCCCTTTGTCTAATTCTGTCCAGAATATGGTGAATCAGTGAGAGAGAAAGCTTAGTTTGGTTGAAAATGGTGAATGTTGAGGTTTATAGGTGAGAGAGGCTCGGTTTCCAGGCAAAATCCTGTGATCCTTATATAGGCGGAGGGTATGAGATCGATCTAGCATTGGTGAAGATCGATCTCTGCTTGATTTTAACTACTCTAACTGTCACGACCCAATTCCATTCTCTTTAACCGAAATCATTGAAAATTTTTCGCGTTTTACTGTTACCTTACCCGGTCGTGAACTAAACTCACCACACACTATTGGGCTGTGAGCCAATAATAAATACCGTATCTCATTCATTCTCAATTAATTAAAACGATGTCATACATGTGCATTTAATCGTGTACTTATACGAATACATGTTTTTCTGACATCTACATCCCCCGTAAGTACAACTCAAAAGAATACTGTGCTTTTACATTGTTTAGATACAAAAAGAATCACTGTGCATATACCTCTTAGCGATGGAGATGCAGCGGAGTCCCAAATAATACGCCTCAGTCCTCACTGGGCTACTATGCGCGCTCTGTAGGGGGGAAAATAGAGTGGGATGAGCAACCACACGCTCAGTAAGGCAATAATGCAAGCATGGTAGATAACTACTCTATCTACATGCTGATAGTGTTATGCATAAATCATTTATAGTAGGAGCATGAGGAATAAAACTATGCCATATGAGTATACATATATATCATGTATCAAAGTCATGTAGTATTGGCATATAAACATGGTAAAACATCATGTATAAATCATCTCATGCTCGATCTCATTTAAATTCATAAAAAGGGCAATTCATTGAGAAACCTCCTTTTTAAACCCACGCCATAAAACTCTTTCTCATCATATACAATCACATCACATCAATTCACAATCACAACCTCATCTTCATTTCATAATTCAAAATCCACGAGGCTCGACCCCTCCTTCGGGTCTACCTTAAACAATCACAATCACACTTAGAGATTTAAAATCATGTGGTAGTAAGTAAATTAAGCAAGGAGACAGGTTATTATATCTCAAGTGACTACATTGGCCAATCGTCACATATCATCCCAGACCACACGGATTCCGGTGTGCGGGGTATCATGCTGGCACGAAGGTGGGTTAGTTCTCCGCCAGACTTTCTCAATCAAGAAACCACCACGCGGTACATCGTACTCCATGTGATATACACGGTACATCGTACTCCGCGGACCCATAACATGGTTGGGGGTGCCTGCCATAGGTCTTATCTACCCCATGTCAAGTGTAACCTTTTTAGTCTCAAGAGCGCGTGGGAGTAACCGCAATACCAGGTCCTAGCCCCTCATGGCCTTGCTCGCCCCTGTTGGGTTCCCTGATCCAGGTCCTAGCCCCTCACCCTCACCCCACCTAAGAGGTCTGTCAGGCCTGTTGGGTTCCCTGGATGGATTAAGTCAGGTCCTAGCCCCTCACCCTCACCTCACCTAAGAGGTCTGTCAGGCCTGTTGGGTTCCCTGAGTTAATCCGTATCTCTCACCACGGCCTCATACATACCACAGTGTGAAAACCAGCGCGAGCTACGCTCTAGCGCGAATTCATGCATCGAAACCAATCACTTCGTACTAGCAACGCTCTAGTACGGCATTTATGCATAAAAATATGAAGAAACCATGTACGAGCATAGCTCCAGTACGGTTATATGCATAAGAAAAAACCACTCAAATCCACTTACGAGCGTAAGCTCCAGTACGATTTATAACATCATCACAATTCAAATTCAAAGTGAGAGCTAAGCTCAAGCACGTTTCACGCAAGTGAAAACATAGAAATCTCGCGCGAGCGAGGTTCTAACGCGAATTATATCACATACACGCGATAGGCGGCTCACATGAATTCAAAACATCTCATAATATGCTTAGTGCCTCATATGGGCTATTTCACAACATCATTCAAGTACTAGCCAGCCTATCCTTTTATTTGCTCAAATCAAAGCATTGTGTTTTGTAAAAGCATTCAAAACACATGATTTATGCAATTATTAGCCTTACTATCCCTTTTTCAATAACCATTTCAAACAACCAAATCTCATACAAATACTCATACACCCTCAAAACACATTTCCATAAGTCCATGCACATTTCCAAAGCCCTATATATACCCACGAGTTCAAAATACGAGCAGCTACCTCTATATACTTACAACATTCCCTTACCTGGAATCGCGATGCGTGATTCCACCTCCTTAAGCTGCTTACTCGTACGGTTCGGTTCGCCTTCAACGAACTCTTCGGGACTGCACAAAATCGTATCCCGCATTATATTCGATCCATATATTGTAATCCTTGTGCTTGCTATAGTCACTTTAACCTATAGCCTCTATTAACGCTTATTTGGCCTCGTTTCATTACTTTACCCATAGCTCGAGTCTATGAATCTTCTTAGGCCTATTATCTTATTCAAAAATCGATATCAAATCGATATTAAGCTCATAGTGTTCATGCTTCATGAATTCCCTCACTATGGCATTTATCAAGCATATTCATACCCATTTCTACAATTCCTCCAAACTCACAATGTAATCTCATTTAACCATTTAAAATCGTAAACATTACCCCAATGACAACTTTAGCATGCCATAAACCATAAGTTCATTCAATCCCACATATCCTCACATTATACCCATTTTAGGTTTCTAGGTCACACCAACTTCACAACATTCCTAAGTAGTTTATCCATCAATACTCCTATCAATCAACTCCAAAATCAATTTAAATAGCTAATACATTTGGATTGGAGGGTTAGAATCTTACCAATGTGATTTCGCTCCTTGCTCCAATTGGTAATGCCCTTAACTCCTTCAACTCCAAGAATGGGAAGATGCCCTCTCACTATGTTGTTCTTCTCTTTGATAGGAACAACTTTGCCTCTAATGATCTCTCTCCAAATCTCGCTGAAAATGGCTGATTTTAGAGAGGGAAAGTTAGGTTTTTGGGGTTGAAATGGTAAGGTTTGGTGTTTTTCGAGATTTCCAGATTTTCAGCTCTCCTTATATAGAAATGACTTGAGGAGATCGATCTGGTCCAAGAGGAGATCGATCTGGTCCCTTAAAATCCCTCTTTTTCACGACATTTTTTTAAGCCTGAGATCGATCTGTCGAAGCAATGAGATCGATCTGTTGAGGCATGAGATCGATCTGTCGAAGCAATCAGATCGATCTGGTCCCAAACAGAGAGCTAAGGAGATCGATCTGGGTGTTTGGGGATCGATCTTTCCACTACAGAATGCTTGAGAGATCGATCTGGCTCCATTGGAGATCGATCTGCTCAATTCTTTCACCCAATTAAGAGCATTCTGGCTCTCCCAGATCGATCTCTCATCCTAGGAGATCGATCTGGACCTCATGTTTTCCAGATTTTCCTGCAGTTTCATTGCTGCAACTCATACCAACACACCCTCAATCTATTGCCATGGCCATTTCCTCATCCATCCACCTTTATAACTTGAAAATGGCATCCATTCATACCTTATGCACATTGAAACTTGTGTGCATTCATTGTATATTCAAAGGTATGCAACATAAAACCAAATGGAAGCATAACTCCATTCCATTTTACCACACTACTCATTTTGAGTTTCAATCACATCCATCACTTGCCATATCTCATTTCTTCGTATTTATACTCAATGAAACTTGTATGTACGTTACAATTTATATTACACATACATACATGGGATCCATGGACTTACTTCAATCATACTTTACATTACAAGTCCATTCATATTTTTGATCCAAGTATACACATTATCATTGTATACATACGGGATCTTACAATCTCCCCTCCTTCAAGGAATTTGGTCCTCCAAATTAGAACCAAGTCACTCTTCAAAAAGTTGGGGGTACTTTTCCCGTATCAAGTTCTCCAATTCCCACGTGGCCTCTTCCACCGTGTGATGTTGCCAAAGCACTTTCACCAAGGGAATTGTCTTATTCCGCAACACTTTCTCTTTCCGGTCCAATATCCGAACCGGCTTCTCAACATACGTCATACTCTCATGGAGCTCCAACGGCTCATATTTTATCACGTGTGTCGGGTCCGGGTGATACTTCCAAAGCATCGAGACGTGGAAACGTTGTGGACATTCGCCAAGTCCGGTGGCAATGCCAATCTATACGCCTTTTCTCCCACTCTCTCTAAAATCTCGAAGGGTCCGATATATCTAGGGCTCAGCTTGCCCTTCTTACCAAATCTCATAATACCCTTCGATGGTGATACCCTCAGAAACACCGACTCACCCTCATCAAACTCAAGTGGTCTTCGTCTCTTGTCAGTATAACTCTTTTGTCGGCTCTGAGCTGTCCGTAATCTCTCACATATCAACTGGACGTCCTCAGATGCCTGCCGCACTAAGTCCGGAGCAAAAATCTGTCTGTCACCAACCTCTTCCCATCCAATGGGGGAACGGCATCTACGCCCGTATAATGCCTCATAGGGTGCCATCCCGATACTAGCATGATAGATATTATTATACTCGAACTCGGCTAACTGCAGGTGGTCATCCCAGGAGCCTCTATAATCCAGCACACACGCTCTCAACATATCCTCGAGGGTCTGTATAGTCCTCTCTGACTGCCCATCTGTCTGAGGATGAAAAGCGGTGCTAAAACTCAGTCGGGTCCCCAGCGCTTCCTGAAAGTGTTCCCAGAAATGGGAAGTGAAGCGGGCATCCCTATCAGAAACAACGCTCACTGGTACACCATGTAGCCGTACTATCTCTCGAATATACAGGTTCGCCAACTGACTCAGTGTATCGGTAGCTCTCATAGCCAAGAAATGGGTGGACTTAGTCAATCGGTCAACAATAACCCATATGGCATCATGACCTCTACGGGTCCTCGGCAACCCCATCATAAAATCCATGGTGACATGCTCCCATTTCCAAGTCGGTATCGGTAGAGGCTGCAATAATCCTGCAGGCTTCTGATGCTCTACCTTCACTTGCTGACAAACGAGACACTTAGCGACATATTCAGCAATGTCTCTCTTCATTCCAGACCACCAATAAACCTTTCGAAGGTTTTGATACATCTTGGTACTTCCCGGATGTATCGTATACTTCGATGAGTGAGCCTCTGATAAAATCGTTCTCCTTATCTCAGGATCCTTGGGAACGCATACTCTGCCTCTGAACTTCAATAAGCCATCAGCACTCTGCTCAAAATCAATACCCACACCTGTCTGTATCTGCCTCAGCCAATCGATACACCGTCGATCGCTCTGCTGGGCTTGCCGAATACGGCCAATCAACTCTGGCTCTAGTCTCAAACTAGCCATGATCTCAAGTCTCTCAGATCCAGGTGGGGCTACACCCAAACTGAGGTTCGCAAAGTGTTCTAACAACTCATGTTCCCGTACCATCATATAAGACACCAACCCAAGGTTCTTTCTACTCAAAGCATCGGCAACTACATTTGCCTTACCTGGGTGGTACATGATTTCATAGTCATAGTCTTTCAGGAGTTCGAGCCATCTCCTCTGTCTCATATTCAGCTCTTTCTGCGAGAACAGGTATTTAAGGCTCTTATGATCTGTGAACACCTGAAATTTCTCACCATAAAGATAGTGGCGCCATATTTTCAAAGCAAATCCTACAGCCGCCAACTCCAAATCATGTGTCGGGTAGTTCCTCTCATGATCTTTCAACTGTCTAGATCCATAGGCAACTACCTTCCCATCCTGCATGAGCACACAGCCCAGTCCCTGGTGTGATGCATTCGTATACACCGAGAATCCTCCTGAGCTGGTAGGAATGGTGAGAACTGGAGCGGTCGTCAATCGACGCTTGAGCTCCTCAAAACTCCTCTTACATGCCTCATCCCACACAAACTTAACATCTTTACGCGTAAGGCGTGTCAACGGAGCAGCTAGTCTAGAGAAACCCTCTACAAATCTCCGATAATATCCTGCCAATCCCAGGAAACTCCTGATCTCAGTTACTGTCTTGGGCTGTTCCCACTGCACAACTGCCTCTATCTTGGATGGATCCACTGATACCCCATCCTTTGACACAACATGCCCCAGAAACGAGATCTGTTCCAACCAAAAGTTACACTTGCTGAGTTTGGCATACAATTCTCTCTCTCGGAGGGTCTGCAGAACTATCCTCAAGTGCTCCTCATGATCTTCCCTGGACTTGGAATACACCAAAATGTCATCTATGAAAACAATCACAAACTTGTCCAGGTATGGCTTGAATATATCATTCATCAATGCCATAAATGCTGCGGGAGCATTCGTCAATCCGAATGGCATCACCAAAAACTCGTAGTGACCATAACGGGTACGAAATGCTGTCTTGGGTACATCTCCACTCCTGATCCTCAACTGATGGTACCCTGACCGCAGATCTATCTTAGAAAATACTTCGGCTCCCTGGAGCTGATCCAATAAATCATCGATTCTTGGAAGGGGGTACTTGTTCTTAATGGTGGCCTTATTCAACAACCGGTAATCTATACACAGTCGGAGGCTTCCATCCTTCTTCCTTACAAATAGAACCGGTGCTCCCCAAGGTGAGACACTCGGTCTAATAAACCCCTTCTCCAACAACTCTTGCAGCTGTTTCTTCAGCTCTTCCAACTCTATCGGAGCCATTCTATAGGGTGGCTTCGATATCGGCTCTGTACCAGGCACTAACTCAATGCAAAATTCCATTTCCCTTTCAGGTGGTAGTCCTGGTAATTCATCCGGAAAGACATCAGGGTAGTCCGTAATTACAGGTATGTCCTTCAATTCTGGGTGTGCCTCATCCATATCGACCACATAGGCAATGAACCCTTCACAATATCCTCTCCATCGTTAGTAACATAACCCATCACTCCACATTCAACATTTATCATAAATAATAAATTTATCTCTCAAGCAATATGAATTTAAAATCATACTCCTTTATTTACAACAAACATGCTATTTTCATGTCATTTCTTTTCATCAAAGTTTACAATAAGATTGTCTAATCCTGAAAACATCAATGTTTTGGCATGACAATCCATCACAACACGATTGGTAGCCAACCAATCCATTCCCAAAATTACATCAAAATCATTCATATTTAATAAAATCAGATTGGCTATCATTTCCTTCCCCTCTATCTTTAACTTACAATCCCTACATACATGCTCAGTCAATTGACTATCATTCATGGGTGTGGAAATCATCAACATTTCATCCAACAATGTTGGCTTCACATATTTCAACAATTTATGTGCAAAGGAAGGTGATATGAAAGAATGCGTGGCACCAGGATCAAATAATACCAATGCTTCTAAATCAAAGATTCGGATGGTACCTTTAATCACATCCGTCGATGCGTCTGCAGTGTCTTGGTCTAGTGCATGCACCCTTCCTCTGCTCACACCCGCAGCCTGTTTCCCTTTCTCTTCAGCTGTAGCCCTCCTCCTCGGGGCTGCTGTCTCAACTGGAGCTCCCTCGGGCTCCTTGCCCTTCTGTGGGGCAACCTCAATCATCTCAGTGCAGTACCTCGATATATGCCCTGGCCTCCCACACCTAAAACACGAAACAGGGGGCGCCTGACATGGCCTAGTCCCATGGTATCTCCCACATCTCCTACACTGATCCGTGGTAGGTCGTGGTCCTCCAATAGTTATACCCCTCGGTGCTGTCAAGGCTGGGTATACAGGGGGTCTGGCAGCTCTCTCCTGCACCTCCTCAATCTTAGGCCTCTTCTCGAAAAACCTTTGGCCACCTCTCTTGGCCACTCTTCCAAACCCGGATCTCTTCCGGTCTCTGTCCTTCCTGACACTAATCCTTCCAAGCTCGGAGGCATTTCGCTCAAAGTCTTGCTCACATAACTGAGCCTTATGTACAGCCTCCTCATAAGTCACAATGTCGAAGGGAGCTAGCTTAGTCCGGATGGCCAATCTCAATCCATCCATGAACTTTTGAATTTTTCGGGTCTCACTACCCATCGTGTCAGGGTCATATCTCCCCAAGGACATAAACTTGGACTCATACTCGTCCACAGTACGGTTCCCTTGAATCAAATTCATAAATTCCATCCGCAATTTCCTCTGTGCAGTAGCTGGAATATACTGCCTCCTGAAGGCCTCTAGAAATATCTCCCACGAGATCTCAGAGTGTCTGGCCCTCAAAATAGTCTCGGTGGACCTCCACCAATGCTCGGCCTCGCCTTTCAACATAAACACGGCAAAGGCAACCTTCTCACTTGAAGTACATCGGAAAAACCTATACAGTTTCTCCATCTCATACACCCAATCCTCCGTAATCACTGGGTCCTTCACCCCTCTAAACACTGGGGGTTTCAGCGCTTGAAACTCTTGCAACCTGCTCAAGTCGCAGTCATAACCCAAATCACTACCGCTCTGCTGTGGAGCGATAGGAGAAGCTATATCCTGAGCTGGAGGTGGTGTAACTGTAGCTGTCTCAGCAGCGTGAGGTCTCTCCGCCTCTGCACCTGCCTGTTCAGTAGTAGGCTGTGCTGCGGGACCTCGTCTGTCACCGGCACCCAAGGCCTGCGTGACTATCTCCACCAAACTCTCAATACTCCGCTCTAATCTAGCGAAGCGAGCCTCAGTGTCACCTGCTCTCTCGGCAGGGTTCTGTGGAGCCTGCTCCGTCTGTGGCTCCGCACGGCTCTCAGGCCTACCTCTCCGGCCTCTAGCACGTGCTCTCGCCCCTCTACCTTTGAGTGTAACTGGCATAATGCCTAACTCCCTGTATTATAATAATTCATTAAGCTCAATCCATCACAGTATACACAGTTATATCTAAACAAAGCACAGTACTATGGGGATGTACTTTCCTACGTTTTATTAATGACTCACATCAGGCCAACACAGCTCTGATACCAATCTCTGTCACGACCCAATTCCATTCTCTTTAACCGAAATCATTGAAAATTTTTCGCGTTTTACTGTTACCTTACCCGGTCGTGAACTAAACTCACCACACACTGTTGGGCTGTGAGCCAATAATAAATACCGTATCTCATTCATTCTCAATTAATTAAAACGATGTCATACATGTGCATTTAATCGTGTACTTATACGAATACATGTTTTTCTGACATCTACATCCCCCGTAAGTACAACTCAAAAGAATACTGTGCTTTTACATTGTTTAGATATAAAAAGAATCACTGTGCATATACCTCTTAGCGATGGAGATGCAGCGGAGTCCCAAATAATACGCCTCAGTCCTCACTGGGCTACTATGCGCGCTCTGTAGGGGGGAAAATAGAGTGGGATGAGCAACCACACGCTCAGTAAGGCAATAATGCAAGCATGGTAGATAACTACTCTATTTACATGCTGATAGTGTTATGCATAAATCATTTATAGTAGGAGCATGAGGAATAAAACTATGCCATATGAGTATACATATATATCATGTATCAAAGTCATGTAGTATTGGCATATAAACATGGTAAAACATCATGTATAAATCATCTCATGCTCGATCTCATTTAAATTCATAAAAAGGGCAATTCATTGAGAAACCTCCTTTTTAAACCCACGCCATAAAACTCTTTCTCATCACATACAATCACATCACATCAATTCACAATCACAACCTCATCTTCATTTCATAATTCAAAATCCACGAGGCTCGACCCCTCCTTCGGGTCTACCTTAAACAATCACAATCACACTTAGAGATTTAAAATCATGTGGTAGTAAGTAAATTAAGCAAGGAGACAGGTTACTATATCTCAAGTGACTACATTGGCCAATCGTCACATATCATCCCAGACCACACGGATTCCGGTGTGCGGGGTATCATGCTGGCACGAAGGTGGGTTAGTTCTCCGCCAGACTTTCTCAATCAAGTAACCACCACGCGGTACATCGTACTCCATGTGATATACACGGTACATCGTACTCCGCGGACCCATAACATGGTTGGGGGTGCCTGCCATAGGTCTTATCTACCCCATGTCAAGTGTAACCTTTTTAGTCTCAAGAGCGCATGGGAGTAACCGCAATACCAGGTCCTAGCCCCTCATGGCCTTGCTCGCCCCTGTTGGGTTCCCTGATCCAGGTCCTAGCCCCTCACCCTCACCCCACCTAAGAGGTCTGTCAGGCCTGTTGGGTTCCCTGGATGGATTAAGTCAGGTCCTAGCCCCTCACCCTCACCTCACCTAAGAGGTCTGTCAGGCCTGTTGGGTTCCCTGAGTTAATCCGTATCTCTCACCACGGCCTCATACATACCACAGTGTGAAAACCAGCGCGAGCTACGCTCTAGCGCGAATTCATGCATCGAAACCAATCACTTCGTACTAGCAACGCTCTAGTACGGCATTTATGCATAAAAATATGAAGAAACCATGTACGAGCATAGCTCCAGTACGGTTATATGCATAAGAAAAAACCACTCAAATCCACGTACGAGCGTAAGCTCCAGTACGGTTTATAACATCATCACAATTCAAATTCAAAGTGAGAGCTAAGCTCAAGCACGTTTCACGCAAGTGAAAACATAGAAATCTCGCGCGAGCGAGGCTCTAACGCGAATTATATCACATACACGCGATAGGCGGCTCACATGAATTCAAAACATCTCATAATATGCTTAGTGCCTCATATGGGCTATTTCACAACATCATTCAAGTACTAGCCAGCCTATCCTTTTATTTGCTCAAATCAAAGCATTGTGTTTTGTAAAAGCATTCAAAACACATGATTTATGCAATTATTAGCCTTACTATCCCTTTTTCAATAACCATTTCAAACAACCAAATCTCATACAAATACTCATACACCCTCAAAACACATTTCCATAAGTCCATGCACATTTCCAAAGCCCTATATATACCCACGAGTTCAAAATACGAGCAGCTACCTCTATATACTTACAACATTCCCTTACCTGGAATCGCGATGCGTGATTCCACCTCCTTAAGCTGCTCACTCGTACGGTTCGGTTCGCCTTCAACGAACTCTTCGGGACTGCACAAAATCGTATCCCGCATTATATTCGATCCATATATTGTAATCCTTGTGCTTGCTATAGTCACTTTAACCTATAGCCTCTATTAACGCTTATTTGGCCTCGTTTCATTACTTTACCCATAGCTCGAGTCTATGAATCTTCTTAGGCCTATTATCTTATTCATAAATCGATATCAAATCGATATTAAGCTCATAGTGTTCATGCTTCATGAATTCCCTCACTATGGCATTTATCAAGCATATTCATACCCATTTCTACAATTCCTCCAAACTCACAATGTAATCTCATTTAACCATTTAAAATCGTAAACATTACCCCAATGACAACTTTAGCATGCCATAAACCATAAGTTCATTCAATCCCACATATCCTCACATTATACCCATTTTAGGTTTCTAGGTCACACCAACTTCACAACATTCCTAAGTAGTTTATCCATCAATACTCCTATCAATCAACTCCAAAATCAATTTAAATAGCTAATACATTTGGATTGGAGGGTTAGAATCTTACCAATGTGATTTCGCTCCTTGCTCCAATTGGTAATGCCCTTAACTCCTTCAACTCCAAGAATGGGAAGATGCCCTCTCACTATGTTGTTCTTCTCTTTGATAGGAACAACTTTGCCTCTAATGATCTCTCTCCAAATCTCGCTGAAAATGGCTGATTTTAGAGAGGGAAAGTTAGGTTTTTGGGGTTGAAATGGTAAGGTTTGGTGTTTTCCGAGATTTTCAGATTTTCAGCTCTCCTTATATAGAAATGACTTGAGGAGATCGATCTGGTCCAAGAGGAGATCGATCTGGTCCCTTAAAATCCCTCTTTTTCACGGCATTTTTTTAAGCCTGAGATCGATCTGTCGAAGCAATGAGATCGATCTGTTGAGGCATGAGATCGATCTGTCGAAGCAATCAGATCGATCTGGTCCCAAACAGAGAGCTAAGGAGATCGATCTGGGTGTTTGGGGATCGATCTTTCCACTACAGAATGCTTGAGAGATCGATCTGGCTCCATTGGAGATCGATCTGCTCAATTCTTTCACCCAATTAAGAGCATTCTGACTCTCCCAGATCGATCTCTCATCCTAGGAGATCGATTTGGACCTCATGTTTTCCAGATTTTCCTGCAGTTTCATTGCTGTAACTCATACCAACACACTCTCAATCTATTGCCATGGCCATTTCCTCATCCATCCACCTTTATAACTTGAAAATGGCATCCATTCATACCTTATGCACATTGAAACTTGTGTGCATTCATTGTATATTCAAAGGTATGCAACATAAAACCAAATGGAAGCATAACTCCATTCCATTTTACCACACTACTCATTTTGAGTTTCAATCACATCCATCACTTGCCATATCTCATTTTTTCGTATTTATACTCAATGAAACTTGTATGTACGTTACAATTTATATTACACATACATACATGGGATCCATGGACTTACTTCAATCATACTTTACATTACAAGTCCATTCATATTTTTGATCCAAGTATACACATTATCATTGTATACATACGGGATCTTACACCAACTGCCCCATTAACCACTACAAGATCGATTTGGTAGATGGTTGAGATCGATCTGTTCTTCTCAGTGGAGATCGATCTGGCAGAGGGTAAGGATCGATCTCTTGCAGGTCGAGACTTAACGAGATCGATCTGCCCTTGTGACATGATCGATTCTTACTAGTCAGAGGTAGCATGAGATCGATCTGTTCCCTTATGAGATCGATCTGCTTGCCTATTTTTACACACTTATGGCACTCTGGAGTCATGAGATCGATCTGGCCTTCACATATTCTACTACTGCTGCACAAATTTGCAGGAAACTTAATGTAAAACTTACCATAGTCTACTCTATAGTCCATATTTCAATCCATGCACATTTAAGCCTTAAAAACTTCATCTTCTTATACTTTATTTGATTCAAAACTTGCGTGTACATTGCAATATCATCACTACATTCTCCAAACTATAAATCTCATAGTTAAAGTACACAAAATTCACAGGTCTTACAATTTGCCTAGCCATTCACTTAGGCATTTCATCAAACACATTGTATGCATGCCTTAAACCTTTAGTTTATGTTCATTAAGGCATTTTATCAAACACCTTATATGCCATCACCAATTCATCAACCAATTGACCAAATTGATTAAAACTAACTATGCCATAATCATGTATACATGCATACCAATCCATCCATGCCTTAAAATCACATGTATCTTCATGAAACCCTAAATAGCCATTTTCGGCCAACATGGATTCATGGTGATTTTGTGTGTTTTGATCCATAAAACATATACCAATAAACTCCATATAATTCATAGATCAACATATATGAAGTTGGAAGATTGAAAACTCACCTAGCTTATAGTTGTCACTTTGGCCAAAACTTGTAGAGTTCCTTGGGTGGTTGAAATCAGCTTCTTAGGTGTTGGTTTTAGACTATGTTAATCTACTCATCATTGGTAACAACTTCCATGAAGACAACTTTTTCCAATTTGGCTTGTAGAAGGATGAATTCTAGAGAGATAAAGCTTAACTAGTTATGGTAACTTAGCAAAAATGGTGGTTGTTTTGGTGAGGAAGATGAATGCTGAATTTCCTTAGTCTTTAAGGCTTAGTTTATGTTAATTTTGGTCTTAAATTTCAGCCCATGAAGTGGGCTAAAGGATTTGGGCTTGGGAAATGGGTTTGGGCTTTAACCATTTAACTAATAGGCTTGGTTTTGGGCTATTCATTTTGGCTTTTGGGCTGTATTTTTCCTAGGTAATTGGGCCTACAATTTGCCTCATTTTAGGCTTGTCAAATGGCCTAACCTTTTGGCCATTAGGCTTGCCAAATTCGGCCATGCTTATTGCATCATAATGGGCTTTAATTTTTTTCCATTACTTGACCCATCGAGTTTTACCCATTTAATTTAATCCGGATTTCGATTAAATTAATTTTTCATACTTAAGGAGATGAAGATTGAGTTTTTTAACTGAAAATAATTCTTCCCCACTTTTTAACCTTGGTTGGGTTAAAATTTAACCATGGTTAGTTATTTATGGTCAAAGTTAACTTTTCCAATTAACCTTGACTTTTCTTGACCATTGACCACGTTTGACTTTTTCTTAAAAATCTAAATGTGTCAATTTTATGGTTTATACTCTCATCTCTACGTTTTAGCCACTTCCGGGAGGTGAATGTGTCAAAAACACCTCAAACGGACCATTTTGAGCTCGTTTAGCCATTTTTTGACGTTTACCACTACTTCTGCATATTCGGGACCAAACCAAACCAACTTCCCTTCTTGCACTATCCTTATTTTCATATTTTAAGTTCTTATCTTCAGTCAGAATGATTGGCATCCCTTCGATTTAGCCTGTGGCCATTTTAGCCCTCATTTGGCCTTTTCATGACTTATAGGTATTTACTTACTTAAATTGCATTTTCATTTCAGTACATACTCTTCTTATGATTCAACTAACATAATCAAATGTTTACACATAAGAATCATAAGAAACATGATACAAAAATGCGAGTCTTACATATATATATTTTTTGAATCCTTAAGATTAGTGATTCAAAATTGTATCTCATTGTTTCTATTTCTGTTTTTCCAACACAATATAATTTCCAATTAAATTAGCATCAAATTTAAAAATTAAAATGCATCCATCAATCGAATTAAAGTGTATTAGAAGTTAAATGGAGAAAAAATTAATGGAGAAATCCAAATTAAAACCCAAAGTAGCTGTGACATCAAGGTATTATTTTCTCTAACCTACTTTATCATTGAGTATAAATAATGCGGAAAAAATGGAGATATTAATGGTGGGATATGTGAAAGGGGTGAGTTTGATGAAAGGCAAGGGAGGACAAAGAAGTGCCTATATAGTTTTGGAAATCATAAACTATTTAGAAATATAATCTGAGAGTGTGGGATCCACATGATTAATAGAGTTGGGAATCTTAAATCAGTGGGCCATTTCAATATGAAATATATATTTTATTGTGTAGGAATCCGATATACATACATAATATATATATATATATTATGTATATATATATATATATGAAAATGATCTGGGAAGTTTGAAATGTCAATGTGGACGGGGATGTTATCATATTACTCACCTACTCAGATATCAAGATTCAAATATGAATTTTCTAAAATATAAATAAATTTATCTTTATCTTTTTGTTACTTTCGGACAAACGAAGAAGTTTATTGGAGATTAAATTATGACAATTAAATCAGTGTAGTATTATTTCAAGTTATTGAAAGTTTTCGCCTTTACCCAGATTGATTTTAAAAAATAAAATAAAAAAGTGAAAAACTTGCAAGTTACTATATGTTAAGGATTTTGATTTTCTTCTTCATTTTATGAGCTAAATAATCACTGAACTTTGTTAATACTCGAGTTAAAAACTGAAAAACAAAAAACAATAATCCTTTGCTACTACAAAATTTTTGTAGTTTCTTCTTTCAATATTTTATATATATATATATATATATATGTATGTATGTATGTATGTATGTATGTATGTATCAATGTGAATAAGTCAATAATAAATATTAAAGATTAAATATTAAATATTAAAAAAATGAAACCCCAACTCCAAGAAAGATCATAATTCCTTTGCTAGCTGTTATAAAGAGGGCAAAAGCTAAGTTTTGGGTATTTATAATTGGTCCAATAAGCAGCCAAAACTTGAGCAATCATTTTGCATTGAGTTAGAATAGGGAAAATAAAATAAAATTCTGTCTTAGATCTATTTTAAAAAAGAATTAAATGGTGATAATATAAAATAGATCTATGTCTACATAGTACACAAATTGTAGCTGTTGCTGCTTGACTTTATTCATGAGGCCGCAATAATGAGTGTGATTGTTGGCTTAACGGAGAGGGTTTTTTTTTTTTTATTTTCTTTTAAATAGTTGCTGAAATTTATTCTTAATAAAACAATTCACATATTTCATAAGACAATGTTAATATTTGCTGGCTATGGCTGACATGTTTTAGCAGCATGCGTACATGTTTATAAGTGCAAATAAATTTATCATGCAACATTATTAGAATATTCATTCAAGTTGGGATTAAATTATTCAATTAAATAAAATATTAATAGCTCGAAATTTAAACGTTAAAAGAAAATCAATTTCCATGTGATTGTAATAAAGTTTACTAAATGAAAACAAGCATTGACATTAGACAAAGAGGATGCCTTCTGTCGCTATTGAATTTATCAAAACTACTGTCTTATTTACCAACTTGCAAGAGAAAATTCTCTAAACAAACAATTGATTGAAAAAAAAGGCTCTCAGTTCACATGGGAAGAGAAGAAAAGTGGTGCATGCATTTGATTCTTAACCAATGAAAAAAAATGATAAAAAAAAATCAAAAGGAAATTTTTTCAAAATTAGAGACAGTAAAATTATCGAAAACCATATGCCAAAGAAGCGATCATCATAATAATGCTATTCTTAATTAATTTTCTTAAAGGTCCACCAAAAAATGTTTTTTCTTGTGTCTTTTGCCCCTAAATTTACATGCAAATTTTTGGGAACCCATAAATAAAGAGAATTTAATTGACCAACTTTACAACCCCAAATGTATTTAAAGCAGCCTCATTGCCAATCTATTTTCATTTCACACCCAAGACCCTGAGCAGTGAAACCCAGCTATGATCTTTTGTCACGTATCACTTTTTCTTTTTCATTTTATATGAGAAACAAAGTAAAAGGTTGGGCAAATAGTTACTCATTAATTAATTTCCAATATTTAATTATCTTGCAAATCATATTTTATTCCCGCAGACAGGTGGAGAATGCCAATTGCAAGCCATTTTGTTCCAAATCGAGTCAACTTTTCCTGCGGAATCATTTGTTTTGATTAAATGATAATTAGGAGAGTGATGCGAATTTTCTTCTAAGAAGAAAGGGAGATAAATTAAATTATCTACGTTTTGTCAGTCTGAAAATTTGATCTTTATTTGTAAATGAACCGGAAAATAAAGCCAGCATATTATGACACATTTCAATTTCATAATCAAATTCTTCTTGTATTGATGTGGATGTGTTAATTTGTAATGAAAATAAATTACGGTAATCTCAAATGATATTTATATGAATATTTGATTACAAACTAGTTAAAATTTCAAAATAAATGCTTATTATAATTTGACGAAATTATAATTTGATCAAATTAGCATGAAATTTGTCACTATAATTCAATATTGAATTAATTTGTTTTATATGTTAATTTTATTGATTTTTATTGTCATGCTTTCAAATTTGTTGATTTTTTTTAAAGAAATAACAAAATTAAAATATTTCACAAAATATTCTGCTAATGCCAATGATAAATTTTTTTCATTGTACTTTCAATTTTGTTGATTTTTATGGAAAAAATAATATAATTAAAAAAATCATCTTCATAGCCTTTATCCCAATACCGAATTAGGTTATATGAATCAATATATGAACTCATACTAAATAAGTATGAATTCTTCTCCTCTACTTATTCCTATATAAAACAATGTGTTCTTCAAACTCCCATTTTGCAAATCTTTTCAGATAACTTTCTTCCAAGTCTTTTTTTATCTTCTTTTAGCCATGATCCTTTTTACATTATTTATAGTCTCCACTCTCCTAACTGAAGTATCTACAGATCTACTTTGTATGTGTCCGAACTAATATAAACGATTTCAACTTATCTTGTCTTCGATAGGTGCCACTCCAACCTTTTTGAATATCCTCATTTCTTATTCTATCTTTTCTCGTATATCTACACATCCATTGCAACATTCACATTTCTGTTATACTTATCTTCTGTGTATGTAGTCTTTTAATTGCCCAACATTCATTGCTATAGAATAATGTTGGTCTAACAACTTTTTTGTAAAACGTGTCTTTCCATAAAAGAATTTCTTTTTCACACAACACACTTGTAGCGCTTCTCCAGTCGCTTCAACCAGCTTGTATCCTATGGACCACATCGTCATCAATCACTCCATTCATTTGTACGACGAGCTCAATTATCTAAAATGATCTCGTTTAGGAATTGCCACCCCATCTAGCATCACTATGGTCGATCTTCCTCTTTGTTTGAACTAATTTACATTCTATGTATTCAATCTTTACTCTGCTTAGTTTAAATCATCTTAATTATAGCATTTGTTTCCACAGTTTGCATTAACATCTGCTCTAGTATTAGCACACAAGACAATATCATTAACAAACATCATAAACCAAGGTACATTGTCTTAGATGGATTTCGTCAGCTCATCTATTATTGTTGCGAACAAGAATGGACTTAATGTTGACCTTTGATGTGGTCCTAATGTGATAGAAAATTCACTTATTTACCCTCCACATGTCCTCACATATGTCCTAACATCTCCATACATGTCCTTAATTATTTCAATATATTTCACAGGGAATCGTTTCTTCATTAAGAACCACCATAATACCTACTTAGGCACTTTATCAAATGTTTTCTCCAAGTCTATAGAAACCATATGAAGATCTTTACCTTGTAGTCGATAATGCTCCATAAATTTTAAGCAAGTGTATTGCTTCCATAATTGATCGGCTAGGCATAAAACCAAATTGATTTTTTGATATCTCTATCGTCTTCCTTAATCTTTGTTCTATCACTTTTTTTATAGTTTCGTTGTGTGACTAATTAGTTTCATGCCTCAATAATTGGAACAACTCTCAATATTTCCCTTATTCTTCAGAGAGGTACCAAAACACTCTTTTTTCATTCCTTAGGCATCTTACTAGTGCACCAAATCTTATTAAAAAGATTTGTCAACCACCTAAATCTTACTTCTCCAAGGTATTTTCAAATTTAAAAGGAATGTCATCAGGTCTAATAGCTTCCTTATTTTCATCCTCTTTAGTGCCTCATTTACCTTTATCTCTTTAATTTTGCGTCTAAAGCATCAATTCTAAATTTTGAGAGGTATTGAGATATTGTTTAAAATTTGTTTTGCTCGTTATTAAATAGTTTGTTGAAATAGTCATGCACATTTCTTTGCTACTTATCCTTGATACAGTTCATGACTCCTAGATCATGACTCCTCCTCTTTTTAGCTTCATTCAATCTACATACCACTTTCTCTCCCTCCTCTGTGTCCAACTTGTTATAAATGTCTTTCATAACCTTCGCTTTAGCTTTTGCCACTGCCCTTTTTTCTTATTCATAGATAATTGTTATTTTGTGAAGCTTTTCTTCATGTTGTTTGTCTTTAAAGTCTTGTAATAATCTCACTTAATCTTTATAGCTTCCTCAATCGATTCGGTCCACCAAGTTGCATCTTTTTTAATCGGTGCTCTTCCATTTGATACTCCTAGTATCTCTTTACCCACCTCTAAAATGTGATTTGCCATCTTGTTTCACTGTGTATTTAGGTTCTTCTCTATAATCCAATCTTATTTTTGGATCCAACTATTTCTACATACTGTATGACAATCTTCTTTTAGCTTCCACCATCGAATCCTGTAGCTCATTCCAGTTGGTTTTTTTCTATATCATTTATGACTTTTTATGTCTAGGACTAGTAGTCTATGTTGCATGCTAACACTCTCACCTAGGATAATCTTGCAGTAGAGACATCTGCATATATCCCTCCTCCTAGTTAAAAAGAAATTTATTTAACTTACACTCGATCTACTCTTAAAGGTTGTAAGGTGAGGTTCTTTCTTCTAGACATTGTATTCACTAGGGTTAGGTTGTAAGGTAAACTAAAATCTAGGATAGCATTTTCGCCTTTATTTCTTATACCGTAACTAAAATCTCCATTTACAGTCTCAAAACCCTTACTATTAATACCTACATGGCCACTAAGGTCACCATTGATAAAATGGTTTTCTTCTATAGCATTTTTTGTACTATCTTATCTAAATCCTCCCAAACTGTCATTCATTAGCATTATCAAGTCCTATCTTTGGTGCATATGCAATAATAACATTCAAAACCTCCCTTTCTAGAACTAACTTAACAAAAATAATTCTATCCCATTGTCTGCTCACTTGTACAACATCCTTTTGATACTCTTTGTTTATGATAATACCTATACCATTTTTATCTTTATCCTTCGTTATGTACTTAAGCTTATACTACTAAGCTACTTGTAAGACCCATAAATTTTTAGGTAATGTATGTGATTATTTGATGTACCGACAATTTACATTACATATGAAATACAAGAAATGGATGTTTTTAAGTTCTAAGTGTGAATGGATTGAAAATGAGTGATGAAATCATTGAGTAGGAGTTTATAAGGGAAAATTTACAGCAAAAAAGTGCATGATGAAGGCTAGATCGATTCCATTGAAGGAGAGATCGATCTCATGGCCTGAAAAACACAATGCCAAGCATTCTGCAAGAGGGAGATCGATCCCTCACTCAAGTAGATCGATCTCCATTGGCCTTGGGTTGGATAAGATCGATCTCTTCTTAAGGGCAGATCGATCTCATAAACTCTCGATCTGAAACAAATCGATCCTATTCGATTGAGCAGATCAGTCTCATGCAACATGGCAGATCGATCTCATATATTCAACAGATCGATCCCCTGCTTGTAAATTGTCGAGAAATTGAAGGATTCAAGCAAGGCCAAATCGATCTCCACCCTACGCAGATCGATCTCTTAGTTCCATTTCTATAAATACGGGGCAGTTGGATCTGCATTTTCATGGAACAAACACACTTATTCCATTTTCAACCTTAAACCTAGCTTTCTCTCTCTAAAACCATCCCATTTCTACAAAAATTTGAGAAAAAGCTATTAGAGCAAAGTTGTTTATTATAAAGAGAAGAACAACATAGCTTGGAATCACCACTTCATTGTTTGGATTAAAGGAGCAAAAGAGTGTTCTTATTTGGAGCAAGAAGAAAATCAAGCTAGGTGAGT
Source organism: Firmiana major (assembly GCA_033439115.1). Taxonomy (NCBI): domain Eukaryota; kingdom Viridiplantae; phylum Streptophyta; class Magnoliopsida; order Malvales; family Malvaceae; genus Firmiana; species Firmiana major. Next base: position 9,720,119 of record CM065909.1, read on the forward strand.
TTCTAATACACTAACTCAAAGTACATTATCTAGTTATTGATTGTGAGTAGATGGGTGTATGTATTGATGATAGAAACTACCTAGAATGTAATAGAACAAGTAAAACCTAGAATAAATCTAGTGTGAGAAAATTGTGATATGGTTGAGTTGATGATGAATAGCTTGAACTAAAGTGTTAGTGAAGTGATATGTATGACTTTGAGATGATGGAATGAAACTACATTGTGAGATTAGTCAAGTTATGAAAATAAGTATATGAGGTGTTTGATAAATTGCCATAGTGAAGTAAATGATGGACAAGAGACACTATGAGCTTAATATCGATTTAGTATGAATCAATAGGCCTTAAAAAGTTTAATAGACTCTCGAGAAATTTATAAAGCAATCAAAACGGACTTAAGAGGAAGTGAGGCCTTATAAGTTCTAATGAAAACTATAGGTCGAATCGACTATAGTAAATGCAAGAATTGTGTTATGTTGGGCTGAATTGATGTGATATATGATTTCGTGCAGTCTCGGAGATTTCGTTGGAGGCGAAACAAACTGCACAAACTGGCAGCTCTGAGGAAGTGGAATCATTTAACGCGATTTCCAAGTAAGGTGATTCTGTAAGTACTTAGAGATAATTGCTCGTATTTTGTGGGTGAATATATGGCTTTGTAAATGCATGATTATCTGGAAAAGTGATTGATGGTATAAGTGAATGACTACGAGTATGTATATATACATCTGATTTGGTTTGAAGTGAATTTTAGAAAAAAAAGGGATAGTAAGACTAATAATTGGATAAATCTCATGTTTTGATATTTTTACGAAATACATTGCTTTGGTTTAAGTGAAATTGACGGATGGGCTGGCTAGTGATTTCATGATTTTGTGAAATAGCACAAGTGAGGTGCTAAATTTGATTTTGAGAGTATTTTTTTGAAATAGAGCCACCTATCGTATTTATATGAGTTAAATCATGCTACAGCCTTATTCGCACTGGATTTTGATGGTTTCAATATGCAAGAAACATGCTGGAGCCTAGCTCGCACCATATTTTGAGTAAATAATGTTTTATAAGCCGTACTGGAGCTGATAGCTCGCATGTGGGTTTTCCTGCACTTACTTATGCATATAACCGTACTGGAGCTATGCTCGTACGTGATTTCTTCATTATTTGTTATGTATAAAGTCGTACTAGAGCGTTGCTCGTACGAGGATATTTGCTGATGATGCATGAAACCGTGCTAGAGCGTTGCTCGCATTGAGTTTTCACATTGTGATATGTAATGAGTCGTGCTGGATGCCTCGTGTAGACTGTATGTCACACGGATGAGATGCTCGCACGAGCCGTGCTGGATGCCTCGTGTAGACTGCTAGTCACATGGATGAGATGCTCGCACGTGCGCTTGAGACTGAGTAGGTTATGCATGATATGGGGTTGATAAGACCTACGATAGGCACCCCTAACCATGATATGGATTCGCGGAGTATGTTGTACCATGTAGATCACATGGAGTACGCTGTACCACATGGTTGTGATGATGATTTGAAAGTCTGGCATTGGACTAACCCACATTCGTTCCAGCATGATGTCCCGCACACCAGGATCCGTGTGGTCTGGGGTGATTATGACATAGTTGGCCAACATAGTCCTTGATATATATAGTGACCACCTGTCTCACATGATATCACATAGTTTTACATACTGATTATGATTTATGTTATCCAGGGTAGACTCGAGGGAGGGGTCGAGCCTTGTGGGATTGTGTTTAAAGAGATGGTATCGTTGTTGTGACGATTTTTGCTATGCTTTGAGAAAGTGTTTAATTTTATGGATGTTTTCGAGATATTGCGATGGATTTTACAAATGTTTGGATGATATATTATCTATGATTTGAGATGGAACTATGAGTTTTATTATGATGAGCATGAGAGGTTTTACATGATGATTTTTCATGTTTTTAACATGCCTATTTCCATGTTTTTCAGTACATGATATATGTATATACATATGGCATAGTTTTAATGTTTCCTCATGCTCTAGATACTAATGATTTTATGCATGACACTATAAGCATGTAGATAGTGTAGTTATCTACTATGCTGGCATTATTGCCTTATTGAGCGTGTGGTTGCTCATTCCATTCATTTTCCCCCTCTGCAGAACGTGCACAGTAGCCTAATGAAGGATTGAGGCGTTATATTTTGATAGCTGATGCTCTCCATCACCCAGAGGTATACACATGAATTCTTTTTGTATCTAAACATGTAACAGCACAATAATTATTTTGAATTTTAATATGGGGAATGTAAATGTTAGAAAACATGTCATGTATAAGTATATGATTTAAACTGTTAAATGTACGCTTTGGTTAATTGAAAGATGTATGGAAATGATGATTATTACTGACTCACAGCCCAACTGTATTTGTGAGGGTTGTTCACGACCGAGGAAGTTAACAAATAAAGCAAAAAATTTTGTGGAGATTTTTAGAGGAAATGGATAAAGAGGGTCGTGACAGAGATTTGTATCAGAGCTGAGTTGGCTTGATGTGAGTCGGTATTAATAAGTAGGAAAGTTACATCCCCATATAACTATGCTTTTGTTTAGATATAACTGTGTATACCGAGATGGAATGAGACTAATAAATGGTTATGGATACAGGACGTTAGGTAATATGCCTGTTACACGCCGAGGTAGAGGGGCAGGCGCAAGCGCTAGAGGCCGTAGGGGTAGGGCATAAGGCCGTGCGGAGCCACAGATTGACCAAGCTCCACAGGACCCTGCCAAGAGACTAGGGGATACCGAGGCACGCTTCGCTAGGATATAGCAGAGTATCGAGAGCCTCATTGAGATAGTCACACAGGCATTGGGTGCTAGTGATAGACGAGGTCTAGTAGCGCAGCCTACTACTACTGGACCGACAGCTGTAGAGGCAGAGAGACCTCAGACTATGGGGACTGTCACACTAACCCCAGTGTAGGATACTGCTTCTCCTATTGCTCCACAGCCGAGCGGGAGTGACCTAAGTTATGACTGCGAGCTGAGTAGGTTAAGGCAGTTCCAGGAGTTGAAACCTCCAGTATTCAGAGGAGTGAAGGACTCGGTTATTACTGAGGATTGAGTTTATGAGATGGAGAAGCTGTATAGGTTCTTCACATGTACATCAGCTAAGAAAGTGGCATTTGCCGTATTTATGCTGAAAGGCGAGGCAAAGCACTAGTGGAGATCCACCGAATCTATTCCGAGGGACCGACACTCCGAGATCACACAGAATATATTCTTGGAGGCCTTTAAGAGGTAATATATTTCGGCCTCTGCATAGAAGAAATTGCAGATGGAGTTTATGAACTTGGTTCAGAGGCACCGTTCCGTTGACGAGTATCAGTCAAGGTTCATGTCTTTGAGGAGATACGACTCGGATACGATGAGCAGTGAGACTCGAAAGGTCCAAAAGTTCATGGATGGATTGAGATTAGCCATCTGGACTAAATTAGCTCTATTTGACATTCACACTTACGAGGAGGTAGTGCATAAGGTACAGTTGTGTGAGCAGGACTTTGACTAGAATGCCTCCGAGCTTGGGAAGGTTAGTGGCCGAAAGGACAGAGACTAGAAGAGATCCGGAGTTGATAGAGTGGTCAAAAGAGGAGGCCAAAGGTTGTTTGAGAATAGGCCCAAGATTGAGGAGGTGCAGGAGAGAGTTGCTAGGTCCACCGAGAGGTATGATCATTGGAGGACCATGACCTACTATTAAGCAGTGTAGGAGATGTGGCAGATTTCATAGAACTAGGCCTTGTCAGACGTCCCCTGTTATGTGTTACAGATGCAGGAAACCCAGACATATAGTGAGGCATTGTCCTGAGATGATTGAGACTGCCCCACCGAAGGGCAAGGAGCCGAAGAGAGCTCCAATTGAGATAGCTGCTCCGAGGAGGAGAGCTACAGTTGAGGAAAAAGGAAAATAGGCGGTTGGTGTTGGTAGAGGGCGAGTGCATGCACTGGACCAGGACACCGCAGATGCTTCTACTGACGTGGTTAAAGGTACCATCCTAATTTTTGATTTAGAAGCATTTGTATTATTTGATCTTGGTGACACACATTCCTTCATATCGCCTTCTTTTGCACATAAATTGTTGAAGCATGTGAAACTTACATTGTTATATAGGATGTTGATGATTTCCAAACCTATGAATGATAGTTAATTGACTGAACATGTATATAGGAATTGTGAGTTGAAGATAGGGGAAAGGAAATGGCAGCCAATTTAATTTTACTGAGTATGAGTGATTTTGATGTAATCCTATAAATTGATTGGTTGGCTACAAATCGTGTTGTTATGGATTGTCATGCTAAGACATTGATGTTTCCATAGATAGATAATCTTGTTGTAAGCTTTGTTGAAAAGAAATGAAGAACATGGTTATTGTAAATGAAAAGAGTATAACTTTAATCCATCATAATTGAGAGATGAATTTATTTATTATTTATGAATGTTAAAGTGATGACTTATGTTGTTAACGGTGGAAAGGATAATGTGAAGGGTTCATTGCCTACGTGGTTGACACAGATAAGGCACACCCGGAATTGAGAGACATTCCAATAGTGGCAGAATTTCTTGATGTCTTTCCGGACGATTTACCTAGGCTACCACCTGATAGGGACATGGATTTTTGTATTGAGTTGGTACCTGGTACAGAGCCGATATCTAAACCACTGTATAGAATGGCTCCGATAGAGTTGGAGGAATTAAGGAAGCAATTGCAAAAGTTGCTAGAGAAGGGGTTTATTAGACCGAGCGTCTCACCTTGGGGAGCTCTTGTCTCATCTCCAATCATTAGCCATTATCATATAAAACGTTTTGCTTTCACGTAGAACTCATAATGGTTTTCTCTCATAAAACTCATTCAAAACATTTGTGTACTTAACACAAAACATGTTAAATCGAGCTCCAACCGGTAAGACCATGCACACATTTCTCAATTTTAGTACGTCTTAACGTAGGGCTCAAATCTATTTTCACGTTTTAAACTCAAAAAAGTTGTAAAACAATTTCACATTTGTTTTCAACTAAATAAAAATAGGGCCCCAACCGGCTATAAAATCGTGGGCAATACTCATTCACAAACTCATAAAACATGCTTGTTTTCTCAAATTACATTTCATGCTAATATTATTATCATAAAATCGCATACACAAATGAGTTTAAGTTTCCCTTACATCTTTGCACCTCCTATAGTGCAATTGTTCCCCCGTATCACAGACTAGTCTCGTATTCCACTCTGGAACTCTCGAGCTGTCCAAACGATGTTAAAACATCAGTAATTTATCTCAATCACCTCATCAAGCACATATTTGCTCATATTTCTCATCAACCTCTCCAATAGCCCAATTCTCATAATTCTATCACAATTCACATTCTCATCCTCTATATCTCAAAATTCTACATTTCTCATACCATATTCCATGCTAAATTCACCTCATTGCCTTAATTCTAAATTTATTAGTCAAAAATTCCAAATTACCACAAATTGTCTAACGTTATCTTTACTCCAACAAAAAAAATCATAATTTCATCAATCTTTAATCATTTCCTAGCTATTTTATCATAATGCCTACAACCATACTCACCAAAATCACTTAAAAATCCAAGATCGAGGTTTAGAAAAGTACCCAAAACTTGTGGAGTGCTCTATTCACACATCGATTCGATTCGTCCTAAGATTTCCAAGTATATTGTTCTCCTTTGGATGAGGAATAACTTTCCTTCTTACTACAACCTTTAATTCAGATGAAAATGAGGGCTTTGGAAGAGAGAGAAAGCTAGGGCTCGGTTAAAATGGAGGTTTGAAAGAGAGAGAAAAGATGAAATGTAGGAAAACACAGGGGTCCTTTTATAGACGGAGGGTAGGAGATCGATCTGGTCCTTTATGAGATTGATCTAAATTTGAATTTGGGAGTGTTTTGGGGCAATTTTATGCCTAGGAAATCGATCTGTCGTGGGGTGAGATTGATCTCTTAATGGCTTTATGAGATCGATCTGCTCCTCGATGAGATCGATCTTTTATTTACAGAATGCTTCATGAGATTGATCTGCTCCTTGAGGAGATTGATCTTCTCCTTACAGAATGCTTCATGAGAACGATTTCTTCCTCATGAGATCGATCTCTGCATTATAGAATCATAAGGAGATCGATCCTCTTCCATTGGAGATCGATCTGCTCACTTAAGGCCTACCATATCGATCCTCTGTTTTCCAAGATCGATCTGGCCTCATAGTTTCACACCTTGGTTAAACACTTAACATAAAATCTCATTTATGACTCATTCATCACTTATAAATTCATTCCATACCACCTCAATGTATGAGTACATTATATTTAGCTCAATAAATAACACTTCAAGTTCACATTACATAATTGGATATGTGTAAAATTCTCAGATCTCACATCCTCACCACCTTAAAAAGAATTTGGTCCTCCAAATTCAACTCAACTCGTCAAACTGATGGGGGTATTTCTCCTTCATGAGACTCTCAAATTCCTAAGTCGCCTCCTCCCTTGAGTGATGTTTTCACAAAACTTTCACTAATGGAATGCTCTTAGTCCGAAGTACCTTCTCTTTTCTATCGAGAATCCGAATGGGTTCTTCAGTATAGCTCATGTCCTCTTGTATGTCCATCTCTTCATACTCTATGACATGAGAAGGGTCCGGGTGGTACTTCCTCAACATAGATACATGGAAGACGTTGTGTATTCCGGACATCTGCGGGGGTGATGCCAACATGTAGGCTACCTCTCCCACTCTCTCAAGAATCTCGAATGGTCCAATGTATCAAGGACTTAATTTCCCTTTCCTTCCAAACCTCATGATACCCTTACTCGGTGATATCTTTAGAAATACTGCATCACCAACATCAAACTCGAGTGGCCATCTACGTACATCCGCGTAGCTTTTCTGTCTACTCTGTGCAGCCCGTAAGCTCTCACATATGAGCTTCACACTCTGTATAGCCTATTCAACAAGTTTGAGAGCATTTACCTTTCTGTCACCCACTTCTTCCCAAGCTACAGGGGATCTACACCTCCTACCATATAGAGCCTCAAAATGTGCCATTCCAATACTCGCATGATAGCTATTATTGTACGCAAACTCCACTAGGGGCAGGTGATCATCCTATGATCCCTTAAAATCCATCGTAGACGCCCTCAACATATCCTCCAGGGTTTGAATAGTCCTCTCTGACTGACCATCTGTCTGAGGATGATAGGCGGTACTAAAACTCAATCGAGATCTCATGGACTCCTGAAACTGGGTCCAAAATCTGGAAGTAAATCGGGAATCTCTGTCAGAGGTAATACTCACTGGAGCCCCATGTAATCTAGCTATCTCGCTGACATATAACTCAGCTAAGGCATCCACAGTATCTGTGCTCTTGATGGCAAGGAAGTGGGCACTTTTTGTCAGTCTATCCACTATGACCCATATCGAATAACAACCTCTTCGGGTCCTCGGTAAACCCATAATAAAGTCCATGGTGACATGCTCCCATTTCCATATAGGGACAGGTAAATGCTGCAATAGTCGTCCGGGCTTGCGATGCTCAACTTTCACTTGCTGGCACACTAAACATCTAGCCACATACTCTGCCACGTCTCGCTTCATGCCACTCTACCAATACACCTTTCTCAAATCTCGGTACATCTTAGTACTCCCTGGGTGCATGGTGTATCGCGAGAAGTGAGATTCTCTTAGTATCTGTCTCTTCAGGGTATCATCGTCTGGTACACAAATTCATCCTCTGAACCTCAATAACCCATCCTAACTGACTGTGAGATCCGACTGTGAAGTCTGCTCAGCTTGGTTAACCATATAAATCAACCTCTGATCATTGTGTTGCCCAGTTCTAATCTGAACCATGATCTTGGGCTCTATTCGCAGGCTAGCCAGAAATCCAGTCTCTACCTCTTTAACTCTAATCTAAAGTTTGGTGAATTGCTCCAATAAATCCCTTTCCCTGACCATCATAGCTGATATCATACTCTTCCTGCTCAAGCCATCAGCAACTATGTTCGCCTTTCTCGGATGGTATAGAATCTCGCAGTCATAATCCTTGAGGAGTTCCATCCATCTCATTTGTCTCATGTTTAACTCTTTCTGATCAAACAAATACCTCAAACTCTTGTGGTCAGTGAAGATCTGGAATCTTTCCCCATATAAGTTGTGCTGCCAGATCTTCAAGGCAAACACCACAACAGCTAACTTTAAATCATGCGTGGGGTAATTTCGCTCATGATCTTTCAACTGTTGCGATCCATCGGCAACCATTCTCCCGTGCTGCATGAGCACACACCCCAATCCTTGATGAAAAGCATCACTATATACTGAAAATCCTCCTGATCCCTCAGGGATAGTCAATATAGGTGCCGCTGTTAATCTCCTCTTTAATTCCTGAAAATTAAGCTCACATTGATCAGTCTATATGAACAGAGTCTCCTTGCGTGTGAGCTTGGTCAAAGGAGCGGCAATCTTGGAAAATCCTTCTACAAATCTCCTGTAATACCCTGCCAAACCAAGGAAGCTTCGCACCTCTGTAACTGTCCTCGATCTTTCCTAATTAAGTACAGCCTCTACTTTACTTGGATCCACTGATACTCCTTCCTCTGAAACTATGTGACCAAGGAAAGCTATCCGATCTAGCCAAAACTCACACTTACTAAGCTTTCCATATAATTGCTTATCTCGGAGTATCTGAAGTACTAACCATAAGTGCTGTGCATGCTCTTCATAAGACCAAGAGTACACCAAGATATCATCAATAAAGACTATCACAAACTTATCTAAATAGTCTCTAAACACTTCATTCATTAACCTCATAAAAGCTGCAGGGGCATTCGTCAATCCAAAGGACATCACTAGAAATTCATAATGGCCATACCTTGTCCTGAAGGCCGTCTTCGAAGTATCTTCCTCCTTAATCCTCAATTGGTGATAACCTGATCTTAAATTAATCTTAGAGAAGACTGAAGCTCCTCTCAGCTGATCAAGTAGGTCATCAATCTTGGGCAATGGGTATTTATTCTTCACCGTGTCTTTATTCAATAATCGGTAGTCTACGCATAATCTGAGACTACCATCCTTCTTCTTAACAAATAAAACTAGTGCTCCCCATGATGAAACACTGGGTCTAATAAACCCTTGATCCAATAACTCCTGTAGTTGTTTCTTCAATTCCTCAAGTTCCACTAATGCCATCCTATATGGAGGTCTAGAGATAGGCTGAGTATCTAGTACCAAATCAATGGTAAACTCCAGCTCTCTCTCTGGTGGTAATCCTGGCAACTCATCTGGAAAGACATCCGAAAATTCACACACCACAGGTATATCCTCAATCCTCGGATGCTCCCGCTTATCATCTGAGATGAGTGTTCCATAACCTTCACATGAACAATCATATTTAATACTCTCAAAAGCAACATCAAAATTTCCAACTACTTACAAAATTCCATACGTTTATTTACTCAATATTTCAAATGTACACTGTAAGGTTCGGGTAGGGAGAAAGTTATAATCTTGGTGTAGCAGTCTAAACTCACTTGATTGGTTGCCAGCCAATCCATTCCCAATATTACATCAAACCCATGTATATTTAACATTATTAGATCTTCTAACATTACTCTATCTCCCACCTTTATTTCACATCCTCTACAAATTAAATCAGTTCTCTGGGACTCACGCATAGGGGTATTTACATGTAGTACATACTCTAGAGGTTCAAACTTCAAATTTAATCTACATACAAAATGCTCAGACATAAACGAATGGATGGACCCTGGATCAATCAACACATGAGCCTTGTGATTACAGTTAGAGAGTGTACCTCTTATAGTTTCTACAGAAGTGTCTGCTGTCTCTTTGTCCAGAGCAAACACACGTCCCACTGTAACATGATTCTTTCCTTTCTCTGCAGCAGTGGCCCGTCTCTAGGGATTCACTCTCTGAAGTTACTGTCTAGTAGGTTCCGGAGCAAGTGGTATCTGAGGTTGAGGACAGTCTTTTACTCTATGACCCATGTCTCCACATCTAAAACATCCACGGATCGACCTAGTACAACTTCCCTCATGCGATTAGCCACAGTCTCTGCAAACTCTCATCTCAGGCCTGATATATCGAGGGGTCTCCCTGATGATATGATAAGCTCTGGGTCTCTCCATCCTGCCCTTCTGTACCTCAATCCTTCCTCTCCTGAAGGAATCTCTCCGAACATCTGCTTGGGACATCGCTGGCTTCTTGCCCTTATCCCTAGTCACTGCTCCAAACTCATTCTAGGATTGCACAATTTCAATTCCCTTTTCAATCTCTTTGCTCGTTTCAGAGCATCTCCAAACTCGATAATACACAGCCCTATCCATCGATCTCTGATGATGGGTTTCAATCCATACATAAATCTATCTGTACGGAGCTCTTCATTTTTGAAGGTCTCTAGATCATATCTTAATAGATCGGTAAACCGGCTCTCATAGTCATCCACAGACATATCGCCCTGTACCAGATTCAAAAACTCTGCTTGCTTCCTTCTCTGAGCAGCTTGTGGTACATATTGGGCTCTAAAAGCCGCTTGAAACTCTTCCCAGCTAATCACATCCTGGCTGGACATTAGAATACCTTGGGTAGTACCTCACCAATCTCGCGCTCTCCCTTTCAACATATAAGTGCTCATACTGACCCTTTCAGCATCCGTGCATCCTAAATAGTCAAATATGACTCTCAACTCAGTCAGCCACCCACTCCTCAGCCTCTATAGGATCCTTCTTTCCCTTAAATGCGAGTGGATTCATTTTAAAGAAGTCCTTTAGTCGAAACATACTTTTATCATCAGGCTGAGTGACCGGAGGCAACAGGTCCATCTGTACTGGGGGTACGGGAGGTCCTTATGGTGGTGTAGGAGTAGTACCCGAGGCATTAACTCCAAAATGTTACGCGAATAGCACTGCCATTTGCTCAAAACCTTACCTCATATCAGCCTCAATCCGGTTAAATCGAGAGTTAAGACTTTCTAGTTGTGGGGCAAGTGGGGGAGGTGGCTCTGCCTGGCTCCTCGAACGACCTCGTCGTTCACTCATTCTCAAACTCAATACGTTTCCTGCGTGTACACATCAAATTCGATTGAAATCTCAATCCTCAATTTCAGTTTATGGCTAGACTTATACAGACACTTAGGATGTATTCTATTTCACTTAACTGACACTAACAGTACTAAACACCCTAGGCACTGATACCAAGAAAACTCTGTGACGCCCCGAAAGTGTCAAAAATAGGGCAAATTTAAAGTTTTTTATTCATCCATTCACAATTAAGGGTGCATTCCTATGCAATGTCATACATCATCATACATGTCATACCTTAGGATCTTCTCATCTACTAATTATATCTCATATAATATACATTACTCAAGGTTAATTAATCCTAATACATCCCATACATCATTGTTCATCAAGTGTCTGTAAATACAACATAAGTCTGGGTACATGAAATGTAAATTATACCTCAACACAATATATGTAGCCTGGAGCTCAAGTCCTCCACTAGTCACTACTCCGTACGTCGTAGGGAAACTCTCTTTACTTGAAGAAATCTGGGGAGAGATAAAACAGGGTGAGCTTCTAAATCGCTCAGTAAGGAGGTATGGGACTCATTAATGAAACAATGATTTGTACATCACAATCATTTTATCTCATAGTTGAAACTCAATTAAAAACGTAGCATAAACTCATTAAAATATCATTCTCATCTCATTACTCTAAAATCACGTAAAAACATGAGAGTACATAACTCAGTACAAATCACAGTCACAAGCATGTGGAAATTAGAATGCTATAATGGCTTTTCTCATTAAAACGTGATAAAAATCACCTTAATAGAATACACATGACACAACCACAAAACACAAACTCATGTATATAAAAAGGAGACTAGGCAAGAAAACTCATATAAAACTCGTCGTGGCATATAAAAAATAATTCTCATCTGGGTGCGCATCCCAGGCATCCTCAAAAGAGGGAACGTCGACAATATGGGTGTGTACATGGTATATTAGACTTACGCGTTACCAGAACAAGGACCGACCTTACATGCTACCAGAGCAATGCGTCTCCTTATGCACACTATCGATCTTACATGCTACCAAAGCAAGGCCACCCAGCATTACCAGAACGGGGGTCATCTCGCCTTACCAAAACGGAGGCATCTCTCATTACCAAAATGGAGGCATCTCTCGTTACTGAAATGGAGGAATATCGAACTTACATGCTACCAAAGTAAGGCCCGATGTGGGTTCAACATGACATGCTTAAGTCTCAATCATTAACCATTATCATATAAAACGTTTTGCCTTCACGTAGAACTCATAATGGTTTTCTCTCATAAAACTCATTCAAAACATTTGTGTACTCAACACAAAACATGTTAAACCGAGCTCCAACCGATAAGACCATGCACACATTTCTCAATTTCAGTACGCCTTAATGTAAGGCCTAAATCTCTTTTCACATTTTAAACTCAAAACAATTGTAAAACAATTTCACATTTGTTTTTAACTCAATGAAAATGGGTCCCCAATCGGCTATAAAATCGTGGGCAATACTCATTCACAAACTCGTAAAACATGCTTGTTTTCTCAAATCACATTTCATGCTACTATTATTATCATAAAATTGCATACACAAATGAGTTTAAGTTTTCCCTTACATCTTTGTACCTCATATAGCGCAATCGTTCCCCCGTATCACGGACTAGTCTCGCATTTCACTCTGGAACTCTCGAGCTGTCCAAACGATGTTAAAACATCAGTAATTTATGTTAATCACCTCATCGAGCACATATTTGCTCTTATTTCTCATCAACCTCTCCAATAGCCCAATTCTCATAATTCTATCACAATTCACATTCTCATCCTCTATATCTTAAAATTCTACATTTCTCATACCATATAACATGCTAAATTCACCTCATTGCCTCAATTCCAAATTTATTAGTCAAAAATCCCAAATTACCACAAATTGTCTAACGTTATCTTTACTCCAACAAAAAAAATCATAATTTCATCAATCTCTAATCATTTCCTAGCTATTTTATCATAATGCCTACAACCATACTCACCAAAATCGCTTAAAAATCCAAGATCAAGGTTTAGAAAATTACCCAAAATTTATGGAGTGCTTTATTCACACCTCGATTCGATTCGTCCTACGATTTCCAAGTATGTTGTTCTCTTTTGGATGAGGAATAACTTTCCTTCTTGCTACAACCTTTGATTTGGACGAAAATGAGGGCTTGGAAGAGAGAGAAAGCTAGGGCTCGATTAAAATGGAAGTTTGGAAGAGAGAGAAAAAATGAAATGCAGGAAAACACAGGGGTCCTTTTATAGATAGAGGGTAGGAGATCGGTCTGGTCCTTGATGAGATCGATCTGTATTTGAATTTGGAAGTGTTTTGGGGCAATTTTTTATGCCTAGGAGATCGATCTGTCATGGGGTGAGATCGATCTCTTAATGGCTTTATGAGATCGATCTTCTGTTTACAGAATGCTTCATGAGATTGATCTGCTCCTTGAGGAGATCGATCTTCTCCTTACAGAATGCTTCATGAGATCGATTTCTTCCTCATGAGATCGATCTCTTCATTACAGAATCATAAGAAGATCGATCCTCTTCCATTGGAGATCGATCTGCTCACTTAATTTCCTCCTTCCTTGTCATTATGGCTTACCAGATCGATCCTCTCTTTTCCAAAATCGATCTGGCCTCATAGTTTCACACCTTGGTTAAACACTTAACATAAAATCTCATTCATGACTCATTTATCACTTAGAAATTCATTCCATACCACCTTAATTTATGAGTACATTATATTCAGCTCAATAAATTACACTTCAAGTTCACATTACATAATTGGATATGTGTAAAATTCTCAGATCTCACACCACTTGAGCTTTGGAACCGCTTTTCATCCACAGACAGATGGTCAGTCAGAGAGGACTATACAAACCCTGAAGGATATGTTGAAAGCATGTGTACTGGATTTCAGAGGCTCTTGGGATGATCACCTACCGTTAACCGAGTTCGCCTATAATAACATCTATCATGAGAGTATCAGGATGGCACCCTATGAGGTACTGTATGGACGCAGATGTTGATCCCCTATTGGATGTGAAGAGGTTAGTGACAGACAGATTTTTGCTCCCGACTTAGAGCAGCAGGCCTCTAAGGACGTCCAGTTAATATGTGAGAGATTACGGACAGCTCAGAGCTGACAAAGGAGTTATCCTGACAGGACCCGAAGACTACTTGAATTTACTACGGGTGAGTCTGTATTCTTGAGGGTTTCTTCCTCTAAAGGGAATATGAGGTTTGGTAAGAAGGGTAAGTTGAGCCCTCGGTATATTAGACCCTTTGAGATTTAGGAGAGAGTGAGGGATAAGGATTATAGGTTGGCATTGCCACCAGATTTAGCAAGTGTTCATAACGTCTTCCACGTTTCTATGCTACAGAAGTACCACCCGGACCCGGCACATGTGATAAGATATGAGCCATTAGAGCTCAACGAGAATATGACGTATGTTGAGAAATCGGTTCAGATTTTGGATAAGAAGGAGAAGGTGTTGAGGTCGAAGACGATTCCCTCAGTGAAAGTTCTTTGGCAACATCACATTCCGGAGGAAGCTACATGGGAATTGGAGAGCATGATGCAAGAGAAGTACCCTGAGTTATTTTCAGGTTAACTTGGTTCTAATTTGGAGGACCAAATTTCTTGTAGGAGGGGAGCATTGTAAGACCCGTAAATTTCTATGTAATGTATGTGATTATTTTATGTACCGACAAGTTACATTACATAGGAAATACAAGAAATGGATGTTATTAAGTTCTAAGTGTGAATGGATTGATAAATAAGTGATGAAATCATCAAGTAGGAGTTTATAAGTGAAACTTTACGGCAAAAGAGTGCAGAATGAAGGCCAGATCGATCCCATGCAAGGAGAGATCGATCTCATGGCTTGGAAAACACAATGCGAAGCATTCTACAAGAAGGAGATCGATCCCTCACTCAAGCAGATCGATCTCCATTTGCCTCGGGTTGGATAAGATCGATCTCCTAAACTCTCGGTCTGAAACAAATTGACCCTATTCCTTTGAACAGATCGATCTTATGCAGCATGATAGATGATCTCATACATTCAATAGATCGATCCCCTGCCCATAAAATGTCGAGAAACTGAAGGATTCAAGCAAGGCTAGATCGATGTCCACCCTACGCAGATCGATCTCTTAGGCCATTTCTATAAATATGGGGCAGTTAGATCTGCATTTTCACGGAACAAACACACTTTTTCCACTTTCAACCTTAAACCTAGCTTTCTCTTTCTAAACCATCCCATTTCTACAAAGATTTGAGAAAAAACTATTAGAGCAAAGTTGTTCATTATAAAGAGAAGAACAACATAACTTGGAATCACCACTTCATTGGTTGGATTAAAGGAGCAAATGAGTGTTCTTATTTGGAGCAAGAAGAAAGTCAAGTTTGGTGAGTTTCTAATACACTAACTCAAAGTACATTATTTAGTTATTGATTGTGAGTAGATGAGTGTATGTATTGATGATAGAAACTACCTAGAATGTAATGGAACAAGTAAAACCTAGAATGAGTCTAGTGTGAGAAAATTGTGATATGGTTGAGTTGATAATGAATAGCTTGAACTAAGGTGTTAGTGAAGTGATATGTATGACTTTGAGATGATGGAATGAAGCTACATTGTGAGATTAGTCAAGTTATGAAAATAAGTATATGAGGTGTTTGATAAATTGCCATAGTGAAGTAAATGATGGACTAGAGACACTATGAGCTTAATATCGATTTAGTATGAATCAGTAGACCTAAAAGAGTTTAATAGACTATCGAGAAATTTATAAAGCGTTCAAAACGAACTTAAGAAGAAGTGAGGCCTTATAAGTGTTAATGAAAACTATAGGTCGAATTGACTATAGTAAATGCAAGAATTATGTTATATTGGACTGAATTGATGTGATATATGATTTCGTGCAGTCTCAGAGATTTCGTTGGAGGCGAAACGAACTACACAAATGGGCAGCTTTAAGGAAGTGGAATCATTTAACGCAATTTCCAGGTAAGGAAATTCTGTAAGTACTGAGAGATAACTACTCGTATTTTATGGGTGAATATAGGGCTTTGTAAATGTATGGTTATCTAGAAAAGTTATTGATGGTATAAGTGAATGACTTCGAGTATGTATATATACATTTGATTTGGTTTGAAGTGATTTTTTTTTTAAAAAAGGGATAGCAAGGTAATAATTGCATAAATCTTATGTTTCGCTATTTTTACGAAATACATTGCTTTGGTTTAAGCGAAATTGACGGATAGGCTGGCTAGTGATTTCATGATTTTGTGAAATAGCACAAGTGAAGTGCTAAATTTGGTTTTAAGAGTATTTTGTTGAAATAGAGCTGCCTATCGTATTTGTATGAGTTAAATCGTGCTAGAGCCTGACTCGCATTGGATTTTGATGCTTTCAATATGCATGAAACGTATTGGAGCCTAGCTCGCACCATATTTTGAGTAAATAATGTTTTATAAGCCGTACTGGAGCTGATAGCTCGTACATGAGTTTTCTTTGACTTACTTATGCATATAACCATACTGAAGCTATGCTCGTACGTGATTTCTTCATTATTTGTTATGCATAAAGTTGTACTAGAGCGTTGCTCATACGAGGATATTTACTGATGATGCATGAAACCATGCTAGAGCGTTGCTCGCATAGAGTTTTCACACTGTGATATGTAATGAGTCGTACTGGATGCCTCGTGTAGATTGTGTGTCACACGGATGAGATGCTCGTATGAGCCATGCTGGATGCCTCGTGTAGAGTGCTAGTGTCACGACCCTCAACTTACCAAAATCGTCACAAATTTTTCGCTTTTCATGCATTATGTGTTAATCATTCTTAACTTACCTCGATCATGATCAGCTACACTCACAACAGTTGGGCTATGTGTCGATGTTTACCTCATTCAGCCAT
The DNA here is from genome assembly GCA_033439115.1 of Firmiana major. Taxonomy (NCBI): domain Eukaryota; kingdom Viridiplantae; phylum Streptophyta; class Magnoliopsida; order Malvales; family Malvaceae; genus Firmiana; species Firmiana major. The sequence goes on from CM065909.1 coordinate 9,737,202, forward strand.
AACAATTTAATTTTTATTATAATTTAGAAGTAAACATTTGTATAAATAAATCAGAGTTGTTGTTTACATGTGTTTACATTGCTTTACTTCCCCAATGGTCACATTCAAAATGCTACTGTGCTATGGCAAGTTTAGATAAAAAATTATACAAGTGTGTATACCTTTCGTGATGGGATGTAGCAGTACAAAAGAAGCCTCCAGTCACCCTCAATCTATACTCAATGCTATGTAGAGAAAGGGAAAATAAGGGGGTGAGCAAACAACACGCTCAGTAACGCAATCATGCAAACATGTAGATACTGCACTATTTACGTGATCATGATGCCATGCTCAAAACCATTCAATTTCTCATCACACCTCAAAAACATTAGTTCATGTTTGTGTTAGTGGCATGTAAAGCAAATCATGCTATTTTGTTCAGTGCACAAATTAAATTCAAAGCATGGAATAACCATCATGCATATTTCTTAAATAAAGCATGGAAAACCATCATGCTTAAGTGCACTTTAAAACCATTATCATGCTTTCTCAAGCAAATCATGCTATTTAGTTTAGTGCACAAATCAAGTTCAAAGCATGGAAAACCATCGTGCGTATTTCACCAGTAAAGCATGGAAAATCATCATGCATCAGTGCACTTTAAAGCCATTATCATGCTTTCTCATCTCAATAAAATCAACACTTTTAAGGACTTAGCCCCCCCCCCCCCCCCCCCGGATTGTCTTGACTCACATTACATTTCAAAACATGGATTCATTCATAAATAAGAGACACGTGAGACAGGAAATATAGCAGGGAAATCTCCTCTAGGACTATGGCCATATCCTCTGTGATCACAGGCTACACTGATCAGGTGTGTGGGGTATCACCTCTATCTGTTTCCGCATTGGAGGTGGGTCACGTCCAACCCGTCTGTCCATAGCAGAACTAAACATTATCCGAAGACGGCATATCACAATCTCAACATGGTACAACATACTCCATGCTACTTGCACGGTACAACGTACTCCGTGGACCTATATCATCACATCATATCACGCCACTTCTCAATATGTACGTGCGAGCCTATTTAATCGTGTCAGGACCCCATTCTCAATCTATGACTTAACCAAAAAACTACTACAAATTTTTCGCATTTTTAACTTACCTTTCCTCTCTTCAATGGTTGGGCTGTGATTCGATGTTAGAGTCCTCACTTACCACATCATCCAATATCATACATACATGTCAACATACTATTACTGACTATACTTGCTTTTATCATACATGTAAAATTATATAAAATCTAATACAAATACATTTCCCATAATATATATCGTATACATCACTATGCTGTTTCTATGTTTAGATACACAACTGTACAAAATCTGTATACCTGGCGGTCGATAAGAACTAGCTGTGGACTCAGGAATACTATCCCTCGATAGCTCTCGCTCTACTGGCGCTCTGTAGAGAGATATAAAGAAAGGGGGTGAGCATACAACGCGCTCAGTAAGGAAATCAGGCAAGCAAGTAGATATCTACACTATCTACTCAAAATAATGCTATGCCTTGAAAACATTATTTCATTTACTCACTTTAAAAGCATGTCTTGAAATATAATATATATACTTGTACAGATTAAATCCCATGTACAGAAATCATGCTTTCTTTCTCAAATGTAGGCATGTAGTGCAAAACAATGCATCGTATATAAATAATGCCTTTATGTAAATCATGCCATGTATATTTAAATCACAATAAATATGGCATTAAATAATTCACATCACAAAATCGGAGTCCGACCCATCCCTCAGGTCTGTCCACAATTTAAATTAGTCAATCAATAAATGTGATATATCATGTGAGACTATGTGGTGAAATGCAAATAGTATCCTGGACTATGATCATATCCGAAATGTGATCCTAAGCAACACAGATCTCGGTGTGCAGGGCATCACTGCTGCAACGGGAGGATGGTCAGTCCACTACAGCCGCCAGCTATACGTAACACACGGTACAGCGTACTCCTCGCGCCCCCAGGCACGGTACAAAGTACACCCGTGGACCCTATATCACAGCCAGGGTGCCTGCCATAGGTCTTAGCCCTCGCACCTGTGGAATATCATACCACGTCTATATTAACCTCATGCGGATATCCTCTCACAAGATGTGACACACAGTCACATAAGGACTCGGGTATGGGTTTTAACATGTATTATATATCACATACAGTGTGCGTCTTGAGTGCGACCCACAGTCGACACTCCGTTCAAACACTGTTTCACATCACAAACTGAACTCTAGGGCGAGTAAACCTCCAGCAACTAGGTCAATGCATAGTTCATGTATTAAATCAAGTAGGAGCAATAGCTCCAGTACCATGCTATGAACAATATCAAATAGAGTACGAGCAATAGTTCCGTACTATGTCATGTATAAACCATGAAGAATCGAGTACGAGCAACGCTCCAGCACTCTATCATGTATCTCATGTAAAACTTGAGTACGAGCTAATCGCTCCAGCACTCTGTCATGCATATATCATATAAAACTGAGTACGAGTAAAACTCCAGTACTCTATCATGCATGTCATGGAAATCTAGTGCGTATCAAAATCCAGCACTAATGTATGTGGAAAACATATGAAATCCAGTGCGAGCTGTGCTCTGGCATGGTTCATTCTCACAGAATATGATAGATGGCTCTTTAAAAAGGGATTGTTTACAAAATATTAAAATCAGCACTATAAAGTGTGCTTAAGTCACATCAACCTTAAAATCATTAGCCCATCTATTTATTTTCATGCTAAACAGCAGTTAAACACTCACAATAATAGTTTCCATGCTTTTTTGCAACTTTTCACAAAAGTTGACTTCTTGACTAATTAGGGGTAAAATCGTAATTTGCCACTATTGGGTCGCAATAATTATTATTCACTTTGTCTGAACCTCAGAGTTTTTAAGTGAATGTAAAAGCAGACGAAAATACGTGCAGGTATCTCTAACTACTCGCAAAAGTCTCTTACCTCGGATCACGTCAAGTGACCTCACTTCCTCGGTGCTGCAACTCTCGCAGTCCGATCAGCTCTCAATGTAAACTCCGGAGCTGTAAATAACCATTCCTCAGGTTAAATTAAAATTTTCCTACTGTATTACACATTAATACAGTCTATTTTCTCTTAATGGGCCTTAAAAATCCTTAATGGGCCTTAAGCCCATTTTCATTTTACTATTCATTTTCGTTGGGCATATTGGGCTTGTGGGGCCTACCAACTCTTATTGGGCTTGTTCTAGGTCCATTACACCTTATTGGGCCTAAAATATTTGGGCTTGGCCCATTGGGCCTCTCGACCACATGCCATGGCCGAGAGCTACCCATGCCTCGGTTTCACCATGGCATGCCATCCATGCCTATTATTTAGCCAATTTCACTTAGGCATTTTCACAAACACTTGGTAGGCAACATTACCAATCATCATATAGTTCATTTAGGCATTTTATCAAACACCTTTATTGCCAACAATTTACATGTATTAATTAATCAAATTGATTAATTCTAATTACACCATTTTCATTAATACATGTACACTAATCCATTTATGTCTTAAAATCATATTGACATAAATCAATATCCCATTACTCACTCTCGGCCTAACCGACTTCATGTTGATTTAATATGTTTCAATACTTAAAACATATATCAACATACTTAAAATCATTCATACATTAACATATATGAAATTGGAAATTAGAAAATATACCAATTGTTGTGTTCACCCTTTGGCCGAAACTTTGGAGGCTCTCGGTTTGCACTCTATGGCTCCTTGATAGCCAATTCCAACATATGTCACTCTCCTTTCAATTTGGAACAACTTCCATGAAGAATGCAAGTTCCAAATATGCCTAATTCCTAGTGATTTCTAGTGAGAGAAAGCTTGGAAAATATGTTTCAATGGTTTCTTCTTCTAGCCGGATTTGGTGTGATGAAGATGACAATGGTGTGGCTGAATTTATACGCCATATACTTAGCCATTAAGCTTTACTTTTCAGCCATTTAACTTGACTTTCCAAACCTTAGCCATGAGTCACCTTATGAGTCATAGTTAACTTTAACTATGGTTAGATATTTATCTCATGGGCTTTTCCATTTGGGCTTCTCGGTTTGGGCTTTCTAAATGGGCTTTCGGGCTGAAGTTTTTACTATACCTCGGGCCTTTAATTGTCTTAAAATTTGACCAATCAATTGGTCCAACAATTTGGTCTAAAGGACCTAAGAATTTCGATATACGTTTAGTATACCTTAATGGGCTTTAAAATTTTCACCTTAGGCCCATTGCGTTTTTAACCATTAAATTTATTCCGGAATCCTTCCGAATAAATTTTCCTTACTTCCGGGGACGATTATCTTGTATTCTGGCCAAGAATAGTTTTCCCCAAATTTTCCTCCATACTTAGGTAAATTTTTAACCATGCTTAGTCAACTATGGTAAAAGTCCACTTTCTTAACTATAGTTGACTTTTTCCTTAACCATTGACTAAGTTGACTTTTTCTTAAAATTCCGAAAGTGTCATATCTTATGTCTTACACTCTCGTCTTTATATTCCAACCGCTTCCGGTGGATAATTATACCCAAAACACATTTTCTCGCTAAAAAGGTCCATTTTACCCTTTGTAGCTTTTACTCTCGTTTTCTATGTTCGGGACTAAATCAAGTTGATTTTCCTTCATGAGCTCTCTATGCTCTTTCATTTTAAGTTCTTATTTTCAGTCAGAATGATTTAGAATAACTTGGTTTAGCCTGTGATACTTATCGCTCACATTAGGCATTTTATGTAGCTATTGCGTGTTAAATCATTTCACTAACACTTTAAGTCTAGTAAATACTCTTCTTATGATTCAACTATAATTACATAGTGTTCATACACATAGGAATCATAAGGTACAAGCTACAAAAATTCGGGTCTGACAAATCGGTGTGACACCCAATCTACCTGAAGCTCCTAGCATGGCCATCAATCGTGTCATAAACCACATTCGAGTAATCTCAAGCACGACAACAAGTATGGTGGACATCTAATGCGAGTTATGCTCCAGCACCATGTCAAAACCAGTATAAAATCTGTGCGAGCTAAGCTCTAGCTCAACATCATAGAAATCCATGTAAAAACTAGTGCGAGCTAAGCTCCAACACTCATGCGTATAAAAACACATTAAATCTCGTGCGAGTCATACTCTAGCACGCTTTCATTCTCAGAAAATCCATATAGGTGGATCAATTCTTTGCAAAGCATGGTTATAAACCAAACCAAATCATTTTCTTTTGTAAATCATTTCAAATGTTAACTAACCTACTAATCACTTGCTAAAAAGCAATAAAACAGGATTTTCAAAGTATCATGCTTTTGTTTTCATGCACATTTCTTAAAAACCCAACTCTTGCCCTTCAATCACCCATTTCATTTCCTATTACCACATGCATTCTAGAATTCACAATGCGCCCAAAATGCACACATATATCTCTAAGAGTCCATACAATTCCCTTACCTCGATTTACTCGGGGTGCGACTCTCTTCCTCTTAGCTTCTCGCGCTTCGGCTTAACTTGCTTCGGGTGTATCCACGGAAGATGCAAATCATTCACCAATCACTTGAGTTAATGTTTCTAACTCACATTTTGACTTCAACTAGTCAATATATTTCATTGAGCTTATTTCATTAATGTTTGGCCCATGTTTGCATTTGGCCATCATCAAGTCTTTCTAACCAAACTTATCTAGTAACTCACTTAGTTACTTGTTTAGGACTTGATGTGAAATACTCTACCCTTACTCTCTCATTCATTTATACATTTTACCCAATGCCTTAAATGCACATTTTACCCTTTTTGGGTAAGTCTCACAATTCATTCCATAACACCATCTTAAAATCATACTTACAACACCATTATTACCTTAATATATCTCATTCATCATTAATTCCAATACATTTTACTTTCTCACACTAGACTCATTCTAGGTCATAATTGTTCCTTTGCATTCTAGCTAGTTTTACCATTAAGATGCACACCAATCAACTCCAAAATCAATAACTAAACAAATAAACTTGGATTGGTGCATTAGAAACTCACCTAGATTGATTTCCTCCTTACTCTAAATGGAAATGCTCATTGTTCCTTAAATCCAACAAATGGGGAAATGACTCCAAGCTATGTTGTTCTTCTCTTTGATATTAACAACTTTGTATCTAATAGCTTTCCCTCAAATCTTTATGAAAATGGGTGGATTTAGGAGTGAGAAAGCTAGGTTTTTGGATTGAAAATGGAAATGAATGGTTTTGTCTCATGAAATGTAGATTTCAACTGCTCCTATTTATAGAATTGGCTTGATGAGATCGATCTGCATTGGATAGAGATCGATCTGCCTTGCCTAAATTCCTCATTTTCATGACATTTTGAAGGTAGGAGATCGATCTGTCGAGGGATTGAGATCGATCTGCTTCAGGTAGAGAGCTAAAGAGATCGATATGCTCCAACCCGAGAGTTAAGGAGATCGATCTACTTTGGTGGGGGATCGATCTGGGCTTAGTAGAGGCAAATGCAGATCAATCTGGACGATTGAGAAGATCAATCTGCCTTGCATATTTCACTCCAAATTGCCTCATTTTTCATAAGAGATCAATCTGCCTTTAATGGGAGATCGATCTGACCTTCATTTTCTACATTTCCATTGCAGTTTTTCAAAAATTTTCAAAGGTTGACTTGTCTTTGGTTGCTTGACTAGTCATTTTGCAATCCATATCCACCTAGAGCTTAGTAAGGCTCATTTCCTATGACTTTCACATTATGAAACTTGTGCGTATCACTTGGAAATAAAAAAGGTTCGTATAATTCCTCGTTTATCACTCGTTTATACGTTTTTACATCCTTATTCTTATTTTGGATGCTTGAGGCTTCTTTTTACTTACTTTGTGGCCACTTCAGCCCTTATTTAACCTCCACATGCATCCATGATACACATTCATTCTCATTTGAATTTCATTCACATTTACTTGATCTAAAATCATCCATTTTATAATTCCATTCACATATATACAAAGTTATACATATATAGGGTCTCACAGCTAGTCACACGGATGAGATGCTCTCACGTGCGCTTGAGACTGATTAGGTTATGCATGATATGGGGTTGACAAGACCTACGGCAGACACCCCCAACCATGATATGGATCCGCAGAGTACGTTGTACCATGTAGATCACATGGAGTACACTGTACCGCATGGTTGTGATGATGATTTAAAAGTCTGGTGTAGGACTAACCCACCTTCGTTCCAGCATGATGCCCCGCACACCGGGATCTGTGTGGTCTGGGGTGATTATGACATAGTTGGCTAACATAGTTCTTGATATATATATAGTGACCACCTGTCTCACATGATATCACATGGGTGTACATATTGAGTGTGATTTGTGTTGTCCAAGGTAGACCTGAGGAAGGGGTCGAGCCTTGTCAAATTGTGTTTAAAGAGATGGTATCGTTATTGTGATGATTTTTTCTATGCTTTGAGAAAGTGTTTAATCCTGTGGGATGTTTTCGAGATATTGTGATGGATTTTACAAATGTTTGGACGATATATTATCTATGATTTGAGATGGAACTATGAGTTTTATTATGATGAGCATGAAATGTTTTACATGATGATTTTCCATGTTTTTAACATGCCTATTTCCATGTTTTTTTTAGTACATGATATATGTATATACATGTGGGATAGTTTTAATGTTTCCTCAAGCTCTAGATACTAATGATTTTATGCATGACACTATAAGCATGTAGATAGTGTAGTTATCTACCATGCTTGCATTATTGCCTTACTGAGCGTGTGGTTGCTCATCCCATTCATTTTCCCTATCTACAGAGCGTGCACAGTAGCCTAGTGAAGGTCTGAGGCGTTATATTTTGATATCCGCTGCTCTCCATCGCCCAAAGGTATACACACAAGAATTCTTTTTGTATCTAAACATATAGCAGCACAGTAATCATTTTGAATTGTAATATGGGGGATGTAAATGTTAGAAAACATGTCATGTATAAGTATATGATTTAAATTGTTAAATGTATGCTTTGGTTAATTGAAAGATGTATGGAAATGATGATTATTTTTGACTCACAACCCAACTGTATTTGTGAGGGTTGTTCACGACTGGGTAAGTTAAGAACTAAAGCAAAAAATTTATGGAGATTTTTAGAGGAAATGGATAAAGAGGGTCGTGACACCACTATCTCCCTAAACTTCTCTTTAGCCCATTTGATCTCTTGGAAACACGAGATGTTAATCCGTTTCCTACACAACCTTACAAATATCCATTTGTAAGATCACTAACTCATGTATCTCGATACGTAGCTAAAAACTAGATTATTTGAATGTTAATACACATATGTGTCCAAGAATCGAATTAATTAGTTAATAAATTAGATTCAAGTAAGTGATTAAGGTTAAAACCTAAATTTAATATACATACATATATAATATAAAATGTAGTACATAAATCTAAGAAATATAATCTTGTAATTTGATCAAGTTCATGAAAATTATAAAAATCTAGTATAGGAATTTAATCATGGTGATTATAAAACAAAATGAAATTTAAAGATAAAATGTAGTTAAATTTCATAATTTTTATGAATTAAAGATAAAATTTGGAATATATAATTATGGGTAAAAAAAAAAAAACTCGGGATCGCGAAACAGAAGCCCTTCTGTTTCGCGACACCCTATTTCCCTTCCCTTTTCCTCTCCTTTCTTCCACTGCTGCTCGCAATCCCTACTACTGGCGACCGAAACCCACACAAAAAAATCGACAGCCTCTCTTCCCCTTCACCACCGAGGCGTTTCCTTCTCCCCTTCAATTGAAAGCCCACACCAGAAACCTGTCATTCTTCTTTCTCCTCCGCTTCGCGATGTCTGGCCAATGAGAAGACTTAGTCCCACATTCTCCCTCACACCACTACCTAATCTTGAAACCAGGAGCGATTCTTCAGTCGTTCCCTCTCCTCTTCGCGCGCTAACAGTATTGCCAACAGAAAACCATTTTTTTGCTCTCCCATTGTTGTAACCTTTGAGCTCCAGGAGAAAACGTGAGGTAAGCAAAAAACTAGCTTTAGTTAAATCGTTGTTAAATTAGTATTGTATGAGTAAATTTAGTCTAGGATTTAATTAGATTTCAGTTTTAAAGAAAATTAGAAGAAATTAGGGTTTGTAATTTGACAGAATTTGAGGATTTCAAAAATTAGTTATAATCTAGTTATTGGGTGGAAATCTATATATACATTGAGTTAAATTTACTGTTTGCCAAGTTAAATTCCATCCATATTGTCGAAAATTTGATATGAAAATGGAGGGTGAGCATTCGGCCATTTAGAGCAATTAGGGGAAATATGTTTTACTTGGAAATTTAAGACTTGAATCATTGAAATTTAAATGAGACTAATGTAATTCTATAATTGTATGATTTAATATTTGAGCTATGTAAGTAGGATGATGAGTTGGAGGTTTCAGCCAAGGTGAAAATAATTCGGGATTTCATGTTCAAATAGGCTTTGAAGAATTAAACCATGAATTTATCATGTAATCAATACATGTATTGGATTGCATGTAGAGATTTTGGGTGAAAAGTCAGATTTGGAGATGAAAGGTATTAAGCCACTTAGGAATAATTGAGAATATTCTGTTTTAAATTGGAATTGAAAGATTAATACTAGTAAGCTTATAATTTAAATAGCAAATTGAATCGATGTTCCAACTATATAGTAGATTTAATTGTCGAAAAGCTGGTTGGCTTTTGCAAATGACGTTTCAGTTACTTTGAAGTAACTAAGATATTGTGTTTCAATAGAAGTTTATATCATGACCCTCAAATCACCGAAAATTCACTACAAATTTTGGCTATTTTTAAATTTAATGTTTGACCCGTTGTTTATTATTTGATTTTTACCTTTACTCTACCTGATTGTGAACAGCTACATCACCAATAGTTGGGTTGTGTGTTGATGTCAATCTCATTCAACCAAATCATTTGAAATTTCAATTCATTTATATGTAAACACTTGTATTTCTAAATCAAAGTTGTCATTTATAGGTGTTTACAAACTCTCTACATCCCCAAAATTACATTTAAAGATATCACTGTACTTGTACATATCTAGATACAAAAACTACACAAATGTGTATACCTCATGTGATGGGATACAACGGACACCAAAATCTAGTCCTCAGTCGCCCACTATCTACTGTAAGTGCTCTGTAGAGGGGGAAAATAAGGGGGGTGAGCAAATCACGCGCTCAGTAAGGCAATCATGCGAACAGGTAGATAACTGTACTATCTACGTGATCGTGATGCCATGCCTAAATCACATATTTATTTGTCATACTCTAAAACGTGTGCTCATGCTTATGTCTATGCCATGTAAGTAAATCATGCTATATAAATCAGTGCACAGTTATTAAAACATAGCATGGAAAAATCATCATGCGTAATTAAGATCAAAGCATGGAAAATCACCATGCAAAGTGCACTTAAAAGCATTTCTAATTCTTCACACAAGTCAATACAAAATCATCACTTATCAGGACTCAGCCCTTCCCATGGAATACCATGACCAACAATAACACATTTCAAAACATGGATTTATCAATTCACAAACCAAGAGGCATGTGAGATAGGAAATATAATAAGGAAAATATCCTCTAAGACTATGGCCATATCCTCTGTGATTTCAGGCTACACGGATCCAAGTGTGCGGGGTATCACCTCTATCTGCTTCCGCACGAGAGGTGGGTCACGTCCAACTCATCGGTCCATAACAGAATCCATCGTTCGAAGACGGCATATGTATCACACACGGTACAATGTACCACATGCTACTTGCACGGTACAATGTACTCCATGGACCCATTTCATTACAATATATCCTTCCACATCTCAATCTACACGTGCGAGCCTATTTAATCGGTGTGGTACACAACCTACCCGAAGCTCCCAGCACAGCTCCCAACATGTCACAAAACCACGTGCGAGTAGTCTCAAGCACGGAAACAAGTATGGTGGACATCTAGTGCGAGTTATGCTCTAGTACCATATCAAATCCAGTATAAAAATCTATGCGAGCTATACTCCAACACAATGTCATAAAATCCATGTAAAACTCTAGTGCGAGCATCACACCAACACTAATGCATGTGTAAACATGTCAAATCTCTGCGAGCAACGCTCTAGCACGTTTCATTTCCACAAACTCATGTAGGTGGCTCATTCTTTGCAAAACATGGTTTTAAAATCAAATCAAGTCATTTCTCGTGCAAATTATTTCAAATGCTAGCCAATCTACCAATCACATGCTAAAAAGCAATGAAAAATTATTTTCAAAACATTATGCTCTTATTTTCATGCACCTTTCTCAAATTCCCTTTCCTTGCCCTTCAAACACCTATTTATTCCTATTTCCACAAATATTCTAGAAAACCATAATGCACCAAAAATGCGCACATATATCTCTAAGAGTCCACACAATTCCCTTACCTCAATTTACTTGGAAACAATTCTTCTTTCCTTTCCCGCTTTTCACGATTTGGCTCAACTTGCTCCGGATGTACCCCCAGGAGCAGCAAATATACATCAATCATATGTGTTAATACCAATAACTTATATTCCAACTTCAACAAGTTCAATATATCTTGTCAAGCCTATTTCATCGAGTTTGGCTCATTATTGCATTTGGCCATTGTTATGCCATTTCTAGCTAATTTATCTAGTAACTCCCTTAGTTACTTATTAGGCAATTGGGAGTGCATACTCTACCCTTAATTCTCTCATTCATTCATACATTTCACCAATGCCCTATTTATACATTTTACCATTTGGTCAATCTCACAATTCATTTCTCACCACCATCTTAAAGTCATACTCATAACACCATTATCACCTTAAGATATCTCATTCATCATTAACTCCACCATATTTCACTTCTCACACCGCCCTATTTCTAGGTCATTGTTGGTTCATTATATCCTAGGTAGCATCAACTATTGAAATGTACACCAATCCACCCATAACATCATTTAGGTAAACATATTTGGAGTTGGTGCATTGAAAACTTACCTAGCTTAACTTTATTCTCTTCCAAATTTGGAAGACTCCTTAGATCCTTCAATCCAAAGAGTTGGATGTTGACTTCAAGATATGTTGTTCTCCTCCCCAAGGTGAACAACTTTGTTCTAATGTATTTTTCTTAAATCTTATGGAAAAAGGTGGGTATCCTAGAGAGGGAAAGCTTAGTATTTGGGTGAAAATGGAGAGAGATCAAGTTTCCTGCAGATTGAAGCTTTTCGTCATCAGGTTTATATAGAAAAAGGGTAAGGAGATCGATTTGGTTAGGTAAGGAATCGATCTGCTTATGGTTTTTACTCTTAAAATGTTCAGGCATTACAGGGTAAGATCGATCTGTTCAATGAGGAAGAGATCGATCTCTCTTTGGTAGAAGCTTAAGGAGATCGATGTGCTCATGAGGGATATCGATATGCTCCTTACAAAATACAGTGGAGATCGATCTGTATTTAAGGGAGGATCAATATGGGCTTAGCATAGGAAAATGCAGATCGATCTGGTCATTGGCGAGATCGATCAGCTTGATAGGGAGATCGATCTTGCCTTGGCTATTTCACGTGAAATTGCCATGTTTTGCACAAAGGATCGATCTGTACTTAATGGGGATTGATCTAGCCTCCCATTTGCAACCCTTTTGCTACATTTTTGAAGATTTTCCAAGGGTGAATTCTTATTCCAATGCTCCAATACTCATTTTGCATTTTAATCCCACTTCGTGCATGGAGAGACTTATTTCCTATGATTTCCTGTTATGGAACTTGTGTGGATTTGCTTTGAATTCAAAATGGGTACACAATTTTGTAATCCATACTTTATCATTTTGTGCTTTAAGTCCTTATCTCCAGTCCAGATGCTTTAAGTTCTATTCGTTTAGTTTGTGGCCACTTCAGCCTTTATTTAAACTTTACATGAATCCATGATACTCATTCATTCTCATTTGCAATCCATTCATAGTTGCATGATTTAAAATCATTTGTCTTACAATTCCATTTACATATAGTACAAAGTTATACATATATGGGGTCTCACATTCTCCACCACTTAGAAAATTTGGTCCTCCAAATTAGAACCAAATCAATCCGTAAACAAGTAGGGATACTTTTCTCGCATCAAACTCTCTAACTCTCAGGTAGCTTCTTCTGTAGTGTGGTGCTGCCAAAGAACATTCACTAAGGGAATCATCTTAGATCTCAATACCTTCTCCTTCCTATCTAATAGCTGAATTGGATTCTTAACATATGCCATGATCTCATTGAGCTCTAATGGCTCATATCTCAGCACATGTGTCGGGTCCGGGTGGTACTTTCATAACATAGAGTGTGGAAGACATTATGAACGCCTGCTAGCTCAGGTGGTAGATCTAGCCTATAGGGCTTATCTCCCACTCTATCAAGTATTTTAAAGGGTCCATGTAATGAGGACTTAGCTTTCCTTTCTTTTCGAACCTCGTTATACCCTTGGAAGGTAAAAACTTGTAAAAACACTGATTCACCCACTGTTAATTCCAGTGGTCTCCATCTCTTGTCAGCATAACTCTTTTGTCTACTCTGAGCTGTCCGTAACCTCTCAGATATCAATTGGACATCCTCAGAGACTTGTCTCACTAAATCGGGTGAAAATATCAATTGGTCACCAACCTCTTCCTATCCAATAGGGGAACGACATCTACAGCTATACAAAGCCTCATATGGTTCCATCTCGATACTCGAATGAAAACTGTTATTATAGGCGAACTCTGAGAGTGGCAAATGGTCATCCCAGGAGCCTTCAAAATCCAATGCAAACGCTCTCAGCATACCCTGCAAGGTCTGTATAGTTCTCTCTGACTGACCATCTGTCTGAGGATGAAACGCGGTGCTAAAACTCAGTTGGGTCCCCATCGCTTCCTGAAAGTGTTCCCAAAAGTGGGAAGTGAAGCGGGCATCCTTATCAGAAACAACGCTCATTGGAACACCATGCAATCTCACTATCTCACGCACATATAGTTATGCTAATATACTTAGAGTATCAGTGGCTCTCATAGCTAGGAAGTGTGCCGACTTCGTCAATCTATCCACTATTACCCAAATCGCATTGTGATTTCTGCGGGTCCTGGATAAACCCATCACGAAGTCCATAGTAACATGCTCAAATTTCCAAGTCGGTATAGGTAGAGGTTGCAATAGCCATGTAGGCTTCTGATGCTTAACCTTTACTTGCTGACAGACGAGACACTTAGCCATAAATTCAGCTACATCCTTCTTCATCCCTGACCACCAAGACACTCTTTGGAGATTCTGATACATCTTGTTACTTCCCGGATGCAGTGTATACTTCCTCAAGTGAGCTTCCGTCAAGATTAACTTCCTGATATCTAGATCATCGGGAACACATATCCTACCCTTGAACCTTATCAAACCATCTGAACTTAACTCAGAATTAGTATCCGTACCCCTCTATTGCCCGATAATATCACTGCACTGCTAATAAATCTGCTGAGCTTGTCGGATATGATCTATGATATCGAGTTCCAATCGCAGGCTAGCTACTGTAAAGCCACTATCAGCCTCAGGCGAGGTCACATCTAAACTGAGGTTCATGAACTATTTCAAGAGTTCGTGTTCCTTGATCATCATATACGATACCAACCTGAGATGTTTTCTACTCAATGCATCAGCTACTACATTTTCCTTACTCGGGTGGTACAGAATCTCACAATCATAGTCTTTCAGAAGCTCAAGCCATCTCCTCTGTCTCATGTTTAACTCCTTCTATGAGAACAGATACTTAAGGCTCTTGTGGTCTGTAAATACTTGAAATTTCTCACCATATAGATAATGGCGCCATATTTTCAAGACAAATACCACAGCCGCTAACTCTAGATCGTGGGTCGAGTAGTTCCTCTCATGATCCTTCAACTGTCTCGATCCATAGGCTACTACCTTCCCATCTTGCATCAGTACGCAACCCAGTCCTTGGTATGACGCATCTGTATATACAGAAAAACCTCTTGAGCTGGTAGGAATGGTGAGAATCGGAGCTATGGTTAATCTCCGCTTTAACTCCTGAAAACTCTGCTTACAATTATCGTCCCACACAAATTCCACATTCTTTATTGTGAGACGTGTTAACGAAGCAGCCAGTCTCGAGAATCCCCTCACAAACCGTCTATAATACCCAGCTAAACCCAAGAAACTTCTAATCTTCATGACTGTCTGGGGTCTCTGCCATTGAACCACTGCCTCAATTTTGGATGGGTCCACAGACACACCATCTTTCGATACAATATGACCTAGAAAAGAGATCTATTCTAGCTAAAAGTCACACTTACTGAGTTTAGCGTATAACTTCTTCTCTCAGAGGGTCTATAGCACTATCCTTAGGTGCTACTCATACTCCCCTCTAGACTTCGAATACACCAGAATGTCATCGATGAATACAATAAAAACATTTATCCAGGGACTGGTGAAACACCTCATTCATCAGTGACATAAAAGCTGTGGGGGCATTCGTCAACCCGAATAGCGTAACCATAAACTCAAAGTGACCATACCAGGTGCGACAAGCTATCTTGGGTACATCTCCATCCCAAATTCTTAACTGATGGTACCCAAATCTTAGATATATATTAGCAAAGACCTGCGCTCCCCGAAGCTGGTCCAACAAATCATCGATGCATTAAAGAGCGTACTTATTCTTGATGGTCACCTTATTCAACAGCCTGTAGTCAATACATAGACAGAGGCTTCCATCCTTCTTCTTTACAAACAGAACCGGTGCTCCCCAGGGTGATACACTCGGTCTTATGAACCCCTTATCGAACAACTCCTGTAACTGCTCCTTCAGTTCCTCCAACTTAATCGGAGCCATTTTGTATGGTGGCTTGGATATCGGCTCTGTACTAGGTGCCAAATCTATAAAAAAAACTCCATCTCTTTATCCGGTAGTAACCCTAGTAAATTATCCGAAAAGATATCTGAAAATTCCCTGACCACTTGGATGTCTCGTAATTTCAGGCCTACCTTATCCGCCTCAACCACGTACGCAATATAACCTTTCAAAATATCCATCATTAAATCAGTACAAAGATTCATATATCTCACTCACAACCACAACTGCTTTCATTACTTTTCAAGGGAATTTATATTACATTTTTCGAGGAAACTTACGGTAATGCTATCTACCCCTAAAAATGTTACCATCTTAGAAAAACAATCTACTACAGCCTGATTAGTAGCCAACCAATCCATTCTTAAGATTACATCAGAGTCTCCCATATACATTAAAATGGGGTCGGCTAACATTTCGTTTTCCCCTACTTTCAACTTACATTCTCTAAGTACATACTCCACTAATTGACTATTATTCATGGGGGTGCTTATCAGCATCCCTCTACTCAACGGGGTAAGCTTCACATACTTAAACAATTTACATGCAAATGCAGGTGATACAAATGAATGTGTGGCACCAGGATCTATCAAAACATAGCCTTCAAGATCAAAGACTAAAATGGTAACTTTCACCACATCAGACGACTGATCCGCAGTATCCTGGTCCAAGGCGTGTACTCGCCCTTTACCAACCACCTGCTTTCCTTTCTCTTCGGTTGTCGCCCTCTGTCTTAGAGTGGGATTGTCAACATGAGCTTTCTCCTACTCTTTGCCCTTCTGTGGGGCAGCCTTAGTCATATCCGGGCAATTTCTAATCACATGCCCTGGTTTCCTACATCAGAAACATATTGTAAGAGGTCTATAACATGGTCGAGTCCCATGGTACCTACCACATTTATTGCATTGTTCTGTCGTAGGTCATGGCCCTCTAATCACTATTCCCTTTACTGGAGCTATGGCTGAATACATGAGAAGCTTAACTGTCCTCTCTCGGATTTCCTCAATCCTTGGCCTAGTCCCAAAAAATCTCTTCCTTCCTTTATAACTGAAGCCTCTATCCACTGTGGGACTCTTTCTGTCTCTGTCCCTCACTTTACTAACCTTTCCATACTCTGAGGCAACCCGCTCAATATCTTGTTCGTACAACTGTGCCCTGTGCACTGCCTCCTCGTATGTCGGTATATCAAACAAGACCAATTGAGATCTGATGGCGGGTCTCAGTCCATCCACAAACTCCCGGACCTTCTTGACCTCACTGTCCATCGTGTCAGGATCATACCTGCCCAGGGAGATAAATTTAGTCTCATACTCATCCACCGATTTGCTCCCTTGGGTCAAATCCAAAAATTCCATTTGCAGTCTCCTATGCGTAGTATCCGAAACATATTACCTCCGAAAGGCCTCTAAAAATACATCCCAACTAATCCCTGTATACTGTGCCCTTAAAATGGGTTGGGTGGACTTCCACCAGTGCTCTGCTGATCCCTTCAACATGAATGCAGCAAACGCTACCATCTCGGTAGTAGTGTACTCAAAGAACCCGTATAGTTTCTCAATCTCATTTACCTAGTCCTCTATAGCTACTGGGTCCTTAACTCTACTGAAGGATGGTGGGTTAAACTTCTGAAACTGTCGTAGTCTATCCAAATCACATCCATAACCATATATCTACTCCTCTGTGGTGGAGCAATAGTAGATGGCGTTTCCTGTATTGGTGGGGGTATGAGAATATTTGTAGTCTGAGGTTCTTGGGTTGGCTATGCAGTCATCTCAGGAGGAACAGCCGATTCATCATCATCTCCCTGTGCAGCTGGCTCTTACCCGCCCCCAGCTCTAGGCAACGTCTGAACAATCAATCCTAATATTATCTCTAAGCTCTGCTCAATCCTCGCGAAGCATGCCTCAGTACTCTCCGGTCTCTCTATCAGACCCTATGGAGCATGCTCAACATCAGCCTCCACCTCTACCTCCTCATGAGTCTTATGTGGTAATGGCTCAGCACGTCCCCCAAGCCTACCCCTCTAGCTTC
Organism: Firmiana major; assembly: GCA_033439115.1. Taxonomy (NCBI): domain Eukaryota; kingdom Viridiplantae; phylum Streptophyta; class Magnoliopsida; order Malvales; family Malvaceae; genus Firmiana; species Firmiana major. Next base: position 9,755,242 of record CM065909.1, read on the forward strand.
TAGCTTGTGCTCTCACCCCTCTACCGCGACTGGTATTAGGCATTTTGCCAAGATTTCCTACATTCACACTTAATTCTTAGTCAAATCCATCTCTATATACACAATTGTATCTAGACAAACATAATAACAAGGGGATGTAATTTTCCTAAATTTTAACACCGACACACATCAGACCAACTCAGCTCTTATACTAATCTCTATCATGACCCTCAAATCACCGAACATCCACTACAAATTTTGGCCATTTTTAAATTTAATATTTGACCCGTTGTTTATTATTTAAGTTTTACCTTTACTTTACCTGATCGTGAGCAGCTACACCACCAATAGTTGGGCTGTGTGTCGATATCAATCTCATTCAACTAAATCATTTGAAATTTCAATTCATTTAATTGTAAACACTTGTATTTCTAATTCAGAGTTGTTATTTACAGGTGTTTACAAAATCTCTACATCCCCAAAATTACGTCTAAAGATATCACTATGCTTGTACATATCTAGATACAAAAACTACACAAATGTGTATACCTCATGTGATAGGATACAGCAGACACTAAAATCCAGTCCTCAGTCTCATACTATTTACTGTAAATGCTCTGTAGAGGGGGAAATAAGGGGAGGTGAGAAAACCACTGCTCAGTAAGGCAATCATGTGAACAGGTAGATAACTGCACTATCTATGTGATCGTGATGCCATGCTTAAATAACATATTTATTTGTCATACTCTAAAACGTGTGCTCATGCTTGTGTCTATGGCATGTAAGCAAATCATGCTATATAAATCAATGCATAGTTATTAAAACATAGCATGGAAAAATCATCATGCGTAATTAGGATCAAAGCATGGAAAATCACCATGCAAAGTGCACTTAAAAGTATTTCCAATTCTTCACACAAGTTATTACAAAATCATCACTCGTCAGGACTCAGCCCCTCCCATGGACTATCCTGACCAACAATAACACATTTCAAAACATGGAAATATCTTCTAGGACTATGGCCATATCCTCTGTGATCCCAAGCTACACGGATCATAGTGTGCGGGGTATCACCTCTATCTGCTTCCGCATCGGAGGTGGGTCACGTCCAACCCGTCGGTCCATAGTAGAATCCATCATCTGAAGATGACATATGTATCACACACGGTACAGCGTACCCCATGCTACTTGCACAGTATAACGTACTCCATGGACCCATATCATCACAATATCTCCTGCCACATCTCAATCCGCACGTGCGGGCCTATTTAATCGGCGTGGCACACAGCCTATCCGAAACTCCCAGCACGGCTCCCAACATGTCACAAACCACGTACGAGTAGTCTTAAGCACGAAAACAAGTATGGTGGACATCTAGTGCGAGCTATGGTCCAACACCATGTCAAATCCAGTATAAAAATTTGTAAGAGCTATACTCCAGTACAATGTCATAAAATCCATGTAAAACTCTAGTGCGAGCATCGCTCAGCACTAATGCATGTGTAAACATGTCAAATCTCATGCGAGCAACGCTTTAGCATGTTTCATTTCCACAAACTCATAAAGGTGGCTCATTCTTTGCAAAACATGGTTATAAAACCAAATCAAGTCATTTCTTGTGCAAATTATTTCAAATGCTAGCCAACCTACCATCACATGGTAAAAAGCATTGAAAAATGATTTTCAGAGCATTATGCTCTTGTTTTCATGCACCTTTCTCAAATTCCCTTTCCTTGCCCTTCAAACACCCATTTATTCCTATTTTCACAAATATTCTGGAAAACCATAATGCGCCCAAAATGCGCACAGATATCTCTAAGAGTCCACACAATTTTCTTACCTCGATTTACTTGGAAGCAATTCTTCTTTCCTTTTCTACTTTTCACGATTTGGCTTAACTTGCTCCGAATGTACCCCCGGGAGCTGCAAATATACATCAATCATATGAGTTAATACCAATTACTCATATTCCAACTTCAACAAGTTCGATATATCTTGTCAAGCCTATTTCTTCTAGTTTGACTCATTATTGCATTTGGCCGTTATTATGCCATTTCTAGCCAATTTATCTAGTAACTCCCCTAGTTATTAGGAAATTGGGAGTGCATACTCTACCCTTAATTCTCTCATTCATTCATACATTTCACCAATGCCTTATATGTACATTTTACCATTTCGTCAATCTCACAATTCATTTTACACCACCATCTTAAAGTCATACTCACAACACCATTATCACCTTAAGATATCTCATTCATCATTAACTCCACCATATTTCACTTCTCACACCACCCTATTTCTAGGTCATTATTGGTTCATTATATCCTAGGTAACGTCAACCATTGAATTGCACACCAATCTACCTATAACATCATTTAGGTAAACACATTTGGAGTTGGTGCATTGGAAACTTACCTAGCTTGACTTTCTTCTCTTCCAAATTTGGAAGACTCCTTAGATCCTTTGTTAATTCTGTTTTTAATAGAATTATTTGTGCTTAATTTCCTAATTATTTATTTAATCCCCATATTATTTTATTAATAATAACTTTTATTTAATTAAAATTCATTAATGTGTAGATAAATTAAATCTGGATGAAACTCAATCGTTTCAGTTAAAATTGGGCTGAAAATAGGCTAAAGGAGATTGGACCACTTCCAATTTGTAGATCGAGTCACCAGTCATCTGGACACGCGTGATGTCAGATGTCCGTATTTTATTCGCTCCGAAACGATAAGATCGATGGACACCGTGCCAACCCTTTGGAAGACACACGTCGGGCCACATCGCAAAACCAATTGGACAAAAAGACTGATGACGTGGAAATATCTGCTCTGCAACAAATGAAAGGAAGACAAGTGGCCAAACAATGATAACTCATCTAGGATGGATAAATTACCAATGTACCCCTAAGTGTGTGTATAAATAGAATATGATGGCAATTGAAAAAATCAATTAGAGTGTAGGAAGTAGGAGTAGTGTAGTTAGGGTAGAATAGGAGTAGTGTAGAGTAATTTAGGAGTAGTTTTAATTTAGGGTAGAGTAGCTTTTAGATTAATTTAAGCTTTCCTTGTTTTAAATTTCTGAATAGTTTCTTCAACAAATAATATTTTTTTACTGTTCATGGCAATTAATTTCCTTTCCTTATTTTCGGTTTTGTTAAGCTTCCATTTCTTTAATTTCATGTTGGGTTATTCTGAAAAGCTTAATTTTTTTAGTATGGTTGTTGCTCTCGGTTTGGCAAGTTAGTTCTGTAATTTTTTTTAATCAGCACTAGTGCTTTCAAATCTTTTTGTTGCGCTTGAGTTATTTTCTGGTTAGGTTCATTTTCCATTGTTCATTCATGTTCTTTGTTTTCAATGCCTTTTGGGTTTTCAATTTTTTTCTTTTTTCTTTTCTACTATTCATGCCTAGATGTGGGTTGCTCAATAGTTCCTAGCTGCTATAGTTGCAGCGTAACCACACAAGTAACGTGAAAGAAGAAGTCAGATCAGTTACGGCAGTATACGATGTTGAGCTAGCAGTTCAGGAAAGTTGGGTGGATCATTGGTAGCCGTACCTAGCCTCATTTAGTCTCTCTTAGTTTCACTTAGTCTTCTCCTTAATGTTATTAATGTTCAGCTTTGTCATTTCTTCAAGCACTGTTTATCCTCCTTTGTTATACTCTGTTTTTGTGACATTTTACTATTAAAATTTATTAAGACCTAAAAGTTACAGAAACTGTGGTCGTGGCTGCTGTAGGAGTGAGGCTCAGGTTAAGGTCAAGCTGCTGAGTGCTGGACTGAAGCAGGAGGAGGCTTGGAGTTCGTTGAAGTAGCAGCTATGTCGTTCCTATTTGGTTGTAACAACACATAAACCGGTTGCAGGAATTGTACCGTGGATATAGTATGCTGGCAGGGCTGTGTTGAAAGGCATGGAGCTGAACCAGGACAACGATACGCAACAGAACCGAGGGTAGAATAGCAGAACATGTCTGCTGTAAGTTAGGTACATGAAGAAGCTGATGCTAGCTGGGCTGAGATGCAACGGGTGCTGCACACGTTGAATGTGGCAGTTGGAGCAGGAAATGGAGCAGAGTGCAGGACCCGTGTAGTAGAGCAACATCAGTGGATAGCCGAGAGAAGCAGCATGAAGAAGCAGAAATGGATAACAACGCCTGGAAACAGCACGACAAGAGCAGAGGACAGGACACACTCGAGAGCAGTACCTGAAAATGGAGAGTAAAGAGGAATGTGCAAGAAGACGTGTACAGTGACAATATTGGGACCACTTGGTTTTTGATATTGTCTAAGGCCACATTTGGCTAGTTAATTCCTTTGCAAATGTTATTTCATATTTTAGTTGTTTTAATCTTTAATTAGTTGTTAGTTTTTATTAATTGGTAGGTTAGTTTTAATTCTTTTCATGTTAATTTAATTTGTAGTGTTAATTTTTAGTTAGTAGTTATTATATTAAATGTTTTAGGACTTTATTTTAGTTTAGATGCATTTAGAATTAATTTAGATTAAATGTGTTTCATGCATTTTTAATTTAGTCTTCATTTTTTTTTAGATTTTAGATTAGTTTAATTTTCAATTTTTATTAGTTTAATTACATGCATTTTTATTTTAAGTTTGTTTAAATTTTAGTTTAATTAATTTTATTGCTTTATTTTCATATTTGCATTTTATTTTAGTTGCGTTAATTCATTTTAACTATTTTAATTTTCTTTTGTAGGTTATTTGCTTTTAATTGCTTAGAGCTTTGTAAGTAATTTTAGCTCTGTTTAATTTTCTTTATTTAATAGTTGTTATTATTTTCAGTACTTTAATTTTAGCCATGTAAACTACCCATCAGAACTTCATAATTTGCTAGGATATACTTAGGGTAAGATTAACCGGTAGTTAATTAGGCTGATGAATTTCTCTATGGGATGATAACTCGGGACTCAAATCCCATTATTACTTGTACGACCCGTGCACTTGCGGATAATACGTCTAGATTGTACCATCCTTCAATCCAATGAGTTGGATGTTAACTTCAAGATATGTTATTCTCCTCCCAAAGGTGAACAACTTTGCTCTAATGTATTTTTCTCAAATCTTAAGGAAAAAAGGTGGGTATCCTAGAGAGAGAAAGCTTAGTATTTGGGTGAAAATGGAGAGAGATCAAGTTTCCTACAGATTGAAGCTTTTCGTCGTCAGGTTTATAGAGTAAAAGGGCGAGGAGATCGATCTGGTTAGGTAAGGAATCGATCTGCTTTTGGTTTTTACTCTTGAAATGTTCAGGCATTACAGGGTGAGATCGATCTGTTCAATGGGGAAGAGATCGATCTCTCTTTGGTAGAAGCCTAAGGAGATTGATCTGCTCATGAGGAATATTGATATGCTCCTTACAAAATACAGTGGAGATCGATCGGTATTTAAGGGAGGATCAATCTGGGCTTGGCAGAGGCAAATGCAGATCGATCTGGTCATTGGGGAGATCGATCGGCTTGATAGGGAGATCGATCTTGCCTTGGCTATTTCACATGAAATTGCCCTGTTTTGTACAAGGGATTGATCTGCACTTAATGGGGATCGATCTGGCCTCCCATCTGTAACCCTTTTGCTGCATTTTTGTAGATTTTCCATGGGTGAATTCTTATTCCATTGCTCCAATACTCAATTTTCATTTTAATCCCACTTCGTGCATGAAGAGACTTATTTCCTATGATTTTCGTGTTATGGAACTTGTGTGCATTTGCTTTGAATTCAAAATGGGTACAAAATTTCGTAATCCATGCTTTATCGTTCCGTGCTTTAAGTCCTTATCTCCAGTCCGAATGCTTTAAGTTCTATTCGTTTAGTTTGTGGCCACTTCAGCCCTTATTTAAACTTTACATGCATCCATTCACAGTTGCATGATTTAAAATCATTTGTCTTACAATTCCATTTACATATATTACAAAGTTATACATATATGGGGTCTCACAGTTTAAATGGTTAAGATAAATAAATTATAATGTCAAAAGTCGTGATCCATAATTGCATGATCTAATGTAAACTATACAAATAGGAATAAGGGATTATGAACTTTCGGCCAACTAGAAAGATTTGAGGATTTAAACTCAAACTTGGTTCAAGATTTCAAATCCTTTTCTAGAAATAATTAGCACATAATGAGTTTAAAATTTCATGTTAAGCTTGAAACAAAATGAAAGTAAAATATGGATGGAAACTTAGCTAAGGGATTCGGCCAACTAGTGGATGATGTAAGGTTGAAGTCTAATGGCTATAGTAATGATTAATGAATAGCTAAATTATATTTGTGTGATTATGGTGGGCTGGCCGAATATAGATACATGTGTAAGGATTAGTTTTAAATGTGAAACCTTAGGGAAAAGTTATAAAAAAAAATCAAAATTTTTATCAAAGAGTAGGGCACTTGGTAGCCTGCAACGTTAGTAAGATGGGTTCATTTAATAAAAACAATAAAATATGTAATAAAATTAAATCTTGTATTTATGATGATGATGTATGCATGAGTATTAGGTGGTGACACAAATTGTATCGAAAGAATATGCTAGCGAAACATAAGCCGAAATTTAAATTGTTTTAAGTAAATTATAAGTTGAAATGAGTATTGAGATTGATAATCAAATGTTCTTACATGTAAAAATTTCAGCGACTGCCTCATCGAGTGCCAAGGAAGCTTAGACAGATATATGCGTGCCTAAGACAAAGAAGAGATTACCAACATATATTTGGACAGATAAGGGATTTATACAACTTGTAGCTAGTAGGATACCTTAGGTTAAGTTAACAATATACTCGAAACCATAGGTTATAAGTTTAGTTAGATAGTTAGGATTGAATTGAAACGATGGTATTCCTAATCCGATTTTCATAGATTCTGCAACTAATGTGCTTTTCGATAAACGTTTGCAAGGAAAGTGACAAAAGCATAAGGGTGAGTAGTTGGCTTAACACTTGCGCTTTTCTTTCTCGTTTTTTTTTTAAATGCAAGGGTGAGTAGTTGCCAATTGTTTGAGAAAGTATTGAATTTCTTGAATATTTACCTTATTGATAAGTTAGAAAACATGTTTGATCGATTTATAAAGTGTTTGATTTTTCGAGACATGATATATATATATATATATAAATAAATATATTTTAACATGCAAATGCTTTCTCATGGGAAATGAAGGTTAACTATTTTGAGATTGTTGACAGTTCCTGGTAGTGCCTTTGTGGCAGTCATGTCTTATGAGAGCCACCTCTAGCATCGCGAGATTCCTGTGTGGTTTCCTATAAATGCCAAGTGCTTCATGGGGGTGCCTTTGTAGCATAGAGTTTATGGGTCATGAGAGCCATCTTTAGCATCATGGGATTTCTAAGTGATTTCCTTATAGTGCTAAGTGCTTCACGGTTATGCCTTGGTGGCATATACGCGCACTTCTGATTGATGTGTTGGTGCACCATGATTGTTTTTCTTGTACTACTGTAGACCTTGATCTCGTCTTCAGTACCCTAGTCCGGTAGCTTGATCAACTAGGATAAGGCGGTTAGATACTATGGTTATAAGTTTCTTGATTGATTATACTTGTTCCATAATTTATATTGAGGATTCATGCCACGTCTCTCTCATGATGATTTCAACTGAGCCCGTGCATGTTTTTGTGTTAAGTGTGCATGATTTTCTTGCGTTAAACGTGCATGATTTCTTTTGAGCTTTTAAATGAAGTGAACAAAGCATGTTTGGGTCGACTTTACAAATTTAAATGCATAATTGTCTTCACTTGACAAAGCCGTGTGTTAACATTTCAATAACCAAGCTGTTTTTATCTCAATCTGTTTGCGTCATGCACTAATAATCAATTTATATGAAGTGATCATATATTGAGTGTTTGCTAGTTCCACTTTGTAATGATTCCTTACTGAGCATGCGATTGCTCACCCTTTTCTTTTAAGCCGTTTCAGATTGACTCGTGGGTGAACCGTTCAGACTTTTTGATTCTTCAAGCTAAGGACGCTATTTTCGTGTTTGAGGTATACGCAACAAGTATGAAGTTTTTATTTCAGATCTTTATGTAAGCACGAACTTATGTAATTGTTATTTTGGGATGTATTTGTTGATTTTTATAGAAGTAGAAATGTTAAGGAAGTGTATTTAGGTTTCTTCTTTTCGGGTTCATTGATGATGATGTTAGGTCTCGGTAATTCGAGTAGAAGCTTAATACTTCTGGTTCATGCTAATATACCAATCCATATAGGTTAATATGAAACTAAGTCAATATTAAATATATGACGATCGAATTATTATGAGGTGCTAATGATGCTACTTTGTGGATAATTAGAGTAGCTGTTTTGAATTGGATTATGTGGTTGATGATTGAGGATATAAATTGCTATATCAATCCTATTTGCAGGGTGGGTTATGTTTAATTGCAATCATTATGCTGCCGAAATTTTTAGTAAATTTTAGAACTTAAACAAATTTCTCAACCAAATAGTTTTAAAGCTTTAACCCATATAGGACATAAAACGACAAGTAAAAAGATCCATAAAAGAACAAATAATAACTTAGTTAATACAAGTTCTTCAATAACACTTTCCGCTTAATTTATGCGAATTGGGCTAGTAAGTGGGAGTCACGGGGCATGACACCATTAAAGTAAAAACCACCAATTCCCTTGTATCTAATATGAAAACCTTTGAATGTAATAAGTTTGATGTACATTTTGTGGAATGATAAATGAATGATTTTTGTAAGATTAAGGATTTGTACAAAGTTTAATGTATGCATTTATATGATTTGGATTAATTTAAGGAATGAAGATTGTATGTTTGGGTTTGGATGAGTGTTGGAGTTAAAAACCAACTTACTTTAAGTGATTTTAAGCCAAAATTTAAGTTTTGGAACTTAAGGATCGATCCGCTCCTTAGGGATCGATCCCTATTTGGTAAAATGTCACCAGAGCCATAAAACTAATGAAAGATCAATCCCCTAGCCTACCTACTCCCATTCAGACCACTTTCAACTCGATGAAACCACTTCCGTATTTCTTTATTTTGCGTCTTCAACCTCCAAAAGAGATAAAGAAGAGAAAAAAAAAGAAAAAAAAATGAAAGAAAGAAAAGGGAAAGAAAGAAGGAGGAAAAATCAAGTCCTAAAACTCTAACCCAACCTTCACCTAGACCTTCTCATCAACGTAGGTCATTTTGGAGCTCAATGGTGGATGTTTAGAAGTCCAAAAGTTACAGAGAAGATTGTATTTCTTAAGGTAAGTTAGAAAGAGAAAGCTCTAATCTTCAAACCTTTAAATATTTAAGTTAACCCAAAGGGACTTAAGGTGTTTTATGGGTTATATTGTAGCCAAAGACATTTGAAGATTAAGCTAGGGTCTTTTGTAAGGAAGGAGGATATGGTAAGAATGATTTTATGTTTTAAAGTGTTAATCTTTGAGGCTTTGGGTGTTAGAATGCATAGATGATGTGTATGTAGGATTTATGTGAAGAAATAAATAAGTAGGATGATAAACAATGGGAACTTGTTGAGGAAATGGAAGTGTAGGGCTCCTAACAAGACTTATGGTTTTAGAATCAATGTAAAAGTTAGGTAATAAGAATAATGCCTTTTAAATGAAAAGGAATCCTGCATGAGTAATTAAGGTTAAGTTTGTTAAGTTATGAATAATGAGAATTAAGTGGATTCAATAAGTTTTGATTGATGTTAAAGTTTTATTGAAGTCTGGGAGTAAGTAGGTTGATAATGATTAAGACTTGTTTAAATGGCATTGTAGCTAAGAAACTCATTGAAGGGAGTTAGGCAATATAAATGCATTACCTTGCTTAAGGATTGGTTTAAAAGGCCAAGTTTAAGTGTTGCATTGCCACGAGGTAAACGATTACATGTGGAGACATGGGTACACTTTGTTTTAAGATACATTATATGTGTTAAGATGCTTTTGAATTGACTAAAGTTAGAAATGTTTGCTAAAAATGCATATTCAGACTTAAGGGATCGATTGATCCTTAAAGGAAAGAGACCGATCCCTTACCTAAAATTTCTAGAAACCTGCATACGGCATAAGAGGGATCGATCCTTTCATTTACAAGATTGATCCTCAGTCTAGTTTTTAAAAAGCAGAAGCATTCTACCACCGAAAGATCGATCCCCCTGCTTCATGGTATCAATCCTCACTTAAGCATTTGTCTTGAAACCTGCATACACACATAAATTGACATGATTTGGTTTGAAGGCAATATATGCATGTTTTATTAAGTTTATGGATTCATGAATCATTTTAACTACTTTAAATGAAGGATTGCATTGAAATGGTTTCTTTAAAATGTATTTGACATGTTCTAGAGTGTGATCATTATGTTTAAGCTTTGATAAGTATGATTCCACGGGATGACTAACCCACTTTAGTATGTATTTTATTCAAAAGCAATTATATTATTTTGTAGCCATTGACTAAATGTTACAGAGTGCCTCTATACTCAAAATACTGTTCTAAAAACATGTTATGAAATTGATAATGTAATAGATATACAGTAATCATGTTAATCCATTAATGTAATAGATATACAGCAATCATGTTAATCCATAAAACCAATCATGTTTAGAAAATCTTACATAAGAAAAGTCACAATGCAGTTTTGAAAACATATACAATAAACCACTGATTTCTTATATCTTATAGGTATTGAAAATATGAAAATTCTGCTATAATATCGAGTAAATTAGGTTTATTACCCGCCTACAAGGTAGATCTAAAACAGTTTATATCCACAAGGTAGTTGCTTATTTACGTATTGATACATACATAATTTAGAGGCAATTTCAAAATATAAATAAGTTTAGTACAAGATTAAGCCACAACTTACGCAATTAACTTACCAAAGCCTCACATAGCGTTCGTTTATCATAGCTTTAGCCCAATAGCTTCCACACACCACAATAGGTTTTAGAAACCTACAACATTAGGCATCTCATGTGACAGCCCGGAAGCACAGAAAAATAGGGCTAATTTAAAATTTTCTAAAATTAAACTTCATACTTGAGGTGCATTCCTGTACAGTGTCAGTTAACTTCTTCAACCAAAAATTCTGAGGATCATTCCAACATCCATAATCTCTTAACCAAATAATATGATATCAAAAGAAATCCACTTATCATACATATACCATACTGATTACATCCCAACGTTACTTAAATATAAGTGTCTGTGTTACATAATTGTTTGGATACAAAATGAATTGAATTATACCTCTCGTGTGTACAATCAATAGCCTGGGGAGAGTCTCGTCCACCAGCCTATGTCACGTACGCAGTAGGTACTATCACTCACTGTAAACAATCTATGGGGGGGTGGGGGAATGAGGGGGGTGAGGTTTCAACTTGCTCAGTAAGGAGTACATATGAGATTTCGCAATCATTATCAAAGCATAAGTGTAATAATGGCATAATTTCACATAATTATAAACACGTGATAAAAATCACAATTCATCAAAACATCATTATCTTAAAAAAGTTGTAGAGACTAGGCATATCATAGTTGTCATGAAAACAATCACCACATCACATCATCCTCAACGAGGGCATTATCAGAACTAGGGAAATCATCTCACGTTACCAAAACGGAGACACCTCACACTACCGGAGCGGAGGCATCTCTTGTTACCAAAACGGAGGCATCTCTCGTTACCCAAACGGGGGTATCTCACACTACCAAAGTGGAGGCATCTCTCGCTACCAAAGTGGAGGCATCTCACGCTACCAAAGTGGAGGCATCGATGTGCAGATATCATGACGAGTCCTTAGTCTCAAAAACATGCCATTATTATGCTGAAAATAGTTTCGCCTTCACGTAGAGCTCATATTAGTTTTGTTTTATAAATCTCATTCAATCATAAAGTATATTTGTTCACAATAATTTAAATCACAAAACTGAACTCAAACCGGTAAAATATGCACTCATGTAATAAATCTCAGGTTAAACGCTTTTCTCAAAACACATGCTCATTAATAAAATATTTTCATGGTACCAGAGCATTTTCATCGATAAGGAATACATATGCACAAAACAGTTGCATCCCTTACCTCGAATCATGCGCGAATCACTTTCCTTCATTTTCTAATGCTCTTGATTTGACTTTATTGCTCCAGTTCAATCTTCAGGAGCTACAACCATTTGCTACTCGCATTAGTATACTTTAATATACTCAATTCTCATTTGCATGAATTTCAATTGAATGCATGGGGCCATTTTACACCAAATTTGGCCTTATTACATCTTTTGGACCTTATATCCTCTTAAGTCAATTTCGATTATTCTATTCATTTCTTGAGAGTTCTTTAGACTCATCGAGTCTATTGGTTTGCATTGAATCGACATTAGCCTCACAATGCCTCAAACTCATCATTTTTTTTTCTATGGCCTTTTATCAAACACTTCTTATGCCCATTTTCAATCATCATCCATTCCAACATATGGATTTCACAAAGTTATCTTAGAATCCTCTATACATGCTTAATAACATCTCTATATGATTAAATCATCATTAACTCCATGTCATTTCAACTTTCTCTCACTAAACCCATTCTAGGTCATGGTTGTTTAAGCATGTACATTAATATTTCAGCCAACATTATATACACCAATCAACTCATCTAAATGTCTAGATTAATATACTAGAAGATGGTGCATTGAAATCTTACCTAGCTTGACTTTTTCCTCTTTTGCCAAATTTGGGGAAAAATCCTTTTTCTCCTTCAATCGATCGTCTTCACTTCTAGTTTTCAATTATGTTGTTCTCCTCCTCTTAAGCAACAACTTTGCTTAAATAGCTTTTCCTCCAATCTTTTTAGAAGGGGTGGTAGTCTAGAGTGAGAAACTAGGTTTTTCTTTACTTAAAATGGAAAAGATGTGAATGTTTGAGGAAGAAGACACTGATTGTCGGGCTTTTTATAGAATTCACATTATGAGATCGATCTCCAAGGGGTGGAGATCGATCTCCCCTTACTTAAAATCCTTAAAAATTTTGACAATATAGACAAGAGATCGATTTGCTTATTAGCATGAGATCGATCTGCTCGAGGGGATATGATTGATCTTTGTTCATGGGGTGGGATCGATCTGGTTCAAGTAGAAGACTTTAGAGATCAATTTGGCCTTGAGAAGAGATCTACTTGGCCTATCCAGAGGCAACTAGAGATCGATCTGCCTTATGGGAGGAGATCGATCTGGTTCATATAGAAAGAACTTGAGATCGATCTGCTTGAGTGAGGGATCGATCTCCCTCTAGCAGAATGTCTTGGCATGACATTTTAAGCAGATGAGATCGATCTCCCCTTGTAATGAGATCGATCTACTTGCATCCTGCAGCATTCCAGCTGCAGTTTTCCCAGATTTCCAAAGTTAAACTCCCACTCATTTGCTTATATACTAATTTTACATTTCATTCACACTTAGAGTTTAAAAACATCCATTTCTTGAGATTCATATGTAATGTAAGTTGTCTGTACATTCCAGAATCATAAACATTACATAAAAATTTACATGTCTTACATTCCTCCCCTCATTACAAAAATTTGGTCCTCCAAATTAGAACCAAATCATTCCTCAAAAAGTCGAGGGTACTTTTCTTTCATCAGGCTCGCGAGTTCCCAAGTTGCCTCTTCGATTGAGTGGTGTTTCCAGAGAATCTTTACCAATAGGATTTTCTTTGTCTGAAGTACCTTTTCTTTTTTGTCGAGGATCCGAACAAGTTCTTCTACATAACTCATGTCTCCTCGGATGTCAACGCTTCATACTTGATGACATGAGAGGGATCCGAATTATACTTCCTCAACATCGAGACGTGGAAGACATTATGAATCATGGAAAGCTATGGGGGCAAAGCTAACTGGTAGGCGACATCTCCCACTCTCTCTAATACCTCAAACGGACCAATAAAATAGGGACTCAGCTTCCCCTTCTTCCCGAATCGCATGATACCTTTACTTGGAGACACCTTATGTAAGACCTGTAATTTTACATTATACTACTTATGATTCAACATTTTGGACATTGATATATGTTATAGGAATAATAAGAAAGAGGGTATTACAATTCCAAGTCCAAGTAAAAGTAGAAAATGCTTTAAAAGGATTAAAGAGCTAATTGTGAGCTAAGGTGAGCTCAGGCTAAACCGTAAGGATTTTGACCATTCTAACTGAAGATATGGACTCAGAACAGTAAAATATAGAGGGTCCAAGAAGGAAAGTTTGTTTGGTTTGGTCTCGATAAAGTCGAAGAAGTGAAAATGCCAAAAAGGGGCTAAACGAGTCCGAAATGGTCCGTTTGAGGTGCATTTGATATATTCACCTCCTGAAAATGGCCAAAACATAAAGATGAGAGTACGAATCATGGAAAGAGACACTTTTAAATTTTTAAGAAAAAGTCAAACGTGGTCAATGGTTAAGAAAAGTGTACTTTGACCATCGTTGACTAACCATGATTAAAATTTAACCTAAGTATGGTTAAAAGTGGGAAAGAAATATTTTTGCTTAAAATACTAGATAATCATCCCCTGAAGTAAGAAAAAATTATTTGGATAAATTTCGGATTAAACTAAATGGGTAAAAACACAATGGGCCAAAGTTGGAAATTTTGAAAGCCGAATAAGGTATAACAAGTGTGGGCCAAATTTAGAAAGCCCATTGGGTCGAATTTAGAAAGCCCATTGGGTTGAATTCTTTGGTCATTTGGTGGGCCCAATATGAAGATAATTGAAGGTCCAATTTGCAGAAACATTTTCTGTAAGACCCAAATTTTTATCATATTTCTTTATGATTCACGTGATGTAAAAATGGTTATATGTAAATTGAATCATAAGAAGAGTTTTACGTGAATGAAAAATGCAAATGGAATGAATAAAAATTCTCAAATGCATTTAAAGATCAAATGAAGGATTGAAATGGCCACAAATTAAATGAATGGGATTCGGACCATTCGGATTTGAGATAAGGATTTAAAACATGAAATGAGAAAGGGTTTGTGAAGGGAAGTTGGATTTGGTTTGGTCCCGAACACGTTGAAGGGTAAAACGGTCAAACTACCCGAAATTCAGTGTCAATTCGGTAAGAAAGTGACACTGTAAACATGGATTCAGGGAATCTTGATCAATAAAGGAGCAATAATTAAATTTTAGGTTAAATTGATTAAGATATGAATTTATCGGAAATAATCAAAATTTTCACCTCGGGAAATTATCCCGAAAATACAAAAAAATACACTGAAAAGAAAAAATTAGACAAATAAACGCATTAATTGATTAAATGAATAAAATATAATATTTTTGGTATATTTTGGCAAAAATATTATATTTTATTCAATTAAAATAATAATAGGAAAATAAAAAAAGAAATTGAAATTGGAAATTGAAAAAAAAGGATCGCACGACACAGTCGCGCGGTCCAAACTGAAACAGGGACCGATCCCTGGTTCCCGATGAATGGTGGCACGATGGAGGGCAAGGCGACGGCGAAGCAAGGTCGACACCGAGGGAGCCTCCACCAGCCAGCACGTGCGCCCCAAGCCACCGGAAAACACAAAATCGTAGAGGAGAAACTGAAAAGGGGGAACAGAAAATCGTTGGCAACGGCACCGATTTGGCCATAGCCACCGCCCATCGAAGGTCCCCCATGCAATATCGAGCTGATTGGTGGCGAAAAAAACCCAAGAAATGGCGGCCAGCGCTGGCAACGACGAGAAAGGAGAAACGGTAGCGAGACCGAGTAGAGAAGAGGTCGAATTGGCCACTTTTCGGCCAGCTAAGGCTGAGCCGACACCAGATCCGTGCACTTGATGACCTCGCGGACAAGCTGGAAGTGGAAGCCGGCAAAGAACCGACCGATAGAGGAGAAAATCGAATCAGACTAAATCGGGCTAAACCGGGTTGAACTGGATCGGGCCGGTTCAGCCAGGGAAGAAAGAAAAGAAATAAAAAGAAAAGAAAAAGGAAAATTTAGGAAAAAAATTCGACGATGCAGTCGAGCTATGGGTAAGATGGTAAGCAGGTCAAAATTGATCGATTTAATTTTTGGAATATTTAATTGGATTGATAATTGGTTGAAATTGACCTGAGTTAATTGTGTAATTGTATAGCACGATAATTGGCAACAAACGAGAGCTCGAGTCAGCCTCGATTTGAGTACTATCATGGAATCTCGGGTAAGTAACCCTTATTTATGATAATTTGTATAGTTATGCTTGTTAGAAATTTAGCGCATAAATTACAGATTAATTCCGTATAAAATGAATTAAATTCTGGAATTTAAAATAAATTGTCGTAAATAATTAATTGAGCTATCCGAGAGTTTAGAACGAGACCCAATAAATACTGATGGGTCCAATGAGCGCAATAGGCCCTGATGATGTGAATAGTAAGTGAAAAATGGGCTTAAGGCATGTTAAGGCCCATTCTGGTACAATCGGGCCCAATACGGGTAAATGGGCTCAATGATTTAAATTAAGCCAAGAAAATATGAAATACAATTAATTATATTGTATTTGACTTGATGAATATTTATACACAGTTCCGGAGATGAGATTGTGAGCAAATCGGACTGTGTGACGCGACATCAGTGGAAAGGTCAGACTGCACAAAAAAATGAGGTAAGAGGATTTTGCGAGTAGCTGAGGTAGCTACGCGTATTTTTAACAAATTTTACATACACTGAAAATGTATAAAGGTTCTAAAAATGGATTAAAAATTTTAAGGACCCGAGATGGGTAAAAGACTATTTTACCCCTACTGAGGGAAAATTCACCTAAGGATGGTGAAAGCATGACATGCATGATTTGGGAAATTTTCGTGATTTTTAAGCAAAGCAAATTGGTAGATTGGCCAGTGTTTGTATAAATTTCACAAGATAACACTACGTAAGTGTTATTTAGATTTAAATGAAATTCTTTGGAAAATGGGCCAACAATCAAGTTTATATGGAAACAGATGGTCTTGGAGCCTTACTCGCACTATATCTGAGTTTGTGAGTGTGCATAATGGTGCGGGAGCGGTTGCTCTCACCGATTTGTGTGACATAATATGCATAAAAAGGTGCTAGAGCGATTGCTCGCACTAGTTTTAATGATTTGACATGCATAAGAGGTGTTGGAGCCTAACTCGCACCAGATTTTACTTGATTTTATGATAGAGTGCTGCAGCATAGCTCGCACTGGTTTTATGAGGAAATTATAACCGTGCTTGGAGCTTTGGGTATATTGTGTGTTACATCGATTAAATAGGCTCGCAAGTGCATTTTGATTTGAGACATGCTATGACCCGTGCTTGGAGCTTCGGGTAGACTATGTGTCACGTCGATTAAACATGCTGGCACGTGCGTTTTGAGACATTATACGAGTATTGATATGAGATATGGGTCTATGGAGTATGTTGTACCTTGTAAATCGCATGGAGTACGCTGTACCGTGTTATGATATATTATATTTATATGGCGTCTTCGGATGCGAGTGATCGGGTTGGACCGATGGGTTGGATTTGACCCACCTCCTGTGGCGATTTTCGATTGTGGTGATACCCTGTACACATGATCCATGTAGCCTGGGATCACGAGGATATAGCCATAGTCCTAGTTATTTCCATGATACATTGCCTAGTCTCGCATGTTACTATCTGATGTTTTGAAAGCTTGAGAATGCGTGAATTTTGTGTGAGTCTGGACCACCCGAGGGAGGGGTTAGATCTTGACTGATGATATTGGTTTTGCTGTGAATAAATGAAATTTTGAATGTTTTCAAAAATGCTTGGAAATAAATGATTTTATGTGGATTAGGATCACCCGAGGGAGGGGTTTAGTCCTGATGAGTGTGATGGATGTGGATTTTTTAAATGAATTAAGTGTTTTCTAAGGTTTTTTTGGAAACTCAACATGATGTATTTTTCATAATTGTTTGTAATTCATGCAATGAAAGGTTTTAGCATGAGGAGGTTATCCATGCTTTAACTGCAAATGCATGATTTTGATTTAATTCATGCGTTTTATGATTTTATATGAGATGCCATTGAGGCATGAGTTGCATGATTTCCATAAGTACGAACAGCTTTTATAAATTATGGCATTGATGTGTGCATGATTTCGTGCGTGATCTTTAAACAAAAGAAATGGATTTAAGAGCATGGCATTATGAGCATGTAGATAGTGGAACTATCTACTTACTTGCATAATTGTCTTACTGAGCGTGTGGCTGCTCACTCCCCTTATTTTTCCCCTCTACAAAGTACTTTCAGTGGGTAGAAAATGGCAGTGATTGTGCATTCTTGTTATTCGCTATTTCCCATCGAGAAAAGGTATACACACTTGTATGGTTTTGTGTCTAAATATGTAAATGCAGAGTACTGTAAATGTATAAGACGTCAGGAATGTAAGGTTATGTAAATGCAATTGTGAACGTATTAGTTAAAGTCAAAGGATAGAAAAATCCTAATGTGTAAATGTAACATGGAAATGGAATGGTAAGTAGTGTGAGGGGACTAACACCGAATCATAGCCCAACTGTTGGTAGAATGGTCACGATGAGAGGAAGGTAAGAATTAAATAACAAACGAAAAATGAAAAAAAAAATTGTAGTGACTTAATTTTTTGGTAATTTGGGTCATGACATTTTCGGCCCAAAAGCCTAAAAAGAAAAGCCCAAACCGAAAGCCCATTAGTAATTAATAAAAGGTAGAAAAATTAAATTTGGTAACCATCACCTAAACAAAGGAAGCAAAATCCAATTTGGTAACCTTAACCTTAACGAATTAAAATTCAATTATGGTGGCTGAATTTATGACTTAATGATGAAGTTTTTAGGCTATAAGTATCAGCCAACACATCATCATCTTTATCCTTTCATTTTCGGCAAAGTGAAGAAACCATAACCAAATAGTTTTTAAGCTTTCTCTCACTAGAAATCACTAGGTTAGAGACATATTTGGAACAAGTGATCTTCATGAAGTTGTTCCATAGTATGAGAGAAGTAACATACCCAAAAATCAGCACCTAAGAAGTGGAATTGGAGAAGCCAAGTTCCTCCATAAGTTTCAGCCAAAGTAAGAACAATAAGCTAGGTATGTTTTCAATCCACCAATCTCATATATGTTGATCTATGAATTATATGAAGTTGATTGGTGTATGAATTGCATGACAAAACATCACCTAGAGTGGTAAACCAAGATTGGCCGAAAATGGGTATTTGATTTATGATGAACATGCATAATGTTTTATGGCATGTATGTGTTGATTATGATGTGTAGATGATGATGGTGTGCTTATGTGAAATCAGTTCGTAAGATTTGGATATGTTTATGACTTAAGCGTATAAGGTGTTTGATGAAATGCCTCAATGAACAAAGTGAAAAGCTTAAGGCAAGGACACCAAGTGTTTGCCAAAGTGCCTAAGTGAGCTAGACAAGCATGGCAAGCCATGGTGATGGGCCTTAAGGTCGGCCTAATAAGTGTTAATGGGCCTGGTGAGCCCAATGGATTTTGATAGAATGCATAGTAAAGTGAGAATGAGCTTAAGATAGAGTTAGGCCCATTAAGATGCAACAATGCCCAATAAGAGTATTTGGCCCCAATACTTCAAATTAACCGTACCGAAAGTGGAATACGAGTTAATAAAGTTGAGTGATGATTATTTGCAGTTCCTGGAGATATATACGGAGCCGGATAGACCGATATGCAGAAAGTGGAAAAGGTGAAAAGTGTATTCGATGAGATTCCAAGTAAAGGATTTATGCAAGCTATTAGAGATAGCTATACGTATATTTCTTACCTTCCGTATATAAATACATAATGTAGAGTATATAGATATTGATATATCTACCTGAAAACCAAATTATAGGAAATTCCTAAAATGACCAAATTTACAGATGAAAATATACTGTAAATTTATTGAAAAAGCATAAATGCATGAAATGCATGGTTCAGTGTCTTTATCGTGAAAAGTTGTTTTATAAGTGCATAATGATAGACTGGCTTAAGATTTTACTGTCTGCATTGAATTGTACATTTTTTAAAGTTAAGTGTGCTTGAGTGGGAGAAATTCCATGATGGGTGACCCAACGGGAAGTTACCACTCTTGCTCCGTTTTACACCATGTTTTGTGCTAAACTCAGTTTTGAGTACCATTTTCATCAGAAGTGAGCCATCTATCGATTTTCTGTGTGATAAGGTGCTAGAGCCAACGTGGTAGTATAGATTACCCGCTTTTGCTCGCACTCAATTTTAAACTGAATTTGAGAAATGAAAGCAGTGCTAGAGCTATGTGTAAACTGAGTGAGACACTAAAGAGCTCGCACTTGGTTTTGAATTCATTGGAGACGCGATACGTGGAGCGGTGGCCACTGAGAGTGGTGCACTCCATGAAAATTCGTGTGGGTCAGTGGGCCCAAAGTGAATAGTATGATTGAGTAACGATGTCATAACAGTCGTTGTTGTGGGCTTGTGCGGGTCAGTGGGCCTGGGGTCGGGTGGCCATGGACGATTGGACTGGTCCGTTACAATATTACTTTGATCTGTTTGCTGATGAATTCCTAAACTTATTATGATTTTAAATAAAATAGTGTTTGGAGACGTCATGTAGGCCATGTAAGCTACACTGATCCTCGCACATGATTTAATAAGCCGTGTTGGAGCCTTGTGTTGACTGTGTGTCACATTGACTTGCTCGCACGTGATTTTGAGACATAGCGCAAGCATAGCTGGAGATGGGACTATAAGCCCCAAATCTTTTGGGCACCCCAGTCTTTCGATCTGAAATTGGGGTTCATGGAGTACGTAGTACCGTGTGGAAAACATGGAGTATGTTGTACCGTGATGGTGAGTCTTTGGACTCCAATCTGTCTCTGATGAGTGGAGTACCCCCTCTGCCTTCAGCCATCTAGGGATATTCATGCACACCTAGCTAGTGATTGCATGGAATCCATTGACTATGATATATGTCTATCTGTTACGTTACTGTATGCTTTGTATGTCTCCATATATGAATTTTGATATGTTTTATGAGACCTTGATCGGCTTTATATTTGACTTTTGATATGTTTTACGAGACCTTGATTGTTTCCATATCTGATTTTTGAATTGATCCTGAATGATACAGATCTGCATGTTTTCATACATGACAAGGCATTATATGCCAATATTTGGCAAAGTAAATATGTTTGGTTTATAAAGTGATAAGTAAATGCATTGGCTTTGAGATGATTTTAAACCAGCATTATAGGCACGTAGATAGTATGGTTATCTACCTGCTTTCATATATTTCTTACTGAGCATGTTGTAGCTCGACCTTTTATTTTCCCCCTCTACAGAGAAAATTTCAGTAAGAGTATGTCAACTACATCCGCCTTGTGCTGTTTTGCACACAATGATCCAGCTGTATAGAGGTATACACAGTTATGTGATAATTGTATTTGAATTATAATGTACAGTGATGTAGACATGTTTTTATAGGGGATGTATATTTAAGGCAATATAACTAGCTCTCTATTTATGAAAGAGAATTTTATGAGCTTCTGCAATGTTAGTGCCTGGGAAGAAAGTATTGCCCGAGATATATTTAATATATATGATACTGAGTGGCGGACATTGATTCACAGCCCAACCATTTGAAGTAAGGTAAGTTCACAAAAAAATTGTAGTGATTTTTGAGAAATCGTGTCGTGACAGAAATAGTTAGAAAGTCTACAGTTAAAGGTTGGTCTGATGTGAGTCTGTGTCTATAGTTAGAAAGTCTACATCCCCATGTCACTGTACATTATTAGATATAATTGTGTATATCGAGTTGTGGATATATTGAAAAACTGACTGTGTATACAGGACGATTAGGATGTCTGATAGACATCGCAGCCAAGGGGAAAGTAAGCGTTCTCAGGGCCATAGGGATAGGTCTGAGAGACGCAGTGATAGGTCGGAGAGGCCTAGTGAATTGTCACATGATGATGTCCCATAAGGTCCAGTTGAGATTACTGATGTCTGTGTCTCGAGATTAGAGTGGATTTCGGACACAATGAGTGAGACTGTGGTGGTCACCTCTTAAATCCTGAGGGAGCAAAGTGCCACACGGTCGTTACAATAAAAAGTGCGTAGAGCTCAACTGTGTGAGTAAGACTACGAGATGCATGTCCCTGAGTTCAATAAGGGCGTGAGGGGAAGAAGCCCTTTGTTAGACTACTTAGGGTCGGTGAGTCACGGGGTAGGATGATTAAACCTCAGTACATCAGGTCTCGACTTCAATTAGGGGTATAGTAATTGAAAGACCCAGACCTACTACCGATTTGTGTATAGCATGTGTTAGATACCACGGTAGTAGACCATGCCATGTATTAACTGGATCATGTTTCAAATGTGGTAAGACATGCCATATGATAAAAGATTGCCCAGAATTAGCTGAAACAGCCCCATAGAAGGAAAAAGAGTCAGGGAACACAAACTGATTGAGCAGTTTACTTGCCTCAGTTTGGATATAGACCCTCCTGATATTGACAGAGATTGTGATAGATAGCCTACGAGTGGAACTGGATTGATTGACCAGATACAACAGGCTTAGCGTGATGACCGACAATATGTTAATCGGGTTAGTCAGATACAGATGAGTAGTGTGATTGAGTGCACAACTAGTGAGGATGCCCAAGACAACATTTAGGACTCGATATGGTCATTATGAGTTCTTGGTTATGCCATTCGAATTGACGAATGCTCCCGCGACTTTCATGGCTTTGATGAACGATGTGTTCAAGCCATATTTGGATCAGTATGTTATCGTCTTCATCGATGACATATTAGTATACTCGAGATCCAAGGAGGAGCATGAGAGGCACCTCACGATTCTATTGCAGACATTACGAGAGCAGAAGTTATAGGCTAAACTCAGTAAGTGTGATTTTTGGTTGTTACAGATCTCGTTTTTGGGACATGTAGTGTCGAAGGATGGTGTATCTGTAGATCCATCCAAGATTGAGGTTGTAGTTCAGTGGGAACAGCCGAGGATAGTTACCGAGATTAAAAGTTTCTTGGGTTTAGCAGGATATTATCGAAGATTCATTGAGGGATTTTTTAAGTTAGCTGCTCCGTTGACACGTCTCACTAGGAAGGGTGTAGCATTTGTGTGGAACGAGGATTGTGAGAATAGTTTTCAGGAGTTGAAGAGTCGATTGACCACCGCTCCAATTCTCACTATCCCTACCAGCTCAGGAGGATTTTCAGTGTATACCGATGCTCCGCATCAGGGACTGGGCTAAGTATTGATGCAGGATATGAAGGTAGTTGCTTATGGATCCAGACAATTGAAGGATCATGAGAAGAACTATCCGACCCACGATTTGGAGTTAGTGGAAGTAGTGTTTGCGTTGAAGATATGGCGCCACTACTTATATGGAGAGAAATTTCAGATTTCTACCGACCACAAGAGCCTCAAGTATCTGTTCTCACAGAAAGAATTGAACATGAGACAGAGAAGATGGCCAGAGCTTCTAAAGGATTATGATTATGAGATACTTTATCATCTGGGTAAGGCTAATGTTGTAGCTGATGCTTTGAGCAAGAAGGGCCTTGGGATGGTATCGTACATGATGGTTAGGGAACATGAGTTGCTAGAGCAATTTGGGAGTCGTGCCTTTTGACATGAGTACGGACTATGTGATTGCTAGTCTATGCTTGGAGCCGGATCTTTTAGAGAGGATCAGAGTGGCTCAACAGACTGATCTGTATTGCACTGACATGAGAGGTCAGATACAGAAGGGCACAGTGACTGAGTTTGAGATAAGTTCAGATGGACTTCTGAGGTTTAGAGGCAGATTACATGTTCCCGAGGACCCAGAACTCAGGAAAGTGATATTGACAGAAGCTCATTCGTCGAGGTATACGCTACATCCGAGGAGTAATAAGATGTACCAAAACCTCCGAAAGGTGTACTGGTAGTCAAGTCTGAAGAAGGATGTTACGAATTTTGTGACAAAATGTCTTGTATGTCAGCAAGTGAAGGTAGAGCATAAAAAACCTGCTGGGTTATTGTAGCCTCTACCTATATCAATATGGAAATGGGAGCATATCACCATGGATTTCGTGATGGGTTTACCGAGGACCTGTAGGAATCACGATGCTATATGGGTGATAGTTGATAGACTGACGAAGTCAGCCCACTTTCTAGCTATGAGAGCTACTGATACTCTGAGTACATTGGCAGAACTGTATGCACGCAAGGTAGTGAGGTTACATGGTATGCCAGTGAGCATCATTTCAGATAGGGATTCTCGCTTCACTTCTCACTTTTGGGAACATTTTCGGGAAGCCATGAGAACCTAGTTGAGTTTGAGCACCGTTTATCATCCTCAGACATATGGTCAATCAGAGAGGACCATACAGACTCTGGAGGATATGTTGAGAGCGTGTGTGCTAGATTTTAGAGGCTCTTGGGATGATCATTTGCCACTAGCCGAGTTCACCTACAACAACAGTTATCATGCGAGTATCGGGATGGCACCGTATGAGGCTTTGTATGGCCATAGATGTCGTTCCCCTATCGGATGGGAAGAAATGGGTGACAAAAAGATTTTTGCTCTTGATTTAGTTACACAAGCCTCTAAGGATGTCTAATTGATTGTTGAGAGATTAAAGACAGCTCAGAGTAGACAAAAGAGTTGTGCTGACAGAAGACGTAGGCCACTTGAGTTTGCAGTTGGTGAGTTCATTTTTCTGAAGGTTTCTCCTTCTAAGGGTATAACGAGATTTGGGAAGGGAGGTAAGCTGAGTCCTCGCTACATTGGACCCTTTGAGATATTAGACAGAGTGGGAGATAAGGCATATAGATTGGCTTTTCCACTTGATTTATCGGGAGTGCATAATGTCTTTCACATTTCGATGCTGAGGAAGTATCATCCAGATCTAAATCATGTGATTCGGTATGAGCCATTGGAGCTCAAAGATGATCTGACTTATGTAGAGAGACCGATTCGGATATTAGATAGAAAGGAGAAAGTCTTGAGGAATAAGACTATCAAGTTAGTGAAGATTCTCTGGCAGCATCACACTTCAGAGGAAGCTACTTGGGAGCTAGAGAGTTTGATGCGAGAGAAATACCCCAATTTGTTTGTAGAGTAACTTGGTTCTAATTTGGAGGACCAAATTCTTTTACGGAAGGGAGGATTGTAAGACCCGAAAATTTGTAAATGTAACCTTTATGACTTGTGATGTATGAGCAAGTCACATTTAATGTATATTATGAGGAATGTATATGTGAAGTTTGTAAATATGTATGGAATGAATACATGCAAGTTTTAAAGTGTATAGCATGTGTAAGAGGGATATTTCCATGAGTGGAATGTGACTATATTAAGTTTTGAGTGGTGTGGTAAAATGGAATGAAGTATGCATGAGTTGCATAAATAGTTATACTCCATTTGGTTGTAAATTGTATACCTTTGGTTATACAATGAATGCACACAGGTCTTAATGTGTATAAAGTATGAATGGATGTCATTTTCAAGCCTTAAAGGTAATTGGATGAGAAAATGACTATGGCAGCAAAATAAGTGAAGTTGGTGTGTGTTTACTGTAGTAAAATCTGGAAAATATGAATGAGAGATCGATCTCATGGGATGAGAGATCAATCTGAAACAAAAAATGCTCTTATTTGAGCGATGGAACAAGTCAGATCGATCTCCAATGGGGTAAGATCAATCTGCTAAACATTCTGTGTTAAAGGAATCGATCTAAGAAGGGCCAAATCGATTTCCTTAAGCTATTGACTTGCAACAGATCGATCTTATACAAGAGCAAATCGATCTCCTTAAGGTTCTGTGTTGCAACAGATCGATCTCATGTAAGAGCAGATCGATCTCATGTGGTCTGGAAGGTCGGTTTCAAGAGGAAAAATGCAGAGCAGATCGATCTCCTATGGTAGCAGATCGATCTCATAGAGACAATTCTATAAATACTAGGCTTCTGCACTTCATTTTCTCGAGTTACTATTCCATTTGAGAACTAAACCTAAACCTAGCAAAGAAACACTAGAAAACTTTAGTTTGTGATCGGTTTTGAGTGAGATATAAGTGAGCAAAGTTGTTCTTAGCAAAGAGGAGAACAACATGCTTGAAAATAAGAGATTGCAATCAAGAGTTGAAGGAGCGAGAAGGATTTTATCATTTTTGGTGAAAAAATAAGTAAAGTTCAGCTAGGTAAGATTTAATGCACCAAGTTGATATATGTTAAACTAGGTGTGTTGATGAGTTTATTGGTATATATATGATTTGTTGGAAATGAAAGGATAATGAAAAATCACCATGACCTAAATATTGGTGCGAAGATGAGAAAGTGATGAGGAAATGTTATTAACACTGATTTAATGATGAAATATGCATGTATGGAAGATTATAAAGTAATCTTATGAAATGCATAAATTAGAAATGAGGAGAAATAAAGATAGTTATGTTAAAATGTGGTTCTATACCATATTTGGAGAAAGTTATGAAAATTATGTGTTTAATTGAGATTTGGCAAAAGAAATGAGTATATAGTGATATACTAATGCCAATAATTATAACAGCTTCAGAAATTACCTTAGAAGCTGATTGGACTGCAAGAGTGAGCAGAAACGAGGAAGAGAGGTCACTTGACGTGATCCGAGGTAAGGAAATTTCGTGAGTCACTAGAGATGGCTACACGTATTTTAAATAGCATTTCGATATTATATGCTATTTGAAGTCCCATGAATAGGCCTAATGTGTGATAGAGACAAACGAGATAAAGTGTAAATTTATCCCAAAATAGGATAAAAAGCCTGAGAAGCATGTTGTAACCCTTCATGCATTAGCTGCATGATATGATGGCTAATGTTTTCATGTATATGTGAAAACAGCACATTTAAGTGCTAATTTGATTTGAAAAGAGAGAGTTGTGATTTGAATAAGCCATCTATCTGGTTTTGTATGAAAACTAAAAGGGCTAGAGAATATTCGCACTATGTTTTGAGATATGCATCACATAGTACTAAAGGATATACTCGTACTATGTTTTAAATGCAATTTTACGCATGTGAGAGTATTGGGAGCATAGCTCGTACTCAGTTTTGTGATTGATGCATATAGAGTATTGGGAGCTTTGCTCATACTTAGTTTTACATGATAGAGTATTGGGAGCATTGCTCGTACTCAATTTTCATGATTTATACATGATATAATACTTGAGTAATAACTCGTACTTGATTTGAAAAGAGAATTATGCATTAACATAGTGTTAGAGATTACTCGCACTAGTGTTTAATATTTTGAGATGCATTCACAGTGTTTAAGAGGCGGAGTGTTGATTGTGAGTCACACTCAAGATTCTCATTGTAGTTTTTACGTGATATATAAGACATGTTAGCAAAACCGTGACGATTTCCTCTGTGTAGACTGAGTGTCACACTGTTGAGATGTTCACACGTGGATTTAGAGACGTGACATTATTTCCATAATGTGAGGGCTAAGACTTATGGCAAGCACCTCGACTGTGATGTATTTCCATGGTGTGAGGACTAAGATCTATGGCAGGCATCCCGACCATGAGGAGAGGGTCCATGGGTGTACGTTATACTGTGCGAGTGGCATGGAGTACATTGTACCGTGTGGTGGAGTTGTGGAGATGAGGAGTTTATAGCTGGCGGTTGTGATGGACTGACCCCCCTCCCGTTACAGCAGTGATTACCCGCACACCAAGATCTGTGTTGCCTGGGATTTCACATTATAAGATATGTCCATAGTCCAGGAGAGTATTGCATTTAGCCACTGAGTCTCGCATGATATATCACTTGTTTTCATGATACAGAGAGACTTGAGAGAGATAGGTCAAAAACCGGTTTGTGTTGTGTTGTGAACTGCCATATTTACTCTGATTTATGTGTAAATGGCAATGATTCTATAAAGGCATGCCGAAATTATAAATATGTACTGTTTTGCATGAATGCCTACATTTGATAACTCAACATGATTTTAAGTACATGGAATTTATTCTGTACTATTATTATATCCTTTTGATACATGCTTTGAGATGAGAGAAGGAAAGGCAAAGCCTTATATTCAGTAGATAGTACGTTTGTCTACTTGCTTGCCTAATGTCCTTACTGAGCGCGTTGTTTGCTCATCCCCCTTTATTTTTCACTCTCTACAGATCATCTGCAGTAGATTGAGTCCGGCTGAGGTATAGCATTCATTGTATCAGCTACCTATCCATCTTACGAAAGGTATACATACTCGAACATTTTGTACTGAACAATATATAAGCACAGTTATGTGAACTATTGTACGGTTGGGATGTATATGTGCAAATACTATATAACAGTTTATGTTATTGAAAAGAATACTAAATTCTGTGTATATTGTGAATATATGTGAGTGGGAGACTAATATCAAATCACAGCCCAACTGTCGAGGAGAGAAAGGTAAGTAAAGTAAAAAAAAAAAATTTGTAGTGGTTTTTGGTAAGTCACAGAATGAGGTCGTGACATATTCACCTCCCGAAAACGGTCAAAACATAAAGATGAGGGTGCGAACCATGGAAAGAGACACTTTCGAATTTTTAAGAAAAAGTCAAACGTGGTCAATGGTTAAGAAAAGTGGACTTTGACCATAGTTGACTAACCATGGTTAAAATTTAACCTAAGTATGGTTAAAAGTGGGGAAGAAATATTTTTGGTTGAAATACTAGATAATCATCCCCTGAAGTAAGGAAAATTTATTTGGATCCAGATTAAATTAAATGGGTAAAAACGCAATTGACCAAAGTTGGAAATTTTAAAGCCCATTAAGATATGACAAATGTGGGCCGAAATTGGAAAGCCCATTGGGCCGAATTGTTGGGCCATTTGGTGGGCCCAATATGAAGACAATTGAAGGCCCAATTGGTAGAAAAATTTTCAGTCCAAAATCCCAAAAAGAAAAGCCCAAACCGAAAGCCCATTACTAATTAATAAAAGGTAGCAAAATTTAATTTGGTAACCATTACCTAAACAAAGGAAGCAAAATCCAATTTGGTAACCTTAACCTCAACCCATTAAAAGTCAAATATGGTGGCTGAATTTATGACTTAATGATTAAGTTTTAGGCTATAAATATCAGCCAACACTTCATCATCTTCATCCTTTCATTTTCAGCAACGTGAAGAAACCATAATCCAATAGTTTTTAAGCTTTCTCTCACTAGAAATCACTAGGTAGAGACATATTTGGAACAAGTGATTTGCATGAAAGTTGTTCCATATTATGAGAGGAGTAACATACCCAAAAATCAGCACCTAAGAATTGGAATTGGAGAAGCCAAGTTCCTCTATAAGTTTAAGCCAAAGTAAGAACAATAAGCTAGGTATGTTTTCAATCCACCCATCTCATATATGTTGATCTATGAATTATATGGAGTTGATTGATATATGAATTGCATGACAAAACATCACCTAGAGTGATAAACCAAGATTGGCAAAAAATGTGTATTTGATTTATGATGAACATGCATCATGTTTAATGGCATGTATGTGTTAATTATGATGCGTAGATGATGATGGTGTGATTATGTGAAATCAATTCGTAAGATTTGGATATGTTTATGACTTAAGCATAAAAGGTGTTTGATGAAATGTCTTAATGAAAAAAGTGAAAAGCTTAAGGCAAGCACACCAAGTGTTTGCCAAAATGCCTAAGTGAGCTAGACAAGCATGGCAAGCCATGGTGATGGGCCTCAAGGTCGGCGTAATAAGTGTTAATGGGCTTGGTGAGCCCAATGGATTTTGATAGAATGCATAGTAAAGTGAGAATGGGCTTAAGACAGTGTTAGGCCCATTAAGATGCAATAAGGCCCAATAAGAGTATTTGAGAAATACTTTAAATTAACCGTACCGAAAGTGGAATACGAGTTAATAAAGTTAAGTGATGATTATCTGCAGCTCCTGGAGATATATACGGAGCCGGATAGTCCAATATGCAGAAAGTGGAAAAAGTGAAAAGTGTATTCAACGAGATATCTAGGTAAGAGATTTATGTAAGCTATTAGAGATAGCTATACATATATTTCTTACCTTCTGTATATAAATACATACTATAGAGTATATAGATATTGATATATCTACCTGAAAACCAAATTATAGGAAATTCCTAAAATGACCAAATTTACAGATGAAAATATACTGTAAATTTACTAAAAAAGCATAAATGCATGAAATGCATGTTTTAGTGTCTTTATCTTGAAAAGTTGTTTTGTAAGTGTATAAAGATAGACTAGCTCAAGATTTTACTATCTCTATAAAATTGCACGTTTTCCAAAGTTAAGTGTGCTTGAGTGGGAGAAATTCCATGATGGGTGACCCAACGGGAAGTTACCCCTCTTGCTCCGTTTTACACCGTTTTTCATGCTAAACTCAGTTTTGAGTACCATCTATCGGTTTTCTGTGTGATAAGGTGCTAGAGCCATTGTGGTACTATAGATTACTTGATTTGCTCGCACTCAGTTTTAAACTGAATTTAAGAAATGAAAGCCACTAGAGCTATGTGTAAACTGAGTGAGACACTAAAGAGCTCACATTGGGTTTTGAATTCATTAGAGACGTGATTCGTGGAGCGGTGGCCACTGAGAGTTGTGTACTCCATGACAATTCATCCGGGTCAGTGGGCACAAAGCGAACAGTTTGGTTGAGTAACGATGTCACAGTAGTCGTTGTTGTGGGCCTATGCAGGTCAGTGGACCTGGGGCTGGGTGGCCATGGCCGATTGGGCTGGTCCGTTACAATATTACTCTGATCTGTTTGTTGATGAATTCCTAAACTTATTATGATTTTAAATAAAATCGTGTTTGGAGACGTCGTGTAGGCCATGTGAGCTACATTGATCCTCGCACATGATTTGATAAGCCGTGCTGGAGCCTCGTGTTGACTGTGTGTCACATTGACTTGTTCGCACGTGACTTTGAGACATAGCGTAAGCATAACTGGAGATGAGACTATAAGCCCTAAATCTTTTACGCCCTCCCCATCTTCCGATCTGAAATTGGGGTTCATGGAGTACATAGTACCGTGATGCTGGGTTTTCGGACTTCGATCTGTGTCTGATGAGTGGAGTACCCCCTCTGCCTTTAGCCATCTGGGGATATTCATGCACACCTAGCTAGTGATTGCATGGAATCCATTGACTATGATCATATGTCTATCTGTTACATTATTGTATGCTTTGCTTTTCTCCATATCTGAATTTTTATATGTTTTATGAGACCGTGATCATCTCTATATTTGACTTTTGATCTGTTTTATGAGACCTTGATTGTCTCCATATCTGATCTTTGAATTGATCTTGAATGATACGGATTTGCATGTTTTCATACATGACAAGGCATTATATGCCAGTATTTGACAAAGTAAATATGTCTTGTTTGTAAAGTGATAAGTAAATGCATTGGCTTTGAGATGATTTTAAGCATGCATTATAAGCATGTAGATAATATGGTTATCTACCTACTTTCATATATCTCTTACTGAGCATGTTGTAGCTCACCCCTTTATTTTCACCCTTTATAGAGCAAATTTCAGTAAGAGTATGTCAGCTGCGTCCGCCCTGCACTCTTTTGCACACAGTGATCTAGCAGTATAGAGGTATACACACTTATGTGATAATTGTATCTGAATGATAGTGTACAATGATGTAGACATGTTTTTATAGGGGATGTATATGTAAGGCAATATAACCAGCTCTCTATTTATGAAATAGAATTTTATGAGCTTCCATAATATTAGTGCCTGGGATGAAAGTATTGCCTGAGATATATTTAATATGTATGATATTGAGTGGCGGATATTGATTCACAGCCCAACCATTTGAAGTAAGGTAAGTTCGCGAAAAATTTGTAGTAATTTTTGAGAAATCGGGTTGTGACACCTTAAGAAACAAAAAATATCCAGTTTGAAACTCAAGTGGTCGTCTATGCACATCAACGTAACTCTTCTGTTGATTTTGAGTAGCTCGTAATCTATCACAAATAATCTTTACATTCTGAACTGTCTGATCAACGAGGTCGGGAGCAATTACTTTTCTGTCACCCACTTCTTCCCAAGCTATAAGGATCTACACCTCCTACCATACAGAGCTTCATAAGGTGCAATACCAATACTCGCATGATAGCTATTGTTGTAAGAAAACTCAGCAAGGGGCAAGTGATCATCCCATGATCCCTTAAAATCCATCGTACACGCCCGCAACATATCCTCTAAGATTTGTATAGTCTGCTCAGACTAACCGTCAGTCTAAGGATGATAGGCGGTACTGAAATTCAACCGAGATCCCATGGCTTCTTGAAAATGAGTCCAAAATCTGGAGGTAAACCTGGAATCTCTATCAGATGTTATACTCATTGGGGCCCCATGCAGTCGAGCTATCTCTCTAACGTATAGCTCAGCTAAGGCACTCAAAGTATCTGTACTCTTGATGGTAAGGAAGTTGGCACTCTTAGTTAATCTATCTACTATTACCTAGATTGTATCATGACCTCTCTAGGTCCTCGATAATCCCATGATAAAGTCCCATGGTGATATGCTCCCATTTCCACTTAGGCACTGACAAGGACATAAGTAATTTTCGAGCTTTTGATGCTCAACTTTTACCTGTTGACACACTAAACACTTGGTCACAAATTCTGCCATTTCTCGTTTCATACCACTCCACTAATACACCTTACGCAGGTCTTGATACATCTTAGTACTACCTGGGTGCATGGTGTAACGGAAGTAGTGAGACTCCCTCAAAATTAGCTGCTTCAAGGTATGATTTCTCGGGACACAAATACGGCCCTTAAACCTCAACAATCCATCATCACTGAACGTAAAATCTGACTGCAAGGTCTTTTCGGCTTGGCTAACCAAATCCAGTAGCTTTTGGTCGCTTCTTTGTCTAGTTCTAATCTAATCAATTATATCGGGCTCTATCCGTAGGGTAGCATAAATTCGACGTCTGCTTCCTTAACTCTGATCTTGAGTCTGACGAACTGTTCCAATAAATCCCATTCCCTGATCATTATAACAGAAACCATGTTCTTTCTGCTCAAGGCATCAGCAACTACGTTCCCTTTCCTCGGATGATATGAAATATCACAGTCATAGTCCTTAAAGAGCTTTATCCATCGTCTTTGTCTCATATTAAGCTCCTTTTGGTCGAAGATATATTTCAGACTTTTATGGTCAATGAAAATCTAAAACCTTTCCCCATACAGGTAATGCTGCCATATCTTCAAAGCAAACACCACTGTGGCTAACTCTAAATCATATGTGGGGTTGTTCCGCTCATGCTCATTCATCTAGCGTGATCCATAGGTGACTACTCTTCCGTGTTGCATGAGTACGCACCCTAAACCCTGATGGGAAGCATCACTATACACTACGAAGCCTCCAGATCCACTTGAGATAGTTAAAATGGGTGGTGTAGTCAATCTCCTTTTTAGCTCTTGGAAACTTTACTCACACCGATCCGACCATATAAATGAAACGTCCTTGCGTGTAAGCTTAGTCAGAGGAGCTACAATCTTGCAGAATCCCTCAACAAACCTCCTGTAATATCCTGCAAGTCCCAAAAAACTTTGAATCTCTGTAACTATCCTCAGTCTCTCCCAATTAAGTACAACCTCTACCTTGGACGGATCAACTGACACCCTATCCCTAGATACAATGTGACCAAGGAAAGCTATCTGATCCAGCCAAAAGTCACTTTTACTGAGCTTTCCATATAACTTCTTGTCTCGGAGTATCTGAAGCACAATCCTCAAATGTTGTGTGTGTTCCTCTTGGGACTGAGAATATATAAGGATATCATCAATGAAGACTATCACAAACTGATCTAGATAGTCTCGAAATACCTCATTCATCAAACTCATGAAAGCACCAGGGGCATTCGTCAATCCAAAGGGCATCACTAAGAATTCATAGTGGCCATATCTAGTTGTAAAGGCCGTTTTCGAAATATCCTCTTTCCTGATTCTTAACTGGTGATATCCCGATCTTAAGTCAATCTTAGAAAACACAAAAGTCCCTCTCAACTGATTAAACAAGTCGTCTATCCTTGGTAGGGGGTATTTGTTCTTCACCGTCGCCTTGTTCAGTAGTCTATAGTCTATACACAATCTGAAGCTACCATCCTTCTTCCTCACAAACAAAACCGGAGCTCCCCATGGTGACACACTAAGTCTAATAAAACCCTGGTCAAGCAACTCTTGCTACTGTTTCTTTAACTCTTCCAATTCAACCAATGCCATCCCATAGGGAGGTTTAGAGATTGCCTGGGTATCTGGCACTAAATCGATAGTGAACTCTAGCTCTCTCTCAGGTGGTAAACCCGGTAACTCATCTTGGAATACATCCGAAAACTCGTATACTACCGATATGTCCTGTCACAACCTAAGTTTTTACAAGCTAGAATTATACCTAAGCATAATTTCACCGATATTAAGTAATGGCTAATTGAGGTTCTCTGGCAATGGTGCAAAAGTTTGATACAAGACTACGCCCACTCTAAGTGACCTAGACGTGTATCTGCAAGTGCACAGGTCGTACAAGTAATAATGGGATTTGAGTCCCGGATTATCGTCCCACAGAGAATCTAATTAGCCTAATTAAGTACCAGTTAATTTTACCCTAACTATATCTTAATAAATTATGAATTTTTAGTGGGTGATCTACAAGGCTAAAAATTTAAAAGTACTGAAAACAATAAAAACTATAAAATAAAAAAAATCAAACAGAGATAAAATTACTTACAGAGCTCCGAGCAATTAAAAGCAATATCCTACAAAAGATAATTAACGCAGTTAAAATTAATTAATGCAAATAAACTAGAATGCAAATATAAAAATAAAGAAACAAAATTAATTATGTTAAAATTAAACAATCCTAAAACAAAATATGCATGTAATTAATCTAACTAATTTGAAAATAAAAATGCAAATTAATCTAACCTAGAGTCTAATAAAATATACTACTATTAACTAAAAGAAATTCCTAAATAAAGCTAAGAAACTAATTACCTATAAAAATGATCCTAAATTAAATCTAACTCTAACTAATTACTACTAATAAAACAAAATCTAAATATTGCATGAGAATTTAATATTTTTGGATTTTTTAATTTAAACTAAAAACTCACTTAAAGTTGCATGAAATACATCTACCCTTAATCAATTCTAAATGCAAGATATAAATTATAATCTAAAATTTTAAACTAATAGGCAAGAAGCAATTAATGAATATGCAAAATTAATTTAAAACCATTTTTACATAAGCTAAAAAAAAAACAACAATAAGAGGCAATAAAATACTTAGCATCTAATATCAAACATAATAATCAAACTTGAAATTCAAGGTTGCCAAACATGGCCTTAACCAAATTCCCAGTGTCACGCCCCGAAAGCGCGAAAAATAGGGCTAATTTAAAACTTTTTACTCATTAATTCACAATTAAGGGTGCATTCCTGTGCAGTGTCATACATCATCATAATATAATATATATTGTATTATACACATTACTCAATTCCAAGTTAATTAATTCTAATACATCCCATACCATGTTATACATCAAGTGTCTGCAATTACAATAATTGTCTGGGTACATGAAAAGATAAAAGATACCTCAAAATACAATATATATGGCCTGGAGCTCAAGTCCTCCACTAGCCACTACTCCGTACGTCGCAGAAAAACCCTTTTCACTTGAAGAGATCTAGGGGGGGGGGGAAATAGGGTGAGCTTCTAAATCGCTCAGTAAAGGGGGTAAGGGACTCATTTCATAAACCAAAATGCACATCACAAAATATTTATTGGTATGTGAAACTCATTAATCTCATTTGAAAACCATAGCATGAAAGTACTCAAAACGACATTCTCATATCTCAAATCATGTGAAAACATGAAGTAAAATACTCAGTATAGAGCAATAACAAAGCATGTGAAAATAATGCGATAATCGCTTTCTCAATAAACGTGATAAAATCACTGTAATAATAATGCACGTGGCGCAGCCACTAAACACACATGGCGTAGCCACTGATTTAAATTCACACGTGGCACAGCCACTAAACACACGTGGCATAGCCACTGAGTTAAATTCACACGAGGCACAGCCACTAAACACACGTGGCATAGCCACTGAGTTAAATTCACACGTGGCACAGCCACAGGATAGGGTTTCACGGGGCAACGGCCACCAAATAGGGTTTTACGTGGCAACGGCCACCAAATGGGGTTTCTCACGTGGCAACGGCCATCGAGTATACATGGCATAGCCACAGAATGGGTTATTCTCACGTTACCAGAACGGAGAAGAATCGGGCTTACATGCTACGAGAGCAATGCCCGGTGTGTACTCAGAATTACACACCTAAGTCTTAATCACATAAGACTAGTTTACCTTCACGTAGAACTCATAGTGGTTTTTCTCTCATAAAACTCATTTGAAAACCGTTTTGTACTCAACACAAAACATAATAAAATCGAGTTCCAACCGGCAATGCACGCACACATTTCTCAAATCTTGATATTGCCTTAACGTAGAGCCCAATTCATTACTCACACAAATTCAACGGTTTATAAAGCGATTTCACACTCAGCTTATAAACTCATAAAATAATGGGCTCCAACCAGCTATAAAAATCGTGTGCAATTATATCACAACACAACACTCAACATGCTTGTTTTATAAATCACATTTCATGCTATAATAGTTTACAAATCACATACACAATTGGTTTAATTTCCCTTACCTCTTTACACCTCGTATAGTGCAATCGTTTCCCCCGTATCACGGACTAGCCTCACATTCCACTCTGGAACTCCCGAGCTGTCCAAACGATGTTAAAACATCAATACTCATTATCACATTAACCTCAATTCTCAAAATCGAGCGTAATTGCTCATAACTCCTCAAATTTCTTAATTCTCATAACTCCATCACAAACCACGATCTCGCTCACAACACCTCGACATTCTATATTTCCTATGCCACAATATCTACGCTAATACACCACATTGTCTAAATCTCCATTTATAGCTTAAAATTCCTAAATTTACCAAAGTTGCTAAATATCATCATCCCTCCAACTACATTGTAATTTCATCAATCCCTAGTCATTTTCCAGCTACTTCAACACAATGCCAACAACTATTACTACCAAAATCATCTCAAATATAAAGATCGAGGTTTAGAAATTACCCAAAACTTGTGGAGAGCTTATCTCTTGCCTCGATTCGATCCGTCTTACGATTTCCAAGTATGTTGTTCTCCCTTTGACGAGGAACAACTTCCCTTCTTGCCACAACCTCTGATTCGACCGAAAATGGGTGCTTTGGATGAGTGAGAAAGCTAGGGCTCGGTGAAAATGGGGGTTGGAAGAGAGAGAAAGTGAAATTGCAGGAGAAAGCAGGGGTTCCTTATATAGACTGAGGGTGGGAGATCGATTTGGCTCTTGATGAGATCGATCTGTATTTGAATTTGGGGACGATTTGGGGTAATTTTATGCCTAGGGGATCGATCTGTCAAGGGGTAAGATCGATCTCTTTATGGCTTTATGAGATCGATCTGCTCCTTGAGGAGATCGATCTCCTCCCAAACAGAATCATTTGGAGATCGATCCCTTCCTCATGAGATCGATCTTTTCTCAAACAGAATCATAAGGAGATCGATCTGCTCCTCAAATTCCTCCTTCCTTGTCATTTTTAACTCACCAGATCGATCTCTCCTTCTCCCAGATCGATCTGTCCTCATAACTTCATACTTATTTTAAACACTTAACATATAAATCTCTAATTATCATTCCCCAATTCACTTAGCTCAATAAATTACACTTCAATTTCATAATACATAATTCAAATATATCTAAAATTCTCAGATCTCACATCCTCCCCACCTTAAAAAGAATTTGGTCCTCCAAATTCAACTCAACTAGTCAAATAGATGGGGGTATTTCTCTTTCATGAGACTCTCTAGTTCCCACGTTACCTCTTCCATTGAGTGATGTTTCCACAAAACTTTCACTAATGGGATACTCTTAGTTCTCAGTACCTTCTCTCTTCTATCGAGAATCCGAACGAGTTCCTCTGTGTAGCTCATATCCTCTTGAATGTCCATCTCGTCATACTCTATGACATGAGAAGGGTCCGGGTGGTACTTCCTCAACATAGACACATGAAAAACATTGTGTATTCCAGACATCTGTGGGGGTAATGCTAATCTGTAAGCTACCTCTCCCACTCTCTCAAGAATCTCGAATGGTCCTATGTATCGAGGACTCAATTTCCCTTTATTCCCAAATCGCATGATACCCTTACTCGATGATATTTTCAAAAATACTGCATCACCAACCTCAAACTCGAGTGGCCGTCTACGCACATCCATGTAGCTTTTCTGCCTACTTTGTGCAGCTCGTAACCTCTCACATATGAGTTTCACACTCTGTACGGCTTGCTCAACAAGCTCGGGAGCATTTATCTTTCTGTCACCGACTTCTTCCCAGGCTACAGGGGATCTACACCTCCTACCATATAGAGCCTCAAAGGGTGCCATTCCAATACTTGCATGATAGCTGTTATTGTACGCAAACTCTGCTAGGGGTAGGTGATCATCCCATGATCCCTTAAAATCCATCGTACACGCCCTCAAAATATCCTCCAGGGTCTGAATAGTCCTCTCTGACTGACCATCTGTCTGAGGATGATAGGCGGTACTAAAACTTAATCGAGATCCCATGGACTCCTGAAACTGGGTCCAAAATCTAGAAGTAAACCGGGAATCTCTATCAGAAGTAATACTCACTGGAGCCCTATGTAATCTAGCTATCTTGCTGACATACAGCTCAGCTAAGCATCCACAATATCTGTGCTCTTGATGGCAAGGAAGTGGGCACTCTTGGTCAGTCTATCCACTATAACCCATATAGTGTCACCACCTCTTCGGGTCCTCGGTAAACCCATAATAAAGTCCATAGTGACATTCTCCCATTTCCATGTAGGTACAGGTAAGGGCTGTAGTAGTCCTCTGGGCTTCCGATGCTCAGCTTTCACTTGCTGGCATACTAAACACCTGGCTACATACTCTGCCACGTCTCGCTTCATACCACTCCACCAATACACCTTTCTCAAGTCTCAGTACATCTTAGTACTCCCTGGGTACGTGGTGTATCGCGAGCAGTGGGATTCTCTCAGTATCTGTCTCTTCAGGGTATCATCGTCCGGTACACAAATTCGTCCTCTGTACCTCAATAATCCATCCTCACTGATGGTGAGATCCGACTGCGAACTCTGCTCAGCTTGGCTAACCATTTCTATCAATCTCTGATCACTGCGCTGCCCATTTCTCATCTGATCCATGATCCTGGGCTCTATTCGCAAGCTAGCCAAAAATCCAGCTTCTATCTCTTTAACTCTGATCCGGAGTTCGGCGAACTGCTGTAACAAATCCCATTCCCTGATCATCATAGCAGATAT
The DNA here is from genome assembly GCA_033439115.1 of Firmiana major. NCBI lineage: Eukaryota > Viridiplantae > Streptophyta > Magnoliopsida > Malvales > Malvaceae > Firmiana > Firmiana major. The sequence continues at coordinate 9,794,701 of CM065909.1, forward strand.
CATACTCTTCCTGCTCAGGGCATCAGCAACTACATTCGTCTTACCCGGATGATATAGAATCTCGCAGTCATAATCCTTAAGGAGTTCCATCCATCTCCTTTGTCTCATGTTTAACTCTTTCTGATCAAAGAGATATCTTAAACTCTTGTGATCAGTGAAGATCTGGAATCTTTCCCCAAACAAGTACTGTCGCCAGATCTTCAAAGCAAATACCACAGCGGCTAACTCTAAATCATGCGTGGGGTAACTCCGCCCATGGTCTTTCAACTGTCGCGATCCATATGCGACCACTCTTCCATGCTGCATAAGCACACACCCCAATCCTTGATGAGATGCATCGCTATACACCGAGAATCCTCCTGATCCCTCAGGGATAGTTAACACAGGTGCCACTGTCAATCTCCTCTTTAACTCCTGAAAACTGAGCTCACATTGATCAGTCCATATGAACGGAGTCTCCTTACGTGTGAGTTTAGTCAAAGGGGCGGCAATCCTGGAAAATCCTTCCACAAACCTTCTGTAATACCCTGCCAAACCAAGGAAGCTTCGTACCTCACTAACTGTCCTCGATCTCTCCCAATTAAGCACAGCCTCCACTTTACTTGGATCCACTGATACTCCTTCCTCTGAGACTTTATGACCAAGGAAAGCTATCCGATCCAGCCAAAATTCACACTTACTAAACTTTCCATATAATTGCTTATCTCGAAGTATCTGTAGTACTAACCACAAATGTTGTGCATGCTCCTCATACGACTGAGAGTATACCAGGATATCATCAATAAAGGCTATCACAAATTTATCCAGATAGTCTCTGAACACCTCGTTCATCAATCTCATAAATGCTGCAGGGGCGTTCGTCAATCCAAAGGACATCACCAGAAATTCATAATGGCCATACCTCGTCCTGAAGGCCGTCTTTGGAATATCTTCTTCCTTGATCCTCAATTGGTGATAGCCCGATCTCAGATCAATCTTAGAAAAGACTGATGCCCCTCTTAGCTGATCAAGTAGATCATCAATCCTGGGCAATGGGTATTTATTCTTCACCGCGGCTTTATTCAACAACCGATAGTCTACGCATAATCTGAGACTACCATCCTTCTTCTTGACAAATAAAACCGGTGCTCCCCACGGTGAAACACTGCGCCTAATGAACCCTTGATCCAATAACTCCTGTAGTTGTTTCTTCAATTCCTCAAGTTCCACTAATGCTATCCTGTAGGGAGGTTTAGAGATCGGCTGAGTATCTCGTACCAAATCAATGGTAAACTCTAGCTCTCTCTCTAGTGGTAAACCTGGCAATTCATCTGGGAAAACATCCAAAAATTAACACACCACAGGTATATCCTCAATCCTCGGATGTTCCCGCTCATCGTCTGAGATGAGTGTCTCATAACCTTCACATGAACAATCATATTTAATATTCTCCAAAATAGTATTAAAATTCTCAAATTGTTTACAAAATTCCATACATCCATTTACTCAATATTTCAAACGTACACTGTAAGGTTCAGGTAGGGAGAAAGTTACAATCTTAGTGTAGCAATCTAAACTCACTCGATTGGTTGCCAACCAATCCATCCCCAGAATTACATCAAACCCATGTATATTCAACATGATTAGATCTGCTAACATCACCCTATCTCCCACCTTTATCTCGCATCCTCTACAGATTAACTCAGTTCTCTGGGATTCACGCATAGGGGTATTTACATGTAGTATGTATTCTAGAGATTCAAACTTCAAGTTTAATCTACATGCAAAATGCTCAGAAATAAACGAATGCGTGGATCCTGAATCAATCAACACATGAGCCTTATGATTACAGACAGAGAGTGTACCTCTTATAGTTTCTGCAGAAGTGTCAGCAGTCTCCTTATCTAGGGCAAACACACGTCCCTGGGTAACAGGTCTCTTTCCTTTCTCTGCAGGAGTGGCCCGTCTCGGGGGATTCACTCTCTGAGGCTGTTGTCTAGTGGGCTCCAAGACATGTGATTTCTGAGGTTGAGGGCAATCCTTCATCATGTGACCCATGTCTCCACATCTAAAACATCCATGGATCGACCCAATACAACTTCCCTCATGCATTCGGCCACAATTTCTACAAAACCTTGTCTCAGGCCTGACATCTCGAGGGGTCTCTCTAATGTTAGGGTAACCTCTGGGTCTCTCTAATCTGCTCTTCTGCACCTCAATCCTTCCTCTTCTGAAGGAACCTCTCCGAGCCTCTGTTTAGAAAATCGCTGGCCTCTTGCCCTTATCCCTATTCACCGCTCTGAGCTCATTTTGGGATTGTACCATTTCAATTCCTCTTTCAATCTCTTATGCTCATCTCAGAGCATCTCCAAACTCAGTAATACATAGCCCTATCAATCTATCTCTGATGATGGGCTTCAATCCATACACAAATTTCTCTGTGCGGAGCTCTTCATTCTTAAAGGTCTCTGGGTCATATCTCAATAGCGCGGTGAATTGGCTCTCATAGTCATCCACAGACAAATCACCCTGTACCAAACTCAAAAACTCAGCTTGTTTCTTTCTCTGAGCGGCTCGTGGTACATATTGGGTCCTAAAGGCTGTCTGAAACTCTTCTCAACCAATCACATCCTGGCGGGACATCAGATTACCCTGAGTAGTACCCCACCAGTCTCGAGCTCTCCCCTTCAACATATAGATACTCATGCTGACCCTCACAGCATCAGTGCATCCCAAATAATCATATATAATTCTCAACTCCGTTAGCCACTCCTCAGCCTCTGTAGGATCCTTCTTTCCCCTAAATGCGGGTGGATTCATCTTCAAAAAATCCTTCAGTCGGACCATACTTCTATCATCAGGCTGAGTGACGGGAGGCACTGGATCCATCTGTACTGGGGGTACGGGAGGTCCTGGTGGTGGTGTAGGAGTAGTACCCGAGGCATTAACTCCAAAGTGTTGCGCGAATAACGCCGCCATCCGCTCAAAACCTTGCCTCACATCGGTCTCAATCCGATTAAATCGAGAGTTAGGACTCTCTAGTTGTGGGGCAAGTGGCGGAGGGGACTCTGCCTGCCTCCTCGAACGACCTCGTCGTCCACTCATTCTCTATCTTAACTCGTCTCCTGCGCGTACATATCAGAATCGATTGAAATCTCAATCCTCAATTTCAGTTCATGACCAGACTATTACAGACACTTGGGATGTATTCTATTTCACTTAACCGACACTGACAGTACTAGACACCCTAAGCTCTGATACCAAGAAAACTCTGTCACGCTCAGAAAGCGCGGAAAATAGGGCTAATTTAAAACTTTTTACTCATTAATTCACAATTAAGGGTGCATTCCTGTGCAGTGTCATACATCATCATAATATAATATATATTGTATTATACACATTACTCAATTCCAAGTTAATTAATCCTAATACATCCCATACCATGTTATACATCAAGTGTCTGCAATTACAATAATTGTCTGGGTACATGAAAAGATAAAAGATACCTCAAAATACAATATATATGGCCTGGAGCTCAAGTCCTCCACTAGCCACTACTCCGTACGTCGCAGGAAAACCCTTTTCACTTGCAGAGATCTGGGGGGGGGGGGGAAAGAAAACAGGGTGAGCTTCTAAATCGCTCAGTAAAGGGGGTAAGGGACTCATTTCATAAACCAAAATGCACATCACAAAATATTTATTAGTATGGGAAACTCATTAATCTCATTTGAAAACCATAGCATGAAAGTACTCAAAACGACATTCTCATATCTCAAATCATGTGAAAACATGAAGTAAAATGCTCAGTATAGAGCAATAACAAAGCATGTGAAAATAATGCGATAATCGCTTTCTCAATAAACGTGATAAAATCACTGTAATAATAATGCACGTGGCGCAGCCACTAAACACACGTGGCATAGCCACTGATTTAAATTCACACGTGGCACAACCACTAAACACACGTGGCATAGCCACTGAGTTAAATTCACACGAGGCACAGCCACTAAACACACGTGGCATAGCCACTGAGTTAAATTCACACGTGGCACAGCCACAGGATAGGGTTTCACGTGGCAACGGCCACCAAATAGGGTTTCACGTGGCAACGGCCACCAAATGGGGTTTCTCACGTGGCAATGACCACCAAGTATACGTGGCATAGCCACAGAATGGGTTATTCTCACGTTACCAGAACGGAGAAGAATCGAGCTTACATGCTACCAGAGCAATGCCCGGTGTGTACTCAGAATTACACACCTAAGTCTTAATCACATAAGACTAGTTTGCCTTCACGTAGAACTCATAGTGGTTTTTCTCTCATAAAACTCATTTGAAAACCGTTTTGTACTCAACACAAAACATAATAAAAGCGAGTTCCAACCGGCAAAGCACGCACACATTTCTCAAATCTCGATATTGCCTTAACGTAGAGCCCAATTCATTACTCACACAAATTCAACGGTTTATAAAGCGATTTCACACTCAGCTTATAAACTCATAAAATAATGGGCTCCAACCGGCTATAAAAATCATGTGCAATTATATCACAACACAACACTCAACATGCTTGTTTTATAAATCACATTTCATGCTATAATAGTTTACAAATCGCATACACAATTGGTTTAATTTCTCTTACCTCTTTGCACCTCGTATAGTGCAATCGTTTCCCCTGTATCACGGACTAGCCTCACATTCCACTCTGGAACTCCCGAGCTGTCCAAACGATGTTAAAACATCAATACTCATTATCACATTAACCTCAATTCTCAAAATCGAGCATAATTGCTCATAACTCCTCAAATTTCTCAATTCTCATAACTCCATCACAAACCACGATCTCGCTCACAACACCTCGACATTCTATATTTCCTATGCCACAATATCTACGCTAATACACCACATTGTCTAAATCTCCATTTATAGCTCAAAATTCCTAAATTTACCAAAGTTGCTAAATATCATCATCCCTCCAACTACATTGTAATTTCATCAATCCCTAGTCATTTTCCAGCTACTTCAACACAATGCCAACAACTATTACTACTAAAATCATCTCAAATATAAAGATCGAGGTTTAGAAATTACCCAAAACTTGTGGAGAGCTTATCTCTTGCCTCGATTCGATCCGTCTTACGATTTCCAAGTATGTTGTTCTCCCCTTGACGAGGAACAACTTCCCTTCTTGCCACAACCTCTGATTCGACCGGAAATGGGTGCTTTGGATGAGTAAGAAAGCTAGGGCTCGGTGAAAATGGGGGTTGGAAGAGAGAGAAAGTGAAATTGCAAGAGAAAGCAGGGGTTCCTTATATAGACTGAGGGTGGGAGATCGATCTGGCTCTTGATGAGATCGATCTGCATTTGAATTTAGGGACGATTTGGGGCAATTTTATGCCTAGGAGATCGATCTGTCGAGGGGTAAGATCGATCTGCTCCTTGAGGAGATCGATCTCCTCCCAAACAGAATCATTTGGAGATCGATCCCTTCCTCATGAGATCGATCTTTTCTCAAACAGAATCATAAGGAGATCAATCCTCTTCTATTGGAGATCGATCTGCTCCTCAAATTCCTCCTTCCTTGTCATTTTTAACTCACCAGATCGATCTCTCCTTCTCCCAGATCGATCTGTCCTCATAACTTCATACTTATTTTAAACACTTAACATATAAATCTCTAATTATCATTCCCCAATTCACTTAGCTCAATAAATTACACTTCAAGTTCATAATACATAATTCAAATATATCTAAAATTCTCAGATCTCACACCCAGCCAGCTTATGTCTCGTGTACTGGTACTGTACACGCTTCATTTTATTGCTCTGCATCCAGGCGCTGTCCGCAAACTGCTGCTGCATCCAAGCGTTGTTCGGCTGCTTCTGCATCAGGTGCTGTCCGAAAACTGCAGCAGCAACCTTACGTCGCTTGTACCAGCAACACACGTCCATGCCTTGTACAAATGTTGTACTGCTCTACAAATTTGCACAGCCTATCCTCGCACTGCAAGTTTAGTCTCTGCACACTACATACAACAACACTTGTCCTTAGCCAACGCTTGTGTTCTGTAATGCCAGGATAAGAACTAGGTTCAGCATCCACGTCCTGCTTCTCTACTTCTGCTTCACCTAGCAGCTGCAGCTATCTTCAGTGTTGGTGTTGCTTGGCCATCATCTGTTTCGTGCACCACACTAGTCTAGTAGCAGACAACGGCTTACCATCACCTGTAACAACAACACAACAAAAAGTATACCGAGAACTTTCGATAAAATCAGCGGTTAATAGCAAGCAAAATGTAATGCAAACAACTGGAAGAACTCAGCAGAACTAATGAATCTATAAAAGAATCTGTATACTTTAGGAAGACAAAACTTAACATATAAAATTAGTGAAGCATAAAACTGACTTGAAAGTGTAAAGAAACAGTTAGAAAATAAGTCAAAAAATAGAAATAGTGGATACAAAACAGAAAACGGATCAAGGCTGGACCCGAGCTTAATCACACAGCTCTGCAAGCTTCAAAACTTTAGATACAACCTGCCAATCGATGTCCAAAGTCCTTCACAGCAGTTCGGTAATGGTAACAGCACTCATCAATGAAAACCTGCAGCTACCGATTACTAGGTTAGTGCAGAATGATAGCATGCAAAAAGAATGAACAGTACAAAGCTCATGAAACAGAGGAGAACAGAGTAAGCCTCTTGGTACTACTGCTGCCTTGCTTTCGTGTTGCTGCTGTAGCCACCATTCACACCGAGTTCTGCAACTAGCACCGAGGCCTGTTATCCTCCTGCACGACCACACTCCCCAGCTCTTAACACTGAAAATAGTAGAGACAGAAATGTAGAATTTTACGGAAATGGCTAGCTCTCGGTTGCAATGAGCAGTAAAAAAAAAAACAACAAAAACAAAAGGAACTTGTATAGTGAAAATGAACTATTAAAATTTAAAATAAACTTGGTTTTTCATTAAGCTGAATAGTGCCAAATCTAAAGGGAAAGCAAGCTTGCAAAACTTAAGAATGGTGGCTGCCACCAACGTGAAATACAACAAGACTAGAGATAATGAAGTTTTTCATAAAATAAAAATAAAGTTGCCATTAACGTGAACTACACAGAACTAGGAAAGAAGTGAATCATTTCATAAAACAGAAATAACATTTGCTATGAACAGTAGCTAAAAAAAAAAATCAATGGTGGCTAACAAAAACTAACGGGAAAATGCTTGGAAAAATACTAGAAAGAAAATAACCTTAAAAACTTTAACCTAAAAAAACTCAAACTACTTTACCCTAGGCTACACTACTTCTACCCTAAATTACTTTACCCTAAAAACTACTCTACCTACACTACTTCTAAACTACTTGGTTTTTCAATTGCTCATCATGTTCTATTTATACACAAAATTGGGGGTACAATGGTAATTTTTAATCCTAGATGAGCTGACATTGTTTGGCCACTTGTCTTCATTCCATTCGCTGCAGAGGAGATATTTCCATGTCATTCGTCTTCTAGGCCATTTGGTTGTGCAATGTGGCTCGGCGTGTGTCTTCCAGAAGGTGGGCATGGTATTCATCGATCTTATCTTTTCGAGGCAAATAAAATACGAACACCCGGCATCACACGTGTCCAGACAAATGGTGACTCAGACTGCGAAATGGTAGTGGTCCAAAAATAATTAATTAAGAAATTAAACACAAATAATTCCATTTTAATAGAATTATCACACTCCCAAACTTGAGTTTTTACTTGTCCTCAAGCAAAACAAAATACATGTAGGAATGACAAGTTCCAAACATATTGTCAAGACCCGTTCTCAATCCATGACTTTAACCAAAATCACTACAAATTTTTTGCATTTTTAACTTACCTTTCCTCTCTTCAATGGTTGTGCTGTGATTCAATGTCAGAATTCTTGCTTACCACATTATCCATTATCATACATACATGTCAATATACTGATACTGACTGTAACTGCTTTTATAATACATGTGAGATTATATACAATCTAACACAATTACATTCCCCATTATATATATCGTATACATCACTGTGCTGTTTCTATGTTTAGATATATAACCGTACAAAGTCTGTATACCTGGCGATCGATAGGAACTAGCAGTGGACTCAGGAACACTATCCCTCGATAACTCTCGCTCTGCTACTGATACTCTGTAGAGAGATGTAAAGAAAGGGGGTGAGCATACAACGCGCTCAGTAAGGAAATCAGGCAAGCAAGTAGATATCTACACTATCTACTCAAAATAATGCTATGCCTTGAAAACATTATTTCCTTTACTTACTTTAAAAGCATGTCTTTAAATATATATATGTATACTTGTACAGATTAAATCCCATGTACAGAAATCATGCTTTCTTTCTCAAATGTAGGCATGTAGTGCAAAACAATGCATCTTTATATAAATCATGCCTTTATGTAAATCATGCCATGTATATTTAAATCACAATAAATATGGCATTTAAATCATTCACATCACAAAATCGAAGTCCGACCCATCCCTCAGGTTTGTCCGCAATTTAAATCAGTCAATCAATGTGATATATCATGTGAGACTCTGTGGTGAAATGCAAATAATATCCTGGACTATGATCATATCCGACATGTGATCCCAAGCAACACAGTACTCGGTGTGCGGGGCATCACTGCTGCAACGGGAGGGTGGTCAGTCCATTACAACCGTCAGCTATACAACAACACACGGTACAGCGTACTCCCATGCCCCGGGCATGGTACAAAGTACACCCGTGGACCCTACATCACAGTCGGGGTGCCTGCCATAGGTCTTAGCCCTCAAACCATGGAATATCATACCATGTCTATATTACCCTCATGCGGATATCATCTCACAAGATGTGACACACAGTCACACAAGGACTCTGGCATGGGTTTTAACATGTATTATATATCACATACAGTGCACACCTTGAGTGCGACTCACAGTTGACACTCCGCTCAAACACTGTTTCACATCACAAACTAAACTCTAGTACGAGTAAACCTCCAGCAACTAGGTCAATGCATAGTTCATGTATTAAATCAAGTACGAGCAATAGCTCCAGTACCATGCTATGCATAATATTATCAAATCAAATACGAGCACTAGCTCCAGTACTATGTCATGTATAAACCATGAAGAATCGAGTACGAGCAACGCTCCAGCACTCTGTCATGCATCTCATGAAAAACTCGAGTACGAGCTAATCGCTCCAGCACTCTCTCATGCATATATCATATAAAACTGAGTACGAGTAATAACTCCAGTACTCTATCATGCATGTCATGGAAATCTAGTGCGAATCAAAATCCAGCACTAATGTATGTGGAAAATATATGAAATCCAATGCGAGCTATGCTCCAGCACGATTCATTGCTCCAGCATGATTCATTCTCATAAAATATGATAGATGACTCTTTAAAAAGGGATGATTTACAAAACATTAAAATCAGCACTATAAAGTGTGCTTAATTCACATCAACCTTAAAATCATTAGCCCATCTATTTATTCTCCTGCTAAATAGCAGTTAAACACTCAAAATAGTGATTTCCATGCTTTTTACAACTTTTCACAAAAGTTGACTTTTTGACTAACTAGGGGTAAAATCGTAATTTGTTACTAGCGGGTCACAATAATTATTATTCACTTTCTCTGACCCTCAGAGTTTTTAAGTGAATGTAAAAGCAGACGAAAATACGTGCAGGTATCTCTAACTACTCACAAAAGTCCCTTACCTGCAATCACTCGAGAAATTTCACTTTCTCTGCGCTGCTCGTTTCAGCAATCCGATTTGCTTCTCCAATACTCTCTGGAGCTGCATATAACCATTTATGAGGTTAATTACACTTTTCCTACTGTATTTCACATAAATACAGTCTATTTCCCTTATTTGTGCCAGTTTACTCTAAATGGGCTTAAATACTTTAATTGGGTCTTAATCCGTATTAAGCCCGTTTTTCACTTATTAGTTCCCTTCATCAGATTCTATCGACTCATTGGGCCTATCAATACCCATTGGGCTTTATTCCAAGCTCTTTGGATAGCCCGTATATCATTTACGATAGTAAATTCGAAATTCCGAATATAATTCACTAAATACGAAATTTAATCCGAAATGCGTAAATTTAATCTTAAATACGCATAAATCACATAATTTATCGTAAATGAGCTTTACTTACCTGAGATTATGCGATGGTAAGCAAATCGAAGTTCGATCGGGCTTTCGTTCGGAATTAATCGTCGAACTGCACAATTTCGTATATTTAACTTCGGGTCAATTTTCGATTAAATATCATTTAAATAAATTTATCGAAAATCAAATCGGTCACTTTTGACCTCGTATCGACTTACCCGAAGTCCGGTGAAATCTAAAAAATTTCCCTTTTCCTTTTTCTTTCTTTTTCTTCTTTTTCTCATTTTCTCATTTTCTCCTTGGCTGAACCGGTCAGGTCCGGTTCAGCGCAAAACCTTCTTCACTGAACCTCCGATCGGTTCAGGCTTCCTTTGGTCGTGCCGACGTCTTCCGACCGGTTCCCGACCCATCACCACCGCTGTTCGACGCGCCTTAGCCTGGGTAACACTCGGCTGGGCTCGATCGGGACCAAGCACCACCGGTGGCCGTCGGATCTCATCTTTTCCCCCGCAGCTTCTCCTCTTCGATTCGTCGACGTCCGGCGTCGGTGAAGGGCATGACCGGTGCCGATAGGTGCACACGGACCTACTCTCCCTTTTTCGGTCGCTTTCCTGGCCGTTGGGTCGCCGGATGCTCGCCGGTGACTCTTTCTTCCTCGGGTCGGCTTGAGTCGGTTTCCTCTCCATTTTTTCTCTCTCCCTGCGTTTTCCAATTTCAGATTTCCTTTTTTTTTCTTTTTTTCAATATATTTTTATTATTATTTTATTATAAAAAAATAATAAAAATCCTAAAAATATCCCAAAAATATCTAAAAATATATCAAAAAATCATATTAAATTCATTTAATCCGTAAATGAATTTATCAGTCCGATTTTACCTTTTCGTTATATTTTTTCACTATTTTTGGGCTCATTTTTCGAGGTAAAAATTTTGATAAATTTTAATAAATTTATATCTTGATCAATTGGGCTCAAAATTAAATATTTTCCTTGATTTTGATCAAGATTCTTCAATTTCATATTTTTAATGAAATTATCTTATCGAAATTATACCGAATTTCAATCATTTGACGGTTTTACCCCTGCACTCGTTCGGGAATCAACTTAACCCTTATCTCGTTGTTATGTAGCTTACATGCATTTTTAATTTCTTAAATTGTCGATTGCATGTTAGTAAATACTCTTCTTATAATTCAACTATGTAATAAAGTGTTCATACACATAGGAATCATAAGAAACAAGCTACATAAATTCCGGGTCTGACACATATTGATTTCCCCAATATTATCCTCAAAGAAAAAGTACTAACTTTGATATTAAAGCTTCACAATTATAAGTTCAACACTCAGAATCATTCAATCATAGGTCCTAATCCAAATTAGACTCCTCGTGTGTGTGTGTGAAAATGTCAAAGCCAATTCACAGTACAATACCCAGATCAGATTATGCAAACACAGTAAATGCAAAGTCAATGACAAGTGATCATTCCCATAAGTTTGCTTTTCACTTATCTGTCCACTAATGTAGTCACACTTAACCAAAGATCAATAAGACTACATTAAGCTTGTAATGTAAGGCTGAGACTAAGGTATGATAAAGTCGATTTAGGTTTAATTACCCCTCAACAAGCATTACTTCTAGGATCTTTGATGTAAGAGCTCATAATTATTCCCCCAAACTTATTTATTTTGCTAAACATTTTTATTCTATTTTTGTATTTTCTTTTTTTTTCTTTTTTTTCTTTTTCTTTTCATTTTTTTTGTTTTTTTTTTGAACTTTCACTATCACCTAAAACCTATATGTACATAGCTTAAGATATATCCTAGTGAATTTTCATGCTTTTGGGGTAAAGGGATAGGAACAAAGTGTTTAAGCTAAGGAAAAATATGCAGGTGCATTTACAGAGAAAAGCTTATTTAGCCCAGATGGGTGACTAGGGGTAAAATATGTACAGGGATGGCTAGAAAGGCTCAAACGATCCAAAGATGGCCTAAATCATTTCCCTAATTAAGTGTGATCTAATATTTCACCTCGAGATTAGATCAAACAAATTCTAGAATATGATGCATAAAATTAACTGAATAAATGCAATCCTATGTCCACATAAGCTTTCTCTAAATAGATATACAGATTCATGACATGACATATGCATAAAATGAGGAAATCATAATCAGAATCAAGACAAATTCAAGAATTCAACTTCATGCTTTTCCTATAATCATGCTTCTTAGTCAATCAAAGTCAAACTAAATCATGGGGTCATATCATCGGAATATGGGAAAACTACATGCTAAGTACTAAATCATCATAAAATCAAACAATAAAAGCTCATATTTTTTAATTTTTTTCAATTTTTCCAAAAAATTTAAAAAATGCTCAAGTGGTATCCCTTCCCCTAAACTTAAAGTGCATAGTATCCTCAGTGTGCAGCTAATATCAGAATTGAAGCTCAAGAACAGAATACTCCCCTATCTGATGATAAAGAGCAATTGAAGGTTGATTGAGAAGGTAATACTATAAAAGAAATCTGCAAAATAAATAAAGAAAGAAACAGTAGAAAAGAACTGTATAAAAAGTGAAAGGAGAAATAAAGCCACTTCAAATGCAGCTGAAGAAAATGACATTAGTCACAGGGTGAGGAGTAGGAGGGTCAGCCAAAGTGGTGACAGAATGTTGACAGTTAAATCCTCCTTAGCTCTATCTACTTCAATCATTCTTTCAGATTTCTTATGCTCAAGCCTTATATCCTCCATCCTAAAACAGTCTTGAGAGTCATCAGGGAAATTCAAAGGTTTGAGAACATGAAATGTCACCTCTTGATTTAGGACTCTCATAGTTAATTCCCCCTTTTGTACAGCAATTAATGTTCTACCAGTAGCTAGGAAATGTCTGCCTAGAATAATGGGGACTTCCCTGTCTTCCTCCATGTCCAACACGAGAAAGTCCATAGGGAAAATAAATTTGTCCACCTTAACTAGCACGCCCTCAATGACTCCCTTCGGATATTTAATGGATCTATCAGCTTGCTGAAGGGTCATTGTGATAGGCTTTGCATCCCCTACTCCTAACTTTTGGTAAATAGACCAAGGCATAAGATTGATTCTAGCTCCTAGATTACACAGGGCTCTACCAAAGAACAGATCTCCTATAGTGCAGGGTATGGTAAAACTCCTTGGATCTTTGAGCTTAGGGGTAATTTCCTCTGGATAATGGCACTACACTCCTCAATCAAGGCCACCGTCTCATAATCCTCTAATCTTCTTTTCCTCAAGTGGATATCCTTCATAAACTTCACATACCTCGGTATTTTCTCTAAAGCATTTGCAAAAGGAATGTTGATGTGAAGCTTCTTAAAAACCTAAAGAAATTTAGTGAATTGTTGATCAAGCTTCTGGTTTTGGAACCTCTAAGGAAAAGGTAATGAGGGCCTAACTAGGGGAAGTGTAGTGGTAACATGTGTCACATCAGATGGAGAGGAAGGTTGTGAAGAAGAAGGTAAAGATGAAGAAGCGCCTAACTTAGATTCCTTTGCAGCTCGATCCTGATGTTCCTGCTCTTTCTGAGCTGCCTCTTTAGAACTTATGGGCTCTACCACTGTAGGCTTAACAGGATTGGACTTAACTTTTAGATCATCTACCTCTCTGCCTCTCCTAAGGGTGATGGCTTTGACATGTTCCTTACCCTCCCTCTGCCTAACATGATTAGCTTCGGTGTTACTAGGAAGGGTCCCTTGTGGACGCTGGCTAAGAGCACTAGCTATTTATCCAACCTGAACTTCTAAATTCTTAATTGAAGCAACTTGATTTTGTAGGATAGTCGTGAACATCTCCTCTAGTGTAGGCTTATTCTCAGCTGCTGGTGCAGGTAAGTACTGGGGCTACATAGGTGGTGGTGGTGGTGGTGGTGGATGATGTTGAAATTATTGAGGTGGGTATGGGTGATGAGAAGATGGGTGATGAGGAAATTGTTGATGTGGTGGTACATGAATTGGTGGAGCTTGAAAACCAGAGGGTCCTATAGGTATGGAATTAGAAGATTGCCCTTGATTTTGGCTCTAGGAAAAATTAGGATGGTTCCTCCACCCTGGATTGTAGGTGTTTGAAAAAAGGGTTGTTCTGTTGCGTCTGAGATGGGGTAATGTATTGAAATTCTAAATTAAGCGGACACCTATCTACAAAGTGTGCACCACCATACAGATTGCAAGAAAGAAAAGGACTTTGTACAGAAAGAACAAGGTTAGGACTGGTGGCAGGATTATGCTGGGTACTGAGTGACTCTACCTTTTTCGTAAGGTTGGCTATTTGAGAAGTCAAGGTAGACAGTGTGTCTAACTCATAGATACCCGCTAACTTCTTAGGCAGCTGCCTCTCCAAAGACCATTGATAGTTGTTAGCAGCCATCTTGTCTAAGAGACCGTAAGCTTCCTCCTCCGTTTTGGACACTAGAGCTCCTCCCGCAGCAGCGTCAACGATGGTCCTATTTTGGCTAGTTAATCCATTGTAGAAGGTCTGGACTTGTAGCCACAAGGTTAGGCCATGATGAGGGCACTTCCTAAGAAGGTCCTTATATCGTTCCCAAGCTTCGTAAAGAGATTCAGAATCAAATTGGGCAAAGGAAGATATGTCACTATGGAGTTTAGCCATTTTAGAGGGAGGAAAAAACTTAGCTAAAAATTGATGGGCTAACTCGTCCCAAGTATAAATGGATCCTGGAGGTAAGGAGGTTAACCAGTGTCGCGACCTATCCCTAAGCAAGAAGGGAAATAATCTAAGACTCAGTGCGTTATCCGATAATCCATTGTGCTTGAAGGTGTTGCACAGATCTAAGAATTACCCTAGATGAGTATGTGGGTCGTCATGAGGAAGCCCACTGAACTGTAACGAGGTTTGGATTAGGAGGATTGAAGGCTTAATTTTAAAATTGTTTGCAGGGACAGCTGGTGGCCTAATGCCAGTATAATACCCTCCAATAGTCGATACCGCATAATCTCCTACTGTCTTGATTTCTCTATTCTCTATCATGGTGCTTTGCAGCGGAGCTATTAATTTCCTAAAATCTTTCCTAATTTTTCTAAGAGTTCTTTCAATTTCAGGATCTAAATGAAAGTAATCAAAACTCTTGCCTCTACGCAAGCAAACATCAAAAAGTCCTCAGGAATTTTTTTTTTAATTTTTTAATTTTTTTATGAGAGAGAAAATTAACTAATCTAGATTAAAGCTCTAAATATTCAGAACCTAAGTATTTACAAGATAGAATTATACCTAAGCATAATTTCAACGATATTAATTAATGGCTAATTGAGGTTCCCCAGCAACGGCGCTAAAAACTTGATACGAGACTACACCCACTCTAAGTGACCTAGATGTGTATCCGCAAGTGTACGGGTCATACAAATAATAATGGGATTTGAGTCTCGAATTATCGTCCCACAGAGAATCTAATTAGCCTAATTAAGTGCCGGTTAATTTTACCATAAGTATAGCCTAGCAAATTATGAATTTTCAATGGGTGATCTACAAGACTAAAAATTAAAAAGTACTGAAAACAATAAAAACTATAAAATAAAAAAATCAAACAGAGCTAAAATTATTTATAGAGCTCCGAGCAATTAAAAGCAATATCCTGCAAAAGATAATTAATACAGTTAAAATTAATTAATGCAAATAAACTAGAATGCAAATATAAAAATAAAGAAACAAAATTAATTAGATTAAAATTAAACAATCCTAAAACAAAATATGCATGTAATTAATCTAACTAATTTGAAAATAAAAATGCAAATTAATCTAACCTAGAGTCTAATAAAATATACTGCTAATAACTAAAAGAAATTCCTAAATAAAGCTAAGAAACTAATTACCTATAAAAATGATCCTAAATTAAATCAAACTCTAACTAATTACTACTAAAAAAACAAAATCTAAATAATGCATGAGAATTTAATATTTTTGGATTTTTGAATTTAAACTAAAAAATAACTTAAAGTTGCATGAAATACATCTACCCTAAATCTAATTTTAAATGCAAGATATAAATTCTAATCTAAAATTTTAAACTAATAGGCAAGAAACAAATATGCAAAATTAATTAAAAACCATTTTTACCTAAGCTAAAAAAAACATCAATAAGAGGCAATAAAATACTTAGCAACTAATATCAAACATAATAATCAAACTTGAAATTCAAGGCTGCCAAACATGGCCTTAGCCAAATTCCTAACAAGCTTATGTCTCGTGTACTGGTACTGTACACGCTTCATTTTTCTGCTCTGCATCCAGGCGCTGTTCGTAAATTGCTGCTGCATCCAAGCGTTGTCCGGCTGCTTCTGCATCAGGTGTTGTCCGCAAACTGCTCCAGCAACTTTGCATCGCTTGTACCAGCAACACACGTCCATGCTTTGTACAAATGCTGTACTGCTCTACCACCTTGCATAGCCTGTCCTCAAACTGCAACTTTAGTCTCTACACATTGCATACAGCAGCACCTGTCCCTAGCCAACGCTTGTGTTCTGCAATGCTAGGACAGGAACTAGGTACAGCATCCACGTCCTGCTTCTCTGCTTCTACTGCACCTAGCAGTTGCTGCTATCTTTAGTGTTGGTGTTGCTTGGCCATCATCTGTTTCGTGCACCACACAAGTCTAGTAGCAGACAACGGCTTACCATCACCTGCAACAGCAGCACAACAGAAAGCATACAAAGAACTTTCGATAAAATCAGTGATTAATAGCAAGCAAAATGCAAAGCAAACAACTGGAAGAACTCAGCAGAACTAATGAATCTATAAAAGAAACTATATACTTTAGGAAGACAAAACTTAACACATAAAATTAGTGAAGAATAAAACTGACTTGAAAGTGTAAAAAAAACAGTTAGAAAATAAGGCAAAAAATAGAAATAGTGGATACAAAACAGAAAACGGATCAAGGCTGGACTCGAGCTTAATCACAAAACTCTGCAACCTTCAAAACTGTAGCTACAACCTACTAATCGATGTCCAAAGTCCTTCACAACAGTTTGGTAATGGTGACAGCACTCATCAATGAAAACTTGCAGCTACCGATTACTAGGTTAGTGCAGAATGACAGCATGCAAAAAGAATAAATAGTACAAAGCTCATGAAACAGAGGAGAATAGAGTAAGTCTCTTGCTACTGCTTCTACCTTGCTTTCGGGTTGCTGCTGTAGCCACCATTCACACCGAGTTCAGCAATTAGCATCGAGACTTGTTATCCTCCTGTACGACCACACTCCCCAGCTCTTAACACTGGAAACAGTAGAGACAGAAATGTAGAATTATAAGGAAATAGCTAGCTCTTGGTTGCAATGAGCAGTAAAAAAAAACCAACAGAAACAAAAGGAACTTGAGTAGCGAAAATGAATTATTGAAATTTAAAATAAACTTGGTTTTTCAATAAGCTGAATAATGCCAAATCTAGAGGGAAAGGAAGCTTGCAAAACTTAAGAATGGTGGTTGCCACCAACGTGAAATACAACAAGAAGACTAGAGATAATGAAGTTTTTCATAAAATAAAAATAAAGTTACCATTAACGTGAACTACACAGAACTAGGAAAGAAGTGAAACATTTCATAAAATAGAAATAACATTTACTATGAGCAGTAGTTAAAAAAAAATCAATGGTGGCTAACAAAAACTAACGGGAAAATGCTTGGAAAATTACTAGAAAGAAAATAACCCTAAAAACTTTAACCTAAAAAACTAAAACTACTTTACCCTAGGCTACACTACTTCTATCCTAAATTACTTTACCCTAAAAACTACTCTACCTGCACTACTTTTAAACTACTTGGTTTTTCAATTGCTCATCAGGTTCTATTTATACACAAAATTGGGGGTACAATGGTAATTTTCAATCCTAGATGAGTTGGCATTGTTTGGTCACTTGTCTTCATTTCATTCGATGCAGAGTAGATATTTCCACGTCATTCGTCTTCTAGTCTACTTTGATGTGCAATGTGGCCGGACGTGTGTCTTCCAGAAGGTAAGCACGATATCCGTTGATCTTATCTTTTCGAGGCGAATAAAATACGAACACCCGACATCACACATGTCTAGACGAATGGTGACTCAGACTGCGAAATGGTAGTGATCCAGTCTCATTTAGCCCGTTTTCAGCCCATTTTTGACTGGAACGATTGAGTTTCATCTGGATTTAATTTATCTACACATAAGAGATTTAATTAAATTAAGGGGATAATTAATAAAATAATATGGGGATTAAAATAATTAATTAAGAAATTAAGCACAAATAATTCTATTTTAATAGAATTATCAGACCTCCTCTCCCGTTACCTACCTAAAACACCATAAATTTTTCGCATTTTAGCTACCTCTCCTTCTATCATAACTCAACACCAAACAGCTGGGCTATGATTCAAAATTAGTCACCTCAACCACATTCATTCCATAACATACATAGATATCAATACAATTATCTATTGTATGTAAGTACTCTTTTCTTAAATTGTAGACTCGTATACATTAATATAATTACATTGTACATATACGTCCTCGACCGTACATTCATTTACATAACTGTGCTTTTACAATGTTCTGTACAAAACGTTTCAATTGTGTATACCTTTTGTATGATGGGTGTGTAGCGGATCTAGGAATACCAGTACTCAACCGTGCTCAACTACTATGAATGCTTTATAGAGAGGGGAAATAAAAAGGGGGTGAGCTCATAGCTCAGTAAGGAAATAAGGCAAGCAAGTAGATAACCACACTATCTATAAAATATAATGCTCATGCCTTGAAATCATTTCTTTATCGATTCATAGCTAAAGCTTGTGTCTTTCTTGAAACATTTATGCAATATATATAGATATAAATCCTCAGTTATGAAACTGAAAACATATTGGTTTAATAAATCTCAACAGTTTATGCAAATATTGCATTTCTCATGTAATTCATATAAATCACATTTTATCATGCCATTTCAATTAAATCAAAACAATATGGCATATTATCATTATAGAAGCATGGAAATCTGGGCCTCACCCATCCCTTGGGTTACCCTTTTCACACATAAAGTCACATGTTTAGATTATAAAATCATGTAATAGTTCATTCAAGAAAAACTTAATTGAATGAAACGAGATAGGTGACTACATGTTTTGAGATTATGATCATAACTCATTTTTCGTGATCTCAGGCTACACAGTACTCGGTGTGCGGGGTCTCACATTTGCTGTAACGGGAGGTGGGTTAAATCTCTACCGTTAGCTCACAACCCAATCACATCATGTACTCATGGTACATCGTACTCCATGTGACATACAAGGTACAAAGTACTCCATAGACCCAATCTCAAGGTCGGGGTGCTTGCCATAAGTCTTAGCCCTCATACCTTGGTTATACCTCATAGTCGGGGTGATTGCCATAAGTCTTAGCCCTCATACTATGGATAATATTTTCAATAGTCCTTAGCCATATATCAAAATATTGCACGTGTGAGCATATAATCGGTGCAACACATAGTCAGCACAGATTCCCAACACAGCTATTTCTTGCTCTCTCTCTTAAAACGGGTACGTTCGAGTAAACTCCCAACACGACCACATACACAAGTTATGTAAATCTAGTGCGAGCAATGCTCCCAGCACTATGTCATGTAAAACTGAGTACGTGTGAAACCACATTCTTTGAAGGAGGGGAGGATTCTAAGACTCGTATTTTATATGTAACCTTACCACTTCGTACGTATGTCTATGTACATGTAAAGTGAGTCATAAGTGATGTAAAGTCCATAAAATTGATGTACACCCTTGTAATATGAGTTGGGAATGTACACACAAGTTTTATTATGTATGAATATGAAGAAATGAACTTTTGTATGTGATGAATGTGAGTGGAATGCAAAATGAGTAGTGCAGCAAATTGAATGAAGTTACATGAATCTTTGTACTTCCATTTTTCTTTGTATTGTATACCTTTGGTTATAGAATGAATGCACACAAGTTTTAATGTGTATAAAGTATGAATGGATGCCATTTTCAAGTCTTAAAGGTGGTTGGATGAGAACATGACTATTGTAGCAAAATTAAGGATGTTTTGTGTAAGTACTACAGAAAACTGCAGCAAAATCTAGAAAATAAGAATGCCAGATTGATCTCATAGGATGAAAGATCGATCTGGAAGAGCCAAAAATGCTCTTAAACGAGCAATGGAACTGGGCAGATCAATCTCCAATGGGGCCAGATCGATCTACTAAACATTATGTAATAAAGAGATCGATCCTTAATGTAAGTAGATCGATTTCCTTAGCTCTTGGGTTGGAGCAGATCGATCTCCTCCTTAGACATATCGATCTCCTTAGGATACTACCTGAGAATAGATTGATCTCAAACCCCCGACAGATCAATCTCATGCCCTAAATCTGTCATGAAAATGAGGCATTTAAGAGGACCAGATCGATCTCCACCCAATGCAGATCGATCTCATCAAGCAATTTCTATAAATAGGAGCAGTGAAATCTATAAATCACGAAAACAACCCCATTTCCTCCATTTTTAATCCAAAAACCTAGCTTTCTCACTCCTAAATTCGCCCATTTTCATAAAACTTTGAGAGAAGGCTATTAGATACAAAGTTGTTCATATCCAAGAGAAGAACAACATACTTTGGGATCAAAGCCTCATATGTTGGATTGAAGGAGCAAGAGACATTTTCATTTGGAGCAAGAAGAGAAACTAGATTGGTAAGTTTCTATTACTTCAGCCCAAGTACATTTTCCTATTTATTAATTTTAGAGTTGATTTGTATGTGTATTGATGGTTAAAACTACCTAGGATGTATTCGAACAAGAAAAACCTAGAGAATAGAATGAATCTAGTGTGAGAAAATGTGATTTGGATGAGTTGGTGATTTATGGGATTTGGCTAAGTTGTTATTGAAGTAATGGAAACGATTTACGATGGCTAAATGAAGCCACATTTTGAGGATAGTCAATTTATGGAAATGAGTATATAAGATGTTCGATAAAATGCCATAGTGAAGAAATTGGTGAAATATGAACACTATGAGCTCAATATCAATTTAATATTGATTTAGTATGAATTAATAGGCTTAAAAGAATCAATAGACTCGAGATATGAGTAGAACAATAAAACAAGGCCTTATAAGTATTAATGGAGGCTATAGGTTAATCGACTATAGCAAACACAAGAGTTGTGTTATATGGACTAAATTGATATGATATACGATTTTGTGCAGTTTCGAAGAGTTCGTTGGAGACAAATCGAACCGCACAAGTAAGCAGCTCTAAGGAAGTGGAATCACACGACTAGATTCCAAGTAAGGGAATTCTGTGAGTGTATAGAGATAGCTGCTCGTACTTTGAACTCGTGGGTGAATATAGGGTGTTGTAAAATGCACAATTGTTTATGAAAATGATTGTTGGTATGTGTGGATTGTTATGAGTATGTATATGATTTGGTTTCAGAAATGATTTTTGAAAAAAAGGATAGTAAGGCTAATAGTTGCAAAAATCACGTGTTTTTTATGTTTTTACAAAACACATTGCTTTGTTTTAAGCGAATTAATGTATGGACTGGCTAGTGTTTAAATGACTTTCTGACATGCCACATGCGAGGTGCTAATCATGATTTTGAGATTGTTTTGGTTGATTATGAGCAGCTTATTGTGTTTATTGAATTAAATCGTGCTGGAGCCTCACTCGCACTGAATTTTGACGCTTTCACTTGTATAAAATGTGCTGGAGCTTAGCTCACACCTTGATTTGATTGTTATGATGTTTTATAAACCGTACTGGAGCTTTGCTCGTATGTAGATTTTGAGTGGTTTTCTTATGCATATAATCGTATTGGAGTTATGCTCGTATGTGGTTTCTTTATGTTTTTATGCACAAATGTCGTACTAAAGCGTTGCTCGTACGAGGATAATTTTTGATGATACATGAATCGTGCGATAGCTTAGCTCGCACAGGTTTTCACACTGTGGTATGTATGATGCCGTGGTGAGGGTAATATGAATTATTGTTCAGGGAACCCAAAAGGGGCGAGCAAGGCCATGAGGGGCTAAGACTTGACATTAATTAATTCAAGGAACCCAAAAGGGGTGCTGAAGGCCATGAGGGGCTAGGACCTGACATTAAAAAAACTCCCACGTGCACTTGAGATTGAGTAGGTTACACGGTGTATGGGGAGATAAGACCTACGGTTGGCACCCCAACCATGTTATGGGTCTGCGGAGTACGTTGTACCGTGTATATCACATGGAGTACGTTGTACCGCGTGGTTCTGATGATGATATGAAAGTTTGGCGAAGAACTAACCCACCTTCGTTCCAGCATGATGCCCAGCACACCGGGATCCGTGTGGTCTGGGATGATTTATGACATAGTTGGCCAACATAGTCCATTGAGATATAGTGACCTGTCTCACCTGATATTACATAATACCACATGGTTTTGACACATGAGCGTGATTGTGATTGTCCAAGGTAGACCTGAGAGAGGGGTCGAGCCTTATGGGATTTGTGATTTAAAGAAATGATAATTTGATTTGTGATGAGATGTGATGTGATTTGAAAAGGATGTTTCTTAAATGAATTTCCCTTCTGTGGTGAGTTTTAATAAGTCTGAGTATGAGATGGTTTTACATGTTGATATTTCCATGTTGTATGCCTTTTTACATGATTTTCAATACTTGATATATGTATATACATGTGGCATAGTTTTATTTCTTCATGCTCCAATTATAAATGATTTATGCATAACACTATCACCATGTAGATAGAGTAGTTATCTACCATGCTTGCATTATTGCCTTACTGAGCGTATGGTTGCTCATCCCTCTCTACTTTCCCCTCTCTACAGAGCATACATAGCAGCCCAGTGAGGACAGAGGCAAAGTATTTTGGACATCTGCTGCTTCCATCGCCAAAAGGTATACACACAGGGATTCTTTTTGTATTTGAACACGTAAAGGCACTGTAGTCATTTTGTATTGTAATGTGGGGGATGTAAAAGTTAGAGAATGTGTTATGTATAAGTGTATAATGTAACTTTCAAATGAATGACATTTCTTTTGATTAAATTGAGAATGAAAGGCTAGTGATGATTATTATTGACTCACAACACAACTGTGTAGTGGTGAGTTTGTTCACGACTGGGTAAGGAAAGGAAAATGCAAAATATTTATAGTGATTTTCAGTTAAATAGGATAAAATTGGTCGTGACAGAGATTGGTATTAGAGCTGAGTTGGCCTAATGTGAGTCAGTAATAAAACATAGGAAAATTACATCCCTATATTACTATGATGTTGTTTAGATATAACTGTGTGTACCGAGATGGATTAAGACTAATAAAGGATTATGAATACAGGAAGTTAGGCATTATGCCTGTTACGCGTAAAGGTAGAGGGGCAGAAGCACGTGCTAGAGGCCATAGAGGTAGGCCTAAGAGCCATACTGAGCCACAGACTGACCAGGCTCCTCAGAACCCTATTGAGAGACCTGGTATATTGAGGCACGCTTCGTTAGGATAGAGCGGAGTATTAAGGGCCTAGTTGGGATAGTCACTAAGGCATTAGGTGCCGGTGATAGACGAGGTCCCGCGGCATAGCCTACTATTGGATGGGCAGCTGCAGAGGCAAAGAGACCTCAAGCTACTGAGACGGTGACACCCCTAGTACAAGATACGGCTTCTCCCATCATTCCACAGCCGAGCGACAATGATTTGGGATATGATTGCGAGCTGAGTAGGCTACGCCAATTTTAGGAGTTGAAACCTCCAGTGTTTAAAGGGGTAAAAGACCCTGTTATTACTGAGGATTAGGTATATGAGATGGAGAATCTGTACAGATTTTTCAGATGTACATCAGTTGAAAAAGTGGCCTTTGCTGTGTTTATGTTAAAAGGTGAGGCTGAGCACTGGTGGAGATCCACAAAGTCTATTTTGAGGGCTCGACACTCTGAGATCACTTGTGAGATATTCTTGGATGCCTTCAGGAGGTAGTACATCCTAGCCACCGTACAAAGGAAATTACGGATGGAATTTATGAATTTGGTTTAGGGAAACCATACTGTGGATGAATATGAGTCGAGATTCATGTCTTTGGGGAGATACGACCTGGATACGATGGGTAGTAAGACTCAGAAAGTCTAGAAGTTTGTTGGTGGATTGAGGTTTACCATTCGGACTAAGTTAGCTCCTTTTGACATTCATACTTATGAGGAGGCAGTGCACAGGGCACAATTATGCGAGCAGGACTTTGAGAAAAATGCCTCCGAGCTTAGAAAGATTTGTGTCAGGAGAGATAGAGATTGAAAGAGATCCAGGATGGATAAAGTGGCCAGGAAAGGAGGCTAGAGATTTTTTGAGAAGAGACCTAAGATTGAGGAGGTGTAAGAGAGAGTTGCTAGACCTCCTGTCTATCCAACTTTGACTGCACCGAGGGGTATTGTTATTGAAGGACCACAACCTACTACTGATTAGTGTAGGGGATATGGCAGATACCATGGGACTATACCATGTCAAATGCCCCATGTTTCATGTTATAGGTGTGGGAAGCTCGAACATATTTCGAGGTACTATTTTGAGATGGTTGAGACTGCCCCGAGGAGGAAGGCCACAACTGAAGAAAAAGGGAAACAGGCAGTGGGTGTGAGCAGAGGAAGAGTACATGCACTGGATCAAGACACCGAAGATGCTTCGATGGATGTGATTAAAGGTACCATCCTAATCTTTAATTTAGAAGCATTGGTATTGTTTAATCCTGGTGCCACACATTCCTTCATATCACCTTCCTTTGCACATAAATTGTTGAAGCATGTGAAACCTACATTGTTGGATAAAATGTTGATGATTTCCACACCCATCAACGATAGTTAATTAACTGACCATGTATGTAGGGATTGTAAATTGAAGATAGAGGGAAAGGAAATATCAGTCGATTTAATTTTATTGAATATGAATGATTTTGATGTAATATTGGGAATGGATTGGTTGACTACCAATCATGTTGTTATGGACTGTCATGCAAAAACATTGATGATTCCCGAGATAGAAAATCATGTTGTAAGATTTGTGAAATGAAATGAAAGAACATAACCAAGATAAATGAAAAGAGTATGATTTTATTTAATCTACTTGAGAGATGAATTTAATTATTTATGTTGAATAGTAATGTGATGACTTGTGACACTAACGGTGGAAAGAATGATGTGAAGGGTTTATTGCATATGTGGTTGACATAGATAAGGCACACTCGAAATTGAGAGACATACCAGTGATTGCAGAATTTCTTGATGTCTTTTCGGATGATTTACCAGGGCTACCACCTGAAAGGGAAATGGAATTTTACATAGAGTTAGTGCCTGGCACCGAGCCGATATCTAAACAACTGTATAGAATGGCTCCGATTGAGTTGGAAGAACTAGAGAAATAGCTGCAAGAGTTGCTAGAGAAAGGGTTTGTTAGATCGAGTGTCTCACCTTAGGGAGCACCGTTCTGTTTGTAAGGAAGAAGGATGGAAGCCTCCGATTGTGTGTAGATTACCGGTTGTTGAATAAGGCCACCATTAAGAACAAGTACCCCCTTCCATGTATAGATGATTTGTTGGATCAGCTTTGGGGAGCACAGGTCTTTTCGAAGATAGATCTGCGGTCAGGGTATCATCAGTTGAGGGTACGGAGTGGAGATGTACCCAAGACAACATTTCATACCCGTTATGGCCACTATGAGTTTTTGGTTATGCCATTCGGATTGACGAATGCCTCCGCAACATTTATGGCATTGATGAATGATGTGTTTAAGCCATACCTGGACAGGTTTGTTATTATGTTTATTGATGATATATTAGTTTATTCCAAGTCCAAGGAAGATCATAAGGAGCACTTGAGAGTAGTTCTGTAGAACCTCCGAGAGAAAGAGTTATATGCCAAACTTTGCAAGTGTAACTTTTGGTTAGAGCATATCTCATTTATGGGCTATGTTGTCTAGAAGGATGGGGCATCAGTGGAACCATCAAAGATAGAGGCAGTTGCACAGTGGGAACAACCCAAGACAGTTACTAAGATCAGAAGTTTTCTGGGATTGGCAAGTTATTATCAAATATTTGTAGAGAGTTTCTCCAGACTAGCTGCTCCGTTGACATGCCTAACGTGAAAAGATGTTAAGTTTGTATGGGATGAGGCATGTGAGAGGAGTTTTGAGGAGCTTAAGCGTCGATTGACCACTACTCCGGTTCTCACCATCCCTACCAGCTCAGGAGGTTTCTCGGTGTATACGGATACATCACAGTAGGGACTGGGCTGTGTGCTTATGCAGGATGGGAAGGTAGTTACCTATAGATCTAGACAGTTGAAAGATCACGAGAGGAACTACCCGACACATGATTTGGAGTTGGCGGTCGTAGTGTTTGCTTTGAAAATATGGCGCCACTATCTCTATGAAGAGAAATTTCAAGTTTTTACAGATCATAAGAGCTTTAAGTACCTATTCTCACAGAAAGAGTTAAATATGAGATAGAGGAGATGGCTCGAACTCGTTAAGGATTATGATTGTGAAATCATGTACTACCCGGGTAAGGCAAACATAGTTGTCGATGCTTTGAGCAGGAAGAACCTAGGGTTGGTGTCTTATATGATGGAACAAGAACACGAGTTGTTAGAACATTTTATGAACCTCAGTTTAGATGTAACCCCACCTAGATCAGAGAGATTGGGTATCATGGCCAATATGAGATTAGAGCCAGAGTTGATTGGTCGTATTCGGCAGGCTCAGCAGAGCGATCGACAATGTATTGATTGGTTGAGTCAGATACAGGTAGGTGTGGGTATTGATTTTGAGCTGAGTACAGATGGTTTATTGAGGTTCAGAGGCAGAGTATGTGTTCCTAAGGATCCTGAGATTAGGAGATTGATTTTATCAGAGGCTCACTCATCGAAGTACATAATACATCTGGGGAGTACCAGGATGTATGAAAACCTTCAAAAGGTTTATTGGTGGTCGAGAATGAAAAGAGACATTGCTGAATATGTTGCTAAGTGTCTTATTTGTCAGCAGGTGAAGGTAGAGGATCAGAAGTCTGCAGGATTATTGTAGCCTCTACCGATATCGACATGGAAGTGGGAGCATGTTACCATGGATTTTGTGATGGGATTGTCGAGGACCCACAGAGGTCATGATGCCATATGGGTTATTGTGGATCGATTGACTAAGTCAGCCTATTTCTTAGCTATGAGATCTACCGATACTCTGAGTCAATTGATGAACCTGTATGTTCGAGAGATAGTACAACTACATGGTGTACCAGTGAGTATTTTTTCTGATAGGGATGCCTGCTTCACTTCCCATTTATGGGAACATTTTCAGGAAGTAATGGGGACCCACTTGAGTTTTAGCACCGCTTTTCATCCTCAGACATATGGGCAGTCATAGAGGATTATACAAACCCTGAAGGATATGTTGAGAGCGTGTGTACTGAATTTTGGAGGCTCCTAGGATGATCACCTATTGTTAGCTGAGTTTGCCTATAATAACAGCTATTATGTGAGTATCGGGATGACACCCTATGAGGCACTGTATGGACAAAGATGTCGATCCCCCATTAGATGGGAAGAGGTTGGTGACAGACAGATTTTTGCTCCGAACTTGGTGCAGCAGGCATCTAAGAACGTCTAATTGATATGTGAGAGATTACGGACTGTTCAGAGCCGACAAAAGAGTTATGCTGACAAGAGACGAAGACTACTAGAGTTTGATATTGGTGAGTCAGTATTTCTGAGAGTTTCACCTTTGAAGGGTATTATGAGATTTGATAAGAAGGGCAAGCTGAGCCCTAGATATATCGAACCCTTCAAGATTTTAGAGAGAGTGGGAGATAAGGTGTATAGGTTGCCATTTCCACCGAACTTTGTAAATGTTCATAATGTCTTCCACATCTCTATGCTTCGAAAGTATCACCCAGACCCGGCACCTGTGATAAGATTTGAGCTGTTGGAGCTTAATGAGAGTATGACGTATGTTGAGAAGTCGGTTCAGATATTGGACAGAAAGAAGAAGGTGTTAAGGACAAAGATGATCCCTTTAGTGAAAGTGCTTTGGCAATATCACACTCCGGAGGAAGCTACATGGGAATTGGAAAGCATGATACAAGAGAAGTACCCGGAGTTATTTTGAGAGTAACTTGGTTCTAATTTGGAGGACCAAATTCCTTGAAGGAGGGGAGGATTGTAAGACCTATATTTTATATGTAACCTTACCACTTCGTACGTATGTCTATGTACATGTAAAGTGAGTCATAAGTGATGTAAAGTCCATAAAATCGATGTACACCCTTGTAATATGAGTTGGGAATGTACACACAAGTTTCATTATGTATGAATATGAAGAAATGGACTTTTGTATGTGATGACTGTGAGTGGAATGCAAAATGAGTAGTGCAGCAAATGGAATGAAGTTGCATGAATCTTTGTACTTCTATTTAGCTTTGTATTGTATACCTTTGGTTATACAATGAATGCACACAAGTTTTAATGTGTATAAAGTATGAATGGATGTCATTTTCAAGTCTTAAAGGTGGTTGGATGAGAAGATGACTATGGCAGCAAAATTAAGGATGTTTTGTGTAAGTTACTGCAGAAAACTGCAGTAAAATCTGGAAAATATGAATGCCAGATCGATCTCATAGGATGAGAGATCGATCTGAAAGAGCCAAAAATGCTCTTATTCGAGCAATGGAATAGGGCAGATCGATCTCCAATGGGGCCAGATCGATCTGCTAAACATTCTGTAAAGAAGAGGTCGATCCTTAATGCAAGCAGATTGATTTCCTTAGCTCTCGGGTTGGAGCAGATCGATCTCTTCCTTAGCCAGATTAAGCTCCTTAAGCCTTTGCCTGAGAACAGATCGATCTCATGCCCTAAAAATGTCATGAAAATGAAAGATTTAAGAGGACTAGATCGATCTCCACCCAATGCAGATCGATCTCATCAAGCAATTTCTATAAATAGGAGCAGTGAAATCTGCTAATCATGGAAACAACCCTATTTCCTCCATTTTTAATCCAAAAACCTAGCTTTCTCACTTTTAAATCCACCTATTTTCATAAAGATTTGAGGGAAGACTATTGTATACAAAGTTGTTCATATCCAAGAGAAGAACAACATACTTTGGAATCAAAGCCTCATTTGTTGGATTGAAGGAGCAAGGGACATTTTTGTTTGGAGCAAGAAGAGAAACTAGATTGGCAATTTCTAATACTTCAGCCCGAGTACATTTGCCTATTTATTGATTTTAGAGTTGATTTGTATGTGTATTAATGGTTAAAACTACCTAGGATGTATTGGAACAAGAAAAACCTAGAAAATATAATGAATCTAGTGTGAGAAAATTTGATTTGGATGAATTGGTGATTTATGGGATTATGCTAAGTTGTTATTGAAGTAATGGGAACGATTTGAGATGGTTAAATGAAGCCACATTTTGAGGATAGTCAATTTATGGAAATGAGTATATAAGATGTTCGATAAAATGCCATAGTGAAGAAATTGATGAAATATGAACACTATGAGCTAAATATCGATTTAATATTGATTTAGTATGAATCAATAGGCCTAAAAGAATCAATAGACTCGAGATATGAGTAGAACAATAAAATGAGGCCTTATAAGTATTAATGGAAGCTATAGGTTGAATCAACTATAGCAAACACAAGAGTTGTGTTATATGGACTAAATTGATATGATATACGATTTTGTGCAGTTTCAAAGAGTTCGTTGGAGACGAATCGAACCGCATAAGTAAACAGCTCTAAGGAAGTGGAATCACGCAACGCGATTCTAGGTAAGGGAATTCTGTGAGTATATAGAGATAGCTGCTCGTACTTTGAACTTGTGGGTGAATATAGGGTGTTGTGAAATGCACGATTGTTTAGGAAAATGATTGTTGGTATGTGCGGATTGTTATGAGTATGTATATGATTTGGTTTCAGAAATGATTCTTGAAAAAGGGATAGTAAGGTTAATAATGGCCTAAATCACGTGTTTTTGATGTTCTTACAAAACACATTGCTTTGTTTTAAGTGAATTAATGTATGGGCTGGCTAGTGTTTAAATGACTTTGTGAAATAGCACATGTGAGGTGCTAATCATGATTTTGAGATTGTTTTAGTTGATTATGAGCCGCCTATCGTGTTTATGTGAATTAAATCGTGTTGGAGCCTTGCTCGCACTGGATTTTGACGCTTTCACTTGTATAAAACATGCTAAAGCTTAGCTCGCGCCTTGATTTGATTGTGAAGATATTTTATAAACCGTACTGGAGCTTTGTTCATACGTGGATTTCAAGTGATTTTCTTATGCATATAACCGTACTGGAGCTATGCTCGTAAGTGGTTTCTTCATGTTTTTATGCATAAATGTCGTACTAGAGCATTTCTCGTATAAGGATAATTATTTATGATGCATGAATCGTGCTAGAGCTTAGCTTGCACAGGTTTTCACACTGTGGTATGTATGATGTCATGGTGAGGGTAATACGAATTGGTATTCAGGGAACCCAAAAGGGGCGAGCAAGGCCATGAGGGGCTAGGACTTGACATTAATTAATTCAGAGAACCTAAAAAGGGCACTGAAGGCCATGAGGGGCTAGGACTTGACATTGAAAATACTCCCACGTGCACTTGAGACTGAGTAGGTTACACGTGGTATGTGGTAGATAAGACTTACGGCTGGCACCCCTAACCATGTTATGGGTCCAGAGAGTATGTTGTACCGTGTATATCACATGGAGTACGTTGTACTGCATGGTTGTGATGATGATATGAAAGTCTGGCGAAGAACTATCCCACCTTCATTCCAGCATGATGCCCCGCACACCGGGATCTGTGTAGTCTGGGATGATTTATGACATAGTTGGCCAACATAGTCCATTGAGATATAGTGACCTGTCTCACTTGATATTACATAATACCACATGGTTTTGACATATGAGTATGATTGTGATTGTCGAGGATAGACCCGAGGGAGGGGTCGAGCCTTGGGGGATTTGTGATTAAAAGAAATGATAATTTGATTTGTGATGAGATGTGATGTGATTTGAAAAGGATGTTTCTTAAATGAATTTCCCTTTTGTGATGAGTTTTAATGAGACTGAGCATGAGATAGTTTTACATGTTGATATTTCCATGTTTTAGGCCTATTTACATGATTTTCAATACTTGATATATGTATATACATGTGGCATAGTTTTATTTCCTCATGCTCTGATTATAATCGGTTTATGCGTAACACTATCAGCATGTAGATAGAGTAGTTATCTACCATGCTTGCATTATTGTCTTACTGAGCGTGTGGTTGCTCATCCCTCTCTACTTTCCTCTTTCTATAGAGCGTACATAGCAGCCCAGTGAGGACTGAGGCGTTGTATTTTGGACATCTGCTGCTTCCATCTCCAAAAGGTATACACACAAGGATTCTTTTTGTATCTAAACACGTAAAGGCATAGTAGTCATTTTGTATTGTAAAATGAGGGATGCAAAAGTTAGAGAACGTGTCATGTATAAGTGTATAACGTAACTTTCAAATGAATGACATTTCTTTTGATTAAAGTGAGAATGAATGGTGAGTGATGATTATTATTGACTCATAGCCCAACTGTGTAGTGGTGAGTTTGTTCACGATTGGGTAAGGAAAGGAAAATGCGAAAAATTTATAGTGATTTTCGATTAAAGAGGATAAAATGGGTCGTGACATTATGAGCAATGCTCCAATACTCTATAATGCATCAATCAATAAAACTAAGTACGAGCAATTCTCCTAGTACTCTATCATGCATAAATCACATTAAAATCAGTACGAGAATATACTCAAGTACTATGTGATGCATATCTCATAAAATCAAGTGCGAGTATTACTCTAACACCAATGGTTTTCACACAAATCCGATAGATGGCTTATTCAAATTGAATTTCACTCAATTAAATCAAATCGACACTCAAATGTGTTGTTTTGGCATATATTTGAAACATTAGCCATTCTATACATGCAACTATAAAATCAGTCACAAATGCTTCTTAGGCTTTATACCCTAATTTGGATAAAACCACGACTTACCTTTTCGTTTCCTATCACGACTTTTCTATATACGTAATTTCATATACAATATAATAATGAAAATTCTATTCAAAATACATGTAGCTATCTCTAGCTACTCACGAAATTTCCTTACCTCAGATCGCCTCGCGTGACCTCACTTCCTCGGTGCTGCTCACTTTCGCAGTCCGATCAGCTTCCAATATCAACTTCCAAAACTGTTAATAATTATCCACATCAGTATATCTTAATATACTTGTTTTCACTTGCATGACTCTAAATCAATGCATTTAACTCGTCTCAATGCCTCAATCTCATCACTTTCTCCCATTATGGTATTTTACCATATTTCTCATATACCTATTTTCATTTCTCATATATTCTAATTTATGTATTTCATAAAATCATTTTACAATCTTCCATACATACTTCTTTCATCCTTAAATCCATGTTTACTCAACTTTCTCATCATTTTCTCAATTTTATTCCAATATCTAGGTCATGGATATTTTTCATGATCAATTTGTTTTCAGCAATTTAAACATACACCAATCAACTCACCAAATCATCTAGATTAACATATATGAAGTTGGTGCATTGAATCTTACTTAGCCTGAACTTTCCTCTTTGTTTTTTTTTTTACCAAATTTGGCAAAATCCACCTTATTCCTTCAATCCTTGATTCCAACTTCTAGTTTCCAACTATGTTGCTCTACTCTTTACTAAGAACAACTTTGCTGAAATGAATCTCACTCAAAACTAATTGAAAGATGAAGATTTTTGGAGTAGAAAGGTTAGGTTTTCCCTTTGTTTCATGAAGGGTTTGGTGCTCTCGGGAAAACAGAGATTGCAGAGTTGTGTATTTATAGAATTTGCTCTTAGAGATCGATCTCCTAACTACATGAGATCGATCTGTCCTGCACTTTTCTCTTCAGAAAATGACTTTTCAAGCTTAGGGGATCGATCTGCTCTTAGCATGAGATCGATCTGCTTTACTCAAAACCTTAAGGAGATCGATATGGCCTTGTATGAGATTGATCTATTCCATCCAGAACCCTTTGGAAATCGATTTGCATTACTGAGGGATTGATCTACTCTTATTGAGGGATCGATCTGCCTCTTGCAGATGCTGCAACATTACATTTCCAAGCCATGAGATCAATCTTCCTAGCTAATGAGATCGATCTGCTCCTCTTCTACTACAGTTCTACTGTAAATTCTCCCAAAAATTACTGTTGCATTCATTTTTGATATCCTTAACTACCCGTTTTGCATTTCATACGCATTTGCAAACTTAAAAACTTTCATTCCTTATGATTTATATCAGATGTGACTTGTCCGTACATCATAAAATCATAAAGAGTACATATTAAAATACGGGTCTTACAATCCTCCCGACCTTAAGAAATTTGGTCCTCCAAATTAGAACCAAGTTAATCTTTAAACAACTGCGGATATCTCTCTCGCATCAAACTCTCTAACTCTCCAGTAGCTTCCTCAAAAGTGTGATGCTGCCAGAGAATCTTAAATAACCTGATGGTCTTCAATCTTAAGACTTTCTCCTTTCTATCCAGTATCCGTATCAGTTTCTCTACATTTTTCAAATCGTCTTTGAGCTCCAATGGCTCATACCTAATCACATGGTTTGGATATGGATGAAACTTCCATAGCATCGAAATGTGTAAGACATTATGCACTCTCGATAACTCCGGTGGCAAAGCCAACCTATATGCCTTATCTCCCATACGATCAAGTATCTCAAAGGGTCCAATGTAGCGAGGACTCAGTTTACCTCTCTTTTCGAATCTCGCTATACCCTTGGAAGGAGAAACCTTTAGAAACACTGAATCATTGATTGCGAACTCAAATGGTCTCCGTCTTTTGTTAGCGTAGCTTTTCTATTTACTCTAAGCTGTCCTTAATCTATCAACAATCAACTAGACATCCTTAGAGGCTTGTGTAACCAAATTAGGAGCAAAAATCTTTCGATCACCTACTTCTTCCCAACCAAAGGGGAACGACATCTATGGCCATGCAAAGCCTCATACGGCGCCATCTCGATACTCGCATGATAACTATTGTTGTAGGTGAATTCGACTAGTGGCAAATGATCATCCAGGAGCCTCTAAAATCTAGCACACGCGCTCTAAACATATCCTCCAGAGTCTGTATAGTCCTCTCTAACTGACCATCTGTCTGAGGATGGAAAGTGGTGCTCAAACTTAACTAGGTTCCCATGGTTTCCTGAAAATGTTCCCAAAAGTGGGAAGTGCAGTGGGAATCCCTATCCGAGACAATGCTCACTGGAACACCATGTAACTTCACTACCTCGCGTACATACAACGCTGCTAATGAACTCAGAGTATCGGTAGCTCTCATAGCTAGAAAGTGGGCTGACTTCGTCAGTCTATTAACAATCACCCATATCGTATCGTGATTCCTCCGA
The DNA here is from genome assembly GCA_033439115.1 of Firmiana major. Classification (NCBI taxonomy): domain Eukaryota; kingdom Viridiplantae; phylum Streptophyta; class Magnoliopsida; order Malvales; family Malvaceae; genus Firmiana; species Firmiana major. The sequence goes on from CM065909.1 coordinate 9,829,357, forward strand.
GTCCTCGGTAAGCCCATCACGAAATCCATGGTGATATGCTCTTATTTCCATGTCGGTATAGGTAGAGGCTACAATAATCTTACAAGTTTTTGATGCTCTACCTTCACTTACTAAAACAAAAGAGACATCTTACCACGAAATTCGCCACATCTCTTATCATACTCGACCACCAATACACCTTCCAAAAGGTTCTGATAAATCTTGTTACTCTCCGGATGTAATGTGTACCTCGACGAATGAGTTTCTGACAAAATCAACCTCCTAAGCTCTGGGTCCTTGAGAACACACAATCTACCTCTGAACCTAAGAAGTCCATCAAAACTTATCTCAAAATCAGTTACTGTGCCCTTCTGTATCTGACTACTAACATCAATGCAATACAGATTAGTCCACTGAGCCTGTCTAATCCTGTTCAACAGGTCCGGCTCTAAGCGTAGACTAGTAATCAAGCAGTTCGTATCCATGTCAGACAGTACAACTCCCAAACTTAGGCTAGCAAACTACTCTAGCAACTCATGTTCCCTAACCGTCATATATGATACCATCCCAAGGCTCTTCCTGCTCAAAGCCTCAGCTACAATGTTAGCCTTACCCGAATGATAGAGTATCTCACAATCATAGTCCTTCAGATAGTCTAGCTATCTTCTCTATCTCATGTTCAACTCCTTATGCGAGAACAGATACTTGAGGCTCTTATGGTCGGTAAAAATCTGAAACTTCTCACCATACAAGTAGTGGCACATTACCTTCAATACAAACACTACTGCTGCTAACTCCAAATTATGGGTCGAATAGTTCTTTTCATGGTCCTTCAGCTGTTTGGATCTATAAGCAACTACCCTCTCGTCCTGCATTAATACACAACCCAATCCCTAATGCGAAGCATCGTTATACACTGAAAATCCTCCTGAGCTGGTAGGGATAGTGAGAATCGGAGTGGTGGTCAATCGACTCTTCAGCTTTTGAAAACTCCTCTCATAATCGTCATCCCACACGAATGCTACACCCTTCTGAGTGAGACGTGTCAACGGAGCAGCCAACTTCGAAAATCCCTCAACGAATCTCCAATAATATCTTGCTAAACCCAAGAAACTCCTGATCTTGGTGACTGTCTTCGGCTGTTCCCACTGAACTACAGCCTCAATCTTGGATGGATCTACTGATACACCATCCTTTGACACAATTTGTCCTAAAAATGAGATCTGTGACAACCAAAAATCACACTTACTGAGTTTAGCATACAACTTCTACTCTCGTAGGGTCTGCAATACAATCTTAAGGTGTTTCTCATGCTCTTCGTCAGATTTTGAGTATACTAATATGTCATCGATGAAGATGATAACAAACTAATCTAGATATGGCTTGAACACATCATTCATTAAAGCCATGAAAGCTGTCGGAGCATTCGTCAATCCGAATGGCATAACCAAAAATTCATAGTGGTCATATCGGGTCCTAAATGCTATCTTAGGCACATCTCCTGTGAGACCCCATGTATGTATAACTTTGTAATATATGTAAATGAAATTATAAGATGGATGATTTTTAGATCAAGTAAATGTGAATGAATTTGCAAATGGGATGGACGAGTGTCAAGATACTGGTAAAGGATAAATAAGGGATGAAGTGGCCAAAAAACTAAACGAAAAGAACTTTAAGAATTTGAATTGAAGATAAGGAATGAAGACACAGATTAATAATGCATGGACCGTGAATTCTAAGTATTCTTTATGAATGTAAGCAATACACATAAGTTCCATAACATGAAAATCATAGGAAATGAACCTCTCTATGCTCGAAGTGTGAATAGATTGCAAAATGACTAGCGAAGCAATGGAATGCAAGTTCTCCCTTGGAAATTCTGGAAAAATTACAAAAAAAAGGCTGTAGATAAAGGCTAGATTGATCTCCTATTCAAGGCAGATCGATCCCTTGTGTAAACAGAGCCATTCCAAGTGAATCTACTAAGCCCAGATCAATCCCCCTTAAGTGCAGATTGATCTCCATTGTATTCTATAAAGAGTAGATCGATCTCTCCCCATGAGCAGATCGATCTCCTTAAGCTTCTGTCAAGCTAAGATCGATCTCTCCCCAATGAGAAGATCGATCTCCTTACCCTAGTAGATCGATCTCATCACTCTCAATCTATAAATACCCCACGAAAAAACCCTTTTTCTTCAACAAACCAACACACCTCTTCCATTTTCATCAAAAATACCAAGCTTTCTCTGTCTAGAATACACCCTCATCCAAAAAGAATTTGGAAAAAGTTATTATAGCCAAAGTTGTTCATCTTGAGGAAAAAACAACATAAATTGGAGCCAACATTCAACTCATTGGATTGAAGGAGCTAAGGAGCCTTCCAAACTTGGAAAAAGAAGAAAGTAAAGCTAGGTGAGTTTCCAATACACCAACTCTAAGTATATTCATCTAGTTATTATTGTGAGTAGATTGGTGTATGTATTGATGATTGAAACTACCTAGAATGTAATGATACAAGCCTAACCTAGAATGAGTTTAGTGTGAGAAAGTAAAATGTGGTTGATTTGATAATAAAAATGATTATATCAAGTTGTTAGTGAGGCAATATGCATGATTTTAAGATGATTGGATGAAGCCACATTATGAGATTAGTCAAGTGATAAAAATGTTCATAAATGGTGTTGTAAAGAATTTTTAAATGATGGAAAGTTATGGGTAAACACTCATGCCAAGTATTTGATAAGTAACTAAGTGTATTGCTAGTTAAATGGACTAGAAATGGCATAATGATGGCCAAATGTGATAATGAGTCAAACTCGATAAAATAGGCTCGATAAGATATATCGATTAGTTGAAGTTGGAATATGAGTTATTGGTATTGACTCATATGATTGATGTATATTTCCAGTTCTCGAGGATAAAATTGGAGCAAGTTGAGCCAACTCACGAAAAACAAGAAAGGAAGGAAGGAATTGCTTCTCAGAGAATCGAGGTAAGGGAGCCTTTCGAGTGCATGGGCAGTTTCTTAAAATATCTAGGAGTCTTAGGATAAAATGGATGTTTGAAGGGTAAAGAATTGGGTTTTTGAGAAATGTGCATTAAAAGCAAGAGCATGATGCTTTGAAATCTTTTTATTGATTTTTAGCATGTGATGGGTAGGTTGGCTAGTATTTGAAATGATTAGCACGAAAATGGCTTGATTTGGTTTTATAACCATGCTTTGCAAAGAATGAGCCACCTACGTGAGTTTTAGGGAAATAAAACGTGTTAGAGCACTACTCGCACGAGATTTGATGTGTTTTATACATGCATTAGTGTTGGAGCGATGCTCACACTAGAGTTTTACATTACATGAGTGCTAGAGCTTAGCTCGCACTAGTTGTCACATGGATTTTATGACATTTTGCTGGAGCTTAGCTCGCACTTGTTTTCATACGAGTTTTGATATGGTGCTGGAGCATAGCTCGTACTAGATGTCCACCATACTTGTTTTCGTGCTTAAGACTACTCGTAGGAGGTTTTATTACATGTTGGGAGTTGTGTTGGGAGCTTCGGGTAGGCTGTGTACCACATCAATTAAATAGGCTCGCATGTGCCTATTGAGATGTGGTAGGATATATTGTGATTATATGGGTCCACGGAGTACGTTGTACCATGCAAGTAGCATGGGGTACGCTATACCGTGTGTGATATTCATGCCGTCTTTGGACGATGGATTTTGCTATGGACCTGTGGGTAGGACGTGACGCACCTCCCGTGTGGAAGCAGATAGTGGTAATATCTCGTACACTAGGATCCATGTAGCCTGGGATCACAAAGGATATGACCATAGTCCTAGTTATTACCTTTATTGATATTGTATGCCTATCTCACCTGTCTATAGTTAAATGAGAAATCCATGTTTTGAAATGTGTTTTTGTGGGTCAAGATAGTCTATGGGAGGGGCTGAGTCTTGACAAGTGATGATTTTGTATTGGCTTGTGTTGTGAATTTGAAATGCTTTTAAGTGCACCTTGCATGATGATTTTTCATGCTTTGATTTGATAATGCATGATAATTTTTTCCAAGCTATGTTTTGAGAACTATGCACTGATTTATATAACATGATTTGCTTTACATGGAATAAACACAAGCATGAGCATACGTTTTGGTGTATGACAGATAATTGTGTGATTTAAGCATGACATCACGATCACGTAGATAGTACAGTTACCTATTGCTCGCATGATTGCCTTACTAAGCATGTGGTTTGCTCACCCCCTTTATTTTTTTCCCTCTACAGAGCACTTACAGTAGATAGTGGGCGACTGAGGATTGGATTTTGGGAGTCCGCTGCATCCCATCACACGAGGTATACACACTTGTATAATTTTTGTATCTAGACCCGTCAAAGCACAGTAATACCTTTTAAATGTAATTTTTGGGGATGTAGAAGATTGTAAACACATGTAAACAGTAACTCTGGTTTAGTAATACAAGTGTTTACATTTAAATGAATTGTAAATTAGAAATAGTACGATTGGATGAGATTAACATCGATACACAACCCAACTATTGGAGGTGTAGCTGTTCACGGTCGGGTAAGGTAAAGGTAAAGAACAAACCATAAGAACTGGATTAAATAATAATCGATAAAAAAAAAGAAAAAAAATTGCAGTGGATTTTCGGTGGATTGAGAGTCGTGACATCTCCACTCCGAACTCTCAACTGATGATACCCAGACCTCAGATCAATCTTAGAAAAGACCTACACTCCCCAGAGCTGATCTAATAAGTCATCAATATGTGGAAGGGGATACCTATTCTTGATGGTAGCCTTATTCAACAATCTGTAATTTATACGCAATCAAAGGCTTCCATCCTTCTTCTTCACAAACAAAACCGATGCTCCCTAAGGCGAAACACTTGGTCTGATGAAACCCCTATCCAATAATTCCTGTAACTATCTCTTGAGCTCCTCTAGCTCAACTAAGGCCATGCGATATGGTGGTTTCAATATAGGTTCAGTACCATGCACCAAGTCTATACAGAACTCCATCTCTCTGTCTGGTGGTAACCCTGGCAATTCATCCGGAAAGACATCTGGGAACTCACTGACCATAGAAATATCTGCCAACTCTGGATGTACCTTACCCGTATCAAGCACGTACACAATGAAACCTTCAAGATTTTTATTTCTCAGTCAGCATAGTATATTATTTATTGTAATAATAACTACACTTTCATTTCTTTTCCTCAAACTTTACAACATATTTTTCAGGGTTAGGAAACATAACTGTCTTAACATAACAATCTAATACAGCATGGTTTGCAGATAACCAATCCATTCCTAAGATTACATCAAAATCACTCATACTTAACAATATTAGATTGGCTGTCATATCTTTTTCCCCTACTCTTAGCTTGCAGTCATTTAACGCATACTCAATTAGTTGACTGTTATCCATAGGCGTACTGATCAACATCATCCTACTTAAAGGTGTATGCTCTACATGTTTTACTAACTTACATGCAAATGAAGGCGATACAAAAGAATGCGTGGCACCAAGATCAATTAAAACATATGCTTCTAAATCATACATCAAGATGTTACCTCTATTCACATCCAACGAAGCATCAGCAGTGCCCTAGTCCAAGGCATGTACTCGCCCTCATCCAATGACCTGCTTCCCCTTCTCCTCTGTTGTCCCTCTCCTCCTCGATGTAGACATATCAGCTGGAGCTCTCTCTGACTCCTTTCCCTTCTATGGGGCAATATCAATAACCTCTGGGCAAACTCTAGCCATGTGCCCTGGCTTCCCACATCTGAAGCATAATCCACTAGAAATAGTACAAGATTACCTCCATGGAATCAACCACATCTACTATACTGCTCAGTGGTAGGCCTCGGTCCTCCAATCACAACACCTCTAGCTGGAGGTATAGTCGGATATCCAGGAGATCTAACAGTCTTCTCTTTTACTTCCTCGATCCTTGGTCTCTTATCGAAGAGTCTCCTCTCGCGTCGATATCCGAAACCTCTGGAACTATCTCTCACCATCCTCTTCCTATCTCGATCTTACCCTTGCCAACTATCCTAAACTCCAAGACATTCCTCTCATAGTCTTGCTCACAGAGCTGCGCCCTGTGCACTGCCTCATCGTAGGTAGAGATATCAAATGGAACCAGTCTAGACCATAATACTGTCTCAGTTTATCAATAAATCTGTGAACCTTCCTGGTTTCACTACTCATGGTATTGAGGTCATACCTACCCAGGGATATAAATCATGTCTCGTACTCATCCACAGACTGAGTCCTCTGACTCAACCTCAAAAATTCCATTTGTAACTTTTGTTGCGCTGTGTCTGGGACAAACTGCCTCCTGAAGGCATCCAAAAAGATATCCCATGTGATTTTTGAGTGTCGTGCTCTCAATATAACACTGGTGGACTTCCACCAATGCTCTGCAGATCCCTTCAGTAGGAACACAGTAAACGCAACCATCTCGATCGTCATACACTCAAAGAATCCATAAAGCTTCTCCATCTCTCCCAGCCAATCCTTTGCAACCACGGGGTCCTTCACCCCTCTAAACAATAGTGGTTCAAGCTTCTGGAATACTCGTAATCTATCGAGCTCATAACCATACCCCATCGTACTATCGCCCTATCGTGGAGCAACATGAGAAGGCGTATCTTTAGCTGATGGGGGTGTAGGTGTATCTATAGGCTGTGGCGTATGAGCTAGTCGTACAGGCGTACCAAGTACAGTTACCTCTCTAGATGCAGTCCCTGCATCCTGTCCCTGTCTACCTGGCAGAGTCTATGCCAATAACTCCACTATAGTCTCAAGGCGACACTCTAATCTCGTGAAGCATGCCTCGGTACTCTCAGGTACTTGAGTGGGGTCTATCGTCTCATCTCGGGTCTTCGACCTACCTCTACGGCCTCGAACCCTACCTCTAGCCCCTCTACCATGATTGGTATTAGCCATAATGGCTCAATCCTTACATTTATAATCATTAATTAGTTTGATTCCCATCTCGTATACACAATTGTAACTGAACAAAGCACAGTATTATGGGGATGTACACTTTCCTAATTACTACTACCGACTCATTTCAGACCAACACTGCTCTGATACCATTCTGTCATGACCTCCCCTCCCGTGATCTACCTAAAACACCATAAATTTTTTGCATTTTACTTACCTCTCCTTCTATCATAACTCAACACCAAACAATTGGGCTGTGATTCGATATTAGTCACCTTAACCACATTCATTCCATAACATACATACATATCAATACAATTATCTATTGTATGTAAGTGCTCTTTTCTTAAAATGTAGACTTGTATACATTAATATAATTACATTGTACATATATATCCCCTACCGTACATTTGTTTATATAACTGTGTTTTTACAATGTTTAGTACAAAATGTTTCAAATGTGTATACCCTTCGTATGATGGGTGTGCAGCGGATCTAAGAATACCAATCCTCGCCGTGCTCAACTACTATGAACGCTCTGTAGAGAGGGGAAATAAAAAGGGGGTGAGCTCACAGCTCAGTAAGGAAATAAGGCAAGAAAGTAGATAACCACACTATCTACAAAATATAATGCTCATGCCTTGAAATCATTTCCTTATCGATTCATATCTAAAGCATGTATCTTTTTTGAAACATTTATGCAATATATAGATATAGATATAAATCCTCAATTATGAAACTGAAACATGTTGGTTTAATAAATCTAAGCAATTTATGCAAATTATTTTATTTCTCATGTAATTCATATAAATCACATTTTATCATGCCATTTCAATTAAATCAAAACAATATGGCATATCATCATGTTAAAAACATGGAAATCTGGGCCTCACCTGTCACACCCCGTGACCTAACCTCAAACGTAGACGCGCAATGTTAAGCGAAATCGTGTTATATGATAACATAAATGTTTCTGTGGATCATTTTACTTGTTGTTTTGTGTCCAATGTAGGAACCATGCCACTACTTTTAAAATTTTCATAAATGATCTATATTTAATCGTGACTTATGATATATGTGAGAATAGGTTTCTTGCACAAATTTGGCAGCATAACGACATAATCGAACTAAGTCCTTCCAACAATTTACACCATATTCATCTCATGTACTAAACTAAAGAAATATTTAATCCATAATAAAAAAAATTTTCATCATGCATCACATAACCACAAACCCGACTAGTTGGTTAAACTCAATACAACATATTAGCTGTCCATTTACTTTAAACCGAAAAGAAGAAACCTAAGTGCATTCCATAGTGATAATACTTTAAACAACTTTCAACTAAATACATCCCACAAAATACAACCGTGTGTACATGATCTGAAATAAAACATACATATATATATATGTCATCCATAGCATATACCTCAGAAATCCAAAAACTGCTCATTAGGCAGATGGAGTCAGGAAGAACATGAAGCTCGCCCTGTAAATCTAATCTGAAAAGTGTTTGGAAAAGAGGGGTGAGCAACCACACGCTCAGTAAGAAATGAACATAACCGAAGCTAGTAAAATACCATGCAAAGCACACCATCCAGTGGTAAATTAAGATAATTATGTAAAGACGTCAGGTATGTTTCATTAAAGAAAATATTGCTTATGCTTCAATTGAGACATGCCTGCATAACTAAAATTTATGCATCAATGAACAAATTTAAGTTCTAGAATAAATACTTAGAAATTCTTAAAAATTTGACCCACTTATCAAAATGTCCAATTCTGTCAAATACATGCATGGGCAAAGCTTAAATAATTCAATACAACTGAATCAGAATGTGGTAATTTTCGCAACTCGTTATGGAACTAAGTACTCAAACAATATCACCAATATCAATGAAAAACACCTATAGCCATAATGACTACCGCCCTATCCTAATAGATCAAGTCCCAGACTATGGTATTGAAGACGGGATCAGGGTCTAACAGTATTAGGTAGCAATAACATCTCAATGCCACAAAGGCATCCCCGTGAAGCCCTTGGAATCTTAGGGCAATCACACAAAACATCCTACCGGGTGCTAGAGATGGATCTCATAGGACATGACTGCCACACAGGCATAAATATGGTCGCCAATAATCTTAAAAATGTCATCATGATGGGTATACTCAAAGAAATAATAAATCATCTCAGTTTCTTAATTTACCAGTATGGGAAAATAACCCATCAATTTAAAAACAGCTTGTATTGTCATATCCACAATTTAGAAAATTAGTTGAAGCTTTCTAAAAATCGTGGTTAAAATAGCCCATGCAAACCAGTTTCGAATGTCAAACAGGCTGAATGGAGTTACAAAATCATGATGTAATGCTTACACGCACATGATATTAACATTTCAAAAATCAACATGTATGCAAATCTTGCAACTTTATGTTTTCTCCAAAACACAGTCAAAGAGCCCATGCAAACAAGTTTACATTCGTCAACAAAACTGAATGAGGTGATAAAATTGATAGTATAATGCTTGCACACATATGATTTGCAACACCTCAAAATATATTTTACAAAACATTCAACTTTCATGGCATAATAAGGATTTAGTCCATAGTGATGCAACTGAACAATAATTGCAGAAAATCGACAAAGTGGAGTATGGTAGATTTTAAATCTAAAAACGGCCTAGCTAACTAACTAAACTAACAGCTTACACTTCCGTGTAAAAATCTTAACTAATCCTAAGGCGTTCTACTAACCGCAGGCACGTAAAACCCTTACCACACAAAAGCGTCGCATGCAACTTTACCCTTATCGCCTTAGGCGCGGATATATGCACCTAAACTTGCTTGGCGCTTGATGAGGTAGTCGTTGCGAATTAACATATAAAAACAAAGTGTCATGTAATGTTCATGCATGACCAAATATAATTTCAGCAACATTTCATACTCATATTATCAAATTCCAATATTATAACTTATCCTCCTCTCATGACCATAGCTGCCCAATCGATTTTCACCTATTTAAATCATCATTATCATCCTTTGAACATATCTCGTAACGTATTTAAAAGTTTAAATTTTGAAATTTCCAGCAAACAAACTATTTCTAATCATACTTAGTGGCCGAACACTCCCTCTGTCACGACCGCCTGCAACGCCCGTGACTGCTATCAAAACCACTATAAATTTTTCGCATTTTACTTACCTCTCCTTCTGTCATAACTCAACACCAAACGGTTGGGCTATGATTCGATGTTAGTCACCTCACCCATATTCATTTCATAACAAGCATACTCATCAAGATAATTATCCATTGACTGTAAATACTCTTTTCTTAAAAGTAAACTCAAATACATAAATACAAATACTTGTACATATACATCCCCAACCGTACATTAATTTACATAACTGTGCTTTCACATTGTTCAGTACAAAATGTTTCAAATGTGTATACCTCTCGTAAGATGGATAAGCAGCGGATCAAGGAATATCAGTCCTTAGCCATGCGCGACTACTATGAACGCTTTGTAGGGAGGGGAAATAAAAAAGGGGTCAGCTCACAGCTCAGTAAAGAAATAAGGCAAGTAAGTAGATAACCACACTATCTACAAAATACAATACTTGTGCCTTGAAATCATTTCCTTCTTGATTTATATCTAAAGCTTGTGTCTTTAGTTAAACATTTATGCAATATATACATATATATACATAAACCATCAGTTATGTAACTGAAAACATGCTGGTTTAATAAAATCTCAGCAATTTATTCAAAACATTGTATTTCTCATGAAATTCATAAATTTCACATTCATCATGCCATTCAATTAAATCAAAATAATATGGCATATCATCATGTTTAAGCAGGGAAAATTGGCCCTTACCCACCCCTCGGGTTACCCTTTATCACACACAAATTCACATGTTCAGATTCTAAAACCATGTGATAAGTCATTCAGAAAATCTCAAATGATGAAACGAGATAGACGACTACATTTTCCAATATTATGATCATAACTCATTTTTCGTGATCCCAGGCTACACAGTACTTGGTGTGCGGGGTCTCATAATTGCTGTAATGAGAGGTGGGTCAAATCTCTACCGTTAGCTCACAACTCAACAACATCGTGTACTCACAGTACAGTGTACTCCATGTGACATACATGGTACAAAGTACTCCATGGACCCAATCTCAAGGTCATGATGATTGCCATAAGTCTTAGCCCTCATACCTTAGATATACCTCATAGTCGGGTGCTTACCATAAGTCTTAGCCCTTATACTATAAATAATATTTTCGATAGCCCTCAGCCATATCTTAAAATATTGCACGTGCGAGCGTATAATCAGTGCAACATACAGTCAACACAGGCTCCCAGTACGACTGTTTCATGCTTTCTCATTCAAAAGTGGTACGTACGAGTAAACTCCCAGCACAACCATAACACAAGTGATATAAATCTAGTGCGAGCAATGCTCCCAACACTATGTCATGTAAAAACTGAGTATAAGCAATGTTCCCAATACTTTATAATGCACCAATCAATGAAAACTGAGTATGAGCAATGCTCCCAGTACTCTATCATGTAAAATTGAATATGAGCAATGCTCTCAATACTCCATAATGCATAAATTACATTTAAAATTAAGTACAAGAATATACTCAAGTACTATATGATGCATATCTCATAAAATATAGTGTGAGTATTCTCTAGCACTAATGGTTTACACACAAACCCGATAGATGGCTTATTTAAATTGAATTTCACCCAATCAAATCAAATCGGCACTCAACTATGCTATTTTCGCATATACATGAAAACATTAGCTAGTCTATCCATTCACATTTAAAACATGTTGAATTTAATCACTCATATGCTTCCTAAGCTTTTTAACTTATCGAATCCTATCGAACGTCCCTATACATGGAATTTCATAGAGAATATAGTTATTGAAATTCTATTTGAAATATGTGTAGTTATCTCTAGCTACTCATGAAATTCCCTTACCTCGAATCACGTCGCGTGACCTTACTTCGTCGGTGCTGCTAAACCTCGTAGTTCGATCAGCTTCCAACATCTACTTTCGAGCTGTAAATAGTCATTTACATCAGTATATCTTAATATACTTTATTTTCACTTGCATGAATTTAAATTGTAAGACCTGTATTTTTGGATGTAAACCTTATGGATTCATAAGTGTGGTAATGTACTTCTAATGTGAAGTACAATTAATGTAAAGTCTATAAATGTAATGTACATACGTGTAATATGAGTTTGTAATGTACATACAAGTTTCATTGTGTATGAATATGAAGAAATGAGCTTTTATAAGTGATGAATGTGATTGGAACTCAAAATGAGTAGTGTGGTGAAATGGAATGAAGTTGAACTTCCATTTAGCTTGGTATGGTATACCTTTGGCTATGCAAAGAATACACACAAGTTTTAATGTGTATAAGGTATGAATGGATGCCATTTTCAAGTCTTAAAGGTGGTTGGATGAGAAAATGACTATGACAGTAAATTATGGATGTTTGGGTGTGTGTTGTTGTAGAAAAACTGTAGAAAATCTAGGAAATATGAAGGACAGATTGATCTCATAGGATGAGAGATCGATCTGGAAGAGCCAAAATGCTCTTATTTGAGCAATGGAATAGAGCAAGTCGATCTCCTATGGGGCCAGATCGATCTCCTAAAACTTCTGCAAAGAAAAGATCGATCCTCAAGCATGCAAATTGATCTCCTTAGCTCTCTGTTTGGAGCAGATCGATCTCAAGCTTAAGGGGACCAAATTGATCTCCTCCTAGTGCAGATCGATCTCCTCAAGCTATTTCTATAAAAGGAGACCTGAAATCTAAAATTTTTGAGAAAACAACATCACCCTTCAATTTTTCACCCAAAACCTAAGTTTATCTCTCTAAAATCAGTCGATTTCTAGTAAGAATTGAGGGGAGGCTATTAGATACAAAGTTGTTCATCTTGAGGAAGAGAACAACATAGTTGAACCCCAAAACCTCATTGTTGGTATTGAAGGAGCAAGGAACATTTCCCTTTGGAGCAATAAGAGAAATTAGATTGGTAAGTTTCTAATACTTCAACCAAAGTACATTGGTTCATTTGTTAATTTTGGAGTTGATATGTATGTGTATTAATGATTGGAATCACTTAGAAGGTATTAGAACTAATGTGAACTAGAAAATGGAAGGAGTCTAGTGTGAGAAAGTGTAATTCGGGTGTGTTGATGATTTATGGATTATGTTAAATTGTTATCGGAGTAATGTGGATGATTTGAGATAGTTAAATGGAGTTGCATTATGAGTTTAGGGAAAATTATGAAAAATAAGTATATAAGTGCTTGATAAATGCCATAGTGAGGGAATATATGGAATATGAAACACTATAAGCTTAACATCGATTTAATATCGATTTGGAATAAGTTAATAGGCCTAATAGAACCCGTAGACTCAAGTTATGAGTAGAGTAATAACAACGAGGCCTCATAAGCGTTAATAAAGACTATAGGCCGAATCGACTATAGTAAATGCAAGAGTTGGATTATAATGGACTATAATGATGCGAAATATGATTTTGTGCAGTTCCAAAGAGTCCGATGGAGACAAATTAAACCGCACACGTACACAGCTTTACGGATGTGGAATCACGCGATGCAATTCCAGGTAAGGGAATTCTGTAAGTATATAGAGGTAGCTGCTCGTATTTTGTGGGATTATATGGTGTTTATGAAATGCATGAATGTTTAAGAAATTGGTTGTTTGGTATGCAGAAATGATTACGAATGTTGGATGATTTGGTTTTATATGGATGTATAAAAAGGGATAGTAAGGCTAATAATTTCATAAATCACGTGTTTTAAATGTTTTCACAAAACACAATGGTTTGATTTGAGTAAATAAAAGGATAGGCTAGCTAGTGTTTTATTGATGTTATGGAATAGCACACATGAGGTGCTAAACATGTTTGTGATGTGTTTTGAATTCTTATGAGCCGCCTATCGAGCTATGTGAATAAAATCACGCTAGAGCCTCACTCGTGCTGGATATTGATGCTTTGACTTGCATGCAAGTATTGGAGCTTAGCTCGCACTTTGATTTTTATTTATGATGATATTTTATAAGCCGTTCTGGAGCTTCTGCTCGTACGTGAATTTTAAGTGGTTTTCCTATGCATAGAACTGTACTAGAGCTATGCTCGTACATGATTTCTTTATGATATGATGCATAAGTCGTGCTAGAGCTTTGCTCGTAGAAGTTTGCACATTGTGGTACATATGAGGCCATGGGAGTTGGTAAGATCCTCAAGCCTTACATCCTTAAGCCAACATCCTTAAGCCCAAGGAGGCAGGGAGGCTCTGTTCAGAGGGGAGGCTCTCTTACGATAAGATCCTCAAGCCCTACATCCTTAAGCCCGAGGAGGCGGGGAGGCTTAGTACGGTGGGGAGGCTCTCCTATGTGAGTACGATAAGTTCTTGGTATGGGTAAATAAGACCTACGACTGGCACCCCCAACCACGATATGAGTCCACAGAGTACGCAGTACCGTGTATATCACATAGAGTACGATGTACCGCGTGGTGGTTATGTGATAAGAAAGTATGGCGAGGGATAATCCACCTTCGTGCCAGCACCTGGATGCTTGTGGTCTGGGATGATTTATGATGTAGCTGGCCCACATAGTCACTTGTGATATAATGACCTGGTTTTTATACATATGTGTGATTGTGATTGTTCATGGTAGACCCGAAGGAGGGGTCGAGCCTTATGAACTTGATTTGTGAAATGAAAATGAGGTTGTGATTGAGAATTGATTTCGATGGGATTTACGTATTTGAGAAAGAGATGTAATTTAAAAAGGAGGTTTCTTGAATGAAATGCCCTTTTTATGAGTTTAATGAGAATAAGCATGAGATGTTTTCACATGTTGATGTTCCATGTTTTATAAGCTGATTTTACGTGATTTTGATACATGATATATATGTATACTCATATGGCATAGCTTTATTCCTCATGCTCCTATTATAAATTATTTATGCATAACACTATCAACATGTAGATAGAGTAGTTATCTACCATGCTTGCATTATTGCCTTACTGAGCCTGTGGTTGCTCATCCCTCTCTATTTTCCCCCTCCTAAAAAGAGTGCATAGTAGCCCAGTGAAGACTGAGGCATTTTGTTGAGACATCCGCTGCATCTCCATCACTCAGAGGTATATATACAGTGATTCCTTTTTGTATCTAAACAATGTAAAATCACAGTAGTCATTTGAAATGTAATTATGATGGATGTAGATGTCAGCAAATATATTTTGTATAAATGAATGATTGATGTTCAAATGTATGACATCGCTTTTATTAACTGAGAATGGATATTGCGAGTGGATTATTTTTGACTCACAGCCCAATAGTGTACTGGTAAGTTTGTTCACGATCGAGTAGAGAAAGGAATAAATATGAAAAATGTATAGTGCTTTTCGGTAATAAGAGGATAAAATGGGTCGTGACATAGGTTGGTATCAGAGCTGAGTTGGCCTGATGTGAGTCAATAATAAAACGTAGAAAAATTTCATCCCCATATCACTGTGCTTTTGTTTTGATATAACTATGTATATCGTGATGGTAGAGCTTAATAAATGATTTTAAATACAGGAAGTTAGGCATTAAGCCAATTACGCCCCAAGGTAGAGGGGCAAGGGCAAGGGCACGTGCTAGAGGCTGTAGAGGTAGGCTTGAGATCCGTGCAGAGTCACAGACTGATCAGGCTCCACAGAATTCGACTGGGAGAGTAAGAGATATAGAGGCACGTTTTGGTAGGATAGAGTGGAGTATCGAGAACCTAGTGGAGATAGTCACGCAGGCATTGGGTGCTAGCGATAGACGAGGTCTTACAGCACAACCTGTGACTGAACAGGCAACTGCAAAGGCAGAGAGACCTCAGGCTACTGAGACGGTGACACCCCCAGTCTAGGATATAGCTTCTCCTATCGTTCCACAGCAGAGCGGTAGTGATTTGGGTTATGACTGCGAGTTAAGCAGATTACGAGAGTTCCAATGGTTGAAACCCCTAGTGTTCAGAGGGGTAACGGACCCAATGGTTACGGAGGATTAGGTGTACAAGATAGAGAAACTGTATAGGTTCTTCAGGTGCACATCAGCGGAGAAGGTAACCTTTTCTGTGTTTATGCTTAAAGGTGAGGCAAAGCACTGGTGGAGATCCACCGAGGTTATATTGAAGGCCAGACACTCTGAGATCTCATGGGAGATATTTTTGGAGGCCTTTAGGAGTCAGTACATTCCAGCCATTGCACAGAGGAAACTGGGTATGGAATTCATGAATTTGGTTTAGGGGAACCAAACTGTGGACGAGTATGAGTCCAAGTTTATGTCATTGGGGAGATATGACCTAAACACGATGGGTAGTGAGACTCAAAATATTCAGAAGTTCGTTGATGGGTTGAGGTTAGCCATCCGAACTAAGCTAGCCCCGTTTGACCTTCAGACTTATGAGGAGGCGGTACATAAGGCTCAGTTATGTGAGCAAGACTTTGAGCAGAATGCCTTCGAGCTTGGGAGGATTAGTGTCATGAAGGACAGAGATCGGAAGATATCCGGGTTTGATAGAGTGGCCAAGAGAGGAAGCTAAAGGTTTTTTTAGAAGAAGCCTAGGATTTAGGAGGTGCAGGAGAGAGCTGCCAGACCTCCCGTATACCTAGCTTTGACTGCATCGAGGGGTATAGTTATTAGAGGACCACGACCTACTACTAAGAGGTGCAGGAGATGTGATAGATTTCATTGGACTAGGCCCTATCCGATGACCCCTATGGTGTGTTACAGATGCGAGAAACCAGGACATATAGCTAAGTATTATCCTGAGAGGATGGAGACTGCCCCAGAGAAGGGCAAGGAGCCGGAGAGATCTCCAGTTGAGACGGTTGCCCTGAGGAGGAGGCCCACAGCTGAAGAGAAGGGGAAACAGGCGGCGAGTATGAGCAGAGGAAGAGTGGATGCATTGGACCAGGACACTGCTGACGCATCGACGAATGTGATTAAAGGTACCATCCGAATCTTTGATTTAGAAACTTTGGTATTATTTGATCCTGGTGCCACACATTCCTTCATATCACCTTCCTTTGCACATAAATTATTGAAGCATGTGAAACCAACATTGTTGGATAAAATGTTGATGATTTCCACACCCATGAATGATAGTCAATTTACTAAGCATGTATGTAGAGATTGTAAGTTAAAGATAGAGGGAAAGGAAATGATAGCCAATTTAATTTTATTGAACATGAATGATTTCGATGTAATATTGGGAATGGATTGGTTGGCTACCAATCGTGTTGTTATGGATTATCATGCTAAGATGTTGATGTTTTCAAGATTAGACAATCTTATTGTAAATTTTGATGAAAAGAAAGGAAAGCACATGATTGATATAAATGAAAAGAGTATGATTTTATTTAATTTGCTTGAGAGATGATTTTATATGCTTGTGTTGAATATTAATGTGATGACTCATGACAGTAACGGTGGAAAGAATGATATGAAGGGTTCATTGCCTACATGGTCGATATAGATGAGGCATACCTAGAATTGAGGGACATACCCGTGATTTCGGATTACCCTGATGTCTTTTCAGATGAATTATCAAGACTACCACCTGAAAGGGAAATGGAATTTTGCATAGAGTTAGTGCCTGGTACATAGTCGATATTGAAATCACCATACAGAATGGCACCGATTGAGTTAGAAGAGCTAAAGAAATAGCTGCAAGAGTTGCTGAAGAAGGGGTTTATAAGACTGAGTGTCTCACCTTGGGGAGCACCGGTACTGTTTGTAAGGAAGAAGGATGGAAACCACCGACTGTGTATGATTACTGGTTGTTGAATATGGCCATCATTAAGAACAAATACCCCCTTCCACACATAGATGATTTACTGGATCAGCTCTAGGGAGCGCAAGTATTTTCTAAAATAGATCTGCGGTTAGGGTATCATCAGTTGAGGATCAGGAGTGAAGATGTACCCAAGACAACATTTCGTACCCGTTATGGCCATTACGAGTTTTTAGTAATGCCATTCAGATTGACAAATGTCCCCGCAACATTTATGGCACTGATGAATGATACATTCAAGCCATACCTAGACAAGTTTGAGATTATGTTCATTGATGACATATTGGTTTATTCCAAGTCCAAGGAAGATCATGAGGAGCATTTGAGGATAGTTTTGCAAACCCTCCGAGAGAAAGAGTTATATGTCAAACTCAGCAAGTGTAACTTTTGGTTGGAACATATATCATTTCTGGGGCATGTTGTATCGAAGGATGGGGTATCAGTGGATCCATCCAGGATAGAGGCAGTTGTACAGTGGGAATGGCCCAAGATAGTTATTGAGATCAGAAGTTTTTTGGGATTGACAAGTTACAATCGGAGATTTGTAGAGGGTTTCTCCAGATTAGCTGCTTCGTTGACACACTTCACATGAAAGGATGTTAAATTGGTGTGGGATGAGGCATGTAAGAGGAGTTTTGACGAGCTTAAGCATCGATTGACCAGTGCTCTAGCTCTCACCATTCCTACCAGCTCAGGAGGATTCTCGATGTACATGGATGCGTCACACCAGGGACTGGGCTGTGTGCTTATGCAGGATGGGAAGGTAGTTGCCTATGGATCTAGACAATTGAAAGATCATGAGAGGAACTACCCGACACATGATTTAGAGTTAGCGATCGTGGTGTTTCTTATCTCCTGAATGGAGGTTACATTTATAGAGAATTTTTGGCGCTGTAGGTGAATAGTGCCTTATCTGTTTTGTCACGCGGACACTGTAGATAAATAGTATCTTATCTGTAGGCGGGGCACTGTTGATAAATAGTACTCTACCGACAATTTACCCGTGATATGCTTTTGGTGTTTTACTGGAGGTAAAATCCCATAACAGTCGTCTTCATTTTCATCTGCTAGGTTGATTGAACCCATTAAAGATGCGTCTGAAGCAATGGAGTTGTCCGGGGATTCTGATCCGTCAGTGGAAAGAAGGTCCTTCATGATGGTGAAGTATTCTTCTTTTATTTTTGCCACTGCTAGGAGGGCACTGGTTTGTGACTTTTGGGCCAGGAACTGATTATGTTTTGGTCCAGGATAGAGTAGCCCTTGGGTTCTAAGCCATTTTTGGACTCCAGGTACTGATAAAGATTTCGGGATCTTAAAGGAGTTCCACCATTTTGTTTTAAATCTCCTTTGGATCACTGTGATGCAATTTTCAGTTTTATATTCTAGGCTCCAGGCTGATACCCATGGAACAAAAAATTTTGCTGATAGATGACAGATTGGGGGAAATCTTTTTTTTAAATCGGTAGGTTTGAAATGTGTTTTGAACAGGTTATAACTGTCTTGTAATTTTGGGGGGAGGATATCAGAGATTGCCCCATAAAGGTTCCACCAATGGACGAACCAAGAGGGAAGAATGGAAATACTGATTTTGTTATTTAGGTAGAATAACCAGGTATGGGTAAATTTTGGGTTTTGTAAAAGGGGCATATTGTACCAAGCTTGCTGATAGTCCCAATAATTAAAAGTTTTGCAGAATTGCTGTGATGGATTTGCTAGGAGGGTTTTTGGTTTTGCTAAATCCTGATTCCATTCTGAAGGAGTAATGACTTTTAGGATTTTGCAAGTAGAATAAGACCGGGATTTTGAGTCAGCATAAGCAAAGTGCTTGAATGTGGCTAATCCAGTAACTTCCAGTATGTACTGGTAATAGTCATTGGTTTTTTGGAGATCCCATGGCTTAAAAAACCAATTTTTTCCAAACATTTTTTGGATGGTAATAATTGGGTTTGGGTCAAAAAATTCTTTTTCAACTGAGATAATATTTTGAAAAACTGGTTTTATAATAAAAACAGATTTTCTTGGAAGTTTTTATTGAGAAACAATAATTTGTGAGGAGCTTGAGGATTGCTCCAAAGGATTTTGTAATAAAATAGTTTTGGAAAGGGTTTACAAGGAAGAAGAATCTCATTTCCTGGTTTCAGAAATTAGTTTTGGATTTTTACCTGTTTGGACTACAGTGATTGTTTCTACATTGTCCTTTGCCATTTTTTGGATTGCCTTTCTTACTTGAGGGGCTTCCTTTGTTTTAGAAATTTTTGAAGTTGGAATTTCCAGTGAGCTTTTTAGTGCAAGGACCAATTCTGGATGCTTGGCTATTGATTGGAGCCATTCATTGACTTGGTCCGTTTTGTCTTCTGGAGATAGGGGTTTTTGTGAAGCTTGAGCTGCTTCATCATCTTCCACGATCTGTGACCATGGAACTATGGTTTTGCTTTGTGTAGCTTTCTGTTTTCCTTTGTCCTTTTTGGGAGGCATTTTGGTGGTATGTTTTGGAGAAATTCTCTGGTTATAAAATCTGGTAACGAATTAGATTCTCCAGAAATATATTCTATATCAAAATCAAATATACTAAGTATAGCTTGCCATCTGGCAAAAATCTGTTTTGATGCAATGTTTTGAACATCTTTTTGCAAAATTTCTTTTGCTGATTTACAATCAATTCTAAGTAAAAATTTTTGATTTAATAAATCACTTTGAAATTTTGTAATGCATAAAACAATAGACAACATTTCCTTTTTAATTGTTGAGTAAGACTTTTGGCAATCATTCCAATGTCCGGAAGTGAATTGGACTACTGCTTCTCTTTGGTCTTGGACCTGTTTAAGAATGCCTCCATAACCTATATCACTAGCATCAGTTTCCACAATTTTTGGAAGGTTGGGATTTGGTAGGTGAAGACAGGGTATATTAGTAATTTGGGATTTTATTTTTTGGACGAGATTGGTGTGATCATTTATCCAAGGTGAAGGATTTTTCTTCAATCTATTGTGAAAGTGGTTTTGCCATTCTATTAATGTTTGGGCAGAAATCTAGGACATAATTGAGGCTTCCTCGGAATCTTTGTAACTGGGTTTTATCAAGAATTTTGTCTGGGAATTTTGAAGCAAATTCTAGACTTCTTTCAATAGGACTGATGGTTCCCTGATGGTTCCCTGATGGATGTAATGTCCTAGAAACTGAATTTTTGTCTGAAACAGGGAGATTTTCTTGGCTGAGACAACTAAGCCATTTTGTCTAATGACATAAAAGAAGGTTTTGAGATGTTTTTGATGTTGTTCTATTGAGTTAGAAAAGATTAAAACATCATCAATATAAACAATGCAGAATTCAGAATAAGGGTTAAAAATATCATTCATGATTCTCTGAAATTCTGAAGGGGCATTTTTTAGATCGAAAGGCATGACATTCCATTCGTATTGTCCAAAAGGGACAGTGAAGGCAGTTTTATACCTATGGCTTGGTTCGATCTGGATTTGCCAAAATCCTGACTTCATATCAAACTTTGAAAATATAAAAGACGAATGAAGTTTTTGGAGTAAATCCTTTTTGTTCGGAATTGGATATCGAATCCATTTTAACGCTTGGTTCAGAGGTTTGTAATTGATTACTAACCTAGGAGTACCTCATTCTATCTCAGCAGGTTTGTTGACATAGAAAGTCGCACAACTCCAAGGGGATCGAGATTTGGAAATTAATCCTTTGGAGAGAAGATCCTGTATTTCTATTCTACAGAATTGTTCTAATTCTCCATTCATTTGGATTGGCCTGGCTTTTGTAGGAATATCTTTTTCATTGAAATTGGGCTCATATGGAAGGTCAACGGCATGTTGTTTCCTAATCCAAAAGGCATTTGGTAATTCTGAGCAAATTTCTTTTTCAAATTGGGTTTTGATTTTGAAAATCTGTTTTTGGAGGGATTCATTTTTGAGTTGGTTTTTAATTTTTTGTAATTGAAGATTTTGTTTTAAAAATGAAATATCATTTTGTTTGCCTTTTATTAATAAAGCTATTTCATTATTGAAAATAGAATTAGCTTTTAAGAGGTTGAGATTTCTTGTTTTAGGTTTTTCTATAAAATTTAATTTGATATTTTTTGTTTTGAAAGATATTCCATCATAAGTAACTCTATAGGGAGTAATCAAATTAATGAAAGGTGTCCCTAATATAAGAAAATGATGTATATCATTAACTAAAACAAAAGAGGTTTTGATGTAAAATCCATTATTAAAAATACTTGCTTCTGTTTTTCCTTTGATATCCATTTTGGAATTGTTAGCAGAAGTAAGTTTTTCAGAGGTTGTTTGATGAAAACGTTTTGGCACCAAGCCAGTTTTTATCAATTCAGATCTGCTCCTGTATCGAATAAGGCAACAGTATCAATTTCAAAATTATTGGAGAAAACTAATGAAATTTTTATAAAATATTTTCGAGAAGTAATTTCTTTTAAGACAAAGAGAAAATCTTCTAGGACAGTTTCAATGTTTTCTAATTTATCGGTTTTAGAATCCTGATCACTATGTTCACTATCAGTGGATTCTAGGTTAGTTTTGGCAAGGAGAGACTGAATGATTTCAAAATCGTGCTGCTGCTTTTCTTTGATCTGTTTAACTTCGGTTTTGAGGATTTTGATATCTTTGTAGATATCGTTGATGGACAGAGAAGATGATTTTGAAGGTTTCTTCTTTCTATGATGGTTTTAAGATCATAGAGATTTGTGGATGGACTTGGACGGGTGGTTTTATGATCTGGACTGGTTTCTAGAGATTTTTTAAGTTGTTGAAGGAAATCTTTATGGATTTCAGGATTTTCAACATACTGGATCATATCAAGAAGAAGGCTTTGCTCTTTTGAAAGTATATTAAGCATTTTTGATTCGAGAGAAGAATCAAATTGAGAGGCTATTTCATCTAATTGAGGGCCAGAGGTTTCGTCTGAGCCTGTTTCTGAATCAGAAGATTCTTGGATGAAAAGAACCTGAATTTTTTCAAGAGTGTCTTGATCTATTTGAAGTTGTTGGATTTTTTTAGATAGATGACAATACTTAGAAATGTGGCCCATTTTGCCACACTTAAAACATTTGATATCCCGGTTTCTAGAATTGGACCAAGAAGGTTTTAGGCTTTTTCTGAACTTGTAAACAGGTTTTTCTTTAGGGGCTTTTTTCCAAAAAGGTTTTTTGTAACTATACCTCGGAGAGTCTTAGGGCTTTGTGAATTTAGGTTTTTCTGATTTTTTGCTACATTGGCCATGACAGGGTTTTTCGTGGTCAAAGTAATCAAACTGTTTTGCAGAAAGATCCTAATTCGACTTTGGATTGCCTAAGCTCCTTTTTCAGGCATTTTTTGAGTTTGAGGTCTTGGCAAATTAATTGGCCTTAGTTTTGGGTAAAGCTGATTAGCTCTCCATAAGTAAGTTGATCATATGGGATTACATGGCTTCCCATAGTTTCTCTGATTTTGGTTCTGACCTTTTCTCCTAAGAGAGTTGGAAGACCTGCAAGGAATTTTTCCTTCCAAAAAGGTTGATTTGAATCATCACGTAGCATAACCCTAGTGAGGAAAGTGGACTTGTACCATTGGAATTCACTAAGATTTCTACATTTAAGATTTGATAATAAATCTGCATTTTTATCTTTAAGATGTGATGGATCTCCTATAAAATGTTTGATAACAGAGACTATAAGAGTCGATACCGCATCTTGGATAGGGTTTCCTAAGTGATCTAAAATTGGTTCATCTTCATCACCGGTTTGAATTGCATTTAGGATTTCAAATTGATCAGAAGGCTTTAGATGGTAGTCCTACCATCCTTTGAGTTGGCTTGAAAATCCTGCTATGAGAAGTTCAGTAACAGTTTTATCAGTTGTATTTTGCTGGGTTTTATACGCATTTGACGCCATTGTCATTTGCTGTACGAGATTGAGGATTTGGTATTCAGACATTCCATCTATATTCCATTCATAGATAGAGGAAGCGTTATACCAAGGTTGGACTATCGTACTTGGTTGGTTTCCTAGTTCGATTTCCAGGTACCTTGGCTGGATTGCAAAAGGTTTTGGATTGTACCAATGGACTTTGTTGATTTTTGGAGATGAGGATTGTTCATCTTTAGAGGAGCTTTGGCCAGATGTTTGGCTGGATTTTTGTAAAACTGAAACACTTTGTTGGGTTTCTTCAGCTAGTTTTAATGTCTGGCTGGAAGAAGGGATAACTAAAGAGTCTAATTTTTGTTGGATAGCTTGAAGGAACTCAAGTTTATTTGAGAAAACTTCAATTTTTGCGGAGTTTGAGACTTGGAAGGTTTTGAACACTGGGTTAATCTTTTGGTGTTCTGTGGGTGGTTTTGAAGTAGTGGTTTTGCTGACTGTCGTGACTGGAGTTTTTGCCTGATCGAGAAGAGAAAGCTGTTTACTAATAGTTTTAAGAGAAACATTAGTAAAATTGTTTTGTAAAACAATATTCTTAATATTAATGGAATCGGAATCCTGTGGAGTTTTGACTGGACAGACGTCTACCTTTTGATCTACATGTGAGAAAGCGATATTCCTAAACGGAGGATGATCTGATTCTATAGATCTAGAGGCAGTTTCCCAGATAGGGGCTTGCTTTTTCCTAAGGGTTACTGGATTAAGTGTTTTGAAAGGATAAGAAATATCATGATTTTCGGCATACATTTCAAACCAATTGAAGAATAAAATGTGAATTTTGTTTTGTAAAACAAAGTCATAATAATCATTTTGAATTTCTTTTCTTGAAGAAAGGAAGTTTTTGAAAAACCATAATCGTTTTTCAGTATTTTCTGCAAAATAAAAATCATTATGCAAGGAAGTTTTGTCATGGACAAATTCTTTTTCCAGAACATTTAGCTCATTTGCCATGTTTTCTGTTATGACCGAAGCTGGAGGAGACTCTAGAGGAGACTGATTTTGTGTTTGATGATACACAGGTTGGGGAATATTTTTTGAAAAATCAATGTTTTCTAGAGTAGTAGATGGTAAATCTGAAGTAGAATACCTGGGTTTAAAGGGAAGATTAATTACAGGAGGAAGATTTGGATGGAAATCTGAAATCTGTTTAGTAAATGGAAGATTTATGACAAATGGAAGTTTTTGGCTTCTTGCTAGATCTACCGATTCTGAATAAAAAACGTCAGAAAACCTAGAACTTGAAGCTCTATTAAAACTGATTTTTACCTTACCGTCACGGAATTGGTAAGGTTTTTGATAGCAACGTTTGGTTCTGGAGAAGGAATGGGATCTTTTTCTGGTTGAACCACTCCATCAAGGATCCAATCTTCGGGGAGTTGGATGTCTCTCCATTGGATGGGTTTGGGTATAACAAGATGAGATTTAGATAGATCCGTTTGTAAAAGGAGATTTAGACAGTAACTGTGGAAAGAATGATGTGAAGGGTTCATTGCCTACGTGGTCGATATAGATGAGGCACACCCGAAATTGAGGGACATACCCGTGATTTCGAATTACCCTGATGTCTTTTCAGATGAATTATCAAGACTACCACCTGAAAGGGAAATGGAATTTTGCATAGAGTTAGTGCCTGGTACAGAGCTGATATTGAAATCACCATACAGAATGGCACCGATTGAGTTAGAAGAGCTAAAGAAATAGCTGCAAGAGTTGCTGGAGAAGGGATTTATAAGACCAAGTCTCTCACCTTGGGGAGCACTGGTACTGTTTGTAAGGAGGAAGGATGGAAACCTCCGACTGTGTATAGATTACTGGTTGTTGAATAAGGCCACCATTAAGAACAAATACCCCCTTCCCCACATAGATGATTTACTGGATCAGCTACAGGGAGAGCAAGTATTTTCTAAAATAGATCTGCGGTTAGGGTATCATCAGTTGAGGATCAAGAGTGAAGGTGTACCAAAGACAACATTTCGTACCCGCTATGGCCATTACGAGTTTTTAGTAATGCCATTCAGATTGACAAATGTCCCCGCAACATTTATGGCACTGATGAATGATATATTTAAGCCATACTTGGACAAGTTTGAGATTATGTTCATTGATGACATATTGGTTTATTCCAAGTCCAAGGAAGATCATGAGGAGCATTTAAGGATAGTTCTGCAAACCCTCTGAGAGAAAGAGTTATATGTCAAACTCAGCAAGTGTAACTTTTGGTTGGAGCATATAAATCATTTCTAGGGCATGTTGTATCGAAGGATGGGGTATCAGTGGATCCATCCAAGATAGAGGCAATTGTACAATGGGAATGGCCCAAGATAGTTACTGAGATCAGAAGTTTTCTGGGATTGGCAGGTTACTATCGGAGATTTGTAGAGGGTTTCTCCAGACTAGCTGCTCCATTGACACGCTTCACACGAAAGGATGTTAAGTTGGTGTGGGATGAGGCATGTGAGAGGAGTTTTGACGAGCTTGAGCATCGATTGACCACTACTCCAGCTCTCACCATTCCTACCAGCTCAGGAGAATTCTCGATGTACATGGATGCGTCACACCAGGGACTGGGCTGTGTGCTTATGCAGGATGGGAAGGTAGTTGCCTATGGATCTAGACAATTGAAAGATCATGAGAGGAACTACCCAACACATGATTTAGAGTTGGCGGTCGTGGTGTTTGCTTTGAAAATATGACGCCACTATCTCTATGGTGTGAAATTTTAGGTGTTCACGGATTATAAGAGCCTTAAGTACCTGTTCTCGTAGAAAGAACTGAATTGGAGACAGAAGAGATTGCTCGAACTCCTGAAGGACTATGATTATGAAATCATGTACCAGCCGGGTAAGGCAAATGTAGTTGTCGATGCTTTGAGTAGGAACCTTGGGTTGGTGTCTTATATGATGGTACAAGAAAATGAATTGTTGGAACACTTTGTGAACCTCAGTTTGGATGTAACCTCACCTGGATCGGAGAAATTGGATATCATGGCTAGTATGAGATTAGAGCCAGAGTTGATTGGTCGTATTCGGTAGGCCTAGCAGAGCGATCGACGATGCATCGATTGGCTGAGGCAGATATAGACAGGTGTGGGTATTGATTTTGTGCTGAGTACTGATGGGTTGTTGAGGTTCAGGGGCAGAGTATGTGTTCCCGAGGATCCTGAGATTAGGAGGCTGATTTTATCAGAGGCTCACTCATCGAGGTACACGATACATCCGGGGAGTACTAAGATGTATTAAAACCTTCAAAAGGTTTATTGGTGGTCTGGAATGAGGAGAGACATTGATGAATATGTCGCTAAGTGTCTCGTTTGTCAGCAGGTGAAGGTAGAGCATCAGAAGCCTGTAGGATTATTATAGCTTCTACCGATACCGACTTGGAAGTAGGAGCATGTCACCATGGATTTTGTGATGGGATTGTCGAGGACCCACAGAGGTCATGATGCCATATGGGGTATTGTGGATCGGTTGACTAAGTCTGCCCATTTCTTGGCTATGAGAGCTATTGATACACTGATTCAGCTGGCGAACCTGTATATTCGAGAGATAGTATGGCTACATGGTGTTCCAGTGAGCATTATTTCTGATAGGGATGCCTGCTTCACTTCCCATTTCTGGGAACATTTTCAAGAAGCGTTGGGGACCCGACTAAGTTTTAGCACCGCTTTTCATCCTCAAACAGATGGGTAGTCAGAGAGGACTATACAGACCCTGAAGGATATGTTGAGAGCGTGTGTGTTGGATTTTAGAGGCTCCTGGGATGATCACCTACAGTTAGCCAAGTTCGCCTATAATAATAGCTATCATGCTAGTATCGGGATGGCACCCTATGAGGTACTGTATGGGCACAGATGTCGTTCCCCTATTAGATAGGAAGAGGTTGGTGACAGATAATTTTTGCTCCTGACTTAGTGTAGCAGGCATCTGAAGATGTCCAATTGATATGTGAGAGATTACGAACAGCCCAGAGCTGACAAAAGAGTTACACTGACAAGAGACGGAGGCCACTAGAGTTTGTTGTGGGTGAGTCGGTATTTCTAAGAGTTTCACCATCGAAGGGTATTATGAGATTTGGTAAGAAGGGCAAGCTGAGCCCTAGATATATCGGACCCTTCGAGATTTTAGAGAGAGAGGGAGATAAGGCGTATAGGTTGGCATTGCCACCAGACTTGGCGAATGTTCATAATGTCTTCCATGTCACTATTCTTCAGAAGTATCACCCGGACTCGGCTTATGTGATAAGATATGAGTCGTTAGAGCTCAATGAGAGTATGACATATATTGAGAAGTCGATTCAGATATTGGATAGAAAAGAGAAAGTGTTACGGAATAAGATAACTCCCTTGGTGAAAGTCCTTTGGCAACATCACATGGCTGAAGAGGCCACATGGGAATTGGAGAAATTGATATGGGAGAAGTACCCCTAACTTTTTGAAGAGTAACTTGGTTCTAATTTGCAGGACCAAATTTCTTGAAGGAGGGGAGGAATGTAAGACCCGTATTTTTGGATGTAAACCTTATAGATTCATAAGTGTGGTAATGTACTTGTAATGTGAAGTACAATTAATGTAAAGTCTATAAATGTAATGTACATACGTGTAATATGCGTTTGTAATGTACATACAAGTTTTATTGTGTATGAATATGAAGAAATGAGCTTTTATAAGTGATGAATGTGATTGGAACTCAAAATGAGTAGTGTGGTGAAATAGAATGAAGTTGAACTTCCATTTAGCTTGGTATGGTATACCTCTGGCTATGCAAAGAATACACACAAGTTTTAATATGTATAAGGTATGAATGGATGACATTTTCAAGTCTTAAAGGTGGTTGGATGAGAAAATGACTATGACAGCAAATTAAAGATGTTTGGGTGTGTGTCGCTGCAAAAAAACTGTAGAAAATCTGAGAAATATGAAGACCAGATCGATCTCATAGGATGAGAGATCGATCTGGAAGAGCAGAATGCTCTTATTTGAGCAATGGAATAGAGCAGATCGATCTCCCACGGGGCCAGATCGATCTCCTAAACATTCTGTGATGAAAACATCGATCCTTAAGCATACAGATTGATAATTCTATATTTTTAGAATTATTTGTGCTTAATTTCCTAATTAATTATTTAAATCCCCAATTTATTTTGTTAATTATCCCCTTTATTTAATTAAAATTCTCATGTTTGCAGATAAATTAAATCCGGATGAATTTTGAATATTTCGATAAAAAATGGACCGGAATTGGGCTAAAATCGAGATTGGACCACGCGGACAACACGAGCCTAGCACATCCAATTGGACAAAAAGATAGATGACATGGAAATATTATTTTTCAAGGAACCAATGGTGTGAAGACAAGTGGCCAAACAATGTCAACTCATCTAGGATGGAAAATATTACAATTATACCCTTAAGTGTGTATATAAATAGAAAATGTTGGGAATTGTAAAAGGGGTAGCTTTTAGTTTTTAGTTTTTTAGGTTAAACATTTTTTTAGGTTTTATTTTTCTTTAAGTTTTTTTTTATGTTTTCGGCTGGTGACAACAGCCACCATTGTTTATTTTCTTCTAAGATTTATTCAGTTTCAATTCATTGTTCTTTTACTGTTTAAGTATTAATTTAAAGTATTATTTTTATTTTGTTCTCTCGGTTTCCTTCCTAGTTTCGGTACTGTTTTGATCCTCCCTTTTTCTGTTTCAATTTCTCTCGGTTTGCTTCCTATTTCGATTTTCTTCATTGATTTTTACTGCTTATTCATATTTCTTAATTCCTAGTGGTAGCTCTCGGTTTCTTTACCATTACATGCTCTCGGTTACTTTCCAGGAAGCATTACTTCTGCTTTCTTTTCTTCATCTATTGAATCTTCACTTTTGTGGCTCTCGGGTCTGTGTGCATTCGGGTAGAACTTTGAGCAATTGGATTCAGACATCTTCACACGGTCGCCTGCTTGCTGATTCTATTACTGTGATGTGGGATGAGGCACAGCATTTGCCCACATCAACAGTATAGTGGAATTCGGCAGGGAAGGTAGTGAAGGGAACCACGCACCTATTTCCATCTCTGTTATTTAATTATTTTGGTATTATAGTCATCGGCAAGCTTTGTTTCATTCTTTTACTCTTTATTAATATCATCTTGTATTGGCATTTTTCTCCATAATCAGTGCTTGTTTGTAGTTAGAAGTTAACGTTCATGTTTTCTGCATCTATTCATGTTTTCTGCATTTATTCCGGCCTCCTGTGTTTAGTTTAGTTACTGCATTCTCCTTCATTTTCATTTTAGTTTGTCACTTGCTGGATTATGATTGACTGTTCGGTGTCAAAACTAAGGTAGTAATTTACAGGATCATTGTTTAATTCATGACAGCAAATTATTATTACAGTGTGCCTCTGTTCTGCTCTGTTTACATTTCATATTGCTGTTCATGTTAGTTATTGTTAATCCCATTGTTTTCTGCTGTTAAGTTGTGGTAAATTGAAGTCTAGTAAGATTGTAGGATGGAAATGCAGCTGTGATAGGTGTATGTTGAGATAACTACCTACTAGATGGGCACGATGCAGCTAAGGATAATGCTGAAATCGGGTGTTTAGCTAGCTTGTACTGGTGAATACGTGCTGCGCTGAACGGACCTGCAGAGGAATTACAGAGAATTTGCAGCAACAGCAAGTCGAGGCAGAACTAGTGGCATCAGCTTGTCAGTACAGAAAGTCAGGTGCAGCACCTGAGCAGCAGTGGGCAGTCCGTAGCACCTAGAGACAGCCACAGTAGGAGACGCAGGCAGCACTGGGAAGAAGACAGTGCAACAGTGGCATTCGGGACCACTTTGGTTCTTTTTGTTGATAAGGCCACGTTTGGCTTAGCATTTGTATTATTTAACCCATTTTACATGCATTTTTAGGTAGATTAATTTCAAATATCTTAGTTAGATGAATTTTAATATGCAAGTAGATATAGTTATTTTGTTTAATTAGTTTAACTTAGATTCAATTAGTTCACCAAGTAATTTTTAAATCTAGCATTAGGGCATATGTTAAAAATTAATTTAGATAACTCATTTCATGCATTTTAAGTAGTGATTAAAAATTCCAAATGTTTTTCATGCATTTTTAATTAGATTTTAGATTAGTTCAATTTGCAATTTTTATTAGTTTAATTACATGCATTTTTAGGATAGTTTAATTTTAGTTTAATTAATCTTGCTTTGTTATTTTCATAATTGCATTTTATTTTAATTGCGTTAATTAGTTTTAACTGTTTTAATTTCTTTTGCAGGTTTTCGATTTTAATTGCGTCGAGTACTGTAAGAAATTTTGCTCGATTTTATTTTCTTTATTTTATTGCTTTCGGTATTTTTAATTCTAGCTATGTAGATCACCCCCATCAATATTTCATAATTTGCTAGAATATACTTAGGGTAAGATTAACCGGTAGTTAATTAGGCTAACAACTTCTCTGTGGGACGATAATTTCGGGACTCAAATCTCATTATTACTTGGACGACCCGTGCACTTGCGGATAGATACCCTAAGGGCTCGTCACAGATTGATCTCTTTAGCTCTCTGTTTGGAGCAGATCGATCTCAAGCTTCGATAGATCAATCTCATGCTTAAAATGCCATGAAAAGAGGGAATTAAGGGGACCAGATCGATCTCCTCCTAGAGCAGATCGATCTCCTCAAGCTATTTCTATAAAAGGAGCGCTGAAATCTGAAATTTTCGGGAAAACAACACTCTTCCATTTTTCACCCAAAACACAAGTGTATCTCTCTAAAATCAGTCCATTACTAGTAAGAATTGAGGGGAGGCTATTAGATACAAAGTTGTTCATCTTGAGGAAGAGAATAACATAGTTGAAACCCAAAACCTCATTATTGGTATTGAAGGAGCAAGGAACATTTTCCTTTGGAGGAAGAAGAGAAATTAGATTAGTAAGTTTCTAATACTTCAACCCAAGTACATTGGTTCATTTGTTGATTTTAGAGTTAATATGTATGTGTATTAATGATTGGAATCATTTAGAAGGTATTGTAACTAATGTGACCTAGAAAATGGAAGGAGTCTAGTGTGGGAAAGTGTAATTCAGGTGTGTTGATGATTTATGCATTATGTTAAATTGTTATAGGAGTAATGTGGATGATTTGAGATAGTTAAATGGAGTTGCATTATGAGTTCAGGGAAAATTATGAAAAATAAGTATATAAGTACTTGATAAATGCCATAGTGAGGGAATCTATGGAATATGAAACACTATGAGCTTAACATCGATTTAATATCGATTTAGAATAAGCTAATAGGGCTAATAGAACCTATAGACTCGAGTTATGAGTAGAGTAATAACAACAAGGCCTCATAAGCGTTAATAGAGACTATAGGTTGAATCGACTATAGTTAACACAAGAGTTGGATTATAATGGACTATAATGATGCGAAATACTATTTTGTGCAGTTCCAAAGAGTCCAGTGGAGACGAATCGAACCGCACACGTACGTAGCTTTACGGAAAGGAAATCACACGACGTGATTCCAAGGGAATTCTGTTAGTATATAGAGGTAGCTACTCGTATTTTGGGGGATTATAGGGTGTTTATGAAATGTATGAATGTTTAAGAAAATGGTTGTTTGGTATGCGGAAATGATTGCGAATGTTTGATAATTTGGTTTTATATGGATGTATAAAAAGGGATAGTAAGGCTAATAATTGCATAAATCACGTGTTTTGAATGTTTTCACAAAACACAATGGTTTGATTTGAGCAAATAAAAGGATAGGCTGGCTAGTGTTTTATTGATGTTATGGAATAGCACATGTGAGGTGCTAAACATGTTTGTGATATGTTTTGAATGCATATGAGCCGCCTATCGAGCTATGTGAATTAAATCGAGTTAGAGCCTCGCTCGCGCTGGATTTTGATGCTTTGACTTGCATGAAGGTGCTGGAGCTTAGCTCTCACTTTGATTTTTATTTGTTATGATATTTTATAAACCGTACTGGAGCTTCTGCTCGTACATGGATTTTAAGTGGTTTTCTTATGCATAGAACCGTACTGGAGCTATGCTTGTACGTGGTTTCTTTATGATATGATACATGAGTCGTGCCAGAGCTTTGCTCGCAGAAGTTTATACATTGTGGTACGTATGAGGCCGTGGGAGTTGGTAAGATCCTCAAGCCTTACATCCTTAAGCCAACATCCTTAAGCCCGAGGTGGCAGGGAGGCTCTGTTAGGCAGGGAGGCTCTGTTCGGAGGGGAGACTCTCTCACTTAAAACTACTTGAAAGATGAAGATTTTTGGAGTAGAAAGGTTAGGTTTTCACTTTGTTTCAGGAAGGTTTTGATGTTCTCAAGAAAATAGAGGTTGCAGAGCTGTGTATCTATAGGATTGCTCTAGGGGATCGATATGCTAATAGTGAGGGATCAATCTGTCCTGCTTTTTTCTCTTCAGGAATCGACTTTTTAAGCATAAGGGATCAATCTGCTCTCAGCATGAGATCGATCTATTTTACATAGAACCTTAAGAAGATCGATTTGGCCTCGTTATGAGATCGATTTATTCTACCCAGAACCTATCCAAGATTGATCTGCATTGAATGAGAGATCGATCTGCTCCTCTTCTGAAGCAGTTCTGCTACAATTTTTCCCAAAATTCACTATTACATTGATATTAACTTTGCTTAACTACCCGTTTTACATTTCATACACATTGGCAACTTAAAAAATTCATTCCTTATGATTTATATCAAATGTGACTTGTCCATACATCACAAAATCATAAAGAATATATGTTAAAATTACGGGTCTTACAATCCTCCCCATCTTAAGAAATTTAGTCCTCCAAATTAGAACCAAGTTACTCTTAAAACAACTGGGGGTATCTCTCTTGCATTTACTCTCTAGCTCCCAAGTAGCCTCTTCTGAAGTGTGATGCTTCCTGAGAATCTTCACTAACCCGATGGTGTTATTTCTCAAGACTTTCTCCTTTCTATCCATTATTCGGATCGATTTCTCTACATATGTCAAATCGTCTATGAGCTTCAATGGCTCATATCGAATCACATGGGTCGGATCTGAATGATTTAGCATCGAAATGTGGAAGACATTATGCACTCCCGATAATTTCGATGGCAAAGCCAACCTATATGCCTTATCTCCCACTGTGAGACCCCATATATGTATAATTGTATATATGTACATAGAAATGTAAATAGAGTTATACTGTGAATTCATAAGTGAAGTATATGTGCTGTAAGTCCATAAGTTAATGTACACACATGTAATAAGAGTTGTGATTGTACATATAAGTTACATTATGTATAAATGTGAAGGAATGGACTTTGATATGTGATGAATATGAGTAGAATGGAATATAAGTGATTTGGTTGATAACCATGTTTTGCAAAGACTGAGCCACCTACGTGATTTCGTGAGAATGAAAGCGTGCTAGAGCAGGCCTCGCACAAGATTTGAGGTGTTTTATACGCATCAGTGCCAGAGCTTAGCTCGCACTAGTTTTCACATGGATTTCATACTGGTTTTGACATGGTGCTTGGAGCTTAGCTCGTGCTAGATGCCCACCTTATTCGTTACCGTGCTTGGAGCTTCGGGTAGACTTTGTGTCACATTGATTAAATAGGCTCGCATGTGTAGTTTGTGATTTTGACATGTTGATAGCCGTGTTAGGAGCTTCGGGTAGACAAGAGGTCGTACCGATTAAATAAGCTCACACGTGCGTTTTGAGATGTGGCGTGATATGATGTGTTGATTGGGTCCATGAAGTACGTTATATAGTGCAAGTAGCATAGAGTACGTTGTACCGTGTTGAGATTATGATGTGCCATCTTCGAATGAGATCTGCTATGGATCAGTGGGCTGGATTTGACCCACCTCCCGTGTGGAAGTAGATAGTGGTGATATCCCGAATACCTGATCCGTGTAGCCGGTATCACATGTTATGGCCATAGACCTAGAGGTTATTACCTTTTATTGAATTGCCTATCTCACATGTCTAATGCTTTGTGAATAAATCCATGTTTGAAATGATTTGTGGGTCAGGACAGTCCGAGGGAGGGGCTGAGACCTGATAAGTGTTAAATTGTTTTGAGATATTGATTGTTAGTGGTTTAAAGTGCAGTGTTGAAATTTTGTATCTAAACTTACGATAGCACAGTAGCATTTTGTATGTAACATTGGGGATGTAAAACAATGTAAACACATGTAAACAACTCTGATATATACATTTATACAAGTGTTTACTCATAAATAATATACAAATTGAATTGGTATGGTGGAGTGAATTAGACGTCGACACACAGTCCAACTATTGAGGAGAGTTGTTGTTCACGATTGAGGTAAGGACGAATAATAAATGATGTATGAAAATGCGAAAAATGTGTACGTATTTTGGTAAGTTGAGGGTCGTGACACCAACTCGATCTAGTATCTCAAAGGGTCCAATGTAGCGAGGACTCAACTGACCTCTCTTCCCAAATCTCGCTACACCATTGAAATGAGAAACCTTTAAAAATACTGACTCACTAACTGCGAACTCTAGTGGCCTCCGTCTCTTGTCAGCATAGCTTTTTTGTCAACTCTGAGCTGTCCTTAATTTCTCAACAATCATTCGAACATCTTCAGAGGCTTGTGTAACCAACTCAGGAGCAAAAAATTTTCGGTCACCCACTTCTTCCCAACCAATAGGGGAACAAAATTTACGGCCATACAAAGCCTCATACAGTGCAATCTCGATACTCGAATGATAGCTGTTGTTGTAGGCGAATTCGGCTAGTGGCAAATGACCATCACAAGAGCTTCTAAAGTCTAGTACACATGGTCTTAACATATCCTCTAGAGGTTGTATAGTCCTCTTTGACTGACCATCTATCTGAGGATGAAAAGCGGTGCTCAAACTCAACTGGGTTTCCATAGCTCTTGAAAATATTGCCAAAAGTGAGAAGTGAAGCGAAAATCCCTATCCGAGACAATGCTCACTGGAATACCATGTAACCTCACTACCTCGCGTACATACAACACTACCAATGAACTCAGAGTATCGATAGCCCTCATAGCGAAGAAGTGGGCTAACTTCGTCAGTCTATCAACGATCACCCATACAGCATCGTGATTCCTCCGGGTCCTCAGTAAACCCATCATGAAATCCATGGTGATATGTTCCCATTTCCATGTTGGTATAGGTAGAGGCTGCAATAACCCTGTAGGTTTTTGATGCTCTACCTTCACCTGCTGACATACGAGACATCTGGCCACAAACTCCACCTTATCTCCCTTCATACCCGACCACCAGTACACCTTCTGGAGGTTCTGATACATCTTATTATTGCCCCGATGTAATGTGTACCTCGATGAATGAGCTTCCGACAATATGAATCTCCTAAGCTCTGGGTCCTCGGGAACACACAATCTGCCTCTGAACTCAGAAATCCATCAGATCTTATCTCAAAATCAGTCACCGTGCCCCTCTTTATCTGACTACTCATAGCAATGCAATACGGATCCGTCTGCTGTGCCTGTCTGATCCTATCCAACAGATCTGGATCCAAGTGTAGACTAGCAATCATACAGTCTGTATCCCTGTCAAAAGGAACAACTCCTAAACTGAGGCTAGCAAACTGCTCTAGCAACTTATGTTCCCTAACCATCATATACGATACCATCCCAAGGCTCTTCATGCTCAACGCATCAGCTACAACGTTAGCCTTACCCAGATGATAAAGTATCTCAGAATTATAGTCTTTCAGAAGCTTTAGCCATCTTCTCTGTCTCATGTTCAGCTCTTTCAGCGAGAACAGACACTTGAAGCTTTTGTGGTTGGTAAAAATCTTAAACTTATCACCATACAAGTAGTGGCGCCATACCTTCAACACAAACACTACTGCTGCTAACTCCAAATCGTGGGTCGGATAGTTTTTCTCATGATCCTTCAGCTGTCTGGATCCATACACAACTACCCTCCCATCCTGCATCAATACACAACCCAGTCCCTAATGCGAAGCATCAGTATACACTTGAAATCCTCCTGAGCTAGTAGGGATAGTGAGAATCTGAGCAGTGGTCAATCGATGCTTAAACTCCTGAAAGCTTCTCACAATCTTCATCTCATATAAAAGCTACACTCATTCGAGTGAGACGTGTCAATAGAGCAGCTAACTTTGAAAATCCCTCAACGAATCTTCGATAATATCTTGTTAAACCCAGAAAATGCTTGATCTCGGTGACTGTCCTCAATTGTTCCCACTGAACTACAACCTCAATCTTGGATGGATCCACTGATACACCATCCCTTGATAGAACGTGTCCCAAAAGTAAGATCTGTGACAACCAAAAATCACACTTACTGAGTTTAGCATACAACTTCTGCTTTTGTAGGGTATTTAATACAATCCTGAGGTGCTTCTCATGCTCTTCCTCAGGTTTCGAGTATACTAATATGTCATCAATAAAGATGATAAAAAACTGATCCAAATATGGCTTGAACACATCGTTCATCAAGGCCATGAAAGTTGCGAGAGCATTCGTCAATCCGAATGGCATAACCAAGAACTCATAATGGCCATATCGAGTCCCAAATGTTGTCTTAGGTACATCTTCACTCCAAACTCTCAACTGATGATACCCAAACCTCAGATCAATCTTAGAGAAGACTTGTGCTCCCCGGAGCTGATCCAATAAGTCATCAATGCGTAGAAGGGGATACCTATTCTTGATGGTAGCCTTATTCAACAATCTGTAATCTATACACAATCTGAGGCTTCCATCATTCTTCTTTACAAATAAAATCAGTGCTCCGCAAGGTGAAACACTCGGTCTGATGAACCCCCTATCCAACAATTTGTGCAACTGTCTCTTGAGCTCTTCCAGCTCAACTAAGGCCATGTGATACGGTGGTTTCGATATAGGTTCAGTACCAGGTACCAAATCTATACGGAACTCCATCTCTCTGTTTGGTGGTAACCTTGGCAATTCATCCAAAAAGACATCTGGGAATTCACTAACCACAGGAATATCTACCAAATCTAGATGTGCCTTATCCGTATCAACCATGCACTCAATAAAACCTTTAATATATTCATTTCTCAGTCAACATAGTACATTATTTATTGTAACCATCACTACTAATTTTATTTCTTTTCATCAAACTTTACAACATATTTTTTAGGGTTAGGAAACATAACTGTCTTAGCATAACAATCTAAAACAGCATGGTTTGCAGATAACCAATCCATTCCTAAGATTACATCAAAATCACTCATGCTTAACAATATTAGATTGGCTGTCATATCATTTTCCCCTACTCCTAACTTGCAATCATTTAATACATACTCCACTAGCTGACTGTTATCCATTGGCGTACAAATCAAAATCATCCTATTTAAAGGTGTACGCTCTACATGCTTTGCTAATTTACATGCAAATGAAGGCGATACAAATGAATGCGTGACATCAGGATCAATTAAAACATATACTTCTAAATCATACATCAGGATGTTACCTTTAATCACATTCGACGAAGCATCAGTCGTGACCTGGTCTAAGGCATGTACTCGCCCTCCTCCAATAACCTACTTCCCCTTCTCTTATACCATCGATCTCCTCCTTGACTCAAATATATCAGCTGGAGCTCTCTTCGACTCCTTACCCTTCTATTGGACAATAACTATAACCTCTGGGGAAACTCTCACCATATGCCCTAGTTTCCCACATCTGAAGCACAATCCGCTAGAAATGGGATAAGGTCTACCTCCATGGAGTCTACCATATCTACTAACTTGCTTACTGGTAGGCCACGATCCTCCAATCACAACCCCTCTAGTTGGAGCTATAGCTGAGTATGCAGGAGATCTAACAGCCTTCTCTTGTACTTTCTCGATCTTTGGTCTCTTACCGAAGAGTCTCCTCCCTCTTTGATATCTAAAACCTCGGGCAGTGTCACTCATCGGCCTATTCCTATCTCGGTCTCTACCCTTGCTAACTGTCTTGAACTCAGAGGCATTTCTCTCATAGTCTTACTCGCATAGTTGCACCCTGCGCACTACCTCGTCATAGGTAGAGATGTCAAATGGAACCAGTTTAGACCGTAAAACTGGTCTCAGTCCATCTATGAATCTGTGGACCTTTCTGGTCTCGCTACTCATGGTGTCGGGGTCATACCTCCCCAAGGATAGAAATCTGGTCTCATACTCGTCTACTGAGTGACTCCCCTAACTTAAACCTAAAAACTTGACCTGCAGCCTTCGCTGGGTCGTATCTGGAACAAACTACCTCATGAAGGTATCCAAAAATATCTCCCAACTGATCTCCGTATGTTGTACTCTCAATATGGGTCGGGTTGACTTCCACCAATGCTCTGCCTCTCCTTCAGCAGGAACACAGCAAATGTGACCATCTCTAAAGTCGTACACTCAAAGAATCCGTACAACTTCTCCATCTCTCTTATCTACTTCTCAGCTAAAACTGGGTCCTTAACCCCATAAAAAGATGAAGGTCCAAGCTTCTGGAATTGTCGCAGTCTGTTAAGCTCACAACCATACCCTAAAATATTATCGCCCTATCGTGGAGTAACAAGAGATGGTGTATCCTGAACTGGTGGGGGTGTAGGTGTTTCTGTAGGCTGTGGCACATGAGCTGGCTGTGCAGGCGTACCAGGTGCAACTGCCTCTCCAGGCATAGTCCCTTTATCCTGCCTTTGTCCTCTTGGCATAGTCTGTGCCAGTAACTCCACTATGGTCTTAAGGC
The DNA here is from genome assembly GCA_033439115.1 of Firmiana major. Lineage (NCBI taxonomy): Eukaryota > Viridiplantae > Streptophyta > Magnoliopsida > Malvales > Malvaceae > Firmiana > Firmiana major. The sequence continues at coordinate 9,868,883 of CM065909.1, forward strand.
GACGCTCTAAACTCGTAAAGCGTGCCTCGATACTCTCTTATACCTCAGTAAGAACTATTGTCTCATCTCGAGTCTCTGGCCTACCTTTATAGCCTCGAACCCTACCTCTAGCCCCTCTACCATGGCTGGTATTAGCCATAATAGCTAAATTCCTACATTTATAACCATTAATTAGTCTGATTTCCATCTCGTATACATAATTATAACTGAACAAAGCACAGTACTATGAGTATGTACACTTTCCTAATTATTAATATCAACTAACATCAGACCAGCCCTGCTCTGATACCATTCTGTCAGATCGCCTACAATGCCCGTGACTTCTATCAAAATCACTATAAGTTTTTCGCATTTTACTTATCTCTCCTTTTGTCATAACTCAACACCAAACAGTTAGGCTGTGATTCGATATTAGTCAGCTCACCCATATTCATTTCATAACAAGCATACACGTCAAGACAATTATCCATTGACTGTAAATACTCTTTTCCTAAAAGTAAACTCAAATACATAAATACAAATACTTGTACATATACATCCCCGACCGTACATTAATTTACATAACTGTGCTTTCACATTGTTCAGTACAAAGCGTTTCAAATGTGTATACCTGTCGTAAGATGGATATGCAGTGGATTAAGGAATATCAATCCTCAAAACGTGTATACCTGTCGTAAGATGGATATGCAGTGGATTAAGGAATATCAATCCTCAACTGTACGCGACTACTGTGAAAGCTCTGTAGAGAGGGGAAATAAAAAGGGGGTGAGCTCACCGCTCAGTAAGGAAATCAGGCAAGCAAGTAGATAACCACGCTATCTACAAAATACAGTGCTCATGCCTTGAAATCATTTCCTTATCGATTTATATCTAAAGCATGTGTCTTTAGTTAAACATTTATGCAATATATACATATAGATATAAACCATCAGTTATGTAACTGAAAACATGCTGGTTTAATAAAATCTCAGCAGTTTATGCAAAATATTGCATTTCTCATGAAATTCATAAATTTCACGTTCATCATGCCATTCAATTAAATCAAAATAATATGGCATATCATCATGTTTAAAACATGGAAACCTGGGCCTCACCCACCCTTCGGGTTACTCTTTATCACACACAAATTCACATGTTCAGATTCTAAAACCATGTGATAATTCATTCAGAAAATCTCAAATGATGAAACAAGATAGGGCGACTATATGTTCTGAAATTATGACCATAACTCATTTTTCGTGATCCCAGGCTACATAGTACTCAGTGTGCGGGGTCTCACAATTACTGTAATGGGAGGTGGGTCAAATCTCTACCGTTAGCTCACAACTCAACAACTGTGAGACCCCGTATAAGTTTAACCTTGAACATATGTAAATGAATTCGTAAGTATGATGATGCACTAGTAATGTGAAGCATATGTGATAAAAAGTCCATAAGATTAATGTACACACTTGTAATAAGAGTTGTGATGTACATACAAGTTGCATTAGAAATGAATATGAAGAAATGGACTTTGATATATAATGAATGTGAGTGGAATGAAATATGAGTATTGGAGTAAAATGGAATGAAATTGCATAAGTTATGCACTTCCATTTAGTTATATATTGTATATATTTGGTTATACAAAGATTTCCCACAAGTTTTAATATGTATTAAGCGTGATTGGATGCCATTTTCAAGTCTTAAGGAGGGATGAATGAGGAAATGACTATGACAACAAATTAAGGAGGTTTTTAATGAGGTTGATGCAGAAAACTGCAGTAAAATATGAAAATATGAATGACAGATCGATCTCATGGGATGAGAGATCGATTTAGAAGAGCCAAAATGACCTTATTTTGAGTAATGGGATAAGACATATTGATCTTCAATGGAGCCAGATCGATCTGCTAGACATTCTGTGATGAGAAGATCGATTTTAAGGCAAGAGGATCGATCTCTTTAACTCTTTGTTTAAGAACAAATCAATCTCAAAGCTAGACTGATCGATCTCCTTAAGGGTTCTGTAAAGAGAAGATCGATCTCCTATAAGAGGTAGATCGATCTCTAAGAGGAAAATTTCCCTAAAACAGATCGATCTCATCAAGGGAGAAGATCAATTTGGTAGTGGTTGTGTTAGGTGAAAAGGACTACCAAACCTTGCAGAGATCGATCTCCACAAGGACCAGATTGATCTCATGTCTTTGTATCTATAAAAAGGAGCTCAGGATTGGATTTAAAACTCAGAACTCTTCTCCCACCAAACCTTACCTGCCATTTTCTCTCAAGACCCAAGCTTTCTCACTCTAAAAATCACTACATTCCAGCCAATTTTGAAAGAAGCTCAAGAAGGGAAAGTTGTTCCTTGAAGCAAGGAGAACAACATACCCAAAAATCTCACATCGGTGTGATTAAGAGAATGAGTTGTGGCTACCACAAGTTTGACTAAGTAAAAGGGTAAGCTCTTCAAGCTTCAAGCTTCTAAATATGATTTCTAGGTATTTGTGAGTTGAATGATATGTGAAATGTTGATATGAAAGATGAATTTAGCGATAGGTGAGTAGTATTAAGGGAGATTCATAAAGAGGAAATCCAGGAAAAAATTATGGAAAGCTTTATAGATGATAAAATGATGCTAGTGGAAAGATGAAATGTGATTTAATGGGTTGAGGAGTATGAATAAATAAATAAATGACAATGTAGAGGCTTAGAAGAGGGAGAAGAAAATAACTTGATGATTGTACGTGTAACTCGAAAGAACGTGCAACACGGCTAACCCAGATCACAAACAGAACATACGTGACAAAGGAAATACAAGCGTGATTCGAGGTAAGGGACTGTGTGTTAGCTATAGAGATGTTCGTACGTATTTTACAGCAATTTCGTAGATATATCGCTAGAATTAGTACGACATTACAATTCTTTGAAATGATATGGAAGCTTGAAATATACTATGATATATATGTATTGAGAAATGGGATGAGGTAAGGAAATATCATGATATGCATGATTTCAATGTTTTCTCAATTTTGTATTGATGTGGTGATTGAGAAATGATAATGATAGGTTGGCTAGTTTTACATGTTTTAACATGGAAATACATGCTGCATAAATAAACATGTTTTGAGTTTAAAAGAGAAAATAGCCACCTATCGAATTTGAGATGAGAGTGGTGTTGGAGCTCTAGCTCACACTCGTTTTAATGATTTTGACTATGCTGGAGTTTGACTCGTATACGTCTGTATGAATTGATAAATCGTGCTGGAGCATGACTCGAACGTGATTTTATGATGATAATGTGCTGGAGTGTTAGCTCGCACATGTTTTTACTGAGTTGAGGTAAACCTGGGGGTTTGGGACCCAAGGGGATGCTAGCCAACGGCCTTTGAACGGGTTGGGCCTAAACAATACCTCGTACCACGTTGGAGCCTTGCAATGACTGTGTGTCACGCTGCTTGCTCGCCTGGTATATGAGACATGGTTCAGGATGAAGAGTCCATCGGAGTTGAAGTATGGACTTGGGTCCACGGTCATATGTAGTACTGTGTAGGTGTCCGTTGGTATATTATGTACCGTGCTGGGTGCATGTGAGTACGAGTATCGCGTAGATGATAGATGGTGTACCTTATACCGTGAGTATATGAGGAGATGAGGTTGATTAAGATGAGCTGGAGGGTAGGACTGACCCATCCCCCTTCAGGCGAACTGATGCCCTGTGCACACCTGATCTGTGAGCCCTGAGATCACTGACTATGGCCATATGTCGTGGATATTTGATTGCCAAAAATTTCATGCCTGTCTCAGAGATTCGAGAGATTTGAGGAAAAAGAAATGATTGAGAAAAGAAAGAGATTCTTGTGTATTTGATAAATCTCTGATTTAATCACGTATGTCATGAGAGCACTATTTTATGAAACATGTTTCAAGTGGAAATATTAAATATTTGTATTCATGAAAATGCCAAATAAAAAATATATGTTTACTGCATTTTCTGATGATATTTCCATTTATAATGAAAGCATGGTTTTGTTTTATACATGCATGGGCTATGTAGGTAGTACGATATCTACCTGCTAGCATTCATTTTCTTACTGAGCTGTGGTTTACTCATCCCACTATTTTTCCCCTTCAGATACTGAGAAGTAGGAAAGTGGTGGTCTTTGGACCTCTTTTTGCATTGGACAGCTCCCATCAATTGAAAATGTATAAGAACAGTATACACAAGAGCATTTGGTATCTATTATCTTGTATTGTACAATTATACCTTAGAAATGTAACAGTTTTATGGGGATGTTATGTAAAGATATTATTAGACAATTAATTTTGTATATTTACACATTTGGGAGTGTGAATTAAATTTTAATTATTTCTGCTGTAAATTCAGGGAACTTTAGTAATTGCATCGCCTCACAGCCCAACCGCAATAGAGTAAGTATGGATAAAGGACACCCGGAAGTGGGGTGTGACAACAACATCGTGTACTCATGGTACAGCGTACTCCATGTAACATACACGGTACAAAGTACTCCGTGGACCCAATCTCAAGGTCAGGGTGCTTGCCATAAGTCAAAGCCCTCATACCTTGGATAAATCTCATAGTCGGGTGCTTGCCATAAGTCTTAGCCCTTATACTATGGATAATATTTTCGATAACCCTCGACCATATCACAAAATATTGAACGTGCGAGCATATAATCAGTGTGACACACAGTCAGCACAGGCTCCCAGCACGGTTATTTCATGCTTTTTCTTTCAAAATTAGTACGTGCGAGTAAACTCCCAGCACGACCATAACACAAGTGATATAAATCTAGTGCGAGCAATGCTCCCAGCACTATGTCTTGTAAAAACTGAGTATGAGCAATGCTCCCAAAACTCTATAATGAATCAATCAATGAAAACTGAGTACAAGCAATGCTCTCAGTACTCTATCATGTAAAACTGAGTATGAGTAATGCTCCCAATACTCTATAATTCATAAATCACATTTAAAATTAAGTACTAGAATATACTCATGTACTATGTGATGCATATCTCATAAAATATAGTGCGAGTATTCTCTAGCACTAATGGTTTACACACAAACCCGATAGATGGCTTATTTAAATTGAATTTCACCCAATCAAATCAAATCGACACTCAATTGTGTTGTTTTCGCATATACATGAAAACATTAGCCATTCTATCCATTCACATTCAAAACATGTTGAATTTAATCACCCATATGCTTCCTAAGCTTTTTAACTTATCGGATCCTATCGAACGTCTCTATACATGGAATTTTATATAGAATATAGTTATTGAAATTCTATTCGAAATACGTGTAGCTATCTCTAGCTACTCACAAAATTCCCTTACCTTAGATCACCTCACGTGACCTCACTTCCTCAGTGGTGCTAAACCTCGCAGTCCGATCAGCTTCCAATATCTACTTTCGAGCTGTAAATAGTCATTCACATCAGTATATCTTAATATACTTTGTTTTCACTTGCATGAATTTAAATCAATGCTTTTAACTCCTCTCAATGCCTCAATCTCATCACTTTCTCCCATTATGGTGTTATACCATATCTTTCATATACCTATCTTCATTTCTCATCTATTCTAATTTATGTATTTCGTAAAACTACCTTACAATCTTTAATACATGCTCATTTCATCATTTAATCCATGTTTACTCAACTTCCTCATCATTTTCTCAATTTCATACCAATATCTAGGTCATGGATATTTTTCATGATCAAGGTGTTTTCAACAATTTAAACATATACCTATCAACTCACCAAATCATCTAGATTAACATATATGAAGTTGGTGTATTTGAATCTTACCTAGCTTGATCTTTCCTCTTTTTCACCAAAATTGGCAAAATCCACATTGTTACTTCAATCTTTGATTCCAACTTCTTGTTTCAATTTATGTTGTTCTCCTTTTTACTAAGAACAACTTTACTGAACTGAATCTCACTCAAAACTACTTGAAAGATTAAGATTTATGGAGTAGAAAGGTTAGGTTTTCAGTTTGTTTCAGGAAGGGTTTAATGTTCTCGGGAAACCAGAGGTTGCAGAGCCGTGTATTTAATGGATTGCTCTAGGGGATCAATCTGCTAACGGTGAGGGATCGATTTGTCCTGCCTTTTTCTCTTCAGGAACCGACTTCTTAAGCTTAAGGGATCGATCTTCTCTCAGCATGAGATTGATTTGCTCTCAGCATGAGATCGGTCTGCTTTACATAGAACCTCAAGAAGATCGATCTGGCCTTGTTATGAGATCGATTTGTTCTACCCAGAACCTATCCAAGATCGATCTGCATTGAATGAGAGATGAATTTGCTCCTCTTCTGAAGTAATTTAGCTGCAATTTTTCCCAAAATTCACTATTACATTGATATTATCTTTGCTTAACTACCTGTTTTACATTTCATACACATTGGCAACTTAAAAACATTTGTTCCTTATGATTTATATCAAATGTGACTTGTCCATACATCACAAAATCATAAAGAATACATGTTAAAATTACAGGTCTTACATCCTCTCCATTTTCACACTTAAATTTCGGTAAAGCTTAAATATCTGCCTGGTAAATTGTAATTCTAATCCAATTACGTATTAATCTACCATTCAAAACAGAGTTAATCATTTTCCCTAAAAATCCCCAAATTTCAAAATCCCCATGTTATCTTCATCATGGTCGAAACTTACACTTAACCATCACTACTGAATAGCTTAATTTTGGTTATACAAATCATGAAATTATGTTATTCTTACTACATTTTACTGACTTAATCCTTAAATTTCAGCAAAGCAAGTTATTCCCAAACATTTCAAAATGACCGAACCTAATCTTCTATACTCACTTGACATTCCAACAATTTATTAACTTTATTATGTCAACTAGTAAATTCTTATAATTTCAGCCAAGGTGAATCTAAATTCTGACTTTTATCCTTATTAACCACATGCAAACCAATGTATGTATTGATTTCATGATAGTTTTATAATCTAACTCTCAAAACCAAATGTAACATGAAATCCCCAAATTTCCCTCCTTTGGCCGAGCACTCAATTTTCACCATGCATATTCAATTTCCAGCACTGTTTTGTAATTACTTATGAAACATTTAGTTCATCATCTAAGCATTATAAATTTACCCAAGTACATAAAAATCTTAGCTTAAATTCGGATTTCCCCAATTTCATGAACTCTAGACTTTTCCACATTTAAATTCTGCATTTTTAATTAAACTATCACATTATGTAATTCCAGAATTTTAATTGCATAAGAATTTACCTATATGAAATGTCAGTTTGCCTTGTGCTTGTTGTAGCTGAATCTATACTCATCATTCATACCTTCATGGCTAAAATTTACATCACGCAAACCTACCATTTGTTTTAAACACATTACAGATTTAATAATTTTAGCTTAAATTCTCAATACAACAACTCTTTTAACATTTCCTAAATGGTCAAATGCCCTACTCTTTATGCTCATTAAAACTTTTTCTCCAATTTGTTAAAATTCATCAATTCATACATTTAATTTTCACATGCAGGATTATAATTTAGTTAAATATACTAATCTGAAGTTCCCAATTTCAAAATCCCTAATTTGCCTAACTAAGAACCCTAACTTTCATGCATGCATCCAATTCTGAAATTGAATTAAGATATCACAAAGATTACACTTATATAACAGTAACTAAGCAAGAAATACCAGAATTGAACACTACTCACCTTAATTGCAAATAACCGAACTACCCTAGACTAAATCCCCAATTTATTTTCTGCAATTTCCTGAAAATCTTTGTGTATTCCTAAGCCTATACACGTTTTCAATTCAATTTGGTGTGGTCTCCCTCCATCCAAACCATCTAGACTCTCCTCTCTCCTTGGGACTTCTCGGTTTCAACATACAGGTTGGATTTCACAATTTTTCTTGGCTGTTTCAGTTTGCAGGCTGGTGAAGAGGGGTAAAACATGGATCAAGCTTGCTGCTGGAAGGATTAATTTTCTGTTGGAAGAAAGGAATGCATGTAGGATTGGAAATGAAGAGTTTAGGCTGCTGGAAATGTGTTTGACCGATTAAACAAAAAAGGGAAACTGGATTTATGCATGCAGGACTTGAAAGAGGGTTGTTCTTGTTGTTAGAGGCGTGAACAAAGGAAATTGCTTGCTGGATTTTCAGTTCTGGTGTAAGGGTGGCGTGTGAGGAAGAAAAGAAAGGAAAATTCTAGTCTTTTGGGTAGGAAAACGTGAATGGGGAGAAGAAGAGTAAAAAAGAAATGTTTTAGGTAATTTTCTATTTTATATTTTATCCACATAAGTTTTATAATGCATAATATTTGTAATTAATTTCAGATTTATAATTATATTATGTATGTATTAAAATTTATATCTATAATATATATGTACATGTTCCAAAAACTATTAGACATAAGGTTTTATATACATAAATTTCCATTTGCAATATATACATAGGCTTAATTCTTCTCAACTATTGTTACTAACTATCCTAACTTAATATATTTTATCTCTTAATTAACTTGGTTAGATTACCTAAATTTTAAATGATCATAATTAATTTATCTTTGATAAATTCTATTTAACCGAATTAGTTTATGTTTCTATTAAATTTCGGTACAGTACCTAAGCTTACTTGCATGAATTTGATTTAATTCTACATTCATGTACATTTAACTTAATAACTAATGGTAGATTACCTTAATCTATCCTAATCTGGTCACATGAATCTATTACTACTTAATAAATTGAGTTCATGAACACATTCATGCACACACATTATGGATTTAAAATATGTTCACACTATGTTAATTGAATTTAACTCTTCACCTAAATTTTTATGTTCCTACATTCTATTATTTTAAGTATCTTAGTATTATATTAGTTTGTTCTAATCATGTTAATTTAGACATTATTAACACAGCTATTCTAAAATTCGGCTAGCTTGGGTTAAAGCTTAATGTTATTAATTCGGACTTCCAATTCTGACTTAACTATTAAAAGCTAAAACCTAGGGTACTCTTACTCTGCACGTTCCTGAAAAAAGAGAGAACTCCGCAAATTAAATTCTGATATAACATAAGCAAACGAGACATTCGGTATAAGAAAATTTACGATTTTACATTTCTCCCCTCCTTATAGAATTCGGTCCTCCGAATTTTGAGCCAGGTTAAAAAGATACGGGTATCTCTCCTACATCAAGCTCTCAAACTCCCACGTCACTTCCTCAATAGAGCGGTGTTTCCAGAGAAATTTGACGAGAGGAATGGTTTTGGATCTTAAAACTTTGTCCTTCCTATCAAGAATTTGGACCAGTTTCTCCTCATAACTCAAATCCTTTCTTAACTTTAAAGACTCATAGGCTAAGATTGAGATGGATCGGGCTGATACTTGTGAAGCATAAAAACATGAAATACGTTATGTACCTTGACTAGTTGATGAGGTAAGGCTAGTAGGTACAGTACCTCACCGACACTCTCCAATATCTCGAATGGTCCTATGTATCGAGGACATAACTTGTCCCTTTTTCCAAACCTCATAACGCATTATGTCAGAGAAACCTTCAAGAACACATGATCTCCCATTACAAACTCCAAATCCCTTCTTTGATGGTCTGCATAACTTTTCTGTCGGTTTTGTGCTGCTTTGAGCCTACTACAAATCATGAGACCCTTTTCTGATGCTTGTTCGACCAAATCCGGAGCATAGATCTTCCTGTCACCAACCTCTTCCTAACCGATTGGTGATCTGCATCTTTGCCGATAAAGGGCTTCGTTTGGGGCCATCCCTATACTGGCATGGTAACTATTGTTGTAACCAAATTCTGCCAATGGAAAATGCTCATCCCATGAACCTCCAAAATCAATAACATAAGCACGTAACATGTCCTCCAAAGTTTATATCGTCTGTTCGGACTGTCCATCAGTCTGAGGGTGGTCTGTCGTGCTAAACTGTATCTGAAAACCCAAGGACTCTTGAATTTGCTTCTGAAACGGAGATGTGAACCTAGAGTCCTTATCTAAAGTGATACTTACTAGGGTTCCATGCAGTCTCACTATGTCCTTGATAAACAATTCTGCCAATGCATTCAAAGGAGTAGTGGAGCAAATGTCCAAGAAGTGTGCAGACTTGGTGAGCCTATCTACGATCACCCAGATTGCATCATGCTTCCTCAGAGTTCTAGGTAGACCCGTAATAAGATCCATAGTTATGTGTTCCCACTTCCAAGTTGGTATGGGTAGGGGTTGAAGTAAACCTGCCGGTTTCTGGTGTTCTACCTTCACTTGCTGACACACCAAACACTTAACTACAAACTCGACAACATCGCGTTTCATTCCAGGCCACCAATACACCTTGGTATATTGTGGTACATTTTGGTACTCTCAGAATGTAATGTGTATCTAATAGAGTGAGCTTCAGTCAAAATCAATCACTTGAGGTCCTCATCCCTAGGCACACATATCCAACCTCTAAATCTAAGCAACCCATCTGAACCAATCTCAAACTCAGAATCTCTACTTTCCTAGATCTGCCTGGATACCTCAAGCAACTTCTGATCTAACTTCTGTGCCTACCTAATCTGATCAATCAATGTCGGCTCAATCTTGAGGCTAGCAACTAAAGGACTTTGATCCGATGATGCTATGTCGATAGCCAAGCTTGCAAACTGTCCCAACAATTCCCACTCCTTCACCATCATACTGGACACCATAACCATATTCTTTTTACTCAAAGCGTTAGCTACTACGTTAGCTTTCCTCGGATGAAAAAAAATTTCACAATCGTAGTCTTTTAACAACTCCATCCATCTACGTTGCCTTATGTTCAGCTCTTTCTGGGAGAATAGGTATTTGAGGCTCTCATGATTTGTATAGATCTGAAACTTTTCTCCATAAAGGTAGTGCCTCCATATTTTCAACGCAAAAACTACTGCTGCCAATTCTAGATCATGCATGGGGTAATTCCTTTCATTCTCCTTCAGTTGACGAGATCCATATGCTACCACTTTGCCGTTCTACATAAGTACACACCCCAATCCATTTAGTGAAGCATCACTATACACTGTGAATCCTTCGGGTCCATCTGGTATGGTAAGGATTGGTACAGAAGTTAATTGTTGCTTGAGCTCTTGAAACTTGAGCTCACAGACATCACTCCACTCAAACTTAACATCCTTATAGGTGAGACGTGTCAAAGGAGCGGTAATTTTTGAGAATCCTTCTACAAACCTTCTATAGTACCCAGCTAATCTAAGAAAGCTTCGTATCTCCATCACTGTCTTTGGTCTCTCCCAGTTCACTATCGCTTCCACCTTGGTCGGGTTAACAGACACTCCATCCTTGTTCACTACATGGCCTAGAAAGCCAATCATCTTTATCCAGAGCTCACATTTGTCCAACTTAGCATATAACCTCCTTTCTATAAGGGTTTAAAGGACTAGGTATAGGTGTTGGTCATGTTCCTCCGAAGAACGGGAATACACTAAGATGTCATCTATAAAGACAATCACAAACTTATCCAGGTACTCCTTGAAGACTTCATTTGGTTCATGAATGCAGTAAGGGCATTTGTCAAGCCAAATGGCATGACCAGGAATTCATAATACCCATAGTGAGTTCGGAAGGCGATCTTAGGGATGTCCTAACCTCTAACTTTCAGCTAGTGATATCCCAACCTTAGGTCTATCTTCGAGAACACTTTGGCACCTTTAAACTGATCGAACAAGTCATCGATCCTAGGCAACGGGTATCGATTCTTGACAGTAGCCTTATTGAGTATTCGGTAATCTATGCATAGCCTCAAGCTACCATCATTCTTCTTCACAAAGAGCACGGGTATGCCCCAAGGTGACTCACTCGGGCGGATGAATCCCTTATCTAATAGCTCTTGGAGTTGTTTCTTCAATTCTTTAAACTCTGTAGGTGCCAACCTATACAGAGGTTTAGTCAGAGGTTCAGTTCCAGGCACCAAGTCGATGGCAAACTCCAACTCTCTATCGAGAGGTAATCTTAGCAACTCTTAGGGAAATACATAGGGGAAATCTTTCACCACTGGGATATCCTGAAGGTTGGGCTTTGGCGTCTCATTACATTCCACGAAAGCTATAAAACCTTCATCATTTGAAATCAATTTATCATGACCACATTAAACAAACAAACGGTTTACTTATTCATTCATTTATCTCCAAAACATACTACACACTTTTCGAGTAAGTACAAGGTCATAACCTTCCTAAAACAATCTAAATTAAGTCTATGTGTAGCTAACCAATCCATTCCTACTATCACATCGAAGTCCAACATATCTAGCAATATCAAGTTAGCTGGTACGACCTTGTCATCTATCCTTACTTCATAGTTCCTATACACTACCTCAGTAATTTACGATTCTTTCATGGGTGTTTTTACACGAAGTATATAACCTAAAGGCTCAGGTTCTATTGGTAGCTTCCTAGAAAAATTAGGTGATACAAAAGAGTGTGTTGATCCAGAATCTATTAATACAAAAGCTTTAACATTTGAGATGAGAAGATTACCCTTCACTACTGATGTCGAGGCATCTGTAGCTTCTTTGTCTAATGTGAACACTCACCCGTGACTGATAACTTTCTTGCCTTTGTCCATTGGAGCTGGTGGTGGTGGAGGAATAGCTCTTAGAGGTTGGGTTGGCAGGGTAGCCAACTTAGGACAATTTTTTTCATGTGTCCTACTTCTCCACACTGAAAACAAGTCCCATAGATTCGGCGACAGGGCTGGTTGGCATAGAGTCTCCTCCCACATCGGCTACACGTGGGAATCTGATAAGGTACAGGAACATTCTGTGTAGGAAAAGGCCTCGACCTAGTCGCCATGGAACGAAAGGCTCCAACCTTCTACTTCTTGTTCTGCCACCTATTCTGGAAGGATCTCTTGTCATCACACCTCTTGCCATGACTCCTCAGTCATGACTAAAACTTAGCTTCGGATAAATCCATGTCATGCTCTACAAACTGCGCTCTCTGGATGGTTTCAGCATAGGTCCGTATGTTCAGAGGTACTAACTTGCTTCAAAAGACCGGCTTCAGCCTATGGATGAACCCAATCTTATTCTTTAAGTCATTTCTAGCAATATCAGGCTCATACCGAAGCAGTATAGTGAACTTCGATTCATACTGGTCCATCGTCATGTTACCCTGGACCAAGCTTAGAAATTCTGCCTCTTTCTTCCTCCATGCACACTCTAAGATGTATTGATCATTAAAAGTCTCGAGGAGAGTCTCCCAAGTGATCTCCGTATGCTTCGCCAATAGAATGGTCTCAGCAGAAGTCCACCATCGTTCTGCCTCTCCGTCTAGCATATAGGTAGCCAATGCCACCTTCTTCGTACTACTCTAGTTCATGATCTTAAATATCTTTTCTAACTTCAGAACCCACTCCTCAGCTGCATTGGGGTCCTTATCTCCCTTAAACACTATCAGATTCATCTTCTGCAACTATCTTACCCGCTTCATGTTCTGTCACGACCCTCAACTTACTAGAAATCGTCACAAATTTTTTACTTTTTATACCTTATTTATTATTCGTTCTAACCTTACCTCGATCGTGATTAGCTTCACTCTTAACAGTTGGGCTGTGTGTCGATGTCTATCTCATCCAAACATAACAATTTGATTTGCATTAAAATTTAGAAGTAAACACTTGTATAAATAAATTAGAGTTACTATTTACATGTGTTTATATTACTTTACATCCCCAAATGGTTACATCCAAAATACTACTGTCTTATAGAAAGTTTAGATACAAAATTATCCAAGTATGTATACCTTACGTGATGGGATGCAGCGGGTACCAAAAAGGAAACCTCCAGTCGCCCTTAGTTTATACTCAATGCTCTGTAGAGAGGGGGAAAATAAGGGGGTGAACAAACAACATGCACAGTAAGGCAATCATGCAAACAGGTAGATACTGCACTTTCTACGTGATCATGATGCCATGCTCAAAACCACACATTTCATCGTCACACCTCAAATCAATAATTCATGCTTGTGTTGGTGGCATGTAAAGCAAATCATGCTATTTTGTTCAGTGCACAAATCAAATTCAAAGCATGGAATAACCATCATGCATATTTCATAAATAAGGCGTGGAAAATCATCATGCATACGTGCACTTTAAAGCATTATCATACTTTCTCATCTCAATAAAATCAACACTTGTCAGGATTCAACCCCTTCCTCGGACTATCCTGACCCACTAAAAATATTTCAAAACATGGATTCATTCATAAAGCAAGAGACATGTGAGATAGGTAATATAATAGGAAAATCTCCTCTAGGAGTATAGCCATATCGTCTGTGATCCTATGCTACATTGATCAGGTGTGCGGGGTATCACCTCTATCTGCTTCCACATGGAAGGTGGGTCATGTCCAACCCGTCGGTCCATAACTGTCACGACCCTCTTCCGCGACCTTTTACATTAACACTTACCACTTATAGTTGGGCTGTGAGTCAAATCCAATCCATATCTTACTCATTTATAGTTTAATTCATGTAATTAAACAAATTGAAATAAAAACTGGACTTTTATAACATATGCAGAAGCGTTTACATCAGCTCATATTAACTATACATCCCCTTTTCGTACAACACATTACTAGACTGTGCATTAATTTACAGGATACAAAATTTCTCTTCATATCATCACATAGTGTATACCTCTCTGTGCTGCTAGATGACTAGAGAATACCGTAGCAGGGACGACTGTAGTACTCACTACTGCGTTGTAAGACCCGTATATGTATAATGGTAATGTGTGTAATTGGATCAAATAAATATGAATGGACTTGTAACGTAAAGTATGATTGATGTAAGTCCATGGATTCAATGTACGTATGTGTAATATGATTTGTAACGTACATACAAGTTCCATTGAGTATGAATATGAAGAAATGAATTCTTATAAGTGATGGATGTGATTGAAACTCAAATGGGTAGTGTGGTAAAATGGAATGAAGTTATGCTTCCATTTGGTTTTATGTAGCATACCTTGGGACATACAATGAATGCACACAAGTTTCAATGTGCATAAGGTATGAATGGATGCCATTTTCAAGTTATAAAGGTGGATGGATGAGAAAATGGCCATGGCAACAGACTAAGGATGTGTTGGTGTGAGTTGCAACAAGAAAACTGTAGGAAATCTGGAAAACATGAAGGCCAGATCGATCTCATAGGATGAGAGATCGATCTGGAAGAGCCAAAATGCTCTTATTTGGGCAATGGAATAGAGCAGATCGATCTCCAATGGGGTCAGATCGATCTCCTAAGCATTATGTGATGAAAAGATCGATCCTCAAGCACCCAGATCGATCTCCTTAGCTCTATGTTTGGGACCAGATCGATCTCATGCTTCAACAGATCGATCTCATGCTTCGACAGATCGATCTCATGCTTAAAAATGTCATGAAAAAAGGGATTTAAGGGGACCAGATCGATCTCCTCTTGGACCAGATCGATCTCCTCAATCTATTGCTATATAAGGAGGGCTGAAAATCAGGAAATCTCGGGAAAAACATAACCTTCCACTTTCAACCCAAAAACTTAACTTTCCCTCTCTAAAATCAGCCTTTTCAGTGAGATTTGAAGAGAGACCATTAGAGGCAAAGTTGTTCCTATCAAAGAGAAGAACAACATAGTGGGTGGGCATTTTCCCATTGTTGGTATTGAAGGAGTTAAGGGCATTGCCATTTGGAGCAAGAAGAAAAATCATATTTGGTAAGATTCTAACACTCCAATCCAAATACATTATCTATTTAATTGATTTTGGAGTTGTTTGGCATGAGTATTGATGGATAAATTATCTAGGGATGTGGTGGAATTGGTGTGACCTAGAAAACCTAGAATAGGTATAATGTGAGAATATATGGGTTGAATGAGTTTATGATTTATAGGCATGCTAAAGTTGTTATTGAGGTAATGTTTATGATTTTAATTGGTTAAATGGAATTACATTGTGAGTTTGGAGGAATTGTGAAAATGGGTATGTATATGCTTGATAGATGCCATAGTGAGGGAATTCATGAAATATGAACACTATGAGGTTAATGTCGATTTAATATCGATTTTGAATAAGTTAATAGGCCTAAGAAGATCCATAGACTCGAGTTATGGGTAAAGTAATGAAACGGGGCCATATAAGCGTTAATGGAGGCTATAGATTAAATTGACTATAGTGAACGCATGATGTCATATTATATGGATCGAGTATAATGCGGGATACGATTTTATGCAGTCCCGAAGAGTTCGTTGGAAACGAATCAAGTGGTACGAGTAGCAGCAGGTAAGGGAATTTTGTGAGTATTTAGAGGTAGCTGCTTGTACTTTAAATTTGCGGGTGAATATTGGGTGTTTTACGAAGTGCATGGTTGCTAAAGTAAATGATTGATGGTATTCATGAATGAGAAAGAGTATATGTGTGATTTTTAGTTTTGGTTTACATGGATGTATAAAAAGGGATAGTAAGGCTAATAACTACATAAATCAAGTGTTTTGAATACTTTCACAAAATATGTGTTTCGTTTTAAATGAATTGATAGATAGGATGGCTATTATGGTTTGACATTTGTGATAGCACATGTGAAGTGCCAAATATGTTTTGAGATAGCTTTAAAAGCTTATGAGTCGCCTATCATGTTTATGTGAATTAAACCGTGCTAGAGCCTAGCTCGCACCGGGTATTGATGTTTTCATTTGTATGAAACGTGCTGGAGCTTAGCTCGCACCTTGATTTGGAAACTATGGTGATGTTTATAAACCGTACTGGAGCTTCTGGTCGTACGTGGCTTTTGAGTGGTTATCTTATGAGTATAACTGTACTAGATCTATGCTCGTATGCGTCTCTTTATGAGAGGATGCATGAGTCGTGCTAGAGCTTTGCTCGCACAAATTTGCACATTGTGATACGTATAAGGTTATGAAAGTTGGTAAGATCCTTAAGCCTTACCTCCTTAAGCCAACATCCTTAAGCCCAAAGAGGCGGGGAGGCTCTGTTAGGCGGGGAGGCTCTGTTCGGTGGGGGGGCTCTCTTACGGTGGGATCCTTAAGCCAACATCCTTAAGCCTTGGAGGGGCGGGGAGGCTCTGTTAGGCAGGGAGGCTCTCCTACATGGGCATGGTAAGATCCTTAAGCCCTACATCCTTAAGCTAACATCCTTATGCCCAAAGAGGCGGGGAGGCTCTGTTAGGCGGGGAGGCTCTGTTAGGTGGGGAGGCTCTCTTACGGAAGGATCCTTAAGCCCTACATCCTTAAGCTAACATCCTTAAGCCTGAGGAGGCAGGGAGGCTCTGTTAGGCAGGGAGGCTCTGTTCGGCAGGGAGGCTCTCCTTCACGGATATGGAAAACTCTTGGTATGGGGTAGGTAAGACCTAGGAATGGCACCCCCAATCACGATATGAGTCTGCAGAGTACGCTGTACAGTGTATATCACATGGAGTATGATGTACCGCATGATGGTTATGTGATGAGAAAGTCTGGTGAGGGATAATCCATCTTCGTGCCAGCATGATACCCCGCACACCTGGATGCGTGTGGTCTGGGATGATATACGATGTAGTGGTCCACATAGGCACTTTTGATATAGTGACCTAGTTTTTATACACATGCGTGAATTGTGAAATGAAAATGTGGTTGTGATTGTGAATTGATTTGGTGGTATTTATGTGTTGAGAAAGAGGTTTATGATGTTGGTTTAAAAAGGAGGTTTCTTAATGAATTGCCCTTTTTATGAATTTAAATGAGATCGAGCATGAGATGATTTATACATGATGTTTTTTACCATGTTTTATATGCCAATGTACATGATTTCGATACATGATATATATGTATACTCATATGGCATAGTTTTATTCCTCATGCTCCTACCATAAATGATTTATGCATAACACTATCAGCATGTAGATAGAGTAGTCATCTACCATGCTTGCATTATTGCCTTACTGAGCGTGTGGTTGCTCATCCCACTCTATTTCCCCCCTTTCATAGCGTGCATAGTAGCCCAGTGAGGACTGAGGCGTGGTATTTTGGACTCCGCTGCATCTCCATCGCTAAGAGGTATATACACAGTGATTCTTTTTGTATCTAAACAATGTAAAAGCACAGTATTCTTTGAGTTGTAATTATGGGGGATGTAGATGTCAGTAAAACATGCTTTTGTATAAGTACAAGATTTAAATGCAAATGTATGACATCGTTTTACTTAACTGAGAATGAGTGAGATGTGGAGTTTATTATTGACTCACAGCCCAACAGTGTGTGGTGAGTTAGTTCACGATCGGGGAAGTTAACAGTAAAATGCAAAAAATTTGTATGATTTTCGGTTAAAGAGAATGGAATTGGGTTGTGACAGAGATTGGTATCAGAGCTGTGTTGGCCTGATGTGAGTCATTAATAAAACGTAGGAAAGTACATCCCCATAGTACTGTGCTTTTGTTTAGATATAACTGTGTATACCGTGATGGATTGAGCTTAATGAATTATTATAATACGGGAAGTTAGGCACTATGCCAGTTACTCGCAATGGTAGAGGGGCGAGAGCACGTGCTAGAGGTCGTAGAGGTAGGCATGAGAGCCGTGCGGAGCCACAGACTGAGCAGGCTCCACAGAACCCTGCTGGGAGAGCAGAGGATACTGAGGCTCGCTTCGCTAGGTTAGAGCGAAGCATTGAGAATTTGGTGGAGATAGTCACGCAGGCATTGGGCGCCGGTGATAGACGAGGTCCCTCAGCACAGCCAACTACTGAACAGGCAGCTGCAGAGGTGGAGAGACCTCATGCTGCTGAGACAGCTACAGTTACACCACCTCCAGCCCAGGATACAGATTCTCCTATCGCTCTACAGCAGAGCGGTAGTGATTTGGGTTATGACTGAGACTTGAGCAGGTTGCAAGAATTTCAAGCGCTGAAACCCCCTGTGTTTAGAGGGGTGAAGGACCCAGTGGTACAGAGGATTGGGTGTATGAGATGGAGAAACTGTATAGGTTTTTTCGATGCACTTCATCTGAGAAGGTAGCCTTTGCCGTGTTTATGTTGAAAGGCGAGGCCGAACATTGGTGGAGGTCCACCGAGGCTATTTTGAGGGCAAGACACTCTGAGATCTCATGGGAGATATTTTTAGAGGCCTTTAGAAGACAGTATATTCCAGCTACCGCACAGAGAAAATTACGGATGGAATTTATGAATTTGGTTCAGGGGAACTGGACTGTGGACGAGTATGAGTCCAAGTTTATGTCATTAGAGAGATATGACCCTGACACGATGGGTAGTGAGACCCGAAAGATACAGAAGTTCATGGATGGATTGAGATTGGCCATCCGGACTAAGCTAGCTCCCTTTGACATCTTGACCTATGAGGAGACTGTACATAAGGCTCAGCTATGTGAGCAAGACTTTGAGCGAAATGCCTCCGAGCTTGGGAGGATTAGTGTCAGGAAGGACAGAGACCGGAAGAGATCCAGGTTTGGAAGAGTGGCCAAGAGAGATGGCCAAAGATTTTTCAAGAAGAGGCCAAAGATTGAGGAGGTGCAGGAGAGAGCTGCTAGACCTCCCGTATACCCAGCCTTGACTGCGCCGAGGGGCATGACTATTGGAGGACCACGGCCTACTACTGACCAGTGTAGGAGATGTGGGAGATTTCATGGGAATAGGCCCTGTCTGATGACCCCTATGGTGTGTTTTAGATGCGAGAGACCAGGACATATGGCTAAGCATTGTCCCGAGAAGATGGAGATTGCCCCACAGAAGGGCAAGGAGCCTGAGGGAGCTCCAGTTGAGACAGCAGCCCCGAGGAGGAGGGCTACAGCTGAGGACAAAGGGAAACAGGCTGCGGGTCTGAGCAGAGGAAAGGTGCATGCGCTGGACCAGGACACTGCAGACGCATCAACGGATGTGATTAAAGGTACCATCCGAATCTTTGATTTAGAAGCATTGGTATTATTTGATCCTGGTGCCACGCATTCTTTCATATCACCTTCCTTCGCACATAAATTATTGAAGCATGTGAAACCAACATTGTTGGATAAAATGTTGATGATTTCCACACCCATGAATGATAGTCAATTGACTGAGCATGTATGTAGAGATTGTAAGTTAAAGATAGAGGGGAAGGAAATGATAGCCAATCTGATTTTATTGAATATGAATGATTTTGATGTAATTTTGGGAATGGATTGGTTGGCTACCAATCGTGTTGTGATGGATTGTCATGCCAAAACATTGATGTTTTTAGGATTAGACAATCTTATTGTAAATTTTGATGAAAAGAAATGATATGAAAATAGTATGTTTGTTGTAAATAAAGGAGTATGATTTTAAATGCATATTGCTTGAGAGATAAATTATTGTTTATGATAAATGTTGAATGTGGAGTAATGGTTTATGTTACTAACGATGGAGAGGATAATGTGAAGGGTTCATTGCATACGTGGTTGATATAGATGAGGCACACCTGGAATTGAGGGACATAGCCGTAATTATGGATTACCCTGATGTCTTTCTGGATGAATTACCAGGACTACCACCTGAAAGGGAAATGGAATTTCGCATTGAGCTAGTGCCTGGTACGGAGCCGATATCGAAACCACCCTATAGAATGGCTCCGATAGAATTGGAAGAGCTGAAGAAACAGCTGCAAGAGCTGCTGGAGAAGGGGTTTATTAGATCGAGTGTCTCACCTTGGGGAGCACCGGTTCTATTTGTAAGGAAGAAGGATGGAAGCCTCCGACTGTGTATAGATTACCGGTTGTTGAATAAGGCCACCATTAAGAACAAGTACCCCCTTCCAATAATCGATGATTTGTTGGATCAGCTCCAGGGAGCCGAAGTATTTTCTAAGATAAATCTGCGGTCAGGGTACCATCAGTTGAGGATCAGGAGTGGAGATGTACCCAAGACAGCATTTCGTACCCGTTATGGCCACTACGAGTTTTTGGTGATGCCATTCGGATTGACGAATGCTCCCGCAGCATTTATGGCATTGATGAATGATATATTCAAGCCATACCTGGACAAGTTTGTAATAGTGTTCATTGATGACATTTTGGTGTATTCCAAGTCCAGGGAAGATCATGAGGAGCACTTGAGGATAGTGCTGCAAACCCTCCGAGAGAGAGAATTGTATGCCAAACTCAGTAAGTGTAACTTTTGGTTGGAACAGATCTCATTTCTGGGGCATGTTGTGTCAAAGGATGGGGTATCGGTGGATCCATCCAAGATAGAGGCAGTTGTACAGTGGGAACAGCCCAAGATAGTAACTGAGATCAAGAGTTTTCTGGGATTGGCAGGATATTATCGAAGATTTGTAGAGGGTTTCTCCAGACTAGCTGCTCCATTGGCACGCCTCACGTGAAAGGATGTTAAGTTTGTGTGGGATGAGGCATGTGAGAGGAGTTTTGAGGAGCTTAAGCGTCGATTGACGACTGCTCCAGTTCTCACCATTCCTACCAGCTCAGGAGGATTCTCGGTGTATACGGATGTATCACACCAGGGACTGGGCTGTGTGCTTATGTAGGATGGGAAGGTAGTTGCCTAGGGATCTAGACAGTTGAAAGATTATGAGAGGAACTACCCGACACATGATTTGGAGTTGGCGGCTGTAGTATTTGCTTTGAAAATATGGCGCCACTATCTCTATGGTGAGAAATTTCAGGTGTTCACAGATCATAAGAGCCTTAAGTACCTGTTCTCACAGAAAGAGCTGAATATGAGACAGAGGAGATGGCTCGAACTCCTGAAGGACTATGATTGTGAAATCATGTACCACCCGGGTAAGGCAAATGTAGTTACCGATGCTTTGAGTAGAAAGAACCTTGGGTTGGTGTCTTATATGATGGTACGGGAACATGAATTGTTAGAACACTTTGCGAACCTCAGTTTGGATGTAACCCCGCCTGGATCCGAGAGACTTGAGATCATGGCTAGTTTGAGACTAGAGCCAGAGTTGATTGGCCGTATTCGACGAGCCCAGCAAAGCGATCGACGATGCATCGATTGGCTGAGGCAGATATAGACAGGTGTGGATATTGATTTTGAGCAGAGTGCTGATGGCTTATTGAGGTTCAGAGGCAGAGTATGTGTTCCCAGGGATCCTGAGATCAGGACAATGATTTTATCAGAGGCTCACTCATCGAAGTATACGATACATCCAGGGAGTACCAAGATGTATCAAAACCTTCGGAAGGTTTATTGCTGGTCTGGAATGAAGAGAGACATTGCTGAATATGTCGCTAAGTGTCTTGTTTGTCAGCAAGTGAAGGTAGAGCATCAGAAGCCTGCAGGATTATTGCAGCCTCTACCGATACCGACTTGGAAGTGGGAGCATGTCACCATGGATTTTGTGATGGGGTTGCCGAGGACTCGCAGAGGTCATGATGCCATATGGGTTATTGTGGACCGGTTGACTAAGTCCGCCCATTTCTTGGCTATGAGAGCTACCGATACACTGAGTCAGTTGGCGAACTTGTATATTCAAGAGATAGTACGGCTACATGGTGTACCAGTGAGCGTTGTTTCTGATAGGGATGCCCGCTTCACTTCTCATTTCTGGGAACATTTTCAGGAAGCGCTGGGGACCCGACTGAGTTTTAGCACCGCTTTTCACCCTCAGACATATGGGCAGTCAGAGAGGACTATACAGACCCTCGAGGATATGTTGAGAGCGTGTGTGCTGGATTTTAGAGGCTCCTGGGATGACCACCTGTAGTTAGCCGAGTTCGCTTATAATAATAGCTATCATGCTAGTATCGGGATGGCACCCTATGAGGCATTATACGGGCGTAGATGTCGTTCCCCTATTGGATGGGAAGAGGTTGGTGATAGATGAATTTTTGCTCCGGACTTAGTGCAGCAGGCATCTGAGGACATCCAGTTGATATGTGAGAGATTACGGACAGCTCAGAGCAGGCAAAAGAGTTATGCTGACAAGAGATGAAGACCACTGGAGTTTGATGAGGGTGAGTCGGTGTTTCTGAGGGTATCACCATCGAAAGGTATTATGAGATTTGGTAAGAAGGGCAAGCTGAGCCCTAGATATATCGGACCCTTCGAGATTTTGGAGAGAGTGGGAGATAGGGCGTATAGGTTGGCATTGCCACCGGACTTGGCAAATGTCCACAACGTCTGCCATGTCTCGATGCTTCGGAAGTATCACCCGGACCCGGTACATGTGATAAGATATGAGCCGTTGGAGCTCCATGAGAGTATGACGTATGTTGAGAAGCCGGTTCGGATATTGGACAGAAAAGAGAAATTGTTGCGGAATAAGACAATTCCCTTGGTGAAAGTTCTTTGGCAACATCACACGGCGGAAGAGGCCACATGGGAATTGGAGAACTTGATACGGGAGAAGTACCCCCAACTTTTTAAAGGGTGACTTGGTTCTAATTTGGAGGACCAAATTCCTTGAAGGAGGGGAGAATGTAAGACCCCGTATATGTATAATGGTAATGTGTGTAATTGGATCAAATAAATATGAATGGACTTGTAACGTAAAGTATGATTGATGTAAGTCCATGGATTCAATGTACGTATGTGTAATATGATTTGTAACGTACATACAAGTTCCATTGAGTATGAATATGAAGAAATGAATTCTTATAAGTGATGGATGTGATTGAAACTCAAATGGGTAGTGTGGTAAAATGGAATGAAGTTATGCTTCCATTTGGTTTTATGTAGCATACCTTGGGACATACAATGAATGCACACAAGTTTCAGTGTGCATAAGGTATGAATGGATGCCATTTTCAAGTTATAAAGGTGGATGGATGAGAAAATGGCCATGGCAACAGAGTAAGGATGTGTTGGTGTGAGTTGCAGCAAGAAAACTGCAGGAAATCTGGAAAACATGAAGGCCAGATCGATCTCATAGGATGAGTGATCGATCTGGAAGAGCCAAAATGCTCTTATTTGGGCAATGGAATAGAGCAGATCGATCTCCAATGGGGCCAGATCGATCTCCTAAGCATTCTGTGATGAAAAGATCGATCCTCAAGCACCCAGATCGATCTCCTTAGCTCTCTGTTTGGGACCAGATCGATCTCATGCTTCAACAGATCGATCTCATGCTTCGACAGATCGATCTCATGCTGAAAAATGTCGTGAAAAAGAGGGATTTAAGGGGACTAGATCGATCTCCTCTTGGACCAGATCGATCTCCTCAAGCTATTTCTATATAAGGAGGGCTGAAAATCAGGAAATCTCGGGAAAAACATTAACCTTCCACTTTCAACCCAAAAACCTAACTTTCCCTCTCTAAAATCAGCCATTTTCAGTGAGATTTCAAGAGAGACCATTAGAGGCAAAGTTGTTCCTATCAAAGAGAAGAACAACATAGTGGAAGGGCATTTTCCCATTCTTGGTATTGAAGGAGTTAAGGGCATTGCCATTTGGAGCAAGAAGAAAAATCATATTTGGTAAGATTCTAACACTCCAATCCAAATACATTGTCTATTTAATTGATTTTGGAGTTGTTTGGCATGAGTATTGATGGATAAATTATCTAGGGATGTGGTGGATTGGTGTGACCTAGAAAACCTAGAATAGGTATAATGTGAGAATATATGGGTTGAATGAGTTTATGATTTATGGGCATGCTAAAGTTGTTATTGAGGTAATGTTTATGATTTTAATTGGTTAAATAGAATTACATTGTGAGTTTGGAGGAATTGTGAAAATGGGTATGTATATGCTTGATAGATGCCATAGTGAGGGAATTCATGAAATATGAACACTATGAGGTTAATGTCGATTTAATATCGATTTTGAATAAGTTAATAGGCCTAAGAAGATCCATAGACTCGAGTTATGGGTAAAGTAATGAAACGAGGCCATATAATCGTTAATGGAGGCTATAGATTAAATTGACTATAGTGAACGCATGATGTCATATTATATGGATCGAGTATAATGCGGGATACGATTTTATGCAGTCCCGAAGAGTTCATTGGAAACGAATCAAGTGGTACGAGTAGCAGCTTTAAGGAAGTGGAATCACGTATCGCGATTCCAGGTAAGGGAATTTTGTGAGTATATAGAGGTAGCTTCTCGTACTTTAAATTTGTGGGTGAATATTGGGTGTTTTACGAAGTGCATGGTTGCTAAAGGAAATGATTGATGGTATTCTTGAATGAGAAAGAGTATATGTGTGATTTTTAGTTTTAGTTTACATGGATGTATAAAAAGGGATAGTAAGGCTAATAATTGCATAAATCAAGTGTTTTGAATACTTTCACAAAATATGTGTTTCGTTTTAAATGAATTGATAGATAGGATGGCTATTGTGGTTTGACATTTGTGATAGCACATGTGAAGTGCCAAATATGTTTTGAGATAGCTTTAAAAGCTTATGAGCCGCCTATCATGTTTATGTGAATTAAACCGTGCTAGAGCCTAGCTCGCACCGGGTATTGATGTTTTCATTCGTATGAAACGTGCTGGAGCTTAGCTCGCACCTTGATTTGGAAACTATGGTGATGTTTATAAACCGTACTGGAGCTTCTGCTCGTACGTGGCTTTTGAGTGGTTGTCTTATGAGTATAACCGTACTAGAGCTATGCTCGTACGCGTCTCTTTATGAGAGGATGCATGAGTCATGCTAGAGCTTTGCTCGCACAAGTTTGCACATTGTGATACGTATAAGGTTGTGAAAGTTAGTAAGATCCTTAAGCCTTACATCCTTAAGCCAACATCCTTAAGCCCAAAGAGGCGGGGAGGCTCTGTTAGGCGGGGAGGCTCTGTTCAGTGGGGAGGCTCTCTTACGGTGGGATCCTTAAACCAACATCCTTAAGCCCTGGAGGGGCGGGGAGGCTTTGTTAGGCAGGGAGGCTCTCCTACATGGGTATGGTAAGATCCTTAAGCCCTACATCCTTAAGCTAACATCCTTAAGCCCAAAGAGGCGGGGAGGCTCTGTTAGGCGGGGAGGCTTTGTTCGGTGGGGAGGCTCTCTTACTGAAGGATCCTTAAGCCCTACATCCTTAAGTTAACATCCTTAAGCCCGAGGAGGCAGGGAGGCTCTGTTAGGCGGGGAGGCTCTATTCGGCAGGGAGGCTCTCCTTCACGGATATGGAAAACTCTTGGTATGGGGTAGGTAAAACCTAGGAATGGCACCCCCAATCACGATATGAGTCTGTGGAGTACGCTGTACCGTGTATATCACATGGAGTACGATGTACCGCATGATGGTTATGTGATGAGAAAGTCTGGTGAGGGATAATCCATCTTCGTGCCAGCATGATACCCCGCACACCTGGATGCGTGTGGTCTGGGATGATATATGATGTAGTGGTCCACATAGGCACTTTTGATATAGTGACCTAGTTTTTATACACATGCGTGAATTGTGAAATGAAAATGTGGTTGTGATTGTGAATTGATTTGGTGGTATTTATGTGTTGAGAAATAGGTTTATGATGTTGGTTTAAAAAGGAGGTTTCTTAATGAATTGCCCTTTTTATAAATTTAAATGAGATCGAGCATGAGATGATTTATACATGATGTTTTTTACCATGTTTTATATGCCAATGTACATGATTTCGATACATGATATATATGTATACTCATATGGCATAGTTTTATTCCTCATGCTCCTACCATAAATGATTTATGCATAACACTATCAGCATGTAGATAGAGTAGTCATCTACCATGCTTGCATTATTGCCTTACTGAGCTTGTGGTTGCTCATCCCACTCTATTTCCCCCCTTTCAGAGCGTGCATAGTAGCCCAGTGAGGACTGAGGCGTGGTATTTTGGACTCCGCTGCATCTCCATCGCTAAGAGGTATATACACAGTGATTCTTTTTGTATCTAAATAATGTAAAAGCACAGTATTCTTTGAGTTGTAATTATGGGGGATGTAGATGTCAGTAAAACATGCTTTTGTATAAGTACAAGATTTAAATGCAAATGTATGACATCGTTTTACTTAACTGAGAATGAATGAGATGTGGAGTTTATTATTGACTCACAGCCCAACAGTGTGTGGTGAGTTAGTTCACGACCGGGTAAGGTAACAGTAAAACGCGAAAAATTTGTTGTGATTTTCGGTTAAAGAAAATGGAATTGGGTCGTGACAACTGCGTAGTATCTGTGGAGGAGGAAATAAGGGGGTGAGCATAATGCGCTCAGTAAGGAAAATGTGCAAGCAGGTAGATAAGTACACTATCTACATGCTAAAATACATACTCACATTTCATTATAAAATAATATACATGTTCTTTAAATCAATTTCCATCAATGCGAAACCGTTAATTCGCCAGATGGGTATGTGCATATTCACACAATTTATCATACAAAACCACTGAGTTTAAAACTGCACGAAGTTCACAATTGAAATCACTTTTCACACAGTAAACACATAGCTTCACACAAATCATCTTTCAATACCACACAGGTTTACACAACATACTCAATTCACACAGATCACATATAGAAAATACTTTATACTTTGTAAATCAGTTATACGTTGAGACATAAATCATGGGTCATCTCATCCCCAGACACATAGCAAAGGAGGATGTCTATCACCTCACACAGTAGTGACAATATCATATCACACAGATACAGACTTATACAACTTTTGTAGACTTATGGCCATAGTCGGATTCTAGGCTACAATGATCAGGTGTGCGAGAACCCCATGTTTAGGGAGGCCGATCAACCTGCCCTTAAGCATCACACAGATATCACGCAGATCTCACATAGTTATCACACAGATAGTCACGACACATCGTACCTCATGGCTAACGCTCACGGTACATCGTGCTCCCATGGATCCTTATCACCAATTTCTATTGTCTCAAAATCACATGCGAGCTCTCGATTGGAGTACACAATATCCTCGAGGCATCAAACACCTATTTACTTTCTTAAAATCCCTTTAAAAATAATGTGCGAATAGTTTGGTCAATCTACCGTTGCCTCTTATACTCAACATGACTCCACACGGTAAAGAAATAGAATAGCTCTTTTCACTAAGTATGAGTGAGAGAGTAAACTCCTTTCAATCACTTTGTCTAAACATTTCATACAATTGGTTAAAACAGGAGCCTGTCTATTATTGTTCTTTTTCAAAACATTTGAAAAATCTCTTTTCACAACAATCACAGAAGTCATGCAACACATGTGTATCGACTTATTTTCATACGTAGTTTTCTTCTAGATATATCGATATCTATCTATTATCACATACCATTCACACAGCAGATAAGAAAACATATGTATAGCTATCTCTATAGCTTACATATGTCCCTTACCTCGAATCACGCTTGAATCTTTTTCTTTGATTCTGTTCGCTTGTGATCTGATCATATCAACTCCACCTTTATCTTTCGTAGTTGAAATGGTGTATCACACACATCAGTATACTTTCATATACTTTATTTCACATGCATGATATTCAAATCAATGCATTTAGCCATTTACATCTCATTTTCCCGTTTTATACCTTAGTGGACTTTATCCTCTTACAAGTCCATTTTGAGTCTATAACTCGTTTCCAAGAATCCCTTAGACTCCTCGAGTCTATCGATTCATCTTAAACCGATATTACACTCTTAATACCTTAAGTTCATGATTTTCACTTTATTGTGGCATTTCATCAAGCACCACATATCGTCAATTTGAACTACTTTTGTTTCTAGCACATGAACTTCATCAAATCATTTTCTAAGCATCTACACATGCTTAATAACATCTAGGCATGCTTAAATCATCATCAAATCCATGCCTACTCAATAACTCTTCATTTTGGCTCATTTAGCCATTTTCTATGTCATGAATAGTTTAACATTTCTAAGATGTTTCAACCATTAATCTATATACCAATCTACTCATACAAGTACATATATTAACATATATGAGATTGGGATATTGAAATCTTACCAATCTTAACTTTTCTCCACTTAGCACACTTTGGGGAAAACTCCTTTTCTCCCTTAAATGAATCACCTCTACTTTTAGCTCTCAACTATGTTGTTCTTCTCCACTCTAGGAACAACTTTGATGAAACAAACTTGCCTCCAACCTCTATGGAAAGGTTTTGGTTTTTCCCGTGAATGCAGGTCAGCAGGTCCTGTTTTATAGAAATTGCCTTGATGAGATCGATCTACTACCCCAAGAGATCAATCTTCTCAGCATTTTTCCTCTTGAAACCAACCTTCCAGGCTTAATGAGATCGATTTTATCCTAGCATGAGATCGATCTGCATAACACAGAACCTTAAGGAGATTGATCTTCTCTTGCATGAGATCAATCTGTTGCAAGTCAGTAGCTTAAGGGGATCGATCTGGTTCCATTGGAAATCGATCTGCCCTGTTCCATTGCTCGAACAGAAGCAGTTTTGGCTCTTCCAGATCGATCTTATCTCTAATGACATCGATTTGACATTCATATTTTCTAGATTTCACTGCACTTTTCTGCAGTAACTCACACCAAGCATACTTGATTTTGCTGCCATAGTCATTTTCTCATTCAACCATCTTTAAGGCTTAAAAATGACATCCATTTATCCTTTATGCACATTAAAACTTGTGTTCATTCATTTTATAACCAAAGGTATACAATATATATCAAATGGAAGTATAAGCTTTATGCAACTCATGCAACTTCCTTCCATTTTACCACACTACTCATTTTGAGTTCTATTCACATTTATCATTGAGAAAAGTTCATTTTTTCACATTCATAAATAATGAAACCTGTGTGTACATCACAAACTTATATCACAAGTGTGTACATCAACTTATGGACTTATATCATTTATACTTCACATAGCATGTACATGTATATACTTATGCATTTCATAAGGTTTATATACAAAAATACGGGTCTTACATTCCTCCCATCCTTAAAAGAATTTGGTCCTCCAAATTAGAACCAAGTTAATCTTCAAAAAGTCGGGGGTACTTCTCCCGTATCAAGTTCTCTAAGTCCCAAGTCGCTTCTTCCAAATTATGGTGTTGCCAAAGAACTTTAACAAGTAAAATCATCTTGTTTCGTAACACTTTCTCTTTCCTATCCAGTATCCGGATCGGTTTCTTGATATAGGTCATCTCATCTTTAAGCTTCAATGGCTCATACCGAATCACATGACTTGGATTTGGATGGTACTTTCGAAGCATCGATATGTGGAAGACATTATGTATGCTTGCCAATTCCGGTAGCAACGCAATCCTATAAGCCTTATCTCCCACATGCTCTAGTATCTCAAACGATCTGATATGCCGAGGGCTCAACATACCCTTCTTATCTAACCTCATAATCCCTTTTGAGGGAGACACTTTTAAGAATACAAAGTTACCAACCGTGAACTCTAGTTGCCTACGTCTTATGTTAGCATAGCTTTTCTGCCTATTTTGAGCTGCTCTCAATCTCTCACATAGTAACTGAATAACCTCAGAGGCTTGCTGTACCAAGTCAGGAGCAAACATTTTCCTCTCACCCACTTCTTCCCAACCAATTTGGGAACGACACCTTCTACCGTACAAGGCCTCATATGGTGCCATCCTGATGCTTGAGTTATAACTATTGTTGTATGCAAATTCGGCTAACGGTAGGTGATCATCCCAGGAGCCTTTAAAATCCATAACACTTACCCTTAACATATCCTTTAACGTTTAGATGGTTCTCTCTGATTGACCATCGATTTGAGGATGGAAAGTAGTACTGAAACTCAATCGGGTTCCCATAGCTTCTTGGAATTATTCCTAAAAGCAAGAAGAGAAACGAGAATCCCTATCTGATACAATGCTCACTGGAACACCATGTAGCCTCACTATCTCTCGTACATACAACTCTGCCAAACTACTCAAGGCAATTGTAGATTTCATTGTTAAAAAGTGGGCTGATTTCATCAGTCTGTCAACCACTACCCAGATAGCATCATGGTTCCTCTTAGTTCTTGGCAATCCCATGATGAAATCCATGTTGACATGCTCACAATTCCATGTCAATACTGGTAGAGGCTACAATAGCCCTGCAGGTTTCTGATGCTCTACCTTTACTTGTCGACATACCAGACATCTTGCCACAAACTCTGCGATATCTCTTTTCATTCCTGACCACCAATACATTTTTCGAAGGTTATGGTACATCTTATTACCTCACGGATGCAATGTGTACCTAGATGAATGAGCTTCTGTCAATATCAATCTTTTTAATTCTGGGTCATCGAGAACATAAATCCTGCCTCTAAACCTCTGTAGGCCATCATCACTCACAAAGAAATCGACCACATCACCCTTCTAAATCTGCCTCGTACGATCCTCACACAGTAGATCGACATGCTGAGCCTAGCTTATCCGGTCAATCAAATTCGGTTCCACTGGCAGGCTAGCTATCACACAGCCATTGTCAACATCAAGAGGGTCTATATCCAACCTGAGGTGAGCAAACTGCTCGAGCAGCTCATATTCCCTGACCATCATGAGCGATACCATTCCAAGGCTCTTTCTACTCAGGGCATCAGCCATAACATTAGCCTTTCCTGGATGGTACAATATCTCGCAATCATAATCTTTCAGAAGCTCTATCCATCGTCTCTGCCTCATATTTAACTCTTTCTGTGAAAACAGATATTTGAGGCTCTTATGATCAGTATACACTTGAAATTTCTCACCGTATAAGTAGTGGTGCCATATTTTCAATGCAAATATAAAGGCTGCCAACTCTAAATCATGGGTCGGGCAGTTCCTCTCATGGTCCTTAAGTTGTCTAGATCCATAAGCTACTACCTTCCCGTCCTGCATCAACACACAGCCCAGTTCCTGTCCTGAGGCATCTATGTACACTGAGTAACCTCCTGAACTGGTAGGTATGGTGAGAATAGGTGCAGTGGTCAGTCTATTCTTTAGCTCGCTGAAAATTTTCTCACATTTATCATCCCACTCAAATGCCACATCCTTTCAAGTGAGACATGTTAACGGAGTAGCCAGCTTAGAGAATCCTTTAACAAATCGTCGGTAATAGCTTGCTAAACCCAGGGAATTTTGGATTTTTGTAACCATCTTGGTTCTATCCCACTGTATCACAGCCTCTATCTTAGATGGATCCACTGATACACCGTCTTTCAAGACTACATGACCCAAAAATGATATCTCACACAGCCATAAATCACACTTGTCCAGTTTAGCATACAGCTCCTGATCTCGGAGGGTCTGTAACACTGTTCTCAAATGCTGCGCATGCTCTTCTCTGGACTTCGAGTACACCAATATGTCATCTATAAAGATAAACACATCGTTCATTAGAGCCATAAACGCTGCAAGAGCATTCGTCAACCCAAATGGCATAACTAGAATCTCATAATGGCCATAACGGGTCCTAAACGTTTTCTTGGGTACATCTCCACTCCGAATTCTCAACTGATGATACCTAGACCTCAGATCAATTTTTGAAAAGATCTGTGCTCCCTGCAACTGATCCAATAGATCATCAATCTGTGGAAGGGGATATTTGTTCTTGATGGTAGCCTTGTTCAACAACCGGTAGTCTATACACAGTCAGAGATTTTCATCTTTCTTCTTTACAAACAGAACCGGTACTCCCTAAGGTGATACACTCGGTCTGATAAACCCCTTATCCAACAGCTCTTGCAACTGTTTCTTTAGATCCTCCAATTTCACTGTAGCCATTCGATACAATGGTTTGGATATTGGTTCAGTTCGAGGCACCAAGTTAATACAGAACTCCATCTCTCTATTTGGTGGTAATCCTGGTAATTCTTTCGAAAAGACATCGGGGAATTCTCTCACCACAATGATGTCAACCATATCTGGAGACATCTTATCCAAATCAACCACATAGTCTATAAAACCTTCAACACATTACAATCACATTTGATTAGTAAAACATCCATCATTGGACATAATTTACTACTTCTTTCATTTCTTTGCAAAGCTTACAATATGTTTTTCAGGGGTAAGAAACATCACTGTCTTAGCATAACAGTCTAAAATAGCCTGGGTTTACAGCTAACCAATCCATTCCTAATATTACATCAAAATCTCTCATGTTTAACAGAATAAGATTGGCTAACATCTCCTTCTCTCCTACTTTCAACTTGCAACCGTTACAAACATACTCGGTCATTACATTCTCTCTAAGTGGAGTACTTATAAGCATTATCCTACCTAAAGGTACAGGTAGTACATGTTTTATCAATTTACATGCAAAAGTAGGCGATATGAATGAATGCGTGGCACCAGTGTCAATCAATGCTAATGCTTCAAAATTAAAGACTATGATGGTACCTTTTATCACATCCTTGGAAGTCTCAGTAGAAGCCTGGTCTAAAGCAAACACTCGCTCACGACCAACAACTTGTTTCTCTTTCTCTTCAGTTGTGGCTTTCTCTTAGGTGTAGGTGTCTCAACCTTAGCCTTTTCTGGCTCTTTACCCTCTGTGGGGTGGTATCTACCAACTCTGGGCATTCACGAGCTATGTGCCCAACTTTACGGCATCTATAGCATACTCTTGTCATAGGGCATGGTCTACCCCCATGATATCTACCACACATCCAACATTGCTCAGTGGTAAGTCTGGGTCTACCAATAACTATGCTCGTGGCCCTCAATGTTGGAGAATAAGTTAGATGCACTGGAGGTTTCACAGACCCCTTTTGCATCTCCTCAATCTTAGGCCCCTTATCGAATAACCTTCAACCTTTTCAGAATCCTCTATCATCAACAGATCTCTTTCGGTTTCTATCTTTGCCCTTACCACTCTTACTCAACTCTGAGGCATGCAACTCATAATCTTTCTCACACAGCTAAGCTCTGCGTACTACCTCATCATAGGTGGTAATGTCAAACAGATCTAGTCGAGCTCTGATTGAAGGTCTCAATCCCTCAATAAACTTCTGGACCTTTATGTTCTGATAGTTCATTGTAACTGTGTCATACCTGCCCAGGGATGTAAATCCAAACTAGTACTCATCCACTGTATGGTTCCCCTGAGTCAATGTCAAACATTTCATCTGCATCTTCCTCTATACAGTGGTTGGACCATATTGCCTCCTAAAGGCATCTAAGAATATATCCCATGTCACAACCGGGTGCCTTGCACTCAACATCGACTGTGTGGCTATCCACCAATGCTCGACTTCTCCCTCTAACACAAAAGTCGCAAAGGTAACCTTCTTGGTGTCAGAGTAATGGAAAAATCAGTAGAGCTTCTCCATACTACGTATCCAATGCTTGGCCAACACTAGGTTCTTCACCTAACTAAAAGAAGGTGGTCTGAACTTCTAGAATTCCCTCAGTCTATTCAGATCACAGTCATAAACTCCCTCTCCAACAATTTGTTGTGGAACTACAGGATCATCAACTGGTGGGGGAATGTCCTAAACTGGGGGAGGTGCAAGTATCTCTGCCTCTGTAACTTGAGGTCTCGGTACAGGCTGTGCTGGTTCATCTCTCTCAGGTGCAGCAGATTGACCAATAGGGTTTTCTTATCTACCCTCCATTCTGGCCATAGCCTGTGTAAACATTTCCATCACTGTGTCTACATTGCATTATAACTGCGTTATTCTGGCCTGAGCAGCCTCACTAAGCTCAGATGGATCTCTACAAGAACTAGACTCACTAAGCCCCTCGGGCTCATCTCTATGCCCATGAGAGCATGAACTCTCTCCTCTACGACCACATCGTCTATCAGACATCCTGCATACTCAATAACAAGTATCTCAGTCAAAATTTCCAGCTTAATATACACATTTGTATCCTAATAATGCACAGTACTTTAGGGATGTATAATTTCTTAATTATGGATATGACTCACACTAGACCAACTCAGTTCTGATACCAATAATTCTGTCACGACCCTCTTCCGCGACCTTTTACCTTAACACTTACCACTTATAGTTGGGCTGTGAGTCAAATCCAATCCATATCTTACTCATTTATAGTTTAATTAATGTAATTAACAAATTGAAATAGAAACTGGACTTTTATAACATATGCGGAAGCTTTTACATGAGTTCCTATTAACTATACATCTATTTTTTGTACAACACATTACTAGACTGTGCATTAATTTACAGGATACAAAATTTCTCTTCATATCATCACATAGTGTATACCTCTCTGTACTGCTGGATAACTAGAGAATACTGTAGCAGGGACGACTGTAGTACTCACTACTACGTAGTATCTGTGGAGGAGGAAATAAGGGGGTGAGCATAACGTGCTTAGTAAGGAAAATATGCAAGTAGGTAGATAACTACACTATCTACATGCTAAAATACATACTCACATTTCCGTATAAAATAATATGCATGTTCTTTAAATCAATTTCCATCAATGCGAAACCGTTAATTCCCCATATGGGTATGTGCATATTCACACAGTTTATCATACAAAACCACTGAGTTTAAAACTACACACAATTCACACTTGAAATCACTTTTCACACAGTAAACACATAGCTTCATGCAAATCATCTTTCAATGCCACACAAGTTTACACAACATACTCGATTCACACAGATCACATATAGAAAATACTTTATACTTTGTAAATCAGTTATACGTTGAGACATAAATCGTGGGTCATCTCATCCCCAGACACATAGCAAATGAGGATGCCCGTCACCTCACACAGTAGTGACAATATCGTATCATACAGATACAGACTTATACAACTTTTACAGACTTATGGCCATAGTCGGATTCCAGGCTACACTGATCAGGTGTGCGGGAACCCCATGCTTAGGGAGGCGAATCAACCATCCCTTCAGCATCACACAGATATCAACCAGATCTCACACAATTATCACATAGATAGTCATGGCACATCGTACCCCATGGCTAACGCTCATGGTACATCGTGCTCCTATGGATCCTTATAATCCATTTCTATTATCCCAATATCACGTGTGAGCTCTCGAGTGGAATACACAATATCCTCGAGGCATCAAACACCTATTTACTTTCTTAAAATCACTTTAAAAACAATGTGCGAGCAGGGCTGGTCAATCTACCGTTGCCTCTTATGTTCAACATGACTCCACATAGTAAAGAAATAGAACGGCTCTTTTCACTAAGTATGAGTGAGAGGGTAAACTCCCTTCTATCACTTTGTCTAAACATTTCATACAATTGGTTAAAACCGGAGCCTGTCTATTATTGTTCTTTTTCAAAACATTTGAAAAATCTCTTTCACAACAATCACAGAAGTCATGCAACACATGCGTATCAACTTATTTTCATATGTAGTTTTCTTCTAGATATATCGATATCTATCTATTATCACATACCATTCACACAGTAGATAAGAAAACATATGTATAGCTATCTCTATAGCTTACATAAGTCCCTTACCTCGAATCACGCTTGAATCTTTTTCTTTGATTCTGCTCGCTTGTGATACGGTCATATCATCTCCACCTTTATCTTTCGTAGCTGAAATTGTGTATCACATACATGAGTATACTGTCATATACTTTATTTCACATGCATGATATTTAAATCAATGCATTTAGCCATTTACATCTCATTTGCTTTTTTTATACCTTAGTGGACTTTATCCTCTTACAAGTCCATTTCGACTCTATAACTTGTTTCTAAGAATCCCTTAGACTCCTCGAGTCTATCGAATCATCTTAAATCGGTATTACACTCTTAATACCTTAAGTTCATGATTTTCAGTTCATTGTGACATTTTATCAAACACCACATATAGTCAATTTGAGATACTTTTGTTTCTAGAACATGAACTTCATCAAATCATTTTATAAGCATTTACACATGCTTAATAACATCTAGGCATCTTAAATCATCATCAAATCGATGCCGACTCAATAACTCTTCATCTTAGCTCATTTAGCCATTTTCTAGGTCAGGAATAGTTTAGCATTTCTAAGATGTTTCAACCATTAATCTATATACCAATCTACTCATACAAGTACATAGATTAACATATATGAGATTGGGATATTGAAATCTTACCGATCTTAACTTTTCTCCACTTAGCACACTTTGGGGGAAAACTCCTTTTCTCCCTTAGATGAATCACCTCACCTTTAAGCTTCCAACTATGTTGTTCTTCTCCACTCTAGGAATAACTTTGATGAAACAAACTTGCCTCCAACTTCTATGGAAAGTGCTTATAGTTTAGAGGGGGATTTAGGTCACTTGGTGTTAAAATATGGAAAGGTTTTGGTTTTTCCTGTGAATGCAGGTCAGCAGGTCCTGTTTTATAGAAATTGCCTTGATGAGATCGATCTACTACCCAAAGAGATCGATCTTCTCAGCATTTTTCCTCTTGAAAACGACCTTCTAGGCTTAATGATATCGATCTGCTCCTAGCATGAGATCAATCTGCACAACACAGAACCTTAACTAGATCGATCTTCTCTTGCATGAGATCGATCTATTGCAAGTCAGTAGCTTAAGGAGATCGATTAGGTTCCATTGGAGATCGATCTGCCCTGTTCCATCGCTTAAACAGAAGCAGTTTTCGCTCCTCCAAATCAATCTTATCTCCAATGAGATCGATCTGGCATTCATATTTTCTAGATTTTACTGCACTTTTCTGTAGTAACTCACACCAAACATACTTGATTTTGCTGCCATAGTCATTTTCTCATTCAACCATCTTTAAGGCTTGAAAATGACATCCATTTATCCTTTATGCACATTAAAACTTGTGTCCATTTAGTGTATAACCAAAGGTATACAATATATATCAAATGGAAGTATAAGCTTTATGCAACTCATACAACTTCCTTTCATTTTACCACACTACTCATTTTAAGTTCTATTCACATTTATCACTGACAAAAGTCCATTTCTTCACATTCATACATAATGAAATTTGTGCGTACATCACAAACTTATATCACAAGTGTGTACATCAGCTTATGAACTTATATCATTTATGCTTCACATAGCATGTACATGTATATACTTATGCATTTCATAAGGTTTATATACAAAAATACGGGTCTTACAACAGCAGATCTAAACATCGTCCGAAGACGGCATATCACAATCTCAACACGGTACAACGTACTCCATGCTTCATGCATGGTACAACGTACTCCGTGGACCAATATCATCACATCATATCACGCCACATCTCAATATGCACGTACAAGCCTATTTAATCGGTGTGACACCCAGTCTACTTGAAGCTCCTAGCACAGCTATCAACATGTCATAAAACCATGTGTGAGTAATCTCAAGCACGGTAACAAGTATGGTGGACATCTAATGCGAGCTATGCTCCAGCACCATGTCAAAACTAGTATAAAATCTGTGCGAGCTAAACTCCAGCACAACATCATAGAAATCCATGTGAAAACTAGTACGAGCTAAGCTCCAGCAGTCATGCGTATAAAAACACATCAAATCTCGTGCGAGTCATACTCTAGCATGCTTTCATTCTCACGAAATCCATGTAGGTGGCTCAATTCTTTGCAGAGCATGGTTATAAACCAAATTTAAGTCATTTCTTAAGCAAATTATTTCAAAATGTTAGCCAGCCTACCAATCACTTGCTAAAAAGCAATAAAATAGGATTTTCAAAACATCATGCTTTTGTTTTTAAGCATATTTCTTAAAACCGAACTCTTTGCCCTTCAATCACCCATTTCATTTCCTATTACCACATGCATTCTAGAAAACATAATGCGGCCAAAATGCACACAGATATCTCTGAGAGTCCACATAATTCTTTTACCTCGATTTACTTTAGAACGACTCTCTTCCTTTACGCTTCTCGCGCTTTTGGCTCAACTTGCTCCGGGTGTATCCTCGGGAGCTGCAATTCATTCACAAGTCACTTGAGTTAATGTTGCTAACTCATATTTTGACTTCAACTAGCCAATATATTTCATTCAGCCTATTTCATTAATGTTGGACCCATTTTTGCATTTAGCCATCATCAAGCCTTTCTAACCAAACTTATATAGTAACTCACTTAGTTACTTGTTTAGGACTTGATGTGAAATGTTCTACCCTTATTCTCTCATTCATTTATGCATTTTTACCAATGCCTTAAATACACAATTACCCTTTTTGGTAAATCTCACAATTCATTCCATACCACCATCTTAAAATCATACTCATGACACCATTATCACCTTAAGATATCCCATTCATCATTAATTCCGATACATTACTTTCTCACACTAACCTATTTCTAGGTCATTAGAGATTTATTATTTCTAGGTAGTTTCAACCATTGAAATGTACACCAATCTACCCATAATAACATTTAGACAAACACGTTTAGATTGGTGCATTGGAAACTTACCTATCTTGACTTTCTCTTCTTCCAAGTTTGGAAGACTCCTTAAATCCTTCAATCCAATGAGTTGGATGTTGACTTTAAGATATGTTGTTCTCCTCTCCAAGATGAACAACTTTCCTCTAATGCCTTTTTCTCAAATCCTTATGGAAAGGGTAGGTATTTTAGAGAGAGAAAGCTTGGTGTTTGGGTAAAAATGGAGTGAGATTGAGTTTCCTGAAGATTAAAGCTTCTTTCCGTCGGGTTTATATAGAAAAAGGGTGAGGAGATCAATCTGATTAGGTAAGGATCAATCTGGTCATGGTGTTGCTCTCGAAATGTTCAGCATTATGGGGGTGAGATCGATCTGGTTAAGTAGGGTAGATCGGTCTCTCTTTGGCAGAGGCTTAAAGAGATCAATCTGGTTATGAAGGAAATCGGCCTGATTCTTACAGAATGCTAAGGAGATCGATCTGCACTTAAAGGAGGATCGATCTACCTTTGTTGTTTCATTCTTAATTACCCTGTTTTGTATAAGAGATCGATCTGCCTTGAATGGGAGATCGATCTGGCCTTCATTTTCTGTATTTCCACTGCAATTGTTTCCCAAAATTTTCAAAGGTTAACTTGATTGCTTGACTAGTGATTTCGAAATCCATTCATACTTAGGGCATAGTAAGGCTCATTTCCTATGACTTCCATATTATGAAACTTGTGCGTATCGCTCAGAAATCAAAAGGGTTCGTATAATTCTTCGTCTTACACTTATTTATACTTTTTGCTTCCTTATACTCATTCTGGATGCTTGAGGTTTTCATTTACTTAGTTTGTGGCTACTTCAGCCATTATTTAACTTTCACATGCATCCAAATACTCATTCATTCTCATTTGAACTTCATTCACATTTACTTGATCTAAAATCATCCATATTATAATTCAATTTACATATATACAAAATTATACATATATGGGGTCTCACATTCTCCCCCACTTAAAAATTTGATCCTCCAAATTGGAACCTATCATTCTGTGAATAACTCGGGATACCTCTCCTGCATCAAACTCTCTAATTCCCATATGGCCTCTTCCACCGTGTGATGTTGCCAAAGAACTTTCACCAAGGGAATTGTCTTTATCCTCAACACTTTCTCTTTTAATCCAATATTTGAACTGGCTTCTCAACGTACGTCGCGCTTTCATTGAGCTCCAAAGGCTTTTACCTTATCACATGCGTCGAGTCCGGGTGGTAGTTCTGTAACATGGATATGTGGAAGACGTTATGTACATTAGCTAGCTTAGGTGGTAATGCTAGCCTGTATACCTTATCTCTCACTTT
Organism: Firmiana major; assembly: GCA_033439115.1. NCBI lineage: Eukaryota > Viridiplantae > Streptophyta > Magnoliopsida > Malvales > Malvaceae > Firmiana > Firmiana major. The sequence continues at coordinate 9,909,482 of CM065909.1, forward strand.
ATCAAGTATCTTTAAATGGCCCTATATATCGAGGGCTCAACTTCCCTTTCTTCTCTAATCTCATAAGCCCCTTCGTGGGAGAAACTTTTGAAAACACTGACTCACCCACCATAAACTCTAGTGGTCTCTGTCTCCTGTCAGTATAACTCTTTCGTCTACTCTGAGTTGTCCGTAACCTCTCATAAATCAACTGGACATCCTTAGAGGCTTGTCTAACCAAGTTAAGAGAAAATATTTGTCTGCCACCAACCTCTTCCCATCCTATAGCGGAACGACATCTATGCCCAGACAATGCCTCATATGGTGCCATCCCGATACTCGTATGAAAACTGTTATTATAGACGAACTCTGCGAGTGGTAAATGGTCATCCCAGGAGCCTCCAACATCCAACGCACACACTCTCAACATATCTTCCAAGGTCTGTACAGTCCTCTCTGACTGACCATCTATCTGAAGATGAAACGAGGTGCTAAAACTCAACTGGGTCCCCATCGCTTCCTGAAAATGTTCCCAGAAATGGGAAGTGAAGTGGGCATCCCAATCAGAAACAACGCTCACTGGAATCCAATGTAGCCTCACTATCTCACGCACATATAAGTTCGCTAACTGGCTCAGAGTATCGGTAACTCTTATAGCTAAGAAATGGGCTTATTTCATCAACCGATCCACCATCACCAATATGGCATCATGACCTCTGCAGGTCCTCGGTAATCCCATCACAAAATCCATGGTGACGTGCTCTTACTTCCAAGTTGGTATTAGTAGAGGCTACAATAACCCTGTAGGCTTCTGATGCTCTACCTTCACATGCTGACAGACGAGACATCTAGTGACATATTCAACAATGTCTTTCTTTATCCCAGACTACCAATAAACCTTTCAAAAATTCTGATACATCTTGATACTCCCTAGATGTATCGTATACCTCTGTCACACCCCGACTCTGGGTACCCATCATCCATACATATACTACTACGGTTGGGCTGTGAGTCAATGTAATTACTAAATCTCATACATTTATAGCGAAAACTTTTAAAACTTTAGTCACACTCCCAAGTGTGTGTGTAGATATACAAAATCAATTGTATAATATAATGTCTTTACATAACATCCCCATACAACTGTTTACAACTTCGATTCATAACTGTGCGATACATTATAATAGATATAAAATGCTCGTATGTATACAAGTTTTTATACCTTTGCAACTGGTGGGAGCTGTCCAATACAAAAAGGGATCTCTAGACCACCGTACCGTCCTACTTCTCAGTATCTGGAGGGGGAAATGTAGTGGGATGAGCAAACCACAACTCAGTAAGGAAATGGATGCTAATAGGTAGATGTTGTACTATCTACATAGCCCATGCATGCATAAACAAAACCATGTTTCAACGTAAATGGAAATATTACTAGAAAATGCATTTAAACATTACTTCTCACATAAGCATTTTCATGAAAACAACTTTATAATATTCCCATTTGAAAACATGTCATAAACAGTGCTATCATAGCATGAGCATTCAAATCAAGAGATTTATCAAACCATTTCTTTTTGTCAAATCTCTTTCTTTTTTGAGTTTTCTCAATTTCTCTTATCTTTGAGACAGGCATGAAAATTCTCGACAAACTAATATCCACGACATATGGCCACAGTCAGTGATCCCAGGCCTCACTGATCAGGTGTGTACAGGGCATCACTTCGCTTGAAGGGGATGGGTCAGTCCTACCCTCCGGCTCATCTCAACTAACATCATCTCCCTCATCATATCACATATACTCATGGTACAAGGTACGCCATGTGTCATCTACACGATACTCGTACTCACGTGCACCCAGCACGGTACATATACATACCAAAGGATAACTACACTGTTCAACGTATGACCGTGGACCCAGTCCATCTACCAACTCCAATGGACTCATCATCCTAAACCATGTCTCATATACCAGGTGAGCAATCAGCGTGACACACAGTCATTGCAAGGCTCCAACACGGTATTTCTCAATGCGAGCAACAACTTCTAGCACTGTATCAACTCAACTAAGCAAAACTAGCGCGAGCAATGCTCCAGCACCTTTCTCAAATCCATCGTGCGAGATGAACTCCAGCATGACATATCAAAACATAGAAACATGTGTGAGCTAACACTCTAGCACATTATCTTTATAAAACCACGTGCGAGTCACGCTCCAACACGATTTATCAAAACATGTAGACGTATGCGAGTGAAACTCCAGCATAGTCAAAATCATTAAAACGGGTGTGAGCTAGAGCTCCAACACCGATTCACATCTCAAATCTGATAGGTGGCTATTTTCTCTTTTAAAAACTCAAAACATGTTTATTTACTTAACATGTCGTCCTATGTTAGACATGTAAAACTAGCCAACCTATCTATCTTCATTTCTCAATCTCGAAATCAATACATGATCAAGAAAACATCAAAATCATCATATAGATGTAAAAGCATTAAAAACATGCATGTTAGGCTATTTTTCTTCCCATATCCCATTTTCATAATACATATATATGTGATAGTACTTTTCATGATTTCATAGCTAAACATACTAATCTAGCGTCATAACTACTAAAATCGTAGTAAAATATGTACGAATATCTCTATCGCTAACATACAGTCCCTTATCTCGAATCGCACTTGAATTTCCTTCGTCTCGGTTACTCCATTCGCGATCCGGGTTAATCATGTTCCACGTATTTTAATCTACACATATAAATCGTTAAGTTATTTTCTTTTCCTTCCTCTACACATACACATTTCACTTATTTGTCTATTCATACTCCTCAAACCCTTAAATCACATTTCACTCTTCCACTAATATCATTTTATCATCTATTAAGCTTTTCATAACTTTTCCGTGGATTTACTTTTTATAAATCTCCCTTAATATTACTCACCCATCACTACATTCATCATTCCTATCAATATTTCACATATTATCCAACCCAAAATGTCTAGAAATCCATATTTAAAGCTTGAAGGTTGAAGAGCTTACCCTTTTACTTAGCCAAACTTGTGGTAGCCACCACAACTCCTTCTCTTGGTCACACCAATGTGTGATTTTTGGGTATGTTGTTCTCCTTGCTTCAAGGAACAACTTTCCCTTCTTGAGCTTCTTCATATTCTGGCTGGAATGTAGTGATTTTTAGAGTGAGAAAGCTTGGGTCTTGAGAGAAAATGACAAGTGCGAGTTGGTGGGAGGGAAATCTGATTTTTAGTCCAAATCCCTGCCCTTTTTATAGACCAGAGACATAAGGTCGATTTGGTTCTTGTGGAGATCGATCTTTGCAAGGTTTGGTAGTCCTTTTTACCAAACGCAACTACTACTAGATCGATCTTCTTCCTTAATGAGATCGATCTGTTTGCAAGCAAATTCTTTTTTGGAGATCGATCTTCCTCTTGTAGGAGATCGATCTGCTCTCTACGAAACCTTAAGGAGATCGATCTATCGAGGCCTTGAGATCGATCTGTCTCAGGCAGAGAGTTAAGGAGATCGATCTAGCTAGGGAAGAGATCGATCTGCTCCAACCCCAAGAGCTAAGGAAACCGATCTTCTCATTACAAAATGTTTAGCAGATCGATCTGTCCCCATTGGAGATCGATCTGCCCTGTTCCATTCGATAAATTCTGGGCATTTCATGAGGGGTGATAGATCTCTCCTTCATATGCGATCGATCTCTCATCCCCTGCACCCTCATTTTCTGCAGTTTTCTGTAGATTTTTACCTATACACTCATCCACATTTTCTGCATACCTCAATTTGCATTCCATGCACACTTTACATACAATGGCATCCATTCCACATAGTTCATAGTTAATGAAACTTGTGCACACAACTTAAAATCATGGATGTTTCATTAAATTTCCAAAATCATTACACTTATACATTTGTAACAAAAGTACATGTACATTATATCTTCTTAAAACAAATACATAGGAATTTACGGGTGTTACAACCTCGATGAGTGAGCCTCTGTCAAGATCAACTTTCTTATCTCTGGATCATCGGGAACACATATCCTACCTCTGAACCTTAATAATCTATCTAAACTCAATTCAAAATCAGTCTTTGTACCCCTCTGTATTTGCCTGGCAATATCACTGCACTGCTGATCAATTCGTTGAGCCTGCCGGATTTGATCTACCAGATCTGGTTTCGATTTTAGGCTAGCTATCATAAAGCCACTATCAGCGTCAGACAGGGTCATATCCAAACTGAGGTTCGTGAACTGTTCCAACAGCTCGTGTTCCCTAATCATCATAAATGACACCAACCCGAGATGCTTCCTACCCAGTGCATCAGCAACTACATTCGCTTTACCCGTGCCATGACCCAAATTACCTAAAAAAATAAATCACTACAAATTTTGTTTTTATCATTTCTCTTTTGTTATTTAATTCTTACATTCCTCTCATCGTGACCATCCTACCAATAGTTGGGCTATGATTCGGTGTTAGTCCCCTCATAGTACTTACCATTCCATTTCCATGTTACATTTACACATTAGGATTTTTCTATCCCTTGACTTTAACTAATACGTTCACAATTGCATTTACATAACCTTACATCCTCGACGTCATATACGTTTATAGTACTGTGCATTTACATAATTAGATACCAAACCATACAAGTGTGTATACCTTTTCTCGATGGGAAACAATGGATAACAGGAATGCACAATCACTGTCACTTTCTATCCACTAAAAGTACTCTGTAGAGGGGGAAAATAAGGGGGGTGAGCAACCACATGCTTAGTAAGGTAATTACGCAAGTAAGTAGATAGCTCCACTATCTACATGCTCATAATGTCATGCCCTTAAATCCATTTCTTTTTGTTTAAAGCTCACGCACGAAATCATGCACACATCAATGCCATAGTTTATAAAAGATGTTCGTGCATATAGAAATCGTGCAACTCATGCCTCAGTGGCATCTCAAGTAAAATCATAAAACACATTAATTAAATCAAAATCATGCATTTGCAATTAAAGCATGGATAACCTCCTCATGCTAAAACATTTCATTGCATGAATTATAAACAATTATGAAAAATAAATCATGCCGAGTTTCCTCAAAACCTTAGAAAACACTTAATTCATTTCAAAAATCCACATCCATTACACTCATCAGGACTCAACCCCTCCCTCGGGTGATCTTGATCCACATAAAATCATTTATTTCCAAGCATTTCTAAAAACATTGAAAATTTCATTTATGCATAACAAAACCAATATCATCAGTCAGGATCCAACCCCTCCCTCGGGTGGTCCAGACTCACACAAAATCCACGTATTCTTAAGCTTTCAAAACATTAGATAGTAACATGCGAGACTAGGCAATGTATCATGGAAATAACTAGGACTATGGCCATATCCTTGTGATCTTAGGCTACACGGATTAGGTGTGCGGGGTATCACCACTATCGGGAACATCCACGGGAGGTGGGTCAAATTCAACCCGCTGGTCCAACCCGATCACTCGCATCCGAAGATGCTACATAAATATAATATATCATAACACGGTACAGCGTACTCAATGCGATTTGTATGGTACAACGTACTTCGTAGACCCATATCTCATATCAATACTCGTGCCATGTCTCAAAACGCACATGCGAGCATGTTTAATCGGTGTGACACACAGTCTACTCGAAGCTCCATGCACAGCTCATAGCATATCTCAAATCAAAATGCACGAGTGAGCCTATTTAATCGATGTAACACACAATATACCTGAAGCTCTAAGCACAGCTGTAATTTCCTCATAAAACCAGTGCGAGCTATTCTCCAGCACTCTATCATAAAATCAAGTAAAACTAGTGCGAGCTAAGCTTCAGCACCTTGTCACAAAATCATGTGAAAATTTGGTGCGAGCTAGGTTCCAGCACCCTGTCACGAAAATCATGTGAAAATCTGGTGCAAGCTAGGCTCCAGCACCCTGTCATGAAAATCATGTGAAAATCTGGTGTGCGCTAGGCTCTAGCACCCCTGCATGTAAAACTCTAGTGCGAACCCCTGCTCCATCCCTAATGCATGCGTCATACATTTCAAAACTCGTGCGAGCTAAGTTCTAGCACCTCTCATGCATGTTAAATAATTAAAACTAGTGCGAGCAATCGCTACAGCACCTTTTTATGTCTATCAAGTCAAAACAGGGTGCGAGCTAGGCTCCAGCACCTCTCATGCATGTCAAATCATTAAAACTAGTATGAGCAATCGCTCCTGCACCTTCTTCTGCATATACAGTCAAAACAAGGTGCGAGCTAGGCTTCATCACCTCTCATGCATTTCACAATAGTAATAATCAGAGCGAGCAACCGCTCTAGCACAATTCATGCTTATGATGTCACACAAATCGGTGGGAGTAACCGCTCCAGCACATTTTATGCACACTCACAAACTCAGATATAGTGCGAGGAAAGCTCCAGCACCATCTGTTTCCATATAAAATTGTTAGTTGGCCTATTTTCCAAAGAATTTCATTGAAATCTAAATAACACTTACTTAGTATTATCTTGTGAAATTTATACCAACATTGGCCAATCTACCAATTTGCTTTGCTTAAAAACCACGAAAAGTTTCCAAATCATGCATTTCATGCTTTCACCATCCTTAGGTGAATTTTCCCTCAGTAGGGGTAAAATAGTCTTTTACTCATCTCGGGTCCTTAAAATTTTTAATCCATTTTTAAGACCTTTATACATTTTCAGTGTATGTAAAAGCTGTAAAAAATAGGCGTAGCTACCTCTAGCTACTCGTAAAATTCCCTTACCTCATTTTTCTGTACAGTCTGACCTTTCCACTGTTGTCTCGTCACGTTGTCCGATTTGCTCCAAATCCAATCTCTGAAACTGCGTATAAATATTCATCAAGTCAAATACAATATAATTAATTGTATTTCGTATTTTCTGGGCCTAATTTAAATCATTGAGCATGTTTACGCATATTGGGCCCGATTGGACCATAATGGGTCTTAACCGGCCATAAGCTCATTTTTCACTTATTATTCACATTATCGAGGCCTATTGGGCTCATTGGGCCCATCAGTATTTATTAGGCCTCGTTCTATACTCTCGGATAGCTCAAATAATTATTTATAACAATTTATCTCCAATTTAAAAATATAATTAATTTTATACGAAATTAATCCGTAATTTATGCGGTAAATTTCTAACACGCATAACTATGCAAATTGTCATAAATAAGGGTTACTTACTCGAGATTCCATGCTGATACTTAAACTGAGACGAACTCGAGCTCTCATTTGACGTAAATTATAGAGCTACACAATTTCATATTTTTAGGTAAATTTTCAGTCGAATATTAATCAAATTAAATATTTCAAAATTTAAATCGATCAATTTTGACCGCTTACCGGCTTACTCGTAGCTCGATTGCATCACCGAAATTTTTTGCCAATTTTTTCTCTTTTTCTTTTTCCCTTTTTCTTTTTCTTTTCTTTTTGATTGAACTGGTCCGGTCGGGTTTAGCATGCCCTCATTGCACCGAATCGGTGTGTACCGAATCAGGCTCATCTTTGCCATTCTGGAGCCATCCGATCGGTTCTCCGGTAGGCTCACCTTTTTCTTTTTCTTTTCTTTTCTTTCTTTTGTTTTTGATTGAACTGGTCCGGTCGGGTTTAGCATGCCCTCATTGCACCGAATCGGTGTGTACCGATTCAGGCTCATCTTTGCCATTCTGGAGCCATCCGATCGGTTCTCTGGCAGTTTTTGGCACCAATCGGACCACCATCGCGAGGGGGACCTTCGACTGGCCTCGGGGTAGGTCAAATTGGTGCCATCATCGGTGAATCTCCCCTTCTCTCCTGCAACACTCTCTTCTTCCGATCTCCTCCGTCAGGCCACACCAATGCGCGTGAGGTCTGCCGATGGCTCCCATCGTACCGGTCATGTCGTTGCCTGCAGTCTCGTACTGGTCCGATGGTCGAGGCTCGCCGTCGTCTCCCTCGATCTCTCACCCTCACTTTTGCCTGCTTCGTTTTCTTTCTGTTTCCTTCGCAGAATTCGATTCTGCCTGTTTTCTTTTTATTTATTTATTATATTTCATTTTAATCAAATAAATATAATAAAACCCAAAATATCCCAAGTAAATTAATAATTTATTCATTTAACAAATTTATTGAATTTATCTGTCTGATTTTATCTTTCCAGTGTATTTTTTTAATATTTTCGGGATAATTTCCTAATGTTAAAATTTCGATTTATCATAATAAATTCGTATCTTGATCAATTTAACCTGAAATTTAATTATTTCTCCTTTATTGATCAAGATTTCCTGAATCCATATTTACAGTGTAAATTTCTTACCGAATTGACACCGAATTTTGGGTCTTTTGACCGCTTTACCCTTTAATGTGTTCGAGACCAAACCAATCTAACTTCCCTTCTCGAACACTTTCTCATTTCATGTTTTAAATCCTTATCTCCCATCTGAATGGTCTGATTCCCATTCATTTAATTTGTGGCCATTTCAATCCTTCATTTGATCTTTAAATGCATTCGAGAATTTTTATTCAATCCATTTGCATTTTTCATTCACGTACAACTCTTTTTATGATTCAGTTTACATCCAACCATGTTTACATCAAATGAATCATATGGAATTTCGATAAAAAAATTGGGTCTTACAACCCAGGTGGTACAGGATCTCACAATCATAATCCTTTAAAAGTTCGATCCATCTCCTCTGTCTCATGTTTAACTCTTTCTGCGAGAACAGGTACTTAAGGCTCTTGTGATCCATAAATACTTAAAATTTCTCTCTGTAGAGGTAGTGGCACCATATTTTTAATGCAAACACTACGGCCGCCAACTCTAAATCATCGGTCGGGTAGTTCCTCTCATGATCCTTTAGTTATCTTGATCCATAGGCTACTACCTTCCCATCCTACATGAGTACACAGCCCAGTCCTTGGTGTGATGCATCAGTATACACCGAGAAACCTCCTGAGCTGGTAGGAATAGTGAGAATGGAAGCTATGGTTAATCTCTTTTTCAACTCCTGAAAGCTCTCCTCACATCTATCGTCCCACACAAACTCCGCATTCTTTCTTGTGAGATATGTCAACGGAGCGGCTAATCTCAAGAATCCCTCCACAAACCGTCGATAATATCCAGCTAAACCTAGGAAATTTTTTATCTCTGTTACGGTCTAGGGTCTCTGCCACTGTATCACTGCCTCAATCTTTGATGGATCCACTGACACACCATCATTCGATGCTATATAACCTAGAAAAGAGATCTGTTCTAACCAAAAGTCACACTTACTGAGTTTAGCGTACAACTTCTTATATCGAAGGGTCTGTAGCACTATCATTAGATGTTGTTCATGCTCTTCTCTAGATTTTGAGTACACTAGTATATCATCAATAAAAATAATAACAAATCGATCCAAATACTGGTGAAACACCTCATTCATCAACGACATAAAAGCTGCAAGAGCATTTGTCAACCTGAATGGCATAACTATAAACTCATAATGACCATACCGGGTGCGAAAAGCTGTCTTGGGTACATCTCTATCCTGAATTTTCAATTGATGATACCCAGATCTCAAATCTATCTTGGAGAAAACCTGTGCTCCCCTAAGCTGATCCAACAAGTCATCGATGTGTGGAAATGGATACTTATTCTTGATGGTGGCCTTATTCAACAACCAGTAATCTATACATAGTCGGAGGCTTCCATCTTTCTTCCTTACAAACAGAACTTGTGCTCCCCAAGGTGAGAGGCTCGGCCTAATGAACCCCTTCTCTAGTAACTCCTATAACTGCTTCCTTAATTCTTCCAAATCAACTTGCGTCATTTTGTACGGTGACTTGGATATCGGCTTTGTACCAGGTGCCAAATCTATACAAAATTTCATCTCTTTATCTGGAGGTAACCCTGATAATTCATCCGGAAAGACATCTGGAAATTCCCTAACCACTAAGATGTCTATCAACTCCGGACGTGTCTTATCTGTCTCAATCACATAAGCAATGAACCCTTCACATTATCCTTTCCACCATTAGTAACACAAATCATCACATTAACATATATAGTTGATAAACAAATTCATCTCTCGAATATCATGTATTGAGATCATACTCTTTTATTTAGAGTAAACATGTTCTTTCACTTTATTTCACAAAGTTTACAACAAGATTTTCTATCTCGGGAAACATCAATGTTTTAACACAACAATCCATAACAACATGGTTTACATCCAGCCAATCCATTCCTAGGATTACATCAAAATCACTCATATTTAATAAAATTAAATCGGCTGTCATTTCTTTACCTCTTATCCTCATCTTACAATTTCTATATACATGCTCAGTCAATTGATTATCATTCATAGGGGTAATGTGGGTTTTACATGCTTCAACAATTTACGTGCAAAGGATGGTGATATAAAGGAATCTGTGGCACCAGGATCAAACAATACAAATGCTTCTAAATTAAAGATTTGGATGGTACCTTTAACCACATCTGAAGACTGATCCGCAGTGTCCTGGTCTAGTGAGTGCACTCGTCCTCTGCTCACACCCACTGCCTGCTTCCCCTTTTCCTCAGTTGTAGCCCTCCTTCTCAAAGCAACTGTACCAACTAGAGCTCTCTCAAGCTCCTTGCCCTTTTATGGGACTCTCTCTGTCATCTCTGGGCAATCCCGAATTATGTGCCCTAGTTTCCCACATCTAAAGCATATTGCAGGAGGTCCATAGCATGGTTGAGTACCATGGTACCTACCACAGTTGCTACATTGTTCTGTAGTAGGCCGTGACCCTCCAATCATAATTCCCTTAGCTGGAGCTATGGCCAGATACATGGGACGATTAATTGTCCTCTCCTGGATCTCCTCAATCCTCGGCCTCTTCCTAGAAAATCCCTTACTTCCCTTATAACCGAAGCCTTTATCTAGCACTGGTCTCTTCTTATCTCTATCCTTCACTTTACCAACCTTTCCAAACTCTAGGCAATCCTTTCAACATCTTGTTCACACAATTGTGCCCTGCGCACTGCCTTCTCGTAGGTCGGTATATCCAATGGAACCAATCTGGACTTGATGGTTAGTCTCAGTCCATCCACAAACTTCTGGACCTTCTCGACCTCATTACCCATTGTATCAGGATCATATCTGCCTAAGGAGATAAAGGTCATCTTATACTCATCCACCGTCCTACTCCCTTGGGTCAGTCCTAAAAATGTCATCTTTAATTTTCGCTGCTTAGTATCCGAAACATATTGTCTCCGAAAAGCCTCTAAAAATACATCCCAACTGATCTTTATATGTCGGGCTCTCAAAATAGGCTTGGTGGACTTTCACCAATGTTCTGTTGATCCCTTCAGTATGAATGCGACAAACGCTACCATCTCTATAGTAGTGCACCCAAAGAATCCATATAACTTCTCAATTTCATTTATCCAATCCTCTACTGTAAGACCCGAATTTTTTATGTAGCTTATCCCTTATGATTCTTATATGCACAAACATTTTATATGTTAATTGAATCATAAGAAGAGTATTTACTACAATGAAATTGTAAGTAAAGTGGTAAAACACCCATAAGCTACATAAAGGCCAAATAAGGGCTATAAGAGCCACAAGCTAAAATGAGAGGATTTGAATCATTTTCACTGAAGAGAAGAACTTATGATGTGAAAATATAGAGAGTTCATGAAGGAAAGTTAGTTTGATTTGGTCCTGAACACATTGAAGTAGAGGAAATGCCAAAACTGGGCTAAACGAGTCCGAAATGGTCCGTTAGAGGGGTATTTGATATATTCGCCTCCCGAAAATGGTCAAAACATAAAGATGAGAGTGTGAACCATGGAAAGTGACACTTTTAAATTTTTAAGAAAAAGTCAAACGTGGTCAATGGTTAAGAAAAGTGAACTTTGACCAAAGTTGACTAATCATGGTTAGAAATTAACCTAAGTATGGAGAAAAAATTGGGGAAAAATATTTTAGTTAGAATACAAGATATTCATCCCTTAAAGTAAGGAAAATTTATTTGGATGAATTTTGAATTAAATTTAACGGGTAAAAACGCAATGGGCCAAAGTTGGAATTTTAAAGCCCATTAAGGTATAAACAAGTGTAGATAGAATTTGGAAAGCCCAATGTGCCGAATTGTTAGACCATTTAGTGGGCCCAATATGAAGACAATTGAAGGCCCAATTGGTAGAAAAATTTTTAGCCCAAACCAAAAGCCCATTAGTATAAGTTAAAAACCATTAATAAAAGGTAGTAAAATCCAATTTGGTAACCTTAACTTAACCCATTAAAAGTCAATTATGGTGGCTCAATTTATGGCTTAATGATTAAGTTTTTCAGCTATAAATATCAGCCAACACTTCATCATCTTCATCCTTTCATTTTCAGCAAAGTGAAGAAACCATAACCAAATAGTTTCCAAGTTTTCTCTCACTAGAAATCACTAGGATAAATGCATATTTGGAACTTGTAATCTTCATGAAAGTTGTTCCATATTGAGAGAGGAATAATATATGTTAGAATCATCTATCAAGGAGCCATATTGAGAGAGACAAAAATAAAGGAAGTTTTGACCAAAGTGGAAAGTATAAGCTAGGTGAGTTTTCAAGCTTCCAACTTCATATATGTTGATATATGTTGATATATGAGTTATATGGAGTTGATTAGTATATGTTTTATGGATTGAAACACATGAAAACACTATGAACATATGATGGCCGAAAGTTGGTAAATGAGTTTTGATAAATACCCATGTGATTTTAAGGCATGTATAGGTTGATATGCATGTATACATGATTATGGCATGGTTAGTTATAATCAAATTGTTCATATGGATAGTTGTATGATGTTGGCATATAAGGTGTTTGATAAAATGCCAACATGAAGTATAGGAAATGCTTAAGACATGCCAACTAAGTGTTTGATAAAATGTCTAAGTGAATTGGCTAGTAAATGGCCATGAGTGCCGTGGTGTTGCATGACCGATGGCATGATGGCTCTCGGCCACATGCCATGGTCGAGAAGGTCAATGGGCCAAGCTGGTTTTGTTTCAGCCCAATGAGGTGTTATGGGCCTCAGATAAGCCCAATAAGAGTTGGTGGGCCCCACAATCCCAATAGGCCTTACGTAAATGAATAGTAAAGTGCAATGAGTTTAAGACAGAGTTAGGCCCATTAAGAGTTGTTAAGGCCCAATAAGAGTAAACAAACCCATTAAGTGAAATTGACTGTATTAAATATGTATTACAGTAGAAAAAATGTAATTAACCTAATGAATGGTTATATGTAGCTCCAGAGTTTATATTGGGAGCTGATCGGACTGTGAGATTGAGCAGCACCGAGGAAGTGATGTCACGTGACGTGATCTGAGGTAAGGGACTTTCGTGAGTAGTTAAAGATACCTGCACATATTTTCGTATGCTTTTGCATTCACTTAAAAAATCTGAGGGTCAGAGAAAGTGAATAATAATTATAGTGACCCGATATGAAAAAGTACGATTTTACCCTTAGTTAGGAAAAAAGTTAACTTTTGGGAAAAGTTGTAAAAAGCATGGAAACCACAATTATGAGTGTTTTTACTGCTGTTTAGCATAAGAGTAGATAGATGGACTAATGTTTTCATGGTTGATTTGAAATAGCACAATTTATAATGCTGATTTTAATGTTTTGAAAATCATCCCTTTCTAAGAGCCATCTATCGAAATATGTGAGAACAAATCGTGCTGGAGCACAACTCGCACTTAATTTTATATGTTTTCCACATAAATTAGTGCTGGAGTATGACTCACACTAGATTTTCATGACATGCATGATAGAGTACTAGAGCGTTGCTCGTACTCAGTTTTATATGTTTTATGCATGATAGAGTGTTGGAGCTATTGCTCGTACTTAGTTTTATATGATATGCATGACAGAGTGCTAGAGCAAATTGCTCGTACTCAAATTTTACATCAGATGCATGACAGAGTGCTAGAGCGTTGCTCGTACTTGATTCTTCATGATTTATACATAACATAGTACTTGAGCGATTGCTCGTACTTGATTTGATAAGTTTTATGCATAGCATGGTACTGGAGCAATTGCTCGTACTTGTTTTGAAATGAGAACTATGCATGACCTAGTACTAGAGGTTTACTTGCACTAGTGTTTGATATTTGAGATGCATAAACAGTGTTTGAGAGGAGTGTCGACTATGAGTCGCACTCAAATGCTTGCACTGTAGTTTTACTGTGATATAAAAGACATGTTAGAAAAACTGTGACGGTTTCCTCTTGTAGGCTAAGTGTCACACTGTTGCGATGTTCGCACGTGGATTTAGAGACGTGGCATTGATTTTCCATGGTATGAAGGCTAGGACCGATGACAGGTACCCCGACCATGAGATAAGGTCCACGGGTGTACGTTGTACCGTGAGAGTGGCATGGAGTACGTTGTACCGTGTGTTGTTGTGGAGTTGTGGAGATAGGGAGTTGATAGCTGGCGGTTGTGATGGACTGACCCTCCTCCCGTTGCAGTAGTGATTGCCCCACACACAAAGATCTGTGTAGCCTGGGATCACCATTATAGGATATGGCTATAGTCCAGGATATTATTGCATATAGCTACCGAGTCTCACATGATATATCACATGATTTTACATGTTTTTGTGATACAGGTGGACTTGAGGGATGGGTCGGAACCCGGTTGATGTGTTGTGAATGATTGAAATGCCATATTTACTGTGATTTGAATATAAATGGCATGATTTATCTAAAGGCATTATGAAATTATAACGATGCATTGTTTTGTACGAAATGCCTATGTTTTGAGAACTTAGCATGATTTTGTACATGGGATTTAACCTGTACAATTATATATATTTTAAAAGTCATGCTTTTGAAGTGAGTTAAGGAAATAATATTTTCAAGGCAGAGCATTATTTTCAATAGATAGTGTGGATGTCTATTTGCTTGCCTGATTTCCTTACAGAGCTGTGAGCTCACCCCTTTTTTCTTTCCCCTCTCTACAGAGCGTCCGTAGTAGTTGAGCACAGTTGAGGTCTAGTATTCTTTGTGTCCGCTGCATTCCCATCGAGTGAAAGGTATACATACACACGTACGATCTTGTCGTTGAACATGTAACAGCACAGTGATGTAAACGTATGTAATATGGGGGATGTATTTGTATTTAATATATGTGAGCTCACTATGAGACAAAAGTATTTATAGTCACTAGATAGTTTATATTGACATGTATAAATGATATGGTAAGTAAGGGAGATGATACTAATACGGAATCACAGCCCAAACGTTGGTGAAGAGAAAGGTAAGTAAAACACGAAAAATTTCTAGTGGTTTTTGGTAGTAGAAGTCACAAGTGGTTGTGACATCTGCAGCTACTGGGTCCTTAACTCCACTGAAAGACGGCGGTCCAAACTTTTGGAACTGCCACAGTCTATCCAAATCACATCTGTAACCCCAGCCTCTACTGCCCTGTGGTGTAGCAACAGGTGTAGGCATATCTTGTGTGGGTGGGGGTGTAGGTGTATCTGTCGTCTGAGGTCTCTGGGCTGGCCGTGTCCGTGCCTCAGAAGCTGCCACCTGCTCAGCATCACCCTGTGTAGCGGGACTTTGTCTACCCCCAACTCCAAGTAAAGATTGAGTGACCAACTCCAAGATCATCTCTATGCTCCACTCAATCCTTGCGAAGCATGCCTCAATACTCTCAGGTCTCTCTTCTGGACCCTGTGGAGCATGCTCAACCTCAGCCTCCACCTCAACCTCTTCCTGAGTCTCATGTGGTTCTGGCTCAACACTACCCCCAGGCCTACCTCTACGGCCTCTATCTTGTGCTCTCACCCCTCTACTGCAACTGGTATTAGGCATAATGCTCAATTCCCTACATTCACATCAATTTCTTAGTCAACCCATTGACACACACACAATTTGTATCTAAACAAGCACAGTGACATGAGGATGTAATTTTTCAACTTATTAAGTGATTTAGACACTGACACACGTCAAGCCTAGTCAGCTCTGATACCAACTTCTATCACGACCCTCAACTTACCAAAAATCATCACAAATTTTTTGCTTTTTATACCTTATTTATTATTCGTTCTTACCTTACCTCGATCGTGATTAGCTTTACTCTCAATAGTTGGGTTGTGTGTCGATGTCTATCTCATCTAACCATAACAATTTGATTTGCATTAAAATTTAGAAGTAAACACTTGTATAAATAAATTAGAGTTACTATTTACATGTGTTTACATTGCTTTACTTCCCCAAATGGTTACATCCAAAATACTACTGTCCTATAGAAAGTTTAGATACAAAATTATCCAAGTGTGTATAACTTATGTGATGGGATGCAGCGGGTATCAAAAAGGAAACCTCCAGTCGCCCACAGTCTATACTCAATGCTCTATAGAGAGGGGGAAAATAAGGGGGTGAACAAACAACACACTCAGTAAGGCAATCATGCGAACAGGTAGATACTGCACTATCTATGTGATCATGATGTCATGCTCAAAACCACACATTTCACCATCACACCTCAAATCAATAATTCATACTTATGTTGATGGCATGTAAAGCAAATCATGCTATTTAGTTCAGTGTACAAATCAAATTCAAAGAATGGAATAACCATCATGCATATTTCACAAATAAGGCATGGAAAATCATCATGCATACATTCACTTTAAAGCATTATCATACTTTCTCATCTCAATAAAATCAATACTTGTCGACATTCAACCCCTCCCTCAGACTGTCCTGACCCACCAAAAATATTTCAAAACATGGATTCATTCATAAAGCAAGAGACATGTGAGATAGGCAATATAATAGGGAAATCTCCTCTAGGACCATAGCCATATCCTCTGTGATCCCAGGCTATACTGATCAGGTGTGTAGGGTATCATCTCTATCTGTTTCCGCACGGGAGGTGGGTCACGTCTAACCTGTCGATCCATAGCAGATCTAAACATCATCTGAAGATGGCATATCACAATCTTAACATGGTACAACGTACTCTATACTACATGCACGGTACAACACACTCCGTAGAACCATATCATCACATCATATAATGCCACTTCTCAATATGCACGTGCGAGCCTATTTAATCGGTGCGACACCCAGTCTACCCGAAGCTCCTATCACGGCTATCAACATGTCATAAAACCACGTACGAGTAA
Organism: Firmiana major; assembly: GCA_033439115.1. NCBI lineage: Eukaryota > Viridiplantae > Streptophyta > Magnoliopsida > Malvales > Malvaceae > Firmiana > Firmiana major. The sequence continues at coordinate 9,926,684 of CM065909.1, forward strand.
TCTTAAGCATGACAACAAGTATAGTGGACATCTAATGCGAGCTACGCTCCAGCACCATGTCAAAACTAGTATAAAATCTGTGCGAGCTAAACTCCAGCACATCACAGAAATCCATGTGAAAACTAGTGCGAGCTAAGCTCAAGCACTCATGCGTATAAAAACACATCAAATCTCATGTGAGTCATACTCTAGCACGCTTTCATTCTCACGAAATCCATATAGGTGGCTCAATTCTTTGCAAAGCATGGTTATAAACCAAATCAAGTCATATCTTATGCAAATTATTTCAAAATGTTACCTAGCCTACCAATCACTTGCTAAAAACCAATAAAACAGGATTTTCAAAGCATCATGCTTTTGTTTTTATGCACATTTCTCAAAACCCAACTCTTTGCCCTTCAATCACCCATTTCATTTCCTATTACCACATGCATTCTAGAAAACATAATGCACCCAAAATGCGCACATATATCTCTAAGAGTCCACATAATTCCCTTACCTCGATTTACTTGGGAACGACTCTCTTCCTTTACGTTTCTCGCGCTTTTGGCTCAACTTGCTCCGGGTGTATCCTCAGGACCTGTAGTTCATTCACAAGTCACTTAGTTAATGTTGCTAACTCGTATTTTGACTTCAACTAGCCAATATATTTCATTTAGCCTATTTTATTAATGTTTGGTCCATTTTTACATTTGGCCATCATTAAGCCTTGCTAACCAAACTTATCTAGTAACTCACTTAGTTACTTCTTTAGGACTTGATGTGAAATGCTCTACCTTACACTCTCATTCATTTATGCATTTTTACCAATACCTTAAATACACATTTTACCCTTTTTGGTAAATCTCACAATTCATTCCATACCACCATCTTAAAATCATACTCATGACACCATTATCACCTTAAGATATCTCATTCATCATTAATTTCGATACCATTCACTTTCTCACACTAACCTATTTCTAGGTCATTGGAGATTCATTATTTCTAGGTAGTTTTAACCATTGAAATGTACACCAATCTACCCATAATAACATTTAGACAAACACATTTAGAGTTAGTGCATTGGAAACTTACCTAGCTTGACTTCCTCTTCTTCCAAGTTTAGAAGACTCCTTCGATCCTTCAATCCAACGGGTTGGATGTTGACTTCAAGATATGTTGTTATCCTCTCCAAGACGAATAACTTTCCTCTAATGCCTTTTTCTCAAATCTTTATGGAAAGGGTGGGTATTCTAGGGAGAGAAAACTTGGTGTTTGGGTAAAAATGGAGTGAGATTAAGTTTCCTGAAGATTGAAGCTTTTTTCTGTCGGGTTTATATAGAAAAAGTGTGAGGAGATCGATCTGATTAGGCAAGGATCGATCTGCTCTTGGTGTTGCTTTCAAAATGTTCAGCATTGTGGGGGTGAGATCGATTTGGTCAAGTAGGGGAGATCGGTCTCTCTTTGGCTGAGGCTTAAGGATATCGATCTGGTTATGAAGGAGATCGATCTGCACTTAAAGGAGGATCGATTTGCCTTTGCTGTTTCATTCTAAATTGCCTTGTTTTGCACAAGAGATCGATTTGCCTTGAACGGGAGATCTAGACTTCATTTTTTGCATTTCCACTGCAGTTTTTTCCCAAAATTTTCAAAGGTTAACTTGCCTTTAATTGCTTGACTAGTCATTTTGAAATCCATTCATACTTGGGGCATGGTAAGGTTCATTTCCTATGACTTCCATAATATGAAACTTGTGCATATCACTCGAAAATAAAAAGGGTTCGTATAATTCTTCGTCTTACACTCATTTATACTTTTTGCATCCTTATACTCATTCTGGATGCTTGAGGTTTTCATTTACTTAGTTTGTGGCTACTTCAGCCCTTATTTAACTTTCACAAGCATCCACGATACTCATTCATTCACATTTGAACTTCATTCACATTTACTTGATCCAAAATCATCCATATTATAATTCCATTTATATATATACAAAGTTATACATATATGGGGTCTCACATGTTCCTTTCCACCTAGTTTTGAACTGGTGGCTGCACTACTAGTGGCTGTGGTGGAGGTACGAGTTCCTGTGGAACTGAGGTGGTGGTTCTCATGGTGGTTGAGGCTTTGGAAGTGGGGGAGGTTGCAGCGCATTCGCGGCATTAGTGAAGTTCACCATGAACTGAGTGAATGTGGCAGACATTTCTGCCATCGACAGCTCGAGTCTCTCAATCCTAGAGTTCGGACTCTCTGTCTGAGGGGGAGGTACTTGATGCTGCTAAGCTTGCCTACCTTTGGCCCTTGTTCGTCTCCCACTCATACTAACTCAAAATTCCTATACTAAAGACCCAAACAAAGTTAATAACAATCGAAAGTATATGCAAACATATATATATATATATATATACATTTAAGACATCCACGGTTGTGAGATATACCTCTTGAACTAGCTAACCTACACTAACACAGCCTAACAATAAGCCGCTCTGATACCAAGACAAGTTGTCTCACCCCGTGACCTAACCTTAAATGTAGACGCACAATGTTAAGCGGAATCGTGTTATAAGATAACATAAATGTTTCTATGGATCGTTTTACTTGTTGTTTTATGTCCAATGTAAGAACCATGCCATTGCTTTTAAAATTTTTCGTAAATGATCTATATCTAATCGTGACTTATGATATATGTGCGAACAGGTTTCTTTCGCAAATTCGGTAGCATAACGGCATAATCGAACTAAGTCCTTCCTACAATTTACACCATATTCATCACATGTACTCAACTAAAGAAATATTTAATTTTTAATAACAAAAATTTTCATCATGCATCGCATAACCACAAACCCGACTAGTTGGTTAAACACCATACAACATATTAGTCTTTCATTTACTTTAAATCGAAAAGAAGAAACCTAAGTGTATTCCATAGTGATAATACTTTAAACAACTTTCAACTAAATACATCCCACAAAATACAACAGTGCGTACATGATATGAAATGAAACATGCATAAATATATATATATATATATATGTTGTTCGTCGTATATACCTCATAAGTCCAAAAATTGCTCACTAGGATGATGGAGTCAGCAAGAACATGAAGCTCACCTCGCGAATCTAATATGAAAAGTGTTTGGAAAAGAGGGGTGAGCAACCACACGCTCAGTAAGAAATTTACATAACCGAAACTAGTAAAATACCATGCAAAGCACACCATGCAGTGGTAAATTATGATATTTATGTAAAGACGTCATGCACATTTCATTAAAGAAAATATTGCTTATGCTTCAATTGAGACATGCCTACATAACTAAAATTTATACATCGTTGAACAAATTTAAGTTCCAGAAGAAATACTTAGAAATTTTCAAAAATCCGACCCACTTGTCAAAATGTGGATTTCTGTCAAAATACATGCATGGGCAAAGCTTAAATAATTCAATACAACTGAATGAGAATGTGGCAATATCACCAAGTACTTAAATAATATCACCATTATCAATGAAATACACCTATGGCCATAGTGACTACCGCCCTATCCTAACTGATCAAGTCCCAAACTAGGGTACTAAAGACGGGATCAGGGTCTAACAGTATTAGGTAGCAATAACATCTTAATGCCACAAAGGCATCCCCGTGAAGCACTTGGCACCATAGGGCAATCACACTGAACATCCTACTGGGTACTAGAGATGGCTCTCACAGGACATGACTGCCACACAGGCATAAACAGGGCCGCCAACAATCTAAAAAATGTCATCACGATGGGTATACTCAAATAAATCATAAATCATCCCAATTTCTCAATTTACCAGTATGGGAAAATAACCTATCAATTTAAAAACAGCTTGTATTGTCATATCCACAATTCAGAAAATCAGTTTAAGCTTTCTCAAAAACGTGGTTAAAATAGCCCATGCAAACCAGCTTCGAATGTTAAACAGGCTGAATGGAGTTACAAAATCAAGATGTAATGCTCACACGCACATGATATTAACATTTCAAAAATCAACATGTATACAATTCTTGTAACTTTATGCTTTCTCCAAAACACAATCAAAAATCCCTTGCAAACAAGTTTACATTCGTCAACAAAACTGAATTAGGTGATAAAATTGACAGTATAATGCCTGCACACATGATTTATAACACCACAAAATATATTTTACAAAACATTCAACTTTCATGGCATAATAAGGATTTAGTTTATAGTGATGCAATTGAACAATAATTCCAGAAAACCGGTAAAGTGGAGTACGGTAGATTTTAAATCTAAGTACAGCCTAGCTAACTAACTAAACTAATAGCTTACGGTTCCGTGTAAAAATCTTAACTAATCCTAGGGCATTCTACTAACCACAACCACGTAAATCCCTTACCACACAAAAGCGTTGCGCACAACTTTACCCTTATCGCCTTAGGTGCGCATATATGCGCCTAAGCTTCCTTGGCGCCTGATGAGGTAGTCGCTGTAAATTAACATATAAGAACAAAGTGTCATTTAACGTTCATGCATGACCAAATATAATTTCAGCAACATTTCATACTCATATTATCAAATTACAATATTATAGCTTATCCTCCTCACTCATGACCATAGTTGCCCAATCGATTTTCACCTCTTGAAATCATCATTATCATCCATTGAACATATCTCGTAATGTATTTTAAAGTTTAAATTCTGAAATTTCTAGCTAACAAACTATTTCTAATCATACTTAGTGGCCAAACACTCCCTCTCCATTTTCACACTTAAATTTCGGTAAAGCTTAAATATCAACTTGGTAAATTGTAATTCTAATCTAATTACGCATTAATCTAGCATTCAAAATAGAGTTAATCATTTTCCCTAAAAATCCACAAATTTTAAAATCCCCATGTTATCTTCATCATGGCCGAAACTTACACTTAACCATCCCTACTCAATAGCTTAATTTTGGTTATACAAATCATGAAATTATGTTATTCTTACCACAGTTTATTGACTTAATCCTTAAATTTCAGCAAAGCAAGTTATTCGCAAACATTTCAAAATGACTGAACCTAATCTTCTATATTCACTTGACATTCCAACAATTTATTAACTTTGCTATGTCAACTAGTAAATTCTTATAATTTCAGCCAGGGTGAATCTAAATTCTGACTTTTATCCTTATTCACCACATGCAAACCAATGTATGTATTGATTTCATGATAGTTTTATAATCTAACTCTTAAAACCAAATGTTACATGAAATCCCCAAATTTCCCTCCCTTGGCCGAGTACTCAATTTTCACCATTCATATACAATTTCCAGCACTGTTTTGTAATTACTTATGAAAGATTTAGTTCATCATCTAAGCATTATAAATTTACCCAAGTACATAAAAATCTTGGCTTAAATTTGGATTTCCACCAATTTCATGAACTCTAGACTTTTCCACATTTAAATTCTGCATTATTAATTAAACTATCACATTATGTAATTCCAGAATTTTAATTGCATAAGAATTTACCTATATGAAATATCAGTTTGCCTTATGCTTGTTGTAGCCTAATCTATACTCATCATTCATACCTTCATGGCTAAAATTTACATTATGCAAACCTACTATTGGCTTTAAACACATTACAGATTTAATAATTCTATCTTAAATTCTCAATACAGCAACTCTCTTAACATTTCCTAAATTGCCGAATGCCCTACTCCTTATGCTCATTAAAACTTTTTTCTCCAATTTGTTAAAATTAATCAATTCATACATTTAATTTTCACATGCAAGATTATAATTTAGTTAGACATACTAATATGAACTTCCCAATTTTAAAATCCCTAATTTGCCTAACTAAGAACCCTAACTTTCATCCATGCATCCAATTTTGAAATTGAATCAAAATATCACAAAGATTGCAGTTATATAACAGTAATTAAGAAAAAATACCAGAATTGAACACTACCCACCTTAATTTCCAATAACCGAACTACCCTAGCCAAAATCCCGAATTTATTTTCTGAAATTTCTTGAAAATCTTTGTGTATTCCTGAGCCTATACACGTTTTCAATTCAATTTGGTGTGGTCTCCCTCCATCCGAACCATCTAGACTCTCCTCTCCCTTTGGGACTTCTCGGTTTCAACATGCAAGTTGGATTTCAGGTTGCAGGCTGGTGAAGAGGGGTAAAACGTTAATCAAGCTTGCTGCTGGAAGGATTGATTTTCTGTTGGAAGAAAGGAATGCATGCAGGACTGGAAATGAAGAGTTTAGGCTGCTGGCAATGTGTTTAACTGATTAAACAAAAAAGGGAAACTGGATTTATGCATGCAGGACGTTAAAGAAGGTTGTTCTTGTTGTTGAAGGAGTGAACAAAGGAAATTGCTTGCTGGATTTTCAGTTCTGGTGTGAGGGTGGCGTGATAGGAAGAAAAGAAAGGTAAATTCTAGTCTTTTGGGGAGGAAAACGTGAATGGGGAGAAGAAGAGTAAAAAAAAAAATGTTTTAGGTAATTTTCTATTTTATATTTTATCCACTTAAGTTTTATATTGCATAATATTTGTAATTAATTTCAGATTTATAATTATATTATATATGTATTCAGATTTATATCTATAATATATATGTACATGTTCCAAAAACTATTATACATAAGGTTTTATATACATAAATTTCCCATTTGCAATATATACAAAGACTTAATTCTTCTCAACTATTGTTACTAACTATCCTAACTTAATATATTTTATCTCTTAATTAACTTGGTTAGATTACCTAAATTTTAAATCATCATAATTAATTTATCCTTGATAAATTCTATTTAACCAAACTAGTTTATGTTTCTATTAAATTTCGATACACTACCTAAGCTTACTTGCATGAATTCGATTTAATTCTACATTCATGTACATTTAACTTAATAACTAATAGTAGATTACCTTAATCTATCCTAATCTGGTCACATGAATCTATTACTACTTAATAAATTGAGTTCAAGAACACATTCATGCACATACATTATGCATTTAAAATATGTTCACACTATGTTAATTGAATTTAGCTCTTCACCTAAATTTTTATGTTCCTATGTTCTATCATTTTAAGTATCTTAGTATTATATTAGTTTGTTCTAATCAAGTTTATTCGGACCTTATTAACACTGCTATTCTAAAATTCGGCTAGCTTGGGTTAAAGCTTAATGTTATTAATTCGGACTTCCAATTCCGACTTAACTATTAAAAGCTGAAACCTAGAGTAGTCTTACTCCGCACATTCCTAAAAAAAGAAAGAACTCTGCAAATTAAATTCTGATATAACATAAGCAAACGAGACATTCGGTATAAGAAACTTTGTGGTCTTACATCACCCATCCCCCAGGTTACCCTTTTAACACACAAAGTCACATGTTCAGATTATAAAATCATGTGATACTTCATTCAAGAAAAACTCAATTGAATGAAACAAGATAGGTGACTACATGTTCCGAGATTATGATCATAACTCATTTTTCGTGATCCCAGGGTATACAATACTCGGTATGCGAGGTCTCACATTGGCTGTGATGGGAGGTGGGTCAAATCTCTACCGTCAGCTCACAACTCAATCACATCATGTACTCACGGTACATCGTACTCTATGTGACATACACGGTATAAAGTACTCCATGGACCCAATCTCAAGGTCGTGGTGCTTGCCATAAGTCTTAGCCCTCATACCTTGGATATACCTCATAGTCGGGTTGCTTGCCATAAGTCTTAGCCCTCATACTATGGATAATATGTTTGATAGCCCTCAGCCATATCTCAAAATATCGCACGTGTGAGCATATAATCGGTGCGACACATAGTCAGCATAGGCTCCTAACATGGCTGTTTCATGCTCTCTCTTTTAAAACTAGTACGTGCGAGTAAACTCCCAACACGACCACATACACAAGTTATGTAAATCTAGTGTGAGCAATGCTCCCAGTACTATGTCATGTAAAACTGAGTATGAGCGATGCTCCAATACTCTATAATGCATCAATTAATAAAACTGAGTACGAGTAATGCTCCAGTACTCTATCATGCATAAATCACATTGAAATCAGTACGAGATTATACTCAAGTACTATGTGATGCATATCTCATAAAAATAAGTGCGAGTATTACTCTAGCACCAATGGTTTTCACACAAACTTGATAGATGGCTTATTCAAATTGAATTTCACTCAATTAAATCAAATCAGCACTCAAATGTGTTGTTTTCGCATATACATGAAAACATTAGCCATTTTATCCATGTAACTATAAAATCAGTCACAAACATGCTTCTAAGGCTTTATACCCTAATTTGGATAAGACAACGACTTACCTTATCGTTTCCTATCACGGCTTTTCTATATACAAAATTTCATATAAAATATAATAATCGAAATTCTATTCGAAATACGTGTAGCTATCTCTAGCTACTCACGAAATTCCCTTCCTCGGATCACGTCGCGTGACCTCACTTCCTCGGTGCTGCTCACTTTCGTAGTCCGATCAACTTCCAATATCAACTTCCGAAACTTTTAATAATTATCCACATCAGTATATCTTAATATATTTGTTTTCACTTGCATGACTCTAAATCAATGCATTTAACTCCTTTCAATGCCTCAATCTCATCACTTTCTCCCATTATGGTATTTTACCATATTTCTCATATACCTATTTTCATTTCTCATCTATTCCAATTTATGTATTTCATAAAATCATTTTATAATCTTCCATACATACTTTTTTCATCCTTAAATCCATGTTTACTCAACTTTCTCATCATTTTCTCAATTTCATGCCAATATCTAGGTCATGGATATTTTTCATAATCAATTTGTTTTCAGCAATTTAAACATACACCAATCAACTCACCAAATCATCTAGATTAACATATATGAAGTTGGTGTATTGAATCTTATCTAGCTTGAACTTTCCTTTTCTTTTTTACCAAATTTGGCAAAATCCATCTTGTTCATTCAATCTTTGATACCAATTTCTAGTTTCCAACTATGTTGCTCTACTCTTTACTAAGAACAACTTTGCTGAAATGAATCTCACTCAAAATTGATTGAAAGATGAAGATTTCTGGAGTAGAAAGGTTAGGTTTTCACTTTGTTTCAAGAAGTGTTTGGTCTTCTCGGGAAAACAAAGATTGCAGAGTCATGTATTTATAGAATTTCCTCTTGGAGATCGATCTCCTAACTACATGAGATCGATGTCACGCCCCGAAAATTGCAGAAAATAGGGCAATTTAAAAAAAAAACTCATTCATTCACAGTTAAAGGTGCATTCCTGTGCAGTGTCATACATCATCATAAGTATCATTCCTCAGGATCTCATCATGGTATAATAAATATTGTATTATACCCATTACTCGATTACAAGTTAATTAATCCTAATACATCCCATACAATGATATACATCAAGTGTCTGCAATTACAATAATAGTCTGGGTACATGAAAAGATAAAATATACCTCAAGATACAATATATATGGCCTGGAGCTCAAATCCTCCACTAGCCACTACTCCATACGTCGCAGGGAGATCCTTTTTCACTTGAAGAACTCTGGGGGGAAAGAAAACAGGGTGAGCATCTAAATCGCTCAGTAAGGGGGGGTAAGGAACTCATTTCATAAACCAAAATGTACATCACAAAATATTTATTTGTATGTGAAACTCATTTGAAAACCATAGCATGAAAGTACTCAAAACGACATTCTCATGTCTCAAGTCATGTGAAAACATGAAGTAAAAAGGCTCACTCTAGAGCAATAACAAAGCATGTTAAAATAATGCGATAAACGCTTTCTCAAATACGTGATAAAATCACAATAACAATAATGCACACACGTGGCATAGCCACTGATTTAATTTCACACGTGGCACAGCCACAGAATAGGGTTTCACTTGGCAACGGCCACTAATTAGGGGTTCTCACGTGGCAACGGCCACCAATGGGGTTTCTCATGTGGCAACGGCCACCAATGGGGTATAACGTGGCAACGGCCACCAATGGGGTATAACGTGGCAACGGCCACCATTGGGGTATAATGTGGCAACGGCCACCAATGGGGTATAACTTGGCAACGGCCACCAATGGGGTATAACGTGGCAACGGCCACCATTGGGGTATAACGTGGCAACGGCCACCAATGGGGTATAACGTGGCAACGGCCACCAAATGGGGTTTCTCAAGTGGCAACGGCCACTAAGTATACGTGGCACAGCCACAGAATGGGTTATTCTCACGTTACCAGAACGGAGAGGAAATCGGGCTTACATGCTACCAGAGCAATGCCCGGTGTGTACTCAAAATTACACACCTAAGTCTTATCACACAAGACTGGTTTGCCTTCATGTAGAACTCATAATGGTTTTTCTCTCATAAAACTCATTTGAAATCGTTTTGTACTCAACACAAAACATAATAAAACCGAGTTCTAACCGGCAAAACACGCACACATTTCTCAAATCTCGATAGTGCCTTAACGTAGAGCCCAATTCATTACTCACACAAATTCGATGGTTTATAAAGCCATTTCACACTCAGCTTATAAACGCATAAAACAATGGGCTCCAACCGGCTATAAAAACCGTGTGCAATTATAACTCAACACAACACTCAACATGCTTGTTTTATAAACCACAAATCATGCTAAAATAGTTTACAATTCACATACACAAATGGTTTAGATTTCCCTTACCTCTTTGCACCTCGTATAGTGCAATCGTTTCCCCCGTATCACGGACTAGTCTCGTATTCCACTCTGGAACTCCCGAGCTGTCCAAACGATGTTAAAACATCAATACTCAATTATCTCATAAACCTCAATTCTCAAAATCGAGCATAATTGCTCATAACTCCTCAAATCTCTCGATTCTCGTAACTCTACCCTAAACTACAACCTCATTCACAATATCTCAACGTCCTACATTTCTCATGCCAATTATCCATGCTAATTCACCACATTGTCTAAATTTCCATTTATAGCACAAATTCTCAAAATTGCCAAAATTTCCAAATATCAACATTACTCCAACTACATTGCAATTTCATCAATCCCTAATCATTTCCCAACTATTTCAACGCAATGACAACCACCAATATCATCAAAATCATCTCAAATATCAAGATCGAGGTTTAGAAATTACCCAAAGCTTGTGAGACATACAACCCACGCCTCGATCCGATTTGTCCTTCGATTTCCAAGTATGTTGTTCTCCCTTTGATGAGGAACAACTTTCCTTCTTGCCACAACTCTTGATTTGGCCGAAAATGGGTGTTTTGGATGAGTGAGAAAGTTAGGTTTTCGGTGGAAATAGGGTTGGAAGAGAGAGAAAGTGAAATTGCAGGAGAAAAACAGGGGTTCCTTATATAGACTGTAGGTAGGAGATCGATCTGGCTCTTGAGGAGATCGATCTGCGTTTGAATTTTTGGGACGATTTGGGGCAATTTATGCCTAGGAGATCGATCTGTCGAGGGGTGAGATCGATCTCTTTATGGCTTTATGAGATCGATCTGCTCCTTGAGGAGATCGATCTTCTCCCAAACAGAATCATTTGGAGATCGATCTCTTCCTCATGAGATAGATCTTCTCTCAAACAGATTCATAAGGAGATCGATCCTCTTCCATTGGAGATCGATCTGCTCCTTAAATTCCTCCTTCCTTATCATTTTTAACTCACCAGATCGATCTCTCCTTCTCCCAGATCGATCTGCTCCTTAAATTTCTCCTTCTTTGTCGTTTATAACTCACCAGATCGATCTCTCCTTCTCCCAGATCGATCTGTCCTCACAGTTTCACATTTATTTTAACACTTAACATATAAATCTTCAATTATCATTCCCACAATTCACTTAGCTCAATAGATTACAATTCAAATTATTATTACATCAATAAAATATGTCTGAAATTCTCAGATCTCACAATCGATCTGTCCTACACTTTTCTCTTCAGAAAATGACTTTTTAAGCTTAGGGGATTGATCTGCTCTCAGCATGAGATCGATCTGCTTTACTCAGAACCTTAAGGAGATTGATCTGGCCTTACTATGAGATCGATCTATTCCATCCAGAACCCTTTGGAAATCGATCTGCTTTAGTCGGAACATGTTCAAGATTGATATGCATTACTAAGGGATCGATCTACTCTTATTGAGGGATCAATCTGCCTCTTGCAGATGCTGTAACATTACATTTCCAAGCCATGAGATCGATCTTCCTAGCTAATGGATCGATCTGCTCCTCTTCTACTATAGTTCTATGGCAAATTCTCCCAAAAATCACTATTACATTCATTTCCAATTCGTTTAACTACCTGTTTTGCATTTCATACACATTTACAAACTTATAAACATTCATTCCTTATGATTTATATTAAATGTGATTTGTCTGTACATCACAAAATCATAAAGAGTACATATTAAAATATGTTTCTTACAATCCTCCTCACCTTAAGAAATTTGGTCATCCAAATTAGAACCAAGTTAATCTTTAAACAACTGGGGATATCGCTCTCACATCAAACTCTCTAACTCCCAAGTAGCTTCCTTGAAAGTGTGATGCTGCCAGAGAATCTTAACTAACTCGATGGTCTTCGATCTCAAGACTTTCTCATTTCTATCCAGTATCTGTATCGGTTTCTCTACATATGTCAGATCGTCTTTGAGCTCCAATGGTTCATACCAAATCACATGGTTTGGATCGGATGATACTTCTGTAGCATCGAAATGTTAAACACATTATGCACTCTCGATAATCTAGTGGTAAAGCCAACCTATATGCCTTATGTCTCACTCGATCAAGTATCTCAAAGGGTCCAATGTAGCGAGGACTCAGTTTACCTCTCTTTTCGAATCTCGCTATACCATTGGAAGGAGAAACCTTCAGAAACACTGAATCACCAACTGCGAACTCAACAATCAACTGGACATCCTCAAAGGCCTGTGTAACCAAATCAGGAGCAAAAATCTTTCGGTCACCCACTTTTTTCCAACCAATAGAGGAACGACATCTATGGCTATACAAAGCCTCAGGTGGGGCCATCCCGATACTCGCATGATAACTATTGTTATAGGTGAATTCGACTAGTGGCAAATGATCATCCCAGGAGCCTCTAAAATTTAGCACACACGCTCTCAACATATCCTCCAGAGTCTATATAGTCCTCTCTGACTGACCATCTCTCTGAGGATAGAAAGCGGTGCTCAAACTTAACTAGGTTCCCATGGATTCCTAAAAATCTTCCCAAAAGTGGGAACTGAAGTGGGAATCCCTATTCGAGATAATGCTCACTGGAACACCATGTAACCTCACTACCTCGCATACATACAACCCTGCCAATGAACTCAGAGTATCAGTAGCTCTCATATTTAGAAAGTGGGCTGACTTCGTCAGTCTATCAATAATCACCCATATCACATTGTGATTCCTCTAGGTCCTCGGTAAGCCCATCATGAAATCCATGGTGATATGCTTCCATTTCCATGTCGATTAGGTAGAGGCTGCAATAATCCTGCAGGTTTTTTATGCTCTACCTTCACTTGTTGACACACGAGACATCTTACCACAAGATTCACCACATCTCTCTTCATACCTGACCACCAAAACACCTTTCGAAGGTTCTAATACATCTTGTTACTCCCCGGATGTAACGTGTGCCTCGACGAATGAGTTTTCGACAAAATCAACCTCCTAAGCTTTGGGTCCTTGGGAACACACAATCTACCTCTGAACCTCAGAAGTCCATCAAACCTTATCTTAAAATCAGTTACTGTGCCCTTCTGTATTTGACTACTCACATTAATGCAATAAGAATCAGTCTACTAAGCCTGTTTGATCCTGTCCAACAAGTCTGACTCTAAGCGTAGACTAGCAATCACGTAGTTCGTATCCATGTGAGATGGCATAACTCCCAAACTGAGGCTAGCAAACTGCTTTAACAACTCATGTTCCCTGACCATCATATATAATACCATCCTAAGGCTCTTCCTGCTCAAAGCATCAGCTACAACGTTAGCCTTACCCGGATGATAAAGTATCTCATAATCATAGTTCTTCAGAAGCTCTAGCCATCTTATCTGTCTCATGTTCAACTCCTTCTGCGAGAACAGATACTTGAGGCTCTTATAGTCGGTAAAAATCTGAAACTTCTCATCATGCAAGTAATGACACCATACCTTCAACGCAAACACTACTACTGCTAACTCCAAATCGTGGGTCGGATAGTTCTTTTCATGGTCCTTCAGCTGTCTAGATCCAAAAGCAACTACCATCCCATCCTGTATCAATACACAACCCAATCCCTGATGCGAAGCATCGATATACACTGAAAATCCTCCTGAGCTGGAAGGGATAGTAAGAATCGGAGTGGTGGTCAATCGACTCTTCAACTTCTGAAAACTCCTCTCACAATCGTCATCCCACATGAATGCTACACCCTTTCAAGTGAGACATGTCAACGGGGAAGCCATCTTCGAAAATCCCTTAACGAATCTCTGATACTATCCTGTTAAACCCAGGAAACTCTAAATTTTGGTGACTGTCTTCGGCTGGTCCCACTAAACTACAGTCTCAATCTTAGATGGATCTACTGATACACCATCCCTCGACACAACGTGTCCCAAAAATGAGATCTGTGACAACAAAAAATCACACTTACTGAGTTTAGCATACAGCTTCTGCTCTCGTAGGGTCTGCAATACAATCTTGAGGTGCTTCTCATGCTTTTCCTCAAATTTCGAGTATACTAATACGTCATCCATGAAGACGATAACAAACTGATCTAGATATGGCTTGAACACATCGTTCATCAAAGACATGAAAGCTGCGGGAGCATTCGTCAATCCAAATGATATAACCAAAAATTCATAGTGGCCATATCGGGTCCTAAAGGCTGTCTTAGGCACATCTCATGTGAGACCCCATATATGTATAACTTTGTAATATATGTAAATGAAATTATAAGATGGATGATTTTTGGATCAAGTAAATGCGAATGAATTTACAAATGGGATGGACGAGTGTCAAGATACCGGTAAATGATAAATAAGGGCTGAAGTGGCCATAAAACTAAACGAAAAGAACTTTAAGAATTTGAATTTAAGATAAGGAATGAAGACACGAATTAATAATGCATGAACCATGAATTCTAAGTATTCTTTATGAATGTAAGCAATACACACAAGTTTCATAACATAAAAATCATAGGAAATGAACCTCTCCATGCTTGAAGTGTGAATAGATTATAAAATGACTAGCGAAGCATTCGAAGTTCTCCCTTGGAAATTCTAAAAAATTTACAGAAAAAAAGGGTTGTAGATGAAGGCCAAATTGATCTCTCATTCAAGGCAAATTGATCCCTTATGTAAATAGAGCCATTCCAAGTGAATCTACCAAGCCTAGATCGATCCCCCTTAAGTGCAGATCGATCTCCATTGTATTCTGTAAAGAACATGCCATATGCAGATCGATCTCCTTAAGCTTCTATTAAGCTAAGATCGATCTCTCCCCAATGAGCAGATCGATCTCCCCCTTTAAAACCTGAGAATTTGATGGCAAAAACCAAAGGAAGATCGATCTCATAACCCTAGCAGATCGATCTGATCACTCTCAATCTATAAAATACCCCATGAAAAACCCTCTTTCTTCAACAAACCAACACACATCTTTCATTTTCATCCAAAATATCAAGCTTTCTCTCTCTAGAATACACCCTCTTCCAAAAAAATTGGGAAAAGCCTATTAGAGCCAAAGTTATTCATCTTGACGAAAAGAACAAGATAGATTGGAGCTAACATTCAACTCATTGGATTGAAGGAGCTAAAGTGCCTTCGAAACTTGGAAAAAGAAGAAAGTCAAGCTAGGTGAGTTTCCAATACACCAACTCTAAGTATATTCATCTAGTTGTTGTTGTGAGTAGATTGGTGTATGTATTGATGATCGAAACTACCTAGGATTTAATGATACAAGCCTAACCTAGAATGAGTTTAGTGCGAGAAAGTAAAATGTGGTTGATTTGATGATAAAAATGATTATATCAAGTTGTTAGTGAGGCAATGTGCATGATTTTGAGATGATTGGATGAAGCCACATTGTGAGATTAGTCAAGTGATAAAAATGTGCATAAATGGTGTTGTATAGAATGCTTAAATGATGGAAAGTTATGGGTAAACACTCATGCTAAGTATTTGATAAGTAACCAAGTGTGTTGTTAGTTAAATGGACTAGAAATGGCATAATGATGGCCAAATGTGATAATGAGTCAAACTTGATAAAATAGGCTCGATAAGATATATCGATTAGTTGAAGTTGGAATATGAGTTATTGGTATTGACTCATATGATTGATGTATATTTGCAGCTCTCGAGGATAAAATCGAAGCAAGTTGAGCCAACTCGTAAAAAATGGGAAAGGAAGGAAGGAATTACTTTTCAGAGAATTGAGGTAAGGGAATTGTGTTAGCTCTAGGGATATCTGTATGCCATTTGGGCACATGGGCATTTTCTTAAAATATCTAGGAGTCTTAGGATGAAATGGATGTTTGAAGGGTAAAGAATTGGGCTTTTGAGAAATGTGCATTAAAAGCAAGAGCATGATGCTTTAAAATCTTTCTATTGCTTTTTAGCATGTGATGGGTAGGTTGGCTATCATTTGAAATGATTTGCACGAAAATGGCTTGATTTGGTTTTATAACCATGCTTTGCAAAGAATGAGCCACCTACGTGAGTTTTGTGGAAATGAAACGTGCTAGAGCGCTGCTCGAACGAGATTGGACGTGTTTTATACGTTCATTAGTGTTGGAGTGATGCTCGCACTAGAGTTTTACATTGTATGAGTGTTGGAGCTTAACTCGTACTAGTTTTCACATGGATTTTATGACATTGTGCTGGAGCCTAGCTCGCATTAGTTTTCATATGAGTTTTGACATGGTGCTGGAGCATAGCTCGCACTAGATGTCCATCATACTTGTTGTCGTGCTTGAGACTACTCGAATGAGGTTTTATGACATGTTGGGAGCCGTGCTTGGAGCTTCAGGTAAGCTGTGTGCCACACCGATTAAATAGGCTTGCTCGTGTGTATTAAGATGTGGCAGGATATAGTGTGATGATATGGGTCCATAGAGTACGTTGTTGTCAGGACCCGTTCTCAATCCATGACTTAACCAAAAACCACTACGAATTTTTCACATTTTTAACTTACCTTTCCTCTCTTTAATAGTTGGGCTGTGATTCGATGTCAGAGTCCTCGCTTACCACATTTTTCCATTATCATACATACATGTCAATATACTGTTACTGACTGTAACTGCTTTTATAATATATGTAAGATTATACAAAAGCTAACACAAATACATTCCCCATAATATATACCGTATACATCATTGTGCTGTTTCTATGTTTAGATATATAACCGTACAAAATCTGTATACCTGGCGATCGATAGGAACTAGCAGTGGACTCAGGAACACTATCCCTCGATAACTCTCGCTCTACTGCTGATGCTCTATAGAGAGATGTAAAGAAAGGGGGGTAAGCATACAACGCACTCAGTAAGGAAATCAGGCAAGCAAGTAGATATCTACACTATCTACTCAAAATAATGCTATGCCCTGAAAACATTACTTCCTTAACTCACTTTAAAAGCATGTCTTTAAATATATATATGTATACTTGTACAGATTAAATCCCATGTACATAAATCATGCTTTCTTTCTCAAATGTAGGCATGTAGTGCAAAACAATGCATCTTTATATAAATCATGCCTTTAGGTAAATCATGCCATGTATATTTAAATCACAATAAATATGGCATTAAATAATTCACATCACAAAATCAGAGTCCGACCCATGCCTCAGGTCTGTCCGCAATTTAAATCAGTCAATCAATGTGATATATCATGTGAGCCTTTGTGGTGAAATGCAAATAGTATCTTGCACTATGATCATATCCGACATGTGATCCCAAGCAACACAGATCTCGGTGTGCGGGGCATCACTGCTGCAATGGAAGGGGGGTCAGTCCATCACAACCGTCAACTATATCCTCCTCAACTCCCAACAACACACTGTACAGTGTACTCCCATGCCACATGCATAGTACAAAGTACTCCCGTGGACCCTACATCACAGTCGGGGTGCCTGCCATAGGTCTTAGCCTTCAAACCATGGAATATCATACCACATCTCTAATACCCTCATGCGGCTATCCTCTCACATAATGTGACACTCAGTCACACAAGGATGCGGGCATGGGTTTGTAACATGTATTATATATCACATATAGTGTGCGCCTTTGAGTGCGACTCACAGTCGACACTCCGCTCAAACACTGTTTCACATCAGAAACTCAACTCTAGTGCGAGTAAACCTCTAGCAACTAGGTCAATGCATAGTTCATGTATTAAATCAAGTACAAGAAATAGCTCCAGTACCATGCTATGCACAATGTCATCAAATCAAGTACAAGCAACAGCTCCAGTACTATGTCATGTATAAATCATGAAGAATCGAGTACGAGCAACGCTCCAGTACTCTGTCATGTATCTCATGTAAAACTCGAGTACGAGCTAATCGCTCCAGCACTCTGTCATGCATATATCATATAAAACTGAGTACGAGTAATAACTCCAGTAATCTATCATGCATGTCATGAAAATCTAGTGCGAATCAAAATCCAACACTAATGTATGTGGAAAATATATGAAATCTAGTGCGAGCTGTGCTCTAGCACGATTCATTCTCACAAAATATGATAGATGGCTCTTTAAAAAGGGATGATTTACAAAACATCAAAATCAGCACTATAAAGTGTGCTTAATTCATATCAACCTTAAAATCATTAGCTCATCTATTTATTCTCATGCTAAACAACAGTTAAGCACTCAAAATAGTGGTTTCCATCCTTTTTACAACTTTTCACAAAAATTGACTTTTTGACTAACTAGGGGCAAAATCGTAATTCGCCACTATTGGGTCGCAATAATTATTATTCACTTTCTCTGACCCTCAGAGTTTTTAAGTGAATGTAAAAGCAGATGAAAATACGTGCAGGTATCTCTAACTACTCACAAAAGTCCCTTACCTGCAATCACTCAAGAAATTTCACTTTCTCTGCGCTGCTCGATTCAGTAGTCTGATTTGCTCCTCCAATACTCTCTGGAGCTACATATAACCATTTATTAGGTTAATTACACTTTTCCTACTGTATTTCACATTAAATACAATCTATTTCCCTTAATGGGCTTTAGAAATCCTTAATGGGCCTAACTATGCCTTAAGCCCATTTTCATTTTACTATTCATTTTCGTTGGGCCTATTGGGCTTGTGGGGCCCACTAACTCTTATTGGGCTTGTCCTAGACCCATTACATCATATTGAGCCTAAAATATTTGGGCTTGGCCCATTGGGCCTCTCGGTCACATGCCATGGCCGAGAGCTACCCATGCCATCGGTTATACCATGGCATGCGTTCCATGTCTCTTTCTTAGCCAATTCACTTAGGTATTTTTACAACCACTTGGTTGGCAACATTCCTTAACATCATATAGTTCACTTAGGCATTTTATCAAACACCTTGATTGCCAACTAATTACATGTATTAATTAATCAAATTGATTAATTCTAATTACACCATAATCATTAACACATGTACATTAATCCATTTATGCCTTAAAATCATATGGACATAAATCAATGTCTCACCACTCACTCTCGGCCTAACCAACATCATAGTGATTTGATATGTTTCAATGCTTAAAACATATATCAATATACTTAAAATCATTCATACATTAACATATATGAAATTGAAAATTAGAAAATATACCAATTGTCTTGTTCACCCTTTGGCCGAATCTTTGAAGGCTCTCGGTTTGCACTCTATGGCTCCTTGATAGCCAATTCCAACATATGTCACTCTCCTTTCAATTTGGAACAACTTCCATGAAGGACACAAGCTCCAATTATGCCTAATTCCTAGTGATTTCTAGTGAGAGAAAGCTTGGATAATATGTTCTAATGGTTTCTTCTTCTAGCCGAATTTGGTGTGATGAAGATGACAATGGTGTGGCTGAATTTATAAGCCACTTACTTAGCCATTAAGCTTTACTTTCCAGCCATTAAGCTTGACTTTCCAAGCCTTAGCCATGAGTCACCTAATGAGTCACCTTATGAGTCATGGTTAGCTTGAACTATGGTTAGATATTTATCTCATGGGCTTTCCATTTGGGCTTCTCGATTTGGGCTTTCTTAATGGGCTTTCGGGCTGAAATTTTTACTATATCTCAGGCCTTTAATTTTCTCAATATTTGGCCAATCAATTGGTCCAACAATTCGGTCTAAAGGACCTAAGAATTTCGATATACGTTTAGTATACCTTAATGGGCTTTAAAATTTTCACCTTAGGCTCATTACGTTTTTAACCATTAAATTTAATCCGGAATCCTTTCCAATAAATTTTACTTACTTTTGGGGATGATTATCTTGTATTCTAGCCAAGAATATTTTTTCCCAAATTTTTTTCCACACTTAGGTTAATTTTTAACCATGATTAGTCAACTATGGTAAAAGTCCACTTTCTTAACTATAGTTGACTTTTCCTTAACCATTTACCAAGTTGACTTTTTCTCAAAATTTCAAAAGTGTCATATCTTATGTCTTACACTCTTGTCTTTATGTTTCAACCATTCTCGGTGGATAATTTCACCCGAAACACCTTATCTCGCCAAAAAGGTCCATTTTACCCTTTTTTCGCTTTTACTCTTGTTTTCTATGTTCGGGACTAAATCAAGCTGACTTGCCTTCATGAGCTCTCTATACTTTCTCATTTTGAGTTCTTATTTTCTGTCAAAATGATTTAGATTTACTCGGTTTAGCCTGTGACACTTATAGTTCACATTAGGCTTTTTATGTAGCTTTTACGTGTTAAATCATTTCACTAACACTTTAAGTCTAGTAAATACTCTTCTTATGATTCAACTATAATAACGGAGTGTTCATACACATAGGAATCATAAGGTATAAGCTACAAAAATTTGGGTCTGACAATCCTCCCCCACTCAGAAAATTTGGTTCTCCAAATTAGAACCAAGTCAGTCATCAAATAGGTGAGGGTACTTCTCTTGCATCAGACTCTCTAGCTCCCAAGTAGCTTCCTCTGAAGTATGATGCTGCCAGAGAATCTTCACTAACCCGATGGTCTTCGATCTCAATACCTTCTCCTTCCTATCCAATATTCGAATCGGTCTCTTAACATATGACAAATCCTCTCGGAGCTCCAAAGGCTCGTAACTAATCACATGTGTCAGATCCGAGTGATACTTCCGAAGCAACGATATGTGGAAGACGTTATGGACACCTGATAAGTCCGGTGGCAATACCAACCTATAAGCCTTATCTCCCACTCGATCAAGTATCTCAAAGGGTCCAATATAGCGAGGATTTAGTTTCCATCTTTCCCTAAATCTCGCTATGCCCTTGGAAGGAGAAACTCTCAAAAACACGGATTCACCAACTGCGAACTCTAGTGGCCTACGTCTCTTATCAGTGTAATTCTTCTGTCTGCTCTGAGCTGTCCTCAGTCTCTCTACTATCAAGTGGATGTCCTCAGATGCTTGCGTAACCATGTCAGGAGCAAAAATCTTACGGTCACCCACTTCTTCCCATCTAATAGGGGAACGACATCTACGGCCATATAAAGCCTCATACGGTGCCATCCCGATACTAGAATGATAACTATTGTTGTAGGCGAACTCGACTAGTGGCAGGTGGTCATCCCAGGAGCCTCTAAAATCTAGCACACATGCTCTCAGCATATCCTCCAGAGTCTGTATAGTCCTCTCTGATTGACCATCTGTCTGAGGATGAAAAGCAGTGCTCAAACTCAGCTGGGTTCCCATGGCTTCCGGAAAATGTCCCCAAAAGTGGGAAGTGAAGCAGGAATCCTTATCAGAGACAATGCTCACTGGCATACCGTGTAACCTCACTACCTCGCGTACATATAGTTCTGCTAATGAACTCAGAGTCTCGGTCACTCTCATAGCTAGGAAGTGGGCTGACTTCGTCAGTCTGTCGACGATCACCAATATAGCATCGTGATTCCTGCGGGTTCTCGGTAAACCCATCACGAAATCCATGGTGATATGCTCCCATTTCCATGTCGGTATAGGTAGTGACTGCAATAACCCGGTAGGTTTCTAATGCTCTACCTTCACTTGCTGACATACGAGAGACTTTGCCACAAAGTCTGCTACATCTCTCTTCATACCCGACCACCAGTATACCTTTCGGAGGTTCTGATACATCTTGTTACTCCCCGGATGTAACGTATGCCTCGACGAATAAGCTTCTGCCAATATCAATCTCCCGAGTCCTTGATCCTTGGGAACACACAATCTGCCTCTGAACCTTAGTAGTCCATCAGAACTCAACTCAAAGTCAGTCATGGTGCCCTTCTGCATCTGACTACTCACATCCATACAAAATGGATCAGTCTGCTTAGCCACTTTGATCCTATCCAACAGATCTGGCTCTAAGCGTAGACTAGCTATCACATAGCCTGTATCCATGTCAAAAGGCACGATGTCAGACCCGTATTTTTGTAGCTTGTACCTTATGATTCCTATGTGTATTAACACTCTGTTATTATAGTTGAATCATAAGAAGAGTATTTACAAGACTTAAAGTGTTAGTGAAATGATTTAACACTCAAAAGCTACATAAAAAGCCTAATGTGGACTATAAGTGTCACAGGCTAAACCGAGTGAATCTAAATTATCCTAACTGAAAATAAGAACTTAAAATGAGAGAGCATAGAGAGCTCAAGAAGGAAAGTCAGCTTGATTTAGTCCCGAACATAAAAAATAAGAGTAAAAGCTAAAAAGGGTAAAATGGACCTTTTTGGCGAGAAAAGGTGTTTCGGGTATAATTATCCACCAAGAACGGTTGAAACATAAAGACGAGAGTGTAAGACATAAGATATGACACTTTCAAAGTTTTGAGAAAAAGTCAACTTGGTCAATGGTTAAGGAAAAAGTCAACTATAGTTAAGAAAGTGGACTTTTACCATAGTTGACTAATCATGGTTAAAAATTAACCTAAGTGTGGAGAAAAATTTGGAAAAAAATATTCTTGGCCAGAATACTAGATAATCATCAACGAAAGTAAGAAAAATTTATTCGGAAGGATTCCAGAATAAATTTAATGGTTAAAAACGTAATGGGCCTAAGGTGAAAATTTTAAAGCCTATTAATGTATACTAAACGTATATCAAAATTATTAGGTCCTTTAGACCGAATTGTTGGACCAATTGATTGGCCAAATTTTGAGACAATTAAAGGCCCGAGACATAGTAAAAATTTCAACCCGAAAGTCCATTAAGAAAGCCCAAACCAAGAAGCCCAAATGGAAAAGCCCATGAGATAAATATCTAACCATAGTTAAAGCTAACCATGACTCATAAGGTGACTCATTAGGTGACTCATGGCTAAGGCTTGGAAAGTCAAGTTTAATGGCTGGAAAGTAAAGCTTAATGGCTAAGTATGTGGCTTATAAAATCAGCCACACCATTGTCATCTTCATCACACCAAATTCGGCTAGAAGAAGAAACCATTGAAACATATTATCCAAGCTTTCTCTCATTAGAAATCACTAGGAATTAGGCATAATTGGAACTTGCATCCTTCATGGAAGTTGTTCCAAATTGAAAGGAGAGTGACATATGTTGGAATTGGCTATCAAGGAGCCATAGAGTGCAAACCGAGAGCCTTCAAAGATTCGGCCAAAGGGTGAACACAACAATTGGTATATTTTCTAATTTTCAATTTCATATATGTTAATGTATGAATGATTTTAAGTATGTTGATATATGTTTTAAGTATTGAAACATATTAAATCACCATGAAGTTGGTTAGGCCGAGAGTGAGTAATGGGATATTGATTTATGTCCACATGATTTTAAGGCATAAATGGATTAATGTACATATGTTAATGATTATGGTATAATTAGAATTAATCAAATTGATTAATTAATACATGTAATTAGTTGGCAATTAAGGTGTTTGATAAAATGCCTAAATAAACTATATGATGGTTAGGAATTTTGCCAACCAAGTGTTTGTGAAAATGCCTAAGTGAATTGGCTAAGAAAGAGGCAAGATGGCATGCCATGGCATAACCGATGGCATGGATAGCTCTCGGCCATGGCATGTGGCTGAGAGGCCTAATGGGCCAAGCCCAAATATTTTAGGCCCAATGTGATGTAATGGGTCTAGGACAAGCCCAATAAGAGTTGGTGGGTCCTACAAGCCCAATAGGCCCAACGAAAATGAATAGTAAAATGAAAATGGGCTTAAGGCATAGTTAGGCCCATTAAGGATTATTAAGGCCCATTAAGGGAAATAGACTGTATTTAATGTGAAATACAGTAGGAAAAGTGTAATTAACCTAATAAATGGTTATATGCAGCTCCAGAGAGTATTGGAGGAGCAAATCGTACTGTTGAATCGAGCAGCGCAGAGAAGGTGAAATTTCTCGAGTGATTGTAGGTAAAGGACTTTTGTGAGTAGTTAGAGATACCTGCACGTATTTTCGTCTGCTTTTACATTCACTTAAAAACTCTGAGGGTCAAAGAAAGTGAATAATAATTATTGCGACCCGATAGTGGCGAATTACGATTTTGCCCCTAGTTAGTCAAAAAGTCAACTTTTGTGAAAAGTTTTGAAAAGCATGGAAACCACTATTTTGAGTGTTTAACTGCTATTTAGCAGGAGAATAAATAGATGGGCTAATGATTTTAAGGTTGATGTGAATTAAGCACACTTTATAGTGCTGATTTTGATGTTTTGTAAATCATCCCTTTTTAAAGAGCCATCTATCATATTTTGTGAGAATGAATCGTGATGGAGCACAACTCGCACTGGATTTCATATATTTTTCACATACATTAGTGCTGGATTTTGATTCGCACTAGATTTCCATGACATGCATGATAGAGTACTGGAGTTATTACTCGTACTCAATTTCATATGATATATGCATGACAGAGTGCTGGAGCGATTAGCTCGTACTCGAGTTTTTCATGAGATACATGACAGAGTGCTGGAGCGTTGCTCGTACTCGATTCTTCATGATTTATACATGACATAGTACTGGAGCTATTGCTCGTACTTAATTTGATGATATTATGCATAGCATGGTACTGGAGCTATTGCTCGTACTTGATTTAATATATGAACTATGCATTGACCTAGTTGCTGGAGGTTTACTCGCACTAGAGTTGAGTTTGTGATGTGAAACAGTGTTTGAGCGAAGTGTCGACTATGAGTCGCACTCAAGGCGCGCACTGTATGTGATATATAATACATGTTAAAACCCATGCCAGAGTCCTTGTGTGACTGTATGTCACATCTTGTAAGAGGATATCTACATGAGGGTAATATAGACGTGGTATAATATTTCATGGTTTGAGGGCTAAGACCTATAGCAGGCACCCCGACTGTGATGTAGGGTCCACGGGTGTACTTTGTACCGTACCCGGGGCATGGGAGTACGCTGTACCATGTGTTGTTGTATAGCTGACGGTTGTAATGGACTGACCACCCTCTCGTTGCAGCAGTGATGCCCAGCACACCGAGTACTGTGTTGCTTGAGATCACATGTCGGATATGATCATAGTCCAGGATACTATTTACATTTCACCACAGAGTCTCACATGATATATCACATTGATTGACTGATTTAAATTGCGGACAGACCTGAAGGATGGGTCGGACTCTGATTTTGTGATGTGAATTATTTAATGCCATATTTGTTGTGATTTAAATATACATGGCATGATTTACCTAAAGGCATGATTTATATAAAGATGCATTGTTTTGCACTACATGCCTACATTTGAGAAAGAAAGCATGATTTCTGTACACGGGATTTAATCTGTAGAAGTATATATATATATATATATATATTTAAAGACATGCTTTTAAAGTGAGTTAAGGAAATAATGTTTTTAAGGCATAACATTTTTTTGAGTAGATAGTGTAGATATCTACTTGCTTGCCTGATTTCCTTACTGAGCGCATTGTATGCTCACCCCCTTTCTTTACATCTCTCTACAGAGCATCAGTAGAGCGAGAGCTATCGAGGGATAGTATTCCTGAGTCCACTGCTAGTTCCTATCGACCGCCAGGTATACATATTTTGTACGGTTATGTATCTAAACATAGAAACAGCACAGTGATGTATACGATATATATTATGGGGAATGTATTTGTGTTCGATTTTATATAATCTCAGTTACAGTCAGTCATAGTATATTGACATGTATGTATGATAATGGATATTATGGTAAGTGAGGAGTCTGGCATCGAATCACAGCCCAACCATTGAAGAGAGGAAAGGTAAGTTAAAAATGCGAAAAATTTGTAGTTGTTTTTGGTTAAGTCATGGATTGAGAATGGGGTCCTGACAGAATGGTATCAAAGCGGAGGTTGGTCTGATGTGAGTCGGTGTTAGAAAATAGGAAAGTGTATATCCCCATAGTATTGTGTTGTGTTTAGATATAACTGTGTATACCAGATAGGAAACGGATTAATTCATTATTATGAATGTATGAACTTTGCCTATATGGCAAATACGCGTAGTGGTAGAGTTACAAGAGGTAGGGCTCGAGGCCGGGGAGATAGACCCGGGGGACGAGCTGCTGCCGAACCATTACCTACGCATGAGACTCCAGGTGCTACTGAGGCACCCGAGTGTGCTGAGATGCGCTTTACGAGATTAGAGCGTAGTCTTGAGACGATTGTCGAGATATTGGCACAGACGATGCCAGGTAGGCAGAGACAGGAGGTAGGAGCTGCGACAGGAGAGGCAGTTGCCCATGATACGCCTACGCAGACAGCTGATGCATCGAGGACTGTAGATACTCCTACACCCCCACCAGTTTCGGGTGGTAGTGGATTAGGGTACAGATGTGATCTGCATCGGTTGTGAGAATTCTAGAAGTTTAGACCTCTATCCTTTAGTGGGGTCAAGGACCCTGTAGTTGCCGAGGAGTGGTTAGCGGAGATGGAGAAGCTTTATGGATTCTTCGAGTGCACGACCTCGAAGATGGTCGCATTTGTTGCGTTCCTACTGAAGGGAGCTGCAGAGCATTGGTGGAAGTCCACCCGACCTATATTGAGATCCCGACACACAGATATCAGATGGGAGATATTCCGAGAGGCCTTTAGGAGGCATTTTGTTCCCGATACCGCACAGCGGAAAATACAGGCAGATTTTTTGGGACTGAACTAAGGGAGTTTGTCAGTGGATGAGTATAAGACTCGATTCCTATCCCTAGGGAGATATGACCCTGATACCATGTATAGTGAGGCCAGGAAGGTCCACAGATTTATCGACGGGTTGAGATCGGTTCTGCGGTCCAGGTTGGTTCCATTAGACATAGCGACCTATGAGGAAGCAGTGCGTAGGGCGCAACTATGTGAGCAAGATTACGAGAGGAATGCTTTCGAGTTCGAGAAGTTTAGCCGTAGTCGAGATATATAGAAGAAGAGGTCGACTAGAGATTTTGGTTATCAAGGAGGGAAGAAATTCTTCGGTAAAAGATTTTGGGTAGAGGAGGCACGAGAGAGATATGCTAGACCTCCGCTTATCCGACTGTAACCCCAGCAAAGGGCATTATCATAGGAGGAGAGAGACCTGCTGTTGATCAGTCCAGAAGATACGGTAAACAACATGGAAGTAGACCGTGTCTACTGATTCCTATTGTATGTTTTCGATGTGGGAAACAGGGGCATATGGCTAGAGATTGCCCAGAGACATTTGTGACTGCACCACTGAGAGGCAGGGAGCCTGATAGAACTCCAGCTGCTACGTCTGCTTAGAGAGGTAGAGCGACGGCAGAGGAGAAGGGGAAACAGGTGATTGGTCGAGGACGAGTACATGCTTTGGACCAGGGGACAGCTGATGCTTCATCGGATGTGATTCGAGGTAACATCCTGATTTATGATATTGAAGCATATGTTTTAATTGATCCTGGTGCCTCGCATTCTTTTGTATCGCCTTCATTTGCATGTAAATTAGCAAGACATGTAGAGCGTACACCATTATGTATGATAATGTTGATTAGTACGCTTATGAATAGTAGTCAAGTTGTAGAATATGTATTTAATGACTGCAAGTTGAGAGTAGAGAATAAGGAGATGACAGCCAATCTAATATTACTAAGTATGAGCGACTTTGATATAATATTAGGAATGGATTGGCTATCTGTTTTAGATTGTTATGCTAAGACAGTTATGTTTCCTAACCCTACTAGATATGTTGTTAAGTTTAATAAGCATAAATGAAAGGAGTAGTTATTATTATTACATGATTACTGATTTAGAAAACCTTCAACATATCAAGGTTTCATTGCATACGTGGTAGATATGGATAAGGCACATCCGGAGTTGTCAGATATTACTCTGGTCAGTGAGCACCCAGATGTTTTTTCGGATAAATTGCCAGGGTTACCACCAGACAGAGAGATGGAGTTCTGTATAGATTTGGTACCTGGTACAGAGCCTATTTTGAGATCACCATATCGCATGACCTTGGTTGAGCTGGAGGAGCTCAAGAGACAGTTACAGGAGCTGTTGGATAGGGGTTTTGTACGACCGAGTGTTTCACCTTGGGAAGCACCGATTTTGTTTGTGAGGAAGAAGGATGGGGGCCTCTGATTGTGTATAGACTACCGATTGTTGAATAAGACCATCATCAAGAATAGATACCCCCTTCCACATATTGACGACTTGTTAGATCAACTTCAAGGAGCATAGGTCTTTTCCAAGATCGACCTGAGGTCTGGGTATCATCAGCTGAAAGTTCAGAGTGGAGATGTACCCAAGACAGCATTTCGTACCCGATATGGCCATTATGAGTTCTTGGTCATGCCATTCAAATTGACAAATGCTCTAGCTGCTTTCATGGCTTTGATGAACGATTTGTTCAAGCCATACTTGGACCAGTTTGTTATCATCTTTATCGATGACATATTGATATACTCGAGATCCAAGGAGGAACATGAGGAGCATCTCAGGATCATGTTGCAGACTCTACGAGAACAGGAGTTATATACTAAGCTCAGTAAGTGTGACTTTTGGTTGTCACAGATCTCATTTTTGGGACATGTTGTATCAAGAGATGGTGTATCAGTTGATCCATCTAAGATAGAGGCTGTAGTTCAGTGGGAACAGCTGAGGACAGTCATCGAGATCAGGAGTTTTTTGGGTTTAGCTGGATACTATCAGAGATTCGTTGAGGGATTTTCGAAGTTGGCTGCTCCGTTGACATCTCTTACTCGAAAGAGTATACCGTTCGTATGGAACGAGGATTATGAGAAGAGTTTTGAGGAGTTGAAGCGTCGATTGACCACCGCTCCAATTCTCACTATCCCTACCAGCTCAGGAGGATTTGCAGTGTATACCAATGCTTCACATCAGAGACTGGGCTGTGTATTGATGCAGGATGGGAAGGTAGTTGCTTATGAATCCAGACAGCTGAAGGATCATGAGAAGAACTATCCGACCCACGACTTGGAGCTGGTAGCAGTAGTGTTTGCGTTGAAGGTATGGCGCCACTACTTATATGGCGAGAAGTTCAAGATATTTACCGATCACAAGAGCCTCAAGTATCTATTCTCACAGAAAGAGCTGAACATGAGACAGAGAAGATAGCTAGAGCTTCTGAAAGACTACGATTGTGAGATACGTTATCATCCGGGTAAGGCTAAAGTTGTAGCCGATGCCTTGAGCAAGAAGAGCCTGGGGATGGTATCGTATATGATGGTTAGGGAACATGATTTGCTAGAGCAGTTTGCTAGCCTCAGTTTGGGAGTCGTGCCTTCTGACATGGATACAGGCTATGTGATAGCTAGTCTACGCTTGGAGCCAGACCTGTTGGACAGGATCAGAGTGGCTCAGCAGACTGATCCATTTTGTATTGATGTGAGTAGTCAGATGCAGAAGGGCACAATGACTGATTTTGAGTTGAGTTCGGACGGACTACTGAGGTTCAGAGGTAGATTGTGTGTTCCCGAGGATCCAGAACTCAGGAGATTGATATTGGCGGAAGCTCATTCGTTGAGGTATACGTTACATCCGGGGAGTAACAAGATGTAGAGAGATGTAACAAACTTTGTGGCAAAATGTCTCGTATGTCAGCAAGTGAAGGTAGAGCATTAGAAACATGTAGGGTTATTGCAGCCTCTACCTATACCGACATGGAAATGGGAGCATATTACCATGGATTTCGTGATGGGTTTACCAAGGACTCGCAGGAATCACGATACTATATGGGTGATCGTCAACAGACTGATGAAGTCAGCCCACTTCCTAGCTATGAGAGCGACCGATACTCTGAGTTCATTAGTAGAACTGTATGTAAGCGAGGTAGTGAGGTTACATGGTGTACCAGTGAGCATAGTCTCTAATAGGGATTCCCGCTTCACTTCCCACTTTTGGGGACATTTTCAGGAAGCCATGGGAACCCAGTTGAGTTTGAGCACCGCTTTCCATCCTCAAACAGATGGTCAGTCAGAGAGGACTATACAGACTTTGGAGGATATGTTGAGAGCATGTGTGCTAGATTTTAGAGGCTCCTGGGATGACCACCTGCCACTAGCCGAGTTCACCTATAACAACAGTTATCATTCGAGTATTGGGATGGCACCGTATGAGGCTTTGTATGGCCGTAGATGTCGTTCCCCTATTGAATGGGAAGAAGTCGGTAACCGTAAGATTTTCGCTCCTGACATGGTTACACAGGCATATGAGGATGTCCACTTGATAGTAGAGAGACTGAGGACGGCTCAGAGTAGACAGAAGAGTTACGCTGACAGGAGATATAGGTGAATCCGTGTTTTTGAGAGTTTCTCCTTCCAAAGGTATAGCGAGATTTGGGAAGAGAGGAAAGCTAAATCCTCGCTATGTTGGACCCTTTGGGATACTTGATCGAGTGGGAGATAAGGCTTATAGGTTGGCATTGCCACCAGACTTATCAGGTGTCCATAACATCTTCCACATATTGATGCTTCGGAAGTATCACCCGGATCCGGCACATGTGATTAGCTACGAGCCTTTGGAGCTTCGAGAGGACTTGTCATATGTAGAGAGACCGATTCGGATATTGGATAGGAAGGAGAAGGTTTTGAGATCGAAGACCATTGGGTTAGTGAAGATTCTCTGGCACCATCATACTTCAGAGGAAGCTACTTGGGAGCTAGAGAGTCTGATGCGAGAGAAGTACCCTCACCTATTTGATGACTGACTTGGTTCTAATTTGGAGGACCAAATTTTTTGAATAGGGGAGGATTGTCATACCTGGATTTTTGTAGCTTGTACCTTATGATTCCTATGTGTATGAACACTCTGTTATTATAGTTGAATAATAAGAAGAGTATTTACTAGACTTAAAGTGTTAGTGAAATGATTTAACACTCAAAAGCTACATAAAAGGCCTAATGTGCACTATAAGCGTCACAGGCTAAACCGAGTGAATCTAAATCATCATGACTGAAAATAAGAACTTAAAATGAGAGATCATAGAGAGCTCGTGAAGGAAAGTCATCTTGATTTAGTCCCGAACATAGAAAACAAGAGTAAAAGCTAAAAAGGGTAAAATGGACCTTTTTGGCGAGAAAAGTTGTTTCGGGTATAATTATCCACCAGGAACGGTTGAAACATAAAGAAGAGAGTGTAAGACATAAGATAGGACACTTTCGAAATTTTGAGAAAAAGTCAACTTGGTCAATGGTTAAGGAAAAAGTCAACTATAGTTAAGAAAGTGGACTTTTACCATAGTTGACTAATCATGGTTAAAAATTAACCTAAGTGTGGAGAAAAATTTGGGGAAAATATTCTTGGCCAGAATACAAGATAATCATCCCCAGAAGTCAGGAAAATTTATTCGGAAGGATTTCAGAATAAATTTAATGGTTAAAAACGTAATGGGCCTAAGGTGAAAATTTTAAAGCCCATTAAGGTATACTAAACGTATATCGAAATTCTTAGGTCCTTTAGACCGAATTGGTTGACCAATTGATTGGCCAAATTTTGAGACAATTAAAGGCTCGAGACATAGTAAAAATTTCAATCCGAAAGCCCATTAAGAAAGCCCAAACCAAGAAGCCCAAATGGAAAAGCCCATGAGATAAATATCTAACCATAGTTAAAGCTAACCATGACTCATAAGGTGACTCATTAGGTGACTCATGGCTAAGGCTTGGAAAGTCAAGCTTAATGGCTGGAAAGTAAAGCTTAATGGCTAAGTATGTGGCTTATAAAATCAGCCACACCATTGTCATCTTCATCACACCAAATTTGGCTAGAAAAAGAAACCATTGAAACATATTATCCAAGCTTTCTCTCACTAGAAATCACTAGGAATTAGGCATAATTGGAACTTGCATCCTTCATGGAAGTTGTTCCAAACTGAAAGGAGAGTGACATATGTTGGAATTGGCTATCAAGGAGCCATAGAGTGCAAACCGAGAGCCTTCAAAGATTCGGCCAAAGGGTGAACACAACAATTGGTATATTTTCTAATTTTTAATTTCATATATGTTAATGTATGAATGATTTTAAGTATGTTGATATATGTTTTAAGCATTGAAACATATTAAATCACCATGAAGTTGGTTAGGCCGAGAGTGAGTAATGGGATATTGATTTATGTCCATATGATTTTAAGGCATAAATGGATTAATGTACATATGTTAATGATTATGGTATAATTAGAATTAATCAAATTGATTAATTAATACATGTAATTAGTTGGCAATCATGGTGTTTGATAAAATGCCTAAGTGAACTATATGATGGTTAGGAATGTTTCCAACCAAGTATTTGTGAAAATGCTTAAGTGAATTGGCTAAGAAAGAGGCATGGATGGCATGCCATGGCATAACTGATGGCATGGATAGCTCTCGGCTATGGCATGTGGCCGAGAGGCCCAATGGGCCAAGCCCAAATATTTTAGGCCCAATGTGATGTAATGGGTCTAGGACAAGCCCAATAAGAGTTGGTGGGCCCCACAAGCCCAATAGGCCTAACGAAAATAAATAGTAAAATGAAAATGGGCTTAAGACATAGTTAGGCCCATTAAGGATTATTAAGGCCCATTAAGGGAAATAGACTGTATTTAATGTGAAATACAGTAGGAAAAGTGTAATTAACCTAATAAATGGTTATATGCAGCTCCAGAGAGTATTGGAGAAGCAAATCGGACTGCTGAAACGAGCAGCGCAGAGAAAGTGAAATTTCTCAAGTGATTACAGGTAAGGGACTTTTGTGAGTAGTTAGAGATACCTGCACGTATTTTCATCTGATTTTACATTCACTTAAAAACTCTAAGGGTCAGAGAAAGTGTAATAATTATTGCGACCCGATGGTGGCAAATTACGATTTTACCCCTAGTTAGTCAAAAAGTCAACTTTTGTGAAAAGTTGTAAAGAGCATGGAAACCACTATTTTGAGTGTTTAACTGCTATTTAGCAGGAGAATAAATAGATGAGCTAATGATTTTAAGGTTGATGTGAATTAAGCACACTTCATAGCACAGCTCGCACTGGATTTCATATATTTTCCACATACATTAGTGCTGGATTTTAATTCGCACTAGATTTCCATGACATGCATGATAGAGTACTGGATTTATTACTCGTACTTAGTTTTATATGATATATGCATGACAGAGTGCTGGAGCGATTAGCTCGTACTCGAGTTTTTCATGAGATACATGACAGAGTGCTGGAGCGTTCCTCGTACTCGATTCTTCATGATTTATACATGACATAGTACTGGAGCTATTGCTCGTACTTAATTTGATGATATTATGCATAGCATGGTACTGGAACTATTGCTCGTACTGGATTTAATACATGAACTATGCATTGACCTAGTTGCTGGAGGTTTACTCGCACTAGAGTTGAGTTTGTGATGTGAAACAGTGTTTGAGCGGAGTGTCGACTGTGAGTCGCACTCAAGGCGCGCACTGTATGTGATATATAATACATGTTAAAACCCATGCCAGAGTCCTTGTGTGACTGTGTGTCACATGTTGTGAGAGGATATCCGCATGAGGGTAATATAGACGTGGCATGATATTCCATGGTTTGAGGGCTAAGACCTATGGCAGGCACCCCGACTGTGATGTAGGGTCCACAGGTGTACTTTGTGCTGTGCCCGGGGCATAGGAGTACGTTGTACCGTGTGTTGTTGTATAGCTGACGGTTGTAATGGACTGACCACCCTCCCATTGCAGCAGTGATGCCCGGCACACCGTGTACTGTGTTGCTTGGGATCACATATTGGATATGATCATAGTCCAGGATACTATTTGAATTTCACCATAGAGTCTCACATGATATATCACATTGATTGACTAATTTAAATTGCGGACAGACCTGAGGGATGGGTCAGACTCCTATTTTATGATGTGAATGATTTAAATGCTATATTTATTGTGATTTAAATATACATGACATGATTTATCTAAAGGCATGATTTATATAAAGATGCACTGTTATGCACTACATGCCTACATTTTAGAAAGAAAGCATGATTTCTGTACATGGGATTTAATCTGTACAAGTATATATATATATATATATATTTAAAGACATGCTTTTAAAGTGAGTTAAGGAAATAATGTTTTTAAGGCATAGCATTATTTTGAGTAGAGAGTGTAGATATCTACTTGCTTGCCTGATTTCCTTACTGAGCGCGTTGTATGCTCACCCCCTTTCTTTACATCTCTCTACAGAGCATCAGTAGAGCGAGAGCTATCGAGGGATAGTATTCCTGAGTCCACTGCTAGTTCCTATCGACCGCCAGGTATACAGATTTTGTACGGTTATGTATCTAAACATAGAAACAACACAGTGATGTATACGATATATATTATGGGGAATGTATTTGTGTTCGATTTTATATAATCTCAGTTACAGTCAGTAATAGTATATTGACATGTATGTATGATAATGGATATTATGGTAAGCGAGGAGTCTGACATCGAATCACAGCCTAACCATTGAAGAGAGGAAAGGTAAGTTAAAAATGAGAAAAATTTGTAGTGGTTTTTGGTTAAGTCACGGATTGAGAATGGGGTCCTGACACACGACTCCCAAACTGAGGCTAGCAAACTGCTCTAGCAAATCATGTTCCCTAGCCATCATGTATGATACCACCCCTAGGCTCTTCCTGCTTAAGGCATCGGCTACAACGTTAGCCTTACCCGGATGATAAAGTATCTCACAATCATAATCCTTCA
Source organism: Firmiana major (assembly GCA_033439115.1). Classification (NCBI taxonomy): domain Eukaryota; kingdom Viridiplantae; phylum Streptophyta; class Magnoliopsida; order Malvales; family Malvaceae; genus Firmiana; species Firmiana major. Next base: position 9,961,965 of record CM065909.1, read on the forward strand.
GAAGCTCTAGCCATCTTCTCTGTCTCATGTTCAGCTCCTTCTGTGAGAACAGATACTTGAGGCTCTTGTGGTCGGTAAATATCTGGAACTTCTCACCATACAAGTAGTGGCGCCATACCTTCAACGTAAACACTACTGCTGCTAGCTCCAAATTGTGGGTCGGATAGTTCTTCTCATAATCCTTAAGTTGTCTGGATCCATAAGCAACTACCTTCCCATCCTGCATCAATACACAGCCCAGTCCCTAATGCAAAGCATCAGTATACACTGCAAATCCTCTTGAGCTGGTAGGGATAGTGAGAATCGGAGCGTTGGTCAATCGACGCTTCAACTCCTTAAAACTCTTCTCACAATCCTTGTTCCATACGAACGTACTCTTTCGAGTAAGACGTGTTAACGGAGCAGCAAACTTCGAAAATCCCTCAACGAATCTCGGATAGTATCCAGCTAAACCCAGAAAACTCTTGATCTTGGTGACTGTTCTTGGCTGTTCCCACTGAACTACAGCCTCTATCTTAGATGGATCAACTGATACACCATCTCTCGATACAACATGTCCCAAAAATGAGATCTGTGACAACCAAAAGTTACACTTACTGAGCTTAGCGTATAACTCCTGCTCTCGTAGAGTCTGCAACATGATCCTGAGATGCTCCTCATGCTCCTCCTTGGATCTCGAGTATATCAATATGTCATCGATAAAGACGATAACAAACTGGTCCAAATATGGCCTGAATACATCATTCATCAAAGCCATGAAAGCAGCTGGAGCATTCGTCAGTCCGAATGGCATGACCAAGAACTCATAATGGCCATATCGAGTACGAAATGCTATCTTGGGTACATCTCCACTCTGAACTTTCAGCTGATGATACCTAGACCTCAGGTCAATCTTAGAAAAGACCTGTGCTCCCTGAAGCTGATCTCACAAGTCGTCAATGCGTGGAAGGGGATACCTATTCTTGATGGTGGCCTTATTCAACAATCGGTAATCTATACACAATCAGAGCCTCCCATCCTTCTTCCTCACAAATTGAACCGGTGCTCCCCAAGGTGAAACACTCGGTCAAACAAAACCCCTATCCAACAGCTCCTGTAACTGTCTCTTGAGCTCCTCCAGCTCAACTAAAGCCATGCGATATGGTGGTCTCGAAATAGGCTCCTTACCAGGCACTAAATCTATACAGAACTCCATCTCTCTGTCTGGTAGTAACCCTGGCAATTCATCAAAAAAAACATCTGGGTACTCACTGACCACAGTAATATCTGACAACTCCGGATGTGTCTTATCCATATCTACCACGTACGCAATGAAACCTTGATATGTTGAAGGTTTTCTAAATCAGTAATCATGTAATAATCATAACTAGTCCTTTCATTTATTCTTATTAAACTTTACAACATATCTAGTAGGGTTAGAAAACTTAACTATCTTAGCATAACAATCTAAAACATCATGGTTTGCAGATAACCAATCCATTCCTAATATTATATCAAAGTCACTCATACTTAGTAATATTAGATTGGCTGTCATCTCCTTATCCCATACTCTTAACTTGCAGTCATTAAATACATATTCTACAACTTGACTACTATTCATAGGCGTACTAATCAACATCATCATACATAATGGTGTACGCTCTACATGTCTTGCTAATTTACATGCAAATGAAGGTGAAACAAAAGAATGCGTGGCACCAGGATCAATTAAAACATATGCTTCAATATCATAAATCAGGATGTTACCTCGAATCATATCCAATGAAGCATCAGCTGTCCCTACCCATTACATGTTTCCCCTTCTCTTCTGCCGTTGCTCTACCTCTCTGAGCAGACGTACCAGCTGGAGTTCTATCAAGCTCCCTGCCTCTCAGTGGTGCAGTCACCAATGTCTCTGGGCAATCTCTAGCCATATGCCCTTGTTTCCCACATCGAAAACATACAATAAGAGTCAGCGGACACGGTCTACTTCCATGTTGTTTACCGCATCTTTTGTACTGATCAACAACAGGTCTCTGTCCTCCTATGACAATGCCCTTTGCTGGGGCTACAGTCGGATAAGCAGGAGGTCTAGCAAATCTCTCTCGTGCCTCTTCCACCCGTGATCTCTTACCGAAGAATTTCTTCCCTTCTCGATAATCGAAATCTCTAGCTGGCCTCTTCTTCTGTAGATCTCGGCTACGGCTAAACTTCCCAAACTCAGAAGCATTCCTCTCGTAATCTTGCTCACACAATTGTGCCCTGCGCATTGCTTCCTCATATGTCGCTATGTCTAATGGAACCAACTTGGACCGCAGAACCGGTCTCAACCCGTCGATAAACCTGTGGACCTTCCTGGCCCACTATACATGGTATCGGGGTCATATCTTCCTAGGGATAGGAATCGAGTCTCATACTCGTCCACAGATAAACTCCACTGGTTCAGTCCCAAAAACTCTGCTTGTAGTTTCCGCTGTGCGGTATCGGGTACAAACTACCTCCTAAAGGCCTCCCGAAATATCTCCCAACCAATGTTTGTGTGTCTAGTTCTCAATATAGGTCGGGTGGACTTCCACCAATGCTCTGCAGTCCCTTCAGTAGGAACGCAGCAAATGCGACCATCTCCGAGGTCGTACCCTCGAAGAATCCATAAAGCTTCTTTATCTTTGCCAACCACTCATCAGCAGCTACAGGGTCCTTGACCCCGCTAAAAGATGGAGGTCTGGAATTCTCGCAACCAATGTAGATCAGATCCATACCCTAATCCACTACCACCCGAAACCGGTGGGGGTGTTGGAGTATTTACTATCCTCGGTGCATGAGTCGTCTGGGTAGGTGTATCAGAGGCAACTGCCTCTCCTATCGTAGCTCATGCCTCCTGTCCTTGCCTACCTGGCATCGTCTGTGCCAACATTTCGACAATCGTCTCAAGACTACGTTCTAATCTCGTAAAGCGCATCTCAGCACACTCAGGTGCCTCAGTAGCACCTGGAGTCTCAAGCATAGGTAATGGTTCAGTAGTAGCTCGTCCCTTGGGTCTATCTCCTTGGCCTCGAGCCCTACCTCTCATACTCCTACCACTACGCGTATTTGCCATATAGGCAAAGTCCCTTTATTCATAATAATGAATTAGTCAGTCTCCTATCTGGTATACACAGTTATATCTAAACACAGCACAGTACTATGGGGATGTATACTTTCCTATTTCCTAACATCGACTCACATCAGACCAACCTTTGCTCTGATACCATTCTGTCAGGACCCGTTCTCAATCCATGACTTAACCAAAAATCACTACGAATGTTTTGTATTTTTAACTTACCTTTCCTCTCTTTAATGGTTGGGCTGTGATTCGATGTCAGAGTCCTCCCTTACCACATTTTCCATTATAATACATACATGTCAATATACTGTTACTGACTGTAACTGCTTTTATAATATATGTAAGATTATACAAAAGCTAACACAAATACATTCCCCATAATATATATCGTATACATTACTGTGCTGTTTCTATGTTTAGATATATAACCGTACAAAATCTATATACCTGGCGATCGATAGGAACTAGCAGTGGACTCAGGAACACTATCCCTCGATAACTCTCGCTCTACTGCTGATGCTTTATAGAGAGATGTAAAGAAAAGGGGTGAGCATACAATGCGCTCAGTAAGGAAATCAGGCAAGCAAGTAGATATCTACACTATCTACTCAAAATAATGCTATGCCTTGAAAACATTATTTCCTTAACTCACTTTAAAAGCATGTCTTTAAATATATATATGTATACTTGTACAGATTAAATCCCATGTACAGAAATCATGCTTTCTTTCTCACATGTAGGCATGTAGTGCAAAACAATGCATCTTTATATAAATCATGCCTTTAGGTAAATCATGCCATGTATATTTAAATCACAATAAATATGGCATTAAATAATTCACATCACAAAATCGGAGTCCAACCCATCCCTCAGGTCTGTCCTCAATTTAAATCAGTCAATCAATGTGATATATCATGTGAGACTCTGTGGTGAAATGCAAATAGTATCCTGGACTATGATCATATCCGACATGTGATCCCAAGCAACACAGATCTCGGTGTGCGAGGCATCACTACTGCAACGGGAGGGGGGTCAGTCCATCACAACCGTCAGCTATATCCTCCTCAACTCCACAACAACACATGGTATATTGTACTCCTATGCCACATCCACGGTTCAAAGTACTCCCGTGGACCCTACATCACAGTCGGGGTGCCTGCCATAGGTCTTAGCCCTCAAACCATGGAATATCAAACCATATCTCTAATACCCTCATGCGGCTATCCTCTCACATAATGTGACACTCAGTCACACAAGGATGCGGGCATGGGTTTGTAACATGTATTATATATCACATACAGTGCGCGCCTTTGAGTGCGACTCACAGTCGACACTCTGCTCAAACACTGTTTCACATCACAAACTCAACTCTAGTGCGAGTAAACCTCTAGCAACTAGGTCAATGCATAGTTCATGTATTAAATCAAGTACGAGCAACAGCTTCAGTACTATGTCATGTATAAATCATGAAGAATCGAGTACGAGCAACGCTCCAGCACTCTGTCATGTATCTCATGTAAAACTCGAGTATGAGCTAATCGCTCCAGCACTCTGTCATGCATATATCATATAAAACTGAGTACGAGTAATAACTCCAGTAATTTATCATGCATGTCATGGAAATCTAGCGCAAATCAAAATCCAGCACTAATGTATGTGAAAATATATGAAATCCAGTGCGAGCTGTGCTCTAGCACGATTCATTCTCACAAAATATGATAGATGGCTCTTTAAAAAGGGATGATTTATAAAACATCAAAATCAGCACTATAAAGTGTGCTTAATTCACATCAACCTTAAAATCGTTAGTCCATCTATTTATTCTCCTGCTAAACAGTAGTTAAGCACTCAAGATAGTGGTTTCCATGCTTTTTATAACTTTTCACAAAAGTTGACTTTTTGACTAACTAGGGGTAAAATCGTAATTCGCCATTATTGGGTCGCAATAATTATTATTCACTTTCTTTGACCCTCAGAGTTTTTAAGTGAATGTAAAAGCAGACGAAAATACATGCAGGTATCTCTAACTACTCACAAAAGTCCCTTACCTGCAATCACTCGAGAAATTTCACTTTCTCTACGCTGCTCGATTCAGCAGTCCGATTTGCTCCTCCAATACTCTCTGGAGCTGCATATAACCATTTATTAGGTTAATTACACTTTTCCTACTGTATTTCACATTAAATACAGTCTATTTCCCTTAATGGGCTTTAGAAATCCTTAATGGGCCTAACTATGCCTTAAGCCCATTTTCATTTTACTATTCATTTTCATTGGGCCTATTGGGCTTATGGGGCCCACCAACTCTTATTGGGCTTGTCCTAGACCCATTACATCAAATTGGGCCTAAAATATTTGGGCTTGGACCATTGGGCCTCTCGGTCACATGCCATGGCCGAGAGCTACCCATGCCATCGGTTATACCATGGCATGCCGGCCATGTCTCTTTCTTCGCCAATTCACTTAGGTATTTTTACAACCACTTGGTTGGCAACATTCCTTAAAATCATATAGTTCACTTAGGCATTTTATTAAACACCTTGATTGCCAACTAATTACATGTATTAATTAATCAAATTGATTAATTCTAATTACACCATAATCATTAACACATGTACATTAACCCATTTATGCCTTAAAATGATATGGACATAAATCAATGTCTCACCACTCACTCTCGGCCTAACCAACATCATAGTGATTTAATATGTTTCAATGCTTAAAACATGTATCAATATACTTAAAATCATTCATACATTAACATATATGAAATTGAAAATTAGAAAATATACCAATTGTTGTGTTCACCCTTTGGCCGAATCTTTGAAGGCTCTCGGTTTGTACTCTATGGCTCCTTAATAGCCAATTACAACATATTTCACTCTCCTTTCAATTTGGAACAACTTCCATGAAGGATGCAAGTTCCAATTATGCCTAATTCCTAGTGATTTCTAGTGAGAGAAAGCTTGGATAATATGTTTCAATGGTTTCTTCTTCTAGCCGAATTTGGTGTGATGAAGATGACAATGGTGTGGCTGAATTTATAAGCCACTTACTTAGCCATGAAGCTTTACTTTCCAGCCGTTAAGCTTAACTTTCCAAGCCTTAGCCATGAGTCACCTAATGAGTCACCTTATGAGTCATGGTTAGCTTTAACTATGGTTAGATATTTATCTCATGGGCTTTCCATTTGGGCTTCTCGGTTTGGGCTTTCTTAATGGGCTTTCAGGCTGAAATTTTTACTATATCTCGGGCCTTTAATTGTCTTAATATTTGGCCAATCAATTGGTCCAACAATTCGGTCTAAAGGACCTAAGAATTTCGATATACGTTTAGTATACCTTAATGGGCTTTAAAATTTTCACCTTAGGCCCATTTCATTTTTAACCATTAAATTTAATCCGGAATCCTTCCGAATAAATTTTCCTTACTTTCGGGGATGATTATCTTGTATTCTAGCCAAGAATATTTTTCCCCAAATTTTTCTCCGCACTTAGGTTAATTTTTAACCATGATTAGTCAACTAAGGTAAAAGTCAACTTTCTTAACTATAGTTGACTTTTTCTTAACTATTGACCAAGTTGACTTTTTCTTAAAATTTTAAAAGTGTCATATCTTATGTCTTACACTCTCGTCTTTATGTTTCAACCGTTCTCGGTGGATAATTTCACCCGAAACACCTTATCTCGCCAAAAAGGTCCATTTTACCCTTTTTCGCTTTTACTCTCGTTTTCTATGTTCGGGACTAAATCAAGCTGACTTTCCTTCATGAGCTCTCTATACTTTCTCATTTTAAGTTCTTATTTTTAGTCAGAATGATTTAGATTTACTCGGTTTAGCCTGTGACACTTATAGTTCACATTAGGCTTTTTATGTAGCTTTTGCGTGTTAAATCATTTCACTAACACTTTAAGTCTAGTAAATACTCTTCTTATGATTCAACTTTAATAACGGAGTGTTCATACACATAGGAATCATAAGGAATAAGCTACAAAAATCTGGGTCTGACTGTTGTACCATGCAAGTAGCATGAGGTACGCTGTACCATGTGTGATATTCATGCCATCTTCGGACGATGGATTCTACTATGGACCGGCGGGTAGGACGTGACCCACCTTTCGTGTGGAAGTAGATAGTGGTGATACCCCGTACACTAGGATCCGTTTAGCCTGGGATCACAGAGGATATGGCCGAGTCCTAGTTATTACCTTTATTGATATTGTATGCCTATCTCACATGTCTATAGTTGAATGAGAAATCCGTGTTTTGAAATGTGTTTTGTGGGTCAAGATAGTCCATGGGAGGGGCTGAGTCCGAACAACTGATTATTTTTTATTAGCTTGTGTTGTGAATTGGAAATGCTTTTAAGTGCACCTTGCATGATGATTTTCCATGCTCTGATTTGATAACGCATGATGATTTTTTCTAAGCTATGTTTTGAGAACTATACACTGATTTATATAACATGATTTCCTTTACATGGCATAAACACAAGCATGAGCATACGTTTTGGTGTATGACAGATAATTGTGTGATTTAAGTATGGCATCACGATCACGTAGATAGTACAATTATCTACTGCTCGGATGATTGCCTTACTGAGTGCGTGGTTTGCTCACCCCCCCCTTTATTTTCCCCCTCTTCAGAGCACTTGCAGTAGATAGTGGGCGGCTAAGGATTGGATTTTGGGAGTCCGCTGCATCCCATCACACGAGCTATACACACTTATATAATTTTTTTATCTAGCCCTGTCAAAGCACAATAATACCTTTTAAATGTAAATTTTGGGGATGTCGAAGATTGTAAATACATGTAAACAATAACTCTAATTTAGTAATAAAAGTGTTTACATTTAAATGAATTGTAAATTTGAAATGGTATGATTGGATGAGATTGACACTGATACACAGCCTAACTGTTGGAGGTATAGCTGTTCACGGTCGGGTAAGGTAAAGATAAAGAACAAACTATAAGAACAAGATTAAATAATAATCGATAAAAAAAAGAAAAAAATTTGCAGTGGATTTTTGGTGGATTGAGAGTCATGACATCTCCACTCCGAACTCTCAACTGATGATACCCAGACCTTAGATCAATCTTAGAAAAGACCTGCGCTCCCCGAAGCTGATCTATTAAGTCATCAATACATGGAAGGGGATACCTATTCTTGATGGCAGGCTTATTCAATAATCTGTAATCTATACACAATCGGAGGCTTCCATCCTTCTTCTTCACAAGCAAAACTGGTGCTCCCCAAGGCGAAACACTCGGTCTGATGAAACCCCTATCCAACAACTTCTGTAATTGTCTCTTGAGCTCCTCCAACTCAAATAAGGCTATGCGATACGGTGGTTTCGATATAGGTTCAGTACCAGGGACCAAGTCTATACAGAACTCCATCTCTCTGTCTTATGGTAACCCTATCAATTTATCTGGAAAGACATTTGGAAACTCACTGACCACAAAAATATCTAACAACTTCGGATGTACCTTATCCGTATCAACCACATACGCAATGAAACCTTTAAGATTTTCATTTCTCAGTCAGCATAGTACATTATTTATTGTAATAATAACTACTACTTTCATTTCTTTTCCTCAAACTTTATAACATATTTTTCAGGGTTAGGAAACATAACTGTCTTAGCATAATAATCTAACACAACATGGTTTGCAGATAACCAATCCATTCCTAAGATTACATCAAAATCACTCATGCTTAACAATATTAGATTGGCTGTCATATCATTTTCCCTTACTCTTAACTTGCAATCATTTAATACATACTCCACTAGCTGACTGTTATCCATAGGCGTACTAATCAACATCATCCTACTTAAAGGTGCATGCTCTGCATGTTTTGCTAACTTACATGCAAATAAAGGCGATACAAATGAATGTGTGGCACTAGGATCAATTAAAACATATGCTTCTAAATCATACATCAGGATGTTAACTCTAATCACATCCAACGAAGCATCAGCTGTGCCCTGGTCCAAGGCATGTACTCGCCCACATCTAATGACCTGTTTCCCCATCTCCTCTGTCGTTCGCTCTCCTCGTCGATGCAGACATATCAGCTGGAGCTCTCTCCGACTCCTTGCCTTTATGTGGGGTAATATCAATAACCTCTGGGCAAACTCAAGCCATGTGCCCTGGCTTCCCACATCTGAAGCATAATCCACTAGAAATAGTACAAGATCTACCTCCATGGACTCTACCACATCTACTACACTGCTCAGTGGTAGGCCTCGATCCTCCAATCACAACACCTCTAGCTGGAGTGATAGCCGGATATGCAGGAGATCTAACAGTCTTCTCTTGTACTTCCTCAATCCTTATTCTCTTATCGAAGAGTCTCCTCCCTTCTTGATATTCGAAACCTCTGGCACTGTTACTCATCGGCCTCTTCCTATCTCAGTCTCTACCCTTGCCAACTGTCCTGAACTCTAAGACATTCCACTCATAGTCTTTCTCACAGAGTTGCGCCCTACGTACTACCTCATCGTAGGTAGAGATATCAAACAGAACCAGTCTAGACCATAACACTGGTCTCAGTCCATCAATAAATTTGTGAACCTTCATGGTCTCACTACTCATGGTATCAGGGTCAAACCTACCCAGGGATATAAATCGTGTCTTGTACTCATCCACAAACTAAGTCCCCTAGCTCAACCCCAAAAATTTCATTTGTAACTTCCAGTGCGCTATGTCTGGGACATACTGCCTCCTAAAGGCATCTAAAAAGATATCCCATGTGATCTCCGAGTGTCGTACTCTCAATATAACCCTGGTGGACTTCTACTAATGCTCTGCAGATCCCTTCAGTAGGAACACAGCAAATGCGACCATCGCAATCGTCGCACACTCAAAGAATCCATAAAGCTTCTTCATCTCTCCCAACCAATCCTCTGCAACCATGGGGTCCTTCACCCCTCTAAACGCAGGTGGTTCAAGCTTATGGAATTGTCACAATCTATTGAGCTCATAACCATACCCCATCATACTACCGCCATGTCATAGAGCAACATGAGAAGGCGTATCTTGAGCTGGTGGGGGTGTAGGTGTATCTGTAAGATGTGGCATATGAGCTGGTCATACAAGCATACCAGGTACAATTTCCTCTCTAGGCACAGTCCCAGCATCCTGTCCTTGTCTACTTGGCAGAGTCTGTGCCACTAACTCCACTATTATCTCACGGCGACGCTCTAATCTCGTGAAACGTGCCTTGGTACTCTCAGGTACCTGAGTGGGGTCTATCGTCTCATCTCGAGTCTCTGGCCTACCTCTATGGCCTCGAACCCTACATCTAGCCCCTCTACCATGGCTGGTATTAGCCATATTGGCTCAATCCCTGCATTTATAACCATTAATTAGTCTGATTCCCATCTCGTATACACAATTGTAACTGAACAAAACACAGTATTATGGGGATGTACACTTTCCTAATTACTAATACCAACTCACTTCAGACCAACACAGCTCTAATACCATTCTGTCATGACCTCCCCTCCCATGACCTACCTAAAACACCACAAATTGTTCGCATTTTACTTACCTCTCCTTCTGTCATAACTCAACACCAAACAGTTGGGCTGTGATTCGATATTAGTCACCTCAACCACATTCATTCCATATCAATACAATTATCTATTGTATGTAAGTACTCTTTTCTTAAAATGTAGACTCGTATACATTAATATAATTACATTGTACATATACATCCCTGATCGTACATTCGTTTATATAACTGTGCTTTTACAATGTTCAATACAAAACGTTTCAAATGTGTATACCTTTTGTATGATGGGTGTGCAGTGGATCTAAGAATGCCAGTCCTCAGTCGTGCTCAACTACTGTGAACGCTCTGTAGAGAGGGGAAATAAAAAGGGGGTTAGCTCATAGCTCAATAAGGAAATAAGGCAAGTAAGTAGATAACCACACTATCTACAAAATATAATGCTCATGCCTTGAAATCATTTCCTTATCGATTCATATCTAAAGCATGTGTCTTTCTTGAAACATTTATGCAATATATAGATATAGATATAAATCCTCAGTTATGAAACTGAAAATATGTTGGTTTAATAAATCTCAGCAATTTATGCAAAATATTGCATTTCTCATGTAATTCATATAAATCACATTTTATCATGCCATTTCAATTAAATGAAAATAATATGGCATATCATCATGTTAAAAATATGGAAATTTGGGCCTCACCTGTCACACCCCGTGACCTAACCTCAAACGTAGACACGCAATGTTAAGCGGAATCGTGTTATAAGATAGCATAAATGTTTCTATGGATCGTTTTACTCGTTGTTTTGTGTCCAATGTAGGAACTATGCCACTGCTTTTAAAATTTTCGTAAATGATCTATATCTAATCGTGACTTATGATATATGTGAGAACATGTTTCTTTCGCAAATCCTGCAGCATAACGGCATAATTGAACTAAGTGCTTCCTACAATTTACACCATATTCATCACATCTACTTAACTAAAGAAATATTTAATCCGTAATAACAAAAATTTTCGTCATGCATCACATAACCACAAACCCGACTAGTTGGTTAAACTCCATACAACACATTAGTCGTTCATTTATTTTAAACCGAAAAGAAGAAACCTAAGTGTATTCCATAGTGATAATACTTTAAACAACTTTCAACTAAATACATCCTACAAAATACAACCGTGCATACATGATCTGAAATAAAACATGCATATATATATATATATATATGTCGTCCGTCGCATATACCTCAGAAATCCAAAAACTGCTCACTAGGCAGATGAAGTCAGTAAGAACGTGAAGCTCACCACGTGAATCTAATCTGAAAAGTGTTTGGAAAATAGGGGTGAGCAACCACACGCTTAGTAAGAAATTTACATAACCGAAGCTAGTAAAATACCATGCAAAGCACACCATGCAGTGGTAAATTATGATAATTATGTAAAGACGTCATACACGTTTCATTAAAGAAAATATTGCTTATGCTTCAATTGAGACATGCCTGCATAACTAAAATTTATATATCGTTGAACAAATTTAAGTTCCAGAAGAAATACTTAGAAATTCTCAAAAATCTGACCCACTTGTCAAAATGTACAATTCTGTCAAAATACATGCATGGGCAAAGCTTAAATAATTTAATACAACTGAATGAGAATGCGGTAATTTTCGCAACTCGTCATGGAACTAAGTACTCAAACAATATCACCAATATCAATGAAAAACACCTATGGTCATAGTGACTACCGCCCTATCCTAATTGATCAAGTCCCGGACAATGGTATTAAAGACGGGATCAGGGTCTAACAGTACTAGGTAGTAATAACATCTCAATGCCACAAAGGCATCCCCGTGAAGCACTTGGCACCATAGGGAAATCACACAGAACATCCTACCGGGTGCTAGAGATGACTCTCACAGGACATGACTGCCATACATGCATAAACAGGGTCGTCAACAATCTAAAAATGTCATCACGATGAATACTCAAATAAATAATAAATTATCCCAGTTTCTCAATTTACCAGTATGGAAAAATAACCCATCATTTTAAAAACAGCTTGTATTATCATATCCACAATTCAGAAAATCAGTTCAAGCTTTCTCAAAAACGTGGTTAAAATAGCCCATGCAAACCAGCTTCGAATGTCAAACAGGCTGAATGGAGTTACAAAATCATGATGTAATGCTCACACGCACATGATATTAACATTTCAAAAATCAACATGTATACAATTCTTGCAACTTTATGCTTTCTCCAAAACACAGTCAAAGAGCCCATTCAAACAAGTTTACATTTGTCAACAAAACTGAATGAGGTGATAAAATAGACACTATAATGCTTGCACACATATGATTTTTAACACCTCAAAATATATTTTACAAAACATTCAACTTTCATGGCGTAATAAGGATTTAGTCCATAGTGATGCAACTGAACAATAATTGCAGAAAATCGACAAAGTAGAGTAAGGTAGATTTTAAATCTAAATATGACCTAGCTAATTAACTAAACTAACAGCTTACGCTTCAGTGTAAAAATCTTAACTAATCCTAGGGCATTCTACTAACCGCAGCCACATAAATCCCTTACCACACAAAAATGTCGCGCGCAACTTTACCCTTATCGCCTGATGAGGTAGTCGCTGCGAATTAACATATAAGAACAAAGTGTCATTGAACATTCATGCATGACCAAATATAATTTCAGCAATATTTCAAACTCATATTATGAAATTCCAATATTATAACTTAACCTCCTCACTCATGACCATAGTTGCCTAATCGATTTTCACCTCTTTAAATCATCATTACCATCCTTTGAACATATCTCGTAACGTATTTAAAAGTTTAAATTATGAAATTTCTAGCAAACAAACTATTTCTAATCATACTTAGTGGCCGAACACTCCCTCTGTCACGACCACCCGCAACGCCCATGACTTCTATCAAAATCACTACCAATTTTTCGCATTTTACTTATCTTTCCTTCTGTCATAACACAACACCAAACGGTTGGGCTGTGATTCGATATCATTTACCTCACCCATATTCATTTCATAACAAGCATACACGTCAAGACAATTATCCACTGACTGTAAATACTATTTTCTTAAAAGTAAACTTAAATACATAAATACAAATAGTTGTACATATACATCCCCGACCATACATTAATTTACATAACTGTGCTTTCACATTGTTCAGTACAAAACGTTTCAAATGTGTATACCTCTCGTAAGATGGATATGCAGTGGATCAAGGAATATCAGTCCTCAGCAGTGCGCGACTACTGTGATCGCTTTGTACAGATGGGAAATAAAAAGAGAGTGAGCTCACAGCTCAGTAAAGAAATCAGGCAAGCAAGTAGATAACTACACTATCTACAAAATACATTGCTCGTGCCTTGAAATCATTTCCTTATCGATTTATATCTAAAGCCTGTGTCTTTAGTTAAACATTTATGCAATATATACATATCAATATAAACCATCAGTTATGTTACAGAAAACATGCTGGTTTAATGAAATCTCAGCGGTTTATGCAAAACATTGATTTCTCATGAAATTTATAAATTTCACATTCATCATGCCATTTAATTAAATCAAAATAATATAGCATATCATCACATTTAAAACATGGAAAATTGGGCCTCACCCACCCCTCGGGTTACCCTTTATCACACATTAATTCACATGTTCAGATTTTAAAACCATGTGATAAGTCATTCAGAAAATATCAAATGATGAAACGAGATAGATGACTACATGTTCCGAGATTATGATCATAACTCATTTTTCGTGATCCCAGGCTACATAGTACTCAATGTGCGGGGTCTCATAATTGTTGTAACGGGAGGTGGGTCAAATCTCTACCGTCAGCTCACAACTCAACAACATCGTGTACTCACGGTACAGCATACTCCATGTGGTATACATGGTACAAAGTACTCCATGAACCCAATCTCAAGGTCAGGGTGCTTGCCATAAGTCTTAGCCCTTACACTATGGATTATATTTTCGATAGCCCTCGACCATATCTCAAAATATTGCACGTGCGAGCATATAATCAGTGCAACACACAGTTAGCACAGGCACCCAGTACGGCCATTTCATGCTTTCTCTTTCAAAACTAGTACGTGCGAGTAAACTCCCAGTACAACCATAACACAAGTGATATAAATCTAGTGTGAGCAATGCTCCCAACACTATGTCATGTAAAAACTGAGTATGAGCAATGCTCCCAATACTCTATAATGCATCAATCAATGAAAACTGAGTACGAGAAATGCTCCTTGTACTCTATCATGTAAAACTGAGTATGTACAATGCTCCTAATACTCCATAATGCATAAATCGCATTTAAAATTAAGTACGAGAATATACTCAAGTGCTATGTGATGCATATCTCATAAAATATAGTGCGAGTATTCTCTAGCACTAATGGTTTACACACAAACCAGATATATGACTTATTTAAATTGAATTTCACCAAATCAAATCAAATCAGCACTCAATTGTGCTATTTTCGCATATATATAAAAACACTAGCCATTCTATCCATTCACATTCAAAACATGTTGAATTTAGTCACCCACATGCCTCCTAAGCTTTTTAACTTATCGGATCCTACCGAACGTCTCTATACATGGAATTCCATATAGAATATAGTTATTGAAATTCTATTCGAAATACGTGTAGCTATCTCTAGCTACTCACGAAATTCTCTTACCTTAGATCACGGCGCGTGACCTCACTTCTTTAGTGCTACTAAACCTCGTAGTCCGATCAGATTCCAATATCTACTTTCGAGCTGTAAATAGTCATTCACATCAGTATATCTTAATATACTTTGTTTTCACTTGCATAAATTTAAATCAATGCTTTTAACTCCTCTCAATGCCTTAATCTCATCACTTTCTCCCATTATGGTGTTATACCATATCTTTCATATACCTATATTCATTTCTCATCTATTCCAGTTTATGTATTTCATAAAACTACCTTACAATCTTTTATACATGCTCATTTCATCATTTAATCCATGTTTACTCAACTTCCTCATCATTTTCTCAATTTCATACCAATATCTAGGTCATGGATATTTTTCATGATCAAAGTGTTTTCAACAATTTAAACATATACCAATTAACTCACCAAATCATCTAGATTAACATATATGAAGTTAGTGTATTTGAATCTTACCTAGCTCGATCTTCCCTATTTTTCACCAAAATTGGCAAAATCCACCTTTTTCCTTCAATCTTTGATTCCAACTTCTTGTTTCCAATTATGTTGTTCTCCTCTTTGCTAAGAACAACTTTGCTGAACTGAATCTCACTCAAACTACTTGAAATAAGAAGATTTTTGGAGTAGAAAGGTTAGGATTTCACTTTCTTTCAGGAAAGGTTTGATGTTCTCGGGAAAATAGAGGTTGCAGAGCCGTGTATTTATAGAATTGCTCTAGGGGATCGATCTACTAATGGTGAGGGATCGATTTGTCCTGCCTTTTTCTCTTCAGGAACTGACTTTTTAAGCCTAAGGGATCGATCTGCTCTTAGTATGAGATCGATATGCTTTACACAGAACCTTAAGAAGATCGATATGGCCTTGTTATGAGATCGATTCGTTCTACCCAGAACCTATCCAAGATCGATCTGCATTGAATGTGTCAGGACCCCATTCTCAATCCATGACTTAACCAAAAATCACTACAAAATTTTCACATTTTTAACTTACCTTTCCTCTCTTCAATGGTTGGGCTGTGATTCGATGTCAGAGTCCTCGCTTACCACATCATCCAATATCATACATACATGTCAATATACTATCACTGACTGTAGCTGTTTTTATTATACATGTAAGATTATATAAAATCTAATACAAATACATTCCCCATAATATATATCGTATACATCACTGTGCTGTTTGTATGTTTAGATATATAACCCTACAAAGTCTGTATACTTGGCGATCGATAGGAACTAGTTGTAGACTCAAGAATACTATCCCTCGATAGCTCTCGCTCTACTACTGACGCTCTGTAGAGAGATGTAAAGAAAGGGGGTGAGCATACAACGCGCTCAGTAAGGAAATCAGGCAAGCAAGTAGATATCTACACTATCTACTCAAAATAATGCTATGCCTTGAAAACATTATTTCCTTTACTGACTTTAAAAGCATGTTTTTAAATATAATATGTATACTTGTACAGATTAAATCCCATGTACAGAAATCATGCTTTCTTTCTCAAATGTAAGCATGTAGTGCAAAATAATGCATCGTATATAAATCATGCCTTTATGTAAATCATGCCATGTATATTTAAATCACAATAAATATGGCATTAAATAATTTACATCACAAAATCAAAGTCCGACCCATCCCTCAGGTCTGTCCGCAATTTAAATCAGTCAATCAATGTGATATATCATGTGAGACTCTGTGGTGAAATGCAAATAGTATCCTGGACTATGATCATATCCGACTCGTGAACCCAAGCCACACAGATCTCGGTGCACGGGGTATCACTGCTGCAACAGGAGGATGGTCAGTCCACTACAGCCGCCAGCTATACAACACATGGTACAGCGTACTCCTCGTGCCCCCAGGCACGGTACAAAGTACACCCGTGGACCCTACATCACAGTCAGGGTGCCTGCCATAGGACTTAGCCCTCGCAACCATCGAATATCATACCACATCTCTAATACCCTCATGCTGGCCATCCTCTCAAAATGTGACACTCAGTCACACGAGAATGCGGCATGAGTGGGTAACATGTAAATAATATCACATACAGTGCGCGCCCTTGAGTGCGACACATAGTTGACACTATGCTCGAACACTGTTTCATATCACAAACTCAACTCTAGTGCGAGTAAACCTCCAGCAACTAGGTTAATGCATAGTTCATGGATTAAATCAAGTACGAGCAATAGCTCCAGTACCATGCTATGCACAATATCAAATCAAGTACGAGCAATAGCTCCAGTACTGTGTCATGTATAAACCATGAAGAATCGAGTATGAGCAACGCTCCAATACTCTATCATGTATCTCATGTAAAACTCGAGTACGAGCTAATCGCTCCAGCACTCTGTCATGTATATATCATATAAAACTGAGTACGAGTAAGAACTCCAGTACTCTATCATGCATGTCATGGAAATCTAGTGCGTATCAAAATCCAGCACTAATGTATGTGAAAAACATATGAAATCCAGTGCGAGCTGTGCTCTAGCAGGGTTCATTCTCACATAATATGATAGGTGGCTCTTTAAAAAGGGATTGTTTACAAAATATTAAAATCAGCACTATAAAGTGTGCTTAAGTCACATCAACCTTAAAATCATTAGCCCATCTATTTATTTTCATGCTAAACAGCAGTTAAACACTCACAATAGTAGTTTCCATACTTTTTACAACTTTTCACAAAAGTTGACTTTTTGACTAACTAGAGGCAAAATCGTAATTTGCCACTATCGGGTCGTAATAATTATTGTTCACTTTCTCTGACCCTCAGAGTTTTTAAGTGAATGTAAAAGCAGACGAAAATACGTGCAGGTATCTCTAACTACTCACGAAAGTCCCTTACCTCGGATCATGTCAAGTGACCACTTCCTCGGTGCTGCAACTCTCGCAGTCCGATCAACTCTCAATGTAAACTCTGGAGCTGTAAATAACCATTCATCAGGTTAATTATAATTTTCTTACTGTATTACACATTAATACAGTCTATTTTCCCTTAATGGGCTTTAAAAATCCTTAATGGGCCTAACTTTGCCTTAAGCCCATTTTCATTTTACTATTTACTTTTGTTGGGCTTATTGGGCTTGTGGGGCCCACCAACTCTTATTGGGCTTATCCTAGGCCCATTACATCTTATTGGGCCTGAAATATTTGGACTTAGCCCATTGGGCCTCTCGGCCACATGCCATGGCCGAGAGCTACCCATGCCTTAGTTTCACCATGGCATGCCATCCATGACTATTATTTAGCCAATTTCACTTAGGCATTTTCACAAACACTTGGTAGGCAACATTACCAACCATCATATAGTTCATTTAGGCATTTTATCAAACACCTTGATTGCCAACAAATTACATGTATTAATTAATCAAATTGATTAATTCTAATTACACCATTATCATTAATACATGTACACTAATCCATTTATGTCTTAAACATCATATTGACATAATTCAATATCCCATTACTCACTCTCGGCCTAACCCACATCATGGTGATTTAATATGTTTCAATGCTTAAAACATATATCAACATACTTAAAATCATTCATACATTAACATATATGAAATTGGAAATTAGAAAATATACCAATTGTTGTGTTCTCCCTTTGGCCAAAACTTTGGAGGCTCTCGGTTTGCACTCTATGGCTTCTTGATAGCCAATTCTAACATATGTCACTCTCCTTTCAATTTGGAACAACTTCCATGAAGAATGCAAGTTCCAAATATGCCTAATTCCTAGTGATTTCTAGTGAGAGAAAGCTTGGAAAATATGTTTCAATAGTTTCTTCTTCTAGCCGAATTTGGTGTGATGAAGATGACAATGGTGTGGCTGAATTTATAAGCCACATACTTAGCCATTAAGCCTTACTTTTCAGCCATTTAACTTGACTTTCCAAACCTTAGCCATGAGTCACCTTATGAGTCATAGTTAACTTTAACTATGGTTAGATATTTATCTCATGGGCTTTTCCATTTGGGCTTCTCGGTTTGGGCTTTCTTAATGGGCTTTCGGGTTGAAATGTTTACTATGTCTCGGGCCTTTGATTGTCTCAAAATTTGGCCGATCAATTGGTCCAACAATTTGGTCTAAAGGACCTAAGAATTTCGATATACGTTTAGTATACCTTAATGGGCTTTAAAATTTTCACCTTAGGCCCATTACGTTTTTAACCATTAAATTTATTTCGGAATCCTTCTGAATAAATTTTCCTTACTTCTGGGGATGATTATCTTGTATTCTGGCTAAGAATATTTTTCCCCAATTTTTTTCTCTACACTTAGGTTAATTTTTTAACTATGATTAGTCAACTATGGTAAAAGTCCACTTTCTTAAATATAGTTGACTTTTTCCTTAACCATTGTCTAAGTTGACTTTTTCTCCAAATTTCGAAAGTGTTATATCTTATGTCTTACACTCTCGTCTTTATGTTTCAACAGTTCTCGGTGGATAATTTCACCCGAAACACCTTATTTTTCCAAAAAGGTCCATTTTACCCTTTTTAGCTTTTACTCTCATTTTGTATGTTCTGGACTAAATCAAGCTGACTTGCCTTCATGAGCTCTCTACGCTCTCTTATTTTAAGTTCTTATTTTCAGTCAGAATGATTTAGAATAACTCGATTTAGCCTGTGATACTCATCGCTCACATTAGGCATTTTATGTAGCTTTTGCGTGTTAAATCATTTCACTAACACTTTATGTCTAATAAATACTCTTCTTATGATTCAACTATAATTACATAGTGTTCATACACATAGGAATCATATGGTACAAGCTACAAAAATTTTGGGTTTGACAATCCTCCCCCACTCAGAAAATTTGGTTCTCCAAATTAGAACCAAGTCAATCATCAAATAGGTGAGGGTACTTCTCTCGCATCAGACTCTCTAGCTCCCAAGTAGCTTCCTCTGAAGTATGATGCTGTCAGAGAATCTTCACCAACCCGATGGTCTTCGATCTCAATACCTTCTCCTTCCTATCCAATATCCGAATCGGTCTCTCAACATATGACAAATCCTCTCGGAGCTCTAAAGGCTCGTAACTAATCACATGTGACGGATCTGGGTGATACTTCCGAAGCATCGATATGTGGAAGACGTTATGGACACCTGATAAGTCCGGTGGCAATGCCAACCTATACGCCTTATCTCCCACTCGATCAAGTATCTCAAAGGGTCCAATATAGCGAGGATTTAGTTTCCCTCTCTTCCCAAATCTCGCTATGCCCTTGGAAGGAGAAACTCTCAAAAACACGGATTCACCAATTGCAAACTCTAGTGGCCTACGTCTCCTGTCAGCGTAACTCTTCTGTCTGCTCTGAGCTGTCCTCAGTCCCTCTACAATCAAGCGGACATCCTCAGATGCTTACGTAACCATGTCAAGAGCGAAAATCTTACGATCACCCACTTCTTCCCATCCAATAGGGGAACGACATCTTCGGCCATACAAGGCCTCATATGGTGCCATCCCGATACTCGAATGATAACTGTTGTTGTAGGCAAACTCGGCTAGTGGCAGGTGGTCATCCCAAGAGCCTCGAAAATCTAGCACACATACTCTCAACATATCCTTCAGAGTCTGTATAGTCCTCTCTGACTGACCATCTGTCTGAGGATGGAAAGCGGTGCTCAAACTCAACTTGGTTCCCATGGCTTCCTGAAAATGTCCCCAAAAGTGGGAAGTGAAGCAGGAATCCCTATCGGAGACTATGCTCACTGGTACACCGTGTAACCTCACTACCTCGCGTACATACAGTTCTGCTAATGAACTCAGAGTATCGATCACTCTCATAGCTAGGAAGTGGCTGACTTCGTTAGTCTGTCGACGATCACCCATATAGCATCGTGATTCCTGCGAGTTCTCGGTAAACCCATCACGAAATCCATAGTGATACGCTCCTATTTCCATGTCGGTATAGGTAGAGGCTGTAATAGCCCTGCAAGTTTCTAATGCTCTACCTTCACCTGCTGACATATGAGACACTTTGCCACGAAGTCTGCTACATCTCTCTTCATACCCGACCACCAGTATACCTTTCGGAGGTTCTGATACAACTTGTTACTCCCCGGATGTAACGTATACCTCGACGAATGATCTTTCGCCAATATCAATCTCTTGAGTCTTGGATCCTCGAGAACACACAATCTGCCTCTGTACCTCAGTAGTCCATCCGAACTCAACTCAAAGTCAGTCACGGTGCCCTTCTGCATCTGACTACTCACATCCATACAAAATGGACCAGTCTGCTGAGCCACTCTGATCCTGTCGAACAGGTCCGGCTCCAAGCGTAGACTAGCTATCATAACCTATATCCATGTCAGAAGGCAAGACTCCCAAACTGAGGCTAGCAAACTGCTCTAGCAAATCATGTTCCCTAACCATCATATACAATACCATCCCCAGGCTCTTCCCACTCAAGGCATCGGCTACAACGTTAGCCTTACCCGGATGATAAAGTATCTCATAATCGTAGTCCTTCAGAAGCTCTAGCCATCTTCTCTGTCTCATGTTCAGCTCTTTCTACGAGAATAGATACTTGAGGCTTTTGTGGTCAGTAAATATCTGGAACTTCTCGCCATACAAGTAGTGGCGCCATACCTTCAACGCAAACACTACCGCTGCTAGCTCCAAATCATGGGTCAGTTAGTTCTTCTCATGATCCTTCAGCTGTCTGGATCCATAAGCAACTACCTTCCCATCCTGCATCAATACACAGCCCAGTCCCTAATGCGAAACATCGGTATACACTATAAATTTTCCTGAGCTGGTAGGGATAGTGAGAATCGGAGCGGTGGTCAATCGACGCTTCAACTCCTCAAAACTCTTCTCACAATCCTCGTTCCATATGAACGGTGCACGCTTTCGAGTAAGACGTGTCAACGGAGCATCCAACTTCGAAAATCCCTCAACGAATCTCTGATAGTATCTAGCTAAACCCAGAAAACTCCTGATCTTGGTGACTGTCCTCAGCTGTTCCCACTGAACTACAGCCTTAATCTTAGATGGATCAACTGATACTCCATCTCTCGATACAACATGTCCCAAAAACGAGATCTGTGACAACCAAAAGTCACACTTACTGAGCTTAGCATATAACTCATGCTCTCGTAGCGTCTGCAACACGATCCTGAGGTGCTCTTCATGCTCCTCCTTGGATCTCGAATACACCAATATGTCATCGATGAAGACGATAACAAACTGGTCCAGATATGGCTTGAATACATCGTTCATCAAAGCCATGAAAGCAGTTGGAGCATTTGTCAATCCGAATGGCATGACCAAGAACTCATAATGGCCATATCGGGTACGAAATGCTGTCTTGGGTACATCTCCACTCCGAACCTTCAGCTGATGATACCCAGACCTTAGGTCAATCTTGGAAAAGACTTGTGCTCCCTGAAGCTGATCTAACAAGTCGTCAATGCGTGGAAGGGGGTATCTATTCTTGATAGTGGCCTTATTCAACAATCGGTAGTCTATACACAATCGGAGGCTCCCATCTTTCTTCCTCACAAATAGAACCGGTGCTCCCTAAGGTGAAACACTCGGTCGTACAAAACCCCTATCCAACAGCTCCTGTAACTGTCTCTTGAGCTCCTCCAGCTCAACTAAGGCCATGCGATATGGTGATCTCGAAATAGGCTTCGTACCAGGTACCAGATCTATGCAGAACTCCATCTCTCTGTCTAGTGGTAACCCTGGCAATTCATCCGAAAAAACATCTGGGTACTCACTGACCACAGTAATCTCTGACAACTCCGGATGTGCCTTATCCATATCTACCGCGTACGCAATGAAACCTTGATATGTTGAAGGTTTTCTAAATCAGTAATCGTGTAATAATCATGACTACTCCTTTCATTTATTCTTATTAAACTTTACAACATATCTAGTAGGGTTAGGGAACATAACTGTCTTAGCATAACAATCTAAAATAGCATGGTTTGCAGATAGCCAATCCATCCCTAATATTATATCAAAGTCACTCATACTTAGTAATATTAGATTGGCTGTCATCTCCTTATCCCCTACTCTCAACTTGTAGTCATTAAATACATATTCTACAACTTGACTACTATTCATAGGTGTACTAATCAACATCATCATACATAAATGTGTACGCTCTACATGTCTTGCTAATTTACATGAAAATGAAGGCGATACAAAAGAATGCGTGGCACCAGGATCAATTAAAACATATGCTTCAATATCATAGATTAGGATGTTACCTCGAATCACATCCGATGAAGCATTAGCTGTCCCCTGGTCCAAAGCATGTACTCGCCATTGACCCATCACTTGTTTCCCTTTCTCCTCTGCCGTCGCTCTACCTCTTTGAGCAGACGTACCAGCTGGAGTTCTATCAGGCTCCCTGCCCCTCAGTGGTGCAATAACAAATATCTCATGTCACTCTATAGCCATATGCCCTTGTTTCCCACATCGGAAACATACCATAGTACTCCGTGGACATGGTCTATCTCCATGTGATCTACCACATCTTTTGTACTGATCTGCAGTAGGCCTCTGTCCTCCCATGACAATGCCCTTCGTTGGGGCTACAGTCGGATAAGTAGGAGGTCTAGCATACCTCTCTCGTGCCTCCTCTACCCGTGATCTCTTACCGAAGAGTCTCTTCCCTCCTCGATAATCAAAATCTCTAGCCGACCTCTTTTTCTGTATATCTCGGCTACGGCTAAACTTCCCAAACTCGGAAGCATTCCTCTCATAATCCTGCTCACACAGTTGTGCCCTGTGCACTGCTTCCACATAGGTCACTATGTCTAATGGGACCAACCTGGACCGTAGTACCAGCCTCAACCCGTCGATAAACCTGTGAACCTTCCTAGTCTCACTGTACATGGTATCGGGGTCATATCTTCCTAGGGATAGGAATCGAGTCTCATACTCGTCCACAGATAAACTCCCCTAGTTTAGTCCCAAAAACCCCGCCTGTAGTTTCGGCTGTGTGGTGTCGGGAAAAAACTGTCTCCGGAAGGCCTCCCGAAATATATCCCGACTAATGTCTGTGTGTCGGGATCTCAATATAGGTCAGGTGGACTTCCACCAATGCTCTGCAGCTCCCCTCAGTAGGAATGCAGCAAACGCGACCATCTTCGAGGTCATACACTCGAAGAATCCATAGAGCTTCTCCAGTTCTGCTAACCACTCCTCAGCAGCTACAGGGTCCTTGACCCCACTAAAGGATGGAGGTCTAAACTTTTGGAATTCTCGCAACTAATACAGATCACATCCATACCCTAATCCACTACCACCCGAAATCGGTGGGGGTGTAGGAGTATCTACAGTTCTCTGTGCATCAGCTGTCTGCGTAGGTGTATCAGGGGCAACTGCCTCTCCTGTCACAGCTTCGGCCTCCTGTCTCTGCCTACCTGGCATCGTCTGAGCAAGTATCTCTACAATAGTCTCGAGACTACGCTCTAATCTCGTGAAGCTCGCCTCTGCACACTTGGGTGCCTCAGTAGCACCTGGAGTCTCATGCGTAGGTAATGGTCCGACAGCGGCTCGTCCCTCGAGTTTATCTCCCCGGCCTCGAGCCCTACCTCTCGTAACTCTACCACTACGTGTATTTGCCATATAGCCAAAGTTCCTGCATTCATAATAATGAATTAGTCCGTTTCCTATCTGGTATACATAGTTATATCTAAACACAGCACAGTACTATGGGGATGTACACTTTCCTATTTTCTAACACTGACTCACATCAGACCAACCTCAGCTTTGATACCATTATGTCAGGACCCCATTCTCAATCCATGACTTAACCAAAAATCACTACAAATTTTTCACATTTTTAACTTACCTTTCCTCTCTTCAATGGTTGGGCTGTGATTCGATGTCAGAGTCCTCGCTTACCACATCATCCAATATCATACATACATGTCAATATACTATCACTGACTGTAACTATTTTTATTATACATGTAAGATTATATAAAATCTAATACAAATACATTCCCCATAATATATATCGTATACATCACTGTGCTGTTTCTATGTTTAGATATATAACCGTACAAAGTCTGTAAACCTGGCGATCGATAGGAACTAGCTGTAAACTCAGGAATACTATCCCTCGATAGCTCTCACTCTACTGCTGACGCTCTATAGAGAGATGTAAAGAAAGGGGGGTGAGCATACAACGCGCTCAGTAAGGAAATCAGGCAAGCAAGTAGATATCTACACTATCTACTCAAAATAATGCTATGCCTTGAAAACATTATTTCCTTTACTCACTTTAAAAGCATGTCTTTAAATATAATATATATACTTGTACAGATTAAATCCCATGTATAGAAATCATGCTTTCTTTCTCAAATGTAGGCATGTAGTGCAAAACAATGCATCGTATATAAATCATGCCCTTATGTAAATCATGCCATGTATATTTAAATCACAATAAATATCGTATTAAATAATTCACATCACAAAATCGGAGTCCGACCCATCCCTCAGGTCTGTCCGCAATTTAAATCAGTCAATCAATGTGATATATCATGTGAGACTCTGTGGTGAAATGCAAATAGTATCCTGGACTATGATCATATTCGACTCGTGAACCCAGGCCACACAGATCTCGGTGCGCGGGGTATCACTGCTGCAACGGGAGGATGGTCAGTCCACTACAGCCGCCAGCTATACAACACACGGTACAGCGTACTCCTCGTGCCCCCAGGCACGGTACAAAGTACACCCGTGGACCCTACATCACAGTTAGGGTGCCTGCCATAGGACTTAGCCCTCGTAACCATGGAATATCATACCACATCTCTAATACCCTCATGCTGGCCATCCTTTCAAAATGTGACACTCAGTCACATGAGAATGCGGCATGAGTGGGTAACATGTAAATAATATCACATACAGTGGGCGCCCTTGAGTGCGACACATAGTCGACACTACGCTCGAACACTGTTTCATATCACAAACTCAACTCTAGTGCGAGTAAACCTCCAGCAACTAGGTTAATGCATAGTTCATGTATTAAATCAAGTACGAGCAATAGCTCCAGTACCATGCTATGCACAATATCAAATCAAGTACGAGCAATAGCTCCAGTACTATGTCATGTATAAACTATGAAGAATCAAGTACGAGCAATGTTCCAGTACTCTGTCATGTATCTCATGTAAAACTCGAGTATGAGCTAATCGCTCCAGCACTCTGTCATGCATATATCATATAAAACTGAGTACAAGTAAGAACTCCAGTACTCTATCATGCATGTCATGGAAATCTAGTGCGTATCAAAATCCAGCACTAATGTATGTGGAAAACATATGAAATCCAGTGCGAGCTGTGCTCTAGCACGGTTCATTCTCATATAATATGATAGATGGCTCTTTAAAAAGGGATTGTTTACAAAATATTAAAATCAGCACTATAAAGTGTGCTTAAGTCACATCAACCTTAAAATCATTAGGCCATCTATTTATTTTCATGCTAAACAGCAGTTAAACACTCACAATAGTAGTTTCCATACTTTTTACAACTTTTCACAAAAGTTGACTTTTTGACTAACTAGGGGTAAAATCGTAATTTACCACTATCGGGTCGCAATAATTATTATTCACTTTCTCTGACCCTCAGAGTTTTTAAGTGAATGTAAAAGCAGACGAAAATACGTGCAGGTATCTCTAACTACTCACGAAAGTCCCTTACCTCGGATCACGTCAAGTGACCTCACTTCCTCGATCAGCTCTCAATGTAAACTCTGGAGCTGTAAATAACCATTCCTCAGGTTAATTATAATTTTCCTACTGTATTACACATTAATACAGTCTATTTTCCCTTAATGGGCTTTAAAAATCCTTAATGGGCCTAACTATGCCTTAAGCCCATTTTCATTTTACTATTCACTTTTGTTGGGCTTATTGGGCTTGTGGGGTCCATCAACTCTTATTGGGCTTGTCCTAGGCCCATTACATCTTATTGGGCCTAAAATATTTGGGCTTGGCCCATTGGGCCTCTCGGCCACATGCTATGGCCGAGAGCTACCCATGCCTCAATTTCACCATGGCATGCCATCCATGACTATTATTTAGCCAATTTCACTTAGGCATTTTCACAAACACTTGGTAAGCAACATTACCAACCATCATATAGTTCATTTAGGCATTTTATCAAACACCTTGATTGCCAACAAATTACATGTATGAATTAATCAAATTGATTATGTAAGACCCCGTATATGTATAATGGTAATGTGTATAATTGGATCAAATAATATGAATGGACTTGTAATGTAAAGTATGATTGATGTAAGTCCATGGATTCAATGTATGTATGTGTAATATGAATTGTAACGTACATACAAGTTTCATTGAGTATGAATATGAAGAAATGAGTTCTGGCAAGAGATGGATGTGATTGAAACTCAAGATGAGTAGTGTGGTTATGCTTCCATTTGGTTTCATGTAGCATACCTTTGGACATACAATGAATGCACACAAGTTTCAATGTGCATAAGGTATGAATGGATGCCATTTTCAAGTTATAAGGGTGGATGGATGAGAAAATGGCCATGGCAATAGATTTAAGGATGTGTTGGTATGAGTTGCAGCAAGGAAACTGCAGGAAATCTGGAAAACATGAGGGCCAGATCGATCTCATAGGATGAGAGATCGATCTGGAAGAGCCAGAATGCTCTTATTTGGGCGAAAGAATAGAGCAGATCGATCTCCAATGGAGCCAGATCGATCTCTCAAGCATTCTGTAGTGAAAAGATCGATCCCCAAGCACCCAGATCGATCTCCTTAGCTCTCTGTTTGGGAGCAGATCGATCTCATGCTTCGACAGATCGATCTCATGCTTAAAAATGCCGTGAAAAAGAGGGATTTTAAGGGACCAGATCGATCTCCTCTTGGATCAGATCGATCTCCTCAAGCTATTTCTATATAAGGAGTGCTGGAAATCAAGAAATCTCGGGAAAAACACTTATCTTCCAATTCTAACCCAAAAACCTAACTTTCCCTCTCTAAAATCAGCCATTTCCAGCAAGAATTAAAGAGAGACCATTAGAGACAAAGTTGTTCCTATCAAAGAGAAGAACAACATAGTGTGAAGGCATTTTTCCATTGTTGGTATTGAAGGAGTTAAGGGCATTGCCATTTGGAGCAAGAAGAAAAAATCATATTTGGTAAGATTCTAACACTCCAATCCAAATACATTGTCTATTTAATTGATTTTGGAGTTGTTTGGCATGACTATTGATGGATAAATTATCTAGGGATGTGGTGGAATTGGTGTAACCTAGAAAACCTAGAATGGGTATGATGTGAGAATATATGGGTTGAATGAGTTTATGATTTATGGGCATTGCTAAAGTTGTTGTTGAGGTAATGTTTATGATTTTAGATGGTTAAATGAGATTACATTGTGAGTTTGGAGGAATTGTGAAAATGGGTATGTATATGCTTGGTAAATGTCATAGTGAGGGAATTCATGGAATATGAACACTATGGGCTTAATGTCGATTTAATATCGATTTTGAATAAGTTAATAGGCCTAAGAAGATCCATAGACTCGAGTTATGGATAAAGTAATGAAACGAGGCCTCACAAGCATTAATAGAAAACTATAGGTCGAATTGACTATAGTGAACGCACGATGTCATATTATATGGATCGAATATAATGCGGGATACGATTTTGTGCAGTCCCGAAGAGTTCGTTGAAGATGAATCGAACCGTACGAGTAAGCAGCTTAAGGAAGTGGAATCACGCATCGCAATTCCAGGTAAGGGAATTTTGTGAGTATATAGAGGTAGCTGCTCGTACTTTGAACTTGTGGGTGAATATTGGATGTTTTATGAAATGCATGGATGCTTAAATAAATGATTGATGGTATTCGTGAATGATGAGGAGTATATGCGTGGTTTTGGATTTGAAGTGGATTTTATGAAATGGGATAGTAAGGCTAATAATTGTATAAATCTAATGTTTTGATGTTTTTCCAAAACGAATTGCTTGGTTTTAAGCAAGCTTGTAGATGGGTCGGCTAGTATTGTATGGTTGTTGTGGAAAAGCATTTGTGAGTGCTAAACCCGATTGTCGGGGTTGTTTGATTGTGTATGAGCTGCCTATCGTATTTGTATGACATAAATCGCGCTAGAGCCTCGCTCGCGCTGGATTTCTATGTTTTCATTTGTATGAAACGTGCTGGAGCTTAGCTCGCACCTTGATTTGGAAACTATGATGATGTTTATAAACCGTACTGGAGCTTCTGCTCGAACGTGGATTTTAAGTAGTTGTCTTATGAGTATAATCGTACTAGAGCTATGCTCGTACGCGTCTCTTTATGAGAGGATGCCTGAGTCGTGCTAGAGCTTTGCTCGCACAATTTTGCACATTGTGACACGTATAAGGCTGTGAAAGTTGGTAAGATCCTTAAGCCTTACATCCTTAAGCCAACATCCTTAAGCACAAAGAGGTGGGGAGGCTCTATTAGGCGGGGAGGCTCTGTTCGGTGGGGAGGCTCTCTTACGGTGGGATCCTTAAGCCAACATCCTTAAGCCCTGGAGGGGCGGGGAGGCTCTGTTAGGCAGGGAGGCTCTCCTACATGGGTACGGTAAGATCCTTAAGCCCTACATCCTTAAGCCAACATCCTTAAGCCCAAAGAGGCGGGGAGGCTCTGTTAGGCGGGGAGGCTCTGTTCGGTGGGGAGGCTCTCTTACGGAAGGATCCTTATGCTCTACATCCTTAAGCTAACATCCTTAAGCCCGAGGAGGCAGGGAGGCTCTGTTAGGCGGGGAGGCTCTGTTCGGCAGGGAGGCTCTCCTTCACGGATATGGAAAACTCTTGGTATGGGGTAGGTAAGACCTAGGAATGGCACCCCCAATCACAATATGAGTCTGCGAAGTACGCTGTACCGTGTATATCACATGGAGTAAGATGTACCGCATGATGGTTATGTGGTGAGAAAGTCTGGCGAGGGATAATCCATCTTCGTGCCAGCGTGATACCCCGCACACCTGGATGCGTGTGGTCTGGGATGATTTATGATGTAATGGTCCACATAGGCACTTTTGATATAGTGACCTAGTTTTTATACACATGCGTGAATTAATGTGATGAGATTGTATGTGTTTGAGAAAGAGTTTTATGACGTGGGTTTAAAAAGGAGGTTTCTTAATGAATTGCCCTTTTTATGAATTTAAATGAGATTGAGCATGAGATGATTTATACATGATGTTTCTACCATGTTTTATATGCCAGTGCACATGATTTTGATACATGATATATATGTATATTCACATGGCATAGTTTTATTCCTCATGCTCCTACCATAAATGATTTATGCATAACACTATCAGCATGTAGATAGAGTAGTTATCTACCATGCTTGCATTATTGCCTTACTGAGCGTGTGGTTGCTCATCCCACTCTATTTTCCCCCCTACAGAGCGTGCATAGTAGCCCAGTAAGGACTGAGGCGTGGTATTTTGGACTCCACTGCATCTCCATTACTAAGAGGTATATACACAGCGATTCTTTTTGTATCTAAACAATGTAAAAGCACAGTATTCTTTTGAGTTGTAATTATGGGGGATGTAGATGTCAGTAAAACATGTATTCGTATAAGTACACGATTAAATGCAAATGTATGACATCGTTTTAATTAATTGAGAACGAATGAGATTTGGTGTTTATTATTGACTCACAGCCCAACAGTGTGTGGTGAGTTTAGTTCACGACAGGGTAAGGTAACAGTAAAACGCGAAAAATTTTCAGTGATTTTCGGTTAAAGAGAATGGAATTGGGTCGTGACAGATTAATTCTAATTACACCATTATCATTAATACATGTACACTAATCCATTTATGTCTTAAAAATCATATTGACATAATTCAATATCCCATTACTCACTCTCGGCCTAACCCATGTCATGGTGATTTAATATGTTTCAATGCTTAAAACATATATCAACATACTTAAAATCATTCATACATTAACATGTATGAAATTGGAAATTAGAAAATATACCAATTGTTGTGTTCTCCCTTTGGCCGAAACTTTGGAGGCTCTCGGTTTGCACTCTATGGCTCCTTGATAGCCAATTCGAACATATGTCACTCTCCTTTCAATTTGGAACAACTTCCATGAAGAATGCAAGTTCCAAATATGCCTAATTCCTAGTGATTTCTAGTGAGAGAAAGCTTGGAAAATATGTTTCAATGGTTTCTTCTTCTAGCCGAATTTGGTGTGATGAAGATGATAATGTGTGGCTGAATTTATAAGCCACATACTTAGCCATTAAGCTTTACTTTTCAGCCATTTAAGTTGACTTTCCAAACCTTAGCCATGAGTCACCTTATGAGTCACCTTATGAGTCATAGTTAACTTTAACTATGGTTAGATATTTATCTCATGGGCTTTTCCATTTGGGCTTCTCGGTTTGGGCTTTCTTAATGGGCTTTCGGGCTGAAATTTTTACTATGTCTCGGGCCTTTAGTTGTCTCAAAATTTGGCGGATCAATTGGTCCAACAATTCGGTCTAAAGGACCTAAGAATTTCGATATACGTTTAGTATACCTTAATGGGCTTTAAAATTTTCACCTTAGGCCCATTACGTTTTTAACCATTAAATTTATTCCGAAATCCTTTCGAATAAATTTTTCTTACTTTTGGGGATGATTATCTTGTATTCTGGCCAAGAATATTTTTCCCCAATTTTTTTCTCTATACTTAGGTTAATTTTTTAACCATGATTAGTCAACTATGGTAAAAGTCCACTTTCTTAACTATAGTTGACTTTTTCCTTAACCATTGTCTAAGTTGATTTTTTTTCAAATTTTGAAAGTGTCATATCTTATGTTTTACACTCTCGTCTTTATGTTTCAACCATTCCCGGTGGATAATTTCACCCGAAACACCTTATTTCTGTAAAAAGGTCCATTTTACCCTTTTTAGCTTTTACTCTCATTTTGTATGTTCGGGACTAAATCAAGCTGATTTGCCTTCATGAGCTCTCTACGCTCTCTTATTTTAAGTTCTTATTTTCTGTCAGAATGATTTAGAATAACTCAGTTTAGCCTGTGATACTCATCGCTCACATTAGGCATTTTATGTAGCTTTTGCGTGTTAAATCATTTCACTAACACTTTATGTCTAGTAAATACACTTCTTATGATTCAACTATAATTACATAGTGTTCATACACATAGGAATCATAAGGTACAAGCTACAAAAATTTCGGGTTTGACAGAATGAGAGATCGATCTGCTTCTCTTCTGAAGCAATTCTTCTGTAATTTTTCCCAAACTTTACTGTTACATTGATATTAACTTTGCTTAACTACCCGTTTTATATTTCATACATATTGGCAACTTAAAAACATTTATTCCTTATGATTTATATCAAATGTGACTTGTCCATACATCACAAAATCATAAAGAATACATGTTAAAATTATGGGTCTTACAATCTTCCCCACCTTAAGAATTTTGGTCCTCCAAATTAGAACCAAGTTACTCTTCAAACAACTAGGGGTATCTCTCTCGCATCAGACTCTCTAGCTCCCAAGTAGCCTCTTTTGAAGTGTGATGTTTCCAGAAAATCTTCACTAACTCGATGGTCTTATTTCTCAAGACTTTCTCCTTTCTATCCATTATCCGGATTGGTTTCTCTACATATGTCAAATTGTTCGTAAGCTTCAATGGCTCGTTCCGAATCACATCGGTTGGATCTGAATGATACTTCCCTAGCATTGAAATGTGGAAGACATTATGCACTCCTGATGATTTCGATGGCAAAGCCAACCTATATGCCTTATCTCCCACTCGATCCAGTATCTCAAAGGGTCCAATATAGTGAGCACTGACCTTACCTCTCTTCCCGAATCTCGAAATACTAACTCCCCAACTGCGAACTCTCTTGGCCTCCATCTCTTGTCAGCATAGCTTTTCTGTCTACTTTGAGCTGTCCTCAATTTCTTAACAATCATCTGGACATCCTCAGAGGCTTGTGTAACCAACTCAAGAGCAAAAAATTTTCGATCATCGACTTCTTCCCAACCGATTGGGGAACGTCATTTACGGCCATACAAAGCCTCATACGGTGCCATCTCGATACTCGAATGATAACTGTTATTATAGGCGAATTCGACTAATGGAAAATGATCATCCCAGGAGCCTCTAAACTCTAGCACACACGCTATCAACATATCCTCCGAAGTCTATATAGTTCTCTCTGACTGACCATCTGTCTGAGGATGAAAAGCGGTGCTCAAACTCAACTGGGTTCCCATAGCTTCCTGAAAATGTTTCTAAAAGTGGGAAGTGAAATGGGAATCCCTATCTGAGACAATGCTCACTGGAACACCATGTAACCTCACTACCTCGCGTATATACAACTCTGCCAATGAACTTAGAGTATCGGTAGCTCTTATAGCTAAAAAGTGGGCTGACTTCATCAGTCTATCAATGATCACCCATATAACATCGTGATTCCTCCGGGTCCTCGGTAAATCCATCACGAAATCCATGGTGATATGCTCCCATTTCCATGTCGGTATAGTAGAGGTTGCAATAACCCTACAAGTTTCTGATGCTCTACCTTCACCTGCTGACATATGAGACATCTCGCCATAAACTCTGCCACATCTCCCTTCATACCCGACCACCAGTACATCTTTCAAAGGTTCTGATTCATCTTATTACTCCCCGGATGTAATGTGTACCTCAACGAATGAGCTTCTGACAATATCAATCTCCTGAGCGCTGGCTCCTCGGGAACATACAATTTGCCTCTGAACCTCTGAAGTCCATTAGAACTTATCTCAAAATCAGTCACTATGCCCCTCTTTATCTGACTACTCCTATTAATGCAATACAAATTAGTCTGCTGAGCCTGTCTGATCCTGTCCAACAGATCTAGCTCCAAGCGTAGAATAGCAATCATATAGCTTGTACCCTTGTCAGAAGGCATAACTCCCAAACAGAGGCTAGCAAACAGCTTTAGCAACTCATGTTCCTTGACCATCATATACGATACCATCCCAGGGCTCTTTCTGCTCAATGCATCAGCTACAACGTTAGCCTTACCTGGATGATAAAATATCTCACAATCATAATCTTTCAGAAGATCTAGCCATCTTCTATGTCTTATGTTTAACTCCTTCTGCGAGAATAGATACTTGAGGCTGTTGTGGTCGGTAAAAATCTGAAACTTTTCACCATACAAGTAGTGACGCCATACCTTAAACGCAAACACTACTACTGCTAACTCCAAATCATTGGTCGGATAGTTCGTCTTATGATCCTTCAACTGTTTGGGTCCATACGTAACTACCCTCCCATCCTGTATCACTACACAGCCTAATCCCTGATGCGAAGCATCGATATACACTAAAAATCCTCCTGAGCTGGTAGGGATAGTGAGAATCGGAGCAGTG
The DNA here is from genome assembly GCA_033439115.1 of Firmiana major. Lineage (NCBI taxonomy): Eukaryota > Viridiplantae > Streptophyta > Magnoliopsida > Malvales > Malvaceae > Firmiana > Firmiana major. The sequence continues at coordinate 9,996,729 of CM065909.1, forward strand.
GTCAATTGACGCTTCAACTCTTGAAAACTCTTCTCATAATCTTCATCCCATACAAAAGCTAAACTCTTCCGAGTGAGACAAGTTAACGGAGAAGCTAACTTTGAAAATCCCTCAACAAATCTCTGATAATATCTTGCTAAACCCAAAAAACTCCTAATCCCAGTGACTATTCTCAGTTGTTCCCATTGAACTGCAGCCTTAATCTTGGATGGATCCACTGATACACCATCCCTTGACACAACGTGTCCCAAAAATGAGATCTGTGACAACTAAAAATCACACTTACTGAGTTTAGCATACAGCTTCTGCTCTCATAGGGTATGCAATGTAATCTTGAGGTGCTTCTCATGCTCTTCCTCAGATTTCGAGTATACTAATATGTCATCGATAAAGACGATAACAAACTGATCCAAATATGGCTTGAACACATCGTTCATCAAGGCCATGAAAGCTACGGAAGCATTCGTCTATCCAAATGGCATAACCAAGAACTCATAATGGCCATATCGAGTCCTAAATGTTATCTTGGGTACATCTCCACTCCAAACTCTCAACTGATGATACCTAGACCTTAGATCAATCTTAGGGATGATCTACACTCCCCGGAGCTGATCCAAAAAATTAACAATACGTGGAAGGGGATACATATTCTTGATGGTAGCCTTATTCAACAATCCATAATCTATAAACAATCGGAGGCTTCCATCATGCTTCTTTAAAAACAAAACCGGTGTTCCCCAAGGCCAAACACTCGATGTGATGAACCCCTTGTCCAACAATTCCTGCAACTGTCTCTTGAGCTCCTCCGGCTCAACCTGTCTCTTGAGTTCCTCCAGCTCAACTAAGGCCATGTGATACAGTGGTTTCGATATAGGTTCAATACCAGGCACCATATCTATACAGAACTCCATCTTTCTATCTGGTGGTAAGCCTGGTAATTCATCCGAAAAGACATCTGGGAATTCACTAATCACAGGAATATTCGCTAAATCCAGATGTGCCTTATCCGTATCAATCACGTACGTAATAAAACCTTCAATATATTCATTTCTCAGTCAGCATAGTACATTATTTATTGTAACCATCACTACTACTTTCATTTCTTTTCATCAAACTTTACAATATAGTTTTCAGGGTTAGGAAACATAACTGTCTTAACATAACAATCTAAAACAACATGGTTTGGAGATAACCAATACATTCCTAAGATTACATCAAAATCACTCATGCTTAACAATATTAGATTGGCTGTCATATCCTTTTCCCCTACTCTTAACTTGCAATCATTTAATACATACTCCACTAGCTGACTGTTATCCATAGGTTTACTTATCAACATCATCCAACTTAAAGGTGTACGCTAAACATGCTTTGCTAATTTACATGCAAATGAAGGTGATACAAATGAATGCGTGTTCCAGGATCAATTAAAACATGTGCTTCCAAATCATACATCAGGATGTTACCTTTAATCATATCCGACGAAGCATCAACCGTGACCTGGTACAAGGCATGTACCCACCCTCGTCTAATGACCTGTTTCCCCTTCTCCTATGCCGTCACTCTCCTCCTTCACACAGATATATCAGCTGGAGCTCTCTCTGGCTCCTTACCCTATTGTGGGGTAATATCTATAACCTTTGGGCAAACTCTCACCATATGCCCTAGTTTCCCACATCTGAAGCATAATCCCCTAGAAACGGGACAAGGTCCACCTTCATGGAATCTATCACATCTACTACACTGCTCAGTGGTAGGCCTCGGTCCTCCAATCATAACCCCTCTAGCTAGAGCTCCGAGTATGCAGGAGATCTAATAGTCTTCTCCTGTACTTCCTCAATCTTTGGTCTCTTACCGAAGAGTCTCCTCCCTCCTCGATATCCAAAACCTCGGGCACTGTCACTCACCGGTCTCTTCCTATCTTTGTCTCTACCCTTGCTAACTATCCTGAACTCAGAGGCATTCCTCTCATAGTCTTGCTCCCATAGTTGCGCCCTGTGTACTGCCTCGTCATAGGTAGAGATGTCAAATGGAACCAAGTTAGACCATAATATTAGTCTTAGTCTATCTATGAATCTACGAGCCTTCCTGGTTTCGCTACTCATGGTGTCAGGGTCATACCTCCCCATGAATAAAAATCTGGTCTCACACTCGTCTACTAAATGACTCCACTGGCCTAACCCCAAAAACTCAGCCTGTAGCCTTCGCTGGGCCGTATCTGGAACAAATTGCCTCCTGATGGCATCTAGAAATATCTCCCAATTGATCTCTATATGTCGAGCTCTCAAATTGGGTCAGGTGGACTTCCACCAATGCTATGCCATCCCCTTCAGTAGGAACGCAACAAATGCAACCATCTCTGTAGTTGTACACTCAAAGAATCCGTACAACTTCTCCATCTCTCCTATCCACTCCTCAGCCAAAATTAGGTCCTTGACCCCACGAAAAGATGGAGGTCCAAGCTTCTAGAATTGTCGCAGTCTGTCAAGCTCACAACCATACCCCAAAACATTATCGTCTAGTCGTGGAGTAACATGAGATGGAGTATCCTGAACTGGTAGAGGTGTAGGTGTATCTGTAGGCTGTGGCACATGAGCTAGCTGTGCAAGCGTACCAGGTGTAGTTGCCTCTCCAGGCGTAGTCCCTATATCATGCCCCTGTCCTCCTGGCACAGTTTGTGCGAGTAACTCCACTATGGTCTCAAGGCGATGCTCTAATCTCGCGAAGCATGCCTCGGTACTCTTCAGTACCTCAGTGGGACCTGTCGTCTCATCTCAGGTCGTTGACTTACTTCTACGGCCTCGAGCCCTACCTTTAGTCCTTCTACCTTGTCTGGTATTAGCCATAAGAGCTAAATTCCTGCATTTATAACCATTAATTAGTCAGATTTCCATCTCGTATACACAATTGTAACTGAACAAAGCACAGTACTATAGGGATCTACACTTTCCTAATTACTAATATCGACTCACATCAAATCAACCCTGCTCTGATACCATTCTGTCACGATGGCCAACAACGCCCGCGACTTCTATCAAAATCACTACAAATTTTTTGCATTTTACTTATTTCTCTTTCTATCATAACTCAACACTAAGCAGTTGGGTTGTGATTCGATATTAGTCACCTCACCCGTATTCATTTTATAACAAGCATACATGTCAAGACAATTATCCATTAACTGTAAATACTCTTTTCTTAAAAGTAAACTCAAATACATAAATACAAATACTTGTACATATACATCCTCGACCGTACATTAATTTACATAATTGTGTTTTCACATTATTCAGTACAAAACGTTTCAAATGTGTATACCTCTCGTAAGATGGATATGCAGCGGATCAAGGAATATCAATCCTCAGCTGTGCGTAAATACTGTGGACGCTCTGTACAGAGGGGAAATAAAAAGGGACTGAGCTCACAGCTCAGTAAGAAAATTAGGCAAGCAAGTAGATAACCATACTATCTACAAAATACAGTGCTCGTGCCTTGAAATCATTTCCTTATCGATTTATATCTAAAGCCTGTGTCTTTAGTTAAACATTTACGCAATATATACATATAGATATAAACCATAAGTTATGTAACTGAAAACATGCTGGTTTAATAAATTCTTAGCAGTTTATGCAAAACATTGCATTTTTCATGAAATTCATAAATTTCACATTTATCATGCCATTCAATTAAATCAAAATAATATGGCATATCATCATGTTTAAAACATGGAAAATTGGGCCTCACTCACCCCTCAGGTTACCCTTTATCACACAAATTCACATGTTCAGATTCTAAAACCATGTCATAAGTCATTCAAAAAATCTCCAATGATGAAACGAGATAGGTGACTACATGTTCCGAGATTATGATCATAACTTATTTTTCGTGATCCCAGGATACATAGTACTCGGTGTGCGGGGTCTCACAATTGCTGTCATGGGAGGTGGGTCAAATCTATACTGTCAGCTCACAAATCAACAACATCGTGCAATCACAGTACAACATACTCCATGCGACATACACGGTACAAAGTACTCCATGGACCCAATCTCAAGGTCAGAGTACTTGCCATAAGTCTTAACCCTCATACATTGGATATACCTCGCAGTCGAGTGCTTGCCATAAGTCTTAGCCCTTATACTATGGATAATATTTTCGATAGCCCTCGGCCATATCTCAAAATATTGCACTTGCGAGCATATAATCAGTGCGACACAAAAATAGCATAAGCTCCCAGCACGACTGTTTCATGCTTTCTCTTTCAAAACTGGTACGTGCGAGTAAACTCCCAGCAAGACCATAGCACAAGTGATATAAATCTAGTGCGAGCAATGCCCCCAGCACTATGTCATGTAAAAATCGAGTATGATCAATGCTCCCAATACTCTATAATGCATCAATCAATGAAAACTGAGTACAAGCAATGCTCCCAATACTCTATCATGTAAGACTGAGTATGAGCAATGCTCTCAATACTCCATAATGCGTAAATCGCATTTAAAATTAAGTACGAGAATATACTCAAGTATTATGTGATGCATATCTCATAAAATATAATGCGAGTATTCTCTAGCACTAATTGTTTACACACAAACCCGATAGATGACTTATTTAAATTGAATTTCACCTAATCAAATCAAATCAGCACTCAATTGTGCTGTTTTCGTATATACATGAAAACATTAGCCATTCTATCCATTCACATTCAAAACATGTTGAATTTAATCACCCACATGCTTCCTAATCTTTTTAACTTATCGGATCCTACCGAACGTCTCTATACATGGAATTTCTTATAGAATATAGTTATTGAAATTCTATTCGAAATACGTTTAGATATCTCTAGCTACTCACGAAATTCCCTTACCTCGGATCACGTCGTGTGACCTTACTTCCTTGGTGCTGCTAAACCTCGCAATCCGATCAGAATCCAATTGTCACAACCCATTTTATCCTCTTATTATCGAAAATCACTATAAATTTTTCGCGTTTTACTGTTACCTTACCCGGTCGTGAACAAACTCACCACACACAGTTGGGCTGTGAGTTAAAATAATCCACTCAGAATATCCATTCTTAGTTAATAAAAGTGATGTCATACATTTGAATGTCAATCATTCATTTATACAAAATATGATTACTGACATCTACATCCCCCATAATTACATTTCGATTGGCTACTGTGCTTTCACATTGTTTAGATACAAAAAGGAATCACTGTGTATATACCTCTGAGTGATGGAGATGCAGCAGATGTCTTAACCAAAATGCCTCAGTCCTCACTGGGCCACTATGTACGCTCTGTAGAGGGGGAAAATAGAGAGGGATTAGCAAACCACACGCTCAGTAAGGCAATAATGCAAGCATGGTAGATAACTACTCTATCTACATGCTGATAGTGAATGAATAAATCGTTTATAGTTCGGAGCATGAGGAAAACAAAACTATGCCATATGCGTATACATATATCATGTATTTAAATCATGTAAATTGGCATAATAAAACATGGTAAATCATCATGTACAAGCCATCTCATGCTCAATTATCAAATCACATAATAAAAAGGGAAATTCACTTGAAACATCCTTTTTAAATCACATCATAAAGCTCTTTCTCAAACAGATACAATCCCATCAGAAACCATTTTCTCAATCACAAGCATCATTACCATTTCACAAATCAAATCCCACAAGGCTCGACCCCTCCCTCAGGTCTACCTTAGACAATCACACATATGTAATAAAAATCAGGTCTCTGTATCAAAAGTGCCTATGTGGACCAACTACATAATAAATCATCCCAGACCACACGCATCTAGGTGTGCGGGGTATCGTGCTAGCACAAAGGTGGATTATCCCTCGCCAGACTTTCTCATCACATAACCATCGCGATACATCGTACTCCATGTGATATACACAGTACAGCGTACTCCGCAGACTCATATCGTGATTGGGGGTGCCATTCCCAAGTCTTACCTATCCCATAACAAGAATTTTCCATATCCATGTAGGAGAGCCTCCCTGCTGAACGGAGCCTCCCTGCCCCTCTAAGGCTTAAGGATGTTGGCTTAAGGATCCTTCTGTACCCATGTAGGAGAGCCTCCCTGCTGAACAGAGCCTCCCCGCCCTTCCAGGGTTAAGGATGTTGGCTTAAGGATCCTTCCGTAAGAGAGCCTCCCCACCGAACAGAGCATCCCTGCCTAACAGAGCCTCCCCACCTCATCGGGCTTAAGGATGTTAGCTTAAGGATGTAAGACTTAAAGATCTTACCGTAAGAGAGCCTCCCCAATGAACAGAGCCTCCCCACCTAATAGAGCCTCTCCGCCTCCTCGGGCTTAAGGATGTTGGCTTAAGGATGTAGGGCTTGAGGATCTTACTAACTTTCACGACCTCATACGTATAACAATGTGCAAACTTGTGCGAGCAAAGTTCTAGCACGACTCATGCATCCTACCATAAAGAGACCACGTACGAGCATAGCTCTAGTACGGTTATACTTATAAGAAAAACCACTTAAAAGCCACGTACGAGCAGAAGCTCTAGTACAGTTTATAAACATCATCATAGTTTCCAAATCAAGGTACGAGCTAAACTCCAGCACGATTCATACAAATGAAAACATCGAAATCTAGCGCGAGCGAGGCTCTAGCGCGAGCGAGGCTCTAGCGCGAATTAAATCACATACACATGATAGGTGGCTCACATACATTCAAAACTTCTCAAAACATGTTTAACACCTCACAAGGGCTATTTCACAACATCATTCAAGTACTAGCCAGCCTATCCTTTTATTTGCTCAAATCAAAGCATTGTGTTTTGTGAAAACATTCAAAATATGTTATTTATGCAATTATTAGCCTTACTATCCCTTTTTATACATCCATATAAACCAAATCATATACGTACTCATAATTGTTCACATACATCATTAATCACTTTTCCAAACCATCATGCAAATTTACAACACCCTATATACCCACAAAATACGAGCAGCTACCTCTATATACTCACAAAATTCTATTACCTGAAATCGCGACGTGTGATTCCACTTTCTTAAAGCTGCTTACATGTGCGTAGTTTGATTGCATCTCCAACGACTCTCCGAAACTGCACAAAGTCATATTCCGCATTATTTCAATCTCATATAAGGCCCCATTTCATTTCTCTATTCATATCTCGAGTCTATGGATTCCTTTAGGCCTATTTATTCATAATGAATTGGTATTAAACCGATATTAAGCTATAGTGTTCCTTTAGGCCTATATATTTCCTCACTATGGCTTTTCCAGCAAAATTACATGTGCTCAATTTCCTAATTTCACTCAACCTACAATGTAGTTTCATTTACCCATTACAAATCATCCACATTACTCAATTGACAACTTAGCAATTCCCATAAATCACAAACTCATCCAAATTCACAATATGGCTTCATTTAACCACTCCACATCATTCATATTACTTCTATAACAGCTTATCATAATCCATAAATTATCAACATACTCAATCACACTTTCTCACTCTAGACTCATTCCATTTTCTAGGTTATATGTGTTCCATTGCTTTTTAGATGATTTCTATCATCCATATACATGCCAATTAACTCCAAAATCAATTAAATACACAATGTACTTAAGTTGGAGTATTAGAAGCTTACCAAATCCGATTTCTCTTCTTGCTCCAAATGACAATGCCTTAAGCTCCTTCAATACAAACAATGGGATTTTGGGTTCCAACTATGTTGTTCTCTTCCTCAAGATGAACAACTTAGTGTCTAATGGCCTCCCCTCAATTCTTACTGGAAATGACTGATTTTAGAGAGATAAACTTAGGTTTTGGGTGAAAAATGGAAGGGTGATGTTGTTTTCTCAAAATTTTCAGATTTCAGCGCTCCTTTAATAGAAATAGCTTGAGGAGATCGATCTGCACTAGGAGGAGATCGATCTGGTTCCCTTAAATCCCTTTTTTTCATGGCATTTTAGTCATGAGATCGATCTGTTGATGCTTGAGATTGATCTGCTCCCAAACAGGGAGCTAAGGAGATCGATCTGTGCTTAAGGATCGATCTTTTCATTACAGAATGTTTAGGAGATCGATCTGGCCCCATTGGACATCGATCTGCTCTATTTCATTACCCAAATAAGAGCATTCTGACTCTTCTAGATTAATCTCTCATCCTATGAGATCGATATGGCCTTCATATTTTTCAAATTTTCTGTAGTTTTCCTACTGTAACTTACACCAAAACATCATTAATCTGCTACCATGGCCATTTTCTCATCCATCCACCTTTATGACTTGAAAATGACATTCATTCATACCTTATTCACATTGAAACTTATGTGCATTCCTTGTATATTTAAAGGTATACTATATAAAACCAAATAGAAGCATTTATATTCATGCAACTTCCTTCCATTTACCACACTACTCATTTTGAGTTCCAATCACATTCATCACTTATAAGAACTCATTTCTTCATATTCATACACAATGAAACTTGTATGTACATTACAAATCATATTACACATATGTACATTGAATCCATGGACTTACATCAATTACACTTTACATTACAAGTCCATTAGCATTCATTGATCCAATTACACATGTTACAACTATACATGTATGAGGTCTTACACCAATATCCACTTCCGAGCAGTAAATAGTCATTCATATCAGTATATCTTAATACTTTGTTTTCACTTGCATGAATTTAAATCAATGCTTTTAACTCCTCTCAATGCCTCAATCTCAACACTTTCTCCCATTATGGTGTTATACCATACCTTTCATATACCTATCTTCATTTCTCATCTATTCCAATTTATATATTTCATAAAACTACCTTACAATCTTTCATACATGCTCATTTAATCATTTGATCCATGTTTACTCAACTTCATCATCATTTTATCAATTTCATACCAATATCTAGGTCATGGATATTTTTCATGATCAAGGTGTTTTCAACAATTTAAACATATACCAATCAACTCACCAAATTATCCAAATTAACATATATGAAGTTGGTGTATTTGAATCTTACCTAGCTTAATCTTTCCTCTTTTTCACCAAAATTGGCAAAATCAACCATGTTCCTTCAATCTTTGACTCCAACTTCTTATTTTCAAGTATGTTGTTCTCCTATTTACTAAGAACAACTTTGCTGAACTGAATCTCACTCAAAACTACTCGAAAGATGAAGATTTCTGGAGTAGAAAGGTTAGGTTCTCACTTTGTTTCAGGAAGGGTTTGATGTTCAAAGGAAAACAGAGGTTGCAGAGCCCTGTATTTATAGGATTGCTCTGGGGGATCAATATGCTATATTCACTTAACATTACAACAATTTTTTAACTTTGCTATGTCAACTAGTAAATTCTTATAATTTCAGCCAAGGTGAATCTAAATTCTGACTTTTATCCTTATTCACCACATGCAAACCAATGTATGTACGGATTTCACGATAGTTTTATAATCTAACTCTTAAAACCAAATGTAACATGAAATCCCCAAATTTCCCTCCCTTGGTCGAGCACTCAATTTTCACCATTCATATACAATTTCTAGCACTGTTTTGCAATTACTTATGAAACATTTAGTTCATCATCTAAGCATTATAAATACACCCAAGTACATAAAAATCTTGGCTTAAATTTGGATTTCCCCCAATTTCATGAACTCTAGACTTTTCCACACTTAAATTCTGCATTTTTAATTAAACTATCACATTATGTAATTCTAGAATTTTAATTGCATAAGAATTTACCTATATGAAAGATAAGTTTGCCTTGTGCTTGTTGTAGCTGAATCTATACTCATCATTCATACCTTCATGGCTAAAATTTACATCATGCAAACCTACCATTTGTTTTAAACACATTACATATTTAATAATTCTAGCTTAAATTCTCAATACATCAACTCTCTTTACATTTCCTAAATGCCCGAATGCCCTACTCCTTATGCTCATTAAAAATGTTTCTACAATTCGTTAAAATTCATTGATTCATACATTTCATTTTCACATGCAAGTTTATAATTTAGTTAGACATGCTAATCTGAACTTCCCAATTTCAAAATCCCTAATTTGCCTAACTAAGACCCTAACTTCTATGCATGCATCCAATTCTGAAATTGAATCAAAATATCACAAAGATTACACTTATATTACAGTAATTAAGCAAGAAATACCAAAATTGAACACTACTCACCATAATTGTCAACAATCGAACCACCTTAGCCAAAATCCCCAATTTGTTTTCTGAAATTTCCTGAAATCTTTGTGTAATCCTAAGCCTATACACGTTTTAAATTCAATTTGGTGTGGTCTCCCTTCATCCGAAACATCTAGACTCTCTTCTCTCCTCAGAACTTCTCAGTTTCAAAATGCAGGTTGGATTTCACAATTTTTCTTGGCTGTTTCATGTTGCACGCAGGTGAATAGGGTAAAACGTGAATCAAGCTTGCTGCTGGAAGGATTGATTTTCTATTGGAAGAAATGAATGCATGTAGGACTGGAAATGAAGAGTTTAGGCTGCTGGAAATGTGTTTGACCGATTAAACAAAAAAGGGAAACTGGATTTATGCATGCAGGACTTGAAAGAGGGTTGTTCTTGTTGTTGGAGGCGCGAACAAAGGAAATTGCTTGCTGGATTTTCAGTTCTGGTGTGAGGGTCGATTGTGGTTTTTTTGAGAGGAAAACATGAATGGGGAGAAGAAGAGTTAAAAAAAATGTTTTAGGTATTTCTATTTTATATTTTATCCAGTTAAGTTTTATAATGCATAATATTTGTGATTAATTTCAGATTTATAATTATATTATGTATGTATTCAGATTTATAGCTATAATATATATGTACATGTTCCAAAAACTATTAGACATAAGGTTTTATATACATAAATTTCCATTTGCAATATATACATATGCTTAATTCTTCTTGACTATTGTTACTAACTATCCTAACTTAATATATTTTATCTTTTAATTAACTTGGTTAGATTACCTAAATTTTAAATGATCATAATTAATTTATCCTTGATAAATTCTATTTAACCGAATTAGTTTATGTTTCTATTAAATTTCGATACACTACCTAAGCTTACTTATATGAATTCGATTTAATTCTACATTCATGTACATTTAACTTAATAACTAATGGTATATTCCTTAATCTATCCTAATCTGGTCACATGAATCTATTACTACTTAATAAATTGAGTTCATGAACACATTCATGCACATACATTATGCATTTAAAATATGTTCACACTATGTTAATTGAATTTAACTCTTCACCTAAATTTTTTTGTTCCTATGTTCTATTATTTTAAGTATCTTAGTATTATATTAGTTTATTCTAATCATGTTAATTCAGACCTTATTAACACTGCAATTCTAAAATCTGGCTAGCTTGGGTTAAAGCTTATTGTTATTAATTCTGACTTCCAATTCCGACTTAACTATTAAAAGCTAAAACCTAGAGTACTCTTACTCCGTACGTTCTTAAAAAAGAAAGAACTTCACAAATTAAATTCTGATATAACATAAGCAAATGAGACATTCAATATAAGAAAATTTGTGGTCTTAGATTTCTCCCCTCCTTATAGAATTCGATCCTCCGAATTTCGTGCCAGGTTAAAAAGATACAGGCATCTCTCTTGCATCTGATAATTATATTTTTAATAGAATTATTTATGCTTAATTTTCTAATTAATTATTTAAATCCCCAATCTATTTTGTTAATTATCCCCTTATTTAATTAAAATTCTTTAATGTGCAGGTAAATTAAATCCGGATGAAACTCAGTCGTTTCAGTCAAAATTGGGTTAAAAATGGGCTAAGGGAGACTGGACCACTGCCAATTTGCAGACCGAGTCACCAGTTGTCTGGACACGCCTGATGCCAGGTGTCCGTATTTTATTCGCTCCGAAACGATAAGATCGACATACACCGTGCCAACCTTCTGGAAGACATACGCCAGGCCACATCGCACAGTCAATTGGACAAAAAGACGGGTGACGTGGAAATATCTACTCTGCAGCAAATCAAAGGGAGACAAGTGGCCAAGCAATGTCAACTCATCTAGGATGGAAAATTACCATTGTACCCCTAAGTGTGTGTATAAATAGAACATGATGGCAATTGAAAAAAAAATCAAGTAGTGTAGTTAGGGTAGAATAGGAGTAGTGTAGGTAAAGTAGTTTTTAGAGTTATTTCCTTTCTAGTATTTTTTTAGCTTTCCCGTTTATTCTACTTTTCAATTTTTATTTTTTAGCCACCATTTCTTTATGTTACTATTGATAACAATTTCCAGATTTTCATGAAAGCTTTTGTTCATTTCCAATTCTCTGATGATTTTACATTAATGAATAGTTACCATTTCCATCTTCTTCTTCTTCTTGGTTTGTTGAAAGTCATTACTTCAGGAAAAGTTTTTCTTATTTTTATTGTTGCTCTCGGTTTGCTTATTATTTTGGTTTTATTTCTTTGATTTTCAACTGTTCAATCGGATTTGCTGGTTTGGTTGGGTTTATCATTGTTGCTCGGTTCAAGGCTAAGTGACTCATCAAAGTCTTCATTAGCTTAACTTCTGTTCATTTTTCTTTTCCTGCATGTGTGTTTATTTCATTATCTTTAAAGTCTCCAGTCGGTATGTGTCATTTATTTTCATTTCTGGGTAAAATCGAGTGGTGTGAGGAAGCAGATTGGAGAGTAGATATGAATGTGCTGGTTGCTAGTGAAGATGGATGGTACCGAGGCATTAGACAGGGCCAGAAATCATCCTCTGATTAACTCTATTTGAAGCTTAATCTACTATTCATTTTTCTCTTCTATTGTTATTTTATCTCATTTGTGTTGGTGTGTTGTTTTTGTTTTTTTTTTATTAGCCTTTTCTCCAGTTACTGAAATCTTGTTGGAGGCACGGTGGAAGATTAACTGTTACCATGCACTGCTCTTGAGCTGTTACAGTCGTTGAAAGTTATTGCAGAATTCATCCATGGCTCACGAGGAAAACATGCAGATCAGCATAAATCCAGTGATCATGAAGTTGTTGTTGTTGCATTTCTAGACATCTCTATCTGCTAGGCAGGTCTGCTGGTGAAAAACGGGGCATGTGTGAAGCAATGCAGTGTGTCAATAGCTCGGTTGAAACACATGATAACATGGTGGCAATATGGACTAGATTCCTCCTATGTTCGGCTATACTTTAGTTTAGTTTTACTGTTCATCTTAGCTATTTTCTTATCCTGCATTATTGTCGATTTAAAA